>CM060390.1:18943267-23943267 GCA_030545235.1 Helianthus tuberosus | reverse complement strand
GTTGTATGGGTTCTACATTGCTAATTATGCATAAATTGGAAAATAAGCATTCTGTTGACTTTTTAATAACAAGTTTGACCCGACATTTGACCTAGTTAGAGTGGGAATCAGAGGGTGCCCTTTTAAGGGTTTATTGCCCACATAATTACCAACTTATAACTACTTTCAATTCGACTAATCACTGGACCATTAGTGATTAATCGTGAAGTCAACCGTTAATTACGACGGTTTGACTTTTAAGCTAAAACAAAGCAAAAACTCAACTAAGAAAGGTTAAGCATACTTTCTGAAGTCCTATGCACGGTTAGGAAGGCTTAGGGTCTGCTCTTAAGCTCCAAGAAGCTCCAGAATTGCAGAAGAAGTGAATGATCAAATGGTTGCAACTTAGTGGCTTTATATAGTGATCAAAACTCAATGGATTGTTGACAAATAAGTCTATCCATGTTCCCTGATTATTAACACATGTCCCTAGTGTCTAGGAGTCATTTAGGGGTCGTCCAAATATGAGGAAAATCGTTTATAGGTCGGTTACAAGCTCAAAACAGCAAACAGTCGAATTTGCTGTCGCTGGCACACCCTTACGGGCCGTAAGGGTAAGGCTTACGGTCCGTAAGCCTTCTGCAGAAACAAAAAGTTGTTGTTCTTTCGGGGTTTTAAGGGGCAACTCGTGGGTTTCGAATTTGGGACATGTTTTAACAGTATGGGGCCTTATATTATGGGTCTTGAACAGTTATATACCCTACCATTTGGCCATGTTTCTTGAATCCTTTTGAAAGTGCCGAAAATGAAGGTTTACCGTAGAAATTCCATAGGATCCTATCTTGCACTTCGAATTCAATTATTGTCAACCATTCACTGGATTGAAGGTATATTAGATGTGTGTAATATATGTTAGGGTCTTGGGATTCATAACGAGGTCGTTCAGAGGTGTAATTTAACATGACGACACTTTTAAATCCTGTCATATATCTTTAATTTGATCTGAGTTTAATAATATTTTTGTCTTACATGACACGTGTCGTTATTCTATTGAACACGAATTTTCGAGGTGTTACATCCTCACCCCCTTAAAAGAAATCTCGACCTCGAGATTTACTGAAATAAATGAGGGTACTTTTCTTTCATTGTGGACTTAACCTCCCACGTGTACCCGGGACCTCTACGGGCATCCCATTTTACCTTTACAATATGCACATGCTTCCTTCGAAGCTTCTTAACCTGTCGATCCTCGATCGATACAGGTTTTTCAACAAACTTCAAGCCCTCTTCTATGTGCACATATGTGTGTGGTATAACTAGTGATTCATCAGCGAAACACTTCTTCAGATTGCAGATGTGGAATACATTGTGAATACCGCTGAGTTCCTTATATAGGTCTTAGCTCATAAGTTATTTGATCTTGATACATTCGATTTCCTTCGAATAATTCTATATATTCAGAGCTTAACTAGCCTGATTATTTAACAAATTGGCACACCCTTCCTGGGTGGTATCTTTGAGCCTTATTCTTTAACAAGATCTTAGGAGGTTTGCTACTTTCATTAATTCTTGATTTTCTGCCTAATACTGGCAACTTACAGATGATTAGGGATTTGTATGAATCTTATTCGTTGTTTCCAATGCAACCTTCAGATCCTTATAAGTGGACTTCCCAAAGTCTCGTCCATCCAACGGATGTTTTGATATTTCATTTATACAAGGTCTCCAAAGGAGCCACCTTGATACTTATATAGCAACTATTATGGAAACGCTTATCTTAAGGTGAGATGGTTATTCCAACCATTGCTCAAAACTAATCTTAAGGAGTAGCTAATCCTTACAGTTGGTCGAACAAATCGATGATCCTGGGCAGCTGATGGCGATTCTCAATCGTTGCCTAATTAGGGTTGCGGTAATTAATATATAAGCAATATGAACCGTCTTTCTTATTCAATAACATAAAACCCTCAGAATATTGAGTCAGGCTATATGAGCCTATGTCTTAAAACCTACTTAATCAGGGTTTCAATTATTCAATAATCAACATGGAGTTTTCACAATACTCCAGCCCACAGCGGGATGTTAATCTTAACTCTACCTGCCTCTCAGGAGGTAAGCAGGGAAAACTTATGAGAAGATACTTAGGTATAAGGAGATTACAGAGATTTTCCAAATCTCAGGCTCCAATTCATCCATCAATGCTTGTGTCAAATAAGTGACACCTGTATGTTACAATTCCACGAATTTCCTTAACCGGAAACATTTACTTAGACAATTCCATCCTGGATATCTTCTTTGAATACCATTAGTTGACTTTAGTACCATATGACCATCGGGGTATCTTTGTGGTTCCATGCATTAAACCTCCATACTGATCAGACATGGAAGCAATCTATGGGACATATTAAGATACACAAATCCTCACATGGTGCTTTTATCATACCATCTGGTATTCACAATCTATAGAGATTAAAGAGATATCTACTATGTACACTGTCGCACTTCCTTTTTAGAGAAAGGATACTTCTAAAATTCTACGACTGAAGGTTTCTGATAAGAACAAGAGAAATGGTTCTTATGATAAGGTTCTACCTTACACTTAACATCTGGGGTTCTTACAGGGAAAATTTCTAAAAGTTTGCTAAGTTTATGGTCTTATGAGAGACTTAACAGTACCAGAAACCACATGTAAATTCTAGCAATAAAATCACAAATAAGGATTTATCTGGTGACATTCCTAATGTGAGCTGCCTCTAATCATTCAACAGGAGGGTTAAACGCCTCCATTCTTAATCCTTCTAAACTTAGCTGTAAAATCTTAGATGACTTTAGGGCAGTCTCAGCTTTGACTGATTATTTCTTAATCTATAGAACGTGAGTAGCTGAGATTGATCCGTAATGGATTTATAATAAGCAGGCCTTGAAACCTTAATGTGCCCTCTTATTTCCGATGCTAACCCCCCAACAATTATTGCATTAAGCTTAGGTCTTGGGTAAATGGAATAGAGCGCTGTCTCAGCCAAAAATTTGCGTTATACTGTCAAAAGGCTATAACTTTTTTGGTGAGAGTCAGAAAATTCTTATTCCGTCTTTTCCCCTTTCGCGAAACGGATACTAGGTTTTTCTAATAAGGTCCTTAAAACTTGGACCATCCCATTCCTATCACGATATCGAGTCCCTTATTATATAAATGGAAACAAGGACAACAGAAAAGAATGATTCCTAATGGATATAAAACATCCATCTAATATTGTTGAAGCAGTCTCTGAGGTACTATCGGTCAATTTTACTTTATACTTAACGCTTAGAGTTTTTTTTTTTTTTTTACAGGCAGATTTAATGATTTACAAAATCTATTGTCTACGGAATACTTATCTGAACCTGAATCAAATAATACTCTAACATGAGCGTTATTGATATAGAAAGTACCTGTTGTGACCTTGTCATCCTGAATAGCTTCTTGAGTATCCATTTGGGAGTTTCCGGTTTTGGTCTTCTTAGCCTCGCCAGACTTCTTGGTTTTATTAGGGCAATTAGTTTTGATGTGCCCTATTTCATTGCAACCATAGCAGGTTGCATCTCCCAATCTCTTGCAATCCAAGGTCTTATGTTCCTTGGCCTTGCAGATTCCACAGGGTAGAGGCTGAGATTTCAATCTGCATTTCCCGAGATGGTATTTCCTACAGGTTTTGCATTTGGTCTTTTCACCTGACCGCTGGTTGTTCTTCAGGTCCTTGCATTCATGGGTCTTGTGATCCATCTCCTTACAGATGACACATCCCCTGGTCTGATCATAGAAACATTTTCCAAAGTGCTTCTTCCCGCAGGTTCCACATTCGGGTTTTGCCTTCTTTGGCTTGGACTGGTTATAGCTCGAACTGGTCCTACCCTTTTTGTAACCTTTATTCGGGGTATTATCGTACTTTCGCTTATGATCCCTTAATGCTCGGTTCACGGCCTTGTTTACAGCTGTATCTAACATAGCCTGTAACTCGGCGCCCGTTAAATTCAGTCTTGTATCATCATTCTGATTAACTGGATGATTGTGAGCTTCAGAGGAGTCAACCATGGTGAAGCTTTGAAGGCTACAAACCAATTAGTAATAATTGATTTAATTATATGGTGAATTGTCGAATTTGTTGATTAAATAGCTAGGGTGTAAATAAACCATATAGGCCAAAAGATAGTATTTAAGTTATTTTGATTATGTTCTGCCTAGGTTTTTAAATAAACCATCCTTGGCGTGTAAATAGAATATAATCCTTCATATTTATTAGACAGGGGACATAAATCATGACTGTCAATGTCGCACTGACATTTTATATAGCACAAGAGCTTGTTCCCAAGGACTCTTGATGACGCAGGGCCTTGTCACTAGGGAAAAATCTAAAACATAATTGATGATTCCTTTGGATCGGAAAATTTCATAGTTCATTGTCTTGACAAGAATTTATGAAATAAAAACTATCTTTTCATGTATACACCTTTGCCCGTAGGTATACATCCCAAATGGATGATTTGATGCATACATCATGTTCGACGTTTACTAGCCGTGATTCCTATTGATCATTTACGCTAATTAAGGGATTTGGAAAACTCCTAATATAAGGATGACAAGTGTGAGTTTATCGCATCACTGTTGTCGGGAGTGTTAACACATTTTCAGATGTTAACGAGAATCTGAATATCTTTTTAAACAGGTTTTACCATCTTAGCTAGGTCTTCAATGACATTCAAGCTAGGTCAAACCTTTTAAGATTCTCTTTTAATATTTATACTGGCAGGAAAGGAATGATATTTATTTTTTTCAGGATTTTTATTAATATTATCCTGGATTTAATTAAAATATAACTATAGCACAAAAAGTCAAGTCACAAGGGCAACTTTAAATTATAAACCATGATTTTGTAGAACCAAGGTATTTAGGCTTGAACGTGTTCACGCCTTTTCTTGACAGGGAGTTATAGGCTACGACTGTCTTTAGTCTCAGAGGACGTTAATTATAGCCCGTAGGCATTATATCCCTAATGGATGTTTAAATCACAAAATAAGAAAGGATTTCGGGAGAGTCCAGTATAAGGATGATTTATGTGACTTTATCGAACCACGTCTGCCAGAAAAGTTAATATGTTACAGATGTTAACAAGGATGTGAATCTCTTGAATAGGTCCTACCATCTTGGCCTTATCATATATGCTAGGTTTACCTTTAAGATTCCTTTTTAATAATTAACGCAGAACAGTCCTAACTCGGGATGTTAATAAGGACCTGAACCTAAATTGAGGAACTGCCATCTTGGCCGGGTCTTAATAATGACACAAGGCTAGGTCTTGTCCTTTTTAGATTTTGCCATTTTATTATAATGGCAGATCTTATAAAAGGAATGTTATTTTTCATTTATTTCATATTTCTTGATTAGGATGAATATTTAGTCATTCCACTATAAAATTAAAAAGCTCAAGGTTGCCCTAAACGGTTCTTGAAAGGAATAACGTTGTCCTCGAAGGGACTAAAAGATAAATATCGTTATAAAGACTTTTAAGGAAATGATCTTCAGCAAAAGGAGTTTCTTCTTCATTTTATTTCCGAATGCTTTCTCCTTGGTTGCACGTTTCATCCTAGCCGCTGTACGAAGGTCAACAATTCAAGGCTCCGGGTGTGGAGAATTCCTATTACGGCTTCTTCGCTTAGCGACGTATCCAATATATAAAAATTGGAAGCAAAATTTCCAGATGAGGATTGAGAATATTCCTATGTTAAGTCTAAACTCAAAAGGTCAAGGAATGTGCTAATGTGTCATTGAGATTAAACACAAAAAGGCTAGTGTTTAATTCACTCAATGTTGGCTCTGATACCAACCTGTCACACCCCGAATTCCACGAGTCACCGGTGGGCCTGGTGGGGAGTATCGTGACGTAGTTGATATCATCATAGTCAAACAACACAATATATAAATGCACAGCGGAAGCAAAAGATAAATATATTATAATCCGATTCAAAGTAATATCAAATATTACAACGGAATGTAAGATGGATCCACAGGCGGATCTTAAACAGAAAGATAATATCGTTCAACAGACTTTAACATCTAAAGCATGCGAGACTTGATTATTGGTGCCTGGAGTAGCCAGCCTATTACGCATAGTACCTGCATTTAGCCTTTTGGAAAATACGTCAGTTTACACTGGTAAATACAATTAACTGACTCATTTGAAAAGGTTTTAATAAAATTGATTTGAATGCACGTGGAACAAACTCTTTATAACTTGGGATAATTATTTAAATATATAATCTTGTAAAAGAATTACATGTTCCTTATGCGTTCAGTAGCCCGGATCGTGCCGGGTTAAAGCTTAATAGACACACCACATGATATAGTCCCGCGGCGGGTTGTTCCTGAAACCAACGGTTATACCTTGTTATTCATAAATGCACTAGCGGGTGTACGCCTACACGCGCGTGCTAAGGTCGTGGCCATTTCGTAAAATGATGCCAAGGATATCCGGGACATGGTCATTAACCTCCCAAAGGCTTTAAGCAAACAAAACAATTTAAACGGGCCGATTAAAATTCAATTAACCACCATACGATGGAAGATTTAATGCCCGACCAAGCGGTATTTTATATACCGTACCCCAAGCCCGTATAGGGAAAATAAGTTAAAAGTATTTACCTGAGCTAAATATAAATTCAATCCCAGCCGTACATCAAATCAGCAAGTACAGATAGCTTTTACTGGGCTCCTAATCTAGAACAAAGGTTTTTAATAACCTATTAGAATCCTAACGGGTCTTTAATTAAGTCTTGACTTAGACCGGTTAGTTTCCAAAAGGAAGATACGGTTCAAACGCATGATAAGGCGAAGACCGGAATAGAATGTGATTTAGACCCGACAAGATTGAAGACTTCCCTTATATGGGTAATCTAGGCACATTCTGAATTTTGGGGTAAAACCGATAAGGTTTGACCCGTTTCGGCTAATTTATGTAAACTAGTTACATAAGCCGAACCGAACGCGCAAGAGGCGTAACGGGTAATCATAAGGGTCCTAACCAGGTTTCCTAAGTTAATATGCCTCAAATATGTTGTGATATCAGTAGGATACCTTCCATTATGCCCAAAACGAATTTAAACACAAACTATGCCCCGTAGGGGTAATTTGGTCATTTATAAGGTTATAAAAGAGTTTAAGTATTAACCTGAGTTACAGGTCTGATATAATCAGAAAAGATACTTAATTTAATAAGTTATAACAGTAGGGTATGGTATAGATGTGACATTTATCAATTATAACCAAACTATGCACCGTAGGGGCATTTTGGTAATTTCACATAAGTCGAAAAGCTCAAAACTGAAGTCTGAGTTAAACAACTTTTGCTTACTGTTAAAATATTATAATTTACCTAAAATATCACTAGGTATCAACCCTTGTATGTTAAAAATAGTTTTAGTACATACTATGCGTTAGAAACGCTTAAAAAGGCGATTAGGTGCAGTTTCCGGGTTCTACATACAAAGCTGATATTTTTATTATTCCAGAAGGTTTAAAATAATTTATTTATCATATGAGATCAGTAGCAAAAGGTTTGGGGTCAAAAAGATATGTGAAACTCATTTTATAGCCCAAAAGGGCAAAACCGACAATTACCGACTCAAGCTTATAACTCTAAGTTATGCTCAGCCTAAAATTAATTAAAAATCTTCAAAAATCCCAAAATAATATATTACATCAGTGGGTAAGAAGTTTGATATCAAAAAGTAGGTTTAAATAGGCTATATGCTAATTATGTCGTTTAATCGCTAAAAAGCTTTCTCATTACGCTAATGAGCATAACTCTCAATCTATACCTCAAACTGATGTCAAATTTTGGGTGCAAGTTTATAAATCAGTAACTAAGGGTTCTACTCTTTTACATTTTTAAAAAATCACGTTTTATGGTGAAAAGGGCATAATGGTCAACATATAGGCAATTAACGGAATCGTGCATATTAATTGGTTAACTAATGAACCAAGGTGTATAATCACAGAGGGTTATACTAGCATGTAACCTGGTCCTAAGGAAACTCTAAGGCATTTCTAAAACATGCCTAAACGGGTCAGAACTGAAAGTCAAAGCAAAAGTCAAATTATGCGACTTTCGGTTCCGAACCGGGTCTCTACTGAAGATTGTCGGGTTGAACATGTTTAGACATGTTCTTACATTAATTACCAAGTTATATTAATGATCAAACAGGTTGTATGGGTTCTACATTGCTAATTATGCATAAATTGGAAAATATGCATTCTGTTGACTTTTTAATAACAAGTTTGACCCGACATTTGACCTAGTTAGAGTGGGAATCAGAGGGTGCCCTTTTAAGGGTTTATTGCCCACATAATTACCAACTTATAACTACTTTCAATTCGACTAATCACTAGACCATTAGTGATTAATCGTGAAGTCAACCGTTAATTACGACGGTTTGACTTTTAAGCTAAAACTAAGCAAAAACTCAACTAAGAAAGGTTAAGCATACTTACTGAAGTCCTATGCACAATTAGGAAGGCTTAGGGTTTGCTCTTAAGCTCCAAGAAGCTCCAGAATTGCAGAAGAAGTGAATGATCAAATGGTTGCAACTTAGTGGCTTTATATAGTGATCAAAACTCAATGGATTGTTGACAAATAAGTCTATCCATGTTCCCTGATTATTAACACATGTCCCTAGTGTCTAGGAGTCATTTAGGGGTCATCCAAATATGAGGAAAATCGTTTATAGGTCGGTTACAAGCTCAAAACAGCAAACAGTCGAATTTGTTGTCGCTGGCACAGCCTTACGGACCGTAAGGGTAAGGCTTATGGTCCGTAAGCCTTCTGCAGAAACAAAAAGTTGTTGTTCTTTCGGGGTTTGAAGGGGCAACTCGTGGGTTTCGAATTTGGGACATGTTTTAACAGTATGGGGCCTTATATTATGGGTCTTGAACAGTTATATACCCTACCATTTGGCCATGTTTCTTGAATCCTTTTGAAAGTGCCGAAAATGAAGGTTTATCGTAGAAATTCCATAGGATCCTATCTTGCACTTCGAATTCAATTATTGTCAACCATTCACTGGATTGAAGGTATATTAGATGTGTGTAATATATGTTAGGGTCTTGGGATTCATAACGAGGTCGTTCAGAGGTGTAATTTAACATGACGGCACTTTTAAATCCTGTCATATATCTTTAATTTGATCTGAGTTTAATACTATTTTTGTCTTACATGACACGTGTCGTTATTCTATTGAACACGAATTTTCGAGGTGTTACAGGTTTTAATCGAGACGGTGTGATATCGTGCTAGACAACGGAATCCCCATCCTGACCCAAGTGATCCGACCGAACAGGAACCACCCTAGTCCGACCAGTTCACGGTTCGTGACGGTTGTTCATGTTTAACCCGAAGTCAGTTGTCTCTTGGATAAAATTCAGATCTTGAGCTGATACATCACTAAGAAAGAGTAGAAGTTCAGAACGAGCTCCGATTCTATCGGTTTTGAGTGCATTGATGTGCAGGAAGCGGTATGTTAAAAACTTGTAAAAATGGTTAAATAAAAATGACTCAAAATTAAACTTTAGACATGCTTTGGCCTAATAGGTATCGGTACTCTCATTGATAGTCCCCAGATAGGCAACTGGTCCTTTTATTTGGATTTGTACGAATGCCCGCCTAGACAGGAGTTCTCAACTACCGGTACTTAACCCTTCTAGTTACTACATGTCCGACACAAAAACGCATTTTTACAAATAAAATACAAAAAGACAAACTTTAAAAATAACCTTAAACTAGACACTCTAAGTTTTAAATTTATAAACTTAGACTCGATCTTAAACCTAAACCACACATCCGGCAAGTGTACCAATCAGTATAGTATAGTATAGTAAAAGTAAGTTCGAGTATCGAACCCAAGGGACTCTGTTGAATTATGTTAATAACTTTGTTTATACAAGACTGACACGAACTAAAATGTTTTGTTTAATTGATGGGAGGTTTTTACTTGAAAAATATAAATTTGCAATTTATTAAAATAAACTAATTAAACAAGATAAGCAAAGCACAATTTAAAGCAAAGGATGAATTTCAATGATTTATGAAAGACTACTTAGGTTGGAATCCCACTTGTTATTAACATACTTTTTACCGGATAATTATGTGATATGAAACCGGGATCTTTAAATATTAAATCCTAAGAGAAAACAAATAGGTTTCCCAATCCTTCTCGGGAAGACATCTATGTAACTCTAAAGATTTATTTTTATTACCGGTTAATCTAGACTTCCTGTCGGTTATCTAGTGTTCTAGAAAAGTGCTTGGAAAGACTAACTTCCTTTCGGTTGTAAGTCTAAAGCAATTTAAGGAACTTAATTTGGTTTAATAGATAAGTTAGTAATAATTAAACTAAAACCGGGTTTCTTTCAAAACACAATCCTAGTAACACACTAAACTAGACCTATTAATATTTTTATACTTTTCGGCGCTAAAAATAGTAGAACATTAAAACCGGATTAATTCTTGATCATTATTTCTATGGTTTATTGGCCATTTTACCATAAAATTACCCAAACCCGCTAAGATTTGAAAATCAACATTAATTCTTTTTTTGAAAATACATTCACCGGAATTTATGTGAAATATATGATCGAAATATTAACCAAGTTAAAATATGCATAAACACCAAACTAGTTTCTTAAATCAATTACTTAATAAGAACAATCTATAATCACATAATAACTGGTAAAAATTACATTTTTTAACAAGTGTTCATCACAACCTAAGTAGTATAAGGTGATTAACCGACAATCATTATTATGCAAATTAAAACATCAAACTTAAAAACAGAATTCATGGTAAAGTATGGAAACAAAAGGAAACAAGAATTGAAATAAGAGAGTATAACCCTTAAGTCTTCAATATTGATCGTTCCCGAGCTTCTCCCGTTGATTCCCGCCTTCAAGAATTCACCACAACTTGCTTCTTAACTCTTCCAAGATCACTCCATGGCTGAATTGTATCAACTCTTAGTGAATTGAGAATATGTGCATGAATGTTGCAAACTTGTGTAAATTGGTGTCTGAATTTGTTGTAGACTTCCATGGCCTTTTATAGGCTTCAAATCCTTGCCATTTTGTTTAAATAATTCACCACTAAAGTCTATAGTCATTTAATAATTCACCACTAAAGTCTATAGTGCATTTAATAATTCAAAGTTAGGCCAAAAGTGTTTTTTAAATCAAAATCCCGTCACCTCTTAAATTCCTTCCAGAAACGGTTGCCCAAGCTCTAGTCACTCGATTTTAACCTCATATTTGGATTCCTCTCGTCGAGCTACCCCAAAAACATATATTATGGCTCTCGTAACTCATTTTCTAGCTCCGGATATGTCATGATGAAATTCTGACTGTTTCTGACGCGAATTTAATTCATTTTATGGTTCAACATTAGGTTGTTTAGTTTTCTGATAGACTAAACAACCTAACGTAATGTGTTATCACTTTCGGTCCGTAAGGGGTCCCCTTAGGCAATTTCTGTCACGCTTTTCCATGTTCTTTCGCATTGTTCGTGTTCTTCCATTTCTTTCGTAGAATTCATCGTTTTCGCTTCATTTGTACCAGGATCTGACAAAACACAAAATATCATAATAAAGTACTAAAAAAACAAATAAAACCATACAATAATTATACATTTCACACTGGATAAATGTGTGTATTTTTCCACTCATCAAATATCTCCACACTTAAACATTTGCTTGTCCCTAAGCAAATCTTAAACAACTGTACAAACTGATATTCAAACGGTTAACTTAAAATGGATAACACACATAAAAATTAATGTACATAAATGATTTAAAATTAGCTAATAATGATAGAGATGAGAAAACAAATGTGATTTTTCAAAAAAAAATGGAGTTTTATTATAAGTTACTCACTTACTTGCATCTTTGATTTGCTTCCCTCGGCTCACTGGTGTAAACTAGTGAATGTTGCACTAGTAATTTTTCTGTGATCCCTCAAAAGCCGGGCCATATAGTAACATTATCATAGGCTTGTAATGAAATCTCATCTTTACCAATTAACATATATAAATCATATAAATCAAGAGGACTTTTATTATGCGGTTGTAACGTGGCTAGGGTTTAAAGGTAGGATTATATGGCTATTTACTGGGTGAAGTGTTTCAATCCGGTCTAGCAAATTATCCTAACAAACCTTACACAATTTGTTTTTTTTTTACACACATACTCACAAACCAAGTGACTCTTTTAAGGTCAGATCGTCAAGACCGGTTTTATTCAAGATGTGAATCAAATCTTCCTTAATCCTGTAGTGAACATTACTTCCAACTCTAATGGATCGTTCGGCATCGAGCCTAATAGCCCCCACCCTCATTAGCAGCGTGTATTCAAGTTGGGATTCAATTTGACTTCTTCTACATCTTCCTGTGTGAGACCAATTTCCACAACCAATACATTTGTCGTATCGTTTAGCTCTTCTTTTCATAGCACTTTTGGATGTCCCACAAAATGGTGGCATTTGTTCTTTTTGTCGCCACTTTTTTCTAACTTCTTTACTTAAGTGAAATATTTTCTCTCTAAGCTCCGTAGGTAATCTTGGTTTCGCGAATTGTAGACAACAAAGCAAATTTAAATCGAATGAATGCATCTCCAGTTCTTTAAAGGTCTGCCGGTAAAAGACCAAACTAAATTCTAATGAAAGGAAAATTAAACTAAACCGGAATTCACACATGGGTTTAAAACAAATGAACAGAACAAGGCTCAACATGGTTTACTAGTTGAATTTTTTTTTTAGAGGTTTAAAAGAAAAGGGTAAACAACTGGTTTAATCCTATTGCCTCTATCCTCTTTATACAATTTTATAGTTAATGATTTTGACAAGTATATCCAAGACAAGTTCTGAAATGTATACTATTATGTGGCACACTCAATCAAATAAGGTCTTAAGCATATGATGAATGCTTTAGAAAGGCTCAAAACTCACTAAAATTGGGTGTGTATTTTAGATGCAAATTTATGAATAATTAGAAAAATTTCTATTTATGAAAAACATTTTAACATTTTCTCATATGTACAATTATTAGATAAAAATAAGTCAAATATGCACAAAAATAAAACAATAACTATACGATTTTTTTTTTAGATTTAAAAAAAAAAAATCGAATTTTTTTTATAAACACTCAAGTGTTCCCATCCCCACACTTAAATTTTGCATTGTCCCTAATGCAAAGATGGAATCACAATTAAACAAAATAAACTACTAAAACTCGAAAAGTAAAAATAATACAAATCACACACAAGTGGAAACGACTTAGCTAAATATGTGAGGCTGTCGATGTGCTAGTCAATTCCACATATGCCTTCCAATCCGGAGGTGGTATCACAAATCAACCTTATTTTGCAAGCGATTCCGATTACGCTAGTCAAGATTAAATTGTCTGATAATAAGGACTCAAAGTTGTCCTGAAACTCTTTTCTCTTGTCGATCTCGCCAACGTACAAATGGTATTTCCCTGCAAAAACTCATGACACAACAATACGAATGCAAAAGACAAATACGAAACACAAAACTAATTATGACACGACACGAAAACGACTATATGTACAAAACTTGAGTTTTCACTCAAGAACCTAGACAGTGGTGGACGAAGGTGCTTCGAGCGGAGTTACCTCCATCTCGGTCGTGTCGATTGGCCCTCCTAGGTAATGTTTCAACCTATGACCATTAACTTTCCATGTACCTCTATTGGCTTCATCCAACAATTCAACTGCACCGTACGGGAATACCTCTTTAACAACATACGGTCATGTCCACTTTGATTTCAACTTTCCTGCAAACATTTTTAAACATGAATTGTATAAAAGCACTTTATCGCCGGTTTTGAATTCCTTCAACCTCTTAAGCTTCCTGTCATGCAATGCCTTTGTCCTTTCCTTGATATTCCAAGATCGTTCGTAAGCAGCTTCTCTCAAGGCCTCCAATTCATGGATTTGGAAGTATCGTCTCTTGGCGGCCTCCGTTAAGTCAAGATTAACAGTTTTGAGAGCCCAAAGTGCTCGGTGCTCTAACTCAAAGGGAAGATGGCAAGCTTTGCCATAGATAATCATGAATGGTGTGGTTCCCAAAGGTGTTTTGTAGGCGGTTCGAAATGCCCACAATGCATCGTCAAGTTTAGGATTCGTTTCACTCCACGATTCGCATTCTCGACTTGCCCACTAGTTTGGGGATGGTAGGCGGTGGAAAAACAATGAGTGACACCGTAGCGAGCCAACGCCTTTTCCATGATGGCGTTGCAGAAATGAGTGCCACGGTCACTTATAAGAGCACGAGGAGTACCGAATCGAGTGAAGAGTTTCTTGAGGAATTTAACCACTACTCGGGCATCGTTTGTTGGAAGAGCTTGTGCCTCCACCCACTTTGAAACGTAGTCTATCACCACAAGTATGTACCGATTTCCTCTAGATGAGGGGAATGGTCCCATGAAGTCAATGCCCCAAACATCGAAGCTTTCAACAATTTGAATTGGGTTTTGGGGCATCTCATCCTTGGATGAGATATTGCCAGTACGTTGGCAACGATCACAGGTCTTCACAAACTCTACCGCATCCTTCACTACCGAAGGCCAATAAAAACCACAATCAAAGACTTTTTGTGCAGTAGTGTGTGGACCGTGGTGACCTCCTGTTAAACCTTCATGTACGTGCCTAAGAATCTCTAAACCTTCTTCCTTACTCACACATCTTCTCAAAATTTTGTCTCCTCCTATCCTGAAAAGATAGGGGTCATCCCAAATGTACCTCCTCGCATCCCGAAAGAACTTCTTCTTTTGTTGGGTGGTCATACCCTTCAACACCACCCCTTTTGCTAGGTAATTTGCTAAGTCTGTGAACCATGGCATACCTTCTTTTTCAGCTGCAATGAAATCTATATGCTCGTGAGGAAATTTATCTCCAATTGCTTCTTCACGAATCTCCTCTCTTTCAGGATCCTCCAATCGTGATAAGTGATCTGCGACAGTGTTTTCTGCTCCTTTCTTGTCCTTGATTTCTATGTCGAATTCTGAAAGGAGTAGAATCCACCGTATGAGACGGGGTTTTGCGTCTTTCTTTTTGAAAAGATAACGCAAGGCTTCATGGTCGGTGAAAACAATGGTTTTGGATAGAACGAGATATGAACGAAATTTGTCGAATGCGAACACTACGGCGAGAAGTTCCTTTTCAGTGGTGGTATAGTTTTCTTGTGCATCATTAAGAGTTTTGCTCGCGTAGTAGATCGGATGAAAGTGCTTTTCGATTCTTTGACCCAAAACTGCTCCTACAGCATAATCACTAGCATCGCACATGAGTTCAAAAGGTAAACCCCAGTCTGGTGAAATAAGAATGGGTGCACTTACAAGTTTCTCCTTCAAAAAGTTGAAGGCTTTCAGGCATTCCTTGTCAAAGACAAAGGGCACATCTTTTTCAAGGAGTCGTGTTATGGGGCGCGTGATCTTTGAAAAATCTTTAATGAAACGTCTGTAAAAGCCCGCATGACCAAGGAAACTGTGAACGGACTTCACATTTGTCGGTGGAGGCAACCTACTGATGGTATCTATCTTTGCTTTATCAACCTCTATGCCGGCTCTTGAAATTTTGTGTCCTAGCACAATCCCTTCTGTAACCATGAAGTGACACTTTTCCCAATTAAGCATTAGCTTCGTTTCAATACATCTCTTCATCATCTCCTCAAGATTTGCTAAACACTGATCAAAAGAGTCACCATAAACTGAAAAATCGTCCATAAACACCTCCATGGTCCTCTCAATCATATCCTGGAAAATAGCGACCATGCATCGCTGGAAAGTCGCTGGAGCGTTACACAATCCAAACGGCATGCGTCGGTATGCATAAGTACCGTATGGACATGTGAAAGTGGTTTTCTCTTGGTCCTCCGGTGCGATTGGAATTTGGAAATAGCCGGAAAAACCATCGAGAAAACAGTAGAACTGCTGGCCTGCAAGGCGTTCGAGCATTTGATCAATGAACGGGAGTGGAAAGTGGTCTTTCCAAGTGGCATCATTAAGCTTGTGGTAATCGATACACACTCGCCAACTGGTGACTGTACGGGAAGGTATAAGCTCATTTTTCGCATTCATGACAATGGTCATTCCTCCTTTCTTAGGAACGACTTGGGTCGGACTCACCCACGCAGAATCAGAAATAGGATAAATTAGCCCGGCCTCCATCAACTTAATTACCTCTTTCCTAACCACCTCTTTCATGTTAGGATTTAAACGCCTTTGAGGTTGCACTACTGGTTTGAATTCATCCTCCATGAGAATCCTATGTGTGCAAAAAGTAGGACTAATTCCCTTGATATCGGACAACTTCCATGCTATGGCATCTTTGTGCTCTCGTAGCACCTCAATCAACTTTCTTTTCTCCTCCTCCGTCAACTTAGATGATATGATGACGGGCAAACTGGACTCCTCTCCTAAGAAAACGTACTCTAGGTGGGAAGGAAGGACTTTGAGCTCTAGAGGTGACTCTATGGGTTTGCTCTCATTCTCCTCCTTGATCTCACATAGCTCTAATGATTCCGCAATCGGCTCCGGATCGTCTTCTTCTATCTCAATCTCATCCTCTTCTTCATTCTCGTCTTCACCAACTAAATCGGCTCCACTTATGTAGTTAAAACACTAATCAATGCACGAGATAAATGAATCTAGAAAGTAAACTGAATGACATGGACCATTATAATCGCCACTATCATTGGGATATTGCATGGCTCTTTCTATCTCGAATGTGACAATCTCGTCACCTGCACGAAGTGAGATTTTACCGTCGAAGACATCAATGACTGCCTTAGCGGTTTGAAGAAATGGACGGCCTAAAATGATTGGAACTTTTTCATCAGCCTCCATGTCAAGGACAACGAAGTCAACGGGGAATACAAATTTATCGACTTTGACTAACAGGTTTTCTACAATCCCCCTAGGATATTTTATCGAACGATCAGCCAATGACAATGACATGCGTGTGGGTGTAAGCTCTCCTAGACCTAGCCACTCGTAGAGTGAAAACGGCATCAAATTAATGCTTGCACCTAAATCGGCTAACGCATGAGTGGGGGCAACGGTACCTCTGAAAAAACACGGAATGGTGAATGTGCCTGGATTAGTTAATTTCTCAGGTAGCTTATTCAAGACTACCGCGGAACAACCTCCCATCAATGGAATGTTTGAAAGCTCACCTAACCTATCTTTTCTCTTAAGAAGGTCCTTGAGAAATTTAGCATATTTAGGCAAGGACTGAAGTGCCTCGATGAACGGAAGATTTATCTTTAGCTGCTTAAAGATCTCTAGAAAGTGGCCATATTCCTTAGCATATTTCTGATGCTTAAGGCGAGCGGGATATGGAACACGCGAATGATCAACCAAAGGGGATGGCTTAACTCCTACTGGTTGATTTTCTGCCCTCTCTTCAACTTGAGGTTCTCCGGTTTGTGCGGTACTTGCTGGATCTAATTTCTCTTGCACCTTACCGGGAGTTTCCATTACAATCTCTTCATCTACCTCTTCTTCATCCTCTGTCTCTACTCTCTCTCGAGCAACCTCTCCTAGAATCCTGCCACTACGAGTAGTAATAGCTTTAGCTGAATGATTAGCTGGATTCGGGTAGGTGTTTCCCAAAAACTGACCAGGAGGTTTCTCGTGTAGTTGCTTGGCGATATCACCTACTTGTCTCTGAAGATCTAAGAGAGAGGATTTTTTATTTTTATTATGAAGCTCTTGATTTTTATTAATTTGGTCTTGATTTTTAGCGAAGTTGGTAAGTTCGTTTAGAGTTTTCTGAGTGACCTGATCTCTTGCCATTAACTGCGCAAACATCTCCTCAATTCTTCCTAGATTAGACTCTGAACCTTTACCATTAACCTGACCCTCTTGAGACGAACTCCTAGTAGCAAACTGACTACCCGAAATTGAACTACCAAATTGACCTTCTTGATTTGAATTACCACTAGAATAGAAACATGGTCCTCTACTTTGATATTGACCGGAAGAAAATCCAGGTAGATTTCCAGACGAGCGGTAATTACTACGCCAATTAGAGTTGTTATTGAATGAGTTGGTGTTGAATGGGTTGATGGGACCTTGGTTTTGACCTGCTATAAACTCAACCTGCTCTAGGGTAAGTGTTGGACAATCTCCAGTATCATGCCCTCCCCTACATACTTCACATCTATCGACTTTTTTCTTGATCTCATTAAGCTCTCTCGTAAAAGTCTTCTCCATCCGATCTAGAACAGCAGCTACCGATGAATCCAAGCCAACTTGGTTCACCCCTCGAGTGGTTGAAGAGGTGTTAGTCACAGGAATAGAATTCCTGCAGGCAGTGCTATAATCCATATCAGAATGGGCAAAACTCTCGAAAAGATCGTTACAGTCGGCAACTGTCTTCTTTCCCATGAGATGGCCTCCTGCTGAAGTGTCAAATCGTGCGCGAGTTTCTGGAGTGAGACCGTTGTAAAAATTTTCTACAAGTGCCCAGTCGGATAGACCGTGTTAAGAACAACGAGAAAGCAAAGTTTGGAATCTCTCCCAAGCAAGATGATATGGCTCGTCTGGCTCCATTCTGAATGAGTGAATTTGATCACGAAGGCGGGATGCTTTGGCAGGTGGAAAATATTTTGCAAGGAAAGCATCTCGAAGACCGGCCCAAGTGGTGAACGTGTTCGGTGGTTGTGAATCAAGCCAGGTGTCTGCACGTCCGGCTAAGGAAAAAGGAAATACTTGGAGAAAACGGGCGTCATTTCCGGCACCTTCAAGGTTGAAAGTGTTGCAGAGGCGTGTAAGGCTATTTATATGTGCTGGAGCGTCCTTGTTATCACGACCATGGAATTGACATGAATTGGTTATGGCGGTCATGATATAAGACGGAATTTGCCAAGATTTTTCATTAGTTATTGCAGGAATTTGGATTGGTGAATTTGCTCCAGTGAAACCGGCAGTAGAACGTTGGTGTACGGTTTGATTATTATTAGCCATTTCGAAATGGGGTGGCGGACTTGAAGAGCGGGAAATTTCTAAGGAATCGGACTCTGTTTCTGTTTCGGTTTCAAAGTAAGGATTTTCAAAAACTTGGTATCTACTTGTGTTACCTGATTCTCCTTCCTGATTGATTGTTTGTCTGTCGGCTGAACAGAAGTTCAGGATCGTCTCGTGGCTGGAATTCAGGTGCTCCTCGGGAGCGCGTGTGTCGCATAAACTAAGGAAACTTAAACTAGGAATTGGAAATAAACAAGTAAACAAAATCTAACTAAGGATTAAATAAAAACTAAAAATAAAAATTGCAAATAAAAAAAATAAAAATAAAAAATACACTAGAATTAAAATAAACAAAAATACAATCTAAAAAAAATAAATAAATACAAAATACACTAATGGATTTTAGACTCCTATGACTCAAATATATATATATATATATATATATATATATATATATATATATAAACAAACTAATTAACGCAATTGCAATGTGTCCCCGGCAACGGCGCCAAAAACTTGATGTGCAGGAAGCGGTATGTTAAAAACTTGTAAAAATGGTTAAATAAAAATGACTCAAAAATAAACTTTAGACATGCTTTGGCCTAATAGGTATCGGTACTCTCGTTGATAGTCCCTAGGTAGGCAACTGGTCCTTTTATTTGGATTTGTACGAATGCCAGCCTAGACAGGAGTTCTCAACTACCGGTACTTAACCCTTCCAGTTACTACATGTCCGACACAAAAATGCATTTTTACAAATAAAATACAAAAAGACAAACTTTAAAAATAACCTTAAACTAGACACTCTAAGTTTTAAATTTATAAACTTAGACTCGATCTTAAACCTAAACCACACATCCGGCAAGTGTACCGATCAGTATAGTATAGTTAAAGTAAGTCCGAGTATCGAACACAAGGGACTCTGTTAAATTATGTTAATGACTTTGTTTATACAAGACTGACACGGACTAAAATGTTTTATTTAATTGATGGGGGGTTTTTACTTGAAAAATATAAATTTGCAATTTATTAAAATAAACTAATTAAACAAGATAAGCAAAGCACAATTTAAAGCAAAGGATGAATTTCAATGATTTATGAAAGACTACTTAGGTTGGAATCCCACTTGTTATTAACATACTTTTTACCGGATAATTATGTGATATGAAATCGGGATCTTTAAATATTAAATTCTAAGAGAAAACAAATAGGTTTCCCAATCCTTCTCGGGAAGACATCTATGTAACTCTAAAGATTTATTTTTATTACCGGTTAATCTAGACTTCCTGTCGGTTATCTAGTATTCTGGAAAAGTGCTTGGAAAGACTAACTTCCTTTCGGTTGTAAGTCTAAAGCAATTTAAGGAACTTAATTTGGTTTAATAGACAAGTTAGTAATAATTAAACTAAAACTGGGTTTCTTTCAAAACACAATCCTAGTAACACACTAAACTAGACCTATTAATATTTTTATGCTTTTCGGCGCTAAAAATAGTAGAACATTAAAACCGGATTAATTCTTGATCATTATTTCTATGGTTTATTGGCCATTTTACCATAAGATTACCCAAACCAGCTAAGATTTGAAAATCAACATTAAATTCTTTTTATGAAAAGACATTCACCGGAATTTATGTGAAATATACGATCGAAATATTAACCAAGTTAAAATATGCATAAACACCAAACTAGTTTCTTAAATCAATTACTTAATAAGAACAATCCATAATCACACAATAACCGGTAAAAATTACATTTTTTAACAAGTGTTCATCACAACCTACGTAGTATAAGGTGATTAACCGACAATCATTATTATGCAAATTAAAACATCAAACTTAAAAACAGAATTCATGGTAAAGTATGGAAACAAAAGGAAACAAGAATTGAAATAAGAGAGTATAACCCTTAAGTCTTCAATATTGATCGTTCCCAATAGCGATGAGTTTTGTCGTTTCGATTCACGTGTTGAGCGTTGCGATGCGATTCGAGTGAGCAATGCGATAGTATTACCCAATAGCTACACAAATAACCTAACTACTATATCTAACATACAATCACTATAATTAACTTGCGTTTAGCGTTTGCGATTGGATTGCGATGCGGTAGAATTGCGATTGCGATTGCGATTATCACCTCAACATAAACATAACATGCACAAGTAACACATAAATAGCACACACACGTAAAACAATATACAGAACACATAATTCGAGTTGCGAATGCAATAGCGATAAGCGTTAAGTCGATTAAATATGTGATTAAACCTCGATTATTAATAGATACTCCGCATAATACAACTAAAGCAAATAAATTATAGAATCGATTACGAGTCAAAGAAGTCAAAACTGTAGTTGAGCAAGGAGTAACAGATCGCAATTAGCAATATTTTCTTCCTTTGACTTCAATCTTGACTTTGACTTTCGAAACACGGGTTGTTACAGCCTCCCCTACTTTAGGAAATTTCGTCCCTAAATTTAAGAAGTAGGCGTAACAAACAGTTACGGGTACTTCGCCTTCATGTCGCTTTTGAGTTCCCAGGTGAACTCGGCGCCTCGTTTGCCTTCCCAGCGAACCTTCACAATGGGAATGCGTGAGCATCTGATGTCACGGCCCCCGACCCGGTTTGACCCGTTTCAGGAGCCGCGGGACAGAAATCCCGTGGTATTTATTTAATTAAGTTTAACAGCGGAAGTTTATCATCAGGATCGTTGTAAAGCTAAAATTTTCCCGATTATTTTATTTCACAACTCGGGATAAAATCCCGGTAATTTACAATATTATGATTTTACAGAGAAATCTTTATTTTACAAAACATATTTCTTTATTTTATAATGAGCCACTTTCTTAAGCTTGTAGTGCTCCACAACACCTTTCCTGAATCACAACAGGTCACCTGAAACATGTTTGAAAAAGATTTTTGTCAGTGGAAAATACTGAGTGAATCATTCTATTTATTAAAATGACACCTTTGTTATAATTTACAGTATTAAGAAAAATTACAATGTTTCTGATATCAACCAACTACCCACAGTACTTTGTCACTCGACCCATTGGCCCATTCGTCCAATGGTGTCTGTGATTATGGTCATATCACCCCTTGGCTGCCCCAATGGTGAAGATTATCAAGTAATGTATACAAAACCCCACATACCGGCTGTAACTTGGTGATTACATAAACTTAATCAGTGTAATTATAACCTTTGATAATAAACATGATTTTGAAAGTAATTAGATAAAAAGAGAATGTCTCACATTGCAGATTTGACACGGACAAAGTCTAGTCTATGGATTAGCCTTGTTAACCTAATTTAAATAATAATGCACACAAAACTGGGTTAGTAATCAATACAGCATTTACGATAACTCACGAGATCAACCCTCACAACGAATGACAAAGTGCTATGCTTAAACATCCATCGAATTAACGACTAATGATAAAGCATCACCCTAATGTGGGCAGCACTTAAACATCCATTGAGTACATTGATCGATCGGAAAATGAATCGTAATAGCGATCGAGTTATTACCCTGTTTTGCGGCAGCAATTTAGTGAATCGTGTGTGTTTTTGTAGTATTCTGATCGTAACTCAGTGCGTAATTCGAATTTGTTCGTCGTTTTAATTCCAGAAATCAAGTGCCACTCTCTACTATTTATACATGAATTTGGACTAGCTTACGGACCGTAAGACTCAATCCTTACGGTCCGTAAGGGTCACAGAATCTTCATAGGGTTGCCACGACTGGGACTAGCCTTGCTGACTTGATGATTTCGTAAATTTCAATTTTGACAGCATTTTCTATAGATAATCGTAACTAGGGTTTACCCCCCCCTGAGTTTTAGGGGGTCTGATCCTGATTCCGATTGTTCTGAAAATTTTAGGGTTTGTGCAGAATCACTTGGGTGTCTCAATTAGGGTTTCCTATTGGACAATTTAATTTAATAAATATGACTTTCGATGAGAGTTGTTACATTCTCCCCACCTTAATAAAAATCTCGTCCTCGAGATTTACTGGAATAAGTGTGGATACTTTCGCTTCATTTCTGATTCCAGCTCCCAAGTGTATTCAGCTCCCCTCTTTGAATCCCACTTTACTTTAACTAGCACTAGTCGTTTGTGCTTGAGAAACTTCACTTTTCTGTCTTCTATCTGAAGAGGTTTCTCAACAAATTTTAACTTTTCGTTTACCTCTATGTCTTGAAGAGGTACTACCAGAGATTTGTCTGCTAGACATTTCTTGAGATTGGATACATGAAATACATCATGTACTCCAGCTAATTCTTCTGGTAGTTGTAAACGATAAGCAACTGGTCCTATACGTTGGATTACTGGAAATGGTCCTACGTATCTTTGACTTAGCTTTCCTTTCTTACCGAATCTAACAACTCCTTTCCAAGGAGAAACTTTTAACAGTACTCTGTCTCCAACTTGGAATTCTAATGGCTTGCATCTATTGTCTGCATAACTCTTCTGGCAATCTCGAGCCGTTTTCAGCCTTTCCTTGATTTGTGTAATCTTATCAGTCGTTTCTTGTACAATCTCCGGACCTGATAATTGACTTTCTCCTATTTCTGCCCAACAAACTGGAGTTCTGCATTTTCTTCCATACAGTGCTTCAAATGGGGCAGTTTCAATGCTTGAATGATAACTATTGTTATAGGAGAATTCGATTAAAGGTAAGTGATCGTCCCAATTTCCACCAAAATCTATCACACATGCTCGGAGCATGTCTTCTAGAGTTTGGATCATTCTTTCTTTCACTTTGCCCATCTGTTTGTGGATGATATGCAGTACTTAAGTTTAGTCGAGTTCCCATTGCTTTCTGGAAACTTGTCCAAAAATGAGAAGTGAACCGACTATCCCTATCCGATACAATGGAGAGTGGAACTCCATGTAAGGATACTACTTCATCTACATATAATTTGGCTAACCTTTCCATACTAAAGGTTTCCTTCATGGGTAGAAAATGAGCTGATTTGGTTAATCGATCTACAATTACCCAAATCGCATCATTACCTTTTCTGGTTTTGGGCAACTTAGTAACAAAATCCATTGTTATGAGTTCCCAGTTCCATACCGGCATTTCTAATTATTGTAGTAGACCTGAAGGTTTCTGATGTTCTGCCTTAACTTGTGAACAAGTAAGACACTTTGATACATACCTAGCAATATACTTTTTCATACCTATCCACCAGAAATTATTTCTTAAATCTTGGTACATCTTATTGTTTCCTGGGTGTATGGTATACCTAGATTTATGAGCTTCCTCCAAGATCTTATTTCTTAATTCTCCCTGTTTTGGTACCCAGATCCTTTTCTTATGGAATCTCCAAATTCCATCAGCTCCTTGTTCTAAATCTTTTATTCGTCCCTTCATTCCTTCAGCGTCATCCTTGATTGCTGTTTCCTGAACATTCTTTATTTGTTCCATTAAATCTATTTGTAGATTTAATCTAAGAGCACGAACCCGTCGTTGTTTCTCATGATACTTACGACTTAAGGCATCTGCCACTATATTTGCCTTTCCTTCGTGATACTGAATATCACAGTCGTAATCACTTAAAATTTCCATCCATCTTCTTTGCCTCATGTTTAACTCTTTTTGCCCAAATATATATCTTAAACTTTTGTGGTCTGTATAGACAGTAAATTTACTTCCGTAAAGATAATGTCTCTAAATCTTAAGGGCAAAAATTATGGAGCCTAACTCTAAATCATGAGTTGTATAATTTTCTTCGTGCTTTTTCAACTGTCTTGAAGCATACGCAATTACCTTCTTGCGTTGCATAAGCACACATCCAAATCCTAGTTTTGAAGCATCACAATATACTTCAAAATCTTCAGTTCCTTCTGGTAAGGCTAAGATTGGAGCATTGGTTAATTTCTGCTTCAAGATTCTAAAGGCTTCTTCTTGTTTAGGTCCCCATTCAAACTTAATAGCTTTACAGGTTAGCTTAGTTAATGGTACAGCTATTTTGGAAAAATCCTTAATAAACCGTCTATAATACCCAGCTAAACCTATAAAACTTCTAATTTCCATTGCGGTTTGCGGAACCTTCCAATTGGTAATTGCCTCTATCTTAGCAGGATCTACGTGAATACCTTCATGATTCACTATGTGTCCTAAGAATTGCACTTCTTGTAGCCAAAATTCACATTTTGAGAATTTGGCATAGAGCTTTTCTTTTCTTAACAAAGTTAAGAGTGTATGCAAGTGCTGACAATGTTCGTCCTGACTTTTTGAATAAATAAGTATATCATCTATGAAGACAATTACAAATTTATCCAAATACGGTTTACAGATCCTATTCATCATGTCCATGAATGCTGCAGGTGCATTCGTTAACCCGAAGGGCATGACTGTAAACTCGTAATGACCATACCTAGTTCTAAAAGCAGTCTTAGGTATGTTTTCCTCTTGTACTTTTAATTGATGATATCCAGAGCGTAAATCTATCTTAGAGAAGTATCTAGCCCCCTGAAGTTGATCAAAAAGATCATCAATCCTAGGTAATGGGTATCGATTCTTAATTGTAACTTTATTCAATTCTCTATAATCAATACACATTCTCATCGAACCATTCTTCTTCTTTACAAACAACACTGGAGCTCCCCAAGGGGATGAGCTAGGTTGTATGAATCCTTTACTTAGTAATTCATCTAATTGCTTTTTCAGTTCTAACATTTCGGTAGGAGCTAACCGATAAGGTGCCTTAGCTATCGGTGTAGTTCCAGGAATTAGATGAATCCTAAATTCTACTTCCCTATCTGGTGGTAACCCTGGTAACTCTTCTGGGAATACATCTGAGTATTCTGAGACTACAGGAATTTCCTTAAGTTCTTTACCCTTAGTATTAATAATTACCGAAATCATATACACTATTCCTTGCTTTCGTTCATAGCTAGCAACTTTCATTACTGATATGAACTTCATGGGTTTACGTGGGTTATCTCCTGTAATCATGATTACTTCTCCAGTAGGTGCTTGAATTTCTATAGAGTTTTTATCACAAATGATTTGAGCATGGTTGGCTATTAACCAATCCATTCCTAACACAACATCAAATTCAGCTAATTTCATAGGTAACAGATTTGCAGCAAATTTATGACCTGAAAGTTCTATTTCTACTTTTTGCAAAACCTGATCTATTTTAACTGAATTCCCATCTGCGGTTTCGACTGTAAAAATCTGCCTAACGTTGGTTAAAGGTAACTTAAGAGCTTGACAGAATAAAGTATTGATAAAACTTTGGTTTGCACCAGAGTCAAATAATACTTTTGCGTATACGTTGTGAACTAAGAACGTACCAGCTATTACATCTGGAATGAGTTCTGCTTCTTGAGTGGTTAGCTAGAATGCTCTGACATTCTTCTTAGTAGCTCCGTCGGTCGCCTTGGGTTTGTTGTCTGCTGGTTTGATCAATTTAGGACATTCTGTTTTGTAGTGCCCCGCTTCTCCGCAGTTAAAGCAGATTATGGTTTTCTTTCTGCAGTTTTCTTCACGATGTCCTACAGCTTTGCAAAGGTTGCAGGTTACATTACATCTTCCAAAATGTTTCCTTTTGCAATTCCTACAGAAAGGTGGATTTGAAGATTGCCCTGCTCCTCTTTTCTTGAAATTATTACTATTACCCACACGAAATCCTTGGGTAATTTTTCTGAGCCAGTTCCTTTTTCCTGGTTTCATCGCTTGTGCGTACCAGTTCATCAGTTAGGGTGTTGGCTAGTTCCACTGCATCGTCAATAGTGCGAGGTCTCGCAGCTTTAACGATATTGCGGATTTCGCTAATTAATCCCCAAATATAGCGAGAAATGAGTACCGGTTCTGGCGAAGCCAGTGTCGGTACCACCCTAGCATATTCGAAGAATGTCGAAGTATATCCTCGACAGTCCACATTAACCATCCGATGGTTTAGGAACTTATTTGCCATTTGATCTTTTTCATATTCGGGACAGAATTTTCTTTCTACCAGACTCTTAAATTCTTCCCAGTTCATGGCATAGGCCACAATCCTTCTTTTAGCTTGTAATACTGTGTTCCACCATTCTAATGCCCATTCTTTAAAAAGATTGGAAGCATACATAACTTGATCTTCCTCAACACATTTACTTATAGCAATTACTGCCTCAGTTTTCTCTAACCAACGTAATGCTGCAATAGCCCCTTCGTTACCTGAAAACTCAGTTGGTTTACAGGCAAGGAATTCTTTGTAAGTGCAACCAGGTGTTGCAGCTTTCATTTTCTTGAAAATTGGGGTTTGCAGATCATTATTGTTATTAACATGATTTCCGCCTCCGTTTATACTATTACTAAAGTTGTCGCCTTGAGTACGTTTACTAGGAATGATTGATTGCGGTTTAACAGGTTTTTGAACAGTAGCAACGATTGCTGGAATAGCATTGGCTATTCCTTGTGCAACGATATCCTCTATATCTTGTCTATTTAACAATTGTTCTTCCTGAATTTGCTCGGATTGATTTACTTCATTTACTGGTTCATTATCAATGTTTGCCATCTGATAATTAATTTATAGATAAATAATTAGTATAAAAGAAATAATCCAATGTCACAATTAATTGCACATAATCACGTAAACGAATATACAAACAAAATCTAAAATTTCATTTATTTTATAGATTATATCATGCCTCTATATACAACCGTTTTATTATTTATTTTACAAATACTGATGTTACTATTACTATTACACAACCACAGTTTTACCAACCCATTATCTCTCGTCATTTGTCTTCCTAAAAACGAAGCTCCCTTTCATCATACTTCCAAGCAATTTGTCCCCCTATCTCCCGAATTCTACTTCCCGCATCCATTAATTCTTCACCAAAATGGCGAAGTTCAGCCAGATTTTCGTTACTCATCGGTGGATTCGGTAATGGTTCTGGATCGAATTGCGGAAGAAAGGAATAAGGATCGTTGACAATGTTTTGGAATTGCCAATAATTTGTCCACCATTCGTCCATTCCTAAAGGTTGGGAGTGGACTATTGGTTCTGGGATTGCTGGTTCAAGATTTATAGGGAGTTGATTTTCAATAGGACGAGTAAAAATATTTGTATTGACAGGCTGAATAGTATCACAGCTTGCCAATATAAAATCTATTTCCTCCTGAAAAGTCATTCCCTGGTTTTGTTTGGAGCTTTCTCCAATTTCCATCTGAGTTGGTCTAGAACCTTTTCCAACCTCCATTTCTATTTCCTTAGAATATTCCTCAAACTGCATTCCCATTTGCCTAGAATCTTCCTTGACTTCAGTCTCCATCTCCTGCTGTCTAGAACTTTCCCTGGTTACAATTTCTTTTCCTTTTTCTAAAGGATTGTTTATTTTAGGAAGTTTCATAGCTGGCTTTTTCCTATGTATACGACTCCCCCATACGTATTTCCTTCTTTTCTTTGGTTTTGGCCTTTTCAAAGGTGGAGCGTTGAATTCTACAGGTTGTTCCACAACAGGAAAATACCCAGTAAATTCTTTAGAAACTTCTAGGTTTACAGGGTATAGGTTGAGATTCTCTAGGGCTTCTGATAACTCATTCATGCTGTTTAATATACAAGTAAAATACAAAGATGCTAAGTTAAAATTTATAACAAATTTTTTTTTTAGAAATAACCTTTAAATTTTATTGCATACTCTGTGACTAATTTACACAAAAGAAAATGAACAATTTTAAACATACTAGGTTTCATTTATTTACTAGATGATATTTTGGGCTTGTAAGTGATAAGGTTGCTATTCCGAAGTCATGGTATTTTAGAGATTAGCATTTATTGCTACAGTGGCTAGCATATAAAGGTCCGCCCATTTTTCATCTAATTTGTCCTCCCAAGGTGTTTTACTGGTTAATTCCTGGGTTTCCTGTTTAACTTTCTTCTCTCGAGCTTTCTTTATTTGATCCTGACTTTTCTTTAAAATTAAACTTCTTTTATCCGGAGAAAGTGGTTTCTCGTATTGGGCTTTTCGTACAAATATTCCTTCTTCAGGAATTGCAGGGAGTTTTGAGGATTTGGTTTGGGATGAACTTCCCTTTTCGTTGGACGACCTATCTAATTTAAGATAGATGTTTGAAAGTTTTTGCTTACCCATACTGTAACTAACAAATAGTCAGTTAATAAAACACATAATCACATAATAGTAATCAGGAAAAATTAAGTATTTCTAAATACTTAATTAGCTTAACTCAGTGGCTCTGATACCACCTTTTTCTGTCACGGCCCCCGACCCGGTTTGACCCGTTTCAGGAGCCGCGGGACAGAAATCCCGTGGTATTTATTTAATTAAGTTTAACAGCGGAAGTTTATCATCAGGATCGTTGTAAAGCTAATTTTTTTCCGATTATTTTATTTCACAACTCGGGATAAAATCCCGGTAATTTACAATATTATGATTTTACAGAGAAATCTTTATTTTACAAAACATATTTCTTTATTTTATAATGAGCCACTTTCTTAAGCTTGTAGTGCTCCACAACACCTTTCCTGAATCACAACAGGTCACCTGAAACATGTTTGAAAAAGATTTTTGTCAGTGGAAAATACTGAGTGAATCATTCTATTTATTAAAATGACACCTTTGTTATAATTTACAGTATTAAGAAAAATTACAATGTTTCTGATATCAACCAACTACCCACAGTACTTTGTCACTCGACCCATTGGCCCATTCATCCAATGGTGTCTGTGATTATGGTCATATCACCCCTTGGCTGCCCCAATGGTGAAGATTATCAAGTAATGTATACAAAACCCCACATACCGGCTGTAACTTGGTGATTACATAAACTTAATCACTGTAATTATAACCTTTGATAATAAACATGATTTTGAAAGTAATTAGATAAAAAGAGAATGTCTCACATTGCAGATTTGACAAGGACAGAGTCTAGTCTATGGATTAGCCTTGTTAACCTAATTTAAATAATAATGCACACAAAACTGGGTTAGTAATCAATACAGCATTTACGATAACTCACGAGATCAACCCTCACAACGAATGACAAAGTGCTATGCTTAAACATCCATCGAATTAACGACTAATGACAAAGCATCACCCTAATGTGGGCAGCACTTAAACATCCATTGAGTACATTGATCGATCGGAAAATGAATCGTAATAGCGATCGAGTTATTACCCTGTTTTGCGGCAGCAATTTAGTGAATCGTGTGTGTTTTTGTAGTATTCTGGTCGTAACTCAGTGCGTAATTCGAATTTGTTCGTCGTTTTAATTCCAGAAATCAAGTGCCACTCTCTACTATTTATACATGAATTTGGACTAGCTTACGGACCGTAAGACTCAATCCTTACGGTCCGTAAGGGTCACAGAATCTTCATAGGGTTGCCACGACTGGGACTAGCCTTGCTGACTTGATGATTTCGTAAATTTCAATTTTGACAGCATTTTCTATAGATAATCGTAACTAGGGTTTACCCCCCCCCCCTGAGTTTTAGGGGGTCTGATCCTGATTCCGATTGTTCTGAAAATTTTAGGGTTTGTGCAGAATCACTTGGGTGTCTCAATTAGGGTTTCCTATTGGACAATTTAATTTAATAAATATGACTTTCGATGAGAGTTGTTACATTCTCCCCACCTTAATAAAAATCTCGTCCTCGAGATTTACTGGAATAAGTGTGGATACTTTCGCTTCATTTCTGATTCCAGCTCCCAAGTGTATTCAGCTCCCCTCTTTGAATCCCACTTTACTTTAACTAGCACTAGTCGTTTGTGCTTGAGAAACTTCACTTTTCTGTCTTCTATCTGAAGAGGTTTCTCAACAAATTTTAACTTTTCGTTTACCTCTATGTCTTGAAGAGGTACTACCAGAGATTTGTCTGCTAGACATTTCTTGAGATTGGATACATGAAATACATCATGTACTCCAGCTAATTCTTCTGGTAGTTGTAAACGATAAGCAACTGGTCCTATACGTTGGATTACTGGAAATGGTCCTACGTATCTTTGACTTAGCTTTCCTTTCTTACCGAATCTAACAACTCCTTTCCAAGGAGAAACTTTTAACAGTACTCTGTCTCCAACTTGGAATTCTAATGGCTTGCATCTATTGTCTGCATAACTCTTCTGGCAATCTCGAGCCGTTTTCAGCCTTTCCTTGATTTGTGTAATCTTATCAGTCGTTTCTTGTACAATCTCCGGACCTGATAATTGACTTTCTCCTATTTCTGCCCAACAAACTGGAGTTCTGCATTTTCTTCCATACAGTGCTTCAAATGGGGCAGTTTCAATGCTTGAATGATAACTATTGTTATAGGAGAATTCGATTAAAGGTAAGTGATCGTCCCAATTTCCACCAAAATCTATCACACATGCTCGGAGCATGTCTTCTAGAGTTTGGATCGTTCTTTCTTTCACTTTGCCCATCTGTTTGTGGATGATATGCAGTACTTAAGTTTAGTCGAGTTCCCATTGCTTTCTGGAAACTTGTCCAAAAATGAGAAGTGAACCGACTATCCCTATCCGATACAATGGAGAGTGGAACTCCATGTAAGGATACTACTTCATCTACATATAATTTGGCTAACCTTTCCATACTAAAGGTTTCCTTCATGGGTAGAAAATGAGCTGATTTGGTTAATCGATCTACAATTACCCAAATCGCATCATTACCTTTTCTGGTTTTGGGCAACTTAGTAACAAAATCCATTGTTATGAGTTCCCAGTTCCATACCGGCATTTCTAATTATTGTAGTAGACCTGAAGGTTTCTGATGTTCTGCCTTAACTTGTGAACAAGTAAGACACTTTGATACATACCTAGCTATATCCTTTTTCATACCTATCCACCAGAAATTATTTCTTAAATCTTGGTACATCTTATTGTTTCCTGGGTGTATGGTATACCTAGATTTATGAGCTTCCTCCAAGATCTTATTTCTTAATTCTCCCTGTTTTGGTACCCAGATCCTTTTCTTATGGAATCTCCAAATTCCATCAGCTCCTTGTTCTAAATCTTTTATTCGTCCCTTCATTCCTTCAGCGTCATCCTTGATTGCTGTTTCCTGAACATTCTTTATTTGTTCCATTAAATCTATTTGTAGATTTAATCTAAGAGCACGAACCCGTCGTTGTTTCTCATGATACTTACGACTTAAGGCATCTGCCACTATATTTGCCTTTCCTTCGTGATACTGAATATCACAGTCGTAATCACTTAAAATTTCCATCCATCTTCTTTGCCTCATGTTTAACTCTTTTTGCCCAAATATATATCTTAAACTTTTGTGGTCTGTATAGACAGTAAATTTACTTCCGTAAAGATAATGTCTCCAAATCTTAAGGGCAAAAATTATGGAGCCTAACTCTAAATCATGAGTTGTATAATTTTCTTCGTGCTTTTTCAACTGTCTTGAAGCATACGCAATTACCTTCTTGCGTTGCATAAGCACACATCCAAATCCTAGTTTTGAAGCATCACAATATACTTCAAAATCTTCAGTTCCTTCTGGTAAGGCTAAGATTGGAGCATTGGTTAATTTCTGCTTCAAGATTCTAAAGGCTTCTTCTTGTTTAGGTCCCCATTCAAACTTAATAGCTTTACAGGTTAGCTTAGTTAATGGTACAACTATTTTGGAAAAATCCTTAATAAACCGTCTATAATACCCAGCTAAACCTATAAAACTTCTAATTTCCATTGCGGTTTGCGGAACCTTCCAATTGGTAATTGCCTCTATCTTAGCAGGATCTATGTGAATACCTTCATGATTCACCATGTGTCCTAAGAATTGCACTTCTTGTAGCCAAAATTCACATTTTGAGAATTTGGCATAGAGCTTTTCTTTTCTTAACAAAGTTAAGAGTGTATGCAAGTGCTGACAATGTTCGTCCTGACTTTTTGAATAAATAAGTATATCATCTATGAAGACAATTACAAATTTATCCAAATACGGTTTACAGATCCTATTCATCATGTCCATGAATGCTGCAGGTGCATTCGTTAACCCGAAGGGCATGACTGTAAACTCGTAATGACCATACCTAGTTCTAAAAGCAGTCTTAGGTATGTTTTCCTCTTGTACTTTTAATTGATGATATCCAGAGCGTAAATCTATCTTAGAGAAGTATCTAGCCCCCTGAAGTTGATCAAAAAGATCATCAATCCTAGGTAATGGGTATCGATTCTTAATTGTAACTTTATTCAATTCTCTATAATCAATACACATTCTCATCGAACCATCCTTCTTCTTTACAAACAACACTGGAGCTCCCCAAGGGGATGAGCTAGGTTGTATGAATCCTTTACTTAGTAATTCATCTAATTGCTTTTTCAGTTCTAACATTTCGGTAGGAGCTAACCGATAAGGTGCCTTACCTATCGGTGTAGTTCCAGGAATTCGATGAATCCTAAATTCTACTTCCCTATCTGGTGGTAACCCTGGTAACTCTTCTGGGAATACATCTGAGTATTCTGAGACTACAGGAATTTCCTTAAGTTCTTTACCCTTAGTATTAATAATTACCGAAATCATATACACTATTCCTTGCTTTCGTTCATAGCTAGCAACTTTCATTACTGATATGAACTTCATGGGTTTACGTGGGTTATCTCCTGTAATCATGATTACTTCTCCAGTAGGTGCTTGAATTTCTATAGAGTTTTTATCACAAATGATTTGAGCATGGTTGGCTATTAACCAATCCATTCCTAACACAACATCAAATTCAGCTAATTTCATAGGTAACAGATTTGCAGCAAATTTATGACCTGAAAGTTCTATTTCTACTTTTTGCAAAACCTGATCTATTTTAACTGAATTCCCATCTGCGGTTTCGACTGTAAAAATCTGCCTAACGTTGGTTAAAGGTAACTTAAGAGCTTGACAGAATAAAGTATTGATAAAACTTTGGTTTGCACCAGAGTCAAATAATACTTTTGCGTATACGTTGTGAACTAAGAACGTACCAGCTATTACATCTGGAATGAGTTCTGCTTCTTGAGTGGTTAGCTGGAATGCTCTGACATTCTTCTTAGTAGCTCCGTCGGTCGCCTTGGGTTTGTTGTCTGCTGGTTTGATCAATTTAGGACATTCTGTTTTGTAGTGCCCTGCTTCTCCGCAGTTCAAACAGATTATGGTTTTCTTTCTGTAGTTTTCTTCACGATGTCCTACAGCTTTGCAAAGGTTGCAGGTTACATTACATCTTCCAAAATGTTTCCTTTTGCAATTCCTACAGAAAGGTGGATTTGAAGATTGCCCTGCTCCTCTTTTCTTGAAATTATTACTATTACCCACACGAAATCCTTGGGTAATTTTCTGAGCCAGTTCCTTTTTCCTGGTTTCATCGCTTGTGCGTACCAGTTCATCAGTTAGGGTGTTGGCTAGTTCCACTGCATCGTCAATAGTGCGAGGTCTCGCAGCTTTAACGATATTGCGGATTTCGCTAATTAATCCCCAAATATAGCGAGAAATGAGTACCGGTTCTGGCGAAGCCAGTGTCGGTACCACCCTAGCATATTCGAAGAATGTCGAAGTATATCCTCGACAGTCCACATTAACCATCCGATGGTTTAGGAACTTATTTGCCATTTGATCTTTTTCATATTCGGGACAGAATTTTCTTTCTACCAGACTCTTAAATTCTTCCCAGTTTAGGGGCCCTGATCCTGATTCCGATTGTTCTGAAAATTTTAGGGTTTGTGCAGAATCACTTGGGTGTCTCAATTAGGGTTTCCTATTGGACAATTTAATTTAATAAATATGACTTTCGATGAGAGTTGTTACATCTGAGCACCTTGGTTTCTCGTCCCATGATCTCGACAGGCTTTTCCACAAAGTGTAATGTTTTGTCCACTTGTAAATCCTCAAGAGGGACATGTAATTCCTTGTCGGCCAAGCACTTTCTGAGGTTCGAAACGTGGAAAGTCGGGTGGACGTTACTCAGTTCTTCTGGGAGTTCGAGTCTGTAGGCCACTTTTCCAATCCTTTCCAGAATCTTAAAGGGTCCAACATATCGAGGCGCGAGCTTTCCTTTCTTGCCGAATCTTATCACCCCCTTCCAAGGTGCAACCTTTAGGAGTACGTGATCGCCAACATCAAATTCAAGGGGCTTGCGGCGTCTATCAGCGTAACTTTTCTGTCAGCTCCGAGCTTTCAATAGATTGTCTCGAATTTGGAGGATTTTATCTGTCGTTTCTTGCAATAGCTCAGGACCGGTAATTTGCGCATCTCCAATCTCGTGCCATACAATAGGCGATCAACATTTCCTTCCGTATAAAGCCTCAAATGGTGCCATTTGTATGCTAGAATGATAACTGTTATTGTACGAGAATTCGACCAAAGGTAAGTACGCGTCCCAATTACCACCGAAATCTATGACACACAAGCGAAGCATGTCTTCAAGGGTGCGAATCGTTCTTTCGGTCTGACCGTCAGTTTGGGGATGGAAAGAGGTACTTAGATTAAGCGTAGTACCGAGAGCAGATTGAAACGTTTCCCAAAAACGCGAGGTAAACCGACCATCGCGGTCAGAGATGATGTCACGAGGCGTTCAGTGTGGACAAATGATCTCCTCGGTGTAGATTCGAGCTAATTTTTCTACCTTAAAGTCTTCTCGTATCGACAGCAAGTGAGGTGACTTGGTCAAACGGTCAACTACAACCCAAATGCTATCATGACCTGATTGAGTGCGTGGAAGTTTCGTTATGAAGTCCATAGCTATACTCTCTCATTTCCACATCGGGATCTCGGGTTGAACGAGTAAGCCAGAGGGTCTTTGATGCTCAGCCTTGACCTTGGAACAGGTCAGACATTTCGAAACATAGATAGCGATATCCTTCTTCATGCCCGGCCACCAGTACTTGTAGCGCATGTCTGGGTACATCTTGTCAGCACCAGGATGAATAGAATATCGAGATTTGTGGGCTTCGTCCATCAGAAGTTGTCACAAATTCGTACACTTGGGAATCCAAATTTGGCCCAAATAATGAAAGATACCATTCGATTTATTCTCGAGTTGGGTGCCATCATTTAGAATCCTTTCCTTCTTCAAAGTTCGCTCGGTAAAACAAAAATGTTGCGCGTCACGGATGAGAGCTTCGAGATGATGTTGGGCTTGAACATTATGAACACTTAGCAGATAGCTTCGTTGGCTAAGAACGTCGGCAACAACGCTTGCTTTGCCTGGATGGTAACGAATCTCACAGTAGTAATCGTTGAGCTGTTCTACCCACCGACGTTGACGCATATTCAGTTCCTTCTGGTCAAAGATATGTTGTAGGCTCCTATGATCGGTGAAGATCGTACACTTGGTACCATAAAGGTAGTGTCGCCAAATATTTAACGCAAAAATAACTGCACCAAGCTCGAGGTCGTGTGTGGTGCAGGTCTTCTCGTGGATCTTGAGCTGTCGAGATTCGTACGCGATAACTTTGTCTCGTTGCATGAGAACACAACCAAGACCAAGGTTCGAGGCATCGCAGTAAACTACAAAATCGTCATTTCCGCCAGGAAGTGAGAGCACGGGAGCATTGCAAAGCATAGCTTTGAGAGTTTGAAAGGCTTCCTCCTGTTTAGTTCCACAAACAAAAGGTTTGTCCTTATGCGTAAGAGAAGTAAGCGGCACAACGATCTTAGAGAAACCTTCGATAAAACAACGATAATAGCCTGCTAGTCCGAGAAAAGAACGGACTTCAGACGGATTCTTGGGTGTAACCCAACTTTTAACAGCTTTGATCTTCGCGGGGTCAACGTAGATACCTTGACTATTGACAATGTGACCCAAGAATTGGACCTCCTCCAACCAAAATTCACACTTGGAGAACTTGGCATAGAGCCGGTTTCCCTGGAGCAACTCAAGAACCAAACGTAGATGCTGCGAGTGTTCGGCTTTTGACTTGGAATAGATCAGGATATCATCAATGAATACGATTACGAAGCGATCAAGGAAGGGTTTGCACACTCGATTCATTAGATCCATGAAAACTGCAGGGGCGTTGGTCAAACTAAAAGGCATGACAAAGAACTCGTAATGACCATAGCGGGTTCGAAAAACGGTTTTGGGAATATCATCCTCTTGAATGCGTAACTGGTGATAGCCTGAGCATAGATCAATCTTTGAGAAACACGTAGCACCTTGTAGCTGATTAAATAAATCATCGATTCGAGGCAAAGGATAGCGATTCTTGATTGTCAACTTATTCAACTCCCTATAGTCGATGCACATCCGGAACGAACCATCCTTCTTTTTGACAAAAGGATAGGCGCGCCCCAAGGAGAGGTGCTAGGGTGAATAAAGCCTTTATCAAGTAGTTCCTTGAGCTGACTCGAGAGTTCGCGCATTTCAGAAGGAGCGAGACGATAAGGCGCTTTAGCAACAGGGTTTGCTCCAGGAATGAGGTCGATTCGGAAATCGATATCACGAGCAGGAGGTAATCCTGGTAAATCATCGGGGAAAACGTTGGGAAATTCACGAACAACGGGCACTTAATCCACCTCCTTAACTTCCTTTTTCTCCGCTACTACAATGTGCACCAAGAAAGCTTGGTATTCCTTGCGGAGATACTTGCTAGCCTAGACACATGACATGAGTTGGAGTTTCTTCGACGCGACTTCACCGTAAACACACAATTGATCACCATTAGCGAGCGAGAATCAAATCATCTTATCAAAGCAAAGAACTTCAGCATGGTTTTCGCGAAGAAAGCCCATGCCTACTATGACATCAAAACTACCGAGCTGCATGGGAATAAGGTCGATAGGGAAGACGTGATTGTTGAGTTCAAGCGTACAATCACGCAGAACAGAATTGACAGTGACGGTTCTTCCGATGGCAACTTCAACATCGAACGTCGAGGGGAGATGAGCGCGCTTACGATTAAGGAGCTTTTCGAATTCGAACGATACAAAACAGTTATCAGCTCCAGTATCAAATAAACGCGTAGCATATATACCATTCACAAGGAACGTACCATTGACCACAGTGTTGTCTGCTTGAGCCTGGTGAGCGTTAATGTTGAAACACGTCCTCGGGCTGCTGGTTGTTGCTGTTGTTGCTGAGGTTACTGCTGTTGTGGCTCTTTCTTGACCACTCGGTTCGGGCACATGTTAGCGAAGTGGTTGGGATCACCACATGCAAAGCAAGCTCTATCATGAGCCGTGGGTCCAGGAGCTGCTTGATGGCCTTGAGGAGCAGTAAGTAGAGCTTGTTGAGCAGGAGCTTGGCCTTGTGTTGGAGCTGGGGTTTGACGTGGACCTGTACGGCAGTTGGTGGTGAAGTGGCCGTACATGTTGCAATGCACACAGTATCTGCAAGTGATTCCCACATGGTGGTGATAGGTACAAGTAGGGCAATTCGGGTGAGGACCAGTATAAGCACGCTTTACCAGCGGTGCGTTGGTGACCGGTGCCACTACTTGGCGGTGTTGAGGTTGCTATGGTGCTGGTACTGTTTGGAGCGTAGCTGCAGTGGTTACAGCGCAGTTCTTGTTGCTGGAACTGCTGTTGTTCTTTCTCTTGCGTCTCGAGAGCTTGGATGACTGAGAAGCGGCGGCGGTTTCAGCGGTTGAAGCAGTGGTAGCTTGATGCAGATTCTTGGGAGCTTTATCCCAGTAACCAGACTTGACTCGCTTGTCGTTGATCTCAGCAGCGAGTAGAAAAGTTTCCTCAATTGTCGTCGTCTTTGCAGCTTAAACGAAATCAGCCACGCAATCCGGAAGAGCACGAATATACTTCTTGATGGTGATTTCAAGCGTGGTAACTTTGCTAGGACAGATTATACTCAACTGCTTGAAGCGAGCAGTCAAACCAGCGTTATCTCCGTCTTTCTGCTTGATATGCCAGAACTCGTCCTCCAGCTTTTGGCGCTCGTGGGGAGGGCAGAACTCTTGCATCATAACGTCCTTCAACTCATCCCACGTCAGCCCGTAAGCTGCATCATTTCTGCGTTTGTTTCTCTCAGCCGTCCACCAATCTAGCGCTTGGGATTGGAAGACACCAGTTGCATTCAGAGTACAGAGATTATCAGGACAGCCACTCTAGCGCAGGGTGACTTCGATAGAATCAGACCATTGAAACATGGACGTAGGCCCATCCTCGCCGGTAAACTCTTTCGGGCCGCAAGCTTTGAACTGCTTGACGCTGAAAGCAGCTTTAGGAGCATCAGTCCTGGATTCTTCAGACGACTTGCTAGCGTTTTCATTCAGCTCACTAACAATCTGGGGGATAACTTTCGCCATTTGCTTAGCGAAGAGAGCGGCGATGCGTTAGTCATCATGATTGCGGTGAGCTGAACGGGAATGGAATGATCCGAATGACGACATTGTCTGCAACAGACAGCGCCATAGGATTCAAAATGTTATTCGATTATTCCTAGTATAGTCTAGCGATTCACCATAAAGCTCAGGAACACGTAGCCACATAAACACAGAATCACATAAGCACATAAACACGTAAGCACATAATCACGTAGGGCACAAAAGTACATAAGGCAGTCAGAACACAGAAACCATACTATATGTTGCACGTATTCACCTATCCTTCACAGCACGTATAGCGATTAAGTATAGCGAGTGCGATTGGCAAGCAGCTATTGCGTATAATGACCAGCGATTTGTTAGCGTATTGAGATAGATGTGCAATGCGAGTGGTGCGTGTTGATCGAAACGGGGAGCGAAAAGCGTGTAAATTACTAAAATCGTAATCACATAAAACACATAAAATCCACATAAAATCGATAAATCACAGAGTTGGCGGCAGCAAATCTAGATTCGAAACACATAAAATTCGAGGATAGATTGTCTTGGCTAGATAGAAATTGACTACCCAAAGTGATTCGACTTTTCACAAGGACTCGTAAGTGCACACTTTGGCCTTCGGGACTGTGCTCTCGCTTCGATTTGAGCGATCGGCACGCATCCTTCCAGTTACAGTGTGACCCAAGTCGTTGGAGTCCGTAGAGACCTTGGTGAGAGTTTTGTAAAACCATAATAAGAACGGAACAAGTCGTCAAGGTTTGGGTTCCACCCCTGACTTAACAACTTCGTTCCTGTTCTGATAGTATAGAGGGGAAATTTTGCGTTAAAGTACGGATTTCACTCCTGATTCAATGCAAATTCTCCTGTTTGTAGATAAAAATTATGGGTCAAACAAGCGATTTGGTCGAGAGTTTGCGGTTTTCACACCTAATCTCAACCTAATTACTCGTTCATTTTCGAAAAATAGTGTGCAGTGATTGTGTAGTGTAAGCGAGAATAGCGAGTATGCTTGTACAAAACCCTTAAAGGGCATGCACAAGTCGGTCTGTTGGTACTTAGACTATAGACTAAGTCGTTCTAAGACATCAACCCGGACTAGGTCGAGTCTTGCCTAATTCCCTATAGTTATGGCTCTGATACCAATCTGTCACACCCCAACCGATGACGGAAACATCGGGGCATGGCACTGAGCGAAACAGATTGTCCAGGAGAATCCATAACAACTATTCGTTATAATATATTAAGGTTCATGTCCCATACCACAAACATATAAAATAAAAACAGTTATTACAGACATTGTTCTCAAAGACAATTATCCGTTCCGACAACTCAAATTTTATTTAGTTTGTTTTTAGACCCCATCCTAGCTTGATTCATCAAACAGCAAGCAAACCTCCTAAGCACATGTCACATACGTTAAAATAGAGGTCAATACACATAGTGTAAAGGTGAGCATACAAGTTTAATAGTATAATAGAGTTCGAAATAGTTTACGCATAACCAACATGTAACATGTAAAGTGCGAAGCTAGTAGGTTATTGACAATGAATTATGCACAGACTAGACTGCGAGTTGTATAATGCGCAACACATATCAGCACTGCGACATGTGAAAGGTAACCTTAACAACCCCTGTCCATGACAGGTGCTGAGTCCAAACAAATAGTACTATCGTTGCTAAGGCGTCAAGCAACAATCTCTGTGTTAACATAACATACAAGCATTCATCGAGTAACACGTATCATGCAGTAACGGTCAGCGTATAAATAGTGTTTACGTTGTGTGGTAGATGTGATTTAGAATAAGTAACGTATGTAACACCCAAAAGTGCGTAAAGCAAAAAGGGATCGAGTATACTCACAGATTGTGTTTAATAAGTAAACACTCTCTTGGATTGAAGGAAGCGCTGAGAGATTAGCCTGAACAGTTAACGATAGCATAAACGATGAGCGGTGCGATAAACGGTGCAAAGGTACCAAGTATCGAATGGTAATCCTATTAGATGGCAATCCGATCGGATGGCCAGTCGATCGGATGTCAATCCGTTTGGATGGTCATCCGATCGGATGGCCATTCGATTGGATTGACATCTTGTTTGGTAAGGATGTGTTTGTGTATGATGGCTTTGAAGTTTCTGTTGTATCATTTTGATAACAGAGAAGTATCTCTACCCTTCAGGTCGATCGATCGGACGGCAGTCCGATCAGATAGAGATCCCATTGGCAGGATACTTAGTGAGAACAAGTTCATAGCAGGATTGTCACTCGATCGGATGGCAATCCGATCGGATAGCAATCCGTTTGGAACTACTGTCCTTTGAAATTGATCAAGTCCCAAACGTCACACGATCGGATGGTCGTTCGATCGGATGGCAATCCGATCGGAAGGCAATCCATTCGACGTCCAGTCCTTTGAAATTTGGAAAAAAATGTTTAAGTGTGAAACCAAGTGCAAGCCGATCGGATGGCAGTCCGATCGGACGGCAATTCATCCCAACGACCTGATCGTCTTTGACACTTGATTGTTTTGAAAGTTTTGCAGTTTTAATCGAGACGGTGTGATATCGTGCTAGACAACAGAATCCCCATCCTGACCCAAGTGATCCGACCGAACAGGAACCACCCTAGTCCGACCAGTTCACGGTTCGTGACGGTTGTTCATGTTTAACCCGAAGTCAGTTGTCTCTTGGATAAAATTCAGATCTTGAGCTGATACATCACTAAGAAAGAGTAGAAGTTCAGAACGAGCTCCGATTCTATCGATTTTGAGTGCATTGAGTGTAAAAGAGTTGAAAGAAAGTAAAAAACCATCTTTCAATCCTTTTAACCATGAATATGTGTAGATCTATGCGAAAACATTGGTTAATCTTGTGGAAATCCTTCAAATCTACGTTGTTCTTGGTGGAATGAAGTCAAACCTTGAAGTTCATAAGAACTCCATGATGACAACACCCTAGAAAACATCAAATCCGATGATTTCACGGTTAAAAGTTAGGATTCAAATATGAAAAAGATGAAGGAGTGCATGTAGATCATAGAAGTACAAGATTTAGGTTGAAAACTTACAAGAATCGCGAGGAATCGAGAGAAAAGGGAGCTTGAGTGCGGCTGGTTCGAGTGAGGAGCTGTCACATCACAAATGATGTGACAGGAGAGTATTTATAGGGTTTTCCAAAGTGGAAAGTGTCAAAGTGTTGGATTGGTCACCGATCGGATGGCAGCCCGATCGGTTGGCCACTCGATCTAGGTGTCCGGCGCGATGAGTTTTGTCGTTTCGATTCACGTGTTGAGCGTTGCGATGCGATTCGAGTGAGCGATGCGATAGTATTGCCCAATAGCTACACAAATAACCTAAGTACTATATCTAACATACAATCACTATAATTAACTTGCGTTTAGCATTTGCGATTGGATTGCGATGAGGTATAATTGCGATTGCGATTGCGATTATCACCTCAACATAAACATAACATGCACAAGTAACACATAAATAGCACACACACGTAAAACAATATCCAGAACACATAATTCGAGTTGCGAATGCGATAGCGATAAGCGTTAAGTCGATTATCGATTAAATATGCGATTAAACCTCGATTATTAATAGATACTCCACATAATACAACTAAAGTAAACAAATTATAGAATCGATTACGAGTCAAAGAAGTCAAAACAGTAGTTGAGCAAGGAGTGACATATCGCAATTAGCAATCTTTTCTTGCTTTGACTTCAATCTTGACTTTGACTTTCGAAACACGGGTTGTTACATCGGGCTCCCCAAAACGAGGAGCTAGATCGATAAAACTCCCATCTAGTAGTTCCTGAAGTTGATTGGACAGTTCTTGCAACCTCCCCGGTGCAAGACGATAAGAGGTACTAGAAATCAGGACCGCTTCTGGCGTGATATACATCCGATACACATCTGATATTTTTCCTGACAATGCGGGGGAAAACCTGGAAGTTCTTCGGGCTGCGCACCAGTAATCAATGATAGGGTAGCAGGATAGGTGAAACACTTCTGGGCTCCCACCGCCAAAGTGATGCTGACAATCAGTGGATCTCCACCATGAAGAGGTATACATGCGATTTCCTCCTTACAGAAGATTTCTGCTTGAGGCTTGGACATCCGGTCCATACTATCGACTTACATCAAAGCTTCCAACAGTAGCATGGGGAAGGTAAATGTCGAACTCGTGACCTTCAAGATTGAGTTGCACCTTAGGTAAACGTGTGAGACTTCAATTGGCTTGCCATTAGCCACTTCTACAATGTGTCTATCCTCAAGAGGCATCAGGGGTAAACAGAACAGAGAGAAAGTGATTGGTTACCCAAAAACATACAAGCTACCAGGTTGCTATTATGCCTGACGTCGCCTACGCTAATCCTAAATTCCCTTCCATGAGCACCACTTCCAATGTTGTTGTTACTGTTACGAGGATTCCCAACACTATTGTTGTTCCCTTGGTTGTTGACGTCTTGACTCAACAAAGGCCAATCCTTGTCAAAGTCACCCTCATTTCCATACTGAAGGTTACGATTACGAGTACTTTGTTGTCGTCATGACTATTGCCTCTAATGTTATTTACTTGGTGAACATAACTCTGTGATCTTCCCCAAAAGAATCCACCCTCCTACACTTCTTGACATATCCTAGGGTACTGCCCATAGCGCTAGAAATTACACATCCCATACTCCAGTCGATTGTCAGTGGTTATGCCCTGAGTGATTTATAAGGGTTGGTTCCCAGAGGTTGCTGACTAGGGTTAATGACTCGATTTGGAGTTCCTTGTCAGTAATCAGGGCCGTCGTAATACTAGGGTCGGTAATGTATCATGTTCTTCTTCTTATCCATCGGTCTCGTGAGTCGATTGAATAAAGCACAGTAAGTTGCTAGAGAATTACAGAGATGGTCATACTTCTGGATCTGAGGCGTCAAATCGTTGAGTTCAAGTAAACGAGAAAAGTGAGGAGAGTACAGACCAAACATTCATCGCTTCAACAACTAACTCAGAGATGTTCGTACTATCACCTAACCTTCCCATACGGGTCGCTAGTCGTTCGGATACGTGTTCAAGCAACACTCAATATGGACGTGGTTCGTAATGATTTAGTGGGAAGTGAAAGGATTATGCTCGAGTAGGAGGTAGTCATCACTATGACTCCTATAGATGGTTGTGTTTCACACTAGGTCGAATAATGGAAGGGAACCCCTTTTTCACTTGTTAAGTCTCACTTGGACTCACATGCACCCCACATTATTATTATGTGTGCACCCACAATAATATTGTGATTTGCATGCTCATCTCAGTTCCTCCTAACTCATGTCAAATGGTTCCTCAAACTCAAAAGTCAAACGTAGGTTATCAAAACGACAAGATCGAAGAAATCTAAGGACTACGACATACTAACAATGCCTCATAATGTAAACAAGCAATTTATGTAATTATGCTATAGTGTCAAGTGTGTGTCCGTATGTTACATCATAAACAAGTGTACACCAGTCATGTAATGTATATAGCGGGTGAAAAGACGAACCTTGCAATCTGGAGCTGAGCGTCTTGGTCGTATTCTCGTATTCAGAACTGTTCGGTTATAGTCTGGTTTTATAAAAACATTTTTAAAACCAAGTTCACTATAACCAGTGGCTCTGATACGAAACTGTCACACCCCCAAAATACCACATGCGGGAACCACCGCAAGGCGTGTGACGTACCAGGATCTAGTCACCAATCACATTGAACTCATAACATTATTTCAAATAAAACTTTCATTTATTAAAATAATCGTTACAAAACATTGTTTACATTCCAGCGAAAACATACTACATTAATTAAGAGTTTCATAACCCAAGTGTATAAAAGCCATTAGACGTGTCTCTTAATTCCATGCAAATCGACCCATGATCACTCCAGCATCCCAGACAGCAAGTTCCAACGCCGTATACCTATACGCCTGTAGGCATGCAGAAAAGTGTATCAGACAACGCTGGTGAGTTCACAGTTTGTTTAACCGTTTTGTTACCATGAATTGAATTATGTTATGTTGATAATAACTCGATATCGCAGACGGCCCTTTTTGCCCTTCTCCAATGCTCTATCAAACATTGGTCATGATTTAAAGTTATTAGTTCACGCCCGTCCTATCCAGGTACGTCGTGAGGGTGCCAAACCTAATAGCGCTATCAACTAATAAGCCTGTTGCCCTACAAACAACTAACCCGGTAGTATGATGGGACTTAAGTGATAGAAAGTGAGTTTATTATCCAACATCAACATTTACTAAAAACTGCTTCATATCCCCTGCAAGGATATGGATTTGTGAAAACTGCCTCACATCCCCTACAAGGATGTGGGTTTATGAAAACTGCCTCATATCCCCTACAAGGATATGGGGTTATGAAAAGCCGTTTCTTTGTTTGTCTCTTTGATTGTCCCCACCGGACGCATGCTTGTAAAAGATAGTGAACTCACCTTGGTTTGCTCGGTATGACTAGTTACTTGTTCATACTTAATCAGTCAAAGTTGAGTGCCAGAACGCGAAGGATAACATTTCGAAGATGAGAGGGCTCCGATGGGAAGGCTGTCGTCGCTCCAAGAGAGGGTGTTAGGGTTTGCTATTGTTTTGTGTTCTCTAGGATATCAAACTATCCTAACCCTCATGCGTATAAAACACTTAGAACGAGTGGGCCGAGCCCAGCTGGGTTTCATTTGGGCTGAGGCCCTTGCGGCGAACAATACCTTCGACGAAGAATCAAACTTCATCGAATGCTGATGACGAAGAACTGATGACGAAGAATCAAACTTCGTCGAGAACTGGGGAAGTTATAAAACATAAACTATTCTTAAGTTTTCCTAAAACAACCAACATGACAATACTTTAATCATTCATACATCGTGCACATGTTAAACGTAAAACGAATTATGAATGTAACGCGTATAGAAAGGACCTTGAAATCTCGGGTTGTCACAATATAAATACTAATGATAGCAAATAGAGCCACATCTATTATGACCGATAGTCAATCTTGGTCAAAGACAACGAATGATGATAAATTCGTGTCATAATAGGCGTGTGCAAAAGATATGGCTCATTAGTATTTAATACGACTTAATATGATTATTCACTAAGGCGTGTGCAAAAGAAATCATACATAATCCGGCCAATGATGGTCCATTTGAGTCGATATAGATAAATTAAGACCTAAGACAACCTAGTGAGGCCCATCATGACCCATTAAAGAATTATCATAACTCTTAAGAACCAACTTGACACATATTAAGACATATATGGACAATTATGAGTCACTACAATCTAATATAACCCATTAAAACTTAATATAACCAATTAAGAACCCAATAAGGTACATCATGACCCATTAAAGAAATATCATGACTCTTAAGACCCAATATGACACACTAAGACATAAGTGACCCATTATAAAGACCCAATATAATGTATTAAGAGATGCATGACCATTAAAGTTTATTACTATCTAATATGACTCATGAAAATCTAAAATAACCAACTAAGACATGATATGAGCTAATAAGGCACATCATTACCCATTAAAAGTTAGCATAACCTTTTAGACTAAGTGTGACTCATTAAGACGTCTATTATCCATTATAAATCATTGCAATCTAATATAACCATTTAAGACCAACTACAACCCAACACAAGTCATTACAATCTAATCTAACCCTTTAATGACCTATTAACGTCCATCATGCCCATTAAGAGTTATCATGATTCTTAAGGTCCATTGCCCATAAATGTAACATTCCGTATTTTCATCTTTTTTCCATTTTATTTTAATTCGTATTATATCTTCAATATTTCGTAATTCAAGACTTGATCATAATGGAAATCACATTTATATCATTTTGTTTAATCATACTTGCATGATATGTAAACAATCATGAATACACGTTTTATAGTCAAAACCGGACAATACATCGAAATTATATTTTTTTCGGAATGTTATTCATACATGATTTATTATTATACACGTTTGTGTATACCTTAAAACATTCAAAACATGCTTAACGTGAAGTTTATGGCATAAAATAACACCTAAAACAAGTGCAAGGACTAAACTACATTTTTTTTAAAACTTTAACGATCCTTGCAGACCGTATTACCTAACCCTTGCGGTCCGCAAGGGATCGCTCAGACTCTTTTGGCTGCTCGCGAATCTTGTCATTTTTGAACCTTCCCTCCTTCCTAACTCCCAACGACCTTTATTTATGTTTAAACCCTAACACCCACTTATAAATACAACACTTTCACACCTCCTAAACACTTTCAACACTTTTAAATTACTTCCAAACTTTATCAAATCACCAAGAATTCCAAGTTTGGGCGGATTGTTCTAAGTTCAAAACTATGAGTTTTTAGCTTGTTCTTGTTTATTTTCTTCTTATTTTTCTTCTTCTCTTTCCTTAGATAACCTCTAGGAGCATTACCATATGTTTACCAAGGTAAACAAAGATGGTATGTCATCATTTTTGAGGCCCAAGTGAGGATTTTTGTTTAACTCTTAAACTTGTCTTAACTTTACTATGTTTCTTGGAACTTTTGCACACCAAACCAAGTTACCAACAAATTCTATAGTTGAGGGACTTGTGTTAAGGTATGAGTCCAAAACCTTTGAGGTTGCACACCTTCATTTTCTTAATTTTGTAAAGCTATAAGTAACTTCCAAGCACTAAAGTGAATAAACTACACCAAGTCTCCAACCATAACAATGTTGGATGCACTCGTCTAATTATACTCACTTGGTTACTTAGTGAATTAGATAGTTTATTTTTATGTTTTTCATACTTGTATTCATGATCATCCGAATCATCAATGTGATGATTTGTGTATTGATGAACTCTTGAGATTAGTGGATTACCATACCTGTAACATTTCCGTTCTATAGATTTAAAACAAAATATATGATGTTTATATCATTAAACGAGTAGATAACGTGTAAGATGACTATTAGAAATAGGAGATATCTAGACGAGCATGTACAATTATAAGATATTGTTTAATAATAAAATGATATGTTATGATTGGTCATGCTCCGTTATTACTAAAGCTTAGGTTGACATGTAGAGAAAAATAAGCAGGTTTCAACTACAAACTTATAAGTTTATAAAATGCTATATTTTAAAAGTTTTTGAGTTAAATTAATTATAATATTATAATAATAAACAAAATTATTTGTATGTTTTCGTATGTACAATAAATAGTAATAAAATAATATTATTTTAAGAAACTAACAAATAAAATTATATTATGAACCGAAACTAAAGTTTTGTTATAAAAATAAAGTGGTAAAGTACAAGTAAATATTTATATCATTAACAACTAAGTGGATATAGGTTTGTTCCTTTATATTATAAAACTAGTGTTAAGATCCGCCTGCGTTGAGGCGCGGATACATCGTAAACATTAAATGGATTAGTCCAGACGTTATATGATGCATTAACCATATGAAAACACACATTTCGACGTATCTAGTTGAACTCAGTGTAACCTGTATAAGCATTGTGATTGGATCAAACGTAAAGTAAATGGAATTCATATCGAACAATCATAACGTATAATATGTGATCCAACTCATACATAGAAAACATAACGGGTATGAAGGAAAATATGCACATATAATCGAAAGGGATTAATTAGAGCTTTCAGAAAAAGGGAAGAAAAAGAAACCATAATTTGACTTCACTCAGTTCGAAAAAAACTTTACGAAACATATATAAAATAAACACGAAAACATATTATAGTTGACCTGAATCATTTCCCAAAAAAGTTTACGTCGAAATGTAGAACAACTTGAATTTATACCAAAACGTACATAAAAATATGCACGTAAAATGGTTTCTTTAAACGGAAACGTATTATATTTGACCTGACTCGTCTATAAAAAAGTTTATGTCGGAATGTAGAACAAATCATATTTATACATACCCGTACATAAAATATGCATGTAAAAAATAGTTTTTAAGTAAAGGAAGTATAGGGGTACACCGAAACAAAATATTAGTAAAAAATTTAATAGGTTAAAAACGTTCGTAAAACTGTGCCAAGTAGCACCAATGCCACAACGACATCGACTCTTAACATCGTAAAAATAAATGTTAGGATATGAGTTTGGATTGATTGTGTTTTACGTTTGATTTAAGATGAAAAATGAAAAAGTAATGCAGCGGAATTAAAATGGAATTAAACTTTGCACACAATCAAACAGGAGAAATGCTTTTAACACACAAGTTTAACATTGAACCGAATGCTTGAATTTATTCCAATCACCGATTACAATTTTGCATGCATGTAACAAACTCCCCCTCAGCCTGAGCTCACAATGTTTGTTCGTACAGGAAGAAAAGTGATGAAGAGCTAATAGAACAGTACAGTGTACTGTTCTATTTATAGGCACGAGCATACCACTGTGGCATCTTTGCTGACGCCACCATGATAGTGACATCTAATCTCCTAACAAACTCTAACTACTGCCCTTATTACAACTACTGATAGCAAACAACTGATTACAATACATTACATAGAAATAAACTAAACTACTGATTCTTCATTCCACTGCTTAGTCTTCAGCAGTGCTTCTAGTCTTCAGCAGTACTTAAGATAAGGCAGTTGTTTGAGTCATCAGCACTTAGGTCTTTATCAGTCCTTTGGAATCAACAGCAGTTAGGAAAGGCAGTAGTTGTGTCCATCAGTTGTTTAGAGCCATTATCAAGGGGAAAGCTTGTGTACAAACATCTGCTTATTCTGGATCCACTGCTCTGATTTGTTTTGGCTTTAATCAACTGTTCCTTTGATAGGGTTCAATCCCAACAATCTCCCCCTGGAACAGATGATGCCAAAACCCTTCATTATTGTGGAACTTTATTGCTTCATCAACAGTTCCCTTATTTTCCCTTTGAGTTGTAACTCAAAGTCTAAGGCATCTGTATCATCTTCATCCCTGCAAAGTGTAAGATCAAGGAGATCCTGCAGATCTTCAACACTCAGGCCTAGTGCTTGTTCCCTTGATATTTTCTTCACTGGATTTGATCAGAGTCAATACATGGGTCTGTTTATCAGTTTTCCACTTTAGTATTTTTTAATCCAGTGGGTTTCTTGGGAGACTTTTATTAGATGAGGAATTTGGAGATGATGGCCTGGTGATAACTGACTGAGCAGTGCTTTGAGCTTGAGCAAGCTTAGGAATATCAGCTGTCATTTGCTTGAGGACCATTTTTATAACTTCATTACCTGCTGCTATATCCTCTGTTGTTTCTTCATCCATCTGTTTGTTGCCTCCTTCTTTGATAAAGGATGGCACCAGGTGGAGCAGTGGCTATCCTGACTTGCAGTTTTGGTGGTCTTGTTAAAACCACTATTTCAGGATAGTCAGGTTTTTGTGAAATATTTGGATTTGTCTTTCTTAGTTCTTCCAACCTTTTGTAGCTGGTCCTGACTTTGTCTTCTTTCCACCTTGTCACCTGATTTCTTGACCCAAAATCAGCAGTGATTAGTTCCTCTTTCATCCTCTTCAGCTCTAACACTTTGTCTGGTACATTCTTCATGTACTTTGACCAGACAGGAGGAGTGTGTTTCACTTTGTCTTTATTCATTTTTTCAATTCTTTCCAACTCCTCTTTGAGTTCACCCACTGTTCATTCTTTATATTGAGCTTTGTCACCTTTGTACCTTTTGAAGGCCATGATGTGCTCAATGTAATCTTTTCTTAAAGTTTCATCATCTCTTTCTGAAAGCTTTTGACACAAATATTTTGAAAACTGCTCCAAAGTTCTGACTTGTGTGAGCAGAAATTGATAGTGCCTTTGAATTTCTTTATCAGTTTTTCCTTGTGAGTTTCTCTTAGAGATATCCTCAGCCTGTTAAGCCTTTATCTTCAAATATTCTTCAATATTATTTGGCCTTGGATATCCTTGGACAGATGGTAGGTTTCTTTTAGCAGGATCATCTTCAGAATAAAAGGATTTAATCTCTTCTCTGACTGCTATGAGCTCTAAAGGATACTGAACAGATGCTGAAACAATAGCAGTGGTTGGGTTAAAGACTTGTGCAGATGAAAGTGGAACAGGGCTTGGAACAGTGACAAGTGGAAGAGATTGTGAAGATGTTGGTGGTGATGGAGAATCATCATCTTTCAAAATGATCCTTCTCCTTTTTGGTTTAGGAGAGGCTGATGATGTTTTGGTTGGTTCAGTGGTGGTGATTAGAGTGGTGGCTATTGTAGTGGAAGTGATTGAAGTGGAAGTTGGCTGACTAACAGTTTTTGAAACAACTGGTGTTTCAACCACTGTTGTCATTACAACTGATGATGTGTCATAAGCTGTCTTCTACTTTTTGGCAGGAGGTGATGGTGGTTTTGTAGTTGTTTGTGGTGGTGATGGTATTTTTGGTGGTGGTGGTAAGGCAATGGTTGTGGTGTGTGTTGAAGTGGTGGCAGTTGTTTGGCTAGCAGTTGTTGAAACCACTGGAGTATCAACACCTGTTGATACAACAGGAGTTTTAACAGCTGCTGGTTTTGGAGCTTTTCGTAAGTTTGGAAGTTTGCTTTGTGGGTCTGGATGGTGTGTGTTTGGGTTGCCTCACTTTTCTAGTGGGCTGCTTTCTTTTTGGCTCAGGATTTTCATCATCCTTAGGCTCAGAAGTACCCTGCTCATTCAGCTCCATAAAAGCTATTTTCACCTGTTCCCACCTGGCTTTATCCTTAGCCTCCTAATCCTTTTTAACATCAGCTTTTGCATCAGCTATGGCATTTGTGGTAACATCAATCTTCTTAGAACCATCTGGTAAGGGTATGTCTGCAAGCATGCTAGAATTATCTGGAGCAATATATAAACCATCCTCATAACCCTTTTTCTTCCACTGCTTTATTTTCTCCCCCTTTTTGGCATCAGCTGGTGGTGGTTCATCCACAAAGATGATAGAGGGAGGAGCAGTGCCAGTGGTGTTCAGCAAATGGGCCTTTATTGCCTTGATATCTGCCTGGGTGTTTTTAAACCTTGCTTACATGAGATTTCTGATCTTTTGAACTTGTATCTCATGTTGCTGATCAGCTAATTCTCTTTGATGATGGAGCAGTGGTTGAAATAAATTCCAAAGCTCATTTGCAGCAGGTGCAGGTTGTGGTGCAGGTGCTTGAGCTGGAGCTGGAGCAGTAGTGGTTGGTACCTTTGGAACTTTCAACAACTGTTGCAGCATATCTTTAATTTCTGCAACAGTTGTATCAAGTTTATCAATTCTACCCGTCAATTCTCGGTACATCAAACCATCACCCAACTTAATGGGATCATCTGATTTCCCACTAGTAGTGGTTGTAACAGTGGTTGACTCAGGAAATGTATCTCAAAAGTCATCCACTGATGCCCCTTTGTCTTGGTACTGGGGACCTCTTCCTTCAAAATGAGAAACACTTTTTAGTGAACCAGTGAACACTGGATACACAAGAGTTCCCAGAGAAGAAATTTCCTTCAAGGAAGTCTTATTAATGAAACAACTATCCAAGTGCAAACCAGTGGGTTCAGGACTTGTAGTGGCTGCTTCACTTGAACTACCACCAAGAGTTACTTGTAACTCAAGGGGTGTAACCTCCTCAGGTGTTGTTGGTGGGTTAGCAATGATTGAAACACCAGACCCAATCACTTGTTGAGGTATATTCTCATTAACAGGTGAGTGAGAAGGACTGGTTTATGTCTGGTTCAAATCAAGAGCATCCAACAAGAGTTTTGTTTGTGGGGGAATTGCGGCTGTGAGTATGGGTGCAGAAAGCGAATTTGCCCCGGGCAGTGGGCTGTGGATGATGAAAGCAATTGATTCCAGAGCATCATATTTTGGTGTCCCTATGTGTACAACCTGTTCTTTTTTAGAAGAAGCAGGAGGAGTTTGAGGCATGGGTTGAGATCTTTCTACCATCTGCTGTGAGGAAGTAGCAGCAGTGGTTTCTAGTGACTTTGGTGTTGTCACTGGCAGTTGCTCTGGGATTTCATCCTCCAGAGTTGCCTTTGTTTTGGGTTTGGGGGGCTTTTGAGTTTTCTTTTGTCTTGGTTTTCTGGTGGTTTTAGGTGTGGGTTTTACAATAGTTGTTTTGCTGCTGTGATCACCTAGAGCAGTGGGCTCAGCAGCAGGTGCCTGAGGAGCAGTGGTAGCTGCTAAATTCTGCTCAGGAGCCTCTGCTTTTGTTTTAGAAGGCTTTGATAATCTTGTAAATGTTTCAGTTTGTAAGCCATTTATTTGAAAAGAATCACCTTGGATGAGCACATGAGCATCATCCTTTCCAAATTTCTTTTGAAAGTAAAAAATTAAGAACCTTGGAAATAATAAGAATAATTTTGCAGTAACATTTTTGACCAAGTCATCAAAGATCTCCTGGGAGTAGTTAAAATTTTCGTTTTGTAAAATAGCATATCCCAGGTATTGGATCTTTAATAGTATCTCATTAAAAGCAGTTGTTTTATTTGAAACACACATCAAGAGGGTATGGAATAAAAATCTTGTTGCAGGAGGAAAGTTACCTTTTTGTAAGTGTCTTCCTCATTTCTTCAGCATACCCCCTCTCAAGAAAATCAGTTTGATGCTCGTTTTTGGGAAAATAAGTTTTACCTTGCTGATCATCGAGTTCAAATACTTCTGAAATGGATTGTGGTGTAATTTTGACCTTTTTACCCATTATGGAGGAATTGATGGCTATGACCGTTTCTCCTTGAGATTCAAGTGTGCCATTCTTCCAAAATTCTCTCTGGGTTTTTAAGTAAATCGGAGCATCAGCGGTCAACAAAGTTTTGTACTTTGAAACGATAGAGTGTCAATGATGGAATTGAAGGTTTCAATTTGAGTGGGTTTTGTGAGTAGACCCAAATAATTATAAGGAGCTTTGTATGGAATTTCGATGGGTGTGGTAGCCATTTGAGTGGCCTTTTTAGAAGATGATTTTGAAGCGGAAGAAGACATGAGTAGGTTGTAAGATGAAGAAGACGATGAGAGATTTGTGAGAGAAAGATGGAAACTGCATTGAGAAAGGAATTTTTAGAATTCAATTCGACAGTGTAAAACCCTGTTTGGGGGTTTTGATCAGGGTTTTATAAGGGAAAAGTGAATGCTGACGTGGCAGCGGTTACAAAAGATCTGACCGCTATGTACTGTCCACGTGCCAACCCCTGATGAGTAATGGAAGACAGTTGTTTTATGAAACCACTGATGGAGCAATATCAGTGGTTGCAACGGTACAATGAAAACAGTGGGAGACTTTAACTATCAGTGGATAGCCTATCAGTGGATAAAACACTGATTTTGAATAATAGTGATTACTAAGGAAATGTGAGAACAGGGGATGACTTTCAGCAGTGGACAACTTTTAACAGAACAGATGTTTTAGCAAAACAGTGGTTATGGCAGACTTTTAAGGATTTAATGAAAATTTCATTTTTAGCTATTTTTAAGGTTGGATTTTTGATTTTCTGAAAACATTTTAATGCTTTTATTCATAGAAAAACAAGATTTTTCTTGTTATTCCATGTTTAGCATACCAATCATAGAGATCAAGCTTTTAAAGGTGGATGTGTCTAATGCTTTTGTTAGCACATCTGCCAGTTGATCTTTAGTTGGAACATGCTGCAGAGAAATCAAACCTTTTTCATAGCAATCCCTCACAAAGTGATGTCTGATGTCAATGTGCTTGGTGGTTGAGTGAGATACTGGATTTTTAATGATATTTTCTGTTGCCTGACTGTCCAACATTAGAGGTGTCTTTAGGGCAGTGATACCAAAATCTAGCAATTGATTTTGAAGCCAAAGCAGTTGGGTTGTACAGCTTGCAGCAGCTATATACTCTGTCTTAGCAGTGGATGTGGAAACAGCTGCTTTCTTTTTGCTTTGCCAAGACACTAAGCAACTGCCTAGGAATTGGCACCCTCCTGAAGTAGACTTCCTTGTCTTGTCACATCCAGCAAAGTCACTATCTGAGAAACCTGAAAGCTTGATATTTCCATCAGCTGGATACCAGATACCAAGTGTGGGAGCACCTTTTAGGTATCTGAATATCCTTTTTACAGCAATAAGGTTTGACTTTCTAGGGGCTGATTGGGATCTTGCACAAACACATGTTGCAAACATGATGTCTGGCCTAGATGCAGTTAGGTACAATAAAGACCCAATCATGCTTCTATAAAGAGTTTGATCAACCAAATCATCCTTTTCATCAGACATGACTAGTTTATTGGTTGCAATGGGTGTACTGCATGGCTTACAATCACCCATCTCAAATTTCTTTGAAAGTTCTTTGGCATATTTGCCTTGATGGATAAAAGTGCCATTTTGTAGTTGCCTTACTTGGAGACCAAGAAAGCACTGGAGTTCACCCATTGCACTCATTTCAAACTCAGCTGTCATGAGTTGTCTAAATTCTTCACACATTTTGTTACATGTGCTTCCAAAAATGATGTCATCCACATAGATCTGGACAATCATCAAATCCTTTCCTCTCTATTTTAGAAATAGTGTTTTGTCAATTTTACCTCTTGTGAAACCAATGGAGAGTAGAAAGGTGGAAAGAGTTTCATACCAGGCTCTTGGTGCTTGTTTCAAGCCATACAAAGCTTTATTTAGCTTGTAGACATGATTTGGATTAAATGGATCCTCAAAGCCTGGAGGTTGACAACCATAAACTCTTCTTGAATCTTACGATAGAGGAATGCACATTTGATATCCATTTGATACACCTTGATGTTGTGGTTGACAGCAAAGGCCAGGAATAGTCTGATAGCTTCAAGTCTTGCTACATGGGCAAATGTTTCATCATAGTCAATGCCCTCTTCCTGTCTGAACCCTTGAACCACAAGCCTAGCTTTATTCTTGACAATAATGCCCCTTTCATCAGTTTTATTTTTGAAGACCCACTTTGTGCCAATAGGAATTACACCCTCTGGCAGTGGTACAAGCTCCCAAACTTGTTGTCTTTTGAACTGTTGGAGCTCCTCTTGCATGGCTTCTACCCAGCTGTTGTCTTTTAGTGCCTCTTGGTACTTGACTGGCTGATGGAGAGATAAGAAACCAACAAAAAGACAAATGTTTTGGGATTGACTTCTTGTGAGCACCCCTTCATTGATGTTGCCAATGATTTGGTCAGGTGGATGAGATTTCAAGAAGATTAGATCTCCTTGATATGGAACAATGGCATTTAATGGTGAAGGCTGCAGATGTGAATTATCTGAGCTAACCACTGCTGGTGACTTTGAAGATCCAGCAGTGGCTTCAAATGGGGGTGGAATAGGAGGTAATGGTGTAGACACATGTTGACTTTGATCCACTGTTTGAGGACTTTTATCAACAGTGTTTGATGATATGGAAGCAGGGGTTGATGGGCTGCTTTGGTCAACAACTGTTGAGGTAGCAGTGGTTGAACTTTGACAGCTGTTTTGAACATCTGCTGCTCTACCATTTGATGCAGACTTTTTTTGTGGAATGATGACTTCATATCCATAGTCTGATGATGAACTTTCTGATGGACCTGCACTGTTAGTCTTGACAGCAGTATTTTCAAAAGTAAATTTATCAAGATCAAACAATTCTGCTGGGTTTGCTGGGATTTTCATTGATGAAAGTTCATTGAACTTTACATTCAAAGTCTCTTCCACTGTCTTAGTCCTTGTGTTAAACACTTTGTAGGCCTTAGCAGTGGTTGAGTATCCCAGATGATAACCACAATCAATTTTGGCTGCAAACTTTGAAATAGAATCTTTTAAGTTTAAAATGAAGCATGGGCAGCCAAAAACTTTGAAACATGAAATCAATGGCTTTATCTTATACAGCAGTTCATAGGCAGTCTTTTGATGCCTGGGGTTGATTAAAACTCTGTTTTGGACATAGCAAGCAGTGTTTACTGCTTCTGCCCAAAAAGTTAATGGAAAACCTGAATCAGCAAGCATGGTTTTGGCAGCCTCATTCAAAGTCATGTTCTTTCTCTCAACAACCCCATTTTGTTCAGGTGTTCTTGGAATGCTGTACTGCCTCACAATTCCTTTTGACACACAGAAATCATCTAACTCCTTGTTTCTGAACTCTGTGCCATTATCACTTCTGAAGATTTTTACTGACAGGTCAAACTGCTTTTCAACCTGATTCACAAAGTCTTGCAAAATGCCTGCAGTCTCATCTTTTGAGTGTAAAAAGTAAGTCCATGTAAACCTAGAAAAGTCATCAACAATAACCAAACAATATCTTTTCTTCCTAAGACTCATGACTTTAACTAGGCCAAACAGATCCATGTGAAGCATTTGCAAGCACTTGGTTGTTTTGGATTCTTCAATAGATTTGAATGAGCTTTTATGTTGCTTTCCTTTTAGGCAGGAAACACAATGCTCAGAACAACTGAATAGTTTTTGAGGTAAACCACTTACTAACCCATGTTTGGATATAGCAGTGATTGTCTTGAGATTTGTAGGATCGTTTTCAGACCCGAACGAGTTGATCAGAAGAGTTTATCTCTAAATGAAAGGCGGAAACAGACGTGTAGAGTTCAATTCAGCTAGATTTACTCTTTAAACTGTTGTATGATTGATTTCATAACGTTTTACAACCTGACAACACTTCGGCAGCACTTCGTTGCACAAGCCGGAAAATTTACAAATGAACAAGACATGAAGGGTATTTATAGGGAATGACCCTTCCGTTTGAAGGTGTCATGGCACCCTTCAAACGGTTACACTTTCAAACGCAACCCTCTCAAACGGAAGCCTCTTCAAACGTAACCCTCTTCAAACGGACTACATGACAAATACATTCTGTTTCATCATCATATGTTTCTTTCACGTGATGTTGTAAGATGTGATGTCATCATTGTGATGTCACATGATGTCATTTTGATGATGTCACAATCTTGTTTAGATCCGCAACGAAACTGAGACTCGATATAAGACGAAGACTACAGATGTATGCACTAACAGACTCCCCCTCAGATGTTGACGAGTCTTAAGTGTCGAGTCTTCGCATCTTCAGTCTTTATCAGTCTGTTCACTTTCTTCAAAATTCTCCATTGTAAGCATCCTCAATCAATCTCTTACTCTTTCTCGTAATCTTCAGGATCCGAAACTGTCTCTACAATCTTCAGACTTCCTCTCGATGTCCTCAGACTCCCCCTTTCGCTAAGCTGGGATCGTAGTCTGGAATTCACAAGATCATAACCTGGCTTTCATCCTGCTCTGGATCGAAACCTGGTCAACCTGCATAAACACTACCCAAAAATAAATTTTCTGATAACCATTTGTGGATAAGATTTTCAAATCTAATTTACCACTTGCAGGAATAACGTTTTTATTGCAAAACCTTTTCTCATTTCATTTCAACAATCCTCAAATACTTTCACCCAAACCATTTGTTCATCATGTTTAACACTCGGAATTTTGAAAATCAGCTCTCCAAAATCAGTTGTCGAAAATCTTTTTGGATTTTTCAAAATTTATGCTAAAACACACTTAAAATCTTTTTGGATTTTTGACTGCAATGAAATACAATAAAGAAATATTTACAGACAATATTTTTGTGAGTTCGTGCAAAAGGATCATATCAGTTTATGAGATCAATCATCAACACCGTTAAGCTTTAAACAATTTAAGCTCTAAACGATTCACATTGATTGACGATATTGTTTTCCATTTTGAAATGCTTACCGATACGTTAAGGTATATTAATTTTGCACTAAGTTCTTATGGACCCCACGATCTCAGCATATCCCCTCATCATGTAATACACTATCTCAAGCAAAGCCTTTAAACTTTTATCAACTGTGATTTGTGCGAAAACAAAGCAGAATGTTTAAACATTAACAATCAGGTCGATACTTCCGTATACGCAGAGAAAGTCCAATGTTTAAACAAAATAAGAAAAATAAAACAAGTTGAAGTTGTTTAGGCTTTAACCACCAGGTCGATACTTCCGTATACGCAGAGGAGGTCCAAAGCTTAAACGAAACACCAAAGAAAATAAAGCAGAACGTTTAGGCAACAACATCCAGGTCGATACTCACGTATACGTAGAGGATGTCCGATGCTTAAACAAAATAAAGAAATAAAACAAGTTTAAATCTTTGCAAAATGAAATGCACAATCACAGTGACTTTTCAGCAAAGTTGTGAAAGTTCACAAACTTAACCAGTTTTATGTCTTTCGACAATCAGCGATTACTGAGTAGGCACACAGTCAAGAAGGACAAAACTAAGTACTATGCTTTCGACCATGTTTCCCACTTGAACTAGGCTTTTTCATTTAAGTTTGTATCGTTATCGCAAATCTACTAGTCTAGCTGAGCCTATCGTCACATCTTTAGTGAGACCGTTTATCACATTTTAACTTTCCATTTCTTTAGCGTGTTGTGACAGTCCACTGATGTACTATCATTTCCTCTTTTATGCAACAAAAACTCATTTTTCATTTTATCATGTTTTTGGCTTTTTCAAATTTTCTAATGTTTTTGGATTTTCTGAAACAATACTCCCCCTAAAATACAAATACATCTAAAGAAAATATTGAAAACAAACTGTACAAGAACATGACAACTGATATTGAATTGCCTCAATTCTCCATCCACTTGGCATAAACAATCAGAATTCCCCCTCACAACAAACTATTTTCCCATTATGATCTCAAAACACTTAAGTTTGTTTTAATCAATGGTTTTTCCAAAAAATTAGTTTTGTTGATTTTACCATTTGTAAATTCGGGGAAAACTCATCACATTGTTTACCAACACTTTTAAATGATAGTTAAATCAAGTTCAACTTAATGACCTTGATTAACCACTTGTAAGATCAAATATCAAACCTTTTCAACCAATCATCATCTGTTGGTTGAATTCCCAAAGTGCCGATTCCTACTCCACACTTACCAACCTGGGAGTTTCGGCAATTCCTACTGTATGACTTGCCAAAAATTTTCAATTTTCAAACAAACAACATAAGAATGATGTCGATTCATGCTCCACGATTACCAACTTGGGAGCTCCGACAAGTCAGATTTTTACTGTTTGAAAAATATATCCACCCAAGCCTGACCTTCCTTGGGTGTATCAACCTCTTCTTCATCTTTACTTTCAACCGACCTGTGAACATTTCTTTTGGAAGCATAAAATTCTTTCACTCCTTTGACCTTACCATCGACCATTTTTCCAAAAATGTGTTTCACATTTCTGTTGAAAGTCTTATCAACATCAAATTTCTTCTTGTCAGAATAAAATTGATTTGAAATTTCAATTTTCCCAACTTTCTTTTTAAAATTTTCAGCCCGCAGAGGTGGAAAATTCACATCATCCACATTCGAAACTGATTTCTCAACCTTTTCTTTAACAACTTTTGGCTCTTCTGATTTTGTGGAATCAGATTCATCACCAGAACTGTTTCCTGAACCCTTAACAACCCATTTTTTATTTTTCGGATTTTCTTTTCTTTAAACCACATTCTTTGAACATTCACCAATCTCAAAGGTTGAATTTTCAAAGCCTGTAAACTTTCTGGTTGTAAGTTCAGTTTTCTCAACAACTTTTTCTTTCAATTTACCAGAGACTTCCTGTTTTGGTTTGAATGTTTTCGGACAATTTCTAGCAATATGACCAGCAGTTTTGCACTGAAAACAGGTTCTTGTCTTAGTCTTCTTCTGAATAACACTTTTCTTCATCTCATCTTGCTTCTTTGCAAGGAATTCTTGATTTGTCTGCTTTCTGAATGCTTGCTCTTTCTCATCATCTAAAGATTTTCCTGAAACAAACACAGTTTTTGGTTTATAAAATTTTTCATTTTTATAATTTTTTGGTTGATTAAATCCTAGTCCTTTCTTTATGAAATTACAGTTATGGTTTGGATTTTTATGAATACCAGAACCAGAACTGTAACCCTTTTTCTTGTTTAATCTTTGTTGCACTCTTGAGGTGTAAGCTCTTGGATTTTCAGAAAGATTAATATATTTTATTTCAGAAATGTTGATTTCTGTTAGTTTGAAAACCTTTTTAATCATTCCAGTTTTAACACCTCTTATTGGAAAAATCTCATCAGAATATAATTTTTCAGAATCTTTCAAAGTATATGCTACTTTGACCGGTTCGTCATTCAAATTAGATTTTGATAGCAAAAATTCCTTATCATAAACCCATTTGTCCTTTTTGATTGTTGACTTTGACTTGTTGGACCCAGACTTTGACTCGGATTTGGACTCCGGTTTTGACTCCTCTATGTCATCTTTATCTAACACCTGATCGACCACACGTTTAATCAACTCGGACTCATGATCAGTATCAGACGATGTGAACGTAACATCAATATTTTCTGGCAAATTATCCGACGACCCCGACTCCCACTGTAAGTTAATTGCCTTTTTGACTCTTTCGGAATTTGGATTTCGAGACAAATATCCATTTTCAACCGGGGGCGGACATCTATTGTAGACAACACTTGGTTTCTTACCAGAAATTTCTACTTCATCCTCTTCTTTTGTCTCGGAATTCTTTTCTTCTGAAGTCTTCTCTTCTTCAAATGTCTTCATTCTTTCAACGATCGGGTAAATCCTGTCAACAACAAAAGTAAAACATGAGTAACTTTTCAATAAATTGTTGAGTCTTTCAGTTTCTATTCTTTGTGTTGCCAACTTCAATTCCAGCTCAGCACACTTCTCTGTGTAGTAATTGACATCATCAAGCTGTCTCATGTAAGCTCCTTTGAGTGTATTCAATGCAACGGCTTGTTCACTGTTTGAATAAGTGTACTTGTTAATCTCTCTGTTCAAAGTATCATAAGATTCTTTCAATCTTTTTATGTTGTGTAGCAGCTCGTTGTTTTGCATGATCAAAGAATCACAATTCAAACACTTTTCAGGAACTTTGACTGCTTCAGTATCAACTTTGATTTCAAATTCCGGAACATCTTTGACTGTTCTTTTTGTTTGGAAAAACTCAGCTCTTTTCTTTCTCTCAGCTTCAGCTTCAGCTTTTAACCTTTCTTCTTCTTCTTCCTCTTCCTCAATTTTTCTCCATTTTTCCTCTTCAGCTTCCCTGACTTTTCTGTATGTTGTAGCCCATTTTTCATCATAAGCATTAGCAATAAAGGCTTTACCATTTGACATCTCTTTGGACATCTCTTTGGCCATGAATTCTTGGTCTGGGCAAAAACTATCCCAACTGAAACCTTCAGGCAATCTTTCATCATCTTGATCTGCCAAACACACTTTACTGTCTGTTGAAATGTATTTATCCCAACTGAATCCACTATCCTTGCCCTGATTAACCAGACACGCTCTCTTTGAATCTTCAATTTCTTTTCTACCATGTGCAGTTTGAGCCTGATGTGGTGACTGTTGTTGTTAATATGGCTGTTGTGTGACTTGATGATAAATCGCCTTTTTGTAGTAATCATTGTTTCCGAAAGGGTTTTGAGCTCCACTTGCTTCTCGATTTGTACACTCTCTCTTGAAATGTCCCTTTTCCCTGCAACGAAAACAAGTAACTTTAGACTTATCAAAACCTAAAGGTGAAACATGTGCCTCGCGAAAATCATCTCTGCCTATGATTTGTTTAAACTTTTCAGCCCGTCTCAACACACTAGCCATGCACCATTTAATATCCATCAATTCCATTTCCTCGGCATCAATTTGATCGTAATCCTCTTTCGTGAGCATTGGATTTCCGATCCTCCCTGCAACTAACCCTCCATAGGATTCAAGCACGGTCACCAACAAAGACATGTGGCTTTTTGCAACTTCCTCAGTATAATTCTGATCATTCTCAAGCTTTAAAGCAATGTTGCATTGAAGAACTTTGCCACTCTTTGTCGTAGAAAACTGTGGATCATAGGTTGAAAATGAAGAAAATCCTGTTGTGCTGCTTGATCCCTGAGATGCACTTTCAGAAGAACCTTTTGCGTTATAAGCAGTTTCAACTTTTGGAGAAAAATTTATCTTTTCACTAACACCACTCTTGAAATATAAGCCGATGTCTTGTTCTCCATCGTAGTTCTTCATCCTGGCAATCTTCCTTTGCTCCATCTCTTGAGCTTCCAGATGTTTGATGAACTCACCCAATGTTAACTTTTTATATTCTTTCTTATTGTTTCTCAACATCATTAGGAATGTTCCCCAAGTATCATGTGGTAACGCATCTGCAAGTTTCTCAATCAACTCATCAATATCCTTTATGATGCCTAGCTTCGTCATATTTCTCACCAAGTTACAATATCTTTCAATAATCTGCTTGGTGTTTTCGGATTTCAAACCACGGAATAGATCTAATTCTTTCTTCATGAGTGACATCTTGTTTTTAAGCATATCATCACTTCCTATAGACTTTGCTTCCAATTCAGTCCAGATTGAATATACACTTCCATCATGTTGAAGCAAAATTAGAATATCCTCTTTGATTGCTTGCTGTAACAGACACCATCAATTTCTCATCTCTATACTTCTTTTCCTCCTCAGCACTCATATCTCTGATTGTTAATTGAATACCATTTCTTGTGGGCCTTTCATATGGGACTTCAGTGTGTTCCCAAGCATCCAAATGATAAGCTTCAACCCAATTTCCAAAACGTTCGGACCAACCATTGTAATCATCAATATCCAAAAGTTTAGGCGGTTTCTGTGATGTCCCCGTTTCATTCTCAAGCAATGTACTCTGAGTAATTGTGATAGGACTAGCAAAAGCATTGTAGAACTCGTTGTCCATTGTTCAATTTTCAAAGATTCACAAACACACAGTTTCAAACGATCTGGTTCACCTCGTGAAATACCTGTATCACCTGACAACAAACAAACAACAATCAGTTTAAAGACTTATCAATTAACAGAATAAGACTGGTACTTGAACTGGTAAATATTCTGTGCGAACTGAAAGTTGACACACTGTGCGGATTGCTATGACCCGGATCAAAATCAAACGACCTTTTCCAATGACCTGGCTAAACCACACGACCTGGAATGAAATCGAATTCAAACGGACTGAACCACCTCTTGTGAACTGGGATCAAATTCAAACTGTGTGAAACAAAGTTCACTTTGTATGAACTGATCAAATATCAAACCTGAATGAAAATTCGATTCATATGAACTCAAACTAACTCAAAACAATCTCATGAAGGTCGAACACTCTAGTGTAATTTTCAATCAAAGCCCATGGAAACTGACAATGTCACATGCAAATTGATGTTATTCAAATGTTGATTGGACCGAACTGATGTAAATCAGACACTAATTAAAAGTGATGTGTGTTGATTGGGCTGATGACATGTAGTGGGCTGCTATCATTAATCACATGTATCTGACAACAATTATCACAAAAGCCAAACAATTATAGAATAGACAAAATCTCGTGGGCTTCTAATGACCGAAAAACAGTTATTTCGACACACAAATTCACATGCACTCTGATATTATCACATGCATACTGATTGAACCTATATAATACGAAATCACATGTATTTAATCAATGTAGGTGGCCGACAACAACTTTACAATATTCAGCACAAATGGATCGGTGATATTAATTGTTTCACATGGGCCGCTATTAATGTCACATGAGTCTTTATCTTTTATCAGATCACATGGCCGATTTTAATTCAAACACAATGATGACAATTTATCAGATTAAGACACGTATCACATGAACTACCAAATCATTTTCAAACGGAAGACGTGTTTCAAACGGGACATCAAGCTTCAAACGACATCCTCAAACGGAATGTAATCCTCAAACGGGATGGACTCAATGTTTCAAACGGACACATGCATTTTCAAACGGAATGCCCGATTTCAAACGGAATGTGGCCAATTTCAAACGGATAGTCAAGCTTCAAACAGATTACGTCAGCATTTAACGAACATTTTCAAACGGTATAGGTGTTTTCGATCAGCTTTAGGTCGAATTTTAGTCTGAAACTTATAAGGTTTTGTTAATACATGATTCCGAGTCAGTGGTGAGAAATTGAGCAGTTTCTGACCGTGAAATGATGTTTAATTTGAAAAAGAATGGTGTAGAAACAGAAATCGCAGCTGAATTGTATAGAACTCTTCCTCCTGAGCTCTGATACCACTTGTAGGATCGTTTTCAGACCCGAACGAGTTGATTAGAAGAGTTTATCTCTAAACGAAAGGCGAAAACAGACGTGTAGAGTTCAATTCAGCTAGATTTACTCTTTAAACTGTTGTATGATTGATTTCGTAACGTTTTACAACCTGACAACACTTCGGCAGCACTTCGTTGCACAAGCCGGAAAATTTACAAATAAACAAGACATGAAGGGTATTTATAGGGAATGACCCTTCCGTTTGAAGGTGTCATGGCACCCTTCAAACGGTTACACTTTCAAACGTAACCCTCTCAAACGGAAGCCTCTTCAAACGTAACCCTCTTCAAACGGACTACATGACAAATACATTCTGTTTCATCATCATATGTTTCTTTCACGTGATGTTGTAAAATGTGATGTCATCATTGTGATGTCACATGATGTCATTTTGATGATGTCACAATCTTGTTTAGATCCGCAATGAAACCGAGACTCGATATAAGACGAAGACTACTGATGTATGCACTAACAAGATTTGTATGCCCCAATCTCCTGTGCCATAATTCTGTCTCTTTGTTTGAGGCAGCTGAGAATAGACAGGCATCAGTCCTGGGGCTCTCTTTTGACATATCCACCACATAAACATTGCCACTTCTTTGAGCAACAAGTTGGGTTTTTCCATTTTTTATTATGCTTTAATCTTTTCAACCATTTCTGGTCCAACAATCCTACAACACTCTTTTGTAAAGAATGAGCCATAGCCTTTATCACTCATTTGAGAAACACTTAAGAGGTTGAATTTTAGATTGTCTATTAGATTGACATTTTCAAACTTAACTTTACTAGACTGAACAATACCAGACCCTAGAACCTTCCCTTTACTATTATTGCCAAAGGATATATCACCCCCTCCATGAGTTTTGAAATCTTTGAGAAGGGCTCTACATCCTGTCATGTGCCTGGAGCCTCCACTATCTACATACCAAAGACTATATAAGCATGCAGAAGCTCCCTGCACATGTAGTAAAAGATTAGTTCATCAGGGTCTCCAAAGCCAATAAGGCTTTGGATGGGGTCTCAGCAGTGTCTAGGTTAAGTTCAGGTGGATGGGCAGTGGTTAGGTCAGGGGTTTGGACAGTTTTGGGACTGTTTTTCTCTAACCACTGTTGGGGGTCTTGCCCAATGATCTGCTGATAACCAAAAGGATACCTGTACACTCTTGGTTTAGAAGGCTTTTTGTAAACCTCATAAACATGTGGGATCCTTTGGTATGGTGGTTGTCCCTTACCTCTTCTGTATTGATTGGCAGGGGGTGCATCAGTCACTTGAACATATCTTTTGGCAGATGTTTGGTTCAGCTGTTTTCTAACAGCTGTTTGAACTGGCACAAACAGTGGTTGGTTCTTGGTGATTTTGACAGATGAACTTGATGAACTCATGGATGTTTTTGCAGTGTACTCATTCTTTTTCACATCAAATGATTTGAGATACACACATTCTTGAGTTTTGTGGTTTGATTTACCACAGATGGTGTAGCTCTCAGCAGGTACAATAACACTTGTTTTGTTGATATCATATGCTTTTAGATGAAAACAATCTTTGTTAGATGGTTCTTCTTTTCACAGAAATCACAAAACAGGTTTTTGACCTTTTCTCTTCTTTTCTTCTTCTCAGGCTCCTTAGCAACAGAGTTTTGAACCACTGTTGGGATGTCTTTGAGAGGAATGACCTTTGCTTTAGGAGCTTTTACACCATCAGTGGTTGAGAAGTCCATTGGTTTAAAATTTTCAAGAATGTCACACTCATCAGACCATGTGGGTTTAAATTGGTATTTCTCAATTTCCTCAAAGGTTGAGGATCCCACAGATCTTTCCAGAGTGATTTTGTTACCAAGTTTATCAGTTATCTTAACTTCTTGCCCATTCTTGTTGGTTGGTGTTATTTCAACTGAACCAGCTTGTTTTGCAGCAGTGTTTTCAATTTCATCATATTTTCTAAATCCTATGCCAAATTTTACATTGCTTTCAAGCTGTTTTTCAAGCATGACCTCATAACCTTTACAATATTCCACCCATCTTTCACAAGTGATTTGGGTGGATTCCAACTCCTTTTTGCAAACTTGATATTTTTCTACCATAGTTTGAAGTTGGTTCTTGGTTATGCTTTGCTCTTCTTTGAGACTGCAGATTTCTTAATCCTTTTCAGCCAATTTGTTTTTAAGTTCTTTTAAAGACTTTTCAAATTTGACTTCATCATTCAACACTTTATCCCTAAGGTTTTCATTCACCTCTTTAATGTTAGCAAATGATATGATGCATTTGTCTGAACACAGATTTTCAAGAACCTGAGATGATACCTTAGCAGCAGCCATCATGGCACAATCACATTGATGATCACTTTCTTCATCAGCTCTCTCTTCTTTCTCACCTTCTTTTTCTTCTTTGGACCAAGGGTCAAACAGTGGTTCAATCAGGGTTTCTGAATTTTCTCCCAGCAGTATTTCACCAGCAATTGCAGTAACCACTGCTTCAGCCACTTCATCCACTGTTTCAGCACTTAGCTGTTCTCCTTCAGCTTCTACCCCTTCTGGTATTGACTCTAATGCCATAAGACAAAATTCATCATTAAAAGTATCATTAGAAGCATAGAGTGCAAAATTTTCATCACCAAGCTCATCAGGCATACTGCTCCAGTCAACAAAACCTTGGGTGAAAAAGCTTTGTTGATCTGGTTGAACCACTGTTGGAATAGTTTGTTGAGGTGCAACAGGTTGCACTTGAGCCTGAGGGACAGGGGCTTGAACATACTGAATTTGTGGAACAGTGGTTTGAACATAATGCACAGGCACAGGGGTTGCAGCATAGTGAGCAGTGTTAACATGGGCTGCAGGGGTATATTGGGCATAGTGCACAGTGCTTTGGTTTTGTGGTCTAGGGTTTGAGCTGGGATGAGTGATAATTGGACCAGTGGTTTGACTCATGCATTCCCTAGCAAAATGACCTAGCCTATTGCACTTATAACACTTTATTTTTGACTTATCCAACCCCACTTTTAAATTTCCATGTAACCCTGAGAATTTTCGCCCTGTTCTTTTATAGAATTTGATTGTTCTCACACTAAGCAAAGCCAATTGATGCAAAATGTTCATTTCTTCTAAGTCAGTGGGATCAAAGTGCTGTAAATCATTAAGTTCAAAACACAGATTATTAGAGATCTGGCTTTCTCCATTTGCTGTGAAAGCAAAGTTGGATGAGTGAGGATCAGAGTTGAAATTACCCCCAGCAGTTATGTCAATAAAATGATCATAACTTTGATCCTTACCGCTGCCAGACTCTTCCTGACCCAGAAGAGCTGTGTTGCCAAATGAATAATCATCTGCAACTTTGCCAGGCTCTTGCAACCTCTTTTTCTGGTTTAACTCCCTTTCATAGGTCAGGAGTCTACCATGAAGTTGGGTCAGTGTCAGATCTTTGAACTCAACAGAGTTTCTAGTTACAAAGGCAATTGTATCCCATTTTTCAGGTAGTGATCTAAGAAACCTGCTATTTTGTGTAGAATTTGGAAATACAACCTTAACAAGTCTTAGCTCACTAATGAGACAACTGAATCGCTCAAACTGTTGAGTCAATGATTCACCCTTAATGTGACAAAAGGTTTCATACTGCCGATTCATAATTTCCCTGTTATTTTCAATTACTTCTTCAGTTCCCCCAAATTGTTCCTTAAGTGCATCCCATAATTCCTTGGCACTGTTACGGTGTAACAGCCCAGCATAAATTTCATTGGGTAATGCAGATGCAATGATGCTAAATGCTTTGGCATCGAGTTTGAATTTTTAAAAATCAGTTTCAGTATAGTTTTCAGGTTTCTTAGGTTCGAACTTCTTTGTGTCCTTAGCACTTGGCACCATGGGAACATGTGGTCCAAAAACAACAGATCTCCAACATCCGGTATTCTGTTGAGCAAGGATGTGACCCATCCTTCTCTCCTAGATGTTATATTCATTTCGTTTCAACATGGGTGGTTTGAAAAGTGAACCAATGTTATTCTTATCATCTTGTGATTGTGATGTCATCCTGGTTGTTTTACAGGCACTGATTAATCAACTTTGATCGTGATTAAACCTTACTCTGGTTTTCAACAAAACGAACAACTATCAGTATCAACGATTGTGAGCTGAACTATTTATGTCAACATGATTGTTAGATCAAATTTGACGGTCCGAGCTCTAATACCAATTGTTAGAATCTGAGGTTGGATTGATTGTGTTTTACGTTTGATTTAAGATGAAAAATGAACAAGTAATGCAGTGGAATTAAACTTTGCACACAATCAAACAGGAGAAATGCTTTTAACACACAAGTTTAACATTGAACCGAATGCTTGATTTATTCCAATCACCGATTACAATTTTGCATGCATGTAACAAACTCCCCCTTAGCCTGAGCTCACAATGTTTGTTCGTACAGGAAGAAAAGTGATGAAGAGCTAATAGAACAGTACAGGGTACTGTTCTATTTATAGGCATGCGCAAACCACTGTGGCATCTTTGCTGACATCACCATGATAGTGACATCTAACCTCCTAACAAACTCTAACTACTGTCCTTATTACAACTACTGATAGCAAACAACTGATTACAATACATTACATAGAAATAAACTAAACTACTGATTCTTCATTCCACTGCTTAGTCTTCAGCAGTGCTTCTAGTCTTCAGCAGTACTTGAGATAAGGCAGTTGTTTGAGTCATCAGCACTTAGGTCTTTATCAGTCCTTTGGAATCAACAGCAGTTAGGAAAGGCAGTAGTTGTGTCCATCAGTTGTTTAGAGCCATTATCAAGGGGAAAGCTTGTGTACAAACATCTGCTTATTCTGGATCCACTGCTCTAATCCGGTTTTGGCTTTAATCAATTGTTCCTTTGATAGGGTTCAATCCCAAAAATCTCCCCCTGGAACAGATGATGCCAAAACCCTTCATTATTGTGGAACTTTATTGCCTCATTAACAGTTCCCTTATTTGCCATTTGAGTTGTAACTCAAAGTCTAAGGCATCTGTATCATCTTCATCCCTGCAAAGTGTAAGATCAAGGAGATCCTGCAGATCTTCAACACTCAGGCCTAGTGCTTGTTCCCTTGATATTTTCTTCACTTCTCCACTGGATTTGATCAGAGTCAATATATGGGTCTGTTTGTCAGTTTTCCACTTTAGTATTTTTGAATCCAGTGGGTTTCTTGGGAGATTTTTATTAGATGAGGAATTTGGAGATGATGGCCTGGTGATAACTGACTGAGCAGTGCTTTGAGCTTGAGCAAGCTCAGGAATATCAGCTGTCATTTGCTTGAGGACCATTTTTATAACTTCATTACCTGCTGCTATATCCTCTGTTGTTTCTTCATCCATATGTTTTTGCCTCCTTCTTTGATAAAGGATGGCACCAGGTTGAGCAGTGGCTTTCCTGACCTGCAGTTTTGGTGGTCTTGTTAAAACCACTGTTTTAGGATAGTCAGGTTTTTGTGGAATATTTGGATTTGTCTTTCTTAGTTCTTCCAACCTTTTGTAGCTGGTCCTGACTTTGTCTTCTTTCCACCTTGTCACCTGTTTTCTTGACCCAAAATCAGCAGTGATTAGGTCCTGTTTCAAACTCTTGACCCAAAATCAGCAGTGATTAGTTCCTGTTTCATATTCTTCATGTACTTTGACCAGACAGGAGGAGTGTGTTTCACTTTGTCTTTATTCATTTTTTCAATTCTTTCCAACTCCTCTTTGAGTTCACCCACTGTCCATTCTTTATATTGAGCTTTGTCACCTTTATACCTTTTGAAGGCCATGATGTGCTTAATGTAATCTTTTTTTAAAGTTTCATCATCTCTTTCTGAAAGCTTTTGAGACAAATCTTTTGAAACAAAAAAAACGCCAATACTACTAAATACCACTCACTGAAAAACGCAAAAAAAAAAAAAAAAAAAAAAAAATCAAAGATGGCTAATATGCTTTCTTGGATATTCATAATTGTTCTTCATGAAGTTTCACTGAATGAATTGTTATCAGAAGGGAGTAACTCAGAAAGATTTTGCTGTATGAGATGGACAAAAATTCAAGAAAAAAATATTGATGCCAGTAATATGGCATTTTGTATTTTTTGTTCTTGAAGAAAGTTTGGATGAGGAGAAGAGATCAATGACACTGAAGAGTGGGTTGATTATAAAGATGAAGATCAAGATAAAGAAAAAGCGAAAAACTCACTCACACATCATAGATCTATGTCCCCAAACATTCACAAAAAAAGCCAGTTCAACAGACGAGCAGGCAAAATAATCAAACCAATGGGTTTGTTAAGTTTTACATAAAACGCCATATATTTGGTGACAGTTCTGGTACTATTAAAGAAGAGAGAGACTGATGACAGTGAAGATTGTGAAGAGAGATCCAATTAGGATTTTTAATTTATTTTCGTCACTTGTATTTTTTTTCCTGTGGTTGAAATATAATCTAACAATAGTAAAACGCCAAGATAACACAAACACCAAAATGTTTATAAAAATAATAGATCAATGGGCCATCTTGTTTAAAACGACTTGGAAAACGCCTTGAAAAACGCCATTCAAATAGATTTCCTCACCCCCTGGGTTCCAATGGCATACGATTTGAATAAACGCCATAAACGGCAAAATGTTAATACAATGAAACCATTAAACGCCATTAATTATTGAATTTGGTTAACGCCAAAAATCTTAAAAACCAAAAATTAAAACAATATTGGGAAAAACGGAACTGGAAAAACAGAAGATTAAAGGACAAAAAAAACCCTCTGCCCTTTTCTAAGCGGCGTGACACGTGTTGGGCCAGGAAGCGTTCTCACCGTTCTCACACTTTTGAGCGTTTTCTCCTGATCCCGTATATATATATATATATATATATATATATATATATATATATATATATATATATATATATATATATATATATATATAATATACTTGCTATTAACATTCGCGGGCCAGGCTCTAGCCGAGCTTTGGCTCGTTTAAGCTATCAAAGCAAGCTTGAGCTGAACTTTTATCTCGTTTAATATTGCTCTCAAATTACCTCAAGTCGAGCCGCACCTATCCCTATGACTGATACATTCACGAGATCTCACCTAACTGTTTAGTTAGATAATCAACTCAATTATACTTAGATCTTACAAATTCAGCATATATCACTTTACTCAATGCATGATGAGCTTATGAATCATGCTATGAATAATACAAAACTGTCTAAACTTTCCATTATACACCTAACTATTATCCTTAGCCAGCACTATCACACCTGATAGATATTGGTGGTATTGGTTTTGACTACAAAAAATACTCAAGATCAAAAGTTTTAGCTATTCAGCTTCTTTAAAAATTGCTACTAAAGCTACAAATTCAGATTCCATTGTGGAATTTGAGATGCAAGTTTGCTTCTTTAAAGCCCAAGAGATAGCACCTCCACCAAATAGGAATACCCATCCACTTAGTTAAACAACTTGCAACAGAAGTACCCTTCTAGAATTGAAGGAAAACCTATATAAGAAAAACCATAGATCACGGTTCGCATTCAAACAATCTATTCATAGCCTGCCAATTGAACCAAAAATCAATTCAATCGAACACAACAACGAAAATAGTTTGATCTTTGTTGGAAACTTACCCGATTTGCTGACGAATACGATTACCGAATTCGTTGAATGAACCGAAACTTGCAGAGATCGTCTTCGCCGAATACACTTAGATTCCTCTTGGAATCGTGATACACTTTCAGATCAAACTATTTGTTGGTACTCACAAATGTTTAATCGGATTAGACCAAGAGATTTTCAAGAACGAAATTGATTTTAGAGTTAATTACCCGGATAGTCCCTGTGGTTTGTTATTTTTTCACGTTTAGTCCCCACCTTTTCAAAATAGCATGTTTGCTCCCCGTGCTTTACCAAATTGTTACTCGGATAGTCCCTACACTAGATGACAGTTAAATTATTCAGTTAATTGTGTGTAAAGTGACAAAAATACCCTTACCTTAATAAAACTGTAATTAAACATTAAATAAAAAGAAATATATATTAAGATGCCCCACCCTTTTTATTTAAATATAATATTTAACCCCTATCATACCCCACCCTAACCCATCTTCTTCACCCATTTACCACCACCACCAACAAAAATGACTCCCACCATCCATTTACCACCCCCAAACCACCACCACCACCACCACCATCCATATCCACCTCCAAACCAGCACTACAACAACCGGCTCACCATAGCACCACCTACTTCATATAATAAAAACAAATTTAATTAAAACCTATCTGTTCGGCAAGCTCCACCATCGCCGGTGAACGGTACCATACGCCGGTGAACTACCATACTCACAATCGATACCATACGTCACAATCGCTGCCGGAATCAAGACTTAGTACCACTCGCCGTTGAACTATCATACGTCACAATCGATATACGACTCACCGCCGCTGATGAACTACAATCCTCCACAACCTCCTCCACCCTGCACCAAACTGTCGGAATCACAAACCTCGGACAACTGTGGCGAACCCACACCCACACCTCCAACGACCTGCTCCTTTTCCTGTTTTGGTTAAAACCGGTCACCACCACCAATACTATGGTACCCGCCCTTTCACTATCTTTTCAGCTTCATCACTCGTAACCCTAGTTAACTAATCAATTCCCACTTCTCTAATTCCACTATAAATGTAACAATAATCATTGAGAAATGAGTACAGATCGAAAGTTCAAAATGGGTAACTTTCCTCTGTTTTTTGTTCTCTTTTTTTAAAGGATTTGTTGGGCAATGATGAGTTTGCTTTGCTTTGAAGATCTTGTACACAACTTGAGCATAAGAAATCAACACCCAACTGTACGATTAACGAGATTAACGGATCATACGATTTGAGTGGCGGAACTTCACAGATGTAAGTCCATCGGGTCATATGATTTAAGTGGCGGATCATACGATTTAAGTGACGGGTTAAACGCAGATGTATGATTGAAGGTGCCGGAACTTCGCAGACGATGGTCGGAGAAAGGGCTCCTTACCGGAGAAGAAAGCAGGGTGGGGGTGGGCTGGGATTGGATTTAATAATAAAAGGTGGGTCCATTTATTTCTTAAATGATAAAAAAAAATATATATTTGTTTTAATGTTTTAATTAAGGTAAGGGTATTTTTGTCATTTTACACACACTTAACTGAATAATTTAACTGCCATCTAATGTAGGGACTATCCGAGTAACTATTTGTTAAACCACAGGGAGCAAACATGCTATTTTGAAAAGACGGGGACTAAACGTGAAAAATGACAAACCACAGGGACTATCCGAGCTATTAACTCTACTCTTGATTTTATGAGAAAACCGTACCCATATTTCTATATGAGTAAATTATATATGTCGACTACGAAAAGGACAAACTAATGTCGCATATCATGCTTCCGATTCCCCATCGGTTTTATTATTTTCACAAAAACAAAAGAGAAGATGCATAGGATTCAATTCACATCTCCAATATAATGGGCCACTAAGCTAAATGAATTAATTAAGTGATGGGCCCATTGGTTATATGTTTGTTTTGTAATCAGATTAGATTTGATCCTTCGATTAAGAGGCCCAAGCGAAAAGCAGATCAATATTATTGATTCAACAAGCCCCAAAAAACCGATACCCGGTCTTGTTAAATTAAATCGAGACTGCAATCCCGCATCTCCTAACTCGTTTAATTTTAACAGGATCGACTTAGTCGACAAGCTAATCCAAAGAAAATGGATGAACTTGCAGAAAGCATAACCCATGTTTGCTGATGTGGCAACGTGGATTTGGGAACCCATGGTGTGGCACATAGTTAAGTCATATGTAATGCTCCCCCATAACATTACATATGGTTGCTAACTCTGCACAATCAGCAAATTGCGTGTCTTAATTAAGCCCGAATTTTGTTTGACAACCATGAGCCGCTCGAGACTTTTATCTCTCTAATACGGTACTATACCTATAGTATTTTAATCAAACACTGATTATGTAAATTGTTTAAATCATATATTTTGTTAGGGAAATGGGATATGTGACATTACATCAGTGTCTTTATGCAAGTATGCCTTCTTATACAGTAAGTTGGGCTATGAATTACTAATATAATGGATAGGTTTATGCAAGTATGCATTCTATTATTTGTTTTCATACTATAAAAACTTCATATTCTGCCTACTATGAAAGCCAAAGTAAAATATATATCTCGAATAAGAAGAAATTACACTAACGAAGAACACATGACCGTGTAATATTGCGTTCGGTCATTCTTTCATTGAAGACCAATTCCATGAACGAAGATGTTGTGTCCTCTGTAAACAAACGATCTGTTCTTTGACCCTACGCACCATAGATGACCCTGAAGCTCCAAACGCTCTTTCATTTCCGCCATTTCATGTACAAACTTTATAACTCTAAGGGCCCGATCCAACTGCTTAAACACATGCAACAACATTTTATCATCATCGGATGTCACAATCTTCCCTACACACAAATTAAGTTTACCCCCCTCGGAAAACCAATAACAAATATCAACCTCAATATCTCCAACACTCCCGTACAGATAATACGTTAAAAGCGTAAACAGACATTGCGACGAATGACCCAACGATTTAGTCAACTTCTTCCGAACCAAACTTTTTTGATGCAGACCCTCTTTGTATCCAATATTCTTATCTACCAAAACGTCTTTTATCTGCGACAACCCTTCTTTCATGATCTCGAGCTTTACTACATAAAAGAGAAACTCGTGATCGTTCTTCAAATATTTGATTAAATCGTTAAACATCTCAAGCAAATCTGCCCACTTGGCTGGAGGTGATGAGTCAGCATCCTTCTTGGGCGCGACCCGCATCCATGACGTTGAGTCGGGATCATAAGATACAGCATCATCCAAGAACCTAAGACAGTTGACCACTATTTGTTGACCCATGTTTAAGCACCCATAATTTTTAACACTCATTTCATTTCCTAATTTGTTTAGAATCTCCATAAGCGCACCCGTCCATATCTGGTGCTGTGTGACCTGCGGGCATATTGCTAGACGGACTAACTTCCTGTTTTGAGCAGATACAGTTAACATGTCACATATTTTCTTGAGAGAATTAACGCTGAATGGTTCCTTGTAGACGGGCTTGTTGACGCATGTACGCGTGTTCTGAATGACAAATGATGCGCCAGTCGACTTAAAAGTACGCATGCTCAGCATAAGAAACTCGTCATCAACAACACATTTGTTCTGAACATTAACTAATCTTCCACTGATCAAATCCAATCCCTTTAGCAAATGGGTCAACTTGATTAGTTTTGGGAAGGCTCTTACACACCACTCAGACGATATGGGATTTAACAGCGGTTCGGCTAACGAGCGATCAGATGTTGCATCTATATGCACAACTCTAGTAAAATTTATGACTCTGAGAGGACTTGGAACCGGATAATGATGGTGTACTTGTTTAAATGCTTTCATAATTATGAAACAAATTGGTCACTCTCATTGGGGCATTTCATCGAGCAGTTGGTGGGCAACTTTTTTACGTGAACAGATAATTGGTTACAATGTCGGGCTTCGTTATTGGAACCCAAATCTTGAACTGTTAATCGTGATCAATTCTTTGATCAGTTAACAAACGGAAGAAAGCAAGATTTGTAATACTAGATGTGGTTTAATGGGAGTTTGTGAGTTGTTTTGTAAAAGTTCTCGATGTGTTGATACTTGATGCATTACAAATTTGACACTTACAAAAAGCAGAAACCTAGATAACATATGTTTTTTTTTTTTTTTAAACGGCCAACAAATCAATCCCGAGCACTCTCGGGGCACCCACTGAAGAAACGGAGTACTCCGAGAGTAACCCGAGTGGTCCACCACCAATTCCGGGGAAAACTCGGTAACCCACCCGCCCATAGACACGACGGTACATTACCGGTAAAACCCGTTTGGCTCAAGGATCGAACTCAGGTCTCCCTGGGTCTACTATCACTGCCCACCAGTGCCTCACTCCTTTTTTACACCAAATGAGAATTGAACTTGAGTCTTCAAACAATAACTCAAGTCCTCCTACCAGTTAAGCTAGAGGTCATTGGCCCTAGATAACACATGTTATCTAGAAAAATAAAGTAGAGTATATATAGAATAAAATCACACATGGTAAAAGTTTATTCTCACATGGTGTATACGGGCCGTATAAGGTTATACGGGCCGTATAGAATAAAATGAACTGACAAAGCAGTATTTGTCAGTTTATTTTATTCTATACGGGCCGTATAACCTTTTACTGCCCGTATACACCATGTGAGATAAGCTTTTAGGATGGTCGTATATAATGCTCGTATAATGTTATACGACCATATACATTTGGTCGTATAACATTATATTGCTCGTATACAATTGTATACGGCTCGTATAATGTTATACGGCCCGTATACATGTAAAACAAAAATTCCATTGCATCTATTTCTGTGCAACAACATTCTAGAGCCGTATAATGTCATACGGTCCCCGTATACACCTAGAAATATAAAAATAAGAAATAGAGGTGTGAAAATAGTAGACCCTATATATAACCTTCAAATACTGGGCTGTTCAGCATAGGAAGTCTGGTCTTGGTTACGCTGCACGATACAACACCGATAAAATGGTAATTTCACAATTTGCATCACATTCCTTTTCTTCTTATGTGCATACATCGAATATTGTTTTTCCCTATCGTTTCTTTTAGCATTGGAGACAGGTTAAATTGTTGTCTTATTTCCCAATTTAGGTTATTTTTTCTTGCTTTCAACATTTTACTTTTTTTTATTCTTGTAAAGTATATTTTTGCACACATTTTTTAAATTAATACAACTAGATATGAATATGAAGTACGCCCCGCTTGTGGTGCACTCATATAATGTATATGTGCGTGAGTGCTCGGGGGTAAAAGTGAAAGTGCACTAATTTTAACGTTATTTTACTAATTTCGTGAAAATAACGTTAAAAGAGGAGGATGGTTAATCATGCATCATGTGGTGGCGTTGATAGCCAAAAGACAAGGGGGTACCTGCACTAATCGGCGTTTGTCTCAATTGCTGAGTGTTATGTGCCTTATGTCCAAGGCTTGATGCAAAATTACAATCGAGCCGGGGGTCTTATTGGAAGCAGCCTCTCTATTCCTAAGGGTAGAGGTAAGGCTGTCTACATCTTACCCTCCTCAGACCCTACCTTAGCTTTGCTATTGGTGGGATATACAGAGTATGATGATGATGATGATAATATATAACCTTCAAATGAAAATAATTAATGTTTAAAAATAAATATTAACCTTCGAGACGCCTACACGGCGCCTACCTAAGCTTGCTTTCTCTTTTTTGCCCCGTTTACAATCTCTCTAAATAAAGCCAACATCTCTCTCACTCTTATCGCCTCCGCTCACCTCTTATGTGCTCCACCTCACCTTTTATCTGTTCCACCTCAAGTAGGACCCGCGAGCCTAAACATGCCTATTATATATATAATTAATATATATTTACATAATATATGTCATTATATAAAATATAATAAAATAACTAAATAACTTGTATTATGTTATAACAAGAATAAAGTGCAATTTGCGTCCGTGTGGTTGTCCGGAAACACATGTTCACCTCCTAACTTCTAAGAGGTTAACGGTGTTTGTTTTTTCGTTAGATCTTAAGACAGGGACGTTATGTTGATGGGCATAAACGACTTTTCACAAAAAAGTCATGCCGTAAAACCTATTGTGTCCTCCATTTTCTTTGCCACCACCGATCACTAATCCTCTCATTGTCCTGTCGTGATCCTCCAACAAGCCTCTAACGAGTAGAACCAGTGATTCGTAAAGTACCACCGAGTACAACCCAACCCAACCCAACCCACCCAACCCATCTGGTGAGTACCATTACTGATTCTTTGGTTCAAAACCCAACCCATCCCGCAAGTACAAGCACCGATTACTGATCCTTTTGCGGGTATTGTTACCCTTGTTCAGTTGATGCAAGTATGCAGACTCCCTTTATGTGAGGTAATCTTCTTTCTTGATCTAGTGGTGTTTGTTTGTAACATAAAAATTATCGAACTTAAACTTGAACAGTTGTAGCAGGAATTAGGTCAATAATACCCTGAGCCACCTTGTATTGCTATTAAGCGTGGTGTTGAAGATCTAGAACAACATGAACTTTGAGTTCTGGTTTGAACGAGGCAAGGATAAAATCGAGTACCGGTAGATTGTATTGATATTTTAAATGCATTTGATTCCTAACTAAATCATTTTTATAAGTTTTATGTTGATCAGTTATACTCCTTATTGTAATGATCAACTCTACCCTTTATATAAGTAGTGCAGTGCAACTGCCTTTTGTAATAAAATTGTACATAACTAGATACTTACTTACCTTTTGAAAATGTGTAAGTTAACGACTTCTTAGAGTAGTAAGTGTTGTTTGCTACCAATTGCAATTGTATATATGAATGAGTAATGGTTGTTTCGTACCTTTGGTAATAGTTGTGCAACAGGTTGCTACTACATATATATAAGGGTGTAATGGTTGCTTCCTACTTTTAATAATGGTTATGTAACAAATTGAAGCTATATGAAGGTATAAAGGTTGTTTGGTACCTTTGGTAATGGTTGTGTAACATATTGTAGTTGCATATATTAAGGTGTAATGATTGTTTGGTACCTTTGGTAACGGTTCTGCAACAGGTTGCAACTACACATATAAGGGTGTAATGGTTGCTTGGTACTTTTAGTAATGGTTGTGATTGAAGTTGCATATATGAAGGCATAATGGTTGTTTGGTACCTTTGGTAATGGTTGTGTAACAGATTGTAGCTGTATATATTAAGGTTTAAGGCTTGTTTTGTACCTTTGGTAATGGTTGTGCAACACATTGCAACTACATATATATATAAGGGTGTAATGGTTACTTGGCACTTTTAGTAATGGTTGTGTAACAAATTGAAGCTGCATAAATGAAGGTATAATGTTTGTTTGGTACCTTTGGTAATGGTTGTGTAACAGATTGTAGTTGAATATATTAAGGTGTAATGGTTGTTTTGTACCTTTGGTAATGGTTGTGCAACATGTTGACTACATATATAAGGGTGTAATGGTTGCTTGATACTTTTAGTAATGGTTGTGTAACAAATTGAAGCTGCATATATGAAGGTATAATAGTTGTTTCGTACCTTTGGCAATGGTTGTGTAACAGATTGCAGCTGCATATATTAAGGTGTAATGGTTGTTTGGTCTTTGGTAATGGTTGTGTAACAGATTAATATGTATTTTGTTATGGTTGTGTAACAAATTAAGGTGTAATAGTTGTTTGATACCTTTGGTCCCCGGTTATGGTATAATGGTTGTGTGACCACTTGGAGGAGGGTTGATTCTGCTTGCAGCCTGGGTGTGTAAACTGTGGATGCATATGGTTCTTCTTGCAACCATGGTAAGTTGAGAGTGGCAACTTGTAGGGATGGAATCGGTAAGTAACGATATCGAAAATACACCGATACCGAAATTTTGAAAAAGTTGATACCGCATACCTTACCGAATCTATCGGTATGGTTCCGATACTTATTACAAAATGCTTTCTTTATATGGTATTTATACCAAGCTGGTACAAGTACCAAAGATACCGATACTGATTTTTTTGGAAAAGTGGGTACCGATTACCATACCGAATCCATAGGTACGGTACCAGTACTCGATACCAAATACTCACCCCTTGTAAGTTGAGAGTGTTTGTAATTTGATTTTGGAGGGAAATAGCTAAGATTTATAGGCCTGGACGCATATTGCAAGAAAACATATGGGGGGCATATTGCCTTTTCAACGTCTATTTAACAAAAAAAAAAACTTTATTTTGTTAGCCTTAGAGACTCACATTGCACGAAAATGAAACCACGAGGGCTCAGGGATTGTAATTTTGTAATTAGGGGGTTCAGTCTGTGTTTTCCGGACAACCACAGGGACGCAAATTGCACTTTATGCTATCAAAAATTATAATTATAACCATATATAAATATAACATACATAGATAAACAAATTAGATAAATAAAAAATAAACGAGTCAAACTCAAATTTGAAAGATTATTCACGAGCCAAAACTGAGCTTTAGAATTTAGCTCGAAACAAACTAAACTCAAGGTTAGGCGAGCTTGGGCTCACCTCAGCTTATTTACACCCCAGACTTGTCCGAGTCTCGCTAATTTAGTAATGTATGTTAACATCGACATTAATTCTAGAATGTAACAACCCAGTTATTTAATGCAACTTATAAATAAAAAGCATTGGTTTTTAATAATGAGGGGGGATGGGGCACTCCCGGGTAGGGCATTGAGGGTAAGTACCCATGCCAGCACACCGCCGCCACCCCCAAGGGTAGGCTGGGCGGGTTCGCTTGGCTAGCACAGGTACCCGCTTCACATTTGTGTTCTTCCATGCTTTTTTGTGTTATACCCATTTGACCAAATTAAAAAAATTAAAATATTAAGTTTGTAGCACGGGTAGGCGCCGCCATCATTTAATAGTTAATGGGTACTTTGAGCACTTTTTGGTGTGGCGAGTGATGGTTGGTCGGGGCTAGGGTATTTACCCTTGAGTGCTCCTTCCTCTCTAAAGAGGAAAACTAATCCATTTAATAATGGTGTTCGATGAAATGAATTATATTAAATTAGGTGTTTAATAGTGTTTTTAATTGAGCTTAAGAGACTTTTAATGTCAATATTCTATGTAAACCTACTGAAAATCAAAGAGAGATGGGTGGAAAACTGGAAATGTATTTTCTCATTCTATTGAGAACCAAGTGTGTTTTATGGTGCCATCAAGGAGAAATTAATAAGATTCAAATTGAAGGCTCGAATTTTGTTTCTACACTAAGCATTAACAAATCTAGGATCTTTCAAACTCCAATGTTCATGAGTTTATGAACCATGGTAGCTAAATTTCTCCTAAAAGTTTGATTGTTGAATCTATTGGCTTAAAAAGATTGTTTTACAAGGTAAAACATGTGTCGGATATGTTTAATTTGAAACCCAACAAAGAAATTGGTGGCATAGTTTAATTTAAAAACACATAGAATATGAAATTTGTCACTTTTGTCCAAAAACCAGTATATATTTGACAATTTTAGTGGTGGACCTATACTATAGAGTCGGGGTCGGTCATCTCCATATATGTATAACATTTAGGTAAAAATCCTGATTGTTACCCCTTAAAAGTTCAACTAAAACTCGGATTGAGGTTCTTTTTTTTTATTATAAGGGTACATGAGTCTAATTTATTCATTATATAGAAATGAAAAGGTAAGACCGTAAACCGTAAAAGGGTAAAAAAATAGGGATAAACATTATTGGGTAAGTGATGTATGAAGAATAGTGAATATGACTTCAAGAAATTAACTTAAAGTGGATTTTTGATATAAATGGTGTTTTAAACACAATAAATTGGTTAAAGTGATTTATAATCGTCACTGGAAATTAATGTTTTAAATGACTAAACAATCCATGACTTATTTGTAATATGTGTATTTATATAATGATTATGTGCCATTCAAAATATATATATATATATATAATGATTATGTAAAAATCCTAAGTTATGATCATAAATAATCATAATCACTGAAAATGATTTGAAAAGATTTGAGATTTGTGTAAAATTGGGTAAACTAGAATTGAGACCCGCCGCAATGCGGTGGGGATTCTTTAGTTATAACTAAGTCGATTTAGGACTCGTACGTTATGTTAAACCTGTCAAACGAGAAAAAAAATAGACGTTGTAAAAACGTTCACCCACACACGCATGTTGCGTCGTGTTAACTCGCAAAATTTACAACGAAACGTAAAAACGTTAAACCAAAGACGCACGTTGCGATGTGTTAAGTCCCAAAATTTAGAACGAAGCATAAAGCGAAAAATGAAAACTATAAAGGATCAAAGTTAAAAGTAAAAAAAAAGTTGTGAAGATAGATTGCAAAAAAATAAAAATTTTTGGGTTAAAAGTAAAAAAAAAAACAAATTGTTTTAGGTTAAAAGTAATTTATGAAATACTTTTTGTTATGGGCCGTTTTCTGAACATATATCCTGACTAATATTTTGTTTTTGATTATTTATTTGTGATCAGGATATTGGTAACATCCTGGTACGATATCCTGGTATTAATTGATTTAACCACGTGCAGATTAGAAGGTGCGGGTCCCTAACGGTCAAGTGGACCTCTTCTCCTTAAGACTCGGGCAAACCAGTTACATGAGAGACGTTGAACCCGGAAGAAGTGGACTACAACGTTCACTTGAAGAATATTCGAAGCATCCCGGTTTAATAGGATAGTTAGTTGATTTCGTTTAACTATAAATAGATTGATCGGATCAGATTAAGTCACTCTCTTTCGCATACTTTACTCTCTAGCTACTAGCAATCACTACACATAAACACTTGTACTTGAATTACATTGTAACACCTAGTTGATCCGCATCATATCCTGCACTGTCAGCTGCGATTGTCAGCTCCCGAGGTTTTGTGCCGGCGATCTAGATTGATCAAGGGCTTTCCTCGTATATCATGTGTCATCCTTTACATTTTTGCTCATTGTTTGATCATAGATACAACTCTATATCCTGAGCCGTATCCTGAAACTGTTTTTTTTTGCTAACAACTTAACTAGCATATTTTCAACGTACATTTCTAGCACACTACCTCACTTTACTAATTTGATCACTTAATTGCTTCGGTAATTTTTGACCAAAACAATTTGGCGCCCACCGTTGGGCAAGTGGTGCTATTTCTACTAAAAGCTTTTGCAAAATCGTTACTTGGTTTTCTATTTTCAAAACTTTTTGCCACACTATTTTCAATGGCTTCGAGATCAAACATGAGCTCTTCCACCGTGTCTGCCACAACCTCTGCAACAATTGGTTCGGTGCTTCCACCACCACCTCCGAGAATGCAAGCCTCTTCACAGGGAACTGAAAGTCATGTGGCTCGGGATGTTATCCCCGCTCGCAATGTCCAGGGATCCGCTCCTGTTTTGGCTTCTAACGAAGAAATTCTGAATTTGTTTGATAGTGTACAGGAACAGATGAAGCAGCAGCAGGAAACTAATCAGATGTTGATAAGAGAGATACAACTCTTGAAATCCGTCCCGAGTAGGCCTGCTGAAGATACTGTCACTCCCTTGCAACCCAGGGCTTTGAACTTCAGTTCTGCAGTTTATACTGAGGATAACCGGGGGAATATTGTGCCTAGCCATTCCCAGAATCATACTCCTGAGATACCTTCTTCAGTAAGAGTATCAACTGTGAGAAGCTCAGGATATGCTTCAGGATATGGCCAGAACCCCCAAGCTGGTAATGTATCTAATAATAATACTCTTGCCACTAATGGTGTTGGATCTTTGCAGGATGCAGGTATGACATCAGCATTTTCCAGGGAGCTTCTGAAACTGAAGGACATGATATCCAGTGTACCTGGGGTGGTTCAGCCAATTCCTGAAGTATCCCAGGACAGCCACAGGATATCCCGGTTTGCATATCCCATTTGTGATGCTGAAATCCCAAAAAGATTTCAAACCCCCAACATGAAGCTCTATGACGGAACTACTGATCCTGAGGAGCATATTGCCCAGTATAGGGAAATGATGGAAATCAACCCTATCCCTCCAGACCTCAAAGAAGCGTGCTTGTGCAAGGGTTTCGGTTCTACCTTAACAGGATCAGCCTTAAAATGGCTGTTAAACGTTCCTCCTCACTCAATTACTTCTTTTGCTCATTTAGTTAATTTATTTAATAGTCAATTTTCTTGCAGCCGGAGTTTTGAGAAACTAACCAGTGATCTTTACAGGATAACTCAAGGACCTCAGGAATCCTTGAGGGATTATGTGAACAAGTTTAGTTGGGAATCCTTAGATATTCCACATCTTGATGTTGCAACAGCTGTGCAAGCCTTCAAGATGGGGTTGCAAAAGGATTCTCAATTTTATCAGGATCTTGTAATGAATCCCTGCAAGAATCTCGACGAAGCTCGTAACAGGGCTTTAAGATACATTCGGCTGGAGGATGATAAAAAGATGCAAGAGAGAATGAATTCGTCCACAACCTATGAGTCAACCAACAGGAAATCAGAATCCTCGTATAAACCATATCGCTCAAAACCATATGGCAGAAATGATAGCAAAAAAGTGAATGTTGTTGAAGACGAGGATCCTGAGGAGTATCCTGAGTTGTCTGAATATTGTTTTTCTGTTAACATACCAGAACTAATGTATGCTATGCAGGGTTTAGGAGACAAAGCAAGATGGCCCAAAAAGAATCAACAAAAGGCTGATTGGAAGGACAAGTCCAAATGGTGTGCTTTCCATGAGGACTTCGGGCATGTTACTGAGGATTGCATCGCTTTAAGAAAAGAAATAAGCTATCTCTTGAGTAAGGGATATCTGAAGGACCTCTTGGGAAGAAAGAAGAATAAAGGTCAGGATCCTGAATGGGCAGCATCACCTCCTGCGGATGCAAAAATAATTAACTTTATTTCAGGAGGATCCGACATATGCGACACGTCGTATTCTGCGGCAAAAAGACACGCGAAGGAAGCTAAAGCATAGAGGGGAGATAAGCCGACAAGGATGTCAACCCTCACAACTGACAAAGTCATCACGTTCGATAATGATGACAGGGATACTGTCCAGGATCCCCATCATGATGCCTTAGTGATAACGTTGTATGTTGCTAACCATTTTGTACGCAGGATATTAGTGGATAATGGCAGCTCAGTCAACATAATTCAGCTGGAAACATTGAAGAGGATGAATGTATCTCCGATGGACATTACTTCGAAGTCCACTGTGCTCGTTGGTTTCAGTGGAGAAGCTAGGAATACCGTAGGGGAGATAAAGTTGCCTGTGTATATTCAAGGGGTCAACTCAATGCAGCGCTTTTGTGTCATGGACTCTTTATCCTGCTATAATATTATACTAGGTAGGCCTTGGATCCATGATATGAAAGCTGTTCCGTCAACCTACCATCAATGCATCAAGATCCCTACTCCTTGGGGGGTTGTTAAGGTGGAAAGTGATCAACAAGAAGCAAAGGAGTGTTATTCTTCTTCTATGAAATCCTTAACAAAGCCTAGTGCAGCATAGCAATTAAAGATGCGAGGCCAGGATATCATGGAGGCTTCAGAGCAGGATGTAAAGAAAGTTATCCTGGATCAGAATAATCCGGATATCTCGGTGCTCGTGGGAACCAATATCCCTCAGGATATTGAAGATCAATTGACTAACTTTTTGAAATGCATGATGTCAACATTCGCGTGGAAGCACGAGGATATAACAGGTATTTCCAAGGATATCATAACACATAAGCTCGGTATTGACAGGTCGTTCAAGCCTGTCCAACAAAAGAGAAGGAAGTTTGCTCCGGAGCGACATGTGATCATCCAAGAGGAAGTTGAAAGACTTCTAAGGAGCAAAATGATTAGGGAAGTGAAGTTTCCTAAATGCCTGGCAAATGTAGTTGTGGTGCAAAAGAAAAACGGGAAATGGAGAGTTTGTGTAGATTACACAGACTTAAACAAAGCTTGTCCCAAGGACCCGTTTCCCCTTCCTCATATTGACTCGATGGTGGATGCTACTGCCGGTCATGAAATGTTAACCTTCATGGATGCATCTTCAGGATTCCAGCAGATCCAAATGGAGCCTTCAGACCAGGAGGATACTGCCTTCATGACACCAACATACAAGCTGGGGGACACTATGGAGGTGTACATCGACGACATGGTAGTAAAATCTAAAAAGGCCGAGGATCACCTCCAGGATATCAAGGGAGCATTTGATATCCTGGATCAGTATAACATGAAGCTAAATCCTGCTAAGTGCCATTTCGGAGTGGGGGCAGGAAATTTTCTGGGATATATGGTGACTAAAAGAGGGATAGAGGCAAGCCCGGAGCAGATTAAAGCTATCTTGGATATCAAATCTCCTTCAAATATAAAGGATGTTCAACGGTTAACAGGGCGAGTAGCAGCATTGAACAGATTTATTTCAAGATCCTCGGAAAAGTGCCAGGAATTTTATGATATCCTTAAGAAGAATAAGAAGTTCGAATGGGGAGCAAAGCATGAAACAGCCTTGCAGGATCTGAAGCAGTATCTTACAACTACACCCCTATTGATGAAGCCTGAGGATGGTGAACCATTATCCCTGTATCTTGCGGTATCGGGGAATGCAGTAAGTGCTGTCCTCGTAAAGGATGATGAAGGTCAGCAATATCCTGTTTATTATGTTAGTAAAAGTTTATTAGATGCTGAAACTAGGTATTCCCACTTAGAGAAACTGATTTTAGCCCTAGTTATGGCGTCAACAAAACTTAGACATTATTTTGAAACACATAGGATTCACGTTAAAACCAACTATCCTGTTAAAAATGTGCTTAGGAAACCCGAGATGTCAGGTAGGATGGCTAAATGGTCAGTGAAATTAAGTGCCTTTGATCTAGTATATGAACCTAGAAATGCTATAAAGTCTCAGGCTTTAGCTGACTTTGTGGCTGATTTCAGTAGTGATATTCAAAATGAAGTAGACCTAGAAGTACAACAGCTAGGAGAAAATTTAGAATCCTGGACGCTATATACTGATGGTGCATCTAATGTAAGAGGTGTAGGTTTGGGTATACTACTAAAATCGCCACAGGGGGACATATTACCCCAGGCTATTAGATGTGAGTTTCCTGCCACTAATAATGAAGCAGAATATGAAGCTTTAATTGCAGGATTAGAATTGGCTAAAAGTATGAATATCAGGAGTTTGCAAGTATATGTTGATTCTTTGTTAATTACTAATCATTTTAATGGAACCTATTGATACGTGGTTGAAAACCGGTGTTCGTTATTGCGTAACTTTATGTTTTTACATAAGTTTCAATCTTGAATGGCCTACTTTTAATAAGATTTGTGTTTATGCAGGTTTAACGAAGTTTAAGGAGCTTTTCGGGAGCTTTACGGGTCACCGGGTTAAAAACCGGAGCACCGAGACGCGTTACGGATCAATCGGGAGTGCGAGGAGTGAAAAATGGAGAATTGGTGTTCAAGAGGCCGTCGGCGATGGGGTATAGCCCGTACCGGACGGGCTCCAGATAACCCCGTGTGCCAGAATCACCCGTAACCAGACAAATAGGCCGTCGGCCATAGTTGTGTTTTTGGGAGCCCGTCGGCGATGGGTTGTGGATTATTGAAACGCGAATTTAAGTATTGTTTGGGTTATGAACGATTCTAATTGGTTAAGAAGCATTGAAGTCGGGAGTTACACAACACTTTGAAGTTTGAAACATATCTTGGAGCCTAAACTCATCCATCCATCACCTACCATTCATCTACCATCATTCCTACAACCCGAATCAAGAACGATAGCAACATCATCTTCTTGAATCGAAACCCTAGTTCCATCAATCCACTCAACCACTCACCATTATCACTCATCCAAAACCCTAACCTTCATCATTCGCCATTCCACAAGTTCCAAGATGGTTCAATTCAAGCTTCCATCATCCGTTGATCGTGCCATTTTCACCATGAGCGGCTAATTTCTTGGAGGTTTCACCCCGGTGTAGGTTATTGTAAGTCTAGGGTTTAAACATTGTTCTTGGTTTGAGTTTGTGACAATTTGCTATTTGATTTTGAAGCTTATGACAATTGTCTTGCATTTGTATTGAATTCATAAATTGTCGAGTGAAGATTAAATTTAACTTTATGAAATGTTTATGTGTAATTATGCCTTGTCTAGGTTAGAGTTTACATGTTCTTGGTAACAAAGTGCATTGTGGTCTGTTATTTATAACGTTGATAGCTTTTGGCACCTAAGCCTCGCGACACTAAATCCGTTAATCATTTGCAATTGATTCAAACCTAAAACGTGTAGAAACCCTAGGATTTCAATTACCGAACCGGGTGTGAACCTTGTTTTCGTATCATTGTTCAATCAATCAATTTTAATTCTTTCAATTTGTTAATCACTAGTAGTTAATCCATTCAATCATTTTAGTAATTCTAATTCACATCTTTAAATTAAACAAAAATACAAAAACATATCATAGCAAGCTTCATAAGTGTGACATCTTTTCATAATTCAATCGAATCCATTCGCAAACCACATACTCTTCGTGGTTCGACCCCTTACTACCACTAGCTATTTGTTAAGGGTAATTAGGGCATATAAATATTATCTTTGACCGGAGCGCGACACTCCGATCAAATTTTGGCGCCGTTGCCGGGGAGTGCGTGCGCTTTGTGTTTGGATATTGTTTGAATTTTAGTGATTATCTGTTTAATTTGCCTAGTTCTTCCTTGTACTTTGTCTTTTTCCTTGTTACGCGGGTGTGTTACTTGTGCAGGTTACAGGTAGTGCATGCATACGCGAAACTCCGGGAGGACTTCACCGTTAGTCTACGAACCGGAAATCGAAAGAGTTGCAAGGAGAAATCTAGCAAGCCGGTTAGAAGCAACACTTGCTTCTAATCAAACCACCAACACACCACAACATACACCATCCATTGAAACCGATTCAATGGCGAACCAAAACTTCAACCAAAACCCAAACCAATTCCAATACCGAAGCAACTTCAATCCCGCCCCAAATGTTCAACCTTTACCTCAAGAGAGACCGGGGGGTAACAACAACAATGGACCACCCACACCACCGTTTCAAAACCAAAATCCCAATAACACCCAAAGAACACCCCAACAACAAAACCTTCATCGACACAATTCCCTACCCCTAAACCTTGATGATCGAAATGTCAATTCCGACCGCCGAGGCAACCGAGATCGTGGCAATCCCGCGAACGAAGATCCATTCTTCAACATAGACGATTTAAGGAACGCCATCCCCGATGATGAGCCGTTTAGTGTTCCCGGTTACCAATCGCCGGAACATGTAAGCATTCATACGGAAAATTCGGACGATGGGGGGTACTATGATGATCGGGCTAACGATGACGAAGATTGGGGATACGTGAATTGGGGTAATGGCTACAATGCAAGAGGGTATGAAGATGAGGAATTTGGCTATCAAAATTCCAACTATGTGGGGGATGATGACTATGGATATGGGAATAGAAGAAATGACGGTTATGAGAACAACCGCCAACCACGAAACAACAATCAACGGAACCGAAATGATGGGTTTTACAACAACAACAATAACAACAATGGTAACCCTAATCGGATTCCTCGTTTCGTGGGAGGAGGTAACCAAAGAGATAACCAAGGTGGGAATCGAAGAGATGATAGAAGGGATGAAAGAAGAAATGATAGAAGGGACAACCGAAGAGTGGTTGATCAAGAAGTTAACGGTCCCCATCGTCGTCAACAACCTCCACGGGGAGTGAATGATCGTTTTAGGCCGGTTGTCACCGAGAACGACTCACCAATCGTTTGTGAGAGGAGGATGTTTGATTGTAAACCACATTACATCAACATACTTCCTCATTTTAATGGAAGGTCTAACGACGAACCGTACACACATTTGGCGGAGTTTTCTTCCATTTGCAGCACTATCGGGGGGCATAACTTCGCACTAGAGGAGGTCAAACTTCATTTGTTCCAATTTTCGTTGAAGGACAAAGCGAAGCAATGGTTCCTTACACTTCCAGCCAATAGCATTCGCACATGGGGAGAAATGCAACAAGCTTTTCTAGATGAGTATTATTCAATGGCAAAGACCGACGATGCTTGTGATGAAATTAGGTCTTTTCGCCAATTATCGGGTGAACCATTGCATGAAGCCTTCACAAGATTTAGGGAGTTGATGCGAAAGTGCCCACATCATCAAATAGAGAAGTGGGAGTTAGTCAAGTGTTTTGTACGGGGTCTAGATGACAACACATGGAACCGACTTGAATCAACGAGCAACGGGACCCTTCTAAGCAACCATGAAGATGATGATTGGGAGTTCTTGGAGCGAATGAGTAAACGGTCGAAAGAGAAAGAATCGGCCGATCGAGCTAAGAAACATCCCATTTCCCGGTCACTTCCCGATCTTGACTCTAAAGATCGGATTTCTACCTTAGAGCGGGAAATGGATCGAATGAAGAAGAAGGAAGTTAGTGCGGTTCAATTTGAGGTGTGTGAAGAGTGTGGTGACATTGGACATAGAGCGGAGCAATGTCCAACCGGGTCGAGAGACTACACAGAGGAAGTCAACCAATTGTACGGGAACCGAAAGCAATATGACATGAACTCCAACACTTACCATCCAGGCTTGAGAAATCACCCTAATTTCCGGTATGGTAATGCTTCGAATCAAATGAACCCGAATTTTCAATCGGGTAACCAAGGAGGTCAAGGTTGGTCTTCGTATAATAATCGTCAAGGTGGTAACCAAGGGGGTTACCAAAGGAATTACAACCAAGGTGATGATTCGATTAGCTCGAAACTAGACGCTATCATGAACACTATGAGCACTCTCACCAACTCGCATCAAGAACTTAGAACTGAAATGCGGAATTCAAACCAAGAAATTAAAATTGAAATGCGGAAATAGTTTGAGGTGAGAGACAAATCCCAAAAGGCATTAGAGAAGCAAGTGGGGCAACTTGCTCAAGAGATGGCTCAAGTTCGGGGAAGTGGAGGAGGACTTCCAAGTGACACTACAGTGAACCCGAAGCATCAAGGTTCTAGCACAAGCAACGTGAGGAATGCACGCATTAGCGCAGTAAGTATTCTTTTAAATGATGAAGTTTGTAGTGTTGAAAGCATTCCACCACCACAATTCGTTGATGGTGTAGTGGAAGATATAAGTGATGAACCAGAAAATGAAAATAAACAAGAAACGATTTCACAAAGTACACTTGAAAATGTAACTAAAAATGCTTTTTGTGAAAATTGTTTAAATAAACTTAACCCGCTTAATACATCGAAAAGTGAAGAACGGTGCCCACCAAAGGACGAGGGGTGGGAAAATTTTAAACAAGCTAAAATTAATTTGCCGTTACTTGATGATATTAAAAAGGTTCCGGCTCATGTGGAATGCTTGAAGGAGTTAAGCATCGAAAAACGGCACAACAAATTACCCGAACCGGTTGACTTGATATCTCATGTGAGTGCCGTTTTATCGAGTGCCCTTCCCAAAAAGCTCAAGATCCGGGAGACCCTCTTATTCAAATTCAAATCGGAACATTTAAAATCGAGAGGGCGCTCCTAGATCTTGGAGCTTGTGTGAGCATCTTGCCCGGGAGTTTGTATGACCAATATGATTTTGGTCCATTAAAAAAATTTGATACTCCCGTGGTATTGGCTGATCAGACTCCCACGCATCCAAGGGGGATGGTGGAGGATGTGATTGTTAAGGTGGATGATTGCTACTACCCAGTTGACTTTTTGGTAGTAGACTATGTTGGGTGTGTTGGGGACACCCAACCGATAGTCATACTGGGTAGACCGTTTCTGGCAACTGCTAATGCCATAATAAATTGTGCAACGGGAACGGTAAGCATGAAGTTTGGGGACCGGGAATTGAATTTAAATGTTTTTCCAAAATTTACTAACCCACTCGGTGAGGATAATTGTCCTAAAAAGGACATGAAGGTAAACAAAAAAGTATGTGCTATGGTTGGTAGGTTGGGAGAAACAAAGAAGAAGACGGTCAAGAAAAAGAAAGCGAAGAAGTCACCTTTAGAAAAGAAAGAGGAAGAAGAGGTGAGGAAGTTTGGACCGTTTGGCAACAAATGGTACGAATCACCTATGGGTGATTTTGAGGAGCTCGTGGACGGCAAGCATGCCATTCGACCACCATGAGGTGGTAAGTCAATTGTTGTTGTATATTTTATTTCGCATTTCGTTTTAGTTGTTATTTGTAGTTTAGTTAGTATTGTTGTTGTTGTATAATTTGTTATTTTGTTTTAGTAGATAAATGAACGTTGTGGGTGTGTTCCCTATATAACCCTCACGAGACCTACTCGTCCTCCCGAGCTATCGGGGGGGTTTAAAAGGGCTTGTTGCATAAGCTAAATGCAACCGTGATTCCTACGAAAGTGAGGTAGGTTTGTTGTTATTGTAAATTATTTTTCCACATAAATCAAAGTGAATTAACGTATGACTTGGTAATATTTTCATAAAAGTGGTAGAGCTAGGTAGCTAACAAATTTTGATGGTTGTGAGAAGCATGCTTCTACACAAGGGTTAGAATTTGTAGATACAACATGTTCGCGGGACAACCGTTTTTATGAATCGAAGAAGAAGATATGGGCATCAAGCAACAAAAATCAGGTGCATGCGTTTCCTTTTTACTTTGATTCTTAGTTTAGTAATAAGTGGATTGTAATTTGTATTTTATCTTTCCGGGGTGAAATTTTGGGAAGGTTAGCCGTGTCACATCCCTTGTGCATTTTAAAACTCTAGTTCTTACACATTGAGGACAATGTTTACCTCAAAGTGTGGGGATGGGGGAGTAGTAAAAGTTTTCGATTTTGACCCGTTCATTTAAATACTACACATTGAGGACAATGTTTACCTCAAGTGTGGGGATGGGGGGAAATTTCAAAAAAGTTTCAAAATTTTCTTGTTTCAAAAGCAATCTTAAAAGCACAAGTAACTAAGTCAACGAGGGATGGCACAACCCATTTGGTCTTTTGTCATAGTCAAGTTCAAATTAATAGCATGACGGGTATTTAGCGGGTGGTTATTTGGGAATAATTCGCCTAAGGAACTAGCAATTGATGCATATCACATATCATACCCTTATACGTGAGGTTTGAGCCACTTTTACATCATAGATTTACATTTACATGTTTCTTTGTTTGAGTGGACCATTAGTCGCGTATTGTAGAACTTGCAACTTTTGATACGTTTGAGACCATAGACCGAATACAAGCACGAGAATGATTAAGGCATTAGGTAAACCTTTTCCTTTTACACCATTTTTATATCCTTACCCAAAAATTATCCCCTAGTAGCCAACTTTGAGCCTAAACCTTTCGTTTGACAACCCACTTAGCCCATAACCATAAGCCTTTTCTTTTTAAACCCGTGTGATGAAAATTCGATTATAGGAGCTTAAGTTTGTATAGTTGTGATTCATTGGTTAAAAAAAATGTTGCGAAAAAGAATGAAAAATCATTGAGAAAAACACAAAAAGATGTGCTAGCAGTTTGTTGAATAAAAGGTGAAAATCGTTGCCTCATAGTTATGTTTATATTTAGTGTTGTTTAGTTTAGTCTTTTGTAATAAAAAATCGAAATTTTTATCACCTTAGCCACTTTAAAAATATCCTATTTCCTACCCTTCGCCTAGCCCCATTACAACCCTTTCAAAGACCTTTTGACTTGTGCATAGTATTCGTGTTCGGTGGTGGAGAATGATTGAGTTGCAAGCCTATGCGGGTACGTTTTCTAATCGGTTTTGAGCGATTTTTGATTGAAGTGCTAATACATTATACACATTAGCCAAATTATAAGCCGAGTGGAGAGAACATTGTGAGAGATATACATGACTTGTTAGTTTTACGGGCGGGTTAATCTTGGATAACCATTATTATATGTGGTTATTCATTTAACCGGTAAATATGTGGAAATTGTAAAGAGTTTGAACTTATGTATGACAATAGACCTTAACCTTTGTCTCGGGAATGGGATGTGTATTCGTTGTTCGACCCACGTGAAAGTGAAAAACAGATTTGCTTGAGGGCAAGCAAAAGACAAGTGTGGGGATGTGATACGTGGTTGAAAACCGGTGTTCGTTATTGCGTAACTTTATGTTTTTACATAAGTTTCAATCTTGAATGGCCTACTTTTAATAAGATTTGTGTTTATGCAGGTTTAACGAAGTTTAAGGAGCTTTACGGGTCACCAGGTCAAAAACCGGAGCACCGAGACGCGTTACGGATCAATCGGGAGTGCGAGGAGTGAAAAATGGAGAATTGGTGTTCGAGAGGCCGTCGGCGACGGGGTATAGCCCGTCCCGGACGGGCTCCAGATAACCCCGTGTGCCAGAATCACCCGTAACCAGACAAATAGGTCGTCGGCCATAGTTGTGTTTTTGGGAGCCCGTCGGCGACGGGGTCAGGCCCGTCGGCGACGGGTTGTGGATTATTGAAATGCGAATTTGAGTATTGTTTGGGTTACGAACGATTCTAATTGGTCAAGAAGCATTGAAGTCGGGAGTTACACAACACTTTGAAGTTTGAAACATATCTTGGAGCCTAAACTCATCCATCCATCACCTACCATTCATCTACCATCATTCCTACAACCCGAATCAAGAACGATAGCAACATCATCTTCTTGAATCGAAACCCTAGTTCCATCAATCCACTCAACCACTCACCATTATCACTCATCCAAAACCCTAACCTTCATCATTCGCCATTCCACAAGTTCCAAGATGGTTCAATTCAAGCTTCCATCATCCGTTGATCGTGCCATTTTCACCATGAGCGGCTAATTTCTTGGAGGTTTCACCCCGGTGTAGGTTATTGTAAGTCTAGGGTTTAAACATTGTTCTTGGTTTGAGTTTGTGACAATTTGCTATTTGATTTTGAAGCTTATGACAATTGTCTTGCATTTGTATTGAATTCATAAATTGTCGAGTGAAGATTAAATTTGACTTTATGAAATGTTTATGTGCAATTATGCCTTGTCTAGGTTAGAGTTTACATGTTCTTGGTAACAAAGTGCATTGTGGTCCGTTATTTATAACGTTGATAGCTTTTGGCACCTAAGCCTCGCGACACTAAATCCGTTAATCATTTGAAATTGATTCAAACCTAAAATGTGTAGAAACCCTAGGATTTCAATTACCGAACCGGGTGTGAACCTTGTTTTCGTATCATTGTTCAATCAATCAATTTTAATTCTTGCAATTTGTTAATCACTAGTGGTTAATCCATTCAATCATTTTAGTAATTCTAATTCACATCTTTAAATTAAACAAAAATACAAAAACATATCATAGCAAGCTTCATAAGTGTGACATCTTTTCATAATTCAATCGAATCCATTCGCAAACCACATACTCTTCGTGGTTCGACCCCTTACTACCACTAGCTATTTGTTAAGGGTAATTAGGGCATGTAAATATTATCTTTGACCAGAGCGCGACACTCCGATCACCTATGCAGTTAAAGGTGAGAAGTTAATCGAGTATCTCGAAATTCTCAAAAAATTAGCAGGATATTTCGATATTTTTACACTTGAACAGGTACCAAGAGAGGATAATGCTGAAGCTGATGCCTTGGTAAATCTAGGATCATCAGTCAGGATACCGGAAGGAACCCGAATACCAATATCACATATCCTATATCCTGCGACGGATCCTCAGGATAAGGAAGTACTAAGTGTTCAGGATCCTGATGAGTATCCTGAGAAGGATCCTAAGTCTTGGATGGCTCCAATCATAAGATATCTCAAGGAAGGACACATCCCAAAGGATGAGAATCCTAAGGCCTTTAGAATAAAGGTATCACGATTCACTATTATAAATAATGTCTTGTATAAGAAATATCTTGCAGGACCATATCTGAGGTGCTTAGAGGATCCCGAAACCAAGGAAGTGCTTCAGGATATACACGAAGGGGATTGTGGTAACCATACTGGGGGCAGGTCATTGTTCTCAAAGACATTAAGAACAGGATATTATTGGCCGACGATGAGAAAAGATGTTGCAGAATATGCTCGAAGATGTGATGCATGTCAAAGACACAGTAATATATTACATCAGCCGGTCGAGCCACTTTATCCTATAGCTTCCCATTGGCCATTCATGAAGTGGGGAATGGATATAGTAGGAAAATTGCCAAAGGCTCTAGGAGGAAAGGTCTTCATGCTGGTAATGACCGATTATTTCTCTAAGTGGGTCGAAGCTGAAGCATTCGTTCAAGTTAGAGATCAAGAAGTGGTATCCTTCATAAAAAGGAATATCCTGACTAGGTTTGGAGTACCAGCTGAGATAATTTGTGACAATGGATCTCAATTTATAAGTAAGAGGACTACTGACTTTTGAAAGAGTTGGGGAATCAAAATGATTACATCCACACCGGTACATCCTCAAGCAAATGGACAAGCAGAATCCTCAAACAAGATAATTGTCAACAACCTGAAAAAGAGACTAGGGGCTAAAAAAGGAAGATGGGCAGAAGAACTACCCTTTGTTTTGTGGGCTGATAGGACGATGGTGAAAAGTGCAACTGGTCAAACCCCGTTTTCCTTGGTATTTGGAGCAGAAGCGGTGATCTCGACAGAAATGGTAATACCTACAGCGAGATCCAACCTCCGGGATCCTGAGCAAAATCCTGAAATCCTATGCTAGGAATTGGATACTATTGATCAAACAAGAGACGCAGCAAGGCTAAGAATGGCGGCATATCAACAGAGGATATCTAAAGCATATAACAAGAATAGAAGGACCAGAAGGTTCCAGGTTGGAGATTGGGTATTGAGGAAGGCTTTTCAGAATACCGCTAATCCCGCTAATGGAAAGTTGGCTCCAAAATGGGAAGGGCCCTATGAGATTGAATCAGAATCAGGAAAAGGAGCATACCGACTCAAGAATATGGAGGGGGATATGCTACCAAGATCCTGGAATACTATACATCTAAAGCTCTATTTCAAGTGAGTTTGGAATTTAAATTCTAACTCAGGATGGTATGGATTCTATCTCTTTTATTAAGTTTTAATATTATTTATTTGAACCCATTACTGACTTAAGCATCGGAGGGGTGTTAGCCAGGCTAACACCCACCTTAGCTTACAGTTGTTTTGCAGTCTATGCTTCGAGTTATAGCTCCAGGATATACATTCAGGATACCTCGAAAGATTAGAGGATTGGCCCCCTCTCTCACGTTTAAGGGGTCCTGATCCCTTCACAGGTTTAAAGGTATTCACCTTTCCCTCGAATTGGGTTTAAACACCCCGCCTGGAGTGCAAGTTATCTAGGATAGTTCAAGGTGGCGGGACCAGTTCATGTAAAAGTGGCTGACAATTTCGTCACTATTGGCTATATCCTGGATTCTCAAGGTATATGAGGATTGATCACCCTCTCTCACGGAAGGGTATTTTTATACTCTCTAAGGTTTAAAGGTTATCACATTTCTAAGTCTTGGAGTTTATACACTCCCGCCTGTAGTGCATGAAAATTTGGGATTTTCCCCAGGATACCTATGGGATTTTCCCCAAGATACTAAGGATTTATCTCCAGTATGTTTTTGGGTTTTACCCCAGTAACACAAGAACTGTCCAAACAGTTAGAGCTTGAATTCAAAAATTTTCTAAGTGTTTGAAGACTTTATGCACAGGGGACATTCCTCCCAAGGCGATTGTGTAAGGCTCGAAGAATCAAACTCAAACCTAGTATACTAAGTATCTCGGACTGGGGACATCTTAGTGGAAGAAGTTGCAAAAGGATTGAAGTTCGATGCTAGGGTTACATTCTATTCCTGGTATGATCTTTCCTTTGTGAACCTGACATAAATTGTTGAAACTGTATATCCTGGTGAGGATATATCTTTAGGATATGTTCTCAAGGTGTGTTTTCGGGATATGTTTCAGGATATTTGATTAGAATATTTAAGAAATAACACTTGGGTTGAAAATGAGTATTCTGATCAAACAAGTGTTATGAAAACGGATTTAAAAAAAAAACTATCTTTTATTCTTTGGAAACTTTGTCTAAGTTGTTTGGGTTTTGAGAAGTCCTATTTGACGAAAGTCTTCGTAGGATACCACTGAGTATATTGATCAGGATATTTTCAAAGAATAATTGCACAAATTTTGCAAAGCTAAAATTTAAACTGAATAATGCATGGCAAAAAAATTAAAAGGCAACAACAAGTAAGTCAAAAGGTGGTTATATTATTAACATGTCAAAAGTTATGCTTTTGGTTTCACCCCAAACCGAGGCCCATCCGCCAAAAGCACGATTAGTTTTTACCATATTTACGCAACGGTTGAAGGTTTCATCTCAAAACGAGACCCATCCGCCTCCAACCGTTGCATCGTTCTAAACAACTTATACTAACTGATGACCAAGGGCTTCATCCTGAAACCCAGGACCCATCCACCTTTGGTCATCATATTGTTCTAGCGCAGGAAATGTAAATTGTTCAACGACAAGAAAAGTAAATTGTTTAAACAGACCACAACCATGGAATTTAAAAAAAGTGGGCTCCGGCCTTGGCACGTATATCCATCATCGCCCACTTCGCTGCCTTTAAGGAGCAGCTCCTTCTTCCATCATAACCTCATCAGCATCATTTCCTCCAGCATCACATTCAACATCACCTCCAGCATTGCCACCAGCATCCTTTGAAGCACCGGCATCATCTACCTTCTCGGTCGCCTTAGTGGGCTCCTCTGCAGCAGGCTTTGAAGGGGGCTCCACGGGATTACCACCAAGATCTTTCAGTTTCGTCTTCCAAGCCTTAACATTCCATGAAGGGCATTCAACACCCAAAACCATGGCGTCGTAAGCCATCTTCAATCTGGCCTGGAGAAGGGAGATGATAACATAATTCTTGAGGCTTTCCCGGTATGAAGCCATGTCCTGCTCATGTTGAACTTGGGCTGCATCAGACTTGGCTTGAGCCTCGTGAGTGACCTTCTGGATGGCAGCTTGGTGCTCTTGGACCATTGCCTTGTATTTAGGCTCGTAATGCTCCGATTTAGCAGTAGCGAATGCTGCTTGGTCCTTAATAGTGGCTTCAGCTTGCTCTCTAACATGGTGTTCAGGCCACATGCGTCTTCATAGAGGAACACTAGGCGTTCGAGACCCTGCAAAATAAAGAAACAGGTATTGACTTTAATTAACTTTAATAACCAGCATATGTTGCAGGATATGGGTCAGGATACTAACCTGGTTGAGGAAGCCGGTCATGAATTTGCTGGACTCCGTAAACCCATGGTTTTCAAATGGGAATACATGGGGTGTAACGGGAGGCTTTGTTTCCTTTCTCTTCCGGGAGCTAGAGGCCCGGGTCCTGGATGCTGGAGGAGCTTTGGGAGCGGTAGTAGTCTTTGAACTGGTAGGCTTTGGTGTGACAGAGGACTTCGGAATAGATTCTTGCTTGACAGGTGCGAGGCTAGAGTAGCTGTCCAACTCGTCGAGTTGGAAGCCTTCAAGGTTGATAACCGGCACTGAACGAGGGAAGAAATATTTAGTTTGTAACACTTATACTTTATAATCATTATAATCGTGTTCTTACCAGACATTTATGAGCTTGATTTTTGACTTGAGCTCGTGAGAGACAGGGAGAAGGTTCTTTCACTAGCAGGAAGTCGGTAGATCTCTTTGATCCTGGGCTCTGATTCCGCGCTTGGGGGTGCTAGATCTCTGAAATTTGCTGCACAAAATATCAAGATATCAGTCTAGGATATAGTTTAAGGATACATTTGGGGATATTCCTAAAACCCTAGATCCTACCCTTGGTTAACCATCTAACCGGCAGATCAAAACCCTTGTCAATAGAGTCTCTTTTTACGAAAAAGAATTTTCGTTGCCACTGATCTTCATTCTTGGTGGCCTTAAGGACTAAAGGGTTCTTGGAAGTGGAGAACAAAAGGAAGCGGCTGTTGCCATGGGATCTCAGTCGGTATGCTATGGGAAGGTCTTCAATGCATAGGTCAGGGCAATAACGAGACTTAATTTGGTTTAACACCATCAAAACTCGCCATACCATGGGCATAGTCTGGGCGTAACTGGGGCCGGTAAGCTCAAAGAAACGAGAGATAAAGGGTGGAAATGGATACCGGAGTCCCAAAGAAAAGGGATAGGCAAGGAAGCAGACCCATTCGTTTGACGAGGCATCTGATAGGACTTCTCGATCAAAAGGGCGAATGACCACTCCGGCAGGAAAGGCACCGGAATCCTTCAAAGCGGCGATATCAGCATTGTTGAAAGAGCAGATCTCGTTTTGTGGTTCTCGTATAAGGTTTTGACTCGTGAGGGTTGCGATTGGCTCGTTCGACCGGGATCTTGTTCGAGATGCGATAAAGGGTATTGACTGAGAAATAGGAAATCCAAAGAAAAGAAAAACAGAGAAGATGAGAGAAATACCTGAGATTCGCTTGAGGAATAATGATCATAATGCAAAGTATTTCGGCTAATTGTAGGCTGAATGGTAGGGGGTAAAGAGTAAATAACGCCTTGGAAGTTGTACATTGTCATTTCAAAGGTCTTGTCGTATTGATTGCCTCGATCCAGGTGATAAAGTTTAAAATATATATATTTGAATTCAAAATTCCAACAGGTATATTTTGGGGACAATTGTTATGGGTCATTTTCTGAACATATATCCTGACTAATATTCTGCTTTTGATTATTTATTTGTGATCAGGATACCGGATCAGGATATTGGTAACATCCTGGTACGATATCCTGGCATTAATTGATTTAACCACGTGCAGATTAGAAGGTGCGGGTCCCTAACGGTCAAGTGGACCTCTTCTCCTTAAGACTCGGGCAAACCAGTTACATGAGAGACGTTGAACCCGGAAGAAGTGGACTACAACGTTCACTTGAGGAATATTCGAAGCATCCCGGTTTAATAGGATAGTTAGTTGATTTCGTTTAACTATAAATAGATTGATCGGATCAGATTAAGTCACTCACTCTCTTTCGTATACTTTACTCTCTAGCTACTAGCAATCACTACACATAAACACTTGTACTCGAATTACATTGTAACACCTAGTTGATTCTCATCATATCCTGCACTGTATCCAGAAATTTGAAGTAATAGAAGAACAAGGCAGCTGCGATTGTCAGCTCCCGAGGTTTTGTGCCGGCGATCTAGATTGATCAAGGGCTTTCCTCGTATATCATGTGTCATCCTTTACATTTTTGCTCATTGTTTGATCATAGATACAGCTCTATATCCTGAGCCGTATCCTGAAACTGCTTTTTGCAAGCAACTTAACTAGCATATGTTCAACGTACATTTCTACCACACTACCTCACTTTACTAATTTGATCACTTAATTGCTTCGGTAATTTTTGACCAAAACACTTTTGAGTGAAAAGTAAAAAAAAAATCAATTTTTTTGGAAAAACCCTAAAGCCAACGTTACGATAACCATATGCATAACCATTTTTCTTTGAAAACCCCCCAAAGCACACCACGCGTTGCGGCGGGGAGTAAAACGGTGACAAATAGTACTAATGTCATACAACCGTCATCGACCACCAACACTGAGTCCACGAAGGGTATGCGTGCTGCGACGAACCTGTCAAACATGGGAAAATAGAGGTAAAAATGTTGAACCACACATGCACGTTGTGTCCAGGGACGGACCTACCCTTTGGCCAGGGTGGGCGGCCGCACCCCTTGAAAAAATAAATTTAGTGTATATTTTAGGCAAAAAAACTCTACCGCAACCCTTGAAAATATGGTTCAACACCTCATCCGCACCCGCAACAAATAATTTTTGGGTCCACCAATGGTTGCGTCGTATTAACTCGAAAAACTTAGAACTATACGTAAAACGAAAATTTGCGAAAGATGAAAAGTATAAGTGACAAAAGTTGTGAAGTTAAATTGCAAATAATGAAAAGTTTTGGGTTAAAGTTAAAAAAAAACAAATTATGTAGGGTTAAAATTGCAAAAGGTAAAAACATTTGGGTTAAAACTAAAAAATCAAGGTTTTTTTTTTTTAAAATTGCCCAAATCACAATGTACAACTCATGATGCAGTAAAAAGTTTTTATGTATGGAATAATTCCCTTTAACTTGACCTGATGGTTAAGTAAATAATGGTGTTTTAGTTGGGTCGAAGTCTCGAAGATGACGACGATTGATCAAGTGGACCGAAACAGGTAAAATTAACCGAAAGTCATTTTTTCAAACATAATTGGTGATTCCATGACAAATGGATTAACGGATGAATGTATTGTAAATTTATCAAACAAGGGTTAGAGCAAGTTCATATTATTGAGTGAATAATGAAATGTATGGTGTTAATCTTAGAAGTATAGTAATGATTAAATGTTGGTCAATAGGTGACCAAATGTGCAGCAGAGAAAGGCTAGAGTGTGGAATCTTTCTTTGTGGTTCAGGTGAATACACATAACTTATAATATGGTTCACACATGAAAATGTGTTTTTGATTAAAATTTTATGCAAAACATTTAAAAGTTTTTATAGAATGTTCTTAGTAGTCAAGTTACATTTCCAAGGATTTGATTGTAAAATTTGCTTATGTTTTGATATCATGTGCTAAATGGGCATTGTTAAAGTAACTAGGTATTTAGTGAAATACCATTGGGGTTGGTGTTCCGGTGGTATTTCACTAAATAAAAAAATATTAAAAAATATGCTCGTTTAGGCTTGCAAGTTAACTCGAACGCAGGCTCATTTATTAATTACTAGAACAAGCTTATCTTTAGGCTTGAGCTCAACTTGAGCTCATTTAATCTCAGCTCGTATCGAATTTTTAACGAGCTAATCTCGAGTAACTCACGAGTAGCTTGCCACATTAACTTTATTATAATATTATCAAATACACCCTTACATATAAAATTAAAACAAACTTATCATAATTTTTACGCGAGTGGCTTGCCTTATTGACTTTAGAATATTATCAAATACATCCTTACATATAAAACTAAAACAAACTTATCATAATTTTTAGGGGTAACTTTGTAGAAATGTAACGAAGTTTAACAACTGTTTCAGTTAAGTCACTGAAACTTATTTTGTTTCTCTAAAGTCACTAAAGTTTTGTTTGTTGTTCTAATCCTATGTAATTATCAGGTTAGCAGGTTATAAATGATGATGTGTCAGGTTTCTTTTAATTTTCTATTTTTTTAATCTTTAATATGATTTAGAAGATATAAATAATACATTTTTCAATTAAAACTATAACAAATCATCATAAATCCATACTGATCTTCTCACAAATTCAGTTTTAATTTTGTTCATCCCACCCATCGACCCACTTGGTCTGCTCAATCCAATAAAATAATAAATCCATACACCACTCCCCCACTACACTTTGTGTAAGACCCTAATTCGTATTTGACAAAAGTCGCAGCGGAAATACGTAGCATAAAATTTTCTTTCCTTATAAACATCTTGACGTACTTAAATTCATTTTTAAGGTTAACACTTTTACAATAAATACATTTATGGAACTTATTTACAGTAAGAAAACATAATTTAGCTTCACTCAATTCCGTACACAACACTCCCGTACAATCTATCTTGTGACTCGATCTTCGATCACTCCTCTTCAATTAGGATAATCTGGCTCGAACAACCTGCAATCACCAAACACGTACAAGACATTAATATATTATCAATATAAACGATACTTAGCCTTGGACTATTCCCGTTCCATTATTCCTTTACATTAAACATTCCCTCTGAGTACCTCACCTCTGGTGAGTCTTCGATACTTTACCTGCATTACACCTAAACTCCATGTACACGAATAACAACGTAAAAACTTAATCATACTGAATGACTTACATACATACCTAACTTCATACATATTATCTCCATACATACATTTGTACACACATGCATACATACCACTTGCATACATACTCACACACATACATGCCAACCTACATGCATACCTACATATAAATACATATACCTCATTATATACGTATCTACATATAAACATACTTATATCATTACGTACACTCATGACATTATATATATACATACATACATACATCCCTACTTGCAACAAACCAAACTCATACATGTCTACTCTCATACATACCCTCGTATATCCACGTACTTGCTCACATACTTATAAACATACATACATACCTATTTACACATGTGCATACACTTAAGCTTATAAAAACGTAATTTAAAATAGTCATACGCAACTTAAAACGCGTTTAAGCGAGTTCCCAAGACAAAACGAGACACGAAAACAATTTTCGGAGAAACATAGCCCGTCGCGTCGCGCGACCCTCCGTCGCGTGGCGCGAAGCCCTCAAATCGACAGAAAGTGTGCAGCTGGTTGCTGCATATTCCCAGCACGATCCGGTTTCACGGAAACAAGCATAACTCTCTCGTTTTTTATCCGTTTTACCCGATTCGTTTTCCTATACGTCCGTAATTTAATTCTCCATATAATGGAGTTAAAATCCAACATCCGACATAATAAAATTTCAGACTTTTAACTCTTCGGCTTATTACCCTCTTACCAAATTTCGACCCGTTCATGCATTCACCAACATAACTTGTTTGTTTTACCATAACCTCTTCTAAACCTAATAATATCAGTGACGTCTATTATAAAATACTAAATTCTTGGATGTCTTGCATCCTCTTAACACATTATCGTTCATTTGCTTATTTTGACCCGTTAAGGGTATTCGCGCATTAATTGGTCTATGACTAACAAAACCATACTCCCCACTTCCATACTTGTCCAAAACATTACACTTAAACAAATAACTTGTTTCTAAACTATTTTTAAGATCGTTTGCCCAAAATACCCATCAAGGGCATTTTGGTCAACTTTAATCCAATCATTTACGACGAAAGACTACAACACATGTTTGACCTCAAACATCATGTTTAGTTAATTAAAACACCATATTACTTAATCGAACTAAGAAGTGATTACGGAAATCACTTACCTTATGCGTCCGTGCTCGTATCCGATTCCTTGCCTCTTCTTGACCCGTTAACACCTCATGCTTGAGCCCGTCTCGACGTGGTTCCTATACTTTCATTTCATCGAAATCACGCTCTTATTAGCATACTCATTTGTACATGTTAACAATCATATCAATCGCATATTTCACACTTAACTTTCCTTAGTCATTCCTAACAAGCATAAAACATATAATCAACTTCATATCCTTTCCAACACATGTAATTCATCATGTAATCACAATTAACGCATATTGACATAACATGCACCAAACGACTTCTTATAATCCTGCTTTTACAACAACGAGTTAAATCATGTTTCTTATACTTGTTGACTTTCAAAAGTCAACTATTAACCATATGTAACTATCGACTTATCAACATATACTCGTAACATCATAATCGACTATACGGACAACACTATATACATTTTATCATACACTTGAATGTGCGTACTACCTTTTAAGCATCACATACAACTAATTCATGCATAAATCTTCTAAACTCATACATAACCCATCAAAACCTACTACTAACCATCATGGATCATTCCCAAATAAACATCAAACATATCATCATCATATTTCTCCTAATTCATCTAACAAGAATTCATCATACCCACATAATACATCAATCTTTCAACAAGACTCGGACATGGGTGGTGATTCTAGTCATCATCTTCACCCTAACTAACGGGTTTCACCTCTAATCATCAAATTAACACAAACCATACGTAACCCATGTTCTATACGATGATTCTAACCCTTGTACATGATCAATTTCATATTAACTCACGGATTTGAACATAACCCACTTCACACATGATCACAAATCTTAGATTTAAGACATACCTTATGATCCCCTAGTTAAGGTGATCATTAATCCGTGTTCCTTCTTGAATTTGAGCTTCGATTCACCCTTCAATTTGGTGATATAAGTGAGTTAGGGTTTGGAGCTCTTGAGAGCTCCTCAAGCTTCACGAACACACACGTATGTGTGTTTGTGTGTGTGTTGATCTTTTAATTAGTAAGAAACTTTCATTTGTTCCACTTTAGCCCCTCGGGTTTGCCTTTAAAACATAACTGACACTACCTTCATCATTTAATACTTTTGACCATACCCTTAACTAGGTTAAATAGCCTAGTTATTTATTTCATGACGTGTGATATAGGAACACACGACAAATATTAACATTCAGATTTTGGGGCGTTACAAGTCTACCACCCTTAAATGAGGTTTCGTCCCCGAAACCTTTCTCACCTCTATTTAACACTAATTAATTCTTCTCTACGTCCCATCAACACTACCGCTAGCCCATCATAACGACTATCTTCTTTCTTAAAGAACCCGCTCCGGAGTTCTTATTAGTGTCGCTTTCACTAATAACGCTAATTCCTAACAGCCTTCATAGCTAATGGTTCATTCATCATTCTAATACTCGTATCTCATATGCATTATATATCTTTTTATTTACTTGAAACCATTCCAACATCCCATTGCTAACATTCCGATTTGTTTATTTCAACATTCCTAATGTTTTCATCGACTATACGATCTTGCATCGAAATTTGTATATACTCAGATATGTTTAACTCTAACTAATACATCATAGTATTGGGTAACTATACATTCTCGATTCATAAACTATTCATATAGTTGGCTTCTTTCTAATAAGTTCATGCCTTCCATACTATAACTTCACACATCATTCTTATTTCCTTGACCGGTTAATAACGGGTCAATATACCCACTTCTTTAATCTATAATCATACATACATCCTTATGATCCGTTCATAACGAATCTAATACCTTCATCTCATCTCTTAAGATTACATTCTCTACAAGCACTGTATAATATTTACTCTTGTTTTGATATCATAACAAAACTACCATTTCTTATTCACACCTACGTGCTTAACTCTAACGTTAATCTTATTCTACGTTTTCTACAGTTACTTGTACCTTGCATACCTTTACGTTACCTTTAAATCATGTCGTTCATTTCACATTACTATTGCTTCCACTTCATGCATTACTTAATTTATAATATTCATGTGTCGTACTAGTTCATATCTATCCAACATGAGTTAAACATTTTACTAACCTCTTTTTCATTTCTCAAACCAACGACCCGCAACCCAGATCGACCATCTTCTCCTCGAGTACTAGTTGTACAGGCCAGGTTTCATTCATCCGTGTAATGAGCTTCCGCTCGTGCACAACCTTTCACCAATACGATTGGTTTCATCACATCAATAGTTCTAACATTATCATCAACAACATCGGCGGTTAGCATATGTCATTTAAACATTCATTACACTAGGTGATTACCCACCTATAACTCTTCTACAATTTCCTACGTACCTACTATAACGTACCACACATTCTAACTCTTACATGCAATCCTTTCATTCTATTAATCATTTCGCCAACTGAAGTACACGCTCGTACTTCCTTCCATTCATGCTTACTTGCAAAGACCTTATTACATCGTTTCAATATTTCTTACCAAGCTTACCATTCCCGCCCATACTCAAGTTATTGTCCGGGTCACAGCCCTTCATCATTCTGACTTCTAAGAGTCAATTACTAACACATCTAACACGTAACTTATACAAAACTTCGTCTATTATACTATCACCTTTTTTCTTTATACTTATTTCTATGACCCGTTCGAGTCAATCATGGTCAAACTGTCGACATCTTCTTATGCGGATTGATTTCATCTTTTTATATTTTTAAATCCGTCTCACGGATTCAGACGCATCATTCATGCTTTTTCATTCATTGAATCCGCCTTACGGATTCAAACATTACATTCATGCCTTTCATTACTTCTGTGTTTTGAATCCTTCTCGCGGATTCAAACATATTATCCATGCCTCTCATCCTTGAATCCGTCTTACGGATTCAAACATATCATCCATGCCTTTCATCCTTGAATCCGTCTTACGGATTCAAACATATCATACATGCCTTTCATCCTTGAATCTGTCTCACGGATTCAAACATTGCATTCATACCTTTCATTCCCTGAATCCGTCTCCCGGATTCAAACATATTATTCATATCTTGTTGATCCGTACTTAATTACGGATTCAACATTCTTCATTCTTATCAGGCATGTTTTTCATTCTTACATAGTACTCTCAATTTCCCGAGAGTCTTACTTCCCATTTCACCCACACGCCCGCCTGCTACCCAACTCTACCGGACATACCTGTAACAATTATCATGCTCTCACGAACGTCATACGTTTCTCGTGTACTGGCCAGGTACACAATCCACATAGTAGTTTTGTGCCTTCATGTAATTGTCACCTTATATCCGTAGACTTAGGCTTCGGCGCATATATCACTTTCAGTACTTCATTACTATACAATCATTGTCTTTCATTTAAAATTTTCCTTCCCTTAATGAGTTTTACCATTACATATACCCACATATTAAATTCACGTACCTGGGGCTCATTTGCCTATTTTCCTCTTGACTGTTCTAGTTATTCATCCTAAACTGCATTCACGGATCATCCTCTTCAAACACTTATGCTTACCTTGCACATACAAAACCATCAGTTTCTTTATACGTATACATAAGTACATACTTACATTAGCTTCTACCTTTGGATCTTGATCGAGTCTAAGATTGTACGGGTTTCTTATCTCAAGAGCACACAAGTTTGAGTTCAAGTACTTACCTTCTCGTACTTGATTCCCTCAAACCAGGGCTCTGATACCAACTTGTAAGACCCTAATTCGTATTTGACAAAAGTCGCAGCGGAAATACGTAGCATAAAATTTTCTTTCATTATAAACATCTTGACGTACTTAAATTCATTTTTAAGGTTAACTCTTTTACAATAAATACATTTATGGAACTTATTTACAGTAAGAAAACATAATTTAGCTTCACTCAATTCCGTACACAACACTCCCGTACAATCTATCTTGTGACTCGATCTTCGATCACTCCTCTTCAATTAGGATAGTCTGGCTCGAACAACCTGCACTCACCAAACACGTACAAGACATTAATATATTATCAATATAAACGATACTTAGCCTTGGACTATTCCCGTTCCATTATTCCTTTACATTAAACATTCCCTCTGAGTACCTCACCTCTGGTGAGTCTTCGATATTGTACCTGCATTACACCTAAACTCCAGGTACACGAATAACAACATAAAAACTTAATCATACTGAATGACTTACATATATACCTAACTTCATACATATTATCTCCATACATACATTTGTACACACATGCTTACATACCACTTGCATACATACTCACACACATACATGCCAACCTACATGCATACCTACATATAAATACATATACCTCATTATATACGTATCTACATATAAACATACTTATATCATTACGTACACTCATGAAATTATATATATACATACATACATACATCCCTACTTGCAACAAACCAAACTCATACATGTCTACTCTCATACATACCCTCGTATATCCACGTACTTGCTCACATACTTATAAACATACATACATACCTATTTACACATGTGCATACACTTAAGCTTATAAAAACGTAATTTAAAATAGTCATACGCAACTTAAAACGCGTTTAAGCGAGTTCCCAAGACAAAACGAGACACGAAAACAATTTTCGGAGAAACATAGCCCGTCGCGTCGCGCGACCCCCTCAAATCGACAGAAAGTGTGCAGCTGGTTGCTGCATATTCCCAGCACGATCCGGTTTCACGGAAACAAGCATAACTCTCTCGTTTTTGATCCGTTTTACCCGATTCTTTTTCCTATACGTCCGTAATTTAATTCTCCATCTAATGGAGTTAAAATCCAACATCTGACATAATAAAATTTCAGACTTTTAACTCTTCGGCTTATTACCCTCTTACCAAATTTCGACCCGTTCATGCATTCACCAACATAACTTGTTTGTTTTACCATAACCTCTTCTAAACCTAATAATATCAGTGACGTCTATTATAAAATACTAAATTCTTGGATGTCTTGCATCCTCTTAACACATTATCGTTCATTTGCTTATTTTGACCCGTTAAGGGTATTCGCGCATTAATTGGTCTATGACTAACAAAACCATACTCCCCACTTCCATACTTGTCCAAAACATTACACTTAAACAAATAACTTGTTTCTAAACTATTTTTAAGATCGTTTGCCCAAAATACCCATCAAGGGCATTTTGGTCAACTTTAATCCAATCATTTACGACGAAAGACTACAACACATGTTTGACCTCAAACATCATGTTTAGTTAATTAAAACACCATATTACTTAATCGAACTAAGAAGTGATTACGGAAATCACTTACCTTATGCGTCCGTGCTCGTATCCGATTCCTTGCCTCTTCTCGACCCGTTAACACCTCATGCTTGAGCCCGTCTCGACGTGGTTCCTATACTTTCATTTCATCGAAATCACGCTCTTATTAGCATACTCATTTGTACATGTTAACAATCATATCAATCGCATATTTCACACTTAACTTTCTTTAGTCATTCCTAACAAGCATAAAACATATAATCAACTTCATATCCTTTCCAACACATGTAATTCATCATGTAATCACAATTAACGCATATTGACATAACATGCACCAAACGACTTCTTATAATCCTGCTTTTACAACAACGAGTTAAATCATGTTTCTTATACTTGTTGACTTTCAAAAGTCAACTATTAACCATATGTAACTATCGACTTATCAACATATACTCGTAACATCATAATCGACTATACGGACAACACTATATACATTTTATCATACACTTGAATGTGCGTACTACGTTTTAAGCATCACGTACAACTAATTCATGCATAAATCTTCTAAACTCATACATAACCCATCAAAACCTACTACTAACCATCATGGATCATTCCCAAATAAACATTAAACATATCATCATCATATTTCTCCTAATTCATCTAACAAGAATTCATCATACCCACATAATACATCAATCTTTCAACAAGACTCGGACATGGGTGGTGATTCTAGTCATCATCTTCACCCTAACTAACGGGTTTCACCTCTAATCATCAAATTAACACAAACCATACGTAACCCATATTCTATACGATGATTCTAACCCTTGTACATGATCAATTTCATATTAACTCACGGATTTGAACATAACCCACTTCACACATGATCACAAATCTTAGATTTAAGACATACCTTATGATCCCCTCGTTAAGATGATCATTAATCCGTGTTCCTTCTTGAATTTGAGCTTCGATTCACCCTTCAATTTGGTGATTTAAGTGAGTTAGGGTTTGGAGCTCTTGAGAGCTCCTCAAGCTTCACGAACACACACGTATGTGTGTTTGTGTGTGTGTTGATCTTTTAATTAGTAAGAAACTTTCATTTGTTCCACTTTAGCCCCTCAGGTTTGCCTTTAAAACATAACTGACACTACCTTCATCATTTAATACTTTTGACCATACCCTTAACTAGGTTAAATAGCCTAGTTATTTATTTCATGACGTGTCATATAGGAACACACGACAAATATTAACATTCAGATTTTGGGGCGTTACACTTTGGCTTTCCATTACAATTCTCTCAAATATCAATCTGATCTCACAAATAGTCCATCGGCTTTCAATCACAATTCTCACAAATATCAATCAGATCTTTCAAATTCAGTCCATCGGAATTTATTTGTTGAGTTACTCTTCAACATTGCACAACAAATCTAATAATTCATTATGGAAGTGTGAAGATTGAATATGAAGATTAGCTCTTACAGTGGTGATACAACGGTGTAATTGAAATCGAAGAGCAACTTCATCTTCCGGTGATACTGCCCTCGTCTCCGACAATGCCGTTTCTACCATTTATTACCTTGTTCTTCATAGGCTAATGGTCGGCACAATAGAGGGGTAGATTGATCATCGAAGAATATTAGATTGAATGATAATGATACAGATAATATCTACTATTAAAAGAAAAAAAAGTAAGAGAAAAAAGAAGTAACCTGGTGACCTGGTAATTACGCACCATTAAAACACTAAATTAAAGTTTAGTTATTTTAGAGACACAAAAAAAGTTTGGATGACTTAATTGAAACACTTGGCAAACTTGATTACATTTATGTGACATTTTCCCTAATTTTTATAAAACATACATTATATTATAAGGTCGTGGGAAGTGACGAGTTCTGGCAAAAGATGAAAGTTTGAAACAAATTAATATTTTTGTTAACTATGATTATAAGTAACCAAATAGAGTATTTTATTTCGTATCGTAACCTATACAAGTGTTGTATCGGTACCATGACACGAACTAAACAGATTATGACAGAACAATATCGATATCGGTATAATTGGAACCGCTATTCATTTTTATGGTTTTCGACCGATGTAAAAGAATTGTGGATATCTTTTTTGACACATCACGACTTTATTTTTGAGTTTTCTCTTTTGGGTGTTATCGCGAGTGTTGTGCCCTGACGACCCAAATCGATAACGATCGAATTCCCGCCGCATAGCACGCGGAGTTCCGCTAGTTATTAGATAAATATATATTTAATACATTAGATCCCAAAATATATAAAAAAAAAACATGCTCATATAGATTTGTGAGCTGACTCGAACTCGGGCTTGATTCCTAGAACAAGCTTATCTTTAGGCTCGAGCTCGACTTGAACTCATTTGAACTCAGCTCGTATCAAACTTATAGCGAGCTAATCTCAATTAGCTCATGAGTGGCTTGCCTCATTTACTTTATTAGAAAATTATCAAATACACCCTTATACATATAAAATTAAAACAAACTTATCATAATATATACAACAATGCCGCTAGGAGTTGGCTAGAAAGCCAACTATTCCTACAAAGTGTATGAAGCCATCTTTTTATAATATGTGACAAGTAGTTATTTTAACCAAAAGAGCATGATGATAATTAATTTAATTATGGATTTTATTATCACCTAAACTAACTAACAAGATTTTTAAGGAAACTGAATATCTCTTTGTTTTCAAATGGACGGTTATCAATTATAATAATACGGTCGCTGCAACATTGTGTTTTATCAGTAACTAGTTTGTCACATTGTGTTTTATCACATAAAACACACTACTATGAACACGTCTAGTATCCAACATCAAGTGTAGTAAATCACAGTACTATCAGTTTCTGAACTCTTCATATTGTGTTATACTAGTTTTCAAAATTAAACCTCTTACAAATAAAACACACCAGTGTCAAAAATACATAATATAAAACACAACAGTATCGGATTCGATGTAGACACACTAGTGTCTTAAATATACAATATAAAACACACCAGTGAAATACACAATATAAAACACACTTGGTTCAGATTTGTGAAGGTTTATGGTATTCCAGTTACTTCCTTATTTAAAACACAATAGTTTTGGAAGAGAGCGTGAGTAGAGAGAGAAACTCGCGAGAAAGAAACTTGCGAGAAATGTAGGGAAGTTGTGGTATGACAGTTATTTCCTTATTTAAAACAAGTTTAATGACACATTTACCTCCAATCAATTAAATTAACCTATTTTTAAGACATATCTACCAAAATGACACCAAGATGATCTCAATCATCAAATATACTCATCCAATGGTTAAGATCACTTCATACACTTTGTAGAAAAAAACACATTTTGTAAAAAAAAACCTTAACGATCAAGTAATATCATTAATTAAGTTTAGTCTATGGTTGAGATTTATTCTATATAGTCTTGCGTTTATTTGTGTTCTTCATATAGTTTAAGTATTTCGCTTATTTTGAAATATTTTTAAGTTAACAAGTATGATTATCGTGTTTTAGAAAGTTAATTTTTTAATGTACTCAAATTTAATATAAGGATTTTGAAGGATCCATCTAAAATTTTAGGTGTTACATATAATGCTTGATTAGCGTAGACCACTAAAATAAGGGTAGGCTAAATGTACCTCTTTATATTACTTTTTATACCCCTTTCTATAAAATCACATTAAAACTTGTAATATTTACCCCTATACAAATCATCATTTAAAAAATATTCTTTTTGTTATAAAACAAATTCATAAGTGTAAAAAAGGTTAAAAACATTTTTTAAAAGATATTATTTCTGAAGATACTTTTCTCAAAAAGTATTCCGATTATGTTTTTTTATTAAACATCTTTACAAAAAAAAAAAAAAATTAATAATAACATTTTTTCTTATAAATAGAATAAAAAAAAGTTTTAAACTTTCTTTTTTAAAAAAGTCTATATTATGTTTCTGAGTTAAGTACATCGTTAGTCCATGTGGTTTGTGAAAAGTAACAATCTAGTGTACTAATAGTTTAAAGTAACAGTTTGAGGTTTTAACTTTTGATTTTGTAACATCCTAAGGCCTTAAGGCTAACTGTCGTTAGAAACTAACTGAGAACTTAGTACCAAACCTTGAACTTTGGAGAAACCATAGGGACTAACCACGAAATTAACTCTTGTAATATTCAAAACACAATTTTTCTTTTACTTTTATTATCTAACTAAACTTTTTAATTATTTATCTAGACAATATATTTTTTATTTATTATATATTTATTAGTGTAATAATATTCCATTTCTTGGTATATAGTATAAGCGAAATAGGATGATTTTTATATATTTATTATGAGTTAGTTGATATTATTATACTTGCATATATGAATCATATTTACCAATTCAACAAAAACATGCATGTTGAAATTTAGGTCTGACGCTGAAGTTGAAAAAATTAAGTCATTAAACTTTAACTAAGTTTAAAAAATATTTATACATTTTTGTTCATTTTAGTTACATTAGTTTTAGCCCATTTTACAATCTAATTACCAAAATAGAGTAGTTTAAACATTACTACAATAGTTACTAGTTTATAAATAAAATCCATTTTTTTTTTATTTTAGGATTCATTTTTAATATAACCCATTATATATATATATATATATATATATATATAAACCGTCACATAGGGGAAGGATCCACTAAAAAGTGGATTTTGCCTAAGTAGCCTAAGAAGGATTGTGATGATGACATGTGGCACTCCTAATAAGTAGGAATGAAGGGCATTTTGGTTCTTATAAATAGGAGTAAAAATGACATGTGACACCCCTTTTGTTTTTTAAAAATACAACAAAAAAATCTAGTACAAAAAAATATAGCACAAAAAATCTAGTACAAAAAAATATAGTACAAAAAATGTAGCACAAAAAAATATAGCACAAAAAATCTAGTACAAAAAAATATAGCACAAAAAAATTCAACAAAAAATGTAGTACAAAAAAATCCAGCACAAAAAATTGAGAAAAAAAAATTTAAGGCAAAAAAATTCAGCACAAAAAATTTAGCACAAAAATAAAGTACAAAAATTCAGCACAAAAAAATGTTATACAACATAGAAATACAACACATTTTAGTGGGTTTTTTTAGTCTTCATATTTTATATAGCAATATGGTACTCAAATTAAAGATAAAAAGATGCTCGATTTTACGGTGAAATTTTTATGAAAAAATAATGTCGTATAAAAAAGTTATGAACCTTTAAAAAACGGGGGTGGAATATGCATGTGCCTTGCATGTGGAGAGAGAAAATCCATAAATAGGATTTTCCCAATATACCATTGCACTCCTCCTTTCTCCTACACTTTCATCTTAACCATTGATTTAAAAAATTAATTGTTAAGATTCCTTCTCATCCTACTTAGGCAAAATTAACTTTTTATTTGATCTTCCCCCCGTCACATAAGTCCTTAATATATTGAGTTTAATTTTGATAAAAAAAATCTTAAGTTGATAAAACAAACAATTGGACAATATGTCATATTCAAACTTTATTAAAGCTATATATAATCATTTAAAATATATCACATTTTCAATAGCTTATTTAGTTAAATAATTAAAAAACCTTAGTTAAATAAAATGAGAGAAAATAAAAGTTATCTTTTAAATATTATAAGAGTTAATTGCGAGATTAATCCCTGTGGTTTCTTCAAAATAACAAGGTTGAGTACTGAGTTCTGAAATGACGAAAATACCATGAGCTTTCGGTTAGTATTTAACAACCATTAGCCTTAAGGTCCTATAATTTTACAGAATCAAATGTTAAAACCTTAAACTATTACTTTAAACTATTAGTGCCTAAGGTTCATACTTTCTACAAACCACAGGGACTAAAGCTGTAATTAACTCTTATGTTTTTTCCTCGTCTAGTTTGTATTTTAAAGGTCTTACTTTCATAATTTTGAATCCTTTAATTGTGTTTATAAAATAATTAACGTTTTTTATTTATAAAAAAGTAAAAAGTTTTTATTTTAAAATAACGTTTACAACCCTGCACATATTAATCATTCAAACCAACCCTGTAAGTGAACAAATAAACAATAGGTACTAAAATAATTTTATCAAACTATAAATTAACAATCTATATAAGTTTAAATTTAATTTGTGTAAAGAGTATGTTATAGATAAGTTAAAACCAGTTTAAGACTTCCGATCGAAGTGAACACTTTTCTAAAGCAAAACAAATAGATAGGGTTGATTCACAAATGTTTTTCTCTTCTTTAATTAAAAACTAAATTAAACTGGTTGATTTCGAAACTTCGTGTGGATTTTTGTGTATTACTGTTTATAAATACTCAATGAGGATACCAACTTCAAGTCGTTCTAAAAAACATTTCATAATATTAGAAATAATATATATATATATATAGGGAGAAGATCATGCGAGAACCACCTCTTATTGCGAGAACCAATGTGAACACAACCAAAAATAGCTAAAAATCACAAAAAAAAAAAAATTTTATATAAAAATCGCTACTTTTCGAAGCAAAAAAAAAATTTTAAAAAATTGTTTTCTAAAAAAAAAATTTTTTTTTTTTTTGCCACTAAAAGTAGCGATTTGAGCATAAAAATATTAAAAAAAAATTAGATTTTTTTAGGTTTTTTGGGGGTTTAGTTTTTAGCATTTTAGCTTGGGGGGGGGGGGGGGGTTAGGTTTTTTTTTAGGTTTTTTGGGGGTTTTAGTTTTTAGCATTTAGCTTGGGGGGGGGGGGGTTTCGGTTTTTTTTTTTTTGGGGGGGGGGGGGGTTTAGGTTTTTTTAGCTATTTTAGGTTGTGTTCACATTGGTTCTCGCGGTTCTCGCAATAAGGGTGGTTCTCGCATGAACTCCTCCATATATATATATATATATATATATATAAGTGACCGCTAAAATGAGAACCACCTCGAGTTGTAAGAACCGTGAGAACTTTTTGATCCGGGGCGAGGTGGACCAAATTTTTTTTTCATAAACGTAGATGCGTGTATTATAAACACATTTGTAAAAAAAATTCAAAAAAAATTGTCGTGTGTGTAGTTTTGAGCACCACAAGTTTGTGTTTACGGGTACCGTAAATTTTCCGGTTAAATTTACGGTACCCGTAAAAACAAACTTGTGGTGCTCAAAACTACACACACGACATTTTTTTTTTGAATTTTTTTTACAAATGTGTTTATAATACACGCATCTACGTTTATGAAAAAAAAATTTGGTCCACCTCGCCCCGTACGGTGTAGTTCTCACGGTTCTTACAACTCGAGGTGGTTCTCATTGTAGCGGTCCCCTATATATATATATATATATATATATATATGTCGCAGCCCCCGACCCCTACCCCGGGAGCAGGAGTCGCGAACAAGCAGCTGGTGGTATCAGTATTTATTAATTTGGCAGCGGAAATGAGACATCAGGAACATAGTTAGTAAATAAATTTCAGAGTTTCAAAACACCAAACTTTTATAATAAATAAACGGGATAAACCCCATGTTTCATTCACAACACTTATAAGGATAAACCATAATTATTGAAAACATATTCTCCTTTTATTTAGGTAACTTTTATAGCCACTTTCTTTAAGCCTTCAGTGCTCCATAGCTGGCTTCTTATTGCTTCACATTAAGTTACTTGAAACGCGTTTTAAAAAGATTTTATCAGCAAGAAATACTGGCGAGTGCATCCCAGTTTAATCAAAACAAGCTTTTATAACTTTACAATATTGAGAGCGATTACAATATTTATATCTACTCAATTACTCATTCAGTATTTGTCATGTTGGCAGTTCCATGATTGTGGTCATATTACTATTGGCTAACTCTTTGTCCAATAGTAACGCTTGACTAGTAGTGTATACAAAATCCCACATACCGGTAACAATTGTAGAATACAAAGACTCAGTCACTTTATGTATACTTGAAAATATTTGAGATTTTGCAACACAGTATGGTAGAAAAAGAGAATGACTCACAAATATGTGATAAAAAGAGGAATGACTCACGTTGTAGACTTATGTATTTCTACAGCTTCCTGTTGATTTTCCTGATTATTTTCTATTAAAAACATACAATGCACACTTATTAGTAAGATAACCAAAACCACATTAGCCATACAACACGAGACAGAACCCCAACGAACTTAGTCAGACAGAGCCTCGACATGCGTTACGGGGCCATAGATCAATCGGGTAGGGTAACGAATTAGTGATCGGGGTTAAAATACTAATTTAGGGGGTATAATACCGAGCTACTATTTTTCTATAATAGAGACTGAGAGAGAAAGAAAGTTGAACGAGAATGAAAGGCAGAAGTCTGCCCCTTTTATAGCTGAAACTGAGGTCTGTCGCGCCCCGCGACAACCTCGTCTCTTCTCCTTCGTGGCATGCGAGGGCACCCTAGCTACGGCTAGGGTTGCCTTCTCATAACCTAGACTTGCCACACAGGGATACATGGCGAAAGGAGAATCCGGCAACCACAGGGGTGTCGCGCCCCGCGATAGACCCCACGAAGACCTGTCGCGGCCCGTGACAAGGCAAAAATTAGTATTTTATTTGATTTTTGATGAAAATGAGGTTATACGAGTCCGGTTTCTCGTATATAGAGTGTATTTAGGGCGTTTTTCGAGGGTTGTTATATCCTCCCCACCTTAATTTAAATCTCCTCCTCGAGATTCATTGGAATAGGTGTGGATACTTTCGTTGAATTTCTGACTCGAGTTCCCATGTGTACTCTGGTCCTCTCTTCGAATCCCATTTTACTTTGACCATAACTTATCTCTTATGTTTGAGATTCTTGATTTTTCTATCTTCAATCTAAAGTGGTTTTTTTACAAACTTAAGCTTTTCATTTACCTCTATGCCTTAAAGAGGTATTACCAATGATTTGTCTGCTAAGCATTTCTTGAGATTACATACATGAAATACATCATGTAATCCTGCCATTTCTTCTGGAAATTGTAGCTGATAAGCTACTGGTCCTATTCTCTTGATAATCTCAAAAGGTCCAACATACCTTGGGCTTAGTTTTCCCCTTTTAACGAATCTGACCACTCCTTTCCATGGAGAAACTTTTAACAATACCTTGTCTCCAACTTGGAATTCCAATGGTTTTCTTCTGTTATCTGCATAACTCTTTTGACGACCTCGTGCTGTTTTTAGTCTTTCCTTGACTTGAATAATTTTGTCAGTTGTTTCTTGTACTATATCTGGTCCAGATAGTTGCTTTTCTCCAATCTCTGCCCAACAGACTGGAGTTCGGCATTTTCGTCCATAAAGTACTTCAAATGGTGCAACATTGATGTTGGTATGATAGCTGTTGTTGTAGGAAAATTCTATGAGAGGTAAGTGATCGTCCCAATTTCCTCCAAAATCAATTACACAGGCTCTAAGCATATCTTTCATTGTCTGTATTGTCCTTTCGTTTTGTCCGTCCATTTGAGGATGATAAGCTGTGTTTAGATTTAACCTGGTTCCCATTGCTTTTTGGAAACTTGTCTAAAAATGAGAAATAAAACGGCTATCTCTGTTAAACACAATAGATAAAGAAATTCCATGTAATGAAACTATTTCATTTACATATAGCTTGGCTAACTGTTCCATACTGAAAGTTTCCTTCATCGACAAGAAATGAGCAGATTTGGTTAATCTGTCTACAATCACCCAGATGGTATCATTACCTTTTCGTGCCTTGGGTAATTTAGTAACAAAGTCCATTGTTATCAATTCACATTTCCAAATTGGCATTTCTAATTGTTGTAGTAACCCTGAAGTTTTCTGATGTTCAGCTTTAACCTGTGAACAGGTTAGACATTTAGCAACATAATTTGCTATATCCTTTTTCATCCCTATCCAGCAGAAATTCTTTCTTAAATCTTGATAAATCTTGTCACTTCCAGGATGCATCGTATACTTAGACTTATGGGTTTCTTCTAAAATTTGGTCTCGTAGGTTTCCTTGAATAGGTATCCAGATTCTTTTTTTATGGAATCTCCAATTTCCATCTGTTCCTTTTCTAGTTCCTTAATCATTCCCTTTAAACCTTCAGCATCATCCTTGATTGTTGTTTCCTATATCTTTCTAGTTTGCTCATTTAAATCTATTGTAGATTTAATCTGAGAGAGCGTATTCGTTTTGGCTTTTCATGATATTTTCGACTTAAAGCATCAGCTACTACGTTAGCTTTCCCTGCATGATACTGGATATCACAGTCATAATCACTAAGAATTTCCATCCAACGTTTTTGCCTCATGTTTAACTCTTTCTGTCCAAAGACTTATCTTAAACTCTTATGATCCGTGAAAATAAACCTACTACCGTAAAGATAGTGTCTCTAAATCTTAAGGGCAAAAATTATGGCTCCTAACTCTAGATCATGGGTTGTATAATTCTCTTCATGTTTCTTAAGTTGTCTAGAAGTATAAGCTATAACCTTTTGACGTTGCATCAGCACACATCCGTATCCTAACTTAGAGGCATCACAGTAGACTACAAAGTCTTCAGTTCCTTCAGGCAATGCGAATATGGGTGCGTTGGTTAACCTTTGTTTTAATATCCTAAATGCTTCCTCTTGTTTTTGTCTCCATTCAAACTTAACCGATTTGCAAGTTAGTTTGGTTAATGGAATGGCTATTCTAGAGAAATCTTGAAAAAACGTCTATAATATCCTGCCAGTCCAAGAAAACTTCTCATTTCTGTAGGTGACTCGGGGACTTTCCATTTGGTAATCGCCTCGATCTTTGTGGGATCCACATGAATTCCTTCATGATTAACCAGATGTCCAAGGAATTGCACTTCTTGTAACCAGAATTCGCATTTTGAGAATTTAGCATAAAGTTTTTCTCTTCTCAACAATGTCAGAAGTATATGCAAATGCTTCGCATGTTCCTCTTTACTCTTAGAGTAAATTAGAATATCATCTATAAAGACAATTATGAATTTATCCAGGTATGGTTTACATATCCTGTTCATCATGTCCATAAATGTGGTTGGGGCATTGGTTAAACCAAATGGCATGACTGTAAATTCATAATGACAGTACCTTGTTCTGAAAGCAATTTTAGGAATGTCCTCTTCCTGTACTTTCAATTGATGATATCCTGAGCTTAAGTCGATCTTAGAAAAGAATCGAGCTCCTTGAAGTTGATCGAACAGGTCATCGATTCTCGGTAGTGGGTACCGATTTTTAATCGTAACCTTATTCAGTTCTCGGTAATCATTGCACATACGCATCGATCCGTCCTTCTTCTTGACAAATAACACCGGTGCTTCCCATGGCGATGAGCTAGGCTGTATGAAAACTTTTTCATGTAGTTCGACAAGTTGTTTCTTCAGTTCCTGCATCTCCGTTGGTTCTAGTCGATATGGTTCTTTGGCGATCGGTGTCGTTCTTGGTATTAGGTGAATTCTAAATTCAACCTCTCGATCTGGTGGTAATCCAGGTAATTCTTCTGAAAAGACATCTGAGAATTTAGATACTACAAGAATATCTTTTAATTTTTTTTCCTTTAGTGTTAATGATTACTGAAATCATATACACCATTCCTCCTTTCCTTGCATAATTTGCAGCGTTCATCACAGAGATGAATTTTGTGGTTTTTGTTGGCTTGTCTCCTTTAATTGTGATCTTTTCACTATTTGGTGTACTTACTTGTACAAACTTTTGATCACATAAAATACTGGAATGATTGGCTACCAACCAATCCATTCCTAATACGACATCGAACCCGGCTAGATTCATTGGGAAAAGATTAGCAATAAAATTATGGTTTAGAATTTCTATCCTTGCTCCTTGCAGGATTTCGCTTATCTTGATAAAATCGACTGTTTCCACCAGACAGTCTTGTTGAAGTTTAGTTAATAGTTGATTGATAAGTTTGCAGAAAGAAGTATTGATAAAACTTTGGTTTGCACTAGAGTCAAATAATACTTTAGCATATACATCATTAACTAAAAACGTACCGGCAATCACATCCGAGATCATCTTGGCTTCTTCAGCTGTCAAAACGAATGCTCTGGCATTTTTCTTGGGTCCTTTGGTTGTCTTAGCTTTATTGTTTGTCACTAGAGCTAGTTTTGGACAATTCGGTTTAATATGACCAGCTTCTCCATAATTGTAGCATATTCTATTGCTAGCTCTCTTCCTACGATCTTCTTCCTTATGTCCAGATATTTTGCAGAAGTTGCAGTATATTGAGCATCTCCCTGAATGCTTTCTTTTGCAATACTTGCAGTTAGGTGAAGATGAAGAACCTGGTCCTTTTCCACGGTAGGAATTACCACCACGTAATTCTTGGGTAATCTTTTGAGCTATATTCTTTTTCTGGTTTTCCTTTTGTGTACGTACCAATTCATCAGTCAGAGTGTTAGCAAGTTCTACTGCTTCTTCTATAGTTTGTGGTCTAGCTGCCTTGACTACATGTCTGATTTCACTGATTAATCCCCAGATGTAATGGGAGATTAATACTGGTTCTGGTGAGGCCAATGTTGGTACTATTCTAGCATATTCAAAGAATATGGTAGTATATTCCCTGCATTCTACTCCAATCATTTTATGATTTAAGAACTTATTGGCAATCTATTCTTTTTCATTAGGAGGACAGAATTTTCTTTCAACTATTTCCTTAAAGTTGTTCCATTCCATGTTGTAAACTTTTTCACTTCCTCTAGACTAGAGAATGGTATTCCACCACTCTAAGGCTACATTCTTAAAAAAGATTAGAAGCAAACATGATCTTATCTTTATCTGCTCATTTACTTATTTTTAAGACTGCTTCTGTCTTTTCTAACCAACGCAAGGCTGAAATGGCTCCTTCATTGCCTGAGAATTCTATTGGTTTACAGGCCAAGAATTCTTTATAAGAACAACCATATGAGATGGTCCTTCTTCTTTTTGGAATTGGAGCTTGGATAAGTGGTCCGTGATTTCCGTTCACGTTGTGACTTGGTTCAGTGGTTTCACGTTTACTGCCTATTACAAAATTATTTTCTACCTTTTGAATAGTGTCGATAATATATGGCATAACATCTATGATTCCTTGGGCTACTATGTGTTAAATAGCACTTTTATCCACTGGATTTCCGTTATTATCGTTATTCTGGATTTCTTGATTTACTTCGTTCGACATCTGAATTGTAAACATTTATCAGGTATTAACATCACAGAATTCAAACAAACAAATGCTCAAACACATTTAACCAAAAACATCGATCATTGCGACTTACTCTTTTCATATTCATATATGCATCTATTACAACTATAACTAGAAATTTAAACACCAATAATTATGCATCGATATATATATATATATATATATATATATTAATTTATATCTATTTTAGTTGATTTTTTTTTCAAAGTATCAAAATACACACACACACACATGCACACACACACACACACATATATATATATTAGGTGTTGGTCTTTCTAGTACTGCATTTCACGCTCGTCATATTTCCAGACGAGTTTTTCTCTTATCTGAGGAATTCGTTTTCCTTCTTCAACTAACTCTTCACCATACTGGCGAAGTTCTTCCACATTCTCTTGATTCATTGGTGGTAGTGGGGCTAGCACTGGTTCAGGGTAACGTGGTATTGGTTCTCCGTAAGGGTATGGGTTATTCAATATTTCCATAATGGACCGGTTGTCATCCCACCACGGGTCATTGTCTAAATGGTTTGGCGCAGGAATTCTAGGTATCTCGTTTGGATCAAAGGCTGGAATTTGTAGTTGGTTCTCCTGGTTCTGTTCTAGTTCCATGGGTTGGTCAGGAAATAATGGTAAAAGTTGTGGGTCTGCTACTTGGTTGAGATTAATTCCTCCCTCAACATTTCCAAATTCTACATTTTCAAACATGTGAAAATCAGCAAGTTATCTATCCAACTCTTCCTCCCATAAGGGTCTAGCCTCCTGATTCTGGGTATTTCTCTCTCTGTTTCCTATCCTTTGCTGTTGTAGTTTTCTCATTCTTTTCCTCCTTTCATAAGTTGCTCTACTAAACCAACCTCTACTTTTAGGGGGAAATGGTTCTTCGGATTTAGATTTGAAAACAAAGACATCCTCAGAATCAGCAGTGTATCCGGGGTTTGACTAGGAAGTTCCTTCATTCTTTGGAGAATGAGGTAATTGACGGTAGGCGTCAGAGGTACCTTGCTCACTCATACTGTAAACTAGAAAATTGTCAAATAAAACAAAATAATAATATACATATTTATACAGAATAACACATAAGTTATTTCCTAACACAATTGGTAAAAATTTAGGTATTAAGAGAACACCTAAATGGCTTAAACCAGTGGCTCTGATACCACCTTCTGTCAAAGCCCCCAACCCCTACCCCGGGAGCGGGAGCCGTGAATAAGCAGCTGGTGGTATCAGTGTTTATTAATTTGGCAACGGCAATGAGACATCTGGATCGTAGTTAGAAAATAAATTTCAGAGTTTCAAATCACCAAACTTTTATAATAAATAAATGGGATAAAACCCATGCTTCATTCACAATACACTTATAAGGATAAACCCTAATTATTGAAAACATAATCTCCTTTTATTTAGGTAACTTTTATAGCCACTTTCTTTAAGCCTTCAGTGCTCCATAGGGGGCTTCTTATATCTTCACATTAACTTACCTGAAACGCGTTTTAAAAAGATTTTATTAGCAAGAAATACTGGGGAGTGCATCCTAGTTTAATCAAAACAAGCTTTTATAACTTTACAGTATTTAGAGCGATTACAATGTTTATATCTACCAAATTACTCATTCAGTATTTGTCATTTTGGCAATTCCATGACAGTGGTCATATTACTATTGAATAACTCTTTGTCCAATAGTAACGCTTGACTATAAGTGTATACAAAACCCCACATACCGGCAGCAATTGTAGAATACAAAGACTCAATCACTGTAAGCATACTTGAAAATATTTGAGATTTTCTAACACATTTTGGTAGAAAAAGAGAATGACTCACAAAAAAGTGATAAAAAAAGATGAATGACTCAAGTTGTAGACTTATGTATTTCTACAGCTTCCTGTTTATTTTCCTGATGATTTTCTATTAAAAACATACAATGCACACGTGTTAGTAAGATAATCCAAATCACATTAGCCATACAACACGAGACAGAACCCCAACGAACTTAGTCAGACAGATCCTAGACATGCGTTACGGGGCCCTAGATCAATTTGGTAGGGTAACGAATTAGTGATCGGGGTTAAAATACTTACAATGACGCAGAGCTTCGTGTTTTAGGGGTATAATACCGAGCTACTATTTTGCTATAATAGAGACTGAGAGAGAAAGAAAGTTGAACGAGAATGAAAGGCAGAAGTCTGCCCCTTTTATAGCTGAAACTGAGGTCTGTCGCGCCCCGCGACAGCCTCGTCTCTTCTCCTTCGCGGCCCGCGAGGGCACCCTAGCTACGGCGAGGGTTGCCTTCTCATAACCTAGACTTTCCACACACAGGGACACGTGGCGCAAGGAGAATCCCGCAACCACAGGGGTGTCGCGCCCCGCGACAGACCCCACCAAGACCTGTCACGACCCGCGACAAGGCAAAAACTAATATTTTATTTGATTTTTGATGAAAATGAGGTTATACGGGTCCGGTTTCTCATATACGGAGTGTATTTAGGGCGTTTTTCGAGGGTTGTTATAATATAAGACAATTAAAATACAAACTAGATGAGGAAATAAATATAATATAGACATTTTCAAAAAGAAAAATCAATTTTTTATTATTTTTATATGAAAAACGTTATTGGTAATTTGTAAAGATGTTTAATAAAAGGAAGCATAATCAATAAACTATTTGAGAAAGTGTAAACAATATCTAAAAACTTTTTAAAAAATATGTTTTTAAAGAAACATAAAAAAACAAACAATTTTTTTGACACAAAACGTCTATAGTATTTTTTATACTTTTTAATTTGTTTTGTAACAAAAAGAAAATTTTAAAAAATATGACTTATATAGGGGTAAATATGAAAAGTTTAAATGTGATTTTACGGAAAGAGGGTATGAAATGTAATAAGAGTGGTGCATTTAGTAGCCCCCTAAAATAACACAACGTGAACACTCGTAGCTTAACATAACATGCAGAATTTTGTGCCAATGAGGTAGTGGTGGAGTGATTGTGGAAAAACTTGGTGTTCCTTGTGACCCAGGTTCAACTCCCACTCTCCCCATTATTTTCTGCGGCATCTAGGTGAAGGGCGAATACCGGTGGCGCAGGTTCGTCTTGGATGGGAGGCAAAGTCTTACCGATTATTCCACTGTCATGCCTTCGGCCGGGTGGAGGTCGGGGATCCGCGCATCTGGGAGAGCCAAGGGGCTGGTGGCGGTCGAGCAGTCGACCTTGACCACAGCGTCCGGTGTCACGGTGGTTGGCACGTCGTTCCTTGCCGTTCAAAAAAAACATGCAGAATTTGTCATCAACATGTCAAACATAGTGTATGTTTAGCATGGAGCTTTTAGGAGCTTCTAGCTTTAAGCTTTTAAGAAAAAGCTCCTACTCAATAAAAAGCCCTGTTTGGTTGAAGGAGCTTGAAGCTTTTAGGTTAGGAGCTTGAAGCTTTTGGTTGAAAGCTCCTACTAGTAGCGTTTAAAAGGAGCTACAAGCTTTTAGGGAAAAATGACTGTTTTAACCTCTAAAGATAAGAACTTTTTAGTTATGTCCATTTTGGTCATTTTATACATTTTATTAAAAGCTTTAGCTATTCTGCCAAACACCTAAATATATCTAAAAAGCTACAGCCACCCGCTACCAGCTACAGCTACCAGCTTCCAGCCATTAGCTTCCAGCCTACTCGATCTTTGTCAATTGCCGGAGAGTGTGGCCATTCCTTCCTCTGGCCAAGTTCCGATGAGTAAGTTTAGGCCTAGTCGTGATGGATTGTTGCCTCTTATGCTCGGGTTGTATCCTCCGGTTCCTAAAGGTCCTTGAGGGAAGCATCGTTCCATGACAAAGCCTACGATCGACGATTTTGAGGCTCGTCAATTTGGTGTTTGTTATGCTCGTCACCAGAGCGGTTTCCCTATAGTGACCAGGGCGTCATTAGACGAAGATGACGATATGGAACATCCTGTTACCCTAAAAGATGGTCTGGCTGTATTTCCCGACCTTGTCATTTTGGACACCGGCATCTTTCATACCCCTGCAGAGGTAGCAAATCTTTGATCAAGTTTGCTTTTGTTGTTTCCCGTTATTTGGGAATATGTACAAGTACTTGGTTCATTTTTGCAGACCATGATGAGAGCCTTGTCACTCCATGTTGGTCTTGTTATTAGATAGTTAATGTACCTATTACCAAGGCACCCATCTGTTAACGCTGTAAATTTTTTTTTGTCAGAAAGGACGTTTTTTGTAAGTCGTTTGTTTTGACGTTTGTATTCTATATACTCCTTATGACTTAATATATATTAAGTAGAAGGTATGTTAAGTATTGTGCATGGGTGTTTTTATGGGAACTTTAATCGAAGGATCGAAGTTTTATTTCAACTAAATAGGAACATCTTTACAAAGGTTGACCAAAAGGTCGATGAAACAATGTCCTATTCTAAAAACAAGAAAAATAGAAAATATTTGTCTCTGTTCTTGGTGAGAATCACATGTAGCAATTCTTGAGTTACGCTACGTTCCAGGATCGGGGGATGGGTGTGCCCTCTAGGTGTTCCAATGCATATGCCCCTTTTCCTAACACTTCCTTGATTAGGTATGGTCCTTCCTAGGTGGGGCCCATTTTACCAGTATTCTCGGTCCTGTTAGCCTCGTTGTCTCTTAGAACATAATCGCCTACCCGAAAAGTAACAGCGGATGCCCTTTTGTTGTAGTAGCTAGCCATTTCCTGCTTGTATCTCGCTTCGCTGATGACCGCTGCTTCGCGTTGTTCTTCCAAGAGGTCAAGGTTTTCCCTAAGGCGCTGGTCGTTGCCATCCTATGTTGTTAGGCGCCTTAGAGACGGTAATACGACCTCCGCCGGGATCATTGCTTCCGTGCCATACGTTAGGCTAAAGGGCGTCTCTTTGTTTCCTGATTTCGGCGATGTACGATGAACCCACAGAACTACGGTTAGCTCGTTCCACCTGTCCATTGCCTTGGGGTGGGCCACCGAGGTGAAGATTTGTTGTATTTCTAGGTCTTTACACCATTCTTGGATGGTCTTGTCCGCGAACTGAGTCCTGTTGTCGCTTACCAAATACAGTGGTAAACCGAATCGACACACAATGTGTTCCCAAGGAATTTTTTCACGTTGTCCGCCCCGATTTTTGCCAAGGGCTTGGCCTCGATCCACTTTATAAAATAGTCGATCGCAACGATGAGGAATTTGACCTTGCCTGTCACTGGGGGGAAAGGGCCCACGATATCGACGACCCATTTTTGGAGAGGCCACGCCGCCGTTACTAGTATCATGCTGTTCTTGGGGCATAAGGTCTGCGGAACGTTGACAGCTCATGCACTTACGTAACTCCTTGATCGCGTCTTCATGCATACATGGCCAATATTACCCGGCGTTTGTTATCCGCATATCCCTTCGTGTATCTCTTTGATCAGGTATTCCGCCTCTAGCGGAGAAACATAGCGCAAGAGCGGACCAAGGTATGATTTCCGGTATAACGTTCTGCCCTGCATCACGTACTGCAGAGCTTTGGTTTGTATCTTTCTCGATGCACCTTTCGAGGCTGGCAATTCCCCTTTTGTCAAATACTTTATGAGGGGCGTCGTCCAACACTCTTCTTCACTGCTTGTAGCTGACACCTCCCCTTTCGTTGTTGAAAGGGAGTATAGTGTTTCTATTCTTACATCATGTTCCATTCCAGATGTTGCAAGTTTACTGAGCGCGTCAGCGATTTGATTCTTTCCCTGGTGAACATGTGTCAAGGCCACGTTGTTGAACAAGGCAATCAAATTTTTAGCTTTAGTTAGGTACTTAGCCATCGTTTCATCTCGTGCCTCATAAGTTTCATTGATCTGGTTGTTGACCAACAATGAATCTACATACGTATCCACCCGGGTAGTTCCCATGGCGTGCGCCATGCACAATCCAGCTACCAATGCTTCGTATTCAGACTCATTGTTGGAGCATTCAAATTCAAACTTCAGCGCGTACATTAACTTAATACCCTCTGGACTTACAAGCATTAGGCCTGCCCCGGCTCCCTTACTGCTGGAGGAGCCGTCGATATAAAATTTCCATGTTTCATTAGCAGTGCTTGTTTCCAACTTTTCACAGCTCGCTTCCGGGATTTGTTCTCCGTCTGGGATTTCGGCGATGAAATCCGCCACTACCTGCTCCTTTACATCTGTTCTTTTGCGGTATTCGATGTCTAGTGCTCCCAGCTCAATTGCCCATTTTGCGAGCCGCCCTGAAATCTCTGGTTTGTTTAGTACCTGTTGTAATGAGTAGTTTGTCAGTACTTGGATTTTGTGTCCCTGCAAGTGCCGGAGTCGCCAAGAAGCGTGACCAGGGCTAAAACCAACTTTTCCAGTGTGGGGTACCGTGTCTCTGGGTCCGTTAGAACTCTGCTGACACAGTAAATCGGTGTTTGTACTCCGCCACGCTCTACCATTAATACGATGCTGACTGCATGGTGAGTGGCTGCCAAGTACATCTTCAGTATCTTGTTGGGATTTGGATCAGTTAAAGTTGGCAGGTGTGCCAGAAAACATCTCATCTCTTGTAACGACTCTTTTGCCACCGCCGTCCATCGAAAGTTGTTTTAATTCAAATAGTCTTTCAACGTCTTTATGAAGGGCAGCGATCTTTCAGCATGTTTGGCTAAGAACCTGTTTATAGCTACCAGCCTACCATTCAAGGTTTGAGCTTGTTTCAGGGTACTTGACGAAGGCATATTGGTTATGGCCATAACTTTCTCAGGGTTTGCCTTTAAACCATCGCGTGTGACGATGAATCCAAGGAACTTGCATTCTTCAACCCCGAAGGAGTACTTCTTTGGGTTTAGCTTGATGTTGTATTCTCTTAGCGTTCAGAAGGTTTCTTCGATGTCTTGCAACATTATTTTCTCTTCCATGCTTTTAATCACAAGATCGTCGACGTACACCTCTAGATTATGCCCAATTTGATTTGCAAACGCCTTATCTATCAGCATTTGGTAAGTCGCCCCTGCGTTCCGCAAACCGAAAGGCATTTTTTTGAAGCAGAATATGTCGATATCAGTGAAGAAAGCTGTTTTTTCTTCGTCTTCTTTAGCCATCTGTATTTGGTGGTATCCTTTATAGGCATCGAGGACACCCTTGAAACGGTAGGGGACCAGGGAATCGACCATAAAATTGATTTTAGGCTATTGATACGCGTCCTTGGGGCACACCTTGTTCAAGTCTTTATAGTCGACACACTTCCTCCATCTGTCGTCTATTTTCTTGACCATAACCGGGTTAGCTACCCAGGTGTGATAATTTGTTTCCCTAAGGATTCCTGCCTCCGTCAATTTCAGCACTTCTTTTATAATTGCTTTTTTCCTATCAGGGGCCATGCTACGCCTTCGTTGAGCTATTGGTTTGATTCCGGACAAGGTGGACAACCGATGTTCGGCTCTATCACGCGGTATGCCGGTTATGTCCCCATGCTCGATGGTGAAAACATCCATGTTGTTGCGGAGTAGCATCTTGAGGCTCCCCTTTGTTTCCGGTGAAAGGGTGTCGATGATGGTAACCATCTGATCCGAGTGCTCAGTACTTAAACCCATATTTCTTGACCTATCACTCCTGTCGGCCGCTGTCGATACCTCTTTGCGTTCATTACTTCACCGATATGGTCACGACACACTACTGCCACCCTCCGGGGATTGGAAACTTCATGAACCCTTGCGCCATTGAAACAACTGCATCGAGTTTACCCAGCATGTAGCGTCTGATGATGACGTTATAATGTGATTTTTCCCTGACTACTAGGAAGTGTATCACTATCGCTCTTTCGCATGGCACCTCCCCAAACGTGACCGAGAATGTGATTTGTCCTATTGGGTCCACCATCTCTCCCGTGAAGCCTCGAATAGGGGCGTGAATTGGTTTAAGGAGCGCCTGGTCCTCTCTCTGCATGCGATTATAACAGTGCTCGTAGATTATGTCTTCTGAGCTTCCCGTATCTGCCAATATTCTTCTCTTGTAATAATCACCTACCGCCGTAGTGATTATGAGTGGATCTGTGCTGATGCGAGTATCCCGCTGTCTAGGACCAGCATGGATATCGACCGACATCCAAGGTTCAACGATTTCGAATACTCTCTTTGTTCCCTTTACGTCCTCGACATAGACCATGTTCATCTCGCGTTGTTTCTTGCTCGTCTTTCCATCTTCGTCTTTTACCACCGCTGGACCTAGTTTGATGTCTTTGACCAGGTGTGCCAACTTACCTGATTTGACGTAATATTCGATTTTCTTCTTCAATTAGTAACAGTCATTAGTGTCGTGCTCCCGCCCCTTATGGTGTAACGCCCTGCTTTTTCATACTTTCCATAATTAGAAAGCTTTGTCCGTATTTCTATTTTTGGAAATCTTGTATTCTTGTAATCGTCTTTTCTGTCGTATCGTTGTAAGATCCGAGACTTGGATCATAAATAAAAGTTCGTATTTCTTACAATTCATGTTTTACATATTCATACTTATTCACACGTTTGAATTCATTATACATATGATAACCTATTCGTAATTCTTGCAAGATGTGTTAAACTTACAAACATTTGTCATACATGCTCAATTCATGTGTATACGATACTTAATCTCGATCTTCATACTTAATCATACTTTTTGTGTTCTTTTGTTATAAAAAAACATGTTACCTTCATATCATCTATAAGAACATAATGTTTCTACCTTGAAACGTGATAAATACACACATTTGGGCTTGTAACATGTTAGGTTATACATTGAATGTTAAAAAAAAAGTATGGCAGCCCAAATCAGCGCCAATCGCCCCTATGTGGCTGGGTTTTGTGGACTTGTTTCAATGATTAACCCTTCTAAAGACTTCCAAAGCCCAACCCAATGAAACCCTAATCCATCCCCTATATAACCCAAGCCTCCTCCAAGCATTTTTCACTTTCTAAACACTCTCCATTCACTCTCAATCACTCCAAATCGCAGCTGAAATCAAGAGTTCGAGCAGATTCATCACATCTTACAAAAGTGAGCATAACGCACTCATTTCTTAACCTTTTCACTTGATTCTTTTTCCTACTCACTTGGATTGACCTTAGGAATATTTCCACAAGTTTTCCATGGAAAACCAAGGTCTGAGGAATTCGATTTCCTTTTTCAACTAACTCTTCACCATACTTGCGAAGTTCTTCCACATTCTCTTGATTCATTGGTGGTAGTGGGGCTAGCACTGGTTCAGGGTAACGTGGTATTGGTTCTCCATAAGGGTATGGGTTATTCAATATTTCCATAATGGACCGGTTGTCATCCCACCACGGGTCATTGTCTAAATAGTTTGGCGCAGGAATTCTAGGTATCTCGTTTGGATCAAAGGCTGGAATTTGTAGTTGGTTCTCCTGGTTCTGTTCTAGTTCCATGGGTTGGTCAAGAAATAATGGTAAAAGTTGTGGGTCTGCTACTTGGTTGAGATTAATTCCTCCCTCAACATTTCCAAATTCTACATTTTCAAACATGTGAAAATCAGCTAGTTATCTATCTAACTCTTCCTCCCATAAGGGTCTAGCCTCCTGATTCTGGGTATTTCTCTCTCTGTTTCCTATCCTTTGCTGTTGTAGTTTCTCATTCTTTTCCTCCTTTCATAAGTTGCTCTACTAAACCAACCTCTCCTTTTAGGGGGAAATGGTTCTTCGGATTTAGATTTGAAAACAAAGACATCCTCAGAATCAGCAGTGTATCCGGGGTTTGACTAGGAAGTTCCTTCATTCTTTGGAGAATGAGGTAATTGACGGTAGGCGTCAGAGGTACCTTGCTCACTCATACTGTAAACTAGAAAATTGTCAAATAACACAAAATAATAATATACATATTTATACAGAATAACACATAAGTTATTTCCTAACACAATTGGTAAAAATTTAGGTATTAAGAGAACACCTAAATGGCTTAAACCAGTGGATCTGATACCACCTTCTGTCAAAGCCCCCGACCCCTACCCCGGGAGCGGTAGCCGTGAACAAGCAGCTGGTGGTATCAGTGTTTATTAATTTGGCAGCGGCAATGAGACATCAGGATCATAGTTAGAAAATAAATTTCAGAGTTTCAAATCACCAAACTTTTATAATAAATAAATGGGATAAAACCCATGTTTCATTCACAATACACTTATAAGGATAAACCCTAATTATTGAAAACATAATCTCCTTTTATTTAGGTAACTTTTATAGCCACTTTCTTTAAGCCTTCAGTGCTCCATAGGGGGCTTCTTATATCTTCACATTAACTTACCTGAAACGCGTTTTAAAAAGATTTTATCAGCAAGAAATACTGGGGAGTGCATCCTAGTTTAATCAAAACAAGCTTTTATAACTTTACAGTATTGAGAGCGATTACAATGTTTATATCTACCAAATTACTCATTCAGTATTTGTCATTTTGGCAATTCCATGACTGTGGTTATATTACTATTGAATAACCCTTTGTCCAATAGTAACGCTTGACTATAAGTGTATACAAAACCCCACATACCGGCAGCAATTGTAGAATACAAAGACTCAATCACTGTAAGCATACTTGAAAATATTTGAGATTTTCTAACACATTTTGGTAGAAAAAGAGAATGACTCACAAAAAAGTGATAAAAAAAGATGAATGACTCAAGTTGTAGACTTATGTATTTCTACAGCTTCCTGTTTATTTTCCTGATGATTTTCTATTAAAAACATATAATGCACACGTGTTAGTAAGATAATCCAAATCACATTAGCCATACAACACGAGACAGAACCCCAACGAACTTAGTCAGACAGATCCTAGACATGCGTTACGGGGTCCTAGATCAATTTGGTAGGGTAACGAATTAGTGATCGGGGTTAAAATACTTACAACGACGCAGAGCTTCATGTTTTAGGGGTATAATACCGAGCTACTATTTTGCTATAATAGAGACTGAGAGAGAAAGAAAGTTGAACGAGAATGAAAGGCAGAAGTCTGCCCCTTTTATAGCTGAAACTGAGGTCTGTCGCGCCCCGCGACAGCCTCGTCTCTTCTCCTTCGCGGCCCGCGAGGGCACCCTAGCTACGGCGAGGGTTGCCTTCTCATAACCTAGACTTGCCACACACAGGGACACGTGGCGCAAGGAGAATCCCGCAACCACAGGGGTGTCGCGCCCCGCGACAGACCCCACCAAGACCTGTCACGACCCGCGACAAGGCAAAACCTAATATTTTATTTAATTTTTGATGAAAATGAGGTTATACGGGTCCGGTTTCTCATATACGGAGTGTATTTAGGGCGTTTTTCGAGGGTTGTTATAATATAAGACAATTAAAATACAAACTAGATGAGGAAATAAATATAATATAGACACTTTCAAAAAGAAAAATCAATTTTTTTATTATTTTTATATGAAAAACGTTATTGGTAATTTGTAAAGATGTTTAATAAAAGGAAGCATAATCAATAAACTATTTGAGAAAGTGTAAACAATATCTAAAAACTTTTTAAAAAATATGTTTTTAAAGAAACATAAAAAAACAAACAATTTTTTTGACACAAAACGTCTATAGTATTTTTTATACTTTTTAATTTGTTTTGTAACAAAAAGAAAATTTAAAAAAATATGACTTATATAGGGGTAAATATGAAAAGTTTAAATGTGATTTTACGGAAAGAGGGTATGAAATGTAATAAGAGTGGTGCATTTAGTAGCCCCCTAAAATAACACAACGTGAACACTCGTAGCTTAACATAACATGCAGAATTTTGTGCCAATGAGGTAGTGGTGGAGTGATTGTGGAAAAACTTGGTGTTCCTTGTGACCCAGGTTCAACTCCCACTCTCCCCATTATTTTCTGCGGCATCTAGGTGAAGGGCGAATACCGGTGGCGCAGGTTCGTCTTGGATGGGAGGCAAAGTCTTACCGATTATTCCACTGTCATGCCTTCGGCCGGGTGGAGGTCGGGGATCCGCGCATCTGGGAGAGCCAAGGGGCTGGTGGCGGTCGAGCAGTCGACCTTGACCGCAGCGTCCGGTGTCACGGTGGTTGGCACGTCGTTCCTTGCCGTTCAAAAAAAAAAACATGTAGAATTTGTCATCAACATGTCAAACATAGTGTATGTTTAGCATGGAGCTTTTAGGAGCTTCTAGCTTTAAGCTTTTAAGAAAAAGCTCCTACTCAATAAAAAGCCCTGTTTGGTTGAAGGAGCTTGAACCTTTAAGGTTAGGAGCTTGAAGCTTTTGGTAGAAAGCTCCTACTAGTAGCGTTTAGAAGGAGCTACAAGCTTTTAGGGAAAAATGACTGTTTTAACCTCTAAAGATAAGAACTTTTTAGTTATGTCCATTTTGGTCATTTATACATTTTATTAAAAGCTTCAGCTATTCTGCCAAACACCTAAATATATCTAAAAAGCTACAGCCACCCGCTACCAGCTACAGCTACCAGCTTCCAGCCATTAGCTTCCAGCCTACTCGATCTTTGTCAATTGCCGGAGAGTGTGGACATTCCTTCCTCCGGCCAAGTTCCGATGAGTAAGTTTAGGCCTAGTCGTGATGGATTGTTGCCTCTTATGCTCGGGTTGTATCCTCCGGTTCCTAAAGGTCCTTGAGGGAAGCGTCGTTCCGTGACAAAGCCTACGATCGACGATTTTGAGGCTCGTCAATTTGGTGTTTGTTATGCTCGTCACCAGAGGGGTTTCCCTATAGTGACCAGGGCGTCATTAGACGAAGATAACGATATGGAACATCCTGTTACCCTAAAATATGGTCTGGCTGTATTTCCCGACCTTGTCATTTTGGACACCGGCATCTTTCATACCCCTGCAGAGGTAGCAAATCTTTGATCAAGTTTGCTTTTGTTGTTTCCCGTTATGTGGGAATATGTACAAGTACTTGGTTCATTTTTGCAGACCATGATGAGAGCCTTGTCACTCCATGTTGGTCTTGTTATTAGATAGTTAATGTACCTATTACCAAGGCACCCATCTGTTAACGCTGTAATTTTTTTTTGTCAGAAACGACGTGTTTATGTAAGTCGTTTTTTTTGACGTTGGTATTCTATATACTCCTTATGACTTAATATATATTAAGTAGAAGGTATGTTAAGTATTGTGCATGGGTGTTTTTATGGGAACTTTAATCGAAGGATCGAAGTTTTATTTCAACTAAATAGGAACATCTTTACAAAGGTTGACCAAAAGGTCGATGAAACAATGTCCTATTCTAAAAACAAGAAAAATAGAAAAATATTTGTCTCTGTTCTTGGTGAGAATCACATATAGCAATTCTTGAGTTACGCTACGTTCCAGGATCGGGGGATGGGTGTGCCCTCTAGGTGTTCCAATGCATATGCCCCTTTTCCTAACACTTCCTTGATTAGGTATGGTCCTTCCTAGGTGGGGCCCATTTTACCAGTATTCTCGGTCCTGCTAGCCTCGTTGTCTCTTAGAACATAATCGCCTACCCGGAAAGTGACAGCGGATGCCCTTTTGTTGTAGTAGCTAGCCATTTCCTGCTTGTATCTCGCTTCGCTGATGACCGCTGCTTCGCGTTGTTCTTCCAAGAGGTCAAGGTTTTCCCTAAGGCGCTGGTCGTTGCCATCCTATGTTGTTAGGCGCCTTAGAGACGGTAATACGACCTCCGCCGGGATCATTGCTTCTGTGCCATACGTTAGGCTAAAGGGCATCTCTTTGTTTCCTGATTTCGGCGATGTACGATGAACCCACAGAACTACGGTTAGCTCGTTCCACCTGTCCATTGCCTTGGGGTGGGCCACCGAGGTGAAGATTTGTTGTATTTCTAGGTCTTTACACCATTCTTGGATGGTCTTGTCCGCGAATTGAGTCCTGTTGTCGCTTACTAAATACAGTGGTAAACCGAATCGACACACAATGTGTTCCCAAGGAATTTTTTCACGTTGTCCGCCCTGATTTTTGCTAAGGGCTTGGCCTCGACCCACTTTATAAAATAGTCGATCGCAACGATGAGGAATTTGACCTTGCCTGTCACTGGGGGGAAAGGGCCCACGATGTCGACGTCCCATTTTTGGAGAGGCCACGCCGCCGTTACTAGTATCATGCTGTTCTTGGGGCATAAGGTCTGCGGAACGTTGACAGCTCATGCACTTACGTAACTCCTTGATCGCGTCTTCATGCATACATGGCCAATATTACCCGGCGTTTGTTATCCGCATATCCCTTCGTGTATCTCTTTGATCAGGTATTCCGCCTCTAGCGGAGAAACATAGCGCAAGAGCGGACCAAGGTATGATTTCCGGTATAACGTTCTGCCCTGCATCACGTACTGCAGAGCTTTGGTTTGTATCTTTCTCGATGCACCTTTTGAGGCTGGCAATTCCCCTTTTGTCAAATACTTTATGAGGGGCGTCGTCCAACACTCTTCTTCACTGCTTGTAGCTGACACCTCCCCTTTCGTTATTGAAAGGGAGTATAGCGTTTCTATTCTTACTTCATGTTCCATTCCAGATGTTGCAAGTTTACTGAGCGCGTCAGCGATTTGATTCTTTCCCTGGTGAACATGTGTCAAGGCCACGTTGTTGAACAAGGCGATCAAATTTTTAGCTTTAGCTAGGTACTTAGCCATCGTTTCATCTCGTGCCTCATAAGTTTCATTGATCTGGTTGTTGACCAACAATGAATCTACATACGCATCCACCCGGGTAGTTCCCATGGCGTGCGCCATGCACAATCCAGCTACCAATGCTTCGTATTCAGACTCATTGTTGGAGCATTCAAATTCAAACTTCAGCGCGTACATTAACTTAATACCCTCTGGACTTACAAGCATTAGGCCTGCCCCGGCTCCCTTACTGCTGGAGGAGCCGTCGATATAAAATTTCCATGTTTCATTAGCAGTGCTTGTTTCCAACTTTTCACAGCTCGCTTCCGGGATTTGTTCTCCGTCTGGGATTTCGGCGATGAAATCCGCCACTACCTGCTCCTTTACATCTGTTCTTTTGCGGTATTCGATGTCTAGTGCTCCCAGCTCAATTGCCCATTTTGCGAGCCGCCCTGAAATCTCTGGTTTGTTTAGTACCTGTTGTAATGAATAGTTTGTCAGTACTTGGATTTTGTGTCCCTGCAAGTGCCGGAGTCACCAAGAAGCGTGACCAGGGCTAAAACCAACTTTTCCAGTGTGGGGTACCGTGTCTCTGGGTCCGTTAGAACTCTGCTGACACAGTAAATCGGCGTTTGTACTCCGCCACGCTCTACCATTAATACGATGCTGACTGCATGGTGAGTGGCTGCCAAGTACATCTTCAGTATCTTGTTGGGCTTTGGACAAGTTAAAGTTGGCAGGTGTGCCAGAAAACGTCTCATCTCTTGCAACGACTCTTTTGCCACCGCCGTCCATCGAAAGTTGTTTTAATTCAAATAGTCTTTCAACGTCTTTATGAAGGGCAGCGATCTTTTAGCATGTTTGGCTAAGAACCTGTTTATAACTACCAGCCTACAATTCAAGGTTTGAGCTTGTTTCAGGGTACTTGACGAAGGCATATTGGTTATGGCCATAACTTTCTCAGGGTTTGCCTTGAAACCATCGCGTGTGACGATGACTCCAAGGAACTTGCATTCTTCAACCCCGAAGGAGCACTTCTATGGGTTTAGCTTGATGTTGTATTCTCTTAGCGTTCAGAAGGTTTCTTCGATGTCTTGCAACATTATTTTCTCTTCCATGCTTTTAATCACAAGATCGTCGACGTACACCTCTAGATTATGCCCAATTTGATTTGCAAACGCCTTATCCATCAGCCTTTGGTAAGTCGCCCCTGCGTTCCGCAAACCGAAAGGCATTTTTGTGAAGCAGAATATGTCGATATCGGTGAAGAAAGCTGTTTTTTCTTCGTCTTCTTTCGCCATTTGTATTTGGTGGTATCCTTTATAGGCATCGAGGACACCCTTGAAACGGTAGGGGACCAGGGAATCGACCATAAAATTGATTTTAGGCTATGGATACGCGTCCTTGGGGCACGCCTTGTTCAAGTCTTTATAGTCGACACACATCCTCCATGTGTCGTCTATTTTCTTGACCATAACCGGGTTAGCTACCCAGGTGTGATAATTTGTTTCCCTAAGGATTCCTGCCTCCGTCAATTTCAGCACTTCTTTTATAATTGCTTTTTTCCTATCAGGGGCCATGCTACGCCTTCGTTGAGCTATTGGTTTGATTCCGGACAAGGTGGACAACCAATGTTCGGCTCTATCATGCGGTATGGCGGTTATGTCCCCATGCTCGATGGCGAAAACATCCATGTTGTTGCGGAGTAGCATCTTGAGGCTCCCCTTTGTTTCCGGTGAAAGGGTGTCGATGATGGTAACCATCTGATCCGAGTGCTCAGTACTTAAACTAGAGGTGTACAAATCGGTTAATCTGTTATTAAAAAAACCGGTTAAAAAAAACGGTTTTTTCACCCAAAATAAAAACCGGTTTTTTTATTACCGGTTCCGGTTACTAACCGGTTTTTGAGGTCCAAAACAATAACCGGTATAACCGGTTGGGACCGGTTTTTAACCGGTTTTAACCGGTTTTTTAATAACCGGTTCGGTTAATAACCGATTTTTGAAGTCAAGAATAGTAACCGGTATAAAAACCGGCGGTTAAAAAAACCGGTAAAAAAAAACCGGTTATAAAAAAACCGGTTAAAAAAAAACCAGTTTCGGTTTTTTTTCCGGTTTCGGTTCTAAAACCAGTTTTTTTGTACACCTCTACTTAAACCCATATTTCTTGACCTATCACTCCTGTCGGCCGCTGTCGATACCTCTTTGCGTTCATTACTTCACCGATATGGTCACGACACACTGCTGCCACCCTCCGGGGATTGGAAACTTCATGAACCCTTGCGCCGTTGAAACAACTGCATCGAGTTTACCCAGCATGTAGCGTCTGATGATGATGTTATAATGTGATTTTTCCCTGACTACTAGGAAGTGTATCACTATCGTTCTTTCGCATGGCGCCTCCCCAAACGTGACCGGGAATGTGATTTGTCCTATTGGGTCCACCATCTCTCCCGTGAAGCCTCGAATAGGGGCGTGAATTGGTTTAAGGAGCGCCTGGTCCTCTCTCTGCATGCGATTATAACAGTGCTCGTAGATTATGTCTTCTGAGCTTCCCGTATCTACCAATATTCTTCTCATGTAATAATCACCTACCGCCGTAGTGATTATGAGTGGATCTGTGCTGATGCGAGTATCCCGCTATCTAGGACCAGCATGGATATCGACCGACATCCAAGGTTCAACGATTTCGAATACTCTCTTTGTTCCCTTTACGTCCTCGACATAGACCATGTTCATCTCGCGTTGTTTCTTGCTCGTCTTTCCATCTTCGTCTTTTACCACCGCTGGACCTAGTTTGATGTCTTTGACCAGGTGTGCCAACTTACCTGATTTGACGTAATATTCGATTTTCTTCTTCAATTAGTAACAGTCATTAGTGTCGTGCTCCCGCCCCTTATGGTGTAACGCCCTGCTTTTTCATACTTTCCATAATTAGAAAGCTTTGTCCGTATTTCTATTTTTGGAAATCTTGTATTCTTGTAATCATCTTTTCTGTCGTATCGTTGTAAGATCCGAGACTTGGATCATAAATAAAAGTTCGTATTTCTTACAATTCATGTTTTACATATTCATACTTATTCACACGTTTGAATTCATTATACATATGATAACCTATTCGTAATTCTTGCAAGATGTGTTAAAGTTACAAACATTTGTCATACATGCTCAATTCATGTGTATACGATACTTAATCTTGATCTTCATACTTAATCATACTTTTTTGTGTTCTTTTGTTATAAAAAAACATGTTACCTTCATATCATCTATAAGAACATAATGTTTCTACCTTGAAACGTGATAAATACACACATTTGGGCTTGTAACATGTTAGGTTATACATTGAATATGTTAAATACTTAACATATAACACAAATATGTAACATTATAATGTTAAAAAAAAAAGTATGGCAGCCCAAATCAGTGCCAATCAACCCTATGTGGCTGGGTTTTGTGGACTTGTTTCAATGATTAACCCTTCTAAAGACTTCCAAAGCCCAACCCAATGAAACCCTAATCCATCCCCTATATAACCCAAGCCTCCTCCAAGCATTTTTCACTTTCTAAACACTCTCCATTCACTCTCAATCACTCCAAATCGCAGCTGAAATCAAGAGTTCGTGCATATTCATCACATCTTACAAAAGTGAGCATAACGCACTCATTTCTTAACCTTTTCACTTGACTCTTTTTCCTACTCACTTGGATTGACCTTAGGAACATTTCCACAAGTTTTCCATGGAAAACCAAGGTCTGGAATGACACCAAAAAGGCTCCAAAGTTGACTAATTTTTCTGTTTTTGATTCAATCTTTGTTAAACTTTATTAAACTTGAGTTATCTCATCTCAAACCTATGTCCTTATGCTTATAACCACATCTATGGTTAGTTAGGCTTAAAAACAAGGTTGAGACATGTAAAATCAGAGGTGTAAACCACAAACTTTCTGTTTTGTTTAGGATTTTTATCCACAAGTAGTGTTCAAGCTTGAAGCTTGATGTTTGTGTGATTATAGGACAAGATTTGGCTATCCTACTAAAACTCCACACATTTCTTGATGATTTCTTAGATTAGTTATAATTATTTCCTTTCTTATTGTATGTTCATGACCCTCCTTGAATGTTCATAACATCAAGTGTAGTGGTGAACACTTAGAGGTACCTAAATGGAAGACTTGTTCTTCCTACCTCCTACATGACTTCTATGACACAAAAGAGGTTCCTAAATGGAGGATTCATCCTCCTACCTCATGCTTGATCTATTGGACATATTGATATATTACATAACCTATATATTACCTAAGTAATCAAACCTTTAATGATGAACTAGTGGTCACTTGTCAAAGTGTTTGGTTACATCATCTAAAACATTATGTGTTAAAGATGATTACTTTTCATATGTTTATGTTCATACGTTTTTAAACTCCGAATCTTTACTCCACCGTATCCTCCAATACTCACACGCCTTTGTTTCTTCGTGTAGAAGGACTTGGTGTTCCAACCTCCTATAACAACAACTCTCTCGCGGATTCACAAGTGGAAAGCTTGCAAAACCGTGAGTATACTCGAACTTCCCCTTTTTAGTTTACCACTTCTGGGGTGTAACATGTTGAACTATAAACTACACTCAAACTTTAATCTTTATGCATGCACAAAACAATCCAAATACATGAATGCTATGTTGTTATACTTGATACATATACTTGGGTGATTCTTTTGTGATACAATAGTCATTAGCTTTATACGAGCCTCCATTTGACATGCATAGGGCTATAGGAGTAACGCACCACCTGTGAACGAGAGGTCATGTTAAAAATTATATTCTTTATTGCGTAAACAGAGGGTTGACTAGAAATATTGCATGCCATGTTATGTTGATCTTGAATAACCTAAGTTGTCATGTGGATTCGTTTTTAAACTTTGATACTTATACTTAAACTTGTATACTCGCCTTTGCTTTTGCATTGAACTTTATTTTAAACATGTTACAGGTTGAGGATGATGATGCCATGAAATGAAGTAGCAATGATGCTTAGATACACATTTAGACGTCTTACGTTAAAATTTTGTATCAATTTTGTTCTCATTGTTATGTACTTTCATTGAACTTGTTGTTATTTGAAATTCTATGTAATGTTTGACTATTTGATTTATGAAATGAAAACGGTTTGAATTAAATATTGTCACCAATAGTGTTATGAAGTCTCTTGCAATCTGTTTCGTCTCACTCCGATGTTTCCGCCATCGGTTGGGCTGTGACAGATTGGTATCAGAGCCAAAACTATAGGGAATTAGGTAGAATTGCCATGTTCGACCTAGTCTATAGTAGGTACCTTATTTTTTACTATTCTTTATTCATGCTTAAAATGTTATTCTTCCTACCTTGCTTCTTTCTCTTCTATTTGGTCTTAATACTTACATAATGTCTTTCCTAAAACATTTTTACATAATACATTTGAAGACTTGAAGACACTCTTTATAAAAAAGAGACGAGTTTACCAAAATAGGCGTGAAGCCCATAATTTGGTGAACGACTCTCATTCCGCTTATTCTTTATTTTGCATGAAATTACGCCATTAAGTTAGGAGTGAAATCCACATCTTAATGGTAAATTTTCAATTCAAACTCTAGTAGACCCTCGTCAAAGTGTTGAAATTAAATTTTGACCCGACGAGTACCAACCACATTAGGGTACGAAATCGTCAAGTTAGGGGTGAAAGAAGCATCTTTGTCGATTGAGTCCCATTCCTTGATTTTCAATCTCGCCAAAGTTTCGGTTGTTTCAATCGATTAGAGACGTGTAGTAACTGGAATGGTAAGATACCGTTAATCGCTTCTCGACAAGAGTATCTTACCTATAGGCCAAAGCATGTTTATCTAATTTGAAAGGACTTTCTATTCACTTTGGAATAGTCGACGTTTCTATACCCGAAACAATCCTATGTGTTATGAGCCTCTCTTTTATGCGATTCAATTTATATTTGATTTTATACTTGTTACCTCGTTCATTTCAAAAACGTTACACAATTCGCACGTCTATTGCAATAAAAAACAATAATAATTCTCGTGAACAAACTAAATTTATACTCTTTTACGCATTCATACGTGTTTATGTTTTGTAAATGCTTGTTGAATTCATGCTAATTATGTGAACCATACGTGATACATCATGCTTACATGCTTGTACTTGCAAAACTTATTTTGAATTTATGATCAAGTCTCATCCTTTTTACCCTTCTCTTTCGATTCATAGATGTCGTCCAACACTGCGCCAAAGAGGACCAAGTCAAAGAAGGGTTCAACCTCCAACACCAACTCTGACTCAATGTCGAAAAAGGATTGTATGAAATTCATGGCCAAGCAAATGGCTAAGGTCATACCCGACATTGTCAGCAGGATTCAGACTAACACCGATTCGCCACATGGCTCTGTCGATTCGAAGGTGGAAAACCCCAAGCCGACATTCCTATTCAAGCAATTCATGGCCTGTAAACCTCTGGAGTTTACTGGCAAGGATGGCGCCACTGCCATGATGAATTGGTTTGACGCAATTGAACTCACGTTCCTATAACGTCGGTATCCCGATGGCCTACGAACCTTGAATGCCACTGGAGTTTTCCGTTCGAGGGCACTCGAGTGGTGGACCTCCGAACGCAATAAAAGGGGAAATGATGTAGCACATGCTTTACCTTAGGATGAGCTTAAACAACTCATGAAAGACCAATTCTGTCCTCCCCACGAGCTCCAAAAATTGGAGAACGAGTTTTGGCACTTAACACAAAAGGGGAGCGACATCGACGGCCTAATTGCACGCTTCAAGCAACTTAGTGTCCTCTGCCATGGACAGGTCGACACCGTTCCCAAAACCATAGCCAAGTTTATATGCTGTCTTTCACCATCCTTGATCAACCATGTTGCCTCCGCTTGCCCCAAAACCATTGAAGATGCCTATCGAATAACCACTGAACTTAACAACAACTGCGTTCTTCATGGAACCTATGACAAGGTTTCATCGAAGAATGCGCACCAGGCCATTGCCGATACTACCACCACTGTTGAACCTTCATCGTCTCAACCACCCAAGAAGAACAAAGGCAAGAAGCGGAAGCCTTCAAGCAAAAATTGTGTGGTCATCACTCCGCCAAACCCTCTACCTATCCAAACAGTATTCGCCGTTACCACCGCAACCAACGAACTACCAAAATGAGCCTACACTGGGTCTCATCCTCAGTGTACTACTTACTTGTATCACCATCCTACCAACGCATCATGCTGCAAATGTGCCAATTGTCATAGGTTTGGGCATTTTGCTGACCGATGCCGCAACATCCCTTAACCGTAAAACAACCAACCTCAAGCTATTGTTGCTAATCCCGCTCCTATACGAGCGTGTTTCAAGTGTGGTGATCTTAACCATCTAGCAAACGTCTGTCCTCAACGAAACCAGCCTCAGCAGCAACAACCGCAACAACAACATGTTCAACAACCCGCTAAAGGCTGAGCTTTTCTCCTTACCACCGCTCAAGTGCAAAATGCGAACGATGTCATTACTGGTACATTTCTTGTGAACCATGTTTATGCTTCATGTTTATTTGATACTGGCACCGATAAAAGTTTTGTGTTGTTAGAATTCGAACCTTTGCTAAAGTTTAAACGCTATAAGTTGCCAAGATCTTTCACTGTCGAAGTCGCTGATGGAAAATCCGTCGCTGTCGATTCCGTTCTCTCTATGTGTTCTTTGCTTCTTAACGATCATAGGTTTCGCATTAACCTCATACCTATGCAAATGGGTAGCTTTGACACCATAGTAGGCATGGACTGGCTTAGGCGAGTTCGTGCTGAAGTTGTTTGTTCTGAAAAGTTTATATGCCTTCCTCTTCCAAACGGTGATTCTCTACATGTGTATGGCGAGAAACCCTCTCAAGGTGTCGCAGCCCCCGACCCCTATCACGGGAGCGAGCGCCGTGAATATCCAGATGGGTGGTATCGGTGTTTATTAATTTGGCAGCGGAATACATCAGGACCGTAGTTAGGAAATATTTTTATCAGAGTAAAACACTAAACTTTTATAATAAATCTTTGGGATAAAATCCCAAGTTCATTTGACAATACATTTGTAGGGACAAACCCTAATTATTGAAAACAAAAACTCCTTTTTAATTAGGTAACTTTTATAGCCACTTTTCCAAGCCTTCAGTGCTCTCCAGCTTGCTTCTATTGGCTTTCACATTTTGTTACCTGAAACACGTTTTAAAAACATTTTATCCGCAAGAAATACTGGAGAGTGCATCCCAGTTTAATCAAAACAGGTTTTATAATTTCACAGTACTGAGAGCGATTACAATGTTTATATCTACACAATTACTCATTCAATACTATCCACACCAGACTTGTGGGTCATATTACTCATTGGCTAACTTGTTGTCTAATGGTAACGTCTTTCACATTTTGTATACAAAACCCCAACATACCGGCAGTAATCGTAGAATACATAGACTCAATCAACGTTAATTATATCTTAAAACATTTCAGGTTTTGTAAAAACAATTTACAAAAAGAGTTTATAAAAGGGGAATGACTCACATTTTACATTTAAGTAAAACTAAAGCTTCCCGGGAATCTCCTGGTTATTATCTATAAAAATTAAACAATGCACACGTGTTAGTAAAATAACCCAAATCACATTAACCGTACAACTCGAGATAGAATTCCAATGACTGAGTCAGGAAGAGCCTTGATATGCATTACGGAATCCTAAATCAATTGAGTGTAACACGAGATAGAACTCCAACGACTGAGTCAGGTAGAGCCCTAACATGCATTACAGAGCCCTAAATCGATCGTGTAGGGTAACAACAAGATTATAATACTTACAACGAGGCAGAGCTTCGCTTTATAGTGGGTATTATGCTCGGGTATAATAATTGCTATTTAGAAGTTGAGAGAGGAATCGAGAAATGAACTAATTGTCAAATGAGCTCGAACACTCTATTTATAGGCCTGATCTGACAACTTGTCGCGCCCTGCGAAGCCCCAGGCTAAGGCTGTCGCGGCCCGCGAGAGCCTAAAAGGCGGCACTAGCTTAGTCTAGTCAGCAGGCTAGACTTGACACGCATAGGACACGTGGTGCAATGCCTTGTCTGACAAGTCCAGGCCGTCGCGCCCCGCGAAGGAACTTCCTTCCTCTGTCGCGGGCTGCGAGCGACACAAAATCTTGATTTCCTTGATTTTTATAAGTGTAAGGGTATTTCGGGTCTGCTTCTCGCGTACGGGGTATATTTTGGAACGTTTAGGGTCACGTTAAGGGTTCTAGGAAGGTTGTTATAACCTCCCCACATTGTTTTAGATCTCGTCCTCGAGGTCTACTAGAACTGGTGTGGGTACTTCCTTTGCATCTCTGATTCGAGTTCCCAAGTGTATTCTGGTCCTCTCTTGGAATCCCATTTCACTTTGACCAGAACTAGTCTCTTGTGTTTGAGGTTCTTGATCTTTCTATCTTCAATCTGAATGGGTTTCTCGATAAACTTAAGTTTCTCATTTACCTCTATGTCCTTAAGAGGTATCACTAATGATTCGTCTGCAAAGCACTTTTTGAAATTACATATATGAAACACATCATGTATTCCTGTCATTTCCTTTGGTAGTTGTAGCTGATAGGCTACAGGTCCTATTCTCCTAATAATCTCGAAAGGTCCAACATACCTGGGGCTTAGCTTTCCCCTCTTAACGAATCTGACTATTCCATTCCACGAAGAAACTTTTAATAATACCTTATCTCCTACTTGAAATTCTAAAGGTTTTCGTCTGTTATCTGCATAACTCTTTTGGCGATCTCGTGTTGCATTTAGTCTTTCCTTGACTTGAATTATCTTATCTGTTTTTTCTTGCACTATCTCTGGCCCAGATAGTTGCTTTTCTACAATTTCTACCCAACAAACTGGAGTTTTGCACTTTCGTCCATAAAGTGCTTCAAATGTTGCAGCATTAATGCTTGTATGATAGCTGTTATTGTAGGAAAATTCTATTAATGGTAAATGGTCGTCCCAATTTCCTCCGAAATAAATTACACATGCTCTAAGCATATCTTCCATTGTCTGAATTATCCTTTCGCTTTGTCCGTCCATCTGTGGATGATAAGTTGTGCTTAGATTTAACCTAGTTCCCATCGCTTTTTGGAAACTTGTCCAAAAATGAGAAGTAAAACGGCTATCTCTATCGGATACGATAGATAAAGGAATTCCATGTAATGAAACTATTTCATTTACATATAGCTTGGCTAACTGTTCCATACTGAAAGTTTCCTTCATTGGTAAGAAATGATTTCTAACTGTTGCAATAGTCCTGAGGGTTTCTGATGCTCAGCTTTAACTTGTGAACAAGTTAAACACTTGGCAACGTAGTTAGCCATATCCTTTTTCATTCCTATCCACCAGAAATTCTTCATTAGATCTTGATACATCTTATCACTTCCGGGATGTATCGTATACTTAGACTTATGAGCTTCTTCTAGAATTCTGTGGCGTAGGTTTCCTTGTTTAGGTATCCACATCCTTTTCTTATGGAACTTCCAAATTCCACCGGTTCCTTGTTCTAATTCCTTAATCATTCCTTTTAATTTTTCAGCATTGTCCTTGATTGCTGATTCCTGTACTTCTCTAATTTGGTCGTTTAAATCTACTTGTAGATTTAATCTGAGAGAACGTACTCTTTTCGGCTTTTCATGATACTGTCGACTTAAAGCATCAGCTACTACATTAGCTTTTCCAGCATGATACTGGATATCACAATCATAATCGCTAAGAACTTCCATCCAGCGTCTCTGTCTCATATTTAATTCTTTTTGCCCAAAAATATACCTTAAACTCTTATGATATGTGAAGACAACAAATTTATTTCCATATAAATAGTGTCTCCAAATCTTAAGGGCAAAAACTATGGCTCCTAGTTCTAGATCATGGGTTGTATAATTCTCTTCATGTTTCTTAAGTTGTCTAGAGGCATAAGCTATAACCTTTTGACGTTGCATCAACACACATCCATATCCTAACTTAGACGCATCACAATGGACTATAAAGTCTTTAGTTCCTTCTGGTAATGCGAGTATGGGTGCGTTGGTTAATCTTTGCTTAAGAATCTTAAAAGATTCTTCCTGTTTCGTTCCTCGTTCAAACTTAACTGATTTATAGGTCAGTTTAGTTAATGGAATGGTTATTCTAGAGAAATCTAAGATAAATCGTCTATAATATCCTGCCAGTCCAAGAAAACTTCGTACTTCTGTTGGTGATCCAAGGACTTTCCACTTAGTAATCGCCTCGATTTTTGTGGGATCCACATGAATTCCTTCATGATTAACCAGATGTCCAAGGAATTGCACTTCTTGTAACCAAAATTCACATTTTGAGAATTTAGCATAAAGCTTCTCTTTTCTCAATAATGTAAGAAGTGTATGCAGATGCACTGCATGTTCCTCTTTACCTCTTGGAGTAAATTATAATATCATCTATAAAGCAAATTATGAATTTATCCAGGCATGGTTTACATATCCTGTTCATCATGTCCATAAATGCGGCTGGGGCATTGGTTAAACCAAATGGCATGACGGTAAATTCATAATGACCGTACCTTGTTCTGAAAGCAGTTTTAGGAATATCCTCTTCTTGTACTTTCAGTTGATGATATCCTGAGCGTAAGTCGATCTTAGAAAATAATCGAGCTCCTTGAAGTTGATCGAATAGATCATCGATTCTCGGTGTTTATTAATTTGGCAGCGGAATGCATCAGGCGTCGCGACCCCTATCCCAGGAGCAGGCGCCGCGAACATCCAGATGGGTGGTATCGGTGTTTATTAATTTGGCAGCGGAATGCATCAGGACCGTAGTTAGGAAATATTTTTATCAGAGTAAAACACCATACTTTTATAATAATAAATCTTTGGGATAAAAACCCAAGTTCATTTGACAATACATTTGTAGGGATAAACACTAATTATTGAAAACAAAAACTCCTTTTTAATTAGGTAACTTTTATAGCCACTTTTCTAAGCCTTCAGTGCTCTCCAGGTGGCTTCTATTGGCTTTCACATTTTGTTACCTGAAACGCGTTTTAAAAATATTTTATCAGAAAGAAATACTAGCGAGTGCATCCCAGTTTAATCAAAACAGCTTTTATAATTTCACAGAACTGAGAGCGATTACAATGTTTACATCTACACAATTACTCATTCAGTACTATCCACACTAGACTTGTGGGTCATATTACTCATTGGCTAACTCGTTGTCCAATGGTAACGTCTTTCACATGTTGTATACAAAACTCCAACATACCGGCAGTAATTGTAGAATACATAGACTCAATCACTGTTAATTATATCTTAAAACATTTGAGGTTTTGCAAAAATAATTTACAAAAAAAGTTTATAAAAGGGGAATGACTCACATTGTAGATTTAAGTAAAACTAAAGCTTCCTGGGAATCTCCTGGTTATTATCTATAAAAATTAAACAATGCACACATGTTAGTAAAATAAACCAATTCACATTAACCATACAACTCGAGACAGAATTCCAATGACTGAGTCAGGTAGAGCCTTGACATGCATTACAGAATCCTAAATCAATCGAGTGTAACATGAGACAGAAATCCAATGACTGAGTCGGGCAGAGCCCTGACATGCGTTACGGAGCCCTAAATCGATCGTGTAGGGTAACAGCTGTGACAACTGGCACAAAACCGATAATTTCCGTACTATTTTAATTATTATTTATTAGTTGCAATTATGTGCTTAAACGTCAACATAGGGTGATTACTTGCTTTACATATGAATTCATGCATGTTTTATACTACAAATATTGCCTTGTGCATTACTTTAAGCGTTGCGTCAGAAGGACTAGTAAACTCACCGATAAGACACACTGTGTCAGCATTTCTGCAGAAAGCAGTCAGACAATAGATTTAGGGCCTAGGAGTAGGTCCAATATCTAAAATACATTAAAACCCAAGTATGGATACAAGGGTTACCATATAAACTTTCTGGAAGCTAAAATACGCACTAAAAGACACCCGAAACTTACTTAAAATGCTGAATTCTGCAGAATTCAGCCATAATCAGCCATGTAACACCAAAATATCATGCAAAATTTACGTTTTATGTCCAGAATAACTTACAAAGTGTCGGGAATTGAAACTGTCACAAAAGGCGCTTCATACTTAGTGAAACTGCGCAATATAGCACTTTAACGCACCGTAACGAAACGAATAACCGGACACTATCCGAAACATCAAAATTTTACTAGAAGTAATGTTTTTATGATATTAAGCTAGTTATGGGGATAGAACATCATATTACATCCTAAAATCACTAAACACATAAAATACCTAACTTAATACTTGAAATCTAACTTAATCACCTAACTAGTGTTTGAAATCAAACCAAGACACCCCCCCCCCATAACCGGTTCCAACAAGGGTCCCACCCTTGGATTTTCTTTAGATTAATTTATGTGATATGCTAATTAGAAATGGGACATATTAACCATATGTTAAACACTTGTTATGAGTTGATGAATATAAGAGCAAAGAACATTACACTTACCTTAACACATTCAAAATTCACCATATCTTCCCTTCCTTCTCCCTTGCTCTCGGCTCACCCTCACTACCCACACATCCATCATTTTCAATCCATTTCCTAGCAATCCAAGGTTTTTACAAGGTGTAAGAAGCTTATCAAAGAAGGTGTGAGGTGCTAGAACTTGAAGGACCACTTGGAGGAGCCATTAACCACTTGATTTCTTCCATCTTCATCATCTACCTTCTTGTGCCACTTCCCTAGCCATTAGAGCTAGTTGTAAGCCTCTTGATCACTAATTTAGTTCATGTTTAGTGATCACCAAATTTTGTGCTAAGTGTATATTATGTGTATTATATGTAGTAGTGTATTAGGGACTTGAAAATACACTAAATACTCCCAAGGAGTATAAATACCAAAATACACATACAAATACACGAGGATACTTAAGTATACAAATATACAAAAATCCTCACAAGAAGAATATATGGACAAATACAAGAAAATATATTTATGAAAATATATTCCTTAACATATTATTGGACTTGGACAATTTATAGACATTTTGGACAATAAATATATATTTGGACAAGTATATATAACTATTACCAAGTAGTAAAAATTATACAAAATCGGGTGAATGGCAAGAACAAATATATATATTTACAAGCATGACAAAAATATATATATTCCACACAAGACTTAAAAATATATTATTCCGGAAAGTAATAAAAACCAAAGTATTGATTTTTGGCAAATAATGTAAAATACACAAGTATTTACATAGAAATACAAGTATGCTTTCCTAAGTATACTTGCACAAAAATAATATTGAGAATATTATTTTACAAAATACTTATATTCATTTTTGGAAAAATAATATAAGTAACATATATAGAAAAGTTAAAAATATAAATTATTTTTAACAACTTATTACCTTGACAAAGAATTCATAAACAAATATATATTTTAAGAAGTGAAATATATATTTACGAATAGACACTCAAAGTGCAAGACACAACGAACGGGCAAGACCCGACAAACAAGGGCACGACCCTCACAAAAGATGAACATACAAAGAACAAATACATAAGCTAAAGATGGTGACTTGTACTTGTGTGTTACAAGTCTAGTGACTAACGTATATAGAGCACATATAGGTCACGATGCTACAAAACCAACCGGTGAAGTTTACGACGCAAGATACGCAAAATTGTGAGTTCATGCCCCCACTTTCAAGCTTTTACTTGTTTTTCTAAACTTGGGAAAAATACATGTACTATGGTATGTAGAATACAAAACTAAGGAATGACACATAGATCATGTGACGAATAAGGTGCCATAAGCACCATTAATCAACAATATACCTAGACCGCAGAACAAAAGGTTAGATCTAATGGGTTTCAGACAGGCACACTCTGTGCCACTTGCTACCTGGAGTGCTTTTGTGTCTCTAGTCATTAACCGACAAGTAAAATGCATATGGTTTGGATGCTTCCTATGTCGTGAGACATGTTAGTGGCCTTGCAAACCAATAGGGATCTCGTATTCCTTACATTTACAAAACTCAGTTTCAGATACGTCTTTACAAATTACATACCATGTTTTCATACAAGTATTCAACATTTTATACAACAACTGCATGAATTCACACCAACATTATGTTGACGATTTTCCAAAACTTACATGTATTTCAGGTAACTAAGTGGATGTACGTGCGGTCTCACTCTTGCTCAAGGATGATGTTTATGTTTTTAGTTATGTCGTGTCAAGACTCCAATGCCTATTTTGTGGGATTTGTTCGTTATTTCCCACCTCATGTGGTGATATAATGATCAAAACCTTGACGTTTGTTTTTGAAATAAGTTGTAAACTTTTCAAACAATTATCTATCGTGTGATGTAAACACTTAACTTAACTTATGTTTTGGATATTTATTATCAATGGCATATTGGAGTTTGTTTATTGATCATCTAGCATGTTTACCATTCGTATGCAATGAGAACCTTTCAGGATCACACCTCGTGCTTCCTCCTTAGAAAGGGGTGTGACAACAGCAGGGTTATAATACTTACAACGAGGCAGAGCTTCGCTTTATAGTGGGTATTAAGCCCGGGTATAATAATTGCTATTCAGAAGTTGAGAGAGGAATCGAGAAATGAATGAATTGTCAAATGAGCTCGAACACTCTATTTATAGGCCTGATCGGACACCTTGTCGCGCCCCGCGAAGCCCCAGGCTAAGTCTGTCGTAGCCCGCGAGAGCCTAAAAGGCGGCACTAGCTTAGTATAGTCAGCAGGCTAGAATTGACACGCATAGGACACGTGGCGCAATGCCTTGTCCGACAAGTCCAGGCCGTCGTGCCCCGCGAAGGAATTTCCTTCGTCTGTCGCGGGCCGTGAGCGACACAAAAATCTTGTTTTTCTTGATTTTTCTAAGTGTAAGGGTATTTCGCGTCCGTTTCTCGCATACGGGGTATATTTAGGAATGTTTAGGGTCACGTTAAGGGTTCTAAGAGGGTTGTTATACAAGGTCCCAAGCTTATGTCGTGTATCCAAGCAAACAAGTGCTTACGCAAGGGTACCTTCGCCTTTCTCGCCCATATTGTGGATAAAAGGACAAAGGCCCAAGCATAAGTGATGTGCGTGTCGTACGTGACTTCCCTGATGTTTTTCCCGACGATCTTCCTGGTCTGCCTCCTGCTCGTTCTACCGATTTTCGTATCGATTTAGTGCCTAGCGCTACCCCTGTCGCTGAGTCTCCCTTTCGCTTAGCACCCTCTGAGATGCAAGAGCTTTCGAGCCAACTTCAAGAGCTTCTTGATAAAGGCTTTATACGCCCTAGTACATCTCCTTGGGGCACTCCCGTTCTGTTCGTCAAAAAGAAGGATGGGTCATTCCACATGTGTATTGACTATTGTGAGCTCAACAAGCTTACTGTCAAGAACCGATACCCTCTTCCTCACATTGACGACCTCTTCGATCAATTGCAAGACGCGACCTACTTTTCAAAAATCGATCTCCGTTCTGGGTATCATCAATTTTGAGTCCTCGAAGAAGATATACCTAAGACCGCTTTTCGTACACGATATGGTCACTACGAGTTCGTGGTCATGCCCTTTGTTTTGACCAGCACACCTGTTGTTTTCATGGATTTGATGAACCGCGTGTGCAAAGAGTACTTGGACCGTTTCGTGATCGTCTTCATCGACGATATTCTTAACTATTCCAAGACATAAGGAGAGCATGAGCGATACTTGCGTCTTATTCTTCAACTCCTTCATACTAAACGTCTATACGCCAAATTCTCCAAGTGCGAATTTTGGTTAAAAGAGGTTCAATTCCTTGGTCACACTGTCAACGAACTTGGTATTCATGTTGACCCTGCTAAAATTGAAGCTGTGAAGAATTGGACTGCACTCAAATCCCCGTCTGAAATTCGTTCGTTTCTTGGTTTTGCTGGTTATTATCGTCGCTTTATCTCCAACTTTTCGAAGATCGCTGTTCCTTTAACCTCTTTGACTCAAAAAGAGAAACATTTTGTTTGAGGTCCCGAACAAGAGGAATCTTTTCAAACTCTTAAGGACATACTTTGTAATGCTCCTATCCTCGCGCTTCCCGATGGTAACTGACGTGCTGTCGTAGTCACACGCAAATTTAATCCAAGTTACAACTAATAGATAGCAACAAATGGGTATCGAACACAGGGAGTTTGTGGAAAGTGTGTTGATTCTATAGCTTTGTGAATTAACTACAATTACACTAATATGCAGAAATTAAAATTCAAGAGTTTGGATGTTTGGTTTTAAGAACTAAGTTATTAACTAATTGCAAATCAAAATTGGATTGTTAATCGGATTACGAGAGAATGACCACCTTAGGTTCTGGTTTCCATTAACAATTGTGCATAAATCCAACTAGAAAGAGTTACATAGACATAACTCATGCATAAACGTTTGTTGTGATAAAAGGGAACGAAGTACTCGGATTATATAAACGCGAGGTTGTTACCCGATGATCAATTAATCAATATCCAACCTTAACCCTTCCCGTGATATATCTCGATTTTCAACGACACCAAGAACGTACGATTTAGACTAGAATCAAAACATCAATTAACAAGTTACAATCAAACATTCATGCACCATAATAAACATAGCAAACACACCAAATTTATTATTCTAGAAATAAAGGTAAACACACAATAGTCATAAGAAACCTTCACCTAAGATGATCACTGAAAGTTTAGCCGGACATGGCTTGGTGAATCATCATTCCAACAAAATCAAAGTTCATACGAATCAAAATACAAACCGAAATGTTTAGAAATGTTCCCAATCACTTGCACAAGCTAAAATTCATCCCAGAACTCCAGAGAAACGTCCCCAATGATGAGATAGGTGAAAAGACACTTGAAAACGGTTTAATAAGGGGCAGTTACAAGTTTTGCGTCAGGGTCTACCGTAATTTACGGTACCTACCGTAAATTACGGTAGCTTCCAGGTTGTTACGTTGCTCAGCTACTGTCTTACGGTGGCTTTTTGGGAGTTCAGGGGCTACCGTAAATTACGGTAGCCACCGTAATTTACGGTGGACCCCTGAAACTTCCCTTTTGTTCTTCTTTCCAATCCTTATGTAGCCCGCTCCGATCCATTCCATCCAAAGCAGCGTTTTCTCTCGTTTTAAGCTCCAAACGCACCTAAAACATAAGCAACTGTAGTTATCTAATTCAAGACAATTACATGATTAAATGAGGGATTAATTCGTCTTTTAACACACTTAAGGGTTTCCTATGGACCACCCATCACATCCCCACACTTAACCGTTGCTTGCCCCAAGCAACCCATCAAAAACCATTTTCAAATGCATAAGCGATCAACATAAATCATGCATAAACATGTCATCCTTCTACTAACCCTTTCTTAACACCCAAGCAACACACCCCTCACTTAGTCTCTCCTCTCGGCTACAAGTAAGCACTAGCAAAGATAAGCTAGACACACAAAAGGAAAACGGGTGATTGCACAACTATATGCTTGTACCTAAATCGATCCTCCACCTAACAAGTGCCAAACATGAATGCAAATCAAAGGGACTTAAAGGTTGTAACGTGGCTAGGCATACGTGTAGGAAATGGAAATTTATATGTAGTAGAGAATGACTTAATCTGGTCTTTTATTACACAATGAAACAAACAAAACAAAACAAAACATAAACTTCTATATACAAGACAACTCACACATCATTTTTCCTTTTTTTTTCATTGCTTCTTCACTTTTTTTTTTCTTTTTACTGTTTTCTTTCTTTTTTTTAACATAGAAACCATAGAGAAACATCCAACATAACAAAACTAAACACAACTATAACAAACTACTAATACTACAAGACCGGGTCAAATCGGGTAAATTTTTAGGGAACTAGGTAAGGGTTAACAAATGATTGGCTTTAGGCACAAAATGGGCAACTAAATATCCAAACCCCCCGCCCCTCTCACTACCAAGCTCATATTTATAATTTATGAGGTCCAACCCCCCAAATCCCACACTCGCACACACTATGACGAGGCTACCTAAATGCCCTTATCCTTTCCACATTCATGTTTAACTAAGGCCTCGAACCGTATTCAAGCACAAGTTCTAATGCACACCCACCCATTGTCACTCTCATCAAAGACAAGCATTATTTATTTACAATTGTGGCTTCAACTCTCAACAAGACAAAGGGTAAATAAGGGTTGCCGGTGTGTCACTTGGGGTTAGTACTTAAGTGTTCAAATTCCAACAAATGTTTCGCTTGATTTAAATTTTTTTAAAACCATCAAAATTTTCCCCCATCCCCACACTTGGGATACATTGACCCCAATGTATGGTTTTGGAAGAATTGATCGCTAAAACCATTCAACATCAACAAAAGCTTATAATCTCAAACCCCAAATTTCTTTTTGGTCTTTTTTCATTTTATATTTTTTTTAAAAACACATTCACACCGCCAAACTAGCACAACCCAACACATAACATCAAAAACTAACACACCACCCATCCTCCCAACCATGAACATAAACAAACAAACAAACAAATATTCACAAAATATACAAGAAAGAGCACAACCTGGCTAGTAATAACGCGGCTGAGGAGGCCCGAAGATGGAAGTCATCTTCTCCGACCATTCTCCAAAAGCAAACGAGCCGCTACCACTCCCACTTCCTCCTTGTTGTGAAGCTCCATGTAGTTGATCTTGACGGGGGTCCACCCATTGCGAATGATGTAGCGGCGGTGTTGGATACGAAACACTACCATCATAAGGTGGTAGAGACGCATAATCCACCGGAGGTGGATCCACAACCACTGGCCGCCCCGCATGCCAATCTGTGTGCATACACCGAGCTTGATCATCGTTGTACCTATTGTTCATCTCTTGCTCAAAGGCATAAGCATGTGTGCGGTTCCATGACTCCTGTTGGTCAAAGTTATGCTTCAATGCCCGCTCCATACTTGCCACCATCCATGTTTGATGATCAAATAATGTGCGCTCGGATCCCGACCAAGTATCAAATATCGATGATGGTGGATGTTGGTTTTCAATGATTTCTTGCATGGTACCTTCATACGCCCAATTTGGCTCATAAGAGCGCTCCGTGTAACCAAAGAAACCTCCACCATGTCCCCGACTTGGACCCCCTTGGCCCACATCCATAGGCTCACCATGCGGTTCATCGGTATAGTCTTCATCCCCACTTGGGGGCTAATCCTCGCTCTCGGGCTCATCCGCGTAGTCCGGTAATAACGCCCTCGCATCAACCTTTAAAGCATGCCACCTTTGACATTCCGACTTTAACTTATGATATCGCTCCGACTCATCATAAGTCCATCCAACTCCCATTCTCCGAATGTCAAACGGTTTGTGCCTCTTCGCCGCCCCCTTATCTTCCGGTGTAATAGCCTTGAACAACTTAAGCAACCCCGTGATTGTCCGACAGTACGGAATAATATTTCTTCCCACTTTATTCCGGCATATCCAACCATTGTTCATTACCAAATACCAAAACGGGAAACGGGGTGACCCATGAAGCAACGAGTAGAGAATGGGCACCTCTTGAAACCTCACTTCTTGCTTATCATCTCTCATTGGAATCACATTTAAGATGCAAATCGTAAGCAACAGTTTTGCCTCAATTTTCAGGTTCCTTCTATATAACGTGCCACTAAAGGTACCCGGTAAAAACAACGCTGCCAACATGTCGTTCCATCTTGGATGGGCCTCCAGCTTTAGAAGCAAATCATCAAGACTCGGAATCGTATAATCACGTGTGGGCAAACTATCATACCTTGCTAACTTCCTCAAGGTATCAAATTACATCTCCACATCTATCCCATTCACAGTGCCGGTTAACTTCATCTGAGACGGCTTTTCGTACTTGTTGCATGTTAGAGTGGCCATCCACTCCTGAATTTCATTCATGAACAAATTCTTGTTATCTTTGTCATAGCAACTTAACGCAGCCTCCCAACCCAAGGCACGTAACCTAGCAAATACGTTGAATGGACCAAACTCCACTTCCCTAACCTCCCTTTCACAAATGAATGCAGCCGCCTTGTCTTTTAAGCGATTCATACGATCATTGAACAATGTAGGCTGCCATTCTTCCGGTTGGTCATCTAACGGACCCGCTTCCCATACCGGTTTGTCCGTCGGGTCCAACTCTATCTCTTCCTCTTCCTCGCTATCATCATCTCTTCCTAAATATCTCCGCTTCTTTGGTTGTTTTTCAGGTTGTTTGCTTTTGAAGAACTTGCTCCCGCTTTGTCTTTCGTTCTCACCATTTCCTACACACATCACAAACACAACACAACAACCAAACATACAAAAATCAGTCCCCTTTTTCAAAAATCCCCACACTTGCTTGTTACTATGGTTGTAGATGCTAGTAAATACAAAGTTTCATATGACATTTTCACAAAATTTGGGAATGGTGCCTCTACATTGTAAAGGTTCCCAAAAGTTCAAAAAATTAGCATCAATCTACATCTACAACCATAATCAATCCTTCAACTAACTATTTCATGACATAATTTAAGAACAAGCAAGTGTATATGTAACAAGTAACAACATAAACCTTCAACTTCACAATGCATCATCAAAAAGAAAGTAAAAACATCACATACCTTGAGTTGAAGATGCAAGAACACAAAGAAAACAAAAGCTTCAAAAACCCCCCAAAAATTCGGCACCTAGGGTTTTGAATTCGGCTGAAAAGACAAGGTTTTATTCCAAATTTCTCCCCAAAATCAGAAAGCTTGTGAAATTTTAGCCAAGATAGACCCAAAAATCACTTGATTTGGCTAAGATTTGAGAAAGTTATGGAGGATTGAAGGTTTGAAGGTTATGGGGTTTTGAAAGATCTTGTGGGGTTGATGAGAGTGATGGATGATGTTGTGTGGAAGAGAAGATAGGCAAAAATCGTGTGGTTGGGGTGTAACTCACGTGACTTTATTATTTTTTTATATAACCGCTGACCGAGGTGACCCTTCAATTTCCATAGGCTACCGTAAATTACGGTAGCCACCGTAATTTACGGTAGGCCCTGGACAAAAACACCTACCGTAAACCAGTAGCTTGCCAACATAAAGAAATAAAAATCTCCAGGCTACCGTAAATTACGGGAGCCACCGTAATTTACGGTGGCACCTGGGGATTTTTACTTCGCCAAAAATTCGTTTTTTTTAGTGTTTTTTTTTTCAAAAACCTGGAAATTTACCCTACCCCCTCGAAAATCCGTGTTGTCCTCAACACAATGCTAGAACTATTCATAAGAACGTCCCCACACTTGTTTCAAACATGAGCTTCAAGCGGATACGGTAATTTTGCAAACTAAACAAATCAAAACAAACAAAATAAGCTAACTATGTACACTACCAAACTTGGGCCTCTCATGGTTGTTCTTCATCTACCGGGCGTAGAATGTAGACCACTTTGTCAAGCTCTAAATTATTGATGTCGTTTCCTTCCAAATATGGCTTTAACCGATGTCCATTCACCGTTTGTTGCTTGTTGGTGTAAACATCTTGAATATCAACGTCACCAAACCTACCGACTCGCCGTATGACATATGGGCCTATCCATTTGCTTTTCAATTTGCCCGCAAATAATTTCAATCTCGAATTATACAACCAAACTTTCTGACCCACTTCAAAGGTTCGCTTCTTGATTTTCGCGTCATGAACCTTTTTCAACTGATCCTTGTATGCCGATGCACACTCGTAAGCTTCGTCTCGATTTTCTTCTATCTCACTTAGTTGCAATTTCCGCATCCTTCCCACTTCATCGTAATCCGAGTTCACTATTTTGATTGCCCAAAGCGCCCGATGAGCTAACTCCATTGGTAAGTGACACCCCTTACCATACACCATTCGATAGGGCATTGTACCAATTGGAGTTTTGTAGGTCGTCCGATACGCCCACAATGCATCGTCTAGTTTACTTGACCAATCCTTTCTATCCGTTCGAACTGTCTTCATGAGAATTTCTTTAATTTGACGGTTGGACACTTCGACTTGTCCACTAGTTTGCGGATGGAACGGTGTAGCGATCCGGTGGTTCACGTTGTACCGCTTCAACAGTTTTCCGAAATTGAAATTCTTGAAATGCGACCCGCCATCACTATTGATAACTCTTGGAATACCAAAACGGGCAAAGATGTTGGATTGAACAAATTTGCAAACAACCGAATGATCATTTGTTCTTGTAGCAATAGCTTCAATCCACTTCGAGACATAATCCACCGCCACTAGAATGTACAAGAACCCATTTGAATTCGGAAAAGGACCCATAAAGTCAATGCCCCATACATCGAATATTTCAACAACCAAAATCGGTTGCAAAGGCATCTTGTCCCTCTTTGAAATACTCCCCATCTTTTGGCAATTTACACAATTCTTAGCAAACTCACATGCATCTTTGAAAATTGTGGGCCAATAAAAACCATATGTAAGAACCCGGTAGCCCGTCTTATGGCCACTAAAATGACCTCCACAAGCGGATGAATGGGCATACGTTAAAATCTCTAACACCTCCGTTTTGGGCACACACCTCCTAATGACTTGATCGGGCCCGATCTTGAAAAGGTCCGGCTCATCCCAAATGTATTGCTTCACTTTGACCATGAATTGTTGTCTTCTTTTCTTGGTCCAATGACTTGGGATTGCACCCGTGGCTAGGTAATTCACATAGTGGGCATACCACAGTGCAACGAAAGTAGACACGACTAGTAGTTGCTCATCGGGAAATCGTTCGTTTATCTCGCTCAAATCAACAACCCCTTCCACCGGAATTCGAGACAAGTGATCCGCCACTACGTTTTCACTTCCTTTTTTATCTTGAATTTCTAAATCAAATTCTTGTAACAATAGCACCCAACGAATCAAACGGGGCTTTGCATCCTTTTTCTCCATCAAATATCGGACCGCACTATGGTCCGAATACACGATCACCTTGCTTCCCCAAATGTAAGATCGGAACTTGTCCAAAGCATACGCCACCGCTAATAACTCCTTTTCGGTTGTGGTGTAATTCAGTTGCGCTTCGGACAACTTCTTGCTTGCATAGTAAATTACCACCAGCTTTTTATCAATTCTTTGACCCAAAACTGCACCAATTGTAGTGTCGCTTGCGTCACACATGATTTCAAATGGCTTTGACCAATCCGGTGGTTGCAAGATGGGAGCTTTTACCAAGTGTTCCTTCAAAATATTAAAAGCTTGCAAACACTCATTAGTAAAGTCAAAAGGAACATCTTTTAATAAAAAATTGCACAAAGGTTTAGTAATGACACTAAAACCTTTAATGAAATGTCTATAAAAACCTGCGTGTCCCAAAAATGACCTTACCCCTTTCACATTTTTCGGTGGAGGCAAAGATGATATTACCCGTATTTTTGCCTTGTCCACCTCCATACCCCTCTCCGAAATTACGTGGCCTAACACAATACCCTCTTGCACCATGAAATGGCTTTTCTCCCAACTAAGCACCAAATTTTTCTCAACACATCTTTTTAAAACTTTTTGTAACTCGTTGAGACAAGATTCAAAACTAGTGCCAAAAATTGAAAAGTCATCCATAAAAACTTCAAGCGAATCTCCAACCATGTCCGAGAAAATACTCATCATACATCGTTGGAAGGTTGTCGGTGCATTACACAAGCCGAATGGCATTCGCCTAAAGGCAAAAGTGCCATATGGACAAGTGAAGGTGGTCTTGTGTTGGTCATCCGAGTGTATTGCAATTTGATTGTAACCAGAATACCCGTCCAAAAAGTAGTAATATTTTTTACCCTATAATTTTTCAATGATTTGGTCAATAAAAGGTAGCGGGAAATGGTCCTTCGAAGTGGCGGCATTCAATTTGCGGTAATCAATACAAACACGCCACCCGATGACCGGTCGGGTGGCTATTTGTTCACCACTTTCATCTTTAATAATTTGAATGCCGGCCTTCTTAGGCACAACTTGGGTAGGACTTACCCAAGCACTATCCGAAATAGGATAGATAATTCCCGCATCTAACCACTTAAGTACCTCCTTTTTTACCACTTCCCGAAGATTCGGGTTCAATCTCCTTTGTGCTTCTCTTGTCGGTTTTGCATCTTCGGTGGTGATGATTTTGTGCATAACAATTGATGGACTAATTCATTTTAAGTCGGCAATTGTCCATCCTATAGCTCCTTTGTTCGCCTTTAAAACTTCCAACAAAGCTTGCTCTTGTGCCATCTCCAAATTAGAGGCAATAATGACTAGTAGAGTGTCATTATCCCCTAAAAATGCGTACTTTAAATGGCTTGGCAAGTCTTTCAACTCCAATTTCGGTGGTTCCTCTAATGATGGTTTGGTACCCGAATTGATTTCCACCGGCAAGCTTTCAAATTGATGAGTCCATGGCGGTCAACCCTCCTTCAATGCCATAGCATCTTGTTTCCCCTCTTCAACCCTTAGCGCACAAGCATGTACTTGTTCAGAAAAATCACAAACACACATATCCATACTACCCTCCTCATACGCATGCGGGTTGCATCCGTCGACTAAATCTGCCATAAAACACTCATCAACACCAATAGAGTTAGAATTGTTAGTAAAAACATTCAATCTCATTTTTCGATTTCCGAAAGTCATGTCGACCGTACCAAATCGACAATCAATTACGGCATGCGCAGTGCTCAAAAATGGCCGACCCAAAATAACATTTTGTTGTTGTTTTGGGTCCGCGGATGAGTAGTCTAAGACTAAAAAGTCAACTGGGTAGTAAAACTCATCGATTTTCACTATAACATCTTGAACCATCCCCCGAGATAGCTTATGAGACAAATCGGCTAAAACAACCGTTGTCTCCACCCTTGCTAATGGACCAAAGTCGTATTGGTCATATAAGCCCCCTGGTAAAATGCTCACTCCGGCTCCAAGATCTAGCAACGCCTTTGACATTTGAAAATTACCAACTTGAATAGTTATTAATGGCGTGCCCGGATCTTGGAGCTTAGGAGGAAGCTCCCCATTCAATACCGCACTAACTTGCCCGGTTAAGTCGACCCGCTTAGGCATCTTTTTCTTTTGTTGCCTTCTTTGTGTGCATAATTCTTTTAAAAATTTAGCGTAAGCGGGTACTTGCTTTATTGCATCAAGTAACGGGAGATTGACTTTTACTTTTTTTTAAATGTCCTACAATTCTTCTTTTTGGGATCCCCTTGTTGAAATAAAATTTTTCTTTCCCGGGTCAAGTAGAGCCGATGGAAATGGGACTTGACTCGGCTCCCCTTCATCTTTTTTATCTTTTTGAATTTCACCCAACCCCGGTTTTTCAACATTAACCTCTTTAGACACAATAGGTGGTGAAACTTCATCCTCTTCACTTTCATTACCTGTTATATCTTCAACCACCCCATCAACCAAACCCGATGACAAATTTGCTTTAAATTCTTTGCCACTTCTTAAAACACTAACATGGTTAATATTAACATTACGTGATGAGCTATGGGAAGGATTTACCTTAGTGTCACAGGAAGTTGACCTTTGCTTTTCTTCAACTCCGCCACATCGGTTGCTAATTGACCCATTTGAGTTGTTAGTGCTTGAATGCTTTTGTCACAAACCTCATCCATTTGCATCCGGACTTCATCAAGTTGATACCTTTTTTGCATGTCTTCTTGCATTGCCCGAAGCATGTCCATAACCTCATTCCCACTTGATGAAGTTTGTCCCGAAGAACCACCTTGACCCGTTTGTTGAAATTGCCCTTGGTAACCAAAATTGCTTCCACCCCGGTAATTACCTTGATTGTATTGTGAACGAGGTGCAAAGTTCCCTTGAGCTCCCTGGAAATTTTGGTTAGCTTGGTTCGTCGGATTCCCATAACGGAAGTTAGGACGATTTCTTAACCCAGGGTGGTATGTGTTCGAATTCATGTTAAAGTTTCGACCACCCCCTTGAATAGCATTCACTTCTTCCACTTGCTCTTCAACCACTCCTACTAAACACACCTCCGCCGTATGGCCTATCTCATTGCAATTAGTGCACACATTGTACACTTGATTTGTGGTTTGAACACCTCCACTCTCTACCCCATGTACTTGTGGCCTTGTAATAACATGCCTTGCCCGCCTTGAAGATTGAGCCTTCCTCTTTGAAGTAACTGCCATTTGCTCTAAAAATTGCTAATCATCATCCTCAAAATTTGTACCAAACGTACCGTTAGTGATTGACATTAAATCACGAGCATCCTTCGAACTCAACCCCTCGTGAAAAGCATTTAACAACTCCCAAAGTTGTATACCGTGATGAGGACAATTCCTTAACATCATGTTGAACCTTTCAAAAGCCTCATGAAACATTTCCCCCGGTTATTGTTGGAAACTTCTCAAACCTCTCCTTGCATCATTTGTCTTTTGAGAAGTGTAGAACTCGTCCAAGAAAATTTGTTGCATGTCGGCCCATGTAAAAATCGACGCGGAGGGCAAAGTATGAAACCATCTTTTTGCTTCATCTTCCAAAGAAAATTGGAAGAGAACCAACATGACATCGTTCGAAGAAAACCCTTGACCTCCAATAGTATTGCATATGGAGTCATATGTCTCCAAATGAAAGTAAGGTTCTTCCGTTGCTAACCCCTTAAACTTTAGCAAACTTTGGAGTGCGGTTATTCTAACTTCAAAAGTCCTTCCATCTGGGTGATGAGGAATCACTACCGGAGAAGGATTATTGGTGATAACGGGTCGGAAATGAGCTTTGACACCCCGCACTACCTCCCGGTGATGTCTTAGTGGAGCACCCAATGGTACTCTTGGTTGACCCATTTGCCCTTGCATAGGCCCTTGAGGTGCAAATGGTGGCTGAAATTGGTATTGTTGCATTGGTGGTTGTTGCATAGGCCTTTGAAATTGGGGTTGTGTATTTTGTGGACGAACGTGATGTAAAGGCGTAGGACGTTGCAATTGTGGGCCCTTGTGGCCGAATATGTTGTACCCTAACCGGTAGCCTACCCATGTCTTGAATTTGTTGTAACAGTTGACTTTGTTGACCCGCTCCTCCTTGAGGTCCCAAATTACCTCCATCGCCCCCATAGTAGAATCCTTCTTCTTCGTATCCTCTAAAGTCTTCTTCATACCCATCATCATAACCATCTCCTTCTATACCCGAAGATTGCACAAATGGAAGAGATGAACAGTGGAAACCCGATTGGTTCAGTTGTGGTCGGTATGTAGATGTAGTATGAATAACGGTTGAATTTTGGTGGTATTGAATAGGTAGAGGATGATTGACCTGAAGCTGGAAAGAAGTGTGAAAGTGATGGAATTGTTGAAGCAGGACTAAAGGTAAGGGTAGGTTCAACTTGGGTAGTACTAGGTGGTGTAGTGTTGGTTGGTGCAACAACATATGGTGGAGTAAGTTCGGTAGTGGGATTTGGAATAGTGGTATTTGGTGAAGGTTGTGTTGATGTAGGAATGAAAGTTGATGTTGTTTGACCCGTAGTGGGTGGTATTTGTGAGTCAGCCATAATGTTTCTAGGTGTAATGGGTGAACCAACGATCTTGTTTTCTCGTAACAAAAATCTGTTTCGCCTCAATGTTCTTTCAATTTCCGGATCAAACGATAGTGGTGATGACTTGTGAGAGCCCCTAGTATGCATACACCTGCAGTACCTGCATACTAAACACAACCAGCATAAACCCAAAAATAACAAAACAAAACTACTAAATTAACACACGTTGCGCACTACTCCCCGGCAACGGCGCCAAAATTTGCCGTGCTGTCGTAGTCACATGCAAAGTTAATCCTAGTTACAACTAATAGATAACAGCAAATGGGTATCGAACACAGGGAGTTTGTGGAAAGTGTGTTGATTCTATAGCTTTGTGAATTAACTACAATTACACTAATTTGCAGAAATTAAAATTCAAGAGTTTGGATGTTTGGTTTTAAGAACTAAGTTATTAACTAATTGCAAATCAAAATTGGATTGTTAATCGGATTACGAGAGAATGACCATCTTAGGTTCCGGTTTCCATTAACAATTATGCATAAATCCAACTAGAAAGAGTTACATAGACATAACTCACGCATAAACGTTTGTTGTGATAAAATGGAATGAAGTACTCGGATTATATAAACGCGAGGTTGTTACCCGATGATCAATTATCAATATCCAACCCTAACCCTTCCCGTGATATCTCGATTGTCAACGACACCAAGAACGTATGATTTAGACTAGAATCAAAACATCAATTAACAAGTTACAATCAAACATTCATGCATCATAATAAACATAGCAAACACACCAAGTTTATTATTCTAGAAATAAAGGTAAACACACAATAGTCATAAGAAACCTTCACCTAAGATGATCACCGAAAGTTTAGCCGGACATGGCTTGGTGAATCATCATTCCAACAAAATCAAAGTTCATACGAATCAAAATACAAACCGAAATGTTTAGAAATGTTCCCAATCACTTGCACAAGATAAAATTCGCACCAGAACTCCAGAGAAACGTCCCCAATGATGAGATAGGTGAAAATACACTTGAAAACGGTTTAATAAGGGGCAGTTACAAGTTTTGCGTCAGGGTCTACCCTAATTTACGGTACCTACCGTAAATTATGGTAGCTTCCAGGTTGTTACGTTGCTCAGCTACTGTCTTACGGTGGCTTTTTGGGAGTTAAGGGGCTACCGTAAATTACGGTAGCCACCGTAATTTACGGTGGACCCCTGAAACTTCCCTTTTGTTATTCTTTCCAATCTTTGTATAGCCCGCTCCGATCCATTCCATCCAAAGCAGCGTTTTCTCTCATTTTAAGCTCCAAACGCACCAGAAACATAAGCAACTGTAGTTATCTAATTCAAGACAATTACATGATTAAATGAGGGATTAATTCATCTTTTAACACACTTAAGGGTTGTCCTTTGGACCACCCGTCAGTAACGACGACTTCGTCGTGTATTGCGATGCCTCAAACCTTGGTCTTGGTTGTGTCCTTATGCAACGAGACAAGGTTATCGCTTACGCGTCGAGGCAACTCAAGATACATGAGAAGAACTACACTACTCACGACCTTGAACTAGGCGCAGTTGTTTTTTCATTGAAGATTTGGCGACACTACCTTTATGGTACTAAGTGTGTGGTCTTTACCGATCAATAAGAGCCTTCAACATATCTTCAACCAAAAGGAACTGAACATGCGTCAACGTCGTTGGGTGGAGTTATTAAGCGACTACGACTGCGAGATTCGCTACAATCCAGGAAAAACGAATGTAGTGGCCGACGCTCTTAGTCGTAAAACTCATAAGAAGAGTATTCGTTATCAACAACTCGTGTACGACCTTCAGAGCTGCATTTGTGATGCCCAATATGCCGCTATTAACGAGGGTAGTCTCTCTGTCGAGATACGAGGCGCTGTTGAAAAAGATCTCGTGTCTAAGCCTGATGGTATTCTGTACTATTGCAATCGTATCTGGATTCCTAATCGTGAAAACCTTCGAGACTTTCTAATGAAAGAGGCACACAAATCGAAATATTCCATTCATCCTGGCGCTGACAAGATATACCAAGATATGCGTATGTCCTACTGGTGGCCTGGAATGAAGAGGGATATTGCCTCTTAAGTTGCAAAATGTCTCACTTGTTCGAAGGTTAAAGCTGAACACCAACGTCCCTCTGGCTTGCTTGAACAGCCAGAAATTCCTGTCTGGAAATAGGAGAGCATCGCTATGGATTTCATCTCCAAACTCGCTCGTACTTCTTCTGGTCATGACAGTATTTGGGTGATCGTTGATCGATTGACCAAATCAGCTCATTTTCTTCACATTCGTGAAGATTTCAAAGTCTAGAAATTGGCTAGAATCTACATTGATGAGATCATTTGTCATCATGGTATCCCCATTGACATCATTTCTGATCGTAATGGTCGCTTTACACCGTCCCGTCTTTGGCAAACCTTTCAATTTTCTATGGGTATTGTTCTTAACCTTAGCACCGTTTTCCATCCCCAGTCAGACGGTCAAACTGTTGGGATTGAACCCTACCAGAGGAACAGATAACAAGAGCCAAAACCGGATCACCACAGTGGATTCATAATAAGCAACTGTTTACATTAAACTTTCCCCTTGAAAGTGATTCTTAACAGCTGATGTTATTCTAAGCACTGATCTGCTTCAACAACTGCTGCCCTTAACAACTGATGAAAGACTTAAAGATTGCTGAAGTTCAAACACTGTTGCTATATCTACTGCTGATCTCTAAGTGCTGCTGAAGACTCAAAGTGCTGTCCACTCAAAGACTGATCACCTTTGAAGAAAGCACTGATGATTCAGACATCAGTGCTTAGACTACAACAGTTGAAAGCTGGAACAGATGCTTAATTTCTCTTATAATATATATTGTAGTCAGTGGTTAGGATAACAGTGTTTGTATAGGAACAGTGGTTACAGGTTGTTAGGTTGTTAGACGTTGCTTTCATGGTGAAGTCAGCTGACATGCTTCAGTGGTTTGGTTTGCCTATAAATGGAGCAGTACCCTGTACTGTTACATTTGATTGATTGACTGAGTGAGTTCTTCTCCTCTAGTCCAATCCTTTCATCTTGTGTGCAATCAACCATGGAGTATCAGGCTGATGGGGAGTTTAGCTTGTAAGCTTGCTTTGTAATCTTTTGATTTCCTTTGTAACCTTTCGACTGATGAAAAGCATGTGTTTATCAAAGCTATTGTCTTCTTTGATTGTGTTTACAAAGTTTGTGTTCATTTCCGCTGCATATCTCATTGAATCATGTTTATTAATTGTTCATTTATTACAAACAAACACAATCATGAGAGCCTCCGATCCTAACACAAACCGAGAGTACTATCCAAACTTTAAAGGATATGCTTCGTTCATGCGTAATCAATTTTGGTGGCAACTGGATTCACACTTGCCTTTGATCGAATTCTCGTACAACAATAGTTATCACGTGAGTATTCAAATGGCACCCTTCGAAGCATTGTATGGTCGCAAGTGTCATTCACATATTTATTGGCACGAGATTGGTGAAGTTCAAATCACTGGTCCCGAGCTTATACAAGAGACAACGGACAAGATTTTACAGATTTGAGAAAATTTACTAAAAGCCCGGAGCCGACAAAAGAGTTACGTCGACAAGCACCGCAAGCCTTTAGAATTCGAGATAGGTGACTTCGTACTTCTCAAGGTATCCCCTTGGAAGGGTGTGATTCGATTTGGTAAGAAAGGGAAACTCGCACCTCGTTATGTTGGTCATTTCAATATTCTCGAAAGGATTGGCTAGGTTGCGTATAGAGTGGACCTACCTGAAGAACTCAACAACGTGCATCCTGTCTTCCATGTTTCAAACTTAAAGAAGTGTCTAGCTGATGAAGGACTTCAAGTTCCACTAGAAGATCTTCAAATCAACGAAACATTGCACTTCGTGGAGAAACCTGTCGAGATCATGGACCGTGGTGTCAAGAAATTGAGGCGCAATCAAATTCCTATCGTCAAGGTTCAATGGGAAGGAAAACGTGTGTAACAACCCTCGGTAAAACCGAAACTCTCATAATATTTCCGACACTCTATTATATCTTAAAATATCCTTATATGTCTTTATATACACCCCGTATGTGAAAACTGAGCCCGATATATGTTATAACATATAAAATAAATTAAAAACAATAAATATTAAGCTGAGGCGGGCCGCGTAGGACCTCACCCCAAGCTTACGTGGGCGGTATCGAGGTGGATACCGGATTCCTTTAAGTTTCTTTAGTTCAAGCGGGCCGTGTAAGACCCCGTTTAAGTTAACGCGGGCCGCGTGAGATCTGAAGGGTGGTGCAGCCCTGAGCTGACACGTGTCGACATCGTGGTGGGTCTACTTGGTGAGCCGGATAAGCTACGCGTTGACCGGATATTGACGCGGGCCGCGTAAGCCTTCGCTTACCTTTACGCGGGCCGCGAGAGGACGAGATATCAGCACTATAAATAGAACGCATCAGTTTTCGTTTTCCGTCGCTCACAATTTCATTCTCAATCACAAATTATGTAGTAGTGTTATAATACGCGGGTATTATACCCCTAATTAGCGAGGTTCTGCTCCGTTTTAAGTATTATAACCCCAATTTCATAGTAGAAACGCTGCCCGATTGATTTAGGGTTCCGTAACAACTGTCGTGGTTCTGCCCGACGTAGTTGTTGGAATGCCGTCTCGGGGAGGGTATCATTAATATTTTCAAAGGGTTATGATACTAACCAATGTACATTTGTATAAATTATAGATTATATCCAGGAAACCCTTACGCGAAATCTAAGATAGCAATGTGAGTTTATCCTCTTTTTGTTAACCTTTTTGGAATGTTTTACAAAACCTTAATTGTTTTACAATATGATTAAGCGGTGATTGAGTCTTTTGAGTTCTTCAATTCCTGCCAGTATTATGGGGTTTTGTATACAAAATTTATTACTACGAGTAGTAGTAAGTCGGGAACGACAGTACATTACCATTGGACAACGAGTTAGCCAATGGGTAATTTGACCATAGCCATAGATCCGGTCGAGTGGCAAGTACTGAATGAGTAATTGTGTAGAAATAAACAATGTGATCGCTCTCAATACTGTTTTAATTGATAAAATGTTTCTTGATTAAACTGGGATTCACTCACCAGTATTTCCGACTGACAAATGTTTTTAAAACACGTTACAGGTAACAAAATGTGACAGCTAATTAGCAAACAAAAAGCCATCTAGAGAGCACTGAAGGCTTGGGAAAAATGTGGCTATAAAAGTTACCTAATAAACGATGTTTTAAATTCAATAAAATAGGGTTTGTCCCTATAAATGTATTGTAATAAGAAACTTGGGTTTTGCCCATGTGTTTATTAATATCAATGAAGGTGGTTTTACTCTGATAAACATTTCCTAACTACGGTCCTGATGTAAATTCCGCTGCAAGATCAAATAACTGATACCACCAAACTCTGAGCTCGCGACCGCCCGTTCCCGGGACAGATAAGGGATCGTGGGTTGCGACAGAAGGTGGTATCAGAGCCTAGCCACTGGTCTGAGCCAAAGAAGTGTTCTGCTGACACTTAAAATTTAAATTTTGTGTTAGGAAATAAATTATGGAAATACGTGCATAACTGTAATTATTTGTTATGTGTTATTTGACTATCTGTTAGTTTACAGTATGAGTGATCAAGGACCCTCAGACATGAATCGTCAGTTGTCTGATTCACCTAGGAGTGAAGGTACCTCATCACAGCCTGCCCTTTCTGGGTATTCTGCTGATCAGGAAGACGGAATGTTTGCTTTTAAAGCACAGTCAGAAGAACCATTCCCTCATAAGAAACGAGGATGGTTCAGTAAGGAAGATTTTGCTCGTAGGAAAAGAATGCGAAAGTTGCAACAGCAAAGAGCCTTAACAGCTATTAAGCGAGAGTCAAATGCCCATACACAGGATATGCTTAATAGAAGTCTAGCTAATTTCCATATCCTAGCTACAACTGCTGCTGACCCAAGTCTGGAACAATTAGTAGCCCCACAACCACAATTGCAAATCCCTGACCAACCCATGGAGATAGAAAACCCGGAAAATCAGGTGGAGATGCATGATTTCAACCCAGAAGAAATCCCTAGGGTACCAGCACCTAACCCCTTAGAACCAAATTATGACCCCTGGTGGGACGACAATAGGGACTTTGTGTAGCGTTACCCAATCCATGAAGAAACAACCATACAGAACATAGGAGCCTATCCAGGTATGGACCCTTTAGATCCCTATTACCACGATGATTATATTAGGGAGATCTTAGAAGATCCTTACCAATTTCAGGCATCTACACCCCCATATCAGGAACCCGCACCCCAGATTCCGAACCCAGTCTTAGAACCTGCACCCCCAATGAGTGCAGAAAACGTCCAAGAGCTTAGGACTTTCGGGGAGGAAATTTTAGAAAGCAGTGAGAGAATGCGTCAGGTGGGAGAGCGTCTCGTATGGAAATACGATGAGCGCAATATAGTTTTTTGGATAAATCCATATCCGTGAATGTGAGAATGGAGGAAAAGGTAGTAATAATAATAAATAATATAAAATAATAAAATAAAATATGTGTGTACGGATGCATATTACTATTAGTGTAATTTTCTTTCTGTTGGTATTGTAATCTTTATTTCAGTACTAGTGTGTAATAGATGCATAGTATATGAAAATAGAGTACCAGTCGCAATGATCGACGCTTTTAGCTAGATTGCGTATCATGTGATTAACTATATTAAATATTATGTTGTGATATTAATATGGGGTAAATGTTTAAAATTCAGATGGCTGACGAAGGAAATCAAGGAAATCTGAATAATGATAACCAGAGTAACATTAACGTGGTTAATGAGAATCCAAGCATCAATAACAATAATAATCAAGTGGATAATAGTGCTATCCAACACATTGTAGCACAGGGAATTATAGATGCAATGCCATTTATTCTTCAAAATGTTAAGGATGCTGATAATAAAAGTAAACATAGCAGTAAGCGACCAAGTGAACCAGAACACAGCGTGAATAATGGACCAATACTTCAATTGCCTATTCCCAAAAGAAGAAGAACCGTGTCTTACGGTTGTTCATATAAAGAATTCTGGTCTTGTAAACCAATGGAATTCTCAGGCAACGAAGGGCCATTGCAACCTTACGCTGGATAGAAAAGACTGAGGCAGTCTTAAGAATAAGTAAGTGTGCTGAAGAAGATAAGATACTGTTTGCTTCTAATCTGTTTAAGAATTCAGCACTAGAATGGTGGAACACTATCCTTCAAACAAGAGGAAGTGATAGAACTTACAATATGGAATGGGAAGAATTTAAAAACAAGGTAGAAAGGAAATTCTGCCCACCCAATGAAAAGGAACAGATAGCAAACAAATTCTTAAATCTTAGGATGACTGGTGTGGATAGTAAGGGATACACTAAAATATTCTTTGAATATGCTAGAATAGTGCCAACTCTTGCTTCACCAGAACCAGTGTTAATCTCCCGTTATATCTAGGGATTAATTGGAGAGATAAGACATGTAGTCAAGGCAGCTAGACCTCAAACCATAGAAGAAGCTGTAGAACTAGCAAATACCCTGACAGATGAATTGGTCCGTACCCGAGAAGAAGATCAAAGGAGGAACCTAACCCAGAAACTCTCACAAGAATTCCGTTCAGGAAATTCTAATCGTGGGAAAAATATAGGTTCTACCTCTGCACCCTACTGTAGGTATTGCAAAAGAAAGCATTCCGGAAGATGCTCCATATATTGTAACTTTTGCAAAATATCGGGACACAAGGAAGAAAACTGCAGGAAGAAAGCTAACAGCCGGGTGTGTTACAATTGCGGAGAACAAGGTCATATCAAGCTAAATTGTCCAAAATTAGCTCCAGCTCCAGACAACAAGAATACTAAAAATGCTAGAGCATTTGTTCTGACTGCAGATGAAGCTAAGATGATTCCAGATGTCATAGCTGGTACGTTTTTAGTTAATGATGTTTTTGCTAAAGTATTATTTGACTCTGGTGCAAACCAAAGTTTTATTAATACATCATTTTGCAAATTTCTAAATCAGTCATTAACTAAACTACCACAAGAATGTTTAGTAGAGGCAGCAAATGGAGAAACCATTAGGATTTCTGAAATCTTGCAGGGAGCAAGAATAGAAATTTTAAATCAGAAATTTATTGCAAACCTTTATCCCATGAATCTGGCAGGATTCGATGTTGTTTTAGGAATGGATTGGTTAATAGCCAATAAAGCCAGTATTTTATGTGATCAAAAGTCAATTCAAGTAAATTCACCAAAAGGTAAAATGATCACAATTAAAGGAGATAAACCATCTAGATCCATAAAATTCATCTCTGTGATGAAAACTGCAAGTTATATAAGAAAAGGTTCTATAGTGTATTTGATTTCTATAATCACTAACACTAAAGAAAAAGAACTAAAGGATATTCTAGTAGTATCTTAGTTTTCAGATGTCATTCCAGAAGAATTGCCAGGACAACCTCCGGATAGAGAAGTTGAATTCAGAATCCATTTAATACCAGGAACATCACCGATTGCCAAAGCACCTTACCATTTGGCACCTGCAGAAATGCAAGAATTAAAGAAGCAATTGGACGAATTGCTAGAAAAAGGATTTATACAGCCAAGTTCGTCGCCATGGGGAGCGCCGATACTGTTTGTCAAAAAGAAGGACGGATCAATGCGTATGTGCATTGACTACCGTGAATTAAACAATGTCACGATTAAGAATCGGTACCCATTACCGAGAATCGATGATCTGTTTGATCAACTGCAAGGAGCTCGATTTTTCTCTAAAATCGATTTAAGGTCAGGATATCATCAATTAAAGGTACATGAAGAGGACATTCCTAAAACCGCATTCAGAACAAGGTAGGGACATTATGAATTTACTGTCATGCCATTTGGTTTAACCAATGCCCCAGCCGCATTTATGGACATGATGAATCGAATATGTAAGCCATATTTGGACAAATTCATAATTGTTTTCATAGATGATATTCTCATTTACTCTAAGAATAAAGAAGATCATGCAAAGCATTTGCACGCACTTTTAAGTTTATTAAGAAAGGAAAAGCTTTATGCTAAATTCTCTAAGTGCGAATTTTGGTTAGAACAGGTACAATTCCTTGGACATTTAGTCAATCATGAAGGAATTCATGTGGATCCAACAAAGATCGAGGCGATCATTAAATGGAAAACCCCTGAATCACCAACCGAGGTTAGAAGTTTCTTAGGATTAGCAGGTTATTATAGAAGATTTATTCAAAATTTCTCTAGAATAGCCATTCCTTTAACTAAGTTAACCTGTAAATCTGTTAAGTTTGAATGGGGATTAAAACAAGAAGAAGCATTTAGAACCCTTAAGCATAAATTAACCCATACACCTATACTAGCATTACCAGAAGGAGCTGAAGACTTTGTAGTCTATTGTGACGCTTCTAAATTAGGTTATGGATGTGTGTTGATGCAACGACAAAAGATTATAGCTTATGCATCTAGACAACTTAAGAATCATGAAGAAAATTATTTAACTCATGATTTGGAATTAGGAGCTATAATTTTTGCTCTTAAGATTTGGAGACATTACCTTTATAGTAGTAAGTTTACCATATTCACTGATCATAAGAGTTTAAGGTATATTTTCAAACAAAAGGAATTGAATATGAGAAAATTACGTTGGATGGAAATGCTTAGTGATTACGATTGTGATATCCAGTATCATGAAGGAAAAGCAAATGTAGTGGCAGATGCTTTAAGCCAAAAGTATCATGAAAAATCAAAATGGGTACGTTCTCTTAAATTAAATCTGCAAGTAGATTTAAATGACCAGATAAGAGAAGCACAAGAATCAGTAATCAAGGATGATTCTGAAAAATTAAAAGGTATGCTAAAAGAATTAGAACAAGGAACATATGGAATTTGGAGATTCCATGAAAAGAGAACGTGGATACCTAAATTAGGAAACCTACGTCATCGTATACTAGAAGAGGCCCATAAGTCTAAATATACGATGCATCCAGGTAGTGATAAAATGTACCAGGATTTAAGGAAAATTTTCTGGTGGATAGGAATGAAAAAGGACATAGCAGCCTATATTTCTAAATGTTTAACTTGTTCACAAGTTAAAGCTGAACACCAGAAACCCTCAGGTTTGTTACAACAATTAGAAATGCCAGTATGGAAATGGGAATTGATAACAATGGATTTTGTTACTAAATTACCCAAAACTAAGAAAGGAAATGATACAATCTGGGTGATTGTAGATAGGCTAACCAAGTCAGCTCATTTTCTACCTATGAAAGAAACAATTAGTATGGAACAATTAGCTAAATTATATGTAAATGAAATTGTTTCTTTACATGGCATTCCTTTATCAATTATTTCTGATAGAGATAGTCGATTTACCTCTCATTTTTGGTCAAGTTTCCAAAAGGCAATGGGAACTAAGTTAAAGTTGAGTACAGCTTATCATCCTCAAATGGATGGACTAAGCGAAAGAACAATTCAAACGACGGAAGACATGCTTAGAGCTTGTGTAATTGATTTTGGAGGTAATTGGGATGATCACTTACCTTTAATAGAATTTTCTTATAATAATAGTTATCACACAAGTATCAATGCTGCACCATTCGAAGCACTTTATGGACGAAAGTACCGAACCCCAGTCTGTTGGGCAGAAATTGGGGAAAAGCAACTATCTGGACCCGAGATAGTGCAAGAAACAACTGATAAGATTATTCAAGTCAAGGAACGACTGAAAACAGCACGTGATAGACAGAAGAGTTATGCTGATAACCGACGCAAGCCATTGGAGTTTAAAGTAGGAGATAAAGTATTGTTGAAAGTCTCTCCTTGGAAAGGAGTAGTAAGATTCATCAAAAGGGGAAGGCTAAGTCCCAGGTATGTTGGACCTTTTGAGATTATTAGAAGAATAGGACCTGTAGCCTATCAGCTACAACTGCCAGAGGATTGGCTAGGTTGCGTATAGACTGGACCTACCTGAAGAACTCAACAACGTGCATCCTGTCTTCCATGTTTCAAACTTAAAGAAGTGTCCAGCTGATGAAGGACTTCAAGTTCCACTAGAAGATCTTCAAATCAACGAAACACTGCACTTCGTGGAGAAACCTGTCGAGATCATGGACCGTGGTGTCAAGAAATTGAGGCGCAATCAAATTCCTATCGTCAAGGTTCAATGGGAAGGAAAACGTGTGTAACAACCCTCGGTAAAACCGAAACTCTCATAATATTTTTGACACTCTATTATATCTTAAAATATCCTTATATGTCTTTATATACACCCCGTATGTGAAAACTGAGCCCGATATATGTTATAACATATAAAATAAATTAAAAACAATAAATATTAAGCTGAGGCGGGCCGCGTTGGACCTCACCCCAAGCTTACGCGGGCGGTATCGAGGTGGATACCGGATTCCTTTAAGTGTCTTTAGTTCAAGCGTGCCGCGTAAGACCCCGTTTAAGTTAATGCGGGCCGCGTGAGATCTGAAGGGTGGCGCAGCCCTGAGCTGACATGTGTCGACATTGTGGCGGGTCTACTTGGTGAGCCGGATAAGCTACGCGTTGACCGGATATTGACGCGGGCCGCGTAAGCCTTCGCTTACCTTTACGCAGGCCTCAAGAGGACGAGATATCAGCACTATAAATAGAACGCATCAGTTTTCGTTTTCCGTCGCTCACAATTTCATTCTCAATCACAAATTCTGTAGTAGTGTTATAATACGCGGGTATTATACCCCTAATTAGCGAGGTTCTGCTCCGTTGTAAGTATTATAACCCCAATTTCATAGTAGAAACGCTGCCAGATTGATTTAGGGTTCCGTAACAACTGTCGTGGTTCTGCCCGACGTAGTTGTTGGAATGCCGTCTCGGGGAGGGTATCATTAATATTTTCAAAGGGTTATGATACTAACCAATGTACATTTGTATATATTATAGATTATATCCAGGAAACCCTTGCGCGAAGTCTAAGATAGCAATGTGAGTTTATCCTCTTTTTGTTAACCTTTTTGGAATGTTTTACAAAACCTTAATTGTTTTACAATATGATTAAGCGGTGATTGAGTCTTTTGAGTTCTTCAATTACTGCCAGTATTATGGGGTTTTGTATACAAAATTTATTACTACGAGTAGTAGTAAGTCGGGAACGACAGTACATTACCATTGGACAACGAGTTAGCCAATGGGTAATTTGACCATAGCCATGGATCCGGTCGAGTGGCAAGTACTGAATGAGTAATTGTGTAGAAATAAACAATGTGATCGCTCTCAATACTGTTTTAATTGATAAAATGTTTCTTGATTAAACTGGGATTCACTCACCAGTATTTCCGACTGACAAATGTTTTTAAAACATGTTACAGGTAACAAAATGTGACAGCCAATTATCAAACAAAAAGCCAGCTGGAGAGCACTGAAGGCTTGGGAAAAATGTGGCTATAAAAGTTACCTAATAAACGATGTTTTAAATTCAATAAAATAGGGTTTGTCCCTATAAATGTATTGTAATAAGAAACTTGGGTTTTGCCCATGTGTTTATTAATATCAATGAAGGTGGTTTTACTCTGATAAACATTTCCTAACTACGGTCCTGATGTAAATTCCGCTGCAAGATTAAATAACTGATACCACCAAACTCTGAGCTCGCGACCGCCCATTCCCGGGACAGATAAGGGATCGGGGGTTGCAACAACGTGGCCCCGAGTTTACTTGGGAACTCGAAAGTGAGATGAAGACTAAGTATCCGCAACTTTTCGTTACTTCTTCCTAAATTTCGGGACGAAATTTCCTAAAGGAGGGGAGACTGTAACGCCCTACTTCTTCATACTTTCCATAATTAGAAAGCTTTGTCTGTATTTCTATTTTTGGAAATCTTATATTCTTGTAATCGTCTTTTCCGTCGTATCGTTGTAAAATCCGAGACTTGGATCATAAATAAAAATTCGTATTTCTTACAATTCATGTTTTACGTATTCATACTTATTCACACGTTTGAATTCATTATACATATGATAACCTATTCGTAATTATTGCAAGATGTTTTAAACTTACAAACATTTGTCATACTTGCTCAATTCATGCGTATACGATACTTAATCTCGATCTTCATACTTAATCATACTTGTTTGTGTTCTTTTGTTAGAAAAAAAAACATGTTACCTTCATATCATCTATGAGAACATAATGTTTCTACCTTGAAACGTGATAAATACACACATTTGGGCTTGTAACATGTTAGGTTATACATTGAATATGTTAAATACTTAACATATAACACAAATTCGTAACATTATAATGTTTAAAAAAATAATAAAAGTATGCCAACCCAAATCAGCGCCAATCAGCCCTATGTGGCTGGGTTTTATGAGCTTGTTTCAATGATTAACCCTTCTAAAGACTTCCAAAGCCCAACCCAATGAAACCCTAATCCATCCCCTATATAACCCAAGCCTCCTCCAAGCATTTTCCACTTTCTAAACAGTCTCCATTCACTCTCAAACACTCCAAATCGCAGCTGAAATCAAGAGTTCGAGCAGATTCATCACATCTTACAAAAGTGAGCATAACTCACTCATTTCTTAACCTTTTCACTTGATTCTTTTTCCTACTTACTTGGATTGACCTTAGGAACATTTCCACGGGTTTTCCATGGAAAACCAAGGTCTGGAATATCACCAAAAAGGCTCCAAAGTTGACTGATTTTTCTGTTTTTGATTCAGTCTTTGTTAAACTTGATTAAACTTGAGTTATCTCATCTCAAACCTATGTCCTTATGCTTATAACCACATCTATGGTTAGTTAGTCTTAAAAACAAGGTTGATACATGTAAAATCAGAGGTGTAAACATCACAAACTTTCTGTTTTGTTTAGGGGTTTTACCCACAAGCAGTGTTCAAGCTTGAAGCTTGATTTTTGTGTGATTATAGGACAAGCTTTGGCTATCCTACTAAAAATCCACACATTACTTGATGGTTTCTTAGATTAGTTATAATTATTTCCTTTCTTATTGTATGTTCATGACCCTCCTTGAATGTTCATAACATCAAGTGTAGTGGTGAACACCTAGAGGTACCTAAATGGAAGACTTGTTCTTCCTACCTCCTACATGACTTCTATGACACAAAAGAGGTTCCTAAATGGAGGATTCATCCTCCTACCTCTTGCTTGATCTATTGGACATATTGATATATTACATAACCTATATATTACCTAAGTAATCAAACCTTTGATGATGAACTAGTGGTCACCTGTCAAAGTGTTTGGTTACATCATGTAAAACTTTATGTGTTAAAGATGATTACTTTTCATATGTTTATGTTCATACGTTTTTAAACTCCGAATCTTTACTCCACCATATGCTCCAATACTCATACGCCTTTGTTTCTTCGCGTAAAAGGACTTGGCGCTCCAACCTCCCATAAAAACAACTCTCTTGCGGATTCACAAGTGGTAAGCTTGCAAAACCATGAGTATACTCGAACTTCCCCTTTTTCGTTTACCGTTTTTGGGGTGTAACATGTTGAACTATAAACTACACTAAAACTTTAATCTTTATGCATGCATAAAACAATCCAAATACATGAGTGCTATGTTGTTATACTTGATACATATACTTGGGTGATTCTTATGTGATACAATAGTCATTAGCTTTATACGAGCCTCCATTGGACATGTATAGCGCTATAAGAGTAACGCATGTGAATGAGAGGTCATGTTAAATTATATTCTTTATTGCGTAAACAGAGGGTTGACTAGAAATATTGCATGCCATGTTATGTTGATCTTGAATAACCTAAGTTGCCATGTGGATTCATTTTTAAACTTTGATAGTTATACTTATGCTTAAACTTGTATACTCGCCTTTGCTTTTGCATTGAACTTTATTTTAAACATGTTACAGGTTGAGGATGACGATGCCATGAAATGAAGTAGCAATGATGCTTAGATACACATTTAGACGTCTTAGGTTAAAATTCTGGAATAAGGACTTTAAAAAAAAAAAAAAAAACCTTCCCAGTGAGTATTTCATTACTTATGGATGGGATGGGTAAAAAGGGAAAAAGAAAATTCACAATTACTCAATAAGTGTGTTTATCTCAAAACTTTTGATGTCAAAAGAAAAGAGCATAAATGTATAACACTTAAGAGTCAAAATTGAGGGTAACAATGGTCATCAAGAACAAGCAACCGTGTGCATTCATTGGTTCAGGGAAGTTCAGGAAACAATAGTATCCCCAGTAAGTAAACTTACAAGTGGACTAGAAAAGCTATCAGAATCATCACATGGTAACAAAATCTGTAACAGGGTTTTCAAAAACTTATGTGTACATGTGTCTTCATTTTTGCAATCAACTGACAAGAAAATGGTGCCAAACAGTGGTCAAAATGTATTTACAATTTCATACCACTGTTGTCAAACCACTGACCATTTTCATAAACTTGAGAATGATATGATTATGAGTTTTATTGGAAAATATACCAGATCCTTTTGGTACTGTTTTCAGAAAATCCTTTAATTATTTTTCTAGAAAAGGAATTTCTCAAATAAAGCAGGATATATTATTCTCTATTTTTCTTTAAGAATAATATATTTTGTATTTTTACTGGTTTTTGATAGTAAAAGTTTCAATCTCCTGTCAGGATATAGAACCTTTATTTTTTTTGGTGATATTATCCTCGAAAATGGATCAAAAGGAAATGGTGTATGTGTCAAGATCAAGGTCGTGTCAAACTCAAGTTTGGTTTTTACATAGATCAAAGATTGATTGCTAACAGATTTTAAAACACTGGGATACTAAACCACTGTCAGGAATCTATAAAAGTTTCAAAACCTGTATATCCCTAACCACTGTTTTGTTCAAACATCTGTTTGTTATTTGCTAACCACTGCTGAAAGTCAACCTCTGCTTCATCATTTTCTTTGGTAAACATTGTTGTCAAACTTCAGTGCGTTAAAACCACTGATATAAGCTATCCACTTATAGTAATAATCACCCACTGTTTTCATTCTCCTGTGTGATCCACTGGTATTGGTTCATCAGTGGTTTTCATCAGTGGTTTCCCAAACAACTGTCCTTCATTATTTCATCTCTTCATCAGAGGTTGACACGTGGTCAGTATTTATCCGTCAGATCTTTTGTAACTGCTGCCATGTCAGCATTCACTTTTTCATCTTATAAAACCCTGCCCTAAACCTCAAAACAGGGTTTTCACTGTCGAATCGAATTCAAAATTCTATTCTCAAAATAGTTTTTCCCCAAAATTCTCCCACTACCTTCATCATCTTCACTCCATTTTTTCTCATCCTCTGTTTCAACCATGGTGAAAAAGGCAAGCAAATCCAAAGCAAAGGAGCCTACCGAGGTTCAAATTCCATATAAATGGTCTCACAATTACTTGGGTATCTTTGAAAAACCCAGTGACAACAGAACATTTGATTCCATCATCGACACACTATCCTCCACAAAGTACAAAACTTTGCTCACTTGTAATGCAACCATCTACCTGGATACTCAACGAGAATTTTGGAAGAACGCTACTCTTGAGAAGGTGGATAAAAGGGTTGTTGCCATCAATTCCACAATAAAAGGTGTAAAATCTCAATCACACCTCAAGCCATATCTGAAGTATTTGAGCTCAATGATCTGGAAGGTAAAAATTATTTTCCGAAAACAGAGTACCAAGGAGATTTCATTAAAAGAGGGTATGGAGAATAAATGAAAACAGATACTTTACAAAAGGGCAGTTTTCCATCTGCTATAAGGTTTTTATTTCATACCCTCCTTATGTGTGTTTCTAACAAAACCACTGCTTTCAATGAAATCTCGTTGAAGATACAATACCTGGGTTATGCTATACTTAAAGGTGAAAATTTTAATTATTCCCAGGTAATCTTCGATAATTTGGTCAAAAATGTTGAGAAAAAGGCTTTTCTATTATTTCCAAGGTTTTTGAGTTACTATTTTAATAAAAAAATTTCAGAAAATAATGCCCATGTACTTGTACAGGGTCCTCCTTTTAAAATAAACAGTTTAACACCTGAAACATTCACAAGAATGTTAAAATCTTCAAAAACACAAGCAGAGGTGCCTGAGCAGAATTTAGCAGCTACCACTGCTCCTCAGGTATCTGTTACTGAGCCCACTGCTCCAGGTGATCAAGACAGCATAACCACTGTTTTGAAACCCACACCTCCCCTTACCAAAAAGACCAAAAAGAAATCATCCAGAAAACCCCCCAAACCCATCAAAAAGGCAACTCTGGAAGATGAGATCCCAGAGCAACTGCCTGTGACAACACAATAGTCACCAATAACCACTGCTGCTACTTCCTCACAGCAGTTGGTAGAAAGATCTCCACCTTTGCCAAAAACTCCTCCTGCATCCTCACAAAAGGATCAGGTTGTAAGCACAGGGACCCCATATTATGAAGCTCTGGGTCAAATTAGATCCATCTTCCTCAATCCTGATCCCAAGGACATGTCTCTTCCAACACCCATAGCTTCACCCCTCACTTTACCACAATCCATAATACCTTTGTTGCATGCAGTTGATATAACTCAGACACAAACCAGTTCCTCTCAACCACCTATCAATGAGAGTACACTCCTACAAGTGACTAGGTCTGATGCCTATACCTCTGCAAACCCAGCAACAATTGAGGAGGTTACACTGCAGGAGTTACAAGTCAGTAGTTCAAGTGGAGCAGCAACTACTAGTGTTGGACCCACTGGTCTACATTGGGTCAGTTGTTCTATCAATAAGACTCACTTGAAGGCAATTTCTTCAGAGACAACTAGGGCAACTACTGGTGAGTTTTCGTTAACCACTGGTGAGCTGTTCAAAGTGTCCACAAATGAGGAAAGAAGTCCTCGGTACCAAGAACAAGGGGCATCAATGGATGACTTTTGGGATACACTCCCTAAGTCTACCATTGATTTAACCACTGCTGGTGGGAAATCAGATGATCCCATTCATTTGGGTGATGATTTAAAATATAAAGAATTGACGAAGAGAGTGGACATAATTGAATCATCTGTTGCAGACATCAAAACAATGCTGCAGCAGGTGTTAAATTCTCAAAAGTCTACATCCACTGCTGCACCACCCCCAACAGCTGCTCCATTATCTAATGAGCTGTGGAGTTTATTTCAACCATTGCTCCGACATCAAAGAGAATTAACTGATCAGCAACATGAGATCTAAATTCAAAATATTAGAACTCTCACGGAAGCAAAGTTTAAAGATACTCAAGCTGACATCAAGACTTTAAAAGCCCACATTCTGAAAACCACTGGCAATGCTCCTCCTACTGTTCTCTTCTTTGATAACCCTCCTCCAGATAATGCAAAAAATGGGGAGAAAATCAAACAGTGGATAAAGAAGGGAATTGAAGATGGTATTTATATTGAACCAGAAAAGGAAAACATGACTAAAAACATTCCCTTGCCAGATGGTAGTAAAAAGATTGATGTTACTGAAAATGCACTAGCTGAAGCAAAAGCAAGTGTAAAAAGGGATAGAGATGCTAAGGATAAAGCCAGGTGGGAAGAGAGACTTCATGAAGCTAAATGCACAAGGTCCTTCTGAACCTATGGATGATAAAAATCCCAAGGTAAAAAAGAAGAAGCCCACTAGACAAGTGTGGCAATCTAAAAAGCATGCTTCCAAACCACCTACTAAAGGCTCCAAACCTCAAACTACCACTTCAACACACACCACAACCACTGCCTTATCACCACTACCAAAAATCACTCCACCATTAAAACCACCAAAAACAACCTCACCACCATCACCTCCTGCCAAAAAGCAGAAGACACCAGATGTTACAACATCTGTTGTAATGGCAACAGTGGTTGAAACACCAGTTGTTTCAACAACTGTTAGTCAGCCACCATCCGCCACTCAAAATACCACCACTGATCCACCCAAGACATCATTAGCCTCTCCTTCAATAAAAAGGAGAAGGATTTTCATACCTGATGATGATTCTCCATCACCACCACCAACATCTTCACAATCACTTGCACTTATTCCAAACCCTATTCCTCTCTCATCAGCTCCAGTACAACAACCAATCCCTGTCATTACTCCTGCAGGTGTCCAATTTCCTCTAGAACTTGAAGCAGTTAGAGAAGAGATCAAATCCTTCTACTATGAGGATGACCCTGCTAAAAGGAAGTTGCCATCAGTTGAAGGATATCCAAGGCCTAACAACATTGAAGAATATTTGAAAGTTAAGGCTAAACAGGCAGATGATATTTCCAAAAGAAACTCTCAAGGAAAATCTGACAAAGAAATTCAAAGGCATTACCAGTTTCTATTTACTCAAGTCAGATCCTTAGAGCAATTTGCAAAAAAATGTGTGTCAACAAATCTCAGAAAGAGCAGATGAAACTTTGAGAAAAGACTACATTGAAAGCATCATGGCAACCAAGAAGTACAAGGGAGAAAAGCATATGTTCAAGGAGTGGACCATTCCTGAGCTTGAACAAGAAGCAGCCAGGATTCAAGAAATGATAAAGAATAAGGTCAAACACACTCCCCCAAATTGGTCAAAGTACAAAAAGAATGTGCCTGATAAGGCATTAAAGCTGAAGAGAATGAAAGAGGAATTAGTTGCTGTTGACTATGGGTCCAAAAATCAAGTGGGAAGATGGAAAGAAGATATAGTCAGGACCACCTACAAAAGGTTGGAGGAATTAAGGAAGAAAGATCCTAATGCTCCTCAAAAGCCTGACTATCCTGAAGCAGAGATTTCAAAGAGACCACCAAAACTGCAAATCAGGAGATCCACTGCTCCAGCTGGTGCAGCCATCTTTAAAAGAAGGCAACAAAAATAGTTGGGTGCTGAAACCATCCAATAACTAATAGAAGGAGATGCCCTTGTAAAAGAAGGCATCAAGAAAATGATTGTAGAAACTCTTAGTTTGGATCAAACTGTAAGTACTGCTCAGTCAGTCATCAATAGGCCAGCTTCACCAAACACCTCATCCAGTAAATAAACCTCTCCCAAGAAACCCATTGGGTTCAAAAATACTAAAGTGGACGTCTGATCAAAAGACCCATGTATTGACCTTGTTCAGATCCAATGGTGAAGTGAAGTACATATCAAGGAAACAAGCACTAAGCCTTGGTGTTGAAGATCTACAAGATCTCCTTGAACTTACACTGTGCAGGGATGAGGATGACTCAAGTTCCAAGGACTTTGAAGCAGAATTTAAAAGACAAGCTAAGGAACTTCTGATGAGAAAATAAAGATCCAGAATAATGAAGGGTTTTGGCATTATCTGTTCCAGGAGGAGATTGTTGGGATTGAACCCTACCAGAGGAACAGAAAATAAGAGCCAAAACCGGATCACCATAGTGGATTCATAATAAGCAGCTGTTTACATTAAACTTTCCCCTTGAAAGTGATTCTTAACAGCTGATGTTATTCTAAGCACTGATCTGCTTCAACAACTGCTGCCCTTAACAACTGATGAAAGACTTAAAGATTGCTGAAGTTCAAACACTGTTGCTCTATCTACTGCTGATCTCTAAGTGCTGCTGAAGACTCAAAGTGCTGTCCACTCAAAGACTGATCACCTTTGAAGAAAGCACTGATGATTCAGACACCAGTGCTTAGACTACAACAGTTGAAAGCTGGAACAAATGCTTAATTTCTCTTATAATATATATTGTAGTCAGTGGTTAGGATAACAGTGTTAGTATAGGAACAGTGGTTACAGGTTGTTAGGTTATTAGACGTTGCTTTCATGGTGACGTCAGCTGACATGCTTCAGTGGTTTGGTTTGCCTATAAATGGAGCAGTACCCTGTACTGTTACATTTGATTGATTGACTGAGTGAGTTCTTCTCCTCTAGTCTAGTCCTTTCATCTTGTGTGCAATCAACCATGGAGTATCAGGCTGAGGGGGAGTTTAGCTTGTAAGCTTGCTTTGTAATCTTTTGATTTCCTTTGTAACCTTTCGACTGATGAAAAGCATGTGTTTATCAAAGCTATTTTCTTCTTTGATTGTGTTTACAAAGTTTGTGTTCATTTCCGCTGCATATCTCATTGAATCATGTTTATTAATTGTTCATTTATTATAAACAAACACAATCATGAGAGCCTCCGATCCTAACACAAACCGAGCGTACTATCCAAACTTTAGAGGATATGCTTCGTTCATGCGTAATCGATTTTGGTGGCAAATGGGATTCACACTTGCCTTTGATCGAATTCTCGTACAACAATAGTTATCACGCGAGTATTCAAATGGCACCCTTCGAAGCATTGTATGGTCGCAAGTGTCATTCGCTTATTTGTTGGCACGAGATTGGTGAAGTTCAAATCACTGGTCCCGAGCTTATACAAGAGACAACGGACAATATTTTACATATTTGAGATAATTTACTAAAAGCCAGGAGCCGACAAAAAAGTTACGTCGACAAGCGCCGCAAGCCTTTAGAATTCGAGATAGGTGACTTCGTACTTCTCAAGGTATCCCCTTGGAAGGGTGTGGTTCGATTTGGTAAGAAAGGGAAACTCGCACCTCGTTATGTTGGCCCTTTCAAGATTCTCGAAAGGATTGGCTAGGTTGCGTATAGACTGGACCTACCTGAAGAACTCAACAACGTGCATCCTGTCTTCCATGTTTCAAATTTAAAGAAGTGTCCAGCTGATGAAGTACTTCAAGTTCCACTAGAAGATCTTCAAATCAACGAAACACTGCACTTCATGGAGAAACCTGTCAAGATCATGGACCGTGGTGTCAAGAAATTGAGGCGCAATCAAATTCCTATCGTCAAGGTTCAATGGGAAGGAAAACGTGGCCCCGAGTTTACTTGGGAACTCGAAAGTAAGATGAAGACTAAGTATCCGCAACTTTTCATTACTTCTTCCTAAATTTCGGGACGAAATTTCCTAAAGGAGGGGAGACTATAACGCCCTACTTCTTCATACTTTCCATAATTAGAAAGCTTTGTCTGTATTTCTATTTTTGGAAATCTTGTATTCTTGTAATCGTCTTTTCTGTTGTATCGTTGTAAAATCCGAGACTTGGATCATAAATAAAAATTCGTATTTCTTACAATTTATGTTTTACGTATTCATACTTATTCACACGTTTGAATTCATTATACATATGATAACCTATTGGTAATTCTTGCAAGATGTGTTAAACTTACAAACATTTGTCATACATGCTCAATTCATGCGTATACGATACTTAATCTCGATCTTCATACTTAATCATACTTGTTTGTGTTCTTTTGTTATAAAAAAAAAACATGTTACCTTCATATCATCTATGAGAACATAATGTTTCTACCTTGAAACGTGATAAATACACACATTTGGGCTTGTAACATGTTAGGTTATACATTGAATATGTTAAATACTTAACATATAACAAAAAATTGTAACATTATAATGTTTAAAAAATAATAAAAGTATGCCAGCCCAAATCAGCGCCAATCAGCCCTATGTGGCTGGGTTTTGTGGGCTTGTTTCAATGATTAACCCTTCTAAAGACTTCCAAAGCCCAACCCAATGAAACCCTAATCCATCCCCTATATAACCCAAGCCTCCTCCAAGCATTTTCCACTTTCTAAACAGTCTCCATTCACTCTCAAACACTCCAAATCGCAGCTGAAATCAAGAGTTCGAGCAGATTCATCACATCTTACAAAAGTGAGCATAACTCACTCATTTCTTAACCTTTTCACTTGATTCTTTTTCCTACTTACTTGGATTGACCTTAGGAATATTTCCACGGGTTTTCCATGGAAAACCAAGGTCTGGAATATCACCAAAAAGGCTCCAAAGTTGATTGATTTTTCTGTTTTTGATTCAGTCTTTGTTAAACTTGATTAAACTTGAGTTATCTCATCTCAAACCTATGTCCTTATGCTTATAACCACATCTATGGTTAGTTAGTATTAAAAACAAGGTTGATACATGTAAAATCAGAGGTGTAAACATCACAAACTTTCTGTTTTGTTTAGGGGTTTTACCCACAAGCAGTGTTCAAGCTTGAAGCTTGATTTTTGTGTGATTATAGGACAAGCTTTGGCTATCCTACTAAAAATCCACACATTACTTGATGGTTTCTTAGATTAGTTATAATTATTTCCTTTCTTATTGTATGTTCATGACCCTCCTTGAATGTTCATAACATCAAGTGTAGTGGTGAACACCTAGAGGTACCTAAATGGAAGACTTGTTCTTCCTACCTCCTACATGACTTCTATGGCACAAAAGAGGTTCCTAAATTGAGGATTCATCCTCCTACCTCATGCTTGATCTATTGGACATATTGATATATTCCATAACCTATATATTACCTAAGTAATCAAACCTTTGATGATGAACTAGTGGTCACTTGTCAAAGTGTTTGGTTACATCATCTAAAACTTTGTGTTAAAGATGATTACTTTTCATATGTTTATGTTCATACGTTTTTAAACTCCGAATCTTTACTCCACCATATGCTCCAATACTCATACGCCTTTGTTTCTTCGTGTAAAAGGACTTGGTGGTCCATCCTCCCATAAAAACAACTCTCTTGCGGATTCACAAGTGGAAAGCTTGCAAAACCATGAGTATACTCGAACTTCCCCTTTTTCGTTTACCGCTTTTGGGGTGTAACATGTTGAGCTATAAACTACACTAAAACTTTAATCTTTATGCATGCACAAAACAATCCAAATACATGAATGCTATGTTGTTATACTTGATACATATACTTGGGTGATTCTTATGTGATACAATAGTCATTAGCTTTATACAAGCCTCCATTGGACATGTATAGCGCTATAAGAGTAACGCCTGTGAATGAGAGGTCATGTTAAATTATATTCTTTATTGCGTAAACAGACGGTTGACTAGAAATATTGCATGCCATGTTATGTTGATCTTGAATAACCTAAGTTGCCATGTGGATTCATTTTTAAACTTTGATAGTTATACTTATACTTAAACTTGTATACTCGCCTTTGCTTTTGCATTGAACTTTATTTTAAACATGTTACAGGTTGAGGATGACGATGCCATGAAATGAAGTAGCAATGATGCTTAGATACACATTTAGACGTCTTAGGTTAAAATTTTGTATCAATTTTGTTCTCATTGTTATGTACTTCCATTGAACTTGTTGTTATTTGAAATTCTACGTAATGTTTGACTATTTGATTTATGAAATGAAAACGGTTTGAATTAAATATTGTCACCAACAGTGTTATGAAGTCTCTTGCAATCTATTTCATCTCACTCTGATGTTTCCGCCATCGGTTGGGGTGTGACATATGGTACTCACAATACTTGGAAGAGTCTTTTCCAGCTGAGTCCTGTAACGGCTTAGGCGGGTTGAGATTGAGGTTTTCGGATGCAAGGATCTCTGAGGGCGTTTTGGTCAATATAAGAAACTCAAATTTTGTTCCGCTTGAAGAATACTCACTCTTTGACGCCGTGCTTCGAGGCCTATCATGTCTACCCTGGGACTTAGTATGAATCCCCTAGAGAACCTTCCATTCTAACTTTTGATCTTACCTCCACGGCGGTCAGACTCTTCCGCCACACGGTACGATTCCTTTTTCTTGTTTGCGGCGTGACTGGGTATGATTGATTTCTCTTGGCGAACATAGCCCTTATCGATTTTCATGATCTCCTTTATGGTGTTCGGAACGCCATTTTTGTCATGTAACTTTCTGAGGAGTTCATCATCATTCACACCTTGCAGGAAAGCACCGCACGCCAAATCTTGGCTTAGGCCAGGAATGGCGATGCTTTCCTTGTTGAATCTTGTTAAAAAGTTTTCCACCATCTCATTATCTCATCGGCGTATATGTAGAACTTCGGTTCTGTCTTTGGTATGCCTTCGCTGTTGACTAAACTGTTGCGAGAACTTTGTTACCAGCTCTTCGAAGCTATCGATTCCTCCTACCGGGAGGTTGTCCCACCGGCACCATACACGTGCTGACCCCACCAGGGTTTGTACGAACATCTTACACCACAAGGGCCATAAGGCAACTTCCCCCGCGCTTCTAAACAGATTAATGTGAACATCGGGATCACTGGTTCCCTCATATTTTCCCACAGTAGGTGGCATCTTCGGTTTTTATTTGATAGGGGCCTCAGCTATACGCCTCGAAAACTAGGATTTAAACGTTACTTCCACCGGTCTATAGGGCCTGGTCAGTTCATCTCCGTCTTCTGGGCCAACTGGTATTACTATAGGTGTACCTTGAGAATTTGGAAGGGTCACCGTTTGAATTGGTACTGATGGTCCCATTTGACAAGAATTCGGTTGCTGCCCCATATTAACCGCACTCTTACCAGGTGCAGGAGTTGTATTTTGCCCAGGCATGGCATATGGGTTGTGGCCCCATGCCAAAACATGTGTTGCTGGTATTGATATCCTCACGGAGTCATCTGGTCTCCTTCATGTGTTGCTCCATACATGGGGGGTGTACCCGTATGGTGGCATGTAGTAATAAGGCGGGATATAAGCCTGATTTCCAGGAGTGATTGGAGTGTTCAAAGCAGCCCTGGGCATTATCACTGGTTGGTGGGGTGGTGTGGACATCGCCGCTGTAAGGGCCGCTGAGTATAACAGGGGAAACTGAAAATTGTCTCCTGGTGAGAAATACTGTGTCGTCGTTCCATCCGAGGTCATGTAAACTGGCTGGACCGGTCTGTAATAGTAATTTCTTGATCCTGAGACCGGCGTAAACGCGGGAGAACTGGAGCTTAGGGGCGCCCCTATATTGAGGCGGTTGAAACAATGTTGCTACCGCTGATGTAGCGGGAGACAGCGTAATCCCCGGTCCTGATGGGGGGAACCCCATTCTTGAAGTCGTTGCGCCCACCTGCCCTGGTTCATATCTTGGAGGCAACTCGGCATCAAACTCGATTGCCAAAGGCCTAGTAACCGCTAAAGTCGGGATTGTAGTTGTAACACTCGCCACCGTTGTGCCTCCTCTTTCAGCGACAGAAGTTAATACGGTGCTAGAAATTGCAACACTTGCGTTCGGAGCACTCATTGTGGTAACAGGCTCTTTAGTATTTGCATGTCTCACAGATGGCGCCAATGTAAGAACTCATCTGAAATACGTCCCTTAGCTGGTTGATCCGAGGAAGAGTGATTCGATCTCCTGTCTGCAAAACAGAACACCGTTAGGACTCGTTACAGGAATGGGGTTATTCCTGTAACCACCTTTCGTGGGAGTAAAAAGAATGTAATGAGAGAACAATGTGTCTTAGCTTCATGACGATCCCTCTATTTATACTTATGGTTGAGTTTAGGGTTTCCACGTAATTTGGGAAGTCGGTTAGGCGACTCCTATTTTATCGGAGGTTATTTGCATGGAGATATATGGAGATATCTTCCGTATTTATAACTTATTAATGGTTAATATTTGACCCGGAATGACCAGATCGGGTGAGTCCTCTATAAACTTCCAGCCACCAGTTACTTTTCCTAAACATACCCATTATCATTAGTAAATGACCATATCAAGGTTTAAACTTCATGAAATGTAATATTAAAAGATTGAAATATTTAACTAAGTAAAAGTCCATGGCTTTATAGCCTAGTGGCATATTGGGGGTGGGATAAAACTTTAGGACCAATAAGTCCTGAGATCGATTCCCACAAGGGGGGTTTTTCCCATATTTATTGGGTTTTCTACTAAAATGATGTATGTATAGGCATTATGCCTAGTGGAGATGGATATGATCGAGTAGTTCCAATGGTGACACGATGATACTCTAGTAGTCCGTCAGTGATCCAAATTTGCCATTCAAAAAAAAATTAAACTAAGTAAATGTAATAAAATTACCAGCTTGTGATGAGAATAAAATGTTAGGTCATTCAAGTTTCGTTCCCGACAGGTGACAACAATGAAAAATCATTATAACCTCAACAATGAATGCGCATCATCTTCATTTAATCGTTATTGGTAGAGAAACATAACTAGAATTGTAATCAATGTTTTATATCCTTTTTGAACAACTTTTTTTTTTGAAAGGTAAACTTTATAAAAAACGGCCGGCCTGACTCAAAAAAGCAGGACCGCACCCCCCAAAATTACATCATGTACATAGGGAAATTACACCATTCTACCCAATCTAAATCTTTAAACTTGGATCTATTTTTAAACCAAAAGAAACTATAAGATTTAACCAAACCAACAATCTCAAGCCAATCCCCTTTACCGTTTTCGAAGATCTTCTCGTTCCTCGCCTTCCAAATGAACCAACAAGCCGTAATGATGATACCTCGAACAATCTCCTTAGCAAGAGCTCCACCACCCGAATTCAAATAGACTTCTATAAGATCTTTAAAACTGAACGCAAAGATAGGAGAGGATTTTATCCACGTACTAATGCCGCTCCACACTCTCATGGCTACGATGCAACCAGTAAAAATATGATCAATAGATTCCTGCGATACATGACAAAACACACACTCATCCGAACCGGAGATGATGTTTCTTCGAACCAGAGCCTGTTTGGTTGGAATGCGATAAAGACTTGCTCTCCACGTAAAGATTTTACACTTAAAAGGCAGCCACTTACAGCCTTTAACCAGACACACCAGAACCGGATCCGGCTGAACCAAAGACAATTCCTTGAAGGAATTTAAAGAATACAGACCCGAGGCATCTGCGTCCCACCTCCATTTATCTTTAGAGGATGACAACTCCACCCCCGAAAGCAAAGAAGCACTCTCAATTAATTCACTTACCTCTGAATCCGATGACAGGCTTCTTAACCAGTTCCACAGCACCAAACCTCCTCCCCCTCCCCCAAGCTGCAACCGCTGATTAACCAAGCAATCTTTGTGTTTCTCAATAGCAAAAAGACTCGGCCATTTGTGCATAAGAGGGATGTCTCCGAGCCATCGGTCGATCCAGAATCTAATGTAACCCCCATTTCCTACCACCCCAGTGATAAAATTTGAAACCCTTTTACCATTCAGCGACAGTTTAGCTTCCATCCTAACTATATTGAGCCACACCCCCGTCAGACCTTGCTTAGAAGGAAGGCAATACCACCTTCTTCTAGAGCCATGAATAGCCAAAACAACCCTTCTCCAAAGGCTGTTATCCTCAATCTTAAACCGCCACACCCACTTAGCGAGAAGGGCCTCATTAACTATTTTCAACCTACTGATACCGAGACCACCACAATTTTTAGGCTTTGATACCACCTCCCAAGCCACCCAATGAGTTTTTTTGATACCTTCCGAACCTCCCCAAAGAAAACTTCTCATCATCGATTACAATTTCTCTAAGACTTTAGAAGGGGCTTTAAAAATAGATAGTAAATAGATAGGGAGACTCTCCAAAACCGATTTCACCAGGACAACCCTCCCCCCAATTGAAAGAGTATGGGCTTTCCAAGAAGCAAGACGACTTTTAAACAAAGACACAATAGGATCCCAATTGGAAACCCTATTCATATTGGCACCAAGAGGGATTCCCAAATAAGAAAAAGGAACGTTACCTTTAATACAACCCAACAACTCCGCCATGCGAGAGATTTCACCGTCTTCCACCCCCACCCCCACCCCCATAAGGCTTGACTTGTGGATGCTAATTTTGAGGCACGAACAAGCGTAAAAGATTCTTAAGATTCTAGCCACCACTAAAATGTTTTCTTCCTCCCATTCTCCGATAATTAAAGCATCATCAGTGTAAAGAAGATGAGAAATGATCGGCCCCTCGTTGGGAAGATTGACTCCCTTGAATCTCCCAGACTCACAGGCCCTAGAAATCAATCGAGAAAGTGCTTCCATCACAATTAAGAAGAGAAAAGGAGATAATGGATCGCCGTGCCTCAAACCTTTTTGGCACTGGAACTCGAATGTAGGAGACCCATTGACCAAAACAGAAGATCTAGCTGAAGAGAGAATCCCTTTAACCCATTTACACCAAGCCTGAGAAAATCCCATTTGAGACATAACTTCCACTAGAAAGCCCCAATTGACGTTGTCGTATGCTTTCTCAAAATCAATCTTGAAAATAAACGCTTTTTTCCCCAATTTTTTCAACCAGGACCAGATCTCACTTAACATGAAAGGACTATCCAGGATAAACCTCCCTTGAACAAAGGCCGATTGAGAATCCGAGATGACTTTGCCAATGTAGTCCTTCACACGAGAAACTAGCACCTTTGAAATAACTTTGCTTATGATCCCAACTAGATTAATGGGCCTATAATCCCTCATACTTAGAGGATCTTTCTTTTTGGGAATAAGGGTGATAAAGGACGTATTGCAACTCTTATCAATAGAACCTGGTTCGTTGTCACACCCCGATATTTCCACGTATTACCGGTGGGTCCGGTGGGGAGTATTGTGACTTAGTTGATATCATCATAGACAATTTATATTTATCACAGTTTAATACACAGCGGAAGTCGAAAGATAAATCATTACAAACCGAATTAGAAGTAATATCAAGTGTATTACAAAAACGGTTGCAAGGGATCCACAGGCGGATCAAAAGTTAAAAGGATCATTGTTCAATAGATTTAATAACATCTAAGCTTGCAAGACTCTTTATTGATGCTAGGAGTAGCCAGCCTATTCCGTCTAGTACCTGCTGTAACACCTGTGTCACTTCAACCATCAAACAAATGCCAAACCAATGAAATATTGTATTTCATACTTTGGACTTGTATAAATATGTGTAGTTTTTGCACATATCAACTCTTGTTCGATTTCAAGCTCTAAATCGCTTTCTAGAAGGTTATACGCGCACTAATGCGTAGATATAACCAGTTTAATGCAACGAACACTCTGGAATAGTGAAATAGGCTTAACATACCTAAAATAACCTTTACATAACTTAGAAATAAGTTTTGGAAGGTTTGGTATGCCGAAATCAAGTTAAATCGCTTACAGGGACTAAATTTGACAAACTGTGAAAGTATGCCAATTTGAACTGTAACAGACATTCCGGAACATGACCATAAGTTAAACACACCTTAAATATCCTTTACATAGCTTAGAAATAGGCTTTGAGGGGTTCGGTGTGCTAAAATAAACTTTTGTGTCATTCAGGGACTAAAAGTGTCAAAAAGTGCACAAGTTTACATTTTCGCGCATAACTTACGTTCTGAATACATCTGGACATCCAAAAAATTTATGTAAGCACTAAAATATTTTATTTTAGTGTTTGGCATAAGAAAAATCCATTCGTCACGCATTTTGGATCGTTTTTCGCGCTTGTGCGCATTCCGTCGTAATTAAGCGAACATCGCGTTCGTACGGCCAAACGAACCAACATCCGACATATTTTGGAGCATGTTTCATGTCCACAATGTTTAGGCATCATTTTAGGGCCTTAAAGTTGGCTTTACGGGCCTTAGAAGTGTCGGAAATGGCTTAAATACACAACAGGGACCAAAACTGTCATTTTTGAAACTTATTTTCTGATCAGAACCCCCATGCGGCCCGCATTAGTTTTGGTGTATCCTGAAGCGGGCCACGTCAGCCTTCCAGACCAGGTTAACTGCATTTAATAGCAGATTGCAGCTGTTTAATCCACAGCCACATGTTCTCACTTGTCTAGTCAGCTGATAAGAACCCATTTTTATCCACCATAACTTTCCAACACTTGTACGGATAGGATTCGAGCACGGTTTCCATGAAACGATCTTAACGGTTACCCGAAAACTATAAATACCCCACCCCCCATTACTTCAAACTCACTAGAATCTGATCTTAAAGACTCTAAGTTGGAACCATTGTTTCATACCTGAGTTATTTCGATCTAGATTAGCATTCGGGGACCCTTCGTAAGTATTCTTTCGTTCTTTTATTGCTTTTCGAGTCCGAAAGTCAAACTTTGTTTGACTTTCAGCGTTGACCAGCTTATGGTCAATGCGAAGTTCGTTTGAACTTCGCAACGTGATTGTAATCACGATGGTTATAGTCCCTTGGGACTATGCCTACTGATTACCACGTTGTCTAGGGTCGTAAGGGTAAGCGATCTGATAAATCGCTTATACCTTCGAACCCGACCCATTTGGTCGATCATTAGGATCCGACCAAACACATTAGGTGACCATAGTAGGTAGGTAATAACCTTCCGAGGTTATACCCTATGGTCACATCGTTTGAGTAGTTGTATGATAGGTAGTTTATATGCCTTAGGTAAATTACCAGAATACCCTTTTCATGTATAATTGGTAATTAAGCATATGTAACCTAAACTTTTGTCACATAACTGATTATGTAACATGTTTAGGCATATAACACTTGTCATAGGACTAGTTAGGCGGTCCTAACGCGTTTCACGCGAACGACGCGTTAAAGTAGCATAAGCTACCTTAATGGGTCGCGATGGGTCGAAAGCACTTAGGTTAGTCTCAATGTAGTATGTAGGCCTTGTTAAACCATATCATATGAGTTACAATACTCATTTGGTTTACCAAGCCTCATCCTATCCGATCTCCCGATTAAAGTCCGGTTTATTTATATAGTTTTAGATTGCCGACTGATTCCGTGCTCCCTCTAGCTTTGCTTGGTTGTTGTTCAAGACCTCTAAGCATTCTCAGGCGAGTACATTATTCCCCTCTTTTACTGTTTTCAACTGTTTTGGGGTGACTCACATGTGCTAAATGTTTTAACAATGATTTCAAGAACGATTACAATGGTTTCAAAAACAATTACAATGGTTTCAAGAACGATTTCAATAAAGTGAACAAACTTGTTGGTTGTAGTTACATAACCAATGACATTCATTAGCAATGATCAAGCCGACCAGTATTAGGTTATGGTACCATAGGATCTGACAAATCCCGTTATTCTCTATACCCATGGTTATGTGTGGGTATTTTGGGTAACGACTGAATCTGTAATTATTAATTTACCCTTTGGTAAGGGTTTGTTAAGAACGAGAACGAGAACGAGTTGGAACGATGAACGAGTCAAGAAGGTTTGAATGTTATTAGAAAATCGACCATAAAGTAGTTTCACAATTAAAACAAGAACGATTTGAACGATTAAAACAACAAGAACGATTTCAACGATTTCACAAAATGTTTTAACGACTGGGTAAACATTTGGACATGATTTACATTTGATTATGCATTTCCACGAAACATAGTATTGATTTAAACCAAGTTTTACATCAATACTTTGTTTTATGCGTTTCACCTATGGTTTAGTTGATGCATTTCACTAGCCATACATATCATTTTGGTTACACATTACATGGTTTACATTTGACACAAACACTTTTGACAATTGGTTTAAACATAGACATCTTACATTGGTGGTTTGGTTTGATTAAGTGATTAAGTAACGATGCGTGTGTATTATGATACAAGCATGGTGGATACGCCGCTGGTACTTCCTATATATAAGTGTTTGTATGGTATTACATATCGTAGCGTTATTTGAATCATTTCAGTTTGAGACATGTAACATTTTATACAAATAACATACTTTTCACAAGACATTGATTTAGAAACAACTTATCTTATACAACTCATTTTACAATGGTTATTCATTTAACCATACATTATTCTCTTATTTATACATATCATCTGAACTTATTATTTTTCAAATGATTTACAAAGACAAAGCAAATTACAAGGTTCATGACTAAACATTTTCTTAAACTGAAGTCATGAATCTTATTTTCACAAAACCTATGTACTCGCCAGCATTTCTTTGCTGACCTCGTTTTCACATGTGTTTCAGGTATTGTTGAAAGATATCGATTGATAGGATGCATGCTCACATAGGACTGGACAAGGCCTTAGTGACTCAATAACAATGATAGACTATGTTTAAATTGTGTATTTAGATTTCCAGACGATGTAATTATTCAATGTTTAATAAAACGAAACACTTTTTGGTATCCATGGTTATGAAACATTAATTCTGTTGCAACACGCCCCGATGTTTCCGCCGCGATTTGTTGTTTTACGCGGTCGGGGTGTGACAGAAAAGATGATATCAGAGCCAATGGTTATAGGGAATTAGGTTATTAGTAATGCTTTGACCTAGTCTATAACCTTTCTAGGACCCTAACGCGAGTTTACTTGCGTTTAGTCATAAAACAATACAGTTACCTATCCTTAGGCGACGACCACAACAAGAACATAAAATTCAAAACTGCTTTGAAAACTAATCATCTGTTCTAGGGTGATTAATTACTAGGTTTTGAACCCTCTATTGTAAGGTTTTGAACCCTCTGTTATATGGTTTTGAACCCCTTTGAGTTTTCAAAACCTCGTCAAGGTTTTGGGTTTTAAATAATGTGAACACGTGCAAACTGGAAGGGTGAATGCCTGTATTCTGGGTTTTCTGTCTAGGCAAGCACTTCGTATATATCTCATCAGACGCGAGACCAGTTGTGCTTACCTGGGAATTCTTGGGATGAGTGTTCACTTATAGGCGAGCATGTCTTCGCGATACATTATTTTTTATCCATTTACTTTGGTTAGTCACTGTGTGTCGGTTGTTGCTTTGTAGTAACAAACAAATGACCACTATCCTTGCTTTCATCAGATTTGTTTCATCTCATTCTTTTCGTCTAATCCTCTCACTCGTTTCCTTTCATGTTTCCTCTTTTAGAATGCCTCCTCGACGCGAAAGCCAGATAGCGACTACCGAATTGGCAGAAATCATTGCGCAGCAGATGGCTGCTCAATTCCCAAACCTCTTTGCTCAATGGAACCAAGCCAACAACAATAACAATGTTACATGCAAATACAAGGATTTTAACCAGGCTAAACCACTCAAGTTTAGTGGTTCTGAAGGAGCGACTGGGCTTCTTCAATGGTTCGAGAGCATTGAGAATACTTTCCGCCACGTGCAGTGTTCTGACAATCGCAAGGTCGAGTTTTCTTCGAGTGTGTTTCAGAAGAGGGCTCTCACATGGTGGAACGGGGTTATGAGGGATCGTGGTGCAGAAGTTGCTCTAGCACAGACATGGGCTGAACTTAGGGCCCTTATGATGAGGGAATTATGTCCTCGTCATGAGCAGCGAGCTTTGGAGAAGGAATTTGATGAGTTGAAGCAAGATAGTGGTGAGCACAGGGCGTATACTGATAGGTTTGAGGAGTTGAGTCTGCTTTGCCCGACAATGGTTACCCCACTCGACAAGGCTATCGAATGGTACATCGACGGCCTACCTGACTCGGTACAAGACATCCTTACTGGTAGTAGCCCTACCACACTCCGTCAGGCGATCGAGTTAGCTGCGACATTGACTGAGTCGCAGATTCGGAAGAATAAGTTACACAGAAAGGGTGATAAGGGTAAGAAGCAGGGGTCTGACAAGGAGGATAGCAAGAAAGGTCAAAACAAGAAGGGTATGGAAGGTGAGACGTCAAAGAAATCAAGAAAGCGAAAGGGTGTTCAGAACTTTGCTGTTACAGCACAGACTGCTCAGAACCCGCGGAACCCACCAGCTCAGCCACTTGCAAAGAAAGCATATGCCGGTACCGCACCTCATTGTGCACGCTGCAACGGTCATCACGCGGTACAACAAGCTTGCTGGCAATGCACGACGTGTGGTAAACTTGGGCATTTGGCCAATGTTTGTCGTTTGGGACAAAATCAGGCTGCTCAGGTTCAAGCTCCGGTTCAAGGGAATGCTGCGAGATTCCCACTGGGGTCATGTTTCAACTGCGGAGAGATTGGTCACTTCCGCCACAACTGTCCGAGACTGGTGAATGCAAATGCTAACGCAAACCCAAATGCGAACGTCAACGTCAATGTGAATCCAGCACGTGGTCGAGTGTTTAACATCAATGAGGCACTCAATGATGAAGGAGTGAACAATTAGCATTTTGTATTTCCTCTGGTTGTTATCTTGTAACATTTAAAGACAATGCGGTTGTTATATAAATAAAAATTTGTGGTTTTATTTTTTTTTAACTAATGCAATTGTATGAATGTTTGATCCAACCTTATGATGTCAACACAAAGACAAAACTATTCGTGTGGTTCTGTCATTTTTATGATCACTTGTGATCTCCCTAAGAACCTCAAACACTTGTTTCTTTTAAATCTAAAGTATCTTATCGTCTTGCACCGTTCGAGATGCAAGAATTATCAAAACAGCTTCAAGAGTTGTCTGATAAAGGATTCATCCGTCCGAACTTTTCACCTTGGAGAAACTCCTGTCCTCTTTGTGAAAAGAAAAATGGACCTTTTCGAATGTATATCGATTAACGTAAGCCTAGTAAGCTTACCATCAAGAATCGATATCCCCTACCTTAAATCAACGATTTCTCCGATCAACTGCATAGCGTTTCATGCTTTTCCAAGATCGATTTGCGTTTTGGGTATCATCAACTTTGTATTCTCGAAGAAGATATTCCCAAAACGGCTTTCTGCACGAAGTATGGCCATTACGAGTTTACAGTCATGCCTTTTGGATTGAAAAATGCTCCAGCCATCTACATGGACTTAATAAATAGAGTCTGCAAGTCTTATTTGGATCAGTTTGTCATTGTTGTTATTGATGACATCTTGATCTATTCATGTCCCGAGCCGATAACGATCAACACCTTCATTGACACTGGAACCCTTAAAGAAGGAACAAACTTTTCGCTAAATCCTCTAAGAGGAAATTTTAGCTTAAAGAAGTTCAGTTTTTGGGTCATGTAGTCAACAAGCAGGGTATTCATGTGGATCCATCCAAATTGCTGCAATTAAGGATTTGATTCCTAGTATGCTTTAAATACCCGTGTCCAAAGATAACAAATTTAAAGGTCAAATTAAACAATAATGCGAGTGTGCGATTATGCGATTATGTGATATGTGTTTATGTGTTCTCCTCTATGTTTTTGTGTGATCCGATTTTCAAATCCTCATAGAATCTTTTATATCTTCATATGAGGGATTCATAGTAGGATATTTAAAAAGGTACTACCTTAATCCTTATGGGCTTCTACGTGGTAGTTAAGACCCTTGGGTTATATAGTACCATTCCATGATTCGATGAGAGACCCTTAAGGGGTCTAGTTAAAGATTGATTCAAGATCTGGTTAAGAATGGCATGTGATGATTTAGCTGAAAGGACCCTATGGTGGTCCAGTCACGCTCATCACAGGTTCATTCATATGGTTTTCCCCTACACATTATAAAATAGACTGTGTGAACTGTGCAAGGAATTGTCTGATTATGGACGCGTACATAATTATGAAATTTAGTGCACAGAAACCCAGTAATGTTTATTATGTGTAAGAACCGATAGTGACAACAATAACAAAATGAGAACGATGTAATGGAGGCACGGTGGACGCACCAATGACACTTCATATACTTGTATATAAGTGTCCCTCTTACATTGCAAACATAATGTTATTAAGGTTACTAGAAGTTCAGAACCCTAACCAGTGTTGTTCGATCTTTTCAACTTCATGCTTTCAAGCTCTCACAAGTTTCCTCTAAAACTAAATTTCGGGACGAAATTTCCTAAAGTAGGGGAGACTGTAACACCTGTGTCACTTCAACCATCAAACAAATGCCAAACCAATGAAATATTGTATTTCATACTTTGGACTTGTATAAATATGTGTAGCTTTTGCACATATCAACTCTTGTTCGATTTCAAGCTCTAAATCGCTTTCTGGAAGGTTATACGCGCACTAATGCGTAGATATAACCAGTTTAATGCAACGAACACTCCGGAATAGTGAAATAGGCTTAACATACCTAAAATAACCTTTACATAACTTAGAAATAAGTTTTGGAAGGTTTGGTATGCCGAAATCAAGTTAAATCGCTTACAGGGACTAAATTTGACAAACTGCGAAAGTATGCCAATTTGAACTGTAACAGACATTCCGGAACATGACCATAAGTTAAACACACCTTAAATATCCTTTACATAGCTTAGAAATAGGCTTTGAGGGGTTCGGTGTGCTAAAATAAACTTTTGTGTCATTCAGGGACTAAAAGTGTCAAAAAGTGCATAAGTTTGCATTTTCGCGCATAACTTACGTTCTGAATACATCTGGACATCCAAAAAATTTATGTAAGCACTAAAATATTTTAATTTAGTGTTTGGCATAAGAAAAATCCATTCGTCACGCATTTTGGATCGTTTTTCGCGCTTGTGTGCATTCCGTCGTAATTAAGCGAACATCGCGTTCGTACGGCCAAACGAACCAACATCCGACATATTTTTGAGCATGTTTCATGTCCACAATGTTTAGGCATCATTTTAGGGCCTTAAAGTTGGCTTTACGGGCCTTAGAAGTGTCGGAAATGGCTTAAATACACAACAGGGACCAAAACTGTCATTTTTGAAACTTATTTTCTGATCAGAACCCCCATGCGGCCCGCATTAGTTTTGGTGTATCCTGAAGCGGGCCGCGTCAGCCTTCCAGACCAGGTTAACTGCATTTAACAGCAGATTGCAGCTGTTTAATCCACAACCACATGTTCTCACTTGTCTAGTCAGCTGATAAGAACCCATTTTTATCCACCATAACTTTCCAACACTTGTACGGATAGGATTCGAGCACGGTTTCCATGAAACGATCTTAACGGTTACCCGAAAACTATAAATACCCCACCCCCCATTACTTCAAACTCACTAGAATCTGATCTTAAAGACGCTAAGTTGGAACCATTGTTTCATACCTGAGTTATTTCGATCTAGATTAGCATTCGGGGACCCTTCGTAAGTATTCTTTCGTTCTTTTATTGCTTTTCGAGTCCGAAAGTCAAACTTTGTTTGACTTTCAGCGTTGACCAGCTTATGGTCAATGCGAAGTTCGTTTGAACTTCGCAACGTGATTGTAATCACGATGGTTATAGTCCCTTGGGACTATGCCTACTGATTACCACGTTGTCTAGGGTCGTAAGGGTAAGCGATCTGATAAATCGCTTATACCTTCGAACCCGACCCATTTGGTCGATCATTAGGATCCGACCAAACACATTAGGTGACCATAGTAGGTAGGGAATAACCTTCCGAGGTTATACCCTATGGTCACATCGTTTGAGTAGTTGTATGATAGGTAGTTTATATGCCTTAGGTAAATTACCAGAATACCCTTTTCATGTATAATTGGTAATTAAGCATATGTAACCTAAACTTTTGTCACATAACTGATTATGTAACATGTTTAGGCAAATAACACTTGTCATAGGACTAGTTAGGCGGTCCTAACGCGTTTCACGCGAACGACGCGTTAAAGTAGCATAAGCTACCTTAATGGGTCGCGATGGGTCGAAAGCACTTAGGTTAGTCTCAATGTAGTATGTAGGCCTTGTTAAACCATATCATATGAGTTACAATACTCATTTGGTTTACCAAGCCTCATCCTATCCGATCTCCCGATTTAAGTTCGGTTTATTTATATAGTTTTAGATTGCCGACTGATTCCGTGCTCCCTCTAGCTTTGCTTGGTTGTTGTTCAAGACCTCTAAGCATTCTCAGGCGAGTACATTATTCCCCTCTTTTACTGTTTTCAACTGTTTTGGGGTGACTCACATGTGCTAAATGTTTTAACAATGATTTCAAGAACGATTACAATGGTTTCAAAAACAATTACAATGGTTTCAAGAACGATTTCAATAAAGTGAACAAACTTATTGGTTGTAGTTACATAACCAATGACATTCATTAGCAATGATCAAGCCGACCAGTATTAGGTTATGGTACCATAGGATCTGACAAATCCCGTTATTCTCTATACCCATGGTTATGTGTGGGTATTTTGGGTAACGACTGAATCTGTAATTATTAATTTACCCTTTGGTAAGGGTTTGTTAAGAACGAGAACGAGAACGAGTTGGAACGATGAACGAGTCAAGAAGGTTTGAATGTTATTAGAAAATCGACCATAAAGTAGTTTCACAATTAAAACAAGAACGATTTGAACGATTAAAACAACAAGAACGATTTGAACGATTTCACAAAATGTTTTAACGACTGGGTAAACATTTGGACATGATTTACATTTGATTATGCATTTCCACGAAACATAGTATTGATTTAAACCAAGTTTTACATCAATACTTTGTTTTATGCGTTTCACCTATGGTTTAGTTGATGCATTTCACTAGCCATACATATCATTTTGGTTACACATTACATGGTTTACATTTGACACAAACACTTTTGACAATTGGTTTAAACATAGACATCTTACATTGGTGGTTTGGTTTGATTAAGTGATTAAGTAACGATGCGTGTGTATTATGATACAAGCATGGTGGATACGCCGCTGGTACTTCCTATATATAAGTGTTTGTATGGTATTACATATCGTAGCGTTATTTGAATCATTTCAGTTTGAGACATGTAACATTTTATACAAATAACATACTTTTCACAAGACATTGATTTAGAAACAACTTATCTTATACAACTCATTTTACAATGGTTATTCATTTAACCATACATTATTCTCTTATTTATACATATCATCTGAACTTATTATTTTTCAAATGATTTACAAAGACAAAGCAAATTACAAGGTTCATGACTAAACATTTTCTTAAACTGAAGTCATGAATCTTATTTTCACAAAACCTATGTACTCGCCAGCATTTCTTTGCTGACCTCGTTTTCACATGTGTTTCAGGTATTGTTGAAAGATATCGATTGATAGGATGCATGCTCACATAGGACTGGACAAGGCCTTAGTGACTCAATAACAATGATAGACTATGTTTAAATTGTGTATTTAGATTTCCAGACGATGTAATTATTCAATGTTTAATAAAACGAAACACTTTTTGGTATCCATGGTTATGAAACATTAATTCTGTTGCAACACGCCCCGATGTTTCCGCCGCGATTTGTTGTTTTACGCGGTCGGGGTGTGACACCTGCATTTAGCCTTTTTGGAAAAATACGTCAGTTTTCACTGGTAAATACAATTAACCGACTTATTTTGAAAATGTTTAAGAAAAATTGATTTGAATGCACCAAGCACAAAATATCTTTTATAACTTGGGACAATTATTATAAGATAATCTTATATACAGTTTTAAATGTTTGTCGTCCGTCAGGGCCGGTTAGAAGAGCCGGACAAGATTAACTGACACACCACAAGTATAATGCCCACAAGGAATACCTTATTGTGGGATACTTTTCTACATACGCAACTGTCAGGTGTACGCCTACACCCCGTGCTTAAGTCGTGGCCATTTCATTGAATGAGCCGGGGATATCCAGGACATGGTCATTAACCCCCCAAAAGCCATATACCAAACAAAACATATTAAAACAGATTATGCAAATATATTAATCACAATCCGATTTAAATAATTACACACCCGACCAAGCGGTATTATTATAATACCGTATCCCAAGCCCGTATAACAGAAAATAAGTTAAAAGTATTTACCTGAGCAAATTATATAATTTATCCCAGCCGTATACAATCAAGCAAATGCAGATATCTTTTACTGGGCTCCTAAATCTGGAATGAAGGTTTTAATAACCTATTAGATTCCTAACGGGTCTTAATTAAGTCCAAACTTAGACCGGTTAGTTTTAAAGAAAGATACACGGTTCGAAACGCATGATTAAGCGAAGACCGGAATAGAATGTGATTTAGACCCGACAAGTTTGAAGACTTGTATAAAATGGGTAAACTAAACATATTCTGGATTTTGAGATAAAAATGATAAGGTTTGACCCGTTTCGGTTAATTTATGCAAACTAGTTACATAAATCGTACCGAACGCGATAAATGCATAACGGGTAACCAAATGATTCATGAACAGGTTTCCTAAGTTAATATGCCTTAAATATGTTGTGATATCAGTAGGATATCTTCTATTATGCCCAAAATGAATTTAAACTCAAATTAAGCCCCGTAGGGGTATTTTGGTCATTTTAAAGGTTATAAAAGAGATTAAACATTAGTCTGAGGTTTAGGTCAGAAATGATCAGTAAAAATATTTAATTTAATAAGTTATATCAGTAGGGTATTGCATATATGTGAAATTTATCATTTATAACCAAACTATGCACCGTAGGGGAATTTTGGTAATTTCACATAAGCTTTAAAGGTCAAATTTAGAAATCTGAGTTCAAAACTTTTGCTTACTATTAAAGTATAAAAATTTACTAAAAACATCAGTAGGTATTAAGTCTTATATGTTTAAAATAGTTTTAACTCATACTATGCGCTTAAAACGCGTAAAAGTCGGTTTTAAGCGATTTTCGGGTTATAATAAGAAAAACTGATATTTTTATCATTCCAGAAGGCTTAAAATATTTTATTTATCATATAAAATTAGTATCAAAAGATTTGGTTTCAATATGTTATGTAAAACTCATTTTATTCAAGAAAAGGGTATAACCGACAATTACCGAATCAAAGCTAGAACCCTATGATATGATCAGTTTAAAAATAAATAAAAATCTACAAAAATCCCAAAATATTATATTACATCAGTGGGTAAAAGTTTTGGTGTCAAAAAATGGGTTTAGATAGGCTTTATGCTAATTATGCCGTTTAATTAATAAAAAGTTTCTTAATTACGATATTGAGCATAACTCCTAATCTAGACCTCAAACTGATGTCAAATTTTTAGGACAAGTTTATAAATTAGTAACAAAGGTTTTTGTTCTCTCACATTTCTAAAAAATCTCGTTTTTAAGGTCAAAAGGGCATAATGGTCAACATTTAGGCATATAACGGAAACATGCAAATGAATCAGATAAATAAGGAACCAAGTTGTATAACCTCAGAGGGTTATACTAACCTATAACCTGGTTCTAATGGAACTTTAAGGCATGTCTAAACTAAGCTAAATCGGGTCAGAACTGAAAGTCAAAGCAAAAGTCTTCTTTTGCGACTTTCGGTTCCGAACCGAGTCTAAACACAAAATTGTCGGGTTGAACATGCTTAGACATGTTCTTACATTAATTACCAAGTTATACAAGTGTTAAAACAGGTTTCATGGCTCCTACATTGCTAATTAGGTGTTTATTTGAAAATTAGCTTTCTTTTGACTTTTTATAATTAAGTTTGACCCGACAATTGACCTAGTTAGAGTGGAAATCATAGGGTGCCCTTTTAAGGGTTTATTACCCACATAATTACCAACTCAAAGCTACTTTCAATTCGAGAATTGACTGGACCATTAGTGATTAATCACTAAGTCAAAGCTTAATTACGACGGCTTTGACTTTAGGTCATTAAACTAATAAAACACTAATTAGAGAGGTTAAGGAAGCTTACTGAAGTACTTAGCATGATTTAGAAGCTTAATGAATCTTGCTTGAGGTCCAGAGAGCTCCAGAATTTTAAGTTAGAATGATTTTCAAAGTGAATGCAAAATGTTGCAACCAAGTGTTCTATATATAGTCATTTAGAATGCATGGGATCATTCCAACAAAGTCTACAGATGTTTTCTGATGGTCCCATGTGTCCCTATGCATGAAATATTGTTGGCTCAGCCCCTGGAATCGAATGCAAGGCTCTCAAAGGCGGTGCAACCTGCAAAAACAGGCATTTGTGCATGTTTTCTGCATCTGCAGGTCCTACGCGGCCCGCGTAAGGATTGGCCAAGGCCTTACGCGGCCGGTATGAAGCCCAGATCCGGTCAACAAACTTTCAGCAATTGCACATTTGGTCCCTGGTCCTTCTAATAGTTGTTTTAACTTGTTTTATTGCATTTTTAATCCTCCAACTTGACTTTTAAGGACTCCAAGTCATAAACAAACTTTGTTAAGTCCCCGGTTAGTTATACGATTACCGAAAAGTCCTGAATTTCAACGTTGACGCTTTTAACCCCTTACTTACGAATGTTAGCGTATCTTTCTCATACGTTATCGAAACCTTGTGAAATTTTTATCACTCATTCTTGGGAGCATAATTAATCGTTACAAAGCTTCGGGTTCGTTAAAAGTTCACTCAGAGGTATAAATTACACATGTTGACACATTTAACCCTTGCGGTTTGTAAACTTTCACTTTCTTCCACAAACGGTTCCATATGATTCATAATTCATTCGTTTAAGGGTATAAACATCGTGTAGGGTTGTTGAAAGGTATAATTATCCAATGTTGATACTTTGAATCCTTTTTCACACATACTTTTTTTGTTTGTCAACTTTAGTCCCTTGAAATCAATTTGTTATCCACTTAAAGTCCATGACACGTGTCGATATAATATTGGACATGATTTTACGAGGTGTTACATTCGTGAAAAAAACACAAAATATCTTTCAAATCTTCTTCAAAGAATCTCCAAAAGAACCTTAGAAATTTAAAATTAAAGCCATCAGGACCAGGGGCTTTATCGACTCCACACTCAAACACGGCCTCTTTAATCTCCATCGAAGAGAATTGACCCGATAAAGCTAAAGCATCCTCTTCGAATAATTTCTTCACCCCAAAGCAGCTTCCAACCGGCCTCGAAGTAACTCTATCAGAAAAATGATTTCTGAAAAACCCGAGAATTTCTTTTTTAATGAACTTGGGCTTAGAAATCCACTGACCATCAACATTCAAACCCGGAATATCGTTGGTACACTTTCTGTTATTAATCAATCTATGAAAGAAGGTAGAGTTTTCATCCCCATCGATGGCCCACCGACACCGGGACCTTTGTTTCAAGTCCATATTCTCATGTCGAGCCGACTCGCAAATATTCTTAAAACATTTAGCCTTAATCCAAACCTCCTCTTCTAACAGATCCCTGGACTCACAAAACGAATCGATCAGCTCCAATTCCTCTTTGTTTCTATTGAACTCCTCCTTTTCTTTAGAGACAAGATCACTCCTCCATTTCTTTATTTTATCTCTAATATGCTTGAATTTGTTGGTAAGAATGACATCCGGCCGGCTCCCCACTTTCTCATAAGACCCCACCGCATTCTCGACAACACTCACAAAACCCTCTTTTTCAATCCACGAATTGAAAAACCTAAAAGGTTTAGCACCAAAATTCTTACTATCCACAACTAAAAGCAACAGACAGTGATCAGACTTGGAAGAGCGAACAACTACTGTATATTAATATAGCGGCTAGCAAAAAGCTTAAATACAAGGAGTCTAAAAAACAACAGAACAATCATACAAAACTATTAAAATCTAACAACTTCTTCCACACCACTAGGGATGGCAATCAAACCCGAACCCGATGGGTAAACCCGAAACCTGACACATTTGGGACGGGTTTGGGGTCGGTTAATCGGGTTTGGGCGGGTTTGGGATTTAGTGATATACCCGTTTACCCGACCCAATTACCCGATAAAGTGTACCCGTTTACCCGATTGTATACCCGATATAATTTCTTTTATATTATTAATATGTATATATATGATACATCCATTTTTTACACATATAGGTATTCTATTCCGTATACATTGTAGTTATTTGATATATATTTTTATAATAACAATACAAAATGTAACCGGTTAGTAGTTACCCGATAGATACCCAATGGGTTTTGAGATGAGTATACCCAACGAGTAATCTTTTTAAATTAACGGGTTTACCCGAAACCCGCGGGTATACCCGATACCCGATGGGTATTTACCCGCTAGAAACCCGAGAGGTTTTGGGACAAGCTTATCTAATTGGGTTTGGGTTTGGGATTACCTAAACCCGTCTCAAAACCGACCCATTGCCATCCCTACACACACCCGAAGCTCTACTTTTGAACCAACTAAACGTCTCCTTCTTAAGACTGACGGGGGGGGGGGGGGGCTGAATTGAGGGCATTGCTCGACACATGGCAGACGTGGGCTCCACCAGTCCACACCCAAAAAAGTGGGGTGTGGGAGCGGTGTGGCCAGGCCGACGTTGGGGTGCCATGTGGTTTATTCTTTTTTTACTTTTTTTATGCTGACAATGGTATAAAAAACACAACTTATATTAATCTAAAAACAAGTTACACAATCCTAAAAAATAAAAATAAAAAACCTTCTTATTATTTTTTCTGACACAACCACAATCAAACAGGAAATCAAAGCCAGCTATGTCACACTGCCCAAACGGCTATATCGAACCAGCCAATCAAAGCCAGCCATGTCACCCGGCCCCCTGGCCTCACGTCAGACTCAATCTCCACACCAGCGGGCAACGCCATGGCCAACGCTACCCTGGTGTGGTCTAGCTAGAGTTTTGGGCATTCCGCCGCCCCAACCCATGCCCCACACCCCGCAGCCTAATGCCATCCACAATCTTCTGCAATCAAATCATATTCCCATTGAACTCTTTTATGTTCCGAGCCAACCATATTTTCCCTAAACATCCAAGCGTCACCATATGGGTCATTCTTTTCCAAATCTTCGACCCGACTTTCGATTGAACAAACTCTAGCACTTGGTTAACTGAGGTGTCTTCGCACGTTGAAGGAATCTTCATCCACCTAAAGATATTCCACCAAACGCTCCTAGCACACAAACATGTAACAAAAATATGATTGGTCGATTCAACCTCGAGACCACACCTGCTACACAATGGGTTCTGTATCATCATGCCATGGTTCGCTAGGGCCTTCTTTGAGGCTCCAAATTTTATTTGCTTCACTTGACAAATTGGTTTTGTTTTACAACACCTATGTACCAACCTCAAAAGTCTGATGTGGTTGAGGCTTGAACTCGCGTCAACCGGTTAGTACATAGGTTTTGTGAAACAAAACCAATTTGTCAAGTGAAGCAAATAAAATTGATCCTAGGTGGTATCTATGTGGCATTTGTCAAGTGAAGCAAATAAAATTTGTCAAGATGTGAGCTTGCTACAACCTTAAAAAACACCAATGCCCTTAGTATGTACAATTATAATAAAGTATAAATAAACAAACATTTAAAACAAAGATATATCAAACATGACAAACACATATTAGTTATCATATATAATATGACTAATGTGGGAATACAAAGATATTTACATATTTAATTGTCACGTGTCTTATCAACCATAAAAAAATTAGTTCGAACTTCAAACTTGAAACATAGTTAGGCCAGTCGGTACGGGGACGGCCAAGGGCCAGCGAGGCATGGTGCCGCCCCGGAACACCGCCCTCGTCTTCATCAGCAGATCCCAGCCGTTCTCGACGACCCCCTCCAACACACACACCTATACATACATACATATATATATATACATATATTTAGCCCCATCCCCCACCCCTTTGGTCTATCTATCCCTTTTAGGTCCATCATCACACTCACTTACATAACGTGTATGACGTAACAGACCATCCTCCCCACACCATACCTTCTAGTCTCATTGTTGTGAATAGGGTTGTTCAAATTGCTCGTCGCTCGTTCGGAAATTGCTCGGAAAATGCTCGTTCGATTTGACGCTCGGTTGTAAATGAGCCGCTCTGCTCGGTTCGGTTTGTAAACGAGCCAAACATGAGCAAAGGTCCGCTCGGCTCGGTTCGGATCGAATTTATTTTTAATTAGTAAATATATACAAATACATATACACATACATATATAAACATGTATATACACATATATATACACAAATATGAGTTATACATATATATACACGCACACCTATATATATACACATTACACATACATATATACTTAAATATAAATTTATAGTTTTATATATACCACTTTATTAGATTTTGGTCCACTATCTACAAATTTACAGCTATATCTATACGTACTAGCCCAATCACGCCAATAAAAAAATTAATATCAAGTCTAAAAGTTAAACCCTAAACTGATAAATCACAGTATGCTCATCGCCTCAATGTTTCATGTCTTACCCTAAGTCGATCGTCTCCTAGTCTCAACGTCATTGTTCGTGCATTATGATCATCGCCTCGTCGGCCACAACATTGTTATTCATAAGAAAAATATTATGCCATGAAATGTGCGTGTTTTTAAAGATATAAAAACATGAGACCCAACATTGTCACTATCTCTCTCAGCAAATTTAAATCGGGCGACACGGTTGTCCAAATCGCTCGAACTTCGCTCGACGCTCGCTCGGAATATTTACTACTCGGAAAATGCTCGCTTGATTTGAGGCTCGGTTTAAAATGAGCCGCTCCGCTCTGTTCGGTTTGTAAACGAGCCAAACACGAGTAATGGTCCGCTTGGTTCGGCTCGACTCGTGAACAGCCCTAGTTGTGAATTCCTCCGTTTCAAATCACCATCTTTTCTTTTGTGATCATATTCCCGTACAGACTACAGAGAGCATATAGAATAATGTGGCAACATGGGCCCTCACCACTCCTAACCAATCACAGCCGTCCAGTCATGCCACCATCTTAAGGTCACACTTCCCTCCACGTATCCCCTCCACCCACCTTTGGATTACACATACACATTGTGGCTCACCATGCTTCCACGTTCTCACTTTCTCAACCGTCCGATTTACCATCATCCAACGGCTAATATTCCCTTCACTTTCTCTCTCTGCCACCAATATCCTCCCGCCCTCGTTCACTCTTCTTCCCCGTTGAAAAACACAATATTATTTTATTTTATCTCTCTAGAAGTTTTATATAGTTTCTCTCTCTAGAAATGCAGGATCAAGCGGCCACGAGCTCCGTTGCGGCGAGTTTACAGTCAAGTAGTGAGAGATCTTCTAGCTCTGCTCTTCATGTTAATGTCAAAGAAGGTTTAACTTTTTTTTTTTTAAATTTGCTGAATTGGAATATGGGTTTAAAATGATGATCTTTGTTTAAAAAAACTCGTAGCTTGTGGCTCGCTCGAAACTTGCTTGATAAAAGTTTTTTGATCATTTGTAAACGAGTTTAAATTAATAATAATTTTTTTAATAATAAAAATTATAACCTGAATTTTAATATTTATAATTTACAAATTCTTTAATTTATATATATATATATATATATATATATGAATGTAAGAAAGAATAAAAAAAATATTTTAAAGAAAAAATAAACCATTGGGGCTCGAGCTTTGTACCAGCCAAGCTCGAGCTCCACATTTCAGCTTTGCTTTGAGCCTTTGATAAACAAGCTAAGCCGAGTTGACGATTGGGCTTGAGCTTTATACAAGCTGAGCTTGAGCTTAATAATTCAGCCAGCTCACTAAAATAAGCGAGCCGAGCGTGGGCCAAATCTGGCTCTGGTCGGCTCGTTTATGGGTTTAATCTAATTGGCATATTAAATTTGATCGATTTGTCATTTGAATCCTTTTTCTAAATAGGTTTTAAGTAATGTGTACTAATATAGGTATGGAGAGTGATGATGAGATCAGAAAGGTGCCGGAGATAGGCGGAGAACCCGAAGCCGCCGGAGCATCAGGAACGGGCAGGGAAGCTGTGTCGGTATCGCATCCCGAACGGGTTCAAGGCGCGGTGGAAAGTACAAGGAGGAAGGGGAAAAGCCCTGCTGACAAAGAAAGCAAGCGGTTGAAGAGGTAAGAATATTTGTTACACAACCAATAGCAAAGCGAAGGGAGGGTCTGAGCAGGGTAAGATGCAGACAGCCTTACCTCTACCCGTAGAAATAGAGAGGTTGCTTCCAGTGAGACCCTCGGCTCGAAAGCAAAGCAACGTTGAAAATCTTATTAAAATTTTGCATGGGATATTAAACAGGTTGTTGCGGAACCGAGTGTCTGCTCAACAAGCAAGAGAAAGAAAGAAGGCATACTTGAATGAGTTGGAAGTACGAGTTAAAGAGTTGGAGAAGAAGAACTCGGAGCTTGATGAGCGTTTGTCTACTTTGCAAAATGAGAACCAAATGCTTAGACATGTATGTATTTATTTATGTATGTATGTATATATGTATGTTTTGTTGGAGATCTTAATTGGATTGTTGTTGTTGTTATGTGCAGATATTGAAGAACACGACGGCTGGTATTCAAGAAAGGAAATAGAAGTAGATTTTGATTTTGATTTAGAAGGATTTAGCACATATGTATGTTGTAGTAGCTAGAGTTAAGATTAGAAGTGATGATCATGTGTCATTGTCGTTTCTTGTGTGTTAAGGAACATAAGTGAAGATTGTGATGGTTGAAGCTTTATCTCAAAATCTTATATTATATTATATTATAATTATTTTAAGGTTGTGTTTGTAATTATATTTAATAAATAAATTAGTTATCGATAAAATTAACGTTGGACAACTTGACAATTGACATGACCTTGGCCGGTTTTTTTTTATTTTAATTATTATTATTATTATTATTATTATTATTATTATTATTATTATTATTATTATAGTAATTTAAAATTGTTAGTTTTTCCTAGGGATGGAATCGAACCCGAACCCGATGGGTAAACACGAAACCCGACACATTTGGGACGGGTTTGCGGTCGGATAATCTGGTTTGAGACGGGTTTAGGATTTGGTGATATACCTGTTTACCCGACCCGATTATCCAATAAAGCTAACCTGTTTACCCGATTATATACCCGATATAATTTCTTTTACATTTTTAAATATGTATATAGATATATATATATATGATACATTCATTTTTTTATACATCTAGATATTTTATTTCATATATATTTTAGTTATTTGATATATTTCTATAGTGATAATATTAAATGTAATTGATTACTAGTTACTCAATAGATACCCGATAGGTTTTGGGTCGGATATACCCAATAGGTAGTTTTTTTTTAAATTAACGGGTTTACTCGAAACCCGCAGGTATACCCGATACCCGATGGGTATTTACCCGCTAGGAACCCGACGGTTTTGGGACAAGCTTATCTAACCTGGTTTGGGTTTGAGATTACTTAAACCCGTCCTAAACCCGACCCATTATCATCCCTAGCTTTTGCCTACATATTGAAAGGGCGTAAATACTTGGGCTTTTTATATTATTTTTGGTGATGGGAAATGCATTTATCCTATCTCACCCTTAAAGCTTTTTTTCCTCACAGCAATGAGCTTGTGGGAACTCGATCAATATCTATTTGGTTCGTTAAAGTACTAATGGGATTACTTGTGTATTATGGAGGGCTTGTAGGAATTCGGTCAGTATCTATTCGGCTTGTTAAAGTACTATCACTCGCTATACGAAACCTAAAAAATAAATTCAAAAGAATGTACACATGTTTTACATCGATCAAAAAACATAAAAACGAATATCGTTTTCGATAATACCAACATTGTCGCAACCCCCGGTCCCTATTACCTCGGGAACGGGCGGCCGTGAGCCAGTTTCGGTGGTATCGCGTGTTTAGTCAATTTTGGCAGCGGAATTTACATCAGAACCGTAGTTAGGAAATATTTTATCAGAGTAAATACCACACTTTCATAATATTAAACACATGGGATAAAACCCAAGTTTTAAGTACACACATTTCCATAGAAATAAATCCTATTTTTATTTAATAAAAAACATCTATTTCGTTTAGGTAACTTTATTGCCACTTTTCCAAGCCTTCAATGTTGTCCAGCTGCTTCTATTTGGCTTTCACATTTTGTTACCTGAAACGCGTTTAAAAACATTTTGTCAGTGGGAAATACTGGTGAGTGAATCCTAGTTTAACTAAGTTTAAATAAAATCAATTGTACAGTATTGAGGGCGATCTCGCAATTACATTTGTTTCCAAGTTATATCAATTAACATCCATGGTACTGTCAGACCCGACTTGTGGAAATGTTACCCCTCGCAAGGCAGTAACATAACTTTGTATACAAAATCCCAACATACTCATGATAATTGTATTCTTACAAATACTCAATAACTGTTTAATATATAATTAATTAAGTGAGGTTTTGTAAAAACAATTTGCAAAAAGGAGATTACTCACAAAAAGGTTTACACAAAAAGAGGATTACTCACATTGCTGTCTTAGATTATCCTTTAGGGTTTCCCGGTGACAATCTATAATTTACACAAATGCACACGTGTTAGTATAATAAACCCATTTTAACATTAGTAATACCCTCCCCGAGACGGCATTCCAACGACTACGTCGGACAGAACCACGACAGTCGTTACGGAACCCTAGATCAATCGGGCAGAGTATCTAATACGTATCCAGGGGTTATGATACTTAAAACGAAGCAGAACTTCGTTATTTAGGGGGTATTATACTCGTGTATTATGCCTATACTTCGGAATTTAGAAAAAGAAAATGTTCGTGAGCGATTCTCGACTGAAGGCCACTGCCTTCTACTTATAGAGCATGTTTTCAGGTTTTACGCGGCCTGGGTAAAGTGTAGCCAATGGGCTACGCGGCCCGCGTCAAAGGTAGTCAACGGCGTAGCTGATCCGGGTCAGCATATAGGGTCGACATGTGTTGGGCCACGTGGCGGCCCAGGGTTTCGCCAGCTTTTACCTTCTCGCGGCCTGCGTAAGGGTTAAGGGGTGCCTTACGCGGCCCGCCATAAACCCAAAAAATAAATTTTTAATTATTTTTAATAATATTCAAGGTATTCGGGGTCCCTTTTCGCGTACGGGGTATATTTTAAGACATATTGGGATATTTTTAAAAATACATTAGGGTGTCGAAAATTTATGACGGTGTCGATTTTCTTTTAGGGTTGTTATATCCTCCCCACCTTGTTTTAGAGCTCGTCCTCGAGATCTACTGGAACAAGTGTGGATATTTCTTTTGCATTTCCGATTCAAGCTCCCATGTGTACTCACGTCCTCTTTTGGAGTCCCACTTTACTTTGACCAGAACTAATCTCTTGTGCTTGAGGTTCTTGACTTTTATGTCTTTAATCTGTAGAGGCCTTTCTACAAACTTGAGTTGTTCATTTACCTATATATCCTTTAGAGGTACTATTAGTGATTCATCGGCTAAGCATTTCTTGAGATTTGATACATGAAATATATCATGTATTCCTACCATTTCCTCTGGCAGTTGCAGCTGATAGGCTACAGGTCCTATTCTTCTAATAATCTCAAAAGGTCCAACATACCTGGGACTTAGCTTTCCTCGTTTGATGAATCTTACCACTCATTTCCAAGGAGAGACTTTTAACAATACTTTATCTCTTACTTGAAATTCCAATGGTTTACGTCGGTTATCAGCATAGCTCTTCTGTCGATCACGTGCTGCTTTCAGTCGTTCCTTGACTTGAATGATCTTGTCAGTTGTTTCTTGCACTATCTCAGGTCCAGATAGTTGCTTTTCCCCAATTTCTGCCCAACAGACTGGGGTTCGGTACTTTCGTCCATAAAGTGCTTCGAATGGTGCAGCGTTGATACTTGTGTGATAACTATTATTATAAGAAAATTCTATTAAAGGTAAATGATCGTCCCAATTACCTCCTAAATCAATTACACAAGCTCTGAGCATGTCTTCCATTGTCTGAATTGTCCTTTCGTTTTGTCCGTCCGTTTGAGGATGATAAGTTGTGCTTAGATTTAACTTGGTTCCCATTGCTTTTTGGAAACTTGTCCAAAAATGAGAGGTAAAACGGCTATCCCTATCAGAAACAATTGATAAAGGAATTCCATGTAGTGAAACTATTTCATTTACATACAATTTAGCTAGCTGTTCCATATTGAAAGTTTCTTTCATTGGTAGGAAATGAGCTGACTTGGTTAGTCTATCTACAATCACCCAGATTGTATCATTACCTTTCCTTGTTTTGGGTAATTTGGTAACAAAATCCATTGTTATCAATTCCCATTTCCACACTGGCATTTCTAGCTGCTGTAACAAACCTGAAGGTTTTTGGTGTTCAGCTTTAACTTGTGAACAGGTTAAACATTTAGAAACATAGGCTGCTATGTCCTTTTTCATTCCTATCCACCAAAAATTCTTTCTTAAATCCTGATACATCTTATCACTTCCAGGATGCATTGTATATTTAGACTTATGGGCTTCTTCTAATATATGATGACGCAGGTTCCCTAATTTAGGTATCCACATTCTCTTTTTATGGAATCTCCAAATTCCATTTGTTTCTTGTTCTAATTCCTTAATCATACCTTTTAGTTTTTCAGTATCATCCTTGATTACTGATTCTTGTGCTATTCTAATTTACTCATTTAAATCTACTTGTAGATTTAATTTAAGAAAACGTACCCTTTTTGGCTTTTCATGATACTTTTGGCTTAAAGCATCAGCAACTACATTTTCCTTTCCTACATGATACTGGATATCACAATCATAATCACTAAGCATTTCCATCCAGCGTCTTTGTCTCATATTCAACTCCTTTTTCCCGAAAACATACCTTAAACTTTTATGATCAGTGAATATGGTAAACTTACTACCAAAAAGGTAATGTCTCCAAATCTTAAAGACAAAAATTATTGCTCCTAATTCAAGATCATGGGTTGAATAATTCTCTTCATGATTATTAAGTTGCCTAGATGCGTAAGCTATAACCTTTTTGGCGTTGCATTAATACACATCCATAACCTAATTTAGAAGCGTCACAATAAACTACTAAATCTTCAGTTCCTTCTGGTAACGCTAGTATGGGTGCATGGGTTAATCTTTGCTTAAGAATTCTAAAGGCTTCTTCTTGCTTTGGTCCCCATTCAAACTTAATGGATTTACAGGTTAGCTTAGTTAGGGGAATGGCTATTCTAGAAAAATCTCAAATAAACCTTCTATAATAACCGGCCAGTCCTAAGAAACTTCTAACCTCGGTTGGCGATTCAAGGGTTTTCCATTTGGTAATTGCTTCGATCTTGGTTGGATCTACATGAATTCATTCATGATTAACTAAGTGTCCAAGAAACTGTACCAGCTTTAACCAAAATTCGCACTTTGAAAACTTAGCATAAAGTTTTTCCTTTCTTAATAGACTTAAAAGAGCGTGCAAATGCTTTGCGTGTTCCTCTTTACTTTTAGAATAGATGAGAATATCATCAATAAAAACAATTATGAATTTATCCAAATATGGCTTGCATATTCGGTTCATCATGTCCATGAATGCGGCTGGGGCATTGGTTAAACCAAATGGCATGACAGCAAATTCATAATGACCATACCTTGTTCTAAATGCGGTTTTAGGAATGTCCTCTTCCTGTACCTTTAATTGATGATATCCTGATCTTAAATCGATTTTTGAAAAAAATCGAGTTCCTTGCAATTGATCGAACAGATCATAAATTCTTGGTAATGGGTACCGGTTCTTAATTGTGACCTTGTTCAATTCACGGTAGTCAATGCACATACGCATTGATCCGTCCTTCTTTTTAACGAATAAAATTGGTGCTCCCCATGGCGATGAGCTTGGTTGTATGAATCCCTTCTCTAATAATTCATCTAACTGTTTCTTCAGTTCCTGCATTTCAGCGGGTGCCAAACGGTAGGGTGCTTTGCCAATTGGTGCTGATCCTGGCAGTAGATGAATTCTGAATTCAACTTCTCTGTCCGGCGGTAGTCCTGGTAATTCTTCTGGGAACACATCTGAAAACTGAGACACTACTGGGATGTCCTTTAATTCTTTTCCTTTAGTGTTTGTGATTATGGAAATCAAATACACTATAGATCCTTTTCTTATATAACTTGCAGTTTTCATCACAGAGATGAATTTAGTGGATCTAGATGGTTTATCACCTTTAATTGTGATCTTTTCACCCTTTGGTGAATTTACTTGAATTGACTTTTGATCACATAAAATATTAGCGTTATTGGCTATTAACTAATCCATTCCTAATACGATATCAAATCCTGTCAGATTCATTGGATACAAGTTTGCAATATACTTTTGGTTTAAAATTTCTACTCTTGCTCCCTGCAAGATTTCATAAATCCTAACCGTTTCTCCATTTACTGTCTCTACTAAACATTCTTGTGGAAGTTTAGTTAATGATTGATTAAGAAGTTTGCAAAACGTAGTATTAATAAAACTTTGGTTTGCACCAGAGTCAAATAATACTTTAGCAAATATATCATTAACTAAAAACGTACCCGCTATCACATCCGGAATCATTCTGGCTTCATCTGCTGTTAGAACAAATGCTCTAGCATTTTTAGTGTTCTTGTTGTTCGGAGCTGGAGCCAATTTTGGACAATTTGGCTTGATATGACCTTTTTCCCCACAGTTGAAGCATAGTCTATTACTGGATTTCCTTCTGCAATCTTCTTCCTTGTGTCCTGGTAACTTACATAAATTGCAGTGAGCGAAGCATTTTCCCGAATGCTTCTTCTTGCAAGTCTTACAGTAAGGTGTAGATGTAGAACCATATTCCTACGGTTGGAATTCCCAGAACGGAATTCTTGGGTAAGCCTCTGTGCTAGGTTTTTCCTCTAGTCTTCTTCTCGGGTACAGACTAATTCATCAGTCAAGGTGTTTGCTAGTTCTACAGCTTCTTCTATGATATGAGGTCTAGCTGCCTTGACTACATGTCTAATCTCTCCAATTAATCCCCAGATATAACGGAAGATTAATACTGGTTCAGGTGATGCAAGGGTTGGTACTATTCTAGCATATTCAAAGAATGTAGTAGTATAACCCTTACTATCTACCCCGTTCATCCTTAGGTTCAGAAACTTATTCGCTATCTGTTCCTTTTCATTGGGAGGACATAATTTTCTGTCTACCATATTTTTAAATTCCTCCCACTCCATGTTGTAAATCCTATCACTTCCTCTTGATTGGAGGATAGTGTTCCACCATTCTAAGGCTGAGTTCTTAAACAGATTAGAAGCAAACATTATCTTGTCCTCTTTAGCACACTTGCTTATTTTTAAAACAGCCTCAGTCTTTTCTATCCAGCGTAGAGCTGCAATGGGTTCTTCATTGCCTGAGAATTCTATCGGTTTACAGGACCAGAATTCTTTGTAAGAACAACCATAAGGCATGGTTCTTCTTCTTTTGGGAATGGGCACTTGAAGTACGGGTCCATTGTTCACGCTGTTTTCCGGTTCAGTTGATCTCTTACTGCTATGTTTACTTTTATTTTCCGCATCCTTAACAGTTTGAAGAATATATGGCATTGCATCTATAATTCCTTGTGCCACTATGTGTTGGATGTCACTATTATCCATTTGGTTTCCATTGTTATTGATGCTCGGATTCTAACCAAGTTAATGTTACTCTGGTTATCGTTATTCAGACTTTCTTGATTTTCTTCGTCGATCATCTGAATTTTAAACAATTACCACGTATTAATATCACAAAATAATATTTAATATAGTCAATCACATGACACGCACTTTGGTCAAAAGCGTCGATCATTGCGACTTTACTCTATTCATATAATATGCATCTATTACATACCAGTACTGAAATTAAAATTACAATACCGACGGAAATTTAAAGTTACACTACTAAAAATAGGCATCCGTATTTTTTTATACACATACACACATATCATATTATTTTATTATTAATATTATTACTACCATTTCCACCATCACATTCATGGATATGGATTCATCCAGAAATCCATATTGCGCTCGTCGTATTTCCAGACGAGTCGCTCTCTGTAACACCTCGAAAATTCACGTCCTATAATGTATTGACACGTGTCACAAGCTTGAACGTGTGAAAGTATACTCTAGAGGGACTAAAGTTGACAAACATGGAAAGTATGTGAATATAAGGGTTCAAAATGTCAACAAGGGATAAATATACTTTACAATAACCCTACATGATGTTTATAACCTTAAACGAATTAATCATGGATCATACGAAGCTAGTTGTGAAAGAAAGTGAGAGATTTCAAACTACAGGGGTTAAATGTGTCAACATGTTTAAAGTATACCTCTGAGTGACCTATTAGCAAACCCGAAGCTTTGTAACGGTAAAATATGCTCACTAGAATGTGTGACAAAAATTTCATAAAGTTTCGTTATCGTATGAGAAAGTTATGATCAAATTCGTATACGAGGGGTTAAAAGTGTCAACGTTGGAAATTATGGCTTTCCGGCTGATCGCAAGGATAACCAAGGACTTAACGATGTTGGGTTATGTCTTAAGGCCCTTAAAAGTCAAGTTGGAGGACCCATAGTGCAAGAAATAAAGGTAAAAATCAAGTTTGGAAGTTCAGGGGCCAAAACTGTCAACATTGGAAAGTTCTGTTGTGCTGGAGCATGCTTGCGCACCTCAAGGCCCAGAGCCTTACGGTGCGCAAGGCCTGCATCTGGGCAAAATTCTTGACAGCTGCCTGTATAACCGGTTGCACCGCCTTATTTCAGTAGTATTCGAAAACCAAGGACTCTCTAGGCAGTTTTTAGCATCCTAGGCACACCTGGGATGATCTTACAACACCTATAGACTAATTTGGCATGATCATATGCAATTGGGTTTACTATATATATGAACATGAAGTTGCAACATTTTGTTCATCACTTCAAGGACTTCTCTGGAGCTCCCCTGGTCAGCAACAAGTTTCCTAGTGATCCATAAGCATAATTAGGACCTATGTAAGTGCCCTTAACCCTTCCTAATTCAGTTTTGCTTAGTTAATTAGCGTAAAGTCAAACCGTCGTAATTAAGATTTGACTTCGTCATTAATCTTAATCCCTTCAGTCAAAATTCAAATTGAAAGTACCTATGAATGGTTAATTATGTGGGCATTAAACCCTTAAATGGTCACCCTCTGATTCCCACTCTATCTAGGTCAATTGTCGAGTCAAACTTGATATTAAAAAGTCAACAGGAAGCTAAATTTTAAATTAATGCATAATTAGCAATGTAAAGGCTATGCAACCTATTTTGTCATTAATATAACTTGGTAATTAATATAAGAACATGTCTAAACATGTTCAACTCGATAATTTTCAGTTTAGGCTCGGTTCGGGACCGAAAGTCGCATAGTTTGACTTATGCTTTGACTTTCCGTTCTGACCCGTTTAAGCATAGTTTAGAAATTCCTTAGAGCTTTATTAAGACCAAGTTACCTATAAGTATAACCCTCTGTGATTATACAACTTGGTTCATTAGTTATCCGATTCATATGCATGATTCCGTTAAATGCTTAAATGTTGACTATTATGCCCTTTTGACCTTAAAATGATATTTTTGAAAAAGTAAAAGAGTAGAAACCTTAGTTACTGATTTATAAACTTGCACCTAAAATTTGACATCAGTTTGAGGTCTAGATTAAGAGTTATGCTCATTAGCGTAAATTGGAAGCTTTATTTATTTAAACGGCGTAATTAGCCTATAGCCTATCTAAAACCACTTTTTGATATCAAACTTTTTACCCACTGATGTAATATAATATTTCGGGATTTTTGGAGATTTTTATTTAATTTTTGGCTGAGCATAGCATAGGTCTCTAAGTTGATTCGGTTTATGACGGTTTTGCCCTTTTAAGCCAAAAAATGAGTTTTACAAATCCTTTTGACCTCAAACCTTTTTCTACTGATCTTATTTGATAAATAAAATATTTTGAGCCTTCTGGAATTAAAAAATATCAGCTTTCCTTTGAAAACCCGGAAATGGCTCCAAATCGCCTTTTTAAGCGTTTTTAACGCAAAGTATGTACTATAACCATATTTAACATATAAGGTTGATACCTACTGATATTTTTAATATATTTTTATATATTAACAGTAAGTACAAGTTTTTAAACTCAGGTTTCCAGTTTTGACCTTTTAAGCCTTAGTGAAATTACCAAAATACCCCTACGGGGCGTAATGTGAGTCTAAATCCGGTTTGGGCATAATATAAGATATCTTTCTGATATCACAATATAATTAAAGCATAATAACTTAGGGAACCTGCATATGACTCTTTTGGTTACTCGTTACGCACTTGTCGCGTTCGGATCGGCTTATGTGACTAGTTTGCATATATTAGCCGAAACGAGTTAAACCATATCATTTTTGTCTCAAAATCCAGAATGTGTTTAGATTACCCATAATATACAAGTCTTCAAACTTGTCAGGTCAATGCCACATTCTAATCCGGTTTTCGCCTTATCATGCGTTTGAACCGTATCTTTCTGTAAGACTAACTGGTCTAAGCTTGGGCTTAATTAAAGACCCGTTAGCATTCTAATTGGTTATTTATACCATCATTCCAGACTAGAGCCTTCCGGTAAATGGTACCTACGCTTACTTAAGTGAATACGGCTGAGTTATTAAATTCGTGCTATTTAAGTCAGGAGCTAGCTCAGGTAAATACTCTTAACTTATTTTCCCTATACGGGCTTGGGATACGGTATTATAATAATACCGCTTGGTCGGGTATTGAATGTTTAATCTTATTGTGATTAAATTATTGAGGTAACCCGGTTTAATCTGTATTGTTTGAAATAAAGACCTTTAGGGGTTAATGACCATGTCCCGGATATCCTTAACATCATTGTATTATAAAATGGCCACGCTTTATACACGGGGTGTAGGCATACACCTGACAGTTGTTTAAGGAAAAACGGTATCTCACTCTCTTGTGGGCCTATACTTGTGGCGTGTCTGTTAATCTGACTCGGTTTCTACATCGGGCCCTGAACGTATAACGAACATGTAAATCTGTATACAAGATTATAAATATAATTGTCCCAAGTTATAAAGAGTTTGTGCTACGTGCATTAAATCAATTTTTATTAAACAATTTCAAAATGAGTCGGTTGAGTGTATTTACCAGTGAAAACTGACTTATTTTCCAAATGGGTTGAGTGACAGGTACTGAACGTAATTGGCTGGAAGCTCAGGGCGTTGATAAGGAATCTTGCAAGTTCTAGGCGCCTAAAGTCTGTTGAATAATGTTTATGTTTTAAGATCCGCCTGTGGATCCTTTACTTTCCGTTGTAATACTGGATATTACTTTATATTCGGATTGTAATATTTTTACCTTTTTCTTCCGCTGTGCATTTAAATATTGTATTGTTTGACTATGATAATATCAACTACGTCACGATACTCCCCACCGGGCCCACCGGTGACACGTGGAAATTCGGGGTGTGACAGGTTGGTATCAGAGCCAACACTGAGTGAATTAAACACTAGTCTTTTGTGTTTAATCTCAGTTACACAATTGCACATTCTTGAGTCTAAACAAGAACATAGGACTAATCCTAATTCGTTTTATTTGTTTCTTTTGTTATTTTCTTATTAGCCCCTGCATGGGCGAGTCATTTCAGTTAGAAGTCCCGTTTTGGGCATCCATGTATTTGTTTAAATTTTAATAGGAACGGTTAGATTTAAAATAACATTCCTTTTTATAAGATCTACCATTATAATAAAATGGCAAAATTTAAAAAGGACAAGACCTAGCCATATGTCACATTAAGACAGGGCCAAGATGGTAGTTCCTCAATTAGATTCAGATCCTTGTTAACATTTCAATTTAGGATTGTTCTGCGTAATTATTAAAAGAATCTTAAAGGTAAAACCTAGCCTAATTGTCGTTGCAGACATGGCCAAGATGGTAAAACCTATTCGAAAGATTCAAACCCTTATTAACAACTGATATGTTATCATTAATGACAAAGATGTGATTCGATAAAATCACATAAGTCATTTTTAAATTGGGATGTTCTAAATTCCCTTATTTATATAAACATCCCTTAAGAATGAAGTGCCTACGGGCTATAATTAGCGTCCTCTGAGACTAAAGACAGTAGTAGTCTTTGACTCTCTGTCAAGAAAAGGTAATGAACTTTGATTCAAACCTTAATGCCTTGATTCTCTGAAATCATGACTTATAAATTAAATTTGTCTACGTGACTAGGCCTTTTGTGCTATTATTTACTTGTTGATTAGGATTTATGATAAAGATCCTGAATAATTATGTATATAACAAATTGACCAAAATGATTATTAAAAACCATGGTTAATAAATCGTCAAAAACGATAGTACTATATAGGCTTCTAAATAAACCTTGTCCTTATTGATTTTATGTAGCAATTAAAGCTACATGGCTAGGTCAGAAGAAGTAAACAGTCATCCCCTGGAAAACCACGATGATGATAGGGTTAATATAACCAGAGGAGAGCTCCGTACACTGATTGATACAGCTGTATCTAAGGCTGTAGATGAGCAATTCAAGGAGTATAGTGGGACGCATAGTAGAACTTCTTCAGTACCCCACTCTAAGTCTACTCCTAAGACCCATTCAGTGGCTCATGACAAGCCACCCTCTAAGAAAGAGGAACTAAAGAAAGATGATGATCGACATTCATCTAACCTAAACAATGTTCCATCTAAAAGGATAGTGTTTGATGATAAGCCACACACCAAGTCCTGCACCTACAAGTACTTTGTTTCCTGAAAACCCCGGGATTTTACTGGGGAGAAAGGAGCAATAGATTGTATGACCTAGTTGGATGAGATGGACACGGTAGTTGACATCAGCGGTTGTGCTGAAAGGGATGTAGTGAAATATGTATCCCAATCGTTCAAGGGAGAGGCACTAGCATGGTGGAAGGCTCTCATTCAAGCTGCTGGGAAGATCCCACTTTACAACATGTCATGGGAATAGTTTGTTGCTCTCATTATGGAGAACTACTGCCCTCAACACGAGGTTGAGAGGATTGAGTCAGATTTCTTATCATTGGTTATGACAAACTTAGATTGTCAAGCATACCTCACCAGTTTCAATACCCTGTCCAGACTGGTTCCTTACCTGGTAACACCGGAACCCAAGAGAATTGCTCGCTTCATTGGGGGTTTAGCCCCAGAAATCAAAGCCAGTGTTAAGGCTTCAAGACCTACTACATTCAAGTCAGCGGCCGATCTGTCGCTATCCCTTACACTCGATGTAGTCAGAAACAAGGCTGCCAAAGCCTCTGAAGATGGAAAGCGTAAAAGGGAGGATGAGGATTCTCATCGCTCCGATAGGAAAAGGAACTCTGAGGATAAGAAGAGTTCCAGGTTTAAGAGAGACAACCAACAGTCGGGTGAGAAGACCAGGTGCGAAACCTGTAGGAAATACCACCTCGGGAAATGCAAATTTGAATCTCAACCTCTACCATGTGGAATTTGCAAGTCTAAGGAACATAAAACCCTGGAATGCAAGAAGTTGAAAGACGCAACCTGTTATGGTTGCAACGAGAAGGGGCATATCAAGACCAACTGCCCTAGGAATCAGAAGAAGCCCGAAGAAGCCAAGAAAACAAACGCATGATGAACGCCCAGGAGATGGTGCAGAATGATAACCTTATAGCAGGTACCTTTCCTTGTCAAGCAGTCTATACAGAAATTTATTTGTTATTGGCACATATAATTCTATAAAGAACAATAAATGTTGTAAACTGTTGTCTCCGCTGATTAGGACTCTGGTCATTTAACGCAAGATAGAAATTGGCCGATGACACTATAGAAAATGCTCTAACAAATCTTAGATTGATATTTTTTTAAATCACTCTTTTCTGATATCCTTATGGCAAGCTTTCAAGCTATCCAAATTCATCACTATAATAAAGACAGATGTGACATTTTGATCCCCTGTCAAAAAGGTGATGGATTAGGACTAAACTTTAAATGCCATTAAAGGTCTTTTGTGACCTAGGCTAAGTAAAATTTATATATATTAAATAACGTTCATTGAGAATGTTAATTCTATATTGGCCGGTATGGTTTAATGAAACCATGGTTAGTATATAAGACCATGAGGATGATGAATAGCAGTTGTCGGATCGCAACCAAGAGATTGATTCATTTAGTAATAGGAACCAAATCTTGAGTATGACAAACTCGGATAAGACATCAGTCAATCACGCCATTGATGAGGCGGCACATGCTAATGATACTACAATTGTAGACCTGAAAAAGTCCAAGGATGTTCTTCAAACTATGATAAGACGCAGCTGTGGGAAAAGCTGTGAAGAAGATCGTGAAAAAAAAAATTTCAAAGAGCCAAATGCTACTTGCTCCAAATCCTTCGTAAACTATAAGTATAGCAAACTTTTAAAATCTTTCTTAAGAACCATAGTTATTAAGTGAAGGCATGAATCATAAGAACTATTTCTTCTGTTCTTGTCAAGAACCTTCAGTCGTAGAATTTTAGAAGTATCCTCTTTCTAGGTGTAATACGTCAACATTTAGAATTGATATCTCTTTGATCTCTAATGATTGCGGATACCAGACGGTATGATAAAAGCGTCATATGAGGATTGGTGTATCTTAATATGTCCCATAGATTGCTTCCATGCCTGATCAGTATGGAGGTTTAATGCATGGGACGACAAGGATATCTCAATGGTCATATGGTGCTAAGGTCAACTATTGGTATTCAAAGAAGATATCCAAAATGGAATGGTCCAAGTAAATGTTCCCGATTAAGGAATTCATGGACTCGTAACATAAATGTGTCACTTATCTGATACAGAATATGATTGATGAACTGAAGCCCGAGATTTGGAAATCTCTGTAACCTCCTTGTACCTTAATTATCTTCTCCTAAGATTACCCTATTTACCCCTGAGAGGCAAGTAGAGTTAAGATTAATATCCCACTTTGGGTTGGAGTGTTGTAGAACTCCATGATTGATTATGGAATAATCGAAACCCTGATTAAGTAAACTTTAAGATAAGAAATTCGTATAGTCTAACTCGATATTCCGAGAGTTAAATAAGAAATACGGTTCATTCTGCTTATGCATTGATTACCGCAACCCTAATTAGGCAACAATTAAGAATTTCCATTAGCTGCCCAGGATCGTCGATTTGTTCGACTAACGGCAAGGATTAGCTATTTCTTAATATTAGTTTTAAGCAATGATTGGGATAACCATCCCGCCTTAAGATAAGTTTTTCTATAATAATTGATATGTAAGTATTAAGGCTGCTCCTTTAGAGACCTTGTATAGATGGAATGTTAAAACATCTATTGTTAGATAGAGAATTGGTGAGTCCAATTATCAAGATTCGAAAGTTGCCTAGGAAACAATAAATAAGATCATACAAATCCATAATCGATTGTAAGTTGCCAGTATACGGCAGGAAATCAAGGATTTATGAGAGTAGCAACCCTCCTAAGTTCTTGTTAAAGAAATAGGGTTCAACAAAAGATATCACCCCGGAAGGGTGTGTCAATTTGTTAATTATCAGACTAGTTAAGCTCTGAATATAGAAAATCATTCGAAGGAAATCGAATGTATCAAGATCAGATAGCTTAAAGCTAAAACCTTTTTAAGGAGTTGGATGGAGCTCGCAATACATTTCACACTAATGATTTAAGGATGTGATTCACCAATAAGTCGAGAAGCACTATCACCTAACGATATGCAAATTTATGATATAATGAGCAACCTACGTCGATTAAGGATCGACAGGTGAAGAAGATCCAAAAGGATACATGTGCCTATTATAGAGGTCAACTGTGGGAGCTTGGAAAGACTCCAGATATGTTATAGGAGTTAGGTCCATTATGCGACAAAAAGTACTTCCATAATTTTAGCAAATCTCGAGGTCGAGATTTATTTTAAGGGGGTGAGGATGTAACACCTCGAAAATTCACGTCCTATAATGTATTGACACGTGCCACAAGCTTGAACGTGTGAAAGTATACTCTAGAGGGACTATAGTTGACAAACATGGAAAGTATGTGAATATAAGGGTTCAAAATGTCAACAAGGGATAAATATACTTTACAATAACCCTACATGATGTTTATAACCTTAAACGAATAAATCATGGATCATACGAAGCTAGTTGTGAAAGAAAGTGAGAGATTTCAAACTACAGGGGTTAAATGTGTCAACATGTTTAAAGTATACCTCTGAGTGACCTATTAGCAAACCTGAAGCTTTGTAACGGTAAAATATGCTCACTAGAATGTGTGACAAAAATTTCATAAAGTTTCGTTATCGTATGAGAAAGTTATGATCAAATTCGTATACGAGGGGTTAAAAGTGTCAACGTTGGAAATTATGGCTTTCCGGCTGATCGCAAGGATAACCAAGGACTTAACGATGTTGGGTTATGTATTAAGGCCCTTAAAAGTCAAGTTGGAGGACCCATAGTGCAAGAAATAAAGGTAAAAATCAAGTTTGGAAGTTCAGGGGCCAAAACTATCAACATTGGAAAGTTCTGTTGTGCTGGAGCATGCTTGCGCACCTCAAGGCCCAGAGCCTTACGGTGCGCAAGGCCTGCATCTGGGCAAAATTCTTGACAGCTGCCTGTATAACCGGTTGCACCGCCTTATTTCAGTAGTATTCGAAAACCAGGGACTCTCTAGGCAGTTTTTTGCATCCTAGGCACACCTGGGATGATCTTACAACACCTATAGACTAATTTGGCATGATCATATGCAATTGGGTTTACTATATATATGAACATGAAGTTACAACATTTTGTTCATCACTTCAACGACTTCTCTGGAGCTCCCCTGGTCAGCAACAAGTTTCCTAGTGATCCATAAGCATAATTAGGACCTATGTAAGTGTCCTTAACCCTTCCTAATTCAGTTTTGCTTAGTTAATTAGCGTAAAGTCAAACCGTCGTAATTAAGATTTGACTTCGTCATTAATCTTAATCCCTTCAGTCAAAATTCAAATTGAAAGTACCTATGAATGGGTAATTATGTGGGCATTAAACCCTTAAATGGTCACCCTCTGATTCCCACTCTATCTAGGTCAATTGTCGAGTCAAACTTGATATTAAAAAGTCAACAGGAAGCTAAATTTTAAATTAATGCATAATTAGCAATGTAAAGGCTATGCAACCTATTTTGTCATTAATATAACTTGGTAATTAATATAAGAACATGTCTAAACATGTTCAACTCGACAATTTTCAGTTTAGGCTCGGTTCGGGACCGAAAGTCGCATAGTTTGACTTATGCTTTGACTTTCAGTTCTGACCCATTTAAGCATAGTTTAGAAATTCCTTAGAGCTTTATTAAGACCAAGTTACCTATAAGTATAACCCTCTGTGATTATACAACTTGGTTCATTAGTTATCCGATTCATATGCATGATTCCGTTAAATGCTTAAATGTTGACTATTATGCCCTTTTGACCTTAAAATGATATTTTTGAAAAAGTAAAAGAGTAGAAACCTTAGTTACTGATTTATAAACTTGCACCTAAAATTTGACATCAGTTTGAGGTCTAGATTAAGAGTTATGCTCATTAGCGTAAATTGAAAGATTTATTTATTTAAACGGTGTAATTAGCGTATAGCCTATCTAAACCCACTTTTTGATATCAAACTTTTTACCCACTGATGTAATATAATATTTCGGGATTTTTGGAGATTTTTATTTAATTTTTGGCTGAGTATAGCATAGGTCTCTAAGTTGATTCGGTTTATGACGGTTTTGCCCTTTTAAGCCAAAAAATGAGTTTTACAAATCCTTTTGACCTCAAACCTTTTTCTACTGATCTTATTTGATAAATAAAATATTTTGAGCCTTCTGGAATTAAAAAAATATCAGCTTTCCTTTGAAAACCCGGAAATGGCTCCAAATCGCCTTTTTAAGCGTTTTTAACGCATAGTATGTACTATAACCATATTTAACATATAAGGTTGATACCTACTGATATTTTTAATATATTTTTATATATTAACAGTAAGTACAAGTTTTTAAACTCAGGTTTCCAGTTTTGACCTTTTAAGCCTTAGTGAAATTACCAAAATACCCCTACGGGGCGTAATGTGAGTCTAAATCCGGTTTGGGCATAATATAAGATATATTTCTGATATCACAATATAATCAAAGAATAATAACTTAGGAAACATGCATATGACTCTTTTGGTTACTCGATACGCACTTGTCGCGTTCGGATCGGCTTATGTGACTAGTTTGCATATATTAGCCGAAACGAGTCAAACCATATCATTTTTGTCTCAAAATCCAGAATGTGTTTAGATTACCCATAATATACAAGTCTTCAAACTTGTCGGGTCAAAACCACATTCTAATCCGGTCTTCGCCTTATCATGCCTTTGAACCGTATCTTTCTGTAAGACTAACCGGTCTAAGCTTGGGCTTAATTAAAGACCCGTTAGCATTCTAATTGGTTATTTATACCATCATTCCATATTAGAGCCTTCCGGTAAATGGTACCTACGCTTACTTAAGTGAATACGGCTGAGTTATTAAATTCTTGCTATTTAAGTCAGGAGCTAGCTCAGGTAAATACTCTTAACTTATTTTCCCTATACGGGCTTGGGATACGGTATTATAATAATACCGCTTGGTCGGGTATTGAATGTTTAATCTTATTGTGATTAAATTATTGAGGTAACCCGGTTTAATCTGTATTGTTTGAAATAAAGACCTTTAGGGGTTAATGACCATGTCCCGGATATCCTTGACATCATTGTATTATAAAATGGCCACGCTTTATACACGGGGTGTAGGCATACACCTGACAGTTGTTTAAGGAAAAACGGTATCTCACTCTCTTGTGGGCCTATACTTGTGGCGTGTCTGTTAATCTGACTCGGTTTCTACATCGGGCCCTGAACGTATAACGAACATGTAAATCTGTATACAAGATTATAAATATAATTGCCCCAAGTTATAAAGAGTTTGTGCTACGTGCATTAAATCAATTTTTATTAAACAATTTCAAAATGAGTCGGTTGAGTGTATTTACCAGTGAAAACTGATGTATTTTCCAAAAGGGTTGAGTGACAGGTACTGAACGTAATTGGCTGGAAGCTCAGGGCGTTGATAAGGAATCTTGCAAGTTCTAGGCGCCTAAAGTCTGTTGAATAATGTTTATGTTTTAAGATCCGCCTGTGGATCCTTTACTTTCCGTTGTAATACTAGATATTACTTTATATTCGGATTGTAATATTTTTACCTTTTGCTTCCGCTGTGCATTTAAATATTGTGTTGTTTGACTATGATAATATCAACTACGTCACGATACTCCCCACCGGGCCCACCGGTGACACGTGGAAATTCGTGGTGTGACACTCTCCTACTTGTCGCATCCTTTCACTACTCTCTAAAATTTCCTCACCAAATGTCCTAAGTTCTTGTACATTGTCTGCACTCATTGGGGGTGCAGGTTCTAGGACTGGGTTCGGAATCTGGGGTGCGGGTTCCTGGTATGGAGGTGTAGGCGCCTGGTATGGGTAAGGATTTTCTAGAATCTCTCTAATGAATACATCATTATTATAATAGGGATCTAGAGGATCCAATCCTGGATAGGCTCCTAGGTTTGGCATAGTATGTCTTCGTGTATCGGGTAACGTTGCACATAGTCCCTAACATCATCCCACCATGGGTCGTAATTTGGGTCTAATGGATTTGGTGCTGGTACCCTAGATATTTCCTCTGGATTAAAATCATGCATTTCTACTTGATTTTCAGGGTTTTCTATCTCCATCGGTTGGTCAGGAATTGGTGGTTGTGGTTGGGGTGCTATCATTTGTTCCAGGTTAGGGTCAGCTGCAGTGGTTGTGTTAGTGCAGTATGTCTATCGCCTCCGTCATCTCAAGTCGTAGCTGAAACTGATTAATTCTAGCTTTACATTGTAATTGTAGATAGAAAAAGGCAAGGTGGCATTATTGTAAATAAGGGGAACTCTCCTTATAAGCCTTGGCCTATAAATAGAAGCCTTAGGGTTTCATTTAGAAACTTTTGCCATTTTGAAGATTTGACGCTTAGAGGATAGAGAGAGAAAGTAGAGAGAGAAAGGCAAAAGGTGATTCGAGGTGCGTGTATCTTTCATACGTTTTATAGAATCACAGATTGATTACGTCTCGTGTGTTTCGGTCTTGCTCGTGCACGGATTCCGCACGTCGCACGAGTCGGTTCGTAATCGTTCGGAGTCAAACCGGTCCTAACAAGTGGTATCAGAGCAGAAGATCGATTGCTCAGATCATTCACACGATTTCATACAGAATTCACATCAGATTCGATCAATTTCTTCACTTTTACATCTTTTCATGTTTTCAACAGATAATTGACAAATTAATCGAGTTTAAACGGTTCAAAATTAATGAATTTTGGATATGATATGCGAAATCAGTTAATCTAAAAGCCTACTAAGTTTCAAATCATAACTCTAAGTCATTTGTGAGAAAATTAGATTTTTGTGGTGCGAAAATGTTAAAAGTCGCTGCTGTTCACCGCACAGATGGCAATCCGTGCGGATAACCAATCCGCGTTGACTGATTGTTGACCTATCCGTACGGATAAGTCACACGTCCGGACAGGTTACTCGCTCGAACAACAAATCTTTACAATCGTTTATTCTTGCAATCCGTGCGAATTAGTTTGACTTGTTTACTCTGCCACCGGCACGGATAACAATTAGACTGAAGATTCCTTTGTTGACTATTGTTGACTCTGTCACCCGCACGGATAACGTTTCATCCGGATAAGTCGCCCGCGTGGATAAACAATCCGCTTTGACCTTTGTTGACCTATCCGGACGGTTAAGTAATCCGCATCAAAGCTATACGTGTCACTACATCTCACCTGAACTTGTCACTTTAGTCAATATTTTCAGGTTTGTCAGTCAACATTATCGATGATACATTTGAGTCATTAATTGCTATTGTTTGTTGTCATTATAAACTACATCAGAATGTCACGTGAATATATGTTGATTAAATAATCAAGAAGTCGGCTGAATTTGAACATTGTAATTAAAAGAAATCAGTAGGTATCACGTGATAAAATTGTCAGTTTGCATGTGATATTGTTTGGTATTGATAGCTTACATGTGCGGATAGAATTTTTTGCATCATACGGATCACCCACCCGTGCGGATAGCATCATTTCTCACCCGCACGGATTACTTTTCAGCCATCCGTGTTGACTTGTTGACTTGCCACTCGCACGGATAACTTGTCCGCGCGGATAACATCACCACTCGTGCGGATAACATCATCTGGATCCCCATCCGCACGGATAACAATCCGTGTTGACTATTATTTGACCATCCGGGCGGATAACTTGTCCGCACGGATAGCATTTTTAATCCGCACGATTAACAATTCGTGTAATAGCAATACGTGTCACAACACTTCAACAGATCAAGTTTCTTAGTCATCATTGAAAATCATTGAAAACGGTGTGCATGTGATTTGTGTATTCTATAGAATTTTGTCAGAAGTTCATGTGATTCTTGATTTGATTAACCCTTGCATGTGATCTTGCCTTGAAGTCAAAGAGCCAACCAATCAACTCAAGTTTTGTCGTTTAGTATATTGGTTTGTGTCAAAGAGACGGATTACAATATCCGCACGGATTACATCACCCGTACGGATCACCTTAATCTCCCGGATTCCCACCCGTGCGGATAACATCACCCGGATCCCCATCCGCACGGATCCTCATCCGCACGGATCTCCATCCGGATAGCAATCTCATCCGAATGGACAACGTTATCACGCGATTATTTTCACTGTTGACTTGTGTCGACTCACTCGTTCGAGTACCCGTCCGATTCATTTATTGTTCAAACTCATTGTGTTTGTTTGTTTGTGATTCAGGTGATTAAAAGGTGCTGTTAATCGAGAAGATCATATCATGGCTGAAGAATTTATCAATACTTTCTACAATGCGTTTACCTCGGATACAGTGGAAGGTTCAAACGATACACCCAAAGCGATAACAAAAACCATCAAAGATAACATTAACTATGACAACTTTTATGGAACATTTTCAAAACCTCCGAAGCTGAATAACATTGAGGATTATGTTTGGTGGAAGGAGAGGTTTGTCAATTGGACAAAGGCATATGCACATGAGAGTTGGTTTTGTTTAAAGTTTGGCTATGAGAACCCAACAAATGACAAAGGAGAAGAAATTCTGATCAAAGATTATTCAGAGGATGATCGAAAGAAATTTTCTTATGAACAGAAGATGATTGCTTTGATTCAGCAATCAGTTCGTGATGACATCTTTTCATTATTAGTTCATGATGGGTCATCTAAATCTGTATGGAAATCTTTAAAGGTTAAAGCAAAGGGGGGTAAACAAATCCAGAAAAACAAAATAGCTTTATTGAAAAAAGAATTTGATTTGTTTGACAGTTTAAAGGGAGAGACTGTGAGGCAAATGATTGAGAGGTTTTGCCATTTAAAAATTGAACTTGAAAGGTTTAAAATTGTGAAAACTAGAGAAGAAATTGTTGATAAAGTAATCGAAGCGTTACCACGAGCTGATCAGTGGCAAACGTTTGTTTTTTATCTTGAAAAATGATGAAAAATTTTATACAATTTCTCTTGATGCATTGTTAGAAAAGATTGAGAGTCATGATCTGGAGCTACAAAAGCAAAACAAGATGAGTGGTTCATCTCATCATCAGAATGTTGGTCTGTACTACAAAGGCAATGTACCTTCGGAGAAAGTTGGCAGTTCACCAAAGACAGCATTCAGTGGTGAGAAGATGAAAGAACCACAAACAACTTCATCAAGTTATCATTCTGGATATCATTCATCTTCAAAATCAAGTTCTGATGAAACTGAGGAGATTTTGTGCAACATTGCTCTTAAATTGAAAAATTCTCCTGCAATGAGCATCAATGCAGCTAAACAACAAATGAGCTTCCTTGCATCTGTTCTGGAATCGTATGAAGGTCTAGTTGCAGGCAAGATTGGTAACTCTGAGTTAACCAAAGAAGACTACGACCAAATTGATCCAGAAGAGACGGAACTCATTGACATCCGTTGGTGTTTGGCAAGCTGCATTCGCAGAGCTCAGAGATATATGGAAATTACTGGGAAGCAATCTCTCGGTGGTGCATCCACAAAGCTTGGATTTGATAAATCCAAAGTGACCTGTTTCAAATGTAAGCAGAAAGGTCATTTCAAGAGAGAGTGCACTAATTCTGCGATTGGTGGAAATGAACATCCGTTCAATGACGATTATTACCGAAAGGCAATTTACCACCGTAGCAGAGAAGAGCCAAAGATGATCGAAGATAAACCCAGAGAGAAGTCCAGAGCTTATGCTGTAATCCACGATGATGAAGGATATGATTGGAGTCAGATTCTACCAGATGAAGATCGTCCTGTAACAGCTCATGGGAGAAAACCATCAAAGGCCCAGCATCATGTTCTTGTTGCTGAAATTAGTGAAGAAAACAAAGAAGAAAATGTTGTTGCTGAGGTCAAAGAGAAAACTCGAGAAGAGATTTTGAAAGAAAAAACTCCAAGAGAAAGATTCATTGTAGGTTGCAGAATGGAGAAAATGCAGGAAGAATATGAGAATGCTGTTGCAAACAAACGATGGGATAAAAAGCAAGAATGTTATGTCAACAAACAAGGTGAACCGGTTGTTCCCAGAAGTGACATAGTTCACGATGATGTTCTTCTTGTTATTCCTCGATCCGGAGAATATTACTCAAATGTTGCAAAAGACAAAACATATGTGAAAAGGCAGGATAAAATCATCAGGGATGCTATGACGATAAAACTGAGGAAGAGGAATGAAGAAAGAATGCAGAAGAATGTTGAAGAGATGGTAAACAATCTGAAGAAAGCTGCTGAAGAGGTCAAAGCAGAAGCAGTTAAAGAAGAAGATGTGAAGATTGTTGAAGAAGTGAAAGAAGAAGTGGTGGTGAATGTGGAAGTTGTGAAAGAAGCTGTTACTGAAGAACAGCAGGTTGGAGAAATTGAAAAGAAGATTGAAAGATTAGATGAAGTGAAGGATAAGAATTTGAAGGTTACTGGTGATGTTCGTGTTGAGATTGAAGCTGTTGATCAGAAGCAGATAGAAGATGTTGCAAACACCGAAGTGCCAATCACTGAGGTAAATTCTGATTCTGAAACTCAAATTAAAATCGATGAACAGTGCAAGAAATGCATGGAACCATGCAGTGCTTGTACTGAAAAAGACAAAAGGTTCAGAACAAGAGATCTTGAGTTTACTAAAATCGAAGAAGTTTTTAAAGGTAAATACAAAGAAATGTTTGAAAATGAAAAGGTTTTAAAAGAAAATAATGAAAGGCTTTCAGAAAAATGTAAAAAGTTAGAAAAAGAAAATGAAGTTTTGAAAGAAAATGTTTCGAAAAAGACAGGAGAATGTGATCAAAAAGAGAATGCTTTTCAGGAAATGATAAAGGAATATGATTCAATAAAATTGGCTTATCACATTACAAAAGAATCATATGAAAAAGTGAAAAGTGAAATGAAACTTGTTCAATCAAGATTGAAATACTGTTCTGAAACAACTAATGAGTATAAACGAATGTATGAAATAAAGCAACAAGTTGTTAATTCTTACATTGAGGATGTTGCTAAGCTAAAGCGTCAGATTGCTGATTTAGAACAGGATAATAACAAGTTAAAAAGTTATCACGCGTCGTCATATGTGCTTGAACGTATTTTCAACATAAAACCGGAGGATGGTGAGTCTGAGCAAAACAAGAAAGGCATTGGCTCAGAGTTTCATAAAGTTCCACCACCGGAAAAGTTTGTGTTTTATGATGAGGAAAAAGTCGAAAAAGCTTTCAACATGGTAGATCAATTGCCAGACAACATTGATATAACCTATTCCAAATCTGATGATTCTCATGATTCAGAGGTGGTAGGTAAAGTTGTTGAAAGTGTGTTGAAAGAAGAGTCGGGTGATACAGGTAAATCTGAATCACAGGATGAAAATGAAGGTAATTTTCATGATGAATATCTGAAAAACACAAAATCCGAGAAAAATTTGAATGATGATTCAAAAGGATTGGTTTATACCATGATTGGATCGGACAAATTATTCTTAGATATTGTATTCCCGATTCAGAATGTGATTTCAGAAAAGGTTGATAAAGTTTTCAAAATGGTTGAGATTGAGAAGTCTGAGATTCCAAAGTTTGCTGGAAAAGGTCACAAAACTTTTTATAACAAACCTGGTTACAAAAAGAAAAACATGAAGGCTGGGTTGGGTTATAAGAAGAAACAAAGTTGGAAAAGAAATGAAACGCCAAATTTTCAGGCAAAAATGAGTTTTGTTCAAGGAGACAGTTTAGCAAAAGAAAAAGAGCTCAAGATGAGACAGTCTAATGATGAGTTCTTTGCTAAAAAGAAAAGGCAACAACCACAGGTCAAAGATGTGTCCATGAGAACATGTTTCAAATGTGATAAAAAAGGACATCTTGCACGCAAGTGTCCTAATCTAAAACCTGTGGATGTTGACAAAAAGAAGATTGATGTTGAGAAACAAAAATCTGAGAATGTGAGACAAAGGTCAACCAGATTTGATTCAAAACAAACTTGGAGGTACAACACAAACAAGTTTGCTTCGAATCAAAATTGGAAATCTAACCCGAACAGGTTTGATTCAAGACAGACCTGGAATTCTCACACCCAGATTTAGAACAACACAAAGTTGGAAAACAACTGTTGATGCAACAAAACCAAACCAGTTTTGGAAACCAAAAGTTGTTCAAAATCAAAATGTTCAAAAGGAGTCACATTTTTACAAAAGAGGTACTCCAAAAGGTCAAACATGGAGTGTTAAGAAACAAACGACTTTGGTAAATGAAGAAAAAGCTGAAGTCAAAGTTGAAAAAGTCTTTGTTCAGAATGACAAAGATTTTCCGAAGTTAACTGATGCATATTGTGTTGAAATGCCTAAGGTCAAACAGACCTGGGCTAAATTGTTCAAGTAATTGAGTAATTTGAATGTGCAGGTGCTTCTGAAGAAATCTGAATGTCAACAAGAAGAGAATCGAAGCAGCCTGGCACGAGAAGAGGAGGCTGCTGATCCCTGCGATGGTTAGACAGGGAGTTTGTTTGTTCTGTAAATAAATAAACAATATTTCAAAAACCCTAAAAATTGAAAATTTTGAAAAACCAAAAATATGTTTTGTTTTTGTCAAAAATATAGAAAAATACAAAAATATGTTGATTGAATATGCCGAAACCCTCACGGCTGAACAAACATGATTAATTTCACAAGATTGAAAAACGGTTTTCAAACTGTCGAAAATCAATGGGTTGTAAATCATGGGGGTACATTATATTTTCTGCAAATCAGAGCATGCGAAGCAGAAAATGGATGGCGAGACAAAGCTATCTACATTGGTTTGTCAAATTTTCTTTAAATGATTTTGAATTTTAGGGGGAGTAAGAAATTGTCAGAAAATACAAAAACATTATAAAATTTGAAAAAGCCAAAAACATGATAAAATTCAAAATTGAGTTTTTGTGTAAAAAGAGGAAATGATAGTACATCAGTAGACAGTTACAGTATGCTAAAGAAATGTAATGATTATATAGTGTTAAACAGTCTCACTGATGATGTGTCGGTAGATTTTTATACATTTAGTAAACTTTTTCGGGATATAAACCTAAATTCAAACTTACTTATTTTGTGGGGAACACTACTTGGATATATAGGTAACCCCTGAAATCTCGTTTGAAAGGTCTCGTATTCTGATATACTAGGTTTTTATACTCAATGATATCTGGGGTATTATTCTGGGACTTCTGCTGAATGGAAGTTCTGACCTAGTCCCCGAATAATACTTTCCGCAATGCTTGAAACACAGCATCACCCTCAGCATCAATGATAAGACAATAAAATTGCTTAACAATGCTGTTGTAAAAAAGATCCTCTAAAGGGGACACACCCACAAGTTGAGTCATAATCTCTCTGCTGAACGGTAGTTCTGACATGAGCTCTCATGATTCTTCATAATTTATTAACCCCTTACAGATATCATTTGTGTTATAATTGCCTGTAAGACTGAATATTGGGATCTGGATACGGGAGTGTATTCAAGAGGTGGGACACATGAATGAGTTTAAGTTCTTAAAATACCTAATTCGTATCCTGAATCTGTGACACCCCAGGAAAACCAGGAAAACCATGCAACTTAACTAGCTTCCTCAGTGAGTACGTGCTAAATTTCGGGACGAAATTTCTTTCAACTTGGGGATAATGTGACAACTCGTATTTCGAAACTATCTTTGTACCTTGATGTAACGTAAACATTATGTGACTATGTGAATTAAATGATTTAATGGAATGTTATTTTATTGAATGTTATGTGTTAATGTATATGAACGACCCAAACGCACAACACTCACCCGATCGCACAAGCCCATTCGGGCCATCACTTGTATTCGGATCATGGGCAGCCCATTGAGGGTTCGGCCCACTCTTCTCTTTGTCGCATAACACTAGGGGTAGGGTATACTCCTCATTTGTTTTGCTAAACACTTTACACACAAACCCTAGTGCTCTCTCTCTCTACCTCACGAAACCGAAAGCAGCCAAACACCCTCTCCATCGAAGATTCTTCTTTGTTCGGATCACCCTCATTCATGTCAATCGGTAGTGTTCATGTCGCTTTTGATTAAGTGTTGTATAGTATGATGAATCATGTTGATTATGTGATGTTCTTATGAATCGGATATATATATGATAATGTTAATCGATTATCATGTCTTGCTTTCGAAATTGATTCCATGATGAGTTAATGATATCTTATGATTGGATGTGTATTAAATCATTAATAGTTGATGTGTATGAAATCGGCTTGCATGTGTATGTTTAGATCAATATGTGAATCTGTATCAAACAACATTAAGTGATGATTAGAACCGATGGTAGGAAAATCGGCTTTGTTTTGTTGAACTCGAATGATATGTGATGATCATAGGGTAGGTCCGATTGAATGTTAATAGGATGTGTTCTTGAAACATGTTTAGGGTTCATAAGAATTGATGATTGGAATCCTTGTTTGATCGATTCTTGTTAGCTTAGAAACTGATTAATTGTTAATTGGTAAACCATAAAAATAGGAAATTGTTTAACTATTTTGACTAATTTAATGCATGATTGGTAACTGTGGATTTTTCCTATAATTGATATGCATGATATTCGGATATTTAATCCATTCGCACAAGTAGTCGTGTCGCACAAGATCAGGTCGTACAAGACCTGATCCGATCACACAAGTGCCAGACGCACAAGGCGGACCGCACAAGACATCTTGGTCGCACAAGATGTCTTCAGTCGCACAAGCCTTATTGGATCGCACAAGTGGTTTTGTTTGTTTAAATGTTGGGCCATAGACATGGGCTGAGTAATGGGCCTGATCGCACAGGTCACGATCAGTCGCACAAAAGCATGATCAGTCGCACAAATGAGTTGTTTAATTGTTATTTGGGCCGTATGTTATATGTGTTGGGCTGGATTTTTATTGGGCTCTAATGGACGACTCGCACAAGGCCACTAAGCTTGTGCGAGCCCAATATTGATTATGTTATACCTGTTAAACGTGATGTTGCATATTACCATGATCCGTATGTGCTTCTTATGTGCTATCTATGTGATGCTTGTATGCCAAACCTGACTTGTATTGGTAACCATATTAGGACGTGGTTGACCACTAGCTGCTAGGCTTGACCTTTCTGTGTAATCTGCCGAGCAAACCAAGGTGAGTTCACACTAGCCAAGGCATGGGATTCCCAGGGGTTGGGAATGGGATTGAATAACTACTCGTACAACTATTACTATTAAACAAATTATTACTGTCCTCGGTTGAAGGGCACGTACGTAAAACCTACGTACAGTTATACTTACTACTGTCCTCGGGTTGAAGGGCACGTACGTAAAGCCTACGTACACGATCTTAAGACCATCACCTCTATCAAAGGAAGTCCCTCAATTATCGACTTAATCGCCGAGGCCTAGGGCGAGCGGGTCATTAGTTAATAGCGCTATTAGGTTTAACAAACCTCACACCGTGCCAGTCGGACGGGCGTGTACTAATGGACTATGGGCAAAGGGTCAATGCTGATAGACATTGACTTAGGGCACCTCTTATATTTTCGTAGCAGTCGATACGCGTGGTCTTGTAACACATGGGAAGCCCCCACTAATCATCGCACGCATGCCTGGACTGGCAGCAAGGATTAACGCGATACATGGTTTACAAAACGAATATATACGATTTATGAAATGAATACTTTAACCAAACAACTATCTGTGAACTCGCTCAACTTTGTTGTTGATTCGTTGCTACATGCCTTGCAGGTCATTAGGTACCCATGGAGCTTGCACAGGGAGGAACGGTCGTTGTGGAACATGGCGATGTGTGCCATGCTTTAGACTTTACCTTATTTCATATTTAATACTTGCTATGGGTTTTACAAATTATGCTTCCGCTAAACACTTAACTATGCTTTGGTTTTGAACACCTTTCATATTGGTTTGTTGAATTATGTTTACTTATCTACTTGTTCAATATGATTGGTGGCTTGATCCTGGTCAGTCACGCCTCCAAGCGGTGATACTCCGCGTGTGGATTTTGGGGGTGTGACAGATTGGTATCAGAGCCATTGGTTATAGAGAACTTGGTTTTAATAAAGGAAAATGTTTTTGTTAAAACCAGACTATAACCTGTACAGTGCTCTACGATCCACATCGACGCTTCACTCCACGTGCAAGACTCGACATTCTAGGTGATATGGTTTACGTTATATTACCTAAATGATAGATTACATAGAACTTTGCTCATGATATGCTTAGTTAGTATAGCTATTGTTGCTTGAACACGTGTGTGCTTACTCTCTCCTGTCATCGCATTTTCGCGAACCCTTCTCACTCATGTTTCCCTTGACATGAAGATCATGTCTGGACGCATTAACATGACACAAGCCCAGTTGACGGCTCTGATTAACGAACAGGTTGCTGCGGCACTTGCAGCCACACATGCAGGAGGTATACCCTGCTATTTAAAACTCATTCTAGGATCTTTAGGTCCTACTCTCGTGAACCTACTCTTGTGTTAAACTCTGTCCTTTCTTATACCCACAACAGGTCAGCATGCTCAGCCACCTGTGTGCACCTTCAAAACCTTTATGGACTGCCGACCCACTACTTTTAGCGGCACTGAAGGAGCAGTAGGTCTCCTCCACTGGTTTGAGAAACTAGAATCTGTGTTTGAAATGTGTGAATGCCCTGAGGCACGCAGGGTAAAGTATGCTACCGGCACTCTTGAGGGTTTAGCCCTCACATGGTGGAATGCTCAGGTCCAAATGATGGGGTTGGTTGCTGCTAACGCCACCCCATGGAACAATTTCAAAGAGATGATCAAGGAAGAATACTGCAGCCGGGATGACATTCATAAGCTGGAAGTTGAGTTCATCAACCTCAAGATGACGGGGTCAGAAATTGAGGCGTTTACAAAGAGATCGAATGAACTGGCATTGCTGTGTCCTACTATGGTGGACCCTCCAATTAAGCGTATCGAACTATACCTTAAGGGTCTAGTGCCAGAAATCCAAAGTCATGTGACTTCAGCAAACCTCGCCACCTATCAGCAGGTTGTTCAGTTGGCTCACCGTCTCACTGATCAGGCGGTGGAGCAAAACAAGTTACCAAAACGTATTAGTGCTACAGCTACCTCTGAAACTCCTAGCGACAACAAACGTAAATGGGATGGAGCTTCAAGCAGAGGTTCGACTTCTGTTCAGTCCCAGTCGCAGCAAAGAAGAACTGAAGATTATAAGAGCCCTGGTCAGCAATCCTCTGGTAGCCAAGGGCAGAGTGGTTATCGTGGGAACCTTCCAAAGTGCAACAGATGCAACAAACATCATAGCGGTCAGTGCAACAAGGTTCATTGTCAGAGGTGTCTTAAGTTGGGTCACGAAGCTAAGGATTGTAGGAGCTTACGACCTGCAAATCAGAATCAGCGACAACAGCCACCAGCTCCACAAGACCAGCAGCAGCAACAACAAGATAACAAGGGATGCTTTCAGTGTGGAGCTGAAGGCCACTTCAAGAGAGATTGTCCCCAGCTGAACAGGAACCCTAACAACAATAACAATAACAACAATAACCAGGGAAATGGGAACAACGGGGGTAATAATGGCAATGGTGCAAGGGGTCGTGCGTTCGTTATTGACAATGGAGAAGCTAGGAATGATCCCAACGTTGTGACGGGTAAGTTCCTTCTCGACGACTTTTACGTTACTGTCTTATTTGATTCGGGTGCTGATACTAGTTATGTGTCCCAAAAAGTTAGTCAACTGCTTAAGCGTACCCCAACACCTTTAAACCCCAAGCACGATGTAGATTTAGCTAATGGTAAAAGTATAGAGGTCACACACGTAGTCAAGGGTTGTAACCTAGTACTTGCTGATCACACTTTCTCGATCGACCTTCTTCCTATCACTCTGGGTAGTTTCGACGTTGTCATTGGGATGGACTGGTTATCCCAGCACCAGGCATAGATTCTTTGCAATGAGAAGGTTGTTCGTATTCCTCGCCCAGGTGGTGAACCTCTCATGATTCGTGGCGACAAGAGTGGTGCTGTTGTGAGCATCATTTCTTCCCTTAAGGCTCAAAAGTGTTTGCGTAAGGGCCACACTGCTTTTCTGGCTCTCGTTACTGACACCTCGAAGAAAGAGAAAAAGATAGAAGACTTTCCGATTGTACGTGATTATCCTGAGGTATTTCCTGAGGAACTACCTGGCCTTCCGCCTCATCGCCAGGTCGAGTTCCAGATCGAGCTAGCTCCTGGAGCAGCGCCCATAGCCCGTGCACCGTATTGCTTAGCTCCATCAGAGTTGAAAGAGCTATCTACGCAACTACAAGAACTCTTAGATAAGGGTTTTATTCGTCCTAGCTCTTCGCCCTGGGGAGCTCCAGTGCTATTCATGAAGAAGAAAGACGGTACGTTCAGAATGTGCATCGACTACCGTGAACTGAACAAGGTGACTGTGAAGAATCGCTACCCTCTTCCACGTATTGACGACTTGTTCGACCAGCTGCAAGGGTCGAGCTACTATTCAAAGATTGATTTGAGATCAGGGTATCACCAGCTGAGAGTCCGAGAAGAGGACGTCTCCAAAACAGCCTTCAGAACTCGATATGGCCATTATGAGTTTTTGGTAATGCCTTTTGGGCTGACAAACGCACCAGCGGTCTTCATGGACTTGATGAATCGAGTGTGCAAGCCGTACCTGGACAAGTTCGTCATAGTTTTCATCGACGACATTCTCATCTATTCGAAGAGTCAGGAGGAACACGAACAGCATCTACGACTCATTTTGGAACTCCTTCGAACAGAACAGCTGTACGCTAAGTTTTCAAAATGCGACTTCTGGCTTCGTGAAGTCCATTTCTTAGGCCATGTAGTGAACAAGGATGGGATTCACGTTGATCCATCCAAGGTAGATTCGATCAAGAGTTGGCCTGCACCTCGTACGCCAACGGAAATTCGTCAATTCTTGGGATTGGCAGGGTACTACCGAAGGTTTATTAAGGATTTTTCCAAGATTGCGCAGCCCCTTACTTCACTAACGCAGAAGGGCGTTGTTTATCGTTGGGGAAACGCACAGGAGTTAGCGTTTCAGCACTTAAAGGATAGACTTTGCAGTGCACCTATCCTTTCATTGCCAGAGGGCACATACGACTTCGTAGTTTATTGCGACGCATCTATTCAGGGACTTGGTTGCGTATTGATGCAGCGGGATAAAGTTATAGCATACGCTTCACGCCAACTCAAAGTTCATGAAAAGAACTACACTACACATGATTTAGAGCTAGGAGCTGTTGTTTTTGCACTTAAGATATGGAGACACTATCTGTATGGTACCAAATGTGCTATCTACACTGATCACAGGAGCCTCGAGCACATCTTTAAACAGAAGGAACTCAATATGCGACAACGACGATGGGTCGAACTGCTGAATGACTACGAATGCTCGATCAGGTAACACCCGGGCAAAGCCAATGTTGTGGCTGACGCCCTCAGTCGAAAGGACACTGCGCCTAAGCGTGTACGAGCTCTACAACTCACAATACAGTCTAGTCTTCCCTCTCAAATACGAAATGCTCAGGTAGAAGCATTGAAACCAGAGAACGTCAGGGCTGAAGCCCTACGCGGCTCAAGGCAACGCTTAGAACAGAAGGAAGACGGTGCCTACTATGTAACAGGACGCATATGGGTCCCATTTTATGGCAACCTACGAGATCTTATGATGGATGAGGCACACAAGTCTCGTTACTCAGTGCACCCTGGCTCAGATAAAATGTACCACGATATCAAAACCACATACTGGTAGCCTAGCATGAAGGCACACATAGCAACTTACGTTAGCAAGTGCTTGACTTGTGTGAGAGTCAAGGCGGAGTACCAGAAACCTTCAGGCCCCCTTCAACAACCAAAGATACCACAATGGAAATGGGAGCAAATTTCCATGGATTTTGTTACTAGCCTGCCTAGATCTCAACGTGGTAACGATACTATTTGGGTGATCGTGGATCGACTCACAAAGTCTGCTCATTTCTTGGCTATCAAAGAAACGGATAAGTTCTCCACTCTAGCAGAAGTATATCTCAAGGAAGTTGTCTCGAGGCACGGGGTGCCCATCTCTATCATCTCGGATCGAGATGCACGTTTTACATCAGAACTGTGGCAAGTAATGCACAAGTCCTTTGGCTCAAGGCTAGATATGAGCACAGCTTATCACCCGCAAACGGATGGGCAGTCGGAACGTACCATCCAGACTCTAGAAGACATGCTTAGGGCATGTGTAATTGACTTTGGCAACGGCTGGGAAAAGCATCTGCCACTTGTGGAATTTTCGTACAACAATAGCTACCACACCAGCATTAAAGCTGCTCCGTTTGAGGCATTGTACGGGCGTAAATGTCGGTCACCTCTTTGTTGGGCAGAGGTGGGGGATAGTCAGATTACTGGTCCAGAACATGTGGTTGACACAACAGAGAAAATTGCTCAGATACGACAACGAATGGCGGCAGCTCGTGACCGTCAGAAAGTCTACGCCGATAAGGGCAGAAAACCATTAGAGCTCCAGGTTGGGGAGAGGGTACTACTCAAAGTTTCACCCTGGAAGGGTGTGGTTCGTTTTGGGAAACGGGGCAAACTTAACCCACGATACGTTGGACCTTTCGAAGTCATTGAGAAAATAGGCAAGGTGGACTACAGACTGAACCTACCAGCAGAACTCAGTGCAGTTCATGATGTTTTTCACATGTCGAATCTGAAGAAGTGTCTATCAGATGAGACCCACGTAGTTCCTTTGAAGGAGCTCACTATCGACGAGCAGTTACGATTCGTCGAGGAACCAGTCGAAATCACGGACCGGGATGTTAAGGTCCTCAAGCGTACTAGAATACCTCTCGTTCGAGTTCGATGGAACTCACGTCGCGGCCCAGAGTTCACCTGGGAACGCGAAGATCAAATGAAACAAAAGTATCCCCAGCTATTCGCACACGGTACAACCACTACTGAGGCTGAAGCTACGGAATTTCGGGACGAAATTCCAGATCAACGGGGGGAGGATGTGACACCCCAGGAAAACCAGGAAAACCATGCAACTTAACTAGCTTCCTCAGTGAGTACGTGCTAAATTTTGGGACGAAATTTCTTTCAACTTGGGGATAATGTGACAACTCGTATTTCGAAACTATCTTTGTACCTTGATGTAACGTAAACATTATGTGACTATGTGAATTAAATGATTTAATGGAATGTTATTTTATTGAATGTTATGTGTTAATGTATATGAACGACCCAAACGCACAACACTCACCCGATCGCACAAGCCCATTCGGTCCATCACTTGTATTCGGATCATGGGCAGCCCATTGAGGGTTTGGCCCACTCTTCTCTTTGTTGCATAACACTAGGGGTAGGGTATACTCCTCATTTGTTTTGCTAAACACTTTACACACAAACCCTAGTGCTCTCTCTCTCTACCTCACGAAACCGAAAGCAGCCAAACACCCTCTCCATCGAAGATTCTTCTTTGTTCGGATCACCCTCATTCATCTCAATCGGTTAGTGTTCATGTCGCTTTTGATTAAGTGTTGTATAGTATGATGAATCATGTTGATTATGTGATGTTCTTATGAATCGGATATATATATGATAATGTTAATCGATTATCATGTCTTGCTTTCGAAATTGATTCCATGATGAGTTAATGATATCTTATGATTGGATGTGTATTAAATCATTAATAGTTGATGTGTATGAAATCGGCTTGCATGTGTATGTTTAGATCAATATGTGAATCAGTATCAAACAACATTAAGTGATGATTAGAACCGATGGTAGGAAAATCGGCTTTGTTTTGTTGAACTCGAATGATATGTGATGATCATAGGGTAGGTCCGATTGAATGTTAATAGGATGTGTTCTTGAAACATGTTTAGGGTTCATAAGAATTGATGATTGGAATCCTTGTTTGATCAATTCTTGTTAGCTTAGAAACTGATTAATTGTTAATTGGTAAACCATAAAAATAGGAAACTGTTTAACTATTTTGACTAATTTAATGCATGATTGGTAACTGTGGATTTTTCCTATAATTGATATGCATGATATTCGGATATTTAATCCATTCGCACAAGCAATCGTGTCGCACAACATCAGGTCGTACAAGACCTGATCCGATCACACAAGTGCCAGACGCACAAGGCGGACCGCACAAGACATCTTGGTCGCACAAGATGTCTTCAGTCGCACTAGCCTTATTGGATCGCACAAGTGGTTTTGTTTGTTTAAATGTTGGGCCGTAGACTTGGGCTGAGTAATGGGCCTGATCGCACAGGTCATGATCAGTCGCACAAAAGCATGATCAGTCGCACAAATGAGTTGTTTAATTGTTATTTGGGCCGTATGTTATATGTGTTGGGCTTGATTTTTATTGGGCTCTAATGGACGACTCGCACAAGGCCACTAAGCTTGTGCGAGCCCAATATTGATTATGTTATACCTGTTAAACGTGATGTTGCATGTTACCATGATCCGTATGTGCTTCTTATGTGCTATCTATGTGATGCTTGTATACCAAACCTGACTTGTATTGGTAACCATATTAGGACGTGGTTGACCACTAGCTGCTAGGCTTGACCATTCTGTGTAATCTGCCGAGCAAACCAAGGTGAGTTCACACTAGCCAAGGCATGGGATTCCCAGGGGTTGGGAATGGGATTGAATAACTACTCGTACAACTATTACTATTAAACAAATTATTACTGTCCTCGGTTGAAGGGCACGTACGTAAAACCTACGTACAGTTATACTTACTACTGTCCTCGGGTTGAAGGGCACGTACGTAAATCCTACGTACACGATCTTAAGACCATCACCTCTATCAAAGGAAGTCCCTCAATTATCGACTTAATCGCCGAGGCCTAGGGCGAGCGGGTCATTAGTTAATAGCGCTATTAGGTTTAACAAACCTCACACCGTGCCAGTCGGACGGGCGTGTACTAATGGACTATGGGCAAAGGGTCAATGCTGATAGACATTGACTTAGGGCACCTCTTATATTTTCGTAGCAGTCGATACGCGTGGTCTTGTAACACATGGGAAGCCCCCACTAATCATCGCACGCATGCCTGGACTGGCAGCAAGGATTAACGCGATACATGGTTTACAAAACGAATATATACGATTTATGAAATGAATACTTTAACCAAACAACTATCTGTGAACTCGCTCAACTTTGTTGTTGATTCGTTGCTACATGCCTTGCAGGTCATTAGGTACCTATGGAGCTTGCACAGGGAGGAACGGTCGTTGTGGAACATGGCGATGTGTGCCATGCTTTAGACTTTACCTTATTTCATATTTAATACTTGCTATGGGTTTTACAAATTATGCTTCCGCTAAACACTTAACTATGCTTTGGTTTTGAACACCTTTCATATTGGTTTGTTGAATTATGTTTACTTATCTACTTGTTCAATATGATTGGTGGCTTGATCCTGGTCAGTCACGCCTCCAAGCGGTGATACTCCGCGTGTGGATTTTGGGGGTGTGACAGAATCAGTTGAAATTTGTATGAAAATTTAAAGTGGACAAGTATATCGACAATCTAAGTGAATTGTTTAATTCTTAAAGTGTTTTAAAGCTCAACGGTACTTGTGACTTGTCAAAAACTGATATGATCCTCTGATGCAAACTCAAACAAAAATATTGTCTGTAAATATGTTTGTACATATTTCTTTACTGCTTTATGTTTTCAGAAAATACAAAAAGATTTTTGATTCTGCTTTATTTTCGACAACCGATGTCTAAGTGCTGAGTTTCAAAATCTAAGTATGCTGATTGTGTTTCTGAAAATAAAACAAGTTCATTAATTTGAAACTTGAAATTTTTAAAATCAAAAATAGTTTGTGATATCTCCAAGGTCATTAATTTGGACTTGGATGATTAACTGTGAGGGAGTTGGATGCTTATATTGTTAAAATCTGTAAAAGAGCTAGTTTCCGATCCGGTTCGCTGAAACTGCCAAATCTTTGAAGATTGTTGATAGGGGGAGAGTATCAAGTAATCCTGGATATATCTCATATTATTATATCTTAGTCCCAGGATCTTGATTTAGAAAGTTTGATGGAGCCAGGTTACGATACCTGGAAATCTAAAAATGTTTTACTTATAAACGTATGAGTGTTGCAGATGTTGTACCAGACTACGATCCCGACAGCTGAGTCTAAGGGGGAGTCTGAAGACGAGCTCAACGCAAGGGGAAGCGTGCATAGGAGCCAGGATACATTCCCAGAAGAGCTTGTAACCGGAAAGCTAGGTGTCGATCCCAAAAGCACGGAAGCTTGACGAAAGGGGGATCCTGAAGAGTCTACCGAAAGGGGGAGCTGGAGCTGAAGACAGATCTACGGGGATTCTGTTCGAGCTAAAGAGAGAGAAAGAAAAGAAGCTACGAGTCTGAATGTTTGAGATTGACTGCGGCAATATCCAAGGGGGAGTCTGTTAGTGTAGTATGTCTATCGCCTCCGTCATCTCAAGTCGTAGCTGAAACTGATTAATTCTAGCTTTACATTGTAATTGTAGATAGAAAAAGGCAAGGTGGCATTATTGTAAATAAGGGGAACTCTCCTTATAAGCCTTGGCCTATAAATAGAAGCCTTAGGGTTTCATTTAGAAACTTTTGCCATTTTGAAGATTTGAAGCTTAGAGGATAGAGAGAGAAAGTAGAGAGAGAAAGGAAAAAGGTGATTCGAGGTGCGTGTATCTTTCATACGTTTTATAGAATCACAGATTGATTACGTCTCGTGTGTTTCGGTCTTGCTCGTGCACGGATTCCGCACGTCGCACGAGTCGGTTCGCAATCGTTCGGAGTCAAACCGGTCCTAACAGGTTGCTAGGATGTGGATGTTGGCTATACCCCTATTAATCATATCCTGGGCATAGGCATCGGTTTCTCTTTTAGCTGCTGCTTGTACTCTCTGGTCTTGTAACTTTTTCATACGCTTCCTACGCTCATGTGCCCCTCGACTGAACCATCCTCTCTTTTTCTGAGGGAATGGCTCCTCGGACTGAGCTTTAAACACGAATATTCCTTCTTCCGTATCAGCAGAGTACCCTGAGAGGGCAGGCTGAGAAGAGGCACCTTTGCTTTTAGGCGAACCAGACAATTGACGGTACGCGTCAGATGGTCCTTGGTCGCTCATAGTGTGAACTAACGAATAGTTAAATAACACATAACAAGAAAATACAATTATACACATATTTTCATAATGTATTTCCTAACAATTTGAATTTTGATGTCAGCAAAACGCTTCTTTGGCTGAATCAGTGGCTTAGCTCTGATACCACCTTCTGTCGCAACCCCCGATCCCTATTACCTCGGGAACGGGCGGCCGCGAGCCAGTTTCGGTGGTATCGCGTGTTTACTCAATTTTGGCAGCGGAATTTACATCAGGACCGTAGTTAGAAAATATTTTATCAGAGTAAATACCACACTTTCATAATATTAAACACATGGGATAAAACCCAAGTTTTAAGTACACACATTTCCATAGGAATAAATCCTATTTTTATTTACTAAAAAACATCTATTTCTTTTAGGTAACTTTATTGCCACTTTTCCAAACCTTCAGTGCTGTCCAGCTGGCTTCTATTTGGCTTTCACATTTTGTTACCTGAAACGCGTTTAAAAACATTTTGTCAGTGGGAAATACTGGTGAGTGAATCCCAGTTTAACTAAGTTTAAATAAAATCCATTGTACAGTATTGAGGGCGATCTCGCAATTACATTTGTTTCCAAGTTATATCAATTAACATCCATGGTACTGTCAGACCCGACTTGTGGAAATGTTACCCCTCGCAAGGCAGTAACATAACTTTGTATACAAAGTCCCAACATACTCATGATAATTGTGTTCTTACAAATACTCAATAACTGTTTAATATATAATTAATTAAGTGAGGTTTTGTAAAAACAATTTGCAAAAAGGAGATTACTCACAAAAAGGTTTACACAAAAAGAGGATTACTCACATTGCTGTCTTAGATTATCCTTTAGGGTTTCCCGGTGACAATCTATAATTTACACAAATGCACACATGTTAGTATAATAACCTATTTTAACATTAGTAATACCCTCCCCGAGACGGCATTCCAACGACTACGTCGGGCAGAACCACGACAGCCGTTACGGAACCCTAGATCAATCGGGCAGAGTATCTAATACGTATCCAGGGGTTATGATACTTACAACGGAACAGAACTTCGTTATTTAGGGGGTATTATACCCGTGTATTATGCCTATACTTCAGAATTTAGAGAAAGAAAATGTTCGTGAGCGATTCTCGACTGAAGGCCACTGCCTTCTACTTATATGGCCTGTTTTCAGGTTTTACGCGGCCCGCGTAAAGTGTGGCCAAGGGGCTACGCGGCCCGCGTCAAAGGTAGTCAACGGCGTAGCTGATCCGGGTCAGCATATAGGGTCCACATGTGTTGGGCCACGTGGCGGCCCAGGGTTTCGCCAGCTTTTACCTTCCCGCGGCCCGCGTAAGGGTTAAGGGGTGCCTTACGCGGCCCGCCACAAAACCAAAAATTAAATTTTTAATTATTTTTAATAATATTCAAGGTATTCGGGGTCCGTTTTCGCGTACGGGGTATATTTTAAGACATATTGGGATATTTTTAAAAATACATTAGGGTGTCGAAAATTTAGGAGGGTGTCGGTTTTCTTTTAGGGTTGTTATAAATATCGATACCGATGTTTGGTCACAATTAGTGTGATTCTTCAGAGTATTAGCACGGTACTGTACTCAAACAATACTTTATTTTTAAAACAACTGTGTTGTTAACAAAATTTATATAGAACTAAACATAGCCACAAATTCATTTTTTTTTAAATTAAAGAACGCAATTTATCAAAAGAAAATTAAATATATAATAGTACAAAGGGTTTAAAAAACTAAGGGATAGATTAAGGGGATTAAAAAAACTTAAAGGATAAACAAAACAATTAATAATAATATTAAAATTACAATAAAAGATAAAAAAAAAAGTAAAGGGTGGTGTAAGGGGTTTAGAAAAATTAAATTAAGGTGTCGTGTGAGGGTTTAAAAAAGTTAAAAGGGTAAATAAAGCAATTAATAATAATATAAAAAAATAAAAGTAGAATACCAAATAAAGCTATTGTAAAATAATTATAATAATAAAAAAATTAGTTACTGTTATAACACCCTAAGGTTAGGGTTGACGTCTCACGATATTAGGGACATTAGAGACAGACAGAAACAAAAGGCATAGTTGCATTTATTTAATTAAATGTTGTAGGTTACAGACTGAAAGGTAGTTCACGGCCTAAAGGTCAAAATACATAATATTTTACATAAGTGACAGACATCTTCAGATAGCATCCTATGGTTTATTCTTCTCCTTTCACCCCGCCAAAAGTAACCTATGAACCTGTGTGAAAATAAAGTTTAGAGAATGAGCTGAATGCCTAGTACGGAATAATAGGCTCAAGTAGTAACAGCAATAACAATAGCAACAGTAATGGTAACATATCATACACAAGTACCCATAAGCTAAACAGAGGTGAAAGAGAGCTTAGGGTAGCAGACCTTAGTCAGTCAGAAACATAACAATAACATTAACATATATCATAAGTATCAGAACATGCGATAATGAGTACAATACGAATCCACCACATGAAACCAGGTCAAAGTCAAGACTACTGACCGAAACATAACAGATCGAGAACTGACCGTTGTCATACCCCAACCAATGGCGGAATCATCGGGGCGTGGCACTAGGCGAATCAGATTTCTCAAGAGAATCCATAACAACTAAAAGCGACAATATTTATTACATTTGTTATCCCATACTAACAAACAATACAATCACATAAGTTATCACAGAATTCTTGTCATCTCGAACAATACAAATCCGACAACCCAGATTTTAGGTGAGTTTCTAGACTTTCTAGCTTGATTTGATGTAGACTGAGACTAAACCTGCAACACACGTTAAAACAACGTCAATTCAAAAGTATTGTCGAGTATACAAGTTTTGATAGCGAAACATAGTAGATAAAAGTGATACGAATAACCACATACTTAAACGAGATACCTCAACACATATATTAGACGAATACTACCAGCTAAGTCTCTCGAGCTGCGATTGCGATTGCTATTCATCCTAACTAGACCCCGTCGGGTTCTATAGTACTATACTAGTTAAGGCGGGATCTCGCGAGTAAAATTCCTAACACATATGTAACTAGCATCACGTATAAATATGCATAACTGTTATTCGCAAGTGATAAATAGTTTGATTGAATAATTCGTTTTGATAAATTCGATTTAATAGGAACGTATGTTACACCCAAAATGCGATAAAAAGGGTTCGAGTATACTCACAGTTCGTGTTCACCAAGTAAACACAGTCTTGGATTGAGGGGTGCGCATATGAGATTAGCCTGATCACAAAATGGTAGCATAAGCGATGAACGTCGTGTTAAATGAAGAGAAGTAACCCAAGTGTCGAATGGTAATCCGATCGGAGGGCAATCCGATCAGATGGTCATTCGATCGGATGTCAATCCATTCGGATGGTCATCCGATCGGATGGCCATTCGGTCGGACTGACATTCGTTTGGTAAGGGTGTGTTTGTGTATGATAGCTTTGAAGTTTTTCTTGTAGCATTTTGAAAATAGAGAAGTATCTCTATCCTTCAGGTTGATCGATCGAACGGTCGTTCGATCAGATAGCAATCCAATTGGCGAGACATTTCTAGTGAGAACAAGTTCACAGCAGGATAGTCACTCGATTGGATGGCAACCCGATCGGATAGTAATACGTAAGAAACTGATGTTCTTTAAAACTCATGAAATTGTTTAGGTGTCAAAGTTCCAAATGTCGGCTGATCGAATGGTCGTTCGATCAGATGGCAATCCGATCGGACGGCAATCCGTTCGACGTTCAGAGCCTTGCAAGTTTGAAGAAAAAGTTTAAGTGTGGAACCAAGTGCAATCCAATCAGATAGCAGTTCGATCGGATGGCTATCCGATCGGACGGCAATCTGTCCCAACGAATCTGATCGTCTTGAACTTGATTATTTTTTAATGTTTGTGGTTTGATCGGGACGGTATGATAACGTGCTAAACAATGGGGACTCCATCAAACCGAGGTTACCCGATCGAACGGGAATCACCCCAATCTGGTCAGTTAATTGTTCGTAATGGTTGTTCCTGTTCAACACAAAATCGGTTGTCTCTTTGATAGAAATCAGATCTCAAACCCACACTTCACTAAGAATGAGTAGAAGATCTGAATGAGCTATGTCCATCTGTTTTGAGTGCATTGAGTGTAAAAGAGTTGAAAGAGAGTTGGAAAACTATCTTTCAATACTTTTAACTTTGAAAACGTTTAAATTTATGCGAAAATCATGTTTAATCCTGTGGAAATCCTACAGATCTGAGTTGTTCTTGGTGGAATGAGGTCAAAACTTCAAGTTCATAAGAACTCCATGATGACATCACCCTAGAATACCTCAAATCCGTTGATTTCAAGGTTAAAAGTTAAGATTCAAAGGTGAAAATGATGAAGAAGTGTGTGTAGATCATAGAAGTACAAGATTTGAGGTAGAAACTTACAAGAACCGCAAGGAATCGAGAGAAATAGAGCCAAAAGTGTGCTGGTCAAAGAGAGCTGTCACATCACTTGAACAGTGATGTGACAAGGGCTATTTATAGGTGAATAGGGGAGGAGGTGATGGAGTGCCATGGATCGGATGGCAACCCGATCGGATGGCAACCCGATCGGTTGGTCATCCGTTCGGATGGCCATTCGATCGAATGGTCATTCGATCGGTGGTCTCCGGCGAATTCCATTTCGATGTTTCGTTTTGTTTGTTAGGCGTTGCGATAATTTGGTCACACATTTTCAAACCCATATTCATATATTTATTATAATTAGTCACAAAGGGTCATATAAATATCCACATTTCAAAGTCTGCGTTGCGATAGTCAAGTTGTGCGTTTCAAATATGTGTTGCACTGCGACGCATCACGGCTATCGAGGATGTAACACCCTGTGTTTTCACAAGTCAAAGTCAAGGTCTGAGTCAACGACCGATTTCACGCAACTTGACTTATAGAAATTTCTTTATTTTATTTGTATTATGTGGAGTAAGTGTCGTTAATTACAATAATCGAATTGTGTTAATCGTTATTGGATCGACCTACAACTGTGAACTATAGGAAGTAACAATGCGATAAAGTTAATCAACTACTAATCAAGCTATGTTAATCGAATCGCCATCGAATCGCAACTCGAACTATGTATTTTACTTATTGTTTATACGTGTGTGTGTGCCTTACGTGCTACCTGTGCATGTTCATTTATGTTGTGTTATGGTAATCAAGCGAACTCAATCGAACTCGAAAACTAACTCGAATGCAGTCGAACTCGAACTCGAATCACGATCGAACCATGATAGATAGTGGAAAGTAGATTACGCAAGGTACGAAGTAGTTGGGACTAAAAGTAATTTGACTAGGAAACCATATCGAATCGAACCGCTCGCAATCTGAATCGAAACACCGAAACTCGTCGCATCGAAAACTTGAACCAAGCGCCATCTGTCCGGATTGCCAACCGACTGGGTAAGCCATCCGACCGGATAGTCATCCGACCGAATGACATAATTGATGACAGGCTGTGTGTCACCCGACCAAGATGTCATCCGACCGGATCGTCATCCGAGCGGAGGGCCATCCGATCGGATCACTCTTTCCCCTTTTGGAATCCTATAAATACCCCTGTCATTGTCATTCTTTCCACTTTTGGAAACCTCCTGTCCGAACAGCTCGTGTTCTTCACCTTTTCCTCGATTTCTCTCAATCCAGGTAAGATCTCGCCCTAAATCTTGTACTTTCTTGATCTATACGCACTTCTACACCTTTCTATCTTTTAAATATTAACTTTTAACCGTGAAACCATCAAGATTTGAGGTATTCTAGGATGACGTCATCATGAAGTTCCCATGAACTTCAAGTTTGACCTCATTCCACCAAGAATAACTCGGATCTGAATGGGTTCCACAAGATTTCACAACGACCTCGCATAAATCTGAACTTTTTCAAATGAATAAAATAGTTGAAAGAAATAAACACAAGTTTTCTCCTTCTTTTACACTCAAAACACTCAAAACCGGTAGAATCGGGATCAGATCTAGTCTCCTACTCAACCATAGTGTTGTACTGGTTCAGATCTGGATTTCACCTACGAGACAACCGACTTCAAGTTAGACAAGAACAACCGTCTCGAGCCGGTTACTGACCGAACTAGGGTGATTCCTGGTCGGTTTGGTTACTTGGGTCAAGGCAGGGTTCTCGTTGGCTAACGAGTGGTCAAGACATCTCGAAATAACGATAAACCATCAAAACGACCAAGTGTAGGATGAAAGGAACAATCGGAACGGATTGCCATCCGATCGGATTATCATCCGATCGGATAGGTCATCCGAACGGATTGTCACCCGAACGGATGACACTTGGGTCCCATCCTCGAACAACCTTAACTAGAGTAATAGTATTGAACGAATTGCAATCCGATCGGATGACCATCTGGTTGGATTACTCTTCGGATCATGAGATACTAAGACTTTAAAGCCGTAAACAATTTTCAACATGTTCATCACCAGAAATGCCACCCGATCGAATGGCCATCCGATCGAGTGACACTCCAACTGTGAACTTGTCTTCAGCAATAAATCTCACCATCGAGTCACTGTCCGACCGGATTGCCATCCGCACGGATGACCATCCGAACGGATTGTCATCCGCACGACCCAGCATCCGATCGAACGACTTGAAGGATAGAGATACTTACATGTTTTCTAAATACTACAACGAAAACTTCAAAGGACAAGCCATCATACACAAACACATCCTTAGCATAGGAAGGAACAATCCACTCGAATCGTCATCCGAACGGATTGCCATCCGGACGAATGACCACCCGAACGGATTACCATCTGCACGGATTACCATCCGCATGGATTACTGTCTGATCGGATTACCATCCGATCGAACTACCATCCGATCCATCTTCACTTGTTTCATTTCATTATCGTTATGCTATCGGATCTATTCAGGCTAACCGAACTCGCTAAGCACTCCCTTCAATCCATAATCGCCGTGAGTATATTTGATCCCTTTTTGCTTTATGCACTTTTGGGTGTTACATACGTTACGAATATTCAAACTACAACTATCACGCTACTCAACTATTTGAACGCTAAGCGTTAATGCATGTTATACGTGGCTTATGAATGCTTGTTTGTTATGTTTACACATGGAATGCTGTCTACCTGCCTTAGCAACGATAGTACTATAGTTTGGACTCAGCACCCGTTCACACGGGGGTTGTTAAGGATCTTTTACTTGCATGGATTACGGTGGTAATCATGTATTGCGAACTGCCTCGGGCAGTCAACCCGCAGTCATTGGTATCGATGGATCTATGTCGATAACTAACGTGCTTCATTTCACTATGTGTACGTGCTGGTTACGCGTAAACGAATTCGAACTCTATATACTATTATCAAACTTGTATGCTCACCTTTACATTTTATGTATTGACTTTATTTTAACGTATGTGATAGGTGTTTAGGTTGTTTGTATGCCTAGCTCACTGTGAAATCGAGGCTAGGAAAGGTCTAGGATGCTCGATGTGCTGTGATGAAATTGAAGCTAGGAAAGGAGGTCCTAGAAACCAATAAATAAACTATTTATGTTTGAATCTGAGTTGTCGGAACAGAATATTTGCCTAGATTTTATCTGTAATAATTTGTTTACTATTTGAGACATGGTATGGGACATGTTAATTTAAATTGAATGGTAATGATAGTTGTTATGGAAACTTCTGGACAATCTGTTTCGCTCAGTGCCACGCCCCGCTGATTCCGCCATCGGTTGGGGTGTGACAGATTGGTATCAGAGCCATAACTATAGGGAATTAGGCAAGACTGGACCTAGTCCGGGTCGGAGTCTTAGATACCTAGACTATAGTTAAGAACCAACAGACCGACTCGAGTACGTTTAGTAGGAATTTCGTACGTACCTATTTCTCACTATCTTTGCTTATACTACACTATTCCTGCACTCGAATTTTAACTATGAGTAGGCAATAAGGTCGAGAATAGGTGTGAAAACCGCAAACTCTTGACTAAAGTTGCTTAATCAACTCGCATTTTAACTACAAACGAGGAGAATTATGCCTAATCAGGAGTGAAACCCACATTTTGATGAATAATCTCCTCTATTTTATTAAAGCTCAGGAGCAAAAGTTGTTAAGTCAGGGGTGAAACCCGAACCTTGATAGCTATCCCTGACTCATTTTGGTTATACAAAACTCTCACCAAAGTCTCGATGGACTCCAACGACCTGAAGTCACGATAGGACTAACGGGATGCGTGCCAAATGCCCAAGAATCGAGGCAAAGGCACAATCCTGAAGGTTAAATGTGCACAACGGATCCTTGTGAATAGTCGAACCACTTTGGTTAGTCAAAGTCTACTAGCCGCAGACAATCTATTTCTCGAATTGTATGTGTTTCGATTCTGAGCCAGCAACTGCTGACTCGGATAATTCGTCGATTTTATGAGTTTATATGTGTGTATACCTGTTGATGTATTTCAATTTTTGGAAATTACCTGATTTCGCTTTCACTTCGATTGACACACTCGACTCGCGCTGCATTTCTACCCCAAAACGCTAACAAATCGCTAAATTATGTACGACTTTATGCTACGCTTATACTGCACGACTGGATACATCAAACGCGAACGCTATATCTGGACGATCGTGAACTATGAATGATAGGTTTCTGTATTCTAACTGCATCTTGTGACTACATGATTATGTGCTTTTGTGGATTCTGTGCTCTACGTGCTTACGTGCTTATGTGTTTACGTGAATCTGTGATTATGAGACTATATGTTTATATGATACGTGTTATATTGCGTGTTCCTAAGCTTTAGTAAGTGGTAGACGTGTGAGGTGAGATTCGAATACAATGTGTTGAGTTCCGTGGCGATGTCTCTTGCAGACAATGTCGTCTGGATCCTGTCATGCACTCTCTCATCAGGAAAAGAGGGACAAACGCCTTGCTTCCATCATCGCCAAGAGTGTGGCAAAGGCCGTGAGTGATGTTTATGAGAATGCCAGCAAATCATCTGAGGAATCGAGAACCGAAGCTCCCAAAGCTACCGCAAGGCCTTTCTGTTTCAAGCAATTCAAGTCGTGTGGGCCGAAAGAATTCACTGGCGAAGGAGGTCCCACTGCACTATTTCACTGGTTTGATTCCATTGAGGTTACTCTGCGACAGAGTGGTTGCCCTGATGACCTCCATACTCTGAATGCTACTGGCTTTTTCCAGTCCCGTGCGCTAGACTGGTGGACGGCAGAGAGGAACAAGCGAGGGAACGATGCAGCCTACGGTCTGTCGTGGGACGGGCTCAAGGAAGTTATGCTAGAGGAATTATGCCCTCCTCACGAGCGACAAAAGCTGGAAGATGAATTTTGGCACATACATCAGAAGGATGGTGACAATGCTGTCTCACTGCTCGTTTCAAACAGCTCAGCATTATCTGTCCCGATCAAGTCAAGACTCCCGACATGACGATCAAGAAGTACAAGCGGCTAAGACTACGACGATCGAGGAAACCTATCTGCTAGCCGCTGAGATCAACGACAAGCGGGTTAAGGCTGGTGTCTGGGATAAGACTTCGAAGCATCTGCATCAAGCTACCGCTACTGCACCAACTGCTGAAGCCACCTCATCAAGCAACAAGAGGAAGAACAAGAGAAAGAACAGTTCCACTAACAAGAACTGTGCGATTACTGCTGCACCGATTCAAGCTGTACCTGCCCAACAGCGTCAAGTATCGGCGCCTGTGGCCAATGCACCGCCTGCAAAGCGTGCATACACTGGACCACACCCGCTCTGCCCTACTTGTACCTACCACCACCCAACTGCTATTCAATGCCGTTTTTGTGCTCATTGCAATGTGTACGGCCATTTTACTGCCAACAGCCATATTCGTCTAGCTCCTGCCAATCAAGCTCTACTCACTGCCCCACAGGGTCAACAAGCTCCTCCGGCACCCGCAGTCAAAGCCAGAGCCTGCTTCGCATGTGGCGACCCGAACCATTTCGCCAACATGTGCCCAAACAGGGTCGTGAAACAAGAGCCCCAACAACAGCAGCCACAACAACAACAACCACAGCAGCAGCAACAATAGGCCGCACGTGCCAAAACCTTCAACCTCAACGTGCGTCAAGCCCAGGCCGACAACAACGTGGTCAATGGTACGTTCCTTGTGAATGGTATTTATGCTTCCTGTTTATTTGATACCGGAGCCGATAATTGCTTTGTGTCGTTCGAATTTGAGAGACTCCTTAGTCGTAAACGCTCCAAACTCTCCCCGGCTTTTGATGTTGAAGTCGCTACCGGAAGAACCGTCGCCGTCAATTCTATCATCCGTGATTGTACTCTTGAGCTCAACAATCACCTCTTCCAATCGACCTCATTCCGATGCAACTCGGAAGTTTCGACGTCATAATAGGCATGGACTTTCTTCGAGAAAACCATGCTGAAGTTGTGTGCTTCGATAAGATGATTCGTTTTTCGCTCGCAAATGGTGACTTATTGTGTGTTTATGGCGATACTACTTCAAGAGGGCTCAAGCTTATGTCATGCGCACAAGCCAGCAAATATCTCCGCAAGGAGTACAGGGCTTTCCTGGCTAACATCGTAGTAGCGGAGAAGGAAAAGAAAGAGAAGAAGGAAGTGAAACCATCAAGATTTGAGGTATTCTAGGATGACGTCATCATGAAGTTCCCATGAACTTCAAGTTTGACCTCATTCCACCAAGAATAACTCGGATCTGAACGGGTTCCACAGATTTCACAACGACCTCGCATAAATCTGAACTTTTCAAATGAATAAAAGAGTTGAAAGAAATAAACACAAGTTTTCTCCTTCTTTTACACTTAAAACACTCAAAACCGGTAGAATTGGGATCAGATCTAGTCTCCTACTCAACCATAGTGTTGTACTGGTTCAGATCTGGATTTCACCTACGAGACAACCGACTTCAAGTTAGACAAGAACAACCGTCTCGAGCCGGTTACTGACCGAACTAGGGTGATTCCTGGTCGGTTTGGTTACTTGGGTCAAGGCAGGGTTCTAGTTGGCTAACGAGTGGTCAAGACGTCTCGAAATAACGATAAACCATCAAAACGACCAAGTGTAGGATGAAAGGAACAATCGGAACAGATTGCCATCCGATCGGATTGTCATCCGATCGGATAGGTCATCCGAACGGATTGTCACCCGAACGGATGACACTTGGGTCCCATCCTTGAACAACCTTAACTAGAGTAATAGTATTGAACGAATTGCAATCCGATCGGACGACCATCTGGTTGGATTACTCTTCGGATCATGAGATACTAAGACTTTAAAGCCTTAAACAATTTTCAACATGTTCATCACCAGAAATGCCACCCGATCGAATGGCCATACGATCGAGTGACACTCCAACTGTGAACTTGTCTTCAGCAAGAAATCTCGCCATCGAGTCACCGTCCGACCAGATTGCCATCCGCACGGATGACCATCCGAACGGATTGTCATCCGCACGACCCAGCATCCGATCGAACGACTTGAAGGATAGAGATACTTACATGTTTTCTAAATACTACAACGAAAACTTCAAAGGACAAACCATCATACACAAACACATCCTTAGCATAGGAAGGAACAATCCACTCGAATCGTCATCCGAACGGATTGCCATCCGCATGAATGACCACCCGAACAGATTACCATCCGCACGGATTACTGTCCGATCGGATTACCATCCGACCCATCTTCACTTGTTTCGTTTCCTTATCGTTATGCTATCGGATCTATTCAGGCTAACCGAATTCGTTAAGCGCTCCCTTCAATCCATAATCGCAGTAAGTATACTTGATCCCTTTTTGCTTTATGCACTTTTGGGTGTTACATATGTTACGAATATTCAAACTACAACTATCACGCTACTCAACTATTTGAACGCTAACCGTTAATGCATGTTATACGTGGCTTATGAATGCTTGTTTGTTATGTTTACACCTGGAATGTTGTCTACCTGCCTTAGCAACGATAGTACTATAGTTTGGACTCAGCACCCGTTCACACGGGGGTTGTTAAGGATCTTTTACTTGCATGGATTACGGTGGTAATCATGTATTGCGTATTGCCTCGGGCAGTCAACCCGCAGTCATTGGTATCGATGGATCTATGTCGATAACTAACGTGCTTCATTTCACTATGTGTACGTGCTGGTTACGTGTAAACGAATTCGAACTCTATATACTATTATCAAACTTGTATGCTCACCTTTATATTTTATGTATTGACTTTATTTTAACGTATGTGACAGGTGTTTAGGTTGTTTGTATGCCTAGCTCACTGTGAAATCGAGGCTAGGAAAGGTCTAGGATGCTCGCTGTGCTGTGATGAAATTGAAGCTAGGAGAGGAGGTCCTAGAAACCAATAAATAAACTATTTATGTTTGAATCTGAGTTGTCGGAACAGAATATTTGCCTAGATTTTATCTGTAATAATTTGTTTACTATTTGAGACATGGTATGGGACATGTTAATTTAAATTGAATGGTAATGATAGTTGTTATGGAAACTTCTGGACAATCTGTTTCGCTCAGTGCCACGCCCCGATGATTCCGCCATCGGTTGGGGTGTGACAGAGGAGGGTAGAATAGGTCCTCACTCAACGTCATCGTGAGTGTTAGTGCGTGCGATGTGATGTGTTATAGCGATAAAGTATGCGTAATATGCGAAAATACTGCGAAGTAGCGATGTATTCGATATAGCTACATTATGATCCGAATCTCTAGTGCTAGTCGTAACGAGTATAACGAGTAGTCACAACGCACGAACGTGCGGGTTGTTACAGTCTCCCCTGCTTTAGGAAATTTCGTCCCAAAATTAATCCACAAGGAGGGTTGCGAGGATTGATGCAAGTGGGAGCAGCGATAAAAGCCTCAAAATAAGCGAGCGATCGATTGAAATTCGACGAGCGAGAGCGTTGCTAAGACTGGGCGAAGGCGACGAGTAAGACGATTCGTATAACGAAAGATGGCAACACACGAAAGGCGATCCAAAAGTGTTTTGAATTCCCGAAAAGTTGATTATTTCGAAATGTTTCGAGAACACTTGTTTATGAAAATCTTCCCACGGTGCAGCGTTGAACTGTATCGATGTTCATACCCACGCTATGAGAAGAGTTTTGGTTAGGTTATTAAAAGGTTTTAGGGTGATTAAAACTCGTTTTACGAAATTTTCTCGTCGTGCGGTATTAACTTGAGTGGATTGTCACACCAACGTTACAAGAAAATCTCGTTTTGTACAAAGATTTTTGTTAAATTTTTAGAAAAAAGTTTGTAGGAAAAAGCTTTGTTTACTCAAAGGTTTTAAATAATATCAAAGATTTTAAATTTAAATTCGGCCCCACATGGCACTTTCCCACGAAAGTTCGACAATATGGCTAAAACACTTATATATAGGAAGTACCAGCGGCATATCCACCATGTTTTAGCCATATGGCTTCCGTCCCGTGAGGCAGTGTCATGGGTGTCGACATAGTACTGATAGATTCTGATTCCCTCGGTCCAAGCGAAAGATGGTTGAACCAAATGTAAGAGAAAGATTGAGCAAACCGAGCGATGAAGTCATTTTCGAACTCAGTTTAGCGACATGAGCGAGTGCGATAAGCGGTAGCGGGACGCGATAATCGATAACACCAACACAAACATAGTGAGCGAAGACGGCAGAGATAAGCGAAAAGCGATAAGCGACAAGCGATAGCGACAACCGTCGAGCGATGGGCGACGATCGATGCGTTGCAAGCGATGGGAACATGCGATTTGATTAAATTCAACAACACCATAAATTTTAACTGACATTAAGCCCCACATGGCCTTTTTCCACGAAAGTCTGCTGATATGGCTAAAACGCTTATATATAGGAAGTACCAGCGGCGTATCCACCATGTTTTAACCCTATCAGTTTTGTCTCATGAGGCGAGATCATGTATGCTAACATAACACAGATAACATAGATAACGGTAAGCGATAGCGATAAATGTTAAGCGATACACGATGAGCGATAGAGCAATACACAAAGCGATAGAGCGATACACACGATAAGTGATAGCGCGATATGCATAATAAACGATTGAGCGAAACACTCAATAAACGATTGAGATTACAAGATAGATTCCAGTGATAATGCGATTGCGAGCATGTTTGCCTTACGAAAAGTCTGGCGATGACACGCTTTGAGTTGCGATTGAGATTGTTACGCCTTGCGATGTAGTGTAGTGTGTTGAAAATAGATTCAATAGTATACTTGGTCTAATAACGTTCAACTTGTATGGCACTTCCTTCACAAGACATTGGTTGGCATGGCGAAGCACTTATATATAGGAAGTACCAGCGGCGTATCCACCATGCTTCAACCACACGCCTTTGCCCCGTGAATAGGTTTCACACTGTGTCGACATGGTCAAGACACTTATATATAGGAAGTACCAGCGGCGTATCCACCACGCTTAACCATGCTTTTAACGTTATGGCATCATTGAAACTCATTACGATTTCCGTGCACTGATCACAGTAATCCTGTGTGCACCCGTGATTAATTTGACCCTTGCACGTTTATCGTACTTTATCTCAAGAACGCATAGTTGGGGTAAAACACATTATATAGTACATAGTGCTAGTATTTAGAGAATGAGAAATAAATAGAGTCCACGTTGCGTCGAGGAATAGAACAAATTCATCAAAAAAAGGATTTAACGTCGAAAAATCGTATCGTTACAACAACATTAGAAGCATAATTGATGTTGCTGTAGATGACTTCTGTGGAGACTGCGATTTTTGCTGAAATTCCTCAAGTTTGCGTCCCCGTGCGGCAGTGCTGGGTATGATGACCATACCAGTTGCAATTTGCACAATAGCGACAATTAGCTTCTGGCGGGTGATGATACGTACATGTGGGACACAGGGGTTGAGTTCAGTTATAGGCGTGCTTCGAGTGAACTGGAACTGCTTGGAGAGGTTCTGGTTGCGACAGTTCAGTTGTTGAAGAGTTTGGGCTCATGGTCTTTCGTTTGCGGCTGGGCTGAGCTTTCTGAAGCGGTGCGTTGTCGTCAGAGGTTTCGTCTGAGGACTCACTTGAAGAATCCGATCGGATATTAATCCGTTAGAAACTGATGTTCTTTGAAACTCATGAAATTGTTTAAGTGTCGAAGTTCCAAATGTCGGCTGATCGGATGGTCGTTCGATCGGATGGCAATCCGATCGGACGGCAATCTGTTCGACGTTCAGAGCCTTGCAAGTTTGAAGAAAAAGTTTAAGTGTGGAACCAAGTGCAATCCAATCGGATAGCAGTTCGATCGGATGGCTATCTGATCGGACGACAATCCGTCCCAACGAATCTGATCATCTTGAACTTGATTATTTTTGAAAGTTTGCGGTTTGATCGGGACGGTATGATAACGTGCTAAACAATGGGGACTCCATCAGACCCAGGTTACCCGATCGAACGAGAATCACCCCAATCCGGTCAGTTAACTGTTCTTGACGGTTGTTCCTGTTCAACACGAAATCGGCTCTCTATGATAGAAATCAGATCTCAAACCGACACTTCACTAAGAATGAGTAGAAGATCTGAATGAGCTCCGATTCCATCGGTTTTGAGTGCATTGAGTGTAAAAGAGTTGAAAGAGAGTTGGAAAAGTGTCTTTCAATCCTTTTAACTTTGAAAACGTTTAGATTTATGCGAAAAGCATGTTTAATCCTGTGGAAATCCTGCAGATCTGAGTTGTTCTTGGTGGAATGAGGTCAAAACTTGAAGTTCATAAGAACTCCATGATGACATCACCCTAGACTACCACAAATCCATTGATTTCACGGTTAAAAGTTAAGATTCAAAGGTGAAAATGATGAAGAAGTGCGTGTAGATCATAGAAGTACAAGATTTGAGATAGAAACTTACAAGAACCGCAAGGAATCGAGAGAAATAGAGCCAAAAGTGTGTTGGTTGAACGAGAGTTGTCACATCACTTGAACAGTGATGTGACAAGTGCTATTTATAGGTGAAGAGGAGAGGAGGTGATGGAGTGCCATGGATCGGATGGCAACCCGATCGGATGGCCATCCGATCGAATGGTCATTCAATCGATGGTCTCCGGCGAATTGCGTTTCGATGTTTCGTTTTGTTTGTTAGGCGTTGCAATAGTTTGGTCACACACTTTCATACCCATATTCATATATTTATTTTAATTAGTCACAAAGGGTCGTATAAATATCCACATTTCAAAGTCTGCGTTGCGATAGTTGAGTTGTGCGTTTCGAATATGCGTTGCGCTGCGACGCATCACACCTATCGAGGAGGGTAGAATAGGTCCTCACTCAACGTCATCGTGAGTGTTAGTGCGTGCGATGTGATGTGTTATAGTGATAAAGTATGCGTAATATGCGAAAATACTGCGAAGTAGCGATGTATTCGATATAGCTACATTATGATCCGAATCTCTAGTGCTAGGCGTAACGAGTATAACGAGTAGTGACAACGCACGAACGTGCGGGTTGTTACAACCGTACCATGAAACTCGTATGTCCTGATTAACGACACCTTGATAATGTAGCTGGGTGTTTATATATAGGAAGTACCACAATGTATCCACCACACCCAGATACATTATCAACGTTCCGTTTACCAAGATATTCGAGATTCATATCACTTTCCATAAACAAACAGATTACCATAGTCTGAAACAAAAAACAATCATAAAGAACATGAAACGACGAACAGTGAAACAATTCGAGTTTCAAAAACGTTTGGAGTTTCAATATACACACACACACATGTGGGTTTATAGCAAACGAACCAGATAACAAAAGAGACGGGTTAAGGATCCGCACCTTAGTCATTGATAAGTTGCCTTACACAGATAAGTGATAAGTGTGTATGTGTATGTGTATTCAATCACCCTACATTGAGTTTCAAATATACCATAAGGTCATGCTCGGATTGTAAAAGTCTTATTCTCATATCATCCATATTGCCATTTTATAGTCCCAATCTTATATTTGTATTTATAATAACTAGTTTATTTTATACTAAAGGATTAACTAAATGATTATTTTTACGAAAACATGATTGTTTAATAAACACTAATTCCGATTTAAAAGGATTAATCTAGGTTTAGACATTTTATATAAAGTATATAAATATAAGTTAAAAAGGGTCTCTAAACAAAGAATTTTTTTCAAATGTGAGATAAAGTATATAAATATAAGTTAAAAAGGGTCTCTAAACAAAGAATTTTTTTCAAATGTGACACTTGTAGGATTTCAACTTGAAAACTCAAATTAGATACCATTTAACTTAACGAGTGGACCAGATAATGTGTTCTTTAATTATCTAACATCCATTTTAATTAACTAGTGACAGAGTTGGGTTTTCCGGAGTTCAGATGATGGTTTGGTGGTTCAGGCGATGGTTCGGTTGTTCAAACAAGGAGATTTGAACTTGAGACCTCTGGGATGTAAACTAGAGTCTTAACCAGCTGGGTTGGCCAAGTCCTGGTGAATAAACCCAGTCTGTAATTATTACCCAGTTCACTAATTCATCTTCTTCTTCATCATCTTTTACAAAAAAACTAAACTTTACACATCCAAATATATATTTCATCATCATTCTAGATTAACATTCTAAGCTTCAAAATAATTATTTAAAAGGGTCATAAATGGGTTACCTTAGGTCAGAGTGGTTAATCTGGTTACGACGGTTTTGCCAGAAAAACGTGAAGGATATTAGAGCTTCATGAAAATGGTCCTTTGGCGGCTCGGGTTCATGTCTAAAGCTTTGGGTAGGTTGTCAAAAGGTTAGAGGGGTTGGCTCGGGTGGTTACGATACACTGGTGTTGGTTTATGTCATTATGGTGGTGGCCGGTACGAAGTTGACGCTTTCGGTTCACTTTACCGCAACCGGTTTTCTTAACGAATCCCAAATGAAAGGAGGGAGGATTGGTGAATGTGAAGATGGTTAAGCAAAGAAGATGAGATGGTTGAGATGTTAAAGACCCGTTAATCTAGGTCTCTATTTATAGGACAAGATGAAGGTTCTAGTGAGATACAAGTTGACAAGTCGGTTTTGGGTTTTTTAGAGGATGTTTGATGTCTTCCAATCAAAATCTATTATATATAATAAATGAAAATATTTGGGCTGACGTGGCGCGTTATTAGAGCTTCTCAGAATTCGTTTTGGCGGGAAACTTCTCGGGTCAAGATATAGGACGCGGATCTTGATTGATGATATAACAGACCCATGATTTCGGGTCATATATAAACTTCATAACCCTAATTTCCTTCATTCCGCCTACTGCTTCTCTTCTCTGATATGTTCTGCCCTAAATTTCCAACTCTCTCCTACCCTAAATCTTATTGCGATGAATCTGTGGATGAATCTGGTTTCTCCAATCAAGTTCGTCGCCGATTCGCCAATCACGACCGCGCAAGATTCTCCGGCACAACTTTCTTCCATCTTAAATCTAATCAACGTAAGATTTTCGTTTCGACTGATACCGCTAATTGATTCTTAGGCTTTTGCATCTTCTTCATCGCACCATCTGGCTATCTCTCTGTGGCGATTCAAGAATATGAAGGCCATTCAAGGAGATTAGGGAAAATTTTACCAGATCAATGAACAATCTGACATCTACGGTTTCGATTTACAGGTAATATAGGTTTTTAAGTTTTGATTTTTTAGTTGCTATACATTATACAGGTTGATGTAAAAAAATCATCATTATTAGGTTCCATCGTATTTTGACATTTTGTATCTTAAATCTTCATTATTATCATGTTGCATAGATAATCAGAAGATCTATGCATAATATTGAAGGTGTTGCTGGTGGTGGAGTTGATGAGGGTGGTCATTTATGCAGGTGATGCTTATACACTTGAAGATTAAGATGATAAAAAATTTTAGGGTTTGCAATCAATTTCATTGTTTTTAGTTATTTTGTTAGGGAATTTGATCGATTGTTTGAATTTCTGATTTCTACAGCGTTTGAAGTGAGATGTTGGTTTAAATTCATTTTTCAAATCTTGGTTGAAGATAAGGTATGATTTTGTGCTTTTGTATTAGTTTTTGTGTGGTTGGTTAACTAATGAGATGATGTGGGATGATGCAGAATTTAAGGCCTTTGTAGTTGGGCATTTTCGCGATCATGCGGTTGACATTCTAAGGGTTACTAATGCTTATAGGGAGGGCCTGCAAGTCCCCGGTGATGTGGATAACAGGGAGAGCTTCAAGATACGGGATGACGTTGATTCAAGCATGATCCGTCTTTTTGTTGCTTTTATGTGTATCAGAGCAACTAGAGCTTCCAATTTCACTCATATCGGACCATTCAGGGTGAGTTTTACGTACATGGGTTATATCTACCATTTGTTGTAAAAAGTTGTTCTAAATTGAGTCGATCCGTCACTAAAAAAAAACAATGTCGCTGTAGGGTTTTGTATCTTCTGCTATCATTTATGGAAAAGCCCCCTACACAGGCCAAAGGGTAAAAGCTTTCTTTGTGTTTTCCTTCCATGTTTCAATGAAGTATCCAGTTGTATTTGTATTGTTATCTATCTGTATTTCTGTAGCTTATTCAATTTTACATCCATTCAAGCTTGACTGATTATTGTTTTTGTTTTTATACATGGGGTTCCATGGTGACACTTTCGGATCTTTAGCAGACAACGCCGATCTCTCCGGCTCCTTCCACGTAAGTCTTGTAACAAGTTGTCTCCTTGAGTTTTCTCAGATATTCTTGGTTTTCATAATGCTTGCAGCACGTGATCGAAAATAAGATTCCTATTTTGTGCACATTGTGAATAGTCGCAATATTCTTAAGGAATTGAATGTTGATTATTTCAGAAAGGATAATGCAATTTCAATAACAATTTATTTTTTTGCAAGACTTGGATATGCAACTGATGAAATGGGATTAAGCCAAGCTTTCTAGGAACAGAACGAAGTGATTAAAGGTATTTATATTGTAGATAAAATGTCAAATGTTGAGTTTACTGATTTCATTAGATGTAGACTCACTACAAGCGAACTGAATTTTGCAGCCAAAATTATTACTGATCGAGATTCTTTGGTAGGTCTCGAGGATTTAGTTTTGTTAGTTATACATCAGCTAATACAGCTAATAGCACTCTCGAGGACATGGATGACTTGATTAGATTTATTTGTTTTTCTGAATTGGTTTGAAGAAGTATTATCGAACAAGGGCACCTTCGATATTATCGTAAGCTTTACCATCAGAAACTGCTCGAGTTCTCGGTATTCAGTCACATAGTGTTCAGGTTTGTTGTTTTATTCTTAGTGTTCGTTTACAAATTTGTTATGTTAGTTGGAAACTGGCGCTGTTGAATTATAGATTATTGATGTGTTTGTGAATTCATAGGTCGAATTCTCAGTATTCAGTCGCCATATCGTCTGCCTCCGACGCCATCGTCAGGTAAAACACATAGTATCTCTACTGGAATACATCTATCTAATCTATACAAATCCGCATGTCGATTTATTTCAGTTTCTGTTTTCTGATTTCCTTTTTATTTCTTTCAGTCGGATTCTCACATTTGTCGTACTTTTCAATTTCTATATATTGATTAGTTTGAAAACCTAATTTTCACACAACCTAAGTACTTTTTTATGTCCACCTGTTTGCTATTATTTTCTTTAAGTATTTTTTTACTGTTCCTTTTGTGTTTGACTAATGCAGGTGTACGATCAATGAGGAGAATTGCAACAATGGATGTTTAGACGAGTGATAGAAGATCCTTTTGGCTGCTAATCAAATGTCTGAAGTTGAGCAGATCTGCAGTAACATAAATGTTGAATTGCATTCTCTAACACGTGATAATTTTGAACCAATTCATAATGGAAGCAATGATGAATTTGGAGATTGGATGACATATTGGAATGATCCAAAGAGGATTACGTATGCACAAACTGGTTAGTATATAATTGGTTTAGGTATATTTTAGAGCAATTATACCATAAGAGTTACTTTCAAAAGTAAGACACTAAGACTTTAGTTATTTTCTCGCTATTCCTCATTTGTTGCATTGCAAGATTTATAAGATGAAAAAAATTACTCTTTCATCACCAATATAGTTTGCGTTGGCTTATTATGGCCGGTAGGATTCAGTATTACATGTGTGGTAACCTTAACTAATGGTGGAAAAATTTGTGGGTAGGCTCAGTTGGATAATAGGCTAATGGGTATAACGAGAAAAATGGGTCAAGATGGTTAAACATTTTGACGCTGGTTCAAAGGGGGCATCCTTCACATGAATCACTTTATTCACATTAGCATTTTAGCTGGTCATGTTGGGAAAAATGCTTAGGTTAGGTTAATTTTTTGGTATTAAGTTTTCTTGTAATGTGCTAACCATATCTTTAATCAATTTAAATAAGATATTACAAGGTGCCAGCTAGGTAATGGAATATTTGACTGGTTTTAGGTTGTCTCTAATAGGATTCGCCTTTTCTTCACCTATTTTTTTCTATCTTGAGGCTTATCTCTACCACAAGTTGTGTACTATTTGTGCTTTCCTTTTATTCATAATATGTGAAATATGACTTTTCTGCTTTATTTTATGCCCACCGATGGTTATGCATTTGACTTTTTTTTTTCAAATGGTTAACTGAGAAGTATTCAATAATGTTACTCTTCAAGCTGTTCTTTCTCAAGGTCCATTTCTTTTACATTATTGCCATTTCATACAAAACCAACTTATTATTGACATGTCTTCCACGGACATGACATCATAATTAAAACTCACGGATTTTTTCTTTATATATATATGTGTAAAATATTTCATTATGAAGCTATATTCAATCACAATACTTTAATATTTATATATATATATATATATATATATGCGTTAAAAAACACGTTAGTATATATAAAATAAAAAGCATGTTGGTATTTTTTATAGGTAACAGTTTCAACCGTTTTTACCAAAAACATCGGTGATCCTGTTTATGGTTATCTTTAGTGGGTAAACTTTTACAAATGGGTCAAAAGGGATGTGATTCGCAATATGGGTCATATATATTATATTAGTTATATGCAAAGTTCAAGAAGAGGGGAAAAGTGTATTTGACATGATTGAGTCAAAGTTTGATAAGACAGTTTTTACTTCACAAGAAGCTTTGGTTAGAACGACGTCTTGTATCTGTTAAACAAGACATTTAGTCTCCAGTTATATCATATTTCTTGATTTTTTTGTACACGACTTATAGAGAAAACATAAATACAATCCACTTTGTTAGTAAATTATGTAATATGTCACTTTATTGCATTAATTTTATCTATACACTTATGATTAATGTAATTTAAATTTTCCAACCCGGGAAGCAATCCCGGGTGATAACCTAGTCTTTACATATAATAAAAGAAACCAATAAAAGAACACTTGTCGTTATTCTAGAGCATCTACTATTAGATAATTATTATTTAATTTAAATTATTAAATTTAATATATGTTTTAAACATTTAAGAAATTATAGATAAAGCTTCATAAATTATCTTATTATTTATTTGTATTAATTACTAGGTTATTATTCTAGACCATCTACTCTTACTTAATTGTAGATAATTATTATTTAATTTAAATTAGTAAATGTAATATTTGTTTCAAACATTTAAGAAATTACAGATAAAGTTTCATAATTCTAGACCATCTACTCTTACTTAATTGTAAATAATTATTATTTAATTTAAATTAGTAAATGTAATATTTGTTTCAAACATTTAAGAAATTACGGATAAAGTTTCATAAATTATCTTATTATTTATTTATATTTATATTAATTACTAGGTTAGAAATTATATCTTAATAATTGAAACAAATATCGAGCATTTTCATAACGAGGGTGCAGGGAACGATTTTCTTATTTATTTGACTTACTAGGTTAGAAATTATATCTTAATAATTGAAACAAATATCGACCATTTTCATAATGAGGGTGGAGGGAACGATTTTCTTGCTTAACAAATAATTTATTTATTTAATATATTTAAAATACAAGAAGAATAATAACTACATTTATCATACTAATAAATTTATTCAAAAACAACCATCCTTTTAAGATGCAACTCAAGTCCATATACTTAAATTTTAACGTTATATAACTTAATAATTACCGATAATTTATATTTATCTAATTAATTTAAATATTATTTTGTAGCTATAAGTTTATCTAACTGGCTATTTGCTATATGTCTGATCTAAACATTTCAAAAGTATTTTTAGAAATAATAAATTAAGAACATTGTTATTTAAATAAAACTTGGGTTCACGTCGTGAGAAAGTCGATTATACAGTTTGTCTTCTAATCGATGGTTCAAATGCTTTCATATTTATAAACTTGACAAACATCACAAGTTTTGATCATACATAAAACAAATTTTTGTTCAGATATGAGAAAAGTGTCTTAAAATAACGTTTTATAATTGTTAAATCTTCGTTATTAACTATTTGATATTTTATTTACTTAACCCGTGTAATACACGAGGTTATAACCTAGTGTTATTTTAATATAAACAAATGAACACACTTTATACGCTTTATGATGTATATACATTTAATTTTATTTATTTAATATATATATATATATATATATATATATATATATATATATATAATTGGACAACCTCTATGAGTAGTATTTTTTTTCTTTTTCTTTTTTATCCTTTAGGGTTTAAACTTTTAATGATATTTTTCTTTTATTTATTGGTATTCGCTTTGGATGAGTAGAGCCAATAACGACCAAAGCTACGCCGCGTAATACGGGATAAAAAGATCAAACTCGTGCCACGTAACGCGGTGAGAAAAACCTATTTTTATTTTTTCTATTTGGTACGGAACTGATATCAGTATTTGCTTTTATCGATCTTCGCTTTTTGGTTTTCCGATGAGTAGAGCCGATAATGACCAAAGTCACGCCGCGTAACATGAGGGAAACCAATCATATTGCCGCCATATCGATACTGCTTGTATGGTTTCCGATGAGTCAAGCTGATAACGACCAAAGTCATGACGCGCATCACGGTGGGAAAAACGATCAAACTCTCGCCGTGTGGCACGAGGGGAAAACCTTTTTTTAGTTTTATTGGAACCAGTATCGATATTTGTTTTCATCAACCATCGTTAAAATTAAACGGCGATGTATAGTAACTTAAATTTTTATATAATTGTAGTTCTCTCTCTTACTACGAAAGAAAATGGAAAATGGGAAGCGGGACCCTTAACCACCACCGCCTTCTACCGTTTGCCGCGTCAAAACCACCCGACCATCACCACCGCCAAGAGCGTGGCAAGCTGGAGACGATGGCTCTGCTCTCTGAAGCACTAATCTGTCTCTCTCTCTTACTCCTCCCTCTAAACCCTCTTCTTCTGTGTTCATACAGCAAAAGAGAAGGTGACATGTTTGGTAGGAAAGCCCAAAAATGCCCCTCGTTACTGTTCAAAGACTTCAGTTATTAATATATAGGATAATTTTTTTTTTAATAATACATAGCTTTTTTAATATGTTTATTATTTCAATATTATAACAAAATTTATTATTATATTTACTTTTAACCTAAAATATATTAAAAAATATTGTTTTTTGATCGTAATACCGGTACCGTAATGAATCGAACTGATATCAATCGAAGAACACCGGTACCGATACGAGTATTCGTTTTTATGGATTTCAAATTATGTAAACATGAGTTGATTGTTGTGTCGAGTGACGGTATCGTTACAGTATTGTAATCAACTTAACCGATACTGACTTAAAGCCCGCCACAAAGCGCGGAGGAATCCAACTTGTATATATAATTGGAAGTTGATCATGAATAGTAATTTGATTTTTATAATAATATATGTAGTTTTTTTTTCCATACTTTTATCATTTCAATATTGTAATAGATTACTATTATATTTACTTTTAACCTTAAACATATTTCTTTAATTTTGACTTTTAATGATTTTCTTTTTTAATATTATTGATATTGTCTGAACAACATCAGTACCATACCGTATAACATCGGTATAGTTTTTTTTACTAGCGTCATCATGTGCTTATTATGTACGATTCGATAAAAGATCTATTCGAATGACCATATATAGTTGATTTTCTTATCATCACAAACCGAATATGTACCAACCAAACAACATTGGTAATACTACCGTATTCTTTTTTATAGTTTTTTTGACGTGGCAGTATAAAATTCAATGAACACAAAGTTATATTCGCAATAAAGTATTTTTTTTTGGTATTGTAAACTATATCGAGTGTCTGTATGATACTGGTATCGTAATGGACCGATACCGACCAAACAACACCAGTACCAGTATTCGTTTTTATTGTTCTCAGTCGATGTAAAACACGTGTCGATTGGCAACGATTATTATGCCGAGTACAGTATCGTACTGGTGCTGTAATAAACCAAACCAATAATGACCAAAGTCTCGCAGAGAAGTGCGCGCGAACCCACTAGTACACATAATCACAACGTTTTCCCCCTTCAACTCATACTAAACTTTAAAATCAGTGCTTTTCTTTCTTTTGGGCTCAAAGTGTCATTTCTTTCTTTTGGGTTCAAAGTGTCAATGTCTGAAAAAATACTGGTCTAGAAATATACGGTCTAGGGTTGGCAATTTTACACGAATACACGACACGAACCTACACGAAGTTAACAGGTATCGTGTACCAAACAGGTAGACACGAAATTACCTGTTAATTTTCGTGTATTAACAGGTTAAATACCTGTTTACCTGTTAATACCCGTTAGTACACGATAAGAAATTAAATTAAATAAAACTCATCAGCCATGTGCGTGTGGGTTCCTTAATTCCTTTCTATTTCATTCCTCATTCAATTAAAAAAAATAAATAAAACCCTAAACTTCCTCTGTAACTCTCAGATAGCATGTCGTGTTCGTGTTTTTGTTCGTGTTAACATGTATTAACAGGTAATTTTCGTGTATAACAGTCGAATAGTCGTGTTAACAGGTATTAACAGGTAATTTCCGTGTAATCGTGTCATGTTCGTGTTTGAAAAAAAGGACACGATAAGTTATCGTGTCGTGTTCGTGTATGTGATTTCGTGTATCGTGTCTTATCGTGTCGTGTCTTATCGTGTACGGGTATACACGATATGCCAACCCTAATACGGTCTCATACTAAACAACTTTGAAACCACCGGTTTTCTTCCTTTTGTGCTCAAAGTGTCATTGTCTAAAAACATAGCGGTCTGGAAATATACAGTGTCATGATATTGGTACTTCGGTACATATGTAACACAAAAAGATTTATCCATGTGACATAACACCATATCACACACAACATCAGGCCAGGGGCGGATCTAGGCCATTTTTGTGGGTTCCTCGTTTCAGAAAAAATAGGAAAAATTAGTAAGAACCTCGTATGATTTGGAAAAAAAAATAACGAGAATTAGTGAGAATCTACCAAAAGAAACCAGTGAAAAAAGTTGCTAGATCCGCCACTGCATCAGGCCTCTCCATATGATAAGTTATATTGTAAAGCAATTATAATTTGTAGGAAAAATTACAAGTTTTGTCCTTTATCTTTATACCACTTTTCAAGCAGTGTCATTTTTAACGAATATTGACAGACGGTGTCCTTTACTAGATATTTTGTTGCAAGTTTAGTCCTTTACACCCAACCCAGTTAAAAATTCCTGTTAATTGTTGGGTGTAAAGGACTAAACTTGCAACAAAATACCTAGGTAAAGGACTAAACTTGCAACAAAATACCTAGTAAAGGACACCGCCTGTCAACAATTAACAGTGTTAATTAACTAGGTTAGGTGTAAAGGACTAAACTTGCAACAAAATACCTAGTAAAGGACACCGTCTGTCAACATTCGTTAAAAAGGACACCGCCTGAAAAGTGGTATAAAGATAAAGAACAAAACTTGTAATTTTTCCTAATTTGTATATCACATTGTCACAATAACACTCTGTAGTGTAAACATTAAGAAATTAAAAAGAGTTCAATGCAATTTTAGTCCGTATGGTTTGGGCTATTTTGCCAGTTTAGTCCAAATGTTTCATTTTTCGTCTGTGGATCCAAAAAGGTTTCACCGTTGCCATTTTAGTCCATTGGGTAAACTTCATCCATTTTTTCTGTTAACGAGAAGGGCAATTCGGTCATTTTATATGTAATTCTGTTAACTAGAAGGGCAATTCGGCCATATAAAATGACCGAATTGCCCTTCTCGTTAACAAAAATAATGGATAAAGTTAACCCAGTGGACTAAAATGGCAACGATGAAACCTTTTTGGACCCAGAGGCGAAAAATAAAACCTTTGGACTAAACTGACAAAATGACCCAAACCACATGGACTAAAATGGCATTTAACTCAATTAAAAACAAAAGCAAAACACCATGTTGTTATTGGAATTTAAAAATCAATCACTATATGAAGTGTAACAAAGTGACATTGCTAATTAGATGTCACAAGTAGCAGACTTGAGTATACACTTTAGGGGGCTCAGGCTGGGCTACTGATCCCAAATATCACAATATCACCCCTCAAATAAAACTTTATTGGGATTCTTTCTCCAATCTATTATCATCATATCATACAACATATCCACCCTTCAAGCATTTGTTGCTAAACCCGTAGCATGTTTCATGTTACGGGTGTTGAAGCTATTACAGTCGGCCTGAAATAGTGGATGATAAAGCCGCGCTCCTTCCTGATAGAAAGGTGTTTGCATTTCTACGAGACGGGAGACCTACAAAACAGAGCACTGACATGATATGTATGCTTATGTTTATACATAGACATATGTATGTGTATACATGTGCACATATGTACATTTGTGTGTGTGTGTGTATACATATATATAGAGAGAGAGAGACAGAGCGGGAGAGAGATTAACTGCTCGACGAAAAGCAAACATTTCCTCTTTTCCAGAAAGCATGGAAATGATACCAGCAGGCGCACCTCCTGAACCAATATTTCCCTCTGCTAAAACATCTCTACGAAGCTTTGAACCTTCTGTCTCCGTTTCAAATTGAAAACTGATATTCAACTCTTACAATTAGCTTACATAAAAACATTCATTTAAAAATAAACAAATTTCCAATTTTGATTACAACTATGAATAAGAGAAGACTTGCCTCTCTAAATCAAAAAGAGTTCCTTCTTCGGTTCCCTGAAACAACTCATCAATGGAAGAAGCTGCAGAACAGTATAAACAACAATGGTGGTTGTATAATTCATCAATGAGTATGATAAATCTCCGTGCCTGAAATAATAAAAAATAGTAACGTAATCCGAACACAGTACAGGGTACTAGGATGTCAAATTAGTTATAGTTTGACTAAATTTGATCAAAGCACCTTGTCGCGAATCCGCATACTCATCATAGGAATGTCTGATACGAAAACCGTATGATAGTTCTTGGCCACGGCAATGTAATCCGCCGCCCCAACCTAAAAATGATGCTTACGTCAATGAACTAACGTATTACATGTATAAAACACGTTATATAAGGAATTTTACCGGACGCCCACATAAATATTCAAATGTGAACTTTGCTACCCCGTTACAGCTTTCGGGAACTTCCAGTGTTCTACATAACCGCATCAATCATTCAACATTGAGCTTTTTAAAATGAAAAAAACTATTAGCATTAATGTAAAACATATTAACATACCTGCCAAACATTACCGAGACAGTTTCAGATACAACAGGTTCCCCAATTTTTCTTACGGTTTCATCCCACACGTTCTCAAATTTCTTGGTTGCAATGCTGTTTAAAGGGTAAAAGTAGGTGACCTGCGCATACAAAATCGAGTATAACCACCTCACGTACGAAACTGACATATTCAAAGCTGAAAGTGATTCGATAGATTAATGATAAACCTTAAATTCTCACCAGGTTTACAGATCTTTGTGATAAAAGACGACGGTAATCAGTTTCACTTCCAATCAAAACAGTTTCACAATGGTCTTCTAATTTGTCAAGAAGCTTCAAGAAAATCTCCCATTGCATACCGTCCTAAATAAACGTGAGTCGTAATTACGAAGAACGATTTCTGGGTTTTATCTTATGTATATGCATGATTAAGATAACGATCATTGACCTTAAAAGTTAAAACTCACCTGATTCAAGTCACTTGGTGCTCTGTTACTGGTAGCAACAAGAACCGTTCCGGTACTTAACAATCGGCTTATAATCCCAGACAACGCCACAATCGCGAACACATCAACCGTCTGTAACAGAAATCATTATAGTACTGTCATTCATTATGTTTCAAGTTAAAACATTGAGTAAAATGCCATTTTCGTCCCTGAGATTTGACCAGTTTTGCGACTTTCGTCCAAAGGTTTGTATTTCCGCATCTGGATCCAAAAGGTTTGAGATCTTGCCATTTTCATCTGGCTCGTTAACTCCGTCCATTTTTCTCCGTTAAGTCATGGGTATTTTCGTCTTTTTTGTTAATTTAACGGGCAATTCGGTCTTTGAATACTTGTACATTATGCTAAATGCTTGTATATAAAGTGAAAAAGACCGAACTGCCCTTTAAGTTAACAAAAAAGACGAAAAAAACCCTGACTTAACGGAAACAAACCTATGGACGAAAGTCGCAAAACTGGCCAAATCTCAGGGAAGAAAAATGGCATTTTACTCTAAAACATTTATGCTACACATACGGAAAGATCTTGATTTGCTTTACCTGGATTTCGTCAAAACATAGAATACTAGCACCTCTTCGGTCACTTTTCTGGTCAACGAGAAACTTATCTGCTACAGCCGGAAGAATATTTTTCATTTGCATATTCTCCTTATAGCTTTCTTCTGCAGCTATCCATTCCTTAACTTTAGTATCAAACGGAAGGTTTATTATCCAATTAGCAATGCTTGATTGCATCGACTTTTCTTGTACTTCATTCTTCCATACCTTATGCATACGCTCGTTTATCTCTAGCATAGCCTGCCAATACAGATATACAAACATAAAACACAAACTACATTTTCAGCATAGAAGGTTGAATTCAACACTTGCCTCATGAAAGTGAAATCGTCGTCTGTGTGTAACGATTCCTTTCGTGGCATTATAAAACATATCCATTAGCATCGTCTTGCCTACATGGTATTCAACTGTTTATGAGAACGATACAAGTACAGTTGACTAAAGTCAAAGGATTAGCAACGGTCAACAAGTCAACAGACCACTTCCAACATTCCCGTAAATATATAATCCTTTAGGAGCTGGTGGAACACCGGGGCGTTTGCCAACTGCTAAATCCAACTTCTTTTCTCGGTTTAGATACGAAACCCATTTCCCGACTCCAGTTTCTACGTTCACAGGCTTTTTCCTGCATGAAATAAAGTATCATTAATCAAATTAAACAAGAAATAAATCAAATTAATATAACGATTTATTGACTTACCGATCAAGCCATCTGCCCAAAAATCTATTATGTGACTTGTCAAACACCTCACTACGTTGCTGTTTACCCTCGGCTTCCTTCAGCAAAAGCTTGCGCCGCTCATTCTCACGATCCTCTTCCCACTTAGCTAACTTGACCTAAACATAGTGACAAATAAACCACAAAATTACAAAGGAAATAAACAATATAACATAAGGATTTCAGTTTTTAAAAACCTACATGATACTCTTCCATTTCTTTCTCATACTGCACCAATCTTTCAATCAAGTTATCCAGTTCCAAAGCAACTTTCTCCTGGTATGGATCAAATTGCAATTGTCCTTCTTTAACCAGATTTTTATATTGTGTAAGTGGCCCTGAATCATAATGAATATTGGATAATATGAGACAACATTAAAGTGGGGCCAAACATTTCATCTCATCCTTGGTTTAAAGATGCGCACATCACACGACACAATGACGACGAGATCACATTGCTTTGCTGCAGGCTGCAGCAGCACATTTGATATGGCTGATGCGGTCTCATAAGGCACCTTATGCAGTTAACCAAAATTAGACAACGGCATGAGTTTTTCGAATCCGGTTAAACAATTCTGACCACTTTAAAAGCTAACAAGTTAAAACATTAACTATAAACTATTCTAAAAATCACATTTTAGTATTTATTTTAATAATCAAAACGCATTGAAGTCATCATAGATCATCAAACACCTTAAACTATTAAACATAAATGAGAAATAAATAAATGAATTTCAATAGTTGATCCTAAAAAGGAGTGATACCTGGAATGATATTAGGAGTGGAAGGTTGAGGATGATCGGAGTAGAGGCGGAGGGCGGTGAGGTGGAAAGAAGAGGTCCGGTGTGGAGAAGCGAACCCTAGGGATCGGAAAGAAGAGATTAGGCGACTCATGGAGGTGATTATGAGAATTAGGGTTTGGGTGTAGGATCATTGGGGTGAAGAAGATGGAGACGATCGTCGTTGATGATTTATTGTATTGGGAGGGAGAGAGAAGGGTGAAAAGTGCCGCCAAGTCTCTAACTGTAACGTGGACAACGGTCGGACCATCCACTTTATCCATCATGGACAAAGATACCATTTTGCCTAAAATCGAAAATGGGACTTTTATTTGTTTTAGAATAAAGTGTAATTTGTCATCATGTTGTTTGGCTTACCTGATCGGCAACAACGGTAAAGATAACGTTCTTACAGTTGGACAGTAATTACATTTTTAAAACCCTCTTAAAAGTAACAACTGTTCTCTTCGCCAGTTAGAAGTCTCCAGTATCAAGAACAAAGGGCACATGGTTTAAAATCAAGTTTAACCACCTGAGGTGAGAACTCAGATGGTCCTGTTAACTCGGGTGACGGATTAAACTATCATAAATTGATGAAAAGGGTTACAAAATTGGAAACAACTATTGGAGAGATCAAAGAGATTGATGAAAATTTTGATCCAAAACTCCAGAACTCCACCATCAAATGCAGACATTGTAAAAGAAATGTGGGACCATGTTCAACAATACCTACATCTTTAAAAGCAAGCTGCAAAAGAAAGATATTTCATGTAAGTAGAGCTGGTAAGACAAACAGTGGATGCCAAGTACCAAGATACTCAGATAGAAGTTAAAGCTATCAAAGACTTTATCTTTGAAAACACCGGTAAAGCTCTAACTCTCTCCAAGTATGAAGATGATACCAAAAAGGGGGAGGAAGATTGCATGAGGAAGCTCATACCCCTGGTTAAAAAGGATGAAAAAAGGCCTAATATTGATGCACTCAACAAGGCAAGAAAAGAAGAAATTGCCAAAGAAGTTGAAAAGCAAAAGAAAATGGATACAAGGGAAGGAAATATGCAAATAACAATGCAAGAAATTATTGAAAGAAAACAGATTCAAGATAACCAAGTTTCTTCTACAGAGGTTACAAAAAGCATTGCAACACCTATCACCACTGCTTCAAATATCCAAACATCTGTTGCCACTACAAAAGTGACAACAGATGTTACAACTACTCAAACACCACCACCAACATCTCACAAGCCCCCAAAAGGACTACTTAAAAGAAAACCAACAACACTACCTCCACAGCAACCATCAAAAACACAAAAATCTCAAATCAAAATCAAGAGAACTAAATTCATTGTCCAAGATGATGATGAATAAACTCCTGATGCATCTCCTATCAAAAACACAACTATCACAGCCTCTTCCATCTCCTCTCAACCATCCACTACCACAACCACTACACTCACCATTATATCAAAACCTCCACTTGACCCACTAGAGTTAGAAAATGTATCACAAGAGATACAATCTTTCTACTCCACAACTGACATTAGCCAACTTACCTTTCCATCACTAAAAAGATATCAAAAGCCTAAAAATATACAAGAGTACTTGAAACTGATAGTCAAATAGGCCGAAAAGATAGCTGCTTACAAAAGCAAAGGGAAAAGTGATAAGGAGACTCAGCAAATTATGTCTGCAGAATTCACAAAAGTGAATAGACTTGAAGACTTTTCTAAATATGCTAGTTAAAAGGTTTCCTAAGGACCAGTTAGCAACCCTGACCTTAAAAAGGAACTAATAGAAGACTATCTAGATTTTATCATGAAGAACAACCCTTATAGAGCTTCAAAAGCTCAATTATCTGGTTAGACTACAGAAGCCCTTCTAGAAGAAATAACAAGGATTAAGATGTTAAAGCTCAATCCAGACATCAAGCCCACTCTTCCCAACTGGGCTGCATGTAGAAAACCCGTTGGTCAAAAGGCGGTTGAGTTAAGAAGAATGAAAGAGGAGGTGGTTGCTGCAAAGTATGGTACAAAGCAATCGATGGATAGGTGGGATGAGCCAATAAACAGGGATACTTACAAGAAACTAACAGCTCTAAGAGCAAAAGATCCCTCAGTCCCCAAAAAGCTAAACTATGAAGACTTACCCATCAGTTCTAAGGCCAATACATCCGAACTTCCATCTACAAAACATGTCTCTTCAATGATAAGAAGCCACCTCAAAAGACAGAATGATATGTTAGCAAAAGATTTAAAAAGATATGAAGATGATATTATAAAGAAAGGGATTAAAAATGTGATAATGTAAGGGCATCCTGATGCCAATCCAGTAGAACTATTAGCGCAAGTCTTGGAAATGAATATTCCCTCACTTCTTCCAATAACATCACTCCCAGTAACCCCAGCTGCCTCTAAAATTAAAAAATGGTCCTCAGACAAAGCCAACCATGAATTGACAATAGTCAAGGCAAATGTGGAAGTGAAAAAGACTTCAATGAACAGTGTGATGAGCTTAAAGATTGAAGATCTGCAAGATCTACTAGATCTTCCACTCAAAAGTTTGCGGTGAAGTAGCCGTACATGTTGCAATGCACACAGTATCTGCAAGCGATTCCCACAGGGTGGTGATAGGTACACGTAGGGCAAGCCGGGTGAGGACCAGTGTACGCACGCTTTGCCGGCGGTGCGTTGGTGACCGGTGCCGCTATTTGGCGGTGTTGAGGTTGCTGTGGTGCTGGTACTGTTTGGAGCGGAGCTGCAGTGATCGCACAGTTCTTGTTGCTGGAACTGATGTTGTTCTTTCTCTTGCGTCTCGAGAGCTTGAACAACTGAGGAGCGGTGGCTGTTTCAGCGGTTGGAGCAGTGGTAGCTTGATGTAGGTTCTTGGAGGCTTTTTCCCAGTAACCAGACTTGACTCGCTTGTCGTTGATCTCATCGGCGAGTAAGAAGGTTTCCTCAATTGTTGTCGTCTTTGCAGCTTGAACGAAATCAGCCACGCAGTCCGGAAGAGCACGGATGTACTTCTTGATGGTGATTTCAGGCGTGGTAACTTGGCTAGGACAGATTATGCTTAGCTGCTTGAAGCGAGCAGTCAAACCAGCGTTGTCCCCATCTTTCTGCTTCATGTGCCAGAATTCGTCCTCTAGCTTCTGGCGCTCGTGGGGAGGACAGAACTCTTGCATCATAACGTCCTTCAACTCATCCCACGTCAGCCCGTAAGCTGCATCATTTCCGCGTTTGTTTCTCTCGACCGCCCACCAATCTAGAGCTCGGGATTGGAAGACGCCACAGGCGTTGAGAGTATGGAGATTGTCAGGACAGCCACTCTGGCGCAGGGTGACTTCGATAGAATCAAACCATTGGAACATGGCCATAGGCCTATCTTCACCGGTAAACTCTTTCGGGCCGCAGGCTTTGAACTGCTTGAAGCTAAAAGCAGCTTTAGGAGCAATAGTCCTGGACTCTTCAGAAGACTTACTAGTATTTTCATTCAGCTCACTAACAATCTGGAGAATAACTTTCGCCATTTGCTTAGCGACAAGAGCGGCGATGCGTTTGTCATCATGATTGCGGCGAACTGATCGGGAGTGAAATGATCCAAATGACGACATTGTCCGCAATAGACAGCGCCATGTGTAACAATCCTCAATAAACCGACACCCTCATAATTTTTTCGACACCCTAATATATTTTAAAATATCCCAATATGTCTTTAAATACACCCCGTATGTGAAAACCGAGCCCGAAATACAATATAGCATTAAAAATAAATTTAAAAACAAGAAATTTTAAGTTAAGGCGGGCCGACGCGGGCCGCGACGAGGTGAAATGGTGGCACAGCCCGGTGATGACATGTGTCATCATCGTGGCGAAGCTAGGTAGTGACCCAGATCAGCTATACGTTGACCGGATGTTGACATGGGCCGCGTAAGGCCTTGCCTACTCTTACGCGGGCCGCGAGAGGATGAGATTCAGCAACTATATAAGGAGGCCTCGGGATTTCATTTCCGTCGCTCACATCTTTTCTTTCTAAACGAATTCTGAAGTAGTAGAGATAATACGCGGGTATTATATCCCCCTAATTAGCGAAGTTCTGCTCCGTTGTAAGTATTATAACCCCTGGATACGTATTAGATACGCTGCCCGATTGATCTAGGGTTCCGTAACGGCTGTCGTGGTTCTGCCCGACGTAGTCGTTGGAATGCCGTCTCGGGGAGGGTATTACTAATGTTAAAATGGGTTATTATACTAACGCGTGTGCATTTGTGTAAATTATAGATTATCACCAGGAAACACTTACGAAAAATCTAAGACAGCAATGTGAGTTTATCCTCTTTTTGTTAAACTTTTTGTAATATTTTACAAAACCTTAAATGTTTTACAATGAGATTAAGCGGTGATTGAGTCTTTGTAGTTCTTCAATTACTGCCGGTATGTTGGGGTTTTGTATACAAAATTTACTACACTGTGAGTAGTAAGTCGGGATGACAATACGTTACCATTGGACAATGAGTTAGCCAATGTGTAATATGACCCACAAGTCAGGTTTGACAGTACTAATGGAGTAATTGTGTAGATATAAACATTGTAATCGCTCTCAATACTGTTTAAATTTAAATTAAATTAATGTTTCTTGATTAAACTGGGATTCACTCACCAGTATTTCCCACTGACAAATATTTTTAAAACGCGTTTCAGGTAACAAAATGTGAAAGCCAAATAGAAGCCAGCTGGACAGCACTGAAGGCTTGGAAAAGTGGCTATAAAAGTTACCTAAATAAAGAAGGCGTTTTAATTTAAATAAAATAGGATGTATTCCTATGAAAACGTGTGTACTATGAACTTGGGTTTTATCCCATTTGTTTAAATGAAAATGTGGTATTTTACTCTGATCAAATATTTCCTAACTACGGTCCTGATGAAAATTTCCGCTGCCAAATTAGACAATACACGATACCACCGAAACTAGCTCACGGCCGCCCGTTCCTGGGGATTTGGGATCAGGGGTTGCGACAGGAGTTGGTATCAGAGCTAAGCCACTGATTCAGCCACAGAGGTGTTCTGCTGACATCAAAATGTGAAGTGCTAGCAAATAAATTACGGGGATAAGTGCATAATTGTATTTTATTGTTATGTGTTATTTGACTATTTGTTAGTTTACAGTATGAGCGACCAAGGACCATCTGACGCGTATCGTCAATTGTCTGGTTCGCCTAGAAGCGAATGTACCTCCTCTTCTCAGCCTGCCCTCTCAGGGTACTCTGCTGATACGGAAGAAGGAATCTTTGTGTTTAAGGCTCAGTCAGAGGAGCCATTTCCTCAGAAAAAGAGGGGATGGTTCAGTCGAGGGGCACACGAGCGTAGGAAACGTATGAAAAAGTTACAAGAACAGAGGGTACTAGCCGCAGCCAAGAGAGAGACAGATGCCTATTGATGCGTGTGAAGTGTTATATATATTAGGTGTATATTTTAAGCCCTTTAACACTTTTTTAGCCAAGTTTTAAATTTATAAAACACGATATTTACTAACACTAAACACACATATGGGCAAGTGCACCCATCGTGGGCGTAGTATAGTGTTGGTAAGATACCGAGGTCGTCCAAGGACACAAGAGCTTTTAGTACCGGTTTATCCTCAACGTCTAATCAAATCAAAAAGTTTAGAAAAATGTTTTAAACTAAGAAAAATAAAAACTAATTAAAATGCTGAAAAATAAAAATAAAAGGAAAACAGATAGACAAGATGAATCACTTGGTTCCGACTCATGTATAGTGTAACCTTTGATTATTTCCGCACTTTTGCACTTATTTAAGAGATTATCTTAGTTATTGTAGTAGGCCCCTCTTTTGAAGGTGACGTTACCCTCAACCCAGTAGTTTGAGTCAGCAAGGATACAATCCTAAAGGGTTAGAATTATTGAAAGATAATTAATTAAGTTATTAATGCAAATTATGGTAGGCCCCTCTTTTGGAGGTGACGTTACCCTCGACTAAGTAGTCTGAGTCAGCAGGGATACAGTCCTAAATAGCCGGGTTATAGTATTAATAGTAGTTTAACTTGTGAGGGGATCAAAGAGTTTGGACCCCCGCCATCCAATACCCTTAAGTATTGTAGGAGGTCCTACTAAATTTGACCCAGGTCCATTGCAGGACCTCTAAACGCTGAACAATGGCAAGACTCTTACCAAACCGTTCCCTTAACCCCCCGACCAGGTAGCCAACATACCTCCATATAGACCGTGGAGATATGAATGGTGAAAATCTTTTATTTTATATAGACAGTAAAATAATGTCAAGACACCACGGACAAACGATAAGGAAGAATCACCTTCAACATAAAAATCTAGTTATTAAAGTCATTAATACAAAACCAAATAAAAAGTGCGAAAAGATTAGAAATAAAAAGTATTACACTAGACACTTGTCTTCACCAAGTGATGTAAGAGACTTAGGCAAACATGGCCTTGATTGTCAAGAACTCTTACGATCAATCTTGGATTCCGAGACGACTCACACACTCTATGATGGACAATGGATGATGGTGGTGGATGATGGTGTTATGGTGGTGATGGGTGGTGGGTGAAGTGTGAGAGAGGTGGTGTGCCAAGGGATGGTTTGAGCTTGAGCCAAGCACTCCTATTTATAGGCTGAACAGAAGCTCGGGCACGGCCCCGTGTCCACATCCTTCTCTTTCTTCATTTAATGCAGCTTGTCTTATTAGTTGACCACGCCCCCGTGTCCGCTGAGCATGACCCCGTGTGCAGAAGAATCTTTGTACTATGAAGATTTGCCTGGATTGTGCGAATCTTATAGTTGACCACGGCCCCGTGTCCGCTGAGCACGGCCCCATGGTGGGCAATAGAAGCTTCTACCACTTTGTCTTTTCTGCTGACACTTGGGCACGCCCCCGTGCTGGCTGAGCACGGGGCGTGTTCAGTCTTCTGTCTTCTTGTTTTGCTTGGGAAGATGCTGTCGTGGGGTCGGGCATGTCACGTCTTGTTCCTTTTCTTGTATTTATGTTAGATTTTGATGTCTTTTTGCTTCTTTTGTTAATTTGAGCTCATTTAATCCTGAAAATACAAAAGGAAGACAAAAGCACACTTTTTCCAACATTAGTACTAAAAAGGGGTTAGTTTTATGCCACAATTGATGTAATTTATATGTTGCATTTTGCACACATCAAATACCCCCACACTTGAATCTTTGCTTGTCCTCAAGCAAAACTCTTTAATATGTGGCTATTTACACTCCCAAATGGAATGGGTAGAAAAGAAGGTTTTTGGGCTTGTCATAGAGTGTCGGGATTTCCGAGATTCTTTATTTAGTTTTATTTTTATTTATTTACAATCCTATTCGTCATGATTTATTTAAAACTTTTCATAAGATAAATTACTTATTAGGGCATAACATGCCTTTGTAAAATTCTATTTATATACAAGTTCACATACCTCACGGGGATCACTCAACACTCGGCCGAAAATGTATTTTTGTGGATCACTCGAGAGCGGCATAGAACTTACTCCTACCATAGGCTTGCCAAGCAATCAATACTCCTCCTTTTTAACTTATATACCTTTGTAAATATCAAGAGGACTTTTTGGGTGAAGGGTTAGGTTTGGGTTAAAGGTAGGTGGTTGGGTTAGTAGTTAGTGGTTAGTAGAAAAAGGGTGAAAAGTGTAACAAGTATCGGTTTTCGTAAGACTTTCTATTTTTTTTATGAAGCTATTTTTCAAACAAAGTCATTTTTGATAAACTTGTTTGTTTATTTGCTTTTGCTTCATAATCAACTATATATATATATATATATATATATATATATATATTTTGAAAGTCATATGAGAAACCGAGCTAGTTACTAAAACAAAGGGTTAAAAATGAAAAAGGTTTTGGTGGGTAAAAAGGGTGTTTGTTTGGGTTATGAAATGAAAAGGTTTAGGCTCAAAGGGGCTAACTAGGGGGGTTTTTGGGTAGGTGGTAAAAAAAAAGAAAAAATGATGGTGTAGAAATAAAAAGGGTTAGTCCTAATGCCTCCATCATTTACTTACTCGGGTTTAAGTTGGTAAGGACCGGGAATGTATCGTCGTGGAAAGTTCTAGAGTCGTAAGAACCAAGCGGCTATTCACACAAGAAACGAAAAATGAGCATTTAATTTAAAGATATATATTTGTATGCTCAATAAAGGCTCAAAACTCACTTTTGTGAGAATGGGTTTTTATGTGATCAAGTATATATAATTAAATTTTAACTAAGCTTGTCATGTCTTTTCATAATTTTCTTATGTTGGTTCTTTTTATCACGACGCTATCGGTTGTAAATTTGTAAAAATATAACCTTTTTAGAATTTGAAATTCCCAAATTAAACCTAGACAAGTAGAAAAAGATGAAAATTTTTGAAAAAAATTTGGGGTGATTAGCGGTTTCAATAGAGTTTTGTGTAAGGCTTGTAATTAGGACTTGCAAGATTCAAGGTTTTAGCATCCCCCCCCCCCCCCACACTTAAATTACACATTGTCCTCAATGTGTCCAAAAAATAAGTTTTTCGGTTGATTAAAATGTGTAAAAGTGGGTTAAAAACAAGATTTTATGGTACTGGGTAGCTGAACACGGGGTGGTGTTGGCTGAGCAGGGCCCAGTGTCCAGACTGCCAGTACCAAAAGTAAACAGAAGGCTGGGCACGGGGGCGTGTTCAGTGAGCACGGCCCCGTGTCCAGGTACCTGAACTGGGCATTTTCTACAGAACCTCGGGCACGGGGCGTGTTGGGGTGAGTACGACCCCGTGCTGAACTTGCTGTAATGAAGAAAAATTGTCGGGAGACTCTGTTTTTGTGCATGGGTTGTTGGTTCAAGCTTCCCTTAGTATCCTTCACCATCCCGAGTGTGTTTTATTCCTGAAAATTAAAACTAAACTAGAAAATATAAAAGTTAATCTAAATTAAAACTACGGATAGTTCCGCGGAATGCCTCCGTGGTGCGCCACGTTTATAAGGGTCCTTGGCTAGACCCACCTTATCAGGTGGTTCTGGCTCATCTTCAATTAGGGGGTCGTCATTGCCGAATGGATATTTCATTTATCGCTCAAGGTCAACACTTTTTTTTAATGCCCTTAATTGAAGAGGTAGATTGTTGTACTTCCGGTTTTTCAAAGCTTCGTGTGTTTTTACAAATGGTCGTCCCAACACTAGAGGAGCGTCATCGAGGATGACAAAGTCGGTTGGGATTACCATTTGATTTGTTTGAACCAAGATATCCTCAACTATACTGATTGATTTTATTACCTTCCGATTAGATAGAAAAATGGGTATTTGAAGTGGAGAAAAATCACTAATACTTAATTTTTCGAAAATGTAGTTAGGCATTATGTTAACACAAAGATCTTTATCAATTGTGACATTACTAATAAACGAATTTTGAAAGAAACATGGAACCGGTGTAATGTTAATTTCAAATGGGTCTTCTTTTATTAGCGAGGTTTGATCAATAGTTAACTTAACGCTTACCGTTTCGTCAATTTTAGTGTTAGTGTTTAACTCTTTTAAAAACTTAGCATGAGTGGGTACTAAACAATGATTTTCGAAAGAAGGTGACAAGAGATTAATTTCTTCAAAATTAGACTCTTCTTGAATTTTAACGTTGTCGGACTCACCTTTTTCGTTGTTTAACTCATGTGTCGGCTTTTCACTTATTTGTTCTTCCATTTTTACACTTTCAGTTATCTCATCCTTTTTTAATTCTTCTCTTGCGCGGGATTCCTCTTCCCTTGCGCGAGACTCTTTTATATAGCGATCGATAACTCTAAGGTGTTCTAATATCCTATCGGTCACTTCGGTTATAGAAAAAGAATCGGGATTTTCAAAGCTTGAATCCGGTTGTTCGGTCCTTTGTTCCTCATAATACTCATATGAAGTAGATGGTTCACACCATTGTTCTCCATTGTAAGCATATGATGGATAAGGGTCGTTATTTTGTTCTTCATAATACTCATATGAGGTGGGTTCTTCACGCCATGGTTCCTCATAATAAGCGTAAGAAGGTGGTGGCTCATATCTTGGTTCCTCAAAGTATGAGTATGAAGGCCCATACCTTAGTTCATCAAAATATGAGTATGAGGGAGGAGGTTCATACCTTTGGTCTTCATAGGATGTGTATGAAGTTGATGGCTCGTACCTGGGCTCCTCATAGTAGGTGTATAAATTGGATGGTTGATATGAGTGATTATATTGAACCGAGTGCAGATTTCTACAATTAGTGCAATAGTTACCCCTATAATCATCCTCCTCATAGGTGTAGTTGTAAACTCCTGAGTATTGATCCATAAGAATCACTCAGCAGACCACAACCAAGTCTCGAGATCAGAAAACAGAAATAAAACGGAAACAGAGGCTGGACATGGCCCCGTGTTCAGGAGACACTGCCCCGTGTACAGAATCTGTATCAGGGCGTTTTAATTAAATTTACTGATTTCGTTGAGCACGGGGCGTGTTCAGTGAGCATGGCCCGTGTTCAAGCTACTGTTACTGGGTGTTTTTATGAAAATGTGCAGCACGGCCCCGTGTTCAATGAACACGGCCCCGCGTACAAGTTACTGTAAATGCAAAACTAAACTAAAATGCAGAAAAATGTGCGCGCGTTTTAAAAAGGTTTTGAAAAAGTGATTAGGCCGTTGATTTTAAGCTTTCTTAAAATCCTTGTGTACCCGGCAACGGCGCCAAAAACTTGATGCGTGTGAAATGTTATATATATTAGGTGTATATTTTAAGCCCTTTAACACTTTTTTAGCCAAGTTTTAAATTTATAAAACACGATGTTTACTAACACTAAACACACATATGGGCAAGTGCACCCATCGTGGGCGTAGTATAGTGTTGGTAAGATACCGAGGTCGTCCATGGACACAAGAGCTTTTAGTACCGGTTTATCCTCAACGTCTAATCAAATCAAAAAGTTTAGAAAAATGTTTTAAACTAAGAAAAATAAAAACTAATTAAAATGCTGAAAAATAAAAGAAAAACAGATAGACAAGATGAATCACTTGGTTCCGACTCGTGTATAGTGTAACCTTTGATTATTTTCGCACTTTTGCACTTATTTAAGAGATTATCTAAGTTATTGTAGTAGGCCCCTCTTTTGAAGGTGACGTTACCCTTAACCCAGTAGTTTGAGTCAGCAAGGATACAATCCTAAAGGGTCGGATTATTGAAAGACAATTAATTAAGTTATTAATGCAAATTATGGTAGGCCCCTCTTTTGGAGGTGACGTTACCCTCGACTAAGTAGTCTGAGTCAGCAGGGATACAGTCCTAAATAGCCGGGTTATAGTATTAATAGTAGTTTAACTTATGAGGGGATCAAAGAGTTTGGACCCCCGCCATCCAATACCCTTAAGTATTGTAGGAGGTCCTACTAAATTTGACCCAGGTCCATTGCAGGACCTCTAAACGCTGAACAATGGCAAGACTCTTACCAAACCGTTCCCTTAACCCCCCGACCAGGTAGCCAACATACCTCCATATAGACCGTGGAGATATGAATGGTGAAAATCTTTTATTTTATATAGACAGTAAAATAATGTCAAGACACCACGGACAAACGATAAGGAAGAATCACCTTCAACATAAGAATCTAGTTATTAAAGTCATTAATACAAAACCAAATAAAAAGTGCGAAAAGATTAGAAATAAAAAGTATTACACTAGACACTTGTCTTCACCAAGTGATGTAAGAGACTTAGGCAAACATGGCCTTGATTGTCAAGAACTCTTACGATCAATCTTGGATTCCGAGACGACTCACACACTCTATGATGGACAATGGATGATGGTGGTGGATGATGGTGTTATGGTGGTGGTGGGTGGTGGGTGAAGTGTGAGAGAGGTGGTGTGCCAAGGGATGGTTTGAGCTTGAGCCAAGCACTCCTATTTATAGGCTGAACAGAAGCTCGGGCACGGCCCCGTATCCAGTGGGCACGGCCCCGTGTCCACATCCTTCTCTTTCTTCATTTAATGCAGCTTGTCTTATTAGTTGACCACGCCCCCGTGTCCGCTGAACACGACCCCGTGTGCAGAAGAATCTTTGTACTATGAAGATTTGCCTGGATTGTGCGAATCTTATAGTTGACCACGGCCCCGTGTCCGCTGAGCACGGCCCCGTGGTGGGCAATAGAAGCTTCTACCACTTTGTCTTTTCTGCTGACACTTGGGAACGCCCCCGTGCTGGCTGAGCACAGGGCGTGTTCAGTCTTCTGTATTCTTATTTTGCTTGGGAAGATGCTGTCGTGGGGTCGGGCATGTCACGTCTTGTTCCTTTTCTTGTAAATTATGTTAGATTTTGATGTCTTTTTGCTTCTTTTGTTAATTTGAGCTCATTTAATCCTGAAAATACAAAAGGAAGACAAAAGCACACTTTTTCCAACACTAGTACTAAAAAGGGGTTAGTTTTATGCCACAATTGATGTAATTTATATGTTGCATTTTGCACACATCAAATACCCCCACACTTGAATCTTTGCTTGTCCTCAAGCAAAACTCTTTAATATGTGGCTATTTACACTCCCAAATGGAATGGGTAGAAAAGAAGGTTTTTGGGCTTGTCATAGAGTGTCGGGATTTCCAAGATTCTTTATTTAGTTTTATTTTTATTTATTTACATTCCTATTCGTCATGATTTATTTAAAACTTTTCATAAGATAAATTACTTATTAGGGCATAACATGCCTTTGTAAAATTCTATTTATATACAAGTTCACATACCTCACGGGGATCACTCAACACTCGGCCGAAAATGTATTTTTGTGGATCACTCGAGAGCGGCATGGAACTTACTCCTACCATAGGCTTGCCAAGCAATCAATACTCCTCCTTTTTAACTTATATACCTTTGTAAATATCAAGAGGACTTTTTAGGTGAAGGGTTAGGTTTGGGTTAAAAGTAGGTGGTTGGGTTAGTAGTTAGTGGTTAGTAGAAAAAGGGCGAAAAGCGTAACAAGTATCGGTTTTCGTAAGACTTTCTATTTTTTTTTTATGAAGCTATTTTTCAAACAAAGTCATTTTTGATAAACTTGTTTGTTTATTTGCTTTTGCTTCATAATCAACTATATATATATATATATATATATATATATATATATATATATTTTGAAAGTCATATGAGAAATCGAGCTAGTTACTAAAACAAAGGGTTAAAAATGAAAAAGGTTTTGGTGGGTAAAAAGGGTGTTTGTTTGGGTTATGAAATGAAAAGGTTTAGGCTCAAAGGGGCTAACTAGGGGGATTTTTGGGTAGGTGGTAAAAAAAAGAAAAAATAATGGTGTAGAAACAAAAAGGGTTTGTCCTAATGCCTCCATCATTTACTTACTCGGGTTTAAGTTGGTAAGGACCGGGAATGTATCGTCGTGGCAAGTTCTAGAGTCGTAAGAACCAAGCGGCTATTCACACAAGAAACGAAAAATGAGCATTTAATTTAAAGATATATATTTGTATGCTCAATAAAGGCTCAAAACTCACTTTTGTGGGAATGGGTTTTTATGTGATCAAGTATATATAATTAAATTTTAACTAAGCTTGTCATGCCTTTTCATAATTTTCTGATGTTGGTTCTTTTTATCACGACGCTATCGGTTGTAAATTTGTAAAAATATAACCTTTTTAGAATTTGAAATTCCCAAATTAAACCTAGACAAGTAGAAAAAGATGAAAATTTTTGAAAAAAATTTGGGGTGATTAGCGGTTCCAATAGAGTTTTGTGTAAGGCTTGTAATTAGGACTTGCAAGATTCAAGGTTTTAGCATCCCCCCCCCCCACACACTTAAATTACACATTGTCCTCAATGTGTCCCAAAAATAAGTTTTTCGGTTGATTAAAATGTGTAAAAGTGGGTTAAAAACAAGATTTTATGGTACTGGGTAGCTGAACACGGGGTGGTGTTGGCTGAGCAGGGCCCAGCGTCCAGACTGCCAGTACCAAAAGTAAACAGAAGGTTGGGTACGGGGGCGTGTTCAGTGAGCACGGCCCCGTGTCCAGGTACCTGAACTAGGCATTTTCTACAGAACCTCAAGCACGGGGCGTGTTGGGGTGAGCACGGCCTCGTGCTGAACTTGGTATAATGAAGAAAAATTGTCGGGAGACTCTGTTTTTGTGCATGGGTTGTTGGTTCAAGCTTCCCTTAGTATCCTTCACTATCCCGAGTGTGTTTTATTCCTGAAAATTAAAACTAAACTAGAAAATATAAAAGTTAATCTAAATTAAAACTACGGATAGTTCCGCGGAATACCTCCGTGGTGCGCCACGTTTATAAGGGTCCTTGGCTAAACCCACCTTATCAGGTGGTTCTGGCTCATCTTCAATTAGGGGGTCGTCATTGCCGATTGGATATTTCATTGATCGCTCAAGGTCGACACTTTTTTTGAATTCCCCTAATTGAAGAGGTAGATTGTTGTACTTCCGGTTTTTCAAAGCTTCGTGTGTTTTTACAAATGGTCGTCCCAACACTAGAGGAGCGTCATCGAGGATGACAAAGTCGGTTGGGATTACCATTTGATTTGTTTGAACCAAGATATCCTCAACTATACCGATTGATTTTATTACCTTCCGATTAGATAGAAAAATGGGTATTTGAAGTGGAGAAAAATCACTAATACTTAATTTTTCGAATCTTGACGGTAATAGTAATAATAATAATAATAAAATAAAATAAAATATGTGTGTACGAATGCCTATTACTATTAGTGTAATTCTATTTCAGTTGGTATTGTAATTTTTATTTCAGTACTGGTGTGTAATAGATGCATAATAGTATATGAATAGCGTAAAGTCGCAATGATTGACGTTTTTGGTTAGATTGCGTATCATGTGATTCACTATATTAATATTATTTGTGATATTAATATGGGGTAAATGTTTAAAATTCAGATGGCCGACGAGGAAATCAAGGAAACCTGAATAACGATAACCAGAGTAACATTAACGTGGTTAATGAGAATCCAAGCATCAATAACAATGGAAACCAAATGGATAATAGTGCCGTTCAACACATAGTGGCACAAGGGATTATAGATGCAATGCCATTTATTATTCAAACTATTCAAGAAGCGAATAATAAAAGTAAACATAGCAGTAAGCGACCAGTTGAACCAGAAAACAGCGTGAACAATGGACCCGTACTTCAAATGCCCATTCCCAAAAGAAGAAGAACCGTGTCTTACGGTTGTTCTTACAAGGAATTCTGGTCCTGCAAACCAATAGAATTCTCGGGCAATGAAGGACCCATTGCAGCTCTACGCTGGATAGAGAAAACTGAGGCTGTTTTAAAAATAAGCAAGTGTGCTGAAGAAGACAAAATAATGTTTGCTTCTAATCTGTTTAAAAACTCAGCCTTAGAATGGTGGAACACTATCCTCCAGTCAAGAGGAAGTGATAGGGTATACAACATAGAATGGGAGGAATTTAAAAAAATGGTAGAAAGGAAATTTTGTCCTCCTAATGAAAAGGAGCAGATAGCAAATAAGTTTCTGAACCTTAGGATGACAGGGGTAGATAGTAAGGGGTATACTACTACATTCTTTGAATATGCTAGAATAGTACCAACCCTTGCATCACCTGAACCGGTATTAATCTCCCGTTACATCTGGGGATTAATTGGAGAGATTAGACATGTAGTCAAGGCAGCTAGACCTCAAACTATAGAAGAAGCTGTAGAACTAGCAAACACCTTGACAGATGAGCTAATCCGTACTAGAGAAGAAGAACAGAGGAGAAACCTAGCTCAAAGACTTACTCAAGAATTCCGTTCTGGGAATTACAATCGTAGGAATATGGGTTCTACCTCTGCACCTTTCTGCAAGATCTGTAAGAAAAGCATGCAGGAAAATGCTCCACTCTTTGCAATTATTGCAAGATGCCAGGACACAAGGAAGAAAATTGCAGGAAGAAATCCAGTAATGGACTGTGCTACAACTGTAGAGAAAAAGGTCATATCAGGCCAAACTGTCCGAAATTAGCTCCAGCTGTGAACAACAGGAACACTAAAAATGCTAGAGCATTTGTTCTGACTGCAGATGAAGCCAAGATGATTCCAGACGTGATAGCTGGTACGTTTTTAGTTAATGATGTTTTTGCTAAAGTATTATTTGACTCTGGTGCAAACCAAAGTTTCATTAATACTTCGTTTTGCAAACTTCTAAATCAATCATTAACTAAACTACCACAAGAATGTCTAGTAGAAACAGCTAATGGAGAAACTGTTAGGATTTCTAAAATCTTGCAGGGAGCAAGAATAGAAATTTTAAATCAAAAGTTTATGGCAAACCTTTATCCCATGAATCTGGCAGGATTTGATATCGTTTTAGGAATGGATTGGTTAATAGCCAATAAAGCCAATATTTTATGTGATCAAAAGTCAATTCAAGTAAATTCACCAATAGGTAAAACGATCACAATTAAAGGAGATAAACCATCTAGATCTACAAAATTTATCTCTGTGATGAAAACTGCAAGATACATAAGAAAATGATCATTAGTGTATTTGATTTCCATAATCACTAACACTAAAATAAAGGATTTAAAGGATATTCCAGTAGTATCTCAGTTTTCAGATGTATTTCCAGAAGAATTGCCAGGGCAACCTCCAGATAGAGAAGTTGAATTCAGGATCCATTTAATACCAGGAATAGCACCGATTGCCAAAGCACCTTATCATTTGGCACCCGCAGAAATGCAGGAACTGAAGAAACAATTAGACGAATTGTTGGAAAAAGGAATCATACAGCTAAGTTCATCACCATGGGGAGCGCCGATACTGTTTGTTAAAAAGAAGGACGGATCAATGCGTATGTGCATTGATTACCATGAATTAAACAAGGTCACGATTAAGAATCGGTACCCATTACCAAGAATCGATGATCTGTTTGATCAACTACAAGGAGCTCGATTTTTCTCTAAAATCGATTTAAGGTCGGGATATCATCAATTAAAGGTACAGGAAGAGGACATTCCTAAAACCGCATTCAGAACAAGGTATGGACATTATGAATTTACTGTCATGCCATTTGGTTTAACCAATGCCCCAGCTGCATTTATGGACATGATGAACCGAATATGTAAGCCATATTTGGATAAATTCATAATTGTTTTCATAGATGATATTTTAATTTACTCTAAGAGTAAAGAGGAACATGTAAAACATTTGCACGCACTTTTAAGTTTATTAAGAAAGGAAAAGCTTTATGCTAAATTTTCTAAGTGCGAATTTTGGTTAGAACAAGTACAGTTTCTTGGACACCTAGTCAATCATGAAGGAATTCATGTGGATCCGACAAAGATCGAGGCAATTACTAAATGGAAAACCCCTGAGTCACCAACCGAGGTTAGAAGTTTCTTAGCATTAGCTGATTATTATAAAAGATTTATTCAAGATTTTTCTAGAATAGCCATTCCTTTAACTAAACTAACCTGTAAATCCATTAAGTTTGAATGGGGATTAAAACAAGAAGAAGCTTTTAGAATTCTTAAGCAAAGATTAACTAATACACCCATACTAGCGTTACCAGAAGGAACTGAAGACTTTGTAGTCTATTGTGACGCTTCTAAGTTAGGTTATGGATGTGTGTTGATGCAATGCCAAAAGGTTATAGCTTATGCATCTAGACAACTTAAGAAACATGAAGAGAATTATTCAACCCATGATTTGGAATTAGGAGCTATAATTTTTGCCCTTAAGAATTGGAGACATTACCTTTATGGTAGTAAGTTTACCATATTCACAGATCATAAGAGTTTAAGGTATGTTTTCGGGCAAAAGGAGTTGAATATGAGACAAAGACGCTGGATGGAGATGCTTAGTGATTATGATTGTGATATCCAATATCATGAAGGAAAAGCAAATGTAGTGGCAGATGCTTTAAGCCGAAAGTATCATGAAAAGCCAAAAAGGGTACGTTCTCTTAAATTAAATCTGCAAGTAGATTTAAATGATCAGATAAGAGAAGCACAAGAATCAGTAATCAAGGATGATACTGAAAAATTAAAAGGTATGATTAAGGAATTAAAACAAGGAACAGATGGAATTTGGAGATTCCATAAAAAGAGAATGTGGATACCTAAATTAGGAAACCTACGTCACCGTATATTAGAAGAAGCCCATAAGTCTAAGTATATGATGCACCCAGGAAATGATAAAATGTACCAGGATTTAAGGAAAAATTTATGGTGGATAGGAATGAAGAAAGATATAGCAGCCTATGTTTCTAAATGTTTAACTTGCTCACAAGTTAAAGCTGAACACCAGAAACCCTCAGGTTTGTTACAGCAACTAGAAATGCCAGTATGGAAATGGGAATTGATAACAATGGATTTTGTTACTAAATTACCTAAAACAAGGAAGGGAAATGATACAATCTGGGTGATTGTAGATAGGCTAACTAAGTCAGCTCATTTCCTACCAATGAAGGAAACTTTCAGTATGGAACAGCTAGCTAAATTGTATGTAAATGAAATTGTTTCATTACATGGAATTCCTTTATCAATTGTTTCTGATAGGGATAGCCGTTTTACTTCTCATTTTTGGTCAAGTTTCCAAAAAAAAGCCATGGGAACCAAGTTAAATCTGAGCACAGCTTATCATCCTCAAACGGATGGACAAAGCGAAAGAATAATTCAGACAATGGAGGACATGCTTAGAGCCTGTGTAATTGATTTCGGAGGTAATTGGGACGATCATTTACCGTTAATAGAATTTTCTTATAACAATAGTTATCACACAAGTATCAATGCTGCACCATTCGAAGCACTTTATGGACGAAAGTGTCGAACCCCAGTCTGTTGGGCAGAAATTGGGGAAAAGCGACTATCTAGACCTGAAATAGTGCAAGAAACAACCGACAAGATTATTCAAGTCAAGGAACGACTGAAAACAGCACGTGATCGACATAAGAGTTATGTTGATAACCGACGCAAACCATTGGAATTTCAAGTAGGAGACAAAGTATTATTGAAGGTCTCTCCTTGGAAAGGAGTGGTAACATTCATCAAACGAGGGAAGCTAAGTCCCAGGTATATTGGACCTTTTAAGATTATTAGAAGAATAGGACCTGTAGCCTATCAGCTACAACTGCCAGAGGAAATGGCAGGAATACATGATGTATTTCATGTATCTAATCTCAAGAAATGCCTAGCTGATGAGTCGCTAATGATACCTCTTAAGGATATAGAGGTAAATGAACAACTCAAGTTTGTAGAAAGGCCTCTACAAATTAAAGACAGGAAAATCAAGAATCTTAAACATAAGAGATTAGTTCTGGTCAAAGTGAAGTGGGACTCCAAAAGAGGACCTGAGTATACATGGGAGCTTGAATCTGAAATGCAAAGGAAATATCCACACTTGTTCCAGTAGATCTCGAGGACGAGCTCTAAAACAAGGTGGGGAGGATGTAATAATCCTCAATAAACCTACACCCTCATAATTTTTCCGACACCCTAATATATTTTAAAATATCCCAATATGTCTTTAAATACACCCCCGTATGTGAAAACCGAGCCCGAAATACAATATAGCATTAAAAATAAATTTAAAAACAAGAAATTTTAAGTTAAGGCGGGCCGCGTAAGGAACCCCCTTAGTTGACGCGGGCTGCGACGAGGTGAAATGGTGGCACAGCCCGGTGATGACACGTGTCATCATCGTGGTGAAGCTAGGTAGTGACCCGGATCAGCTATACGTTGACCGGATGTTGACGCGGGTCGCGTAAGGCCTTGCCTACTCTTACGCGGGCCGCGAGAGGACGAGATTCAGCAACTATATAAGGAGGCCTCAGGATTTCATTTCCGTCGCTCACATCTTTTCTTTCTAAACGAATTCTGAAGTAGTAGAGATAATACGTGGGTATTATATCCCCCTAATTAGCGAAGTTATGCTCCGTTGTAAGTATTATAACCCCTGGATACATATTAGATACGCTGCCAAATTAGACAATACACGATACCACTGAAACTGGCTCACGGCCGCCCGTTCCTGGGGATTTGGGATCGGGGGTTGCGACACCATGGGACTCAAAACACAATTTTGATTAATCATCGACTATACTAAGATCTAATGTAGACTAGCGATTTACCATAAAGCTCAGGAACACAGCCATTCACAAAATACACATAAGCACAAAATCACAGAATTACGTAAGCACATAGACACATAAGCACATAGTCCACGTAAGCACGGTATCACATAGGCACATAGTCTAACCTAGACATATATGTTGCACGTATTCACCTATCCTTCACAGCAGCGTATAGCAATTAAGTATAGCAATTGCGATTATCGAGTACACAGCGAGTAGCATTGCGAGCATAGACCAGCGATTTGTTATCATTTTGAGATAAATGTGCACTGCGAGTTGTGCTTGTGGATCGATGCGAATACCGAAAAGCGAGTAAATCGAAACACATAAACACATAAAATTCACATAAACTCGATAAATCTCAGAGTTAGTGGGTCTGGCTTACTGCCGCCAAAACTAGATTGTCCTGGGTGTGTGTAGACATCGACTACCCAAAGTGATTCAACTATTCACAAGGACCTTAAGTACATACTTTGGCTTTCTGGACTGTGCTCTCACTTCAATTTGAGCGATCGGCACGCATCCTTCCAGTTACAGTGTGTCCTCAAGTCGTTGGAGTCCGTCGAGACTTTGGTGAGAGTTTTTGTAAAACTGCAATAAGGAGCGGAATAAGTCGTCAAGATTCGGGTTTCACCCCTAGCTTAGCGACTACATTCCTATTTGTGTGATGAAATCACAAGATGGATAAGGAGGTATGCGTCGAAGTATGGATTTCACTCTTGATTCAACGCAATTCCTCTTGTTTATAGTAAAAATAGCAATTCGAACGAGTAATCTGGTCGAGAGTTTGCGGTTTTCACACCTAATCTTAACCAGATCATCCGTTTGTGTGTGTGTCCAGCATTAGGAAAGGCTGATTTTGCGCAGAACTGTAGTATGCGATGTTCGCGCAAGTGTGTAGTGTACAGCGAGTTCGAGCGATAAATAGCTAGTAAGCTCGTACAAAACCCCTACTGGGCATGCACGAGTCGGTCTGTTAGTACTTAAACTATAGACTAGGTCGTTTCTAAAACATCGACCTGGACTAGGTCGAGTCTCGCCTAATTCTCTATAGTTATGGCTCTGATACCAATCTGTCACACCCCAACCGATGGCGGAAACATCGGGGCATGGCACTGAGCGAAACAGATTGTCCATGAGTATCCATAACAACTATTCATTACCAGATAACTAAACGTCATGACCCATACCACAACATATCCAAATAAAAACAGTTATTACAAATAATTGTCTTAAAAACAAGTACGGTTCCGACGACTCAGATTTAAGCCTGACATAACTAGACCCCTAGCTTGATTCACCAAAGCACAGCAATCCCTAGCATCTTAAGCACCTGTCACATATGTTAAAAATAAAGGTCAATACACATAGTGTAAAGGTGAGCATACAAGTTTAATAGTATAGTAAAGTTCGAAATCGTTTACGCATAACCAGCATGTACAATGTATAATGTGAAGCATGTAAGTTATCGACAAAGATCCTATCAATACCAATGACTGCGATTTGACTGCGAGTAGCGAGTGCACGTCACATGTTCACCACTGCGAACACATGAAGTATTGTCCTTAACAACCCCTGAGTGAACAGGTGCTGAGTCCAAACTTATAGTACTATCGTTGCTAAGGAAGGTAGACAGCAATCAATGTGTAAACATAAAAAACAGGCATTCAGTGAGTCACGTATAACATGCAATATTGGTTAGCGTTTAAATAGTGTTTGCGTTGTGTGTTCGATGTGATTTAGAATAAGTAACGTATGTAACACCCAAAAGTGCATAAAGAAAAAAGGGATTGAGTATACTCACAGCGATGGAAGTATGGATTGAAGGGAGCGCTAGAGTGATTAACCTGAACAGATAATGATAGCATAAGCGAAGAGCTGTGCGTAAAACGGTGAAAGTGTCGAACGGTGATCCGATCGGATGGCAATCCGATCGGATGGTCATCCTATCGGATGGCCATTCGGTCAGATTGACATTTGTTTTGGTAAGGATGTGTTTGTGTATGATGGCTTTGAAGTTTTCATTGTAGCATTTTGAAAACAGAGAAGTATCTCTACCCTTCAGGTCGATCGATCAAACGGTCGTTCGATGGGATAGCGATCAGATTGGCAAGACACTTAGTGAGAACAAGTTCACAGTAGGACTGTCACTCGATCGGATGGCAATCCGATCGGTTGGTAATCCATTAGCTACTGATGATCTTTGAAAATTATAAAATGATTAAGTGTCAAAGTTCCAAACGTCACATGGTCGGATGGTCATTCGATCGGATGGCTGTCCGATCGGATGGCGATCCGTTCGACGTTCAGATCTTTGAAAATTGAAAATGAAAGTTTAAGTGTGGAACCAAGTGCAAGCCGATTGAATGGCTGTCCGATCGGGTGGCAGTTCGATCGAACGACAATTCGTCCCAACGACCTGATCGTCTTAACACTTGATTACTTTGAAGGTTTTTGCAGTTTTGATCGAGATGTTATAATAACATGCTTAAACAACAGAAACCCCATCTTGACCCAAGTGGTCCGATCGAACAGGAACCACCTTAGTTCGACCAGTTCACTGTTCGAGACGGTTGTTTGTGTTTAACCCGAAATCAGTTGTCTCTCGGATAGAATTCAGATCTTGAACTAACACATCACTAAGAAATAGTAGGAGATCAGAACGAGCTCCGATTCTATCGGTTTTGAGTGCATTGAGTCTAAAAGAGTTGAAAGAAAGTTGGAAAACCATCTTTCAATCCTTTTAACCATGAATTTGTATAGATCTATGCGAAATTATTGCTTAATCTTGTGGAAATCCTTCAGATCTAAGTTGTTCTTGGTGGAATGAAGCCAATCCTTGAAGTTCATAAGAACTTCATGATGACATCACCCTAGAACACCTCAAATCCGTTGATTTCACGGTTAAAAGTCAAGATTCAAAGGTGAAAATGATGAAGAAATGTGTGTAGATCATAGAAGTACAAGATTTGGGTTGAAAACTTACAGGAATCATGAGAAATCGAGAGAAAAGAGAGCTTGAGAGCTTCTGGTCAAGTGATGAGCTGTCACATCACAAATGATGTGACAGGAGGGTATTTATACGGTTTCCCAAAATGGAAAGTGTCAAAGTGTCGAGTAGGTCACCGATCGGATGGCAATCCGATCGGATGGCCACTCGGTCGGTTGGCCACACGATCCAGGTGTCCGGCGTGTTGAGTTTTGTCGTTTCGATTCGCGTGTTGAGCGTTGCGATGTGATTTGAGTGAGTGTTGCGATAGTATTACCCAGTAGTCACACAAATAACTTAACTACTATATCTAACATACAATCACTATAAATAACTTGCATTTAGCTTTTGCGATTTAGATTGCGATGCGATAGAATTGCGATTTCGATTGCGATTAACACCTCAACATAAACATAATATGCACAAGTAACACATAACTAGCACCCACACGTAAAACAATACCCAGAACACATAATTCGAGTTGCGATTGCGATAGCGATTACAGATAAGTCGATTAGCGATAAATATGCGATTAAACCTCGATTATTAATAGATACTCCACATAATACAACTAAAGCGATTAAATAATATAATTCGATTACAAGTCAATAGTACGATTTGCTAGTCAAGCAAGGAGTGAGAGATCGCATTTAGCAATCTTTTCTTCCTTTGACTTTGACTTTCCAAAAAGCGGGTTATTACAGCCTCCCCTACTTTAGGAAATTTCGTCCAGAAATTTAAGAAGTAGGCGTAACAAACAGTTGCGGGTACTTCGCCTTCATGTCGCTTTCGAGTTCCCAGGTAAACTCGGCACCGCGTTTCCTTCCCAGCGAACCTTCACAATGGGAATGCGTGAGCATCTGAGCCCCTTGGTTTCTCATCCCACGATCTCGACAGGCTTTTCCACGAAGTGTAATGTTTCGTCCACTTGTAAATCTTCGAGAGGGACATGTAATTCCTGGTCGGCCAAGCAATTTCTGAGGTTCGAAACATGGAAAGTCGGGTGGACGTTACTCAGTTCCTCTGGTAGTTCGAGTCTGTAGGCCACCTTTCCAATCCTTTCTAGAATTTTAAAGGGTCCAACATATTGAGGCGCGAGCTTTCCTTTCTTGCCGAATCTGATCACTCCCTTCCAAGGTGCAACCTTTAGGAGTACGTGATTGCCAACGTCAAATTCAAGGGGCTTGCGGCATCTCTCAGCGTAACTTTTCTATCGGCTCCGAGCTTTCAATAGATTGTCTCGAATTTGGAGGATCTTGTCAGTCGTTTCTTGCAACAGCTCAGGACCGGTAATTTGCACGTCTCCGATCTCGTGTCATACAATAGGCGATCGACATTTTCTTCCGTATAAAGCCTCAAATGGTGCCATTTGTATGCGAGACTGATAATTGTTATTGTACGAGAATTCGACCAAAGGTAAGTGCGCGTCCCAATTACCGCCGAAATCTATGACACACGAGTGAAGCATGTCTTTAAGTGTGCGAATCGTTCTTTCAGTCTGACCGTCGGTTTGGGGATGGAAATCGGTACTTAGATTTAGAGTAGTGCCGAGAGCAGATTGAAACGTTTCCCAAAGACGCGAGGTAAACCGACCATCACGGTCAGAGATGATGTCACGAGGCGTACCGTGTCGATAAATGACCACGTCGGTGTAGATTCGGACTAATAGTGGGGTTTATAAGTTAGAAAAAAGCATTCTAATTCTTTATGGTTACCACCACATAATTGACACCACATAGTACCATAAGAGTGCCGAAAGTAAAAAGTATCAGCATCACTCATGTTTGTGTCAGAAATTACCAACCGTCGAGATCTTACGGTTCTGTTTTCAGTAACTGAAACTTGGGCACGGGGGCGTGTTGAGTGGGCACGGCCCCGTGTTCAGCTTACTGTCTGACTTAAAACAGGATTGCCAGTTCCAATGATTGGGCACGGGGCGTGTTCAGCGGGCACGGCCCGTGCTGAGTTCTGCAGAAGCTGAAAAATTAAGAAAAAACCTAAAAAAAATGAAAAATAAGAAAAACGATTAGGCCGTTGATTCCTAACTTTCTTAAAATCCTTGTGTCCCCGGCAACGGCACCAAAAACTTGATGCGTGTGAAGTGTTATATATATTAGGTGTATATTTTAAGCCCCTTTAACACTTATTTTTAGCCAAGTTTTAAATTTATAAAACACGATATTTTACTAACACTAAACACACATATGGGCAAGTGCACCCATCGTGAGCGTAGTATAGTGTTGGCAAGATACCGAGGTCGTCCAAGGACACAAGAGCTTTTAGTACCGGTTTATCCTCAACGTCTAATCAAAATAAAAAGTTTAGAAAAATGTTTTAAACTAAGAAAAATAAAAACTAACTAAAAATGCTGAAAAAGAAAAACAGATAGACAAGATGAATCACTTGGTTCTGACTCGTATCTAGTGTAAACTTTGATTATTTCCGCACTTTTGCACTATTTTAAGATATTATCTTAGTTATTGTAATAGGCCCCTCTTTTGAAGGTGAAGTTACCCTCACCCCAGTAGTTTGAGTCAGTAAGGATACAATCCTAAAAGGGTGGATTATTGGAAGATAATTAATTAAGTTATTAATGCAAATTGTGGTAGGCCCCTCTTTTGGAGGTGACGTTACCCTCGACTAAGTAGTCTGAGTCAGCAGGGATACAGTCCTAAATAGTCGGGTTATAGTATTAATAGTAGTTAACTTATGAGGGGATCAAAGAGTTTGGACCCCCGCCAACCAATACCGTTAAGTATTGAAGGAGGTCCTACTAAATTTAACCCAGGTCCATTGCAGGACCTCTAAACGCTGAACAATGGCAAGACCTTTACCAAACTGTTCCCTTAACCCCGGACCAGGTAGCCAACATACCTCCATATAGACCGTGGAGATATGAATGGTGAAAATCTTTTATTTTATATAGACAGTAAAATAATGCCAAGACACCACGGACAAACGATAAGGAAAGATCACCTTCAACATAAGCAACTAGTTATTAAAGTCATTAGTACAAAACCAAATAAAAAGTGCGAAAATATTAGAAATAAAAAGTATTACACTAGACACTTTGTCTTCACCAAGTGATGTAAGAGACTTAGGCAAACATGGCCTTGATTGTCAAGAACTCTTACGATCAATCTTGGATCCCGAGACGACTCACACACTCTACGATGGACAATGGATGATGGTGGTGGATGATGGTGTTATGGTGGTGGTGGGTGGTGGGTGAAGTGTGAGAGAGGTGGTGTGCCAAGGGATGGTTTGAGCTTGAGCCAAGCACTCCTATTTGTAGGCTGAACAGAAGCTCGGGCATGGCCCCGTGTCCAGTGGGCACGGCCCCATGTCCACATCCTCTCTTTCTTCATTTAATGCAGCTTTGTCTTATTAGTTGACCACGCCCCCGTGTCCGCTGAGCACGACCCCGTGTGCAGAAGAATCTTTGTACTATGAAGATTTGCCTGGATTGTGCGAATCTTATAGTTGACCACGGCCCCGTGTCCGCTGAGCACGGCCCCGTGGTGGGCAATTGAAGCTTCTACCACTTTGTCTTTTCTGCTGACACTTGGGCACGCCCCCGTGCTGGCTGAGCACGGGGCGTGTTCAGTCTTCTGTTGTCTTGTTTTGCTTGGGAAGATGCTGTCGTGGGGTCGGGCATGTCACGTCTTGTTCCTTTTCTTGTATTTATGTTAGATTTTGATGTCTTTTTGCTTCTTTTGTTATTTTGAGCTCATTTCATCCTGAAAATACAAATGGAAGACAAAAGCACACTTTTTTCCAACATTAGTACTAAAAAAGGGTTAGTTTTATGCCACAATTGATGAAATTTATATGTTGCATTTTGAACACATCAAATACCCCCACACTTGAATCTTTGCTTGTCCTCAAGCAAAACTCTTTAATATGTGGCTATTACACTCCCAAATGGAATGGGTAGAGAAGAAGGTTTTTTTTGGGCTTGTCATAGAGTGTCGGGATTTCCAAGATTCTGTATTTAGTTTTATTTTTATTTATTTACAATCCTATTCGTCATGATTTATTTAAAACTTTTCATAAGATAAATTACTTATTAGGGCATAACATGCCTCTTTAAAATTCTATTTATATACAAGTTCACATACCTCACGGGGATCACTCAACACTCGGCCGAAAATGTATTTTTGTGCATCACTCGAGAGCGGCATGGAACTTACTCCTACCATAGGCTTGCCAAGCAATCAATCCTCCTCCTTTTTAACTTATATACCTTTGTAAATATCAAGAGGACTTTGTGGGTGAAGGGTTAGGCTTGGGTTAAAGGTAGGTGGTTGGGTTGGTGGTTAGTGGTTAGTAGAAAAAAGGGCTAAAAGCGTAACAAGCATTGGTTTTCGTAAGACTTTCTATTTTTGTAACTTTTATTTTGATGAAGTTTTATTCATACAAAGTTATTTTTGATGAACTTGTTTGTTTATTTGCTTTTGCTTCATCACCAACACAATGTTTTTTTTTTTTTTGAAAAGTCATACGAAAAACCGAACTTGTTACTAAAACAAAGGGTTAAAAATAAAAAAGGTTTTGGTGGGTAAAAGGGTGTTTGATTTGGGTTATGAAATGAAAAGGTTTAGGCTCAAAGGGGCTAACTAGGGGGATTTTGGGTAGGTGGTAAAAAAAAAGAAAAATAATGGTGTAGAAATAAAAAGGGTTAGTCCTAATGCCTCCATCATTTACTTACTCGGGTTTAAGTTGGTAAGGACCGGGAATGTATCGTCATGGCAAGTTCTAGAGTCGTAAGAACCAAGCGGCTATTCACACAAGAAACGAAAAATGAGCATTTAGTCTAATGATATGTAATTGTATGCTCAATAAAGGCTCAAAACTCACTTTTGTGGGAATGAGTTTTTATGTGATCAAGTATATATAATCAAATTTTAACTAAGTTTGTCATGCCATTTCATAATTTTCTTATGTTGGTTCTTTTTATCACGACGCTATCGGTTGTAAATTCGTAAAAATATAACCTTTTTGAGAACTTGAATTTCCCGAGTTAAAACTAGACAAGTAAAAAAAATGAAAATTTTTGAAAAAATTTTGGGGTGATTAGCGGTTCCAATAGAGTTTTGTGTAAGGCTTGTATTTAGGACTTGCAAGATTCAAGGTTTTAGCATCCCCCCCACACTTAAATTACACATTGTCCTCAATGTGTCTCAAAAATAAGTTTTTAAGTTGATTGAATGTGTAAAAAGGTGTAAAAAACAAAATTTTTGTGTTACTGGGCGCTGAACACGGCCCCGTGTTGTCCGGGCACGGCCCCGTGTTCAAGTGCCAGTAATAAAATTAAAACAAGAGAAACAGAAGCCTGGACAAGGGGGCGTGTTGAGTGAACACGGCCCGTGTCCAGTTACCTGAACTGGGTCTTTTTCTGCAGACTGTGCAGCACGGGGCCGTGTTGGGCGGACACGGCCCGTGCCGAACTTACCGTAAACGAAGAAATTTGTCGGACGGTTCTGTTTTCCTGCATGGGGTGCTGGTTCAAGTTTCCCTTGTATCCTTTGCCATCTCAAGTGTGTTTTATTCAATTCAACACCATCCAAACACCAAATTAACTAAAACCACCATTCATTAATCATAGAGAGAATTACATAATAGTCCTAAAAATTAAAATATTAGCTAGTTAGGTCAAAGAAACACAAGAAATCCAAACCAAGAAGTTCTAGCCTACTATTTATTCTACTAGCAAAATTTCCGAAAAGATAGATCTCTCGGTTAAAAGTGGCTTGACAACTTCTCCCTCCGGGTATGGGTTCCTCATACGTCGGCGAGCCACTCTTCGATCTCCCGAGGGAGAAGAATAGCTGGCTCATGAGCATTGGTTTGAGGAGGTGCAACTTCCACCGGGATTTCTTGGAGTTCTTCAAGAGGAGGTTCCGCTGGAATGTCATCCCAACCGGTAGGATTTTGGATCCCAAGTGCTAGGTTCCAATCCTCTTGATGGAGGATTGGTTCCATGGGAGGTGTTACCAGAATGTTTAACCTCTGGTGCAAGAGGTTTATTTCTTGAAAACTGTTTTCCAACCCCACCGAGAGATAGTTTATACGGTCAATGAGGACCTCCTCCACCGAAGTCATCTCGTCAAGGGCTTCACGTAGCGCCATTACGTATCTCACGAGAGTTGCTTCAATCGATGGCCTCCTTTCCCGTCGACTGTTCCTTGAGTGCGCAGAAGAAGTTCCACTATTTTGGCTAGACATTCTACGAAAACAAACCAAAAATAGTTCGTTTTAATGAAACAGTACAACGGGCACGGCCCCCGTGTTCAACTTTCTGCAAATTTTTTAGAACAAGGAATCTTGGGGTTTTAAATTATTTTCTTAACTTATGAATCTTTTTTGAGCAGAAATAACTTAAAACAATGTTGTGTAACTTATTTTTAACAAGATTCCTTGAACAAAAATTCAATAAACATCACAACAAAGCTTGAAATCAAGCTTTAATGGAGTTGTTGGTGTAAGAAAGATGAAGAAGAAGGCAATAGATAAAAGAGGAAAGGACAAGATGCTTGTAAGAACCTTCTTTTAGAACATACCTAGGATAGTAAGTCAGAAAATCCTTTCAAATCTCTGTCCCTGGATGGTCCAAATGTGCAGGGTTCTTGGCTGCATTTATAGAAAACGACAGCGTGCTGGACACGGCCCCGTGTCGGCTGGACACGGCCCCGTGTGCAGGGAAGATCCTGACACGTTTTGTCCGTATTCTGACAAAAGTCAGAAGGGAATCTTTTGGTGGACACGGGGGCGTGTTGACCTGGGCACGGCCCCGTGTCGGAAGGCTGTTTTATGAAGCGCGTCTATTTTTATGGAACTTTTCCGGATCGGGCGGTTCCTTACTGGATGGAACAACCCCAAAGTGCCTAAGATACCTTAATTGTTCTAGATTGAGACGAGAACGCAAGAGGTTGTCGGTGAGGGTGATTCCTATGCTATATGTAGGTGGACAAGTCCAACCCTTTCCCGGGCTCTCGTTAAAGAAGGTGTATGTCGAATCGCTCAGGTCTATGTATGCATCAAACGAAGTTGATGGGGAGTCCTTCACGGCACAATCGACACAGGGACGACTATCGCTCAAGTCCTCACTAGAGTTAGAAGTATCATTGGAAACAATGAAGTTGTTTGAATGCGGTTCCAACCCTTCTTCTTGGCTATCGTCTTGGAAAAGATTATTGTAATCTTTCCTAAGTTCTCTCAACTAATTAATAATTAGATCTTCTAGTTGAAATAATTCATCGAGAAGCATTTCTCCTAGAATATCCGGTTGGGCGCATTCGAGGGAGAGATAGGGATTATTTTTACTTTCGCCCCTCTTAAGGATACTAGGAAACGATGGGTCTATATAGTGAGGTTTATAAGTTAGAAAAAAGCATTCTAATTCTTTATGGTTACCACCACATAATTGACACCACATAGTACCATAAGAGTGCCGAAAGTAAAAAGTATCAGCATCACTCATGTTTGTGTCAGAAATTACCAACCGTCGGGATCTTACGGTTCTGTTTTCAGTAACTGAAACTTGGGCACGGGGGCGTGTTGAGTGGGCACGGCCCCGTGTTCAGCTTACTGTCTGACTTAAAACAGGATTGCCAGTTCCAATGATTGGGGATGGGGCGTGTTCAGCGGGCATGGCCCGTGCTGAGTTCTGCAGAAGCTGAAAAATTAAGAAAAAACCTAAAAAAATGAAAAATAAGAAAAACGATTAGGCCGTTGATTCCTAACTTTCTTAAAATCCTTGTGTCCCCGGCAACGGCGCCAAAAACTTGATGCGTGTGAAGTGTTATATATATTAGGTGTATATTTTAAGCCCCTTTAACACTTATTTTTAGCCAAGTTTTAAATTTATAAAACACGATATTTTACTAACACTAAACACACATATGGGCAAGTGCACCCATCGTGAGCGTAGTATAGTGTTGGCAAGATACCGAGGTCGTCCAAGGACACAAGAGCTTTTAGTACCGGTTTATCCTCAACGTCTAATCAAAATAAAAAGTTTAGAAAAATGTTTTAAACTAAGAAAAATAAAAACTAACAAAAAATGCTGAAAAAGAAAATAAAAAGAAAAACAGATAGACAAGATGAATCACTTGGTTCCGACTCGTATCTAGTGTAACCTTCGATTATTTCCGCACTTTTGCACTATTTTAAGAGATTATCTTAGTTATTGTAGTAGGCCCCTCTTTTGAAGGTGACGTTACCCTCACCCCAGTAGTTTGAGTCAGCAAGGATATAATCCTAAAAGGGTGGATTATTGGAAGATAATTAATTAAGTTATTAATGCAAATTGTGGTAGGCCCCTCTTTTGGAGGTGACGTTACCCTCGACTAAGTAGTCTGAGTCAGCAGGGATACAGTCCTAAATAGTCGGGTTATAGTATTAATAGTAGTTAACTTATGAGGGGATCAAAGAGTTTGGACCCCCGCCATCCAATACCGTTAAGTATTGAAGGAGGTCCTACTAAATTTGACCCAGGTCCATTGCAGGACCTCTAAACGCTAAACAATGGCAAGACCTTTACCAAACCGTTCCCTTAACCCCCGACCAGGTAGCCAACATACCTCCATATAGACCGTGGAGATATGAATGGTGAAAATCTTTTATTTTATATAGACAGTAAAATAATGCCAAGACACCACGGACAAACGATAAGGAAAGATCACCTTCAACATAACCAACTAGTTATTAAAGTCATTAATACAAAACCAAATAAAAAGTGCGAAAAGATTAGAAATAAAAAGTATTACACTAGACACTTTGTCTTCACCAAGTGATGTAAGAGACTTAGGCAAACATGGCCTTGATTGTCAAGAACTCTTACGATCAATCTTGGATCCCGAGACGACTCACACACTCTACGATGGACAATGGATGATGGTGGTGGATGATGGTGTTATGGTGGTGGTGGGTGGTGGGTGAAGTGTGAGAGAGGTGGTGTGCCAAGGGATGGTTTGAGCTTGAGCCAAGCACTCCTATTTATAGGCAGAACAGAAGCTCGGGCACGGCCCCATGTCCACATCCTCTCTTTCTTCATTTAATGCAGCTTTGTCTTATTAGTTGACCACGCCCCCGTGTCCGCTGAGCACGACCCCGTGTGCAGAAGAATCTTTGTACTATGAAGATTTGCCTGGATTGTGCGAATCTTATAGTTGACCACGGCCCCGTGTCCGCTGAGCACGGCCCCGTGGTAGGCAATAGAAGCTTCTACCACTTTGTCTTTTCTGCTGACACTTGGGCACGCCCCCGTGCTGGCTGAGCACGGGGCGTGTTCAGTCTTCTGTTGTCTTGTTTTGCTTGGGAAGATGCTGTTGTGGGGTCGGGCATGTCACGTCTTATTCCTTTTCTTGTATTTATGTTAGATTTTGATGTCTTTTTGCTTCTTTTGTTATTTTGAGCTCATTTCATCCTGAAAATACAAATGGAAGACAAAAGCACACTTTTTCCAACATTAGTACTAAAAAGGGGTTAGTTTTATGCCACAATTGATGAAATTTATATGTTGCATTTTGAACACATCAACTACAACCCAATTGCTATCATGTCCTGATTGAGTAAGCGGAAGTTTCGTTATGAAGTCCATAGTTATACTCTCCCATTTCCACATCGGGATCTCGGGTTGAACGAGTAAGCCAGAGGGTCTTTGATGCTCGGCCTTGACCTTGGAACAGGTCTGGCACTTCAAAACATAGATAGCGATATCCTTCTTCATACCCGGCCACCAGTACTTGTAGCGCATGTCCTGGTACATTTTGTCTGCACCGGGATGAATAGAATACCGAGATTTGTGGGCTTCGTCCATCAGAAGTTGTCGTAAGTTGGTACGCTTGGGAATCCAAATTTGGTCCAAATAATGAAAAATACCATTCGATTTATTCTCGAGTTGGGCACCATCGTTTAGAATCCTTTCCTTCTTCAAAGTTCGCTCGGTAAAACAAGCATGCTGAGCGTCACGGATAAGAGTTTCTAGATGATGCTGGGCTTGAACATTACGAATGCTATGCAGATAGCTTCGTCGGCTGAGAGCGTCGGCAACGAAATTTGCCTCGCCTGGATGGTAACGAATCTCAGTCGTAATCGTTGAGCAGTTCTACCCACCGGCGTTGATGCATATTCAGTTCTTTCTAGTCAAAGATATGTTGTAGGCTCCTATGATCGGTGAAGATAGTACAATGGTACCGTAAAGGTAGTGTCGCCAAATCTTTAACGCAAAAACAACTGCGCCAAGCTCGAGGTCTTGTGTGGTGTAGTTCTTTTCGTGGATCTTGAGCTGTCGAGAAGCGTACGCGATAACCTTGTCTCGTTGCATAAGAACACAACCAAGACCAAGGTTCGAGGCATCACAGTAGACTACGAAGTTGTCGTTTCCGTCGGGAAGTGAGAGCACGGGAGCATTGCAAAGCATAGCTTTGAGAGCTTGAAAGGCTTCCTCTTGTTTAGTTCCCCAAACAAAAGGTTTGTCCATATGCGTAAGAGAGGTAAGCGGTACAGCGATCTTAGAAAAACCTTCGATAAAACGTCGATAATAGCCTGCCAGTCCAAGAAAAGAACGGACTTCAGACGGGTTCTTGGGTGTAACCCAACTCTTAACAGCTTCGATCTTCGCAGGGTCAACGTGGATACCTTGACTATTGACAATGTGACCCGAGAATTGGACCTCCTCCAGCCTAAATTCTCACTTAGAGAATTTGGCGTAGAGACGGTTTCCCTGGAGTAACTCAAGAACCAAATGTAGATGTTGCGAGTGTTCAGCTTTGACTTGAAATAGATCAGGATATCTTCGATGAATACGATTACGAAGCGGTCAAGGAAGGGTTTGCACACACGGTTCATTAAGTCCATGAAGACTGCGGGTGCGTTGGTCAAACCAAAAGGCATGACAACAAACTCGTAATGACCGTAGCGGATTCGAAAAGCGGTTTTGGGTATATCCTCCTCTTGAATGCGTAATTAATGATAGCCTGAGCGTAGATCGATCTTAGAAAAACATGTAGCACCTTGTAACTGATCAAACAAATCATCGATTCGAGGCAAGGGATAGTGATTCTTGATTGTCAACTTATTCAACCCCCTATAGTCGATACACATCCGGAACGAACCATCCTTCTTTTTGACGAACAGGACAGGTGCGCCCCATGGAGAGGTGCTAGGGCGAATAAAGCCTTTATCAAGAAGTTCTTGGAGCTGACTCGAGAGTTCGCGGATTTCGGAAGGAGCGAGACGATAAGGCGCTTTAGCAACAGGATTTGCTCCAGGAATGAGGTCGATTCAGAAATCGATATCACGAGCGGGTGGCAATTTGGGTAAATCATCGGGAAAAACGTTAGGGAATTCACAAACAACGGGAACGTCTTTCACTTCTGGGTTTGCTTTCTTTTCCTTCTCCGCTACTACGATGTTAGCCAAGAAAGCTCTGTATTCCTTGCGGAGATACTTGCTAGCTTGGACACACGACATGAGTTTAAGACCTTTCGAAGGAGTTTCGCCATACACACAAAGTTGATCACCATTAGCAAGCGAGAAACGAATCATCTTATCGAAGCAAACAACTTCAGCCCGATTTTCACGAAGAAAATCCATGCCTACTATGACGTCAAAACTACCGAGCTGCATCGGAATAAGGTCGATGGGGAAGACGTGATTGTTAAGTTCAAGCATACAATCACGTAGAACAGAATTGACGGCGACGGTTCTTCTGGTGGCAACTTCAACATCGAACGTCGAGGGGAGATGAGCACGCATACGATTGAGGAGCTTTTCGAATTCAAATGATACAAAACACTTATCTGCTCCAATATCAAACAAACACGAAGCATATATACCATTCACAAGGAACGTACCATTGACCACATTGTTGTCTGCTTGAGTCTGGCGGGCGTTAATGTTGAATGCACGTTCGCAGGCTGCTGGTTGTTGCTGAGGTTGCTGCTGGGGCTGCTGCTATTGTGGCTCTTGCTTGACCACTCGTTTCGGGCACATATTCGCGAAGTGGTTGGGATCACCACCCGCATAGCAAGCTCTAGCATTTATTGCGGGTGCAGGAGCCGCTTGATGGCCGTAGAGCTTGTTGAGCAGGTGCTTGACCTTGTGTTGGAGCTGGGTTTTGACGTGGACCTGTACGGCAGTTTGCGGTGAAGTGGTCGTACATGTTGCAATGCACACAGTATCTGCAAGCGATTCCCACAAGGTGGTGATAGGTATAAGTAGGGCAAGCCGGGTGAGGACTAGTGTACGCACGCTTTGCCGGCGGTGCATTGGTGACCAGTGCCGCTACTTGGCGGTGTTGAGGTTGCTGTGGTGCTGGTACTATTTGGAGCGGAGCTGCGGTGATCGCACAGTTCTGGTTGCTGGAACTGCTGTTGTTCTTTCTCTTACGTCTCGAGAGCTTGGACGACTGAGGAGCGGTGGCGGTTTCAGCGGTTGGAACAGTGGTAGCTTGATGTAGGTTCTTGGAGGCTTTTTCCCAGTAACCAGACTTGACTCGCTTGTCGTTGATCTCAGCGGCGAGTAAGAAGGTGTCCTCAATTGTTGTCTTCTTTGCAGCTTGAATGAAATCAGCCACGCAATTCGGAATAGCACGGATGTACTTCTTGATGGTGATTTCAGGTGTGGTAACTTGGCTAGGACAAATTATGCTTAGCTGCTTGAAGCGAGCAGTCAAACCAGCGTTGTCCCCATCTTTCTGCTTCTTGTGCCAGAATTCGTCCTCTAGCTTCTGGAGCTTGTGGGGAGGACAGAACTCTTGCATCATAACGTCCTTCAACTCATCCCACGTCAGCCTGTAAGCTGCATCATTTTCGCGTTTGTTTCTCTCGGTCGTCCACCAATCTAGAGCTCGGGATTGGAAGACGCCAGTGGCATTGAGAGTACGGAGATTGTCAGGACAGCCACTCTGGCGCAGGGTAACTTCGATAGAATCAAACCATTGGAACATGGTCGTAGGCCCATCTTCACCGGTAAACTCTTTCGGGCCGTAGGCTTTGAACTGCTTGAAGCTAAAAGAAGCTTTAGGAGCATCAGTCCTGGACTCTTCAGAAGACTTACTAGTATTTTCATTCAGCTCACTAACAGTCTGGGGAATAACTTTCGCCATTTGCTTAGCGACAAGAGCGGCGATGCGTTTGTCATCATGATTGCGGCGAGCTGTCGGGAGTGAAATGATCCAAATGACGACATTGTCTGCAATAGACAGCGCCATGGGACTCAAAACACAATTTCGATTAATCATCGACTATACTAGGATCTAATGTAGACTAGCGATTTACCATAAAGCTCAGGAACACAGCCATTCACAAAATACACATAAGCACAAAATCACAGAATCACGTAAACACATAGACACATAAGCACATAGTCCACATAAGCACAGTATCACATAGGCACATAGTCTAACCTAGACACATATGCTGCACGTATTCACCTATCCTTCACAGCAGCGTATAGCGATTAAGTATAGCGATTGCGATTATCGAGTACACAGCAAGTAGCATTGCGAAAATAGACCAGCGATTTGTTATCGTTTTGAGATAAATGTGCACTGCGAGTTGCGCTTGTGGATCGAAGCGAATAGCGAAAAACGAGTAAATCAAAACACATAAACACATAAAATCACATAAAATTCACATAAACTCGATAAATCTCAGAGTTAGTGGGTCTGGCTTACTGCCGCCAAAAGTAGATTGTCCTGGGTGTGTGTAGACATCGACTACCCAAAGTGATTCGAGTATTCACAAGGACCTTAAGTACATACTTTGGCTTTCTGGACTATGCGACTGGCACGCATCCTTCCAGATACAGTGTGTCCTCAAGTCGTTGGAGTCCGTCGAGACTTTGGTGAGAGTTTTTGTAAAACCGCAATAAGGAGCGGAATAAGTCGTCAAGATTCGGGTTTCACCCCTAGCTTAGCGACTACATTCCTATTTGTGTGATGAAATCACGAGATAGATAAGGAGGTATGCGTCGAAGTATGGATTTCACTCCTGATTCAACGCAATTCCTCTTGTTTATAGTAAAAATAGCAATTCGAACGAGTAATCTAGTCAAGAGTTTGCGGTTTTCACACCTAATCTTAACCAGATCATCCGTTTGTGTGTGTGTCCAGCCTTAGGAAAGGCTGATTTTGCGCAGAACTGTAGTATGCGATCTTCGCGCAAGTGTGTAGTGTACAACGAGTTCGAGCGAGAAATAGTGAGTAAGCTCGTACAAAACCCCTACTGGGCATGCACGAGTCGGTCTGTTGGTACTTAAACTATAGACTAGGTCGTTTCTAAGACATCGACCCGGACTAGGTCGAGTCTCGCCTAATTCCCTATAGTTATGGCTCTGATACCAATCTGTCACACCCCAACCGATGGTGGAAACATCGGGGCATGGCACTGAGCGAAACAGATTGTCCATGAGTATCCATAACAACTATTCATTACCAGATAATTAAACGTCATGACCCATACCACAACATATCCAAATAAAAACAGTTATTACAAATAATTGTCTCAAAAACAAGTACTGTTCCGACGACTCAGATTTAAGCGTGATATAACTAGACCCCTAGCTTGATTCACCAAAGCACAGCAATCCCTAGCATCTTAAGTACCTGTCACATATGTTAAAAATAGAGGTCAATACACATATTGTAAAGGTGAGCATACAAGTTTAATAGTATAGTAGAGTTCGAAATCGTTTACGCATAACCAGCATGTACAATGTATAATGTGAAGCATGTAAGTTATCGACAAAGATCCTATCAATATCAATGACTGCGATTTGACTGCGAGTAGCGAGTGCACGTCACATGTTCACCACTGCGAACACATGAAGTATTGTCCTTAACAACCCCTGAGTGAACAGGTGCTGAGTCCAAACTTATAGTACTATCGTTGCTAAGGCAGGTAGACAGCAATCAATGTGTAAACATAACAAACAGGCATTCATCAAGTCACGTATAACATGCAATATTGGTTAGCGTTTAAATAGTGTTTGCGTTGTGTGTTCGATGTGATTTAGTACAAGTAACGTATGTAACACCCAAAAGTGCATAAAGAAAAAAGGGATCGAGTATACTCACAGCGATGGAAGTATGGATTGAAGGGAGCGCTAGAGTGATTAGCCGGAACAGTTAACGGTAGCATAAGCGAAGAGCGGTGCGTAAAACGGTGAAAGTGACCAAGTGTCGAACGGTGATCCGATCGGATGGCAATCCGATCGGATGGTCATCCGATCGGATGGCCATTCGGTCAGATTGACATTCGTTTTGGTAAGGATGAGTTTGTGTATGATGGCTTTGAAGTTTTCGTTGTAGCATTTTGAAAACAGAGAAGTATCTCTACCCTTCAGGTCGATCGATCGAACGGTCGTTCGATCGGATAGCGATCAGATTGGCAAGATACTTAGTGAGAACAAGTTCACAGCTGGACTGTCACTCGATCGGATGGCAATCCGATCGGTTGGTAATCCGTTAGCTACTGATGATCTTCGAAAATTATAAAATGATTAAGTGTCGAAGTTCCAAACGTCACATGGTCGGATGGTCGTTCGATCGGATGGTTGTCCGATCGGACGGCGATCCATTCGACGTTCAGATCTTTGAAAATTGAAAATGAAAGTTTAAGTGTGGAACCAAGTGCAAGCCGATCGGATGGCTGTCCTATCGGGTGGCAGTCCGATAGGATGGCAATCCGATCGAACGACAATCCGTCCCAACGACATGATCGTCTTAGCACTTGATTACTTTGAAGGTTTTGCAGTTTTGATCGAGATGTTATGATAACGTGCTTAAACAACATAAACCCCATCTTGACCCAAGTGGTCCAATCGAACAGGAACCACCCTAGTCCGACCAGTTCACTGTTCGAGACGGTTGTTTGTGTTTAACCCGAAATCAGTTGTCTCTCGGATAGAATTCAGATCTTGAACTAACACATCACTAAGAAAGAGTAGAAGATCAGAACGAGCTCTGATTCTACCGGTTTTGAGTGCATTGAGTGTAAAAGAGTTGAAAGAAAGTTGGAAAACCATCTTTCAATCCTTTTAACCATGAATTTGTGTAGATCTATGCGAAAACATTGCTTAATCTTGTGGAAATCCTTCAGATCTAAGTTGTTCTTGGTGGAATGAAGCCAATCCTTGAAGTTCATAAGAACTCCATGATGACATCACCCTAGAACACCTCAAATCCGGTGATTTCACGGTTAAAAGTTAAGATTCAAAGGTGAAAATGATGAAGAAGTGTGTGTAGATCATAGAAGTACAAGATTTGGGTTGAAAACTTACAGGAATCGCGAGAAATCGAGAGAAAAAAGAGCTTGAGAGCTGCTGGTCGAGTGAGGAGCTGATGTGACAGGAGGGTATTTATAGGGTTTCCCAAAATGGAAAGTGTCAAAGTGTCGAGTAGGTCACCGATCGGATTGCAATCCGATCGGATGGCCACTCGGTCAGTTGGCCACTCGATCCAGGTGTCCGGCGCGTTGAGTTTTGTCGTTTCGATTCGTGTGTTGAGCGTTGCGATGTGATTCGAGTGAGTGCTGCGATAGTATTACCCAATAGTCACACAAATAACTTAACTACTATATCTAACATACAATCACTATAAATAACTTGCGTTTAGTGTTTGCGATTTAGATTGCGATACGTTAGAATTGCGAGTTCGATTGCGATTAACACCTCAACATAAACATAACATGCACAAGTAACACATAACTAGCACACACACGTAAAACAATACCTAGAACACATAAATTGAGTTGCGATTGCGATAGCGATTAGCGATAAATATGCGATTAAACCTCGATTATTAATAGATACTCCACATAATACAACTAAAGCGATTAAATAATATAATTCGATTACAAGTCAAAAGTACGATTTGCTAGTCAAGCAATGAGTGACAGGTCGCATTTAGCAAACTTTTCTTCCTTTGACTTTCCAAAAAGCGGGTTGTTACAGGGAGATTGTTGGACCTACAAATGAACATATGATATTCAAAAGCCAAAACATGATCCACTGATCAAGAAATAAACAAAAGATTGAACCAGTCTCTCCCAAAAGATAATGAATTTTTTAACACCTAATTAGAACATTTGTTCAAAAATAAAGCAAACATCTGATCAAGAATTGGAACCGCTGTTAACAGAGGTTAGCTTAGACAGTGGTTTCCCAATGTAACAATATTTATCTTATCATTGTTTAGACTTGTTAGAACAGATGATAGGATTTCATAGTTGTTTGCAACATCTGTGGAATCTTTTCTGTTAGTAATGTTAGATGAGGGTGATGTCAGCCAATCACTGAACAGAGTTTTCGTACTTAGTATAAATATATCACAGCTGTTAGTGATATATTGATCACACACTTCACCTTTCCTCTTGCACGAACAGATTTGTTACGTGATCGGCTAAGTAGGAGTCTATAAGTCAATCGTTTGTAAAGCATATTGTAATCTTGTGAATTATATTGTTAATAATCAATATTGTTTACAAGTATCAAACTCAAATCTAACATTTAGTTTTAAGTTTAACTAAAAGAGATATTGAGTGACGTAATTTCTAACGTAAAGACAAATTTTATTTTAATTTTTTTACCGCTACTAAACAATATGGAAATATGACAAAATCTATCTACTATAATAAAAGAAACCAAATTTTGGACACGTGTCATTTATTGAAGGCATCTTCAAATATATAGTTATCTTATATTAACTAAATAAATAAATAAATAATAAATTAATATTAAATCTTATCATATTTTAATAAAATATTATCCTCAAATCTAAATTGTTAATTTAATATATTTTTAAAACAAATACCTCTCTTTCCTACTTATCTTATATTAAATATATAAATAATAAATTAATATTAAATGTTATCCTAATTTATTAAAAATAATTTTTTTATTATTTGGTATACAAAATTGTATTTATTCAACTCGTATCCTAATTTATTAAAAATATAACTTTTTTTATTATTTGATATACAAAATTATATTTATTCAACTCGTGTAACAACGCGGGGTTTTTAAAAATTTAACTTTTTTTATTATTTACTATACAAAGTTACATTTATATAAACCGTGTAATACACGAAGTTTTTAAAAATATAACTTTTTATCATTTGCTATGTAAAATTAGATTTATTCAACACGTGTAATACACGGGGTTTTTAAGGATATAATTTTTTTATTATTTGGTAGATTTTCAACTCGACTATACACGGATTTTTTAAAGATACGACATTTTTAGTATTTAATATACAAAATTACATTTATTTAATCAGTGTAATACACATAGTTTTTAAAGATATAACTCTTTTTTTAGATCTATTCAACACGTGCAATATACGGGGTTTTTAAGGATGTAATTTTTTTTATCATTTGGTAGATTTATTCAACCAGATTATACACAGGTTTTTTAACGATACAACGTTTTTAGTATTTAGTATACAGAATTACATTTATTTAGTCTGTGTAATACACATGGTTTTTAAAGATATAACTTTTTTTATTATTTGATATATAAAATTACATTTATTTAACTCGTACAATATACGAGTTTCATAAAGATATAACTTTTTTTATTATTTATTATATAAAATTACATTTATTCAACCCGTGTAATACACATGGTTCTAACCTATTATAAAATATAATAAGGGAATCGACGGTGTTTGGTTAAAAACAATTAAAAAACTAAACTTTTAAAAAATTGTTTTGTAATGTTAATGTTTTAAGATTTTAAATTTTCCTTGGTTTTCGTCGGCCCAATGGCCAATGTTGTATACTTGTATTGTTGTTAGTTTCTTTTGTGGGCTTTTAAATGTTCTCTTTTTTGGTACAGCCCAGTAGTCAACTTTCACCAACAAAACACCCCATGAGCCTGGTTTTCATTCATTTGACAATTCAATGTTAACTAGTATTATACCCCGCACGCGTTGCGGCGCGTTAAACCGGATTATTCAATAAACTTTTTCAGATGGTTCAAGATTGCATTTGTGCCTTTGTAGTTGGATGATGATTACATGCCAAGAACATATAAACTTTCAGCATCCCAAATAATCCAGTGATTTTATGTCTTTAAATTAAGAATATACTGGAAGTCATTATTATACTCATCAATTTACAGCAGCAGCCCAGTATTACAACACATGAACCCAATATAACAACACGATTCGTAAAAACAAATGACCAACATGAACCCAAAGTTGGCCTGAAACGAAAAAAAATGAAATCCTAACAAACAACAAATCTTAAAACAAACATCACCACTTGGCTGACTAAACACCCAACACCATTATATTACAAGTAGTCTACCTTACATGCATGAAGCATGGGCACCAATGATAAATGATATCCTTGAGAGCTATAATTATACACCTCCCAACTCGAGATCCATTACAATATTAACCAATATCAATGTTGTGATGTGAAGATGTGAACATAAACATAGTAGATAGAAGTGAGAACCTGCAAGCCCAAGGCATCCTGTATGGAATACGAAAGAGAAATAAGTCCATCGGTCACTAATAACCCAAATACTTGCATATATATTTTTATAAAACGTACTTTTGTGTAGATAGCAATTATGATATTCTTACAAAATTCTCATATGAGATATGCATTTACCTGTTCACATATTCGGCTAACGTCAATGCATAATTTATCTGCAAATGAAGCGTGTTGAAGCAGACGGGAATATAAGAAAGTGCATAGTTGGTCTGCAAATGAAGCGCCTTGAAGCGGACAGGAATATAATAATTGTGCTTCAAAGATGAGCTCTAATTCACTCCGGAAACAATAACTAATTCATACCAGGTGTGCCCAAATATGAGCCCTAACTCAACATCTAAAACCCAAATTGAAAACAAATCATAAATCAAAACCATCTAAAACACAAATTAAAAAAAATGACTAATGAAAACCACATTACCTTACAATCTTCCGAAGTAAAACAGTCTGATACATGATTTATGATTATAGGTGTCTTTGGATTTTCTCATAGGATCCACAACTCTAATTGTTCAGTTATTGAAGCATGAAAGACATACGGTAAATAGGTCGTATGACGGTGGTGATAGTGCGGCGCGGGTGATGATGGTAGCCGTGATATGGTGACGGCAGTCAACCAACACGGGCTTGAAATATTAAAGTCGTGATTTAGCATCCACACCAAATCAATCTCTTAAAGAGAAGCACCAACAGTATCATCAAAAGTGAACTTTCAATATGAACACATCTGGTTTGCTTAGACGTGTGTTCGAAGGCTCAGATATACTACCTCATTGTGGCTGCAAATCATCAGATTGCCATGCCAAAACAACGAAAATAGACGATTTTCTTATATCATCACCGCCCATTTAATTTTCTCTCTGTTACAATTTGCACCAAAAAAGTCAACTACAGACGCTAACTAAAACATGTTAAATTGCTTATTTCAATATAACCGATAAAAAGCCCCCAAAAGTCCCTATAACATATAGCAACAAAATTGATAGAAACAAACAAACCCAAATCAATCTATTAAAGAGTAGCACCGAAAGCAACATCATCAATAGTAAAATTCAAATATGAACACATCTGGTTTGGTTAGATGTGTTTCGTAGGCTCAAATACACTACCTCATTGTGGCTGCAAATCATCAAATTGCCAAGCCAAAACAACAAAGATAGTCGATTTTTTTACATCATCACGGCCTATTTAATTTTCTTTCTCTGGAACAATGTTCATGTTCCTCATGTTCTCAAAGTACAGCTAGCAAAAAAAAACCCACATAAAACAAAATCCATACCTGTCACATGCCCACGCCAAGGCAACAACATCCGATTTACAGTCATTATATGAAATCATCACAGCTCAGATCCGAAAAGATTTATCATCATCGTTTAACCCGCTCAGTGGCGCTATGGTTGCAACCGTGGTTGCCATACCAAGTAGCAAGCCACCATCATCGTCGGGTAGGCAAAAGGCTGAAACTTCGCAAGAATCCCAGTTGTCATCGCCTAAAACGTCAACAAAGATTTTATGTTTAAACTCGTCGTTGCTAAGACGGTCGGAATCCGCCGGTGGTGACCTTCTGGTTACTACCCCTCCCTCTCCGTAAAAAAGGGTAAGGTTTAAAGCCAAAGACAGGCGTCTCAATGAGGATGACCGCCCAAATAGCTCAATCGGAACAAACCAAGACCAAAACCACTATTCATTTCCATTGCTCTATTAATAGAGTAGTATAGCATATAAAATATTATTGAAATCATCTTCATCGTATCCAAAAGGCAGGCGACCCAAATCGTCTTGCACTACCGACCACGACTTCTATTCATGTATCTATTATTCTTCTGCAAGATTATGGAATTTTTTTGGGTATGTTTTGTGTATCTATATGGTAATATATATTTTTATATATTGAAGGTATACCTGAATCCGAATCACTTTTTGCATGCTTAGCTATGTCTTCAGCCACAAATGAAGTTGCAACACTTAGCAGGGGAATATTGAACACCTTCGATACTATATTGAAAATTGATATCGACACACCGGCTGAAGCCAACTCCAAAGCACCTTAAACGGGAACCGAGTGCACAATTTACAACTTATGAAGCAAAACATCGAGATGACCAGTAAAAGTAGGCATTTCTATGATGAAAACATGTTACATAAACAAATAACACTATATGCAAATAATAATAATCTTCAGTATAGAAAACAAAAGGCAGGCTACCAAAATCGTCTTGCACTACCGACCACGACTTCTTTCTCGTCTCCTCAACTTTTAAAATCATCTTCATCATATCCAAAATCCCATCTAATTGCATTAGCGATTTTAAATTCTCCAATTCATCATATTCAAAATCCCACTTAATTACATCTAATTTGGTTTAATATTTTTAAAATAAACAAAACCCAGATCATTCTCCTCTTCGTAGACGATCGATTTTTATATGTAAGATCATTACCAAAAACTGAGAGATGAAGAAAACAGTACTTCATAGAACGCACAACCGTAACTAAAAAAAGTAGAGCAATGAGTACCGGACAAGAACATCGCAACACTTCTCGGAATTGTCATCTTCACCATTGAAACCCTAGAAACCGGAAGCGGGCTGTGGGACCACCGGCGGTGTAGCGGCAGACCCGGGCTTCTGTGGGACCACCGGCGGTGTAGCGGCAGACCCGGGCTTAATTGATACCATCTGAGTCATATACTAACACGCAACCATAGATCGATCATTAATGAGGTTTAATTCACCGGAAAAATAACTAATTAAGGTTTGGTTTCTTACCATATTTGCCGGAAACAGAAGGGAACCACCAGAAAACCCTTGAGCCGCCACCTTTTTTACCGGCTACCATATCATCCCATCTATATTTCCGTCGAGATGTCCGGTTACATCCCTGTTAACCACCACCGCCCTTCACTCTCCCTTTTCTTCCTTTCTCTCTCTTCTCTTATGAGGTTTAAAAAAGAGTTTAAAAAGTGAACATACGTGTCTCAAAAGGGGGATGACCGCCCAAATCGCTCAATCAGAAGAAAACACGATAAAATTACTATTCATTTCCATTGTTCTATTAATAGATATTAATGATGGTTTTTTTTTTCCATTTGACAATTCATTTATTTTCGACTGAATACATGGTGGTTAAATCGTGCAATTAAATATGATACGGCTCACAGATTAACTTCTTAAGTCAATAGTTTTCATTAAATGTCTCGAAAATCCATAAAAATATAATTGAATATTTATTTGAAAAACTATTATTATTCGTATTTTTTTTTTGAACGGCAAATTTGGATCACTGACGTACCACTGGAATATCATCGTGCCACCAGCGGAACCACCCGATCATATCCATCTCCACTAGGCATAATGCCTATACACCAATTCAGGAGGAAACCAAATAAATATGGGAAAATCCCCTTGTGAGAATCGAACCTAGGATCTATTGTTCCAAAGTCTTATCTCACCCCAAGATACCACTAAGCTATAAAACCATGGGTTATTATTATTCGTATTCACTCTTCATTCTTCTGTCATTTATTATATATATATATATATATATAGGGAGGGGCTCATGCGAGAACTCCATTTATTGTGAGAACCATGAGAACCAATGTGAACACAACCTAAAATAGCTAAAAAAACATAAAAAAACCTAACCCCCACCCCCCCCCCCCCCCAAAAAAAAAAAACCTAAACCCCCCCCCCCCCCACCCACCCCACCCCCCAAGCTAAAATGCTAAAAACTAAACCCCCAAAAAACCTAAAAAAATCTAAAAAAAATCAAAAAAAAAAAACTAAATTTTTTTTTTTATTTTTTTAATATTTTTTATGTTAAAATCGCTACTTTTCGAATCCAAAAAATTTTTTTTTTTTTTTTTTTTGCTTCGAAAAGTAGCGATTTTAACATAAAAATATTAAAAAAAATTTGTGTGATTTTTAGCTATTTTTAGGCATTTTTGGTTGTGTTCACATTGGTTCTCGCGGTTCTCGCAATAAGAGGTGGTTCTCGCATGATCTTCTCCCTATATATATATATAATGCGAGAACCACCCTTATTGCGAGATCCGCGAGAATCAATGTGAACACAAAAATAAATCTAAAAAAAAATCAAAAAAGCACTCAATTTTTTTTAACAAAAATCGCTATATTTAGTTACAAAAAAAAAAAACCTTTTTTTTCAAGTAACAGTTATCCATGCACATGTGCATATGTATCATTACTTCAACAAATTTCGTAATACGTTATCAGTAATAGACAATTGCACTTTAATTTACAATATCATCTGTAATACACTACTTTTTACATTACCAATATTCAAAATGCACATATGAATCATTAGGTATAACCATGATATAACATGTTTTGGTACAAAAAGTTTATGATTTTGAATGGAGAAGTAGGCTCATATACATGTTTTTTTGTTAGTTATATCTAGTGGTTGATGGTTTGGCTATAGTTGTTACTTTATGATATAATATGATGATTGGATGGTATAAGTGGTGTTGATATACATGTAATAAAGTCAAAATATTGGTAATGGTATTGTATTATGGATGATAGAAGGTAATGATATTGTATTATGGATGGTAGGAGATAATGGTAGTGTATTATGGATGGTATGATACATGAAAGGGAAAGTGTATTCAAAGTAGTGTATCAAAACACCTTATTTCATGTTGATACATATAGATGCACATGTGCATTTCTAATATTGGTAATGTAGAAAGTAGTGTATTACATATGGTAGTGTAATTGAAAGCGCAATTGTCTAATATTTGTAATGAGTTACGAAATTTGTCAAAGAAATGATACATATGCACATGTGCATGTTTGTGTATTATGGATGGAATGATAGATGAAAGAGAAAGTGTATTCAAAATAGTGTACCAAAACACCTTATTTCATGTTGATACATATAGATGCACATGTGCATTTCTAATATTGTTAACGTAAAAAGTAGTGTATTACACGTGGTAGTGTAAATGAAAGTGCAATTGACTAATATTTGTAATGAATTACGGAATTTGACAAAAAAATGATACATATGCACATGTGCATGGATAACTGTTACTCGAAATTTTATTTTTTATTTTTTTTTGAATTTTTTTTATTTTTTTATTAGCAAAATATAGCGATTTTTCAAAAAAAAAATAGTAAAAAAATAAATAAATAAATTTTTGGGTGTTTTTTAGATTTTTTTAGGAATTACTGTTTGTTTTCACACTGGTTCTCGCGGTTCTCGCAAAACGGCATTATATATATATTAATATACATACTTCCTAGTTCTTTTAATTCAGTAGTGGATCCAGGCTTTGTTGGTTATCAGGCCCAAAGATCAAACAATTAAACACTTACGAACACAAAAGGTTTCTGCTTGCAACTTTCTTTATATTTGAGAGTACACACTTAAAGTAAAACTAATACTATCCTATTTATAAGATAAAACAAATAAACCACATGCATAAATAACTCACTCCACGAACTCCTTTTATTTCGCAACTAACAAACTCCATCATTCACCTCAACGTCCATTTTCAAGTCCAACAAATTCGGTCAACTCTAGACCAAGTCTTTAAAAACCTGCAAACTCTTGATGACCCTTGACCCATTAATTTGTGACCCGCCGATACCGATCCATTGCTTCGATGCGACTTCGACCCGTAGTCAACCCGAATCGACCCGAACCCATCAAGATTAACCCAACAGGCTTTTCTTTTTTTAATAGGGGATGATTAGAGGCTTAACCAAACTTTTACGAAGATGATCATGATTTTAGCGTATAAGAAATGCTAAAATGATTTTTGGAAAAATTACACTTTTCGTCCTTTATGTTTATAGCTAGTTGCAATGGATGTCCTTTACCTTTAATAATTACAGCCACAGTCCTTTATTTGGAAAACTCGTTACACATTTCGTCCTTTAGTACTAACCAAGTTAAAATTATCAGTTAAGTGTGGTCATGTGCAAGGCACATAAGGGTATTTCAGTCATTTTACCTTATCATTTTATTTTAAAGTATATTAATATTTATAAATTAAAAAATAACTTAAAAAATAACAAAAACAAAGTATAAAACCCTACCTATTGTTCTTCTTCACCAGCCACCACCACAAACCCATCACCACCACCACAATTACTGTCACCTCCCGTCTCACCTCTCTCTCACTCTATCTCCGGCAACTGGAAATTCGAACCGGAATTTGGTTCACAAGGTGGTTGTTGGAGCGAACGAGTTCTTTGAGCTCCGATAGTGTTCCGATCGATGGAGAGATGGATCCTCTCAGGCGGCGGTGGTTGAGGACGATTCGGGTGACTTTGAGGACGGTGGTGGTGTTGGAGATTCTCTGTTCACAGAATATTCCGGCGGTGTTGCAGATGCTTCGAGGATTAATCTTGGATTGAATCGAGTTTCCGCTTGGTGCTTTGTTCTTGAATATTCTTGCTGTTCATGTTTGCAGATCTGAGCCAAATAAACGCACTTTGTTCTTGCTGAATATTCTTGCTGTTCATGTTTGCAGATCTGAGCCAAATAAACGCACTTTGTTCTTGCTGATTTTCTCACAGTTTCCAAATAGGGTCCTTGTCCTGAAGTTATAGCCACCTGTATCGTCAACAACCCACGGTCGTCGCCAAACAGATCTGATTTGATGAGATGGGTGATTTAGGGTTTTGAGCGACGAGTTGTAGGATCAGATCATGAGTGAAATAAACCCTTAATTGAAGTGATTGAAGGTTTGATTTCTTCGATTACAGGTGATGGTTCATGTATTTTTCCTTTAAATTTGAGATTTGGGGAAACCATTGCAGCAGATTTGCCCCTGTAGTGAACGGATTTGGTGGTGGCGGTTTCTGGATACGGTCAAATGAGGTGACTGGTTGTGAGTTGAAGGGTATCGTAAATGGCATTAGGTTTGTCTTTGTGTGCTTGGTGGACGGATTTTGTGGTGGCGGTTTCTGGATACGGTGGTGGTGGCTGGATGTAGTGGTGGTGATGGAGGTTGGCTGAATAGAGAGAGAAAGGGGAGAGAGATTGAGAGGAGAAAGAGTGACAAAGAGACTGAAAGAAAAAATGAGTATTTATATTTGATTTTATTTTATTTTATTAATACTCTATATTATTAAGTAAAAAGACTAAACTGCCCTTAAGAAAATAGACTTAACTGGATATTTTAACTTGGTTAGTACTAAAGGACGAAATGTGTAACGAGTTTTCCAAATAAAGGACTGTGGCTGTAATTATTAAAGGTAAAGGACATCCATTGCAACTAGCTATAAACATAAAGGACGAAAAGTGTAATTTACCCATGATTTTTTTTTTCTTCATGGAAGCAGTTGCTCCCATAGTTTGTTACTAGGTCTGCCCCTGTTTTAATTGTTAAAGTTGTTCATGCATGATAATTGATCACGTATTTGTGCTATTAAATGTAAAGAAATAATGGTTGTTCAAATGCAAAAGAGCTTCGTGTAAGTCACCGATTTCACATGGGTTACAGCGCAAAGTCCTTGCGACTATTTGTTGGCACACTATGTGCAATTTATTGGCAAATAATAGAATATTATAAAGACCATGACCAACATGTTCACTTTATTACTTCTTGTGAATATATATACTTGACGTGATATTTATAATTTTTTTTTTTTTTTTTTGCGTAATGTTAGAAGTGTAAATTCACGATCATAAGCTATACAAATCTAACTAAGTATGGTTGCAAATAAACCAAACGAACTGTGTTTATTTGTTAAAGAAATAAATGTGTCTGTCTTGTTCATAACATTTACCGAACGAGATTTTTTGTTCGTGTTCGTTTATTAAGGAAATGAACGTGTTTGTGTTCGTATTCGTGTGTTAATTTTAGATAAAGAATACAAACATACGTTCATGGACACAAACAAACGTTCATGAACACAAATGAACGTTCATAAATACAAATGAATACAAACAACATTCATGATATTTATTTAATGTTTTATTAGTGGGAACTTTAAAGTATTTAAATAAAATAAAAAATAAAAACCCTAACGAACTATCAAACACGTTATTGAATGTTCACAAACATAAAGAAACGAACGCGTGCCTCTTCTCATGTCCGTTCATTTAACTAAACAAACGAAATTCTCATTCGTGTTTGTTATTATTTAAATGAACGAATGCAAACGAACTTCCTACCGAACGATTCACAAACTTTTTATTGAACTTTTGATTAGTTTGCAGCCTTATGTCCCTATGTCTAAGCATTGAAGTAAGGAGAGGGGCGGATAGAGATTAATGAAATTCTTGGTATAGTATTGTCTTAGAAGTTAGAAAACTTAGCTCGCACTCACAAATAGTACTCCTAAATTTATACATTTTGTCCATTTTGTCCACCATGGGATTTAAAACCCTTAACCTTATGGGGATGACAAATTTCCATACACCTTGATACTGCTAGGCACTAGATTACAAGCCTTTTAGTAAACTCAGTTCAACAATGACTTTTTTATATTATTTTCATTCTTATCTTCTTATACTATATATGATACACGCTTTTAACCCGTTTAATTTTTTTTTACTAATTTGGTTTTTCTCCTATAATTTGCTTCCTTAATACTTTTATTAAGTACATAGCTACCGGTGCTTGATTTTATACTTGTTCCGGTATAAATTTTGTTGAAAACGATATTGTGTTCAAAATAGAGTTTTTTTTTTAGTATAGTAGACAGGCTATATTAAGTGCCAATGTCGTAATGGTACCGTAATGAACAAAATCAATATAAAATTATCGTCAATACCAGTATAAGTATTATTAAAACCTATATCCGCATTCATTTTTATGGTTTTCGTGACACACAACACTAGTTTTTGCTGTTGTAAAGTTGAAACTTTTAATTGATTTTTAAGCATGTGTAGAAACTAATAAAGGTTTAAGTTGAAAATTTGTTGTTTCAAAGTTAATAATATTGACGATCTAAAGTAGTGTCTACACTAGTGTGCTTTTTTTTTTAAAGCAATAAAGAAAATATTATTGATTAATTAAACCAATAAACCTTTTTTTGTAAGGTACATCCAAATATACACATTGAGCTGAGTTTAAAAAACTGAAATTCACTGTAAAATTATGAATGACTTCCTAAAGAAACATGTGAATTGCCCAAAACAAAGATTCACACGTTTTTTACATGGAAAAAAAGAATTAAAACTCAAATAACTGGGGGAAAATCTGACTATGAATTTGGGTGCAATTGTTGGGACTAATCGCCTATGGTGTTTGCCACATGATCCATCCCGTTGAAACGTTTCTGTCCATTACTTATGGGCCACATAACACTAGACACAATCCAAGTTATGCCCATTTTAAGTCAACCTTTTCTAGCCCCGTTTGTCTATGTCCCGTTGTTCCAAATATGAGTCTGCCAGCTCATGGATCAACTCCGTATCAATCTCCTATGCACAAGTCACTGACGCGTTTCTTTGCAACAACGAACACGGTGCCGGCAAAACACCATTAACAAAACCCGATATGTGTTCGCAGTTCCATCGCGCCGTTGGCGGTAAACCAAGCAAACTAACATTTTTCATACATATTCCTTCAAAAGGCGCACCCTCCATCCCAAGCAGCATAGGCGCTTTTCTCGAGTTATAACTAACTACATTACTTATAAATATACCCTTAATCTTCGGTAGGGCTTTCGGGTCCCACCCGTCATCAGGGTGGTCATCAGCACCTCGGCTAAACCTTAGGGGCACCTTAACATTCTCCATTGTAATGTTTGTAATTGTGATATTTTCAATATACCCCCCTCTACCTATGTCGGTTTTTATTCGAACACCGGCTGCTGAGTTTCGGATGTGAAGATTTTCCACTCGGATGTTTGAAACACCGCCTGACATTTCACTACCGATCCCGACTCCTGAACATGTCGGGGTTGTTCCCGATACTCGTCTGATGATAATGTTGGAGCTCGGGCGGGCCATGGATGTGCCGTATTGGTCCCACCCGCTTTTTACTGCTACAAGATCATCCCCGCTCTCTATATAACAATCTTCGATACATACGTTTGTACATGAATCTGTATAACGGTATGGAATCAGTTGTTTTCAAAATATAAATCTAGACAAATTTTCAAGGGTAGAAAGGGAATTCTTGTAAAGACATTACCTGGGTCTATGCCATCAGTATTCGGAGCGTTTAGCGGAGCCAATATTGTCATGTCTTTTATTACAACATTACTGGAATAACAATTAAATTAGGTCATTTAGTTGTAGAGTAGAAACAAAAATCTATATGAGAAAGTCATGAAAGTAGCCATTTTAGTTTTACTGAGTCTGTTATACTAATTTTGTCAAAATAAATTCAATGCATATAGCGATAAGATGGTCGCGTATCTACTTTAGTTGTACAAACCCTAAACAATAATAATAGTAATAGTAATAGTAATAGTAATAGTACATATTTATATGTGATATGTTGTCATGTATCACATTAGTCTATCCCACAAGTAAAAGTAATCTATGCAATTAGTGCAGTAAAATATCGGATATCGGTCAATGACCGATATTTGAGATATAGGTTATCTCAGTGAGATATCGGTGATTTTAATATCATGAAGAATTTATATATATAGCAATTTAACACTAATAATTCAGTGATATATGTTATATCGGTTAAATATCGGTGATATATAGCAATTTAACACTAATAATTCAGTGATATATGTTATATCGGTCAAATATCGGTGATATATCGGTCAATATCGCCGATAATATCGGTACCTATATTTTGACCGATATTTGAGACCGATATTTTACTAGGGGACCGATCACCGACACTAACTGCATAGAAAGTAATATACTTCTAAACGAGTCATCTGCCTTTGACATGAGAATATAGGTATAAAATAACCAAAAAGATGATTATTTTCGTAATTTTCTCTTCATTTTCTTACAGTAAATCTACCATTATCAAAGGCAAAGTTGTCCAAAAACATTTTCTTTTCAGATCTTTCTCGTGTGTGCGCGCGAGTTTGTGATGGAAAACAAAAGTACCTATATTATTATATTTTTTATCTTATAATGTACATATTAATGGTGGAAGCTTGTATCTCACATTACCCTCATTATGGCCATTAAAATAAAACAAAATCATGTGCAACTTGGTGTTCATCACATAGAACATGTGAAGAATCATGTGCATATGCTCGCGTCGTGTTTCAAGATTCATCACTATTAGTATTCAATGTTTGTGCCTTTAGGTACAAAGACATCCTAAGACGATAAATCAGGATGCGGCCCACAAACTGGAAACAAGAATGAGCTAAGAGAATGTAAATTTACCTAAATAAATGTTAATTTATTAAAAAAAAATGTACATATGTAATACGGATCCAAATCTGGACCAGTGATAAAATGGACAAAGTAGCAGGATGGACCCATATGGAGTTAAAAATATTAATTAGCATCACACTTTTCCTAGTGCCTTATCACTGCTTTTCTTTTTTATTAATTGTCTCAACGTAATTCATAGTATGTTGAATAACTTTAAATGGTAAAAAAAGTAGCATAAATTTTGTTTTGTGAGGTCTTTAAAAGTATGGGTTGTGAACTTGTGATGATGTGATACTACTTTGATAGATATAAATAAAAAGTATACCTTTTTGAAAAGGCTTTCACGTTCTGGTTAAGACAGTGTTAATAATAATTTTGGGCCAAATCGCTAACTACGGTTTTAAAAACGACAAACCTAACAGGCCAGGCAGTTTGGTTTAATGGTTTGACACGTTTTTTTTTTCAAAATTATTTTTATATTTTAAAAATCATAAAAACGGTTCATTAATATAATAAAACTACATAAATGTAAAGGGTCTTGGGCTAATGAGCTGGCACACAAGTATTAAACATGAATACAACTCGTTTAACTACTTTATATATCATGTCTATAACACAGTTGTATGTTTTACGCACCAAAAAGAAGAAATGATGGATTCTAGCCTCCTAATTTTATTTATTTTTAAAAAAAGTAAAAATTCACGTAGTGTACTTTTCAGTAAACAGATCTAATCAGCAACTAGCTTAATCGGCTAATTCGATTGGGTTTGAACGGCTAGTCTATGAGTACCCAAAAAAATAAGTTCTAAAAAGACAAAACGGTAAATACGATATAAATCTTGATGTAAAAGATGCTGCTAGCTATGACTTTCAGCAGTCAAATAAAAAAAGAACAAGAATAGAAGATCAAACCTGCAGTAAACAGGGTGGATGGTCCAAAATGGAGAATTGCGAAATGTAAGGTTGGAAATGAGTATATTCTTTGAGTTCATAATTTCAACAAGGTGGCCTCTAGTGTGTTCCAATGTCCTATTCCACCATAGGTCCCACCACATCTTGCCGCGCCCATCGATTGTTCCGTTTTGCCCTGATATAAAAAACTTGGTTAGAAACTATGTAATGTTATTCACCTCAAATTCTTTATCCTTCAACATCATGATAGTAACCCATAAGTGCAAAAAAAGTCAACATCTTGACTTTTTGGATGAATGCCAATGATGTAAATTTGAGTGGGTTTATTAAAGTTCTTTTAAATAAAAAAAAAAGAATAGTTTAACCAACTTTCTTTACACCCATTACAAAAAACCATCAAATTTTAATACAATGGAATAAATATGAAACTTATTACCGGTTAGTGAGTACTATTTTTTTTTTAAATTTTACATGAAGCAGGAGGTAACTGTAAAGACGAGTAAAATGCAATTTTCGTCCCTGAGGCTTGTACAGTTTTGCGACTTTCGTCCAAAGGTTTGTTTTTCCGCATCTGGATCCAAAAGGTTTGAAATATTGCTATTTTCATCCGGTTCGTTAACTCCATCCATTTTTCTCCGTTAAGTCAGGGGTATTTTCGTCCTTTTTCTCCGTTAAGTGTATTTTGAATACTTGTACATTATGCTAAATGCTTGTACATAAAGTGAAAAAAAAACAAATTGTCCTTTACGTTAACAAAAAAGACGGAAATACCCCTGATTTAATGAAGAAAAATGGATGAAGTTAACGAGCCGGATGGAAATGGTAAGACACTAAGATTTCAAACCTTTTGGATCCAGATGCGGAAAGACAAACCTTTGGACGAAAGTCGCAAAACTGGTCAAACCTCAGGAACGAAAACATCATTTTATTTTACTCAGTAAAGAAATAAAAAGTCAGTATATAAAAATCAAGATTCCATTTAGGTCGTTCGGATTAAACAATTACAAAAACCTTTAAAAAAATGGAACAATATTGAAAGTTAAGTAGTTTATGTAGCTATAAAAAACGTTTGGATGATTTTAGTAAAACAATACTATTTCATTTTTTTCCAATATATCATGCCATTTATTGGATAAAAAAATGAGTCCTTTGACTACAGGACAGACTGTAACCATTGTATCATGAACATGGGATTATTCCAATAATCAAACAACATAAAAAACACTAACCCAAATTAGCCAACCCATTTGAGTTACATGGTACATGGATAACATCATCCAGCATGACAATTAAAAGAGGATTTTATTTAAAGAGCTTATTTAGTAATATAATATTACCAGAAAGCATCACAATTATAGGTATGATTCCCCTTTGCAGTGTGTGGCGAATAAGAAGAATAGTTTGTCCCAAAAGGCATATAGTCTTGATTCTCTTTTATATTATGATGTTAAAGGTAATGATTTCCCACCGGACATTATTAGTATTTGAATAATTAAAGAGACAAACAAGTGATAATGACAACAATTGGTAATATGATCCGGTATGTTTTTATTTACAAATCAAATTATTGGTCGTCACAATTAAAAATATCAAAACAAGCATTATTTGTTGGATTAATAACGAAAACCAACGTACTTTCTTATTTTGCGTTAAAAAAAACTCCAGAACCAAATTTTGCCATATTACGTATGTGGATGTCATGTGAACTCTTGAAGTGAAACACTACCGAATTCATCTATTGCTTTGTATACAAATTTATACCATATTATATAATAAAAATTTTCATGCAAGTGTTTTTGCATATATGGAATGCTAGTTCATCAATTTTTAACCTTTAAACACGTAACAAGTCACTGTTCTAGTTCCTTTTACTAGTGAAAACTGAAAAGTGCCTTTGATGTGAAGACCGAAAAAAAAAGTGAAAAATGATGGTGTACCTGTAATGACAACATTTGTGAGACCATCACCATGAATCAAGCTTATATGTCTCCCTCCCAATCTTTCTCTTCCTCTTCCGTAAGATGGTAATGGCTCGATTATAGGCCATTCTTTCGGATCCTAAAATTCAAACAAAAAATTCAAATTTATATCGATTTCTATGAACAACAAAACTACGGATTCGGTAGTTGTTTGACCATTGGTCAAATGTCAAAAACACCTTTCTGCAGTAATAGAATATGCAAAAAGTTTATAAAAAATCAACTATTAATTTCCAGATTAGAGCAAACTTATGCTGCTCAAAATGAATACCAACAAAGCTATTTCATAATAAAAGTGAGGAGAAATAGGTAATTTTATCTAAAAATTGGTAAAATTAATAGTCTTTACATCCCCTAGCTAGTTCATTTATTTGGCAACCACATACTTTAACCAAAATCAATTACTCAACCAAATTTGATACAAAAAGTTACCCCTTTTTGACCTTTCTGATTTATTCCTAAATAAATTTTAAAACCTAACAAAGCAAGTATTTTTAAAAAATTATCACCAACTTTGACTCTCAAAGTCAACATTTCAATTTTAAACCAAAGAACCATGAAACACTTGGCTCAAAATCAAACAAACTAACTTCTATGAATAGTCACTAACATATGATAACTTATATCCTAATCAAACTTGTTACATAAACATTCAATTACATCCATTAGACACCTATCTTAAGACCCATAAAAAGTCAATTTTTTTTTACTTTTCACAATTGTCGGAAAACCAAAACCAACTACTCTTTTTTTAAAGTTCAACAAAGCCCGGCCACCCACACCATTGCAGTTGGTGGGTTCCACGGAAAACCCACCGACCGAAACCCATAAAAATCCCGACCAGCCTCCGATTAGTCGCTGATTAATCACTAATCAGAGGTTAACCGATTAATTGCTAGGCGGTCAATGGCAGTCCTATTCTGGCCAAATTTTGACCAGATTCCGGCTAAATTTCGACCAAACCTATAAATTCCAGTCATTTACTTAAAAAAATGGCCAACGAGAGGTTAAATTTTTTTTGACTTTTCACAATTGTCAGAAAACCAAAACCAACTACTCTTTTTTTAACGTTCAACAAAGCCCGGCCACCCACACCATTGCAGTTGGTGACTCGACCCGTCACTGGTTCTAGGGAAAACCCACCGACCGAAACCCATTATGATAAAACCATAGTTGTAAAAATCCCGACCAGCCTCCGATTAGTCGCCGATTACTCACTAATCGGAGATTAACCGATTAATTGCTAGGCGGTCAATGGCAGTCCTAGAACCCGACTAAATTTCGACCAAACCTTATAAATTCCAGTCAATTACTTAAAAAAATGGGCCAACGAAATGCTAAAACATGTCTACTTTAAAAAACTAGATATAAAAATGTGTGTGTATATATAACTAAAAATGAGCCAACGACCGACTATCGCTCAGCGATTCTTCCAACACTAGATAAAACACAAATAATCTACACCAAACATAAAACATGAAAACATGTGAAATTACCTGAGAGCCCATAACAAGAGCACCTTCTTCAAGAAACAAAGTAGAATCACTCACAACATTAAAACTACCAGTAACCCATTGCCCCTTAGGAACATTCAACTGGGCCCCACCCCTCCCTTCAAACTCCTTCATCCACCTCATCGCCGCCCTAAACGCCGCCGTATTGGACGTCACTCCGTCACCGACCCCACCAAACTCCACAATCGACCTCTTCACCACCCGCACCGGCACCGACCCGTCACACGTACCCGACCCGGACAACTCAAACTGAAAACCCGGATGGGAAACGGGTCGGGTTGAGAAGCCAGATTCGTTTTTGGTGATTTGGAGGCTTAGGATGACGAAGAGGGTGAAGAGAAGGAGGGGAAAAGCCCATGATGGTTTTTTGACGGTGGCTATTAGGCCATCCGTAGTCATAAAGCCCCTTGTGGGGCGTTATGCGACACGTGTCGTGCCACGTCACACAGGGGCTTTATGGGGCGTTATATCACTTGAGCCCGTAGTCATAACGCCCCTACCCATCATTACCTACCTATTAATTTTCAATTTTATTAATTAATTATAAAAACCTAACTATTTTGTGATTGGTCAGAATTTGAAAATGAAAGCCCATGGCGCCGCTATCACCATCGCGCCTGTCACCAAATTCTCCCCCATAGCGCCGCCCGTCGCGGTGTGCGGGGCGCTATGGGGCGCCATAGCCACCAAAACGCCATGTGTTCGCGCCCACTACGCAAGGTCTTAGTTTGTTGAGGATTGGGTGGTCGTTAACGTCCATCATGATGGTGGATTTGATGGGTTTTGGTTAATGGTGGGATACATGCATGTGGGAATTTGGAGGGGTTGATTTGGGTTTGTGAAGAGCGTGTGGGAATGGTGTTCATACATATGTTTTGGTCAGGGTGGAAGAAGACGAAAGTGGCAATCTTTTTGTTTTATATATCACATGAAAAAGACCCCTAAACTTATACATCTAGATTAATTAATTCAGTAGTCGTTATGTGGACCCGGTTAAAACAACATGGTCTGGCCAAAATACTGCTAGAGCCCTCTGTTTAGGAGGGTGAGAGATCTCTCTCATAACAAGTTAAAAATTCTCACCGTTCAAAAAAAATTTAATTCAATGGAAGTTAATATTCACACACTCCTCCTCTCTATCTCTCTCTCTATACATACATAGATATATATAGAATGAGAGAGAGTGAAAATGGATGTAAAAATAAGATTTATAGATGTGAGAATAGTGAGAGCCTAATTCAATAACTAGTAATAATGTCGCAGACATCGGAGGAATCAGTTCAAGCGTTATATGATTTGTTAACTGTATGAAAATGTGTGTTTCAACGTATCGAGCTGAACTTAATGTAACATATATAAGAATTGTGATTGAATCGAATTTTTACTATACAATCATAATATATTATTTGTAACTCGATTCATGCATAGAAAACGTAACTTGTATAAAGGAAAAACTGACATGAGAACCAAAAGGGATTAATTAGAGTTTTTTTTTTTAAAGAAACAACAATTTGACTTTAGTTCGGTTGAGATTTTTTTTTTTTCAAAACATACATAAAATAAAAAGGAAAAAATAGTTTTTAAGTGAAGGAAAGATATGGGTAAACTTGAGGGGGCAATAATATTTTACAAAGTTTTTAAAGACAATGACAAATTAGCTTTTAAAAAAAACGGTAGTTTTTTTCTTATGTTTCTCAAGATGGTATGTCATTAACATATATTCATTGTTTCTCCGCTACAACAACTATACCCGATAAATTCCACAAATAACAAAACTAGATGTAGGCAAACCTTACTCCTATCCATCCCTGAGGATAGAGAGACTGTTTCCAAAGAGACCTATGGCTCGAAACAGACAACCGAGAAACATACAAACTAAATAAATAGGGCTGATGAAAGAGTAACATAGCAAAAACATGAAAATGTATAACATGTCAAGTCCATATGGAGTGTATAAACATACGAAAGGGGTGATGAAATAGTAACATAGTAAAAACATGAATATTGATAATTCGATACCAACATACAGGCTTCTCATTGCGACTGCGGATGAGTATTAGATATAATATGTAAGCCAAGTTTACTGTAATTATTTCTACTGCAATCTTAATAATAATTTGATCAGTGCCCCTATCTAATTGTAACAGGGTTTTGATTGTAAAAAACGTGTGGAATGGTGTTCATACATATGTTTTTAGGAAAATAGATGAAAACGGCAATCTTTTTCCTTTTAAAACACTTGAAAGAGACCCTAAAGTTAAACAACTCCACATTTTATTAAATCAATTATCATTATAGTCAAAAACAGAAATTAATTAATTAATGATCAACATCAATCAAATTCATATAATACGAAAAAGATTATTGTATACAAAAAAACAAGAGAAAAATGTCCGGATAGTCCCTATGGTTTGTTCATTTTTCACCTTTAGTCCCTAACTTTCTAAAATTAAAACTATAGTCCCCAACTTTTACAATTTTGTTCCCGGATAGTCCCTGGTGCGGATGGATGCTAGTTTTTGAAGTTAAGTGGATGTGAAATTACAAAATTACCCTTTACTATTAAAAATCATTATAAAATATAAAAAAAATCTAATTTATTATTTTAAAGAAAAGTGGGTCTCACCTTTTTCCTATCCCACCCCCCACCCCTACCTCCTTTCTCTTCCTTTTTCTTTGTTGCAACAATCAAACCACCACCACAATAAATTAAGGAAATCTGTAAACCAAAATCCTAAGTTAATTACTGCTACACAAACTATCAATTAAAAGGAAAACTTACAAGAACACAAGGCACCTTTACATTTTTTCAAGAACAATCAAACATACAGAACAACTGAAGATAAAGGTTAAAGGCCATATTTTAGACTATCCACATCAAGGATGTTTGTAGGTGACATAGAGGGTGTTCATACCTATGTGGAGGGCATTTGTGAGAGGGATGGATTAGTAGGTGTTGTAGAGGATGACATGGAGGGTGTTCATTCTTCACAATTCTTGGGGAAGAATGGTGAAGAATGGCCTAATGGTGGGTCCTTTTTTTTATAAGGTTGTTTGTGGGAAGGATATATATGTTATTGTTGTAGGTAAAAAGTGTTTGTGGGAAGAATAAGTGAAAAGCTGATGTGGCATGCTGATTAGGCTGTTTGTAGAAAGGATAGCCTTTCACTGATGCGGATAGTCTTATTAATTGGACAAGCATAGATGCATAAGGAGTTGCTACAGCAGGTGAATGAGTAGTATTACAGTCACAAAACAACTTCTCTGAAAATTGGTTTTGATAATTTATTAAGGAGAATTAAACATCTACAAAATATTGAAAATAATATTGTTTCCTTGATCCTATTTAGTATCTATAATATGGATTAGGATCAAATACAAAGGATCCTAATTGTAAGAAGTGTAAGAAGGATTTATAGAGTGACAAGTGTCCAATAACCTAAAAAAACCCACTACACAAAAAAACCCACTAAAAAAAAAAAAAAAAAACTTAAACATCCACCACCACCACCAAAACACCCCCCCAACCCCCCCCCCCCCCCCCCCCACTCACATCACCCACCCAAAATTTTTTTTTTTTTTTTTTTTTTTTTTTTTTTTTTTTTTTTTTTTGCCGAGGGGGTGGGGGTTTAGGTTTTTGGGTGGTGGTGGGGGGTGGGGGTGGGGGTGGGTGTTTAGTTTTTTTTTATATTTTTTTTTAGGTTTTTGGGGGGTGGGGGGTTAGGTATTTTTAGGTTTTTGGGGGGTGGAGGTGGGGGGGGGGGGGGGGGTTAGGTTTTTTTGGTGAGGTATAGTTTTTTTTTTGTTTTTTTTTTTTGCGGGGGGGTGGGGGGGGTGGGGGTGGGTGTTTAGGTTTTTGGTGGTGATGTAGTGGGTTTAGTTTTAGGTTATTGGACACTAAACACTCTATAAATTCTTCTTACACTTCTTACAATTAGAAGCCTTTGTAGAATAACTTGACCCTCTATAATATATCTTACATGAGGTAAGATCAAATAAAAAAATTATTTTGCCTAAATAGGATGAGAAGTAATCTTAACCATTCATTTTTCAAATCAATGGTTAGGATAAAAGTGTAGGAGAAATGAGGAGTGCAAGAGTATCTTTGGAAAATCCTATTTATGGACTTTCTCTCTCCACATGCAAAGGCACATGCATATTCCACCCCCATTTTTTAAACGTTCATAACTTTTTTATACGACATTATTTTTTCATAAAAATTTCACCGTAAAATCGAGCGTCTTTTTATCTTTAATTTGAGTATCATATTGCTATATAAAATACTAGATTATAACCCCGTGTAATACACGGGGTCGAATAAATGAATTTTATATATTAAATAATAAAACAATATATATTTAAAAACCTCTTTTATTGCACGGGTTGAATAAATATAATTTATATATTAAATAATAAAAAAATATATCTATAAGAACCATATTGTATGGGTTGAATAAATATAATTTTATATACAAATAAAAAAGTTATATCTTTAAAACCGCTTGTTTTACACGAGTTGAATAAATGTAATATTGTTTAACAAATAATAAAATAATACATTTTTAAGAAACCTCATTTATTACATGGGTTGAATAAATGTAATTTTATATACCAAATAATAAAAAAGTAAAATCTATTTGATACCAAACTAAACAAAACGTTCAAATATATAGTTAATATCAAGAGTAAATTACGATTTTGGCCCATGTGGCGATATCACTTTTATCCTTTTAGCCAAAAAACGAATCTTTTAACATCTGAGCCCAAAACGTCTTTTTTTCTAACCCTTTTGGCCCCTACCAAAAGGGTTAGAAAAAAAGACGTTGAGGTCCAAAAGGGTTAGAAAAATGTAATATTGTTTACCAAATAATAAAATAATACATTTTTAAGAAACCTCATTTATTACATGGGTTGAATAAATGTAATTTTATATACCAAATAATACAAAAAGTAAAATCTATTTGATACCAAACTAAACAAAACGTTCAAATATATAGTTAATATCAAGAGTAAATTACGATTTTGGCCCATGTGGTGATATCACTTTTATCCTTTTAGCCAAAAAACGAATCTTTTAACATCTGAGCCCACAACGTCTTTTTTTCTAACCCTTTTGGCCCCTACCAAAAGGGTTAGAAAAAAAGACGTTGGGGTCCAAAAGGGTTAGAAAAAAGACGTTGAGGGCTCAAGTGTTAAAAAATTCATTTTTGGGCTAAAAGGGTAAAAGTGATATAACCACATGGGCCAAAATCGCAATTTACTCTAATATCAAATTAGATAACTAAGTTTGAATTTGAAGTAAATAGATAAATATAAAAGTAATAATTAAACTAAATAATATTTAGTAGAAGGATTATCTATAGTTAATTAGAAAAGATTTAATTAAAATTATAATTATCCATAAGACATGGTCTAATATGATGACAAGTGTCCTCAAAGTGGTTTCTTTTATTATATGTATAGATGAAGACTAAAAAACCCGACTAAAATGTGTTATATTTCTATGTTGTATAACATTTTTTTGTGCTGGATTTTTGTGCTAGATTTTTGTACTATATTTTTATGCTAAATTTTTTGTGCTGAATTTTTTTGTCTTAAATTTTTTTTCCTAAATTTTTTGTGTTGGATTTTTTTGTACTACAATTTTTTTGCTGCATTTTTTCGTGCTATATTTTTTTGTACTAGATTTTTTTGTGCTATATTTTTTTATGCTATATTTTTTTATGCTATATTTTTTTGTACTACATTTTTTGTGCTATATTTTTTTGTACTAGATTTTTTGTGCTAGATTTTTTTGTTGTATTTTTAAAAAACAAAAAGGTGCTACATGTCATTTTCACTCCTATTTATAAGAATCAAAATGTCATTCATTCCTACTTATTAGGAGTGCCACATGTCATCATCACAATCCTTCTTAGCTTACTTAGGCAAAATCCACTTTTTAGTGGATCCTTCCCCTATCTTACATAGAGTAAATTTTAAAATAGAATAAATACAAAAATAAAATGTCCAAAACAAATATCTACTGAAAAACATACAAGTTCCTTATAAAATCCCAAACCCGAAAAGCTTGAATTGCGTTCTCAATTGCGTTACGACATCGTCTTTATTTATTTATTTTTTATTTTTTATTTTGCTGAGATCAATGTATGATTACAAATTAGCAAAAAAAATCTAGATTAATTCTGAAGCATTGTTTAGGTATAATAACCATTGATCAAGGTCTTCTTTTTTGAAAGAAATAAAATATTGGATCGATTGACTAAATTATAAGAAAGTTTAATAAAAGAACAAAGAAATTGATAACGAGTTAAGGGAACAAGGAAAATAAAAAAGAAGGCTAATACGTGGTTTAAAAATATAATGTAAATAGAAAATAAATGAAAAACACTATTTTAGTAAATAATTTGTAAAAAATAATATTTTAGTAAATACTTTTACCACCAACACTAGTGTGGAAAAAAACACTTCATTAGATAACTATTGAAGTAATTCAGCCAGCATATAAATATTTTGCTTATTTATATAACTAGTAGTAATAATAATTTGGAAGAATATAGGTGAATTATAAATTATATATTTAGAAGTTGGTGTTGGAAAGTTAAAGTCGGTGGGAGAATGTGAACAAAGAGTGACGCCGATCCAATTTGTACGGTGCGAGCAAAACGAGGGTCCGTGATGGACGTAATCATGTAGACCATTACCATTACCAGTTGGTCCACCTTCACACTTCATATTTGTATTTATATAAAACACTAAACTACTCAAATATAATAAGAGTGTAACAAGTGCTTTCTTTGTTAGGAGTAGTCACTTCTTCACCCTCAGTTAATGCTATGCCACGTCAACTCTCTTCTTCTTCAGTTCTTATTTTGCACTAAAACGTAAGGGGTGCTCCCATCTTTACTCGCCAGCCAATCATAGCCATTTGAGGGGTCAAGAGGTCGAAAAAATCAACATCACACAAGCGGTGAGTAGTCCTAGGATATTTGAGTTTGCCGCATACAAGATGGGGATGGTGGCGGTGTTGCTACGCGGTAACACCTTCACCGGCACCGCACACCATCCCCGCTAACACCCCGTTTACTCTAAAAACAAAGGATGCCCGGTAAGGGTGTTGCTTAGACCTGGATTACAAATGAAGTCGGGTCTCGAAGTAACGTTTCGAAAGACAATTCTTTATGTCTATACTATCATTTCATCTTTATGGAGGATGAGGATGATGATGAGAAGTATTGACTTATTATAGATATTTACCTTTCGGCAAATGATATAAAAAACTTTCCATTTAGTTAATTAGATATGTTACTAACAACTCCTCAAAACAAATATAATAATAATGATCGATAATGATAACGATAATAAAAACGATAATGCTAAGGTCACCCGGGGTGGGCTCACGCCCCTGCCATGTCACCTCAATAGCCCTAAACATCGATTCGGGGGGTGAGGATACATATACGGAGACGGACCTTCCTCCTAAGGGACGGACCTAAACTTAAACCGGACAAACATTCTAATGACCCTCGTTCCTTAAGCTGCCGAGGATGGATCACCAAGCAAGTGCGTCCAGCCGAATGACGTCATCACAGTTGACTAATATAAATACCCCATTAAAGTACAAGCTAAGTACGATTTCTTGAACCGTCGTCTTACTTTCTCTCTCTATCAAATACTTATCCTCACGCCGGAGGGTGGTCGCAGAGGGGCCCTCCCATCTCTGTGGTGAGCCTAACGGTTTTCTCTTTTGTAGGTTCAAGTCTTCAATCTCTCTCCAAGGTCCTAACTCAGATTTCAGGCTCCGGCCTTTTGATCTTTGGATCTTCAGGGGGCATTATAGAGGGCTTCACCAAACAAATAACGAGTGTCAAAGGGATGGTTTGGAGGCCCACTTGATTCTAACCAATCATATCTATTATTCTTTATACAGTTACAGGGATTTTATCTAGTGTAAGTTAACAATAAAACCTTTCGCTTACGTGGTGCTGATGTGACGTGTTTATCCCACGCCCAATATGTAGCCTAATAACTATGATATCTGTTTCTCTGTGATATAAAACATCATTGTATACCTAGTCATTACTCATTAGTTTTTCTTTGATAGAGATAAAGGTGTAATAATATGAGTATTTAAAATTTTAATTAACAAAGAATAATAATAAACGGACTAGGGATTTATGACAGAGATAAAGGTGTAATAATATGAGTATTTAAAATTTTAGTTAACAAAGAATAATAATAAACGGACTAGGGATTTAATCTTTATAATACGGATATAACTAATTTTCGACGTTTAGAATTTGTTCTGAAATTTGATAATTAGTTTTTGTAACACAAACCAGAATTATTAACACAAACATGAAGGAAAATAAATAAAAATGAATGCATGTAAACAACTAAATTTTATAATGAAATAAGAGTTAAATGTGATTTTAGTCCATGTGGTTTGGGTCATTTTCGAGTTTAGTCCAAAGGTTTCATTTTTCGCCTATGGGTCCAAAAAGGTTTCACCGTTGCTATTTTAGTCAACTAGGTTAACTCCATTCATTTTTCCAGTTAACGAGAAGGGAAATTCAGTCATTTTATATGTAGTTCTGTTAACTAGAAGGACAATTCGGCTATATAAAATGACATAATTACTCTTCTCGTTAACAGAAATAATGGCTGAAGTTAACCCAGTGGATTAAAATGACAACGGTGAAACCTTTTTGAACTCACAGATGAAAAAATGAAACCTTTAGACTAAACTGCCAAAATGACCCAAATCATAGGAACTAAAAATAGCATTTAACTCATGAAATAAATAATAATCTTGTAAATAATTAAGAATGCCTTATAAAATAGTTGCAATACAATACAAAAAGAAAAAATGTCTTCGTAGTTGCCGACGCGAAGCTTCCTGTCAGGGTTCCGAACCCAGCCATGTTCTGGCCAGCAATTGTTGTCCAGCGGTGATCTGGTTCCAGCCCAATGACACCTTCTCAGCCTGGCTTCTTTTCAAGCCCACCACCATTGTATATTGACAGCCACTGTACTAAAATCTCTATTACATATACATGAGGTATTTTAAAATTCTGATGTCTTCTTAAAAACTGTCTTCTCACATATTACTAATGAGATTGCGCATGATACGTGATAGGAACTCAGAAGGTATTAATTCAGTTTATTACGGTACCGACAACTACTATAGGGACCGAAAGACAACACTTAAGAAATAAAGTCGTGATATACCCAAACTGATATAGATACATGTTTCAGTGGCGGATCTAACCCATTAAATCAGGGGTATCAAAAAAAAAAAAACTTTTTTTATTGTGCAATCATACGATAAAAAGAAACACGATAATAAAAAAATAAAAAATACCTAATAAATTTGTTCTCTTTATTTTTTCATGGTTTGAAATTGTTCCATTACACCGCCGTCTTTTACTTTATAAAAGGTTTAACTTATTGTTTTTGGTCTTAGTGTTAAGTTTTGTCATTTACCAACTGGGCTTTCTTTCAATTATATTATTCTTAACTTGGACTTACTTTATCATTTAGGTTTGATTATTCTACTAATTTTGAGTTGTAAAAGGTTTGAGCTTATAAAATAAGGATTTTAATAATATGAAGTATCCTATTTTTTGCCAGAGGTATTCTCGTATTTAATTAGGGGTATCCATAGTATAAAACCGAAAAAAATACACTACGAATACAGGGTTGAGCCGTAGCCTACCCCTCTTATAACACTAGTTCCGCCCCTGACGTGTTTTACATCGATCAAAAAACCATGAAAACAGATATTACTACAGTTTCCGATAATCGACGTTCGGTTGAGATTGGTGTAATTCGTCACGGTACTGCCACTCGCTATAGCAAATGAAAGAGAAAACCTAAAAAATAAGGTCGTGATATGCACCAAAGGACATCGACAGGTGTTCTTTGTCGTTCGAACTAGGGCTATAAAACTAGAAGCATAACCCCGACTAATGGACCCATTAGAATGAAAATAGTTCATAATGTCAACAAAGCTCTGCTCTAGCAAGTCCTAAAATTTAAGACCCTAATTCGTACATGACAAAAGTCGCAGCGGAAAACACGAACCATAAAATTTCTTTCATTACCAACGTTTTGACTTACTTGAAAGTTCGTTTTGATATGTATCTTCTACAAAGATAAAGCATAAGTCTTGTTTCCTAATAGTACATACTCAATTATTCCCGTACAATCTATCTTGTGACTCGATCTTTGATCTCTAATCCTTGTTATAATCGCCCGTTATCCATACAACCTGCACTCACCACATACATTCATAAACATTAGCACACATTATAATAACAAGATACATTCACGTACACTTCACATTTCGTCATCTTTCAAACTTTAAGCATTTCATCTGCGTAACCATTTCCTGGTGAGGCTTCAGTAATGTACCTGCATCACTTTTTCATTCTCAAGGTACACCATCAATAACGTTAACACTCAACATATCTAAGTCATACATACATACGTACTTGCATACCTACTTACATACACATCTACATACGTACATACTCTTCCTACAACTTTACATACGTGCATACACTCATACATGTCTTTATACATACACACATACACAACTACCTACGTACATACCTTTACTACATTTTTACATGCATGCCTACTCTCATACATATCTTTATACATACATACATACACATCTGCATACGTACATACCCTTCCTACAGCATTTCATACATGCATACACTCATACATCTCTATACTTACATACATACTCATCTGCATACGTACATACATTTCTTACAGTATTACATATATACATAATTACGCATCTACATACGTGTACAACACCTTGCATACCTCTTACATACTTGTACATTATTTACATGAGACTTAAACTTTGATTTATAGCCCATAAACATCTAAGGATCAATCAAAATCATGTTTAGAAAGTCCGCCGTAGTCCACGGACAACAAACCGGAGCCTACGATACATAAATCGACTTAAATAACAATTTTCAGACTTTTGGACTTAGGGAGGTCGTCGGCGACGGCCCGTAGTTTTTCCCGTAGCCAAAACCCCGTAGACAGGAAGATAACCCGTCGGAGAAAAACTGATTTTCCCTTGCCCGTCGGTGACGGCCTCCTTGCCCGTCGGCGACGGCCTCTCTAAAGTGCATTTTTTCTGCAGTTTCGTTTCATCGTCCGAACGCACTAAAACGCGCATAACTTTCGAACCGTTTACCCGTTTAACCTCCCGTTTCTTCCTACATGCTTGTAAATTCACATTCTATCACATAAACTTAAAATCCCACATTCGGATTACGGAAATTCTTAACTTACACGCTATCGTCTTATTATTCGTTTATGATTTATTCGACCCGTTCATGCATTCATCAACATAACTTGGTTATTTTACCAAAGCATCTTATAACTCTAACAATATCCGTGACGTCTATCATAACCTACTAAATTCTTGGATGTCTTGCATCCTCTTAACACATTATCGTTCATATGCTTAACTTGACCCGTTAAGGGTATTCGCGCATTAATTGGTCTATGACTGACCAAACCATCATCCCCACTTCCATACTTGTTCCAAACATTACTCTAATCGAATAACTTACTTCTAAACGACTTTTAAGATCGTCTACCCCAAAATACCCATCAAGGGCATTTTGGTCAACCTTAAACCCATCATTTACGACGAAAGACTTTAACACATATTTGACCTCAAACATCATGTTTAATTCATTACAACACTTTATTACTTACTTGTACTAAGAAGTGATTACGGAAATCACTTACCTTATGCGTCCGTGCTCGTATCCGATTCCTTGCCTCTTCTTGACCCGTTAACACCTCATGCTTGAGTCAGTCTCGACGTGATTCCTATACTTTCATTTCATCGAAATCACGCTCTTATTAGCATACACCTTTGTACACGTAACAATCATATCACTCGCATAATTCACACTTAACTTTCCTTAGTCATTTCTAACAAGCATTAAAATACATAATCAACTTCATATAATCATATCCGTATACGTTAAACTCATGTAACTCATCATGTCATTACATTTAACACGGATTGCTATAACATGTACCATACGACTTCCCATCAACCTACATTTACGACAACGAGTCAAATCATGTTTCTTATACTTAGTTGACTTTCAAAGTCAACTATTAACCATACTTAACTATCGACTTATCATCATATACCCGTAACATCATAATCGACTATACGGACGACACTATATACATTTCATCATACACTTGATGTGAGTACTACCTTTTAAGCATAACGTACAACTATTTCATGCACAATTCTTCTAAACTCATACATAACCCATCAAAACCAACTACTAATCATCATGTATCATTCCAAATGAACATTAAACACAACATCATCATATTCCTATACTTTCATCTAACAATAATTCATCATATCCACATAATACATCAATCATTCAACAAGACTTGAACATAGGAGGTGATTCTAGTCATCATCTTCACCCTAACTAACGGGTGTCACCTCTAATCATCAAATTAACGCAAACCATTCATAACCCATGTTCTACACGAGGATTCTAACCCTTGTACATGATCAATTTCATATTAACTCACGGATTAGAACATAACCCACTTCACCCATGATCACCAATCTTAGATTTAAGACATACCTTATGATCCCCTCGTGTTGGTGATCATTAATCCATGCTCGGTTATGGATTTCAGCTTCATCTTGCCTTCCAATTTGAGCTTAAAGGCGATTTAGGGTTTGAGGCTCCATGGGAGCCTCCTGATCTTTCTCGAACACACACGTGTGTGTTTGTGTGTGTTTAGTTATTTTATAACTTAACTTTCATTTGTTCCATTTTAGCCCCTCGGGTTTACTTTTAAAACATAACTGACACTACCTTAATCATTTAAGACTTTTGACCATACCCTTAACTAGGTTAAATAGCCTAGTTATTTATTTCCTGACGTGTCACATAATAACATACAACAAATATTAACATTCAGATTTTGGGGCGTTACATAAAAGGATCGAATAAAGCGAAAATTAAACCCGTCAGAGCCAGTTGCCTTTTTACCGTCACATTATCAGGCTGCAACTTTAATTTCAGCCAAGGAAAACGGAGCACAGAGAAGCTTAGAATCATTTTTAGCTATTTTTTTAATGCCATGGCAAGTAAAAGGAGGTCTAACCGTAACCGGCTCCCGAAACTTGTTAACGAAGAAGTTGAACACCTCCCGCTTAACCCTTTTTAATTCCAAAACCCCAGCTCTGTTTACCATATATGAGACCATTGAGACGAGACCTGCAGTTCTACTATTTATAAAACCATGGAAATAAGAAGCATTCTCGTCCCCTTCTAAAGCCTACTTATATTTGAACGGCTTAAGTAATAACAAATCCGTCTTTAGAGGGGCTCAAACTATTGATCTCAAAGAGAGTATTACCTTAACTCCAATGATTGTCAATTGGACCTAACCTCTACCCCTTTCCAAACCCACTTAACTTGAGATTTTAAGGCCAAATTTATTTAGGTTTCATCGATGTTTTCATAATCTGAAGGGGTATGGTCCCAAAAAGCCGCGCAGACCAATCAGGTCGCGCACGGGACCATACTCCTTATACATTAATCTTACTAATCTACAGACCCCGCGCGGACTACTTAGGCATAGCCTAAGCCGTGCGCGATGCCCAAGCAAGGATAAAGCTCAGATTATACACTTAGCATCCTGAATGAAAGCCCTCGAGCCCTAAACCTCGCGCCGGCTGACTGAGCACACGCCAAAGGCCACGTGAGGGTAGCGGCGCAGGATCTTTCCAGGAAGCACGAAAGGTACGAGTGGCAGAGGAGTAAGCCAATAAGCGTCCAACAGCCTGTATTCTATCGTGCTCCACGATCAACAATCGTGCAGGAGACAAAAAGTACACAAGGACGCCTACGTGGCACCAATCAGGAGGCGGCGAAAACTGCCCCATGATCCCCACTCACCTGCTGATGTTAGAGAGACAACAAGGACGACAACCCGGACACGTGGCTCCAATCAAGTTGTGCCAGCACCGAAGATCTTCTAGAGACACTAACGGTTGTCACAGAAGAGGCAAGACGGGTATTCCTTGTCGTCGTCTCCGGGCCTAAGGCCCATTAGCCTATCTCCTTCTACACTACTCTGGCTATAAATAGGGACCTCCATACACAGGTTGATTCATTCTGCTCTCTACTCTCACTCTTAACACACACTTATTTCCTCAAAAGAAGTACTTATTCTCACGCCGGAGAGTGATTAAGAGGGAAACCCCCATATTCCCCTCTTAACGAGCTTAACGGGGTGTTTATTGTTTTGCAGGAAGGATCACGGCTGAGCTCAGGAAGGATTAAGAAGATTGACCCTTATGGTTGAAACATAAACCAAACTAATAAACCTCAAATTAGTTCTGTTTTTCTTCATTGGCACCCACCGATTTTTACAATCATCTCATGTTCTTTTTCTGAGCTTTTTCTATTCTCTAGATCATGGCTGGTCAGGGAATACCGGATTTCGGTTTCGGTACACACTCTCAAGTAGGAATGGGGGAGGACAACCCGCACGTTCAACCCCTTCCCATTGACGAGTTAACCGAGGGCGAAGCAACAAACACCGGGGGACCCCGCGCGAGTATCACTCGCATCACTCGAACGGATACCCCAATGAGTAATACCGCTGGTCCGTCAAATCCAGCTCCTCCAAACATTTCGGCGTTATTAGGTTTACCAGAGGGCGAAACCCTAGCTTCCTGGTACGCCAAACAGATTGCTACTATAAACGCTGCTTACCAGTCGTTAAGTGCACATCAAGAAATATTGCAAGCGGAACCATCTTTGGTGACACCCCCTGGGCCAATACAGGGGGCGCGCCAAACACCTCCTCAGCAAAATGTACAAGGGCAGTTCAGCAGACCTCCTCCTCAAAGAAGACCAAGCGTGCATGACACGCGCGATACATATGAGGAGACAGGCAGTTACTATGATCATCCGTCAAATGCGCAATACAGGCGTCCGTTGCACAGCCGGTTTGGGCCGCACAACATAAATAATGAATGGGATAATACAGATGAGGATGATCCTACTTGGCAAGAAGACAAAGGTTCTTTAGTTTTCAACCGCTTGCAAAGAAATCATGAGTCTTACAGACCAAGGCCGCGCGCCGTCTACAATGAAGCAGCAGAACACGATTTTAGTCTGGTTTACAGACCAGCAGAAGCTGCCGAGCATTCGAAGTTTATCTGGAGCATCGCTCTAGCTCCACTGAAAAAAGCAAAGCTGCCACAAACCGTAGGAAAGTTCAACGGTCTTACTGACCCTGATGATCATGTGCGACTCTTCATGAGTGTTGGTGTATTAGGACAATGGACCATGCCAATGTGGTGCCATCTTTTCGTCCAAACTTTCACAGGGGCTGCTCACGCATGGTTCGACAGCCTCCCATTTGGGAGAATCAAATCGTGGATCGATTTCAGAGACCAGCTGTAACCCATTTCAGCCAGCAGAGACGCTATCAGCGCGATACGTCCGAAGTCACAGACATCTGGCGAAGGGAGAATGAGGGGTTAGAAGATTTCATCACTCATTTCAACAAAGAGTGTTTAGAAATTGGAGATGTTATTGAATATTTGATGCACGCCCACTTCAAAAAGGCCATCCATTGTGACAGTCTAATCAGGAATATCACAGGTAAAGACGTAATGCCTAAAGAATGGGACAAACTCATGGCAGCAACAAAGATCGTTGCGCAGACAGAAGAATCGTTGGCAGGTGGCAAGTATTCTTATTCTGGAGATCGTCTTTCAAGAGGCAACTCGCTCGACAATGGCAGGCGTAACAAAAACAGAAACCCTAGCTCGAAAACAGGCCAGTCCAGCGGTTATGAAGAGAGGCATCGCTTCAAAGAAGATGCGCGAGATACAATTGACCGAATTGGCTACCGTAAAGCCGTCAAGAATGAAAACCGAGAAAAACACTGGACTCCGCTCATTAAAACACCTAAAGAGGTGCTCATGACGGAGAACCATGATTTTAAGGCACCAAAACCAATGACAAACAAGAAAGGGCAAGACCCTAATCTTTACTGCGACTTCCACAAAGATACAGGCCATCTAACCGATGACTGTATCAACTTAAGGCAAGAGATCGAGAAAGCCTTGAAAAGCGGCAAGTTGAGCCATCTAGTAAAGAATGTGCGCAAGGAAATGCGCCAAATCCAAAGGAACGATGATGGAGGCCAGAAGAAAGTCAGGCGTCTAGAAACTCACATGGTCAATTGACCGAGACACATCGCAAGAAGCAAGGGCAAGCACCCATTTGAACCAGCTTGGCAGGAACAACAAGTCATTTTCCCAGTAGTGCGCGGGGACCACGCGCCACGCGCCCCATTGTCATTACCGGCATCATAGGCCAGTATGAACAGAGTATGTCTTCATCGATCCAGGAAGTACGGCCGACATAATCTATGAACAATGTTTCAATCAGTTCGACCCTGAAGAAAAAACGCATCTTGAGCCAGTTGACTATCCTCTATCCGGGTTCTGCAATGAAAAAGTCTTCTCGTTGGGTCAAATTAGCTTCCCAGTCACGCTATCTGACGGGAAGCACTCAAGAACAACGAACGTCAACTTCATTGTGATGGCAGTAAAGTCAAGACATGACGTTCTGATCGGAAGAGAAACCTAAGGAGAGATGAACATGGTAACCTCCACACCCCATTCAGCCATTGGCTTCCCAACTGAAACGAGGGTGGTGATTATCTATTCAATGAAAGAAGTGATGGCGACAGAAAATGCTCGCCCTGTTAAAGCAAGTAAGGTCTCACCAACTGAACCAGAGAAATGGGTCCTGAATCGCAAATACCCAGAACAAACGGTAACGATCAGCCATGCAATTTCACCAAGCATCAGGACGCACCTCAAACAACTGTTGTTCAGAAACATGGATATATTCACCTGGACACCGTCTGACATGACGGGCATCCCGCGCGACATCACTGAACATTGTTTGAACACTTATCCATCTGTTGAGCCTAAGGGCCAGAGGAAGCGCAACCTAGGATCAGACAAGACAAAGGCTATGAATGAACAAGTTTGTGAGCTGCTCAAGGCAGGAATATTGCGAGAGGTGCGCTACCAGAGTTGGGTCACGAACCCTGTAATGGTCGAGAAGTCTACAGGTGGGTGGCGCATGTGCGTCGACTACACAGATCTCAATAAGGCATGTCTTAAAGACTGTTATTCACTGCCTGAGATAGATAAGAAAATAGACTCTCTCGCGCCATTCAGGTGGAAATGTTTTTTTAGATTGCTACAAAGGATATCACCAAGTCCAGATGAAGCTGGAAGACGAAGACAAAACTGCCTTCCGCACTGACATCAGTATTTTTTTGCTACACAAAGATGCCCTTCGGGCTTAAGAATGCTGGCGCAACTTACCATCGATTAATGGACAAAACGTTCAGTGATGACATTGGGAAGCATATCGAAGTGTACATTGATGATCTTGTGATCAAGAGTCAGGAAGAGGACCAAATGTTGAAAGACATCGAGAAGACATTCAATTCTCTGCGAAGCGTGAACATGAAGCTTAATCCGGAGAAATGTTCTTTTGGAATGGAGGAAGGCAACTTTCTGGGTTTCGTAGTTACAAACGGGGGTTTTAAAGTCAACCCAGAGAAAGTCCAAGCAATCGAGAGAATGCCATCACCGCGCACGATCAAAGAAATGCAAAGATTAGTCGGCCGCCTAGCCGCGCTCAATCGTTTTCTATCAAATCACGCGGCAAAATCTTATCATTTCATTAGTACATTGCGCAATTGCGTGAAAAAGCAAGAATTTAAATGGACAGCGGAGTAGAACCAGCCTTCCAGCAGATGAAAGAATGCTTGATCAAGCTCCCTACTTTAACAACACCATTTGAAAAGGAACCCCACATTTTGTACTTGTCCGCTTCGGACAAGGCAATTGGGTCAGTATTGCTAGTGGAGAGAGATGGAGTTCAAACTCCAATTTATTATGTCAGTAGGGTGCTCACTGATCCAGAAACGCACAATTCGACAATGGAAAAGCTGGTTCTCGCGCTCCTACATGCCTCTAGAAGGCTACGCAGGTATTTCACCGGGCATGTAATCACTGTACTCACAAACTTTCACATTGGCACTATCTTGCAAAATCCGGAAACATCGGGTCGTTTGGCAAAATGGGCAATCGAACTGGGGGGCCATAACATCTTGTATAGGCCGCACCCAGCTATCAAAGGCCAAGTGTTAGCAGATTTCATCGCTGAAGTTCAGGAAGACAAGATCAAAGAATGTGAAGCAGTGGATATCCCTGCCCAGAACACCTCGGATGAATTGTGGTTGTTATTCACCGATGGGGCTTCAAATGAGGATGGCGCAGGAGCAGGTTTGCGCCTACTTAGCCCAGATAAGCATGAGTTCACCTATGTTATCAAGTTGGATTTCAAGAATACCAACAATGAAGCAGAGTACGAAGCGTTCTTGGCAGGCTTACGCCTGGCCATCAAGATGGGGACACAAAACTTACAAGCTCATGTTGACTCATTGCTAATCGCGAGTCAAATCAATGGTTTATACGATGCAAAAGGCGAGGTAATGGCTTTATACTTAGAACAAGCAAGAGAGCTGCCCCAAAGATTCAAATCGTACAAGGTTATTCACATCAACCGGTCAGAAAACAAGCCTGCTAACGCGCTAAGTAAGCTAGCCTCAACAGTATTTCAGCACCTCACGAAGGATGTGAGAATTAATGTTTTGAAAAACCCATCGGTACTGCTGCACCAGGTCAATGTTATAGAGATAGGGCCACCTTCGTGGATGACCCCTGTCATTCAATATCTGCAAAAGGGGAATCTTCTAGAGAGCAAGGCGGAGGCTAGGAAGATCTAAAACAAAGCGTTGTTTTATGAAATGAACGGGGGCATTCTTTACAGGAGATCCTTTTTGGGCCCACTATTACGATGCGTGGACCCCCAAGATGCAAGCTATTTAATTAGAGAAATTCATGAAGGCATCTGTGGAATACATGCGGGCCCTCGCGGTTGTGGCAAAGATCATGAATGCAGGATACTATTGGCCAGGGATGCACGTCGATGCTTTAAATGAACTGCGGCATGCGCCGAAGACCCTGCGCCTAAAGAATGATCTGATTCCAGTATCAACAGCCTGGCCCTTCCAACAGTGGGGGATCGACATGGTGGGACCCTTTCCTGAAGCCCCAGGGGCTGTCAAGTTTACTTATTTTCGCTGTTGATTACTTCACTAAGTGGGTGGAGGCAAAGGCCCTCGCTTCAACCTCAGCAATGATAGTGCGGAAATTCATTTGGGAGCATATCATTTGCAGATTTGGCCTCCCACTCAAAATAGTGACTGATAATGGCACCAATTTTGCCTCCAAAGATCTTAAAAAATGGATGAAGGAGCTGAACATTGAGCACACCTTCTCTTCTATTGCGCACCCCCAAGGCAACGGTCAAGTGGAAAGTGTCAACAAAAGCATAGTTGAAGGGATAAAGGCCCACCTGGGCATAAAAAGATGAGGCTGGGTCGATGAGCTCCCTAGCATCCTATGGGCTCATCGTAGCATGCCAAAAACAAGCAATGGCAAGACCCCCTTTAGCCTTGTTTACGGCTCAGAGGTGGTTATCCCAGCAGAAATATGCCTCCCCTCGCCGCGCTTATCAGCAGTTAACCAGATCGATAACGAGGCGGAGCGCCGCTTAGACTTGGACCTACTTGAAGAAAGGCGCGAGATCGCGCGCATTAAATTGGCAAGTACAAGACCCAATTGGAGTGATACTACAATGCGAGGGTGCGCATATGTACGTACACTCCAGGGGAATATGTGTTCAGGCACAACAAAGCCTCTAATGCCGAGCACCCCGGAAAACTAGCACCCAAATGGGAAGGCCCATACTTAGTTCATTAGGTGCTAGGAAAAGGGGCGTACAAGCTGCACTTTAGATGGCCACATCATCCCGCGCACATGGAACGCGCAACAATTGCGCAAATGCTACATGTAACAACTTTCTATGTATGTTGGCCACGCTCCTATTTCAGTTACTTAATGCAAACGTTGTCTATGCTTTATGATTATCACCCTATGTCTTCTACGTTACAAATGCATGTTAAACTTTTGATTAGCACAAAAACACTTCAGTAAATTACGAGCTCTTGATTTAAGCCTCCAAGGTTCTCCGTGAACATAGTGCGAGGCCGGGCAACAATACTCATAACGAGCCGCACTTACATTTATTCGCGCTAACTTAACCAAATTTTCTAACAACAATGCAATAATTGTTACACTTATGACGGAATAAAAGGCAAACTTAGTTCCATTCATGAAAGCGCAACCGCGCAATGTTTACATATCTAAAAAAGTCAAAAAATTACAAAGTCACGAAAGCCTAAACACCCTTCAATCTATTCATCACCGCCACTATCAGCCGATTCCTCCTCATCCAACAACTCCACAGTTTCTGGAACAGTGAGGATCGACTTCAGTCGCGCCACATAATCTTCATGTTTTAGCGCTTCCGTGACCAACTCCATAACCGGTAAGGATAGATGGTCATAAACTTCTTCAGCTTGAGAAAGCACCTCATCGGCTTGATCAGTCACGGAGCAATGGCGAGTCCCAAAGTGCTGTCCAAGCGCCTTCTCAACATGTTGGGCGCATTTGAGATAGCCACCGTGATGCCCAACGACATACGTAGCATCTGTAAGTGCCGCAACTGCTTGGTCCAGCTCAGTGGCGGTCAGTATGGAATTAGCAACCTATTCAAGAGAAACAAAATCGTGACCACTCGGACAGTGTTACAGATGCTACGTATGTCGTTGGGCATCACGCTTGTCTCTGAATCTGAATGGATACGCAACCATGGTGAAGCTGATGTAAGTGTGTCTCTTTTTTCCCTTAAGTTATCATAGCTTGTTTTAATTGTTAAACTTTGATAAAAATTATGTTGGCAGCGGTAAGTTAAACGCTTATCACGTAACGATTAAAATGCGAAACGAACGTCGGTGACCACCCGGACAGTGTTAAAATCCTAAAAATAGTCTGTGATGATTGAAATAATAATTTTAATCCTATTCGTGAAGAAAAATAAATTAAAACGCTAAGAAACTCTATTTTTCGAGTTTAAGCGCGTACAGCGCGATGCAGCGCGTATACCTACAAGATACTGTCAACACAGCCCGTCAAGGCAACTGAAAATCATTTTAGCAATAATTTGATAAGTTTATTTTTACAGAATGACAAAAATAAATAAAAACGCTTAAATTCGTGTTTTTGCGATTTAAAGCGCCTACTGCGCCGCACAGCGCGCATACTGCCAAATACCGACAACGTACCCAGTCCAGGCAAACAAAATCACGTTCAGTAATATTTTGGCAAGTTTATTTTTATAGAACACTAATAATAATTTAAAATACACTAAAACGGGTTTAAAACGCTAGATAAAATACTCGGTATCTAGTAAAATACCTGTTTTATTCATTAATTTACATATGTATGCATATATATATATATATATGAATTATGTGTATAAAAGAGAGAGAGAGAGGGAGTTGGCGGCCTAAGGTGGTGCCACCACCTCTTGGAAATGTGAAAACTTGACAAGTGTAGCATGTGTCATAAACTTAATCATTTGATCTTTTTAAACACACTTCTCATTTCACAAATCAAGATCAAATTCATCTCTCTTCCCTCTTGAACACGTACGGCCGAACACCCATTCACACATACACATTCAAAATTTCCAACCTTTCCATGAAGATTCAAAGACTTTCCTAGATGATTTCAAGAAAAAAATGGTGTTTGGAAGTGATTTCAAGCAAGAACAACCTTCATATTCTCATCTATTCTCAAAAATCCATCTAAAATCTTGAAGGTATAAAAACTTACTTTATAAACTTTGTTTTGATTCTTGATGATTCTTGATAGTGATGGAAGTTTCTCTTGTTCTTGAATCTAAACATAAACTTGAAACTTAAACAAATGGGTTTTTAAAGAAAAATGAAATGAATGAGTATGTATGTATATGTATGGCTGTAGGTATATATGTGTGTGTGTATATCATTGTGTTTTGATTTTTATTGAAAGGTTCTTGAATAACATAAGTCTTGAATGATTGATTTCATTCAAGAATTAAAAGTTGTCATAAAGAATGTTCTAAAAGGAGTTTTATGATTTAAAAAGGGGCTTGTTAAAAGTAAACTTTTGGAGGTTTATGTATGTGTATATGTGTGTCGTGTATATGTATGTAGATGTGTATGCATGCATGTAAATTTTGTCATATACACGTAAATGTAAGAATACTTGCATTTATGTATGTGTGATTAGATGATTATGGATGATATATGTTATGATTTGTAAGAACATGGAGTTAATGTATTCTTAGATGCATTTAAGATCATGTATGATGATGATGATATGATATGGATGCACTAGATGGACATGCATGTTGATTGGTGATCTTGAAAAGATGATTTAAATATGATTTGTTAAAAATTAATTTTAATCAGATTCTAAACATCAAAAATGTAAATATTTGAAGTATTTAGTGACATATAACTTTATCATAATGTTTGCTAGCTTTGCATGTTGTACATGGTGCATTAAAAGTTGTAAAATACGTGAAATCGCATGATTTATGTGACTTACACAAAAACTGCACTAATCTGATTATAATCACTATTTTAATCAGTAAATAACATATATTGAGTTAAAATATCAAGTCATTTCGAGTTGGGATGATTATAGTAACGTTTAACGCAAAACTATGCGTTAAAAAAGTCAAAAATCGGCTTTTCGGATGATTTTTATAAAACTGATTTAGATCAGTAAATAAACTGATGTTTTTAGTTTAAAAACAATTATTTTAACTAATTTTAAGTTTACTTGGTGTTTGGTTGGTCATATGTGACTCCCGACGCCCGAAAACGTTACCGAATCGCTAAAATACGCAATTTTCAATAAACACTAGTATGAGTGAATCTTATGTGATAAAATGTGTTAAGTGATTTAAACATGTAAATGTGATAATATGTTAAGTGTTAATTTGATAATGGGAAATTTAGACTATGCATGTATGCATGTACGTTTTGTGCGGTAGAAACGGTGAAATTGCGTTAGATGTGTAACTTGTTCGTTGAGCATGAAATTTGATACATATATGATATTTTATGTGTAATTGCTTTAAAAAAATGACAAAATAGATAAGTTAATAATATTTCACGTGTTTCGGTGTTAAATTATATGAACGTTTATGTACATATATTACGAGGCGCAAATCGTAGGTATATTGCGTGTAAACGGGAGAGTTAACGGATTTACACAATAATGGTCACCAATAAAATTGTTCAAGTCACAAAAATACTAAATATATATATATATATATATATATATATATGTATATGGACTCATATATATACTATTAACATGCCAACATAATAAAAAATGACAACTTTTCGAGAAAATCTCAAAGTTATGTGATAATTCTAAGAAACGGAGAAACTTAGGATTTTTGTGTTAAATATATATATATATATATATATATATATATATATATATTTATTTAGAATTGTTCCTATATTAGGACGTATATAAAATCAATCTCTGGGATTGCGGTATTAAAATGCGCACCCAGATGTGAGTGTCACTAAACCCCTATTTTTACTGTTTTGTATATATTTTGGGGGTAGAACACGTCGTTAAAAGGGTTTAATAATGTTTTCGAAATAAAACATACCTTTTAATATAAAATATATATTTTCGCTGAAAATATATGAGATTTGATAAGTTATACGTTTCGAAGTAAAACGTTATTGATGAATAAATGTGGGACATTGGGATGGTACGGTGTTTCCGAGGCGAAACAGACCGTAAAGTTGGGACGGATGCCGGCCTGAGTTTCGAGTGATGGAGATTCAGGGGATTCGTGCAACTACGTGTATTAAATTGTCATATTAGTAGGATATATATATTGTACGTGAGACAGACATCATATTGTTCTTCGAGAAAGAACCCTGCGCCCATGATGTCGTTTAATCAGTTAAGTATTGTACGCGAGGAATTGTTGGTAGATCTATCGGGTTGACAACCCCGTCGTGACCGGTCCCCCCGTGTCAATGTCAAACGACGAATTAATATTCTGTTGATTGTCTAGTTTTGATTATCCCTGCATGGTTAATATATAGTTTGTATCATCTAGCTAACATACGAGTCTGAAAATTGACGTTATAATTTAATATACAAAACCTGGGCAATATATACTACAGTTGTCGGATCGATGAACCGGCGGAAGGCCCATGGATTTTAATAAGAAAGTAAAATGGACTTTCTAAGAATTAAATGGATGTTTTTAAATAAACACCTAAACAGAAAGTTTTCCTTGGAATAAAATCTGTTAGTAAACGAATAAGTGAACTCACCTTCCTTTGTGTTGACACTTGATTTTTAACGTGTTCTACAGGTACTTGAATTCGGCTTCGGGAAATCATGGCGTATCTTGTGTTTGAATGATGCATGTTGTTTGTTTGAAAATGTTGGACAACTTTTAAACTTTCTGGGACTTTTGTAATAAGATCCGCGAGGATCAAAGACATCTTAACTATGTAGTTGTGTCGTGACTTAAAACGTAATGTTTAATAACTTATGTTTAAAATAAACCAATATGTCCAACAATAAAATGCATCGCTCGACAAGATATAAATGGGCACCAACTTCCGTCTCCACTACGTTTAAATATTCCGCTGCGACGTTTTTGGGGTGTGACAGAAGTTGGTATCAGAGCCATTGGTTGTTAGCGAACTAGATGTTTTCGGAGAAAAACACTAGACTTCAACCAGAGAATTTTGAAATATAAGTCCAAAATTCTCGAAGCCAAGAATTTTAATAAACATAGAAAAATTTGTATCATATATGAAAACCCTTATGTGTTTATGTGCATACGTGATTTCCTGTTTATTTTCAGCCTTATGTGTTACTGTTCATGTTGATCACACACTTACTTGTACGGTTATATATGTGTCACAGATGTCGCACGAGCACGAGGTCATCGAGATCAACGACTCAAGTAGCGAGCCAGATTTCGAGACTTCACCCAGATCCATTTTACCAGAGGCACCTATCACGACCCCACAGATGGTTGGTATGGCTGAGTTTGCTTCATCATTCCATGTCGACCCTGCTTTCGCTAGCCAGGTAGACCCCCGGTATGCTTTCACGAGCAACGGGTGGATTGATGACAACGGTGACGCTCCTTTCTCGATCCATGAGACAGGACAATCATCTGGCACAGTACCAGTTATCGATGACGTGATCAGAGATGTCCCTGTGTTTGGAGGACCTTTCAGTATTGCACCAGCAGTGGATGCCACTATTGTTACAACTCAACCATTAGAGCCGTCTGTTGCTCCACCTGCTACTGTGATCGAGCCTGTTGCTGAGGTCCCTCCACCTGTTTTGTCAGAGTCACCTTTACCTGTCATTGAGTCACGCACATCTTCTACGCCTCTATTAGTGTATTATCACCGCAGGAAGAGAGTTAGGCCTGCTGGAGAGGTTGCTTCCACGTCACAAGTTGAGACTGCGTCTGCTTCTAAGAAGCAGAAAGGAGTTTGGGTGGATCGATGTTGCCATTGTGACCGACAGTTCACTGCCATGCGTGAAGAGCTGGAAATGACTAAGGGTAAACTGAAGGACCTCGAGGGGCAAATCGACTGGTACAATGAGTTGAAGGAATTAGATGACAGCGCGATGGATCAGATGCATTGGAGGATCGTGGATTTGGAGGAGTTGGTTAGGAAGATGCTAGATTTCATAGGGATGAAGCGTTAGATGTTGTTTATGTTTGTTGATGGTTGTTTGTTTTTGTTTGTTGTGTCTGGATACTCTTTTTGATGCTTTTCTTTTGGGGGCCTGCGTGCCAATTATATTTTGTGATATTAGGTAGAAATTTTGTGAAAAACTTGTTATGGGTGTCGATGTAGACATGCCAATGATAGACATGATGTACTGAAAAACAAGTTGTTAATTTCTATGATAATATCAGATAGTTAACTTTTGGTTTAGAAATTGCTCTCATTAATATGTGGATATTATACATGCGCAATGTTTGGTCCACTAATATTTAATGATCGACTTATTTTATTTTGGTTATCATCTCATGTGATTGTTATTGTTGTAAATAATAGAAATGACGAGAATGCCGCCAAAAGCGAGACAGGACACTGGACTACCTGCCACCCCGGAGGAGTTGGCTCGACTCATAACCCAACACGTTAATACTGCCTTGGAACAGCGTGATGCTAACCAAAATGATGGCCAGAAACGTGAATGCGGTACTCCTGGGCAGGATCTTGGTGGGACACAGATTGGAAACCCTTCAGGTAAAACAATGATCGGAAAGTTTTGGTTGTTCATCCGTTATGATCTCATTGGAAAATATTCCTTATTTCTATTAACCATATGAACAGTGCACCGGAGCGTACACAAAACAGTCCAGGGTTGTAGCCCAAGATCATTTACTGGTGTCCTATGCAATGACGTGACCTCGATATGCGTGATATCAGGCTGTCAGAATGAGTCAGTTATCCGAGTGTTTCAGCGATCTGAACCTGGAATTGGAAATTCGAAGAAGCGCAAACCCGAGAGCTCCAAGAAGACTCCTGAAGTTGGAAGTAGAAAGAAACGCAAATTGGAGAAAGGAAGTGCAGCTAACCCTCAAGAGACAGGAAAGGGTAAGGACGGTGGTGGACAAGAGAAGTGCGCCAGATGTAGCCGAACTGGACATGTGACTTCCCAGTGTTACGCTAAGAGTACATTGGATGGAGCTGCGCTTGAAGGATGCTTTACATGTGGTGGACAAGGACACTACAAAAGAGAATGCCCAAATTCGAAAGGACATGACGTTAAGAGTAATTCCGTTGGGGCAAGTGTCAGGAAGGTAAGTGAGAGTCCTGCTACGGTTACCAGTATGTTTTGAATCAAAAGCCAATCTATGTTCATACTTATGATACTAAAGCTGACTTGAGTTTCGTTCGAGAAACTATGAACCATTGATATGTTCACCTATAAGTAAGCTAAGTATAAAGTGTCTGATAGAACTAATAGTTGGTAAATTGATAGAAACTAGCGAGGTCGTTCGTAGTTATAGTATTTAGTTAGGTGATTGTAGTTTTGGAGATTGGATTCTTATCAGTGGAGTTGAGAAGCTTTGATGGAAATGCAAGAATGAATTCACTTTCTGAGGATAAAGTGGGGACTATCGCTCGAAGAAGCTAGCTGGAATATTTCGTCCACATGACAATGGAAAGGCGGAAGCGGTTCGCGGGAATCGTTCGAGTTGAGTGTTAATAGTCGAGTGTGGTCAGTGTTGTGAGGATGCTGAGTTGTTGCGAAAGGGCTATTCAACGTTTGCAGTAAGCGTGATGGATGCAGAAACCGAATGTGGGAACGTCGGAGAGATTTCTATTAAACACAACTATCCGGAAGTCTTCCTAAAAAGACTTGCCTGAATCTTCTCAACAAGATGGATCGAACTTCGTATCGATCTGACTCACGGTGCTGCGCCCGATTGCACAATCTTCTTACAGATTAAGCACCGCCTGAGGTGATAGAAATGATGAGATAGTTCTAAGAGCTTTTGGACAAAGATTTCATTCGATTGAGCTTTTCGCCTTAAGATGCATCTTCCTTGGTGGAATAAAGAAGGATGATGAGAGTATGCTTATAGATCAGTTTGAGATTGGGAAGCGTGTATCATGGACTTAGAAGGAAGTTAAGATACTCACATGCCCTTGGCAGAGATATCTTACAACAAAACTTAACACGCTAAGAATCTAGGTTGTCCAGTTTGAAGCCATGCATGGATGAAGAGTTGATCATCACTACGTGGAGCAAACGTGTCAAAGTACAATTAACCAGACTTCAGTTTATCTAGAAAACCAGCGACAGGATTTGTCTAGATCGAGGGAAGGTTAAAGGTCGCCAATTGATCGACAGAAGAATTACAAGGACAATTGAAGATTTAGTTCTGATAAAGGAGTTATATTAAGAGAAATGCTGTAAGGTTTAGCAGAGGAGAGAAAAACTGAGCCACGTTGACTTGGTCCTTTCGAGAGCCCATCTTGAGTTGGATCAGTTATATATGGGCTCAAGACTACCATCAGAAACAAGTGGTCTACGCGATGTACAATTTGGATGCATTTGAAGAGAGGTATATTGAGTGATACACTAATTTTGCGTTTTGTAAAGATTATTTGGGGAGATAAACGGAGGTTTATCGAAGCATCAAAGAAGCAGTGCGTATAGCCAGAAAAGTTATGTTACTAATCGGAAGGGCGATTTCAGCATTCCAGTAGTATCTACGATTTATAAGTCGTGTAACCGGAGGATACCCTAATTAGTGGAACCTTGACTTGAATCTCCTTGATGTAGAGTTACGAATGTTGGACCCTGGAAAGGGTGGAGAGTGTTGAGTTGAGAGTTTAGGAATCGAGAACGTGTGTAATATAGATCTACAAGGATTCTTCGAAAGAATCCAAGTTTCTCGCAGAAACTATGAGACTATATTCAAAAGATCGTTTTGTTTATTTTTATTAGTTCAAAAACAAAACCTGTAGAGTAAAATTTCGGGGTCGAAATTTCCTACACAGGGGGAGACTGTGACACCCGGCTCTTCAGGTCGTACTGTACAATTGTAATACGTATTGTTAATAGGTAACATGGCTATATTTGTTTGGTTATGATGTTTATACGTGAAATTTAATGTGTTAGTAAAATTAAACTTTGATAAAAATTATGTTGGCAACGGTAAGATAAACGCTTATCGCGTAACGATTAAAATGCGAAACGAACGTCGGTGACCACCCGGACAGTGTTAAAATCCTAAAAATAGTCTGTGATGATTGGAATAATAATTTTAATCCTATTCGTGAAGAAAAATAAATTAAAACATTAAGAAACTCTATTTTTCGAGTTTAAGCGCGTACCGCGCGATGCAGCGCGTATACCGACAAGATACTGTCAACACAGCCCGTCAAGGCAACTGAAAATCATTTTAGCAATAATTTGATAAGTTTATTTTTACAGAATGACAAAAATAAATAAAAACGCTTAAATTCCTATTTTTGCGAATTAAAGCGCGTACTGCCAAATACCGACAACGTAGCCAGTCCAGGCAAACAAAATATTGTTCAGTAATATTTTGGCAAGTTTATTTTTATAGAACACTAAAAATAATTTAAAACGCACTAAAACGGGTTTAAAACGCTAGATAAAATACCCAGTATCCATTCAAATACCTGTTTTATTCATTAATTTACATATGTATGCATATATATATATATGAATTATGTGTATATAAGAGAGAGAGAGGGAGTTGGCGGCCTAAGGTGGTGCCACCACCTCTTGGAAATGTGAAAACTTGACAAGTGTAGCATGTGTCATAAACTTAATCATTTGATCTTTTTAAACACACTTCTCATTTCACAAATCAAGATCAAATTCATCTCTCTTCCCTCTTGAACACCTACGGCCGAACACCCCTTCACACATACACATTCAAAATTTCCAACCTTTCCATGAAGATTCAAAGACTTTCCAAGATGATTTCAAGCTAAAAAGGGTGTTTGGAAGTGATTTAAAGCAAGAACAACCTTCATATTCTCATCTATTCTCAAAAACCCATCTAAAATCTTGAAGGTATAAAAACTTACTTTATAAACTTTGTTTTGATTCTTGATGATTCTTGATAGTGATGGAAGTTTCTCTTGTTCTTGAATCTAAACATAAACTTGAAACTTAAACAAATGGGTTTTTTTAAAGAAAAATGAAATGAATGAGTATGTATGTATGTATATGTATGGCCGTAGGTATATATGTGTGTGTGTATATGATTATGTTTTGATTTTTATTGAAAGGTTCTTGAATAACATAAGTCTTGAATGATTGATTTCATGCAAGAATTAAAAGTTGTCATAAAAAATGTTCTGAAAGGAGTTTTATATTTAAAAATGGGCTTGTTAAAAGTAAACTTTTGGAGGTTTATGTATGTGTATATGTGTGTCGTGTATATGTATGTAGATGTGTATGCATGTATGTAAATTTTGTCATATACACATAAATGTAAGAATACTTGCATTTATGTATGTGTGATTAGATGATTATGGATGATATATGTTATGATTTGTAAGAACATGGAGTTAATGTATTCTTAGATGCATTTAAGATCTTGTATGATGATGATGATATGATATGGATGCACTAGATGGACATGCATGTTGATTGGTGATCTTCAAAAGATGATTTAAATATGATTTGTTAAAAATGAATTTTAATCAGATTCTAAACATCAAAAATGTAAACATTTGAAGTATTTAGTGACATATAACTTTATCATAATGTTTTCTAGCTTTGCATGTTGTACATGGTGCATTAAAAGTTGTAAAATACGTGAAATCGCATGATTTATGTGACTTACACAAAAACTGCACTAATATGATTATAATCACTATTTTAATCTGTAAATAACATATATTGTGTTAAAATATCAAGTCATTTCGAGTTGGGATGATTATAGTAACGTTTAACGCAAAACTATGCGTTAAAACGGTCAAAAATCGGCTTTTCGGGTGATTTTTATAAAACTGATTTAGATCAGTAAATAAACTGACGTTTTTAGTTTAAAAACAAGTATTTTAACTAATTTTAAGTTTACTTGGTGTTTGGTTGGTCATATGTGACTCCCGACGCCCGAAAACCTTACCGAATCGCTAAAATACGCATTTTTCAATAAACACTAGTATGAGTGAATTTTGAGTGAATCTTATGTGATAAAATGTGTTAAGTGATTTAAACATGTAAATGTGATAATATGTTAAGTGTTAATTTGATAATGGGAAATTTAGACTATGCATGTATGCATGTACGTTTTGTGCGGTAGAAACTGTGAAATTGCGTTAGATGTGTAACTTGTTTGTCGAGCATGAAATTTGATACATATATGATATTTTATGTGTATTTGCTTTAAAAAAATGACAAAATAGATAAGTTAATAATATTTCGCGTGTTTCGGTGTTAAATTATATGAACATTTATGTACATATATTACGAGGCGCAAATCGTAGGTATATTGCGTGTAAACGGGAGAGTTAACGGATTTACACAATAATGGTCACCAATAAAATCGTTCAAGTCACAAAAATCTTAAAAATATATATATGTATATGGACTCATATATATATATATATATATATATATATATTAACATGCTAACATAATAAAAAATGACAACTTTTCGAGAAAATCTCAAAGTTATGTGATATAATTCTAAGAAACGGAGAAACTTAGGATTTTTGTGTTAAATATATATATATTGATTTAGAATTGTTCCTATATTAGGACGTATATAAAATCAATCTCTGGGATTGCGGTATTAAAATACGCACCCAAAGGTGACTGTCACTAAACCCCTCTTTTTACTATTTTGTATATATTTTGGGGGTAGAACACGTCGTTAAAAGGGTTTAATAATGTTTTCGAAATAAAACATACCTTTTAATATAAAATATATATTTTCGCTGAAAATATATGAGATTTGATAAGTTATACGTTTCGAAGTAAAATGTTTTTGATGAATAAATGTGGGACATTGGGATGGTACGGTGTTTCCAAGGCGAAACAGACCGTAAAGTTGGGACGGATCCCGGCCTGAGTTTCGAGTGATGGAGATTCAGGGGATTCGTGCAACTACGTGTATTAAATTGTCATATTAGTTGGATATATATATTGTACGTGAGGCAGACATCATATTGTTCTTCGAGAAAGAACCCTGCGCCCATGATGTCGTTTAATTAGTTAAGTATTGTACGCGAGGAATTGTTGGTAGATCTATCGGGTTGACAACCCCGTCATGACCGGTCGCCCCGTGTCAATGTCAAACGACGAATTAATATTCTGTTCATTGTCTAGTTTTGATTATCTCTGCATGGTTAATATATAGTTCGTATCGTCTAGCTAACATACGAGTCTGAAAATTGACGTTATATTTTAATATACAAAACCTGGGCAATATATACTACAGTTGTCGGATCGATGAACCGGCGGAAGGCCCATGGATTTTAATAAGAAAGTAAAATGGACTTTCTAAGAATTAAATGGATATTTTTAAATAAACACCTAAACAGAAAGTTTTCCTTGGAATAAAATCCGTTAGTAAACGAATAAGTGAACTCACCTTCCTTTGTGTTGACACTTGATTTTTAACGTGTTCTACAGGTACTTGAATTCGGCTTCGGGAAATCATGGCGTATCTTGTGTTTGAATGATGCATGTTGTTTGTTTGAAAATGTTGGACAACTTTTAAACTTTCTGGGACTTTTGTAATAAGATCCGCGAGGATCAAAGACATCTTAACTATGTAGTTGTGTCATGACTTAAAACGTAATGTTTAATAACTTATGTTTAAAATAAACCAATATGTCCAACAATAAAATGCATCGCTCGACAAGATATAAATGGGCACCAACTTCCGTCTCCACTACGTTTAAATATTCCGCGGCGACGTTTTTGGGGTGTGACACCCGGGCATCCGTTAACAAACGCTCCCGGTTCTTCTTCCAACTCACACGCTCCTTATACATATTGCACCACTCGCGCATAATCTGATGGTTGGCAGCAACGGTATTGGCCTCTCCAACAATGTAAGCACGATACAAATCCTCGTGGTTGGCGATTCACCTCTCCCGGAGGGAAAGTCCCCAAGAACCAATCCCGACATGTTCCGAAATCAACAAAGGTATCTTTTTGCTTCAAACTCCATACGGGGACATGTTTTTCTTCACCACGTTGCTCCTCAGTATAAGTCTTGTAATAAATATCCCCCAATGTGTCCTCTACACCAATGGGGGATCGTGGCCTTGGAATCTTCTTCCCATCACCCTTCTGGCTCGCGTGCCAGAACCACCAGCACCGTACCAGCCGCAGTGGTAGAAATATCTTGATGCGCCACCTGCTCCTGTACGTTGGCAGCAGACCCCCTAGCAACAGATAACACTTGCGCAGTTTGGGTGGGGGCGTCATGCTGCGCGGCTGTACTAGGAGTAGCAACTTCTGGTCCTTTACCTTTCAAGGGCTGGTCAAGCCTAGTAATATGCACGACCTCCGGACCCTGAGCTTTATCATGAGTGGTAGTAGCATCGGTCTCGGTCTCTTTCAACACTTCCTTTTCAGGAATAACATCGCCCGCAGGCTCCTCAACCCTTTTTTCAGCCTCCTTCTCAGTGGTCGTCTTCGGACGGATAATAACAAACTTGGTCTTCTTGGGCTCTGGCTCCTTAGGCTTTTTTAGCTCAGGTCCCTTAACCTTTTCCGCAGCCTTCTTCAGTGCCTCTGCAGAAGGGAAAAATGTAAGAAATTTTACCAAGGCAGAAAGCTTAAAACATGAAGGATTACAACACCAACCTGGTGAGAATTTATAAAGGCTCCGCAACCTACCCTGTTTCCCTTTCGGTTGGGTCGCAACAGCTTTTTGTGCCGGTGGAGTGTCCCCAGCTGTGGTCTCCTCGCGCGACCTTTTTGTCACACCCCGATATTTCCACGTATTACCGGTGGGCCCGGTGGGGAGTATCGTGACGTAGTTGATATCATCATAGTCAATAATCACAGTTTAATTGCACAGCGGAAGTCTAAAAGTAATTTATACAAACCGAGTTTAAAGTAACATAAAATATTACAAAACGGATTGAAAGATGGATCCACAGGCGGATCAAAACAAAAAGGAGTATTGTTCAACAGATTTAAAGTGATAAAAGCTTGCAAGACTCTTTATTTAATCACTCAGGAGTTCTAGCCCATTACGCTTAGTACCTGCACTTAACCTTTTGAAAATACGTCAGTTTACACTGGTAAATACAATTAACTGACTCTTTTGAAAACATTTACAAAAATTTATTTAGATGCACAAGGCATAAAATCTTTTATAACTTGGGACAATTATTTAAAAATAATCTTGTATACATATTTATATGTTTTTCGTCCATTCAGGACCCGGTTAGAAGAGCCGGATTAGATTAATTGACACACCAAAAGTATATGCCCACAAGAGAGTGAGATACCGTTTATACATACGCAACTGTCAGGTGTATGCCTACACCCCGTGCTTAAGCCGTGGCCATTTCTAATAAATGTGCCGAGGATATCCAGGACATGGTGATTAACCCCCCCAAAAGGCATTGCATCAAACAAAACAGATTAAAACGAGTTATGAAAATGTATTAATCACAATCTGATTTAAATAACTACATACCCGACCAAGCGGTATTATTATAATACCGTATCCCAAGCCCGTATAACGGAAAATAAGTAAAAAGTATTTACCTGAGCAAAATATAATTTTTATCTCAGCCGAATAACAATCAGCAAGTGCAAATAGCTTTTACTGGTCTCCTAGATCTGGAACGAAGGTTTTAATAATCTATTAGATTCCTAACGGGTCTTTCTTAAGTTTAAACTTAAACCGGTTAGTTTTAGTGAAAGGTTTACGGTTCAAAACGCAAGATTAAGCGATGACCGGATTAGAATGTGATTTAGACCCGACAAGTACGAAGACTTGTATAATATGAGTAAACTAAATACATTCTGGATTTTGAAGTAAAAATGATAAGGTTTGACCCGTTTCAGTTAATTTATGCAAACTAGTTAGATAAACCGTACCGAACACGAATATGCATAATGGGTAACCAAATGAGTCATGTACAGGTTTCACAAGTTAATATGCTTAAAATATGTTATGATATCACTAGGATACCTTTCATTATGCCCAAAACGAATTGAAAACCAAATTAAGCCCAGAAAGGGTATTTTGGTCATTTTAAAATTTATAAAAGAGGTTAAAAAGCAATCTGATGTTCTGGTCTAAAATAATAAGTAAAAATATTTATTTTAGTAAGTTGTATCAGTAAGATATCATACATAAGTGAAATTTATCTTTTATGACCAAACTATGCACCGAAGAGGATTTTTGGTCATTTCACATATGCTTTAAGGGTCAAATTTGGAAATCTGAGTTCAAAACTTTTACTTACTGTTAAAGTATAAAAATTTGTTCATAACATCAGTAGGTAACAAGTCTTAGGTGCTAAATATGGTTAAACCATATTAAGCGCCTAAATCGCATAAAAGTCAGTATTTGATGATATTTAGGTTAATTAAAGAAACCTAAGATTTTGATCAACCTCTACTGTTTAAAATAATTTATTTGATGTATAAAATCAGTAGAAAAAGGTTTGATGTGTAAAGGATGTGTAAAACTCATTTTATTAGCAAAAAGGGCATAACCGTCAATTACCGAGTCAATGCAAGAACCCTATGTTATGATCAGTTTAAAATTCAACAAAAATTTCAAAAATCTCTAAATATTATATAATAACAGTGGGTAGAAATTTTGGTGTCAAAATTTGGGTTTAAATAGGTTCTATGCCAAAAATACCGTTTAATTAATAAAAAGCTTGCAATTTACGATATCGTGCATAACTTCTATTCTAGACCATAATCTGATGTCAAACTTTTAGGACATACTTAAATATTAGTAATAAAGCTTTTTGTCCTCTCACATTTTCAAAAATATCGTTTTAATATCAAAAGGGCATAATGGTCAACTTTTAAGCATTTAACGGAAATATGCAATGAACTAGGATTTCTATGGAACCAAGTTGTATAACCTCAGAGGGTTATACTAACCTATAATATGGTCCTAAAGGAACCCTAAGGCATATCTAAACTAAGCTAAATCGGGTCAGAACTGAAAGTCAAAGCAAAAGTCTACTTTTGCGACTTCCGGTTCCGAACCGAGCCTAAACTCAGAATTGTCGGGTTGAACATACTTAGACATGTTCTTATATTATTTACCAAGTTATTTAAGTGTTAAAACATGTTTCATAACCTCTGCATTATCAGTTATGAATTAATTTGTAAAGACTGACCCGTTTGACTTTTTATTAATAAGTTTGACCCGACAATTGACCAAGTAAAAGTGATAATCAGTAGGTGCCCTTTTAAGGGTTTATTACCTACATAATTACCAACTCATAGCCACTTTCAATTCGAATAATGGCTGGACCGTTAGTGATTAATCACAAAGTCAAAGCAGAATTACGCTAACTTTGACTTTCGGTGATTAAACTAATAAAACCTTAATTACAGAAGCTAAGAACACTTACAATGGTCATTAGCACGAAAGTTTGAACTAATAGAGTCTCCTAAAAGACCAGGTTGCTCCAGAGAACTTGTTTTGAGAGTTTGCCTTGAGAAATTCTTGAAGTGTGAATGAACAAGTGAAGAAATGAGGGCTTTATATAGGATTTCAAGTGTTCTAGGATCAAGGCAAGTGTCCCCCAGGTGATTTATGATGCAAACAGGTGTATAGTGGTTTTCCAAAACAGTTAAACTAGCTGCTGAATTCGAAAACATGTTGCAAATATCCTCCAAAGATTGCAGGTTGCAGAGCTGGGCGGCTGGCAGTCTGGCTGGAAAAGCTCCTCCGTCGTGCCACGCGCCAAGGGAAGGAGATCCCGGCGCGCCACGCGGGGTAACAACTTTTAAAGTTGTTTTGTTTTGTTGCATGATCAGTCCCTGCACTTTCTGAACGCGAATAACTGACTTTTTTCTAGCATGCATGGTCAATGTAATCAGGTCTCGGTTGTCCTAGGGAGTGTGGCCATGCATTTGTAAGTCTTGGACACATTGCAAATGGCTCCTGAAACTAGAATTGTGATAGTTACACTTTTAACCCCTATTCTTGGAAACTTCAATTTACATCAAAATTTTGAACCGGATCTTTATGAAACTTTTAGCAGATATTCTAGAGAATATATTAACACATTACAAAGCTTTGGGAATGTTAAAAGGTCACTCAGAGGTAAGAATTAACATGTTGACACATTTAACCCATGCGCTTCGTAACTCTTGACTTTTAAGCACAAGCGGCTTCCTGTCCGATAATTTATTCAATATTGAATATGAACATTATATAAGGTCATTCAGAGGCACAAGTTTGGCATGTTGACGCTTCTGGTCTTTCTCGTGACATCTTTATACTGTTTGAAAATTTTAGTCCCTTAAGTTATCTTAAATTATGATCAGGGTTTATGCCACGTGTCTTTATTATATTGGGCATGATTTTGCGAGGTGTTACATCCTCACCCCCTTAAAAGAAATCTCGACCTCGAGATTTACTGAAATAAATGAGGGTACTTCTGTTTCATTATGGATTCAACCTCCCACGTGTATTCTGGGCCTCTACGGGCATCCTATTTTACCTTCACAATCAACACATGCTTCCTTCGAAGCTTCTTAACCTTCAAGCTCTTTTCAACGAACTTCAAGCTCTCATCTATCTGCACGTCCTTGTGCGACATTGCTAGCGACTCATCGGCTAGACATTTCTTTAGGTTGCAGATGTGGAACACATTATGTATTCCACTGAGCTCTTATGGCAGATTTAACTTGTAAGCCACAGTTCTGACACATTCGATGATCTCGAATGGTCCTATGTATCTTGGGCTAAGCTTGCCCTTTTTGCCAAAATGCATCACCCCTTTCCAGGGTGATACCTTAAGTAGCAATTTATCGCCAACTTCAAACTTTAAAGGTTTTCGCCTCATATCCGCATAACTTTTCTGCCTATCCTTGGCAGCCTTGAGACGATCACGGATCTGAACAATCTTGTCTGTTGTCTCCAGAACTATATCAGGTCCTGATAGTTGGACATCTCCAACTTCCGCCCAACAAATTGGCGTCCTACATTTTCTTCCATACAAGGCTTCGAAATGCGCGGCTTGGATACTTGAATGATAGCTATTATTATACGAAAATTCAATCAACGGAAGATGGTCATCCCAACTTCCACCCAAATCTATAACACAAGCCCGTAACATATCCTCAAGCGTTTGGATTGTACGCTCGCTTTGCCCATCCGTCTAAGGATGATATGCAGTGCTGAAGTTTAATCGAGTGCCTAAAGATTGCTGAAAGCTTTTCCAAAAATGCGATGTGTATCTTGTATCCCTATCAGAGATAATAGACACTGGCACTCCGTGGAGAGATACAATCTCATCCACGCACAACTGGGCTAACTTGTCGGAGCTGTGAGTTTCTTTAATCGACAATTAGTGTGCTGACTTAGTCAACCTGTCGACTATAACCCAAATAGTAGTCATTTCCTCGCTTTTTCTTTGGTAACTTAGTGATAAAATCCATGGTTACCATTTTCCATTTCCATGTGGGAAGTTCAGGTTGTTGCAGCAAACCTGACGGCTTCTGATGTTCTGCTTTAACTTGTGCGCACGTCAGACATTTAGCCACATAAGTGGCTATAGATTTCTTCAAACCTATCCACCAATAATTTGCCTTTAAATCTTGGTACATCTTATCACTGCCAGGATACACATAATATTTGGAGTTATGGGCTTCTTGAAGAATCACATCCCTAAGTCCTCCATGGATTGGAACCCATATTCATCCATTCAGTCTTAGGATTCCATCTTTGCCATATGATAACTGTTCAGCAGTTACTTCTAACTTCTCATTCGGATAGTTAGCTTCCAATACGGCTAACACTCTTTCATTCAAGCTGTTCTTCAATTCAATGCTCTTGGCATTGATTCTAATAGGCTTAACCCTTTCCTTTCTGCTCAAGGCATCGGTGACTACATTCACTTTGCCTGGATGATATCGGATTTCACAGTCATAATCATTTAGCATCTCCATCCATCGGCGCTGTCTCATGTTCAGATCCTTCTGGTTAAACAGGTGCTGAAGGCTCTTATGATCAGAATAGATCACGCACTTAGTTCCATAAAGATAATGCCTCCAAAGATTCAATGCAAATACAACGGCACCTAATTCCAAATCGTGGGTGGTGTAATTCTTCTCGTGCACTTTTAATTGTCGGGAAGCATATGCAATAACTTTGCCCTTCTGCATAAGCACACATCCCATACCTATGTGCAATGCGTCACAATAAACCACAAATTCTTCAATTCCTTCTGGCAATGTCAATACAGGTGCATTGCTTAACTTCTGTTTAAGAATGTTAAAGGATTCTTGCTGCTTGGGACCCCAGTCAAACTTGACATTTTTGCGAGTTAACGATGTTAAAGGTGCAGTAATCCTTGAAAAGTTCTCGATGAAACGTCGATAGTATCCTGCTAGACCCAAGAAGCTGCGTATCTCTGTAGGAGTCTTAGGCTCTTGCCAATTGATAATCGCTTCAATCTTAGCGGGATCCACCTGGATACCACGCTCACTCACCACATGTCCAAGAAATAGGACTTCACGAAGCCAAAACTCGTATTTTGAAAATTTGGCGTAGAGCTTCTCTTGCTGTAGAAGTTTAAGGATACACTGAAGATGTCTTTCATGATCGGCTTGATTCTTCGAGTAAATAAGAATGTCATCGATGAAGACAAAGACAAAGTTGTCCAACTATGGCTTGCAAACGCGATTCATGAGATCCATGAATGCTGTAGGTGCATTAGTGAGCCCGAAAGGCATCACCAAGAACTCATAGTGACCATAACGAGTTCTGAATGCAGTCTTATGCACATCTTCATCTCTGACCTTCAGTTGATGGTAACCTGACCTTAAATCAATCTTGGAGAAATAACTTTCCCCTTGCAGTTGATCGAACAAATCGTCGATCCTGGGCAACGGATATCTGTTCTTGATTGTAACCTTGTTTAGCTCGTGATAATTGATGCAGAGACGCATCGAGCCATCCTTCTTCTTCACAAACAAAATCGGTGCTCCCCAAGGGGATGAGCTAGGTCGAATAAAACCCTTTGCCAATAAATCATCCAACTGAGTCCTTAACTCTTTCATCTCATTCGGTGCTAACCCATAAGGAGCTCTTGCAATTGGTGCAGCTCCAGGAATAATATCGATTCTGAACTCCACTTGCCTATCTGGAGGTAAACCAGGTAGTTCTTCAGGGAATACTTCTGGAAATTCAAAAATAACAGGGATTTCTTCAATCTTAGGCTTTGGTTCATCAATGGTTACTTGTGCCATATAAATGACACAACCTTTCTTCATACACTTTGACGCCTTAAGCATGGACACTTGCTTAGGTAACCCATACTGAGTATCTCCTTGTATTGTTAATGGCTCACCATAGGGAGTCTTGATCACCACTTGTTTCTTGTCACAAACGATCTGAGCTTGGTTATGAGATAACCAATCCATGCCTATCACTATGTCAAATCCAGCTAGTTTCAACGGGAGCAAAGAGAGCGGAAAAGAGTGATTCCTAATGGATATAAAGCATCCATCTAATACTGTTGAGGCAGTCTCTATAGTACCATCGGCTAATTCTACTTCATACTTTATGCTTAGAGTTTTAACAGGAAGATTTAATAACTTACAAAATTTATTATCCACAAAAGACTTGTCTGCACCCGAATCAAACAATACTCTAGCATAAACATCATTGATAAGAAAGGTACCTGTTATCACATTATCGTTTTGCACAGCCTCCTAAGCGTTCATTTGAAAGACCCGTGCATTGGTCTTCTTAGCCTCTTCAGGCTTCTTTGCATACTTGGGGCAATTGGTCTTAATGTGCCCCTTCTCATTGCAACCGTAACAGGTTGCGTCCTTCATCTTTTTGCAATCCAAAGTCTTATGATCCTTGAACTTGCAGATCCCACACACAATAGGATTTGACTGTGACTGCGATCTTGATTCTAACCTGCACTTTCCAAAGTGATGCTTCTGACATATTTTACATTTGGGTTTCTCACCCGACTGCTGGCTATCCTTTTTGAATCCCGAACTCTTCATGTGATCTGAGTTCCCTTTATGTTTCTTATCAGAATGGCGTGAGTTCTCCTCCTCACGTTTCCTCTTTCCCTCATCGGAATTCTTAAGCGATCTCTGCTTGACCGCATCGATAGTAAGAGATAACGACAAATCAACCACAGACCTGAATGTGGTAGGTCTAGATGCCTTCACACTTGCTTTAATTTCTGGGGCTAGACCTCCAATAAAACGAGCTATACGTTTTGGTTCCGGTGTGACCAAGTTAGGAACCAGTCGAGACATGGTGTTGAAACTGGTAAGGTATGCCTGACAATCTAAGTTCTTCATGACCAAGATGAAGAAGTCAGTTTCAATCCTTTCCACCTCATGCTGAGGACAGAAACTATCTTTGATCAACGTCATAAACTGATCCCAAGACATGTTGTAAAGTGGGATCTTTCCTGTAGCTTGGATTAGGGACCTCCACCAGGCTAAAGCTTCGCCTTTAAAAGATTGTGAAACAAACTTTACAATGTCCTGTTCGGCACAACCACTAATGTCAACCACTGTATCCATCTCATCTAGCCATGTCATGCAATTAATGGCTCCTTTCTCCCCTGTGAAATCCCTAGGCTTGCAGGAGACAAAATACTTATAAGAACATGTCTTAACACGTGGCTCTTGACTGAGCACAATCTTCTTAGATGAGACACTTCTTTGATTTGATGAGTGATGGGAATCGTCTCTGTGTGATGCGTGCAACTTAGATGGTGGCTTTGAATGAGCTACTGATAGGGTCCTACTATGAGTACCACTAGATTCCTTGAACTGTCTGTCCATAGCCCGTGTGACAGCATTATCAATCATGGCTTGCAGATCTGCACCAGCTACATTAATTCTGGTGGTATCATTATTCTCTCGAGGGTGACTGTTAACTTCATCTGATTCAGCCATGTAGCTTGATTGCTACAATAAAATGATGACAATAATTTATTCAGAAGTCTTGTTATGGTATTGTCATTGACAATTCATTAACCATGGTAATTACAAACCATATTGGTTATTCTTTTTAGTATTTTCTTTATAATTTATCCCTAGTTATAAATTATTAGAGATATTAGAGTGGCACAAAAGCCTAGTCACAAGGACAGTTTTAAAAATTTTAGACCATGATCTTATAAGATCAGGGCAGTAAGGTTTGAACATAGTTCATTACCTTTTCTTGACAGGGAGTCGTAGACTACAACTGTCTTTTGTCTTATTTGACAGTCATTATGGCCCGTAGGCACTTCATCACTAATGGATGTTTAAATAAAAATAGAGAAAAGGAATTGGAAGAATCCAATATAAGGATGACTTGTGTGATTTTATCGAATCACATTTGCCAGGAGTGCTAACATCTTTTCAGATGTTAACAAGGATTTGAATCTTGAAAAGGTTTTACCATCTGGGCCATGTCTATAATGACATATAGGCTAGGTTATACCTTCAAGATTTTCTTTTCAATATTTATTGGCAGATTAATTAAAAAGGAATGATATTTTGATTTATTTCATATAATATATTCATATATATAATGACAATTGAAATTTAAATTTAAAACATTCCATAAATAAATAAATAAAGAGAAGTACATATTTACCCTAAACGGGACTTTTAAACAAATAACTTGCCCACGCAGGGGCTAAAACAACAATACAAGTCCTCGCAGGGACCAAATACATAAATAAATGTCCACACAGGGACTTAATTGAAATACAGAAATTACAACACAAATAAATAAGGAATCTTCAAAAATCCCACTTCTTCTTCCCTTTGATCAGATTCTCCAAACCCTTAAGCAGACCTCGGCGGCTTCTACGCTCCTCTTGCACCTCCCGTTCCACCTGGTTCAACCTCTGAAGGATTTCCTATTGCTGCTGTGGCTAGATCAGTGGTGGCTGCGGCGGCTGCTGCTGCGGAGGTTGAGGAGGTGGCGGGTATTGATACCCATATGCTTGGTACCCAGATTGGTACGAAGCTGCGTAGGGCCCTTCAGGGTGAAGAGCATTGTAGTTGGCCGCCTCGATGTACGGGTCGATAGCAGGGGCATTGTAATAGTTGTAGCCAGGATAAGCTGGCTGCTCAAAAGGGTTATACGCCGCTGCACCGGCGTAAGAAGGAATTGGGTTATCATAACCCATTGGTGGTGGTGGTGGTGCGACCGGAGCTGAGTCGACTTCTGTTACTGGGTTTGAAGGCCCACCCATTTGCGGGTCTTCATACAGTGGCGGGTAATGACTGCCACTGGAGTGTTGGGTGGTGCTGAAGTGAAATCCCCCTCGCACGGATATCCGTGCACCTGATCTCCTTCGCCTCGGTGGTTCTGGAGGCGGCTGCTGCGCTGGCGGCGGCGGTGGCGTAACCGCCTAGAAACGGGAATCCTCAGAGGGATCCTGCTGTTGCTGTTAAGGTGGGTTGAAAGGGGGAGTAAACTCCCAGTGGTAAGTGGCCCACCTTTCTTAGAAACTGTCTGGGCCCCGGTATGGTGAACCATGAGAAGATGACCCGTCTGAAATCTCGATGGGATGCGTCGTTGTCCTAGTTGGCATCTCTGGATCCGGATCTTCATCCATATCCATATCCATATCCTGGGCTTCAGGAAAATGGTCTTCTGGTCCTAATGGGTTATGGCCCATTGGTTCTTCACTTACGTTTGCCGGATTGAACCGGTTCTGAAAGTATGGGGTTGGGTCTTGGAAGGCCCGGTGTGATCCCGATCGTTGCAACGGGATGAAGGAGTGGTGAGAGTTATTGGGCTCATTTTCTGATTGTGGCCCAATGGAGTGGTGGTACGATGGTGATGAACTGAGCGAGACGGAGTGTCTCGCAGGCTCCTGGTAGGTCCTCCAATCTTCATGGGGACTTGAGCTTAAAGTTACTGAGGGAGTTCACCAGTGAGAAGGCCCGGCCTCATGATCATTTGGAGCAGTGATTGGTGCCTTTCCTCGTCCACCTCGTCCTCTGAATCGTGGTGGCATTTTCTTTTATACTTGTCAAAACAAACAAAGGAAACCAACAAAAGAAAACAATAAGATTAGGATTAGTTCCTAAGTCATTTGACTAGACTCGGAAGTCGAGGAATGTGCAAACTGTGTCATTGAGATTAAACACAAAAGGCTAGTGTTTAATTCACTCAATGTTGGCTCTGATACCAACCTGTCACACCCCGATATTTCCACGTATTACCGGTGGGCCTGGTGGGGATTATCGTGACGTAGTTGATATCATCATAGTCAATAATCACAGTTTAATTGCACAGCGGAAGTCTAAAAGTAATTTATACAAACCGAGTTTAAAGTAACATAAATTATTACAAAACTGATTGAAAGATGGATCCACAGGCAGATCAAAACAAAAAGGAGTATTGTTCAACAGATTTAAAGTGATAAAAGCTTGCAAGACTCTTTATTTATTCACTCAGGAGTTCCAGCCCATTACGCTTAGTACCTGCACTTAACCTTTTGAAAATACGTCAGTTTACACTGGTAAATACAATTAACTGATCTTTTGAAAACATTTATAAAAATTTATTTAGATGCACAAAGCATAAAATCTTTTATAACTTGGGATAATTATTTAAAAATAATCTTGTATACATATTTATATGTTTGTCGTCCATTCAGGACCCGGTTAGAAGAGCCAGATTAGATTAATTGACACACCACAAGTATATGCCCACAAGAGAGTGAGATACCGTTTATACATACGCAACTGTCAGGTGTATGCCTGCACCCCGTGCTTAAGCCGTGACCATTTCTAATAAATGTGCCGAGGATATCCAAGACATGGTCATTAACCCCCCAAAGGCATTGCATCAAACTAAACAGATTAAAACGGGTTATGTAAATGTATTAATCACAATCCGATTAAAATAACTACATACCCGGCCAAGCGGTATTATTATAATACCATATCCCAAGCCCGTATAACGGAAAATATGTTAAAAGTATTTACCTGCGCAAAATATAATTTTTATCTCAGCCGAATAACAATCAGCAAGTGCAAATATCTTTTACTGGGCTCCTAGATCTGGAACGATGGTTTTAAAAACCTATTAGATTCCTAACGGGTCTTTCTTAAGTTTAAACTTAGACCGGTTAGTTTTAGTGAAAGGTTTACGGTTCAAAACGCACGATTAAGCGAAGACCAGATTAGAATGTGATTTAGACCCGACAAGTATGAAGACTTGTATAATATGGGTAAACTAAATACATTCTGGATTTTGAAGTAAAAATGATAAGGTTTGACCCGTTTCGGTTAATTTATGCAAACTAGTTAGATAAAACGTACCGAACGCGAATATGCATAACGGGTAACCAAATGAGTCATGTACAGGTTTCACAAGTTAATATGCTTAAAATATGTTATGATATCAGTAGGATACCTTCCATTATGCCCAAAACGAATTTAAACCAAATTAAGCCCCGAAAGGGTATTTTGGTCATTTTAAAGTTTATAAAAGAGGTTAAATAGCAATATGATGTTCTGGTCTAAAATAATCAGTAAAAATATTTATTTTAGTAAGTTATATCAGTAAGATATCATACATATGTGAAATTTATCTTTTATGACCAAACTATGCACCGAAGGGTCATTTTGGTCATTTCACATATGCTTTAAGGGTCAAATTTGGAAATCTGAGTTCAAAACTTTTACTTATTGTTAAAGTATAAAAAATTGTTCATAACATCAGTAGGTAACAAGTCTTAGGTGCTAAATATGGTTTTAAACCATATTAAGCGCCTAAATCGCATAAAAGTCGGTATTTGACGATATTCAGGTTAATTAAGGAAACCTGAGATTTTGATCAGCCTCTACTGTTTAAAATAATTTATTTGATGTATAAAATCAGTAGAAAAAGGTTTGATATGTAAAGGATGTGTAAAACTCATTTTATTAGCAAAAAGGGCATAACCGTCAATTACCGAGTCATTGCAAGATCCCTATGTTATGATCAGTTTAAAATTCAAAAAAAATTTCAAAAATCCCTAAATATTATATAATAAAAGTGGGTAGAAAGTTTGGTGTTAAAATTTGGGTTTAAATAGGTTCTATGCCAAAAATACCGTTTAATTAATAAAAAGCTTGCAATTTACGATATCGTGCATAACTTCTATTCTAGACCATAATCTGATGTCAAACTTTTAGGACATACTTAAATATCAGTAATAAATCTTTTTGTCCTCTCACATTTTCAAAAATCTCGTTTTAATATCAAAAGGGCTTAATGGTCAACTTTTAATCATTTAACGGAAATATGCAATGAACTAGGATTTCTATGGAACCAAGTTGTATAACCTCAGAGGGTTATACTAACCTATAATATGGTCCTAAAGGAACCCTAAGGAATATCTAAACTAAGCTAAATCGGGTCAGAACTGAAAGTCAAAGCAAAAGTCTACTTTTGCGACTTTCGGTTCCGAACCGAGCCTAAACTCAGAATTGTCGGGTTGAACATGCTTAGACATGCTCTTATATTATTTACCAAGTTATTTAAGTGTTAAAACATGTTTCATAACCTCTGCATTATCAGTTATGAATTAATTTGTAAAGACTGACCCGTTTGACTTTTTATTAATAAGCTTGACCTGACAATTGACCAAGTAAAAGTGATAATCAGTAGGTGCCCTTTTAAGGGTTTATTACCTACATGATTACCAACTCATAGCCACTTTCAATTCGAATAATGGCTGGATCGTTAGTGATTAATTACAAAGTCAAAGCAGAATTACGCTAACTTTGACTTTCGGTCATTAAACTAATAAAACCTTAATTACAGAAGCTAAGAACACTAACAATGGTCATTAGCATGAAAGTTTGAACTAATAGAGTCTCCTAAAAGACCAGGTTGCTCCAGAGAACTTGTTTTGAGAGTTTGCCTTGAGAAATTCTTGAAGTGTGAATGAACAAGTGAAGAAATGAGGGCTTTATATAGGATTTCAAGTGTTCTAGGATCAAGACAAGTGTCCCCCAGGTGATTTATGATGCTAAAAGGTGTACAGTGGTTTTCCAAAACAGTTAAACTAGCTGCTGAATTCGAAAACAGGTTGCAAATATCCTCCAAAGATTGCAGGTTGCAGAGCTGGGCAGCTGGCAGTCTGGCTGGAAAAGCTCCTCCGTCGCGCCACGCGCTAAGGGAAGGAGATCCCGGCACGCCACGCGGGGTAACAACTTTTAAAGTTGTTTTGTTTTGTTGCATGATCAGTCCCTGCACTTTCTGAACGCGAATAACTGACTTTTTCAGCATGCATGGTCAATGTAATTGGGTATGGGTTGTCCTAGGGAGTGTGGCCATGTATTTGTAAGTCTTGGACACATTGCAAATGGCTCCCGAAACTAGAATTGTGATAGTTACACTTTTGACCCCTATTCTTGGAAACTTCAATTTACATCAAAATTTTGAACCGGATCTTTATGAAACTTTTATAAGATTTTCTAGAGAATATATTAACACATTACAAAGCTTTGGGAACGTTAAAAGGTCACTCAGAGGTGAGAATTAATATGTTGACACTTTTAACCCCTGTGCTTCGTAACTCTTGACTTTTAAGCACAAGCGGCTTCCTGTCCGATAATTTATTCAATATTGAATATGAACATTATATAAGGTCATTCAGAGGAACAAGTTTGGCATGTTGACGCTTCTGGTCTTTCTAGTGACATCTTTATACTGTTTGACAGTTTTAGTTCCTTAAGTTATCTTAAATTATGATCAGGGTTTATGACACGTGTCTTTATTATATTGGGCATGATTTTGCGAGTGTTACATCCTCACCCCCTTAAAAGAAATCTCGACCTTGAGATTTACTGAAATAAATGAGGGTACTTCTGTTTCATTATGGATTCAACCTCCCACGTGTATTCTGGGCCTCTACGGGCATCCCATTTTACCTTCACAATCGACACATGCTTCCTTCGAAGCTTCTTAACCTGTCGGTCCTCGACCGACAAAGGTTTTTCAACGAACTTTAAGCTCCCATCTATCTGCATGTCCTTGTGCGACATTGCTAGCGACTCATCGGCTAGACATTTCTTTAGGTTGTAGATGTGGAACACATTATGTATTCCACTGAGCTCTTCTGGCAGATTTAACTTGTAAGCCACAGTTCTGACACATTCGATGATCTCGGATGGTCCTATGTATCTTGGGCTAAGCTTGCCCTTTTTTGCCAAAACGCATCACCCCTTTCCAGGGTGATACCTTAAGTAGAACTTTATCGCCAACTTCAAACTTTAAAGGTTTGCGCCTCATATCCGCATAACTTTTCTGCCTATCCCTGGCAGCCTTGAGACGATCACAGATCTGAACAATTTTGTCTGTTGTCTCCAGGACTATATCAGGTCCTGATAGTTGGACATCTCCAACTTCCGCCCAATAAATTGGCGTCCTACATTTTCTTCCATACAAGGCTTCGAAATGCGCGGCTTGGATACTTGAATGATAGCTATTATTATACGAAAATTCAATCAACGGAAGATGGTCATCCCAACTTCCACCCAAATCTATAACACAAGCCCGTAACATATCCTCAAGCATTTGGATTGTACGCTCGCTTTGCCCATCCGTCTGAGGATGATATGCAGTGCTGAAGTTTAATCGAGTGCCTAAAGATTGCTAAAATCTTTTCCAAAAATGCGATGTGTATCTTGTATCCCTATCAGAGATAATAGCCACTGGCACTCCGTGGGGAGATACAATCTCATCCACGTACAGCTGGGCTAACTTGTCGGAGCTGTGAGTTTCTTTAATCGGCAAGAAGTGGGCTGACTTAGTCAACCTGTCGACTAATCACAAGAGGCAGTCAGAATACAGAAACCTATCATTCAAAGTCCGCGAGCGTTCGAGAATAGGGATCGCGAATAGCATAGCAAGTAGTATAGCATAAGCGAATAATATAATAAGCAACATGGCGCAAAGTCGTTCCTCATGTGGTGGCGATTTGTTAGCATGGTGCGAATTGTGTGTGATTTAGCGGAGTGAGAAACACGATATCGAAACCATCAGTACCACCGTACTGTTTACCTTAAAATGCTAACAAATAAACATATAAAACACATAAATTCACATAAAACGTCGAAATATCAGAGTCGGCAGTAACGAGCTCAGAATCGAAACACATAAAAATCGAGAATAGATTGTCTGCGGCTATTTAGACGTCGACTAACCAAAGTGATTCTACTATTCACAAGGACTGTCAGTGCACACTTAGACCTTTGGGACTGTACTCTCACCTCGAGTCTGGACGAATGGCACGCATCCTTCCAGTTTCGGCGTGACTTCAAGTCGTTGGAGTCCGTCGAGATTTTGGTGAGAGTTTTGTAAAACAAAATTGAGATCGGAATATGTCGTCGAGGTTCGGGTTTCACCCCTGACTTAACGACTTCGTTCCGGTTTTTGATAAAATAAAGGAGAACTTATTCTTCAAAGTATGGATTTCACTCCCGATCTGGCACAATTTCTCCCGTTTGCAGAAAAAAATGCGGGTCGAACAAGCAATTTAGTTGAGAGTTTGCGGTTTTCACCCCTAATCTCGACCTAATCACTGGTTCATTTCGAATATTAAAGTGCAGTGATGGTGTAGTGTAGGCAAGAATAGCGAGAAATAGAAAATAAGCTTGTACATAACCCCTACAGGGTGTGCACAAGTCGGTCTGTTGGTATCTAACTATAGACTAGGTCATTTCTATGACATCGACCTGGACTAGGTCTAGTCTTGCCTAATTCCCTATAGTTATGACTCTGATACCAATCTGTCACACCCCAACCGATGGCGGAATCATCGGGGCATGGCACTGAGCGAAACAGATTGTCCAGAAGTTTCCATAACAACTATAATTACCAATTATTTAAAACATCACATCCCATACCATGACAAAAAAAGTAACATAATTATTACAGACAAGATCTAGTCAAATTGTTCTGTTCCGACAACTCAGATTTCAAATACAGACAATTCGTTTATTTGTTTCTAGACCTTTCCTAGCCTCGATTTCACAGCAAGCCAAGCATATAAACACCTTAAGCACCTGTCACATACGTTAAAGTAAAAGTCAATACACATAGTGTAAAGGTGAGCATACAAGTTTGATAGATATAATAGAGTTCGAAATCATTTACGCATAACCAGCACGTACACAGTGTGAAATGAAGCACGTTAGTTATCGACATGAACCTATCGATACCAATGACTGCGGGTTGACTGCCCAAGGAAGTTCGTAATACACACTCACCACTGTGAGCCATGTAATTATTTGTCCTTAACAACCCCTGAGTGAACAGGTGCTGAGTCCAAACTATAGTACTATCGTTGCTAAGACAGGTAGACAGCATTCCATGTGTAAACATAACAAACAAGCATTCATTAAGTCACGTATAACAAGCAGTAATGGTTAGCGTTAAAGTATTGCGTAGTGTGTTCGATGTGATTTTGTATAATAACATATGTAACACCCAAAAGTGTGTAAGGCAAAAAGGGTTCGAGTATACTCACAGCGATGATGGATTGAAGGGAGCGCTTAGAGCGGAATTAGCCTGATCAGAACGATAGAAATAATGATAAGCGACGCGTAAAATGAAACAAGGTGTCAGTGGATAGGATGGCAATCTGATCGGGTGGCAATCCGATCGGGTGGCCGGTCGACCGGGTAACAATCTGTTCGAACGGTCATCCGATCGGATGACCATGCGAGTGGATTGTTACCTCATTTGGGATGGATGTGTTTGTGTATGATGGCTTGTCTTTTGAAGTTTTCGTTGTAGCATTTCGAAAATAGAGAAGTATCTCTACCTTTCAGGTCGGTCGAACGAACGGCTGTTCGATCTGACAACAATCCGATTGGCGAGGCTTCTCAGGTTGAGAACAAGTTCACAGCAGGATGGTCACTCGATCGGATGACTATCCGATCGGGTGGCAGTCCGTACGTACTGAACATGTTGAAAATTGTTTAAGTGTTGAAGTCAAACATCACATGGTCGAGTGAGAATCCGATCGGACGGCAATCCGATCGGACGACAATCCGTTCGATGTTTAAACCTCAAATGAAATAAAGTAAAGGTTAAGTGTGGGACCCAAGGTGCAATTCGATCGGGTGGCTGTCCGGTCGGGTGGCAATCCGGTCGGACGGCAATCCGATCGGACGACAATCCGTCCCAGACGACCTGGTCGTCTACTTCCTTGGTTGTTTTGGTAGTTTGAAGTTTTGAAGTGTTTAATGAGGTACATTGATAACATGCTTGAACAACGGAGCCCTCGACTCGGCTCAAGTGACTCATCCGAACAGGAATCACCCTAGTCCGACCGGTTCACGGTTCGAGTCGGTAGTTCATGTTCAAACCTGAAGTCAATACATATTGGATAGAATTCACATCTGGAACCGATATGACACCAAGAATGGGTAGAAGATCAGAACTAGGTCCGAGTCTATCGGATTTGAGTGCATTGAGTGTAAAAAAGTTGAAAGAAAGTTAGAAAAACCATCTTTCAATCCTTTTCACCATGAACATGTTCAGATCTATGAAAGATCTTTGTTTATTCATGTGGAAATCATTCAGATCTGAGTTGTTCTTGGTGGATTGAAGCCAAAACATGAAGTTCTTACGAACACCATGATGACATCATCCTTGAACACCTTAAATCTAGTGATTTCACGGTTAAAAGTTAAGATTCAAAAGATAGAAATGTGTAGGAGTGCGTGTAGATTAAGAAAGTACAAGATTTAGGTGGAAAACTTACAAGAATCGCGAGAAATCTGAAGAAATAGCGGCTGGAACCAGTGGAGAGGGAGAGAGAGCTATCAACATCAATGAGGTTGACATAGGGGGGTATTTATAGGGTTTCCATAAATGGAAAAGAGGAAAAGAGGCTGCTCGATCGAGTGGCAGCCTGTCCGGGTGGCAGCTCAGTCGAGTGGCAATCCGACCGAGTGGCACCTGGGTGGGTGGAAGCTCGGTCGAGTGGCACCTCGATCGGATGGCAGTCCGATCGGGTGGCAGCTCGGTTGGCTGGCCACTCGGTTCGAGTGCTCGGCGTGATGAGTTTTGCAGTTTTGATTCGAGTGTTGAGCGTTGCGATGCGGTTCGAGCGAGCGAGCGATGCGATAGTCTTACTTATCAAATTACTTTTAATCCCAACTACTATATCAACGTACATGCATCCTATTTAATTTGTGTTTAGCGTTTCGATTCGATTTGCGATGCGATAGATTGCGATTTCGATTCACCTTAACATAAAACATAACATGCACAAGTAACACATAAATAGCACACAAACGTAAAACAATATCCAGGTCACACCATTCGAGTTGCGATTGCGATAGCGATTGGCGATAAAGCGATTAAACATGCGATTAATGTCGATAAATAGCGATTAAACCTCGATTATTAACAAATACTCCACATAATACAACTAAGGTAAAAGCATAAAAGACTATATACAAGTCAAAGAAGTCAAAATAGGAATTGAGCAAGGAGTGACAGATCGCAATTAGCAATCTTGTCTCCCTTTGACTTCAATCTTGACTTTGACTTTGACTTTCGAAACACGGGGTGTTATACCCCATGTTCCTGATTAACTGGTAAAAGGCTCTGAACTTTTCAACGGAGGGCTCCAGTCCCTGAGATCTACAGAGAAACTCGAAGTGTCTGACCCTAACCTTTCCCATAGGACTCATCTGGGATATGTGAAAGCCATAAAAATGTAATATTGACACCATGATTGTGGTGGCCGGCAAACGGAAGTTACTGTCGAGAAAAAAACCAACAAATAATGTAATATAGCCCGGTGGTGCATCGGCCGCCGTTTGGCCTTGCTGGGGATATCGAGCATCCCATTCAGTTGGGAACTGGAATCCCCTAACTATATGCTCAAATAATCCTTTGCCCCATTTGAGAACAGGGACCGGACCAACAACTTCCTCAACCGGAATAATCTCTTCTTCAGTCATCGTTTAAGGAGCAAGAAGAAATAGATGAAGACTTCTTGAAGGTTCTGGAAAAAAACTTGAAGATGACCCAAGAAATCTCTGAAGATTTGAAGGTGATATGAAGATCAGAGAGAAAAAAGAGAGAATTCGAAAGAACGGATGTGAGTTTCTCTCTCTATCTTCGAAAATATATACCCATCGCATTTAATGCAATGGGTAAAAGTGCCGAATAAACCACGTGCGTAACCAACCAGAGACCACCACGTAAGGCGGGATTCTCGGAGTGACGGTTACCACGCGCGCGTGGGCCTCACTCGTCTGACAGCAGATGAACCGTCAGTGACTGTGACGACCCGGATATTTAAGGTTAGCATTGCTTGAAATCCAACAACTTCTTGCGTGTGTCTCTATACAACTAAATGATTACGTGTGATTAACTGATTAAGTATGTTTAACTGATTAATTATACGGGAAATTGTTAAGCGTTTTGTGTGTCATTCGACTGATTTAGAAAAACCGAATGAATTGGGCCGCGCGTATATGGGCCACGTATTCACCTCATGACCTTGGCCCAATTCACACTTTGTGAATTCTAATCCATGACTTTGGCCCAATTCACACTTTGTGAAACCCAAAGCTGCTCTCGGCCCAAGTTAGTGATGTTTGGCATATGATTAGGTATTAAGTAAAGATCACCGGCCCACTTTATGTTATAAGTTACGTAACCTTTATTTTTATTATTCACAACTCACAATATCAACACTTGCAAACCCTACCCATCCTCAAACCTGCGTACGGCAAGAGGCAACCATCATCTTCGAGATCTCATCTCGTTCGAACAAACTGATTGGTTAGTACCTCCGTAATTATGTTAAATCTTACCTGTCTGACCTTGTTTATGTGTGTGTATGCTTGATTATCAAACACATGTGTACGTATGTTCTACGACGTTTGCGCCATTTGAATGTACGTGTCTACGTGATATGCGATGTCTATTGGTTACGATATTTAATTGTGGCCGATTAGTGTGATATTTGATGATAGGGTAATATGTGAATAGTAATTGGGTTCGAGTAGATTGTATGTGATCGGCAGTATGATGTTTTGAGTTAGGGTAACATATAAATGTTTGACAATCTCAATCGTACATAAGCCAAACTGTTGTGTAAAGATTCAGTTGTGGAGTATGATTATGCTATGTGAGGTTTGAAAATTCGTTATGATTAAATCTATGACCGAGTAACATGCAACGACCCGTGTCTTAGTTAATGGTATCGTTATATGTTGTGGGTGACCTTAAATTACTTGCTGAAATGGATTTCATAATTTCAAAAACAAGGGACTGTTAAATATTAACTTGAGAACTGGGATTGATCTTGTTGGAACCAAGTTGGGCCGTAGGTCATTGGGTTGGCATATTGAAAATGGCAAATGATCTTGTATGCTTAATGTTAAATCAGAGGGTCGAGGGTGTTGTATAGATGAGTAACTTTGGCCAGTAACAAAAAGGGTAATGGTTGAATAGATGTCCAACTTAATTGTTTGCAATGAAAATCAAAGACTTGTAGTGGATTGGACCAAAATCTTGAACCCACTAAGTTTGGCGGCTAGGAGCACATGGGTGATGAAATATGTGAGCACATGTATTTAAATGATTGTATGATGTTGAGAAACTGTTGCCATGATGGTGTTGATAAGTATGATGATTGTTCTTGTGCTAGTAATTATTAAACTAGATAATTGTGATTGTTATTGAAATCAATATTGGTATTGATAATTGATATTCGATGAACTGTTATGTTGCCTAAGAGATTGCCATGTATTAGATTCAAATAATGTGAGTGGGGTGATGGTTATATTAATTCATTAGGTTCTCATGATTGTTAATGGACCGCACACTTAAATGAGTTAATTAGTTTTGGGCTGCACATGATCACGAGTAGTGGGCCCAGTCACACACCCATGTGAAGGAAATTGAGAAACAGACTAGTCAAATATATGAAGTAGGAGATTGTGATATGATTTCATATTTGGCCCAAGTGTTATTACATGTAATGTTTATGGTGTGTACTATGGGCAAGTATGGGTGGCATGGTTAACTGTTATTAATTCCATGATATTATGTGTGTGCCTCATGTGAAATATGAAGGTGGTATATGTGTTTGATTGTTACAAAACTGATCGGTAATGATAACTATGTTAGGAATTTGATTGATCACCTGTGAATAACGTAACGTAACATACCGAGCAAACCAAAGGTGAGTTCACTGCACTTTTCCAAGCATGCATCCCGGGAAGGGATATCGGGTAACGTACCAGGGAGGAATGCAGGTTAATGGGATGTTGGTTATTACTCAGTTTCTATCATATAAGACCCCTTACATCTACCGATTGTTGCCGGTAAGGCAACGAGGTATTTAGTTGATAGCGCTATTAGGTTTGGCACCCTCACACCGTGCCGAAAGGACGGGCGTGAACTAATTACCTTGACCACTTGACCAATGCCTTAATAGAGGCATTGGGGTTGGGCAATCACATCTTGTATCACGTAAGACCCCTTACATCTACTCGAGGTTATTAGTTGAGCTAATTACCTCGACCACTTGACCAATGCCTTGATAGAGGCATTGGGGTTGGGCATTCATATCTTGTAGCCAGTTGCGGTAATCGAGTTAATAACATCATCAAATCAAACTGTTGAACTGTTTTATGCACACATCGGGTAACTAAACGCGTTAACAAAACTTTGAACTCACCAGCGTCGTCTGACACACTTGTCTGCATGCTTGCAGGTCGTTAGATTTCTTGACATGGACTTGCTATCTGGGAGTGCTGGAGTGGTCATGGATCGAGGCTCTTGGATAAATTTGTTACTTTGGTTTAGTACACTTATCATGAAACAGTTGTTTAACAATTTACTATATGCTTCCGCTGAACATCTCTTTTGGTTTAAACTTATGATTTGGATCTATAATTGACAATTAATGAAATGAATTATTTAAATATTATATGTGGTTCAATGTGATTGGTGGCTTGGATCCTGGTACGTCACACGTCCCGCGGTGTTCCCGCATGTGGTATTTTGGGGGTGTGACAGTGACAGCATGATGATCGCCATGCCAGCAGTCAACTCAAAGGTCACTATCAACGACATTTGCACCAACCTGTCAGGATTCAAAATTCGAGGAGTTTCCCGCCCAATTTTAAAAGAAACTTCACGTTGAAGATATCAAGAGCTGTGCCGTATACATCATCAGTCAATAATCATGCGCGCCAACCATCAAAAGTAACAACTACCAAGAAGCAAGTCCGGTAGCAGCACCGTAGTAATTGACGAGCACTTACACACGCGCCGGCTACCAATACTCAGCAAATGCTCCAAAAGCAAACCACTTACTTTTTTTTTCTAAGGCCAGAGCTCCAACCATTTACTTAGTGCATGGAAGCAGCACTGGACTGGGGGGACTTGAAAGGGTATGGTCCCAAAAAGCCGCGCAGACCAATCAGGTCGCGCGCGGGACCATACTCCTTATACATTAATCTGACTAATATACAAACCCCGCGCGGACTACTTAGGCACAGCCTAAGCCGCGCGCGAGGCCCAAGCAAGGATAAAGCTCAGATTATACACTTAGCATCCTGAATGAAATCCCTCAAGCCCTAAACCTCGCGTCGGCTGACTAAGCACACGCCAAAGGCCGCGCGAGGGTAACGGCACAGGATCATTCCAGGAAGCATGAAAGGTACAAGTGGCAGAGGAGTAAGCCAATAAGCGTCCAACAACCTGTATTCTATCGTGCTCCACGATTAACAATCGTGCAGGAGACAAAAAGTACACAAGGACGCCTATGTGGCACCAATCAGGGGGCGGCGAAAACTGCCCCATGATCTCCACTCACCTGCTGATGTCAGAGAGACAACAAGGACGACAACCCGGACACGTGGCTCCAATCAAGGTGCGCCATCACCAAAGATCTTCTAGAGACACTAACGGTTGTCACAGAAGAAACAAGACGGATATTCCTTGTCATCGTCTCCGGGCCCAAGGCCCATCAGCCTATCTCCTTCTACACTACTCCGGATATAAATAGGGACCTTCATACACAAGTTGATTCATTTTGCTCTCTACTCTCACTCTTAACACACACTTATTTCCTCAAAACAAGTACTTATTCTCACGCCGGAGAGTGGTTAAGAGGGAAACCCCCATATTACACTCTTAACGAGCTTAACGGGGTGTTGATTGTTTTGCAGGAAGGATCACAGCTAAGCTCAGGAAGGATTAAGAAGATTAACCCTTATGGTTGAAACATAAACCAAACTAATAAACCTAAAATTAGTTCCGTGTTTCTTCATAATCATACATATTAAGGGCATCAGGCATGTTTGGCTAAGCTTTTTGAAACAACTTATTGAATTATTGGCTTTTTGGAAAAGTTAGTATGGAGTGACTTATTGACTTATTGGCTTTTTCCCCTCACATACACCCTTATTGCCAAACATCATTTGGAACTTATGATTTTTTAAAAAGCCAATAAGTTGTTTCAAAAAGCTTAGCCAAATATGCCCTAATTATTGCCTTAGACTATCCACTATGGTGATTTTTTTTTTCAACCGGTTGCCATGTGGCTAACAAGACAAAAACAAAGCCACACTTTTAATCAAAAATATAATAATGGTGAACAACCCGGTTATGTGCTCAACCAAGGATTACAACCAAAATATATAATATTTAATTGTTTTCTTCTCTTTTCTCTACTTAAAAATTAATTATAAGGCATATTTATTTAATAAAATATTGGTTTTGGTTGGGTTGTGAATGGGAGTGAAAAAATGAATTGGGTTGGGTTGGGTTGGGTATGTGAAAGAGGAAAAAAATAGTTTTTTAATGAAAAATTGAGTTGGTTTGGGTTGGGTTAGGTTGGGTTGGGTTGTGATAATGGATAGTCTTATCACCGTTCACATAAGATATGAATATATTTTAAAACAAAATATGAATCATATAATGTTTTGGTATGGATTTACATTTTTAACAAGTTATAAAGTCTGAAATCAACCAAATATATCTTTAATTTCCGTATAGCTTAGAAAACCATGTATTACTCAGAGTTGGATCAATGAATTATTATATGATTATTGATAAACGTAAAAAAGTAAACTAATAGTTAAGAAAAGAAATATTAAATAAATAAATAATTCATAACGTAATATTAATAAACAAAACAATATCTAGTTGAGAAAAATTAAACAATTTTTTTTCAATATTATTTAATTAGTTATAGCTTGGCCTTACTGAAAAATAAATAGAAAATTTTTCATACGATTACAAGAATTTTAGGCTCGTAAAATTGTGACACGTAGTGTAATAACTTACTTAGGGGAGGGGGTGGTCACTAGTGACTATTTTTCCATCACTCACAATATCCAATAATGTTTCGCAATGTCAGCAACCATTTTTCCATCACTCACAACCTTTTTTAGTGGGGGTGGTCATCACTCACCACCACCACACCCAACAATTTCCCCCAACCAACAATTACCCTCACAAATAAAACCATCACGGCCGTGGAAAAAATAACGAAATCATGTTTTCGTTATACTATAACGCGTTATACTATTAGGTGGGGGTGGGAATATGGAAGTTCAACGCGTTATTGTTTGTATCACGGAAAAATAACGGGAGTGCCCCCCTCCCCTTATATAGTTATATATTAGGTATAAATCAGTGTCAAATATGAGTAAATATTTATATTATTTTTTATAAAAATTTATATTATTTTGAATATGCTATAACAATTTTAATATATTTATTTGCATTAGATTTAAATGTAGGGTGATTTCAACAAATTTACCTTCTCATTTTTGACTGATTTTATTTAACTAGCAATAAGACCCGCGCGCGTTGCGGCGCGGGTACATCGCAAACATCGAATGGATTAGTCCAAACGTTACGTGATGCTTAACCATATGAAAACCCGGGTTTCGACGTATCTGATTGAACTCAATGTAATCTATATAAGCATTGCCATTGAATCAAACCAAAAAGTAAATCAAATTTATACCGTACAATCATAAGTATTATATGTGACCCGAGTCATACATAGAAAACGTAACGGGTATAACGGAAAAGTTGACACGTATAATCAAAAGCGATTAATTAGAGCTTTTAAAAAAGGGAAAAAAGAAACCACAATTTGACTCCATTCGGATCGAAATAAAAATTACAAAACATTCATAAAATAATCAAGAAAACATATTATTTGTCCTGACTCGTTTCCCAAAAAAGTTTACGTCGAAACATTCATCAACTCGTATTTATACCCAAACGTACAAAAAATATGCACATAAAAATGGTTCTTTTAAACGGAAACATATTATATTTAACCCGACTCTTTTTCGGAAAAAGTTTACGTCGAATCGTAGACAAAATCAAATTTATAGCGATACGTACATAAATATATGCACATAAAATATAGTTTTTCTTATGTAAAGGAGGTATAGCGGTAAACTCGAAACAAATTATTAGTAAAAAAACCTAATAGGATAAATACGTTCGCAAATACGTGCTAAGTAGGACTAATGCCACATCACTTACAGCGACCACCAACATTAAAAGAGCTCGTACAAATAAAATAAATAAAAAGTTAACACCAAATTAAAACACAGACATAAAATCGTTGAATCACGCCCGCACGTTGCGGCGTGTTAATGCGAAGAAATTAGACATACACGTAAAACGTAGAAAAGAATAACTAACCCGATTTAGGACCAGCGCATTGCGACGAACTTGCCAGACGAAGAAAGATAGACGCCTGTCTAACGGGAAAACAAATACTAAAAACCGTTGAAACCCACATGCACGCTTGCGGCGTGTCGATTCACAAAATTTAGAACAAAACGTAATATAAAAAACTTGCAAAAGATGAAAAGTACGGGGCACAAAGTTGAAAATAAAAAAGTGTTGGGGATAAATTGCAAAAAGATGAAAAGATTTGGGTTAAAAGTAAAAAAGTCAAAGACGTTAGAATGCAAAAGATTAAAACCTTTAGGTAAAAAAAAGAAAAGATGCAAATTTTTTTGAAAAACTCCCAATGGATATGTTACACCAACATAAAGCAACAATTTGTTGCTAATTTATAGGTTGGAAACTTCTAACCGTTTTACCTACTAGAGATAAAACATAACCTAAATCGACCCTTAAATAAGAGAATGAGTTGAAGTTGTCACATCTAGGGATGAGCAAATCAGACCCGGTACCGGTACCGAATTTACCGAACCGGGTACCTTTTCGGTACCGAATCGGTACCGACTTTTGACATTTTCGGTACCGGTACGGTACGGTACCGGTTCGGTACCAGTATTTACCCTTAAATACCGGTACCGTACCGGTACCGCACCGTACCGAACCGGGTATATTCGGTACCGGTACCCACTTTTGAGGATTTTCGGTACCGGTTCTTTCGGTACCGGTACCGGTTCGGTACCGGACGGTACCGAGCTCATCCCTAGTCACATCTACAAAACATGTATAAATATATGCAAAGAGTTAAAATAAGCCATGATATAAATCGAAAGGAAAATAAAAGAAAATAATTACTTGAATACTTTCGGCTATAATGATATGAAAAAAAAAAAAACTATGGGATTCAACAAATCATAACAAAGATTAGATATTCGAATATGTAAACATGTAACTAGATGTTATATATAACTAAATGTTTTTTTTTTTTTTTTCAATTGGATTCTAAATGGCTAACAAAAATTTCAGTTCGTAGAATTCATAAAAATATGATTAAACAATGTAATTGATAAAATATAAATTTTGAATTTAATAGTCAGTAAATGAAAATTGAAGTGATTCATTAATATATATTTGTTTCGAGTGATTAAAATGTGAAAATAGTACGATGATATATATAACTAGTGAGGAACCCGCACGTTGCAGCGGTGTCGAAAATTTTCCTTAGTTTCTCATTCGTTTCATTTTATGTTGGTTATGAATCACTTACAAGAGTTAGTAATATCATGACTAATAATCTTGTACAAATATGTGAGTAAAGCATCAACTTGAAATGACAATCTTGTACAAATAAGTGAGTAAAGCATCAACATGAATTTTCGTATGACCTCAAAAGGCAAAGTAAAAAACTTGTAAATGTACAGTTTCCTCAAATTTATAGAAGTTGTTACTCTTTTTAAGATTGGACATGAGTTGGGTATGGCCTCAAAAGTCAAAGTAAAAAACTTGTAAATGTACAGTTTCTTCAAAATTTAATGAAGTTGTTTAATCTTTTCAAGATGAGCATAAATTTTGTTTGATCTGAAACCAGAAGAATAGCATGGGAGCATGACGATGTTTCATTGGCTTGAGTTGGTTCTGTAGTCCAATTACGGTTTCCTTGTCGAAGCAACATCATGACCTATAACATACAATTCACACATCCGGATTATAAAGAAATTAAAATACGTCTTCTTGACTTTAGGAAAAATACCTCATCAGTTGAATACGCGCGATACTGAGTAAGCCCTGCTGCCACGATCCCCTATGAAACCAAATAAAATTTGCAAAATCTTTATAAAAGATCTCCAACACAGATTTAAACTATAAAATGAGATATAAACCTGTTTATCTTCTCTAAGGATCAAAGGACGTCCGGGAGAAAGCAAATCTCGAACGGTTTCATTATAAACCTCTAAATATGACAGATGAACTACGTGATTTCCGTCACAACTTCTTTTTTTAACTTTGTTAAACAAATCTTTTATGGCTAAAACCATTAGACCGGGGTATTCGACGGTTCCTAGCATTGTAAATGTCTTGCCAGCACCAGTTGCACCGTAGTAGAAAACCGGCCCGTTTCTTCCTTGTAAAACTGCTTCAACAAGCTCAGATGTTCTGTACAATTCAAAGAAAGATTCTGTAATTAGGCCTCTAAGTGAACCATTGTGAGAAGTTCGCTTATGTTCGTTCTAACATGAACACAACTATTTGTTCATTTAATAAAAACGAACTAACATGAACACATACCTCGCTCGTTCATCTACGTTCATGAATGTTCGTTTATGTTCCTAAACCATTCGTTTAGAGTAATAACCATTTTCAGTTAAATCTAAATGAACGAACACGAACAAGTACCGGCGTATCTATAAAAATTATGATAACGATGATGAAATGTGATGCAAAAAGTGAATTTCGAGATAATTTTTGTACACTTACGAAGTCGAATAAACGTCGAGATAGGAAGACGAATCTGGGAATGCAGAATCGAATGTGAAATGACGACTGCGAAGTCGTTTAAGTCTAAGATAATCGTTTTCATTGGCGAACTCAGCAAAGTAAACTTCTTTCTGATTCACAATCCTAACACAAGATCTTGAACCGCTATATTCTCTCTGGCATCCTCTGCCACCGCAGCGATCGGTTGAGGCGGCGGCTGTTGTGGCAAGATATAAGTCTTATTGACAGTCGAAACTGGCATCGAATTCTCCCTCATCACCTGATTCTCCACAACAATCATCGAATTTCTAACATTTCCTTGAATTTTTATGCATGTTGAACATGTACATTGTGAATTAACCCATGCCATTAATATATATGGCGCAACTGTAGTGCCTCCTTTACTCTTCAAATATGTGATTCCATCTTTGTTTGTGTGACCAGTTTTAAACTTTTTCTAAAGCACATAAAATAGATAATGCAATCCCAGAAAAGTAGAGGCGTCAGATCTTGACCAGTTTACTCATAAATAGGTAAACTGAGGTTTTTTTAACATGTCAAAACTCAACTGAGATAAAATCTATTAACCACCCTTATGTCAGTTGATATATTCACAAATAAGGGTATACAAGTAAATCTACTTGTGTGATATTCATACTGTCTAAGCAATAAAAACAATTAGTCCCCACGTTTCCAACTTGTCCTTAACCTTTTCACCCTTTTCATTAAGCAAATAGTACCCACCATCAAAACCATTTAATTTTTTTCTTTAAATCAAGGAATGAAGCTTTATTACGTATGAGGCTAAAAGATACCTATTTTTAATAAAAAAATCCTAAATTTGTTCACAAAGAAGAGATAAGCACTTAGTATGTACATGCCCACAAATGCGGTAGAAGTCAAAGTGCAAGTATCTGAAAAAGTTCATCAAGTGTTGCATATAGCTAGTAAGATAAATAGAAATAAATTGGAAATATGATAAAGGATTGTACCTCACATCAGCAGTAAGAATATTTTGCACTGAAGTAGCAAATTGTTCGGTCAGTCGTCCCTCCCTCGCCACCATGCTAAAACATATAAAAATGTAAATGGGTTAACAACATCGACATCAGAATCATAGCATGATAAGGGTGTATATACCGTATTAACAAAATCTATAGCAAGGTTAATATCTTTAAATAAAGAAAGAGGATTAAGGAGTATAAGCCATCAACATACCGTACAAGCCGGACCCATTGAGTTCCAACGGTATAACTTGAGCCATGACCCATGACTCGACACCACCACGCAGCCGGGCACCAAAACACCAGAAAAAAAAACAATACTGAAAACAGAAACTGAAACTAAAACAAATACAAATAACCATTCACAACATTTCAACAAATTAACCTGTCACTACAAAAATTCAAGTAAGTGATATGAATTTAAATTGCTTTTACCATTGATATTCAACAAACCACTAATAAACCCACAAAAAGAAAATACCTAGAGGAGACCTTCATCTAGCAGGAATATAAAACAGATGGGATTATTATAATTTCTCGCATTCCGCACACCTACCTACCGTGAACCACCGACTACATCCACCAGACGGAACCCTCTGCCACCGTCGCTGGTATGTATGGACTGATGTTGAGAGAACGATGTGGGTAATCCAAACCTGATAATAGGGCACTGAAGTGGCAAATAACCACACAATTCGTTGTTCATCTTCTTCACCGGGGAGAATTACGGTTGCCCTATCTTTGATTTGATTTCTTATGTCGACCAAACGAAAAGATACAGGGTTAGTGAAAGGGGAAACGGTGATTGAACATGAATGGAAACATGAATGAAGGAACTGAATCATCTATTAGAAACCGAAGCATTCAATAGGAAGGGTGAAATCCCCCAATTAGCCCTAGAGCGTCTTAAAATTATAGAGAACTTGCAACTTAGATGGCTTTAAGCACCTTGTACATGTTGCTTTAAATTTGATACGCGTGGCAAAATTACCATCTTGTACATCACTTCTCCTTTTTATAATAGTATAGATAACTATTCATAATACAAATTTATTTTTTGGAAATGATAAGTAACGTCTGAAAGCATAACTACCCATGATTGATTTCATTTAGTTAATAATGTTATTGTTCTGATAACTAAAGTGTGCTTGAATGAACACAAACTGCAATACATTTGAAGATTTGGGTGGACAACCTAAGCACAGGTAATAAGAGGGGTGGTTTGGGTAAAATCTCCATGAACATTTTGGCAGGAAGCAAACACGCCTTCTCCAGTGACCTCAACATCATCGGTTACGATTCCAGTACAGTTAAACTCTCCAACACAATTGAAGATAATTGCTTGCTTTGATGCTGAAGACCCATGTATATCTCTATACGTTACATCACTCACTTGTACGGATGATGCATTTGGCTAATCCAAATCAGGCAGGAAGAGAAAAATATTATTAGTCCTGGATATTTTTATGCTAAAGTATTATAATGTTGATCAGTTATTGAGTAACAAGGGTTACCGGTGCATGGCAATCAGCGTTGCTCATATTAGTGCAGTAATGTTGATCAATAATAATTGGATTTTTAACATTTGATAGGAGAATGTGCTCAAATACAATCGACCTAGCGTACCCCTTTCCGTACTACATTGCAAGAAACCAGTAAAAAGATAAAACTAGTATGTTGAACAATTTAATCGTAGTAATTATATTGATGTAATTTTATTTTTACCGGTACAGTCTTGATTCGTGCTCCGTTTTGTGTTGAAGTGAAGTAACTTTGTCGCACTAGTACTTTCTCAACCGCCATATAAGAACTATGCTTCCCAAGGCTTCCTATGCTGCCAAAACAAGTCAGTTAAGCAAATCTAACCGATGGGGTGGTGGTCCATTCGCAAAGAGAAAGCTTTTAAACACCTTGGGAGGGGGAGGAGGTATTGGGTTCGAGTCTCACAGACAGACGATAGGATTAAAAGAAATTTTCCGTCCAAAAAAAAAAAAAAAATAACAAAAACAAAAATTAAGCAATTCTAAATTGTGGGACAACAGGTTATATTAGAATTTTCTCTTTTATAGTACATAATCATAATGTAGACAAAATTTATTAATAACTTTCTGAATTTATCACTATCCCAAAGATTTTCTGAGCCTGATGATGAGATGTTGTTACCTTATGCCATGACCAGGTCCACAAAAGATACTTGTTACATTGATATCGTATGCGCCTCCACTTATAGCTACACAATCACCGCCTGTTTTTAGTTATTTTAGGAAGATCAGGTACATTACAACAATTTAGCATACAAGAAACTGAGGTTTTCTGTATGTCACATACCGCTCCCAATCGAAGAGTCGTGGATATTAATGTGTGACGACCAACTGATGTCGATTCCATTAGTATTAGGGCTGTAATCAGGTGCTGAAATACGAGGACTTTGGATATCTGCGCCTTTACAACCACTGATGCTGATATGAGTCTTTGGACTGTTTACAAATCTTGAACCTCTTAGTCTTAGCCCGTCACAGTTTTTAAATAGTAACATCTAAAAGGTAAAAAAACATTTAAATGTAAGATTTATTTTTGTTTTATTTAATTTTCATATGATTCTTTTTAAAGATGATCATACTGATGGGCGGTCGAACTTTGGACCAATGGGCTGCGCAGAAATAAACAAAAGAAAACAAAACAAGTATATTAATTAGTAACCACTAACCAATATATTGATTCATGTAAAGAAAAAATAATTAATGATGGTTAACTTTGAATACCAGCTTAACATCTCCATCTCCCCACCAGATAGAACCCTGACCATCTATTTGGCCTGGTCCGGCAATGGTGAGTCCTTGAACCGATCGAAAATACATCAAATGGCCTTGTGTATCGCAGCTTTCCCACCCAACTAGACTCTTTGGTGCAGTAATGTCTCCCAAAAGCTACCCACCAAAAACATGATTAAATTATAATAAAATCATAACAAACTAAAATGACTTCACTCACTCTTAATAAAACATAACTGGAAAATACATAATCACAAATGATCATTGAGTTGAGTGTGAATGTACCTTAATAAGAATGCTAGAACTAGAACATTTGCACGGCCCCGCGAATGCCACACAGTGTATTAAAAACGTCTTGTCTGATGGTATGATCAATGTCGGATGTTCTGAAATATCGGCACATAAATCCCCCCATGCCTGAACAAAAGCCTGTATATAGCGAATATAGTTGGATAAAAGAAATTGCTGTATTGATTCAAAATTGTAGACATGATATACATACCGCAGTGTCATCAGTAATCCCATCGCCGATTGCATTATATAATGTTACATCAAGAGTGGTTGCACTAGCAATTTTTGGGCCAAATGTAATGTAAAAAAGACTGAACAAGATTACCATCAAGAAAGCCTGCAAAGAGGAGGAATACTGTAAATGAAGTGAATCTGGGATGGATATATACATACGGTGATGCTTGAAGCATATCTTACCATTTCTTGAACCGATCAAAGGTACCTATAATAACACTTGTATCTTCAGTTATAGTGTGTGTGTATATGATCTGAGAGTATATCAGATTATGTGTACATGTTTAGAGATTAACAATATCTGATTAGTTATTAAGTCATAAGCTATAATTAATTATTACGAGCACATATCTTTTTCTATCTTGTATTTAATTATACTATTAGGCTATTCGGTGTGGAGGAGGCAAGTCCTTGGAGGATGCCTCTCCACGTCATTGCCACGTCAACATCCTAGGAAGATACCCCTCCAAGGATGGACAAAAGAGAAAAGGAGGATGGGCCTCACATTTATCTATTTTTTTTTTTAATTCAACATGTTTTATAATTATTAATTAATTTTAGAGTTAATTACACAGATGGACCCTATGGTTTATAGCTAGTTTCACCTTTGGATACTAACTTTTTTTAACAGGTTTAGGTTTTATGGTTTCAATTTTGTAACACCTTTGGACACTAACACCAAAATTATAAATATAATTACAAAAATACCCTTCAATTTTTTTTTTTAAATTTTATCAATGTAACACCTTTGGGTATTAACACTTAATTTTATTTAAGTTTAATTCAATTTTACAAAGAATTTTAAATTAAAATTATTTTTGTCTATAACAATTTAAAAAAAATTGAATGCCACTTCAATTACCGTGTAATAATTTTTGTCTAATTTTATTCAAGTTTATAGAAATTGAATGCCACTTCAATTACCCTGTAACAATTCATTACTTTTAACTATTTTTTTACACAAGTGTAAGTTTCAAGGATTTAACATAACAAATTGGGTTGATAAACATTTTGAGTTTTTTTTTTTTTTTTAAACATTTATAGGGACTTAATACATGAAAATTAGGTTCAAGAACTTTTTCAAGAAAAATAATAAAGTGGATCCTTTTTTTGGTCATATTAATCAATAAATAGAAGACTTGAATCTTTAGCATTTCAAACACAAAAGGATCATTGGATGCGGCCAGTTTCATCTTTGTTACATGGTAATAAAATAAATTTTTTGGTCAATATATTAGACAAAAATTGTTACACGGTAATTGAAGTGGCATTCAATTTTTTTTTTTTAAATTGTTATAGACAATAATAAATTTAATTCAAAATTATTTGTAAAATTGATTTAAACTTAAATAAAATTTGGTGTTAGTACTCAAAGGTGTTACATTGATAAAATTAAAAAAATGAAAGAGTATTTTAGTCATTATATTGATAATTTTGGTGTTAGTACCTAAAGGTGTTACAAAATTGAAACCATAAAACCTAAACCTGTTAAAAAAAAGTTAGTACCCAAAGGTGAAATTAGCTATAAATAAGTTACTTGTCACGTGACTAGCAACGGTGGCCGATGCCCCCGATGCATCAGAAGGTCCAGCTTCAGACGCAACCACTTCACCTGGTGCTGGGTATCCCATAGATAAAAAAATAAAAAAACATAATTATCAAAGGTTTTTAAAAAAAAAAACGAAAAGAAAAAAAACAACATAAAAACATACGCTTTTTTGAATGATAGTTGTACGTACCAGACGTTTTTCGCTCAGATCAGGACCACACGTCACTTCCTGAGAGCTCCCTAAGCTGAAACTTGGCTGGCTATGCACACCAACATTAAGCTTGCCAACATCACCTACGGTTGAAAGTAAATTTATACCTTCAAGTTTTTAAATGGGTTTTGATAGAGCTTTGATGATATGAGACTTGTATTTCCTTGGAATCAGTTGAAAGCTTCTTTGAATCTTGAAAACATCTTAAAATCACCTTGATGTGAACTTGATCTTCAAGAATGGAGTTTAAATTTTTGGAAGTGGTTATGGTGGTGATGGTTTCGGCCGAACAAGAGACAGAGAGTGGAAGATTTTAAAATTTTGATCTTGAAAATGCATATTATGGAGTGTAAGAAAACATGTAATCATTATGTAGTTTTCCTATGCTTACACTTGGCAAGGATGGAAGGAAAGAATAAAAGGTGGGCACCCATTTGGGCCGCCACCTATGTATACACACACATACTTTATGTATACATACATGCATATAATATATATTAGGCCAAACCAGGTATTTAACTGACTACTGGGTGTTTTATTTGACGTTTTAATCGCGTTTTACGGCGTTTAAAATTATTTTTATCGTACTATAAAAATAAGCTTACCATAATATTGCTGAACAGTATTTATATTTGTCTAAACTGGCTGTGTTGCCTCTATTTTGCAGTATATGCACAGTACTGAGCTGTGCGCGCTTAAATTTGCAAAATACGGATTTTAAGCATTTTAATTAATTTTTCTTCACGAGTATGACTAAGAATAGAATTTTAATCATAATGGAACGTTTTTAGGATTTTAACATTATCCAGACGGTTGCCGACGTTCGTTTCGCATTTTGTTCGTTACGCGATAAACGTTTATCTTATTATTGCTAACATATTTTTCAACTAAGTTTGGATTTACCAACACTTCAATTACTTCATATTAATATCATTTTTAATAATTTATTGCATTTATTTATTTATAACACGTGTCATACTAGTACAGTACAGGCTTAAAATAGCCGGATGTCACACAAACCACTGCTGATACACCAGTTGTTTTAGTAGAAGCTACCCAAACCAAAGCTATGATCATTTTTCCTACACCACCAACAACTCAACCACCTCCCACACCACAAAGAATTCCTACACGTCCACCTTTACCAAAAAATCAAATTTACACGCAAAAGAATAACTTTTGTAGTGTAAGAACATGTGAGAAGATTAAATCACCAATCCCCTTATTATCTGCCCCATTTAAGCCACATCACTCTCATCATTTCCATTCAAATCCACTTCACTTCCACCCATGGCACCACAACCATCAATCATCCCTTTGGATGCTCAGTATCCTCTGGAAATTCACACAATCAAAGGTGACTTTGAATCATTTTATACAACATAAGATGCATCACAACGATCCTTCCCATCTCTCTATGGTTATAGAAAGCCTAGAAACTTAGATGAATATCTAAAGTTCAAAGCAATGCAGGTTGAGTACAATGGAAAAGAGAAGAGTAAAGGGATGGATGACAAGAAAGTTCAGGGAATCTTGTCACATGAACTTAGAAAAGTTAGCAATATTGAAGACTATGCTAAAGACCAAAGCAAATCCATGTCAAAGAAGCCAGTCGATGCCGAGCTTGACAAGGAACTAAAGTAGGATTACATTGAACATATCATGACACACAAATCATACAGGGCAACCAGATCTTAATTTAAAGACTGGTCATCAGATGTTTTTAAGGAATAAATTGAAAGAATAACAAAGATGCTCAATAATCCTTTACTAATGTCAATCTTACCCTTTAATCTAAAAAATGATCAAGGGCCAATATTAAGTCACCTAGTTCACTTTCAACAAGTTGTTCACCTTTGACTCTAATCATATATATATATCGTTTACCCGCGCGATGCGGCGGGAAACATATCACTTAGGTTGGTGAGTTTAAGGCTATGTACGGGGATGTAGTTTCCGATGTGGCATGCGACGACGATAGTGGTAGTGTAGCAGAATGTGAGGGTCGGTTGCGGCCTTCTTCAGCAGCAGATAATCAACGGTCTGGTGGTTATTTTGCGACGGCCGGTTACCGGCTTCAGGAGAAAACAAAGAAAATTGTGTGATTCTAGTTATGTTATGAGGGGTTTTAAAGATGTGGGTAAATCAACGGTTTTGAATGATGAATCCTATCATCAGTTACAATGAGGCCTTCGGCACTGGCGAAGCTTGACGTTTTAGACCGCGGGGGGGGGGGGGGGGGTCGAAAACGTATATACCCAAAAATTTCTATACGAAAACGAAAGAAGAAACAAAATGTGAGATTTGAATTACCCATTTTATTTGCTTCCTATTTCTAAACATTTTGAATATAAGAATATAAGTAACTTGAAATCTTGTATATTTCTTGATTTTGACGTGTATGATGCTGCTAAGTCATCAACTGCAACATTTTAGAGCTGGCGTATGGGTGGACCGAGGTTTCAAAAGGCTTCTGTTCTTGGTAGAAAGAGGAAACCGATTGGGGAGTAATGTTCATTAGGTGAACCAAGTGCTGCTAATTAGCCGTTATCCACTGCTCGTGTGGCTCACATGCTTATGGTTGGGTTTAATATTATTGTAAATCTGAGGAGTATTAACTGTTGAAGTTTTGTTTCTATCAAATGTATTAATGACATCCTATTGGTAAATTTGACATTGTTAGTCACACGATACAATCTTTATAGGAAATGTATTGATGCGCACATGATACAGCATGAAGCCCAATCCACTATTATTTGGTCTATGTTGGTTAAGTGGCCTGGTTCGTTATAACGTTTTTGGTCCCAAAATTTTTGAAATTACACGTACGGTTCTTATTGTTCGCTTAATAATGGTTTTTGAAATGGATGGAAGCCAACCTCCAACACTTCAGATTCTAGCGTCTGTCCAACTCCAGCAGCTTTCATATGGTCTATTTAACAAGTTTAATTAATTATACAGTGTTCGAATAAACCAGTCATGTTCGAATTCGTCTACTTAACAAGTTTAATTAATTATACAGTGTCTATTATGACACTTTAACTCATTTCATTTCACAAATCAACTCATTACAAGTTTAATTAATTATACGTTCAACTTGCTAACCAGTTTGGCTTTCGGTTTGATTACAAGCGCTTTATAAGGTGTCACACTGTTGTGTCTTCCCTCTGCCATACAAAGGAATCAGGCTATAAAGTGTCACACTGTTGAAATGAGCAGGCTATATAAAGGTGAAATGACCCTGTTGCACTCTTTCACCATTTTAGGAAACCAGAGAGAGAGAGAGGACCATCTATGTAGCCTGCACTCTTTCACCATTTTAGCCACTGAAGAAGATTCAGAAATGTGTGTCCAGTTGTTCTGCAGAAAGCAATTCCATACAAATCAAACTAAGTCTCGGTTTTTAAAAAATATACAAATTCAAATGAACAAACCTTTGACTTTGGAATAACTTTGACTGCAACATAAGAGTGACCATAAAAACCGAATGGCACACTCTTAATCTATTGTTACCGTCTTTTTCACATTTTTGTATTAATATCTGTTCCATCCAAGATAACACAACATAAGAGTGACCTTAAAAACCGAATCATAATGTTAATTAACCAAACCAAACCTACATTAAAACCAACCTTTATATTTTCTATTTTTTCAAAGAACAATATGTTATATATTGGGAAAGTTTGGTTATGTTTTTTCATAATTAGTTGTTGTTTGTTCTCCTTATAAACTAAACGGATCAAGTAACCGAATTAACCAAACCAAACCCACGTCCAAAGTCAACGGTTAACCAGATTGACAAAACCATTTTTTTCAATAACGAAATCAACTGAACCGTTCATAATAGAAACCAATCGGTTATAAAAATCAATTATATGTTTGGTTATGACCTATAACCAAACCGACACATTACCATAACGGTTCAAAATATATTAGTTCCCTGAATTTGAAAATGACTGATCTGCCCTATTCTAAAAAAAAAAAAAAGAAAACTTACCCAACAAGCTAGTCATTTGGCTGCTTTATCAAAGTTTCTGCCTCTAAACATGCTGAGAATTTTTCTAGCACCGGTCGGGTATAACCGGTGGTAATTCGGCATGACCACAACTTCCTCAAGCTGCTGCAATATGCTGGATTCACTCGGTGCTCAATGCTGCCCGACAGCATCGTTTGTTAACATGTCTTTACAGATTGCCAGGCTGTCAAAGATATTATCACAAATCCCTGCAAAAGGGTAAATCAGTCAATTATCACAAAAAGAAAAGGGTATTTTAGTCATTTTCTGAGTAGAAGTTTTTGATCAAAGATAATATTAAAGTTAACTTACAAAAATGTGAGCTGGGTCATATTAGCCAAAGGCTGAGGAATTGGACCAGTGAGGGTGTTATTATTTAACTGCCTGTGACAATTCAAAATACAAAACTTTAACATAATAATAATTAAAAGAAGTGAAAACAATTCAGAACTCTTTGAATATACTAATTCGCTCCCAAAAACCAAAGGTAAAATGGTAATTTCACATGCTTACAAGTACTGAAGGGTCTTGATATTGGCTAAAGAAGGTGGGATTTCACCAGTTAACATATTGTTGGAAAGATCAAGTGTTTGAAGCTTTGGTAACCTCCCAAGCTCTACTGCAAGTGGCCCTGAGATTCTGTTATTTTGTAGCAACCTGCATTACACACTTGTAACATTAGCATCTCAACTTGTACATCCAAAACTGTACAGATGAATAATATTTTCTGTATATTGACAAACAAAAAACCTGAACTTTTTATATAGATAAATTACAGTAAAAAAGATAATGACGATGATAAAATGCCAATAATTATCCTAATATTCAAACTACTGACAGAATAACGACTAATAGACAAAATTTAAATAAATAAAAATCAAATAATCATAACTATAATAGATAATAAACTTGGCTAACACTTATACTGTCTGTAGATTCGTCAAGTTACCGATGCTCGGTGAAAGAGAACCCGAAAGATTTTGGCTTGGACTTCCCCTACAATACAATTAAAAAACAAATCAAACATGTCGTCGATTTTTATTGTCAAACAAAACCCATGATTTTTTTTGAAAGGTGTGAATTATTCGCGAATGTCGGGAGGTCTAGCATACGTTGTCTTAACCGGGTCCGCGCTAGAGAGCCCCCTCGCACAATAGATCCCCAATTTAAACCCCTCAATGAGAAACCCCTATCACCAAGACTCGAACTTGAGACCTTGAGGGGAAAACTCACCCGGGCCCACCATAAGTGGAACTTAAATACCCGTGGCCACCACTAGAGCACTAGTGATGGCATGATTTGATGCAACCTTTTTATCTTATCTAGTCATACTCTTTAAAATAAGGTAGTCATTTGTTTAAAAAATATATAAAATAGCATCTTTAAATCTTATGTATTTATTGTTTCATTAAAAGTTCACGTACACAATTAAAAAAGTTGCAAATGGATTTCTTAGCCTTATCTAAATTTTATAATCCATTTCCCGATCACGCAACTCTCCAGCCTGTCAAGAGCATAATATTAGCATCTCATGTGTACAGAAAAAAAAATATATGTGACACCATGTGTGGATTGGCTAACGGGCCAAAACAGGTTTTGAGTTAAAACTTGGTTAACCCGTTTGGACCAGGCTCATGATACATAACAATGTATATCACCATTTGGTAGTTCAATTACCTTGTAAAAACAACTGATTCCAAATGGTACGACCCATTTACAAAGTCAAAGTGCCTACAGTCAATGACCTGAAAGAAGAAACGATTATTATGTGGTGACTGATTAAAAAACACAAGAAATCAGTCAAAACCTAACAAGGCAATCGTAATATGTAAAATCTTGAATAACAAAATAACTCATAAACAGAACATGTATTTGATTTTTTTTTTATAATTAGTTTTGAAAGTGACCAAACTTGATCTGTGCTATCAACAAGATGATCAACATATCTCAAGAATGTGCTAACCGCACTGGCAATCACATCTGCGTCAACTTCACCTTGTTTGCAAATTGTTAAATTATGAAAAAACAATTGATACGGTACCTTTACCTTTAGGGCAAGCCAGGCCTTGAGAGCTGTTGACCAACATTGTTTTCTTCAATAAAACTAAATGTGGAGATGATTAAGAGCTAAGTGATAATACCCACAAAATCTTACCATTCAGGAGGATTTCCTTGCAACATTTGAATTCAATGAGGGTTTTATAGAGGAAAAAATGGCAATTTCAAGCAAATCATGTATTCAATTAGGGTTCTTAGTTCCTACTCCTTAGTTAGGATCAGCAATCATCATGATAGCAACAACTTCCGTAACCCATGATAATGGGTTCCACATAAACCCTAAAAACTTCAAGAATTTGCGCTCCTAACACACCTACATCATAAATTCATCAAAATTTTAATAACAACCAAAAACAAACATTAACATAATACAAATTTTGCTAAAAAAACACAGAGAATGGCAAGTTTTTAACCTTACTATGACAATAAAAATTGTTGAAGGTGGCCTAAACCCTAGCTTGGCCGCTAAATAACACAAAGTTAGAATCGGGTCTTAATAGGTATTGATTTATTGAGAAAATCGAATGAAGGTATAAATTTTAACCTGATTCATCGAACCAGAAACATTGTCATCGGATCTTGGTCGCCAAAAAGTTGGTTTTACAGCCGGAGCCTTAACCGCCGCCGTCACCATTGATGTTCAAAGGTTCCACCATCACCGATCTCTCTCTCTCTCTCTCTCTCTCCTCTTGTCGCTCATATTTTCTCTCTCTAGCTCCAGAGTGTCTCCCTCTGTATAGAGACGGGGTAATGGGAAGGCGATTATGAGAAACCCTACTTCATACATGGATTTGGGCAGGATTTCCCAGTTTTGTGTTTGGAAAGGTTCACCGGATCAAAGAGAAACTTCCACATACTGGATCTGTTGGCTCCATTGCAATGGGTTTTTAGGGCTTGAAAAAAATGAGGAAGAGGAGATGGTTATGCTCAGATCTAAAAATGGCAGGAGCTTTTGAAATTTGAAATCCCGCCAGTGGATGCGAAGCTGGCTGCAGATCAGGTCTTCTGCCAGAGAAGGAGAGAGTAGATGGAGACGGACAAGAAATGAGATACCCTAATGTGGTATCTGTGTTTTCTTCTATTTGTATTTGTGAGTGAGGGTATAATAGGGATTGTAAATTATATTGTGCTTTAGAAGGTTGTACATCATGCTTTAGGGGTGTTTCAAGGGAATTTAAATGACTTTAAGTTGTCATTCGAATATGCTTTTATATATAGTATATATATATATAGTGTAAGTATCTATAGAAAACCCACTTTAATTTAGAAAACCCGGGAAACTCTAACCTCCCGATGTTTTTTTAAAAAAAAAATATACACATGTTATATACATGTTTTTAAGGTATTTGGGCCAAAAAAATCAAAAAAGCGCCGAGTAGATATTTAAAAAAAAAAAATAAACAAGTTTTGGTCTAACACGTGTTAACAATATGTCAGATGAATGTAACACGTGTTAGACCAAAACTTGTTTATTTTTTTTAAAAATATCTACTCGGCGCTTTTTTGATTTTTTTGGCCCAAATACCTTAAAAACATGTATATAACATGTGTATATTTAAAAAAAAAAAAAAAACATCGGGAGGTTAGAGTTTCCCGGGTTTTCTAAATTAAAGTGGGTTTTCTATACATCCATGCCCTATATATATATATATATAGGGGACCGCTAGAATGAGAACCACCTCGAGTTATGAGAACCGCGAGAACTACTTGATCCGGGGCGAGGTGGACCAAATTTTTTTTTTCAAAAACGTAGATGCATGTATTATAAACACATTCGTAAAAAAAAATTTGAAAGAAAATGCCGTGTGTGTAGTTTTTTACACTCGTAAACCACAAACTTGTGGTGTAAAAAACTACACACACGGCATTTTCTTTCAAATTTTTTTTACGAATGTGTTTATAATACATGCATCTACGTTTTTGAAAAAAAATTTGGTCCGCCTCGCCCCGTACGGTGTGGTTCTCATAACTCGAGGTGGTTCTCATTCTAGCGGTCCCCTATATATATATAGGCTAGGAGTTTGCTAGAAAGTTCAAATTTCCTAAAAAGTGTAAAAAGTCATAAAACACCATAATGTCAACCATAAAACACACCAAAAACCCACAAATAACATAATGAAGATGACTAAAACATCATGTATGTGGGTTTTGTGTTGTGTTTTAGATGTTAAGGCTCTGATTATGGAATAACAAATATTATTGTGTTTTATGCTGTTTAGCATTTTGTGTTTTAAATTCATAGTTCTACGATGGTGTGTTTGAAGTTTTTATGGACTATTAGAGTTTGAATATGGTGTTTTAGTAATCTTCATTCTATTATTTATGAGTTTTAGGTGTGTTTTATGCCTGAAATTATTGTGTTTTATGACTTTTTACACTTTTTAGGAAAAACACATTTTCCGTAGGATCCCCACTATATATATATATATATATATATATATATATATAGGGGAGCGCTAAAATGAAAACCACCTCCAGTTGTAAGAACCGAGAGAACCACTTTTCAACCATTAGATCTTCAATATGGACGGATGAGATTAAAAGTAATTAAATATAATATTAAATATTTTTTGTCTTATTATGTTTTTAATATTTTAATCCAAAAGGGTAATTTAGTAAAATTACTTTATTTTGTCTTTTTGTCTTTATTGTTTTTTATTACTTTTTTGTATTATTATATTAGTTTTTATTTTTTAAACATAATTTTTTTTATTAAAAGCATTTTCAAATTCAGATTTTTTTACAGATTTTTTAAACTTTTTACGTTTTTACGTTAACCTTTTTATGTTTTACGTTAAACTTTTTACGTTTTACGTTAAAAACTTTACATTTTACGTTAACCTTTTAACGTTTTACGTTTTACTTTTTACTTTTTACGTTTTACGTTAAACTTTTTACGTTTTACGTTTAGCGTTAAACTTTTTACGTTTTACGTTAAAAAGTTTACGGTTTAACTTTTTTTTCACAAAAAACTTTTTTGCGCAAAAGGAACGCACGCAGAAATCGCAAACTCGGTAGGTGTCTCAGACAGATTGTTATCATCATCGACTGGGGAAAAAATATAAAAAAGCAACAACAACAAAATAATGTGTATTTCGAAAAAAAAAAACGAGGTTTGGCTCAGATTTTTCGATAATCAGAGGCTGCAAATTGGGGTTGCACGTTCAAAAACCTACCCTCCACCATCCTTGCCGCGCCATCGTCATCAAAATATGCGTTTTTTTGCATCATCACCGCCACAAAATCCAAAACCGCACTTCAATCGACCACCGGTGCCACGGGGCACCACGGAGCATCGCCGCGCGGGCACTACGGGGCACCGCCGGCTCAAAACCTGTGAAGCAGGCAACAATAGAGGCTCAAAACTCAAACCCTTTTCCCATTTAGTAATCAAACAAACGACGTCGTAACATAACACAACAGTTTGTATCAAAAGCGCATAAAAAGAAGAATAAACTGATGCTTTATAAACTTTACCAATTTCAACATTCAGAAACTCAGATCCTATAGGAATCGTAGTTCTGTTGCCATCAATATCTTTATTTCTAACAGTGTTTTGATTGACATAAAGAGTGATCTTTTTGGCAAACAGGATCAAGAAGGAGAGTAAGAGCAAAGTGAGATTGAACCCAGTAGCAGTAAGCTCCAAACCCCTAATATCCATGATTGAAAATTGAAGAAATTGAGATGGGAATTGTGAATTTGAAGCAGATGGGTGTTGTTTAATAGTGAAAAAGATTCAAATTGTGGCAAGAGCATTTCACCATGTGGCAATGAATCTTACAGATATGGGATTTCTAACGAAAAAAGTTGAAAAAAAGAACAGAGCAAATGAAGACAAACAGCACCTTCAATCTTTTCAAATTGTGATTATCCTACGCATACAGGTGTGTGAGTGAAGAAGGAGGAGAAATAAAGGGTGTGCGATGGAGAGGGGCTGTGGGTGTGGGTGTGGTTTGTAGGTGCGATGCCGCCCTATATCCGTCGTCGCCGGACCACCATGGCCCGTAGCCGGCCGTCGCCTGCTCGCCGGAGGTCGGCCGGAGTCCGGCTGGTTCTTGTTGCCGGTGAGGAAGGTTCAAGAGAGAGAGAGAGAGAGAGAGAGAGAGAGAGGATTAGGTATGTGTGTGTTGAAGAGAGAGAAATGTGAGATATTATAAAGAGAGAGAAATGTGTATCTCTGGTGCATTAAATGGAGAGAGAGAGGGATTAGACATTTGAGGTAAATGACAACAATACCCTTTTGGTTGGCATATTCTGATTGGTTGAGAGTGGTTCTCGCGGTTTTTACAACTGGGGGTGGTTTTCATTTTAGCGCTCCCCTATATATATATATATATATATATATATATATATATATATATATATATAGGGTGGGGCTCGGCTACAAAGTCCATTTTTTCTACAAAGTGTACAAAGTCATAAAACACCACAATTTCAGCTATAAAACACACTTAAAACCCACAAATAACAGAGAGAAGATCACTAAAACACAATATCAAACCCTAACATTCCATAAAAACTTCAAATACACCATCGTAGAACCATATATATAAAACACAACATGATAATCAACATAAAACACACTAATGTTAGTCCTTCGATAATTAAAGCATTATCATCTAAAACACAACACAAAACCCACAAATCTGACGTTTTAGTAATCTTTACTTTGTTATTTGTGGGTTTTGAGTGTTTTTATGATTGACATTACAATGTTTTATAACTTTTTACAATTTGTAGGAAAAGTGTACATTACAATATATATTACAATATATATATATATATATATATATATATATAGGGTAGGGATAATGTACATTAATTCAAAAGTGTGAGAAATGTTTTAAACCATTAGATTTTTGATCTAATAGTTGAGATCAATAGGGACCAAATTATAAATTGTGTTTTAATTATTTGGACTGATTTGAAAATTGTAGTGGTAATAATGTCTTTGTATATGTTTCAAATTAGGTAACATCTCCTAAATTCTAGCAATTCACTCCTAAAATCTAGCGATTCAATTTTAAACTTATTTTAAAATTCAGACATTCTAAAAAATCCAGAAATATGTAACTGCTACAAGAAATATATAACACTATACATCCATCATATAACACTATATAACACCACATAACACCGTATAACACTATGTAACACTATATAACGCCATATAACACTATGTAACACTATATAACACTATATAACAATATATAACACTATACATCTATCATAGACATGTTATCAGACAAATATAACACTATATAACTCTAAATAATACTATATAACACCATATAATACCATATAACACCATATAACACTATATAACACCATACATCCATCATATAACACTATATAACACCAAAAAACACTATATAACACCATATAACACTACGTAACACCATATAACACTATATAAAAATATAAAAATATAACACTATACAGTTCTGAACGAGATGACACAAATTCGTAGATTAATTCTTAATTCGTATTCCTATAATTAAGGGTGTCGGTTATGGAAAGTTATCAATTAATTAAATCAATAAGAAAATTAATTGTTTACCCTTTTGAATTAATTTAGATTGAGGACACATGTTATCACCACAATATTTCTCATCCTTCTCACACTTTTAGATTAATGTACAGGATACTCTACCTATATATGTATATATATATATATATAAGGTAAACTATGAGTCAATTTTGATTACATCTACCATTGTGCTTCAGTCACTTTTACATTATTATTCATAACTCGATTTCGAGTAAAACTTACGTTGAGATAAAAATATGTAAGTTGTAACTATGTATATTCAAAGCTATATATAATATCGTATCTTAAATGTTATAAAAAGAAAACAAAATATGCTTAAAAATAATTGTAATAATAATAAAATAAGAAAATAATAAAAAACTAAAAATCAAAACTATTATTGTTAAACCATCATTTGAGCTCTAGTGGTGACCACGAGTATTTAAGTTTTACTTATGGTGGGTCCGGGTGAGTTTTCCCATCCAGGTCTCAAGTTCGAGTCTGAGAGATAGGGGTTTCTTACTGAGAGGTTTGAATTGGGGATCTATTGTGCGAGTGGGCTCTCTAGCGCGGACTCGGTTAAGACAACATATGCTAGACCTCCCGACATTCGCGAATAGTTTACATATTTAAAAAAAAAACTATTATTGTTAAAGAATGACGCCAACTATACTTTTAGTTATATATAGAACAAAAGTTAATGCATTAAAAGAAAAAAAGAAAAAAAATGGTGGTCAAAACTTAAAAATGAAAACTTCAATAAAGAAAGAACCGGTTTACATGAAAAAGAAGCAAGATCCAAACTTAAAGGAACATATGTGTACACAACTAAGCTTTATTTTACTATTCACAACTCGGTTTCGAGTAAAACTTACATTGAGATAACAATAATATGTATGTCGTAACCGTGTATATTCGAAACAATGTATAAAATCGTATCTTAAAAGGAAAATAAAATATGCTTAAAAACAATTGTAGTAATAATAAAAAACTAATAAAAACAAAATAAAAGAATTATTGTGAATGAATGACACCAACTATAGTTGTATTTATATATAGAAAAAAAGTTAATGCATTAAAAGTAAAAAAGAAAAAAAATGTTCAAAACTTAAAAATGAAAACTTCAATAAAGAATACATGAAAAAGAAGCAAGATCCAAACTTAGAGGACTATATGTGTACACACTCAAGCTTTATTTTACTGTTTCTCCTTATGTTATCACTTAATAATAACTAGTGTTATTACCCGCCGCTTCGCGGCGGGGTTAAGTAAACTATTAAATGTACGACTAACAAAGAAAGAGGCAACACTTGCAACCCTAGATAAGTCATGAAGACCTGAAGTTATAATTACGTTTTTAGGATATACTTACGTTTATTTTTTAAGAAAACTTGAACTTCGCCAAGTGTCGTTTTTAGTATGTAATTACGTTTCGTAGTACGGGTTTTTAACGAAAAATGAACAGAGTTTCCTCTGTTTTTGGACGATCCCGACAACTACAGTGTCGATAATTTCAAAACCCAACAATATGTTGAAATTACTTACAAGTTTCATGTTTCTAGTAAATAAAGATGTGATTTTTAGATCCCTTTACTTGATTGAAGTAGAATTAAGATTGAACCGGTGAAAGACATAAAAGAACCTGATTTTTGAGAAAGTTGCCAAAGTGTTTATTTACTCTAAACAACTTACTTTCTGAGTATGATTATTCATGTTACAACAATAATCACTTTGAAAATGCACATCCAAACACCCTGGCTGGCTAAACAGCTTACTACCTGTGATTGTTTGTATATTTCATACATTATGCCAAAATAAAACGTAAATATTCGCTAAAAGCATCGGTTTGAGCTCGGTTCGCGTAAAGTATAATATGTATAAACAACGAAATTAAAATTCGCTTTGTTTAAATTTTTACCAGGTCTGGCTTTGACTGGCGTTGACTGCTGTTGACCCGCAGTTTGACCGTTGACTTTTGTTGACTGAAGTTGAACAAAAGTTGTTCGCGTTAACTGTGTCTGACCCGGACTTAAACCGAAACCTGAATTGACCTGTGATACCAAGGTTGACCCGTGTGTCGATCGATCACTTTGACCTGACCCGCTTGACCCGAACCCGAACCGGAACGAATCCGTGCAGGAACCGTGTTGAACCAAACACCCTAACAATAGCCACCACTATCACTGTCGTTAAATTCCGACAGTTATATGTCATCGTCGACCTCTGGTGACCGCCGTTGTCGGCCACCCGCGCCAACACCAACAAAACCAAAATGCAGGGGAAGCTAGGTTAGCACTTGTAAAGCTGACAAGTTTACCCGAGAGAAAAGAAAATGAAAGAAACTTACTAAATCCTTGTCATCAGTCGTCGAAACCACCCCGTACCAGCGTGTCTCCGCCGCTTTGTCGCCGGAATTCCACCGGAAACCTTGTACATCTAAATCTGATGCGAAATTCCCGCACCCCAGCCGTCGATTGCCGAAATCTGGGTCGCCGGAGGAGGATTCCTGCCTGTCGGCCTTTGCGCCGCCACGGGGGAGGTTGTCGGCCTCCCCTTTCTCTCGCCGATCTCTCTCTCATCTCGTTCCCTCCCTTGCTGCCGTATTCTTGTCGTCGTGCGCCACCACCCGAGGGTGGTGGCCGACCGTTTACCCGAGAAGAGGGGGTGTTATGTGGGTGGTGCGAGGGGGTAGAAGAAGGACAGGAGGTTGGAGATTGATGTGTGGCCGAAGAAGAAACCGGAGCTGGCCGGACCATCGCAGGAAATACGGCACCGGTTGCCGGAGCTCGAGAGAGGAGGCAGAGGGTGAGAGGTGTCGGCTGCAATGTGGGTCTTTAGTTTTCCAAACGCCGTTACCGTCAATTTGCTGTTTCTCGGTTAAGTTAGAAATTAATACATATATATGAATAGTATTAAGTACCCTCGCGTTGCGGCGGGGGCGTAAAATTTGACACGGTTTTAGGAACGTTTTTAACCTATTAATTTTTTTTATTAATATTTTGTTTCGGTTTACCCCTATACTTCCTTTACTTAAAAATTATTTTTTACGTGCATATTTTATGTACGGGTAGGTATAAATATGATTGGTTCTACATTCCGACGTAAACTTTATTTATAGACAAGTCAGGTCAAATATAATACGTTTTCGTTTAAGGAAACCATTTTTACGTGCATATTTTTATGTACGTTTTGGTATAAATTCAAGTTGTTTTACGTTTCGACGCATATGTAAATTTATAATGTTTTCACTTTGCCTTTTTGTCTGAAGTGTACAAAACACTATTAAAGCATGAAGTACAATCGCATTAAGCCTAATTATGTTACAAATTAATAGTTATACTTTTTGTCTAAATTGTACCAAACACCATTCAAGCATCAAGTACAATCACATTAAGCCTACCTATGTTACAAATTAATAGTTATATAATAATATATAATAATATGGTATATAAAATGATTCATAATAAAAATTTATTTTCCATATTGATAAGTAAAGTAAAAAAAATATAATTTTATATTAAATTCAATTGTGTAAAAGCATAAGTCCATATCTAAGAAATCTTGACAGCAAGTTTTAAAGACATTGGAAGATTGTTCAAGAGTGTAGATCAAGAGTGCGGCAACATACAAGGGGGAGACTATTAGTGCATATGTCTGTTGCCTACGTCTTGATGTAATAGGGCTAGAAAGTGTTAAATATGAGTTATGTATGAAAACCTAGCTCATCCGTACGGATGAGCAGGTTCGCATGAGGGTAAAGCACGCTCGTACGGAGGTGTAAGTCCGTACAAATGTAAGTCCCCTAGTCCGCACGAATGTAAATGTCTACAAATAGACGTGCGGGCTGAGCGTGTGCGTGTGGTATGTTGGAGTGTGAGGCGAAGCGCTGTTAAATTTATACCAGGACTGTGAATTAATAGAAAACAGAGAAAATTGTGAAATCTTGTGTTTCTACCTATTTCTGATGGATTCCGCACATCTGACTTAGGGTTAGATATCTCCGTAAAAGTTAAAAGTCGATTCGCAAAACCGGTCCTACAATTTGGTTAATAATATAATAGAGTTAAATGCCATTTTAGTTCTTGTGATTTGGGCCATTTTGTCAGTTTAGTCCAAAGGTTTCATTTTTCGCCTGTGGTTTCAAAAATGTTTCACCATTGCCATTTTAGTCCATTGGGTTAACTTCATCAATTTTTTCTATTAACGAGAAGGGCAATTCGATCATTTTATATGGCCGAATTGCCCTTCTACTTAACAGAATTACATATAAAATGACCGAATTGCACTTGTAGTTAACATAAAAAAATGATGAAATTAACCCAGTGGACTAAAATGGCAACGGTGAAACCTTTTTGGACTCACAAGCGAAAAATGAAACACTTGGACTAAAATAGAAAAATGACCCAAACCACAGGAACTAAAATGACATTTAACTCAAATATAATAAGTATCTATAATTAGATTTATATTAAACATATGTAAATATATCTTATTAATACATTATTTAATAGAAGAGAGATGGAAAAACACAAGTTACTAAGCCGGATGTTATATATCCTGCAGAATTTTTATTTATACTATATTTAATGCATGATGGAAGAGTATTTTAAAATACCTAAAAGTTAATAACTGTTTTTAGTTTAATGCCTAAAGTACAATGGGTAAATTAGTCTATCAAACACTAATTACATTTAATCCCCATCTATATTACACTTTAATCACTCGCCTTTAATCAAATTCTGATTAATTAATTATTGGTTACACTTTACCCCCTATGAAAAACTAATTACCCCACGATTTTAAACGACAATAACTTTTTCGTACATTAATATATTTCTTTAAAAAATTACATCATAAAAACGGGCATTGTATTTTTTTTTTTAATTTGAGTATAGTATTGTTATAGTTTTTTTTAATTAAAAAATTGATATGTTACGTGATTAAGAGTGTCTAGAGGTGAGTAATAACTGAAATCGAACCAAAACAGACGAAATAGAATCGAAATCAACAAAAAACTGCATTAACTGATAACCAAATTAACCAAAAAACGATAATCAGATATTTTTGTAACCTCGTTTAACCAAACTTAACCAAACCGAACCATTTATATTTTAATATAGGCCGGCTCAACAATTTTGGTGAGCCAAAATCTGATGCCCTTGTTATTCATTGTTTCTTAGATTTAAAACTAAAATAGTTTACAAACCTTCCTCATTTACCGCTAGCCCCCTGGCTCTCCTAGATGCGGGGAAACCCGACCTCCACCGCCTGAAGGCACGACAGTGGAATAATCAGTAAAACCTCGCTTCCCATCTAAGACGAACCGGCGCCACCCGTATTCCGTCCTTCACCTGGATGCCGCAGAAAATAATGTGGAGAGTAGAGTAGGAGTCGAACCTGAGTCATAAGGAACATCAAGTTTTTCCCCAACCACTCCACCACTGGCAGCAAAGTGCACCTTATTACCTGAATATATTGAATCTGTCAACAAGAGCTTTCTTTTAAACAGAAATAGAGAATTCAGGAAGTTTTTTGATTTGAACAGATAAAGTGTACCTTAATTCTAACTCGGAAGGCTTCTTCTTTATAACAGAGAATTCTGATTATTTGATTCAAACAGAATACATATTTTTTAAACATTTTCTAAAGTATCCACCCGTTTGTTGCAATGGAGCATATGATTTTGGAATTGATGCGGAAGATTTTTGAAATTGCCAAACGCCGAATTGGGTGGCTGGGTAGCTTTGGAACTACCAAATTTATTGCCATATTTAATTTCGATGGTTTTGGAATTCCTATGCTTACTCTTCTCTTCTGAACGAGTATTCTCGCAACCGCTAACACATGCCAACCCTGGATTTTTTTTAAATGGAGGCACAAAGCCCTAGCCTCAAAATACTTGGGCTTGGGCCGGTCCTGCTAGCTTTTTTTACCTCTAAATCATGTATTCCATATTTTATACCTTCATTTCTTGTATTTATACTTCTATTTCAAGTAAGCATTCATTTCATTTCATGTATTTAAAATTTCAATTTCATGTATTTCTAAGCAAAAATTTTAGCACAAGTTTGATTTTGGCTATTAACCCAAATTAAACGAATCGAACCAAAAATCGTTAACCTAACCGAATAAACCAAACCGAACTAATTACTGATTGGTCAATAAAATAGACTAACCGATATTTTCGATTTTGGCTTCAGTTACCCTTGTAGTGTTTGTGTTTCTCATCGTATCGTATGGGAACCTTTCTAGTTTATTAAGAATTATATAGATTATTTAGACTTTGTTTTCGGTTTTTGTTTTCAGATTCCCCCAAAATAATATGGATAAGGCTTCTCAACAACTAACCAAAGGGGAAGTCTACAGAAATTTTCATAAATCACACATTATACCAACACTATTGAAGTATGGAACTCTAGAGCTTGCATGACTCGTCTAGTTGGTAATTATGTCGTAGACTCACAATAATCTAATTACTGGTTAATTACATTACAAAATAATCAAAAGTAGTGGAGAGAGAAACTCACTTGGCTACCCCTTGTGTATGACATTCAAAGAAATAGGTAAAATGCATTATGAGGTTTTAACATATTAGTAATAACCGGAAGCAGTCTCTCCATTCATACGGAGTAGAGGTAAGGTTGTCTACATCTTACTCTCCTCAGACCCTACCTTAGTTTTGCAATTTACTGAGTATGATGATGATGATGAACATATTAGTAATAACATATTAGTATGGGTGTGCCTATTGGCACACCAATGTGCCTATTGGCACACCAAACCTTAGTTGAATTAGGGTTTACCTACGCTGCGTATAGGGTTACACCTATACGCTGCGTATAGACCTATATTCAGCGTAGGTAAACCTTGATTCCCAGTGCCTGATCAGCAATCATTGCACAGAAAACAAGGGTTTATATACGCTGCGTATAGCTCAATACGCAGCGTATATAAACCATCTGATTTTTTGGGGTCATTTTGGTGGGTTTGAAGCATCAGTTTTTAACAAGGTTTATATACGTTGCGTATAGAGCTATACGCAGCGTATATAAAGGTCAGAAAATGTCCTTTATACCCTTGTGTTGAGGCTATACGAAGCCAAATACAAGGGTAGTTGTGTCATTTTTGTTTCATACGCTGCGTAGGGATCTATACGCAGCGTATATAAAGCTCCATTTTTGTATTTTTTTTGTGTATTCCTTTGTTTATTTATAAAAAAAATTAATTGTGTGTATTTTGGGGTATTTCCATGTTTATTTATAAAAAAAATATTATTGGTAAATAATACAAATATAAATTATAAAAATTATAAATAATACAAATATTATGAATTATAAAAATTAAAAATAATACAAATATTATGAATTACAAGACCTACAGGGAACCTATACGAGACTTATACTATACTATACGATACGATATAACACCCGTATAGGCCTATAGGTGTGGCTATACGATATCACACTTATAGGCTTATACGAGGCCGATACGTGACCTATGCTACACCTATACGATTCAATATAACTTTTTTTTTTATAAAACTTACTAAAACCAATAATGTATAAATGTTTATAAAAAAACCTTTATATACGCTGTGTATAGGTTTATACACAGCGTATATAAAGGGTCAAATAGACCATTTACCCCTTCATTTGGGGCTATACGAAGCCAAATGCAAGGGTAAACTTGTCTTTTTGACCCTTTATATACGCTGCGTATGGGTCTATAAGCAGCGTATAGTGGGAAAGACCATTTTACCCCTGCATTTGAGGCTATACGCAACCATATGCAAGGGTAAAATTGTCTTTTTGACCCTTTATATACGTTGCGTATAGACCTATACGCAGCGTATATAAAGGGTAATTTTTATTTTTAACCCCAAACCTCTGGTAAAAATATAGTTTTTTGACCCTTTATATACGCTGCGTATAGGCCTATACGCATCGTATATAAAGGGTGAATTTAAAAAAAAATTATATTTTTAAGTATCGTATCGTATAGTATAAGTCTCGTATAAACCTCGTATAAGTCTCATATAGGTCTTGTATTTGCCTATAGGCCTATACGGGACCTATACTATAGTGTCGTATCGTATTGCATCGTATCGTATCGTATAGTGTATAGTATAAGTCTCGTATAAGCCGCGTATAAGTCTCATATAGGTCATGTATATGCCTATAGGCCTACACGGGACCTAAACCACACCAACAGGCCTATACGGGACCTAAACCACACCTATAGGCCTATACGGGTGTTATATCGTATAATATAGTATAGTATCGTGTTGCATCGTATCGTATAATGTATAGTATAAGTCTCGTATAGGTTCCATGTAGGCCTTGTATATGCCTATAGGACTACACGAGACCTAAACCACACCTATAGGCCTATAAGGGACCTATACTACATCTATAGGCTTATACCAGTGTTGTATGGTATCCTATAGTATCGTATCGTGTTGCATTGTATCGTATAGTATATAGTATAAGTCTCGCATCGTATCGTATCGTATCGTGTTGCATCGTATCGTATAGTCGTATAGGCCTATAGGCCTATACGGGACATATACTACACCTATAGGCCTATACGGGCGTTATATCGTATCGTATAGTGTAGTATATTCGAACCGTATATACGTTTTCCAAAACAATTTAACGTTATATAATATTATTTGTATAACATTAACGATTATATATTTTAAGCGATTTAACGTTGGAACCGGGTGAGAATTTATACCACAAACACATCAAAAAAAAAAAAAAAACTGATGGGTTATATACGCTGAGTATAGCTCTATACGCAGCGTATATAAACCCTTGTTTTTTGTGCAATGATTGCTGATAAGGCTCTGAAATCCATGGTTTATATACGCTGAGTATAGCTCTATACGCAGCGTAGGTAAACCCTAAGTGTGTAGATAGCCAACCAAGGTGTGTAGATAGCCAACCAAGGTGTGCAGATAGTTTGGCCCATTAGTATTTCTGAAATATATATTTGCCAGAGTTACCTATCCTTTTAACTGATTAAATTATTTTTACCGATTTTAAACAAACGCTTACTTCAGATAATTGAAGAAGAGAATCAAAGATTGGAAAAGGCCTTTATGTTCCCCTTTGATAAAATATCTAAATATTATCTTTCATTTCTATTGTCTAAAGTTTCTCATTTTTTTGGAGCTTTTAAAGCTGCAATCTTTAAACAGCTTATTTCTCAAAGTAACTAGCTAGCTTTATAAAATCAAGAGTCTCTGTATCTATTCTTTGATAACATTCCTATGTATGGGGCAGCATGAATCTAATAACAGGTAACACTTGGAGTGGTATCAACAAATTCTCCTTGAACGTTTTTGCAGTAAGCTAGATCTTCACCTCCAGTATCAAGATCTGCATCTCCAGCAATATGTACGTTGTTTACCACGATATTAGTACATTTATATATCTCACTGCAATTGAAAACAATCCCAAACTTTGATGCTGAAGATCCGTAGATATTCGTATATGTCACATCGCTAACGTGTACTGCTTTTGTCGACGGCTAATGCAGTAAAAAATAAATAGTTACATGGTCGTTACGATAGCAAAGAACTAGATTGTTTCTATAGAATACAAGACTCACCTGTGGTGGGTAAACAACATTACCAGAATGGATGAAGTAATATTGGTCAATTATGATTGGATTTTCGACATTAACGAGATTAATGTCCTGAAACCGGATCCCCTTAGCATACCCGGTCCCATTCTATGATACCAAGAAGGAAGTTATATCAAATGGTATTTTAAAATCTATTAAACTGTTGTATCAGTTTATATTTAATATTACCGGCACTGTCTTAATTCGTAATCCATTGCTGGTTCCTGTGATGTTACAGTTTTGTACAAGGACTTGTTCAACGGTGTCATGACCGCCATTTTCCCCAAGGCTTCCGATGCTGCCAAAACACATACATTGGTACTAAGGATCGTTAGATACTCTGATACCATAAAACAATTCAGAAAAACTTAAAAACTCTATTGGAGATATTATTTTTATGTGTATTGTATAGTTGGAAATTAGAGCTTTTTATTTAAAGATAGTATAATAATAAACCTAACCAACTAATGTTTGTACTAATTCACTAATGATAGTGATATAATGGTTGATAAATATCTTAATATACAAACTGGAGATAGAATAATCACTAAGAAGTTTAAAGATAAATGATAAACAAAAACATAAAAATTATAATAGATAATAAAATCGGATAACACATGTATTCAGTTTTCTTTTTGTTAAAATGATGATTAAGCTATAAATATTTTGGTACCTTATGCCATGACCTGGTCCACACCGCACATTTGTCACATTAATATCAACGACGCCACCGTTTATAGCCACACAATCATCACCTATTTATGTGTATCTCAATAATTAAACATTACATCGATCATAGATGAATGTTAGTCGCTATGAACTAAGACGTATAAACTCTGTACCAGTTTGAATATTAGAGTCATGAATATTAACATGTGAAGAATCACTGATGTCAATCCCATCAGTATTGGGGCTGTTTCCAGGTGCTTTGATTTGAAGATTTCCGATATCTACATCTTGGCATTCCTTAATACTAATATGAAGAAATGGGCTGTTAATATGTGTTGTGCCTTTCAGCCGAAGACCCGGGCACCCATTAAAATGTATAGCCTAAAACAATACGTTGTTCCATATCAGTGTTTGCTAAGTTGATATGTATTCGAGATAAACTTGAAAAGGGATAAATTGCCATTTAAATTTTATTCAAGTTGTTATGATCATCTTTTCTGTAAATGAGTAAAATGTTGTATTAATACTGAGAATTTATAAGGTTACAGTTACCTAGATACATTCTCCTATTGACAAAAAAAGAATCATAACAACCACAAAAATTTAAAAGAAAAATATTTTCAAGTTTCTCTCTAATAACATTCATTATAATTCAATTCTAAAATGGAAAAGGCAGATATCTTACCGATGGACGATCACAAGTTTCAGTTTTCTCCTGCAAGAAGAAACAATGAGTCCAGATCTTTTTATGTTGCTAGATATTGAAACCAAGCCCGAATAAAAAACTTAACCTTTATCCTCCACCAGGCCGCGCCTTGCCCATCAAATCGGCCAGGTCCATGAATGGTGAGTCCTTTCACAGATATGAAACATATCCAAAACTGTCTCTGTACACAATCTTTCCATCCATCGAGTGTATTTGGGGCAGTGATAGTGCCCAAAAGCTACCAGTCGAAAAAGAAAAATGACATGATCACGTTTTATAGATAGAACTTATAAACAATTTAGGGGTGTTCATTTATTTTGGTTTGATAAACGTGTAAATAGGAAAATGGTTAGGGTTTATTGCATTGTGAAAAGTGTAAAGAACAATGAAAAAAAAATTATATAGACAGGAGGGATCGAGGTTACGGGCTTACTAGTTAACAGGTCAAAGCCCACAATTAAACTGAACTTCTTTATTATGCTAACAATTAGGTAGCGTTTGGTATGCAGGGATGAGAGGTGAAATGGAATGGACCATTGTGAGGGAATGAAGAAAAGAGTGTTTGGTTGGTCGATGGAATGGAATCGTCCAATCCAAAATGCATTCCATTACCTCATCCATTCCATTACCTCGTCCATTCCATTCCTCCGTCGATTCCATTACCCCATACCAAACAGAGATCATAGTAGGAATGGGTTGCTTAAAAAACCCTCGTGTTAGTCTTGTTGGGTTTCGATTAATTGGATCTTGGAGCTACGTATATACCATTATTTGTTATTCGGTTTGAACCAAATTTAGATTTTGGTAGCCGAAAAACCAATCTGTAAATTCGATTTGGTTCGTATACACTACAAGAAACTACCACTTTAGCGGCGACAGGCGAAATGTCGCCGCTATTGATCGATCCGCGTCCCGGAGTCTGAAACCAAACCCTAGCCGTTGATCCTTATCCTGATCTAACGGTTGGGGAGTTAAAGGGCTTTAGCGGCGACAAGAGAATAGGCATTAGTGGCGACAGCTGTCTCCGCTAAAAGTTAATCCGTGTGAAGCTCGAAAAGAGCTGATCTCTGCCCTTGATAAGAGGATGATCCGACGGTTTGGGCTCCTTCCTGCTTTCTCTCCCTTAAAGAAACACAATCACCCACAAACACAATCACCAAACTCCATCATCTTCACCAACAACAACCTGCTACCACCACCGGATCGCCACCACCGTGAAGCTACCACCACCACCCTGAAGCTCCACCCACCACCGTTGGACCGCCATTATCAAGCTCCACCACCACCATTGGACCGGTTGCACCACCACCACCGTCAAGCTCCGTCAACCACCGTTGAACCGCCATCATCAAGCTCCACCACCACCATTATCAAGCTCCACCACCGTGAAGCTTCGTCAACCTCCGTTGAACCACCGTTGAACCGCCATCATCAAGCTCAAGTTCCGGCCAGTTTCGTTTTATTGTTTAGAAAATGTATAGTTATGTAAAGTTTTGTATAGAAAATGTATAGTTAATGTATAGTTATATCGACAAACTCAAGAATCCATTTTTTGAGATGAGAATTTGAATGAAAAGTAATGTAATCTTTAAATTTATTAGTTCCGACAAGTTTATAAACGATTTATTAGTTCCACACGTTATGTAATCTCCGACGATCTATCTCAGGCGATCTTTCCTGCGAATTCTCCGGCAAGAGCATTAGCGGCGACAACATCAATAGCGGCGCCAAACTGGGCAGTAGCGGCCCAGCCATACCGGCGACCCTTTAGCGGCCACATGTCGCCGCCGCTAAAGGTTAATAGTGGCGACAAAATAGGGCAATAGCGGCGACACCTGACGCCGCTAAAGGTGCCCTTTTTTGTAGTGGTAACCGAACAAAAAACCGAATCTAATTCGGCTTGGTTTTAAACAACTTTGAGTTGGATTCAGATTTAATTGGTTTGAAACCAAATAACAAACACCCGTAGTTATATATGATATAATCTTGAATGGAGTGTGATTTTACCTTGATATTTATATTAGGGGATTTGCATGACGAACCATCGAATGTCAGCGGGCTTATTAAAAATGTCATGCCTGATGGTATGATTAATGTTGGGTATGTTGAATCATCACCACATAAGTCAGCCCATGCTTGAAGGAAAGCCTGCAAAGATGCACATAACTAATTAGAAAACAGCTAACTAACTGGTTAGTTTGTTCTTCTTTTGCATGGAACCATGGTTTACTTGAGAATCATCTGTACTCCCATCGCCTTTTGCACCGTAAGATGTTACATCGAAAGTCGCCGCACTTGCTATTTCCAGGCTAAACAAAAGGTAAGAAACGCTGAACAAGACTACCACCAAGAAACCCTGCAAAGAGAATGACAATGAGTGTTGTAACTAATACATTCATCTATGGACATATATGACTTCTTGCACGGGTTTGGTTTACTTACCTTTCCTGTGAAAGCCATTGAAGCTGGTGAATCTGCTTTAGTGTTTCACTACCCCTTCCTGTAGATTTGAGAATATGTTAGATAATTTTTTTCTTCCTTTTGTACGAAAAAGTATACTTTGATTATTTGATTTCAAGATATGTGTATATATAGCATTAGTATCAAGAATCTTGTCATATCTCTTTATATATAAACTGATTGATGTTACCATAATCATTGTCTAAGTATATGGTAACCTTATATCAGTTATCATTTTGCCCGTATTGGCTATAGGATGTGGTCATGATCCTCATGACCATCATGACCCTCCACATAGGCGTCATGTCATCCCTCTATAATCCACCACTCAAAACCAATACCCTAAGGGTGTGGTCATGACCCAAACCACTATCCCCTTTAATTTTTTAATTTATTTTTGTCTTAAAATTATCAAATGAGAGATCCCTCTATAATCCACCACTCAAAACCACTACCCTAAGGGTGTGGTCATGACCCAAACCACTATCCCCTTTAATTTTTTAATTTATTTCTGTCTTAAAATTATCAAATGGGAGGGTCGTGGTAATCGTGGTTTAATCCATGGAAATCAACATCAATCAAGGAGGGGGATGGTGTACCATTTAATTAATGCTACTATGTGGAAATAATGTTCCAATCCATGGCCTCCATACCCCATACATAAAGAAAGTTTCTGATTTGAGATATATATGTCAATCCGTTTCTCTCTTTATCAAAGTTTATCTAGTTTTTGAACTTCTGGCAATTCAAAAACCAGATAAACTTGCTAACAAATTATATAAACTGATAATTCAAAAACTTTCAAACGAATAATTAAAAACTAATAAATCAAAGTTAAAACTTTAACCTCTTCAACTTTCTTTATGATCCATTTCAGAATTAAAGTCAAACCCTTTTCTCCTTAATCTTGAAACAATTAATCTGTTTGTTCTTCATAACACTGTTATCATATCTTCATGAACCAAATTCGCTTCCTCCTTTTATCCTCCCACTTGGTGCATTCATTCACAAAGTGATCAAGTTCACCACATTCGTAGCACCTGAACTCGCTTTTGTATCTAGTTCCTCGACCTGTACCTCTTTCACGTCCTCCGCCAAACCTCTTTCTTGACCATGACTTTGATCACCTCGGCCCTTTCAATGATGCCAGCTTTTAAGATCATTGACCTTCAGATTACTTGAATTTGCCATTAAAAGCCTACCTCATCTTGACTTATAAGATCTTCTTCAAGTGCTTTTATTCTTGTTACTACTTCCTCAAATGGCATTTTGTCAACTTCTAAATACTACTCGATAGATGCCACGATAGGTAGAAACTTCTTTGGAACCAAGCTAAGCAGTTTCCTTACAGTTACCTTATTTTGCACTTCTTAACTTATCTGCAAACTCATTCACAGTCTCGTCCTCTTTCATTTTAGGGTTTCTAGCTCATTCCTTGGGGTTTGTAGACGTGCTTTCTAAACTAAATCAGCTCCAAAAGCTTCATTGAATTTTATACCTCTTTTGCGCTTGGGTATTGTGCAACTTGTAGCATAACATCTTCTAGTACAGTTTGGAAAATTGGTGCTTTCTTGTATGCCGCTTCTTCTCATCTACTGTTGTTGCCATTGCTGAATTGATTGTCTTCCAACGACTGTAAGCCTTCGACATCATCATCTCCATCAGGATAGCCCAAATGGTTTTCTTAGTCAATATTGGACATTGCAGAAACACCTTTCCTTTCTCATTGAGTGGTACCATCACGTTGTTACCTTGTGGTACAATCACGTTGTTACCTTTACTTTCTTAGTCAATTTTGGACATCGCAGAGACACCTTTACTTTCTTAATCAATTTAAACAGAGTTGATATACTTATTTGTAATTTCATAATTCTTTATATTACATATCTCATTCATGGTATCAGCCACTTCCTGATCTTCCCTCCTCTCTGCATCCGATTCCTTCCCCTCCCCTTCTCATTTTCCGTCTTGCCCTACCTCTTGCTTTCCCGTGGCTGGTTCATCTTCCCCCATTGATTCAAGCTTTGCGATGAATACGATTATCCACATGCAGTGGCGAAGCTTGAGATTTCCGAACGAGGGGTCGAAAACGTACATACCAAAAATTTCTATAAAACCGGGGGGTCAAAAACGTATATACCCAAAAGGCCGCCCCCCCCCCCCCCCCCCCAAAGCTACGCCCTTGTCCACATGCTCTAGATTAAGCTGTCATCCTCAAACTATTTGCTTTGGAAAAAAAAATTAGTTCCCCTTATGTCCTCTCGGAATCTGCAATCACATATTGACGATTTGACGAATCCTCCGCTGCTCCTGCATCTGAAAAACTAGATAAACTTTAACTTTCTTTATGACCTGGTTCAGGATTAAAGTCTAACAAGATGGACAGTCCATTGGAGCTCTGTCGAAAACCAAATAGCCCCCCTTCAAAGGTCTTTATCCAAATTTTAAATCTGTGCTAGGTCGAAGGTTAGTGTAATACTATATGTTGTGTTCTATAACGATGGCTGCGCTAACAAAACAAGGAAATTTCCTTTGTAAGGAAGATTTTGTTTCTGAGCTGTGCAGTCTGAAAGTAGTTAGAAGGATCTAATCAATATGTTAATGGCCTTTAACAAGTCTGGTAGAATTATGGGCTTGACGGTAGAGACTTTAGACTTAATTTTGAAGGCAATATTTTGGAAAACAACTTACTTAGAGAACAAGCATTCGCATGTCGCTAGCACCAATCCATCCTCTCTCTATATAACTCTACTAGTATTAAGCCCATGCGTTGCAGCGGTTGTCATAAAACCGTGTTAAGTAGTAGCAATACTATATCATTGCCAGCGAACACCAACACCGGAAAAGCTCGTAAAAACAAAATAAATAAAAACGGGAAAAAATAACGCCGAGCGAAAAGCAAACGTAAAATCTTTGAATCACGCACGCTCGTTGCTAAGAAATTAAACTGAAACGTAAAACATAGAAAAAAATAACTAAGTCCATCCAGGACCCGGGTGTTGGACGAACTTGTCAAACGCAGAAAAATATATGTGACGCGACGGGCCAGTCAAACGGGAAAAAAATATACGAAAAAATGTTGAACCCCACACGCACGTTGCGGTGCGTTAACTCACAAAATTTAGAACAAAACGAAAAACTTGGGAAAGATGAAAAGTATGGTGGACCAAAATTGAAAATAAAAAAGAGTTGGGATTAAATTGCAAAAGATGAAAAACTTTGGGTTAAAAGTAAAAAAACAAAGGCTCTAAATTGCAAAATTGAAGTTATTTATTAATTTTAGATAAAGATAAGGATAAAAATAAGTGATATATATTGGTTATTAATTAATATTAATATTAAAAGAAAATTTGTTAAACAAATATAAATAAAATTTATTAGGTTGAAGGAGAGAATGTCATGTGACATTGTTTGGAGTCTTTTATTATAAGTTAGATTAGATGTAATGTAATTATAAACTTATCCTCTCTATATATGATTCTATTGTAATTATCTATAAACCAACTTTTGGGCACGTGGTATCCTCAAATCTATACTTTTTCTTATATTAACTAAATAAATAATAAATTAATATTAAATCTTATCATACTTTAATAAAATATTATCCTCAAATCTAAATTATTAATTTATTATATTTTAAAACAAATACCTCTCTTTCCTACTTATTTTATATAAAATATATAAATAATAAATTAATATTAAATGTTATCCTAATTTATTAAAAGTATAACTTTTTTTTATTATTTGGTATACAAAATTATATTTATTTAACTCTGTAAAACACGAGGTTTTTAAACATATAACTTTTTTTTATTATTTACTATACAAAGTTAAATTTATATAACCCGTGTAATACACGAAGTTTTTAAAGATATAATTTTTTATCATTTGCTACCTAAAATTAGATTTATTCAACACGTGTAATACACGGGGTTTTTAAGGATATAATTTTCTTTATTATTTGGTAGATTTTTCAACCTGACTATACACGGTTTTTTTAAGATACGACGTTTTTAGTATTTAATGTACAAAATTACATTTATTTAATATGTGTCATACATATGGTTTTTAAAGATATAACTCTTTTTTAGATCTATTCAACACGTGTAATATACAAGGTTTTTAAAAATGTATTTTTTTTATTCTTTGGTAGATTTATTCAACCCGATTATACACGGGGTTTTTAAAGGTATGATATTTTTAGTATTTAATATACAAATTTACATTTACATTTATTTAATCTGTTTAATACACATGGATTTTAAAGATATAACTTTTTATTATTTAATATATAAAATTATATTTATTTAACCCGTACAATATACGGGGTTCATAAAGATATACCTTTTATTATTTAATATATAAAATTACATTAATTCAACTCGTGTAATACACAACCTTCCTTGAAGGCAATTTCCTCTTTGGGAACCAAGGTGACCACTGGTATGTTTCCATTATACACTGGTGTGTTCACTAAGGTAACCACTGCTGAGAAAAGAAGTCCCCAGTACCAAAAACAAGGGACATCAGTAGATGATTTTTGGGAAACTTTTCCAGCACGTCGTTAATGGTAGAAGATTCATTGTTTGGCCTAAATCAAATTCAACCCATTAATTCTTGATTAATTAGTCTAGTGGTTTACTTGTGGATATCGAATTCCTGCCTACCAACCCATTTTTTGAGTTTCTTTTGGATAATGTTTCTATTTATTGTTTGTTTTGTTGAAATGAATTGGATGTTACACTCCTCTAGTTAAGTGTAACATTCCATTCGTATTCAATAAAACATGCAATAAGAGAAACATTATCTAAAAGAAATCCTAACAATGGGTTGGTAGGCACTAAAGAAAAAAGGTTGTTGATAAATAAATATATTCGATTAAATCACATGGATTAAGTAAACTATTTAAATTCTGTGACCTTTTACTTTCTTGCAACTTTTATTTGTGGTTTCCTTTATCATGTGACCGTTTAATGATCTAGTTATCTACATCTACAAAGACCATGGTTGGTCAAAATGGGCAGCAGCCACTCTATCAAAGGACCAAATATTTTAACAACTTTAAAATTACGTTTTTGCCTCAGAATAGTGTTTCCCTATCATTGGTTCAAATCAGTTTTTTATTTTATACCCACTTTAAAATTACGTTTTTGCCCCCAGTTAAAATATACGTTTTTGCCCTAACTTCAAAATACATTTACCCTTTTGCCCCGAGCAAAGAAATACGATTTTGCCCTCGGTAAAAAATTAGGCTTTTACCCCAAGCCAAAATTACGTTTTCACCGCAATTAAAAATAAAATTTTGTTTTTTCTCCCCGGCTCAAAATTACGATTTTACACCAGTTTATTATTTTATACCCACTTTAAAATTACGTTTTTGCCCTTAGTTTAAAATTACGTCTTTGCCCACAGTTCAAAATAAAATTATGCTTTTGCCCTCAGCTCAAAATTACGAATTTCCACTTGGTACAAAAATACGATATCACCCTCAATTCAAAATTACGTTTTTGCCCCCAGTACAAAATAAAAATATAGTTTTCCCTTAGCTAAAAATCACGATTTTACCATCGGGAAAAAAATTTGATTTTCCCTAGGTAAAAATAAAAACATGACTTTGCCCACAGCTAAAAATTGTGTCAAGGAGCTGCCTAACACTCGCTCATTAGTCCTTACAGATTACTGTTTTGCCTTGAGCTCAAAATTACGACTTTTTCATCGTTTTGCTTTTTCTTTCTTGCAAAACTATAGTATTGTTTTTTTAATTGGTTGAGAATTATTCGGCCATCGCCTCGCAACGCGGAAGGGGCAGCACCTAGTATCAATACAATAGTGAGACTTGAGCACCTCCTAATCTATATTATTTTATTAGATATATATTAATAAAATATATATTTATTCCCTGTGCAAGAATCACTTTTCTCTTTGTTGGTTGTCCGCCGTCAGAAAGCTAGGAACTTATGTGGCCACATTTGAAAACCAAAAAACTTTCCTGACGCAAACCTACGATGATAATTGATATATATAATAATTATTTAGGGTTCAATGTAATTATCTAATATTTATTTACAACTATAGTTATCTCTTTATATTTTTCCTTATTTTATACGTTGATTAATAAATATACATTAAAGGGTATTCATTATTTATTCTAAAGAATTACTTGAATTGAACCCTTTAATTCGTGTCCATGTATTAGAGATTTGGTCTAGTGTTGCTAATATTGGATGGGATATATTTCTCTTTATGTCTTTGTTTATTTGGAAAGTTGGTTCATGGGAAAATTAAGGTTGGCAAATCATGTCAAACACGATCTATTATGACACAAACACAAATTAGGTAAACACGAATACGGACCTGAGATGTGTAACGTCTCGCTTTTTGAAACCTTTCTTATTTAGATAGATCATTTATATTCCTATTTTGGAAACTTATATCTGTATCGTATTTGTATTTCACTTCCAGCTTCGTAATTCGCAACGTCGATCGTAATAAAAACTTGATCATTTTATGAGAATTATACCTAGATTATGCATACTCGTTTTATATTCAAGATACATACTTGTTTGATATACATGCATCTCACGCGCAAACACATACTTGTTTTACTAACAATCGATCGTAAATACGTGATTTTATTCATTTTATACATACAAATACTTAATTATATATTCACAATACTTAAGTTATACTTTTATACTTAATTCGTGCTTAATTACATGTTAAATATATAAGAAATACCTTAAAATGCGCCAAAAACCAAACTACAAGGACTGAAAGTGTAAAAAAAAGTTTCCCCGGAGTCACTCGGCCGCTACACGCGCATGGCTCCTCTTCCCCTTGCGCGACGCGCCTGTGATCCCGATCCACAACCACTTGATTCTTTCAGCGCATTGGTCCATTCTTCACTCCCAACTCTCACCTAATCACTTTTAAAACCTCTTTAACACTAAACCTAACTTCCCCACTATAAATACCACCTCCCTAACCCTTATTTTTACTTTACAAACATCAAAATCATACTCAAATCCTCTCAAAACTCTTTAGAATTATGATTTTTTGGCAGAAGGTTTGCAAGACTTTTAAGTGAGTTCTAGCTCACTTCACTACTCATTTCTTCTTGTTTATTCTATCATTTTACTTGGATAACCTCTAGGAAGGTTTTCACAAGTTTGCCATGGCAAACTAAGGTGAAACCTCACCATATTTGAGGTTCAAAGTAAGATTAAACTTGGTGCAATCTTGTATCCACCAAGCTCACAACTTAGGCCATAGTTGTGGGTTTGTGTTGAGGTTGATTCCATCAAGTTGTGAGTTTAAAAACTCTTTACTTTAAGTTCATACATGTTATATTCAAGTGTTAAAAACATTCACGATTCACCATCTTTCATATGGTTGAACTTGTGTCTTGTAAAAGTGTGAACCGTGGGAGCTTGGGCTTTCCAAGCTAGTTCCAATACCTCACTTGTGAACCTTGTGTATGAACACTCAAGTAGCTTTCTAGTTTCAAAGTAATTACCCCGTCTAGCCTCCAACACTTAGTTAACTGTTTCCATGTTGTGGTGGTTCACCCGGGTTATGTCTTACTTAGCTGCTTGATGATCTATTAGTTAGTTTATTTCTTTTCATTCATGTCCATCCGAATCATCCTTGTGATGATTTGTGTATGAGGTTAATCCTCCATGCTTGACATACATGACAACCTATGAATCTCATGATGGACTTAGCTTAGATTTATTATTATTAAAACTAAATATACATACATAGAGGCCAGTTAACGTACATTATCGCTTAACGTACGACCGGTACGTCACGAAATTATGCACGTTCAATGGAAAATCACGCACGTTATAAATCTCAGAAAAATAAATCACGCATGTTGGACATATGAAATCACGCACGTTAGTCGGCATTCCCTACTCCCAGATCAAAAAACGCAACCGCTTTTCTACTATCTGAAACCACTGTTAATGCCCTCTGACTCCAATCGAATCAAAGTTTGGTCATGTTCCTGCATCATCTGTTCTACGGTCTGAAGCCAAAGCTTTGTTGTGTTCATCCTCTGCTCTACTGTTTTTTATTTCATGTCGACGTTTTTGCAGAAACTTTTATAAATCAATGATGAATTTGACCACATTTCGATGAAATTGACCGAACAATGGCCAATTTGAACTGAAACGAAAAGAAACTTGAACGGAATTGGAACCCAGATTGAGTCGTGAATTGCCTGGAAACTTTGTGTAAAATCACACATGTTATAGTGTAAAATTACGCATGTTGTCATACGTAATGCACATTAAGCCGTAATGTACATTACACTTTCTCTACACACACACACAGATATATATATATATATATATATATATATATATATATATATATATATAGGTACGGGATCAGGAGAAAACGGTGAAAAGTGTGAGAACGGTGAGAACAGATCCTAGCCGGCCACGTGCTATAGCGCTCTAAATTATGTGCGGGGTACGATTGTTATTGTCCACTTCCCGCTAAATAATGACGTTATGATTCCGTTGCAAAAAAAAAAAAAAAAAATAGAAATGGCGTTTTCATCGTTATGCTAGTTTTACATGGCGTTTTTTAAAAAGTATTTTTTTTTTACGAATGGCGTTTATGTTTGAATGGCGTTCTATTGATATCCAACAGATATGACATTTTTGTGTTTTTTACTTGTTTTAATTTAGTTTTTTTAACCCTTTTTAATGTTGTTTATGTTTAAATGGTTACTATTTATTAATTATTCTAATCATGGCGTTTTCATTGATTTGCATAAATATTATCGAAAATCACACAACGAAACATGTAGATACATTAATCTAAAAAGCAAAACATATTAGTCAACATTAAAATTATACAATCCATGGCGTTTAAGCTAATCTACATAATCTACCATCCTTTGTGCTATTCTCTTGCCCGCTGTTTCATACATTTCACGTATTTCCCTCCCCCCTAAAGCCAAGAATTTTGTTACAGCTTTTGTCAATCGTGTCCTGATTTCATTTTCGCTATGAAGCAGGATTTTTACAATGTATTTCGCCCTGGTTCATTTAGATGTCTCTGCTGTAGTTGATTTGGGGCATCTTCTTTTGCCAAACCACTTCTCCAACCTGCTATATCCCCTATGTATGTTTCCATATGCCTGGTTGCGAAAACCCCACAGTCGACCACGTTAGACGTTGTCCTCCAATCCATCTTTTATCTAAAAATCTTCGCCTTGTTCATGATCTTATGCTTTGGGTGTTTTTTAAGACGCAAGTAGATTGCAAAAGTACCGTGTTGCAGTTTCACATTTTTTTGCATATATTAGTTTGGCGTTTTGTTAACATAGTTCCTATATACAAAGTTTTTATGATACTTACCAACTTTCCCACCCATCCATCATACTTGTCTTTAATGCTGAGGTCATCCCGGTTACCGTGGTTATCCAATACATCAACTCTTTTGTGTTTTATGTTGAAGCAGACAACATAGAAATGTCTTGCCCATATAATTGGCACGAAGACCAGTTCATAATCTTTGAAGGTTTTATCTTTCTGGTCTCCTTTGAAACGAGCATTTTTCAGAACAGTTTCTATGTTTCTGTTGAATTCTTTATATCTTAAATTTACTTTCGTTTTTTCGTCGTATGCCGGAGTATTCTGTAATATTGAGTACCACATTTTAAAAAAACAAAACAACGTCCTAATATAGTTTCATCAATTAAATATAGCAAAAGAGTTACCAACATTAATTCTGTGCAAAATAACCTTGAGGGTGATTCTGGAGCCTTGTATCTTTCTTCATACTTCAGGATATGTGCCCAACATAGAATAGTTGTGACGTGTGCATGAAATCCTAGTTTCATGCTCTCACAAAGCACCCTCATGAGAAACTTTTCTCCCATCTTGAACACCTCAGTCCTAAAAAAACATCATTTGGCGTTTTAGTTATACAAACTCATTCTATTATAATACATGGCGTTTTGAGCGTTTTTACATGCATATTCAAGTAAACGTGATAAATGGAAAGTTTGACGTTTTATTTTGAGAGAAGTGTACATACTCGTATTCGCCACATCTAGTGAAGATGTATGTGGCAATGTTATTTTCATTGTTCGTCCTTGGTTCATGTATAACCACTTGCCTCCTTACATAAGATGACAAACATGCCCTGCTCAATTTCTTATCTCTCTTCTCCTTTTCACCCACAGTCTTTTTGTTTATATTTTCTTATTCTTCATCATCTTTATCAGCTTTTTCATCACCAGGCAGCTCTTCAGGGTTTAAAATTGTATTTTCTTGCATTCACTTTTTAATGTCTGGAGTTTTGTCCTCATCACCTTCTCCTGCACATCTGACCTGCTTGGCGTTTTTTGTGGTGATGTGTTGATGTTGTTTTCATCTTGGGGTTTATTGGGTGTCTCTTCCTCTTCAAAAGTTTCCAAGAGGTTTTTCCCAGTTGTAGATGGTGGCTCCTCATATGGTGTTTTATCAAACACTGCAACTTGTTGGTCAACACTTTTATTTACCATCTCCCCTTCAGTTTTTTCTAGTTTAGTGATGAACGCCTGTCTGTATTGTGTTTCTGTTGGGGGGGATGTTTGGTGTCTTATCAAATACAGGCATTTTTGGGGTCTCTTCAGCAGGTTGCAGATGTTTTTTTATTGCTTTAATTGTTTCATCCACCATATTTGAATTATCTAGACCTTCTTTTATATCAATCATTTGTTTTATATCTTGTCCAGGTAGCTCCAAAACCTCAGCAATATTCTTTTTAATTATTTTTCCCCATTGTATCTGGAAATGTGATATTCAAGTGTCTTGAAATCACAATTCCATATCTCAATATCATTTTCGTTTATATCTTCATCTGATAATATAGTATCCTCATCATCATTATATATGGGGGCTGTTGTAGCGGTTGAGGGTTCGGCGTTTTGTTCTATGGCCATATCCCTTTCTTTTTCCTACTCCCGTATCCTCTTCTGCTTCCCCATCCCATTCTCCTTCCCCTTCCGCTTCCGCTTCCCCTTCCCTTTCTCCTTTTCCTTCTCCTTCTCCTTCCCCTTTTCCTTCTCCTTCTCCTTCATTTTCAACTTCATTGGCGTTTTCATCAACTGTTTCCACTTCAATGGCATTTTCTATTCCAGCCATATCTTTCTCTCCTTCTCCTTCATTTTCACCTCCTCGTTCTCCTTCTCCTTCATTTTCAACTTCATTGGCGTTTTCATCAACTGTTTCCACTTCAATGGCGTTTTCTATTCCAGCCATCTCCTTCTACCCTTCTTCTTCATTTTCACCTCCTAGACCACCTCATTTTCAACCTCATCTTCATTTTTACCTTGTTCTCTTTCAGCTGGCACTTCCTTGGAGTTTTCATCAACAAATTTTGAGATGTTCTCCAACAATGTCAGACATTGTGAGTATTTAGTGTGTACCAGGAGGCTGTTTGGGTATTCAGCCTTTGACTATTTTAACAATGTGCTCATTTTATTCTAACAATCTTCTAATTCTTTGTATGCCCCATCCAATTTTTCATCCATTTCCTGTTAAATTACAAAAAAAGATTTTATTAGTCATGGCGTTTTGTGGTTTTTATTAAATTTATTATTTGAACAACATACGTCTTCAGTTTCATTGTTTTGTTCTTCTTCCTCAGCAAAAATGTTGTCATACTGTGTTACTCCTTTGACAAGAGCATGGTTCTCTGATGTAGAAACTTCAAACATCATTTCTCGGCTTTCTCTATCCTCATTTCTCGGATCAACTAGGTGTTACTTCAAAAATATGCTGGTTAAGTTGTTAACAAAAACAGTTTTCAGGATACGGCTCCAGATATCGAGCTGTATCAACAATCAAACAATGAGCAAAAAAGGTAAAGGGTGACACGAGATGTACGAGGAAAGCCCTTAATCAATCTAGATTGCCGGCACAAAACCTCGGGAGCTGACAATCGCAGCTGCCTTGTTCTTCTTATTACATCAAATATCAGGATACAGTGCAGGATATGATACGGATCGACTAGGTGTTACTTCAAACATCATTTCTCGGCTTTCTCTATCCTCATTCACCATCCTTTGAAGTGAAGCCTCTTCATCCTCATTATCTCCATTCTCATTCTCATTTTCATCATTAATATGCATGGCGTTTTGCACATCAGGGTGGAGCCCAGCATAATCATAATGATCATCATGATCAAAACCATCATTATCATTGAACTCATCATCATCCTTATCCGCATGGTCATCAACATTGTCAACATCATCTTCATCTTCATTCTCAACATCATCACCATCAGCTTCATCATCAACAACAAACTGCATTTTTCTTGTTTTTTTGGGTGTGCCTTCCTTAGCCTTTTTAACTGTTTTCCTTTTTACTTCATTGCCAATAAGGCGTTTTGCCATTGCACCCTCAAACAAGTCAAAAGTATCTGTTGTAACCCACTCAATTGGGTATCCTTCTTTTCGGTCACATTTTTTTTCTATTGTAAGCATCGTTCACCAAGGCAAGCTGTAATAAAATAGATATTCAAATGACAGATATTTTGGCGTTTTAATGACACAAAAATGATATATGTTATATAGGGAAATTTTATTCTTACCGCAAGTATGATCAATGGCCCTGTGTAATACTTTGTTGGAGACCATGCGGTTTTGGCGTGTTGCAAGCATTGGATGATATAACCACACCAGTTCATTTGGTTTATTTGAACGTTTGGTTTAACGTTGTGCAAAAACTGTTTGTGACGACTGCATTATCACTTGCATGCCCCATTATAGTGAGGAATGCTACAAGGAAATTTAGGCAGAAGTCTCTCCCGAAGCCATGCATCACAGGCAAAATGTCATCAAAGTAGAGCTTCACACTTGGTCTGTTAACCCAGTCAAACCCTTTGGACTGTGCTTTCCACTCAGCCACCACCTGGTCTTTTGTTGTTGGTCTTTTTTTCATGTTCACGGGCACCCTTCCATTCGGTATACCTGTTAAAGAGTTTATCAATTCTTCATTCATATGTACGGTATGGTTGCCAACGTTTAGGGTGTTTGTCTTTTCATTGTAAATTTCAACCAACCAGTACCCAAGCATTGTCGGTACGGTGTCTATTTTCAACTTTAGTGTAGCACCAAACCCCATTTGCTGTACTGTCTGTATTTGATTTTGGTTTAGATTCATAAACCAACCAGTCAAGTTTGTAGGTTTTACTCTTGACAAAACCCTAGCCCCACTGAACTCATGATATGGTTCTTTGTCAACCTCAACATTCTGACTTAATGCCTTCCTCTTATTGGCGTTCTGGGCTTTGCCAGTGTGGACATTTATTCTCAATCTCAACCTCTCTTCACCTATAAAAAATGATTTCATTCTATTTTATTTTATGGCGTTTAATAACATAAATGATACATGTATGGCGTTTCATAAATCAATCACAGATGATAGATGTTGAATAAGACAATAATGGATGATACATGGTGTTTATAACACAAATCATACATGTTTTGGCGTTAAGTAACAAAGCTATCAAACGATACATGTTTTGGCGTTTAGTAACACACGAATGATATATGTTTTTTCAATAAGACAATCACATATGATTCATGGCGTTTAATAACACAAATTATAAATGTAAAATTTCGTTCTCATACATTTTAACATTGTTAAATAAACAATACATATTTTGGCTTTTTGGTAACAAAGTATCAAAGTGTATTTACAACATCATGAAAAGTAACAATATGTACCATGTTCTCTTGTTGTCTTCTTTCGTTGCTCGTTGGGTTTTTGGCGTTTTGGATCAGATGACCCTTCCCCTTCCACACTCATAGAAACTACAGATTTATTGTTAAAATTAGAACGCCAAAAGTAGCATAAACTAGCACAATGTAAATCAAAGTTAACTCACTATGTTTTTTGCCTCTGGATCTGGTTTAATCTTTCGACGCCATAGTATTTGTTGTTTCACGTTTTCTAGGGTTTTCGCGTTTTACGTTGGTTTTGGGGAGGTTTCTCTGGGAAGTATATATGTTTCGGTCACGCTTTGATATGTTTTGCAGATGAACATTTACCTTTTTGCCCTTATGGAAGCTCGCCCACTTTAAAAAGTTTATGTTATTTATGAAAACACCACCGCGCCATCTAGTCCATTGATTGTTTTGATCTGACGAAGCAATTAAGTGATCAAATTAGTTAAGTGAGGTAGTATGCTAGAGGTGTTTGTGAAAAATATGCTGGTTAAGTTGTTAACAAAAACAGTTTTCAGGATACGGCTCCGGATATCGAGCTGTATCAACAATCAAACAATGAGCAAAAAAGGTAAAGGGTGACAAGAGATGTACGAGGAAAGCCCTTAATCAATCTAGATTGCTGGCACAAAACCTCGGGAGCTGACAATCGCAACTGCCTTGTTCTTCTTATTACATCAAATATCAGGATACAGTGCAGGATATGATACGGATCGACTAGGTGTTACAATGTGATTTGAATACAAGTGTAAGTGTATTGTGAGTGTTTGCAGCTAGAGAGCAAGAGTGTTCGAGAGATTGTGTGTGTTCTTATCTGATCCGATCAATCCTATTTATAGTAAAACGAAGCTAACTAACTAGCCTACAAATCCAGGATAAAACGAATATTCCCTTTGTGAACGTTGTAGTCCACGTCTTCTGGCTTCAACGTTCTTATTCCAACAGATTAGCCTGAGTCTTTGGGAGAAGAAGATCACTTGAACGTTATAAACTTGCTTCATTAATCTGCACGTGAATTAATTAGTTATTACCATGATACTATGTCAGGATGTTACCAATATCCTGATCCGGTATCCTGATCACAACAAAAGAAACATAGTCAGAATATTATTCAGGATATATAAGCGGAAAATCACCCATAACAATTGTCCCCAAAATATATCTGTTGGTATACCAATTCCAACGGTTATATTTTAAAACTTATCTCGTGAATCGAGGTTATTAAGTCGAAATGACGATTGAAGTGACACGCTACAACTTCCATCGCGTTTTTTACTCGATGGCTATCTATTTAGCCCCTATATCTTCTCTCTTTATTCTTGATAATCCATCATCTTCACCAGAATTCCCAGGTAATTTCTCTCTTCCCTTTCTTCTCCGCTTTTCTTTACTAAAATCCTCCATGGCAAGTAGAACGAGATCACACACAGCCGATTCAATCCCGACTTTCGAAGCCCAAAACCTTCTCAAAGAACCTGAAAAAGAGGCCTGTTCGTTCGATAATGCTGACATTGCCACCCTACGAGCCTCCGGTGCTTTCCCTGTTGATGCGATTATCCGTCCCTTTGACCGAGAGGTCCGATCAGATGTTTCTTCCAACGAGTGGGTGTGCTTCTTGGCTTAACCCTTTTCCATAGGACTCCGATACCCCTTTCCGGCTCTCATATCTCGTTTCTTTGAACTTACCGGTCTTAGTTATGCCCAAACCATGCCTATGGTTTAGCGTGTGCTAGTGACCTTAGACCAAATCAGATCCTGTTTCGTTCCTGACCTTTGCATCGAGGATCTCCCGGTTGCCTATCGCTTTCGTTCTCACGGCAACAGCTGTTTTCTCCTTTTTTCAACCTCCAAAAATCCCCTCATCCTCAAGGCCACAAAAAATGAGGATAAGTGGCAACAAAAGTACTTCTTTGTAAAAAGGGATTCTATTACTAAAGGTTTTGACCTTCCGGTGAAGTGCTTAACTTCTGGTAGGATTTAGGGTTTTAGGAATATCCCCAAACGTATCCTGAAGTTATATCCTGAACTGATATCTTTATTTGTTGTGCAGCAAACTTCAAAGAACTAGCCCCTCCAAGCGCTGAATCAGAGCAGAGGATCAAAAACATTTACCAACTCCCGGAGAGTGAGAGAACTTTTTCTCTATCCTTTGCAAGTTCAAGCCAAAGATCTAGCTCCGATATGTCTGGTAAGTACATTAGTATATATGAAACAAACTTTAGTTTATAAATATTCAAGAGTTAAGTGTTTCTCTCTTTTATGCAGCACCAGTCAAAGTTCCAGATGTCTTCGATCTCGACGAGTTGGACAGCTATTCTGCTCCTATCTCGGTGAAGAAAGAACCAAGTCCTAAAGCCATCACGTCTTCCAAGCCCATCGGTTCGAAAGCTGCTACCACCCCCAAGCCTCCTCCAGCCACCAAGACTCGTGCCTCCAGTGCTCGGAAGAGGAAGGAAATGGACTCTCCGGCTACCTCTGAGACCTTCCCTTACGAGAACCACGGATTCAATGAAGCCAGCGGGTTCATGACTTCATTCCTCAATCAGGTGAAAACTCTCATCTGTTATCCTGCACATATATGTTGAACTACTATCCTGGACAGCCTATATATGTTGATACCTATACTTTTGATTGCAGGGCCTAGAGCATCTCATCCACTTATACGAAGAAGCTTGTGGGCTCAACAAAATGCTGGAGGTCAAGCTCAAGAAAGCCGAAATCACCATTGCTGATCAAGGGATGATTGCCGCCGCCAAGTCTCAGCATTACGAAGACAAATTCAAGGCGATGACCCAGGAGCATCAAGCTGCCACTCACAAGGCCAATGAAGATGCCCAAGCCAAGCTAGATGCTGCTCATCTTCAATACCAACAGGATATGACTTCTTACCGGGATGACCTCAAAGGATCCGTTGTAATTTCCCTTCTCCAAGCCAGGTTAAGGATGGCCTATGAGGCCAAAGCCTTGGGCTTTGAATGCCCCTCCTGGAATGTCAACGCTTGGGAAGCGAAATTAAAATATCTCGAAGGCAGTCCCGTGGAACATTCTATGAAGCCTACCGGTGAGGAGCCTTCCAAGGCGGCAGAAAAGGCGGCTGATGCTGGTGGTGATGCCGAGAAGAATCCCAAGGGTGTTGCTGATGCGGGTGCTGGAGGAAACGCTGTTGGTAAAGAAGGTGCTGCTCCTTGAAAGCAGTGAAGTGGGCGATGATGGATGTTTGTGCCTAGGCCGAAGCCCACTTTTTTAAGTCTGTTGGTTGTAGTTGTTGAACAATTTCTATTTCCTGTCTTTCAAACAATTTATATTTCCTGCACTTAGATAATATGGTGACCAAAGGTGGAGGGATCCCGAGTTTCAGGATGAAGCCCTTGGTCATCAGTTAGTATCGTTTATTTTGAACAATATAACAGTTGAAGGCGGATAGGTCTCGGTTTGAGATGAAACCTTCAACTGTTAAGTAAATATGGTAAAAAACTAATTGTGCTTTTGGTGGATGGATCTTGGTTTGAGATGAAACTAAAAGCATAAACTTTTGCTATGTTAATAATATAATCTTTTTATGACCTTATCTATCATTGTCCTTTTTCAATTCTTGTTATGGATTGCTTAGTTTGAATACGATTTCAATGTTCCAAACTTAGTGTAATATTTCAAATATCCTAACCAAATATCATGAAAATATCTTGATTTGGATACTCGCAAATATCTTATTAAGACTTTTGTCAAATAGGGTTTTTACAACTCAAACAATTTAAATAAAGTTTTCAAAGAAAAAGGACAGTTCACTTTTATTTTGCAAAGCTTGTTGTTTGATTTGAACATAGTTTCAATTTTTCAAACTAATTATCATACCTTAAACATTCTGAGCAAATTCCCTGAAATATATCCTGAAAATATATCCTGAAATATATCCTAAAATATATTTCAAGAATATATCCTTATAATATATCCTGAGAATATACCCTAATCAGAATATCTTCAATCTAAGTATTATACTCATAAATGTTTTAATCAAACTTTTGTTAAATACAATTCCAAAAATTTAGATAAGGCTTTTCAAGGAACAAAAAGGAAAGATCATACCAGATACAAAGTATAACCCTATCCTCAGACTTCATTCTTTTTACAACTTTTCCACTGGAGATGTCCCCGGTCAGGGACACTTAGTGAACTAAGCCCAAGCTTGATCCCCAGAGTTCTTCACAATGCCTTAGTAGGAATGTCCCCTGTGTTTTCGAATACTTAGAAATTTTCTGGACTTCAATTGCAATTGTTTGTATAATTTTTGCGTTACAGGGAATAAACCCTAAAATGTCCTGGAGATAAATACTTAGTATTCTGGGGATAAACCCATAGGTATTCTGGGGAAAATCCCAAGTTTTCATGCCCTGCAAGCGGGAGTGTATAAACTCCAAGACTTAGAAAGGTGAAAACCTTTAAACCTTAGAGAGTATGAAAATACCCTTTCGCGAGAGAGGGTGATCAATCCTCATATACCTTAAGGATCCAGGATATAGCCAATGATAATGAAATTGTCAGCCACTTTTACATGAACTGGTCCCACCATCTTGAACTATTCCTGGATAACTTGCGCTCCAGGCGGGGTGTTTAAACCCAATTCGAGAGAAAGGTGAATACCTTTAAACCTGTGAAGGGATCAGGATCCCTTAAACGTGAGAGAGGGGGCCAATCCTCTAATCTTTTGCTTTATCCTGAGTGTATATCCTGGAGCTATATCCCGAAGCATATTCTGCAAGACAACCATAAACTAAGGTGGGTGTTAGCCTGGCTAACACCCCTCCGATGCTTAAGTCAGTATTGGATTCAAAAGAATAAATAAATTCAAACATATTAAAAGAGATAGAATTCATACCATCATGAGTTAGAAATTAAATTCTAAACTCACTTGAAATAGAGCTTTAGGTGTATAGCATTCTAGGATCTTGGTAGCATATCCCCTTCCATATTCTTGAGTCGGTATGCTCCTTTCCTAGATTCCTATTCAATCTCATAGGGTCATTCCCATTTCGGAGCTAATTTTCCATCAGCAGGATTGGTAGTATTCTGAAAATCTTTTCTTAATACCCAATCTACAACTTGAAACCTTCTAGTCCTAATATTCTTGTTATATGCTCTGGATATCCTCTATTGATATGCTGCCATCCTTAGTTTTGCCGCATCTCTTGTCTCATCAATAGTATCTTGGCACAAAGCTTCAGGATTCTTCTCAGGATCCTTGAGATTGGATCTTGCCGTAGGTATTACCATCGTTGTCGGGATTACTGCCTCTGCTCCAAATACTAAGGAAAATGGAGTCTGCCTAGTTGCACTTTTTACTGTCGTTCTATCAGCCCATAAAACAAATGGTAATTCTTCTGCTCATCTTCCTTTCTTAGCTCCTAGCCTTTTCTTCAAATTGTTGACAATTATCTTGTTCGAGGATTCTGCTTGTCCGTTTGCTTGAGGATGTACTGGAGTAGATGTGATCATTTTGATTCCCCAACTCTTACAAAAATTGGTTGTCCTCTTAGTGATAAACTGAGAGCCATTGTCACAAATTATCTCAGCTGGTACCCCAAACCTAGTTAGGATATTCCTTTTTATGAAGGATACTACTTCTTGGTCTCTGACTTGAACAAATGATTCAGCTTCAACCCATTTAGAGAAAAAAAAAACAGTCATTGCCAGTATAAAGACTTTTCCTCTTGGAGCCTTTGGCAATTTTCCCACTATATCCATTCCCCACTTCATGAATGGCCAAGGGGAAGCAATAGGATATAGTGGTTCAACAGGTTGATGCAGTATATTACTATGCCTTTGACATGCATCACATCTTCGAGCATATTCTGCAGCATCTTTCCTCATCGTCGGCCAATAGTTTCCTGTTCTTAATACCTTTGAGAATAACGATCTGCCCCCAGTATGGTTACCACAATCCCCTTCGTGTATATCCTGAAGCACTTCTTTGGTTTCGGGATCCTCCAAGCACCTCAGGTATGGTCCTGCAAGAGATTTCTTATACAAAATATCACTTATAATAGTGAACCGTGATACCTTCATCTTAAAGGCCTTAGGATTCTCATCCTTTGGGATGTGTCCTTCCTTGAGATATCTCATGATTGGAGCCGTCCAGGACTTAGGATCCTCCTTAGGATACTCGTCATCAGGATCCTGAATACTTGCTACTTCCACATCCTGAGACTTGAAAAGATCCAGCGCATGATATAGGATATGTAGTATTGGTATCCGAGTTCCCTCTAGTATCCTAACTGATGATCCTAGATTTGCCAAGTCATTCGCTTCAGCATTATCCTCTCTTGGTACCTGTTCAAGTGTAAAAACATCAAAATATCCTGCTAATTTTTTACGAATTTTGAGATAATCGATTAACTTCTCACCTTTAACTGCACAGGATCCATTAAAATGATTAGTAATTAACAAGGAATCGACAAACACTTGTAAACTTTTAATATTCATATTCCTGGCCAACTTTAATCCTGCAATCAAAGCTTCATATTCTGCTTCATTATTAGTGGCAGGAAATTCACACCTAATAGCCTGGGGTATTATGTCCCCCTGTGGCGATTTTAGTAGTATACCCAAACCTACACCTCTTACATTAGATGTACCATCAGTATATAATGTCCAGGATTCTAAATTTTCTCCTAGCTGTTGTACTTCTAGGTCTACTTCATTTTGAATATCACTACTGAAATCAGCCACAAAGTCGGCTAGAGCCTGAGACTTTATAGCATTTCTAGGTTCATATACCAGATCATAGACACTTAATTTTACTGACCACTTAGCCATCATGCCTGACATCTAAGGTTTCCTAAGCACATTTTTAACAGGATACTTAGTTTTAACATGAATCCTATGTGTCTCAAAATAATGTCTAAGCTTTGTCGATGCCATAACTAGGGCCAATATCAATTTTTCTAAAGGAGAATATCTAGTTTCAACATCTAATAAACTTTTGCTAACATAATAGACAGGATACTGCTGACCTTCGTGATCCTTTACCAGGACAACACTTACTGCATTCCCTAATACTGCTAGATATAGGGATAATGGTTCACCATCCTCGGGCTTCATCAGTAGTGGTGCAGTTGAAAGATACTGCTTTAATTCCTGCAAGGCTGCTTCATGCTTCTCTCCCCATTCGAATTTCCTATTCTTCTTCAGGATATCGTAAAATTCCTTGCATCTTTCCGAGGATCTTGATATAAACCTGTTTAATGCTGCTACTCGCCCTGTTAATCTTTGTATATCTTTCATGTTTGAAGGTGACTTGATATCCAGGATAACTTTAATCTGTTCCGGGCTTGCTTCGATCCCCCTTTTAGTCACCATGTATCCTAAAAACTTTCCTGCCCCCATTCCGAAATGGCATTTGGCAGGATTTAGTTTCTTGTTGTACTGGTCCAGGATATCGAATGCTCCTTCAATATCCCGGAGATGATCCTCAGCTTTCTTGGACTTTACCACCATATCATCAATGTATACCTCCATGGTGTCCCCCAGTTTCTCTTTAAACATCATGTTCACCAATCTCTGGTATGTTACACCTGCATTTTTCAAACCAAAAGGCATAACAGTATAACAATAAATACATGTTGGTGTCATGAAAGCAGTATCCTCCTGGTCCGAAGGTTCCATTTGTATTTGCTGGAATCCCGAGGATGCATCCATGAAGGTTAACATTTCATGACCTGCAGTAGCATCCACCATTGAGTCGATATGAGGCAGAGGGAATGGATCTTTAGGACATGCTTTGTTCAAGTCCGTGTAATCTACACAAACTCTCCATTTCCCATTTTTCTTTTGCACCACAACTACATTTTCTAGCCATTTGGGAAATTTAACTTCCCTAATCATCTTGCTCTTTAATAATCTTTCAACCTCTTCCTGAATGATCGCGTTTCGTTCAGGAGCAAACTTCCTTCGTTTCTGTTGGACAGGCTTGAAAGATCTATCAATTCCGAGCTTGTGAGTTATAATATCCTTGGAAATACCTGTCATATCCTCATATTTCTATGAGAATGTTGACATCCTGCATTTCAAAGAGTTAGTTAATTGACTTTCAATATCCTGAGGGATATTGGTTCCTACGAGCACCGAGATATCTGGATTATCCAGATCTAGGACAATTTTCTTAACATCCTGCTCTGAAGCCTCCACGATACCCTAGGCTCGCATCTTTAATTGCTATGCTGTGTTGGGCTTTGTTGAGGATTTCATCGAAGAAGAATAACACTCCTTCGCTTCTTTTTGATCACTTTCCACTTTGACAACCCCCAAGGGGTAGGTATCTTGATGCACTAGTGATAGGTAGATGGCATAGCTTTCATATCATGGATCCATGGAATACCCAATATAATATTGTAGCAGGATAAGGAGTCCATGACACAGAAGCGTTGCATTGAGTTGACCCCTTCAACATACACAGACAACTTTATTTCTCCCACGGTATTCCTGGCTTCTCCACTGAACCCAACAAGCACAGTGGATTTCGAAGTAATATCCATCGGGGATACATTCATCCTCTTTAGTGTTTCCAGCTGAATTATGTTGATGGAGCTGCTATTATCCACCAGTATCCTGCGCACAAAATGATTAGCAACATATAAAGTTATTACCAAAGCATCATGGTGAGGATCCTGGACAGTATCCCTGTTATCACTGTCGAACGTGATCACTTTGTCAGTTGTGAGGGTTGACATCCTGGTTGGCTTATCTCCCCTTTCTTCCTTAGCCTCCCTTGCATGTCTTTTCGCTGTAGAGTACAAAGTTCCACAAATGTCGGATCCTCCTGAAATAAAGTTAATTTTTTTGGCATCCGCAGGAGGTGATGCTGCACGTTCAGGATCCTTCTCAGTATCCTGACCCTTATTCTTCTTTCTTCCCAGAAGATCCTTCAGATATCCTTTGCTCAGCAGATAACTTATTTCTTTCCTCAGGGCAATGCAATCTTTTGTAACATGTCCAAAGTCCTCATGGTAGGCACACCACTTGGATTTAGCCTTCCAATCAGCTTTCTGTTGGTTCTTCCTAGGCCACTTTGCTTTGTCTCCTAAACCCTGCATAGCATACATCAGTTCAGGTATATTAACAGAAAAACAGTATTCTGATAACCCAGGATACTCCTCAGGATCCTCGTTTTCAACAACATTCACTTTCTTGCTGTCATTCCTGCCATATGGCTTAGAGCGGTATGGCTTGTACGAGGATTCTGACTTCCTGTTCGTTGATTCGTAGGATGAAGTTGAATTCATCCTCTCTTGCATCTTCTTGTCATCTTCCAGCCGAATATATCTTAAAACCCTGTTCTGAGCTTCATCCAAGTTCCTGCAGGGATTCATTACAAGATCCTGGTAAAATTGGGAAACCTTTTGCAAACCCATTTTGAATGCTTGTACAACTGTTGCAACATCAAGGTGTGGGATGTCCAGAGATTCCCTGCTGAACTTGTTCACATAATCTCTCAATGATTCCTGAGGTCCTTGAGTTATCCTGTAGAGATCACTGGTTAGCTTTTCGAAACTTCGACTGCAAGAAAATTGACTATTAAATAAATTGACTAAATGAGCAAATGATGTAATTTAATGAGGAGGAACGTTTAAGAGCCATTTTAAGGCTGATCCTGTTAAGGTAGAACCAAAACCCTTGCAGAGGAAAGCTTCCTTGAGATCCGGAGGGATAGGGTTAATTTCCATCCTTTCCCTATACTGAGCAATATGCTCTTCAGGATCTGTAGTTCCGTCATAGAGCTTCATGTTGGGGGTTTGAAATCTTTTTGGGATTTCAACATCACAAATAGAATATGCAAACTGGGATATCCTGTGGCTGTCTTGGGACACTTCTGGAATTGGCTGGACCACCCCAGGTACAATGGATATCATGTCCTTCAATTTCTGAAGCTCCCTAGAGGCTTGCGCCTTGGAGGAGGTGGTGGAAGCACCGAGCCAATTGTTGCAGAGGTTGTAGCAGACATGATGGAAGAGCTCATGTTTGATCTTGAGGCCATTGAAAATAGTGTGGCAAAAAGTTTTGAAAATAGAAAACCAAGTAATGATTTTGCAAAAGCTTTTAGTAGAAATAGCACCACTTGCCCCACGGTGGGCGCCGAATTGTTTTGGTAAAAAATTACCGAAGAAATTAAGTGATCAAATTAGTTAAGTGAGGTAGTGTGCTAGAGGTGTTTGTGAAAAATATGCTGGTTAAGTTGTTAACAAAAACAGTTTTCAGGATATGGCTCAGGATATCGAGCTGTATCAACAATCAAACAATGAGCAAAAAAGGTAAAGGGTGACACGAGATGTACGAGGAAAGCCCTTGATCAATCTAGATCACCGGCATAAAACCTCAGGAGCTGACAATCGCAGCTGCCTTGTTCTTCTTATTACTTCAAATATCAGGATACAGTGCAGGATATGATACGGATCGACTAGGTGTTACAATGTGATTTGAATACAAGTGTAAGTGTATTGTGAGTGTTTGCAGCTAGAGAGCAAGAGTGTTCGAGAGATTGTGTGTGTTCTTATCTGATCCGATCAATCCTATTTATAGTAAAACGAAGCTAACTAACTAGCCTACAAATCCGGGATAAAACGAATATTCCCTTTGTGAACGTTGTAGTCCACGTCTTCCGGCTTCAACGTTCTTATTCCAACAGATTGGCCCGAGTGTTTGGGAGAAGAAGTCCACTTGAACGTTATAAACTTGCTTCATTAATCTGCACGTGAATTAAATAGTCACTACCAGGATACTGTGTCAGGATGTTACCAATATCCTGATCCGGTATCCTGATCACAACAAAAGAAACATAGTTAGAATATTATTCAGGATATATAAGCGGAAAATCACCCATAACAATAACCGTTCTCTCCGTTCTCACATTTCACCGTTTTCTCTAAATCCTGACGCTTATATATATATATATATATACTATATATAAAAGCATATTCGAAGGACGACTTAAGGTAATTTGCCACTTTACTTAAAACATCTTTAAAGCATGATGTACAAGTATTTAAAGCACCAGAATTAAAAATGTACATCACTTTCCAGTTTTACCCTTCCACTAAAAAAACACACGGGATACCTAATTAGGGTTTCACATTCATTTCAAAACATTTCAAAAACGCCGCTTCCCTGCTCCTCTCTCTCTCTGGCGATTCCAGATCTGGATCTAGGGTTTGTCTCGAAGGCGATTCAAGATCTAGCCTTTCTCATTGACACCAGATCGATAATCTATCTCTATCCGACATCATATTGACTGAGTTTGACCTCTCAGTACCGTTTGTTAACCATATCTAAGTTTTTTCATATGTTATTTGAGTCAATACTGTTATGTATCTGCATATTTCGTCTCCGATCAAACCTAAAATTCCAAATCCAACAACGAAACCCTAAATCTTCACTACAATCTCACTACTAATGGCGAGATACGATAGGCTATCACGGTGTTTCATTTCTGAAGTTTCATTTTTTGCTCCTTATTTTGAGTTACAATTGTAAATGAACTTGATAACTTGTGCTGATCTATGCTAAACAGGTTGGAAATGTTATCACTGTAAGCTCATTAGGTTTTTACATTCACTCATATGCTGAACAAATTCGAACTGCGATTGACTTTTCAGCCTTTTAATTGATAGGGAAAGGCATGGACTTGTTAGCTTTGTTTGTTTGTTGGTTCATCTGGTAAAGGTAACAATCCGTCAACATCATGCTCTGATTTCTTAATGCTTTAAGTGTTTTTTGTATCTAGTTTGTTCCTTGTTGTTTCGCTGATATTATGAGTCTTACAAGAGTTTATTTGATTTTCAAGCTTTTTATGGTCAAAGATTCTAGCAATGATGATATGACTTTGCACTTGCTATTGTTGAAGTGTGGTCAGTTATGGTTGTTTGGAAACAAAATTTTATGACGTGATGTGGTACAATGAGAGTTGTTTTGCATAGCCTTGTTTTAGCTGGATAATTAACATGTTTGAGAGACAATTTGTGTATGCCTTTTCGATTTATGGCATTTGATGTGAATAAATAGTTTTCTTTGTGGGAAAGGTAAATGATAATCAGATGAAATGGCACACATTATGGAAAACCAATAAATATTGATACTCATACACATATAAGTAACTTGTGGGAACTTATTTACATTGATGTTTTTGGTTAGTTTGTTTCTCGATGTTTGCTTATGGTTCGCTATTTTGATGTTGTGATGTGCAGAAAAGTAGAAGGATTACATAAAACTGAAAGCTAAATACGAGTCTACAACAATATTGAACATGTTAAAACAATGCTAAAAAATTGTTATGTGCTGGTTCTAGAATATTCATATTGTAAGCAACTTTTCTGGGAAGATCCAGCACGAGCGTCAGCTGGATTCAACTTTGAGAGAAGTTGACACCCGAGGAGTATCTCGAGTTTCTTGATATCCTGAAGGACTTCAGGGAGGGCAGGTTTGTCTAAGTTAATGCTTCTACTTCAATCTTCATTCTCTTGTCTTGCACTTATCTCTTTTATTTGTAGGCTTGACATGCTGGGAGTCAGAGGAAAGGTTATAAAACTATGCGAAACTCATTAAGAACTGTTTCCGCTTTTCAACATCTATCTTCCATAGAGAGAAAAATCACATTCCCACAAGCTGTAGATGATGTGAGTGCACAACTTGAAGTATGTAGGCAGTATGTGGAGAAAGTTAAGGTGACACCATCACACCGTTGTTGGAAAGAACAACCTGAGTTTCCTTTTTATTATAATCACCATTTTCCTTGTATATGAGACTTCAAGATGATGATCATCTTTTCAAATGCTTTCTTAAAATTTTGGATTTGTATAGAATGGGACAGAGAGAACGATCTTTGAAGTCCATTAAGTGGTATGTCACGAAATACATATTTATTTGTACGTTTACGGTAGCATTTCTTATACTATCTTGTTTCAGTTTGCTCGATGGCGATCCGTTAAAGATTGACCAGGTGAGTGGTCAAACTTGTATAATTGTTTCTTGATCATGTTTTAGTAATTTTGTACGAACCCGTGAATCCATGTTTTGTAGTCGGCTCTAACCGGTGAGTCTCTCCTGGTCAGAAAAGGTCCTGGTAACGGTGTCTTTTCCGATTCTACTTGCAAACAGGGTGAAATCAAGGTGGATTTGGTAGCTACCGGGTCCACACGTTCTTCGGGAAAGCTGCTTATCTTGTTGATAGCATAAACCAAATTAGTCATTTTCAGAAAGTAAGTACAAAAAGGATTCGAATTTCACATCCGGTCGTGTGTGTTTTTGAGATTTTGAATTTGTTTGTGGTCTTTTTAGGTTTTGACTGCGATCCAGAATTTCTGTATTTGTTATATCTCTGATGGAATGGTGATCAAGATAATCGTAATGTTCCCGATTAAAGATAGGCGGTATCGGCCCGGTTTCTTGACTTACAACATCTTTCTTTTATTAATTTTGATTATATTTTTATATCATTTTTGACAATTTATATGATTAATACAGGGAGCGATTACGAAAAGAATGACATCGATAGGAGAAATGGCGGGAATGGACGTTCTTTGCAGTGAGAAAACCAGAACGTTGACTTTGAACAAGCTTATAGTTAACAAGAATCTTATCGAAGTCTGTCTCGTAGATGCGTATTTTTTATTACAAATTCGGATTTTTTACCTGTAGTTTGACTTTTGAGTTGGCTTACTTTGTTAGGTATTTTCTAAAGGAGTAGATGCCGTGTATGTTTTGAAAGGATCTTTCAATGATATGAAACTAGAACTTATGAGAGTGCGGAAACCAAACACAAGTTGATTCAAGATCTAATATATAAATCGAAACCAAAACAATGAATGATAAATAAACACAAACTAGATTCTTGCATTCAACGTTGAACAAGACTGACACAAGACTCCTCAATAGTTTCGGCTGGCCTCTAAGTTTCGAATAACTGATCAAGCTTAAACATATGTTTGAGGTTTGCTTATATACTAAACCAAGGTGGGTTGAAACCCCCTCAGGCCCAACTCGAAACCATGACCCATTAAACACTAAATCGACCCAAAACATATCTAAACAAAACATTACATATTCAACCCTTGAACTAATATAACCCTCTATGTGTAAACCTTTAGGTTCCAACAATCTCCCCCTAGGTTTATGCATAGAGGTTCTTCTGTCTTTAACTGCCTTCACCTCTTCCACTGCGTTCCAACTTGTCTTTGTGTGAGCAAGCAGACGTCCAATCTTTAGAAACTACTTCATATTTCTCCGTGGCTCTAATTTGAGTCTGAGCAAGCACTTCTAGATTCTCTCGATCCAAATTCAACAAATCAATCGGATCAGTCAAATGGTAGGTTTCATCACCATCACAAACGATCACAGCTTGACCTAACGTTTCATCATATGCCTAGAAATGCATGATCTTTAGAGGTCCATGGGGAATCTTCTTAACCAAAGGAATTGTCTTCTCTTTGTCAGTCGGTGGCCATGAAACGATCTTCATCCTTTTGTTTGTACGTGGATCTCTAACACCTTTAGCAGAAGAGATGATAGATTCAGTAGTATGCATTGAAGGGAATCCACGTGCCACGTCTCTCTGCAATCGCTCAAAGAATAGATATCCACGTCCGCTAGGTTTATCATCCACATAAGGTGACTTTGACAGAATAATCAAATCCAATTTAGTGAACGTCTGGAATTGAGCAGGGTTCTTATACCATTCCACCGATCCAACCTTCCTCTTGATCCACCATCTATGACGATCATGATTAAAACCCCAACTTATAATACCTGAGCGGTTCCCAACTTTATCGTAATAATTTTCACCAACATCCATAAGATGATGAGTGACTTGAACACCTTCATCAGCAGGATTGAGGTTCTTGTTCTTCAGAACCACATACTCTCTTTTCTTCTTCATCCTAGCTGCCTTTGCTTTGTCTGTATCTTTGTCAATTACCTTTTTGAAGTAATGATCCATTGTACCAGCTCTTTCAGCGACATCCTTAGCAAAAGCTCTTACTCGATCTTCCTCATCTTTTCTCCTACTCTTCGTGTCAGTCGGATCAGAAAATTCATCACCGGACTTCTTCTCTAGTTTGCCATGAAGATCATACACCATGTTGAATAACAAACTAACATCACCTTGTAGCTGATCAATATGTCGATTCTTTTGCACAATTGTATCTTCAAGCTAAATAGTCTTTGCATCTTTGTGGATCGAGTCTTGTTCAAGCACAACAATTCTTTTCTTCATCTCTCTCATACTAATAAACTCATCATCATCACTTGAATCGTCAACGAACGACATTCTCAATGGTTCTTCAGGCCGTTTTCCACTTGAGCTGCATGGTTCATCACGAACTGTACCAGATGAACTTGCGATAGCAGCAGTATTAGGAAGAGTTGACTTGGTGATTGGAGCAGAAACAGTAGCTGCAATAGGAATCTCTGTAGGATTAACATCCACATCCATTCTTGTTGTATCAACATCAAAATCAAACCCTATTTCTGTAGCAGTGGCAGTAGCAGTCGTATCTTTCTCAAAGTCAAAATCATATAAACCATCTGCATCGTCAGCATCAGTTGTAGGTTGATATTTGTTTTGTTCAATATACACATCGAGTCGAGGATCCCTTATTCTTCGCTTCACTTGTAGAGTATCAGGATCCTTTGGGTCTTCAGTCGTTTGCTCTTCACTTTGAAGTGAAGGATCATAAGGAGGATTTCCCATCTTTTCAGTTAAAGACTTTAACAGCAGAGCCAAACTCTCAGACAAAATCACTGGTTGAACAGTAGAAACAATAGAACTAACTTCAGCTTCAGAAGGAAGCTCAACTTTATCAACATCACAACTAATCTCAACGCCTTCATCGTCAGAGTTTATCTTCAAAATCTCTGTCTCAGGCTCTTCATCAGCAGCACCTTGAACAACGTGTTCTTCGGAAATCATAGCATTAACTGGAATATTTACTGGTGCAGCATTCACAGGTTCAGGTTGTACTATTACTAGTTTAGCCGCCACATCCTCTGTTTTAGCAAACTGACCAAACTTCTCAAGAGAAATCATTCCTTCGAACTTCTTCTCAGTACCCTTTTTAGAAGTGAGAGCACCAAAACACGCAGGACCCATTGGTTTTAGATCCAAGGTGTTTTCAGTTCTCTCCTAATCTGAATAACGAGCGTTGACGATCATTTGCAAGAACCTTGGATACATGAAAAACTTATCCTTTCGCACACCAATTACATTCCTCTTCATGCCTTCAAATACGTACTTCGAGTAGTTGAATGGTTGGTACGTTATCAGACAAATGAACGCTGCAGACTGTGTAATGTTTAGCTGATCTGTTCCTCCTCTGTTTTCAGTCATACAGATTATGAACATATGCATCAACAGACACCACTATGGATGCACAAACTTCTTCATTAGAAAGGGATACATTCCTTCATAGCTTAATCGAGGAAAAATAGCTTCAATGGTTCCACCCGGAAGATCAATGGGATCAGTCTTGACGTGACCGTGTCGTCCTGATCAGTCAAAAACCCAATTAAACCTAGGTAGTTAGGGTAAGTCGGGTATCGTATCCACAAAGAGCATGTGGTCAGTATCGCACGACCAGTTCGATTAGTTAGACTATTTACAAAAAAATGTACAAAATGTTATGAAGTTTGCTAATTTTATTTGTTTGTTTGTTTGGTTGAATAAGGTGTCGAAGTGAACCGACAAATTGCTATTATCTAAGACAATGTTTTATTAACTAGGATTGCAAAACTTAACTAAGTGTTTGAAAACAATAATTTAGAAACAAGTTCCACACTCGGTTCGATAATTGCAAGACCTAGGGTTCCTACATGTTTTAACTTGATTCAGTTGCATATAGTGATTAACGAATTTAGTGTCACGTGGCTTAGGTGCCAAAAGCTATCAACGTTATAGGAACGGGCCACAGTGCACTTCTTTACCAAACACATGTAAATCCTAACCTAAGATATGGCATAATTGCACATAACCATTTCGCAAAATCAAATTTTATCATCACTTGACAATTTACGAATTCGAAACAAATGCAAGACAATTATCAAAGGTTTCAAATACTAAATAACTTGTCACGAAATCAAAGCAAATACAAATGTTTAAACCCTATAAGATCTTACAAAGTCTACACCGGGGTGAAACCGTAGAAGATTAGCCTCTCATGGTGTTGGAGGATTTCAATCCGGATCTTGAGGATGAAGAACTAGCAATAGAAATCTTGGTTCTTGGATGATCATCATGATTGGGAATCATTAGAGAGTGTTTTTCTTTTTTCTTTTTTCAAATGAATGGGAGTGAAGGAATAATAAAGTGTAACTCCCCCTTTTCCAAAATTGACCTTTTCTCTCAAAAAATCCCGTTTTTACCAATCAGCTAGTGTGCAGCAGATAGTGCGTCAATTTCTGGCCTTTCAAAGCCCTATATTTTGATTCGTCTCGGCAAGCTACCCCAAATGCATATATTATATGTCCCAAAACTCATTTTCTAGCTCAGGATATGCCAAAATGAAGTTTGGACTGTTTCTGGCATAGACTTCAGCTCAGTTTTGCCTCTTTTTGCATTTACTTCAGTTATATTCTCTCTAGCATCCGCCCAAAGCTTCATTAAATCTCCAAAATGCACCTTAAACCCGTCAATGCCTGCAAAACACAAACCATATCAAAGTAGTGTATTCTAGAAAGTAACTTCGTGTAATTAACCGAAAATTAAACCATTAAGCTATCGAATTTTACCAACCCATCACATCTCCACACTTGTCTTTTGCTTGCCCTTAAGCAAATCTGTTTTTCACTTTCACGTGGGTCGAACGAAAAACACATTCCCTATTCCCGAGACTAAGGTTAAGGTCTATTGTCATGCCCGGTTCAAACTTTTTACAACTTTCGACATATTTAGCAATAAATGATTAATCATGTAAAAAAAGTTATCCAAGATTAACCCGCCCTTAAAACGCGCAATTCATACATCACAATGTTCAGTCCACTCGGTTTACAAGTTGGCTAATTTTAATGATTTATTAGCACTTTTAAAGTAATCGCTCCAAACCGAATAGAATATGTTGTCACACCCCAACCGATGGCGGAAACATCGGGGCGCGGCACTGAGCGAAACAGATTGTCCAGGAGAATCCATAACAACTATTCGTTATAATATATTAAGGTTCATGTCCCATACCACAAACATATAAAATAAAAACAATTATTACAGACATTGTTCTCAAAGACAAATATCCATTTCGACAACTCAGATTTTATTTAGTTTGTTTCTAGACTCCATCCTAGCTTGGTTCATCAAACAGCAAGCTAACATCCTAAGCACCTGTCACATACATTAAAATAAAGTCAATACACATAGTGTAAATGTGAGCATACAAGTTTAATAGTATAATAGAGTTCGAAAGCGTTTACTCATAACCAACATGTATGACGTATAATGTGAAGCATGTAAGTTATCGACAAAGATCCTATCAATACCAATGACTGCAAGTTGACTGCGAGTAGCGAGTGCGCATCACATGTTCACCACTGCGAACACGTGAAGTATTGTCCTTAACAACCCCTGAGTGAACAGGTGCTGAGTCCAAACTATAGTACTATCGTTGCTAAGGCAGGTAGACAGCAATCAATGTGTAAACATAACAAACAGGCATTCATCGAGTCACGTATAACATGCAATATTGGTTAGCGTTTAAATAGTGTTTGCGTTGTGTGTTCGATGTGATTTAGAATAAGTAACGTATGTAACACCCAAAAGTGCATAAAGCAAATAGGGATCGAGTATACTCACAGATCGTGTTTAACAAGTAAACACTCTCTTGGATTGAAGGGAGCGCTGAGTGAGATTAGCCTGAACAGTTAAAGATAGCATAAACGATGAGTGGCGTGATAAACGGTGCAAAAGTACCAAGTTTCGGATGGTAATCTGATCGGATGGCCAGTCGACCGGATGTCAATCCGTTCGGATGATCATCCGATCGGATGGCCATTCGATTGGATTGACATTCGTTGGTAAGGATGTGTTTATGTATGATGGCTTTGAAGTTTTCGTTGAAGCATTTTGAAAATAGAGAAGTATCTCTACCCTTCAGGTCGATCGATCGGACGACAGTCCAATCGGATAGCGATCCGATTGGCAGGACACTTAGTGAGAACAAGTTCACAGCAGAATGGTCACTCGATCGGATGACAATCCGATCGGATAGCAATCTGTTGAAACTACAGTTCTTTGAAATTGATCAAGTACCAAAGTCCCAAACGTCACCCGATCGGACGGAAATCCGTTCGACATCTAGTCCTTTGAAACTTGGAAAAATGTTTAAGTGTGAAACCAAGTGCAAGCCGATCGGATGGTTGTCCGATCGGATAGCAATCCAATCTGATGGCAATCCAATCGGACGACAATCCGTCCCAACGACCTGTTCGTCTTTGGCACTTGATTATTTTGAAAGTTTTACACTTTTGATCGAGACCGTGTGATACGCGCTAAACAACAGAAACCCCATCTTGACCCAAGTGATCCGATTGAACAGGAACCACCCTAGTCTGATCAGCTCACTGATCGAGACGGTTGTTCATGTTTAACCCGAAATCAGTTATCTCTTGGATAGAATTCATATCTTGAACTAACCCATCACTAAGAAAGAGTAGAAGATCAGAACGAGCTCTGATTTTATCGGTTTTGAGTGCATTGAGTGTAAAAGAGTTGAAAGAAAGTTAGAAAACCATCTTTCAATCCTTTTAACCATGAATATGTGTAGATCTATACAAAAACATTGATTATTCATGTGGAAATCCTTCAGATCTAAGTTGTTCCTGGTGGAATGAAGCCAAACTTTGAAGTTCATAAGAACTCCATGATGACATCACCCTAGAACACCTCAAATACGGTGATTTCACGGTTAAAAGTTAAGATTCAAAGGCGAAAATGATGAAGAAGTGTGTGTAGATCATAGAAGTACAAGATTTAGGTTGAAAATTACAAGAATCGCAAGAAATCGAGATAAATGAGTGCTTGAGTGTGGCTGGTCGAACAAGGAGCTGTCACATCACAAATGATGTGACATAAGGGTATTTATAGGGTTTCCCAAAGTGGAAAGTGTCAAAGTTTCGAGTAGGTCACCGATCGGATGGCAACTCGATCGGATGACAATCCGATCGGATGGCCACTCGATCGGTTGGCCACTCGATCCAGGTGTCCGGCGCGATGAGTTTTGTCGGTTCGATTCGCGTGTTGAGCGTTACGATGCGATTCAAGCGAGCGATGCGATAATATTACCCATTAGTTACATAAATAACCTAACTACTATATCTCACATACAATCACTATAAATAACTTGCGTTTAGCGTTTGCAATTTGATTTCGATGCGATAGAATTGCGATTGTGATTAACACCTCAACATAAACATAACATGCATAAGTAACACATAAATAACACACACATGTAAAACAATATCCATAACACATAATTCGAGTTGCGATTGCGATAACGATTTGCGATAAGTCGATTAGCGATTTATATGCGATTAAACCTCGATTATTAATATATACTCCACATAATACAACTAAAACAAAATAAATAAAGATTCGATTACAAGTCAAAGAAGTCAAAATAGTAGTTGAGCAAGGAGTGACAGATCGCAATTAGCAATCTTTTCTACCTTTGACTTCAATCTTGACTTTGACTTTCAAAACACGGGATGTTATAGCCTCCCCTACTTAAAGGAATTTTGTCACGAAATTAGGCTTTAGCCGTAACAAACAACTGCGGGTACTTCGCCTTCATGTCGCTTTCGAGTTCCCAGGTGAACTCGGCACCTCGTTTGCCTTCCCAGCTAACCTTCACAATGGGAATGCGTGAGCGTCTGAGCACCTTGGTTTCTCGTCCCACGATCTCGACAGGCTTTTCCATGAAGTGTAATGTTTCGTCCACTTGTAAATCCTCAAGAGGGACATGTCATTCCTGGTCAGCCAAGCACTTTCTGAGGTTCAAAACGTGGAACGTCGGGTGGACGTTACTAAGTTCCTCCGGTAGTTCGAGTCTGTAGGCCACTTTTCCAATCCTTTCTAGAATCTTAAAGGGTCCGACATATCGAGGCACGAGCTTTCCTTTCTTGCCGAATCTGATCACCCCATTCCAAGGTGCAACCTTTAGGAGTACGTGATCGCCAACGTAAAATTCAAGGGGCTTGCGGCGTCTATCGGCATAACTTTTCTGTCGGCTCCGAGCTTTTAGCAGATTGTCTCGAATTTGGAGGATTTTGTTAGTCGTTTCTTGCAATAGCTCAGGACCGCTAATTTGCACATCTCCGATCTCATGCCATAGAATAGGCGATCGACATTTCCTTCCATATAATGCCTCAAATGGTACCATTTGTATGCTAGAATGATAATTGTTATTGTACGAGAATTCGACTAAAGGTAAGTGCGCGTCCCAATTACCACCGAAATCTATGACACACGAACGGAGCATGTCTTCAAGGGTGTGAATCGTTCTTTCAGTCTGACCGTCGGTTTGGGGATGGAAAGCGGTACTTAGATTAAGAGTAGTACCGAGAGCAGATTGAAACGTTTCCCAAAGACGCGAGGTAAACCGACCATCGCGGTCAGAGATGATGTCACGAGGCGTCCCGTGTCGACAAATGATCTCATCGGTGTAGATTCGGGCTAATTTTTCTACCTTAAAGCCTTCTCGTATCGGCAGGAAGTGAGTTGACATGGTCAAACGGTCAACTACAACCCAAATGCTATCATGTCCTGATTGAGTACGCGGGAGTTTCTTTTTAAAGTCCATAGCTATACTCTCCCATTTCCACATCGGGATCTCGGGTTGAACGAGTAAGCCAGAGGGTCTTTGATGCTCGGCCTTGACCTTTGAACAGGTCAGGCATTTCGAAACATAGATTGCGATATCCTTCTTCATGCCCGGCCACCAGTATTTGTAGCGCATGTCCTGGTACATCTTGTCAGCACTGGGATGAATATAATATCGAGATTTGTGGGCTTCGTCAATTAGAAGTTGTCGCAAATTCGTACGCTTGGGAATCCAAATTCGGTCCAAATAATGAAAGATACCATTCGACTTATTCTCAAGTTGGGCGCCTTCCTTTAGAATCCTTTCCTTCTTCAAAGTTCATTCGGCAAAACAAGCATGCTGCGCGTCACGGACGAGAGCTTCGAGATTAAACTGGGCTTGGGAATTACGAATGCTAAACAAATAGCTTCGTCGACTGAGGGCATCGACAACGACGTTTTCTTTGCTAGGATGGTAACGAATCTCACAGTCGTAATCGTTGAGTAGTTCTACCCACCGGCGTTGACGCATATTCAGTTCTTTCTGGTCAAAGATACGTTGTAGGCATGGTTGTAAAACAAGGTCTTCAAGGCCGAGTACTCCTCGAGTAGTCGCTACAAGGTAGGTTACCGAGGCGACTTTCTTCAACTCCGACTAATTACTCGGAATCGATAAAATGCAGTCAACATCGGCCAAAATCAGATCTAGTATGTCAACTCGGGCCTAGTTTGACTTAAAATAAAATAAAATATAATTTCTATGCTTATGAAATTAAAGAATGAATATCAATTTCATGTATTTTGCTATAAATATTAGTAAATTTATGTTATTTGACATATATTTAATTTTCGAAAACTAATTTCTTTATAATTTGGCATATCGAGTACTCCCCGTGTACTCTCCGCCTAGGCCGAGTACTCTCAACTCCCCGGTCGACCGACCAGGGAGCGCCTAGCGACTTTAGCAACCATGGTTGTAGGCTCCTGTGATCGGTGAAGATCGTACACTTTGTGCCGTAAAGGTAGTGTCGCCAAATCTTTAACGCAAAAACAACTGCGCCAAGCTCGAGGTCGTGTGTGGTGTAGTTCTTCTCGTCGATCTTGAGCTGTCGAGAAGCGTACGCGATAACCTTGTCTCGTTGCATAAGAACACATCCAAGACCGAGGTTCGAGGCATCGCAGTAGACTACGAAGTTGTCGTTTCCGTCAGGCAGTGAGATCACGGGAGCATTGCAAAGCATAGCCTTGAGAGCTTGAAAGGCTTCCTCATGTTTAGTTCCCCAAACAAAAGGTTTATCCTTATGCGTAAGAGAGGTAAGCGGCACAACGATTTTAGAGAAACCTTTGATAAAACGGCGATAATAGCCTGCCAGTCCGAGAAAAGAACGGACTTCAGGCGGATTCTTGGGTGTAACCCAACTCTTAACAACTTCGGTCTTCGCAAGGTCAACGTGGATACCTTGACTATTGACAATGTGACCCAAGAATTGGACCTCCTCCAGCCAGAATTCGCACTTGGAGAATTTGGCATAGAGACGGTTTCCCAGGAGTAACTCAAGAACCAAAGGGAGATGCTACGAGTGTTCGGCTGTTGACTTGGAATAGATCAGGATATCGTCGATGAATACTATTACGAAGCTGTCAAGGAAAGGTTTGCACAATCGATTCATTAGATCCATGAAGACTGCGGGAGCGTTGGTCAAACCGAAAGGCATGACAACGAACTCGTAATGACCATAGAGGGTTTGAAATGCGGTTTTGGGTATATCTTCCTCTTGGATGCGTAATTGGTGATAGCCTGAGCGTAGATCGATCTTTGAGAAACACGTAGCACCTTGTAACTAATCAAACAAATCATCGATTCGAGGCAAGGGATAGCGATTCTTGATTGTCAGCTTATTCAACTACCTATAGTCGATGCACATCCGGAACAAACCATCCTTCTTTTTGACGAAAAGGACAGGTGCGCCCCATGGAGAGGTGCTAGGGTGAATAAAGCCTTTATCAAGAAGTTCCTGGAGCTGACTCGAGAGTTTACGCATTTCAGAAGGAGCGAGACGGTAAGGCGCTTTAGCAACAGGATTTGCTCCAGGAATGAGGTCGATTCGGAAATCGATATCATGAGTGGGAGGTAATCCGGGTAACTCGTCGGGAAAAACGTTAGGGAATTCACAAACAACGGGAACGTCTTTCACTTCTGGGTTTCCTTTCTTTTCCTTCTCCGCTACTACGATGTGAGCCAGGAAAGATTGGTATTCCTTGCGGAGATACTTGCTAGCCTGGACACACGACATGAGTTTAAGACCTTTCGAAGGAGTTTCGCCATACACACAAAGTAGATCACCATTAGCGAGCGTGGAACGAATCATCTTATCGAAGTAGAAAACTTCAGCACGATTTTCCCGAAGGAAATCCGTGCCTACTATGATGTCAAAACTACCAAGCTGCATCGGAATAAGGTCGATTGGGAAGACGTGATTGTTGAGTTCAAGCGTACAATCACGTAGAACAGAGTTGACTGCGATGGTTCTTCCTATGGCAACTTCAACATCGAACATTGAGGATAGATGGGTGCGCTTACGATTAAGGAGCTTTTCGAATTCAAACGATACAAAACAGTTATCGACTCCAGTATCAAATAAACACGTAGCATATATACCATTCACAAGGAATGTACCATTGACCACATTGTTGTCTGCTTGAGCCTGGCGAGCGTTTATGTTGAAAGCACGTTCGCGGGCTGCTGGTTATTGCTCCTATTGCTGAGGCTGCTGCTGGGGCTGCTGCTGTTGTGGCTCTTGCTTGACCACTTGGTTCCGGCACATATTCGTGAAGTGGTTGGGATCACCACACACATAGCAAGCTCTAGCATTGATCGCGGGTGCAGGAGCCGCTTGATGGCCTTGAGTAGCAGTAAGTAGAGCTTGTTGAGCAGGAGCTTGACCTTGGGTTGGAGCTGGGGTTTGACGTGGACTTGTACGACAGTTGGCGGTGAAGTGGCCGTACATGTTGCAATGTGCACAGTATCTGCAAGCGATTTCCACAGGGTGGTGATAGGTACAAGTAGGGCAAGCCAGTTGAGGACCGGTATACACACGCTTTACTGGCGGTGCGTTGGTAACCAGTGCCGCTACTTGGCGGTGTTGAGATTCTGGTTGGGCAAGAACTGATTGGAGCGGGGCAGCAGGAATCGCACAATTCTTGTTGCTGGAACTGCTGTTGTTCTTCCTTTTGCGGCGTGAGAGCTTGGATGACTGAGGAGCGGTGGCGGTTTCAGTGATTGGAATAGCGGTAGCTTGATGCAGGTTCTTGGAAGCTTTATCCCAGTAACCAGACTTGACTCGCTTGTCGTTGATCTCAGCAACGAGTAGAAAAGTTTCCTCAATTGTCGTCGTCTTTGCAGCTTGAACGAAATCAGCCATGCAATCCGGAAGAGCACGGATATACTTCTTGATGGTGATTTCAGGTGTGGTAACTTGGCTAGGACAGATTATGCGTAGCTGCTTGAAGCGAGCAGTCAAACCAGCGTTGTCTCCATCTTTCTGCTTGATATGCCAGAATTCGTCCTCCAGCTTTTAGCGCTCGTGGGGAGGGCAGAACTCTTGCATCATTACGTCCTTCAACTCATCCCATGTCAGCCCGTAAGCTGCATCATTTCCGCGTTTGTTTCTCTCGGTCGTCCACCAGTCTAAAGCGCGGGACTGGAAGACGCCAGTTGCGTTAAGAGTACGAAGATCATCAGGACAGCCACTGTGGTGTAGGGTGACTTCGATAGAATCAAACCATTGGAACATGGCCGTAGGACCATCTTCGCCGGTAAACTCTTTCGGGCCGCAGGATTTGAACTGCTTGAAGCTGAAAGCAGCTTTAGGAGCATCAGTCCTGGATTCTTCAGAAGATTTGCTAGTATTTTCATTCAGCTCACTAACAATCTGGGGAATGACTTTCGCTATCTGCTTAGCGACCAGAGAGGCGATTGTCTGCAACAGACAGCGCCTTAGGATTCAAAAGCAATTCGATTATTCCTAGTATAGTCTAGCGATTCACCATAAAGCTCAGGAACACGTAGTCACATAAGCACAGAGGTACATAAGCACATAACACATAAGCATGTAGTCCACGTAAGCACAGTATCACATAGGCACATAGTCTAACCTAGACACATATGTTGCACGTATTCACCTATCCTTCACAGCACGTATAACGTTTAAGTATAGCGATTGCGATTAGCGAGTACACAGCGAGTAGTATAGCATAAGCAAGTAACATAGCATGCGATCATCCACGAGTAGCAATGATTTGTTAACGTTTGTATAGTGTGTTGTGTGATAAGCGGAGCATGAAGCGTTAGTTCAAAACCAATAATATCTCAAAACGCTAACAAATAAGTATAAAACCACATAAAACACATGAAATCCCACATAAAACGACAAATATTAGAGTCAGCAATTGCGGGCTCAGATTTGAAACACATAAAATCAGCGATTGCGAGCTTGAATTCGAATATTGATTGTCTTAGGCTTTCGTTTAAAACACGTCTATCCAGCCTAGGTGGTTCGACTATTCACAAGGACTTTTAGTGCACACTTCGGCCTTCTGGACTGTGCTCTCTCCTCGATTTTGGGCGAACGGCACGCATCCTTCCAGTTACAGTGTGACTTCAAGTCGTCGGAGTCCGTCGAGACCTTGGTGAGAGTTTTGTAAAAGCCAAAATAGAGCATGGAACAAGTTGTTAAGGTTCGGGTTTCACCCCTGACTCAACAACTTCGTCCCTGTTTTTGATAAAATTGAGAGGAAATTTGCGTCGAAGTACGGATTTCACTCCTGATTCAACACAAATTCTCCTGTTGATGGATAGGAATGCGGGTCGAACAAGCGATTCGATTGAGAGTTTGCGGTTTTCACACCTAATCTCAACCGAATTACTCATTTATTTTCGAAAAATAGTGTGCAGTGATAGTGTAGTGTAAGCGAGAATAACGAGTATAGCAAGTAAGCTGGTACAAAACCCATACTGGGTACGCGCAAGTCGGTCTGTTGGTACTTAGACTATAGACTAGGTCGTTCTAAGACATCGACCCGGACTAGGTCGAGTCTTGCCTAATTCCCTATAGTTATGGCTCTGATACCAATCTGTCACACCCCAACCGATGGCGGAAACATCGGGGCGCGGCACTGAGCGAAACAGATTGTCTAGGAGAATCCATAAAAACTATTCATTATAATATATTAAGGTTCATGTCCCGTATCACAAACATATAAAATAAAAACATTTATTACAGACATTGTTCTCAAAGACAAATATCCATTCCGACAACTCGGATTTTATTTAGTTTGTTTCTAGACTCCATCCTAGCTTGGTTCATCAAACAGCAAGCTAACATCCTAAGCACCTGTCACATACGTTAAAATAAAGTCAATACACATAGTGTAAAGGTGAGCATACAAGTTTAATAGTATAATTGAGTTTGAAAGCGTTTACGCATAAACAACATGTATAACGTATAATGTGAAGCATGTAAGTTATCGACAAAGATCCTATCAATACCAATGACTGCGAGTTGACTCTGAGTAGCGAGTGCGCATCACATGTTCGCTACTGCGAACACATGAAGTATTGTCCTTAACAACCCCTGAGTGAACAGGTGCTGAATCCAAACTATAGTACTATCATTGCTAAGGCAGGTAGACATCAATCAATGTGTAAACATAACAAACATGCATTCATCGAGTCACGTATAACATGCAATATTGGTTAGCGTTTAAATAGTGTTTGCGTTGTGTGTTCGATGTGATTTAGAATAAGTAACGTATGTAACACCCAAAAGTGCATAAAGCAAAAAGGGATCGAGTATACTCATAGATCGTGTTTAACAAGTAAACACTCTCTTGGATTGAAGGGAGCGCTGAGTGAGATTAGCCTGAACAGTTAACGTTAGCATAAACGATGAGTGGCGCGATAAACGGTGCAAAAGTACCAAGTGTCGGATGGTAATCTGATCGGATGGCAATCCGATCGGATGGCCAGTCGACCGGATGTCAATCCGTTCAGATGATCATCCGATCGGATGGCCATTCGATTGGATTGACATTCGTTGGTAAGGATGTGTTTGTGTATGATGGCTTTGAAGTTTTCGTTGTAGCATTTTGAAAATTGAGAAGTATCTGTAGGGCCCTATAATTGGGTAGGTTTACGCTTATCTTTATCAAACAAAATTATAGGCTATTGGGCTTAGCCATGTAGTGGGTTAGAAAATATTAGAATAAGCCATGTGGGCTAATTAATGATTTGGGCTTGTTTGGTTAGTAATATGCATGTGGGCTTGGCCCAACTTGTAACTAGGTCACCCTATGTAACTATAAATAGGCTGAGCCTAGGTCATTATTAGGTTGATGTTCACTTGGCTGTTTTTATTGTTCTTCCTTGTCATATTTCGATTTCTTTCAAGTGTACCAGACGGTTCTCTTGAAACCGTGTGCACTTTGGTTAATTTAATCCATTGATTGTTTTTGTTCGTCTACACTTTTCTCAGTATTTCGCGCTTTGATTAGTGTTTGATATCCGATTGTGTTGTTTTGGGACTTACAACTGGTATCGGAGCCTAAGAAGTCTTTCGTAGGCTCGGTTCGTTGGATATCATTCGAAGAACAAAATTTTTTCTTTCAGATTCGAAGAACACGAAGAATTTTTTGAAGACATCAAGAACAGTTAGAAATTCTCATATTTGATCAGATTTGAAGAAAATTAATTATGTTTGCTGAATTTTAGGAAGTTATTGGTGGAAACAATGAATTGAAGATTGAATTTCGAACTCGTGCTTTATTTTCGGGATTATTTGGTGCATTGTTTCCAAAGTCAACATAATTGTGCGACTGAAAACTTCATCATCTTCACAATTCAAAGTTTTCTTGTTCGATCTAATCACATTCATCAACGCATCATCATCATCATCAACTTGCAGTATCATCATTCTTCAATATTGTGCGATTGAAACAAACAACTTGTACGATTACATTGTGCGACCGAAACCTCTTGTGCGATCAAACAAAACTTGTGCGATTATTTATAATTTGTGCAACCAGATTGTTTCATTTGAATCATCCTCCTTGTGCGATTGTTTCAATTTCCTTGTGCGATTGTATCATCATTCATCAGACATCTTATTCATCAACAACCCGTCGAACCACCACCTCCGATCACGACACCATCGCCTTCTCCGTTGAAACCTCCTACGTTCACCATCTCTGTTACACACCAATACACCGACCTCGCACATTCCCGCGACCATTACCGTCGACCTCCGACACTTACAATCTCATCACTTTCATTCGAGATCAATTATAATCTATTCACAATACACCACTGATATCACCACACCACGATCTTCATCACTCTTCATCGTCAACCGCCATCATCATCGTTTTGAGTTAGAGTTCTTGGTGTTCGAAGTTTTCGAATTTCCCGATCATCATCGTATCAGCAACATCGCTCCTTCAAATAACCATCATCATCACACCTTCAGCCATCTTCACTGTTCCGTTCGTCATCAGTCTCCAGTCACGTTCATCACCTCCGTTTCGGTATCGAGTTCGAGTTCGGGTTTCCGATATTGCACTACCATTAACGATCTCCACTGCCACCATCATTCCTCCACACCACCGTACACCGATCATCCCAGAACCTGTAACTGTTTCTCTTTAATTCAGTCATCGTCGTACCATCATCTCCATCCACCGCCATCACTTATCAATCACCGACTACCGGCCATTATCTTCGTTCTCCGACCACCGCCTTTAAACTTTTATCAAATCATCATCAGGTTGGAGTGTTTTGCGGCTGAGTTTCATATTTTGGTTTGGGTTCGACTGTCGTTGAAACGAAGAAGAAGCTGGGTTTCTTTATTTTTGTGACACTTTGAAAGCGTCGGGAAACTGTTGTTGAAATGAAGAAGACGACATCTGTTTTGATTTTTAGGTTTTAATTATAATATATTAATAATAATAATAATCATTAGGTAATCATTACATCATTATTAATATTAATAATTATTATAATATTAAATTAGATTTCCTTTTAATTAATTATAATAATAGTTTATTTTAATATTAATAATAATAATATCTTTTATTATTATATATATAAAAAGGTTTATTAATTAAAATAAAAAAGGGTTTCGTTATTGTTTGGTGATAAGTTTTGACAGGCTTGGAAGCGTGGTACAGAAAAGCTGGTTCGTGCGCTTTTCAAAGGATTTGAGTTAGCGAGTACACGAGTTCTCGCTTTGGGCTTGTATTGAGGAAATAGTTAAAGGCGCATATTTTCGGGGGATCACACATTCAGGGGATCACATCTTTGGGGGATCACATCTTCGGGGGATCACTTTTCCGGGGGATCAAAGTATAGCAACTTAGAAATGTCTTCTCAGGATGATGTGATTAAGCGACATCTTGAAGGTTTTAGATACTTTCCTGGTGAATTTGTAGAAGCATTGACTGGAAAATTTGTTGAACTGCTCACTGATATGAAGAAGGCTGAAATTATGGTGCCAAGTCATATGAGCAACAAAAGGCTTCTAGATGTTCTGAAAAAGATTCCAGATCTGCCCAATATTAGCTGGTTTTGGAATGTGAATCAGATCATCTTGACAACTAACTATCTTAATGTGAAGCCGGATGAGCTGATCTCACTCATCAAATCATATGACAATGCTGTCAAGCAGTCTACTCAAGGCAACACATCTGATGCAGTCTGCTCACCCACTCCTACTTCTACTACTCCATTGCCTGCTGTAGTTTGCTCATCCACTTCTGATGCAGGTATTCAAATTCATAACTTCACTCCCACAATCAAAGAGGTATGTGTAGACGATATCTACTGTACTCCTAAATGTAGGGAAAAGGTTAAAGGGTTCAAAGAGCAGGCAGACTCGCTCGTTATTCAACTTCAATATACAAGATCTAATAATATTATGAAATTAAAAAGAAATTAAACGGATACAAGGATATAGTGGAGGCACAGAAGCTTGATATCCGTAAGTTGCATAGCGATCTGAGTGAAGCGAACTGTCGATATCTCCACTTCAAGGAGCTGTCTGAAAAATTAACTGTTGAACTTAATGATTTAAAATCAACTTTTGAAAACACGGAATTTAATTTTAAAAAATTTGACGTGTCTAGTGAGAAAGTCGAGAAAATGATTAATCAACAGTTAAAATACAGTAAAAAGGAAGTGAGGAATAAGGGACTGGGATTTGTATGCATGCCTCCACCATACAATCACAATTACACCTCACTTCCCATGACTGAAGAGGAGATAGATAATCTGCCTGAAATGGAATATGGGAAGCCCGGGGATAGGAAGGTTAAGCCTGTTAAGCAAAAGAAAGTTAAAATAACAAGGCCTGATAAAACAGAAATCATCTTGGAAAAACAGGCCTACAAGAAAACATTTGTCAAACCTGCCGATGTTTCAAACCAAACCGAGACTCTAAATTTTGAGAATAATGCGAATATTGACAAACATTTTCAAGTGTTAGATGATAATGAGTCAATTTTTTCTCAAAATATACCTGAATCGCAAAAACAAGAAGAAGAGTCTAAAATAAAATCAAATAACTTCGAGTTTGGCATGATGAATAAGTTTGCTAAATTCATCAAAGGGTATGGGTCTAGCAAGCAAAATGAATCGACTTCTTCATCTGATTTGTCATGTGACTCCTCAGAGACAGCTAACTGTGAAAAGTCAGAGTTAGTTGATTCAGTCGAGTCTAGTAACGAATCACCTGAAATAGTTGAATCAAAACCAACAATAGTAGAATCTGAGCCACCTACTCCATCTGACTCCAAATGTGAATCACCTGAAGCAACTGATTATGAGAAATTGGAATCAGTTGAATCTAGTGAATCCAGTTGTGAGTCTTCTGAAGCAGCTAACTCAGCAGCAAAGGATTCAGCAGAGCCACTACAAAAGGAATGTAACTCAGGTGGTTCAGCTGAATCAAGCAGTGAAACAGTGACTGAGCCCACAACGTCCGAAATTGAAACAACAAGGCCAGTCCCTGATGTTAAGTGTGTCAACGTTACTGATGCGTCTACTTCATGTGCAGATGAGGTAATAATAGAGGATTGGGTTGAGGGGGATGATATTGTTTGCCAAAAGGTTGACGATGTTTGTTCAAAAACATCAAATTTGTCTGCTGATGCCCCTCCATATGTGAGAATGGTTGTTTCTGAGCCAGCTTTGAGAGGCCCTTCAAATAAATATATGCCTCCAAAGCCAACAGTTAGAAATGAAAATGCTAAATCCAGTAAATGTGCTAACTGTTGTAAACACAACCAGATGAAACAGGGGAGAAAGGTTAAACTGACTGCAAACAAATCATCCAACATGTTTTATAACTCAAACCCTTCATCAGTTGGATCGAACGGATCGGGATATGCTCCTTACATAAAGAAGCAAACCTGCTACAACTGTGGCATACCCGGTCACATTGTAAGGAATTGCACATATCGTCCCTATGTGCCATACTATACACAACATCAGAAGGTTACATCTAGGGATAGATCTTATTCTAAGCCAATGAAGGTTGAAAAGCCTAAGGCAATGATGAATAAGCATCCCCAGGTTAAACCATCTGATGGGGACTGGAATGCTGCGAAAACTAAACGAAAACAAGCCTTGAAACCTAAGAAAGTTCTGAAAAATAAAAAGGTTGAAAAGCAAACTGTTTTGCCCAAGGCACCTAAGAAATTAGAGAAGCCTAAACAAGTTTGGAAGGCAAAACATAATGCAGCAAGATCACCAGTCCTTGAATCAAAAGGGGGCATGTGCTTTCGAGAAGTTTCATATGTTGATGCTTCAGGAATACCCAGGACCACGACAGCTTGGGTACCAATGTCTTGCTAATCTCCTCACTTTTCAGGGACAACCAAGGAGGAGTTGTTGACAATCCTTGGATGTTGATAGCGGTTGTTCCAGAGATATAACGGGTAACATTTCACTGTTGCAATAAGGTATATTCTTTTATAGTTGATATGTTTCTTTTTGAGGAGATAAGAGAAGTAAGTAAGACAAGATCAGCGAAAAAGGTACAATTTAAATTTTGTGATCAAATTTTAATACTGATGAGTCATTGAATCTTATGATGGAACAGTTAGGCAAAAACAACAAAAATATTTCCATTTTCTATTGTGTTTCTCTTTGTACATACGTTTTCATTGTTAGGTAAATTTGTGCATAAGATTTACGCACAAATTTAGGGGGATATCTATCTGTCTTTACATATATTTAAAAAAAAAATACAAAAACATTAGAAAAACAGAAAAAACAAAAATATTTTGGTGCATAAATGGGAAATGAAATAATTTCACTATGTGGATTAAGGCTGACTCATGTAAGACCAATATTGAAATAGTCTGACTCCAGAGCGATGTGTTGGTAGGCTTTATCCTGATGGCTGGATTCTTTGACTGGTTCTGTGCAAAACATTAATATTATTCTATGACCTCAGGAAAGAACATCACTTGGAATTAGGACATGGCTATTTGAATGCGTGCGTGACGTCCCGATACACACAATTTCGTTCTAGTTCTGAAATATTTTCTAACCAACTCGTGTATCTCCTCTGTTTTGCGTGAGCAAAGACCTGGAAGTGCTAGGCAACGTCAGCTTCTGTTTTGCGTTAGCAAAGACCTAGTTGTACATTTTCGCGCTATAGATCAATACACCCGAAATAGGCCCTCTAGTGCCCAAAAGAAACCCGAAAAACCTATATCAAACTGAGAAAACTCATTTGATCTGTATATTATATCCATCTCATTGCAAATGATCTATTCTGTTCTCTTCTCAATCCAGTCCCAGTCAAGGTTTCAGAATCCTAGAACAGGCTTGTGAAATATGTGGTAGGGAAACTGCACGTATGATAGCATGTTCAGTTTAAAAATTCCGGGATTTGATTGTGATTGAATTGAGTGTTCATATCAATTAAAATGAAAACATGATAAATCAGTTACAGACCGTTATATGAAAAAGGCCTAAGGAGATAAGTTTAGGTGGACAAACATACTGGCAATCGCTCGGATCACCCAAAGTAGATTAGTGTTGATAAGTGTAGTCTAGTCTGAAACACTGTGATTTGATCCCAATGAAACTGTAATTATATATTAGTTTCTTTGTTTATTTGTGTTACAGTTATATTAAAAATAAATCAAAAATCCAAAAATAGAGTGCTTATTTGTTTTATTAAAAATTTTAACCGTTCTTGAAGATTTGATTAATCATCGTAATTTGAAAGAAATTTGAATTGCGATATCTGAGTACAAATACTTGGATGTACCGAGTGTTCATGTGGTATTTCCCTCTGTTATTTAGAAATGTTTTGCTTATGAATTTCTGAGCGTGTGCAGAAATTGATTTAAATCAAGAAACATGGGTTGTTGAAGATTGAGATGCTGTTGGCTGCTGACAAAACATGAAGCATCACAATAGCAAGATGTACCTAAGTCAGAAGAACCAGGTACGTGTCATCATCTGACAGTGATAGTACATTTGAAGAAGTACCTATGAACCTGCTTGAAAGAGAAGACATTAACAAAGAAAAGAGTTGATAAGAATCCTCCTCTTGCATTCTTTTCAATAAGATTCTCAAGCAAAGCTGATCGTGATGAAGAAGAACAAAGAGCACAAGTTTGAAGATGAAAAGATGAAGTATCTTCCCACAGAGACATCACAAAGACAATAGTTTGATAAAGACAGCATAAACCTAGGGGGATATTGTAAGGCCCTATAATTGGGTAGGTTTACGCTTATCTTTATCAAACAAAATTATAGGCTATTGGGCTTAGCCTTGTAGTGGGTTAGAAAACATTAGGATAAGCCATGTGGGCTAATTAATGATTTGGGCTTGTTTGGTTAGTAATATGCATGTGGGCTTGGCCCAACTTGTCACTAGGTCACCCTATGTAACTATAAATAGGGTGAGCCTAGGTCATTATTAGGTTGATGTTCACTTGGCTATTTTTATTGTTCTTCCTTGTCATATTTCAATTTCTTTCAAGTGTACCAGACGGTTATCTAGAAACCGTGTGCACTTTGGTTAATTTAATCCATTGATTTTTTTTGTTCGTCTACACTTTTCTCAGTATTCCGCGCTTTGATTAGTGTTTGATATCCGATTGTGTTGTTTTGGGACTTACAGTATCTCTACCCTTCAGGTCGATCGATCGGACGGCAGTCCGATCGGATAGCGATCCGATTGGCAGGACACTTAGTGAGAACAAGTTCACAGCAGAATGGTCACTCGATCGGATGACAATCCGATCGGATAGCAATCCATTGAAACTACTTTTCTTTGAAATTGATCAAGTACCAAAGTCGCAAACGTCACCCGATCGGATGGTCGTTCGATCGGATGGCAATCCGATCGGACGGCAATCCGTTCGACGTCCAGTCCTTTGAAACTTGGAAAAATGTTTAAGTGTGAAACCAAGTGCAAGCCGATCGGATGGCTGTCCGATCGGATGGCAATCCAATCGGATGGCAATTCGATCGGACGACAATTCGTCCCAATGACCTGATTGTCTTTGGCACTTGATTATTTTGAAAGTTTTGTAGTTTTGATCGAGACCGTGTGATACGTGCTAAACAACAGAAACCCCATCTTGACCCAAGTGATCCGATTGAACAGGAACCACCCTAGTCCAATCAGCTCACTGTTTGAGACAGTTGATTATGTTTAACCCAAAATCAGTTGTCTCTTGGATAGAATTCAGATCTTGAACTAACCCATCACTAAGAAAGAGTAGAAGATCAGAACGAGCTCCGATTCTATCGGTTTTGAGTGCATTGAGTTTAAAAGAGTTGAAAGAAAGTTAGAAAACCATCTTTCAATCCTTTTAACCATGAATATGTGTAGATCTATGCGAAAACATTGATTACTCATGTGGAAATCCTTCAGATCTAAGTTGTTCCTGGTGGAATGAAGCCAAACTTTGAAGTTCATAAGAACTCCATGATGACATCACCCTATAACACCTCAAATCCGGTGATTTCATGGTTAAAAGTTAAGATTCAAAGCAGAAAATGATGAAGAAGTGTGTGTAGATCATAGAAGTACAAGATTTAGGTTGAAAACTTAAACGAATCGCGAGAAATCGAGAGAAATGAGTGCTTGAGTGCGGCTGGTCGAACAAGGAGCTGTCACATCACAAATGATGTGACAGGAGGGTATGTATAGGGTTTCCCAAAGTGGAAAGTGTCAAAGTGTCGAGTAGGTCACCGATCGGATGGCAATCCGATCAGATGGCAGTCCGATCGGATGGCAACTCGATCGGATGACAATCCGATCGGATGGCAATCTGATCGGATGGCCACTCGATCCAGGTGTCCGGAGCGATGAGTTTTGTCGGTTCGATTTGCGTGTTGAGCGTTGCGATGCGATTCGAGCGAGCGATGCGATAATATTACCCATTAGTTACACAAATAACCTAACTACTATATCTCACATACAATCACTATAGATAACTTGCGTTTAGCGTTTGCGATATGATTTCGATGCGATAGAATTGCGATTGCGATTAACACCGCAACGTAAACATAACATGCACAAGTAACACATAAATAACACACACACGTAAAACAATATCCAGAACACATAATTCGAGTTGCGATTGCGATAGCGATTAGAGATAAGTCGATTAGCGATTTATATGCGATTAAACCTCGATTATTAATAGATACTCCACATAATACAACTAAAACAAAATAAATAAAGATTCGATTACAAGTCAAAGAAGTCAAAATAGTAGTTGAGCAAGGAGTGACAGATCGTAATTAGCATTCTTTTCTTCCTTTGACTTCAATTTTGACTTTGACTTTGACTTTCGAAACACGGGGTGTTACACATGTACCTGCATAGGCTTGCAACTCAATCATTACTAATCACAAGTCAAAAGGTCTTTGAAAGGGTTGTAATGGGGCTAGGCGAAGGGTAGGAAATAGGATATTTTTAAAGTGGTTAAGGTGATGAAAATTCTATTTTTATTACAAACTACTATACTAAACAAACCTAACTATAAACATCAACTATGAGGCAACAACTTTTGCCTTTTATTCAATAAACTACTAACACATCTTTTTGTTCTTTTCTCAATGCTTCTTCATTCTTTTTTTCGCAACATTTTATGAGTTTTTTTATATATATAAACAAATCACAACTATACAAACATATACTCCTATAATCGAGTTTTCATCACACAGGTTTAAAAAGAAAAGGCTTATGGTTATGGGCTAAGTGGGTTGTCAAACAAAAGGTTTAGGCTCAAAGTTGGCGACTAAGGGATAGATTTTGGGTAAGGATAGATAAATGGTGTAAAAGGAAAAGGTATACCTAATGCCTTAAACATTCTTGTGCTTTTATTCGGTCTATGGTCTCAATCGTATCAAAAGATGCAAGTTCTACAATACATGACTAATGGTCCACTCAAACAACGAAATATGTGTATATATAAAGTATACAAGTGGCTCAAAATCTCACGTATAAAGGTATGGAATATGATATACATAAATTGCAAGTTTCTTAGGCGGAGTATTCCCAAATAACCACCCGCTAAATACCCATCATGCTATTAATTCGAACTTGACCATGACAAAAGACCAAATGGGTTGTGTCATCCCTTGTTAACTTAGTTACTTGTGTTTTTAAGATCGCTTCAAACAAAGACATTTTGAATAAATTTTGAAAATTTTCCCCCATCCCCACACTTGAGGTAAACATTGTCCTCAATGTGTAGTGTTTAAATGAACGGGTCAAAAATCGAAAAACTTTTACTCCCCCATCCCGACACTTGAGGCAAACATTGTCCTCAATGTGTTAGAAGTAGAGTTTTTAAAACGCACAAGGGATGTGACATGACTAACTTCCCCAAAATTTCACTCCGGAAAATAAAATAAAATACAAATTATATTCCACTTATTTGCTAACTAAAACCAAAGATAAAAAGAAACGTATGCACCTGGTTTTCGCTAGTTCTTCATGTGCTCTTCATCTTTTCAACAAAGCGGCCGTCTCACGAACATAATGTACCTACAAATCTCAACCCTTGTGTAGAAGCATGCTTCTCATAACCATTAAAACTTGTTAGTTACCTAGTTCTACCACTTTTATGAAAATATTACCAAGTCATACGTTAATTTACCTTGATTTATGTGGAAAAATAATTTACAACAACAACAAACCTAACTCACTTTTGTAGGAATCACGGTTACATTTAGCGTATGCAACAAGCCCTTTTAAACCTCCCGATAGCTCGAGAGGACGAGTAGGTCTCGTGAGGGTTATTTAGGGAACACACCCACAAAGTTCATTTAACTAGAAAAATAAAATAAAACGAGTAATAATACAAACTCTACAACAATCATACCTAATTTGCCTCTCATGGTGGTCGAAGTGAGCATTTGCCTACCGAATTTCAAACATATGCTCGGTAGTTGGCATGCCAAATCCACTATCTTTTTATTTTACGCGGCATGCGTATTAAGCAACTTTGGGGTCGTTTTTTTTAACAAATTGGCCAAGGTCTTGCAACGCCACCCTTCGAATCCTTATACACGAACCCGCATCCCCAACTTTGTTGGTTGGAGTGATAAGTATAGGAGAAGGATGGATATGAACATGGGCTTCTTTCGCATCCGACTCGTCTCCCGGTGTCATGTCTTCCGCTCGGTTCAAACATTCATATTCCTGCTCCGGAAGATCTATAACCTCTTCCACCACATTACCATCCACCATTGTACCATTAGCCAACATCTCTTGGTCTCGTCTAAGTTGAGCCAATTCTTCGGCGAGTTGACCCACTTTCTTTGCCAAGGCTTCATGAGCTTTATCTCTCGCCTCAAGTTCCTTCTTCAGTTCCATATTAATCTCTTGATTTGAAGTAATGATAGCATTCATGAATGCATCGATCTTGGAACTTATTGAATCTTGAGGTTCTTCGGATGTCGGTTGAGAGTATTCATTATAATAATCATCATACTCCTCCCGGTAACTTGAGAAATGTGGCAATTCGGGTTCATAGTTGTTATAACCCCGCTCTTGCTCATAATGGTAATCCATCTCTGAATAATGATATTCTTGATAATTTGGTGGTGGTGGTGGTCTATCGTATGGATAATGTGAGGATGGACCATTGAAATCTTCATAATTTGCCCTCCTATATTCACACAATCCGTTGAGGTAGTCTTCCCAATCCTTATAGGCTTGAACTTTTTCGTAGAAAACAGAGCAATCTTCTAATAAATGCTCCCCGCTTCCGCAACACTCACACGGATCATCATCTACCCAATTCATATTGAAGGATGGTACCTGCAAAACATGTACCTGCACAAACAAGCTTGACCACCCAAAGTAAAATCATAAAAATACAAGAAAGAAAACTAATACTAAAATCGAACAAGCAATGAAATACTAAGCGCACTAACTCCCCAGAAACGGCGCCATTTTGACGTGACCGTGTCGTCCCGATCAGTCAAAAACCCAATTAAACCTAGGTAGCTAGGGTAAGTCGGGTATCATATCCACAAAGAGTATGTGGTCCGTATCGCACGACATGTTCGATTTGTTAGACTATTTACAAAAAAATGTACAAAGTGATTATGAAGTTTGCTAATTTTATTTGTTTGTTTGTTTGGTTGAAAAAGGTGTCGAAGTGAACCGACAAATTGCTATTATCTAAGACAATGGTTTATTAACTAGGATTGCAAAACTTAACTAAGTGGTTGAAAACAATAATTTAGAAACAAGTTCCACACCCGGTTCGATAATTGCAAGACCTAGGGTTCCTACATGTTTTAACTTGATTCAGTTGCATATAGTGATTAACGAATTTAGTGTCACGTGGCTTAGGTGCCAAAAGCTATCAACGTTACAGGAACGCACCGCAGTGCACTTCTTTACCAAAAACATGTAAATCCTAACCTAAGATAAGGCATAATTGCGCATAACCATTTCGCAAAGTCAAATTTTATCATCACTCGACAATTTACGAATTCGAAACAAATGCAAGACAATTATCAAAGGTTTCAAATACTAAACAACTTGTCATGAAATCAAAGCAAATACAAATGTTTAAACCCTAAAAGATCTTACAAAGTCTACACTGGGTTAAACCCTAGAAGATTAGCCTCTCATGGTGTTGGAGGATTGGAATCTGGATCTTGAGGATGAAGAACTAGCAATAGAAATCTTGGTTCTTGGATGATCATCATGATTGGGAATCATTAGAGAGTGTTTTTCTTTTGTTTTTTTCAAATGAATGGAAGTTGAAGGAATAATAAAGTGTAACTTCCCCTTTTCCCGAATTGACTTTTTCTCTAAAAAAAATCTCGTTTTACCAATCAGCCGGTGTGCAGCAGATAATGCGTCAATTTCTAGCCTTTCAAAACCTTATATTTTGATTCGTCTAGGCGAGCTACCCCAAATGCATATATTATAAGTCCCGAAACTCATTTTCTAGCTCAGGATAAGCCAAAATGAAGTTTGGACTGTTTCTAGCGCAAAGTTCAGCTCATTTTTGCCTCTTTTTGCATTTACTTCAATTATATTCTCTCTAGCATCCGCCCAAAGCTTCAGTAAATCTCCAAAATACACCTTTAACCCATCAATTCCTGCAAAACACAAACCATATCAAAGTAGTGTATTCTAGAAAGTAACTTCGTGTAATTAACCGAAATTAAAACCCTTAAGCTATGGAATTTTACCAACCCATCAAGTCTCTTGATCGTTAAACTGTAAAACCTCCCTTATAATCTGTTCGGTTGCAGTAACGCTCTTTTTTGAATCTCTGCTTCAATCGATCCTTTACCATCTTCTCCTAGTGCATTGACTCTTGCAGTCTTCCAGAATTCTTGAACAAGACTTTCATAAACAACAAGATTATCTCGTAAAGTATGAGCGATTCGACAACTGTTCAATCCCTTGATCAACAAAGCGTACATCTTCTTGTGTTTCTCCAGAGGTGGTGCTAAGTACCCCGCTTGGTTATGTGTTGAGATGAATTTCAAATCCATGACTACACAAAATTTATAAGTTAAGTATAGCATCTTGTTTGAAAAAAAATCCTTGTTAACTCAGTTAATTTAAACAAGATTGTGTAAATTAATACTAGTTAACAGGTCAACACAGGTCAACAATTGAGACTAGGAAACAACTCAGATTGCGAGTAAAAATAATAATTTTTTAATGTCAGACACAAGGTTTCGAGTCGAGTCGAGACCAGGAGATTTGAGTCGAGACCAAGAAGTTCTGAGTCGAAATCCCAGTCGAGACCATCGAGGTTGCGACTCGCAACCAGAGGTCTCGAGTCCTTATGTCATCAGTCTCAATCTGAGTCAAGACCACACAAACATGTTTTGATCAGCTTTATTTTGGGTCAAAGTCCAAAAACACTCTTTGATTGTGCTGAAGACCAGATTATGTTCACAATTAGGGTTCTTATCCATCTTCAAATCTTCATCAAATCTTCAAAAAATCTGCAAATCTTCAACTTAAAACATCATTAAGTTCATAATACCTTCAAGTGTTTGAAGATTATGAGTCGAGACCGGAAAAGTTCGTCGGAAATAAGAAGGTTCGCCGGAAAACTTGAGAGAGAATTGATGTAAACAGTAAGAGGTCTTGAGTGAAATGAGAGGTTTCGACTCGCGACCCCCTTTATACTCCCACATATATGGCATGGGCCTTGTATTGGGCCGAGACCATCAACATTGAGTCGAGACCATCAAAAAAATTCATTTTCAGGATTTTATTTTTTCAATTATTTAAAAAATCCATTCAAACAATAATTTTTAAATAACCCTTTTAAACCTCCCGAGCACGTTTTACGAAACCTAAAAACAAAAAAATAAATAATATGAAAATTATTTACAAAAACAAAAAAGGAGATATCATAATTGCTCAGGGATCAAATCACAAGGTTTCGGGCTTGACTTCACTTATCAACACTGATCTACTACTGAATTATCTAAACGATTTCCAGTATATTTATCCACCTAAACTCATCTCCCTAGACCTTTTCCATGTGACTGCCTATAACTATTTTTTTATGTTTTTATTTCTTAACAATGAACGCCCAAACAAATACTAATCAAATCCTGGAATCATAGTCAGCACACTCTATCATGCAAGCAGTTTCCCTACCACATATTTCCATAAGTCCGTTCTAGATTTCTGAAACCTTGACCGGGACTAGATTGAGAAGAGAACAGAACATATCATAAGCAGAGATGATATAATGTATAGATCAAATGAGTTTTTCTTAGTTTGATATAGGTTTTTGGGTTTCTTTGGGCACTTGAGGGCCTCTTTCAGGTGTAAATAGATCTATAAAGCGACAGACGTACATCTAGGTCTTTGCTCACGTAAAACAGAAGCTAAACGCTGCCTAGCACCTCCAGGTCTTTGCTCACGCAAAACAAAGGAGATACACGACTTTTTCAGAAAAGATTTCAGAACTAGACCAAAATTGTGCGTATCGGGACATCACACATGCATTCAAATAGAAATGAGCTAATTCCAGGTGATGTTCTTTCCTGAGGTCATAGGCTAATTTAGGTTCTGAAAAGAAACAGTCAATGTTTCCAGCCTTAAAGATAGAGCCTACCAACATATCATTCTAGAGTAAAACAATTTCGATATTGGTTTTACATGAGTCAGCCCTTCACCACAATGTGAAAATTTATTTCATTTCTCATGTCATGCAATAGTTCTTTTTGTATTTTTCAAATTTTTAATGTTTTTGTATTTTTCAAATTTTCAATGTTTTTGTATTTTTCATTAAATTCTCCCCCTAAATTTGTGCATAAATAAAAACTACCTAAGAATAGAAAACTTTATGAATAAATTTACCTAAGAAAAACGAAAAACATGCTCAGTCGGTGTAACGGATCATTCTCAGAAAATCCACAAGCACTTGAAACTTTGAGCTGCTGACAGGTTTTGTGAACAAATCGGCAACATTTGCATCTGTGTCGATTTGCTCCTGTTTGATAAGACTTCTGTCAAAACAGTCTCTTATAAAGTGAACTTTAATATCAATGTGCTTGGTTTTTGAGTGGAAGACAACATTTTTCACAATTTGAATTGCAGCATCATTATCGCAGTAAATGGTAATATTAAGATAAGTCAAACCGTAATCCTGCAATTGATGTTGCATCCACACCACTTGGGAACACGATGCAGAAGCCAAAACATATTCTGCTTTAGCTGTGGAGAGTGTCATCGTTTGTTGTTTCTTGCATTGCCAAGAAATGAGCCTGTCACCCAAAAATTGACATCCGGCTGATGTGGATTTCCTGTCCTTGTCAGTGCCTCCAAAATTACTATTAGAAAACGCAAACATGTCATAATTAGAATCCCTCGGATACCATAGGCCAAACTGAGGTCGGCCTTTAAGGTACCGAAAGATTCGTTTAACAGCAGTAAGATGGGAGTTTTTAGGATTAGCCTGATATCGCACGCAGTTGCAGACAAAAAACATGATGTTTGGACGGCTCGCAGTTAGATACAACGACCCGATCATAGACCTCTAAAGGCGTTGATCAATCGGGGATCCTTCTGCATCTTCAGTCAGTAATGGTCTTTCTGCCATTGGAGTTTCAACCAATTTTGCGTCAGATATATACTTTAGGGGGAGAAAACAGAGAAAATCCAAAAAGAGTTTGCTATAAATTGGAGAAAATGAGAAAAATACATAAACATTTGAAAAATGAAAAATCCAAAAAGATAAAATTGCATGATATGGGAAGTGAAATAAATGTTTGTGCTAAAGGGTTTGACTAACACATGTAAGGTGCCATAGCTGAAAAGACTAGGATCTACTACGATATGTTGATAGGCTTGACGCTCAAAATGATAAAAGATACTAAGTGATATAAACATAACGAACTATGAACCACGTGGGTAACATACCAACGGTGTATGATTTTATGGTCTTAAATCTTGCGTTGATAGATAGCCAACATCTGAGGTTTTAGGTCTTTATATTGTTGAATCATCCGGGGATATCTTGGAAGTCCTTCTGTTGCATCCAGACAGTCAGTATATCTTAAAAAGATCCCAAGAGGAAAAAAACCTTAAGGAATCAAATCTTAAAATGAGAAAATTCCCAATGCTCAAAGAGCCAAATTCATACCAAAATGGTATTTGCCTTGCCCTCGTTGGACATAATCATTGGTCGCTCTGCTGTACGAAAGTACTGACCTGTCACCAATGGTCTAACGTTGTAAATAAAAAAGGATGACATCAATATACTCATCTGCTACGATGAATCGTTGTTCTTACCTTGATCGCGGAGGTATGCCTTGGAATGGGACACACGGGTATAATAGTATAAGATTACCTTAAGCATATCACGAAGTTGAAAAACTGAAAGTTGAGCGTTAAAGTTTAAGTGGACAAACATATTGGCAATTGCATAGACCAGTTTGATTAGGCTCGTACTGAAAAGTGTTCCTTAGTCTGCTAGAGATTTTCGATAAAATCAAAAACCCAAAAATAGAGTGTTTATTTGTTTTTCTTAAAATTAAAAAAATGTAACCGTTCTTGAAGATTTGATTGATCACAAAAAGTTTAAAGAATTTAAATTGTAAAAATTGATGTACCTAGTGTTCATATGGTACTCTCCCTGTTGCATACGAAATGTTTGCTTATGAATTTCTGAGCATGTGCAGAACTTGAATTCAATCAAGAACAAGGGTTGTTGAAGATTGAGATGCTATTAGCTGCTGACAAAGCATGAAGCATCACAACAACAAGATGTACCTGAGTCAGAAGAACCGGATACGAAATGCCGTCTGACAGTGAAAATACATTTGAAGAAGTACCATGAACCTGCTTGAAAGAAAAAGGTAAAAGAAGAAAAGAGTTGTTGAGAATCCTCCTCTCACATTCTTTTTAACAAAGACTTTTAAGAAAAAGTTGATCGTGATCCTTGTACGAAGCTAACCACAAGAGCTGAAGAAAGAGACCCAGTGCTGAGAGTTCAGAATTCAAGAACTTCCACAACATCTGCAGCATAGCAACAACTATAGACTTCATTGAAGACGTTGCTGAATTCATGCTATGAAGACAATTTGATGACATCAGTCTAGGGGGAGATTGTTAGGCCCTAAAGTGTGAGACTGACGCATCAAATTAACACAACGGGGTATAGTTACGAACTGAGCCTTAGGGGGTTTTGACCCACCTTGGTTTAGTATATAAGCAAACCTCAAACATATGTTTGAGGTTAATCAGTCATTCGAAACTTAGAGGCCAGCCGAAACTATTGAGGAGTCTTGTATCAGTCTAGTTCAACGTTGAATGCAAGAATCCAGTTTGTGTTTATTAATCATTCATTGTTTTGGTTTCGGTTTATATATTAGATCTTGAATCAATTTGTGTTTGGTTTCCGCACTCTCACAAGTTCTAGTTTGATATCACTGAAAGATCCTTTCGGAACTTACAATTGGTATCAGAGCCAAGAAACCATATCTTGGTTTGGTTCGATATCAAACAGATCCAAGACGGCCGTTATTGTTATACTGATCGTGTTTGCTAAGTATTTTTCAGCGAGTTCTGATATTTTTACATACTTTCTGACTTGGAAGTGTTCTTGTGTTCATCCGAAGATCATCAAGATTGCTGATTTTGGTTTCTTTTGATTCAGAAAGTTGTTTACTGATTTTTCGGAGAGTTTGTTGGTGATAAAATTCAAAAGATTTCAAAATCTTTGAATTTTGGAAGGTGCTGAAAATCAGGGATTGCGAGTCAAAATTTTATCTCATAATCTGTTTTGCAGGTCTCGACTCGCAATCACGTGGTCTCGACTTGTCCTCTTTAAGATTCTGACTCGCAATCTGCTTGGTCTTGAGTTGTAGCTTTTTAACTCGAAACAAAGGTCTCGACTAGCAGTCTTGACTCGCAACCTTGGTCTCGACTCAGGCTTTTGTGATTGATATTTGCTGATCTTGACTCGCAACAACAGATCTCAACTCAAGGATTCATTACTCAAAACCTTGGTCTCGACTCACTGTCTCGACTCGAAAAAACAGATTGCAACGTAAATTTGAATTTGGACTTTGGACTTTTGGACCTATTGGACTTAAAATTAATTAATTATAAATGACTTCAAACAATTAGATTGTTGACTTGGTAACCATGAACAAACATCAAGAATTGGACTCTATCATTGGAACCACCACTCGTGTTCCCAGATTGTTAAATGGAAATGACTTCCCTGAGTGGAAGTGGCGTTTTGAACAACACGTGAAGGTTAAGGATGCTAAGATTTGACGAAGCATTCTAAGAGGTCCTAGGGAAATCACGATGGAACGAGATAATGAACCTAGTGTGAAAGTAAAGAAGCCTCTTGAACAGTACACTGAAGGAGACTTCGCTATTGTCGAAGAAGATGACAGGGCACTTTCTTCCCTGACTATGGCTCTGGGTCCAGACATTGCTATTGGATTTCGTACTTGCAAATCCGCTAAACACATGTGGGCAGCCTTGATAGATGTCTATGAAGGGAATGAAGACATGAAAGAGAGTCGAAGCAATTTGCTAAGACAGAACTTCAACAACTTCAACCATATCTATGGAGAGACTGTTGATAATCAAATTCAAAGATTTGTCAAGTTGGTTACTCAAATGAAAATGGAAGAGCTGACAAATGCTTCAACTAATAGACAACTACTGAATGCCCTACCTAAAAGTTGGGATCATCATGTTGGCATGATCAAGAAACCAAAGATCTCGCCAGATGTAGTTTGTCTGAGATGATTTCTCACATCAAGGCATGTGAGCTAGATGACAGACAAAGGGAAACTAATTACAAGAATAGTATGCTGGCTGCCGGATTTTTTGCAACATCCTTTGCATCAAACAACAATGCTGTTCTCATGTCTCAAGGTGGTTTTCAAATATCAGTAGCTCAGTGTCTTCTAAGGCTGCTCCTAGTTCTGCTAATGCTTACTACTCAGGCACCCCTGCTCCTTCTGCTACACCATCCACTGCTACCACTACTGCTGTTGCTTCAAATCCTTCTGTGAAGAACAAGATGATTGCTTTCTTCACTCAACAGTCCAAAGAAAATTTGGACATTGCTGCATCTGTTATAAACTTCTTGAATGCCTTTGTTGCAGGTAAACTAGATCCTCCTAGATTTTCTATGGATGATCTAGATCAAATACATCCCGAGGACATAGAAGAAATGGATATCACATGGCAGATGGCTATGGCTGCTTTTAGAGCAAAGAACTTTATGAGAAAAACTAGGAGAAACAAATGGCAAGGTCTTGCCTTTACAGGACCCGCTAGAATGCCGTTTGAGAAGATGCGCTGCTACAATTGCCATGAGCAAGGTCATTTTTCATGAAACTGCACCAAGTCACAGGTCAATAGAGATCAAACTCCAGCGCAACCTACTCCACCCAACCCTGAGAGAGCTCTTGTTACTAAGACCGACACCACAACAGCTGCTGGTGGAAGTACTCAAAGTTCACCCCTGGTGGTTCAGCCTAATGCTACTTTTGATTGGAATGCAGAAATTCAACGACTGAACATTTCAGCTCCAGTGAATCAGACTGCCTTAGATAACATTGCTTTCATGACTTCAGCTCATGAGGATCAGAATTCTGCACCTGAGGATGAGACTTTAGCTGAAAATTTGGCACTCATGACTCAGATCCTTTCAGCTCCAGTTCTTGGACTCACTAAAGAAGAGGTAATTTATGTCCTTTGCACTCTTGAATGTAGGGAAAGGGTTGAGGCATATCGATTACACAACGCTGAGCTAATCCAAGATTACAAAGATATAAAAAATAAAAATTTTACTTTAGTAAAAAATGAAAAGCTTTATTAAGATAAAATCGAAGCTCAGCGAAAAGACATCATTAAACTTAAGGATGATCTAAGTGTAAAGACTTGCCACTACTTGGAGGTAAAAGAAAAAGTATGCGTTTTGACCAAAGAACTGGAAGACATTAGAGAAAAGTATCAAATTAACGAAATTAATATTAAAAAATATGAATCTTCCAGTAAATTGGTCAAAGATCTATGTGACCTCCAACTAGCATACAAGAGAAAGAAAGGGTGTGGCTTAGGTTTCAATCAAGTTCCTCCTCCATATAATGACAACTACACATATTTGCCTGTTACTGAGGAGGAATTGATGAATGAGGACAAGATGACTTACGGTTCTAAAACTGATAAGTCATCAATCAACAGTAGACCTGTTGATAAACGAGCGACTCCTTCAATAAATTTTGTTTCTAAGGGTACTTTTGATCCTAATGCTTCGTCTACATGTGCAAATGAAGTAGTTGAAGTAAAGTTTGGAGATGTTCTTGGGGATGAACAAGATTTAAATTCTGATTTTTCTAAAACTTCATTTAATAAAACTGATTTTGGTTGTGCGTTTGGACAAGCTTTTCTTAACTCGTTTCATAGTTATGTGTCGTCTAGTGGGCCTGGTGTTTTGGGCAAAACTGTTGATGCTTGTGTTGAACTTTTGAATAATGTGTCTGATGATGGGTGTTTTTTCAGTAGTTAATGATTGTGATTATGATGTTTCTAACCCTACAACTACTGATAGTGTGATAGGGGAGGTCCCCAGGATGCATTCAGTGAAACCACTGAAACTTCTTCTCAAGAAAATCAACAATGTTCTGATTCTTCTTCTGTATCGGTCTCAGTGGAAGTCCCTAATGTTGAATCTAGTGGGACCACATTGAAAACTGAAGTTGAAAGTGAACCACTATTAAACACACAGGATACATGTGTTGATGAAACTTCTACATCTTCTGAAAATAACACTGAACAAGATTTCAAAAAGGAAGAGGTGGTCACATTAAATGTCAAGTAACAAGAAAATGTTCTTGAAAAGGAAATTAAAATTGAATCGTCTTTTCAAAATGATCTTGATAAAATTATAAAAGAAGAAAAACATCATCTGTTTGAATCTCATGCTTGTGCTAGTTCTGATCAGCAGGTACCTAAACGTTCAGAAAAGGCACATGGAACACAAGCAAAGCAATCTAAACAAGCTCATTCATCCAAACCCATCAGATCAGCTACTGCTGCTAGCTCTTCCAATCTCCATTCATTGAAGCGATAGACTTGTTTCAACTATGGAATTCCAGGACACATTGCTAGAAATTGTGTTCATCGCTTAAACGTGAAACAAAATGCTAGTACTCACTCTTGTGTTGATGTTTGTGAGCCAGTTCACAACAAGCGAAATGAGCCAAAACGAGCAGATCAAAGTCGAGGGTATAAGAAGTTTACTCATTAAGGACAATCACGATCTCATAAGGCTCGTGACAAGGTGATTGAAAGCTCTAATCAGGGAGAAAAGACGAAGAATGGTGCTCATAGCAACAAGAGTTCTGCAAACCATAAATACAAGCACCCAAATTCGTCTTCGTCTGAAAGTAATGTGCAGGCGCATCCAACACGAAGAGGACCAGTTTGTCCTTCAAGACCTGCTAGAGCAAATCAAGCTGCTCAAAATGTCTTTCCGATGAAAAGACAAACCTGCTACAATTGTGGCATTGCGGGTCATATTGCAAGAAACTGCACATATCGTCCCTACGTACCATATTGTATGCAAAATCGGAGGGTTACACCAAAGGACAACTATTATTCTAAGCCAATGAAGGTATCTTCACCTAAGGCAATGAAGAATGTGAATCCCAAGGTTAAACCATCTGATGGGGATTGGAATGCTGCTAAAAATAAACACAAAGCTTTTCAGGAACAAAAATATGTTTCTAAAACTAATAAACCCGAAACAGTTAAAGTTGCTCAACTGAAGGCAACAAACGCGTTTGCTAAGTCGAAACAGATTTGGAAACACAAATCCAAAGCAACAACGTCTCCAATCCTTGAAACTAAAGGGGAATTATGTTTAAAGGAAGCGTCTTATTTTGATGCTTTAGGAAATCCCAGGACCACGATAGCATGGGTACCCATGTCTTACTAATCTCCTTATTTTTAAGGAACAACTAAGGAGGAGCTGTTGACAATCTCTGGAATGTTGATAGCGGTTGTTCCAGAGATAAAAATGGGTAACATTTCACTGTTGCAAAAGAGTTCAATTTTTTTTTACAGATGATATGTTTCCTTTAGAGGAGATAACAGAAGTAAGAAATGATCAGCAAAAGGTACCTTTTAAATTCAGTACTTTGATTTGAATTTGATTAGTCTTCAATCTGTTGGCAGAACGGTTAAGCAAAAATAATTTTTCTCTTTCCTAGTTCATTACTTTGTAAATAAAGTGTCCTTTCCCTGGTAAATGGCAAATTTGCGCATAAGTTTTATGCACAAATTTGGGGGGAGAGAGAGAGAGACAGATATATACATTATGGGGAGAAAACCAAAAAAATCCAAAAAGAGTTTGCTATAAATAGGAGAAAATGAGAAAAATACAAAAACATTTGAAAAATGAAAAATCCAAAAAGATAAATTGCATCATATTTAAAGTGAAATAAATGTTTGTGTTAAAGGGTTTGACTAACACATGTAAGGTGCCATAACTGAAAAGACTAGGATCTACTGCGATTTGTTGATAGGCTTGACGCTCAAAATGGTAAAAGATACTAAGTGATATAAACATAACGAACTATGTACCATGTGGGTGACATACTAATGGCGTATGAATTTATGGTCTTAAATCTTGCGTTGATTGATAGCCAACGTTTGAGGTTTCGGGTCTTTATATTGTTGAATCATCCGGGGATATCTTGATTGTCCTTCTGTTGCATCCAGATTATATGCAGACCTAGACACAGTCAGGATATCTTAAAAGATCCCAAGAGGACAAAAACCTTAAGGAATAAAATCTCAAAATGAGAAAATTCCCAATGCTCAAAGAGCCAAATTCGTACCAAAATGGTATTTGCCTCGCCCTCGTTGGACACAATCATTGGTCGCTCTGCTGTACGAAAGTATTGACATGTCACCAGTGGTCTAACGTTGTAAATAAAAAAGGATGACATCAGTATACTCACCTACTACGATGAATAGTTGTGCTTATCTTGATCGTGGGGGTATGCCTTGGAATGGGACAAACGGGTATAATAGTATAATATTACCTTAAGCATATCACGAAGTTGAAAAATTGAAACTTGAGCATTAAAGTTTAAGTGGACAAACAAATTGTCAATCGTATAGACTAGTTTGATTAGGCTCGTACTGAAAAGTGTTCCTTAGTCTGCCTAAGAATGAATTTTGATCCCATTGCAATTGTAATTGTATATTATGGTAGATGTTTATATTTTGAGTTTTTATTTGTTTTTTGTTCTTAAATAATGAAAAATGATTAAAATTTCAAAAATACAAAAATAGTGTCTTATTTTCTATAAAACCAAAAATAGAGTGTTTATTTGTTTTTCTTAAAATTAAAAATGTAACCGTTCTTGAAGATTTGATTGATTATCAAAAGTTAAAAGAATTGTGAAATTTGATGTACCTAGTGTTCATATGGTATGTTCCCTTGTTGCATAAGAAATATTTGCTTATGAATTTCCGAGCATGTGCAGAACTTGATTTCAATCAAGAACATGGGTTGATGAAGATTGAGATGCCGGTCGCTGCTGACAAAGCATGAAGCATCACAATGACAAAATGTACCTGAGTCAGAAGAATCGGATTCGAAACGCCGTTTGACAGTGAAAGTACATTTGAAGTACCATGAACCTGCTTGAAAGAAAAAGACTGAAGAAGAAAATAGCTGTTGAGAATCCTCCTCTTACATTCTTTTTGTCAAAGATGTTTCAAGCAAAAGCTGATCGTGATCCTAGTATGAAGCTAACCACAAGAGCTGAAGAAAGAGACCTAGTGCTGAGAGTTCAGAAGTCAAGAACTTCCATAACATCTGCAGCATAGCGACAACCATAGACTTCATTGAAGACGTTGCTGAATTCATGCTATGAATACAATTTGATGGAATCAGTCTAGGGGGAGATTGTTAGGCCCTAAAGTGTGAGACTGACGCATCAAATTAACACAACAGGCTATGGTTACGAACTGGGACTTATTCGGTTAGTTAGTATTAAGTTTTGGACCTTTATAGGTCACTTAGGCCAAGCTTTAGGCCATGTGGGCCAAGCAGGCCCAAGGGGAGCCCATGTAGGGAAGTGGGCTTGTATATGTATATAAACAAGTTTTCAACTTGTTTTAGGGTTTGAACCTCCTAGTTATGCAATTCTAGAAAATCATAGAGTGGGAGGCGATTGTGTTGTGAAAACACTTGTACCAGACGAAGATTTTGCTTTGATAGTAACAGAATCGTGTGCAAGTGTTGAAAGTGATTCGGTATTGTTCTTCATTTTTAATATTATAAGTTTTTCTTGAATCTCACCATGTTTGGATTCCGCACAAACTTGGTGATTGTTTGATATCATTGAAATATCCGTTTTCGGGACTTACACGCCGATACTGTCGTTCTGATGGCGGCCCGAGCCTCTAGAACCGGAAATAAAGATGCCATTGATGCTGCAATAGTCGGTATTGTCACGGCCCCCGACCCGGTTTGACCCGTTTCAGGAGCCGCGGGACAGAAATCCCGTGGTATTTAATTAACAGCGGAAGTTTCTTCAGGATCATTTTAAAAACTGAAATATTTCCCGATTATTTTATTTCACAACTCAGGATAAAACCCTGTAATTTACAATCTTGATATTTCACAAAGAAATCTTTTATTTTACAAAACATGTTTCTTTATTTTACACTGAGCCACTTCCTTAAGCTGATAGTGTTTCGCGACACTTTTCCTGGATCACAACAGATCACCTGAAACATGTTTGAAAAAGGTTTTGTCAGTGGGAAATACTGAGTGAATCATTCATTTTACTAAAAATGATCTGTTTGTTATAATTTACAGTATTAAGAGCGATTACAATGTTTCTATCTTTTGAATTAACTGACCCAGTTGTCACTTGACCGGACTTGTGACTGTGGACATATCACTTGTTGGGTCCGTTCACCCATAAGTGATAAATAATTAGTAGCTATGTGCACATCCCCCCACATACTGGTAGTAATTTCAGATAACAAAGACTTAATCCCTGTAACTATAACTTTTGAAAATAAACCTGATTTTGAAAGTAATTAGATAAAAAGAGAATGACTCACATTGCAGATTTAATTATGAACAGAGCTTAGCCTACTGATTAGCCTTGATAACCTAATTTAAATAATCAAGCACACAAACTAGGTTAGTAACTTAATACAGCATTTACGACAACTCACGAGATTAAAACCTTCACAACGAATGACAAAGTGCGATACTTAAACATCCATCGATTTAACGACGAATGACAAAGCATAAACCCTAATGTGGGCAGCACTTAAACATCCATTGGATAGTTTAATCGATCGGACATTGAATCATAGAAGCGATCGAGTTATTACCCTGAATTGTGGCAGCACTTCGTGATCAGTGTGTGTTTTTGTAGTAAACAGTGTCTAACTTTGTGTACGTAAAGAATTTTAACGTCGAACTGAAGCCAGGAATCAAGTCCCAAGCCCCTGTATTTATACCCTAAATTTGCATCTCCCGCGTGTCGCGACAGAATACATGGTCCCTGTCGCGACTCGCCTGAGGTGTCAAGGTAGAGTAGGGTAGGCTTGTCACTGGTATAGGCCTGCTGAGTTGATAGTTCGAGAATTTTAAATCTAGACAACGCATTTTAGAGATAATCGTCAATTAGGGTTTACCCCCCTTGAGTTTTAGGGGCCCTAATCCTGATTTCAAATGTTCTGAAAATTTTAGGGATTATGCAGAATCACTTGGGTTTCTCAATTAGGGTTTCCTATTGGATAATTTAATTAAATTAAATATGAATTTTGATGAGAGTTGTTACATTCTCCTTACCTTAATAAAAATCTCGTCCTCGAGATTTATTGGAATAAATGAGGATACTTTCGCTTCATTTCTGATTCTAGCTCCCAAGTGTATTCAGCTCCTCTCTTTGAATCCCATTTGACTTTGACTAAAACTAGTCGTTTATGTTTGAGAAACTTGATCTTTCGATCCTCAATTTGAAGAGGTTTCTCAACAAATTTCAGCTTTTCGTTTACCTCTATATCTCGAAGAGGTACTACCAGTTATTCATCTGATAAGCATTTCTTGAGATTGGATACATGAAATACATCATGTACTCCAGCTAATTCTTCTGGTAATTGTAAACGATAAGCAACTGGTCCTATACGTTGGATCACTGAAAATGGTCCTACATACCTTGGACTTAGCTTTCCTTTCTTTCCGAATCTAACTACTCCTTTCCAAGGAGAAACTTTCAACAGTACTCTGTCTTCAACTTGGAATTCTAACGGCTTGCATCTATTGTCTGCATAACTCTTCTGACGATCGCGAGCCGTCTTCAGTCTTTCCTTGATTTGAGTAATCTTGTCGGTCGTCTCTTGTACTATTTCCGGACCTGACAATTGACTTTCTCCTATTTCTGCCCAACAAACTGGAGTTCTGCACTTTCTTCCGTACAGTGCTTCAAATGGGGCAGTTTCGATGCTTGAATGATAACTATTGTTATAGGAGAATTCAATTAATGGTAAATGATCATCCCAGTTTCCACGAAAATCTATTACACATGCTCGGAGCATGTCTTCTAGAGTTTGGATCGTCCTTTCACTTTGTCCGTCTATTTGGGGATGATATGCAGTACTTAGATTGAGTCGAGTTCCCATAGCTTGCTGGAAGCTTTTCCAGAAATGAGAAGTAAAACGACTATCCCTATCCGAAACAATGGAGAGTGGAACTCCATGTAAGGATACAACTTCATCTACATACAATTTTGCCAACCTTTCCATACTAAAGGTTTCTTTCATTGGTAGAAAGTGAGCTGATTTGGTTAATCGATCCACAATTACCCAAATCGCATCATTACCTTTTCTTGTTTTGGGTAACTTAGTAACAAAATCCATAGTTATAAGTTCCCATTTCCATATAGGCATTTCTAATTGTTGTAGTAACCCTGAAGGTTTCTGATGTTCTGCTTTAACTTGTGAACAAGTGAGACATTTAGAAACATATCGCGCTATATCCTTTTTCATTCCTATCCACCAGAAGTTCTTTCTTAAATCTTGGTACATCTTATTGTTTCCTGGGTGCATAGTATACCTAGATTTATGGGCTTCTTCTAAAATCTTAGGTCTTAAGTCTCCTTGCTTAGGTACCCAAATTCCATCTGCTCCTTGTTCTAATTCCTTTATTCGTCCTTTCATTCCTTCAGCATCATCCTTGATTGCTGTAGTTTGAACATTCTTCAATTGTTCCATTAAATCTATTTGTAGATTTAATCTGAGAGCACGAACCCGTCGTTGTTTCTCATAATATTTACGACTTAAGGCATCTGCAACTACATTTGCCTTTCCTTCGTGATACTGAATATCACAGTCGTAGTCACTTAGGATTTCTATCCATCTCCTTTGCCTCATGTTTAACTCTTTTTGCCCAAATATATATCTTAAACTTTTATGATCTGTATAAATAGTAAATTTACTTCCATACAGATAATGTCTCCAAATCTTAAGGGCAAAAATTACGGCTCCTAATTCTAAATCATGAGTCGTATAATTTTCTTCGTGCTTTTTCAATTGCCTTGAAGCATATGCAATCACCTTTTTGCGTTGCATAAGCACACATCCATATCCTAGTTTTGAAGCATCACAACATACCTCAAAATCTTCAGTTCCTTCTGGTAAGGCTAAGATTGGTGCATTTGTTAATTTCTGCTTTAATATTCTAAAAGCTTCTTCTTTCTTTGATCCCCATTCAAACTTAACTGCTTTACAGGTTAACTTAGTTAATGGTACGGCTATCTTGGAAAAATTCTTAATAAACCGTCTATAGTACCCGGCTAAACCTATAAAACTTCTAATTTCCATTGCTGTTTGTGGAACCTTCCAATTGGTAATTGCCTCTATCTTAGCAGGATCTACGTGAATACCTTCGTGATTTACCATGTGTCCTAGGAATTGTACTTCCTTTAACCAAAATTCACACTTTGAGAATTTGGCATAAAGCTTTTCTTTTCTTAACAAAGTTAAGAGTGCATGAAGGTGTTCACAATGCTCTGTCTGACTTTTGGAATAAATAAGTATATCGTCTATAAAAACAATTACAAATTTATCCAAATATTGTTTACAGATCCTATTCATCATGTCCATCAATGCAGCAGGTGCATTCGTTAACCCGAAGGGCATAACTGTAAACTCGTAATGACCATACCTATTTCTGAAAGCAGTCTTAGGTATGTCTTCTTCTTGTACCTTCAATTGATGATATCCGGAGCGTAAGTCTATCTTAGAATAGCTCCTTGAAGTTGATCAAACAGATCATCAATCCTAGGTAATGGGTATCGATTCTTAATTGTAATCTTATTCAATTCTCTATAATCGATACACATTCTCATTGAACCATCCTTTTTCGTAACAAACAATACTGGTGCTCCCCACGGGGATGAACTAGGTTGTATGAATCCTTTACTTAGTAATTCATCTAATTGCTTTTTCAGTTCTAACATTTCTGTGGGTGCTAACCGATAAGGTGCCTTGGCTATCGGTGTAGTTCCTGGAATTAGATGAATCCTAAATTCTACTTCCCTATCTGGGGGTAATCCCGGTAACTCTTCTGGGAATACATCTGGATATTCTGAGACTACAGGAATTTCCTTAAGTTCTTTACCCTTAGTGCTAATGATTACCGAAATCATATACACTATTTGATGTGTGTAAAATGCAACATATAAATTACATCAAATGAGGCATAAAACTAACCCTTTTTAAGTACTAATATTGGAAAAAGAGTGTTTTTGTCTTCCTTTTGTATTTTCAGGATTAAATGAGCTCAAAAACACAAAAGAAGCAAAAAGACAGCTAAATCCAACATAAATACAAGAAAAGGAACATAAGTGGACTGCCCGACCCCTCAACGGCATCTTCCCAAGCAAAATAGAGAAGGCAGAAGACTGAACACGCCCCGTGCTCAGCCAGCACGGGGCCGTGCCCAAGAAGCAGCAGAAAAGACAAACCTATAGAAGCTTCTATTGCCCACCACGGGGTCGTGTCCAGTGAACACGGGGGCGTGGAGAAAGTACAGCAGACACATTAATTGTAATTTCGAATTACAATTAATGAAGAGAGAGAGTGTCAGACAGGCACGGGGGCGTGTCCAGCGGACACGGGGCCGTGCCCAGCCTTCTGTTCAGCCTATAAATAGGAGTGCTTGGTTTCATTTCAACTCATCCCTTGGCACACCACCTGTCTCACACTTCACCCACCACCCATCACCACCATAACACCATCATCCACCACCATCATCCATTGTCCATCGTAGAGTGTGTGAGTCGTCTCGGGATCCAAGATTGATCGTAAGAGTTCTTGACAATCAAGGCCATGTTTGCCTAAGTCTCTTACATCACTTGGTGAAGACAAAGTGTCTAGTGTAATACTTTTTATTTCTAATCTTTTGCACTTTTTATTTGGTTTTGTATTAATGACTTTAATAACTAGTTGCATATGTTGAAGGTGATCTTTCCTTATCGTTTGTCCGTGGTGTCTTGGCATTATTTTACTGTCTATATAAAATAAAAGATTTTCACCATTCATATCTCCATGGTCTATATGGAGGTATGTTGGCTACCTGGTCGGGGGTTAAGGGAACGGTTTGGTAAAGGTCTTGCCATTGTTCAGCGTTTAGAGGTCCTGCAATGGACCTGGGTCAAATTTAGTAGGACCTCCTTCAATACTTCACGGTATTGGATGGCGGGGGTCCAAACTCTTTGATCCCCTCATAAGTTAACTACTATTAATACTATAAGCCGGCTATTTAGGACTGTATCCCTGTTGACTCAGACTACTTAGTCGAGGGTAACGTCACCTCCAAAAGAGGGGCCTACCATAATTTGCATTAATAACTTAATTCATTATCTTCCAATAATCCACCCTTTTAGGATTGTATCCTTGCTGACTCAAACTACTGGGGTGAGGGTAACGTCGCCTTCAAAAGAGGGGCCTACTACAATAACTAAGATAATCTCTTAATTATGTGCAAAAGTGCGGAAATAATCAAAGGTTACACTAGATACGAGTCGAAACCAAGTGATTCATCTTGTTTATCTGTTTTTATTTTATTTTTATTTTCAGCATTTTAGTTAGTTTTTACTTTTCTGAGTTTAAAACATTTTTTTAACCTTTTTATTTTGATTAGATGTTGAGGATAAACCGGTACTAAAAGCTCTTGTGTCCTTGGACGACCTCGGTATCTTACCAACACTATACTACGCTCACGATGGGTGCACTTGCCCATATGTGTGTTTAGTGTTAGTGAAATATCGTGTTTTATAAATTTAAAACTTGGCTAAAAATAAGTGTTAAAGGGGCTTAAAATATACACCTAAAATATATAACACTTCACACGCATCAAGTTTTTGGCGCCGTTGCCGGGGACACAAGGATTTTAGGAAAGCTTAAAATCGACGGCCTAATCAGTTTTTCAAAACCTTTTCAAAACGGGCCCACATTTTTCTGCATTTTAGTTTAGTTTTGCATTTACAGTAGGTTGAACACGGGCCGTGCTCGCTGAACACGGGGCCGTGCTGCATATTTTTCATAAAACACCCAGTAACAGAAGCTTGAACACGGGCCGTGCTCACTGAACACGCCCCGTGCTCAACGAAATCAGTAAATTTAATTAAAACGCCCAGATACAGATTCTGAACACGGGGCCGTGTCCAGCCTCTGTTTACGTTTTTCTTTTTGTTTTCTGATCTCGGGACTTGGTTGTGGTCTGCTGAGTGATTCTTATGGATCAATACTCAGGAGGTTACAACTACACCTATGAGGAGGATGATTATAGGGGTAATTATTGCACTAATTGTCGTAACGCACGATCGGTTCAAAATAATCGCTCATATCAACCATCCAATTCATACACCTACTATGAGGAGCCCAGGTACGAGCCATCAACTTCATACACATCATATGAAGACCAAAGGTATGAACCTCCTCCCTCATACTCATATTTTGATGAACCAAGGTGTGAGCCTTCATACTCATACTTTGAGGAACCAAGATATGAGCCACCACCTTCGTATGCTTATTATGAGGAACCATGGCGTGAACAACCCACCTCATATGAGTATCATGAAGAACAAAATTACGACCCTTATCCATCATATGCTTACAATGAAGAACAATGGTGTGAACCATCTACTTCATATGGGTATTATGAGGAACAAAGGATCGAACAACCGGATTCAAGCTTTGAAAATCCCGATTCTTTTTCTATAACCGAAGTAACCGATAGGATATTAGAACACATAAGAGTTATCGATCGCTGTATACGAGAATCTCGCGCAAGGGAAGAGGAGTCCCGCGCAAGAGAAGAATTAAAAAATGAAGAGATAACCGAAAGTGTAAAAATGGAAGAACAAATAAGTGAAAAACTGACACATGAGTTAAACAACGAAATAGGTGAGTCCGACAACGTTAAAATACAAGAAGAGTCTAATTTTGAAGAAATTAACCTCTTGTCACCTTCTTTCGAAAATCATTGTTTAGTACCCACTCATGCTAAGTTTTTAAAAGAGTTAAACACTAACACTAAAATTGACGAAACGGTAAGTGTTAAGTTAACTAATGATCAAACTTCGCTAATAAAAGAAGACCCATTTGAAATTAACATTACACCGGTTCCATGTTTCTTTCAAAATTCGTTTATTAGTAATGTCACAATCGATAAAGATCTTTGTGTTAACATAATGCCTAACTACATTTTCGAAAAATTAAGTATTAGTGATTTTTCTCCACTTCAAATACCCATTTTTCTATCCAATCGGAAAGTAATAAAATCAATCGGTATAGTTGAGGATGTATTGGTTCAAACAAATCAAATGGTAATCCCGACCGATTTTGTCATCCTCGATGACGCTCCTCTAGTGTTGGGACGACCATTTGTAAAAACTCACGAAGCTTTGAAAAGCCGGAAGTTCAACAATCTACCTCTTCAATTAGGGGCATTTAAAAGAAGTGTCGATCTTGAGCGATCAATGAAATATCCATTCGGCAATGACGACCCCCTAATTGAAGATGAGCCAGAACCACCCGATAAGGTGGGTCTAGCCAAGGACCCTTATAAACGTGGCGCACCACGGAGGCATTCCGCGGAACTATCCGTAGTTTTAGTTTATATTAACTTTTACGTTTTCTAGTTTAGTTTTTTTTTTTCAGGAATAAAACACACTCGGGATGGTGAAGGATGATAAGGGAAGCTTGAACCAACACCCCATGCACAAAAACAGAGCCTCCCGACAATTTTTCTTCATTACAGCAAGTTCAGCACGGGGCCGTGCTCACCCCAACACGCCCCGTGCCCAAGGTTCTGTAGAAAATGCCCAGTTCAGATACCTGGACACGGGGCCGTGCTCACTGGACACGCCCCCGTGCCCAGCCTTCTGTTTACTTTTGGTACTGGCAGTCTGGACACTGGGCCGTGCTCAGCCAACACCACCCCGTGTTCAGCTACCCAGTACCATAAAATCTTGTTTTTAACCCACTTTTACACATTTTAATCAACCGAAAACTTATTTTTGGGACACATTGAGGACAATGTGTAATTTAAGTGTGGGGGGGATGCTAAAACCTTGAATCATGCAAGTCCTAATAACAAGCCTTACACAAAACTCTATTGGAACCGCTAATCACCCCAAATTTTTTTTTTTCAAAAATTTTCAATTTTTTTTTTACTTGTCTAGGTTTAATTTGGGAATTTCAAAATTCTAAAAAGGTTATATTTTTACAAATTTACAACCGATAGCGTAATGATAAAAAGAACCAACATAAGAAAATTATGAAAAGACATGGCAAACTTAGTTAAAATTTGATTATATATACTTGATCACATAAAAACCCATTCTCACAAAAGTGAGTTTTGAGCCTTTATTGAGCATACAATTACATATCATTAAACTAAATGCTCATTTTTCGTTTCTTGTGTGAATAGCTGCTTGGTTCTTACGACTCTAGAAGTTGCCATGACGATACATTCCCGGTCCTTATCAACTTAAACCCGAGTAGGTAAATGATGGAGGCATTAGGACTACCCCTTTTTATTTCTACACCATTATTTTTCTTTTTCTTTTACCACCTACCCAAAAATCCCCCTAGTTAGCTCCTTTGAGCCTAAACCTTTTCATTTCATTTCCCAAACCAAACACCCTTTTTCCCACCAAAACCTTTTTTATTTTTAACCCTTTGTTTTAGTAACAAGTTCGGTTTTTTCGTATGATCGTTCAAAAAAAAATTGTGTTGATGATGAAGCAAAAGATAAACAAACAAGTTCATCAAAAATAACTTTGTTTGAATAATAGCTTCATCAAAATAAAAGTTATAAAAATAGAAAGTCCTACGAAAACCGACACTTGTTATGCTTTTCACCCTTTTTCTACTAACCACTATCCCAACCACCTACCTTTAACCCAAGCCTAACCCTTAACCCACAAAGTCCTCTTGATATTTACAAAGGTATAAAAGTTAAAAAGGAGGAGGATTGATTACTTAGCAAGATTATGGTAGGAGTAAGTTCCATGCCGCTCTCGAGTGATTCACTAAAAATACACCTTCGGCCGAGTGTGACTGATTTCTCCCGTGAGGTATGTGAACTTGTATATAAATGGAATTTTAAAAAGGCATGTTATGCCCAAATAAGTAATTTCTCCTATGAAACGTTCTAAACAAATCATTACGAATAGGATTGTAAATAGATAAAAATAAAACCCAAAAGGATCTTGGATTCCCAACACTCTATGACAAGCCAAAACCTTCTCTTCTACCCATTCCATTTGGGAGTGTAAGCCACATATTAAAGAGTTTTGGTTGAGGACAAGCAAAAGTTCAAGTGTTGGGGTATTTGATGTGTGTAAAATGCAACATATAAATTACATCAAATGAGGCATAAAACTAACCCTTTTTAAGTACTAATATTGGAAAAAGAGTGTTTTTGTCTTCCTTTTGTATTTTCGGGATTAAATGAGCTCAAAAACACAAAAGAAGCAAAAAGACAGCTAAATCCAACATAAATACAAGAAAAGGAACATAAGTGGACTGCCCGACCCCTCAACGGCATCTTCCCAAGCAAAATAGAGAAGGCATAAGACTGAACACGCCCCGTGCTAAGCCAGCAAGGGGCCGTGCCCAAGAAGCAGCAGAAAAGACAAACCTATAGAAGCTTCTATTGCCCACCACGGGGCCGTGTCCAGTGAACACGGGGGCGTGGCAAAAGTACAGCAGGCGCATTAATTGTAATTGCGAATTACAATTAATGAAGAGAGAGAGTGTCAGACAGGCACGAGGGCGTGTCCAGCGGATACGGGGCCGTGCCCAGCCTTCTGTTCAGCCTATAAATAGGAGTGCTAGGTTTCATTTCAACTCATCCCTTGGCACACCACCTCTCTCACACTTCACCCACCACCCATCACCACCATAACACCATCATCCACCACCATCATCCATTGTCCATCGTAGAGTGTGTGAGTCGTCTCGGGATCCAAGATTGATCGTAAGAGTTCTTGACAATCAAGGCCATGTTTGCCTAAGTCTCTTACATCACTTGGTGAAGACAAAGTGTCTAGTGTAATACTTTTTATTTCTAATCTTTTGCACTTTTTATTTGGTTTTGTATTAATGACTTTAATAACTAGTTGCTTATGTTGAAGGTGATCTTTCCTTATCGTTTGTCCGTGGTGTCTTGGCATTATTTTACTGTCTATATAAAATAAAAGATTTTCACCATTCATATCTCCATGGTCTATATGGAGGTATGTTGGCTACCTGGTCGGGGGTTAAGGGAACGGTTTGGTAAAGGTCTTGCCATTGTTCAGCGTTTAGAGGTCCTGCAATGGACCTGGGTCAAATTTAGTAGGACCTCCTTCAATACTTCACGGTATTGGATGGCGGGGGTCCAAACTCTTTGATCCCCTCATAAGTTAACTACTATTAATACTATAAGCCGGCTATTTAGGACTGTATCCCTGCTGACTCAGACTACTTAGTCGAGGGTAACGTCACCTCCAAAAGAGGGGCCTACCATAATTTGCATTAATAACTTAATTCATTATCTTCCAATAATCCACCCTTTTAGGATTGTATCCTTGCTGACTCAAACTACTGGGGTGAGGGTAACGTCGCCTTCAAAAGAGGGGCCTACTACAATAACTAAGATAATCTCTTAATTATGTGCAAAAGTGCGGAAATAATCAAAGGTTACACTAGATACGAGTCGAAACCAAGTGATTCATCTTGTCTATCTGTTTTTATTTTATTTTTATTTTCAGCATTTTAGTTAGTTTTTACTTTTCTTAGTTTAAAACATTTTTTTTAACCTTTTTATTTTGATTAGACGTTGAGGATAAACCGGTACTAAAAGCTCTTGTGTCCTTGGACGACCTCGGTATCTTACCAACACTATACTACGCTCACGATGGGTGCATTTGCCCATATGTGTGTTTAGTGTTAGTGAAATATCGTGTTTTATAAATTTAAAACTTGGCTAAAAATAAGTGTTAAAGGGGCTTAAAATATACACCTAAATATATAACACTTCACACGCATCACTATTCCTTGCTTTCGTTCATAACTAGCAACTTTCATTACTGATAGGAACTTCATGGGCTTACGTGGTTTATTTCCTGTAATTGTGATTATTTCCCCAGTAGGTACCTGAATTTCTATAGAGTTTTTATCACAAAGGATTCGAGCATGGTTGGCTACTAGCCAATCCATTCCTAATACAACATCAAATTCAGCTAAATTCATTGGCATTAGGTTTGCAGAGAATTTATGTCCTAAAAGTTCTATATTTCATTCCTGTAAAACTTTATCTATTTTAACTGAATTTCCGTCTGCCGTTTCGACTGTAAAAATCTGCCTAATATTGGTTAAAGGTAACTTAAGAGCTTGACAGAATGAAGTATTTATAAAACTTTGGTTTGCACCAGAGTCAAATAATACTTTTGCATATACGTTGTGAATTAAGAACATACCAGCTATCACATCTGGAATAAGTTCTGCTTCTTGAGTGGTCAGCTGGAATGCTCTGACATTCTTTTTAGTAGCTCCGTCAGTTGCCTTGGTTTTGTTGTCTGTAGGTTTGACCAATTTAGGACATTCTGGCTTAAAATGTCCTGTTTCGCCGCAATTATAACAGACTCTTGTTTTCTTTCTACAATCTTCTTCACGATGTCCCACCATTTTGCAAAAATTGCAATATACTTTGCATTTTCCAAAATGTTTCTTTTTGCAATTTTGACAGAACGGGAAAGTTGAAGATTGCCCTATTCCTCTTTTCTTGAAGCTGTTATTATTACCCGTACGAAATCCTTGGGTAATTTTCTGAGCTAGTTCCTTTTTCCTATTATCATCTCTTGTGCGTACCAGTTCATCAGTTAGGGTGTTGGCTAATTCCACTGCATCGTCAATAGTGCGCGGTCTCGCAGCTTTGACGATATTGCGGATTTCACTAATCAGTCCCCAAATATAGCGAGAAATGAGTACCGATTCTGGCGAGGCCAGTGTTGGTACCACTCTAGCATATTCAAAGAATGTCGAAGTATAACCGCGACAATCTATACCCATCATCCGATGATTTAGGAACTTATTTGTCATTTTTTCCTTTTCATACTCGGGACAGAATTTTCTTTCTACAAGACCCTTAAACTCTTCCCAATTCATGGCATAAGCTATCATTCTTCCTTTTGATTGTAACACAGTGTTCCACCATTCGAGTGCTCCTTCCTTGAAGAGATTTGATGCGTACATGACTTGATCATCTTTAGCACATTTACTTATTGCAATTACTGCTTCGGTTTTCTCTAACCAACGCAGTGATGCGGTTGCTCCTTCATTGCCTGCAAATTCAGTGGGTTTGCAAGCAAGGAATTCTTTGAAAGTGCAACCAGGCGTTGCGGCTTTCATTTTCTTAGGAAATGGAGCTTGATGTGGTTCCTCATTATGATTAACATGATCATTGCCTCCATTTACACTATTACTGAAGTTATCTTCAGAAATACGTTTAGTAGGAACAATTTGTTGCGGTTCGATTGGATTCTTTACAGCAGCAACGATTGCTGGAATAGCATTGGCTATCCCTTGAGCAACAATATTTTCGATATCTTGCCTAGTCATATATTGATCTCCTGGATGTTGCTCAGACTGATTAACCTCATTTACTGGTTCGTTACCAACGTTTGCCATCTGATAATTAATTTTATATAAATAATTAGTATAAATACAAATATAATAAAACAGTTTGCACATAATCACATTAACATGTATAACCAAAAATTATCGATTTCCCAAGTTTCATTTTTATATATTATATTATGCCTCGTACACACGATTATCATACAACGTTTTATTGTTAAGTTATTACACATACTGGTTCTTATGATTATTTATTAAACAAATATTCCTGCAACTCCCATTATCTGGTTAGTTAATTTCTTAAAAACGATGATCCCTTTCGTCGTACTTCCAAGTAACTCTTTCTCCAACATCCCTAATCCTATTTCCTGCATTAATTAACTCTTCGCCCCAGAGACGAAGTTCAGCCAGATTCTCCGGGCTCATAGTTGGATATAGTGGAGGTTCTGGGTCAACTTGTGGGAAAAATGTATCAGGATTGTTTAAAAGATTTTGGTATTGCCAATCAGTTGTCCACCATTCATCTAATTCTGCTGGTAGTGGTTGAGGTTGGACAATAGGATCTGGAATAGCAGGTTCCAGATTGATTGGAATTGGAGCTTCTAGTGGATAGCTGAAAAGATCTTCTTCAGTAAATATAAGATTTGGGTTAGCTGGTTCAAGGTTTCCATCGGCAGGTCCGATGAGGTCACTCATTACTAGTTTATGATCTAAAACTTCCCAGGGAGTCAATTTCTGTTTCTACCTAGAACTTTCTCCGATTTCTCTTTCTGTTTGCTGAAAACTCTTCTCAGCTTCTATCTCTACTTGATTAATATTTTCCTCAATTTCTACCCCTTTTCCTTTGACTTTTGGTTCTTCAGTTTTGGTAACCTTTCTTGTTGCTGGCTTTTTCCTACGTACACGCCTCCAGCCCACAAATCTGCTTCTTTTCTTGGGTTTAGGTTTTGCCAGTGGTTTGGATTGAAATTCCATGGGTTCTTCTTTATCAGCGAAGTAACCGGTGAATTCCTTGGAAACTTCTATCTTAACGGGATAGAGGTTAAGATTTTCTAAAGCTTCAGATATCTCATTCATGCTGTTTAGCATATATGCAAAATACATACCAAATGTTAAAATAAAATAACAAAATTTCATAGATAACCCTTAAATATTATTGCATACCATACTTAAAACAACTGACAAGTAGATTATACTACGAATTACTGTGAACTTATTTATTTACTGAATAAGGTTTCTGAATTGTAAATAAATAAAGGTACTAAAACTTAAGTTAAAGTATTTAGAGATTTGCATTTTCTGCTACTATGGCTAGCATATAAAGATCCGCCCATTTCTCATCTAATTTGTCCTCCCAAGGTGTTTTACTGGTTAATTCCTGGGTTTCCTGTTTAATCTTCTTCTCTCGGTTTTTCTTTATTTCCTCCTAACTTTTCCTAATAATCAAACTTCTTTTATTAGGAGAAAGTGGTTTCTCGTAATGTGCCTTTCTCACAAATATTCCTTCTTCAGGAATTACATAAGGTTTTATTTGGGATGAACTTCCCATCTCGTTGGATGACCTATCTAGTTTAAGATAGATATTTGACAGCTTTTGTTTACCCATACTGTAATTAACAAATAATCAGTTAATAAAACACATAATTGGCAATCAGTAAAATTAAGTATTTCTAAATACTTAATAAGCTTAGATCAGTGGCTCTGATACCACCTTTTTCTGTCACGGCCCCCGACCCGGTTTGACCCGTTTCATGAGCCGCGGGACAGAAATCCCGTGGTATTTAATTAACAGCGAAAGTTTCTTCAGGATCATTTTAAAAACTGAAATATTTCCCGATTATTTTATTTCACAACTCAGGATAAAACCCTGTAATTTACAATCTTGAGATTCCACGAAGAAATCTTTTATTTTACAAAACATGTTTCTTTATTTTACACTGAGCCACTTCCTTAAGCTGATAGTGCTTCGCGGCACTTTTCCTGGATCACAACAGATCACCCGAAACATGTTTGAAAAAGGTTTTGTCAGCGGGAAATACTGAGTGAATCATTCATTTTACTAAAAATGACCTGTTTGTTATAATTTACAGTATTAAGAGCGATTACAATGTTTCTATCTTTTGAATTAACTGACCCAGTTGTCACTTGACCGGACTTGTGACTGTGGACATATTACTTGCTGGGTCCGTTCACCCATAAGTGATAAATAATTAGTAGCTATGTGCACATCCCCCCACATACTGGTAGTAATTTCAGATAACAAAGACTTAATCCCTGTAACTATAACTTTTGAAAATAAACCTGATTTTGAAAGTAATTAGATAAAAAGAGAATGACTCACATTGCAGATTTAATTATGAACAGAGCTTAGCCTACTGATTAGCCTTGATAACCTAATTTAAATAATCAAGCACACAAACTAGGTTAGTAACTTAATACAACATTTACGACAACTCACGAGATTAAAACCTTCACAACGAATGACAAAGTGCGATACTTAAACATCCATCGATTTAACGACGAATGACAAAGCATAAACCCTAATGTGGGCAGCACTTAAACATCCATTGGATAGTTTAATCGATCGGACATTGAATCGTAGCAGCGATCGAGTTATTACCCTGAATTGTGGCAGCACTTCGTGACCAGTGTGTGTTTTTGTAGTAAACAGTGTCTAACTTTGTGTACGTAAAGAATTTTAACGTCGAACTGAAGCCAGGAATCAAGTCCCAAGCCCCTGTATTTATACCCTAAATTTGCATCTCCCGCGTGTCGCGACAGAATACATGGTCCCTGTCGCGACTCGCCTGAGGTGTCAAGGTAGAGTAGGGTAGGCTTGTCACTGGTATAGGCCTGCTGAGTTGATAGTTCGAGAATTTTAAATCTAGACAACGCATTTTAGAGATAATCGTCAATTAGGGTTTACCCCCCTTGAGTTTTAGGGGCCCTAATCCTGATTTCAAATGTTCTGAAAATTTTAGGGATTATGCAGAATCACTTGGGTTTCTCAATTAGGGTTTCCTATTGGATAATTTAATTAAATTAAATATGAATTTTGATGAGAGTTGTTACAGGTATGCTGGCTGATCCAAAAGAGGTAAAATATTATCTCAAAAATGCAAAAGAAAATATGTAAATGTTTGCTTAGAAAGTCAAAAAATACCAAAAAAATAAATATATATAAAATTAAGACAGCCAAAAAGTACATTTAATTTGGAGGGTAGGGGCCTGTTGATTTCATTTTATTCTCAATTGAATTTCAAGAGGTGGGCCTGGTGGCGATTTTGACCTGTTTACTTTTTGTTGGGTCAATTTCAGTATCGGTTTATCAAAACATTTAGCTAAAATGAAAACGGGTTGAATGGGCCTCCTATGTTGTTTTATTTTGAAATTAGATTGCTATTGTAATAACATAGTTTCTATAATCATATTTAAAGCACCTACTATATTCAATTTGTTTATCTGTTGCTGTTGTTCTTAGATAAGTTGTTCACTTATGCTTTTATCTTAATAAGCGCGTGCTGGATAAAAGTTTCATGAGATGATGGCATTTGAAAGATAGAACTCCGTGTGATAACAAAGGCACAACGTTACAATATCATAGGCTAGGGATCCACTACCAGTCTATCAACTGTACGGCTAATGGGGGCTCGCTAGAGTTATCTGATGAGCTCTGTCCTGTTGAAAGTGTTAGAGAAATAAAAACGAACGAGGAACAACTCGCGGTTCTTGAAAAAGCAAAAAACGATAATACATTGGTTGTGGTTGATTTCCATCGCACTCCGTGTGGTAGTTGCAAATATATTGAACATGGTTTTGCTAAATTGTGCAAAGGGTCTGGTGATGAAGAGGCTGCAGTCATCTTTTTAAAGCATAATATGAGTTGACTTTTGATAGTCAAACTCAAACAATCTGCTTTCAAACTTCCAGATTATGTACACAAACTAATGGTCTTGTGATGCATGCTGCTACAGGTGATTGATGAATATGATGGGTAATCAGATATAGCAGAACTAGTTCGAATTAAGGTATCTTGTTGTATTATTTGTACAGAATTTAAGTTTATTTTGATATGCTATACAGACAGTGTCTCTCTTTCATCCGACGCGTTAACTCAATCCATTTTTAACGTCAAGGCATGGGTATTTTCGTCCTTTTACCTATAGGTATATGTATAAACAAATAAATAAATAAACAAACAAATAGGTAAAAGGACGAAAAATACCTGCCTTAACATTAAAAAATGAATGGAGTAAACGGGTTGGATGAAAATTGCAAGATTTCAAACCTTTTGGATCCAGATGTTAGACAACAAACCTTTGGACAAAAGTTGCAATAACGACTAAACCTCGGGGACAAAAATGATATTTTACTCAAAATTAGATAAAAGAAATTTCAAGCCGCCCAAACCTAACCTTTAAAATGCCAAACCGGTATAACCGGCCAATTCCGCGAGCCAACCCAACCGGTTTGGTTTGTTGTTTCTAGAGTAGTTAGCAGTTGAACCCAAAGTTTAGATCAAAACTGGCCAAACTGGATAGGAACAACTCTAAACACTTAACAATCTCATTTATTATGTGTGTTTTTGTGCAAAATCATGAGAGACAACTGTGGAAGCTGGGGACATTACCGCCGGGTTTGATTACCTTCTGGAAACGCGTATACCCGCTAGAGAGGTCATGACGTGAACTCAGGCTCGGGTATAACCCAAGTGTGAGCTAGAAGGAGATCGAAAGAGCAACAACTATTCACTACAACGGGAATTTGAAACCGTGGCTCGAGATAGGGATACCCAAGTTCCGAGGGTATTGGAGCAAGTTTGTGGACTATGATCAGGCGTACCTGCGGGATTGCAATATGAGCCCGTGAAACCAGACAAAGAAGCCGATCAGGTCAGGAAGTAGTATATATTCTTTGATTGGTTGGAGCGTTGATGGTTAGTTTCTTCGTGCATCGCCTCGGCCCTCGTTTTATTGTAAAGGAGCAAGTGATTCTTATTTAAGTTAAGAAAATTGGTGTTTGTTGTATCCTTCAAACTTATTTTTGGGTTTGAGTTGTTTTGGTAGAACCTAAACACAGGATGATATGCATTTTTTATTTCTGTATACTATTTACATACATTTGTAGTGATATGCCTCATGGAAATGAACAAATGTGAATCTTTCATTGGTTTAAATTCTCAAATGTTACATTCGTTTTAAATACTGAGCGAAAAGTTTGGGGGGTCGGGCGCCCTCGGGCCCCTTCATAGCTTCGCCCCTGTTTTGGCGTGAACATAAATGTTGGCATGTTCAACTAGAACACGTGGGCTCCCCGTAAAGTGACGCATTTTGTCTGGAGACTCTTGCAAGGTACCATTCTAGTTAAAGCTGCTCTGCAGAATAGAGGGATGCATCTGGTGGATGGGTTGTGTAGCATCCAGGTTATATATAGTCAATGTGGAGGTGTGAAACAAACAAAACCCATAGTATAAGAAATACATGAGAAACGTAGTTGTGGATCACGTGTATAAAACCATCATTAATTTCTCATTTGATGAGTGGTATAAAATTCAAACCTTCAAATCTAAATAAATACCAATTATTAAAATCGTTTAAATCTTTTTTTCTTACAAGACTGTATATATAAACTTCGTTTGATGCTTACTAATCTTTTAAAATCAACTCCTATTTATAGAACTCTTATATTCATAATTCAAAGTTCACTACTAATCAACGAAGTTAAGATTTAAGAACAAAAATTAATCATACCTTTAGGCAATTGATGGTTTACACATTTTTACAATCAAAATAGAATAATTAGAAGTTTATTGATGGAATTCAAGTCTCATAGTCGAGTCATATGACTATACAATATATCACGAGACGACTAATAAACAAACGGATTGGTTTGATTAATTTTAAGCTTATGGTTGTGCTTTTGTTGGCTTGGCGCAGTTCAGTTTGTTTACATCCTTTTAAAACTCTTTAAATCCTCATGACCGGTTTTGAAGTACCTTAACCGAAATTTAGATTTTAGTTATGATCCAACTGAACTGAACCTTCTCATTGCATCGAGAATTTGGTTTTGGTTATGGCTCAAAACTGAACCGCCCCATACATAGCCCTAAACTCACCAACCTAAGTGATATTTTTCCCGCCGCATCGAGCGGGTAAATGGCTAGTTTGTATATATATATATATATATGAACTTGCCCGAATTTTTAATAATAATCGATTTATGATTATTCGTCGTGAACCTAGGCCAACTTATCTATGATTCTAAATCTCTCGTTGTTGATTCGAATGGACAAACTAGGACCCATGAAATTATATACAACTTAGTGTCAAAACGAGTACTTATACTAGATATACTTTTATGCATAACATACTTTTGTACTTGAATTCTAAATCCTGAATCTAACTACTCCATAAATGCCGTTTTCGATTCCCCTTTCTCAAACAACTCGTCACTCACGGATAATCGGAAAGCTTTGCAAAATTGTGAGTTTACTCGACACCCTTTTTCGTTTACACTTTTGGGTGCAACATGTTTACATTATATAAACTTACATAAACACACCTTCTTTATGCAATTACACAACAATCCAATACATGCATGCTAATATGTTATATTTGATTCGTTATTCTGGGGTTATTCTTTTTGTGATAAACTTATCATTAACTTCGTACGAGCCTACCCTTAACATGTATAGCGCTATAGGAGTAACGCACTGCCCGCATTCTTGAGGTCATGTTAAGTCATTCATTCATACTTGCGGTAATCTTTGGGTTGACTTGTTTATTCACATGCCAGTAATGCGTTAATCTTGTTAACTAAGTTTGTCATGTGGATTGTTCAGTTTTTATATACTTATGCTAGTACTCAAACTTGTGTGCTCGCCAATACTTTTGGAATTGAACTATACTTTAATACATGTTGCAAGATTATGGATGATGATGCACGAAATCCAGTAGGATGCCTAGAAACGCACCCTAAATTCAAATACTTGTTGTATTTTACTTGTTTCAATCTTGTTGTATTTCTATTTCAAACTATTTAATTGATGTTAGTAATGAAATAAAATTTTTTATTAAATACTTGTCACAATTTAGTGTTATAAAGTCTCGAGCAATCTCGTTTTCGTCTCACTCTGATGATTCCTCCATCGGTTGGGGTGTGACAGATTGGTATAAGAGCCATAACTATAGGGAATTAGGAAAAATTGCTATGCTTTCGACCTAGTCTATAGTTAAGCACCATACTCAACCACACTTTATTTATGTGCCAAATTCTTGAAACATCTTTATGTGCTCATATTTAATTTTCCTAATTCAAAACATATGCTTTTCCTAAGGCAACTTTACACGATTATGTTAAAACACTTCACCAACAATTCACCAAAATATTATACAAACGAGACGACTTCACCAAAATAGGCTGAAACCAACAATTTGGTGAAAGACTTTCAATCCGCTCATTCGTTTTTGCATAAAATTCGCAATCAAGTTAGGAGCGAAGTCCTCATCTTCATGGAAAATTTCTATTTCAAATCTAGTGGACCCTCGTCAACGTGTCGGAATTAACTTTCTTAACCCGACGAGTACTAACCACACTTAGGGTACGATGTTGCCAAGTTAGGGGTGAAACCCGCATCTTGTCAACTAGTCTCACTCCTCGATTTTAAAAATCCCGACAAGTCTTGAACTTTCTATTGATTAGGGACATGTAGTAACCAGAAGGGTAAATGCCGTTAACCGAAATTTCGGCGAGAGTATTCTACCTATTAGGCTAAAGCATGCTTCCCAAATTCAAAAGAACTTTCGACCACTTTGGTTTAGTCAAAGTTCTGTTTTGGAACAATCTAAGTTTTAGTCAAACCTCCATTTTACTAGTATCAATTTTACGTGAGCAATCGGAGCACGAGCTGCTTCCCAAACTCAAAAGAACTTTCGACCAGTTTGGTTTAGTCAAAGTTCTGTTTTGGAACAATCCAAGTTTTAATCACACCTCCATTTTACTGGTTCTTGCAATTCTCCCAGTGTAAGACGATAAGGAGCACGAGCAATCGGAGCTGCTCTTGGCGTAAGTTTGATCTGGAATTCCACCTGTTAGTATGGAGGTTGTCCTAGAAGTTCCTCGGGAAAGACATCGGAAAAGTCACGAACGACTAGAATGTCTTTGATCTTCTTTTCCTATGACTGAGTATCGGTAACGAGAGCTAAAATTGACGGATAACCCTCCCGTAAGCACTTCTGGGCTTTCGTAGCTGAAATGATGCCAACCGTAGCACCACTCTGATGACCTTGAATAGACAGTGAATCTCTACTATGGAGAGGGATACGAACGTTCTTCTCTTTGTAGAGAATTTTCGCTCGGTGTTTGGACAACCAGTCCATACCAACGACTACGTCAAAGCTACCTAGAGTGATGGGAAGAAGGTTAATGTCAAACACTTGACCTAGAAGGTCGAGTTTGCACCCAACATGAACATGGGATGCTTCAATTGGTTTACCATCAGCCAATTCTACAATATGCTTGGTTTCGAGAGGTGTTGGGGTCGATCCTAATAGCCTACCGAATTTCAAGGACATGTAACTCCAAACAGCACTGGAATCGAATAAGACAGAGGCGAAAAGATTGTTCATAGAAAACGTACCGGTCACGACATTGCCACCATTCCTGGCGTCACCCGCACCAATAGTGAATGCCCTCCCGTGAGCACCATTTCCACCGTCGTTACTGTTGTTAATGTTGTTGTGATTCCCGGCGTTGTTGTTGTTGTTTCCGTTGTTGTTGGAGTTCTGGTTTAACTGTGGGCAATCTTCTTGAAGTGACCCTCACTTCCACACTGAAAGCACCCCTTTCGATTACCCTGATTCTACTGTGGCTGTTGCCTCTGTTGTTGCTGCGGCTGAGTCAAGACGATGTTGCGACATCCACCGCCGCGGCCACCACCGCGTCTACGACGTCCACTCATGATTCTGCATCACAAGAAGAGTGGAAATAGTAAGGATCAAGATTGAGTAGAAGTCAATCATCGCTATGAATCCTATAGATTGTTGAATCCCCAATTATGTCGGATAATGGGTCAGAATCCTATACACTTGCTAGGTCTCACTCGGACTCACATGCACCCCAAACTATTATTACGTGTGCACCTGTAATGATAATGTGATTTGCATGTTCATCTTTGTTCCTCCTAACCTGTGTAACTGATGCGTGCGAAGTGTTACTTATTTTAGGTGTGTATTTTAAGCCCTTTTTAACACTTATTTTAGCCAAGTTTTAAATTTATAAAACACGATATTTCACTAACACTAAACACACATATGGGCAAGTACACCCATCGTTGAGTGTAGTATAGCGTTGGTAAGATACCGAGGTCGTCCAAGGACACAAGAGCTTTTAGTACCGGTTTATCCTCAACGTCTAACCAAAATAAAAGTTTAGAAAAATGTTTTAAACTAAGAAAATTAAAAACTAACTAAAATGCTGAAAATAAAAATAAAAGAAAAACAGATAGACAAGATGAATCACTTGGTTCCGACTCGTATCTAGTATAACCTTTGATTATTTCCGCACTTTTGCACATAATTAAGAGATTATCTTAGTTATTGTAGTAGGCCCCTCTTTTGAAGGTGACGTTACCCTCACCCCAGTAGTTTGAGTCAGCAGGGATACAATCCTAAAAGGGTGGATTATTGGAAGATAATGAATTAAGTTATTAATGCAGTATTGTGGTAGGCCCCGCTTTTGGCGGTGACGTTACCCTCGGCTAAGTAGTCTGAGTCAGCAGGGATACAGTCCTAAATAGCTGGGTTATAGTATTAATAGTAGTTAACTTATGAGGGGATCAAAGAGTTTGGACCCCCGCCATCCAATACCGTGAAGTATTGAAGGAGGTCCTACTAAATTTGACCCAGGTCCATTGCAGGACCTCTAAACGCTGAACAATGGCAAGACCTTTACCAAACCGTTCCCTTAACCCCCGACCAGGTAGCCAACATATCTCCATATAGACCGTGGAGATATGAATGGTGAAAATCCTTTATTTTATATAGACAGTAAAATAATGCCAAGACACCACGGACAAACGATAAGGAAAGATCACCTTCAACATAAGTAACTAGTTATTAAAGTCATTAATACAAAACCAAATAAAAAGTGCAAAAGATTAGAAATAAAAAGTATTATACTAGAGACTTTGTCTTCACCAAGTGATGTAAGAGACTTAGGCAAACATGGCCTTGATTGTCAAGAACTCTTACGATCAATCTTGGATCCCGAGACGACTCACACACTCTACGATGGACAATGGATGATGGTGGTGGATGATGGTATTGTGATGGTGGTGGGTGGTGGATGAAGTGTGAGAGAGGTGGTGTGCCAAGGGATGAGATGAAATGAATCCAAGCACTCCTATTTATAGGCTGAACAGAGAGCTGGGCACGGCCCCGTGTCCGCTGGGCACGGCCCCGTGTCCGTCTGACAATCTCTCTCCTCATTAATTGTAATTCGCAATTACAATAAATGCGCCTGCTGTACTTTCGACATGCCCCCGTGTCCGCAGAGCAAGGCCCGTGGTGGGCAATAGAAGCTTCTATAGGTTTGTCTTTTCTGCTGCTTCTTGGGCACGGCCCCGTGCTGGCTGAGCACGGGGCGTGTTCAGTCTTCTGATTTCTCTACTTTGCTTTGGAAGGTGCCGTTGAGGGGTCGGGCAGTCCACTAATATTCATTTTCTTGTATTTATGTTGGATTTAGCTGTCTTTTTGCTTCTTTTGCGTTTTTGAGCTCATTTAATCCTGAAAATACAAAAGGAAGACAAAAACACTCTTTTTCCAATATTAGTACTTAAAAAGGGTTAGTTTTATGCCTTATTTTATGTAATTTATATGTTGCATTTTACACACATCAAATACCCCCACACTTGAACTTTTGCTTGTCCTCAAGCAAAACTCTTTAATATGTGGCTTACACTCCCAAATGGAATAGGTAGAAGAGAAGGTTTTGGGCTTGTCGTAGAGTGTCGGGATTTCCAAGATCTTTTTGGGTTTTATTTTTATTTATTTACACTCCTATTCGTAATGATTTATTTAGAACTTTTCATAAAAGAAATTACTTATTTGGGCATAACATGCCTTTTTAAAATTCTATTTATATACAAGTTCACATACCTCACGGGGAAATCACTCACACTCGGCCGAAGGTGTATTTTTAGTGAATCACTCGAGAGCGGCATGGAACTTATTCCTACCATAGGCTTGCCAAGAAATCAATCCTCCTCCTTTTTAACTTTTATACCTTTGTAGATATCAAGAGGACTTTGTGGGTTAAGGGTTAGGCTAGGGTTAAAGGTAGGTGGTTGGGTTAATGGTTAGTAGAAAAAGGGCTAAAAGCGTAACAAGTGTCGGTTTTCGTATTTTTGCAACTTTTTATTTTGATGAAGCTTTTATTCAAACTAAGTTATTTTTGATTAACTTGTTTGTTTATTTGCTTCATCATTATCACATTTTTTTTTTACGAAGAACCGAACTTGTTACTAAAATAAAGGGTTAAAAATGAAAAAGGTTTTGGTGGGTAAAAGGGTTTTTGTTTGGGTGATGAAACGAAAAGGTTTAGGCTCAAAGGGGCTAACTAGGGGGATTTTTGGGTAGGTGGTAAAAGAAAAAGAAAAATAATGGTGTAGAAATAAAAAGAGTTAGTCCTAATGCCTCCATCATTTACTTACTCGGGTTTAAGTTGATAAGGACCAGGAATGTATTGTCATGGCAAGTTCTAGAGTCGTAAGAACCAAGCGGCTATTCACACAAGAAACGAAAAATGAGCATTTAGTCAAATGATATGTAATTGTGTGCCCAATAAAGGCTCAAAACTCACTTTTGTGGGAATGGGTTTTTATGTGATCAAGTATATATAATCAAATTTTAAATAAGTTTGCTATGCCTTTTCATAATTTTCTTATGTTGGTTCTTTTTATCACTACGCTATCGGTTGTAAATTTAAAAATATAACCTTTTTGAGAACTTGAATTTTCCGAGTTAAACCTAGACAAGTAAAAAAAATGAAATTTTTTTGAAAAAAATTTGGGGTGATTAGCGGTTCCAATAGAGTTTTGTGTAAGGCTTGTATTTAGGACTTGTAAAATTCAAGGTTTTAGCATCCCCCCCCCCCCCCCCACACTTAAATTACACATTGTCCTCAATGTGTCCCAAAAATAAAATTTTAGATTGATTAGATGTGTAAAATAGTGTTTAAAAAGCAAAAATTTGTGTTACTGGGCACTGAACACGGCCCCGTGTTGTCCGGGCACGACCCCGTGTTCAAGTGCCAGTAACAGAATTAAAACAAGAGAAACAGAAGCCTGGACACGGGGGCGTGTTGGGTGAACACGGCCCGTGTCCAGTTACCTGAACTGGGCGTTTTCTGCAGGGTGCTCAGCACGGGGCCGTGTTGGTTGGGCACGGCCCGTGTTGAACCTTCTGAAATGGTGAGAATTGTCGGGTTGCCTTGTTCTTATGCATGGGTTCATTTTTCTCGTTCCCCTTTTCATCCTTTACTACCATGAGTGTGTTTTATTCATTACAAACCATCCAAACCTTAAAACCATCATTTCATTTCATCATAGAGAGAACTTACATAGTCCTAAATTAAGATAAAATTAAAACTTAACTAAATAGGTCAGCAGGTGCACGAGGTTATCATAAGAAGTTCTACTTATTTTAAGAAAATTTCGAGAATAGCTTCCCGATATAGTAGGACTTTTAGCCGAATGATTTCTTCCCTAAATGTTATTTAAAGCCATTCTTCGATTTCCCTAGGAAGGAAGAATGCGGCTTCATTTTCCTCCGCAGCTGGTGGTTGAGGGGGAACATTCACCGGGAATCCTTGCACCACTCTTCGCGGAGGTTCTTGGTGCATGGAGTACCATTCGGCTGGAATGACAACTTCGGGTACCATGTTCCACGCCCTTTGGGTTATTATAGGTACCAAAGGCGGGGAGGCGAGAAGGTTCAACCTCTGGTGCAAGAGGTTTACTTCATGGAGACAGCCCTCCAGCCCCACTGTAAGATGGTTGATACGGTCGACCAATGCTTTCTCCACTCTCGTCATTTCGTCAATAGCCTCTCTTAGAGCGTAAACATAGTTTACAAGAGAGTCTTCTGCTGTTGAAGATCTCCTCCCTTGTCGGTTACTTCTTGAAGATGATCCGCTTGTTCTGCTTGCCATTTTCTGCGAAGGGAACCGAAGAAAGCTAAATTTTTACAAAACAGATCCTCGGACACGGCCCCGTGCTCACTGAGCACGGCCCCGTGTTCATTTGTCTACAGGATTTTATGCTAGGGAGTCTTGGAGTTTTAAATTATTCTCATGATTTTTAGCTAGTTTTTAGGCTTAGATAATTTAAAATAAAGTTATACAACTAACTTTAAACAAGAATCCTTAGCAAATAATCTTACAAACTTCACATAGAGGGTTGGAATCAAGAGATTTCCAAGCTTCCATGGAGGAAATTTTGAAAAATTTTTAAAGAGGAGGAAATGAGTAAAAGTGGAAGGGACAAGAGGGTCTTTGGGAACCTTCTTTTAGCACTTACCTAGGATGGTATGAGTGAAAATCCCAGGAATCTCTGTCTTTTGAAGTGGTAAAAAATGAGCAGGATTCAGGCTGCATTTAAAGAAAACGACAGTGCACTGGACACGGCCCCGTGTTGACTGGACACGGCTCCGTGTGCAGAGGAATTCCTGACACATTTTGTCCGTATTCTGACCAAATCAGCAGAGAATCTCTTTGATGAGCACGGGGGCGTGTTGACCTGGACACGGCCCCGTGTCTGGAGGCTGTTTTATGGAGTTTTGCTTCTTCTAAGGATTTCGTCGAAATCGGGTGGTTCCTTACTGGTTGGAACAACCCCAAAGTGCCTAAGATACCTTAATTGTCCTAGACTAAGGCGAGAACGCAAGAGGTTGTCGGTGAGGGTAATTCCTATTTTTATTCTAGGTGGACAAGTCCAACCCTTTCCCGGGCTCTTGTTAAAGAAGGTGTATGCCGAATCGCTCAGGTCTATGTATGCACCGAACGAAGTCGATGGAGAGTCCTTCACGGCACAATCGACACAGGGACGACTATCGTCCAAGTCTTTGCTAGGTACGAAGGTATTTTCGGGAGCAACGAGGTTGTCGGAATGCGGTTCCAACATTTCTTCATGGGTATCGTCTTGGGGTGGATCAATAAAATCCTTCCCAAGCTCTTCTAACCATTTCAGAATTAGCTCTTCTAGTTGAAATAACTCGTCAAGGAGCATTTCCCCTAGAATATCTGGCTGGGCGCATTCGAGGGAGAAATAGTGCTTATTTTTACTTTCGCCCCTCTTAAGGTTGTGAGAAGTTGGTGGGTCCATGTAGTGGGGCCTATAACTTAGGAAGTAGCATTTTACTTCTTCATGTTCGCCACCACATAATTGACACCACGTACCATAAGAGTGCCGAAAGTAAAAATAATTACTATCACTCATGTTTATGTCAGAAATTACCAACCGCCGGGATCTAACGGTTCTGTTTTCAGTAACTGAAACTTGGGCACGGGGGCGTGTTGAGTGGGCACGGCCCCGTGTTCAGCTTACTGTCTGATGTAAAACAGGATTGCCAGTTCCAATGATTGAGCACGGGGGCGTGTTCAGCGGGCACGGCCCGTGCTGAGCTCTGCAGAAGCTGAAAAACTAAGAAAAAACCTAAAAAAATAAAGAAAAATAAAAGAAGATTAGGCGGTTGATTCCTAACTTTCTTAAAATCCTTGTGTCCCCGGCAACGGCGCCAAAAACTTGATGCGTGCGAAGTGTTACTTATTTTAGGTGTGTATTTTAAGCCCTTTTTAACACTTATTTTAGCCAAGTTTTAAATTTATAAAACACGATATTTCACTAACACTAAACACACATATGGGCAAGTGCACCCATCGTTGAGTGTAGTATAGCGTTGGTAAGATACCGAGGTCGTCCAAGGACACAAGAGCTTTTAGTACCGGTTTATCCTCAACGTCTAACCAAAATAAAAGTTTAGAAAAACGTTTTAAACTAAGAAAATTAAAAACTAACTAAAATGCTGAAAATAAAAATAAAAGAAAAACAGATAGACAAGATGAATCACTTGGTTCCGACTCGTATCTAGTATAACCTTTGATTATTTCCGCACTTTTGCACATAATTAAGAGATTATCTTAGTTATTGTAGTAGGCCCCTCTTTTGAAGGTGACGTTACCCTCACCCCAGTAGTTTGAGTCAGCAGGGATACAATCCTAAAAGGGTGGATTATTGGAAGATAATGAATTAAGTTATTAATGCAGTATTGTGGTAGGCCCCGCTTTTGGCGGTGACGTTACCCTCGGCTAAGTAGTCTGAGTCAGCAGGGATACAGTCCTAAATAGCCGGGTTATAGTATTAATAGTAGTTAACTTATGAGGGGATCAAAGAGTTTGGACCCCCGCCATCCAATACCGTGAAGTATTGAAGGAGGTCCTACTAAATTTGACCCAGGTCCATTGCAGGACCTCTAAACGCTGAACAATGGCAAGACCTTTACCAAACCGTTCCCTTAACCCCCGACCAGGTAGCCAACATATCTCCATATAGACCGTGGAGATATGAATGGTGAAAATCCTTTATTTTATATAGACAGTAAAATAATGCCAAGACACCACGGACAAACGATAAGGAAAGATCACCTTCAACATAAGTAACTAGTTATTAAAGTCATTAATACAAAACCAAATAAAAAGTGCAAAAGATTAGAAATACAAAGTATTATACTAGACACTTTGTCTTCACCAAGTGATGTAAGAGACTTAGGCAAACATGGCCTTGATTGTCAAGAACTCTTACGATCAATCTTGGATCCCGAGACGACTCACACACTCTACGATGGACAATGGATGATGGTGGTGGATGATGGTATTGTGATGGTGGTGGGTGGTGGATGAAGTGTGAGAGAGGTGGTGTGCCAAGGGATGAGATGAAATGAATCCAAGCACTCCTATTTATAGGCTGAACAGAGAGCTGGGCACGGCCCCGTGTCCGTCTGACAATCTCTCTCCTCATTAATTGTAATTCGCAATTACAATAAATGCGCCTGCTGTACTTTCGACACGCCCCCGTTTCCGCTGAGCACGGCCCGTGGTGGGCAATAGAAGCTTCTATAGGTTTGTCTTTTCTGCTGCTTCTTGGGCACGGCCCCGTGCTGGCTGAGCACGGGGCGTGTTCAGTCTTCTGATTTCTCTACTTTGCTTTGGAAGGTGCCGTTGAGGGGTCGGGCAGTCCACTAATATTCTTTTTCTTGTATTTATGTTGGATTTAGCTGTCTTTTTGCTTCTTTTGCGTTTTTGAGCTCATTTAATCCTGAAAATACAAAAGGAAGACAAAAACACTCTTTTTCCAATATTAGTACTTAAAAAGGGTTAGTTTTATGCCTTATTTGATGTAATTTATATGTTGCATTTTACACACATCAGTAACAACTCTCATTAAAATTACTATTTCCTATTTTATTTTGCCCAATAGGAAACCCTAATTGAGACCCCCAAGTAATATTACATGACCCCTAAAATTTTCAGAGCAATCGGAACTAGGATCAGGGCCCCCTAAAACTTAGCGGGGGTATTCCCTAATTAGTATTCTCCTCACAGTTTGTTGTCAAATGCGAATTTCGTCGAACGGTCGACTCACCTAGGCTAGGATTACATGAGGCTACCCTACCCTAGAAGAGCACCCGTCGCGCCACGCACCGGGACCAGGTGACCCTGGCGCGCTACGCGAGGGAACCAAAAACTCAGTATAAATGCAGGGGTTTGGCACTTGAAAGGTTGTCTTGGTTCAACGTTAATAATCAATTCCTACGTTGAGATATCCTCTGTTTAGTGCAAAAACACACACAAACACGAATCTCTGCTGCGATAACAGGGTAATAACTCGATCACTGCTACGATACAATGTCCGATTGATTGAAACCGATCCGATGGATGTTTAAGTGTTGCCCAAATCAGGGCTATACTTTGTCATTTGTCGTGAGGGTTTTGATTTCGTGAGCTTATCGTAAATGTTGTATTAAGTTACTGACCTAGTTTCGTATGCATTGTTATTTAAATTAGGTTATCAGGCTTATCAGTAGGCTAAACTCTACCCAACTAAACTTGCAATGTGAGTCATTCTCTTTTTGTCAACAATGTTTTACAATACTCCAATTATTTTCCAAAGTTATAATTACAGGGATTAAGTCGTGGGTATCTTGAATCACTGGCTAGTGGGGTATTGTGCACATTACTAATTTCTCACGGTTAGGTTCATCAACCTAACAGTGATAATCATCACTACTTGGGTGAAAGGACCCAATAGTGTTATGACCATCGTCACCAGGGTGTGACATGGCGCCAGATAAAAATAAGATAGTAGCCATTGTAATCGCTCTTATGCTGTAATTCATAGCTCTGTGTCATTTTATCAAATTGAGTGACTCGCCAGTATTTCCCCGCTGATAAAATATTTTTAAAACATGTTTCAGGTGACCTACTGTGAATCAAGGAAAAGTGCTACGAAGCACTAATAAAGCTTGAAGTGGTGGCTCAGTAAATAAATAAACATGTTTTGTAAAACAGGGGATTTCCTCGTGAAATTCCTCTATTGTAAATTGCGGGGTTGTCCCACATTATGAAATAAAATAATTGGGCATTTTCAAGTTTTAAAAGATCCTGTTAAAAAACTTCCGCTGTCAACTCAAATAATAAACACCACGGGTTTCTGTCCCGCGGCTCCTGAACCGGGTAAAACCGGGACGGGGGCCGTGACAGAAAAAGGTGGTATCAGAGCCACTGATTTAAGCCAATTAAGTATTTAGAAATACTTAATTTTTCTGATCGTCATTCTGTGATTATGTGAAAATTTAATATATAAAGATTTAACTTAGAATTTTATGTGTTTCTTCATGTATGCTAACAGCATGAATGAACTATCGGAGGCAATCCAAAACTTTACTATCCATAGCACCGATATGGATACTACCGGCACTTTCACTGGCTACCAGGCTGATACTGAAGAGCCAATGGTGTTCCAGGCCCAACCGCAGGAGAAACCAAAGATGAAAAAGAGAAGAAGATTCGTAGGCTGGAGGCTTATGCGTAGGAGGAAACCAGCGACACAGAAAGTTATAAAGACTGAGAATCCCAAGGATAACGACAAAGGAATAGAAATCGGGGAAAGTTAAGGGCAAGCCCAGGAAATGCCACCCTGGGAAGAGCTGGACCGCCAACTGGCAAATAGCGACCTCATCGAACCTGCCGATGAAAACCTCTTTAATTACCTAGCAGAAGCACAACTTCCAGTTAATCTGGAACCTGCTATCCCAGATCCTATTATCCACCCCCGACCTCTACCAGGAGAGCTGGAAGAATGGTGGACAACTGACTGGAAATTTTAGAATCTCTTGAATAACCCTAATACCTTTTCCCCCCAATTTGACCCTGAGCCTCCACTACACCCACCAATGAGCACAAAAAACCTGGCTGAACTCCGCCACTATGGCGAGGAGCTGGTGGACGCAGGAAATAGAATCCGGGAAGTGGGGGAGAGGATATCATGGAAATACAACGAGAGGGAACGTCGTTTTTGAAGTGCCAGCTGATAGGATCATATGTGGTTGTGTGGTTACCTGTTTTAAAATAATAAATATTAACAAAAATATAATCATGTAAAATAACCTAAAATAAAACTTTTGTAATATAACGGGTGTGTAATGATGCATACTAATATATAAAAATATGGAAGTCGCAAAGTCGACAATTTTGGCTATATGTGTTGACGTGATTATGTGCAATTGCTTTAGTATGCTTGATTATTATTATGCTATCTTGTGCCAATAACTTACATATATATTAATTACCAGATGGAAAACGCTGGTAATGAACCAGTTAACGAGGTTAACAAATCTGAGTAAAACAATGGAGACCAATTTCTTAACAGACAAGATATAGAAAATATTGTTGCTCAAGGAATAGCCAATGCTATTCCAGCAATCCTTGCTGCTGCCCGAAATCCAGTTGAACTTCCACCACCTATTCCCAGCAAAAGTACTCGGGATGACAACTTCAGTAATAGTGTAAATGGAGGCGGTAACAACAATAATAATGACGATGCGATGCAAGCCCCATTTCTTAAGAGAATGAAAACTGCAACGCCTGGTTGCACCTATAGGGAATTTCTTGCCTGTAAACCAATTGAATTTGCAGGCAATGAAGGGGCAACTGTAGCACTGTGTTGGTTATAGAAAACCGAAGCAGTAATTAAAATAAGTAAACGTGCCGAGGAAGACAAGATCATGTACGGATCACATCTTTTTAAAGAAGGGGCACTAGAATGGTGGAACACAGTATTACAAGCCAAGGGGAGTGATGTGGCTTATGCCATGAATTGGGAAGAATTTAAAAGATTGGTGGAAAGAAAATTTTGTCCCGAATATGAAAAGGAAGAAATGAAAAATAAGTTCCTCAATCACCGGATGATAGACGTTGATTGTCGAGGATATACTTCGACATTCTTCGAATAAGCTAGAATTGTACCTACCCTGGCTTCGCCAGAACCGGTACTTATCTCTCGCTATATTTGGGGTTTAATTAGCGAGATTCGTGATATCGTCAAGGCTGCGAGACCCCGCACTATTGACGATGCTGTGGAATTAGCCAACACTTTGACCGACGGGTTGGTACGCACACAAGAAGAAAATTGGAAGAAGGAAGTGGCCCAAAAGATTACCCAAGGATTTCGTATGGGTAATAGTAGTAATTTCAAGAAAAAAGGAGCCGGGCAATCTTCCACTGCTCCATCCTGCAGTACCTGTAAAAGAAAGCATTTTGGAAGATGCAAAGGGTATTGCAATTTCTGCAAAATTCCAGGGCATCAAGAAGAAGATTGCAGGAGGAAGAAATCAACAATCTGCTTCAACTGTGGAGAAGCTGGACATTTTAGACCAGGTTGCCCTAAATTGGTCAAACCAGCTGACAACAAAGTCAAACCTGCAGAAGGAACTAATAAAAAGAACGTAAGAGCCTTTCAGCTGACTACTCAAGAAGCAGAACTCATCCCGGATGTGATAGCTGGTACGTTCCTAGTTCATGACGTTTATGCAAAAGTATTATTTGACTCTGGTGCAAACCAAAGTTTTATAAATACTTCATTCTTCCAAGCTCTTCACTTACCCTTAACCAACCTTAGGCAGATTTTTACGGTAGAAACCGCAAATGGTAATTCTGTCCACATAGATAAGGTCTTGCGAGAAGAAAAGATAGAACTCTTAGGCCATAAATTTTCTGCAAACCTGTTACCTATGAATTTAGCTGGATTCGATGTGGTGTTAGGAATGGATTGGTTAGTATCCAACCATGCTCGGATCCTTTATGATAAGAATTCAATAGAAATCCATGCACCCACAGGAGAAGTAATTATGATTACAGGAGATAAGCCACGTAAACCTCTGAAATTTATTTCAGTAATGAAAATGGTCAGTTATTCAAGAAAACAAGGAATAGTGTATATGATTTCGGTAATCATTAACACTAAGGGTAAGGAACTTAAAGAAATTCCAGTAGTATTAGAATACCCAGATGTATTCCCAGAAGAACTACCTGGATTACCACCCGATAGGGAAGTAGAATTTAGAATTCATCTAATTCCTGGAACTACACCGATAGCCAAGGCACCTTATCGGTTAGCACCCACTGAAATGTTAGAACTGAAAAAGCAGTTAGATGAATTATTAAGCAAAGGATTTATACAACCTAGTTCCTCTCCATGGGGAGCTCCAGTGTTGTTTGTAAAGAAGAAAGATGGTTCGATGCGAATGTGTATCGATTATAGGGAATTGAATAAGGTTACAATTAAGAATCGATACCAATTGCCTAGGATTGATGATCTTTTCGATCAACTACAGGGGGCTAGATATTTTTCTAAGATAGATTTACGCTCCGGATATCATCAATTGAAAGTATAAGAAGAAGACATACCTAAAACTGTTTTCAGAACTAGGTATGGTCACTACGAGTTTACAGTTATGCCTTTTGGACTAACAAACAACACTGGCTATCTTCCAAAGTTATAATTACAGGGATTAAGTCGTGGTTATCTTGAATCACTGGCTAGTGGGGTATTGTGCACATTACTAATTTCTCACGGTTAGGTTCATCAACCTAACAGTGATAATCATCACTACTTGGGTGAAAGGACCCAATAGTGGTATGACCATCGTCACCAGGGTGTGACACGGCGCTAGATAAAAATAAGATAGTAGCCATTGTAATCGCTCTTATGCTGTAATTCATAGCTATGTGTCATTTTATCAAATTGAGTGACTCGCCAGTATTTCCTCGCTGATAAAATATTTTTAAAATATGTTTCAGGTGACCTACTGTGAATCAAGGTAAAGTGCTACGGAGCACTAATAAAGCTTGAAGTGGTGGCTCAGTAAATAAATAAACATGTTTAGTAAAATAGGGGATTTTCTCGTGAAATTCCTCTATTGTAAATTGTGGGGTTGTCCCACATTATGAAATAAAATAATTGGGCATTTTTAAGTTTTAAAAGATCCTGTTAAAAAAGTTCCGCTGTCAACTCAAATAATAAATACCACGGGTTTCTGTCCCGCGGCTCCTGAACCGGGTAAAACCGGGACGGGGGCCGTGACAACTTGTGTCAAAGATCTCCAGATTCTAGTGTCAAAAGCGGGTGTTGTCAAAACGATGAGGATCACAAAAGGTCTAGAGATCCTGTCATACTAACGGTGCATCATAATGTAAACAAGTAACACATTCAATTGTACTATAATGCTGGGTATGCAACTATATGTAATGCAATAGAATGCATATGTGTACGCTAGATGTATAATCTATGCGATAAATAAAAGACGGACCTTGAAATATGGAGCATAGTGTCATGGTCTCTTTCAGAACTGATTTGGTTATAGTCTAGTTTTATAAAAACTTTTTAAAACCTAGTTCACTATAACAAGTGGCTCTGATACCAAACTGTCACACCCCCAAAATACCACATGCGGATTTCACCGTGAGGCGTGTGACGTACCAGAATCTAGCCACTAATCACATTGAACTAACAGTAGAATAATAAACGTATAATCTTATTCAACATGAAAAGTGCATTTCAAAACGTTTGATTAAAATAAGTAAACGTTCAGTGGAAGCATAATTCATCATTCAAACAACTAACTTCATTTTGTTTGGAAAACATAAGCAAAAATTTTAAATGTAGCCTCAAGTGAAACGACACATGACAACTCTAGCTCCCCAGACTGCAAGTTCCATTCCGTGATGTACCTATCGACCTGCAAGCATGGAGAAAAAGTGTGTCAACATAAAGTTCACGAGTTCACAGTTTTGTTTTACGTCAATTGATGTGTGAAATGTATATTAATTAAATTCAACAAGTTTTAAAAATTGGAAAAACCCGTAAACCACACACTACCGGCAAGTGTACCGGTCGTAAGTAGTAAAACAAGTAATTCCGTGTATCGAACTGTGGACACAATCTAGCGACTCTTATACTAAACTTCTATCGACCCCTAGCCTAATAATTTGGTTTTGTTTTCAGAAAAAAAATATTTTAACTAAAAAACAATTTAAATAAGTAGACGACCAATCAGCAACAAGCGCAGACAACTAGAAACTTGACTGGAACTCAAGTATGAGAAAAATAGGTTACCTAGGTAACAATCCCTAGACTCGTGAATAAAATCCTAACCTTGGTTTCGAATGAAGACTATGCCTAACCCGATAAACCCCGGAAGGTAAACCGAACCTAACAGTATGACAAGTGATGAAGTGCTAAAATGGAGTCACTCAAGTTATCGACCACCAAGTCCCACAACTATCAGGTATAAAGTTATTTATTTACTAAAACCCTAAAATTATGAAGCAGAAATAACAAAGAACACTGAGACCCTAGGAAACTCTAGACGCGAATAAACATATGAACCGAGTTATCGGCCACCCAAACTGCCAAACAACGCCCGACTAATAGCCTAGCAATTCTAGATTAGAGTTCTCGCTTCTAGAAAAGATTGCAAGTTTTAATTAATCGGTTTTAATAATTATTAAACTTGAATTAGATTTCTCACTTTCAAGGTCTAGACCAAAAGATTACAACTGTCACACCCCGACCGCGTAAAACAACAAACCGCGGCTGAAACATCGGGGAGTAGAGTAACAGAATCATTGTTTAACAACACATGGTATTTAAAGTTTTGTTTTATTTATTAAGTTGTTTACATTGTCTTGGAAATAACAGAAACATAACGTAAATTAAAATTGTCTTGCTTCATTTTAAGTCACTAAGGCCCTCGTCCGATCCTATGTTTGCATCATGATTATCTAACAACAACACCTGAAACACATGTGAAAATAGGTACGTCAGCATAAAAATGCCTGTTAGATACATAGGTTTTGTTAATGAAGAATTCATGACTTGTAGTTAAAAGAAATGTTTAACAAAAAGTAATCATGAACCTTATAAAAATGCTTTCTTTTATAAATCATACGAAAATCGATAAGAAATCAGATGATATAAAAGAATAATGTGTGGTTAAATAAATAACCAAGTAAAAATGAAATTGTGTAAAATATGTCGTTTCTAAAACAATGTCTTGTGAAAATATGTTATTTGTATAAAATGTATCATGTCTTTGTCGAAATGATTTAAATAACGCTACGATATGTAAAATCATAAAAGCACTTATATATAGGAAGTACCAGCGGCGTATCCACCATGCTTTTATCATATTACACACGCCTCGTTATTTAAATCACTTACCAAATAACCACCAAAATGTCTTGTTTAAACCGATGTCAAAATGTTTATGTGTAAACAATGTCTAATGTCAAATGTAAATCATGTCTTGTATAATCAAATGTTATATATGGCAAGCAAAAAGTATCTACTCAATCCCATAGGTAAAATGTACAAAACAATGTATTTGAATAAATCATAGTTTAAGTCAAAAGTTATGTTTTGCAAAAATCAATGCTTTACTGATACAAACATTTATGCGGTAATGTTTATCGTATACATCCAAGCCTTGAGACTGGCGGATAAACCCTTAACAAGTTAAAGGTTTATCAAAATGTTTTCGGATTCTATCATTCCTTACTTCCAAACAAACCTAGGATTCCAGGAATGGGAGTTGTCAATTCCTATGGTACCACTACATACTACCGAGCGGCATGATTAGTGTTAATGAACGTATTTTAGTTTCGTTAAACAAACCAAATGTCATACCAAATGTAAGCATGTTATGTAAAAATTATGTACTAAGTATGCTAAGTAAACATACAAAGCAGAAATGTTTATGAAATCATTGTGCTAGCATGTTAAGTAAACTTACGAAGCGGAAATGTTTATGAAATCAATGTGCTAGCATGCTAAGTAAACATACATAGCATAAATGTAATGCAAATCAATGTGCCCATATGCTAAGTAAACATATGAAGCAAAAGTGTTTATGAAATCAATGTGCTAGCATGCTAAGTAAACATACATAGCAAAGCATAAAGGAAATCATGTACTATATGCGTACTAATGAACATAGCAAGTATACATTAAGAAAGCACGGAAAACACAAAAAGTAACAAGTAGGCACATGTGTTTCACCCCAAAATATTTGAAAGCGGTAAAAGAGTGGAGTATATACTCACTTGATATTGCTTAGTAATCTTGAAATAACAACCAAATAACGCTTGAAAGATCACGGAATCAAACGGCACCTAATATAGGTAACTATGTGAATAAACCAGACCTAAATCGGCAGATCGGATAGAATGAGATTTCGTAAACCAAATAAGTATTGGAACTCATATGTTATGGTTAAACAAGGCCTACGTTCTAAGTTGATACCTATCCTAAGTTCTTATGACCCGTTACGACTCGTTAAGGTAGTTTACGCTACTTTAACGTGTCGTTCGCGCAAAAGCGTGTTCAGATCGACTAACTAGTCCTATGACAAGCATTATATGCCTTAACATGTCTAATAACATTGCATAATCAGTTTAAATGTCAAAATTTAGGTACATATGCTTAAAATGAAATTATACGTAAAAACGACATTTTGGTCATTTTCCTAAGGCATATAAACTACCTATCTTACAACTGACTAAACGAAGTGACCATAAGGTATAACCTCGGAAGGTTATTCCCTATACAACTATGGTCACAAAACATGTTTGGTCGGATCCTAATGATCAACCAAACGGGTCGGGTTCGAAAGTGTAAGCGGTTGTTTAGACCGCTTAACTTACGACCCTAAATAAGCACTAAACTAAAAGTGACTAGTTAAACATGTTAAAACATGTTTAACTAAGTTAGAAAACAGGTTTGATATCAAAACAAAGTGTTTTGATACCCGAAAATAGCTTTGTCGCTAAATACGCATAAATATGCATTTTGACCGAAACTTTGACTCGTCACTACGCCTAATCAACGTGGTAATCAGTAGGTATAGTCACAAGGGATTATAACCATCGTGATTACGCTCACGTTTCAAAGTTCGAACGAACTTTGACTTGACCATAACATGGTCAAGGCAGAAAGTCAAACACTGTTTGACTTTCATGCTTGTAATACATGAACAAGCATGAAAGAAACTTACAATGGGTCCAAGCTAGGAATAAGAACTCAAGAATGCTCAGGTAGGTGGTCTTCAACTATGTGAATACATCCACTTAGAGCAGATGAGATCAAATGAGCAAGGAACAAGAATGAAAAACCTAAGCTATTTAAAGAAATCTTGAATCAACAGGATCATTCCATGTGTTTTTGAGTGGATCAAAGCTTGATCCTAGCCCTACACATGTTGCCCATTGTTTTAAATACTTGAAACAAGCTCCATGTATTGAAAAACCATGTTAAAAACCAAAGAAACAGCTGCTGAAAGCCAGATTCAATGTTTCTGCCAGCTACAGGACTCGCCGGCCGCGAAGAAAGGCACAACAGGCTTCGCCCCAGGCGAGGGAGTCTGATCAGCAACTTTCACAAATTGGCAGAACAGGCCCCTATAGCTTAAAACTTGATTTTTGCCCCAGGCACAACAGGCTTCGCCCCATGACTTTTCTGCTATGTATGTTGACTGAGCATGCTAGCACATTGATTTACATGACTTTTCTGCTTTGTATGTTAACTTAGCATACTTAGTACATTGTTTTACATTACAATTTGTTGCATATGCTCATCCAACATATGAACACATTATATTACATTTTGAACCGTTTGTAACTATTTGACCATGTGAACCGTTGTAACCACTTGACTATGTGAACCGTTGTAACCATTAGACCATGTGAACCGTTATAACCATTTGACCATGTGAACCGTTATAACCATTGGATTATGTGAACCGTTTGTAACTGTTGAACTGTGTAAACCGTATTTGACCATACATAAACATTTCTACAATTGTTAAACATTACATTTTGGTGGTTGTTTGGGTAAGTGATTTAAGTAACGAGGCGATGTGTAATACGATAAAAACATGGTGGATACGTCGCTGGTACTTCCTATATATAAGTGCTTTTATGGTATTACATATCGTAGCGTTATTTAAACCATTTCAGTTTAGACATATTACATCTACAATACAATCTTCACATAAACATTGTTTTACAAATAACTTAACTTATACAAACTCATTTTACATGGTTATTCACTTAACCATACATTATTCTTTTAAACATATATATATCATTTGGTTTATTTATCACTTTTCAAATGACTTATGAAAGGAACCACTCAACAAGATTCATGGCTACTTTTATTAAACAGTTTCTTTAAACGCCAGTCATGAATCCTATTTTCACAAAACCTATGTATCTCACAGGCATTTTTATGCTGACGTACCTATTTTCACTTGTGTTTTCAGGAGCTGTTGCATAGGATGATCGAGACACATTTAGGCGGACCTGTACCTTAGTGACTTAAAACGAAGCAAGAACTAGTTAATTTATGTTATGTACTCTTTGTTTCTTGTTTAAGACAATGTAACTCTCTTGATTGATAAATAAAATATAACTTTAATTACCATGGTTGTGAAACAATTAATTCTGTTACAACACTCCCCGACGTTTCCGCCATGTTTTCGTTGTTTTACGTGGTCGGGGTGTGACAGAAAAGTTGGTGTCAGAGCCAATGGTTATAGGGAATTAGGTTATTAGTAATGCTTTGACCTAGACTATAACCTTCCTAGGACCCTAACGCAATAAGATTTGCGTTTAGATTTTTAAAACAAAAACCGTCACCTATCCTTAGGTGATAACCGCAACGAGAACATCAATTCCGAATCCGCTTTGAAAATTCATCATCTGTTTTTGGATGATTGATTACTAGGTTTTGAACCCTTTGTTGTAAGGTTTTGAACCCTCTGTTACAAGGTTTTGAACCCCTTTGAGTTTTCAAAATCTCGTCAAAAGTTTTGGGTCCTAAATAGTGTGAACACGTGCAAACTGGAAGAGTGAATGCCTGTACCCTGGGTTTTCTGTCTAAGGCTAGAGTGTCCGTACAAATCCGCATAATCGGACCAGTCACTCTTACCTGGGAACTCTTGGGGTGAGTGTCCACTTATAGGCGAGCATGTCTTCGCGATACATTACGAGGACCTACTTGCTTAGATTCAGCCTTTGTGTGTCGTTTGTTTGCTTCGTGGTTCAAGCAAATGACCATCACCCATGATTTTGGTCAGTAGTTATAACATCCTATTCTTACCCAATGCTATTTCATTTGTTTTCTCTCTTATATTTCCCCTTTTTAGAATGCCTCCTCGACGCGACAATCAGATAGCGAATGCCGAACTGGCAGAAATCATCGCGCAGCAAATGGCTGCTGCTTTCCAAAATCTTATTGCTCAACTGAACCAAGCCAACAACAACAATAATGCTCCATGCAATTTCAAGAGTTTCAATTCGGCTAAGCCACTCAAGTTTAGTGGTTCTGAAGGAGCAACTGGGCTCCTACAATGGTTCGAGAGCACTGAGAGTACATTTTGTCACGTTCAGTGTCCTGATAATCGCAAGGTCGAGTTTGCTTCCAGTGTGTTTCTGAAGAGGGCTCTTACATGGTGGAACCGGGTAATGAGAGACCGTGGTGCCGAGGTTGCTTTAGCACAGACTTGGGCCGAGCTTAGGGCTCTTATGATGAAGGAATTCTGTCCTAGTCATGAGCTAAGGGCTCTAGAAAGGGAATTTGATGATCTTAAGCAAGATAGCGGTGAGCATCGAGCCTACACGGACCGTTATGAGGAGTTAAGTCTGTTATGCCCAAACATGGTCACGCCTTTGGATAAGGCAATCAAAAAGTACATTGATGGCCTCCCTGACTCAATACAAGACATTGTGACTGGTAGCAACCCTACTACAGTTAGACAGGCCATTGAGGTAGCTGCAACCTTGACTGAATCTCAGATCAGGAAAGGTAAACTTTTTCGAAAGGGTGACAAGAAACCAATCGAGGAATCAAAGACCATGGATGAACAGACTGGATCCCCTAAGAAGTCAAAGAAGCGAAAGGCTTCTCAGAACTTCGCCATGGTCGCTCACAATGGTCAAGCCGTCCCTAACCAACCAGCTCAACCCCCTGCGAGGAAGCCCTACAACGGAACTGCACCCTTGTGCAACCAATGTAGCCTACATCATCATGCTGGTGTGAAGTGCCGCACATGCCAAGTTTGTGGACTTATAGGTCATATAGCGAGGGTTTGCCCAACTGCAGTTGCACCCAACCAAGTTAACAACAATCCTGCTCAAGGTCGTTTTCCACCAGGTTCTTGTTTCAACTGTGGCGAGATGGGCCATTTCCAAAGAAACTGCCCAAATCTTGCTAATGCGAATCCAGTGCAGGGATGAGCATCTGACCGAATGGAAGACAATGCTGTTTAGAAATAATCACGTCTTATGTATTATTTTCTTTTGTTGTCAAGGTCCATGAAACAGTTGTTGATGTTGTTTATAAATAAATCTTTTACTTACATTGCAATATGTTTATTATGGTTGCATGAATGAACAACATATCCCCTACGATACCGACAATCAAGGAACCGTATTCCTTGAAGAACAGACTACCCCCAAATTTCTTCTATTGTATGATCTCTTGCGTTTTTCACGAAAATCCTAAGTAACCGTTTCCTCCAAGGAAAACGAAGTACAAAGTGCAAGTTACAACTCTGGACGAATACCCACTCCTTAATGGGGTACCTAAGGATATTTCCGTAAGTCCTTAATTGTTGTATACCTTAATTCGAATATGGTGATTCCTTGTAAAAATCGAATTTTTTTTTAGAAGATCATCCTATCTTTTCAGATAGATGCTTGAGGACGTTGAAGTCCATCAAATGGGTTCCTGATATGCCTTGAATACCCATGTTCAAATCAACGCCAAGTTAATAACAATCAATACCAAGATAATAACAATTAATAACCAAGAAAACAATTATGTGATTTTGTGCTTATGTGTTCCCTTTTATGTTTTTGTGTGATCCAAATTATGTCATCCAAATCCTCGTGAATCTTCCATATCTTTGTATAAGGGATTCATAGTAGGATACCCAAAGGTACTACCTAAAATCCTTAATGGGCTTCTACGTTGTAGTTAAGTCCCTTGGATTATAAAGTACTACTCCATAATTAGACCCCTTGAGTGGTCTAGTTAAATAGATTGATCCAAAAATCTGGTTAGGAATATCATGTGATGATATAGCTAGAAGGACTCCTTGGTGGCCTAATTAAAAAGATCATCTATCGATCTAATTAAAAGGACCCTATGGTAGTCTAGTCACCCTCATCACAGGTTTGATTTTCTTCCCCTAAACAATTACAAAACAAACTGTGCGGACTGTGCAAGGAATTACGTAATTATGGATGTATACATAATTATGGAATTTAGTGCACAAGAATCACAGCAAGTTATGTCATGTATCTAGAGTTAACCCAATTCATTTCCAACTCTGATGAAGCAACCGTTGAAAATGACTCCGTCTGTTCATTTTCGTTTCCAAAGATTATCCGTTGAGGAAATGAATATCCGTTTGTCTAATCCTTCATTTCCATTTCTGATGAAGCAACCGTTGAAAATGACTCCTTTAGTTCATTTTCGTTTCTGAAGATTACCCATTGAGGAAATAAATATCCGTTTGTTTATCCTTCTCATTTCCGTTTCTGAGGAAGCAACCGTTGAAGATGACTCCGTCTGTTCATTTTCGTTTCTAAAGATTATCCGTTGAGGAAATGAATATCCGTTTGTTTAATCCTTCATTTCCAATTCTGAAGAATACCCGTTGAGGAAAATGACTCCGTTAGTTCATTTTTGTTCTGAAGGATATCCGTTGAGGGAAATGAATATCCGTTTGTTTAATCCTTCATTTCCAATTCTGAAGAATACCCGTTGAGGAAAATGACTCCGTTTGTTCATTTTCGTTCTGAAGGATATCCGTTGAGGGAAATGAATATCCGTTTGTTAAATCCTTCATTTTCCATTTCCGAAGAACCCGTCGAGGAAAATGACTCCGTTCATTCATTTTCGCTTCTGTAGAATATCCGTTGAGGAAAATAACGGGATTATGGCTTTCATATCTTTAATGATCATTTAACACAAAGTCACAGACAGACTCCTACGAATAAATTTCGGGACGAAATTTCCTAAAGTAAGGGAGACTGTGAAACCTGGATCACTGCGACTAGCAAACAAATACCAAATCAATGAAATATTGTGTTTCATACTTGGAATTTGTATAAATATGTGTGATCTTTGCACATATCAATTCTTGTTCGATTTCGAACTTTAAATCGCTTTCTGGAAGGTTATACTAAATCTAATGTGTAAATATAACCAGTTTATTGCAACAAACACTCTGGAACAGTGACATACGCTTAACATACCTTAAATAACCTTTACATAACTTAGAAATAAGTTTTGAAGGCTTTGGTATGGCAAAAACAAGTTAATTAGCTTACAGGGACTAAATTTGACAAACTACGAAAGCATGCCAATTTGAACTAGAACGAACATTCCGGAACTTTATCATAAGTTAAACATACCCTAAATAACCTTTACATAGCTTAGAAATAGGCTTTGAAGGGTTCGGTATGCTAAAATAAACTTTATTGATCAATAGGGACTAAAAGCGTCAAAAAGTGCACAAGTTTGCATTTTCACGTATATTTTACGTTCTGAATATATATCCGGACATCCAAAAATTTATGTAAGTATTAAAATATTTTATTTTAGTGTTTGGCATGATAAAATTCCATTCATCGCTTAACTTGGATCATTTTTTTTGCGTTCGTTACGACTTCCGTCGTAATTAAGCGAATAACGCAACCGTACGACCAAACGAGCCGACATCTGACATATTTTTGAGCATATTTTAAGTTTCCTATACTTTAACTTTATTTTAGAGCCTTGAAATGGGGTTAACGGGGCTTAAAAATGCCAAAAATCAAGTTTTACAAGTGCAGGGACCATTTTTGAAATTTCTGGCTGATTCAATGAACCTAGTCCATTTTGAAGTGTTGATGGTTTTAACCCATGGTTTTGCAAAACCATGGGCTGGTATTCAATGAACATAGTCCTTATTAAGGGCTCCCATAGTTTTAGAAAACCATGGGCACACATGTAAGGTCCAGATCAAAGCTCAGTTTTCGATGAACGATCTTAACGGTTCTTGAATTCCTATAAATACCCACCCTCACTTCCTCCCAAAGCACACTTGAATCTGATTTTGGCTCTCTAAGTTGAAGTTTATGCTTCATACCTGAGAGTAAATCGGATCAAGAGCTTGCGGGGACCTTCTGTAAGTATTCTTTCGTTCTTTTCATTCGTTTTTGTCGTTAAAGTCAAACTGCGTTTGACTTTCTGCTTTGACCAGTTTATGGTCAACGTGAAGTTCATTTGAACTTCATAATGTGAGCGTAATCACGATGGTTATAGTCCCTAGTGACTATACCTACTGATTACCACGTTATCTAGGCTCAGTGACGAGTCGTAGTTTCGGCCAAAATGCGCTTTCTCGCGTACTTTGTAACCAAACTACTCTAGGATATCAAAACCGTTTGTTTTGATATCAAAACCTATTTTCTAACTTAACTAAACATGTTCTAGCATGTTTAGCTCCTCGTTTTTTTTAGATTAGTGCTTGTGTGGAGCCGAAAGTCAAGCGGACTAAACACCCGCTTAGACTTTCGAACACGACCCGTTTGGTCGATCATTCGGATCCGACCAAACATGTTAAGTGACCATAGTAGCGTAGGGCATAAGCTTCCGCGGTTATACGTTATGGTCACTTAGGTTTGATTAGTCGCATGATAGGTAGTTTATATGCCTTAGGTAAATTACCAAAATGCCCTTTTTACACCAAAATTCATTTTAAACATATGTAACATAACATTTAACATCTAAACTGATTTGGCAACAATATTAGACATGTTAAGGAATATTTTACTTGTCATAGGACTAGTTAGGCGGTCCGAACGCATTTTACGCAAACGATGCATTAAAGTAGCATAAGCTACCTAAACGGGTCGTAATGGGTCGTAAGCACTTAGGTTAGGATTCATTTTAGTATGTAGGCTTTGTTAAACCATATTACATGAGTTCTCACACTCATTTGGTTTACGAACCCTCATTCTATCCGATCCTCCGATTTAGGTCTGGTTTATTAACATAGTTACCTATATTAGGTACCGTTTGATTTCCGTGATCTCTAGCATTGTTTGGTTGTTACTCAAGGACTACTAAGCAATCTCAAGTGAGTACATAGACCCCTCTTTTACTATTTTCCAAACATTTTGGGGTGAAACACATGTGCCTACTTGTTACTTTCATGCTTTCCATGTTTTCATATCATATACTTGCTATGTTCACTAGTACGCATATAGTACATTGTTTTACTTTACATTCCTGCTATGTATGTTGACTGAGCATGCTAGCACATTGATTTACATGACTTTTCTGCTTTGTTTGTTAACTTAGCATACTTAGTACATTGTTTTACATTACAATTTGTTGCATATGCTCATCCAGCATATGAACACATTATATTACATTTTGAACCGTTTGTAACTATTTGACCATGTGAACCGTTGTAACCACTTGACTATGTGAACCGTTGTAACCATTAGACCATGTGAACCGTTATAACCATTTGACCATGTGAACCGTTATAACCATTTGATTATGTGAACCGTTTGTAACTGTTGAACTGTGTAAACCGTATTTGACCATACATAAACATTTCTACAATTGTTAAACATTACATTTTGGTGGTTGTTTGGGTAAGTGATTTAAGTAACGAGGCGACGTGTAATACGATAAAAACATGGTGGATACGCCGCTGGTACTTCCTATATATAAGTGCTTTTATGGTATTACATATCGTAGCGTTATTTAAACCATTTCAGTTTAGACATATTACATCTACAATACAATCTTCACATAAACATCATTTTACAAATAACTTTACTTATACAAACTCATTTTACATGGTTATTCACTTAACCATACATTATTCTTTTAAACATATATATATATCATTTGGTTTATTTATCACTTTTCAAATGACTTATGAAAGGAACCACTCAACAAGATTCATGGCTACTTTTATTAAACAGTTTCTTTAAATGCCAGTCATGAATCCTATTTTCACAAAACCTATGTATCTCACAGGCATTTTTATGCTAACGTACCTATTTTCACATGTGTTTTCAGGAGCTGTTGCATAGGATGATCGAGACACATTTAGGCGGACCTGTGCCTTAGTGACTTAAAACGAAGCAAGAACTAGTTAATTTATGTTATGTACTCTTTGTTTCTTGTTTAAGACAATGTAACTCTCTTGATTGATAAATAAAACGTAACTTTAATTACCATGGTTGTGAAACAATTAATACTGTTACAACACTCCCCGACGTTTCCGTCACATTTTGTTGTTTTACGTGGTCGGGGTGTGACAAATACCTTAGTTATCCAAGTAAGGATTTATAGTGGTACTTTGAGTAATCGTCCAGAGTTGTAACTTGTAGATTGTACTTTGTTTCTTAGAAGGAAACGAGTACTTAGGATTTTCGTGGAGATCGCGAGCGATCACATGAATGGGAGAACTATGAGAGTAGTCTGTCTTGCAAGGAACATTGTTCCTCGGTGTCGGTATCCTAGGGTTATGTCATATATACATGTGTTCACATTGATTTTGTAAATGAAACGACCAAATTTATTTATGGAACAACCAAAGCGTTTCAAGATTCTTTGAAAGCAAAAGAAACAAAACATAAAATCATAGTTGTTTTTAAGTAGCATCATCTTCCAGTCAGCCAAATGCTCATTCATGGGTCGGATTTGCATTGACAACCTTTGGGCAATTATTCCTGAAATGACCCATCTTGCCACAGTTGTAGCATGATCCAGGCGGGTATGGCGCTTGAGCAGTAGCAGGATTTGCATCAGTTTTGTTTTGGTTAGCAAAACGGCATCCATTTACCAAATGTCCCCAACATCCACAGTTACATTTGAGATATGGTGTTTGATTCGGATGATGACGGTTGCATCGATTACATAGAGGAGCTTTTCCTCTGTATGGCTTCTTAGCTGGTGGTGTTGCCACCTGGCTACGCCCCACTTGATTTGGGGCAATCGCTGAAAGATTCTTTGAAGTTTTACGCTTCTTTGACTTTCTTCAAGGCTTAACTTTTGTCTTCTTAGGTGCCTCAGGAGTAGCTTCACCCTTAAGATGAGACATGGCAACAGCTAATTCAATGGTCCTCTGGAGTACTATGCCTATTCGTTGGGCAATTGTAGCAGCCTGTTCGGACATTTGAGTGTCGCTGCGATGAAGAGGCATCCTAAAGATAGTGGAAGACATGCGAGGAAACAAGTGAGATGTTATCGGAAAATCAAAACAGAATGTTTAAATATATCGACAACGCATAAGGATTATGATCCTTTGTTTGTTACCTAAGGCAAACAAACGACACGGTGACTAATCATACTAAGCGAGTCATGTTAATATATCGCGAAGACATGCTTTACCCTATAAGTGGACACTCACCCCAAAAGTCCCCAAGTAAGAGTGACTGGTCTGATACTGCGGATTTGTACGAACACTCTAGCTTTAGACAGAAAATTCGAGATACAGTTACCCACCCTTCCAGATTGCACCTGTTCACATTATAATGAACCGAACCTTGACGAGATTTTGAAAATTTGAAGTTTCAAAACCTTATAATAAATCATCTAGGAATAAATTATTGGTTTTCAAAATGGATTTGTAATTTGTGATCTTATTATGGTTGTCACCTAAAGATAGGTGACGGTATTGTTTTAGAATCTAAACGCAAGTAAACTCGCGTTAGGGTCCTAGGAAGGTTATAGACTAGGTCAAAGCATTACTAATAACCTAATTCCCTATAACCATGAGCTCTGATACCAACTCTTCTGTCACACCCCGACCGCGTAAAACAACAAACCGCGGCGGAAACGTCGGGGAGTGGAGTAACAGAATCATTGTTTCACAACACATGGTATTTAAAGTTTGGTTTTATTTATTAAGTTGTTTACGTTGTCTTGGAAATAACAGAAACATAACTTAAATTAAACTTGTCTTGCTTCATTTTAAGTCACTAAGGCCCTCGTCCGATCCTATGTTTGCATCATGATTATCTAACAATAGCACCTGAAACACATGTGAAAATAGGTACGTCAGCATAGAAATGCCAGTGAGATACATAGGTTTTGTTAATGAAGGATTCATGACTTGTAGTTAAAAGAAATGTTCAACAAAAAGTAGTCACGAACCTTATAAAAATGTTTTCTGTTATAAATCATACGAAAATCGATAAGAAATCAGATGATATAAAAGAATAATGCATGGTTAAATAAATAACCAGGTAAAAATGAAATTGTGTAAAATATGTCATTTGTAAAAAAATGTCTTGTGAAAATATGTTATTTGTATAAAATGTATCATGTCTATGTCGAAATGATTTAGATAACGCTACAATATGTAACATCATAAAAGCACTTATATATAGGAAGTACCAGCAGCATATCCACCATACTTTTATCATATTACACACGCCTTGTTATTTAAATCACTTACCAAATAACCACCAAAATGTCTTGTTTAAACCAATGTCAAAATGTTTATGTGTAAACAATGTCTAATGTCAAATGTAAATCATGTCTTGTATAATCAAATGTTATGTATGGCAAGCAAAAGGTATCTACTCAATCCCATAGGTAAAATGTACAAAACAATGTATTTGAATAAATCATAGTTTAAGTCAAAAGTTATGTTTTGCAAAAATCAATGCTTTACTGATACAAACATTTATGCAGTAATGTTTATCGTATACATCCAAGCCTTGAGACTGACGGATAAACCCTTAACAAGTTAAAGGTTTATCAAAATGTTTTCGGATTCTATCATTCCTTACGTCCAAACAAACCTAGGATTCCAGGAATGGGAGTTGTCAATTCCTATGGTATCACTACATACTACCGAGCGGCATGATCAGTGTTAATGAACGTATTTTAGTTTCATTAAACAAACCAAATGTCATACCAAATGTAAGCATGTTATGTAAAAATTATGTACTAAGTATGCTAAGTAAACATACGAAGCAGAAATGTTTATGAAATCAATGTGCTAGCATGCTAAGTAAACATACAAAGCGGGAATGGTTATGAAATCAATGTGCTAGCATGCTAAGTAAACATACCTAGCAGAAATGTAATGCAAATTAATGTGCCCATATTCTAATTAAACATATGAAGCAAAAGTGTTTATGAAATCAATGTGCTACCATGCTAAGTAAACATACATAGCAAAGCATAAAGGAAATCATGTACTATATGCGTACTAATGAACATAGCAAGTATATGTTAAGAAAGCACGGAAAACACAAAAAGTAACAAGTAGGAACATGTGTTTCACCCCAAAATATTTGAAAGCGGTAAAAGAGGGGACTATGTACTCACTTGATATTGCTTAGTAGTCTTGAAATAACAACCAAATAACGCTTGAAATATCACGGAATCAAACGGCACCTAATATAGGTAACTATGTTAATAAACCGGACCTAAATCGGCAGATCGGATGGAATGAGGTTTCGTAAACCAAATGAGTATTTGAACTCATATGTTATGGTTTAACAAGGCCTACATTCTAAGTTGATACCTATCCTAAGTGCTTATGACCCGTTACGACTCGTTAAGGTAGTTTACGCTACTTTAACGTGTCGTTCGTGCAAAAGCGCGTTCGGGTCGCCTAACTAGTCCTATGACAAGCATTATATGCCTTAACATGTCTAATAACATTGCATAATCAGTTTAAATGTCAAAATTTAGGTTACATATGCTTAAAATGAAATTATGCGTAAAAAGGGCATTTTGGTCATTTTCCTAAGGCATATAAACTACCTATCATACAACTGACTAAACGAAGTGACCATAAGGTATAACCTAGGAAGGTTATTCCCTATACAACTATGGTCACAAAACATGTTTGGTCGGATCCTAATGATCGACCAAACGGGTCGGGTTTGAAAGTCTAAGCGGTTGTTTAGACCTCTTAACTTACGACCCTAAATAAGCACTATACTAAAAGTGACTAGTTAAACATGTTAAAATATGTTTAACTAAGTTAGAAAACAGGTTTGATATCAAAACAAAGTGTTTTGGTACCCGAAAATTGCTTCGTCGCAAAATACGCATTAATAGGCATTTTGACCGAAACTTTGACTCGTCACTACGCCTAATCAACGTGGTAATCAGTAGGTATAATCACAAGGGACTATAACCATCGTGATTACACTCACGTTGCAAAGTTTGAACGAACTTTAACTTGACGATAACACGGTCAAAGCAGAAAGTCAAACACTGTTTGACTTTCATGCTTGAAATACATGAACAAGCATGAAAGAAACTTACAAAGGGTCCAAGCTAGGAATAAGAACTCAAGAATGCTCAGGTAGGTGGTCTTCAACTATGTAAATACCTCCACTTAGAGCAAATGAGATCAAATGAGCAAGGAACAAGAATGAAAAACCCAAGCTATTTATAGAAATCTTGAATCAACAATATCATTCCATGTGTTTTTGAGTGGATCAAAGCTTAATCCTAGCCCTACACATGTTGCCCATTGTTTTAAACAAGTTAACGTCAACCCGCGCGTTGCGGCGGGATGTTTATTATGAGTGTGTTTAGTATCACTATATGAGATTAAAAAATTGTTAGGTTTATATTCAAAATTATTAAAATGTGTATCGGTATTGGGTGACGCTGAAATTGTTTAAACTAAATTTATATCGATACGTGTCGAAACGACGTACTCATAATTTTTATAAAATCCTATCAATCCTACATAGTTAATGAAATTGTTGATGCTTGGAGCACACCCACAGTTGAATTCGGTGTTGAATATTTCCTTTATGGATCTAACGACATCAAAATTCCCCATTACCACACATAAACCATCCAAAGGCTCAATAGTTTGAGTAATGGCATCCCATAAATGTCGTTTATCCTAGAAGCCGTGTGAGCATATCCATTTGCAATATGAATTGGGACACTTACCTGATCAATACCTAAAAGTTTCTATACTTAATTGTATTTCAACATTTGTAGACACCTGGATCCCAAATGAAAATCAACCCACCACATCGCCCATCCGTGGTCGATTCGAATTCTACTAGCTTGTTCCCCGCACAGTCATTTAAATTTGTGTTTCAAGTGATTAATTAAATTCTCTGAAAACTAAAATTTTATCAACGACTTAACAATTTTTACCTTCTTTGAATTTGGTGCTACAAAGATTATGTGATCGTATAAAAGTCATCAGATGGAGTTCATAAAAAAGTTTGGTCCGTAACTTCATTCCACCAAACTTCATTCGATTAGTCAAATTTGAAACAATTTTTGTGTATAATCAAATTCAAAGTCACTTAGTAAAATCAATAAAGTTCAAGTTGTTCGTCTTGGTTGATTTTCATAACTTCATCATTCATCTTCATCTTGTTCTTCAAAGAACAAACACAACTATAAACTTTTTTTTTTTTTGAGAAACAGCAAATCTTTAGAGATTAACATAAAGTCGGTGAAACCACTTATCATAGATGTGCACCAAAATTTGCATGAAACTTTTCATCCTAACACGAAAGTCAAAATCTCTCTTTAATTGGACCGGCTTCATTTAATTGATTAAATGATGCTTCACAAGCAACTAAAAGAAAGGTGTCATTTTGTACCATGCCCCGCATGAACCGACACACCAACTCAATAATCAACGGTTTTGAGAGGGTCACACTGTATCAAAGAGATTTTACGTAGCCTATATAGAACCGCAATCGAATTGAATTTTGGCCTCATGATCTGTGAACCAAGTGGCGTGCTTCAGATCATTATTTTCAAGCGAATGGAGGTTCGCTCAGATCTGGATGGCAGATCTTCGATGATTGCAACGTCACCAAAGCACTCGCCGTTGGTTCGCTTCGGACACAAACCCTTCAGATCTGGTTATTCAACATGACAACTCTAACCATCCCTCTCTTTATCCCTCTTATTAAACTGGCGTTTCCATTCTCACCCATACTTACCAATGCAATTCTTATATACATAATAACAATATATACAAAAGTAAGTAACAGAAACTTAAATCACACATCAATTTCAAAACGCTAATCAATATTAAATGAAATATATTGTGATAAATGTATCTAATAAATTGATCTATCAACAGAAGTATGATCAATTTTGAAGGAAACAATCAAACATCACATGTTGACTAAACCTAACAAAAAAAAGTCAAACGCCGAATATATGCTACGAAAGAATAACAATGGAAGGGTATAATTGTTACATCAAAAAAATGTTATTGCAGAATATATATATATATATATATATATATATATATATATATATATATATATATAGAAACGGGATCGGGAGAAAACGCTCAAAAGTGTGAGAACGGTGTCACGCCGCTTAGAAAAGGGCGGAGGGGCTTTTTTGTCCTTTCATCTTCTGTTTTTCCTATTCCGCTTTTTCCCAATGTTGTTTTAAATTTTGGTTTTTGAGATTTTTGGCATTAATCAAATTCAATAATTAATGGCGTTTTAATGGTTCTATTGTGTCAACATTTTGGCATTTATGACGTTTATGGCGTTATTCACATCGTATGCCAATGGAACCCAGGGGGCAGGAAATCTATTTGAATGGCGTTTTCCAAGGCGTTTAAACAAGTTGGCCTATTGATCTGTTATTTTTTATAAACATTTTGGCGTTTGTGGTATCTTGGCGTTTTACTATTGTTAAATTATATTTCAACCACGGGAAATAAATTAAAAATCCTAATTGGATCTCTTTTCCCAATCTTCAGTGTCATCAGTCTCTCTCTTCTTTAATAGTACAAGAACTGTCATCAAATATATGGCGTTTTATTTAAAACTTAACAAACCCATGGGTTTGATTTTTTTGGCATGCTCGTCTGTTGAACTGTGTTTTTGTGTGGATGTTTCGGGACATAGATCTATGGCGTGTTAGTGAGTTTTTCACTTTTCCTTTTCTGGATCTTCATCTTTATAGTGAACCCACTCTTTAGTGTCTTTGACCTATTCTGCTCATCCAGACCTTCTTCAAGAACAAAAAAGCCATATGACTGGCATTAGTAGCTTTTTCCTGAAATTTTGTCCATCTCATGCAGCAACATCTTTTCTGTGGTACTTCCCTCTGATAACAATTCATTCAGTTTATTTGTTGGCATTTTACAGTGGGTGGTATTTAGTAGTATTTGGCGTTTTTTTTTTGTTTGATCAAATGGAAGTTGCTGAGATGTATCATTTTATAGGATGTCTTTTGGTGCCTAAATTAGGCGGTGTATTATTATAATAAAGTATTTTGTCTTTTCAGTTATTGTTTTGTAATTAATGTTTTTGATAAGCTTTTTATCTCTGAAGTCTGTAACACGTCCCATCTTTCAAGTTTGGCGTTTTAGATTCTTCAGTATTTAATGATTTTGTATTTACTGTTTCTAGTTAGATTTTCAAGTTTGCTTTAAATTTTTTTTCTTATTTTTTTTATTTGGGTTTTTTATAATAATTTTTTCAAAGTAATTTTATTATAGTTTGGCAGTTTTTTGGTGGCGTTTAACTGGATGATATCGTTTTAAACAACCATTTTGGCTGTTTTGGCGTTTTTATTATATATGGCGTTTTTTATTAGATAACAATTAACTGAAAAGGAAAATAAAAAAAAGAATACATAAACAATTGATCTTCCAAATCTTCTCTGTCTCCAGTCTCTTTCTTTCTCTTTTTTGAATCATGTTAACTGGCTTGTTAGACTTTCGTATGATTCATTTTGTTTTTTTTGTTTTTCAAGTAGTGTTAGTGCATTATGTCTATTGACTTCATCTTGTATCGAGTTATGTAATAGGATAGGATAGGTTAACCAGTGCTCGGGGTGCTAGAAACTAGATTTAGTGGATATAATGCTAATTCCGCTTGAAAGTGTCATTGGCAAGTTCAATCGAAATTAACTTAGTTAATTCCGCTTGAACATGTCTTGGTCCATTTCAAGCGGAATCACATCCACTATATATAGGGCACTTGTCCGTTTCATTTGAAGCAGAATTACTTCTTGTGATCTGGTAACGAAGTGCTGCCGGATTGTCTCTAGGTGCTGTAATACTCTCAAAATCAATACAAGAGACTTTATAATTACATCGAGCGTCCGTGTCATTGATTCCGCCTTTGATTCGGATAAACAACTCTTCTGATCGACTCATTCAGGTCGTACAACGATCCTACAAGTGGTATCAGAGCTCAGGAAGAAGAGTTCAACTTGATTTCATTGTTTTTCTGACTTCTACACCTTCTTTTTCAAATTGGACAAGATTTTACGGACAAAATGGATTGAATTTTTCACAGTACATGTGAAACAGTGTTTTAACAAAGCCTTGAGAGAATCAGACCTTAATACGGCTTAAAAGTGAAAAAAATGGACCAAAGTTGTAATTCCGCTTGAACGAGTATATTAATTCCGCTTGAAAAATTCGTCTGATTTCGCTTCAACTCATAATTCCGCTTGAAATTAGCAAGTTATTCCGCTTGAATCTGCTATTTCGCTTGAAAGTTCATCTGATTCCGTTTCAAAGTTTGATTCCGCTTGAAGATTTCGCTTGAATCAGCTATTCCGCTTGAAAGTCTTTATTTCGCTTGAAAAGTCATCCATGTGATTTGGTTTGAACATGTCATCCAAGTGATTTCGCTTGAAAGCAGTTATCTCGTTTGAACAAGTGATTCCGCTCCAAAAGTGATTTCGCTTGAAATCACTATTTCGCTTGAAAGTGAACTTTTTGCGTCGAGATCATTTCACGTCAATCGAGTGTCAGTTTATTTCAAGTTGTGTGATATTGTTTAAACTGATTGTGTTTGTTTGATTGTTTCTGTCTCCAGGTATATTGATCCAGGATAACATCATGGCTGAAGAATTTTTCAACACTTTCTACAACGCGTTTACCTCGGATACAGTGGAAGCTTCAGATGTTACACCCAAAGCAATAACAAAAACAATCAAAGATAACATTAAACATGACAACTTTTATGGAACTTATTCAAAACCACCGAAGCTTGATAATATTGAGGATTACGTTTGGTGGAAAGAAAGGTTTATCAACTGGACGAAAGCATATGCACATGAGAGTTGGTTTTGCTTGGAGTTTGGATATGATACACCTGTTAATGACAAAGGAGAAGAAATTCTGATCAAAGATTTTTCAGAGGAAGACAAAAAGAAATTCTCATACGAGCAGAAAATGATTGCCTTGATCCAACAATCAGTTCGAGATGATATTTTTTCATTATTAATTCATGATGGGTCATCGAAATCTGTATGGGAAGCTTTGAGGGTGAAAGCTGAGGGGGGGTAAACAGATAAAGAAAAACAAAATAGCGTTATTAAAAAAGGAATTTGATCTGTTTGATAGTTTGAAGGGTGAAATTGTTAGACAAATGATTGAACGGTTCTGTCATTTAAAAATTGAACTTGAAAGGTTTAAGATTGTGAAAACCAGAGAAGAAATCATTGACAAAGTGATTGAAGCGTTACCACGAGCTGATCAGTGGCAAACGTTTGTTTTTATTCTGAAAAATGATGTTTTATATGATTCAATTTCTCTTGATATTTTGTTAGAAAAAATTGAAAGTCATGATCTGGAATTGCAAAAGCAAAGCAAGATGAGTAGTTCGTCGCATCATCAGAATGTTGGTCTGTATTACAAAGGCAATTTACCTTCGGTGAAGGCTGATAGTTCACCAAAGACAGCATTCAGTGGTGAGAAGATGAAAGAACCGCAAACAACTTCATCAAGCTACATTTCTGGATATCATTCCTCTTCAAAAGCAAGTCCTGAAGATTCTGAAGAAATTCTTTGCAACATTGCTCTCAAATTGAAGAATTCTCCTGCAAGGAGCATCAATGCAGCTAAGCAGCAAATGAGTTTCCTTGCATCTGTTCTGGAGTCGTATGAAGGTCTGGTGGCTGGCAAAATGGGAAACTCCGAATTAACCAAAGAAGACTACGACCAGATTGATCCGGAAGAGATGGAACTCATTGACATCCGTTGGTGTTTGGCAAGTTGCATTCGCAGAGCTCAAAGATACATGGAGATTACCGGGAAACAATCTTTAAGTGGTCCGTCAACAAAGCTTGGATTTGACAAATCCAAAGTGACCTGCTTCAGATGTAAGCAAAAAGGTCATTTCAAGAGAGAATGCACTAATTCTGCAGCTAGAGGAAATGAACGTCCTTTTAATGATGATTATTATCGAAAGGCGATCTATCACCGAAGCAAAGAAGAACCGAAAATGATTGAAGATAAACCCAAGTCAAGGGCTTGTGCAGTTTTTCATGAAGATGAAGGATTTGACTGGAGTACAATTTGTCCAGAAGAAGATCGTCTTGATTATCGATTCAAAATTAGAACAAAGGAAGATTCAGAAACTCCTTTAAAGGAACATGATCATTATGCCTTTGTTGCTAAAATAAAAGAGGAAAACCAAGAAGAAAAAGGCACAGCTGAGATAAAAGAGAAAACTCGAGAAGAGATTTTGAAAGAGAAGACTGAAAGAGAAAGATTCATTGTGGGGTGCAGAATGGAGAAAATGCAGGAAGAGTACGAAAATGCAGTGAGAAACAAAAGATGGGATAAGAAGCAAGAATGTTTTGTCAACAAACAAGGTGAACCAGTTGTTCCCAGAAGTGACATAGTTCATGATGATGTTCTTCTAGTAATTCCTCGATCAGGTGAATATTATTCTAATGTTGCAAAAGACAAGACACATGTAAGAAGACTGGATAAAATCATCAGGGATGCTATGACAACAAAACTGAGGAAGAGGAATGAAGAAAGAATGAAGAAGAATATTGAGAATCTAGTTGCTGATTTGAAAAAGGTAGCTGAAGAAGTTAAAATAGAAGCTACTAATGAGGAATGTATGAAGGTAGCTAAGAAAGAAAAGATTGTAGAAAAAGTTGAGGTGAATGAAGAGGTTGAGAAAGCTGTTACTGAAACACAGCAAGTTGAGGAAGCTGAGAAGAAAGTTGAAGTTTTGATTGAAGTGAAGGATGAGAATTTGAAGGTTGCTGATGTTGCTGGTGATGTTGGTGTTGATGATAAAGTTGTTGATGAGAAGCAGCAGAAAGAAGCTGATAAGACAGAGATTGCAGCAAACACCGAAGTGCCAATCACTGAGGTAAATTCTGATTCTGAAACTCAAATCAAAATCGTTGAACAGTGCAAGAAATGCATGGAAATGTGCAGTGCTTGTACTGAAAAAGATGAAAAGATCAGAACAAGAGATCTTGATTTCACAAAATTAGAAGAAGTTTTCAAAAATAAATGCAAAGAAATGTTGGAAAACGAAAAAGTTTTGAAAGATAATGATGAGAAACTTTCGGGAAAATGTAAAAAGTTAGAAAAAGAAAATGAAGTTTTGAAAGAAAATGTTTTGAAAAAGACAGAAGAATGTGATCAAAAAGAGAATGCTTTTCAGGAAATGAAAAAGGAATACGACTCAATAAAATTGGCTTATCACATTACAAAAGAATCATATGAAAAAGTAAAAAGTTAAATGAAACTTATTCAATCAAGATTGAAATATTGTTCTGAAAACAACTGATACGTATAAGCGAAATTATGAAATAAAGCAACAAGTTGTTAATTCCTACATTGAGGATGTTGCTAAGCTTAAGCGTCAGATTGCTAATTTAGAACAGGATAATAACAAGTTAAAAAGTTATCACGCGTCGTCATATGTGCTTGAACGAATTTTCAACATAAAACCGGATGGAAAAGATTCTGAGCAAAACCAGAAAGGCAATGGCTCTGAGTTTCATCAAGTTCCACCACCGGAAAAGTTTGTGTTTTATGATGATGAAAAGGTCGAAAAAGCTTTCAACATGGTAGATCAATTGCCAGATAACATTGACGTAACCTATTCTAAATCTGATGATTCTAGTGATTCAGAGGTGGTAGGTAAGGTCGTTGAAAGTGAGTTGAAAGAAGAGTCGGTTGATACAGGTAAATCTGAATCACAGGATGAAAATGAAGGTAATTTTCATGATGGATATCTGAAAAACACAAAATCCGAGAAAAAATTGAATGATGATTCAAAAGGACTGGTCTATACCATGATTGGATCGGACAAATTGTTCTTAGATGTTGTATTCCCGATTCAGAATGTGATTTCAGAAAAGGTTGATAAAGTTTTCAAAATGGTTGAGATTGAGAAATCTGAAATTTCAAAATTTGCTGGTAAAGGTCACAAAACTTTTTATAACAAACCTGGTTACAAGAAGAAAAACATGAAGGCTGGGTTGGGTTATAAGAAGAAACAAAGTCGACATAAAAATGAAATGCAAAATTTTCAGTCAAAGATGAATTTTGTTCACGGAACAAGTTCAGAAGAAGAGAAAGAACTCAAATTTAGGCGTCAGTCTAATGAAGAGTTCTATGATCAAAAGAAAAAGCAACAACCACAGGCCAAAGACGTGACCAAGAGAACATGTTTCTAGTGTGATCAGATAGGACATCTTGCACGAAAGTGTCCAAATACGAAACCTGTGGATGTTGACAAAAAGAAGTCTGAAAATGTTGAGAAACAAAAATCTGAGAATGTGAAACAAAGGTCGACCAGATTTGATTCAAAACAAACTTGGAGGTATAACACAAACAAGTTTGCTTCGAACCAAACTTGGAAATCAGACTCAAATAAGTTTGATTCAAGGCAGACCTGGAATTCTCACACACTCAGATTCAGAACAACACAAAGTTGGAAAACGTCAGTTGATATGACAAAACCGAACGAATTTTGGAAACCTAAAGTTGTTCAAAATAAAAATGTTCAAAAAGAGTCACATTTTTACAAAAAAAGGTACTCCGAAAGGTCAAACATGGAGTGCTAAGAAACAAGTGACTTCGGTAAAAGATGAGCAAGTTGAAGTCAAAGTTGAAAAAGTCTTTGATGATAAAGATTTTCCTAAACTGAATGATACATATTGTGTTGAAATGCCTAAGGTCAAAAGACCTGGGCTAAATTGTTCAAGTAATCAAGTAGTCTAAATGTGCAGGTGCATCCGAAGAAAACTGAAGAATGTGAAAATGGTATTCGAAGTAGCCTGACACAACGAGGAGAGGAGGCTGCTGAACCCTGGTTGGGTTGAACAGGGAGTTTGTTTGTTTTCTGTAAATAAATAAAAACAATATTTCAAAAACCCTAAAAATTGAAAATTTTGAAAAACAAAAAATATGTTTTATTTTGTCAAAATATTCAAAAATACAAAAATATGTTGATTGAATACGCCGAAACCCTCACGGCTGAACAAACATGATTACTTTCACAAGATTGAAAAACAGTTTTCAAACTGTCGAAAATCAATGGGTTGTAAATCATGGGGGTATGTTATATTTTCTGCAAAACAGAGCACTTTTAGCAGAAAATGGATGGCGAGACAAAGCTATCAGTATTGGTTGTCAAATTTTCTTTAAATGATTTTGCATTTTAGGGGGAGTATTGTTGTTAGAAAATACAAAAACATTTGAAAATTTGAAAAAGTAAAAAACATGATAAAATTCAAAAATTGAGTTTTTGTGTAAAAAGAGGAAATGATAGTACATCAGTAGACAGTTACAGTACGCTAAAGAATTGGAAAGTCAAAATGTGTTAAACGATCTCATCGTGGATGTGTCGGTAGATTTTTATACATTTAGTAAACTTTTTCGGGATATAAACCTAAATTCAAACTTGCTTATTTCGTGGGGAACACTACTTGGATATATAGGTATCCCCTGAAATCTCGTTTGAAGGACCCCTCTTTCTGAGATACTAGGTCTTTATGCTTAGTGATATCTGGGGTATTATCCCAGGACTTCTGATAATGCGGAAGCAATGGCCTAGTCCCCGTAAAATACTTTACGCTTGCTTGAAACATAGCGCTGCCCTCAGCAAAAATGATGAAACAATAAAATTGATAATCATTGCTGTTGAAGAAAAGATCCTCTGAAGGGGACACACCAAAAGTCGAAGCCGTCATCTCTCTGCTGAACGGAAGTTCTGACCTGAGCTCTCACGGTTCTTCGCAATTTAACCCCTTACAGATATCATCTAGGTATACTCACCTGTAAGATTGAATATTGGGATCTGGATACGGGAGTATATTCAAGAGGTGGGACACATGAATGGGTTTAAGTTCTTAAAACACCTAATTAGTATCCTAAATCAGTTGAAATTTGTGTGAAAATTTAAGTGGATCAGTATATCGACAATCTAAGTGAATTGTTTAATTCTTAATGTGTAACTAAGCTCAACGGTACTTGTGACTTGTCAAAAACTGATATGATCCTCTAACGCAAACTCAAACAAAAATAGTGTCTGTATATATGTTTGTAAATATTTCTTTACTGCTGTTAGTGCATTCATCTGTCGACTTCGTCTTATATTGAGTCTCAGTTGCGTCGCGGATCTGAACGAGTGTGACATCATCTTATACAATGATGACATCATCAAGATGACATCATCAATTGCATCATTACACAAGACGACAAAACAATATGGCATAATTCACGTGAAATCAGATTGTTATACTTTGAAGTTTGACTTTAAGGCTTGATTTCGCTCGTAATTAAATTTTCTGATTCCAATCCTACAAGCCATGTGTGGTTTGGAGCGAAATCATGAAGATTATAAATAGGGTAGTGTGCATTTCATTTGTAACAGAATTTGCCAACTGATACCGAGGTGCTGCCGGTATATCCTTTGATTGTAAGCATTGTAAATTCAATATACTAGAGGATTAAAGTGTGAATCAAGCTGTTTTGACATCCGTTTCTCTGTTTCCGCCTCTGAAATGGATTTGAGCTCTTCCGAACGACTCGTTTAGGTCGCAATCCGATCCTACAAGTGGTATCAGAGCTCAGGACGAGGAGTTCTATACGATTCAGCTTGAAAATCTCCGTTTTTCTACACTTTCTTTAAAAAATTCAAGTTTTCATGGTTAAAATCGGCGAAATTTCAAATATATGGTGTAAAAGTGCAAGATAACAAATCCTTGAAAGTTACACGTTAAAAATCGGACTAAAAATGGGTAAAAATGATTTTTGAAGTGATTCCGCTCGTACGAACATTTGGGATTCCGCTCGAAAATACTTGATTTTTCTCTGATTCCGCTCCAAAATTACCAAAATTGTTGATTCCGCTCCAAAGCTGCCATTGTCACACCCCCAAATTACCACCTAGGGCATGTCCCTATTTGAGGTGCAACGATCCAATTAAAGAGCCACCAATCATATCGAACATAAGTAATAGTGTATTGAAATACTGAAGTAAAGGAAATACATTGTTTGCAAGTTAAACCAAAACATGAGTACTGAGCGGAAGCGTAATATGTATAGTTGTATCAAGTATCAAACCCAAGACAAGTATCTGTGTATCATGACCATGACCACTCTAGCAGCATCAGACAGCAAATCCCCATGTTCCTTCAATGATTACCTACAAGCATGTAAACAAGTGTGTCAGACGACGCTGGTGAGTTCAAGGTTTTGTTAACGTGTTTTGTTACCAGACGTATGTTAAGCCAATTCAACGTTGTGATATGATGCTGTTTATGACTTGTTGAGATACCCTAGGGAGTGTGCCCATATGTATCCGGGAAGTGTGTCCCTTAATAACCTGGAAGTGTGTCCAGTCCCCAATGCCCCTAACCAAGCATTGGTAATGATGCCCAGATAATTAGTTCGCGCCCGTCCTTACGGCCCGGTGCGAGGTATCAAACCTAATAGCGCTATCAACTAATTACCCCATTGCCCTACAGGCAATCCGATAATGATAGATTCCATGTTCAATAACCAAAACCCAATTTAACTGTTTACCCAAGATTCCCTTCCAAATGTTTACTTGTTGTCCCAAACCACCGGGACGCATGCTTGAGAAATGCAGTGAACTCACCTTGGATTGCTCGGTATGTTATGTTTCATTACCCATTCCAAGTTGGTCAACCAAACCCTACCGTGATTACCAAATTTAGTCAGTATCGTATGCACATTAATCACGTATTTTCATACACATTACACACATCGCATACTAGTAAAGCACATAACATGTAACAATTACTCATGTATCTAACAGTTCATCGTTGTCACATAGCAGGTATTCCAGTTATACACAAGTTCATATCACCAATGAATAATTCATACAACACCTTAACTATTCATTCGACATTCACAAAGTGTGCGATTTAATCAAGTTAATTGTTCACTCAAGAGTGGGCGATCCAAGAATCTATAGTATACTGTTCGTATCAACTTGTGGCCCATTAGCTAGTATTCAAGCCAACCGAGTTCAACTCTCACCCGTGTGTGGCCCATTTCAGTTGGTTCGATCAGTTGCACATTCACAACAACTTTCCATAGATCATGTGACCCTAATTATTCTAGCAATAATCATTATCATCAGTCCTTCAATCGAATTACCTAGCTGTTCCATCTTCAAGATTCATTCATCATATTAACACATCTATGAATATGTCATAACACAACCTCATCGGACATCAACTTCCTAAGATCATTAACAGTAATTATTCTCACAGTCACTATCAATCGAAATGATTTAACCATCACTTTCCACTATTTATATAATTCGAACCCTCATTAAATCATCAACAATACAGTTGCACTCAAATCTTCAATAATATACAACACTTATCCTCGATTGACGAGAGCACTAGCAGATTATGTCCCATCTAAATATACATACATGACATAAATAGGTTGCACACATATTAAGCTATTTAACAAGCACATGACTACTGACAATTCTCATGCAAAATTGAAACATAGTGGCTGACAATGAGAAGTAATCATTATCAAAGGAATAGTCAACATGTTACTCAACATATTATAACTCTTTTATAAATCACAGTCACGTAAAGAACAATCCAATACTACTTAACATAAATATGGGCGTACTAACCAAGGTCTTCGATTAATAGAGTGATGTCTCGAGAGGGGGGGGGGTCTCCTGCCGCTGATGATCGAACTCCAAGGGGATGTGCTAGGGTTTTCAAAAGATTGGTACGTATCTTCTAATACCTATACATATAACACAAAAGGTGGTTTGGGCCCATACTGGGCTTCGGCGAATCATGGGCTCGGCGAAACAACTTGTTTCATCGAGTGCGCTTATGGCAAAACAAATCCTGTTTCGTCGGGTTCCTCAAGTCTTAAATAGTTTACAAGTATTCATGCAACCAAACAGTCTAATCATACTTGACATATCAAACAAACATCTCCGCATATAATTCAGTGTGTACAAATACAACGCAAGTAAGCAAACATCTAGACAGTCAACGTGCAATAAATGCAAAAGTGAGATGTCGGAAACTCGAGTTGTCACATTATCCCCAACTTGAAAGAAATTTCGTCCCGAAATTTGACAAGTAAGCACAGAGGAATGAAGTGGGGAATCAGGGTTGTTACGGATTTTGTTCGGATGTCACATCATCCCCAACTTGAAGAGGAATCTCGTCCCGAGATTCACCAGCTTTACTAGATTCAGGCTGATCTTTAGGAAAGAGGTGGGGATACTTGAGCTTCATTTGATCCTCTCGCTCCCACGTGAACTCCGGTCCACGCCTTGAATTCCAACGAACTCTAACTATCGGGATACGACTATGCTAACAGGGGGGGGGTTCCTCAACAAAGCATCACAAGTGTTGCATCGAACAGACGCTTCTTTAGGTTCGAGGTATGAATGACACCGCGCATGTTACTTAGCTTGTCCAACTTCTGAATGGCCAACCATAATGTAAGTTAAGCTTACCATGTTTCCCCCAGCGTACCGCACTCTCCCAGAGTGAGGCTTCTAATATGACACGTTCGCCTGCAGCGAACTCCTGGTGTTTATAAGTTACCAGACTTCCTGGCGGCCATGCGTTATCGTCACAGCATTTCCAATTTAAATAGCCATACCAAGAGGGTTGGGTGTAACATCTGGACCTGTGATTAGGTTGTTATCCACTGCAGTCTATGAGGGGTTGACACTATCATCCCCATAGCGCCTGAAACAAGCTGTCTGAATACCAGAACGGTAGCAGTTTTGGTAGAACTCAATCCTAGGTATATGTCCTTCCACTTACGTTGAGTCAATACCACACATACTTTCATCATGCCTTCGCGTGTCGGTGGTTCGTTTACTCTGACCGACTGCTCTAAGGCGATAAATATTGCTCATGTCTAGACGTGTGCCACGAGTCGTGTGTAGTGCTTCCATAAATCGTGCATAGATCAAAATTATAATTACAGAAGTTGATACCTCATGCCAAAATAGCCACTTTTCTGGGAGGAATAACCACAAATTGTGAAGACTCGCCAGTTTCCTTGATTGCAAGAGGGTGTATCGGTTACATGAGGGAATCGACGATCATCTAGAGGGTATTGTTTCCAATTCGAGTTGTAAGTAGACTAGTGACAGAGCCCATGGCAGTCTGTTCTCATTTCCGTACGGGTGTTTCTGGTTATTGATATTCCACCTTGACCTTCCCATGAGTCAACACCATTCACCTGCGTAGATAGGCGGGCCTTCATGCCCTGTTATCAGTACAAAGTCCTATGGGTTTTAATATCTCTTATCTATGTCCAGATGACTGGAATATCGGGGTCGGTGTGCTTTGCTCGCCTCAAGTTCCCTACAGTTGCCACATAATGAGATCCGCATTCATTCCAAGGGGTAGCGCCTATCGTCCGAGTTACCAAAAGTTGCTTCTCCATGCCCCGCGTGGGTTCACTTGAAACTCCCCTTTCTCAGCTCTCCAGCTTGAACCGGGCGAGTCTGGTCAGGTGTGTTAGAATCCATGGTGGGCTATATGCTCGTACGTGCTTAAGGTCCGTAATCATAATCACTTAAGAGTTCCATCCACAATGCCAGTACATGTTTTGTTCTCCTGCAACAAGGTACACGGGAGGCCCTTGTGATCGATCTAGGTCACGTCTTTGATACCGTCCAAGTCATGCCTCCAACTCAAATCCCAAGGTCATGTTTTCTATTGTCCTTCTCGCAGCCCACTGCGCGGGTCGCCAATTTCTTGTGTTGCATCGGCGCGTAGCTGGGACTCCGGCTCGAATCGTCATGGTATTACACTAGATCACTCCTACCCCATAGGTAAAGATGAGGCTTGATACTTAACAGAGTTGGAATTCGAAAGCTAAAGACATCCTCCTGTTTTGGTCTCCTACGAGCACAGCACCCGGCGGTGCTCGAGAGAGTTAATCCGCGCGATCCTCGAAAGCCCTGTGACAATCTTCAACAGCATCTAGCGAAACCAGGAAAGTGTTGCACTCCCGAAGGAATCTTTGGTGCCAAGTCCGCTTCTAGCAAAATGGATTCCAGCATAACCCATGCGTATTCCCTGCTTCATTGTTCACAAAATTCCCGTACATCTCTCAAACCTAGATGTTCCATTCCACAAGTCTTCACCTGTGACGACTCCTTCCTCAGGAGTCCTACGATAAAACGCAGTCATCGCCCGTGATGTCCCTCCTCCGGGAAGCGACCTGAGATGTCATCAAGATGCACCGTCGATTCTTAGGTTCCACAAGCTGCTGGCGTGCTGATTATTACGATGGCCGTGATTTACAAGGTTACATTGGTCGTGTCACGTTTCATATACTGCTCCAAGAGCATCCACCACTTGGACTTCCATTTGGTGATGGCTTATTCGTAGATCCCTCCTCGGATAGACTCTCATCCCTGGCATCTAGTTGTCATGGTGTTAATATATGATCGAAACAAACGGCTCTCAATCGTCGTCTTGATAAGTTTCCTATAGTCGGGACACACAAGGGCTTATTCTCATGAATGCAGCTGGGGCTTGAGTGGGAATTAGGTCCAACCAAAGCGTCCGTCCCACAGTTCCTGTAGTTAATTTCACTGTCCTTGCGACTCTCCTAATGCCCGTTGGTGAGGCGCACGAGTAATTAGAGTTGTCTTGACCTGACACCGATACGATGTCCCACCAGACGATGTAACGGTAAACCTGATAGTTCCCCTGGTAGTACTTAGGGAGGGTTCATAAACTATGGGTGGATCCTCGATCCTCTTCCCTGTAGCTTTAACATCACTAATGAGTGTTAATCTAGCGAGGTAACCTCTCTGTGGACACTCCCGGTCCCCATTGCTGATTTGATGCTAATCTCTGCATCACTGGAATGCTCCATGATAGACAAAAGCTTCCCCTTTATTGGGTATATCGGCGTGACGTCTAAGTAACCAATCCATACTGACTGTCGTCTCAGAACTATCAAAAGTAGTAGAAAGAAGGTCGATTGTCGGACACTTGTCCCACAAGGTCGAGTTTGCATTCCAACGAACATATGAGGTTTCAGTTGTCTAACCATCAGACAACCACATTGGTAGGTTTGGTTTCAAAGTGTATCAGCGTTAAACAAAACAGAGACGAGGCGATTAGTTGCCTTACCAGCTACCACGTTGCAAAAATCCTGGCGTTGCCCATGTCAATTCTGAATTCCCTTTCATGGATATCGTTTCCGGTGTCATGGTTAGTATCGTGGGGTTTTCCGGTACTGACGTCGTTTTCTTGGTTGTTGCTGTCTCGATTGACCAACGGCCAATCCATGTGGTAAACGTTTTTCATTCCCTATAGTGAGGGCTACTATTACGAGTACCCTGACATTGCCGTAACTGTTACTTCTGCTATTGTTTCATGAAGCGGGGTCCTATGATCCTCCACTGACAGGATCCATCTTCTGCTGTTCTGTGCCACGTTCTAAGATGCTACTCATTGTGCTGGCAGTGGTGCATCCCACACCGTAATCGGTTGTCATTGCTTACGCTCCGATTGATTCGTAAAAGCTGACTCCCATGAGTCGATTGTATTCTATTCGTTGGTGTTCGTTGCCGGTCATCTGAGTCGTCCAAATATTGAGGTCGACGAGGTACTACATTTACCCTCTCATCCATCGATGTTGCAAGTTGTCTATGTATTACACGGTCTGTTGCGAGGGCGTTACAGAAATGGTCGTGATTCGAGATTCGAGACGTCAATATGTTAAGTTCCAACAAACTAAGAAAAATGAGAAAGATAAAGATCGTTCATCATTGCACATCACCCCACTCGGGGATGTTCGTATAAGCACCTAGCACTCTACACCGTCCACTAGGCGTTCAGTTGGGTGTTCAGGTAATACTCAATAGCATCGGAATTCGAAAGGTTTCAAAGGAAAAATGGAATGATCACATTCGAGTAGGAGACAATCTCTACTATGTCTCTTATAGGTTATCATATTTCGCATCGATCAAATGATAGTTCAGAATGGAATGAAATCGGGTATCACATTGAAGTCTACAACTATCGAGTTCACATACAGTAGGGGAGATTCCCTCTTGCACTCGTTAAGCCTCATTGGGATTTGCATGCACCACGCGTTATTATTATGTGTGCACCCATGATAATAAGGCGGTTTGCATGCTCCTCTCGATGCTTCTTAACTTATGTTCGAAGTTTCTCCCACCCCAATCAACACAGATATGTAGTAAGACTAGGATTCACAGGATGCGAGTGTTGTGTTATGCTATCGATGTGTCATGATATCTATCTTGTTGTGACGTGCATGCTACGTATATAGATATGTCTACTAATCATGTGATATATAATATAACGAGGAACGAACCTTGCAATCTGAAGCTGAGTGTCATGGTCATCGTTTGGATCAATTAGGTTATAGTCTGGTTTTATGAAAACGTTTTAAAACCAAGTTCTCTATAACCAGTGGCTCTGATACCAAACTGTCACACCCCCAAATTACCACCTAGGGCATGTCCCTATTTGAGGTGCAACGATCCAATTAAAGAGCCACCAATCATATCGAACATAAGTAATAGTGTATTGAAATACTGAAGTAAAGGAAATACATTGTTTGCAAGTTAAACCAAAACATGAGTACTGAGCGGAAGCGTAATATGTATAGTTGTATCAAGTATCAAACCCAAGACAAGTATCTGTGTATCATGACCATGACCACTCTAGCAGCATCAGACATCAAATCCCCATGTTCCTTCAATGATTACCTACAAGCATGTAAACAAGTGTGTCAGACGACGCTGGTGAGTTCAAGGTTTTGTTAACGTGTTTTGTTACCAGACGTATGTTAAGCCAATTCAACGTTGTGATATGATGCTGTTTATGACTTGTTGAGATACCCTAGGGAGTGTGCCCATATGTATCCGGGAAGTGTGTCCCTTAATAACCTGGAAGTGTGTCCAGTCCCCAATGCCCCTAACCAAGCATTGGTAATGATGCCCAGATAATTAGTTCGCGCCCGTCCTTACGGCCCGGTGCGAGGTATCAAACCTAATAGCGCTATCAACTAATTACCCCATTGCCCTACAGGCAATCCGATAATGATAGATTCCATGTTCAATAACCAAAACCCAATTTAACTGTTTACCCAAGATTCCCTTCCAAATGTTTACTTGTTGTCCCAAACCACCGGGACGCATGCTTGAGAAATGCAGTGAACTCACCTTGGATTGCTCGGTATGTTATGTTTCATTACCCATTCCAAGTTGGTCAACCAAACCCTACCGTGATTACCAAATATAGTCAGTATCGTATGCACATTAATCACGTATTTTCATACACATTACACACATCGCATACTAGTAAAGCACATAACATGTAACAATTACTCATGTATCTAACAGTTCATCGTTGTCACATAGCAGGTATTCCAGTTATACACAAGTTCATATCACCAATGAATAATTCACACAACACCTTAACTATTCATTCGACATTCACAAAGTGTGCGATTTAATCAAGTTAATTGTTCACTCAAGAGTGGGCGATCCAAGAATCTATAGTATACTGTTCGTATCAACTTGTGGCCCATTAGCTAGTATTCAAGCCAACCGAGTTCAACTCTCACCCGTGTGTGGCCCATTTCAGTTGGTTCTATCAGTTGCACATTCACAACAACTTTCCATAGATCATGTGACCCTAATTATTCTAGCAATAATCATTATCATCAGTCCTTCAATCGAATTACCTAGCTGTTCCATCTTCAAGATTCATTCATCATATTAACACATCTATGAATATGTCATAACACAACCTCATCGGACATCAACTTCCTAAGATCATTAACAGTAATTATTCTCACAGTCACTATCAATCGAAATGATTTAACCATCACTTTCCACTATTTATATAATTCGAACCCTCATTAAATCATCAACAATACAATTGCACTCAAATCTTCAATAATATACAACACTTATCCTCGATTGACGAGAGCACTAGCAGATTATGTCCCATCTAAATATACATACATGACATAAATAGGTTGCACACATATTAAGCTATTTAACAAGCACATGACTACTGACAATTCTCATGCAAAATTGAAACATAGTGGCTGACAATGAGAAGTAATCATTATCAAAGGAATAGTCAACAAGTTACTCAACATATTATAACTCTTTTATAAATCACAGTCACGTAAAGAACAATCCAATACTACTTAACATAATTATGGGCGTACTAACCAAGGTCTTCGATTAATAGAGTGATGTCTCGAGAGGGGGGGGGGGTCTCCTGCCGCTGATGATCGAACTCCAAGGGGATGTGCTAGGGTTTTCAAAAGATTGGTACGTATCTTCTAATACCTATACATATAACACAAAAGGTGGTTTGGGCCCATACTGGGCTTCGGCGAATCATGGGCTCGGCGAAACAACTTGTTTCATCGAGTGCGCTTATGGCGAAACAAATCCTGTTTCGTCGGGTTCCTCAAGTCTTAAATAGTTTACAAGTATTCATGCAACCAAACAGTCTAATCATACTTGACATATCAAACAAACATCTTCGCATATAATTCAGTGTGTACAAATACAACGCAAGTAAGCAAACATCTAGACAGTCAACGTGCAATAAATGCAAAAGTGAGATGTCGGAAACTCGAGTTGTCACAGCCATACTTCTGATTCCGCTCCAACATATTTTCGGATTCCGCTCCATAGCTGCCATACTTCTGATTCCGCTCCAACATACTTTCTGATTCCGCTCCAAAACTGCCATACTTCTGTTTCCGCTTCATACCGTTTGAATATGAATGTCAACGAGGTTCGGTAGTTCATGAGATACAATTGTTTTGATTAGATCTATATCATCGGTTTGCATGTGATTTGATCAAATTTTGTCGGCCACTAAATTTTGAGGTCCTATTAGAATTGGGAAAGACTTTGAAGTTGTCGACAAGTTGTTGTCAGCCCATTGTTTACTCAGCCATTATAAATAATCGGCTCATGTGATCACAGTTAATATTGTCAGTCATTTGTTAATCTCAAGAATTGCATACAACCAAACTTTGTGTGTGGTCCAATCATTATAAGTTGATACATGTGATGTTTGTCGGAATAATGGATATGTGTAAAAGGTGTTTTTACAAGGTATTTTCCCGAAATATTTTCTGATTACTGAAGCATGGAAGAGGAATTCTACAACGCGTTTGCCACACCAGTCGCTCCGGTTACAGCTGCTGAAACATTGTACAGTGAAAATGAGACGGGAACTCATCAGAAACCGCCAAAACTTATGTACATTGAAGATTTTCAGGGATGGAAAAATCGATTTGAGAACTGGGTGCAAGCTTACAAGTTTGATGCATGGTGTTCGTTGGAGAAAGACTATGAGAAACCGAAAAACGAACGTGGACTTGAAAAGGGTTTCAGTGACTTTACGGAAGTTGACAAATTGAAGTATACTAGTGAGAAAATGATGATCAGTATTCTTCAACAGGCAATTACAGAAGATATATTTGTTTTGCTTCAACATGGTAATACAGCTAAGTCAATTTGGGAAGCAATGATTCAGAAATTCAAAGGAAGCGCAGATATGATTAAAAACAAAAAGGCGTTATTGAAGAAGTCGTTTGATGTGTTTTCAGCTTTCGACCATGAAACTACAAAGCATACCATTGATAGATATTGTCATCTAGTCTTAGAAATGAAAAGATTTAACATTGAGAAAGATGATGATGAGTGGGTCGATAAACTAGCTGAAGCACTAACCCAACAAAAGTGGGGAACTTATTTGATGATTTTAAAACACACAAGAAAGTCTGAGAATATGAATCTGGCACAATTCATTCAAAAGATTGAAGAGCAGGAGCTGGATATTCAGAAAACTGCTATAATGACGAATCCAAATGCCAAACAAGATGTCAGTTTGTATTACATAGGGAACAAGTTTGAGGCTACTCCCAGCCCTAGTCCAAAGATTCAAACTGGTTTCAGTGCTGACAGTTCGTCTGGAACAAAGAGTAGCAATGTGACTCAAAGTGGTGGATATTCTTCATCATTCTCAAGTTTTGATCCAAACAGCACAACATCAAGTTCTCAACGACAAAACTCAACCAACCTTCAGTGCAATGTTACCTTAAACATTCAAAATGGTCAGAATCTGTCTCCGGAAGTTGCCAAGCAACACATGGCATCACTGGTTGCTATGTTAGAATCTTACGAAAGTTTGATCGGAGGAAAGATTGGTAATCCTATGCTTACTAAAGAGGATTACGACCAAATTGATGCCGAAGAACTTGAGCTGATAGATATAAAATGGTGCTTAGCGAGTGCTTGGAGAAGAGCTGAAAAATTTCAAGAAATTACTGGCAGAGATGAATTTCGAGGAATGGCTACTTCTCAGTTGGGATTTGACAAAACAAAAGTTACTTGTTTCTGTTGCAAAGGAAAAGGACACTTCAAACGGGAGTGTAAAAATCAAGAAGCAACAGGGAATCAAGAAAAGAACAATTATTATCAGAAATCAATTTTTCATCAGATTACTCAACAAAATGAACCACAAACTGCACATGCCCGACCAATTGTGGATGACAAAAGGAAAATGATCGAAGATGCAAATAGAAAATCTTATTTCGGTATCATTGATGAAGATGATGAATTTGTTGCTGAAGGATTTAGTTGGGATAAATACATTCCAACCGATTCAGGCTTTGTTGCTCGAATTCTAGGTGAAGATGAGACTAGTGAGAAAAAAATTCCAATTTTTCCAGATCTTGGAAGCGATGTGGATACCGATGATGAGGAAGAACATCTCAACAGAGCTAGAAAAGGCATTGATCCTACTAGTTTTAATTTGTTTTTTGCAGATAAAATGGAGATCCTGAATCAGAAGAAGATTGCCAGATTGAAGAAGGAGCTGGAAGCAGTAAGAAGGATAGCTGATGAAAAGACAAAGACAGAAGCTGGAGAAGCAAATGTTGATCCAGTAACTGAGAAAGTTATAGAGAAAATCGTTGAAGTGGAGAAAGTAGTGGAGAAGATTGTTGAGGTTGAAAAAATAGTCGAAGTTGAAAAACTGGTCGAAGTAGAGAAACTCGTCGAGGTAGAAAAAGTCGTTGAAGTTGAAAAGATTGTCGAGGTTGAAAAGATAGTTGAAAAAATGGTTGAAGTTAAAAAACCATGTTTGAAGTGTTCAGAATCTTGCAAAGCTTGTGAAGAAAAAGATATGAAGATTGATGAGTTAGAGAAGATAAAAGAAGATTTACTGTGTGATGTGAAGTATGTCAAGGAGTCTTATGATGTGCTGAACAACACAGTTGATCGTCTAAAAAAGACAAATTCAGAAATTGAAAAAGCAATGGAAAAGATGAGTGCAACATTAATGACAAAGCAGAGTGTTATTAATGCATACATTGAAGATTGTGCAAAGCTGAAGCAGGAAGTGGAACTCGAGAAGATTGAAAGTGAAAGGATTAAACGATTATTGTTGAGTTATACTACTTGTGATTATTTGATTGATCGTGTTTATCCGACTGTTGTAGGTCTTGAGGCATTTATGGAGAAAAAGACTGAAGATACTGATACTGGTAAGAAACCAAGTGTCAAGTATAACAGATGTCCGCCCCCGATCCATGAAACTTATTCTCCAAGGAATCCTAACGAGGAGCGTCTAAAAAAGGCAGTCAACATCAAGTTAAAGTCTGAAATCATTGATGAATTACCAGACAATATTGATGTTACATTCACAGCGTCTGACACTGTTCATGAGTCTGAGTTAGTAAAGAAAGTTGTCGATCAGGTGTTAGATACGGATGAAGAGTCAAAGTTGGAGTCTAAGTCAGATAGTTCAAGTTCGTCTGAGAAGAGTCCGAGTTCACCGGTTAACAGGGTTTACAATAGAGAATTCCTGTTATCAAAATCTAATTTGAATGACGGGTCAATCAAAGTGGCATATACTTTGTTTGATTCAGACAAATTATATTCTGATGAGGAATTTACAATAAGAAGTGTCAAAACTGAAATGATCAAACAGGTTTTCAAATTAACAGAAATTAATATTTCTGAAATAAATGATTTAAATCTTCATGAAAAACCTAAAAAATACACTTCAAGAGTTCAACAGAGATTGAACAAGAAAAAGGGTTACGGTTATGGTTCACGTTATCAAAAGAAACCAAACCACAATCGTAATTTCAAAAAACAAGGTCTAGGTTTTAATTCTTCAGAAAATTATAAAAATGAGAAAAATTATAAACCAAAAACAAAATTTGTTTCAGGAGGAAGTTCAGAAGATGAGCAGAAGAAACCATTCTGGAAACAGTCCAACCAAGAGTTTCTTGCTGAAGTGAAGAAGAATGTGAGAAAGTTTTCTCAAAGAGTTGACAGAAGAACTTGTTTTAAGTGCCAAAAAGTTGGACATATTGCTTGGAATTGCCAACAGTTCAACAACACAAAACAGGGAGTTACTTCTAACTCAAAACTGAAAGAAAAACTTGTCTTTGAGAAGAAACAATCAACTGAGAAATCAAAAGTGTTTGAAAATTCAACTTCTGATGACGGTGAAAGTTCAAAACGATTTTACAAAAGAAGAGTTGATTTAACAAAACAAAAATGGGTTGTAAAATCTGAAAGAAGTTCTGACAATGAATCTGATTCCATAAAATTAGAGGAGTCATGTGTTGAGAAAAAGGTTGATAATTCGGTTCCTGAGATGAACGAGGAAAATTTTCCGTCGTTGACAAAAGATTATTTGAAATCAAAAGGTAGGGTTGAGATTTCAGATCAATTCTTTGCTGATAAGAAAGAATTTGATGCAGAAAAGGTGTTTAATGGAAATGTTAAACATATTTTTGGAAAGATGGTTGCAGGAAAAGTGAAAGGTGCTAAAGAATTCTACAAATCAAAGTGCTGGTGGGACAGATGTGTTCCAGAATCTCCCAAGGATGGTCAGCCTTGGGGGAAAGTTTTTCCAAACTAAAAATTCTGACTTGCCGGGGCTCCCAGGTTGGTAAGAGTGGAGCAGGTATCGGCATCTTTCTTAGCAAATGATCCTACAAGTGGTACAGTTGGTAAAGTACAGGTGGTATATTTAAATTGTTATATTTTGATTTACAAGTGGTTATGGTTGGTGAAATGAACCTGTAAGTGGTTGAAGAAGATTTTTATCGACAAATGGTTAATCAAGGTCATTAAGTTGAACTTGATTGGATCATACTTACAAGTGATATTTTGGAGAACAATGTGATGAACCCCTAACCTACAAATGGTTTCTTAAAATCAACAAAACTTATTTTCCGGAAAAAACCATTTGATTAAAACAAACTTAAGTGTTTTGAAATCACAATGGGAAAATAGTTTGTTGTAAGGGGGAGTTCTGATTGTTTACGCCAAGTGGATGGCGAATTGAAGCGATTTGATATCGGTTGTCAACTTTATTGTATAGTTTGCTTTCAAATTTCCTAAAATGTGTTTGCATTTTAGGGGGAGTAAAAATTTTCAGAAAATCCAAAAACATTAGAAAATTTGAAAAAAGCCAAAAACATGATAAAATCAAAAATGAGTTTTGTTGTATAAAAGAGGAAATGATAGTACATCAGTGGACTATCACAACATGCTAAAGAATTGGAAAGTCAAATGTGATAAACGATCTCACTGTGGATGTGTGAGTAGGTTTTTGCACATTTAGTAGATTGTGACGAGATATAAACCTAAATTCAAACTTGCTTAATTCGTGGGCAACATCTCTCGGATATATAGGTAACCCCCGAAATCTTGTTTGAAGGACCCTTCTTTCTGAGATACTAGGTCTTTATTCTTAGTGATATTTGGGGTATTATCCCGGGACTTCTGATAATGCGGAAGCAATGGCCTAGTCCCCGGAGAATACTTTCTGCTTGCTTGAAAAATAGCGCCGCCCTCAGCAAAATAGACAATAAAATTGTTAATTAATGCTGTTGTAAAAAAGATCCTCTAAAGGGGACCCACCAAAAGTCGAGCCGTCATCTCTCTGCTGAACGGAAGTTCTGACCTGAGCTCTCACGGTTTCGCAATCAACCCCTTACAGATATCATCTAGGTATACTCACCTGTAAGACTGAATATTGGGATCTGGATATGGGAGTATATTCTGAGGTGGGAACACTCGATTAAGTTTAAGTCTCTAAGACACTAATCTCGTATCTCGAAACAATTGAACTTTGTGTGAAAATTTAAGTGGATCAGTATACTGACAATCTAAGTGAATCGTTTAGAACTTAAAATGATTAAAGCTTAACGGTGTTGGTGATTTGTCTCATAAACTGATATGATCCTCTTACACAAACTCACAAAAATATTGTATGTAAATATTTCTTTACTGCATTTCATTTCTGTTATATCAAAAATCCAAAACGAGTTTCGGTGTGTTTTAGCATAAATTTTTGAAAATTCAAAAAGATTTTAGACGACTGATGTTGAAAAGCCGATTTTCAAAATTCCGAGTGCTGATCATGACGAACAGGTTTGGGAAAAGTGTGTTTGAAGATGTGTGAAATGAAAATGATATATATTCAAGTGGTTCATCAGAAATTGACATGATAAATCATTTTGTTTGATACTTGAAAATGATGTATTCAGGGTTGTGTCTTCAAGTGATTAGCAAAGTTTCTAAATTTGTTATATCTTATCTTTTATGAAACTTATGTGTTGGGTAGAGAATATGCAGGTGAGTCAGGTTACGATACCTGAACCTGTGAAAGCCAGACTACGATCCCAGTACAAGTTGAGGGGGAGTCTGTTAGAGAAAGAGAGTCTGAAGATGCAAGAGCTAGGAGCCAGAGATCCTGAAAGAGAATTGGATATAGGATAGAGCCAGTTAGAGATAATGAAGGAAGTCCAAAGACTGATAAAGACTGAAGATTGAAAAGACTCGACACTTAAGACCCGTCAACATCTGAGGGGGAGTCTGTTAGTGCATTCATCTGTCGACTTCGTCTTATATTGAGTCTCAGTTGCGTTGTGGATCTGAACGAGTGTGACATCATCTTATACAATGATGACATCATCAATTGCATCATTACACAAGAAGACAAAACAATATGGCATAATTCACGTGAAATCAGATTGTTATACTTTGAAGTTTGACTTTAAGGCTTGATTTCGCTCGTAATTAAATTTTCTGATTCCGCTCCTACAAGCCATGTGTGGTTTGGAGCGAAATCATGAAGATTATAAATAGGGTAGTGTGCATTTCATTTGTAACAGAATTTGCCAAGTGATACCGAGGTGCTGCCGGTATATCCTTTGATTGTAAACATTGTAAATTCAATATACTAGAGGATTAAAGTGTGAATTAAGCTGTTTTGACACCCGTTTCTCTGTTTCCACCTCTGAAATGGATTTGAGCTCTTCCGAACGACTCGTTTAGGTCGCAATCCGATCCTACAACTGCTTTATATTTCAGAAGATACAAAAAGATTTTTGATTCTGCTTTATTTTCCACAACCGATGTCTGAAATGCTGAGTGTCAAAATCTAAGTAAGCTGATTGTGTTTCTGAAAATAAAACAAGTTCATTAATTTGAAACTTGAGTTTTTAACAAAAATCAAAAACAGTTTGTGATATCTCCAAGGTCATTAGTTTGGACTTGGATGATAAACTGTGAGGGATTTGGATGCTTATATTGTTAAAATCTATGAAATAGAGCCAGTTTACGATCCTGAAACTGCAAAATTCTGAAATTTGTTGATAAAGGAAATTGAATTGCTAGCTTACGATTCCTGGAAGTTTAAAATGTTGTTACTTATAAATGTATGAGTATTGCAGATGTGTACCAGACTACGATCCTGAAAGCAGAGTCTAAGGGGGAGTCTGAAGACGAGTTTAAATCAAGGGGGAGCTTGTAACCAGGAAGCAAGGTGACGATCCCTAAAGCACGGAAGCTTGACGAAAGGGGGAGCCTGAAGACTTGAAGAAGATAAAGATTGATGGATGCTTACAGTGTTAGACAATTTGGAAAGAGCATGAAGACTGATCAAGACTGAAGATGTGTCATGATAAAGACTCGACACTGAAGACTTCGTCAACTTCCAAGGGGGAGTCTGTTAGTGCATTATGTCTATTGACTTCGTCTTGTATCGAGTCATGTAATAGGATAGGATAGGTTAACCAGTGCTCGGGGTGCTAGAAACTAGATTTAGTGGATATAATGCTAATTCCGCTTGAAAGTGTCATTGGCAAGTTCAAGTGAAATTAACTTAGTTAATTCCGCTTGAACATGTCTTGGTCCATTTCAAGCGGAATCACATCCAGTATATATAGGGCACTTGTCCGTTTCATTTGAAGCGGAATTACTTCTTGTGATCTGGTAACGAAGTGCTGCCGGATTGTCTCTAGGTGCTGTAATACTCTCAAAATCAATACAAGAGACTTTATAATTACATCGAGCGTCCGTGTCATTGATTCCGCCTTTGATTCGGATAAACAACTCTTCTGATCGACTCATTCAGGTCGTACAACGATCCTACAAGTAGTTTTTTGTGTTGCTGTTTGGAAGCACAGAGTCTGACATCAGCATCTTTTTCTTGAATATTTGTCCATCTCATGTAGCAAAATGTTATTGAGTTTATATCCTTCAGCCAACAATCTTGAATTTTTTCAATCAACAATGTTTGATTTTTTAACTTTTTTGGCGTTTTACCGATAAAAAGAACGCCATGAAATAAGATCACCTTAAACCTCAAATTTTGATCATGCTAAAATCAATAATGTTTTGCTGTATGAGATGGACAACATTGTTAATCCTCGGTTAAGAAAGACAACTGTAAATGTTCTCCACCCCATACAGCTAAACTTTATTGACAACAAACCTCAATAATCTTTTTGTATGTTTTGGCGTTATAAATTTGATGGAAGTTTATGATAAGTCAATGAGATTTTACTAAATGAAATGGACTATATCCTCACTTTAGGATTTTGTCTATTTCATTTGAGCGAAATCTTACTAACAGCCAAACTAAATTTCAAAAAAAAAAAAAAAAAACGTTTTTGGGGTTGAAGATATTTGATGTTTGGGTTTTTTGGCGTTTCTAAGGCAAATGGGTTATATGAAATATGGCATTTGGGTTTTTGTGTGTGTGTTTTAACTGAAGGTGTGAGATGTTGTATATATAGGATTTCTTTTGGCGGTTTTTTAAGGCGGGATTTTACTATAATTAAGTTTGGCATTTTATATTTAATGGCGTTTTACTTAGAATAGTCTGTGATTTTTGTTTTTGGCGTTTTATTTCATGATTTGGCGTTTTATGTGGAGTAGTCAAAAGACCCTTTTACCCTTAATGAAACGCGTCCACGTAATAAAACTGATGTTATTTACGAAAACGCCACCGCGCCAATCTAGTCCATATATTGTTTTGATCGGACGATCGTTAAGCCTTCACACCGTTCTCACACTTTTGATCGTTTTCTCTAAATCCCGACCCTATATATATATATATATATATATATATATATATAGGAACAAAACGTGAAGCGATTGAACATTAACGGAAAAGAAACCAAAATAGAGTAAACAAAACCCTTGCGAGGAATTATTGATAATATTATTGTAAGATGGTGGGTTAATTTGAATCGGTAGAATAGACGGGTTACACCCTTCTTTATTCATTTTCTCTTTTTTTAGATGGTATGTGATAATACTTAAAATGACAACCATACGATGTATTTATTTAAAGTTAAATTTCAACTGCTATTTCAATTCATACGACGTGATGTTTCACAAAGGGGTAGACAACCCAAGTTATTAATTGTGGTATATATATAGGGTCGGGATTTAGAGAAAACGGTATAAAGTGTGAGAATGGTGAGAACGCTTATGGATCGTCCGATCAAAACAATCTATGGACTAGATTAGCGCAGTGGTATTTTCGTAAATAACATCAGTATTATTACGTGGACGCACTTCATTAAGGGTAAAAGCGTCTTTTGACTACTCCAAACAAAATGCCATCTCATGAAAATAAAACGTCAAAACAAAAATCACACAACATTCTGCTAAAAACGCCATTAGATATAAAACGCCAAACTTAATCATAGTAAAATCCCGCCTAAAAAAAACCGCCAAAAAAATCCGATATATACAACAACTCAGACCTTCAATTAAAAAACACACACAAAAACCCCAAACGCCATATTTAATATATACCATTCGACTGATAAACGTCAGAAAACCAAAACATCAAATATATTGTTGTCAATAAAGTGTAGTTGTATGGTGTGGACAACATTGTCAGTTATCTTTCTTAACTGAGGATTAACAATGTTATCCATCACCATACAGCAACACTTTATTGATTTTAGGATGATCAAATTTACAGTTTTAAGATGGTTTATTTGGTGTCGTTCTTTTTCTCGGTAAAACGCTAAAAAAGATAACATTTTGGCTGAAAGGGTGTAAACTCAATAACATTTTGCTGCATTAGATGGACAAAAATTATAAAAAGAGGCTAATTTCATACGAAAGTCGAAACAGCCAGTGAAGATGCTTAAAAAGAAGAAAGAGATTGGTGACAGTGAAGATTTGGAAGATCAAAATTTATTTTGTTTAATTTTCTTTTTCAGTTGATTGTTATTTAATAAACAACGTCATATCTAATAAAAACGCCAAAAAGGCAAATGTCTTACACCTTTGGCGTTTATCAAACCATCATAAAATTACTTTGTACAAGTATTATAAAAAAACTTTTTTATATGTATTCTGTTTTTTCCCTTTCAGTTGATTGTTGTATAATAAAAACGCCATATATAATAAAAACACCAAAACAACCAAAATGCTTGTTTAAACGATATCATCCCGTTAAACGCCCCCCAAAACTCCCAAACTATAATAAAATTATTTTGAAAAAGTATTATAAATAACCAAAAAAAAATTAAAAAATAAAAAACAAACTTGAAAATGTAACTAGAAATAGTAAATTCAAATCAGAAAAACTGAAGATAGGGAAAATTTATTATATTAGAATCTAAAACGCCAAACTTGAAAGATGGGACGTGTTACATACTTCAGAGATAAAGCTTGTCAAAAACAATAATTACAAACAGTAACTGAAAAGATGATTACTTTATTATAATAACGCACCGCCTAACTTAGGCGCCAAAAGAGATCCTATAAAATGATACGTCTCAGCAACTTCCATTTAATCAAAACAAAAAAACAAACGCCAATACTACTAAATACCACTCATTGTAAAACGCCAAAAAAAAAAATCAAAGATGGCTAATATGCTTTCTTGGATATTCAGTATTGTTATTCGTCAAGTTTCACTGAATGAATTGTTAGCAGAGGCGAGTAACTCAGTAAGATTTTGCTGTATAAGATGAACAAAAATTCAAGAAAAAAGATACTGATGCCAGTCATATGGCATTTTGTATTTTTTGTTCTTGAAGAAGGCTTGGATGAGGAGAAGAGATCAATGACAATAAAGAGTAGGATGATTATAAAGATGAAGATCAACATGAAGAAAAAGAGAAAAACTCACCCACACGTCATAGATCTATGTCCCCAAACATCCACAAAAAAAGCCACTTCAACAGACGAGCAGACAAAATAATCAAACGATAGGTTTGTTAAGTTTTACATAAAACGCCATATTTTTTGTGTCAGTTCTTGTAGTATTAAAGAACAGAGAGACTGATGACAATGAATATTGTGAAGAGAGATCCGATTGGGATTTTTAATTTATTTTCTTCGTTCGTATTTTTTTTACTATGGCTATAATATAATCCAACAATTGTAAAACGCCAAGATAACCCAAACGCCAAAATGTTTATAAAAAATAATAGAATAATGTGCCAACTTGTTTAAAACGCCTTGAAAAATGTCATTCAAATAGATTTCGTGACCCCTAGGTTACAATGGCATACGATTTGAATAAACACCATAAACGCCAAAATGTTAATGCGATGAAACCATTAAACGCCATTAATTATTGAATTTGGTTAACGCCAAAAATCTTAAACCCCAAAAATTCAAACAATATTCGGAAAAGCGGAACGGGAAAAGCAGAAGATGAAAAGGACAAAAAAGCCCCTCCGCCCTTCTCCAAGCGGCGTGACACGTGTTAGGTCAGGAAGCGTTCTCACCGTTCTCACACTTTTGAGCGTTTTCTCCTGATCCCGTTTCTCTCTCTCTCTCTCTATATATATATATATATATATATATATATATATATATATATATATATATAGGGTTAAAACAGTTATTGAAAAGGGAAACTGATGGGTAAATGGGAGCTGAAGGGCCAGTTATTACGGGAGCTGAAGAGCCATCTATTACTGCTATTATTGCTTATTTATATCTTTGTTCTAGTTTTTGGGGATTATATCGATGATTATTATCTAATTGGGTATCTATACCTTTGTTCTTGGAGATTAACCCATCTCGAATCGGGTCTTCTATCTTGTAGTATTTCAGTTTACAACAATAAATCTATCAGTCAGTTTTGTTTGATTTTGGGTTCTATCATTTGGTTCCATTGCCGGGAAGTCGAAGATGGAGCAGATTCAGAATAATCAGAAGGAAGGCGGTGTTTATCCAGACCCAATCGCTGACCAGTTGGCAGTCATTATAGCTAAGCTTGATTTTTTGATAGCATTGAAGAAGGATATAGCAGAAATCAAGGAAGCTTGGCTAGAGAGACGAACAAATGCAATAAAGGAAGCTGAGGATGAAAACCAGGATCCAGTGACAGATTTGGGAATGGAGGAAATTCCTAGCGACGTTTCCATGCCTGGAGCAACACCTATAACTACCGCACAAACCAAAAGTCAGTCCCTTCTAATTTCAGATTTGGAGAAAAAAACGCTAGAAGCTGCAGATGAAACAGATGACCAGGCCAGTCTAGAAGAGGCAGAACACGAGAATCATGGAGAGACGAATAATGCAGAATTAGAGCAAAAATTATTCAGCAGGGATGCTGTCCTGAAGTCACTCTGTGATTACTCACACAAGGATCACACGAAGACTCAGACGGATAAGAAACAACTTGACTGGTCGTTTCAAAAGGCAATCAAGGGTTGGATGGATGACAAAGTAGATTGGCTAGCAAAGCTAACAGATATCAATACCGACTTTCGAATTCCAAATTCTAATGCATAGGATTCTTTCTGGGCTGCACCTAAATTCGGGCCCGAGAAAAATCAAGTTTTAGCTTATAGATGGGTCCATGAAGGTGGTAAGCCTACAGTTGAATGGTTCATTGCTTGGTGCGCCAATTACCTTCTTTTCGACTTGAGGACAAGTCGATTATCGGGGCAGGATGTATTGATACAAACCCGATTCCTATACGGGTGGGAAATAGGGTCAGATTTATTAATGGGTTAACACAGTTATTGAAAAGGGAAACTGATGGGTAAATGGGAGCTGAAGGGCCAGTTAATATATATATATATATATATATATATATATATATATATATATATATATATATATATATATATAATTAATGAAGGGTTGTGACTTTTTATAAGGGTGTGATATATTTAAAAATAATTTAAGGGGAAGTAATTTTTAAATGTAGTTTGAAGGGTTGTGACTTTTTAAAGAGGTGTGATGCAAATCATTGTAATATAAAATGAAAGGGTATGAGTAAAATGAACTAAAGGGTGTGACTTTTAAACAAATGAGACATAACCCAAGTTGCTAATTGTATAAGTGTATAATACTTGAAACAAGCTCCATGTATTGAAAAACCATGTTAAAAACCAAAGAAACAGCTGCTGAAAGCCAGATTCAATGTTTCTGCCAGCTCCAGGCCTTGCCAGCTGCGAAGACAGGCAAAACAGGCTTCGCCCCAGGCGAGGGAGTCTGATCAGCAACTTTTACAAATTGGAAGAACAGGCCCCTGTAGCTTAAAACTTGATTTTTGACGCGTTTAAGCCCCGTTAACCCATTTCAAGGCTCTATAATGAAGTTAAAGTATAGGGGACATGAAATATGCTTGAAAATATCTCGGATGTCAGTTCGTTTGGTCGTACAGTCACGTTGTTCGGTTAATTATGACGAAACACTAACGGACGTGAAAAACGATCCAAATTGCGCGACGAATGGAATTTTAGCATCCCAATCACTAAAATAAAATATTTTATTGATTACAAAAATTTTTGGATGTCCGGATATGTTCGGAACGTAAGATATGCGCGTAAATACAAACATATGCACTTTTTGACGCTTTTAGTCCCTGTTTGATCAAATAATTTTATTTTCGCATACCGAACCCCTCAAAGCCTATTTCTAAGCTATGTAAAGGATATTTATGGTATGTTTAACTTATGATCGTGTTCAAGAATGCACGTTACTATATGAATCGGCAGACTTTTGCAGTTTGATGCAAATAGTCCCTATGATCGAATAAGCTTGATTTTGCCATACCAAACCCTTCAAAACTTATTTCTAAGTTATGCAAATGTTATTTAAGGTATGTTAAGCATATGTTGATGTTCTAGAGTGTTTTTCGCGTTAAACTGATTACGTTTACGCATCAGTTTGCGTATAACTTTCTAGAAAGCGATTTAGAGCTCGAAATCGAACGAGAATTGATATGCGCAAAAATCACATGTATTTGTACAAATCCCAAGATTGAAACACAATATGTCATTGGTTTCGTATTTGTATGATGGTCGTAGAGGCAAAGATGTCATAGTCTCCCCTACTTTAGGAAATTTGGTCCCGAAATTTATTTAGAGGAAACTTGTGAGAATAGATGTGGACGTTTTGCTTTTAAATAAATCCTCCGATCCCTAAGTAGAATCTCTGGGTTACGTTTGGATTTTCAGCAAAATTTTGTTATACGTACCTGTCTGTTGTTTATAGGGAAGGGTTTAGATCTGAAGATTTAAACTCCATTCTAATGAGTTTGTGTATGGTTGAACCGAATTCCAAGAGTGTCATGAAATTGTTACAATGACGTTCTTGTTGTAGTAAAATGTAGAGAGCATGTGAATTCAACAAGAAGTTGAAGTTTCGAACAATGGATAGAGAGAATGTTTCTTATGAATACTATTATAGGAAACTTGTGTGCGCTTGAAACTTGAAGTCGGAGAGATAAAACAACATTGGTCAAGGTCCTGAACTTCTAGTAACTTAAATAATGTCATGTTTACAATTTAATAAGGGACACTTATTTATATAGGAAGCGTCATCGGTGTATCCACCGTGCCCTCATTACATTGTTCACGTTTGGTTATTTTTATCACTATAGGTTCTTGCACATGACAAAACTTGCTGTGGTTTCTGTGCACCGAATTCCATAATTATGTATGCATCCATAATTACGTAATTCCTTGCACAGTCCGCACAGTATATTTTTTAATGTGTAGGGGAAGAAAATTAAACGAATAAACCTGCGATGACTGTGTCTAGACTACCATATGGTCCTTTTTAATTAGATCAACAATTGATCTTTTTAAATAGACCATTAAAGAGTCTCTTCAACTATATCATAACATGATATCATTAACCAGATTAACGAATCAATCTTTTTAACTAGACCACCCAAGGGGTCTCTTTTAACTTTGGAATAGTACTTTATAATCAAAGGGTCTTAATTAATACATAGAAGCCCATTAAGGATTTAAGTTAGTACCTTTGGATATCCTTCTATGAATCCCTCATATGAAGATATGGAAGATTCTACGAGTATTTGGATAGCGAGCATTTAAATCACACATAAACACCTAAACATATAAACACATAATCACATAATTGTTCAACTTGCTTATCAATTTGTTTTCAACTTGTTATTAATTTGTTCGTCAATTGTTGTTAATCTGTACATGTGATCGAATAAGCTTGATTTTGCCATACCAAACCCTTCAAAACTTATTTCTAAGTTTTGTAAAGGTTATTTAAGGTATGTTAAGCATATGTTGATGTTCCGGAGTGTTTGTTGCGTTAAACTGATTACGTTTACGCATCAGTTTGCGTATAACTTTACAGAAAGCGATTTAGAGCTCGAAATCGAACGAGAATTGATATGTGCAAAAGTCACATGTATTTGTACAAATCCCAAGATTGAAACACAAGATTTCATTGGTTTCGTATTTGTATGATGGTCATAGAGGCACAGATGTCACAACAACCTAGACTAACTCCCGCTCTAAAGTATATTTCTAAGTATCTAGAGCAATGGAACCAACAAATAAATTATCAAACCAATCAAAACCAACACACAAATAATTAGACTCGAGTTCTAAAATTTATAACATGTAAATCATCACATTCATTCAAAACCAAAATTTAATCATTCAAACAATCATCTAGTTCATCAACCCTATGCACCAATAAAAATTTTAGCTACTACTCATAGTAAATAAAAACGCATAAACAATGTTCAATATAACCGGATACATCATGTTTAAAAATAAAAAAAAACACAAAGTTTAGGGTTTAAATCTACCCGTGTTACGAACTAATATATTCAAAATCGAAATAAATAATAACAATAACCTTCTTTTTCTTGTTTTTTCTTTTCTCTTGAGCCAAAATATGCCTTCTGTCGAAAATCAATTAGGAGTCCTCCACTACCCACTGATGTATTTTGAATTTACTACCCCCCCCCCCCCCCCCCCCCTTTATGCCTTCACGTCCCGTATATATGTATATAATGTGCCTTTAGGGTTTTATTATTAATCCACTAAGTTGTTTCACAAAAGCCCAAAAAAAAATAAACCAACACAATTCCCCCAAAATATCCTGTCGTGAATTATGCATGGATGTGGAGCAAGTTTTTTTTTGGCGGCCCACTGAACAGTTTTGCAAAGATGCCTTTTCAACGGAATCCAAATTCCTTCATATCTGTTGGCCCACTAGCATTTCTTCCAAATTGATGCACGTGAGTTTCCAGCATATAATACCTTTATTCTTTATTCTTTCGTTGATTGTGATGATCTCTATTAGCTTTTTATAAGAGTAAAATTCACGGATAGTCCCTGTGGTTTGGTGAAATTTCATCTTTAGTCCCCAACTTTTCAGAATTACATTCTTAGTCCCTGTGGTTTGAAAAGTTGTTACTCGGATAGTCCCTAAAGCGGATGAAGGTTACTCGGATAGTCCCTTTGCTTTGACAAGTTGTTACTCGGATAGTCCTTGTGGTTTGACAAGTTGTTACTCGCACAGTCCTTGTCATTTCACACCCACTTAACAAAAAAACTAACCTCCATCAACTTTGGGTACTATCCGAGTAACAACTTGTCATTTGTCAAACCATAGGGACTAAGAGTGTAATTTTGAAAAGATGAGGACTAAAGGTGAAATTTCACCAAACCACAGGGACTATCCGTGCATTTTACTCTTTCTATAATATAAAGACAAAGTGGGTTCGGCGCACTCACGAGAAATGACTGTAATTTTTATTTGGTACCTAGCGGTCTACTCTACTCAACTAGCTAGATATCTCGTTATTACTCGTTTTTACTCAATTTGCACCAGGACCTGCCAAAGCACAAAATAATATAATATAATACTAAAACTAAATAAAAATAAAAATAAATAAAAACTATACATAAATTATAAACTTTACACGGGACAAATATGTGTATTTTACCACATATCAAATAGCCCCACACTTAACATTTTGCTTGTCCCTAAGCAAAATCCCAAGCAACATGTCCAACTGAAACACTTAACAATAACGCAAGTCTCGAACAAATTATCACGCGAACTACGAAATCATTAAACACAATGGTTTTGCAAGACTTACAACGTTCAAAAGGTTGACGAATCATAATATTTAAATGAAAACGAGCCTAACTAATCAAGTTTTTCTTACCTTCAAGCAATCAATTATGCACTGTCAACACCCCTCACAATGTCACTCATCTCTCGGCTAATATATATGTAATCTCGAGTGAACTCTCAAAACCGTACTATGAAACATACTATCATAAGCTTGTACGCCAATCAAATCTCCACCTAAATGTTAGAATTTGACATGGATCAAGAGGGCTTTAACAGGTAGGTAAGGGCTAAAGGTAGGTTATTTTTATTTAGCAAAAAGTAGCTAAACACATAATCACACTATAAACCGGATAAGCACGAAACAGACACCAACATATTGGTCATTTTATTTTTCTTTTTTCTTTTTTTTTTCATTTATTTTTTCCTTTTTTTTTCATTTTCAAGATAAAGAAAACAAAAACACAATACGATCCGGTTATCACATCAACAATGGGTAACAAACGAATGGTTTTAGGCTCAAAGTGATATCTAAAGGTGATGGTGAAACATGTCAAACACAAGGCTACACAAATAGGGTAATCCTAATGCCTCTATCACATCCATGTCAAATCCTAACAGAAGTTCTCAAACTGTATCAAAACGCATAAGTTCTAAAGTAATGCAACAAAATTAGTAAACACACATGAAATGAAAATAGTGATCATATATATATATATATATATATATATATATATATATATATATATATATATATATATGACATATAAAGGCTCAAATCTCACTATCATGTGGAAAATAGGGCTACCGATATCGACAATGCACAACCAATTAACTCTCCGGCTCCATCCACTATCCTAGGTATCCCAAAACCTTTTACTCCCCTAAAACCAATTCAGTCAACCTACTATCCCGCAACTTAAAGAAACATGCGCTCTCGACTCGTAAATTCGACAATTAAACCGCTTTTAACCTACGCTTTGAAAGGTTTTTTGTTTTCTATGCGCTAAAGGACCAGGACTCGTAACAAACTCAGTTCTTTTTTTCAATTCTTTCAATTTTCTGATTTTTTTTTTGTATTTTTCACAATTTTAGTTTTTTTTATATATTTTTTTACTCAAATCTACCTAAAAGGACGCAGTTCCCCCATCCCCACACTTAAACTCTACATTGTCCTCAATGTAGGATGGTAGACCACTAAAAACAAGGAAGAAATAAAAATCTAAAATAAAAAAAGTATCTATATATACAAGAATACAACGAATCGGAAAGGACTTAGTTGTTTAGGATAAAAATTAGTGCCAGCTGCGCGTGTCTTCAATCCAAACCCGTACACGACCATATAGCATTTCCTTCACGATCGTATCCAAACTAATATACCGGGGCTGCCTTTTACAATAATGATAGAAGCTCGAAATCCACGCCCGAATGGAGATTGAGTACGGGCGCTATCCGAATGGAGATTGAGTACGGGCGCTATCCTCCAAACCTTCACAAACAAAACAAAGCAAACCTAAGCATAATATCGACTCTAAACGAAAACCAACTCAAGACTGACACAACAGTAAAATGAAAGAAAATATACAAAACTCCACAACAACAAATATACCTACACCTCACATGCTCACACCAGCCTCGGGAAGATCAAGCATCTCTCCGTCTCTCTCCTCAGATGGGCCCTCAATGTAGATTTTCAACCTATGCCTATTCACCTTAAACCTTTGGCCTTCCTCATTCTCAATCTCGACAGTGCCATACGGAAAAACCTTAGTGACTAAATGCGGACCCGTCCATCGCGACTTCAGCTTTCCCGTAAACAACCTCAACCGGGAATTATAAAGCAACACCCTATCCCCACACTTAAATTCTTTCACGCTCTTAATGTGGCGGTCATGCAACTGCTTAGTCTTCTCCTTGTAAGCCCACGACTTCTCGTATGCTTCATCACGCAACTCCTCTAACTCATGTATCTGGTGAAACCGGTTCTTACCTGCGGCGTCTATATCTAGATTTACCTTTCGCAAGGCCCTATACGCCCGGTGCTCCAGCTCAACCGAAAGATGATACGCTTTCCCATAAATCATCCTAGAGGGTGTGGTCCCGATAGGTGTCTTATACGCAGTGAGGAAAGCGCAGAGTGCGTCATCTAAATTGTCAGCCCAGTCAATGCGGCTCTGTCCGATTGTCTTCTCCAAGATACGCTTAATGCCACGACTGGCATTCTCCACCTGTCCACTCGTCTGAGGGTGATAAGCAATCAAAAGCCGATGGGTGACCCCATAGCGTTTCAACACCTTCTCCATCTTTGAGTTACAAAAATGGGTGCCACGATCACTAATGATGACCTTGGGAGTGTCGAACCTAACAAACAACTCTCTCAGGAACTTCACTACAATCCTAGCACTATTAGTGGCCATAGCTTTCTCCTCTACCCACTAAACACATAATCGATAGCTATAAGGATGTAACGACTCCCACGTGACATGGTGAAGGGTCCCATGAAATCGATGCCCCAGATATCGAAAATCTCAACCACTTGGATGGGGTTTTGGGGCATCTCATTCTGGGACGAGATGTTGCCAGCTCTCTGGCAAGCATCACAGCTACGGATAAACTCGTGGGCGTCCCTAAAGATGGTGGGCTAATAAAATCCTGAATCAAACACCCGCTTAGAGGTATACGCTCCCCAATAGCGGGCACCAACCGGCCCCGAATGACAATGCTCAAGAATACTACGAGTTTCGGGTGCAGTCACACATCTCCTAACCATCAGATCCGCACCTATCCTAAACAAATAATGATCCTCCCATATGTAGAATTTATGGTGGGCAAAGAATTTCTTCTTCTGCTGGAATGGCATCTCATGTGGAAGCTCGCCTGTGGACAGATAGTTCACAAAATCTGCGAACCAGTATAGCCCTCCTCCTGGGCCCTCACATACATCAACATCTCTTGGGGAATGGAATCGCCTATCCCCCCCCCCCCCGCTAGCCAGCTCACTCTCAAGCCTAGATAGGTGGTCAGCAACCACGTTCTCTGCTCCCTTCTTATCCCTGATCACTATATCGAACTCCTGAAGCAAGAGAATCCACCTAATCAACCTGGGTTTCACGTCTTTTTTCACGAACAAGTACCTAAGTACAGCGTGATCGGTAAAAATAATGGTCTTAGAAAGCACTAAGTAGGTCCGAAACTTGTCACATGCGAACACGACCGCTACCAACTCCTTCTCGGTCGTGGTGTAATTCTCCTAAGCATTGTTTAGGGTCTTGTTAGCGTAATAGATGGGATGAAAATGTTTCTCCCTACGCTACCCTAAGACGGCTCCTACTACAGAATCACTCACGTCGCATGACTTCAAACGGATGGCTCCAATCGGGAGCCACAAGAATGGGAGCAGTAACAAGCCTCTCCTTTAACAACTCGAAGGCCTTAGTGCATTCGGCATAAAAAATGAATGGCATGTCCTTCTCCAACAACTGGGTCATGGGTCTAGCTATCTTAGAGAAGTCACGAATAAAGCGGCGATAGAATCCTTCGTGACCTAAGAACCTCCTAATAGATTTCACAGAAGTAGGCGGCGGGAGCTTAGAAATCATATCAATCTTGGCCTGATCCACCTCAAGCCTCGCGTGTGAAATCTTGTGACCTAACACAATCCCCTCACGAACCATAAAATGACACTTCTCCCAATTAAGCATTAGGTTTGTCTCCTCACAACGAGCGAGCACTCGATCTAGATTATGCAGACACGAATCGAAGGAACTCCCAAAAACAGAAAAGTCTTCCATGAAAACCGCCATGGAGTCCTCAATAAGCTCATGAAATATGGCCACCATACAGTGCTGAAAAGTAGCCGGAGCAATACATAGTCCAAACGACATGCGTCGGTATGCAAAAGTGTTGTATGGGCATGTAAAGGTGGTTTTCTCCTGATCCTCTGATGCGACGGGAATCTGGAAATAACTAGAAAAACCATCAAGGAAGCAATAGAACAGTTGCCCAAACTGTCGCTCAAGCATTTGATCAATAAACGGCAAGGGAAAGTGATCCTGGTGGGTGGCATCATTAAGTCTGCGGTAGTCAATGGAGGCTCTCCATCCGGTGACTGTCCTGGTGGGTATCCGTTCATTCTTCTCGTTCACCACCATGGTCATTCCCCCCTTCTTGGGAACTACCTAGACAGGGCTGACACATGCAGAATCCGAGATTGGGTAAATCAGGCTGGCGTCGAGAAGCTTTAACACCTCCTTCTTCACCACATCCTGCATATTGGGGTTCAGCCTCCTCTATTGCTGGTACCACCGGTCTATACTCCTCCTCCATAAGAATTTTGTGGGTGCAAAAGGAAGGGTTAATACCCTTGATATCTACTAACTTCCAGGCAATGCATACTCCAAGTGAGATGGCAGTTCCTTCAGCTCTAGAGGCCGGGGTATCACAACTGATGGTTTCTCCTCAGGAGTCTCTCTCTAACACTTCAAACACCTCAGAAATCTTAGAATACTCAGATCCTATTGATGGCTTGCTAGATGGTAATGGTGAATCCTGCTCTAGGTAGAACTCGGTCAACTCAATGCCCTCGACATCTACCCCTAACATTTGGGTCTCTATAGACCCTCTACCGCAAACCTCACCAAGAAAACTACCCACATGTGACATAAGAGTGTCTATAAAGTAAAGAGTGTCGTCATGCTGTGGAGTATGCTTCATCGAATGTTGGATGTCAAAGGTGACCGCATCATCATCAATGCGGAGAGTAAGCTTACCATCAAGAACATCAATAACGGCTCGGGCAGTGGCAAGGAATGGACGTCCTAAAATGAGCGGAACTCTAGAATCCTCGTCCATATCAAGAATGGTGAAATCCACCGGTAAAATGAACTTGTCAACCTTGACAAGCATATTCTCTACGATACCACGTGGAAACTTCACAGATCGATCTGTGAGCTGAAGACTCATGCACGTTAGGAGATGGCTCACCTAGATTGAGCTTAGTGAAAATGGAGTAAGGCATGAGGTTAATGCTAGCTCCTAGGTCGGCCAGTGCATGGGTTACAGTAAGATCCCCGATTAGACACGGAATGGTGAAACTCCCTGGGTCGGTCATCTTCTTAGGAAGCTTGTTCTGCACGATTGCAGAACACTCCTCGCTAAACGTGACAGTAGACATCTCCTCAAGTTTCTTCTTGTTCGTAAGAAGATCCTTTAGGAACTTGGCATACTTAGGCATTTTAGCCAGAGCCTCGATGAAAGGAAGGTTCACATGGAGTTTTTTCAGCATCTCCAGGAACCGTGAGTACTGCTCAGAATCGCTCTTAGCTAAAAGCCTACTAGGGTAAGGAGTTGTGGGTTTATAGAGTCTAAGTGGCTCCTTCTCCTTCTCTCTCGAAGACTCGCTGGACTGTGTTGTACTTGCTGGGCACAGCCTAGGGTGCACATCGCCAGCAGGAGTCTCCATCTCAATATCCTCATCAACTGGTTCCTCGACCTCATCGACCGACTTCTCTACTTCTACCCCTCTACCACTCTACCACTCCTAGTAGTCACTGCCTTTGCAGTGGCGTTTGTGTTAGTCTGGGTGCTACTACGGAATGTACCTACTAGCCTCTCAGTCATCCTATTGGCCATCTCTCCTACGGTCCTCTCTAGACTCTTTATGGTGGACCCCTGATTCCTAAACATGAGCTCAAACTCTTGATTTTTCTTTACGTGCTCCTGATGTCTAGCCTCACCCTGCATCACTATTGACTCTAGGAGTTTATTCATTCTACTCTGGTTCTCCACATTCCTCTTTAAAAACTCGCTCAACTCAGATTTAGACTCTCCATTGTTCTGTCCATCAGGAGGGGGTCTGAAAAGAGACTCTGGCGAGGCTGGAATCCAGGGGGATTCCTGCTCTGCAAGTTTGAGGTCTGGCATGACTGCCATCCGGAGTTGTAAACCTTGCCTCGTTCTTGGTTCTGAACAAAACTCAACTCCTCCTCAGATCCTACTAGGAAATCTGTCGTCTCATGCCCACCTCTACACACCTCACATTTAGAGCTAATCTTAACCTGAATGTCCTTAACCATCTTTGTCAAGGATTCGACCTGGGCGGCTAAAGCTACGCTAGAATCTACCGTATGAATACCCCTAGAGGTAGCAGTAACGCCCCCAGAGCCTGGCTCGGTGTAAGTACTGGTGGCTAGATCCTCCATCATCTCAAGACACTCAGCAGCAGTCTTGGTCTTCATCAGGTTTCCTCCTGCTGTGGAGTCAAGCAGTCTCGTAGTCGCTTCAGAAACTTCGTTATAGAATTTCCCCATGACTCTCCACTCTCCAATACCATGGTGAGGGCAATTGTTGAGTTGCCTTGAACCTGTCCCATGTCTCGTAAAAGGACTCCCCCGGCTACTCGGTCAATGCGTAGATGAGATTTCTAAGACGAGTGGTTTTCGTAGGTGGGAAGTATTTTTGTAGGAATTTAGACTGAAGATCATTCCAAGTGGTGATTGCTCCCTGTGGGAGGGAGTCCAACCAGATAGCAGCCTGATCAGTGAGTGAGAATGGAAACAAACGAAGATGAATGGCCTCCTCAGTGACGCCTGTAAGGCGGAAAGTACTGCAGACCCTACCGAATCTAGTCAGATGAGCATGTGGGTCCTCGTCTCGTAAACCATGGATCTGGACTGAATGGGTAATGGTGTTGATCAAGGTGGATGGGATGGTCCAGTTGTTTGCCTCTACAGCGGGAAGGGTGATGCTCGAGCGAACGGTGGTGGGAGCAACACTAATGTGATCACCAACAGTCCTACGATCAGCCATAACTACAGAAAAGACAAGGTCAGAAAGAAGAACCTGTGGCTGGCGTAAACGACAGGGAAACTTGCGTTCGGTTTCAGAGAATGGTGAACTATCAGGTGGGCCCGAGGAACGTGTGTGCATACACTGAAAAGCAAGTATAAAATGGCATGAATCACAAACAAGCTAGCTAAACAAGTAGGCAAACAAAACTAGTAAGTATCCTAAGAGAGCAAACAACTATTTTTTAATTAATTATTTTTTTACTTTTTTTAAATTTCGTTTTATATTTATATAATTTTTTTATTTTTTTACTAAGGAAAAACTAAACTAATCTAAGAAAGCAGTAAAATGGCTAAATCCCCGACTCGGGTCGTCCTCAAAAGTGCACTCTGTCCCCGGCAACGGCGCCAAAAACTTGATATGTGAAATGTTAATTAATTAAATTCAACAAGTTCTAAAAATTGGAAAAACTCGTAAACCACACACTACCGGCAAGTGTACCGGTCGTAAGTAGTAAAACAAGTAAGTCCGAGTATCGAACCGTGGACACAATCTAGCGACTCTTGATACTAAACCTCTATCGACCCCTAGCCTAATAATTTGGTTTTGTTTTGAAAAAATAAATTTTAACTAAATAAACAATTTAAATAAGTAGACGACCAAACAACAGCAAGCGCAGACAACTTGAAACTAGACTGGAACTCAAGTATGAGAAAAATACGTTACCTAGGTAAGAATCCCTAGACTCATGAATAAAATCCTAACCTTGGTTTCCAATGAAGACTATGCCTAACTCGATAAACCCCTGGAAGGTAAACCGAACCTGACAGTATGACAAGTGATAAAGTGCTAAAATGGACTGACTCGAGTTATCGACCACCAAGTCCCACAACTATCAGGTATAAAGTAATTTATTTACTAAAACCCTAAAATTATGAAGCAGAAATAATAAAGAACACCGAGACCCTAGGAAACTCTAGACATGAATAAACAGATGAACCCGAGTTATCGGCCACCCAAAATGCCAAACAACGCCCAGCTAATAACCTAGCAATTCTAGATTAGATTTCTCACATCTAGAAAAGATTGCACGTTTTAATTAATCCGTTTTAATAATTATTAAACTTGAATTAGATTCTCACTTTCAAGGTCTAGACCGAAAGATTACAACCTAGACTAACTCCCGCTCTAAAGTATATTTCTAAGTATCTAGAGCAATGAAACCAACAAATAAATTATCAAACAAATCAAAACCAACACACAAATAATTAGAGTCGAGTTCTAAAATTTATAACATGTAAATCATCACATTTATTCAAAACTAAAAATTAATCATTCAAACAATCATCTTGTCACGGCCCCCGTCCCAGTTTTACCCGGTTCAGGAGCCGCGGGACAAAAACCTGTGGTATTTATTATTTGAGTTGACAGCGGAAGTCTAATAGGATGGTTTAAAACTTGAAAATGCCCAATTATTTTATTTCATAATTTGGAACAAACCCCGTAATTTACAATAGAGGAATTTCACGAGGAAATTCCCTGTTTTACAAAACATGTTCATTTATTTAACTGAGCCACCACTTCAAGCTTTATTAGTGCTCCGTAGCACTTTTCCTTGATTCACAGTAGGTTACCTGAAACATGTTTTAAAAATATTTTATCAGCGGGGAAATACTGGCGAGTCACTCAATTTGATAAAATGACACATAGCTATGAATTACAGCATAAGAGCGATTACAATGGCTACTATCTTATTTTTATCTGGCGCCATGTCACAGCCTTGTGACGATGGTCATACCACTATTGGGTCCTTTCACCCAAGTAGTGATTATTATCACTGTTAGGTTGATGAACCTAACCGTGTGAAATTAGTAATGTGCACAATACCCCACTAGCCAGTGATTCAAGATAACCACGACTTAATCCCTGTAATTATAACTTTTGAAAATAATTGGAGTATTGTAAAACATTGTTGATAAAAGAGAATGACTCACATTGCAAGTTTAGACGGGCAGAGTTTAGCCTACTGATTTAGCCTTGTAACCTAGTTTAAATAACAATGCACATGAAACTAGGTAAGTATCTTAATACAACATTTACGATAAGCTCACGAGATTAAAACCCTCACGACGAATGACAAAGTATAGCCCTGATTTGGGCAGCACTTAAACATCCATCGGATTGGTTTCAATCGATCGGACATTGTATCGTAGCAGTGATCGAGTTAATACCCTGTACTCGTAGTAGCGTTTCCTTACTTGGAAATTCGAATTTGAGCAGTTTCTTTCGTTTTTGATTGAAATTTTCGAGTGCAGATGAAAGCCCATGCCCTGATCAATTTATAGCTGATTTTTGGGTTTTACGCGGGCCGTGTAAACCCTCTCTTAATCTTACGCGGCCCGCGAGGGCCACCTAGTCTATGACTAGGGCTAGCGTGTCACCGGTAGGTCTGCCACGTGTGCGACACGTGGCCTAAGCGCTTATCCGGAGGAATTATGAGTTGTCGCGGCCCGCGTAAACTTATCTTACGGTTTACGCGGCCCGCGTGAAAACCATTTTTCTTGTTTTCTTGATTTTTCATGCACATTAGGGTTTCAGGGGTCCAGGTTTTCACTTACGGGTCAATTTGGGAAATTTTTGCAAGTCCTTACATCCTCCCCACCTTATTTAAAATCTCGTCCTCGAGATTTACTGAAATAAGTGAGGATACTTTCGCTTCATTTCCGATTCCAACTCCCAAGTGTACTCCGGTCCTCTCTTTGAATCCCACTTGACTTTGACCAGCACTAGTCGTTTGTGTTTAAGAAACTTGATCTTTCTGTCTTCTATTTGAAGTGGTTTCTCAACAAATTTTAGCTTTTCATTTACCTCTATATCTTGAAGAGGTACTACCAAGGATTCGTCAGATAAACATTTCTTGAGGTTGGATACATGAAATACGTCATGTACCCCGGCTAATTCTTATGGTAGTTGTAAGCGATAGGCAACTGGTCCTATGCGTTGAATTACTGGGAATGGTCCTATGTACCTTGGACTTAGCTTTCCCTTTTTACCGAATCGGACTACTCCTTTCCAAGGAGAAACTTTCAAGAGTACCTTGTCACCAACTTGGAATTCCAGTGGCTTGCGTCGATTTTCTGCATAACTCTTCTGGCGGTCTCGAGCTATTTTCAGTCTTTCTTTGATTTGAGTTATCTTGTCGGTGGTTTCTTGTACGATTTCGGGACCTGATAATTGACTTTCTCCTATTACTGCCTAACAAATTGGGGTTCTACACTTTCGTCCATACATTGCTTCGAACGGGACAGCTTCGATGCTTGAATGGTAACTATTGTTATAGGAGAATTCGATTAAAGGTAGATGGTCATCCCAGTCCACCAAAATCTATAACACATGCTCTAAGCATATCCTCTAGGGTTTGGATAGTTCTTTCACTCTGTCCATCTGTTTGGGGATGGTAAGCTGTACTCAAATTTAACCGCGTCCCCATGGCTTCTTGGAAACTTGTCCAGAAATGTGAAGTGAAGCGACTATCTCTATCCGATATAATGGAGAGTGGGACTCAATCTAAGGATACTACCTCGTCTATGTTTAACTTGGCTAACCTTTCCATGCTAAAGGTTTCCTTCATGGGTAGAAAATGAGCTGATTTGGTTAATCGATCCACAATTACCCAAATCGCATCATTACCCTTTCTGGTTTTGGGTAACTTACTAATGAAATCCATGGTTATTAGTTCCCATTTCCAAACAGGCATTTCTAATTGTTGGAGTAATCCTGAAGGTTTCTGGTGTTCTGCCTTAACTTGTGAACAAGTAAGACATTTAGATAGATATCTAGCTATGTCCTTTTTCATTCCTATCCACCAAAAGTTATTCCTTAAATTTTGGTACATCTTATTATTACCAGGATGCATGGTATACCTAGATTTATGAGCTTCCTCTAAAATCTTATTTCTTAAGTTTCCTTGCTTAGGTACCCAAATCCTTTTCTTATGGAATCTCCAAATTCCATCACTTCCTTGCTCTAATTCCTTTATTTGTCCTTTCATTCCTTCAGCATCATCCTTTATTGCTGTTACTTGAACATTTTTTAGTTGTTCCATTAAATCTACTTGAAGATTTAATCTAAGAGCACAAACTCGCTTTTGCCTTTCATGATACTTACGACTTAAGGGATCTGTAACTATGTTTGCTTTTCCTTCGTAATATTGAATATCACAGTCGTAATCACTTAGAATTTCCATCCATCTTCTTTGCGTCATATTTAATTCTTTTTGCCCAAAGATGTATCTTAAACTCTTATGATCTGTATAGACTGTAAACTTACTTCCATAGAGATAGTGTCTCCAAATCTTAAGGGCAAAAATTATTGCTCATAATTCTAAGTCGTGAGTCATATAATTCTCTTCATGCTTCTTCAATTGTCTTGATGCATACGCAATTACCTTTTTGCGTTGCATTAGCACACATCCTAATCCTAGCTTAGAAGCATCACAGTAAACTTCAAAATCTTCTGTCCCTTCTGGTAAGGCAAGAATTGGGGCATTTGTTAACCTTTGCTTTAAAATTCTAAAAGCCTCCTCTTGCCTAGGTCCCCATTCAAACTTTACTGTTTTACAGGTTAGCTTAGTTAATGGCACAGCTATTTTGGAAAAATCCTTAATAAATCGTCTATAGTATCCTGCTAATCCTAGAAAACTTCTAATTTCCATAGCTGATTGCGGGACCTTCCATTTGGTGATCGCTTCTATTTTGGAGGGATCTACGTGAATACCTTCGTGATTCACCACGTGTCCTAAAAACTGTACATCTTGTAGCCAAAATTCACACTTTGAGAATTTGGCGTAAAGCTTCTCTTTTCTTAACAAAGTTAAGAGTGCATGCAAATGCTCACAATGCTCATCCTGACTTTTGGAGTAAATAAGTATATCGTCGATGAAGACATTTACAAATTTATCCATGTACGGTTTACAGATTCTATTCATCATGTCCATGAATGCTGCAGGAGCATTTGTTAGTCCAAAGGGCATGACAGTAAACTCATAATGACCATACCTAGTTCTGAAAGCAGTTTTAGGTATGTCTTCTTCTTGCACTTTCAACTGATGGTATCCGAAGCGTAAATCTATCTTAGAGAAATATCTAGCTCCTTGAAGTTGATCGAAAAGATCATCAATCCTAGGCTTGGGTATCGATTCTTAATGGTAACCTTATTCAATTCCCTGTAATCGATACACATTCGCATCGAACCATCTTTATTTTTCACAAACAACACGGGCGCTCCCCAAGGGGATGAACTAGGTTGTATAAATCATTTACTAAGCAATTCATCTAACTACTTTTTCAATTCTAGCATTTCGGTGGTTGCTAACCGATAAGGTGCCTTGGCTATCGGTGTAGTTCTAGGAATTAGATGAATTCTAAATTCTACTTCCCTATCGGGTGGTAATCCAGGTAGTTCTTCTGGAATACATCTGGGTATTCTGATACTACTGGAATTTCCTTAAGTTCCCTACCTTTAGTGTTGATGATTGCTGAAATCATATACACTATTTCTTGTTTTCTTGAATAACTGGCCATTTTCATTACTGAAGTGAATTTCAGTGGTTTACGTGGCTTATCTCCTGTAATCACCACTATTTCTCCTGTGGGTTCATGAATTTATGGAATTCTTATCACAGAGAATGCGAGCATGGTTGGCTACTAACCTATCCATTCCTAACACAACGTCGAATCCGGCTAAATCCATAGGTAACAGGTTTGCAGAAAATTTATGGCCTAAGAGTTCTATCTTTCCGTCTCGCAAAACCTTATCTATTTTAACAGAATTCCCATATGCCGTTTCGACAGTAAAAATTTGTCTAAGGTTGGTTAAGGGTAGTTTAAGAGCTTGGCAGAATGAAGTATTTATAAAACTTTGGTTTGCACCAGAGTCAAATAATACTTTTGCATAAACGTCATGAACTAGGAACGTATCAGCTATCACGTCTGGGATGAGTTCTGCTTCTTGAGTAGTCAGCTGAAAGGCTCTTACATTCTTTTTATTAGCTCATTCAGCTGGTTTGGCCTTGTTGTCCGCTGGTTTGACCAGTTTAGGGCAGTCTGGTCTAAAATGTCCTGCTTCTCCACAGTTGAAGCAGATTGTTGATTTCTTCCTCCTGCAATCTCCTTCTTGATGCCCTGGATTTTTGTAGAAATTGCAATACCCTTTGCATTTTCCAAAATGCTTTCTTTTACAGGTACTGCAAAATGAAGCAGTGGAAGGTTGCCCGGTTCCTTTTTTCTTGAAATTACTACTATTACCTACACCAAATCCTTGGGTAATCTTTTGGGCTACTTCCTTCTTCCGATTTTCTTCTCGTGTGCGTACCAGCCCGTCAGTCAGGGTGTTGGCTAATTCTACGGCATCATCAATAGTGCGAGGTCTCTCAGCTTTGACAATGTCACGAATTACGCCAATCAAACCCCAGATGTAGCGAGAAATAAGTACCGATTCTGGCGAAGCCAGGGTTGGTAAGACTCTAGCATACTCGAAGCCAGGGTTGGTAAGACTCTAACTATACCCTCGACAATCAACATCCACCATTCGGTGGCTCAGGAACTTATTCGCCATTTGTTCCTTTTCATATTCGGGACAAAATTTTCTTTCCACCAGACTTTTAAATTCTTCCCAATTCATGGCATAAGCCACATCACTCCCCTTGGCTTGTAGTACTGTGTTCCACCATTCTAGTGCCCCTTCTTTAAAAAGATGTGACGCGTACATGACCTTGTCTTCCTTGGCACATTTACTTATTTTAATTACTACCTCGGTTTTCTCCAACCAACGCAGTGCGGCCGTTGCCCCTTCATTGCCTGCAAATTCCACTGGTTTACATGTAAGAAATTCCTTGTAAGTGCAACCAGGAGTTGCAGCTTTCATTCTTTTAAGAAATGGGGCTTGTATCATATCATCGTTATTATTATTATTGTTGCCGCCTCCATTTACACTATTACTGAAATTGTCATCACGAGTACGTTTGCTGGGAATAGGCGGTGGAGGTTCAACTGGATTTCGGGCAGCAGCAAGGATTGCTGGAATAGTATTGGCTATTCCCTGAGCAATGATATTCTCTATATCTTGCCTATTCAGAAATTGATCTTCATGGTTTTGTTCAGATTGGTTAACTTCGTTAACTGGTTCATTACTAGCGTGTTCCATCTGGTAATATATATATATATATATATGTTATTAACACAAAAATGAATAACAATCACATAATAAAACAATCGCACATAATCATGTCAACACATATAGCCAAAATTGTCGACTTTGCAACTTTCATCTTTTATATATTTTAGTATGCATTCGTACACACCAAATATTTTACAAAAGTTTTATTTTAGGTTATTTTACATGATTATATTTTTATTATTATGATTATTATTATTTTATTATTATTAAACATGTAGCCACAACCACAAACGATCCCTGTCAGCTGGCACTTCAGAAACGACGTTCCCTCTCGTCGTATTTCCATGATATCCTCTCCCCCACTTCTCGGATTCTATTTCCTGCGTCTACCAGCTCTTCGCCATAGTGGCGGAGTTCAGCCAGGTTTTCTGTGCTCATAGGTGGATGTAGTGGAGGCTTAGGGTTAAATTGGGGGAAAAAGGTATTAGGGTTATTAAAGATATTCTGAAACTACCAGTCAGTTGTCCACCATTCTTCTAGCTCTCCTGGTAGAGTCGGGGGTGGATAATAGGATCTGGGATAGCAGATTCCAGATTAACTGGAAGTCGTGCTTCCACTGGGTAATAGAAAAGGTTTTCATCAGCAGGTCCGATGAGGTTACTATTTGCCAGTTGGCGGTCCAGCTCTTCCCATGGTGGTATCTCCTGGGTTTGCCGTGAACTTTACCTGATTTCTATTCCTTTGCCTTTATCCTTCGGATCTTCAGTCTTTATAACTTTTTGTACTGCTGGTTTCTTCCTACGCACACGCCTCCAGCCTACGAGTCTTCTTCTCTTTTTCGGCTTTGGTTTCTCCTGAGGTTGGGCTTGGAATACCATTGGCTCTTCAGTATCAGCCTGGTAGCCAGTGAAGGTACTGGTGGTATCCATATCTGTGCTATGGATAGAAATATTTCGGAGAGCCTCCGATAATTCATTCATGTTGTTAGCATACATGAAGAAACACATAAAATTCTAAGTTAAAATTTTCACAGAATCACATAATGGCAATCAGAAAAATTAAGTATTTCTAAATACTTAATTGGCTTAAATCAGTGGTTCTGATACCACATTTTTCCGTCACGACCCCCGTCCCAGTTTTACCCGGTTCAGGAGCCACGGGACAGAAACCCGTGGTATTTATTATTTGAGTCGATGGGACATAAAACCATTTTTCTTGTTTTCTTGATTTTTCATGCACATTAGGGTTTCAGGGGTCTGGGTTTTCACTTACGGGTCAATTTTGGACATTTTTGCAAGTCCTTACACATCTAGTTCATCAACCCTAGGCACCTATAAAAAGTTTAGCTACTCATAGTAAATAACAACGCATAAGCAATGTTCAATATAACCGGATACATCATGTTTAAAAATAAAAAGAACAAAGTTTAGTGTTTAAATCTACCCAGGTTGCGAACTAATATATTCAAAATCGAAATAAATAATAACAATAACCTTCTTTTTCTTGGGTAAATTACACTTTTCGTCCTTTATGTTTGTATCGAATTACAATGGATGACCTTTAACTTCAATAATTACAGCCACAGTCCTTTATTTGGAAAACTCATTACACCCTAGGTCCTTTAACACTAACAAGGTTAAATTTTTAAGTGAACTATCGCATGTGCATTGCACATGAGGGCGTTTATGTCTTTTTACCCCAATCTATTAAATTATATATAATAATTCATATAACTCTCTCTCTCTCCTGTCTCTTAAGTCTCTATCTCTACAACCATCAACATTATCATTCTCATCACCATTCACCAGCAGCTTTCAACACCATAAACCATCAAAGGCTTTACCACCTTAAAGTCACCTTCAAACACATTGTACTCGTCCGGCAAAGTCTCGTCGAAGAATCGACACACGTCGGAGTCGCTGGAAGTTCGTCCTCGTCGCTTCTCACTCGCAACCGGTATGAGATTTATATATCATTCAATTTGGGTTTCAAAGGGGATCAAAACCCCCAACCTAACTTGTGTAATCAATGTTCGTGTAACTTGAATTTGATGTTAAAAACATCAAGGGTTTGGATTGGGAGGTCACGTTCTTGTAAAATAAGTGTTTTTTTAAGTGATACTAAAAATGGGTGTTTTTTCTTTCTTTTTCTGGTTTGTATTTCTAGTGAGGGGGTGTTTGGGATTCCTTCTTTTTCTCCTTTTTAACTTCTACTTATTATAAGTCAATAAGTCAGGATTTCCTGACTTCTACTTTTTAACTTTTCATCACACAAAAACTCATTATAAGTCAATAAGTTAACCCAAACACCCACTAAAAACCAACTTATTAACTTATTATAAGTCAATAAGTTAAAAGTTGTTCCAAAATAAGCTAACCCAAATACCCACTGAATCCGCAGCTGCGAAACACGAATTCTCTCTCCTCGATCTCACAGTTATTTTTTCAGTTTTTATTTAACATACTATTTAGTTTCTCTCCAATAATTTGTAATGTTTGATATTTAAACTGATATAGATCTAAAACAAGAAACAACGCACTACAGTGGTCGTTGATGTTCTTGTTCCTGTTTCGTTCAAGTATACAGGAGGTCACGGGTTTGACCCGACTCCTCCGACTTGTTCGCTGTTGCTTTTATTGTTTGAATCTAGTAATTGTGAGGGATGGCTAGTTAAGTTTAAAACAAAAGGAAAATCCATTCAAGATGGAGATGCAATTCATTGGTTTACGGTGGTAGGTGACGGCTGGTGCTGGTGGTGCGGTTAAGTTAGGCGGTGGTGGTAGGTGACGGGTGATGGTGGATGAGAGAAAGAGAAATGGATATATTAAAATGTTATTTTTTTGTATATGTTTATTTATTAAAAAACATTTTAATTAAAACCATGAAATGACCAGAATACCCTTAAGTGAATAAACTTAACTAAAAATTTTAACATTGTTAGTGCTAAAGGACGTAAAGTGTAATGAGTTTTATGAAAAAGGACTGTAACTGTAATTATTGAAGTTAAAGGTCATCCATTGAAATTTAATACAAACATAAAGGACGAAAAGTGTAATTTACCCTTTTTTCTTTTCTCTTGCGCCAAAACAACCAGCCCTCTTCTTTTATTTTTCTTCGTGCCCTATGCCTTCTGTCGAATATCAATTAGGAGTCCTCCACTACCCACTGATGTATTTCGAATTTATTAGCCCCCCATTTTTATGCCTTCATGTCACAGTGGTGTTCATGTGATCAGGTTAACATGTTCACCATACAATACAGTACCTCACACACCCTGCTGGTAGCGGAAGCGTATTGCGTGTGACTTAAGAAAGGTAATCATTGCATCCAGTCGTGTATACAAACATAAGTTTACAACGATGCCATATGTATTGATTTGTAACAAAAGTTTACAAATTCCCAAAAGGAGATTCCAAGTTTCAAACAAGTTCACAATGTTATCCAAAATATAGTTATTGAGTTACATTACACTTCGAACAAAGGATTGTTTTCATCATAAAAGCATGTTGAGGTTTTGTCCCTATATACCCATATGAGGTTGGGATATATAAGAAAAATCCTCTAAAGGCATTCGTTGTCACGTCATTGCCATTTCCCGTGGTCTATCACCGGCTCAAGTTCTTGTGTCCGGAAATACATGTAATTTTAAAAAGTCAACAAAAGTTGAGCGAGTTCATGTAGTTATTGTTATCGTATGAAATATCATATTTGAAATCCTGTAATGAAATCATGTTTTTAATCCAGTATTGAAATCATGTTTGTAATCCAGTAATGTAATCATGGTATGTTATTAGCATTCATGGAGTTTAAGGATCTATCAGTGTGTAGCTTGCACCCTGACATGTATGCCATAAGTAAGTAACCAAACCGAGACAACTTTGACATCGTTGGGATCACAAAAGCACTTCTATGGCACCAACCAGGAGTGGAGCGCGCCTCAAGATCAATAGATGTACACCTTTTGCACCTTGGTCACTAAGTGATTAATGGTTACTACTGTCATCATCCTATTTACGCACATTGATCGTGTTATCATCTAAACCCATAGCTAACATACCGTTTGTTTGACATGTATTTGCCCTCAATTGTTTTAAAAACAAAACATTGAAATCATTGAAAGGAGGGACAAGAACTCACAGGTTTGCGTTCCATGTATCGTACTACTGAAATTCGAGTGTCCGTACGCATGAGTAACCTACATGTGTACTAACTTTATTAGACACTTAGGTCTTGTTGGACCTCGTACAAGTTGTTCATCTTGAATTCTTTGTTATGTGTTCATTTGTCATTCTTAGAACAACCTTGTGTTATTTTAGTGTTGGTAGGTTTTTTGTTTGATCGTTAATTATATATGCATATTTCACAATTTGATATTTATACATTTGGTGTTTCTAAATTCGTGTATGAACGGGCCTCGCCCTTCACGTGTCCTCGTGCCTTGCACGCGTGTCATTGAGCCTAGCCCATGTCCTTGGGCATTTAAGTTATTGGGCCTTGCCCATGTCTTTATGTTATTGGGTCTTTCCCATGTCTTTTAGTGTTATCTGGCCTTGCCCATGTCTTTATGTTATTGGGCCTTTTCCCATGTATTTATATCATTGGGCCTCTGCCCATGTATTTATGTCATTGGGCCTCTGCCCATGTATATTTTGTCATTGGACCTCTGCCCATGTATTTATGTCATTGGGCTCTTGCCCACGTATTTATGTTACTAGGCCTCTACCCATGTATTTATGTCAGTGGGACTTGCCCATGTTTTAATGTTATTGGGCCTTGCCCATGTTTTAATGTTATTGGGTCTTTGCCCATGTATTAATGTTATTCGGCCTTTGCCCATGTATTAATGTTATTGGGCCTTTGCCGATGTATTTTGTCATTGGGCCATGCCCATGTATTCAAGTAATTGGGCCTAGCCCCAAGATAAGTTTATGAGTCTATAACACTAGTAATCTTGCATTTTGTAAAAATTCACTAAGTATAGAGTTTTCAATGTGTTCATTTTCTTATAAAAATACATAGTATTTTTTTACTTTTCAACTTTCCAGATTTTGTTGTCGGTAATATATATATTCGTTAAGTGCCTAAAAATATATTATTTTTAGACTCGTCGACGTAGTCGTTTAATATATATATTTTTGCGTTGAAAGATCGCCCAAGTGTCGTAGTAGCTTCTCGCGATGACGATACACTCATTTTGTCGTCGTCGTATGTTATATATTCCTTTATTGACCGATTTGGTTATATGTCTTATTTGATCGGGTGAAATATATTTTATTTCTTAGGAATATATTCTTGTAATTTTGTCCGTCGTCCGTATTGTACGGTCGTCCGTTTAATTCGTTTAGGGATAACATATAAGTAAGTTTTATGTATCCCTTACTTAGAATTTCTTTGGAAATATTAGGATATTAGTGTATATGTGTTTATGTTGTATTTATACTTGTTATCTTACAAGTATTTCCTTGGTATCATTTGTGTATTATTGTAGGATCGTTAATGTGACCCGAATGAGTCGTTCAGAGGAGTTTTACTTCGTTTCAGAGGCGGAAACTAAGAAACAAAGGTAGAAACAGCTTAATCTTCACTTTAAACACCGATTATATTGATTTAACAGCAAATACAATTAGTCTTCACACCGGCAGCACCTCGGTATGGAATACAAGACCTCGACACAACTGTTACTCGGATTTCGCTCTGAATGACTATTTATAGGCAAAGGGGTTCCGCTCGAAATGACATGATCCATTTCAGGCGGAATCACTAGATTGTGATTTCGCTCGAAACTGATCAAAGACATTTCGAGCGGAATCAGCAAGTTCGAGCGAAATCAGCCTCTAAAACATACAAACTCTCCTATTTTCTCGATCTACGAGCCCTGATCTATGCAATCTACTCTAAGACTCGATACAAGACGAAGTCGACAGATGCATGCACTAACAGACTCCCCCTCAGATGTTGACGAGTCTCACGTGTCGAGTCTTCGCATCTTCAGTCTTGATCAGTCTCTGGGCTTCATTCTTTCACTCAACATTAACAGACTCCCCTTAACAATGTGCTGGCATTCCTTCAGTTCATCAGCATCATCTGCTTCAGGATCGTAATCTGTCTTTCACAGGTTCAAAATCCAATACTTTGTCCACAGAATTGAAACCTGGCTCATGCTCTATCCACAGCATCCTCAGGTATCGGAACCTGACTCTTTAAACATCCTCAGGATCGATCAACCTGGTTCTCTATCATTCAGCTTTGACGTTGTTCCAAGATCGTCACCTGGCTCACGTTCAACTCAGGTTATCTGCACAATCTCTACCTGAAAGTAAATTTTCACACATATAATGTATGCACTAACACTGACACTTCCTCAAAAAAATAATAATAATCTTGATGAACCTCTTTAAAATTTGATCAAAACACATACTTCTTTTCACAAACATGTCATCATGTTTAGCACTTGGGATTTTTAAAATCAGCTCTCCAACATCAGTTGTCGAAAATCTTTTTGGATTTTTCAAAATTTATGCTAAAACACACTGAAAATCTGTTTGGATTTATGAATGAAATGAAATGCAGTAAAAAAATATTTACAGAGAATATTTTTGTGAGTTCGTGCAAGAGGATCATATCAGTTTTTGACAAGTCACAAATACCGTTGAGCTTAGTTACACATTAAGAATTAAACAATTCACTTAGATTGCCGATATACTGATCCAATTAAATTTTCACACAAATTTCAACTGATTCAGGATATGAGTTAGATGTTTTAAGAACTTAAACTCATTCATGTGTCCCACCTCTTGAATATACTCCCGTATCCACATCCCAATATTCAGTCTTACAGGTGAGTATACCACAGATGATATCTGTAAGGGAATAAATTATAGTACGAAACCGTGAGAGCTCAGGTCAGAACTTCCGTTCAGCAGAGAGATGACGGCTCGACTTTTGGTGTGTCACCTTTAGAGGATCTTTTGTATTACAACAGCAATGACTATCAATTTTATTGTTTCATCAATTTGCTGAGGGCGGCGCTATTTTTCAAGCAAGCGGAAAGTATTCTCCGGGGACTAGGTCAGAATTTCCATTCAGCTGAAGTCCCGAGATAATACCCCAGAAATCACTGAGTATAAAGACCTAGTATCACAGAAAGAGGGACCTTTCAAACGAGATTTCAGGGATTACCTATATATCCAAGTAGTGTTCCCCACGAAATAAGCAAGTTTGAAATTTAGTTTATATCCCGAAAAAGCTTACTAAATGTGTAAAAACCTATCGGCATATCATCAGTGAGACTGTTTAACGCTATTTAATCATTACATTTCTTTAGCATACTGTGATTGTCTACTGATGTACTATCATTTCCTCTTTTTTTTGACACCAAAACTCATTTTTGTATTTTATCATGTTTTTGCCTTTTTCAAATTTTCTAATGTTTTTGGATTTTCTGAAATTTTTTACCCCCCCCTAAAATGCAAACACATTTTAGGAAATTTGAAAGCAAACTGTACAGTAAAATTGACAACCGATATCAAATCGGTTCAATTCGCCATCCACTAGGCATAAACAATCCGAACTCCCCCTTACACAAAACTATTTTCTCATTATGATTTCAAAACACTTAAGTTTGTTTTAATCAAAATGATTTTTCCGGAAAATAAGTTTTGTTGGTTTTATCACTTGTAAAGTTAAGGGTTTGGTTCATCATATTGTTCTTCAAATACCACTTGTAAGTTTGGTCCAATCAAGTTCAACCTAATGACCTTGATTAACCATTTGTAGGAAAAACAAGTACAACTTAATGTCCTTGATTTACCACTTGTATGTGTAAACCTTCATCAACCAACTTGTGGGAATACCACGTCTACACAAAATCATTTTACCAATAAAGATGCCGATTCCTGCTTCACAATTACCAACCTGGAAGCTCCGGCAAGTCACATTTAACCTGTAAAAACTTAACCATTATAAGATTCATTCACAAAATCAATTATCAAGAATGATGCCGATTCTTGATCCACGATTACAAACTTGGGATCTCCGGCATAGTCAGATGTTCAAGGAAAAAGAATTTCCACCCAAGTCTGACCAACCTTGGGTGTTTTTAGCTCCTTTAGCTCTTGTTCAGTTGGGTTAAAAGTTGCTTTCTTTGTTGCATAAAAATCTTTAACCCCTTTTACTTTCCCATCAAGCATTTTCCCAAAATTTTTCTTAACATTTCCATTGAAAACTTTTTCAACATCAAATTCCTTTTTATCAGAAAAGAATTGATTTGAAATCTCAACCTTACCAACCTTTCGCTTAATCTTTTCAAACGTCAGTGATGGAAATTCATCATCATTCACTGAAAGTACTTCTTTCACCTCACCTTGTGGCTCTTCTGGCTTTGTAGAACCAGAATCATTGCCGACTTTTACATCACCCTTCTTGACAACCCACATTTGGTTATCTTTAGCTTTCTTTTTGTAAAAATTCTTTTTAGAACATTCACCAACCTCATAAGTTGAATTTTCAAATATTTTGAATTTTTCGGTTGGTGGTTCAACATCAACAACTATTTCTTTTAGTTTTTCAGAAACTCCCTGTTTAGTCTTAGAATTTTTCGGACAGTTCCATGCAATGTGACCAGCTTCATTGCATTTGAAACAGGTTCGAGTCTCTTTTGGATGAAACACTCTAGTACCATTCCTTTTTTTTTTCTCAGCAAGAAACTCCTGGTTTGATTGTTTCCAGAACGGTTTCTTCTGTTCTTCTTCTGCACTTCCACCTGAAACAAATTCTGTTTTTGTTTTAGAATTTTTCTCATTTTTATAATTTTCTGGTGGAATAAAACCCAATCCTTTCTTTCTTTTTGTAGCTACCATTATGGTTTGGTTTATTTTGAAAACCAGAACCAGAATTGTAACCTTTTTTCTTGTTAAATCGTTGTTGAACTCTTGAAGTGTATTTTTTAGGTTTTCCAGTAAGATTTAAATCTTTTATTTCAGAAATCTTGATTTCTGTCATTTTGAAAACCTTTCTGATCATTTTAAATCTAACACTTCTTATTGGAAACTCTTTGTCAGAATATAATTTGTCAGAATCATTTAAAGTGTATGCTACTTCAAATGTTTCATCATCCAAATTTGATTTTGATAACAAAAACTCTTTACTATAAGACCGTTTAACCGACGACTTTGGACTGTTGACAGACGAACTTGAACCTCCAGACTCAGACTTTGACTCAGACTCCTCATTAGTATCCAACACCTGATCGACCACCTTTTTTATTAACTCAGACTCATGATCAGTGTCAGACGAGGTGAACGTGACGTCAATATTTTCTGGTAATTCATCAGTTGATTCGGTTTTTAACTTTATATTGACTGCTTTTTCGACTTGCTCCTCATTTAGTTTTCTGGGAGAATAACCTTCCCAGATTGGAGGCGGACACTTGTTATAGCTAGCAGTCGGTTTCTTACCAGTATCCTTCTTCTTTGGCTTCTCATCTTGAAAAGCTTCCATACCTGCAACAGTCGAATAAATTCTATCAATAAGATAATCAGAACTAGAATAACTCTGCAATAATCGTCTGATTCTCTCATTTTCAATCTTTTCATTCTCCAATTCCCGTTGCAGCTTGGCACATTCTTCAATGTAGTGATTTATCACTTTCTGCTTTGTCATCATCACAGAATTCATCATTGTCAATGCGTCTTCTCTTTCTGAGTTAGTCTTTTGTAGACCAGTGACCGTTCTATTTAGCACATCGTAAGATTCTTTCACGTAATTTATATTGAACAGTAATTGTTCTTTCATCTTCTCATATTCAGTCAACTTTTCATCTTTTGCTGCACATTCCTTGCAAGGTTTCAAACACTTTGTGCAAGGCTTGATGACTTCCACAATTTTTTCTATCTCAATGATTTTTTCAACTTCAACCACCTTTTCTGCTTCATGTATCTTTTCTGGTTCACCAATTTCCTCAGCAACACTTTTTACTTCTTCATTCTGAACAGCTTCCATTGTTTGATCTCCACTTTCAGACTTCTGTTTCATTTGTTCTTTTGCAGCTTGTTTCTCTTTCAGTTTTTCCAAGCGATCTGCAAAATAAAAATGAAAACTTTCAGGAGAGAGATGGGTTTTAGCAACATTAATATGTCGTTCTTCTTCATCATCACTGCTGTCGTCAGTTGGTGATTGATCAAACTCAATTGACTTTTCAGCATTATCATCCGAAGAACCAGAATCAGATGGTGTTTTATCAAAAACAACTTCCTTTTCTGAACTTTCATCACTTTGCGATCTTTCATCTGATCTCTGTGAGCTTTCTTCAGATGCAACAGACTCTTCCTCCATATTCTTCACAGTCTCACCAATAGACTTCATCCATGTGGTAAACATATCTGGTTCTTTCAAAATTTTAGCAATGAATGCTTTGAAATTTCCTTTATCATTCACAAACATATCCCAGCTAAAACCTTCAGATAATTTTTCATCATCTTGAAAATTCCAGTTAAAGTTCTCTTGATTCCCCAGACATGCTCTTTTTGAATCCTCGATCACTTTTCTACCATGAGCCACTTGTGGTTCTTGCAGTTGTTGCTGACCAACTTGTTGATATATGGCTTTCCGGTAGTAGTCGTCTTTTCCGAATGGCTCTGATACCACTTGTAGGATCGTGAATGTGACCCGAATGGGTTGTTCAGAGGAGTTTTACCTCGTTTCAGAGGCGGAAACTAAGAAACAAAGGTAGAAACAACTTAATCTTCACTTTAAACACCGATTATATTGATTTAACAGCAAATACAATTAGTCTTCACACCTGCAGCACCTCGGTATGGAATACAAGACCTCGACACAACTGTTACTCTGATTTCGCTCTGAATGACTATTTATAGGAAAAGGGGTTCCACTTGAAATGACATGATCCATTTCAGGCGGAATCACTTGATTGTGATTTCGCTCGAAACTGATCAAAGACATTTCAAGCGGAATCAGCAAGTTCGAGCGAAATCAGTCTGTAAAACATACAAACTCTCATATTTTCTCGATCTACGAGCCCTGATCTATGCAATCTACTCTAAGACTCGATACAAGACGAAGTCGACAGATGCATGCACTAACAGACTCCCCCTCAGATGTTGACGAGTCTCACGTGTCGAGTCTTCGCATCTTTAGTCTTGATCAGTCTCTGGGCTTCATTCTTTCACTCAGCATTAACAAACTCCCATTAACAATGTGCTGGCATTCCTTCAGTTCATCAGCATCATCTGCTTCAGGATCGTAATCTGGCTTTCACAGGTTCAAAATCCAATACTTTGTCCACAGAATTGAAACCTGGCTCATGCTCTATCCACAGCATCCTCAGGTATCGGAACCTGACTCTTTAAGCATCCTCACGATAGATCAACTTGGTTCTCTATTATTCAGCTTTGACGTTGTTCCAAGATCGTCACCTGGCTCACGTTCAACTCAGGTTATCTGCACAATCTCTACCTCAAAGTAAATTTTCACACATATAATGTATGTACTAACACTGACTCTTCCTCAAAAAAATAATAAAAATCTTGATGAACCACTTTAAAATTTGATCAAAACACATTTGATTTTCAAACACATACTTCTTTTCACAAACATGTCATCATGTTTAGCACTTGGGATTTTTAAAATCAGCTCTCCAACATCAGCATTATCATCCGAAGAACCAGAATCAGATGGTGTTTTATCAAAAACAACTTCCTTTTCTGAACTTTCATCACTTTGTGATCTTTCATCTGATCTCTGTGAGCTTTCTTCAGATGCAACAGACTCTTCCTCCATATTCTTCACAGTCTCACCAATAGACTTCATCCATGTGGTAAACATATCTGGTTCTTTCAAAATTTTAGCAATGAATGCTTTGAAATTTCCTTTATCATTCACAAACATATCCCAGCTAAAACCTTCAGGTAATTTTTCATCATCTTGAAAATTCCAGTTAAAGTTCTCTTGATTCCCCAGACATGCTCTTTTTGAATCCTCGATCACTTTTCTACCATGAGCCACTTGTGGTTCTTGCAGTTGTTGCTGACCAACTTGTTGATATATGGCTTTCCGGTAGTAGTCGTCTATTCCGAATGGCTCTGATACCACTTGTAGGATCGTGAATGTGACCTGAATGAGTCGTTCAGAGGAGTTTTACCTCGTTTCAGAGGCGGAAACTAAGAAACAAAGGTAGAAACTGCTTAATCTTCACTTTAAACACCGATTATATTGATTTAACAGCAAATACAATTAGTCTTCACACCTGCAGCACCTTGATATGGAATACAAGACCTCGACACAACTGTTACTCTGATTTCGCTCTGAATGACTATTTATAGGCAAAGGGGTTCCGCTTGAAATGACATGATCCATTTCAGGCGGAATCACTTGATTGTGATTTCGCTCGAAACTGATCAAAGACATTTCAAGCGGAATCAGCAAGTTCGAGCGAAATCAGCCTGTAAAACATACAAACTCTCCTATTTTCTTGATCTACGAACCCTGATCTATGCAATCTACTCTAAGACTCTATACAAGATGAAGTCGACAGATGCAAGCACTAACAGACTCCCCCTCAGATGTTGACGAGTCTCACGTGTCGAGTCTTCGCATCTCCAGTCTTGATCAGTCTCTGGGCTTCATTCTTTCACTCAGCATTAACAAACTCCCCTTAACAATGTGCTGGCATTCCTTCAGTTCATCAGCATCATCTGCTTCAGGATCGTAATCTGGCTTTCACAGGTTCAAAATCCTATACTTTGTCCACAGAATTGAAACCTGGCTCATGCTCTATCCACAGCATCCTCAGGTATCGGAACCTGACTCTTTAAGCATCCTCAGGATAGATCAACCTGGTTCTCTATCATTCAGCTTTGACGTTGTTCCAAGATCGTCACCTGGCTCACGTTCAACTCAGGTTATCTGCACAATCTCTACCTCAAAGTAAATTTTCACACATATAATGTATGCACTAACACTGACTCTTCCTCAAAAAAATAATAATAATCTTGATGAACCTCTTTAAAATTTGATCAAAACACATTTGATTTTCAAACACATACTTCTTTTCACAAACATGTCATCATGTTTAGCACTTGGGATTTTTAAAATCAGCTCTCCAACATCAGCATTATCATCCGAAGAACCAGAATCAGATGGTGTTTTATCAAAAACAACTTCCTTTTCTGAACTTTCATCACTTTGTGATCTTTCATCTGATCTTTGTGAGCTTTCTTCAGATGCAACAGACTCTTCCTCCATATTCTTCACAGTCTCACCAATAGACTTCATCCATGTGGTAAACATATCTGGTTCTTTCAAAATTTTAGCAATGAATGCTTTGAAATTTCCTTTATCATTCACAAACATATCCCAGCTAAAACCTTCAGGTAATTTTTCATCATCTTGAAAATTCCAGTAAAAGTTCTCTTGATTCCCCTGACATGCTCTTTTTGAATCCTCGATCACTTTTCTACCATGAGCCACTTGTGGTTCTTGCAGTTGTTGCTGACCAACTTGTTGATATATGGCTTTCCGGTAGTAGTCGTCTTTTCCGAATGGATTCTTCACTTCACTAGCTTCTCTGTTCTTGCATTCTCTTTTAAAATGTCCTTTCTCCCTGCATCTAAAACAAGTAACTTTAGATTTATCAAAACCTAAAGTAGACACATGTGCATCAAGAAAGTCATTTCTCCCAGTAATCAGCTTGAACTTTTCAACTCGTCTAAGAACACTGGCTAGACACCATTTGATATCCATTAGCTCCATTTCTTCAGCGTCTATCTGATCGTAATCCTCCTTTGTTAGCATAGGATTCCCGATCCTCCCAGCCACTAAACCTTCATAAGATAGCAATACAGAACCAAGTATTGCCATGTGATCTTTCGCAATTTCTTCAGAAAAACTTTGACAGTCTGGAAGATTCAAAGCAATGTTGCATTGTATCACATAACCATTTCCTGTCTTTGTGCTTTGAGAATGAAAGCTTGATGTAGTATCTTTTGGATTGACACTCGGATATGAAGAGAAACCACTGCTTTTGTTTGAAGTCTGATCAACTTTTTTCGATGAATCACCAGCACTAAACGCAGTTTGGATTTTTGGGATTCTTTCAACTTCTGGAACACTCCCTTTGTAGTACATTTTTACATCCTGTTGACCACTTGGACAGTTCATCCTCGCGATCTTCTGTTGTTCCAAATCTTGACCCTCAATCTTCTCGATAAACTGAGAAATCGTTAACCCATCATAAACACCAGTATTCTTTAGAATCATCAAGTAGGTACCCCATTCCTTTTGCGGTAACGCGTCAGCTAACTTGTCTACCCACTCTTCACGATCTTTTGTTATACTAAGCATCGACATGGATCGCACCAAGTGGCAGTATCTTTCAATCAGCTTCTTCGTATCTTCTCCCGGTAAACTACTGAACAGATCAAACTCTTTCTTGAGCAGTGCCTTCTTGCTCTTAATCATGTTTTCATGCTGAAGAGCATCCCAAATCGATTTTGAAGTTTTGTCATGCTGAAGCAGTATGAAGATGTCTTCTTTGATGGCTTGCTGAAGCAGACTAATCATCATTTTTTCAGCTTTGTACATATCTCGCTCTTTGTCACTGAACTCTGATAGTTCTTTGATAACCTGCAAATCAGTTTGTGGCAAAACATATTTCTTCAGAATACACTCCCATGACCTCAGATGGTTTGCCTGAACCCAGTTTTCGAATCTGTCTTTCCACCCGTAGTACTCTTCGATACTCATCAGTTTAGGGGGATTTTGTAATGTTCCGGTCTCATTTTCCAAGTTCATGTTCTGAGCAATGGAAGCCGGAGTAGTTGGCGATGAAGCAAACGCGTTGTAGAACTCTTCACTCATGATTACGTATCAAGTTTTACAAAAACAGTCACTTTGGAGCGGAATAACCCAGATACAGTTTCGAGCGGAATTACACAAATGCCTTTTGGAGCGAAATCAAAAATGTAGTTGAAGCGGAATCAGACTATTTGGAGCGAAATCAGACTTTGAAACTTGGAGCGGAATCAAAAAAAAATTCTGGAGCGGAATCAGGAACTTTGTAACTTTGGAGCGAAATCTGAGTTTGGCAGCCTGGAGCAGAATCGGCAATATTCTAGAGCGGAATCTCTGATTTGATACCCTGGAGCGAAATCAGCAAGAAACTTGGAGTGGAATCAACAATCTCGAGTGAAATAAGCTGAGCGGAATCAAGTTCTTGAGCGGAATCAGAAAAAGTTCTTTCGAGCGAAATCACTTCTCGAGTTGTTTTTGGTCATTTTTAGGTCGAATTTTGCTATGAAACTTTCAAGGGTTTGTCTATATGTATTTTTACACAATCTGTGAAACATTGATCCGATTTTGACCGTTAAAACTTGTTTTGTTGAAGAAAGAAGGTGTAGAAGATAGAAAATGCAATCAATTCCAGTTGTAATCTGTAGAACTCCTCCTCCTGAGCTCTGATACCACTTGTAGGATAGTGAATGTGACCCGAATGAGTCGTTCAGAGGAGTTTTACTTCGTTTCAGAGGCAGAAACTAAGAAGCAAAGGTAGAAACAACTTAATCTTCAATTTAAACACCGATTATATTGATTTAATAGCAAATACAATTAGTCTTCACACCGGCAGCACCTCGGTATGGAATACAAGACCTCGACACAACTGTTACTCTGATTTCGCTCTGAATGACTATTTATAGGCAAAGGGGTTCCGCTCAAAATGACATGACCCATTTCAGGCGGAATCACTTGATTGTGATTTCGCTCGAAATTGATCAAAGACATTTCGAGCGGAATCAGCAAGTTCGAGCGAAATCAGCCTCTAAAACATACAAACTTTCCTATTTTCTCGATCTACGAGCCCTGATCTATGCAATCTACTCTAAGACTCGATACAAGACGAAGTCGACAGATGCATGCACTAACAATTATTTTGATCACCCTAATAATATCTAAATACAAACACTTAGCACATAATCATATACACTTTAATGGATTTTCTAAGTATATATATTTTATTAAAAATATATATATTTATAAGTTTCACTTTTAACTTATAAAAATCATTATAAGTACTTAGAAAGTTAATTAGGTGTTCTAACATTTAAACTTTTACCAAAAAGTTTATCCAACCATGATTAAGATCATTAAGTGCGATTAACCATTTTAATCACACTTTAACCCCCGTTTAATCTGATTATATTTTTAGAAAATTTCACCAGAGTTTCCTCTAAACTATGATGTTTCCCACGTTTTCAAAACGCGTTTAAATCATCAAATCAAGTTTCCAAATCACCACAATTTACCAATGTTCACCAAATATCTTTTTTACAACAATAATCAACAAATTTCCTTCAAATTTCTCATGAGCATTACTTTTGTTAAATTTCAAGACTTTAAAGTTAACCACGTTTTATAACAATATTACATAAACTTGTTTTATGTAAAAACCAAGTTCACTAGTGTTTTTAAGTATTGATTCATGTTCATTCTATATTTTATCTTTCAAGAACCGTAATCAAGTTTACATACATGTAATACTCATGATTTTGAAGGTGATGATCTTGTAGGATTTAAACATATATATGTTTAAATCACATTTTCAAGTTTGTGATGGTAAGATTAACACCCATGTAAGTTACTACATGACATAAATAACAAGATCATCTTAAATCTACCCTTTAAACAACTAATCTCAACATAATCAACATAAAAAACAAGATTACACTAACTAGTTACACTAATCTACATAAATAACCGCATAATAAGTGATTTTTAGTAGATTATTATGTTTGAGATTAGGGTTTTTGGTTGAATTTTTCTTAATTCACAAGAAAATCAACTTGTACTTCTGTAATCTACACTAAACAAGAAGCTTAAATTTGGGTAAAATAAGGCTTACAACTTTGCACAAGCTAAACAAGATGATTAAGAAGATATTAAGCTCCAAAGAAAGTCGTTAATGAAGCTCTATGCTTGCAATGCTTCTAGGACGTCTTTAATTGAGATTGTAAGGTTTATTTTGTGGTTTTGTGAAGATGAAAATGGTGTTTCAGTGGGACTTAAGGTTGTCGTGTATTAGAGAGAGAAAGGAAGAGAGTTTGCAACTTTCTTTGAAGAATTAGAATGATGGAAATGATGTGTAGTTGTTGTGTACATCTTATAAAAATCATGCAACAGTTCCATTAGTCAAGAAATGATATAACATACCATACTTCTTCCCTTGTTTCAATCAAGCAAGTAAGGTGGGTGGGACCCAAATTGTTTACCGAAATGGCCAAATGGGGGGGGGGGGTAAAGTGTAACTTTTTTATAAAAGTTGTTAAAATCTAGATATTTTGGTAATTAATAAAAGTATGGTGATTAGGGGTTTAATTGCACCATTAGGGGGTAATTAGGGATTCAGAATGTTAATTGTCATTAACTAGTGTTAGGGGTCATTTTCTTAACATATATATATCCTGACCAATATCCTGCCTATGTTTGTTCATTTGTGACCAGGATGCTGGAAGAGGATATTGCTAACATCTTGGGCGATATCCTGAGGCTTATTGAATTAACCACGTGCAGGTAAAGGGCTGAGACTTGCTAACGGTCAAGAGGACTTCTTCTGCTCAAGACTCGGACGAATTTGTTGAGAGAGAGACGTTGAGCCCGAAAGACCAAGTCTACAACGTTCGAAGAAGGAATATTCGGTGGATCCCGCAAGTTTAGGATAGTTTGTTATTTTATCTTAACTATAAATAGATGGGGACGGATCAGCTTAGAACACACGATTTTTCACTAACACTCTCATACACTTACACTCTCTAGCTCATTGCAAACACCACACTTGTATCCAAGTTTCATTGTAACACTTAGTCGATCCGTACCACATCCTGCACTGTATCCTGATTTTTGAAGCAATTGAAGAACAAGGCAGCTGCGATTGTCAGCTCCCGAGGTTTTATGCCGGCGATCTAGATTGATCAAGGGCTTTCCTCGTACATCTCGTGTCGTTTACTTTATTTTTGCTCATTGTTTGATCATAGATACAGCTCTACATCTTGAGCCGTATCCTGAAACTGTTTTTACAAATCAACTTGATTAACATATTTTCGACACTCATTTCTAGCACACTACCTCACTTAACTAATTTGATCACTTAATTACGTCGGTAATTTTTGACCAAAACAATTTGGCGCCCACCGTGGGGCAAGTGGTGCTCTCTTTACTAATTTTTTTTGTCAAGTCGCTAATCGGTTTTCTATTTTCAAAACTTTTTGCCATATTGTCCATAATGGCCTCAAGATCAAACATGAGTTCCTCTACTGTGTCTGCTATGACTTCTGCTACTACTGGTTCGGTGCTTCCACCACCTCCTCCAAGGATGCCAGCCTCTACACAATCTCAAGATGTTATCCCTACTCGGAGTGTTCAGGGATCTGCTCCCGTTTTAGCTTCTAATAATGAAATTTTAACCTTATTTGGAAGTGTGCAGGAACAAATGAGGCAGCAACAGGAAACAAACCAGATGCTTTTAAGGGAAATACAACTCCTGAAGTCTGGCTCGAGCAGATCTGCTGAGGATATTGTCACCCCTTTACATCCCAGAACGTTGAACTTCAGCTCAGCTGTGTATACTGAGGATAACAGGGGGAATATTGTGCCCAGTCTTCCTCAGAATCATACTCCTGAAATACCCTCCTTGGTCAGGATGTCAACCATAAGGAGCTCAGGATATGCTTCAGGATATGGGCAAAATCCTCCAACTGGTAACGTGTCTAATAATAATAATACTCATGCTACTAACAGTGGTGGATCTTTGCAGGATACAGGTGTAACATCAGCACTTACCAGGGAACTTCAGAAGTTAAAGGACATGATATCTAGTGTACCTGGGGTGGTCCAACCGATCCCGGAAGTGTCTCAAGACAGCCACAAGATATCTCGTTTCGCGTATCCTATCTGTGATGCTGAGATCCCAAAGAGATTCCAAACCCCCAACATGAAGCTTTATGATGGGACTACGGATCCTGAGGAGCATATTGCTCAGTATAGGGAAAGAATGGAGATTAACCCTATCCCTTCGGAGCTCAAGGAAGCGTGCTTGTGCAAGGGATTTGGTTCTACTCTAACAGGATCAGCCTTAAAATGGCTGTTAAACGTTCCTCCTCACTCAATTACTTCATTTGCTCATTTGGTTAATTTATTTAACAGTCAATTTTCTTGTAGTCGGAGTTTTGAGAAACTAACCAGTGATCTTTACAGGATAACTCAAGGGCCTCAGGAATCCTTGAGGGATTATGTGAACAAATTTAGTCGAGAATCCTTGGATATCCCACATCTTGATGTTGCAACAGCTGTGCAAGCTTTTAAGATGGGATTACAAAAGGATTCTCAGTTTTATCAGGATCTTGTAATGAATCCCTGCAGGAATCTCGATGAAGCTCGTAACAGGGCTTTGAGATATATCCGTCTGGAAGATGACAGGAAGATGCAAGAAAGGATGAACTCATCCAACACTTATGAATCAACCAATAGGAAGTCAAAATCCTCGTTCAAGTCATATCGGCCTAAGCCGTATAGTAGAAATGAAAACAAAAGAGTGAACGCTGTCGAAGATGAGGATCCTGAAGAGTATCCTGAGTTGTCCGAATATTGCTTTTCTGTTAATATTCCTGAATTGATGTATGCTATGCAGGGTCTAGGAGACAAAGCTAGGTGGCCTCGAAAGAATCAACAAAAGGCTGACTGGAAAGATAAGTCAAAATGGTGTGCTTTCCACGAAGATTTCGGACATATGACTGAGGATTGCATTGCTCTAAGGAAGGAAATAAGCTATCTTCTAAGCAAGGGATATCTGAAAGATCTCTTAGGAAAAAAGAAGAATAAGGGTCAGGATACTGAGAAGGATCCTGAACGAGCAGCATCACCTCCCGCGGATGCCAAGATAATCAACTTCATTTCGGGGGGATTCGACATTTGTGGAACTTCGTATTCGGCAGCAAAGAGACATGCAAAGGAAGCCAAGGCCGAAAGGGGAGACAAACCTGTCAGGATGACTACCCTCACAACTGACAAAGTGATCACTTTTGATGCTGATGACAGGGATACTGTCCAAGATCCTCACCATGATGCTCTGGTAATAACGTTATATGTGGCTAACCATTTTGTACGCAGGATACTGGTTGATAATGGCAGCTCCGTCAACATAATCCAACTAGAAACTCTGAAGAGAATGAATGTATCTCCAATGGATATCACTTCAAAGTCTACCGTGCTTGTTGGATTCAGTGGAGAGGCTAGAAACACAGTGGGAGAGATAAAGTTGCCAGTATACGTTGAAGGAGTCAATTCGATACAACGTTTCTGTGTGATGGATTCTCTATCCTGCTATAACATCATACTGGGAAGACCGTGGATTCACGATATGAAGGCCGTGCCATCAACATATCACCAATGCATCAAGATACCTACCCCCTGGGGAGTGGTCAAAGTTGATATTGATCAGCAGGAGGCGAAAGAGTGCTACTCATCCTCGATGAAATCCTCAGCCAAACCTAGTGCAGCATAGCAATTAAAGACGCGGGCCCAGGATATCATGGAGGATCCGGAGCAGGATGTGAAGAAAGTTATCCTGGACCAGGATAACCCCGATATTTCGGTGCTTGTAGGGACCAATATCCCTCAGGATATTGAAGAGCAGTTAATTAACTTTTTAAAATGCAGGATGTCAACGTTTGCATGGAAGCATGAGGATATGACAGGCATATCCAAAGATATTATCACTCACAAGCTTGGAATTGATAAATCGTTTAAGCCTGTGCAACAAAAAAGAAGGAAGTTTGCTCCTGAGCGGAACGCGATTATCCAGGAGGAAGTTGAAAGATTATTAAAGTCCAGAATGATCAGAGAGGTTAAGTTCCCAAGGTGGCTAGCAAACGTGGTTGTAGCACAGAAGAAAAACGGGAAATGGAGAGTCTGTGTAGACTACACGGACTTGAACAAAGCTTATCCTAAAGACCCATTTCCTCTTCCCCACATTGATGCAATGGTAGATGCCACTGCCGGGCATGAAATGCTGACCTTCATGGACGCATCCTCAGGATTTCAACAAATCCAAATGGAGCCTTCTGACCAGGAGGATACCGCTTTCATGACACCAACAGGTATTTATTGTTATACAGCTATGCCTTTTGGTTTGAAAAATGCAGGTGCAACATACCAGAGATTGGTAAACATGATGTTCAAAGACAAACTGGGGGACACCATGGAGGTGTACATTGACGATATGGTGGTAAAATCAAAGAAAGCTCAGGATCACCTCCAGGATATTAAAGGAGCATTTGATATCCTGGATCAATACAACATGAAGCTGAATCCTGCTAAATGCCATTTCGGAGTGGGAGCAGGAAAGTTTCTTGGATATATGGTGACGAAAAGGGGGATAAAAGCGAGCCCAGAGCAGATCAAAGCTATCCTGGACATAAAATCACCCTCAAATATGAAGGACGTACAAAGATTGACAGGCCGAGTAGCAGCCCTAAACAGGTTTATCTCAAGATCCTCAGAGAAATGCAAAGACTTTTATGATATCCTGAAGAAGAACAAAAAATTCGAATGGGGGGAGAAGCATGAAGCAGCCCTGCAGGATTTAAAACGATATCTCACAACCGCACCTCTATTGATGAAGCCTGAAAATGGTGAACCACTATCCCTGTACCTTGCTGTATCAGGGAATGCTGTAAGTGCCGTTCTTATAAAAGACCATGAAGGTCAGCAATATCCTGTTTATTATGTTAGTAAAAGTTTGTTAGATGCTGAAACTAGGTATTCTCATTTAGAAAAATTGATACTAGCATTAGTCATGGCATCAACGAAACTTAGGCATTATTTCGAGACACATAGGATACATGTTACAACAAATTATCCTATCAAAAATGTGCAGAGGAAACCAGATATGTCAGGCAGGATGGCCAAGTGGTCAGTAAAGTTGAGTGCTTATGATTTAGTATATGAACCTAGGAACGCCATAAAGTCTCAGGCTTTAGCTGACTTTGTGGCTGATTTTAGTAGTGACATTCAGGATGAGGTAGATCTAGAAGTTCAACAGCTAGGAGAATCCTCAGGATCCTGGACATTATATACTGATGGTGCATCTAATGTAAGAGGAGTAGGATTAGGAATACTACTAAAATCGCCACAGGGGGACATATTACCCCAGTCTATTAGGTGTGAATTTCCTGCTACTAATAATGAAGCAGAGTATGAGGCCTTAATTGCAGGATTAGAGTTGGCTAAGAGCATGAGTATCAAAAATTTGCAAGTATATGTTGACTCTTTGTTAATTACTAACCATTTTAATGGATCCTATGCAGTTAAGGGAGAGAAATTAATCGAATATCTCGATATTCTAAAAAAATTAGCAGGATATTTTGATGTTTTTATACTTGAACAGGTACCAAGGGAAGATAATGCTGAAGCAGATGCCTTAGCAAATCTGGGATCATCGATCAGGATACCTGAAGGGACACAAATACGAATATTACATGTCTTATATCCTGCAACGAATCCTCAGGATAAAGAAGTAGCTGGTATTCAGGATCCTGGGGCAGAACATCATGAAGAGGATCCTAAACCCTGGACGGCTCCAATCATGAAATATCTCAAAGAAGGACACATCCCTGGAAATGAAAATCCTAAGGCATTTAGGATGAAGGTATCACGATTCGCTATTATAGATAATATTTTATACAAAAAATCTCTTGCAGGACCGTATTTGAGGTGCTTGGAGGATCCTGAAGCCAAGGAAGTACTTCAGGATATACATGAAGGGGATTGTGGTAACCATGCTGGGGGCAGGTCGTTATTCTCAAAAGTATTAAGGACAGGATATTATTGGCCAACAATGAGAAAAGATGCCGCAGAATATGCTCGAAGATGTGACGCATGTCAAAGACATAGTAACATACTGCATCAACCTACTGAACCATTGTATCCTATTGTTTCCCCTTGGCCATTTATGAAGTGGGGTATGGATATAGTGGGAAAGCTACCGAAAGCTCCGGGAGGAAAAGTCTTTATGCTAGCAATGACGGATTATTTCTCTAAGTGGGTTGAAGCTGAAGCATTTGTTCAAGTTAGAGACCAAGAAGTAGTATCCTTCATAAAGAGGAATATCCTGACCAGATTCGGAGTACCAGCTGAGATAATCTGTGACAATGGTTCTCAGTTCATAAGTAAGAGGACTACTGACTTTTGCAAGAGTTGGGGAATCAAAATGATCACATCTACTCCGGTACATCCTCAAGCAAATGGACAAGCAGAATCCTCAAACAAGATAATTGTCAATAACTTAAAGAAAAGGCTTGGAGCCAAAAAAGGAAGATGGGCGGAAGAATTACCCTTTGTTTTATGGGCTGATAGGACAACGGTAAAGAATGCAACAGGCCAAACCCCATTTTCCTTGGTGTTTGGAGCAGAAGAAACGATTCCAACGGAAATAACAATACCTACTGCAAGATCTGTCTTAAGTGATCCTGAGCAGAATCCTGAAGCCTTGATTCAGGATTTAGACACTATAGATGAAAAGAGAGATGCGGCAAGGCTAAGGATGGCAGCATATCAACAGAGAATATCCAGGGCATATAACAAGAATATTAGAACCAGAAGATTTAAGGTTGGAGATTGGGTGTTAAGAAAGGCTTTTCAAAATACTACTAATCCTGCCGATGGCAAGTTAGCTCCAAAATGGGAAGGACCATATGAAGTTGAATCAGAAGAAGGGAAAGGAGCATACAGACTCAAGAATATGGAGGGGGATATGCTACCGAGATCTTGGAATGCTATACACCTTAAGCTCTATTTCAAGTGAGTTTAGAATTCAATTTCTAACTCAGAATGGTATGAATTCTATCTTTTTTAAATATGTTTTGGTTTAATTTATTCTTTGAAACTCAATACTGACTTAAGCATCGGAGGGGTGTTAGCCAAGCTAACACCCACCTTAGTTTACAATTGTTTTGCGAGATATGTTTCAGGATATAGCTCCAGGATATGCACTCAGGATAACTCGGAAGATTAGAGGATTGGCCCCCTCTCTCACGTTTAAGGGATACTGATCCCTTCACAGGTTTAAAGGTATTCACCTTTCTCACGAATTGGGTTTAAACACCCCGCCTGGAGCGCAAGTTATCTAGGGATAGTTCAAGGTGGCGGGACCAGTTCATGTAAAAGTGGCTGACAATTTCGTTACTGTTGGCTATACCTTGGATCCTTAAGGTATATGAGGATTGATCACCCTCTCTCACGAAAGGGTATTTTCATACTCTCTAAGGCTTAAAGGTTATCACCTTTCTAAGTCTTGGAGTTTATACACTCCCGCCTGTAGCGCATGAAAAGTTGGGATTTTCCCCAGGATACAAAGGATTTATCTCCAGTACATCTTTGGGTTTTACCCTTGGGACGTAAAAAATTGCTTATGCAATGGGAACTGACATTAAGTAGATTTCTAAGATACTTGAAGACATTGTGCACAGGGGACATCCCTACCGAGGTGGTGGTGTAAAGCTAAAAGGATGAAGTTTGCGACTAATGCACTAAGTACCTTGCACTGGGGACATATTCATTAGAAGAGTTGCAAAGGGATTGAAGTTTGGTAATAGGTTTATATCCTATTTCTGGTATGATCTTTCCTTTGTAAGCCTCATTTAAGTTTTTAGTGACATTATGTTAAGTATCCTGATATATATCCTCAAAGTCCTTTTAAGGATATTTGATTAGGGTGTTTGAAACCAGTATTAGTTTGGAACTATGATCTTTTAAATATAATCAAAACTTGGTTTTGAAAAGATAGACTATTTTTTACTTTCTAAAGAAATTTTTACAAAATTGAAAGAACGTTTGGAAGATCTATCTAATACAAGGCTTTTGCAGTATGTTACTGAGCATACTGATCAGGATATTTTATAAGATACCAATACAAAATCTTTACAAAAATAAGACTCATACTAAGTAATGCAAAGTAATGCAAGGTAACAGAAAATAAGTCAAAAGATGAAATTATTCTTAAAGCGATCAATACTGGTTGATAACCGAAGGTTTCATCCTGAAACCCAGGACCCATCTGCCTTCGGTTATCAAATTGTTTAGAGACAGAAATGAAAATTGTTCATAAAGACATAAAATTGTTCGAATGAAAATAAGCTCTAGGGGGTAGTGCCTTCTTGCTCCATAGCGGTTTCAGCAACATCCATTTTGGGATCCGCCTCAGCATCCTTGTCAGCATCGATTGCCTTTTCAACTGCTTTAGAAGGTTCATCGACAGTTGATTTGGAAGAGGTACCGCCAAGATTCTTCAGCTTGGTCTCCCAAGCACCAACGTCCCAAGAAGGGCATTCGAAGCCTAATGTTTTGGCTTCGTGAGCCATCTTCAACCTAGCCTGGAGAAGAGAAATGACGACGGAACTTTTGAGGCTTTCTCGGTAACTGACCATATCCCGTTCGTACTGCACATGGGCAGCTTCCAGATAGGCCTGGGCTTGAAGAGTAGCTTTGTTAAGAGCAACTTGGTGTTCCTGGGTCATAGCTTTGTATTTCTCCTCGTAATGACGAGACTTGGCGGCCGCGATCATACCTTGGTCAGAGATTGTGATTTCTGCTTCCTTTAGCTTAGATTCAAGTGTTTTATTAAGCTTGCAGGATTCTTGATATAAGTGAACCAAACGCTCAAGACCCTACAAAGGTAAGAGGACAGGGATTGGTATTATTAAATCTTTGAAAATAGTCTAAATTGCAGGATGTGATATAAAGATACTAACCTGGTTGAGAAAAGAAGTCATAAAACCACTAGCTTCAATGAACCCGTGCTTTTCATAAGGAAAGGTGTCAGAAATGACAGGGGAATCGGGTTCTTTCCTTTTGCGGGAACTTGAACTCCGGGGCTTGGTAGCCGGTGAAGGTTTAGGAATGATGATGGCTTTGGAGCTGCTAGGTTTGGATGTAGCAGTGGTCTTGGATCCAGGTTCTTTCTTGACCTGGATCTGGTCAGAATAGCTATCCAGTTCGTCAAGATCAAAGACTTCAAGGATCTTAGCTGGTGCTGCGTAAAGGGAAAAGTTTTACTCTTTATCATTATGTTGTTTTGACTAATTATTTTGAAAGGAATTCTTACCAGACATCTCGGATGATGAGTACTGACTTGAACTCGGAACGTGTGTGGTAAAAGTCCTGTCTATTGCAGGTAACCGGTAAACGGTATTGATTCTCTCTTCTGACTCAGCGGTAGGAGGAGCAACTTCCTTAAAGTTCACTGCATAAAGGTCAAAAAGAAGAATATTAATAGAGGATAACAATCAAATCGTCTATGAGGATATTTATGATCCTACCGGTGGTTAACCACTCCACCGGAAGGTTGGCACCCTCAGCAATGGAATCTCGTTTGACAAAGAAGAATTTGCGTTGCCATCCGTCTTCGTTTTTGGTGGCTTTGAGAATCAGGGGTTTGCTGGAGGTTGAAAATAGCAAGAACCGGCTAGAGCCGTGGGATCGGAGGCGATAAGCAATAGGTAAATTCTCGATGCAGAGGTCAGAGCAATGGAGGTTTTTGATTTGGTTGAGTACAATTAAAACTCTCCAAACCATGGGCATGGTTTGAGCAAAAGAGATGCCAGTAATACGAAAGAATTGCATCATGAATTCAGGAAAAGGGTATCAAAGACCTAGTGAAAAAGGATATGCTGGAAAATAGATCCATTCGGTAGAAGAAACATCCGATCGGATTGACCGATCGAATGGCCTAAAGACTGTGCTGTCAGGGAAAGCGCCGGAGGCTCTTAAAGCTGCAATGTCTGCGTTGTCAAAAGCGCAGATCTCCTTCTCGGGATTTTTGAGAAGATTCTGCTGGGTGAAGGTCTCGGCGGCCATTGCTAGAAAGATGAAGTAAATTGACAGGAAGAAAATCAGAAATGGAGGATTACCTGAAGGGTCTGTTGAAGATATCTGCTTTTCAAACAAGAAAAGAGAAGATATAGGGGCATCGTGGATCTCCATTGAGTAAAAAATGCGTTGGAAGTTACGATGTGATCTTGACCGTCGCTTCGTTTTAAATGCCTTGAGTTGTGGGATAAGATTTTTGAAATATATCCGTTGGATTGGTATACCAACCGATATATTTGGGGACAATTGTTAGGGGTCATTTTCTTAACATATATATATCCTGACCAATATCCTGCCTATGTTTGTTCATTTGTGACCAGGATGCTGGAAGAGGATATTGCTAACATCTTGGGCGATATCCTGAGGCTTATTGAATTAACCACGTGCAGGTAAAGGGCTGAGACTTGCTAACGGTCAAGAGGACTTCTTCTCCTCAAGACTCAGACGAATTTGTTGAGAGAGAGACGTTGAGCCCGAAAGACCAGGTCTACAACGTTCGAAGAAGGAATATTCGGTGGATCCCGCAAGTTTAGGATAGTTTGTTATTTTATCTTAGCTATAAATAGATGGGGACAGATCAGCTTAGAACACACGATTTTTCACTAACACTCTCATACACTTACACTCTCTAGCTCATTGCAAACACCACACTTGTATCCAAGTTTCATTGTAACACTTAGTCGATCCGTACCACATCCTGCACTGTATCCTGATTTTTGAAGCAATTGAAGAACAAGGCAGCTGCGATTGTCAGCTCCCGAGGTTTTATGCCGGCGATCTAGATTGATCAAGGGCTTTCCTCGTACATCTCGTGTCGTTTACTTTATTTTTGCTCATTGTTTGATCATAGATACAGCTCTACATCTTGAGCCGTATCCTGAAACTGTTTTTACAAATCAACTTGATTAACATATTTTCGACACTCATTTCTAGCACACTACCTCACTTAACTAATTTGATCACTTAATTACGTCGGTAATTTTTGACCAAAACAACTAGTTCACTAGACTAGTAGAAATTGTATTTTGATACGTTACATGGCGTCCGTTTAGTCGTCGGTTTGTTAATGGCACTTTTAATTCCTACCGAGAAAGGTTTTCCACAAGTTATAATTCCACAACCAAATGATGTATGAAGTGATTTGGAATCCCAAAATAAGCTTAGCTAGTTTGCCAAGTTGTTCGTTTGGTTGTTTGGCGACGAAAATACGGTTTACTAGCTTGTCGGTTCGATAACAGACAAGTTATGGGGGTTGCGACGTAGCAGAAAACTTATGTTTTGGACACCACATTAATATCCTCATATTGTTTTCATGTGTTTGTCATCATTTGTCATAATTCCGGAGTGTCAGAAATGCTAAATTATTAGTCTGGACGAGTTAGAATTGTTATATTTTTTTGCGGAACGGACGATTTTGTGATTAGGGCGTTGTACCGGAAAGTTATGTAATATTGCAAGATGTGTTTCCACATTAGTGTTTTCATATATATATATATATACACTCAGTTATGTTATTCGTATGTCGTTTTCATCGTTTCGTTTTGTATTCGCAGTTTTGGTGTAATGAATAGTGTGACCGTGAATAGTGCGCACAACACTTTCTACCAACACTTTTAGGACATAGTTTGATTGGTTTCATGACACGACGAAAACCAACATATGTTATAGTATTGTTTCCTTGTCCTAACATTGTTCTCTAATGTACGACTGAATTACATTATTAAATTACGTTAACTGCATGAGATTATAGAAAAAATAGTGATTAGATGGTACGGAATTTCACGTTAATCATTTTTCATAGTAACACACAATAGGTACTCGTGATATTAGTTGGTGATATTTAATGTGATTTCAGGAAACACGGATGTCATACAGGCATGTACATATCTCGGAACAATTAAACACACACACACATATATATATATATATATATATATATATATATATATATATATATATATATATATATATATATATATATTTTAACTTGTTTTGTTAAACTCGGAACCAACATAATCATGTGTTTATATTCGGACCTAGCATCTGTAATGTTGGTGCATGCGTCTGTCGACTTCGTCTTGTATCGAGTCTTGTTTGTATTTAGATAGATCAGGGCATGTTATACGAGAAAAATGTCAAATATAGGGTGAGTGGCAGCTTCAAACGAAATTAGAATATGTAATTCCATTTGAAACCACCATGACATATTCAAACGGAATTAACATGTTGATTCCGCTTGAAGCTAATCTCATTAGAAGGTGATTCCGCTTGAGCGTGTTCAAGCGGAATTAGCGCACCTATATATACCTGTGACCTGATTCCGTTTGAGTTGAGTTGTAACTTTCCGGTTTGAGCCACGAAGTGCTGCCGAAGTGTCGTTTCGCTGTAAATCATTGTGAAATCAATCAAATCGACAGTTAAAGTGTATATCTTGCTGAATTGACCTCAGTACGTCTGTTTCCGCCTTTCATACTGAGCATAAACTCTTCTGATCGACACGTTCGGGTCTGAAAACGATCCTACAAGTGGTATCAGAGCTCAGGAGGAAGAGTTCATACCAATTCGGCTGCAAATTCTGATTTCTACACCTTCTTTTTCAAATTTAACAACTTTTCACGGTTAAAATCGGCTAATTTTCACACATTATGTGCGCATCAGTGTTTTAACAAAGCCTTGAAAGTTTCAGACTTAAATTCAATCTAAAACTGATAAAATTTATAATTTCGTTTGAAAACCAGTGAGAGTATGATGACATCAGCAGCATTTCAAACGGAATTAGTTCTTAATTCCGCTTGAAACTGGTATTCCGCTTGAAATATCATTCTGATTCTGCTTGAAACTTGCTATTCCGTTTGAGTGATTCCGTTTGAATCACTAATTCCGGTTCAAAGTCCTTATTCCGTTTGAAAAGGTGTTAGTTCAAACGAAATTAGGTATTTCGTTTGAAAGTTAGTATTCCGCTTGAACAGGGTGATTTCGTTTGAAGTGGGATTTCATTTGAAGAGTGTAATCTCGTTTGAAAACTGTGTTTGAAAATTTCTTGAAAACCGAATCATGGAAGAGGAATTTTACAACGCATTCGCTACCCCGGTTACCCCGATTACTCTTGCACAGAACACGATGTTGGAAAATGAAACAGGGACTATGCAAAAACCACCTAAGCTCATGAACATTGAGGAGTATAAAGGTTGGGAAGGACTTTTTGAAAACTGGGTACAAGCAAATTATTTGGATGCTTGGGAATGTGTTGAGACGAAATATGTTAGACCGATGACTGATGATGAGGAGATTATTGCTATTAAAGATCTGAGTGCTGAAAATAGAAAGAAATGCAAAGATGAAAAAATGATGTTAAGTCTACTACAACAAGCTGTGAAAGAAGATATCTTGGTTTTATTGCAACACAATGGAACTTCTTATTCAATATGGAAAGCATTAAGATCGAAGTTCGTTGGAAGTCAAGAGATGGTTAAAAACAAAAAGTCACTTCTGAAGAAAGAATTTGATCTGTTTCGTGGGTTGAAAAATGAGAGCACTAAGCAAATCATTGAAAGATACTGCAACTTGTTAGCCAACATGAAGAGATTGAGCATCGACAAAGATAATGAAGAGTTGATCAAAAAATTGGCCGATGCATTGCCATATGAGACTTGGGGCACATATCTCATGATGCTAAGGAACAAGAAAGGGTTTAGCAGTCTGACACTGAGCAAGTTCATTGAAAAAATTGAGGCTCAGGAGATGGAACAGAGAAAGATTTCAAGAATGAAAGATTTCGATGGTGAACAAGACATTGGTCTCTATTACAAAGGTGGTGTCAGTGATAAATCCACCAACATGTCACTGAAGGTTGAGACTGCCTTCAATGCAAAAAGTTCATCAGGAAGTTCATTCAAAGGATCAAACAGCAACACAAGTTTTTCATCATATCCATCATTTGATCCAAACATTTCAGCAACAAAGAATGGCAAGAAGCTACAATGCAATATTGTACTGAATCTGGAGAATGATCAGGATTATTCCGAAGAAGTTGCAAAAAGTCATATGTCTTTGTTGGGATCCGTGTTGGAATCATATGGTAGTTTTGTTGCAGGTCGGATCGGGAATCCAATGCTTACAAAAGAGGATTACGATCAAATAGATGCTGAAGAGTTAGAATTAATGGATATAAAATGGTGTTTGGCAAGTGTGTTGAGGAGAGTCGAAAAGTTTAAACAGATTACGGGAAGAGATGATTTCCGTGATGCGAATGTTTCTACTTTAGGTTTTGATAAATCTAAAGTCACTTGTTTTCGTTGCAGGGAAAAAGGACACTTCAAGAGGGAGTTCACTAATCGCGAAGCAAGTGGAGCCCAAAATCCGTTCAACAATAATGATTACTATCGGAAATCGATCTATCATCAAGTTGCTCAACAACAACAAGAACCACAAGTGGTACATGGTAGGAAAGTAATCGAGGAGTCTTCAAAGAGAGCTTGTATGGTGAATCAGGATGACAAAAAGCCAACGGAAGGTTCCAGTTGGGACAATATATCTCAGCTGATAATAAATCATGCCTGATAAACCAAGATGATGAAAAGTTACCAGAAGGATTTAACTGGGAAGGTTTTAGTTGGGATGATTATGATCCAAACAAAACTTCACATCAATATAAAGAGTATTATGCAAGAAGAATGGCAGCTCATTTGAAAATGATGGCAGAAATTGATAGTGAAGATGAAAAAGCTAAAAAGAAAAAGAAAAAGGTCAAAACACCAGTCAGCAGTGATGATGAAGAAGTACCTGTGGTAAGGAAGCAGTTAAAAGATATTCCAAAGTTCAAAGTTGATGCAGAAGCTAATGCTAAAAATGTTTCGGTGATTTGTGAAAATTGTGAGATTATGAAAAAGAAAAACAGCGAATTGATTAATAACATAAACAGGTTGAAGGAATCATACGATGCTCTTAACAAAGCTATGAATCAATATAATCAATCAAGTGAAGAACAAGCAACAGCCATGAAGACACTTCAGGGAGCTTTCATGATAAAGCAGAAAGTTGTGAACAATTACATTGAGAAGTGTGCTGTTTTGGAACAAAATCTGGAAACTCAAAGAATTGAAACAGAAAGAGTTAATCGATTGTTAAAAAGTTACTCATGTACTTCTTATGTAATTGACATGATTTATCCAACTATTGAAGGCATGAAGGCATTTGAGGAGGATGAAGTAACTGAAGAACAGAAGGTATCTGAAGAAAAGACTACTGGAAAGAAGAAAGAAAAGAAGAAGGATACTAAAGTGAATGATTCTGGTAAGAAACAAGGTTTCAGTTACACCAAGTGTCCACCCCCGCTTGAAAATGGATATTCTCCGAGAAATCCAAATTCAGAAAGAGTCGAAAAGGCAACAAATTTACAGTGGGAGTCGGAGTCTTCAGTTAACCTGCCAGAAAATATTGATGTTACTTTTACATCGTCTGACACTGATCAACAATCTAAATTGATGAAGAAAGTGGTGGATGATATGTTAGATAACGATGAAACAGAGGAGTCAAAGTCGGAGTCTATGTCAGAGTCAAAGTCTGAGTCCAGCACTCCGAGTCAAACCGTCAGACAGGGCAAAAGAGTTTACAATAAAGAATTCCTGTTATCAAAATCTAATTTGGATGACGAAACGTTTAAAGTTGCATATACTTTGAATGATTCTAACAAATTATATTTTGATGAGGAATTTCCAATAAGAGGTGTCAAAACCGAAATGATCAAAAAGGTTTTCAAACTAACAGAAATTAATATTTCTGAAATAAAAGATGTAAATCTTAATGATAAACCTAAAAAGTACACCTCAAGAGTTCAACAAAGAGAAAACAAGAAAAAGGGTTACAGTTCTGGTTCTGGTTTTCAAAAGAAACCAAACCATAACGGTAATTTCAAAAAGAAAGGACTTGGTTTTATTCCACCAGAAAATCATAAAAATGAAAAATATGTTCGAGATTTTAAATAAAAAATGATATTTGTTTCAGGTACATCTTCTGAAGAAGAGAAAGAAAATCTATTCAGAAATCAGTTGAACAGAGAATTCCTTGCGAAAAAGCAAGAAAAGATGAAGACTGCTGATCAGATGAAAGAAACGAGAACCTGTTTCCGATGCAACATTATTGGTCATATTGCCAAGAATTGTTCAAAGGCAATACAATCAAAACAGGGAGTTTCTCGTAAACTGAAAGATAAAGAGATTGAGTTTGAACCACCAATTGAGAGAACTAAACTTTTCAAAAATTCAACTTTTGAGATTGGTGAATGTTCAAACAGGTTTTACAAGAAAAGAGCAAATCTTGACAACCAGAAATGGGTTGTTGAGAAATCTGATGATAGCTCTAGCAATGATTCTGATTCATCAAAATCAGAGGAGCTATTGTGTAGCGATGAATCTGATTCCACAAATTCAGAGGAGCCACAGGTTGAGGAAAAAGGTGAAAAATCAGTGCCGACTGTTGATGTGAATTTTCCACCACTTCGGGCTGAAAATTTTAAGAAGAAAGTTGGTAAAGTTGAGATTTCAAAACATTTTTTCTCTGAAAAGAAAGAATTTGATATTGAAAAAGCTTTTAATTCCAAAGTGAAACACATTTTTGGAAAAATGGTTGATGGGAAGGTAAAGGGAGTTAAAGAGTTTTATGAGAAGAAAACAAAGAAACCAGGTAAGAATGTTTCGTCCCAGGTTTGTGACTGGGATGGAACCTATTATGAACAGTAAAAATCTGGACTTGCCGGAGCTCCCAGGTTGGTAAGAGTGGAGCAGGAATCGGCATCTTTCTTGAGAAATTCACAACGGTGATATTTCGGGTTACAAATGATTAATCAAGGTCATTAGGTTGAACTTGATTGGATCATTCTTACAAGTGGTTAAAGAATATATGGGGTTCATTTCATTGAAAAGAGGAAAGAAACAAAGTGATGATCTTACCCCTAACCTACAAGAGGTTTTGTAAAATCAACAAAACTTATTTTCCGAAAAAACCATTTGATTAAAACAAACTTAAGTGTTTTGAAATCACAATGGGAAAATAGTTTGTTGTGAGGGGGAGTTCTGATTGTTTATGCCAAGTGGATGGCGAATTGAAGTTATTCGATATCAGTTGTCATTTTTTTTAAACTGTACAGGTAGAGTGTCAAACTGGTTATACAGTTTGTTTTCAAATTTCCTTTAAATGTGTTTGAATTTTAGGGGGAGTAAGAATTTTCAGAAAATCTAAAAACATTAGAAAATTTGAAAAGGCCAAAAACATGATAAAATTTAAAATGATTTTTGTTGTCAAAAAGAGGAAATGATAGTACATCAGTGGACGATCACAACATGCTAAAGAAATGGAAAGTCGAATGTGATAAACGGTCTCACTGATTATGTGCCAGTAGGTTTTTGCACATTTAGTAGATTGTGACAAGATATAAATCTAAATTCAAACGTGCTTAATTCGTGGGGAACATCTCTCGGGTATATGGGTAACCCCCGAAATCTTGTATGAAGGACCCCTCTTTCTGAGATACTAGGTCTTTATGCTTAGTGATATCTGGGGTATTATCCCGAGACTTCTGATTTTGCGGAAGCAATGGCCTAGTCCCCGGAGAATACTTTACGCTTGCTTGAAATATAGCCTACCCTCAGCATAAAAAATGATAAAACATTGCAAAATGCAAATCATGTGCTGTTGAAGAAAAGATCCTCTAAAGGGGACCCACCAAAAGTCGAAGCCGTCATCTCTCTGCTGAACGGAAGTTCTGACCTGAGCTCTCACGGTTTTCGCAATTAACCCCTTACAGATATCATCTAGGTATACTCACCTGTAAGACTGAATATTGGGATTTGGATACGGGAGTATATTCTGAGGTGGGACACGCAATTAAGTTTAAGTGCTTAAGACATTAATTTCGTATCTCGAAACAGTTGAACTTTGTGTGAGAATTTAAGTGGATCAGTATACTGACAATCTAAGTGAATTGTTTAGAACTTAAAATGTTTAAAGCTTAACGGTGTTGGTGATTTGTCTCATAAACTGATATGATCCTCTTACACAAACTCACAAAAATAGTGTCTGTATATATTTCTCTACTGCATTTTAGTTCATTCAAAAATTCCAAAAACTTTTTAGTGTGTTTTAGCATAAATTTTGAAAAAAATACAAAAAGATTTTCGACAACTGATGTTGGAGAACTGATTTTCAAAATTCCAAGTGCTAGACATGATGACAATTGGGTTGGGAGAGTGTGAAAATGATATTTCTTCGTGTGATTCATCAAAGTATAACATTGTAAAATCATTCATTGTTTAAATAATTCATACAAGTTGGTTCATCAGAAATTATAAATGTTAAATCATTTTAAGAATTGATTGTACATGTGATAAGCAAAGTATAAATTTGTAAAATTTTAAATTTGTGAAATTTATTGTTGGTTAGAGATTTGTGCAGGTAATGGTAGAGCCAGGAATTGGTCCTAAACCTGTGGAAACTGTAGAGCCAGCAACAGATTTTGGGATAATCAGATATAAGCCAGATTTCGATCCAGAATAGGATGTAAGCCAGGTTACGATTCTTGAACCTGTGGAAGCCAGACTGCAATCCCAGCTTACTGAGAGGGGGAGTCTGAATGACAAAGAGCCAGGTTCTGATCCTGAGAGTCTGTTGGTGCTGATAAAGAGAAGAGAAGAGATTTGAGGATGCTTTACAGTGTCAGATACTTCAAAGAGTTTGAGAGGACTGATAAAGACTGAAGATGCGAAGACTCGACACTTAAGACTCGTCAACATTCGAGGGGGAGTCTGTTGGTGCATGCGTCTGTCGACTTTGTCTTGTATCGAGTCTTGTTTGTATTTAGATAGATCAGGGTACGTTATACGAGAAAAATGTCAAATATAGGGTGAGTGGCATCTTCAAACGAAATTAGAATATGTAATTCCGTTTGAAACCACCATGACATGTTCAAACGGAATTAACATGTTGATTCTGCTTAAAGCTAATCTCGTTTGAAGGTGATTCCGCTTGAGCGTGTTCAAGCGGAATTAGCCCACCTATATATACCTGTGACCTAATTCCGTTTGAGTTGAGTTGTAACTTTCCGGTTTGAGCCACAAAGTGCTGCCGAAGTGTCGTTTCGCTGTTAATCATTGTGAAATCAATCAAATCGATAGTTAAAGTGTATATCTTGCCGAATTGACCTCAGTACGTCTGTTTCTGCCTTTCGTACTGAGCATAAACTCTTCTGATCGACTCGTTCGGGTCCGAAAACGATCCTACATGTAAACATGTTAAACTCTGAAAACCATTCAACCTTTAAACTCGGACAAGCATGTTTGAACAATAGCTCGGATTCATCACATCAACTCGGAACCTTGTTTCAACTCGGATATATCGTTAACCTTAGACAAATTCAGACTAGTGTGGATACTCATACAAATTCGGACTCTTTAAACTTCTAACAAACTCAGACTCCTTGAATATCAAACAAGTTCGGACCCCTTGAACATCAAACAAGTTTGGACTCCTTGAGCTTAAACAAATTCGGACCACAAATTCGACAATATATATATGTTTGGATCATTAACAAACTCGGATTCACTTAAATATAATATATAAATTCGGATACTTACATATTCGGACCATTTAATTACAAAAACCCTGACTTCATTATTATTTATAAACTCTGACTTGGTATGGTCGGACTTTGTGACTTCACAAAGTTAAATCATCCACAACGAACAGTAACACGTATACAGGGAGAAATCACAGCAGTTTTTGCCACTTAACAATTAGAATTCTACGATCAAAACCCTAACCTCAACAATGTACTCAATCCTATCAGTAGTTTAGGATTTCTAACATGTCGATGGCATCACTAAACATCAAACGACTGTTCCATATTCATTAAGTATGATCGATTACACACAATCAATTGTTTAGATCATCTAGGGTTTGTAGGAATCAAAAGAACAAGTTATCAACAAAGTATAACACAAAGCATATACCTTAGATGGATTTAGGGTTTGTTCTAGGAGCGTCGGAAAGATCAAGATTGAGGATGGAGAGTTGTGTTGCAAATCCAAAATGATTAGAGAATGATTTGAGAAGGATAAAGTGCCAGACAATGATTTTGGGAGGTTTTAGGGTTAGGAGTAGTTTATTAAAGTTTCACAAATACTCTAAACACCCCTTGACTATACTACTTTCACACAAAGAACATAAATCATCCAATTTACATTTAAAACACATAATTCACGTATTTGTCAAGCAATGTACACATTTCATGTAAACCGTCCATTCATAATTATTCATGTTAGTCACCAACGTTCGAGAATCAACTTGTGTGCGTGTTTCGGTAATTCCCTGAATCACCAACGTAGACTCATTTAACTAACTGTAACACCTGTAAATTTTTGTCCAATTGTGAGGCGACACGTGTACCGAATTTCGAACTAAGGAAATGGAAGATATCGTTCAACTACGTAATAGTACATATCCAAATCTCCAATTGATGTCGACTATGTGGATGTAGGAAGGAATTATATTCTACGTTCATTAAAACGTGTTCCATATCTCTGACTGATCCCGATTCTAGGAAGGAAAGAAATTATTATTATGCGTTAACTAAAATGCATCCCGGATCTCCGGCTAATCTCAACTACGAGAAATGAGAGGGACTAAATGTGCCAAATGGTCAAATATGTAACGTGTAAGGACTAAATATGAAAAATCACAATTTTCATAATTATGGAGGTCCTTTACGGATCACAAGGCTTAGCCCTTACGTTCCGCAAGGGTGTTTGAATCCTGGTTCATGCTGAAGGTCTTTATGGACCGTAAGCGGTGAACCTTTACGGTCCGTAAGGGGTCACTCTAGAAGTTTATGCTTGTTCTCTAAGGCTTTTATGCACAACTTGACATCTAGATCGTTATTGCCACTTCTTCTCTGGTTCTAACACATTATTGCACACTTGCAATCATCCTAGAACACCTTCTAACACATGGTATCATCCTATGATCCATGTTCAACTATAAATTGCTTCATACTTTCACATTTCCAACTTGCTCATTCCTCTTTTCTTTCTCTAATCTCCATTGGAGTTGTTTCCAGATTCAAGGAAGCCTCCTACTGAAGTTCATCTTCTCCTAGAACACAAGCAAGTGTTCTTTCATAGTCTATTTCATTTTATAGGCTAGTTAATAGCCAAAAGTCAAATAGTTTGACTTTCTGTTTGACTTTCGGTTATGACCATTATGGTCAAGCCAATGTTCAATTCGAACATGGCTACATGATCATAATAATGAACATTATAATCCACTGGGATCATACCTTCCAAAGATCATGTTAAAAAGGCGAAATGACGAGTCAACTTTATATTAAATAAACGGTCAAAATCGTAAACTTTACAAATTACGTTAATCAAGCTTCTAACTATTAAAACTTGAAGTTTCGACATTATATTAGTTTAATAAACATGTTAGGACATGTCTAAACATGTCCAACTCGTCATTTCTTGTTTAGAGCTTAATTCTATATCGAAAGTCAAGAAGTTTGACTTTTCCTTTCACTTTCGATTCTAACCCGTTTGGTTAACGTGTAGGCCTGTTTTAAACTTGTTTTAGGACCATGTTATTGTTCAGTATAACTCACTGAAGTTATACTACATGGTTAGTCCGTTTGATGGGTTTTATGGCAAGTCGCAATTATATTGTTAAAAATGACCACAATGCCCTTATGGGTCAAAGAACCAAAAGAATGATTTTAAACTACAATAAAATTATAATCTAACTTCATATCAGTAAGTACTTCAACTAAGAATGTATTTTACTGCTTGGACTTGTCTTATGCCCATCCGACCTTCCGAACCCGTCTTTATATGCATAACTAGTTATGCGAACCTAGTTCGCACGAACTAGGCGTAACGGGTCAAAAGCTTTTAAAACATTTCCAAATCAAAATGTTGGTTTGATTAACCTTTATCCAATGAGTCATTGCACTCGGATAGGTATAAACCATAATCTATTCGATTTATGCTTAATCTAGCGGCCTATTCTTAAGTAACGTGTCATATCTAAAGGGACTAACCTTTGACCCGTATACATTCTAAGATATAATAAATATGTTCATTCCAGACTATAGAACTCCCCAGATATTCAGACTTGGGTCAATAATACTTAGACTTGCGGCTTTTTGCTAAATTATAACCATATTGATTGGAAGCTAGCAAAAAGGTATATACTCTTAACTTATTTTGTTTTAAAACTTGGGGTATGGCGAATACGCCACTTAGAGCGGGTATTACATAAATGGGTCAACTGCAACTGCTCATAAATGTAAGAACCCGGTTTAATCCATTTTACTTGATAACTGAAACAATTGGGGGATAATGGTACCGTGTCCGGACGTCCCGACTCATTAAATGTTATGGCCATTCAGAATAGTGTGCAGGGGTAGGCATACCAACTGTAAGACGCATTTTATTCAACTTTGGTGTGTACCTTAATCATTATAGCACTGAAAATGACCGGCTCTGATCTCTGGTTCCCGGTTGTATGACAAGTATGTAAATCTGGTGACAAGAATAAATCCCAAGAAATATTAAAAGATTACCTACGGGTTTTCTCTATGTATAAAATTCTTTTTGAAAAACAGTTTTCAAAATGAGTCAGTTAATTGTATTTACCAGCTTAAGCTGACGTATTTTCAAAAGATTGAACCGTAGGTACCAACCTTATTATAGGCTGGGAATCCGGGTCGGCTGGAATGAAGGCTAAGTAATTTGCAACTCTGAAGCTTAAGGCCTGTGATGTCTAAAGCTCTGTTTATTAGATCCCGCATGTGGGCTTATATAGATACGCTTATAATACTTTTATATATTCAAGCATTATTGAATTTAATAATTTTACTCCAATACTTCTGCTGTATATTATTATATTGTGATAACTCTTATCCAACCGTCACGATTATACATATCCGGGCCCACTGGGAATCAAGGTGTGATAGGGTTGGTATCAGAGCTACAATTTTAGTGAATTAGACACTAGCCTTTTGTGTCTAATCTCAAATATCACAAATGCAGATTCCTTAAGAAACTTCGAGTCTAGACCCGGACATAAGACTACTCTTATTTATATATATAGTAGTTATTGATTTTATAAATATTTTGCAAATGACGCCAAGATGTCGCGGACAAGATGAAGAATCTATGATGGGTCGCGGACTCGATGATCTCTACCACTGACTAGCTTGAAGTTCGATATGGTATTCTACACTATTCTGGAGATGATAACTCTGATACGAGGATGCTAAACCCCGTCACCAGATACTATTTCTTTTGATAATTATGTGATAACCTAATATCATTTATCTGAAGTCTATCTTATTCGATAGACACTCCGGTGATATCTCACCAGCTGATTAAAGCAATAGCAACTATGGAAAGCTGCAACATGACAAGGATATATGTGCACTTTTGCACAAAATTCTATTCTTTGATTCAAATGTTCTCTCATTCTAGAGAACAAGCAGAAAAATGAATCGTTTTTTTTGTTCTTGCTAAAAGTATAAATCTCGAGTCTTGGAACCCGGTTATTCAAACCCATCTGGGTATATTATATTATATAAATCCGACAAATCTCACCAGTAAGTTCTCCATCTGGAGTACGACATTGATTTTATTTCATTGATCTTTAACAACTATAAATGCCAAACTTAGTATGATAAAAGTGCCATATGATGATTGGAAGTATCTTAGTGTGTCACATAGATTGCTTTCATGCCTGGCTAGTATGAAGGTTTAATGCATGGAACCTCTAAGATCTCCCCACGATCATATTGTACTGATATCAGCTAATAGTAAGCATCCATATATATTTTGGCGATATCACTGCCATAAGAATAATCATCGATTTTATAGAGCCCGTTTTATTATTTTCCTTCAAATGTTATTAAGGTCACATTTATTGCTCCTGCCATATCAAACAAATCTCTTGATTGCTCAATAGACGAAGGCTAAAAAACACATGTTCACATCAATGAGTGGTTGAGAAAGTGTAATTTTTCGTCCAACTATGAGACGATATGTGTCCCAAATCTCCAACTGAGGAGAGGGACCAATATTAAATACGTTGACTAAAACGTATATTAACCTCCAACTAATTCCCGACTATGTGGAAATGAGATAAATTTTCGTCCGACTATGAGATGACATGTCCCAAATCTCCAACTGAGGAGAGGGACCTATATTTAAATGTCGACTGAGACGTGTCCTGGAATCTCCAACTAATCCCAACTATGTGGAAGGAGAGGATTAAAAATGCCAAAATCTATAGGGTAAGACAAATTGGTCGAAAGCCCTCGAGCACTCAAGCAAATATATTTCCTTTTTAAATTTATTCGGTCTACTAGTTCTTATGTAACTAAGACTAGTAAACAGACCAAGATATAAGACTCTGTCTTAAACATATATTGCCACCAATGGTAGTGGTTGAAATGGTGATTGTAGTGGAAAACTAATTCCCTCACTCCGATATAATCTTAATATTCTATAAGTGATTCTTTTCTAACTATGTGACGACACTTATCTCAAATCACCAACTAATCCCGAATATGAGGAAGGAGATAAAATTTTCATCCAACTATGTGATGTTAATTGTCCCGAATCTCCAACTGAGGAGAGGGACCTATATTTAAACGTCAACTGAGACGTATCCCAAATTTCTAACTAAGGAGAGGGATCTATATTTAAACGTCAACTGAGACGTATCCCAAATCTCCAATTGAGGGGATAGATCTAGATTTCAACGTCGATCGAGACGTGTCCTAAATCTCCAACTGAGGAGAGGGACCAGTATTAAATACGTTGACTAAAACTTATCATTAAATCTCCACTAATTTCCGACTATGAGGAAAGGAGATAAAATTTTCGTCCAACTACGTGACGTTAATTGCCCCAAATCTCCAACTGAGGAGAGCGACAAATAATTAAATGCGTTGACTGAAATATATATTAAATCTCCAACTAATTCCCAATTGTGTGGAAAGGAGAAAACTCTTGTCCAATATCCAATATGAGACGATAATTGTTCCAAATCTCCAACTAATCCCAACTATGCGGAAGGAGAGGAACCATATTTATAATGTTGACTGAAACGCATCTTAAATCTCCAGCTAATTCCCGACCATTTGGAAAGGAGAAAATCTTCGTCAAACTATGTGACAATACTTATTCCAAATATGTTGACTACATCTAATACATATCTATATCAATTACTTTGGCTAAAACGTGTCCCTAATCTCCAAATAATCCCAACTGTGCGGAAGGAGAGAAACTATAAATCCTTGAGCTATATAGCTAAATATATATGAAAGCCCATTACCAGCTGTGGTAAGTGAGGCTAGTAAATCTGATATGTATAGGTCTGCAAGATCTAATGCAAATAAATTGATTTGCTATTAAATTTTCAGATATCTTACTGATGGCCAAATATCTCTCAGTTAAACTTATGGCAAGCCTAAATATTGGTGAAGCAAGTAAGAAAAACTGTGGTGACGAGTTAGAGCACCAAAACCGTAAGGACGAAGAGAATAATCTTCGATCCCTGATTGGCAATGAAGTCGGTAAAGCCCTGGCTGGATTTATGGCCACACTTAAAGGGCCAGAGCCATCAGTACAAAAAGAGGACTATGTTTCTAAACTCCATTCTAATACTTAAAGGACGAAAAAGTCTCATCGCCCCTCAACTAAGAGTGAACAAAGTATCAAGAGAACTGAGCCACGAGACTCTAAGAATGGGTGTACTTATAAGTACTTTGTTTCTTGTAAACCCCGTGAGTTTACAATGGAGACATTGATGATCTAAAGTGGCTAGATGAGATAGAAACTGTTATTGATATAAGCGGTTGTGCCACTAAGGACACTATTAAGTACATGTCCCAATCCTTCAAGGAGGATGTTCTAAATTGGTAGAAGGCACTGATCCAATCCACTGGCAAGGTTGCATTGTACAACCTAAGTTGGTCTAAGTTCGTGGAACTGATCCGCGAGACCTACTGCCCACCTCACGAGGTGGAGAAAGTTGAATCAGATTTTCTAAAACTGACTATGAAAGGTCTCGAATGTCGATCCTATGTATCTGAATACAACTCTTTATCGAGAGTTGTTCCTTATCTGATTACCCCTAAGTCTAAGCGCATTGCGCGATTAATTGGAAGACTCGCTCTAGAAATCAAGGGGATGGTTAAATCCACCAAACCTACAACTTTCAGATCCACTGTGGATCTAGCTTTATCTCTTATTGAAGATGAGATAAGAGTAAAAGCGGCTAAGGCCGAGGACGATCACAAATGAAAGCATGATCACGCTCTTAGTAAGAATTATAAAAGGATAAGATTTGTTTGAGTTATCACTAGTCCAAGCCGAATGAGGCAAAAGCTGAGTGCAAAACCTGTGGGAAGTGACATTCTGGAAGATGCTTCCATAAGTAACCCAATGGTTGTGGCATTCGTAAGCAGATGGACCACAAATCTCATGAATACAAGAATTTGAAGGATGCCACCTGCTATGGATGTGGCTTGAAAGGGCATATAACGACCCACTGCCCGAAGTAGGGGACTGACGGGAAGAACAAGGCCACAAATGGCAAGAAAGGCAATGCTTGAGCCTTTCAATTAGCTGCAAGAGAAGCAGTTAAAGACATAAATACCATTGTGGACTTGTTACTCGTAAATGATATATTTGCTAGGAACTTGTTTTAAACTCTGGAGCTGGTAAAAGCTTCATCGATTGTAAATTTAATAAATCTCTAAATTCTGCAATTAAAGGCCTTAGATACTATTTCAAATGGCCAATGTAAATACCCTCACAATTCTTAATAAATATCTAACGAGAATCAATCCAATTTTTGTTAATCTTTTATCTATAAATCTTGTGGGATTTTATGTAGTTTTAGGCATGGATGGGTTTGCCTATAACCAAGTCCAATTGCGTGCAAAAAGAAACTTATCCAAAGTAAATCCCCATCTGGTGATACACTCACCATTCATGGAAGATCAACACTATGGATTGCCCGAGAAAGCATGTATGCTTAAGGCATCAAAGTGATTGAAAGGAGAATGTGTCATCTACATGACACAAGTAACTAATGACGAACTGGAGCCGAAGGTGGAAGACCTTTTGTGGATGGACATGAAGGTCTATAGCCGCCTATGAAGCAAAATGCATAACATGTTTGTAAGTGAGTCGGACATCATAGACCATCTGGTTTGCATCAATAAACTGGAAATTCCCACATAGATATGGGAAATGGTAACGATGGATCTAACTTCCAATTTACCTAAGATCAGCCGTGGCAATGACGCAATGTGAATTACAGTCGACAAATTGACTAAGTCGGCGCTTCTTGTCAATTGAGGAAAATTTATAATTCCGATAGGTTAAGCTATATAATGACAACATTGAGTCTCCTTATGGAGTACCGTTGTCTATAGTATCGAATTTAGATAATAAATATATTCTAAATTCTGACGCTGTTAAATTCTAGTACGACTTACCGCCCAAACTAATTATATTAAAAGTAGATTTTGCCTAAGTAGCCTAAGTAGGATTGTAATAATGCCATGTGGGACTCCATATAAGTAGGAAGGGAGGGCATTTTGGTCCATATAAATAGGAGTGTGAAAATGACATGTGACAACCCCTTTTGTTTTCTTAAAAATACGACAAAAAAATGCAGTACAAAAAATTTAGAACAAAAAAACAAGTACAAAAAAATATAGCACAAAAAATGCAGTACAAAAAAATATAGCACAAAAAAATCTAGTACAAAAAATATAGCACGAAAAAATTCAGCACAAAAAAATACAGTACCAAAAATCCAGCACAAAAAATTAAGAAAAAAAAATTTTAAGACAAAAAAATTCAGCACCAAAAATTTAGTTAAAAAATCCAGCACAAAAAATGTTATACAACATATAAATACAACACATTTTTGTGGGTTTTTTAGTCGTCTTTTATATAGCAATTAAAGCAATTAATTGAGAAAAAAAATTAATTAAAAAAAAAATAGCAATATGGTACTCAAATTAAAGATAAAAAACGCTCGATTTTATGGTGAAATTTTTATGAAAAAATAATGCCGTATAAAAAATTATGAACGTTTAAAAAGTGAAGGTGAATATGCATGTGTCTTGCATGTGGAGAGGGAAAGTCAATAAATAGGATTTTCCAAATATACCCTTACACTCCTCTTTTAAAAAGTTAATTTTCATCCTACTTAGACAAAATAAACTTTTCATTTTATCTTACCCATATATATATATATATATATATATATATATATATATATATATATATATATATATATATATATATATATATATATATATATATATATATATATAATTATATATAATTTTAAATACAAAAACTCTTTATATAGGACAGTACAACCACCAAAATAATGTGCGTAATATTAGGGATAAAACAACCCATGGTGGTTTTGAATTTTTGTAACATGCGTAATTATGTATATAACATAGGTAATTTCAAATATGTTGTGCGTACCGGTAAAAAAACCCATAAAAATAGTTTCAACATGTAGAAGCTTTTGCATATAAACATCTGTAGAAGCTGGTTTAATTAAGAAATTTTGAAAAATAAAAATAAAGTTTTAAAAAAGAAAAAAAAGTAAATTTTGTTTGTTTAAAAAAAATTATTATTTTTTTATTTAATCGGCTTCTACATGTGCTTATATGAAAAAATCTCAAAGAAATTATGTAAAAATGATTTTATTTATATTTATAAATATGTTTTTAATTATCCGTTTACATGTTCAACAAGTGGTTACTCAGCGAACTCACCCCTATATCTGTGTGTATGTATATATATATATATTAAAGATCAAATACGAATGGGTATTGACAAACTAAACATAAGAAGTGAAGAATTTTTTTTCTTATTTTTTTTTTTGTAATTCTTTTTCCATCTACTTAAAAATGATGTTTAGTTGAAAAATATAAAAAATTTGAAAAAAAAAAAGATTTTTTGGTGTATTTACTCAAGTTGAGTAATTATGTCCAAATACACTAGAGTGAGTATAAAATTACTCCATAAGGTTAAATACATGATTTGTTTTAGATTTTGGTACTAAAATACGTGTTTGACAATAAGGGAAAAAATTCAAAGAAAAAGAAAAAAAATCTCTTCTTCACTTCACACATTTAGTATGCTAAGCTTATTTGTAACCAGACTGGTGTACAATAACGTTTAGTATATATAATAATGTGTATAAAGAAAATTAATTTTTGTATTATTATTTAAGGATGAGGAGATACCGGAGAATGCAAGTGTCTAAAAAGATTTCATTAAGGGGAATAAACACACACACGCGCGCGCACACACACACACACACACATATATATATATATATAGTGGTTAACATACATTAGGCGTAATCGTACATTAAGTACGGGACAATCCTGACCTTCAGATCAGGGATTAAAAGCGTGATTAATTGGATGCGTGATTATTTAATACATGCGTGATTATTTTCAGTAGCTTATATCCATGCGTGATAATCTGATACATGAGTTCCATGCGTGATAATCGCATATATCTGACAGTCAGAAATAGTCGCGTACGTGAAGTATGATAAGGGCTTTTGTACATTATACTTTATATATATATATATATATTGGAGAGGTCAAATGAGAAGAATTTTTTTGTAAAAAGAAAAAAGAAGAAATTTCAACCAATAAGAATGTTTTATTTTACTTCATTTAATATAAGTATTTAATGTTACTATAAGGGTATATTGGTAAATCTACATAGATCATTAATTTATAGTCTTCCTTTTTAATAGCTAACCACATTAAATTTTTAGGTTAATGGATTTAAACACCCCCAACTATGGCCATTTGGCCGCTGACACTCTCAACTTTGACTTTGGCTCACACCACTCCCAACTTAACACATTATTTGTCATGGCACCCCCTCATTAAATAAACACTACTAATCTGGTTAGGAAAATTAGCCTACGTGTCATTTTAATCTGATGTGGTATGTATAACGTGTAAGTTCCCCTGATTCATCATCTTTAAAACCCCTAATATACTAACAACAGAACTCCATATGAAACCCTAGAAATCACTTTTCAAAATTACACGCACTTATCAGATTCGCAGACGGAAGAATCGCAGACGGAAGAACGTGGAGTGGTTCATGTGATTCCTTTCCAATCCGTCCATCAACAGACTAGAAAATGAATGTTGTGAGGCCAATCGTTCCACCCCTCTCGCCCCTATACCCTCCATCTTTCTCCGATGTTGAAAATACCCGATATACTCCGAGCAGATATGATCTCGTGGATTCACATATAAACACGGGACGCAGGACGCCAAATTCGAAAACGAGTTGTCTGGTGCAATGTTTCTTTGCTGAACATTTTTAGCCTTGACAGCAACCGCAAGTCCAGCTGTAACAAAACTGCCAGCGATTCTGATCCCATGTTTCAATTTTTTGTTTTTGATGTTCTCAATCGGAGGCGAAACATACGGTGAATTGAAAAGATGAGATTCAAGAAAAACGCCATCACCATGCCTTTCCCAGCAAGCATAGCCATGGCTAATCCAAGAGAATGACCAATTAACCAGATGTTTCGATTACCCGAAGCAACCAAGTTTCGAATAGCTTGAACAGCGGTTTCAAATCTTGACGATTGGTGTAATATGTTTTTGACACAGTGGAGATCTAGTTGCATGTCTCGAGCAAACACATCGCCTTTGGTTAATGTACCTCTGAAAGCAATGATATAGGACGGTGATGCGTTTGTTGAGAGGGCGTAGTCTGTTGATGGGTCGGATTTGGGTTTAAGTTTTAAGACGGCACCAAAGATGGACGAATCAACATATTATGGATTTTAAAGATGATGAACCAGGGAAAAATTACACGTCATACATGCCACATCAGATTAAAATGACACGTAGGCTAATTTTCATGACCAGGTTAGTGTTTATTTAACGAGGGGGTGCCATGACAAACAATGTGTTAAGTTGGGAGTGGTGTGAGCCAAAGTCAAAATTGAGAGTGCCAGCGGCCAAATGGCCATAGTTGGGGGTGTTTAAATCCATTAACCATAAATTTTTTTGTAACTTATCTTCAAAATATTTTTTTTTAAATAAAATAAAATAATTTAAAGTGTAGGATAAATTACGAGTTGTGTAGGAAAAATTTTAACGTGTAGGATAAATTTCGAAGTATGCAGGATAACTTTTGATGTATGTAGGCATAAAAAGTTAGTGTGGAGGATGATAGTATTTATGAGTAATTAATTAGTCAAAGATCATAATAAATGAGATAAGTGAAAAAGCTATTCAATGTTTTTTTTCAAAATAGCCCTTTGTTTTATATATATATATATATATATATATATATATATATATATATATATATATATAGGATAAGGATCCGTTAGGAACCACCCTCTAGATTTAGGTCAAAAGTTATCTTGTTACAGCAGTGTATTCGGAAATGTTACAACGGTATATTCGGAAATCAAGAAAAAAAGTTATCTTGTTCTAACAAGTTAGCGTTAAGAAACATAAAAGTGTATTTAAAATAAAAAGTACATCATCATTATACTCAGTAAATCCAACTAATAGCAAAGCAAAGGTAGGGTCTGAGGAGGGTAAGATGTTGACAACCTCACCTCTATCTCGTAGGAAGAGAGATGATGGTTCCAGTGAGACCCCTGACTCGATTTAAAATAAAAAGTACAAATGTGTGATATTTGACATGACACGGTTTTAAACAAAATTTACGAAGACCGACTTGGATTTGAATAAAGCTTACAAATATATTCTAAACATAATTGCATGATTTATCAAATAACTAAGAAAATAATGATGATTTTTATGATGAGAAAAAATATTTGTGTTCTACGAGTATAAAATTACTGGATAAACACTTTTTTGATCTTATATATCTAAAAAGAAAAGATAAAAATCAATCATTTTTTTATAGTTTATGAACTAAAAAAGTGTTAATTTAAGAATTATAATGTTCAAAAATAGCTGAGTAAAGGTAAAAGGTTAGGATCTAACTAGGGATGGCAAAAATATCCGAGCTCGACGGGTATACCCGAAACCCGACACAAATGGGACGGGTCTACATGATACCCGACGGTTATTGGGTCGGGTATGGGATTAGTTTTAAAAATTTTCGCGGGTATGGGTCGAGTATGGGATTAGGTGATACCCGACCCGATTACCCGATTACCCGAAACCACATACCCATTTAACCAAACTATATACTCGATCATATACCTATAGTTTTTAATTTATATTTTAATTTTCCATTAACCCTTGCCGGTTAGTGATTTATTTCAGTATGTTTATAATGTGAAAAAATAATTATATTGATAATAGTATTTATATTTTGTTTATTGTGAGTATATACATATAAAGTATAAGTATTTGATAATAGTATTTATATTTTGTCTGTTGTAAAGTATATACGTATAAGTGTATAAGTATTATAAAGTTATTATTAATTTATGATTAAACTTATATTATGCAATGTACGTTTTTTAATTTATAATATTGTTGTATAAATAAAATATATAATAATTATAATAGTAAAATTTGTATTTGGAAACCCCCAATGTAAATCTTCTAACAAATTAATTGTAACGCCCTGCGTTTCGATACTTCTTTTACCTTAGCAAGTCTCGCCATACTTCCTATCTTGTGATGCTTTTACACTCGAAACGTTCGATCATAATGAGGAGTGAACTATTTCAATCTTAATTATGTCAAACTATGTGAAACTTTTACTTTATGTGACGCTTTTGTGATGTTTCTCCTATATGAACAATGTGAATCTTGACTCATGTGATACTTTTATATATAAACAATATGATTCTTGACTTTTGATTCTTGACACTTGTGCTGCTTTATATATGAACGATGTGTATATTCTAGAAACTTGACACTTGTTATGCTTTGATACTTACTGAACGAGAAACTAGCTTGAACGCGAACTGGAAACACGGAAACTTTTTGTGATATTTATGTAATAATACCACGTAATGGTTACTCACAATAATACGCAACGCAACACTTAACCTCGCTCGTAAAACGAACCAAAGTCAGAAAACTAGTAAACAAGAATCCGCTTTCCGAATGGACACCCAATCAGATGACCATCCGCTCAGATGACCATCCGCTCGGATGACCATCCGATCGGATGACCATCCGACCGGACACCATCCGATCTGCTGCCAACCACTTGCACTGACTTTACCCCATTCTATCGAGGCCATTCGACTAGCCATGTCACTATCATCTATAGATAGGGCACGTAACCCTTCATTCTCACCTTTCACTCTGCCATCCGACCACACGCACTTAAGTCACTCTCAGCCACTTTAATCGCGATTCAAGGCCATTTCGTAAGTATTTTTCCTCAAATCTTGTACAATCTTCATCTTTAATCACATCTACACCATATTCTTCATCAAGATCACATGAACACTTCAACTGTTTCACGAAAACCAACTGATTTGGACCTCTTGAAGGTGGTTTCCACTCGGTTGCTTATGCAGACTGTGGTGGAGCACCATTTAACAAGATTAGTGCTAGATCTAGTGGATTTTCACAACTTTTATACAAGATCTAAAAGATTATCACACTTTTATACCAGATCTGACGGAATTTCACATGTTTCCAGCTCGGATCTGATAAACTTCACGTTTTACAAATGATTTTCCGAACTTTCCTTCTGATTTATGCAAAACCTTCGTAAAATCAGACTCAAACAGACTTTCGACTCAATCCTTAGTCAAGAGTCGGCTTGAAAACTGAATTCCACCAGAAAACGGGTCCATTGACGGGTCCAAACATTAAATTCCATCTGAAACAGCTTGTCGGTTCGAAGGGGTGATACCCATCCGATCGAACGAGCTGGGTTTGGTATGTTTCCGTTGTTTGACACATCGTCACACCATCTCCGTTAACTCAAAACTTAGAAAATTTTACGAAACTTCACTCACTGACCATCTGTTCGAATGGCCATCGAATCGGATGACCATTCGTCCAGATGATCTGATTATCATAACACTTGTTGTTTCTTTTATAGGACACTATGATCAAAACATTGAAAACTTTAACAATTCACAAACACCCATTGTTCGAATGGCCATCCGTTCGAATGGTCATCCGCTCAGATGACCATCCGCTCAGGTAGTCTGTCAAACACTTTAACTCGATTTTACATGATTCGACACTCTATTCTCGACCGGGTCAGCACTTAGAGGACTTATGCTCAGTTCCCCGCACGCAGGCTGATCCAGTGCTCCCTTTGATCCAATTAAGCAGTGTTTGGTTCTAAGCACCCACTGTGAGTATACTCGATCCCTTTTTGTTTTAAACACTTTTTGGATGGAACATGTATTCTATATCAAGACACTTGACACTTGAAACTTATTTGAAACATACTCTATCCGCATTAAACATGAAAACATGATACTTGTGATACTTGAGACTTGTATGCTATGTGAACGTTTGATTCTTATGTGTAGCTCGCCTTACCAATTATAGCGCTATAGGGTTCACGCACCGCTCTTTGAGTCTTGGGGAGTATTGTTAAGTTTTTTAATTCTTTTACCTCCTATTCGATGCATCGAGGTAGGAAAGGCACGTTAACGCGTTGGAGACTTGGGTTATCATATGAACCACGTTAACTAGCATGTTAAAACTTGTGATATGTTGTTCATGTTGGATATGAGTTTTATACGTTAAACTATTATGCTATGTATTCAAACTTGTATACTCGCAAACATTCTTGGTGATTGTATTTTAATACATGTTGTAGGTTGATAAGTTTGGATGCTGAAGAAATCAAGCTAGGGTGACTCTAGATACACACGTTAGATAAATAATGTTTTTTTTAATCAATGTTTGAGTTGTTTAAGATGTTTTTGATACAATTTTGATCGTGTTTGGCTTGTAAGACAATTTAGCATTTAATTATGAAACTTGATTTATCTATATCGAAACACGTAGTGTTATGGATTCTCTTGAGCAATCTAATTCGCTTAGTGTCGTGCCCCGATGTTTCCGCCATCGGTTGGGGTGTGATAGATTGATATCAGAGCCATAACTATAGGGAATTAGGAAAAGTCGGAATGCTTTGCCCTAGTCTATAGTTCTAGGAACTTTGACTCATATTTATTGTTTAAAACTTATGCATTCTCCCTTACATGCTTCCTAGCAATACTTCTTGTTCGTTAAACTTACATGCCTTTCCTAAGGATGACACAATACACACTTGGACGCTTTGGAAACACTCTTGTAACATAACTGAAATGACTCATCAAAACAGGGGTGATTCTCGTCTTTGATGACAGCTTTCACTCAACGATGCTTATATTTGCACGAGATTTACCCTCAAGTTAGGAGTGACATCCAAACCTTGAAGGGAAATTTCCATTTCATATTCTAGTTGGGTCTTATCTTTTGATAAGTACCAACAATATCAAGGTACGATCTTACCAAGTTAGAGGTGAAACTCGCATCTTGATAACTAGTCCCACTATTTGATTTTCAGTCTCGCCAAAGTCTCGAATTTTCCCAATCGATTAGGGACGTGTAGTAACCAAAAGGACAAATATCATAGGCCTAACATCGATGAACCTATTTGTCTAGTAGGCCAAATCACGTTGCCTTAATTCAAAAAGGGGGCTCGATTCACTTTGTTTTAGTCGACGTTTCTCTACCCGAAACAATCCTATGTTTTGTGAGCCTATCTTTTATGTTATCTCGATTTACTTGTGGTTGTACACTTGATACTTTGTTTATTCCGAAACTGTTACACACTTCGCATGTATCTCCGTAATCTAAAATAATAATAATCTCTCAGGAACAAACTAAATTTATGATGCTTTATTCATTCATGATATACTACGTGGAAGTCCTGATTGAACTGTGAGAAACATGTTGAACATTTTATGCTATGAGAAACAATTTGATTAAACTATGTGAAGCATGATGAACGTTTTTTGTGATGTGTGAAACAACTTGAGCCTTTTATGCAATCGTGTGAAACTTTATGCTATGCTACGTGTACGTGAAACTATGTTATTAAAAAAACATTATGATCGAGTCTCACCTGATCCTTAATCTGATTCTTTAGATGTCATCAAGTTGTCTTTCCAACCCTTACAAGAGGTCAAAGGCTAACACTCAAAAGAAGATGATGTCTTTCATGGCTGATCAGATAGCCCGTATTGTTCCCAAGATTGTCACTGAAATCCAGGGATTAAACACTCCTCCCTCTTCTTTTGACTCTAAAGCGGTCCAACCTAAGCCTGTGAGCTTCAACTATAAACACTTTGTCTCTTGCAACCCTAATCCTTTCACGGGCAGTGATGGGGTGACTGCAATGTTGGAATGGTTTGACAACATTGAGGTTACTTTCATTAACAGCGAGTGCCCTGAGCATCTCAAGACTAGGAGTGCAACTGGCGTGTTTCAAGGTAGTTCTTTGGAATGGTGGACCAATGAGAGAAACATCCGCTCCAATGATGAAGCTTATGCTTTACCATGGGCCGAGGTTAGGGAGCTAATAATGCTTGAATTCTGCCCTCCTCATGAGCAGTAGAAACTTGAGGACTGTTGGGATTGAACCCTATCAGAGGAACAGATAATAAGAGCCAAAACCGGATCACAACAGTGGATTCATAATAAGCAGCTGTTTGCATTAAACTTTCCCCTTGAAAGTGGTTATAACATCTGATGTCCTCTATCCACTGTCCGTATACAACAGCTGCTGTCCTTCAAACTGCTGATAAAGCCCTGAAGACTGTTAAGAAGTAAACACTGCTGGTTCAATCTGCTGATGCTAAAGGACTGCCTACTCAAGGACTGATCAACCTTGAGGAAAACACTGATGAAAGGAGAAAGCAGTAGTTTAGTGTATCATTTGTTTTGCATAAAGTCAGTGGTTAAGATTAGCAGTGTTTGTATAGTAACAGTGGTTACAGGTTGTTAGATGTCGCTTTCATGGTGACGTCAGCTAAGATGCTTCAGTGGTTTGAATTGTCTATAAATGGAACAGTACCATGTATTGTTACATTTGATGGACTGAATGAGTTCTTCTCCTCTGGTCCAATCCTTTCATATTGTGCAATCAACCATGGAGTATCAGGCTGAGGGGGAGTTTAGTTTGTAAGCATGCTTGGTAATCTTTTGATGTGTATTGTAATTATTCGACTTAATGAAAAGCATGTATTTATCAAAACTATTTTCTTCTTTGATTGTGTTTACAAAGTTTGTTGTTCATTTCCGCTGCACTTAAACTCCGTTCATTTCTAATGATTTGTTCAAATTATACAAACAAACACAATCATGAGGAGTCTTCGATCCTAACAATTGGTATCAGAGCTTGGACAGTCAAATTCGATCTAACAGTCAATTTGACATAACAGTTCAGCTCAAAAATCATTGATACTAAGGTTGATTGTATTTAATTGAAAAGCAGAGTAACGAGAAATCATGTTCAAAGTGACTACTCAAAAACTCTGTAAAACAACCAAGATGTCATAGGACACGCAAACTTCATATAACAAGTGATGTCATACATAAACCACCTATAGTTTTTAGATCTGAAAATATGTCTGGTAACTATGGTAAAATTATTTACGAAAATTGATTTTAATTGTGGTTATGAAGTTTTGCTGTTTCCATCATGTTTGCTACTAAGGTGTGAACCTCAGGTCAACAAAAACCTATGTTCATAAAAACATTAGTGTTTTTGTTTACATAAAAAGAGGGAAATTAAAACTTTAGTCATTCAGATCTTATGTATTGAAAAACAGTTTGAGAATCCTTCAAAAGGACCAAAATCAACAATGTTAAGAATACATTAAGAAAATCAGCAGTAAAAAATGTCCAGATCATGGGTAATGTGAAATTTGGCATAAGCATGTGCAGAAATGACCAAATCTCTCAAAACATTGCTGCAAAACGATTTTGGAATAAGTATTCCTTAAATAAATACCTCCCAGTGAGTATTTAAGTGCTTATGAATGGGAAGGGTAAAAAGGGAAGAAAAAAATTACAAAAACTCAAAAGTGTGTTTATCTCAAAACTTTTGAAGTAACGAGTATAAATATAAAACACTTAAGAGTACAAAAATAGGGTGGACAATGGTCATCAAGCAACTGTGTGCATTCATTGGTACAGGAAAATTCAGGAAAAAATTGTATCACCAGTGGTTAAACTTGAAAGAGGACTAAACAAGTTTTTCAACATCATCACATGGTAAAGTCTATGTCAGGACTCCCAAAACCTATGTGTACATGTGTTGGGATTGAACCCTACAGAGGAACAGATGATGTAAAGCCAAAACCGGATCACAATAGTGGATTCATCATAAGCAGCGGTTTGCACTAAACTTTCCCCTTGACAGTGGCTCCAACATCTGATGTCGTCTATCCACTGACCGTATACAACAGCTGCTGTCTTTGAAACTGCTGATGAAGCCCTAAAGACTGTTAAGGAGTAAAACACTGCTGGTTCAATCTACTGATGCTGTCTAAGCACTGCTGTTGATTTGAAGAACTGCTCACCCAAGGACTGATCAACCTTGAGGAAAGCACTGATGGTCTAACATCAGTGTTTGGTATGCAACTATGGAAGGAGAAAGCAGTAGTTTAGTTTATCACTTGTAATGTATTATAATCAGTGGTTAGACAACAGTACTTGTATAAGATCAGTGGTTGAAGGTTGTTAGGTTGTTAGATGTCACTTTCATGGTGACGTCAGCTAAGATGCCTCAGTGGTTTGGTTTGCCTATAAATGTAACAGTACCCTGTACTATTACATTTGATTGACTGAGCGAGTTCTTCTTCTCATGTCTAATCCTTTCATCTTGTGCGATCAACCATGGAGTAGCAGGCTGAGGGGGAGTTTAGTTTGTAAGCTTGCTTTGTAATCTTTTGATTTGCTATGTAATCTTCCGACTCTATGAAAAACAATTGTTTATCAAACTATATTCTCCTTTGATTGTGTTTACAAAGTTTGTTATTCATTTCCGCTGCACTTAAAACTGCTCATATCTGTTTGATTTGTTCAAATCTCACAAACAAGCACTATCATGAGAGCCTCCGATCCTAACAACATGTCTCCTCATTTTTGCAATCAATTGACAAGGAAATGCTCCCAAACAGTGGTTATTACAATGTATTTGAAATCATTGACCATATTCCTAAAACTTGAGAATGATGTGACTATGAGTTTTAATTGGAAAATATACCAGATCCTTTTTGATGTTGTTTTCAGAATAACCTTTAATTATTTTTTCTTGAAAAGGTTTTTTTCAATAAAACAGGATATATTATTCTTTATTTTTCTTTAGAATGATATATTTTGTACTTTTACTTGTTTTTGATAGTAAAAGTTTCAATCTCCTGTCAGGATATAAAACCTTTATTTTTGTTGGTGATATTATCCTTAAAAACAGATCAAAAGGAAATGGTACAAGTGTCAAGGGCATGTCAAACTCAAGTTTGTTTTAACACTGATTAAAAGATTGATTGCCAACAGAACCTAAAATACTTGGGTACTCATGTTCTAACTAAAATATTATGACACAAAATGAGTAGGCTTAGTAAAAGGGTTTTAATCATCTGGGATACTAAACCACTGTCAGGAATCTATAAAAGCTTCAAAATGTGTAATTGACATGTGGCAAAACCTTGAATGCAAATTCTCATAAAAGCTGCTGACATGTTGAACTTGACAATTTGCATCTAAAATGTATTTTATGAGGATAGCAATCTTGCAGACATTTCAGAATCAACATCAACAGATGTTAGAGATGATATTGTGATTTCACAAGATAAAATCATTCCTTTCATCAGAACAGCAGATGCTCAAAATACTTGTCAAAAGCTTATCCATTGATGCACTAACAGTTGATGACATACTAGCCTTTCAAATCCTTACCATTACCTTTCCCTAACCACTGTTTTGTTCAAACATCTGTTTCCTAACTACTGTCCACTGCTGAAAGTCAACCCCTGTTTTTTTTTCATTTTCATGGTAATCACTGTTGTTTAAAATCAGTGTTTTATCAACTGATGAAGCTATGCACTGATGGTTAAAATCATCCACTGTCTTCATTTTAACCGTTGCAACCACTGATATTTGCTTAAACAGTGGTTCCCTAAACAACTGTCCTCCATTATTCATCCTCTCATCAGAAGTTGGCACGTGGTTAGTTCTTAGCCATCAGATCTTTGTAACCGCTGACACGTCAGTATTCACTTTTTCCCTAAATAAAACCCTGACCAAAACTGTAACACCTGTGCCTCCACGGCCATCAAACAAATACCGAACCAATGAAATATTATATTTCATACTTGGGATTTGTAAAAATATGTGTATCATTTGCACATATCAATTTTTGTTCAATTCCAAACTGTAAATCGCTTTCTGGAAGGTTATACGCGCACCGATGCGTAAATATAACCAGTTTAATGCAACAAACACTCCGGAATAGTGACATAGGCTTAACATACCTTAAATAACCTTTACATAACTTAGAAATAAGTTTTGAAGGCTTTGGTATGGCAAAAACAAGTTAATTCGCTTACAGGGACTAAACTTGACAAACTGCGAAAGTATGCCAATTTGAACTGTAACGAACATTCTGGAACATGACCATAAGTTAAACACACCTTAAATATCCTTTACATAGCTTAGAAATTGGCTTTGAGGGGTTCGGTGTGCTAAAATAAACTTTTGGTTCATTCAGGGACTAAAAGTGTCAAAAAGTGCATAAGTTTGCATTTTCGCGCATAACTTACGTTCTGCATACATCCGGACATCTAAAAATTTATGTAAGCATGACTATATTATGCTTTAGTGTTTGGCTTGCCAAAAATCCATTCGTCGCGTCATTTGGATCGTTTTTCGCGCTTGTGCGCATTCCGTCGTAATTAACCGAACAACGCAACCGTACGGCTAAACGAACCGACATCCGAGATATTTTTGAGCACATTTTAAGTTCCCTATACTTTAACTTCATTTTAGAGCTTTGAAATGGGGTTAACGGGCCTTAAACGTGTCGAAAATGGGCTGAATGCATGACAGGGACCAAAAGTGTAAATCTGCCAAACTTAGGCCTAGCGCACCTCTACACTTATATTGTAACGGTGCGCTAGCCAAGTTCAGACCAGATTCAGTGTTTATAACAGCCTGTTTGCAGCTGTTTGATCCACCACCACATGTTCTAAATTGCTTAGTCATCAGATAAGGATCATATTTAGCTTCCATAACCTTTCAACAAGTGTACGGATGTGATCAAATCACGGTTTCCATGAAACGATCTCAACGGTGGACCGAAAACTATATATACCCATACACCCCCATTGCATTACTTACAAGAATTCTGATTTGAGAAACTCTAAGTTGAAACCATTGTTTCATACCTGAGATTCTTGGATCGGGATTAGCATTCGGGGACCCTGGGTAAGTATTCTTTCGTTCTTTTCCTTATTTTATTGCTTTTCGAGTCAGAAAGTCAAACTTTGTTTGACTTTCAGCGTTGACCAGCTTATGGTCAATGCGAAGTTTGTTTGAACTTCGCAACGTGATTGTAATCACGATGGTTATAGTCCCTTGGGACTATGCCTACTGATTACCACGTTGTCTAGGGTCGTAGGGTAAGCGATCTAATAAATCGCTTATACCTTCGAACCCGACCCAGTTTGGTCGATCATTAGGATCCGACCAAATACATTAGGTGACCATAGTATAGGGAATAACCTTCCGAGGTTATACCTTATGGTCACAACGTTTAAGTAGTTGTATGATAGGTAGTTTATATGCCTTAGGTAAATTACCAGAATACCCTTTTCATGTATAATTGGTAATTAAGCATATGTAACCTAAACTTTTGTCACATAACTGATTATGTAACATGTTTAGGCATATAACACTTGTCATAGGGCTAGTTAGGCGGTCCGAACGTGTTTCACGCGAACGACGCGTTAAAGTAGCATAAGCTACCTAAACGGGTCGTAATGGGTCGTAAACACTTAGATTAAGGTTTCAATTAGTATGTAGGCTTTGTTAAACCATATGACACGAGTCTCTATACTCGTTTGGTTTACGAACCCTCATTCTATCAGATCTTCCGATTTAGGTCCGGTTTATTAACATAGTTACCTATATTAGGTGTCGTTTGATATCCGCGATCTCTAGCATTGTTTGGTTGTTACTCAAGGACTACTGAGCAATCTCGAGTGAGTACATAGACCCCTCTTTTACTGTTTTCCAAACTGTTTTGGGGTGGAACACATGTGCCTACTTGTTACTTTCATGCTTTCCATGCTTTCATATCATACGCTTGTTATGTTCATTAGTACATTATAGTACATGATTTCACCGTTTTACATTACATTTTATACTATGTATGTCCATTGCGTGCATACTTAGTACATTGTTTTACATTTACATTTTATGCTATGTATGTCCATTGCGTGCATACTTAGTACATCGTTTTCATCACATGCTTACATTTTGTTATGACATTTGGGTTGTTTACAATGGAACAATACATTCATTAACATTAGCTACGCCGTTCGTTAGTAGGTAGTGGTACCATAGGAATTGACAACTCCCGTTCCGGACATCCCAGGGAAAGGGGATGAAAGGAATGACCGAATTCGATATACATAATTTAGATAAACCTTTAAGTGGTTTAAGGGTTTATCGCCACAGTCTCAAGGCTTGGATGTAGGCATTATAACAATACCGCATAGATGTTGTATCAGTAGAGCATGCATTTACACAAAACATAGCTTTGATTTAAACCAAGTTTTACTTCAATACTTTGTTTTGTGCATTTCATCTATGGTTTAGTTGATGCATTTTCACTAGCCATACATATCATTTTGGTTACATATTACATGGTTTACATTTGACACATAAACACTTTTGACATTGGTTATACATTACATGATTTACATTAGACATGAACATTTTACATTGTTGGTTTTGGTTTGAGTAAGTGATTAAGTAACGATGCGTGTGTAATATGATACAAGCATGGTGGATACGCCGCTGGTACTTCCTATATATAAGTGTTTGTATGGTATTACATATCGTAGCGTTATTTGAATCATTTCAGTTTATGACATATAACATTTTATACAAATAACATACTTTTCACAATACATTGTTTACAAACAACTTAACTTATACAAACTCATTTTACATGGTTATTCATTTAACCATGCATTATTCTCTTACTTATACGTATCATCTGAACTTATTGTTTTTCAAATGATTTACAAAGACAAATCAAATTACAAGGTTCATGACTAAACATTTTCTTAAACAGAAGTCATGAATCTTATTTTCACAAAACCTATGTACTCGCCGGCATTTTTATGCTGACGTACCTATTTTCACATGTGTTTCAGGAAATGAAGCATAGGATTGATCAAGATACACTTAGGCGGACATGGGCCTTAGTGACAATAAAAGATGCAAGACTAGTTAATTATGTTGTATTTCCTTGTTTGTTAAGACATTGTAACACTTTTAATCAATAAAACGAAACTTCAATTGCCATGGATTTGAAACAATTAATTCTGTTACAACACTCCCCGATATTTCCGCCACGTTTTGTATGTTCTACGTGGTTGGGGTGTGACAAAAACCCCAAACAGGTTTATACACTGTCGAACTGAATTCCAAAATTCTCTTCTCAAAGGAGTTTCCAACCTTCCATCTCAAAATCATCCTTCGTTTCTTCTTCATCAAACATGACGAAATCAAAATCAAAATCAAAATCATCCTCATCTTCCAAAGAGGTCACTCAAATGGCCGCTGAACCCATTGAAATCCCATACAAATCTCCTCACAATTACTTGGGTCTACTCACAAAACCCACTACCACCAACACTTTTGATTCCATAATCGACATCATGTCTGCATCAAAGTACAAAACTTTACTAACAACAGATGCTCCAATCTATCAACAAACCCAGAGAGAGTTTTGGAAAAATGCAACCCTTGACAAACAAGGCGAGAAGGTCACAGCCATCAACTCTTCCATACAGGGTAAAATGATTCAAATCACTCCGCAATCCATCTCAGAAGTCTTTAAACTCGATGATCAGCAAGGTAAAACTTCTTTTCTTAAAAGCAAGTTGAAAACTGATTTTCTAGGAAGGGGGTATGCAGAACAAACAAAAAGAGATACCTTACAAAAGGGTTTCTTTCCTTCTGCACCTAGGTTTTTATTCCACACACTTTTGATGTGTGTTTCAAATAAAACAACTGCTTTTAACGAAATACCATTGAAGATCCAATGTTTGGGTTATGCAATTTTACATAATGAAAATTATAACTATTCCCAGGAGATCTTTGATGACTTGGTAAAAAATGTTGATAGCAAATCATTTTTACTTTTTCCAAGGTGTCTAAGCTACTATTTTGAACAAAAATTTTGAAAGGAAAATGAAAATCTGCTCAAACAAGGTGTTTATTTTCAAATAAAAGGTTTAACACCTGAAACATTCACTAGAATGTTAACACCTTCAAAAACAAAAGCAGAGGTGCCTGAGCAAAATTTAGCAGCTAACACTGCTCCTCAGGTATCTGCTGCTGAGCCCACTGCTCCAGGTGATCATAGCAGCACAACCACTACTTTGAAACCCACACGTGCCATTACCAAAAAGACCAAAAAGAAAACATCCAGAAAGCCCCCTAAACCCAAAACAAAGGCAACTCTGGAGGATAAGATCCCCGAGCTACTGCCAGTGACAACACAAATGTCACCTATAACCACTGCTGCTACTCCCTCACAGCAGATGGAAGAAAGATCTCCACCTTTGCCTCAAACTCCTCCTACATCCTCACAAAAGGATCAGGTTGTAAAGACAGGGACCCCACAATATGAAGCTCTGGACCCAATTGGATCCATCTTCCTCAGTCTTGATCCCAAGGACATGTCTCTTTCATCACCTATATCTTCACCCCTCACATTACTACAATCCATAATACCCTTGTTGCATGCAGTTGCTATAGCTCAGACACAAACCAGTTCCTCTCTATCACCTATCACTGAGAGCACACTCCCACAAGTGACTGGGTCTGATGCTTATACCTCTGCTATGCCAGCAACAACTGAGGAGGTTACACTACAGGAGTTACAAGTAATTTCTGTCAGTAGTTCAAGTGGAGCAACAACTACAAGTGTTGGATCAACAGATCTACATTTGGCCAGTTGTTTCATAAATCAGACTCCCTTGAAGGCAATCCCCTTTATAGCACCTCTGATAACACTAGTGAGGTTGTTTTGACCACTGGTACCATCAAAAGGTTATCAAGTGCTGAAGGAAGAAGTCCCCAGTACCAAGAACAAGGGGCATCAATGAATGATTTTTGGGCTTCGTGTCCTAAGTCACACATTGATACAACCGTTGCTGGTGGGGAATCAGATGATCCCATTAATTTAGGTGATGGTTTAAAATATCAGGAATTGACGGGGAGAATTGACAACCTTGAAACATCTGTTGCTGAAATAAAGGATATGGTGCAACAGCTGTTAAAAGTTCAAAATGCACAATCCACTTCCGTTCCAGCTCAAGCACCTGCACAACCTGCACCTGCTACAAATGAGTTATGGAATTTATTTCAACCCTTGCTCGAAAAACAAAGACAGATGGCAGATCAGCAACACGCAATATATGTGCAAGAAATGAGAAACATGATCGAATCAAGGTTTAGAAACACTCAAGCTGATATCAAGGCTATCAAGGCCCATCTCTTGAACACCACTGGCACTGCTCTTCCTAATGTTCTTTTCATTGATCAAATTTCCTCAGAAAATGCCAAAAAGGGGGAGAAAATTAAGGAATTAAAGAAAAAGGGAATAGATGATGGCCTTTATGTTGAACCAGAAAAAGAAAAGCAGGCTTCTAAACCATCTACCCAAACAGCTGATGTAACTTCTGTTGTCTCAACAACGGTTGGTACATCAGTAGTTTCAGCAGTTGTCAAAACCATCACTCCAACACACACTACAACCACTGCCCTACCTCCACCTAAATTCACCTCACCACCAAAAGCTGTCACTACAACTACATCACTATCCATCAAACCACCACCTGCTCAAAAGCAGAAGACATCTACTGACACATCAGTAGTTGTAATGACAACAAAGGTTGAAACACCAGTTGTTACAACCTCTGTTTGCCAGCCATCCACCATTGCTCTCATCAATGTCACATCACAATCAAAACCTCCTTCACCCAAAAAGCTTTACACAAGAAAAAGGAAATTTCAAATGAATAATGATGATATACCAACATCCACTCCAATATCCTCAACTAGAATTGAATCCGTTGCTAAAAAATATCCAGTAGAATTGGAAGCTGTAAAGGATGAGATGAAACAATTCTATACGATAGATGATCCTTGGGAAAGAAGATTCCCTTCTCTCATTGGCTTCAGGAATCCATTAAACATGAGTGAGTATCTAAAACTCAAAGCCAGGCAAGCAGATATAAGAGCTAGAATTGAATGCAAAGATCAAGGTGATAAAGCCATTTATGAGAGAATGGAGGTTTTACTCACTAAGGTCAAACAAATGGAAGATTATGCAAAAGACCTGAGCAAAGACATGTCAAATATACCACCTGATGCTGCCTTACAAAAGATAATGAAAAAGGAGTATCTTGAATTCATCATGAAAGAAAAGTTTTATCCAGCCAAGGAAGAACAATTCAGTGAATGGCCACTCATTGCACTAAAGCATGAGGTGAACAGAATCAAGAGAATCCAAAATGATCCAAGTAAGAAAAAGACAGCTCCAAATTGGAGTAAATACAAACAGGCCATCGATAAACTCACTTCAGAATACAAGAAAAAGAAACAGGAGTTGGTGGATGCAAATGTGGGAACTGCAAAAGCCATAGCAAAATGGACAAAGCAGTATACAGATGAGGCTTATGAAAGGCTGAAAAGAAGGAGAATGACAGATCCTAATTTACCAAAGAAGCCTGATCACAAATAGCCAAAACAGATAAATGATCCTAAATCACTGTTCACTTCAGCAGATACCTCCATAATTGTGATAAACCAAGAAAAGAGGAAAATGCTGACTAATGAATAAGAAAAGGAAAAGGAAGCTAAGTACTTTATAGAAGCCATCAAGAAAATGGCTTTAAATGAAGATAGCTTAGCAAAACTTCAAAACCTTGTCAAAAAGGTAATACACAAATCAGCATCAACAAACACTTCAGCAGATATGACAGCCATTGAGCTAGATCAAAAGAAAAGGCAAGAGCAGATTGAACAAGAAACTGCAGAAGACATAGCTGCAGCAAATGAAATCTTAAAAAAGGCCTTCACACATATGTCAGCTGAAAACTCTGAAGAAGCAAAAGGTCAGAGTACTGATCAAGCTGAAAACTCTGAACTATCAAAAGCTTAGAGTACTGATCAGGCTGAAAACTCTGAACCAGCAAATGCACAGAGTACTGATCAACAGTTTCTCACAAGGCCAAAATCTCCAAACTCATCAGTTAATAAATCTCTCCCAAGAAACCCATTGGGTTCAAAAGTACTAAAATGGTTGTCTGATCAAAAGACCCATGTACTGACCATGTTCAGATCCAATGGTGAAGTGAAGTACATATCAAGGAAAGAAGCACTAGGCCTGGGTGTTGAAGATCTGCAAGATCTCCTTGAACTTACACTGTGTAGGGATGAGAATGACACAAGTTCCATGGATTTTGAGTTGCAGTTTAAAGGATAAGTTAGGGAACTTCTGATGAGATAATAAAGATCCAGAATAATGAAGGGTTTTGGCATTATCTGTTCCAGGGGGAGATTGTTGGGATTGAACCCTATCAGAGGAACAGATAATAAGAGCCAAAACTGGATCACAACAGTGGATTCATAATAAGCAGCTGTTTGCATTAAACTTTCCCCTTGAAAGTGGTTATAACATCTGATGTCCTCTATCCACTGTCCGTATACAACAGCTGTTGTCCTTCAAACTGCTGATAAAGCCCTGAAGACTGTTAAGAAGTAAACACTGCTGGTTCAATCTACTGATGCTAAAGGACTGCCCACTCAAGGACTGATCAACCTTGAGGAAAGCACTGATGAAAGGAGAAAGCAGTAGTTTAGTGTATCACTTGTTTTGTATAAAGTCAGTGGTTAAGATTAGCAGTGTTTGTATAGGAACAGTGGTTACAGGTTGTTAGGTTGTTAGATGTCGCTTTCATGGTGACGTCAGCTAAGATGTTTCAGTGGTTTGAATTGTCTATAAATGGAACAGTACCCTGTACTGTTACATTTGATGGACTGAGTGAGTTCTTCTCCTCTGGTCCAATCCTTTCATCTTGTGCAATCAACCATGGAGTATCAGGCTGAGGGGGAGTTTAGTTTGTAAGCATGCTTGGTAATCTTTTGATGTGTATTGTAATCATTCGAATTAATGAAAAGCATATATTTATCAAAACTATTTTCTTCTTTGATTGTGTTTACAAAGTTTGTTGTTCATTTCCGCTGCACTTAAACTCCGTTCATTACTAATGATTTGTTCAAATTATACAAACAAACACAATCATGAGGAGTCTCCGATCCTAACAAGGACGAATTCTGGCATCTGAAACAAGTTGGAGATGAAAATATGGCTTATACTACCCATTTTAAGCAACTTAGCATCATCGTACCTCACTTGGTTTCTACTCCCAAACGCATGATCATGAAGTACATTCATGGATTACCTCCTGCTATGCGTGATGCCATTGAAGCAGCTCAGCTCGACTCTATCGAAGAAGTTTACCGACTAGCAGCAAGTCTGAACAACAACCGGGTTCGCGACAAACAGTTTGGCACATCTGCCCCCTCAAAACCAGCTAACCAGATTACCCAGCAACCAAGTGGCAGCAAGAACAAGAAATGAAAGTCTCAAAATTCTGGTTGTAATGCAATTATCCCTACTGCAAATTCAAACCCTGCTTGCAATGCTATTGTGCCTGTTGCTACTCCAAACCCTCCTGCTCCAGAAAACACCAAGAAGTCGTACACTGGGGTTCATCCCAAGTGTGCCACTTATAACTATCATCACCTTGTCAATGCAACTTGTCGCCAGTGTACTACCTGCAAACGCTATGTCCATACAGCCCCTTACTGCCGGCAAGCCACTCAGGTTCAACAAGCACCACCAGCACAGCCAGATCAGCAGAACCCCAAACCAGTAAACACCGTGCGAGCATGCTACAAGTGCGGGGATACCACTCATCTCCATCCCCAATGTCCCCAGTTGAATCAGGAGCAACAGCAAGCCGCTCGAGGATGAGCATTCAACATCAACGTGAACCAGGAGCGTAACAACAATGATGTCATTAATGGTACGTTTCTCGTTAATAATCTTTACGCTTCGATACTATTTGATACGGGTGCCGACAGAAGATTTGTGTCCGTAGAATTTGAATCTTTGTTAAACTGTGCACGCTCTAAACTACCTAAGTCGTTCTCTGTTGAGATTGCCGATGGTAAATCAATTCTAGTTGATTCTATTCTCCGTGATTGTTCTTTGACTCTAAACGATCACGTTTTTACTATTGACCTCTTACCCATGCAATTGGGTAGCTTCGATATCATAATAGGCATGGATTGGTTGCATAAGAACCATGCTGAAATCGCTTGTCATGAGAAGTACATTCGTTTACCTCTCCCGTCTGGATATACTTTGCACGTATATGGAGACCGACCTTCTAGAGGACTGAAGTTGATGTCGTGCACTCAACCGAATAAATGCTTACGTAAACAGTACTTTGCCTTCTTGGCCCACATAGTTGAACAAAAGGGCAAGGGAAAGAGCGTAAGTGATGTTCCAATAGTGTGTGATTTCCCTGACGTCTTTCCTGAAGATCTTCCTAGTCTTCCTCCTCCTCGATCTGTTGATTTTCGTATCGATCTCATACCTGGTTTGACTCCTGTTGCCAAGGCTCCTTACCGACTTGAACCCTCTGAGATGCAAGAATTATCTAGTCAACTGCAAGAACTACTCGATAAAGGTTTTATACGTCCAAGTACCTCACCTTGGGGTGCTCTTATGCTATTCGTCAAGAAGAAAGATGGTTCGTTTAGCATGTGCATCGACTACCGTGAACTTAACAAACTCACCATTAAGAATCGTTATCCTCTCCCTTATATTGATTATCTATTTGATCAACTAGAAGGCGCGAGTTGTTTCTCTAAAATCTACCTTCGATCTAGTTATCATCAGCTCCGTGTTCTCAAAGAAGATATCCCCAAAACCGCATTTCTCACCCGTTATAGACACTACGAGCTCGTGGTTTTGCCATTTGGATTAACCAACGCATCCGCTGTGTTCATGGATCTTATGAATCGTATTTATAAACCTTATTTGGATCGTTTTGTGATAGTCTTTATTGATGATATTCTTATTTATTCGAAAACTTGAGCTGATCGTGAATGACATTTATGCCTCTTGTTAGAACTTTTACGTGATGAACACTTATACGCAAAGTTTTCTAAGTGTGAATTTTGGATTAACGAAGTATAATTTCTCGGGCACGTTGTTAGCAAGCAAGGAATTCATGTTGACCCTTCCAAAATCGAAGCAGTGAAGAACTGGAGTATGCCTAAATCTGCATCTGAGATTCGTTCCTTCTTAGGATTGGTGGGTTATTACCGTCGATTCATCTCGGACTTTTCAAAGATCGCCGTTCTTCTTACTTCTTTAACTCAGAAAGAGAAACCTTTTGCTTGGGGTCCTGAGCAAGAGGAATCTTTTCGAACTCTTAAGAACCTGCTTTGTAACGCTCCTGTACTTGCTCTCCCTGATGGGAATGATGATTTCGTGGTATATTGCGATGCCTCGAACCGTGGTCTTGGCTGTGTGCTCATGCAATGGGACAAGGTCATCGCTTATGCCTCCCGACAGCTCAAAATACATGAGTAAAACTATGCTATCCACGATTTAGAGCTTGGCGCAGTTGTTTTTGCGTTAAATATTTGGCGACACTACCTATATGGTACTAAGTGTGTGGTTTTCACTGACCATAAGAGCCTGCAACACATCTTTAACCAGAAGGAACTAAATACGCGTTAGCGATGATGGGTAGACTTGCTTAACGACTACGACTTTGAGATTTGCTACCACCCTGGGTAGATTTGCTTAACCAGAAGGAACTGAATATGCGTTAGCGACGATGGGTAGATTTGCTTAACCAGAAGGAACTGAATGTCGTGGCCGATACTCTTAGTCGTAAGACTCATGTTGTTAGCATCCGTTGTTTCCAGATCACTAGTGATCTTCATGCTTGTATCCGTGAAGCTCAGTACTCGTCAACCAATGAAGGTAGTCTAATCATTGAAATACGAGGTGCTTCTCCTGACTAGCTTGAAACGAAGTCTGATGGACTTTAATACTACCTCAATCGCATCTGGGTGCCAGATTACGAGTATCTTCGTGAGCTCATTATGAATGAAGCTCACAAACCCCGATACTCTATTCATCCGGGTGCTGATAATATGTACCATGACTTGCGTATGACTTATTGGTGGCCTGGTATGAAAAGGGACATCACCGCGTACGTCTCGAAATGTCTAACTTACTCAAAGGTTAAAGCCGAACATCAACGCCCTTCAGGTCTTCTTGAACAACTAGAAATCCCTGTTTAGAAATGGGATAGCATCGCTATGGACTTCATAACTAAACTCCCCCGAACACCTTCCGGTCATGATAGTATATGGGTAATCCTCGACCGTTTGACAAAATCAACCCACTTTCTTCCTATTCGCGAAGATTTCAAACTAGAGAAACATGCTCGAATCTACACTGATGAAATCATATGTCGTCATGGTATACCCATTGACATAATCTCTGACTGCGATGGTCGTTTTTCAGTCCGCTATGGGTTCTCACTTAAATCTTAGCACAGCCTTTCATCCTCAAATGGATGGACAGACTGAACGCACTATTCAAACCCTAGAGGATATGCTCCGTTCCTGTGTCATTGACTTTGGTGGTAATTGGGATGTACATTTACCACTGATCGAGTTCCCGTACAACAACATCTACCATTCCAGTATTCAGATGACTCCTTTCGAAGCTTTGTATGGTCGCAAGTGCCGATCTCCCCTCAGTTGGCATGAGATTGGTGATAAGCAACTAACTGGCCCTGAGATCATTCAAGAGACGATAGATAAGATTCTTCAAATCCTCGATAACTTGATCAGGGCTTGGAGCAGACAAAAGAGCTATGCTAACAAAAGGCGTAAGCCTCTGGAGTTCAATGTTGGAGACCACGTTCTACTCAAAGTATCTCCCTGGAAAGGAGTGATACGTTTTGGTAAAAAGGGAAAGCTTGCCGCTCGCTATGTGGGTCCTTTCAAGATACTTAAAGGATTGGCAAGGTGGCTTACCGACTCGATTTGCCTCAAGAGCTTAGCAACGTACACCCGACATTCCATGTTTCTAATCTCAGGAAGTGCTTAGCAGATAAGGAACTTCAGGTTCCCATCGAAGACTTACAAATAAACGAGATATAACAACCCTCGAAATATTTTCGACACTCTAAAAATATATTAAAATGTCCCAATATGTCTTAGAATATAACCCGTATGCGAAAACCAAGCCCAAAATACGTTAAAATATTTAAAATTAAATAAAAACTAAAATAATTGGGCCGTGGCGGGGCGCGACCCCCTTTGTCTTTAGTTGTCGCGGGCCGCGACGAACCTGGCCACCTGCCCTCCTCTGAAAGCCGCCACGTGGCAACACGTGGCGAAGCTAGACTGGTGACACATCAAAGCTACGGCCTACACCCCCTAGTCGCGGGGCGCGACGCCCCCCTAATCTCGTCGCGGGGCACGACGGCCTGTCAGATCAGCCCTATCAATTGCATGCATCGGCTTTCAGTTTTGATCGCTCACGACTCTTTCTCTCTTTCAAAATTCTGAATAGTAGGAAAAATTCTCGGGTATAATACCCCCTTAAATAACGAGGTTCTGCTCCATTGTAAGTATCATAACCCCTGGATACGTATTAGATACTTTGCCCGATTGATCTAGGGTTCTGTAACGGCTGTCGTGGTTCTGCCCAACTTAGTCGTTGGAATGCCGTCTCGGGGAGGGTATTACTAATGTTAAAATGGGTTATTATACTAACACGTGTGCATTTGTGTAATTTATAGATTGTCACCAGGAAACCTTTACAGAAAATCTAAGACAGCAATGTGAGTAATCTCCTTTTTGCAAATTGTTTTTACAAAATCTCACACGATTAATTATATATTAAACAGTTATTGAGTATTTGTAAGGATACAATTATCGTCAGTATGTTGGGGTTTTGTATACAAAAATTGTTACTGCCTTGCGAGGAGTAACATGACCACAAGTCGGGTTGACAGTACCGTGGGTGGTAATTGATATGACTTGGAAACAAATGTAATTGCGAGACCCCCCTCAATACAGTACAATCATTTTATTTAAACTTAATTAAACTGGGATTCACTCACCAGTATTTCCCACTGACAAAATGTTTTTAAACGCGTTTGAGTTAACAAAATGTGAAAGCCAAATAGAAGCTAGCTGGACATCACTGAAGGCTTGAAAACGTGGCAATAAATTTACCTAAAATTAATAGATGTTTTTATTAAATAAAAATAGGGTTTATCCCTATGAAAATGTGTGTACTTGAAACTTGGGTTCTTCCCATGTATTTAATTTATTGAAAGCGTGGTATTTTACTCTGATAAATAATTTCCTAACTACGGTCCTGATGTAAATTCCGCTGCCAAATTGGATAAAATACAGATACCACAAAAACTGGTCGCGGCCGCCCGTTCCCGGGGTTTTAGGGAACGAGGGTTGCGACAGAAGGTGGTATCAGAGCTAAGCCACTGATTCAGCCATAGAAATGTTCTACTGACACCAAAATTCAATATGTTAGGAAATAAATTACGAAAATACGTGAATAAATATATATATTGTTATGTGTTATTTGACTATTTGTTAGTTTACAGTATGAGCGACCAAGGACCATCTGACGCGTATCGTCAGTTGTCTGGTTCGCCTAGAAGCGAAGGCGCCTCTTCACAGCCTACCCTCTCAGGGTACTCTGCTGATAATGAAGAAGGAATATTCGTGTTTAAGGCTCAGTCTGAAGAGTCATTCCCTTAGAAAAAGAGAGGATGGTTCAGTCGAGGAGCACATGAGCGTAGGAAACGTATGAAAAAGTTGCAAGAACAAAGAGTGCTAGTAGCAGCTAAGAGAGAAACCGATGCCTATACCCAAGACATGCTCAATAGGGGTATAGCAAATATCCATATCTTAGCAACCACAGCAGCTGACCCTAACCTGGAGCAATTGATAGCACCCCAACCATTACAGCCCATGGAAATAGAAAATAACCCTAAAAATCAAGTAGAAATGCATGGCTTTAACCCGAAGGAGATTCCTAGGGTACCAGCACCTAATCCCTTAAACCCGGATTATGATCCATGGTTCGATTATCACAGGGATTATGTGCCACGCTACCACCTAAACGACGAACCCATGCCGAATCTAGGAGCATACCCAGGTTCGGACCCTCTAGATCCCTATTACGATAACGATGTATTCATTAAGGAGATTTTAGAGAATCCTTACCCATACCAGGAACCCACACCCCCATACCCGTACCAGGAACCCGCACCCCAGATTCCAAACCCAGTTCTATAACCTGCACCCCCAATGAGTGCAGAAAATGTACAAAAACTCAGGACATTTAGTGAGGAAATTTTAGAGAGTAGTGAGAGGATGAGACAGGTGGGAGAGCGACTCGTCTGGAAGTACGACGAGCGCAATATGGATTTCTGGATGAATCCATATCCGTGAATGTGATGGTAGAGATGGTAATAATAATAATAATAATAATAATAATAGATATGTGTGAAAAAAAAAACTACGGATGCCTACTATTAGTAGTGTAATTTTAATTTCAGTTGTATTGTAATTTTAATTTCCAGTTCTGGCTTGTAGTAGATGCATATATATATATATATATATATATATATATATATATATAAAGAGTAAGTCGCAATGATCGACGCTTTTGACCAAAATGCGTGTCATGTGATTAGCGATATTAAATATTATTTTGTGATATTAATACGTGGTAAATGTTTAAAATTCATATGGACAACGAAGTGAACCATGAAAATCTGAACAATGAAAACCTGAACAACAATAACCCGAATAATGAGAATAATGAGAATCCAAACAACAATAACAATGGAAACCAAGTGGATAACAGTGCCATCCAACACATAGTGGCACAAAAAATAATAGATGCGATGCCATTTATTATTCAAATTGTTAAAGAAACCGATAACAAAAGTAAGCATAGCAGTAAGCGACCAACTGAACCTGAACACAGCGTAAACAATGGACCTGTACTTCAAGTGCCCATTCCAAAAAGAAGAAGAACCATGCCTTATGGTTGTTCTTATAAAGAATTCTGGTCCTGCAAACCAATAGAATTCTCGGGCAATGAAGGACCCATTGCAACACTACGCTGGATAGAAAAGACTGAGGCTGTCTTAAAAATAAGCAAGTGTGCGGATGAGGATTAGATAATGTTTGCTTCTAATCTATTTAAGAACTCAGCCTTAGAATGGTGGAACACTATCCTCTAGTCAAGGGGAAGTGATAGGATATACAACATGGAATGGGAGGAATTTAAGAATATGGTGGAAAGGAAAATCTGCCCTCTCAATGAAAAGGAATAGATAGCAAATAAATTCCTAAACCTTAGGATGACTGGGGTAGATAGTAAGGGTTATACTACTACATTCTTTGAATATGCTAGAATAGTACCAAACCTTGCATCACCTGAACCAGTATTAATCTCCCTATACATCTGGGGATTAATCAGGGAAATTAGGCATGTAGTCAAGGCAACTAGACCTCAAACCATAGAAGAAGTTGTAGAACTAGCAAATACCTTGACAGATGAATTAGTGCGTACACGAGAAGAAGACCAAAGGAGAAACCTAGCTCAAAGACTTACCCAGGAATTCCGCTACGGTAATTCCAATCGTAGGAACGTCGGTTCTACCTCTGCACCGTACTGCAAAGCTTGCAAGAAAAAGCATTCGGGAAAATGATCCACTCACTACAATTTTTGCAAGATTCCAGGACATAAGGAAGAAGACTGCAGGAGGAAATCTAGTAATGGACTGTGCTTCAACTGCGGAGAAAAAGGCACATCAAGCCCAACTGCCCGAAACTAGTTCCAGCTCCGAACAACAAGAACACCAAAAATGCTAGAGCATTTTTTCTGATGGTAGATGAAGCCAAAATGATTCCATACGTGATAGCCGATACATTTTTAGTTAATGATGTTTTTGCTAAATTATTATTTGACTCTGGTGCGAACCAAAGTTTTATTAATACTTCGTTTTGCAAATGTGACACCTGTGTCACTTCAACCATCAAACAAATACCAAACCAATGAAATATTGTATTTCATACTTAGGATTTGTATAAATATGTGTATCGTTTGCACATATCAATTCTTGATCGATTTCGAGCTCTAAATCGCTTTCAGGAAGGTTATACGCGAACTAATGCATAAATATAACCAGTTTAATGCAACAAACACTCCGGAACAGTGACATAGGATTAACATACCTTAAATAACCTTTACATAACTTAGAAATAAGTTTTGGATGGTTTGGTGTATCGAAATCAAGTTTATTCGCTTACAGGGACTAATTTTGACAAACTGCGAAAGTATGCCGATTCGTCCTGTAATAAACTCTCCGGAACTTTATCATAAGTTAAACATACCATAAATATCCTTTATATATCTTAGAAATAGGCTTTGAGGTGTTCGGTGTGCTAAAATAAACTTTTTGATCATTCAGGGACTAAAAGCGTCAAAAAGTGCATAAGTTTGCATTTTCGCGCATATCTTAAGTTCTGAATACATCCGGACATCCAAAAATTTATGTAATCATTAAAATATGTTATTTTAGTGATTGTCATGATAAAATTCCATTCGTCGCTTAATTTGGATCGTTTTTGCGATCGTTACGACTTCCGTCGTAATTAACCGAACAACGCAACCGTACGACCAAACGAACCGACATACGAGATATTTTTGAGCATATTTTAAGTTCCCTATACTTTAACATCATTTTAGAGCCTTGAAATGAGGTTAACGTGGCTTAAACGTGCCGAACACTGACTTTTTAACATGCATGGACCATTTTTGACATTTCTGGAAACTCGTTCAGATTCATTGAATCTGGTCCATTTTTGAAGTGTTGATGGGTTTTAATGGCTGATTTTGGATACCATGGGATGTTATTTGATGGTTTTTAACATTCCCATTGTTTTGAAAACCATGTGCCCACATGGAGGGCTTAGATCGAAGCACGGTTTTCGATGAACGATCCTAACGGTTCTTGGTTTTCTATAAATACCCACCTCCATTCATTCCATTCTTCACACCTTGATCTGATTTTCTCTCTAAGTTGGGGTTCTAACACTCCATACCTGAGAATAATTAGATCAAAACCTCTATTCTTGGACCTTTTGTAAGTATTCTTTCGTTCTTTTTCACGTTTTTAGCGTGAAAGTTAAACAAGTGTTTGACTTTCAGCTTTGACCAGTTTATGGTCAACACGAAGTTCGTTTAACTTCACAACGTGAGCATAATCACGATGGTTATAGTCCCTTGTGACTATACCTACTGATTACCACGTTGATTAGGCGTAGTGACGAGTCATAGTTTCGCCAAAAATTCGTATTCATGCGTATTTTGTAACCAAACTATTCTTGAGTATCAAAACTGTTTGTTTTGATATCAAACCTGTTTTCTAACTTTGTTAAACATGTTTTAACATGTTTAGCTCGTCACTTTAGGTTTTGTGCTTATGTAGAGTCGTAAGTCAAGCGTTCTAAACAACCGCTTAGACTTTCGAACTAGACCCGTTTGGTCGATCATTAGGATCCGACCAAACATGTTTTGTGACCATAGTTGTATAGGGAATAACCTTCCGAGGTTATACCTTATGGTCACTTCATTTAAGTAGTTGTATGATATGTAGTTTATATGCCTTAGGAAAATGACCAAAATGCCCTTTTTACGCATAAATTCATTTTAAGCATATGTAATCTAAATTTTTATATCTAAACTAATTAGGTAGCATTATTAGACATGTTAAGGCATATAATACTTGTCATAGGACTAGTTAGGTGGTCCGAACGCGTTTTACGTGAACGACGCGTTAAAGTGGCGTAAGCTACCTTAACGAGTCGTAATGGGTCGTAAGCACTTAGGTTAGGTTTCGTTTTAGTATGTAGGCTTTGTTAAACCATATCATATGAGTTCCAATACTCATTTGGTTTACGAAACCTCATCCTATCCGATTTCCGATTTTGGTCCGGTTTAATTACTTAGTTACCTATATTAGGTTCCGTTTGATTCCGTGATCCGTCTAGCCTTGCTTGGTTGTTATTCAAGACTTCTAAGCATCCTCAAGTGAGTACATAGTCCCCTCTTTTACTGTTTTCAATGTTTTGGGGTGAAGCATGTGTACCTAATTGTTATGTTCATGATTTCAAAAGTATAATTGATTATACATATTAGTACTTATCTTTTGACAAATTGAATGATTATTTATGGTCTAAACTCTAATTTTTCAAAGATTATAAAATTAATTGTTGAATTGTACTTATTTTATGTTCACCAGACCGGTTGGTAGTATGATATAGCGCTATAGGATTTGACACCCCATTCCTGTTGTCATGGAATGTCAGAAACCGATATTTTATCCAAACAGGGATTGCCTTTGTGGTATTCCTATAGTCTCAAAGGTGTATTTTGATGCACTCAGGTCTGAATGAATTCTTAAATCACATTTTTATTGTATACTTTGTTATACTCCCAAAGGTATAGTTTGATATGCTCTCATGTGTGATATTGTACAAAACCAACATATATTTTTTTAATTATTAAAACATAGTTTGATATGTTATTTATAAAACCAAAACATAGTTTAATATGTTATTTATAAGACCAAAGCATAGTTTAATATGTTATTAATAAAACCAAAGTATACTTTTGATATACTACTGAAAATTATTATTTTGACGACTAAAGTATATTTAATATACTATTTTAACGATTTTGGAACTGAAATATATTTTAATATATTACTTATTCGACTTTCTTAAACCAAAGTATATTTATATATATATTACAAACCTTTTTATCAAAATGTTGTTTTACAAACAACATATTTTATATAAACTCATTTTACTTAATTATTTATTTGTGCATTATTCTGTTATATCATCTGATTTCTTATAAATTTTAGTATGATTTATAAAAGAAAATATATTAAGGTTCATGACTATTTTTTATTAAATATTTTTTTTAAACTTACAAGTCATGAATCCTATTATAATAAAACCTATGTATCTCACAGACATTTTTATGCTGACGTACTTATTTTTACACATGTTTCAGGTGTTGTTATGTGATGATTGTTGATGCATGCTATAAATAGGATGGATTCGTGCCTTAGCGACTTTAAAACTTGAAAGATAATATTTGTAGTTATCTGATTTGTAATAAAACAATGAGTTCAATAACTCAATAAAACGAAATTATTTAATCCATGGTTGTGAAACAATGATTCTGTTACTACACTCCCCGACGTTTCCGCCACGATTTGTTGTTTTACGTGGTCAGGGTGTGACAGAAAAGTTGGTATCAGAGCCAATGGTTATAGGGAATTAGGTTATTAGTAATGCTTTGACCTAGACTATAACCTTCCTAGGACCCTAACACAAGTTATCTTGTGTTTAGTTTTAAAACAATACCGTCACTTATCCTTAGGTGACAACCACAACGAGAACACAAATTTCTAATCCGCTTTGAAAACCAGTCATCTGTTCTAGGATGATTTATTATAAGGTTTTGAACCCTTTAAGTTTTCAAAATCTCATCAAAGTTTGGGTCTTATAATGTGAACACGTGCAAACTGGAAGGGTGGATGCCTGTACCCTGAGTCTTCAGTCTAAGGCTAGAGTGTTCGTACAAATCCACAGTATCGGACCACTCACTCTTACCTAGGAACTCTTGGGGTGAGTGTCCACTTATAGGCTAAAGCATGTCTTCCCGATACATTAATATGACCCACTTACTTTGAATAGTCACCGTCTCATTTGTTTGCCTTAGGTTACAAACAAATGATCGCAATTTTTATGCATTGTCATTTTGTTTTTGATTATCCGATATCATTTCACTTGTTTCCTCCCATGTCTTCCATTTTCTTCATGATGCCTCTGCATCGCAACAACACTCGAGTGTTCGGACCAGGTGCTACAATTTCCCAACAATTAGGCGTCGTACTCCAGAGGACCGTTGATTTATCTATCACCATGACTTGCCTCAGGGATGAAGCCATACAAGGGAACTGCTCTTTGGTGCAATCGATGCCACCGTCATCATCCGAATCAAATACCCTGTTTCAAATGTACCCACGGTGGACGATGGGGACATTTTGTTAACATGTGTCGCTTTGCTGTCCAAAGCATAGCAGTTGCAAATCATGCCGCTGCTCAACCTCCAAATTTTGTTCATATGTCGCCTTGGCATATCTAGTACCTCAACCTCATGAAATTTCTACCTTGTGTATCGACTTAAGCACGTTTAGTGCAAGGTTTCGAAACACCTCTCGTTACACAAATTCCAAAATCCAAAATAGGATCTTTCTATCCTCATAATTAGATCCTTGTGGATAAATATCGCTCAAATCGGAGCCCTTAAATGAATTATTCGTATGCCTTAATACGTATATTACGATTCAATAAGGACAAAGCCGAATTCTTATTAAGATCTTCCTATCTTTATGGTTAGATTCTTGAAAATATTTAATGTACCAAATGAAATCCACGGATTGGATTCCTGGTATGCTTTAAATACCTGTGTCCAAAGATAACAAATTTAAAAATCAAGTTAATCAATTATGTGATTATGTGCTTATGTGATTTCTTTTATGTCTTGTGTTTTTGTGTAATCCAAATATTCATTATCTAAATCCTCATAGAATCTTCCATATCTCATATGAGGGATTCATAGTAGGATATCCAAAGGTACTATCTTAAATCCTTAATGGACTTCTACGTTGTAGTTAAGTCCCTTGGGTTATGAAGTACTATTCTATAATTGGAACCCTTGAGTGGTCTAGTTAAACAGATTGATCCAAAAATCTGGTTAGGAATATCATGTGATGATATAATTGGAAAGACCCCTTAAGTGGTCTATTTAAGGAGATCGTATGACGGTCTAGTTAAGAAGATCTTGTGTTGATCTAGTTAAAAAGATCGTTTGTTGATCTAGTTAAAAAGATCCTTTGGTGGTCTAGTCAAGTCGCTTCATGTTTATTCGATTGATTTTTCCCTTACGCATTATGAAAAGAACTCTGCAGACTGTGCAAGGAATTACGTAAATATGGATGCATATATAATTATGGAATTCAGTGCACAGAAACCACAGCAAATTTTGTCATGTGTTAAGACCTATAGTGATGAGGATAACGATACGGGAACAATGTAAAAAGGGGCATGGTGGATACGCCGCTGGTACTTCCTATATATAAGTGTTCCTTATTATATTGTGAACGTTGCGTTATTTAAGTTACTAGAAGTCCTGGACCTTGACCAATTTCATTTTATCTTTCACTCTTCGACTCTGATTTCGAGCACCCAAGTTTCCTCTAAAATTAAATTTCGGGACGAAATTTCCTAAAGTAGGGGAGACTGTGACACCTGTGTCACTTCAACCATCAAACAAATACCAAACCAATGAAATATTGTATTTCATATTTAATATTTGTATAAATATGTGTATCGTTTGCACATATCAATTCTTGATCGATTTCGAGCTCTAAATCGCTTTCTGTAAGGTTATACGCGAACTAATGCGTAAATATAACCAGTTTAATGCAACAAACAATTAGGAATAGTGACATAGGCTTAACATACCTTAAATAACCTTTACATAACTTATAAATAAGTTTTGGATGGTTTGGTGTGTCGAAATCAAGTTTATTCGCTTACAGGGACTAATTTCGACAAACTGCGAAAGTATGCTGATTCGTACTGTAACGAACATTTCGGAACTTGATCATAAGTTAAACATACCATAAATATCCTTTATATATATTAGAAATAGGCTTTGAGGTGTTCGGTGTGCTAAAATAAACTTTTTGATCATTCAGGGACTAAAAGCGTCAAAAAGGGCATAAGTTTGCATTTTCGCGCATACCTTACGTTCTGAATATATCCAGACATCCAAAAATTTATGTAATCATTAAAATATGTTATTTTAGTGATTGTCATGATAAAATTCCATTCGTCGCTTAATTTGGATCGTTTTTCCGATCGTTACGATTTCCGTCGTAATTAACCGAACAACGCAACTGTACGACCAAACGAACCAACATCCGAGATATTTTTGAGCATATTTTAAGTTCCCTATACTTTAACATCATTTTAGAGCCTTGAAATGAGGTTAACGGGGCTTAAGCGTGCCGACACTGACTTTTTAACATGCAGGGACCATTTTTGACATTTCTGGAAACTCGTTTAGATTCATTGAATCTGGTCCATTTTTGAAGTTTTGATGGGTTTTAATGGCTGATTTTGGATACCATGGGCTGTTATTTGATGGTTTTTAACATTCCTATGGTTTTGAAAACCATGTGCCCACATGGAGGGCTTAGATCGAAGCACGGTTTTCGATGAACGATCCTAACGGTTCTTGGTTTTCTATAAATACCCACGTCCATTCATTCCATTCTTCACACCTTGATCTAATTTTTTCTCTAAGTTGGGGTTCTAACACTCCATACCTGAGAATAATTAGATCAAAACCTCTATTCTTGGACCTTTTGTAAGTATTCTTTCATTCTTTATCACGTTTTTAGCGTGAAAGTCAAACAAGTGTTTGACTTTCAGCTTTGACCAGTTTATGGTCAACACGAAGTTCGTTGAACTTTGAAACGTGAGCATAATCACGATGGTTATAGTCCCTTGTGACTATACCTACTGATTACCACGTTGATTAGGCGTAGTGACAAGTCATAATTTCGCCCAAAATGCGTATTCATGCGTATTTTGTAGCCAAACTATTCTTGAGTATCAAAACCGTTTTTTTTATATCAAACCTGTTTTCTAACTTCGGTAAACATGTTTTAACATGTTTAGCTCGTCACTTTTGGTTTAGTGCTTATGTAGAGTCGTAAGTCAAGCGGTCTAAACAACCGCTTAGACTTTCGAACTAGACCCGTTTGGTCGATGAATAGGATCCGACCAAAAATGTTTTGTGACCATAGTTATATAGGGAATAACCTTTCGAGGTTATACCTTATGGTCACTTCGTTTAAGTAGTTGTATGATAGGTAGTTTATATGCCTTAGGAAAATGACCAAAATGCCCTTTTTACGCATAAATTCATTTTAAGCATATGTAATCTAAATTTTTATATTTAAACTAATTAGGTAACATTATTAGACATGTTAAGGCATATAATACTTGTCATAGGACTAGTTAGGCTGTCCGACCGCGTTTTACGCGAACGACGCGTTAAAGTGGCGTAAGCTACCTTAACGAGTCGTAATGGGTCGTAAGCAGTTAGGTTAGGTTTCGTTTTAGTATGTAGGCTTTGTTAAACTATATCATATGAGTTCCAATACTCATTTGGTTTAGGAAACTTCATCCTATCCGAACTTCCGATTTTGGTCCGGTTTAATTACTTAGTTACCTATATTAGGTTCCGTTTGATTCCGTGATCCCTCTAGCCTTGCTTGGTTGTTATTCAAGACTTCTAAGCATCCTCAAGTGAGTACATAGTCCCCTCTTTTACTGTTTTCAATGTTTTGGGGTAAAGCATGTGTACCTAATTGTTATGTTCATGATTTCAAAAGTATAATTGATTATACATATTTGTACTTGTCTTTTGACAAATTGAATGATTATTTATGGTCTAAACTCTAATTTTTCAAAGATTATAAAATTAATTTTTGAATTGTACTTATTTTATGTTCACCAGACCGGTTGGTAGTATGATATAGCGCAATAGGATTTGACACCCCATTGCTGTAGTCATGGAATGTCAGAAACCGATATTTTATCCAAACAGGGATTGCCTTTGTGGTATTTCTTTAGTCTCAAAGGTGTATTTTGATGCACTCAGGTCTGGATGAATTCTTAAATCACATTTTTATTGTATACTTTGTTATACTCCCAAAAGTATAGTTTGATATGCTCTCATGTGTGATATTGTACAAAACCAACATATATTTTGTTAATTATTAAAACATAGTTTGATATGTTATTTATAAAACCAAAACATAGTTTAATATGTTATTTATAAGACCAAAGCATAGTTTAATATGTTATTAATAAAACCAAAGTATACTTTTTATATACTACTGAAAATTATTATTTTGACGACTAAAGTATATTTAATATACTATTTTAACGATTTTGGAACTGAAATATATTTTAATATATTACTTATTCGACTTTCTTAAACCAAAGTATATTTATATATATATATTACAAACCTTTTTATCAAAATGTTGTTTTACAAACAACATATTTTATATAAACTCATTTTACTTAATTATTTATTTGTGCATTATTCTGTTATATAATCTGATTTCTTATAAATTTTAGTATGATTTATAAAAGAAAATATATTAAGGTTCATGACTGTTTTGGTCAAAAATCAAGCAAAGATAATGCAACCAAATCTTTTGTTGTGAGGTTTGATGCTTGAATCAATGAACAATATTAAGGATCACTCATAAATGTAATGAACAAGTGACACAATGATTTATACGAGGAAAAAACCCTTGATCAAGAGTTGATCTCCGGCATAAAAAACCTCGGGTGATGGAAACTACCGATCACCTACTCAGATTAAACAGAAAATGTATTACAACTTTGGATGATAGCGAGCTCGTTAAAAGGATCACTAGAGTGTAATGTGCAAAAAAGTGTGTAATCGCCGAGCAAACTGTCGAGAGCTGATGAGAGCAGTTACGAGTGTGTGTGTGTATAGCAAAAAATTGCCAAGTGTTCTAATCTAGCTCGCTATCCCCTTATATATTTGGAAAATATCTAAGCTAACTAACTATCCGCATTTCGTGCAAGTCTTCCATGACCTCCATAACGTCCATATTAGTCAAGCACGTGCGGAATAAAAAGGGAATATGCTCCAGGAATATCGCCAAGACCGAGTCCAAGCACGTACTCTTGCGAAACAACATCATATTCAAAGCAGACAATCGTTAGTGTAAGGATCACTATGATGATCCTGGATCCTGATCCTACAATACTCTCTGAGGATCATTCATTCAAACAGAATTGAGGATCCCTAAGCCCGACAGTAATTGAGGATCACTGATCTTTGGAAAATCCTCCCCTAACAATTGCCCCCAAAATATAAGGAGTAAAGTGTAAATAAACGAGTTATATTTTCTCGTTCTTATCCGTAACAAACCAACGGATATATAGCCGTTGCATTCTGACTAGCTGTTGCCAACCGGACGTCATTGAAGTGACTATCCTGCAAAATCATGATTATAAATTGAAGTTTGTTGGGATTGAACCCTACCAGAGGAACAGATAATGAAAGCCAAAACCGGATCATGACACTGGATTCACATAAAGAACTGTTTACACTAAGTCTTCTCTCTTGAAAGTGATTATAACTGCTGAAGGCCTTATATCCACTGCCCGGATACAACTGCTGCTGCTCTTCATAACTACTGATGAAGCCCAAAAGACTGCTGAGAACTAAGCACTGCTGGTACAATCTGCTGATGACAAAGCACTGCCCAATCAAGGACTGATCAACCTTGAGGAAAGCACTGATGCAAAGAAAGAACAGTAGTTTAGTACATCATCTGTTTTATGTATAGTCAGTGGTTAAGTTTAGCAGTGTTTGTATAAGAACAGTAGATACAGGTTGTTAGGCTGTTAGACGTCGCTTTCATGGTGACGTCAGCTGAGATGCCTTAGTGGTTTGGTTTGTCTGTAAATGGAACAGTACCCTGTACTGTTACATTTGATCGTTTTGAGTGAGTTCTTCTCCTCAATTCAATCCTTTCATCTTGTGTAATCCAACCTTGGAGCATCAGGCTGAGGGGGAGTTTAGTTTGTAAGCATGCTTTGTAATCTTTTGTTTGACTTTGTAATCTTTTGACTAATGCAAATCATGTGTTTATCAAAACTATTTTCTTCCTTGATTGTGTTTACAAAGTTTGTTGTTCATTTCCGTGGCACTTAATGCTTAAATCAAACAAACAAGCACAATCATGAGAGTCTCCGATCCTAACAATTGGTATCAGAGCATGGATAGTCAAATTTGATCTAACAATCAATTTGACATAACAGTTCGGCTCAACATTCATTGATACTAAGGTTGGTTGTATTTAGTTGAAAAACAGAGTAATGAGTGATAACGCTTAAAGTTGCTATTCAAATACTCTGTATAACAACCAAGATGTCATAAGACACACAAATCTCACACAACAAGTGATATCATACACAAGATACTCATGGTTTTAGATCTCAAAACATATCTGTTAAACTATGGGATTAGTTCTTATTTTCAAAATGGATTTCAACTGTTGTTATGAAACTTGTGATGTCATTATAGTATATGCTAAAGTATGAACCTCTGTTTAACAAAAGCCTATGTTCATAAAAATATTAGTGTTTTTGCTAATATAAAAGGAGGAAAATGAAAACTTTAGTCATGAGGACTTATGTGTTGAAAACAGGTTGAGATCCTCAAAAGGAACAAATCAACTCTGTTAAAATACATTAAGAAAACAGGATAGTCCGTATCATATGTAATATGAGATTGGTCAAAATTTTGTACAAATATGGCTAATCCTCTTAAAGTATTACTGCAAAATGATTCTGGATTAAGTATTTCTTCAATAAAGACCTTCCAGTAGGTATTTAATTACTTATGAGTGGGAAGGATAAAAAGGGAAGAAGAAAATTCACAAAAACTCAGAAGTGTGTTTATCTCAAAACTTTTGAAGTCAAAAGAAAAGAGTATAAACATAAAACACTTAAGAGTCAAAGGTTGGGGTAACAATGGTCATTAAGCAACTGTGTGCATTTATTGGTTCAAGAAAACTCATGTGATTTTGTGTCGTCATTTTTCTGTTGTCAATCAGTCAACATGAGAATGGTACCAAACAATGATCAAAATGTATTTAAAATTTTATACCACTGTTGTCAAACCACTGACCATTTTCATAAACTTGAGATTGATATGATTAGGAGTTTCAGTGGAAAATTATACCAGATTATTTTTTATGTTGTTTTCAGAAAATCCTTTATTGTTTTTCTTTGTAAAAGGATTCTATCAAATAATGCAGGATATATCATTCTTCATTTTTTTGGAATAATATATTTTGAACTTTTACTGGTTATTGATAGTAAAAGTTTCAATCTCCTGTCAGGATATATAACCTTTATTTTTGTTGGTAATATTATCCTCAAAATGGATCAAAAGGAAGTGGTATATATGTCAAAGTCATGTCAAACTCAAGTTTGTTTTTACACTAAGCAAAAGATTAATTGATAACAGATCTTAGAATACTTGGGTACTCATGTTTTAATTTAAATATTTTAACAAAAATGTGTTGCATTAGTAAAAAGTGTACATCATCTGGGGTACCAAACCACTGTCAGTAATTCGTAAGAACTTCAAAAGGAAATTGACATGTGGCAAAACCTTGAATGAAAATTTCTTTAAAAAGTTGCTGACAATGAACTTTCAAACCATTGCCATTACTTTAACCCTAACCACTGTTTTGCTCAAACGTCTGTTTACTAAATACTATCCACTGCTGAAAGTTAGCCACTGATCCTTCATTTTCGTGACAAGCACTGATGTTCAAAATCAGTGTCTTAACTACTGATATGATATCCACTGATAGTAAAAATCATCCACTGTTATCACATTATTACCGTTGTAACCATTGATACTTGTTTCATCAGTGGCTCTTAAAACAACTGTCCTCCACTCTTCATCCATTTCATCAGTGTTTGACATGTGGTCAGTTTTTAGCCATCATATCATAATAACCGCTGCCATATCAGCGATCATTTTTTTAATAAAACCCTGATCAAAACCCCCAAACAGGGTTTTACACTGTCGAATTGAATTCCAAAATTCTCTTCTCAAAGCAGTTTCCAACCCTTCTTCCCAAAATCATTCTTCGTTCTTTTCGGCAAAAATGACGAAATCGAAATCAAAATCACAATCAAAATCAAAGCCATCATCATCTTCTTCCAAAGAGGTCGCTCAAACGGCCGCTGAATCCATCGAAATTCCATACAAATCCCCGCATAATTATCTGGGTCTACTCACAAAACCCACCAACAACCACACATTCAATTCCATCATTGACACCATATCTGCATCAAAGTACAAAACTTTGTTTATCGCAGATGCTCCTATTTATTTGCAAACTCAGAGAGAGTTTTGGGAAAAGGCTACACTTGAAAAACAAGATGATAAAGTCATTGCCATCAACTCCTCGATACAGGGTAAAGCGATTCAAATTACACCGCAATCAATCTCCGAAGTCTTTAAACTCGATGATCAGAAAGGTAAAACTTCCTTTGATAAAGCCGAGATGAAAACTGATTTCGTAAAAAGGGGATATGCAGAACAATCAAAGGTAGATACCTTACAAAAAGGTTACTTCCCTTCTGCACCAAGGTTTTTATTTCACACACTTCTGATGTGTGTTTCAAATAAAACAACAGCTTTTAACGAAATACCATTAAAGATTCAATGTCTGGGTTATGCTATTTTAAATAGTGAAAATTATAACTATTCCCAGGAGATCTTTAATGACTTGATAAAAAATGTTGATAGCAAATCATTTTTACTTTTTCCAAGATTCTTAAGCTATTATTTAAAACAAAAATTTGAAAAAGAAAATGCAAATTTGCTATAACAGGGTGTCTATTTTCAAATAAAAGGGTTAACAACTGAAACATTTTCTAGAATGATGGCACCAATAAAAACAAAAGCAGAGGTACCTGAGCAGAATTTAGCAGTCACCACTGCTCCTCAGACATCTGATGCTGAGCCCACTGCTCCAGGTGATCATAGCAGCACTACCACTGCTTTGAAACCCACACCTGCCACTACCAAAAAGACCAAAAAGAAAACATCCAGAAAACCCACCAAACCCAAAACAAAGGCAAATCTGGAAGATGAGATCCCAGCGCAACTGCCTGTGACAAAACAAATGTCACCAAAAACCACTACTGCTACTTCCTCACAGCAATTGGTAGAAAGATCTCCATCCTTACCTCAAACTCCTCCTGCATCCTCACAAAAGGATCAGGTTGTAAGCACAGGGACCCCACAATATGAAGCTCTGGACCCAATCGGATCCATCTTCCTCAGTCCTGATCCCAAGGACATGTCTCTTTCAACACCCATACCCTTACCAATCATAATGCCACAAACAATAATACCGTTGTTGCATACAGTTGCTATAGCTCAGACACAAACCAGTTCCTCTCTATCACCTGTCACTGAGATTATACTCCTACAAGTGACTGGGTCTGATGCTACTACTCCTGCTATCCCAGCAACAAATGAGGAGGTTACACCCCCTGAGTTACAAGTAACTCTCGGTGGTAGGTCAAGTGGAGCAGCAACTACAACTGATGGATCAACAGATCTTCAGTTGGACAGTTGTTTCATAAGTAAGACTCCCTTGAAGGCAATTTCTTCTATAGCACCCTCGGTAACCACCAGTGAGTTAGTTTTAACCACTGGTACCATCAAAGGATTATCAAGTGCTGAAGAAAGAAGTCCCCAGTACCAAGAACAAGGGGCATCAATGGATGATTTTGGGGACTCAGTTCCTAAGTCACACATTGATGCAACCACTGCTGGTGGGGAAACAGATGATTCCATTAAAACGGATGATGTTTCAAAATATCAGGAATTGACGGGCAGAGTTGAAAAACTTGAAACTTCAGTTGCTGAAATAAAGGATATGGTGCAACAGCTATTAAAAGCTCAAAAAGCACAATCCACTGCTGTTCCACCTCAAGCACCTGCTCCACCACAAGCACTTGCTGCAAATGAGCTCTGGAATCTTTTTCAACCTTTGCTAGAAAAACAAAAACAAACTGCTGATCAGCAGCATGAAATGCATGTAAAAATGCTGACAAACATGGTGGAATCCAGATTTAAAGATACTCAAGCAGACATCAAAGCTATCAAGGCTCATATCCAAAGCACCTCTGGAAAAGTTCCTTCCACTATACTCTTCATGGATAACCCCCTTCCAGATAATGCCAAAAAGGGGGAGAAAATCAAGTTGAAGAAGAAGGGAATAGAAGATGGGTTGTATATTGAACCAGAACAAGAAAAATAGACATCTAAACCACCTCAAACCACAAAATCTCAAACTTCCATCCAAACAGCTGATACAACAGTAGTTACAAAAACTACTGCTAGCCAAACAGCTGTCATCTCATCAACACACACCACTTCATCACACACCACCAAAACCACTGCCCCCACATCATCATTATTACCTCCTGCCATAAAGCAGAAGACAGCAAATGTTACAACATCTGCTGTAATGACAACAGTGGTTGAAGCACCAGTTGTTTCAACAGCTGTTAGTCAATCACAAACCACTGATCCATCCAAGACATCATCAGCCTCTCCTACAATAAAAAGGAGAAGGATCTTCATACCTTATGATTCACCACCACCAACACCACCATCAAAAATTACCTCACCACCTTCAACCCCTGCTCAAAAGCAGAAGACATCTACTGACACATCAGTAGTGGCAATGACAACAGAGGTTGAGACACCAGTTGTTTCAACAGCTGTTAGTCAACCATCCACCACTGCTCTCATCATTCCTACATCACAACTAAAATCCTTTTCATCCGTAAAGCTTCACAAAAGAAAAAGAGAAACAACTCAAGCCACTGATGAAAAATATGATCCGGTTGCAGCAAAATATCCACTGGAACTAGATGCTGTGAAAAATGAGATGAGACAATTTTACACCGAGGAAGATCCTTCAAAAAGAAGATTTCCATCTCTCATAGGCTTCGTAGTTCCAGAAGACATGGATGAATATCTTGAAATGAAAGCAAGGCAAGCAAAGATCAGAGCTAAACTCGAATGCAAAGATCAAGGTGATGAGGCCATTTCTGAAAAATTGGAATTTTTGCTCACAAAAGTCAAGTTGATGGAAAACTATGCACAAGATCTGGTCAAAGAAAAGACAGATCAATGAAAAGCAATGAGAAAAGAATATCTTGCATATATAATGAAAGAAAAATTCTATCAAGCTGAAGAAAACCAATTTGAAGAGTGGCCACTGGTTGCCTTGAAGCATGAAGCAAACAGGATTGAAAGGGTTAAAAATGATCCAAGTAAGAAGAAGACAGCTCCAAATTGGAATAAGTACAAAAAGCTAATTGTTGATCTTACATCTGAATACAAAAAGAAAAAACAGGAACTGATAGATGCTAAAGTGGATACTGCTGAAGCCATAGCAAAATGGACAAAGCAGTATACCGACGAGGCTTATGAACGGCTGAAGAAAAGAAAGATAATAGTCTCAGGCACTTCTAAAAGGCCAGACTACAACAAGATAGAACAACGACTAGATGCTCTTAAAACACTGCTCACATCAGCAAATAACCCTACTCTTGTGGAAAACCAAGAAAAAGGGAAACTGGTGGCCAGTGAAGGAGAAAAAGAAAAGGAAGCTGAGTACTTCACAGAAGCCATCAAGAAAATCGGTCTAAAAGAAGATAGTTCTGTGAGCCTTCAAAACCTTTTCAAAAAGGTATTAACCAAACCTGCATCATCAAACATTTCAGCAGATATCTCAGACAGTGAGCTTGATCAACAAAAGACACAAGAGCAAATTGACAAAGAAGTTGCAGAAGATATAGCTGCAGCAAATGAAGTCATAGAAGAAGCTTTCAAAAGAATGTCTGAAGTTCAAGATACTGCTTTACAATTTTTCTCAAGGCCAAAATCTCCAAGCTCATCAGGAAATAAATCTCTCCCAAGAAACCCATTGGGTTCAAAAATACTAAAGTGGCTCTCTGATCAAAAGACCCATGTATTGACTCTGGTCAGATCCAATGGTGAGATGAAGTACATATCAAGGAAAGAAGCACTAGGCCTTAGTGTTGACGATTTGCAGGATCTCCTTGAACTTTCATTGTGCAGGGATGAGGATGACACAAGTTCCAAAGACTTTGAAGCAGAATTCAAAAGACAAGCTAAGGAACTTCTGATGAGAAATAAAGATCCAGAATAATGAAGGGTTTTGGCATTATCTGTTCCAGGGGGAGATTGTTGGGATTGAACCCTACCAGAGGAACAGATAATGAAAGCCCAAACCGGATCATGACAGTGGATTCACAATAAACAACTGTTTACACTAATTCTTCTCCCTTGAAAGTGATTATAACTGCTGAAGGCCTTATATCCACTGCCCGGATACATCTGCTGCTGCTCTTCATAACTACTGATGAAGCCCAAAAGACTGCTGAGAACTAAGCACTGTTGGTATAATCTACTGATGACAAAGCACTGCCCAATCAAGGACTGATCAACCTTGAGGAAAGCACTGATGCAAAGAAAGAACAGTAGTTTAGTACATCATCTGTTTTATGTATAGTCAGTGGTTAAGTTTAGCAGTGTTTGTACAAGAACAGTAGATACAGGTTGTTAGGCTGTTAGACGTCGCTTTCATGGTGACGTCAGCTGAGATGCCTCAGTGGTTTGGTTTGTCTATAAATGGAACAGTACCCTGTACTGTTACATTTGATCGTTTTGAGTGGGTTCTTCTCCTCAATTCAATCCTTTCATCTTGTGTAATCCAACCTTGGAGCATCAGGCTGAGGGGGAGTTTAGTTTGTAAGCATGCTTTGTAATCTTTTGTTTGACTTTGTAATCTTTCGACTAATGCAAATCATGTGTTTATCAAAACTATTTTCTTCCTTGATTGTGTTTACAAAGTTTGTGGTTCATTTCCGCTGCACTTAATGCTTAAATCAAACAAACAAGCACAATCATGAGAGCCTCCGATCCTAACAAAGTTAGAGATAAGGGTTAGGAAGCATTTAAATTCGTGCGTTTCATCATTTAAATCCTCATTCGAAGATCTGATCAGGTACTTCTCTTTCCTTTCTCTCTTCATATTCTCATTCTGTTTCTTCTTCTTCACCATCATCATGACCAAGATGATGCTAAGATCTTCACCGGCTAAGGATCACAAAAAGGACAGTCCCTTGAAGAGCCAAGGGATCATCGAAGGCTCTGCAAAGGAACGATGCTGCTTTACTGATCCGCAGATAGACAGGATTCGCCATTGTTTACCGGCGAGCACCGTTTTTAAAGCTTTTGACCCCACCGTCCTAAGCGACTTTGTTTCTGAAACCTGGGTAGCTTTTCCGGTCACCCCATTTACGATAGGATACTCGTATCCTTTTCCTGATTTCACCCAATCTTTCTTCTCTCTCACCGGCATCTCCTACATCCAAGCGATGCCAATGATGTGGAGGGTCTTGTATACCTTTGAAAGAATCATTGAGCATGAAGGTATTGATCTGGGAATGTCGGAGTTAGCAGAAATGTACGACCTTGTGAGCCATGGATCTCATCGATATCTATTCAAACACAAACCCGGTGAAGAACACCCCATCTTCAAAACCACTAAGAATGACACCAACTGGAAAAGGCGATTCTTCTTTGTCAGAAGGGATTCCATCCCTGATGGGATAGATCTTCCAAGAAAATGGGTTACTCATGGTAGGATAGAGGAACCTTATAGAAGGATCATAGGATACCCTGTCTCCGCTGAGGATCACTGACCCCTTTGTTTCTATTTAGCAGCTATTACTGTTTCACACATTATTACAACACCTGCAACGAAGGAAAGGCTTGCTGCTTTCCAGAAGCTTGATCCTGCAATAAGATCATTTCAAGCAAATACCCAGGATTCTCAAGAAGTATCCTCGGGCTCTGTTACGATGTTAAGTAAGTATCCCATTTTGTGCATAACTAAATGTTAAATTTTTTTTTACCAGCTTAAAATAGTTTTTTTTTCTACAAAATAAAACTTTGTCAATTAGAGCAAATTACAAATCATGGGTTGGTAGACGGGCAACAAGCTGCGCCGCCACCCCCTTTTGAATTGCAAATCCTACTCGGCTAAACACATAACTAAAATGAAATAAGGATACTTATCTGTTTTGGATGTGTAGGTGCTGGTAAATCATCGAAGTCTGCTACTCGTTTCAGTGTCACTGATCTCGATGCTGTCCGATCCGCAAAGAAGAAGCCTGCTGCTAGTCCATCTGTCACGGTCCCCAAGGCAACCACTTCTAAAGGAAAGGGCGGAAAGAAAAGGAAGACTGCTGATACCCTTGAAGGTCTGCCTCTGATCCAGCATCAGTTCAAGGAATACGTTGCTGAGGTAAGAATAACTGATCCTTAAATGTGATTCTTGTACATGATCCTTCCATACTAAGGGTAAGGGATCCTGAATTGTATCCTTTCTTTTGCAGAAATTTGCTGAAATCCAAGATTACGTAGGGATTCTTGAAGAGGTTGAGCAAAAGTGTTTGGACCTCCAAAAGCTCATGCTGGCCAAGGATAAGAAGATTGCCTCCCTCGAAAACGATGTCAATCTGGTGAAGAAGGAACTTGTCCTGGCTCATATCATCGCTGATCAGGAGAAGTCTAAAATCACAAATGATGCTAAAGTCTCCGCTGCCATTGCTATGTACAAAACCAAGTTGCAGATAGCCCAAGAAGCTCAGGATCCTAACTTTAACAAGAGCAACTGGGACATAGAGGGCTGGAAGGCTAGGTTGGCTGAGCTGGATGACGAAGAAGAGGCTGGTGAGGTCTTAGCAATCGAGGCTGGCAGCAGTGGGGTTAACGATCATGTGGGTGATGCCGGAGGAGCTGGTGAAGGTGATGGTGATGCAGCAAATGTGTAAGCTGCAGGAATGGGCGATGATTGACATTTCTAGATGCGGCCGGAGCCCATTTTTTAGGACTTGGTAATTGTTTTTTGGTTATGGTGTTTTGAAACAATCTTGGGTTGTATTTGAACAATAGTTTCTAGGGTTATGGATCATGGATCCTTAGACAACAGGTAGGATAATGGGTGGTGGATGGATCCTCTGTTTGGGGGATGGAGCCACTTGTTATCCTGCCATCTTTTATTTCCTGCACTCTTAAGACCCGTTAACAATGGACACCCTTTGCCAACCCATGTGGACGGGCCACGTTTTGCTGGTAGAAACATGGGTTGGCAATTTTGACAACCTTGAAGGGTTTAACGTTTTGTGAATAAATAAAACCTTAACTTTTTGGCTATTTCCCGTGTTGTTATCCTTGTGAATACTTTACTTTTCAATTGTTGTGATATACATTTTGTCTGAATTTATTAAGTAAAGAAGAAAAAATTTAATAAATATCCTCAAAAAGTTTAGGATATGATCAAGGATTACATATCCTATAGTCGACAAGTTCTGAAAAGTAGTGTAGTTTAAGGATCATAAGTTCAGTTGTCAAAGGATAGGGGTCACTCATGTAAATAATAAATAAAATCAAAGTAATTAAGGATCATACCTGAGAATCCAAGTTTGGATCCTAACCTTTAACACTTATAATCAGGATAAACAAAAGACAAACCTTAGTAGAAGGTAAGGATCAAGGATCCTTGGTCGTTTAGCTTCAAAAACCTGAAATAGGATACAACTTAGGACTAAGCCAATATAAGATAAAAGTTAGTAACTGGGGACAAGCCCAACAATTCTGGGGACAAGCCCAAAGGATAACTGGGGACAAGCCCAAAGGATAACTGGGGACAAGCCCAAAGGATCGTGTGTAAACTGGAGTACTGGTCCCATTGCCATGAACTGTACCAAGATCATCGTGCGCTGCTGGCGATACTGGGGACAGGCCCAAAAACTGGGGACTAGCCCAAATAACTGGGGTCAAGCCCAAATAACTGGATACTTCTGTGGATACTCAATCCTTTGTTAAGGATACCTAAACCTTCTGCAAAACTCAGATTCAAGTGAAAAGAGGATAAAGGATCCATGATCCTTATATATAGGATAATTAAAAATTGTCAGCCCCTAAAGCGAGTACTGGTCCCATTGCCATGAACTGTACCAAGATCATCGTGCGCTGCTGGCGATACTGGGGACAGGCCCAAAAACTGGGGACTAGCCCAAATAACTGGGGTCAAGCCCAAATAACTGGATACTTCTGTGGATACTCAATCCTTTGTTAAGGATACCTAAACCTTCTGCAAAACTCAGATTCAAGTGAAAAGAGGATAAAGGATCCAGGATCCTTATCCTTATATATAGGATAATTAAAAAATGAAGTAGTTTAAGATCAGATCATTACCAAAATGAGGATCTTCTGTCTTGTAAGGATCATTCAAGGATACTTGTTAGCTAAGGATCATGGATCCTTGTTACATGAAGTATTTCTTCAAGTGGACAGCATTCCAAGCTCTTGGTAGCAAATCACATTCCATTGTTAGCAATCGATATGCCCCCTTTCCTGCCTCAGCTTCGATCAAGTAAGGGCCTTCCCACTTTGGTGCCAACTTTCCATCAGCAGGATTGGTGGTATTCTGAAATGCTTTCCTTAACACCATATCACCAACTTGAAATTTCCTGATCCTGACATTTTTGTTGTAAGCTCCAGCCATCCTTTGTTGATAACTGGCCATCCTTATCCTTGCCAAATCCCTGAGTTCTTCTATAGTATCCAAATCTTGAACCAAGTTTTCAGCATTTTCTTCAGGATCACAAATGCTTGTTCTTGTAGTAGGAACCACCATCTCTGTAGGGATTACTGATTCTGCCCCAAATACCAACGAAAATGGAGTTTGGCCAGTGGCATTCATGGGAGTTGTCCTATCAGACCATAGTACATAAGGTAGTTCTTCTGCCCACTTTCCTTTCTTGGATCCAAGCTTCTTCTTCAAATTGTTGATAATGATCTTGTTGGATGATTTTGCCTGACCATTAGCTTGTGGGTGGACTGGTGTTGATGTTATCATCTTAATCCCCCAGCTGTCGCAAAAGTTAGTAGTTATGTTCCCAATAAATTGGGATCCATTATCACAAACAATTTCAGAAGGGATACGAAATCTAGTAATAATATTTCTCTTAATAAAGGATATCACTTCCTTTTCTCTGACTTGAGCAAAGGCTTCAGCCTCTATCAACTTGGAGAAGTAATCAGTCATAGCAAGCATGAATATTTTTCCACCAGGTGCCTTAGGAAGCTTACCAACTATATCCATTCCCCATGTCATAAATGGCCAAGAGGAGGATATAGGATGCAAAAGTTCTGCTGGTTGGTGAAGGATATTACTATGTCACTGACAAGGATCACACTTCTTGGCATATTCCACAGCATCCTTCTTCATAGTAGGCCAATAGTATCATGTCCTCAGGATCCTTGAGAATAATGCCCTGCCCCCAGTGTGGTTTCCACAATCTCCTTCATGGAAATCCTTTAGGAGTTCTTGGATTTCAGGATCCTCAATGCATCTTAGATATGGTCCTGCAAGAGATCGTTTATACAACAAATTATTCAATATTGTAAATTGAGATACCTTGATTTTGAAAGCCCTAGGGTTTTCTCCTGTAGGAATCTCTCCATGTTGTATGTATCTCATGATTGGATCGATCCATGATCCTGAATTAGATTGAGTATCATCACTAGGGATGATTGAAGAATCCTCTCCTATCTCCATGGCTACATGATCCTCGATAGCAGGGGTTAAGATGTGGATAATAGGGATCTTGATATCCTCCGGAATCTTCAAGGATGATCCTAGATTGGCTAATGCATCAGCCTCTGCATTCTCTTCCATTGGTACCTGTGTCAAACTAAAGGAAACAAAAGAGAGTGCCAATTCTTTGACTATCTATAAATATTTGATAGGCTTTTCACCTTTGACAGCATAGGATCCATTAAAGTGATTAGTGATTAATAATGAATCTACATGTACCTCAAGATACCTGATCCTCATATGCTTGGCAATTTGCAAACCAGCTATCAAGGCTTCATATTCAGCCTCATTATTAGTAGTTTGAAACTCACAAGCTATGGAGTGGGGTATTATGTCCCCCTGTGGCGATTTTAGTAGTATTCCAAGTCCTGTTCCTTTGACATTAGAGGCTCCATCAGTGAAGAGTATCCAAGGATCATTAGTTTCTTCAAGCTGTTGGACTTCTAACTCAGCTTCCTTTTGCAAGTACCTACTGAAATCTGCCACAAAGTCAGCTAAGGCTTGGGATTTAAAGGCAGTTCTAGGCTCATATCTTATATCATAAGCACTAAGCCTCACTGCCCACTTAGCCATCCTTGTGACAACCCTTAAATTTGCATGTAACCATACAGTTTATTAATGATAATAAAAGTACTTGGTGACTGTGATGAATCATTTAACTGCTCTCTGATTACTGTGTTATACTTACATGTGCGTGTTAGCATACTAGTAGTATACAGAAAAGTTACTAAATAGTCCGGTATATTTTCCTGTGTGTTAGGAATAAATTTCGTTACAAAAATATATGTATAAGACGCCTTACGGAACAATTAAACGCTTTAACGAAACGATACGTAACCGAACAACCAGACATTACCCGGGACACCAAAATATTGTCAGGAGTATTATTTTATCATTCTTAATTATTTACGGTCACAAAAATCCCCATACACTATAGAAACATGGCATACACCCACTATTCTTGATAATACCCTTAACCTTCTAGTTTAATACCTATTAGTTAACAAAATTTTCACTTCCCCCCCCCCCAACCGAAAATCCTCCCCATGATTACAAAAATATTATGTTTAGATTTTAGTAAAGGAGATCTTGATTCCTATTGGCCAAAAATCTAGCTAGTGATGGCATTAGGGGGTAGGATGCATGTTTCCAAGAGATAACTCATCATATCATCAAGATTCACACTCAACCTCACCCCCCTCTCCCTATTTCGGTTTCCCCCAACCGATTTCACCATCACCATCACCAAACTACCTTCATCTTCTTCATACAAGTTTCCTTTCCAAGCCTTGAAGATCATCCATAGTAGTTACAAGTTGAAGGACTCTCAAGGAAGCCTTGTTCAAGTCTCTAGCACTATCATTTCTTCATCATCCTTGCCCAAAGATTTTCACCCTAGCCTTGTGCTAGTAGTAAGTCCCTTCACACCATAGTTTCATCTTGTTCTTTGTTATGATACTTGGTAGGAGGATGATAATCAAGTAACACAAGAAAGTGAACACTAAAAAGATGAACTTGAAATTCTGCATAAAAACCCTATATAAAAAGTTTGTATGAAGTTGAAATCTGGATGGTTTAGGGTTGGTTAAAGCATGATTGAGGTTTGAACATTAAATCATCGATAAACCATGGTTAGGGTCTTTGTTGATGCGTTTTTAGTAACTTCTACAATGTAAACAGCAAGCTGAGTTGTATTTCCAGCCAACTTCAACAGGCTGTAACTGGTTCATTTTTAATCGAAAAATTTAATTTCTGGAGTCTAAATTGTGTAATTTTGAATATCTGAACAAATGGAACTAGAATCGTAATTTTTCGAGGTCGTTTACTATTTTTAAAGAATTATTTTAAGACAGCAGCTCAAGCTGAAACTTTCAGGCTGAAAAAATGTGTCGTAGTCGGAGTCAAAACTTAAAACCCGAGCAGAATCGGCTCGTGGGATTTTTACTGAAGATGGTCACTGTTGTTCCCGTGACCCTCCAACTGGAATTTCGACGATCCGACTTACGATTGATTTTTAGTGAATTTTTCCGTAAAACTGCAATCAGAAAGTACCAAATCTGATTGCAGTCGAGTAAAAGAATTTTTATTTAAAATTGGTAATGAACTGAGATCCGAAATTTTTATACAATGAATTTGGGATTATTTATGACATCCTGTAAAAATTTGAGAATTTTTGGAAAAGGTTAACTATTTTATTTAAATGTCCGAAAACAGCCGGTTTTGAATATTAATGCTGAATTGACATAAGTTGTGACTTGCGTGTCTAAATGTCGAGTATGCTATCGGTGAATGATCTAACATGTTATATGTGTTACGTGCAATATCGTATGTTTGTTTATGAGTGGCGAATGGATGGGAAGTTTATATGGGCATAAAGCGTTAAAGTGTGTACCTGTTATGTGGACAAAGTAATGTGCAAATAAACCATACGTAGGATACGTGTTATGCATGAGAAACTGATTGTTATTCGTACCTTATTAGGACGTGATTGACCGACCTTGATTGTTAACCATAATTGAGAACCTAACCGAGCAAACCGAGGTGAGTTCACACTCTTTCTAAGGCATGGGATTCCCAGGGGTTGGGAATGGGATTGAATAACTACTTGTACTATCATTACTAATAAACTACTTTTTACTGTCCTCGGATTGAAGGGCACGTACGTAAAACCTACGTACACTCATACTTACTACTGTCCTCGGATTGAAGGGCACGTACGTAAAACCTACGTACACTATCATAAGACCATCAACTCTATCACTTTAAGTCCCTCATTTATCGACTTAATCGCCGAGGCCTATGGCGAGCGGGTCATTAGTTAATAGCGCTATTAGGTTTAACAAACCTCACACCGTGCCAGTCGGACGGGAGTGTACTAATGGACTATGGGCAAAGGGTCAATGCTGATAGACATTGACTTAGGGCACCTCTTATATTTTCGTAGCAGTCGATACGCGTGGTCTAGTAACACATGGGAAACCCCCACTAATCTTCGCAAACATGTCAAAAAGACCGCGATGCAAACTTATACGATACATGGTTTTTCAAAACGAACAGATGATTTACGAAACGAATGCTATAACTAAACAACCAACTGTGAATTCACTCAACTTTGTTGTTGACTCGTTGTTACATGCCTTACAGGTCGCTAAACATTTTGGAGCTTGCACGAGGAAGGAGTCGTTGTGGTGTGCGGACGGTTATGTCCAGTGTTTAATGTTTAAAACATTATGAACTTATTAAACCTATGTGTTGGACTTTAAACTTATGAACTGCGAACTTATGTTTTGAACTTTACGTTTATGCTTCCGCTGTCTAAATTAAAAACTTGGTTAACTAGCTTTTGGGTCACCAATCGTATTGTGGTTGTCTTTATTTACTTAAGTACGTTGTTCAGTATGATTGGTGGCTTGATCCTGGTCATGTCACGCCTCCAAGCGGTGATACCCCACATGGTGGATTTTGGGGGTGTGACAATCCTTCCTGACATTTCAGGTTTCCTGAGAACTGTTGATGCATTTTTAGTGTCTGTAACTAGTCTTGTACTTAACGATGTATTTTGTACGGTCTTTATGAATTATCGAGTATGTATTCCAAGTCATATCCTCCTATCCGCTTGTGTCTGACTTATTTGTCTTCGTTTGGTATGTAATGTATAACGAACAATGCATGTTGCATTAAAGGGTAGAATGGTCATTATGATGTTTATATGTTCTATCTGTTTGCTGTCTGTCAATAGCAAACAGCACAACTGATGCAGCCCTCGACGAAACAGAACAACACACAAATGAATCTGTTACGTCGACATAACGATGAAACACATCAGTTTCGTCGTGTAATGGGCTGCTTCAGGCCTAATCACTGGCCCATATGTTGTTTCGCCGTATCACCTTGTGTTTCGCCGAGACTTGAGCCCATGGAGTATATAAACACATCCTGCTTTCACTGTGAAAGTAGATGAGAGCATACCCTTAAAGAAACTCTGTCAAAATTCTGTCTAAACTGTGTTTGTATCAGTTTGTTATCGGTTCTCATCCCGTTTAATCAATCGAGTGTGTTTCATTGATTAATACTGTGTCGTTACTGTTTTATATGTTTGATTTGGCATAGTTACGTGGATTCCGCACACGTGACCGTGTTTGCTATAAACAACTGATTCGGTTCGTTATCGATCCTCAGATATCGGGACCTACAAGTGGTATAAGAGCATTTGGCTCTTATCCTTGTTTAAAATCAAACATTGTTCGGTTTTTATCAAGTATTTGTGATTGTTTTTCTGAAAAATTGTTCTTGAAAAATCATAATTTCTGGAAAAATTTTCATAAAATCTGTTGGTTTCTTGTTGTTTGCTAAAGAGTTTTATCAAAAACCTAGTTAGATTGTTTGTTCATGCTTTAAACCGGGTTTTTAGTGAAAATCTTGTGCATTTTCGTGTTTCGGAAAATTATCAGTGACCGGAAAACTCATTGTTCTTGAGTGTGTTCTTCATATCTTCATATTGTTATTATCATACTTGTGCTTTTGATCTTTAAATTGCAAGAATCAAAGTGTTTGTCACATATAATACATTAAGTGGACTTTGGTGTACAATTGTGATAATTAGTTTCTGAGAAAAAGCATGTTGTGTTGAAAAACAGTGTTACCAACTTACCTTGTGTCAGAAAAATATCTTACCAACTGTCTGAGACTAATCCTCAGCGAAACAAGCAAGGGACGAAACAAAAGCGTTTCGTCAAAAATATCTTCGACGAAATAAAATCCGTTTCGTCATAATATCTTTAACTAAACAAGTCTGTTTCGTCATCATCCATATCAACGAAACAAGTTTGTTTCGTGGAAAGTGTTTCGTCGTGTGTTGTCAATTTTACACAGAGGACTTGCAAAAGTGTTCTAACTTCGTGTTTTCAAGTGTGTTAACAGGTATTATCATTCATATATCAAACATGAGTAACAAAGGTCTGTGGGATTGGAGTTCGGAACCACAACCAGCTCAAAATCAGCCTTCGCTTGCCGAATTGTTAATGAATTCATTGCCTCAACAACAACAATCAATAACTGCAGGTCAATGGGCAATGGTTTCTAATCAAAATCAAAACATTCAAAATCTATTGCTCAGTGAGAGTGAGACGGGAAGCAACAATCGCCCGCCAAAGCTAAATCACATGAACGACTATCCATCTTGGAAGGGTCATTTTCACACATACATTCTAGGGCAAAACGTTGAACTTTGGACGTGTTTCACTACTGCATGTAACCCGGAACTCGAAGCAGCAGCATCAACTGCCACTGGTATTTCTAATATGCTTGAAGAAGACAAGAAAGCCTATGATTTAGAGAAGAAGGCGTTTGCTTTGCTAACACAAGCTCTTCATAAAGACATCTATCATCAATTCTCTTATAGTCAGAACACGAAAGCTTTATGGGATGCATTGGAAACAAGAGGAGAAGGAAATGCAGCTTCTAGAAAAATACGCCATGATCTTTTGAAGAAAGAATTTGAATCATTTCAATCTTTGGAAAATGAAACCCTAAATGATATGACTTCTCGTTTCTATCATTTGATAAGTGAAATGAGTTCTTATAAGGTTGTTGCAAATCATGTGGAAATGATTGCACGTTTAGCTGATGCTCTACCTCCTAAGTGGAGTCCATTCATTGAACTTCTAAAGCATACGGGTGCTCTGGATGGGGAAAATGTCACCATCTATGGATTCGTTCAGAAGTTGGAACACAAGAATGAAGAGGAAACTCGGAAAGCTAAAAGGATTGGAGCTCCTCAAAACACAGAAATATATTTGCCTGGTTTTGCTCCTTCAGCTAGTTCTAGTTCTGTTCAACAACCGAAGCTTCAAACGGCGTTTGTGTCCAACATAAGTACTCAACCACAGTTCGATTTAGGCGCTTATCTTTCACAAACAATACCCCAATCTCAAGCCAAATCTCAAAGTACTCAACCACAGTTCGATTTAGGTGCTTATCTTTCACAATCAATACCGCAATCTCAAGCCCAACCATCACCACAACAAGCACATTATACCAACAATCCTCCACCCCAAAACACGAACACTGTTAAAGTTGATACTTCGAACCTCTCAAAAGTTAGCATTGAAGTAGCAAAGGAGCACATGGAACTCATTAATACAATGGTCAGTGCATACTGCGGTTTGGTCGCAGGTCAAATTGGGAACATCAGTATGACCAACGAAGATTATCAACAAATCGATCGTGATGAAATGGAGTTGATGGATATAAAGTGGGCGTTTGCAAGTGCAGTTAGAAGGGCAAGGGATTTCATGAGTCGAACAGGAAGAAGTTCTTTGGAAAGTAAGCAGGATACGAAGTACGGGTTTGATAAAGAAGCGGTTACGTGTTTTAATTGTGGCGAAAAGGGTCACTTCAAACGTGAGTGTACCCGACCACCCAAGCAAGGCAATCAGAACCCTTTCAGAAATCAGACAAGTACTTCAAATGCCACTCAAGGCACTCAAGATAATCGTGGAAAAGGGATAGTAGCTGTGAACAATACCACCAACCAGAACCAATCTGGACCATCTAACAACACTCGTGCATTGACTGTTCAAACAGATGAAGGGTGTAATTGGTCTTTACAATTAGGGGAAGGTGATAATGAAGGAGGAGGAACCGCGTGCTACGCAAAGATCATCAATCACATCAAGCACGTTCATAAAGAAGAATTTTCTGAAAGTGACGACAGTTCGGGTTATACCGGGAGTTCGGATGAAGAAAGTTCTATTTCGGGAGATGTGAAAGAAGAAGCGAGTTCTATTGATGACTTGTTGAATGAAGCAGAGGAATTGAAGTCTCAGAAATATGTTCTTATCAAGAAGGCTGGGATAGCATCTAAGGAAATGGAGAAGTTCTTCTCTGAAGACGGATCTTTTTCTTTTCAAACTGCATTTATGGCAAATGTTTCAGCCTCTTCGAGTCAGGTAACATCTGAAACTCCTAGAATATGTACTGATTGTGCTTATATGAAACAGGAATGTGATAGAGTGAAACTTGAATGTGACACAATTCATGGTCACAATCAAAGTTTGGTTGTTGAAATGTCAAAGTGCAAAGAGGCTAATATGGCTTTAACAAGAAACGAAAAGGACTTTAAATCTTTAATTGAAAATTTAAAGAAAAGTGTTTCTGAAACTACCAAAGTTGTTTATCATAAACAAATTAGTATTAACAATTACATTAATATCGTTGAGGAAACCAAAAAGGAATTAGCCATTGCCAAGTGCGAGCATGATGCTATCAAGCAAAAATTGGAGAGTTATTCTAACTCCCGATTTGTGCTCGATCACATAATTGATGTTCAACAACTAAAGAAAAACAAGAGTGGTGTTGGGTATAAGAAATGTCCGCCCCCTTTGAGACACAATTATGCTTCACCACCTGATGAAGAGGATATGCCTCGTTTTGAACCTAGTGTGCCTCTTAATTATGAGGAATTTACTACTGGATTAGGGTTCAAACCAAACAATTCCTCGGGAACCTCATCTGTTGAAACAAAAACTTCAACAACAGTGAGTCAAAGTCCTCCAACTGTTGAGGATTATGATTCATCTGATGATGAAACAGATGCTAATGACCAGGATGAATCACTTGACAAGAAAAAGGGAATAGAAATTCCAATTGAGAATCATATTCTTTGTGATCCTCCTATTCCTGATGTGCAACAAGTTGCCAAACAAGTGATTAATCCTGTCAAGGACGACAAGAAACCTGTGTCTACCATTAAGAGTAACAATGTGTTGTATACTTTGGTTGGTGATTCTAAAATTTATTCGGATAATGATTTTCCAATTAAAAACGTCAATCCATCATTGATTGATAAAGTTTTTGAAGATAACACAAGCAAGTTTTTGGGAAAGACGATCCCGGGAGTTATTGTGACTCAATGTGATCCAATTCCTAAAGCTGAAATCAAAAAGCAATTTGGAAATCAAAACTCCCCAACAAAGCAACAACCTTTTGCTCCTAAGAGTAAACAACCATTTCAACGAGCTCAAAGGCCAAATGTTTCTAAATCAAAATTTGAAACAAATGGAGCTCGTTATCAACAGAAAAACAATGATGTCAGATTTGTGGCATCTGAGGGTGCTGATAAAATTGAGATTTTTGCTAACAAATCAAACACTGATTTTGTACAACAAGTCAAGATTTTAAAGCGTAACAGTCAAAATAATTACACTCAACATTCAAACGGGTGTGATGAAAAGGCAAGTACCTCAGGCTCTACAGGTTTGACATATGAGCGTCGATCCGTTTCTCCTAAGTTTGTTGAGAGGAGAACGTGTTTTAAATGTGGAGACTTTGGGCACATCATCAAAGATTGTGTAAACACCCCAAGAGATAAATTTGTTGAGAAAGCACCACCTGAAAAGATTCACACTCAATGTCGTCCCGTTTCCCAAAAATATGATCACAAAACTGTTAAAGAACAGGAAACGAAACAACGACGTCAGAATGTCAAGAAAATAGAAAAGGCCTTAAAAACTGAGGTCAAATCTGTTCCAAGGGAACCAAGTTCACCTTTAAAACCAGAAGATTCAAAATCTGTTTACAAAACTCAATATGGTAAACAAAAAACAAACTTGGAAACCTAAGATAAGTGAAAGTTCAGGGGGAGCTGTTAGTTTGGAAAATCATCAACAGATCGAGATCACTATTCGTGATGCTTAGGGACGACCCAAGACCACTATGGCTTGGGTCCCCATCCTTAACTAATCATTGGATGATATGTGCAGGGTGTTCCAGGAGGAACTATCAGTAGTCATTGGATTGTTGATAGTGGGGCATCCAGGCACATGACAGGCGACTTACGGCTTCTGTACGATGTGAGAAATATTAAAGGAGGCTATGTCGCGTTCGCAGGAGACAAAGGCGGATATATCACCGGAGAAGGAATGATCTCAAACGGTGTGGTATGTTTCTAAAAGATCAATTATGTTCGTCAACTTGATCATAATCTTCTCAGTGTGTCGCAAATCTGCGATAAGAAGTTCACCGTGCATTTTGATGATGCCGGTTGTTATGTGCTTAAACCTGGATTCAAGATTCCTGATGAATGGATTCTCTTATTGGCTCCAAGAATTAATGACCTTTATATTCTTGATATGAGCCAAGCTATTACGTCATCTGCGCAAGTAACATGTTTTGTCTCAAAAGCCACAGAGAAGGAGTCAATTTCTTGGCACAGAAGAATGGGGCACATTCACTTGAGGAAAATGAACCATTTGGTGAAAAATAACCTTGTGAATGGTGTTCCTGTGAGAAGCTTTCATCTACAAGATATCTGTGTTTCGTGCCAAAAAGGGAAACAAACAAAGAAATCTCACCCTCTGAAGAAAATCAACACTGTTAGCATGCCTCTCGAACGTCTTCATATGGACCTATGAAGCACAAGACAACATTCGGAGATGCTTACTGTCTGGTTGTTACTGATGATTATTCTAGATTTTCTTGGGTAGCTTTTATGGCACACAAGAGTGATACTCCTGGAATCCTCAAGGATCTTCTTACAATGTTGGAAAATTTATACACGTTGAAAGTGAAGAGGATCCGAAGCGACAATGGAACTGAATTCAAGAACCGTGTGATGGATGAGTTCTGTACTTCTAAAGGCATTCTTCATGAATACAGTTCTCGCTATACTCCACAACAAAATGGTGTCGCTGAGAGGAAGAATCGCACGATTATTGAGACTGTAAGAACGATGTTGGTAGAGTCGGAGCTTCCTGTTCAATTCTGGGCAGAAGTTGTGTCGACTGCTTGCTACACTTTGAACAGAGTTCTTACAGTTAAGAGGCATGGCAAAACTTGTTTCGAACTTCTACAGAAAAGGAAACCGGATCTTTCTTTCATTGAACCTTTTGGCGGTCCATGTACCATGATTGACCCAGATGGAAAGTTTGGCGCAAAAGCTATCGAAGGTTTCTTCCTCGGATATGCAACTCCAAATTTTCGTGTATGGAATCTGACCACCAAAAAGATTGAGCTTTGGAATGAAGTAAGGGTTCAAAGGTACACAAATCCTGTTAGATCTCCGGGTGATCCTTGGATGTTCGATTACGATGGGATATTCGACTCCTTTAATCTGCCAACCTTTGATTAAGAATCTGCAGCTGTTCAAATGTTATTTGATAGTGACAACGCTGCCGGCTCGTCTTTGGTAAGACCAATTATTGTTAACCCACAAGGTTCTAATTCAGTTAACAATACTGTTCAAAATGAGGTATTTGAAGATGCTACTGACTACAATGAGTCATCGGAAGATGATGAACATCTTGATGCGACTGAAGGCACTTCTGCCCCGGTTGTTCCTGTTCATGGCACTTCTTTAGAAATTCCTCAAGTGCAGAATGATGATACTGCTGAAGGAAATGCATCCACTTCCACTCATATTCCCGGTGCGGAGTTGGTTGCTGATCTTAATCTTAACAATTTGGGTATTAATGCTAGTGTTCCTGAAAATCCTGAATTGAGGATTCACAATACCCATCCACAGCAGAACATTATAGGAGATGTCCAAAGCGGTGTGCAGATGCGTAATCAGCTGAGAAATAACCAGAATGCTGGTTTATATTCAGCCATTAGAGAATCTGGTCTTCAAAACGATTGGTCCTTTGCATGTTACGTTTCACAAGAAGAACCGAAGTCTTGGAAGGATGCTTTAAAAGATAATTCTTGGGTTGAAGCCATGCAGGACGAACTGCAACAATTTCAAAAGCTTGGTGTTTGGAAGCTTGTTGAAAAGCTGGATAACTACAAGAAAATTGGCACACGATGGGTTTATAAATGCAAGAAGGACGACCGTGGAGTGGTTATTCGCAACAAGGCGAGATTGGTTGTTCAGGGTTTTCACCAGATAGAAGGCATTGACTACAATGAAGTTTATGCACCCGTTGCATGTCTGGAAGCTATACGGATCTTCTTAGCTTATGCTTCTTTCAAAGGATTCAAAGTTTACCAGATGGATGTCAAAAGTACTTTTCTTCATGGTATAGTTCAAGAAGAGGTGCACGTCGAACAACCTCCAGGTTTTGAAGATCCTATTCACCCCGATCGGGTTTGGTTGCTCAACAAAGCTCTTTATGGTTTACATCAAGCACCTAGGGCTTGGTACGCAACCTTATCCAACTATCTTCTGGAGAATGGATTTCGACGAGGTCTTATTGATTGCACACTCTTTATCAAGGAACAAGATGGAGATCTTCTGCTGGTGCAGGTATATGTTGATGATATAATATTTGGTTCCACTAATGATTCTTTATGCAGGCAATTCGAACGTGTTATGCAAGAAAAATTCGAAATGAGCGCAATGGGGGAGATGAATTTCTTCTTGGGTCTACAAGTTCAACAAACAGAGTCTGGGATATTCATCCATCAGACTAAATATGTTGGTGACATTTTGAGCCGATTCCAAATGTCAGATTCAACGCCCATTGGTACTCCACTTCCGCAGAATCACGGGATTACTCCGGATTTGAAGGGAGAAAGTGTCAACTCTTCTTATTATCGCGCCATGATCGGATCTCTCATGTATCTCACCGCTTCGAGGCCTGACACAATGTATCCAACATGCCTGCTTGCAAGATATCAAGCAAACCCGAAGGCCACTCATCTGTCAGCTGTCAAAAGGATTTTTCGCTATTTGAAGGGATGCCCGGACCTTGGTCTTTGGTACCCTAGGGATGATAGTTTTGAATTAATTGCATACAGCGATTCTGACTTTGGTGGTTGCAAAATCGATGGCAAATCAACAACAGCAGGATGTCAGTTCTTAGGAAATCGCCTGGTCACGTGGCAGTGCAAGAAGCAAACGTGTGTTGCTACATCAACATGTGAAGCAGAATATATTGCTGCCTCGAGTTGTTGCTCCCAAGTTCTTTGGATACAACAACAAATGCGCGACTACGGTTTTGAATTCCTATCTACTCATATTTTTGTTGATAATAATGCTACCTTACAGATCACTAGAAATCCTGTGCAGCATTCCAAGACTAAACACATCGACATTAAATATCACTTCATACGTGATTGTTTTGACAAGAGATTAATCGATGTTGTTCATGTCCCCACCGATCACCAACGAGCCGACCTGTTTACAAAAGCTTTTGATAAATCACGTTTTGATTATCTACTTTTGGTCAATGGCATTAAGGTGATACCCGAGTAAACTTCTTTGGCTGATCGTTTTTGTAATTATTTTCTTTAAAAACGTTAAAAATTCAAAAAGATTTTCGTTTTCATAACCTTTTAGCTTTTTAGGGGGAGAAATTTCAAGAAAATACAAAAACATTGCAAAATTTCAAAATCCAAAAAGATGTTTTTACTTTCTGTCTTTACGTTTGAAAAAAAAATCAATTAAAAAAAAATAGAAAAACCAAAAAATGAGATTCTTGGATAAAGGAAAATGATGAAGTTCACTGGTGTGGTCGGTCAACGTGCTCAAAATGTAAAACAAAAACTGAGAAATGATAAGTATCTCTACTAACGATGTATCGGTAGGCTCACAATCAGACTAAAATGTGCAGGATGATACAAACCTAACAGACTTCAAGTCAGGTGGGAACCATTCATTGGCATATGGTCTTAGTACCGAAATTTCGTTTGATTGATTGCCGAGATCTGAGATATTCGGTCTTTATGCTGTCTTATCATCTGGGTATCATGGTTGTATCAAACCGTAAAAATAACGGAGACGAAGTCTAAGATCTTCCATGATACTATACATACGTGTACATATTGCATACGACCTCAATAAGTGATCAACAATCACATGTCCAAACAAATAAGTGATAATATATCACAGATTCTTTGCGGGAGTCAAGTTCGTCTCTCTGCTGTACGGAAGTACTGACCTGTTCACGGACTTGCTCCTGTGCCCTCATGCATCGAAAATCAAGTTCCTCATCAATAAGTGATTCTATCACATAGGGCTTGTTTTCAATCAAAATAAGTGAGTTTCTCACATTTTTATACGGTCAAACGGATGATAAACTGTATACTCACCGGTAAGATGAATTCTCGTGCATACCTTGATACGGGAATGTGTCATGAGTGGATTCACATCGACAAGTAAGTATAATCCTTACCGTTAATCGTATCTCTTAAATTATGATTACGTCTGATCAGTTTGAGCTTATATGGACCACAATACCGATAATCGAGGTAGTATACTTATCCAGAGCTTTAAACAGAAATCAAAATCATGTTGACTAAGACCGTAAGCTGGTATGATTCCTTATCCTTGAGATTCGCAAAAAGATTGCATTTGTACAGTTGCTTACTGTTTTTCACAGTTTATTGCCTTTTCGTTTAGTTTACCGCGCTTTAAATTCGTTTTTAGTGTTATTTGTAAAGTTCGTTTTTGATTAAGCCGAAGTTGTTGCTTGGTGTTTTCTGCCGGAAGCCTGAAACCTACTTCATAAAATGTTCTTGCATTTGGAAACTAAAACAAAATGGAAATGTGTTCATTTTAATCCAAATCTGTTCTGTCTGCAAAATATTAAATGCCTTACTATTTTTGAACATATGGTCGACGAAACAGAAGTTTGGTCGACGAATCCAATCATTATCGACGAAACACAGCTTGGTCATGTCAAAAAGTCAAACATGTTTTAGTAAACGACGAAACACGTCTGTTTCGTCGAATCAACGACGAAACGCATAAGCCCAGTTCTGTTTCGTTGTGGGCTAACTTTTAAGGCCCAAGCCCAGCCCAACATGTTCTGTTTCGTCGAGCCCAAGTCCGATTCGTCGAGATATCTGTTTCGTCGAGATGAGGCGGTGATAAAAGGGGTCCCTGTGTTCACCTTTTCAAAATAACACCTGTTCATCTTCTCCAAACCCTCCGTTTCGCCATAATCATTCTCGAACCATTTACCCTCATTTTTCATTGAAATCATCCAAAACTCAAAGGTATAAAAATGTTTCGGTTCATGTTCCGAACCATTTGAACCGTTTGTTTTTGTTCGAAACCCTCGGAAACCCATCTTACTTGTTGTTTTAATGATCTGAACTTGTGCTTGTTGTGATTTTTATCAATAACTATTAGATTTAGGTTGTTTTACATTGATTGATGTTTGTTTTTGGGTTTGGGTTTCATAGAACAAAACAGGGGTTGTTGATTGATGATGTTTTTGAATGTTTCAAGTGGGTTTCTGATCGAAAATCATATATGGGTTGTTATCAGTTGGTTTGGGTATAAACTATTATGTTGAATGTGTTTGTTTGTGATTCTGATCATCGTTTAAACCCCCAAACGGCGAAACAGAAAAACCCCCAAATCGACGAATCGCATAAACCCTAATTCCGGCGAATCATACGTCGACGAATCAAATTCCGGCGAAACAGACGACGAATCAGAAACGGCGAAACAGACACGGCGAATCAGATGTCGACGAATCGAACTGGTCAACAGTCAACCCTCTGTTTCATCGTACATGTTTCTGTTTCGTCAAAGCCATTCTGTTTCGTCGTCCATGCCTTAGCAGTTTTCTGAGTTTGCTGTTTGTTCACAGAATGTTTGAAATTTTATGTTTAATGATCATTTGATGTTATAACCTGTATATATACATGTATAATACACATGTTATATCAAATACGACTTATTGTGGACATTTTCATGTACAGATGGCACCGAAGGCACCGAAAGAAGGAAAACGCAAGAAGGCGACAAAGAAGGAAAACAAAACTGAAGAGGAGATTATGGCCGAGAAACGTCATAATCAAATTGCATATCTGGATCCTGATGACAAGCTCACTGAATTGAAAGATATCACGAAGTGGATCAGGGAGTCACGTATTAATCATGCCGTTACATTCTCGATGCCCGTTTACAAATCACTGATCAAGGCTTTCTGGGATTCTGCAAGCGTTGTACAAGTGGATGGAAAGGATGTTATAAGAGGTCGTGTGAATGATCTGGATGTTATTGTCTCTCCGGATATATTGAACGAAGTCTTACAACTACAAGATCAACCGGATGCTCCATATTCAATCCCAATCATGTGTTCACGAGGCTGTTTGCTACGGATGAAGTGTACTGGAGACATCTTCGTCAAACAAATCAACAAGGGTGATCTGCCATTACGTTACAAGTTCTTATTACACATTCTTATTCAGTGTCTCAGCAATAGACGTGCTGGATATGATATGGCTGGAGATGATCTCATTGGTTTCATGGTTGCATTGGTGTTAAACAAACCGTTTAGCATCTCAAAGTATATCTTCAGCAACATGAAAGAAAATATGACTAGGACTGGAAGTAGAACAACCGGGAATAAGTTTTGGATGTATCCGCGGTTTCTTCAAATGATTATGAATGTTCAACATCCGGGCCTTCCTAAAGCCGACAATGATCTTCTGAAGATAGAGGCGATGAATTTCAACTCTTTAAGGATAATCAAGAACCTTGCCGCCAAAAGATACAAAGAAAGCGTTCCTCCAAGGAAGCTATTTGGCGCACTTGAGAATCCTGATTATGTTGCTCCAGCAAATGATAAATGGCGTCGTGATGACAGCCAATCTGACAACGAAGAGCCTGAATTGGAGAGAAAAAGGATAGAGAAATTTGGTCCTGATCCGGTTGATTCAGATGAGTCCGGGAGTGATAGTGATGACAGTAGTGATGAAGGCGATGATGGTGGTGATACTGGTGCCGTTGGTGCATCGAGCAAAGGTGCAGCTGGTGGTACATCAGCTGGTAGTTCTTCAGCAAGTGGTGATGATGAATCTGATTCTAGCTCTAGTGATCATATAGTCGAGCCTGGATACGAAATGTATATCGATGAACGTGGAGTGAAAAGATATAGAAAGATTAGAACTGAAGATGATCCAGAATACGTTCCAGAGGATCCTGCAGCTGAAAGAAGAACAAAAAGGAAAGCTGAGAAAGCTGTTGCAACTCGAAAGAAGAAATCAAGAAGATATTTGAGTACTTCTACTCGGCAAACTGTGCCTCAAGAGCCTTCATCTGTACCTCAGGAGCCTGTACAAGAAACTCCTGTAGTTACATCAACTGCAGAAACTCCTGTGGTTACATCAGCTGCTGAAACTCAAACTGTAACTCCTCAAGCCATTCCTCAAAGATCTATGGCTTCTGCAATCAGGGCAACCACTTCGCATATTAGTGTTTTGGTCAAAAAATCTGTTTATGATATTGCAACCAAACTCTTTGCTTCGGGGAATGATGCTTAAAATGTGTAACAGCGATGAGGATCACTTCAATGTAAATTGCACAAACAACACAAGGATTTATACGGGGAAAAAGCCCTTGATCAAAAGTTGATCTCCGGCACAAAAAACCCCGGGTGATGGAAACTACCGATCACCAAGCTCAAATAAATGAATAAATGTTTACAACTTCGGATAGTAACGAGCTAGGTACAAGGATCACTATCGTGAAATGTGTATAAGTGAGTGAAAATGAACGTATGTTCGTCGAGAGCTTCAAGTGTGCGAGTATATGAGTGTGTGTAGCTGTCAAAATGACTAAGTGTTTTTCTACTAGCTCGTTACCCCTTTTAAAATAGAAATTAACTACCTAAACTAACTATCCGACTTTTGTGCCAAGCTCCCGCGTTCTCCACAACGTCCATTTTTGGCCAAGCACATGCGGGATAGTTTGGGAATATTCTCCAGGAATGTCGCCAAGACTAAGTCCGACTTGTTACTCCTGCAAAACAATACGAAACACAAGTGAACAATTGTTAGTATGAGGATCCTTAAGGTGATAAAAGCTTGAAGAAATGAAGGAAGACCTCATATCCTTCCTCAAAAGGAGAAAGGCTACCTTTGCATGGAAACACGAAGACATGACAGGCATATCTAAAGATGTAATTACTCACAAACTTGGCATCGATAGGTCCTTCAAACCAATCCATCAAAGGAGAAGGAAATTTGCACCAGAAAGAAATGCCATTATCCAGGAGGAGGTAGAGAAATTACTCCGAGCAGGTATGATTAGAGAGGTCAAGTATCCAAGATGGTTGGCCAATATGGTTGTTGTTCAAAAGAAAAACGGAAAGTGGAGGGTATGTGTCGATTTTACCGATTTAAATAAGGCATGTCCCAAGGATCCTTTCCCATTACCCCACATTGACTCCATGGTGGATGCAACTGCGGGTCATGAACTGTTAACTTTTATGGATGCTTCATCTGGATTTCAACAAATCCAAATGGAACCATCCGATCAAGAGGATACAGCCTTCATGACTCCAATTGGTATATATTGCTATATTGCTATGCCGTTCGGACTAAGAAATGCAGGTGCAACTTATCAAAGGCTAGGGAATATGATGTTCAAGGATCAGATTGGTCAAACTATGGAGGTTTACATAGACGATATGGTGGTAAAATCAATAAAGGCTGAGGATCACCTAAGAGACTTGGAGGAAGCATTCAATATCCTTGATAAATATAATATGAAGCTTAATCCTTCAAAATGTCACTTTGGTGTTAAAGCAGGTAAATTCTTAGGATATATGGTGACAAAGAGAGGCTTTGAAGCCAGTCCAGAACAAATCAAAGCAATAGTGAACATCAAGTCCCCTACCAATGCTAAGGATGTTCAGAGATTAACAGGCAGGATTGCAGCTTTAAACAGATTCATATCCAAATCCTCAGAAAAGTGCAAGGAATTCTACGATATCCTAAGGAAGAACAAGAAATTCGAGTGGACTGAGAAGCATGAAAGTGCCTTAAGAGCTCTTAAGGATTACCTATCCTCGGCCCCGGCTTTAATGAAACCAGAAAAAGGAGATGTGTTATCCTTATATCTTGCGGTATCCTCAAAAGCAGTAAGTGTCGTCCTTGTTAAGGATCACGAAGGTACACAACATCCTGTCTATTATGTAAGTAAGAGTTTACTTGATGCTAAATCCAGGTATTCACACTTAGAAAAACTTATCCTTGCATTAATTATGGCATCTACCAAATAAAGACATTATTTTGAAACTCATGTTATTATCGTTAAAACTAATTTTCCAATCAAGAATGTCCTCAGGAAACCTGAAATGTCAGGAAGGATGGCTAAGTGGGCAGTGAAACTAAGTGCATATGATATAAGATATGAGCCCAGGACAGCCATTAAATCCCAAGCATTAGCTGACTTTGTGGCAGATTTCAGTAGTGATTTACAAAAGGAAGCTGAATTAGAAGTCCAGCAGCTAGAAGAGACCAAGGATCCTTAGATACTCTATACTGATGGATCCTCAAATTTCAAAGGCACAGGGCTTGGAATACTACTAAAATCGCCACAGGGGGACATAATACCCCACTCTATAGCTTGTGAGTTCCAAACCACTAACAATGAGGCTGAATACGAAGCCTTGATAGCTGGCTTGCAAATTGCTAAGCATATGAGGATCAGGTATCTTGAGGTACATGTAGATTCTTTGTTAATCACTAATCACTTTAATGGATCCTATGCTGTTAAAGGGGAAAAGCTAATCAAATATCTGGAGTTAGTCAAAGAATTGGCACTCTCTTTTGTATCCTTTAGTTTGACACAGGTACCAAGGGAAGAGAATGCAGAGGCAGATGCACTAGCCAATTTAGGATCATCCTTGAAGATCCCGGAGGATATCAGGATCCTTATTATCCATATCCTGACCCCGGCTATCGAGGATCATGTGGCTATGGAGATAGGAGAGAATTCTGCAATTATCCCTATTGAGGATACTCAAACTCATTCAGGATCATGGATCTCACCAATCATGAAATACTTACAACACGGAGAGATTCCTACAGGAGAAAACCCTAGGGCTTTCAAAATTAAGGTATCTCAATTCACAATTTTAAATAATATGTTGTATAGACGATCTCTTGCAGGACCATACTTAAGATGCATTGAGGATCCTGAAATCCAAGAAGTTTTAAAAGACTTCCATGAAGGAGATTGTGGAAACCACACTGGGGGCAGGGCGTTATTCTCAAGGATCCTGAGGATAGGATACTACTGGCCAACCATGAAGAGAGATGCTATGGAGTATGCTAAGAGATGTGATCCTTGTCAGAGACACAGCAATATCCTTCATCAACCAGCTGAATTTTTGCATCCTATATCCTCCTCTTGGCCATTTATGAGATGGGGAATGGATATAGTTGGTAAGCTTCCTAAGGCACCTGGTGGAAAAGTGTTCATGCTAGCTATGACTGATTACTTCTCCAAGTGGATAGAGGCTGAAGCTTTTGCCCAAGTCAGAGAAAAGGAAGTTATATCCTTCATTAAAAGAAATATTATAACTAGATTTGGTATTCCTTCTGAAATTATATGTGATAATGGTTCCCAATTTATTGGGGGCAGAACTACTAACTTTTGTGACAGCTGGGAGATTAAGATGATAACATCAACACCAGTCCACCCACAAGCTAATGGTCAAGCAGAATCATCCAACAAGATCATCATCAACAATTTGAAGAAGAAGCTTGGATCCAAGAAAGGGAAATGGGCAGAAGAACTACCTTATGTGCTTTGGGCTGATAGGACAACCCCTAAGAATGCTACTGGTCAAACGCCATTCTCTTTGGTTTTTGGGGCAGAATCAGTGATCCCAACAGAAATGGTGGTTCCAACTGCTAGAACAAGTACCCGTGATCCTGAGGAAAATGATGAGAACTTGGCTCAAGACCTGGATACTATTGAAGAAATCAGGGATCTGGCTAGGATAAGGATGGCCAGTTATCAACAAAGAATGGCTGGTGCTTACAACAAAAATGTCAGGATCAGGAAGTTTCAAGTTGGAGATATGGTATTAAGGAAAGCATTTCAGAATACCACCAATCCTGCTGTTGGAAAATGGGCTCCAAAATGGGAAGGCCCTTATTTGATTGAAGCTGAAGCAGGTAAGGGGGCATATAGATTGCTAACCATGGAAGGTGATTTGCTACCAAGAGCCTGGAATGCTGTCCACTTGAAGAAATATTTCATGTGAGCAGGATCCTCATGGCACAGATGATCCTTACGTTAGGGGTATCCTTGAAGGATCCTTAAAGTATCGGTGATCCTTACTTTGGTAATGTCCTAATCTTGAACTATTTCATTTCCTTATTTTCTCATATAAGGATAAGGATCATGTGTCCTTTATCCATCTCTCACGTGATTTTAAGTTTTGAAAGTTCAGGTATCCTTAGCAAAATATTGGTTATCGTTCCTTGGGTTTAACCCCAATTATTTGGGCTTGACCCCAGTTCCGCCTGTAGCGCATGATGATCCTGGTATAGTTCAAGGCAGTGGGACCAGTACTCGCTTTAGGGGCTGATAATTCCATTGTACTGGCTATACCTAGGATCCTACGTATAATGGTAGACGTACCATACATCCGTTCCTAAGGTTTCTAACGTTTTCACGTTAGCTAAGGTTTTGACATTTTCATGTCACTAAGTTTGGATAGTCGCCAGTTAGGGCCATACTCCAGTTTACATACGATCCTTGGGCTTGTCCCCAGTTATCCTTGGGCTTGTCCCCAGTTATCCTTGGGCTTATCCCCAGTTGTCCTTGGGCTTGTCCCCAGTTGCTAACTCTTATCTTATATTGGCTTAGTCCCAAGTTATGCTCTATTTCAGGTCCTTGAAGATAAGCAACTAGGGATCCTTGATCCTTACTTCTCTCTAAGGATTATCTTATAGTTATCTTGATTATGGTTAGGATCCTATCTTGGATCCTCAGGTATGATCCTTAACTATTTTTAATTCTATTCATTGTTTATTTGAATAACCCTTAAAATTTGACAACTAAACTTGTGATCCTTAAAATATATTACCTTTTGGGATTCTTCAACTATAGGATATTTGATCATGGATCATATCCTAAATATTTTCAATCTAACTTATTCAAAATTGCTTATTCAATAAGTGTACATCAAAACAATTGAGAATTAAAGAGACAAAAAGGATAACAATATAAGATAAGCGACAAAAGATTAAGGTTTTATTTATTAACAAAAGATTAACCCTTAAAAGGTTGTCAAAATTACCTACCCCGAGCATCTACCAGCAATACGTGGCCCGTCCGCTGGGGTAGGTAAAGGGTGTCCATGATAATAGGTTCAAAGTAGTGCAGGAATATAAAGGCGGCAGGATCACAATGGCTTCATCCCCCAAACAGAGGATCCCTCCACCATTTGCAATCCGGCCTATTGTCTGAAGGATCCTAGATCCTTAATCCTAAAAACTATTGTTCAGTACAAACCATCAAATTGTTCAACAAAACAACCATCAAACTAAAAAAATTGGGCTCCGGCTATGTCTAGAAATTTCCATCATCGCCCAATCATGCAGCCTAAACCTTCGCTGCATCACCACCTCCTGCTCCACTTGCTTCACCACCTTCACCCTTGCCTCCAGCCTCGATCATCAGGATCTCGTCAGCCTCCTCTTCATCATCCAGTTCAGCCAGCCTTGCCTTCCAGCCTTCCACATCCCAGGTGCTCTTGTCAAAGGCAGGATCCTGAGCTTCCAAGGCCATTTGCAGCTTGGTCTTGTACATTGCTATGGCGGCAGAGACTTTGGCGTCTTCGGTGATATCATGCTTCTCATAGTCAGCATTAACCAGCACCTTGGCCGTCTCATGTTTGGCATCCTGGAGTTCCTTCTGAAGATCAGCAATTTTGAGGTCCTTTAGCAATGCAACCTGCTGGAGGTCGGCAATCTTCCTATCCTGATCCTCAACGTGGCCAACATAGTCCTCAATCTCAGCGAATTTCTGCAAAGGGGATAAAAGATAAGGTCAGGACCAAGTGATCCTCAAATCAGCAGGATATGTCAGCAGGATACACGAGTAGAGACAGTGATCCTTACATTGTTGAAGTAGTCGAGGAATTGGTGGCGGATCAGAGGCAGACCCTGCAGATCCTCAGCCTCGGAGGCCTTTCTCTTCTTGACTCCCTTTCACTTGAGGGGTGCCTTGGGGACTGAAGCTGTCGGGCTGGTAGGAACCTTTCTTTTGGAGGATCTGACGGTGGTGAGATCGGTGACACTGAACTTTGAAGCAGACTTGGTGGATTTTCCAGCACCTACACAACCAAAACAAGATAAGTATCTTTACTTCACTTATATTTCACTATTTATTTAAATTTTTAAACAAAGATACTTACTTGACATCGTGACAGAGCCTGAGGATACCTCCTGAGAATCCTGGGTGGTTGTCTTGAAAGATCTTGTTTCAGGATTAAGTCTCTTGAAAGTGGCTAGTCTCTCTTTGGCAGCAGGAGACAGTCTGAGGTGTGAGACGGTGATAGCTACATAACAAGAAAGCAAAAGTATATAAGTGATCCTTATATCAAAAGAAAGTTCTCTGGTGATCCTTCTCAGGACCCTCCATCCTACCATGGGTAGCCCATTTCCTGGGTAGATCCTTCTCGTCAGGGATAGAATCTCTCTTGACGAAAAAGAAACGCCGCTTCCAGTTAGTATCATTATTGGTAGCTTTGAAGATCGGGTGTTCCACACCAGGTTTACGTTTGAACAAATAACGATGAGAACCAAAGGTAGTAAGATCATATAGCTCTCCCAGCTCTGACATTCCTAGGTCTATCTCTTCCTGCTCGATGATCCTTTCAAGGGTATACAAAACCCTCCAGATCATCGGCATGGCTTGGATATAAGAGATGCCGGTTAGGGAAAAGAAAGATTGGGTGAAGGCTGGAAAAGGATATGTATAGCCTATGGTGAACGGAGTGACAGAAAAAGCAACCCAATTGTCGGAAATATGATCACTCAGGGCATTGGGATCAAAAGATTTAAACACGGTGTTCGCCGGGAAACAGTAGCGGATCTTATCAATCTGCGGATCGGTGAAACAGCAGCGTTCTTTTATGGAATCTTCGATGATCCCCTGGCTCTTCAGTGGGCTGTTTTTCGGGTGATCCTTAGCTGGGGAGTTCCAGAGCAACATTTTTGACAGAATGATGGAAAGAGACGGAAAACAGAGCAAAAGAAGGAAGAAGATGAAGAGAGAATACCTATTTATCTTCGGATGCAGTTATAAAGGGAGTATCTCTGAAATTTAAATGCAAACGATCCTATCTATATCTCCTATTTATAATCATGATTGTGCAGGGTTGTCACTTCTGTGACGTCATAGTTGCAACGGATAGTTCTACATCAACGGCTATATATCCGTTAGTTAGTTGCGGATAAGATCAAGAAAATATAATTCGTTCATTTTACATATTACTCCTTATATTTTGGGGGCAATTGTTAGGGGAGGATTTTCTAACAATTAGTGATCCTTACATGTTATCCTAATTAATGATCCTTACTTCTGTGACAGATAGTGATCCTTAGAAGAGCTTCAGGATCAGGATCATGGATCAGCTTAAGGATCCTCGTACTAACGATTGTTTGTTTGTGTTTCGTATTATTTTGAAGGAGTAACAAGCTTGACTTGGTCTTGGCAACGTTACTATGGAATATTCCACGGGTATTTCGCACACGTTTGACTGGAAATGGACGTTGTGGAGAATGTGGGAGCATGGCATAAAAGTCGGATAGTTTGTTAGCATAGTTAACTTCTATTTTTAAAGGGGTGACGAGCTAGTAATTAGAACACTTAGCCATTTTCAGCTACACACACTCTCGTACAATTGCACTCTTGAAGCTTTCGGCAAACACTTAACAGTTTTCACTCACTTTTTCACATTTCACCATAGTGATCCTTGTACCTAGCTCGTTACTATCCGAAGTTGTAAACATTTACTGATTTATTTGAGCTTGGTGATCGGTAGTTTCAATCACCCGGGGTTTTTTGTGCCGGAGATCAACTCTTGATCAAGGGCTTTTTCCCCGTATAAACCTTGTGTCACTTGTTATTTATTTTTCATAGTGATCCTTATTGCTATAAACCAATTCAAGCATCATACCCCGTAACAGAGAGTTTGGTTGCATTATCCTCATCAGATTTTTTGACCAAAACAGTACTGCCATCCCCAAGCCTACTGCTTCCAAGGGAAAGAAGAGGAAAGCCTCTGAGGCTGACAATCTAGAAGGCCTGCCTCTAATCCACCACCAGTTCCTTGAGTACTTTGCTGATGTAAGGATCACTGACTTAGCTTAGTTATCCTGCCCACTTGAGGATCATGCGATCCTACACTTCACATTGTCTTTTTGCAGAAATTTGCTGAAATCGAGGATTACGTAGGCAATGTTGAAGAGGTTGAGCAAAAGTGTTTGGACCTCCAAAAGATCATGCTGGCCAAGGATCAGAAGATTGCCTCCCTTGAAAACGATGTCAATCTGGTGAAGAGGGAACTTGTCTTGGCTCATATCACTGCTGATCAGGAGAAGAATGAGATCACAAAAGATGCTAAAGTCTCCGCTGCCATTGCTATGTACAAAACCCAGTTACGGATGGCCCAAGAAGCTCTGGATCCTGACTTTGACAAGAGCAACTGGGACGTGGAGGGCTGGAAGGCTAGATTGGCTGAGCTGGATGATGAAGAAGAGGCTGGTGAGGTCTTAGAAATTGAGGCGAGTGGAAGTGGAAAGGATCATGCTGATGCTGATGATGCTGGTGGTGATGCAGCCAAGGTGTAGGCTGCAGGAATGGGCGATAATGGATATTTCTAGACGTGGCCGGAAACCATTTTTTAGGACTTGGTAGTTTTATTTTGGTTATGGTGTTTTGAAACAATCTTGGGTTGTATTTGAACAATAGTTTCTAGGATTATGGATCATGGATCCTCAGACAATAGGTAGGATAATGGGTGGTGGATGGATCCTCTGTTTGGGGGATGAAGCCACTCGTTATCCTGCCATCTTTATTTCCTGCACTTCAAAGACCTATGAACAATGGACACCCTTTACTTACCCCAGCGGACGGGCCACGTATTGCTGGTAGATGCTTGGGGTAAGTAATTTTGACAACCTTGAAGGGTTTAACATTTTGTGAATAAATAAAACCTTAACTTTTTGACTATTTCCCGTGTTGTTATCCTTGTGAATATTTTATTTTTCAATTGTTGTAATATATATTTTGTCTGAATTTATTAAGTAAAGAAGAAAAAGTTTAATAAATATCCTCAAAAAGTCTAGGATATGATCAAGGATCACATATCCTATAGTTGACAAGTTCTGAAAAGTATTGTAATTGAAGGATCATGAGTTCAGTTGTCAATGGATAAGGGTCACTTAGATAAATAATAAATAAAATCATAATAATCAAGGATCATACCTGAGAATCCAAGTTAGGATCCTAACCATTAACACTTATAACCAGAATAATCAAAAGACAAACCTAAGTAGAAGGTAAGGAAAAAGGATCCTTATTCGTTTAACTTCAAAAACCTGAAATAGGATACAACTTGGGGCTAAGCCAATATAAGATAAAAGTTAGTAACTGGGGACAAGCCCAACAATTCTGGGGACAAGCCCAATATACTGGGGACAAGCCCAAAGGATAACTGGGGACAAGCCCAAAGGATAACTAGGGATAAGCCCAAAGGATAACTAGGGACAAGCCCAAAGGATCGTATGTAAACTGTAGTATAGCCCTCACTGGCGACTATCCAAACTTAGTGACATGAAAATGCCAAAACCTTAGCTAACGTGAAAACGTTAGAAACCTTAGGAACGGATGTATGGTACGTCTACCATTATACGTAGGATCCTGAATATAGCCAATACAATGAAATTTGTCAGCCCCTAAAGCGAGTACTGGTCCCATTGCCATGAACTATACCAGGATCATCGTGCGCTACTGGCGAAACTGGGGACAGGCCCAAACTGGGGTCAAGCCCAAATAACTGGGGTCAAGCCCAAATAACTGGATACTTCTGTGGATACTCAACCCTTTGTTAAGGATGTATAAACCTTCAAAACTCAGAATCAAGTGAAAGGACGATAAAGGATGCAGGATCCTTATCTTTATATAAGATAATTAAAGAATGAACTAGTTTGAGATTAGAATATTACAAGAATGAGGATCATCTGCCCTGTAAGGATCCTTCAAGGATACTTGTCAGGTAAGAATCATGGATCCTTATTACATGAAGTATTTCTTCAAGTGGACAGCATTCCAAGCTCTTGGTAGCAAATCACTTTCCATTGTTAGCAATCGGTATGCCCCCTTTCCTGCCTCAGCTTCGATCAAGTAAGGGCCTTCCCACTTTGGTGCCAACTTTCCATCAGCAGGATTGGTGGTATTCTGAAATGCTTTCCTTAATACCATATCTCCAACTTGGAATTTCCTGATCCTGACATTTTTGTTGTAAGCTCCAGCCATCCTTTGTGGATAACTGGCCATCCTTATCCTTGCCAAATCCCTGAGTTCTTCTATAGTATCCAAATGTTGAACCAAGTTTTCAGCATTTTCCTCAGGATCACGTATGCTTGTTCTTGCAGTAGGGACCACCATCTCTGTAGGGATCACTGATTCTGCCCCAAATACCAAAGAAAATGGAGTTTGGCCAGTGGCATTCTTGGGAGTTGTCCTATCAGCCCAAAGTACATAAGGTAGTTCTTCTGCCCATTTTCCTTTCTTGTATCCAAGCTTCTTCTTCAAATTTTTGATGATGATCTTATTGGATGATTCTGCCTGCCCATTAGCTTATGGGTGGACTGGTGTTGATGTTATCATCTTAATCCCCTAGCTGTCACAAAAGTTAGTAGTTCTACTTCCAATAAATTGGGATCCATTATCACAAACAATTTCAGAAGGGATACCAAATCTAGTAATAATGTTTCTTTTAATAAAGGATATAACTTCCTTTTCTCTGACTTGAGCAAAGGCTTTAGCCTCTATCCACTTGGACAAGTAATCAGTCATAGCAAGCATGAATACTTTTCCACCAGGTGCCTTAGGAAGCTTACCAACTATATCCATTCCCCATCTCATGAATGGCCAGGAAGAAGATATAGGATGCAAGAGCTCTGCTGGTTGGTGAAGGATATTACCATGTCTCTGACAAGGATCACACTTCTTGGCACATTCCACAGCATCCTTCTTCATAGTAGCAGTGTGGTTTCCACAATCTCCTTCATGGAAATCCTTTAGGACTTCTTGGATTTCAGGATCCTCAATGCATCTTAGGTATGGTCCTGCAAGAGATCGTTTATACAACATATTATTTAATATTGTAAATTGAGATACCTTGATTTTGAAAGCCCTAGGGTTTTCTCCTGTAGGAATCTCTCCGTGTTGTATGTATCTCATGATTGGAAAAATCCATGATCCTGAATGTGATTGAGTATCATCACTAGGGATGATTACAGAATCCTCTTCTATCTACATAGTTACATGATCCTCGATAGTAGGGGTCAGGATATGGATAATAGGGATCTTGATATCCTCCGAGATCTTCAAGGATGATCCTAGATTGGCAAATGCATCAGCCTCTGCATTCTCTTCCCTTGGTACCTGTGTCATACAAAAGAGAGTGCCAATTCTTTGACTATCTCTAAATATTTGATTAGCTTTTCACCTTTAACAGCATAGGATCCATTAAAGTGATTAGTGATTAATAGTGAGTTTACATGTACCTCAAGATACCTGATCCTCATATGCTTAGCGATTTGCAAACCAGCTATCAAGGCTTCATATTCAGCCTCATTGTTGGTAGTTTGAAATTCACAAGCTATGGAGTGGGGTATTATGTCCCCCTGTGGCGATTTTAGTAGTATTCCAAGCCCTGTTCCTTTAACATTAGAAGCACCATCAGTGAAGAGTATCCAAGGATCCTTAGTTTCTTCTAGCTGTTGGACCTCTAACTCAGCTTCCTTTTGCAAGTCACTACTAAAATCTGCCACAAAGTCAGCTAAGGCCTGGGATTTAATAGCAGTCCTTGGTTCATATCTTATATTATAAGCACTAAGCCGTTAGAATTTCAGATAGGTGACAAGGTATTATTGAAAGTCTCTCCTTGGAAAGGAGTTGTACGATTCATCAAGAGCGGAAAGCTAAGTCCCAGGTATGTTGGACCTTTTGAGATTATTAGAAGAATAGGACCTGTAGCCTATCAGCTACAACTGCCAGAGGAAATGGCAGGAATACATGATGTGTTTCATGTATCTAATCTCAAGAAATGCTTAGCTGATGAATCACTGGTGGTACCTCTAAAAGATATAGAGGTAAATGAATAACTTAAGTTTGTAGAGAGGCCTCTACCAATTGAAGACAGGAAAATCAAGAACCTCAAGCACAAGAGATTAGTTCTGGTCAAAGTGAAATGGGACTCCAAAAGAGGACCAAAATACACATTGGAGCTTGAATCAGAAATACAAAGGAAATATCCACATTTGTTCTAGTAGATCTCGAGGACGAGCTCTAAAATAAGGTGGGAGGATATAACAACCCTCGAAATATTTTCGACACTCTAAAAATATATTAAAATGTCCCAATATGTCTTAGAATATAACCCGTATGCGAAAACCGAGCCCAAAATACGTTAAAATATTTAAAATTAAATAAAAACTAAAATAATTGGGCCGTGGCGGGGCGCGACCCCTTTTGTCTTTAGTCGTCGTGGGCCGCGACGAACCTGGCCACCCACCCTCCTCCGGAAGCCGCCACGTGGCAACACGTGGCAAAGCTAGACTGGTGACACATCAAAGCTACGGCCTACACCCCCTAGTCGCGGGGCGCGACGCTCCCCCTAATCTCATCGCGGGGTGCAACGGCATGTCAGATCAGCCCTATAAATTGCATGCATCTGCTTTCAGTTTTGATCACTCATGACTCTTTCTCTCTTTCAAAATTATGAATAGTAGGCAAAATTCTCGGGTATAAAACCCCCATAAATAACAAGGTTCTACTCCGTTGTAAGTATCATAACCCCTGGATACGTATTAGATACTCTGCCTGATTGATCTAGGGTTCCGTAACGGCTGTCGTGGTTCTGCCCGACGTAGTCGTTGGAATGCCGTCTCGGGGAGGGTATTACTAATGTTAAAATGGGTTATTATACTAACACGTGTGCAATTGTGTAATTTATAGATGGTCACCAGGAAACCTTTACCGAAAATCTAAGACATCAATGTGAGTAATCTCCTTTTTGCAAATTATTTTTACAAAACCTCACACGATTAATTATATATTATATAGTTATTGAGTATTTGTAAGGATACAATTATCGTCGGTATGTTGGGGTTTTGTATACAAAATTTGTTACTGCCTTGCGAGGAGTAACATGACCACAAGTCGGGTTGACAGTACCGTGGGTGGTAATTGATATGACTTGGAAACAAATGTTATTGCGAGACCGCCCCCAATACTGTACAATGGTTTTATTTAAACTTGATTAAACTGGGATTCACTCACAAGTATTTCCCACTGACAAAATTTTTTTAAACGCGTTTCAGGTAACAAAATGTGAAAGACAAATATAAGCCAGCTAGACAGCACTGAAGGCTTGAAAAAGTGGCAATAAAGTTACCAAAAATAAATAGATGTTTTTATTAAATAAAAATAGGGTTTATCCCTATGAAAATGTGTGTACTGGAAACTTGGGTTCTTCCCATGTATTTAATATATTGAAAGCGTGGTATTTTACTCTGATAAATAATTTCCTAACTACGGTCCTGATGTAAATTCCACTGCCAAATTGGATAAAATACAGATACCAACAAAACTGGCTGCGGCCGCCCGTTCTCGGGTTGTTAAGGATTGGGGGTTGCAACACGAGACCCTTCCTTTTGTGGAAAAACCGGTCGAAATCATGGACCGAGGTACCAAGCAGTTGAGGCGCAGTAAAATTTCCATAGTAAAGGTGCCATGGGAAGGAAAGCGTGCGCCGAATTCACTTGGGAACTCGAGAGTGAAATGAAAACCAAGTATCCACAACTCTTTGTTCAGTCTTCCTCTTAGATTTCGGGGACGAAATCTCCTAAAGGAGGGGAGACTGTAACGCCCTGCGTTTCGATACTTCTTTTACCTTACCAAGTCTCGCCATACTTCCTTTCTTGTGATGCTTTTACACTCGAAACGATCGATCATAATGAGGAATGAACTATTTGAATCTTAATTATGTCAAACTATGTGAAACTTTTACTCTATGTGATGCTTTTGTGATGTTTCTCCTATATGAACAATGTGAATCTTGACTCATGTGATACTTTTATATATAAACAATATGATTCTTGACTTTTGATTCTTCACTCTTGTGATGCTTTATATATATGAACGATGTGTATATTCTAGAAACTTGACACTTGTTATGCTTTGATACTTACTGGACGAGAAACTAGCTTAAACACGAACTGGAAACACGAAAACTTTTTATGATATTTATGTAATAATACCACGTAATGGTTACTCACAATAATACACAACGCAACACTAAACCTCGCTCGTAAAACAAACCAAAGTCGGAAAACTAGCAAACGAGAATCGTTTGTCTGAATGGACATCCGATCGGATGACCGTCTGCTCGGATGACCATCCGATCGGATGGCCATCCGACCTGACACCATCCGATCAGCTGCCACACACTTGCACCCACTTAACCCCATTCGATCAAGGCCATTCGACGAGCCTTGTCGCTATCATCTATAAATAGGGCACTTAACCTTTCATTCTCACCTTTCACTCTGCCATCCGACCACACGCACTCAAAGTCACTCTCAGCTACTTTAATCGTGATTCAATGCCATTTTGTAAGTATTTCTCCTCAAATATTGTACAATCTTCATCTTTAATCATTTCTACACCATATTCTTCATCAAGATCACACGAACACTTCAACTTTTTTCCGAAAACCAACTAATTTGGACCTCTTAAAGGTGGTTTCCATTCGGTTGCTTATGCAAACTGTGGTGGAGCACCATTTAACCAAGATTAGTGCTAGATCTAGTGGATTTTCACAACTTGTATACAAGATCTAAAAGATTATCACACTTTTATTGTCACACCCCCCAAAATACCACATGCGGAAACGCTGCGGGATGTGTGATGTACCAAGCTCCAGCCACTAATCACATGGAAGTATAACGCGATATTAAATAAAAGATTCCGTTTATTTCATAACATAGTTTCGAATCATAACTTAAAACCAAAACGTTCAGCGGAAGCATAATGTAAATCGTTATTCAAGTATTTAAAAAAAAACTAAAGTACGAAACCAATAAACATGTCACTTGTATCCAAGAGACTCGACCCATGACCACTCCAGCACTCCCAGATAGCAAGTTCCATGTCCATGACTCTAACGACCTGCAAGCATGCAGACAAGTGTGTCAGACGATGCTGGTGAGTTCAAAGTTTGTTAACACGTTTAGTTACCGGATATAAGTTTAAAGCATTTCAGAAATACAATTTTGTTAATAACTCGATTACCGCAGATAGCTCCAGATTATTTGCCCTTCCCCAATGCTCTATCAAACATTGGTCGAGTGGTTAAGGTAATTAGTTCACGACCGTCCTCCCCGGTACGGTGTGAGGGTGCCAAACCTAATAGCGCTATCAACTAATATCCCCATTGCCTCCCCGGCAACCAATTCGGTATATGATGGGACTTAATGATAGATATGACTGTATTAACCAACATCCCAGTTTAACATTCCAGTTAAACCCATTAACCCAATATTCCTCCCCAGAATATTTACCAGATGTCCCTCCCCGGGACGCATGCTTGAAAAAGAGCAGTGAACTCACCTTAGATTTGCTCGGTAAATTAGTTATATGATCCAACTCAATCAACCAATCCTAATGTGGTTATCATACAACAATCAGTTTGGCATAAACAATCAGTCACACATATATACATATTCTAGCAAATAAAGTCATGTTTACACATTTCAAATTGATCACACACCTAACCAGTTTGCATACAATTCACCTAGTCATGCACGTATCTTATTACCAAACTGAATAAACATGTTCCATAAACATATAGACCAACAATATTCTGATCGCTTACTCTCCTCGGTGCGATCCAATAATACATGGTCCAGACCAAGAAGGTGCGGCCCATTACATGAGCCCAATCGAAGATCACGGCCCACAACCATGTGTGCGACCGAAGTGTGCTACTCTATATTATGTGCAGCTCAATGGATCCCCCTAGATTATAATACAAAGTGTGTGACTCAAGGTAAAGTGTGCTACTCCTCTTTAATATGCGACAACGGCTATACCGATTACTCTTTCCTTTGAATCATGGTCGAACAATTTACGTGATCTAATAAGTTACTTCTCCGCATTTTCCGCAACCGACATTCATCATCAGATCATAATTCAATTTAAGTCAATCACATGATTTCTTTTAATGGTTTATGCTATTATGATTTCTTCATTATGTACTCATATAACTCTAATCATCACTAGAATCTATTAACAAAACCCTAGTGCTCATGCACATGCCCATGACCCAGTCAGATCAAAACCCACATTTATACATCATAATAGCCCCTTTAGATAGTGTTTATGTTTTATTAATCAGAATCCTAGTGTTCAAGCATCTAGAGTTGTTACTATTAATCATGCAATTCTGAAACCTAATCAGATTATCTTAGCAACATCAAGCGACTATAATCATGCAACCAAAATAATCGACCAAACTCCCATCATCAAGCATTACATGTTCAACCGAGCATGACTATATTCACTTATATATTCGATGTCGTCAACGCGTTTCATGTCCACACACATTCATGAACCTACGGTTATGTTTGATTTAACAATCAGCTCAACAAGTTTCGGTTACCCGTTCATACGACACGTTCATGCATATCATCACATATAATTTACTCTATACTATCACAGTACACATAATATTAGCAGTGATTTCATGCATAAACCTATTTTCTTTCCAGACTTCAAAAACCAAGAAACAATTTAACAAGTATAATACCTAGCAGTCAATAAGAAGTTTGGTTTAGACTTGTTCTTGAATCCTGATTGTGTGTACAGAAGAGAGGCAGAAGGAATGGGAGGAACCGTAGGTCTATTGCGCAAGTTAGGGTTTATTTCAAAGAAGTTATGGTGTTATATTAATTGTGTGCAATTAATAAAGGAAGTTGGGGCGGTTTGGTCACTTGGGCCGATATATAAGAACACGAGTTGGGGGGTTGGGCTACAAGTGGGATGTGGGCTGCACCCACAATATGCAAAGAAGGAACAATTGTTAACTATATATATATATATATATATATTCTTACACACAATCAACTAGTTATAGAAAAACTACAATTAATCAACTCAACTAAACTAATATAAAGGGTAATAATCAAGTTATGGTTCGGTCTCATAAATTCTGAGCTACGTGAGTGGGTTCCAATAGTTCATGTCAGTTCACGCGACGTGAATTAGTTCATCGAATAATAAAAACATAAGATTTGACTAATGAAAGCGAAATAAACGGTTTCTACCTTGAAGTTACGAGTTGTCACATCATCCCCAACTTGAAAGAAATTTCATCCCGAAATTTGTTAAGCAGTCTCGGAGAAATGAAAAGGTGAGTTAAGACTACCATGGATTTTCCTCGGGTACCACATCATCCCCAGCCTGAAAGGGAATTTCGTCCCGAAAGTCACCAGTCTTATCAGGATTTGATTCGGCAGTTTTGAATAATTGAGGATACTTGAGCTTCATCTGATCCTCACGTTCCCACGTGAACTCTGGTCCACGTCTTAAGTTCCAACGAACTCTCACGATTGGAATTCAACTGTGCTTACGAACCTTAACTTCCCGGTCCATAATTTCGATGGGTTCTTTGACAAACTGCAATTTCTCATCGATCTTCAGTTCCTGGAGTGGTACCACAAGTGCTTCATCGGACAAACACTTCTTTAATTGCGACACGTGGAAGACATCATGAACGTTACCCTACTCAGCAGGTAACTCGAGTTTGTAGGCCACTTTACTGATCTGTTCCAGAATTTTGAATGGCCCTACATAATAAGGATTAAGCTTGCCGCGTTTCCCAAATCGTACCACACCCTTCCAGGGTGAGGCTTTCAACATAATGCGATCGCCCACCGCGAACTCCAAAGGTTTCCTACGCTTGTCAGCGTAGCTTTTCTGACGGTCACGCGCTGCCGCCATACGATTTCTTATCTGAAAAATTTTCTCTGAAGTTTCAAGTACAAGTTCCGGACCTGTGATCTGGCTGTCACCCACCTCAGCCCAACAAAGAGGAGAACGACATTTCCGTCCGTACAATGCTTCGAATGGAGCTGCCTGGATGCTGGTATGGTAACTGTTGTTATAAGAAAACTCTCTCAAAGGCAAGTGCTTCTCCCAGCCGTTGCCAAAATCAATCACGCACGCTCGCAGCATGTCTTCAAGTGTCTGGATGGTTCGTTCACTTTAACCATTCGTCTGTGGGTGATAAGCAGTGCTCATGTCGAGACGTGAGCCGAACGATTTATGCATTGATTGCCACAAATCAGATATGAAACACGGGTCACGATAAGAAATAATAGAAGTTGGCACCCCGTGCCGAAAAACCACTTCCTTAAGATAAACAACAGCAAGTTGTGAGAACTTATCAGTTTCCATGATTGCAAGGAAGTGTGCTGATTTCGTGAGACGGTCGACGATCACCCAGATGGTATCATTTCCGTTTTGAGTTCTTGGCAAACTTGTGATGAAATCCATCGCAATTTGCTCCCATTTCCACATGGGTAACTCTAGTTGCTGAAGTAGGCCTGAGGGTTTCTGATACTCTACCTTGACTTTCGCACAAGTCAAACATTTACTCACATACGCCGCGATGTGAGCTTTCATTTTTGGCCACCAATATAATACTTTGAGGTCCTGATACATCTTATCCGAACCCGGGTGAACAGAGTATCGAGCCTTGTGTGCTTCATCCATCACAAGATCTCTATGGTTACCAAGCAAAGGGACCCATATTCGCTCCATGAAGTAGAGAATACCATCAGATCTCTCTACAAGTCGTTTCTCCATGCCCCGCAAATACTCGGCTTTATAGTTTTCTTCCTTCAATGCTTCGCTTTGAGCAGAACGGATTTGATCAGGTAGATTCGAGTGAATTGTGAGCTGTAAAGCTCGAACGTGTTTGGGTTTCATTTCCTTCCGACTAAGGTCATCAACTACAGCATTTGCTTTGCCTGGATGATATTTGATAGCACAATCGTAGTCGTTCAAGAGTTCTACCCAGCGACGCTGTCGCATATTCAATTCATTCTGGTCGAAAATATGCTGGAGGCTCCTGTGATCGGTGTAGATAGTGCATTTGGTACCGTACAGATAATGCCTCCAGATTTTCAAAGCGAAAACCACAGCCCCCAACTCTAAGTCATGAGTCGTGTTATTCTTCTCATGAACCTTCAACTTCCTAGAAGCGTACGCTATCACCGACTCGCGTTGCATCAGCACACAACTGAGACCCTGAATAGAAGCATCACAATACACCACAAAATCCTCGGTACCTTCGGGTAAAGATAAGATCGGTGCACTACAGAGTTTTTGTTTCAACAATTGAAAAGCATCTTCTTGTTTCGTTCCCCAAGAGTATACAACACCTTTATGTGTCAATGAAGTAAGTGGTAGATCGATCCTTGAGAAGTCTTTGATAAACCTGCGATAGTACCCAGCGAGACCAAGAAATTGTCGCACCTCTGAAGGAGTCTTCGGTTCCGCCCAATTTCTGATAGCATCAATCTTAGCAGGATCCACGTGTATCCCTGATTCATTCACAATGTGGCCAAGGAAGTGTACCTCTCGAATCCAGAAGTCACACTTAGAGAATTTCGCGTAGAGTTGCTCCTTCCTCAGGAGCTCCAAGATAAGTCGTAAGTGTCGCTCATGATCTTCCACGTTCTTAGAATAAATCAAGATGTCATCGATAAACACGATGACGAAATCATCGAGATACGATTTGCACACGCAGTTCAGGAGGTCCATGAAAACCGCTGGGGCGTTTGTCATCCCAAACGGCATAACCAGAAACTCATAATGGCCATACCGCGCTCGAAAAACTGTTTTCGGAACATCCTCCTCTCGAACCATCATCTGATGATAGCCCGATCTTAAGTCGATTTTCGAGTAAAAACTTTACCCTTGCAATTGGTCAAACAGGTCGTCGATGCATGGTAATGGATAGCGGTTTTTTGACGGTCACCTTGTTCAGTTCTCAATAATCTATACACATACGAAAGGACCCGTCTTTCTTTTTCACAAACAGCACTGGGACTCCCTAAGGCGAAGAACTGGGTCGAATAAATCCCCTATCCAATAGTTCCTGAATTTGATTGGACAACTCTTGCAATTCTCCAGGTGCAAGACGATAAGGAGGACGAGCAATCGGAGTTGCTCCTGGTGTAAGGTCAATCTAAAATTCCACTTGACGGTGAGGAGGTAAACCAGGAAGTTCCTCAGTAAACACATCAGAAAACTCACGAACAACTGGCAGGTCTTCGATCTTCCTCTCTTCAGAATGAGTATCAGTAATAAGTACTAAAATAGCAGGATACCCCTTTCGTAGACACTTCTGAGCTTTCATAGCCGAAACGATGCTAACCATCGCACCACTTTGATGACTTTGAACCGATAGAGATTCTCCACTGGGGAGAGGAATACGCACGATTTTCTCTTTACAGAGTATGTCAGCACGGTGCTTGGACAACCGGTCCATACCAACCATACGTCAAAACTACCAAGGGTAACAGGAAGGAGGTCAATGTCAAACACTTGACCCGCAAGATCTAGTTTACACCCCAAAAGGACATGTGAAGCTTCAATCATTTTGCCATCAGCTAATTCTACTACATGCTTAGCTTCTAGAGGTGTTGGGGTTAACCCTAATCGTCGACTGAACTCTAAAGACACATAACTCCAATCGACACCGGAATCAAATAACACAGAAGAAAAGAGATTGTTCACCGTAAACGTACCAGTCACGACATTGCCGTCATTCCTAGCATCACCAGCACCAATCGTGAATACCCTTCCACGAGCACCATTGCCCCCATTGTTGCCGTTGTTGTTGTTCCCAGCATTGTTATTATGATGATTGTTGTTATCATTGGCATTCTGATTCAGCTGAGGGCAATCCCGTTTAATGTGGCCCTCGTCCCCGCACTAGAAACACCCTTTCCTATTGCCTTGGTTCTGATGGAGCTGTTGCCTTTGCTGTTGTCGATGCTGTTGCTGATTCTGCTGCTGTTGTTGCTTTGGGAACAGAGCTCTACAGTCTTTTGCCATATGGCCCACCTTATCACACCTATGGCACGCTCGGACACACGGTCCATGACAATGATAACCACAGTTGTTGCACTTTGGTTTCCTACCAACGTAGGAGCCTTGATTCGGACTGTTGCTCTGACCTTGGTTAACAGAGGAGGACTGACTAAAGCTACGATTATTGCTGTTATCTGGCCTTTTCTACGATTGATTCGAGTTGGACAACTTGTCCGTATCATTCCACTTGCGCTTGTTATCACTAGCATGGATGGTAGTAGCACTAGGAGTAGCAGAAACAAGTGCCGGCAGCGAGCCACGCTCGACCTCTTGGTCTATAATCTTGTGTGCAAAGCGAATGATCTGAGGTAAGTTGTTAAGATTTGCACCAGTGACCAAACTCTTTACTGATGGTGCTAGGCCCTTGATGTACAACTTGATTCTTTGAGTTGGGGGTCGAGATAAGTTAGGGAACATGTTTGCTATCTCATGAGATCGTTTTGTGTAAGCCTCGATCTCGGACCCTTCCATCTTTAGATTGTAGTATTCATTCTCGAGTTTCTGAATCTCGTCACGAGGATAGTACCCCTCCCACATTAACTCCTTGAAATCCTCCCAAGTAGTTGCATTAGCCATCTCGATGCCCAACATCTGTACCAGGGCATTCCACTAAGTTAAGGCACCATCCTCCAAGGTGCCTGAAGCAAACTTCACCCGGTCCCCCACGGGACCGTTACCCATAGCAAAGACTGACTCAGCTTTCTCAAACCAACGAAGTAGCCCCTTCAGTCCCACTGAATGTCTGGGGCTTACAATCCATGAACGTCTTAAACATGCAAACAGGCGGATTGTTTTGATTCCCGGGTTGACCAGCTTGATAAGCTGCTAGGGCTTCAGCCACATGTGTGTTGATAAGCTCGGTTAATTCTGCTTGAATCATAGCAATGTGGCCACGTCCTCCGTTGCGGCCTCCACCACCTCCACCACGTCCACTCATGAAAAGGGGAAAAGCTTAAGGGTCGAGATTTAGTAGGAGTCATGTTTCTCTATGACTTCCACATTCTACTGAGTTCTATCATTACGTCAGACAACAGAGCGGAACCCCTTTCACATGTGTCAAGCCTCACTGGGACTCACATGCACCCCACATTATTATTATGTGTGCACCCATAATAATAATGCAATTTGCATGTTTATCTCAGTTCCTCCCAACTCATGCTAAAAGGTTCCTCAAGTTTGAGCAGCAGGACAAAAGACATCACATAACATGAATCATAAAAGTCTAGAGAAATATCGCATTGTGACTCTATCAACCACCTAACTTAGGCAAGTAATACATGAATTCAGTCTGTAGTGCTAAGTGTGCAATCACATGCAACATCATACATAAGTGTACACTAGATATGCTGTGCAATAAGTAAACGAGAGACGAACCTTGCAATCTGGAGCTGAGTGTCATGGTCGATTTCGATGCTGTTCGGTTATAGTCTGGTTTTATAAAAGCGTTTTAAAACCTAGTTCACTATAACTAGTGGCTCTGATAACAAACTGTCACACCCCCCAAAATACCAATTGCGGAAACGCTGCGGGATGTGTGATGTACCAGGATCCAGCCACTAATCACATGGAACTATAACGCGATATTAAATAAAAGATTCCATTTATTTCATAACATAGTTTCGAATCATAATGTAACATCCGTGCTTGTAATCATTATGAGCAGTTCTATTACCAATAAAACAATGTTATTTGATCCCAGTGTTTGTTTGGTTGTGTTTTACATTTTTCATGTTTTGACTTTTATGTAATTTCAAACTCTACATCGCTTTCTGGAGAGTTATAAACAAACGGATGCGTAAACGTACTCAGTTTAACGCGACAAATACTCCGGAACATTAACATATACTCAACATACCTTAAATAACCTTTACATAACTTAGAAATAAGTTTTAAAGGCTTTGGTATGGCAAAAACAAGTTAATTCGTTTACAGGGACTAAACTTGACAAACTGCGAAAGTATGCCAATTTGAACTGTAACGAACATTCCGGAACATGACCACAAGTTAAACATACCATAAATATCCTTTACATAGCTTAGAAATAGGCTTTGAGGGGTTCGGTATGCTAAAACAAACTTTTGGGTCATTCAGGGACTAAAAGTGTCAAAAAGTGCACAAGTTTGCACTTTCGCGCATAACTCACGTTCTGAATACATCCGGACATTCAAAAATTTATGTAAGCATGACTATATTATGCTTTAGTGTTTGGCTTGCCAAAAATTCATTCGTCGCGTCATTTGGTTCGTTTTTCGCGCTTGTGCGCATTCCGTCGTAATTAAGCGAACATCGCGTTCGTACGACCAAACGAACCATCATCCGGCATATTTTTGAACATGTTTCATGTCCACAATGTTTAGGCATCATTTTAGGGCCTTAAAGTTGGCTTTACGAGCCTTAGAAGTGTCGGAAATAGCCTTAAACACGTGCAGGGACTGAAACTGTCATTTTTCAAACATGTTTCTGATCTGACATGTCCAGGCGGCCCGCATTAGATTATGTGCATCCTGAAGCGGGCCACGTGGCCCCTTCTGACCAGATTAAATTAATCAAACAGCAGATTGCAGCTGTTTAATCCTCCACCACACACTCACACTTGTCTAGTCAGCTGATAAGAACCAAATTTTAGTCACCACAACTTTCCAACACTTGTACGGATGCGATTAAAGCACGGTTTCCATGAAACGATCTTAACGGTGGACCGAAAACTATAAATACCCCATTCCCCCCATTGCTCAAATCACTAGAATTTTGATTTGAGAAACTCTAAGTTGAAACTATTGTTTCATACCTGAGATTTTCGAATCGAAATTAGCATTCGGGGACCCTTCGTAAGTATTCTTTCGTTCTTTTATTGCTTTTCGAGTCTTTCGAGTCTGAAAGTCAAACTTTGTTTGACTTTCTGCATTGACCAGTTTATGGTCAATGCGAAGTTCGTTTGAACTTCGCAACGTGAGTGTAATCACGTTGGTTATAGTCCCTTGGGACTATGCCTACTGATTACCACGTTGTCTAGGGTCGTAGGGTAAGCGATCTAATAAATCGCTTATACCTCGAACCCGACCCATTTGGTCGATCATTAGGATCCGACCAAACACATTAGGTGACCATAGTAGGTAGGGAATAACCTTCCGAGGTTATACCCTATGGTCACATCGTTTGAGTAGTTGTATGATAGGTAGTTTATATGCCTTAGGTAAATTACCAGAATACCCTTTTCATGTATAATTGGTAATTAAGCATATGTAACCTAAACCTTTGTCACATAACTGATTATGTAACATGTTTAGGCATATTCTACTTGTCATAGGACTAGTTAGGCGGTCCGAATGCGTTTCACGCGAACGACGCGTTAAAGTAGCATAAGCTACCTAAACGGGTCGTAATGGGTCGTAAACAATTATGTTAGGTTTCATTTAGTATGTAGGCTTTGTTAAACCAAATGACACGAGTCTCTACACTCATTTGGTTTTCAAACCCTCATTCTATCCGATCTTCCGATTTAGGTCTGGTTTATTAACATAGTTACCTATATTAGGTGCCGTTTGATTCCGAGATCTCTAGCATTGCTTGGTGGTTATCTTAGGACTACTGAACAATCTCAAGTGAGTACATAGAACCCCTCTTTTACTGTTTTCCAAACTGTTTTGGGGTGGAACACATGTGCCTACTTGTTACTTTCCTGCTTTCCTGTTTTCACATCATATACCGGCTATGTTTGTTAGTACATTATAGTACATGATTTCATGACATTTCATGCTATGTATGTCCATTGTGTGCATACTTAGTACATTGTTTTACATTACATTTCTGCTATGTATGTTATCTGATAGCATGCTAGCACATTGATTTACAAGACTTTTCTGCTTTGTATGTTAACTTAGCATACTTAGTACATTGTTTTCACATGACATGTATACAACTGCTATAACATTTGGTTTGCACAAACGGGTCTTTATTACGTTCATTAACATTTGCTACGCCGCTCGGGAGTAAGTAGTGGTACCATAGGACTTAACAAATCCCATTCCTGACATCCCGGGTTTGTTTGGATGTAAGGAATGACTGAATCCGAAAACATTTCTTTTGATAACCTTGACTGAAAGGGTTATCCGACTGTCTCAAGGCTTGAATGTATGCGTTAACTTACCACATAAATGTTTGTATCAATGTATCATGCATCACTTTGCAAAACATAACTTTTTGATATATTCAAAATACTTTGTTTTGTACATTTTTACTTATGGTTTAAGTAGTCTTATTTTACTTACCATACATAACATTTGTTACACATTACTTGACTACTTTTGGACTATCAACATTTGACATGGCTTATACAAGGACTTTTGACTATTGGTTTAAACATAGACTTTATACATTGGTGGTTTGTTTAAGTGACTTAAGTAACGAGATGTGAGTAATATGATACAAGCATGGTGGATACGTCGCTGGTACTTCCTATATATAAGTGTTTGTATTATATTACATATCATAGCGTTATTTAAATCATTCATTTTGGACATATACATTTTATACAAGTAACATGTTTTCACAAAACTGTGGTTTATAATACGGTTTATTTTATACAACTCATTTTACATGGTTATTCATTTAACCATACATAATTCACTTATTTATACATATCATCTGAACTTATTGTTTTTCAAGCGATTTACAAAACAAATCAAATAACAAGGTTCATGACTAAGCTTTTTCTTAAACTTAAGTCATGAATCCTATTTTCACAAAACCTATGTATCTCACAGGCATTTTTATGCTGACGTACCTACTTTCACATGTGTTTTCAGGTGCTTTTCCGTTGGATGATGATCATGACACTAGGGCGGACCTGTGCCTTAGAGACTTAAAATGAAGATAGACTATGTTTAATTATGTTATAAACTCTTTGATTTCTGTTTAAGACAATGAAACTCTTATGTTAATAAATAAATTATAACTTTGTTTGCCATGGATTTGAAACAATAATTCTGTTACAACACTCCCCGACGTTTTCCGCCACGTCTTGTATGATATACGTGGTCGGGGTGTGACAGAAGAGTTGGTATCAGAGCCAATGGTTATAGGGAATTAGGTTATTAGTAATGCTTTGACCTAGACTATAACCTTTCTAGGACCCTAACACGAGTTATCTTGTGTTTAGATCTTAAAACATGTACATCACCTATCCTTAGGTGATTATCAAAACAAGAACCAAAATTTTTCTGAAACGATTTTTGAAAAACAATCATCTGTTTTTGAATAAATTATTACAAGGTTTTGAACCCTCTTTTGTAAGGTTTTGAACCCTTCCAGTTTAACTAAAATTTTTGGCCTTGTGCCTTCAAATTTTCAAAATCTCGTCAACGTTTTGGGTTTTAAATAATGTGAACACGTGCAAACTGGAAGAGTGAATGCCTATATTCTGGGTTTTCTGTCTAGGCAAGCACTTCGTATATATCTCATCAGACGCGAGACCAGTTGTGCTTACCTGGGAATTCTTGGGATGAGTGTTCACTTATAGGCGAGCATGTCTTCGTGATACATTATTTTGACCCATTTACTTTGATTAGTCACTGTGTGTCGTTTGTTTGCTTGGTAATGCGGACGAATGACCACCATCTTTGTTTTTGTTGATTTTGTTTCATCTCATTCTCTGCATTCAATCATCTCACTCGTTTCCTTTCATGTTTTCCTCTTTTAGAATGCCTCCTCGACGCGAGAACCAGATAGCAACTGCCGAACTGGCAGAAATTATTGCGCAGCAGATGGCTGCTCAATTTCCAAATCTCTTTGCTCAATGGCAACAAGCCAACAACAACAACAATGCTCCATGAAAATACAAGGATTTTAACTCGGCTAAACCACTCAAGTTTAGTGGTTCTGAGGGAGCGACTGGGCTTCTTCAGTGGTTTGAGAGCATTGAGAATACTTTCCGCCACATGCAGTGTCTTGACAATCGCAAAGTCGAGTTTGCTTCGAGCGTATTTCAGAAGAGGGCTTTGACATGGTGGAACGGGGTTATGAGAGATAGGGGTGCTGAGATTGCTCTCGCACAGACATGGGCTGAACTTAGAGCCCTTATGATGAGGGAATTCTGTCCTCGTCATGAGCAGCGAGCTTTGGAGAAGGAATTTGATAATTTGAAGCAAGATAGTGGTGAGCATCGGGCGTATACTGATAGGTTTGAAGAGTTGAGTCTGCTTTGCCCGACTATGGTTACCCCACTCGACAAGGCCATCGAAAGATACATCGACGGCCTACCTGACTCAGTACAAGACATCCTTACTGGTAGTGACCCTGCCACACTCCGTCAGGCGATCGAGTTATCAGCGACATTGACTGAGTCACAGATTCGTAAGGGAAAGCTGCATAAGAAGGGTGACAAGGGTAAGAAGCAGGCATCTGACAAAGGGGATGGTAAGAAAGGTGAAAACAAGAATGGGAAGAATTCGGGTTCCGCAAGAGGGTCTAGGAAGCGAAAGGCTTCCCAAAACTATGCCATTACTGCACAGGCTCAAGCTGCACCAAATCAGCCTGCGCAACCACCCGCCAAAAAGCCTTATTTTGGAAATGCACCTTTGTGCAACAGGTGTAATGGCCATCATCAACCACATCTCCAGTGTCGTCAGTGCACCAACTGCGGAAGATCTGGTCATCTTGCTGTCAACTGCCGCATTCCTGTTAACCAGAACCAGGCAGTTCAAAACCAAGCTCAACAAGTTGCTCAGCCTCTTGCTCAGCAACAAGGCCAAGCTGCACGACCTCATTTTCCTCCTGGTTCGTGCTACAATTGTGGGGATCTTACCCACTACAGGAACCGATGCCCAAGGCTAGCCAACCAGAATCCGAATTAGGCTCCGGATCGAGGCCGAGCCTTTAACATGAATGCCCAAGAGGCGCAGGCGGACGATAATGTGGTGAACGGTACGTTCTTTACTAATAATCAGCCTGCATCTGTTCTTTTCGATTCTAGTGCCGATAAGAGTTTCGTGTCATTGTCTTTTGAGCCAATGCTTCGCGTGTCTAGAACGAAACTAGGAAAACCTTTGACAGTAGAAGTTGCTAGTGGTGAACCCATTATTCTTGATTCTGTTCTTCGCAACTGCCTGTTGAACCTTAACGACCATCTTTTTCCTATCGACCTCACGCCAATGCAACTTGGAAGCTTCGACGTCATTGTGGGTATGGATTGGTTATCTAAGCATCACGCAGAGATAATTTGTTCTGAGAAGATTGTTCGTGTGCCGCTTTCGACAGGCGAGATCCTACAGGTTCAAGGTGAGAAACCGTCTGGTAGTCTCAAGCTCATGTCTTGTTTTAAAGCTCGGAAGTATCTGCGGAAGAACTAGGTGGCTTTCTTAGCACATGTTACAGAAGATAAAGGCAAGGGTAAGACTATTTCAGATATTCCTATCGTTCGGGATTATTCTGAAGTTTTCCCTGAAGATTTACCTGGCCTACCTCCAGCACACCAAGTCGAGTTCCGCGTTGATCTCGTACCTGGTGCAAATCCCATTGCCAGAGCTCCATATCGTCTTGCACCATCTGAGATGCAAGAGTTGTCTAAACAGCTTCAGGAGCTCTCTGACAAAGGTTTTATCCGTCCTAGCTTTTCACCCTGGGGTGCTCCCGTTCTTTTTGTCAAGAAGAAGGATGGATCTTTTAGGATGTGTATCGATTATCGTGAGCTTAACAAGCTTACCATCAAGAATCGATATCCCCTACCTCGCATTGATGATCTCTTTGATCAGCTACAGGGCGCTTCTTATTTTTCGAAGATTGATCTACGTTCTGGGTATCATCAACTTCGGGTGCATGAAGAAGATATTCCCAAGACAGCGTTCCGTACTCGGTATGGGCACTATGAATTCACAGTCATGCCATTCGGTTTGACTAATGCTCCTGTTGTTTTCATGGACTTAATGAATAGGGTCTGCAAACCTTATTTGGATCAGTTCATCATTGTTTTTATTGACGACATCTTGATATACTCTAAGACGCGAGCTGATCACGAGCAACATCTTCGTCTTACTCTGGAACTCCTTAAGAAAGAGCAACTTTTCGCCAAATTCTCCAAGTGTGAATTCTGGCTTAAAGAGGTTCAATTTTTAGGACATATTATCAACGAACGAGGTATTCAGGTAGATCCCTCCAAGATCAGTGCGATTAAGGATTGGGATACGCCTACTACTCCTACTGAAGTTCGTTCTTTTCTTGGTCTAGCGGGTTATTACCGCCGCTTCATTGAGAACTTCTCAAAGATCGCAGTTCCTCTAACTGCTCTAACTCAGAAGAACAAACCCTTTGATTGGGGATTCAAAAAAGAGGAAGCTTTTCATCACTTGAAGCAGAAGCTTTGCGATGCGCCTGTTCTATCATTGCCTGAGGGTGATGATGATTTTGTCGTGTATTGTGATGCATTGAAATTGGGCCTTGGCTGTGTTCTAATTCAAAGGAACAAAGTCATAGCATATGCATCGAGGCAGTTGAAGATACATGAGAAAAACTACACCACTCATGATCTTGAGTTGGGTGCAGTTGTTTTCGCTCTAAAGATCTGGAGACATTATTTGTACGGTACAAAATGTGTGGTTTTCACGGACCACAAAAGTCTCCAGCATATCTTCAATCAGAAAGAACTCAACATGAGGCAACGACGTTGGGTTGAGCTTTTAAACGACTATGACTGCGAAATTCGCTACCATCCTGGTAAGGCGAATGTCGTAGCTGATGCATTGAGTCGTAAGGAACGTACTAAGCTTCATTGTGTACGTGTTCAATCTGTTATTCAAGCTCGATCCGATATCCAAGCACGCATTTCTCAGGCTCAACAATCTTGTGTTTCACAAGGTTTGATGGATAAGGAATTTCCCTATCACATAACACCTGCTCTGGAACTGAAGGACAATGGATCCTATTACTTCATGGACCGTTTGTGGGTCCCAAGCCAGGATGATCTTCGTACCTTGCTTATGGATGAAGCCCATAAGTCTCGTTATTCTATTCATCTGGGCTCAGATAAGATGTATAAGGATCTTCGTATTCAGTATTGGTGGCCTGGTATGAAGAAAGACATTGCCTTATACGTATCAAAATGCCTTACTTGTCTAAAGGTTAAGGCTGAACATCAGCGTCCTTCTGGTTTATTGGTGCAACAAGAGATCCCAGTTTGGAAATGGGAAAAGATTACTATGGATCTTGTTACCAAACTTCCACGCACTAAGAAAGGTCATGATGCCATCTGGGTAGTTGTTGATCGTCTTACGAAGTCAGCACATTTCTTGCCAATCCGTGAGGATTTTCCTGCTGACAGACTTGCTCAAATCTATGTGGATGAAATTGTAGCTCGACATGGTGTTCCGTTGAACATCATTTCGACAGAGATGCTCGTTTCACTTCTCATTTTTGGAGAACCATGCAATCTGCTATGGGGACCCAACTTAATCTGAGCACAGCTTATCATCCGCAAACGGATGGTCAATCTGAGAGAACAATCCAGACTCTGGAGGATATGCTTAGAGCTTGTGTGATCGATTTTGGTGGTAGCTGGGATTCACATCTTAAATTGATTGAATTCTCCTACAACAACAGTTATCACACCAGCATCAAAATGGCTGCTTTCGAGGCTCTCTATGGTCGAAAATGTCGTTCACCAGTCTGCTGGAATGAGATCGGCGAGGCTCAACTTACTGGACCTGCCCTCATTTTAGAGACAACTGACAAGGTCAAGAAAGTTCGCGATAACCTTCAGACAGCTATGAGCCGTCAAAAGAGTTACGCGGATCCAAAATGCAAACCCTTGGAATTTCAAGTCGGTGATCGAGTATTACTTAAGGTCTCACCTTGGAAAGGTGTGATCAGATTTGGAAAGAAAGGAAAACTTGCACCTAGATACGTTGGACCATTCAAGATCGTCGAAAGAATCAGAAAGGTAGCCTACAGACTTGAGTTACCTCGGGACCTTGGAAATGTTCATCCAACCTTTCACGTGTCTAATCTCAAGAGGTGTTTAGCTGATGAGAACCTCCACATACCGCTTGACAAAATTCGTGTTGGCAAAACACTGAAATTTGTTGAGAAGCCTGTGGAAGCAAAACGTGGACCCGAGTTTACTTGGGAACGCGAAGATCAAATGAAAGCGAAATATCCACATCTTTTCCCACGAGTTTCCTCTAAATAAATTTCGGGACGAAATTTCCACAAGTAGGGGAGACTGTAACATCCGTGCTTGTAATCATTATGAACAGTTCTATTATCAATAAAACAATGTTATTTGATCCCAATGTTTGTTTGGTTGTGTTTTACATTTTTCATGTTTTGACTTTTATGTAATTTCAAACTCTACATCGCTTTCTGGAGAGTTATACGCAAACTGATGCGTAAACGTACTCATTTTAACGCGACAAATACTCCGGAACATCAACATATACTCAACATACCTTAAATAACCTTTACATAACTTAGAAATAAGTTTTAAAGGCTTTGGTATGGCAAAAACAAGTTAATTCGTTTACAGGGACTAAACGTGACAAGCTGCGAAAGTATGCCAATTTGAACTGTAACGAACATTCCGGAACATGACCATAAGTTAAACATACCATAAATATCCTTTACATAGCTTAGAAATAGGCTTTGAGGGGTTCGGTATGCTAAAACAAACTTTTGGGTCATTCAGGGACTAAAAGTGTCAAAATGTAACAACCCTGATTTCAAACATGTACTTGTTTGATACACATCTCGCGTTTTGAGATGCAAATTTGTTGATTCATGCTTTGTTTTATGCTCTTACATGATTTACCGGCCCAAACACGTGAGGAATTGCTTTAATAGTTTGGTTTCATGCTTGAAAACAAGGTTACATTAGTTACAGGGACCTAACTTGTCACTTAGGGAAAGTATAAGTTTAGGGACCAAATCGTCATTCCTTGAAACTTGTTTGAAAACTCTGATTTTAAATCCGTAGGTAAAACCGTCACTATTTTACAAAATATAAAGTTTGGGGACTAAATTGTAATTTTTGAAACTTGAAAGTTCGGGTTAAAAACGTAAAATTTGTAAAACATAAAGTTTAGGGTCCTTTATGACATTTTTGAAACTTGTTTTATAAATAAAAACATAAGTTTTTAAAAGTTTTAAAAGTTTAGGGTTTAAAATGTAATTTTAGAAACTTATATTATATAAAATAAATAAACACATATATTTTTGATATTAAAGTCCAAGGACCATTGGGTCATTTTTCCAAACTAGTAGTTTAGGGACTACTATTGTCATTCTGAAACTGTTTTTCAGTTAAAAATCCTAACCGGGTTAAAAATTATAAAAGGATTTCAAATTTAGAAACAAATTCAGTTAACTTTTCCAGTTAACAAGTCCAGGGACCATTCTTGACATTTTCGAAGTTTATTTAACCGAAATAACTAACTCAGTTAAACCTGTTATAAAGAAAACATGTATTTAACAACTAACTTGGTTAGGCTTCTTAGTTAAAAGTAAGGGACCTGTTCTGTATATACAGAAACCTCAGGGACCATTTTTGAAACTGCGAATTCAAAACGGTTTTACACCGTTTAGTCCGCCGGAGACCAGCCAAATCGCAAACAGACAAATCTCTTTGATCAACGAACACACCTACTTGTTCTCCTAGACATCATGATCCGTCCAAAGTTTTTAATTTTACCAAACCATGCAATCCTGTTACCGAAATCGGAAATGCTTAAAACAATTTTAGTGGGAATCGATTTGTCGGTTTTCTGTTGTTACTGAATCAATTAAACTCGTTATAAGATTTATGAAACCTCCACGAACCTCTCAGACCTTTCAAACCACATAAACACTACCTACATTGTCTCTGGTTCTCGTCTGTTACCTCGCCGGAATACGTAGTCGCCGGACATAGCCGGGAGCTCAATCCAATCGATACCGGAGACCTCTCTTTCGACACTTCGGTATCCTTTCATCCACATAACATTCCTGTTAATTTAATTTAAGTATTATGCACATTTAATAGGTTAATTGCTTGGTTTGACTTCTGTTGACTTACATTTGGGGAAGACGATGATGATTTATATTTGTATTTTAATTTTTATTTTAATCTGTTAACAAAAGTATTTATATAAATTCGATATTTATGATATAAAATCCTAAATTTTTATCTTATATTCCTGTCATATTAGTGTATTTATTAAAAATATAAAAGTTTGAAAAATCTTTATGATTCTATGTTATTTAATTTAGAAACTGTTCTGAATTAAAATAATTATATTAATTCGATATTTTTGAATTAATTCATTAAATTTTTATGGTAATTATTTTGAACAGTAAACCTTGTAAAAATAAATTTTTATAAATCTTTGACACTGTTTTCATATTTTTATAATTTAAACAGCTAAAATACTTGTATATTAAATTTAAACTTTAATCTGTTAAATTAATTAGTTATATAAATGATGCCCTAAATTATTTTTATGATATTACTTGTATTATTCTAAGCATGTATAAAATTTATCACTGTTTGATAATTTATAGATTTATTTACATAAATTAAATCAGATAAATCACTTAATTAGGCTTAATTGTTTTAATTAGATAATTAAATGATTTTGGCCTGAAATTTATTTTTTATATTTTGTGCATGTTTTACTGAAATTATAAAAATCCAGAAACCATGTTTCGATATTGCATGTTATTTTTATATAATTAAATTCACAAAATCAGTTAAATCATATGATTTATAGAGTTAATTTAATTAAATTAAATACTATGAGTTATGATTTATATTAAAAAAAAATTATTTTTGTAATTTTATACATGTTATGCTGGGATTATTAAAAATCAGAAACCATGTTTATCCTTTTAATTTCTAGATTATTATAAATCAGTTATGTGCAATTATCCTTTTAATTTCTAGATTATTATATAAAATTAATTCAAGGCCATAATATTTATTTTAAATCTGTAATATTGCATGTTAATTTTTAAAAATGATATTTCTAAGTTTCTGATTTAAATCAGTTAATTAGACAATTATTTAGATAATTCTTCAGTTATTCCATTTTTAAACAAATAATTAACTGTTTATTTTAAATATATTTATTTCTGCCATGATAATTATTTTAAATCTGAATTATACTTATTATATAATTAAAACGTTAATTTTAATTATTCTGCCCTAAATTAATTATTAGATAATTAAATTGTATAATTATCTTATTATTTTGAAAATACACATATATATTTTGTTGTTTAAATATACAAATAATAATATTTTACTTATCATTTGTATAACTTAGTATTTTATATAAATACTTCACAAATTTATCAAATTACCAAGTGTTCCCCAAACAGATTGTCAACCCGTACAACACCAAGACCTAGTCACCCGTTATTACAAAAATTCAGTTTTGCCCGTGTTAATGTTATGCTCTATACTTGTTTGTTTGGTGCATGTTTATAGAATGACGCGGAAAGACTTGTTCCCGCAAACTCTTATCTAAATACTTGTTTGGAATTTATTTCACAAGCAAGGTGAGTTCATAGTCCCCATTTTCTGTTTTACAACATTTTCGGGGTGAAACATATGTAATAATGTGATATAAGCTCATTTTCATTGTTGTGGTTACCTTGATTGTTTTTTTGCAATTGTTGATTACTTGATGCTTAACTTACATTCATTAACTCCGTACAAGCCGAGCGGTAGTATTATAGCGCTATAGGGGGAACGCCTCACCCGACTTCACGGTCAATTGTTGTTGTTGTTGATAGTCATGTTAGTCATTATGCGAGGTCTGGGTGATCAATGCCGTGTCATGCAACACAGGTTTGAATGTTAACCAAGCGGGACTTGTTTCAATCAGTTGTTTAGAACATATCAAATGCCACATTGTTAAACATTTTATTTAATTATCACATTATTTGTTTATTACCAAACTAACCAAAACCTATGAACTCACTCAACCGTTTGTTGACCCGTTTATTTTAACATATGTTTCAGGTGTTGATTGTTTGAAGTTAGCTTTGCTTATGGATCACATAGGATTGCTCAAGACAAGTGCCTTAGCTTTAAATAAAAACAAGGACCTTTTTGTGAACAATGTGTTGTATTGTACTAGTTTGGATGTGAATGCAATCCTATCAATCAACTTAATTATATTTTAACTTTAATTTAATCACCATGTGCTCATATGCATTCTACCATGTTTCGTGATGCCCTCGACGTTTCCGCCTCCGGTCAGGGTGTCACACAAAAAGTGCACAAGTTTGCACTTTCGCGCATAACTCACGTTCTGAATACATCCGGACATCCAAAAATTTATGTAAGCATGACTATATTATGCTTTAGTGTTTGGCTTGCCAAAAATTCATTCGTCACGTCATTTGGTTCGTTTTTCGCGCTTGTGCGCATTCCGTCGTAATTAAGCGAACATCGCGTTCGTTCGACCAAACGAACCATCATCCGACATATTTTTGAACATGTTTCATGTCCACAATGTTTAGGCATCATTTTAGGGCCTTAAAGTTGGCTTTACGGGCCTTAGAAGTGTCGGAAATAGCCTTAAACACGTGCAGGGACTGAAACTGTCATTTTTCAAACATGTTTCTGATCTGACATGTCCAGGCGGCCCGCATTAGATTATGTGCATCCTGAAGCGGGCCGCGTGGCCCCTTCTGACCAGATTAAATGAATCAAATAGCAGATTGCAGCTGTTTAATCCTCCACCACACACTCACACTTGTCTAGTCAGCTGATAAGAACCAAATTTTAGTCACCACAACTTTCCAACACTTGTACGGATGCGATTAAAGCACGGTTTCCATGAAACGATCTTAACGGTGGACCGAAAACTATAAATACCCCATGCCCCCATTGCTCAAATCACTAGAATTTTGATTTGAGAAACTCTAAGTTGAAACTATTGTTTCATACCTGAGATTTTCGAATCGAAATTAGCATTCGGGGACCCTTCGTAAGTATTCTTTCATTCTTTTATTGCTTTTCGAGTCTTTCGAGTCTGACTTTCTGCATTGACCAGTTTATGGTCAATGCGAAGTTCGTTTGAACTTCGCAACGTGAGTGTAATCACGTTGGTTATAGTCCCTTGGGACTATGCCTACTGATTACCACGTTGTCTAGGGTCGTAGGGTAAGCGATCTAATAAATCGCTTATACCTCGAACCCGACCCATTTGGTCGATCATTAGGATCCGACCAAACACATTAGGTGACCATAGTAGGTAGGGAATAACCTTCCGAGGTTATACCCTATGGTCACATCGTTTGAGTAGTTGTATGATAGGTAGTTTATATGCCTTAGGTAAATTACCAGAATACCCTTTTCATGTATAATTGGTAATTAAGCATATGTAACCTAAACCTTTGTCACATAACTGATTATGTAACATGTTTAGGCGTATTCTACTTGTCATAGGACTAGTTAGGCGGTCCGAACGCGTTTCACGCGAACAACGCGTTAAAGTAGCATAAGCAACCTAAACGGGTCGTAATGGGTGGTAAACAATTATGTTAGGTTTCATTTAGTATGTAGGCTTTGTTAAACCAAATGACACGAGTCTCTACACTCGTTTGGTTTACAAACCCTCATTCTATCCGATCTTCCGATTTAGGTCCGGTTTATTAACATAGTTACCTATATTAGGTGCCGTTTGATTCCGAGATCTCTATCATTGCTTGGTGGTTATCTTAGGACTACTGAACAATCTCAAGTGAGTACATAGAACCCCTCTTTTACTGTTTTCCAAACTGTTTTGGGGTGGAACACATGTGCCTACTTGTTACTTTCCTGCTTTCCTGTTTTCACATCATATACCGGCTATGTTTGTTAGTACATTATAGTACATGATTTCATGACATTTCATGCTATGTATGTCCATTGTGTGCATACTTAGTACATTGTTTTACATTACATTTCTGCTATGTATGTTGTCTGATAGCATGCTAGCACATTGATTTACAAGACTTTTCTGCTTTGTATGTTAACTTAGCATACTTAGTACATTGTTTTCACATGACATGTATACAACTGCTATAACATTTGGTTTGCACAAACGGGTCTTTATTACGTTCATTAACATTTGCTACGCCGCTCGGGAGTAAGTAGTGGTACCATAGGACTTGACAAATCCCATTCCTGACATCCCGGGTTTGTTTGGATGTAAGGAATGACTGAATCCGAAAACATTTCTTTTGATAACCTTGACTGAAAGGGTTATCCGACTGTCTCAAGGCTTGAATGTATGCGTTAACTTACCACATAAATGTTTGTATCAATGTATCATGCATCACTTTGCAAAACATAACTTTTTGATATATTCAAAATACTTTGTTTTGTACATTTTTACTTATGGTTTAAGTAGTCTTATTTTACTTACCATACATAACATTTGTTACACATTACTTGACTACTTTTGGACTATCAACATTTGACATGGCTTATACAAGGACTTTTGACTATTGGTTTAAACATAGACTTTATACATTGGTGGTTTGTTTAAGTGACTTAAGTAACGAGATGTGAGTAATATGATACAAGCATGGTGGATACGTCACTGGTACTTCCTATATATAAGTGTTTGTATTATATTACATATCATAGCGTTATTTAAATCATTCATTTTGGACTTATACATTTTATACAAGTAACATGTTTTCACAAGACTGTGGTTTACAATACGGTTTATTTTATACAACTCATTTTACATGGTTATTCATTTAACCATACATAATTCACTTATTTCTACATATCATCTGAACTTATTGTTTTTCAAGCGATTTACAAAACAAATCAAATAACAAGGTTCATGACTAAACTTTTTCTTAAACTTAAGTCATGAATCCTATTTTCACAAAACCTATGTATCTCACAGGCATTTTTATGCTGACGTACCTACTTTCACATGTGTTTTCAGGTGCTTTTCCGTAGGATGATGATCATGACACTAGGGCGGACCTGTGCCTTAGAGACTTAAAATGAAGATAGGCTATGTTTAATTATGTTATAAACTCTTTGATTTCTGTTTAAGACAATGAAACTCTTATGTTAATAAATAAATTATAACTTTGTTTGCCATGGATTTGAAACAATAATTCTGTTACAACACTCCCCGACGTTTTCCGCCACGTCTTGTATGATATACGTGGTCGGGGTGTGACACATAACTTAAAACCAAAACGTTCAGCGGAAGCATAATGTAAATCGTTATTCAAGTATTTCAAAAAAAAAAAAACTAAAGTACGAAACCAAAAAACATGTCACTTGTATCCAAGAGACTCGACCCATGACCACTCCAGCACTCCTAGATAGCAAGTTCCATGTCCATGACTCTAACGACCTATAAGCATGCAGACAAGTGTGTCAGACGACGCTGGTGAGTTCAAAGTTTGTTAACACGTTTAGTTACCGGATATAAGTTTAAAGCATTTCAGAAATACAATGTCGTTAATAACTCGATTACCGTAGATGGCTCCAGATTATTTGCCCTTCCCCAATGCTCTATCAAACATTGTTCGAGTGGTTAAGGTAATTAGTTCACGATCGTCCTCCCCGGTACGGTGTGAGGGTGCCAAACCTAATAGCGCTATCAACTAATAACCCCGTTGCCTCCCCGGCAACCAATTCGGTATATGATGGGACTTAATGATAGATATGAATGTATTAACCAACATCCCAGTTTAACATTCCAGTTAAACCCATTAACCCAACATTCCTCCCCGGAATATTTACCAGATGTCCCTCCCCGGGACGCATGCTTGAAAAAGAGCAGTGAACTCACCTTCGATTTACTCGGTAAATTAGTTATATGATCCAACTCAATCAACCAATCCTAATGTGGTTATCATACAACAATCAGTTTTGCATAAACAATCAGTCACACATCTTTACATATTGTAGCAAATAAAGTCATGTTTACACATTTCAAGTTGATCACACTGTCACACACCTAACCAGTTTGCATGCAAATCACCTAGTCATGCACGTATCTTATTACCAAACTGAATAAACATGTTCCATACACATATAGACCAACAATATTCTGATCGCATACTCTCCTCGGTGCGATCCAATAATACATGGTCCACACCAAGAAGGTGCGGCCCATTACAAGAGCCCAATCGAAGATCACGGCCCACAACCATGTGTGCGACCGGAGTGTGCGACTCGATACTATGTGCAGCTCAGTGGATCCCCCCAGATTATACTACAAAGTGTGCGACTCAAGGTAAAGTGTGCTACTCCTCTTTAATATGCGACAACGGATATGCCGGTTACTCTTTCCTTTGAATCATGGTCAAACAATTTAAGTCAATCACATGATTTCTTTTAATGGTTTATGCTATTGTGATTTCTTCATTATGTACTCATATAACTCTAATCATCACTAGAATCTATTAACAAAACCCTAGTGCTCATGCACATGCCCATGACCCAGTCAGATCAAAACCCGCATTTATACATCATAACAGCCCCTTTAGATAGTGTTTATGTTTTATTAATCAGATTCCTAGTGTTCAAGCATCTAGAGTTGTTACTATTAATCATGCGATTCTGAAACCTAATCAGATTATCTTAGCAACATCAAGCGACTATAATCATGCAACCAAAATAATCGACCAAACTCCTATCATCAAGTATTACATGTTCAACCGAGCACGACTATATTCACTTATATATTCGATGTCGTCAACGCGTTTCATGTCGACACACATTCATGAACCTATGGTTATGTTTGCATTAACAATCAGCTCAACAAGTTTCGGTTACCCGTTCATACCACACGTTCATGCATATCATCATATATAATTTACTCCATACTATCACAGTACACATAATATTAGCAGTGATTTCATGCATAAACCTATTTTCTTGCCAGACTTCAAAAACCAAGAAACAATTTAACAAGTATAATACCTAGCAGTCAATAAGAAGTTTGGTTTAGACTTGTTCTTGAATCCTGATTGCGTGTACAGAAGAGAGGCAGAAGGAATGGGAGGAACCGTAGGTCTTGTGCGCAGGTTAAGGTTTATTTCAAAGAAGTTATGGTGTTATATTAATGTGTGCAATTAAAAAAGGAAGTTGGGGCGGTTTGGTCACTTGGGCCGATATATAAGAACACGAGTTGGGGGGTTGGGCTACAAGTGGGATGTGGGTTGCACCCACAATATGCAAAGAAGGAACAATCCTTAACTATAACTATATATATATATATATATATATATATATATATATATATATATATATATTCCTACACACAATCAACTAGTTATAGTAAAACTACAATTAGTCAACTCAACAAAACTAATATAAAGGGTAATAATCAAGTTATGGTTCGGTCTCATAAATTCTGAGCTACGTGACTGGGTTCCAATAGTTCGGGTCGGTTCACGCTACGTGAATTAATTCATCGAATAATAAAAACATAAGATTTGATTAATGAAAGCGAAATAAACAGTTTCTACCTTGAAGTTACGAGTTGTCACTTTTATACCAGATCTGACGGAATTTCACATGTTTCCGGCTCGGATCTGTTAAACTTCACGTTTTACAACTGATTTTCCGAACTTTCCTTCTGATTTATGCAAATCCTTGGTGAAATCAGACTCAAACAGACTCTTGACTCAATCCTTAGTCAAGAGTCGGCATGAAAACTGAATTCCACCGGAAAACGGGCCGATTGACGGGTCCAAACATGAAATTCCATCAGAAACAGCTCGTCGGTTCGATAGGGGTGATACCCATCCGGTCGAACGAGCTGGGCTTGGTGTGTTTCCATTGTTTGACACGTCGTCACACCGTCTCCGTTAACTCAAAACTTAGAAAATTTTACGAAACTTCACTCACTGACCATTTGTTCGAATGGCCATCCGATCGGATGACCATTCGTCCAGTTGATCTGATTATGATAACACTTGTTGTTTGTTTTACAGGACACTATGATCAAAACATCGAAAACTTTAACAGTTCACAAACACCCATTGTTCGAATCCGTTCGAATGGTCATCCGCTCGGATGAGCATCTGATCGGATGGAACCCATCCGTTCGAATGGCCATCCGTCCGGATGACCATCCGTTCGGATGACCATCCGCTCAGGTAGTTTGTCAGAAACTTTAACTCGATTTTACATGATTCGACAATCTATTCCCGACCGGGTCAGCACTTAGAGGACTTATGCTCTGTTCCCCGCATGCAGGCTGATCTAGTGCTCCCTTCAATCCAACTAAGCAGTGTTTGGATATAAGCACCCACTGTGAGTATACTTGATCCCTTTTTGTTTCAAACACTTTTGAGATGCAACATGTATTCTATATCAAGACACTTGACACTTGAAACTTATTTGAAACACATTATATCCGCATTAAACATGAAAACATGATACTTGTGATACTTGAGACTTTTATGCTATGTGAACGTTTGATTCAGATGTGTAGCTCGCCTTTACAATTATAGCGCTATAGGGGTAACACACCGCTCTTTGAGTCTTGGGGAGTATTGTTAAGTTTTTGATTCTTTTACCTCCTCTTCGATGCGTCGAAGTAGGAAAGGCACACTAACGCGTTGGAGACTTGGGTTATCATATGAACCACGATAACTAGCATGTTGAAACTTGTGATATGTTGTTCATGTTAGATATGAGTTTTATACGTTAAACTATTATGCTATGTATTCAAACTTGTATACTCGCCAACATTCTTGTTGGTTGTATTTTAATACATCTTGCAGGTTGATAAGTTTGGATGCTGAAGAAATCAAGCTAGGGTGACTCTAGATACACACCTTAGATAAACAATGTTTTGTTTTAATCAATGTTTGAATTGTTTAAGATGTTTTTGATACAATTTTGATAGTGTTTGGCTTGTAAGACAATTTAGCATTTAATTATGAAACTTGATTTATCTATATCGAAACAAGTAGTGTTATGGATTCTCTTGAGAAATCTGATTCGCCTAGTGCCGTGCCCCGATGTTTCCGCCATCGGTTGGGGTGTGACATTAATGGGTATACCCGATACCCGCGGGTATACCCGATACCTGATGGGTAATTACCTGACAAATACCTGACGGGTATTGGGTTGGGTATGAGACACAATTTTACAAGTGGGTACTTGTATGGGATTACCAATACCCAACCAAACCCGACCCATTACCATCCCTAGATCGAACCCAACACCTATTGATTGTAGAGACAAGTGCTACCCAATGTACCAACCATCGAAATGTTTAAGTTTTGAAAATAAATTGTTCTTAACTTTTTACACTAATGGAATAATTGAAAAAAAACTAGTAGAAGGATCATTCGAACTGGGCAACAAAATGTTAAGAGGCGACGCGAACTCTGCTACGCTGTGGCCACCAATAAGGTACTATTATAGATATTTATATAATATATACATAGTATATAATATAAATAAATTTAAGGTCCTCTAGATAAACGGGCAGCCGGGGTTGCGGCTCGCCCACCCCTAAGGCCCTACCGCTCATGTTCTTGGTTTAATCTTCAATCTTGGTTAGGAATTGAATGATTGATGATTAGAAGATGAATAGAAGGTGTGGAATGGTGAAAGAATGCCCAAGAATTGCTCCTATGCTCTCCCAAATTCGTCCCTGGTCGAATGGAAAAGAAGATAGCTATGAAAACCTCATTTTCACAACTTTATATTTGATTCCCGTAATCCGAGTACCTTTGGTTACAATTGGAACTGTAGCCTATTGTGACAACTTCTTCCAAAAACCGTTTTCTTAATAACTCCTCCGTTTTTTTCACCGTTTACGCCCACGTCTTTATAATTCAATTCTCTATCATATCATATCATACTATAACATCTTTACTTCCTCTCCAAATGCATTCTCCAAAACATCCAATCTTCATATCTAACATGCAAAACTTCATTTTCTCATAATTAACCAATTCCACAGATATAAACATTCAAATATGCATAAGATTAAACATTAAACGCATATAAATTTACAAAACCCACCCATCATGTTCCAGGCATATTGGAACAATTTCAACTTAAAAACGTTTACCAAATAACCACCAACGCTCGTTTTATATAGTTTTATCCTTACGCGATAAAACAATACCGAGATTACTGAATGCAAAACCCTTGCACTTCCTAGGACGTTGCTAGACTTTATGGACCCAATTAATGTATAATTAAGTCTAAATGCACGTAATTAACAATTAACAATGATTAGATTGTATGTATTAACTTATAATCTTTTTCCGGAATATGTCATAGTTTTTTCGTCGGAACAATGTTGGCAAGGAAGCATCTTGTATTGTTGGATAGCATGGATGTCACTCTAATATTACCTTGTAGGATCAGGGATTGATCAATAATATGTTTATTAGTTTGGGATGAACAATCAATATGATGAGTATGAACAAGAATGTGCATAGACTCGTGCAAATCAGAGACAAAGTAATACACACAATAAACACACTATTTGCACACACTTTCAATTTCAATTTAAAGGTTAAATAACCTTTTCAACAACATAAACAGTGGGTCTTCTCTTATGAAACGTCTGGTCTTTATGTCTGCCACTTTTCCTTCCAGTTTTGACTTTATTTGTTGACTTTCATATTATAAACAAGAGAAAATTACAAAATAGCCAACAATTTATTTGACTTAGCAAAATGGCCATTTGATGCCTCCTTAGAGCAGGGCATCACGGATTCAAATGTGCGGGATGCCTCTTTCAAGACCCCTCATGTGTCTTTAAATATGGAAGTGACACGTGTCTCAAGACTCCTCCAATGCCTCTGGCAGACTCCTCCAAAGCCTCTGGCAGACTCTTCCAATGCCTCAGGCAGACTCTTCCCAAAATACATTAAGAAAATACTTTAAAATATTTAAAAAAATACTAAAAATATTTTTTTTTTAAATTTAAAAAAATTACTTTTTTAAATTTATATACGTAAAGATATCTTGGCTAATTTTAAGAAAATACATAAAAAAATTTAAAAAAATACTTTAATAAAATATTTAAATTAATTTTTTAAATTTATATACGTAAAGATATCTTTAAATACTTAAAAAATACTATACGTATATAAATTTAAAATACTTTACGTATATAAATTTAAAAAATCTTTTTTTTAATTAAAAATATATATATTTAAAAAAAATATTTTTAGTATTTTTTTTAAAATATTTTAAAGTATTTTCTTAAAATATTTTAGGAAGAGTCTGCCTGAGGCATTGAAGGAGTCTGTCAGAGGCATTGGAGGAGTCTGCCAGAGGCATTGGAAGAGTCTGCCAAATGCATTGGAGGAGTCTGCCAGAGGCATTAGAGGAGTCTTGAGACACGTGTCACTTCCATATTTAAAGACGCATGAGGGGTCTTGAAAGAGGCATCCCGCACATTTGAATCCGTGATGCCCTGCTCCAAGGAGGCATCAAATGGCCATTTTGGTAAGTCAAAGAAATTCTTGGCTATTTTGGTAATTAACTCTATAAACAAACTGATAATTAAATATGGATTACTAGGTTAATGCCCGCGTTAAACACGGCTTTAACAAAAAATAAATTATTTATGTTCAAATTTAATACTATGTAAAAACACATACATTAGAAGACAAAAAAACAAAATTATTCAAAGTATAAATCAGTTCGGAGTAAAACAGCTATTTTATATTGGTCGAATCCGGTTGGTGACTTGAAGCACATGTCTAAAATTTTAAACTATTCACTTATTATTAGTTTCCCCGACACAACAATAAAAGTTGTATTATATTAGTAATAATTTATCTTTTGACTAAAACTAACGCGTAACTGTCCGACATCTTTGAAATATTAGACACTTCAATAACAATGGACTGTAAACCACCGGTTGCCACTGTTAGCAAATACTAATTTTATAGCCCAAAACCTCATATTCATACTCTCCCATACATTCTACAGCCGAACAGTTTCCGATCTGACCCAACCATCTTGACAAACCGGCCCAACCAACCCGCGAAAGACTGGACTGATCCATCCTTATATGGTCTGGTCCTTGGTCCTCACTTTTCAGCCTAATCAGTCCCGGTTCCACGCCGGAGCGGATTATGCGGCCAGCATTTAACGGTCAACATATAATATGAACACTAAGATGATAGCTTAAGCACTTACTTGGTAAGCACCGACTAAGTTAAATAAGACACCATTAACTAATAAAGCTGTCAGCATTACTATGTTTATGTTGATGTCTCCAAAATATGACTAAGTAAAACTTGCATATACTAACCAACCTTTTACACAACTGACAACTGCCTAAGATTAGACTAACAACGCATTGCACATGTTACGTATTGGATTTTAATTCATGTATCGTGTTGTAATCTTATTATACATACCTGGTATCTTTCAATGCTGGTTTCTACTAAATCTCAAATACATTAAACTTATCCATACTATTAATGTACCACACCACAGGTTTCAACAACAACAACCACCTTACCATAACAGTATCACAAAGGACCCCTGGTTGGTCCACTCAACTCCTCCACCCTGTTGAGACCACCTTTTTCTAAAAGAAATACCATCAAGCAACACAATCAGTGATCATCATTTACGTGAAAAGGGTCGAATTGGATGCCTGGGTTATATATCATCTCTAACATGTTGAATGGGGCTAACAGAAATAAAAAGTAGCTAACAAACAATTTGAATGTCTGGCATATTGTACTTTAATGCTTAAACCTCTTAAATCATCCAAATAAAAAAAACAAATAACTACTTTAATAATATTGTCTATGTAATCCTGTTTAATATATAAACATATTTATTAAACTCAAGAGATAAAGAAAAAAAAGTGGACTCTTGACTCGTCAACTCCTTCGTTTTAACTTGCACCATAAAACTACCCATTTTGACCCAGACTAATTTAACTTGTCAAGAAACCCATTATTGCAACAAAATAGCAAAGTATAGTAGTTTGAGATATCAAATATGCTACAGAGCCACTTCTAGCTAGGGAACGCTCCTAGGATTTACACCAGGTGGTAAAAGCCTCCATTTCACACATCTATCACAACAAACACAATCTTCATTTATTACTGCAACCAAGTTACAACACCATATCAGAAACAGGTCCACCATTTTCTGTTATAGGCAAGCCTGGCCCCACTGGACCCACTACTAACAAAGATGGTTAGACCTTTCTGTTGATCAATTCTGTTTAAACTAAATGGAAAACATGAAAAATACATACCTGTTATACTATTCAAAGCAGTAGAGAATCCAGTCAGAGTGTTCGACATCTTTGTCAAGTTGATCCGGTTCCTCCTTAGGGTGTAAAGTGATGATGGTGATGAAAACCGAAAGTAGGGTTAGTTTCGGTTGAGGGAGAGAGGACGAATTATGATGTTAATGAGGGTTGGTTGATTGTATAAAGTGTCTAACCCTTTAACTCTCTAATAAGCCCCTTATTTATACACCCAAGAGGAAACCTAATTAGTTAATAAGGGTAATATGGTCCATCAACAATTACCAACTAATTATAATAGGTTATTAATATATTTTGATCTAATATAATATAAATGATTATATAGGCTACAAGATTAAATACTAAATAAATAATATTTAATCTAACATTCTCCCACTTAGCCAAGTAATCATTTATCATGAGTATTAGGTAAGCCTGGCCAGGAGTTAACACTCATTTTAGCCTTAAACCAAGAACTATAGCAGAGAAATACAGTCGTTGAATCATCATGCGACTCAGGACCCCCATTAGTCATACTATAGCCTCAATTTAAAACCTAACAGTTACGATCAAAATATGTATAAGCCCTTTAGCGTCTGATTTGTATTTATATTTGTCTATATGTCATTACACCGGCAGAACATATGTTAGAGACATACAAAATCAAACTGAGGAAATTTTATTAATTAAAACATAAGCTAGTACAATATGCCATTAAACAAGGTCTTTAGTAAGTCCCATATTCGATACATGTTCTTCGAAAACTTTAGGTGGGAGACCTTTAGTCATCGGATCTGCAAGCATATCTTTAGTACTAATATACTCAATACAAAGATTATTTTCCTCAACTCGTTCACGTACGAACAAGTACTTCGTATCAAGATATAAACCAGCTCCAGTCGAACTGTTACTGTTCGAGAAACTAACGGCAGCTGAATTATCACAGTAAAGCTTCAATGGTCTAGAAATAGAATTAACAATTTTGAGTCCAGTGATCAGATTTCTAAGCAACATTCCATGACAGGTTGCGTTGTAAACAGCAATGTATTCTGCCATCATTGTGGAAGTTGTAGTCAACTGTTGTTTATGACTTTTCCATGAGATAGGTCCGCCTGCTAACATAAAAATGTAGCCCGAAGTGGATTTCTTGTCATCTTTGCAATTAGCAAAGTCAGAATCAGAATAACCTACCACTTCTAAATGATCACTTCTTCTATATGTCAGTTTGTAGTCTTTCGTCCCTTGCAGATATCTAAGGACCTTCTTAGCTGCTTTCCAGTGATCTAAGCCAGGATTAGTCTGATAACGACCTAGCATTCCAGCAATGTAAGCGATATCTGGGCGAGTACAGACTTGAGCATACATCAGGCTCCCGACTACTGACGCGTAAGGTATCTGGCTCATTTGCTCCTTTTCAACCTCTGTTGTCGGACACTGGAATGAACCGAAAACATCTCCCTTAACTACTGGAGCGACGGAGGGTTTGCACTGTTGCATGTTGTAACGTGTAAGGACACGATCTATGTAAGTCTTTTGAGACAATCCTAAGATCCCTTTGTGTCTATCTCGGTGAATTTCGATGCCAATGACGTAAGAAGCATCTCCGAGATCCTTCATGTCGAAGTTATGCGAGAGTAACCGCTTCGACTCATGCAACATGTCTAAACTATTACTTGCCAATAGAATATCGTCTACGTAAAGGACAAGTATAGTAAAGTTACTCCCACTCATCTTGAGGTAGGTGCATTGATCCACTTGATTCTTCATAAAACCTTGCCTCTTCATGACTTCATCAAACTTTAGGTACCATTGACGTGATGCTTGTTTTAACCCATAAATGGATTTCTTCAACTTACAGACTAGATGCTCCTGACCTTCAGGTTTAAAACCTTCAGGTTGTTTCATGTAAACATCTTCGTCTAAGTCTCCGTTAAGGAAAGCAGTTTTGACGTCCATCTGATGCAGCTCTAAATCAAAATGAGCTACTAGGGCCATAACGATCCTTAATGAATCTTTACGAGAGACAGGTGAAAACGTCTCTTGATAATCAATTCCCTCTTTCTGAGTGTAGCCCTTTGCAACCAATCTCGCTTTGTAGCGTTCAACGTTCCCATTCGGATCCAGTTTTGTTTTGAACACCCATTTACAACCTACAGGTTTGGCACCATTGGGTAATTCGACTAAATCCCAAACGTCATTTTTCTTCATGGATTCAAGCTCATCAATCATTGCTTTGTTCCATTCAGAAGACTGATCACTGCTAATGGCTTCGTTATAAGAGATAGGATCATTGAGCTTTCCAGCATCCATTTCAGTCAGGTAGGTAACATAATCATCCCAATTAGTAGGCCTTCTTTGCCTAGATGACCTCCTGAGTTGATTATCGGGTTCAGCGTTGTCTTGCTTATGAGCGTTTGATGTGCCTTCGTTATGAGGTATAATGGGTTCTGATTGTGGAGGTGGAATTTGTGCAGTGACTTCAGGTGCAGTTGCATGGGGTACAAGAGGAGTAAACAGAGTAATGGTAAGCGACGAGTCTCCCCCCCCCCGCGCGTCTTGTACTTCTTGCAATTCTTCGTAAGGGTTGGTACTGCTCCCACTGACCTTGAAATCCTCTAGGAACGCAGCACGCTTGGTTTCAACAATACGGGTGACATGGGAAGGACAATAGAAACGATAACCCTTCGAGTGATCAGGATACCCAATAAAGAAGCAGGTAACTGTTTTAGGGTCAAGTTTCCTTAGGAAAGGATTGTAAAGTTTTGCTTCAGCAATGCAGCCCCATACTTTCATATATTTAAGACTCGGTTTCCTTCCTGTCCAAAGTTCATAAGGAGTTTTAGGGACAGACTTAGAAGGAACTCTATTGAGTATATGAACAGTTGCTTTTAACGCTTCAGTCCAGAGGAATAATGGTAAATTAATGTTGGCTAACATACTGCGCACCATGTTCATAAGGGTACGATTTCTTCTTTCAGCGACACCATTCTGCTGAGGTGTACCAGGCATGGTGTATTGGTTCACAATCCCCTGGCCCTTACAAAACTCATAAAATGGACCAGGAGCTTGACCCACATCAGTATGTCTTCCATAATATTCACCGCCTCTATCTGATCTCATAACTTTAATTTGACGATCTAATTGCTTTTCAACTTCAGCTTTATAATCTTTAAAAGTTGTTAGAGATTCAGATTTCTCCTTTATAAGATACAAGTACATGTAACGAGAATAATCATCAATGAAAGTGATAAATGAAGTATGTCCTGTTATACCAGCAATTTGATAAGGACCACTAATGTCAGTGTGAATGAGTTCTAATAAATTAGAGCTCCTAGTGGCTCCTTTCTTATTTGCTAATGTCATTTTGCCTTTGAGACATTTGACACATGTTCCAAAATCGGTGAAATCGAGAGGAGGTAAGACTTCATCCTTTACGAGACGATTTAATCGTTCTCTTGAGATGTGGCCTAAACGTTGATGCCACAACATAGATGAAGTCTCCAAGTCTTGAATTTGTTTCTTTTCCATCTTTGTGAGTGATTCATTAATATTATATGACAACAAAGATTTAGAAAAATTATCATCTAGTTCTAATCTATAGAGACCACCATCCAGAATGCCAGTACCATAAACAATAGAATCATAGAGAATAGAGAGTTTGCGATGACCATGGGAAACAACAAAACCGTCCATGTCTAACTTTGGTCCTGATACAAGGTTCCGAGTTACCTCAGGAACATATAAGGTATCATAAAGTTTAATACATAAACCAGTTTTCAAAAATAATTGTAATGTTCCTATGGCCTTCACTTCTAATTCCCGATCATCTCCAACTTTAAGTGTTCTTTGGTTTCTTCCCAGCTTCCGGATTGTAAGGAATCCCTGTAGTGAATTGGTAACATGAACCATAGAACCAGAATCAAACCACCAAGAATTAGCAGGAACATTTAAATTAAAGGACTCAAGTATCATGAAAAAATCGTTACCTTTCTTAGCCAGCCACTCCTTGAAGTCAGGGCATTCCTTTTGCTTATGTCCTGTCTTCTTACAGAACTTGCAATAGGGTTTGCCTAAGGAGTTCTTAGAGCTGGAAGGTGCACTTGTATTAGGAGTTGGATTTGGCTTGTGAACCTTAGAAGCATCCTTTCTTGGATAATTGTTCTTCCTCTTCTTTGAGCTGGGGTGGTGAAGTTAGCAACATCAGTATGGCGATCCATCTTCATACGCTCTTCCTCCTGCACGCACATGGCGATCAGCTCACTCATCGTCCATTTGTCCTTCTGAGTGTTATAATTGATCTTGAATGCTTCATAGGATGAAGGAAGCGAAGTGATGATGAAGTGAACAAGAAAACCATCACTGATCTCCATCTCTAGGCCCTTCAACTTATTGGCCATGTCATGCATCATCATGATGTGTTCGCGAATGCCGTTCCTCCCATCATACTTAGTCGTCACCAGCTTGAGAATAAGAGTACTAGCGTGTACTTTTGATGTTCCCTTGAATTGATCCTCCACAGAAGCCAAATAGGTTTTAGCATCGTCAGAATCAGGAATAGCTCCTCTGATAGAGTGATGAATGGACTGCTTCATGAACATGAGAGACATGCGGTTACTTCTAGTCCACTTATCATGAAGTAACTGCTGAGGAGCAGTACTCTGTGGAGTAAGGTCCGCTGGCTTATCCTCTCTTAGAGCATAATCAAAGTCCAGCACTCCAAGTGTAAGCATGAGGGCATCCTTCCATGCAGCAAAGTTATCACCAGTCAAAGGTGGAATCCCTTAATTGGGTGCTGATAGTGGAAATAAGATGAGCAAGTTATGATACTAAGAAAGAAGTCTTAATGTGATCTAAGGGCATGTTATACTAAGGCAGACATAAGTAATGACCATTATAATTATGAAGCTGTGATAATGTCTATTACTAACATCAAAATAATAGACTTAGGAAAATTCTATTTAAATGAAGACAAATCAGCTTTGGCCAGAAGTGTAATCATTTAAATATGTGTGCAAAGTAATTGTGACAAATCAGCTTTGGCCAGAAATGAGACAATCACTTTAGTTATGCACTTGTCAAGTCATGCTAAACATAAATGAATTAAATCAACTTTGGCCAGAATTAAGACATTTCAGGTTTGTAATGCATACTCAACATAGCTTTTTATAATACTTGAACAATAAATAGATGTATTAAATCAGCTTTGGCCAGAATTAATACATCAGAAGCTCATTCAAGTTAAGCTATTTTGGTTTTGCAAAAAATTATCTGATTCTGATTAATTAATTAAGTATAAACAAAACCAAGTATTTAATAGCAAACCACCTGTTAGCGCGGATCGAACTTATGCGATCAGTTATGCGTTGTGCGATCAGTTATGCGTTTCGAATCTTATGCGATCAGTTATGCGTTGTGCGATCAGTTATGCGTTATGCTTTGTGCGATCAGTTATGCGTTATGCGATCAGTTATGCGTTATGCTTTGGCCAAAAATTTTTAGGTCACATTAAACAGCTTAAAATTATGAGATTTCGAATCTTATGCGATCAGTTATGCGTTGTGCGATTGCTAATGCCTTGTGCGATCATTAGGCCCAAAACTTGTGCGATGTAAATAAAGCCCAAGTCTTGTGTGATCAATTAGGCCCAATAATTGTGCGATCATGTAAGGCCCAATAACTTGTGCGATCATGTAAGGCCCAATAACTTGTGCGATCATGTAAGGCCCAAGTCTTGTGCGATCCATAAGTTATTGTGCGATTTATGCAGCCTTGTGCGATCCACAAGTCTCGTGCGATCAGACACCCTTTTTTTTTTCTCTGATCTTGTGCGAAATGTCTTGTGCGACCAGATCTTAACTGATCTGATCTTGTGCGACAAAAGGGAAAAAATTTGTGCGATTATGATTTCGAAACCCACTTAAGGCTGTTTATTGTGATAACTAAAACTCGAAATTTAAGGGATTTTTTGGGATAATGTTTCCTATTTTATTTTGATCTAAACTTATCACAATATTTCGAAAATAATAACCAAAATCCATTAACAGTTTTTCAAAAATTATAATAGATAAAATTTAGATCAAACATTGGAAAAACATCCATTAATCCAAATCATATTCCAAATATTAGGGAATTTTCGAGTTTTGCTTAGAACATAATGATGAACCCTAAAAAAAATAAGAACATAATCTGGAAATCCGAAACCTGATTTTAATGGTTTTGTAATGGATTTCGTGACAATAGGTTTAACCTTTATGATTCCGAGTCAATTATTCAAATAACAGTTTCCGAAAACAGGGATTTCGGCCACAATGAAACCCGAAAACAGTCTTTGATTTTAATGCTTTAAAACTTCCGTTTTCCAGATTTTGATCCGAGAATAATGGATACGAAAAAACAGAACTGATTTATCAATATATGCTCTGATACCACATGTTGATCAATTCTGTTTAAACTAAATGGAAAACATGAAAAATACATACCTGTTATACTATTCAAAGCAGTAAAGAATCCAGTCAGAGTGTTCGACATCTTTGTCAAGTTGATCCGGTTCCTCCTTAGGGTGTAAAGTGATGATGGTGATGAAAACCGAAAGTAGGCTTAGTTTCGGTTGAGGGAGAGAGGACGAATTATGATGTTAATGAGGGTTGGTTGATTGTATAAAGTGTCTAACCCTTTAACTCTCTAATAAGCCCCTTATTTATACACCCAAGAGGAAACCTAATTAGTTAATAAGGGTAATATGGTCCATCAACAATTACCAACTAATTATAATAGGTTATTAATATATTTTGATCTAATATAATATAAATGATTATATAGGCTACAAGATTAAATACTAAATAAATAATATTTAATCTAACACTTTCTTTCCGAGTCTCTCTTTCGACAAAACATCACTTTCTATAGTGTCTTTTTCAATAACTCTGTAGACCTTTGGTTTGTCAACAAATGCTTCTCCTTAAACGCCATGTTATCTCCAACTTCAAGTTCAGCATCAAGTTATCTAAAGAAAACTTTAAACGTCTCTCACATTTCCATTACTGTTTTTAAGATCTTCTAATTTCGACACATATGTTCTATTTTTAGATGAAAAATTATCATTCTTCTAACCATTTTCCAAGCTCTGGCTTCCTTTTAATTTCTTTTTAGTACAAAAGATTATAATGCTCTACCATACTTTCATAAAGAAAGTGATATTTAAATGAGCATATTGGACCATAGTGATTAAAATAAAGGTGTACCTTTGTATAGTAAGATTGCCATCCACATAAAAAAAAAAATTAAAAGTTTTCTCAATGCCATCCTCAGTTGAAGTCACACTGCAAAACACACATAAATGTAGAACAAAATGAACCAAGTTTTGTATAATCAAAGAAGATGCATCAATCTTGAAATATTTTAAACCTACTTTAATTCTGCCAATTAAATTAAAGTGTTCTTTCTACACTTTCTAGTATTATTAGATGTGTAATCAGCATTAAAAGGGTAGATTAAAATAGTGCAAGACGCACGAGTCACAAAATTGCTAATACACAAACATAACACCTTAATGACAACTCTCAATCCCAACAATTATTTCACTCCGGATCTCAAATGTCCAACCAAACAATGAGCTTCAAATTGATTTTGCTTTTGACCATTCCAGAAATCTTTCTTTATAAATTATAAACCCTATAGACCAGTAGTCATTGCTAATTGGGTTGAAAATCTCTTGTATCTAAAAGCACAAATCCAGTTTGAACACTTACAAACTGTACAAATATCAACAAAGGCTAATAATCACTTAAATAGAAAACTAACGGAACAGAAGTTAACATGGGTCATCGCCCTTCTGTGATTTTGAAAGCCTTACCTAAATCTACGATTTCAAAAACCTAAATCGAATTCAAGCAGTTCTAGTGAACCGTTTCATAAGAACAATCAAGGGATTCAGATGCATTAGCAATGGAGGTGCTAGATACTATAAAATCACCTATTACCAAAAAATAGAACATATGGCTTTCAAACAAAGAACATATGTCTACAATGTTGGAGCATATTGGACCATTTTAGTAAAAAAGATTATAATACTCTACCATACTTTCAAAAAGAAAGTTATATTTAAAGGAGCATATTGGACCATAGTGATTAAAATAAAGGTGTACCTTCGTATAGTAAGATTACCATCCACGTAAAAAAAAGGCAATTAAAAGTTTTCTCAATGCCATCCTTAGTTGAAGTCTCACTGCAAAACACACACAAATGTATAACAAAATGAACCAAGTTTTGAACAATCAAAGAAGATGCATCAATCATGAAATATATTAAACCAACTTTAATTTTGCAAATTAAATTAAAGTGTTCTTTCTACACTTTCTAGTATTAATAGTTGTGTAATCACCACTAAAAGGGTAGATTAAAATAGTGCAAAACGCACGAGTAACAAAATTGCTAATACACAAACATAACACCTTAATGACAACTCTCAATCCCAACAATTAATTCACTCCGGATCTCAAATGTCAACCAAACAGTGAGCATCAAATTGATTTCGCTTTTGACCATTGCCAGAAATCCTTCTTTATAAATTATATACCATATAGACCAGTAGTCGTTGCTAATTGTTGCTAATTGGGTTGAAAATCTCTTGCATCTAAAAGCACAAATCCAGTTTGAACACTTACAGACTATACAAATATCAACAAAGGCTAATAATCACTTAAACAGAAAACAAATGGAACAGAAGTTCACATGGGTCGTCGCCCTTCTGTGATTTTGATAGCCTAACCTAAGTCTACGATTTGAAAAACCTAAATCGAATTCAAGCAGTTCTAGTGAACCGTTTCATAGGAACAATCAAGCGATTCAGATGCATTAGCAATGGAGGTGCTAGATACTACAAAATCACCAATTAACAAAAAATAGAACATATGGCTTTCAACCAAAGAACATATGTCTACAATGTTGGAGCATATTGGACCGTTTTAGTAAAAAAAGATTATAATGCTCTACCATACTTTCATAAAGAAAGTTATATTTAAAGGAGCATATTGGACCATAGTGATTAATATAAAGGTGTACCTTTGTATAGTAAGATTGCCATCCACGTAAAAAAAAGGAATTAAAAGGTTTCTCAATGCCATCCTTAGTTGAAGTCTCACTGCAAAACACACACAAATGTATAACCTAATGAACCTAGTTTTGTATACTCAAAGAAGATGCATCAATCATGAAATATATTAAACGAACTTTAATTCTGCCAATTAAATTAAAGTGTTCTTTCTACACTTTCTAGTATTATTAGTTGTGTAATCAGCACTAAAAGGGTAGATTAAAATAGTGCAAAACGCATGAGTCACAAAATTGCTAATACACAAACATAACACCTTAATGACAGCTCTCAATCCCAACAATTATTTCACTCCGGATCTCAAATGTCAACCAAACAATGAGCTTCAAATTGATTTTTCTTTTGACCATTTCCAGAAATCCTTCTTTATAAATTATAAATCGTATAGACCAGTAGTCGTTGCTAATTGGGTTGAAAATCTATTGTATCTAAAAGCACAAATCCAGTTTGAACACTTACAGACTGTACAGATATCAACAAAGGCTAATAATCACTTAAATAGAAAACAAATGGAACAGAAGTTCACATGGGTCGTCGCCTTTCCGTAATTTTGATAGCCTAACCTAAGTCCACGATTTCAAAAACCTAAATCGAATTCAAGCAGTTCTAGTGAACCAATTCATAGGAACAATCAAGCGATTCAGATGCATTAGCAATGGAGGTGCTAGATACTACAAAATCACCTATTAACAAAAAATAGATCATGTGGCTTTCAAACAAAGAAAATAGAACAAACAGAATCAAGAGATAACCATGATTACCTAAACAACCTTTTGATTAGTAACCAAATTTGTTCCATGGATGATGCTTCAAAGAACTCGCGAAAGAGATAGGATCTCAATCCCGTTTCAACCAAACTCACTTGACTAACTTCCGTGCCTACAGTGGTGGTTATGCCAAGAAACTTTGCAATCTCTGCCAAATCTGTAAATGAAATACAAGTTATATGTTATGCAGGTCAAAAATGTATATAAACAGAAAAAATATCAGCATCCCAACTTCGGCTTTGACTTTCGAAAGTCTGTTTTATCAAATTCTAAAAATCCAAACTTGACACAGGTTAATGTGATTGTTTCACATATATGATATAACCATAGCAATTTGTATCCATAAATAGTTTATACTGGTTACTGCATGTTCTTCAAAATCTAAACCAATAATTATTTTTCACACTCTAAAACGTCTAGGGGGAACCACAGAACAAACATTTAGATATGTCTATTTGCTACAAGCTTGATTGCACATTTTGTCGACCAATTTAGTACAAGGCGACCCTGGTGCACGCCTACGCAAGGCACATATAAAACGCCTTGCCGTCATCTGAACGCTCCAGCCAATTTCTAGAAATTGGTAATCCATCAGGAGTGTCCTTATTGCTTGGCATGCCCTACATATATATGTTCTAAAACAATTAATTCGAAAATAAACCAATAAATGTTCTTTTCCACACTTTAACATGGCGTGTTTTGACTCCAAAACTAGACCACAAAAAAAGCATTCAATATCATTCCTTGCTACAAGCCAAGGTTTAAAAGAACGAAATTGAGCCTCGAGGCGGAATTAAAATATAGATATAAAAATTGAATATCTTAGAAAGAATAAAATAACTGACACAGAGAGTCAAAGACATAAAAAACACACATAAAAAATAAAATAGTTGACACAGAAAGTCTAAAACATAAAAAACACACATAACCCATGAGGCGCACGTTTTCTTACCGCCTCAGCCCTTAGAAGCGTACGTACAAATATAACCCCATGAGGCGTGCCTCAAACACGTTTTCTTACCACCTCGCCACACGGCGCACCCCTCAACATTTTTTTAAACTAGGCTACAAACTTGATCACACATTTTTATCAACCAACTTAGGACACATAAGTTGCTTCCTAAATCCTAAGAGACATTACTACTAATATATATGAACCATTTCTAACACATAACAATCCAATAGTTGTGTCCTTATTGCCTGGCATCTCCAACATGTGTTAAAACTAATTTAATGATCAAAATTTGGTCAAATAACTTAGCAGCATCCCCAAATATTAGTTCGAAAACAATTAATTCCAAAGGTAAACCATCTCAAACAGATCTTCATCTAACCAGTTGACAAAATGCAACACAAACTAAATCACCAAACAAACAGTAAATCACATACATTGTACGTCTCCTCGTCCCGATCCACACCATCTCCTTGAAAATTCTGCTGAGAGAACGGGGACTTATCACCCAACAACATGCAATTAAACAACAATCACAACAAATACACATAAACCTGAATTAAATTAACACCAAATTACTTGAAAAACAGCCACTTGAGAAGTGAATAACGCTCCATGCCGGCAAATAGGAGAGATTGAGACGGAGCATTGGTCCTAGGGTAAGATCGATAACAATGTCAATTTCCTCTGTATCTCTTCCATTTGCTTTGCTGCCATTGTTTTCACAAAGCCATCACCATTCTGATTAGTTAATTTGTATAGACACCAACACTGAGACGATGAAACAAATAAAAAGTATAAAATCAATATCGACTAAAGAATCCACATACTCGTAAGTGAATCGGTAGTAGTCGGTTGTCTACCACTAGGTATTAAAAAAAGTTCGGTTCTATTCGGGTTGGGTTGGATCGGGTTCGGATAGTTCACAAAGAACATACAAATTAGGAAATTTGTAACCGTCAGTTGTCTATTACTAGATGGTAACGTTCACCGTTAACTTAGAAAGAGGTGGGTCATTATGGTTATTACGAAAATTGCTTCAAGCCTCTCCTTCCCCTCTTTGCTACTATTATCGATTCACATCAATACTTGTAAAAAATATATATGTTAATTTAATACAATTATTTTATTATAATAGTAATAAAAGATTTCTAAAATAAATTAAATTATGATAGACTAAATTAGTAGAGATAATATTTTTTACTGTGTGATAACCTTTTACTAGAACTAAAAATGTTTAAATGAAACAATAAAATAAAAAAGTAAACCAAATAAGATTAATTAAATTAAATAAATCAATAATTGTAAAATATAGTAAGTAAGAATTAAGTTGACTCACTTAAGTTTTTTTTATGTTTCCAAAAGGTTAAGTGAGATAACATGATAGAAAACTTTTCGGTGCTTTTTAGTGGGTAAACTCAATAGACTCTAGAGCCTACATTATACTATCATCTTCCTCATATCACCTTCTACCTACAACCTCAAACGGCTCTGCAACCATACAATAGCCGGAAAAAAAATTCGATGAAACCTTTCCCGCTTTCTCTCTTCCACTCTACATCAGACAATTTAATATGGGTGACTGAAAATTTTTTAGGGATGCGATCAGGTTTTTTGCTTAAAAGATACACTAAATTTTTTTTCAAGGGGTGCGCCCGCTCACCTACCCATCAACGTGGTTCCGCCCCTGGATTTCTTATAGCGTATAAGAAACAATAATTTTAGCTCTAATAATAATGTGCAGTAAAAAAAACAAATAATAAATAAATAAAAACATTATACCTGTCATAGTGGGAGTAAGAGTGTTGTTAACCAAAATAAAAGATAACTTTTGTAACTAAATATCTTAGAATCAGTATTTGACATAATTATAAGTATATTAACCAAAACCTAACTGCATTATCTAACCAAATGAACACTACAAGAAATACCGATCAATACCGGCGACGCCGTGCAATAGCAGTGACAGCATTACCAGCCGTCGCTATTGCACTGCGTCGCGGCTATCGGCAATAGCTGGATCCGTGTGCTGCAACAAACAAACATTCTTGGCCATGGGCGGTGATGAGGGTGTGCGGGGAGGACCACCACATAGGGCTCGTGATTTCGAGGGGCACATGTTTTTTATAAAAAAATCCGATATATATGTTATTTTTTTTAAATATTATACATATACCAACTCCAAGATAGGCTCATTTACAAAACATTTTTTATGGTTTGGAAGTAAGCCTGTTAGCATTAGCTTTAGTGAGCCCAATACCCATTTGATTTTAAAATTAAATAAAGTAATAGTAATAGTAATACTAATAATAATAATAATAATAATAATAATAATAATAATAATAATAATAATAATAATAATAATTAACGAAGGGTATGAATTCTCAGAGACGCCCCTGTTCTTGGCCCTTGATTGAAACATGATCGAACGGATTGTCTTCCCCCTCAAACAAATACAATTCAAATACATATCCATTTCTTTCTTCCAAAACAAACACAAGTTTCATGGCCATCTCTGCTTCTTTATCACCACAGCATCTTCTCCGGCTTCCCAGTTAATGACCACCATTCGTCACCGGAGCAACTTGTTCGTCACTGGAGCACCTTCTCCGTCAAGCTCCGGCTTGTTTCTTAGTTTTATGCAGAAAATGTGTAATGTAATTTTATGTAAAAGGATTTGTTTGAGTTTATGGATGTATAAGATTTAAATGATAATACGGCGAGGAATTTGTGTTTATCCTTTGTTTGAGTTTATGATATATGAGATTTGAATGAAAATTTTATGTAAAATGTGTTGTTGTTTGAGTTTATGAAGATTTACAGGTCTCAGGTGAGCTTTCTGGCAATTCTCCGGTAGAAGCATTAGCGGCGACACCTTGTATTAGCGACGACGTGATGATCATTAGCGGCCGAGTATTAGCGACGACGTATTAGCGGCGATATGTCACCGCTATTACCTTTTAGCGGCGATATACGGTACCTTTAGCGGCGACAAAGGACGCCGCTATTGCCATGCAATTCTTGTAGTGGAAAACCTAAACTGTCTAACAGAATTCATCATAAGGAACAACGCATAAAATCAAACAGTAGTTTCAGATCGGTAAATATATGCGAACATGGTCCTGGTGGCATCACCATGCTTAAATTTCCTAAATCTGAAATTGATGTTTCATAATTTTTTTTGGTAAATCACCAGATCACCACAGATGATCGTGTGTTTAATGTGGATTGGAGATGGAGGGACTAATCGATGATAGGGTTTGGATATCGGGTTATAAGAATTAAACATGTGTGGGTCGGATCACCGAGTATGATTGTGTATTTAACGTGGAGCAAATGTGAAGGCAAGATTTCGGGTCGACACACTGAGTTGTAGCTGAAGTGGAGCAAATGTGGAGGCCCTAGATCAGTGCCATGTGTGCCCGAGTTACTCCTTTATTATGGAGTAAGATAAGATAAGATAACATTTTTCAATAAGAGAGACGGGAAAAACAAGTTATTACAGCGACTTAAATTCATGTGTCCCTAAGATTTTTATTTATTAGGAAGTATAGAAATAGATTATTTGGCATTTATTTTTATGTTTTCTGTTTCTTAAAAATTGTGAAACAACATGGATAAAGAATTTCAACGACTCCAACCCAAAGCGGATAAAGTCCACACAAGTATTCATTCAATCACACATTATACCAAAACTGCTGAAGTATGGAACTTTAGAGCTTGCATGATTTATCTCTGTTCATACATATTATGTGGATACGGCTTGGCTCGGTTCGACTCGGCTACAAAGTGAAGGCCGTAGTCAAGACAACCTCCTGTCTTGACTCGGTATGCGATTTACTTTGTAATGTTCGATGTAAATGTAACTGCGTGTGTGCAGTTTGCATATTAGATTATGTTTACATGTTAGATTGTGTTGTCTGTTTGGTGTTTGGCCCAACATGTCAAATCCCAACTTGAAGAAATCAAGGCCCAAGCCCACCATATGACGAAAACACCTTGTGATGAAATCCCCTTGTGACGAAGACACATCATGGGACGAAATCAAGGGATTTCGTCGAGATATTGGATTTCGTCGATAGTGTAAACACACAAACACTGAGAGTTTATGAGAGCATCTTGTAAACATTGCTTTGTAACCGTTTTCTAGATTAATACATTGGAGTGTTAATCGGTGAATCTTGTGTTTTACGTGTTCGTAACTTGGTTTAACTTACCCGTTTGGATTCCGCACTTTCGGGTTTGTCGGAAAACAGGAATAGAGGTTACTCGATCCTCCGGGTGGACCTACAATTGGTATCACAGCATTGGCTCAATTCCTTGTTTAAACCAAGTCGATTTTCTTGTGTTTTGATAGATTTTGAAAGTGTATTTCAGTTTATGTTCTTGATTGAAAATCATTTTTCTGAAAAACTCTTTTTCAAAACCTTGAAAATCAGTATGTTTTGCTTCTTGCTTTAGTGGAAACCTTGTTATATTACATGCTTGTACGTTCTTGTGGGGTTTTATTGAAATATTTAGCAAAATTTTGGGCCACTAAAATTTTATCTGTTGATAAGTTTGCCCAGAATCATTATAGTGTTCTTGAAATATTCAAACTGTTCTTGATATACATTGTTATTTGATCTGTGTGTTGTTTGAATCAAAGTGTTTGTGATTAAAATAGATTAAGTTGAATTTTGTGTACATTTGGAATGATGGATAGTTGGTAAAAATCAGAAAAGCATGGTTGTTTGAAAAAGAAGTTTTCTTGTCAGAAGGATAAGATTTGATCTACTTTGATAAATATCTTGTTGTCTGTCTCATTTGTCAACGAAATCACTTGTTGTTGGACGAAATCACTTATTCTTGGACGAAATCACCTTTTTGTCAACACATCAACGACGAAAACAACCCCTGATTTCGTCATCAACCCTTTCAGCGACGAAATCACCATTTCAGTGACGAAATCAAAATATCAGCGACAAAATCAAACATATCTTGGACGAAAACCCCCTGATTTCGTCATAAACATATCAGTGACGAACATACAAGTCTTCGTCAACAATTGACATCGACGAAAACCCCTATTTTCATCACATATCTTTTCATATTATTAACAGAAGCTTTTTAAAACATTCTTAACTGTTTGATTTGTGTGATTTAAGCAGGTTTTCATCCATATACATCCAAAATGAATCCAGCTTGGTGGGGTACTCCGTCAACTGCAGAAAGCAAGTATATAAACACGCGTTTATCTCCATTATGGGACGAATCTCCCACACCGTCAAATAAAACGTAAACGAGAAATGACTTAGCAACCGATTTGTATGGAAATCCATTACCACCAGTTACTTCACATGCTCCACTTCAAACGGCGTTTGTCACAAGCACATATTTGTATGGCAATCCGATACACGTTCCTGTAAAGCCAGCTCTAACCACAGACTTGTATGGAAATCCACTACCACCAGTTGCCTCACAGCGCCATCGTTCTACTGTAGCACCATCATCTCTTTATCCAAGGAACTGTAGTCAAACAAAAACGGCATTTTATGCTAAAATTGTCAAAGATGCCAGCAATGGTGAATCATCGCGAAACGATGATAGTTCTGAACATGACATTAGTTCAGTTGAAGACGTTTCAACTTCAGTTGAAGATGTTAGAACTTCAAGTTAAAGTTCAAGCGAGGATGGATCTGAATGTAAATCATCAAGGGAGGTTGTTGATTCTGATGCAGATAGGTCAACATCTGAGAGTGATTCCAGTCAGGTACGTGTCGATGAATCAAAATCTGATAGTTGTGATAGATGTGATAGGTGTGTTGGATTAAATGCTAATATGTCTGAATTGCAAAGCAAACATGATGCTTAAATGCTGAATTGTCTGACTTGCAAAACAAACATGTTTCTTTTGATGCTAAGTGGTGTGATTTGCAAAGCAATCATAAGACTTTGCAAAACAAATATGAAGTGACAAATATCCACAATCAAAAGTTGATAGTGGATCTTTCGAAATGCAAAGAGGCTAACATGTTTTATGAAAACCATGAAAAGGAGTTTAAAACGGTGGTTGCAAATTTAAGAAAAGATAAAACCGAACTGACAAAAATGGTTTCAAGAAAACAAACTGACATAAACCTTTATATCGATCGTCTTGAGATCATGCAAAAAGAGTTAGCCTGTACAAAGTGTGAAAGTGAGGCGATCCGGCTTAAGCTAGACAGTTATTCAAACTCTAGATATGTGCTGGATCACATCATTGACACACTAAAAGAGAAAAAGGATGTCACGTGCATTGGATATAAGAAATGTCCACCACCTGTTAGACAAAATTATGATGCCATGCCTGATGAGGAGAATATAACTTATAATGTGGAATTTGTTCCTTTAGACATTGAGGAATTTGCAACGGGACTTGGATACAAACCGGAAGTATCATCAGATTCGGATGTGTCAGCAGATACAAGTGTGTCTTCTGCTGAACAGAATCAGGATCCTCCAGTTATTGTTGAGGATGCTGATTCTTCAGATGATGAATCTAATGATACTAACTCAGCACAGTCTGATGCGGTAATCAAAGAAGAGGACATACCTCTTGAGAATCATATTCTATGTGATCCTCCCGCAAAACCTGCTAAGACTGTTCTGGTCGAGTCCACGTCTGCAAAAGAGTCTAAGAGTGTGAATTTGCTATACACTCTTGTTGGTGATGATAAAATCTACTCTGACAAAGATTTTCCTATTAAAAATGTTAATCAATCTTTAATTAGTAAAATTTTTGAGGATTCAACAAGTAAGTTTTTGGGAAAGACAGGATCACATGTTGTGGTAACACAGTGTCCTCCTATCCCAAAGGCCGAAGTTCAAAAACAATGTGGCAATCAAAAATTACCAACAGTGAAAAAGCAGCAAAATCATACCAAACCAAAAGGTAAATCAATGACTCAAGGTCGAAAGGAACCGAACCAAAAGAAGATTAAGAAAGTGAACTTTGTGAAATCAATGGGAACGGATAAACTTGAAACATAAATCTAACTTAGATCATGTTAATCAAGTTAAAATGTTGAAAATAAATGAACCAAACAGTTCAAAACCAAGTACCTCGGGATTACAAAGTTCATCGACAAGACAATCACATGATACTCCGGGGTTTGTAGAACGAAGATCATGTTTTTCATGTGGCACATTTGGACATATTATTCGCAATTGTCCATATCTTCATAAATTAAAAGCCAAAGTTGATGATCCCCGTGACCAAATTGACCGCAAGCGATCTGTTTCATCAAAACCAGATCCCCGTCTTGTAAAAGAAAGGGAAAAGAAACAGAAACGCCAACAGGTCAAGAAAATTGAAAAGGTTTTAAAACCGGAGGTTGTCCAAACAAAATATGTTAAATAAATGTTAAACATGAAAAACAAAAACAGATTTGGAAACCAAAACCGATAATTGTTTCAGGGGGAGATACATCACAATTTGCAAAACATCGAGAAGTTGAAGTAACTTATGTCGAGGAAAATGGAAGACCCAAGACTATGAAGGCTTGGGTCCCCCTCTCCAACTAATCTCTGAGTGAGTGTGTAGGATGTTCCAGGAGGAACTATTGATAGTCTTAGGATTGTTGATAGTGGAGCGTCCATGCACAAGATCGGCGACATAAGGCTCTGAAATATTGTTACATTTAGGAGAATATTGTTGCCATTGATGGAGAGGAAAAAGGAATGAAGTTGAAAAATTCGACCAGATGAAAAATGTGCCAAAATGTTGGTTGTTATGGTTTTTGATCGGGTCAACATGATAGATTCAATGAAAAGTACGCGCCTGAAGCACGTCTTAAGCTTTTCGAAGATTTATGGATTTTTCTTCCACAAGAAGTTCAAAGTCCATAAGATGAATGTGTAGGGTACTTTTCTCTACGGTGTGATTGAAGAAAATGTGTTTGTTGATCAAACCAACCGGGTGTGCGGATGCCTTGGCGTGGATTGAACAACCGCACACTACTTCTTTTTAAAGAGAAGGACAAAGACCATCGTTGGTGCAATGTGGAAGACCAGCCGGACCCAGAGGTCTATGATCTTGTTGCTGTGAATTGAAGTAGCTACAAAAATCGACAAGGAACTCCACATCGGTGGATATCCAGTTTGGGAGAGCACTCAGATTCCTGGCAATGCATGAAGCGGTTGCAGGATACGGTTTTAAATTTCTAATCTCTCTTATATGTGTCGATATTTAAGCTGCTTTATGAATTATTATCCTCTCGTACAGCACTCTTTGACATGACACGTTGAACTCGAATATCACTTCACACGTGATTGTTTCACTATGAAACTCGTCAATGTTGTCATGGTCCATAGTAATGACCAACGTGCCGACCTTTTTACCAAAGCATTTGATAAATCAAGATTCGACTTTTTTATTATTGGTAAACGGCATTAAGGTCAAGCAAGAGTAATCTGCATCAGAAAATCGTTTTTGTAAATATCTTTGTGTTTTTAAAATTATTTTAAGTTTGTTGATTTTAGGGGGAGTAATTCCAAAATTTGAAAAATTCAAAAACATCGAAAAATTTCAAAAACTCAAATACAATAGAAAAACAAAAATGAGTTTCCTGGCGAGCAAAAGAGAAAATGATAGTACATCAGTGGTCTGTCCAAACCTTTTTAAACTGAAATGCAAAATGAAAAATATTAAGCAGCTCTATATAAGATGTATCGGTAGGCTCACAATCATCTTAAAGTGTGCAGGGTGATATAAACCTTAAATCGACTGAAGACCAAGTGGGAACCACTCATTGGCATATGGTCTTAGTACCGAAATTTCGTTTGAGAGATTGCCTTGGTTCTGAGATATGTGGTCTTTATGCTGTTTATCATCTGGGTATCATGGTTGTTTCTTTTACCGAAACAAACGGAGACGAAGTCTAAATCTTCCATGATATCATACATATGTGTACATACTGCATACGACCACAATAAGTGATCAACAATCACATGTCCACAAAATAAGTGATAATATATCACATTTATCCGGGAGTCAAGTTCGTCTCTTTGCTGTACGAAAGTACTGACCTGTTCACGGACTTGCTCTTGTGCCCTTCATGCATCTGAAAATCAAGTTCCTCATCAATAAGTGATTCTATCACATAGGGATTGTTTTCATCAAAATAAGTGAGTATCTCACATTTTCATATATGTCAAAACAAATGATAAATGATATACTCACCAGTAAGATGAACTCTCGTGCATACCTTGATACGGGAATGTGTCGTGATGTGGATGAACACCGGTCGGTAAGTATAAATCATACACTAATCGTATCCCCTCGCCATGATTACATATGATAAGTTGAGCTTATGTGGATAACAATACCGATAATTGTTATAGGATGCTTATCTATATGTTAACAAAAAGAACAACAAGAGCGTTTTGGCATGACCGTACACTGATATGATTCTCTTACCCTCGAAACTCGCAAAAAGAATGTTTGTATATATTTACTTTTCTTAGTTTCTGCAACTCTGTATATATTTATTTACTGCTTTCAGTCTTTAAGTTTGAAATATTCAAAATGCCAAAAAGATTTTAGGTGTGTTTTAATATAAACTTTATAAAAGCCAAAAAGATTTTATTTCTAATTTCTTTTGATTACCCGATGTTGGAACTCGAATCTTCGTTACCTGAAATCTGATTGAAAACCAAAACGACTGAATCTTCATAAATGGTCAGAGTTTGCAAGTTTTGAAAGTTAATAATCAAAATTGAAAAATTTGTCAACTTTTCAAACTAAATTGTCGGACGGTAGTTGAAAACGTGGTCACATGTGTGTCATTTGTTTAATGTTAACTATATTCCAAGCAGTTGTTCTTATTACGCGTTTAGCTTTCTCGTATGTGCAGATGCTAAAGGCGGGGGGAATGTTGGAAATCTAGAACAGAATTCGAAGAACATTACAGTTATATGATATGCAGAGATCGAAGGAAGGAACCGTTTATTGAATAAAGAAATAATATACAACCAAAAGTATAGAATCTGATTACATATATGTGTATATATAGTCTTAAACTTAACCGCCGGGACTACCGTTTGTCATGGCAGTTATACCATTCGGTTGACCCATAATTCGACCCATAATAATTACTTAATACATAATACATAATAGAATTATAAAAGTATAGTTTATAATTCCAACACCCTCCCTTAAACTAGACTTTTATGTAACTAGTTTAGGATTCAGTTGAAGCCTTCATTCTTTTGTTTCTTCCCGATCCATAGGTGGAGATTGTTGTAAACTGGTGCCGAAACCGGTCCCGATAACGTTGCTTGTGGCAAATTACATTGTGGCCGAATTATATTATCATTTGTAACTGGATTTCTGAACGTAAACCCCTTCACACCATGCAGATTTTCACTCCTCTTCATCTTGTTTGCTGCAGCCGAACATTCAGCCTCATCGATCATCTTGTTCTTATTATTCCTTGGCGCCATTGTTCTGTTCTTATTACGATATCGGCTTCCGCCAACATTCCGGGTGTCTCTTCTTCTCCTATTGTTACCATCTTCATCGTCACTTCTGTTCCTGCTTTTATCTCTTCTATCAGAGACCTCTTCGGTATCAGATATGTCCTTCTTCCTCATCCGCACGTGTTGCGAATTTCATACTTGGTATTTCATCTTTTCCCCGTATGGTACTCTTGAATGATACCCCGTCTGCGTGAATACTACGGCCCATACCATAGCCGTCTTCAACTCTTTCCCTTTCCGATCTTCGTCTTTCATTTACTTCATCGGAACAACGTTTGCATGACATCGTTTCCCGCTTCATTCTTGCAAACATTCGTGATCGCGGAGTCGTGCGATCGGGATTGGATTCTTGTCCGTCTTCATATCCCCTGTTTTTCCTTCTTCATCCGGATGTGCCCGGAATCTCATAATATCGATCGATCTTTATCGATTTCCCATCATCGCTCCTGTCTCTTTGTTGTTTCATTCGTATTATCTCCATTCATATATGAGAGTATAAACTCGGTGTCATATATGAATCCGATTAATTCCTTTTTTCCATATATGAGAGTATGAACTCGGTGTCATATATGAATCAAATTAATCCCGTTTCGTAATTCTGGGTCGTAATTCTGCGATGATTTCCTCTGTTTCATTCTTATTTTTTTTTGACACTAATTCTGGTCCGCTTTCATAAATTCTTAATTCTTTTCTGATAGATTGACTTTTGGTTGATCGTTTGATCTAAATTCCCTGCATATCTGATTTCTTTACCATACGAGTGATCAATAAAAAATGATTTTATTACCGTGTTTTCCTATCTCTTCCTTCGATCTCTTTGAATCTGATTCGTCCCCTGTTTTGAACATGTATCTTCTCTTCTTCTTCTTCTTAAGAAAGAGATCTTTTATGTTAATCGACTTCCTGCATATGTCGCTCTTCTTTAAATCTGATTCGTCCCGTGTAACAGACAAACCACAACCGTATCCTTGACTGTTCTTGATATTCCGGTTTGCGCAGCGTTTCGAAATCCCTAGGATCGTTTCCTGATGCTCTGATACCACTATGTTGGAAATCTAGAACAGAATTCGAAGAACATTACAGTTATATGATATGCAGAGATCGAAGGAAGGAACCGTTTATTGAATAAAGAAATAATATACAACCAAAAGTATAGAATCTGATTACATATATGTGTATATATAGTCTTAAACTTAACCGCCGGGACTACCGTTTGTCATGGCAGTTATACCATTCGGTTGACCCATAATAATTACTTAATACATAATACATAATAGAATTATAAAAGTATAGTTTATAATTCCAACAGAGAACATGTTCGATGACAAGCTGCAGAATGAAGACACGATGTGAAGGCACTCAAATGATAAAGATGATCGAGTTGCCGCTGATCAATCATCAACACCACAAGGATCTCAAGTATCGAAAATCAAAAGATTCACGAGCATAATCAAAGGGGGAGTTTATTGATACACTTCCTAGATAAAAGCGGGAGTTTGTTAATACACTTTCTATGTGTGACACGTGAAGACTTTGAAGATCCTTTCGGAGAATGAAAGAACCATCAAAAGATGAAGAACGAGATTACGAACCTCGCGAGCAGCATCCAAGGGGGAGTTTGTTGATACATATTATGTGGATACGGCTCGGCTCGGTTCGACTCGGCTATGAAGTGAAGGCCGTAGTCAAGACAACCTCATGTCTTGACTCGGTATGTGATTTACTTTGTACCGTTCGATGTAAATGCAACTGCGTGTGTGCAGTTTGCATATTAGATTATGTTTACATGTTAGATTGTGTTGTCTGTTTGGTGTTTGGCCCAACATGTCAAAGCCCAACTTGAAGAAGTCAAGGCCCAAGCCCACCATATGACGAAAACACCTTGTGATGAAATCCCCTTGTGACGAAGACACATCATGGGACAAAATCAAGGGATTTCGTCGAGATATTGGATTTCGTCGATAGTGTTACTATATAAACACAGACACAGAACAGAAACACTTAGAACACACAAGAGAGGAGAGAAGTCTGAATAGATTTCGGAGCGAACACACTGTAAACACACACACACTGAGAGTTTATGAGAGCATCTTGTAAACATTGCTTTGTAACCGTTTTCTAGATTAATACATTGGAGTGTTAATCGGTGAATCTTGTGTTTTACGTGTTCGTAACTTGGTTTAACTTACCCGTTTGGATTCCGCACTTTCGGGTTTGTCGGAAAACAGGAATAGAGGTTACTCGATCCTCCGGGTGGACCTACAATCTCATTGGCAATTTCATTGTCTAATTACTGGTTAATTACGTTGCAAAATAATCAAAAGTAGTGGAGATAGAAACACATATGGTTACATACCCATCTTGTGTATCACATTCAAAACAATAGATAAAATGCGTTATGAGGTTCTCAACATATTAGATATTAGTGGTTCTGAAACGATCACCAACCCCACATATTATATATAATTATTAGGCAGAGTTATGTATCCTTTTAACTGATTTTACTTTAACCAGATGTTGAACAAACACTTACTTCTAGTAATTGGAGAAGAGACTGGAAAAGGCCTTTATATTCCCCTGTGATAATATCTAAAGAGATATATATGTATTTTTCAGTTCTATTGTCCAAAGTTTCTCAGTTTTTAGAAGCTTTTAAAGCTGCAATCTTTAAACAACTTATTTCTCAAAGTAACTAGCTACCTTTATAAAATAAAAAATCTGTAACTATTCAGATGTATGTGGCAGCCTGAATCTGATCACAGCTGACATTTGGAGTGGTATCAACAAATTCTCCTTGAGTGTTTTTGCAGTAAGCAAGATCTTCACCTCCAGTAATATGTACGTTGTTTGTCACGATAGTAGTGCATTTGTGTATCTCCTTTCAATTGAAAATAATCCCAAGCTTTGATGCTGAAGATCCGTATATATTCGTATATGTCACGTCGCTCACTTGTACTGCTTTTAGTTCCGATGGCTAATACAGTTAAGAATAAATAACTCATGTCCGTTATGAACTAAGAACTAGATTGTTGTTATAGAATACAAGACTTACATGTGGTGGGCAAACAACATTTTCAGATGGTGGCAGTAATGTTGATCAATTATGATTGGATTTTTGACATTAACAAGATTAATGTCCTGAAATCGGATCCCCTTAGCATACCCAGTCCCATTCTATGATACAAAGCAAGAAATTATATCAAATGGTGTTTTAAAATCTATTAAAGTGATGTATCAAATTATATGTAATATTACCTGTACTGTCTTGATTCGTAATCCATTTTTCGTTCCTGTGATGTTACAGTATTGTACTAGTACTTGTTCAACGGTGTCATGACCCCTATTTTCTCCAAGGCTTCTGATGCTGCCAAAACACATACATTGGTACCAAGGATCGTTAGATGCTCTACACCATGAAATAATTCAGACAAGATTAAAAACTTTTGGGTTAATCGGTACTGTCTTGATTCCTATAATCGTGATGCGTATTGAATAGTAGGAAACTGTTGGGTTAATCGGTTCATTTACGGGTGACAGGTCAGCAAGTTATTGAGTCATGGGTCCAACATACGGGTCACGTGTGAAGGATCAATAGATTTGGATCAAGTTATGGAGCCAAATATCAACAACACCACGGTTTATAATAGATAATAAACTCCGCTAACATATGTATTCAATTTAATTTGTGTTAAAATGATGATCAGGCAAAAAAGATTTTGGTACCTTATTCCATGACCAGGTCCACAGAACACATTTGTCACATTAATATCAACGACGCCACCATTTTTAGCCACACAATCGTCACCTATTTATGTGTCTTGCAAAAATTAAACATTACATCGACCATAGATGAAAGTTAGTCGCTATGAATTTTTAAGTATAAATACTGTAACAGTTTGAATACTAGCGTCATGGATATTAACATGTGAGCAAGCACTGATGTCAATCCCATCAGTATTGGGGCTTTTTTCGGGTGCTTTGATTTGAAGATTTCCGATATCTGCATCTTGGCATTCCTTAATACTAATATGAAGAGATGGGCTGTTAATATGTGTTGTGTCTTTCAGCCGAAGACCCGGGCACCCGTTAAAATGTAAAGCCTAAAATGTATTAGAGATAATGAGTATCTATAAGGTTATAATTCCAGATAAATAAAAAGAAACCTAATCAGATACATTCTCCTATTGACAATAAAAAAAATCATAACAAAAGCTTTAATTGACAATTCTTTTCAACTTTATCTCTGATAACATTCACTATAATTTAACACTAAAATGGAAAAGGCAGATATCTTACTGTTGGACGATCACAAGTTTCAGTTTTCTCCTGCAAGAAGACACAATGAGTCCAGATCTTTTTATGTTAATTACTTGATGTGATATTAATGAAACCGAATTGGAATAAGAAACTTAACCTTTATTTTCCACCAGGCTGAGCCCTGCCCATCAAATTGGCCAGGTCCTTCAATGGTGAGTCCTTTAACAGATAGGAAACATATCCAAAACCGTCTCTCTACACAATCTTTCCATCCATTGAGTGTTTTTGGGGCCGTGATAGCGCCCAAAGCTATCAGTCAAAAAAGAAAAATAACATGTTCAGATTTTATAGAACTTATAAACAATTTAGGGGTGTTCAGCGATTTTGGTTTGAGGATCTTTACTGAATTCATTTTTGGTTTTCGCTCCAACTGAATAACCTGAATATAATTTTTAATTTATTTTTACCATAATTTCTTATTGGATTGGGCTAAATAGTGTTGGACTTATATTGTTGGCATAATTCCGATAGAGATTCAAGGGTGGAAAAGATTGGAGCCAAGAATTCAAAATCAGAAGAACAAAAAGATAGAGTTTGAATTTGAAGTTTAAAGGACAACTTCATGGGAAACCCCATTTGTTGCGAGAAAACCAAAAAACCCCCATACTACATACAAGTATACTACGTAGATACAATATATCTCGCATATATGTAATATGGAGTTTTTTTAGTTTTCTCATGAATGAAAGTTTTCTCACATCATGCCCCTGGACTTTAAATGTTTTAAGTTTATTGATTAAGAGTTAGTTTGCTTACTAAATTAAGTTATTTATAGTGAGAATAATTTTGTTCTAGTATATATACCGAAAAATTTTAATCAATTTTGGTGTGGGTTATTAGAACAATTAGTGTTGAAAGACAACATGAACAGAGGAAAAGTGGCAAAAGTGGCAAGAGTTTATTGTATGATGAAAAATGTAAAGAACAATGAAAGAGAACTATAAATTATATAGTTGGGCTACAAACTTACTAGTTAACGGGGCAAACCTCACATTTAAAATAAACTTCTTTATAACTTCTTTATTATGCTAACAAATATAGTAGGAACGGGTTAAAATAAACTTCTTTATAACTTCTTTATTATGCTAACAAATATAGTAGGAACGGGTTACTTCAAAAGAACACGTGTTAGTCTTGTCCGGTTCGGATTACTGGTTAAAATGTTCTTTTTTTGCGTGGAACCATGGTTTACTTGAGAGTCGTCGGTACTCCCATCGCCTTTTGCACCATAAGATGTTACGTCGAAACTAGCTGCACTTGCGGTTTCCGTGCTAAACAAAACGTAACAAAAGCTCAACAAGACTACCACCAAGAAACCCTGCAAAGAGAATGACAATGAGTGTTGTAAGCTTAGTAAATCTGGTATTTTTAATGCTTTCATCTATGGACATATATGACTCCATGTAGGGGTTTGGTTTACTTACCATTCATTTGAAAGCCATTAAAGGTGAATCTGCTTTAATGTTTTACTGCCCCTAGCTTCCTGTGTATTTGAGAATATGTTAGATAATTTTTATTTTCTATTTTTTTGTATGAGGACTAGTGAGATTTTTAGCGCGGACTCGTTTCGGTTCAGTTCCATAAAAAAAATATGTGTGTTATAAACTTGAAAAACGGTTTAGTTACATAAATGTTGTCTCACATAATTCAAATGTGCTCAATATAGATTGGAGTGTTATTTACAATAGATGTTGTCTCACATAACTCAAATGTGCTAGGTATAGTTTAAAGTGTTATTTGATTTCATTATACTAAAGTTGTCTCTATTAAAAAGATAAATTCATGATTTATATTGATCATAAACCATAACAACATATTTTAAGCACCGTACCGGTATCGTAACTTAGGATATCAAAGAAATACTATATATTGGATACAATTACGTCTTTAGTAAAAAAATATATACCAGAATGTTAAAGAAAAAATTAAGTACAATCGCATTTTAAGTTTTTTTAAATGTTAGCTTTCGACGTGATAAAAATCAAATCCCTTGAAAACTAAGTGGATTAAAATTTATATTATATATAATATAAATAGTGATTTTCTTTAAACAACATTTGTTTCATTCCAATCAATAGAGCAAATTACATAATTGATTTGCTATCATCCTATACTGAAATAAGGTTGCCATAAATACCATGTACTTGGACAATGATTATGGTAACATCAATAAGTTAATATGCTCTATATAAAAAGATACGAGTAGATGCATGCTACTACTACTGCTAAATATATGTAGTTGATACGAGCTTTATATATGTAGTTCACGAGTTACATTTATAGAGAACTCCTCGATCTACATATACTTTTATCTATAGAGAGCTCCTCGATCACGAAATATATGAGTTTAATTTTTTTAAAGTTATTTGTTTTTTTTTCAAATATATAGTTTTCTTAAATTTTAAATATTAAAATAATTTACCCTTTTTTAATTTTAAAAGCGTTTAAAATTGCAAGGGGATCCACCCTTACAATTCTGGACCAGACAAGTCCATGTCTTCAACAATGCCACTCGTCCGCTTTGTGAGTTTGGATTTAAAAAACTAAAATAACTTTTGAAAACTTTACCGTGACGCCTTGTCACTGTAAGCATAACCTATACGACTTAGCCACAACTTAGTGACGACGACCTTCTTAGCGAATTAGGGTGTTCAAAAAATCCGGATCCAAAACCGAATCAGAAATATGCAAAAAACCACATCTGAAATATCCGATCCAAAAACCGTATAATCCGAATTTTTGGAGATTTTTAAAATTTTCGGATAATCAGATTATCCGATATCCGAAAACTGATTATTTTTTAATATATATATGCATAGGGTAGGGATCTTGTACATTAATCCAGAAGTGTGAGAAGTGTATTATCACACTATATATAACACTATATAACACCATATAAACACCGTATAACACTATGTAACACCATATAACACCATGTAACACTATATAACACTATATAACACTATATAACACCATATAACACCATATAACACTATATAACACCATATAACACTATATAACACCATTTAACATATCGCATGTGTTGTTTTTAACATATCGTATGTGTTGTTTTTAACATATCGTATGTATTAAAGATTAGATCATAAGAATAATTTCGCATGTTTGAGTTGGACATTTCGCACACAATAAAGTCTTAAGATGTAATTTTGCATGTTTGAGTTTAACATTTCGCACACTATAAAGTCTTAACATGTTGAGTTCAATGTTTCGCATGTTATAAAAGTAATGACATGTAATTTCGCACAGTGTTCTATAATTCATTTCAATAATTCATATCAAATAATTCAATTCAATAATTGATATCAATAATTCATATCAATAATTTTACAGTGTTTTTTTTTTATTATAAAGTTTATCTTTTTATCACAATTTCAAACCACTTATATCTTATTTTATAAAAAAATGGCAGACCTCTCAACATCTTCTTCTGACTCAGGTATCAAACAGTCTTTGAGAAAAAAGGATTTAGGAACAAATTAGAGGATCGATCATGTCAAGAGATGCTAGAAACCAACATTTCTCGTGAAAAAGAAAACATGAAGAGAAGACAAGAAATTGTGAATTTGCTATCTCAGATGCAAGTGAGTAGTCTTCGAGAAATTGTTGTTATGTTCATGGTTGATCTGGGTGAGAGGGATGAGAAGCGGTTGAAAGAGATGGCGGATGCAATAACTATCTTAAGATACTCGATGGAGATGAAAATGAAGTTCCTTTCATCTTTTAAATGACCTTGTTTATTATGTATCTTTGTAGTTTTCTGTTTTAGTGTTTTATTTAATAAAACATGCAAGTTTCTTATGTTCCATATAATTCGCATGCTGTGAGATTTGCATGTGATTTATTTTCGCACGTGTAATTTCAATATTTGCATATTATAAGCAATTCAATGTCAAACATGTGATTTTATACTTAAAACATGCGATTTTAAAAACATTAATCTAATCTAACAAGTCTAATAATGCAACAGAAAAGCAACATCAAACATGTCTATTTGTCCTTTCCAATAAATGCTTTCAACCTCTCTGGGATTTTTTGTCCAAATCTTTGATATACCTTTCTTTGTCCACCCTTTTATCGAAAGCAATTATCTCTTTAATTATTCGTTGACGCTCCAAATTGTACTCGGATAGAATGATCTTACTCATATATCTGTCTCTCAGGAGGTGAATTTGTGAATTCTGTCTATTGTTTACTTCATCTTCTTTCACAAACCCAGACAACCATGGTGTTTTCCCCCCTTGTATGTTTCCATATAACGCATCGTAAACACCCCACAGTCTATACCGTTAGTAAGCGTCCTCCATTCCATATTTTTTCTTTCTATCACCGATGTTTCAAGTGCTTTTATAGCTGGTGTTGGTTTTATGGCCTTTTGTAGGTATAAAACCAATACCCTTCTCTGTAATATAGCAACATTGTGTCAGTAGCTTTACATAAATATAACATGTATATGAACAAGTTTTTGTATTACCAGTGTTTCTAGAAGCCCCTTGTATCTACCCTTAAACTCTTGTTTAATTGCTAAATTGTCAATCTGCTCAATTTTGCCGGTTTTCAAATGGAAGCATAAGACATAGAATTGGTCACCTTGAAGTACCGGACTAAACACGAGGTCAACTGATTCAAGATTTTTTACCTCATATTTCAGTAATATGTCTTCAAACTTTGAGGAAAATACGTTTAGCCGTTGGTTGTCTGTGTAAGTCTCCTTGTACATGACATTAGGTTGTATGCTATGTAATTAGAAGCAATGTTAAGTAATGTATTACAAGGTATTTATACATGCGAAATTAGTACATGTAAAATAATGTCTTAAAATATTTCACATGCGAATTGCTTATATACTGTATGCAAAATCTCTTTAGTACGCGAAAAGTTATTTTTTGTTCACAGGAAATGTCTCAACTGTTTTACATGCGATTTGGCTATACTCAGTATGCGAAATCATTGAATATGCAGTTTGATGTTTTGATATCAAATGCGAAAATGTTTAGACAAACATACCATCATTATGCTAAACAAGAAGAGTCTGTATGGTGATGAGTTTCTATCCCTCTTCTTCTCTTCAAGGTTGAGAACATCCATAAATGCATCGATTCCGTTTGATGCTACGTACTGACCCCTGAAGAGGGTTTCGAAGATTCCTTTTACGGTGAACACCCCAGTTTTTTATCAGTAAAATACATCTCTGCCAGGCAAAAATTAAATAATTATATGTTTTGAGTATATATATAGATGTTTTTTAGTTGATATAATTTTTTTACTTACTCTATATTTGCAAATGTAGCAAATGTGTATCGGATCACACTCAATTCTTGATTTAAGAGTGTTTCGTGCATGTTTACCACTCTGTTGTAGAAAGGGGAACAAAAAGCTTCTCCAAGGTCTGCATACTTTTTCTCATTTTGAAGCCTGGCGACTTCTATTGTCTTATAAAGGAGTTCATTTAACCCCTTTGGTTCAACTTCTTTACCGGCTTTTTGTTTTGCAGCTTGAGTTTGTTTTGAGTTTTTTCTCCCCCTTCTTGGGTTCTTTCCCTTATGTACTACCAGGTTGGGTGCCAGGCTCAAAAGCAACTCAACCAATTGCAATTCTTCAGCCGTTACATGAGGGCATACCACTTCTGGTTCCTTTTCAACTTTGATACCTGAATCGATTTGTTGTGGGTCCTTCTGTGTAGTTTCTCCTAAAGAAACTGCTTCCACTTCTGGCTCCTTTTCTTTAACTTTTTCTGGAAGTTTTTGTGTAGATTCAGCTAAGTTCACTGTTCCTTCCATCCAAGTTTCAGTTTCACCACTTTCTACAGGCCAGTTTAAGTTAAAAAATATAATATTTTGTTCTTTTTTTTCTAATATAAAGTGTTTTTTACCTTGAACAGGTGGTTTGTAAGCATATACACCCGTTTCCACAGTTTGAATATTTGCAATAAGGGTGTCTGTTACTCCTCCATCATCTGTATTTGTCAATCCTTCATGATCTGGCTGTAGTACCCCTATATACACAAATTATTGAATTTTAATACTTCAGAATCAAAATCGCATGCTATACATGACATGGCATGCGAAATCAAATATCATTTGTATCCATGAAATCGCATGTGTATTTTAATGAATCGCATGTGTATAAGAAATACAATGTTTTGTATAAATTCGCACGTGTTAATTTGAAATCGCATGTTTACCTTCTGATTCCATTTGTCTGACACTGTCCAAAACATTGGATATTACTTGTTGAGCTTCTTCATTCTGTCTACATTCTTCGTTTGTAGTATCTTCTTGATGAACATCAGAAGGTGCATTTTCAGGCAGTTGATGAACATCAGAAGGTGCATTTTCAGGCTGTTGATGAACATCAGAAGGTGCACTTCAAGGTTCTTGATGAACATTAGACGGTGCAGTTCCAGGCTCTTGAACCGAATCAGTCGGCACACAAATGGGATTATTCCGAAGTGTCTCATCCCACTGCTTACAGGCCTCCATAATCTCCGGATCCCAAAAACAACACTGGGTTTTTGCATCTGAAACTAAGTTGTTCATCTCTTGAACAATTTGAACCATTTCAATGTATTTTTTGACATTGATCCTCATTTTTTTCAACAGGTTCTGTAATATTTTTGAGTTAAAATACTATCAATCTAGATGTTAAAATAAATGGATTAAATGAAATTAATATTTGTTGGGCTTACCTTTTTGTTGATGTTCGAAGCCCCTCGATTTCGTTGCTGGGCTGAATCATAGACTACCATTGGTGAAAGTGAAACAGGAGTGTTGCAATAGTCCACCATTTTCTGTGTCTATGTCCCAACTCCCTTCAAAAGGTTCAACTGAGACGTTTCCTGGATGTCAAGAATGAAATCCATCATATCATCAATGTTCTCGTTAAGGTCCTCCTCGGTTTCTATGTTTTCTACTGCACGTGCAGTCCTTCTTCTGTAACTTTTCGTGGTGTCAACGGGTTGTATTGTATACTCCTCCGTTGAACGGCCCTGTTCATTTTCATTTTCACTTTCATTTGTCCACAGAGGTCCGTTATCTGAAATATGTTCCTCGACTTTGTCAATCTCCGTAGATGTGATATAACGAATAACCGGTATCTCCACGACTTTCTCGAACAGTTGAAGCCTCTTGTTGTACTCATGTGTGTATAGAAGCTGTATAAATATAAAAAGGAGTAGATTTTTACTTAAAATATATATGTATTTATTTTATCTTCCTGTAAATATGTTATCAAATGTAGTAAAGCATACCGTAAGAAAGGCAACAGGTCCCATGAACTGTATTTTTGTGTTCTTCCAGCCCGCTCTTGTACTAAGCAAATTGTCCAGTAGATATGAGCACCAATCTAGATGCGGTATATCCTCAACAGCCTCTACCCCAAGCAAACATCTATCATTCGTAGTTGTGGCTTTTGTAATCTCCGCAAAAAACGTCATCCAGTACACCAGGAAGGAAATTTATTCTAAACAGGCTCCCCCCATCTATTTGATTATCCATTGCTGTTGCAATTAAGTCATGGGTAATTCTCTCGTTTTCCCCCCATTGACTGATGAATTTATTCATAACACTATCTCCACTTTTGGGTTCTTTACTCTTTTCAATCTTCTCAACTGTTAGGGGTCATTTTCTTAACATATATATCCTGACCAATATCCTGCCTATGTTTGTTCATTTGTGACCAGGATGCTGGAAGAGGATATTGCTAACATCTTGGGCGATATCCTGAGGCTTATTGAATTAACCACGTGCAGGTTAAGGGCTGAGACTTGCTAACGGTCACGAGGACTTCTTCTCCTCAAGACTCGGACGAATTTGTTGAGAAAGAGACGTTGAGCCCGAAAGACCAGGTCTACAACGTTCGAAGAAGGAATATTCGGTGGATCCCGCAAGTTTAGGATAGTTTGTTATTTTATCTTAACTATAAATAGATGGGGACGGATCAGCTTAGAACACACGATTTTTCACTAACACTCTCATACACTTACACTCTCTAGCTCATTGCAAACACCACACTTGTATCCAAGTTTCATTGTAACACTTAGTCGATCCGTACCACATCCTGCACTGTATCCTGATTTTTGAAGCAATTGAAGAACAAGGCAGCTGCGATTGTCAGCTCCCGAGGTTTTATGCCGGCGATCTAGATTGATCAAGGGCTTTCCTCGTACATCTCGTGTTGTTTACTTTATTGTTGCTCATTGTTTGATCATAGATACAGCTCTACATCTTGAGCCGTATCCTGAAACTATTTTTACAAATCAACTTGATTAACATATTTTCGACACTCATTTCTAGCACACTACCTCACTTAACTAATTTGATCACTTAATTACGTCGGTAATTTTTTACCAAAACAATTTCGCGCCCACCGTGGGGCAAGTGGTGCTCTCTTTACTAAAAATTTTTGTCAAATCGCTAATCGGTTTTCTATTTTCAAAACTTTTTGCCATATTGTCCATAATGGCCTCAAGATCAAACATGAGTTCCTCTACTGTGTCTGCTATGACTTCTGCTACTACTGGTTCGGTGCTTCCACCACCTCCTCCAAGGATGCCAGCCTCTACACAATCTCAAGATGTTATCCCTACTCGGAGTGTTCAGGGATCTGCTCCCGTTTTAGCTTCTAATAATGAAATTTTAACCTTATTTGGAGGTGTGCAGGAACAAATGAGGCAGCAACAGGAAACAAACCAGATGCTTTTAAGGGAAATACAACTCCTGAAGTCTGGCTCGAGCAGATCTGCTGAGGATATTGTCACCCCATTACATCCCAGAACGTTGAACTTCAGCTCAGCTGTGTATACTGAGGATAACAGGGGAATATTGTGCCCAGTCTTCCTCAGAATCATACTCCTGAAATACCCTCCTTGGTCAGGATGTCAACCATAAGGAGCTCAGGATATGCTTCAGGATATGGGCAAAATCCTCCAACTGGTAACGTGTCTAATAATAATAATACTCATGCTACTAACAGTGGTGGATCTTTGCAGGATACAGGTGTAACATCAGCACTTACCAGGGAACTTCAGAAGTTAAAGGACATGATATCTAGTGTACCTGGGGTGGTCCAGCCGATCCCGGAAGTGTCTCAAGACAGCCACAAGATATCTCGTTTCGCGTATCCTATCTGTGATGCTGAGATCCCAAAGAGATTCCAAACCCCCAACATGAAGCTTTATGATGGGACTACGGATCCTGAGGAGCATATTGCTCAGTATAGGGAAAGAATGGAGATTAACCCTATCCCTCCGGAGCTCAAGGAAGCGTGCTTGTGCAAGGGATTTGGTTCTACTCTAACAGGACCAGCCTTAAAATGGCTGTTAAACGTTCCTCCTCACTCAATTACTTCATTTGCTCATTTGGTTAATTTATTTAACAGTCAATTTTCTTGTAGTCGGAGTTTTGAGAAACTAACCAGTGATCTTTACAGGATAACTCAAGGGCCTCAGGAATCCTTGAGGGATTATGTGAACAAATTTAGTTGAGAATCCTTGGATATCCCACATCTTGATGTTGCAACAGCTGTGCAAGCTTTTAAGATGGGATTACAAAAGGATTCTCAGTTTTATCAGGATCTTGTAATGAATCCCTGCAGGAATCTCGATGAAGCTCGTAACAGGGCTTTGAGATATATCCGTCTGGAAGATGACAGGAAGATGCAAGAAAGGATGAACTCATCCAACACTTATGAATCAACCAATAGGAAGTCAGAATCCTCGTTCAAGTCATATCGGCCTAAGCCGTATAGTAGAAATGAAAACAAAAGAGTGAACGCTGTCGAAGATGAGGATCCTGAAGAGTATCCTGAGTTGTCCGAATATTGCTTTTCTGTTAATATTCCTGAATTGATGTATGCTATGCAGGGTCTAGGAGACAAAGGTAGGTGGCCTCGAAAGAATCAACAAAAGGCTGACTGGAAATATAAGTCAAAATGGTGTGCTTTCCACGAAGATTTCGGACATATGACTGAGGATTGCATTGCTCTAAGGAAGGAAATAAGTTATCTTCTAAGCAAGGGATATCTGAAAGATCTCTTAGGAAAAAAGAAGAATAAGGGTCAGGATACTGAGAAGGATCCTGAACGAGCAGCATCACCTCCTGCGGATGCCAAGATAATCAACTTCATTTTGGGGGGATCCGACATTTGTGGAACATCGTATTCGGCAGCAAAGAGACATGCAAAGGAAGCCAAGGCCGAAAGGGGAGACAAACCTGTCAGGATAACTACCCTCACAACTGACAAAGTGATCACTTTTGATGCTGATGACAGGGATACTGTCCAAGATCCTCACCATGATGCTCTGGTAATAACGTTATATGTGGCTAACCATTTTGTACGCAGGATACTGGTTGATAATGGCAGCTCCGTCAACATAATCCAACTAGAAACTCTGAAGAGAATGAATGTATCTCCAATGGACATCACTTCAAAGTCTACCGTGCTTGTTGGATTCGGTGGAGAGGCTAGAAACACAGTGGGAGAGATAAAGTTGCCAGTATACGTTGAAGGAGTCAATTCGATACAACGTTTCTGTGTGATGGATTCTCTATCCTGCTATAACATCATACTGGGAAGACCGTGGATTCACGATATGAAGGCCGTGCCATCAACATATCACCAATGCATCAAGATACCTACCCCCTGGGGAGTGGTCAAAGTTGATAGTGATCAGCAGGAGGCGAAAGAGTGCTACTCATCCTCGATGAAATCCTCAGCCAAACCTAGTGCAGCATAGCAATTAAAGACGCGGGCCCAGGATATCGTGGAGGATCCGGAGCAGGATGTGAAGAAAGTTATCCTGGACCAGGATAACCCTGATATTTCGGTGCTCGTAGGGACCAATATCCCTCAGGATATTGAAGAGCAGTTAATTAACTTTTTAAAATGCAGGATGTCAACGTTTGCATGGAAGCATGAGGATATGACAGGCATATCCAAAGATATTATCACTCACAAGCTTGGAATTGATAAATCGTTTAAGCCTGTGCAACAAAAAAGAAGGAAGTTTGCTCCTGAGCGGAACGCGATTATCCAGGAGGAAGTTGAAAGATTATTAAAGTCCAGAATGATCAGAGAAGTTAAGTTCCCAAGGTGGCTAGCAAACGTGGTTGTAGTACAGAAGAAAAACGGGAAATGGAGAGTCTGTGTAGACTACACGGACTTGAACAAAGCTTGTCCTAAAGACCCATTTCCTCTTCCCCACATTGATGCAATGGTAAATGCCACTGCCGGGCATGAAATGCTGACCTTCATGGACGCATCCTCAGGATTTCAACAGATCCAAATGGAGCCTTCTGACCAGGAGGATACCGCTTTCATGACACCAACAGGTATTTATTGTTATACAGCTATGCCTTTTGGTTTGAAAAATGCAGGTGCAACATACCAGAGATTGGTAAACATGATGTTCAAAGACAAACTGGGGGACACCATGGAGGTGTACATTGACGATATGGTGGTAAAATCAAAGAAAGCTCAGGATCACCTCCAGGATATTAAAGGAGCATTTGATATCCTGGATCAATACAACATGAAGCTGAATCCTGCTAAATGCCATTTCGGAGTGGGAGCAGGAAAGTTTCTTGGATATATGGTGACGAAAAGGGGGATAGAAGCGAGCCCAGAGCAGATCAAAGCTATCCTGGACATAAAATCACCCTCAAATATGAAGGACGTACAAAGATTGACAGGCCGAGTAGCAGCCCTAAACAGGTTTATCTCAAGATCCTCAGAGAAATGCAAAGACTTTTATGATATCCTGAAGAAGAACAAAAAATTCGAATGGGGGGAGAAGCATGAAGCAGCCCTGCAGGATTTAAAACGATATCTCACAACCGCACCTCTATTGATGAAGCCTGAAAATGGTGAACCACTATCCCTGTACCTTGCTGTATCAGGGAATGCTGTAAGTGCCGTTCTTATAAAAGACCATGAAGGTCAGCAATATCCTGTTTATTATGTTAGTAAAAGTTTGTTAGATGCTGAAACTAGGTATTCTCATTTAGAAAAATTGATACTAGCATTAGTCATGGCATCAACGAAACTTAGGCATTATTTCGAGACACATAGGATACATGTTAAAACAAATTATCCTATCAAAAATGTGCTTAGGAAACCAGAAATGTCAGGCAGGATGGCCAAGTGGTCAGTAAAGTTGAGTGCTTATGATTTAGTATATGAACCTAGGAACGCCATAAAGTCTCAGGCTTTAGCTGACTTTGTGGCTGATTTTAGTAGTGACATTCAGGATGAGGTAGATCTAGAAGTTCAACAGCTAGGAGAATCCTCAGGATCCTGGACATTATATACTGACGGTGCATCTAATGTAAGAGGAGTAGGATTAGGATTAGGAATACTACTAAAATCGCCACAGGGGGACATATTACCCCAGTCTATTAGGTGTGAATTTCCTGCTACTAATAATGAAGCAGAGTATGAGGCCTTAATTGCAGGATTAGAGTTGGCTAAGAGCATGAGTATCAAAAATTTGCAAGTATATGTTGACTCTTTGTTAATTACTAACCATTTTAATGGATCCTATGCAGTTAAGGGAGAGAAATTAATCGAATATCTCGATATTCTCAAAAAATTAGCAGGATATTTCGATGTTTTTATACTTGAACAGGTACCAAGGGAAGATAATGCTGAAGCAGATGCCTTAGCAAATCTGGGATCATCGATCAGGATACCTGAAGGGACACAAATACCAATATTACATGTCTTATATCCTGCAACGAATCCTCAGGATAAAGAAGTAGCTGGTATTCAGGATCCTGGGGCAGAACATCCTGAAGAGGATCCTAAACCCTGGACGGCTCCAATCATGAAATATCTCAAAGAAGGACACATCCCTGGAAATGAAAATCCTAAGGCATTTATGATGAAGGTATCACGATTCGCTATTATAGATAATATTTTATACAAAAAATCTCTTGCAGGACCGTATTTGAGGTGCTTGGAGGATCCTGAAGCCAAGGAAGTACTTCAGGATATACATGAAGGGGATTATGGTAACCATGCTGGGGGCAGGTCGTTATTCTCAAAAGTATTAAGGACAGGATATTATTGGCCAACAATGAGAAAAGATGCCGCAGAATATGCTCGAAGATGTGACGCATGTCAAAGACATAGTAACATACTGCATCAACCTGCTGAACCATTGTATCCTATTGTTTCCCCTTGGCCATTTATGAAGTGGGGTATGGATATAGTGGGAAAGCTACCGAAAGCTCCGGGAGGAAAAGTCTTTATGCTAGCAATGACGGATTATTTCTCTAAGTGGGTTGAAGCTGAAGCATTTGTTCAAGTTAGAGACCAAGAAGTAGTATCCTTCATAAAGAGGAATATCCTGACCAGATTCGGAGTACCAGCTGAGATAATCTGTGACAATGGTTCTCAGTTCATAAGTAAGAGGACTACTGACTTTTGCAAGAGTTGGGGAATCAAAATGATCACATCTACTCCGGTACATCCTCAAGCAAATGGACAAGCAGAATCCTCAAACAAGATAATTGTCAATAACTTAAAGAAAAGGCTTGGAGCCAAAAAAGGAAGATGGGCGGAAGAATTACCCTTTGTTTTATGGGCTGATAGGACAACGGTAAAGAATGCAACAGGCCAAACCCCATTTTCCTTGGTGTTTGGAGCAGAAGCAATGATTCCAACGGAAATAACAATACCTACTGCAAGATCTGTCTTAAGTGATCCTGAGCAGAATCCTGAAGCCTTGATTCAGGATTTAGACACTATAGATGAAAAGAGAGATGCGGCAAGGCTAAGGATGGCAGCATATCAACAGAGAATATCCAGGGCATATAACAAGAATATTAGAACCAGAAGATTTAAGGTTGGAGATTGGGTGTTAAGAAAGGCTTTTCAAAATACTACTAATCCTGCCGATGGCAAGTTAGCTCCAAAATGGGAAGGACCATATGAAGTTGAATCAGAAGCAGGGAAAGGAGCATACAGACTTAAGAATATGGAGGGGGATATGCTACCGAGATCTTGGAATGCTATACACCTTAAGCTCTATTTCAAGTGAGTTTAGAATTCAATTTCTAACTCAGAATGGTATGAATTCTATCTTTTTTAAATATGTTTTGGTTTAATTTATTCTTTGAAACTCAATACTGACTTAAGCATCGGAGGGGTGTTAGCCAAGCTAACACCCACCTTAGTTTACAATTGATTTGCAAGATATGTTTCAGGATATAGCTCCAGGATATGCACTCAGGATAACTCAGAAGATTAGAGGATTGGCCCCCTCTCTCACGTTTAAGGGATACTGATCCCTTCACAGGTTTAAAGGTATTCACCTTTCTCACGAATTGGGTTTAAACACCCCGCCTGGAGCGCAAGTTATCCAGGGATAGTTCAAGGTGGCGGGACCAGTTCATGTAAAAGTGGCTGACAATTTCGTTACTGTTGGCTATACCTTGGATCCTTAAGGTCTATGAGGATTGATCACCCTCTCTCACGAAAGGGTATTTTCATACTCTCTAAGGTTTAAAGGTTATCACCTTTCTAAGTCTTGGAGTTTATACACTCCCGCCTGTAGCGCATGAAAAGTTGGGATTTTCCCCAGGATACAAAGGATTTATCTCCAGTACATCCTTGGGTTTTACCCTTGGGACGTAAAAAATTGCTTATGCAATGGGAACTGACATTAAGTAGATTTCTAAGATACTTGAAGACATTGTGCACAGGGGACATCCCTGCCGAGGTGGTGGTGTAAAGCTAAAAGGATGAAGTTTGCGACTAATGCACTAAGTACCTTGCACTGGGGACATATTCATTAGAAGAGTTGCAAAGGGATTGAAGTTTGGTAATAGGTTTATATCCTATTTCTGGTATGATCTTTCCTTTGTAAGCCTCATTTAAGTTTTTAGTGACATTATGTTAAGTATCCTTATATATATCCTCAAAGTCCTTTTAAGGATATTTGATTAGGGTGTTTGAAACCAGTATTAGTTTGGAACTATGATCTTTTAAATATAATCAAAACTTGGTTTTGAAAAGATAGACTATTTTTTACTTTCTAAAGAAATTTTTACAAAATTGAAAGAACGTTTGGAAGATCTATCTAATACAAGGCTTTTGCAGTATGTTACCGAGCATACTGATCAGGATATTTTATAAGATACCAATACAAAATCTTTACAAAAATAAGACTCATACTAAGTAATGCAAAGTAATGCAAGGTAACAGAAAATAAGTCAAAAGATGAAATTATTCTTAAAGCGATCAATACTGGTTGATAACCGAAGGTTTCATCCTGAAACCCAGGACCCATCCGCCGTCGGTTATCAAATTGTTTAGAGACAGAAATGAAAATTGTTCATAAAGACATAAAATTGTTCGAATGAAAATAAGCTCTAGGGGGTAGTGCCTTCTTGCTCCATAGCGGTTTCAGCAACATCCATTTTGGGATCCGCCTCAGCATCCTTGTCAGCATCGATTGCCTTTTCAACTGCTTTAGAAGGTTCATCGACAGTTGATTTGGAAGAGGTACTGCCAAGATTCTTCAGCTTGGTCTCCCAAGCACCAACGTCCCAAGAAGGGCATTCGAAGCCTAATGTTTTGGCTTCGTGAGCCATCTTCAACCTAGCCTGGAGAAGAGAAACGACGACGGAACTTTTGAGGCTTTCTCGGTAACTGACCATATCCCGTTCGTACTGCACATGGGCAGCTTCCAGATCGGCCTGGGCTTGAAGAGTAGCTTTGTTAAGAGCAACTTGGTGTTCCTGGGTCATAGCTTTGTATTTCTCCTCGTAATGACGAGACTTGGCGGCCGCGATCATACCTTGGTCAGAGATTGTGATTTCTGCTTCCTTTAGCTTAGATTCAAGTGTTTTATTAAGCTTGCAGGATTCTTGATATAAGTGAACCAAACGCTCAAGACCCTACAAAGGTAAGAGGACAGGGATTGGTATTATTAAATCTTTAAAAATAGTCTAAATTGCAGGATGTGATATAAAGATACTAACCTGGTTGAGAAAAGAAGTCATAAAACCACTAGCTTCAATGAACCCGTGCTTTTCATAAGGAAAGGTGTCAGAAATGACAGGGGAATCGGGTTCTTTCCTTTTGCGGGAACTTGAACTCCAGGGCTTGGTAGCCGGTGAAGGTTTAGGAATGATGATGGCTTTGGAGCTGCTGGGTTTGGATGTAGCAGTGGTCTTGGAGCCAGGTTCTTTCTTGACCTGGATCTGGTCAGAATAGCTATCCAGTTCGTCAAGATCAAAGACTTCAGGGATCTTAGCTGGTGCTGCGTAAAGGGAAAAGTTTTACTCTTTATCATTATGTTGTTTTGACTAATTATTTTGAAAGGAATTCTTACCAGACATCTCGGATGATGAGTACTGACTTGAACTCGGAACGTGTGTGGCAAAAGTCCTGTCTATTGCAGGTAACCGGTAAACGGTATTGATTCTCTCTTCTGACTCAGCAGTAGGAGGAGCAACTTCCTTAAAGTTCACTGCATAAAGGTCAAAAAGAAGAATATTAATAGAGGATAACAATCAAATCGTCTATGAGGATATTTATGATCCTACCGGTGGTTAACCACTCAACCGGAAGGTTGGCACCCTCAGCAATGGAATCTCGTTTGACAAAGAAGAATTTGCGTTGCCATCCGTCTTCGTTTTTGGTGGCTTTGAGAATCAGGGGTTTGCTGGAGGTTGAAAAAAGCAAGAACCGGCTAGAGCCGTGGGATCGGAGGCGATAAGCAATAGGTAAATCCTCGATGCAGATGTCAGAGCAATGGAGGTTTTTGATTTGGTTGAGTACAATCAAAACTCTCCAAACCATGGGCATGGTTTGAGCAAAAGAGATGCCAGTAATACGAAAGAATTGCATCATGAATTCAGGAAAAGGGTATCGAAGACCTAGTGAAAAAGGATATGCTGGAAAACAGATCCATTCGGTAGAAGAAACATCCGATCGGATTGACCGATCGAATGGCCTAAAGACTGTGCTGTCAGGGAAAGCGCCGGAGGCTCTTAAAGCTGCAATGTCTGCATTGTCAAAAGCGCAGATCTCCTTCTCGGGATTTTTGAGAAGATTCTGCTGGGTGAAGGTCTCGGCAGCCATTGCTAGAAAGATGAAGTAAATTGACAGGAAGAAAATCAGAAATGGAGGATTACCTGAAGGGTCTGTTGAAGATATCTGCTTTTCAAACAAGAAAAGAGAAGATATAGGGGCATCGTGGATCTCCATTAAGTAAAAAACGCGTTGGAAGTTACGATGTGATCTTGACCGTCGCTTCGTTTTAAATGCCTTGAGTTGTGGGATAAGATTTTTGAAATATATCCGTTGGATTGGTATACCAACCGATATATTTGGGGACAATTGTTAGGGGTCATTTTCTTAACATATATATCCTGACCAATATCCTGCCTATGTTTGTTCATTTGTGACCAGGATGCTGGAAGAGGATATTGCTAACATCTTGGGCGATATCCTGAGGCTTATTGAATTAACCACGTGCAGGTTAAGGGCTGAGACTTGCTAACGGTCACGAGGACTTCTTCTCCTCAAGACTCGGACGAATTTGTTGAGAAAGAGACGTTGAGCCCGAAAGACCAGGTCTACAACGTTCGAAGAAGGAATATTCGGTGAATCCCGCAAGTTTAGGATAGTTGGTTATTTTATCTTAACTATAAATAGATGGGGACGGATCAGCTTAGAACACATGATTTTTCACTAACACTCTCATACACTTACACTCTCTAGCTCATTGCAAACACCACACTTGTATCCAAGTTTCATTGTAACACTTGGTCGATCCGTACCACATCCTGCACTGTATCCTGATTTTTGAAGCAATTGAAGAACAAGGCAGCTGCGATTGTCAGCTCCCGAGGTTTTATGCCGGCGATCTAGATTGATCAAGGGCTTTCCTCGTACATCTCGTGTTGTTTACTTTATTTTTGCTCATTGTTTGATCATAGATACAGCTCTACATCTTTAGCCGTATCCTGAAACTGTTTTTACAAATCAACTTGATTAACATATTTTCGACACTCATTTCTAGCACACTACCTCACTTAACTAATTTGATCACTTAATTACGTCGGTAATTTTTGACCAAAACATCAACGTTTTTAACTTTTCTTTTATCCACTATTATGATAACTGGCTTAGGTCCTTTTGGTATTCCAAATACCTCATAAATTGTGTCCGATATAATTTTTATTTGGTGTTTACCTACGTTTAGCCTATCAAACATCTCGTCAAAGTTTCTGGCTAGCCAATATCCCAAACGTGTCAAAATATGGTTGATATTCATATCTAGAACAGCCACAAAGCCCATATTTTTCACCTCATCAACTTGTTCTTTTGAATTTTTTTTCACAATATCCATATATGATGTAGGTTGACATCTCAACAATATTGCTTCGTTGCTGTATTCAAAGAAAGCCCTAGGTTTTGTTCTAGGTGGTTTCGGCTGGCTTGGTTTTTTTTCCCTGTTCCACTTTTTTTGAAGGTTTTTTTGTTTGTATTTTAGATCTCTTGTCATCTTTCTTCTTTTTTGGCAGTGGCTCAACAAAGTCATCATCCTCGGACCTTTCTTCCATAACCCTTCTTTTTCTGTTTTTCTTTACGTTTTTCAATGTTGATATGGGCTCTTCGAAGTCTTCATCAGACCCTATTTCTACAAAATCCCATGATATCAGATAAAAATCTTATAAAATCGCATGTATCAGTTAACCATTTACCAAAACTCACTAATCTGATAAAATTGCATGAATGAGTATGAATTCGTGTGTATGAGTTAACCATTACCAAAACTACCTAATCTTATAAATCGCATGTTTCAGATAAAAAAACATTTATAAAATCGCATGTATCATTTAATCATATAACAAAACTACCCAATCTTATAAAATCGCATGAATAATTTAGAAATTCGCATGTACCAGCTAACCACTACCAAAACTACATAAACATATAAAATTGCATGCCTTAGACAAAAAAAAACTTTATAAAATCGCATGTCTCAGACAAAAAACCTTAACGAACAAAGCTAATCATATAAAATCACATATGTCATACAAAACCCTTACAAAACCCTCCATGATATCGCACATGTATCAGCTAACCACTACCAAAACTACCTAATCATACAAAACCTCATAAAAAACCTTACCAGACAAAAACCCTAACAAAATCGCAGTTAACAACAATACCTAATCTTATAAAATCATATGTTTTAGACAAAAACCGTACTAAACAATCCTAACTAAACAAAATCGCATATGTCACTCAAAACCACTATAAACCCCATTATAAAATCGCATATCTCATTCAATACCAGGATTCATCTTCTTTGACTGTGGTCTATCATTGTTGGCCTTGCTCTTTTTCTCAAAACTCATCAATCCTCGTTGAATCGCACCAGTAAGTAGAACGGAACTTGGTGGAAGAAGAATGCAATGTTTTGAATTTTGGGTTTACGGTATGATTGTGAGTATTCTTTGCTGATTATCAGGGATTGTGATTTCGCAATGGACGATTTTAACCTTGGCGGTTTCATATATATATTTTAATTTGATTAATTTAATGACTTAATTAGTTAAGCACAGGTTTTAAATTAGATGATCCGACGATTGTGGTTATAGCGTACATATTGTATGATTAGGGCCATTGTACAATAACCGGCCTCTATATATATATATATATTTATATATATTATATCAGTACTATATTTATTTTGAAATATAGTAAAAAATAGTAAATAATGGGTTTCGTATATGTTTTTAATGTTTTTTTTGTTTTGAATGTTAAAATTTTTGAAAATCAAATAGAGGTTTAGCTTTAATGTATGTGCGAAATGATTTTTTTTTTATTTTTTCTATAAGTTGGATATCTCTTTAGATATCCGAATCCGTATCTGAAATTTCAGATATCTGAAAATCGGATTCGGATATTAATATTTACTATTATGATCTTGAACACCCCTATAGCGAAGCATTCTCATCGCAACAGCCTATCGCAGCGACATATGACACTTGTAGCGACGACAAATGTCGTCGCTATAAGCTTTGATTGTTGTAGTGTCCAACAACCATTGGAGATGCTCTACTAGATAGATCCAGCGTAGGATTAATGTGTAATGAATAAAAGTATAACATACAAAAGACAAGAAAGTAAAAAGCTCTTTATCAGTGTTCTTCAAAGTCTCTTCAAAGCTGGGAAAGAGGCTTCTGTATCCTGATTTGTGCCTGGAAAGCTACCACCAAAGATTGTGGTTGAATTTAAACAAATTCTTTGACCAACTGGCTTCTTAAATAATAATAAATGCTTGTATAAATATCTAAGACGCAACGTATGTAATTCAGAAGCTCTCCATAACGTAAAGCAAAATAAAGCTAGCTGATAGAACATATTTTAGACATAAATGGTCTTACAGGGTGATTAATATTGCCAACACAATGTAGATGATGAATTGTGTTGTTTCAACAAAGGTTCTAAATTACCACTACTTTTGTTCCTCGAACATTTTTTAACGTATGAGATGTGAATTATTTAAGTTGCATAGATGAGAAGATGTTCAAGATGTATTGTATATATTCCATTTATGTGTAAGAGCAGAAAATCACATTACAATTGGTCCAAGCATGCTACTTTGAATGGATTACTATATGATATGTGTCAATGGAAATATGTTAGTGATTTTAGTGTTATCTCATGGTGGCCGAGTGGGGTGCTTCCGAACCAGGTCTTTCTCAAATACGTATCGTACCTCAATTGCTTTGGTGGATCATCCACTTCACTCCAACATGGACCAAACATAACTTCTTTAACCTTCAAATTGATATGATCAGGTGCATCGCCAACCTTTTTCTTTCATGATGATTTACCATTTCTCGTTGGCACCTTGTTTGCCATACTTTCCTTTTCTTTTTTCTCACTTATTTGCTTCTTGTGACTGCAAATCTGTCAATCATAAAACACTCCTTTTTAGGGCGATTCTCCTTTGTAAAAGGTACACACCCATCACCAATTTCAGCTTTTGGGTGTTGCTCATAGGTGATAAGAGGGTTAGTCACATTTAACCACAATTCGCGGTCACCGAACTTCAAACTCACCATTCCATCAACACAATAGACAATTACCTGAGTAATTTCTAAAAACGGCCTTCCTAGAATAACTGGAGGTTGCGTGTGCTTGACATTTGTGGCACAATCAAGCACTAAAAAGTCAACTGGAAAGTAAATTTCTCATACCTTCACAATTACATCTCTTACCATCCCCCTTGAACACATGGGAGTCTGATCAATCAACACCACGGTGGTGTCGACCTTTTGTAGTGGGCCAAAATCGTATTGGTCATACAGACTCTATGGTAAAATACTCATACATGCTCCAAGATCCAACAATGTCCTTACTATTTTAAATTCACCAACTTGTATTGAAATAATGGGTGCTCCTTGATCTTGGAGTTTCGGGGGGAGGTGCCCAACAAAACGACATTCACATTTGCAGTTAAATCAAGTTTTTTTATTAAATTTGTGAAGTCGTTTTTGGGTACTTAATTCTTTCAAACACTCAACATTATCAAGACTCTCTTTAATCACTTTAAGTAAGGGTAAATTAATCACATAGTTTGGTGAAAAATTATTACTATAGAAGTTAAAATTCGTTAAAAAGACCTTACATGCGAAAAAACCGTATATTATTGTTATGGGTCATTTTCTGAGCATATATATCCTGACTAATATTCTGCTTTTGATTGTTTACTTGTGATCAGGATACGGGATCAGGATATTGGTAACATCCTGGCGCGTTATCCTAGTATTAACTGAATTAACCACGTGCAGGTTAGAAGCTGTGGGTCACTAACGGTCAAGTGGACCTCTTCTCCATAACACTCGGGCAAACCAGTTATACGAGAGATGTTGAACCCGAAAGACCAGGTCTACAACGTTCGTATGGGGAATATCCACCGAATCCCGGTTTACTAGGGTAGTTTGTTGAATTTCTTTTACTATAAATAGATGGGTCGGATCAGATTAAGGCACGCAATTTCACTCTTACTCTTTTTCTATAGCTACTAGCAATCACTACACACAAACACTTGTACTCGAATTACCTTGTAACACCTAGTTGATCCGCATCACATCCTGCACTGTATCCTGATATTCGAAGTAATAGAAGAACAAGGCAGCTGCGATTGTCAGCTCCCGAGGTTTTGTGCCGGCGATCTAGATTGATCAAGGGCTTTCCTCGTATATCCGGTGTCACCCTTTACCTTTTTTGCTCATTGTTTGATCATAGATACAGCTCTATATCTTGAGCCGTATCCTGAAAACTGTTTTTACAAACAACTTAATCAGCATATTTTCAACACATATTTCTAGCACACTACCTCACTTAACTAATTTGATCACTTAATTGCTTCGGTAATTTTTGACCAAAACAATTTGGCGCCCACCGTGGGGTAAGTGGTGCTATTTTTACTAAAAACTTTAGTAAAATCATTACTCGGTTTTCTATTGTCAAAACTTTTTGCTACATTGTTTTCAACGGCCTCGAGATCAAACATGAGCTCTACCACCATGTCTGCTACAACCTCTGCAACAATTGGTTCGGTGCTTCCACCACCCCCCCTCCAAGAATGCAAGCCTCTTCACAAGGAGCTGAAAGTCATGTGGCTCGGGATGTTATCCCCGCTCCCAGTGCCCAGGGATCTGGTCCTGTTTTGGCTTCTAATGACGAAATTCTAAATTTGTTTGGTAGTGTACAGGAACAGATGAGGCAGCAGCAGGAAACTAATCGGATGCTGATGAGAGAGATACAACTCTTGAAATCCGGCCCAAGTAGGCCTGCTGAAGAAATTGTCACTCCTTTGCAACCCAGGGCTTTGAACTTCAGTTCTGCAGTTTACACAGAGGATAACCGGGGGAATATCGTGCCAAGCCATTCCCAGAATCATACTTCTGAGATACCCTCTTCAATAAGAGTATCAACCATGAGAAGCTCAGGATATGCTTCAGGATATGGCCAGAATCCTCAGACTGGTAACCTGTCAAATAATAATATTCTTGCTACTAACAATAGTGGATCTTTGCAGGATGCAGGTATGACGTCAGCATTTTCCAGAGAACTCCAAAAGCTGAAAGATATGATATCCAGTGTGCCTTGGGTGGTCCAGCCGATTCCAGAAGTGTCCCAAGACAGTCACAGGATATCCCGGTTTGCGCATCCTATCTGTGATGCTGAAATCCCGAAAAGATTTCAAACGCCCAACATGAAACTCTATGACGGAACCACGGATCCTGAAGAGCATATCGCCCAATATAGGGAAAGGATGGAGATCAACCCTATCCCTCCAGATCTCAAGGAAGCATGTCTCTGCAGGGTTTTGGTTCTACCTTGACAGGATCAGCCTTAAAATGGCTGTTAAATTTTCCTTCTCACTCAATTACTTCGTTTGCTCATTTGGTTAATTTATTTAATAGTCAGTTTTCTTGCAGCCGGAGTTTTGAGAAACTAACCAGTGATCTTTACAGGATAACTCAAGGGCCTCAGGAATCCTTGAGGGATTATGTGAACAAGTTTAGTCGGGAATCCTTGGATATCCCATATCTTGATGTTGCAACAGCTGTGCAGGCTTTTAAGATGGGATTACAAAAAGATTCTCAGTTTTATCAGGATCTTGTAATTAATCCCTGCAGGAATCTCGACGAAGCTCGTAACAGGGCCTTGAGATATATTCGCTTGGAGGATGATAAGAAGATGCAAGAGAGGATGAATTCCACCTCAACCTATGAATCAACCAATAGGAAATCAGAATCCTCGTATAAACCATATTGCTCTAAGCCGTATGGCAGAAATGACTACATGAAAGTGAATGCTGTTGAAGACGAGGATCCTGAAGAATATCCTGAATTATCTGAATATTGCTTTTCTGTTAACATACCTGAGTTAATGTATGCTATGCAGGGCTTAGGAGACAAAGCTAGGTGGCCTCGAAAGAATCAACAAAAAGCTGATTGGAAGGATAAATCCAAATGGTGTGCCTTCCATGAAGATTTCGGACATGTAACTGAGGATTGCATTGCTCTAAGAAAGGAAATAAGTTATCTTCTAAGCAAGGGATAACTGAAGGATCTCCTAGGAAGAAAAAAGAATAAGGGTTAGGATACTGAGAAGGATCCTGAACGAGCAGCATCACCTCCTGCGGATGCCAAGATAATCAACTTTATTTCAGGAGGATCCGACATTTGTGGGACTTCATATTCTGCGGCCACGAGACATGCAAAGGAAGCTAAGGCCGAGAGGGGAGATAAACCAGCCAGGATGACTACCCTCACAACTGATAAAGTGATCACTTTCGACAGTGATGACAGGGATACTGTCCAGGATCCTCACCATGATGCTCTCGTAATAACATTATACGTGGCTAACCATTTTGTACGCCAGATATTGGTGGATAATGGCAGCTCCGTCAACATAATCCAACTAGAAACTTTGAAAAGAATGAATGTATCTCCAATGGATATTACTTCAAAATCCACCGTGCTTGTTGGGTTTAGTGGAGAGGCCAGGAACACAGTGGGAGAGATAAAGTTACCAGTATATGTTGAAGGGGTCAACTCAATACAACGTTTCTGTGTGGTGGACTCCCTATCCTGCTATAACATCATACTAGGCAGGCCATGGATCCATGATATGAAGGTTGTGCCATCCACTTATCATCAGTGCATCAAGATCCCTACCCCTTGGGGGGTTGTCAAGGTTGATAGTGATCAGCAGGAGGCGAAGGAATGTTACTCATCCTCAATGAAATCCTCAACCAAGCCTAATGCAGCATAGCAATTAAAGATGCGAGCCCAGGATATCATGGAGGCTTCGGAGCAGGATGTGAAGAAAGTTATCCTGGATCAGGATAATCCGGATATCTCAGTGCTCGTAGGAACCAATATCACTCAGGATATTGAAAATCAATTGACTAATTTTCTAAAATGCAGGATGTCGAAGTTCGCATGGAAACACGAGGATATGACAGGTATTTCCAAGGATATTATAACTCACAAGCTTGGAATTGACAGGTCTTTCAAGCCTATCCAGCAAAAGAGAAGGAAGTTTGCTCTGGAACGAAACATAATTATTCAAGAAGAGGTTGAAAGACTATTGAAGTCCAAGATGATCAGGGAAGTCAAATTTCCCAAGTGGCTAGCAAATGTGGTCGTGGTTCAAAAGAAGAATGGGAAATGGAGAGTTTGTGTAGATTACACAGACTTGAACAAAGCATGTCCTAAAGACCCATTCCCTCTGCCTCATATAGACTCGATGGTGGATGCCACTGCCGGTCATGAGATGTTAACCTTCATGGATGCATCCTCAGGATTCCAGCAGATCCAAATGGAACCTTCAGACCAGGAGGATATTGCTTTCATGACACCAACAGGTATTTACTGTTATACTGCTATGCCTTTTGGTTTGAAAAATGCAGGTGCAACGTACCAGAGATTGGTGAACATGATGTTTAAAGACAAACTGGGGGACACCATTGTCACACCCCGATTTCCACGTGTCACCGGTGGGCCCGGTGGGGGAGTATTGTGACGTCATGGTTGGCAACGTAATAGTCAAACAACACAATATCAATATGCACAGCGGAAGCAAATTTAAAAGATATAATACAACCGAATTTATTATTGTAATAACAAGTATCACAACGTTCGATTGTTTAACCACAGAACGGATCGAAATAAAATAGAAACAATGGTTCAACAGACTTCAGGCATCTTAAGCTTGCGAGACTTCTAATGATGCTTAGGAGAAATCCCAGCCGATTTTGCTTAGTACCTGCATTTAATCTTTTTGGGAAAATACGTCAGTTTACACTGGTAAATACATTCAACTGACTCATTTTGTAAAATGATTGAAAATTGGTTTGGATGCACGTGGCATAAACATTTTATTTAACTTGGGAGAATTATTTAATATTATAATCTTGTGAACGAATTACATGTTACTTATGCGTTCAGTAGCCCGGATCTTGTCCGGGTTAAAGATCAATAGACACACCACATTATTGAGTTATACACTGACAGGTGTACGCCTACACCCCGTGCTCAGGTCGTGGCCATCTCGTAAGATGATGCCAAGGATATCCGGGACATGGTCATTAACCCCCCAAAGGCTGTAAAGTAAACAAGACTGTTTAAACGAGCCGATCAAATTATTCAACTACCCACTTAATGTGGAGATTTGATGCCCGATCAAGCGGTATGCTATATACCGTAACCCAAGCCCGTATAGGGAAAATAAGTTAAAAGTATTTACCTGAGTAAGTATTAATCAAAACAAGAAAAATGGACATAGCTTTTACTGGTCCTCCTAATCTGGAACGAAGGTTTATAATAACCTATTAGAATTCTAACGGGCCTTTTATTAAGCTTAAGCTTAGACCGGCTAGTTTCAAGATACGGTTCGTACGCACGATTAAGCGAAGACCGGATAGGATGTGATTTAGACCCGACAAGTTTGAAGACTTGTTTAATATGGGTTTATTATTCACATTCTGGATTTTGAGATAAAACCGTTACGGTTTGACCCGTTTCGGCTAATTTATGTAAACTTGTTACATAAACCGAACCGTGCGCGTAATAAGCGTGACGGGTATTCATGAGAGCTATATACAGGTTTCCTAAGTTAATTATGTCTCAAATATGTTGTGACATCAGTAAGGTGTCTTTCATTATGCCCGAAACGTGTTTAAACACAAACTAGGCCCCGTAGGGGTAGTTTGGTCATTTAAAAGTTTATAAAAGCGTTTAAGTAACAACCTGAGTTACAGGTATGATGTAATCAGAAAATATACTCAATTTTCTAAGTTATATCAGTAGGCTAAAGCATGTATGTGAAATTTATCATTTTTAACCAAACTATGCCCCGTAGGGGTATTTTGGTAATTTCACATAAGCCGAAAAGCTCAAAACTGAAGTCTGAGTTTATCAACCTTTGCTTACTGTTAAAATATTATAATTTGCCTCATATATCAGTAGGTATCAACCCGGGTATGTTCAATATAATTTTTATACATACTATGCGTTAATAACGCTAAATAAGGCGATTTAAGGCCATTTCCGGTTTCGATACTTAAATCTGATATTTTTATATTTCCAGAAGGATTAAAATAATTTATTTATCATATGTGATCAGTAGCAAAAGGTTTGGAGTCGTTTGGATACGTAAAACTCATTTTATGGCCCGTAAAGGCAAAACCGACAATTACCGGGTTAAGCCTACGACTACTAGTTATGCTCAGCCTAAAATTAATTAAAAATCTTTAAAAATCCCAAAATAATATATTACATCAGTGGGTAAAATATTTGGTATCAAAAAGTAGGCTTAACTAGGCTATACGCTAATTATGCCGTTTAATTAACATAAAGCTTTAAATTTGCGATATTGAGCATAACTCTTAATCTACAAGTCCAACTGATGTCAAACTTTTCATACAAGTTTATATATCAGTATTTAAGGTTTCTACACTTTTACATTTTCATAAATCACGTTTTAAGATAATAAGGGCATAACGGTCAACATATGAGCAATTAACGGTAACATGCATATTAATTGGATAACTAATGAACCAAGGTGTATAATCACAGAGGGTTGTTCTAACATGTAACCTAGTCCAATTAAAGCTCTGAGGCATTTCTAAAACATGCCTTAACGGGTCAGAACTGAAAGTCAAAGTGAAAGTCAAACTATGTGACTTTCGGTTCCGAACCGGGTCTAAACCGGAAATCGTCGGGTTGAACATGTTTAGACATGTTCTTACACTTATTACTAAGTTATAACAATGATCAAACAGGTTGTATATGGTCTATAATGTTAATTATGCATAAATGACATTTTAAGCTTCTTGTTGACTTTTTCTAAACTAGTTTGACCTGGTTAGAGTGGTGATCAGGGGAAACCCTTTTGAGGTTTTATTACCCACATAAGTACCAAGCTATAACTACTTTTGATTCGAGAAATGACTGAGCCATTGTTGACTAATCTCGAAGTCAAACCGTAATTACGACGGTTTGACTTTTAGCTAATTAACTAAGCTAAAAGTGATTAGAGAAGGTTAGGCAACTTACAAAGGTCCTAAGCTTGATTAGAGAACACTTGAGAGAAGGCTTTGAGTTCCAGAAGTGCTCCAAGAATGCAGATGAAGTTGTGATTTGAATGTTGCAACTCATGAGCTTTATATAGTGATTCAAGACACCATAAGGTATTGACAACAAAGTCTACTACTGCCCACAACATTCCCACATGTGTCTCTAGTGTTTAGGGGTTGTTTAGAGGTCATGAGGTATGAGGAAAACCGTTTAAATGGGCTGCACACGCGCCAAACAGCAAACAGCAACATTCTGGTCGCTGGGCATTAGCTTGCGCACCGTAACAATTATTTGTTGCGGTGCGCAACAAATCATCAGCAGCCAAAAATCTTGTTCCTTCATGCATTCGAAAGGGCAACCTCATAATTCGACTTTAGGACTTTCTTTTGTCAGTTTGGGGCCTCCAATATGGGTCTTTAACAGTTGGGTACCCTACCAATTAGTTATGTTTGTTTGCATCCCTTTCAAAAGTGCCGAATAATAAGGTTTACCGTAGAAATTTCCATACGCACCTATCATGCACTTTGAATTCGATTATTGTCAACAATTTCCTGGATTTAAAAATATATTAGATGTTTAATATATAGATACTTAGGTCTTGGGATTTATAAATGAGGTCGTTCAGAGGTAAGAATTAACATGACACCACTTTTAAATCCTGCCAAAACATCTTTATTAAATCCGGGTTTACAACGCTTTTTGTCTTATATGACACGTGTCGTTATATCGTTGAACACGAATTTTCGAGGTGTTACATCCTCACCCCCTTAAAATAAATCTCGACCCGAGATTTACTGAAATAAGTAAGGGTACTTTTCTTTCATTGTGGATTCAACTTCCCACGTGTATTCGGGACCTCTACGGGCATCCATTTGACCTTTACAATCGGTACTTGCTTCCTTCGAAGCTTCTTAACCCGTCGATCCTCAATCGACAAAGGTTTTTCAACAAATCTTAAGCTCTCATCTATATGCACGTCTGTATGTGGTATAACCAGTGATTCATCAGCGAAGCACTTCTTCAGATTGCAGATGTGGAACACATTGTGAATTCCACTGAGCTCTTCTGGTAAGTTTAACTTATAGGCAACTGACCCGACACGTTCGATAACCTCGAAAGGTCCTATGTATCTCGGTCTTAGCTTGCCTTTCTTACCAAATCGCATCACCCCCTTCCAGGGTGATACTTTAAGTAGGACTTTGTCACCTACTTCGAAGTGAAAATCCTTACGATTTGAATCAGCGTAACTCTTCTGCCTATCCCGGGCAGCTTTGAGACGGTCACGAATCTGGACAATCTTGTCCGTCGTTTCGAACACAATCTCTGGTCCAGATAATTGGACATCTCCAACTTCCGCCCAACACACGGGCGATCTACACTTTCTACCATATAATGCCTCGAAAGGCGCAACCTTTATGCTGGTGTGGTAGCTATTGTTGTAGGAGAATTCGATTAGTGGTAAGTTCTTATCCCAACTACCACCCAAATCGATCGCACATGCACGTAGCATGTCTTCCAACGTTTGGATAGTACGCTCACTCTGACTGTCAGTCTGGGGATGGTAAGCCGTACTAAAATTCAAACGTGTGCCCAAAGATTGTTGGAAACTCTTCCAAAAATGTGACGTGTATCTAGTATCTTTATCAGAGATAATAGACACAGGTATGCCATGTAAGGCTACAATCTTATCAACGTACAGCTGGGCTAACATATCGGAGCTATAAGTCTCCTTGATGGGTAGGAAATGAGCTGACTTAGTCAGTCTGTCAACTATAACCCATATTGTATCATTGCCTTTCCTTGTCTTTGGCAACTTGGTGATGAAATCCATCGTCACCATTTCCCACTTCCACGTAGGAAGCTCAGGCTGTTGTAGCAAACCTGACGGTTTCTGATGCTCGGCTTTGACTTGCGTACATGTCAAGCATTTTGCTACATGGGCGGCTACAGACTTTTTCAAGCCTATCCACCAATAATTCGCCCTTAGATCCTGGTACATCTTATTAGCTCCAGGATGAACGGAGTATTTGGAACTACGGGCTTCCTGGAGGATAATATCACGGAGTCGTCCATAAATTGGAACCCATATTCGTCCATTCAATCTTAAAATTCCGTCCTTGCTAAGAGTTAACTGCTCCTCAGTTACTCCTAACTTTTCATTAGGATAGTTAGCTTCCAACACAGCTTCCTTCTGTGCAGCTAACAACCTTTCCATCAAATTATTCTTTATCTCCATGCGCTTGGCATTGATTCGGATAGGTTTCATCCTTTCCTTTCGACTCAAGGCATCAGCGACTACATTCGCCTTGCCGGGATGGTACTTGATTTCACAATCATAATCATTCAAGGTCTCCATCCAACGGCGTTGCCTCATGTTTAATTCTTTCTGATTAAACAGATGCTGGAGGCTCTTGTGATCAGAATAGATCACAAACTTGATTCCATAAAGATAATGCCTCCACAGTTTCAGTGCGAACACAACGGCACCCAATTCCAAGTCGTGGGTGGTGTAATTCTTTTCGTGCACCTTTAACTGTCGTGATGCATAGGCAATAACCTTGCCTTTCTGCATAAGCACACACCCCATGCCGGTGTGTGAAGCATCGCAGTAAACTACGAATTCTTCAGTGCCTTCAGGTAATGTCAGAACAGGAGCGTTGCTCAACTTCTGTTTCAAAACATCGAAGGACTCTTGCTGCTTAGGGCCCCAAGCGATCTTTACTTTCTTCTTGGTCAAGGAAGTTAGGGGTGCAGCAATCCTTGAAAAATTTTCAATGAAACGCCTGTAATATCCTGCCAATCCCAGGAAGCTACGAATCTCCGTAGGCGTCTTTGGCTCTTGCCAATTCATAACAGCTTCAACCTTAGCGGGATCCACCTGGATACCACGCTCACTGACCACATGTCCAAGAAATTGGACTTCACGAAGCCAAAATTCACATTAAGAGAATTTGGCATAGAGCTTCTCTTGGTGTAAAAGTTTGAGAATACATCGAAGGTGTTTCTCATGGTCAGCTTGGTTCTTAGAATAAATGAGAATGTCGTCAATGAAGACGATGACGAATTTATCTAAGTGCGGCTTGCAAACGCGATTCATGAGATCCATGAACGCGGCCGGTGCATTAGTGAGCCCAAAAGGCATCACTAGGAACTCGTAGTGACCATAACGAGTCCTAAAAGCAGTCTTATGCACGTCTTCATCTCTGACCTTCAGTTGATGGTAGCCTGACCTTAAATCGATCTTCGAGAAATAACTAGCTCCTTGTAACTGATTGAACAAATCGTCGATCCTGGGCAAAGGATATCTATTTTTGATCGTGACCTTATTAAGCTCACGATAGTCGATGCACAGACGCATCGATCCATCCTTCTTCTTTACAAACAGGACTGGCGCTCCCCAAGGGGACGAGCTAGGTTTAATGAAACCCTTGTCTAGTAATTCATCTAGCTGTGTCCTCAATTCTTTCATCTCTGTGGGCACCAACCTATAAGGTGCTCTGGCAACTGGTGCTGCTCCGGGGATGATATCGATCCTGAATTCCACTTGCCTATCTGGTGGCAAACCAGGTAGTTCTTCCGGAAAAACTTCTGGGAATTCAGAGATGACAGGGATGTCTTCTATCTTCGGTTTGGGCTCATCAATAATTACTTGTGCCATGTAGATGACACAACCCCTCTTTAAACATTTTGAAGCCTTGAGCATAGTCGCTTGCTCAGGTAGCCCGTACTAGGTATCTCCCCGAATGGTAAGTGATTCACCAGACGGAGTCTTTATCACTACTTGCTTCATGTTACAGACAATTTGGGCCTGGTTATGAGATAACCAGTCCATACCCAGAACTATGTCAAAACCAGCCAACTTAAACGGAAGTAGGGACAGAGGAAAAGAATGGTTCTTAATGGATATAACACATCCATCTAACATAGTTGAGACGGTTTCTATGGTTCCATCTGCTAACTCTACCTCATAATTCACTTTTAAGGCTTTGACAGGTAATTTCAGTAATTCACAAAATTTATGATCTACGAAAGACTTATCAGCGCCTGAATCAAATAGTACTCTAGCAAAGACGTCATTTACAAGGAAGGTACCTGTAATAACGTTGTCATCTAGAACTGCTTCTTTGGCGTCCATTCTGAAGACTCTAGCATTAGTCTTCTTAGCCTCTTCAGGCTTCTTGTTGTACTTAGGGCAGTTGGTTTTAATGTGGCCCTTTTCATTGCAACGGTAGCACGTTGCGTCTTTTATCTTCTTGCAATCCAGGGTTTTGTGATCCGTGGATTTGCAAATACCACAAGCATAAGATTTTGACTGAGTCTGTGGGTTTGACTCAAGTCTGCACTTTCCATAGTGCTGCTTCCTGCAAATTTTGCATTTGGGCTTCTCATCAGACCTTTGCCCCTATTTCCTTGAGTCAGATCCTTTCTTGTTGTCACCATTCCTACGGTGTTTCTTGCTCGACCTTCGTGAACCATCATCTTCACGCTTAGTCTTCTCAGCCTCCTTATTCCTCAGCGACCTCTGCCTGACCGCATCCAGAGTGAGGGATAAGGAAATGTCAGCTACTGATCTAAAAGTCGCTGGCCGAGAAGCTTTTACGCTTGCCTTGATCTCGGGGGCTAACCCACCGATAAAACGAGCTATCCGTTTTGGTTCCGGGGTTACCAGGTATGGAACCAACCGAGACATAGTGTTAAAGCTCGTTAGGTAAGCTTGACAGTCGAGGTTTGTCATCACCAAGGATAGAAAATCAGACTCTTTCTTCTCCACCTCATGCTGAGGGCAGAAAATTTCCTTGATGAGAGCAACAAATTGATCCCATGACATATTATACAATGGGATCTTTCCGGTGGCCTCAATCAGAGATCTCCACCATGCTAACGCTTCACCCTTGAAAGACTGCGACACAAACTTTACCACGTCTCTCTCAGCACATCCGCTGATGTCTACAACCGTATCCATCTCATCCATCCATGTCATACAGTCAATGGCTCCTTTCTCCCCAATGAAATCCCGGGGCTTGCAAGAAACAAAATATTTATACGAGCAACCCTTGTCACGGGGCCCTTGGTTACGTATAACCTGTTGAGATGGAGCACTGTGGTTCGAGGAGCGTCGATCATCGCTTTTCTTCGGGTCATCCTTCTTGGGTGGTGGCTTTGAAGGCTGTGTAGATTGGGTCCTACTACGAGTCCCGCTGTACTCTTCATACTGCCTTTCCAAAGCCTGTGTAACAGCGCCGTCTATGATCGCTTTTAATTCAGCACCCGTTAACGTAATTTGGGCGTTCTCATTTTGCTCCACTGGATGGCTATTGATTTCATTTGAGTCAGCCATTTGAATTGAACTGTTGCAGAAAACAAGGACAATATTTTATTTGGGAGTTTATTATGGAATTACCCCTTAGGGTAACTCGTTAACCATGGTAAACAGAAACCATATTTGGTTAACTTATTAATCGTATTAATTTAGGACTTCAATTAAAATTTATCCTAATCATAAACAATAACAATATATATTAGCACACAAGGCTTAGTCACATGGACAATTTAAATTATAAGCTATGATTTCAGAGAATCAAGACTTTTAAGGTTTGAACCTAGTTCATTACCCTTATCAGACAGGGAGTCATAGCTACCTCTGTCTTTTGGCTCATATGGAAGTGAGCTGGGCCCGCAGGCATCATATTACCACGTATGGTAAAACATGATCATCTTAATTGATGATCTTAACCCATGATTCAGAGATCATATAATTGGGTTTGGAATCTTCTAAAGAATCCTTATACATATAAGAATGACATGTGATTTTAACGAATCACTTCTGCCAGGAGTGTTAACATGCTTTAAGATGTTAACAGGGATTTGAATCTTTTTAAACAGGTCTTACCATCTTGGCCCGGTCTTATATTTGACACGAGGCTAGGTTTCACACTTTAAGATTCTTAATTAAATAATTACATAGGCAGATTAATTTAAAAGGAATGATTTTAATTTATTTATTTCATTTATAAATTATTTATGCGCAAAATGGCAAACATGAAATTTATAAAACAAACATTCCATTGATTTATTCAAAATATTACACGCTGCCCTAAACGGGTCTTTTCAAATAACAACTTACCCACGCAGGGGTTTTAAACAAGTACTCGCCCATACAGGGGCTTTAAACAAACAAATTAGTCCATGCAGGGACTTAAATAACAAACATAATAGTCCACGTAGGGACTTACATATACAATATACCCTCGTAGGGGTTTATGGAAAGATAGGCCCACGCAGGGGCTCAAAGCAAACATACAAACACACATACCCACATAGGGGCTTAACAACCAAATACACCCACGCAGGGGCTTATACAGAAAATGGAAGGATTCAATGATCCTTCTTGTTCTTCCCTTTGATCAAGCCTACTAATCCTTGGAAGAATGTCTGCCTCTCCCTGCGGTCCCTGTGCACTTCCCGTTCCACCTGATCCAGCCTCTGAAGGAGTTCCTCATGCTCAGGTGGGGAGAACCTAGGCGGCTGTGATTGAGTCCGTATGATAGGCCTAGGTGGTATCTGGTACCCTTGTGTTGGGTACCCAACTCCCCATGGAGCTCCGTATGGTCCTTCTAGGTGCAGGGCATTGTAGTTGGCTGCCACCAAGTAAGGGTCGGCCTCTGCATACTCGTAGTTGTTGTGGACTGGCGTCTCGAACGGGTTGTATGCCATGGAACCTGTATAAGCTGGGATTGGGTTGTCAAAACCCATTGGCGGCGGCTGCGGCATCGCTGGGTTGGAAGGCCCACCCATTTGTGGGTCCTCCTGATGTGGCGGGTGGTGGCTGGCACTTGACTGACGTGGGGAGCTGAAATGAAAGTCTCCCGCACGTGATGATATACGTGCACCAGTTCTCCTACGCCTTGGCGGTTGAGGAGGTGCCGGTTGAACTGGTGGCGGTGGAGGTGGTGGCGTAACTGCCACAAACCGGTGATCCTCAGAGGAATCTTGATGAAGCTGCTGCTGCTCATGAGGCGACTGCTGCTGCTCATGAGGCGACGAGTGGTGAGGAGGGGTATAGTACCACTCGTGCCTGGTGAACATCGCCTGGAAGCTATCCGGACCAACATAGGGTGATCCGTGAAACGACGATCCGTCGGAGATTTCTATCGGGTGGTTCGGAGTACCACTTGCAGGTTCGACGGGGTCCGTATCCTCGTCCATGTCGTCCGCATTATCACCGGAGAAGTGATCGTCTGGCCCTAGTGGGTTAAAACCCACGGGTTCTGGTAAGTAGTTGGCCGGATTAAATTGGCCTCGAAAGATGGGTGTGGGGTCACCATACGAATGATGAGACAGGGATCGCTGAAGTGGTATGTAGGACGGTTGAGGGTTATTGGGTTCATAAGGGTTAAGAACAGGAGGTGTTGAACTATGCGAAACCGACCGTCTGGCCGGCTCGAACAGGTTTCTCCGGTTCTCCCAAGGGTCGTCACTCTCGGTGGTGGATGGAGCTCGCCGTTGCGAAGGTCCAGCTTCATTATCATTAGGGGCGGTGATTGGCCCCTTGCCGCTTCCTCGTCTCCTAAAGAATCTTGGCGGCATTTTTTATTCCTGTCAATATTTCATGAGATAACAACAACAAGATATAAAAATAAAGCATAAGACAAAAATGAACAAAAATAGAATTTGTCCTATGTTATATGTCTAGACTCGAAAGTTTAGAATGTGCTATTGCGTACTGAGATTAAACACAAAAGGCTAGTGTTTAATTCACTCACAGTTGGCTCTGAAACCAACCTGTCACACCCCGATTTCCACGTGTCACCGGTGGGCCCGGTGGGGGAGTATCGTGACGTCATGGTTGGCAACGTAATAGTCAAACAACACAATATCAATATGCACAGCGGAAGCAAATTTAAAAGATATAATACAACCGAATTTATTATTGTAATAACAAGTATCACAACGTTCGATTGTTTAACCACAGAACGGATCGAAATAAAATAGAAACAATGGTTCAACAGACTTCAGGCATCTTAAGCTTGCGAGACTTCTAATGATGCTTAGGAGAAATCCCAGCCGATTTCGCTTAGTACCTGCATTTAATCTTTTTGGGAAAATACGTCAGTTTACACTGGTAAATACATTCAACTGACTCATTTTGTAAAATGATTGAAAATTGGTTTGGATGCACGTGGCATAAACATTTTATTTAACTTGGGAGAATTATTTAATATTATAATCTTGTGAACGAATTACATGTTACTTATGCGTTCAGTAGCCCGGATCTTGTCCGGGTTAAAGATCAATAGACACACCACATTATTGAGTTATACACTGACAGGTGTACGCCTACACCCCGTGCTCAGGTCGTGGCCATCTCGTAAGATGATGCCAAGGATATCCGGGACATGGTCATTAACCCCCCAAAGGCTGTAAAGTAAACAAGACTGTTTAAACGAGCCGATCAAATTATTCAACTACCCACTTAATGTGGAGATTTGATGCCCGATCAAGCGGTATGCTATATACCGTAACCCAAGCCCGTATAGGGAAAATAAGTTAAAAGTATTTACCTGAGTAAGTATTAATCAAAACAAGCAAAATGCACGTAGCTTTTACTGGTCCTCCTAATCTGGAACGAAGGTTTATAATAACCTATTAGAATTCTAACGGGCCTTTTATTAAGCTTAAGCTTAGACCGGCTAGTTTCAAGATACGGTTCGTACGCACGATTAAGCGAAGACCGGATAGGATGTGATTTAGACCCGACAAGTTTGAAGACTTGTTTAATATGGGTTTATTATTCACATTCTGGATTTTGAGATAAAACCGTTACGGTTTGACCCGTTTCGGCTAATTTATGTAAACTTGTTACATAAACCGAACCGTGCGCGTAATAAGCGTGACGGGTATTCATGAGAGCTATATACAGGTTTCCTAAGTTAATTATGTCTCAAATATGTTGTGACATCAGTAAGGTGTCTTTCATTATGCCCGAAACGTGTTTAAACACAAACTAGGCCCCGTAGGGGTAGTTTGGTCATTTAAAAGTTTATAAAAGCGTATAAGTAACAACCTGAGTTACAGGTCTGATGTAATCAGCAAATATATTCAATTTGCTAAGTTATATCAGTAGGATAAAGCATGTATGTGAAATTTATCATTTTTAACCAAACTATGCCCCGTAGGGGTATTTTGGTAATTTCACATAAGCCGAAAAGCTCAAAACTGAAGTCTGAGTTTATCAACCTTTGCTTACTGTTAAAATGTTATAATTTTCCTCATATATCAGTAGGTATCAACCCGGGTATGTTCAATATAATTTTTATACATACTATGCGTTAATAACGCTAAATAAGGCGATTTAAGGCCATTTCCGGTTTCGATACTTAAATATGATATTTTTATATTTCCAGAAGGCTTAAAATAATTTATTTATCATATGTGATCAGTAGCAAAAGGTTTGGAGTCGTTTGGATACGTAAAACTCATTTTATGGCCCGTAAGGGCAAAACCGACAATTACCGGGTTAAGCCTACGACTACTAGTTATGCTCAGCCTAAAATTAATTAAAAATCTTTAAAAATCCCAAAATAATATATTACATTAGTGGGTAAAAGATTTGGTATCAAAAAGTAAGCTTAACTAGGCTATACGCTAATTATGTCGTTTAATTAACATAAAGCTTTAAATTTGCGATACTGAGCATAACTCTTAATCTACAAGTCCAACTGATGTCAAACTTTGCATACAAGTTTATATATCAGTATTTAAGGTTTCTACACTTTTACATTTTCATAAATCACGTTTTAAGGTAATAAGGGCATAACGGTCAACATATGAGCAATTAACGGAAACATGCATATTAATTGGATAACTAATGAACCAAGGTGTATAATCACAGAGGGTTGTTCTAACATGTAACCTAGTCCAATTAAAGCTCTGAGGCATTTCTAAAACATGCCTTAACGGGTCAGAACTGAAAGTCAAAGTGAAAGTCAAACTATGTGACTTTCGGTTCCGAACCGGGTCTAAACAGGAAATCGTCGGGTTGAACATGTTTAGACATGTTCTTACACTTATTACTAAGTTATAACAATGATCAAACAGGTTGTATATGGTCTATAATATTAATTATGCATAAATAACATTTTAAGCTTCCTGTTGACTTTTTCTAAACTAGTTTGACCCGACTTTTGACCTGGTTAGAGTGGTGATCAGGGGAAACCCTTTTTAGGTTTTATTACCCACATAAGTACCAAGCTATAACTACTTTTGATTCGAGAAATGACTGAGCCATTGTTGACTAATCTCGAACTCAAACCGTAATTACGACGGTTTGACTTTTAGCTAATTAACTAAGCTAAAAGTAATTAGAGAAGGTTAGGCAACTTACAAAGGTCCTAAGCTTGATTAGAGAACACTTGAGAGAAGGCTTTGAGTTCCAGAAGTGCTCCAAGAATGCAGATGAAGTTGTGATTTGAATGTTGCAACTCATGAGCTTTATATAGTGATTCAAGACACCATAAGGTATTGACAACAAAGTCTACTACTGCCCACAACATTCCCACATGTGTCCCTAGTGTTTAGGGGTTGTTTAGAGGTCATGAGGTATGAGGAAAACCGTTTAAATGGGCTGCACACGCGCCAAACAGCAAACAGCAACATTCTGGTCGCTGGGCATTAGCTTGCGCACCGTAACAATTATTTGTTGTGGTGCGCAACAAATCATCAGCAGCCAAAAATCTTGTTCCTTCATGCATTCGAAAGGGCAACCTCATAATTCGACTTTGGGACTTTCTTTTGTCAGTTTGGGGCCTCCAATATGGGTCTTTAACAGTTGGGTACCCTACCAATTAGTTATGTTTGTTTGCATCCCTTTCAAAAGTGCCGAATAATAAGGTTTACCGTAGAAATTTCCATACGCACCTATCATGCACTTTGAATTCGATTATTGTCAACAATTTCCTGGATTTAAAAATATATTAGATGTTTAATATATAGATACTTAGGTCTTGGGATTTATAAATGAGGTCGTTCAGAGGTAAGAATTAACATGACGCCACTTTTAAATCCTTCCAAAACATCTTTATTAAATCCGGGTTTACAACGCTTTTTGTCTTATATGACACGTGTCGTTATATCGTTGAACACGAATTTTCGAGGTGTTACAACCATGGAGGTGTACATTGACGATATGGTAGTCAAATCCAAGAAGCATGAGGATCATCTCCAGGATATTAAAGGAGCACTTGATATCCTGGACCAGTGCAATATGAAACTAAATCCTGCCAAGTGCCATTTTGGAGTGGGGGCAGGAAAGTTTCTAGGATATATGGTGACTAAAAGACGAATAGAGGCAAGCCCAGAGCAGATTAAAGCTATCTTGGACATCAAATCACCTTCAAATATGAAGGATGTTCAACGGTTAAAAGGGCGAGTAGTAGCATTGAATAGATTTATCTCAAGATCCTCCGAGAAATGCAAGGAATTTTATGATATCCTGAAGAAAAACACGAAGTTCGAATCGAAAGAGAAGCATGAAGCAGCCCTACAGGATTTAAAGCAGTATCTCTCAACTGCACCTCTATTGATGAAGCCTGAAAATGGTGAACCACTGTCCCTATACCTCGCAGTATCAGGGAATGCTGTAAGTGCCGTTCTTATAAAGGACCATGAAGGTCAGCAATATCCTTTCGATTATGTTAGTAAAAGTTTATTAGATGCTGAAACTAGATATTCTCATCTAGAAAAATTGATATTAGCCCTAGTTATGGCATCAACCAAACTTAGGCATTATTTTGAGACACATAGGATTCATGTTAAAACTAATTATCCTGTTAAGAACGTGCTTAGGAAACCCGAGATGTCGGGCAGGATGGCTAAGTGGTCAGTAAAATTAAGTGCCTATGATTTAGTTTATGAGCCTAGAAATGTCATAAAGTCTCAGGCTTTAGCTGACTTTGTGGCTGATTTCAGTAGTGACATTCAAAATGAAGTAGACTTAGAAGTACAGTAGCTAGGAGAAAACTTAGAATCCTGGACATTATATACTGATGGTGCATCTAATGTAAGAGGTGTAGGTTTAGGTATACTACTAAAATTGCCACAGGGGGACATATTACCCCAGGCTATTAGATGTGAATTCCCTGCTACTAATAATGAAGCAGAATATGAGGCTTTAATTGCAGGATTAAAGTTGGCTAAAAATATGAATATTAAAAATTTGCAAGTATATGTCGATTCCTTGTTAATTACTAATCATTTTAAGGGATCATATGCAGTTAAAGGCGAGAAATTAATCGAGTATCTTGAAATTCTCAAAAAATTAGCAGGATATTTCGATATTTTCACACTTGAACAGGTACCAAGTGAGGATAATGCTGAAGCTGATGCCTTGGCAAATTTAGGATCATTAGTCAGGATACCGGAAGGAACCCGAATACTTATATTACATATCTTATATCCTACGACGAATCCTCAGGATAAGGAAGTACTAAGTATTCATGATCCTGATGAGTGTCCTGAGAAGGATCCCAAGTCCTGGATGGTTCCAATTATAAGATATCTCAAGGAAGGACACATCCCAAAGGATGAGAATCCTAAGGCCTTTAGAATGAAGGTATCACGATTCACTATTATAAATAATGTCTTGTATAAGAAATCTCTTGCAGGACCATATCTGATGTGCTTAGAGGATCCCGAAACTAAGGAAGTGCTTCAAGATATACACGAAGGGGATTGTGGTAACCATACTGGGGGCAGGTCATTGTTCTCAAAGGCGTTAAGAACATGATATTATTGGCCGACGATGAGAAAAGATGCTGCAGAATATGCTCGAAGATGTGATGCATGTCAAAGACACAATAACATATTACATCAGCCGGCCGAACTACTTTATCCTATAGCTTCCCCTTGGCCATTCAAGAAATGGGGGATGGACATAGTAGGGAAATTACCAAAAGCTCCAGGAGGAAAAGTCTTTATGCTGGCAATGACTGATTATTTCTCTAAGTGGGTTGAAGCTGAAGTATTTGTTCAAGTTAGAGACCAAGAAGTAGTATCCTTTATAAAGAGAAATATCCTGACCAGATTTGGAGTACCAGCTGAAATCATTTGTGACAATGGATCCCAGTTTATAAGTAAAATGACTACTGACTTTTGCAAGAGTTGGGGAATCAAAATGATCACGTCTACTCCGGTACATCCTCAAGCAAATGGACAAGCAGAATCCTCAAACAAGATAAGCGTCAACAATTTGAAGAAAAGACTTGGAGATAAGAAGGGAAGATGGGCAGAAGAACTACCATTTTTCCTATGGGCTGATAGAACAACCATGAAGAATGCTACTGGGCAAACCCCATTTTCCTTAGTATTTGGAGCAGAGGAAGTAATCCCGACAGAAATGGTGATACCTAGAGCGAGATCCAACCTCCAGGATCCTGAGAAGAATCCTGAAGTCCTATGCCAGGAACTGGATACTATTGATGAGACAAGAGACGCAGCAAGGCTAAGGATGGCAGCATATCAACAGAGGATGTCTAAAGCATATAACAAGAATATAAGGACTAGAAGATTTCAAGTTGGAGATTGGGTATTGAGAAAGGCTTTTCAGAATACTACTAATCCTGCTGATGGAAAGTTGGCTTCAAAATGGGAAGGACCCTATGAGGTTGAATCAGAATCAGGAAAAGGAGCATACAGACTCAAGAATATAGAGGGGGTATGCTACCAAGATCCTGGAATGCTATACATCTAAAACTCTATTTCAAGTGAGTATGGAATTTAAATTCTAACTCAGGATGGTATGGATTATGTCTCTTTTATTAAATTTTAATATTAGTTACTGTTTTGAACCCATTACTGACTTAAGCATCAAAGGGGTGTTAGCCAGGCTAACACCCACCTTAGCTTACAGTTGTTTTGCAGTATATGCTTCGAGATATAGCTCCAGGATATACATTCAGGATACTTCAGAAGATTAGAGGATTGGCCCCCTCTCTCACGTCTAAGGGATCCTGATCCCTTCACAAGTTTAAAGGTATTCACCTTTCTTCCGAATTGGGTTTAAACACCCCGCCTGGAGCGAAAGTTATTCGGGAATAGTTCAAGGTGGCGGGACCAGTTCATGTAAAAGTGACTGACAATTTCGTTACCATTGGCTATATCCTGAATCCTAAAGGTATATGAGGATTGATCACCCTCTCTCACGAAAAGGTATTTTCATACTCTCTAAGGTTTAAAGGTTATCACCTTTCTAAGTCTTGGAGTTTATACACTCCCGCCTGTAGCGCATGAAAATTTGGGATTTTCCCCAGGATACTAAGGATTTATCTCCAGTATATTTTTGGTTTAACCACTATAACACAAGAATTGTCTAAACAGTTGGAACTGATATTCAAAAATTTTCTAAATGTTTATAGACTTCATGCACACGGGACATTCCTTCTGAAGCAATTGTGTGAAGCTCAAAAGATCAAAATTGGGCTAAGTGTCTCGGACTGGGGACATCTTAGTGGGAGAAGTCTCAAAAGGGGTTGGAGTTTAATACTAAGGTTACACTCAATTCCTGGTATGATCTTTCCTTTGTGAACCTTACATGAATTGTTTAACTCTGTTTAAGGCTCAAAGTATCCTGAGAAGGATATATCTTTAGGATATGTCTTCAAAGTGTGTTTTTGGGATATTTGATTAGAATATTTGGGAGATGATACTTGGATTGAAAATTAATACTCTGATTAAACAAGTGTTATCAAAACAGGTTTTGGAAAATAGACTATCTTTTATTTTTTTATAAATTTTATCTAAAATTGATTGGATTTTGGGAAATTCTATTTGGTCTTCATAAGATATCACTGAATATATTGATCAGGATATTTTCAAAAGATAGTTGCACAAATTTTTGCAAAGCTAGAATCTAAACTAAGAAATGCATAACAGAAATTAGAAGGCAACAACAAATAAGTCAGAAGACGGTATTATTTAAAAATAAACGATGCCAGCCGATAACCAAAGGCTTCATCTTAAAACCTAGGACCCATCCACCCTTGGTTATCAAATTGTTTTAATACAGGAAATAAAATGGTTCAAAGGAAAAAGAAAATAAAATTGTTCAAATAAGCGTAACTCTCAAATTTAAGGGAAATAAGTTTTAGGAGGCAGCGCCTTCTTCGTTCATGGCATTTTTAGCAGCATCCGTCTCGGGATCAACCTGAGCATCCCTCTCAGCATCAGTTGGTTTTTCGACTGCCTTTGAAGATCCTTCATCTGCAGGTTTAGCAGAAGTGTCGTCGAGACTTTTTAGCTTTGTTTCCCAGGCATTGATATCCCAAGAAGGACATTCGAAGCCCAGTACTTTGGCTTCGTGGGCCATCTTTAGCCTGGCCTGGAGAAGAGAAGTGATGACGGAACTTTTAAGGCTTTCCCGATAGCTGATCATATCCTGTTCGTGTTGAGCATGGGCAGCATCAAGATCGGCTTGGGCCTGGAGAGCAGCTTTGTTGAGGGCGGCCTGGTGTTCTTGGGTCATAGCCTTGAACTTGTCCTCGTAATGCCGAGATTTGGCGGCTGCAATCATACCCTGATCGGAGATGGTAACCTCGGCTTTCTTCAACTTGTATTCAAGCGTCTTGTTAAGCCCACAGGATTCTTGATATAAATGAACCAGACGTTCGAGACCCTGCAAAGTAAGAGGACATGTATTGGTTTTAATAAATACTTATAAACGATATAAGGTGCAGGATATGGCTCGAGGATATTAACCTGGTTGAGAAGAGAAGTCATGAATCCGCTTGCCTCAATGAACCCGTGATTCTCATAGGGGAATGTATCAGAGATAACAAGAGAATCAGGCTCTTTCCTTTTACGAGAACTTAAACTCCGGGGCTTAGTAGCTGGCGAAGGTTTGGGAATGATGATGGCCTTGGAGCTGCTGGGCTTGGATGAGGTCGTGGCCTTAGGACTAGGTTCCTTCTTGATCTGGACCTGATCAGAATAACTGTCTAGTTCAACAAGGTCGAAAACCTCAGGGATCTTGGCTGGTGCTGCATAAATGGAAAAGTCATCCATCCTTATTACTCTTCATTATATTATATTACATTAATTAGTCATTTCAAAAGTAACTCTTACCAGACATTTCGGATGATGAATATTGGCTGGAACTCGGGATATTTGTGGCAAAACTCCTGTCACTTGCAGGCAATTGGTAAACTGCTTCGATTCTTTTTTCTGATTCCGCAGTAGGGGGAGCTACTTCCTTAAAATTCACTGCGAAAAAATCAAATAAGAAGATATTAGCACAAGATAGAAGTCTAGAAGTACATGGGGACATTCATGATCCTACCGGTGGTTAACCACTCCACCGGGAAGACTAGCACCCTCATGAATGGAGTCTCGTTTGACGAAGAAGAACTTGCGTTGCCATCCATCTTCGTTTTTGGTGTCTTTAAGAATAAGCGGTTTGCTGGAAGTTGAAAAAAGCAGGAACCGACTGAAACCGTGGGATCGGAGGCGGTAAGCGATTGGCATATCTTCGATGCAGATGTTGGGATAGTGAAGGTTTTTAATTTGGTTGAGCACGATTAATACTCTCCAGACGATGGGCATGGTTTGGGCAAAGGAAATACCGGTAGTCCGGAAGAAATGAATCATGAATTCGGGAAATCGATACCGAAGACCTAGCGAGAAAGGGTATGCCGGAAAACAGACCCAATCGGTAGAAGAAACATCTGATCGAATTGTTCGATCAAATGGTCTAAAAATCGTGCCATCGGGGAAAGCGCCGGAGGCTCTCAACGCCGCAATGTCTGCGTTATCAAAAGCACATACCTCCTTCTCGGGATTTTTGAGAAGGTTTTGCTGAATAAAGGATTCCGACGATTCACCAGTCTGAGAATGGACTACAGTAGCCATCGGAGGAAGAATAAAATTAATAGAAAACGTGGAAGGGATAAGTGATTACCTGGAGATTCTGTTGATGATATCTGCTTCTCAAACAAAAAGAGAGAATATATAGGAGCGTTGTAGATGTCCATCGAGTGAAAAGCGCGTTGGAAGTTGTATAGTGCAATCTTGACCGTTATTTCGATTTAATTGCCTTGATTCGTGAGACAGGGTTTTTGAAATATATCCATTGGATTGGTATACCAACAGATATATTTGGGGACAATTGTTATGGGTCATTTTCTGAGCATATATATCCTGACTAATATTCTGCTTTTGATTGTTTACTTGTGATCAGGATACCGGATCAGGATATTGGTAACATCCTGGTGCGATATCCTGGTATTAACTGAATTAACCACATGCAGGTTAGAAGCTGTGGGTCACTAACGGTCAAGTGGACCTCTTCTCCTTAAGACTCGGGCAAACCAGTTATATGAGAGACGTTGAACCCGAAAGACCAGGTCTACAACATTCGTATGGGGAATATCCGCCGAATCCCGGTTTAATAGGGTAGTTTGTTGAATTTCTTTTACTATAAATAGATGGGTCGGATCAGATTAAGGCACGCAATTTCACTCTTACTCTTTTTCTCTAGCTACTAGCAATCACTACACACAAACACTTGTACTCGAATTACCTTGTAACACCTAGTTGATCCGCATCACATCCTGCACTGTATCCTGATATTCGAAGTAATAGAAGAACAAGGCAGCTGCGATTGTCAGCTCCCGAGGTTTTGTGCCGGCGATCTAGATTGGTCAAGGGCTTTCCTCGTATATCCGGTGTCACCCTTTACCTTTTTTGCTCATTGTTTGATCATAGATACAGCTCTCTATCTTGAGCCGTATCCTGAAAACTGTTTTTACAAACAACTTAATCAGCATATTTTCAACACATATTTCTAGCACACTACCTCACTTAACTAATTTGATCACTTAAGTGCTTCGGTAATTTTTGACCAAAACAATTGCCTACTTAAATATCTGTAATATGTTTTTATCTATTTTTCACGCCAAACACAAATTAATGCCATCGATTTAATGTTCTGATCGATGTTGTAAAGCCGGTCAAAAAATATGTTTAGAAAGTGTCCTAATCACCTTTACTAGTAAAGAGCAAGTAAGGTGTCGAATCCACAGAGAATTAGTGGAAAGTGTTAAATTTCATTGCTTTGTCTGTAATTATCTAATTCTAAAAATATTTTCTTTTTGCTGATTGAGAGAGTTATTGCAAAACAAATTTGATTAACGTGGTTGTAAACATTTGTGAGAAAAGAATCAATCTCCGGGTTTTGGGGTTGTGTAATAAATCAGGTAACCTACTTACTACCATTTGAAAATAACATAAACATGATTTGTTAACCTACTTGTTTGATAGATAACTTACGGATCATATATTTGATTACAATGATCCTCGATCGAAACTGAAAGATTGATGCAATTGAATAGTAACCAAGTTAATTACCAATCCTAGATTTCCCAAACACAAACAAATACAATGGTTAAAGATTAAAGAACAATGACAACCTAGAATTTAATCCCAATTGATGATGACAAAACGAAATAATTGATGAATACGTATGTATGATATAATCCAAACGTTGTTTAATCAAAACAAATAAACATCAAGGTAAACTAAGCAAATGATTCCACAAATCCCAATCCAAAAGTATGTAAACACAAATTGACCCGGTTCCTAAGACAAACCCTTTCCCAGAGATGATCAGGAATGAATTAGCCGCTCATCAGAGCCGGTCCTGAAAATTTAAGTACCTTGTACGAGCCGAAAAGAAAGGCCCTTAGACCCTATTGATTTATATAAACTATTTTTTCTTGAAACGACGATTAACGATATAGCAATAAACATAGCATGAATCATAGTATTTGAATGACATGTTATATAATGTATGATGGGTCGATTTTTATAAAAAGTTTGAAAAAAAAAATATATGTTAAGATAAAAAATGTTACAGTGGTATATTAGGAAATCAAGAAAACAGTTATCTTGTTCTAACAAGTTAACGTTAAGAAACGCACAAGCTTATATTTGACACGACTCCGTTTTAAACAAAATTTCCATAGACCGACTTTGATTTAAATAAAGCATATAAATATATTCTAAACATAATTGCATGATTTACCAAAGAACTAAGAAAATAATGATGAGAAAAAAAATATTTGTGTTCAATGAGTATAAAATTACTGGATAAACACTTTTTTAATCTTATATATCTAAAAAGAAAAGATAAAAATCAATTAATTTTTTCTAATTTCATGATTTAAAAAAGTGTTAATTTAAATACTATAACTAGATGAGTACCCCGCTGTAATCCGGCGGGGGAGTGCATTGCGACGGGTTCTGTTAAACCGTACCAAATAGTATAACCATGAATTTTTTAACTTTTCGATGTTGATTTTTAGCTGTAAATCGACATATTTACATGGCAATTCAACATGTTCTTAAAATTGGTTTATTTTGATTAAATCTTTGTTACTCCTATAGTATCTGTCTAAAAGGTAAAGCTAACAAATTGGTTACTTATGGTAAAATCATCATATTTATCTGAAAGTAAACATATTAATGTATACCCCATTTTGGAAAGCTTATGTACTCGTTTTTAGTAATTCATCTCTCAAATGTCCATTCATACGTTCTACCATCTTAGTCCACAACCACAACCACCAACACCATCACAACAACCACCACAACTGCCGCTAATAACACCGTAAAAAGCACAACCACAAATATCATCAAACAACCTAGCCACCACCATCAAGAAAACAACCTAATTAAAGTCGAAAAAAAGAAAAAAAAAAGGCTCAGATTCAAATATCCGCCATTAAGATAGCATGACTCAGTGTCGCTACAGCTGCAACCAGAGTTGCCATGCCAAGTAGTGGCAACCATCATCACCGGCTAGAACACTCACATGCAAAAACTTTCCAAACCGGGTTCATCACCAACACCCGATGGCTTCATCATCACCCAAATCTGCTAAAGAACCTTGATGGAATGAAAAAAAAAGTAATCAACTTTAAACACACAAAGAAAACCATGCATCTAGGAATGGTTTCCAACAAAACTGGCGTATAACTTGTAAAACAAAGAGTACAATCAATATTGCACAACAATGTCGCTAAATGTTTTATACTACACCGGTTCATCACCACCCTCCAAAAGCCTTAAAGCTAACATACCAACACTCCAACAAACACTACAACACTAGTTCCCCACTTCATGCCGAAGGCCTCTAACACCACCACCCAATCGGTGAATTAGAAAACGATGACGTGGTGCTTATAAAAACGGCCACGACAATAGAGATGGAGTGGCGAGACTTTTTAAAAGAGGAAAAACTGATTTTGGTGATATAAGGAATCAGTTTTAAATACAAAGAAAACCACCCAAATAAAACCATAGATCAAGCAAAAATTTTCCACTAAAAGCGTGGTACAAATTTCAATACAAAGATTACAACCAACATTGCACATCAATGTTGATACCAATAAAAACAAAGCCTGTTCAACAACATAAACCTAAAGTACAACTAACCTAAGCAAGAAACACAGATAAAGCATAGCTTACAACACCTCATTGCCTGGAGGTGTTGCAAATTATATAATATATAATGTTCAAAAATAACTGAGTAAAGGTAAAAGGTGGGGATCGAACTAGGGATGACAAAAATACTTGAGCCCGACGGGTATACCCGCAACCCGACACAAATGAGACGGGTCTACCTGATACCCGACGGGTATTGGGTAAGGTATGGGATTAGTTTTAAAAAATTTCGCAGGTATGGGTTGAGTATGGGATTAGGTGATAGCTGACCTGATTACCCGAAACCACATATGCGTTTAACCGAACTATTTATTCGATCATATACCCAGATTTTTTAACTTATATTTTTATTTTCTATTAACCCTTGTCTTTTAGTGATTTATTTATGTTCATAATGTGAAAAAATATTTTTTTTAGTATATGTCTTTGATAAAAGTATTTATATTTTGTATGTTGTGAAGCATATACATATAAAGTATAAGTATTTGATAATAGTATTTATATTTTGTATGTTGTGAAGCATATACATATAAAGTATAAGTATTTGATAATAGTATTTATATTTTGTATGTTGTGAAGTATATACATATAAGTGTATAAGTATTACAAAGTTATTATTAATTAATGATAAAACTTATATTATGTAATGTACGTTTTTAATTTATAATAGTTGTTGTATAAATAAAATATATAACAATTATAACAGTAAAAAATGTATTTAGAAACCCCCAACGTAGATCTTCTAACAAATTAATGGATATACCCCATACCCGCGGGTATACCCGATTCCCGACAAATACCCGATGGGTATTGGGTCAGGTATGAGACACAATTTTATAAGCGGGTATGGGTATCAGATTACCAATACACAATCCGAACCCGATCCATTGCCATATAGATCGAACCCAACACCCATTGATTGTAGAGACAAGTGCTACCGAATGTACCAACCATAGAAATGTTTAAGTTTTAAAAATAAATTGTTCTTAACATTTTACACTAAAGGAATAACAACTGGGCAACAAAATGTTAAAAGGCGACGCGAACTCCGCTGCACTGTGGCCAGTAATAAGGTACTATTATATAATATATACACAATATATAATATAAATAAATTTAAGGCACTCGAGATAAACGGGCCTTGGCCAATGGTGCGGTCGCCCACCCCTAAGGCTGGCCCTGCCGCTCATGTTCTTGGTTTGATCTTCAATCTTGATTACGAATTGCATGATTGATGATTAGAAGAAGATTAGAAAGTGTGGAATGGTGAAAGAATTCCCAAGAATCGCCCCTATGCTCTCCCAAATTCATCCCTCGTCGAATGGAATAGAAGATATGTAACGCCCCATGAAAATGCTCAATCGCACTAGCTTCTTTAACAACTGTTTGCCAAATTTCCGGAAGAAAATTCTTATAACTTGATGATGATGTGACAACCCGTGATTTTAAGGTAAAAACCCATTTGTTTCACTTTTATAAATCAAAGCATATAATTATTTGATGAATTAATTATATTCTTATAAAATTATATTTTATCCATATCGCGTTGTACCGACCCCAAACCGTTTAACCAACCAAAGCACATGTCTCGCTTGTCGACTCGACCCACTCGCGTAACTCGAAACCTATGAGGTCCAAACCATAGCATGAATATTATACATTTATATTAGTTAACTAATTGTATATTTATATTATTAGTTGATTTTATGTAAAAAAAACTATATAAAAAATAATAACAATAACAATAGGGAAACAACTTGTTTCAAACAAGTGCAGCTACTTTCCCTTATTCCTTTTCAACTTCAGTTTAACATGCACGCCCACACTTCCCGAGTTCCCTTTCCTTTCAAATGTCCTTTTGGCCCAACATTAAACCCCAGCCCAATACTCAAGAAGTCGGTCCACCTCTCAAACCGCCTACACCTTTGATGTTTGAAAGATACGTATAATGCATGAGTTTTTTTTTTTTTAATTCTATAACAATCTCTAAACCTAATATTTACAATCTAAAACAAACTCCCTAACCTTTGGCCCACTCTTTAATCCTCAAACTGCCCATTTTCCCTAATTGGTTAAATAGTTATGTTAGTGTCTGTTAATCTTTTTCTTTTATAACTACCCAAGTTCTCATCAAACTCTAACATGCAAGTACTCTGCCTCCCTCCTTTTGTCTCATGCTTCAGTTGATGGAGATCGGGTCCCAAGTTCACCATGCAATCGGTTAGTACAACTCACTCCGTAGTCTTAAAATAAGGTTTCGTTGTCTCGTTTGTTGGCCCAGACGGTTCAAACAAACGTATCAACAAACACGAACACGATCAACAAACACGAACACGAGATATTGGGGGGACAAACCCGCGACTCTTTCTATTCATTCAAACGAACTTTCAAGGAAAAGGGACAAATAAAAACAATAACCTAGACCCCTATTTATAATACTACTAAACTTGCTCTCCAAGATATTAAACATTTCCTAAAACAAATACTAAACTTTCTCTCCAAGACTTACCTAAAATAAACCAAACTTTAATAAAACTAATTATATCAATCTTTCACTTTGGTTCTTAAACTTTCAACTTATACGAGCTTTAGGATTAACTTTCAACATTCCCCCTTAATCCTAAAACCCGACTCGAACTTTCTTGACTTTGTACCGCCAAAGTCTTGAATTCCCAACAACATTCTCAACTCTTTAATTCCAATCATTGGTTCGTCTTTACTCTTTCTTTTCAGTTGTTTGTAACACACCTGTTTAACAGGTTCTTCACGTTCATCATTCAAACCATCCACCATACTCTCAGATGCAAATTCATTCTTCACTTTCTTTTCTTGAAATCTTATATCTTCAAATATTTTTTGCATTACTTGTTCAATTGACAAGTTCTTCTTCCTCACTTTTCTTTTCTTTCTTTGCTCATCCAAACATTCTTGGAAATTCGGCTTTGACCCAAAACTCATAGCTGGGTTAGTCTTTCTTTCTTTATCAGACCCTGTTGGGCTTTTCTTTCTGACTATTAATCTGAACTTTTCATTCGGTTCTGATTTTTCTTCAATAGATGCTCGACTGTTGACTTTCTCATACAGTTCTAAATGTGCCGATTTCTTAGCTGCATCCCCCCTTTCATACGGTACTAGATCTTTTCTCTCATTATCATGATCTGTAGCAGGTTTCTTGCTTCGATGCAGCAAACTGATCTTAACAGTTTCTTCATCTTCATGGTTGTTTGAGTCAGGAAAACATACCTGAAGATTCACGCTCTTTTCTTCTTCATCTAAAGAAATTCTTTCGTTTTCTTTATTCAATCTTTCTTTTTCTTCACTTACCAAAACAGCTTGCAAAGCTTCTTCTTTCTCTGTAGCTTTCTGAGCTTCTTTCTTACGTGCATGTTCTTGTTGAACAATCGTATCCAATCTTTCTTTCTCAGCGATCTTATCCAGTCTTTCTTTCTCAGCGGCTTCTTGAGCTGCTTTTTCCTGTTCTTCCTTTCTTACATAATCAATTCCAAGAAATCGAATCTTCAAGGCACGCCATACTTCCTTAGCATTCATGAGTATGCCTACCTGTACCAAGATGTCTTCCGGTAGGGTTTGACATATGTACCCCAATGCAGTGTACATCTTCCTTTCATCTACAACTACGCTTGCTGTAGGTTCAATAACATCCCAAAAGCCATAGTCTTTCAAGAATCCCTCCATCTTGGTCGACCATACTTTGTAGTTCGATTTCGTCAATACTGGTACTCCCCCAATCAACATCGTGTCTTTTCTATCTTTCGTTTCTTTTCTCGTTTGTTATTTTTCAGTTAGAATTGATTCCCGATCCTGAAACCAATCTCTAATAAATAACCAAACACCACAAACTTTTCTTTTTTCCTTACTTTCTTTCAATTCATCAAGAACAACATTCTTGATTACCCGAAAACAATCTTGCTATACGAAAACTTACTGTTGCTTTTTTTTCTTTGGAGTTCAACACCAAAAAAAATATTACTTTCAACCATCAAACTGGCCTGCTTATGCGATGCAACCGATCCCAATACAGATCTTGTTCTGCTGCCTCTTCTTAAAAAAAATTGTTTATGATTCACGAGGCTTCTTTCATGAGCAAGAAAAAAAAATCCTTTTTTAAAGTCAAAGACCAAACTTTGGTGAAACCTAAAGAAACTCCTTTTCTTTTTTCTATACGTGAGACAATTGTAACACACAAAAAATATTTTTTCTTTCTCTTGGTAATTGCAAGCTCCAACAAAAAGTAACGTTCTTTCTTCCTACGAAGGCAAACGGCGGCGGATCTTGATTGAACGAACGTGATAAACGAACTTCTGCGAATCTTCGTGTGTAAACACTGAGCCACCACAGCTCTGATACCAATTGTTGGCCCAGACGGTTCAAACAATCGTATCAACAAACACGATCAACAAACACGAACACGAGATATTGGGGGGACAAACCCGCGACTCTTTCTATTCATTCAAACGAACTTTCAAGGAAAAGGGACAAATAAAAACAATAACCTAGACCCCTATTTATAATACTACTAAACTTGCTCTCCAAGATATTAAACCTTTCCTAAAACAAATACTAAACGTTCTCTCCAAGACTTACCTAAAATAAACCAAACTTTAATAAAACTAATTATATCAATCTTTCACTTTGGTCCTTAAACTTTCAACTTATACGAGCTTTAGGATTAACTTTCAACATCGTTTTCGGTTCGTCGTCGAAATTCAGTGTTGTATGAAAATAGGGTCATACAGGAACTACTGTGAATGCTACGTGTAATATGGTCGGATAGAATATGTTGTATGTGAATATATATATGCATGGGTAGATGATAAGTGTTTATGTTCGCACTTGAAAGGTTGTTGAAAGGTCGGGATACGGATGTGTGTATGAAAACGACAAAGTATGATGGTATGTTAGTGATCGATGCTTAATCTTGATTGTGTATTGCATGTATTAGGCTATATGTACAGGACTTCCGGTTCGATCTGGGTTTAAAATTACGAATCCTGGATATGAACCGGTGTGTTTAATTATAGACATAAAGGGAATATATATGGAATCTGTGTAAGCATGCGTAAGACTAAGATCGTTTGTGGTCATAATGATGATCTTGTGAATGGATTTTAGTAGGATTATGCACATATATATCTATATATAGGATAAGGATCATTACAGAACACTAATGTGAGAACAAAAACAACAACTCTAAATCACTAAATATTGAGATTTAAGGTTCATGAGTTAGGATCAAATACAAAGGATAAAATAAATAAGAAGGGTAAGAAGGATTCTAGTCCATTGATCTGATATTTGGAGGGTTGAGATTAGTTGTAGGGAAAAGAAGATAATAGAAGGGCATAAAAGGGAATCCTATATTTATGGATTTTCTCTCTCCACATGCAAGGCACATGCCAATTCCCCCATTGATTTAAAACGTCCATAATTTTTTCATAAGACATTTTTTTTAATTTCACCATAATAACGAGCGTTTTTTTATCTTTAATATGAGTACCATATTATCATATAAATATAAAATAAAAAATTTTCATTTTTAGTGGGTTTTTTTTGCATTGTGTTAAAGGTTCAGGTCATTGTGTCTTTTAACTGGGTTTTGGTCAGTAGAGTTTCTATACATTGTGTTATTATAAAAACCTATAACACAATGTTAATTTGGGTTCTATCTATTGCGTTTTTATAAGAACCTATAACACAATAAATGACACAATGAAGATGGTGTTATATCTTGGTTTTCTATAAATTGTGTTATTAGTTCAGGTCATTGTGTTTAATATGTTATTCATTGTGTTTTAATATGTTATCCATTGTGTTTTAATAATTTGTTCAATTTTTTATTATCTTTGTTCGTTGTGTTTTAGTTTGTTGTGTATTGTGTTTTTAGTTTGTTTTCCATTGTGTCTTCATCTGCTCTCCATTGTGTCTTTTATCTGTTGTCATTAGTTGTGTCTTTCATATGTTGTCATCAATTGTGTTTTTATTTAGTCTGATACTTATTGTGTTATATGTTATCGCCATTGTGTTATACGTTATGGTCATTGTGTTTTAGTATGTTGTACATTGTGTCTTTATCTATTGTCATTGATTGTGTTTTTGATCTACTTTACATTTTGTTTTACATCATGTCCATTGTGTTATTATCAAAACCTATAACACAATGTTAATTTGGGTTCTATTCATTGCATTTTTATAAGAACCTATAACACAATATATGACACAATGAAGATGGTGTTATATCTGGGTTTTCTATAAATTGTGTTATTAGTTCAGGTCATTGTGTTTAATATGTTATTCATTGAGTTTTAATATGTTGTCCATTGTGTTTTAATAATTTGTTCAATTTTTTTTATTATCTTTGTTCATTGTGTTTTAGTTTGTTGTGTATTGTGTTTTTAGTTTGTCTTCCATTGTGCCTTCATCTGCTCTCCATTGTGTCTTTTATCTGCTGTCATTAGTTGTGACTTTTATCTGGTGTCACCAATTGTGTTTTTATTTAGTCTGATACTTGTTGTGTTATATGTTATCGCCATTGTGTTATACGTTATGGTCATTGTGTTTTAGTATGTTGTCCATTGTGTCTTTATCTATTGTCATTGATTGTGTTTTTTGATCTACTCTACATTGTGTTTTACATCATGTCCATTGTGTAATATGCAACTGAGTTTTTGAATTTTTTTTGAATATATAACAATATGGTACTCATATTAAAGATAAAAAAACGCTCGATTTTATGGTATAATTTTTTTTAAAAACAATTAATGACGTATAAAAAAGTTACGGACGTTTAAAAATTGGGGGGGGGATAACATGTGACTTGCATGTGCATATTCTCTTTCCTGTTGTAGACAAAATTACCCTTTCCATTTAATTCCTTCTAGGACACTTGTCAATCTCTGGTGGCTTCTTACCCTTCTTATTTTTAAATACTTTGTATTATAACTCAACCCAATGTTCATGTTTTTAAATTTTATGTTTATTACATTCATATGTGTATTATATATACATATAAAAATCATATATTTTTCCCTACACAAAGTCTACATACATGTAGGTAATTTAGCCTACACATAACCTACATGTGTGTAGTTTATTTAAAAACTGAAGATTTTTCATATTTTATTTTAAATTCTACTGTGAGAAACAATAAATCTTACATTTATAACATTTTCATTTACTTTTTAGGTTTTTCGGATTAAAAAAATGAGTGATTCATTTTGTTCTGCGTGTTCTCGCAATATTTAGTGTTCTGCATAGAACCTTCCTCTCTCTCTCTCTCTATATATATATATAGGGTAGGGTTCTAGAGTGAACAATGGTTCATTTGTGAACAAAATGAACAAATCTTGACCTTTGATTTAGTAGATGATTAGATCTAAGATTAATGGCATTTTTGTAATTATTATGTTATGTTTCAGTAATAAATAATTCTTATAAGGGTATTATTGTAACTTTCCATTAAATGTAACATTGGAAACCTAGAAAATAAGGAGTAATCATCGCATCTTTCAGTTTATAGGAGATCATCAAATCAATATCCTTATTAAAACAAGAAATAATAAGGTGTCATCAGAGAATGAGGAGTCATCGGAATCCCACCGGCGAATGATTGCTTCCACCGTTGATACACAAGGTGTCATCGGAATCCAAGCAAAGGTACGATGTGTACATGTCTGCGAGTTCAGTCATCGGAATCCAAATAAAAACATGCTGCCACCGTCAATACACAAGGTGTCATCGGAATACACATCTGTGAGTCCAGTCATCGGAATCCAAGCAAAGGTACGACGTTTTAGTTTGTACCTTCTTATCCTATTGTGTATAGTTTCTATTTCGTTTGATGCTATGTAATCGGAAGCTGGGGTTTCGTTCATTCAATGTTTAAATGTACATACAATTGTGGTCTGATGTTGGTTTTGAGCAAGAAAATTATTTGTATAGTAATGGGTTGTTGTAGGCTAGGGTTAATTGAATTAAATTCTTAATTTTACTCTGTTTTTTTGTTGATTTTACTCTGCTTTTTGTTGATTTTACTATGTTTTTTTTTTCATCATCATCATCAACACAATATGTGGCTTTTTTCAAGGTAACTATATAACATAATTCCAACATATCCTTTACTACTAAACTCGTATGATTCACATTTAGCACATATTCGCCTCTTAATCATAACAAAGCAAATCATTAAATACACATAAGTATCACACCATTCAAGCACAAGGTACAAGCCTCTAATGCATAATTTTAATCAAGCATACATTTATTCGAATTCTCATACGAATTCCATCTAACTCACATTCTTCAAGTTATTTTACCACTAATCTCATCATTTTCATTTTCATTTATTAACAAATCATATTCTTTCACGCATTAAAGCACTTTAATCTATATTTACTTTATTCATTATTCATAATCATACGTTTCAAACTCAAACTCTTACGATCGTCATTCATTTAGTGCCGCTACATTATCATTCACATTGACATTGTCCGCCATCTACATAAAACATTCATTTCATTTATTAAATTTCTTTTCATACTCTCCTTCATCATAGTTAACTCATTTTATCATACTACAATCATTTTTTTTACATTTCATACTTCATGCATTATCGTCATCGACGATCATGTCGTATCGTGTAGATCAAAATCTTTGATCGCAATGATTTACCTTTTCGCCCTTCGTATATATTTTCCCTCATCACTCTTAATATAAAAATTATCTTAAACATTGACTATGAGGCCTTAAAAACTGGTTAACAAAATCCCATAATCAAAACAGCAAAAATAAAATGTTTTGAACGTTTTTGGGTCTCTCGCGGCACGCGACAGATTGCTCTAACTCTGTCGCGGCCCGCAAGCACTAACGCGTGTCGCGCCACACACCAAGGACCCTGTCGCGTGGCGGGGGGGAACCAGTTTTCCAGCAGGTCAGGTAAAAATTCCTGCATTTTGCCCAGTTCTAGTTTTTACTCTAATTCAATTTAAAACTCCCATAACTTTCAATCTACAGGTCCGTTTTACGTAATTCTTTTTCCTACGCGTTGGTAATTTAAATACGGACCTGTTTAACATCATTATACACTAAAAAATTCAGCTTATAAGCAATTTGCCTAAAATCCCCCCTTTTCCACTTCTATTTATAAGTATGAACAAAGTTTACAATTTACTTACTTGCATAGCGCTTCGGAACGAACACACACTTGCACGAGCTTTCGGTTTGAGTTCAAGCACTTGATACTTGAATCCCTCAAACCTAGGCTCTGATACCAACTTATAACGCCCTCATATTTAACATTCAAAAGACAAAATAATAACATAAAATTTTTTAACAAAATTCGGGCATGACCCGTCCGTAACGAGACAAACCCTGTTTTAGTAATCCTTAATACAAGAATTTAAAGACACTTTCAAAAGGACATACAACGCCATGGCATTACGTTTATATATCTACCAACGACAACATTTATGTTTTAAAAGATTTAAGATGTTGACTTAAAAAGACTAGTTACTACTCAAAAACTAATTACAACAAAAGTAGCTTTTGACCATAACATCATCACAAAATAGCGGAAGCGCATATAGACAAGTTTCACGCGTGTGTTCGTTCCAAGTTCGCCATCACGTCTAAGTTACGGATTTACCTACATCAAAATTTTAAACTCGTTAGTACGTTACTTCTAGACTAGTAAATCAAAGTTAATCCCTTTCATACATTCATCATATACGTGCATCTTCTTACCCCATGAAACGGGTCAAACATACCATCTCAAAATTGAGATATAACATGCCATTCTTATCCCGTTGAAACGGGCATTTTTCATTCATACATAACTTTCATTTGGTTAGTTTATAACGAACGAATACATTCCTTACAATCTTTTACATACACTCAAATCCGTGAGCGACGGATCGAGTTGGTTGCGTTCATTCATAACTTATCCGTTAGTAACGGATAATATCATTCATAATATAACTTTCATTTGGTTCATTTAGGACGACCAAACTTATTCCTTTCATACTCATTTTCTCATTATCCGGTTCTCCCATAAAGGACCGGTCATAAAACATTTCATTTGTAAATCTACGGTTCATGCAATTCATTCACAACGGATCAAACCATTTACTATTTATCTATCACAACTATCAAATTTATGGCTTTAGCACAAACAACAATTTACTAATAAAATTTAGTATGCATAAATAACATACCTCGATCTTGCGTGTTTTCCGTTTTCCTAGCACTTGAGCTTTCTTCCTTCACGCCTACATTAACATATTCGTTCCATCTTTTAGTTCATTCAAATATCATTTCATTATTTTCATAGTCTAACATATGGCAACTTTATCACAATTTCTTTCGAATTTCACAAATATGTTCTTTTAGGCATTTTATCGAGCACTTGGCGGGTTTCGCATTTGTAGGACACTACATATAAGCTTTTGAAGTACAATTCCTTCTAGTTCACCTCATAACCCGTCAATAATCAATCAAGTTCATATCATTCTTTTATCCTACATCATTTTACCTAAGATTCAAGTACTACAACATCATCATATGCCAAATTTACACATGATCATTCCTAATTTTCATCATCCTACGTCTCTAATATTTCATATCAAATGGTTTTATGCAACTAGTCTTTCAAATGATCAAATTCACACATAAACCTTATCCTATGGTGCAACCCTTACATCTAATTGCACATATTTTAACATGAACACATGATCGGGTTGAAACCCATTTCCTATAATTCACCAAATCAAGAGATTTAACTTACCACTTTACTGAATATGTGTAGATGACCGAAAATTTAGAATCATGCAAGTGATTAGCCTTGAATTCCTTGATCAATTGAGTGATTTTAGCAAGAACAAAGGTTTCCCTTGTTTTTCCCTTGTTCTGGTCGAACTCCCACACACCAGAGTGTGTGAATTTGGGTTTTAGTTTTATTAATCCTTTTGTTTTTTTTTTTCACCTTTCCCCCTTCTAGTTTGTGCATTTGTTTTATTTAGGCATATATCATCACTAAGCTAGTTATCTAACACATTTTACCAACTAAGTTAAATTTTTTATTCAATTTAACTTATTCTCTTAATAAATATTTTTGGGGTGTTACAACTTTCTTTTGTTTTTTAGGCAATTGCGTTTTAGAATGAGTCATTTTTAAGTGTTTTCTGGCCATTGCGTTTTACAAATAAAACATTTCTTTGTGTTTTTGGTGCATTGCGTTTTAGGTAAAACACTTTTTATGTGTTTTCAGTCCATTGCGTTTTAGAAAACAGACATTTTAAGTGTTTTCTGGCCATTGCGTTTTAGAAATAAGACATTTGTTTGTGTTTTTGGTGCATTGCGTTTTAGGTAAAACACATTTTTATGTGTTTTTAGTTCATTGCGTTTTAGAATGTACATTTTCTTTTGAGTTTTTAGGCTATTGCGTTTTATAAATAAGACATTTCTTTGTGTTTTCTGGCCATTACGTTTTACAAATAAGACATTTCTTTGTGTTTTTGGTGCATTGCGTTTTAGAAAAATATCGTTTTTTGGTTTTTTTTTTCATTGCGTTTTACGTAACTGGGGTTTTTCTATTGCGTTTTACACAACTGGGTTTTTAATTTTTTTTTTTTTGAAAATATAGCAATAGTATACTCGTTTTAAAGATAAAAAAACGCTCGTTTTTTTGGTGTAATTTTTATAAAAAAAAATAATGCCGTATGAAAGAGTTATTAACGTTTAAAAAATGGGGGGAATTGGAGGAAAGAGAAACTATTGCCTTGGATTGACTAGAATGCCTCTAAATAAACTCACGCGTCTCTTTTCTTCCCTTCAATTTCCATCATTTAATCTTAGCCCTTGATTAACTAAGTGGATGGTCAAGATCACTTCCTAGCCTTCTTAGCCAAATAAACTTCCTATTGTATCTCCACCCTAGAAAGCAATAGGATTAGGACATGTGGCAAAATTTAAAATAAAGAAAAAATGTATTTTAGTCAATCTTATCATTTTCTTCTTCCTTCTTCTTTCCAGTAACATCAAAACCCACCATTTTCAAAACCCACCATATTCAACCATTACTTCACTTTCTATCTAAATAATTACTACATTATAGTGCGATTAGCGTCACCAATCAATGATTCAAACACCCGATCAATGTGTTCTTCAGCTTTTTTAAAGAAAACTCAGTATAATTTCATACAAAATCTCTTTTTTTTTTCCGGTGATTATGAAGATAATCACTCGATCCATTCGATTCGATCTCTGATAAGTGTTTCAATCATTCAAATTTTCGTCAATCGTTGAAGAAACCGACTTCGATCCATGTAAGAAATTCTTTAATTTCATTTTTATTATCTGGGTTTTTGATTTAGTCATTGCGTTTTACGATCTTGGAGGGGGTCCGGGGGCAGCGCCCCTGGTAGCAGGGTCCCAGGGGCGGCAGCCCCTGGCTGGGGTTGAGCTGAAAATTTAATTTTCTGTAAATTGTCTCTAGAAAACTGCATTCGTAGACAGTCTTTTGATCTCCTACTTCTTGGTTCAGACCATTCACAGACAAAACTATTGTCCTGGTTCAATGTGATGTGTTTTAGAGAGAAAACACTTTCTTTGGTGTTTTTAGGCCATTGCGTTTTAGAACTAAGACATTTTTATATGTTTTCTGGCCATTGCGTTTTAGAAAAACACATTTTTGAAGTGTTTTTAGTCATTGCGTTTTAGGTAAAACACATTTTTAGGTGTTTTTAGTCGATTGTGTTTTAGAGAGAATAGTTTCTTTTGTTTTTTTATGCCATTGCGTTTTAGAAATGAGACATTTTTAAGTGTTTTCTGGCCATTGCGTTTTATAAATAAGACATTTCTTTGTGTTTTTGGTGTATTGCATTTTAGGTAAAACACATTTTTATGTGTTTTCAGTCCATTGCGTTTTAGAAAACAGACATTTTAAGTGTTTTCTGGCCATTGCGTTTTAGAAATAAGACATTTTTATGTGTTTTCAGTCAATTGCGTTTTAGAAAATACACTTTCTTTTATGTTTTTAGGCTATTGCGTTTTAGAAATAAGACATTTCTTTGTGTTTTCTGGCCATTGCGTTTTACAAATAAGACATTTCTTTGTGTTTTTTTGTGCATTGCGTTTTAGAAAAATGTCATTTTTTAGGTTTTTTTTCATTGCGTTTTACGCAACTGGGTTTTTTCCATTGCGTTTTACGCAAATGGGTTTTAAAAAAATTCGAAAATATAGCAATAGTATACTCGTTTTAAAGATAAAAAAATGCTCGTTTTTTTGGTGCAATTTTTATAAAAAAATAATGTCATATGAAAGAGTTATTAATGTTTAAAAAATGGGGGAATTTGAGGAGAGAGAAACTATTGTCTTGGATTGACTAGAATGCCTCTAAACAAACCCACACGCCTCTTTTCTTCCCTCAATTTCCCTCATTTAATCTTAGCCCTTGATTAACTAAATGGATGGTCAAGATTACTTCCTAGCCTTCTTAGCCAAATAAACTTCCTATTATATCCTAACCCTGCTTTTAGTAGGAAAAAGTCACCACTATTTTTGTTAAAACTCGCTTTTAGGTTGTTTATTCGCGATTCTCAAGCTAATTGTTTGAACTTGGTAACAAGTCATAACATAAAATCAATTTAAAATCAGCTAGACATTAGTGTGCACCCATCTTCTTTGATTCGAAAGATAATTAGAAGTTGATAGGTAATTCTGTGCATTGTTTGGTAGTTTTGAGCACCCGATTACTTGGGGTTCGTCTACTTATTCGTGTGTCAGTCAGTCCTAGGATTTTGGTGTATCATTTTATAACTTGCTTCACATCTAGAGGGTTGGTTAAGCGTAGTCTTTGCAATCTAATAGTTGTGGGATTTAGGACCTTTAATTAGGCTTGTTTCCTCATAGCACTCCATCACACGTTTTGGTTGATTTTATTGGTCAGTTTTTAGGTTCTTGAGTTAGTGGGTCACTTTCCTTGTTACCTAATTACTATAGGATTTACTCTCTTTCACGAGAGAGTGATCAGTTAGAAACCGAAACCTAAGTCATTTGTCAAATTGTTATCTTCACGTGTCATTAGTGGTTTCTACCTAAGTGGTTTGTTCATCTCTCCTGCTTGAGTTCACAATCTTAGTTGCCTTGGTGTTCGTTAGTTCTGTTAAGTTAGTTAATTTAGTTAAAATATTAGTTAATTAATTCTAAAATAAAAACCAAATTCTAAAATCAATTTAGGACTAGAATTGTGATTAGGGTTAATTATTAGAGGTGCCAATCTATGGTCCACGATTCGATACTCGGTCTTGCTAGTTATACTATTTTCACGTCCTGCTCACTTGCCGTTGTGTGTAGTTAGCGAGTTCCACTTTTAAAACTTGGTCATAAAAATTAATTGCAAAAATCACACATCAAGTTTTTGGCGCCGTTGCCGAGGACTTTTTAGGCACTTTTGATAACGACCTGAGTCACATTTTTGGTCTTTTTATTTGCTTTCTTATTATTTGCCTCGAGGTGCCCTTCCTTTCATTGCTAATTTCTATTTGTGCCCTTAAGTGTTAGGTCACATTTATTATTTTTAGCGTAGTCGTAATTTTTATTTATTTCTTTTTTTATTCGCCAGTTTATGCCCCATACTCGTTCACAAGGACCACCCGGTTTTTTTGCTTCATCTGAACCCGAACTAGAGTTGTTTAAGCGTCTTAGCCAGCATCAGAAGCGTATTTGTAGTATCACCGACAAAAAGGTACTCATTCCTATTCCTTTTCCAACAGTTGCAATGGGTGATAATCTTGCTAAACGCACTGTGAACCAGTGTGCCATTGAAAGCTTCACCGGAGGCCCAACTCCCATCACGACACCCGAAGCACCCGCTGACCAGAATTGGCATATTCCGTCTCATATCATGACCACAATTTCTAATAGTGCTCAATTCCACGGTCTGGAGGACGAGGATTGATGTGTGCAAAATGCAACATATAAATTACATCAAATGAGACATAAAACTAACCATTTTTAATACTAATGTTGGAAAAAGGGTGTTTCTTTCTTCCTTTTGAATTTACAGGACCAAACGAGCTTAAACGAACAAAAGGAGCAAATAAGCAGCCAAAACCAACATAAATACAAAAGGAAGGAATAAATGTGACATGCCCGACCCATCGGCAGCATCCCTAAAGCAAAAACAAGGAAATAGTGACTGACCACGGGGCCGTGCCCAGCCAGGCATGGGGCGTGGTCAGAAGCCTACACAAAAGACAAACCTGTAGAAGCTTCCACGCCCACCAAGGGGGCGTGCCCAGCTCAGCACGGGGCGTGGTCACGGCAAAGATGCGCAGAATCTTGATGGTACAGATAAGAGTTGACCATGGGGCCGTGGCCAGGAGACACAGGGTCGTCTGGGGCCCTCTGCTGACAATTGCAATTAATGAAGGAAAAGAAAAGGCTGGCCACAGTGTCGCAACTCCCGACCCCTACCCCGGGAGCAGGCGGCCGCATGGACAGTAGCAGTGGTATCGGTCTTTATTAATTTGGCAGCGGAAAATACATCAGGACCGTAGTTAGGAAATAGTTTATCAGAGTTAAAACACCACACTTTTATAAATAATAAATACATGGGAAAAACCCAAGTTTCCATTACAAATATGTTTATAGCGATAAATCCCAATTTATTGAAATAAAACTTCTATTTGGCTTTCACATTTTGTTACCTGAAATGCGTTTTAAAAAGTATTATCAGCAAGAAATACTGGCGAGTGCATCCCATTTTAATCAAAACAGGATTTTATATCTTTACAGTATTGAGAGCGATTACAATGTTTTTATCTACCCAATTACCACCCACGGTACTGTCAATCCTGACTTATGGTCATGCTACTACTCACAGTGTAGTAACAAGTAATGTATACAAAACCCCAACATACCAACAGTATTTGTAGAATACATAGACTCAATCACTGTTAAATATATTTTAAAATAATTGAGGTTTTGTCAAAACAGTTTACAGAAAATGAATGTACTCACATTGCTATTTTAGATAATAATACGGCTTGCTGGTGACTTCCTGGTTATAATCTATTAAATTAAACAATGCACACGTGTTAGTAAGATAACCCAATTTACATTAGCTATACCCCCCGAGACAGAACTCCAACGACTGAGCCAGGCAGAGCCTTGACATGTGTTACAGAGCTCTAGATCAATCCGGCAGAGTAACTAATACGTAACCGGGGGTTATAATACTTACAACGAGGCAGAGCTTCGCTTTTTAGGGGTATAATATCCGAGAGTTTTTAGCTTATATATATCGAGAGAGAAAGAAAGATTTGAACAAGATTTACTGAGGCTGAAGGCCTCCTTATATAGCCTGGTCAACGAGCGGCTCGTGGCCCGCGACGCCGTTAACGAAATCTTTCGCGACCCGCGAGAGATGTGGGGTAGGATCTAGCTGAGGTGATTCAACGGTGTAGGTTCGACGCGTAACTGGACACGTGGCACACGGAGGTCCGCCCTGGTGTGACTTGCTCGCGGCACGCGACGAACCCAGAGATATGGGTCGCGCCCCGCGAGGAACCCATATTGTTGTTTTTATTTGTATTTGTTAATATAAAGGTATTTCATGCCCGTTGTTTCATATACATGGTGTATTTTAAGACGTATAGGGGTGTTTTAAGGATTTTAGGAGAGTTATTATACACGGGGCGTGCCCGCCGGACACGGGGCCGTGGCCAGAGCTCTGTACTGGCCATAAATATGGGTGCTTGGTTCACTTGAAAGGCATCCCTTGGCAAACCACTACTCTCCCACTTTGCCACCACTACAACACCAACACCCACCACTATCATCCATCTTTTGAGTGTGTAGTAGTCTCGGGATCCAAGATTGATTGTAAGGGTTCTTGCCAATCAAAGGTCATGTTTGGTTAAGCCTCTTACATCACTTGGTGAAGACAAGTCTTTTATGTATTACTTTTGATTTTTAATCTTTCGGTACTTTTTATTTAGGTTTGTATTAATGACTTTAATAACTAGTTTCTTATGTTGAAGATGAATTTTCTTTATCATTTTTCCGTGGTTTTTTGAGGTCACTTTACTGTCTGTATAAAGTAAAAGATTGCATCATTCGTGTCTTTACGGTCTATATAAAGGCGCGTTGACACCTTTGATGTTTGAAAGATACGTATAATGCATGAGTTTTTTTTTTTAATTCTATCACGATCTCTAAACCTAAAATCACAATCTAAAACAAACTCCCTAACCTTCAGCCCACTCTTTAATCCTCAAACTGCCCTATTTCCCTAATTGGTTAGATAGTTATGTTAGTGCATGTTTATCTTTTTCTTTAATAACTACCCAAGTTCTCATCAAAATCTAACCTGCAAGTACTTTGCTTCCCTCCTCTCTCTCACACTACAGTTGACGGAGATTAGGTCCCACGATCACCACGCAATCGATTAGTACAACTCACTCCGTAGTCTTTAAATAAGGTCTCGTTGTCTCGGTTTTGGTTCGTCATCGAAATTCTATATTGTATGAAAATAGGGTCATATAGGAACTTCTGTGAATGCTATGTGTAATATGGTACGACAGAATACGTTATATGTGAATATATATGCATGCGTTGATGATAAGTGTTTATGTTCGCACTTGAAAGGTTGTCGAAAGGTTGGGATACTGATGCGTGTATGAAAACGACGAAGTATGATGGTATGTTAGTGATCAATGCTTAATCTTGATTGTGTATTGCATGTATTAGGCTGTATGTATAGGAGTTCCTTTTTTATCGCGACTTAAAAATACGAATCCCGAATATGAACGGGTTTGTTTAATTATAGACGTAAAGGGAATATATATGGAGGATCTATGTAAGCATGATGATGATCATTTGAATGGATTTTAGTAGTATTATGGATATATATATATATATATATATATATATATATATAGAGGCGGGTTATCATACAACTCCCCTAATCGTACATTATGTACGCTATAACCACAACCGTGAGATCATCTCATTTAAACCGCGTGTTTAACTATTAAAATAATCAAATTCAATTAAATAAATGAAACCGCCAGGGGTTAAAATCGTCCATTGCGAAATCAAAACCCATGATAATCGGCAAACAATAACTCACAATCATACCATAAACCCAAAATCAACATTGCATTCTCCTTCCCCAAAGTTCCCTACAACTCACCGTTGCGATTCAACTAAGGTTCATGAGTTTTGAGAAACGAAGCAAAACCAACAACGACAGACCACAGGCGAGGAAGATGAATCCAGGTATCGATTGACATTTGCAATTTTATAATGATATTTACAGGGACTTTGAATGATATATGCGATTTTGTTTGTTTAGTAAAGTTTTGGTCTGAAACCTATAGGTTTATAAGATTACATATTGTTCATAACTAGGATTTTGTTAGGGTGTATGACAGGTATGGTTATTTATTAGGTTTTGTATGATTATGTAGGTTTGTTAATGATAATCAGATACATGTGCGATATTATATAGGGTTTTGTGAGGGTTTTGTATGACAAATGCGATTTTATATGTTAAATTTTGTTTGTTGAAGGTTTTTGTCTTAGGTTAGCTTGAGCATGCGAATTGATAAAAACCTCATGAGATTTTATATGATTAGTTAGTTTTAGGGGATTATAATTAAATTATACATGCGATTTTATAAATTTTAGTTGTCTAAAGCATGCGATTTATAAGGTTGGCTAGTTTTGGTAATGCTTAACTAAGACATGCGAATTGATAACTCATTCATGCGATCTTTTCAACTTAATGAGTTAGGGTACATGATTAACTGATAAATGCGATTTTATAAAGGTTTTTTTACTGATAGCATGCGATTTTGTAGAAATAGATTCTGATGATGACTTTGAAGACCCAATATCAACATTGAAAAAAGTTAACAAAAATAGAAAAAGAAGGATTGTTGAAGAAAGTTCTGAGGAGGATGACTTTGTTAAGCCACTACCAAAAAAGAAGAAAGATGACAGGAAATCTAAGATACAAACAAAAAAACCTTCAAAAAGGTGGAATCACCTGAACATAAACTAGAGCTTTCTTTGAATACAGCAACAAAGCAATACTGTTAAGATGTCAACCTAACTCGTATATGGATACTGTGAAAAAAATTTCAAAAAAACAGATTGATGAGGTGAAGAATATGGGATTTGGAGCTATTCTAGATATGAATATCAACCATATTTCAACACGTTTGGCATATTGGCTAGCAAGAAACTTTGACGAGATGTTCGATACACTAAACGTAGGTAGACACCAAATAAAAATTACATCGGACACATTTTATAAGGTATTTGGAATACCAAAGGGGCCAAAGCAAGTTGAAATAATAGTCGATAAGAGAAAAGTTAAAAAGGTGGAGAAAACTGAAAAGAGTAAAGAACCGGGAAACGCTGTCAGGGATACATTCATCAGCCAATGGGGGGAAAACACGAGAATTACCCATGGCTTAATTGCAACTACAATGGATGATCAAAGAGATGGGGAAGCCTGTTTAGATTAAATTTCCTGGTGTACTGGATGACGTTCTTTGCGGAGATTACAAAGGCAACAACTACGAATGATAGATGTTTGCTTGGTGTAGAGGCTGTTGAGGACATACAGAATCTAGTTTGGTGCTCATATCTACTTGACACTTTGCGTCATACACGAGCGGGCTGGAAGAACTATAAAATACAGTTCATGGGACCTGTTTCCTTTCTTACGGTATGCATTACTACATTTGATTACATATTTAAAAGACTAGTTTGTTTTGTTATATAATTAAATGATACATGCGATTTTAAAAATAATTTTGTTTGATCTTGCGATTTATACAGCTTCTATACACGCATGAGTACAACAAGAGGCTTAAGCTCTTTGAGAAAGTCATGGAAATACCGGTTATTCGTTATATCAGATCTACGGAGATTGATAAATAGAGGAGCATATTTCGGATAATGGACCTGTGTGGACAGCAAATGAGAGTGAAAATGAAAAAGAAGAGGGTAGTTCAACGGAGGAGTATACACTACCACCACCCGTTGACACCACAATAAGCTACAGAGAAGGACTGCACGAGCAGTAGAAAATGTAGAACCTGAGGAAGACCCTAATGATAACGAGAACATTGATGATATGATGGATTTCAGTTTTGAAATCCATGAAATGTCTCAATTGAACCTTCTAATGGGAGTTGGGACACAGACACAGAAAATGATGGACTATTGCAACACTCCTGCTCCACTTTCACCATCAGTATTCTACGATTCAGCTCAACAACGAGAACGAGAGGCTTCGAACGTCAACAAAAAGGTAAGCACAAAAAATATTAGTTTCAATTAATCCATTTATATTTAACATATGGATTGATAGTATCTTAACTCGAAAAATATTACAGAACCTGTTGAAAAAAATGAAAGCCAATGTCAAAAAATACATTAAAATGGTTCAAGATGTTCAACTTAGTTTCAGAAGGAAAAACTAAGTGTTTTTGGGATCCGGAGATTATGGAGGCCTGTAAGCAGTGGGATGAGACGCTTCGGAATAATCCCATTTTTCTGCCGCCTGATTCGGTTCAAGAGCATGAAACTGCACCCTCTCATATTCATCAACAGCCTGAAAATGCAGCTTCTGAAGTTCATCATGAAGTTACTACAAACGAAGAAAGTAGAAAGAATGAAGAACCTCAACAAGTAATATCCAATGTTTTGGTACAAATGGCATCAGAAGGTAAAACATGCGATTTCAAATTAACACATGCGAATTTATGTAAAAAATCACCATTTCCTATACACATGCGATACCTTAAAAAAACAAATGCGATTTCATACATACACTTCGCATTTGATTTCGCATGCAATGTCATGTATACCATGCGATTTTGATTCTGATGTATTAAAATTAAATAATTTGTATCTATAGGGGTACTGCAGCCAGATGATGAAGGATTCACAAATAAAGATGATGGAGGAGTGACAGACACCCTTATTGCAAACATTCAAACTGTCGAAATGGGTGTATACGCTTACAAACCACCTGTCAAAGGTAAAAAACACTTTATATTAGAAAAAAATTAAAAAGAACAAAATATTATATTTCTTAACTTACTCTGGCCTGCAGAAAGTGGTGAAAACGAAACTGTTATCGAAGAAACAGTGAACTTGGCAGAATCTACACAAAACATTCAAGAAAAAGTTCAAGAAAAAAAGCCTGAAGTGGAAGCAGTTTCTTTAGGAGAAACTACAAAAAAAGACCCTCAACAAACCGATTCGGGTATCGAAGTTGAGAAGGAACCGAAAGTTGAATGCCCTCAGGTGACGGCTGAGGTATTGCAATCAGTTGAGTTGCTTTTGAGCCTAGGACCCAGCCTGGAAGAAAATAAGGAGAAAAAACCAGCTAGGGGGAGAAAAAAACTCAAAGCCAAAGCAAGTTCCAAAACAAGTTCTACCAAAGGGGTTAAATGAACTCCTTTATAAGACAATAAAAGCAGCCAAAATTCGAGCTGAGAAAAGATGTGCAGAGTTTGGAGACGCATTTTGTTCCCCTTACTGCAACAGAGTGGTAAACATGCACGAAGCACTCTTGAATCAAGAATTGAGTGTGATCCAATATACATTTGCTACATTTGCAAACATAGAGTAAGTAAAATGGTTATATCAACTAACAAACATCTAAACATATACACTCAAAATATTAATTATTTAATTTTTGCCTGGCAGGGATGAACTTTACCGATAAAAAACTGGGGTTCACACGGTTAAAGGTATCTTTGAAAGCTTCTACAGGGGTCAGTACGTAGCATCAAACGGAATAGATGCATTTGTGGATGTTCTAAACCTTGAAGAGAAGAAGAGGGATAGAAAATCATCACCATACAGACTCTACTTGTTTAGCACAATGATGATATGATTTTCTAAACATATTGGCATTTGAAATTAAAACAGAAAATGAATAATCAATGATTTCGCATACTATTTATATTTAAATCGCATATAGAAAATTAGATAGTTTTACTATGAAAACAAAAACAACATTTCGCATACTATTGTAATTTCGCATAGGGTATACATACAATTCGCATGTGAAAATTTTCACACATTATTTTGCATGTACTAATTTCTCGTGTTTAAATACCTTTTAATACATTACTAAACTTTGATTCTAATTACATAACATACAGCCGGATATCATGTACGACGAGGAGAAATACACAGACGACAAACGTCTAAACGTATTTGCCTCAAATTTTGAAGACATCATACTAAAATATGAGGTAAAAAAACTTGATTCGGTTGACTTGGTGTTTATTCTGGTACTTCAAGGTGACCACTTCTATGTCTTGTGCTTCCACTTGAAAACCGACAAAATTGAGCTGATTGGCAATTCAGCCACTGAACAAGAGTTTAAGGAAAGATACAAGGGGCTTCCAAACACACCGGTAATACAAAAACTTCTTCATATACATGTTATATTTTATGTAAAAGCTACTGACACAATGTTGCAATGTTACAGAGAAGGGTATTGGTTTTATACCTACAAAAGGCTTTAAAACCAACACCAGCTATAGAAGAACTTGAAACATCAGAGATAGAAAGAAAAGAGATGGATTGGAGGACGGAGAATAATGGCGTAGACTGTGGAGTGTTTACAATGCGTCACATGGAAACATACAAAGGAGAGAAAACACCATGGTTGACTGGGTTTGTGAAAGAAAATGAAGTAAACAACAGACATAATTCACAACTTCATCTCCTGAGGCACATATATCTAAGTAAAATCATTCTATCCGACCACAATGTGCATCGTGAACAAGTAATTAAATTGGCAATGCTTTCGATAAAAGGCCAGACAAAGAAAAGTATATGAAAGCTTTGGAGAAAATAATCCCAGATAGGTTGAGAGCATTTATTGGAAAGGACTAGTAAACTTGTTTGATGTTGGATTTCTGTTGAATATTTAGACTTGTTAGATAACATTAATGTTTTTAATTTTGCATATATTATGTATAAAATCGCATGTTTGTCATTGAATTGCTTAAAATATGAAAAATGGGGAATATACACATGTGAAATCAAAAATCCATTCCATAACACAACATGCGAATTTAATAAAACATGCAAAACTTGAATGTTTTATTAAAATAAAGCACTAAAACAAACAAAGTTCATTAAAAAGATGAAAGAAACTCCATTTTCATCTTCATCGAGCATCTTAAGATAGTTATTGCATCCGCCAACTCTTTCAACTGCTTCTCATCCCTCTCACCCAGATCAACCATGAACATAACAACAATTTCTTGAAGACTACTCACTTGCATCTGAGATAGCAAGTTCAGAATTTCTTGCCTTCTCTTCATGTTTTCTGTAACACAGGAAATGTTGGTCTCCAACATTTGTTGACATGATCGATCCTCATGAATTTGTTCCTGAATTTTCTCAAAGCCTGCTTGATACTTGATTCAGAAGAAGAGGGTGTTGGTAGGTCTGCCATTTTTAATAGGATGTTTGAAATGGTGATAAAAAGATAAACTATATAATAAAATAAAAAATCACTGAAAAATATTGATATGAATTATTGAAATCAATTATTGAACTGAATTATTGGATTTGAATTATTGAACTGAATTATAGAACACATTGTGCGAAAATACATATAATTACTTTTAAAGCGTGCGAAATATAGAGCTAAATATGTTAAATACTTTCTAGTCTGCGAAATGTCCAACTTAAAAATGTGAAATTAAATATTAAACTTCATTGTGTGCGAAATGTCCAACTTAAACATGCGAAATTATTCATATGATCCAATCTTAAATACCTGGGATATGTTAAAAACACAACATGCGATATTTAAAACAACACATGCGATATGATAAACTCAACAAATAAAACCAGAAACAACTTATCTTCAACTTCGTTACAATCTAATAAAATGAAAATACCTTCAAATCAAATAAAACCCAAACCTCAACCATAACCCTATGATGAAAAACTAAAAACAAACATCCTAAACGACAAATCCAACATTTTTGAAAATCGCCAATCTGTGTTCGGCACAGGAATCAATCAAAAAACCTACAAATCGAATTGATACGCACAATAATTAGATGGATGGTTAGCCCTCAGATGTTTGAACATAATGTCTGATATACCCTTATCTAATTAAATTGAACCAGGACACGTGTATGGTTGTGGGTATCGCGTACATAATGTACGATAAGGGGATTTGTATCCTACAGTTTACCTATATGTATATATACACATGTATTTGATGGTGTGCGAGAGTCCATGTGTACATGTATACCCGTGAGCGTACAGTATGTGCAAATGTGCTAGTAATTAGATGTTCGAGCTTGTTGTGACAATTAGAATTCTCGACTTCGAAACCAAGGCAACCACATGAATCTAGGTGACGACATTTAATTAATATACTTGTAAGAAAATGACAACGTGACCAGGGCGCAGTTGGACGTAGAGATATCTAAGCTTGATATTTTTATTTGCGGCGCAATTTAAGGTGAGTTCACAATCATTTTCCAAAAGCATGCGTTCCTAGTTGGAACAACTCTTTTAACGGTAGCCCTGTTTGGGGCTACGCGCGCGTTCCTTGTGTGACCACTGAAACATGCTATCCACTGGAGGAAGATAGTACACTTATACTAAACAAAAAACTCTATCATGAAAGTCCCTGTATTTTACCGATTAGATTGCCGGGTGGGCATATGCGGGATATTATTTGATACTGCTATTAGGTTTGACAAACCTCACACCATGCCGGAGGCCGTGCGAGAACTTCTAGCCTTCACTCTTGCTTTAATGTTGATAGACATTATTGATGGAAGAAACGAAACGTCAGCAGCATACGGTACATAGTTTAGTAATATGAAGAGGGTTAGCTACCCGAGTCATACTTTAATCAATACATCGTGAACTATACTTTTGCTAAACTAAATTTTGCAAATAGTAGCATGCTTTTAAACATTTATTTAACTTCTCTATTTTCTTCTCTTCACCGTTTGCGCCAACGTCTTCATCAATTCTCTACCATATCATACTTTAACACCTTTACTCCCTCTCCAAATGCATTCTCCAAAACACATCTAGTCTTCGTATCTTGTGACAACTCGTAATTTCGAGGTTAGAACTGTTCGTTTCGTATTTATAGATCGAGTCTTATACTTATTTTATTTGACGAGTTAATTATACTTAACTAAATTATATTTTAAGTTCATACTATTCAAGCGATTAACTAGATACTAAATCTTTATCCATTTGAAACCGACTCGAACCGTAGCCCATGTCTCGCTAGTTGACCCTAACCGTTTGAACCAAAACAACTGTCCTGCTTTCGATCAAACCCGCTCTTGTAACTCGAAATTCATGAGGTCCGAACCATAGCAAATATTATGCATTTCTAGTGTTTATTTATTGTTCATTAGATTGGTAAAATAATAATAATAATAATAATAATAATAAAAATAATAATACTAATAATAATATATAATAGTTGTAATGTAACAACAATAGAGAAGTTGCAGCCGACAATCATGAGTCCAGCCCAATCTTTTCCATTTATACTTCTCGGCCCACCCCCAGCCAAAACTCCTTGTCTTTCAGCCCAAGCAATAATCAAACCGCCAAACTTGAAACATATATATCATGTACGTGAAAGCATGATAGTTGGATATCTAAACAAGAGGAAAAACCCTACCCGCCCCTCCACATAACCCATTGTCTTCCTCACCGCTCCTTAACTTGTAACCCCACAACGAACCAGTTGCTACCACCTTCTTTTCTGGCGAGTACAATCTCCGACGAACACCAGTAAGATCTCTCTCTCACTCATCCGTAGTTCTAGTTAACAGACTCGTCGCAGTTTCAGTTCGAGTCATGGTTCATGATCACGTAACGCCACGGTTAATTTTTCATGTGTGTGTATGTGATGCTATATCTATGTGTATATATGATCAATAGCAAAGTTGAGGGTTACGAAACTGAGTGTGGATCTATAAGAATATGTTTGCATATAAACAATAATGGGTTGGAAAGTTTTGAAACTATGTGTACGGGATACCATGTTTATAGGTATATATTCATGAGAACAAGTTTTCGTAATATAAACGGGTATCGTTACGACTAACCGGCTGTAGAGTTCATGAAGGTATGTAGGTTGAATGTGATATGAAAGAACTTGTTGAACTAATGATATGTATGAATATGATAATCTGAACGTGATATATGAACTTGTTGATCTCATTATAGTTGTAACAAAGCCGTAGGTGTCTAGACACGAAACGGGTTAACAAAGTCGAGCATATGTGATTGAACTATGAATGTTAATGTGTCCAAAATTTAGGGATTCTATGCAACTATTGATAGCCATATGTGTACAGTGAGACATGTCCATGATGGAAGTTTCGATTCGATTCCGTTTCGAGAACACGAACTCGTATACGATCATGCGTGGGATTCCTGAGTTACAAGGTTGTGTTTGTGTGCATGTGATGAATAGGTACATTGGGTTGATTTGATGTGCATACATGAATACGATTATATACATAAATATATAGGCTACTCAAGTTATGTGTATAAGTGGGTGTTCATGGATTATATGCATGTGTAAAAGTTGGCGTTCATGTAGAGGAAATAGGTATGTTAGTTTGAGTCATTGTGTATGCGAAAGGCTGTAGTGTGCGATGTGATTTATGAACATATATATGCACATATATTGGATGGGTGTGATAAACTGAGTGTCCATGCATACATGTAAATATATGATCATACAGTTTGTGCAAATGTACTAGTGGTTGGATGTTTGAGCTTGTTGTGACAATTAGAATTCTCGACGCCGAAACCAAGACAACCACAAGAACCTAGATGACGACATTTAATTAATATACTAATAAGAAAATAACAACGTGACCAGGACGTAATTGGGTGTAGAGACATCTATACTTAATATTTTATTTGCTGCGCACCCTAAGGTGAGTTCACACTTTCTACAAGGCATGGGATTCTCGGTGGTTTGGGAATGGGTTAATGATTAAAAAGGAAACCCGCGTATTCTCTTTGGGTAGAATATGTACTCCACCCTCTTAACTGAAGGGTGACAACATTGGAACCTACGTGATCTCCTTATATTGGACACGTACCTCCACCCTCTTATCTGAAGGGTGACAACATTGTTACTAGACCAAAAACTCTATCATTAAGTCCCTCATTTTTATATCGACTTAATCGTCAGGCCAATGGTGAATGGGTCATTGGTTAAATAGCGCTATTATGTTTGACAAATCTCACACCGTGCCGCAGAGGACGGGAGTGGACTAAGGGATCTGGGCACGTCAATGATGATAGACATTGACTTAGGGCACCCAACTTTCTCAGTCAGTAGTCGATATGGTAACGGGTCTAGTGGGATATTCATGGGGTAGCCCCCACGGTTGGGAGCCAAAGTAAAAGGAAAGGATTAATCATGTTTTTAAACTATGGGGTAACCCCCACGGCAAGTAAGCCAGCTAAAAGAACTTATGTTTTTGAAACAACTTAAAATGAACATCCAACTATGAACTCGCTTAACTTTGTTGTTGATTCGTTACTATATGCCTTGCTGGTCCTTAGGTGCTTAGATGGAGCTTGCACAGGAGGACAGGGTCATTGTGGGACATGGACTTTTGAGTTCCATGTTAAACATTTGAACTTTTAAACTTATATTTTGTTTTTTTTAACTTTATGCTTCCGCTGATAACTTGAACTTAGTTAATTTGTTTTGGACACCAATTATATTGTGGTTGGTTTTATATTTACTTTAATACATTGTTCAATATGATTGGTGGCTTGATCCAGGTCATGTCACGCCTCCTGCGGTGATACTCCGCTTGTGGAATTTGGGGGTGTGACAGATTGGTATCAGAGCCGTTGGTTATAGTGAACTTGGTTTTAAAAAGGGAAAAATCTTTTGATAAAAACCAGACTATAACCTGTTCAGTGCTCAACGATCCACAACGACGCTTCGCTCCACGTGCAAGACTGAACACTATAGGTGATATGGTTTATGTTTGTATTGGCTGCCTATTAGTTTACATGGTGCATTGTTCATGGTGTGTTTAGTTAACATAACAACTGTTGTTTGAAACCCTGTGTGCTCACTCTCTTCTGTCACCCCATACTTTTTACACCTCTATGTCACCATTCTTACTTGTGTTACTTTGATGTGAAGATCATGAGTGGACGTCTCAACTTGACCTAGGCCCAACTGACGACTCTAATCAACGAACGAGTTGCTGAGGCTCTAGCAGCAGTTCAAGCAGGAGGTCAAAATGCTCAGCCTCTAGTGTGTACGTTCAAGACCTTCATGGATTGTCGACCTAGCACCTTCAGTGGTACGGAGGGAGCTGTAGGTCTTCTCCGCTGGTTCGAGAAGTTCGAATCTGTTTTTGAGATGTGTTAATGCCCTGTAGCCAGTAGGGTGAAGTTTTCTACTGGAACTCTTGAAGGTGGCGCGTTAACTTGGTGGAACGCACAGGTGCAAATGCTAGGGTTGGGAGCTGCTAATGCCACCCTATGGAACGACTTTAAGGACCTGATCAAAGAAGAGTATTGTCATCGTGATGACATTCACAAGCTGGAAGTGGAGTTCTACAATTTGAAGATGACGGGGTCTGAAATCGAGGCGTATACGAAGAGGTAGAATGAACTAGCTGCTTTGTGTCCTACCATGGTGGATCCTCCCTACAAACGTATCGAACTATACATCAAGGGTTTAGTGCCAGAGATTCAGAGTATGGTGATTTCAGCTAACCTTCTCACGATTCAGCAGGTCATACGACTATCCCACCGTCTTACTGATCAGGCAGTTGAGCAGAACAGGCTGCTAAAGCGTATTAGTGCTACCACTACATCTGATGCTCTTAGCGACAACAAGCGCAAATGGGATGGAAATTCAAGCAAGGGTTCAGTTTCTGTTCAGAATCAGTCTCAGCATCGAAGGACTGACGACTACAAGAGCCCTAGTCAACAATCCTCTGGTAATCAAGTTCAGGGTGGGTACAGAGGAAGCCACCCTAAGTGCAATCGATGTAACCTGCACCACAGCGGGCCGTGTAGCAAGGGAAACTGTCAGAGGTGTAACAAACCAGGTCATGCAGCCAAAGATTGTAGAAGTCTTTATCCTGCGAATTAGTGGCGACAGCAACAGCAGCAGACTCCCTAGAATCAACGTCAGCAGCAGCAACAACAGGGTAACAATAAAGGATGTTTTCAGTGTGGTGCTGAAGGCCACTTCAAAAGAGACTGCCCCCAACTGAACCAGAATCAGAACAACAACAACAACAACAACAACAACAAGCAGGGGAATGGAAACAACAGGGATAACAATGATGGCAATGGTGCCAGGGGACGTGCGTTTGTGATTGGTCAGGGCAATGCGAGGAACAATCCCAATGTTGTGACGGGTAAGTTCCTACTGAACGATTTCTTTGTTTCTGTATTATTCGATTCGGGTGCCGATACTAGTTATGTGTCCTTAAAAGTTAGTCAGATGCTTAAGCGTACCCCAATTCCCTTAAACGCCAAGCATGTTGTAGAACTAGCAAACGGTAAAAGTCTTGAAGCCACACACATAGTTAAGGGTTGTAATCTCACACTCGCTGGTCAGACTTTCTCTATCGACCTTATCCCCATCGTTCTTGGTAGCTTCGACGTCGTCATTGGGATGGATTGGTTATCCCAACATCGAGCAGAGATCCTTTGCAAGAAGAAAATCGTCCGCATTCCTCGTTCTGGTGAGGAACCCCTTGTAATTCGTGGCGACAAGAGTGGTACTATTGTGAGCATTATCTCTTTTCTTAAGACCCAGAAGTGTTTGTGAAACAGCCACACCGCTATTCTAGCCCTTGTTACTGACACCTCAAAGAAAGAGAAAAAGATAGAAGACATTCCGATCGTACGCAATTTCCCTAAGGTATTCCCTGAGGAATTACCTGGTCTCCCGCCCCATCGTCATGTCGAGTTTCAAATCGAGCTAGTTCCTGGAGCAGCACCAATAGCTCGTGCACCATATCGCTTAGACCAATCTGAACTAGAAGAACTGTCAACGCAACTACAGGAACTCTTGGATAAGGGTTTCATTCATCCTAGCTCTTCGCCCTGGGGAGCTCCAGTTTTGTTTGTGAAGAAGAAAGATGGTACCTTCCGTTTGTGCATAGACTATCGCGAACTCAACAAGGTGACCGTGAAAAATCGTTATCCCCTTCCGCGTATCGACGACTTGTTCGATCAATTGCAAGGGTCGAGCTTCTTCTCTAAGATAGATCTGAGATTGGGCTTTCACCAGCTGAGAGTCCGAGACGAGGACATCTGTAAGACAGCATTCAGGACTTGTTACGGGCACCACGAGTTTCTGGTTATGCCTTTCGGGTTAACAAACGCACTTGCGGTCCTCATGGATCTTATGAACCGAGTGTTCAAACCTTACCTGGATAAGTTCGTTATTGTTTTCATCGACGGCATCTTGATCTATTCTAAAAGTCAGGAGGAGCATGAGCACCATCTGCGGCTTATTCTGGAACTTCTTCGATCAGAACAGCTCTACGCTAAGTTTTCGAAGTGTGACTTTTGGCTTCGTGAAGTCCACTTCCTAGGCCGCGTAGTCAATAAGGATGGGATTCACGTTGATCCATCCAAGATTGACTCAATCAAGAACTGGCCGGCACCCCGTACTCCAACCGAAATTCGTCAATTCTTGGGTTTGGCGGGTTACTACCGAAGGTTTATTCAAGATTTTTCGAAGATTGCGCAGCCTCTCACTGCCTTAACACAGAAGGGTGTCATCTATCGATGGAGTGATACTCAGGAATCCACGTTTCAGTTACTGAAGGAGAAACTTTGCAGCGCCCCAATCCTTTCGTTACCCGATGGCACTGAAGACTTCGTGGTTTATTGTGACGCGTCAATCCAAGGACTTGGTTGTGTGTTGATCCAACGTGAAAAGGTCATTACTTACGCATCACGCCAACTCAAGGTCCACGAAAAGAACTACACCGATCACAGGAGTCTCCAGCACATCTTTGATCAGAAGGAGTTAAACATGCGACAGCGTCGGTGGGTAGAACTTCTGAGTGATTATGAGTGCACGATCAAGTATCATCCTGGCAAGGCCAACGTTGTTTCCGATGCCCTCAGTCGTAAGGAAACTAAACCTAAGTGTGTACGTACATTACAACTTACTATCCACTCTAGTCTTCCTACTCAGATTCGAGATGATCAGATTGAAGCGTTGAATGAAGGAAACCTTAAAGCAGAGTCTCTACAGGGATTGGAGAAACGATTGGAACTAAAGGAAGACGGTGCTTACTACTTAGCGGGGCGTATTTGGGTTCCATTTTATGGTAATCTGCGTGAGCTTGTTATGGATGAGTTCCACAAGTCTGGTTACTCGGTACATCCTGGTGCTGATAAGATGTACCATGATCTCAAAACCACGTACTGGTGGCCTAGAATGAAGGCTAACATAGCGACCTATGTTAGTAAATGCTTGACATGCGCCAGAGTTAAGGTTGAATACCAGAAGCCATCGGGACTACTCTAACAACCCGAGATCCCAACATGGAAATGGGAGCAAATTTCCATTGATTTTGTCACTGGCTTGCCTAGGTCTCAGCGGGGAAACGACACCATCTGGGTGATCGTGGATCGACTAACTAAGTCTGCACACTTTCTAGTAATCAAGGAAACTGACAAGTTTTCTACGCTCGGAGACATCTATCTAAAGGAAGTAGTCTCTAGGCATGGAGTGCCAACTTCTATCATCTCTGATCGAGACTCTCGCTTTACATCTGACTTGTGGCAAGCAATGCACAAATCCTTAGGCTCACGTCTAGACATGAGCACAGCGTATCATCCACAGACGGATGGGCAGACTGAACGCACCATCCAGACTCTTGAAGACATGCTTCGGGCATGTCTAATCGACTTTGGTAACGGCTGGGAAAGGCACCTACATATGGTGGAGTTTTCGTATAACAACAGTTACCACACCAGCAACCAGGCTGCTCCGTTCGAGGCTTTGTATAGACGGAAATGCCGATCACCCCTATGCTGGGTAGAAGTTGGAGACAACCAAATCACAGGCCCAGAACTCGTAATCGACACAACAGAAAAGATTGCCCAAATATGACAACGAATGGCGGCAGCTCGTGACCGTCAGAAAAGCTACGCTGATAAGCGCAGGAAATCGCTCGAGTTCCAGGTTGGGGATCGAGTGTTACTTAAAGTCTCACCTAGGAAAGGTGTGGTCCGATTTGGTAAGCGGGGCAAGGTAAATCCACGATATGTCAGACCTTTCGAGATCACTGAGAGAATTGGTAAGGTGGCGTACAGACTGAATCTACCTGAGGAACTCAGTGGAGTTCACAACGTATTCCATGTGTCGAATCTGAAGAAGTGTCTGTCAGATGAGACCCTCATAGTTCCTCTCAAGGAACTCACTATCGAAGATCAGTTACGATTCGTAGAGGAACCAATAGAGATTACGGACCGAGAAGTTAAGGTTCTCAAACGCACCAGAATACCCATTGTTCGAGTTCGTTGGAACTCCCGTCGTGGCCCAGAGTTCACCTGGGAACGAGAAGATCAAATGAAGCACAAGTATCCTCAATTGTTTAAGAAAGATGAGTCCAGTAATGAAGCTAATACTGAATTTCGAGACGAAATTCCAAACCAACAGGGGGATGATGTGACACCCCATGAAAAGGCTCAACAAAACTAGCTTCCTCAGTGACTACGTGTTAAATTTCGGGACGAAATTTCTTTCAACTTGGGGATGATGTGACAACTCGTAATTTCGAGGTTAGAACTGTTCGTTTCGTATTTATAAATAGAGTCTTATACTTATTTTATTTGACGGGTTAATTATACTTAACTAAATTATATTTTAAGTTCATACTATTCAAGCGATTAACTAGATACTAAATCTTTATCCATTTAAAACCGACTCGAACCGTAGCCCATGTCTCGCTAGTTGACCCTAACCATTTGTACCAAAACAACTGCCTTGCTTTCGATCAAACCCGCTCGTGTAAATCGAAATTTATGAGGTCCGAACCATAGCAAATATTATGCATTTCAAGTGTTTATTTATTGTTCATTAGATTGGTAAAAAAATAGATAATAATAATAATAATAATAATAATAATAATAATAATAATAATAATAATAATAATAATAATACTAATAATAATATATAATAGTTGTAATGTAACAACAACAGAGAAGTTGCAGCCGACAATCATGAGTCCAGCCCAATCTTTTCCCTTTATACTTCTTGGCCCACCACCAGCCAAAACTCCTTGTCTTTCGGCCCAAGCAATAATCAAACCGCCAAACTTGAAACATATATATCATGTACGTGAAAGCTTGATAGTTGGATATCTAAACAAGAGGAAAAACCCTACCCGCCCCTCAACAGAACCTATTGTCTTCCTCATCGTTCCTTAACTTGTAACCCCACAACGAACCAGTTGCTACCACCTTCTTCTCTGGCGAGTTCAATCTCTGACGAACACCGGTAAGATTTCTCTCTCTCTCTCTCTCTCGTCCGTAGTTCTAGTTAATAGACTCGTCGCGGTTTCGGTTCGAGTCGTGGTTCATGATCACGTATCGCCACGGTTAATTTTTCATGTGTGTGTATGTGATGCTATATCTATGTGTATATATGATCAGTGAAGGGTTCAAATGAGAAGAAAAATTCTCTAAGAATAAATAGAATAAGTTTTAAACCAATAGAAATGCTCCATTTACTTCATTTAATATGTGTATTTAATGTCATTGAAAAGGGCATATAGGTAAATTTATAATTGTAATTAATTAGCTAACTAATTAAACTTGTAACTCACTTTTAAATATACTCTTTCAAAATAAAATAATTTATGGTGAAGGACAATTTTCGACATGTGTAGGATAAATTTCAGTATATGTAGGATAAATTTTGAAATGTGTAGGATAAATTTCGATGTGTGTAGGGTAAATTCCGGTAAGTGTAAGATATATATATATATATATATATATATATAGGTTAAATTTGAAATGTGTAGGATAAAAAGTTTTTGTTTTATTAATGAGAGATAACAAAATTAATGAGAGGAGTTATAAACTATGTGATGTTTACCATTATGCCCTTTCTTCTTTTTCTTCTCACATTAAATTTCTTCTCAAATGAGCATTCCTCTGTATGATCAATAGCAAAGTTGAGGGTTACGAAACTGTGTGTGGATCTATAAGAATATGTTTGCATATAAACAATAATGGGTTGGAATGTTTTGAAACTATGTGTACGGGATACCATGTTTATAGGTATATATTCATGCGAACATGTTTTCGTAATATGAACGGGTATCGTTACGACTAACCGGCTGTAGAGTTCATGAATATTTGTATGAACTTGTTGAACTAATGATATGCATGAATATAATAATCTGAACGTGATATATGAACTTGTTGATCTCATTATAGTTGTAACAAAGCCGTAGGTGTCTAGACACGAAACGGGTTAACAAAGTCGAGCATATGTGATTGAACTATGAATGTTAATGTGTCCAAAATTTAGGGATTCTATGCAACTATTGATAGCCATATGTGTACAGTGAGACATGTCAATGATGGAAGTTTAGATTCGATTCCGTTTCGAGAACACAAACTTGTATACGATCATGCGTGTGATTCCTGAGTTACAAGGTTGTGTGTGTGTGCATGTGATGAATAGGTACATTGGGTTGATTTGCTGTGCATACATGAGTACTATTATATACATAAATATATAGGCTCCTCAAGTTATGTGTATAAGTGGGTGTTCATGAATACGATTATATGCATGTGTAAAAGTGGGTGTTCATGTAGAGGAAACAGGTATCTTAGTTTGAGTCATTGTGTATGCGAAAGGCTGTAGTGTGGGATGTGATTTATGAACACATATATGTACATATATTGGATGGGTGTGATAAACTGAGTGTCCATGCATACATGTAAATATATGATCATACAGTATGTGCAAATGTACTAGTGGTTGGATGTTTGAGCTTGTTGTGACAATTAGAATTTTCGACGCCGAAACCAAGGCAACCACATGAACCTAGATGACAACATTTAATTAATATACTAATAAGAAAATAACAACGTGACCAGGACGTAATTGGGCGTAGAGACATCTATACTTAATATTTTATTTGCTGCGCACCCTAAGGTGAGTTCACACTTTCAACAAGGCATGGGATTCCCGGTGGATTGGGAATGGGTTAATGATTAAAAAGGAAACCTGCGTATTCTCTTTGGGTAGAATACGTACTCCACCCTCTTAACTGAAGGGTGACAACATTGGAACCTGCGTGATCTCCTTATATGGGACACGTACCTCCACCCTCTTATCTGAAGGGTGACAACATTGTTACTAGACCAAAAACTCTATCATTAAGTCCCTCATTTTTATATCAACTTAATCGCCGGGCCAATGGCGAACGGGTCATTAGTTAAATAGCGCTATTAGGTTTGACAAGCCTCACACCGTGCCGCAGAGGACGGGAGTGGACTAATGGATCTGGGCACGTCAATGATGATAGACATTGACTTAGGGCACCCATCTTTCTCAGTTAGTAGTCGATATGGTAGCGGGTCTAGTGGGATATTCATGGGGTAGCCCCCATGGCTGGGAGCCAAAATAAAAGGAAACGGATTAATCATGTTTTTAAACTATGGGGTAACCCCCACGACACGTAAGCCAACTAAAAGAACTTATGTTTTTGAAACAACTTAAAACGAACACCCAACTGTGAACTCGCTCAACTTTGTTGTCGATTCGTTATTATATGCCTTGCAGGTCGTTAGGTGCTTAGATGGAGCTTGCACAGGAGGACAAGGTCGTTGTGGGACATGGACTGTTGAGTTACATGTTAAACATTTGAACTTTTAAACTTATATTTTGTTTTTTTTTTTTTAAACTTTAAGCTTCCGCTGATAACTTGAACTTAGTTAATTTATTTTGGACACCAATTATATTGTGGTTGGTTTTATATTTACTTTAATTCATTGTTCAATATGATTGGTGGCTTGATCCTGGTCATGTCACGCCTCCTGCGGTGATACTCCGCTTACGGAATTTGGGGGTGTGAAATATCTAACCTGAAAAACATCATTTTCTCATAATTAACAAATTTCACACATATAAACATTCAAATATGCATAAGATTAAACATTAAACACATATAAACTAACAAAACCCATCCATCATATTCCAGGCATATTGGAACAATTTAGACCTAAAAACGTTTACCGAATAGCCACCAACGCTCGTTTTATATAGTTTTATCCTTACACGATAAAACAATACCGATGATTATTGAATGCAAAACCCTTGCACTTTCCAGGACATTGCTAGACGTTATGGACTCAATCTATACTATATAATAAAAGAAATCGATGAAAGAACACTTGTCATTATTCTAGACCATCCTTAATTGTAGATAATTATTATTTGATTTAAATTATTAAATATCAATTAAATTAATATAAACCTTATCAACTCTAAATTATTGGTATAAAATTAACTTCAAATCGTAAAGTCTTTCACTTCAAAGTAGATAAACATGCATATTATTTATTGTTAACATGTATTATACTAAATACACATGGTTTTTAAAGATATAACATTTTTTATTATTTTTCTTTATAAAATTAGATTTATTCAACCCGTACAATACACGAAGTTTTTTTAAATATAACTTTTTTTTATTATTTAGAATACACAGGTTTTTTTTTTTAATATAACTTTTTTTTATTGTTTGATATATAAATTTACATTTATTCAACCCGCACAATAAACGAGGTTCTTAAAGATATAATTTTAAAGATTTTTTTTAACAATAGATAACCCGTGTAATACAAACGGTTGTTAAAGATATAACATTTTTTATTATTTGTTATATAAAATTAGATTTATTCAACCCGTACAATACACAGAGTTTTTTTTAAATATAACTTTTTTATTATTTAGTATATAAAATTATATTTCTTCCACCCGTGAATACACAGTGTTTTTTTTAATATAATGTTTTTTATTGTTTGGTATATAAAATTACATTTATTCAACCCGCACAATAAATTATATTTTTTTATTATTTAATATGTAAAATTATATTTACTCAACACGTGTAATAAATGAGGTTTTTAAAAATATAATGTTTTTTATTTAGTATGTAAAATTACATTTATTCAACCCGTGTAATACACGGATTTCTAAACTAGTTAATGTATAATTAAATCTAAATGCACGTAATTAACAGTCAACAGTGATTAGGTTGTACGTATTAACTTGTAACTTTTTTACCGGAATATGTCACGCTTTTTTAGTCAGAACAATGTTGCCAAGAAAGCATCTTGTATTGTTGGATCGCCTGGATGTCCCTCTAATATTACTGTGTAGGATCGGGGATTATTTATTACTTTGGGATGAACAATCTATATGAGTATGAACAAGAATGTGCATAGACACGTGCAAAACAGAGAAAAAGTAAGACACACGATAAACACACTATTTGCACACACTTTCAATTTCAATTTAAAGGTTAAATAACCTTTTCAACAACATAAACAGTGGGTCTTCTCGTTTGAAACGTCTGGTCTTTATGTCTGCCACTTTTCCTTCCAGTTATGACTTTATCTGTTGACTTTCATATTATAAAGAAACTGATAATTAAATATGGATTATTCTTGATTAAAACTCATTCCAACAAGCTTCCTACAACCCGTACCTTAGGATCGGTTTTTAAAAAAAATTATCACATTGGCGCAGGGATAAGGCAAGTTGCTATCCAGGCATGAATAATAGAGTAATTCATTCTAATCTACATTCTAGAATTGAAAATTATAATAAAAGTTAAGCCCGTAATACTTTCTGAACATACATATAAAATTACAATAAAAATTAAGCCCATAATACTTTCTGAATAAATATATATTAATATCAAGGATAATAAATGAACTTGAACTATAAAGAGAAAAGGAATCATATGAAAATATTTATTGACCAGAGATGATTTGCTGCAATAGCCCTAATTGTATCAACAACACCCTGGCCTCAAGAACTCTAGAAACCCGTCTTGTGCACCTTTTGTGTAATAATTTCCAGCTCGAGTAAAGGTCGTTTGGACATTTTTAGGTAGAAACTATTTGTGTTTAACCGATAATATATATTATCAACAAAAAAAACATAACCGAAGACTCGAATTGAACTTACAACTTACAAGTTAAGACCCAACTTTATTATCCTGAGTAGCCTGTGCAATGAAATAGTTTAATGAAGCATCGTCTAAGATCAGTGTCCAAGGTTCTTCTATATTTAGAAGCTGCAGGCATAAAATAACCTTTTAAACAAAGATGGTAAAACAGCCCCCTTAAAATGGCAAAACTATCTAATACTTTGAGCACCCATTACCGTATTCTAATTCCCACATCCAATAGTTGCTGCAAGTTTAAGATCAAGACTTTTCTCAACCCAAGCCCCGTTAGCAAAACACAATCTAGGTCTACCATCAGCCAAGATCAACGACACACGCTGAAAAGAAAGAGTGTCGAGGTCATCCACACCCTTTGTTTTAGTATTATAGACAGCTTCTCGGATCCTATACATAGACGAAATTTATCATCACTAGATACTAACTTGTGGAAATAAGCATAAAAATGTGATAAACAAACAATCAAAAATAAAAACTTTTCATCAGGAAACATAGATAGAGAATTGACACATTTCTTCTTCATAGCCGGTGTCATCTTTTTAGGATTTCTTATAGCCTATAAGAAACAATAATTTTAGCACTAACAATAATGTGCAGTAAAAAATAAATAAATAAAAACATTATACCTGTCATAGCGGGAGTAAGAGTGTGGTTAACCAAAATAAAAAATAACATTGGTAATTAAAAATCTTAGAATCAGTATTTGACATAATTATAAGTATATTAACCAAAACCTAACTGCATTATCTAACGAAATGAAACCCTAAACTGTCTAACAGAATTCATCATAAGGAACAATGCATAAAATCAAATAGTAGTTTCAGATCGGTAAATATATGCGAACATGGTCCTGGTGGCATAACCATGCTTAAAATCCTAAATCTGAAATTGATGGTTCATATTTTCGTTCGTAAATCACCATATCACCGCGGATGATCGTGTGTTTAACATGGATTGGAGATGGAGGGACTAATCAATGATAGGGTTTGGATATCGGGTTATAAGAATCAAACAGGTATGGGTCAGATCACCGAGTATGATTGTGTATTTAAGGTGGAGCAAATGTGAAGGCAAAATTTCGAGTCGACACGCTGAGTTGGAGCTGAAGTGGAGCAAATGTGGAGGCCCTAGATCAGTGCGATGTGTGCCCGAGTTACTCCTTTATTAGGGAGTAAGATAAGATAAGATATCACTGTTCAATAGGAGAGAGACGGGAAAAACAAGTTATTACAGCGACTTAAATAAGGTCATTGAAATCCTTAATCTCTACACATCCTAGTACAAGGGTTTATTAGTTATTAATATAAAGTTAGTTATATGGCGGTTAAAGTTAGTTATATGGCGGTTAAAGGTAGTTATATGGCGGTTAAAGGCGGTTACATGGCGGTTACAAACTATAGGGGCTGATCCTGTCAAACTGAAAGATGTCAACCAACACCCCTAAGGGTTGCGACACCCTTGGGACACACCCCTATGATCGACGGCTTCAAGGGACACCACCAAGAGACACACCTATTCGATTAGTGGCTGCGATTAAGAAGGAAAAGACGCAACCTTTCACGTTAATTCTTAACCACACATTCAAGAGACGCGACTATTCACGAAGGGACATGTCTCTACACTCGTACCTGTTAGATTAGTATAAATAAGCCTTTAGATTTTCATTTGTAGATCTGGTTCAAGTTTATGTAATTCAATATTCAGTATTCAATAAAGTTACTTTTATCATTCTGCGATCTAGAGATCAAAGATCATTCTGGGCAACAAGTGGTATCAGAGCATCAGGCTCTAAGGCATCGCAGGGAATTCGCGATCAGGTTTTATTATTCTTTCTCAATACGCAAGTTAGTTTATTTTCGGTTCAGGCTCGAACCAGGGGTTAGGAATCTAGGGTTTTGATTCCGGGGTTTAGTGCGAATTAGATTGATTGTTTATTACGCGTTGGGTTATACGCGGGGGTTAAGGATTAGAGGTTTGAAGAAACCAAGAAAGATAAAAGTTTTTGAAAGTGAAGATTGTTCGGTCAGATGACATGTCAGGAACAACCGGACCAAATTCACAAGTCATAATTCAGAAGGAAGGAAGTTCTCTTTCCCAATTCCAGTGTCCTATTTTGAAAGCAACAAACTATACGGTTTGGGCAATTCGTATCAAAACGAATTTGGAAGCGAATGGACTTTGGGAAACGATTGAACCGGCAGAAAATACGTAAACAGATGTTAAGAGAGATAAGGCAACAATTGCTTATCTGTTCCAAGCAATACCAGAGGATGTTGTATTGCAAGTTGTAAAACTGCAAAGGAAATTTGGGAAAATCTCAAGACTAGACATGTTGGTGTTGATCGGGTATAGAAGGCTCGTTGGCATACACTTTTATCAGAATTCGAGTTAATGCAAATGAGGGAAGATGACACTATAGACTCCTTCACCGCAAAGATAAACAGCGTAGTTACCCGGGCAAGCGAATTAGGGACAACACTAAGTCATCCGACTCTGGTACGCAAACTCCTAAATGCAGTACCAGATAAGTTTACTCAGATTGTCGCCTCGATGGAACAATACTCCGATCTAGAAACAATGACGCTAGAAGAAGCGGTCGGAAGGTTAAAAACGTTCGAAGAAAGACTTAAGCAAAAGAAAGGAAGCCCAGGAGAAAGTCAAGACAAGTTGATGTTTACACATCACGACAACAACTCAGGGAGAGGAAGACAGTTTGGAAACCTCGGGCGTGGCAGGTTCAACCAATCGCGCGGAAACTGGCGAGACAATAAAGACAGTCAAAGCACTAAGAACGAAGGATCTTCGTATAGACCCAGAGGTGGAAGGTCTAAGAATTGGAGGAATTTTGGAAGAAACCAAACAGACATAAGTAAGATCCAGTGCTACAAGTGTCAAAAGTATGGACACCTCAAGAAAGACTGTCATGAGAAAGATGTTGTACAAGAACACTCAAATCTCGTCGAGGAAGACGAAGCACCCGTATTGCTAATGGCAATACAAGAAGAAAACGTTGTTCAAGAAAGGGTTCTACTAAACGAAGAACGCATAGAACCAGCAAGTTACGCCACAGAAGATGAAAGTCTATGGTATTTAGACAACGGGGCCAGCAACCACATGACAGGAGTGCGAAGTCACTTCAAAGAATTAGATGAAAAGGTGACAGGGCAAGTTCGGTTCGGAGACGGGTCGCACGTAGAAATTAAAGGCAAAGGTTCAATATTGCTGGAATGTCTGAACCAAGAACAGAAGATTGTTTCTCAAGTATACTACATTCCAAGTCTGAAAAGCAACATATTGAGTCTTGGACAACTTACAGAAATCTTTTGCAAAGTAGTAATGGATGGAGACTTTCTAACAGTCCGCGACAGAAATAGAAAGTTACTAATGCGAGTCAGGAGAATGAAGAACAGGTTGTATAAAGTAAAGTTAAAGATTGGAAGGCCAATTTGCCTGCTCTCAAACACAGAAGATTTAGCATGGTTATGGCACGCAAGGTTAGGCCATTTACACTTCGATTCTATTACGGAAATGACTCGAAAGAACTTGGTACATGGAGTTCCACAAATAAGTCATGCCAATCAAGTATGTGACACATGCTTATTAGGAAAATGATGCGTATGAAGTGTAAATATAAGTTTAAGTATATTTTAAGCCCTTTTACACTTTTTTAGCCAAGTTTTAAATTTATAAAACACGATATTTACTAACACTAAACACACATATGGGCAAGTGCACCCATCGTGAGCGTAGTATAGTATTGGCAAGATACCGAGGTCGTCCAAGGACACAAGAGCTTTTAGTACCGGTTTATCCTCAACGTCTAATCAAATAAAAAGTTTAGAGAAAGGTTTTAAACTAAGAAATATAAAAACTAACTAAAATGCTGAAAATAAAAATAAAAATAAAAACAGATAGACAAGATGAATCATTTGGTTTCGACTCGTGTATAGTGTAACCTTTGATTATTTCCGCACTTTTGCACTTATTTAAGAGATTATCTTAGTTATTGTAGTAGGCCCCTCTTTTGGAGGTGACGTTACCCTCAACCCAGTAGTTTGAGCTAGCAAGGATACAATCCTAAAGGGTCGGATTATTGAAAGATAATTAATTAAGTTACTAATGCAAATTATGGTAGGCCCCTCTTTTGAAGGTGACGTTACCCTCGGCTAAGTAGTCTGAGTCAGCAGGGATACAGTCCTAAATAGCCGGGTTATAGTATTAATAGTAGTTTCACTTATGAGGGGATCAAAGAGTTTGGACCCCCGCCATCCAATACCGTTAAACATTGAAGGAGGTCCTACTAAATTTGACCCAGGTCCCTTGCAGGATCTCTAAACGCTGAACAATAGCAAGACTCTTACCAAACCGTGTTCTTAACCCCCGACCAGGTAGCCAACATACCTCCATATAGACCGTGGAGATATGAATGGTGAAAATCTTTTATTTTATATAGACAGTAAAATAATGCCAAGACACCACGGACAAACGATAAGGAAGAATCACTTTCAACATAAGAAACTAGTTATTAAAGTCATTAATACAAAACCAAGTAAAAAGTGCGAAAAGATTAAAAATAAAAAGTATTACACTAGACACTTGTCTTCAACAAGTGATGTAAGAGACTTAGGCAAACATGGCCTTGATTGTCAGGAACTCTTACGATCAATCTTGGATCCCGAGACGACTCACACACTCTACGATGGACAATGGATGATGGTGGTGGATGATGGTGTTATGGTGGTGGTGGGTGGTGGGTGAAGTGTGAGAGAGGTGGTGTGCCAAGGGATGGTTTGAGCTTGAGCCAAGCACTCCTATTTATAGGCTGAACAGAAGCTCGGGCACGGCCCCGTGTCCAGTGGGCACGGCACTGTGTCCACATCCTTCTCTTTCTTCATTTAATGCAGCTTGTCTTTATGAGTTGACCACGCCCCCGTGTCCGCTGAGCACGACCCCGTGTGCAGAAGCATATCTGTACTATGAAGATTTGCCTGGATTCTGCGAATCTTATAGTTGACCACGGCCCCGTGTCCGCTGAGCACGGCCCCGTGGTGGGCAATAGAAGCTTCTACCACTTTGTCTTTTCTGCTGACACTTGGGCATGCCCCCGTGCTGGCTGAGTACGGGGCGTGTTCAGTCTTCTGTCTTCTTGTTTTGCTTGGGAAGGTGCTGTCGTGGGGTCGGGCATGTCACGTTTGTTCCTTTTCTTGTATTTATGTTAGATTTTGATGTGTTTTTGCTTCTTTTGTTAATTTGAGCTCATTTAATCCTGAAAATACAAAAGGAAGACAAAATCACACTTTTTCCAACATTAGTACTAAAAAAAGGTTAGTTTTATACCACAATTGATGTAATTTATATGTTGCATTTTGCACACATCAAATACCCCCACACTTGAATCTTTGCTTGTCCTCAAGCAAAACTCTTTATAATGTGGCTTTACACACCCAAATGGAATGAGTAGAAAAGAAGGTTTTTTTGGGCTTGTCATAGAGTGTCGGGATTTCAAAGATTCTTTATTAAGTTTTATTTTTATTTATTTACAATCCTATTCGTCATGATTTATTTAAAACTTTTCATAAGATAAATTACCTATTAGGGCATAACATGCCTCTTTTAAAATTTTCTTTATATACAAGTTCACATACCTCACGGGGGAATCACTCAACACTCGGCCGAAGTTGTATTTTAGTGAATCACTCGAGAGCGGCATGGAACTTACTCCTACCATAGGCTTTCCAAGTAATCAATCCTCCTCCTTTTTAACTTCATACCTTTTTAAATATCAGAAGGACTTTTTGGTGAAGGGTTAGGCTTGGGTTAAAGGTAGGTGATTGGGTTAGTGGTTAGTAAAAAACGGCGAAAAAAAACGTAACAAGCGTCGGTTTTCGAAAGACTTTTTATTTTTGTAACTTTTATTTTGATGAAACTATTATTCAAACAAAGTTTTTTTTTATAAACTTGTTTGTTTATTTTCTTTTGTTTCATCATCAACACATTTTTTTTTTTGAAAGTCATATGAAAAACCGAGCTAGTTACTAAAACAAAGGGTTAAAAAATGAAAAAGGTTTTGGTGGGTGAAAGGGTGTTTGGTTTGGGTTATGAAATGAAAAAGTTTAGGCTTAAAGGGGTTAGCTAGGGGGATTTTGGGTATGTGGTAAAAAAAGAAAAATAATGGTGTAGAAAAAAAAAGGTTAGTCCTAATGCCTCCATCATCTACTTACTCGGGTTTAAGTTGGTAAGGACCGGGAATGTATCGTCATGGCAAGTTCTAGAGTCGTAAGAACCAAGTGGTTATTCACACAAGAAACGAAAAATGAGCATTTAATTTAAAGATATATATTTGTATGCTCAATAAAGGCTCAAAACTCACTTTTGTGGGAATGGGTTTTTATGTGATCAAGTATATATAATCAAATTTTAACTAAGTTTGTCATGCCTTTTCATAATTTTCTTATGTTTGTTCTTTTTATCACGACGCTATCGGTTGTAAATTTGTAAAAATATAACCTTTTTAGAACTTGAAATTCCCGAATTAAACTTAGACAAGTAAAAAAAATGAAAATTTTTGAAAAAAATTGGGGTGATTAGCGGTTCCAATAGAGTTTTGTGTAAGGCTTGTGTTTAGGACTTGCAAGATTCAAGGTTTTAGCATCCCCCCCCCCCCCACACTTAAATTACACATTGTCCTCAATGTGTCCCAAAAATAAATTTTTAGGTTGGTTGAATGTGTAAAAAGGTGTGAAAAAGCAAAAATTTTGTGTTACTGGGCGCTGAACACGGCCCCGTGTTGTCCGGGCACGGCCCCGTGTTCAAGTGCCAGTAACAAAATTGAATCAAGAGAAACAGAAGCCTAGACACGGGGGCGTGTTGGTTGAACACGGCCCGTGTCCAGTGTACCAGAACTGGGTATTTCTGCAGATTGTGCAGCACGGGGCCGTGTTGGGCGGACACGGCCCGTGCCGAACTTAGTGTAATGAAGAAATTTTGTCAGATGGTCCTGTTTTCCTGCATGGGGTGCTGGTTCAAGTTTCCCTTGTATCCAATGCCATCTCAAGTGTGTTTTATTCCTGAAAATTAAAACTAACTAGAAAATATAAAAATTAGTCTAAACTAAACTAAGGATAGTTCCGCGGAATGCCTCCGTGGTGCGCCACGTTTATAAGGGCCCTTGGCTAGACCCAAAGCCTAGTCATATGTTACCCAAGTGGGATGTTTCACATCCCATGTTACACCGTCGGAGAGCGTCATCCAAGCTTGAGTCTATGACCTTCATGTAGTCGACCGGGTCTTCGTCTTCTACTCTATTTCCAACTCCAAACTTTACTTCCTCGTCCCCAAACTTCAATATTAGTGTTTTGTCATTCATATCAATCACTGCTTGGGCAGTGGCTAGAAATGGCCTCCAGAGGATGCGAGGAACATCGGCGTCTTCTTCCATGTCTAGGATAACAAAGTCGGTTGGGAAAACGAAATTGTCAACTTTGACCAATAGGTTTTCAGCGACACCTTGTGGAAATTTGACGGATCTGTCGGCGAGTTGTATGCTCATCTTTGTAGGGCTCGTTGTTCCTAGGCTGAGTCGTTTGAACATTGATGTGGGCATGAGGTTAATGCTAGCCCCAAGATCGGCTAATGCATTACGAACGGGGGACTCCCCAATCGAGCAAGGAATCGTGAAACTTCCGGGATCAATTTTCTTTTGTGGAAGTTTGTTGAGTACTAAGGCGGAGCATTCTTCGCCTAAGTTAACTAATTGCAATGATTCAATTTTCCTTTTATGAGTGAGGAAGTCCCTCATAAATTTTGCATATTTAGGCATTTGGGTAAGGACCTCATTAAAAGGAATATTAACATGCAATTGTTTTAGTAAATTTTCGAACTTTGTGAATTGCTCATCGGTCTTTTGACGATTTAACCTACCGGGGTACGGAATCGGAGGAGTTTTGGTGGGCTCTTGATTCAGTAAAGAAGCCTTTTCTGGTTGGGGTGCGGGTGGAGTCGTGGTTTGGCTGGACTGGCTTCTTTCATCTGGCGGTAATGGAGTCTCCTCGGGACCCACGGTTCGATTTCTCAATGTGATGATATGTACTTGTGCTTTTGGGTTGGTTTCGGTATTGCTAGGTAACGCGCCTTGTGGTCTCTCGGAGAAATTTTGAGCTACTTGATTTAATTGTTTTTCAATGTTTTGAATGCTAGCTTGTTGATTTCTAAAATTCGATTCCAATTGCTGAAATCGATCCGAGTTTTTCTTTTCGGTGTCGGAGATGAGGCGAGATACAGTATCTTCAAGCCTTTCTCGTCCACTTTGTTGTTGAGAAAAATTTTGTGGTTGTTGAAAGTTAGTTCATTGGTTTTGTTGGTTACTACTATTGCCGGGATCTCTCCAACCAAGGTTTGGGTGGTTACGCCATCCTTGGTTGTAGGTACCCGTTGGAGGACCCGACGGCCTAGGTCTGTTATCGATGTAGTTTACCGTTTCCGTTTGTTCATCTAATTCTTTCATACAACTCCAATTTTCATGTGGCCCACCACACCCTTCACAAGCCATAACCGAAACTGTTTTTGTCATTTCTAATTTTTTGATTTTTGAAGAAAGAGCTTCGATTTGGGCTTGTAAAGAAGTTCTTTCATCAACCTTATGGGCGCCCGGGGCAATAGATTTATTGCCTCGGGGAGTGTGCCATTGAAAATTAGTTTGAGCAATTTCCTCAATTTGATTATATATTTCATTTGGGCGAAGATTACCTAGAAGTCCCCCGGAGCTAGAATCAAGTGTTTGTCTTGTGTGTGGCAACAACCCATTGTAGAAAGTGGATACTTGTTGCCACACTGCTAGACAGGGAATCCCGAATGGACAAACTTTGTCATTCAAGAAGATGACAACCAACCAGAGTTAGAAGAAAATGAACCAAGTAGTCCTGGTAGTAGCGGGCCACATCATGAAGATTTAGGAGTAGATTAGACAGAAGAACAAGACTCCTATGAAACCCCGCCAGCACATTCGTACAATCAGAACTCAGCAGGAAGTTCAAGCAGATTATCAAGTAGAGGTCCATCTACATCTGAAAGTACAACAGACAGTATTAGTGACACTCACGTAAAACTGAGAAGTCTCGAAGAACTATACGAAGAGACAGAGGAAATTCAAGTAGATCCACAAGAATTATTACTTGCTGAAGAAGAACCAAGAAATTACAAGGAACGTCTAGTGACAAAAAGTGGATTGAAGCAATGAAGGCCGAGTTAGACTCGATAAACAAAAATAACACTTGGAGGTTGACAGAGTTGCCAAGAAATCACATGGCAATAGGTTTAAAGTGGGTATTCAAGACTAAGAAAGATGCAAACGAAAACGTGGTCAGACATAAAGCAAGGCTGGTTGCAAAAGGATATGTTCAGCAACACGGAATAGACTTTGACGAAGTCTTTGCACCAGTAGCACGCATAGAGACAGTTCGACTAATGTTGGCTTTAGCAGCATATCAAGGTTGGGAGGTACATCACTTAGACGTAAAGTCTGCATTCTTACACGGAGATCTCAAGGAGGAGGTCTATGTCTCACAACCAGAAGGATTTGTAAAGCCAGGAAATGAAGGAAAGGTTTATAGACTATCAAAAGCACTGTATGGATTGAGACAAGCACCAAGAGCTTGGAATACGAACTTAGATCAAACCCTAAAGTCACTTAACTTCAAGAAGTGCACTTTAGAGAATGCAATCTATACAAGGACGAGTAAGACTTCTACACTGATAGTTGGAGTCTATGTTGATGATTTGATAGTCACTGGAACATCAAGGAAGGAGATAGATGTTTTCAAATCTCAGATGAAGAACAAGTTTGAAATGAGCGATCTAGGATTGCTAGCATATTATCTGGGAATAGAAGTCATTCAAGCAGGGGGTGAGATAGCCATCAAGCAGACACGCTATATCAACAAGATACTCAAAGACGCTGATATGTTATCCTGCAACGACACAAAGATTCCTATGAATCCAGGAACACAATTAACGAAGACTGAAGAAGGATATCTAGTAGATGCAATTCATTACAGAAGCCTGATAGGTTCTCTCAGGTACTTATTGCATACAAGGACAGATCTATGTTACCCAGTCAGTCTGCTTAGTAGATTCATGCAAGAACCAAAGGAGCAACACTTGAAAGCAGTAAAGCAAATACTACGTTATATCAAAGGAACTATAGAGCATGGAATCATATACAAGAAGCAAGGAGGATGTAAGATCACATGTTATAGTGATAGCAGTTTTGGAGTTAATACAGACAAAGGAAAAGGAACAACTGGTCTGGTATTCTACTTTGGAGAATCACCTATAACCTGGTGTACACAGAAGCAACAGACAGTGGCATTATCATCATGTGTATCAGAATTCATGGCAGCCACAACAGCAGCATGCCAAGCACTATGGCTTAAAAGACTATTAAGTGAAATTACAGGCTGGAAGGAAGAAAAGATAACACTCAGAGTGGATAATGTTTCTGCAATAGCACTCATGAGAAATCCAGTCTTTCATGGAAGAAGCAAGCGCATTGATACACGCTATCATTTCATAAGAGAATGCGTGGAGAACGAAGATATCAATGTGGAACACATCAGTGGAGAACTACAACGGGCAGACATACTAACAAAGGCACTAGCAAGGGTCAAGTTTGCTACGATGAGAGAACTGCTCGGAGTTCAAGATCTGCAACAACTCAAGGATGTTCAAGATTAGGGAGGTGAATGAAATCCTTAATCTCTACACATCCTAGTACAAGGGTTTATTAGTTATTAATATAAAGTTAGTTATATGGCGGTTAAAGGCGGTTACATGGCGGTTACAAACTATAGGGGCTGATCCTGTCAAACTGAAAGATGTCAACCAACACCCCTAAGGGTTGCGACACCCTTGGGACACACCCCTATGATCGACGGCTTCAAGGGACACCACAAAGAGACACACCTATTCGATTAGTGGCTGCGATTAAGAAGGAAAAGACGCAACCTTTCACGTTAATTCTCAACCACACATTCAAGAGACGCGACTATTCACGAAGGGACATGTCTCTACACTCGTACCTGTTAGATTAGTATAAATAGGCCTTTAGATTTTCATTTGTAGATCTGGTTCAAGTTTATGTAATTCAACATTCAGTATTCAATAAAGTTACTTTTATCATTCTGCGATCTAGAGATCAAAGATCATTCTGGGCAACAGTCATGTGTCCCTAAGATTTTTATTTACTAGGAAGTATAGAAATAGATTATTTGGAGTTTATTTTTATGTTTTCTGTTTCTTACAAATTGTGAAACAACATGGATAAAGAATTTCAACGACTCCAACCCAAAGCGGATAAAGTCCACACAAGTATTCATTCAATCACACATTATACCAAAACTGCTGAAGTATGGAACTTTAGAGCTTGCATGATTTATCTGATTGGCAATTTCATTGTCTAATTACTAGTTAGTTACGTTGCAAAATAATCAAAAGTAGTGGAGTGAGAAACACATATGGTAACATATGTTGGTTCAGGCCCCACTCACTACACACTCTAATTCACACACAAATACATACTTATGAAAATGTGTATAATTGGAAGAAGATATATGAACGGACTGTTCTATTAGAATGAAAAATGGGGTACACAGAAACCTATGCATACATGAATTTAAATAGTAAATAACAAACAACCTAATCCTAACATTACGGCTAACGTGCATTGAGTTAACCCACGTTCTCCATTACTTTTGCATCACACCAACGGCACCATTGAATCTCTAAAAACTCGGTCAAATCATATACAACTTTTCACCCATGGCATGTCATACCTGTAGTGCTAAACCGTGGCCCGTAAACAGTCCGAAACATCAAGATTATACCAACAACATACCTGTCTTGTGTATCACATTCAAAACAATAGATAAAATGCGTTATGAGGTTCTCAACATATTACATATTAGTGGTTCTGAAACGATCACCAAATCCACATATTATATATATAGTTATTAGGCAGAGTTATGTATCCTTTTAACTGAATTTGCTTTTACCAGATTTTGAACAAACACTTGTAGTAGTTGGAGAAGAGATTGGAAAAGGCCTTTATATTACTCTGTGATAATATCTAAAGAGATATATATGTATTTTTCATTTCTATTGTCCAAAGTTTCTCAGTTTTTAGAAGCTTTTATAGCTGCAATCTTTAAACAACTTATTTCTCAAAGTAACTAGCTAGCTTTATAAAATCAAAAATCTGTAACTATTCCGATGTATGTGGCAGCCTGAATCTAATCACAGCTGATATTTGGAGTGGTATCAACAAATTCTCCTTGAGTGTTTTTGCAGTAAGCAAGATCTTCACCTCCAGTAATATGTATGTTGTTTGTAACGATATTAGTGCATTTGTGTATCTCACTGCAATTGAAAATAATCCCAAGCTTTGATGCTGAAGATCCGTATATATTCGTATATGTCACGTCGCTCACTTGTACTGCTTCTAATTCCGATGGCTAATACAGTTAAGAATAAATAATTACATGTCCATTACGAACTAAGAACTAGATTGTTGTCATAGAATACAAGACTTACCTGTGGTGGGCAAACAACATTTTCAGAATGGGGGCAGTAATGTTGATCAATTATGATTGGATTTTTTACATTAACAAGATTAATGTCCTGAAATCGGATCCCCTTAGCATACCCGGTCCCATTCTACGATACAAAAGAAAGAAATTATATCAAATGGTGTTTTAAAATTTATTAAAGTGATGTATCAAACTATATATGTAATATTACCGGTACTGTCTTGATTCGTAATCCATTTTTCGTTCCTGTGATGTTACAGTTTTGTACTAGCACTTGTTCAACGGTGTCATGACCCCCATTTTCCCCAAGGCTTCCGATGCTGCCAAACACATACATTGGTACCAAGGATCGTTAGATGCTCTAAACCATGAAATAATTCAGACAAGCTTAAAAACTTTTGGGTTAATCGGTACTGTCTTGATTCCTATTATCGTGATACGTATTGAATAGCAGGAAACTATTGGGTTAATCGGTTCGTTTACGGGTCACGGGTCGGCACGTTATTGAGTCATGGGTCCAACATACGGGTCACGTGTGAAGGATCGATAGATTTCAATAGATTCGGATCAAGTTATGGAGCCAGATATCAACAACACCACCTTTTATAATAGATAATAAACTCCGCTCACATATGTATTCAATTTAATTTGTGTTAAAATGATGATCAAGCTAAAAAGATTTTGGTACCTTAAGCCATGACCAGGTCCACAGAACACATTTGTCACATTAATATCAACGACGCCACCATTGATAGCCACACAATCGTCACCTATTTATGTGTCTCGCAATAATTAAACAGTACATCGATCATAGATGAAAGTTAGTCGCTATTAACTAAGACGTATAAATTCTATACCAGTTTGAATACTAGAGTCATGGATATTAACATGTGAGGAAGCACTGATGTCAATCCCATCAGTATTGGGGCTGTTTTCAGGTGCTTTGATTTGAAGATTTCCGATATCAGCATCTTGGCATTCCTTAATACTAATATGAAGAGATGGGCTGTTAATATGTGTTGTGTCTTTCAGCCGAAGACCCGGGCACCCGTTAAAATGTAAAGCCTAAAATGTAATAGAGATAATGAGTATCTATAAGGTTATAATTCCAGATAAACACAAAGAAACCTAATCAGATACATTCTTCTATTGACAATAAAAAAATCATAACAAAAGCTTTAAATGACAATTCTTTTCAAGTTTATCTCTAATAACATTCATTATAATTCAACACTAAAATGGGAAAGGCAGATATCTTACTGTTGGACGATCACAAGTTTCAGTTTTCTCCTGCATGAAGAAACAATGAGTCCAGATCTTTTTATGTTAATTACTTGATGTGATATTAATGAAACCGAACTCGAATAAGAAACTTAACTGTTATTCCCCACCAGGCCAAGCCCTGCCCATCAAATTGGCCAGGTCCTTCAATGGTGAGTCCTTTAACAGATACGAAATATATCCAAAACCGTCTCTGTACACAATCTTTCCATCCATCAAGTGTTTTTGGGGCCGTGATAGCGCCCAAAAGCTACCAGTCAAAAAAAGAAAAATAACATGTTCAGATTCTATAGAACTTATAAACAATTTAGGGGTGTTCGTCGATTTGGTTTGAGGATCTTTACTGAATTCATTTTTTATTTTCGCTCCAACTGAATAACATGAATATAATTTTTAATTTGTTTTTACCATAAATTCTTATTGGATTGGCTAACTAACGTTGGACTTATATTGTTTGCATAATTCCGATAGAGATTCAAGGGTGGAAAAGATTGGAGCCAAGAATTCAAAATCAGAAGAACAAAAAGATAAGAGTTTGAATTTCTAGTTTAAAGGACAACTTCACGAGAAAACCCATTTTTCGTGAGAAAACCAAAAAACCGCATTACATACGTCATATATGCAATATATCGTAGTAGTATAATACGTAGATACAATATATCTTGCATATTATGAGTTATTTTAGTTTTCTCATGGATGAGAGTTTTCTCACGATCATGCCCGACTTTAATGTGTTCCCGAGTCTAATTTAACAGGGGGAGGGGAAGGAAAATAAATTAAGAGAGAAAAGGAAGGAAAATATGTGATTTTTTTCGTGTTCCCGAGTTTAATGAAAAGTAAAGGAAAAGAGAAGAAATCAAGCATTTTATGTGTTCCCGAGTTAGGAGGAAAAGAAAATAAAATAAATTTTTTACCATTATACCCTTTAAACATAAAACATTTTAATTAGATATTAGGGCAATTTAGTAATTAATAATATTTTCTCTCCTAATCTTTCCAATTTGGGAGGATGAATATATGAACAAATTTTCTTCCTTTTTCCCTCCTTTTCCCTCACCTCCTATCCTTAAAAAAACTCGGGAACATGGTTTTTTTATATTTTCTTCTCTTTTCTTTCCCCTCCGCCTATTAAATGAGACTCGGAAACAGAGTATGTTTAAGTTAATTGATTAAGAGTTAGTTTGCTTACTATATTAAGTTATTTATAGTGAGAATAGTTTTGTTCTAGTATATATACCGAAAAATTTTAATCAATTTTGGTGTGGGTTATCATAACAATTAGTGTTGAAAGACAACATGTACAGAGGAAAAGTGGCAAAAGTGGCAAGAGTTTATTGTATGATGAAAAACGTAAAGAACAATGAAAGAGAGCTATAAATTATATAGTTGGGCTACGAACTTACTAGTTAACGGCAGAGGCGATGCTTTGAAGGGGCCGGGAGGGGCGTCCGACCCCCCGAACTTTTCGGCCAGTAGTGTTAATATGTAGTTTTCGTATAGAAATTTTTGGGTATATATGTTTTTGACCCCCACGGTTCTATAGAAATTTTTGGGTATATACGTAATTAAATTAAAAACCGAATATGTAAAATTCTGTCTGGTTTAATTTAAATTACAACTTTTATTTGAATTTAGATTTAATTGGTTTGAAACCGAATAACAAACACCCTTAATTATATGATATAATCTTAAATGTTGATTTGAATTTAGATTTAATTGGTTTGAAACCGAATAACAAACACCCTTAATTATATGATATAATCTTAAATGGAGTCTAATTTTACCTTGATATTTATCTTAGGGGATTTGCATGAGGAACCAACGAATTCTAGCGGGCTTATTAAAAATGTCATGCCTGATGGTATGATTAACGTTGGGTCTCCAGAAGCATCAGCACATAAGTCAGCCCATGCTTGAAGGAATGCCTGCAAAGATGCACATAATTAATTACAAAACAGCTAACTGGTTAAAATGTTGTTCTTTTGCGTGGAACCATGGTTTACTTGAGAGTCGTCTGTACTCCCATCGCCTTTTGCACCATAAGATGTTACGTCGAAAGTAGCCGCACTTGCGGTTTCCGGGCTAAACAAAACGTAACAAAAGCTCAACAAGACTACCACCAAGAAACCCTGCAAAGAGAATGACAATGAGTATTGTAAGCTTAGTAAATCTGGTATTTTTAATGCTTTCATCTATGGACATATATGACTCCATGTAGGGTTTTGGTTTACTTACCATTCCTTTGAAAGCCATCGAAGGTGAATCTGCTTTAATGTTTTACTGCCCCTAGCTTCCTGTGTATTTGAGAATATGTTAGATAAATTTTATATTTTATTTTTTTGTATGAGGACTAGTGAGATTTTTAGCGCGATGCGGCGGGTGGTATTGGCTCGTTTCGGTTCAATTCCATAAAAAAAATGTGTGTATTATAAACTTGAAAAACTTACTAATAATGGTTTAGTACATAAATGTTGTCTCACATAACTCAAATGTGCTCAATAAAGTTTGCAGTGTTATTTACAATAGATGTTGTCTCACATATCCCATATGTGCTTGGTATAGTTTAAAGTGTTATTTGATTTCGTTATACTAAAGTTGTCTCTTTTAAAAAGATAAATTTGTGATTTATATCCATCAAAAACCTTAACAACAAATGTTTTGCACCGTACCAATATGGTACAAATACTCTATATAACTTAGGATATGTACAAATACTCTATATAACTTAGGATATCAAAGAAATACTATATTTTGGATACAGTTACGTTTTTAGTAAAAAAAAAAAAACCAGAATATTAAAGATTTAATGTTAAGTTTTTTTAATGTTAGCTTTCGAAGTGACAAAAATCAAATCCCTTTAAAACTAAGTGAGTTAAAAATTTATATTATATTATATTATATTATATTATATTTTATATATATTAACATAAAGCTATGATGAACAGTAGTTTAAATATTTTAAGTATTTATTTTTATTTGGTAATATTATATTAATTATTCATTTAATTGTTTAGAAATGTTTAGTAATAAGATAATTTTTAGGTATTTATTCTTTTTATTAGTAGTATTTTTTTAGCATTTAGTTTGATTTTTTTATAATAACCTAACAGAAAGCTATGATGAACAGTATTTTAAATATTTTAAGTATTTATTTTTATTTGGTAATATTTTATTAATTATTCATTTAATTGTTTAGTAACGTTTAGTAATAAGATAATTTTTAGGTATTTGTTCTTTTTATTAGTAGTATTTTTTTAGCATTTAGTTTGATTTTTTTATAATAACTTACGTTCGGATCACTATGATAGCAACACGAACGATATATGTTATCAAACAAAAAACTATAAAAATTAATACATACCGGTACCGATGTTGTTCAGTTCGGTACGGTACAACAAAAATATATCCCGTTAATGATACAAATATTATTCAGTCGGTTTCGGTTTGGGTTGGTACGATAGCGGCACAATAGCCGTTTTCCATAATGTTTATATGACAACGTTGAAAAAAATAAACATAGAATGCAAACCAACCAAACTGATATCAACGAAACAAAATACAAATCAAATGATGTGTTGTGAGGGTTGATGCATTGTATTGCAAGCAGCTGACGCAAGTTCGATTTTTTGACAATGTGGGGCTAGCCCAATTGGTAGAGGCATATGCCTCTTAAGGTAGATGTTCTAGGTTCAATCCTGGGCAAAGGTGATAAATATTAGAATTATTGGTGAATAGAGTAGACCAGAGGTTGCCATTCAAAAAAAAAATGAACAACATCGGTACTGGTATGAAAATTCATTTATTTTCGATCGATGTAAGGTTTTCTCTTTCGATTACTATAGCGAGTGTTGGTACCACAACAAACCAAACAGATATCAACCGAATTTTCGCCGCGAAGCGCGAGGGGAAAATCACTAGTTATATATAATATAAACTAGTTTTTTTACGTCGGGCGTTGCGACGAAACCGAGCAAACGATAATGTAAACAAAAGTGATTTAAAAATAAAGCATGTTGTTTAAAATGCCAAACTATTATAACGGTTTACTTTATCAGTGTACTGTTTTATGATACCAAATAAATATTTTATTTTGAGTACAACTTCGTTTTTAACAAAACTTATAACGGAATGTCGAGAGAAAAAATAAATCACACCCACGTATTTAAGTTTTTAGAAAAAAATTATAAACGTAAATTATTAAAAAAGAATCAAATTATTTGATAAATTAATATATGTTCTAAAAAAAGAAAAATGAATTATTAAAAAAATGGTAAAGGAAATATGTGGTTTTTAAAAAAGGAAAAAAATAAAAATATGTTATTAAAAGTTAATATAATAATAAACTATTACAAAATATTAAATAAAAAATAATAAAAAGCTATATATTATTTTAAAAATAAATTTACTATTTTGATAAATTAATATATGTTCTAAAAAAATAAAAAGGATTATTAAAACAATGGTAAAGGAAATATACGGTTTTAAAAAAGAAAGAAAATAAAAAATATATTATTAAAAACAAATATAATAATAAACCATTATAATATATTAAATAAAACAATAATAAAAACCTATGTATTATTTTAAAAATAAAGTAGCTATTTATCGTCCTTCGTTAACTATATTTGTATAATATAATAATGAAATTGAAAACAAAATTAAAAGATATATCTTAACCAAGTTCATGGTTGTGTTTTGTTAATCTATATAATATAATACAATGTATATTTTTATTGTTTGATTTCCAGATATGTGATAGCAGTTAAGGGTGTTTTGAATTGGTTTCGAATTCGAAAAATTCAAAATTTGATTCAATTATCAAGAATTCGTTTTGATTATAAGAATTCGAATTCGATGCAATTCGAGTCAAGTAAATCGAATACAATTTATAATTTCAAATTCGGTTTGATTTGAAATTCTAATTAAATTATACATTTTTATTTATTATATATATATATATATAATACATATATAACTTTTATTGGGATATACTATAAATTATTTTCAAAATTTATTCCACGTATTAAAATGGGTCGTATTGTTGGCACACCTTGGGGGATTAAATCGACACCCTCAATACGCATCGTATTGGCCAATACAATGCGTATTGAGGTGGGTTCAAACTTCAATGCCTGCCAAAGGCTGCCATTGTCCCCTACCAAAAAGTAATACGCATCGTATAGGCCTATACGATGCGTATTGAGGGTGTCGATTTAATTTTTTAATTTTTGCAAGGTAGCTTCCTGTCACGCGGTAGCTTTCCGTCACGCGAACGAAGAAGTAGCACTTTGGACATTTGTTGGTCTTCAAACATCTAGGAAACATTATTAGAGAATACCCCTGAATTTATCGAAGCTGTCGAATGAGATCCTCCACTGTTGGGTTATCATCTTTCAACCCCATTTTCCCTAAATTTATCGATTATGTTTTTAAACGGGGATGTAATGCAATGATTCCTCTCAATTGAATAGACCGGCACTTGCTTCATAAGACTCACTTGAATCGTCTCAATTGAATAGACCAACACTTGTTTCATCAACTGCAATTGGAATTGATCTTGGAACAACATACTCTTGTTACCATCAATAATCATGGAATTGATCTTGGAACAACATACTCTTGTTAACAACGGTTCTCCAATTCCAGATCAATAATGTAAGGAGAAGCGTTGAGATAACGGATATCCATCAAGCTCAAAAAGAAAATTTGTGTTTCCCATAGTCACAAACAATTGCGGTTTGTATTTCGCATAGCCACCGTTTCGGTACTCAAAAAAGGTTGCGGTTTGCAGATTCAATCTTCATTGCTTCATTAAAATTAACAAGGCGGTCTCTTTGCTTCGTCCACTAGACCTATTTGTGTATGCATTCTTAGGATTTTTATTATTTGATCAATGGAAGTTGAAATCGACATAAAGGACATCGATGATTCAATCGCAAACAAAACCAAACATGATCAGGTATTGAAGAACGTGTACTTCAAAAATTCGGTTATGTTTTTCAACAGAAATAAGACTCACTTGAATCGTCTCGGAAGTACTGAACAACAGAAATAACAGCTTCGGAGAAACCGGACCGGCTTTGAAACAAGCATGCCTTGAACGAGTCTAGAACACTCGTAATCCTCAACCGGCTTTGAAACCGGACGGAATCTACGAAAAAACTGTTCGATTTCACGGTTTGTTTGAGAACCTGATTCAGATACACAATGGGTCTCTTTGCTTCGTCCACTAGAACTATTTGTGTATGCATTCTTTTGGTAGTTAACAACGCTAATTAGAAAAAAATCTGTAAAACTAATCATATCGATTGCTATAACAGGATGGATGTGACACACACAGATAGATAAGCTGTCACAGTTGTCAAAGACCGTTTGTCGGGTTTCCAATGCTCACACAGGGTGATAAACAACGCTGATACGAACACATGTGTTCTGAAATAGGCTTTATTCTTGGTTTAATGAAGTTACACGTAACATCTAGTTATATTCAGATTTAAACAATGCACGCCTCAACTGAGATAAAGGACATCCATCAAGCTCAAAAAGAAAACTTGTGTTTCTCATAGTCACAAATGATTGTGGTTCGTATTTCGCATAGCCACCATTTCCGTAGTAAAAAACGGTTGCGGTTTGCACATTCAGTCTTCAATACTTCATTAAAATACCACTAGTAGAAGAACCCGACACGTCTTCATGTTACGGAGAATGTTCTCGAAATTGAAGGAAAAGGAGTAAAAAAGATTAATCAGTTGTCAGAGAGAGAAAAAGAAGCTGTTATTTCAGTTATTTCTGTTGATCCACAAATTCCAACAAATTGTGTCTGTCTGAACCAACCGAAATTCACAAATTCCAACAGTTTCTCCGTCGCTAATTTCTCCACTCACCATGAAATCGAACAGTTTCTTCGTAGATTCCGTTCGGTTTCAAAGCCGGTTGAGGATTACGAGTGTTCTAGAGAACTTATCGTGTGTTGCAGTTTAGACATGTGTCTATTCCAGTGGTCCCGGTACTATTTGTGTATGCATTCTTTTGGAGAACTTGTCGTGTGTTGCAGTTTGGAAAGATGACCGAATAGAGATTTGAATAACAAACTATGGAGAACTTGTTTGCGTTATCCATCAACATAAGCCGGTGAGGCATTTGATGAGAGTTGTAAGGAGAATCGTTGAAATCAAGGGTCTCGAAGAAACCAAATTCCCAACAATGAGTCTGAGTCCATTGTTGTTCGTGAATGTTTCGAATCATCATAGAAGACGTGTCGGGTTCTTCTGCTAGTGGTCGGGCTTCCAATGCTCACACAGGGTGATAAACAACGCTGGTATCATCATAGAAGCGTTTCAAGGGTTTATGAGTCAAAGTTAACATTCAGATTCAGAAAGGAGATGATTTTGTACTTGGTTTATTCTCTTTAATCTATTAGAACGATCCTTGTTTTGTCACGTACATGCGTTTAATTCCCAACATCCTTGTAGGGTTTAAAATGTTTGAAGGAAATGTTGGTTCAATACCACCGGTTTCTAACTTTATGCTTGCATCCACCACAGTGAATATTAACGTTGTTGGAATTTGTGGATCAACAGAAATAACTGAATACATGTTTCTCAAATATGAATGCACGCAACGAATTTGACAACTTTGGGTATATTCAAAACCAACTAAAATACGTTGGGTATATTCGAAACAAACTAAAATACGTTACAATACGTTAAAATAGGTGAAAATAAGCTAAAATACGTTAATATACGTTAAAATACGCTAAGTTACGTTACAATACGTTAAAATACGCTAAAATACGTTAAAATACATTAAAATACGCTAAAATACGCTAAAATACGTTAAAATACGCTAAAAACGCTAGAATACGTTAAAATACGTAAAATACTTTAAAATACGTAAAATGCGTTCAAGGTACGCTAAAATACACTAAAATACGTTAAAATACGCTAAAATACGTTAAAATACGCTAAAGTAAGCTAACTTACGTTAAAATACGCTAACTTACGTTACAATACGTTAAAATACGCTAAAATACTCTAAAATACGTTAAAATACGCTAAAATGCGTAAAAATACCCTAAAATAGGTTAAAATAAGATAAAATACGTTAGAATACGCTCAAATACGTCGAAAATACTATTAAATACGCAACAATATGTTAGAATACGTCAAAATACGCAAAAATACGTCAAAGTACGCGACTAACGATATTTCCACACACGTGTACATATAATACGGCACTATGGAGTACAGGTGGATTTCAAACAAAACTGTAGGTAATCATAGAATACGATATTCGCACGCAACCGAACGGCACCGAAACGACTTATGTTGAAGGTATACGTAATAAAACGACAAAATATGCGAAAGTTCGGCAAAAAACGAGACGTATACGCGTCGAACCGAGGGAAACACGATAACACTAAATTTGAAATAATGCCAAATACGATCGTATAGGCCTATACGATTAGTATTAAACTTTGAATTTTCTCAAAAATACCCCTGAATTTATAAAAAAACAAGGGGTATTTCAGTAAAATCATCGATTAATACGCATCGTATAGGCCTATACGATGCGTATTGAACTATAAATTTCTCAAAAATGTTTTTCAAATCAAGGGTTCCATCATTACAACCACTGGTTTTCAACAGGGATGTAATGCAATGATTCCTCTCAATTGAATAGACAGACACTTGCTGCATAGGACTCACTTGAATTTGTGGATTTCGGTTGGTTCAGAAACTTAACAAGAGAAGCAACTAAAAAAGCGTTAGACACAATTTGTTGGAATTTGTGGATTTCGGTTGGTTCAGATCGTTATTCGCTCATCCTTCCTCTCAAAGAAGGATGAGATATCGGCAGTTAGCTCGAAGAAGTTTCTCTCAATCAGGTGTTCCATTAGATTTTTCCTTTTAACAATGTCCTGTTAGTTGTTGGAAATTTATGGATTTCAGTTGGTTCGAACAGACACAATTTGTTTTCAACGGGGATGCAATGCAATGATTCCTCTCAATTGAATAGACAGACACTTGCTTCATAGGACTTACTTAAATCAAACAGGCATGCCTCAAACACTTAACATTTTTAGAAGTTTTCAATAAAATTTCATTCTGCTGTGAACTTGTTCTCTATGAAATGTCTCACTTAACAAGAGAAGCAACTAAAAAAGAGGTGAACGGTATTTAACGTACACACCTTGAAGTACTGAATCAACAGAAAAATAACTGAAATACTGAATCAAACAGGCATGCCTTGAAGTACTGAATCAACAGAAATAACTGAAATAACACATTCAGAATCTATTAACCCACAATTTGTTGGAATTTGTAGACAGACGCTTGCTTCATAGGACTCACTTGAATCGTCTCGGAAGTACTGAACACCAGAAGGATGAGATATCGGCAGTTAGCTCGAAGAAGTTTCTCTCAATCAGGTGTTCGATTAGATTTCCCCTTTTAACAATGTCCTGTTAATTGTTGGAAATTTGTGGATTTCGGTTGGTTCAGACAGACACAATTTGTTTTTAACGGGGATGTAATGCAATGATTCCTCTCAATTGAATAGACAGACACTTGCATCATTGGACTCACTTGAATCGTCTCGGAAGTACTGAACAACAGAAGGATGAGATATCGGTAGTTATGAGATTCTTCGAGAATTAGAAAAGGAGAAAATACAGAACGACAAGGGTAGTATGAGTCTGATTCCATTGTGGTTCGTGTTAGGTTTGTATTTCCCATAGCCACCATTTCCGTAGTAAAAACGGTTGCGGTTTTCCACATTTAATCTTCATTAACTGCCGTAGATGAAGTCAAATTTGATCCAACTTGGACATCAGACGTAAATCTTGAAGAAACGGAACATAATCCCAGATTGTCTAAAGAACCGCTTTTATCATGTGTGATCCAGAGGTCGGTCTCGGGTGGGCATAACATCCGTGGGCCCTATTGTCGGATTATTGAACCAAGAAAGTCATTGGACTGCAGCAGATGAAGTCAAATGTGATCAAACTTGGACATCAGACGTAAATCTTGAAGAAACGGAACATACTCCCAGATTGTCTAAAGAAGCGCTTTTATCATGTGTGATCCAGAGGTCGGTCTCGGGTGGGCATAAGATCCGTGGGCCCTTTTGTCGGATATGTGACTCAAGAAAGTCATTGGACTGCCACCGATGAAGTCAAATGTGATCAAACTTGGACATCAGACGTAAATCTTGAAGAAACGGAACACAATCCCAGATTGTCTAAAGAAGCGCTTTTATCATGTGTGATCCAGAGGTCGGTCTCGGGTGGGCATAAGATCCGTGGGCCCTATTGTCGGATATGTGACTCAAGAAAGTCATTGGACTGCCGCCGATGAAGTCAAATGTGATCAAACTTGGACATCAGACGTAAATCTTGAAGAAACGGAACATAATCCTAGATTGTCTAAAGAAGCACTTTTATCATGTCTGATCAAGAGGTCGGTCTCGGGTGGGCATAAGATCCGTGGGCCCTATTGTCGGATATGTGACTCAAGAAAGTCATTGGACTGCCGCCGATGAAGTCAAATGTGATCAAACTTGGACATCAGACGTAAATCTTGAAGAAACGGAACATAATCCTAGATTGTCTAAAGAAGCACTTTTATCATGTGTGATCCATAGGTCGGTCTCGGGTGGGCATAAGATCCATGGGCCCTATTGTCGGATATGTGACTCAAGAAAGTCATTGGACTGCCGCAGATGAAGTCAAATGTGATCAAACTTGGACATCAGACGTAAATCTCGAAGAAATGGGACATAATCCCAAATTGTCTAAAGAAGCGCTTATATCATGTGTGATCCAGAGGTCTGTCTCGGGTGGGCATAAGATCCGTGGGCCCTATTGTCGGATATGTGACTCAAGAAAGTCATTGGACTGCCGCAGATGAAGTCAAATGTGATCAAACTTAGACATCAGACGTAAATCTTGAAGAAACGGAACATAATCCCAGATTGTCTAAAGAAGCGCTTTTATCATGTGTGATCCAGAGAAGACGTATCGGGTGAGTTATGGTTGATTTATAGGAGGAGGTTATGAAACGAATATATGTTTATGCGAATTTAAAGGACAATACTGACAGATGTGTTGGTCTTTTCTCCCACTGTGCAAACTTGAAAAATCTCACCATAACACATCTAATATGACACATGATAAAAGCGCTTCTTTAGACAATCTGGGATTATGTTCCGCAAATTGAGAACCACATATTCATGTGTAAAAGCTTGGAAAGATGACCGAATAGAGATCTGTATACACCCTTGGTATTTGTTTACCACATGACACATGATAAAAGCATTTCTTTAGACAATCTGGGATTATGTTCCGCAAATTGGGAACCACATTGTAGACTGGTTGGCTTAAATGGTTTTAATAATACTTGAAAATGGAAATAATCGTGTCAAGATCTTTATCAATCATATCATCGACCAACTGCTCGAAAATCCCTTTCGTTTCTCGGGTTCGCATTCGACACAACACATCAAAAAATAAATTCAAGAAAACAGTATCGTATAGGCCTATACGATGCGTATCAGGCCCGCCACCAGACATAACCTGCACATGTCAGTCTGCCATGTTTTTTACTTTAATTCAATACGCATCGTATAGGCCTATACGATGCGTATTGAATTGGAAAAGTGTGTAGATTGACAGGGGGTGTGCCATTAGAAAACCCCATTAAAAATAACCATTACTAAACCCACTATATGGCTCATAACTAAAACCTAAGTAACAAATCTACCAATAGATTTCTAACACTAAAAATATTAACTTAAAATGACTGAATTGCCCTTCTCGTTAATTTAAAAAACGGATGAAGTTAACATAGTGAACTAAAACGGTAACGGTGAAATCTTTCTATACCCAATTTTTGAAATCTTTGAGCTAAACTTGAAAATGGCCCAAATCACGGGGTACTAAAATGACATGTAACTCTTTAAATATTAAACAACTTTACCCTTTTTTTAATTTTAAAGCGTTTAAAATTGCAAGGGGACCCACCCTTAAAATTTTGGACCGGACAAGTCCATGTCTTCAACAATGCCACTTGTCCGCTTTGTGAGTTTAGATTTCAAAAAATAATAATAATAATAATAACAACAACAACAACAACAGTTAAAAACATTATGGTGACCATTGTCATTGTAAGCATAACCTATAGCGACCATCCGTTCACCTTTTAGCTACAACTTAGTGACGACGACCTTGTTAGCGAAGTAGGGGTGTTCAAAAAATATGGATCCAAAACTGAATCCGAAATATGCGAAAATCCGTATCTTGAGATATCCGAATTTCGGATATCCGAAAACCAGATAATCCAATTTTACGGATTTGGGTTCTGATATGGATTTTTAAACTTTTCGGATAATTGTATTATCCGATATCCGAAAACTGGTTATTTTTAAAATGTATATATAGTATATAAGTACTATATTTATTTTGAAATATAATAAAAAATAGTAATAAAGTAGTAAATAATGGGTTGCGTATTTTTATTAATGTTTTTTTTAATGTTAAAAATTTAGAAAATCGAACAGAGGTTATAATGTATGTAAGAAATGATTTTTTTTTTTCTAAAAGTTCAAATATCTGTTTGGATATTTGAATCCGTATCCGAAATTTTGGATATCTGGATATCGAATATCCGAAATTTCCGTACGGATTCGGATATTAACATTCACTATCCGAAACATTTGGATATCATTCGAAACTGGATAATCTGATCTTGAACACCCCTATGGCGAAGCATTGTCGTCGCAACAGCCTATCGTAGCGACATATGCACTTGTAGCGACGACAAATGTTGTCGCTATAGGCTTTGATTGTTGTAGTGTCTAACAACCATTGGAGATGCGCTAGTAGATAGATCCAGCGTAGGATTAAGGTATAATGAGTAAAAGTATAACATACAAAAGATAAGAAAGTAATTAAAAAGCTCTTTATCAATGTTCTTCAAAGTCTCTTCAAAGCCGGGAAAGATTTGTGCCTTGAAAGCTAGCACCAAAGATTGTGGTTGAATTTAAACAAATTCTTTGACCAACTCTTGTTAAATAATAATAAATGCTTGTTTAAATATCTGAGATGCAACGTATGTAATTCACAATGACTTCATAACATAAAGCATAATAAAGCTAGCTGATAGAACATATTTTAGACATAAATGGTCTTAAAGGGTGAGTAATATTGCCAACACAACGTAGATGATGGATTGTGTTGTTTCAACAAAGGTTCTAAATTACTACTACTTTTGTTCCTCTAGCATTTTTTAACCCATGAGATGTGAATTATTTAAGTAGCATAGATGAGAAGATGTTCGAGATGTATAGTATATATTCCATTTATGTGTAAGAGCAGTAAATCACATTATAATTGGTCCAAACATGCAACTTTGAATGGATTACTATATGATATGTGTCAATGGAAATATGTTAGTAATTTTAGTGTTATCGACATGTATTTTAGGGTATTGAAATAACTTCATCAAGAAAATACCGTTACAGATTAAACGAGTTATGTGACACGGAAATGCTTAGTAAATCAAGAAGACTTAGAATCAGGAGGCCTGTTAAATTAAGACTATATGCTAACAAGGTGAGTCCATTCTCTTTTCTCACCGTTTGTGAGTCATTCTCTTTTTACAAAAACTGTTTCCAAACCCTATTTGTTTTCAAGGTTATAATTACAGGGATTAAGTCTTTGTAATCTTCAATTACTGCCGGTATGTGGGGTTTTGTATACATTACTTGATAACTGTCACCACTGGACAACGGGTTAGCCAATGGGTGATATGACCATACTCACAGATACGATCGAGTGACAAATACGGATTTGGGGTAATTGGTTGATATATAAAACATTGTATTCGCTCTTAATACTGTAAATTATAACAAATGTGTTTTTGTACAAATTGAATGAACTCACCAGTATTTCCAGCTGACCAAATGTTTTTAAAACGCGTTTCAGGTAATTTCGGTAGATTGGAATAAGAATTGTGATACGGCACCGAAAGGCTTAAAGAAGTGGCTTATTTTATCAATTAAACTAAACCAAGAAATGTTGTTCGGATTTATCCCATACTAAAGCTACTTTTGTAAAACATGGGTTTATTCCCATGTGTTTAATAAATAGAAATCCGGTGTTTCAACACTCTGATATTTTTCTAACTCACGATCCTAATAAACAATTCCGCTGCAATGATTTCAAAATAACCACGGGTACCACTTGACTGCTCTCGGCTCCCGTCCAGGGTGTGGTCGGGGGTCGTGACAGAGGTGGTATCAAAGCCACTGGTTTAAGCAAATAGGTGTTGTGATAATACCTAAGCTTGAACGAAAGAGAACGAAAGAGTTAGGAAATTGATATTATCGGGTAGCACCCATGATAGTATTTAGACTTGAACCTAGGAAAGATGCCTTAAGCTTCAAGATAAGCTTATTACTTGCATAGATAAAATGCGATGGGTGTTGGTATGACATGAGGATGATGACTAGTACGTTGCAAGTATGGTAAATAAGCAATAACACTAGGACACTGTTATTTCTTGTTTATTGGTACTACTTGGTTCTGGAATATGATCCGTCATGTGAATACTAATTTCCTTGTTCTTTGACGAAAGCTCTAATTAAAGGTTCATTTTTAAATCATCATTTAAGAAAGATCAATTTATTGGAAATTCAAATTACCTCTCCGGCAAGACTGTGTATGGTGTAGCAGACTCTCCAGCTTGTCCGGGTAAGATGGGGTTACCTCTCTGGCGAGAACCGGGCAAGATGGGGTATATGATATGTTAAATAAGTGACAAAATTCCCTAAAATAGTATCATAACCTGATATCTGACTTGTTTCGGAAATTTGAGTCTGTTAAATACATTAACCTTATGAATGGTATGTATATTACAGTATGTGAAATATACGATTATATAGACATGTATATCTATAAGGAAATCTAAAAACCATAAGGATTGACAATTTAGAATAAATCACGAGCATGTGTGTCACTGATAATTCTAGATTTCTTTATCAGGAATCTCTTGTGTACATCCATAATTCTAATATCAAACATTATTCCATTTGATCATCCTTCTCGTAACTCGTGCAACAAGATAAACGATGTAAACCCTTTAAGTTGGGACGCCATCGAAAGTATAAGAATTCCCCTGCGTTACCTTAGATTAATAACGCATTAGGAAACCTGTAGCTAAAGTTGTGCTAGGCACAAGACGTCTCAAAACTTATGCTAATAAGAGTAATTCTACTTTCTTTAAGAACTCTTGCAAAGATAAAAGTAACCACGACTAGATGCACTTTCAAAGACTCTTCACCTATTACCAGTAATAAATGTCACGGCCCCTCGTCCCGGTTTAACCCGGTCCAGGAGCCGCGTGACAGAAACCCGTGATATTTATTTAATTTGATTTGGCAGCGGAAGATATTTAGCAGGATCTTTTAAACTTGAATTTCCCGATTATTTTATTTCATAATTCGGGATAACCCCCGTAATTTACAATAGAGGAATTTTACTAGGAAATTCCCTGATTTACAAAACATGTTTATTTATTTAATTGAGCCACTACTTCAAGCTTTGTTAGTTCTCCGTAGCACTGTTCCTTGGTTCACAGTAGTTACCTAAAACATGTTTTAAAAATAATTTTGTCAACGGGGAAATACTGTCCATTCATTTTGCACAAAAGGACACATAGTTATAAATTACAGCATAAGAGCGATTACAATGGCTTTTATCTTATTTTTATCTGGCGCCGTGTCACCTCCTAGTGACGATGGTCATACCACTATTGGATCCCTCCCCAAGTAGTGATGATTATCACTATTAGGATTTATTAGCCTAACCGTGAGAAATTAGTAATGTGCACAATACCCCACTAGCCAGTGATTAAGATAACCACGACTTAATCCCTATAATTATAACTTTTGAAAATATTTGGAGTATTGTAAAAACATTATTGATAAAAGAGAATGACTCACATTGCAGATTTAAACGAGCAGAGTTTAGCCTACTGATTAGCCTTGTAACCTAATTTAAATAACAATGCACACGAACTAGGTCAGTAACTAATACAACATTTACGATAACTCACGAGACTAAAACCCTCACAATGAATGACAAAGTGCAATACTTAAACATCCATCGTATTCACGACGAATGAGAAAGTATAACCCTAATTTGAGCAGCACTTAAACATTCATCGGATAGTTTTAATCGATCGGACGTTGAATCGTAGCAGCGATCGAGTTAATACCCTGTATCGTACCAGCGTTTCACTACCGTGAACATTATTTTCGACTTTTGAGCAGTATACTTCGTGATTTTGATTGAAATTTCGACACCAGTGAACTGCTCGTAACCCATTCTATTTATAGGTGAAATTTGGGTCTTACGCGGCCCGCGTAAACCCACCCTTGATCTTTACGCGGCCCACGAGGGGCACCTATTCGTAGATTAGGGCTAGCGTGTCACACCTAGGGCTGCCACGTGTGTGACGTGTGGCCCGGCATGCTTATCCAGTCAACCATACTTTGACGCGGCCCGCGTAAGGGTCTACCTATCCTTTACGCGGCCCGCCTGAAGACCAAGAATCTTGATTTCTTGATTTTTTATATGGATTAGGGTTTCAGGGGTCCGGGTTTTCACTTACGGGTCGGTTAAGGACATTTTTGAAGGTCCTTACATCCTCCCTACCTTATTCAAAATCTCGTCCTCGAGATTTACTTGTCATAAGTGAGGATACTTTCGCTTCATTTCCGATTCTAGCTCCCAAGTGTATTCGGGTCCTCTTTTTGAATCCCACTTGACCTTGACTAGTACCAATCTTTTGTGTTTGAGAAACTTAATCTTTCTGTCTTCTATTTGCAATGGTTTCTCAACAAACTTTAACTTCTCATTTACCTCTACATCTTGAAGAGGTACTACCAAAGATTCGTCTGATAGACATTTCTTGAGGTTAGATACATGAAACACGTCATGAACCCCAGCTAGTTCTTCTGGTAGTTGTAAGCGATAGGCAACTGGTCCTATTCGCTGTATTACTGGGAATGGTCCTACGTACCTTGGACTTAGCTTTCCTTTCTTACCGAAACCGAACTACTCCTTTCCACGGAGAAACTTTTAAGAGTACCTTATCTCCGACTTGAAACTCTAGTGGCTTGCGTCGATTATCGGCATAACTCTTCCGGCGATCTCGAGTTGTTTTCAGTCTTTCCTTGATTTGAGTGATCTTTTCAGTGGTCTCTTGCACAATTTCAGGACCTGATAATTGACTTTCTCCTATTTCTGCCTAGCAAACTGGAGTTCTGCATTTTCGTCCATATAGTGCATCGAATGGGGCAGTTTCTATACTTGCATGATAACTATTATTATAGGAGAATTCGATTAAGGGTAGGTGGTCATCCCAGTTTCCACCAAAATCTATCACACATGCTCTAAGCATGTCTTCCAGGGTTTGGATCGTCCTTTCACTTTGTCCATCTGTTTGAGGATGGTATGCAGTGCTTAAATTTAGTCGGGTTCCCATTGCTTCCTGGAAACTTTTTCAGAAATGGGAAGTGAAACGACTGTCTCTATCCGATACAATGGAGAGTGGAACTCCATGTAAGGATACGACTTCATCTACATACAACTTTGCTAACCTTTCCATGCTAAAGGTTTCTTTCATGGGTAGAAAATGAGCTGATTTGGTTAATCGATCCACAATTACCCAAATCGCGTCATTACCTTTTCTGGTTTTGGGCAACTTAGTAACAAAGTCCATTGTTATAAGTTCCCATTTCCATACAGGCATGTCTAATTGTTGTAGTAGACCTGAGGGTTTCTGGTGTTCTGCCTTAACTTGTGAACACGTAAGACATTTAGAAACATATCTAGCTATGTCCTTTTTCATTCCTATCCACCAGAAATTATTTCTTAAATCTTGGTACATTTTATTGTTACCTGGATGCATGGTATACCTAGATTTATAGGCTTCTTCTAAAATCTTATCTCTTAAATTCCCTTGTTTAGGTACCCAAATCCTTATCTTATGGAATCTCCAAATTCCATCACTTCCTTGCTCTAATTCTTTTACTCGTCCCTTCATTCCTTCAGCATCATCCTTGATTGCTGTTTCTTGAATATTTTTCAGTTGCTCCATTAAATCTAACTGTAAATTTAATCTGAGAGCACGAACTCGTCGTTGTTTATCATGATACTTACGACTTAAGGCATCTGCAACTACGTTTGCCTTTCCTTCGTGATATTGAATATCACAGTCGTAGTCACTTAGGATTTCTATCCATCTCCTTTGCCTCATATTCAATTCTTTTTGCCCAAATATGTACCTTAAGCTTTTATGATCCGTATAAACAGTAAATTTACTTCCATACAGATAGTGTCTCCAAATTTTAAGGGCAAAAATTATGACTCCTAATTCTAAGTCATGAGTTGTATATTTTTCTTTATGCTTTTTCAATTGTCTCGAGGCATACGCAATTACCTTCTTGTGTTGCATTAGCACACATTCTAATCCTAACTCAGAAGCATCGCAGTAAACTTCGAAATCTTCTGTTCCTTCTTGCAAAGCTAGAATTGGGGCGTTTGTTAGCTTTTGCTTCAAAATCCTAAAGGCTTCTTCTTGCTTAGGTCCCCATTCAAACTTAACTGCTTTACAAGTTAGCTTAGTTAATGGTACAACCATTTTAGAAAAATCATTAATGAATCATCTATCGTAACCAGCTAATCCTAGAAAACTTCTAATTTCCATAGCTGTTTGTGGGACCTTCCATTTGGTGATTGCTTCTATCTTGGAGGGATCTACGTGAATACCTTCGTGATTTACCACATGTTCTAAAAATTGTACCTCTTGCAGCCAAAATTCACACTTAGAGAATTTGGCGTAAAGCTTTTCCTTTCTTAACAAAGTTAAGAGTGCATACAAATGATGACAGTGTTTATCCTGGCTTTTGGAATAAATAAGTATATCATCGATGAAGACAATTACGAATTTATCCAAATACAGTTTACAGATTCTATTCATCATGTCCATAAATGTTGCAGGTGCATTCGTTAGTCCGAAAGGCATGACTGTAAACTCGTAATGACCATACCTAGTTCTGAAAGCAGTTTTAGGTATGTCTTCTTCTTGTACTTTCAATTGATGGTATCCGGAGCGTAAGTCGATCTTAGAAAAGTATCTAGCTCCTTGAAGTTGATCGAAAAGATCATCGATCCTAGGTAATGGATATCGATTCTTAATTGTTACCTTATTCAATTCCTTATAATCGATACACATTCGCATCGACCCATCTTTCTTCTTTACAAACAACACTGGAGCTCCCCACGGGGATGAACTCGGTTGTATGAATCATTTACTTAGTAATTCATCTAATTGCTTTTTCAATTATAGCATTTCAGTGGGTGCTAACCGATAAGGTGCCTTGGCTATCGGTGTGGTTCCCAGAATTAGATGAATTCTAAATTCGACTTCCCTAATGGTTGGTAATCCCGGTAGTTCTTCTGGGAATACATCTGGGTATTCGGCTACTATAGGAATTTCTTTAAGTTCCTTACCTTTTGTGTTAATGATTACTGAAATCATATACACTACTTCTTGTTTTCTTGAATAACTGGCCAACTTCATTACTGAAATGAATTTCAGTGGCTTTCGTGGCTTATCTCCTGTAATTACCACTAATTCTCCTGTGGGTGTATGAATTTCTATAGCATTTTTATGACAAAGGATTCGAGCATGGTTGGCTACTAACCAATCCATTCCTAACACCACATCGAATCCGGCTAAATTCATAGGTAACAGGTTTGCAAAGAATTTATGACCTAAGAGTTCTATCTTTCCTTCTTGCAAAACTTTATCTATCTTAACAGAATTCCCATCTGCCGTTTCGACTGTAAAAATCTGCCTAAGATTGGTTAAGGGTAAGTTAAGAGCTTGGCAGAATGAAGTATTTATAAAACTTTAGTTTGCACCAGAGTCAAATAATACTTTTGCATAAACGCCGTGAACTAGGAACGTACCAGCTATCACGTCAGGGATTAGCTCTGCTTCCTGAGTAGTGAACTGGAAGGCTCTTACATTTTTCTTGGTAGTTCCTTCTGCAGGTTTGGCTTTGTTATCGGCTGGTTTGACCAATTTCAGACAGTCTAGCCTGAAATGTCCAGCTTCTCCACAGTTGTAACAGATCGTTGACTTCTTCTTCCTGCAGTCTTCCTCTTGATGCCCTGGAATTTTGCAAAAATTGCAATATCCTTTGCATCTTTCAAAATGCTTTCTTTTGCAGGAATTACAAAATAGAACGGTGGAAGTTTGCCCAGTTCCCTTTTTCCTGAAATTACTACGGTTACCCATACGGAATCCTTAGGTAATCTTTTGGGCCACTTCCTTTTTCTGGTTTTCTTCTCCTGTGCGTACCAACTCGTCAGTTAGGGTGTTAGCTAATTCAACAGCATCGTCAATAGTGCGAGGTCTCGCAGCTTTAGCGATATTACGGATTTCGCCAATCAATCCCCAAATATAGCGGGAAATAAGCACCGGCTCTGGCGAAGCCAGGGTAGGTACAACTCTAGCATATTCAAAGAATGTAGAAGTGTATCCTGGACAATTAACATCCACCATCCGGTGGTTTAGGAATTTATTTGCCATTTGTTCCTTCTCATATTCGGGACAGAATTTTCTTTCCACCAGGCGCTTAAATTCTTCCCAATTCATGGCATAGGCCACATCGCTTCCCTTAGCTTGAAGTATCGTATTCCACCATTCTAGCGCCCCTTCTTTGAAAAGATGCGACGCATACATGACCTTGTCTTCCTCAGCACATTTACTTATTTTAATTACCGCTTCGGTTTTCTCTAACCAACGCAGTGCAGTAGTCGCCGCTTCGTTGCCTGCAAATTCCGCTGGTTTACAGGCAAGAAACTCCTTGTAAGTGCAACCAGGCGTTGCAGCTTTCATTTTCTTAAGGAGTGGAGCTTGCATCCCTTCGTTGCCGTAATTAGTATGGTTGCCGCCTCCGTTTGCGCTATTACTGAAATTATCTTCATGAGTACGTTTGCTAGGAATAATTTGTTGAGGTTCAACTGGATTTCGGGCAGCAGCCAGGATTGCTGGAATAGCATTGGCTATTCCCTGAGCAACAATATTCTCGATATATTGCCTATTCAGAAATTGATCTTCATGGTTTTGTTCAGATTGATTAACTTCATTAACGGGTTCATTACCAGCGTGTTCCATATGGTAATATATATATATATATATAGATATATAAGTGATTAGCAGAAAATAATTAACACCCAAACATATAAAATAATTGCACATAATCACACCAACACGTATAGTCAAAATTGTCGGTTTCTTGACTGCCATTTTTATATATTATATTGTGCTTCCGTACACTCTTGTTATTTTACAAAAGTTTTATTTTTAGGTTATTTTACAAAGTTATATTTTTATTATTATTATTATTATTATTATTATTATTATTATTATTATTATTATTATTATTATTATTATTATTATTATTATTATTATTATTATACAACCACAACTATTCTTTTACTCCATCCGCATCTGCTGGCACCTCAGAAGCGACGTTCCCTCTCGTCGTACTTCCAGGAGATCTGTTCTCCTACCTCCCGGATCCTTTTCCCTGCATCCACCAGCTCCTCGCCAAAATGGCGAAGTTCAGCTAAGTTTTCATTACTCATTGGTGGGTTTGGTACGGGTTCTGGGTCGAACTGAGGGAAAAAGGTATAAGGATTATTGAGGATGTTTTGAAACTGCCAGTCGTTGGTCCACCATTCTTCCAGTTCTGCTGGTAAAGGTAGGGAGTGAATAAGGGGTTCTGGAATAGCTGGTTCTAAGTTTATTGGAAGTTGGGTTTCGGCAGGATAAGGGAAGAGGTTGTTATTGATAGGCTTAAGGATATCACAGCTTGCCAGTATGCGATCCAATTCCTCCTGCAATGGCAATTCCTCGGCTTGCCTAGAACTTTTCCCAATTTCCATTCCTGTTTGCTTGAAATTTTCCCCAATTTCAATCCCTTTTCCTTTATCCATGGGATTTTCCAGCTTGACAATTTGATGCGTGTGAAGTGTTATATATATTAGGTGTATATTTTAAGCCCCTTTAACACTTATTTTTAGCCAAGTTTTAAATTTATAAAACACGATATTTTACTAACACTAAACACACATATGGGCAAGTGCACCCATCGTGAGCGTAGTATAGTGTTGGCAAGATACCGAGGTCGTCCAAGGACACTAGAGCTTTTAGTACCGGTTTATCCTCAACGTCTAATCAAAATAAAAAGTTTAGAAAAATGTTTTAAACTAAGAAAAATAAAAACTAACTAAAATGCTGAAAATAAAATAAAAAGAAAAACAGATAGACAAGATGAATCACTTGGTTCCGACTCGTATCTAGTGTAACCTTTGATTATTTCCGCACTTTTGCACATAATTAAGAGATTATCTTAGTTATTGTAGTAGGCCCCACTTTTGAAGGTGACGTTACCCTCACCCCAGTAGTTTGAGTCAGCAAGGACACAATCCTAAAAGGGTTGATTATTGGAAGATAATTAATTAAGTTATTAATGCAAATTATGGTAGGCCCCTCTTTTGGAGGTGACGTTACCCTCGACTAAGTAGTCTGAGTCAGCAGGGATACAGTCCTAAATAGCCGGGTTATAGTATTAATAGTAGTTAACTTATGAGGGGGTCAAAGAGTTTGGACCCCCGCCATCCAATACCGTGAAGTATTGAAGGAGGTCCTACTAAATTTGACCCAGGTCCATTGCAGGACCTCTAAACGCTGAACAATGGCAAGATCTTTACCAAACCTTTCCCTTAACCCCCGACCAGGTAGCCAACATACCTCCATATAGACCGTGGAGATATGAATGGTGAAAATCTTTTATTTTATATAGACAGTAAAATAATGCCAAGACACCACGGACAAACGATAAGGAAAGATCACCTTCAACATAAGCAACTAGTTATTAAAGTCATTAATACAAAACCAAATAAAAAGTGCAAAAGATTAGAAATAAAAAGTATTACACTAGACACTTTGTCTTCACCAAGTGATGTAAGAGACTTAGGCAAACATGGCCTTGATTGTCAAGAACTCTTACGATCAATCTTGGATCCCGAGACGACTCACACACTCTACGATGGACAATGGATGATGGTGGTGGATGATGGTGTTATGGTGGTGGTGGTGGGTGGTGGGTGAAGTGTGAGAGAGGTGGTGTGCCAAGGGATGGTTTGAGCTTGAGCCAAGCACATCTATTTATAGGCTGAACAGAAGCTCGGGCACGGCCCCGTGTCCACATCCTTCTCTTTCTTCATTTAATGCTGCTTTGTCTTATTAGTTGACCACGCCCCCGTGTCCGCTGAGCACGACCCCGTGTGCAGAAGAATCTTTGTACTATGAAGATTTGCCTGGATTGTGCGAATCTTATAGTTGACCACGGCCCCGTGTCCGCTGAGCACGGCCCGTGGTGGGCAATAGAAGCTTCTACCACTTTGTCTTTTCTGCTGACACTTGGGCACGCCCCCGTGCTGGCTGAGCACGGGGCGTGTTCAGGCTTTTGATCTCTTGTTTTGCTTGGGAAGATGCTGTCGTGGGGTCGGGCATGTCACGTTTTGTTCCTTTTCTTGTATTTATGTTAGATTTTGATGTCTTTTTGCTTCTTTTGTTAATTTAAGCTCATTTAATCCTGAAAATACAAAAGGAAGACAAAAGGGTTAGTTTTATGCCTCATTTGATGAAATTTATATGTTAATATATGAACACATCAAATACCCCCACACTTGAATCTTTGCTTGTCCTCAAGCAAAACTCTTTAATATGTGGCTATTTACACTCCCAAATGGAATGGGTAGAGAAGAAGGTTTTTGGGCTTGTCGTAGAGTGTCGGGATTTCCAAGATTCTTTATTTAATTTTATTTTTATTTATTTACAATCCTATTCGTCATGATTTATTAAAAACTTTTCATAAGATAAATTACTTATTAGGGCATAACATGCCTTTGTAAAATTCTATTTATATACAAGTTCACATACCTCACGGGGATTACTCAACACTCGGCCGAAAATGTATTTTTGTGGATCACTCGAGAGCGGCATGGAACTTACTCCTACCATAGGCTTGCCAAGCAATCAATCATCCTCCTTTTTAACTTATATACATTTATAAATATCAAGAGGACTTTATGGGTTAAGGGTTAGGCTTGGGTTAAAGGTAGGTGGTTGGGTTGGTGGTTAGTGGTTAGTAGAAAAAGGGCGAAAAGCGTAACAAGTGTCGGTTTTCGTATGACTTTCTATTTTTGTCACTTTTATTTTGATGAAGCTATTTATTCAAACAAAGTTATTTTTGATGAACTTGTTTATTTATTTTCTTTTGCTTCATCATCAACAATTTTTTTTTTTGAAAAGTCATATAAAGAACCGAACTTGTTACTAAAACAAAGGGGTAAAAATGAAAAAGGTTTTGGTGGGTAAAAAGGGTGTTTGGTTTGGGTTATGAAATGAAAAGGTTTAGGCTCAAAGGGGCTAACTAGGGGGATTTTGGGTAGGTGGTTTAAAAAAAAAAATGGTGTAGAAATAAAAAGGGTTAGTCCTAATGCCTCCATCATTTACTTACTCGGGTTTAAGTTGGTAAGGACCGGGAATCTATTGTCATGGCAAGTTCTAGAGTCGTAAGAACCAAGCGGCTATTCACACAAGAAACGAAAATGAGCATTTAGTCAAATGATATGTAAGTGTTTGCTCAATAAAGGCTCAAAACTCACTTTTGTGGGAATGGGTTTTTATGTGATCAAGTATATATAATTAAATTTTAACTAAGCTTGTCATGCCTTTTCATAATTTTCTTATGTTGGTTCTTTTTATCACGACGCTATCGGTTGTAAATTCGTAAAAATATAACCTTTTTAAGAACTTGAATTTCCCGAGTTAAACCTAGACAAGTAAGAAAAATGAAAATTTTTTGAAAAAATTTGGGGTGATTAGCGGTTCCAATAGAGTTTTGTGTAAGGCTTGTATTTAGGACTGGCAAGATTCAAGGTTTTAGCATCCCCCCCACACTTAAATTACACATTGTCCTCAATGTGTCCCAAAAATAAGTTTTTAGGGTGATTGAATGTGTAAAAAGGTGTGAAAAGCAAAAATTTTATGTTACTGGGCGCTGAACACGGCCCCGTGTGATCCGGGCACGACCCCGTGTTCAACTGCCAGTAACAATATTAAAACAAGAGAAACAGAAGTCTGGACACGGGGGCGTGTTGGGTGAACACGGCCCGTGTCCAGTTACCTGAACTGGGTCTTTTTCTGCAGACTGTGCAGCACGGGGCCGTGTTAGGTGGACACGGCCCGTGCCGAGCTTACTGCAAATGAAGAAATTTGTCGGACGATTCTGTTTTCCTGTATGGAGTGCTGGTTCAAGTTTCCCTTGCATCCTTTGCCATCTCAAGTGTGTTTTATTCATTTCAACACCATCCAAAACACCAAATTAACTAAAACCATCATTCATTAATCATAGAGAGAATTACATAATAGTCCTAAAAATGAAAGATAAAGCAGAAAATAAAAGTTAAAAGTCCTAATATTGAATAGGTCAAGTAATCCGAAAAATCTTCCTAAGGAGTTCTACTTCTACAATAAGAACCAAAATTCCGGAAATAGATTTCAGGTCTAAAAGCCTTGTAGAACTCCAAGCCGAACGGTGTTCCTTAGATATTGCTAGAGCCATTCTTCTATCTCCCTCGGGAGAAGGGAGGCGGCTTCATGTTCCTCGACATCTGGTGGAGGATGAGCGACACCAACCGGGACCCCTCGGAGTATGTCTTGAGGAGGTTCCGGATGTAGGGCGTACCATTCGGCCAGAATGATGACTTCCGGCACCACATTCCATGCCCTTTGGGTGATAATCGGTACCAAAGGAGGAGAGGCGAGAATGTTCAACCTTTGGTGCAAAAGGTTGACCTCCCGGAGACATCCTTCTAGTCCCACCGTCAAATGATTAATGCGGTCGACCAAAGCCTCTTCCACACTTGTTACTTCGTCAAGAGCTTCTCTTAAGGCGTAAACATAGTTTACAAGAGAATCCTCAATTGTAGAAGATCTTCTCCCCTGCCGGTTGTTCCTGGAATGCGACGAAGAGTTTCCGCTCGTTCTGCTTGCCATTCTGAGAAAACATGCCGAAAAGAGTTCAATTTTATGGGTTCAGTACTTCGGACACGGCCCCGTGTTCAGATATCTGCAGGATTTTTGGACAAGGAATCTTGGGGTTTCAAATTGTTTTTATGATTTTTGAAGCATTTTTGAACTTAAACAACTTAAAACACTGTTATTGAACTTATTTTTATCAAGATTCCATGAACAAAAATCTAACAAACATCTCAATAAGGCTTGAAACTATAGAAGGTTCAAGCTTTAATGGAAGTATGAGGAAAATTGAAGAAGATGAAAGTGGATAAAAGAGGAAAGAACAAGAAGATGGTTGAGAAACTTCTTTTAGAAAATACCTAGGATGGTATGTGAGAATATTCCTCAAATCTCTGTCCCTGGAATGGTTCAAATGTGCAGGATTCTTGGCTGCATTTATAGAAAACGACAGTACGTTGCGCACGGCCCCATGTTGGCTGGACACGGCCCCGTGTGCAGATGGAATCCTGACACATTTTTGTCCGCATTCTGACAAAATCAGAAGGGAATCTTTTGGATGGACACGGGGGCGTGCTGACCTGGACACGGCCCCGTGTCGGAAGGCTGATTTATGAAGTGTGTCTATTTTTAAGGAACTTTTCCGGATCGGGTGGTTCCTTACTGGACGAAACAACCCCAAAGTGCCTAAGATACCTTAATTGATCTAGATTAAGACGAGAACGCAAGAGGTTGTCAGTGAGGGTGATTCCTAAGCTATATGTAGGTGGACAAGTCCAACCCTTTTCCGGGCTCTCGTTAAAGAAGGTGTATGTCGAATCGCTCAGGTCTATGTATGCATCAAACGAAGTTGATGGGGAGTCCTTCACGGCACAATCGACACAGGGACGACTATCGCTCAAGTCCTCACTAGAGTTAGAAGTATCATTGGAAACAATGAAGTTGTTTGAATGCGGTTCCAACCTCTCTTCTTGGTTATTATCTTGGAAAAGATTATTGAAATCTTCTTTAAGTTCTTTTAACCAATTAAAAATTAGATCTTCTAGTTGAAATAATTCATCGAGAAGCATTTCTCCTAGAATATCCGGTTGGGCGCATTCGAGGGAGCGATAGGGATTATTTTTACTTTCGCCCCTCTTAAGGATACTAGGAAATGATGGGTCTATATAGTGGGGTTTATAATTTAGAAAAAAGCATTCTAATTCTTTATGGTTACCACCACATAATTGACACCACATAGTACCATAAGAGTGCCGAAAGTAAAAAGTATCAGTATCACTCATGTTTGTGTCAGAAATTACCAACCGTCGGGATCTTACGGTTCTGTTTTCAGTAACTGAAACTTGGGCACGGGGGCGTGTTGAGTGGGCACGGCCCCGTGTTCAGCTTACTGTCTGACTTAAAACAGGATTGCCAGTTCCAATGATTGGGCACAGGGCGTGTTCAGCGGGCACGGCCCGTGCTGAGTTCTGCAGAAGCTGAAAAAATTAAAAAAATCATAAAAAAAATGAAAAACAAGAAAAACGATTAGGTCGTTGATTCCTAACTTTCTTAAAATCCTTGTGTCCCCGGCAGCGGCGCCAAAAACTTGATGCGTGTGAAGTGTTATATATATTAGGTGTATATTTTAAGCCCCTTTAACACTTATTTTTAGCCAAGTTTTAAATTTATAAAACACGATATTTTACTAACACTAAACACACATATGGGCAAGGGCACCCATCGTGAGCGTAGTATAGTGTTGGCAAGATACCGAGGTCGTCCAAGGACACAAGAGCTTTTAGTACCGGTTTATCCTCAACGTTTAATCAAAATAAAAAGTTTAGAAAGGTGTTTTAAACTAAGAAAAATTAAAACTAACTAAAATGCTGAAAATAAAATAAAAAGAAAAACAGATAGACAAGATGAATCACTTGGTTCCGACTTGTATCTAGTGTAACCTTTGATTATTTCCGCACTTTTGCACATAATTAAGAGATTATCTTAGTTATTGTAGTAGGCCCCTCTTTTGAAGGTGACGTTACCCTCACCCCAGTAGTTTGAGTCAGCAAGGATACAATCCTAAAAGGGTGGATTATTTGAAGATAATTAATTAAGTTATTAATGCAAATTATGATAGGCCCCTCTTTTGGAGGTGACGTTACCCTCGACTAAGTAGTCTGAGTCAGCAGGGATACAGTCCTAAATAGCCGGGTTATAGTATTAATAGTAGTTAACTTATGAGGGGATCAAAGAGTTTAGACCCCCGCCATCCAATACCGTGAAGTATTGAAGGAGGTCCTACTAAATTTGACCCAGGTCCATTGCAGGACCTCTAAACGCTGAACAATGGCAAGATCTTTACCAAACCGTTCCCTTAACCCCCGACCAGGTAGCCAACATACCTCCATATAGACCGTGGAGATATGAATGGTGAAAATCTTTTATTTTATATAGACAGTAAAATAATGCCAAGACACCACGGACAAACGATAAGGAAAGATCACCTTCAACATAAGCAACTAGTTATTAAAGTCATTAATACAAAACCAAATAAAAAGTGCAAAAGATTAGAAATAAAAAGTATTACACTAGGCACTTTGTCTTCACCAAGTATTGTAAGAGACTTAGGCAAACATGGCCTTGATTGTCAAGAACTCTTACGATCAATCTTGGATCCCGAGACGACTCACACACTCTACGATGGACAATGGATGATGGTGGTGGATGATGGTGTTATGGTGGTGGTGGGTGGTGGGTGAAGTGTGAGAGAGGTGGTGTGCCAAGGGATGGTTTGAGCTTGAGCCAAGCACATCTATTTATAGGCTGAACAGAAGCTCGGGCACGGCCCCGTGTCCACATCCTTCTCTTTCTTCATTTAATGCTGCTTTGTCTTATTAGTTGACCACGCCCCCGTGTCCGCTGAGCACGACCCCGCGTGCAGAAGAATCTTTGTACTATGAAGATTTTCCTGGATTGTGTGAATCTTATAGTTGACCACGGCCCCGTGTCCGCTGAGCACGGCCCGTGGTGGGCAATAGAAGCTTCTACCACTTTGTCTTTTCCGCTGACACTTGGGCACGCCCCCGTGCTGGCTGAGCACGGGGCGTGTTCAGGCTTCTGATCTCTTGTTTTGCTTGGGAAGATGCTGTCGTGGGGTCGAGCATGTCACGTTTTGTTCCTTTTCTTGTATTTATGTTAGATTTTGATGTCTTTTTACTTCTTTTGTTAATTTGAGCTCATTTAATCCTGAAAATACAAAAGGAAGACAAAAGCACACTTTTTCCAACATTAGTACTAAAAAAGGGTTAGTTTTATGCCTCTTTTGATGAAATTTATATGTTAATATTTGAACACATTACAATTCTCCTAGTTGCTGGTTTCCTCTTGCGTACACGCCTCCAGCCCACAAATCTTCTTCTTTTCTTTGGCCTTTGTTTCTCAAGAGGTGGAGCTTGGAATTCCATAGGTTCCTCAACATCGGCCAAATAACCTGTAAAGTCTTTGGAGACTTCTATTTTCACATGATAGAGATTGAGATTCTGAAGAGCTTCAGATAACTCATTCATGCTGTTTAGCATTGTTAGGATCGGAGGCTCTCATGATAGTGTTTGTTTGTTTGAATATGAATGATCAATGAATATGAAAACATGTTAGGTGCAGCGGAAATGAAAACAAACTTTGTAAACACAATCAAAGGAGAAAATAGTTTGATAAACAATTGCTTCATAGAGTCAAAAGATTACAAATCAAAGCAAAAGATTATAGTCATGCTTACAAACTATACTCCCCCTCAGCCTGATGCCCCAAGGTAGGTTGCACACAAGATGAAAGGATTAGACATGAGGAGAAGAACTCGCTCAGTCAATCAAATGTAACAGTACAGGGTACTGCTACATTTATAGGCAAACCAAACCACTGAGGAATCTCAGCTGACGTCACCATGAAAGCGACGTCTAACAGCCTAACAACCTATATCTACTGTCCTTACACAAACACTGTTAACCTAACCACTGACTATACATAAAACAAACAATTTACTAAACAACTGCTCTCCCTTTATGTCAGTGCTTTCCTCAAGGTTGATCAGTCCTTGACTGGGCAGTGCTTTATCATCAGTAGATAGGACCAGCAGTGTTAGATACTTCAGGGTTTTCATCAGCAGTTGAAAAGGCAGCAGCAGTTGAATATGAGCAGCAGATAGAGACCATCAGTTGTTATAAATCACTTTCAAGGGGAGAGCAAAGTGTAAACCGCTGCTTATTGTGAATCCACTGTTGTGACCTGGTTTTGGCTTTACATTATCTGTTCCTCTGGTAGGGTTCAATCCCAACAATCTCCCCCTGGAACAGATAATGCCAAAACCTGTCATTATTCTGGATTTTTATTCCTCATCAGAAGTTCCTTCACATGTCTTTTAAATTCTTCTTCAAATTCCTTGAAACTTGTGTCATCTTCATCCCTGCACAGTGTAAGCTCAAGGAGATCTAGTTGATCTTCAACACCCAGGCCTAGTGCTTGATTCCTTGATATATGCCTCACTTCTCCATTGGTTCTGACCAAGGTCAATACGTGGGTCTTTTGATCAGACATCCACTTTAGTATTTTTAAACCAAATGGGTTTCTTGGGAGAGATTTATTTCCTGATGATCTGGATGCATTTGGCCTTGAGAAAAACTGTAAAGCAGTATCTTGAACTTCAGACATTCTTTTAAAAGCTTCTTCTATGACTTTGTTTGCTGCAGCTATGTCTTCTGCAACTTCTTTGTCAAGCAGCTCTTGTTTCTGTTGTTGATCAAGCTCACTGTCTGTGATATCTGCTGATGATTGTTTGCTTACTACTTTGACCCTTTTGGTAAGGTCTTGTAGTTTTGCCAAGTTTTCTTTATCTGAAGCCAATTTCTTGGTAGCTTCTTCAATCAGATCATCTTCCTTAAGCCTTTCTTTTTCAACAGTCAGCATTTCCTTCCTTTCTTTTCTCAACCTTGTAACAAGGGCTTCTGCTGTGCTGATCTGTGTTTCAAAGGTCTTGACCTGTTCCTTTAGCTTTTTGTAGTCAGAATTTTTAGGAGTGTCCCTCCTTTTCCTAAGTCTTTCATAAGCTTCGTCTGTTTGCTGCTTGGTCCATTTTGCTATGGCACTTGCAGAATCCACTCTTGCATCTACCAACTCCTGCTTCTTTCTCTTGTATTCAGAAGTAAGATCAGCTATGAGCTTCCTGTATTTGTTCCAATTTGGAGCTGTCTTCTTCTTTCTTGGATCATTGTTAGCCTTTTCAATTCTTTTTGCCTCATGCTTTAATGTAATTATTGGCCAATCTTTGAAATCTGTTTCTTCAGCAGGATAGAACTTCTCTTTCATTATGTATGCAAGATATTCCTTCCTCAATTCATTTCGTTGATCTGCTTCAGGAGATATGCTTGACATTTCCTTGTTCAGATCACTTGCATATTCTTTTATTTGTTTAACCTTGTTGAGCAGGAATTCTCTTCTTTTCAGAATAGCTTCATTGCCTTGATTCTTGCATTCAATTTTGGCTCTTATCCTTGCTTGTCTTACTTTCATCTCAAGATATTCATTCATGTCTTCTGGAATTATGAAACCTATGAGAGAAGGAAATTTCCTTTTTGAAGGATCATCTTCAGTGTAAAATTGTTTCATCTCATTTTTCACAGCTTCTAATTCCAGTGGATTCTTAGCAGCAACAGGATCATACTTTTCATCAGTGTCCTGAGTTGTTTCTCTTTTTCGTTTGTAAAGCTTAGGAGGTTGTGATGCAAGACTGGTGGGAACAGTGGAAGATGACTGACTAACAGCTGTTGAAACAACTGGTGTCTCAACATCTGTTGTCATTACAACTGCTGATATGTCAGCAGTTGTTTTCTGCTTTTGAGCAGGGGATGGAAATGGTGAAGTTGGTGGTGATGGTGGTGAATCATCATCTGATATGAGATTTCTTCTCCTTTTTAATGAAGAAGGAGCAAATGATGTTTTGGGTGGATCAGTGGTGGTAGATTTGATGGCAGTGGTTTGTGGCAGTGATTGACTAACAGTGGTTGAAACAACTGGTGTTTCAATCACTGTTGTCATTACAACAGATGTTGTAACATCTGTTGTCTTCTGTTTTATTACAGAAGGCAGTGGTGATGGTGTGATTGTAGATGATGGTGGTAGAGCAGTAGTTGTGGTGGTGTGTGGTAGAGTGGTGTGTGTTGAAGAGATGGCAGCTGTTTGGCTACTGACAGCAGTTTTTGTAACTACTGCTGTATCAGCTGTTTGGCTAACAGGTTTTAAGACCTGCTTTTCTTTTTCTTTTTCAGGCTCAATATGGAGGCCATGCTCTATTCCCTTTGTATTCAGTTTTCTCAACAGCTTGATATTCTCCCCCTTTTTGGCATTATCTGAAGGGGGGTTATCAAGGAATGATATGGAAGAAGGAGCTTTGCCAGAGACACTTTGAATGCTTGCCTTTATGGCCTTGATATCTGCTTGAGTGTCTTTGAACCTTGATTCAACCATGTTGGTCAGCATTTGTACTTGAATGGCATGCTTTTTGTCAGCCATAAGTTACTATGCTCCAAGCATTGGTTGAAAAATATTCCAAAGCTCATTTTCAGCAAATGCATGTTGTGCAGGTGCTTGAGCAGGAATAGCAGTGGCTTGTGCTTTCTGAGCTTTTAAAATCTCTTGCACCATCTCTTTTATTTCAGCAACTGATTCTTCAAGTTTGTCAACTCTGCCCGTCAATTCCTGATATTTTGAATCATCACCTACTTTAGTAGGATCATCTGAATCCCCACTAGCAGTGGTTATATCAATGTGTGTCTTAGGAACAGAGTCCCAAAAATCACCCATTGATGCCCCTTTTTCTTGGTACTGGGGACTTCTTTCTTCAGCACTCGATAAACCTTTGATGGTACCAGTGGTTAGATCCAACTCACTGGTGGTTACCGAAGTTGCCATGGAAGAAATTGCCTTCAAGGGAGTCTTACTTATGAAACAACTGTCCAACTGAGGATCTGTTGATCCACCAGTTGTAGTTGCTGCTCCATTTGAACTACCACCGAGAGTTACTTATAACTCAGGGGGTGTAACCTCCTCAATTGTTGCTGGGATAGCAGGAGTAGTAGCATCAGACCCAGTCACCTGTGGGGGTATACTCTCAGTGACAGGTGATAGAGAGGAACTGGTATGTGTCTGAGCTATAGCAGCTGCATGCAACAAAGGTAGCATGGAGTGTGGCATTATTATTGGTGAGGGGATGGGAGTTGAAAGAGACATGTCCTTGGGATCAGGACTGAGGAAGATGGATCCGAGTGGATTCAGAGCTTCATATTGTGGTGTCCCTGTGCTTACAACCTGATCCTTTTGTGAGGATGCAGGAGGAGTTTTAGGCATGGGTTGAGATCTTTCTTCCAACTGCTGTGAGGAAGTAGCAGCAGTGGTTTGTGGTGACTTTTGTGTTGTCACAGGCATTTCCTCTGGGATCTCATCTTCCAGAGTTGCCTTTGTTTTGGGTTTGGTGGGTTTTCTGGATGTTTTCTTTTTGGTCTTTTTAGTGGTGGCAGGTGTGGGTTTCAAAGCAGTGGGAGTGCTGCTATGATCACCTGGAGCAGTGGGCTCAGCAGCTGATACCTGAGGAGCAGTTGTAACCGCTAAAATCTGCTCAGGTACCCCTGCTTTTGTTTTTATTGGTGCCATCATCCTTGAAAACGTTTCTTTTGTTAAGCTTTTTATTTGACAATGAACACCTTGTTTTAGCAAATTTAAATTTTCCTTTTCAAATTTTTGTTCAAAATAGTAACTCAAAAATCTTGGAAAAAGTAAAAATGCTTTACTTTCAATGTTTTTCACCATGTCATTGAAAATCTCCTGGGAGTAGCTGTAGTCCTTATTATTCAAAATAGCGTAACCCAGGCATTGAATTTTCAATGGTATTTCGTTAAAAGATGTTGTTTTATTCGAAGCACACATCAGAAGTGTGTGAAATAAAAATCTTGGAGCAGAAGGAAAATAACCTTTTTGTAAGGTATCATCCTTTGATTGTTCTGCATACCCCCTGTTTACGAAATCAGTTTTCATCTCGGCTTTCTCAAAAGAGAGTTTACCTTGCTGATCGTTGAGATTAAAGACTTCGGAGATCGACTGTGGGGTTATTTGAACTGCTTTACCCTGTATTGAGGAGTTAATGGCTATGACTTTTCCGTCTTGTTTTTCAAGCGACGCCTTTTTCCAAAACTCTCTCTGGGTTTGCAGATAGATGGGAGCATTTGCTGTCAACAAAGTTTTGTACTTTGATGCAGACAATGTACCAATGATGGTGTCAAAGGTGTGATTATCAGTAGGTTTTGTGAGTAAACCCAGATAGTTGTGAGATTGTTTGAATGGTATTTCGATGGGTTCTTCAGCCGTTTGAGCGACCTCTTTGGAAGGTGATGGTGAATTAGGTTTTGATTTAGAATTTGTCATTTTTTTTTCGAAGAAGAACGAAAGAGGATTTTGGAGATTTTGAGAGGAAGGGTTGTAAACTGCTATGAGAAGAGAATTTTGGAATTCAATTCGACAGTGTAAAACCCTGTTTGGGGTTTAGGGCAGGGTTTTATTTAAAAATGATCGCTGATGTGGCAGCGGTTATTAAGATCTGAGGGCTAAAAACTGACCACGTGTCAAACACTGATGAAACGGATGAAGTATGGAGAACAGTTGTTTTCAGAGCCACTGACGTATCAAGCATCAGTGGTTACAACGGTAAAAATTATGGGCAGTGGATGATTTTAACTATCAGTGGATAAGACACTGATTTTGAGCATCAGTGCTTTTCAAGAAAATGAAGGATCAGTGGTTAACTTTCAGCAGTGGACAGTGTTTAGAGATCAGACGTTAGAACAAAACAATGGTTAGGGTAAATGGTATAAATCTGAAGGACAGGTGTTTCAGCAACAGTTTTGAAGATTTTCATTCAAGGTTTTGCCACATGTCAATTTTGAAAGACAGTGGATTAGTACCCCAGATGATGAAAACTTTTTACTAAGGCAACTCATTTTCGTTTAATATTCAATTAAAACATAAGCACCCTAGTAATTCAAGCACAGTTTGCAATCAATTTTTGATGGAAATTTAGGAGCAAGCCTGAGTATGACATGATCATGACATATGTACCATTTCCGTTTAACCCATTTATGAGGACACAGATACCACCAAAAAATAAGGTATTACATCCTGACAGGAGCTGAAACTATTGCCAACAAAAACAAGCAAGAGTTCCAAATATATTATTTCCAAAAAATATGAATAATATATCCTGGTTATTTGAGAAAATCCTTTGAAAGAAAAATGATTAAAGGATTTTCTGAGAACAGTATCAAAAAGGATCTGATATGTTTTCAATAGAAAACATAATCATATCATTCTCAAGTTTTATGAAAAATGGTCAGTGGTTTGACATCAGTGGTAGAATTTTTTTGACAACATTTTGACCACTGTTTGGTACCATTTTATTTGTCAGTTGATTGCAAACATGAGGACACATGGATATATTTTTAAAACATTTGTCTAGTCCTCTTTGGAGTTCATTTACTGGAATCAAAACCTTTTCCTGAACAGATGAATGCACATAGTTGCTTAATGACCATTATTACCCTAAACTTTGACTCATAAGTGTTTTATGTTTATACTCTTTTCTTTTGACCTCAAAAGTTTTGAGATAAACACACTTCTGAGTTTTTGTGGATTATTAGTCCAAAATCATTCTGCAGTAATGTTTTGAGAGACTTGGTCATGATTTCACAAGTTTTTCATCCAATCTCACATTACATATGATGCGGACTATGTTGACCCCTGTTTTCTTAATGTATTTGAACATAGTTGATTTTGTCCTTTTAGGAACTCAACCTGTTTTCAACACATAAGATCTAAATAACTAAAGTTTTAATTTCCCTCTTTTAGTGTTAACAAAACAACAATGCTTTTATGAACATAGGTTTTGTTAATCTGAGGTTTGTACTTTAGTATTTTAATGAAAACATCACAAATATCAAAACAACAGTTGAAATCAATGTTGAAAAATATAAAACAATCCCATAATTTGACAGATATGTTCACAGATCTGAAAGCTATGGGTGACTTTTGCGTGATATCACCTGTTGTGTGAAATTTGTGTGTTATATGACATCTTGGTTGATTTACAGAGTTTTTGAATAACCATTTTGAACATGATTTAATCGATACTCTGTTTTTCAACAAAATACAACCAACCTTAGTATCAATGAATTTTGAGCCGAACTGTTATGTCAAATTGATTGTTAGATCGAATTTGACTGTCCAGGCTCTGATACCAATTGTTAGGATCGGAGGCTCTCATGATAGTGTTTGTTTGTTTGAATATGAATGATCAATGAATATGAAAACATGTTAGGTGCAGCGGAAATGAAAACAAACTTTGTAAACACAATCAAAGGAGAAAATAGTTTGATAAACAATTGCTTCATAGAGTCAAAAGATTACAAATCAAAGCAAAAGATTACAGTCATGCTTACAAACTATACTCCCCCTCAGCCTGATGCCCCAAGGTAGGTTGCACACAAGATGAAAGGATTAGACATGAGGAGAAGAACTCGCTCAGTCAATCAAATGTAATAGTACAGGGTACTGCTACATTTATAGGCAAACCAAACCACTGAGGAATCTCAGCTGACGTCACCATGAAAGCGACGTCTAACAGCCTAACAACCTATATCTACTGTCCTTACACAAACACTGTTAACCTAACCACTGACTATACATAAAACAAACAATTTACTAAACAACTGCTCTCCCTTTATGTCAGTGCTTTCCTCAAGGTTGATCAGTCCTTGACTGGGCAGTGCTTTATCATCAGTAGATAGGACCAGCAGTGTTAGATACTTCAGGGTTTTCATCAGCAGTTGAAAAGGCAGCAGCAGTTGAATATGAGCAGCAGATAGAGACCATCAGTTGTTATAAATCACTTTCAAGGGGAGAGCAAAGTGTAAACCGCTGCTTATTGTGAATCCACTGTTGTGACCTGGTTTTGGCTTTACATTATCTGTTCCTCTGGTAGGGTTCAATCCCAACAAGCATATATGCAAAAATGCACACAAAATGCTAAGTTATAATTTTATAATAAAATTTCACAGGTGAATATTTAATGTAATTAGTCAATTATTATTGCACCCCGTGCGACTTGTTTAATACAAAGGATAACTGAAATTCAAAACATACTAGGACGGTGTATCCATAATTTATTCTATTTTTCTTATTAACTTATTTATATAATAGGCAAAAGTTTCTTTAAAGTTTCCGGCTTGTAGGTGATATAACTGCTAGTACTGGGTCATGGTATTTAAAAATATGCATTTACTGCTGTAGTGGCTAACATATAGAGATCTGCCCATTTTTCATCTAATTTGTCTTCCCATGGTGGGTTATTGCCTATTTCCCGAGTTTCCTTATTAACCCTCACTCCTTTTGGTTGTGATTTCTTTATTTTCTCTTGACTTTTTCTAATAATCCAACCTCTTTTCTTAGGGGTAAGTGGTTTCTCAAATTTTGCCTTACGAACCAATATCCCTTCCTCAGTATCTGCTGAGTATCTTGAGGATGATGTTCCCTTATCTTTAGGTGAACTATCTAATTGACGATAGATGTCCGAAAGTCTTTGCTTACCCATACTGTATATTAGTCAAATAACAAAACACATAATCACAGAATGGCAATTAGAAAAATTAAGCATTTCTAAGTACTTAATTGGCTTAAATCAGTGGCTCTGATACCACATTTTTCTGTCACGGCCCCTCGTCCCGGTTTGACCCGGTCCAGGAGCCGCGGGACAGAAACCCGTGATATTTATTTAATTTGAGTTGGAAGCGGAAGATATTTAGTAGGATCTTTTATACTTGAATTTCCTGATTATTTTATTTCATAATTCGGGATAACCCCCGTAATTTACAATAACGGAATTTTACTAGGAAATTCCCTGATTTACAAAACATGTTTATTTATTTAATTGAGCCACTACTTCAAGCTTTGTTAGTGCTCCGTAGCACTGTTCCTTGGTTCACAGTAGTTACCTGAAACATGTTTTAAAAATAACTTTGTCAACGGGGAAATACTGGCCATTCATTTTGCACAAAACGACACATAGTTATAAATTACAGCATAAGAGCGATTACAATGGCTTTTATCTTATTTTTATCTGGCGCCGTGTCACCTCCTGGTGATGATGGTCACACCACTATTGGGTCCCTCCCCAAGTAGTGATGATTATCACTATTAGGATTTATTAGCCTAACCGTGAGAAATTAGTAATGTGCACAATACCCCACTAGCCAGTGATTAAGATAACCACGACTTAATCCCTATAATTATAACTTTTGAAAATATTTGGAGTATTGTAAAAACATTATTGATAAAAGAGAATGACTCACATTGCATATTTAAACGAGCAGAGTTTAGCCTACTGATTAGCCTTGTAACCTAATTTAAATAACAATGCACACGAACTAGGTCAGTAACTAATACAGCATTTACGATAACTCACGAGACTAAAACCCTCACAATGAATGACAAAGTGCAATACTTAAACATCCATCGTATTCACGACGAATGACAAAGTATAACCCTAATTTGAGCAGCACTTAAACATTCATCGGATAGTTTTAATCGATCGGACGTTGAATTGTAGCAGCGATCGAGTTAATACCCTGTATCGTAGCAGCGTTTCACTACCGTGAACATTATTTTCGACTTTTGAGCAGTATACTTCGTGATTTTGATTGAAATTTCGACACCAATGAACTGCTCGTAACCCATTCTATTTATAGGTGAAATTTGGGTCTTACGCGGCCCGCGTAAGCCCACCCTTGATCTTTACGCGGCTCGCGAGGGGCACCTAATCGTAGATTAAGGCTAGCGTGTCACACCTAGGGCTGCCACGTGTGTGACGCGTGGCCCGGCATGCTTATCCGGTCAACCATACTTTGATGCGGCCCGCGTAAGGGTCTACCTATCCTTTATGCGGCCCGCCTGAAGACCAAGAATCTTGATTTCTTGATTTTTGATATGAATTGGGGTTTCAGGGGTCCGGGTTTTCAGTTACAGGTCGGTTTGGGACATTTTTGAAGGTCCTTACAATAAAGAAGCTGTTACGACAATCCATGGGCCGCAAAGGACTAAAGTTGTCCAAACCATTAGTATTTATGTTAAAAAGAATGAAGTAATGCATGCTTCAAAATTTAGACATTTAGATAGTGAGACCTGAGCTTCAAAACACATGATCAAGACATATGCCATAAAATAGAAAGAATGAAAAGAACCGACAGAAAGGAAATTATGTATGCTTCATAAAAAGGAACAAATATTCCGGAGGTGATTGCTTAATTAGGTTGAGATTTGCAAAGCTAACCGGAGAAGTGACCACAAGGAGACAAGACAGACCAGCCGACAAAGTTCATCTCTGTGATAAAAGCTGCGAGTTATGCACGGAAATAAGACATAGCGTATATGGTCTCGGGGTTCATTAACACTAGAGGCATGGAACTGAAAGAAATTCCGACCGACGTTTTCCCAGAGGGTCTACTTGGACTATCACCTGATCGTGTGGAGAAACTCAGAATTCATCTGAGACTAGGAACAACATCGATTGTTATATCACAAAGTTAAGACTAATGTAGTAGTTGATACTTTATGTCATTAGTTTCATAAGAAGCTGAAACAAGTATGTGCTATTAGATTAAATTTATGGATAAATTTAATGGAATAATTAAAAAGGTACCTAAGAAACAGCAATCAGGGATGATGCTGAAAGATTTAAAAGGGATAATAAAGGAATCAGAAAAAGGAACTAATGGAAATTGGAGATTCCATAAAGAATTCGGGTACCTATGCAAGGAAACCTACAAGAAAGGACTCTCGAAGAAGCTCACAGAACTAAGTATTTGATGCATCGTGTAAGTAATAGGAGGTATCAAGGTTTGAATAAGAATTACTGATAGATAGGATGCTTATCTAAATGATAACTAATAGAACAACAAGTGTGTTTTGACATGATGGTACACTGATATGTTTCTCTTACCCTCGAAACTCGAAAAAAGAATGTCTGTAAATATTTATTTATTGCTTTTTGTCTTTTACTTTTGAAAAATTCAAAAATACCAAAAAGATTTTAGGCGTTTTTAATATAAACCTTATAAAAGCCTAAAAGATTTTGCTTCCATCTTATTTTTGATTGACCGATGTTGGAACTCGAATCTATCCCACTTAAAACCTTATTGAAAGTTGAAAAACAATCGGATCTTCATAAATGGTCGAAGTTGACAAATTTTGAAAGTTAAAGATCTAAAATTAAAAAATTTTGAAACTTTCAAAGTGTTCTCGGTTGGCAGTTGAATGAGAGTTGGTCTCATGTGTGTCGTTTGTTACTACTGTTTAAAATCAATCCTCAGTGAGGTTTTCATTTGAAAATTCTCTAAGATTAATTAAAACCCTAGCGTTTGTTCTAATTACGGTTTAGCTTTCTTGTGTGTGCAGATGTAGTATTCAAGCAAGCTTAGGCAAAGAGAACGTGTCAAAGGACAAGCTGTGGAGTGATGACACAACATGGATGCAATCAGTGGATCAAGATGATCAAGATAATCAAGTTGCAGTTGGCCTCTCATCAATACCATGAGCATCTAAAGCCTTGAAAGTCAAAAGATTTACAAGCTACATTCAAGGGGGAGCTTGTTGATGCACCTCCTAATTGTTACAAGTGAAGATGTTTATATAGATCCGACAGTGTGAAGTCGAATATCACAAGCATCATCCAAGGGGGAGTTTGTTGATGCACCTAGTGTGGATGCCGCTAGTGACAGACCGTTCAAGTCTCGACCGAAGTCGACGGCGTTCCTCCGTTGGTTCGACTTGGCGTACGAGATGCAAGTGATGACAATACGACACGAGAATGACCTCATGATGACATCATCATCATGACATCATGATGATGTCATGCGTATATGAAGTATTCACATGCCACACAAAACATGCATGGATAAATTATATATCTACACACACGAAATACATTGTATGAATTATACACATTAACACATGAAACATGTATTGAAGGAACGCAAACATTCACACACAAAATAGTGGACACCAAAAAAGTGTTTGGTTCGTGTATCATAACAAGTATTTCGTGTCTACTTATAGTATTTCGTGAAGTGTTTCGTGTGGTGTGTCACTGCTTCGCGTGTACCCTACTGTAAATACAGCAGGTTGGATTTCTTTATGTAAGAGTGCATTTTGAGAGAGTTTTGGAGCTTATTCTGGATTTTATGTACCGCTACTCTGTCAAAATATATTAAGAAACTTTTGAGTGATTTGGTTGTTCTTAATTCTTTGTGCTCTTGCTTGGTTGTGTTTAAATCATGGATTCCGCACCTGTATTTATACATTTGATAACGTGAAATCACCTTGTTCTTGGATTCTTTCAGGCACCTACAAAATGCATCAACTCCAAAGGTGTTAAAGGATTACACCCACAAGTAATCTCAAAAGGGAGTCTTACGAGTGGTTCGAATGACCGAATGATTGTAAGAAAATTTAGGTTGCGTTAATACAGACGCCCATTTCTTTGGATGGCCATTCACTAAATTCTGTAGCAGATTCCCCAAACTTCGGATAGACATTTGTCAACTTATTTAAAGATGTGAGAACTATAAATTACAACTTCAATCCAAGACTGGCCAACAACGTTCGCCAAAATGCCCTATAAACTTAACACCTTCATCTAATGTGATAGTTTTGGGAATCCCTTGCAATATCATGATTTCAACATTTAGAAAACTAAAGGGGGGGTGGAGAATTGATCTTCATACTATTCATGTGTATGATCGGTGTTCTTCATTAATATGCAACCAAATGATGACATGTAGTTCCCAATCTTCAGTGATTAACTAATTCGTGTTTGTAGCTTCATCTTCATATATTCGTGCTAACATTAAGCGTGTAGGGACATGTGGTTTAGTCGGGTTGTTTGAGGAACTTTATTCAATACATCAATTATGAGTTATACTGAAATGTACCTGCCTGGTTTTGCTCCATGAGCTCCACCTCCGGTTTTCGATCCGAGTGCCTATCTTCCGCCGACGCATTTGAGTGCTCAAGCTCAGGCTTTTTCAAGACCTCAATTTGGTAGTGCTTATGTTCCTTTTACACCTCAAGTTACCACTACTCAACCTCAGTTCGATCCGAGTGCCTATATTCCAAAACCATCACAAGCCCAACCTCAACCTTTCGGTTTGATACCATCGATTACTTACACTCCACTTCAACCTCGCTTTGCTACACCTCAAGCTCAACCTCAACAAGGCAACCAAAATCCTTTCATAAATCAAACAAGTACATCCACGTCCAACTCAAATAAAGCCGATGACTCCTGGTCTGTACAATTTGGAAGTGGAGATCAAGGAGGAACTGTGTTTTATGCTGAAATTGACAAAAATGTCAATGATGGTAAATCTTCAGGAAATGATGACAGTTCAGGATATAGTGGCAGTACTGATAAAGATGGCTCAGGTGTGAGTGATTACAGTTCAGAATCGGACGTGAAGGAGGGAATGGATTCTGAAGATGATAGTTTGTCGAATGATGCCAAGGAGATGAAATGTCAAAAATCTGACTTGATCAAGAAAGCTGATGCTACATCAGAAGAAATGGAGAAGATTCTCACTGAAGATGGATCTTTCTCTTCTCAGACTGCCTTTATGGCTAATGTCATAGCTTCTACAAGTCAGGTAAAATCTGAAACATCTAGCATATGTAGTGTTTGTGCTGATATGAAACATGAATGTGCTGAATTGAAATGTGAATCTGAAACGGTTCATAGTCACAATCAGAGTTTGGTTATTGAACTGTCAAAGTGCAAAGAGGCAAATATGGCTTTAGTTAGAAACGAAAAGGATTTTAAATATGTGATTAAAACCTTAAAGAAAAGTGTTTCCGAAGTGACCAAAACTGTTTATCATAAACAAGTTAGTATTAACGATTACATTAACATCGTTGAGGAAACCAAAAAGGAACTAGCCATTGCCAAATGCGAGCATGATGCAATCAAGCTCAAACTGGAGAGTTATTCTAACTCCCGATTTGTGCTCGATCACATCATTGACGTTCAAAAACTAAAGGGTAATGTTAAAGGCGTTGGGTATAAGTCGTGTCCGCCTCCTTTGAGACCCAACTATACCAGAATGCCCGATGAGGAGGAAATGCCGCGTTTTGAGCCAACTGTACCTCTTGATTATGAGGAAGTTACAACTGGCTTAGGGTTCAAAACAGACAATTCATCGGAGGGCTCATCTGATAGCAAGGAAAAGTCATCATGTGCATCAAATCAAGGTCCTCCAACCATTGAGGACTATGATTCGTCAGATGATGAACCAGATGTGAGTGATGAGGATAAATCCCTTGAGAAGAACAAAGGAGTAGAAGTGCCTTTTGAGAATCACATTCTGTGTGATCCTCCTACTCCTGTTGTGCAACCAACTGGTGCTAAACAAGAGATAGATCCTATCACTGAGACAGTGTCTACTGTTAAAAGTGATAACATGTTGTACACTTTAGTCGGTGATAGTAAAATATATTCAGACAAAGATTTTCCAATCAAAAATGTCAATCAATCTTTGATTGATAAACTGTTTGAAGATACTACCAGTAAGTTTTTGAGAAAAGCAATCCCAAGAGTTTCTGTAACTCAGTGTGATCCGATTCCAAAAGCTGAAGTTAGAAGAAAATTTGGAAATCAAAAATCACCAACGAAGCAACAACCTATCGCTTTTAAGGGTAAACAACAACAACAACAACGAGCTCCAAAGCCTAAGGCCAAGGTTGAATCAAAAGGAGCTCGTTACAAGAGGAAAGCAAAAGACGTTAAATTTGTGGCCTCCAAAGGTACTATAAAGTGGAGACTTTTGAAAATAAGCCAAATACCGATTTTGTTCAAAAAGTCAACATTTTGAAACGTAATAGTGATAACAATTACACCCAACACACAAACGGGTGTGAAGCTAGTACCTCGGGGTCTACAAATTCAACGTCAGGTCCTCGAACAGAATCTCCTAATTTTGTTGAAAGGAGATCATGCTTTAAATGCGGGGAGTTTGGCCACATTATCAGAAATTGCACAAACTCTCCGAAACCAAATTTTGTTGAAAGTGCCCCTTCTGAACAAGGTCACCAACAACGTCGTCCTGTGTCACCAAAAACTGACAAACGCACTGTTAAAGAACAGGAAACAAAACAACGACGTAAAAATGTGAAGGTGATCGAAAAGGCTGTAAAAACGGAAGTAAAATTTGTTAATAGGAAACCTAGTTTGTCACAACCATTAAAAACAGAAAGTGTAAATAATACACAAACTGGTAACTGGAAACAGGCTTGGATACTGAAAATAGGTGAGGATTCAGGGGGAGGCTTGCATTTTAAGGACCTTCAAGAAATTGAAATTACATTTCTTGATTCTCAGGGGCAACCCAAGTCTATGAAGGCTTGGGTCCCCCTCTCCAACTAATCTCTAAGCGAGTGTGCAGGAAGTTCCAGGAGGAACTATCGATAGTCATAGGATTATTGATAGTGGAGTGTCCATGCACAAGTTAGGCGACAAAAGAATTTGTTGCCTTTGATGGAGAAAAAGAAAAGAAGACAGAATTGTCTGTTGAAAGAAATTGATAACTTCGAGAAAATGCAAATCATTCCAAAAGTGTGATTGTTCAAGGTTTTGATCGGGTCCCCAGGGGTAGATTCAAATCAAAATGTACGCACCTGCAGCATGTCTGAAGTTCAAAATCAACAAGATGAACGTGCAGTGTACATTTCTTCGCGGTGTGATTGAAGAAAATGTGTTGTTGAACAAACCAACCGGGTGTGCGGATTCCTTGGCATGGATTGAACAACCGCACACTACTTCTGAAAGAGGAAGACAAAGACCTTCGCTGGTGCAATGTGGAAGACCAGCCGGACCCAAAGGTTTATGATCTTGTTGCTGTGAAAAGACTTCTCAGTAGCTACAAAATCGACTTTGAAGTCCACACCGGGTGGATATCCAGTTTGGGAGAGCGCTCAGATTCCTTGCAATGCATGAAACAGTTGCAGGATACGGTTTTGAATTTCTAATCTCTCCTATCTTTCTCGATATTTAAGCTGCTTTGTGAATTATTATCATCTCATACAACACTCTTTAACCTGACACGTTGAACTTGAATATCACCTCACACGTGATTGTTTCACTATGAAACTCGTCAATGTTGTCATGGTCCGCACCGCTTACCGACGTGCCAACTGATTTTTCCAAAATTCGATAAATGATTTCTGATTAAAACTTAATTTTGGTAAACGGCATTGAGGTAAAACATGAGTTAACCGACATCGGGAAATCGTTTTTGTAAATACCTTTGTGTCTTTTAAATTTATCTTAGTTTGTTGATTTTAGGGGGAGTAAATCCAAAATTTGAAAATTCAAAAACGTCGAAAAATTTCAAAAGCGCAAAAACAATAGAAAAACACAAATGAGTTTCCTGGCGAGCAAAAGAGAAAATGATAGTAAATCAGTGGTCTGTTGAAACCTCTTCGAACTGAACTTAAAATGAAAAATGTTAAGCAGCTCTATATAAGATGTATTGGTAGGCTCACAATCATTTTAAAGTGTGCAGGGTGATATAAACCTTAATCGACTGAAGACCAGGTGGGAACCGCACATTGGCATATGGTCTTAGTAACGAAATTTCGTTTGAGAGATTGCCGAGGTTCTGAGATATTCGGTCTTTATGCTGCTTATCGTCTGGGTATCATGGTTGTTTCTTTTACCGAAAAATAACGGAGACGAAGTCTAGATCTTCCATGATACTATACATACGTATACATATTGCATTCGACCTCAATAAGTGATCAACAATCACATGTCCCTCAAATAAGTGATAATATATCACATTTATCCGGGAGTCAAGTCCGTCTCTCTGTTGTACGAAAGTACTGACCTGTTCACGGACTTGCTCTTGTGCCCTCATGCATATGAAAATCAAGTTCCTCATCAATAGGTGATTCTATCACATAGGGCTTGTTTTCAATCAAAATAAGTGAGTTTCTCACATTCTTTTATACGGTCAAACAGATGATAAATGGTATACTCACCGGTAAGATAAACTCTCGTGCATACCTTGATACGGGAATGTGTCGTGTGTGGATGAACACCGGTCGGTAAGTATAAATCATACCCTAATCATATCCCATCGCCATGATTACATCTGATAAGTTGAGCTTATGTGGACAACAATACCGATAATTGTTATAGGATGCTTATCTTAATCATAACTAAAAGAACAACAAGAGCGTTTTGGCATGACCGTACACTGATATGATTCTCTTACCCTCGAAACTCGCAAAAAGAATGTCTGTAAATATTTATTTACTTTTCTTTTGTTTCTGTATCTTTGTATATATTTATTTATTGCTTTCCGTCTTTACATTTGAGAAATGAAAAATTCCAAAAAGATTTTAGGTGTGTTTTAATCTAAACTTTATAAAATCCAAAAAGATTTTATTTCCATTTTATTTTAGATTGACCGATGTTGGAACTCGAGTCTATCCTACCCAAAATCCTGATTAAGAGCCGGAAAACAATTGCACCTTCATAAACTGTCGAAGTTAACAAGTTTTGAAAGTAAGGGATTAAAATTGATCATTTTCTAAACTTTCAAAATGTTGTCGGTCGGTAGTTGATTGAAATATGGTCACATATGTGTCATTTGTTTAAATGTTAACTATATTCCAAACGGTTGTTCTCATTATGTGTTAGACATGACGTTGATGCAATCAGAAGATCAAGATGATCGGGTTGCAGTTGATCACTCATCAACACCACAAGGATCTAAAGATTTGAAGATCAAAAGATTCACGAGCATCATTCAAGGGGGAGTTTGTTGATACACTCCCTATTATGTCACGTGAAGACTTTGAAGATTCTCCGACACAAAAGACATGGAAGACGAACCATCACGAGTAGCGTCCAAGGGGGAGTTTGTTGGTACACTTTATGTGGACGCGACTCGGCTCGGTTTGACTCGGTTCGGTTCAACTTGGTTTCGACACGAGGTGTACAAATCGGTTAACCGGTTATTAAAAAACTGGTTTAAAAAAAACCGGTTTTTTCACCCAAAATAAAAACCGATTTTTTTTTATAACCGATTCCGGTTACTAACCGGTTTTTTAGGTCCAAAACAATAACCGGTATAACCGGTTGGGACCAGTTTTTAACCGGTTTTTCCCAAAAAAAACCGGTTTTTACCGGTTTTTCCCCAAAAAAAAAACGGTTTTTTACCAGTTTTTCCCAAAAAAAACGGTTTTTTACCGGTTTTTTAATAACCGGTTCGGTTAATAACTAGTTTTTGAAGTCAAAAATAGTAACCGGTATAAAAACCGGCGGTTAAAAAAAACCGGTTAAAAAAACCGGTTATAAAAAAACCGGTTAAAAAAAACCAGTTTCGGTTTTTTTTCCGGTTTCGGTTCTAAAACCAGTTTTTTTGTACACCTCTAGCTCAAGCCCGACGTCACGACATTCCTCCGTCGTGCGCCCCAGAGTTCGACACGCAAAGCACGGAGCGCCGCAAACCAAGTCCCGATGACACATCATCATTGTGATGTCATGATGATGTCACAAGTTGTCAAATGTTTACAAATCTTATCTGTGTCGTATGGTTGGGCCGAATGAATTGACATTGGGCTTTGACTTCTCATTTGGGCCAGAACCATTTGGGCCGAAATTACATATCGACGAAACAGGGTATTTGGGCATGATTAAGGGACGAAACCCTTTTGGTTTCGTCGCTTTTGATGTTTCGTCGTGCCATCTTTGTGTTTCGTCATGGTCTGTGTCTGTTTCCTATAAATACCCTTCATAGTTTCTGTGTGAAACTGATGAGTATGAGAGAGCTGTGAGACTTAGTGAGAGTCTGTAAACATTGTTTATATATGTTTGGGTTGTACTCATCCCTAATCAATAGATATTGAATCTTTGGTTACGCGTGTGTTTTACACTGTGTTTGGTTTGCACCGTCACGGGGATTCCGCACCCGCGATTGTGTTTGTTATAAACAAGGATTCGGTTTCGTATTCTATCCACCTAGAAAAACGAGACCTTCATACAAACACAAGACATTAATTTCAATCATATCAAAACTAGGAATCTTGTTTCTCATAATTAACCACACTTAGTTATTAAATTAACACTAAACTCCTTGTTAGCCCAACACATAAAAAAACCGAGCTTGCTTGCATCATAAGTATGAGCACGGAGCACAAGCTATATGTTGGATACCATGCCCCGATAACGCACCGACCTGTGACCTGTAAACAAACCCGAATAATCCAACAATCACCCCCTTAATCGGTGTTTGTTTTACGCCTTCACTGCAGCACCGAATCACCTCGGTTTCGAACCACTGTGACATCTAACGGACACCCGATCTTCACCTCGATCACGTCCAATGTCTCTGATCGTGATTTCACTATTCTGTCAAGCTCTTCCTTGATAAGCACACCTTGCGTATCAACCACCAACTAGACACCAGCCACCCACTGCACCGTCTTCGAGGCGCTAAGCGAATATCACAGCCACCAGCTGTTTCGTTTCTACCACGCTACACCCATTGGTTTTTCTGCTGTAAAAATTCGACACCTCCTTGCGATTCTTATCCACGGCGAGAAAGAGTATCCGACAAATAAAAACACGATCCCTTCTTCGTTCTTCGATCAACAAACTAGGTTGACAAGCCCGCTGATTTGGCCTGAATCTCGACTCGTCTCCGCTACCCTTTTGATCCTCTAGAACCGTAAACCCTCGAAACCACCGACCTGCGATCACCTAGTTGTTCTCTCCGATCACTGCTGATCTATTACCTCCGATCACTACACACCGGTAACCTCTGATCCCTACAGCCTTTTCTTCCACGTTAATCACAACTAACAGCCATGAAACATACCGATGTTCACCCGTCACCCCCGTCATCCAAACCGGTACCCTCCGCACGACAACGATTGACACGAACACCACAACGTCTCCGTCTTCTGTGACACCTGTGTCACTTCAACCATCAAACAAATGCCAAACCAATGAAATATTGTATTTCATACTTGGGATTTGTAAAAATATGTGTATCGTTTGCACATATCAACTCTTGTTCGACTTTAAGCTTTAAATCGCTTTCTGAAGGGTTATAAGCGCTCTGATGCGTAAATATAACCAGTTTAATCCAACGAACACTCCGGAATAGTGAAATAGGCTTCACATACCTTAAATAACCTTTACATAACTTAGAAATAAGTTTTGAAGGCTTTGGTATGCAAAAATCAAGTTTAATCGCTTACAGGGACTTAATTCTACAAACTGCGAAAGTATGCCAATTTGAACTGTAACGAACATTCTGGAACATGACCATAAGTTAAACACACCTTAAATATCCTTTATATAGCTTAGAAATAGGCTTTGAGGGGTTTTGTGTGCTAAAATAAACTTTTGGGTCATTCAGGGACTAAAAGCGTCAAAAAGTGCATAAGTTTGCATTTTCGAGCATAACTTACGTTCTGAATACATCCGGACATCCAAAAATTTATGTAAGCACTAAAATATTTTATTTTAGTGTTTAGCATAAGAAAAATCCATTCGTCACGCCATTTGGATCGTTTTTCGCGCTTATGCGCATTCCGTCGTAATTAACCGAACAACGCAATCGTACGGCCAAACGACCCGACATTCGAGATATTTTTGAGCACATTTTAAGTTCCCTATACTTTAACTTCATTTTAGAGCTTTGAAATGGGGTTAACGGGGCTTAAACGTGTCAAAAGTGCATCAAATAGCAAGTTTGGAGCTCCAGGGCCTGTTCTGCCATTTTTCAAACTTTCTGGTCTGCAGGTCCTTGCGCACCTCAATGTTTTTTGTGTTACGGTGCGCAAGCAGGGGTCAGATGCAGAAACTTTTTTTTAACAGCCTGTTTCCAGCCTTTAAACCCTCCAAATGCCAATGCCACTTGTCAATAACTGGTGGTGGGGGCAAAATGAGCGACCATAACATTCCGACAAGTGTACGGGTGAGATCAAGGCACGTTATTCGATAAACGATCCTAACGGTTGTCCATTTACTATAAATACCCACCTCAACTTCACTCATTCCTCACAAGAATCTGATTTGAGAAGCTCTAAGTTGAAACCATTGTTTCATACCTGAGCTGCTTGGATCAAGATTAGCTTTCGGGGACCCTTTGTAAGTGTTCCTTCATTCTTTTATTGCTTTTCAAGTCCGAAAGTCAAACTTTGTTTGACTTTCTGCATTGACCAGTTTATGGTCGATGCGAAGTTCGTTTGAACTTCATAACGTGAGCGTGATCATGATGGTTATAGTCCTTAGTGACTATACCTACTTATTACCACTTTATCTAGGCTCAGTGACGAGTCGTAGTTTCGGCCAAAATGCGCATTCTTGCGTATTTTGTAACCAAACTACTCTTGGGTATCAAAACCGTTTGTTTTGATACCAAACCTGTTTTCTAAACTTAGTTAAGCATGTTCTAACATGCTTAGCTCGTCACTTTTAGTTTAGTGCTTATATAGGGTCGTAAGGTAAGCGATCTAAACAATCGCTTATACTTTCGAACCCGACCCGTTTGGTCGATCATTAGGATCCGACCAAGCACATTAGGTGACCATAGTATATAGGGAATAACCTTCCGAGGTTATACCTTATGGTCGCTTCGTTTAAGTAGTTGGATGATAGGTAGTTTATATGCCTTAGGTAAATTACCAAAATACCCCTTTGATGCCAAAATTCATTTTAAACTTATGTAACATAACCTAGGACCTCTAAACTGATTTATCAACAATATTAAACATGTTAAGGCATATTATACTTATCATAGGACTATTTAGGCGGTCCGAACGCGTTTCACGCGAACGACGCGTTAAAGTAGCATAAGCTACCTAAACGGGTCGTAATGGGTCGTAAGCACTTAGGTTAGGTTTCATTTTAGTATGTAGGCTTTGTTAAACCATATTACATGAGTTCCCATACTCATTTGGTTTACAAGCTGTCATCCTATCCGATCCTCCGATTTAGGTCCGGTTTATTAACGTAGTTACCTATATTAGGTACCGTTTGATTTCCGTGATCTCTAGCATTGTTTGGTTGTTACTCAAGGACTACTAAGCAATCTCAAGTGAGTACATAGTTCCCCTATTTTTACTGTTTTCCAAACTGTTTTGGGGTGAAGCATGTGTTATTTTCATGATTTCAAAGTATAATTGATTATACATGTTATTACTTATCATTTGACAAACTAAATGACTATCTATGGTTTAAACACTGATTTCTCAAAGAACATAAAATAAAATGTTGAATTGTACTTATTTTATGTTCACTAGACCGATTGTTAGTATGATATAGCGCTATAGGATTAGACACCCCATTCTTGTTGTCATGGAATGTCTGAAACCAATTTGTTTCTCCATCCAAATAGGGATTGCCTTTGTGGTATCCTTATATTCTCAAAGGTGTAGTTTGATGCACTAGGTCTGAATGAATTCTTAAATCACACATTTAAAGTATATTTTGATATACTCCCAAAAGTATAGTTTGATATACTCTCATGTGTGGTATTGTACAGAACCAACATATATATTTTATCAACAAACCAAAACATATTTTTAATATGTTATTTACAAATCCAAAGTATACTTTTAATATGCTACTATAAGGTTATTCGTTTAACCTTACATTATTTTACAAAGCATAACTTTTGATTTATTCAAACACTTTGTTTTGTACATTTTTACTTGTGGTTTAAGAAATCTCATTTTACTTACCATACATAACTTTTGTTTACACATTACATGGTTTACATTTAACTTGAGTTATACAATAACATTGGACTATTGGTTTAAACATGAACATTCTATATTGGTGGTTTGGTTTGAGTAAGTGACTTAAGTAACGAGGCGTGTGTAATATGATACAAGCATGGTGGATACGCCGCTGTTACTTCCTATATATAAGTGTTTGTATGGTATTACATATCGTAGCGTTATTTGAATCATTTCAATTTAAGTCATATAACATTTTATACAAATAACATACTTTTCATAAGACATTGTTTTACAAAAACTTATCTTATACAAATTCATTTTTACTTGGTTATTCAATTAACCTTACATTACTCTTTTACGTATCATCTACTTTATCATCACTTTTCGAATGATTTATAAAACTAAACATTTTACAAGGATCATGACTGACTTTTGTTGAACAACTCTTTCTAAACTTATAAGTCATGAATCCTATATTCACAAAACCTATGTATCTCACAGGCATTTTTATGCTGACGTACCTATTTTTACACATGATTCAGGTACTGATTTGCAAAGATTTGTTGATACATGCTACATTTAGGATGGACTCGTGCCTTATCAACTTTAAAACTTGGAAGATCATAGTTGTACTTATTTGATTGAATTAAAACAATGAGTTCATTTACTCAATAAAACAAAATTATTTATTCCATGGTTACGAAACAATGATTCTGTTACAACACTCCCCGACGTTTTTGCCACGTCTTGTTGTTTTACGTGGTCGGGGTGTGACAGAAAAGTTGGTATCATAGCCAATGGTTATAGGGAATTAGGTTATTAGTAATGCTTTGACCTAGACTATAACCTTCCTAGGACCTTAACACAAGTTTTCTTGTGTTTAGTTTTAAAACAATACCGTCACTTATTTTTAGGTGACAACCAGAATAAGAACACAAATTTCTATCCCGCTTTGAAAACTAATCATCTGTTCTAGGATGATTTATTGTAAGGTTTTGAACCCTTTAAGTTTTCAAAATCCCGTCAAAGTTGGTCTAAATAATGTGAACACGTGCAAACTGGAAGGGTGGGTGCCTGTACCCTGAGTTTTCTGTCTATGGCTAGAGTGTTCGTACAAATCCACATAATCGGACCAGTCACTCTTACCTGGGAACTCTTGGGGTGAGTGTCCACTTATAGGCGAGCATGTCTTCGCGATACATTATTTTTGACCTATTTACTTTGATAAATCACCAGGGTCGTTTGTTGCTTTGTAGTAACAAACAAATGACCATCATCCTTGCTTTCATCATATTTGTTTCATCTCATTCTTTTCGTCTAATTCTCTCACTCGTTTCCTTTCATGTTCCTCTTTTAGAATGCCTCCTCGACGCGACAATCAGATGGCGAATGCCGAACAGGCGGAAATCATCGCGCAGCAAATGGCTGCTCCCTTCCCAAATATTTATGCTCAAATGATTCAAGCCATCAACAACAACAATGCTCCATGCAATTTCAAGAATATTAACTCGGCTAAACCGGTCAAGTTTAGTGGTTCTGAGGGAGCAACTGGGCTTCTTCAATGGTTTGAGAGCATTGAGAATACTTTCCGTCACGTTCAGTGTCCTGAAAATCGCAAGGTCGAGTTTTCTTCGAGTGTATTTCAGAAGAGGGCTCTTATGTGGTGGAACGGGGTTATGAGAGACCACGGTGCTGAGGTTGCATTAGCACAGACTTGGGCCGAGCTTAGGGCTCTTATGATGAAGGAATTTTGTCCTCGTCATGAGTTAAGGGCTCTAGAAAGGGAATTTGATGATTTGATGCAAGACAGTGGAGAACATCGAGCCTATACTGACCGCTATGAGGAATTGAGCCTGTTATGCCCTACTATGGTTACGCCTCTGGATAAGGCGATTGAGAAATACATTGATGGTCTTCCTGACGTAGTTCAGGATATCGTTACTGGCAGCAACCCTACTACTGTCAGACAAGCCATTGAATTGTCTGCCACTCTGACTGAATCCCATATCAGGAAGGGTAAGCTGTTTCGGAAGGGTGACCCAAGACCATCTGACAAGACTGCTCAAGATGAACCAAAGGAAGAACATGCTGAGGTGTCCAAGAAGAAGAAGCGCAAAGCCTCTCAAAACTACGCTGTAACTGCTCAAGACAAACAGGTTGCACCAAACCAACCAGCACAACCTCGCAAAAGGCAAAACTATGTTGGTACCGCACCTTTGTGCAACAAGTGCAACCGTCATCATCTAGAGCAAGAGCAGTGTCACAAATGTATCCACTGTGGGCGGTTGGGACATTTGATCAATGTTTGTCGTTATGCAAATCAAGCTGCTGCAAACCCTGCTGCTGTTCAAGCACGGTTCCCTCCGGGGTCATGTTATAACTGTGGTGACCTTACCCACTACAGAAACAATTGCCCAAGACTTGTTAACATACCTCCAGCGCGTGGAAGAGTGTTTAACATCAATGAGGCAAACGTGAACAATGATGCAGCAGTGAACAATTAGTGTTTTGTATTTCCTTAGTTGTTATCTTTTGACACTTCAAGACAATTCGGTTGTTACATAAATAAAGATTTGTTGTATTTATTTCTGCAAAATTTATGCGTTTGTGTGAGTGCTTGATGCAACCTTATGATGTCAACCCAAAGACAAACTACTTGTGTGGTTCTGTCATTTTATGATCACTTGTGATCTCCCCAAGAACCTTAAACACTCGTTTCTTTTAAGAAACAAAGCCAAACTCTTTTTGAAAATCCTTCTATCTTTATAGATGGATCCTTGAAAATCATTAAAGTGCCAAATGAAATCCATGGATTGGATTCCTAGTGTGCTTTAAATATCCATAACTAAAGATAACAAATTAAAGAATCAAGTTAACTAAATTTGTGCTTGTGTGTTTTCTTACATGTTTTGTGGTTGTATCTGATCCATCCAAATCCTCATAGAATCTTCCATATCTCATACGAGAGATTCATAATAGGATATCCAAAGATACTATCTTAAATCCTTAATGGACTTCAACATTGTAGTTAATTCCCTTGGGTTATAAAGTACTATTCTATAATTGGACCTCTTGAATGGTCTGGTTAAACAGATTGATTTTTGAAAATCTGATTAGAAATATCATGTGATGATATAATTAAAAAGATCCCTTAAGTGGTATATTTAAGGAGATCATACGATGATCTAGTTAAGAAGATCATGTGTTGATCTAGTTAAAAGGCTCGTTCGTTGATCTAATTGAAAGGACCCTTTGGTGGTCTAGTCGAGTCGCTTCATGTTTATTCAATTGACTTTTCCTCTACGCATTATGAAATGAACTGTGCGGACTGTGCAAGGAATTTCGTAATTATGGAGGCCTACATAATTATGGAATTCAGTGCACAGAAACCACAGTAAGCTTTGACATGTGTTAAGACCTATAGTGACAAGAATAATGATACGGGAGAAGTCTTGGACCTTGACCGATGTCATTTTATCTTACACTCCCCAATTCTGATTTCAAGCACACACAAGTTTCCTATGATAAGTCTTCATAAGAAACGTTCTTCTGTCCGTAGTTCAAAATTCCATGTTTTACTACTACAAGGAATTCACTTTGAGGGTTAAAAAATTCGCTAAGAGTCCTAACATGGCCCAGAGTTTTACTTAAGGGTTTAATGGAGCTATTAGAAGGCGAAACCGTCACAGCTGTCTTCACAAATTTCCTCTAGAATTAAATTTTGGGACGAAATTTCCTAAAGTAGGGGAGACTGTGACACCTGTGTCACTTCAACCATCAAACAAATTCCAAACCAATGAAATATTGTATTTCATAGTTGGGATTTGTAAAAATATGTGTATCGTTTGCACATATCAACTCTTGTTCGACTTTAAGCTTTAAATCGCTTTCTGGAGGGTTATAAGCGCTCTGATTCCTAAATATAACTAGTTTAATCCAACGAACACTCCAGAATAGTGAAATAGGCTTAACATACCTTAAATAACCTTTACATAACTTAGAAATAAGTTTTGAAGGCTTTGGTATGCCAAAATCAAGTTTAATCGCTTACAGGGACTTAATTCGACAAACTGCGAAAGTATGCCAATTTGAACTGTAACGAACATTCTGGAACATGACCATAAGTGAAACACACCTTAAATATCCTTTATATAGCTTAGAAATAGTCTTTTAGGGGTTTGGTGTGCTAAAATAAACTTTTGGGTCATTCAGGGACTAAAAGCGTCAAAAAGTGCATAAGTTTGCATTTTCGCGCATAACTTACGTTCTGAATACACCCGGACATCCAAAAATTTATGTAAGCACTAAAATATTTTATTTTAGTGTTTGGCATAATAAAAATCCATTCGTCACGCCATTTGGATCGTGTTTCGCGCTTATGCGCATTCCGTCGTAATTAACCGAACAACGCAATCGTACGGCCAAACGAACCGACATCCGAGATATTTTTGAGCACATTTTAAGTTCCCTATACTTTAACTTAATTTTAGAGCTTTGAAATGGGGTTAACGGGGCTTAAACGTGTCAAAAGTGCATCAAATAGCAAGTTTGGAGCTCCAGGGGCCTGTTCTGCCATTTTTCAAACTTTCTGGTCTTCAGGTCCTTGCGCACCTCAACATTTTTTATGTTACGGTGCGCAAGCAGGGGTCAGATGCAGAAACTTGTTTTTAACAGCCTGTTTCCAGCCTTTAAACCCTCCAAAGGCCAATGCCACTTGTCAATAACTGGTGGTGGGGGCAAAATGAGCTACCATAACATTCCGACAAGTGTACGGGTGAGATCAAGGCACGTTATTCGATAAACGATCCTAACGGTTTTCCATTTACTATAAATACCCACCTCAACTTCACTCATTCCTCACAAGAATCTGATTTGAGAAGCTCTAAGTTGAAACCATTGTTTCATACCTAAGCTACTTGGATCAAGATTAGCTTTTGGGGACCCTTTGTAAGTGTTCCTTCGTTCTTTTATTGCTTTTCGAGTCATAAAGTCAAACTTTGTTTGACTTTCTGCATTGACCAGTTTATGGTCGATGCGAAGTTCGTTTGAACTTCATAACGTGAGCGTGATCACGATGGTTATAGTCCTTAGTGACTATACCTACTGATTACCACGTTATCTAGGCTCAGTGACGAGTCGTAGTTTCGGCCAAAATGCGCATTCTTGCGTGTTTTGTAACCAAACCACTCTTGGGTATCAAAACCGTTTGTTTTGATACCAAACCTGTTTTCTAAACTTAGTTAAGTGTAACAACTGTGCTTGTAATCACTATGAACAGTTCTATTATCAATAAAACAATGTTATTTGATCACAATGTTTGTTTTGTTATGTTTTACATTTTTCATGTTTTGACTTTTATGTAATTTCAAACTCTATATCACTTTCTGGAGAGTTATACGCAAACTAGTGCGTAAACGTACTCAGTTTAATGCGACAAATACTCCGGAACATCAACATATACTTAACATACCTTAAATAACCTTTACATAACTTAGAAATAAGTTTTGAAGGCATTGGTATGGCAAAAACAAGTTAATTCGCTTACAGGGACTAAACTTGACAAACTGCGAAAGTATGCCAATTTGAACTGTAACGAACATTCCGGAACATAACCATAAGTTAAACACACCTTAAATATCCTTTAAATAGCTTAGAAATAGGCTTTGAGGGGTTCGGTGTGCGAAAATAAACTTTTGGGTCATTCAGGGACTAAAAGTGTCAAAAAGTGCACAAGTTTGCATTTTCGCGCATAACTTACGTTCTGAATACATCCGGACATCCAAAAATTTATGTAAGCATGACTATATTATATTTTAGTGTTCTCCATAAGAAAAATCCATTCGTCGCATCGTTTGAATCGTTTTTCGCGCTTGTGCACATTCCGTCGTAATTAAGCGAACATCGCGTTCGTACGACCAAACGAACTGACATCAGACATATTTTTGAACATGTTTCATGTCCACAATGTTTAGGCATCATTTTAGGGCCTTAAAGTTGGCTTTACGGGCCTTAGAAGTGTCGGAAATGGCCTTAAACACGTGCAGGGACTGAAACTGTCATTTTTCAAACATGTTTGCTGATCAGAAGGGCCAGGCGGCCCGCATTGTGTTTGTCTGATCCTGAAGCGGGCCGCGTCCCACTATCAGACCAGATTAAATGTTTTTAACAGCACGTTGCAGCTGTTTGATCCTCACCCACACATTCCCAATTGCTTAGTCAGATGATAAGGACCATTTTTAGGCACCATAAATTTCCAACACATGTACGGGTAGGATTAAGGCACGTTTTCCATGAAACGATCTTAACGGTGGACCGAATACTATAAATACCCCACCCCCCATGCTTCATAATCACAAGAACTTTGATTTGAGAAACTCTAAGTTGAAACAATTGTTTCATACCTGAGATTTTTGAATCGAAGTTAGCATTTGGGGAACCTTCGTAAGTATTCTTTCGTTCTTTTCCTTATTTTATTGCTTTTCGAGTCAGAAAGTCAAACTTTGTTTGACTTTCAGCGTTGACCAGTAATGGTCAATGCGAAGTTCGTTTGAACTTCGCAACGTGAGTGTAATCACGTTGGTTATAGTCCCTTTGGGACTATGCCTACTGATTACCACGTTGTCTAGGGTCGTAGGGTAAGCGATCTGATAAATCGCTTATACCTCGAACCCGACCCATTTGGTCGATCATTAGGATCCGACCAAACACATTAGGTGACCATTGTAGGTAGGGAATAACCTTCCGAGGTTATACCCTATGGTCACATCGTTTAAGTAGTTGTATGATAGGTAGTTTATATGCCTTAGGTAAATTACCAGAATACCCTTTTCATGTATAAATGGTAATTAAGCATATGTAACCTAAACCTTTGTCACATAACTGATTATGTAACATGTTTAGGCATATAACACTTGTCATAGGGCTAGTTAGGCGGTCCGAACGCGTTTCACGCGCACGACGCGTTAAAGTAGCATAAGCTTCCTAAACGGGTCGTAATGGGTCGTAAACAATTATGTTAGGTTTCATTTAGTATGTAGGCTTTGTTAAACCAAATGACACGAGTCTCTACACTCGTTTGGTTTACGAACCCTCATGCTACCCGATCATCCGATTTAGGTCCGGTTTATTAACATAGTTACCTATATTAGGTGCCGTTTGATTCCGTGATCTATACCATTGTTTGGTTGTCACTCCAGGACTACTGAGTAATATCAAGTGAGTACATAGACCCCTCTTTTACTGTTTTCCAAACGTTTTGGGGTGGAACACATGTGCCTACTTGTTACTTTCATGCTTTCCTGTTTTCACATCATATACATGCTATGTTCATTAGTACATTATAGTACATGATTTCATTACATCTTATGCTAGGTGTGCCCATTGTGTGCATTACTTAGTACATCGTTTTTCATTACATTTCATACTAGGTGTGCCCATTGTGTGCATTACTTAGTACATCGATTTACATTACATTTCATGCTAGGTGTGCCCATTGTGTGCATTACTTAGTACATCGTTTTACATTACATTTCATGCTAGGTGTGCCCATTGTGTGCATTACTTAGTACATCGTTTTACATTTCATTTCACGCTACGTATGTTCATTTGATTACATACTTAGTGCATCATTTTCACATGCTTACATTTTGGGTATGACATTTGGTTTGTTTAACATGGAACAATACATTCATTAACATTGATCATGCCATTCGTTAGTAGGTAGTGGTACCATAGGAATTGACAACTCCCGTTCCGGACATCCTGGGTATGGGGATGAAAGGAATGACCGAATTCGATATACATAACTTAGATAAACCTTTAATTTGTTTAAGGGTTATCGCCACAGTCTCAAGGCTTGGATGTATGCATTTTAACAATACCGCATAGATGTTTGTATCAGTATAGCTTGCATTTGTTACATAAAACATAACTTTGATTTAAACTATGTTTTACTTCAATACCTTGTTTTGTGCATTTCACATATGGTTTAGTTGATATATTTCACTTACCATACATGACATTTTGGTTACACATTACATGATTTACATTGAACATAAACATTTTTGACATTGATATACACATTTGGTGGTTTACATTGGACATTGACATTTTGATATGGTTTACACAATAACACTTGACAATTGGTTTGTACATGAACAAGTTACATTGGTGGTTGTTTGGGTAAGTGATTTGAGTAACGATACGTGTGTAATATGATACAAACATGGTGGATACGCCGCTGGTACTTCCTATATATAAGTGTTTGTATAATATTACATAGCGTAACGTTATTTAAATCATTTCAGTATAGACATATTACATTTTATACAAATTACATATTTTTCACACGACATTGGTTTACAAAACAATTTATTTTATACAACTCATTTTAAATGGTTATTCATTTAACCTTACATTTATTTATACATGTCAACTGAACTTATCGTTTTTCAAATGATTTACAAGACAAAGCAAAGTACGGGGTTCATGATTAAACATTTTTCCTAAACTCAAGTCATGAATCCTATTTTCACAAAACCTATGTATCTCACAGGCATTTTTATGCTGACGTACCTATTTTCACATGTGTTTTCGGGAGCTTTTCCGTAAGATGTTGATCATGATTCTAGGGCGGACCTGTGCCTTAGAGACTAAAACTGGAGATAGACTTGTTTAATTATGTTATAAACTCTATGTTTCCTGTTTAAGACGATGTAACACTCTTGTTTAATAAATAAAATATAACTTTGTATGCCATGGTTGTGAAACAATTTATTCTGTTACGACACGCCCCGATGTTTCCGCCGCGATTTGTTGTTTTACGCGGTCGGGGTGTGACATTAAGCATGTTCTAACATGCTTAGCTCGTCACTTTTAGTTTAGTGCTTATATAGGGTCGTAAGGTAAGCGATCTAAACAATCGCTTATACTTTCGAACCCGACCCGTTTGGTCGATCATTAGGATCCGACCAAGCACATTAGGTGACCATAGTATATAGGGAATAACCTTCCGAGGTTATACCTTATGGTTGCTACTTTTAAGTAGTTGTATGATAGGTAGTTTATATGCCTTAGGTAAATTACCAAAATACCCCTTTGATGCCAAAATTCATTTTAAACTTATGTAACATAACCTATGACCTCTAAACTGATTTATCAACAATATTAAAAATGTTAAGGCATATTCTACTTGTCATAGGACTAGTTAGGCGGTCCGAACGCGTTTCACGCGAACGACGCGTTAAAGTAGCATAAGCTACCTAAACGGGTCGTAATGGGTCGTAAGCACTTAGGTTAGGTTTAATTTTAGTATGTAGGCTTTGTTAAACCATATTACATGAGTTCCCCTACTCATTTGGTTTACAAGCTCTCATCCTATCCGATCCTCCGATTTAGGTCCGGTTTATTAACGTAGTTACCTATATTAGGTACCGTTTGATTTCCGTGATCTCTAGGATTGTTTGGTTGTTACTCAAGGACTACTAAGAAATCTCAAGTGAGTACATAGTTCCCCTATTTTATTGTTTTCCAAACTGTTTTGGGGTGAAACATGTGTACCTATATGTTATTTTCATGATTTCAAAGTATAATTGATTATACATGTTATTACTTATCATTTGACAAACTAAATGACTATCTATGGTTTAAACACTGATTTCTCAAAGAACATAAAATAAAATGTTGAATTGTACTTATTTTATGTTCACAAGACCGATTGTTAGTATGATATAGCGCTATAGGATTAGACACCCCATTCCTGTTGTCATGGAATGTCTGAAACCAATTTGTTTCTCCATCCAAATAGGGATTGCCTTTGTGGTATCCTTATAGTCTCAAATGTGTAGTTTGATGCACTAGGTCTGAATGAATTCTTAAATCACACATTTAAAGTATATTTTGATATACTCCCAAAAGTATAGTTTGATATACTCTCATGTGTGGTATTGTACAGAACCAACATATATATTTTATCAACAAACCAAAACATATTTTTAATATGTTATTTACAAATCCAAAGTATACTTTTAATATGCTACTATAAGGTTATTCGTTTAACCTTACATTATTTTACAAAGCATAACTTTTGATTTATTCAAACACTTTGTTTTGTACATTTTTACTTGTGGTTTAAGAAATCTCATTTTACTTACCATACATAACTTTTGTTTACACATTACATGGTTTACATTTAACTTGAGTTATACAATAACATTGGACTATTGGTTTAAACATGAACATTCTATATTGGTGGTTTGGTTTGAGTAAGTGACTTAAGTAACGAGGCGTGTGTAATATGATACAAGCATGGTGGATACGCCGCTGTTACTTCCTATATATAAGTGTTTGTATGGTATTACATATCGTAGCGTTATTTGAATCATTTCAATTTAAGTCATATAACATTTTATACAAATAACATACTTTTCATAAGACATTGTTTTACAACAACTTATCTTATACAAATTCATTTTTACTTGGTTATTCAATTAACCTTACATTACTCTTTTACGTATCATCTACTTTATCATCACTTTTCGAATGATTTATAAAACAAAACATTTTACAAGGATCATGACTGACTTTTGTTGAACAACTCTTTCTAAACTTATAAGTCATGAATCCTATATTCACAAAACCTATGTATCTCACAGGCATTTTTATGCTGACGTACCTATTTTTACACATGTTTCAGGTACTGCTTTGCAAAGATTCGTTGATACATGCTACATTTAGGATGGACTCGTGCCTTAGCAACTTTAAAACTTGGAAGATCATAGTTGTACTTATTTGATTGTATTAAAACAATGAGTTCATTTACTCAATAAAACAAAATTATTTATTCCATGGTTACAAAACAATGATTCTGTTACAACACTCCCCGACGTTTCCGCCACGTCTTGTTGTTTTACGTGGTCGGGGTGTGACATCTTCCGCTGTTAAACAACCCCGAAACAACACCTTCTTTTATGACTGCCCTCCACCGACCGACACACCCGCCGGCGGCGGAGGCTTCCCCGATACGAGCCCTAGGCTCTGATAGCAAATGTTGGATACCATGCCCCGATAACGCACCGACCCGTGACCCGTAAACAAACCCGAATAATCCAACACTATATAATCGACCTTATTCGAAAAGCGGTCAATGACCACCATCACCAAGTCCTTCTGACCTTGTGCCATGGGTCTATGTAAAACTTCAGATTTAAGCACATAGAAAAAACATCATACATCATGTCGCAATTATATGATTACGAAAATGTATTAGAAATGATAGTAAGTTAGAAACGAAATACGACAGTAGTATATTGGCGTAGTTCACGTATTTGACAAATGCATAGGCGTGTAATGACATTTTTTGTTCGGCATATGTAAATATGGTGGATCCATGTAACCAGAAAGAACTACTCAGAGTTCCCTATTATATATGCATAAAACCTGCTAGTGATCAAGGAGAAAGGGAAGTCATTAAATTATGAGTAACTCGTTACAGTATATGGATATTGTCCTCAAATATGAAGGGTTACATTAATCTAACTGCATCTAACAATTGGGTTGGTTGAAAAAAATTTCCCTTGAGTATTTTTACAGTAAGAAAAATTGTCTTGACCAGTGATTCCCACTTGCTTTGTAATGATTCCAGTACATTTATATTTTCCGCTACAATCAAACGTAATCGCTTGCTTTGACACCGAAGACCCATGTATATTTAGATACATCACATCGCTTACTTGTACCGCCGAAAGTTTTGGCTATATAAAAGAACCATGTGAGTACATTTAGGTTGTAGGATTTACGACTATAATATGGTAAAAATTATACTTACTGGTGCTGGGCAATAACCATTTGCATTATTCGTACAGTAATGCTGATCAATTATAATTGGATTTTCTACGTTCACCATATGGATGTCCTGAAATACAATCCCCCTAGCATACCCAGATCCTCCCTGCGGTACAAGAACACAATATTTATATTTGATATTATTTAAAAAGGATACATATATATAGGAAGTTTTCATTTAATTTTACTGGCACTGTCTTGATTCGTAATCCATTTGTGGTTCCAGTCATGTTACAATTTCGCACGCGCACTTTTTCGACTGTGTCATGACGACGATTTTCTCCAAGGCTTCCAATACTGTAGAAACGCACTAGTGATGAGTGAGGGGGAATATGTGTACATATGTCAAAAAATCAAAAGCAATGATCATTTGATACCTTATGCCATGGCCAGGTCCGCAATTCACCCTCGTGACATTGATGTCGTATATACCACCATTGATAGCCACACAATCATCACCTATTTTTATGGCATCAAGGCGAATTACACATTACGTTATACAATATAATACTTACTATATACGACCCAAGAAGTACTAATCTCATACCAGTGCGAATATTAGAGTCGTGGATATTTATCTGTGATGAAACACTGAGGTCGATCCCATCAGTATTGGGGCTGTCTGCTGGTGCTAAAATTCGAAGAAATCCAATATCTACATTTCGGCAATTAACAATGCTAATATGAAGGCTTGAGCTGTCAACATGAGTTGTGTCACGCAACCGGAGGCCTTCACATCCATTAAAATGTAAAGCCTAAAACAATTCACAAACACGTATTAATTATTTTATGAAACTCATCATCAATCTATAAAGATTAGACATCTTACCGTTGGGCGTCTTGCCTTCTGCATAAAAAAACAATTGAATTAGTAACATCTTTATGATGTTTGATATTGTACTTGAGCAAGATTGGGATATTAACCTTGTTTCCCCACCACATTGAGCCCCGACCATTAATTTGGCCAGGCCCGTTAATCGTGAGTCCTTGTATCAAATTGAAACCTAACCAAAAGCCGTTCTTTGACCAACCTTTCCATCCATACAGTGTCTTTGGTGCAACAATGCTGCCCAAAAGCTACTCATCAAAACAAAAGTTACAATATTAGTTAAAATTATGATATTCACTTTCATACCAAATTAAGAGTTCACATTATTTGATTTAGGAATGTATGATTAGCATACTAGAAACATGACTATCGTGGTAAAGTATTAATGTCGGATGTATCTATCAGCAACAGACCATCGACATATAGTTAAACAAACCGATATAAAATATAGATTACCACTGGATCACTAAAATACAACGAAAAAATTAAGTTTTCATGACACCAGTCGACGAAAATCACCAGCTGATCAATGACACCTAGCATACGACAATATGATCACTCGTTGATTAGTGATGAATATTTTCGTCAAAGCCTTGCGTTTTGTAGTGGTACGTAATGTTTTGTAAGATAGAAAAATGGCATTATTTCCCTTACAAAATTGTACCCACAATGTAACACAATGTACCATCACTATAGGTTTTTTTTTGGTAGAATTTAATTAGGAGGGATAAAACGGAGGCTATTCGAAATAAATTACAAAATAGTAGTTTATACAATTTTCAGTCAATACTAGGGCGTTTTGAGATCTCTTAAAATATAAACAAGTAGTTTATATAATTTTCAGTGACTACCAGGGCGTTTTGGGATCCCTAATATATAAAACAATATTTATATATGACATTTAAAATAATTTAAATGTAAATTTAGATGTAAAAAGAAAGTCGTAAAAATGTAATTCGATTTTATCTTTGTTTTAAGAATATAATTTATTTTGAATGATAAATGTGGATGGGTAGAGAGATATACACTATTTTGTACCAATAAAATTATAAGCATAAACATTACTCTTAACTCGTTATAAGGAAAAGGGCACAATGCGTTTTAAGGAAAAGAGCACAATGTAAATAAGAAAACAAATAATATATAACTATGAATTGTATATTTTTATTTAATATCGGTCACTGAAAATAAGTCAATGAGGTATTTTCTAATATATCAATGGAAAATGTGTAAGTTGTGTTATGGTACATCATATTTAATAACAATCTAGATATGTAATTGTAATAATAAAAGTTAAATGCCATTTTAGTCCCTGTGGTTTGGGCCATTTTGCCAGTTTAGTCCAAAGGTTTTATTTTTAACCTGTGGGTCCAAAAAGATTTCACAGTTGCTATTTTAGTCCACTGGGTTAACTTCATCCGTTTTTTTTGTTAACGAGAAAGCCAATTCGGTCATTTTATATGGCTGAATTGCCCTTTTAGTTAACAGAATTACATACAAAGTGACCAAATTGGCCTTCTCGTTAACAGAAAAAACGGATGAAGTTAACCCAGTGGACTAAAATGGCAAATGTGAAACATTTTTGGACCCACATGTTAAAAATGAAACCTTTGGACTAAACTGGCAAAATGACCCAAACCACAGAGACTAAAATGACATTTAACTCTAATAATAATAATAAATACAGCTCCATGAAATTAGAATTGGCGTTTGATGAGAGGCAAACTAATATTAAAAAAAATGTTTGAACCACTAAGAACAAGCTTGTTTTCACGTTCATTTCTATAAAATAAAATCACGTTAATAATCTCAGTTATAGACTCGTTTTACCTGAACATTCACTGCAGGGTATTTGCACGGACCACTAAATGTAACAGGGCGTATTAGAAACAACTTCCTTGGTGGTATGATCATTGTCGGTTTTCGCGAAGTGTCGCTACATAAACCAGCCCATGCTCGAACAAAAGCCTGCGGACATGAACCTAATTAGAAAACAGATAACTGGCTTGTGGTTCTATAGCATGCAATGGAACCACATTCTCTTTTAATATAACTTGTAAACGTTGTTTACAATAGTGTCGTCTGTATTCCCATCTCCTTTTGCACCATAAGCCGTGACATCAAAAATGGCTGCACTTGCGCTTTGCGGGCTAGAAGAAATGTAGCACAAGCCGAAGAAGAGCACCATCAAGAAACCCTGCAAAGAGGAGAAGACATATTATTATAAGTGAAATGTAGCAAAATTTCGAGAAGAATATCATCGGATTTCTCACCATTTTTTATGATCAATCGAAAGTGGTATTTCTGATGTTGTTTGATTTAATCTGCAATGCCCCTCCACCCAACTTATATTGTGAGAAATGTAACTAGATTAAGTGTATGTGTACGTGCATGGAGATTCAGATTTTTTCGTATCAAAATTCAAAAATAAATTAAATGTATCTTTTGACTATTAAATATGTGTTTCTTGTCCCATTAAATGATATTTGTTTTAATATAGAACTTGTTTAAAAGTATTTAAGTACAACATTCAATACTTTGTCCGACTGTGATTTAATTATGGCGTTCGTTAGCATGATGCATGAACTATAGATTTTTTTTAAATGTCGTACCTAAAAAGTAAATAATCTATAAAAAATTAACTTGTTTATATTGTTTCCTTAAAACGAGTGTTTCCAAGTCTGTTAACCTTGAATTCTAAATTCGAGTTGACAATTATAAAAGTTTACATTTAATATACAATTTAGGCTTTAATTTGTTATATATATTATACATTTAAATATACCATTTAGTTTGGCTTTTATCATTATTTTAATATAAATTTTACTGGAAACTAAAGTATCTCCAAGATAAATTCTTTCTTTAGTTTTGAAATGCATGTATGTTATACCATTTAGTGTTTAACTGTTTTCAAACCCTTTAGTCTTACAATACATTGGATAAAATAAAAAGAAAGTAAAAACATTTGTAAGTCTTGTATCAAGTATAATATGAAATAGACATACTTTTAGACATAGTTATTAGACCATACATATGACTACTTTTTTTAACATTTTTTTTTTATAAATTCAAAATTAGTTGGTGTAAAAGAATTGCAGTACTAATGTAGCATATATAAAATTCAATATTGTTATATATTCCATTTATATGATACAAAATGAAACCATTTAATTATCAGATTGCATTTATTTAAAGACTAGTTAATTGAATTATTAAATTAATGATTTCTTAACAAGTATGTAAGTTTATATTAATTATACAATTAAACTGTTTGAAAAATGAATACAATTAATACAAACGTTGAAATAAAATTATTTACAAAATGAAACCATTTAATTATTAGATTGCATTTATTTATAAATAGTTAATCTAATTGTTAAATCAATGTTTCTTAACAAATATATAAGTTATTAATAGTTAATTTGAATTATTAAATAAATGATTTCTTAACAAATAAATAAGTCTATATTAATTATACAATTAAATGGTTTGGAAAATTAATGTAATTACTACAAACGTTAATATAATTATTTAAAACGTGTTATTTTGAATTTGAACGTTTTTTTCTCTTTATATTATACTTTTTTATTAAGTCTTTTGAACTACGAATGACTTACAAATAATTATAATAAAAGAAACACATAATAAATAATTATAAAGTATATTATAAATTATAAATAACCTAATATGATCACATCGAAATGCATATATAAAATAAAGTTCTAGTAAGCAATCTCAAACCTTTATCGTTGGTTAGAACTTTTTATTACAAGAAAATATTTAAACAGTTCGATTCACAAATAAATAATTATAGATAGAAAAATGGATGTTAACAATTTCAACTTTGAGCTATTAACGGAGATTGATTTCAACTCAGAAAAATATTACAGACAATCTCAACTTTTAATATATTTTTCTTTAGCGATCTCATACTAACTAACTCAGAGTTAACTTAGTTAGTTTTTGCTGACATGAATTGCCACATAAGAAGTCGACGTCATCTAATTAAACTTTGTCACACAACCAGTCTATGTTGCCACATAAGAAGTTCATGTCATTAAAACGTTGACTTTTTGCCACATAAGTTGTTCATGTCAGAGAAAACTAAATAGGTTAACTTAGTATGAGGTTGACAAAAGAAATTTTTGTTCAAAGTTGTGATTCTTAACATTAAGATTATTAGAATCTAATGTTCCTTATAAATAAGCGGTAAACAAATAACGTTAAATAGGTTAAAAAGTAAGAGTCCTTAAAATGTATCAATTTTTGTGTAACTTTTCAATATCACAATTTAAAATATTATATATCTATATTAAACAATGGAATATGAACACAAAAACAATTTCATTTTGATGTATTACTTCATCAGCTCAATGTTGTACATTGTGCATTAATGCTTATACATACGCCACTCAGATAAGGAAACACGACATGCATACGTGGACCAATACCATATGCCTGTCGTGTTTCCTTATTTGAGTGGTGTATGTATAAACATTAATGCACAATGTACAACATTGAGCTGAAGAAGTAATACATCAAAATGAAATCGTTCTTGTGCTCATATTGATAAATTTGTATCATGAACCATAAACCATACCTATGACAAACTTATCAATTTAAGCCCTTTTGCTTTCAGCTTTATTTCTTATGCAATCAGGGTTGGATAGGTGATTAGGTGCTTGGATTACTAGAACTTTGGCGAATGAGCCATGCCTCGTTCTTCAGTACGCCAATGTGGACGTTTTTACTATATATAAACATGGTGGAAAGGTCACCTTGTTCGAAAATTCGAGAAAAAGATGGCCAATGTTAGTGTGCCCCACAATAGATAATAGTTAAAATAGGTCATTTTATACCCTAAACGTATGAAACAAAGCTTCATTGATAGACCTTAATAGAGGTAGCCTTACTGATTCAGTTTTCACTGTTTAAGGTAGTTACAATCCTTAATCCACAGGTTAACCCAAGCCAAAAAGGATAACTTGTAAAGTCCTTTTGATTCATGTACTGTCTAAAATAAGGTCTAAAAGGCCGAGTACTTGTCGAGTAATTGCTACAAGATAGGTTGCTGAGACGATTTTCGTTAACTCCGCCTAATTGCTCGGATGCGATCAAACGGGGTCAACCTCAGCCAGAATCAGATCTAGTTAGACAACTCAAGCCGAGTTTGAATTAAAGAAAAAAATAAAACATAATTAATGTCTATCATATTAAAGATTGGGTATTATTTTTCAAGGAATGAATAAAATTTTTGAAATAATTTACTATTTCAACACCTGTTTTTATATTTGTATTGATATTTACGTATTTTGTTATAAATATTAATAAACTTATGATATTTAATATATTATATATGTCACACCTCAACCGATGGCGGAATCATCGGGGCACGGCACTGAGCGAAACAGATCGTCCAGGAGAAATCCATAACAACTAATTTTACCAAATATTTAAAGTTACGTCCCATACCATAACATACTTAGCAAATCAGTTAATACAGACATAGTATCTCAAAGACAAATAAATTGTTTCGACAACTCATAATTTATTGTGAAGTTTCAAGACTTCCTAACTTAATTCTTGAACAGCAAGCATAGCATAAGCATCCTAAACACCTGTCACATACGTTAAAATAAAAGTCAATACACATAGTGTAAAGGTGAGCATACAAGTTTAATAGTATAATAGATAGCGAAAGCGGTTTACGTATAACCAACATGTAACATGTTGAAAAGTGAAGCTAGCAGGTTATCGACAATGCAATATGCACATACGTGACTGCGAGTTGAAGAGTGCGCAACATATATCACCACTATGACACGTGAAGTAAAACCCTTAACAACCCCTGTCCACGACAGGTGCTGAGTCCAAACTATAGTACCATCGTTGCTAAGGTGTCAGGAAAAAATCACTTTGTAAACATAACATACAAGCATTCATCGAGTAACACGTATAACATGCAGTAACGTTTAGCGTATAAAAGTGTTTGCGTTGTGATTTGAAATAGGTAACGTATGTAACACCCAAAAGTGCGTAAAGCAAAAAGGGTTCGAGTATACTCACAGATCGTGTTAAATGAATAACACAGTCTTGGATTGAAGGGAGCACTGGAGTGTTAGCCTGATTACAGAACGATAGCATAAGCGATGAACAGTGCGTGAAACAGCGTGTCAGTGAAACCAGTGACGAAGAGTGATCCGATCGGATGACAATCCGGACGAATGGGACGGATGACCATTCGGTCGGATGATCACTCGTTTGGGATGGATGTGTTTGTGTATGATGTGATTTTGAAGCTTTCGTTATAGCATTTATAAAAGAGAGAAATATCTCTACCTTTCAGGTCGTCCGGTCGAACGGTCATCCGGACGGATGGTCGTTCACTCGGATGACGATCCGTTTGGGGTGAGATAGTTCAAAGGTTCAGGTCCCCAAGTAGTATAGCCATTCGATCGGATGGTGATCCGATCGGATGACCATTTGTTGGAAACTATGATTTGGAAGTTAAGCAAATTAGTTTGAGTGTCGGAACCCACAAGTCATCTGATCGGATTGTCGTTAGATCGGATGGCAATCCAATCGGACGGCAATCCGTTCAACGACCTGCTCTTTTAAAAACTTGTAAAATTCGTTAAGTTTAGAAAGTTTGCGGGTTGACCGAGACGGTATGACAACGTGTCAAACAACGGAAACCCTATCAAGTCCAAGTTATCCGATCGGATGGGAATCACCCCGTCCGATCAGTTAACTGTTCTTGACGGAACTTCATGTTCAACCCGTTAAGCCGGTCATCTCGTCGATACAAATCAGTTCTCAAACCAGCACTTCAGTAGAGAATGAGTAGAAGGCCTGAACGAGGTCAGATTCTATCGGTTTTTGGATGAAAAGTTAAGATCTTTGAAGAAAAGTGGAAATCAGTTGGAAAAATGTTCAGATTATGATGAAATCAGTGTTTAAACATGTCGTAATCTCTTAGATCTGAGTTGTTCTTGGTGGAATGAGGTCACACTTTGAAGTTCATGAAAACCCATGATGACATCATCCTCGAACAGCCCAAATCCGCCGATTTCATTGTGAAAAGTTAAGATTTGATGGTGAAAATGTTGAGAAAGTGTGCGTAAATGATAGAAGTACAAGATTTGAGTTGAAAACATATAAGAATCGCGAGGAATCGAGAGAAAAATAGGCCAAGAGCATGCTGGTCGAACGAGAGTTGTCACATCACATGAACAGTGATGTGACAGGTGATATTTATAGGTGAGAGGAGAGAAGAGGCGGTGCAAGTGTGATGGATCGGAGGGCCTCACGATCGGATGGCCATCCGATAGGATGGTCATCCGAACGGATGACCATTCGATCGAATGGTCCTTCGATCAGATGGTTCGAGTGAGTTAGTTTCCGACTTTTTATTTCATGTGTTGAGCGTTGCGATGCGTCTAAGCGAGTGTCGGTTTAAGCGATGCGATAGATTTAAATAATAGTTACACAAACAACATAACTAACATACAACAACCTAAATAAACTTGCGCTTCCAGTTCGCGATGAGATTGCGTTGCGATAGAGTTGTGATTGCGTTTGCGATTAATCACCTCAAATCATATAATAAACATGCACAGATAACACATAATAGCACACACACATAAAACAATATCCAGAACATGCGATTCAGGTTGTGATGATATTAGCATTAAGTAGGTAGCGATTAAACTGCGATTATTGCATTTACTCCACATAATACAACTAAAGCGACATAAATTAAAGTATCGGTTGACAAGTCAAAGAGTACAATCAATAATTAAGCAAGGAATGACAGATCGAATTAGCAATCTTTTCTTCCTTTGACTTTGACTTTTACTTTGACTTCAAAAAGGCGGGTTGTTACAGCCTCCCCTACTTTAGGGAATTTCATCCCGAAATTAGGATGCAGGCGTAAAAAATAGCTGTGGATACGTAGCCTTCGTGTCACTTTCGAGTTCCCAGGTGAACTCTGCGCCGCGTTTTCCTTCCTAGTGAACCTCTACTATGGGAATGCGTGAGCGTCGGAGCTTCTTGGTTTCTCGATCCATGATCTCGACAGGCTTTTCCACGAAGTGTAATGTTTCGTCCACTTGTGGATCCTTAAGTGGTACATGTAAATTATGCTCACCCAGACACTTTTTGAGGTTCGATACATGGAAAGTCAGGTGGACCTTGCTAAGTTCCTCCAGTAGTTCGAGTCTGTAGGCCACCTTGCCAATCCTTTCCTGAATTTTAAAGGGTCCAACATATCGAGGCGCGAGCTTTCCTTTCTTGCCGAATCTGATCACCCCCTTCCAAGGTGAAACCTTTAGGAGTACGTGATCGCCAACGTCAAATTCAAGGGGCTTGCGACGTCTATCGGCGTAACTTTTCTGACGACTTCGAGCTTTCAGCAGGTTGTCTCGAATTTGGAGGATTTTGTCAATCGTTTCTTGCAACAACTCAGGACCGGTAATTTGCGCATCTCCGATCTCGTGCCACACATTAGGCGATCGACATTTTCTTCCGTATAGTGCCTCAAATGGTGCCATTTGAATGCTAGAATAACAACTGTTATTGTACGAGAATTCGACTAAAGGTAAGTGCGCATCCTAATTACCACCAAATCTATGACACACGAGCGAAGCATGCCTTCAAGGGTGCGAATCGTTCTTTCAGTCTGACCGTCGGTTTGGGGATGGAAAGCAGTACTTAGATTAAGAGTAGTACCGAGAGCAGATTGAAACGTTTCCCAAAGACGTGAGGTAAACCGACCATCGCGGTCATAGATGATATCACGAGGCGTCCCGTGTCGACAGATGATTTCGTCGGTGTAGATCCGTGCTAATCATTCTACCTTGAAGTCTTCTCGTATCGGTAGAAAATGAGCAGATTTAGTCAGACGATCAACGATAACCCAGATGCTATCGTGACTTGATGGCGTGTGCGGAAGTTTCGTTATAAAGTCCATAGCTTTTCTCTCCCATTTCCACATAGGGATCTCGGGTTGCATGAGTAAGCCAGAGGGTCTTTGTTGCTTGGCCTTGACTTTCGAACAAGTCAGGCACTTCGAAACATAGATGGCGATATCCTTCTTCATTCCGGGGCACCAATACCGAAGACGAAGGTCATGGTACATTTTGTCGGCACCAGGATGAATGGAATATCGAGACTTGTGTGCTTCAGTCAACAATATATCTCGAAGGTTATTGCGACTTGGAATCCAAATGCGATCAAGATAGTAACAGATACCGCTCGATTTGGTGACAAAGTGTGATTCAGCACCACACTTCTTCATTTCCTCTCGCAAGGTATTCTCAATGAAGCTGGCGTGCTGAGCGTCACGAATCAAGGCTTTGAGGTCGTGTTGGGCATGAGTATTACGAACGCTATGCAAATAGCTTCGTCGACTTAGAGCATCGGCAACGACATTTGCTTTGCCAGGGTGGTAGCGAATCTCACAGTCGTAATCGTTGAGAATTTCTACCCATCGACGTTGGCGCATATTCAGTTCCTTTTGATTCAAGGTATGTTGCAGGCTCTTATGGTCGGTGAAGACCGTACACTTTGTACCGTAAAGGTAGTGTCGCCAGATCTTTAATGCAAAAACAACTGCACCAAGCTCGAGATCGTGGGTTGTATAGTTCTTCTCGTGGATCTTGAGCTGACGAGAGGCGCAACCTTGTCCCGTTGCATAAGAACACAACCGAGACTAAGGTTCGAGGCATCGTAGTAGACAACGAAGTCATCGTTTCCATCGGGTAACACGAGAATAGGAGCATTGCAGAGCATATGCTTGAGAGTCTGAAAGGCTCGCTCTTGTTCGGTTCCCCAAACAAAAGGCTTGTCTTTATGCGTGAGAGAAGTAAGCGGCACGGCGATTTTAGAAAAGTCGGCGATGAATCGACGGTAATAGCCCACCAATCCGAGGAATGAACGAACTTTGGATGGTGATTTTGGTGTAACCTAACTTTTAACGGCTTCGATCTTCGCGGGGTCGACATGTATACCTTGGCAATTGACGATGTGACCGAGAAATTGAACCTCCTCTAGCCAGAATTCACACTTGGAGAACTTGGCATAGAGTCGACTCCCTTGGAGTAGTTAGAGAACCAAACGTAGATGTTGCGCGTGTTCGGCTTTTGACTTCGAATAGATAAGGATATCATCGATGAACACGATGACGAAGCGGTCGAGAAATGGTTTACACAATCGATTCATCAAATCCATGAAAACCGCGGGTGCATTGGTTAAACCAAAGGGCACAATCATCGGGGCATGGCACTGAGAGAAACAGATCGTCCAGGAGAAATCCAAAACAACTAATTTTACCAAATATTTAAAGTTACGTCCCATACCATAACATACTTAGCAAATCAGTTAATACAGACATAGTATCTCAAAGACAAGTAAATTGTTTCGACTACTCAAAATTTATTGTGAAGTTTCTAGGCTTCCTAACTTGATTCTTGAACAGCAAGCATAGCATAAGCATCCTAAACACCTGTCACATACGTTAAAATAAAAGTCAATACACATAGTGTAAAGGTAAGCATACAAGTTTAATAGTATAATAGATAGCGAAAGCGGTTTATGCATAACCAACATGTAACATGTTCAAAAGTGAAGCTAGCAGGTTATCGACAATGAAATATGCACAGACGTGACTGCGAGTTGTAGAATGCGCAACACATATCACCACTATGACACGTGAAGTAAAACCCTTAACAACCCCTGTCCACGACAGGTGCTGAGTCCAAACTATAGTACTATCGTTGCTAAGGTGTCAGGCAAAAATCACTGTGTAAACATAACATGCAAGCATTCATCGATTAACACGTATAACATGCAGTAACGGTTAGCGTATAAAAGTGTTTGCGTTATGTGTCGATTGTGATTTTAAATAGGTAACGTATGTAACACCCAAAAGTGCGTAAAGCAAAAAGGGTTCGAGTATACTCACAGATCGTGTTAAATGAATAACACAGTCTTGGATTGAAGGAGCGCTGGAGTGTTATCCTGATTACAGAACGATAGCATAAGCGATGAACAGTGCGTGAAACAGCGTGTCGGTGAAACTAGTGATGGAGAGTGATCCGATCGGATGACAATCCGGACGGATGACCATTCGGTCGGATGATCATTTGTTTGGGATGGATGTGTTTGTGTATGATGTGACTTTGAAGTTTTCGTTGTAGCATTTATAAAAGAGAAAAGTATCTCTACCTTTCAGGTCGTCCGGTCTAACGGTCATTCGGGCAGATGGTCGTTCGCTCGGATGACGATCCATTTGGGGTGAGATAGTTCAAAGGTTCAAGTCCCCAAGTAGAATAGTCATTCGATCGGATGGTGATCCGATCAGATGACCATTCATTGGAAACTGTGATTTGGAAGTTTAGCAAATTAGTTTGAGTGTTGGAACCCACAAGTCATCCGATCGGATTATCGTTCGATCGGATGGCAATCCGATCGGACGGCAATCCGTTCAACGACCTCCTCGTTTAAAAACTTGTAAAAATTCGTTAAGTTTAGAAAGTTTGCGGGTTGACCGAGATGGTATGACAACGTGTCAAACAACGGAAACCCTATCAAGTCCAAGTTATTCGATCGGATGGGAATCACCCCGCCCGATCAGTTAATTGTTCTTGACGGAACTTCATGTTCAACCCGTTAAGTCGGTCATCTCGTCGATAGAAATCAGTTCCCAAACCGACACTTAACTAAAGAATGAGTAGAAGGCCAGAACGAGGTCAGATTCTATCGGTTTTTTGGATGAAAAGTTAAGATCATTGAAGAAAAGTGGAAATCAGTTGGAAAAATATTTAGATTATGACGAAATCAATGTTTAAACATGTCGAAATCTCTTAGATCTGAGTCGTTCTTGGTGGAATGAGGTCACACTTTGAAGTTCATGAAAACCAATGATGACATCATCCTCAAACAGCCCAAATCTGCTGATTTCATGGTGAAAAGTTAAGATTTGATGGTGAAAATGTTGAGAAAGTGTGTGTAGATGATAGAAGTACAAGATTTGAGTTGAAAACTTACAAGAATCTCGAGGAATCGAGAGAAAAATAGGCCAAGAGCGTGCTGGTCGAACGAGAGCTGTCACAACACATGAACAGTGATGTGACAGGTGATATTTATAGGTGAGAGGAGAGAAGAGGCGGTGCAAGTGTGATGGATCGGAGGACCTCCCGATCGAATGGTCATCCGTCCGGTCCTTCGATCGGATGGTTCGAGGGAGTTAGTTTCTGACTTTTCATTTCGTGCGTTGAGCGTTGCGATGCGTTTAAGCGAGTGTCGATTTAAGCGATGCGATAGATTTAAATAATAGTTACACAAACAACATAACTAACATACAACAACCTAAATAAACTTGTGTTTCCAGTTCGCGATGAGATTGCGTTGCGATAGAGTTGCAATTGCGTTTGCGATTAATCACCTAAAAGCATATAATAAACATGCATAGTAAAAACACAAAATAGCACACACACGTAAAACAATATCAAGAACATGCGATTCAGGTTGCGATGAGATTAGCGTTAAGTAGGTAGCGATTAAACTGCGATTATTGCATTTACTCCACATAATACAACTAAAGCGACATAAATTATAGTATTGGTTGACAAGTCAAAGATTACAATCAATAATTAAGCAAGGAATGACAGATCGAATTAGCAATTTTTTCTTCCATTGACTTTGACTTTGACTTCACAAAGGCGGGTTGTTACAATATAATTTCCCAAAAACTAATCTCTTTATATTTGAACATGTTTGAGTACCCCTAGGTACTCTTTACCTATACCAAGTACTCGTAAATCCCTAGTCGACTGACCTGGGAGCGCCTACTGACTCCTTCAACCACGATTATGAGAAGGTATGACTGCATGCATGGGGAAATCTTGAAGGACTGCTAAGCTCGGTTAAATGTCTTGTCTATGAAAAATGTAAAATCTTGTGATTTTGTGCGAGTTGTTTCAGTTGGGTATAACTTTGAACTTAATTGAGAATTGGTGTTAGTTAGTGAGGTGTGTCTGTTAATGATGGTTGGGTGGTTGCACGAGAACTTTGCTTGGGACAAGCAAAGGATAAGTTTAGGAATGTGATATGAGAGTATTTTGCTTGGTTTTAATGTGTTTAGATATGTGCTCTTAAATGTTTAATTATACAAAAGTTGTATATTTTATAATGATATGAATTGCGCTAGTATTCAGAGCTAATAAATATGCATTTCGGGAGATATACAAGAGCTAGAATGCATTTGGAATGCAAAAAGATGCAAGTCACCAAGAAAAGAAGAGAAAACCAAGTGGGCATGTACATCCGTGAATTTCGAGTTTTAAATCAATAATCATTTTTGTGTGTGCAATTTGATTCATCAGGGGTGTTTATTTTACGATATGCTAGTTATTTTTTATGCCTTTCAAAAAAAAGTTATTTTTATACAAAGTTGATCATGTCGTAAATATAATATTCTAAATATAACGAGATGCCCTAGAAAATTTAGACGTCTAATCTAATTAATTTTAATCGTTAGTTAATTAAATAAAAAAAGTTTTTATATAAAAATCCATAGTTTTTGGATTTTTTTTCGATTTAAACCCTAAAGCATTTAGAATCTCAAAAGATAGTTTGATTAAAAGGTTTTAACATACATATGGTTAGGTTCAACGGGGAAACACAAAAAAATTTGGGGAATTGGAGAACAATACATTTAATATTTTAAATAAATCATAAAAATCCGATTTAACATATTAAAATTTATTTTTTTCAAAACTTTTTTCGGAACTTTTGCATATAAATTCATATACAAACATTTTAATAAAAAATCCAAAAACTAGAAATACTAAAAATGGAAATCTTTTAAAACAGTTAAAAAGATTTAAAAAACTATTTATAAAATGATTTTTTATTGAAATAGCTTATAGATATCTTTATATGCCAAAGCTCCGAAAAAAGAATTATAAAAACCTAACTTTTTGCATTTGCATATAAATTCATATAGAAACATTTTTAATAAAAAACCCAAAAACTAAAAATGAAAATCTTTTAAAATAGTTAAAAAGATTTAAAAAAATATTTATAAAATGATTTTTTATTGAAATAGCTTATACACATCTTTATATGGAAAAGCTCCAAAAAAAAAGAATTAAAAATACTAATTTTTAGCATTTGAAATTGAGTTTGTATATATTTTAACATGTTAAATGCACTGTTCTCGAGTTCCCTCTTGTTAATTATTTTCCACTAAATTTATGTGTGTATATATATATATATATGTATATATGAAGGTTTATATATAAGAAAACGAATTGGTAGGAAGTGTATGAGATATTTTGAGCCTATGATCAGGTAATCCAATGGTTAAGATTAGATGGTCATCAAATGTAGACTTTACGTGAACAAAACAAGGGGAATAAGTGGGGAAAAGGCAAAATAGGAGGATTTAATATTGTTAACCCAACTTCTCCACGATTTTCAAACAGTTATAACTTTTTCATACGATAATATTTAAAAAAAATCACACCATTAATGAGCATTTCATTCTTTAATTTGGATAGTCTATTGCTATAGTTTTCTTAACTTCTAAAAAAATTATTTTACAAGCTATAACATTACGTGATTATGTACCAATACGTAATTACGTAATATGCATTTTTATTCATGAAACAAGTGTAACGTTAGGTGATTTACATAATTATGTTAGCAATAATTGACTGTGTACATGATTTCATTATAGTATTATACGAAAACCTACTAAGTGATTACGTAATTACACAGTAACTATAACCGTAGTAAAAAACATAACATATAAACATAATATTTCACGGTATGCCTAATATGTGGGGTATAATCTATAGGATCGTTTGCACGACCAAACGAGTCGTTCAGAAGAGATCTCGTCCAATACGAAAGGCAAAATCAAACGTATCGGAGTTATTTCAGCTGTATACACACTAGAATCACTTAATCTATCTCTTGTATTGATTTGATGACGATTACAGACCTGGAGATACTTCGGCAGAGCTTCGCTACCGGAATCCAAAAGTTCCAAATGAAAGACTCAAGACCACTATATATAGGCCAGCCACTTCACATGAAGTGGACATGTCCCAGTCCACATGAAGTGATGATTACAGCCACTTCACATGAAGTGGACATGTTCCAGTCCACATGAAGTGACCTTGTCCAGTTCATGTGAACTGGCCACTTCGTGTGAACTGACTTGTTATGGCCAGTTTCCAGTTTTTCTCGTTCTACGTGTCTTGATCTAACAAAACTATTACAAGACTCGATACAAGACGAAGTCGACAAACATATGCACCAACAGACTCCCCCTTGGATGTTGACGAAGTCTTCAATGTCGAGTCTTCGGTATGTCACATCTTCAATCTTTATCAGTCTTCACACTTTCTCCAAAGATTCTCCATTGTACGCATCCTCAATCAATCTCTTTCTCTCTCTTCCAGAATCTCAATCTGACTCTTATCTTCTCTTGATCAGATCTCTTGATTCCTTAAGTTCATCAGCATCAGCAGCTTGTATGAACAATAGGATTTCAAATCTGGCTCTTACATCTTGTAAATCGAAATATAACAATTTTCAAGGATACTACCACTTGTATGTCGAAATATCACAAATGTGAATTTCTCAAGAAAGATGCCGATTCCTGCTCCACGATTACCAACTTGGGAGCTCCGGCAAGTCAGGATTTTAAGTAGATAACGCTGTCACCCAAGCCTGACCAGCCTTGGGTGATTGTGATTCATCTCTATCCCACCATCTTTTTGATTTGTAAAAATCTTTCACACCCTTTACCTTCCTGTCAACCATCTTTCCAAAAATATATTTCACATTTCCATTAAACACTTTTTCAGCATCAAATTCTTCATTACCCGAGAAGAATTGATCTGAAATCTCGACCTTTCCAACTTTTGATTTCAAATTATCTTTTGACAATGGCGGGAAGTTTTCATCATTCATTTCTGGAACGAAATTCTTCTCACTTGACACAACAAATGACTCCTCTGACTTTGACGAGTCAGATTCATTGTCAGAACTACTCTATGAACTTTTAACACCCCATTTTTGTTTGTTCAAATCGACTTTTCTTTTGTAAAAACGTGTCGAACTTTCACCAATTTCGAAAGTCTAATCTTTGAACCTTTTAAGACTTTCTGTTGGTTGTTTCTTTTCATCAACACATTTCTTTTTCAACTTTGAGTTAGAAATAACTCCCTGTTTTTTATAAGTGGACTTAGAACAATTCCAAGCAATGTGTCCAACTTCTTGCCATTTGAAACAAGTTCTTCTATCAACTCTTTGTTCAAATTTGTTCACCATATTCTTTTTCTTCTCAGCAAGAAACTCTTTGTTTGACTGTCTCCAGAATTGTTTCTTCTCTTCTTCTACTGAACTTGTACCTGAAACAAATTTAGTTTTTGGTTTATAAATTTTCTCATTTTTATGATTTTCTGGGGGAATGAAACCTAATCCCTGTTTTTTGAAATTACCGTTATGGTTTGGTTTCTTTCGATAACCTGAACCAGAACTGTAACCTTTTTTCTTGTTCAATCTCTGTTGAACTCTTGGAGTGTATTTTTTAGGTTTTTCAGCAAGATTTAAATCTTTTATTTCAGAAATATTAATTTCCGTTAATTTGAAAACCTGTTTGATCATTTTAGTTTTGACACTTCTTATTGGAAATTCTTCATCAGAAAATAATTTGTCAGAATCATTCAAAGTATATGCTACTTTGAATGTTTCATCATTTAAATTATTCTTTGATAATAGAAAATCTTTATTGTAAACCCATTTGACCGGTGAACTCGGACTCTTGTCTGATGAACTTGAACTTTCAGATTTAGACTCCGACTTTGACTCTTCATCCATATCCAACACCTGATCGACCACTTTCTTTAATAATTCAGACTCATGATCAGTGTCAGACGCTGTGAATGTGACATCAATGTTGTCTGGTAACTCATTAATGGTTTCAGACTTTAACTTTATGTTGACTGCCTTTTTTAATCGTTCCTCATTTGGCTTTCTGGGAGAATAACTTTCCCAGATCGGAGGCGGACACTTGTTATACTTGACACTTTGTTTCTTACCAGTATCCATTTCTTCCATCTTTTTATCTTGAAAAGCTTCAAGACCTGCAACAGTAGGATAAACTCGATCAATCAAATAATCACAAGTTGTATAACTTAACAGCAATCGTTTGATTCTTTCACTTTCAATCTTTTCGAGTTCCAAATTCTGCTTCAGTTTTGCACAATCTTCAATATACTCATTGATGACCTTCTGCTTCTTCATTAAAGTTGAACTCATCATCGTCTGAGCAGCTCCCATTTCTAGATTTGTTTTGTTCAGACTATCAACCGTCTTGTTCAACACATCATAAGATTCTTTCACATACTTCACAACAAACAATAATTTTTCTTTCAATTCTTCTAGTTCACGATACTTCTTGTCTTTCTCCTCACAATCTTTGCATGATTCCAAACATTTCAGACAAGGTCTCGTGACTTCAACAATCTTCTCAACTTCAACTATCTTCTCAACTTCGACGATTTTTTCAACTTCGACAATTTTCTCAACTTCGACGATTTTTTCTACTATTTTCTCCACTTCAACAAATTTCTATAACACCTTCTCAATCATTGGTTCTTCATCAAATTCAACTTTTTCTTCTTCAGCTTCCAACTTTACCTTTTCTTCAGCAATCCTTCTTGCTTCCAACTCTCTTTTCAATCTAGCAGCCTTCTTCTCATTCAACATCTCGACCTTTTCTAGCTTTATTGATATACTCTTCTTCATCATCGGTGTCTGCATCACATCCTAATTCCTCAAAAATCGGTGTTCTTTTCGGGTTAGATTTGACTGACTCTTCTTCCAAGATTTGAGCAACAAATGCTGAATCAGCCGGAATGTATTTGTCCCAGCTAAAACCCTCTGCCACTTTTTCATCATCTTGATTAACAAGATAAGCTTTCTTCTTTCCATCCTCAATAGCACGGGATGATGACGGTTGTTGAGCAATCTGATGAAAAATTGATTTTTGATAATAATCGTTCTTTCCAAACGGATCTTGTCTTCCGGTTGCTTCTTTATTTTTACATTCCCATTTAAAATGTCCATTTTCTTTACAATGAAAGCAAGTAACCTTTGATTTGTCAAACCCTAACGGAGATGTAGCAACATCACGAAAATCATCTCTACCTGTGATTTTTTGGAATTTTTCTGCTCCTCTTACAGCACTAGCTAAACACCACTTGATGTCCATCAACTCAAGTTCTTCAGCATCAATCTGGTCATAATCCTCTTTGGTGAGCATTGGATTCCCGATTCTTCCAGCAACTAGGCTTTCATAAGACTCTAACATAGTAACAAGTGATGCCATGTGTTGCTTAGCCATTTCTGGAGAAAGATTTTGACCATTTTGAATATTCAATGTAACATTGCATTGCAAATTTGTTGAATTCTGTCATTGAGGACTTGGTGTTGTGAAATTCGGATCAAAACTTGAATACGATGACGAATATCCACCACTCTGAGTTACAGTACTAACTTTTGTTCCAGAAGAACTATCAGCACTGAAAGCAGTCTTAATCTTTGGACTTGGAGTAGTCTCAAATTTGTTTCCTCTGTAGTATAAACTAACATCTTGTTGAGCATTTGGATTATTCATGATAGCAGTTTTCTGAATATCCAATTCATGTTCTTCAATCTTCTGAATGAACTTCGCCAAATTCATACTTTCAGATTTTCTCATATGTTTTAAAATCAGCAAATATGTTCCCCATTTATGTTGTGGTAGCGCATCGGCTAGCTTATCAACCCATTCATCGTCGTCTTTCTTTATTTCCAATCTTCCCATTTCCAGAACAAGAAGACAATATCTATCGATAGTCGTTTTTGTTGATTCACCTTCAAAAGCTACAAACATATCAAATGATTTCTTTAGTAAAGCTTGTTTGTTCTTTATCATATCAGCACTTCCCTTAAACTTGTTAATCAATGCCAACCAAATTGATCTAGCAGTTCCTTCATGTTGAAGTAACACAAAAATATCTTCTTTACGAATTGTTGGAGAAGACTAATCATCATTTTTTCACTGGTGTATTTCAATTTCTCACCCGCGGAATAGTCACTAAAAGCTTTTTCAATCCCACATTCATTTTTCGGTTTAACGTAATCTACATCCAACGAGCACCATGCATCAAACTTACAGGCTTGCACCCAGTTTTCAAAACGATTTTGCCATGCTTTAAAATCTTCAATGTACATAAGCTTTGGAGGCTTTTGGGACGTTCCTGTTTCATTTTCGATTTCAAGAGTTTCGGTAACTGAAATTGGTGCAGCTGGTGTGGTAGCAAAAGCATTATAAAATTCCTCTTCCATGTTTAGGTAACCTGTTTCACAAATTTAACAAAGTTCACACAAAATGTAAGTTCAAACGAACTGGATGATCTTTGTAACGAACTGGAATCAAATCTCAAACGAACTGGGACAATTTGGTGCGAAGTGGACTATTTGGTGCAAACTGGTATAGATTAAACCCACTTCATGCGAACTGATATGATATAAACTCACTTCATACGAACTAATATGGTCTAAATCCACTTCATACGAACTGATGTGTTCTAGATCCACTTCTGTAACACCCTTATTATTATTTAACGATTTTCGTATAATTTACGAAAATAAACGGGTAATTAGAATTTCAATACATTGAAAATACGGGTTTCATTAAACTTTATTTACATAATTAAAACTATACAAAATAACATGTTTGAGTTCGTCATTTAACAAAACAACGATACATAGTGCGGAAGCTTATTTCTTGATCGTGTTCGGTTCTTCGTTGTGCTTGATCGTCCTCCGGTGCTAAAATCATACCTGAAACTCATAAAACATGAGTCGGATTAGTCATATGTAACTTAAAACGTATTTAAACGAGTCCGGGAAGCGAAACTGATTAAAATAAAAAAATTTCGCCAAATCAGGGTTCCGTCGCGTGTCGCGGCAGATCCATGTTGTTCCTCCGCGTGTCGCGGGGGAAACCAGTTTCCAGCAGGTCTGGAGCTGGGTCCTGCATTTTCAGCTATGCCTGTTTTTACGGAAACGGCCATAACTTCTTCGTTATTGATCCGTTTTACCCGATTATTTTTCCTACGCGTCCGTAATTTAATCCTCCATCTTATGGAGTTAAAATCCTACATCCAACATAAGAAATTTTGAGAATTATAAGCCTTTGACTCGTTACCTTTTTACCGAATTTTAACCCGTTTATGCATTTTATCAAACAAACGTATTTGTTTGATTCCTATATCACATACACTTCTTCAAATTAATGTTACCTACCATATTAGGTTCTAATCATAGGTTTATTACACAATTTAAACCCGTTTTCGCTCGTATGCTTATTTTGACCCGTTAAGGGTATTTAAGCACTTTAAAGCTTGAAATCGCTTTCATTCATTTCTAGCATCTTATTCCTACATTTCTTATCAAGTAATCTTCCTCCACAACTATAATTGTGTTGGATCTAATGTGGATATCTATATGTCCCGAGTTTTACCCCTCGGATTATTATTTTACCGCAAGACTCAAATAGAGCCATTTGACTAACGTATTACATCTTTCAACTTCTATGCTTATTCTAAGTATTTATCTAATCACGAAATTCGTTTCCAAACAACCTTTAAGGGTTGTTTGTTCAATTTAGCCTACAAGGGCGTTTTTGTCGATTTTGGTCCTTCTTTTACAACGAAGGACTCTCACCAATTATTCGACCAAAATAGCACTTTTAACTACAACATAATTATGCGTACCTGGCTCGGATCAACATATTGACGCGTTTTAATACCTTTCGCTATTAATATCTAGATAATAGCAATGCTAACCATGTGTTAATTCCTGTGATCACAAAACTCAACAAGAAATCATCAAATATTATTGACAAATGGTGTTAACAACACCATTTGACCCGTTTAGTCAAAATGACCAATTGTCATTATAAGATGGCACTTAATTACCATTTCACCCCTTTAACCTATCCCGGTTTACTTTTTGAAATCATCCAACTTGAAAGTCGTTTCCTGTTTTATTTGACCCGTTATGACTTATGCCAAATGGTGTCGTTTTAAATCCCTTTATCTATTCGTTAACCCATGTCCGGATTACCATTTCACCATTTTCACTTGTTCCGACTAGCATTATATCGCGCCGGAACATCATGTTTCATTTACTTAATATAAATCGTATTCCATGCTCACAAATAAGCATTTTGTAATAAAAGTAAAAAGGGCGTAAGCTTAACTTACCTCACATCCGAACTACGCTTTTCCTTTCCTTCTTGATTCGTTTGACCCGCTCCCTCATCAAGCTTCCACCTAGCTTGTTACGCGTCAAACTATCATCATCATTTTCAAGGTGGTTAGTTTAATCATAATTTAATACGATTATTCCACCTTACGCATTTCATATCAAAAATTACCATTTATCGTATGGTAGGTCTGTTTGACTTTTTAAAAGTCAAATGCCCATTAATATACAAGATGCACATTCAAGTTCATCAACTAGTTTAGGCATTCTTTGATTACTCGGTAGGCATTATCTTTAGGCCACACTTTTAACCAAGGTTCTAGCCGAGTTTATTACATTTTCAACACTTTATCTTGTTCAAGTGATTATCAAGACTAATTTGTTCATTCAATTTGCAAGGACTAAGGGTCCTTCATATACGAGTGAAACCCATTTCGTCATACCACTAGCATTCATCCGAACGCCTAATATATTCAAGTTCTACCTATCAATTAGTAGTTAACATGATTTCAAACATCCATATTCATGAATTAAATCACTAATTTCACTACAACATTCAAAACCCATTTCGAATCATGTATAAGCAAATACTCAAACTTACAATTTGTTTAAGTAGCTTGCTTCAACTATCAATTATAATGATTTCTAGCACAAACATATCATCATCTTCATTATTTAGCCAAAACCCACTTAGCACATACAAGGGAATACATCAAATCCTTAGTTTTTAACACTAATCCTTTGAGTTTTCAACTAGGGTTTGTTTCTAAACATGAATTTCATCACAACTATACCCATAGATTCATCATTCACTCCAGAATTTCGATTATGATAGTTCATCAAGATTTCAAAGTTTCACCAAATAGCAAAATTCAACATACCTTGTGATCCCCATGACTAGGTGATCGTTTTTATGTGTTCATGCAGTGATTTGAGTCTTGATTCGAGCTTCAATTTAGCCATTTAGTGTGAACTAGGGTTTTGCTCCTTGGAGCACCCTCCTGGTCGATCAGAAGAACACGCACACACTGTGTGTGTGTATTTTTTTTTTTTGTTTTATTAAATAACTTTTTAAGTTATCCTACATTGGCTGTGCGTGTGTATTTTTTTTTTTTTTTTGTTTTATTAAATAACTTTTTAAGTTATCCTACATTGGCCCCTCTAGTTTGTAGCTTTATAATAAGGGTTATTCCCCAAGTTTCCTTCTTTGTTTTAAGGCACATATTTAACTAGGTTGATATTCCTAGTTACTTGGTGGGTTCGGGGAAATTATAACCCGTTTTATTTTTAAGTCCCGTTAACTCGGGCATTTTATAAACTTATTTGCTTAAAAGTATTCATTCGCATTTTATTAAATATTAGGTTTATTCATTTAAATCCTAATATTTATCGGGTTACTTCTACCGCTAACGGTACTTTACCCGTCTTTTAGTATTAGCGGGGTTTGATTACCAAACCCGTTTTCGGGGTGTTACAACTTCATACGAACTGATGTGTCCTAAATCCACTTCATACGAACTGATGTGTTCTAAATCCACTTCATACGAACTGATGTGTCCTAAATCCACATCATACGAACTGGAGATGATGTCATACTATCGGCTCGGTTTTTGACAAAATTGATTAGGTTTTAGGTCGAATTAAGTGCTGATTCTTTCAAGGATTGTTTAAAACTGTATTTCGCGTGATATATGTGAAAATCAATCCATTTTATCTGTGAAATCATGATTAATTTTGAAAAAATCGAGTAGAAAGTGAGTAGAAATGAGATGTTGATGTCGAAATCAAGCTGAAATGGTAAGAACTCTTCCTCCTGAGCTCTGATACCACTTGTAGGATCGTTTGCACGACCAAACGAGTCGTTCAGAAGAGATCTCGTCCAATACGAGAGGCGGAATCAAACGTATCGGAGTTATTTCAGCTGTATACACACTAGAATCACTTAATCTATCTCTTGTATTGATTTGATGACGATTACATACCTGGAAATACTTCAGCAGAGCTTCGCTACTGGAATCCAAAAGTTCCAAATGAAAGACTCAAGACCACTATATATAGGCCATCCACTTCACATGAAGTGGACATGTTCCAGTCCACATGAAGTGACCTTGTCCAGTTCATGTGAACCGGCCACTTCGTGTGAACTGACTTGTTATGGCCAGTTTCCAGTTTTTCTCGTTCTACGTGTCTTGATCTAACAAAACTATTACAAGACTCGATACAAGACGAAGTCGACAAACATATGCACCAACATAATCAGGTAATAAATATCAATGTAATACAAAACGTTAAACAATCAGCCTATAATAACCACATAATGTCCTTTATTACCTATTTAATCGTGTAATAAAGCATAAACAACTAAGTTCTCATTATTGAATGTGCAATCATGTAATAACCATAACTGTAATAATATCAATTATAACAAATCGTATTGAATGTGTAATCACGTAATGATTTATATTTGAATTTGTAATCATGTATTCTGTTAAAAAAACTAAAAGCTAAGAAACTATAGCAATAACCTACTCGATTTAAAGAAAATGGAATGCTCGTTAATACGGTGTAATTGGTTTTTTTTAATACTACCATATGAAAAGTTATAATTGCTTAAAAATCGTGGTGGAAGTGGGTTTACAAGTCAACAATATTAGATTTTCCTATAATACTCTTGCCTTTAAATTTCTTCTACACTTGACACGGTTTGAATGTCTTGTACAATAACCATTCTCATATATTATATTAATAAAAAAAACTAAGTCTTCGAATTTGACCGATCACATATTACATAAACAATAATTATTTGATGATTCATAATTATCATTTAAAAAATATAACGAGTTTTTAGGACCCGTTCGTTGTGACGGGAAGATTAAACGAAAAAAAGACGCTAAGATGTTTAACCACACCCACCCGTTACAGAAGTAAACGAAACCATAACATAGGTTCGTTATGGAACAAACACTCGCTGCAACAACCGAAAAAGATAAACCAAAATGCTCAAAATGATTCATATAGATCGATAACCATAAAAATAAATACCGTTATCGATGCATATTATAAGCAATATTTATATAACATACTTAAATTCCTATTTTGAATATTTGAATTTGATGTTTAACCGAATATATATTTTTAATAAGATGCTAATCTATATATTTGAATGAAACACTATATCTGAAACTGTGGTTATATTACGTAGGTCACTTACATTGAGCAATAGATTAAAAATAACATCAGCAAAAATTATAAGTTTTATATTCGTAAAAATAAAAACAAAAGTCCGCCAACATAAAACCATTGACTCAGTATTAAAATAAAAACAAAAGCAAAATAAAAATCTTGCAAAACAATCTCACGACAATTTTGTTACTCAAATAAATATAAATAATACATATACACAGTATAATCAAATTGTGAACAATGAAATGAAAGAATGGTGGAGTGCACACCAATAAAAAGCAATAAAAAATTGAATAGTATAATTAGAAGAGCAAAGAAAGTTGTAAAATAATAGAGAAGAAATTTTTCATATTAATAATATGTTTAGATCAACACTTACGAATCATCTAATCCTATGTTTACTTTCATTTTTTTTTTATTTTCAAGTAGTATTTAAACTACTACTACTCTGCTACGTACTGCCACTGTCACGGCCACGGCCACCACCACCAGTGGCCGAACTAGAACCTTAATTCAGTGGTATCCAAAAAAATTACCGTGCAATCATACAATATTAAAAAAAATAACAATAAATAAATAAAGTAAAACAAATACCTAATAGATTTGTCATCTTCTTTTTTTCATAGCTTGAAATCGTCTCATCACAACGTCGTCTTTTACTTCACGTAAAAAGTCATTTTCGACCGCACAAACCATAGCATTGTTCAAAAATTCCAGGCCGATTCGATTGCTTAAATTCGTCTTGACAAGCTTCAATTTCGTAAAACATCTTTCAGCGGTTGTGGTTGCCGGTAAAAGCAAAGTTAGCTTAACTATCCTATAAACTGAAGGACAAAAACTATGTGTTCCCGTTTCAACCATATATCTCCCATCAAATGCATATAAAAAACAAACTCGAGTTTTTTAAAATACGATAGGATACCTTTTGCATTTGTTCGTTGTTGACTGCAATCTCCATCTTCTTTAACATATTGAAGTACGGTAACAGCTTTCGGAAACAACCTAAGAAAACCGATGATGGTTCTATGATGTGAACCTCATCGCGTATCACCGACTCGTGCTAGGGAAACCTCTTGGTTTAATATTTTACCAGTTTTAATTTCACCTTCAAGTATTTCTTTTTCCACTCTAGCCTTTTTTCCTCCCTTCACATATCTTTTCGTTTCCATAAAAGTCTCTAACAGGAAACTATTGACTACGCGGTTGAAAAGCCCCTTTAACAAGATATGACCTTATTTCATCTATTTGATTTGGGTGATAACTAGCAATAGGTGGTCTATCAAATGGATCCGAAGGAATATCATTCAAACCAATAATACCTCATGTTGTTGGAATTGAAGTTGTAGGATTATCATTATAAACACTCGGACTTGCATCAACGTCATCATTAGCTTGGATATTATCATTATCAACATTCAGACTTGCATCAACGTCATCATTTGCTTGGATATTATCATTATCAACATTCGGACTTGAATTAACGTCAACATTCAGAGGAGTTGTTTCATACGGAATTGTATCATCAATATCATCATTAATTTCATCGTATTTTCTTTTGAAAAAAGTTCCCAATTAAAACAATATTTTTTAAATTTTGGTTTGGTCATCACTTCAAAGAATTCAAACAATCAAACTAACAACCAATAATCAGCCAATAACAACAAGTAACAAGAATAAAACTAATCACACTAACCAATAATCAGCTAATCTTCTGTTCGATATGATCGTCTATTCGTCTGTGACTCTGTTCGATGACTCGATGTGCTGCTGCCAGTGCCAATTCTGTTCCAAGATGATCTTCTGTTCGATATGATTGTCTAATCAAACAATCAATTAACAATCAAACTAATAACCAATTTTGTATAATGTTCGATGAGTATACTCACAGCCAAAAAGTTCCCAATATTTACAGCCTGCTGCCAATTCTTAATTATGTATAAAGTTCGATGAGTACAACCAATTCTCAATTTCTGTTGATATGTTTTGTCTTTGTGATTGGTTCGAAGATGATCATCAGCGACCAAGGCCAAGTACAAGCAATCCCTTTGGACGTCTGACTCAAGTCGACGTTTGATATCCCTGATTAAAGTGTCGCCCATTCAATTTTGGGTTGTTATTTAGTTATTTGGGCTTATTATTTAGTTTCTTATTGGGCTTATTATTGGTTTATATGCATCACCACCAATTGGGCTTATTATTAGTTTGCAAAAAGATTTTTGAGGGGTGTCCTCGTATTTGTTCAGGGGTGTCCTTTGTAGCTGTAGTCCGTGCTACGCCTGATATATAGCCAGGTCCACCCCTGACCACCACCACCACTACTACCACACTACTACTAGTGGATTAACCGCCACCACTACTACTACTAATGGATTAACGTAAAAGTTTATGAAATCACAAGATTATTATGGATATAATCTATATCACTTGTTTTAGTATTATTTTTTAGATTTACCAATATCTAAATTCCTTTTTCAAACACAATTCTTAGACAATAAAGATGGTCTTCACCCTCATTATTTTTTACAAAAAAAAAAAAAAAAAAAAAAAACCAAGAATCCTTTATCAGCTATCAAGAGGTTCTATGTAAGATCTTTTCTTTTTCTCTCTTTGAGTTATGTTCTTCAATTTTTGTTTTTATTCTTGTAGTTCAATTCTTATTTTTTTTAGTTTAGGTTCTAATTTATGTTTTTACATTTACGTTCTTTAATATTATACTCTTCCAATTCATGAAGGTCATGATCATCAATTATAATAATCATGAACCTCTCATAGGATCAAAAACACAACCGATGATGATCTTCTTCAATAACATTCATTACTGTTGATGCATATTTGTGTTGATGCAGCTTGGTTTGGTTCGGAACGGTTACGGAGTGAAGACCGAAGTCAAGATATCATCCTATCTTGACTTGGTATGACGTTTACTTTGTACTTGTTGTAAAACAGCTGCAAGTTTGCAGACTATTAGTTTGATAGTGTTTTGTTCTTACTGTATGTTCTGTAAGTTCTGTCTGTTTGCAGCCTTCCCACGAAGAACCCACTTCTTCGTGGGAGTCTCCCATTCACGAAAGTCTACTGTTCGTCAATGATGGAGTTCACGAAAGACATGATTCACGAGAGACATCTTCAAGAAAGATAAGTGTCATGAAGAACCTGTTTGTGGTAGTCACGAAGAACATTGTTCATGGTAGTCATGAAGAACTCAGTATTTTGTGACCCTAGTTGTTCGTGCATCATAGTTGTTCATGCATCATTAGTTATTTGTGGGATAGGTCCATGAAGAACCCATAGTTCATTGGCCTGGACTTTCTTTCATGGCCCATGCGCATCTTTCGTGGTGTTGCTGGGTTATTGGCCTATAAATACAGACTTACAGTTCACAGTTTTGGTAAGAGAGCACACCTAGCAAGTTTTGAGAGCATTCTTGTATTTCTTTGTAACAAAACTCTGCTGGAATATATTGAGCATTTAACTTTGAAATCTTTATTGTGTTTGTGTGTTCTTGGGCTTGGTTTGCATATCCAGTTGGACTTCGCACTTGTGTGTGTGTTAAACAACAAGGAAGTAGGTTTATCTTGATCCTCCGAGTGGACCTTCAATCACTTTTACTCATGACGATGATTTTGCTCTTCAATAACATGAATCATCTTAACCATTTTGAATCTTCATCAAAATATCATTGAATGATCCATAATCACACATCGAAACATGTTGAATGATTGATCGTAGTTTTAATCAAAACCCGAATCTATTTTTGTAACATATGAACACCTTTTGATATTCCAGCAATCCCACCTAAACTTTAGAGCCCATAAAAATGTTTAAATGTACCTGATTTTCCTTATAGATTTAGATCTTTGAATTATGTTCGAACTTATACATTCTGGGCCTTCCAACTACAACTATTCTATCTTTTGTAGCCTTTACAAAATGAATATGCAAAAAAGACGAAAATATATTTTAAAACTATCTTATTCTATCCAATTGATCTCTTTTGGTCTTTCTATTCCTTTTGCATATAAATAGAAATCCATTAAATTGGTATGTAGTTATCTGACAAACAAACGGTTGTGTGTAACAACCCGAAAATATAAAACTTTATATTAGAATTATAAAGTATAAAATAAATGAGAAAAAACTAACTAGGAATAAATAACCCAGTTAGTCATGAGTCTAGTAAAAACAATGAAACTTGATTAAAACATGTTAAGTTTAACTTAGCTTTAGTTGAGGGGCCAAAGATGTTAAAAAATCAAACTAGTTTTAATAAAACAAAAAAATAAAACCCAAACACACGTTTGAGTGTGTCTGGAACGATCAAGAACGCAGGGGGCGACCAAGTTCACCCTCAAACCCAAGTTTCAACTTTTTGATCAAATTGAAGGCTCTAAAGTGTTCCAAATCGAATTCCAGACATAGATTAGTGATCATCTCAGCGAAGTGATCATAAGGTATGCTAAATTCCATCATTTTAGTCATCTCAGATTCTTGATAAATTTTGAAATCAAAATCTGAGCTTGATATGTTGATGTTTAGATGAAATTAGGGTTGGAGACATGTTTAGATGTAAAACCCTAGCCAATAATCTGTGAAATTGATGTCCAAATTATGAATATTCATGTTTACCTATCTAAGTGTTAAATAGGTTTTGTGAATAAAAAGGAAACCAAATAAGTAATCAGAAAATTTATGCTAAACGTTTTGCATGAAGCGAATTTGATATTGATATACATGCTAGGAGCAAATAACTTGCAAAAAGTATAAACACTCGGCTAAATAATTGACATGAACTTGGTAATGGTTATTTAAAAACCATGCTCTTAAAGTGTTTGTTAAAATGCTTAAAAGAAAACTAACATAGTGAATTTGAGATAAAACGCATGTTTGTACGATATGGCAAATTATGTGTGATATATTGTGAAAAGAGTTCTAAACAATACTTGGTTGAACTCTATAGGCAAGGAATCCGGATCGTCAAGTGGACAAGCCGGAGGGGATACGCGTTTGAAAGGAGTGCATTAAAGGTACGTAACTATTAGTTTTGTTACATTATGCAAAAATGTTTAGTTATAGCTTGTCAATAGTATCATGGTGTGATATGCGCGTTTGATGTGTCATTGAAGTGACGAAGTTCACTTGATAGATCAAACGGGTCAAATTTAATGATTAGAGTATGTTTGGTAAGCCATGGAAGTGATGAAGTTCACTCGGTAAACCAAATGGGTCAAAGTAAATGGTTAAAGTATGGTCAGAATAAACCATACGGGTTGAAATGAACGGTTAGAATTGTTCGGTGTATCTCTAGAGAACGGGACAAATATTGGTTAAAATAGTTTGGTTTGTCATTAAAGTGATGGTTTTCACTCGACAACCAAACGGGTCAAAACTATGTCTTTAAAACGATCATGTGTGTAGAGACACGAAAGTCTCATATTGTGGTAAGTAAGATAGCAATACGCCAATGGATTGGTTATACTAAGTTAAGTTTATGAATCCGTGATATCTGGTCGAATGGTAGAAATCAATTGCAGGAATTGCATGAAGCGGCATGCTCGAATTTTGAGAAAACAAGCATGAAATTCTAATACGAGCGTAAAGCCATGTAATGGCGCAGATACGCCAAGATTTACAAGCTCGGGGAATGGGTAAATTAAGTCTAGTATGCCAAAGAACTGAATGATGAAAAATATGCACACATAGCTAATGGGTCGGATAATCGAAACAAGGATTTTGTGAACCATTCATTCATAAATTGGGTTTCCTTATGTGAAATTTACATGGTTAGATCCGTAATTTTATTACGGACGCATAGGAAAAAGAATCACATAAAACGGACTTACGAATCAAAAGTAATGGTGGTTCTAAGTTAGGATTTGATAAAAAAAAAATTGGAGCTGGGCAACTGCAGCAGCAAACAAGCAACATTCTGTCGAAAAAGGAGCATGGCGTCGCGTGACGCCCCTAAATTCCAAAAATTGTTTAAATTTTGTTGTTTTAACACATGTAACTTATTGCCCCGCTTGCGGTATGCTCATATAATGTATATATGCGTGGGCGCTCGGGGGGCAAAAGTGAAAGTGCACTAATTTTAACGTTATTTTACTAATTTCGTGAAAATAACGTTAAAAGAGGGGGACGGTTAATCATGCATCATGTGGTGGCGTTGATAGCCAAAAGACAAGGGGGTGCATGCACTAATCGGCGTTTGTCTCAATTGCTGAGTGTTATGTGCCTTATGTCCAAGGCTTGATGCAAAACCACAATCGAGCCGGGGGTCTCATTGGAAGCAGCCTCTCTATTCCTACGGGGTAGAGGTAAGGCTGTCTACATCTCACCCTCCTCAGACCCTACCTTAGCTTTGCTATTGGTGGGATATACTGAGTATGATGATGATGATGATGATGATGATGATGATGATGATGATGATAACACATGTAACTTGTTTCCATACATTATTAAGTTATCAAAACTAATTGTTAAGTTGGTTTTGAATTCAGGTGAAAGTAGTAATCTTTTGGATGAAGATCAAGCAAGCGCCAAGAACCGAACACAGTATTTTGAAGCTTCCGCGCTTATCTAACTTTGTTGTAAACAATGTTCCATTTGTAAACACTTAACTTATCGTTTCGATGTCTTAACTAGCTAATTAGTTAACTAGAACATTGTTACTTTGAAAAATCAATGTTTTGTCTAACTTTATGAAATGATACATTTCCTTTTAAAAATGCATAGTTTATATTAAAATCTTAATTAAATGAGACGGGTGTTACATTGTGGCTAGGCAAATATGGGGTGCCTAAGCGATTTTGCATTCACCAACTTTTCCGGGAAATCCTTTTCTTAGACATTCTACACTGGTTTAAGATATACCTTTCTAGTATGCGATAGTTTTCACATTTCATCCTCCAACATCGTAACTAATTTCATTCAACATTTAATACTTTAGGGCATCCATACGACGGTACTCGTGATTACCATCAAGTCAAGTTAAGTCACATAATCAAAAGGTGAGATTTATAGTCGCTATTTACCGCTTTCTTATTTTGACATGAAACATGTAATCATTGAAATCATTCTTTTAATACAATTCAAATCGCTACACAAGTTTTTCCTAAACATCCATGATTATCGTTAACCTATGCACAATCATTAAGTTATTCAAACAAATGGTAGTGCATTATAGCGTTATAGGATTGACAAACCCTCTAGTCGTTACTAGGGTGATTGAAACCATAATCATTCGTTATGTTATGAGGTTTGTTTGTGAACATCATGTGTTGTTATATAACGTGTAATTATGGAATATATATATATATATATATATATATAGGGGAAGGTTAAAATGAGAACCACCTCGAGTTGTAAGAACCGCGGGAACTACACCGTGGGGGGCGCGGTGGACCAAATTTTTTTTCATAAACGTAGATGCATGTATAAAAACACCATTTGTAAAAAAAAAAATTCAAAAAAAAAAAAATGTTGTGTGTGTAGTTTTGAGCGCCACAAGTTTGTGTTTAATCTAGCCGGAAAATTTACGGGTCCCGTAAACACAAACTTGTGTTGCTCAAAACTACACCCACGACATTTTTTTTTGAATTTTTTTTACAGATGTTGTTTTTATACATGCATCTACGTTTCTGAAAAAAAAAATTGGTCCACCAAGGCCCGGATCAAAAAGTTCTCGCGGTTCTTACAACTCGAGGTGGTTTTCATTTTAACTTAATCCTATATATATATATATATATATAGGTAGAGGATCTTGTAAAAAGGCCAAAAGTGTGAGAAGTGTGAGAAATATTGTGGAGATGACATATGTCATCAATCTAAATTAATTTAAAAGGGTAAACAAGTAATTTTCTCATTCATTCAATTAATTGATAACCTTCCATAACCGCCACCCTTTTATTATAGGAATACGAATGTTATATAGTGTTATATATTTCTGTAACAGGTCTATGATGGATGTATAGTGTTATAGTGTTATGTATTCTGTAACAGGTCTGTGATGGATGTATAGTGTTATATAGTGTTATACAGAATGTGTTCTTAGTATAGTGTTTTAAACCTGCATTTTCACATGGTGTTTTAGACCTCCATTTCCAGAATGTGTTCTTAGTATAATGTTCATAGTATGGTTATTGTACATGGTGTTTTAAACCTACATGCATGGTGTTTTACATCTGCATGCTAGTAGATGTTCCAGATTCCACATGTTAAAACACCATGGTATTTTAAAACTACATTCCAGTAGATGCTCTTCGCATGATCACCGTATAGTGTTTTACACCTGCATTCCAGTCTATGTTCAAAACACCACGCTTTGATTCACAATACAATTAAAACACCACTGTATGAACATAGACAAAATACCATGGACTAGACATCTAATCGAAACATATTTTTTTCTCCATATAAATATTGCAATATGGTACTCATATTAAAGATAAAAAACACTTATTATTATGGTGTAATTTTTTTAAAAAAAAAAAGTTACGTATAAAAAGTTATTGACATTTAAAAAAGACAGGGGGAAGTTGCATGTTCATTAATGTTGGTTTCTTATTTTAAAAATGTTAATTTACCTTTATACCCTTAATCTAGAAAATTAATATGTTTAATAGTAAACATTATTTACAATTTTGTCATTATGATCTCAACCATTAGATTCTAGATCCAAAGGTGTAGATTCTTTCTTACCCTTCTCACAATAAACACCTTTTTTACGATAAATTCACCCTATATATATATATATATATATATAGAGAGAGAGAGAGAGAGAGAGAAAACGGGATCGGGAGAAACACGCCCAAAAGTGTGAGAACGCATCCTGTCCCAACACGTGGCGCGAGACATGATTAGGATCCGAGGGGTTTTTGTGCCTTTTCAGTATTCTTATCCTTTCCTGATTTTCGCGTTTGACATGCTGCTTCATTTTTTGTATGCAGGATAATTTTGGCGTTATCTTGAATCATTAATTACTTGGCGTTTTGCTGTTTTCCCAGATTTCTTCTTGTTGAATTAATTCTTGTTGTGTCCTATAGTTAATTTTTTTTGGTGTTATGGCGTTTTCCATGTCATTTTTTTGGCGTTCTGAGTCTTTTTGTTAATAATTGATTACCATAAATTAATATTTTATAAAAAGGTAAATTTCACTTTTCGTCCTTTATGTTTCTATCAGATTGCAATGAATAGCCTTTAAGTTTAATAATTACAGTCACAATCCATTATTCGGAAAACTCATTACATCTTTCGTCCTTTAGCACTAACCAAGTTAAAATTTTCAGTTAAATCAAATCAATTAAGGGTAGTTTTTAATTTTACCATGTTTCTTCCTCCCTTCTTCATCAATGTTCTTCTTTACCCACCCCCACCCCCCACACACACACAGGAACGAACATCAAGAACAAGATCTGCAAACCCAAAAGGATATTTTGTTACAGACACACACAGAACAAGATGAGAATGAAAAAAAGAAGGGTTATTATACTAAACATATTAATACATCAACTACTCCGCCTGGACACAATTTATTGCAGAGCAAATACACATTCTCTTCACTAGAAAAAAATTTAAACATATAATGTGAATACAATGAATGAAAAACAAACTTCAAATCCCAAAGCAAATATTAATCCCTTTTAATTGTAAAAGATATAAGAAAATCTTACACGTACAGTTAGTTGTATGATGAATTCACTATGTATAATCTCTATACTCGCAGTCGCAGCAGCAGTAATGATGATGAAATACAAAACAGAGTTGCAGGAAGGAGGAGTATTAGCTTACCAGTAAGAAGGTGTGTGATGAAATTGAGAAACATCGGAGGAAGCAGAAGCCATCATCTTACTACTTACTTACTTGATTAATGTTACCACAATGTTAAACCTAGGGTTTCAAGAATAACATCATCTATTCTAAAAATTAGGGTTAACGATCTTGTGTTCTTGATATTCCTGTGTGTGTGGGTGGGTGGGGTGGTTAAAGAAGAACATTGGTTAAGAAGGGAGGAAGAAACATGGTAAAATTACAAAACTACCCTTAATTGATTAGATTTAAATGAAAATTTTAACTTGGTTAGTGCTAAAGGACGAAATATGTAATGAGTTTTCGAATAAAGGACTGTGGCTGTAATTATTGAACTTGAAGGCTATCCATTGTAATATGATACAAACATAAAGGATGAAAAGTGTAATTTACCCTTTATAAAATTACAATAATACGAAATCAAAATAAACTAATAGTCTTCCGATGATGGGATTACATCAGAGATGTACCAATCGTTTTGTTCATCACTTTCTTCAGATTCATCATCATCATCAAATTTTAGATTGGCGTATAACGCCATTAGCTCGTCTCTTCTTTGCTGCAACCTATTCTTGAATATCATTGAATCCTTGGATTTTGGATCGTTCGAAAGTGCTAAATCACAGAGTCACAGAGTTGATCAATGAGAGATAGCCTCCATGTCTTTAACATTTCCTCCATTGGCAACGAATATTGCACCCCGTGTTTATAGGTCATTTCAACCGTTCCTTCTTCTTCATGTATCACCCAACTGCTAAGTGTTGGTAGAGGAGTATCGTCAATATCATCATCATCATCTTCTGTCGGAAATTTTCTCTTCAGTCTTTTTATTACAGTTCGGGTTCTTTCACAATCGTTGGCCATTGGAACCCCAAGGGCCAGGAAATCCCTCTGAACCCCTTCATTCACACCAAGCATGGCTTTGATTGTCCTTACCTTAACCCTTCTCCTATCAGAGGACTTTATGATGAATCGTTTCTCTTTCCTTTCAAACCTCCATGCAATAACCTTAGACATTTTTAAAGTTTTTGGCGTTTTGGATAATATGTGGCGTTTTTAGTCAATGTTTTTTGCGTGTTTGAGCTTGTGCTCTCATGGTCTTCTTTTATATTGACTTTTTCCCGTTCATGACAGATAATTATGGCGTTTTGAAAAAGATAAGTAAATTCAATTCCCCAAGTATTTGGCTTTCAATATAATAAATGTTAGTAATTATGTTTCCGTCATTTCATTTTACTGTTTTTGCAGTTACCGTGTTTTGTTTTCAGATTCATCTGTTTTTATGGTGTAACACGTCTAATCTTGACGGCTGTATTTATGGCGTTTTGTTTTCCAATTGCGTTTAGATAACGATGGGACTTTTTTGTTTTATTTTCTTTGCACATTGTTTTAAGCTTTTTTATTTAGATATATTATATTAGTACTTGTTCAAAGTAATTTTATTATAGTTTGGTAGTTTTTGGGTCGTTTTTATGGCATGATGGCGTTTTACAAGCATTTGCTCGTTTGGCGTTTTATTATATTTTTCATTATATTATTAATGTACTTTGTTGTTTCTTAGCTGAAATTACATAACAAACAACAGATAAAGAAAATTAAAAAAAAAAACAAATAGAAGCAGTATATGATCTAAATCTTCAGTGTCATAAGTCTCTTTCTTCTTTTGAAACTACAAAAACAGTCACAAATAAATGGTGTTTTGGGTTTGGCGTTGTTTATTTTCTTTGTTCATGTGTTGAAGTGTCTTTGTCGATGTTGGAGACATAGATTGACCCCATGTGGGTGGATGCTATTTGCTCGTCGTCTTCATTATAATCATCGAGGCCAAAGTAGCATTTACACTGGTATAGGTCTCTTCTAATCATCCAAACCTTATTCAAGAACAAAGATGACAAAATGACATATGGATGTCATCAGTCCCTCTTTTTTGAATTTTGTCCATCTCATGCAGCAAAATCTTACTACACTCACCTAACAAATCATTCAGCGAAACTTCGTGCAGGACATTACCGAGTATCAAAAAAATATGTTTGCCATCGTTGTATTTTTTGGTGTTTTACATTGAGATGTATTTCTTTTAGGAACCACTGTGTTTTTTGTGTGTTTTTTTTTGTGTGATAAACGGAAGGTGGTGAGACGTTCTATTTATAGGATTTTTTTTTTTGGCGCGTAGTTTAGGCGGGATATTATTTTTATAACAAAAAATGTAATTAACATTTATCCGGATGTAAGGCTTGGCGTTATATATTATGGCGTTTCACATTTTGTGGCGTTTTTATAGCCTGAGAGTTTAAATAAAAAACACAGAAAAAAGTACGCAGTGATAAATTGGCGTTTTGTATTTATTTGGCGTTTTATATTTCAACGGCGTTTTATGTGAGAAATAATGTTTTACCTTTTTTACCCTTAATGAAGCGCGTTCACGTAACAAAATTGATGTTATTTACGAAAAGGCCACCGCGCCAATCTAGTCCATAGATTGTTTTGATTGGACGATCCATAACCGTTCTCACACTTTCCACCGTTTTCTCTAAATCCTGACCATATATATATATATATATATATATATATATATAGGGTAAGGTTCACGCGAGAACCACCCTTATTGCGAGAACCGCGAGAACCAATGTGAACACAACCTAAAATAGCTAAAAAAACCTAAAAAAATCTAACCCCCACCCCCCCCCCCCCCAAGCTAAATGCTAAAAACTAAAACCCCAAAAAAACCTAAAAAAAACCTAACCCATCCCCCCCCCAAAAAAAAAAAAAACCTAAACCCCCCTCCCTCACCCCTAAAAACCTAACGCGCCCCCCCCCCAGCTAAAATGCTAAAAACTAAACCCCAAAAAAACTAAAAAATCTAAAAAAATAATTAAAAAAAATCTATTTTTTAAAAATATTTTTTATGTTCAAATCGCTACTTTTAGTAGCAAAAAAAAGAAAAAAAATTAAAATTTTTTTTTTTGCTTCGAAAAGTAGCGATTTTTTTATAAAAAAATTAAAAAAAAAATTTGTGTGATTTTTAGCTATTTTTAAGCATTTTTGGTTGTGTTCACATTGGTTCTCGCGGTTCTCGCAATAAGAGGTGGTTCCTAACGGATCTTTGTCCTATATATATATATATATATACACTGGGGAAAGGATCCACTAAAAAGTGAATTTTGCCTAAGTAGTCTAAGAAGGATTGTGATGATGACATGTGTCACTCCTAATAAGTAGGAATGAAGGGCATTTTGGTCCTTATAAATAGGAGTGAAAATGACATGTGTCACCCCTTTTGTTTTTTAAAAATTCAAAAAAAAATCTACTACAAAAATATCTAGCACAAAAAATCTAGTACAAAAAAATATAGCACAAAAAATGTAGTACAAAAAAATATAGCACAAAAAAATCTAGTACAAAAAAATATAGCACAAAAAAATTCAGCAAAAAAATGTAGTACAAAAAAATCCAGCACAAAAAATTTAGCACAAAAATATAATAAAAAAATCAAGCACAAAAAATGTTATACAACATAGAAATACAACACAATTTAGTGGGTTTTTTTAGTCTTCATATTTTATATAGCAATATGGTACTCAAATTAAAGATAAAAAGACGCTCGATTTTATGGTGAAATTTTTATAAAAAAATAATGTCGTATAAAAAAGTTATGAAAGTTTAAAAAATGGTGGTGGAATATGCATGTGTCTTGCATGTGGAGATAGAAAGTCCATAAATAGGATTTTCCCAAGATACCCTTGCACTCCTCCTTTATCCTACACTTTCATCTTAACCATTGATTTGAAAAATGAATGGTTAAGATTCCTTCTCATCCTAATTAGGCAAAATCAACTTTTTATTTGATCTTACCCCCATATATATACTTGTTGAATTGTATAAACGTATTTTACCATGCTATGTTATTATAAATCTATGTTCTCACAAACTGTTTTTCAATTTCCGTAACGACAAAGTGAGAACTAATTAGTTAACATTCTTCTACCTACTTAACTTTTGTTTTCTTCGACAATTGTGAGATTTTCGTGCTTGAATTCACTTGCTTGTTGAATCAGTTCTGTTTATACATGAAGGAAAACAATAAAACATACCTTTGGTTGCATCAGCACAGGTTAGCAAAGAATCCAGATGGAGTCGCAGCAATTAAGGTTTGACATGATTGTCATCTAGGTCTGGTTCCTCCTTAGGGTGCTGACTGATGATGGTGGCTAAGAAACCGAATAGGGGATTCGGGTTTTGGGGATGGAGGTCGAAATTATGATGTTATGTGTTATTAGGGTTGTGTCTAATGTGTAACTGTCTAACCCCTTAACCTCCACATAATTCTCCTTATATAAGCACCCAGGAGGAAACCTAATTAGTTAATAAGGGTAATATGGTCCATCAACAATTACCAACTAATTATTTAATAGGTTATTATATATTTTGATCTTTATTATGTAAATGATTATAATGGCTATAGATTAAATAATATATTTAATCTTACATTCTCCCACTTAGCCGAGTAATCATTTACTATGAGTATTAGATAAGCCTGATCAGGAGTTAACACTCATTTTAGCCTTAAACAAGTACTATAGCAGAAAAATACAGCCGTTGAATCATTATGCGACTCAGGACCCCCATTAATCATACTATAGCCTTAATTTAAAACCTAATCGTCATGATCAAAATACGCATAAGCCCTTTGTTTGATTTGTAACTATATTTGTCTATATGCCATTATGCTAGCTTGACATATTCTTAGAGACGTACAAAATCAAACTGATGAGGAAAATTAATTAATACTTAGTCATTCATAATACGATATGCAGTTGCGCATGGCCATTAATTAATACCCGTCTCTGAGCTCTCGTAATAAGACTTATGGGTAATAGCCCTTTAGTTATAGGATCCTTAAGCATATCATGAATGTATTCGATACAAAACTTAGTTTCCTCAATTCGTTCATAAACGAATAATTAATTGTGTATCGAAACTTAATGCAGCACCTCTTGAACTGTTACTGTTCAAGGAGTTATGGTAACTGACTTTATCACACTAAGTCTTCAAAACATTAATTATATGGAGTTAATAAACTTATGAGTCCACTGATAAATTTCCAACAACATTTAGTGACTATATTATGTCGTTATAACTTAGGTTGTTAATATCAGTGCATTATGACTCCTCCATGAGATATGTTTTGTCTGCTAACATAAAGATATACCCGACATTACATTTTGTCATCTTTGAACATTACAAAGTTAACGTAATAAACCGGTTTTAATTCTCACTTCTTCTTCAAATAATAGCCTCTCGTTTCTTTAAAGATATTGTAATACTCCATTAGATGCTTCACATTAATCTAGACAAATCTAGTGTGTTGCAATGTGAGTAATATCTAAACGAGTATAGACTTAAACTTACATAAGGCTTCCAATTAATGAAGCGTAAATAAATAATCTTATTTTTCCTATTATCCTCTGAAAGAGAGCAGTATTGTCTGTTACATATGTAAGGACCCATTTAATGTTAAACTTATGGAACAGAACTAATATCCCATTGGATCTATCTCAGTATGTTATGATATCAATCACGTAAGAGATATCTCTGAGATATATATTATATAAAAGTTTGTGATAACAATGCTTTGACTTATGTAACATATACTTGTCAAAAGAATGTCATCTATATAGACAAGTTTATTTTAGTTGCTCCCACTCATCTTGAGGTAGGTACATTAATCCACTTGATTCTTGATGAAAATAATTACGTTAAGATTTCATCACATTATGATGTTTGCATTAACCCATACATGGATATTAATGGCTTACAAATAAAGTGTTCTTTAACCTTCAGTTTGAAGCTTTAGGCTGTTATCTAATGAACATGTAAATGTGTCAGCCATTTGTTATGGAAAATTGTTTATAATGTTCATCTAATGTAGCTTTAAACTATTATAAGCTACTAGAACAGTGATGATCCTCAAAGAAATCTTTTGTTAGATATGTAATAAAGATTCTTTAATAATTCATCTCTTTCTGAGTGTAACCTTTGACAATCAATCATGCTCCTTTGTGTCTTAACGTTTATATTAGGATTTGGTTTAGTTATGAACACTCTTAGGTAATTCAATCAAATCCCAAACGTTATACAAACACATAAAATCAGTTTTACTAGAAAACAGTTTTATTCCATTCAGAAGATTGATTGACGCTAATGGCTTAATTAGAAGAGATAGGATCAGTAAACATTTCTAAAATCCATTTCAACTTTAATTAGGGAGGTTATGTAATCATCAAAGTTAGTAGGCTTTTAAACCTAGATGACCTCCTGAGTTGATTATTGGGTTCATTAGAAGTTTCAATTTTTATGGATTAGCTCTTGGTTAGGTTGCTATCATTTTCATTCTAAGTTTGTAAGAGTTGGTGAAGTATGGTGTACAAGAGGTGTAATCGGAGTTAAATTTGGAGTGAAATTTAATGACACTCTTCCCCCCGCCTCTTGTATTCCTTGCAAATCATAATAAGGACTTTGACTGCTCCCACTAACCTTAGAAATCTTTAGGAACTCAGCATGCTTAGGGTCAATATGTAACGACCAACAAATTCTAATAGAGAAACAAGTTAATGACGTCAGTCGTTGTAGTTTCTCTTGTTGAGGATTATGTTAGTTTAGGTAAGAAATCTAAGTGCGCCCACAATTAAGCAACAATGAAACTTTCGTAAGAGTAGCATTAGATTTAAGGAGATAAGTTTTGATAGAACAGTGTCGTGATGGAGCGGTGTCTTGTACAAGAGGTGCAATTTTAGGTAATGTAAAATTTTCACTCCCCACCTCTTGCAACTATTGCAAGTTATTATGAAGACACTTAATGCTCCCACTGATCTTTAATATCTCTAGAAATGCTACAAGAGACGTTTCAATGAGCTACATGACGTGGGAACCAATCATATATACATTAGACTTTATTTGATTTCTTTAATGTCCAGATATCAAAAGGAAACTTTAGGGACATATCTAATAGAAATCTTATTAAGTATATATATATATGAATAGATTTCTTCTAAGACCGTCAGCCATATGCGACAAAATTTAGATACAAGTTGATAGTCTTTTAAATGATAAATGAATTATGTCTGAATATTCCATTTTGAATAAGTTCCACTAATGTCAATGAATGACTTATGATGGACCCATACTTATTCCTTAAGCCAAGTAATATTTTAGGGCTTTAATGTCATGATTTAGAATCACTTAGAATGAGATTAAATGACAAAATCATCCTCATTAACCATGTCATGATTTCTCATGAATTTTGGTTATAATTGATGAAATTTATAAGTCTCATTTTCCTTTTGTCAAATTCTCATTTTCATGATGACAAAAGTTGTGAAAATGTAAGGTATCATCTAGTTCCATCTTAGTAATGTTTCAATCCAGATATTTAGAACAAATAAGATGAGAGTTTAAGGTAAGTGTGACTTTATGTTGACTATAAAAACCTCACAACCTTCATGACATAGCCTAAGTAATGATACTGTATTCTGATTAATATTCAGAATTTGTAAGGTATCGAATAGCTTTGTTAGAAAACTGCTTATTATGGTTCTCATAGCCTTAACAATTAATTTTGTCACTAACTCTCATGTTAGTTATTTGTCGAGTTCTGGTAAGGAAACGTATAGAACTAGAGTCAACTAATCATGTGTTAATTGGAATATTGAAATTACCAGACTTAAATATCATTAATAAGTGACTATCTAATTAATTTACCCAACTGTCCTTTAGAATAATGGATAGTCTCGTTGCTTATGTCTAGTCTAATGACATAATTATACAGTGAGATTTTCCCTTGAAGAACCTTAATGTTGGAATTAGCACTTGTAATTTGTCTATGGACCTTAGAACAATACTCTTTTAAACGTTTTAGTGGTTGTAAGGTGAATAACAACTTATTTTCCAGCTTTAAACATTTATTTCTTTGTACATATGTTGCTTATCAACACACTCGTTATACTTTGGTATTTTGAGTGTTATAGTTGATTTATAAGGCATCAAAATGTACAAGTGAAAATCTTAATATGTAATGTACTAGAAAAATGTACTTATTTCCATGCGTAAGCCCTTAACTTTATGGGTCATGGTTTTGTACATTATAATGTATTCACATATACCACTTAACTTTATAGTTTAGAGTTTCAAATTAAGGCATGCATCTTAGGAGTTCTAGTGATTATTCCATAATTATAGATTAGTCTTAGGAAAGACTTAATCTGGAATAACTTTAGTGATAGCATTTACGTTAGAGAGTTCTTGATTATCATAAGAGACATCATGTTCGATTTATCCTATTCATCATGCTCTAACTTTCTTCTTTATAATCTTTATCAGAAGAGAGCAATAGGATTATCGTGTCTTAGGAAATAATCAAGGATTTAATTTAAGAGCTAATTCTTATAGAAACTGTAAATAAAGCAAACATTTTAGGTTTTAAGAATTAGAGTGGATCAGATATAGATTAATAGAAGAAAATTACAGTGAGTAAAAATATGGGTACTAAGAATAAGGCAGACGAAATGATCATAAAAACTTAATTAAGGATCATTAATCTAAAGATCATTATGTGAAGAGATTGTGATATGTCTATTACTAACATCAAAATAATAGACTTAGCTAAAAAATTCTACTTAAATGAAGACAAAACAGCTTTGGCCAGAAGTGTAATCATTTAAGCATATGTGCAAAGTGGTTGTAACAAATCAGCTTTGGCCAGAATTGAAACAATCACTTTAGTTATGCACTTGTTGAGTATGCCATCTATGAATGAATTAAATCAGCTTTGGCCAGAAATTAAGACATTCATGCTTATGATGCACACACAACATAGCTTTCATAATACTTGAATGATAAGTAGATGCATCAAATCAACTTTGGCCAGAATTGATACATCAGAAGCTCATTCAAGTTAAGCCATTTTGGTTTTGTAAAATATTATTTGATCCTTATTAATTAGCTAAGTAATTACAAAATTTTTTTTTTAGTTCACATTAAACAGCTTAAAAAAGAAATAATGAGGTTTCGAGTCCCAGCCTTGTTGTCTCGAGTCGAGACCTTTGTCTCGAGTTGACACGTTATGGTCTCGAGTCGAGATCTAATGATCTCGAGTTGAGACCTCTGCCTCAAGTTGATACGTTATGGTCTCGCCTTGTCACGTTATGGTCTCGAGTCGAGATCTAATGGTCTCGAGTCGAGACCTCTGTCTCGAGTTGTAATGGTTTAATGGCCTTAGTCGAATCCTCAGTGATCTCGAGTTGATACGTTATGGTTTCGAGTCGAGACCTTTGTCTCTAGTTGAAAACTTTTGAGAGCCCTTATGATTTCGAGTCGAGACCTTGTGGTCTCGAGTCGAGATCTTGGTCTCGAGTCGAAACCTGATAGTCTCGAGTCCACTGTTGATAGCTGTTTCTTGTGATAACATAACTGAAATTCGAAAATTATGAATTGAGATATAGTTTCCAATTATTAACATTGATCTATTTTTATCACTAAATTTCGAAATCAAATATGTTTATCATTTAACAAATTTCGAAAAAACTTAATGGACAAGATTAGATCAAAATTAGGGAAACATCTAACAATTCAAATCACATTCCAAATCATAAAGGAAAAATTCGAATTTCTCATAAGAACATAAGAACATAAGATGAACCCTAAAAAATAAAACATAATTCTGGAAACCCGAAACCTGAATTTTAATGGTTTTGTAATGGATTTCGTGACAATAAGTTTAACCCTTTATGATTTCGAGTCAATTTATCAAACATATTTTCCGAAAACAGGGATTTCGGCTCATTAAACTCGAAAACAGTTTTGATTTTGATGAACTTTTTAAGGCTTTAAAACTTTCTGTTTTCCAGATTTCTATCCCAGAATTAATGGATACGAAAACAGAACTGACTAATCAACATATGCTCTGATACCACATGTTGAATCAGTTCTGTTTATACATGAAGGAAAACAATAAAACATACCTTTGGTTGCATCAGCACAGGTTAGCAAAGAATCCAGATGGAGTCGCAGCAATTAAGGTTTGACATGATTGTCATCTAGGTCTGGTTCCTCCTTAGGGTGCTGACTGATGATGGTGGCTAAGAAACCGAATAGGGGATTCGGGTTTTGGAGATGGAGGTCGAAATTATGATGTTATGTGTTATTAGGGTTGTGTCTAATGTGTAACTGTCTAACCCCTTAACCTCCACATAATTCTCCTTATATAAGCACCCAGGAGGAAACCTAATTAGTTAATAAGGGTAATATGGTCCATCAACAATTACTAACTAATTATTTAATAGGTTATTATATATTTTGATCTTTATTATGTAAATGATTATAATGGCTATAGATTAAATAATATATTTAATCTTACATTGCTTGCATGTACTTCTTTGTTAACACTTTTATAATGTGTTACCTGTAAATATTAATCTCACTTTTTTGCATAAGAGATGCTACCTTGTTGTTGGCTGTTGGTGCAAAGGGAAACTGCTCAGCTATGCCCTCTTTGACCATCAGGATAAAACAAGGAAAAAAAACTAAAATATGTAACTTTTATGCACATGCTTGATATTTAACTCCATTAGTCCAATGTTAGTGATATAGGTTGATGTTTCTTGACTACTTTGCAACCAATTGTTAGGTTAAAAGGTCAAGCAACTGATGTTGAGATTATGAGAAGAAAAATAAAGAATGTGAAGACTAAATTGGTACATATATGGGCATTTAATTCATATTAAGGTAAATATCACAGTGGTTTATAATAGCCAATGCTCTCCTTTTCCTCTGAATCTTGGTTTGATATTCGTATTAATACATATGCCAATTTCAGTCTAATCTACAGTGTTAAACACTGGTGAGGGCGATGTAGCCAACAGGAAAAACAAGGGAATATTAGCGTTAATGCCTTACGTGTGCTGCTCAGTGCCAATTACGAAATGTTGAAACATGATCCGAGTCAAAGAACATAGTACCCGCGGCGAAGCGCGGGGTACATATATTGATTTCAAAAACAAAAACTAACTTAAAAATTAGTAACAAAAGAAGCTGAAATATTATGAGATTACCTGAAATCCTAACAAAAGAAGCTGCCATTGCTACTTTTCCAAGGATGAATAAAATCTGCAAAGTTTATATACATATCCGAGAAACAACGAGGAAGTTGCGTATACATTGTGCACCTCTTTCTTTCTTGTATGCGTACTTACTCTTGAGCGTGTATTAGTGAGTTACCGCGTTGCTAAAATTATATATGAAAAGTTTGATTTTCACACATGAGTTTCTTCGAATGTTGCAGAAATCGGCCTAGGCGCCGATTCATGAGTTTCCTCCAATGTTGCAGAAATCGTCCTAGGCGGCCAATTAATCGGTGCCTAGGCGCTAGTCGATGGGTTACTGCTTAAATTTAAGCTAGTCGGTTAAAAAAATCGGTCAGAGTCAAAGTCGGTCAAAATCGGTCAAAATCGGACTAATCGGTCAGAGTCAAAGTCGGTAAAAGTCGGTCAAAATCGGACTAGTCAGGCCCATGTTTTTGACCTAATAAACCCAAATTTTGAAACATGGCCCATGATTTATAGCCCAAATTTTAGTTATAACCTATTTTTGAATTTCTAAGTACTTGATTTGTTATGTTTAAGTTTAATTGCTTATGTTTGAACCATACTATTTGAAACTTGAAGTATTTATGTGAAATTTGAAGTATTATTTTTATATTATTGTGTGTATGTAAATAAATTTGAAAAATTACATACAAAAATTCCCATTCCGATTAATCCATGTTAATCTCGATTAATCCCTAGGCGGTACCTCACCGCTCGACTAGCGCCTAGTGCCTTCTACAACATTGGTTTCCTCCAAAGAAGAAAGAAAGGTGAAACAGAGGAGTGTGAGAAGTAATCGACCGTTGGTGAAAGACCCATAGCGGAAAGCTTTGACTTGCAAGAAATTAGAAACTTAGGGTGTAAGGAGTAGTTAAACACTTTGGAGTGGCAAACCAAAAACCGACCAATCAGAGCGCGTCATGTCAATCAGTTAAAATTGTTTAAACTTTGCTGAAAATTGTTGGCAATGGTTTAAACACTTGCTGAGTGGCAAACCTTTTTTTTTAATTTTCTGTTTTTTTTTTTAAATTTAAGATAAAATGGAAAAAACATAAACTTTTTATAAATAAAAATAAAGCATTACATTTTAAATAAAAATAAAGCTTTACATCTTAAATAAAAATAAAACATTACATTTTAAATAAAATCTAACTTAAAAAAAAACTAAAAATCACAAGGTCATCCATATTTTTTTGCGATCTCACGTTTTCTAGCGAGTGTGATTGCCAACATAGCAGGGTGAACATTGTCGGTAGGCCGATTATACGTCTCCAATTCCTTGTCGAACATTGTTTGTCGCAATGCCTCTCGTTGCTCATCCGCCAAGGTCAAGTATTTTTCCTCTCATATACGTTTAATTTCCGTTATCTCTTTTTTCATGGCCTTGTACTCTTCGAATTTGTGTGTTATATCTCTTGGATCTTCGTTTCTTGAAGACGGCCCTTTGTCCTTTTTCTCCTTCCTCGTTTGTCGTCTTGGTGGTGGTGAAGGATCCTCGTTTATGTCGGGAATATCGAATCCGCTCGAGATTTCGACATTCGGTGATCCTCGTGTATAATTTCCCGAATCCGAAGACTTTATTTTTCGACCCAAGTCGGAGCTTTCTTCATTCAACAAAGGTACCGGCGACCACTTTTGATTTGTTCTAACAACCTCCCAAGCCGCAACATGAGCGAAATCAATTTTTTCTTTGCTTTTGTAATCCTTTAGCGCTTGCTTCATTACATAAGCATCGTCACTCCCGCTAAGACGTAAACGATCCTAAAATAATAAATTAATAAATTATATAACAACCTACCATTTTCTTCTTGCCTTCACCCTTGTTTGAGCCATCCATTTTTTTCAAAATATTTAAAAGTTATAGAGTGGAATGTAGTAAAATTGGATGAGAATGAAGATATTTGGTTTAGTATTTATACTGTAATTTTTTAAAACAAAAAATAATTTTTTTTTTTACTTTGAACGGTATTATTACCGTTGGAAAAATCACAACGGTCAAAAAATGAGTGTTCCCGAGTCGGCAAGCTGTCCCCGCTCCGTTTGCCTTGTTGCGTCGGCATTGGGTCGGCGGCGGTGTTTGCCGATCGGCAGACACGTTTGCCACCCTTTACCGACTACCACACCGTATACCCTTATGATGACAATCGAAGGTGTTTGTTGTTGTCTTGTTGATTACACTGGTGGTCCACGCCTGGATCTACGGATAGGTTCGGTGGTTGGGTTTTTCCATTACTTCTATTTTGCTCCGCGTGTAGTTTGGTCATTACTATTACTATACTATAATAATTTATTGATAACAGATCAATTACAAAATTTATGTCATTAAATTTATTTTGTTTTCTATTTTTTAATTTTTATAATTATCCAAAATAAACATAGTTTAAAATCATTTATTACCTATAAATGTGGAAATCAGTTTAACATGAATATTCTTACCCCTTTTATTTAAATGACAAATTAAATAAAAAAAGAGTTAAATGATTGGTTGGTCCCTATGGTTTGCAAAAATCGCAGACTTGATCCTAGTAGTTTCCTAATTACACACGTGGCATCAAAAATTGTCAAAAATGAACTCCCTTTGGTCCCCAGCCTATAACATTAGTTAAATATCTCTATTAAAACACCTTATGTACTTAGCACGTAAGGATAATTTGGTCATTTCAGTCTTGCCCATTAAAACACCTTATGTACTATAAAGATGATGTCACTTGTTTGAATGAATAATATTAAAGCTGCCCTAGTTGATTCAAACAACATCAATACCAAACACAATAACTATAAACCTAAAGATCACAACTTTATTTCTGCCCCAATTAATCCAAAGTGTTTACAGCATAAACCAATCATGGGTAATGAACCAATATACATAAAGATACTTGAAACAAAATCTTTACGGTAAAAAGTGGATAAAAATTGGAACTTTAAGTAACAAGATGATGATCATGAAACCAAGATCGAACTATATTATTATGAATTGAAAGTGGGAGGCCTTACCACATCATTAATTGGCGAAATTGGGTTGAATCGACAAGAAGATATTGTTGATCATACATGGATATTATAAAAGAACAAGATAGGGATTGAAGATTAAATGGAAATTGTAAAAGTTGGAAGAAAATAATTAGAAACAGGAACGGAAAGAGGGGGATGGGTTCAGTCGGTCATCATACCTCTATTGAAAAAGGGAATCACAACAAACATTTTTTATGGTGGCGGTACTTGGCCTGAAAGTACAGACGGAGAAAGAGAGAAGGAAGAAGGTGAGTGGGAGTTCAGTGGTGGTGGGTATTGGTGGAGGAGATGAGATGGTGGTGGTGGTTTGGTGAAGAAGAAGGGGGTCGGGTAAGACCAATCAGCCAATCAGGTATGTAACTCCTTTTATAATAGGCTGGACTGAAAGGACCAAATTACCCTCACGTGCCAAACACATGGGGTGTTTTAATCGAGATATTTAACTGATGTTAGGCGACGAGTTCATTTTTGACAAGTTTTGGAACCACACGTGAACTAGTAAACCACTAGGACCAATTCTGTTATTTTTACAAACCACAGGGACCAATCAAACATCTAACTCTTAAAAGAATAAAGGGTTGAATTTTATATTCTAACGAGTAAATTACGTTTTTGGCCCCTGTGGTTATGTCAGTTTTACTATATTAGCCCAAAATAAGAATTTTTAACGTATCTGCCCCCATGGTCCCTATATCTAACCATTTTGGCCCCTAATTCTAACCAAACCCCAACTCTGGTTAACTTTTTGGTCACATGGGTTGCACATGATGGGTAAAATTGTAATTTCCCCCTTACTTTTACTGATTTATAAAAAATAAAAGAAACAATAATTATCATACATACAGAACACACACACACTCTCTCTCTCTCATCTTTCTCTCTGCTCTCTCTCTCACACCACCACCACCCCCACCCCCACCACCACAAAACACAACCTGCAACAATACACCGCCGACTAACACCACTTCAACCACACCTCTGCCACACCTCAGCCACCACCACACTTCAGCCACCGACCACACCACATCAGTCCCCCGTCGGTGACCATCACCTCCACCTCCACAACTGCCACACCAATAATGTTTGATCAAAACCCAATAACCATATCCATCCAGATTAAAAAACAAACCCACAAACAAAATCAAATCCAAATTAACGAAAGAATCAAATCAAATCCAAACAAACCCACAAACAAAATCAAACATACACAGGCCTATTAGTGTTATACCTGGATAAATTATCTGAAACAAAATCAAACCCAATAACCATATCATTTCCACTGTGAGAACCTCCCACCGCCACCTGACCACCGCCGCTGCCACCGCGCCACCTGACCACCGCCGCTGCCACCGCGCCACCTGACCACCGCCGCTGCCACCGCTCCCCTTTTTCCCGCCGCTCTCTCCCTCCTCGTGGCTCCGATTATAAATCGGTCTCGAACGAGAATGAGATTGGGGGTTCATGTGTGTACTCTTCTTGATAAAATTGTGAATCCAAGATTGGGGGTTCATGGCGGAGAGTTTATGAGGGAGAGACAGGTTATAGTGTTTGGCAGGGGGTCGGTGGTGGAGGTATGGAGTTGACGGTGGTGAGAGAGAGGGGTGTTTATGAGAGAGAGAAGAGAGAGACAGAGAGAAGGGGGATAGTTTATGAGAGAGAGAGAGACTGTATGTGGTGGTAGGTACGGTGGTGGTGGTGATGATACGGTGGAGGAGGTGGTGGTGGTAGGTACGGTGGTGGTGGTGATGATACGGTGGTGGGGGTGTGTTTTGCGGTGGGGGGGTGGTGGTGTGGTGGTGGTGGTAGTAGAGAGAGAGAGCAGAGAGAAAGATGAGAGAGAGAGTGTGTGTGTGTGTGTGTTCTGTATGTATGTGTGGGTGTATATAATCAGTAAAAGTAAAGTGGGACGGGGAAATTACAATTTTACCCATCATGTGCAACCCATGTGACCAAGAAGTTAACCAGAGTTGGGGTTTGGTTAGAATTAGGGGCCAAAATGGTTAGATATAGGGACCAGGGGGGCAGATACGTTAAAAATTCTTATTTTGGGCTAATATAGTAAAACTGACATAACCACAGGGGCCAAAAACGTAATTTACTCTATTCTTACATTATATTATATTTTATTTATATACATGTTTGATATGTGTTGTTTTATGCTTACGAAATTTACCTTTGTTAAATTTATTTTTAGGTTTCTATCTTTTTATTATTGTCAAAAATAAACATATTTTAAAATCATGGCAAATTAAATTTAAACTAGGTTTAAAGAAGTTCGCCGCGTTGCGGGGAATTTCCTTTTTTATTTAATATGTCTTTACATGTGTTTTGAAATCACTACGAGCATGTTGCGAACGGTACTGCTGACAAGAATAAAAAGAAAATATAGAAAAAAAACACTAAAAGATAACCGAAAGAAAATAAACCAAAAAAGTTGTATGGTAACGAAGTTGTTCGTATGAAACCCGTGGTCAGAGATGAGCAAATTGTTCTGGGTACCGTTACCAAATTTGCCAAACCGAAAGATCTTAAGTACCAATTCGGTACCGACTTTTGGCGTTCTTGGTACCGGCTCACTACCGTGTTTTACCTTCAGATACCTGTATCGAAACCGGTATTTTCGGTATCAGTACCGAATCTGTATCGGTTGGCACCGAGCTCATCCCTACCCCTGAAACTAAAAAAGTAAAAGTTGAAGAAAATCAACAAAAAAAAGTTGTACGATACTGTTGTTCGTACGATAACCGTGATCAGGGATGAGCAAATGGTCCGGGTAGCAGCACTGAATTTCCCGAACCAAAAGATTTCCAATATCAATTCGGCACCAACTTTTGGTGTTTTCTGTATTAGTGCCGTTTTTTTACCATCATGTACTGATACCGAACAGGACCGTACCGATATTTTCGATACTGGTTGACAATAAGCTTATCCCAACCCTGATAATAAAAAAAGGATTAAAGTTAAAAGATAAAGAAAATAACTATTATTATAATATGAAAATAATAAAATTACGAAATTTACCTTTATTAAAATTATTTTTAGGTTTCTATTTTTTATTATTGTCAAAAATAAACATAGTTTAAAATCATGGCAAATTAAATTTAAACTAGATTTAAAGAAGTTCGCGCGCGTTGCGGTGAATTTCTTTTTTTATTTAATATGTCTTTACATGTGTTTTGAAATCAATACGAGCATGTTGCGAACGGAACTGCTGACAAGAATAAAAAGAAAATGTAGAAAAAAACACTAAAAGATAACCGAAAGAAAATCAAACAAAAAAGTTGTATGGTAACTATGTTGTTCGTATAAAACCCGTGGTCAGAGATGAGGAAATTGTTCTGGGTACCGTTACCAAATTTGCCAAACCGAAAGATCTTAATTACTAATTCGGTACCGACTTTTGGCGTTCTTGGTACCGGTTCACTACCGTTTTTTACCTTCATATACCTGTACCGTAACCGGTATTTTCGGTATCAGTACCAATTCTGTATCGGTTGTCACCGAGCTCATCCATACCCCTGAAACTAAAAAAAGAAAAAAATAAAAGTTGAAGAAAATCAACAAAATAAAGTTGTACGATACCGTTGTTCGTACGGTAACCGTGATCAGGGTTGAGTAAATGGTACCGGGTAGCAGCACTGAATTTCCTGAACCAAAAGATTTCCAATATCAATTCGGCACCAACTTTTGGCGTTTTCTGTATTAGTGCCGTTTTTTTCCATCATGTATTGATATCGAACAGGACCGTACCGATATTTTCGATACCAGTATTGGTTCGATACCGGTTGACAATAAGCTTATCCCAACCCTGATAATAAAAAAAGGATTAAAGTTAAAAGATAAAGCAAATAACTATTATTATAATATGAAAATAATAAAAGTGTTAAAAATTATATATTTTTATAAAAATAAAATTATTATTCATTTCAATTCGTTTATTAATATATAGTAATAATAATTAAAAAAAGGATTAAAGTTAAAAGGTAAATAAAATAACTATTATTAGAATATGAAAATAATAAAATTACGAAATTTACCTTTATTAAATTTATTTTTAGGTTTCTGTTTTTTTATTATTGTAAAAAATAAACATAGTTTAAAATCATGGCAAATTAAATTTAAACTAGGTTTAAAGAAGTTCGCCGCGTTGCGGTGAATTTCTTTTTTTATTTAATATGTCTTTACATGTGTTTTGAAATCACTACGGGCATGTTGCGAACGGAACTGCAGACAAGAATAAAAAGAAAATATATAAAAAAAACACTAAAAGATAACCGAAAGAAAATCAACCAAAAAAGTTGTATGGTAACGATGTTGTTCGTATAAAACCCGTGGTCAGAGATGAGGAAATTGTTCTGGGTACCGTTACCAAATTTGCCAAACCGAAAGATCTTAAGTACCAATTCGGTACCGACTTTTGGCGTTCTTGGTACCGGTTCACTACCGTTTTTTACCTTCATATACATGTACCGTAACCGGTATTTTCGGTATCATTACCGATTCTGTATCGGTTGTCACCGAGCTCATCCCTTCCCCTGAAACTAAAAAAAGAAAAAAATAAAAGTTGAAGAAAATCAACAAAAAAAAGTTGTACGATACCGTTGTTCGTACGGTAACCGTGATCAGGGATGAGCAAATGGTACCGGGTAGCATCACTGAATTTCCCGAACCAAAAGATTTCCAATATCAATTCGGCACCAACTTTTGGCGTTTTCTGTATTAGTGCCGTTTTTTTCCATCATGTATTGATATCGAACAGGACCGTACCGATATTTTCGGTACCAGTACTGTACTGGTTCGATATCGGTTGACAATAAGCTTATCCCAACCCTGATAATAAAAAAAGATTAAAGCTAAAAGATAAAGAAAATAACTATTATTATAATATGAAAATAATAAAAGTATTAAAAATTATATATTATTATAAAATTAAAATCATTATTCATTTCAATTCGTTTATTAATATATAGTAATAATAATAATTAATAAAAGGATTAAAGTTAAAAGGTAAAGAAAATAACTATTATTATAATATGAAAATAATAAAACTACGAAATTTACCTTTATTAAATTTATTTTTTGGTTTCTAGTTTTTTATTATTGTCAAAAATAAACATAGTTTAAAATCATGGCAAATTAAATTTAAACTAGGTTTAAAGAAGTTCGCCGCGTTGCGGTGAATTTTTTTTTATTTAATATGTCTTTACATGTGTTTTGAAATTATTACGAGCATGTTGCGAACGGAACTGCTTACAAGAATAAAAAGAAAATGTAGAAAAAAACACTAAAAGATAACCGAAAGAAAATCAACCAAAAAAGTTGTATGGTAACGATGTTGTTCGTATGAAACCCGTGGTCAGAGATGAGGAAATTGTTCTGGGTACCGTTACCAAATTTGCCAAACCGAAAGATCTTAAGTACCAATTCGGTACCGACTTTTGGCGTTCTTGGTACCGGTTCACTACCGTTTTTTACCTTCATGTACCTGTACCGTAACCGGTATTTTCGGTATCAGTACCGATTCTGTTTCAGTTGGCACCGAGCTCATCCCTACCCCTGAAACTAAAAAAATAAAAGTTGAAGAAAATCAACAAAAAAAAGTTGTACGATACCGTTGTTCGTACGGTAACCGTGATCAGGGACGAGCAAATGGTACCGGGTAGCAGCACTGAATTTCCTGAACCTAAAGATTTTCACTATCAATTTGGCACCAACTTTTGGCGTTTTCTATACTGGTGTCGTTTTTTACCATCATGTATTGATACCGAACAAGATCGTACCGATATTTTCGATACTAGTACTTGTTCGATACCGGTTGACAATAAGCTTATCCCAACCCTGATAATAAAAAAAGGATTAACGTTAAAAGATAAAGAAAATAACTATTATTGTAATATGAAAATAATAAAAGTATTAAAAATTATATATTATAATAAAATTAAAATCATTATTCATTTCAATTCGTTTATTAATATATAGTAATAGTAATAATAAATAAAAAAGGATTAAAGTTAAAAGGTAAAGAAAACAACTATTATTAGAATATGAAAATAATAAAATTATTAAAAAACTATATATTATTATAATATTAAAATCACTATTCATTTCAATCGTTTATTAATATATAGTAAAGTAATATATAGTAATAATAATAATAATCCCATCTTTGTCAATTTGGTTGAAAATAATCACAACTCAGTTATTGGCCGATAATAATACGAATTGGTCCACTTTTGGCCGATAATAGCCCGCCGTTAAAAATAGCTTAACGGAGTTAAGCTTTTTTCCGAGTTACAAACTAATGTTTTATGGATTCTAATCAGAACGAGTATCCGAGTCAATTTATGTAAAACTTAACTCGAAATGATGCTTCAAAAGGCTTAATTTTATTTAAATGGAAGTTTAAACACCCGAATTGAAGCACCGTTTTCGTCGTTTGAGGCAATATTTCGAGGTAAATTTTACATTAATTAACTCGTATCCTCGTTCTAATCAAAAGCTCTCAAACATCAGTTTGTAATTCGGAAAAAAACTTAACTCCGTTAAGCTATATTTAACGCACACTATTAACGGCAAAAAATGGACCAATTCGAATTATTATCGACCAATGACCAATAACTGAGATGAGATTATTATCGGCCAAACTAAGAAAGCTGAGATTATTTAAATCCAATTTGCCTAAAATCATTTACTACCTATAAAAGTGCAAATCAGTATAACATGAATATTCTTACCTTTTTCTTATTCAAATGACACATTAAAAAATATGAATATTCTTACCTTTTGTAAATGATACATTAAAAAAACTATAGGTTTGAACTTTATATTCTAAAACTAGATTCTAATCCCTGTGTATCATACAAGATGAATAAATAAAAATTTAAATAGTTAGTAATGAAGATTATAGAATTATAAAAACCATATTTTTGAGACACTTTTCAAATATCTGAATAATTTTTTTGTGTCGTGTATGATCAAACATGTGAAGTTTACCAAGTTTATAAATATAAAAACATTTAATCTATTGATAAAAATACATGTTTTAAAACAAAAATATCACAATAATAATTATAATAATCCACATATTAAGAGTAAAATCCAAATCACCATACAAGAAAACATGATCGGAACTAAATGTCATGTATAAATGTCAATACACATTACTTTTTTATATTTGTTTGTAAATTTCATATGTAACAATGTGGATAAAAAACATATGACATTCACATACGTATGTATTTGTATATAGTAAGTTTTCGATGTTTTGAAATTATATTGATTTATATTATAATTTGAACGGTTATAATTTTATGAATATTAGAGATAAAGACAACGATTATATATTCTTTTCATTTTATCATTATAAATATATATTGTTATTGGCAATTAACATTATATGTTTGAACTACATAATTTGAAAACTTAGATAGCAATGCAATTAAATAATTAACTAACTAATACTTATATAAAAGATCTTCTAAATCAATTTCAATATATGCAAAACATGGTTTATCAGTCGTTTTGTTTTTAGGAAATCTCATAAATGAATTCCTCTAATTGAATAATGATAAGGGTTTGGACAGAAAAAAGATGTGAGGTAAAATATGAAATCACATATCTTAAAGTCTTAAAGTTTTTGTAACAATTTATTAGGTAGTAAATTTAAAATTTGAGACAAGACAAGAAAAATTGTTATAAGTTAACTATTTTTTTTATTTTAAAAAAGGATTAGAATTACAATAAAGAAACATATGCTAGAAGATATAAAAGTTATTATTATTATAAACATATCATTTAAATACTATAAATAATATATTAATGATAATAAAACAATAATATTTGCTCAAATATTAGAAATTATATTAGTAAATAATAACATAATAGCAACAACGTAACTTTTTATCGAAATCTTTATAATTATGAAGTTTATACGTTAAATCTAATTTGTTGATGAGATAATTATATTTAAGTTCTTTAATTAATTAATAAATAATAAATTATTAAAGCCATTGGGTTTGATATAATAGTTTAGATTAATAATAATAATAATAATAATAATGAGTTATTATGTGGCATTCATTAAATTATTTATTAGAAGTTAGATAAGGATAAAGATAAATGATATTAATTTATATATTATTAATTATTAAAAAAATAAAAATAAAAATTATGAGGTTGAAGGAGAAAATGACATGTGACATTATTTGGAGTCTTTTATTAGAATTAGATTAATTAATTTTTTATATACATGCCTTGTATATGTTGTTATGGTTGAAACTTAAAAAAAAAATCAAATTCTTAATCAATGTTACAGTTATGGATGAATTTTTCTTAAATTTCCTAACAACAAATAACTAATTTTTTCTAACCAATAAAATTTTAAACCCAACATGACACGTGTTCAAATATTAGGCTACCATTATTTTCCAAAAATATTAAAGTGACTACTTAAAACATTTTATGTGAACAAGGGTCCTTGAATCATGTCATGTGAACAATTATTTTTTATTAATGAGATAGAAGATCATAAAAGTATATATAATAATACTTCTCCTTATTATATTAATGGTTTTAAAGAATATCACGTATCAGTATCAGAATCACTTTCTCACATTTATCTTTTACCCAGATTTTTATTTAACTATTAATTTTTAAAATATAATAATACCCCTTTTTAATCCTATATATTTTTAAATAACAAATTTTGTAAACCATTATTATTATTATTATTTAGGGTTATAGTTTTAGAAATGTACAACACCGCCTTTAAAAAGATACATTTTCTCCCAACTAACTACTTGGTACTAAATAAATAAGAGTTTGTAATATTAAGTGTTGTCTTAATTTGAAAGTTCATTCCAATTTAAATATTATATTATCGTTACTAAAAGGTTGTTTTAATTATCAAATCACATTACTGTCATCGATTTTATCACAAATACATTCAACTTTGTTTAAGTTACATAATCTCTATCTATATATCTATACTTTCTATAAAAGGAGAAATCCCAATGACATAAGAAAAGCTGATGTGTCAGCAGGAAAGACTGTCCAACAATGCTTTTCTTATGTCATTATTACATCATAAAGTCTAATATATAAATCACTTTAAAATATATATAATTTAATTTCAAAGCACTACCTTGTGTATTCAAATGTTAAAGGTCTGGCCCACATTCTAAAGGGCAAACCACTGCCCATCTACAAGAAAGTACAGATGGTTCCTTTGGCAAACGTATACCTAGCAATAGCAGTTGTTGTTATCTTCCGTAATGCTTTTAGATCAGCAGATGTTTAAGGCTAATTACCAGGAAATTTAAATTCAAAAATGCATGGGAATAAGTAATTAGCAATTAACGCATGTCACTCAGAAACTCCTGTCATTCGTCCTTCTTATATAAGGCTTTTCTTCTCATTTCCCTCTTCATATTTCATCACGCTTTCATCTTCTCTGATTTTGAAATTTGAAATTTAACCATAATCCGAATTCCGAATTAGAAGCATATCAATATCAGTTGACAGTAACAATCTTAGTTTTGTTAACGATTTGAATCCTGGGAAAGATATGTGGAACATGAAAGCGAGAATTATTCGAAAATGGAATCAGGGTTACAAGATGGATCTCATCTTCATTAATGAGAAGGTAATTTGTATCTCTGCTTTTCCGTTTTATTAGAGAATGTAGTGTTGTATGCTAATAAGATACTTTCTTTAAATGTTCTTCAGGGTGCTAAGATTCAAGCAGGTATTAAGAGTCATCTGATACTTGTTTTTGATGGACAGCTTCAAGAAGATGCTGTTGTGATTCTGTCAAAATTTGGTGTTGGTGAGAATAAAGATTTATATAAAGTAGTAGTGCAGCCTTATAAAATCAACTTTTATAGATGCACAACTGTTACTCCTGTGAGAGATTGGCAAGGTGTTGAGTATGGTTTCAACTTCAGAGCTTATGAAGATATTCTTCAAGGAGAGGCGTTAAAAACTTTGAGTGTTGGTGTGTTGGTAGTGTATATTTTTGTAATCATGTCTTGCTTGTATAATATTAGACAGTTTTACTTATATTCTTGTATAATGTGATCATATAGATGTTGATGGATCTATGATTTGTTGTGGAGATCTTTAAATCTTTGATCGACCTCCAAAGGAGACTAAGAAGATGAATTTCGATATTGAAGACTTGGAGTAAGTTGTTGTTTACATGTGCAGTCATATACTGATCATTGTTTGTATGTAATGATATTAATAAATAAGATGAAGAATGTTGGTATTTAATGTGGGATCATGGTAATGGTAATAAATGAGATCTATAGTGTTTGTATATAATGTTGAATCATGGTAATAAATGAGGTCTACAGTTTATTCTTAGTCAATATGGTAGCTAATTTATGGCTCATTTGCTACTTTAATAAATGTCATATTTTTCCTTTGATTTTATGTTTTTATTCATTCAATGTTGTTTTGATATTAGAGATTTTTTAAAGAAATGGTTATAAATTAGTCTTTAGTATATCGTCATATGAATATTCTTTTCATGTAGGGGTAAGGTTTTGCGGTGTACTATGTGGAATGATTATGCTCTGCAGATTAAGGACTTCATTTCTAAAATCTCACCTTATGAGCATGTGATGGCTGTTATACAGCATGGAAAGTGTAAGGAATGGAAAGGAATTTTTGTTATTTTCTGCAAATCATGACTATATTGTTTATTTCTGGCAATATAAAGACAGGTATACATTAAATATCTATATACTTTTCCATGTAGGTGAATATATTGTTCAAAGTGATAAGTTTGCAACACGAATTTTTCTTAATGAAGAAATTGTTGAAGTTAATGAGCTAAGGAGGAGGTAATTTGTCAATGTAATTTCTATTGTATATAGATGTTCAAGTCAAATACTTGGTTTCATGTTATTTGTTTACTAACTAGATTTTGCCCCGCCCGCGTTGCGGGGCACTGAGCCGATTATTTCTCTCTCATAGAATGTACGTATGTGTTTCGGTTACTTGTACATACTACTCATAACACGTTCTCAAAAAAATTACATTGAGTCAACTAATTAAATTAAAACACTATAATACTTTTGCTTAAGAAAAACAAAAACGATAGAAAAACAACAATTTTAAACTGGGGGCAAAATTGTAATTTTTCAGGATAAATGAGTGTGTGCCAAGCAGCCGCCTGACATAAATAAAAAATACACCGAGTCAAACAATTAAAACAAAGCACTACTATAGTTTTGTCAAAAAAAAAAAAAAAACTAAAACAATGGCATGACTGTAATGTTACATTGGGGGCAAAATCGTAATTTGACTGGGAAAGCAAAGGAAAACGATGGAAAAAATGTAAATTTAGATTGAGGGAAAAATTGTAATTTGGCTGGGTGGGGGAAAACAAAACTAATGGAAAAACTGTAAATATAAATGGGTCAAAATCGTAATTTTGAATCGAGGGTAAAATGGTAATTTTTAGTTGGGGGCAAAAGTATAAATTTATTTTGAACTGTGGGTAAAAACGTAATTTTGAACTGATGGCAAAATCATAATTTTAAAGCGGGGATAAAATCATAAATTGGTTGGGCCAATGGGGGAGTGTCAAACAGCTTCCTGGCACTATTCCCCCATCTTGTGTCTGTAGTTATATACTGGGGCAAATTCGTAATTTTACTAAGAAAGCAAACAAAGAACGATGACAAAAATGTAAAAAATTAAAAGTGAGGGCAAAATCGTAATTTAGCTGGGAAGAACAAAACAAAACTAATGGCGATACTGTAAATTTAAATGGGGCAAAATCATAATTTTGAACCGAGAGCAAAATTGTAATTTTTAATTGGGGCAAAAGCATAATTTTATTTTGAACTGGGGGTAAAAATGTAATTTTAAACTGATGGCAAAATCGTAATTTTAAAGCGGGGATAAAATCGTAATTTGATTTGGCCCAAAGCCTAAAAACTATGAGGTAAAACTATAAAAATTAAAAAAGAAATAGAGAAAAGGGAAAAAAAGTAAAAAAGAATAAAAGAAAACACTGTTCATCAAAGTTAGTAATTGTTATATAGATAATATATAGATAATTCTAATCATTTGTGGTATTCAAAATGCTTATACTGAAGTTTGGATAAGGGAGTGGTTCTACTTCTCAAACAATACTATCGTCTCAGAGTGTTTTTCCATTGCATAAAGAATTTGTAACTGATGGTGTGAAGAAACATGTTGATGAGATTAGTGAGATAGAAAATGTTTCACATCTTTTTATATAGTTTGGTTATTTGTTTGGTTTGTCACCTGCATGTTTTTACAGTAAGTGTCTTGTGTTTTTACAAGAAATGTCTTGTGTTGTGGTTGTGGTTGCGACAATTAAGATTGTGCAAGAAGTGTATGGTTGGTTTTATGCTGCCTGTCGTAAGTGTTTCAAGAAGGTGATGGGTAAAAGTGAATACTTGCAGAATGTTGAAAATGTTTAAGATGATATTGTTCGATTGCCTGCGACTTCTTTGGTTTGTCCCAAATGTCATAGTGAATGTACATCGATTACCACAAAGTAAGCAATGATGATTATTTAGCGTTATATTTATATAAGTAACATTCTAAGACTGATATTTGAATATAGTTTTGCAGTTTACTTAGTTAGTTGTGTATATTTCAGGTTCAAGGTGCAAGTGCGGGTGCAGGATGAGAGTGGTAGTGTTTCTTTTGTTATGTTTGATAGAGATGTTCAGAAGCTTCTTGGATTAGTGACATAAGAGCGAGGCAGGTTAAGGCCAATGTACTGGATTCCCTCATGAGATATTTCGATTGGTTGATAAGAAGGTTGCATTTAAGATTGATGTTTCAGAGTTCAATCTTAAAAATGACTATCGTGTTTATATTGTGCAAAAAACATGTGATGATCCAGTAATAATTGCTGAGTTGGTTGGTGGAGATGGTAATGGTGATGAAAATACTGATGAGGTAGCATATAAAATTACTCTTTCAATCTATTTATTTTTCTTTTGAGTTTTAAACACTGGATTCTGCAGTTTTTTATATGATATCATATATTATGATCCTTTAGGTTACTCAAGAGGTAGCTGGCGTTAAAGATGTTAACCTTTCAGAATCTTCCCAGGTGTCTGCTGAACGAACTTCAAGGGTGAGTATTTATTTTTAAAGTATGTTTAGTATGTTTAAAAAGAGTTCATTATTTTATTAAAAGAGATCAATAGTTGTTTTTGTGATCTGTTGCAAGGATGTTGTCTCTGTTACGGCCGACTCTTCAGCCGTTGAAGTTGAAAAGGATTCTAGATCAAGTCCTAATGGAAAGCGGATGGCTCAAGATGCTGATGTTGTCAACGTTGGTGAGCTATCTACTAATGTGAGAAGAACCCGGAAGAAGTTGACTAAGCTTAACAATTAGATGCTTATGAAAAAACAATTTTTATGAGAGATAAGTAGAAACCACTTATTTTTGAAGAATCCTTGTGGTTTTTATTTATGTCTGTTAACTGTTGTTTTAACAAACTGTGGTTAAAAGTTTGGTTTGTAAGGGCTACGATGATGAATATGGTATGCAATGTCTACGGTTTGAATATCAAGTAAGGTTAACCTTTTGTTTGTTATATAATATTGTTATTATACATTATATACATTTTTGTTGATATTGATGGACTGGATAAGTTATAGGGTTGTATATTATTGTTAGATTGATGAATGAAAATTTAATCAATTGGTTAGTTGGAAAACTGTTGGGGTCTGAGATACATTAACATCTGTTAGAGGCTAAGAATTGTTATAGCATGCTAACATCTGTTAACCCCTAAGCACTGTTAAAGATCTGTTAAAGGCTAAGCACTGTTATAGCGTGCTTCAACAGACCTTATGAGCTGTTGATCATCATCTGTTAAAGATCTTATATTATAGATCTTCTGTTGAATTGTGTAATATCTGTTGGTGCACAACAGAACTTAGGTTCATCATACATTTTGCTTCATCAGCAGAGGTTCTCTTTAGCAGACCTTTGCTTCAGCAGTCTTTGTCTTAACATACCTTTTGGTTCATCAGCAGAGTTTGTTTGGCTATTGATGGACTGGATAAGTAGTAGGGTTGTATATTATTGTTAGATTTATGAATGAAAATTTAATCAATTGGTTAGTTGGAAAACTGTTGGGGTCTGAGATACATTAACATTTGTTAGAGGCTAAGCATTGTTATAGCGTGCTAACATCTGTTAACCCCTAAGCACTGTTAAAGATCTGTTAAAGGCTAAGCACTGTTATAGCGTGCTTCAACAGACCTTATGAGTTGTTGATCATCATCTGTTAAAGATCTTATATTATAGATCTTCTGTTAAATTGTGTAATATCTGTTGGTTCACAGCAGAACTTAGGTTCATCATACATTTTGCTTCATCAGCAGAGGTTCTCTTTAGCAGACCTTTGCTTCAGCAGTCTTTGTCTTAACAGACCTTTTGGTTCATCAGCAGAGTTTGTTTAGCTCATGAGCTGAGGTTGTTTGGTTTAAGTAACAGACTTTTCTTTCAACAGTGGTTGTCTTCAACAGACGTTTTGGTTTGCAAAGTTTAGCGAAACAGATGTTGAGTTTATCCTTTTGGTAGGAGCAGTTTAAAAAAAAACTGTTATTTGTAACTACAAGTTGTATACTATTTTATTAATTTTGAGTCTTATATTTCTTTTTGTTGAGTGACCGAGAAATGTAATGAAAAATAGTAATGTTTAGATGCAAAATATAGTAATGTTTAGTTGAAAAATATAAAAAGGTAAAACCACAAAGTTTTGAAAGTATATACTAAGACTACATAAATTCATTCTTAAGTTAGTTTCCAAAGAAGAAATTTGTCCATCAAACATGTCAACTAAAACATAAATTATTAAAGGCTGAAAAGGTGTTCAAAGACCATGTCAACAAACTTCAAAGTGTATTTTATCTCATGTTACACTTTTTTCTTCGACTATCTCAAACCTAAGCTTTTTCCCCACAGATATTCCAGTTTCATGCATGATACGCTGCCAGTTTGTATGCATCACTAGATGGTTGTTGTCGTCAGGTCTTCTAGGATCTCTCCTAACAACCAGCTGTACCAAAAACTTAACATGACCAAATGACAGCACAGCTCTACGGTAATCATTTAGCTAGTGTTCTCGAACAAAGTTCCTCGGTATTGCCTGTAAAGGAAAATTCTTTCCTTAGTTATTCATTCAAAACAACATATACTTTAAGTAATAACAGACAGATCCAAGATTATAAGTAAAATCAACCATATTAAAAGTAGATATGTAAATACCAGGCTGTGTGTCTCTAAAACATGGTATTCAAACTGTTTTTTATAGTGTGGACGCTTTCTACGGTGTTGGTGATTGGTACGGCTGCAGTGATGTTTTGTCTCCCCGTGAAGTCCAATCCCGTCTTTGTTAAAAACCTTCACAGTGAAGTTAAAGTCGTCTTCAGGAGTACTTCCCATCATTGAAACAGCAGTTGGCAGCTTTCCTCAATGTCATTTTTGAAGCAAAAAGTTGTCCATCCTGGTCCCATAAAACCCGCAGCTAATCCCTTTTTGTTTTCAGGAGAGAAAACATAATGCACATCAACTTTACTACTCTGCTTTGGTCCATGTACTTTTGCAACCAAGTTATCATTTTTTTATATCCTCTGCGACAACAGCTTTAGCAAATCGTGTGGTAAATGCTATAATTTTCATACATTTCAGAAATGTCATATTAGATTTTATATAGGATACAAAATATAAATTAGAAGTTTTTCTAACAGTCCAAAAGATACACTGGCAATATATAAAAATAAGGTAAAATTTTTTAACCTGCTTGCAGTATGTTTCTTCTTCAGCCTGTATCAAGCAACCATGAACATAATCTTTGTTCGAGCCATCGTTTCTAATCTCCAAACCCTCATTGTTCAAAACATTTATCTCAAATTTTGCTTCCTGCAATTTTTTTAAACACAGCTTGTCTATGTTGTTATTTCTATAAGTTTCAACAAACCGAGTCCATTCTGGCCTGTTTATCCTCTTACTTTTATGACTGATGCTCTGTACTGCAATCTTATACGTAAAACCCGTATAATCAACCAACTTTATTACTTCACACTTTCTTGGTAATGGGTTACTCATTATCCTTGGAAGTACCTATGTATATAAAATACACAAAATTTAATATATCTTTAATTTTATTAATACAGTTTTTAGCATACAATTGTGATTTGAGCTAATTTGTTCTAAGAATATAGCTTACCAATCCCTCATTTAGGTCTGCCAATTCAGAGACGTTGATAATTATCATAAACTACATCTGAAAGTAAAAAATACAATAACATTTAAATACTAAAACATAAAATCAATTGTATCTGAAAAGCATTCTATTTAAGGTATAAAAAAATATCCAACACTCTGTAGGACCAAACTTATATGTTGTGCACTTCAATTTGGTCCCTACAACCAACAATATGAATCTAACACTGTGTAAAATCAAATTTTTATTCTTGTATAATAAAAAAGTATTATATTGCAATAAAGTTTTCAAATATCCATGTTTGTGTCAACTTCAAACTTCAGTTTTTTTCAGCAGACAAGGCTATATTCACTTACAAATCAGACACATGAGTACTATAAACTGATTGGAGAATATTTTATCAAAATTAATATTAATGGAACAAATGTATCAACACTACATGGTAGTTCATACAATAATTCTAAAACCATTCGTAAAATTTACAACCAAATATTTATGAAACAATAATATTTCAGATTGTTATTTAGATGGAATGAATCAAAATGTAACTAAATAGGTTGATATAAATCTTATTATAAAATAAAGAAAACAAGTTCATATAAGTTTATCTATTTTAACATCAGTAGATTATGATTTTGATGTTTATATTATTTGAAATGAGGAAACTGAAAGAAACATGTCAAAGCATACCTGTAAAATACACAAGAGAACAAAAAAAAAAAAATACATGCTCTAAAACTTTAAACTTCTGATCGTCAACTCTGAAGAAGAAGAAACTGTAGAGTTTTTTCGCCGGAGAAGAAGAGGTGAGATTGTGTTGGGATTGTTGAAAATAAGATATTTATCTATTAACTTGTAATTGTTTATTTATTTAACTTATAATAATCTTTAATATTGGGATTTAAAAACTATTTTTAATTATATAAATATAAATATATTAAATTAATAAATAAGTTTTTCGTATTTAACATTTTAAATTTATAGTCAAGCAGTGGTTATTGCTGTGGAAAAATTGCCCTGTTTTAATGTAAAAGGGGGTAAAGTATAAATATTACAAAACTTAATTTCAATCAACCAGTGTAAATGTAACATCTGTATTAACTCCATTTAATATACTTTTCATCTCCATTATTGAATATAAGCTCTAGAAAACAAATTCGGAAGTTTTCTCAAATAACTTTCTTATCAAAATCGGCAAGGTTCTATTGCATAATATAGATTACACGCTATAAAATCAAGTATTGTCTCTTTGAATTTATTGTTTGTATTATATATGTTAGATTAATCATTATTTGATGTTATGAGTATGTGTTTGTCACTGACGGCGTTTCATATGCTTTCTTGAAGCAAATAATAGTTGCTGTAATCCGGTGTATTTTTATCGATTAAGTACTGCATTAACTTAAATGAAGTTACTGATAGCATTCTCTGTCACAATTTGTGCATGCATCTTCGTGATGTTGTCTTCTACATTACGATTGATAAATCAACCATATAATTTTTGGTTGATGCTCATTTGCTTAACTGTTGTGAGAGATGATGATTTTTGTTTTGTGCTTTGTTTTTATAATACCTTAAGTGTGTGATTATACAAATAGTCCGGTTAATATTTGGTACTTTTGTTTTTTAAGTGCTGATTTAGTTTAAGAGATGTTAGTGATGTCTATTTTATAATGTTGTTTGTCTATGACTTTTCTTGGATTTTGTTCATCTTTATAACCTGTAAGTTTAAATTGTTTATTGCAGATATGAGTCTATCAAATCAAACACCATCCTTTTTTACAATTCCTTAATGAAGATGATTTTATATTTTTGGTATGTTTTTTAACTTTCTTGCTACTATTAGGATTCTACGTTAATTTTTGATGTAAGATGTTTGTTAACTACTGTTGCAGAATATACCACCCGATTTTCAGACTCTGTTGTGGGGCAAGGAGGTCCCGTATGGGCGAATTGTAGAGTTACTTGATGGTGACAAATCATGGTTAGTACTAATAATGAAGAGAGATGATCATTGTATATTTACGGATGGTTGGACAAAGTCTGTGAGAGATTGTTGTTTGAAAACGAAAGATGCTGTATTGGTGAAAGCTATTGGACGTTTGTCATTTGTTGTCTCATGTTTTAAAGAAAATGTCTACGAGAACTCTTACATTTCAGCAAATATTATACCTGAAGTTGGCATGACTGTAAGTAACGATATATTATTTTGTTACTTACTATAAACATTTTTTGCTACCTCAACAACTTGCTAACATCTGTTTGCCCTTTTAACGTCTGTTTCCTTATAATCTTAACATCTGTTGATTAACCTTTTTAACATCTGTTGACTAAGTCTTTTAACTTCGGTTGACTAACATCTGATATTTAAGATCTGTCCACGTTGCAACCTCTGCTGGACATAATGGATGACAGTTGTTACGAAACCTCTGTTGGATAGCAACAGAGGTATGTAATAGTTGATAGCCAAACAGTGGTTAGGTTGTGTGTAAATACTGTTGACTAACCCTGTTGAGTAATTCTCAGTTTAACTTTTGTTGACTAATCCGTTGTAACTTCTGTTGCTCATTAGTTCATATCAAATTTGTAAGTCCGCACTAAATATTCCTTTGCTTCTTCTATAGCTAATTGCTGAGAAATTTTGGAAACAATTCTATGGTAAAAATTACGAGTATGGGATGGAAACTATCTATGTTGGCGAAAGGTTTTGGAATGTGATGATGAAATGATGGACTGATGGATGCGGATTTACTGATGGATGGTCAAAATTGATTGAAGAAGTTCCCATACCAGTTGAATCTTGGTTGGTTTTCACCATGATTGCATCTAAAACGTTTGAGCTTTCCGTTTTCCATTCCGAGACTGGAACTGAGGTTTCCTTCAAGAAAACTAATGTAGTTGTTTTGGATTTCAGTTTATGGAGATGATAGGTTTGATTTATTGGTTGCGGTATAAAATTTTGATGATAAAATACATTGTTTGATAACATGACGGTGATAAGTAACTTTTATTATATTATGCTAATATCTTTTGAAATCTCATTTTGTAGGCTAAACACAAACAACTTATGGATTTCGGGGAAGTTGCTTTGGATGATGAGGATACTGGAGCTTCGGTTGGTAATTCTAAGCAGTTTACGAGTTTTGAGGATATTTTTAATGTATATATACACATGTAATATTTATATTTTATTATGATTCAAAATATGGTTTCTTATATATGATTCTTCTTATAAATATAGTTTGCTGATGATGGGCTATTTGATTCAAAGATTGGGCGTTTGGTTGATGAGTCAGATGTTAAAAATGCTGTAAATTTATAATTTCTACGCATATATTTTATTGTATAATAAGTATAAGAAGGTTTTTTTTAAATTTTGTTATAGCCTGAAGATCATTCTATAAAAATAGCTGATGATGTTAACGATCCTCAACTACAGTCTAAAGATTTTCCTATTCGTGACATTTCTGCCTCTTCAAGTGTTGTATCTAATGTAAGTGTTTATTACTTTTATACTGTCTATTTTATTATTGTCTCAATATATTGATATTCTTCTGTATGATTGAGTCTTAAACTTCAAAGATGAGCTGAGAAGATAGTTTGTGTTGATAAAGAAAGTTATAAAATTTCAAGAATTTAGAGTTGTTATATTCTAAATTAATCTACTTAGGTTGAAAAGATGCACAAACTTCGTGACAAGACAATTGTAGAGGATAATGAAGTTGTTGATAGACCCTTTAAAGTTCGAAAGGTTCGTTTAGTATCATCCACTTCAGAATCAGTCTTACACTTCACCACACATGCTGAAGACAGATTTGTAAGCTTTTGCAGTCGTTGCTTTGTTTCGTTATTTCAACAATTTCAGTTATATATCAATATTTTATAAAATTCACTATTCAATTTTCTGTTTTTTAGCATCTGCAATCAGATGTATCTTCTGCGTTGGATCTGCATACTGATAATCCTAAGCCTATCAAGATCCAGAATCTCAAATGTGAAGTCCAGGAACTGTTTACAACATCTCAAAAAACCAATTCTGGATTCAACTACGCTGTTGTTGGATGGTCTTCTTATCCGAGATCTTGCAATATTGCTTTTGGTGATGAACTTTCGTTAGAGTTTCACTAGTCTACTCAATTGCTGAAGCTAAAAAAAGTTGTGCATACGGTGACAAAGATAAAGTCCTCTTAGTTTCATGTTATGATTGTTTGTGGTTGTACATTTGGTTCGTTGGTGGTACTAATTTTGCTTCTTAGACATGTTCTATATGTAGTTATGTCTATAAACAGGTTTCATTGTCAATGGGTGGGTGCTACTTTTTTTTGTGGATAGCACAATGAAAATACTCATATGTATCTTATATATTAACTGATGATGCATGTCTATAGTTGTCTTTTAGCTATAATAGATAACACGTTTTGGTACAATATCTATACACATATGTATATGTTCTATCAATATGTGTTATGCATGATTTTCTAAGAAACGACCCGTGTTTGCACACGGGTCTTACTGCTAGTTATACCTAATAAATAAAAACCTTAGGGGACACGTGGCACAACTCTATGCATCCTTGATTTCTGTTCTTCCGCCTAAACTCTATAACTATTTCCTTTTCAATATTACATTTAATACATTCTTCATTTTTATCAACCTTACACGTTTTCATTATTTAAATTTCATAATTTTTATAATAAAAATTAGAGTTAATTACATAGTTAGTCCCTGTGGTTTACACAAAATAATATACTTAAGTACTAATAGTTTAAAATCACATTCTAGGCTATTAACTTTTCATTTTGTAACGTTTGGAGGTATTAACGTTATTTGTAGGTTTAAAATCACATTCTATTAGTACCCAAGTATGCTATTTTGTGCAAACCACAGGGACTAACTATGTTAATACCTTAGAAGTTAATACCTTCAAACGTTACAAAATGAAACGTTAATATCCTAGATGGTGATTTTAAACTATTAGTACCTAAGTATGTTATTTTGTGGAAACCACAGGGACTAACTATGTAATTAACTCAAAAAATTATAATTCTCCAACACTTTGTTTTTGTTTCTCTAAATTATGTATTTAAGAGTGGGAATTCTCATTTTTCTCTTATGCCTTTAATAATCCCACGTATTCAAATTAAAAAAAAAATAATAAAACCAAGTTCTACTTATTCAAGCCGTGTAATATACGAGATTTTAACTAGTAATTGTAAATAACAAAGTATCTCTCACGAGGTGAATATAATGCATAATTTAAGTTTATTTTTTGATTTCTTTAAATGTAGAAACAAGTTGTATAAAAATTCATAATGTAATATAATTTCTCAAGTTATTTTTTGAATTTCATGATGGAACAAAAATAATATACATATTAAAAAAACGTCATCTTTAAATCAATTTAAATACATTAAATAGATATTTTTAACAATTTAATAAACTATAATATAGGATTAGGTTCATTCGTAAGATACCCCCTTAATTGTGAACACTAGTTAATTAATCATAGCCCTTGATTATCAATATGCAAGTGTATACACAAGTCTAAATCTGATTGTCAGCATCTGGCGATGAAAATTCATTAGTATATTTTACGATTTAATGATGTAAATCAATAATCAGGATTTGTTCACGCAGTTCACAAATACACTAGTGTTCACTCTAAAACCCCACCATATATATATACATACATATATATATATATATATAGATACATATATACATATATATATTGTCACACCCCCAAAAATACCATTAGAAGCGTATTTCGAAATGACACGTTATAGACTTAAGAAAATCCAGTTTTTGTTAAATTATGACCCGGTTACAGCCAGCTGAAGTCGGCTGTAAACATCAACTAGCTTCCTGTTTTCAGCTCTTAACTTTCTAACGCGTGTTCGAGTGATTCCGTTAACATGTTTAGCGAACAACCACGACCCCTATACACACTTACAACATGTTATCATCAAACTTAGATTTATTTATCACCCAAAGCATCAAGACCCAACAAGACTTAACCCATCATCATACGAATATCAAAACCCTAGTAAACATACGAACACAATATATATATATATATACATACATATATATATACATACATATATATATATATACACATACATATATATATATATATACACATACATATATAGGGAGAGGATCATGAGAAAACTAGATATAAATGAGAAAACCAAAAAACTAACAAAAAAATCACTAAAAAGGAGGGGGGGGACTTTTAATGAAGGATGGGGGACTTTTAATGAAGGAGGGGTAAAATTGGAAAAAATATATATATAACTTTTCAAACATTTCCCATTTCTCCATATGTTATCATTTTAAAACAAAAGTGGCACCATAAGATCACAAATTTTTGTATCTTTCATTCAAGTATATTCGAGCATATTTTTTATGACATAAAAAAAGATTTATGGTGTCGTCTTGTTTTTAATACTATTATTATAGTAGTGCACATGTGCAATATAACATGTACTACAATTGCATTACATGATTAAAATTAGCTTTTTGAGTCTAGTTTAGCTTTTAGGGTTAGTTTTTTTTGGAGGTTTAGGATTAGGATTAGGTTTTTGGGTGTGGGGGGAGGGGGGGTTTAGGTTTTTGGGGGGTGGGGGTGGGGGGGTTTAGTTTTTTTTCGGGTTTACAATTGCATTACATGCTTAAAATTAGCTTTTTGAGTCTAGTTTAGCTTTTAGGGTTAGTTTTTTTTGGAGGTTTTGGATTAGGATTAGGTTTTTGGGTGTGGGGGGGAGGGGGGGTTTAGGTTTTTGGGGGGTGGGGGTGGGGGGGTTTAGGTTTTTTTCGGGTTTATGTTTAGGGTTTAGTTTTAGGTTTTCGGGAGGGTGGGGGGGTTTAGGTTTTTGGGGGGTGGGGGGTTAGGCTTTTGTGGGAGGGTGAATTTAGGTTTTTGGGGGGTGGGGGTGGGGGGTTTAGGTTTTTGGGGGGTGTCGGTGGGGGGTGGGTTAAGTGGTTTAAGCTTTATGTATTAGTGCACATGTGCAGTACCAATATATATATATATATATATATTTTTTTTTTTGAAAAATTTTTTCTAAGCATAAAAACTAGCGATTTTTTTATTAAAAATTGTAAAAAAAAAAAAAATTGGTATGTTTTTAGGTTTTTTTTAGGCTTTTTTGGTTAGTTTTTAGGTTTTTTTTTAGGCTTTTTTGGTTAGTTTTTTGGTTTTCTCATTTAAACTAGTTTTCTCATGATCCATCCCCTACACATATATATATATATATATATTGTCACACCCCCAAAAATACCATTAGAAGCGTATTTCGAAATGACACGTTATAGACTTAAGAAAATCCAGTTTTTGTTAAATTATGACCCAGTTACAGCCAGCTGAAGTCGGCTGTAAACATCAACTAGCTTCCTGTTTTCAGCTCTTAACTTTCTAACGCGTGTTCGAGTGATTCCGTTAACATGTTTAGCGAAGAACCACGACCCCTATACACACTTACAACAGGTTATCATCAAACTTAGATTTATTTATCACCCAAAGCATCAAGACCCAACAAGACTTAACCCATCATCATACGAATATCAAAACCCTAGTAAACATACGAACACAAATATGATAATAACATCAATCAAGAATGGATTCTAGCCACTAGCACAACATGTAATCATCATATCATCAACAAACTCAGAAAACACAGCCAAGTTATGGGGTGTTTGCAACCAAAAACTTATGTCTAACTACTAGAACTAAGCATAGAAATCGAGGCATAGTACCTAGTGACGAAGTGAGAGTATGATTAAGTCTCTAACTGGAAGTGTGGAGTCCCTGGTGCTCCTTGGTCGCATCGCCAGGAGAGTGAAGAGGGAGGGAGATATGGTCGCAAGTTCTGTTTTGGGAATTAGGGTTGTGGGATTTTAGAATGTTATAAAAAAAATAATCCTTTGCTGCATGCTACGGATTTAATGAAATTGGAACATCACTAATGGGCATATTAGAATTTGTGTGGGCTGCCTTGCTTGGGCCGTACCCAAGGCAAAGCAAGAGATGGCAGAATGGGTCACAAAAATAATGGAATTAGGGATGTGCGTGTGGGAAAAAGGATGGCAGAAAGGTGTGCTATCATGTTGCTTTCTTGTGATGGATTATATATATATATATATATATTTTATGTAATTAAATTAATCAATTAATATAAATGTTTAACGGTCATAGTACGGTTCGAGCCTCATAAGTTTCGAGTTACGCGAGTGGGTTGAATCGACACCGAGACATAAGTTTTGGTTCAAACGGTTCAGATCGGTTCAATACAATATGGATTTGATTTCTTATATTTGTATATACACAATAAATTAAATAAGTATAAACCTAATTTGTGAATAAGATAAATATATAATTATTTTGCAAAAGTGAAATGAACATTTTTTTACCATGAAGTTATGGGTTGTCACATCATCCCCAAGTTGAAAGAAATTTCGTCCCGAAATTTGATAAGCAGTCTCAGAGGAATGAAGTGATAAATCAGGATGATTGTGGATTTCCCTCGGGTGCCACATCATCCCTAACTTGAAAGGGAATTTCGTCCTGAAATTCACAAGTTTCATCAGGATTCGACTCAGCAGTTTTAAACAGTTCAGGATACTTGAGTTTCATCTGATCCTCACGTTCCCACATGAACTCCGGTCCACGTCTTGAGTTCCAGCGAACTCTCACAATTGGGATTCGACTGTGTTTGCGGACCTTAACTTCCCTGTCCATAATTTCAATAGGTTCTTCGAAAAACTGCAATTTATCGTCAATCTTTAGTTCTTGCAATGGTACCACAAGGGTTTCGCCGGACAAACACTTCTTTAGGTTTGAGACATGGAAGAAATCGTGAACGTTACCTAATTCATCGGGTAGCTCGAGTTTGTAAGCCACTTTACCGATTCATTCCAGAATTTTGAATGGCCCAACGTAACATGGATTAAGTTTGCCGTGCTTCCCAAAGCGCACCACACCCTTCCAGGGCGAGACTTTCGGCATGACACGATTGCCTACAGCGAATTCCAAGGGTTTTCTACGCTTATCAGTGTAGTTTTTCTGATGATCGCACGCTGCCGCCATACGGTTTCTAATCTGAATGATCTTTTCAGAGGTTTTAAGCACAAGTTCCGGACCTGTGATTTGGCTGTCACCCACTTCAGCCCAATAAAGATGTGATCGGTATTCCGTCCGTACAATGCCTCGAATGGAGCTTCATGAATACTTGAATGGTAACTATTATTGTAGGAGAATTCTAACAAAGGTAAGTGCCTTTCCCAACCTTTACCAAAATCGATTACACATGCACGCAACATGTCTTCAAACGTCTGGATGGTTCGTTCACTTTGACCATCCGTCTGAGGGTAATAAGCAGTGCTCACTTCAAGACATGAGCCAAATGATTTGTGCATCGCTTGCCACAAATCAGATATAAAACGCAGATCATGATCAGAGATGATAGAGGTTGGCACTCCATGCCTAGAAACCACTTCCTTCAAGTAAATGACTGCAAGCTGTGAAAACTTGTCGTTTTCCTTGATCGAAAGAAAGTGTGCTGATTTTGTGAGACGATCAACAATCACCCAAATGGTATCATTCCTTTTTTGAGTCCTAGGTAGATCGGTGACGAAATCCATGGCAATCTGTTCCCATTTCCACATGGGTATTTCTGGTCGCTGATGCAAACCAAATCGTTTTTGGTATTCCACCTTGACTGTCGCGCAAGTCAAACATTTTCTCACGTACGTCGCTATGTGGGCTTTCATGCCCGACCACCAGTACAAGGTCTTTAGATCCTGATACATCTTATTAGAACCCGGATGAACAGAGTATCGAGACTTGTGTGCTTCATCCATCACAAGTTCTCTAAGGTTACCGAAGGAAGGAATCCATGTTCGCTCCATGAAATAGCGAATACCGTCAGATTAATATGTGAGTTGTTTTTCCATGCCCCGCAGAGATTCGGCTTTAAGGTTTTCTTCCTTCAACGTTTCAGTTTGGGCATAATGGATCTGGTCAGGGTGGCTGGAGTGAATGGTGAGCTTAAGCTCGAACACGTTTAGGTTTCATTTCCTTTCTACTATGGGCATCAGCTACAACGTTGGCTTTGCCCAAATGATACTTGATTTCACAGTCGTAATCATTCAGGAGTTCCACCCAGCGACGTTGTCGCATATTCAGCTCCTTTTGGTCAAAGATGCGCTGAAGGCTCTTGTGGTCGGTATAAATAGTGCATTTAGTACCGTACAAGTAATGCCTCCAAATTTTTAGTGCAAAGACCACGACTCCCAACTCTAAGTCGTGAGTCGCGGAATTCTTCTCGTGGACCTTCAACTGTTGAGAAGCATATGCAATCACCTTCCCGCGCTGCATCAGTACACAACCGAGACCCTGGATAGAAGTATCACAGTACACTACAAAACCATCTGTCCCATCGGGTAAGGAGAATATGGGTGCACTGCAGAGATTTTGCTTTAGAAGTTGGAAGGTGTCTTCTTGTTTTGTTCCCCAAGAAAATACAACACATTTCTGTGTTAACGTGGTAAGAGGTTGAGCGATCTTCAAGAACCCCTCAATGAATCTTCGATAGTACCCAGTGATACCAAGAAATTGGCGCACCTCCGAAGGATTCTTCGGTGCCTCCCAGTTTCTGATAGAATCGATTTTTGCGGGATCCACATGTATTCCCAGCTCGTTAACAATGTGACCAAGGAAGTGTACTTTTCGAATCCAAAAGTCACACTTGGAGAATTTTGCGTAAAGTTTCTCTTTCCTCAGGAGCTCCAAAATGAGACGCAAGTGCCGCTCGTGGTCCTCCTTGCTCTTAGAGTAGATTAGAATGTCGTCGATAAACACGATGAAGAAATCATCAAGACACGGTTTGCACACACGATTCATGAGATCCATGAATACCGCTGGTGCGTTGGTTAACCCGAATGGCATGACCAAAAACTCGTAATGGTTGTACCGTGTTCGGAAGGCTGTCTTGGGAACATCCTCCTCTCGGACTGTCATCTGATGATAGCCCGACCTTAAATCAATTTTTGAGTAATTGCTTGACCCTTGCAACTGGTCAAACAGATCGTCGATACAAGGTAAAGGATAACGGTTCTTGACTGTCACCTTGTTGAGTTCACGGTAGTCGATACACATGCGAAAAGACTCGTCTTTCTTCTTCACGAATAGAACTAGGGCACCCCAAGGCGAAGAACTAGGTCGGATAAAGCCTCTATCCAACAGTTCCTGAAGTTGATTAGATAATTCTTGCAACTCCCCTAGTGCAAGTCGATAAGGAGCACGAGCAATCAGGGCTGCTCCAGGCATAAGATCAATATGAAACTCCACCTGACAGTGTGGAGGTAAACATGGAAGTTCCTCAGGAAAAACGTCAGGAAACTCACGGACAACCTGTAGATCCTCGATTCTCTTTTCCTTGGGCTGAGTATCAGTAACAAGAGTAAGAATAGCAGGATAGCCCTTCTGCAAACACTTCTGGGCTTTTATAGCTGAAATGATGCTAACTGCCGCACCACTTCGATGGCCCAGAACAGACAGCGGTTCTCCACTAGGGAGAGGTATGCGTACGATCTTTTCTTTACAAAGTATATCAGCTCGGTGTTTGGATAACCAGTCCATACCAATGACTACATCGAAGCTATGAAGAGTGACGTGGAGAAGTTCAATGTCGAACACTTAACCTAAGATATCGAGTTTGCACCCTATGTGAATGTGTGAGGCTTCAGTTGAATTACCATAAGCCAATTCTACTGCGTGTTTGGTTTCGAGAGGTGTTGGAGTTAACCCTAACTGTCGACTGAACCCCAAAGACACATAACTCCAGTCGGCACCAGAGTCGAATAATACAAAGGCAAAAATATCATTGACAGAAAACGTACCGGTCATGACGTTACCATCATTCCTTGCATCACCAGCTCCAATTAAAACACTCTCCCATGAGCGCCATTCCCACCATTGTTTCCATTGTTGTTGTTCCCCACGTTGTTGTTATTCGGGCGATTGTTGTTTCCGTTGTTCTTGGTGTTTTGATTCAGTTGTGGGAAATCCTTCTTGAAATGCCCTTTGTTGCCACACTGGTAACATCCCCTTTGATTACTCCGGTTCTGCTGTGGTTGTTGTCTCTGTTGCTGTTGTTGTTGTTGGGGCTTTTGCTATTGCTATGGTTGATACTGTTGTTGTTGCTGCTTTGGGTATGGAGGTCCACAGTCTTTCGCCATATGACCCCCTTGTCATACCTTTGACATGTTCGGGTACACGGGCCATAGTGGTGGTAGTTGCACTTGCTGCATTTCGGCTGTTTTCCCGCATAGGAGCCCGAAGTTTGAATGTTGATGTGATTTTGGTTGACCGAAGATGACTGGCTGAAACTGCGGCTATTGTTGTTGTTAGGTTTCTTCTGCGACTAGTTCGAGTTGGTCGCCTTGTCCGCATCATTCCATTTACACTTGTTGTCAGCGGTAGGGGTAGTTGTAGTAGTAGCAGCACGTGGGGGTAGCGAGCCACGCTCCACCTCCTGGTCGGTGATCTTGTAAGCTAATCGGATGATTCGTGGTAAATTGTCAAGATTTTCTGCAGTATCCAAGCCCTTGACTTGCGGCGCCAAACCTTTGATGTATAGTTCGATTCTCCGGTGTGGTGGTCGTGATAGGTTAGGAGACATGTTTGCTAGCTCATGAGACCGTTTCGTATAAGCTTCGATCTCTGACCCCAACATTTTCAAATTGTAGTAATCCTTCTCCAACTTTTGCACTTCATCACGATGACAGTACTCCTCTCTAATCAGTTCCTTAAATCATCCCAAGTAGTAGTGTTTGCCATCTCAATGCCCAACATCTGCACATGAGCATTCCACCAAGTCAAGGCACCATCCTCCATGGTGCCCGAAGCATATTTCATCCTGTCCTCAACCGGACAGTTGCACATAGCAAAGACGGATTCAGCTTTTTCAAACCAACGGAGTTGTCCCACTGGACCTTCAGCTCCGCTGAAAGTCTGCGGCTTACAATCCATGAGTGTTTTGAACGTAGACACAGGTGAATTGTTCTGGTTTTGGTTCACAGGTTGACCTAAAACAAAAGGAAAATACGACGCACGAATGAGAATCGAGTAAAACAACTATGGATTATGCTTGGCCTGGTATGTATCGTACCAGCTTGCAGAGCTGCCAAAGCTTCAGCCACCCGCGTGCTAATAAGATCCGTCAACTCCGCCTGAGTCATCACAATGTTGCCACGTCCACCGCCGCGGCCACCACCACGTCCACTATTACATCCGCCACGTCCGCTCATGATTCTATATAAGAAGAGTGGAAAAGGTAAGGATCGCGATTGAATAGAAGTCAATCATCACTATGACTTCTATAGATTACAGAATTCTACCATTATGTCGGATAATGGACGGCACCCCCTTCACACTTGTTAAGCCTCATTAGGACTCACATGCACCCCACATTATTGTTATGTGTGCACCCATAATGATAATGCAGTTTGCATGTTTATCTCAGTTCCTCTTAACTCGTGCTAAAAGGTTCCACATATTCGAGTAACAAAATGAAGGATATCACAAAACTAGGTATCACACTATCAAGCATCATATCATAAACAAGCAACACATATAGTCATATCGTAGTGTCAAGTATGTAGTATCATGCAATATCGTGAGTGAGTGTACACAAGGTAGGTATTGCTTAAAGTAAACAAAAGACGGACCTTGCAATCTGGAGCTGAGTGTCATGGTCGTTTTCAGTACTGTTCGGTTATAGTCTGGTTTTATGAAAACGTTTTAAAACCTAGTTCAATATAACCAGTGGCTCTGATACCAAACTGTCACACCCCCAAAAACACCACAAACGGGAACCCCCGCAGGCGTGTGACGTACCAGGATCTAGCCACTAATCAAATTAAACTATAAATAAAATAGAAATTTCCATTTAATGAGAATAGTGTAATTCAAACATCAGTTTTGACAATCAAACGTATTCAGCGGAAGCAGTAAATATGGTTCAATAAGTTTAACTTATAATGTTTAGAAAACAATCCAACTTCGAGTGTCTATCCCATTGCCACGTCCCATGACTACTCCAGCTTCCCAGACAGCAAGTCCCATATCAGTGTACCTAACGGCCTGCAAGCATGCAGAAAAGTGTATTAGCATAAAGCTGGCGAGTTCACAGTTTTGTTAAGCGTTTAGTTACCAAGTGTTCATTTTAAGATATGTTGATAATAACTCGGTACCGCAAGATGGCTGTTTGTTTGCCCTTCCCCAATGCTCTATCAAACATTGGTCATGTGGTTAGGGTCATTAGTTCATGCTCGTCCTATCCAGGTACGTCGTGAGGGTGCCAAACCTAATAGCGCTATCAACTAATAACCCCGTTGCCCTACAAGCAACTAGTTCGGTAGTAAGATGGGACTTAAGTGATAGAAGTGAGTGTATTATCCAACATTAACATTTACTGAAATATGCCTCATATCCCCTACAAGGATATGGGTTTGTAAAGTATCCCTTACAGGGATGCAAGTTTGTTTGTTTGTTCCCACTGGATGCATGCTTGTAAAGAGAGTAGTGAACTCACCTTTGATTGCTAGGATTAAAGAGTGGAAAGAAATACGTGAGGTGGAACCGTTCAATCACGTCCTAACATGATTATTGTTTAAGAGTTAGTGTGTGTGCTCACGCGGAAACACGAATCCTACACGTATCTAGCACGTAGCATGTTTTATCACACAATACTAATTATCATGCATGCATCTATCATGACATCGCTTAGCGACAACACAGGTGTCACGAAAGATTTAAAATACTCTTCAATAAAAATTCAGCAATATAGTGCATTTTCAGACAGTTTTCGGAGTGTTATCTGGAATGGTTCGTGTACAGAAAAATTCCCAAAAAATTACAGGACGTCTCACTTGTGTTAAAATTTTATAGTCTAACTCTGTACCAAAAATTTATAAAAAGTCTTTTATTAAGCAGCAATCAGATTCGTCACTTTCTGACTGCAGCTCACGAAAAAATTCATTTAAAATTCCTCGGTTGTCCGATTGACGTAATTCCAGTTGGAGGTTCGCACAGACACCAAAGACCATCTACAGTACAAATTTCATCATCTTTCAACACCTCCCCGTGATTCAAACTCCTTAACTCCTAAAAGGTGACAAAGACCAATAAACTTTTCCCTGTTCAATGCCTTAGTTAATATATCAGCTTATTAGTAGTGCAGAACTCCAGAATAACTTGCTCTTGTGTGACCATTTCTCTCACAAAATGATGTTTCAGTTCAATATGTTTTGACCGGCTATGCATTACAGGATTTCTACTTAGATTGATGGCAGATCTATTGTCATAAAACAATGTAGTAGCTCTCTCCTGTTGAAGACCAAGTTCTTCCAATACCCTTCTTAACCACACAACTTGACACGTACCAGCAGTAGCAACTATGTACTCAACTTCTTTACTAGAAAGTACTACTGTATGCTGCTTCTTTGAGCTCCAAGTCACAGCTCCACTTTCCACAGAAAACACGTTAGCCGATATACTCTTACGATCATCCATACAACTAGCCCAATCACTATCTGTGAACCCAATCAACTCAATTTTTTTTCCTTTCTCATACCAAATTCCAAACTTCAAAGTGCCAACATCATATCTTAATATCTTTCTTGCAGCTCCCCAATGAATTTTTGAAGGCATTTGCATGAATCTTGATACTATACCAACTGAATACGCAAGATCAGGCCTTGAATGAGTTAAATAAATAAGCCCGCCTATCAAACTTCTGTAAGCCACTTCATTTGCCTTATCCGCCTCATCTTCAACTTGAAGTTTCTCAGTAACAAACATAGGAATCCCTTCTGCATTGCATCCAGTCATTCCAAGTTTGTCAATCTGACCTTTAGCATATTTTTCTTGTGACAGAAACAAGCCATACTTTATCTGTTTAACTTTCAATCCCAGGAAGTATTTCAGCAACCCCAAGTCTATCATTTCAAACTCATTCATCATACTTTGCTTGAATCATTCAATCAGCTTAGAACTTGAACTTGCATATATGATGTCATCTATATATAGGCAGACATAGATCATGTGTTCATCTTTCAGCTTCTTCACATAAGAGTGGGCTCATTCTAGCTTCTGTTGTACCCATGCTTGAGAAAATGGTTATCTATCTTTGAATACCAGGCTGGGAGCCTGTTTAAGACCATACAATGCTTTCCTTAACTTATATACTTTATCTTCACTTCCAATTACCTTAAAACCTTCAGGTTGTTGTACATAGATGTCTTTAGTTAAATCACCATTTAGAAAGGTTGGCTTAACATCCAACTGATGTACTTGCCATCCCATCTGAGCTGCAACTGCAAGGACTAGTCGTATTGTTTCAAATCTGGCTACTGGAGCAAACGTCTCCTGATAATCTATTCCTTGCTGTTATGAGTACCACTTTGCAACCAGCCTGGCTTTATGCGTTATCACTTCTCTTTTTGAACCTATTTTAGTATTGAACAACCATTTTAAACCAACCAAATTTTTACCAGCAGGTGGACTTACAACCTCCCAAGTGTTGTTCTTTTCAATTGCATGTATCTCTTCTTTCATTGCAGCCTTCCATTCTTCTTTAGCATTAGCTTCACTATAACTCATAGGATCTACAACATTTAGTGCAAACTGACAGGCAGTAAGATCATATATAGTATTAGTTTCATAGTCAACTATTACTTGCTTTGCATTCTGATAAACATCACTTAAAGATTTCAGTATTGGAGAAGGAGATCTAACTTGACTAGATGATTGTTAACTAGGTTCAACACCTACACTGACTGATGATGCAACATTCTCATTTGTTTGAGAATTATCACTAAGTGAAGTTTGTGGAGACTGCGATGAACTTCCTTCAGCATCATCATTAGTTGTGGCTTCTGTCTGATACATTTCCGGGAATGGGTCCAAATAACTAGCCTCATAGGTCTTTTTGTCAACCTTGTATTCCCATACCCATTAAGTATTCTCCCGGATCTTCACATCTCTTCTTGTGAACCTTTTCTTACTTGTTGGACTATACAATCTATATCCATCAATTTCATTGATATACCCAATGAAGACCGATACTTCTGATCTATCATCAAGTTTCCTCCTGCCCTGAGTAGGTGTGTCAGCATAAGCCAAACTGCCAAGCACCCTCAGATGATCCACTCTGGGTTTGTCACCTGTCCAGGCCTGCTGAGGAGTTTGATTCTTCACTGCTTTGTTAGCAACAAGATTAATAAGATACACAGTAGTAGCAAGTGCCTCAGCCCAGAAGTAATTAGGCAGTTGCTTTTGTTTGATCATACTCCTAGCCAGACCCATAACTGTTCTGTTTTTCCTGTCTACCACACCATTGTGTTGTGGTGTGTAAGGAGGATTAAGCTCATGCTTAATGTCGTTAGTTTCACGAAACAAATTAAACTCATTTGAACAAAATTCTCCTCCTCTATCTGTTTTCAAAGTTTTGATTGAGCATTCGTCTTCTTTTTCTACAAGTGCTTTAAATATTTTAAATTTGCTAAAAACTTCTGACTTGTTTTTATAAAGTAAACACAACATCTTCTTGTATATTCATCGAATAGCAACAAATAATATAAACTACCTCCCAAACTAGGCACTTGCATTGGACCACAGACATCAGCATAAACCAGATCAAGCTTCTTCTTAGCCCTCCACAACTTTGCGTTAAATGGTGCCTTAGTTTGCTTTCCAAAAGTACAGCCATCACAATTCGTGGCAAACCAAGGACCATTCTTTTACTATATAGAAGCTTTAAAGCATGTAAATTATAGTGGCCATACCTTACGTGCCACAGATTTGACACTTCACCAACAGGATCAGCAGTCTTTAAAGAGCTGGCAGATTCTACATGAGAAGCATCCATTAAAAACACGTTGTTCCTTGCACCAGAATGGTCATGAGTGTAGTTCCTGTTACTTTGTTCTTTATAACACACTTGCCATCATCAAATAGAAGAGAGTATCCTTTTCTCATCAACTGGCCAACACTGAGAAGATTATAATCGACACAGTTTCCACATACTTTTCTCATCAATTTTGGCGCCGTTGCCGGGGAGTAGTGCGCAACGTGTGTCAGTTTGTTAGTTTTGCTTTGTTATTTTCGGGTTTACACTGGTGTGTTTAGTGTGCAGGTTCTACAGGTGCAGTTCGGGAGCTAAAAGAGGAGAAAACGCAGCTTAGGAAGGATTAGAGTTGAACGGGTCGCGCGTGGAACAAAAGTTGAAACAAGGAACAACAATCAGGTTGTCACCGTAAATTACGGTCCCACCGTAATTTACGGTGGACCTGATTTTTGGCCATTTTCCTACCGTAACTCAGACAATACTCACCGTAACACTATTATGTGCACCGTAACTTACGGTGTCACCGTAAGTTACGGTGGAAGCTGGGGAAAACTTGTAACTGCCATCATTAAGTCGGTTTTATGGTGTCTTTTGGGTGATTCTCATGATTGGACGTTTTTGGGAGACACTAGGGGCGATTTTGGCTGTTCTTACTTGGTTCTAAACAATTGCTAACATTCGGTTTGTGTATTCGATTCGTATGAACATTAATCGTTGTGTGATGATGATGTACCAAGTCATGCGTGGCTAAACTTTTGGTGATCATCTTAGATGTAAGGTTTGCTTTTGAAACACTATGTTTGTGCTTGAATTTCTAGAATAATAACTTTGAATGTTTGTTTGAGTTATTATGGTGTTTGGATATTTGTTTGTAAATTGTTGATTATTGTTTGATGTTAATCTAAACCATACGTTCTTGGTGCCGTTGGCAATCAAGATATCATGGGAGGGGTTAGGGTTGGATAATTGTCAATTGATCATCGAGTAACAACCTCGCATTTTATAATCCGAGTACTTAGTTCTCTTTCATCACAAACAGATAATCAAACACGAGCCATGTCTATGTGGTTCTTTCTAGTTAAGTATAAACATTAGTGTGGATTAAAACCTGAAATCTAGGATGGTCGCTTGTTCCTAATCTGTTTACAAAAACACTCTTTGATTTGCAATTTAATTAGTTAATATTAGTTCTTAAAATCAAAACAATCAACTCTTGAATTTTAATTTCTGCAATTTTAGTTTAATCTTAGTTTAAGTGCAAAGCTACATAATCGACACAATTTCCACATACTCCCTGAGTTCGATACCCATTTACCGCTATCTATAGTAGTTATTGGGATTAAATTTGCATGTACCACGAAAGTCACGTCAATTATACTCTAAACTTGGAGCATCGTATACATCATCAAGCAATTTGTAACCTCCATTCTTGATGTCTATTCTAACAGTGCCTTTACGCTCTACTGACAGACTCTTCTTGTCTCCCAATCTCACATTCTCTTTGAAGGAGTGATCAATATGGGTAAAACTGTCTTTACTTCCTGTCATGTGGTTTGAACAACCAGAATCAAGGAACCAGAGATAGTTAGAGCCCTTGTTTTAACCATCATCAGCCATGAGGGCAAAGTGTTCAGAAGGAATCATCATCATAAACATGTGAGGTTCTTCTCCTGCATTCATCTCTTCCTGATCTTCATTTTCAGCGAAATTTGCATGACCCTCATCATTGTACCAGCAGTCTCTTTTCACATGACCGAACCTGTTACACAAATAGCATTGAGGCCCTCTATTTCTTTCAGAAGTTTTGCCTCTTCCCCTGCCTCTAAACATGCCACGACCTCTCCCTCTTGTATTACTTTGGGGACTTCTGCTTGTGTCTTGAAACACTTGAAGAGCCTGCTCATCAGTTCTCTCTGCCTTGTCTTGGCTACGGCTATTAATTCTTTCTTTTTGGGACTGCAAGGAGCCCTTTAGCTTTATTGGTGTCAAGGTTGCTAGATCATTCGACACCTCTATAGATAGAACTACATAATCAAACTTTGGTGTCAAGCTTCTTAGAATCTTTTCAACAATGGAACGATCAGCAATAATTTCACCATATGACCTTTGTTGGCTCACAATAGCCATTACCCTTGAGAAGTAATCACCAAGAGATTCATTTTCTTTCATACTGAGATTCTCAAAATCCATTCTGAGACCTTAAAGCTTTATTGCCTTCACTTGTCTATCTCCTTGAAATTCCATCTTCATTATCTCCCAAGTTTCTTTATCAGAGGATGCAGCCAAAATTCTTGAAAACAACTGATCATGAACAACGTGTTGAGCATGTGCATCCTTCTTTCTGTTGGTTTTCAATTTAGCCTGGTCAGTTTCAGACTCATTCACTCCAGATTCAATCATTTCCCAGAGATCTCGAGAACTCAGTATTGTTTTCAAACGTATGCTCCATTACTCATAACCCTCTCCCTTAAAGACAGGAATAGGGGTAGGAGCCATCGGAAGAGCATTCACTTGTTCTGCCATTGGAGCGAATTAAATGATTTTCACACACTCAAGATTCAGATAAGAGCACCAGCTGCCTCTGATGCCACAACTGTTGATTTTAACAGTTATGATCACTCACAAGCATAATCTTAATGACTCAAATGCTAGGTTCTTTTATTGAGTGAATTGAAGTGCATACATTAAAAGAAGGGTGTGCATATTGGCACACCATGTTGCCTATTTGCACACCAAACCCTAACAAACCCTACCTTTACCTATGCTGCGTATAGAGTTATACGCAGCGTATATAAACCATGGATTTCAGAGCCTTATCAGCAGTCATTGCACAGAAAACAAGGGTTTATATACGATGCGTATAGAGCTATACGCAGCGTATATAAACCATCAGATTTTTTGGGTTATTTTGGTAGGTTTGAGGCATCAGTTTTTCACGAAGTTTATTACGCTGCGTATAGAGCTATACGCAGCGTATATAACCTTTCAGAATTTTGTTTGGTCATTTGGTGTATTTGTGGTATAAATTCTCACCCGGTTCCAACATTAAATCACTTAAAATATAGAACCGTTAACGTTATACCGATAATATTATATACCGTTAAATTTTTTTGATAGACGTATATACGGTTCGAATATATTATATTGTTAATGTTATACCGATAATATTATAAGTTTGTACATACAAACAAAAGATATAATATGAGTGAATATAATATATATAATATTTGCATAAGTTTGTACATACAAACAAAAGTTATAATGACTAAATACTCAGGGTAGTCACGTCACAAAAGATATACAATATAAGCATAAGTTTGTACATACAAACAAAAGTTATAATATAAGCATAAGTTTGATAGACGTATATATGGTTCCAATACTAAATACATAACAAAAGATGAAATACTATGGCAGCGGATCCTGCTGCTGCTGATGCCATTCCGCAGGCGGAACGAAGTGTCGTGGAGGTAACCCCTGACACTGTGAAAGCGCCTGCAGCTCTACAGCCATCCACTCCACCACAAACGTCAGCCTGTCAACGTCGCGACGTAGCTGATGATACACCGCGTGTGATGGGGTAGGACCGGGCCCAACATTTCGTGGGAATTGAGGCGCCCCGGGTGGTCCACGCGGCTGTGGTGGCTCTAGAAAGTGCATGTCCGGCTCATTCTCCGGCACCTCCGGATCGCTCAAGGGATATACCAGATTGAACTGTGCTGGGAGCTCCCTTCGATGCTTAGCACATGGACGACGATATTATACCTTTGCGCTACGAGAAGCCTTGCGTGGGGCATTTCCATCCAGTGACTTGGAGTGCACCCTTACACTGAATACCAAGAGATGTTGCGTATCCGTTTAAAGTCTCCTTCGGCATATCTTTCGAATACATGCGTCCATAGCGACTCGTTATGGTCAATCTCTAGTAGTAAATCCTTTCGAATACAGGGCCATACGTATTCCCCAAAACCTAACCCGACAACCACAGACCTGTACCCACAATGGCCGTCTGGGGTCACATCTTGTATACGCGATATGTAAGAGTGTAATTCCGATGGAATTTGATTCTCAAACCTCTTAATGGTTAACAAGTCCTCGTCCCCCTTTATTAATGGAAAACTATGATCATCTCACGTCTCCTTCTTTTTTAGAACTCGTTGAACGGCTTCGTTGCATTTTAGGTTTTTCAGACTTTACAACCGAACCAGTTCCACGAGAGCCCTGTGACGGTACGTATGAGCTGTGTTGGGGTAAATCATACCTATGTTGTGGGGAAGCAGAATATACGTTGCTTGCCTCGCCATAGGAGCTGTTTCTCGCACTTCTTCTAGCCTTTGTTGTACTTTCTTTAATGTAGGCCGACCGCGAGTATTTTGCTGGACAATCGGTGGTTTCTTAGTTGATGATTTTGGGGTTAAGACCTCTTTTATCTTTGAAAGCAAACTTTTTTTTCTGAGCGGGGGATTGCGACTCTAATTGTTGCCGCACAATATTGAGCTCTGCTACAACATTGACTTCCTCATCTACCAGTTTACACGGTAGTAAGTCAAGGTTACGCCAGGATACATCTACGTCTTCGAATTGTATCTTACGCTCTGCACAGTTAAATCAATACGGTGTTAGAAACAGCTCAATCGTACTAAATAACAAAAGGTTTGTAGGTTTAATATTTTTTACCTGTACGTTTGTACTTTTCCAGCCTACAAGCACACGGCAACCCATAACTAAGCCACATATGACAACCACATGATGCGTTAAGTTTCCGCAACACCTCCAGCTTCCTCGTTAGCTCTCCTTCCAGCAAATCAAGTGCTGTATGGGAAACCTTTCCACGTAGGTTGTCCAACAGTGGGTGTCTATGGTGGTTCATCATATTTTCAATGCTTTGGGTGAAACTTTTTTGTATTTCCCCTAACCGAGTTTCAACTATATCAATGACGCATCTTGCGATTCGCTCCAATGAACTCCCGCGTGTAACGTATCTTTTTTAATTTGCGTGATCGCTCTCAACTCTATTGGTGGTGCGCTGACCAAAGTTGCGACACTTATTAGTCCACACACAAACGAACATTTCTTTATAGTCTTTGAGCCAGTTTTCATAGACATAATTAAAGACACCTACAAAAATAAAATAATGAAATGTAAAAGCGTGTGTAAAATATAATAGATTGGGTGAGTCATTTGTTGAGGGGACACTTACTTTGCCGGTTGGCAGCCACGAGTCGGTTATACAATTTGTCCAAGTTGTAATTGTACATGGGCTCTAAAGCAGAGTCTCGCACTCTCCGCCAGTACGACAGAAATTTCTCCCAATCTAATTTATTGAACCCTTCCTTGCAATGTTTTGTAACACCCCGAAAATATAAAACTTTATATTAAAATTATAAAGTATATAACAAACGAAAATAAATTAACTAGGAATAAACAACCTAGTTAGTCATAAGTCTAGTTATAACAAGAAACTTGATTAAAACATCTAAAGTTTAACTTGGCATTAGTAGGAGGGCCAAAGGTGTTAAATAGGAAAACTTGAAATAATAAAACAAAAATTAAAACCCCAAACACACAAAAAAATGTGTGTCTGGTTCGATTGAAACCCAGGGGCGACCAGGAGATCCCCTCAAACCCTAGTTCATGTTATTTTCCTCAAATTGAAGGCTCAAATCAAGTCCAAATCGAAATATGAACATAGATTCGTGATCACCTCGTCAAAGGGATCATAAGGTATGCCAAATTAGGTTGTTTTGATTCAACTCCAATTCCTTGCATGTGATAGAAATTGAATGTTTAGCTTGATTTTGTGATGTATTGACTAAATTAGATGTGATATGATGTCTAAGGACAAACCCTAGATGATTTCTTGACAAAATCTTGCATGATTGCTTGTAGGGTTTCATAATCACCATTGTAGGTGATAGATGAGCTTGAAGAAACTTGATAAATACTAAAATTATAACTCTTGTTCTAGCACAATCTGAATTTAAGAAGTAATTTCAGAAATATTGATGTTAAGATATGTGCAAAATTGACTAATTGAAGTGAAATTACATGATAATTTCAGAAATATTGATGTTAAGATACGGCGGTGGCGCTACGCCATGAACCCCCTGGCGCTACGCCAGCACCTAAAAACGAGATTTTCTTGGTTTTTTTTATACTTTAAGTATGGAACTTGTTTATACTTGGTGTTTAAAGTGTCAAACTAATAATTTTAAATGGTTTTGACCGTAGGTGAATATGGAACCAAATCCGGATGGTGATCAAGCTATTATCAAGAACCGAACGCACTAAACGAAGCTTCCGCACTTGATCTATTTTGTCTTAGCATTATGTAGATACTTGAACTATGTTTTCAAACGTAATCTAGTAGACACTTGAAGTTATGTTTTGTATGTCTAATGGATATTCTCCTTTTAACTGAAACTTTCAAGATCAAATATGATCTTTTAATGAAGAAACTTTTTGTAAACTCGATATTTTAGTATGAAATCCTTGTTTTGTATCATTAATCTTGTTATAAAAAGCTGGGTCTTACAAGTTGGTAATCAGAGCTAAGGGTTGTCAATAAAGTGTTCGGTTCAAGCTTGATCAAGCATCCGGTAAGAGTTAATCATTTTAAGTAGATTTAGAGAATATAGAAATAAATCATGAACAAATATGCATGAAAAGAGTGTGTAAGCTCACTCAAACACAGGAAATGCATGAAACAAGAACGGTTGAATCAAGTTATGAACTTGATTAAATCAAAACAAGTAAATCATATGTTATAAATGAAATGTTTAACAATTAATGTAAACATGCATTTGAGTATTAAAGATGGCGGATAAAGGTAACGATGATGCGGTGCAGAGAGTCACCGAGCAAACAAGAGAAGTGATTGCCGAGGAGGTTGGAAAGGCAATCGAAAATAGTTTGTCTGGTTTCATCGATAAGATCCAGAACACAGTACTATCAGCGGTTGAGGAAAGAATCAAGAAATTGGAGGATAATGCCAATTTAGCAATGGAAAATTCCGGAGGACAAAAACCTTGTATATACAAGGAGTTCATGGCGTGCAAACCGCCAGTCTATAATGGGGAGGTTGACCCAATAGTGTGCCATCGATGGCTAAGTGATATTGAAGGGGTATTCGAGAGGACCCATTGTGATGAAGATGACTACATAGCCTATGGTACGGGTCAATTAAGGGGTCAAGCGAAAGATTGGTGGGATAACAAAAAGAGAGAGATTGGTAGTGAGGCGGCTAAGGTCATGACATGGGAGGAGTTTAAGATGCCATTCCTTAAACATCATAGCCCCAAGGCGGTCGTTAATAGAATCAAGGAAGAGTTCATGCAACTTAGGCACAAGGGCGAGACCATAGACAAGATTACAGCAACGTTTATGGATAAGATGAAGTTTTGCAATGAATTGGTGACGAATGAAGAACAAACGATATACTACTACTATAACATGTTGAGCGCCGAGTATAGGGAGTTTATGACTCCTTCAAAATATGAAACCCTTACCGAGATCATAAGTGTTGCTCGGGAGCGGGAGATTGAATTGAAGAAACAAGTAGAGAGGGGCGAACGAAGGGCATAGGATGTGAACCCAAGCCCTACAAAGCAGGCACGAACAACTGAATCGACAAAGGACCCGGATGTGAAGGGCGGATCGCCGAGCTGTAAGGTATGTGGAAAGGGACATAAAGATGAGTTTCGCTTTAAGGATAAACCGTGTCCCATATGCGGAAAGACATGGCATACGGCTTCGCTATGCCCAGGGAAGGTTTCGGTTTGTTACAATTGCTACCAACCGGGTCACAGGAAATTTGAGTGCCCGGAGTTGAATGAGAAAAAGAATGTGCAGATGGAAGCACAAAAGGCAAGGGCCAGATCTTTTCAATTAACCGCAACCGAAGTCAAGATAGAACCTGATGCCGTTTCGGGTATGTCTCTTGGGAATTCAATTTTAACACAAACTTTATTCGATATAAGTGAGATTGTATAAAGAATTAGTAAAATGAATTAAAAAGTGTTGAAACGAAATGACACGAGTAAAAAAATGATCTACGGAATCATCATGACCCTCGGGATTATAAACCATGTAAGAGTTTAAAGGATTAAATGAACCACGTATCTGCAATAGAAAGAAATAAACTAAAAAGAGGAGAAAGCCGAAAGAAATAACCTACGGGGTTAAGCAAAAGAACCTACGGGTCACTTGGGGTAAAAACGCGAAAAATGGTTACAATTCCCCGTGTACTATAATAGCGGAAAAGAATAAATTCTTGTCGTCAATTCCCGAATATGAGTAATTGACATGAGTTAAAGAGATAGACGTTAAACTAAGATTTAGTTTTAGTAAGAAACAACGCTTAACAAATATGAATATTATGGGATAAATTAGAAAAATAGTTGATAACAAAGAATATAGGTCTTAACACCGATAGGTGTAAGACGATACGTTAGAAAGAAGATTTTGATAATGAAAAGTTTGTAAAAAACTTAAACATGACGTGATGCGGTGCGATCATAATCATAAAAGTGACATAGAATATAATCAAGTTGTAGCACAAGTTACGGGATAGGAGATCATAAAACTCACATAAGTCCGAATATGATGAAAGGATAAATCCAAATTTACGAGGCATGAGGTGACGGTGACTAATCAGTCTAACCGATAAGATCACCCAAGGTCAAAATAGTGTTGTAATTTACATAAACCACTTGGCAATATAGGGTGATATAGAATAAACATGTTGACGAACTCGTACCATTGAATGGTCAAGTGGCAATTGGGTCGACTGGGCAGCAAGTTAAGAAATACAGGACACAAGTTAAAGTCCATGAGGACTTATGCATGAAAGGCGCATGCGTCTAGGCAAATGATAACTTTCGACTAAAAGAAATAAGGTCTGAAAAAAACGAAATTAAGATGGTTAGGCCTAAATCAGGGAACTACTTAAGGAAGGTTTCGGGGACGAAACCCATTTTAAGGGGGGTGGACTTGTAACACTCCGAAAATATAAAACTTTATATTAAAATTATAAAGTATATAATAAACGAAAATAAATTAACTAGGAATAAACAACCTAGTTAGTCATAAGTCTAGTTATAACAAGAAACTTGATTAAAAGATCTAAAGTTTAACTTGGCATTAGTAGGAGGGCCAAAGGTGTTAAATAGGAAAACTTGAAATAATAAAACTAAAACCCCAAACACACAAAAAAATGTGTGTCTGGTTCGATTAAAACCCAGGGGCGACCAGGAGATCCCCTCAAACCCTAGTTCATGTTATTTTCCTCAAATTGAAGGCTTAAATCAAGTCCAAATTGAAATCTGAACATAGATTCGTGATCACCTCGTCAAAGGGATCATAAGGTATGACAAATTAGGTTGTTTTGATTTAACTCAAATTCCTTGCATGTGATAGAAATCGAATGTTTAGCTTGATTTTGTGATGTATTGACTAAATTAGATGTGATATGATGTCTAAGGACAAACCCTAGATGATTTCTTGACAAAATCTTGCATGATGCTTGTAGGGTTTCATAATCACCATTGTAGGTGATAGATGAGCTTGAAGAAACTTGATAAATACTAAAATTATAACTCTTGTTCTAGCACAATCTGAATTTAAGAAGTAATTTCAGAAATATTGATGTTAAGATATGTGCAAAATTGACTAATTGAAGTAAAATTAGATGATAATTACAACTCATGAACTTGGTAATGATTATGAGAAAATCTGACCCGCTAGGTGTTTGTTGAAATGCCTAAGTGGGGATTTAAATGTTAAAAATAGGATGAAAACGCAGATTTGATTATTGTTTATAATGATGCGTTAATAATCATGAAAAGAGTTCTAAACCAATTGTAAATTGAACTCTCTAGGCAAAGAGTCTGGATTGTCAAGCGGACAAGCCGGAGGGAATAAGCGTGGGAAAGGTGTGCTCTAAAGGTACGGAATTTACTGTTTCGCTACATTATGTTTAATTGTTAGTCTTATGTTGTTATATTGAAATTTGGTAAAACAAGATACACCAATATGTCACGGAAGTGACAAAGTGCCTTAAGCAAGTAAAACGGGTCAAATCATGTATTAGAAATAGAGTTTGGAATGTTTGAAATGGTGGTCTCCATTCGGCATCCAAACGAGTCAAAGCAAATTGAATGTATGTTAGTCAAATAGTATTAAAAGCATGTTTAAATCCTTGAAGCAAGCATGACGATTTTTGCGTAAGCAACCCTTGGGAGGGAAGCGAAACGTCATAATCGGAGAATCCGGGATTGGGTAAATTGATTGTAGACATGAGATGACAAATAAACAAGTTGTTGAACTTGTAGACAAACGGGTCGAATAAGCAAGGAATCGGATTATAAGCCGATTGTCTGTAAACTGAAAATTTTCAGGAATGGTGTTGATAGACGCATCCGTAATTAAATTACGGTCATGTAGGAAAAAGAATCGGTTAAATCGGACGCCCAAGTCAAAAGTTATGCCGATTTAAAGTTTGGAACTTGAAAAAATAGTGCTGGGTCAAATTAGCAGCTCAACACAACAACAATCTGTCAAAAATGGATGCTAGCGCTACGCCACAACCCTCCTGGCGCTACGCCACGAACCCCCTAGCGCTACGCCAGCACCTAAAAACGAGATTTTCTTGTTTTTTTTTATACTTTGAGTATGGAACTTGTTTATACTTGGTGTTTAAAGTGTCAAACTAATAATTTTAAATGGTTTTGACCGTAGGTGAATATGGAACCAAATCCGGATGGTGATCAAGCTATTATCAAGAACCGAACCACTAAACGAAGCTTCCGCACTTGATCTATTTTGTCTTAGCATTATGTAGATACTTGAACTATGTTTTCAAACGTAATCTAGTAGATACTTGAAGTTATGTTTTGTATGTCTAATGGATATTCTCCTTTTAACTGAAACTTTCAAGATCAAATATGATCTTTTAATGAAGAAACTTTTTGTAAACTCGATATTTTAGTATGAAATCCTTGTTTTGTATCATTAATCTTGTTATAAAAAGTTGGGTCTTACATGTTTACATATATTTTGTTCGATGTGAAACCGGCATAGAAACCTAGACGCGTTCGGGAATACTTTAGCACTCGCATTAATTAGGGCTAGCTCTCTATCCGTGACTATCACACGTGGCCTCATACATTCATGCAACATTGACTTGATCCGCTCAAGCACCCACACGAAGTTATCCCTTCGTTCTTTGCAAATAACGGCATGTGCGATACAAAAAGACTTGTTGGTCGATGTCAAACCCACAACCTGGACAAATGGCATGTTGTAGATGTTTATTTGTAGGTCACGTGCGGGAATGCACGCTACATAGTGATTGAATGCGGATGAACAAAAAAAAGCTCTGTTACGACATCTGTTTTGGGTTCCGGTCGAGTGTCGTAAATGAATCGATTTTCATGCAGCATGCTTTCCAGTGCCTGCATGGGAGTCTTTCGGTCCATCAGTGATTCTCTAATTTTTGTACCGTATTTTGCACGTCTTTCTGAACATGCAGGCTGTCAAGAAACTGCTTTCTTAGGGTTTGAAATATGTTACGTAGTTCCATGTTTTGAACAGCTAGCTGTTCCACTTGCTTGTATTCGACATTAGTAAATCATCGCACAAAAGCGAGGCCCAACAGACTCGTCGTAGGTTCGTGGTTATGATTCGCGTTGTCCACTTTTAACTCCCACGTGTCATTCGTCATGTCCCGCATAATGAGTAATGAAAATGGGCAACCAATTTTTTTGCTACCAGCTTTCCTAACTGTTTCTTTACTACGGTGCTCACCCCTACGGTCACACACAAGCCATACCATCCCCGTACTACCACCAATATTTTTCGATCGGCGGGTAACAATTACGTAACCATTCTCATTTCCCGTTGCTTGTACCGAATTCTTCAAATCAGTTAGAGACATGAAACGCTAAAAAACAGTTACGTTATTAACAATAATAATATTAATAATTAATTAACAATAATACATATTTTAACAACAATACGAATATTAACAGTAACTAGTTGAATTTTCGCCCGCGCTTTGCGGCGGGGACGCAATGACTGCAAAACGCGTGTCAGTAATGGCAAGCAGATACCGAATATCAAAACATAAATAAAAATTCTGTGAAAAGGATAGTCATTCCGTCCTAAAAAATGCGATTTTAAATAACCTATTATATAATAATTGGACCCACACGTCCTACATTGCGGTGGGGACACAATGACTGCAAAACGCGTGTCAGTAACGGCAAGCAGATACCGAATATCAAAACAAAAATAAAAATGTCGTGAAAAGGATAGTCACTCCGTCCTAAACAAAGTGATTTAAAATAACCTAATATATAATAATAGGATCCACACGTCCTACATATTGGAAATTCGGTTGTTTTCAGTTCAGTTATTACGGTGCTAACACGTTAAAATATGGATGAGCTCGGTACCGGTAACGGTACCGAAAGTACCGATCTGGAAAATCATCGAAATTAGATACCGGCACCGAAAATGCTCTGTAAATAAGGTATGGTATTTGAAGGTAAAAATCAATAAATACAGGTATGGTGCTAGACCGGTGTTGAACCGAAAGTAACGATTCTGAAAACGCCAAAGGTGGGTACCAAATTGGTACCGAAAATGATTTGGTATAGTAAATTTGGTACCGATACGATACTTGTTTGATTACACGATTTGATACGATTTTCTCATCAATAATCTAAATATCCAAGTTAATTTTACATGCTACAATTCATTCATTACAGAAAAAGACAAAAATTAAAGCAAAATAAGTTGTTGTGTATATAAAACCTCATTCAAACGAAATACAGTTTACTTACTGTGTGTATGAAAAGTAACTGTGTGTATGAAAAGTAATCTAAACGGTGCAAATACTTGCATTGCTACGTTTCTACATGATTTGATGAGCTCGGTAACAACCGGTACGGAAAATACCGTTACCCAAATCCCCAAAGGTGGGTATCGGTACCGAATATACCTGGTATGATACGGCTCGGTACCGGTACTGGTATGGCGCCGGCATTTGAGGGTAAAAACAGATGTATACCGGTGCCAAACCGGTATCGAAAATACACCCGGTTTGATAAATTTGATACCGGTACCCAATACCAACTCATTCTTTAGTGATATTACTATTAATTCAATTCTATTTTTATTACTATATATTCATTCAATTTTGTTTACTGTTCATTCAATCATGTTTTTATATATAGGTAAATAATAATAATAATAATAATAATAATAATAATAACAACAACAGTAACAATATAATTTTAACAACAACAACAATAATAATAATAATATTAATAATATTAATAATAATAATAATAATAATAATAATAATTATTATTATTATTATTATTATACTATTAATAGTAACAATATAATTTTAACAATAATAATAATAGTTATAGTTTTAACAATAACTAGGTTTAAAGAAGTTCGCCGCGTTGCGGCAAATTTGTTTTGTTATTTAGTCTGTGTTTTGAAATCACTACGAGCGTGTTGCGAACAGAACTGTTGACAAGAATATAAAGAAAATGTAGAAAAAAACATTAAAAGATAACCGAAAGAAAATCAACTAAAAAACTTGTATGGTAACGATGTTGTACCGGTACCAAATTTTCCAAACTGAAAGATCTTAAGTACCAATTCGGTATCGACTTTTGGCGTTCCTAGTACCGGTTCACTACCGTTTTTTACCTTCATATACCGGTACTGTAACCGGTATTTACGGTATCAGTACCGATTCTGTATTGGTTGGCACCGAGCTCATCCTTACCCGTGAAACTAAAAAAGGAAATAATTAAAAGTTGAAGAAAATCAACAAAAAAAAAGTTGTAAGATACCGTTGTTCGTACGGTAACCGTGTTCAGGGATGAGAAAATGGTACCAGGTAGCAGCACTGAGTTTCCCAAACCAAAAGATTTCCAATATCAATTCGGCACCAACATTTGACGTTTTTTGTGTTAGTGCCGGTTTTACCTTCATGTACTGATACCGAACAAGACCGTACCAATATTTTCGAAACCAGTACTGGTTAGATACCGGTTGACACAAAGCTTATCCAAACTCCTAATATTAAAAAAATGATTAAAGTAAAAAAAGTAAAGAAAATAACTATTATTATAATATTAAAATAATAAAATATTAAAAAAACTATATATTATTATAAAATTAAAATCACTATTCATTTCAATTCGTTTAGTAATATATAGTAATAATAGTAATAATAATTATAATATTAACAGTAACAATATAATAATAATAATAATAATAATAATAATAATAGTAGTAACAATAACAATAACAATAACAATAACAATAACAATAATAATAATAATTATAATAATTTTAACAACAATAATAATAATAATTTCAATATTGACAATAGTTATATAATTTTAACAATAATAATAATTATAATAATTTTAACAACAATAATAATCTATATATGATAAAAAGCAAACTGAATGAACAGTAAAAAAAATTAATGAATATAGTAATAAAAATAGATTGAATGAATAGCAACATCATTAAGACCATGGGTAATGGTTAATGCCCTTTAAGAGACATTTTTTGCCACATCACCATCATAATGCTTCATGTAATGGTTAATGCTTCTTAATGCCCTTTCATTTATTAGTTTCTTTGTTTTCCTTCTTATTGGGCATTATTCTACAAATGCCCCTCCCTCTTCATGTCCCTATAATTCCCATGGGGAGTGGTCTAAGGGCATTATCAACACCTTTCACGCCCCTATAAAGCCCCATTACATATGGTCTAAGGAATGAGTTGGTATCGGGTACCGGTTCCGGTATCAAATTTACTAAACCGAGTGTATTTCCGGCACCGGTATTCATCGGTTTTTGCCCTCAAATGTCGGTGTCATACCAGTACCGGTACCGAGCCGTATCGTACCAGGTATATTCGGTACCGGTACCCACTTTTGGGATTTGGGTAATCGTATTTTCCGTACCGGTTGGTACCGAGCTCATCAAATCCTGTAGCAACGTATCAATGCAAGTAATTGCACCGTTTAGATTACTTTTCATACACACAGTAAGTAAAATGTATTTCGTTTGAATGAGGTTTTATATACACAACTTATTTTGCTTTATTTTTTGTCTTTTTCTTTAATGAATGAATTGTAGCATGTAAAATTAACTTGGATATGTAGATTATTGATGAGCAAATCGTATCAAATCCTGTAATCAAACCGGCATCGTATCGGTACCAATTTGGTACCCACCTTTTGGCGTTATCAGAATCGTTACTTTCGATTCGACACCGGTCTAGCACCATACCTGTATTTGTTGATTTTACCTTCAAATACCATACTGTATTGTACCGAGCATTTTCGGTGCATGTACCTAATTTCGATGATTATCCGGATCGGTAATTTCGGTACCGTTACCGGTACCGAGCTCATCCATATTTTAACGTGCTAGCACCGTAATAACTGAACTGAAAACAACCGAATTTCCAACGTGTAGGCCGTGTGGGTCTTATTATTATATATTAGATTATTTAAAATCACTTTTTTAGGACGGAATGACTATCCTTTTCATGACATTTTTATTTATGTTTGGATATTTGGTATCTGATTGCCGTTACTGACACGCGTTTTGCAGTCATTGGGTCCCCGCCGCAATGTAGGACGTGTGGGTCCTATTATTATATATATTAGGTTATTTAAAATCGCTTTTTTAGGACGGAGTGACTATCCTTTTCACGACATTTTCATTTATGTTTTGATATTCGGTATCTGCTTGCCGTTAGTGACACGCGTTTTGCAGTCATTAGATCCCCGCCGCAACACGCGGGCGGAAAATCAACTAGTTATTATAATATTAAGAATTATAACAACAATACAAATATTAATAATAACAATAATATTATAATTTTAATAATAATATTAATAATAAAAATAACAATAACAATAACAATATAATTTTAACAATAATAATAATTATTATTATAAGAATAATACAAATATTAATGTGATACCTCCTGTATTTGAAACGGATTACCCGGGGTATATGGTTGATAATCATCATATAGTGGTGTGTTACGAGGGTCATAACCGTATCCACCGTATCCTCCGTATCTATCCGAACTATCTTGTTGCACGTAAGAAACTTCACCCCCGTATCCGTAACTCGGATATGATTGCTGCCTCGGGTAATATGGTTCATCAACAGGGGCATTCTCAGCACCGTATCCTACGTATCCATCCAGATTACCTTGTTGCACGTACGGAGATTCATACCCGTATCCGTAATTCGGATACACTTGATGCGCCGGGTAATATGGTTTATCAACAGGTGGAATCGGAGTCTCGTTCAAGTCTGGCAACTGTATTTTTTGATCAACAGGGACGCTGACACAATCTCCTCCTCCTCCTTAGCATCATTTACTCCCCATGCGTCGTTAGAATAGTGATTAAAGAAATAATTCACGTCCCAAAATGATGACATTTTATCTCCACCGATGAAGTAAGTGTATACAGAGGAAGTGAAGAAAGCGTTTGATATGGTGTTTGAATTCGTAGGCAGAGATGGATGTCTAAATACACTTTTGAATTCACAATTATCGGCCTCGTATAGCTCTATACTCTGCGTATAGCTTTATTCACGTGCCTAGACAACATCGTATCAATGCCAATTCTGTCTGACATACGCTGCGTATACCTTTCTGTACATACGCTTCGTATAGATCTATACGATGCGTATGTCAGAGAGATTTCACATGGTACTAGGTTTGACTGTCTGGTCGTGTACGTACCCCTTACCTACGATGCGTATAGGTCTATACGTTGCGTAGAAGGGTAACCCTATACGCTGCGTATAGGTCTATACGCAACGTAGGTAAACCCTAAGTGTGCAGATAGCATACCAAGGTGTGCCAATAGTTTCAGCCTAAAAGAAACTACGACTCTTTAAGGAAACATATAACAACGGCTATATGTATAACCAGGACATCTCAACAACTTTGGGATAAACCCTTATTCAAAAACTATTCAAAATAACTTGCTAAAAAACTGCAGACGAACCAGAAGACTAGGAACCAGCATAACAACTTGCATGTGCACCAAATGACCGTTGAACCACGTGCTTTGAATCATCTTTCAACTTATAGCAAATCGTACATTACCGATTCACAAAAGGGTGGCCCTAAACCTAAAATACTATATAATAATGCATTTGGCTTCATTGTTTGTAAGATGTAAGTTTTACAGTTAACGTGCTTGGTGGAGGTAATTCCAAAATGTTTGACTTTTTAGAATGTTTTGATTCGGGTAACGTAAACAAGAAGATAAACTCTTGTGAGTAAAACAAACAATAATATTTTGTATGAGAAACGGAACTTCAGAGTTCTCTTGTAGAACGCTTCTTGTACAGTAAAACAAACAATAATATTTTGTTTAGGTCGCCGCTGTTCCTATTGCCGTCGTCGCTAAAACTAACAATAATATTTTGTTTGAGGAATTGTACGCATGGAGATATGAAAGGAAAAAGCCTAGATTGTAACAATCCTCAAACATTATTCCCAATCCAAAAGATAGTATTGCTCATTCCATATTTAATAAGTGAGCTTCAATGAACGCAAATTGCAATACAATTGAAAATTTGGTTAGGGTAGGGGGTGGATAACCTAGCCTAATTACATGTAATCTGAGGGGTAGTTTGGATAAAATCTCCTTGAACATTATGGCAGTAAGCAGATACATCTTCTCCTGTAATTTCGACTTCATTCGTTATGATTCCAGTACAGTTAAACTGTCCAACACAATTAAAGGCAATTGCTTGCTTTGATGCTGAAGACCCATGTATATTTCTATACGTTACATCGCTCACATGTACCGATGATGCGTTCGGCTAATCCAACATGGAGCAAAAAATTAGTCCGGAGGTTTTGGATGCTAAAATACAATATTGTTGATCAGCTATAAGATCTTTATTGAATATTGAGTAACAAGGCTTACCGGTGCTGGGCAATCCTCATTATTCATATTAGTGCAATAATGTTGATCAATTATAATAGGATTATTAACATCTGTGAGATGAATGTCCTCAAATACAATTGACCTGGCATACCCCTTTCCATACTGCATAGCATGAAACCAGTAAAAAATTAGTTTTGCATCGTTCAAAAAGATGGGAAAATTCAATCACCCTAGTGAAATTTGATGTAATTTTTATTTTACCGGTACAGTCTTAATTCGTGCTCCATTTTGCGTTTCAGTGAAGTTACAATTTTGCACTAGTACTTTCTCAACCGTTGTATAAGTACCATTCTTCCCAAGGCTTCCTATGCTGCCAAAACAAGTCAATTGAGTAAATCGAAATCATGGGACAATTTATTTTTTAAGTTTCTGAATTTGGCACCGTCCCATAGAATTTATGAGCCTGATGATGAGATGTTACCTTATGCCATGACCAGGTCCACACGAGATACTGGTTACATTGATGTCGTATACTCCCCCACCAATAGCCACACAATCGTCACCTGTTTTTATTATATTGTGAAGAACAAGTACATCAAAATGTTTTAACATTTGAGAAACTAGGACTTTCTTGATGCCATACCGCTTTGAATCACAGAGTCGTGGATATTAACGTGTGACGACCAACTAATGCCGATTCCATCAGTATTAGGGCTGTATTTAGGTGCTGAAATATGAAGATTTCCGATATCTGCACCTTTACAACCTGTGATGCTAACATGACTCTTTGGACTGTTTATGTGTCTTGTACCCCTTAGTTGTAGCCCGTCACATTTTTCAAAACGTAACATCTAAAAATAACCATTTAAATGTGAGTTTTTTTATTTCTTTTAATTGACGATTAAGTTTTTTTTTTCTAAGATGTTCTTACTGATGGGCAATCGCAGGATGGGCCATTGGGCTGCATAAATAAACACAATGAGTAAATGAATTAATAACCAATAAAGTGCTTTAAAGTAAAAAAGAAAAAGAAAATAAGTAAATGATGATTAACTTCGAATGTCTTAATGTCCCCTCCTCCCGGCCACCAGATGGAACCCTGGCCATCTATTTGGCCAGGTCCATCGATGATGAGTCCTTGAACCAAAGCAAAGTATATCAAATAGCCTTTAGTATCGCAACCTTTCCATCCATCAAGTGTCTTTGGTGCAGTAATGTCGCCCAAAAGCTACCAACCAAAAACAAAATTAAATTATAATAGACACTAGAAAACACAAAATGACAAATAATCATTGGTTTGACTCTGATTGTACCTGAATATGAACGCTAGAAGATTGGCACGGACCGACGAATGACACACATTGTATTAGAAACGTCTTGCCTGATGGTACGATCAATGACGGATCTGCTGAAGTATCTCCACATAAATCCCCCCACGCCTTAACAAAAGCCTGTATAATAGGAACATAATTAGAAAAAAGAAATTTCTCTTTCGATTCGAGATTGCAGAAATGATTTACATACCTCGGTGTCATATGCATTACCATCTCCTATTGCACCATATGATGTTACATCAAAAGTGGCTGCACTCGCTGTTTTCGGTTCTAACAAAATGTAAAAAAAACTCAACAGGACTACCATCAAGGGACCCTGCAAAGAGAAGGAGGTATGTTGTAAGTGTAGTGAATTTGGAATGGATATGTTGATGCTGGAAGCATATCTTACCATTTCTTGAAGTGATCAAAGTATCTGTAATACCACTTCTATCTTCAGTTCTAGTATATATTTGAGAGTATATCAGATTATGTGTAATACCACTCTTATTAAAATCACTCTCATTTACACATGTGTAAAAAATTTAATAAGAGTGATTTTGAAATAAGAAATGAATTATTTGATGCTGTAAATGTTTTTTTAATGTTGTATCTTAATTACAACGAGTTGGCGTCACCCCGTGCGTTGCGGCGGGATGTTGATTATGAAATTCTTTACTATATTTGATGTGAAATTCTTTCGTTTAAGCTATAAAACGGACATGCTTGGTTTTAACATGCTATATAATATGTGTTTTATTTTTGAAAATTTACTAACAATCGAGGTTTTTTTACGAATTGATTCTTTTTCTATATGTTGGAATCAAATGTTTATAATTTTGATTTTGAAAATATCTTAACTTATTTTAAAATCTTTTAGAAGTATGTGTAAATTTAAACAAACTAAAACAAAAATATTTTGTCTTATTTTGGAAAAAAAAAACCAAGGTATATGTTAAAAAATCAGGATTAAATGTTTTTGAATAACAAATCTGATTTTAAAATATTTAAAAAAATATTATATTAAACAAAAATTGTTGTTGGGTTGTGACGGATGGAGCGTTCATTTTCTTGTTATCCAGTCGGGATAATCTGGTATAGTAGGAAATAACTGCCGCAATTGTTCTGATGTGTCACTTGTGTTTAGGATTTTTATATATTGATCCAATTCAAAATTATTCTGTCTTTGAAATTATAATAATAATCATCAAATATAATAAATAATAGAGTCATTGAATTGAATTCTTTTAAACATCAATGGTTTAGTTGTTTTATACGAAAGAATTTTAATCTCTTTGATAAACGCAGGTGTCCCTTTTAGTTGATATTGATTCACATGAATGTTTAATCACATGTAGTTTGTGGGATGCCTCTGATGAACCGTTGTAATACTTCATTTTATTATTATATTTTAAAACAATAAGGATATGCAAATTACCCGAAGCGACTTTTAAATGAAGGACTGCAAACCTCATATTGGTAAGGATATGCAAATTACCCGAAGCGACTTTTAAATGAAGGACTGCAAACCTCATATTGGTAACTCTATGTATCTAGCCCCTCATTTCATAAGAAATTATGTTGTTTTTTGTACGTACATATAACATACAAAATTTTGTAAGGAGTGTAATATCTTTAAAATTAGTTTAAGTTATGTGACTTTTTGAAGGGCTGTGATTAGTTTAAAGGGTTGAGACTTTTTGAAGGGGTGTGATTAGTTTATAGGGTTGTGACTTTTTGAAAGGGTGTGATACATTTTAAAAAAAAAAGTTTGAAGAGTTGTAACTTTTTAAAAGGGTATGATCCAACCATCATGTCTTAAGTTACTTTTTGTAGTGTTATATAATATAATGAGATGTGTATTAAAAAATTTGGTTTTGTTTGGTTTTTTCATTCGTTCTCACGGTTCTTGCAATATTAAAAATAAAACGTAGTTTCTATCTTAAAAATGCTAGATTTACAACAAAAAAATGTTAAAAAAATGGTGTGTCTTTTAAGTTTTTTAGGAATTTTCAAGTTCTCACAATAAAATGAGTTTTCTTTTGAACCCCCCCCCATACACATATATATATGGATTGGTTAAAATGAGAACTACCTCTAGTTGAGAGAACCATATGAACCCATCCTAGCCTTTGATCTCCAATTGATGTAAGGCAAAGATTTGTTTGGTGATTAAAGCATGTGGATTTGTATTTTTTTTATTTAAAAATAATATATTGTACTATAAGGGGTACAAAGAACATTTGTTAACCAATGCTTTATTAACTTTTTGGCTCCACTAATGTCCAACATCTCTAACATGTCTTACATTATCATCGAATCAAAAAAACCCACCACACATATAAATTCTACATAAAAAACAACTGAAAATAATTAATTTTTATTATTAAAGATTAGACAAAAACTAACTCAAAAAACCTCATCTCTCTATTTTTTATTAATAAATAACATAAAAGAACTAAATTTAGATAAAAAAAATATATATATAAGAAACTTGGCAAGAGTTTTTGAATAATATGTAACAGAATATTTACATTAACTTAAATATTTACATTGTCGTAAATCACAACAAATGTTAAAATATACACAATTGACGTAAATCACCAAAAAATGTAACAAAAAATAAATAAATCCCAGTCGTTCTTCATGGTCTTGAGATCTACACTAGTGCCTATCTTACTTACATGCACAAATGGTTTTAACGTTAAAGTTAAAGTGCCGAATGTCAAAAAAGAAATATTTGCGCACTTTCTCGAATGTAAACATTTTTTTAAATGTCGAATGTCTCAAACGTGTTTTTTATGTACGATGTCGAATGTCAAAAAAAATTAGGTTTGTCAAATGACAAAAAAAAAAAACAAAAATTGCACACTTTGTTGAATGCAAACATTTTTTGAAATGTCAAATGTAAACTCGCACGTAAAATGTTATTTTTACGTACGGTGTCGAATGTCAAAAAAATTTCACGTATGGTGTTGAGTGTCAATTTTTTTCCCACGATTCCAAATGTAAACGTTTTTTTTTAATGTTGAATGTAAACTCACAGTAAATATTTTTTATGTACGGTGTCGAATCTCAATTTTTTTTGCGGACGGTGTCGAATGTAAAAAAATTATTTTGTGCACGGTGTCGAACGCAAAAGTTTTTTTTTAAATACGGTAAAAAGTTTTTTTACACTCCCGGTCGCTGGTAAGCATGACATGTAAATCTATTTATATACGTTTGTAAAAAATGTTTATTTTCCATACCTTTGTAAAAAAATTTAGGTACAATGTCGAATGTAAATTAACGACACCGAACCCAAAAAAATTTCAAACCAACTCTGGTGCAAATAAAGGTACCAATTTTCTTATGACAATGCCATAACAATATAAGTTAAGTTAAATATATTAACAATAGAGAAAATATGAATTTACTTTGAAAAAAATGAGAGAAAAATATTAGTTAACTTTGAAAAAATAGAAAAAGAGAAAGATAAATTCTGAAAATTTATAAAAGGATTGAAAAATAAAGAAGATGCGAGAGAAACACAGATAATGTATAACATGAGAATAGAGATTGATTACTAAAATGATTAGTTTACCTTTCTAGCAAAAAAATAAAACATGTATATATGGACTTATCTAATTGGTGTATGAGAGTTCTAATGTTTCTCGCAAGTGGGTATGGTTCTATCTTCAACCGAATTCTATATATATATATATATATATATATAGGGAGGGGCTCATGCGAGAACCACCCTTATTGTGAGAACTGCGAGAACCAATGTGAACACAACCTAAAATAGCTAAAAAAACCTAACCCCCACCCCCCCCCCCCCCAAAAACCTAAACCCCCCCCCCCCCCCAAAAAAAAAAACCTAACCCCACCCCCCCCCCCCCCAAAAAAAAAACCTAAACCCCCCTCCCCCACCCCCCAAAAACCTAACCCCCCCCCCCCCCCCCCCCAAGCTAAAATGCTAAAAACTAAACCCCCAAAAAACCTAAAAAAATCTAAAAAAAAATCAAAAATTTTTTTTTTTATTTTTTTAATATTTTTTAGGTTAAAATCGCTACTTTTCGAAGCCAAAAAAAATTTTTTTTAAAAATTTTTTTTTTTTTTGTTCGAAACGTAGCGATTTTAACCTAAAAAATATTAAAAAAAAACAAAAAAAAAATTTTTGTGTGATTTTTAGCTATTTTTAGGCATTTTTGGTGTGTTCACATTGGTTCTCGCGGTTCTCACAATAAGAGGTGGTTCTCGCATGATCTTCTCCCTATATATATATATATAGGGGACCGCTAAAATGAAAACCACCTTCAGTTGTAAGAACCGCGGGAACCATTTTCTGGCCATTAGATCTTAAAAATAGATGGAAAAAATTAAAAATAGTTAAAAGTAATATTAAATTCTTTTTGTCTTATTATGTCTTTAATATTTTAATCTAAAAGGGTATTTAAGTAATTTTTTTTTTTTTTTTTGTCTTATTAAGTTTATTGTTTTTTATTACAAATTTGTCTTATTACATTAATTATTTTTTTCAAAATCAGATTTCTTTATTAAACAATATTTTAAAATCAGATTTTTATTATAAAAAAATTTTACGCGCGTTTTTTTACGACCCGTTTTACGCTCCGTTTTTTCACGCCGATTTTGCGACCGGGTTTTTAAGTGCCGTTTTTTATGCCCGGTTTTACGCACCGTTTTTTGCCGCGCCGTTTTTTACGTCACTTGCATTTTTACAAGCCGTTTTTACGCCCCATTTTTTACTTCCCGTTTTAAGCGCCGTTTTAGCGTCCCGTTTTTATGTCCCGTTTTAAGCGCCGTTTTTTTCACGCCATTTTTTCGACCGAGTTTTTACGTGCGGTTTTTTATTCCCGGTTTTACGCACCGTTTTTAGCGCGCCATTTTTTACGTCCCGTGTTTTACGTCCCGATTTTAGGCGCCGTTTTTTGCCCCGTTTTTTACGTCCCGTTTGTACGCCGGGTTTTTTCACGCGTCGTTTTTTTTCGCGCGTCGTTTTTACGCCGGGCTTTTTCAAGCGTCGTGTTTTTTAACGCACCGTTTTTTACGTGTTGTTTTTTACGTTTTACAATTTACATTAAAAAATTTACATTTTACATTAAAAAGTTTACGTTTTACGTTAAAAAAGTTTACGTTTTGCGTTAAAAAATTTACGTTTTACGGTTTTACGTTAAAAATTTAAGTTTTACGTTAAAAAGTTTACGTTTTACGTTAAAAAGTTTACGTTTTACGTTTAACGTTTTTACGCGCCGTTTTTTTCACATTTTTTTAACGCGCCGTTTTTTACACTTTTTACGTTTTACGTTAAACTTTTTACGTTTTAAGTTTTACGTTAAACTTTTTTCGTTTTACGTTAAAATTTTTACGTTTTACGTAAAACTTTTTACGTTTTACGTTAAAAAATTTACTATTTACGATTTACGTAAAACACGTAAAACGTTTTACGTTAAAAATTTTGAACCATGGATTTAGAAAAATAAGATGAAAAAAAAACAAAACAACAATGTTTAAGCATCATGAACAAAGTCAGAAAAATAAAAACTTGAGAGCCCAACTTATAAGTCAGCCTAACAAACTAAAAACCATAAACATCTTTGCATACGTAATCTGAACTTCCAACAACTTATAAGTCCAGCCTAACAAACTAAAAACCATAAACATCTTTACGTTAAAAAATTTGAACCATGGATTTATAAGTCAGCCACCACGTCACCGCCCGTCATCACTCGTACATCATCGACCACCACCAAAGTTCCACCTGAAAACCACCACCCACTGGCCGAAGCATTATCGGATCTTAAAAAAACAAAAGAAAAGAAGAGTTATGAGGAGTTACCGGGAAAAAAAAGGAACCTCCGGATTTCTCCGCCGTTGTTCTTAGGAGTGTCGTTGTTCTCCGCACCGCCGCCGTCGGCGGTTCTGATTCCGTCGCTCGCCTCCCTTTCCTTCTCCGGTCTCTCTCTCTCTCTGAGATCGTTACGGAACCAGACGACGGAGACACAGCGGAGAGCGGCGACGCTGGATGGGTCGGAGGTTGAGAGATAATGAGTTTGAAAGAGGGTTTGCAGAGACGGTTGATTTTGTTACCGATTTTGTAACGGAAAGTGAAGATGAATAGAGAGAAAGGTTGCAAATTGAAGCGATTTGAGATTGGATTGGAGGGTTACTGAGATTTTTTTGAGCGTTAGGTGATATTGTTGGTGGAGAGATGAAATGGGTAGGTGTGAATTTAGAGAGAGAAAGTGTGATCGATGTGAAAGGGATAATGGGGAGGTGAGATTGGGTTTCTGGTGGTGTTTTGTATCTGGGTTTTGTAAATGAATGGATTTTAATGGGGCTTGATCGGACGAGGGAAGGAAGGGGAGTGCAGAGAGATGAATATGAATGGATTTGAATGGGGGCTTCAAATGGGTTGCAGGTGTCTCTCAACGAGAGAGATGAAAATAAATGGATTTGAATTTATGACATAGATTAAAGAGAAGAGAGAAGAGAGAGAAGAGATTAAATGAAATAGTCTGCTATCATTAATGAAGAGAGAGAGTTAGAGATTAGACATTTGGGGTAAATGACCAAACTACCCATTTGGTTGGCAGAATATGATTGGTGGAGAGTGGTTCTCATGGTTCTTACAACTGATGGTGGTTTTCATTTTAGCGGCTCCCTATATATATATATATATAGGGAGAAGATCATGCGAGAACCACCTCTTATTACGAGAACCGCGAGACCCAATGTGAACACAACCAAAAATGTCTAAAAATAGCTAAAAATCACACAAATTTTTTTTTTTTTTAATTTTTCAATATTTTTTATAAAAAAATCGCTACTTTTCGAAGCAAAAAAAAAAAAATTTTTTTTAATTTTTTTTTTTTTGCTTCGAAAAGTAGCGATTGTAACATAAAAATATAAAAAAATTCAAAAAAAAATTTTTAGATTTTTTTTTAGATTTTTTTAGATTTTTTTAGGTTTTTTGGGGGTTTAGTTTTTAGCATTTTAGCTTGGGGAGGTTAGGTTTTTTTGGGGGGGGGGGGGGTTAGGTTTTTTTTTAGCTTGGGGGGGGGGGGGGGGGTTTAGGTTTTTGGGGAGGGTGTTAGGTTTTTTTAGCTATTTTAGGTTGTGTTCACATTGGTTCTCGCGGTTCTCACAATAAAGGTGGTTCTCGCATGAGCTCCTCCCTATATATATATATATATAGTGCGGTTAACATACTTCACGGCTTATCATACTTCACGTAGGAGACAATGGTAACCGTTGGATCAGGGGTATAATCACGCATGGGACCACATAATCACGCGTGGGACCACATAATCACGCATGGGATCCAAAATCACGCACGTTATTTTGGTCAAAAATGTAATTACGCATGTTATATATTTCGTGAAGTACGTTAATGTACGTTAAGGCGTGAAGTACATTATACTATATATATAGTATATATATATATATATATATATATATAGGGAAAGGTTCTTTGCAGAACACTAAATATTTAATTTTTTCAATCCTAAAAACCTAAAAAATAAATGAAAATGTTATAAATATAAGATTTATTGTTTCTCACACTAGAATTTAAAACAAAATATGAAAAATCTTCAATTTTTAAATAACATATACACATGTAGGTTATGCGTAACCTTTCTATTTTTTATCATATAAAAGTTAAAGGTTGTTTAAATTTATTAACCACTACTAACTAGTTTATTTTTAATATAATTATTCGACCCATATAGTTTTAAAAACTATTTTATATAATTGGTTGGAATGTTATACTAATTAATTGGCTTGTATATGTGTGACATTTCTATTTTCTATATTAAAATAAAGTATATAAAAACTTATATTATTAGATGGGTAGATTACGGGTAAGTTGAATGTTAGAAATATGAAGTACCTAGACGGACCTAGTAACCATTTAATAATTAAATTATAAAAAATACATTATATTTGAACCTACTCCGTTTTTAACGAAACTTCGTTCAAAATGTAGACACAAATATTCTCGTTCTAATGCCATATTTATTGTTTTGTAAAATGTCATAATTTAGAAGTTATACCCGCTAAATAAGTGAAACAGCTGAATTAATTCTAATATATAAAATAATCAAAATAATCAAAATTTACTTTAAAATGTACGTACGTAATAAAATAATAAAACAAAAATTTAACAACTAACATTAACATTGAAAAGAATGTGTATACATGGACTTCTTGAAATGAAGGAATTAAATGTTAAAAGATACGTGTCCATCATGCAGGTACTCTAAGTTTGTTGAAAAAGTGGTATAAATAGCCAAACACACCTTCAACTTAGAATTGCTCAACTTCCTTTTTTGTTCGACTTCTCTCAGTCTCGCCATCTCTCTATAGAATATAGTTATATTGTTTTTTTCTTTCTTTTCTTTTAATAATAATTGTTTTAACCCCTGATCACTGATACCTGTCCGATTGATCTAGAGCCCCGTAACGCATGTCAAGGCTCTGGTCGACTAAGTTCGTTGAGGTTCTGTCTCGTGACGTAGGGATAAAGTTGAATTGGGTTACTATACTTAGCACGAGTGCATTATATATTTTATTAAATAGCTCAGAGTTATACCCAAGATTATACCAGGAGGTTTTCTAGTTGAACCCTGATGTTACAAAGTGAGTCCATTCTCTTTTCTCACAGTTTGTGACTCATTCTTCTTTTATCACCTTTTTGTGATACAGTTATGTTTAAAAATGCTTACCAAAATCCTAAATGTTATCAGTTATACTTACAGTGATTAAATTTTTGTATTCTGCAATAACTGCCGGTATGGGGTAATTTTATACATTACTTGACCCTCGTTACTATTGGCCAAAAAGTTAGCCAATAGTAGCATGACCACAAGCACGGGGGAATTGTACCCCAGTAGCCATAGCGTATAACTAATATTATTTTTACATTAATAATAAATTTAATGTATGATTGAAATAAATCTAAATGATGTGTATATAAAATAGAGCTTTATTAATCATTATTAAAATAGTTATATTAAAGAAAAAATAATTAATAAACATATTAAAATAAACAGGATCATTAGTTATATTAGAGAATCACTATTGAAAATTTTGGCTCATAATGAATATAAGATTATGTTAAGATATATTATAATATAACTATATATATTAGTTTATATTATATAACATCAACACATATTATATGTGTTTATAATAATTGAATTTATTATTAAACCATTTAAATATTAATTGAAACAAAGAAAGTAATTTGGGATTGAAAGGTCGAATACATTTGTTTCATAGAAAAAGAAAGTGTAATGGTGTTGTTGGTAAAATTAATTAAATATATATTGCAACATTAAATATCATAATGCTACAATAATATTTTAATAGACAAATGAAATATGTATTTATAATGCATTATATTCTATTTATTATATAGTAATCTATAACTATACATGTATAGTTGGGTTATGTATTCTGCAATTACTATCGATATGTGAAATTTGGGATACATTAATTGATAAGTGTCACTAAGTGAGAGAATGATCAACAATGATGCGACCAGAGTCACTAGTTGAGAAAACGATCAACAGTGATAGGACTAAAGGCACTAGTTGAGAGAATGATCAACAATGATACGACCACAGTCACTAGTTGAGAGAACGATCAACAGTGATAGGACCAAAGGCACTAGTTGAGAGAATGATCAACAGTGTTATAACCACAGTCACTAGTTGAGAGAACGATCAACAATGATACGACCACAGGCACTAGTTGAGAGAATGATCAACGGTGTTATGACCCTAGACGCTAGTTGAAAGAATGATCAACAGTGATTTGACCACCGTCACGGGAATTGCCTAGTGACAGATACCATTAAATCGTAATAATATATATTTTATATCTATTACTTGATAAATTCACTATTGGACGAAAGTGAGCCAATGAGTGATATGACCACTGTCACATCGGAACTGCCACCATGTGACAAAGACTGATTGAGTTTTTGGGCAAATATAAACAAATATAAAAACCTTGATGCTGTAAAGTATAACAATATATTTTTATAAAAATGGAATGAAGTCACCAGTATTTATTACTGATAAAATGTTTTCAAAACGCGTTTCAGGTAATTTGCTGTAAAGATAATAGAAGCCAGCTATGGAGCACTGAAGGCTTAAATAAAGTGGCTATAAATATCTGAATAAAAGAAGAAATTATGTTTTATTTATTTGGGTTTATCCCTATAAAAACAATTGAACAGAATATGGGTTTTAGCCCATTTGTTTAATATCAAAATATGGTGTTTTACAAACTCTGAAATTATTTCCTAACTACGATCCTAATGAAAACTTTTCCGCTGCGTAATTAAACACCGATACCATCTGACTGGTCCACGACTTCCGCTCCCAGGGTGGGGTCGGGTACTATGACAGAAGGTGGTATCAGAGCCACTCGTTTAAGCTATTTAGGTGTTCTTTTAATACCTAAACTTAAACCATAAAGTTAGAAAATTAATACAAAGTAACCTATGTGTTATTTTTGTAGATTTAAATATATGTATATATGCACATAAGATTCTTGAAAGTGTTGTTTTGTTTTATATATTCTGTTATACTAATAATTGAAAATGTTTGCAATTCAAATGTCAAATGAAGTATCACATAATCTAGATGTTCATGCTAATAATGAAAATCCTTTGGATAAAAATGCTATAGAAAATATAATAGCCTAAGGAATAGCTAATGATATACCTTTAATAATTAAAATTGTTAAAAACTTCGTGGAACACACCAAAGCTGTAAGTAGTAAGCATACTCATGACGACAGTTTTAGCCATAGTGTCAACGGAGGCATGATGATATTATCAAAACCCCATTTCCCAAGAAAATAAAGGCGATGACTCTCGGGTGTACCTAAAAGAATTTCTAGCTTGTAAACTAACTGAGTTCGCAGGCAATGAAGGCGCCACAGTTGCTCTGTGATGGTTGGAAAAGACAGAAGCTGTTATGAAGATCAGCAAATGTGCCGAAGAAGATAAGGTGATGTATGCTTCCAACCTCTTCAAGGAAGAAGTCTAAGAATGGTGGAATACAATTCTTCAGGCAAAAGGAAAGTGACATGGCTTATGCCATAAACTGGGGAAAATTCAAGAAAATAGCAGAAAAGAAATTTTGTCCTCCTTATGAAAAAGAACAAATGGCTAACGAGTTCCTAAATCATAAAATGATAGATGTGAATTGTCGTGAATATACGGCAACATTCTTTGAATACGCAAGAATGGTACCAACTCTGGCTTCACCAGAACCCGTACTAATTTCTCGTTATATCTGGGGATTAGTTACTGAAATCCTAGACATGGTCAAGGCCGCTAGACCACAAAATATTGAAGAAGCAGTTGAACTAGCTAACACCCTGAAAGATGGACTAATCCGCACAAGAGAAGAAAACAAGAAGAAAGAGTTAGCCCATAAAATTTCCCAAGAATTCAAGAAGAAAGGAACTGAACCGTCATTGGAGCAACCTACCTGCAGAAACTGTAACAAAAAGAATTCAGGAAGATGCCGTTTTAGGAGAACACCCTACTGTAACTTCTGCAAGATGACCGGGCATATAGAGGAAGAATGTAGAAGGAAAACTAATATTTGTTTCAATTGCAGAGAAACATAACACATCAAACTATATTGCCGTAAACTGACTAAAGCACCCGACAACTAGGCAAAAACAACAGACGGGGCTAAGAAGAACGCAAGAGCATTCGTACTTACTACGCAAGAAGCATAAATGATTCCAGACGTAATCGCTGATATGTAATATCTAAGTTAAGATAATATTTGACATTATTACAAATAAAAATGTATAAATAAATGCATTCTGTCAAGTACTTCATCTATTCAAAACCATAACAGACTTGTTTGGTCTTCACTTTCATTAAATCATTTATTTGGTTACGACAGCTTGTGGTGGCGTTTTCATTAACTTGAAGCTTGAGCTAATCTCATTTGCCCACCTGATGTACGGATTTATTTATTTAATTTCCATGGGTTCATTATCTTAAAACAGTCTTAATACAATTATGTGTTAAGATTAGAGTACACAAATTCGTATTATATTCTGGTGTACCTCTAAAGATTTTTTTTCATCATTGATCGAAAATTCTATGATATTCATTTGTTCTTTCATTATCAATTGAAAATCTTATAAATATTTATTTGAAATGAATATCCCAATTTACTTCATTAAAACTTTCAGTTGATTATAAACACGGTGAATTTGTTTGGTCACCGTATTTGTTGAACTATTTCAATCATTACGACACCTTGCGACGTCGATATAAACTTGTAACTTGGGCTAATCATAATCATACAATTTATGCGAAACCATGTACGTCTTTCATTTGATTCATCATGGAAAAGTAGTCTTAATACAATTATGTATTAAGACAATGATACACTAAACTCTATTGTATTTCGGTGTATCCTTGCAATTCAATAATGTCAATACATTGATTTTTTCTCATGTCATGGTTTGATAATTGACAACTTATTTTCGTGCTTCTATTTCATTTTGAGCTTGTTGATTCTGAGTCTTCCTCTGTTGACAATCAAAGTAAGTTTTCTTTTAACAGTAAATTCTATTGTTTCTAAAAGTCATTTATAACTCGTAAACAATCAATTTTGACATTTATTGATCATATATCTCTTTTGGCTTGAACCTAGTCACCTTGGAAATTATATTATTTCATCTCGTTCGTTGGACATCGATTTTTTTTTAATAATTTAGTTGAATAATTGAGTCCTATTTATTGTAAAATTCGTATCGACAAAATTTAAACATGTCTTGATTCTGTGTCATTTACCTTCACAACTGTTCTTATTGACTAAGGCCTAACATAAGTCTAGAGGAGATATCGTAGCCCAAATCTCGAGGACGAGATTTAAAAAAGGTGGTGAGAATGTAACCTTTCCATTTTTTATCATATAAGAGTTAAATGTTGTTTAAATTTATTAACCACTAGTAACTAGTTTATTTTTAATATAATTATTCGACTCATATAGTTTTAAAAACTATTTTATATAATTGGTTGGAATGTTCTACTAATTAATTGGCTTGTATATGTGTGACATTTCTATTTTCTATATTAAAATAAAGTATATAAAAACTTATATTATTAGACGGGTAGAATACGGGTAACATGAATGTTAGAAATATGAAGTAACTAGACGGACCTAGGAACCGTTTAATAATTAAATTATAAAAATACATTATATTTTAACCTACTCCGTTTTTAAAGAAACTTGGTTCAAAATGTAGACACAAATATTCTCGTTTTAATGACATATTCATTGTATTGTAAAACGTCATATTTTAGAAGTTATACGCGCCAAATAAGTAAAGCAGCTGAATTAATTCTAATATATAAAATAATCAAAATAATCAAAATTTACTTTAAAATGTACGTAAGTAATAAAATAATAATAAAACCAAAAATTTAACAACAAACATTAACATTGAAAAGAATGGGTATAAGTGGACTACTTGAATTGAAGGAATTAAATGTTAGAAGATACGTGTCCATCATGTAGGTACTTTAAGTTTGTAGAAAAAATGGTATAAATAGCCACACATCTTCAACTTTAGAATTGCTCAACTTCCTTTTTTGTCTGACTGCTCTCAGTCTCGCCATCTCTCTATAGAATATAGTTATATTCTTTTTTTCTTTCTTTTCTTTTAATATATATTCACCTCATAATAATAATAAAGTTCTGCCCCATTTTAAGTGTTTTAACCCCTGATCACTCATACATGTCTGATTGATCTAGGGCCCCGTAACGCATGTCAAGGCTCTGCCCGACTAAGTTCGTTGGGGTTCTGTCTCGTGACGTAGGGATAAAGTTGAATTGGGTTACTATACTTAGCACGGATGCATTATATATTTTATTAAATAGCTCAGGAGTTATGCCCAAGATTATATCAGGAGGCTTTCTAATTCAACCCTAAAGTTACAAATTGAGTCCATTCTCTTTTCTCACAGTTTGTGAGTCATTCTTCTTTTATCACCTTTTTGTGATACAGTTAGGGGCTGTTTGGTAGCCTCTTAATGATCATTCAGATGCTACCTCTTAATGGTTTAAAACCTCTGAATGAATAAGAGGTAACCTCAAGTCTGAATGGTTAAGAGGTAACCTTTGAATGGTAAATCATCACATGTCACATTCTTCTACCTTCTCATTGGTAAAATTCTTAATGGTTCCATTAAGAGGTAGCCTCTTAATGACCATTCAGATGCTACCAAACAGCCCCTTATATCTAAAAATACTTAGCAAAATCCTAAATTTTTATCACTTATACTTACAGTAATTAATTTTTTGCATTTTGCAATAACTGCCAGTATGGGGGAATTTTATACATTACTTGACCCTCGTTACTATTGGCCAAAAAGTTAGCCAGTAGTAGCATGACCACAAGCACGGGGGAATTGTGCCCAAGTAGTCATAGCCTATAACTAATATTATTTTTACGTTACTAATAAATTTAATGTATGATTTAAATAAATCTAAATGGTGTGTATATAAAATAGAGCTTTATTAATCATTATTAAAATAGTTACATTAAAGAAAATATAATTAATAAACATATTAAAATAAACAGGATCATTAGTTATATTAGAGAATCACTATTGAAAAATTTGACTTCTAATGAATATAAGATTATGTTAAGATATATTATAATATAATTATATATATTAGTTTATATTATATGTGTTTATAATAATTAAATTTATTATTAAACCATTTAAATCTTAATTGAAACAAAGAAAATATAATGAATAAACATGTTAAAATAAACAGGATGATCATTAGTTATATTAGAGAATCACTATTGAAAAATTTGGCTCCGAATGGTGTTGTTGGTAATATTAATTAACTATATATTGCAACATTAAATATTATAATGTTACAATAATCTTTTATAGACAAATAAAATATGTATTTATAATGCATTATATTCTATATATTATATAGTAATCTATTACTATACATGTATAGTTGGGTTATGTATTCAGCAATTACCACCGATATGTGAAATTTGGGATACATTAATTGATAAGTGTCACTAGTTTAGAGAATGATCAACAGTGATATGACCAGAGTCACTAGTTGAGAGAACGATCAACAATGATAGGACCAAAGGCACTAGTTGAGAGAATGATCAACAGTGTTATAACCACAATCACTAGTTGAGCGAACGATCAACACTGATACGACCACAGACACTAGTTGAGAGAATGATCAACGGTGTTATGACCCCAGTCACTAGTTGAAAGAATGATCAACAGTGATTTGACCACCGTCATGGGAATCGCCTAGTGACAGATACTATTGAATCATAAGAAGATGTATTTTATATCTAGTACTTGATCAGTTCACCATTGGACGAAAATGAGCCAATGAGTGATATGACCACTGTCACATCGGAACTGCCACCATGTGACAAATACCGACTAAAGTTTTTGGGTAAATATAAACAAATATAAAAACATTGATGCTGTAAAGTATAACAATATATTTTTATCAAAATGAAATGATCTCGCCAGTATTTATTACTAATAAAATGTTTTCAAAACGTGTTTCAGGTAATTTGCTGTAAAGATAATAGAAACCAGCTATGGAGCACTGAAGGCTTAAATAAAGTGGCTATAAATACAAGAATAAAAAAAGAAATTTATGTTTTATTTATTTGGGTTTATCCCTATAAAAACAATTGAACGAAATATTGGTTTTAGCCCATTTTTTTAATATCAAAAGTATGGTGTTTTACAAACTTTGAAATTATTTTCTAACTACGATCCTGATGAAAACTTTTCCGCTGCGTAATTAATAAACACCGATACCATCTGACTGGTCCACGGCTTCCGCTCCCAGGGTGGGGTCGGGGGCTGTGACATTATGTGTAGGCTAAATTACCTACATGTATGTACCTATGTGTAGGGAGAAATATATGATTTTTTATGTATATATAATACACATATGAAGGGGTAAGATCAAATAAAAAGTTTATTTTACCTAAGTAGGATGAGAAGGAATCTTAACCATTCATTTTTCAAATCAATGGTTAAGATGAAAGTGTAGGAGAAAGGAGGAGTGTAAGGGTGTAACAACTCTCATCAAAACTATTATTTATTTTGTTATTTCATCCAATAGGAAACCCTAATTGAGACACCCAAGTGATTCTGCATAAACCCTAAAATTTTCAGAACAATCAGAATCAGGATCAGGGCCCCTAAAACTCAGGGGGGGGGTAAACCATAGTTACGATTATCCACATAAAACAATGTCAAAATCGAATTTTACGAAACTACTGACTCAGCAAGCCTACAAACACACGGGGCTACACTATGGTAGGTGGTGACCCTTCGCGTCACGCGAAGCCCCAGGGGTGACCCCTCGCATCACGCGAGGGGGTCAAATTTTGTGTATAAATAGTAGAGTCTGGGACTTGATTCCTGGCTTCAGTTCGACGAAAAAATTCCAATTGTACGTTGAGTTATAGCATAAACAGTCCCACAACACACACAATTCACGAAGTGCTGCCGCAATACAGGGTAATAACTCGATCGCTGATACGATTCAATGTCCGATCGATTAAACTATCCAATGGATGTTTAAGTGTTGCCCACATTAGGGTTTATGCTTTGTCATTCGTCGTTAATTCGTTGGATGTTTAAGTATCGCACTTTGTCATTCGATGTGAGGGTTTAATCTCGTGAGTTATCATAAATGTTGTATTAAGTTACTAACCGAGTTGTGTGCATGTTATTAAATTTAGGTTAAAAGGCTAATCAGTAGGCTAGGCTCTGCTCAAATTAAATCTGCAATGTGAGTCATTCTCTTTTTATCAAATTTATTTACAAAAGCATGTTTATTTTCAAAGTTATAATTACAGGGATTAAAGTCTTTGTAGTCACCAAATTACAGCCGGTATGTGGGGTTTTGTATACATTACTTGATAATCATCACCATTGGGGCAGCCAATGGGGGATATGACCATAGTCATAGAAACGAGTCAAGTGACAAATACCGTGGGTAGTTGGTTTGATATCAGAAACATTGTAATCGCTCTTAATACTGTAAATAATAACAAATGAGTCGTTTTAGTAAAAAGAATGATTCACTCAGTATTTCCCGCTGACAAAACCTTTTTCAAACATGTTTCAGGTGATCTGTTGTGAACCAGGAAAAGTGCCGCGAAGCACTACAAGCTTAAGGAAGTGGCTTAATATAAAATAAGGAAACATGTTTTGTAAAATAAAAGATTTCTCCGTGAAATCTCAAGATTGTAAATTACCGGGTTTTATTCCAAATTGTGAAATAAATAATCGGGAAATATTTCAGTTTTAAAAAGATCCTGAAGAAACTTCCGCTGTTAAATAAATACCACGGGATTTTCTGTCCCGCGGCTCCTGAAACGGGTCAAACCGGGTCGGGGGCCGTGACAGAAAAAAGTGGTATCAGAGCCACTGATTTAAGCCAATTAAGTATTTAGAAAATACTTAATTTTACTAATTGCTATTTTGTGATTATGTGTTTTATTATCTGACTATTTGTGTACAGTATGGGTAAGCAAAAGCTTTCAAATATCTATCTTAGATTAGATAGGTCATCAAACGAGAAGGGAAGTTCATCCCAAACAAAATCCTCAAATCACTCCGTAGTTCCTGATGAAGGAATATTTGTGCGAAAGGCACAATATGAGGAACCACTTTCTCCTAGTAAAAGAAGTCTGATTATTAGGAAAATTAAAGAGAAAATAAAGAAATCCCGAGAAAAGAAAGTTAACCAGGAATTAACCAGTAAACCGCCTTGGGAAGACAAGTTAGATGAAAAATGGGCAGATCTTTATATGCTAGCCACTGTAGCAGTAAATACAAATCTTTAAATATTTTGATTCAAGTTTTAGCACCCTTATTAAATATAAGCCAGAAACCTGATCTAGTAAATAAATAAATTTACAAATAAAACCTAGTATGTTTTAATTTTCGGTTGTTTTGTAATTACCCAATATGAAATAATATTTAAAGGTTTTCTATGAAATTTTGTTATAAAATTTTAACTTAGTAATTGTGTGTATTTTGCATAACAGCATGAGTGACTTGTCTGACGCCCTTCAGAATTTAAATCTCTATCCGGTAAAAATAGAGGTTTCCAAAGATTTCAATAGGTATATACCAGACGTAGAAGAACCTATGGAATTCAATGCTCCACCTCCAGAGAAACCCAAGCCCAAGAAAAGGAGAATATTCATGGGATGGAGGCGTGTGCGTAGGAGGAAACCCGTCACTAGAAAAATTCGCAAAATAGAAAATCCCTTAGACAAAGGGAAGGGGATTGAAGTCGGGGAAGAGTCTAGGCAGATGGGAATACAATTTGAGGAATATTCTAAACAAATAGAAATGGAGATTGGAGGAGGTTCTAAACAAACCCAGGTAGAAATTGGAGAAAGCTCTAAGCAAACCCAAGAAATGACATTGCAGGAGGAGCTAGATTTTATATGGCAAGCTGTGATGTCGTCAGGCCTATTAATAATAATATATACCTTTATCATGCTGAAACCCAATTACCAATGAACTTGGAACCAGCAATTCCAGAACCTATAATTCACACCCAACCTTTAGGAATGGACGAGTGGTGGACTAATGATTGGCAGTTCAAAAACCTGCTCAACAGTCCTTATTCCTTTCTCCCTCAATTCGACCCAGAACCTATACCAAATCCACCCATGAGCAATGAAAATTTAGCTGAACTCCGCCACTTTGGCTAGGAGTTAATGGATGCAGGAAATAGGATCAGGGAGGTAGGAGAGAAGATCTCCTGGAAATATGACGAGAGGGAACGTCGTTACTAAAATACCAACTGAAGAAAGGATAATGGGTTGTAAAATAAATAAGTAGAATATAGTCTGTAAATGGGATACTAATAAATTATATATATTAATTATCAGATGGAAAACGCTAATAATGAACCAGTTAATGAGGTTAATCAATCTGAGCAACAACCGGGGGATCAATATATGACTAGGCAAGATATAGAAAATATCGTTGCTCAAGGGATAGCCAATGCTATTCCAGCAATCGTTGCTGCTGTTAGAAATCCAATCGAACCGCAACAAATCGTTCCTAGCAAACGTATTTCTGAAGATAACATCAGTAATAGCGTAAACGGAGGCAATAATCATACTAATCATGATAATGAACCACGGCAAGCTCCGCTCCCTAAGAAAATGAAAGCTGCAACACCTGGTTGCACTTACAAAGAATTTCTTGCTTGTAAACCCGCTGAAATTGCAGGCAATGAAGGAGCGACTGCGGCACTGCGTTGGTTAGAGAAAACCGAGGTAGTGATTACAATAAGTAAATGTGCCAAGGACGATTAGGTCATGTACGCGTCAAATCTTTTCAAAGAAGGGGCGCTAGAATGGTAGAACACCGTAATGGTGGAACACCGTACTTCAAGCCAAAGGAAGGATGGTGGCGTACGCTATGAACTGGGAAGAATTTAAGAGTCTTGTAGAAAGAAAATTCTGTCCCGAATATGAAAAAGATCAAATGGCAAATAAGTTGCTAAACCATCTGTTAGTGCATTGCGTCTATTGACTTCGTCTTGTATCATGTAATGTAATAGGATAGGTTAGAATAACCAGTGCACGAGGTTCGAGAGTCAAAATGTAGTGGTTATGCAAGAGGTTCCGCTTATATGGACAATGTTCATAAAAGCGAAACCACATCATGTAGTTTCGCTCATATGGACATGTCCATATAAGCGAAACCTCCCCTACTATATATAGTGCACTTGTTGTTTCATTTGGCACGGATCCAGAACTTGTAACGAAGTGCTGCCAAAGTTTGTCCAGGTTGTAATCATTGTTAATATCAATCAAAGTGACAGATTATATAGTATCAAGCTGTTTTCGCGTCCAGTTCTCTGATTCCGCCTTTGAACCGGACATAAAGCTCTTCTGATCGACTCAGTTGGGTCAAACAACGATCCTACAAGTGGTATCAGAGCTCAGGAAGAAGAGTTTAGCTTGATATCATCCTCATTCTGAATTCTACACCTTCTTTTATTATTTCAGAGAGATTTACTGGTCAAAACCGGATCAAAATTTCACAGATTATAGATAATTGGACATAGATAAACCCTTGAAAGTTTCATACTGAAATTCGGATTAAAAATGGACTAAAATTGGTTCGGACTAGGTTTCGCTTATACGGACAATGTGTAATTTCGCTTTTGTGAACACCTAGTTTCGCTTATTTGTCAACCAGATTTCGCTGATACGAACATTATTCCTTGAGGTTTCGCTCCAAAGACACCTAGTTTCGCTTATTTGTCAACCTGGTTTCGCTTTTGTGACACAATATCTTGAGGTTTCGCTCCAAAGGCAACTGATTTCGCTTTTGAGACACAAAGAAACATGATTTCGCTTATATGAACATTCTGATTTCGCTCTAGTGACACATAATCTGCTATTTCGCTCCAAGAGTCCAAACTGATTTCGCTGATTAGGTCTTAGGGATCGCTCATAAGGTTCTAGGGTGATTTCGCGTATACAAACACAGGTGATTTCGCTCCAACGGTCAATCTGATTTCGCTTTTAAGATCAAGTGGTTTCGCTCATAGTGCATTCCTTGATTTCGTTCATAAGGGGATACTTGGTTATAATTTGATTTCGCTCAAGTGTCTTATTTCGCTCGAAAGTGAACTTTTTCGTGTCGGGATCATTTCGCGTCGATCGAGTGTCAGTCTGTTACAATTTATTTGATATCGATTGTACTAATTGTGTTTGTTTGATTATCTGTCCAGGTTTACATCATGGCTGAGGAATTCTACAACACGTTTTTCAACGCGTTCACATCCGAATCGTCTGATGTAGCAAATGTTACACCAAAAACCATCACGAAGGTGCTCAATGAGAACATCAAGCATGATAACTTTTACGGAACTCACTCAAAGCCACCAACTCTGGAAAGCATTGAAGATTATACCTGGTGGAAAGAACGTTTCATCATCTGGGCGAAAGCATATGCCCATGAAAGCTGGTTCTGTTTAGAGTTTGGGTACGAAAGGCCAAAAGACGATAAAGGCGAAGAACTTCCATTCAAGAGGTTATCGAGAGAAGACAAAGCAGAATACGCAGCTGAACAGAGAATGATTGCTTTGATTTAGACAGCAATCAGAAATGATATATTTGCTTTGCTTACTCATGATGGATCGTCAAAATCAGTTTGGGAAGCTTTACGAGTTAAAGCTGACGGGGGAAAACAGATTAGAAAGAATAAAATTGCCTTACTTAAAAAAGAATTTGATCTGTTTGATAATATAAAAGGAGAGACAGTGAGACAAATGATAGAGAGATTTTGTCACCTTAAAATCGAACTTGAACGTTTTAAAATTGATAAAACAAGAGAGGAACTTATCGATAAAGTGATTGAAGCGTTACCACGAGCTGATCAGTGGCAAACGTTTGTGTTTATTTTGAAAAATGATGCTTCATATGATGAAATTTCTCTTGATTCTTTGTTTGAAAAGATTGAAAGTCATGATTTGGAGTTGCAGAAACAGAACAAGATGACGGGTTCTTCACATCAACAGAATGTAGGCTTGTACTACAAAGGCAGTGTACTTTCTGATAAAGGCGTTGGTTCACCAAAAACAACTTTTAGTAGTGAAAAGATGAAAGAACCACCAACAACTTCAACAAGTCATCATTCTGGATATCATTCATCTTCAAAGTCGAATTCTGATGAAGCTGAAGAAATTTTGTGCAACATTGTTCTAAAATTGAAGAATTCTCCTGCAATGAGCATCAATGCAGCGAAGCAGCAAATGAGTTTTCTTGCATTTGTTCTGGAGTCATATGAAGTTCTAGTAGCTGGCAAAATTGGAAACTCCGAATTGACCAAAGAAGACTACGACCAGATTGATCCGGAAGAGATGGAGCTCATTGACATTCGTTGGTGTTTAGCTAGTTGTATTCGAAGAGCTCAGAGGTATATGGAGATTACCGGGAAACAATCTCTTGGAGGTGCGTCAACAAAGCTTGGATTCGACAAATCCAAAGTGACCTGCTTCAGATGCAAGCAAAAGGGTCATTTCAAAAGAGAATGCAGAAACTCTGAAGTTGCTGAAGAAAATGAACGTCCTTTCAACGATGATTATTATCGAAAAGCGATCTACCATCGAAGCAGAGAAGAACCAAAGTTGATTGAAGATAAACCGAAAGAGAAATCAAGAGCTTATGCTGTTATTTACGAGGATGAAGGTTATGATTGGTCTGAAGTTTGTCAGAAGAAGATCGTTTAGAGAATGTTCGTAAAACAGCTCATGGGAGAGCTATGACAGAAGAAAGAAAGTTTGTTTTTGTTGCTGAAATTCAAGATGAAAACAAAGACAAAGACACTGCTGAAATCCATGAAGAAAAAGTTGAAATCAAAAAGAAAACTCGAGAAGAGATCTTGAGTGAGAAGACTTACAGAGAAAGAAACGTGGTCTACAACAGAATGGATGACATGCAGGAAGAGTATGAAAGTGCTGTCAGTAACAGAAGATGGGATAAGAAGAGAGAGTGTTACTACAACAGAGAAGGAGAACCGGTTGTTCCAAAGAAAGACATAATATTTAATGATGTTCTTCTCATAGTCCCGTTGAGAGCTGAGTATTATAGTAAGGTGATGAAAGATGACACTTATGCTAAAAGGCATGAAAAGGAGATCAGTTATGCCATGTTATCATGTCTGAGAAAAAGGGATGAAAAGAGAATGAAGAAGAGTGTTGAAGACATGGTGAACAACCTGAAGAAGAATGCTGAAGAGGTTAACACAGAAGCTGTTGAAGTTGAAAAAGCTGTTACTGAAAAACAGCAGATTGAAGAAGAGGTGAAGAAAGAAGAAAAGAATGAGAATTTGGAAGCTGGTGATGCTGATGATGAAGTTAGTGTTGAAAAGAAGCAAGATGATGCTGATTAGAAGCAGACAAAAACTGCTGAAAACACCGAAGTGCCAATCACTGAGGTAAATTCTGATTCTGATAACTTGGAACTGATTGATCAGTGCAAGAAATGCATGGAACTGTGCAGAGCTTGTACTGAAAAAGATGAGCAATTCAGAACAAGAGATCTAGAATTCACTAAAATTGAAAACATTTTCAAAGAAAAATGCAAAGAAATGCTAGAAAAAGAAAAAGTTTTTAAAGAAAATGATGAAAAATTTTATGAAAAATGTAAAAAGATAGAAAAAGAAAATGAAGTTTTGAAAGAAAATGTTTTGAAAATGACAAATGAATGTGAACAAAAAGAAATTGCTTGTCAAGAAATGAAAAAGGAATATGACTCTATGAAATTAGCTTATCATATTACAAAAGAGTCATATGAGAAAGTGTCAGATAAAATGAAATATGCTCAATCAAGAATGAATTATCTGTCTGAAACAACCAAAGAGCTTAAACGAATGTATTCTATAAAACAAGATGTTGTTAATTCTTATATTGAGGATGTTGCTAAGTTAAAGCGACAGATTGCTGATTTAGAACAGGATAACAACGAGTTAAAAAGTTACCACATGTCGTCATATGTTCTTGAACGAATTTTCAATATAAAACTGGGAGATGGTGAGTCTGAGCAAAACAAGAAAGGCATTGGCTCAGAGTTTCATCAAGTTCCACCACCGGAAAAGTTTGCATTTTATGATGAGGAAAAGGTCGAAAAAGCTTTCAACATGGTAGACCAATTGCCAGACAACATTGACATAACCTATTCCAAATCTGATGATTCTCATGATTCAGAGGTGGTAGGTAAAGTCGTTGAAAGTGTGTTGAAAGAAGAGTCAGTTGATACAGGTAAATCTGAATCACAGGATGAAGATGAAGGAAATCTTCATGATGGATATCTGAAAAACACAAAATCCGAGAAAAATTTGAATGATGATTCAAAGGGATTGGTTTATACCATGATTGGATCAGACAAATTGTTCTTAGATGTTGTATTCCCGATTCAGAATGTGATTTCAGAAAAGGTTGACAAAGTTTTCAAAATGGTTGAGATTGAAAAGTCTGAGATTTCAAAGTTTGCTGGTAAGAGTCATAGAGGTTTGTATAACAAACCTGGTTTTAAGAAGAAAAATATGAAGGCTGGTTTGGGTTATAAGAAGAAATAGAATCGAAACAAAAATGAGACGCCAAATTATCAGGCAAAAATGAGTTTTATTCAAGGAAATAGTTTAGCAGAAGAAAAAGAATTCAAATTGAGAAAGTCTAATGATGAGTTCTTTGCACAAAAGAGAAAGCAACAACCACAGGTCAAAGATGTGTCCATGAGAACATGTTTCAAATGTGATCAAAAAGGACATCTTGCACGCAAGTGTCCAAATCTAAAACCTGTGGATGTTGATATAAAGAAGATTAATGCTGAGAAACAAAAATCTGAGAATGTGAGACAAAGGTCAACCAGTTTTGATTTAAAACAAACTTGGAGGTACAATACAAACAAGTTTGCTTCAAATCAAACCTGAACAGGTTCGATTCAAGACAGACCTGGAATTCTTACACACCCAGATTCAGAACAACACAGAGTTGGAAAACAACAGTTGATATGACAAAACCTCAAGAGTTTTGGAAACCAAGAGTTGTTGTTCAAAATCAAAATGTTCAAAAAGATTCACATTTTTACAAACGAGGTACACCAAAAGGTCAGACATGGTTTGTTAAGAAACATGTTGATTTGGTAAAAAAATGAGAAAGTTGAAGTTAAAATTGAGAAAGTTTTTGTGAAAAATGACAAAGAATTTCCAGCATTGAATGAAAATTATTGTGTTGAAATGCCTAAGGTTCAACAGACCTGGGCTAAATTGTTCAAGTAATTCAGTTAGTTGAATGTGCAGGTGCTCAAGAATTCTGAAGGTTGTAAAATTGGAACTTGGAGCAGCCTGGCACAACAAGAAGAGGAGGCTGCTGCTGGACCCTGGTTTGGTTGAACATGGAGTTTATATGTTTTCTGTACATAAATAAACAATATTTCAAAAACCATAAAAATTTGAAAAATTAAAAACCAAAAATATGTTTGTTTTTAGTTTTTGTCAATAAATAGAAAATTACAAAAATATGTGTAAATTGAATACGCCGAAACCCTCACGGCTGAACAAACATGATTACTTTCACCAGATTGAAAAACGGTTTTCAAACTGTAAAAATCAATGTGTTGTAAATCATGGGGGTACTTTACGTTAGTTTTTCTGCTAACTGTGCTATATAGTACATTATTTTTCTGCAAATCAGAGCACTTTAAGCAGAAAATGGATGGCGAGACAAAGCTATCATATTGGTTGTCAAATTTTCTTTAAATGGTTTTGCATTTTAGGGGGAGTAATATTGTTAGAAAATACAAAAACATTTGTAAATTTGAAAATGACAAAAACATGATAAAATTCAAAAATTGAGTTTTTGTGTAAAAAGAGGAAATGACAGTACATCAGTAGACAGTTACAGTATGCTAAAGAAATGTAATGATTATATAGTGTTAAACAGTCTCACTGATGATGTGCCGGTAGGTTTTTGCACATTTAGTATGTTTGTTCGGGATATAAACCTAAATCTTTACTTACTTATTTCGTGGGGAACACTACTTGGATATATAGGTAACCCCTGAAATCTTGTTTGAAAGATTCCTTTTTCTGATATACTAGGTCTTTATACTCAGTGATATCTGGGGTTTTATTCCGGGACTTCTGCTGAATGGAAGTTCTGACCTAGTCCTCGAATAATACTTTCCGCAATGCTTGAAACATAGCATCACCCTCAGCATATATGATAAGACAATAAAATTGCTTAGCAATGCTGTTGTAAAAAAGATCCTCTAAAGGGGACACACCCACAAGTTGAGTCATGATCTCTCTGCTGAACGGTAGTTCTGACCTGAGCTCTCATGATTCTTCATAATTTATTAACCCATTACAGATATCATTTGTGTTATAATTACCTGTAAGACTGAATATTGGGATCTGGATACGGGAGTATATTCAAGAGGTGGGACACACGTATAAGTTTAAGTCTCTAAAACATTTAATCCGTATCCTGGACAGATTGAAAATTGTGTGAAAATTTAAGTGTATCAGTATATCGACAATCTAAGTGAATTGTTTAATTCTTAATGTGTAACAAAGCTCAACAGTACTTGTGACTGGTCAAAAACTAATATGATCCTCTGACGCAAACTCAAACAAAAATTTTTGTCTGTAAAAATGTTTGTACATATTTCTTTATTGCTTTATAGTTTCAGAAAATACAAAAAGATTTTGATTTCTGCTTTATTTTCGACAACCGATATCTGAAATGCTGAGTTTCAAAATCTAAGTAAGCTGATTATGTTTCTGAAAATAAAACAAGTTCATTAATTTGAAACTTGAATTGAAATAAAAAATTTCAAAAACAGTTTGTGATATCTCCAAGGTCATTAATTGAACTTGGATGATTAACTATGAGGGAGTTGGATTCTTTAACGCTGCCAAATCCGTAAAGTTTGTTGATAGGGGGAGTGGATTAGAGAATTTGATTGATAATATGAAAACATTGTATTTATGAATGTTTGAGTGATTACAGATATTCCAGACTACGATCCCGAGAGCAGAGTTTAAGGGGGAGTCTGAAGACAAACTTGAGGAAAAGAGAAGTTTGTAGATGGAAAGCTAGGCATCGATCCCAAAGCACGGAAGCTTGACGAAAGGGGGAGCCTGAAGCTGATAGGAGAAGAGAAAGATTGATGGATGCTTGCATTGTTTCAACTTGAAAGAAAAGACAGAATGATCAAGACTGAAGATGTGTCATATTGAAGATTAGTCGCTGAAGACTTCGTCAATATTCGAGGGGGAGTCTGTTAGTGCATTGCGTCTATTGACTTCGTCTTGTATCATGTAATGTAATAGGATAGGTTAGAATAACCAGTGCACGAGGTTCGAGAGTCGAAATGTAGTAATTATGCAAGAGGTTCCGCTTATATGGACAATGTTCATAAAAGCGAAACCACAGCATGTAGTTTCGCTCATATGGACATGTCCATATAAGCGAAACCTCCCCTACTATATATAGTGCACTTGTTGTTTCATTTGGCACGGATCCAGAACTTGTAACGAAGTGCTGCCAAAGTTTGTCCAGGTTGTAATCATTGTTAATATAAATCAAAGTGAAAGATTATATAGTATCAAGCTGTTTTCGCGTCCAGTTCTCTGATTCCGCCTTTGAACCGGACATAAAGCTCTTCTAATCGACTCAGTTGGGTCAAACAACGATCCTACACCATCGAATGATGGGTGTGGATTGTCGCGGTTATACTTCGACATTCTTTGAATATGCTAGAGTGTTACCAACACTGGCTTCGCCAGAACCAGTACTCATTTCTCGCTATATTTGGGGACTGATTAGTGAAATCCGTAACATCGTTAAAGCTGCTAGACCTTGTACTATTGACGATGCAGTGGAATTAGCTAATACCCTAACCGACGAATTGGTACGCACGAGAGATGAAAACAGGAAGAAGGAATTGGCTCAGAAAATTACCCAAGGAATTCGTACGGGTAATAACAACAGTTTCAGGAGAAGAGGAACAGGGCAATCTTCAACTCCGTCATTCTGCAGGAAATGCAAAAAGAAACATTATGGAAGATGCGATATAACCTGCAATTTTTGCAAAGTTGTAGGACATCGGGAAGAAAACTGCAGGAAGAAATCCACAATTTGTTACAATTGTGGAGAAACAGGACATTTCAAAACAGAATGTCCTAAATTTGGCAAACCAGCAGACAACAAAGCCAAGACAGCCAATGGAGCTACTAAAAAGAATGTTAGAGCATTCCAGCTGACTACTCAAGAAGCAGAACTCATTCCAGATGTGATAGCTGGTACGTTCTTAGTTCACAACATTTACGCAAAAGTATTATTTGACTCTGGTGCAAACCAAAGTTTTATAAATACTTCATTCTGCCAAGCTCTTAATTTACCCTTAACCAATCTTAGGCAGATTTTTACAGTCGAAACGGCAGATGGAAATTCTGTTAGCATAGATAAAGTTTTGCAAAAAGAAAATATAGAACTCTCAGGTCATAAATTCTTTGCAAACCTGTTACCTATGAAATTAGCCGAATTCGATGTTGTTTTAGGAATGGATTGGTTAGTAGCCAACCATGCTCGAATTCTCTGTGATAAGAACTCTATAGAAATTCAGGCACCCACCGGAGAAGTAATTGTGATTACAGGAGATAAACCACGTAAGCCCATGAAGTTCATATCTGTAATGAAAGTTGCTAGTTATGAACGAAAACAAGGAATAGTATATATGATTTTAGTAATCATTAATACTAAGGGTAAAGAACTTAAGAAAATTGCAGTAGTCTCAGAATACCCAGATGTATTCACAGAAGAATTACCAGGACTACCACCAGATAGGGAAGTAGAATTTAGAATTCATCTAATTCCAGGAACTAAACCGATAGCCAAGGCACCTTATCGGTTAGCACCCACAGAAATGTTAGAACTGAAAAAGCAATTAGATGAATTACTAAGTAAAGGTTTCATACAACCTAGTTCATCCCCGTGGGGAGCGCCGGTGTTGTTTATAAAGAAGAAGGATGGTTCGATGAGAATGTGTATTGATTATAGAGAATTGAATAAGGTTACAATTAAGAATCGATACCCATTACCTAGGATTGATGATCTATTCGATCAACTTCAAGGAGCTAGATATTTTTCTAAGATAGATTTACGCTCTGGATATCATCAATTGAAGGTACAAGAAGAAGACATACCTAAGACTGCTTTCAGAACTAGGTATGGTCATTACGAGTTTACAGTCATGCCCTTCGGATTAACGAATGCACCTGCCGCATTCATGGACATGATGAATAGGATCTGTAAATCGTACTTGGATAAATTTGTAATTGTCTTCATAGACGATATACTTATTTATTCCAAAAGTCAGGATGAACACTGCCAGCAGTTGCATGCACTCTTAACTTTGTTAAGAAAAGAAAAGCTTTACTCCAATTTCTCGAAGTGTGAATTTTGGTTGAAAGAAGTGCAATTCTTAGGACACATGGTAAATCATGAAGGTATTCATGTAGATCCTGCTAAGATAGAAGCAATTACCAAATGGAAGGTTCCACAATCCGCAATAGAAATTAGAAGTTTTATAGGTTTAGCTGGATATTATAGACGGTTTATTAAGGATTTTTCCAAGATAGCTGTACCATTAACTAAGTTGACCTGTAGAACAGTTAAGGTTGAATGGGGACCTAAGCAAGAGGAAGCTTTTAGAATCTTAAAGCAAAAGTTAACAAATGCCCCAATCCTAGCTTTACCAGATGGAACTGAAGATTTTGAAGTTTACTGTGGTGCTTCAAAACTAGGATTAGGATGTGTGCTAATGCAACGCAAGAAGGTAATTGCGTATGCTTCAAGACAATTGAAAAAGCACGAGGAAAATTATACGACTCATGATTTAGAGTTAGGAGCCGTAATTTTTGCCCTTAAAATTTGGAGACATTATCTGTATGGAAGTAAGTTTACTGTCTATACAGATCATAAAAGTTTAAGATATATATTCGGGCAAAAAGAGTTAAACATGAGGCAAAGGAGATGGATGGAAATCCTAAGTGATTACGACTGTGATATTCAGTATCACAAAGGAAAGGCAAATGTAGTTGCAGATGCCTTAAGTCGTAAGTACCATGAGAAACAACGACGAGTTTGTGCTCTTAGGATAAATCTACAGATAGATTTAATGGAACAATTGAAGAATATTCAAGAAACAGCAATCAAGGATGATGCTGAAGGAATGAAGGGACGAATAAAAGAATTAGAACAAGGAGCTGATGGAATTTGGAGATTCCACAAAAATAGAATTTGGGTACCTAAGCAGGGAGAATTAAGAAATAAGATTCTAGAAGAAGCCCATAAGTCTAGGTATACTATGCACCCTGGAAACAATAAGATGTACCAAGATTTAAGAAATAACTTCTGGTGGATAGGAATGAAAAAGGACATAGCTAAATATGTTTCTAAATGTCTTACTTGTTCACAAGTTAAGGTAGAACATCAGAAACCTTCAGGTCTACTACAACAACTAGAGATGCCTGTATGGAAATGGGAACTTATAACAATGGATTTTGTTACTAAGTTGCCTAAAACCAGAAAAGGTAATGATGCGATTTGGGTAATTGTGGATCGATTAACTAAATCAGCTCACTTTCTACCTATGAAAGAAACCTTTAGCATGGAAAGGTTAGCAAAGTTGTATGTAGATGAAGTCGTATCCCTACATGGAGTTCCACTCTCCATTATTTCGGATAGGGATAGTCGTTTCACTTCTCATTTCTGGAAAAGTTTTCAAGAGGCAATGGGAACTCGATTAAATCTAAGCACTGCATATCATCCTCAGACAGACGGACAAAGTGAAAGGACAATCCAAACTCTAGAAGACATGCTCCGAGCATGTGTGATAGATTTTGGTGGAAACTGGGATGATCACTTACCTTTAATTGAATTCTCCTATAACAATAGTTATCATTCAAGTATTGAAACTGCCCCATTCGAGGCACTGTATGGAAGAAAGTGCAGAACTCCAGTTTGTTGGGCAGAAATAGGAGAAAGTCAATTATCAAGTCCTGAGATAGTGCAAGAAATGACCGACAAGATTACACAAATCAAGGAAAGATTGAAGACAGCTCAAGATCGTCAAAAGAGTTATGCAGACAATAGACGCAAGCCACTCGAGTTTCAAGTTGGAAACAACGTACTATTGAAAGTCTCTCCTTGGAAAGGAGTTGTTAGATTCGGTAAGAAAGGAAAGCTAAGTCCAAGATACGTAGGACCATTTCCGGTGATCCAACGTATAGGACCAGTTGCTTATCGGTTACAACTACCAGAAGAGTTAGCTGGAGTACATGATGTACTTCATGTATCCAATCTTAAGAAATGCTTATCAGACGAATCTTTGGTAGTACCTCTCCAAGATATAGAGGTAAACGAAAAGTTAAATTTTGTTGAAAAGCCATTACAAATCAAAGATCGAAAGGTGAAATTTCTCAAACACAAACGACTAGTACTGGTTAAAGTTAAATGGGATTCAAAGAGAGGACCAGAATACACTTGGGAGCTGGAATCAGAAATGAAGCGAAAATACCCCTACTTGTTCCAATAAATCTCGAGGACGAGATTTTTATTAAGGTGGGGAGGATGTAACAACTCTCATCAAAACTATTATTTATTTTATTTTTTCATCCAATAGGAAACCCTAATTGAGACACCCAAGTGATTCTGCATAAACCCTAAAATTTTCAGAACAATCAGAATCAGGATCAGGGCCCCTAAAACTCAGGGGGGGTAAACCCTAGTTACGATTATCCACATAAAACGCTGTCAAAATCGAATTTTACGAAACTACTGACTCAGCAAGCCTACAAACACACAGGGCTACCCTATGGTAGGTGGTGACCCTTCGCGTCACGCGAAGCCCCAGGGGTGACCCCTCGCGTCACGCGAGGGGGTCAAATTTTGTGTATAAATAGTAGAGTCTGGGACTTGATTCCTGGCTTCAGTTCGACGTAAAAATTCCAATTGTACGTTGAGTTATAGCATAAACAGTCCCACAACACACACAATTCACGAAGTGCTGCCGCAATACAGGGTAATAACTCGATCGCTGATACGATTCAATGTCCGATCGATTAAACTATCCAATGGATGTTTAAGTGCTGCCCACATTAGGGTTTATGCTTTGTCATTCGTCGTTAATTCGATGGATGTTTAAGTATCGCACTTTGTCATTCGATGTGAGGGTTTAATCTTGTGAGTTATCGTAAATGCTGTATTAAGTTACTAACCGAGTTGTGTGCATGTTATTAAATTTAGGTTAAAAGGCTAATCAGTAGGCTAGGCTCTGCTCAAATTAAATCTGCAATGTGAGTCATTCTCTTTTTATCAAATTTATTTACAAAAGCATGTTTATTTTCAAAGTTATAATTACAGGGATTAAAGTCTTTGTAGTCACCAAATTACAGCCGGTATGTGGGGTTTTGTATAGATTACTTGATAATCGTCACCATTGGGGCAGCCAATGGGGGATATGACCATAGTCACAGAAACGAGTCGAGTGACAAATACCGTGGGTAGTTGGTTTGATATCAAAAACATTGTAATCGCTCTTAATACTGTAAATAATAACAAATGAGTCGTTTTAGTAAAAAGAATGATTCACTCAGTATTTCCCGCTGACAAAACCTTTTTCAAACATGTTTCAGGTGATCTGTTGTGATCCAGGAAAAGTGCCGCGAAGCACTACAAGCTTAAGGAAGTGGCTCAGTATAAAATAAGGAAACATGTTTTGTAAAATAAAAGATTTCTCTGTGAAATCTCAAGATTGTAAATTACCGGGTTTTATCCCGAATTGTGAAATAAAATAATCGGGAAATATTTCAGTTTTAAAAAGATCCTAAAGAAACTTCCGCTGTTAAATAAATACCACGGGATTTTCTGTCCCGCGTCTCCTGAAACGTGTCAAACCGGGTTGGGGGCCGTGACAAAGGGTATCTTGGGAAAATCCTATTTATGGACTTTCTCTCTCCACATGCAAGGCACATGAATATTTCACCCCCATTTTTTAAACGTTCATAACTTTTTTTATACCACATTATTTTTTCATAAAAATTTTACCGTAAAATCGAGCGTCTTTTTATCTTTAAATTTGAGTACCATATTGCTATATAAAATACGAAGACTAAAAAACCAACTAAAATGTGTTGTATTTCTATGTTGTATAACATTTTTTTTGGTGGATTTTTGTACTATATTTTTGTGCTAAATTTTTTATGCTGAATTTTTTTGTCTTAAATTTTTTTTCTCAATTTTTTGTGCTGGATTTTTTTGTACTACATTTTTTTGCTGAATTTTTTCGTGCTATATTTTTTACTAGATTTTTTTTGTGCTGTATTTTTTCATACTACATTTTCTGTGCTATTTTTATTTGTACTAGATTTTTTGTGCTAGATTTTTTTATACTATATTTTTTTTGTTGCATTTAAAAAAAAAACAAAAGGGGTGCCACATGTCATTTTCACTGCTATTTATAAAGACAAAAACGCCCTTCATTCCTACTTATTAGGAGTGACACATGTCATCATCACAATACTTCTTATGCTATTTAGGTCAAATTCAATTTTTAGTGGATCCTTCCCCTAAACGCCCTTCATTCCTACTTATTAGGAGTGACAAAAACGCCCTTCATTCCTACTTTTTAGAGTTGTTCTTTTTGTTCTCGCAATAGTTAGTGTTATGTAATGATCCTTATCCTATATATATATATATATATATATATATATATATAGGAAACTTTAAGTTAAGGAGAAAACCTAGTAAACCTTATCCTAACCATCCACTATATTTTATCAATATCTCTTATTCAGGGTTGTATTAAATAAACCCATAAGTCAACTTTTTTATATCAATTCAAAGTTAATTGACTTTTATTAATAGTTTCTTTGACACCCTACTCTACATCTACCTCTTAATAAATGCAACCATTAATACATAAGAACTAATTGCCTAATTTTTTTTATTTTAATTTCTATATATTGTCAAGTAATTAACTTTTATGAATATTTGTGTTTTTTCTTATAAATGTAAGAATATTTTTACATTATATAACACATCAATACAAACAAAATAATATTTTTCTATGAACAGCGTTGATAAGAAAAAAAAATTATACGAGGCAAAAATTTATTTGTTGGTAATTTAGTTATTAATCTAAAATATATTAATATATATATTAGCATCATAAAAAATGAAAATAGTATAATTAATTAAAGAGCAAAAAGTAAAAAAGAATGAATTTTATTGGACCTCTAGTCAAAAGTAATTAAGATATAATTATTACATTTGACTTTAGAATAACATAATGTATTAAATTAGTAAATCATTACCAAGTTGACTAATTTTGTATATTAATCCTTATTTGGTGTTATTTTTATTTAAATTAAATACATTTAAAGTATATGGAAGGATTATTGTAAAAAACTATCCAAATTCTTTCCGGGTTGTATTATTGGCACACCTTGGGGGATTAAATTGACACCCTCAATACGCATCATATAGGCCTATACGATGCATATTGAGGTGGATTCAAACTTCTATGTCTGTCAAAGGGTGACAATGTCCCCTTACCAAAAAGTAATACGCATCGTATAGGCCTATACGATGCGTTCTAAAGGTGTCGATTTAATTTTTTAATTTTTGCAAGGTAGCTTCCTGTCACGCGGTAGCTTTCCGTCACGCGAACGAAGAAGAAGCACTTTAGACATTTGTCGGTCTTCAAACATCTAGGAAACATTATTTGAGAATACCCCTGAATTTATCGAAGCTATAGAATGAGATCCTCCACTGTTAGGTTATCATCTTTCAACCCATTTTCCCTAAATTTATCGATTCTGTTTTTCAACAGGGATGTAATGCAATGATTCCTCTCAATTGAATAGACAGACACTTGCTTCATAGAACTCACTTGAATCGTCTCAGATGTAATAACAGTACGTTTAGCATCCGTGCCTGCTTGAATTGTAGAAAGCAAAGGATAACGAAGATGAACATTGTATTTATCACGAAAGTACTGAACAACCGAGATAACAGCTCTGGTTTCATCAGCTGTATTTGGAAGATTTGAAAAAATACTACAATTGGAATTGATCTTGTAACAGCATACTCTTGTTACCATATGACACATGATAAAAGCGCTTCTCTAGACAATCTAGGATTATGTTCCGCAAATTGGGAACCACATATTTGCATCAAGATTAACGTCTGATGTCCAAGTATGATCACATTTGACTTCATCTGTAGCAGTCCAATGACTTTCTTCCCACGTGTCTGCACCGTGATCGTCATATTCTTGGTTCAATACCAACTCATCTTTAGTAGTATTTATTTGAGAACCTGATTCAGATGCACAACGTTTCTCCAATTCCAGATCAGTAAGGCGGTCTCTTTGCACCGTTATCTTCATATTCTTGGTTCAATACCAACTCATCTTTAGTAGTGTTTGTTTGAGAACCTGATTCAGATACATAAATCATGAAGCAAATATGTGGTTCCCAATTGGTTACAGAAACCACTAGCAGAAGAACCTGACACGTCTTCATGTTACGGAGAATGTTCTCGAAATTGAAGGAATAAGAAAAATGGTTGCTGAAGTTTCATCTTCTATGAGGATCCGAAACATTCCGAATAACTACACAAAGATTTGTTGCGTACTGATTATTGAAAAGATTTGTTGAAATCGAAGAAAAGAGTAAAAAAGATGAATTAAGGCGTGCACTGTTTAAATCTGAATCAGTTGGTATGTGTTCATATCAACGTTGTTTATCACCCTGTGTGAGCATTGGAAGCCTGACAAACAGTCTTGCAATTATATCGTGTTAAGATGTTTCTAACTAAACCTTTGAATCCCAATGCTTCTCTAAAAATATTTGTTTCTTTTGCTAGTGTTTCCCATAGTTACAAATGATTGCGGTTTGTATTTCGCATAGCCACCGTTTCCGTAGTAAAAAATTGTTGCGGTTTGCACATTAAATCTTCATTGTTTCATTAAAATTAACAAGGTGGTCTCGGTTGCATATTTTAGACCTTTAAGTACAGATCCTACAGCTGCTTTTGGAACAAGAAGTCCAACAATCCTTTTATTATCTGTTGTTGTCTAAACAATATGAATGCACGCAACGAATTTGACAACTGTGACAACCTATTAAAAGTATAAATCACCTCTAATCCTTTCTTGGTCAATTCACACACTATAAAGTTTAAACTTAACGTGTGTTGTCATTTGGAAAGATGACCGAATAGAGATCTTAATAACAAACTGTGGAGAACTTGTTTGCGTTATCCTTCAACATACGCTAAAATACTCTAAAATACGAAAAAAAAACTCTAAAATACGAAACAAAACTCTAAAGTACGCAAAAATACGCTAAAATTTGCTAAAATACAATAAAATACGCTAAAATACGATAAAATACATGAAAATATGCTAAAATACGCTACAATATGTTAATATACGTCATATTACGAAAAAAATACATGAAAATATGTTAAAATACGCTGAAATACGTAAAAATACCCTAAAATAGGTTAAAATAAGCTAAAATACGTTAGAATACGCTCAAATACATAAAAAATACTTTAAAATACGCAACAATATGTTAGAATATGTAGGAACGGTTTTAGACTCCGAAACGATTGCGAACCGAACGTGTGACGTGCGGAATCCGTACACGAACGTGACCGTACACACGAGAATGTAATATAAATGTGATTCTATTGATAGATCTGAAAGTTGTACAATACCGTGAATCACGTACAAAACACTTTCTCTCTCTAGCTTCTCTCTCTAATACTAGAGCTCTCCAAAGTGCACATGAGCAAAAGTCCTTAATGAAAACCTAAAGCTCCTTTTTATAGATGTTGCCAGTTCACATGGACTGGCTTTGCCACTTCACACGAAGTGGTCACTTCATATGAACTGGCTTTACCAGTTCATGTGGACTGGTCAAACAACACTAAAACCCTATTTTCTTGACTACCGAGCTCTGGTTTATCCTATCTAATTACAATATAAAGCTTTGATTTAAACTGTTTCTAGAACTTGATTGATGGAGGCGATAGACATACTGCACTAACAGACTCCCCCTTGGATATTGTCGAAGTCAATCTCGTAGCGTCTTGTCTTTTCTCTCTCTCTTAGTCTTCTTGAAACTTTGACAGTATCAGCAACCATAGACTCCCTCTTTCTCGAACAGAATCCCCATGGATCTGTCTTCAACTTCAGTTATTCCTCCTCTCACTCAAACTCCTTTTCTTCAGGCTCCCCCTTTCGTCAAGCTTCCGTGCTTTTGGGATCGACACCTGGCTTTCCGGATACAAGCTCCTCCAGGATAGTTACCTGGCTCCTTGAATGCACGCTCTCCCTTGCGTTGAGCTTGTCTTCAGACTCCCCCTTAGACTCGGCTATCGGGATCGTAATCTGGTATAACAACTGCAATATCTCAAACATTTATAAGTAAAACATTTTGAACCTCTAGGATTTATGATCTAGCTCTTACAAACATATGCTAAAATATTTTTCATTGAAAGCATTTTCAGTTGTCCAGGAATCGTAACCTGGCACTTTTAAAACATTTCCACTTCCCCTATCAACAAACTTCATAGATTTGACAATTTAAGCGACCAAGATTGGAACATAGCTTTTTAATCTGATTTTAACAATTAAGAATCCAAATCCCTCACAGTAAATCATCCAAGTCCAAATTAATGACCTTGGAGATATCACAAACTGTTTTTGATTTTAAAAAATTTCAGGTTTCAACTTAATGAACTTGTTTATTTTCAGAAACACGATTAGCATACTTAGATTTTGAAACTCAGCTCTTAGACATCGGTTGTCGAAAATAAAGCGGAATCAAAAATCTTTTTGAAGTTTTCTGAAATATAAAGCAATAAAGAAATATTTACAGACAATATTTTTGTTTGAGTTCATGTCAGAGTATCATATCAGTTTATGACAAATCACTAGTACCATTGAGCTTTAAAACACTTTAAGTTTTAAACAATTCACATAGATTGACGATATTGCTGTCCACTTAAACTCAATCTAAAAACTTTCGAAATGCTTACCGATATGTTAAGGTATATTAATTTGCACTAAATTCTTATGGACCCCACGATCTCAGCATATCCCCTCATCATGCACTACACTGACTCAAGTAATGCCTTTAAACTTTCATCAACTGTGATATGTGCGAAAACAACGCAGAATGTTTAAACATCAACAATCAGGTCGATCTTTCGATACGCAAAGAAAGTCCAATGTTTAAACAAAATAAGAAATAAAAACAAGTTGGAGATGTTTAGATCTTAACCACCAGTTCGATATTCACATATACGCAGAGGTGATCCAAGATTTAAATGAAACACCAAGAAAAATAAAGCAGAACATTTAGGCACTAACATCCAGTTCGATACTCACGTATACGCAGAGGATGTCCAATGCTTAAACAAAATAAAGAAATCAAACAAGTTTAAATCTTTGCAAAATGAAATGCACAATCACAGTGACTTTTTCAGCAAGTTGTGAAAGTTCACAAACTAACCGGTTTTTATGCTCTTTCAGCATTCAGTGATTACCAAGTAGGTACACAGTTACGAAGGATAAAACTAAGTACTATGCTTTCAATCGCGTTTCCCACTAGAACTAGGCTTTTTCATTTAAGTTTGTATCGTTATCGCAAATCTACTAGTATAGCTGAGCCTATCGTCACATCTTTAGTGAGACTGTTTATCACTTTTTAACTTTCCAAATCTTTAGCATACTGTGACAGTCTACTGATGTACTATCATTTCCTCTTTTTACACAAAAACTCATTTTTGAATTTTATCATGTTTTTGGCTTTTTCAAATTTTAAAATTGTAACACCCGTTCTTATAATTTAAGGTTTAATGAATCTTTTACGAAAACAATCATGTAATTACGATTACATATACATCGGAAATACGGGTTTACTAAAACTTTTACAAATCATAAGTTATTCTACATCACGTGGTTGAATTTGTTGTTTAAAATTTACAACGTGGCAAAGTGCGGAAGCGTGTATCTATATCGTGTTCGGTTCTTCGTTGAGCTTGATCGTCTTCCGGCATCCCAAAGTATACCTACATTTCATAAACATGAAATGCTTTAGTCTTACGGGGTTTAAATCATGTCCAAACGAGTACGGGAAACAATTGATTTTCAAAAGAAAACAAGAACTTGAAAATAATCTCCACCGTAACTTACGGTGGCACCGTAAGTTACGGTGGCCCCTGTGTTCATATTCTTCTACCGTACAACAGTAGGTTACCATCGTAACCATATCAGCTCCACCGTAACTTACGGTGGCACCGTAAGTTACGGTGGACCCTGTATGCAGCTTTTTCCATTTTGCCGTAATTTGACACGAAATCTTTCGTATCTTTCAAACCGCTTATCCGTTTGACTTACCGTTTCTTCCTACATGTTTGAAATTTGATTCTCCATCATATGGTGTTAAAATCCGATACCGGCTTGATAAAATTTAAGAATTTTAAGTCTTCGGCTTATTACTCTTTTACCAAAATTTGACCCGTTTGTGATTTTATCAAACATGCAAGTTTGTTTGACCCTTATTTCTCACAAACCTATTAAATTCAATAATGTCTAACATATTAGGTTCCGATTATAGAATTATATACCTTCTTTAACCCATTTTCACCCATATGCTTATTTTGACCCGTTTGAGGTATTTAAGCATATAATAAGCACCAATTACTTTCATTCATTTCCAAATACATATGTCCACATTTCTTATCATAGGATCTTCCACCACAACTATATTTGTGATGGATTCAATGTGGTGATTTATATATACCAAAATTTACCCTTCAAATCGTTATTTTACGGCAAAGACTATTTATAGAGTCATTGAACCAATATTTTACATCTTTCGCTTTTCATACATATTCAAAGTATTTATTTCATCCTATCACTTATTTCCAAACAACCATTATGGTGCGTTTACTCAATTTCGCTTATAAGGGCGTTTTAGTCAATTTTAGTCCTTCTTTTACGACGAAGGACTTTTAGTACATGTTTGACCCAAAAATCCGATTTTTAAACTATAGTCTTGTTTAGAAACCATTATGTTTCTAAAACGTTATAATCATAACTAAATTTATTCGGTTTACCTAAAAGATAACCAAATATCTATGTTTTAACCTTGTCTAACTCTTATAGAACTCCAAATTCTACATGATGAGTTGTATCATTATACATACCTGGCTCGGATCAATATATTGACCTGTTTCAATACCTTCCCTTAGTGACTGCTAAGTGATAGCGATGTAAGCATCCATGTGCTATTTATTTCCTAAAATCATACAACTTGATGACCCATTAGTCGATATTGTCAAAGGGTGATAATTTCACCTTTTGACCCGTTTGGTCTAAATGACCAATTACCATTGTCAAATTGTCAAATTACTATTTTTCCCTTAATGGTTATTATAATTTAACTTATATGATAACCTTTAAAAGTACATATCTCATTCATCATAATATGATCGAATTACCGATTTAACTCATTTTTAGCCATCACTATGTTTTCTTATCATATTTGATTATCTTGTTCCGTACGACTACACGCCGGAACACTATATCTCAATTAGGTATTTGTCTTTTACGTAATTAATACGACAAAAGAATGTTCTAAATATATGACTAGTGTAAGATATACTTACCTTGCATCCCGAATACGCTTTTCCTTTATACTTGACTCGTTCGACCCGCTTTCTCCCCAAGCTTCACCTAGCTTGTTAAGCGCCAACTATCATTCATTATTCACAAGGTTGTTAGATTAGTCACTCCAAATCATGACTTTCACACCTTATGATTCTTGACTATTTTTCTCTTTAAACCCAATAATAAATCATGAGTTTAATCCTTGTGTCCAGACGCACTTCTAATCAATTATGAACTCTTAACAAAATCCCTATTTTGTTCAAGTAGTCATTCATACGAGTTAGTATGGCGTTTATAAACACCAATACTACATTAATTTCATCAAATCAACTAAACCCATTTCATAGCAATTATGATCTTGTGCACAAATTCATGGTTTAATCGAACACCTTCTATTTGTTATCATGCATGTTGATTCTAAGCATAGTTATATCATCAAAATCATCATAACATCAAAACCCACTTATCTAAGTGTGTTAATTTACCAAATTCATCAATCTATAACATGTTATGTATGCTTTTCACTTAGGGTTTCGTTCCTAAGCAGGTATACATCACTAATCTAGCCCTAGCTTCTATAATCCATGCCTAATTCGCGATTAGGATGATTATCAACTTTTTACAACTTCATGAATGTTAGAAATTTGACATACATTAGGATCCCCTTAACTTGGTGATCACGAATATGTGCTTGAATTTCGATTTGGGTTTGATTTGCCCTTCCAATTTCTTGATTTGTGCTTGTTAGGGTTTTGAGCTCAAGATGTTCTTGGCTCCTGTGGATATATCGACCAGAACACACACTTTAAGTGTGTGTTTTGGTGTTTAACTTTTGTTTTAATAAAACAACTTTTCCACTTGGCAATATTGGTCCCTCATGTTTCATTTTGATCAAATGAAGCTATAACTCACCATTTGTCACACCCCAACCGATGGCGGAAACATCGGGATGAGACGAAGTGTGTATAGATTGCTAGAGACTTCATAACACTATGTGACAATATTTAATTAAATTCAAATTTCATTGCAAATGCTAAATTGTCATACAATATTCAAAACAAAATACAACATTGTTTCAACAAATAACATAACATAAAAAGATAAATAGATTAAAGGTGTGTATCTAGTCCACCCTAAACTTGTTTCATCATTCATCCATACTTCAATAATCAACCTGCAACATGTATTAAAATAGAGTTTCAATGCAAAGGCAATGAGCGAGTATACAAGTTTGTTTACATAGCATAATAGAATAAAAGCTCAAATCCAACATGATTCATAATATGTGAATTACTAGTATGCAATTTTGGCGTACACTATGATCAAACCCAAGAATCCAACGCATAAAATAGTCTAATCCCAATTGATAGCGGGATAGTAAATGTTTAACTTAACAATACCCCCAAGTCTCAAGGGCGGTGCGTAAATCCTATAGCGCTATAATTGTTAAGGTGGGCTAGCAAAGTTAATGAGCATATACGTTCCAAATCGTTCAAATAGAGCATACAAGAATCATAAGTAAAGCACATTAGTTTCATGTTTGTACAAGGATTGAGTATGTTTAGTTTAGTTTAAAGATATTTGCATAATTATACATGTTGCATCCCAAAGTGTAAAGGGGAAAAAGGGATCGAGTATACTCACGGTGGTTGCAAGCTTTCCTACTTGAAATCCCGCGAGTGAGTTGATGGATGGATTAGTTTGGAGCACCTAGTCCTTCTACACGAGGAAACGTAGGTGTGTGAGTTTGGCGTTCAACGGAAGATTATAATTTTGGAGTTTAACATAACATAAAGTACGATATCAAAATAATCATCTTTAACTTATACTCTTGTATGACACTACGTAACCACTAGGGTTATATTGTATTTCATGGGTAGTATGCCCATTAGAATCATACTTGGAGTGTTAAGTCTTAGATGGTATTCTACTACTTTAACATATAAACACAAGTTTAATATTAAAGGTTCGAATGAGTGTATATATACTTAGGTTAAGTATTATATATTATTAAGTCCAATAATTCAAGTAGGAGGTAGAAGAATAAGATCTTCATTTAGGCACCTCAAGTTGTTCATAGATGTCATGTATGGGGTAGGAAGACAAGCTTCCATTTAGGAACCCCTTGAATGTTCACCACTTCTCTTGATGTAAAGACAACCAAGGAGGGTCACGAACTTAGGATTAGTATAATATAAACAATCTAACTAAGAGAAATCATCAAATCATGTGAGGATTGTATGTTTGGAACAACCCAAGTTGTTCCATAATCACTCTACATCAAGAACTAGCTCGAACATGACTTGTGGGTCAAAACACCCTAACAAAACAGAAAGTATTTGAGGTTTTAACCTCTGATTTATAGTGTCTCAACCATGTTTTTAAGCTTAACCAACCATCAAAGAGGTTGTAAGCATTAGGACATTGGTGTGAGATGTGTTAGACACAAGTTGGATGAAGTTTAAACAAGTTTGTAAAAACATAAATCAAAACAGAAAGTTTTTGGATCATTTCAGGGGATTTCCAGGTCTGATTTCTCCAAGGAGAAGTCAAGGAATCATACCCTATGATTATCCAAGCAATTAGGAAGAAGAATCAAGTGATTTCATTAAGAAATGAGCAAGTTATGCTCACTTTTGTGCAAGGTTATGAATCTGCCCGAATCTTGAGTTTGCAACTGATTTGAGAGTGAACTTGGAGTGATTTGAGAGTGTTGAAAGTGTAGGAAGGCTTGGAGAAGGGTTATATTTATAGTGGATGAGTTTGGAGGTGATTGGAGGTGTTTAGAGGTGGCTAAATGGTGATTGGGGAGTGTTTAGAAGTTGGATTTCGTGCAAAAATCGCGTCTGATCGAAGCTGGTTGTGTTTTCTACGAATACAAGGCTAATGCGGCCCGCATTAGGTTTCTGGTAAGTTAAAGCGGGCCGCCCGCCACTTCTGATTTCCATATAAGTTTCAAAAATTGCACTTTAGCCCCCAGACTTGTTAAATTTGGTGTTTTTAGGACTTTTAAGGGCCATTCATGCCATATAAGTATATTTTGAGATAAGTTCAAGTACGAGAAGTATAAACCAAGTATAATTAAGCGTATAAGTATCATAATCAAGTTTCATTTACGTTCAATACACGTTTTAGGCATAAGTTTAGATTAATTACAAGTTTAGCACATAGTTTCCAAGAATGACGATTAAACATCAATTGATACACCAATTCGAACATACGAGCATATATAAAGTGTGTATAACATATTTGTAACAAAATACGATTTTCATTAATGATTCAAGTCTCGGTTTTACAACGATTACAAGGAAGGAACGATTACAAGAATACAACGTTTCCAAAAATAGAAATACGAAAAAAAACTTTCTATAAATGGAAAGTACAAAAGAGCCGGGCGTTACAGTCTCCCCTCCTTTAGGAAATTTCGTCCCGAAATTTAGGAAGACGTAATGAAAAGATAGGGATACTTCGTCGTTCGAGAAAACATGGATGTTGAGTGCGAGAAAACAATAACGGAAAATAAAATTCTACGGTGATGGTTTTGCCATCATAATTTTCGACCGGAAGTGACATAAATTTAAGTTTAACAACACAAGGTTTTACGCGAATAGAGGTAATAAGGTTGCTAATGAGAAAGCGTATCCTCACTGTCTTCATTGTCATCTTGGGCTTGCTGTCGTTCTTGATTCCATAGAGGACATTGTGGGTGAAGATGAGTAGTGTCTCCACACTTGTAGCAAGCGCGTACTTTGTTGCCTGGCTCTGTGTGTTGAAACTTTCGTTTCCTGCCTTCGCCACCACTTGTTTGGGCTTCATGGTCAGTGGTAATCTGATTGGCTATCTTGGTAGAGGTTGCAACCTGTTTATCGCGAATGCGATTGTTGTTTAGGGAAGCAGCGAGGCGGTAAACAGCTTCAATATTATCGAGTTTGGCTGCCTCGATGGTATCACGCATAGCAGGGGGTAATCCATTGATGTACTTTCTTATCTTGCGCGTAGTGGTCATGACAAGGTGAGGGACAATGACGCTAAGTTGTTTGAAACGGGTGGTATAGGCTAGGTTCTCGTCTCCCACTTGCTTTAAACCCCAAAATTCTTCCTCTAGCTTTTGTTGCTCATGCGGAGGGCAGAACTCGTCCATCATTAGGGCCTTAACTTCTTCCCAAGTCAACGCATAGGCCAGTTCGTTCGAACGGATGTTCCTTTCGTTCGTCCACCATTCGAGAGCTCGGGCTTGGAATACCCCAGTCGCACTACGCGTTCTGAGCTTTTTGGGGCAATCACTATTGATGAACGTGACCTCCATGCTATCAAACCATTCGAGCATGGCGGTCACCCCATCATTGCCGGTGAATGGCTTGGGATTGCACGATGAAAAGTGCTTGAAGTTGAACGAAACGGGCTTGCGTATTTCGACCTTAGAGTCGACGGAGGAGTTTGGAGTTTCAGAAGCTCGAATTTCGGAAATGACCTTTGGAACGATGCGCGCAAATTGATCGGCCATGAAAGCCATCATCTTCTTCGTAGCACGGGATTTTGACTTTTTAGACGAGTTGGAGTGACGAGAAGACATCTAAGATTCAAAAGAACGAATAGGTGAGACTTGATCATAATGTTTGTTTAAGAAAAATTGTTTGCATAAATTGATTCACATAGCATAAAGTGTCACATAGCATAAAAGTGTCAAATTGATTCACATAGCATAAGGAGTTTACATATAGCATGGTCATGAGTCCAACATAGCATAACATGGATAATTGAAAGCTTTGAAAATTTAGTTTGTTCACGAGGGATTATTATTGTTTGTGATTGCGATAACGTGCGAAATGATTAAAACGAAATTTTGAAATGGACGAACGTTCAAGTATAAAATCACATATAAATTGAGATACATAAAAGAGAGGCTCAATAAAACATTGGATTGTTTCGGGTAGAGAAACGTCGACTATTCCAAAGTGGGTCGAAAGTTCTTTCGAATTAGAGAAAACGTGCTTTGGCCTATAAGTAAGATACTCTCGTCGAGAAGCGATTAACGGTATCTTACCCTTCCGGTTACTACACATCTCTAATTGATTGAAACAATCGGGACTTTGGCGAGATTGAAAATCGAGGAATGGGACTTAATCGACGAGATGTGGGTTTCACCCCTAGCTTGACGATTTCGTACCCTAAATGTGGTTGGTACTTGTCGGGTCAAAATAAAATTTTGACACTTTGACAAGGGTCCACTAGAGTTGAAATGGAAATTACCATTAAGTTGTGGATTTCACTCCTAGCTTAATGGTGAAATTTCGTGCAAAATAGTTTAAGGTAGAATGAGAGTTGTTTACCAAATTGTGGGTTTCACGCCTATTTTGGTAAAGTTGTCCCGTTTGTGTTACAAGAGTATACAAATAAACAAAAGTGTATTCATGTTAACCTTAGGAAAGACATATAAATTTAGTCATCAAGAAGTGTAGCTAGGAAGCATGCATGGTAGAGTACAAAAGTTTTAAACGACACATAAGAGGCAAAATTCCTAAAACTATAGATTAGGGCAAAAGCATGGCAATTTTCCTAATTCCCTATAGTTATGGCTCTGATACCAATCTGTCACACCCCAACCGATGGCGGAAACATCGGGATGAGACGAAGTGTGTATAGATTGCTAGAGACTTCATAACACTATGTGACAATATTTAATTAAATTCAAATTTCATTGCAAATGCTAAATTGTCATACAATATTCAAAACAAAATACAACATTGTTTCAACAAATAACATAACATAAAAAGATAAATAGATTAAAGGTGTGTATCTAGTCCACCCTAAACTTGTTTCATCATTCATCCATACTTCAATAATCAACCTGCAACATGTATTAAAATAGAGTTTCAATGCAAAGGCAATGAGCGAGTATACAAGTTTGTTTACATAGCATAATAGAATAAAAGCTCAAATCCAACATGATTCATAATATGTGAATTACTAGTATGCAATTTTGGCGTACACTATGATCAAACCCAAGAATCCAACGCATAAAATAGTCTAATCCCAATTGATAGCGGGATAGTAAATGTTTAACTTAACAATACCCCCAAGTCTCAAGGGCGGTGCGTAAATCCTATAGCGCTATAATTGTTAAGGTGGGCTAGCAAAGTTAATGAGCATATACGTTCCAAATCGTTCAAATAGAGCATACAAGAATCATAAGTAAAGCACATTAGTTTCATGTTTGTACAAGGATTGAGTATGTTTAGTTTAGTTTAAAGATATTTGCATAATTATACATGTTGCATCCCAAAGTGTAAAGGGGAAAAAGGGATCGAGTATACTCACGGTGGTTGCAAGCTTTCCTACTTGAAATCCCGCGAGTGAGTTGATGGATGGATTAGTTTGGAGCACCTAGTCCTTCTACACGAGGAAACGTAGGTGTGTGAGTTTGGCGTTCAACGGAAGATTATAATTTTGGAGTTTAACATAACATAAAGTACGATATCAAAATAATCATCTTTAACTTATACTCTTGTATGACACTACGTAACCACTAGGGTTATATTGTATTTCATGGGTAGTATGCCCATTAGAATCATACTTGGAGTGTTAAGTCTTAGATGGTATTCTACTACTTTAACATATAAACACAAGTTTAATATTAAAGGTTCGAATGAGTGTATATATACTTAGGTTAAGTATTATATATTATTAAGTCCAATAATTCAAGTAGGAGGTAGAAGAATAAGATCTTCATTTAGGCACCTCAAGTTGTTCATAGATGTCATGTATGGGGTAGGAAGACAAGCTTCCATTTAGGAACCCCTTGAATGTTCACCACTTCTCTTGATGTAAAGACAACCAAGGAGGGTCACGAACTTAGGATTAGTATAATATAAACAATCTAACTAAGAGAAATCATCAAATCATGTGAGGATTGTATGTTTGGAACAACCCAAGTTGTTCCATAATCACTCTACATCAAGAACTAGCTCGAACATGACTTGTGGGTCAAAACACCCTAACAAAACAGAAAGTATTTGAGGTTTTAACCTCTGATTTATAGTGTCTCAACCATGTTTTTAAGCTTAACCAACCATCAAAGAGGTTGTAAGCATTAGGACATTGGTGTGAGATGTGTTAGACACAAGTTGGATGAAGTTTAAACAAGTTTGTAAAAACATAAATCAAAACAGAAAGTTTTTGGATCATTTCAGGGGATTTCCAGGTCTGATTTCTCCAAGGAGAAGTCAAGGAATCATACCCTATGATTATCCAAGCAATTAGGAAGAAGAATCAAGTGATTTCATTAAGAAATGAGCAAGTTATGCTCACTTTTGTGCAAGGTTATGAATCTGCCCAAATCTTGAGTTTGCAACTGATTTGAGAGTGAACTTGGAGTGATTTGAGAGTGTTGAAAGTGTAGGAAGGCTTGGAGAAGGGTTATATTTATAGTGGATGAGTTTGGAGGTGATTGGAGGTGTTTAGAGGTGGCTAAATGGTGATTGGGGAGTGTTTAGAAGTTGGATTTCGTGCAAAAATCGCGTCTGATCGAAGCTGGTTGTGTTTTCTACGAATACAAGGCTAATGCGGCCCGCATTAGGTTTCTGGTAAGTTAAAGCGGGCCGCCCGCCACTTCTGATTTCCATATAAGTTTCAAAAATTGCACTTTAGCCCCCAGACTTGTTAAATTTGGTGTTTTTAGGACTTTTAAGGGCCATTCATGCCATATAAGTATATTTTGAGATAAGTTCAAGTACGAGAAGTATAAACCAAGTATAATTAAGCGTATAAGTATCATAATCAAGTTTCATTTACGTTCAATACACGTTTTAGGCATAAGTTTAGATTAATTACAAGTTTAGCACATAGTTTCCAAGAATGACGATTAAACATCAATTGATACACCAATTCGAACATACGAGCATATATAAAGTGTGTATAACATATTTGTAACAAAATACGATTTTCATTAATGATTCAAGTCTCGGTTTTACAACGATTACAAGGAAGGAACGATTACAAGAATACAACGTTTCCAAAAATAGAAATACGAAAAAAAACTTTCTATAAATGGAAAGTACAAAAGAGCCGGGCGTTACAGTCTCCCCTCCTTTAGGAAATTTCGTCCCGAAATTTAGGAAGACGTAATGAAAAGATAGGGATACTTCGTCGTTCGAGAAAACATGGATGTTGAGTGCGAGAAAACAATAACGGAAAATAAAATTCTACGGTGATGGTTTTGCCATCATAATTTTCGACCGGAAGTGACATAAATTTAAGTTTAACAACACAAGGTTTTACGCGAATAGAGGTAATAAGGTTGCTAATGAGAAAGCGTATCCTCACTGTCTTCATTGTCATCTTGGGCTTGCTGTCGTTCTTGATTCCATAGAGGACATTGTGGGCGAAGATGAGTAGTGTCTCCACACTTGTAGCAAGCGCGTACTTTGTTGCCTGGCTCTGTGTGTTGAAACTTTCGTTTCCTGCCTTCGCCACCACTTGTTTGGGCTTCATGGTCAGTGGTAATCTGATTGGCTATCTTGGTAGAGGTTGCAACCTGTTTATCGCGAATGCGATTGTTGTTTAGGGAAGCAGCGAGGCGGTAAACAGCTTCAATATTATCGAGTTTGGCTGCCTCGATGGTATCACGCATAGCAGGGGGTAATCCATTGATGTACTTTCTTATCTTGCGCGTAGTGGTCATGACAAGGTGAGGGACAATGACGCTAAGTTGTTTGAAACGGGTGGTATAGGCTAGGTTCTCGTCTCCCACTTGCTTTAAACCCCAAAATTCTTCCTCTAGCTTTTGTTGCTCATGCGGAGGGCAGAACTCGTCCATCATTAGGGCCTTAACTTCTTCCCAAGTCAACGCATAGGCCAGTTCGTTCGAACGGATGTTCCTTTCGTTCGTCCACCATTCGAGAGCTCGGGCTTGGAATACCCCAGTCGCACTACGCGTTCTGAGCTCTTTGGGGCAATCACTATTGATGAACGTGACCTCCATGCTATCAAACCATTCGAGCATGGCGGTCACCCCATCATTGCCGGTGAATGGCTTGGGATTGCACGATGAAAAGTGCTTGAAGTTGAACGAAACGGGCTTGCGTATTTCGACCTTAGAGTCGACGGAGGAGTTTGGAGTTTCAGAAGCTCGAATTTCGGAAATGACCTTTGGAACGATGCGCGCAAATTGATCGGCCATGAAAGCCATCATCTTCTTCGTAGCACGGGATTTTGACTTTTTAGACGAGTTGGAGTGACGAGAAGACATCTAAGATTCAAAAGAACGAATAGGTGAGACTTGATCATAATGTTTGTTTAAGAAAAATTGTTTGCATAAATTGATTCACATAGCATAAAGTGTCACATAGCATAAAAGTGTCAAATTGATTCACATAGCATAAGGAGTTTACATATAGCATGGTCATGAGTCCAACATAGCATAACATGGATAATTGAAAGCTTTGAAAATTTAGTTTGTTCACGAGGGATTATTATTGTTTGTGATTGCGATAACGTGCGAAATGATTAAAACGAAATTTTGAAATGGACGAACGTTCAAGTATAAAATCACATATAAATTGAGATACATAAAAGAGAGGCTCAATAAAACATTGGATTGTTTCGGGTAGAGAAACGTCGACTATTCCAAAGTGGGTCGAAAGTTCTTTCGAATTAGAGAAAACGTGCTTTGGCCTATAAGTAAGATACTCTCGTCGAGAAGCGATTAACGGTATCTTACCCTTCCGGTTACTACACATCTCTAATTGATTGAAACAATCGGGACTTTGGCGAGATTGAAAATCGAGGAATGGGACTTAATCGACGAGATGTGGGTTTCACCCCTAGCTTGACGATTTCGTACCCTAAATGTGGTTGGTACTTGTCGGGTCAAAATAAAATTTCGACACTTTGACAAGGGTCCACTAGAGTTGAAATGGAAATTACCATTAAGTTGTGGATTTCACTCCTAGCTTAATGGTGAAATTTCGTGCAAAATAGTTTAAGGTAGAATGAGAGTTGTTTACCAAATTGTGGGTTTCACGCCTATTTTGGTAAAGTTGTCCCGTTTGTGTTACAAGAGTATACAAATAAACAAAAGTGTATTCATGTTAACCTTAGGAAAGACATATAAATTTAGTCATCAAGAAGTGTAGCTAGGAAGCATGCATGGTAGAGTACAAAAGTTTTAAACGACACATAAGAGGCAAAATTCCTAAAACTATAGATTAGGGCAAAAGCATGGCAATTTTCCTAATTCCCTATAGTTATGGCTCTGATACCAATCTGTCACACCCCAACCGATGGCGGAAACATCGGGATGAGACGAAGTGTGTATAGATTGCTAGAGACTTCATAACACTATGTGACAATATTTAATTAAATTCAAATTTCATTGCAAATGCTAAATTGTCATACAATATTCAAAACAAAATACAACATTGTTTCAACAAATAACATAACATAAAAAGATAAATAGATTAAAGGTGTGTATCTAGTCCACCCTAAACTTGTTTCATCATTCATCCATACTTCAATAATCAACCTGCAACATGTATTAAAATAGAGTTTCAATGCAAAGGCAATGAGCGAGTATACAAGTTTGTTTACATAGCATAATAGAATAAAAGCTCAAATCCAACATGATTCATAATATGTGAATTACTAGTATGCAATTTTGGCGTACACTATGATCAAACCCAAGAATCCAACGCATAAAATAGTCTAATCCCAATTGATAGCGGGATAGTAAATGTTTAACTTAACAATACCCCCAAGTCTCAAGGGCGGTGCGTAAATCCTATAGCGCTATAATTGTTAAGGTGGGCTAGCAAAGTTAATGAGCATATACGTTCCAAATCGTTCAAATAGAGCATACAAGAATCATAAGTAAAGCACATTAGTTTCATGTTTGTACAAGGATTGAGTATGTTTAGTTTAGTTTAAAGATATTTGCATAATTATACATGTTGCATCCCAAAGTGTAAAGGGGAAAAAGGGATCGAGTATACTCACGGTGGTTGCAAGCTTTCCTACTTGAAATCCCGCGAGTGAGTTGATGGATGGATTAGTTTGGAGCACCTAGTCCTTCTACACGAGGAAACGTAGGTGTGTGAGTTTGGCGTTCAACGGAAGATTATAATTTTGGAGTTTAACATAACATAAAGTACGATATCAAAATAATCATCTTTAACTTATACTCTTGTATGACACTACGTAACCACTAGGGTTATATTGTATTTCATGGGTAGTATGCCCATTAGAATCATACTTGGAGTGTTAAGTCTTAGATGGTATTCTACTACTTTAACATATAAACATAAGTTTAATATTAAAGGTTCGAATGAGTGTATATATACTTAGGTTAAGTATTATATATTATTAAGTCCAATAATTCAAGTAGGAGGTAGAAGAATAAGATCTTCATTTAGGCACCTCAAGTTGTTCATAGATGTCATGTATGGGGTAGGAAGACAAGCTTCCATTTAGGAACCCCTTGAATGTTCACCACTTCTCTTGATGTAAAGACAACCAAGGAGGGTCACGAACTTAGGATTAGTATAATATAAACAATCTAACTAAGAGAAATCATCAAATCATGTGAGGATTGTATGTTTGGAACAACCCAAGTTATTCCATAATCACTCTACATCAAGAACTAGCTCGAACATGACTTGTGGGTCAAAACACCCTAACAAAACAGAAAGTATTTGAGGTTTTAACCTCTGATTTATAGTGTCTCAACCATGTTTTTAAGCTTAACCAACCATCAAAGAGGTTGTAAGCATTAGGACATTGGTGTGAGATGTGTTAGACACAAGTTGGATGAAGTTTAAACAAGTTTGTAAAAACATAAATCAAAACAGAAAGTTTTTGGATCATTTCAGGGGATTTCCAGGTCTGATTTCTCCAAGGAGAAGTCAAGGAATCATACCCTATGATTATCCAAGCAATTAGGAAGAAGAATCAAGTGATTTCATTAAGAAATGAGCAAGTTATGCTCACTTTTGTGCAAGGTTATGAATCTGCCCGAATCTTGAGTTTGCAACTGATTTGAGAGTGAACTTGGAGTGATTTGAGAGTGTTGAAAGTGTAGGAAGGCTTGGAGAAGGGTTATATTTATAGTGGATGAGTTTGGAGGTGATTGGAGGTGTTTAGAGGTGGCTAAATGGTGATTGGGGAGTGTTTAGAAGTTGGATTTCGTGCAAAAATCGCGTCTGATCGAAGCTGGTTGTGTTTTCTACGAATACAAGGCTAATGCGGCCCGCATTAGGTTTCTGGTAAGTTAAAGCGGGCCGCCCGCCACTTCTGATTTCCATATAAGTTTCAAAAATTGCACTTTAGCCCCCAGACTTGTTAAATTTGGTGTTTTTAGGACTTTTAAGGGCCATTCATGCCATATAAGTATATTTTGAGATAAGTTCAAGTACGAGAAGTATAAACCAAGTATAATTAAGCGTATAAGTATCATAATCAAGTTTCATTTACGTTCAATACACGTTTTAGGCATAAGTTTAGATTAATTACAAGTTTAGCACATAGTTTCCAAGAATGACGATTAAACATCAATTGATTCACCAATTCGAACATACGAGCATATATAAAGTGTGTATAACATATTTGTAACAAAATACGATTTTCATTAATGATTCAAGTCTCGGTTTTACAACGATTACAAGGAAGGAACGATTACAAGAATACAACGTTTCCAAAAATAGAAATACGAAAAAAAACTTTCTATAAATGGAAAGTACAAAAGAGCCGGGCGTTACACCATTAGTCACTTAATCACATGCTACTAACTAGGTTAATTATTCCTTGTTACTTTAGCGGGTTCGGGGAGTCATAACCCGTTATGTTTTTAAGTCCAGTAAATTCAGACTTCTTATAAACCTTATTTACTTAAAAATATTTATTAACGTTTTATTAAATATTAGGTTTATTTATTTAAATCCTAATATTTACCGGGTTACTTTCACCACTAACGGTATCTTACCCGCTCTTTTGTATTTAACGGGGTTTAATTACCAAACCCGTTTTCGGGGTGTTACAATAATGTTTTTGGATTTTCTGAAATTTCTTACTCCCCCTAAAATTCAAAATCATTTAAAGAAAATTTGACAACCCGATGCTAATAGCTTTGTCTCGCTATCCATTTTCTGCATCTAATGCTCTGTTTTGCAGAAGATATAACATGTAAAGCAGTAATTACCCCCATGATTTACAACACACTGATCTTTTACAGTTTGAAAACCGTTTTTCAATCTTGTGAAATAAATCATGTTTGATCAGCCGTGAGGGTTTCGGCATATTCAATCAACATATTTTTGTAATTTTTGAATATTTGACAAATTTAAAAACAAACATATTTTTGATTTTTCAAATTTTTGACAAAATAAAAACATATTTTTGGTTTTTTTAAAAATTTTTCAATTTTTAGGGTTTTTAGAAATATGAGTTTATTTATGTACAAAAACTGATAAACTCCCTGTTCAACCAAACCAGGGTTCAGCAGCCTTCTCTTCCTGTGCCAGGCTGCTCATCAATTCTCTTCCTTGACAATCAAACTACCTGAGCACCTACACATTCACAAAAGCTCAATTACTTGAACAATTTAGCCCAGGTCTGTTTGACCTTAGGCATTTCAACACAATAAGCTTCATTCAATTTTGGAAAATTTTTGTTATTTTTCTCAAAAACTTTTTCATCTTTGACTTCGACTTTTTCTTCATTCACAGAAGTCACTTGTTTCTTAACCACCCAGTTTTGACCTTTTGTCGCATTTCGTTTGTAAAATCGTGACTCTGTGTTTTGATTTTGACTTTGAACAACAACTTTTGATTTCCAAAATTGGTTTGGTTTTGTCATATCAACCGATGTTTGCCAACTTTGTGTTGTTCTGACTCTGGGTGTGTGAGAATTCCATGTTTGTCTTGAATCAAACCTAGTCTGGTTTGATTTCCAGGTTTGATTCGAAGCAAACTTGTTTGTGTTGTACCTCCAAGTTTGTTTGGAATCAAATCTGGTAGTTCTTTGTTTCACACTCTCAGATTTCTGTTTTTCAACATTAATAGGCTTTGGGTTTGGACACTTGCGTGCAACATGTCCAATTTGATCACATTTAAAACACGTTTTCTTTGAAACATCTTTAGCCTGTTGTTGTTTCTTTTTCTAAGCATAGAACTCTTCATTAGACTGTCGTCTAAATTTGAGTTCTTTCTCTTCTTCCAAACTTTTCCCGTGAACGAAATTCATTTTCTTTTGAAAATTTTGCTTTTCAAACTTTTTATTTTAATTCTGTTTCTTTTTATAACCCAACCCTGCTTTCATATTCTTCTTTTTATAACCGGGTTTGTTATAAAAAGTTTTCTTGCTCTTCCCAGCAAATTTTGAAATTTCTGATTTTTCAATCTCTATTAGTTTGAACACTTTGTCAATTTTATCTGCAATCACATTCTGAATCGGGAACTCATTATCTGAGAATAATTTGTCCAGTCCAATCATGGTATAAGCCAATCCTTTTGGATCATCATTCACAACATTCTCAGATTTTGAATGTTTGAGATAACCATCATGAAAATTTCCCTCATTTTCTTCCTGTGATTCAGACTTACCTTTGGTAGACTCATCTTTCAAAACGCTTTCAACAACCTTACTTACCACCTCTGAATCATCAGCTTAATCAGATTTGGCGTAAGTCACATCGATACTTTCAGGTAATTGGTCAACAATATTCAGACCTTTTGCCACCCTTTCCTCATCATAAAAAGTATATTTATTTCTCAATGGTGGTGGTACCTGATGAAATTCTGAACCAATACCCTTTTATTCTTATCAGTATCTTTGTCATCTGGTGTGACGTTGAAAATGAGTTCGAGAATGTACGAAGAACTATGATAACTTTGAAGTTTTGTAACAATCTTTTCTTTTTCAACCAGAACTTGTTTGAGATTAGCAACTTCATCAACACACTTGTTTAATTCAAGTTGCTTTTCTTTAAACTTTCTCTCATACAGTTCTTTGGTTGTTAAAGTTTCAGACAATCTTTCGTCAAAACATTTGACTTGTCTCTTCAAAGTATCATAAGCTTCTTGTACTCTCTGATTTGACCACTTTAAATTATCGTACTCTTTTTGAAAATCTTGAAACTTATTTTCTTTTTCAACACAACCAACACATTTTGCTGTACACATTTCTCTCAAAATCTCATTTTCTTTTTCAAAATCTTGACATTTCTGTGTCCGCTTTTCAACCTTTTGTTTCAACATTTCTTCTTTTTCAATCATTTCTTTACATTTTATTTTGAAAACATTTTCAAGTTTATTTGTTTCAATATCTTTTGTTTTTATCATTTCATCTTTTTCGGTACAGGCTTTGCACATTTCTATGCAATTCCTGCACTTGTTTTCATTTTTATCAACAGTTTCAGCATTTGATAAATCAGAAGATTCATTTACCTCAGTTTCTTTCAGCACCGATGATTCTTCTGTTTCAACTTTCTGGACTTCTTCTTTCTTCTCTTCTTCTTCCATCTTTCGTTCTTCTTCAACCTCATTCTTTGCCAGAATCTTCACCACTTCTACTAGCCTTTTCAACTCTTCTTCTTTCCTCTTCTTCATTTCTACCACCTTTGGCAGACTTGCTTCAAAAATTTCTTTTATTTTGTTCAACAGATCAGCCTCATAACCTTTTTCAGATAACCTTCTTGTATTATAAGTGTCCTGATCTGGAAAAAGATTTGTTACTGCATCAAAATCCACCTTATCCGGATCAACCACTGGATTACCCTGTGGATCCATGTAACATTCCAGTTTAGCATTCCATCTATTGGCTCTCCGAGCTTCTTTGAATGGTTCTTTCAGCTTTCTAATCTCATATCTCGCACTATCTCTTCTCCACCAATTTTCATAAGCAGCATCGGTTACAAATGCAGATCCAACATAATCTTCTTCAGGAAGAATTTGACTCCAGTCATAACCTTCATCGTCTTGAATAACTGCCATCGCCCTAGATCTTTCCTTTGACGACCCTTCATCGATCTGTTTCTGACTCACATTTGATGATCCACTATTGCGATGATAAATTGCTTTCTTATAATAATCATCTCTGAATGGATTCGTGGGTTCGTCAATTTCCCTGTTTGAACACTCTCTCTTGAAGTGTCCTTTCTGTTTGCATTTGAAACAGGTAACTTTTGCCATATCAAACCCCAATTTCGAATCAGCAGATCCCAAAGATGATCTTCCAGTGTTCTCCATGAAGCGTTGTGCTCTCCTCATTGTGCTAGCCATGCACCACTTAATAGCCATTAACTCCATCTCCTCTGGATCGATCTGATCATAATCTTCCTTTGTCATTTTCGGGTTTCCAACTTTTCCCGCAATCAGACTTTCGTACGATACCAGGACGGATGTTAAGAACACCATTTGTTGCTTGGCAACTTCTGCATTCAGACTTTGAGAGTTTTTCAGATCTATAGCGATATTGCAATGGACTATGTTCGGATTTGATGAATTTGAACCAATTGAATGAAAACCCGAATCTCTTGAAGAACTTTGCTGAGGTGAATCCCTTGAACTTCCAGCACTAAATCCCATTTTTGACTTTTGATCAAACATGTTTCCTCTGTAGTATAAGTCGACATTTTGTTTATACAGCTGGCTTCCTATTTTGTTTTGTTTCCTGATTTCTAGATCATGTCCCTTAAGTTTCTCAATCAGCTAGTCTAGAGTCACCTTGCTCATATCATTGCTGTTTTTGAGAATCATGACATAATATAACCAGTCGTCTTCATTTGGAACATCTTCTATCAACTTATCAATGATCTCTTCATTATTTTTTGACACACCAACTCTTTCCATTTCAAGTTTAAGATGACAGAATCTTTCAATCATATGTAGAACAGTTTCACCTTTAATACAAGCAAACAAATCAAATTCTTTTTTCAATAACGAACGCTTGTTTTTAATAATCAGCTCACCACCAGTACATTTTCTTTCTAAAGCTTCCCACAAACCCTTTGATGTTTTCTCATGTTCAAGTAGTGAAATAATGTCTTCTCTCACTGACTGATGTAACAATGTAATCATTCTGTGTTCAGCTACTACATTTTTTAAATCTTTTTATGTGAACTCTTCTTCAGTTAATAACTCTCCTCCTTCTTTTGTTGGTTCTTTATATCCTTGTTTTAATTTTAACCAACTTTTAGTTGCAAAAGCTTTTACCCAACCCACAAATCGATTTTTCCACCAGTTATAATCTTCAACATTCATTAATTTCGGTGGTTTCTGTTGATTTCCGTATAAATTGTCGTATTTCAAATTATCTGAAATCACTTTCGAGTAATCTCTTGTCTCGGATCTTCTTTCGGATGATTCTGAAGTAAAAGCATTGTAAAACGTGTTGTAAAATTCTTCACCGCTGCTCGACATCTTCAAATTGTGTCTTGATATTTGCACCTTGTATATCTTGATTCACCTATGAATGAAACACACAAACAAATAAACGATCAGTTTAAAAACAAACTGAATATGTGAAAGTGTGTGATGGTGGAATTGATCTAGGACTCGTGTCAAAGACTCGCAAACTTTGTTCTGGCTTTTTGGTACAATGATAATGTTGTTCGGATGGAATCACTGTTTTAATGGACTAGATATGGGCTTCAAATGTTCTTAACTCTATACTCTAACTTTAATGGGCCGTGGATTTCGAGATACTATATTGGGCCGGTGATTTATGCTCTCATTGGACCGATGAGTATTGGGCTTCCCAATCATGCAAATCTCATATTTATTGAACACACATGAGCCGTCAATATGAAGTCAAACCAATTCTCGTGATATATAAAGTGGCCGACAATTCTGATTCACCACACAACTGAATATGGCTGACACAATTTCACGTGTAATCACTTAATTCAATTTGACTATTCAATTGACTGACAACATTAATTGATCTGCATGTAATATAATAGGGCCAATATGTTGTAGTGGACTGTAACAATCAGAGAAGTAATAATATCCTTTTAAAGATCACGAGGGCCTATAATCACATGTGTGAATTCAAACAACCTGACTACTAACTCAAACGAACTGTGTGTGAATTGGTTTTAGAATTCCAAACGAACTGGGGTTCAGTTTTACACGAACTGGATCTTTGTCACTTCATACGAACTGATACATTCAATCCATACGAACTGATCAAACAAACTCCTTTCAAACGAACTTGAATCAATTACTTCGTATGTCTTGAGTAAATACTCAACTCGTGCGGACTGAAGACTTTGTGCGGTCTGGACCACTTCGTGTGGTCTAGTTCAACACTTCTCAAACGATTTGATCACTTCACACAACCTGGATGGCTCAGTTCGTATGACCTGATGAAATTTCTAAGCGATCTGGAGGACTTTCATATGAATTGGACTCATTTCGTATGAACTGATATGGTGATTCAAACGAACTGGAAATACTCGAAACGAACTGGAAATACTCGAAACGAACTGGTTCAATTTCGGACCAAAAATCTTGGATTTCTCCTAAACGGCTTTGAATTAGGATTTGAAACTTTGTAGGGTTATAGATCAGGTGTTTTCGCACAACATATCAAAAAATCAGCTAATTTGGACCGTAAAAACCCGTTCAATTTTGCAAAATCCAGTGAAAACGTGAAAGAAATGAAGAAGATGAAGAATTAGATCAAATTTGATGCAATTTCAATCTGAATTTGATGAAAACTTGATCGATTCTGTGCGTTTGATCTGTGCAATCGAGCTCCTGCTCTGATACCACTCTTAGGACCGGTTTTAGACTCCGAAACGATTGCGAACCGAACGTGTGACGTGCGGAATCCGTACACGAACGTGACCGTACACACGAGAATGTAAAATAAATGTGATTCTATTGATAGATCTGAAAGTTGTACAATACCGTGAATCACGTACAAAACACTTTCCCTCTCTAGCTTATCTCTCTAATACTAGAGCTCTCCAAAGTGCACATGAGCAAAAGTCCTTAATGAAAACCTAAAGCTCCTTTTTATAGATGTTGCCAGTTCACGTGGACTGGCTTTGCCACTTCACACGAAGTGGTCACTTCATATGAACTGGCTTTACCCGTTCATGTGCACTGGTCAAACAACACTAAAACCCTATTTTCTTGACTACCGAGCTCTGGTTTATCCTATCTAATTACAATATAAAGCTTTGATTTAAACTGTTTCTGCTACGAACTTGATTGACGGAGGCGATAGACATACTGCACTAACAGAATACGTCAAAATAGGTAAAAATACGCCAAAATATGTGACTAATGATATTTCCACACACGTATACATATAACACGGCACTATGTAGTACAAGTGGATTTCAAACATGTTAGGATCTGAGTTTCTTATGATTGTGTTTTTGTTTGATAATTATGAATATGAATGAGTATAAGTGCAGCAGAATTAAAATGGAAACAAACTTTCAACACACAATCAAATGGAAGAATTTCTTTTAACACACATGTTTGTCATGAAATCGAATGATTATATTTATTACAATGATTCAATTACACTTGCATGCATGCAATACAATCTCCCCCTCAGCCTGAGCTCACAGATGGTTTGTTCGTATAGAATGACTTGTGAAGAAAGAGCTAATAGAACAGTACAGGGTACTGTTCTATTTATAGTACAGACCAAACCACTGTGGCATCTTTGCTGACGTCACCTTGAAAGTGACATCTAACCTCCTAACAACCTGTAACCACTGACCTATACAACTACTGCTATTACAAGCTAACGATTAACAATAAATACAAAGACAAGCTAAACTACTGCTTCTCATTCCACTGTTATACTCCTAGCAGTGCTTTGTGTCTTCAGCAGTACTTGAACCATGACAGTAGATTGAGCATCAGTGCTTGCTCTTCAACAGTCTTTAGACTTGATCAGTTGTTGAAGATCAGCAGTTGTTGTAGACGGACATTAGATGGAGGTCATCAGTTGTTAGGCCACTTTCAAGGGGAAAGAACTGTTGCATACAACTGCTTATTGTGAATCCACTTATCTGATCCAGTTTTGGCTTTATCAATTGTTCCTTTGGTAGGGTTCAATCCCAACAATCTCCCCCTGGAACAGATGATGCCAAAACTCTTCATTATTCTTGGATTTTTATTGCCTCATCAAATATTCCCTGACTTGTCCTTTGAATTGTAATTCAAAGTCCATGGAACTTGTGTCATCCTCATCCCTGCATAGTGGAAGCTCAAGTAGATCATGTAGATCTTCAATACCCAGGCCAAGTGCTTGTTCCATTGATATATGCTTCACCTCACCACTGGATTTTAGCAGAGTCAATATGTGGGGTCTGTTTATCAGATTTCCACTTTAGTATTTTTGAATCCAATGGGTTTCTTGGGAGAGTCTTTATTGTTGATGAGTTTGGAGATTATGGCCTGGTGATGACAACTTGGGCAGGGTCTTGAAATTTTGCTGATTCTTGTTGTTCTGCCCTAAGTGTCTGAAGAACCATCTTCATGATATATTCTTTTGAAGCTTGGTCTTCTTTTGATATTGGTGTTGTATCCATCTGCCTTTGTTTCTTCCTTTGATAAAAGATGGCAGCAGTTTAAATAGTTGGTTTTCTGATGGGTAACTTTTGTGGTTTGGCTGGAACCACTGCTTCAGGATAGTTAGGCTTTTGAAGAGCAGTGGGATCTCTCTTCCTTAACTTTTCCAAACTTTTGTAGTTGGCCAACACTTTATCCTCTGTCCACCTTGTGACCTGGTTCCTTGACCCATAATCAGCAGCAATTAGTTCTTCTTTCATTCTTTTAAGCCTTAGGGTCCTTTCTGGTACATTCTTCTTGTACTTGGCCCATACTGGAGGAGTTTGCTTTACCTTTTCATTAAGAAACATTTGAATTCTGGCTATCTCTTCTTGTAGTTCACTGATAGTCCATTCTTTGTATTGATGCTTATCTGCTCTGTATTTCTTGTATGCCATGATGTAATCAAGGTAATCTTGCCTCATACTTTCATCATCCTTTTCAGACAGTTTTTGGCAAAGATCTTTTGAGAACTGTTCTAAATTTCTGACCTTGGTGAGCAGGTATTGCAAATTTCTCTGAATCTCTTTATCAGACTTTCCCTCTGTATCTCTTTTAGATATATCTTCTACTTGTTGAGCTTTTATTTTGAGATATTCTTCAATGTTTCTTGGGAAAGGATAACCTTGGATGGAAGGAAGTTTCCTTTCTGCAGGGTCATCTTCAGAGTAGAATGATTTTATTTCTTCTCTAACTGCTGGTAGATCCAATGGGTATTGTAGTCCCACAGGAACAATAGCAGTGATTGGTTTTTGAACTTTTGCTGATGATAATTGAACAGGGTTTGGAATATGGACAAGGGACAGTGGTTGTGTTGATGTACAAGTTGGGGAAGTATCATCTTCCAACACAACATTGGTTACCCTTCTCCTTTTGAGTTTAGGAGAGGTTGGTGGTGGATTTGTGTATTGAGTGGTGGTGTTTGAGGTGGTAGGTATCTGACTAAAAGTTGTTAAAACAACTAGTGTTTCAACCACTGTTGTCATTACAATAGTTGATGTGTCAACCATTGTCTTTTGCTTTTTGGCAGGTGGTGTTGGTGGTGGTGAAGATGTTTTTGGTGGGGTAGTGGATTGAAGGTGAGCTGATGTAGTATTGATGGCAGTTGTTGGGGTAACATCTGTTGAAACAACTGAAGTACCAACAACTGTTGATACAACAGGTGTTTTAACATCTGTTGGTTTGGAAGATTGATGAGAGGAGCTTCTTAGGGTTTGAGGAGTGTGTTTTGTGGATTTGGGAGGTGTGGTTTTGGGTTGCCTTACTTTTCTAGTAGGCCTTGTTTTTGGCTTGGGATTTTCCTGCTCATCCTTGGGTTCAGAAGTACCCTGTTCTTCCATCTCCATCAAAATTTTCATCTCATGGGCAAACCTTTTGGACCCTTTTATCTCCATAGACTCTTTTATGTTTGCTTTTAATGCAGCAAAAGCATTTTGAGTCTCATCAACCTTTATAGAACCATCTGGCATAGGGATTTCCACAACCAGTTTAGATTTTCCATCTGGTTCAATGTATAGACCATCTTCATATCCCTTTTTCTTCTTAACTTTCTCCCCCTTTTTGGCATCATCAGGAGGATTGTCAACAAAGATGATGGTAGGAGGAGCAGTGGCAGTGGTTTGTAATAAATGGGCCTTAATTGCCTTGATATCTGCTTGTGTATCCTTGAACCTAGCTTCCATCAGATTTCTGATATTCTGAATTTGAACTTCATGTTGTTGATCAGCATATTGTCTTCGTTGATGAAGCATATGTTGAAATAACTTCCAGAGCTCAGCAGAGGATGGAGCAGATGTTTCATATGATGCAGCAGTAGGTGGTGCCTTTTGAGCTTGTAACAACTGTTGCAGCATATCTTTGATTTCTACAACAGATGTATCAAGTTTGTCAACCCTCTCCGTCAATTCTCTGTACATTAAACCATCACCCAAGTTAATGGGATCATCTGATTTCCCACCAGTGGTGGTTTTATCGGTGGTTGACTTAGGGAAAGTTTCCCAGAAATCATCCACTGATGCCCCTTTTTCTTGGTACTGGGGACTTCTTCCTTCAGCAGGGTTAACCATTTTAAGTGAACCAGTGAATACTGGAAACACTTTGGTTCCCAAAGAAGAAATTGCCTTCAAAGGAGTCTCACTTATGAAACTACTGTCCAAGTTTAAACCAGTGGGTTCAACACTTGTAGTAGATGCTCCACTTGAACTACTGACAGGAATTATTTGTAATTCCTACAGTGTAGCCTCCTCAACTATTGGTGGGTTAGCAGAGATAGGGACACCAGACTCAGTCACTTGATGTGGCATATTCTCAGTGATAGGTAATTGAGAAGAACTGATTTGTGTCTGGGCTAAATCAACTGCATCCAATAGAGGTAGTATTGTTGGTGGAATTTGTGTAGTGAGGATAGGGGTAGAAAGAGAATTTGCCCGGGGAGGTGGGCTATGGATGATGGAATCAAGTGATTCCAGAGCATCATAACATGGAGTCCTGGTGCTTACAACCTGATCTTTTTGAGAAGATACAAGAGGAGTTTTAGGCTCAGGTTGAGGTCTTTCTTCCATCTACTATGAGGAAGTAGCAGCAGTGGTTATTGGTGACTTTTGTGTTGTCACATGTATAACCTCTGGGACCTCATCTTCCAGGGTTACCTTTTTAGTAGGTTTGGGGAGCTTTTGGATATTTTTCTTTTTGGGTTTTTTGGTGGTTTTAGGTGTGGGTTTCACAGCAGTGGTTGTGCTGCTGTGATCACCTTGAGCAGTGGGCTCAACAGTAGGATCCCGAGGAGCAGTGGTTGCTGCTAAAGTCTGCTCAGGAACCTCTGTTTGTGTTTTGGAAGGTTTTGATAGCCTTGTGAAAGTTTCAGAGGTTAGGCTGTTTATTTGAAAAGGATTTCCTTGGATAAGCACATGAGCATTATCCTTTGAAAATTTATTTTGAAAATAGTAACTTAAAAACCTTGGAAATAATAAAAATGATTTTTATTAATATTTTTTACAAGATTATTGAAGATCTCCTGGGAATAGTTAAAATTTTCTTCATTCAGTATAGCATAACCCAGGTATTGGATCTTCAAAGGAATTTCATTGAAAGCAGTGGTTTTGTTTGACACACACATTAGGAGGGTATGAAATAAAAACCTTGAGGCAGGTGGAAGACTGCCCTTTTGTAAAGTATCTTTTTCATTTCTTCTTCATACCCTCTCTCAATGAAATCAGTTTGATACTCTGTTTTTGGGAAAGAGGTTTTACCTGTAAAATCATCGAGTTCAAAGACCTCCGAAATGGTTTGAGGTGTGATGGTGACTGAAATACCCTTTATTGATGAAGTAATGGCTAAGGGCGTTTTGTCCTTAGTTTCAAGTTTGACATTTTTCCAGAATTCTTGTTAGGTATCCAGGTAAATCGGAGCATCACAGATCAACAAAGTTTTGTACTTTGAAGACGACAGAGCATCAATTATAGAGTTGAAGGTTGTGGTATGACTTGGTTTTTCAAGTAGACCCAAGTAATTATGAGGAGTTTTGAATGGAAGAGCCATGATTGAATCGAAGACGGTGAAGAACGAATGAAGAAGATGAGTGATTTTTGAGAGAATTTGGGAGAAACTGCTTTGTGAAAGGAATTTTGAATTTGATTCGACAGTGAAAACCCTGTTTGGGGTTTTGATCAGGGTTTTATAGGTGGAATAAGTGTATGCTGACGTGGCAACGGTTACTGAAGATCTGACGACCAAGTACTGTCCACGAGACAACCTCTGATGAGTAATGGATGACAGTTGTTAGGAAAGCACTGATGGAGCAATATCAGTGGTTTGCAATGGTTATAATGAGAACAGTGGATAAAAAAACTCATGTTTGATCAACAGTGATTAACTAGGAAATGAAAGAACAGAGGTTGACTTTCAGCAGTGGACAACATTTAGCAGAACAGATGTTTGAACCAAAAACAGTGGTTATGGCAGACTTTTAAGGATTAATGAAAATTTTCATTTTTAGCTATTTTTAAGGATGGGTTTTTGATTTTCTGAAAAATTTTAATGCTTTTATTCATAGAAAAACAGGATTTTGCCTGTTATTCCATGTTTAGCATGCCAATCCTAGAGATCAAGCTTTCAAAGGTGGATGTGTCCAAAGATTTTGTTAGCACATCTGTCAGCTGATCTTTAGTTGGAACATGGTGCAGAGAAATCAAACCTTTTTCATAGCAATCCCTCACAAAGTGATGTCTGATATCAATGTGCTTGGTGGTTGAATGAGAAACTGGATTTTAATGATATTTTCTACTGCTTGACTGTCCAACATGAGAGGTGTCTTTAAGGCAGTGATACCAAAATCTAGAAGTTGATTTTGAAGCCATAACAGTTGGGCTGTACAGCTTGCAACAGCTATATACTCTGCTTCCGCAGTGGATGTTGAAACAGCTGCTTGCTTTTTGCTTTGCCAAGACACTAAGCAATTGCCTAGGAATTGGCACCCTCTTGAAGTGGACTTCCTTGTTGTGTTGCATCCAGCAAAGTCACTGTTTGAGAAACCTGAAAGCTTGATATTTCCATCAGCTGGATACCAGATACCAAGTGTGGGAGCACCTTTGAGGTATCTGAATATCCTTTTTACAGCAATAAGGTTTGACTTTCTAGGGGCTGATTGGGATCTTGCACAAACACATGTTGCAAACATGATGTCTGACCTAGATGCAGTTAGGTACAACAAAGACCCAATCATGCTTCTATAGAGAGTTTGATCAACTAAATCATCCTTTTCATTAGACATAACTAACTTGGTGGTTGCTATGGGTGTACTACATGGTTTGCAATCATTCATATCAAATTTTGTTAAAAGTTCTTTGGCATATTTTCCTTGATAAATGAAAGTACCATTTTGCAGTTGCTTTACTTGGAGACCAAGAAAGCACTGTAGTTCACCCATAGCACTCATCTCAAACTCACTGTCATGAGTTGTCTAAACTCTTCACACATTTTAGAACATGTGCTTCCAAAAATGATGTCATCCACATAAATTTGGACAATCATCAGGTCTTTCCCTCTCCATTTTAAAAACAGTGTTTTGTCTATTTTGCCTCTTATGAAACCAATGGAAAGAATAAAGTTGGAAAGAGTTTCATACCAGGCTCTAGGTGCTTGTTTCAAGCCATACAAAGCCTTATTTAGCTTGTAAACATGATTAGGATAAAATGGATCCTCAAAACCAGGCGGTTGACAAACATATACCTCTTCTTGAATCTTACCGTAGAGGAATGCACATTTGTTATCCATTTGAAACACCTTTATGTTGTGGTTGACAACAAAGGCCAAGAACAGTCTAATAGCTTCCAATCTTGCTACAGGGGCAAAAGTTTTATCATAGACAATGCCCTCTTCCTGTCTAAAACCTTGAACCACTAGCCTTGCTTTATTCTTGATAACAATGCCCCTTTCATCAGTTATATTTTTGAAGACCCACTTTTTGCCAATAGGACTCACACCCTCTGGCAGTGGTACAAGTTCCCATACTTGTTGTCTTTTAAACTGTTGGAGCTCCTCTTGCATGGCCTTTACCCAGCTATTGTCTTTCAGTGCCTCTTAGTACTTGACTGGCTGATGGAGAGATAGAAAACCAGCAAAAAGACAGATGTTTTGGGATTGGCTTCTTGTGAGCACCCCTTCACTGATGTTGCCAATGATTTGGTCTAGATAAGATCTCATTTGTATGGAACAATGGCATTTAATGGTGAGGGTTGCAGATATGAATCATCTGAGCTAACAACTGTTGGTGACTTTGATGATCCAACAGTGTCTTGAAATGGAGGTGGAGGAATAGGTGGAATTGGTGTGGAAACATGTTGACTTTTATCCACTGTATGAGGACTTTTATCAACAGTGTTTGATGATGTGGAAGCAGGGGTTAATGGGCTACTTTGGTCAACAACTGTTGAGGTAGCAGTGGTTGAGCTTTGACAGCTGTTTTGAACATCTGCTGCTCTTGCAATGGATTTGAAGGTTTGTAGTGGAAGAATCACTTCATACCCCTTTTCTGATGGAGGATTTTGAGATGGACCTGCACTGTTAGCCTTGACAGAAACATTTTCAAAAGTAAATTTATCAAGATCAAATAATTCTGCAGGGTTTTTAGGGATTTTCATTGAAGAAAGTTCATTGAACTTCACATTCAAAGTCTCTTCCACTGTTTTAGTCCTTGTGTTAAACACTTTGTAGGCCTTAGCAGTGGTTGAGCATCCCAAATGATATCCACTGTCTACTTTGGCTGCAAATTTTGAAATTGGGTCCTTTAAATTTAAAATAAAGCATGGGCAGCCAAATACTTTAAAGTATGAGATCAGTGGTTTGATTTTATACAGAAGTTCATAGGCAGTCTTTTGATGCCTGGGGTTAATTAAAACTCTGTTATGGACATAGCAAGCAGTGTTTACTGCCTCTGTCCAGAAAGTTAATGGCAAACCTGAATCAGCAAGCATGGTTCTTACAGCCTCAATCAGTGTCTTGTTCTTTCTCTCAACAACCCCATTTTGCTCTGGTGTCCTTGGAATGCTGTACTGCCTTACAATTCCTTTTGACACACAAAACTCATCCAACTCCCTATTTCTGAACTTTGTGCCATTGTCACTCCTGAAGACTTTTACTGGCAAGTCAAACTGCTTTTCAACCTATTTGACTAAGTCTTGCAGAATGCCCGCAGTCTCATCTTTGGAATGTAAGAAATAAGTCCATGTAAACCTAGAAAAGTCATCTACAATTACCAAACAATGTCTTTTCTTTTTAAGACTCATGACTTTTACTGGGCCAAACAGATCCATGTGCAGCATTTGCAAGCACTTGTTTGTTTTGGACTCTTCAATGGACTTAAATGAGTTTTTATGTTGTTTTCCTTTTAAGCAAGAAACACAATGCTCAGGACAGATGAACAGTTTTTGAGGTAGACCTCTTACTAACCGCTGTTTTGACAAAGCAATGATTGTCTTGAGATTTGTGTGCCCCAATCTCATGTGCCAAAGTTCTGTCTCTTTGTTAGAGGCAGCTGAGAACAGACAGTCATCAGTCCTGGGGCTCTCTTTTGACAAATCAACTACATAAACATTGCCACTCCTTTGAGCAACAAGTTGGGTTTTTCCATTTTTTATTATTTCTTAAATCTTTTTAACCATTTCTGTTCCAACAATCCTACAACAATCCTTAGTAAAGAATGAGCCATATCCCTTATCAATCATTTGTGAGACACTAAGGAGGTTGAATTTTAGATTGTCTATTAGATTGACATTTTCAAACTTAACATTACCAGACTGAACTGTACCAGACCCCATCACCTTCCCTTTACTATTATTACCAAAGGATGTATCACCCCCTCCATGAGTTTTGAAATCTTTGAGTAGGGCGCTACATCCAATCATGTGCCTGGAGCCTCCACTATCTACATACCAAAGACTATCTAAGAATGCAGAAGCTCCCTGCACACATCAAGTAAAAGGTTAGTTCATGAGGGTCTCCAAAGCCAATAAGGCTTTGGATGGGGTCTCAACAGTGTCTGTGTTAAGTTCAGGTGGATGGACAGTGATTAGCTCAGGGGTTTGGACAGTTTTGGAACTGTTTTTCTCTAACCACTATTGGGGGTCCTGCCTTATCAGCTGCTGGTACCCAAAGGGATTCCTGTTCATTCTTGGTTTAGAAGGCTTTTTGTAAGCCTCATAAACATGTGGGACCCTAGGGTATAGTGGTTGACCTATACCTCTTCGGTATTGGTTTGTAGGGGGTGCATCAGTCACCTGAATTTCTCTTTTAACGGAGGTTTGGTTCAGTTGTTTTGTAACAGCTGTTTGAACTGGGACAAATAGTGGTTGGTTCTTGACAGATGGTTTTGATGAACTCATTGGTGTTTTTGAAATGTACTCTTCCTTTTTGACCTCAAAGGATTTCAAGTACACACACTGTTGAGTATAATGGTTTGTTTTACCACAGATGGTGCAGCTGTTTGTAGGTACAATGGTACTTGTTTTGTTAAGATCATAGGCTTTTAAATGAAAACAATCTTTGGTCAAGTAATTTTTCTTTTCACAAAAGTCACAAAAAAGTTTTTAATCTTTTCTCTTTTCTTCCTCTTTTCAGATTCCTTTGCAACAGAGTTTTGAACTACTGTTGGGATGTCTTTAAGAGGAATGACCTTGGCCTTTGGAGCTTTTACACCATCTATAGTTATGAAGTCTATTGGTTTGAAGTTTTCAAGGATGTCACACTCATCAGACCATGTGGGTTTGAATTGGTATTTCTCAATCTCCTCAAAGGTTGAGGACCCCACAGATCTTTCCAAAGTGATCTTGTTACCAAGTTTATTAGTTATTTTAACCTCTTGGCCATCCGTGTTTGTGGGTATGATTTTAACAGAGGTTTGAACAGATTCATTTGTGGCAGTGTTTTCAATTTGATCATGTTTTCTAAAACCTACACCAAATTTTACATTGCTTTTGATCTATTTTTCAAGCATAACTTCATAACCTTTGCATGATTCCACCCATTTTTCACAAGTGATTTGGGTGGATTCCAACTCCTTTTTGCAGGCTTGATATTTTTCTATCATAGTTTGGAGTTGGTCCTTGGTTATACTATGCTCTTGTTTGAGACTGCAGATTTCATTATCTTTTTCAGCCAATTTGATTTTTAGTTCTTTTAAAGACTTTTCAAATTGAACTTCATCATTTAGAACTCTATCCCTAAGGTTTTCATTCACCTCTTTAATGTTAGCAAAATGCTATGATGCATTTGTCTGAACACAGATTTTTAAGAACCTGAGGTGATACCTTAGCTGCAGCCATCATGGCACAATCACAAACATGCTCTTTCTCATCAGCCACCTTCTCTTCCTTTTCAACATGTTTCTTCTGTTCTTCTTCAGACCTGGGGCCAGACAGTGGTTCCAACAGGGGTTCTGAATTTTCTCCCAATAGTATTTCACCAGCAACAGCAGTAACCACTGCTTCAGCAATTTCATTCACTGTTTCAGCACTTGACCGTCCTTCTTCAGCACCCAGCCCTTCTGGTATTGACTCCAATGCTACAAAACAAAATTCATCACTAGGAACAACATCATTAGCATATAGAGCAAAATTTTCATCTCCTAGTTCATCAGGAAGCTGCTCCAGTCAACAAAGCCTTGGGTGAAAAAGCTTTGCTGATCTGGTTGTACCACTGTTGGTGCAGCTTGTTGAGGTGCAACTGTTGCACATGAACCTGAGGGATAGGGGCTTGGACATAGTGAATTTGAGGAACCGTGGTTTGGACATACTACACAGGAACAGGGGTTCCAGGGTTTGCATAGTGAGCAGTGTTCACATGGGCAGCAGGGGTATAATGGGAATACTGCACAGTGCTTTGGTAATTGTGTGGTCTTGAACTAGGGTGAGTGATAATAGGTCCATTGGTTTGACTCCTACATTCCCTAGCAAAGTGACCTAACCTGTTGCACTTGTAGCATTTGATTTTTGACTTATCCAACCCTACTTTTAGATTCCCATGCAACACTGGGAATTTTCTCCCTGTCCTTTTGTAAAACTTGCTGGTTCTAACACTCAGTAGTGCAAGTTGGTGTAATATGTCCATTTCCTCTAAGTCAGTTGGATCAAAATGCTGAAGATCATTGAGTTCAAAGCATAGATTGTCAGAGTTCTGGCTTTCTCCATTTACTGTGAATGCATAATTGGATGAGTGAGGATCAAAGTTGAAGTTTCCACCAGCAGTTATGTCAATAAAGTGATCATAACTCTGATCCTTACTACTGCCAGACTCTTCCTGACCCAAAAGAGTTGTGTTGCCAAATAAGTAGTCATCTGCAACTTTGCCAGACTTTTGCAACTTCTTTTTCTGGTTTAACTCCCTTTCATAGGTTAGGAGCTACCATAAAGTTGGGTCAGGGTCAGATCTTTGAACCCAACTGAATTTCTGGTCACAAAAGCAATTGTATCCCATTTTTCAGGTAGTGACCTAAGAAACCTGCTATTTTGTGTTGAATTAGCAAATTCAACATTAACAAGTCTTAGCACACTAATGAGACAACTGAATCGCTCAAACTGTTGTGTTAGTGATTCACCCTTAATGTGACAAAAGGTTTCATACTGTTGAGTTAAAATTTCCCTATTATTTTCAATCACTTCTTCAGTCCTCCCAAACTGTTCCTTCAGTGCATCCCACAAATCCTTGGCACTGTTACAGTGTAACAGCCCAACATAAATTTCATTTGGCAGTGCGGATGTAATGATGCTGAATGCCTTGGCATCTAGTTCAATTTTCTGAAAATCCTGGTCCGTATAATTCTCAATTTTCTTAGGAACAAAGACCTTTAGATCCTCAACACTCGGCACCATTGGAACGTGTGGTCCAAAGATAACTGACTTCCAAGATCCGATATTCTGTTGAGCAAGGATGTGACCCATCCTTCTCTGCCAGATGTTGTATTCAGATCTCTTCAACATGGGTGGTTTGAAGAGTGAGCCGATGTTATTGTTAACATCCTGTGATTGTGACGTCATCATGGTTGTTTTACAGGTACTGAATAATCAACTTTGTTTGTGATTACACCTTACTCTGTTTTTCAACAAAACAAACAATTATAAGTATCAACGATTATGAGCTGAACTTTTACGTCAAAATGATTGTTAGATCAAATTTGACTGTCCTTGCTCTGATACCAATTGTTAGGATCTGAGTTTCTTATGATTGTGTTTTTGTTTGATAATTATGAATATGAATGAGTATAAGTGCATCGGAATTAAAATGGAAACAAACTTTCAACTCACAATCAAATGGAAGAATTGTTTTCAACACACATGTTTGTCATGAAATCGAATGATTATATTTATTACAATGATTCAATTACACTTGCATGCATGCAATACAATCTCCCCTTAAGCCTGAGCTCACAGATGGTTTGTTCGTACAGAATAACTTGTGAAGAAAGAGCTAATAGGACAGTACAGGGTACTGTTCTATTTATAGTACAGACCAAACCACTATGGCATCTTTGCTGACGTCACCATGAAAGTGACATCTAACCTCCTAACAACCTGTAACCACTGACCTATACAACTACTGCTATTACAAACTACTGATTAACAATAAATACAAAGACAAGCTAAACTACTGCTTCTCATTCCACTGTTATACTCCTAGCAATGCTTTGTGTCTTCAGCAGTACTTGAACCATGCTAGTAGATTGAGCATCAGTGCTTGCACTTCAACAGTCTTTAGACTTGATCAGTTGTTGAAGATCAGTAGTTTTTGTAGACGGACGGCAGATGGAGGTCATCAGTTGTTAGGCCACTTTCAAGGGGAAAGAACTGTTGCATACAATTACTTATTGTAAATCCATTGATCTGATCCAGTTTTGGCTTTATCAACTATTCCTTTGGTAGGGTTCAAACCCAACAAAACAAAACTGTACGTAATCATAGAATACGATACTCGCATGTAACCGAACGACACCAAAACTACGTATGTTGAAGGTATACGTCATAAAATGACAAAATATGCGAATGTTCGGCAAAAAACGACATGTATACGCATCGAACTGAGGGAAACATGATAAAACTAAATCTGAAATAATGCGAAATACGATCGTATAGGCCTATGTCGTATCGTATATCGGCTTAATACGCATCGTATAGGTCTATACGATGCGTATTAAACTTTGAATTTTCAAAAAAATACCCCTGAATTTATCAGAAAAACAGGGGTATTTCAGTAAATTCATCAATTAATATGCATCGTATAGGCCTATACGATGCGTATTAAACTATAAATTTCTCAAAAATGTGTTTCAAATCAAAGGTTCCATCATTACAACCAGTTGTTTTCAACAGGGATGTAATGCAATGATTCCTCTCAATTGAGTAGACAAACACTTTCTTCATAGGACTCACTTGAATCGTCTCAGAAGTACTGAACAACCGAAAAACAACTTTCGTTTCATCAGCTGCATCGTTTACCATGGAACACATCCTTATTTCTGTAAATCGCACAAACAAGCATGCCTTGAACGAGTCTAGAACACTCGTAATCCTCAACCGGCTTTGAAACCAGATGGAATCTATTAGGAAACTATTCAATTTCACGGTGAGTGGAGAAATTAGCAACGGAGAAACTGTTCGACACAGACATGCATCAGGAAACAAGCATATAAAGAACCTTTAAAAGTTAGACATATTTTATTAGCTATTATATCTCGTTTAATAGTAAGATAAGAAGGATGGGATATCGACAGTTAGCTCGAAGAAGTTTCTCTTGATCAGGTGTTCCAATAGATTCTCCCTTTTAACAATGTCTTGTTAATTGTTTCATATGACATGCTTGGTAACAAAGAGGAACACTTTCTAATTCTTTTGTTCTTCAATCTTTATTACTTCTTAATGTTTTATTTTCTACTTTTAGAAACGTTTGACCACCTCACGACTGTAATAAAACGGAACATAATCCCAGATTGTCTAGAGAAGTGCTTTTATCATGTGTCATATGTTGGACGGAATATATGGATGGAAAGCCCGCATAGTTTGTTTTTTTATAATTTTACAGACGATTTAGAGAAACAGAGAATACGTTATGAGATTCTTCGAGAATTAGAAAAGGAGAAACTACGAAATGACAAGGGTGTTGGTCTTTTCTCCCACGTGTGATCCAAAGGTCGGTCTCGGGTGGGCATAAGATCCGTGGGCCCTATTGTCGGATTTGTGACTCCATGGAAGATTTGATTAAGGTAAGCGTGCCGTATCATGTGTCATAAAACGAAACATAATCCCAGATTGTCTAGAGAAGCGCTTTTATCATGTGTCATATTAGAGAAACATAATTTTACAGACGATTTAGAGAAACAGAGAATACGTTATGAGATTTTTCGAGAATTAGAAAAGGAGCAATTACGGAACGACAAGGGTGTTGGTCTTTTGTCCCACGTGTGATACAGATGTCGGTCTCGGGTGGGCATAAGATCCGTGGGCCCTATTGTCGGATCTGTGACTCCATGGAAGATGTGATTAAGGTAAGCGTGTCGTATCATGTGTCATGTGTCATGTGTTATAAAACGGAACATAATCCCAGATTGTCTAAGGAAGCGCTTTTATCATGTGTCATATTAGAGAAACATAATTTTACAGACGATTTAAAGAAACAAAGAATACATTATGAGATTCTTCGAGAATTAGAAAAGGAGAAAATATGGAAAGACAAGGGTGCTGGTATTTTCTCTCACGTATTTTATCAAATGAACTGTCACGTGTGATTGGCACGTGTGATTATCAAATGACAACTTCAGGGCTCTAGTCCTAGCTAGTTTCTCCCACGTGTGATCCAGCGAATACGTTTCTCGGATTCGCATTCGACACAACACAACAAAAAATAAACTTCAAAAAATCAGTGCCTTGATACGCATCTAATATGACACATGATAAAAGCGCTTCTTTAGACAATCTAGGATTATGTTCCGCAAATTGGGAACCACATATTCGTGTGTAAAAGCTCGAAAAGATGACCGAATAGAGATCTGAATATACCCTTGGTATTTGTTTACCACATGACACATGATAAAAGCTCTTCATTAAACACTGCATTATGACAATATTGACAGGGGTGCTAGTCTTTTCTTCCACTGTGCAAACTTGAAAAATCTCACCATAACACATTATAGACTGGTGGGCTTGAATGGTTTTAATATATTTCATCTTGGACTATCTAGTCTAATACTTGAAAATGGATATGATCGTGTCAAGATCTTTATCTATCATGTCATCGACCAACTACTCGAAATCCATTTCGTTTCTCGGGTTCGCATTCGACACAACACACCAAAAAATAAACTTCAAAAAATAAGTGCCTTGATACGCATCGTATAGGCCTATACGATGCATATCAAGCCCGCCACCAGACATAACCTGCACCTGTCAGTCTGTCATGTCTTTTACTTTATTTCAATATGCATCGTATAGGTCTATACGATGCGTATTGAATTGAAAAAGTGTGCGGATAGACAGGGGGTGTGCCATTAGAAAACGCCTTCTCTCCACCTTTCATTTCACAAACATTCTCTCTTTACTTTTTTTATCTTACAAACTTTCTTTTTTCACTTTCTCTCTCACCAACCTTTTATCTCTCCACATTTTCTCTCACCTACTTTGTCTCTAAGGCCCTGTTTGGTAGCCTCTTAATCCATTCAGAGGCTGCCTCTTAATGAAATCGTTTGTGGCCCTTATGTCTGAATGAATAAGAGGTAACCTTATGTCTGACTGGATAAGAGGTAACATCTGAATGGTAAATCATCACATGTCACATTCTTCTACATTATCTTTGTTAAACTCTTAAATGATTTCATTAAGAGACAGCCTCTTAATGTCATTTAGATGCTACCAAACAGCCCCTTACTTTTTTTCTACACTTTTCTCTCTCAATTTAGTTTTAATTCCAAATTAATTAATTTTGGTTTATTATAACGAGATTTTTTATGCGTAATTATATCTACTAAATGTTACATATGTAAAATAATGTTGATTTTAGTTGTTTAAAGAGTTAAATAATATTTTAGTTCTTGTGATTTACTCAAAATAAATATTTCAGTCCAAAAGATTTTATGACTTTTTTAATTCAATAGTTTGATTTTATATCATTTTAGGTCTTGTCCCCTAGCTTCATCAAAATTTTATGTTAACTAGTGTTTTTCAATGACGCGCGTTGCGCGAAAGGCATTGGTGTTTTCGATCGACATCATCGAGCAACTCTTGTTTTAACTGTTTCACTTCTTGCAAAGACTGAACGTAGACCCTAACTCTTGTTTCACCACTTAATAACCGTAAAAATTACAGGATTCATGTTTGCGGCATGGGTTGACATGTGGACTTCGAGCCTCCCCGCTGGTGAGTGACGTGTTGGGTCGGTTAAGAAAAAAAAGCCTAAAGCGTTAGGTAGATTTCGAACAGGGCGAGCTTGTCAAACGTCTTCCGCTCCTTGCCCCGGAACTCGATGTTGGCCACCGCCACCCGGTTTTCGTGACTTATATCACCACCCGGGACGCTATCGTAGTAGGCTTTAAAACGGTCGAGCTTCGGTCGTAGCTCACGCCACTTGTGTTAGCACGCGTTTAAATTGTGTCGGTCGTTCCCCACGTTGTGCCGGTAGCTAGCGAAAGCTTCCGGCCAGTAACGGGTCTCACCAGGTTGGCGGCCCTTCATTGCGTTGTGCCGGTATCAAGTGTGGGTAGCGGGTTCAGGTAGATGGAGTGAAGGGTTGGGGTGGCGATATGGACAGGCGGTGGGGTTGGGGGGTTTTATAGTGACTTGGGTGAACCGTTTGGCTTGGCCAAACGGTTATTTTTAAAAATTTAAACCTAGCCGCTATGGCCTAGCCAACCCAGCCAATGAGAGCCGGCTACGGAGGACCGCTAGGCATGCCCAACGCCCGGGCTGAAACTCCTGCCCAATGGGCCACGCCGAAACTCAAACCCACCTGGGGTGGTGACTTGGGCATTTGTACCAAACCCACACCTCAACCCTCGCCCCATACCTCATAGTCTAATAAATGAATATAAGGTATTGCTCAATATAAAAAAAATCACATAAAAAATAAATAATTAAAACATCACTAAATGAAATACTGTTCATTCAGTTTGTAAATTATCATATAGTAATTTTTCATGAAAAGACTAAAACACGCTTAGCCAATCTCTAAACTAATACTATATGTGTTCTTTCTATAGTATTAAATGAAATTATTTTTGTAGAATTGTCATTCTTTGGTGTCTCATCACTTTTAAATTATATATATATATACATATATATATATATATATATATATATATATATATATAAGGGATGGTTCAATTAAAAACCACTAATTAAAGTGAAAACCTGAAAACTAACTAAAAAAGCCTAAAACATACCAATTTTTTTTACAAATTTTCGCTAGTTTTTATATATATAAAAAAAAAATTTCAAAAAAAAAAGTTTTACTGCACATGTGCATTATATGTGTACTGCAGTACATTTTTTTTTGAAAGTTTTGTTTTTTTTATATATAAAAAATATAAAAAATTTGAAAAAAAAATTGGTATGGTTTTTAGGCTTTTTTAGTTAGTTTTCAAGTTTTCACAATAAAAGTAGTTTTCGCTTGTACCCTCCCCTATATATATATATAGGTACGGGATTAGGAGAAAACGCCCAAAAGTGTGAGAATGGTGAAAACGTATACTGGGCCAACACGTGGTGCGGGACATGATCAGGGTCTGAGGGGTTTTTTTCTCTTTTCAATATTCTTCTTTTTTCCCGATTTTCACGTGTTGTGACATGCTGCTTCATTTTTGGCGTGCAAGATAATTTTGGCATTAACTAGAATCATTAATTACTTGGCGTTTTACTGTTTTTCCCCGATTTCTTCTCGTTGAATTAATTCTTTTTGTGTCACATAGTTAAATTTTTTTTTTGGCGTTATAGCGTTTTCCAGGTCATTTTTTGGCGTTCAGGGTCTTTGTTAATGATTGTTAATAATACGAAATCAAAATAAACTAATAGTCTTCTGTGGATGGGATTACATCAGAGATGTACCCGTCGCTTTGTTCATCACTTTCTTCATACTCATCATTATCAAATTTTTGATTGGCGTATAACGCCATTAGCTTATCTCTTCTTTGCTGCAGCCTATTCTTGAATATCATTGCAACCCTGGATTTTGCATCGTTCAAAGGTGCTAAATCACAAAGTTGTTCACTGAGAAATAGCCTCACTGTCTTCAACATGTCCTCCATTGGAAATGAATATTGCACCCCGTGTTGATAAGTCACTTCAACCGTTCCTGCTTCTTCATGGATCACCCAACTGCTAAGTGTTGGTAGAGGAGTATCGTCAATATCATCATCATCATCATCATCATCATCATCTTCATCTTTTGCCAGAAATTTTCTCTGCAATCTTCTTGTTACAATTCGAGTTCTTTCACAGTCGTTAGCCATTGGAACCCCAAGGGCTAGTATATCCCTCTGAACCCCTTCATCCATACCAAGTATGGCTTTGATTGTCCTTACCTTCATGCTTCTCCTATCAGGGAACTTTATGATGAATCGTCTCTCCTTCCCTTCAAACCTCCATGCAATAACCTTAGCCATTTTTTTAAGTTTTTGGTGCTTTGGACAATATGTGGTGTTTTAGGCAATGTTTTTGGTGTGTTTGAGTCTCTGTTCTCATGGTCTACTTTTATAATGACTTTTTTTCCCGTGCATGACAGGTAATTATGGCGTTTTGAAAAAGATAAATAAATTCAATTCCCCAAGTATTTGGCTTTCAATATAATAAATGTTAGTAATTATGTTTTCGTTGTTTCATTTTACTGTATGCAATTACCGTGTTTTGTTTTCAGATTCATCTGTTTTTATGGTGTAACACGTCCAATCTTGACGGCCGTAATTATTGTTGGGATTGAACCCTAACAGAGGAACAGATAATGTAAAGCCAAAACCAGGTCACATCAGTGGATTCACAATAAGCAGTAGTTTACATTAAGCTTTCCCCTTGACAGTGGTTACATATCTGCTGATACACTCTAAGTACTGCTCTGAAGAACAACTGATGAACCAAACACTGATGAAACAACTAAAGACTGCTAAAAGGTAAAAACTGAGCTCTATCTACTGCTGTCTCTTATGTACTGCTGAAGACCCAAGCACTGCTCATTCAAAGACTGATCACCTTTTGAAGAAAGCACTGATGTTCAGGTAATCAGTGCTTAGGCTACAACAGTGGAACGTGAACAGTGTTAAACTTGTTTTGTATTTTATTATCAATCAGTTGTTAGACATCATGGTGACGTCAGCTGAGGTACATCAGTGGTTTGGTTTGCCTATAAATATGACAGTACTCTGTACTATTATATTTGATTCGTTTTGAGAGAGTTCTTCTCCTCAATTCAATCCTTTCATCTTGTGCAACCAACTCTGGAGTATCAGGCTGAGGGGGAGTTTAGTTTGTAAGCTTGCATTGTAATCTTTTGCTTTGATTGTAATCTTTCGACTCTATGAAAAACAAATGTTTATCAAACTATTTTTTCCTTTGATTGTGTTCACAAAGTTTGTTATTCATTTCCGCTGCACTTAAAACTACTCATATCCATTTGATTTGTTCAAACACCACAAACTAACACAATCATGAGAGCCTCAGATCCTAACAATTGGTATCAGAGCCTGGACAGTCAAATTCGATCTAACAATCAATTTGACATAACAGTTCGGCTCAAAAATTCATTGATACTAAGGTTGGTTGCATTTTGTTGAAAAACAGAGTATCGAGTAAATCATGTTCAAAATGGATATTCAAAAACTCTGCATATCAACCAAGATGTCATATGACACACAAATTTCACACAACGGGTGAATTCATGCACAAGACACTCATGGTTTCCAGATCTGAAAATTATGTTTGAGTAAACTATGAGATTATTTCCTATTTTCTAAATTGATTTCAATTGTTGATGTGTAATATGTGATGTTTTCATTAAATACTAAAGTACAAACCTCAGATTAACGAAACCTATGTTCATAAAAACATTGTTGTTTTGTTAAAACAAAAAGAGGGAAATTAAAACTTTAGTCATTCAGATCTTATGTGTTGGAAACAGGTTGAGATCCTCAAAAGGAACAAATCAACTTTGTTAATAATACATTAAGAAAATCAGGGGTTCACATAGTCCGTATCATATGTAGTGTGAGATTGGTTGAAAAAGTTGTGCAAACATAACCAAGTCTCTCAAAATATTACTGCAAAATGATTTCGGACTAATATTCACAAAAACTCTGAAGTGTGTTTATCTCAAAACTTTTGAATTCAGAAGAAAAGGGTATAAACTTAAAACACTTAAGAGTCAAAGCTTGGGGTAATAATGGTCATTAAGCAACTGTTTGTGCTCACTGGTTCAAGAAAGTTCAGGTGACATTAGTGTTCCCAGTGATTGAACTTACAAAAGGACTAGACAAATTTTCAAAATCATCACATAGTAACTAGATCTACAACAGGATCTTCAAAACTTATGTGTCCATGTGTCCTCATGTTTGCAATCAACTGACAAAGAAAATGGTACCAAACAGTGGTCAAAATGTTTCCAAAACATTCTACTACTGTAGTCAAACCACTGACCATTTTCATAAAACTTGAGAATGATATGATTATGTTTTCTATTTTAAAAGTACCAGATCCTTTTTGATGCTGTTCTCAGAAAATTCTTTAAATTTTTATATATAAAGGATTCTCTCGAATAATCAGGATATATTATTCATTTTTTTTGAAGTAATATATTTTGAACTTTTGCTTGTTTTTGTTGGCATTTGTTTCACTTACCTGTCAGGACATAGTACCTTATTTTTGTTGGTATTATTGTCCTCATGAATGGGTCAAAAGGGAATGGTACATGTTCAAGATCTTGTCATACTCAGGTTTGCTCCTAAATTTTTATCAATGGTTGATTACTAACTGTGCTTGAATTACTAGGGTACTCATGTTTTAATTGAATATTAAACGAAAATGAGTTGCCTTAGCAAAAAGTTCTCATCATCTGGGGTACTAAACCACTGTCCATCAAAATTGACATGTGGCAAAACCTTGAATGAAAATTCTCAAAACTGTTGCTGGAATACTTGTCCTTCAAATCTGTACCATTTACCCTAACCACTGTTTTGTTCCATCGTCTGATCACTAAATACTGTCCACTGTTGAAAGTTAGTCACTGATCCTTCATTATCTCGACAAGCACTGATATTCATAATCAGTGTCCTATCCACTGATATGCTATCCACTGATAGTAAAAATCATCCACTGTCCACAATTTTTACCGTTGTAACCACTGAGGCTTGATACGTCAGTGGCCCTTAAAACAACTGTTCTCCATCCTTCATCCATTTCATCAGTGATTGACACGTGGTCAATTTTTAACCTTCAGATCATAATAACCGTTGTCACATCAGCGATCATTTTTTCCCTAAATAAAACCCTGATCAAAACCGCAAACAGGGTTTTACACTGTCGAATTGAATTCCAAAGTTCTCTTCACAAAGTAGTTTCCAACTTTTCTTCCCAAAACACTCTCCGATTCTTCTTCATCAAAATGGCGAAGTCAAAATCGAAATCAAAATCTACACCAAAATCACCATCATCTTCAAAAGATGTCGCCCAAACAACCGAAGAAACCATTGAGATTCCATACAAATCACCTCATAACTACGCGGGTCTCCTCAAAAAACCTACCGATAACCACACCTTCGACTCCATCATTGATACACTATCTGCATCAAAGTATAAAACTTTGTTGAAAGCAGATGCTCCCATTTACTTGCAAACCCAGAGAGAGTTCTGGAAAAAGGCAACGCTTGAAAAACAAGACGATAAAGTCATTGCCATCAACTCCTCGATACAGGGTAAAGCAATACAGATAACACCAAAATATATCTCCGAAGTCTTTAATCTCAACGATCAGGAAGGTAAAATTTCTTTTGACAAAGCCGAGATGAAAACTGATTTTGTAAAAAAGGGGATATGCAGAACAATCAAAGGTAGATACCTTACAAAAAGGGTATTTTCAATCTGCACCTAGGTTTTTATTTCACACACTTTTAAGTTGTGTTTCAAATAAAACAATAGCATTTAACGAAATACCATTAAAGATTCAATGCCTGGGGTATGCTATTTTAAACAATAAAGATTACAATTACTCCCAGGAGATCTTCAATGACATGGTTAAGAATGTTGATAGCAAATCATTTCTTCTTTTTCCAAGATTTCTGAGCTATTACTTTAAACAAAAATTTGAAAAAGAGGATGAAAATTTGCCCAAACAAGGTGTCCATTTTCAAATAAAAGGCTTAACAAAAGAAACATTTTCCAGAATGATGGCACCAATAAAAACAAAAGCAGGGGTACCTGAGCAGATTTTAGCGGTTACAACTGCTCCTCAGGTATCAGCTGCTGAGCCCACTGCTCCAGGTGATCATGGCAGCACTACCACTGCTTTGAAACCCACACCTAAAATTACCAAAAAGACCAAAAGAAAAACATCCAGAAAACCCACCAAACCCAAAACAAAGGCAACTCTGGAAGATGAGATCCCAGAGCAACTGCCAGTGACAAAACAAATGTCACCACAAACCACTGCTGCTACTTCCTCACAGCAGTTGGAAGAAAGATCTCAACCCATGCCTAAAACTCCTCCTGCATCCTCACAAAAGGATCAGGTTGTAATCACAGGGACACCAAATTATGAAGCTCTGGATCCACTCGGATCTATCTTCCACAGTCCTGATCCCAAGGACATGTCTCTTTCAACACCTATACCCTCACCAATCATAATGCCACAATCCATGCTACCTTTGTTGCATGCAGCTGCTATAGCTCAGACACAAACCAGTTCCTCTCTATCACCTATCACTGAGAGTATACCCCCACAAGTGACTGGGTCTGATGCTACTACTCCTGCTATCCCAGCAACAATTGAGGAGGTTACACCCCCTGAGTTACAAGTAACTCTTGGTGGTAGTTCAAGTGGAGCAGCAACTACAACTGATGGATCAACAGATCTTCAGTTGGACAGTTGTTTCATCAATAAGACTCCCTTGAAGGCAATTTCTTCTATAGCACCTTTGATAACCACCAGTGAGTTTGTTTTAACCACTGGTACCATAAAAGGATTATCAAGTGCTGAAGAAAGAAGTCCCCAGTACCAAGAACAAGGGGCATCAATGGGTGATTTTTGGGACTCTGTTCCTAAGTCACACATTGATACAACCACCACTGGTGGGGATTCAGATGATCCTACTAATGTAGGTGATGATTCAAAATATCAGGAATTGACGAAAAGAGTTGAAAAACTTGAAGATTCAGTTGTTGAAATTAAAGACATGGTGCAAGAGATTTTAAAAGCTCAAAAAGCACAAGCCACTGCTGTTCCTGCTCAAGCACCTGCACAACATGCATTTGCTGCAAATGAGCTTTGGAATATTTTTCAACCCATGCTTGAAAAACAGCAACATATGGCTGATCAAAAGCATGCTATTCATGTACAAATGCTGACCAACACGGTGGAATCAAGGTTTAAAGACACTCAAGCAGATATCAAGGCTATAAAGGCTAGCATTCAAAGCGCCTCTGGAAAAGTTCCTTCTTCCCTATCATTTCTTGATAACCCCCCTTCAGATAATGCCAAAAAGGGGGAGAATATCAAGATGTTGAGAAAAATGAATAAGATGGGAATAGAACATGGTCTTTATATTGAGCCTGAAAAAGAAAAAGAAAAGAAAAAGCAGGTCTCAAAATCTGTTAGTCAAACAGCTGATACAGCAGTAGTTACAAAAACTGCTGTCAGTAGCCAAACAGCTGCCATTTCATCAACACACACACCTTCAACACACACCACTCTATCACACACCATCACAACCACTGTTCCACCACCATCATCATCTACAATCATATCACCAGCACTGCCCCCTGCCATAAAGCAGAAGACAGCAGATGTTACAACATCTGCTGTAATGACAACAGTGATTGAGACACCAGTTGTTTCAACCACTGTCAGTCAACCACAATCACAAACCACTGCTATCAAATCTCAAACCACTGATCCACCCAAAAAATCATCAGCCTCTCCTACATTAAAAATGAGAAGGATTTTCACCCCTGATGATGAGTCACCACCACCATCACCACCATCAAAAACTACCTCACCTCTTCCATCCCCTGCTCAAAAGCAGAAGACCTCTACTGACACATCAGTAGTTGTAATGACAGCAGCAGTTGAGACACTAGTTGTTTCAACAGTTGTTAGTCAACTATCCACCACTGCTCTCACCTTTCCTAAATCACAACCAAAGCTCTTCAACAGAAAAAGAAAGCCAATCACTGCCGATGAGGGCATACATGATCCTAATGCTGCACAATATCCACTGGAACTTGAAGCTATCAAAAATGAGATGAGGCAGTTCTACACAGAAGAAGATTCTTCAAAAAGAAGATTCTCCTCACTCATAGGCTACATGCCACCAGAGGATATGGATGATTACCTCAAAATCAAGGCAAGGCAAGCCAAACTAAGAGCTAAAGTTGAGAGTGAAAGTGAACGTCTAAGCAAAGAAGGCATTGCTAAAAGACTGGATTTCTTCCTCAAAAAGGTAAAGCAGATGGAAGAGTTTGCACAAGAACTAAACAAAGAAAAGGCAGATCAAAAGAAAAAGTTAAGAAAACAATATCTAGCCTACATCATGAAAGAAAAATTCTATCCTGCTGAAGAAAAACAGTTTGAAGAATGGCCAATAGTCGCTCTAAAGCATGAGACTGAGAGGGTTGACAGAATGAAGAATGATCCTACAAAGAAGAAAAATGCTCCAAACTGGAACAAATACAAAAAGCTCATTGCTGACCTCACTGCTGAGTACAAAAGAAAGAAAAAGGAGATGGTGGATGCAAAAATGGATACTGCTGAAGCCATATCCAAATGGTCAAAACAGCAGACTGATGAAGCCTATGAAATGCTGAAGAAAAGGGAGATAACTGTTTCAGGCACTTCAAAGAAGCAAGAACAAATGATAAAGCTTGAACAGAAGATAGGAAACCTCAAAACACTGTTCCGGTCTACTTTTGTGACAAACCAAGAAGAAGAAGAACAGCTGACCAGTGAAGAGGTAAAAGAAAAGGAAGTTGAGTACTTCACAGAATCCATCAGGAAAATGGGTCTAAAAGAAGAAAGCTCAGAAAAACTTCAAAACCTTTTTAAAAGGGTATTAACCAAACCTGCATCACCAGACAATTCAACAGACATGACAGACATAGAAAGGCAGGAGCTGATTGAAAGAGAAACCGCAGAAGATATAGCTGCAGCAAATGATGTCATTGAAATGGCCTTCAAAAGAATGTCTGAAAGTCTGCAAGTTTTCACAAGGCCAACATCTCCCAACTCATCAACAAATAAATCTCTCCCAAGAAACCCATTGGGTTCGAAAGTACTAAAGTGGATGTCTGATCAAAAGACCCACGTATTGACCCTGGTCAGATCCAATGGCGAAGTGAAGTATATATCAAGGAAAGAAGCACTAGGCCTTAGTGTTGAAGATTTGCAGGATCTCCTTGAACTTACACTGTGCAGGAATGAAGATGATATAAGTTCCAGAGACTTTGAAGCAGATTTTAAAAGAGAAGCAAAAGAACTTTTGATGAGGAATAAAGATCCAGAATAATGAATGGCTTTGGCATTATCTGTTCCAGGGGGAGATTGTTGGGATTGAACCCTAACAGAGGAACAGATAATGTAAAGCCAAAACCAGGTCACATCAGTGGATTCACAATAAGCAGTAGTTTACATTAAGCTTTCCCCTTGACAGTGGTTACCTATCTGCTGATACACTCTAAGTACTGCTCTGAAGAACAACTGATGAACCAAACACTGATGAAACAACTAAAGACTGCTAAAAGGCAAACACTGAGCTCTATCTACTGCTGTCTCTTATGTACTGCTGAAGACCCAAGCACTGCTCATTCAAAGACTGATCACCTTTTGAAGAAAGCACTGATGTTCAGGTAATCAGTGCTTAGGCTACAACAGTGGAACGTGAACAGTGTTAAACTTGTTTTGTCTTTTATTATCAATCAGTTGTTAGACATCAGTAGTTTTGTATAGAACAGTGTTTATAGGTTGTTAGGATGTTAGATGTCACTATCATGGTGACGTCAGCTGAGGTACATCAGTGGTTTGGTTTGCCTATAAATATGACAGTACTCTGTACTGTTATATTTGATTCGTTTTGAGAGAGTTCTTCTCCTCAATTCAATCCTTTCATCTTGTGTAACCAACTCTGGAGTATCAGGCTGATGGGGAGTTTAGTTTGTAAGCTTGCATTGTAATCTTTTGCTTTGATTGTAATCTTTCGACTCTATGAAAAGCAAATGTTTATCAAACTATTTTTTCCTTTGATTGTGTTCACAAAGTTTGTTATTCATTTCCGCTGCACTTAAAACTACTCATATCCATTTGATTTGTTCAAACACCACAAACTAACACAATCATGAGAGCCTCAGATCCTAACAATTATGGCGTTTTGTTTTCCAATGGTGTTTAGATAAAGATGGGACTTGTTGTTTTATTCTCTTTGCACATTGTTTTAACCTTTTTTTAGATTTATTATAATAGTACTTGTTCAAAGTAATTTTATTATGGTTTGGTAGTTTTGGGACGTTTTATGGCATGATGGCGTTTCACAAGCATTTTCCCGTTTGGCGTTTTATTATATTTTTCATTATAGGATTAATGTATTTGTTGTTCTTAGCTTAAAATTACATAACAAACAACAGAAAAAGAAAATTAAAAAAGAAAACAAATAGAAGCAATTTATGATCTAAATCTTCAGTGTCATCAGTCTCTTTCTTCTTTTGAAACTATAAGAACTGTCACAAATAAATGGCGTTTTGGGGTTGGCGTGGTTTATTTTCATTGTTCATGTGTTGAAGTGTCTTTGTGGATGTTGGATACATAGATCGACTCCGTGTGGGTGGATGCTATATGCCCGTCATCTTCATTATAATCATCGAGGCCAAAGTAGCATTTACACTGGGATAGGTCTCTCCTACTCATCCAAACCTTCTTCAAGAACAAAGAAGACAAAATGACAAATGGGTGTCATCAGTCCCTCTTTCTTGAATTTTGTCCATCTCATACAGCAAAATCTTACTCCCCTCACCTAACAAATCATTCAGCGAAACTTCATGCAAAACATTACTGAGTATCAAAGAAAAGATGTTTGCCATCATTGATTTCTCTCAACTTTTTGGCATTTTACATTGAGTTGTATTTTTTAGGAACCATTGTGTTTTTTGTATGTTTTTTTGGTGTGATAAACGGAATGTGGTGAGACGTTTCTATTTATAGGATTTTTTTAGCTCGTAGTTTAGAGGCGATATTATTTTTATAATAATAAATGCAATTAACATTTATCCGGATGTAAGGCTTGGCGTTTGTATATTATGGTGTTTTACATTTTATGGCGTTTTTTGTAGCTTGAGAGCTTAAATAAAAGCACAGAAAAAACTAAGCAGTGATAAAATTGGCTTTTTATATTTATTTGGCATTTTATATTTCAACGGTGTTTTATGTGAGAAATGATGTTTTACTTTTTTTACCCTTAATGAAGCGCGTCCACATAATAAAATTTAAGTTATTTACGAAAACGCCACCGCGCCAATCTAGTCCATAGATTGTTTTGATCAGGCGATCCATAACCGTTCTCACACTTCCCACCGTTTTCTCTAAATCATGACCCTATATATATATATATATATATATAGGGTAGGGTTCATGCGAGAACCACCTTTATTGCGAGAACCACGAGAACCAATGTGAACACATGACATTACTATAAATACATAATAAAAATTAAATCAGCTGCCTCCTCCTCCTAGACTTCAAACATCAGATTAAACCATCATTTATATTCAGTTTAGATCCGGATTCCATTCTCTACACAGTTCGTCATCTCAGTTCACGTCACACTCCAAATCCCCTAAAATTCATTATCTCAATCTTATAATTCATCATGTATTCGTCATTAAAATTAGTCGATATCAGTGCGTTAACAACATAATAACCGATTGCACATTCATATTCCAATCTAAATTAGGGCAAAACGATCGTAATGCACAGATAGGGATAATCGGAAGAACACAAGTCGTCTAACGGATTATCGATCCTCTGTTGCATCGTTCCTGGAATTTGTAAGTTCATACACCTTGTTTTGTAGTCATATATGATAAAAAACTATCAACCGCCGATTCAGAGATGTTATTATGTGGTTGTTACATTTAAACAGTTGTTTCATAAATGAATTATTGAAAATCGTGGTATATATATGATTTTTGAGTGAACAGAAGGGCTAATGTTGTGATGAACTATGTGTAATGTGGTACTGATGTGTTGTTTTATGTATTTTTTTATTAAGTTTATGCCTTTTTACTACTGAATTATGATTGTCGACAAGTTATGTGGTGTTAATGCACATGTGCATTAACATGACAAAATAGGCATAATAGGCTTACACGAAACAGGATAATAAGATAATTTTATGATCTATACAGTTAATGAACATGTGCACTAAAACGAAATAATAGGCTTATACAGAATAGGTTTATACATACAGTCATGCATACGTGCAAAGTTTGACAAATTACGATTACACTGAATAAGACAATGAGGTGTGTGATACATAGTTATGCACATGTGCATAAAACGTAATAGTATGTTAACATGTACATAAATTTGAATAGGATTCACTTAATAAATCAATATAATAAGGTGATTTTGTTTTTATATAGTTATGCACGTGTGCATAAATTGTCATAGTTGGTTAATATGCACATTAATTTGAATACTAATCTCAATTATTTATTCATAAATGATATATAATTTGAATGTATTGTTATTTTGGTGTTGTTTTTTGTTATGACATACAGTTATGCAGTTATATTAATATGTAATTAGTTATGTTATGCAGTTATATGAACCTGTAACTCATGGTTGAATATGATAATAAGGTAGCATTGTGTGATATACAGTTATGCACATGGGCATAATTTGATAGAATAGGTTAATAAGGTCATTCATGTTGATTTACATGTGCATAGTTTGCCATAATATGCTAACAAGGCCAGTCATGTTAATGCACATTTGCATAATTATGCAAAAACCCGTTTCCCAAAATATATTTAGAATGGAACAAGAGAAACGATGACTGGTGGCGGACCAGTACAATCAGGATAATATAAACTTTATGGGGGTTTGGAATTTGTCGAGAAGCCCAAGTCTGCCGAAGAATTACTGGAATGGCACGAGTTGATCTGGCTCCTCGATAATGTCACTTTGTCCGATGGTAAAGATGGTTGGGAATGGTTGGGAGGTAATAACTCTGATTTTTCAGTCAATGCTGTCAAGAACTTCCTGTATAGCGGCTCCTATTTCAGCAGCAGGCACGTTGTGAAATGGTTGAAATGGGTCAAAAAAATGCAATATTTTTGTTTGGAGGGCGGTTTTAGATCGTATTCCCACGCTGACTGCACTCCGCGATCGGAACTGTGGGGGCGGAGATGTGAAATGTTGTCTGTGTGAAGATAGCGATGAAACAGTTGAACACCTTCTTTGTTCGTGCAGTGTAGCGTCGGCTGTCTGGTATCACATCAGTCTGTGGTGCAAGGTGAGTCCTTTTATTCTGTTTTCGGCTAAAAATATCGTAATTGCCTCTGAGTTTTGCAATCTGGATAGATAAGTGAAAGAAGCTTTACATGGCATTATGTTCGTGACAAGTTGGTGTATATGGTTAGCCAGGAACAATAAAAGGTTCTCAGAGACTCAAGTTAACCCCGGAGAGATTATCCGTAATATTAAGTCCGTCGGTTTTTTATGGTATAAGAATCGGTCTAAAATAGGTCCGTGAGTTGGGAAAAATGGTGTAGTTTCGATATAAGGTAGCTGCTAGTTTTCAGTCTTTAGGTTCTTGTGTTGAGTTGTTGTTTTTTCGTTTTGCTGTAGTGGTTGGTTCGGCCGCCTCTGTATTGGTGGTTAGCTTCTGTGAATAACATTTGCATTTAAAAAAAAGTTATGCACACATGCATAGTTTGTCATAATAGTTTTGTTACTAATTGATGTTAAATATGATTGGTGGTAATACGAAATTTGATTTGGTAAGGGTTAAATTTTTTTTTTATTGAAACAAACCTGTTGATAAGGTCAGTCATGTTAATGCACATGTGCATAGTTATGCACATGTGCATAGTTATGCACATATGCATAGTTATGCACATATGCATATTTTGTTAGATTAAGTTAATATGAATGTATTACGGCATATGCACACGTGAATCTTTACTTTAAAACATAAACATTGTACATATTGTATATAATATGTTTACTGCACATGTGCACAAATGAAATAACTGATGTAATATATGTAATGTATGCAGGAAAAATACATTAGAAACTGCTAATGGATTGACAACAAAGGCATATTTGATTAATAGGTTGAAAGATGAAAATTTATCAGAAAATGATAGACGAAGAGGTGTTGAAATATGAGGAGTGTTGGAAGACGCTTAGAAAATGGAAAGAAGAGCAGAAGGTGTGAGGTTGTGAACTAAAGCGATTGTTATGTGTAGGTAGTTTGTGGACATGCAATACGGATGATCAGGTTGTGCATAGTTATGCACATATGCATAGTTATGCACATATGCATATTTTGTTAGATTAAGTTAATATGAATGTATTACGGCATATGCACACGTGAATCTTTACTTTAAAACATAAACATTGTACATATTGTATATAATATGTTTACTGCACATGTGCACAAATGAAATAACTGATGTAATATATGTAATGTATGCAGGAAAAATACATTAGAAACTGCTAATGGATTGACAACAAAGGCATATTTGATTAATAGGTTGAAAGATGAAAATTTATCAGAAAATGATAGACGAAGAGGTGTTGAAATATGAGGAGTGTTGGAAGACGCTTAGAAAATGGAAAGAAGAGCAGAAGGTGTGAGGTTGTGAACTAAAGCGATTGTTATGTGTAGGTAGTTTGTGGACATGCAATACGGATGATCAGGTTTGTTAATATTTGTTAATATATGATGTATTATGTTGTTTGGTAGAGGTAATGTTGGTATTGCACATGTTCAAAGTTTGATATACCATACATATTGGTATTTTATAATGTATTATGAATGGTTATATTTGTTAATTTAGGATGTCATATTTTGTTTAGTACAGTATATGCCGGTGATGCATATGTGTAATAACTAGTGTTGTTCAGATTATGTAATTCCTTATGATAAGGGTGTTATATTTACTTGTTGTTATACAAAAATTGTGTGATAGTGTGTTAATGTTGGTAGTGCACATGTGTAGTAATAAAAAAACAATAAACATGGTAGTAATGAATACGTATATGTTTTAAAGTATTGTATATTTGTTCATATCATATTAACGTATGTGGTACCCTATTATGTATGGGGTACCACATTACATATGTTGATGTATATGTAAATGAAAACATATGTTGATGTATATGTAAAGGAAAACGGATTATATGTAGTTAGAATATTCATGTATGCACATGTGCATTGGAAGAAACAATAACAATGTGTAGTGAAACAGTAAACATGTATGCACAAGTGCATTGTTCGAAACAATAACCATGTGGAGTGTATGTGGTACCCTATTATGTATGGGGTACCACATTACATATGTTGATGTATATGTAAAGGCAATCACACACCGATTTTTATCAAAAGGCAATCGCACACCGGCACCGGGTCGTACACTTCTTTAGCAGCCATATACTAAGACTTTGAATATCGGTTCTCGGCCCAACCTGCCCAAACCTTATCAGTCCCGAGTTCTAGCCCAACCCTCGCTTAATAGGGACGTGTACATACTCATGTGCGTACCCCATAGCATGGCAAAGCACAAAAGGTACGAAACCCTAATTCCTCTACATGGGACGACATCACCTGCTCCTTCGAAGCTTTTCCTCCTCGATCTTAGGCTGACTCTTTCGCATCTCATATTTTGGTAAGTATATTATCACAATGGATTCGATACGTAACAGTACTCATCTTTGTTTGATGCTCTACTTGAATGTTATAATGATGATAATGAATCTGTAAGTAGTAGAAAGCATGTTAAACATTATCTAAATTGTACAAATGATAACCTGATCCAACTAGGGCTTGATATGATTGTATAAATCTTAATGAAAACAATGTTATAGCCAACTGTGTGATCGATATAGGGTATGCTAGTCACTGTTAATGAATGATTTAGGGTTAGGTGAATACTTTGTGGAAACAAAATGTGATGATTAATAAAGTGCACATGATTGTTCATGCATGACCATCGATGATCTAGTGGTTATACACGTACGGCTTTGAGTGGAGGATTAGATTTAAAGTTGTTATTGTTTGAGGGAATGCATGGAACTAGGGTTAATATTAAATATAACAAATAAGTATGAGTTACATGATTGGTTGATCAATTTTGTGATACATGTGGCTGCCATATTCATTGGTTGAAATCTATTGAAATTACGGAAGTGATGACATGTTAAACACAAACAAATTGCATACAAACTGGATCGCATACAATCACACACTTGCTATAGGATGCACATCCACTTGGACCTGGTATATTAATTTGGGCTGCACGTTTAATTTAGTTGATGGATCTAGTAAAGTTTTGGGCCGCAAAAGAGATTGAGTCTCACTATATTCATATTATAAACCCATAGTGAATCGCACGAGTCCAGCCCATCGGACAATTTTACGTGTACGGGCTTTACTTGATTAACGGGCCGCACACCTCATCGTGTGCGCTGGGAACAGTTGGGCTGTGTTGTGTGGACTTGCACACTTCCATGGCAATTGTACACCGGCCCACAAACCCGAGTTCAATAGCATAGTTTTACTTGGTTTGGGCCTTATATTGTTGGGCTGGGCATTATATACGTGACGTAGGAATTGCATATTTGAACTATTCTTGCACACACTCATGCGAGTGACAAAATAACCGGTTAAGCAATATTATGATACATGAACATGTTATAGAAACTGATAGGTGATTCGAACGACTGTTACATGTTATGCAGTGATGTTTAATACACACAACCTACTAGAGTGTGTAGTGTAAGTTAATACGAAACTGATTGTCAACAAAAGGGTGATATGATCAGTGTGACGCATGATTTCTTATTATGATTTTTATGACATTATGTGCACTACTGTATGATACTGGTTTTGTGAATGTGGATTACATGACTTACGTGCATACAAGCTAATTATCTTTGGTAACCACGGTAGGGATTGGTTGGCCAACTGGCAACGGGTAATGTAATGTATCATACCGAGCAATCTAAGATGAGTTCACTGCTCTTTTTCCAAGCATGCGTCCCGGGGAGGGACATCTGGTAAACGTTCCGGGGAGGAATATCGGGTAATGGGTTTGACTGGAATTGTTAAACCTGGGTTGTTGGTTAATACACGTCTATATCTATCACTCAAGTCCCTCCTACCGATTGTTGCTTGTAGGGCAACGGGGTATTAGTTAGTAGTGCTACTTAGGTTTGGCACCCTCACACCGCACCGGGGAGGTCGGCGATGAACTAATGACCCCCATCTTGATCATTGCTTTGATAGAGGCAATGGGGTTTAGGGAAAATAATCTGGAGCCATCTGCGGTAAGCGTGTGATTAACAACATCGAATCTGTGAAACGTTTTAATCTGGTAACGGGTATCTAAACACGTTAACAAAACTTTGAACTCACCAGCGTTGTCTGACACACTTGTCTGCATGCTTGTAGGTCTGTAGGGTTATAGCATGGAACTTGCTGTCTGGAAGGCTTGAGTGGTCATGGGTCGAGATTCATGGATCGCAAGACAAGTCTAATGGTTTTCGTACATGTGCTTTATGAACCACTTAACAGACGATTAATGCTTCCGCTGTATACAATGATTTATATGTAACATTTTGTAACACTTTATGTTAATGTATGAAAGTTTTATTTAAATATATTTATGAGTTCAATGTGATTGGTGGCTAAGATCCTGGTACGTCACACGCCCCGCGGTGTTTCCACAAGTGGTATTTTGGGGGTGTGACATTTTTAGACATAAAAATATATCATTTTCACTAAAAACAATCATGTGGGACTCGAGTTTATACAAAGGAGCTAGGCCCCGGATATTATACAAACAAGTGTGCATAGGAATATATGTGTATAGGTGATTGTATACATATTCGGATAATCACCCACCAACGAGTTTAAACGAACAAGGGTTTTCCAAACGAGACAAACGATAGTAAGTCTTAACAAGAATTGGTGGTAGACTTGTACACCTAACAGGCGATTAGACCTAGGTGTCTTAACGAATTAGGACGCTTGTAGGTCGAAGACGATACATGGAACCTTGTGTATTGCTAGCATTGTCCCCAGAATGCAAATTGTAAGTTTCATGACCCCTCTTTTAAATATTTTATTTTCAAAATTAGGGGGAGATACATGTTACACAATGGTATGATAGTTATGAAGTGGAATCAACTATGTCATTATGTGTGCTTAAGTGGTAGTGCATTTAGTAGCCATTATTCACATTACAGACCGGGGAACAATTGGATAGATCTATTGAGTGTGGGCAAGCTCCACTCCTTGTCCTTAAGACTCCGTGGGAGTGCTTTTGTGTCCAACAAGTTGTGTGTCACTAGGACTTAGTGGCTCGGTACGACGGAATATTGTCAAGGTTTGGTTACTAGCTTATGTCGATACATTCGTTAATGTCGTGGCTAAACATTAATTGATAAACAAATTTTATTGAAACTATGCATACCGGTTTTATTCAAAGTTTATCAAATGCTATAAAGATTCAATTATGTCAAGCAAAACCTGTGAATTCACCGACATCATGTTGACAATTTACGTAACATGTATTTTAGGGAAATAAACGCCATTGCATGGTTTGGAACTCAAGGACTAGGATTGCATAAACGATGTCATTTTGGGGGGGTTTGTCTTGTATTTCTTGCCTTCGTGCGATGATATATTGGCCAAAGCCTAGTTATCAAGTCTTATATTTTGTTTAAATATATTTTGTGAAACTTGAAGTTTATGGTTCATGTATGCAAACGAAATACCATGGTTTTGTAAACATATTTTCAAGTAATATACATTTGACATGGTTAGATTATTTTTAAATAATGTACACGCTTACTATCGAATGTTATGAAAACCTTTCCTAACCATAATTGTTTCAGGGCGCAAAACAAATAATAATGAAAGATAAGCGAATATCATTTAAATGCATAAACTAGTTTATTTATTATATCAAGAATCTAATCCCCAATCCAAAACAGTTATTGCAATACAATGATCGATATATCATTTGTTTGGGTGAGGGGCAGACAACCTAATTGCAGGTTATCTGAGGGGTAGTATCAGTAAACTCTCCATCAACATTTTTGCATTCAGAATATACATCATCTCCGGTGATTCCAACTTCATTCGTTACGATTCCAGTACATTTAACCTCCTCGTCACAATCGAAGTTAATTGCTATCTTTGATGCTGAAGACCCATGTATATTTCTATACGTTACATAGCTCACTTTTACTGCTGTGTTTGGCTGATCCAAAAAAAGAGAAAATAAAATGAAATTAGTCCCAGATACAGTAATGTTGAGATCTTTATTGAGTAACAAGACTTACTGCATCGGAGTAATGCTGATCAATAATAATTGGATTTTTAACATTAATGAAATTAATGTCCTCAAATAAAATTGATCTAGCGTACCCCTTTCCATTCTGCATCACAAAGAAAAAAAATAAAAATAACATGAGTATGTGTTCAAAAAGTTTAACAGCTCATTCCCCTTGATGTATATAAAATCTTACCGGTACAGTTTTGATTCGAACTCCGTTTGACGTTCCAGTGATGTTACAGTTTCGAACTTGTACTTGTTCCACAGTAGATTCAACTCCATTCTTCCCAAGGCTTCCAATGCTGTTAAAAAAAGCCAAAGCAAATGGAAATCATGGGACTAACAGGTTCTCCAAGAGTTATGTTATATATTAAATTATAATTATATCTATTTAACACCATCCAAAAGATTTTCTGAGTCTAACGTCAATGAGTGGGTGGTAAAGAGAATGAGATGTTACCTTATACCATAACCAGGTCCACATGTGATACCGGTTACATTGATGTCGAATACGCCACTATTAATAGCCACACAATCGTCGCCTGTTTTTAAGGAAATTTTAGGGAGAACACGTACGTCAAAATGTTTTTCCATATGAGAAACGGGGAATTTCTTTATGTCATACCGCTTTCAATGAAAGAGTCATGGATGTTAATATGTGACGACCAACTGATATCGATTCCATCAGTATTTGGGGTGTGTTCAGGTGCTGAAATATGAAGATTTCCGACATCTACACCTTCACAACCCTCGATCCTGACATGGCTCTATGGACTATTTGTATATCTTGAACCTTCCAGTTGTAGCGCGCCCGTTACATTTTTCAAAACGTAACAACTAAAAATCACCATTTAAACGTGAGATATTTTTTTGTTTAATATAATTACCATTTGGTGTAAATTATAAAGCAAAGACCATCATACCATTGGGCAATCATCGCATTTTACGCCCATGGGCTGCAGAAATAACAAAATGAGTAACATATATATATATATATATATATATATATTAATTTCAAAGAAATAAAATGAAATCATGGTCAAAACTGAATACCGTAACAATGCTACGTGGTGGCCACCAGATGGAGCCCTGGCCATCTATTTGGCCAGGTCCATCCATGATGAGTCCCTGAACTGATTGGAAAAACATAAGATAATTGGTATCGCAACCTTCCCATCCATCTCGACTCTTTGGTGCAGTAATGTCGCCCAAAAGCTACACACACAAAACATATTAAAACTAAATAATATCCTTAGTGATACTTTATAATAAACGTTCAGAATTAGACACTAGAGAACACAAAATCACAAATGATCATTGGTTTGAGTCTGATTGTACCTGAAAGTGAACGCTAGAAGCTTTACATGGACCGACGAATGACACACATTGTATTAGAAACGTCTTGTCAGATGGTACGACCAGTGTTGGATCTTCTGAGTCATCTCCACACAAATCCCCCCATGCCTTAACAAAAGCCTGTATATTATAGACATAATTAGAAAAAAGAAATTGCTCTTTTGACTTGAAATTGTAGACATGATTTATGCACCTCAGTGTCATATGTATTCCCATCTCCTATTGCACCATATGATGTTACATCAAAAGTGGCTGCACTTGCTGTTTTTGGTTCAGACAAAATGTAAACAAAACTCAACAGGATTACCGTCAAGAAACCCTGCAAAGAGAAGGAGGAATACTGTAAGTGTGGTGAATTTGGGATGGATACATGTTGATGATGGAGCACATCTTACCATTTCTTTAAGCGCTCAAAGGTATCTGTAATACCACTTCTATCTTCAGTTCTAGTATATATACATAATGTGAACATATCATATTACGTATATATGTCTACATATTACGATATTTGCTTAGTTACCATGGGCACAACATTTTTTGTACCTATTGTTTTGAATAGGATAGTTGTTTCGATTTTTGCATCATAATTATAACTATTACATTTTTTTTAACTGGAAACTTACTTCTATATAGTCATACATCTGTACTTTATAGGACTTAAACGCTCACCTCATTATCAGAGAGCAAGACCTTAGGTCGTTACCGCCACACCTTGTCTTTTAGGGATAATCATAACTATTACATGTACTTACAAACAAGGTTGATTAAATCATTTTAGGAGCCCTAGGCGAAAAAATGGCCCTCATGTCATTATTATTTTTTAAAATAGAATAATCGGACTTTTAAGATGTAGAATTCAACCTCTATATTCCCTGTGAACTTAATTGACACCATCATTTTCTCCTAATTGATTAGTTATAAACAAAAAGGAAATGATTACTTGAAAAATGGAAAGGAGAATCATAGTTGTCATGGTTTAATCCATGCAAATAATGGTGGATTAGGGAAAGGGGTGGTATAGCCTTCCATTTATGTTCCTACGTGGCGAATCATGTCCCAACCATGACCCCCCACACCCGAATGGAGCGAGCTGGATAACTTGATCTTTTATTTTTTGCAAACAAAATCTCAATAACTAGTTATACAGAAAATGTTGATAACACTAGACTACACTTTTATATATATACATAAGTATATAGTTACTAAATATTACGTAGTAGTAGTAAAATAATAATACCCAAATATAATAGTGTTTTAGCATGTCGGGTTAGATTTTGATCTCTAAAAGAGAATCGATGATACCCGCCATATCATACGGGCCAACCGTCTAGTCATATTTCACAAATAGACAAATCTTGATTCAAACTAGAATGATCATTAAGTTGTAGTTTTTAAATCTACGATAATGAGTTGATCTATACATATTTTCTCTACCCACATAGAAATTACAAACATACATATAGAGTTAATATTTTAACACTATGCATAAATTAAGAACATATGTGGGAGGTTCATTTGAGAAGAAAAAATAAGTTGAGAAGAATGAGAATAATTCCAACCAATAGGATTTCTTTATTTGAGAAGGGTATCCAGGTAATTTTAACTAAACATTCAATGTTATCACATCCTATAATTTTGCTATACAAATTAATTAAACTTGCTCATTCATTTTATTATTAACCGTGAAAAGAAAATTTTTATTATTAACTGGTAAAATGAAAAAATAAAGAAAAACATGGCATTTGAAATTACAAAAAGTATCCCGTAATATCTTTACAATCCTCTGATTATGCATATAGAGATTTTTTATGACAGCCCATCATCAACTACCTTTAATTTATCATTCAACTATGGATTTGGGAATCATCCGTTTCAATTCCAGTGATATAAACATTGCAGATTCAAACAAAAAATGGATCCCCAAATATCGATTATTCATCAATGACGAATTCTTTTTTGCGGATGTTGTTATATAAGTTGTTTTCGTAAATGATTCAGCAACGATTTTGGTGAAAGGTAACTAATTTTTTCTACTTGGTTTGTTTGCACAGTATAATATGGTTTTAATCATTCAATATATTAATAATCGCAGTATTTTTTCAGAGATATTTGATTTTATGTGTTTTGATTATGTTAATTATCTCAGATTTTATTTTACACGATTCTAAAGATATGTTTAAGTGTAGGGATATCCTATGATTTGTATATATATATATATATGTGGTTTGTCTGCCTTTTTGATATAACACACTTTGAGAAGAAGCACAGAGTGTTTTAGTACTAAAAACGTGATTTACAAGATGTCTGCCAATGAAGGGCCTAGTGTTCAAGCTGCTAACATTACCGAAGGTTTGGCTATCATTATTTTTTAGTGTTATATTCATGAACAAAGTGTGGTTCGTATTTGTGCCTGGTGTTTTCATGTTCTTAGATTTGATATTCGTGGTGGTGACAAATGTTTTTTTTTTGCTATGTACTTAATGGTTTTAGTGTGTCTACGGAATACGTACACATTTTATATACATCCCATGTGCAAATCAACACATGTAGTCCTCTTGTGGTATATATATATCAACAGGCGTAGAGTAACAAAAAACGGTGTAGGTTACGTACACACCTAATATATACAGTTACAAAACATACAATCCATATAACGGTGTAGGTTACGTACACACCTAACAAAAAACGGTGTAGGTTACGTACACACCTAATATATACAGGCGTAGAGTAACAAAAAACGGTGTAGGTTACGTGCACACAAAAAAAAAACACCAACACAGTATTGAAAAACTAACACATTCTCAGGCATCTCTTAAAAACCAAAAAGTTTTCCTACATCATATACAGTTACTCCATATAGTCTGATTTTTTTAGAAGTGATTACGTACACACCTAATATATACAGTTACAAAACATACAATCCGAGCGAATCCCAGAAAATGATAAACCTTATACCCCCCCCCCCCCTACAGAATAATCACATCAACTACTCGTATATGATCACACAATCAACAAAGATGAATCGCTAAACATATGTACATGCCAGTTTCTGACACAGATGAAATACCAATTTTTTTTTATGCCTTGTCCACGTTCACACTGGCAGATTTGATGTTTCCAATCCTTGGGCTTTTTCGAACTGTAAATATTAACCACACATTATATAACAAACATTGCAACATGAGTAACTATGAAATATATATATATATACATATAAATATAAAAAACTTACTTTCAGACATATTTCACACTCCAGAAGTGGAACCTAACATTAGAGCAAAAATAAACCAAATTTTAGGAAAACATTTTTCACCCTCAATATGTGGAACCAACACAAAATTGAACCGAAAACTAAAAACAACCTCCTATATCCACAAAAAAATGTTCCCCCATCTATATAGACAACATAGACAATGACATAAATGTGTATTCTGGAAACTAATCAACATTACAGGAGAATACATGTATATACAAAAAAAATTGAACAGGATGCAATTAATACACAATGAATGTTCATATAGATGTACTAACCTACACAACAAATCCCTCAACAGCTACACACACTGGTTTGATAAATAATGCTTTGTAGTGGTGTGTGTCATCTTGGTAGTCACGTGGGTTTATATACAGCTCTTCAACCACAAAACAAAATCGTCTACCATTAGCAGTGGCGGAGCCACACTTTGAACAATGGTGTCGTCCGACACCATTGAATTTTGTGTAGCAAATACAACGTATAATAGGGAAAATTCGAGCGACACCATTGTTTTTTACGAGCAACACCATTGTGTTTTTACAAACGACACCATTGTTTTGTTTTCTTCTAAAACAATTATATAATAAACAAATTTATATTTCAAAAATTAAGCCCAGTTACTTGAATTTAATTAGTATACTTGAAATCATTAAAGGTCCATGCTTAATTTTTATTTTTTCTAATCCAATAAGCATTATAGCCGCATGTCTAATTAGTTTTGTTTCAATTGTTTAACCTAACAGTATGTTTGATGATCACTTGAATGACGTGTGCACTTGTTTTAATGAAAAATATGTGCTTTTTTTTTCAAGTTGCCATTGAAAACATTATGAATCGTTTTCAAAACATGAAAATGAGTACAGAGCAACTATTAAATGCATTTTATTATATATTTCAAATGACTTTGTAATTTTATTATGTGTTTTAATTCAATGACATTTTACTTTTACTGTGATATTTGTTTTTATCATGTGATTTGACCCGAATAGATCCGAACCGATCCAAAAAAGTTTGACTCCGGGTTACTATAAACCAGGGTATCCATAAAAAAATGACACCATAAGAAAAAATTTCTGGCTCCGCCACTGACCATTAGGGGTTTTGATTTCACCGTGATTGTGTGGGGAGGAAATCATGGTAGCAAAAAATAGGGGAAATTCATATTGCCCAAATATAAAAGTATTTTATGCTTGATTCCCCGAAATCAATCCTTTTAATTTCACTGCAAAATCCCGCGTGGGATATTTTGAGGAGCATACGTAAATACAGGAAACACACTACACATTTTAATCATCAAAAAAGCCCTTTTTTGGGTACATCAATTTACTGCAGAAATATCAGGTCCCTACACACAATGCATGTTACGAACATCTTCAGTAATGGATCTTGAATACCTAGACATACTGTGGACTTTGAAGAGATTGGATGTATCGTCGCTGATCGTGACATTATACAGTTTCGACAGAACCAGTGTAGCATCGTCTTTGACATTTTGGGGAGAAATCATGATTATGTTTATGCCGGCGAGTTCATTGAAGGGAGTAAATCACGGTGCTTGGTTGTGTTGAATTTTGTAACCGTGAAGTCTTAAATAATTGATACTACACAAATTGTCCAATATACCCTTTTAATTAAGATACTTGACCAAAAAGATTACAATATTCACATAAATGCCATCATCATTCACAGCCATAAATAAAAAAAAATGGATGACTAAGATCAATTCTAAATTGTTCTTGAAAGAATAGTCTTCTCAAATGAACCTTCCCCAAGAACATATACGGTTAAACTATACATATAAAAAACCTGCACTTAAGTTATATACATATAGAAACGTATGAACATGTTAATCTACATAAATCATAACCTATGCATAAACTTAAAGGATTTTTTCAATTCGTCTTATGTGTATTGAATTAAAAAAAAAATATATATATGAATAAGACCACTACGTCGTAAGTCATTTTAGATTAGAAAGAAATGAGAAAATTTGGTGACCAATGATATCATTGATTAGAGTTCTAAATAATTTTTTACTTGTTAGTTTAAGTAATAAAATTTTGTAGTTAAACATATGGTTACAATAAAAATATCTTTTTGAATTCAAGTTTTTGTAAATAAAAAATATTAATTACTTTATGTAACGCCCGCATCTCAGAATAAGCTCTAGTGAGGGTTACGCATCGGATATACAGAACACATAGTAACCAGAGAATTCACAACGGAAGTTTCAAACTTTAATTAAACATTAAAGAGTATTATACATATGTACTATTATGCAACAACATTTTCATGAGTTAAACTATACTAGAGATCCAAATCTTCAGTCGCCCTCTAGACCTCTATCTCATTATCCTCGATTCCTGCAATCACATGGCACCTAGGATGTGTGCCCAAAAAATATTTGGGACTCAGCATAAACTGGTGAGTTCATGAACATAAATGATCTTATTCATAAACATATTTTTATCGACTATAATATCAATCAGATATAATCATGGCAAACAGATAAGAACAGAGTAAGCACAGTATGTTCACATTATATAACCAGGCTATGTATACAAACTCTACTGGTTAAATCAGATACATACAATCAGCCCTCAATCATCCTATCAATCATTGTCAAATATTACAAATGCTATAAACAGTTGATTCCATAGGTATTACCAATCAGATAGAACAACACATCATGTTTTAGAAAATGGTTAAGAGGAACTCACCTTGCTAGCTTGTAGTTCTTGAGTCTTCAGATAATTAAGTTTCTTGTAAGCCTATAGTCCTGGTTCTAAGCCTTCTGATAGTTAAGCATCTACTTTATCCGTGAATTTATAGTTTTAAGCCTTCTGATTCTAACCCCTAATTTCACAGAATGTAATCCATATTAGTGTATAAGCCCAACTCAAACTTTAACGATTAATCACGAGATCAAAACGTCAACGTAGTTACCAAAGTATAGCCTTATTTAGGTAGCACTTTGGCATTCGTTGATTGGTTTCGGATCAATTGGACAGGGTATCGTTTCAGTGATTAGGGTTTAATACACGAGGATACAGAGAAACAGGGTTACGATAGATCAGAGCTCGATTTCAGAAGTCGAAAATGAGCACTGGATTTGTCCTAGACGTGGCCCTTATATAGACCAGGCGGACCTCTCCCGCACATCTTGGGAGGAGACAGGGTATCTCCCGCGTGGCGTTAGGGAGGTCAGTCTGGCCTAGACCTGCCACTTGTCCAGCATAGGTCTGACACGTGGCACATGGGCGTGACACATGTTCTCCGCCGCCTGTTTCATCCAATCATGCATTTTTTTCTCGATTTTCGTGCCGATACTTATTGCGTATGTTTGGGTCTTGATCCCAATTGGTTCGGTTAATTGTGAGTTTATTAAGGGTATTTTTGTGAGGGTTGGTTCATCGATTGCAAGTTTCGTCGCACGCACTTGGGGTTTTGATTATGGTTTATTTGAAACATTTGGATTTTATTGAGCAGAAGACTCGGGATGTTACATTCTCCCCTCCTTAAAATGAATTTCGTCCTAAAAAATTGGAGGTTGTTCAAACAGTTAGGGGTCTTTGACTTTCATTTCTTCTTCTAACTCCCAAGTTTTCTCTGGTCCTTTCTGACCTTCCTACTAGACCAGCATTAGGGTAATTATCTTCTTTTTTAGTTTTCTTTTTTGAAAGTTAAGAATCTTTATTGATCTTTTCCGTGAAGTTCAATTTGTTATCCACTCGTATGTCTTCTAATGGCCTTGATTGAGTTGGATCTACCAAACACTTCCTCAAGTTGTATACATGAAATACATCATGTATACCAGCCATTTATTTTGGCAACATTAGCTGATAAGCTACTGGTCCAATTTATTTAGTGCTTTCGAATTAGTCCAACAAACCTTAGATTTAATCTTCCTTTCTTGTCGAATCGGACTATTCCTTTCTACAAAAAGACTTTTAGTAGCATTCTTTCTCCGATTTGAGATTCTAAAAGTTTGTCGGTCTCATGGCATGATAGTTGATTTTCTCCTATTTCTGCCCAACATACTGGATGGCACTTTTATCCATAAAGTGCTTTAAACAGGGCAACATTAATACTGGTATGATAGCTATTTGTTTATTGGAGAATGCTTATGAGTGGCAAATGATCGTCTTACTTTTACCAATGCCTATCATACATGATCTTAACATGTCTTCCTATGTTTGTATTGTTCCTTCACCCTACTCATAAGTTGTACTTAGATTCAGTCGAGTTTCTATGGCTTTTTGAAAAGTTTTGTAGAAATGAGAAGTGAAATGACTATCTCGATCAGATACAATAGATAACAGGATTCTATGTAATGAGACTATTTCGTCCACATACAACTTAACTAAGCGTTTTATACTAAAGGTTTCCTTCATTAGTAGGAATTGAGCTGACTCGGTTAGTCGATCCACAATCACCCAGATTGTGTCGCTAAGATTTATTGTTTGAGGAAATTTGGTAACAACATGCATTTGTTATTAATCCCATTTCCATACTGGCATTTCTAATTGTTGAAGTAAACCAAAAATGTTTCTAATGTTCAGTTTGCACTTGCGAACATATTAAATACTTAGAGACATAACTTGCTACATCCTTTTTCATTCCTATCTATCAGTAATTCTTATTAAAACCTTGATACCTCTTATCACTTCCACAATGCATCAGATACTTAGTTTGATGAGCTTCTTCGAGAATCCTTTCTGGTAGGTTTCCTTGAATAAGTACTCAAATTCTCCTTGGATTGTGATCACTTCTCCTATTGGCTTACGAATCTCAACATGATTCTGATTACTTAAGATTTGAGCATGATTGGATGTTAATCATTCTATTTCTAACACTACATCAAATCCAACGAGGTTCATATGAAGTAAAGTAGCACTAAGTTTGTATCCTAGCAATTTTATATTTTCTTCACGAAGTACTCCACGAATGTTGGTGGGTTCCAGACTTGCCTATGTTTGATTAAAGATTGAATAATTTCTTGACATAACTTAGTATTTATAAAACTTTGGTTCGCACCAGAGTTAAATAATACTTTAGTGTCAGCATCAAGTACAAGAAATGTACCAACAATCACCTCAGGGATCATTGTTGCCTTTTATGATGTGAGAACAATCCCCTCACGTTCCTCTTGGGATCTTCGATTGTTTTCGTCTTGTTTTCAGGTGTCTGTGTCAGTTTCGGACAATCTTGACGAATATGATTTGCTTCCCTATTGGAAACATATACGACTTTTCTTTTTCCACATCCTTTTTCCTTCTGTCCAGGTATCAACCCAGTGGTCAAAGTGTTTGCTAACCCCATCATATTGCTAATGGTTTGTGGTTTGACTGTCGTTATCAGATCATGGATCTCACTGACTAGTCCCAAATAAAATGAGAAAGTAGTACAAATTCTGGTGAAGAAGAGCTAGCACCATTCTTGCATATCCGAAGAATTTTGTTGTATACTTATGACATTTTATACCAATCATTTGGTGATTTTGTTTCCATTTGTTCCTTTTATGAAGCAGACAGAATTTCCTTTCTGTCAGTTGTTTCATTCTTTCCATTCCATGGCATATGTCTTGATATTATGCTTGGAAGATCATGTCTCACCATCTTAATGCCTTATTTTTGAAGCATACATGACTTCATCCTTCTCAGCGACAATTTTAGTCCTTTGCATCCCATGTATTGCCGTAACAGCTTCTTTTATTACTGGTATTCTTAGTAAGATTATAGATGAAGAAAGTCTTTGTAAGTGTATCTAGTCGTTGTTACTCTCATCTTCTTAAGAGTTCTTAATGAAAGTATAATTACTTTCATTAGCGTAAGTTTTAGTTATACGTTTTGTACCTAGCACAACTTTTAGTTACAGATTTCCTGCTAGCGTCAAAAATCTAAGGTAACGCATTGGAAATTCTTATACTTTTGATGGCGTCCTAATTAAAGAATTCCTATCAATCATCTTGTCACACGAGTTACGAGACAGATGATCAAATGGAATAGTGTTCGATATCGGAATGTATACAAGAGGTTCATGATAAAGAAATCCAAAATTATAATCATACATGCTCGTGATTCATCCTAATTTGTCAATCATTATGGTCTTTGGATTATCTTATATATACATATCTAGAAACAGGGTCAGGAAAAAACGGTTGGAAGTGTGAAAACGGTGAGAATGGATCCTGGACGAACACGTGGCTGGGAGCGCTAAATGATATGAAGGGGCACGATTGTCATTGTCCACGTTCCCCTCAATAAATGGCTTTATAATTCCGTCTCAAAAAAAATTCCAACAGAAATGGCGTTTTGTTCTTTATGCTTGTTTCAATTGCGTTTTTTTTTCAAGGTAATTTTTTTTAAATGGCGTTTATGTTTCAATGGCGTTCTTCCTATATTCAACAGATATGGCGTTTGTTCTTTTTGCTTTTTTCAATGGCGTTTTTTTCCAAAGTATTTTTTTTTGAAATGGCGTTTATGTTTCAATGGCATTCTTCCTATATTCCATATTTGGCGTTTTAAATATTAATGTTAATTGTCGTTTGGGTTCTAATATATGCTTATTGTTTATGATCAATGACGTTTTACATCTTGTTACTATTTGCTAATTATTCAAATCATGGCGTTTTCACAAACATGTTTTAGGAAGACAGTAAGATCAGTTCTTATTGTTTATTATTCAAATATTGGTGTTTTCATTATGCATTATTCATCATTGTGTTTTCATGAATTTCTCACATCTAGGCACTCATATTATTGAAAACACCATGATGAATACCCCATAACGAAATATGGTTTTATTAAGAAACAAGTAGATGCAATAGTCTAAACCAAAATACATTAGTAAACGTAAAAATTATAAAATGTAAGCAATTCATGGCGTTTAAGCTAATCTACATATTCCTCCATCCTTTGTTCTATTCTCTTGTGCCCAGTTTTATACAATTCATTTATTTTTACTCCCCCTAAATCCAAGAATTTTGTTACAAATTTGACCACTTGTCTTCTGTTTTCATTTTGGCTATGTAGCAGGATTTTTGCAATGTATTTGATCCTGAGATCATTTAGCTGTTTTTGCTGTAGGTCATTTGGGGCATCTTCTTTAGTCAGACCACATCCCCAACCAGCCATCTGCCCCATATACGTTTCCATATGCCTCATTTCAAAAATACGACAGTTGATCACGTTAGACGTTGTCCTCCAATCCATCTTTTGTATGACAACAGGCGCCGACTTCATGATCTTAGCCATCGGGTGTTTTTTTTAATATGCACTTAGTTTGCAAAAGCATCATGCTGCAGTTTCACATTTTTGCATATATTAGTATGGCATTTTGTCAACATAGTTTCTACATACAAAGTTTTTAAGATACTTACCAACTTTCCCACCCATCCATCATACTTGTCTTTGATGCTGAGTTTATCCTCTACAGCATTGTTATCCAATACATCAACTCTGTTGTGTTTTAAATTGAAGCAGACAACATAGAAATGTTTTTTCCCGTATTATTGGTGATGTGTGCAAAATGCAACATATAAATTACATCAATTGTGGCATAAAACTAACTCTTTTTTAGTACTAATGTTGGAAAAAGTGTGCTTTTGTCTTCCTTTTGTATTTTCAGGATTAAATGAGCTCAAATTAACAAAAGAAGCAAAAAGACAGCAAAATCTAACATGAATATAAGAAAGGGAACAAACGTGACATGCCCGACCCCACGACAGCATCTTCCCAAGCAAAACAAGAAGACAGGAGGCTGAACACGCCCCGTGCTCAGTGAGCACGGGGGCGTGCCCAAGTGTCAGCATAAAAGACAAAGTTGTAGAAGCTTCCATCGCCCACCACGGGGCCGTGCTCAGTGGACACGGGGTCGTGGTCAACTATAAGATTCGCATAATCCAGGCAAATCTTGATAGTACAGATATGCTTCTGCACACGGGGTCGTGCCCAGCAGACACGGGGCCGTGGTCAACTAATAAAGACAAGAGCAATTAATGAAGAAAGAGAAGGATGTGGACACGGGGCCGTGCCCGAGCTTCTGTTCAGCCTATAAATAGGAGTGTTTGGCTCAAGCTCAAACCATCCCTTGGCACACCACCTCTCTCACACTTCACCCAACACCCACCACCACCATAACACCATCATCCACCACCATCATCCATTGTCCATCATAGAGTGTGTGAGTCATCTCGGGATCCAAGATTGATCGTAAGAGTTCTTGACAATCAAGGCCATGTTTGCCTAAGTCTCTTACATCACTTGGTGAAGACAAAGTGTCTAGTGTAATACTTTTTATTTTTAATCTTTTCGCACTTTTTAATTGGTTATGTATTAATGACTTTAATAACTAGTTTCTTATGTTGAAGGTGATTCTTCCTTATCGTTTGTCCGTGGTGTCTTGGCATTATTTTACTGTCTATATAAAATAAAAGATTTTCACCATTCATATCTCCACGGTCTATATGGAGGTATGTTGGCTACCTGGTCGGGGGTTAAGGGAACGGTTTGGTAAGAGTCTTGCCATTGTTCAGTGTATAGATCCTGAAAATCCCGATCCTTTTTCTATCACCGAAGTGACCGGTAGGATATTAGAACACCTTAGAGTTATCGATCGCTATATAAAAAAATCTCACGCAAGGGAAGAGGAGTCCCGCGCAAGAGAAGAATTAAATAAAGAAGAGATAACTGAAAGTGTAAAAATGGAAGAACAAATAAGTGAAAAACCGACACATGAGTTAAACAACGAAAAAGGTGAGTCCGACAACGTTAAAATTCAAGAAGAGTCTAATTTTGAAGAAATTAATCTCTTGTCACCTTCTTTTGAAAATCATTGTTTAGTTCCAACTTATGCTAAGTTTTTAAAAGAGTTAAACACTAACATTAAATTAACGAAATGGTAAGCGTTAAGTTAACTAATGATCAAACCTCGCTAATAAAAGAAGACCCATTTGAAATCAACATTACACTGGTTCCATGTTTTTTTCAAAATTCATTTATTAGTAATGTCACAATTGATAAAGATCTTTGTGTTAACATAATGCCCAACTACATTTTAGAAAAAGTTAAGTATTAGTGATTTTTCTCCACTTCAAATACCCATTTTTCTATCTAATCGGAAAATAATAAAATCAATCGGTGTAATTGAGGATGTCTTGGTTCAAACAAATCAAATGGTAATCCCAACCGACTTTGTCATCCTTGATGACGCTCCTCTAGTGTTAGGACGACCTTTTGTAAAAACACACGAAGCTTTGAAAAACCGGAAGTACAACAATCTATCCATTCGATTAGGGGCATTTAAAAAGAGTGTCGATCTTGAGCGGTCAATGAAATATCCATTCGGCAATGACGACCCCCTAATTGAAGATGAGCCAGAACCACCTGATAAGGTGGGTCTAGCCAAGGACCCTTATAAACGTGGCGCACCACGGAGGCATTCCGCGGAACTATCCGTAGTTTTGGTTTAGATTAACTTTTACGTTTTCTAGTTTAGTTTTAATTTTCAGGAATAAAACACACTCGGGATGATGGAGGTTACTAATGGAAACTTGAACCCACACCCCATGCATAAAAACAGTGCCTCCCAATGATTTTTCTTCATTACAGCAAGTTCAGCACGGGGTCGTGCTCAACCCAACACGCCCCCGTGCCCGAGGTTCTGCAGAAAATGCCCAGTTCAGGTAACTGGACACGGGGCCGTGCTCACTGAACACGCCCCCGTGCCCAGCCTTCTGTTTACTTTTGGTACTGGCAGTCTGGACACGGGGTCGTGCTCAGCCAACACCACCCCGTGTTCAGCTACCCAGTACCATAAAATCTTGTTTTTAACCCACTTTTACACATTCAATCAACCTAAAAACTTATTTTTGGGACACATTGAGGACAATGTGTAATTTAAGTGGGGGGGGGGGGGATGCTAAAACCTTGAATCTTGCAAGTCCTAATAACAAGTCTTACACAAAACTCTATTGGAACCGCTAATCAACCCAAATTTTTTCAAAAAATTTCATTTTTTTACTTGTCTAGGTTTAATTTGGAAATTTCAAAATTCTAAAAAGATTATATTTTTATAAATTTACAACCGATAGCATCGTGATAGAAAGAACCAACATAAGAAAATTATGAAAAGGCATGGCAAGCTTAGTTAAAATTTGATTATATATACTTGATCACATAAAAAACCCATTCCCACAAAAGTGAGTTTTGAGCCTTTACTGAGCATACAAATACATATCTTTAAATTAAATGCTCATTTTTCGTTTCTTGTGTGAATAGCCGCTTGGTTCTTACAACTCTAGAACTTGCCACGACGATACATTCCCGGTCCTTACCAACTTAAACCCGAGTAAGTAAATGATGGAGGCATTAGGACTAACCCTTTTTATTTCTACACCATTATTTTTCTTTTTTTTACCACCTACCCAAAATCCCCCTAGTTAACCCCTTTGAGCCTAAACCTTTTCATTTCTTAACCCAAATCAAACACCCTTTCACCCACCAAAACCTTTTTTATTTTTAACCCTTTGTTTTAGTAACAAGCTCGGTTTTTCGTTTGACTTAAAAAAAAATTGTGTTGATGATGAAGCAAAAGAAATAAACAAACAAATTCATCAAAAATAACTTTTTTTGAATAATAGCTTCATCAAAAAAAAATTGCAAAAATAAAAAGCCTTTCGAAAACCGACGCTTGTTACGCTTTTTCGCCCTTTTCTACTAACCACCAACCACTAACCCAACCACCTAACTTTAACCCAAGCCTAACCCTTCACCCAAAATTCCTCTTGATATTTACAAAGGTATATAGTTAAAAAGGAGGAGGATTGATTGCTTGGCAAGCATATGGTAGGAGTAAGTTCCATGCCGCTCTCGAGTGATTCAATAAAATACATCTTCGGCCGAGTGTTGAGTGATCCCCCGTGAGGTATGTGAACTTGTATATAAAGAGAATTTTAAAGAGGCATGTTATGCCCTAATAAGTAATTTATCTTATAAAAAGTTTTAAATAAATCACGACGAATAGAATTGTAAATAAATAAAAATAAAACTAAATAAAGAATCTTGGAAATCCCGACACTCTATGACAAGCCCAAAAACCTTCTTTTCTACCCATTCCATTTGGGAGTGTAAAGCCATATTATAAAGAGTTTTGCTTGAGGACAAGCAAAGATTCAAGTGTGGGGGTATTTGATGTGTGCAAAATGCAATATATAAATTACATCAATTGTGGCATAAAACTAACATTTTTTTAGTACTAATGTTGAAAAAAGTGTGCTTTTGTCTTCCTTTTGTATTTTCAGGATTAAATGACCTCAAATAAACAAAAGAAGCAAAAAGACAGAAAAATCTAACATAAATACAAGAAAGGTGTGACAACTCGAGTTTCCACGATTTCCGTCTTCGCATTAATTGCGCGCTAATTGTTTTAGTTGTTTATTTACGCGACTTGTTTTTTTCACAACGGTACATCTTTGTAATATGTTAAACTGTGTTTGATTGATATGATATACATGATGTGTCTTATAAGTGTGTTTTATATATTGATGTGCAATATAAGCATGCATGTGTGTTGTATTATTTTTGTGTTTGGGAATATTAAAAACAAGCAAGGAACCCACGAAATCACCTCCATCCGAAAACACCTCCCTCACGAAAACACCTTAGTGTTTTCAGCAACTTTGGGTCAGTGAAATCAAATGGGCCTTAGGCCCAGTCGATCAGTTATATATTTTGATTCAACCCTTACGTGTATCATAACTTGCAAACCCTAGTTCCCTTCCATTTCTACTTCTTGATTGCTCGACGGCAGCAGGCATCCCCCCCCCCTCTCGAAGTATCATTCTACTTGATAAGACTATGGTTAGTAAATTTTTATTCGTGTTGAATCTCGCTCGTTTGATCTTGTTATATGTGAAGTTTATGCAAATGCTATATAACGATGAGATTATATGATTAGCTTGTGAAATTAAATGTTGTTTTAGGAAATTCATGGCTGGTTATATGCATGTGACTTGTCTCGAAAATGCAGCCAAAGTAGATAAAGGTTTACCTCATGAATTGTCGGCCACTTTGTTCTTGTCTTACATGTGCATTTAAGATTTGATATGAGGACTGCAAGTGCCCTCGTAAATAGGGATTAGACTTGGTTAATCGGCGACTTGCTTTTGATTTAATATGGTAATTCATATAATATCATGAGTTGGGTTGATTAAATTGAATTGTATGTTAGGGGTCCTTATAATCTTGTTAATATCGATGATCTTGTCATGATGGTAGGATGTTAGATATTTAGCAGAATGGGATTCTTGTATGTATAAGTTGATTGCTGTATGATCATAACTATCTGTTTATATGGAGTAATGATTTGATTAAATGATTCCGTTGATTTGTCATGTAACTGTTAGATGAGATTGGAATTGCTGTGTTCACGTAACTGCTGTTGTTAATGATGATGTATATGACGAAAACCCTTCACCCAATGAAAACCATTTCTCAACGAAAACACCTTGGGTTTTCGGCTCAAGTGTTTTCGGCCCAAAAAGGGATTTCGGCCCATAGTGATTTTGCTGAACAAGTGTTTTCGCCATATATGGATGATTTTGTTTAACTTCTGACCCAGTAACTTTGTTAGTTTATTTAACTCAGTTAGTTATAAATTTGGGTAGATGTTAACCTTGTTAAGCAGGTTGATCTTGCTAAGTCTGATAACTCCGTTAAGTTATTGATTATGTTAGTGTTAAACCCTGTTAGTTTGTTGAATACTGTTAGTTGTTAACTTTATTAAGTCAGTGACACAGTTAAGCTATTTACTTGTTAACTCTGTTATGCATGTTAAGAATGTAAACTCAGTTAAATCTATTAACTCTGGTTAGTTTATGTACCCTGTTAAACTCGTTAACTATGTTACGTCACTAACTCGTTAAGAGTGTTATTGGACAATTATGTTAGAATAAACTGCAAAAGACATTGATGTAGTACATGAACTGTATGGATGCAACTAAATGTTTGTGTTGCATGATGATTAACTGCCAAACACACTCTGTGATATTACTGTGATGCTAGTTACATGTGAAACATTACGAACGTGAACTGATTGAGTATACGTGCACTATAGGACTCGACTGATTTCTTGTGAGCACATAGTATAGCATACCGAGCAAACCAAGGTGAGTTCACACTCTTACCAAGGCATGGGATTCCCGGGGTTGGGAATGGGTTTGGATGATTACTTATGCTTAAATTGTTATTGGAATTACATACCATAGGCCTCGGGAGAGGAAGGTTGTTGGTAGGTACTGCTAGACTAGTGATACATATACTCCTCTTCGCACACACGCCGGGAATGGCTGCGATAATAGAACTAATCTTCGCACACATGCCTGGAATGGCTGCGAACCATACTCTAAACTTCGCACACATGCCGGGTGGGTTGCGATACAAATATACCTAGTCTAGAAAACATGGGAGACCCCCACTAATCTTCGCACACATGCCGGGAAGGCCGCGATACAAACAGACACGGTACATTGGTTACTAAACAACCATACGGTTTACGAAACAAACACTATAGCTAAACAACCAACTGTGAACTCGCTCAACTAGTTGTTGACTTTCTGTTACATGCCTTGCAGGACCATAGGTACTCATGGAGCTTGCACGGGAGGTGCGGTCGTTGTGGGCATGGATTGTGGATGTTTTGATGAAAACTTTATGACTCTTTAAACTTATTACTTATGTTGGGTTTTACATTTATGCTTCCGCTAAACATTGATACTATACTTTGGTTTTCGAACACCTTTCATATTGTTTGGTTGATTTACATTTATTAATGACATGGTTCAATATGATTGGTGGCTTGATCCTGGTCAGTCACGCCTCCAAGCGGTGGTACTCCGCGTGTGGATTTTGGGGGTGTGACAGATTGGTATCAGAGCCATTGGTTATAGTGAACTTGGTTTTAATAAGGGGAAATGTTTTTTATTAAAACCAGACTATAACCTGTACAGTGCTCGACGATCCACAACGACGCCTCGCTCTACGTGCTAGACTCAACATTCTAGGTAATATGGTATACGTTTTATTGCCTACTTGCTAGAATTACATAGAACTTTGCTCATGGTATGCTTAGATAAACGTAACAACTGTTGATTGAAACACATGTGTGCTTACTCTTTTCTGTCATCGCACTTTCGCGAACCTTTCTCACTCATGTTTCCACTGATATGAAGATCATGAGTGGACGCGTTAACCTAACTCAAGCCCAGTTGGCGGCTTTGATCACTGAACAAGTTACTGCAGCACTCGCAGCTGCCCAGGCAGGAGGTATACCCTGCCATCGCAACTTACTCTAGGATCCTTAGATCCTACTCTCGTAAACCAACACTTGTGTTTAATTTTGTTTACCCTTACGCACACGACAAGTCAACACGCTCAGCCACCTCTATGCACATTCAAGACGTTCATGGACTGTCGTCCTAGTACTTTCAGTGGCACTGAAGGAGCCGTTGGACTCCTCCATTGGTTTGAAAAGCTCGAGTCTGTCTTCGAGATGTGTGAATGCCCTAAGGCTCGTAGGGTGAAGTATGCCACGTGTACTCTCGAAGGTACTACGCTAACTTGGTGGAACGCGCGAGTTCAGATGCTGGGGCTGGCGGCTGCTAATGCCACCCCATGGAATGATTTTAAGGAACTGATCAAGCGAGAATACTGTAACCGTGATGACATCCACAAACTGGAGGTGGAATTCTTTAACTTGAAGATGACGGGGTCAGAGATAGAAGTGTACACGAAACGATCCAACGAACTGGCAGTGTTGTGTCCAACTATGGTGGATCTTCCCATCAAGCGCATTGAGATGTACCTCAAATGCTTAGTACCAGAGATTCAAAGCCATGTGACTGCTGCCAACCTTGCTACTATCCAGGATGTTACTCGTCTTGCTCATCGTCTCACAGACCAGGTAGTGGAACAGAACAAGCTGCCTAAACGTATTGGTGCTACTACTACTACTACTACTTCTGCTATTCCCAGTGACAACAAGCGAAAGTGGGATGGAACCTCTAGCAAGGGTTCGACTGCGGTTCAGTCCCAGGCAGCAGCGAAAGATCGACGACTACCAGAGTCCTGGTCAGCAATCTTCTGGTGGTCAAAGGCAGGGTGGATATCGAGGGAATCACCCAAAGTGCAATAGATGCAACAGACACCACAGTGGTCACATAGTCAAGGGTTGTAACCTCGTCTTAGCCGGTCAGACATTCTCCATCAATCTCATTCCCATAACTCTGGGTAGTTTTGACATCGTCATTGGTATGGATTGGTTATCCCAACAACAAGCAGAGATCTTATGCAAGGAGAAGATCATTCGTATTCCCCGTTCTGGCAAAGAACCTCTTGAAGTTCAAGGCGACAAGAGTGGTGTCGTGAGTGGCATCATCTCCTTCTTGAAGGAACATAAGTGTTTGCGAAAGGGCCACACAGCTATTTTAGCACTCGTTACAGATACATCGACGAAAGAGAAGAAGTTAGAGGATATTCCTGTTGTACGCGACTTTCCTCAAGTGTTTCCTGAAGAGTTACCTGGGTTACCGCCTCATCGCCAGGTCGAATTTCAGATCGAGCTAGCTCCAGGAGCAGCACCGATAGCTCGAGCACCTTATCGCTTAGCTCCAACTGAACTGGAAGAACTGTCTAAGCAATTGCAAGAACTCTTGGAAAAGGGTTTCATACGTCCTAGCTCTTCGCCCTGGGGAGCTCCAGTATTATTTGTGAAGAAGAAAGACGGTACCTTCCGCATGTGCATAGATTACCGCAAACAGAACAAGGTGACCATGAAGAATCGCTATCCTATTCCACGTATCGACGACTTATTCGACCAGTTGCAAGGGTCGAGCTATTATTCGAAGATTGATCTGAGGTCAGGATATCACCAACTGAGAGTCCGGGATAAGGACGTCTCCAAAACAGCATTCAGAACACGCTACGGCCACTACGAGTTTCTAGTCATGCCATTCGGGCTAACAAACGCGCCTGCGGTTTTCATGGATCTTATGAACAGGGTGTGCAAACCTTATCTTGACAAGTTTGTTATTGTTTTCATTGACGATATCCTGATCTATTCGAAGAGTCAGGAGGAACACGAGCAGCATTTACGACTCATTTTGGAACTCCTTCGAGCAGAACAGCTGTACGCCAAGTTTTCAAAATGCGACTTCTGGCTTCGTGAAGTCCACTTTCTAGGCCACGTGGTGAACAAGGATGGGATTCATGTCGATCCATCCAAGGTAGATTCGATCAAGAACTGGCCTGCACCTCGCACACCAACTGAAATACGCCAATTCTTGGGTTTGGCGGGTTATTACAGACGGTTCATCAAAGACTTCTCAAAGATTGCACAGCCGCTTACACTACTGACACAGAAAGGTGTTGCATATCGTTGGGGTAATACACAGGAAACAGCGTTTCAGCACTTAAAGGATAGACTTTGTAGCGCACCTATCCTCTCATTGCCTGAAGGCACGGACGATTTTGTAGTATACTGCGACGCATCCATCCAAGGTCTTGGATGTGTGTTGATGCAACGGGATAAAGTTATTGCTTATGCTTCGCGCCAACTTAAGATTCACGAACGGAATTACACTACACACGATTTAGAGCTGGGAGGTGTTGTTTTTGCGCTCAAAATATGGCGACATTACCTGTATGGTACCAGGTGCACCATCTACACCGATCACAGGAGTCTTGAGCATATCTTCAAGCAGAAGGAATTGAACATGCGACAACGACGATGGGTCGAATTACTGAACGATTACGAATGTGCTATAAAGTACCATCCGGGCAAAGCCAATGTGGTGGCTGACGCCCTCAGTCGAAAGGATACTACACCTAGGCGTGTACGAGCATTGCAACTCACTATTCAGTCTGGTCTTCCTGCACAGATACGAGATGCTCAGGTAGAAGCATTGAAACCAGAAAATGTCAGGGCTGAAGCTCTACGCGGCTCAAGACAACGGTTAGAACAAAAGGCAGACGGCACCTACTATGTAACAGGACGCATCTGGGTCCCACTCTATGGTAACTTACGCGAGCTTGTAATGGATGAAGCTCATAAGTCTCGCTACTCAGTACATCCTGGTTCGGATAAGATGTACCACGACTTGAAAACTACATATTGGTGGCCTAGCATGAAAGCTCACATAGCAACTTACGTTAGCAAGTGTTTGACTTGTACGAGAGTCAAAGCCGAATACCAGAAACCTTCAGGCCTACTCCAACAACCTGAGATACCACAGTGGAAATGGGAGCAAATTTCCATGGATTTTGTTACTGGCCTGCCTAGATCTCAACGTGGGAATGATACTATTTGGGTGATCGTGGATCGACTCACAAAGTCTGCACACTTCTTGGCTATCAAGGAAACAGACAAGTTCTCTACATTAGCATACATCTACTTAAAAGAAGTGGTTTCAAGGCACGGGGTGCCAACCTCTATTATCTCTGATCGTGATGCACGCTTTACTTCAGAATTATGGCAAGCAATGCACAAGTCTTTTGGCTCACGTTTAGATATGAGCAAAGCTTATCACCCACAAACGGATGGGCAGTCTGAACGCACCATCCAGACCCTCGAAGATATGCTTAGGGCATGTGTAATTGACTTTGACAACGGCTGGGAAAAGCATCTGCCACTTGTGGAATTTTCGTACAATAATAGCTACCACGCCAGCATTAAAGTTGCTCCGTTCGAGGCATTGTACGGGCGTAAATGCCGGTCACCTCTTTGTTGGGCAGAGGTGGGGGATAGTCAGATCACTGGTCCAGAACTTGTGGTAGACACAACAGAGCGAATTGCTCAAATACGACAACGAATGGCGGCGGCTCGTGATCGTCAGAAAAGCTACGCAGATAAGGACAGGAAACCCCTCGAGCTCCAGGTTGGGGAGCGGGTACTACTCCAAGTCTCACCCTGGAAGGGTGTTGTTCATTTTGGAAAACGAGGCAAACTTAATCCGCGATATGTCGGACCGTTCGAAATCATTGAGAAAATAGGCAAAGTGGCCTACAGACTTAACTTACCAGCTGAACTCAGTGCAGTTCACAATGTCTTTCACGTGTCGAATCTGAAGAAGTGTCTGTCAGATGAGACCCTCATAGTTCCTTTGAAGGAGCTCACTATCGACGAACAGTTGCATTTCGTCGAAGAACCAGTTGAAATCACGGACCGGGATGTTAAGGTCCTCAAGAACACCAGAATACCTCTTGTTCGAGTTCGTTGGAACTCCCGTCGTGGCCCAGAGTATACCTGGGAACGAGAAGATCAAATGAAACTCAAGTACCCCCAGTTATTCGGAAACAGTGCAACCACTGCTGAGGCTGAAGCTACTACAGAATTTCGGGACGAAATTCCAAATCAACGGGGGGATGATGTGACACCCCAGGAAAACCAGTAAACAACACAACACAACTAGCTTCCTCAGTAACCGCGTGCTAAATTTCGGGACGAAATTTCTTTCAAGTTGGGGATAATGTGACAACTCGAGTATCCACGATTTCCGTCTTCGCATTAATTGCGCGCTAATTGTTTTAGTTGTTTATTTACGCGACTTGTTTGTTTCACAACGGTACACCTTTGTAATATGTTAAACTGTGTTTGATTGATATGATATACATGATGTGTCTTATAAGTGTGTTTTATATATTGATGTGCAATATAAGCATGCATGTGTGTTGTATTATTTTTGTGTTTGGGAATATTAAAAACAAGCAAGGAACCCACGAAATCACCGCCATCCGAAAACACCTCCCTCACGAAAACACCTTAGTGTTTTCAGCAACTTTGGGTCAGTGAAATCAAATGGGCCTTAGGCCCAGTCGATCAGTTATATATTTTGATTCAACCCTTACGTGTATCATAACTTGCAAACCCTAGTTCCCTTACATTTCTACTTCTTGATTGCTCGACGGCAGCAGGCATCCCCCCCCCCCCTCTCGAAGTATCATTCTACTTGATAAGACTATGGTTAGTAAATTTTTATTCGTGTTGAATCTCGCTCGTTTGATCTTGTTATATGTGAAGTTTATGCAAATGCTATATAACGATGGGATTATATGATTGGCTTGTGAAATTAAATGTTGTTTTAGGAAATTCATGGCTGATTATATGCATGTGACTTGTCTCGAAAATGCAGCCAAAGTAGATAAAGGTTTACCTCATGAATTGTCGGCCACTTTGTTCTTGTCTTACATGTGCATTTACGATTTGATATGAGGACTGGAAGTGCCCTCGTAAATAGGGATTAGACTTGGTTAATCGGCGACTTGCTTTTGATTTGATATGGTATGGTAATTCATATAATATCATGAGTTGGGTTGATTGAATTGAATTGTATGTTAGGGGTCCTTATAATCTTGTTAATATCGATGATCTTGTCATGATGGTAGGATGTTAGATATTTAGCAGAATGGGATTCTTGTATGTATATGTTGATTGCTGTATGATCATAACTATCTGCTTATATGGAGTAATGATTTGATTAAATGATTCCGTTGATTTGTCATGTAACTGTTAGATGAGATTGGAATTGCTGTGTTCACGTAACAGCTGTTGTTAATGATGATGTATATGACGAAAACCCTTCACCCAATGAAAACCATTTCTCAACGAAAACACCTTGGGTTTTCGGCTCAAGTGTTTTCGGCCCAAAAAGGGATTTCGGCCAATAGTGATTTTGCTGAACAAGTGTTTTCTCCATATATGGATGATTTTGTTTAACTTCTGACCCAGTAACTTTGTTAGTTTATTTAACTCAGTTAGTTATAAATTCGGGTAGATGTTAACCTTGTTAAGCATGTTGATCTTGCTAAGTCTGATAACTCCGTTAAGTTATTGATTCTGTTAGTGTTAAACCCTATTAGTTTGTTGAATACTGTTAGTTGTTAACTTTATTAAGTCAGTGACACAGTTAAGCTATTTACTTGTTAACTCTGTTATGCATGTTAAGAATGTAAACTCAGTTAAATCTATTAACTCTGGTTAGATTATGTACCCTGTTAAACTCGTTAACTATGTTACGTCACTAACTCGGTTAAGAGTGTTATTGGACAATTATGTTAGAATAAACTGCAAAAGACATTGATGTAGTACATGAACTGTATGGATGCAACTAACTGTTTTTGTTGCATGATGATTAACTGCCAAACACACTCTGTGATATTACTGTGATGCTAGTTACATGTGAAACATTACGAACGTGAACTGATTGAGTATACGTGCACTATAGGACTCGACTGATTTCTTGTGAGCACATAGTATAGCATACCGAGCAAACCAAGGTGAGTTCACACTCTTACCAAGGCACGGGATTCCCGGGGTTGGGAATGGGTTTGGATGATTACTTATGCTTAAATTGTTATTGGAATTACATACCATAGGCCTCGGGAGAGGACGGTTATTGGTAGGTACTGCTAGAATAGTGATACATATACTCCTCTTCGCACACACACCGGGAATGGCTTCGATAATAGAACTAATATTTGCACACATGCCTGGAATGGCTGCGAACCATACTCTAAACTTCGCACACATGCCGGGTGGGCTGCGATACAAATATACCTAGTCTAGAAAACATGGGAGCCCCCCACTAATATTCGCACACATGCCGGGAAGGCCGCGATACAAACAGACACGGTACATTGGTTACTAAACAACCATACGGTTTACGAAACGAACACTATAGCTAAACAACCAACTGTGAACTCGCTCAACTAGTTGTTGACTTTCTGTTACATGCCTTGCAGGACCATAGGTACTCATGGAGCTTGCACGGGAGGTGCGGTCGTTGTGGGCACGGATTGTGGATGTTTTGATGAAAACTTTATGACTCTTTAAACTTATTACTTATGTTGGGTTTTACATTTATGCTTCCGCTAAACATTGATACTATACTTTGGTTTTCGAACACCTTTCATATTGTTTGGTTGATTTACATTTATTAATGACATGGTTCAATATGATTGGTGGCTTGATCCTGGTCAGTCACGCCTCCAAGCGGTGGTACTCCGCGTGTGGATTTTGGGGGTGTGACAAAAGGGAAAAAACGTGACATGCCCGACCCCACGACAGCATCTTCCCAAGCAAAACAAGAAGACAGGAGGCTAAACACGCCCCGTGCTCAGTGAGCACGGGGGCGTGCCCAAGTGTCAGCATAAAAGACAAAGTTGTAGATGCTTCTATCGCCCACCACGGGGCCGTGCTCAGTGGACACGGGGTCGTGGTCAACTATAAGATTCGCAGAATCTAGGCAAATCTTGATAGTACAGATATGCTTCTACACACGGGGTCGTGCCCAGCAGACACGGGGCCGTGGTCAACTAATAAAGACAAGAGCAATTAATGAAGAAAGAGAAGGATGTGGACACAGGGCCATGCCTGAGCTTCTGTTCAGCCTATAAATAGGAGTGCTTGGCTCAAGCTCAAACCATCCCTTGGCACACCACCTCTCTCACACTTCACCCACCACCCACCACCACCACCATAACACCATCATCCATTGTCCATCATAGAGTGTGTGAGTCGTCTCTGGATCCAAGATTGATCGTAAGAGTTCTTGACAATCAAGGCCATGTTTGCCTAAGTCTCTTACATCACTTGGTGAAGACAAAGTGTCTAGTGTAATACTTTTTATTTTTAATCTTTTCGCACTTTTTAATTGGTTATGTATTAATGACTTTAATAACTAGTTTCTTATGTTGAAGGTGATTCTTCCTTATCGTTTGTTCGTGGTGTCTTGGCATTATTTTACTGTCTATATAAAATAAAAGATTTTCACCATTCATATCTCCACGGTCTATATGGAGGTATGTTGGCTACCTGGTCGGGGGTTAAGGGAACGGTTTGGTAAGAGTCTTGCCATTGTTCAGTGTATAGATCCTGCAAAGGACCTGGGTCAAATTTAGTAGGACCTCCTTCAATACTTAATGGTATTGGATTGCGGGGGTCCAAACTCTTTGATCCCCTCATAAGTTAAACTACTATTAATATTTTAACCCGGCTACTTAGGACTGTATCCCTGCTGACTCAGACTACTTAGCCGAGGGTAACGTCACCTTCAAAAGAGGGGCCTACCACATTATGCATTAATAACTTAATTAATTATCTTTCAATAATCCGACCTTTAGGATTGTATCCTTGCTGACTCAAACTACTGGGTTGAGGGTAACGTCACCTCCAAAAGAGGGGCCTACTACAATAACTAAGATAATCTCTTAAATAGTGCAAAAGTGCGGAAATAATCAAAGGTTACACTAAACACGAGTCGGAACCAAGTGATTCATCTTGTCTATCTGTTTTTACTTTTATTTTTATTTTCAGCATTTTAGTTAGTTTTTATTTTATTTTAGTTTAAAATATTTTTCTAAACTTTTGATTTGATTAGACGTTGATGATAAACCGGTACTAAAAGCTCTTGTGTCCTTGGATGACCTCGGTATCTTACCAACACTATACTATGCTCACGATGGGTGCACTTGCCCATATGTGTGTTTAGTGTTAGTAAATATCGTGTTTTATAAATTTAAAACTTGGCTAAAAAGTGTTAAAAAAGGGCTTAACATATACATTAAAACTAACGACACTTCACACGCATCAATTGGCACGAAGACCAGTTCATATTCATTTATCTTTCTATCTTTTTATTCTTCTTTGAAACATGCGTTTTTCAAAACCATTTCCATGTTGGTGTTGAATTCTTTGTATCGACAACTGTCTGTCTTTTTATACGCGGGCGTATTCTGTAATTTTGAGGAACCACATTTTTAACAACAAAACAAAGTCATAATATAATTGCATCAATTAAATATAGCAAAAGAGTTACCAGCATTGTTGGTGTGCAAAATAATCTTGAGGGTGATTCTGGAGCCTTGTATCTTTCTGGATATTCGCCCAACAATGAACAACGACGACGTGTGCATAGAATCCTGGTCTCATGCTCTCACAAATCACCCTTGAGAGTTCTGACACTCCTTCCATCTTGAACATGGTACTGCTAAAAAACAGCATATGGCGTTTTAGTTATGCAAACTCATTTTAACATAAGACATGGCGTTTTGGTTGTTTGCATGCATATGCATGTATATTTTTAACGTAACAAATGCAAGTTTGGGATTTTTAGGAGAAAGAAGTGTACATACAGCCATTCACCCATTCCAGTGAATATGTATGTTGAAATGTTGGTTTCTTGGGTAGCCCTTGGTGCATTTATAACCACTTGCCTCCTGACATAAGGTGATAAACATGCCCAACTCTTCTTTGTTTCTCTCTTCTCCTTTTCTTCCACAGTCTTTTCCTTTTTTATTTTCATCATCTTCTTCATCACCAGACAGCTTTTCTGGGTTTAATATTGTATTATCTTGCATCAACTTTGTGATGTCTTGCGTTTTGTCCTCATCACCCTTCTCCCGCACATCTGCCCTGTTTGGCGTTTAGGTTAGTGATATGTCAATGGCGTTTTCATTTTGGGGTTTCTAGGGTGTCTCTTTTTCTTCAAAAGTTTGCAAGAGGTTCTTCCTACCTGCAGATGGTGGTTGCTGACATAGCGTTTTATCAACCACTTCACCTTGTTGGTCAACACTTTTCTTCACCATCTCCCCTTCAGTTTTTTCTAGTTCAGTGATGAACCCCTGACTATATTGTGTTTCTGTTAGGGGGATTGTTGGTGTTGTATCAAATACAAGCATTTTTGGGGTCTCCTCAGCAGGGTGCATGTGGTTTTTTATGGATTTAATCATTTGATCCACCATCTTTGGACAATCTAAACCTTCTTTTAGTTCAATCATTTGTTTTAGTTCTTGTCCAGTCAGTTCTAAAACCTCAGCAATACTCCTTTTAATTATCTTTTCCCCATTATATCTGAGAATGTGATATTCAAGTGTCTTGAAATCACAATCCCAACTTTCAATATCATTTTTGTTTAAATCTTCATCTGAGAATATAGTATTCTTATCACCACCCTTAGTCTCCCTTTCATCTTCATGATGAGCATCATCATTTATGGGGGTTGGTGTAGCAGTTAAGGGTTTGCCGTTTTGATCTCCAGCCATCTCCCCTTCCCCTTATACTTCCACTTCCTTTTCACCTTCAACTTATTTGGCGTTTTCATCAACAACTGTTTGCACTTCTACGGAGTTTTGTTTTCCAGCCATCTCCCCCTCCCCTTTTCCTTCCTTTTCACCTTCTACTTCGACTTCCTTTTCACCTTCAACTTCTTTTTCAACCTCACCTTCATTTTCACCTTCTTCTCCCTCAGCTGCCACTTCCTTGGCATTTTTATCAACAAATTTTGACATGTTCTTCAACAATGTCAGACATTGTGAGTATTTAATGTGTACCAAGAGGCTGTTTAGATGTTCAATCTTTGACTGTCTTAACAATGTGCTCATTTTATTGTAACAGTCTTCTAATTCTTTGTATGCCCCATCCAGCTTCTCAGCCATTGCATTTTAAAGAAAAAAGGAATTTATTAAGTATGGCGTTTTGTGTTTTTTGTTAAACTTATTATTCGAACAGCATACCTCCTCAGTTTCATTGTTTTTTTGTTCTTCACCAGCACCATGGTTTTCATAATATGTTAGTGCTCTAACCAGAGCATGGTTCCCTGATGAAGAAACTTGAAACATCCTGTTCTTGCTTTCTATATCTTCAGCCACAACCCTTTGAATGAAAGCCTCATCATTCTCATTCTCATTCTCATTATTCTCATTCTCATCATTGATTTGCATGGCGTTTTGCACTTCAGGGTCGAGTTCAGCATAATCATAATGATCATCATGATCAAAACCATCATCATCATCAACCTCATCATCATTATCAACATGTTCACCAACATTGTCAACATCTTCATCTTCATCTTCATTCTCAACATTATCACCATCAGCATCTTCTTCATCAACACCCTGCATTTTGTCTGCTGCCTTGGGTTTGGCTTCCTTAGCCTTCTTAACAGATTTCTTTTTAACTTCTTTGCCATTATGGAGTTTTGGCTATCCACCATATTTCTTTTTAACCAGTGCACCCTCAAACATGTCAGTAGTTCTCGTTGTAACCCACTCAATCGGGTATCCTTCTTTTCGTTCCAATCTTTTTCTATTTCAAGCATTATTCACCAAGGCAAGCTGTAACACAAGAAATTTTTAATTTTTAAATTGTTATTTTGTGCAAACTATTATATATGGAAATTGTTTTCTTACCTCAAGTATGATCAAGGGCCCTGTGAAATGCTTTTTTGGAGACCATGCAGTTTTGGCGTGCTGCAAGCATTGGATGGGATAACCACACCAGTTCAGTTGATTTATTTGAACGTTTTGTTTAATGTTGTGTAAGAACTGTTGGTTGAAGAGCGGATTATCACTTGCATGCCCAATTATAATGAAGAATGCTACAAGGAAATTTAGGCAGAAGTTTCTCCCGAAGCCATCCATCTCAGGTAAGATGTCATCAAAGTAGAGCTTCACACTTGGTCTGCTAATCCAGGCAGTCCCTTTGAACTGTGCTCTCCACTCAGCCACTACTTGGTCATTAGGTGTTGACCTTCTTTTCCCCTTCACGGCCAAGTCTCCATTCGGTACACCCGTTAAAGAGTTTATCAATTCTTCATTGATATGTATTGTATGGTTGCTAACATTTAGGTTGTTTGTTCTTTCATTATAATTTTCAACCAACTAGTACCCAAGCATTGTGGGTATGATGTCTATTTTCATCCTTAGGGCAGCACCAAACCCCATGTTTTCTACTGCTTGTCTTTGATTTTGATTTAGATTTATAAACCAAGCAGTCAAGTTTGTAGGTTTTACACTTGATAAAACCCTAGCCCACTGAACTTAAGGCCTTCCTCTTATTGGCGTTTTGGGCCTTGCCGGTGTGCACATTTATTCTTACGCTCAACCCCTCTTCGCCTATAAAACATAATTAATTTCCATGGTGTTTTAGTTTTTTATGGCGTTTAATAACACAAATGATAAAATTTATGTTGTTCGATAAGACAATCACAGGTGATACATGGCGTTTAATAACACAAATGATATATGTAAAATGGCGTTCTCATACAGTCAAACAATATTATACAAACGATACATGTCTTGGCGTTTAGTAACAAACTATCAAAGTATATTACATGATATATGGAGTTTTACAAACAAACATCATAAAAAGGAACCATCTGTACCATGTTTTGTTGTCGTCTTCTTTCTTTGCTCGGTGGTTCTTTGGCGTTTTGGAGCAGGTGACCCTTCCTCTTCCACACACATAGAAACTGCACATTTATTGATAAAATTAGAACGACAAAAACATCATAAAACTAGCAAAATGTAAATCGAAGTTAACTCACTCTATTTTTTGCCTTTGAATCTTGTTTGATCTTTAGACGCCATAATATTTGTGGTTTCGTGCTTTCTAGGGTTTCACGTTTTTTCGTAGGAGTTGGGGAGGTTTCTCTGGGAAGTATATATGTTTCAGTCCCGTTTAATGGGTTTTATTGATGCACATTTACCTTTTTGCCCTTAATAAAGCGCATCCACTTTAGAAAGTTGATGTTATTTATGAAAACACCATTGTGCCAATCTAATCCATAGATTGTTTTGATTGGACGGATCAGAACCGTTCTCACCGTTTCACACTTTTAGGCGTTTTCCCTAAATTATGCCCCTATATATATATATATATATATATATTTATATAGGTACAGGTAGAGGTAGAGGATCCTGTACATTAATTTAATATTGTAAGAAGGGTGAGAAATAATGTGGTGATGACAAGTGTCCTATATCTTAATTAATTCAAAACGATGAATTAGTAATTTTCTATTCTTATCAATTAATTGATTACAAGATAACTGCCCAAACAACTGTCGATGAGATATTACAGGGATTTCAAATTTTGTATTTTTTTTTGTAAGATCCATTAAGATTTTGGTGTTTATCATTCACCGATACCCATCATTCATCAATTATAAATACATTAGGTCGCAGGAAATTGGCAGAGACACGATCAGTTGTTACCCTCTGCGATTGTGGTGTTTTATTTCAATTTCAATGGATTCCACTGATGTAGGTACATGTGTATCATAGGAATTGATTCTGTTAAGAGTTATCATGTTTGGATCAGTAGGGATATGTGTTTTTACGTTCCTAATCATACGACAGACGGGTTTTTTTTAGTTTGCGGTGTTACTACACAGTTTTTTTGTTGTATACATTTCAATATATTTTGATTGTATGTTTGTGTAGTGTCTTATACACAAAACTGTTTAGGGTAACTTGTTGTTTTAGTGTTATATCATAAGCAGAGTTATATTTTGATATTGGATGTATAGTGTCATATGCATGATCAATAGTGTTATATACTGAACAGACATGTTAAATTCCTTTCATAGTTTTTATCCCCAATATAATGTTAATTAAACCTGGTTGATAGTGTTTAACCCACCAGATACTTTGCTATCACAAATATAGTGTTATATGCAGTGGCGGACCTAGAAATTATTTGCTGGGGGTGCGGATGAGGTGTTCAACCATATTTTCAAGGGGTGCGGTCGGGTTTTTTTGCCTAAAATATACGCTAATTTTTTTTTCAAGGGGTGCGGCCGCCCACCCTGACCAAAGGGTCCGCCCATGGTTATATGCATGTACAATAGTGTGATATATGGGTAGATATTGCAAAGCTGTTTTATAGTGTCTTATATTAAACTTGTTTTTGGTGATGACATTTATAGTGTCATATCCAAATTCTATAGTGTTATTAGCAGAGTAGATAATGTAATTCTGATTCATAGTGTTTTATGATTATCCAGTGTTTTAGTACAACAGATTATTGTTAATTAAACTTTATAGTGTCTTATAATAAACAACTAGTGTTAAATGGACATATAGTGTTTTATTAAATACAGAATATGTTGTTGTCACTGTTGTTAACTTTTTTCATTTAGTTTTTTACATTAGTTTCTTAGTTGTATACAATGGTGTTTTATTATACCTTTTTATATTGCTTTATGACAGTTTATAGGGTTTTATAAATGACGGATGTGTCGCTTTTTTATTGTAGATATTCATACATACCAGCCGGTCGGTGATGTCATGTGTCCCCAAAGTCTGGAAGGAGGATATTTATACAAGATGTTGACGATTCCATTAAACCTAAGATGCACATGACGTTTGATTCGCTCGATAATGCCTTTCTTTTTTTACCAAAGATATGCTATGGCCGGAGGTTTAACAGCCAGGAAGGGTAGTCAATACCAGCCTCGAAAGAGGGTACTAAACCCTTTAAGGCGATTGACTCGACTCAGGAAGCCGGTAGTTCTAATAATAACTCGAAGACTAAGATTACGCGCAGGGTTCCTTCTATAAGGACCGGCTGTGAAGCGTGTATTCGTGTTAAGTTAAACCCGAATAAACTTTATGAGGTTTATCACTTCGAGGAGTCGCATAATCACGCCTTTGTTGCTGAAGATGACAGGTACTTGCTTCCTGCAAACAGAGGAATCAATTATGTCTAGAAAGAAGCCGTAAATGCTTTGAGTGCCTTAAACCTTGGTCCAGTTAGAGCATTTAACATTATGAGGACTCTTTATGGAGGGTTTAACAAGGTAGGTGCCACGAAAGTTGATTTTAAAAACTTCAAGAGAGACTTAAATAGGTATATAGCTGAGTACGACGCTGACATGGTTATTAAACGCCTAAGAAGGAAGAAAGAATTTATGCCCAATTTTTCTATGGAATACCTAACAACTGACGATAGTGTTTTACGGGCGTTGTTCTGGGCCGATGGAGATGCGAAGAGAAATTTTCATATGTTTGGTGATGTTGTGTCTTTCGATGCTACTTATCATCGCAACAAGTTCGTACCCTACCTTTAGTTTTAGATTCATTATATCATGAACAGATTTTTTTGAAATTGGATGTTTAGTGTCATATGCATGATCAATAGTGTTATATGCTGAATAGACACGGTAAATTCATATCATAGTGTTTTATCCCCATGATAATGTTAATTAAATCTGGTCGATAGTGTTTTAACCCACCAGTTATTATGTTATCACACCTATAGTGTTATATGCATGTACAATAGTGTCATATGATAACTAGTTATTTTGTTATCACACCTATAGTGTTTTATTTATAATTTGTTTGTTTTTAAATAATGTAGGGTGTCTTATGTTTTGACTCTTATATATTTTTTGTAGGTACAATATGATGTTCCTACCTTTTACCGGCGTTGACAATCACTATCGTAATGTTACCTTGGGTGCTGCTATAATAGGTAATGAAACTGCCGAAACATATAGCTGGTTGCTTAACGCATTTTGGCAGGCATTTGGGCGCGCACCACCTCTGATTGTAACTGATCAAGACCCAGCGATGAGGAAAGCTATTCAAGACACTTGGCCCGAAAGTAGGCACATGTTTTGCATGTGGCATATAATGGACAAACTTACTACCAAGGTTTATTAAATACCAAAATTAGGCGTACGTGATATTTTTTTCTTTATGTTTACAACGTTTATTGTTTGAATGGATTCTTTTGTTGGATTTTTGTAGTTTTTTATATCTGAATATGTGGTTTATGGTGTTTTGATCTATTCTCGATTGGTTTTTTATATTATAAAAGTAGGAAATATTGTTTATCGATGTGGTTTTACTTTTATATAATGTTTTATCATGTTTATTGTATATTTAATTTTTTTAATGTTGTTCCTTGTTTATTAGGTTGGTGCCACCCTATGCAATAGCACCGATTTTAAGAAGAGGCTGTGTACCATTGTTTGGACAGATGCATTACTCCCTGACTAGTTTGAAACCGAATGGGGTGTTATATTGGCTGATTTTGATTTGGTGAATCATGAATGGTTAGAGTCAATTTATGAGATTAGGGATCCCTGCGTACTATCGTGATGAACACATGTCTGGGCTGATGCGTACTTCCTCACATTCGGAAAGTGAGAACCATTTCTTTGGGTAGTTTTGCAACCTGGACTATACTCTTGTTGAATTCTTGGGGCATTTGACTCTGCAATCGAAGCCCAAAGACACGAGCACAGGAAGAACGGCCATGATACCAGGCACACAAACCCCTATATTTTTGCAAGAGAATTTGTTTTAGAAGGACATGCGGTAAACATATACACACGATCAATTTTCTTTGATGTGCAACTTGAAATTTAGACAGCTATTCATAAGTGTGGTATTGGAAGATGGGATCAAAGAGAGGATAATTTTGTGAACTTCTCTGTGAAGGACTTTTCACAACCGTGTACTACATTTTTTCAGGTAACCAGGGAATGTAACAATTGTTTATTTATAATCTTACTTGTACATGGTGTTGTATCTAATAGTTTTAACTGAGTATATATTTTTGTTCTCATTTTTTTTGGTTTTTTGATGTATTATGTTATGATGCGGCAGCAAGATATGACTATGAGTTGTTCATGCAATAGGTATGAACAGTTTGGGCTTTTGTGAGCACACATTTTTTGCGTTTTGCGGTTTCTTGATATTAGGCAGTTCCCCGAAAGGTATATATGCCGACGGTGGACCAGGGAAGCTGTTCCTAATAGTGCTCCTGGAGCGATATTAGGTATTAATGAAAGTGATGATCGGTACAAGCAAGTTAATGGTGTTGTACGGGAGATAACAAGGTCAGCTGAGTCTCTTGTTAACATGTTGGTTGATAACTTTGATGTTTTGTGTGCTTTCAGGGATCATGTTGTCAAGTATCAATCGACGGCTGATGAGGCAGTGGTAAACGCACCCCCAAGGAGTCATCGCGACAGGTTTGCTGAAATAACTGGCAACACCCAAGAATCATCTATAACTGTTCGCATGCTAGTTGGAACTAGATTAAAGGTATGGGCAAGCCTAAAAGAATGAAGACTAAGCGTGAAATTGCCATTAGCCAATCTGGGAAAAAAAGGGACGTGAATGTAGCAATTGCAAACGTAAGGGGCATAATATACGTACATGCACGAACCCCACAAGGGAAAAGAACGATGACACATCAGAAGGTGAGGAAGGGGCGGGCAAAGGAGATGATGAAGAGGAGCAAGAAGTTCAAGAGCAGGAGTAGTAGATTACCAAATTATGCGTACTCGAGCTTTTTTCATTTGTTTAATGACGTTTATTGGTTTGTTGGATTCGTTGTGTTGGATTTTTATAGCTTTTTGTTTCATTTTTTCTTTCATGTTTGCCACGATTCTGAAACATAATTGTTTTTACATTGTTTTTTTTTTAAATTCATTTATCACATTCTAATTATAATGTTTTATATTCACTTGTAGTGTTATATTATAGTTTCGAAATCTCATAAGATGAGTCAAATGTGACAATGCTGGTAAACTGTCTTAAATGTAGTGTTAGACATGATGATCTTGCGCTATACAGTTAGATTAAAGACTTACATGTTGTCACATTCTACTTGTAGTGTTTTATACTGAATTATAGTGTTATATTATAGTTTGGAGTTTGTTAAGATGAAAACAAATTTGACAATGTTGTTAAACTGTTTTAAGTGTATTGTTTGTTATAATATAGTGTTTTATATTGACTTGTAGTGTTATATTATAGTTTCGAATCTCATAAGATGAATCCAACGTGACAATGCTGGTAAACTGTCTTAAATGTAGTGTTAGGCATGGTGATCTTGTGCTATACAGTTAGATCAAAGACTTACATGTTGTCACATTATACTTGGTGTTTTATACTGAATTATAGTGTTATATTATAGTTTGGAGTTTGTTAAGATGAAAACAAATTTGAGAATGTTGTTAAACTGTTTTAAATGTAGTGTCTGTTATAATGACATGTATGTTTATTGGTAATGTGTTTCATGCTGGACACATAAATTGATGAAAAAAATAGAAAATAAACCATTGCCATCACTTTGTACACTAAGGCTATCAAATAACTACATACGAATATAAGTTTTTCCCTTGTTTCGGTTTCCCTGACAAAATGAACCAATAGTGTATCTAAATAAAACAACTTCAAAATAAAACGTGTCTGAAAACATATCAGTTTTAACGAAACTACATGATATTCCTCACTCAATCGGCGCTCGATCCTTTCCTTTGCAGTTTTAGAATTTTCCATTCTTTCATCTTCACTCAAATTTGCGTATTCATGTATTTCTTTCTCCAACGTAGATCGGATTGAGTTTACGTCACATAACAAGATTTTTTATAAGTACTTTTTTCTCAAGTCACATAGTTCTTTCGACTGATCTTGCATCACCTCCCCCATGATGTCTCGCTCTGGTGATAGCCCGCAGTCCCATTCGCGCACACTTGTGCCTAGTGAACAGAAATACAAATCAAATTAGCGTAGATGCCCTTTTCAACTATAATAATTAATCAACTATAATTACAATAATACCTTTAAAAGTCTCCATATGACGCATCACAAATATACCACAATCAACGTCGTTATACAGTGTTTTCTACGGGAACTTCAGACTAGTCGGTGATGTTGCTCGCAGTTTTTTAGCGATAGCAGGCGAGTAGTTTTCGACATACGAGCAGAATGCATTGATCTGTAAAATTTCCGACGTCAAATGGGGTTTTTTAAAAGTTTCGCATGTTGTATGTCAACTATTATTTAACTGTTAGTGTTCTTACAACTTTTCCTACGTAGCCGCTGTATCGTATGTCGATAGGGACATCACCCTCGATATTGTCGATCACCAATATCTAGTATTGTGCAAGATGGAAGAACACTAGAATGTAGTGTTTGTTATACAGTACCGCCACGAATACCATTTGGAAGCTTCTGATCTCCTTGGTATCTGTCTGGCCTAATATTGCTTCCATTCCGCCACAGAACTTTGAGATTCTGTGTTCTTCGGTCCCTTCAAAATAAGTTGCCACCTGTTTTATAATAAATCACAGATTTAAGCATGTAGTCGATATTTTGACGATATTCACAAAGGTGGTTTTTATTGTTACATAGTGTTATAGTGTTATAATTTGGAATAGTGTTATAAAGTCATATTAATTTGTTTCAAAGAATACATATGACGGATGACTGCAGCCTATAGTGTTATAAAGAGTTGTGATTTGTTTTAAAGTGCTATGTAGTATTACATAGTATTATATAGTGAACTAAATTGTTTTAGTGTTATAGTGTTATATAGTGTCCTATATTGTTATATAGTGTTATAAAGTGTTATAAGGTTATACCTAGTATGTTATATAGTGTTATATATTGTTTTATAAGCCTATGATGTTATAAACTGAGATTAAGTTGGTAAAGGGTACATAAGATTGATGATAGCAGCATACGGTGTTATAAAGATTTGATATTTGTTTTAAAGTGTTATATAGTATTAAATAGAGATATGTTATGTCCTAAATTGTTCTAGTGTATATTATTGTTCTATAATATGAGTTATAATGTTATAAAGTGTTATGCAGCTGTTTTACCTGATGTTTTTGTTGAATGAAAACAATTTTTCGTTTTTTTATGGTTTTACTGTGTTATATAGGGAATGAAAACAGTTTTACATTTCACGGGATATATGTAGTAGGTTTAAAGTGTGATAAGTGCCTTACCAATATCCCGGCATTGCAAAACAGCCTCGCGGGGGTATGCGGTGCCCTTAATCGCTCCTCGTAGTTAAGGAAGGCACCTCATGTTGTTATAACATCTGCATCCAAGCATAATTCCGGGTAGATCATCTCAAATGAGCCTCTCCTGATCGAAACACCCGGTGGGCAATCAAATATAGGCTCCCTACGTAATAACACGAAATATTATCAATAATTCTCAACCAGATTTGTTTAATTATTTAATTTTGGAGCGTTGTCGATACTTACCATTTGTTTCCTGTTGCGCTGAGTATACAGCTAGCCAATGCAGCTTCCAAATGATCCCTTTTTATTGTTAAGGAAACCACACGCTGCACGTACGGTGACCTTAGCGCATCCGGAAGATTTGTGTTTCTCTTCGGCCTCCGGAGTTTATATTGCAATAAAACGTTTCCTTCCTTTTCAGCGTCACGAATACTTGATGTTGTTGCGACGTTGTCTAGTTCACTTTCCAAGTTTACTAGTTGGATGCCCTCAGCTTTCGATCGTGTGCTTGGGTATCGTATGGATTGTATTGCTGATATCAGTTGATCCACTTTCACGTAAAACAACGAAGTCACGGGCGAGAAAGGAGTTAGATTACCTGGTGTCAACAGTCCAGTGTTCTTGACAGGTGTGGGTGTTTTTTCTGACATATCATCTCTTTCTGCATCATCCGCAATGTCCTTCAGATGTTTGCGGACTATCCCAATCCATGACGCTTTCCTTCTCAATATCAGGTCAATGTTTGGGTGCAACTGTAAAGCTTCCGACAGGGTATTTTTGATCTTCTCCATGCAATCTTCAAATTCCTTAAATGCATCATCCAGAATATGCACAAGAACCTGCTAACCAAATTATACCGTGACATCCAAACCGTTGTCAGATTTATATAATTATAATAAATATGATATCATATTACACGTTAAAAAGTTTATCAAGTCCTGTACCTCCTCACTTCCTTTTTCTTCCTTTGACGAGACGGGCGACGTCCCATACTGTGATACCATTGCGACCCGAAACTCGCCATCTGCCCCAACAAAAACCGCCAACTCTTGTGTGCTTGTTTGCGACAACAAATAATCTTTGCAATGTTTGAAAGATCCCAGGTGGTCATCGTCCCCTTCATCGTACGGTCCGTGGTCTTCGTTGTCTCCCTCCGCATTGTCTCCTGCATTTTTTTTAGCTGCATTTTTTTAGCGTCTGTGGATGATGATTTTTTATCATTAGATTTCTTCTTAACCTTTTCATTCCTCGGCTCATTAACATCTCCATGAGGTTTAGGTATCATCGGGGTGTTATGCTTTAGGTGTTTTTCAAAAAGTGGGTCGTCAAGCTTTCCAAGCAGTTCATCAAGCATCGCGTCATCTATAAACTCAATCGGTTTTGATCCTTTCTTTTCACAGTTCAATACATCCCTATGGTCGTACGCATATGCAGCCTACACATATAAGCATTCAATTTTTTGGTTATGTAGTCATGTAAAGGGTGATGCATGTTGTTTGTAGTGTTATACAAGTATATACATGGTGTTATATACAGTATTGCAAATGTAGTGTTCCAAACAGACCTGTTGTAGTGTTTTACATGGGTCTGTAGTGTTTTACATAGTGACATAGTGTTATAAAAGACTTTCTTGGTGTTGTATACAATGATGCTGATATAGTGTTTTAAACAGACATGTAATAGTGTTTTATATTGTATTCCAGTGTTATACCCAGTGACTTAGTGTTATAACAGAATGTTATGGTGTTATATAAAGTGATGTAGTGTTATATGCATGTAGCGTTTCAGTCTCAAATAAGGAACAATTTAGAAGAGTCACATACCGCCAGTAACACGATTGGGCCTCTAAAAGGGTCATCCCTCTTCCGGTTCCATGCATTCGTTGTGCGTTCTAAACAGGTTATCATGTAGCTGCACCAATCAAAGCTCGCTATATCAACATTTTGGTCCACGCATCCTAAGAATCGCTGATTAATTGTGTTGCATGCGCTTATCTCCCCCAGCACAGTATTAAAGAACACCAACCAGTTCAATTCAAACACCCGGTCACTTGAAGTGTCGGAAACGATCATATCCTTCGGTCTAAGTGGTGACACTTTAGTATAATCTTTGAACTGGTCCCTCCATTCCTTCACAACTGGATTGCAGTCCCTTGCTCTGATTTTTTCAACAATCTTTTTATCCCCGTTTGGTATTCTGAATATTTTATGCACCAACTCCGCTGTGATCCGTACACGGTGTTCGCCAACATTCAACACTCCAGATATGTCGTCATAGTTGCTTGCCAACCAATATGCAAGCCGGGTCGGTACTTGTCGTATGTTGAATTTCAGCAACAAACCGAACCCCATTTCTACGACCTTCTTTTTTGCCCCTTATTCAGGTTGTTCACCAATATAAGCAGGTTCACCGTAGACGTCTTCAGTTTAATTTTTGGCCTGGTGAACGGCTCATATTTTTTTGAAGGTAATGACACCGGTAGTCTGGTCGACTTCCTCCTAGTTGCTGTTGACTTACGTCTTTTACCCTCTTGTTGTAGGGGTTCATTGTCAACATCGCCGCAGACGGGTTGTGATTGGGCAACTGAAACTCATATATATACGTCAGTTAGACTATATTCACAACTAAATGAAAACACTGATAGCTTTCGTTCCAATTTTTGCAAGCTTACCTGCTGGATTTGTAATTGGTGGTTGGGTCACGAAGTCGTCGGCGGCGGCGGCGGCACGGTGTGTTGTATCAGCTGCTGTAGGTTGTTTTTGTGAACCAAAAATACCCATGTATACATAATCACAATTACACGGAAAACACCGACAGTTCATTTGAATTAATCAATTTCTTACCTGCCGCAAATGTAACCGGAAGCGGTGACTCGAAGTTGTCATCGCTGTCCGCAGTGTGTGATGTTGCAGCTGGAAATCAAACATATATTATTATAAACCAACAAAACCATAAAACTAAAGTGTCTTATATTGGTAATACATGGTGCAAGAATTCCGACAAAATGTGACATTGCATAACAAAACAATATTCCATCAAGCTATTTTTTTGCATGTATAGTTTTGTATTTTATCTATACCTTCTTCCCTTATGTTATCATTATCCGAATTGCTCAACGGGATGCTTTGTCCAATCGTATTATGGAATCCCTTTACCATTTTGAATCTGGGTATTCGGCCGCTTCTCTGGACTAAAACTAAATGCTCTTACGATTAGTTATCAAACGGTGAAAGCCAACTTATAACTATACATACTGGTTATAAAGCACTATAATTGATTCAAAACGATTGATCAACTTTAGACCGTATGTTAAGATATTGGGAATTGATTTCATGGTGTTGTATACAACACTGCTGATGAAGTCTTATAAACAGTTGAGCAACTTTAGTTTGTCAACATATAACACTATAAATCTGTTTAAAACACTACACTACAATCTATCACTACAAAACTGTGTAAAACACTACAAAGTTACAAAAGACACAGAATAGTATATAACACCACATGATTGAAACTTTAGTTTGCCTATGTATCACACTACACATCTTCATAAAACAATACACTTTGATCTATCAATATAAAACGGATTAAAACACTACAACAACACAAAACATCTAGAATAGTGTTTAACATAACTGTTAAAACACCCCAGTTGACTATTAAACACCAGGAATGATATATAACACCACATAGACTTGTATATAACAATACAGCTATAAAAAAGTTATGTTACACTTATATAACACTATCACACCATCTTCATAACAATATAAAACACTTTAGGCCACAGTATAAAACCCTAAAGCTGATAACCCATGTTGGACCGTGTCGTGACCCTAAACGATCAGTCAAGGCAGTTCATCTTCACGTGTAAAGGCGAAATCAATGCACGTAAAGTAACAACAGCTTCTCTTTTCAATTTCTTCTCTTTATTAGCTTTATGAATCAATTTTGACAGAGTTTCATTACCAAGCTAATGACCTTATCTCACTCCAATGTCACATGTCCGGGTATATATAGGAGACTGATTCCACTTATATGGCATGTCCATATAAGCGGAATCACTATGTGACACATAAGTGGAATCACCTAATGTACATAAAAGCGGAATCACTTCTAACCTGTGTTCACAAAAGCGAAATTAACTTTATAAACTCTAATCTTGACTTTCAAGCTCCTATCTTGACTTTCTTGACTTAAGACTTGATGTAGACGTAGTCAACAGACATTCTTGTGCACCAACAGACTCCCCCTTGGATGTTGACGAAGTCTTTAGCTCCGAGTCTTCAGTCTTAGTCTTTTCTCCATCTCTGTCTTTTCATCATAAGCACTCTATCTTCACAGGCTTCAGAATCACAACCTGACTATAACTTATATCTTCCCTTTGACTATTGATCCAGACTCCCCCTTTCACAGACTCCCCCTCTCAATATGCTAGAATCTGAGATATCTGGTTCAAGCTTTGACATTTAGCTACCATAGGAATGATGAAGTCAAAAACCTGTTACCCTGCACATCCTCTACCTCACCATAAGTTTCACAAATTTATAACATTTGAATTTAGTAAACTTACTGATAGAAATCAATTATTCAGCAAACATACTAGTTACATCAAGTTCAAATGAATAACCTTGATTAACTAAACACACAAACTTTCAAAACATTTGTATATGACATTCAAAGTTTTCAAAAAATTCTCCCAATCCTCTAGTTCATCAAGTTTAGCACTTGGAATTTTGAATATCCACTCTTCAACATCAGTTGTCGAAAATCTTTTTGAATTTTGATTTTAAAGAAATACAGTAAACAAATATATACAAACAATATTTTTGTGAGTTTATGTAAGAGGATCATATCAGTTTATGAGATAAATCACTAGCACCGTTAAGCTTTAGACATTTTAAGTTCTAAACGATTCACCTTGATTGTCAGTATACTGGTCCACTTAAATTTTCACACAAAGTTCAACTGCTTCGAGATATGAGTTTAATGTCTTAGAAACTTAAACTTAATCACGTGTCCCACCTCAGAATATACTCCCGTATCCAGATCCCAATATTCAGTCTTACAGGTAATTATAACACAAATGATATCTGTAAGGGGTGTCCCCTTTAGAGGATCTTTTTTACAACAGCATTGCTAAGCAATTTTATTGTCTTACCATATATGCTGAGGGTGATGCTATGTTTCAAGCATTTGCAGAAAGTATTATTCGAGGACTAGGTCAGAACTACCGTTCAGCAGAAGTCCCGGAATAATACCCCAGACATCACTTAGTATAAAGACCTAGTATATCAGAATATGAAACCTTTCAAACAAGATTTCGGGGGTTACCCATATATCCGAGAGATGTTACCCACAATATAAGCAAGTTTGAAATTTAGGTTTATATCTCGTCACAATTTACTAAATGTGCAAAAACCTACTGACACATCATCAGTGAGACCGTTTATCACTTTTGACATTCCAATTCTTTAGCATGCTGTGAAAGTCCACTGATGTACTATCATTTCCTCTTTTTCACAACAAAACTCATTTTTGCTTTTTCAATGTTTTTGAAATTTTCAAATTTTCTAATTTTTTTAAAAAATTTTCTCCCCCTAAAATCAAAATATGTTTCAATTTTGATTTTCAAGGAAAATTTGAAAACAAACTATACAAGAAATGTGACAAACTGATATCAAATCACTTCAAATCGCCATTCACTCGGCATAAACAATCAGAACTCCCCCTGTCAACAAACTATTTTCCCATTTAGATTTCAAAACACTTAAGTTTATTTTAATCAAAATGGTTTTTCCGGAAAATTAGTTTTGTTGAATTAATAAACCACTCGTTGGTTAGGGGATTACTTCATCACTTTGTTCTTCTTTAACCATTTTGAAAGATTTAACAGTTCAAGATTCTATCAACACAAACACTTGTAGAAAATCAAGTACAACTTAATGTCCCAGATTTACCACTTGTAAATCGAAATATCACAGTTACCATCCTGTGAATTTCTCAAGAAATGTGCCGATTCATGTTCCACGCTTACCAACCTGGGAACTCCGACAAGTCAGGTTTTTCTATTTGAAAAAATTCACCCAAGCCTGACCAGCCTTGGGTTTGACAGTTTTTACCTCAACAAATAGCTCTTCTAGTTTTGACGAACCAGAATCATTGCCTGATGGTGGCTTGTCTGACTTGAATGCATCAGATTCATCGCCAACCATTTTCTTCTTCTTCTTTTCTTTTCTTCTTTCATCCTCAGATTTGTATCTGATGAATTCGTCTTGCTTGACTTTGCAATCAAGTTAGTTGATTCATCAGAACTCTTATTCAATCTGTCCGGTGAACCCGAAGACAAAATTTTCTTGAGATACTCTCTCGCCTTCTTCCTTTTCTTTCGCAGTCTGTCTTTCTGCCCCTGTGAAAGTTTAACTTTCTTTTCTTGAATTGTCTGATCCTGAACTTTAGGTTTTAGAACCTTCTGTTCATGGGACTTGACGTTGACTGGCTTCTTTGTCATTCTTTGAGATTCATCTCTCGATCTTCCCATCGATTTCCTCGAGCAATCTCTGGCAATATGTCCTCTGATATGACAATTATAGCATCTTCTTGTTTCATAACTCCAATTCTGGCAGTTAACAGCAATGTGTCCTCTCACACCACAGGTGTAGCACACTCTGTTATCGTACCATTCACCACTTTCACACCATATGCTTAGATCATAACATTGTCTGGCTTTGTGGTAATCATCACTCTTCTTGAAAACTGGTTTAGGCTTTGAAGCACTGTGGTCAAACCTGCACCACTTATTACCAACACTTTGTGAGTTTTCATTTTTAGATTTTTGTGATTTTTCAAAATGATTGAATGACTTATCTGATGAGCTTTTATTTTCATTTTTAGGATTTTTCAAATTTTTAACTTTTTGTTTCTGTTCTACACTCTTCTTAACAGGTTTTTGTTTAGAACATTCACCTGTTTCAGTAGATTGCAAAACAGTATTTTTAAATTTTTCTTGTAACTCTAAAAATATTTTTCTTTTCTTTTCTTTTTCATCATCAGATATTTCATCACAATCTTCAATTTTGACTTTGTCAAAATTTGTGACATTGTCACTTATTGGAACAGAATTGATCGGTTTTGGACAAACATGTGAAGTAGAATTCACAAAACCTTTCAATTTATTCTCAAGCTCGTTGATTTTAATCCGAGCTTTTTCAGCTTCTTTTTCAAGCTGAATGATTTTAGCAAGATGAGAATTGATTTCAATTTGTTTTTCAAGATTATCTTTACCAAAAATATCTCTCTCATCTTCTAAAATCTTGATTTGATTTTGAAAATCTTTTTCTTTTTCTTTTAACGCTTCATTTTCCAATTTTATCCAAAAAACGTTTTCATTTTCAATTTTGATTTTTCCAAAATCTTTTTCTTTTTCTTTCAAATTGTTAATTTCCAATGTCAAACTGTTCAAACTACTCAACAGTTTGTCATTTTCTGACTTCAATTTCTCACAATTTTCCTGCAAAACAAGAATCTGTTTATCATCAGATTGCTTCTCATCCTTCATCTTTTTGACTTCCAATGTCAAACTTTCCGTATCCTTCAAGAGTTTGTCATTGTCAGCTTCAAATTTATCACATTTAGAGCACCCAACTTCACATTTTGAAGTTTCACCCTTCTTTGATTCTTCATTCTTTGTCGTTTCATTTTCAAATCTTTTGATTATTTCAAGAAACACATCCAAACTTATATTTTCTGATTTTCTTTCTATTTCATCTATTAACTCTTTCTTTTTTCTTTTTCTCTTCTTCATCTCCCCACCATTTCTTCTGCCAATACTCATCCTCATCTTTCATCTCCTTGATTAAGGTTTCCAGATCAAGAGTTTTGTGATCGATCGCAATATTTCCATACTCATCAAGATAACACTCCCTGTTCGGATCCCATCTTTTCGCTCTCTTTGCTTCCAAATAAATACCAGAAAGTCTGATCATTTTGTTTTCAGCAATCATTTTTCTGTATCTATATTTTTGCTCTTCAGTTCTATCATCTTTCCACGGAATAGGTTCAGATTTTGCCATGATTTTATAACCTTGAATTACCTCGAAATCACGTGCAAACAAAACAAACAAGCTATCAGTTTAACCGGACAAATGTGAAAAGTGTTTGGATTAGGCCACACTTTCACTTAAATCGACAAAACTCTTAACACCACAAACTCTATGATTGGGCCGTAAAACACTATGCAAATCACATATAATGTGCCGACAAATCACATATCAAAACATCAGATAATGTGCCACCGTAAATGTCAGCTGACTGGGCCAAACAATCCACTAATCCTTTATAAGATTAGGCCGTAAATCTAGTGGGTAAGAGCAATTCTCTGTTTCACGTGGGCTTTATAATGATTGTGATTGGGTCAATGAATACACTAAGCAGACAATTAAATTGAATATCAAAGAATGATTGGGCCTTTCATGTGTATTGTGGTCTGATACTTCTCAAATGATTGGACCAACCCTTTTATATCAAAACAATTATCAACTTGCTGACAACATCAATTAATTGAAACAATTTCTAAGGTTTAGTAAATCACATATCACATGCATTTCTCGAGATTACTACAAACTGAAACAAACTTGATAATGCAACCAAAATTGATTCACGTGATCCTAATACACTTTATAAACTTTCAATTTTAATTGGACCAACAAACCCACTTAGTCGACACCTGGATCAGATTACATGCAAGATTTTAATGAATCAAACAAAATGATGACTGCCAGGCGAAATCAGATAATGTGACAGATAAGCGAAATCAAGCACAATCTGTCAATGTCCGAATAAGCGAAATCACTATGTCCGAATAAGCGAAATCACTTATGTCCGTAAAAGCGAAATCAGGCGATTATCTCTCGATGTCCGAAAAAGCGGAATCACGTTTTTAATCAATTTTCACCATTTTTAGTCTGAATTTCAACCTGATACTTTCTAGGGTTTGTTATTTATATGTTTTACACGTTATACTTGAAAGTCATACCATTTCATCTGTAGGAAATAGTTCAAATCGAAAAAGTATGAGAGAAATTGAGTAGAAATGAGAGAAATCGGTAGAATCAAGCTGTAGTAGTATGAACTCCTCGTCCTGAAGCTCTGATACCACTTGTTGGACCGTGTCGTGACCCTAAACGATCAGTCAAGGCAGTTCATCTTCACGTGTAAAGGCGGAATCAATGCACGTAAAGTAACAACAGCTTCTCTTTTCAATTTCTTCTCTTTATTAGCTTTATGAATCAATTTTGACAGAGTTTCGTTACCAAGCTAATGGCCTTATCTCACTCCAATGTCACATGTCCGGGTATATATAGGAGACTGATTCCACTTATATGGCATGTCCATATAAGCGGAATCACTATGTGACACATAAGTGGAATCACCTAATGTACATAAAAGCGGAATCACTTCTAACCTATGTTCACAAAAGCGAAATTAACTTTATAAACTCTAATCTTGACTTTCAAGCTCCTATCTTGACTTTCTTGACTTAAGACTTGATGTAGACGTAGTCAACAGACATTCTTGTGCACCAACAACCCAGTTATTTAGAACAAGAGAAGCATCAATAGACACCATGGACCACCATAGACTGACTTAAAATCAAATCCCCATTAAAACACCACAGAGACTTGCATATAACAATACATCTATAAAACAGTTATATTACACTTATATAACACTATCCTACCATCTTCATCACAATATAAAACACTTTAGCCCACAACACAAATCCCTAAAGCTGATAACCCGGTTATTAAGAACAGCACAAACATCAATAGACACCATGGACCACCATAGACTGACTTAACATCAAATCCCCAATAAAATACCTACCTAGTTTCGATATTACTGCTTGTCGCTTCCTCTTCAAACCCGCAAGCTTGCTCGTACCTTTTTTGGAATCCATAAAACACTCTTTGATTCTTGATTTTGTTATTTAACCTAAAAAAACAACGCACATTAATGTTATGTAATACCCTGGAGTTCAAAGGAAGTAGACGACGAAGAATGTGTTCAGATTATGCTTATAACACTTCTAGGTTTTCCGGTGTTGGTTATCTTCAAGGAATTCGAAGAATTGAAGTTTACAGGATGATTGCTGGTTTTTAGGAGAATGATGGGGGTTTTGGTTGTGTAGGATACGGTTACCATATTTGAAACATAGGAAAAGACACTATTGCCCTTGAATTTTACAAAACAGCCTACTAATTAAAACACAATTTACATTTTTATACCCTATTAATCTCAAACATTAGATCAAATATCCAATGGTTTAAAACACTTCCTACCCTTCTCACACTTTAGACACTTTGTACCATATCCCTACCCTATATATATATATGTGTGTGTATGTATGTATGTATGTATGTGTGTGTGTGTGAATTCGTGTTAGTAGTCTCGGATGGTAGTACGTGTACACAACCAAGTGTTTGTATAAAAATAATACACGTTATAGACTCGTATAATGTGTTCACATGTTTTTCCGAATGGTTGTCATACACGTTGACGGATAGTAATACGACTCGTCGTAGTTTTTCGTAAGATGTAGACATATGTATATATATGTAAACGTAAGTATGTATGTATTATGCGTCTCGTGCATAATTATGGAAATAATTATATATAGTTGTACGCTTGTTATAATCGAATCTCGTTTGTTTTTTTATCAAAATGATTCGGGTAATAAGGTATGTGAAGATCAGATGGTAACGAGTCACATTCCGTTTAGGCATTTGAAATAAATATAAATAAATATATTTATTTTAAAAAATCTTTGAGTTGTAGACGTTGGAAGTAAATATAAATAATTATATTTATTTTGCATAATTGTCGAATACTAGACGTTTGAAATAAATATAAATAATTATATTTATTTTATATAACTTTTCCGAGTTTTTGTAAGTCACATAAACCGTCCAAAATAAATATACCTTTATATTTATTTTTATAAAACTCGTTTGGATCCCGATACGTTTTCGTTGGTGTTAAGACTATAAAAGACATATATATTTTTAATGAAAATCAGGCAGAGTTTCCTCTATTTTTGTAACAAAACCTAGCAATACAAGTAGTCGTTTCAAAACACAACATTCAATGTGCAACAATATATGTTTTTCGTCAAGTGTGCAAGACATCAAGTTTATCGAATACTAAACCAATATATATACTTATATACATATTACGTCATGATTTCGGTTCGGTTTTTAACATATATGTTTACTCGAGTTATATACGCATGTAATGTACAAGTCTGAATAATTTTATTTTCTTAATAATTTCATTCATCGGTTCGGTTTCTAGAGCTCGGGTTCGCATTAAAGAAAAACGAAGTTAATGTAAACTATATAGATGTTTAAACGTGTTTGTTAAAATTTACCAAGTCTCATGTTCAACCCGTTGACGGGTTTGACAGCGTTGACGGGTTTGACAGCGTTGACCAGTTTGACCGTGTTTGACTGCGTTGACCGGGTTTGACTTGTGTGATTGAGTTGAGCGGGTTTGACCCGAACCTAAATCCAACTGGTTGACCCGTGTTGACCCGGGCTTGAACCGCATTGACCCGTGTGTTTCTCTTGTGAAACCGAACCTAATCTGTACCAAACATGAACCAAACCCGAACCCGAAACACCGCTGTCGCCGTAGCTCCGCCGGTTACCGCCGTCCTCGCAGCTACGGCGGCTACGGCTGCCGTTGTTTACCAACACAACCGCCACTGTCGTCCTGTTTTTACTCCTCCGTAGCCACACACATGAACCACCACCGTTCGGGACCCACCACCGCGCCTTCACCCAGTGGCGGACTTAGTGTGTAAATAGGGGTAGCACGGGCTACCCCTCAACCCCGTCTCCATAGTGTAAAAATACCCCTTAACTCTATTTGCATAGTGTAAAAATACCCCTCAACTCCGTTTCTGTTATATAAAGGATACCCCTGATCCTAAAAAAAAATTAGGATACCCCTAACTCTTTGGGCTAGTTCCGCCACTGCCTTCACCAACACCGTCATAACTCACCACCACCTGAAACAATAAGCGCTAGCCGAAAAAAACGTGGATCAACAAAGAACTGAAGACAGAGAGAGTTTAGAGGGGCTTACCAGAGTGAAACTCTTGATTCGCAGCTGCCGTGGTTCGAAATTGCCATCATTGTTTCTTAAAATGAAAAACTAACCCTGAAAACGTGCTCGGAAGCTGTGGTTTGAGGGGGTACGAGCCGTCACGCGCCAGAAAAAGGTCTCCGAAACACCGCCACCGCCGCCGGTGGTCGGCCAGAGTCCGGCTGCCGAACTTGAGTGAGAGAAACAGTGAGAGTGTGTTGTGTGCTAGGGTTTGCAAAAATGAAGGGTGGAAGGAGTTAAGTTGTTTATATAGGTAGGGTTTTAGGTGGGTTGGGCCCAAGGCCCATTAGCCCGTCTCTAGTGTATTTGCGGCCCAAGTTTGTCTACGAGGCTCGTTTTCAAACCCAAACTTCGTGGAATATCGTAAAATGCCATTTTAGAATCAAAGTATGTAAAATAGTGCAGGAAGTAGATGTTTGACGCGTTCGTTCGTCGGTTGCGTTAAAATTGCGTAAAATGCTTCGCTGGTCGTTCATACTCCGTTTTTTTATCCGATTCCGACTGCGAATATTAAAATTTGATTACGAAGCTAAATATATCATAATATTTCACTTTTTAAGGTATTACACAAGTCCGATGCTTCCGTTTCGTTTTCGGTGCTTTCCTATAGTTGCGTTTTTCATTTGCGTATGCGTTTTGTGACGTTTGGAAGCAGGATAATTTTGCAAAACAAATTCATGAGTATAAATTGTACGCATAAAACTCATTTTTTGGCGTTATCAGTATTTCATCCGGTATCAGTTCGTTGTCGTTTAACGCTTGTCAAGTTTCCCGCAAATCACCATTCGCGTACTGTAAATTCGAATAGTTGTTCCTTGGCATTCCAAAGGTCTAATTAAGTGTGTCTTAAAACAAAACTTATAATTGTCTTAATGTTCGCTATACACGTAATTATAAACCGAAAATTACCGATTGTCACACTTTTGGAGAGCGCAATCTAACCCGACTTGCCTTAAACAATTATTATTATTATTGTTATTGTTATTATTATTATTATTACTATTATTATTATTATTATTACTATTATTATTATTATTATTATCTAAATATTTAGTAATTGTATACATAAGTATTTAAATAAGATAATACTTTAGATTGTGAATAACGTATTAATTAGAAAAAATAAATTTAAATGAGGGCAAATTATACCCTACGCAACAAAATTTGTCTTAGACATCTTAAACTTTTAGGTAAATTAAAATGGTGCCTCTTCAAATGTATTATATAGTAGTATAGATATCTATTCTATTCATCCTAATAAAGGAATTACTAGGGTGCCACATGGCATTTATCTAGGGTGCCTAGGGCTGTAAACGAACCAAACGTTCAGCGAACAGTTCGTGAACCGTTCGGCGGGAAGTTCGTTTATGTTCGTTCGTTTAATAAATGAACGAACATGAACAAGAAATTTCGTTCGATTAGTTAAATGAACGAACATGAACAGAGGTCTCGTTCGTTTGATTGTGTTCGTGAACGTTCGGTAAGGTGTTCGTGAACGTGTTCGTGAACATTCATTGATTTACGTTAGTTTATGTTCGTATGTTTGTCTTTTAATTAAAGATCTTTGTACTTTCTTATATTTTATTTGTACTTTTTATATTATTAAACTTTTACTTATTTTATTTCCCTAACAGTTAAACTAGGAAACCCACTTTCACCTTGTTTATGCATCATTTCCCTTTCATTTCTCATTATTTACATCCACGAATACAATCGACCTCCGTTCCACAATAAGGGATTCAAGTTCGAGTGCTACTCTCTGGGCCATCTATCTTTATCCTTCGTCGCTTTCGCCAAATTTATTTGTGTTCATGAACCGTTCGCGAACACACTCATTTCCTTAATGAACGAACACGAACATAAAACTCGTTCGGTAAGTGTTCATGAACCGTTCGTGAACACATTTATTTCCTTAACGAACGAACACGAACAAGGCCTTGTTCGTGTTCGTTCGGTTCGTTTACAGCCCTAAGGGTGCCTATGATACAAGCCATTTTTTAGCCTACACAATGACACGTGGCAATCTCATAGCAATACACTTGGTTGCACGTGGACCCGTTTATGAACTTCGGGTCATATGTGTGTTACGTATTTAAAGGTTATAACCCAACTTCTTGCCTTTCATTCACATAAACTAGGGTTTCCAACATCCATTACTCCATACACTCGACGCCTCTCTCCATCCAAGAACCCTAATGTGCATTGTTTGAAAGAAGCAATCTGAATCATCTTTGTCAGATGCTATATCGCATATGCTAATGATCTTTAATCGTCTTTGGTGATTCCACAGAATATTTTATGATTTCAGAGAAGTAAGTTGAAGGATATCAATACGTTTGATTATCTTCAAAACCTAGGGTTTCCAAGATCCATCGCTTACAACTCTCTTCTCCATCCCTAATCGTTTCCTGGAAATCTTCAACAATAAGGTTAGATTATGATTTCTCTCTGTTAATCATGTTGATTTTCCGAGTTTATCATGTTGATTTTCCTTTCTCATCAGTTACATTTTCAAGATCCATCGCGCATAAACTCTCTTCTCCATCCCTAATTGTCGCCTGGAAATCTTCAACAATAAGGTTAATTACGATTTATCTCTGTTAATCATGTTTATTTCCGAGTTAATCATGTTGATTTTCCTTTCTCCTCAGTAATGTTCCTAATGTTTACGGTTAATTGTGTTTAGTTCAGATTCAATATGATGTATGATTTAGGGTTTTTTTGGTCCATTCGATTTGATGTGTGATTTAGTGTTTTTCTGTTGATTAGTAGTTGATGCTTTGTGTTATTCTGATTTACGGTTTTGGTTAGTGTTTTGGTATTTTTTATAGGATCTGATTGTTATCTCCCCCTTTAGTGAATGATTTTTCGTGTTAATGTTGTTTTTTGCTTAAGGATTTGATATTGTGATTGACCATCGGATTATGATTATTGTGTTTGTAATTTGTTGTTAGGCTAGATAAATTTGTGGAAATTTAGAAGTGTTTCGTTGTTTTTTATTTCATTATGTTGTCGAATCTTTGCTCCACCTTTCTATTGTTTTGTTTAAAGATTGATTGAATATCATATGTGTTCTTGGAGTTTAATGGTTTGATCCTTGATGTTTGACAATTGAATTTCGGATCATGATAACGGTTCGGTGCTATCCATCCGGTTGTTACAAAATTACTATTGTTAATTATTATTTCCTTATTTAGAGGACTGATAATAATTTTATTTTAAATTCAAAAATTTGATTTGAAGGATAATAGGGAAGTAAACAATTTGGAGTTAATAACAGTAATTTGATTTCCTTTTTAGGTGGGTTCAATGCACCTAGACATGTTAGTGGTTTAAAATTTTATATATCATTTTGATTAAATTCTTCCAGCATATTATAGTAATTTAAAATTTAAATTTTATTTGACTTATTTTTAAATAAAGTTACCTGAAATAGAAGTTGACTACATTCATTTTTTATAATTGCTAATTATCCTAATTTTTAATAACCTCTAATCAACAATTATTGGTTTCTATATAACTAATTAGATTCAAATTATTCAACAATCATATTAAAAACATTTGGGTAAATTACACTTTTCGTCCTTTATGTTTATATCAGATTGCAATGGACGACCTTTAACTTCAATAATTGCATTCACAGTCCTTTATATATAAAACCCATTACGCTTTACATCCTTTAGCACTAACTAGATTAAAATTTTCTAGTTAAGTATGGCATGTGGTTAGCACGTGAGGGTATGTTAGTAATCTTACCTATTATATTAACAATATATATATATATACACACAAAACATAAACCTAAATATCTGTCTCAACATCATGTCTCTCTCTCTCTAGACTCCTCCCCACCACCGCCACTCCAGCCACAATCCGCCCACCACCCCAGCCACCGCCACGGCGACCACCTAAATGTCTCACTAGCCACCACAACCATTCCAGCGACCAGCTTAACGCCTCATCACTACCACTTCGACCATCGGAACCAGAACCCCCCTCACCACCACTTCGACCCATGAAACCCTTCCTTAGATCTGAAACCCTTGTATATCTTGATTTGATTTGGGCAAAACTTCTGGGAGTAGATTCTTGAAATCTATTAGATCCGTTCTTCTAATCAAATCCTCTTTGTGGCTGTTTGAAATGCTCTGTTGCTACCGGCGTCTAAGCTTCTAATTCCGGTGACACGATTGCAGTTTTAAAATTAAACAAACAAATGCTCAGTTTCACTGGCATAATTGCTATCGTTAATCGACTTTTATGGATTTCGTTTGTCTTCTTACAACACATTCTCGTGCACACATTTACTTAAGCATTCATTTCTTTATATAAAAATCAAATACTTATATTAATTTTTATTGGAGTTATGATATGCAAATTTTAGTGCTTATTGTAACTTGTTTGATGATGAATTTATTGTAATTTTAAAAGGCGTTTATGCGTTGAAATTGATATATGAATGATATTCTTTATTTGTTTGGAATGAAACCCCAATTCAATAATACCATATTTGTTGAATAATGAAAGAAACTAAAATTGAAATGAAGCTGGATTAGTTATTTGTAGTGTTGGATTTGATGGTTGAAGCTACTTCAACATCAATTCTGTATGCAGTTCATTAAGGTGGTTAAATGTTATCAGATCTTGCGACGGATGGTGACGGAGGCGGTTTCAAGTGGTGCGCTGCAATGGTGGTGGTGGTGGTGGTGGAACACCAAAATGTAGAGAGAGGGAGAGAGAGAGAGAGAGAGAGAGAGAGAGTTGAAGGAGTCTGAGTTTGAGAGAGGGGTTTCATAAAGGGGGAGAAGAAGGTGTGAAAAGACACAAATGCCCTCACATGAGATGCACATGAGCTGTCTTAACTTGAAATTTTAACTGGGTTAGTGCTAAAGGACGTAGAGTGTAATGTGTTTACCAAATAAAGGACTGTGAATGTAATTATTAAAGTTAAAGGGCATCCATTGCAATCTGATGCAAACATAAAGGACGAAAAGTGTAATTTACCCAAAACATTTATTGGTTGTTACCATATATGTTTTAAATCATTAAATTAATAGATACAAAATTTACTTTTGAACTTTCAATGTATTTTAGATGATTATGTCCCTCAAGATGATAGCATTTATATGTTTTCTAATATCGTTTTAATTATAGAAGTCTGTTTTAAGAATATATTAATATTCTTAAAAAACGTCAAAAAATGTGTTTTTAGTATTTTTGGCTGATAATTTCCTTATTTACAGGATAGATAATAACTTGATTTAAAATTCAAAATTTTGATTTGGAGGATATTATGGAATTAACGATTTGGAGTTAATAACATTAATTGGATTTTCTTTTTAGGTGGGTTCAATGTACCTAGACATGTCAGTGGTTTAAAATTTAAAATTTTATATATAATTTTGATTAAATTTTTCCAACATATTATAGTAATTTTAAATTTAAATTTAAATTATATTTAACTTATTTTTAAATAAAATTAACTAAAATAAAAGTTGACTACATTCATTTTTTATAATTGTTAATTATCCTAATTTTTAATAACCTCTAATCAACAATTATCGGTTTCTATATAACTAATTAGATTCAAATTATTCAACAATCATATTAAAAACATTTATTGGTTGTTACCATATACTCTTTAAATCATTAAAATAATAGATACAGAATTGACTTTTGAACTTTCAGTGTATTTTAGATAATTATGTCACTCAAGATGCTAGCATTGGTATGTTTTCTAATATCATTTTAATTATTAGAAGTCTGTTTTAACAGTATATTAATATTCTTAAAAACGACAAAAAATGTGTTTTTAGTATTTTTGACTGATAATTTCCTTATTTAGATAATAAATAATAACTTGATTTTAAATTCAGAAATTTGATTTAGAGGATTGTTTTGGTCAAAAATTACCTAAGCAATTAAGTGATCAAATTAGTTAAGTGAGGTAGTGTGTTAAAATTATATGTGAAAAATGTATTGGCCAAATTAGATATGAAAACAGTTTCAGGATACAGCCCGGGATATAGAGCTGTATCAATGATCAAACAATGAGCGAAAAAGTAAAGGTTGACACGTGATGTACGAAGAAAGCCCTTGATCAATCTAGATCGCCGGCATAAAACCTCGGGAGCTGACAATCGCAGCTGCCTTGTTCTTCTTATTGCTTCAAATATCAGGATACAATGCAGGATGTGGTGCGGATCGACTATGTGTTACAATGTAATTTGAATACAAGTGTTTAAGTGTGGTGTTTGCGGTGAGCTAGAGAGTAAAAGTGTTCGAGAGTGTAAGTGTAAAATTGCGTGCCTTAAAGTGATCCGCCCCCATCTCTTTATAGTAAAGATAATATAACAAACTATCCTAAACTTCCGGGATCCAGCGAATATTCCCACTCGAACGTTGAGGACCAAGTCTTTCGGGTTCAACGGCTTCCTCATAACAAATACGCCCGAGTCTTGAGGAGAAGAAGTCCTGATGACCGTTAGTAACTTACAGCCATTAACCTGCACGTGTTTAATTCACTCAACCTTAGGATATCGCCCAGGATGTTAGCAATATCCCCGTCCAGTATCCTGGTCACAAATAAACAATTAGAAGCGGGATATTAGTCAGGATATGTATACTCAGAAAATGACCCATAACAATTGTCCCCAAATATATCGGTTGGTATACCAATCCAACGGATATATTTCAAAAGTCTTATCCCATAACCCAAGGCATTTAAAACGAAGCGACGGTCGAGATCACATCGTAACTTCCAACGCGCTTTTTGCTCAATGGAGATCCATAATGCCCCTATATCTTCTCTCTTCTTGTTTGAAAAGCAGATATCTTCAACAGAGCTTTCAGGTAATTCTTCATTTCTTATTTACTTTCTATCAATTTTCCTTGCCTTCTTCGTAATGGATGCCGAGACCTTCACCCAGCAGAATCTCCTCAAAAATCCCGAAAAGGAGGTCTGTGCCTTTGACAACGCAGACATTGCGGCTTTGAGAGCTTCCGACGCTTTCCCTGACAACACGGTCTTTAGACCGTTCGATCGGTCAATTTGATCGGATGTTTCTTCCGCTGAATGGGTTTGCTTTCCAGCATATCCTTTTTCGCTAGGTCTTCGATACCCTTTTCCTGAATTCATGATGCAATTCTTTCGAACCACCGGCATCTCTTTTGCTCAAACCATGCCCATGGTTTGGAGAGTATTAATTGTACTTAACCAAATCAAAAACCTTCATTGCCCCGACCTCTGCATCGAGGATTTGCCTATTGCTTATCGCCTCCGATCTCACGGCTCTAGCCGGTTCTTGCTTTTCTCGACCTCTAGCAAACCCCTTATTCTTAAAGCCACCAAAAACGAAGACGGATGGCAACGCAAGTTTTTCTTTGTCAAACGAGACTCCATTGCTGAGGGTGCTAATCTTCCGGTGGAGTGGTTAACCACCGGTAGGGTTATAAATATTCTCATGGACCGTTTGGTTTTTATCTTCTACTAATATCCTTCTTTTTTATCCCTATGCAGTGAATTTCAAGGAAGTAGCTCCCCCTACCGCTGAATCAGAAGAAAGAATCAACACTGTTTACCGATTACCTGCAATAGACAGGACCTTCACCACACACGTCCCGAGTTCCAGTCAATACTCGTCATCTGAAATGTCTGGTAAGGATTACTTTTAAAATAATTAGCTAACACAGTATAATAATAAAATGAAGAGTAATAATGATGTAAAACTTTTCCCTTTATGCAGCACCGGCCAAGATCCCTGAAGTCTTTGACCTCGACGAGTTGGACAGTTATTCTGATCAGGTTCAGGTCAAGAAGGAATCTAGTCCCAAGGCCACAGCCTCATCCAAACCCAGCAGCTCCAAAGCCATCATTATTCCCAAACCTTCACCGGCTACCAAGCCCCGGAGTTCAAGTTCCCGCAAAAGGAAGGAGCCTGATTCCCCTGTCATTTCCGACACATTTCCTTATGAGAAGCACGGGTTCATTGAAGCTAGCGGGTTTATGACTTCCTTTCTTAACCGGGTTAGTATTCTCATATCATATCCTGCGGTTTACATCATTTACAAAGATTTGTCAATATTAATACCTGTCCTCTTACCTTCGTAGGGTCTTGAGCGTCTGGTTCACCTATATCAAGAATCCTGCAAGCTTAACAAGACGCTTGAATCTAAGCTAAAGGAAGCAGAAATCACAATCTCCGATCAAGGCATGATTGCAGCCGCCAAATCTCGTCATTACGAGGAGAAATTCAAAACTATGATTCAAGAACACCAAACTGCTCTCAACAAAGCTACTCTTCAATCCCAGACCGATCTTGAAGCTGCCCATGTGCAACATGAACGGGATATGGTCAGCTACCGAGAAAGCCTCAAGAGTTCCGTCGTCATTTCTCTCCTCCAAGCCAGGTTGAAGATGGCCCATGAAGCCAAAGCATTAGGTTTTGAATGCCCTTCTTGGGACGTCGGTGCCTGGGAGACCAAGCTAAAGAACCTTGGCGGCACTTCTTCTAAACCAGTTGTCGCTGAATCTTCCAAAGCAGTTGAAAAAGCAACCCATACTGAGAAGAATGCTGAGGAGGGTCCCAAGAAGGATGCTGCTGAAATCATTATGGACGAAGAAGATACTGCCCCCTAAAGTTTATTTTCTTTAAATTGTTTGAACTATTTTATGTTTTTATGAACAATTTTTATTTCTGCATCAAAACAATTTGATAGCCGAAGGTGGATGGGTCCTGGGTTTCAGGATGAAACCTTCGGTTATCAACCAGTACTGATTGTTTCAAGAATAATTTCATCTTTCATTTTTCTTGCTATTATCTTCCGTCTCTCTTAGTATAGATCTTAGCTTTGCAAAAATTTTGTATTGTTATCTTATGAAAATATCCTGATCAATCTACTCAGCAAAAACTTTTTATTAGATAGAACTTCTAAACATTCTTTCAACTTTGTAGAAAGCTTTTTAAGGAGTGAAAAACAGTCCACTTTTCCAAAACCCGTTTTGATAATACTTAAATGATTAAAGTTTCAAACTAGTATTATTTTCAAATATTTTGAGAAGTATTTTGAAAATATATTTTGAGAATATATTTTGAGAATATATCCCGAGAATTGATCCTAATCAGGATGTTTAACCTTTTACCCAACCTAGTATTATCAAAAACTCAAACGACGTTTACAAAGGAAAGATCATACCAGGAATAGGATATAACCCTATTACCAAACTTCAATCCCTTTGCAACTTTTCCAAAGAAGATGTCCCCTGTGTGAGACACTTAGTGCATTAGTTCCGAGCCTTATCCTTTGAGCTTTACATCATTGCTTTAGTGGGAATGTCCCCTGTGTACAACGTCTTCAAATACTTAAAAATCTTCTGGATATCAGTTCCCATTGTATAGACAATTTTTCATGTTACAGGGGTAAAACCCAAGAATGTACTGGAGATAAATTCCTTGTATCCTGGGGAAAATCCCAAATTTTCATGCGCTACAGGCGGGAGTGTATAAACTCCAAGACTTAGAAAGGTGAAAACCTTTAAACCTTAGAGAGTATGAAAATACCCTTTCGTGAGAGAGGGTGATCAATCCTCATATACCTTTAGGATTCAGGATATAGCCAACAGTAACGAAATTGTCAGCCACTTTTACATGGACTGGTCCCGCCACCTTGAACTGTCCCTGAATAACTTGCGCTCCAGGCGGGGTGTTTAAACCCAATTCGGAAGAAAGGTGAATACCTTTAAACCTGTGAAGGGATTAGGATCCCTTGTACGTGAGAGAGGGGGCCAATCCTCTAATCTTCTGAAGCATCCTGAGTGAGCATCCTGGAGCTATTTCCCGAAGCATATACTGCAAAACATCCTTACACTAAGGTGGGTGTTAGCTTGGCTAACACCCCTCCGATGCTTAAGTTAGTATTGGGTTTCAAAGAATAAATTAAACCAAACATATTTAAAAAAGATAGAATTCATACCATCCTGAGTTAGAAATTAAATTCTAAACTCACTTGAAATAAAGCTTAAGGTGTATAGCATTCCAAGATCTCTGTAGCATATCCCATTTCATATTCTTGAGTCTATATGCTCATTTCCCTGCTTCTGATTCAACTTCATATGGTCCTTCCCATTTTGGAGCTAGCTTGCCATCGGCAGGATTAGTGGTATTCTGAAAAGCCTTTCTTAACACCCAATCTCCAACTTTAAATCTTCTGGTCCTAATATTCTTGTTATATGCTCTGGATATTCTTTGTTGATATGCTGCCATCCTTAGCCTTGCTGCATCCCTTCTTTCATCTATAGTATCCAAATCCTGACATAAGGCTTCAGGATTCTGTTCAGGATCCTGTAGGGTAGATCTTGCAGTAGGTATTGTTATTTCCGTTGGAATCATTGCCTCTGCTCCAAATACCAAGGAAAATGGGGTTTGGCCTGTTGCGTTCTTGACCGTTGTCCTATCAGCCCACAAAACAAAGGGTAATTCTTCTGCCCATCTTCCTTTTTTGGTTCCAAGCCTCTTCTTTAAGTTATTGACAATTATCTTGTTTGAGGATTCTGCTTGTCCATTCGCTTGGGGATGTACCGGAGTAGATGTTATCATTTTGATTCCCCAACTCTTGCAAAAGTCAGTAGTCCTTTTGCTTATAAATTGAGAACCATTGTCATAGATTATCTCGGCTGGTACTCCAAATCTGGTCAGGATATTTCTCTTTATGAAGGATACAACTTCTTGATCCCTGACTTGGACAAATGCTTCGGCTTCAACCCACTTGGAGAAATAATCCGTCACTGCCAACATGAAAACCTTTCCTCCTGGAGCTTTTGGAAGCTTTCCCACTATATCCATACCCCACTTCATAAACGGCCAAGGGGAAACAATAGGATACAGCGGTTCAGCAGGCTAATGTAATATGTTACTATGTCTTTGACATGCGTCACATCTTCCAGCATATTCTGCGGCATCTTTCCTCATTGTCGGCCAATAATATCCTGTCCTTAATACTTTTGAGAATAATGACCTGCCCCCAGTATGGTTACCACAATCCCCTTCATGTATATCTTGAAATACTTCTTTGGCTTCAGGATCCTCCAAACACCTCAAATACGGTCCTGCAAGAGATTTCTTGTATAAAACATTATTCATAATAGTGAATCGTGATACCTTCATCCTAAATGCCTTAGGATTTTCATTTCCGTGGATGTGTCCTTTGAGATATCTCACAATTGGAGCCGTCCAGGATTTAGGATCCTGTTCAGGATATTCCGCTCCAGGATCCCGAATACCCGCTACTTCTTTATCCTGAGGATTCGTTGCAGGATATAAAACATGTAATATTGGTATTTGGGTCCCTTCAGGTATCCTGATCGATGATCCCAAAATTTGCTAAGGCATCCGCTTCAGCATTATCCTCCCTTGGTACCTGTTCAAGTATAAAAACATCGAAATATCCTGCTAATTTTTTGAGAATATCGAGATATTCGATTAATCTCTCACCCTTAACTGCATAGGATCCATTAAAATGGTTAGTAATTAACAAGGAGTCAACATATACTTGCAAATTCTTGATACTCATATTCTTAGCCAATTCTAATCCTGCAATTAAAGCTTCATATTCTGCCTCATTATTAGTAGCAGGAAATTCACACCTAATAGCCTGGGGTAATATGTCCCCCTGTGGCGATTTTAGTAGTATACCTAAACCTACACCTCTTATATTGGACGCACCATCAGTATATAATGTCCAGGATCCTGAAGATTCTCCTAACTGTTGAACTTCTAGGTCTACCTCATCCTGAATATCACTACTGAAATCAGCCACAAAGTCAGCTAAAGCCTGAGACTTTATGGCATTTCTAGGTTCATATACTAAATCATAAGCACTCAACTTTACTGACCATTTGGCCATCCTGCCTGACATCTCTGGTTTCCTAAGCACATTTTTGACAGGATAATTCGTTTTAACATGGATCCTATGTGTCTCAAAATAATGTCTAAGCTTCGTCGATGCCATGACTAGAGCTAATATCAATTTTTCTAAATGAGAATACCTAGTTTCAACATCTAACAAACTTTTACTAACATAATAAACAGGATATTGCTGACCTTCATGGTCTTTTATAAGAACAACACTTACAGCATTCCCTGATACAGCGAGGTATAGGGATAGTGGTTCACCATTTTCAGGCTTCATCAATAGAGGTGCAGTTGAGAGATACCGCTTCAAATCCTGCAAGGCTGCTTCATGCTTTGCTCCCCATTCAAATTTCTTATTCTTCTTGAGGATATTATAGAATTCCTTGCATTTTTCTGAGGATCTTGAAATAAATCTATTCAAAGCTGCTACTCGGCCTATTAACCGTTGTACGTCCTTCATATTCGAGGGTGATTTTATATCCAGGATAGCTTTAATCTGCTCCGGGCTTGCCTCTATCCCCCTTTTTGTCACCATATATCCAAGAAACTTTCCTGCCCCCACTCCGAAATGGCACTTAGCAGGATTCAGCTTCATGTTGTATTGATCCAGGATATCAAATGTTCCCTTGATATCCTGGAGGTGATCCTCAGCTCTTTTAGATTTTACCACCATATTGTCAATATATACCTCCATGGTGTCCCCCAGCTTATCTTTGAACATCATGTTTACCAATCTCTGGTATGTTGCACCTGCATTTTTCAAACCGAAAGGCATAGCAGTATAGCAATATATACCTGTTGGTGTCATGAAAGCAGTATCCTCCTGATCCGAAGGCTCCATTTGAATCTGCTGAAATCCTGAGGATGCGTCCATGAACGTTAACATTTCATGTCCAGCAATAGCATCCACCATTGCATCGATATGAGGGAGAGGAAATGGGTCTTTAGGACAAGCCTTGTTCAAGTCCGTGTAGTCTACACAGACTCTCCATTTCCCGTTTTTCTTCTGTACCACAACTACGTTTGCTAGCCATCTTGGAAACTTGACTTCTCTGATCATCCTGGACTTCAACAATCTTTCAACTTCCTCTTGGATAATCTTATTCCGCTCAGGAGCAAATTTTCTTCTTTTTTGCTGAACAGGCTTGAATGATTTGTCAATTCCAAAGTTGTGAGTGATAATGTCTTTGGATATGCCTGTCATATCCTCATGCTTCCATGCAAACGTTGACATCCTGCATTTCAAAAAGTTTGTTAACTGTTCTTCAATATCCTGAGGGATATTGGTTCCTACGAGCACCGAGATATCAGGATTATCCTGATCCAGGATGATTTTCTTCACATCTTGCTCCGAATCCTCCATGATATCCTGGGCCCGCATCTTTAATTGTTATGCTGTACTAGGCTTAGTTGAGGATTTCATTGAGGATGAGTAGCATTCCTTCGCTTCCTGCTGATCACTTTCAACCTTGACAACTCCCCAAGGGGTAGGGATCTTGATGCATTGGTGATGTGTTGATGGCACAGCCTTCATGTCGTGAATCCATGGTCTTCCCAGTATGATGTTATAGCAGGATAAGGAGTCCATCACACAGAAACGTTGTATTGAATTGACCCCTTCAACATATACTGGTAACTTTATCTCCCCTACGGTATTCCTAGCTTCTCCACTGAAACCAACGAGCACAGTGGACTTCGAAGTGATATCCATCGGAGATACATTCATCCTCTTCAATGTTTCCAGCTGAATTATATTGACAGAACTACCGTTGTCTACCACTATCCTGCGTACAAAATGGTTAGCCACATAAAATGTTATTACTAAAGCATCATGGTGAGGATCCTGAACAGTATCCCTGTCATCACTATCGAAAGTGATCACTTTATCAGTTGTGAGGGTAGTCATCCTGACTGGTCTGTCTCCCCTCTCGCTCTTAGCTTCCTTTGCATGTCTCTTGGCCGCCGAATACGAAGTCCCACAAATGTCAGATCCTCCTGAAATAAAGTTAATTATCTTGGCATCTGCTGGGGGTGATGCTGCTCGTTCAGGATCCTTCTCGGGATCCTGCCCTTTATTCTTCTTTTTTTCCCAGCAAGTCCTTCAGATACCCCTTACTTAACAGGTAACTTATTTCTTTCCTTAAAGCAATGCAATCCTCGGTCATATGTCCGAAGTCTTCGTGGAAGGCACACCATTTGGATTTATCCTTCCAATCAGCTTTCTCCTGGTTCTTTCGAGGCCACCTAGCTTTGTCCCCTAAGCCCTGCATAGCATACATTAATTCAGGTATATTAACAGAAAAGCAGTATTCAGATAAGTCAGGATATTCTTCAGGATCCTCGTCTTCAACAACATTCACTTTCTTGTTATCATTTCTGCCATATGGCCTGGAACGATATGGCTTATATGAGGTCTCCGATTTCCTGTTAGTTGATTCATAGGTTGAGGTAGAATTCATCCTTTCCTGCATCTTCTTGTCATCTTCCAGACGGATATATCTCAAAGCCCTGTTACGAGCTTCGTCGAGATTCCTGCAGGGATTCATTACAAGATCCTGATAAAACTGAGAATCCTTTTGCAACCCCATCTTAAAAGCTTGCACAGCTGTTGCAACATCAAGATGTGGGATATCCAAGGATTCTCGACTAAATTTGTTCACATAATCCCTCAAGGATTCCTGAGGCCCTTGAGTTATCCTGTAAAGACCACTGGTTAGTTTCTCAAAACTCCGACTACAAGAAAATTGACTGTTAAATAAATTAACCAAATGAGCAAACGAAGTAATTGAGTGAGGAGGAACGTTTAACAGCCATTTTAAGGCTGATCCTGTCAGAGTAGAACCAAATCCCTTGCATAAGCATGCTTCCTTAAGCTCCGGAGGGGTAGGGTTAATCTCCATTCTTTCCCTATACTGGGCAATATGCTCTTCAGGATCCGTAGTCCCATCATACAGCTTCATGTTGGGAGTCTGAAATCTTTTTGGGATTTCAGCATCACAGATGGGATATGCAAAGCGGGATATCCTGTGGCTGTCCTAGGATACTTCCGGAATTGGCTGGACCACTCCATGTACACTGGATATCATGTCCTTCAATTTCTGGAGCTCCCTGGTAAATGTTGACGTCATACCTGCATCCTGCAAAGAGCCATTGTTGTTAGTAGCAAGAATATTATTATTTGACACATTACCGTTATGAGGATTTTGGCCATATCCTGAAGCATATCCTGAACTCCTCACAGTCGACATCCTGACCGAAGAGGGTATCTCAGGGGTATGATTCTGAGAATGGCTTGGGACGATATTCCCCCTATTATCCTCAGTATAAACTGCGGAACTGAAGTTCAAAGCCCTGGGCTATATAGGAGTGACAGTTTCTTCAGCGGGTCTACTCGAGCTAGCTTTTAAGAGTTGTATTTCTCTTAACAGCATTTGGTTAGTCTCCTGTTGCTGCCTCATTTGTTCCTGCACACTTCCAAATAAAGCCAAAATTTCATCGTTAGAGGCTAAAACGGGAGCAGATCCCTGGACACTCCGAGTAGGGATAACATCTTGAGATTGTGAAGAAAACGGCATCCTTGGAGGAGGTGGTGGAAGCACCGAACCAGTGGTAGCAGAGGTTGTAGCAGACATAGTGGAAGAGCTCATGTTTGATCTTGAGGCCATTGTAAACAATGTGGCAAAAAGTTTTGAAAATAGAAAACCGATTAATGATTTTACAAAGATTTTTAGTAAAAGTAGCACCACTTGCCCCACGGTGGGCGCCAAATTGTTTTGGTCAAAAATTACCTAAGCAATTAAGTGATCAAATTAGTTAAGTGAGGTAGTGTGCTAAAATTATATGTGAAAAATGTATTGGCCAAATTAGATATGAAAACAGTTTCAGGATACAGCCCGGGATATAGAGCTATATCAATGATCAAACAATGAGCGAAAAAGTAAAGGTTGACACGTGATGTACGAGGAAAGCCCTTGATCAATCTAGATCGCCGGCATAAAACCTCGGGAGCTGACAATCGCAGCTGCCTTGTTCTTCTTATTGCTTCAAATATCAGGATACAGTGCAGGATGTGGTGCGGATCGACTATGTGTTACAATGTAATTTGAATACAAGTGTTTAAGTGTGGTGTTTGCGGTGAGCTAGAGAGTAAAAGTGTTCGAGAGTGTAAGTGTAAAATTGCGTGCCTTAAACTGATCCGCCCCCATCTATTTATAGTAAAGATAATATAACAAACTATCCTAAACTTCCGGGATCCAGCAAATATTCCCACTCGAACGTTGAGGACCAAGTCTTTCGGGTTCAACGGCTTCCTCATAACAAATACGCCCGAGTCTTGAGGAGAAGAAGTCCTGATGACCGTTAGTAACTTACAGCCATTAACCTGCACGTGTTTAATTCACTCAACCTTAGGATATCGCCCAGGATGTTAGCAATATCCCCGTCCAGTATCCTGGTCACAAATAAACAATTAGAAGCGGGATATTAGTCAGGATATGTATACTCAGAAAATGACCCATAACAAGGATAATATGGAAGTAAACGATTTGGAGTTAATAACATTAATTTGATTTCCTTTTTAGGTTGGTTCAATGTATCTAGACATGTTAGTGGTTTAAAATTTAAAATTTTATATTTAATTTTAATTAAATTGTTCCAACATATTATAGTAATTTTAAATTTAAATTATATTTGACTTATTTTTAAATAAAGTTACCTGAAATAGAATTTGACTACATTCATTTTTTTATAATTGCTAATTATCCTAATTTTTAATAATCTCTAATCAACAATTATTAGTTTCTATATAACTAATTAGATTCAAATTATTTAACAATAATGTTAAAAACATTTATTGGTTGTTGCCAAATATGCTTTAAATCATAAAAATAATAGATACGGAATTGATTTTTGAACTTTCAGTGTATTTTAGATGATTATGTTCCTCTCAACCTGAGCGGTGTTGTGGCTTCCGGTTTATATCCCGTTGACCAGGTAACTTAAACGATTTTTTTTTGTATTCATGAATGTATAATGGTCTATTAACTCTAAAACATGTACATTAATGTCTGTCATAATCAGGGGAAAACAATAGAGAAGAGTATGAGATCTACTCCACATTGGGCATGGCAGGTTTTTGGTCCACATGCAACTTCTAACTTCTCTGCTGTTGCATAATCATCGGTATTGGTGGAACTCACCCATTAATTAAAAATATTAGTTTTAGCTTTTAACCTAAATTAATAACAGGCACACAATTCGGTTAGTAACTTAATACAACATTTACGATAACTCACGAGATCAAACCCTCACATCGAATGACAAAGTGTGATACTTAAACATCCATTGAATTAACAACGAATGACAAAGCATAAACCCTAATGTGGGCAACACTTAAACATCCATTGGATAGTTTAATCAATCGGACATTGAATCGTATCAGCGATCGAGTTATTACCCTGATTGCGGCGGCGATTAGTGATCCGTGTGTGTTTTTAGAAGTGTTTCTGCGATATCTCAGTCTACGTAATGAGAATTTACGTCGTTCAAGTGCCAAACTTCAATTGCCAATGTCTGCTATTTATAGTAAATTTTTACCCTTGCTTACGGACCGTAAGACTCATCCCTTACGGTCCGTAAGGGACACCTAGGGGCTGTTTGTTTACCTCTTAATGAGGCTCTTAATGGTTCAGACCTCTTACTGGTTCAGCACTTAATGGTTCAGACTGTTTGTTTCACTAGCAGATGTCTGAATGGTTAAGACATTTGCCTCTGAATGGTTAAGATTTATATAAAGTCTGAATGGTTAAGACCTCTAATCTGAATTGGTAAGACATTTGCATCTAAACGGTTTAGCATTATACAAGCTCTTAATGGTTCAGACCTCTTACTGGTTCAGCACTTAATGGTTCAAACATCTTACTGGTTCAGCATTTAACCTTTCAGATGTTGCCAAACAGCCCCCTAATGACCATAGGGTGGCCACGTCTGGGACTAGCCTAGCTGAGTTGACATCTTCGAAAAATTTGAATTTGACAGCGTTTTATTTAGATAATCGTAACTAGGGTTTACCCCCCCCCCCCCCCCCTGAGTTTTAGGGGCCCTGATCCTGATTCTGATTGTTCTGAAAATTTTAGGGTTTGTGCAGAATCACTTGGGTGTCTTAATTAGGGTTTCCTATTGGATAATTAAAATAATAATTAAGACTTTTTTATAGGAGTTGTTACAAATCACGCAGTGGATAAGGGAGTCGCGGATAAACAAAGGTTTCACTTTTTCAACTCCAGTTTACAAATCACTCGTCAAAGCGTTTTGGAATTCTGCAAGCGTTGTACAAATTGAAGGAACTGAAGTTATTCAAGGGCAAGTGAATGATGTGAACCTGAATGTCTCACCGGAAATATTAAACACTTTTCTAGATCTGCAGGACGATCCGAATGCACCGTCCTCTATTCCAATCATGTGTACTCGTGGTTGTTTATTAAGGATGAAGTGTATTGGTGATATCTTCAATACTCAAATCAACAAGGGAGATTTGCCGATGCGTTATAAGTTTCTCTTGCACGTACTTATTCAATGTATCAGCAACAGACGTGCATGATATGACATGGCAAGCAATGATCTTGTAGGACTCATGGTGGCATTAGTGTTGATCAAGCCGTTTAGCATTTCAAAGTACATCTTCGCCAACATGAAGGAGAACATGACAAGAACTGGTGGTCGAACAACTGGGAATAAATTCTGGATGTATCCTCGTTTTCTACAGATGATTATGAATGTCCAGCATCCCGGTCTTCCAAAAGCCAACAATGATATCTTGAAGATCGATACGATGATCGAGCATTCACTGAAGATATTTAAGGGCCTTGCAATTAAGAGATACACAGAAAGCGAGCCGCATAGGAAGTTGTTCGGTGCTCTTAATAAAACCAACTACATCGCTCTAGATGATGACAAATGGCGTCATAATGACAGCCTATCTGATGATAAGGAGCCGGAGTTAAAGAAGAAGATGGTAGAAAAATTTGGTTGAAAAGATTCTGATTCTTCTGACAGTTACAGTGATGGTGATGATGAAGCTGGTGATGATGGTGATACAGGTGTCGTTGGTGCATCTGGTGTTGGTGCATCGACTGCTGGCACAGCTGGTGATATTTCAGCAGGTGGTGATGAGGAGGATACTGAATCGGATGGCAATCCACCTGAGCCTGGGTACGAAGTTTATTTTGATGAACGCGGTGTGAAAAGGATCAGGCGAGAGGATGTCAACGCTGAATACGTTCCTTCGGATACCGAAGCGGAACATTTGAAGAAAAAGAAAACGGTTTCCCGACGAAAGAAGAAAGCAAGAAAGTACATTGGTACTTCATCTACACAGCAATCCGTTCCTCAACAAGAACCTACACAAGAAGCAGAAATGGATCCAAACCTTGGATTCACGGCCACTGAAGCTTCTGAAATGGTGCCGTCTCCTCCTAGATATTCAGAACCAACTCCTGTAGTGACTTCAACTCCTGAAACTCCTACAATGACTCCTCAAGCACCGACTCACTCTATTGCATCGACCATTCGTGCAACTACATCGCAGCCGACCGCAGAGCGCAGACATACTATATTTTCTCAGATGCAGCAAGATGAAAAGGTAGACTTCCTATTCTCTCAACTGCAAGCTGTTGCAGGTCAAATCAACAGGCAAACGGAAGTGATCAATGTTACAAGAGCCGACTCGATCAAACAACAGTTGGAAATTAATACGTTGAACTCCACTATTGGTCGTCAGCAAGCAGAAATCACTCGCCAACAAGCTGAGATAGAGCAACTGAAGGCAGAAAATGCTAGCTTGAAAGCTGCAGACGAAGAGAGAGAACGACAGTTGCAACAGATGCGAGCGGCGGATAATACTCGTGGTATTGAAATGAACCGCATGCAAGAAAGCAGCTCTAAACTTCAGAGGTTGGCCGAAGCTCTCAAAGAAAGGCATGACTTTATAACTGAAGGCTATGAGTTTCTTAGAAAGCGGGTCAATATTCTATGGGGCGATCGATGTAAACAACAGGAAGTATTACAGAAAAAGGATCATGATTCAGAGGATCCAGGGAACCCCGACCCTTCTGCCACATCAGAGCAATCTCCAGTAACTACCTCTTATCAACTCGTTGTCTTCAAGACTTCGCAGCTTGAATCTGCGCAAGGAACCTCTAGTGGAGCCGTTGAAGAGATACAACAGCTTGAAAGCAGTTCTTACATCGAAAGCTCGTTGCCTGGTACATCTTCTGTCCCTAGCACTGCTGATCTTACTTTGCAAGCCATTCATCCTATTACTGGAGAAGTTCTTGAAGAAGGAGAGATAGTTGCGGATCTTTCACATGAACATTTACTTGCTCTGAATGAGATGAAGGAAGTTGATGATGCTGAAATTGATAAAATTCTGAGTGAACCGGAAACAGCGGATTTAGAAAATGTGGAAGAGATAGTTTTTGAAGGAAATGATAAGAAGTCCTCATATGTGCGAGAAGACGGGACTGGGTTCGCTCCTTTTAATGAAGAATGGTTGAAAGAGAATGTGGACGTCATCGATGAACAATTGAAGAATCGTGATACTTCTGAAAATGCAAAGGATGTGTTCACAAAATGGCGAAAGTAGTTTTTGTCTAAAGTTTCCAAGCCTTTGCCAGCGGAAGTTCAAGTTAACTATCTGCAGTACGAGAAAGAAAACTTGAATGGAAGAATTCGTTGCTGGATGTTCGTGAAGGAAATCCACTGCATGGTCATCAAGCGTGAATACGGTATTCAGTACTTCAGTTCGCTGCTGAGCATTTTGTCCTTACCTTTTTACGATGTTGCAGCTTTGACGAAGCTTGAGCTCATTAATCGCTCAAACTTCGAAGGAGCTACATTGTTCACACGCAAGATAAAAATGAACAAAAGGACAGGCTGGAAAGACGAGTTGTACAAGCCTCAGTTTCCTATCTACGAGCAAATAAAGTTCACTTTGGATCCATCGACCAATACGACGTGATACAAGCTGGTTTATCAGCCTGCAAAGGTTATGGACAAGATCCCGTTAATGCCGATGAAACAGAACTTTTTGGAAGACATGGCTTTATGGTGCTACGACTCGGATACGCACGAGGCGGTGATTGTGTTTAAGGGTGATCGTGAGAATTTTCGGATGCTAGATCCGATGTGGATCGTGAACTTGTCCGCGGCCGACATCAACAAGTTATACCGACACGACATTTTTACGAAGACAAAGATGCGCATCAAGCGTTGCGATTTCAGCGCGTCGCTTGTTTTTGTTACTACCGTAGGATCCATGCTGGCAGTTCGTGGTCCGAGAAACACTAAAGACGGAAGATTGAAGACCGAAGACCAAGTAACAGACAAGGGGGAGTTTGTTGATGCATATTTTGTGTCTGTAACTTGTCTTTATTAACGATATATTTGTACGGTCTTTTATTATCGAGTCTGTATTCGCCGTCGACCTTAGATGGATATCCTCCTATCTTACTTTTGGTCCGACAAGTTTGTCTCGTCTGATTTGTGATGTTATATGACTATGCATGTTGCATATTTGGTAGAATAGTTTATGTTTGTGTGTTTGTCAGTCTGCTGCAAACTGTCTGTTTGCAGCATACCTGTTTGTGCAGCCCTCGATGAAACTCCATGTTTCGTCGATCACATGTATGATGAAACTCCCTTTGGTCATAACTCTTAGTTTCGCCATGAACAGTGACGAAACACCTAGTGTTTCGTCAAGCCCATTTAATGTTTCGTCGACTTATGGGCTGGGCTGCCTATATAAACACAGCATGGTTTCACACAGAAACTATGAGAGCATAACTCACTGTGAAAGTCTACTGTCAAACATTGTGTGTATTTGTTTGATCATTGTTCTCATCCGTTTTAATCAGTTGACTGTGTTTCATTGGTTACTTCGTGTTGTGCTTATCTGTGTTTGGTTTGGCATCGTCACGGGGATTCCGCACTCGTGACTGTGTTTGTGATAAACAAGGATTTGGTTTCGTAATCGATCCTCCGAGAATCGGGACCTACATACCCTAGAATGTGATTTTAAACTATTAGTACCTAAGTATGTTATTTTGTGTAAAACACAGGACTAACTATGTAATTAAATCTAATTGATAAATAACAAATAAAAGTATATTTTTGTAGGAAATTTGTAGCAACTGGTGTTAGTTTGCTACAAATTCCTGACAAATTTAACATTTTATTTTCAAAAAAAATATATGTTTTTTTATAAAGTTGATAAATTGACAAATAAAATAATTTTTTTGTAGGAAATCTGTAGTAACTAGTGCTAATTTGCTACAAATTTCCAACAAATTAAACATTTTATTTTTAAAAATTATTTATTTTTCTAAAATTGATAAGTAACAAATAAATTAACTATTTTTGTCGAAAATCTGTAGCAAGTGGTGTCAGTTTTCTACAAATTTTAGACAAATTTAACGTATTATTTTTTTACATTATTTATTTTTCTAAAATTGATAAATAACAAATAAAATAATTTTTTTTGTAGGGAATCTGTAGTAAATGGTGTTAGTTTGCTACAAATTTTTGACAAATTTGACATTTTATTTTAAAATTATTTATTTGTCTAAAAATGAATAATTACAAATAAATTAAGTTTTTTTTTGTAAGAAATCCGTAACAACTAATGTCAAATTGCTACCAATTTCCTACAATTTTTTTTATTAAATTATTTACTTTTCAAAAATTAAGAAATGAAAAATAGATTCACTTTTTTTTGTCGAAAATATGTAGCACACATCAATTTGTTACAACTTTCCGACAAATTTAGAAATTTTATTTTTTTATTATTTATTTTGTTGTGGTTACAAATTATATAAACTTTTATTTTTTTTGTCTAAATTTTGTCTAAAAGCTAATAAATATTGTGACGAAATTGCTATAAATGGTTGTTGTGTGGAAATTTTGTTGGAAAATTGTAAAAAACTTTTGGTTTTTTTTTTTTTTTTTTTTGTTTTCTTTTTTGTTAGAAAACTGTAGAAAACTTGCAACAAAATTTGAGTTGTGAAAAATTTGTGGGAAACTTTTGTAGGAAAATATGTAGTTTTCTAGTAGACCTCCAAATTCTAACATAAGTTTTTGTTTTTTTTTTTGTTTTACATATAACTCTCTATATATTGCAATTTTGTTTACAAAAATGGCAGATCAAGTTATTCAGCCCACTCACTTTCTTAATGTGATATAATTTTGAAGAAATCTTACCATCTTCAAAGGCAAGCCTTTATTATCATCAAAATTTATAAAAATGATTAATAACTAACTAATTAAAAGAACATTACAGTGTCAATTATGTTCACAATATATGGAGATTGAATCCTATGTCTTAAATCTCCGATTAATTTAGTTTAAAAAATCAATATATGGAGATTGAATCCCAGGTCTTAAATCTCCGATTAGTTCAGTTTAAAAAATAATAATGAAATGCTGAAAAGGGCCTCGGTTTTTCTTTTCGCCCAGGCCCCCAAAATGATTGATCCAACCTTGTTTGTAAGTACATATAATAGCTATAATCATCCCTAAGGGACATGGGTTGGTGATAAGAACCTAAGGTGCCTCCTCTCTAATCATGAGGTGAGCTCAAATCCTGGAAGGTGAAAATATATGAGTATTTAGAAGTAAGTTGATTTCTCATTCAAAAAGTATGTATTAGTTATATCTATGATGCAAAATTCAAAACAACTATCCTGTGTAAAACAATAGGTACTAAAAAAGTTGCCCATAGTAACTACTCTAAATAATGTTACATAATAACTAAATAGATATGGTAATATATAAACATACACATAATCTAATATGTTCACAACATATATATATGCTAGAATATAAAATAGAAGTTCAAATATATGAGTATTTAAAAGTAAGTTGATTTCTCGTACAAAAAATATTTATTAGTGATAACTATGATGCAAAAATCAAAAGAACTATGTAAAACAGTAGATACGAAAAAAGTTGTGCCCATAATAACTACTCTAGATAATGTTACACAGTAACTAAGTAGATATCGTAATATGTAGACATATACACATAATCTGATATGTTGCGTAGATATACTAGAACCTAAGATATAAGTGCACATATATGAGTATTTAGAAGTAAGTGTTCGGTTCAAAACATATGTATTAGTTATAATTATGGTGCAAAAATTAAAACAACTGTCCTATGTAAGACACTAGGTACGAAAAAAAGTTGTGCCCATATTAGTTATAATTATGGTGCAAAAATTAAAACAAGTGTTTCGTCGACTCTCAAGTGTTTCGTCGTCTTGGTTCAGTATATATACACAGATAACAGACAGAACACATAAGACAAGTCTGAATAGATTTGAGAGCGAACACTGTAAACACACACACACTGAGAGTTTATGAGAGCATCTTGTAAACATTGTATTGTAACCGTTTTCTAGATTAATACAAATGGAGTGTTAATCGGTGAATCGTTGTGTCTTACGTGTTCATAAGTTGGTTTAACTTACCCGTTTGGATTCCGCACTTTCGGGTTTGTCGGAAAACAGGGAATAGAGGTTACTCGATCCTCCGGGTGGACTTACAATTGGTATCAGAGAATGGATGTTACGTACTGAAACCCGGCTTCAAGATTCCAAAAGAATGGATTCTCTTATCTGCTCCAAGGATAAATGATTAGTATGTCCTTGATATGAGTCAAGCTATTACGACGACTGCACAAGCAACTTGTTTCATTTCCAAAGCCACGGAAAAAGACTCAATCTCTTGGCACAGACGTATGGGTCACATTCACTTACGCAAAATGAATCATTTGGTGACGAATGAATTAGTGAATGGTGTTCTTCTTAAAAATTTTCATCTTCAAGACGTCTGTGTTTCATGCCAAAAAGGAAAGCAAACGAAGAAACGACATCTGACAAAGAAGATCAATACGGTGGCAGTTCCTCTTGAACGTTTTCACATGGATTTGTTTGGTCATGTCAAGCACAAAAGCATCAGGAATGATCAATACTGCCTCGTGATAACGGATGATTATTCAAGATTTTCTTGGGTGGCGTTTATGGCTCACAAGAGTGCAACTTTCGGTATTATCAAAAACTTGATCATTCAGATTGAGAATTTGTATAAGTTGAAGGTTAGACGGATACGCAGCGACAATGGTACTGAATTTAAAAATCAAGCCATGGAGGAGTTTTGCACATCAAAAGGTATTCTTCACGAATTTAGTGCGGCTTATACTCCTCAACAGAACGGCGTCGCTGAACGTAAGAACCGTACATTGACCGAGACTGCTAGGACTATGTTGGTAGAGTCGCAGTTGCCCATTCCATTCTGGAGTGAAGTTGTGGCCTCCGCATGTTACACGATGAATCGAGTCCTTACAGTCAAAAGACACAACAAGACCTGCTTCGAGCTTCTTCAGAAACGGAAACCAGATTTATCATATCTTGAACCGTTTGGAGCTCCTTGCACAATGATCGATCCTAATGGAAAGTTTGGGGCAAAAGCTATTGAAGGTCACTTTCTTGGTTATGCCACCCCGAACTTAAGAGTCTGGAATCTAGAGACTAAAAGGGTTGAAGAATGGTCTGAGGTCAGAGTACAAAGGCACACATTGCCAGTCAGATGTCCTGGTCAACCATGGATGTTTGAGTACGATGACTTTTTCAATTCGATCAATGTTGAAGCAGTTGAAGAAACTGCTGCGGCAAGGATGTTTTTCGAGAGTGACAACGCAACAGATTCACCGTTGGTTCGTCCAATTATTGTCAATCAAGAACCATCTTCAGTGAACAATAATGCTCTCGACAATGAGGATTTTCATGATGCAACCGAACTGAATGAATCTTCAGAGGATGAGGAATTTCTAGATGCAGATCAAGAAGCTCCTACATCAGCTGTTCATGGTACTTCAGAGGCTACACCTCCAGTGGACGCCCCAATAACAGCTGAAGCTACTGCATCATCCTCTTCGTCAGTTCCGGGTATTGAATTAGTTGGTGATCTCAATTTCAACAATCTGGGTACAAACATTCCAGTTCCGGAAAACCCTGAAACAAGAATTCATAATACCCATCCTCAACAAAACATCATCGGTAATGTACAGAGTGGCATTCAAACAAGAAACATGTTGCGAAACAACAACAACACAGGCTTGTATGCGGCGATTCGAGAATCTGGTCAACAAAACGATTGGTCTTTCGCGTGTTATGTCTCACAGGAAGAGCCAAGAACTTGGAAAGACGCTTTGAAAGACAACTCTTGGGTTGAAGCAATGTAGGAAGAACTACAACAATTCCAGAAACTTGGTGTCTGGAAGCTCGTAGAGAAACCTGCTGGTTATAAGAAGATTGGTACCCGTTGGGTGTATAAATGCAAAAAGGACGACCGTGGAATCGTTATTCGCAATAAAGCTAGATTGGTCATTCAAGGTTTTCGTCAGATTGAAGGTATAGACTACAACGAAGTGTATGCACCCGTTGAACGTCTGGAAGCAATTCGGATCTTTCTGGCTTATGCCTCATTCAAAGGATTCAAGGTTTACCAGATGGACGTCAAAAGTGCATTCTTACATGGTCTAGTGGAAGAAGAGGTGTATGTTGAACAGCCTCCAGGTTTTGAAGATCCTATCCATCCCGATCGGGTTTGGTTGCTGAACAAAGCTCTCTATGGTCTACATCAAGCACCGCGAGCTTGGTATGCAACCTTATCTAATTATCTGCTGGAGAATGGATTTCGCAGAGGTCTTATCGATTGCACTCTCTTCATAAAAGAACAAGATGGAGATCTTCTACTGGTTCAGGTATATGTGGATGATATTATATTTGGTTCTACTAACAATGTTATGTGTAGGGATTTCGAGCGTGTAATGCATGATAAATTCGAGATGAGCGCTATGGGAGATATGACTTTCTTTTTGGGCTTGCAAGTGCAACAAACGAAGTCTGGGATTTTCATCCATCAGACTAAGTATGTTCAAGACATCTTGAGCCGATTCCAGATGTCTGACACATTGCCCATTGGTACCCCACTGCAGCAAAATCACGGAATTAATCCAGACTTGAAGGGTGAAGTTGTTAGCTCTTCATACTACCGCGCGATGATTGGATCCCTCATGTACCTCACAGCATCAAGACCAAATATAATGTATCCAACATGCCTGCTAGCCAGATATCAAGTGAACCCGAAGGCCTCACATCTTACAGCTGTAAAAAGGATTTTTCGTTATTTGAAGGGTTGCCCAGACACCGATCTATGGTACCCTAAGGATGATAACTTTGAATTAGTCGCTTTCAGTGATTCTGATTTTGGCGGATGCAAAATCGACGGCAAATCCACAACGGCTGGATGCCAGTTTTTAGGAACTCGCCTCGTAACGTGGCAGTGCAAGAAGCAGACTTGTGTCGCTACATCAACTTGTGAAGCTGAATACATTGCTGTCTCAAGTTGTTGCTCTCAAGTCCTGTGGATACAACAGCAAATGCGCGATTACGGTTTTGAATTCCTAACTACTCCTATTTTAGTCGATAATTCTGCTGCCTTATCTATCACTAGAAATCCTGTGCAGCATTCAAAGACCAAACACATCGACATTAAGTATCACTTCATACGTGATTGCTTTGATTAAAGGCTAATCGATGTTGTTAAGGTCCACACTGATGACCAACGTGCCGACCTTTTTACCAAAGCATTTGATAAATCAAGGTTTGACTTTTTATTATTGGTAAACGGCATTAAGGTCAAGCAAGAGTAATCCACATCGGAAAATCGTTTTTGTAAATATCTTTGTGTTTTTAAAATTATTGTAAGTTTGTTGATTTTAGGGGGAGTAAATCCAAAATTTGAAAAATTCAAAAACATCGAAAAATTTCTAAAACCCAAAAACAATAGAAAAACAAAAATGAGTTTCCTAGCGAGCAAAAGAGAAAATGATAGTACATCAGTTGTCTATCTAAACCTCTTTTAAACTGAAATGCAAAATGAAAAATGTTAAGCAGCTCTATAGAAGATGTATCGGTAGGCTCACAATCATCTTAAAGTGTGCAGGGTGATATAAACTTAAATCGACTGAAGACCAGGTGGGAACCACTCATTGGCATATGGTCTTAGTACCGAAATTTCGTTTGAGAGATTGCCGAGGTTTTGAGATATGTGGTCTTTATGCTGTTTATCATCTGGGTATCATGGTTGTTTCTTTTACCGAAACAAACGGAGACGAAGTCTAGATCTTCCATGATATCATACATACGTGTACATACTGCATATGACCTCAATAAGTGATCAACAATCACATGTCCACAAAATAAGTGATAATATATCACATTTATCCGGGAGTCAAGTTCGTCTCTTTGCTGTACGAAAGTACTGACCTGTTCACGGACTTGCTCTTGTGCCCTTATGCATCTGAAAATCAAGTTCCTCATCAATAAGTGATTCTATCACATAGGGCTTGCTTTCAATCAAAATAAGTGAGTTTCTCACATCTTTTCATATACGTCAAAACAGATGATAAATGGTATACTCACCAGTAAGATGAACTCTCGTGCATACCTTGATACGGGAATGTGTCGTGATGTGGATGAACACCGGTCGGTAAGTATAAATCATACACTTAACGTATCCCCTCGCCATGATTACATATGATAAGTTGAGCTTATGTGGACAACAATACCGATAATTGTTATAGGATGCTTATCTATATGTTAACAAAAAGAACAACAAGAGCGTTTTGGCATGACCGTACACTGATATAATTCTCTTACCCTCGAAACTCGCAAAAATAATGTCTGTAAATATTTATTTAATGCTTTTCTTAGTTTCTGCAACTCTGTATATATTTATTTACTGCTTTCAGTCTTTAAGTTTGAAATATTCAAAATGCCAAAAAGATTTTAGTTGTGTTTTAATATAAACTTTATAAAAGTCATAAATATTTTATTTCTACTTTAGTTTTGATTAACCGATGTTGGAACTCAAGTCTTTGTTACCTGAAACCTGAACGAAAACCAAAACGACTGGATCTTCATAAACGATCGAAGTTTGCAAGTTTTGAAAGTTAATAATCAAAATTGAAAAATCTGTTAACTTTTCAAACTAAACTGTCGGACGGTAGTTGAATAAGAATTGGTCACATGTGTGTCATTTGTTTAATGTTAACTATATTCCAAGCAGTTGTTCTCATTACGCGTTTAGATTTCTTGCATGTGCAGATGCTAAAGGCGAAGAGAACATGTTCGTTGACAAGCTTCGGAATGAAGACACGACATGAAGGCACTCAAATGATAAAGATGATCGAGTTGCCGCTGATCAATCACCAACACCACAAGGATCTCAAGCATTGAAGTCAAAAGATTCAAAAGCATAATCAAATGGGGAGTTTGTTAACACACTACCTAAATCAAAAGGAAGTTTGTTGATACACTTTCTGCTTACGACACGTGAAGACTTTGAAGATCCTCCGACATGGAAGATGAACCCTCACGAGTAGCGTCCAAGGGGGAGTTTGTTGATACATATTATGTGGACGTGACTCGGTTCGGTTCGACTCGGTTTGGTTCGACCCGGTTAGGTTCGGCTTAAGCCCGACATCACGACATTCCTCCGTCGTGCGTCCCAGAGTTCGACACACGAAGCACGAAGCGCCGCGAGCCGGTTCCCGCTGCCACATCATCATGATGATGTCATAAGTTGTCTAAACATTACAAATCTACAAATCAGATTTACGTAAAGAAGCTTGGGCCAATCAACTACCTTGCATGCGACACCAAATCAACATAGGCCGGAACCTTGATCATTGGGCCAAGAAACTTTGGATTTGGGCCGTAACTAAACCTGGGCCAGACAATATATATATGTCGACGAAACACACTTGTTTCGTCGACTTTGATATTATGTTATTGTGTTTCGTCGACGAAACACTTTGTTTCGTCGACTGTGTTGTGTTTCGTCGTAGTGTTTCAGTATATATACACAGATAACAGACAGAAAACATTAGACAAGTCTGAATAGATTTGAGAGCGAACAATGTAAACACACACACACTGAGAGTTTATGAGAGCATCTTGTAAACATTGTATTGTAACCGTTTCATAGCTTTAATACAATGGAGTGTTAATCGTTGAATCGTTGTGTCTTACGTGTTCGTAACTTGGTTTAACTTACCCGTTTGGATTCCGCACTTTCGGGTTTGTCGGAAAACAGGGAATAGAGGTTACTCGATCCTCCGGGTGGACCTACAAGTAGGTACTGAAAAAAGTTGTGCTCATAGTAACTACTCTAAATAATGTTACATAGTAACTAAGTAGAGATCATAATATGTAGACATATATACATAATCTAATATGTTCACATCATATATATATATATATATATCTATACTAGAACATAAGATAAAAGTGCAAATATATGAGTATCTAGAAGTATTTTAGTTTCTTGTTCAAAAAATATGCATTAGTTTTAATTATAATGCAAAAAAACAAAACAACTATCCTATGTAAAACAGTAGGTACGAAAAAAAGTTGTGCTCATAGTAACTACTCTAAATAATGTTACATGGTAACTAAGTAGATATCACACATAATCTGATATGTTCACATCATATATGTTCACATCATATATATACTAGAACAAAAGAGTGCAAATATATGAGTATTTAGAAGTAAGTTAGTTTCTTGTTTAAAAATATGTATTAGTTAAACATACGATGCAAAAATCAAACCATCTTATGTAAAACAGTAGGTACAAAAAAAAAAGTTGTGCCCATAGTAACTACTCTAAATAGTGTTACACAGTAACTAAATAGATATCGTAATACGTAGACATATACACATAATCTAATATGTTTCACATCATATCACTAGTACACAAGTCTTTAGTTGGTGCTATGACTATTTTTTGATGATGCGGTTCAATAAAACAACCGCACCTCCAAATCATTTTTCATCAAATTTGAATTAATTCATTTGTTGGTGCTATGACATCTTTTTGATGATGTGGTTCAATATGCAGCCGCACCTTCTAATATTTTTCCAACATTTAAAATTAACAACATTTAAAAAGTTGTTTAAAAAGTTGGATGAAGATTCCTTTCAAAAAAAAGTTGGATGAAGACACGTAGCAAAGTTAATGATAACCATCACAAATTTTCATTTGAGCGGCAAATGTAAAGATATATTCAGTCATGAAGCTTCTTTCCCCCCAAAATTTCCTCCAAACTTCCCCAAACTCTTCCTCTCCCCTTGAACCCTAACGCACGCGGCAACCCTATAACTCACGGCGTCACCCCCACTTCTCACCTAACGGACAACAACCCCCACTTCTCACCTAACCGGCGGCAACCCTCTTCTCACGGCGGCTACAAACCCTAATATGAGAATGAACCGTTCGACAAATAGAGGTGATGTTGCAGTTGTTCTACACCTTTTGTTTGTTTAAAGTTCAATTATTTATATATGTTTCTGAGTTTCTTTATTGGATTGTCGTTTTATAGTGGATTTGCAGGTGTATGTCATTTTCTTATTAGTTTACACTGTAGTTGGTTAGGTATTCGCATTGGGTGTTTCCTGGTTTTTAATATATATGCAGGTCTTTTTTAGTAGCTGATGCGTAACAACTCCCTAAGGCGCTCATGATGAGGCGATTTCGACTGGCGACCAATTGCTTGATGCAATGCCTTTCTACAATTGACAGGACTCGAGTGCAATCCTATGAAATCAACGAGTATTTGAACAAAATTCACCAACGATTTTGCAAATCCGTTCAGTCGACCACATATTTTGTCAATTAGATTTTATAAATCAGATTCTTCAGACCATATATTTTGTCAGTTGGATTTTCAAATAAAATTTTGTAACCGGCTTTTCAAACCGAAACTTAATTTGGGATGGAGAAACAAGCTGTTAGCGTGGGAGTAAGAAACAAGTAGTTGAACTCGACACCACTCGTGTTCATTAAGTTGTGCGTAAAGCCTTTTAGGTTGTACATATTGGCGCCTCCCGCACGTGAAGCTCGCGCCTAGATTGTGAGTTGATTGATTGAGTGCAAGACAAAATAATGAACTAATAAGTTAATCAACATAATTTTTCTGCAGGACCCTGAGAAACTGTTTACTTAATGGCTCAATACCTGAAGACATAGGAGAGCCGGGCAATCTCAATCTTATGTTAGTATTTTTTTTTTTGGTTAGATATCTAATAATAATGTGTTAATTATCCATAAATTTATCCAAAATATTTCATTTTGCAGAGACTTGAGCTTCAACAATCTGAGCGGTCCAATACCGAAATCGTTTCTTACACTACCATTTAATTTTTTGTATGCATCTAATTAGAAATATATTACACCTAAATTTCCTATTTATTTTGACTTTGTTTCATAATTTGAGATAAAATGTTGTGTATGACTCCATGGATGTAGGTTTTTAAATAACAACTGGCTATCTGGAGAGATACCTGCTTGGGTATTTTCGAGCAAACAAAAGATGTTAGTGATTCCTCTTAATCATTATAAATTTATAATTATGTTATATGTTTTCAGTCTGTGTAACAGTAATGTAGAGACTTATGATTCATATCACTTTTTTATATTGTAGCGACTTGTCTTACAACAACTTTAACCAGTCTCAACAAAAGAACTGTTGCTCATCTAGTTTTGTAAGTTTTGTAACCAATTATATGATAGATATACAAACATTACTTTGTATTTTCGCTTATCACTGATTCATCGGGTACCTTTACCACAGGAATTTAGTTTCAGCCCTTTCACCTTCGGCCACAAGCAACGAGTATGTCCCATCACCACCTATACACACACGCTTTTGTATTATATATTATGATGTGACCTAACTTGATTTAAACTTATAGATATGCTTGGTGTTTGAAAGACCAACTTACTTGCAGCAGTAAACCCAACCGTAAGATTAAATAAGCCTTTCCTTTCTCTCCTTTTCTTTCTTTGGAGGTTGAAAAACGGGTGGGTTACGCAACCGCTTAAGTTGCCCAAAGCAGGTCGGGTCAGGTTGGCGTGCATGTCCAATTAAAAAAAAAGAACCATTTTTTGTTGGTGCATATTTGTAGAGGGTATATGGCTCCAGAATATGCAATGAGAGGGTACTTGATGGATAAAGCAGATGTTTATAGCTTCGGAGTGGTTGCGTTAGAGATTGTCAGCGGGAAAAGCAATACAAATTACAGGCCAAAGGAAGAGTTTGTCTACCTCCTCGACTGGGTAAATTTAATCTTTCAAACTGTATTTTGTTTCATGTGGGTTGGGTAACATGTTGAAATGAGTCATTTTAGGACACTATTTTGAGTTCTTATATATTCCTTACATTAGTTTGCTAATCAAAGAATCAGTTAGTTCATCAACATACTATGTTTAATCTGCAGCAGTTTGCTAATCAGTTATTCACCAACACACTATGATTAATTATGAGTTTGCTACTGCATAATTACTAATGTTTTTTATATTTGCGCATTAATTTTATATTTTTTAAGGCTCATTATTATATATATACAATTGAGGAAGCTCTTAGCACAATCGATCAACAACACTCTTCAAATCTGTTAGAAATCAAATCACATATGGAGCTTCCAGTTTCACCGACTTCAAACAATAACTCTTAATTTGTAACACACACTGAACCAGTGAAGAAGAAGAAGCTATGATGGATGTTATAATGGCTGACGTCACTCCGCCGGTGCGGTCGCCGGAGGAAGAACGGCTGGTGATGCGAGACATTGCCAAGGCCGCCGGTGAAGCTCAGGCAAAGGAAGGAGATACATTTTGTTTGATCACTCAAAGGTAATGATATTGATAATAATATTATTACTGTTTTAAACTTAGGTTTATAAAATTTTATGGAATTGTTTGAATATCAGTGGATTTTGATGATGAATAGGTTTTAGTCGGAGAAAAGGAACAGTTTGTAGTAACTGTAGGTTGTAGTGTTGGTTCTTGTGTATAGAATTGTGAATTTGTGAGATTGTTTTTGTTTTGAATTTAGAGTTTTGGAAGATTAGGGTTAACAAGTAGTAGCTTTGGTTGATGTGGCATAAGTTGAGGATTTTATGTTATGTTTGGATTCTGATGCCTAAATCTCTTAAAGAAAGGTGTTGTTGTAGCTATGGTTCTTAAAGTGTAAGGCTTGATTCACGTAGGCGAGACACTTATCTATATATAACATTTCACGTCACGTGAGTCACTTAATCGTTTTTCCGGTTTGGGTCGTCGTTGGGTTGATCAGTATAATAGTTGTGTTCTGTAAGAATATTAACAGTGACAATGGTTGTTTTGAATTGAAGTGTTTGGGGATTGGCTATTCTTATGATCATGGATCAACCATTTTGGGTGCAAACTAGGTTATGGAAAGTTAATTAGAACAAATGCTATGTCTAGAAAATGTAGTATCTACTACAGGAAAATGAGACAAAGCATAGTCATGCTTCCCCTGCAATGGAACTGGGCCATTTAAGTGAATGAACCGCTGCTGTCTGTTTCTTTATGCCCGTTTCTGTGCGACCCAGGTACACGAAATCAACCTATCTTCTTTTGAATCATGATTCATGATCTCTGAAGTTATGATTTGTGGTCATAATATTTAGTCGTGTTTGCTGAGACATTGCCAGCAGTCCAGAGGATTTGGGTCTGCGTTTCGCGTCCCTGAAGCAACATCCGAGGCAGCAGCTGGTGCTGCTGATTCTGACCCGTTTGCTGCTTCTGCTGATAGAGTTGATGCTGACTTATACAGCGAGATTAGTATAAATCACGTTACAAGTCAACACTCATACAGGATCATATATGCATATATAGAAATGTGAGTTTTTAAAAAATACATGGTATTCTCTAGCATTTCAAATTAGTTGGGAGTATCTTTTATTATGTGTATAACCTTGGCAGTTGGCACCAGGTCCAACAATGAAAATGCAATGTGAAAAGCACACAAGGCGCGCGCCTAGGCTTAGAGTCGCATCCCAACCAAACGCACAAGACTTGACAGCCCATCTTTCAGGCGTGAAATCAGGTGATTTTTCGTCTAAAATCCGACTCATTGTTTGTATTTATGGGGTTCTCTTATGGTTGCTCTAGCCAGTGCCGATGGCGTAACAAATCAAATGATTCTATGATATGTGAATGTGAACCCGGCCGCAACGCGGCGGGTGTTACATCTAGTTTTGTTAATGTCACGTTATGTTTTGTTGTTTTCTTAGGCGGTTTCTACGGAGTTGGATGCATGGTTTGAAGTGATCGGTTGAGTCGCAAGGGGTATGAAGTCGTCCGTTTGATATTTTTGGGTTGCAAACTTCTTTTAGCTTCATTTGGAAAACATGTCACTTTATCAGATTGTATACGTTTTGTGTTTAATTCGGGAAACGTTATGTTTTGTGCTTAATTCCTGAAACATGCACTTGTTATTTTAATATAAGTTGGAATGTTTTGTTTGTTGTTTTTTTATATCCATATATGTCTGTTTAGTTTAATGGTATTATTGGAAAATATATAAATCGAAAAACCTGGAAATTTTATTTTGTTTTTGAAGAAAGCTGGTGCGGTTCTTTTGTATTAGTTGATGTGGGTCTTATGTTTAAAGATGCTAGCATGGCTTCCAGGTGGAGGATTACTAGTGGTCTATTTCATTTAGGAGGATATTGAAAATCAATTAGGAGGTGCGGCTGGATTGTTATTTGATGTGGTTCATATAAACCGCACCTTCAAAGAAAGCATTAAATGGTGCCCATATTTTTAATGCGGCTCCAGCACCGCATTTTCAATCCAATTTCACCGCATTAATAAAGTGTTTGTGTACTAGTGTATATATCTATATATATACTATAGACCATAAGATACACATAATCTGATATGTTCACATCATATATACACATAATCTGATATGTTCACATCTTATATATATACTAGACCATAAGATAGAAGTGGTAGTACAGATAACTTTGATCACTTAAAACTATGGTAAGATATGCTTCCAGCATCAACATATCCATCCAAATTCACTACACTTACAATATTTCTTCTCCTCTTTGCAGGGTTTCTTGATGGTAATCCTATTGAGTTTTTTTTACATTTTGTTTGAACCAAAAACAGCAAGTGCAGCCACTTTTGATGTAACATCATATGGTGCGATAGGAGATGGGAATACATATGACACTGAGGTACATAAATCATGTCTACAATTTCAAATCAAAAGAGCAATTTCCTTTTTCTAATTATGTTCATAATATACAGGCTTTTGTTAAGGCATGGGGGGATTTATGTGGAGACACTTCAGCAGATCCAACACTGGTCGTACCATCAGGCAAGACGTTTCTAATACAATGTGTGTCATTCGTCGGTCCATGCAAATCTTCTAGCGTTCACTTTCAGGTACTATCAGACTCAAACCAATGATCATTTGTGATTTTGTGTTCTCTAGTGTCTAATTCTGAACCTTTATTATAGAGTATCAGTAAGGTTATAATTTAGTTTAATATGATTTACTACAATCGATACCATATTTTAAATATGTTTTGTGTGTGTAGCTTTTGGGCGACATTACTGCACCAAAGAGTCGAGATGGATGGAAAGGTTGCGATACCAATTATCTTATGTTTTTCGAATCAGTTCAGGGACTCATCATGGATGGACCTGGCCAAATAGATGGCCAGGGCTCCATCTGGTGGCCACATAGCATTGTTACGGTATTCAGTTTTAACCATGATTTCATTTTATTTCTTTGAATTTAATATATATATACACACACACACATATATATGCTATTATATTACTCGTTTTGTTGTTTTTGCAGCCCAACGGTGTAAAATGCGATGATTGCCCAATGGTATGATGGTCTTTGCTTTATAATTTACACCAAATGGTAATTATATTAAACAAAAAAATATCTCACGTTTAAATGGTGATTTTTAGTTGTTACGTTTTCAAAAATGTGACGGGCTACAATTGGAAGGTTCAAGATATACAAACAGTCCAAAGAGCCATGTCCGGATTGAAGGTTGTCAAGGCGTAGATGTCAGAAATCTTCATATTTCAGCACCTGAACACAGCCCCAATACTGATGGAATCGACATCAGTTGGTCGTCACATATTAACATCCATGACTCTGTGATTGAAAGCGGTATGACATCTAGAAATTCCTAGTTTCTCATATGGTAAAACATTTCAATGTATATGTTCTTCCTAAAATTACCTTAAAACAGGTGACGATTGTGTGGCTATTAATAGTGGCATATCTGACATGAATGTAACCGGTATCACGTGTGGACCTGGTCATGGTATAAGGTAACATCTCATCCTCTTTACCACCCATTCATTGACGTCAGACGCATAAATTCTTTTGGATGGTGTTAAATAAATATAATTATAACTTATTATATATATATATAGCATAACTAGGGATGTAAGCTCGGCTCGTTTCAAACTCTATTTAAAATGCGGAGCTGGGATCATTTATTATTTAATAATTAATTTATAATTAAATTTACATATAATTATAACTCTAACATATAACATTACATCTTATTAAGTTATTAAGAATAATCATTGTATTTTTTATAATTATAATTATGATATATAACATAATATATATAATCTTCTCATTTTATCATAATTATATATATATATATATATATATATATATACACTTTTACTGTGTAATACATAATACATTTAATAAAATTAAAACGTATTATATAAATCATGGGATCGTCTAGCTCGAGCTCAAGGTTGTTTTATCTTGGCTCGATTCAAGATTTTAGCGAATAGATCTTAAGTAGCTCAAGAGCGGCGTGACTTGTTTAGGCCCCCAATAAACTTATAACAATGTTTTTCATCACATATAATTATGTTTTGTATCAAGGAGTAAAGTCTTAGAGAACCTGTTAGTCCCATGATTTCCATTTGCTCAATTGACTTGTTTTGGCAGCATTGGAAGCCTTGGGGACAACGGTGAAAATTCTACTGTGGAACAAGTACAAGTCCGAAACTGTAACCTCACTGGAACGACAAACGGAGTTCGAATCAAAACTGAACCGGTAAAATTGAATATACATCAAACTTCACTATGGTGATTAAGTTGTTAAACATTTTAAACAATTACTTATCTTATTTTTATTTGTTTTTTTGTGATGTAGAATGGAAAGGGGTACGCTAGATCGATTTTATTTGAGGACATTAATCTCATTAATGTTAAAAATCCAATTATAATTAATCAACACTACTCCAATGAAGTAAGTCTTGTTAATAACATTACTGTATACTAATTTCAGTTAATAGAGATCTTAACATTACTGTATCCGGGACTAATTTCATATATATATGTACATTTTTTTTTTGGATTAGGCAACCACATCGGCAGTAAAAGTGAGCGATGTAACATATAGAAATATACATGGGTCTTCAGCATCAAAGATAGCAATTACCTTCGATTGTGCCGAGGAGGTTAAATGTACCGGAATCATAATGGATGATGTCGGAATCACCGGAGATAATGTTTATGCCGATTGCAAAAATGTTGAGGGAGAGTTTACCGATACTAGCCCTCAGATAACCTGCAGTTAGGTTGTCCGCCCCTCCCTTAACCGAATGGTGTTTGGATAATTGTATTGCAATAAGTGTCTACGTTGCTTTGGATTGGAAATGATGTCTAAGGATTGTTATAGATTCTTGATATAATAAATAAAACCAGTTTACGCATCTAATGATATTATCTCATCTATCATTACTTTCATTCCTCTGGATAAAAAAACAGAGAGAAAATGAGAAAATGAACCTACAAAATGGAAATAATGTTGCGAATTTTACGAAAGGGGTTCATTTTTATTCGTATTAATAATAGTTCATGCAATATCGCATATAAAACGGACATTAAAGACTATGGAACTTAGAAATACGTATGAACATAATGATTCGAACCATAGTTTTCCATGAGTACTTCAACAATGTTCTGGATTGCAAAATGAGTAAACTAATTGTTGAACGGTTGTCTATGAGGATTGGTGTTCAACATGGCCCCCTTAAAACATATTTCGTGTATCCTCTTGGACGAAAACGTCTATCTCTCAATGTACAACAATCGGAGCTGTTTGTATAGCCAGCAATGGCTCACATGCCCGAGGTTACACCGGGTTAATGAGTTTAAAATTTGTTAAAAAAGCAATGAGAAGGAGGCCGTGGCACAAGTCAGAGAGACTCATCTCAAATTTTGTTTGGAATAAAGTTCTCTCAATTGTGTAATCTCTCTATGTATCTTTCAAAATAAACTCTCAAGTTCATTATATAACTAGACCTAGAAAAAACTGATTTCCCAATTTTATTTAGGTCATAAGATCAGTGACTTTAATTGCAATAAAATGAATTTAAGTGGTCAAATAAAACTATCATTACTCATGACTTCATTTGTAATTTGTAACTAATAGATGCACAGGTTGGCAATAGGTAACTTGTGTAAGACACAATTTGACATGCTTACTAAAGAGTACATTATATGATTTTCACCTTTTTAAAAATAATTTAATTTAGAAGCTTAGGATCCATCATTTCTCCTTCTTGTTATATAAAACATACAACTGTGTTATAGACATTGAATTTAAAGTAGTTAAACAAGTCATGTTCATATTTAGAACTTGTGTTGTTCGCGTCGTCAGAGACCTGTTAAACCCGCTAATACATGATTTGCCAGTCATGCACTAGGCTCATTAGGTCACGCTAGTCATGCAAAGGCTTGCCACTTAGCCCGTCTGCATGTGTTAGTCAAAGCTCACTAGGTCGCTAAGACATGATTTGCCAGTCATGCACAACATTGTGTGCCTACAACACCACGCTTTTTGAGATAGTCACACGCCTATATGGCTTGTGCCAACTAGCTCCCACCATACCGAACATGTTAGTCTGCGAGCATCTATATGACCCCCGCCACTTGAGTGTGGACTGAACCAATCTTGTGATTGACGCGTTTCGACCTCTCATCTGTCATACCACCCATGTACCTGATTACATGCATGAGTTCAAAAATACAATGTCAACTCTCAAGCGATTCCTGGTGATGCGAGTGTGTGAGTTAGGATGCTTCGCCCCCTTTGGGGTCCCTACTAGTTTTTGCCTAAAAGGAAACAATATACATGGAAATCACTTCAAGTTTTTATCATCAACACATATGGGGCAAGTTGACAAAATTTATCCATTTTCTTTCATATATTATTGTTCCAACAACATGACTTCATAGCTTCGATTTAAACATGGATTGGTTCATTGTGAGGCTCCCACGTAGTAGAAAACAAACCTATCATAAATAATTGTTTATATAACAAACACATACACACAAAAACACAAACTTATTTATTTATGTCCATAAAAATACTAATATTTTTCCTACACGAATGCGTATTCTAAGCTTTTACCGGCTTAGTACTCTTATTTTCTTTTTCTTGTATACCGTTTTAGCTTCTTGCTAGCTGTTTAATTCAATTTGTTTTAACTACAGATCAAACAATTTGTTTTTAACTACAGATCAAACATTTTAAAATTTCTCCCCTTTAAAGCTTAAAACTGACATTAAACAGTCGGTTAGTGGGTTTTCTATTATTTTGATATAGTTTTAAATTGGTATATTTATCTACTAGTGATAATACCCGTGAATTTCGCGGTGTTGAAAAATGATATGTTTCTTACTTTTAGAAAAGAAATTACGTTATTAATCATAAAGAGACAATAGGACTGTAATCTCTTGATCTCATTCATTAGCAAAGGGTACAATATATAATACATTACAATACGCTAAGTACGGAAACGATATCAATGCTAAGAAATCTTCCTATGAATATGCTATACAAAATATATGCAATATCTACGCTAATACACCCCCGCAGTCGAATCGAGAGGCTTCCGTACGTTGAGACTGCAGCGAAAATCATCAAACAAGACACGAGGAAGCCATTTGGTAAAAATGTCGGCGACTTGGTAACGCGATGGCACGTGAAGAATGCGAACACACCCCGGTTGAACCTGCTCTCTAACAAAATGAATATCCAACTCAATATGTTTTGTTCGCTGATGTTGGACGGGGTTACCGGAAATATAAATGGCACTAACATTGTCGCAGTATACCAGAGTGGCACGAGAGAATGGGCGATGAAGTTCAAGCAGCAGGTTTCGTACCCAACAAATTTCCGCGACGACATTTGCAACGCCCCTGTATTCAGCTTCAACACTAGACCTAGAAACTGTGGCTTTCCGCTTCGAAGACCATTAAAGGAGATTGTCTCCCAAATAAACACAATATCCAGAAGTGGAGCGACGAGTGTCAGGACACCCAGCCCAATCAGCATCAGTATACGCAAGAAGGGATAAATTAGGAGCATGAATTAGATGAAGACCGTACTCCGATGTACCCTGTAAATACCGTATGATACGTTTAAGTGCATTCCAGTGATCCTCAGTAGGTGAGAGCATGTGCATGCATATCTGCTGAACGGCGTAGGAGATGTCCAGTCTGGTGAATGTGAGATACCGAAGAGCACCAGCAAGAAGACTACGATAAGTAGTTGAGTCAGGAAACATTGTAGAAGAAGCACTGCTGAGTTTCGGATTAGTGTCGACAGGGGTTGCGACCGACTTACAGGAATCCATAGCGGTACGATGTATAATGTCTCGAGTGTAAGCCTGCTGAGATAGAAACATGTTATTGCCAGACCGTGTAACCGAGATGCCCAAAAAATAAGTGAGTGGGCCAAGGTCTTTCATAGCAAATTCGCCAGCGAGAGCAGACATTAAACGTCTTCTAAGCTCGTCTGAGGATGTGGTCAAGATAATATCGTCGACATAAATAAGGAGATATGCAGTGTCACGACCATGCCGATATATGAATAGGGAGTTATCTGATTTACTCTGTGTGAACCCCTGCAATAAGACAAAGTCAGTAAAACGCTGGTACCAGGCTCGAGGTGCCTGCTTAAGGCCGTATAGAAACTTGCGCAAACGGCAGACATAATCTTGGAAATCTCAACTGCGAAACCCCATGGGTTGATGCATATAGACCGTTTCCGCCAAGTTTCCGTGTAGAAAGGCGTTTGTGACGTCTAGTTGATGAATTGGCCAAGCCTGAGAGAGAGCCAGAGATAGGACCAAGCGAATAGTAGCGAGTTTTACAAACAGGATAAATGTTTCCCCACAATCAATACCAACCTGTTGACTACGACAGTCACAAACTAGTCGAGCCTTGTAACTTTCCAAACTCCCATTGGACCCAAACTTATGCTTAAATAGCCACATGCTGCGTATGATATTCATGTCGGACGTCCGAGGAAGTAACTCCCAGGTCTCATTTTTAATAAGTGCATTAAACTCGTCAGACATGGTATTGAACCACTCGGGAACAGAGAAAGCAACTTGTGGATTTTTGGGTATAGTGACGATGGTTGAAGTGTGAAGGTTGAATGGATGTTTAGGTTTAACGATATCGTCCATTGTGCGCGTGCGCATGGTCCGGGTGGGATGGTTGGACGTGGGATTTGGCTGAGGTAGGCTGGCCGAACTGGTTGAGGTGTGGGATGGTTGGGCTAGAGGAGTGGTGGTGGTTTGGGAGGTTGGAGGGATGGCGGTGGAGGTGGTGAGGGGGGAGGGGCGGGTGTGATGGCGGGTCAGGAGTGCTGGGTTGGGCCGCGGGTTGCGTGGTCTCGGGTGTGGGTGGGGTAGTGTTTGGGTCGGTAGTGGAGGACGATACCCTATCCCATAGGAGTGGGTGAAGCCCATCGGACAAGAATTCATACGCTCTTAGGGCGGGTGGCATGGTGGAGGCGAAGGGAAAAACACTCTCCTCAAAATGAATGTGGCGGGAGACGTAAAATGTGTTGGTGGAGAGATCGAGGCAACGGTGACACGATGGTTAGGTGGGTATCCGAGGAAAACACTTGGTTTTGATCGGTTGGCGAGTTTGTGTATTGTGGTGGATGGGAGAATGGGGTAGCAAAGGCAACCAAACACACGAAGGTGATCGTAGGTTGGGTCACGGTGGTAGAGCTGAGTGGTAGGGGTGAGAAATTTATGGTGTTTATTTGGGATGATGTTGAGTAAGTAGGTGGCCGTTTCAAGAGCGTGGTGCCAGAAACTTGGGGGAAGGGAGGATTGGGCAAGAAGAGAGCGTATCATGTTATTAATGGTTCGTATTTTACGTTCAGCTTTGCCGTTTTGAGAAGAGGTGTAGGGACATGAGAAACGGAAATGCATGTCGTGTTGTTTGCAAAATGTTTGGAAAGATGAATTGGAGTATTCCTTTCCGTTATCGCATTGAAATTGCTTTATTTTCTTTTCAAATTGGGTGTTTATTAGGGTGTTAAATTGGGAAAAATGGAGAAGAAGTGTGATTTGTTTGCAATAGGATATGTCCATAAAAATTGGTGAAATCATCTAGAAACAAAATATAATATCGATGGCCCCCGGTGCTAGGCACCGGGGAGGTCCATAGGTCACTATGAATAATATCAAAGGGTAAACAAGTAGTATTGGGAGAATCATAAAATGGAAATTTAGTGCTCTTACCAAACATACAAGGTTCACACAAATTTTTATTATGTTTATCAAAAGTAGATGAAATAGGTAAAGATAAAGAATGCAATAAAGATGCGCCCGGGTGCCCGAGTCGTTAGTGCCAACGATCTTGAGAGGTAGCAGCAAAAGCAGTAGAGGTGTTGGAGACGGAAGGAAGAGGAACAGTCAGCGGGTAGAGGTCGCCTGAGCAATTGCATCATAGAATGGGAGCCTTGGTCTTAAGGTCCTTCACAGTAAAACCGAAAGGGTCAAATTCAATAGAAAGTAAGTTGTCGGTGGTGAGTTTTCGGACAGAGATAAGGTTTTCAATAAGATGTATGGCAATCATGACATTGTTTAATTTAAGTGGGGGTAAGGAGGGGGGAGGGTAAAGTTGCCTTGTCTGATAACTGGAAAGGTCGTGCCATTACCACTGTAATAAATTTGTTAGTGCAAGTATTAAAAACAGACGGAGAGATGTTACCTTGGGGAGTGGTCATATGACCTGTTGCGTCTGTATCCATGATGCCCTGCGGGTCAGGTTGATTGAGAGCGAGAGTGTAGAGGGCCTGTTGAATGTCCGTAGGAGTGAATGCAGCCGTGTGAGCCTGATCAGGGCGGGGCCCTAAGATGCCTACATTGGGGTTATTGGGCCGCGGGTTGAACGGGTATGGGAAAGGCGGTACGCCATAGGGTTGGGTGGTGTTGTTCATGAGGGAGCCCATTGTTGTGCCGTCCAGGAGGTGGGAAACACGATGTAGGGATGTTGGGGTTGACCCCTGTAACCGCGGCCGCCACCCCTTAAGGCAGAATGACCCCGGCCACGGGAGCGGCCCCTGCCACGTGAGTTGCCACGTGAGGCGGTGTAGGGCGGGGTAGGATTTTGGTCAGAGGATGGTTGATTGGTGGCAGTGGCGGCAAGAGCAGTGGAAGATGCGGAGGCGGCACGTGTGGCTTGGGCTTTCTTTTTGGTTATTTCCATGGTGAGGCGGGAACGACATTCGCTGAAGTCGGGTAAGGGTTCCCGGTGTTATAGAACCGTAGAGATGCTATCATAGGCGTCAGTCAGACCACTCAAAAGCTGAGTGACCAGACGTTGGTTATTGACCGGTGCTCCTACGTTTTTCAGTTGGTCGGCCAGATGCTTGACCTGTTGGCAATAGGTCGGTAGAGATGGTGCCATAGATCCACTGTAGGACTATGGCATCGAGGCACTTCCAGAGAGTCTCAAACTCGGCCAGGGCTGCTGTAACAACCCGACTTCCCAGAAAGTCGAGTCATTACCTGTATCTGTCATTTCTTGCTTAATTGACTTGTACTCGCGAGATTTCGATTATCGCAATGGGTTTAAACGATATTTTAAACTATGTTTTACAACGCGCTCACAACGCTTATTTCAAACGCAGTTATCAAATTTAAACTCAGTTTACAACGCATACTATTTAAACGCATTTTATCGCATATCACATCGCATGTTAGACTAAACCCTAACACAACGCAATCGCAACGCAATCTCAACGCAAACTCGAAATGCAGATTTACTTTATGCTTTACTTGTGTTATGTGTGTTACTTGTGTGATTATTTGTTTAATGTTATGTGGTTATCTCAACACAACGCTTACACCTCAAACGCATACTCGCAACACGCTTAAACACAACGCAATGCTTAACACACGAAACGAAGGTTGGAAAATTAACTCGCATAACTCGACTGGTCGAATGGGCATCCGTCCGGATGACCATCCGATCGGATGGCCATTCGACCGGACACCCATTCGACCCTCACACTCTCCACCACCTTACTTCTCTCTCACCCTATAAATACCCGTACACGCTACTGTTCACTGATGTGACAGTTCCATCCAACCTAACTCGCTCCCAAGTCATTCTCAAGCACTTTTCTCTCGATTCAAGGCCATTTCGTAAGTATTTCTCCCTAAATCTTGTACTTCCATCATCACTACACATTTATTCATCATCTTATCCATCAAAATCACTGGTTTTCATCTTGAAATCACCTGATTTGGACCCCTTGAAGGTGACATCATCTCAGTTGCTAATGCAATCGGTTGTGTGACGTCATCTCATCAAGATTGGTTCAGATCTAAAGGATTTCCACACTCATAACTTGAAGTCTTGTTGAGATTTCGACATAATTCAACATTTTTAAACTGATTTCTACCTTTCTTCAACTTTCCACATGAAATCGTTGGAATCCAGACTCACTCAGGTTCTCTACTCACTCTCTAGTTGAGAGCCGGCTTGAAAACGGATTTCCACCAAAGAGACGACAGATTCACGGGTTGAACATGAAATCTCATCAGGGACAGTTAGTTTGATCGAATGGGTTGATTCCCATCTGATCGACTGGACTGGACTTGGTGTGGATTCCCGTTGTTTGACACGACATCACGCCGTCTCCATTAAACCTCAAACTTTTTAACTTAGAAAACTTAGTGAAAATTTTCAAAGTATCAGATTGCCACTCAAATGGCCATCCGATCGGATGACCATCCGATCGAATGACCAATCGACCAGGTGGTCAGTCTCTTTTATATTTGACCAAAACTTCAAACTACCAAACTCTTGATCGAATAGCCATCTGGTAGAATGGCCATCCGTCCGGATGACCATCTGACCGGATGACTTGGTTGAATACTACAACGAAAACTTCAAAAGTTTTGAAACGATTTACAAACACACTCACTCAATCGAATGACCAACCGTTCGAATGGTCATCCGGACGGATGGTCTTTGAAACGATTTACAAACACACTCACTCAATCGAATGACCAACCGTTCGAATGGTCATCCGTCCGGATGACCATCCATTCAACTCACCATTCGACACCTTGTTACCCACCGTTCAATGCTTACGCTACTGTTCTATTCTCAGGCTAATCCCCAACGCGCTCCCTTCAATCCAAGTACTCTGTTTACTAGCTAAACATCTACTGTGAGTATACTCGAACCCTTTTTTGCTTAAACGCACTTTTGGGTGTTACATACGTTCTATACCAATACACATCGCACACAATACTCAACTCTTTTATAAACGCTAACCGCTCTCGCATGTTATACGTGATTCGATGAATGCTTGTATGTTATGTTTACATAGTGATTGTTTGCCTGACACCTTTGCAACGTTAGTACTATAGTTTGGACTCAGCACCTGTCGTGGACATGGGTTGTTAAGGGCCTTACTTCACATATTCACAGTGGTGAAAATGTGTTGCGCATTCTATAACTTGCAGTCACGTCGGTAGCATACGTCATTGTCGATAGCTTACTTGATTCACGTTTCTACGTGTTACATGTTGGTTATGCGTAAACGCTTTCGCTATACTATATGCTACACAAACTTGTGTACTCACCTTTACATTCTATGTATTGACTTTATTTTAACGTATGTGACAAGTTGATAGGAAGCTATGTCTGATGTGATGAAGCAAAGTAGGAAGTCTAGAAACAAACTAAATAAATCTGAGTTGTCGGAAAAGTATTTTGTTTATGAGACAATTATCTGTAATGACTGTTTATGCTTTATATGTTAGTGGTATGGGACATTAACGTTAAATATACTATCACTTAATAGTTGTTATGGATTCTCTTGAACAATCTGTTTCACTCAGTGCCACGTCCCGATGTTTCCACCATCAGTTGGGGTGTGACAGCTGCGGCTTTAGGGGAGCCGGTGGCAGCGACAATAGGGGTAGGTTTGGGTTTTAAGTGATCAAGAACCTGATAGGCGCTGCAGTGAACCTCAAAGAGAGCGGTCCAGGTGGTGTAATCGGAGGTTTCGACTTCGAGGGTGATGTGTATTATGTTTTTGATGTTATTGACCGTCATGGCCGGATGAATTTTGGTATCCATAGGTAAGAATAAGATGATTGGGAGATGGCAGCAAGAAAGTAGGGGAGGAGGTGGGCGACGAAAGCAAGAAGGAGAGGGAGGGGAGGCGACGACCGGTAGGGTTTTGGCTCACTGGACTCGTGATACCATATAGGAATGTAATCTCTTGATCTCATTCATTAGAAAAGGGTACAATATATAATACATTACAATACGCTAAGTATGGAAACGTTATCAATGCTAAGAAATCTTCCTATGAATATGCTATACAAAATATATGCAATATCTACGCTAATAGAAACTATACACGTGAACTTATTATGGAAATCTGTGGTTGAATATTAAAATAAAACGAAGCATCGAACTATATATGTAACAAAACCGAAAAGATAAATAAATGAAAGAAATACGTTTTTCTGGTTTGACATATAAATTAAAAGCCTATTACTCTAATACTTCTACTTGCTGGAGTTTCGTAACCAATAACCTCGAATTCGTTTTAGACCAATTAAAAAACAATCATCCCCTAACGAAATATGTTCGGGTTCAATTATATCATGTCATTCAACAACATCGTACCTATCGTAAACAAAAATATATGAACAAAAAATTTATTAGTAACATACATAAAAATACATTGAAAACAAAAGTACTCAATAACATCAAAAATGGATTCACAAACCTTGTTTGACCATTAATATTATGTGTACGAAGATTCTTAACCAACACGGACATACTTTTACGTATCTGCGACATTTTGTAGAATGCAAAGTATATCTTCTTGTGAAATAAACTATCACATAATGAAAGTATGAAGAGATGTTAAGTAAAACACTTTAGCTTTGTTTATTCGACAGTCGTTATTAGTTCACAAAGTAATAAACAACAAAATGGTATTATTGTTAAAAAACGCTAAAAAATGATAACATTTAAAAGTAAGACATATAAATAACAACTATAGTAAACACGTGTTTCATAGTAACTAATATACATAAAATGTATACTGATTTAAGAACACATACCTTATGAGATCTGAAAGCAGTGTGTATAATATTAAACTTTATGATATTCAATAAGACCTTTTATAACTTGATAATGAGATTCAGGGAGTATGACACTTCAGGTTTCATATTTAAGTATATATATGTCCTTATATAACTTGACAATGATACACATTGCTCAAAATGTGACATTTTAGCAAGAATTAAAGAGACTATATAACAACATCATATTCAAGTTTCTTGGTAGAAATCCACAAAAATACATAGAAGCTAGCGACGGCTAGATGAACGGCTGCGAGATACAACAAACAAACGATTGCTGATAAAACTTAACAAAAATAAAGAAAAAAATGGATAAATAGACAAATTCATACCTTGGAGACAAAGATGATAATCAGATTCGAAGAAGATGGCCATTGATTGTTTTTAGTTTTGGGCACAGAGAAAATAAGAAAGCTATTATGGACAGTGATATTAGTAAGCCGAATTTTAATGTTAGTTATACAACTCTTGTCATCCCAGTTCGTGGTCAGAAATTCCTATAAAATAACATTTTTATGAGTTAGGCATCAGAGAACAAAGAATCACAACCTAGTTTTTAACTATTTTTTATGAGATTACCCGTTCAACCCATTGGTGAGAAATAGAAAACTCAAATTAACCACTTGGGTCAAGACTTCAACCTCTATGCATTTATAGTTGGCTAATGATATTCGACTTAAAGACTTGAAAATAAAGTGGTTCTGATTATCAAATGAAAAAAGAAATAGGTTATATTCAATTCAACTTTAAACAAAGAACCATCAATTTAGGTTAGAACAATGATGTAAAAACATTAAAATAATATACATCACAAAATCAGAGAGAGGGGGGGGGGGGGAGGATGCACCTAAAACAACTCGGGATACATGACTTGAAGTGATTCACCCTGATACAAAAGATGAAATCCCAAATTTTCACATTAATAGGCTTTAATTCTTGAATCTAATGAAATAGACAATATGTAACGTGAACTCACATGGATAGACTAAGAGACTTAGATACACCCACGATGTTGCTTTTCCTTCTACAAACAAAAAAGAATTTTGATGCACCGACAAATTATATGATAACAAAATCCATGCTAATATTTGCTCTAAGCAAGCAAAAGTGCTTGTGATGACGTATACGTGCTATAAAAAAATTGTAGTGCTAACCTTTAAAAATAATCCACCCATGTCGATGTTGTATCTCCCACATTGACTCTGCTTTGTCCACATCTTTCTCAAAACTAACCCTAAGTATAATGAGGTTGAAACATCATAAACCACACACAGATACCTAGATAATAAGGCTGAATTTCAAATTGAGAGAAGATACGAAACACAAAAGAATTATAAAATACCTTTTTTGAAAGTATAATGAGGTTGCTAATCATTCCTTGCTAATTAATCATTGCATTACTTCTAATCACTAATTATATATTAGGTAAGTTGACTTGAAGCTCAGCTGTGACATGAACTGCTCCACATCATTGCCTTTGTTCGTTACAGTTTGCCACTATAAAACATTTTACAATAAACAAACCAAATTAATTTCAAACAAACCAAATTAGAAAAAACATAGATTTGTAGCTGGAGATAATTCAACATTTTTTATACATAAAAAGTATCCAAACTCGGAATCAAGTTCTTCTTTTTATTTTTACAAAATTTACTACTTTCATGGACTGCTCAAGTAGGAAATATTTAAAAAAGAAATAAAGTATAAAGGAGCTAAAATATGAATTTAAATACTTCAAGTTGTGTTTATCTATTTGGAGTAAGGGGCTGTTTGGCAGGGGCTGTTTGGCAACATCTGAAAGGTTAAATGCTGAACCAGTAAGATGTTTGAACCATTAAGTGCTGAACCAGTAAGAGGTCTGAACCATTAAGAGCTTGTATAATGCTAAACCATTTAGATGCAAATGTCTTACCAATTCAGATTAGAGGTCTTAACCATTCAGACTTTGTATAAATCTTAACCATTCAGAGGCAAATGTCTTAACCATTCAGACATCTGCTAGTGAAACAAACAGTCTGAACCATTAAGTGTTGAACCAGTAAGAGGTCTGAACCATTAAGAGCCTCATTAAGAGGTAAACAAACAGCCCCTAGGTGTCCCTTACGGACCGTAAGGGATGAGTCTTACGGTCCGTAAGCAAGGGTAAAAATTTACTATAAATAGCAGACATTGGCAATTGAAGTTTGGCACTTGAACGACGTAAATTCTCATTACGTAGACTGAGATATCGCAGAAACACTTCTAAAAACACACACGGATCACTAATCGCCGCCGCAATCAGGGTAATAACTCGATCGCTGATACGATTCAATGTCCGATTGATTAAACTATCCAATGGATGTTTAAGTGTTGCCCACATTAGGGTTTATGCTTTGTCATTCGTTGTTAATTCAATGGATGTTTAAGTATCACACTTTGTCATTCGATGTGAGGGTTTGATCTCGTGAGTTATCGTAAATGTTGTATTAAGTTACTAACCGAATTGTGTGCCTGTTATTAATTTAGGTTAAAAGGCTAATCAGTAGGCTAGGCTCTGCTCAATTAAATCTGCAATGTGAGTCATTCTCTTTTTATCAACTATTTTACAATACCTCAAATTATTTTCAAAAAGTTATAATTACAGGAACTAAGTAGTGGATATCTTGAATCACTGGCTAGTGGGGTATTGTGCACATTACTAATTTTCTCCCAGTTAGGTTCATTGACCTACTAGGGATAATCATCACTATTTAGGTTCATTGACCTAATAGTGGTATGACCATCGTCACCATTGTGACATGTCACCATTATGACACGGCGCCAGATAAAAATAAGATAGAAGCCATTGTAATCGCTCTTATGCTGTAATTAATAACTATGCATCATTTTATGTAAATAGAATGATTCACTCAGTATTTCCCGCTGACAAAACCTTTTTCAAACATGTTTCAGGTGATCTGTTATGATCCAGGAAAAGTGCTGTGAAGCACTACAAGCTTAATGAAGTGACTCATGATAAAATAAAGAAACATGTTTTGTAAAATAAAAGATTTCTTTGTGAAATCAAATGATTGCAAATTACCGGGGTTTTATCCCGAGTTGTAAAATAAAATAATCGGGAAATATTTCAGTTTTAAAAAAATATCCTGATAATAAACTTCCGCTGTTAAACTCAATTAATTAAATACCACGGGATTTCTGTCCCACGGCTCCTGCAACGGGTTAAACCGGGTCGGGGGCCGTGACAGAAAAAGGTGGTATCAGAGCCACTGATCGAGCCACTGATTTAAGCCTATTAAGTATTTAGAAAATACTTAAATTTTTCTAACTGTCATTCTGTGATTATGTGTTTTATTATTTGACTAATTGTGTACAGTATGGGCAGATCTTTATATGCTAGCCATTGTAGCAGTAAATACAAATCTTTAAATATTTTGATTCAAGTTTTAGCACCCTTATTAAATATAAGCCAGAAACCTGATTCAGTAAATAAATAAATTTATAAATAAAACCTAGTGTGTTTTAATTTTCAGTTGTTTTGTAGTTACACAGTCTGGAATAATATTTAAAGGTTTTCTATAAAAATTTTGTTATAATTAGTAATGGTGTGTATTTTGCATAACAGCATGAGTGACTTGTCTGACGCCCTTCAGAATTTAAATCTCTATCCGGTAAGAATAGAGGTTTCAAGAGATTTCAATAGGTATATACCAGACATAGAAGAACCTATAGAATTCAACGCTTCACTTCTCGAGAAACCCAAGACTAAGAAAAAGGATATTGGGGAAAGCTCTAGGCAAATTGAGGGGTTACCATCTCAGGAAGAGCTAGATTTTATATTGACAAGCTATAATACTATTAAGCCTGTTAATGAAAATGTTTTTATTCACTCTCTTGAAACACAACTACCAATGAACTTAGAACCAGCTATTCCAAACCCTTCAATCCACTCGCAACCTTTAGGAATAGACGAATGGTTGACTAATGAAATACAACTCCAAAACAATCCCTATAAGCTTTTTCCTCAGTTCGATCCAGAACCTTTACCAAATCCACCAATGAGTAACGAGAATTTAGCAGAACTTTGCCATTTTGGCGAAGAGTTAATGAATCCGGGAAATAGAGGGACAAATTGCCTGGAAGTATGATGAAAGGGAGCTTCATTATAAACTATGTAAAATAACCTAAAATAAAACTTTGTAAGATAATAGTGTGTATTGATGCATAATATTAAATATAAACGGAAATCAAGAAATTGATAGTTTTGGCTATATTGGTGTTATGAACTCTGTATAATTGTTTTGTGTAATTGTTATTTATTTGATACTAATAAAATATATATATTAATTATCAGATGGAAAACGCTAATAATGAACCAGTTAATGAAGTTAATCAATCTGAGCAACAACCGGAGGATCAATATATGACTAGGCAAGATATAGAAAATATCATTGCTCAAGGGATAGCCAACGCTATTCCAGCAATAGTTGCTCAAGGGATAGCCAACGCTATTCCAGCAATCGTTGCTGCTGTTAAAAATCCAATAGAACAGCAACAAATCATTCCTAGCAAACGTATTTCTGAAGATAACTTCAGTAATAGCGTAAACGGAGGCAATGCTCATGTTAATCGTGACAATGAACCACAGCAGGCTCCGCCCCCTAAGAAAATGAAAGCTGCAACGCCTGGTTGCACTTACAAAGAATTTCTTGCTTGTAAACCCACTGAGTTTGCAGGCAATGAAGGAGCGACCGCGGCACTGCGTTGGTTAGAGAAAACCGAGGCAGTAATTGCCATAAGTAAATGTGCTCAGGATGATCAGGTCATGTACGCGTCAAACCTTTTCAAAGAAGGGGCGCTAGAATGGTGGAATACGGTGTTACAAGCAAAAGGAAGAAGGATGGCGTATGCTATGAACTGGGAAGAATTTAAGAGCTTTGTAGAAAGAAAATTCTGTCCCGGGTATGAAAAGGAACAAATGACAAATAAGTTTCTAACCCACCGGATGGTGGATGTAGATTGTCGAGGGTATACTTCGACATTCTTCGAGTATGCTCGAGTGGTACCAACCCTGGCTTCGCCAGAGCCGGTACTTATTTCTCGTTATATTTGGGGATTGATTGCCGAAATCTGTAATATCGTTAAGGCTGCGAAACCTCGCACGATTGATGATGCGGTGGATTTAGCCAATACTCTGACTGGCGAACTAGTACGGACAAGAGAAGAAAATAGAAGGAAGGAAGTAGCCCAAAAGATTACCCAAGGATTCCGTCCGGGTAACCATAACAATTTCAAGAAAGGAGGGAATGGGCAATCTTCCACTAGCTCATTTTGCAATTCTTGCAAAAGGAAGCATTTTGGAAGATGCAAAGGATATTGCAATTTTTGTAAAATTCTGGGGCATCAAGAAGAAGACAGCAGGAGGAAGAAATTTTCAGTCTGCTACCACTATGGAGAAGCTGGACATCTTAGGCCAGATTGTCCAAAACTGAACAAATCATCTGACAATAAAGCCAAACCTGCAGAAGGAGCAAAAAGGAATGTAAGAGCCTTCCAACTGACTGCTCAGGAAGCAGAGCTTATTCCAGATGTGATAGCTGGTACGTTCTTAGTTCACAAAGTTTACACAAAAGTATTATTTGACTCTGGTGCAAACCAAAGTTTTATAAATATTTCATTCTGCCACGCTCTTAATATACCCTTAACCAACATTAGGCAAATTTTTACAGTCGAAACGGCTGATGGGAATTCAGTTAAAATAGATAAAGTTCTGCAAAATATAGAAATAAAACTTTTAAGTCATAAATTTCTGCAACCCTATTGCCTATGAAATTAGCTGAATTCGATGTTGTGTTAGGAATGGATTGGTTAGTAACCAACCATGCTCGAAATCTTTGTGATAAGAATTCTATAGAAATTTAGACATCCACTGGAGAAGTCATTATGATTACAGGAGATAAACCACGTAAACCCATGAAGTTCATATCAGTAATGAAAGTTGCTAGTTATGAACGAAAGCAAGGAATAGTATATATGATTTCAGTAATCATTAATACTAAAGATAAAGAACTTAAGGAAATTTCTGTAGTTTCAGAATACCCAGATGTATTCCCAGAAGAGTTACCAGGGTTACCACCATATAGGGAGGTAGAATTTAGGATTCATTTAAATTCCAGGAACTATACCGATAGCCAAGGCACCTTATCGATTAGCTCCCATAGAAATGTTATAATTAAAGAAACAATTAGATGAATTACTAAGTAAAGGTTTCATACAACCTAGTTCATTCCCTTGGGGAGCACCAGTGTTGTTTGTTAAGAAAAAGGATGGTTCAATGAGAATGTGTATTGATTATAGAGAATTGAATAAGGTTACAATTAAGAATCGATACCCATTACCTAGAGTTGATGATCTATTCGATCAATTCCAGGGAGATAGATATTTTTCTAAGATCGACTTACGTTCCGGATATCATCAATTTAAAGTACAAGAGGAAGACATACCTAAAACTGCTTTCAGAACTAGGTATGGTCATTACGAGTTTACAGTCATGCCCTTCGGATTAACGAATGCACCTGCAGCATTCATGGACATGATGAATAGGATCTGTAAACCATATTTGGATAAATTGTAATTGTCTTCATTGACTATATACTTATTTTCCAAAAGTCAAGATGAACACTGTCAGTAATTACATTCACTCTTAACTTTGTTAAGAAAAGCTGTACGCCAAATTCTCTAAGTGTAAATTTTGGTTACAAGAAGTACAATTCTTAGGACATATGGTGAATCATGAAGGTATTCACGTAGATCCTGATAAGATAGCAGTAATTACCAAATGGAAGGTTCCGCAATTCGCAATGGAAAATTAGGAATTTTGTAGGTTTAGTCGGATACTATAGACGGTTTATTAAAGATTTTTCCAAGATAGCTATATCATTAACTAAGCTAACCTGTAAAACAGTTAAGTTTGAATGGGGACCTAAACCAGAAGAAGCCTTTAGGATCTTAAAGCATAAATTAATAAATGCCCCAATCCTAGCCTTACCAGAAGGAATAGAAGATTTTAAAGTATATGGTGATGCTTCAAAGCTAGGATTTGAATGTGTGTTAATGCAACGCAAAAAGGTAATTGCGTATGCATCAAGGCAATTGAAAAAGCACGAAGAAAACTATACCACTCATGACTTAGAATTAGGAGCCATAATTTTTGCCCTTAAGATTTGGAGACATTATCTGTATGGAAGTAAGTTTTCTGTCTATACGGATCATAAGAATTTAAGATATATATTTGGGCAAAAAGAATTAAACATGAGGCAAAGGAGATGGATGAAAATCCTAAGTGACTACGATTGTGATATTCAGTATCACGAAGGGAAGACTGAAGACGGCTAGAAATCGCCAGAAGAGTTATACAGATAATAGACGAAAGACGTTGGAGTTTCAAGTTGGAGACAAAATGCTATTAAAAGTATCTCCTTGGAAAGGAGTTGTTAGATTCGGTAAGAAAGGAAAGCTAAGTCCAAGGTACGTAGGACCATTTCCAGTGACCCAACATATAGGACCAGTTGCTTATCGTTTACAACTACCAGGAGAGTTAGCTGGAGTACATGATGTATTTCATGTATCCAATCTCAAGAAATGTCTATCAGACGAATCTTTGGTAGTACCTCTCCAAGATATAAAGGTAAACGAAAAATTAAAATTTGTAGAAAAAGCTCTTCAGATAGAAGATAGAAAGATCAGATTTCTCCAAACACAAACGATTAGTGTCAGTTCAAGTAAAGTGGGATTCAAATATAGGACCCTAATACACTTGGGAACTGGAATCAGAAAAGAAGCGAAAGTATCCTCAATTATTCCAGTAAATCTCGAGGACGAGATTTTTATTAAGGTGGGGAGAATGTAACAACTCCTATCAAAAAGTCTTAATTATTATTTTAATTATCCAATAGGAAACCCTAATTAAGACACCCAAGTGATTCTGCACAAACCCTAAAATTTTCAGAACAATCAGAATCAGGATTAGGGCCCCTAAAACTCAGGGGGGGGGTAAACCCTAGTTACGATTATCTAAATAAAACGCTGTCAAATTCAAATTTTTTGAAGATGTCAACTCAGCTAAGCTAGTCCCAGACGTGGCCACCCTATGGTCATTAGGTGTCCCTTACGGACCGTAAGCAAGGGTAAAAATTTACTATAAATAGCAGACATTGGCAATTGAAGTTTGGCACTTGAACGACGTAAATTCTCATTACGTAGACTGAGATATCGCAGAAACACTTCTAAAAACACACACGGATCACTAATCACCGCCGCAATCAGGGTAATAACTCGATCGCTGATACGATTCAATGTCCGATTGATTAAACTATCCAATGGATGTTTAAGTGCTGCCCACATTAGGGTTTATGCTTTGTCATTCGTTGTTAATTCAATGGATGTTTAAGTATCGCACTTTGTCATTCGATGTGAGGGTTTGATCTCGTGAGTTATCGTAAATGCTGTATTAAGTTACTAACCGAATTGTGTGCCTGTTATTAATTTAGGTTAAAAGGCTAATCAGTAGGCTAGGCTCTGCTCAATTAAATCTGCAATGTGAGTCATTCTCTTTTTATCAAGTATTTTACAATACCTCAAATTATTTTCAAAAAGTTATAATTACAGGGACTAAGTCGTGGATATCTTGAATCACTGGCTAGTGGGGTATTGTGCACATTACTAATTTTCTCCCAGTTAGGTTCATTGACCTACTAGGGATAATCATCACTATTTAGGTTCATTGACCTAATAGTGGTATGACCATCGTCACCATTGTGACATGTCACCATTGTGACATGTCACCATTGTGACACGGCGCCAGATAAAAATAAGATAGAAGCCATTGTAATCGCTGTTATGCTGTAATTAATAACTATGCATCATTTTATGTAAATAGAATGATTCACTCAGTATTTCCCGCTGACAAAACATTTTTCAAACATGTTTTAGGTGATCTGTTATGATCCCGGAAAAGTGCTGTGAAGCACTACAAGCTTAATGAAGTGACTCATGATAAAATAAAGAAACATGTTTTGTAAAATAAAAGATTTCTTCGTGAAATCAAATGATTGTAAATTACCGGGGTTTTATCTCGAGTTGTAAAATAAAATAATCGGGAAATATTTCAGTTTTAAAAAAAGATCCTGATAATAAACTTCCGTTGTTAAACTCAATTAATTAAATACCACGGGATTTCTGTCCCACGGCTCCTGAAACGCGTTAAACCGGGTCGGGGGCCGTGACATGATTTCTTTCAATTCAGTGATCTTTCCTTTGGGATCCAGATAGGCAATCATATTGCGACGCCTTTCGGACATCACAAGTTCTTCCGGTTTGTCGGTTATCTTGGTCGCGGCCTTACGTTTCTTCTCTTTCGGTGCCATCTGTATGTGCAAACATCCACAATAAGTCACAAAGACATAAAATGTGCATTACACATAAGTCTATGCAAGTTCAAGTATCAAATGGACATTTAACATTCAAATACACATCTACTGTGAAAAGGGCACCAATCTTGAAAATTTTCTAAGTACTGGACGACGAAACATCCACACCTCGACGAAACATTCTTCTTCACGGCGAAACACCCTTGGTCAAACAAAGTCAGAGTTGACCTTTGACCAGTGGTGTTTCGTCGATAGTCTTTCGACGAAAGTTGTTCCATTGTACAAAGGGGTTTTATCGCAGGGGGTTTCGTCGTCTTCAGTTTGATGAAACATAGGTTTCATCGTCAAAGGGGTTTCGTCGACAAAGTTAGGGTTTCGTCGAATTGGGGGTTTTCAAACCAAAGGTTTTTCGTCGGTTAACGGTTAACCGATGTTCGACTCACAAACAAATCAACATTATGACACTTCGATTTAACCACAAACAACACGAAACAACCCAGAATGTAAATCCGACAAGATTTTGACCGGAAAACACCCAAATCAGTTAAAACAACATACAAACACCATACCTTGTTTTTGTTATCTGAAACCCAACCCAAATCAAAGTTCATATCATTATACAAATCCTAGTTCTATCAGTTTTATAAATCACAAAGAACAATGAACAGGGATTCATATGTAAAAATCAAACAAGAATGGTCTCCGAGGGTTTGTCGAACAATCGGAAAAAAATACAGGGTTTCCAAAGATTCAAAACATGAAGATAAGCATTTTGTATACCTTAGATGTTTGAAAATTTTGATAAAAAGAAAAAAGTTTTGAGAGTCGGTGAAAGGGTATGGGAGGGTTGAGTGTTGGAGAAGATACACAGTGAAGTGGGTTTGAAAAAGTGATTTCCTTGAACGTTGGGACCCCTTTAAATACCCTGACCCCGACAAAACTTCTATCTCGATGAAACTCCTTGTGGGCTCGACGAAACACTTGTTTGGGCTTGAACAGTGAGCCCATGACGAAAGTTGAAAGGGCCCAATGGTGTTTCGCCATGACTTCGACGAAACTAATGAGTTTCGTCGTGAACATTTCAAATTTTGACCAAGACTGACCACAGTTGACCTGACCATGGTCTTTCGTCGACCTAAGGGATTTTCGTGAAAACTTTTCCCAAAAATTTACCAAGTCTTTGAAATTTTTGCACACATGAACAGATTTTGATTATTAGAACAGATTTTTATTTTGATTGAGTTTACCAAATGCAAGGACATTTTATGAAGTAGGTTTCAGGCTTTCAGCAGAAAACACCAAGCTACAACTTCGGCTAACCAAAAATGAACTTTACAAAATTACACTAAAACAGAATTTAAAGTGCGGTAAACTAATCGACAGGCTATAAAAAGCAATAAACGATTGTACAAAGAGCAATCTTTTTGCGAGTTTCAAGGAAAAGGAATCATACCAGCTTACGGTCTTAGTCAATATGATGTTTGTTTCGGTTTAAAACTTCGGATAAGTATACTACCACGATTATCGGTATTGTTGTCAACATAAGCTCAAACTGATCAGATGTAATCATAATAAGGAGATACGATTTACGGTAAGAGTTATACTTACAAGTCGGTGTTCATCCACTCACGACACATTCCCGTATCAAGGTATGCACGAGAGTTCATCTTACCGGTGAATATACCGCTTATCATCTGTTTGAACGTATAAAAGATGTGCGATACTCACTTATTTTTGATTGAAAACAAGCCCTATGTGATAGAATCACTTATTGATAAGGAACTTGATTTTCATATGCATGAGGGCACAGGAGCAAGTCCGTGACCAGGTCAGTACATCGTACAGCAAAGAGACGAACTTGGCTCCTGGATAAATGTGATATTTTATCACTTATTTGTTTGGACATGTGATTGTTGATCACTTATTGAGGTCGAATGCAATATGTAAATGTATGTATAGTATCATGGAAGATCTAGACTTCGTCTCCGTTATTTTTCGGTAAAATATACAACCATGATACCCAGATGATAAGACAGCATAAAGACCGAATATCTCAGAACCTCAGCAATCAATCAAACGAAATTTCGGTACTAAGACTATATGCCAATGAATGGTTCCCACCTGACTTGAAGTCTGTTAGGTTTGTATCATCCTGCACATTTTAATCAGATTGTGAGCCTACCGATACATCATTACTTGTAGGATCGCGATCCGACCCAAACGAGACGTTCAGAGGTGTTCAACTTCGTTTCAGGTGCGGAATAACAAGAAACGGAGGTAGAAACAGTTGATTCTTCACTAAAACTGCTAATTTTATTGATTAACACTCGATTACACGCAGTTCTTCACACCGGCAGCACTTCGGTATGGAATACAAGACAATCTTACATGGTTTCGCTCATAAGCACCTATATATAGTGCTTGAGGTTTCGCTCCAATGTACAGGTCACATGAGCGAATCCCTAATGACCATATAAGCGAACCTATCAATAGCCACATAAGCGAATCCCCTATGACTCTATAAGCGAAACCCTCATCTAACAACATACATTTTCCAGTTTTCTCGTAAAACGTGCCCTGATCTAAACATTTCAATGTAAGACTCGATACAAGACGAAGTCGACAGATGTAGTGCACCAACAGACTCCCCCTCAGATGTTTGACAAGTCGACTATCGAGTCACGACAATGCTGTGTTTTCACTTCTTCAGTCTTGATCAGTCTCTGGGCTTTTCTCTCTCTTTATCTTCATCAACAGACTCCTCTTTAACAGTATCTGCTTGAATACCTTCAAACTCCCCCTCTCGATTTGCTGGCATTTCTTTGTTCTTCAGCAACATCTGGTTCAAATTACAGAGTCTTCAATTTCCAGGATTGAAACTTGTCTCTAGTTCTGTTCATAGAATCTTCAGAATCGATCAGCTTGGCTCTTCAGGAGTCGGAAACCTGGCTTTCTTCTATCAGAGTCCTTAGGTATCGTAACCTGGCACTCTATCTTCAAGTTCAAAATTGAAACTTGGCTATTCCTGCACATTCTTAACCCAGAAATAAGTTTTATGAATTTAACAAATTAAGTGCACCAACACTAATTATCTTTCATAAACATGTGCACCAACAACGACTCTTCCTCTAACTACTTTCTTTATGATGAACCACTTGTTGATTGTCAAAATACATTTGATGATTAAGACACACTCCCCCTCACAACAATGTCATCATGTTTAGCACTTGGAATTTTGAAAATCAGCTCTCCAACATCAGTTGTCGAAAATCTTTTTGACTTTTTCAAAAGTTTATGCTAAAACACACTTAAAATCTTTTTAGGATTTTTCTGAAAGAAAGAAATGCAATAAAGAAATATTTACAGACAATATTTTTGTGAGTTTTGTGCAAGAGGATAAAATCAGTTTATGACAAATCACGAGTACCGTTGAGCTTAGTTACACATTAAGAATTAAACAATTCACTTAGATTGCCGATATACTGATCCACTTAAATTCTCACACAAATTTCAACTGATTCAGGATATGATTTAGGTGTTTTAAGAACTTAAACTCATTCATGTGTCCCACCTCTTGAATATACTCCCGTATCCATATCCCAATATTCAGTCTTACAGGTGAGTATACCACAGATGATATCTGTAAGGGGTTAAATTGCGAGGGCCGTGAGAGCTCAGGTCGATACTCCCGTATACGCAGAGAGATGACGGTTTCGACTTTTGGTGGGTCCCCTTTAGAGGATCTTTTGTTACAACAGCAATGACTATCAATTTTATTGTTTTATCAATTTGCTGAGGGCGGCGCTATAATTCAAGCATGCGGAAAGTATTCTCCGGGGACTAGGTCATAAATTTCTTTCAGCAGAAGTCCCGGGATAATACCCCAGATATCACTGAGTATAAAGACCTAGTATCTCAGAAAGAGGGACCTTTCAAACGAGATTTCAGGTGTTACCTATATATCCAAGTAGTGTTCCCCACAAAATAAGCAAGTTTGAATTTATGTTTATACCCCGAAAAACTTACTAAATGTGTAAAAACCTATCGGCATATCATCAGTGAGACCATTTAATACTATTTAAACAACACAATTCTTTAGCATACTGTGACTGTCTACTGATGTACTATCATTTCTTCTTCTTTGACACAAAAACTCATTTTTGATTTTATCATGTTTTTGTCTTTTTCAAATTTTCAAATGTTTTTGGATTTTCTGAAAAATTACTCCCCCTAAAATGCAAACACATTAAAGGAAATTTGAAACCAAACTATACAAAAAATTGACAACTGATATCAAATCACCTCAATTCGCCATCCACTAGGCATAAACAATCAGAACTCCCCCTTTCACAAAACTATTTTCTCATTATGATTTCAAAACACTTAAGTTTGTTTTAACCAAAATGATTTTTCTGGAAAATAAGTTTTGTTAAGTTTACCACTTGTAGATTAGGGGTATGGTTCATCATTTTGTCCATTCAATCTCTTGTATCAGGATTACATCAAGTTCAAACTAATGACCTTGAGTAATCACTTTGTCAGAATAAACCTCTCACCACTTGTGAGAATATCCAAAACATATAACCACATGTAGGAATAAAACGTCTACACAAACCATTTTACCAATCAAGATGCCGATTCATGCTTCACACTTACCAACCTGGAAGCTCCGGCAAATCACACTCATCCTGTAAAAATTAAACACATTTAAAAATCTTTCACAAAATCTATCTTAACAAGAATGATGCCAATTCCTGATCCACGATTACAAACTTGGGATCTCCGGCAAAGTCCTAAGACTTTACGGGAAACAAACTTCCATCCAAGTCTTCTCAGACTTGATGGCTTTCAGTTCTTGCGCAGTAGGGTTGTAAGTTGCCTTTTTAGTTGCATAAAAATCTTTAACCCCCTTAGCTTTCCCATTCAACATTTTCCCAAAAATTTTCTTTACACTTCCATTAAAAGTTTTCTCGACATCAAACTTTTTTTCTCGTTGTAAAACTGATTCGAGATATCAACCTTACCAATTTTCTTTTTAATTTCTTCAAATTTCAGTGATGGAAACTGATCATCATTCACTGAAATTTTCATCTCAACCTGTGGCTCTTCTGGCTTTGTGGAACCAGATTCATCGCCGACTTTCTCATCAACTTTCTTAACAACCCACACTTGGTTGTCTTTCTCTTTCTTTTTATAAAAATTCTTTTTAGAACACTCACCAACCTCATAAGTTGAGTTTTCAAAAATTTTAAATTTTTCGGTTGGTGGTTCAATATCAACAACTTTTCCTTTCAACTTGTTAGAAACTTCCTGTTTTGACTTGGCATTTTTCGGACAATTCCATGCAATGTGACCAGCTTCATTGCATTTGTAACAGGTTCTAGTTTCTTTTGAGTGACAAACTTCAGTTCCATTCTTCTTCTTTTCAGCAAGAAACTCTTGATTTAACTGTCTCCAGAATGGTTTCTTCTGTTCCTCTTCTGCACTTCCACCTGACACAAATTCTGTTTTTATTTTAGAATTTTTAAAATTTTTATGATTTTCTAGTTGAATAAATCCAAGACCTTTCTTTTTGTAGCTACGATTTTGGTTTGGTTTCTTTTGAAAACCAGAACCAGAATTGTAACCCTTTTTCTTGTTTAGACGTTGTTGATCTCTTGAAGTGTATTTTTTAGGTTTTTCAGTAAGATTTAAATCTTTTATTTCAGAAATATTAATTTCTGTCATTTTAAAAACCTTTTTGATCATGTCAAAACGAACACTTCTTATTGGAAACTCTTTGTCAGAGTATAATTTGTCAGAATCATTTAAAGTGTATGCTACTTCAAATGTTTCATCATCCAAATTTGCTTTTGATAACAAAAACTCTTTACTGTATGCCCGTTTAACCGACAACTTTGGACTGTTGACCGACGAACTTGAACTTTTGACTGACGAACTTGAACACCCAGACTCAGACTTTGACTCGGACTCCTCATCAGTATCCAACACTTGATCGACCACCTTTTATTAACTCAGACTCATGATCAGTGTCAGACGAGGTAAACGTGACGTCAATGTTTTCTGGTAATTCATCAGTTGTGTCGGTTTTCAGCTTTATATTGACTGCTTTTTCAAGTTGCTCCTCGTTTGGTTTTCTAGGAGAGTACCCTTCCCAAATTGGAGACGGACACTTGTTATAGCTAACAGTCGGTTTCTTACCACTATCTTTCTTTTTCTTCAGCTTCTCATATTGAAAAGCTTCCATACCTGCAACAGTTGGGTAAATACGATCAATGAGATAATCAGAACTAGAATAACTTTGCAATAAACGTCTAATTCTCTCATTTTCTATCTTTTCTGTCTCCAACTCTTGCTTCCATTTAGCACTCTCTTCGATGTAGAAATTTATAGCTTTTTGCTTTGTCATCATTACAGCATTCATCATAGTTAATGCTTGTTCTCTCTCAGAATTTGTCTTTTGGAGACCAGTTACTGTTTTGTTCAAGACATCATAAGATTCTTTCACGTAGTTGAGGTTGAACAGCAACTGCTCCTTCTTCTTCCCATACTCAGCAATTATATCATCTTTGGCTGCACATTCCTTGCATGCTTCCAAACATTTTTCGCAAGGCTTTACAACTTCAACAATCTTCTCAATCTCGATTGTCTTTACCACTTCAAGCACTTTTTCTTCTTCAATCACCTTTTCTTCTACCTTTACTCGCTCAGTTTCAACCATCTCCTCAGCAACACCTTCAACATTCTCTTTCTGAACAACATCTTCAGATTTCTTTAGTTGTTGTTCTTTAGCAGCTCGTTTCTCCTTCAGTTCTCCATGCGATCAGCAAAATAGAAATGAAAACTTTCAGGAGAAAGATGAGATTTAGCAATATCAATATGTTTTTCTTCCTCATCATCACTATTGCTGTCATCAGTTGGTGACTGATCAAATTGTACAGATTTTTCAGAATTATCATCCGATGAACCAGAATCAGATGGTGTTTGATCAAAAACAATTTCTTTTTCTGAAGTAACATCCTTCTGTACACTCTCATCTGCACTCTGTGAACTTTCATATGCACTTTCTGAACTTTCATCAGAAACAGCAGACTTTTCATCCATGCTTTTCACTGTTTCACCAATAGACTTCATCCACGTGGCAAACATATCTGGTTCTTTCAAAATCTTAGCAATGAACGCTTTAAAATTCCCATTCTCATCTGCAAACATATCCCAGCTGAAGCCTTCAGGTAGCCTCTCATCATCTTGATCGACTATGCATGCTTTGCTATCAGGAGATATATAGTTGTTCCAGTCAAAATCCACCACACACGCTCTTTTTGAATCCTCGATTCTTCTACCATGAGCCACCTGTGGTTCTTGTTGTTGACCAATTTGCTGGTAAATGGCTTTCCGGTAGTAATCGTCTTTTCCAAACGGATTCTGAGCTCCACTAGCTTCCCTGTTCTTGCATTCCCGTTTGAAATGGCCTTTCTCCCTGCATCGAAAACAAGTAACTTTAGATTTATCAAAACCTAAAGTAGATACATGAGCATCAAGAAAGTCATTTCTCCCGGTAATTGTCTTAAACTTTTCAGCACGTCTAAGGACACTAGCTAGACACCATTTGATATCCATTAATTCCATCTCTTCGGCATCTATCTGATCGTAATCCTCCTTTGTGAGCATAGGATTTCCGATCCGACCAGCAACTAGACCCTCATAAGATAATAACACAGAACCAAGTAGAGCCATGTGGTCTTTAGCAGTGTCTTCTGAAAAACTTTGACCTTCTGGAAGATTTAGAGCGATATTGCACTGAATCACATAGCCATTTCCTGTCTTTGTGCTTTGAGACTGAAAATTCGTATTTGACTCTTTAGGATTTACACTTGGAAATGATGAAAATCCACTGCTGCTTTTGTTTGAACTCTGATCAACCTTTTCTGTTGAATCCCCAGCACTAAACGCAGTCTGGATTTTCGGACTTCTCTCAGCTTCTGGAACCGGAATACTACCTTTGTAGTACATCTTTACATCTTGTTGACCACTCGGACTGTTCATCCTGGCGATCTTTTGCTGTTCCAAATCCTGACTCTCGATCTTTTCAATAAACTGAGATATCGTCAACCCATCATAAACACCCGTATTTTTTAGAATCATCAAACACGTTCCCCACTCTTTCTGTGGTAACGCATCAGCTAACTTGTCTACCCACTCTTCACGATCTTTTGTAATACTTAACATCGACATTGATCGCACTAGGTGGCAGTAACGTTCAATCAGCTTCTTTGTGTCCTCTCCCGGTAAGCTACTGAACAGATCAAACTCTTTCTTTAGTAACGCTTTCTTGCTTTTTATCATATTTTCACTACCCTCAAATTTTACTTTAAGAGCATCCCAGATTGATTTTGCAGTTTTGTCGTGCTGAAGCAGAATGAAGATGTCTTCTTTGATAGCTTGTTGAAGCAAACTTATCATCATCTTTTCAGCTTTATACATAACCCGTTCTTGATCTGTGAATTCTGACAGATTTTTAGTAACATGCAATTCTGTTCGAGGCAACACATATTTCTTCAAGATACATTCCCATGACCTAAGATGGTTAGCCTGAACCCAGTTCTCGAATCTGTCTTTCCACCCATAGTATTCTTCGATACTCATCAATTTCGGGGGCTTTTGGGTAGTTCCCGTCTCATTTTCCAAACTCATGGCTTGAACAATAGCATTTGGACCAGACGGTGTTGCAAACGCGTTGTAGAACTCGGTATCCATGATGACTTAGTACGTTTTTCAAAATCAGTGACTTATCAGCGAAATTAGATGTTTGTGCACTAAGAGCGAAATCCTAGCACATCCTTAAAAGCGAAATTAGGGTTTTGGAGACTCAAGAGCGAAATCTGATGTTCACAAGAGCGAAATTAGGGTTTTGTGGTTCACAAAAGCAAAATCAGGGTACTTGGTGGTTCACAAAAGCGAAATATGGTAATTGGTGACACAAAAGCGAAACCCCTTATGTCCTTAAAAGCGAAACCTCAAATGTGCACTTGGAGCGAAACCTATGTTGAACCTAAAAGCGAAACTATCAAGCAATTTGGAGCGAAACCTCTCAATTATATGACATAAGAGCGAAATATGATGATCAAATGAGCGAAACTACACAATGTTCGAATAAGCGAAACCTATTCGGAGGTTAATTTGATCCATTTTTCCTTTGAATTTAGGTCCGAAACTTTCCAGGGTTTGTTAATGTCCAATTATCTATGATCTGTGAAATTTTGAGCAAATTTCGACCGGTAAAACTTTCTGAAATGATGAAAGAAAGTGTAGAGGAAAGAAATCTCGATAAATTCCAGCTAATCTCTGCAGAACTCCTCCTCCTGAGCTCTGATACCACTTGTAGGATCGCGATCCGACCCAAACGAGTCGTTCAGAGGTGTTCAACTTCGTTTCAGGTGTGGAATAACAAGAAACAGAGGTAGAAACAGCTGATTCTTCACTAAAACTGCTAATTTTATTGATTACCACTCGATTACACGCAGTTCTTCACACCGGCAGCACTTCGGTATGGAATACAAGACAATCTTACATGGTTTCGCTCATAAGCACCTATATATAGTGCTTGAAGTTTAGCTCCAATGTATAGGTCACATGAGCGAAACCCTAATGAACATATAAGCGAACTTATCAATAGCCACATAAGCGAAACCCCTATGACTCTATAAGCGAAACCCTCATCTAACAACATACATTTTCCAGTTTTCTCGTAAAACGTGCCCTGATCTAAACATTTCAATGTAAGACTCGATACAAGACGAAGTCGACAGATGTAGTGCACCAACAGTAAAGATACTTATCATTTCTCAATTTTTGTTTTACATTTTGAACATGTTGACCGACCACACCGGTGAATATCATCATTTTCCTTTATCCAAGAAACTCATTTTTGGTTTTCTAATTTTTTTTGAATTTTTTAATTTTCCAATTTTTTTGAATTTTTGAATTTTTCAAACATAAAGACAGAAAGTAAAGACATATTTTTGGGTTTTTGAGTTTTTCAGATGTTTTTGTATTTTCTTTAATTTCCTCCCCCCTAAAATGCTAAAAAGTTACGAAAACGAAAATCTTTTTGTATTTTTAGAGTTTTTAAGAAAATATTTACAAAAACGATTAGCCAAAGAAGTTTTACTCGGGTATCACCTTAATGCCATTGACCAAAAGAAGATAATCAAACCGTGATTTATCAAAAGCTTTTGTAAACAGGTCGGCACATTGGTGATCGGTGTGGACTTTAACAACATCGATTAATCTTTTGTCAAAACAATCACGTATGAAGTGATATTTAATTTCGATGTGCTTGGTCTTGGAATGCTGCACAGGATTTCTAGTGATCTGTAAGGCAGCATTATTATCAACAAAGATAGGAGTAGATAGGAATTTAAAACCATAGTCGCGCATTTGTTGTTGTATCCACAAGACTTGGGAGCAACAACTAGAGGCAGCAATGTATTCAGCTTCACAAGTTGATGTAGCAACACAGGTTTGCTTCTTGCACTGCTATGTGACCAGGCGATTTCCTAAGAATTGACATCCAGCTGTTGTTGATTTGCCGTCGATTTTGCAGCCACCAAAATCAGAGTCACTGAATGCGATCAAGTCGAAGCTATCATCCCTAGGGTACCAGAGACCGGTGTCCGGGCAACCCTTCAAATAGCGGAAAATCCTTTTAACAGCTGACAGATGTGAGGCCTTCGGGTTGGCTTGATATCTTGCAAGCAGGCACGTTGGATACATGATGTCAGGCCTCGAAGCTGTGAGATACATGAGAGATCCGAGCATAGCACGATAATATGAAGAGTTAATGATTTCACCCTTCAGATCCGGAGTAATCCCGTGATTCTGCGGAAGTGGAGTACCAATGGGCATTGCATCAGACATCTGGAACCGGCTCAAGATGTCACCAACATATTTAGTCTGATGGATGAATATCCCAGACTCGGTTTATTGAACGTGTAGGCCCAAGAAGAAATTCATTTCCCCCATTGCGCTCATCTCAAATTTTTCTTGCATCACACGCTCAAATTGCCTGCACAAAGAATCATTAGTTGAACCAAATATTATGTCATCAACGTATACCTGTGCCAATAAAAGATCTCCATCTTGTTCTTTGATGAAGAGAGTGCAATCAATAAGACCTCGCCGAAAACCATTCTCCAATAGATAGTTAGATAAGGTTGCATACTAAGCTCTCGGTGCCTGATGTAAACCATAAAGAGCTTTGTTGAGCAACCAAACCTGATCTGGATGAACAGGATCTTTAAAACCCGGAGGTTGTTCGACGTACACTTCTTCTTCAACCACACCGTGTAAGAAAGCACTTTTGACGTCCATCTGGTAGACTTTGAATCCTTTAAAAGAAGCATAAGCTAAAAAGATCCGAATAGCTTCCAGACGTGCAACTGGTGCATAAACTTCATTGTATTCAATGCCTTCGATCTGACGAAAACCCTGAACAACCAATCTCGCCTTATTTCGAATGACTACTCCACGATCGTCCTTTTTGAATTTGAAAACCCAACGTGTGCCAATTTTCTTGTAATTTTCAGGCCTTTCAACAAGCTTCCAAACACCCAGTTTTTGAAACTGTTGCAGTTCTTCCTACATGGCTTCCACCCAAGAATTATCCTTTAAAGCTTCTTTCCAAGATTTTGGCTCTTCTTGTGAAACGTAACACACGAAGGACCAATCATTTTGAAGACCAGATTCTCTAATGGCTGAATACAAACCAGCATTCTGGTTGTTTCTCAGCTGATTACGCGTCTGCACACCGCTATGGACATCTCCAATAATATTCTGTTGCGGATGAGTATCATGAATTCTTGATTCAGGAACATCAGGGACACGAGTATTGATACCCAAATTGTTAAGATTAAGATCAACAACCAAATCCAAACCGGGCATAGGCGTAGAAGTGGATGCATTTCCTTCAGTAGTGTCAACATTCTGCTCATGAGGAGTTGCTTCAGAAGAACCTTGAACAGGAGCAACCGGAACTGAAGTGCCTTCATTTGCATCATGGTAATCATCATCTTTCGATGACTCATTGTAACCAGCAGTATCTTCAAATACCTCATTTTGGACCGTGTTGTTAACCGAATTAGAACCTTGTGGGTTAACAATAATTGGTCTCACCAATGGAGAGTCAGCAGCGTTGTCACTTTCAAGTAACATTTGAGCAGCTGCAGATGCTTCGTCAAAGGTTGGCAGATTAAAGGAGTCGAATAGTCCATCATAATCGAACATCCAAGGATCACCCGGAGCTCTAACAAAATCAGTATACCTTTGAACCATTACTTCATTCCATAACTCAATCTTTTTAGACGCTAAATTCCATACACGAAAATTCAGAGTGGCATATCCAAGGAAGAAGCCCTCGATAGCTTTTGGACCAAACTTTCCGTGCGGCTCAATCATAGTGCATGGAGCGCCAAAAGGTTCTAGGTGAGAAATATCCGGTTTCATTTTGTGTAGAAGTTCGAAACAAGTTTTGTCATGCCTCTTAGCAGTGAGAACTCTGTTTAGCGTGTAGCAAGCAGTCGACACACCCTCCCCCCAGAACTGAACAGGAAGCTCCGACTCAACCAACATGGTTCTTGCAGTTTCTATTATCGTCCGATTTTTCCTCTCAGCGACACCGTTTTGTTGTGGAGTGTAGCGAGAACTGTATTCATGAAGAATTCCCTTAGAAGTACAGAACTCATGCATTATACGGTTTTTGAACTCAGCGCCATTGTCGCTTCGGATCGTCTTTACTTTCAATAAGTATAAATTTTCTAGCAAAGTAAGAAGATTCTTGAGGATTTCAGGAGTTTCACTCTTGTGCGCCATAAAAGATACCCAAGAAAATCTAGAGTAGTCATCAGTTACCACTAAACAATAAGCATCCCCAAAGGTTGTCTTGTGTTTCATAGGTCCAAAGAGGTCCATATGAAGACGTTCGAGAGGCATGGTAACAGTGTCGACTTTCTTAATCGGGTGAGATTTCTTCGTTTGCTTTCCTTTCTTGCACGACACACATACATCTTGTAGATGAAAGCTTCTCACAGGAACACCATTCACAAGGTTGTTTTTCACCAATTGGTTCATCTTCCTCAAGTGAATGTGCCCCATTCGTCTGTGCCAAGATATAGACTCCTTCTCTGTGGCTTTCGAGACAAAACATGTTACTTGTGCAGATGTCGTAATCGCTTGGCTCATATCAAGAATATAAAGATCATTAACTCTTGGAGCCGATAAGAGAATCCATTCTTTAGGAATTTTGAAACCAGGCTTCAGCACATAGCAACCGGCATCATCAAAATGCACGGTGAACTTCTTATCGCAGATTTGCGAAACACCTAGAAGATTGTGATCAATTTGACGAACATAATTGATCTTATCGAAACACACAATACCATTGGAGATCATTCCTTCTCCAGTGATATATCCGCCTATGTCTCCAGCAAATGCGACATAACCTCCTCTAATGTTTTTCACATCATACAGAAGCTGTAAGTCGCTGTCATGTGCCTAGATGCTCCATTGTCAACAATCCAATGACTATGAACAGTTCCTCCTGGAACATCCTGCACATTTCATTCAACAATTAGTTGAGGATGGGGACCCAAGCCTTAGTGGTCTTGGGTCATCCCTGAGCATCACGAAATATGATCTCAATTTCTTGATGATTTTCAAACACGACACCTCCCCCTGAACTTTCACCCGTTTTAGGTTTCCAAGTTTGTTTTTGTTTACCAGTTTGTGTCTTATGAAAAGATTTTGAAATTTCTGGTTTTAAAGATTGTGATGAACTTGGTTCCTTTTTAACAGATTTGACTTCAGATTTTAAAGCCTTTTCAACTGCCTTGACGTTTTGACGTCGTTGTTTTGTTTCTTGTTCTTTAACAGTTCGTTTATCATGTTTTGGTGAAACAGAACGACGTTGTGGGTGAACCTTTCAGGAGGGGCTTTGTGACAACCCGCACTAAACCAGGTATCCGTACGACTTAATTAGTAATTAATTACTGCTTAATTACTGTGCTTGTTTGAACTAGCTGATGAACTGCTACTTGATATCTGATACATGTACTTACTTGCATCATACCTTACTTATCGTCACTACATTATTTACATGCTGAACCCTAGTGACAACCGTGATGCACAAAAAGCACAGTAGCACTATAACGGATAACCTATTGAACATGCTGATAAAGCCAGCATCAGGCAAACACTGCCTCTAAGGCCTGTAAGAGCCTGAAATGTTTTGCTACACTAGTAATGAGTGTAGGGATATAAGGGTTGTGGAACTGCGTCTCTAGGGATAAGTCACTATGACTGGATGTGCCTAAAACGTACTCTAAGTACAAAACTCAGCACTTTACACAATAATTCAGCTTTTAGCTAACTAATAAAGTGCCAAAACATGAGAAAAATATTGCTAGACACTTTCCAAAGTGTCGGAAATAAGTTGTGTCACTAAAAATGTAATAACGACACTTTAACGCTTTATTAAGCACTTTAACGGATTACTATCCAACCGAACAACCGGACTTTACCCGGAACATGAAAATATTGTTATTTTCGTTATTTATCTTTTTCTGAGCCAGTTAGGGTCCCCGTATGCCCTAACACCCGTTGTAACACACTATACACAAGTAACCAAGTTAAACACTTAATTTAACCTAACTAATTACCTAATTACTAGTTGAAATCGGACTAACCCCCCCCCCATTCCTAACCGTCCCCAACTATGGGGAGACATACTTGGTACTTGCTTGATTCTTATAATCTAATATGTTTAGTATCAATTAGACACAATATCCAATGGTTAAATGCACACTAAATTGTCTATAAAATCTAAGCTTAACCCACCATAACTTTCCATCACACAACACCACTCCACACCTTCCCTCCCTCTTCCTTTCACTCTCGGCCGAACACACCCACCCCCCATCCATCATCTTCGAGTTTTAATCAAGCCATTCCAAGCTCACACACGCGTTAAGGGTCTCGTATTAGGAAGCTTGGAGCAAACGGAACGCGAAGGACCTCGTTACTTTGCTTTTATCCACCCGAATTTCGTCAAGATTCTTCCCTAGCCTCGAGCTAGTGGTATGATGTTTAAATCCCTATCTTGAACTATTCTAAAGTGGTTAAAAGGATTTTTATCGGTTAAAACTCGGAATCTTGCATTTTGAAGCATTAAAGTTTACTAAAAACACTATAATAGTGGTTACAAGCTTATATGTTGTGTAAATGATGTAGTATTCGAAATGTATGATTATTTAGGCCTGATCTATGATGTGGTAGCTCGGATCATCGTTTAACCCGGTTTGGTAAGATCATGGATCTTAACATAAGCTTGTTTTGAATAATACAAGGGTTAAAAGGTGAAACTCTACCACACGCGAATCATGAACTTGTGTAAAAGAGTTTTACTTGTGAAATTGTGTTTAAAACTAGCAGATCTACGCATCTGCAAGTGGTATTTTCAAAGAACCACGTATCAAAGAAATCATGTATTTTAAAAGATGGATTTTACACTAACACGCATGATTTTTATAAACCACAAGTGTGTAAACACTTGTGAAATGAAAAGATCCGACAAAATAACAGTTTTTGTAAAAAGATGACGGGAAGTTGTAAAGATGGATTTTCTCTAAAAACGAGGTTTTTACAAGATCAAATTACCTTATATGAGGATCTACTAAATTTAAGGAGATTTACACCACAGTTTTGGGAAAACTACAAGTTCGTGTAATTTTTGGCAATTTACACATATGTTGATTTGTTGTTGTGATGAAAGTTGTTCTGATCGAATAAAGAAAATTGTTGAGTTGATTTGTTAAAGAAAATGATACGCTTGAAAGCGTGGCCACCTCCAGTTACAGAGGAAACTCTGGCGAAATTTTTCTAACAACCTAACACTTAGAACTATTTACACTACAAGTGTTAGAATTATTTTTGACATGTTCTCGAAATATGAATTTCGCCATGACTTTATTTACTAAATATTCGGAGGTGGGATTTTCACAAAATTAAACGTGATAAATATATATTTTTCACACACTGTTTATGATTATTTTGTGGAAATGCATAGATATTATTTTTAGAGTAAAATAATATTTACGAACGTTAACGAATCCAAAATAATACGAACGCTTTCACCATAAATATATAAGTTACACCGGTGATTATATTACCACTCGATTGTTAAACGTAACTTGCGCACTTACGGAAATATTTATGAACGCACATGTATTGAATCCCCCATCCTTGGGAAGGAGATTAACTACCAAGTATATACAGAATGTAAACACGAAATAGTTGTCTAACTATTTCCCAAAGACTTAAACTATAAAGCTAAGGCACGGCCGTCCGTCTAATAGAAATTAGCACCTGTAGGTCGTCGCACAGCTGCGTGAGCAGGAGATACTTGGTAGAGACGCTTCACTGTGAGTTCATGTCCCCCTTTTCTCTAACTGTTTTCAGTTTTCTTAACTGCGGGGGTGAAATACATGTTACTTTGATTACAAGTACTTTATACATGGTATGGTTAACGTAAGGAGGTTTACTACTTAGATCATGTGAGTGGGTAGGCAGAAACACTGAGGGACGTAAGCGGTAGATCTATCTGGGTGTAGCGAGCCCAACTCTAGGCCCAACAGAACGGACCTCTAAGAAGCCCAACAGAACGGACCTTGGAGTGACTTTGTACCCGACGCAAAATCTTCTAGGTTAAGTCTTCCTACTTGCACTTCACACATACTAATGGCCTTGCAAACCATTGGTGATCTCTTTTTCCTTACACTGCTACATACCAGGGAACTTTTATACTTATAAGTGTTTTACATACTCACTTACACATGAACTCGCTCAACATTATTGTTGATTTTTCAACTTACATGTATTTCAGGAAATTAAAGATCTGGCACGGTATGTTATGTTTTCCCGCTGCATAAGGGTTCCAAGGTCATCCCAGTTTAGGAAATGTGACTCTTTCCTGGACAAGTCACAAATCTTAAACTGCGTTTATTTCATGTTAATGGTTATGTTGTTAAAGACAATGTTTTATGTTACGATGTTGTAAGTCTCTAAGACAATGGTATGTTACTCTGGTTTTAAAACTTAATCAAACGGATGATCTTGCATGATTTTAATTCATATAGCTTTGTTATGGTTAAGCTATGGTATTAAGAAGTCACACCAAAATTAACCACGCTTCCGCAAAGCCAGGGTGTGACAGCTTGGTATCAGAGCTCTGATCATAGCGAACTAGGATTCTTTCTCGAGTCTAGACTATGATCACTAGGGCTCTCACGAAAACATTTTTCTGCATACCACTTAAGTCCAGATCCAAAACTTTTTACAACCAAATGTTGAGCACATTTTATTATTTATAGGCTCAGCCTGGAGGGCTGAGGCTCGGTCTGGAGGATCGAGGCTCGGTCTAGGTGACCGAGGTAGTTGAGCACGTTGATTTATTATAGGCTCAGCCTGGAGGGCTGAGGCTCGGTCTGGAGGATCGAGGCTCGGTCTAGGTGACCGAGGTAGTTGGGTAGTAAGGCTAGGAAGAGTAGGCTCAGTCATGAAGGCTGAGGCTCGGTTAAGGGGACCGAGGCTCGATCTAAGTGGTCGAGGTGGAGGATAGAGCAGTCTTAAAGACTGGGAGAAATTGGCTAGTGAAACTAGGAGAATTATGTGATATCTTCCTTGGTGACTTATGTGATTATATGATTATATGATTGATTATTATACGTATATGTGTTTGTGTTACAAACGTCATGCTTTCATCAAGTACTAGAAAGATGGACACTACGAATCCCATGGCCATAGTATCAGACGACATAGTTTCATCGAAGCACGAGGTGTACATTTCCGATACTACCGGCACAGACGATGACGACTTTTCAGCCCTTTTGCGCTGCCTGAAGTCGTAGCAGAGCCTACTGATGGCCATCTTGTTGGGAATTTGCCCCCTTGCCGCTTATCCTGTTGTTGATATGCCCCCCCTCCCGACGTGGCCTCTGACGACGATAACGATCTACTGGAGGAGGACCCATTCGAGGGCAGGGCCCTATTGCTGCTGGTATTAGACTACTGCATGCGGACGCTTCTGCAGGGGAAACTTATGCCAATTCCCCTATCCCAGACTCATTTGAGTTTCTGACATCCGCATCTTTGCACATACAGGGAGTGCAGCACCACTCACACGACGCCGACCCTGATATGGCGTCATCGGCTGCCCCAGTTCTCGCACACAGATTTGAGTTTGATCGCGATATTGAGGACGATTCTGTTTTTCCACCTGGTTTTGATCCAGACCATGACATTGAGTTCATGCACTCAGACCAGCCCTTGGAGGATCCTGTAACCCCCTGTGTTTGTTGATCCAGCTGATCTTGAGATGGAGTTTTTGATCCGGAGCCGGCCGTGGCCCCTGAGCCAGGCGCTGCTCCTGACCCCGCATTGGAGCATGACCCTGTTCATGCCAATGCACCTACTGTTGCTCCTTGATTGATCATCTGCTTAGACGAGAGAAAATTTGGGGTAACTGTGCAAGACAATTTATTATTACGGGGGCCCACGTAATAACGATTTATAGTGCACAGGAATCCTGGTGGACTCTGCGGGTCAAGCTAATGATAACCAATGCAGCAGGAAATAACTTAAACACGAATGACCAAGGCGATGTAGCCTCGAGTTCATTCTATTACGAGCAACAAGCCAAATTGGCAAGCCTATGTGAAGACTCAGAAATTTACTTCCCCACTCATACAGTGAGTATATTTGCGTGTGAAATTGGGTGATTACATGATGGCTTATGTTGCTATATACACCTCATAGACAATTGAAACGTTGTCTAACCCGCTTCACACCACTTCGACAAAAGGGAATGTCACCCAGACGTGACATAAACACCAGTACGTTGCCAAGGACAGAAGCCGAGCTGCAAGAACGCATCTCACAGATAAATGCACGACATGAAGCCCTCCGCTCTAAGTACAACGATGGCATTACTGGAAATAACCCTCCAACTGGCTGCACCTATAAACAGTTCCTGAACTGCAAGCCTTTGAACTTTGACGGAACAGGAGGCGCCGTTGCATTTGTTCGTTGGTCCGAAAAGACCGACTACATTCTAAGAATGAGTAACTGTTCGCCCCAACAGAGTGTTACCTATATCTCGGGGATATTTCTAGATGGCACACTCTCTTAATGGAACCTCCAGGTTCAGACCCTTGGCACAGACGCTGCTTATGCACTGAGCTGGGACGAGCTCAAGGAAATGATTGAGAAGAAATGTTGTTTTAGGACTGGAATTTAGAAGCTTGAGGTGGAGTTCAGGAATTTGAAAATGGACGAACCAGAAATTCCTGAACTTGTCCAGCGATCGCACGGCTTATCTAGGGTCGCCCCCCCTACTTAGTCAAACCAGAGTTCAAAAGGATTAAACGATTCATTTGGACACTTGCACCCCAGATCAGGGGTATGGTTACTACCTCAAAGCCCCCAACCATTGCAGAAGCTATCAATATGGGTGATCTATTTATAACATGATATGTTATGTGATTGATAACATGAGATGTTAGGTACTTACGTACACTCTACTTACTATGACCTGACCAACGTAAACCATCTTTTAGAAGATGCCGCCAAGACGTGAGACACACATGCCTACTAATGAGGCAGAACTCCAGCAGATTATCGCTGCTGCCATTGCACAATACGCCGCCTCTCAAGGAGGGACTAGTGGAAGCAACTCTGGCAACACTGGTAACAACAATAATCCACCGCATGGTAATACTAAGTCATTTAGACATACCATGACCTAATTGGATATCTTTAGCAATGATGCTAATGCCAAACGTATGTTATAACGTATGTGCAGGATGCACCTACAAGCAGTTCTTAGACTGCAAGCCCGTAAACTTTGATGGCACAGGAGGTGCTGTCGCCTTTGTTCGTTGGGCTGAGAAAACCGAATCTGTTCTTCGCATGAGCAAATGCGCACTGGATCAGCAAGTCACCTATATCTCAGGGCTGTTTCTAGATGGAGCCCTATCCTGGTGGAATCTGCAAGTACAGACACTAGGCGAAGTTGCTGCCTACGCGCTGACCTGGACCGAACTGAAGGAACTCATGCGCAAAAAGTACTGTTCCCGCGCAGAAATCCAGCGATTGGAGACCGAGTTCTGGCACTTGAAAATGGACGGTCCAAAGATAGCAGAATACGTTCAAAGGTTCCATGACTTATCGCATGTGGTACCCTACATGGTCACTCCTGAGTTCAAGAGAATTGAACGCTTCATTTGGGGACTAGCTCCTCAAATCATAAGCATGGTAACCTCATCCAAGCCTGCGACCATTACTGAGGCGATTGATTTGAGCGTGGCTCTCACAGAGGAGGCCATTCGCCTGAACAAGTTTGATGATGCTGAGCATAAGAAGAAAGAGACTCACGTCGAGTCATCAGGAGGTAGCAAACGGAAGTTCTCAAACTTCAAGCAGGGCGCCAGTGTGGCGGTTAAGAAAGGAGGAACAGCTGGTAGTGGGAAGAAAGGAAAAGGATATCAGGGCACCCAGCCCAAGTGTAATACCTGTCAACGCCATCATACTGGCCATTGTAGTGTGAAAGTATGCGAAGCATGTGGAAAGCCGGGCCACTTGAAGGATTCTTGTTGGGCTAGTGCTGGCCGGGGAGGCCAGGGAGGATTTGGGAATAGGAATAACAATCGTGGTGGTAATCGCTCACAAGGAAACTATGGAGGAAACGGGAATCGAGGCAACTTTGCGAACCAAGCTGGCAATGCAAACCAAAACAACAACCAAGCTAGAAATGGAGGTGGAAACGGGCAAAGACTTGGATGCTATAACTGCGGTGATATCGGGCATTTTAAGAAGAACTGCCCAGAGTTAAACCAAGCCCGTGGAAGAGTGTTCCAAATCGAAGCTAGGGAAGCGCGCCAGGACCCCAATGTTGTTACTGGTACGTTCCCTGTAAATCAACGCTATGCATCCGTTTTATTTGATACTGGTGCCGATTATAGCTTTGTGTCATTAGAATTTAAGAATATGCTTGGGTTAGCCGCTAATAAGTTAGATATTCCCTACTCAATCGAATTGGCTAATGGGAAGTTAGTAGAAGCCAACGAAGTTATCAGAGGTTGTGTGATCGAATTAGGAGAGCGTGAGTTTGCTTTAGATCTACTACCAGTCCAGTTGGGAAGCTTCGACGTGGTGGTAGGAATGGATTGGTTATCAGGCAACAAGGCTGAGATAGTTTGTCACGAAAAGATTGTTCGTATCCCAACCGAAGATGACGAAACAATTGTGGTTCACGGAGAGAAGCGTGATACGCCGTTAAGAATTATCAGCTGCTTGAAAGCAAGGAAGTGTTTGCAGAAAGGATGTGTTGTTTTTCTGGCACACATCGTGGATAAAAAGGCTGCTGAGCCAAAGATCGAAGACATCCTTGTCGTGAGGGAATATCCAGAAGTCTTCCCAGAAGACTTGCCTGGACTGCCACCTCAGAGGCAAGTGGAGTTCCGCATTGACTTAGTTCCAGGCGCCGCGCCTGTGGCTAAGGCACCTTATAGACTTGCTCCGTCTGAGATGCAGGAACTGTCGACACAGCTTCAAGAGTTGTTAGACAAGGGTTTTATCCGACCAAGCTTCTCGCCTTGGGGAGCTCCGGTCCTGTTTGTCAAAAAGAAGGACGGTAGTTTTCGAATGTGCATCGACTACCGGGAGCTGAACAAGCTGACGATCAAGAATAGATACCCTCTGCCAAGAATCGATGATCTGTTTGATCAACTGCAAGGCTCAAGCTTTTATTCAAAGATCGATCTTCGATCTGGATACCATCAGTTAAGGATACAAGAGGAGAGTATCCCAAAGACAGCCTTCAGAACTCGTTATGGACACTACGAGTTCCTTGTTATGCCGTTTGGTTTGACAAACGCACCTGCAGTCTTTATGGATTTGATGAATAGAGTTTGCAAGCCGTACTTGGACAAGTTCGTGATTGTGTTTATCGATGACATCTTGATCTATTCAAGAACAAAGGCCGAGCACGAACAGCATCTTAGAGCCATTCTAGAGCTGCTAAAGAAGGAACAGCTATATGCCAAATTCTCCAAGTGCGAATTTTGGCTACGTGAAGTCCAATTCCTTGGGCACGTGGTAAATGGAGATGGAATCCACGTGGATCCAACCAAGATCGAGGCGATCAAGGATTGGGAAACGCCAAAGACGCCAACCGAGATTCGACAATTCTTGGGTTTGGCTGGCTACTATCGAAGGTTCATTGAGGATTTCTCAAAAATCGCTCAACCTTTGACGCTCCTCACCCAGAAAGATAAGAAGTTTGATTGGGGAATCAAACAGGAAGAAGCATTCCAGATACTGAAGGATAAGCTCTGCAATGCGCCAATCTTAGCACTACCGGAAGGTACTGATGATTTTGTGGTATACTGCGACGCATCGCGTCAAGGACTGGGTTGTGTGTTGATGCAACGCCAAAAGGTTATTGCTTACGCATCGCGTCAACTGAAAGTGCACGAAAAGAACTATACCACACATGATTTGGAACTTGGCGCAGTGGTTTTTGCTTTAAAGGTCTGGAGACACTACCTTTATGGTACGAAGTGTACAATCTTTACAGATCACAAGAGCCTACAGCATATATTCAACCAGAAAGAGTTGAATATGAGGCAAAGACGATGGGTTGAGTTGCTAAACGACTACGACTGCGAGATAAAGTATCATCCAGGGAAGGCGAATGTAGTCGCCGATGCCCTAAGTCGTAAAGAGAGAATCAAGCCCATAAGGGTTAGAGCTTTAGAAATGATTATTCAAACCGATCTTTCCTTGCGCATTCGTGTCGCGCAAAAGGAAGCTCTTAAGGAAAGGAATCTTGAAGAAGAATATCTCCGCGGGATGGAGAAGCTTCTGGTACCAAACGAAGAAGGAACATTATGTTTTGAGAAAAGGATTTGGGTTCCTCTGTTTGGTGGTTTAAGGAAAGTTATTTTTGATGAAGCTCACAAATCACGGTACTCTATCCATCCAGGAGCGGATAAGATGTACCAGGATCTCAAAGATTACTATTGGTGGCCTAGGATGAAAGGCGATGTTACTGTTTACGTGAGCAAATGTTTAACGTGCGCTAAGGTTAAAGCGGAATACCAGAAGCCTTCAGGACTTCTGCAACAACCTGAGATTCCCAAGTGGAAATGGGAACAAATCTCCATGGATTTTGTTACAAAATTGCCAAGAACGCCAAAAGGCCATGACACTATCTGGGTAATAGTGGATCGATTAACGAAGTCAGCACACTTCTTACCTATCAGGGAGAAGGATAACACTAACAAATTGGCTGAAATTTACATGAGAGAGATCGTCGCGCGCCATGGAGTACCTCTCTCAATCATCTCTGATAGAGACGGAAGGTTTGTGTCAAGGATATGGCAATCCTTCCAAGAAGCCTTTGGCTCACAATTGAATCTGAGCACTGCGTTTCATCCGCAAACTGACGGCCAGAGCGAGCGAACGATACAGACTTTGGAAGACATGCTGAGAGCGTGTGTTATGGATTTGGGCGGTAGCTGGGATAAGCATTTGCCTTTGGTCGAATTTTCATACAACAACAGCTACCACACCAGTATTGGTGTCGCGCCATTCGAAGCCCTTTACGGACACAAGTGCCGATCACCCCTATGCTGGGCTGACGCAGGTGATAGGCAGCTTGCTGGTCCCAAAATCGTCCAAGAGACGACAGACAAGATCGCGCAGATTCTCAAACGCATCGAAGCAGCTCGCCACAGACAGAAGGCCTATGCGGATCCAAACTGGAAACATGTGGATTTCCAAGTTGGAGAGATGGTGTTATTGAAAGTCTCACCCTGGAAGGGTGTGGCACGCTTCGGGAAGCGTGGGAAGTTAAATCCGCGCTACATTGGTCCTTTCAAAATTCTGGAAAGAATAGGACTAGTAGCATACAAGTTGGACCTACCTGCTGAACTGAATGGTGTTCACGACACCTTTCACGTATCCAATCTAAAGAAAAGTCCAACTCAAGTCACCGTTGCCATTCCCACCGACGAGATTCATGTTGACGACACGCTCCACTTCATTGAAGAACCTGTTGAGGTCACAGATTGGAAAGTTAACAAGACCCGCCGGAGCAGTGTCAAGCTCGTCAAAGTTCGTTGGAATGCCAGACATGGTCCTGAATACACCTGGGAACGTGAGGACCGGATGAAAGAGAAATACCCCCACCTTTTTCCTAAGAACCCTGCATCTACAAGCAGAACTTAAATTTCGGGACGAAATTTATTTAACGGGGGGAGAATGTGACAACCCGCACTAAACCAGGTATCCGTAGGACTTAATTAGTAATTAATTACTGCTTAATTACTGTGCTTGTTTGAACTAGCTGATGAACTGCTACTTGATATCTGATACATGTACTTACTTGCATCATACCTTACTTATCGTCACTACATTATTTACATGCTGAACCCTAGTGACAACCGTGATGCACAAAAAGCACAGTAGCACTATAACGGATAACCTATTGAACATGCTGATAAAGCCAGCATCAGGCAAACACTGCCTCTAAGGCCTGTAAGAGCCTGAAATGTTTTGCTACACTAGTAATGAGTGTAGGGATATAAGGGTTGTGGAACTGCGTCTCTAGGGATAAGTCACTATGACTGGATGTGCCTAAAACGTACTCTAAGTACAAAACTCAGCACTTTACACAATAATTCAGCTTTTAGCTAACTAATAAAGTGCCAAAACATGAGAAAAATATTGCTAGACACTTTCCAAAGTGTCGGAAATAAGTTGTGTCACTAAAAATGTAATAACGACACTTTAACGCTTTATTAAGCACTTTAACGGATTACTATCCAACCGAACAACCGGACTTTACCCGGAACATGAAAATATTGTTATTTTCGTTATTTATCTTTTTCTGAGCCAGTTAGGGTCCCCGTATGCCCTAACACCCGTTGTAACACACTATACACAAGTAACCAAGTTAAACACTTAATTTAACCTAACTAATTACCTAATTACTAGTTGAAATCGGACTAAACCCCCCCCCCCATTCCTAACCGTCCCTAACTATGGGGAGACATACTTGGTACTTGCTTGATTATTATAATCTAATATGTTTAGTATCAATTAGACACAATATCCAATGGTTAAATGCACACTAAATTGTCTATAAAATCTAAGCTTAACCCACCATAACTTTCCATCACACAACACCACTCCACACCTTCCCTCCCTCTTCCTTTCACTCTCGGCCGAACACACCCACCCCCCATCCATCATCTTCGAGTTTTGATCAAGCCATTCCAAGCTCACACACGCGTTAAGGGTCTCGTATTAGGAAGCTTGGAGCAAACGGAACGCGAAGGACCTCGTTACTTTGCTTTTATCCACCCGATTTTCGTCAAGATTCTTCCCTAGCCTCGAGCTAGTGGTATGATGTTTAAATCCCTATCTTGAACTATTCTAAAGTGGTTAAAAGGATTTTTATCGGTTAAAACTCGGAATCTTGCATTTTGAAGCATTAAAGTTTACTAAAAACACTATAATAGTGGTTACAAGCTTATATGTTGTGTAAATGATGTAGTATTCGAAATGTATGATTATTTAGGCCTGATCTATGATGTGGTAGCTCGGATCATCGTTTAACCCGGTTTGGTAAGATCATGGATCTTAACATAAGCTTGTTTTGAATAATACAAGGGTTAAAAGGTGAAACTCTACCACACGCGAATCATGAACTTGTGTAAAAGAGTTTTACTTGTGAAATTGTGTTTAAAACTAGCAGATCTACGCATCTGCAAGTGGTATTTTCAAAGAACCACGTATCAAAGAAATCATGTATTTTAAAAGATGGATTTTACACTAACACGCATGATTTTTATAAACCACAAGTGTGTAAACACTTGTGAAATGAAAAGATCCGACAAAATAACAGTTTTTGTAAAAAGATGACGGGAAGTTGTAAAGATGGATTTTCTCTAAAAACGAGGTTTTTACAAGATCAAATTACCTTATATGAGGATCTACTAAATTTAAGGAGATTTACACCACAGTTTTGGGAAAACTACAAGTTCGTGTAATTTTTGGCAATTTACACATATGTTGATTTGTTGTTGTGATGAAAGTTGTTCTGATCGAATAAAGAAAATTGTTGAGTTGATTTGTTAAAGAAAATGATACGCTTGAAAGCGTGGCCACCTCCAGTTACAGAGGAAACTCTGGCGAAATTTTTCTAACAACCTAACACTTAGAACTATTTACACTACAAGTGTTAGAATTATTTTTGACATGTTCTCGAAATATGAATTTCGCCATGACTTTATTTACTAAATATTCGGAGGTGGGATTTTCACAAAATTAAACGTGATAAATATATATTTTTCACACACTGTTTATGATTATTTTGTGGAAATGCATAGATATTATTTTTAGAGTAAAATAATATTTACGAACGTTAACGAATCCAAAATAATACGAACGCTTTCACCATAAATATATAAGTTACACCGGTGATTATATTACCACTCGATTGTTAAACGTAACTTACGCACTTACGGAAATATTTATGAACGCACATGTATTGAATCCCCCATCCTTGGGAAGGAGATTAACTACCAAGTATATACAGAATGTAAACACGAAATAGTTGTCTAACTATTTCCCAAAGACTTAAACTATAAAGCTAAGGCACGACCGTCCGTCTAATAGAAATTAGCACCTGTAGGTCGTCGCACAGCTGCGTGAGCAGGAGATACTTGGTAGAGACGCTTCACTGTGAGTTCATGTCCCCCTTTTCTCTAACTGTTTTCAGTTTTCTTAACTGCGGGGGTGAAATACATGTTACTTTGATTACAAGTACTTTATACATGGTATGGTTAACGTAAGGAGGTTTACTACTTAGATCATGTGAGTGGGTAGGCAGAAACACCGAGGGACGTAAGCGGTAGATCTATCTGGGTGTAGCGAGCCCAACTCTAGGCCCAACAGAACGAACCTTGGAGTGACTTTGTACCCGACGCAAAATCTGCTAGGTTAAGTCTTCCTACTTGCACTTCACACATACTAATGGCCTTGCAAACCATTGGTGATCTCTTTTTCCTTACACTGCTACATACCAGGGAACTTTTATACTTATAAGTGTTTTACATACTCACTTACACATGAACTCGCTCAACATTATTGTTGATTTTTCAACTTACATGTATTTCAGGAAATTAAAGATCTGGCACGGTATGTTATGTTTTCCCGCTGCATAAGGGTTCCAAGGTCATCCCAGTTTAGGAAATGTGACTCTTTCCTGGACAAGTCACAAATCTTAAACTAAGTTTATTTCATGTTAATGGTTATGTTGTTAAAGACAATGTTTTATGTTACGATGTTGTAAGTCTCTAAGACAATGGTATGTTACTCTGGTTTTAAAACTTAATCAAACGGATGATCTTGCATGATTTTAATTCATATAGCTTTATTATGGTTAAGCTATGGTATTAAGAAGTCACACCAAAATTAACCACGCTTCCGCAAAGCCAGGGTGTGACAGGCTTTCTCAACAAATTTCTCTTTGGGAGTATTTGTACAATTTTTAATGATATGTCCAAACTCCCCACACTTAAAACAAGTTCTCCTTTCAACAAACTTAGGAGAAGCTGACTGACGAACAGATGTCGAACCTGTAGAACCTGATGTACTTGTTTTTTCATCAAACCCATTTGTGTGTTGAGTGTAATTGTTTTGACTATTGCGTTTTAAAATTTTGACTTGTTGGACAAAATCAGTGTTTGATTTATTTTCAAAAGTCTCAATTTTATCAGTACCCTTTGATGCTACAAATTGGACATTACTGCTTTTCTTCCTGTAACGAGCTCCTTTTGGTTCAAACTTTGATTGAGAAACTTTAGGATTTTGAGCTCGTTGAACTGGTTGTTTACCCTTAGAAGCAATAGGTTGTTGTTGTGTCGGTGATCTTTGATTTCCAAATTGTTTTCTAATTTCTGATTTTTGAACAGGATCACATTGGGTTACAACAACTCCCGGAATTGTCTTTCCTAAAAATTTACTCGTATTGTCTTCAAAAACTTTATCAATCAAAGATGGATTGACATTTTTAATTGGAAAATCATTGTCCGAATAAAATTTAGCATCACCGACCAAAGTATACAACACATTATTACTCATAACGGCAGACACAGATTCCTTGACATCTTTGACAATCTTAACATCCTTGACAGGATCTATCACTTGTTTTGCAACAGGTTGCACAGCAGGAGTAGGAGGATCACATAGAATGTAATTCTCAATTGGAATTTCTACTCCTTTCATCTTATCAAGTGATTCATCCTGGTCACTCACATCTGATTCATCATCAGACGAATCATAGTCCTCAATAATTGGAGCACTTTGATTCGTAGATGTTGAAGTTTCTGTTTCTTCAGATGAGGTACTTGAGGAACTGTCCGATTTGAACCCTAATCTTGTAGTAACTTCCTCATAATCGAGAGGCATACTTGGTTCAAAACGAGGCATTTCCTCTTCATCGGGCATTTTGGTATACTTGTGTCTTAAAGGGAACGGACACGATTTATACCCAACGCCTTTCTTGTTCCCTTTTAGCTGTTGAGTGTCTATGATGTGATCAAGCACATATCGGGAGTTAGAATAACTCTCCAATTTGAGCTTGATTGCATCATGCTCGCATTTTGCTATGGCTAGCTCTTTCTTAGTTTCCTCAATGATATTAATGTAGTTATTAATACCAATTTGTTTGTTGAAAACACTTTTTGTCAATTCGGAAACATTTTTCTTTAAAGTTTTGATAACATCTTTGAAATCCTTTTCATTTCGAGCTAAAGCCATGTTTGCCTCTTTGCATTTAGACAGCTCAATAACCAAACTTTGATTATGACTATGAACCTTTTCAGATTCCACTTTCAAATCTGCACACATATTACATACACTAGGAGTAGGAGTGTCGGATTTTACCTGACTCGTCGAGGCTGAGACATTTGCCATAAAGGCTTTCTGATAAGAAAAATATCCATCTTCAGAGAAGAACTTCTCCATTTCCTTTGATGTGACAGCAGCCTTCTTGATCAGAATAGATTTCTGACACTTTAACTCCTCAGCTTCCCTTAATAAATCATCAACATCAGAATTCAATTCTTCCTTCACATCAGATTCAGAATTATAACCTCCCGCATTCGAGCTTTCTTCATCCGAACTCCCGCTGTAACCCGAGCTATCATCACTTTCAGAAAACTCTTCTTTGTGAACATGCTTGATGTGATTGATGATCTTTGCATAACTACGGTTCCTCCTCCTTCTTGATCACCATCTCCAAACTATACTGACCAGTTACATCCTTCATCAGCTTGAACTACTAATGCTCGGTTGGTATTTGAAGGTCCAGCCTGGGTTTGATTGGTGGTGTTGTTCACAGCTACTATCCTTCGTTTACGATTTTCTTGATTTGTGTTGGAAGTACTCGTCTGATTTCGAAAGGGATTTTGATTGCCTTGTTTGCTCAGTCGAGTGCACTCACGTTTGAAGTGACCCACCCTTTTTTCCGCAATTAAAACACGTAACCGCATCCTTATCAAAACCGTACTTCGTATCATTTTTGCTTTCCAAGGTAGTTCTCCCAGATCGTTTTATAAAATCCTTAGCCCTTCGAACAACACTTGCAAACGCCCACTTGATGTCCATTAACTCCATTTCATCATGGTCTATCTGTTGATAATCTTCATGGGTCATATTGATGTTTCCAATTTGACCTGCGACCAATCCGCAATAGGCACTGAACATTGTGTTGAGAAGTTCCATTTGTTCCTTTGCCACTTCGATGCTTACTTTCGAAAGGCTTGAAGTATCAACTCTGACTGTGTTGGGGTTTTGGGGTGGATGATTGTTACTGTAATATGCTTGCTGTTGTTGTGGTTTGGCTTGTGGTGGGGTTGGAATATAAGCACTTGGATCAAATTAAGGTTGAGTAGTGGGAACTTGAGGTGGAGGTTCGGGTTTAGGTAGCCAGGCACTCGCATCGAATTGGGGTTTTGAAAAAGCATGAGCTTGAGCAATAACATGCGCTGGCGGAAGATAGGCTCTTGGATCGAAAACCGGTGGAGGAGCTGACTGAGGAAAGGGAAACGAGCTTGTATTGGACATAAACGTCGTTTGTAGTTTTGGTTGCTGAGCGGAACTGGAACTAGCTGCAGAATTAAAACCTGCGAGGTACATTTCAGTATTTTGAGGAACTGGAATCCGTTTAGCTTTCCGGATTTCTTCATCATTCTTGTGCTCCAGCTTCTGAACAAATTCATAGATACTCACAGTATCTAAAGTACCCGTATGCTTTAACAACTCAATGAAAGAACTCCACTTTGGGGGTAGAGCATCAACAAACCTTGCAACCATTTTCCGTTGAGTTGCAAGAACACCATAAGAATACATTTCACTAATCAAATGATAAAAACGAGTTGTCATATCATTTAGTGTATCGTGATTCAAATTCCTTCTTCAACAAATCATGCCGTGTCTTTCTTGTAGCCGCATTCCCTTCTCCTCTTGCTACCAAGGCATCCCATAAGTCTTTCGTGCTAGTACAATAACCGAATTGATGATAGATGTCTTTGTGGAGTGCTTGTGTGAGAATAGAAAACGCCTTCTTCTCAAGATCATATGCCTTTTTGTCATCTTCTTGCATACTTTCAAAGGTTGTGGCATTTGATCCTACTTCTTCAAGAGCGGTGTTATATAGTCTAATGAAGCACGTCCATAACTCGGTGTTTTGCCCTAGAACATAAGTGTGGAAATGATTTTTCCAAGACGGATATTTGTTCGTATGATTCAGCTTTGGCGGGCGGTTGTTGCTACCCGTTTCACTCTCACTTAACAACAAATTTTGAATGCTTTGATTCTGGTTCGTCACCAATGCCCATTGACTTTCACTAATAGATCGTTGTGGCATAACATTCCTCATCCAACGGCTACGGAAGTCTGATCTTCACCTGGTCTTGGGTCTGTACTCCAATCCCAAGGACTAGTAAAACTCATGATTGATGTATGAAAGTGAATACCTAATCACACACTTGAAAACAGACTGTTAAACCACTTTTGCAAAGCCTCTGTTAAAAAAATTGACAAGTTTCTCGACAAAACTCTATGTCTTTGGCGAAAAACCAAGTTTGATGAAAGATGGTTTATCGTCAAACACACTTGCCACGAAACTCAAGAACTTTTGTCGAAGTACCTTTGACGAAACACTAGCGTTGAAGTTCCTTTTGGCGAAACACTGGGGGTTTCGTCGCTTATGTCTTTCGTCGAGATAAGGTCTCAGATAGTTGGTGAGAAAGTTGGTGAGATTTTTCAAAGGAAATCTTATCTTTTTGTCTGACATGAACACCCGTTTCAACTAACAAGACACCCACCTTACCAACCCAAGTATGGTGTCAATATTTTAATCCATTTTCAATTTACTTTTCAAATTTTAAAATTCAAGAACAATATGAAGTTCACTTGAAGATATGAAGAACCCTGAAGAACACTGATGAATATTATGAACTTTCCGGCCAAGTTTTCACAGGAGAATTTTCCGAATCACGAATATGCTTAACACTGATGAATATTATGAACTTTCCGGCCAAGTTTTCACAGGAGAATTTTCCGAATCACGAATATGCTTAAAACTTTCACCCGGTTTTACTATGTAAACATGCAAACTAACAAGGTTTTTGATAAAACTTTTTAGCAAACAAACAAGATTCAACAGATTTTCAAAAGCTTTTTCCAGAAAAATTATGAGTTTCAAGAACAATAGTTTTCAGAAAATCACAAACAAACAGTTTCAACACTTGATAAAATCAACTATGTTTGGTTTTAAACAAGGATAAAAGCCAATGCTCTGATACCACTTGTAGGTCCTGATTCTCGGAGGATCGATTACGAAACCAAACCCTTGTTAATCACAAACACAGTCACGAGTGCGGAATCCCCGTGACGATGCCAAACCAAACACAGATAAGCACAACACGAAGTAACCAATGAAACACAGTCAATTGATTAAAACAGATGAGAACAATGATCAAACAAATACACACAATGTTTGACAGTATATTTTCACAGTGGGTTATGCTCTCATAGTTTCTGTGTGAAACCATGTTGTGTTTATATAGGCAGCCCAGCCCATAAGTCGACGAAACATTAAATGGGCTTGACGAAACACCACAGTTGACGAAACACTAGGTGTTTCATCACTGTTCATGGCGAAACTAAGAGTTGTGACCAAAGGGAGTTTCGTCATACATGTGATCGATGAAACATGGAGTTTCGTTGAGGGCTGCACAAACAGGTATGCTTCAAACAGACAGTTTGCAGCAGACTGATAAACACACAAACATAAACTATTCTACCAAATATGCAACATGCATAGTCATATAACATTACAAATCAGACGAGACAAACTTGTCGGGCCAAATTAAGATAGGAGGATATCCAACTAAGGTCGACGGCGAATAAAAGACCATACAAATACATCGTTAATAAAGACAAGTTACAGACACAAAATATGCATCAACAGGGTATTAATTTTTCATTTTGTAACATTTGGAGGTATTAACTTCTAGGGTATTAACATAGTTAGTTCGTATGGTTTGCACAAAATAACATACTTAGGTACTAATAGAATGTGATTTTAAACCTACAAATAACGTTAATACCTTCAAACGTTACCAAATGAAAAGCTAATACCCTAGAATATGATTTTAAACTATTAGTACCTAAGTATGTTACTTTGTGCAAAGCACAAACTAACTATGTAATTAACTTGATCAATTATAAAAAAAACATATAATTTTGAAAACAAAATTTTACATTTGTCGATAATTTGTAGTAAATTGACAACAGTTTCTATAGATTTCCTACAAACAGAAAGTTAATTTATTTGCTATTTATCAAATTTAGAAAAACATATATTTTTAAAAAAATAAAATCTTAAATTTGTCAGAAATGTGTAGCAAATTGTCACCAGTTGCTACAGATTTCCTACAAAAACAATATTTTATTTGTTAATTATCAATTATAAAAATCATATAATTTTAAAAAATAAAATGTTAAATTTGTCAAAAATTTGTAGCAATTGACCCCTGTTGAGGAAGAGTTACGGACGCGTAAAACAAAAAAATGCTATACTATACGATACCATACCATGTCATGCCATGCTATACTATATATACCATACTATATTGTACGATGCCATACGATCCTATACCATACAACATGACACTATATTACTATATACCATACTGTACTGTACGATACCACGTGTAGTTTTAAATTTTTAGAAGTAATGTCTAATGTGTGTTTTGATTTTCTCACCTGTACAACCAAATGTGTTATATAAATATGGAATTTCTACTTGTTATTGTGTATGTAGGATCATGATGAGCTGTTTGAAACCATCTCCCAAGCACGTATATCATCAGTTGACCGTCATTGCTTAAGTGGTTAGGGTGGACATGTCTACATTGTGTAAGTTTCTTTTTGTGTATCCAAGAAGAGGTGTTTAATGCGTTGTTTGATTAAAGAAAGGGTTATTTTGATTCGGATTGAAACCGGTGCGGGTTAGAATGCGTTTCGAGTCAGAACAATTTAATAAAAAATGTAGGAAATTGGTAGCAAATTGGTTAATATGTTTTCGACTAAAAAAAGTTAATCTATTTTTCATTTCTTAATTTTTGAAAAGGAAACAATTTAATAAAAACAGTTGTAGGAAATTGATAGCAATTTGACATTAGTTGCTACGGATTTCCTACAAAAAAAACTTAATTTATTTGTAGTTATTCATTTTTAGAAAAATAAATAATTTTAAAATAAAATGACAAATTTGTCGAAAATTTGTAGAAAACTAACACCATTTACTATAGATTCCCTACAAAAAAAAATATTTTATTTGTAATTTATCAATTTTTGAAAAATAAATAATTTTAAAAAATAAAATGTCAAATTTGCCAAAATTTGTAGTAAACTAACACCATTTACTACATATTTCCTACAAAAAAAATATTTTATTTTTTATTTATCAATTTTAGAAAAATAAATAATTTTAAAAAATAAAATGTCAAATTTGTTAAAAATTTGTAGCAAACTAACACCATTTACTACAGATTTCCTACAAAAAAAAGTTATTTTATTTGTTATTTATCAATTTTAAATAAATAATTGAAAAAATAATACGTTAAATTTGTCTAAAATTTGTAGAAAACTGACACCACTTGCTACAGATTTTCGACAAAGAAGTTAATTTATTTGTTACTTATCAATTTTAGAAAAATAAGTAATTTTTAAAAATAAAATGTTTAATTTGTTGGAAATTTGTAGCAAATTAGCACTAGTTACTACAGATTTCCTAAAAAAAGTCATTTTATTTGTCAATTTATCAACTTTAGAAAAAACATATATTTTTTTGAAAATAAAATGTTAAATTTGTCGGGAATTTGTAGCAAACTAACACCAGTTGCTACAGATTTCCTAGAAAAAATATACTTTTATTTGTTATTTATCAATTAGAGTTAATTACATAGTTAGTCCCTGTGGTTTACACAAAATAACATACTTAGGTACTAATAGTTTAAAATCACCTTCTAGGGTATTAACTTTTCATTTTGTAACGTTTGGAGGTATTAACTTCTAGGGTATTAACATAGTTAGTCCCTATGGTTTACACAAAATAACATACTTAGTTACTAATAGAATGTGATTTTAAACCTACAAATAACGTTAATACCTTCAAACGTTACCAAATGAAAAGCTAATACCTTAGAACGTGATTTTAAACTATTAGTACCTAAGTATGTTACTTTGTGCAAAGCACAGGGACTAACTATGTAATTAACTCGATCAATTATAAAAAATCATATAATTTTGAAAATAAAATTTTACATTTGTCGATAATTTGCAGTAAATTGACAACAGTTTCTATAGATTTCCTATAAACAGAAAGTTAATTTATTTGCTATTTATCAAATTTAAAAAAAACATATATTTTTAAAAAATAAAATCTTAAATTTGTCGGAAATGTGTAGCAAATTGTCACCAGTTGCTACAGATTTCCTACAAAAACAATATCTTATTTGTTAATTATCAATTATAAAAATCATATAATTTTAAAAAATAAAATGTTAAATTTGTCAATAATTTGTAGCAATTGACCCCTGTTGAGGAAGAGTTACGGACGCGTAAAACAAAAAAAAATGCTATACTATACAATACCATACCATACCATGCCATGCTATACTATATATATACCATACTATACTGTACGATGCCATACGATCCAATACCATACAACATGACACTATATTACTATATAACATACTGTACTGTACGATACCACGTGTAGTTTTAAATTTTTAGAAGTAATGTCTAATGTGTGTTTTGATTTTCTCACCTGTACAACCAAATGTGTTATATAAATGTGTAATTTCTACTTGTTATTGTGTATGTAGGATCATGATGAGCTATTTGAAACCATCTCCCAAGCACTTATATCATCAGTTGACCGTGATTGCTTAAGTGGTTAGGGAGGACATGTCTACATTGTGTAAGTTTCTTTTCGTGTATCCAAGAAGAGGTGTTTAATGCATTGTTTGATTAAAGAAAGGGTTATTTTGATTCGGATTGAAACCGGTGCGGGTTAGAATGCGTTTCGGGTCAGAACGAGTTGGTTTAAGAAATGGTTTAAAGATATATGATACAGAACAACTCAGAATATAGGTGATAAAACAACTTATCCAAATTCAATTAAAAATATAAACTAATTAAGCAATGAGCAGCATGTGGCTATCGGATTCATTAAAGTTAATATCAATTCAAGTTTTAAATTTTAAACTTCCCTGTGAAAATTTTGAATTGTAAATTACAAATATCCCCACCGCCATAGTTATTGTAACAACTCTCATCAAAAGTCCTAAAAATTATTTTAATTTGGACAATAGGAAACCCTAATTAAGAAACCTAAGTGATTCTGAACAAACCCTAAAATTTTCAGAATAATTGGAATTAGAATCAGGGCCCCTAAAACTCAGGGGGGGTAAACCCTAATTGATAATTATCTTCGAAAAACGCTGTCAAAATTTAGTTACGTTCAAATCACAACTCACCAGGCCTATACTAGTGACAAGGCTACCCTAGGGTAGATGTGTACCCCAGGCGAGTCGCGACAGCATCCATGTCATCTTCCGCGACACGCGGGGGATGCCAATTTCACGTAAAAATACAGGGCCTTGGGACTTGAATTTTGTCTTTGGAACGACGTAAATTCGCTTTACGTAGGCTGAGTTATAACAGAAACAGTCCACAAAACACACACTGATCACGAAGTGCTGCCACAATCAGGGTAATAACTCGATCGCTATTACGATTCAACGTCCGATCGATTATAACTATCAAACGATTGTTTAAGTGTCGCTCAAATTGAGTTTATACTTTGTTATTCATCGTGATTTCGACTTGAATGTTTGAGTGCTGTTCGAAATCGGACTATACTCTATCATTCGTTGTGAATCCGCTGAATTGTTAAGTATTGCACTTGTAAATCGTTGTGAGGGTTAATCTCGTGAATTGTCGTAACTACTGTATTAGTTACTAACCTGTTTGTGTGTGCATTGTTATTTAAATTAGGTTAATCAAGGCTAATCAGTAGGCTTATACTCTGCTCGTTAAATCTACAATGTGAGTCATTCTCTTTTTATCAACTGTTTTACAATACTCCAAATTATTTTCCAAAGTTATAAATTACAGTGATTAAGTTTATGTAATCACCAAATTACAGCCGGTATGTGGGGTATTGTGCACATTACTACTGTTGTTATCACTTTAGGTGGGCGAACCTAAATTAGTGATATTCGTCATTCATTGGGGCAGCCAATGGTGATATGACCACAGTCACCGAAATGAGTCGAGTGACAAATACTGTGGGTAGTTGGTTTGATATCAGAAACATTGTAATCTCTCTTAATACTGTGAATTATAACAAACGAGTCGTTTTAGTAAAACTGAATGATTCACTCAGTATTTCCCGCTGACAAAACCTTTTTCAAACATGTTTCAGGTGATCTGTTGTGAGCAAAGGAAAAGTGCCGTGGAGCACTACAAGCTTAGAAAAGTGGCTCAATGTAAATAAATAAAGAAACATGTTTTGAGAAATAAAGATTTCTCAGCGAAATCACTTTATTGTAAATTATGGGATTTAACCCTATAATATATATATAAACGAGCAGTTTAATATTAATCGATCCTGTTTAAAAAGACTTCCGCTGTCACTTAATTAGATACCATCGGATTTCCTGCCTCGCGGCTCTGGACCGGGTCAAACCGGGGCCAAGGGCCGTGACAGGAAAAGGTGGTATCAGAGCCACTGATTTAAGCTTACTATTGATTTTAGCCTTTTAAAGTTATTGAGAGATACTTATGAAATTTAATTGCTATTCTGTGAAAACATGTTTTATTAAATGATTAATTGTTGAGTTACAGTATGGGTAAACAAAAGATTTCTGCTATCTACCACAAATTAGATACTGCACCCACAGAAAAAGGAACCTCTTCCTCCAAACAACCAGCAGATCTGGAAGAAGGGATTTTTGTCCGTAAAGCAAATTATGAAAATCCTCTCACCCAAGATAAAAGAAATTCGATTCTTAGAAAGGGACAGGAGAAAATAAAGAAACCCCAAGTTAAGAAAGTGAGGTTTAATCCAGAAATCCAGGAATTAGGCAATAGGTCACCTTGGGAAGATACATTAGATGAAAAATGGGCAAATCTTTATATGCTAGCTACAGTAGCAGAGAATGCAAACCTCTAAACTATCAATAAGTCTGGTCTAGTAGAAAATTAATACCCATTAAATAAATAAATTATAGTGTGTTCTCTTTCCAATGGTCTTTTGTACAAATCCGTATGTAATAAAACTTTAATGTTTATTTGTAAAACTTTGTTCCAAAGTTTTAACTTAGCATTTTTGTGCATTTTGCATATATGCTATCCAGCATGAGTGAGATATCGGAAGCATTTCAGAATCTCAACCTCTACCCAGTACCAATTGAAGTCTCCCACGACTTTACTGGTTATATTGCTGACATAGAGGAACCTCTGGAATTCCAAGCTCCACCACTGGAAAAAGAAAAACCTAAAAAGAGAAGAAAATATGTAGGATGGAGGAAAGTGCGCAGGAGAAAGCCAGCTACTAGGAAACTCCCCAAAATAGAAAACCCTATAGAAAAAGGAAAAGGAATAGAAATCGGAGAAAGTTCTAAACCAGCAGAGATAGAAATCAGGAAAGATTATAAACAAAAAGGAATAGAAATTGGAGAGAGTTCTAGACAATCTGAAGAAATCACATTTCAAGATGAAATAGACCGTCTACTGGCAAATTGTGATGTCATTAGCCCTATCCATAATAATCTATATCCTTACCGAGCCGAAACCCAACTTCCTGTAAATCTGGAACCAGCTATTCCAGACCCACTAATCCACACTCGACCTTTAGGTCAAATGGAAGAATGGTGGACAAATGACTGGCAATTCGAAAATATCATCAACAGTCCTTATTCTTTCCTTCCACAGTGGGATCCAGAACCTATCCCCAATCCTCCAATGAGCAACGAAAACTTAGCCGAACTCCGTCAGTTTGGTGAAGAGCTGATAGGTACAGGGAATAGGATCCGGGAAATGGGGGAACAAATTTCCTGGAAATACGACGAAAGGGAGCGTCGCTACTAAACTGCCAGTTGACCAAAGAATAGTGGGATTGGGAAGAATGTCTGTATAATAATAATAATAATAATAATAATAATAATAATAATAATAATAATAATAATAATAATAGTTAAATATAACTCTGTAAAATGGGAAATAAAACATTGTAAGATAAACAGTGTGTATGGATGCCTATATAATATATAAAGCAAAATAGAAGTCGAAACATCGACGATTTTGGATATATATATATATATATGTGTTGTAAGATTTTATGTGCTTCTGTGTAATTGTTTTATTTACAATGATTTGATACTAATAGTTATATTTATAATAATTATCAGATGGAAAATGCTAGTAATGAACCAGTTAATGAAGGGAATCAATCTGAACAAAATCAGGAAAACCAGTATATGACTAGACAAGATATTGAAAACATTATCACTCAAGGGATAGCTAATGCTATTCCAGCAATCATGGCTGCTGCTCAGAAACCTGTTGAACCACAACAAATCATTCCTAGTAAACGTACTCAGGAAGACAATTTTAGTCATAGTGTAAATGGAGGCGGCAATCATGACGATAATAATCCACGACAAGCTCCACCTCCTAAGAAAATGAAAGCCGCAACACCTGGTTGCACTTTCAAAGAATTTCTTGCTTGCAAACCTGCTGAATTTGCAGGCAACGACGGAGCAACTGCAGTACTGCGTTGGTTAGAGAAAACCGAAGCAGTAATTGCAATAAGTAAGTGTTCCGCAGAAGATCAGGTTATGTATGCGTCAAATTTATTCAAAGAAGGGGCACTAGAATGGTGGAACACCGTATTACAAGCAAAAGGAAGAAGGATAGCTTATGCTATAGGCTGGGAAGAATTTAAAATTCTTGTAGAAAGAAAATATTGTCCTGAATATGAAAAGGAACAAATGGCAAATAAGTTCCTAAACCATCGTATGGTAGGCGTAGAGTGTCGCGGTTATACTTCGACATTCTTTGAATATGCTAGAGTGGTACCAACACTGGCTTCGCCAGAACCGGTACTCATTTCTCGTTACATTTGGGGATTGATTAGTGAAATCCGTAACATCGTTAAAGCTGCGAGACCTCGCACTATTGACGATGCTGTGGAACTAGCTAATACCCTAACTGATGAACTAGTGCGCACAAGAGAAGAAGATCGAAAGAAGGAATTGGCTCAAAAGATTACCCAAGGATTTAGAATGGGTAATGATAATAATAGGTTCAAGAAAAGAGGAAGGAGACAATCTGCACAACCGTCTTTTTGCAAAAATTGCAAAAAGAATCATTTTGGAAAATGCAATGTAATCTACAACTTCTGCAAAATGGCAGGACATCGTGAAGAAAATTGCAAAAAGAAAACTATAGTTTGCTATAACTATGGAGAAACAGGACATTACAAAACAGAATGTCCTAAATTGATTAAAACCGCAGACAATAAAGGTAAACCAGCTGATGGAACAACAAAGAAGAATGCCCGAGCATTCCAGCTAACCACTCAGGAAGCCGAACTAATTCCCGACGTCATAGCTGGTACGTTCTTGGTCCACGACGTTTATGCAAAAGTATTATTTGACTCTGGTGCAAACCAAAGTTTTATCAATACTTCATTTTGCCAAGCCCTTAACTTACCCTTAACCACCCTTAGGCAAATTTTTACAGTCGAAATGGCAGATGGAAATTCTGTTAACATAAATAAAGTTTTGCAAGAAGGAAAGATAGAACTGTTAGGTCATAAGTTTTCTGCAAAACTGCTACCTATGAAGTTAGCCGGATTCAATGTAGTGTTAGGAATGGATTGGTTGATATCCAATCATGCTCGAATCCTTTGTGATAAGAATTCCGTAGAAATCAGTACTCCCACAGGAGAGGTAATTTTAATTACAGGAGATAAACCACGTAAGCCCATGAAGTTCATATCAGTAATGAAAGTTGCTAATTATGAACGAAAACAAGGAATAGTATATATGATTTCAGTAATCATTAGTACTAAGGGTAAAGAACTTAAGGAAATTCCTGTAGTTTCAGAGTATCCGGATGTATTTCCAGAAGATTTACCGGGATTACCTCCAGATAGGGAAGTAGAATTTAGGATTCATCTAATTCCAGGAACTACACCAATAGCTAAGGCACCTTATCGATTAGCACCCACCGAAATGCTAGAATTGAAAAAGCAGTTAGATGAATTACTAAGTAAAGGATTTATACAACCTAGTTCATCCCCTTGGGGAGCACCAGTGTTGTTTGTGAAAAAGAAAGATGGATCGATGAGAATGTGTATCAATTATAGAGAACTAAATAAAGTTACAATTAAGAATCGATACCCATTACCTAGGATTGACGATCTTTTTGATCAACTTTAAGGCGCTAGGTATTTTTCTAAGATAGACTTAAGATCCGGATATCATCAGTTAAAAGTACAAGAAGAAGACATACCTAAAACTGCTTTCAGAACTAGGTATGGCCATTATGAGTTTACAGTCATGCCCTTTGGACTAACAAATGTCCCAGCAGCATTTATGGACATGATGAATCGAATCTGTAAACCATACTTGGATAAATTTGTAATCGTATTCATCGACGATATACTTATTTATTCCAAAAGTCAGGAGGAACATTGCGAACACTTGCATGCACTCTTAACTTTGTTAAGAAAATAAAAGCTTTATGCCAAAAAGGAAGTGCAATTCCTAGGACATATGGTGAATCACGAAGGAATTCACGTAGATCCTGCTAAAATAGAAGCAATTACCAAATGGAAGGTCCCACAAACAGCTATGGAAATTAGAAGTTTTCTAGGCTTAGCTGGATATTACAGACGATTTATTAAGGATTTCTCTAAGATAGCCGTACCTTTGACTAAGCTAACCTGTAAAGCCACAAAGTTTGAATGGGGACATAGACAAGAAGAAGCTTTTAAGATTTTAAAGCACCGATTGACGAATGCTCCAATTTTAGCATTGCCCGAAGGAATAGAAGATTTTGAAGTATATTGTGATGCTTCAAAATTAGGATTCGGATGTGTGTTGATGCAACGCAAGAAGGTAATTGCGTATGCCTCCCGGCAGTTGAAAAAGCACGAGGAGAATTATACGACTCATGACTTAGAATTAGGAGCCATAATTTTTGCCTTGAAAATTTGGAGACATTATCTGTATGGAAGTAAGTTTACTGTTTATACAGATCATAAAAGTTTAAGGTATATATTTGGGCAGAAAGAGTTAAATATGAGGCAAAGAAGATGGATGGAAGTTCTAAGCGATTACGACTGTGATATTCAATATCACGAAGGAAAGGCAAACGTAGTTGCAGATGCCTTAAGTCGTAAGTATCAGGAAAAACAAAAGCGAGTCCGTGCTCTTAGATTAAATCTACAAGTAGATTTAATGGAACAATTAAAGAAAGTTCAGGAAACAGCAATCAAGGACGATGCTGAAGGAATGAAAGGTTATATAAAGGAACTAGATCAAGGAAATGATGGAATTTGGAGATTCCACAAGAAACGAATTTGGGTACCTAAGCAAGGAGAATTAAGAAATAAGATTTTAGAGGAAGCTCATAAATCTAGGTATACTATGCACCCTGGAAACAATAAGATGTACCAAGATTTAAGAAAGAACTTCTGGTGGATAGGAATGAAGAAAGATATAGCAAGATATGTTTCTAAGTGTCTTACTTGTTCACAAGTAAAGGCTGAACATCAGAAACCTTCAGGACTACTACAACAATTGGAAATGCCTGTATGGAAATTGGAACTTATAACAATGGATTTTGTTACTAAGTTGCCTAAAACAAGAAAAGGTAATGATGCGATTTGGGTAATTGTGGATCGATTAACCAAATCAGCTCATTTTCTACCAATGAAGGAAACTTTTAGCATGGAAAGGCTAGCCAAGTTGTACGTAGACGAAGTGGTATCTTTACATGGAGTCCCACTCTCCATTGTATCAGATAGAGATAGTCGTTTCACTTCTCATTTTTGGAAAAGTTTCCAGCAAGCTATGGGAACTCGACTAAATCTGAGTACGGCATATCATCCACAAACAGATGGACAAAGTGAAAGAATGATCCAAACTCTAGAAGAAATGCTTCGAGCATGTGTAATAGATTTTGGTGGAAACTGGGATGATCATTTACCATTAATTGAATTCTCCTATAACAATAGTTATCATTCAAGCATTGAAACTGCTCCATTTGAAGCACTATATGGACGTAAGTGCAGAACTCCAGTTTGTTGGGCAGAAATAGGAGAAAGTCAATTATCAGTTCCAGAAATTGTGCAAGAAACAACTGATAAGATTACTCAAATCAAGGAAAGACTGAAAACAGCTCGAGATCGTCAAAAGAGTTATGCAGATAATCGCCGCAAGCCGTTAGAATTTCAAGTCGGAGATAAAGTACTATTGAAAGTTTCTCCTTGGAAAGGAGTTGTTAGATTCGGTAAGAAAGGAAAACTGAGTCCAAGATACGTAGGACCATTTTCAGTGATCCAACGTATAGGACTAGTTGCTTATCGTTTACAACTACCAGAAGAGTTAGCTGGAGTACATGATGTATTTCATGTATCCAATCTCAAGAAATGTTTAGCAGACGAATCTCTGGTAGTACCTCTTCGAGATATAGAGGTAAACGAAAAGCTAAAATTTGTTGTGAAACCTCTTCAAATTGAAGATCGAAAGATCAAGTTTCTCAAACATAAACGACTAGTTTTAGTCAAAGTCAGATGGGATTCAAAAAGAGGAGCTGAATACACTTGGGAGCTGGAATCAGAAATGAAGAGAAAGTATCCTCATTTATTCCAGTAAATCTCGAGGACGAGATTTTTATTAAGGTAGGGAGAATGTAACAACTTTCATCAAAAGTCCTAAAAATTATTTTAATTTGGCCAATAGGAAACCCTAATTGAGAAACTCAAGTGATTCTGAACAAACCCTAAAATTTTCAGAATAATTGGAATTAGAATCAGGGCCCCTAAAACTCAGGGGGGTAAACCCTAATTGATAATTATCTTCGAAAAACGCTGTCAAAATTTAGTTACGTTCAAATCACAACTCACCAGGCCTATACTAGTGACAAGGCTACCCTAGGGTAGATGTGTACCCCAGGCGAGTCGCGACAGCATCCATGTCATCTTCCGCGACACGCGGGGGATGCCAATTTCACGTATAAATACAGGGCCTTAGGACTTGAATTCTGTCTTTGGAACGACGTAAATTCGCTTTACGTAGGCTGAGTTATAACAGAAACAGTCCACAAAACACACACTGATCACGAAGTGCTGCCACAATCAGGGTAATAACTCGATCGCTATTACGATTCAACGTCCGATCGATTATAACTATCAAACGATTGTTTAAGTGCCGCTCAAATTGATTTTATACTTTGTTATTCATCGTGATTTCGACTTGAATGTTTGAGTGCTGTTCGAAATCGGACTATACTCTGTCGTTCGTTGTGAATCCGCTGAATTGTTAAGTATTGCACTTGTAAATCGTTGTGAGGGTTAATCTCGTGAATTGTCGTAACTGCTGTATTAGTTACTAACCTGTTTGTGTGTGCATTGTTATTTAAATTAGGTTAATCAAGGCTAATCAGTAGGCTTATACTCTGCTCGTTAAATCTACAATGTGAGTCATTCTCTTTTTATCAACTGTTTTACAATACTCCAAATTATTTTCCAAAGTTATAAATTACAGTGATTAAGTTTATGTAATCACCAAATTACAGCCGGTATGTGGGGTATTGTGCACATTACTACTGTTGTTATCACTTTAGGTGGGCGAACCTAAATTAGTGATATTCGTCATTCATTGGGGCAGCCAATGGTGATATGACCACAGTCACCGAAATGAGTCGAGTGACAAATACTGTGGGTAATTGGTTTGATATCAGAAACATTGTAATCTCTCTTAATACTGTGAATTATAACAAACGAGTCGTTTTAGTACAACTGAATGATTCACTCAGTATTTCCCGCTGACAAAACCTTTTTCAAACATGTTTCAAGTGATCTGTTGTGAGCAAAGGAAAAGTGCCGTGGAGCACTACAAGCTTAGAAAAGTGGCTCAATGTAAATAAATAAAGAAACATGTTTTGAGAAATAAAGATTTCTCAGCGAAATCACTTTATTGTAAATTATGGGATTTATCCCTATAATATATATAAACGAGCAGTTTAATATTAATCGATCCTGTTTAAAAAGACTTCCGCTGTCACTTAATTAGATACCATCGGATTTCCTGCCTCGCGGCTCTGGACCGGGTCAAACCGGGGCCAAGGGCCGTGACAGTTATTTCAACTTTTATAATCAAATCATCACCATTAAGAGAGCTATGGTTAGATCCTGATGGCACAAGCGAATGCCAAGAATATAAAACATGAAAACAATGAAGTCAAACTGGATTCAAACGGGTCGACTGAGAGATGCTCGACACTTAATCAGAACGAAGATTTCGCAAGGGGTTAATCGGAAAAGGGATTCATTCTTTTTCGATGTTTGATGTACAACGACCGATCGATCTGTTCCTAACTGTGGTTTGATATGTTGTTTTTCATAAATCCTACACAACCCGCTCCTTTCACCTTCTCAACCTAGATTGAACCTGACGATAACCTTTACTTTTTAATTAACCCAGTTTGACCCTTTTGACTTAAATTACTTTATGCAAACCCACCATACTATCTTATAAATGATCCAAAATGACCCATATAAAAGTTTAAGGTATATTTTATCATATTTGAGTTGAAATGCCACAATCTTGCATGCATCTTCATAGCATTAGCTAGGTATTGCATGTAGATGCATTAGCAGTTGGAATGAAACTTTTGTTTTCTTGTTTGAAGTAAAAATGCACCATGTACCAAAAATATTAACTTTTTGTCTTTTTTATATAAAAACTTGTAGCATTTTGTTCTTTATATATCTAATAAGAATGGGAGGCTTGACAAGATTTGGAAAACCAAATGTGAAGAAAGAAAGCTACGTGAGCGGGTTGAAAGAGATTAATGGGAGTAGCGAATGCAAAAACAATTGAAAGGCGTTATGAGAAAATTAGATTGTCCGGGTACTTAAAGGTAGTTTTTTGTGTACTATTTCGATTAATATCTTAAAAATTGTTAGTTTTGTAATATGTAATAACTTGAGTTTATGTTATTGTATCTGTGGTTAATTTGTAAACAAGATTGTATTAGATATTTTCTACATTTTTAGCTGAAAAAAACTGATTTTTATTTATTGTTTTTAGATTTTTTTTTTGTTATTTGTCGGAAATTCGTAGGAAACCGAAAATTAATGTATTGTCAAAAAGTTGTTGGAAAATATATACTTAAAGAAAAATATTTGTGGGAATTTTGTAGGTAAAATTAGAATTTATTTGTCGGAAATTTGTAGGAAAAATTAAAATCTATTTGTCAGAAATTTGTAAGAAAAATAAGAAATTATTTGACGAAAATTTGTAGGAAAATTAGAATTTATTTGTCGGTATTTTGTTAGAAATTAAAAAAAATATAATAACATTAATATTATCATTATTAAAAAAATATTATTATTATCATAAAAATATATTTTTTTATTTGTAGGGAATTTGTAGCAAACTGTTAAGAGAAAATTTTATAATTTTGTAGGAATTTTGTCGTAAAATAAAAATAATTATTCGTAATTATGGATAATTTTTCTTATTAATGTTATTAATTTTAAAAGTAAAATATCATAAAATAAATACAAAAACAGGCATAATTGTCGAAGAATTATAGAAAAACATAAAAAAAACAGTTTGTAGGTATTTTGTGGCAACGCTTGTGACGATAGATTTTTGTCGAAAATTTGTGAGAAATTTTGTCATAATTTTGTAGCTAACATGATTTTCGACAAGCTTATTTTGCACGAAATGTTTTGTAGCAAATTTGTAGGTAAGACCAATTTCTTACAAATTTGGTTGTCACAAAGTAGGCACTTTTCTAGTAGTTTAGGGAAATAGACTAGTTTCGTTAAACTATGAGTTTGACCCTGCTTACAAAAAGTGAATGTGTATATTTACTAGGTGTATTTAATTAGTACACTATTAATAGCATGAAAATATATGACAAATATTATAACAATTGTTAGTCTATGTTTGATCATATACATCTTAATATAGTGTCATTTAATATAACGTCAGAATTAAACATGCTTTATTTCTTGTTAGTACATAATGTCTAATGCTTGTGTCTTTTTTATTTGGCATTTATATATGGTAGCACTTTCATTAGATAGTTTTGAATTGTAATTTTTTGAATTTGAAAATGTAAACACTACGCATCAAGTGATGCGCAGAGCGGCATTGGTACGTAGCGTATCAATGATACGTTAGTAGTGATGCACATGAGTGGTGCGCTGGGGCAATTTGCCTATATACAGGATAGTGTTGCGCTACTAGTGTCATAACTTTGGATGCTAGCTTTGTAAAGGAGTCAGCGTGTAACAAAGTGTTGCCGAAAATTTTTACAAAACATTTAATTACTTCTATGTGTCATTCTCACTCACTTTCTACGTATTCTGCATGATTGATCATGTTAAAGCAGGTTTCTTATCGTTCTACGATGTCTAATCATGTTTACGAGACCATGCCATGAATATTATTTCGTTGATTTTTGAAGCCTTTTTGTGTTTTAGAGCATTTTCACCATCAAATTTCATCCCTTTTCTTTTCACAAGTCTTATTTTTCATCTTTTATCATAATCACCAAAGAAATCACCTAAAAACGCTCAAAAACAGTCGAAATTATGGCAAAATTTCCAACTCGTGTGTTACGCTAGATAAAACGCATCAATGATACGTGCGCACCACAAGATACGCACGCATCACTAGATAGCGGTATGTTAGTTTTTATGATACGCGTCAAGGGGTGATACTTTGCTTGTGATACGCTTCAAGTGTGGTACGTTCAGAAGTGTGATATTCTCCATAGTGTGATATGCTAGGATTGAAGAGTTTTGAAAAATTTCTAAAGTGTTAACAATGGAAGACTTTAGAGCGTTTACTAGCCTTAGGACCCGTGTATTACACGGGTTGATTAAAGATAATATCGCTTCATCATCGTTGATTAAAGATAATTCTAGAAGATTTGCAGTACATTCTTATATATACCGACAGAGCCATATTCGGCCCATCGCCTTCATAAAGATCGCTTTTATAACCTACTTTAATCTTTTCGACCTGTCAACCCCGCAAGAATGCTTCAATACGTGTTTTGCAGAATAAAAAGAGGCTGGGGCTGGGACTTCTATCCAGCTGTGAACTCGCCTCTAAACTTCCTTCGCAAAGTCGCATTCAGCCAAAATATGGTCTGAAGTCTCTTGCGTGTTGGCCCGTTCATTTGAAGTCGGAAACACCTAATGTAATGAAAATACATGAAATGCATATTATTGTAATACTTAGAATATAGCATTACTCCAAAACCTCTTACCAAGTATTGCGTCATCTTCATTCACAAAGCATGGTCCAATCTACCGTTGCGAGCAAACCTGATTCTTTGCAGTCATTTAGTTCATTTCGTTTCTGCTTGATAATACACTATGGTGGTTTTCCGTCATTTTTTTAGTCGAGAAGGACCTCTAACTGTGGATAAAATTCGAAATAAAAATACAATATTAGGGTATAAACATATATAAATAAAAAAAGGGTAGAATGGTCATTTATTAAATTATAATCAAAATTGGGTATATATGATATTTCTTAAATACATTTGGCTTGACCAAAATCTGTTTATACCTACCGGCTCTTTTTTCCACATTTGTCAGTAACCGATCAGACTAAAAGAAAACGGGTCGACAATCGCCAAAACTGTAATTACTAATGCATAAAATCCCTATGTCGTTTTATTAAAAAGTTTTTATTGCCTTCATTAACTTATTAAAGAACTCAAAATTTTGGACCAGATTCTGGGTCTAGCTGGCTGACCCGTTTGAACCGCTGCACAAAAGTTACCTGTTTTAACCCAAATTCCTCTCAAATTTTTTAACCAGAAAGTGAATTGAAGTAGTAGATTTAAAACATTTAAATAAAACTTTGGGCAACTTCAACCCATTTGACCTGTTCGACTCGTTTCATTTTTTTGTAAGTTTTTATGTCCAACAAATCCAGTCCATGATAGATCAAATTTAAGCAAAAACTTTTTTTCAAGTAAATGAGTATAAATTACCAAAGTGCTATATCAACACCAGTTGGGATGTATCGATTCAGTTCCTTCTGAAGGTTTGAGTATCGATGTCCAAGCATCACCATTTGTTGCTCCTGCAAGGATCAAGGTCCCATATACATTAATAACTTTAATATATTAAAAAACAAATGCGTGCCGCAACAACCAAGCTGATACTTTTTAGAAAGACCCATTTTGACCTAGAACCCAGTTTTGACCACCTAGTCGAGAGGCCCGTTTTTGCCAAGCTTACTTATTTGGTACATTAGTAATTATAAATTCTTTTTCAAGCACATATCAAGTTGCACATAACGGAATACTTTTTTAGAAAGACCCATTTTGACCTAGAACCTAGTTACTATGGACCAGGTGCTAACATGAAGCTTATCTGCAAGTCCCCATGGCCTTCCCATTTCAAAGAACCTAATGGAGGAACTGGATAACAATTCAAATTCATTACATTAGTCATTAGTCACAATTTAAGTTAGTCTCCGTCATCTCCCAATGAGCCAATCTATTTGAAAAGAATACTCGTAAGTGAAGCTAATCTTACTGAATATCTACCAGAACCTTAATTCATCAAGACTTCGTCTCTCTGCTCTCTGTTGTCACCAAATATCATCTACCATATTTTTACTCTAAAACATGAAAAAAAACCTAAATCTTAGTATAACATATTCAAATAACGGACAAAATAGAGTATATGTTCTGATTGAAGAATCCATTGACAATTAAGTTCCGTATAGAGCAAACTGTTGTTAATAGGTACAATTCATATTATTCATAGACCCAGAGTCTAACTAAAAACCCCAATTATGACAACATGAACATAATATATCTCCATTACAACTTAATCATGTTAAAGATAGAGGACTCTCTTAAATTCTACCAGACTCCAAAAAGCAGGCTATACCATAACTACATACCTGGAATGGACTCCTAAAAAGTAGGCTATACTATAATTACATACCTTAAATTACGAGTCGCATGCTTGTTCCACAAATGCATAACCCATTCTTGTCCTTGAATATTTTTTATCCTCAAGTTACTGATAAAATGCACAACCACCATATCTGCAAACTTCTTAGATATGCACTAAAATTAAAGACAAAGTAAATATTATATATTGTACATATTATTATGAAGATACGTATATAAACAGAGTAATAAAATTTAAAAAAAAATGCACAAAAACGTACTGGACTGGCAGTCACTTGGTATGAAAAAAATACCCGTTTAACCAGTGACCCAACCCGCCCATTTTTATACCTGAAGAATTATATGGAGTTGACCCACTAATATTCGTCTTTCTGCATTAACTCCACAATTAATGGCAGCCACATCATATCATAAGCCTCAACAGCTTCTACTTGGGTGAGTTGTACCATAACTGTAAATAATATGCTGCAAGACGTAAATAACATGAAATTTAATAACATCTTTTGTCAAGAATTTAAGAAATGTTAGGGCCTATCATGTGGTTGTTTGCTTGTTTCCAGCTACGCAGCCAATCCGAGCTTGTGATTCCGCCATTTTGATGGTGTCTTAACATTACAAACAGTAAAGCAACTAACTTTGATTTAAGTAGAATATATAAAAATTGATGAAGATATATACTGCATGGGTCAACCAAGTTATCTATTAAATACTATACATAATGTAAACAGGTTGAACGGGTCAAAAGTCACTCAATTTGTATTTAAAATGCGTAAAACATCCTATTTTTGTATGAATGTAGATCACCACTGTAATAGTATTGTTTTTAAAATCTATAAATACACATACAATCATACATATGTATAAATTTAAAAAAATAAAACGAAAAAAGTTACCCCTCCGGACCCAAACCCGATTTGACCTTTTACCTAACCTGTCCACTATGCTACTTCTAGCTATTAATTACCATTAACATCCAATTTATCATTGACTTGATCATATTAATTACCAATATACCAGGATATATACATGCAAGTTCCGTTATTCGCCCAAGAGTACTAAAAGATAACCAAGGTAACAACTTGCATTTAAGCTAATTATTACAAACATCTATGTCATACGGTCCAATATCTCAAGATGCAAAGATTCCACCTTTACAACTTCTTCATCACCAGTAATCAAGAAACTACTGGATATCATCACCCACCAGAAAAGAAATTCATAGCAGACCTAGGGTTTTACACCAGAAACTCCTTAGACTTTACAAATCAAAATAATTCTCAGATGAAAGAAGTCATGCAATTTACGAAAAGCTCTAAAAGTATAAAACACAAAAGTGAAGACAAATAGGATTACCATGTAGAAATCTAAAGACCGACGCCACCAGAAACAGACTCAAATGGCTGCCAGCAACTACGACCTCTTTCAAAACAGATGAAAAATGCCATGTGAAAACAGAGTCAAATCAGATCTCCAATATTTCACCTGATAATCGCAATTGCCCTGCAAAGATGCAAAAAAAAATCACATATTGCTTGTTATCTTTTTTAGGCTCAATTGCTTGTTAATATTAGAACCCACTCGACCTATGTGATCCTTTTTGTTTATGTCAAATTATAATAGCTTATCTTGCCAACTAATAAAAAATTCAAATAAAAATGACCTTAATATTAAAGTAGCTACTTCATTTGCTATTCCAATCCTAGAAAGATGAAATTCCATGTCTTTAGCATCATCGTCATCAATAACGTGTTAAATTAAAAATACATGAAATTCCTTACCTTGCCGCCGGGTAATAGCATCACAGCGGTCCAAAGCTGTGACCGAATCCCTAGTCGCTGCCGAAGCCTCATCGCCGAACTCACTTCACCATTGCATGTCATCATCTTCATCCGCTCATCCATCGTTACACACATTACGATCCTATCAATTTCCATCTCAGATTTATTATATCTCAACTGCAGGCTTATTACATATTTTCCATCAATTAACACAGATTGATGTAATTTCCAATCTTACTTAAAAAAATATACATCTGCAACATGAATCTTGAATTAAGAGCCGACCAATTTGACTTAAAAAGTCAACATAATTCATTTTTTACAACAAACAACGGACTGACACAAGACAAAAACAAACCAAACAGTTGCACAAAATTCAACGATTACAAAGCAAACAACAACCGGATCTAAAATAGAACACAAATGAGAAATCAAATTAACCTAAAACTGAAATCAAACCTGAAGAGCTTTAATGAAGCTGATACTCGTCTCCATTGACGGCTCATTGGTGTCATCAAAACAATCAATCAACATCCATAGGTTATAATGATATTTAAAGAGAGGAAGACTCATTGGTGTGTCCAATCCAACCGACCCACTTCGACCTGTTTGACTGTACCTATTTAGACCAGTTATCCAACCTTCCTATCACTCCTTCCAATTGTAAACAATCCTTAAAAGATTAAAGAAAAATGGTTGAAAGTTATAAAGACAAATAAACAGGAACTCGATGACATTTAAAGCAAAAATTTAAATACCTCTTTGATCAAGCTGGCCAATCTAAATGCGACTTTAACAAAGTATAAAAGAGTACAAATTGTACTGAGGGCGCTGGAAGCTTCGCCGGAAAACCTTTCTTTATGGGGTCATGCTTGCTGGTTTTCATAGAACAAAATATGTATCCGCTGGTGCAAGTATCACCAAGAACCATGATGGCAGCAGTTGCAATACCACCACCTCCATTCCAAGACCGCAATAAAAATGAAAACACATTCACCATGATTGTTTAAAGCAGGATAATTCATCCACTCAACAACAACATTAAACTCCAAAAATCAAATTATTACTCACCTCTTTACTCCTACATAATATTCGTAAACCCTTACGAATGTGTACTATAACATTCAATATAAAGTGGTTTCATACTATAACTTAGGGTTTATGAATGATTTAAATGTAAAAATTCTACTTAACGTTTTAAGAAAATATACCTAATGAATGTGTGTTTATACCTACAGAAAACACCATCGGATTGGATATAAAGTACAACATAATGAATACTTGTACATTGTGCTAAATGCTTATACATAAAGTGAAAAAGACCGAATTCCCCTTTAAGCTAACAAAAAGAACGGAAATACCCCTGAATTAACGGAGAAAAATGGATTGAGTTAACGAACCGGATGAAAATGGCAAGATTTCAAACCTTTTATAACCATATGCGGAAAAACAAACCTTTAGACGAAAGTGCAAAACTGGCTAAACCTCAAGGACATTAACGGCATTATACTCTAAATAAATTATCACTTATAGGTGAAATACAACTTACAAATTTTAAGCGATTAGGAAGCCTCAAGATAAAATGCTTAATTGATATCGTGTTTAGCAAATACCTGCCTGCATTTATTGTTGCCATATAAAAGTCCAGTCACCTTAGTGCAATTACTGTAATAACCTAATTGAAATGGAAAGATGGAAATGAGTTGAACCGGTCACCTTTTGCATTAGTGTTGGCATCATTTCCGAACTCTCGGGTATTCCATGCTCTAAATATGCCTGTCATATTACCTAACCCTTGTAACACTTTGAAAAATATATGTCGTTGACACTTAACAAAATAAATGGAATCATAAAAAAAAATATACTTACATTCATCATACAAATATTGTAAGTGTTTATCCAAAATGCAAGCTTTTGCTGATGTGTTAAACCTTCTAAGTTGACGGAGGCCAGCTTCTCAAGGAGGAGCCTAAACATTATAGTAGCGCATAATTAATAATCTATGAAACAATTTATTTATTTTTTTATAATAAGAAGATTTGTAATTTTATATCAAAACATCATATGGCTAAACTTACTTGAGTCTACGATCAAGAGGGATGCATTCATTTTCTTTTTAAAATCAATAGAACCAGTTTCAATAGCAAAAAGATCCTTACACGAGCCAATATCTCTCATCTTTGACTTCAAACAGACACCGTAAGGATCCCTAAATGCATGCCCTCGACCACCACTGGTTAGATCCAACGACATTAAATTGGAGAACGCCTCTGCATCCACCGTTTTAGCTTTCAGTTTGCTTAATCGGAAAAATATTCCAATCAAGCATTTCAACACATTTTCAGATATCTTGTTGCATTACTTTCAGCTTCCACAATTCTATCTCATGAAGATGAACTTGAACAGCTTTCTTGAGCCTTTTCTTGGTCCACTAACCTGTTCAGTAGTTATGCAATTGCAAGTCAGATCATTTAGCTTCCAAAAGTTGACTTTTGAGTTCAAACAGAACTATTTGTAGGGGTGTTCAGTATTCGATTCAAAATCGAAATTCAACTCAATTCGAATTCGATTATCAAGCTTCGAATTCGATCTCAAAATATTCGAATTCAAGTCAAGTAATCGAATGCGAATTCATGATTTTCAATTCGATTTGATTCGAATTAGAATTATACATATATATCTTTTTATATTTATATATACATGTATACTATATATACACATATATGGAGAAAACCTTCTAAATTTGGGTCCAACTTTAAAAGCCTTTACAATTAGTTTGTAGTAGTTCTAAAAAATAAAGGTTAAACATTTTATTAGTTAGGGTGAATTTGAACTTAATCGAATTTATTTGATTCGATTCGAATTTGAGTTTCTAATACGAATCGAATCAAATAAATCATATCTTAATCAATTCAGGTACAAAAATATAAAATTTGAAATTTTTTATTCGATTAATTCAAAAGTTCGTTATTCAATTCGTTGAACACCCCTAACCATTTGTGCCTCTAAATCAATACGAATTCTTTAAGGTTCTAATAAAGATTGATGACTACAACTTTGTAACAAAAGAAAGCTCTAATTTAATTATGATTTCAGCTTGAAATTCAGATTTTTTTCATTAATCTCTCCTCTTTGTGGCCCAATTCAGTTAACATTATAATTCCTACCACATTAAGCATATTATATAGAAAACTTGTAATCATCAACCACAATTTTCTTTAATTGACTCAAACAAAACCATGACTTAGATTGCATAACTTTCACCTTTTAAAGTCAAAACGGATATTATACGGCAGTGGCGAAGCTTGAAAAAAAATTTCGAGGGGTCGGAAGGCATTAGACCTAAAAAAAATTTCTATGTTCGGTCGAGCATCGGTGATGCGATTCGGGTCGGGTCGGGTAGGGTGTCGGTGATGCGATTCGGGTCAAACATTAATATCAAATTAAAAGCCGTTCTCAAACATTAAAACGTAAACATTGTTTAACAAACAATTGAATAAAGATACCAAAACATTAAAAAGAAGAGGAAGGTGGGTACCCGGTTTAGTTGGATGAAGAATTATAGTTCTGCTCGTCTTCCTTTAAGATTTTTGAATTCTTCAATTATGGACTCCGAATCAAAGTTCTCAGCAATCTAATAACAAATGTGAACAAATCAACCTAAGTTTCAAAAATTCTAATAGCTAGAGAAAGATTCAACAAGTTTAGGGCTAAAACTCACATCTAATTTCAACCTAATTCATATAAATTGGAGCCCTAAATCAAACCTAAACATAAAAATTAACATACCTGAGGATGATTGAACAAGTGAAATCTCGAACTTGAAGTCTCGAAGTCGAACAGTCGAACAAGCAGCAGCCCAGCAGCCAGTCGCTTTCCCCAGCCCCTGCGTTTTTCTTCTGTTTCTTCTGTCTGCGCCCTGGTCGAACAAGCAACAATTGAAATCAGATGATTATTTGGGCTTACATTCATATTGGATTTAATTTCTTAAATGGGCCATGAGTTTTGATTTGGTTATTTTGGGCTTATGATAAAAATACATAAAACACTCTTTTATTTGGGCAAATTTAGTATTTTATTTGGGTTATATAATTTATTTTTTAGAAAACCGGAGGGGTCGAACACGTATATAGATAATTTTTTCTTTTAGAAAACCGGGGGGTCTAACATAATTTTTTTTTTAAACCGGGGGGTCTAACACGTATATCCCTAAAAATTTCTATACGAAAAACACATACGTAACACTACTAACCGAAAAGTTCGGAGGGTCGGGCGACCCCCCCCCCCGCCCCTCACATGCTGCACCCCTGTTATACGGTACCTGTGGTTTAGGAGGCCTGCATTTTCCGGCAGTTTCAAATTTGATTTGAGGTTTTCTCACTAAACTTTGCATTTCCTCGGGTAACCTTTTAGGTGAACTCTTAACTTTGCTATTGTATAAGATGCATAAACTATAAATAAAAAAGATTGTAAAATTTGAATGTCATTGCACAATTTGAGTGCAAAATGTCAAATGAAGGTCCAGATTATTTAAAGAAATAAAATCCTCACATGCATGTCCAGATTGTTTAAAAAGTGGTCTACTACGCAACTTGAATGCAACCAAATAAACTGAAATGTCTTTGTGCCAGTGTGTGTATATACAATTTAAAAATTGAAATATTTTTCAAACTTATGGTTTGGTTCGGTTTTATACGGTTGGTTGGTTTTTGGTATAAACCGTAAACCAAACCGGTTTGAAAGATCGGAAACCAACCGACCGAAAACTAAGAAAAAATACTGATTGCAAAACCAAATCGGTGACCGGTTTGGACGGTTTCCTCAAAAATTGGTCAACAAAGGGATTCACACAAAGTTACATGATAATTACAGAACTAAAATCTGGATCGCATACCTCATACTTCATCCTTATGAGTCAATACTTCACTTTGCTACCTGCCTACCTTATATAGGTATTAAAATGTACCATGGATCCATAACATATGTTAGCTTCTGCACAAAAGTGGATCGTCAATAATGAACATCATCTCGAGTTATATAATCGATATGACGATATCTAAGCAATTTAATACATGTAAATTTCTGAAATGGTGATCTGGACAATACGTACCTAGAGTGTCAAATAAAGGGACAGAATGAGGCCATGAGCTTTGCATGCCTGCAGAAGACTCAATGAAATTAGTTTTATGTCCTTGCACATATTCAAAATCATGAAAATTAAAACTGATTACTTTTGTACCATTGCGATAAGGGATTCAATTCTGGAAGTGTGCACCTGCAACAAAATAATCAACAACCAAAATAAGTTAAACCATCTAACTATCAATAATTTCAATCACCAAATTATATACTTTCAATTCTTGAAGGCCCGATAATCAGTTTGAAACCAACAAAACATAAGAGTAGTATAATAAGAAGCTTACAGCTAAGTCAGCCTCTTCATAAACTGTAATCTTCTACATGTTTAACATACCCTTCACCACATGTACTTCCAGACCTTCAACTCTTGCACAACTTTCTCACACTTGTTTTGCGTCGCCTTACACCGATCAGCGGGCTGTAGAGATCTCCCTGCTCTCACATCTCTCTCTTTATGCATATGACCTGAACTCATTTCCCAACCTGCCATTTTATCACCTCTGCTTTAGAGACGATACAGCCAACAAAAAAAACAATGAACGATCATCTGAATAAATTCGAACAAATAAAACTGTATAATTAATCTGTAACGATACCTGATCGTGTTTAGGCTTTTTAATTCTTCACAACTTCTTCATGAAAAGCTAAAATAAAGCTATGTTATTATCTAATCGTTGGTCAAGAATACCTTTACATCGCCTTGCTTCCAATCTCTTTAAGATCCTGAAATTTCAAAACCTGAAAATTCCCAAACAATAATCTTGCAATTTCAATTTTAAGCATAAAATCAAAACCCTTAACACAACCCAACGGATGCATAAACGAAAAGATGAAAGACAAAGGAACAAAAATTCAAGTAAGTAAAGGAGGAAAGTGAAGAAATAACGGGATTATACAAACATCCAAAAGACGCACAGGAAAAACATTACCAGTTCACTTCACCAGAACCCTAATTCATCAATACCGTCTTTCCAACAGCATGCCAATTCTGAATTGGGGAGAACTTTATACAATGGAGAAAGAAAACAGTAGTATGGAAGAATTAGGGTTTAGATGCTTGAGTGAAAGAGAATCGTACGATGATGATTGGAGATTAAAAGTGTAAATAAAAAGTTTAGGCGAGATTTGCAAGTGGCGTGGAACAAATTAGGGTTTGCTAAGAGAGAGAATTCGTGTTAAAGAAGACAGATGATTGATTGAACTTTCCATATGAACACATACCACGGTTTCACAAATGACAATGAAGAAAAAACCTTTTGCCGCTCATCACAAGTGAAGGAGAACAGAGGAAATTCATTTTGCCGCTCAAAACACAATTATCAGCCTAAGTAGCTATGCCACATAAGCAAGTGATGTGGCAAAGATGAATTCTTTTAGTATAATAGATAGATGGATAGTTCAGGTGGAAACATTGTGCAAACTCTAAATCTAGACAACATCATGGGAACAAACAATAAAGTTTCGAAGCTAATTAGCATGGAAGAGTTTCTTGGTTGGAAAGAACGGTTTGAGGGTTACATTTTTGGATATGATGTTGATTTGTGGATAGCTATCGAGGATGAAATTTCAAGGGTGTTGAATTTTTACCAATTTCAAAGTCTGAAGGTGACAATAAGAAGAACTTTGAACGTGAAAAGAAAATGTATAATCAGTTGCAACAAGAGTTGACAGAAAACATGCTACATCTTCTAAAGAATCATAAAACTTTCAAGTCTTTATGGATGGCTTTTATAACAACTCTCCTAAATATATTTTTGGACACCCCTAAAGGTCCTAAAATATACCCCGTACGTGAGAAACAAGCCCAAATTAGCCCTATACTTAGAAAAATCAAGAAAGCGGGCCGCGACCCAGTCCTCTGGGTCCTTCGCGGGGCGCGACTGATCTTGTGTGACGGACAAGGCATTGCGCCACATGTCCGGTGAGTCAGCATAGCTAGGTCAATGACTGGCCAAAGCTATAAACGACACGCACTCTCTCGCGGGCCGCGAGAGAGTTAGTCTTGGTCTTCGCGGGCCGCGAGCCGCCATAGATCAGGCCTATAAATTGAGGTGAACGGCTCATTTGTTCAGTCGTTCAAAATCAAAATCTCTCTCAACTTTCTGTAGGCAAATATTATACCCGGGCATAATACCCACTATAAGCGAAGCTTTGCCTCGTTGTAAGTACTATAACCCTGCTATTACCCTACACGATCGATTTAGGATTCCGTAATGCATGTAGGCTCTGCCCGACTCAGTCATTGGAATTTTGTCTCGTGTGTACACCCGATTGATCTAGGATTCTGTAATGCATGTCGGCTCTGCCTGACTCAGTCATTGGAATTCTGTCTCGAGTTGTACGGTTAATGTGAATTGGGTTATTTTACTAACACGTGTGCATTGTTTAATTTTAATAGATAATGATAAGGAGAATAACCAGGAAGCCATAGTAGTATCACCTAAGTCAACAATGTAAGTACATTCACTTTTTCTCACTATTTGAGAGTACTTTTTTATGAGTCAAAATGTTTTACCAAAACCTCAAATGTTTTCAAATATAATTACAGTGATTAAGTTTTTGTAATTCTACAATTGTTGCCAGTATTATGGGGTTTGTATACAGTACTTGATAACCTTCACAATTGGGCACGGGTATCCAATGTGTGATATGACCATAGTCACAAATCTGTCGAGTGACAGGTACTGACCAAGTAATTGTGTAGATATAAACATGATTGTAATCACCCTTAATATTGTAATATGTAAACAACTGATGCTTTACCAAAATGGAATGTACTTGCCAGTATTTCTTGCTGATAAAATGTTTTCAAAACGCGTTTCAGGTAACACAATGTGAAAGCCAAATAGAAGCCAGCTGGAGAGCACTGAAGGCTTGGAAAAGTGGCTATAAAAGTTACCTAAATAAACAAGACGTTTTGTTTTCAATAATTATGGTTTATCCCTACAAATGTATTATCAAATGAAGTTGGGTTTTATCCCAATAAATTATTATTATTATTATAAAAGTTGGTGTTTTACTCTGATAAACATATTTCCTAACTACGGTCCTGATGTATTCTGCTGCCAAATAAATAAACACCGATACCACTGATACTGTCCTCGCGGCGCCCGCTCCCGGGGTAGGGGTCGAGGGCTGCGACAGCTTTACACAACAAGTACTATGGCAATCAAGACAAGATTTAAAGCAAGAAGGCTCTAATCAAGAAAGAACTTAAGATCTTTATGACTTATGAGTCTTAAAATGTGTCGTTACATGCCTTAATTGGGAGATATTGTCACTCGCTTGCAGAACTGGATGAGTACAAAATCGATATATCCAATCTTGAGAAGAATATCAAGCTTGCAGATGCTTTAAAGACAGTTAGTGGGAAAGTTTTCTCATAATGTTGAAAGGGCAAATGAGTTGGAGAACCATGAGTATTAATGTTTTTTTGGTAAGCTTAGGGCATAGGAATTGGAGCAAAGGAAAAAGTCAAAGATGCAATCTCAATTCATAGCTCAGGATCCAAGTCTGTATTTAAAGAATAGCAGCTCAAGCATAGTTCAAGGACCGAAGATTCAAACTGCTTTTATGTAACGCCCGTCATGTTATAACACATTTATAATATTTATGCACACATTTTATACAAAAATGCGAGCTTACAAAAACTTTGTTTAGATAACGATCACACATGATCAAAGTATTTGAGTTATCATTCTAACTAGTTTAAACATTCAAATGCAATTCTTAGTGTTTACATATTAACTAAAACAAAATAATTCAATGCGGAAGCTTGTTCGGTGTGTTCGGTTCTTGAAAGTCGCTTGATCTTGATCCGGAAATCTTGTGAGCATTCACCTAATGCGAAAACCACGTAAACTGTTAGTTTTGACAACGTTTAAACACGTATAATCAAGTTCTAAGGCCCAACAATGGAAGCAAAACAAAATTTCTGAGATATAGGTCGGTCGCGCCCCGCGACCGTTTTTGTCTCATCTTTCGCGGCCCGCGACAAGTGTCGCGTCACGCGACCCTCTTGTTGATTCGCCGTCGCGTAGCGCGACGGCCTATTTTTCACAGCAGGTTCGTTTTTGGTTTGCTGCAGATGCCCAGCTCAAGATTTAACCTAAATTACCAACTTAAAACTTGCATAACTTTTGCTATAAAATTTCGTTTTTCGTAATTCTTTTTCCTACGCGACTGTAATTAAATTACGGACCCGTCTAACAACATTGTTCACGTTAAAATCCGGTTTATAATCAGTTGGCTTATATTTCCACTATTTGATTGTTCGACCCGTTTGTCTACAAGTCCTAAAATTTGTTTTGTTATCATCACTTGTTTTCAACTATTTTACCCATTCCCGGGTTTACCTAACATTAGCGTTTCGATCCTCTACCGGGGGCTACTTACGCATTTACGTCATGCTTTATTTTCAAAGATTCAAGCATACTCTTTTTAACAATTTGACAAGTATAAATTTCTGAACTTTAGACCCAGTACCAAGGGTTCAATTGTAACAAGTTTAGCGTGTTCGCTTCATGTTTTACGCATTCAATGTTTTTAATCATTGAGTGATGACCCATTCACTGCAACATTCCAATTCGACATTGTTTTGACTCGTTTGGTTTGTTTTGACTCGTTTGGTTGTCTAATGGAAACCACCATACCAAGGACATACCAAACTTTACTCTAACCAATATTTTGACCCGTTTTGTTTGTCTAGTGAGCTTCATCACTTCAGCGACATAACGAGTTTGCAATTTGCGCTAATTTCAATTTCAACAAGCTAGAATTAATAAATAAACATAATGTAACGTTACCACGGTTACATACTTGCATAATTCATCAACGTTGGCTTCTAACCATAATTACCCATTCCCGGGCTTGTCAACCTTAGCGTATCACTTCCATTCCATGGTTTACGCTTTATAACCCAATTTAACGAGTGATGTTTAAGTCATTTCAAACACTACCAATTCGACCATTATTTAACCTGTTTGGTTTGTCGAGTGAGTTACATCACTTCATTGACGTTCCAATACGGCTATTTTAAACAATATCATCAACAAACATATTTATTTAACTATTTTGACCCGTTTGGTTGTCGAGTGAGTTACATCACTTCATTGACATACCAAACGCCATCATTTTCGCTATATCAATATTAAACATATCTACGACTAGGTTTATCTACATAAGTGTAACGAGACGACAAGTCACGTACCTTTAAAGCGCTCCTTTCCAACGTGTGTCTCCACCGGCTTGTCCACTTGACGATCCGGATTCCTTGCCTATAGAGTTCAACCAAATATTGTTTAGAACTCCTTTCTCAACATATTACGCATAATTTGCCGTATGGTTCAAATATGCGTTTTTATCCGATTCTCAACATTTTATTACTCACTTAGGCATTTTAACGAACACCTAACGGGTTTAATTTTTACATAACTAGAATCAAGTTCACAACTTGTTATTTTTGCCCATTATAATCATACATTTCGATCCCATTATGTTAGGCATGCATTCTATTATCGAAATCATCTTATAGAAATCAAGTAACACTAATTTTGACAATCATGATTCTTGTGTTCGTCCTATTTCTACAAAACTCATTTATCCTACAAATGGATTATCATGAGCTTCACAATTTGAGCACATGTTCAACAAGTTATAGACTAGCGTTTATCCTAGACATGTTTTTCCTTACTAATTTCATCTATACATCACTTAATCAAGCTCATATTTCAATTTCACAAATCATCAAGAATTTGAGATGAAACCAAATGATGAAATTTTTGCATGCCTTATGATCACTTCACTGAGATAATCACTAATCTACGCTTGAAAGTCGATTTGGAACGATTTTGAGCCTCAATTTGATCAACTTGTTGAATCTAGGGTTTTGTAGGTGGGTTTGGTCGCCCCCCTGTTCCTGATCGATCCAGACACACACATCTAGTGTGTGTTTGGTATTTTACTTTTATTTTTATAATTTCAAGTTCCCAAATTAGCACTCTTGGCCCTCTAACTATTGCCAAGTTAAACCTTGGGTGTTTTAACCAAGTTTCTTTGTTACATCTAGACTTATGACTAACTAGGTTAAACAATCCTAGTTAACTTAGTGGGTTTGGGGAAATCATAACCCTTTTTATTTTAACTCCCATTAACTCGGGCCTCTTATGAATTTTATTTACTCAAAACTTTATTCTCTTTTTATTTACTACGAGGTTTATTTATTTAAATCCTGATAATTACCGGGTTAATATTTATCACCTACGGCATTTTACCCGTTCATTAATATTGACATGTTTTGATTACTAAAACCCGTTTTTGGGGTGTTACATTTTAATGTGAGCCCAGGGATAGCAACTATTGTGTCTGTCTTACATAGCTATTCTAGATGGTTTAGAGGGTTTCAATCATTCCCAATTTCAAGTGTGGGATGATCGGCAGGAAGTGCATTTGTAGGGTACATGTCGGGAAGTTATATGGATCAAAGTTCATCTTCAAATGATTTTTCAAACTTTCCACATCTACAACAACATAATCAACCAACAAACCACAAAACTCACAAAGTTAGGACAAGTAGTCAATCGATGTGAACGTAATGTGGTGAACTTACAACTAAGTGTTAACGAAAATGCAGGTTTGAATTCAAATAAGAGTTTGAATGCAGGTGATGGTTTGAATGCAAATGAGGGTGGGAATGCAAATGAGGGTGGCTTTGCAAATGAAGTTGTTGTTAATAAAAATGTTGGTGACAATGTAAAATATAAGGTTGTTCATAATACCATCCATTGGAATCTAAATGAGCATGTTAATGAGGCTTATTTTGTTAATGGTTTTAGTTTGGGAAATTGGCCTGTAATAATCCCAGCTAGACCTTATTGGTCATTAATAATCCCACCTCAGAATATTCACCCCACCAGTCCCACCTTTCACCTATTTTTCCTACAATGGTCCTCCTTTAAAAAAACTTAACGGAGTTAACCTTTTTTTCCAAATTACAAACAAATTTTTTTAGGGCTTTTGATTAGAACGACGATACGAGTCCATTGATGTAAAACTTGCCTCGAAACGGTGCTCCAAACGATGAAAATGACGCTTCAATTCGAGTGTTTAAATTTCCAATTAACCAAAAATCAAGTCACTTGGAGCACCATTTCTAAGTAAGTTTTACATCAATGGACTCGTATCATTGTTCTGATCAAAAGCCCTAAAAAATCTATTTGCAATTTGGAAAAAAGCTTAACTCCGTTAAGTTTTTTTAACGGAGGACCATTGTAGGAAAAATAGGTGAAAGGTGGGACTAGTGGGGGGAATATTCTGATGTGGGATTATTAATGACCAATAAGGTCTAGGTAGGATTATTACAGGCTAATTCCCCTTTTAGTTTTGATGACAATGACTTCTCCAGAGAATTCCCACCAAATGTTAATGCCAATCAGGTTGATAATGAGGACAATAATGTATGGGGAACAATGGGCATGAGGCTGATAATGGCGATGAAGTAGATAATGAGCATAATTTAGAAGATAATGAGAATGATAATGATTATTCAACCAATTACTTGTTTGAGGATTAGGGTGATTATTCTGATGATAGCGATTATTTGTTTGGCAAGGATAATGTTATGGAAGGGATGGAGGTTGATATGAGGGACTTCAATGATTATGTTGATATGATGAAGAGATTGTTAGTAACCTTAATTATGAAAATGTAGGTAACCATGATGGTTATGCTAGTGAAGATGTTATAGCTGGTGAGAATTTAAGCTATGAATCATTTGATAGCTTAACTGATGAATTAATGGATGAAGTTCCCATTTTAGATCTTGTTCTTCAAGAACACGAACAACCGAGTATATTCAACCAATTACAAATCGATGAGTGTGCAGAATCCACTGATAGATTTACCGAATGTACATAACAAGCTAAATAAACTTGTTAGTATTTGGTTCAACGGAGTTTGGATACAAGATGATGATCAGAGAATGAATGTATGGCTAAGGTTATTGTGTTTAGCAAATGAGAAAACCTATTTATAAAGTTTCTTCATTCCTTGACTTCCCATTTGCTAAAACCTCCCATTTGCTAGAAGTTCTCATTTTTCTAAAAGCTCTCATTTGCTAGAAGCTTCTTATGCTAAATTCTATTTAGCAATACTCTTACAAAACCTATAATCAAACTCTAATCCAATGACAAACACGCGATACAAACAAGACTCAATACTGATAACATTGTCTAAATGAGATCTCACAGCTATTGACACTCTTTGTGCACTAGCAGACTCCTCGTTGTTAATAGATAGAGATTTCTATCTTTAGTATTGATTAGGCTCAATATCGCTTCTTCATGTTGGAACGTCAGCCTCTTAGATGTATCAACAAACTCCTCCCATGATGATGCTTCCAAAATTTTATCTTTTCTCAATCTCTCAATCACGAGTGCTTCAAAAGATATAGGAGGAGGATTCTAACTCGGTATCTTGTTATCTGAGGAACAGGTTCACTTTTGGATGATGTCTGTTGTTGTGTGGTGTGGAAGTATCCTATGATCCTCGTGATGTCAGGCTGGAGGAACAGTTTGATATCCTATACCCTTAAAACGATGAGATCCATAAATTTGTGTAGCTTTCAAGTTTTCTTTTTAAACTTGAAAATTCATACTGAACGTTAGCATAATCTTTATAACTTTTATCAATTTCAGCCAAGTTATTGTTTATTGCATCCTCTTTGTCTTAAACTATAATTTTTAATTCAGGTGCATCTTTTGTTAAAGCTTCAATTCTTTCTTTATAAAAGTTTTCATCTTCTTTAAGATTTGCTTGATCCAAATTGTTTAAATCCTCAATAGGGATGAGCATTTGGTATTGGGTATTCGGTACCGGTACCCATTTTCCCCGTTTTTCTGTACCGGTATTTACAGGTAAAACACTAGAAAATTAATCTTAATGCGCCAACTCAAAAAAGTCTTGTCTCACACTAGAAAAATTCTTGACCCTCGATTGAAATCAAATAAGAATCGGCTGAAAATACTAAATTTGATAGACCCGACCCTCTTTGTCTCTTAAAACTTATCAGCCCACTTAAAAACTATTACGAACCGGGTTAATTTGTAGTCAAATGATCCACAACACTTTGTTACTATAAAACTTGGTCCATACAAATGATTCCTAAACAGTAGGCCCCAATTTAATAGCTACACACTTATGTAGTTATGGCACACAGAATTTGTAGAACAGGCCTTACTATCGTTTAAAATTTCGATTTCAAGAGCCCACTATTTATTATTGTAACTTTCGGTCCAATCACTTTGTTTAACAACCTTGACTGGCCCATAACTTCACTAAACATACTATAGCACAAGTTGCACAACAGTAAACCTATTCAGTTAAAAATAGCAATCCAATTCTTTGAATTAATCCAATGAGGCCCACACGTCTTTAAATCACGAACGCCCAATTAGATTGTGCTGTTGTTTTGTGTCTTTTTTATTCTGTTTTACGAAAGTCAAAACCCTTTGATCTTTCTAGCAGCTAAGACTACTCGGGTGTGTAGGAGACAAGTCCTTGAAGGATGTCACTCCACGTCATCATCATGCCAACGTTTAAGGAGGATGTCCCTCTAAGGATGGACCAAAGGAAATCAAGAATGGGTCTCCCCTATTTATTTAGTTTTTTTTTAATTCAACATGTTTTTTTTTAATACCAAAAATTAAAAGAAAAACATAACTTAAAAAACACACACAAACCGTCTCTATATCTATACCCCACTCACAAACCTTCAAATCATTTTAATTCTTCCAGACTCTTCTCTACACATGCTCTATTTCACACACACACACACGTCCTCTGTTTCACACACACTTTTTGTTGTTTTCCAGACTCTTCACCGATGTTCATTTCGCCAGAGTTTTTCACACACACACACACTTCCAGACTCTTCATTTCGTCGGAGTTTTTCACCGATCTCGTTCATATCGTGCTCGGAGGATCTTCAGTTTGCCGTAGTTCATCGAAATTTTTAGGTAATTCTGTTTACGAAGCTCTGTTTGTAGTGATTTTGTTATTTTTAGGTTAATATTGATTTTTTTTAAAAGTAGCCGTTGAACTGCATTAAAGTGGTGAGTTGGAGGGTCGGCTGCAATGTCTTGGCCAAGACAGAGAGGACGACGCCAGGGAAACGGTGTTGGGGACCGGCGTCGGGGCTAGACGGGGCAAGGCCGTCCCCGTACCGAGTAGCCTAAACTCATAAAATCATTTCTTATTCCCGAGACAACAATTTTTTTTTTAAAGGCGTTTCTTAGACTATGGGGTGTGGAGGAGCCCCATCCTTTGAGAATGGTCCTCCACGTCACTCGCCACATCACCACCCAAGGAGGATGGTCCTCCAAGGGTGTGGATGATGGCCCTCCACCCTTTATTTAATTTTTGGAAAAATTACACTTTTCGTCCTTTATGTTTATAGCTAGTTGCAATGGATGACCTTTACCTTTGATAATTACAATCACAGTCCTTTATTTGGAAAACTTAGTACGTCTTTCGTCCTTTAGCACTAACTTGGTTAAAATTTTCAGTTAAATTTATTTAACTAAGGGCAATTTAGTCTATCTACTTAATTATTTATAGTATAAATAAAAAAATAAAATCAAATATAAATACCATTTTTTCCCTTTCACTCACTCTCTCTCACTTTAAACACACACGCTCTCTCTCTCACTTTCTCTCTCTCTCTAAACAAACAACACAGACACCACCCCTGTCTTCTGATTCAGATCCATCACCACCGCCTCCATCAGATCTATTCATCCATCACCACCACCCCTGTCTTCCGGACACCCCGTCGCCGCCATCGGATCTATTCATCCATCACAGGTGACCTGCAACCTTTTGCTTCTTCTACACATCATAATCAAATTCAAGAAATTAAAAAACCATGTGCAGCCACCACCAAATATTCATCCATTCATCCATCACAGGTGACTTGCTGCCGCTCTCTATCTCCGACTACCACCAGTCACCACCTCCTCTCTCTGCAACCAAACCCCACCCTATCACCACCAAATCCGCCACTGCCACCACCACCAAAGCTGCGGCCACCACCACCAAATCAGTAACATTAACAACACAACATGAATGACCAACTTAAACCAACAATTCAAACCCAGAAACTCCCAAAACAACAAGATCAAACGAGAACAAAAAAGGGTTTTATTGATTATTACCAGTTCTCTTTATCCTCCTACCATCACCACCACCAAATCCGCCACCACCACTGTGACAGTCACAACACCAAATTCAACCATCACCAGCAAACCACAAATATCCCCACCCGATCTGAACCCACAATAAGCAAACCACAACAATCCCCAACCGATCTGAAAACACAATTTACCGGAACTATTCCCATCACTTACCGGAACCCTAGATTGAATCGGAATGGACATCTCGTTATATCATCATCGTCTTCCTCTGAATCTTGTCACATCATCCACGATCTACTTGATTTGAAACCCACTAACAGTTACCGTAGTTGCGATTTTACAGATCTGGGTACGAATTTGAGGAAGAAGAGTAAATACAGGCAGGATTAGGGGGTTATATGCGAAGATGATGGTGGTTTTCGGAGGTTGGGGAGGTGGTGGTGGTTGCGAAGATGGTGATGGCTCTCGGGTTACCAGAGGTTGGGGAGATGGTGGTTACGAAGATGATGGTGGTTCCCGGCGACGGCGATGATGCCGGATGATGATGGTGGTGGTGGTTGTGGGGAAACCTAGAGAGAGATAGAACTGAGAGAGAGAGAAGAGAGTTAAGAGAGAGAGATATCACTTTTATATACATATATATTTTTTAATTTAATTTCAGATTTTTTATTTTATTTATTAAATATATTTCAAATAAATTGTGTAAAATTACCACCTTACCCTCATGTGCAATGCACATGACATATTTGACTGAAAATTTTAACCAGGTTAGGGGCAAAGGATGAAACGTGCAACATGTTTTCCAAATAAAGGACTGTGATTGTAATTATCAAAGGTAAAGGTCATCCATTGCAACTAGCTATAAACATAAAGGACGAAAAGTGTAATTTTTCCTTAATTTTTTATATAAAAATTCAACATTTTTTTAAACATTATATAACTTATAAAATAAAAACATTACATAACTTAAAAAGAATATTACATCACTTAAAAAAATACTACATAACTTTAAAAAAAAAAAAAAAAAAACCTTAACCTAAAAAAAACACTAGATTGCTAAAAATTAAAAACCTAAGAATTCCATTTTTTTCATTTTACGCAAAATGTGACGGTCTTCTTCCGGATACGTGTTGATATCGGTTGTCAGTATCTTCCATTCCTCTATTTATGCCACCTGATGCTTCAACCTTTCCCGTTCGTCTACTTCACGTTGCTTCAATTTTACCTTTTTAGTTGTGACCTTGGTGTATGCTTTGAACTGGGTCATCAACTTGTCCATTTTCGAACTGCTCCTAATGATGCTTGTTTTTTTTTTTTTTTTTTTTGCAATCGCTGCCTTTTTGGCTTTGTCTCTTCCAGTGGGACGTACCTCCTCTCGAACTACATTCTCTTCCTCATCAAATTCAGGCTCGTCTTATCTGACATCGCACGTCCGAGCCCCCCGCACTATAACTTCCAGTCTCTGAGTTTCAGTCCGTTTAGCGATTGCAACCTTGTTTGGAACCGACACCCACTTCTTATTGTTCTTCACAACTTCCCATGCCCGGATGTGTGGGAAAACCTGCCTAGACTCATCGTCGTATCTACGCATCGCCTCTTTAAAAACGCTTTCGTCACTCCACCTACTTGGACGATTAGTATATAAATTGTTATAATACCCACAAAAATGGTTGACGACAGGATGCATATTTCGCTGTAACACCTCGTAAAAATCGTGTCCAAGGATGTGTTGACACGTCTAATAAACCCTAATAAAGTCAAACGTTGACTAAGAAGGACTAATTTCATCAAAATCGAAAACCTTGATTATAGAAGGACTGAAAATGTCAACATGCCTAATCTAGGCCTCTGAGTGACCTTATACGGTGTCCGTATTCTCAAATGAGCCACATGTTGGACGAGAGGAGCCGTTTGTGTAATTATGTGAAAGTTTGTGCGTCGAAGGGTTAAAAGTGTCAACATATTAATTCTTACATCTGAGTGACCTTTTAGCAAACCGACAGCTTCTTAATGTTTGATTATATTATCGGGAATGCCTAATATTGGCCATTCAAGGCTTTTATGCCAATAAGTGAAGTTGCGCGCAAGTTTGTAAGTTAGAGGGGTTAAAAGAGTCAACATGTTTAATTACACCTCTGAATGACCTTTTAACAAACCCGAAGTATTATGATGTACAATCATACTCTCGAGAATGCTTAACATGAGCTACATGGGGCTTTGATGCTATTAAAAGATAATACGCGCAAGTTTTCGCGTTAAAGGGACCAAAAGCGTCAACGTCTAAAAATACACCTTTGAGATACCATTTAAGTGAACTAGAGCGTCGTAATAATTGAGCATACGCTCGGGAATGCCTAGTATGGGCCATAGAAGGCTTTGATATCGATAAATGATATTACGCATTACTTTATGCGTTAAAAGGACTAAACGCGGCAATGTGTGAAACTACGCCTTTAAGAGGCCTTGTGAATGAACCTAGAGCTCCGCAATGCTCAGTCAAACTCCCGGGTGTGCCGAAGATTGGCCACTAACACTTTCACATCTTATAATAAAAATATACGCGAAATTAGAAAGTTATGTGCCAATTATGTCAATTCTGAAAGTAAAGCATGTTTAATAAAGTCAGGGACTGATCTGAACATTTTTGAAAGTCTAAACGGGATTAAAAAGGAGTGCAAGAGCTGATCTGATCTTTCTGAAAGTTTATAGAGGGGTTAACTTGAGTTCAAGGACTGATTTAGACATTTATGAAAGTTAAAAAGTCTTTTAAAAAGCACTGGGACCAATACTGTCGAATGCCAAAGTTGTTTCCGGATGGGCCTCGCTCGCGGGCCGCGTAGCCTTGAGCTGAGGCATTCGCGGGCCGCCAGAGACTTGCAGCTGCAGATTTTTATTTATTTAATTTTTTTATTTTTTTTTGCTTGTTCAACACTTCATTCACTTCTAAACCATTTTTAATGATTCTAAGGGCACTTTAATGGTTTCAAAAACCTGCTATACACCTGTTATCATCTGATTATCCCTCTCAAACACTTGTCATAATCCTACAAATCCCCAAAACCTATAAATAGGATGAAAGTTCATCCATTTCATTGCTCATATCATTCTATATTCTCCTCTCTCAAATTCTGGAGCTCCTGATCTTAATAGGGAATTCTTTTTAGTAGAAAATATAGCTAGGACCTTTTGTAAGTGTCTTAGCCCTCTCTTTAGTTCAATTTTATAATTTAAAAACCGAAAAGTCAAGTTATCGTAAATTAACTTTGACTTTCAGTTTAAACTCAAATTGTCCAGCCACTATTCGAAATGAATGTGGTTATGTGACCATAATTAGGTAGGTGATTAACCCTTAAAAGGGCACCTCCTAATTCTTTCGTTTGCTTAGTTAATTGTCGGGTCAAACCATTTAGTTAAAAAGTCAAACTTGGCAGAATTATGAATAATAATTAAAACCAATGATGCAGAGGTTATAAATTATATTTTAACACTCTAATAACTTGGTAATTATTATTAGAATGTGTCTAAGCATGTTCAACCCGACAATTCTGAGTTTAGGGTCGGTTCGCAACCGAAAGTCGCAAAAGCTTGACTTTTGCTTTGACTTTCAGATCTGACTCAATCTAGCTTAAATCCTTTATGTTTTAAGCTTCCATTAGGACCGTATTATGTTGTAGTATAACCCCCTAAGGTTATATTACCTGGTCCTTAGTAGTTTGAATTATATGCCAATCTCCGTTATTATGCTTTTAAATGCCCATTTCGCCCTTTTGACATATAAATGAGAATTTTGAAAATATGAGAGGACAAAAAACTTTTATTACTGATATATAAGTATGTCATGAAAATTTCACATCAGTTCTTGGTCTCAAACAGGAGTTCTTGTGTAATTCGGTAAAGGACGATAATACCCTTTTCATGCATAAAATGGGATTAACAAATGATTTGAATGCCAAACCTTTCCCTACTGATTTCATACATTAAATAAATTATTTTGAACATTCAAAACTGATCAAAATCTCATATTTCTATAAAACACCTTAATTATCGTCAATTAGCGATTTTTACGCTATTTAGGTGCATAGTATGGTTTTAAACCATAATTAACACCTAAGACTTGTTACCTACTGAATTTTTAAACAAATCTTAATATCATTACAGTAGGTATAAGTCATGAACTCAAACTTCCGAAAATGTCCTTAAAAGCATATGTGAAATGACCAAAATACCCTTTCGAGGCATAGTTTGGCCATAAATGGTAAACCTCACATATGTATGATATCTTACTGATGTAATGTGATAAATAAATATTTTTACTAATTACAAAAGACCAGAACCTCAGTTTGCTTTAAAACCTCTTTTATAAAGGATAAAATGACCAAAATGCCCCTACGGGACTTAATTTGGTTTTAAATACTTTTTGGGCATATATGTTAACATCCTACTGATGTATTAACATATTCTAAGCATAATAACATATGGGACTTGTATATGGTTCATATGGTTACCCGTTATGCAATTACGCGTTCGGATCGGTTTACGTACTAGTTTACGTAAGTTTACCGAAACGGGTTTTACCTTATCGTTTTTGCTTCAAAATCCAGAGTGTACTTAATTGACCCATATTATACAAGTCTTCGTACTTGTTGGGTCTAAATTACATTCTATTCCGGTCATCGCTTAATCTAGCGTATCGTACCGCTTTAGATACTTTAAGCTAGCCGGTCTAAGTCTACGACTTAAATAAAACCGTTAGCATTCTGAATTGGTTATATATAACCATCACTCCAGACTAGAGCCACCCGGTAAAAGCTACCTGCATTTAGATAGATTGGATACGACTGAGTTATTATGCTGTGAATCAAGTATTAGCTCAGGTAAATACTTTTAACTTATTTTCCCTTATACGGGCTTGGGATATGGTATTATAATAATACCACTTGGTTGGGTATGAAATCATTTAATCGGATTGTGATTAATAAATTTACATAACTCGTTTTAATCTGTCTTGTTTGATAACATAAGCATTGGGGGTTAATACGACCGTGTCATGGATATCCTCGGCTCATTTCATTTGAAAATGGCCACGACCTATGCACGGGGTGTAGGCATACACCTGACAGATGCAAATGCTAAAATATAAACCCACATGTTGGGGATAACTCCTTTGTGGGTTCTATAACTGGTGAGTCGGTTAATCATGACCGGCTTCCAACCGGCCCCAATTGTATGACAAACATATAAATCTGTATACAAGATTATCCTAAATAATTGTCCCAAGTTATAAATGGTTTGTGCCTTGGCACTTAAATCAATTTTCATAAACTCTTTTCAAAAGAGTCAGTTAATTGTATTTACCAGTGAAAACTGACGTATTTTCAAAAGACTAAGTGGCAGGTACTACTCGTAATAGGCTGGGAGTTGATCGGTGTCGAAAAAGAGGATCTTGCAAATCCTTAAAGATGCCATAAAGTCTGCTAAACTTCATTTTATACATACTGTAAAGATCCACCTGGGGATTTGATATTACAGGCTCGTCTATGATAAATACTTTGATATTTTCAGACATTTGAGTTTGTAATAATATTTTATATTCTGAGACTTCCGCTGTGCTATTCTGTGTATGTTTGACCATGACGATACCAACTACGTCACGATACTCCCCACCAGACCCACCGGTAATATGTGGAAATCTTCAATCTAATATTATTTACTACATGAATTCTTCAATTCATTGACATTGTTTCCATTCAAGAAAACTATGTAATGCTAAACTTTTAAATAATTATTATAAATATAAGTTTACAATTTATTGATTTGATTACAACTAACTAACTATAAAATATAGATAAGGATGATTAATATTTGTATGGATTTAAAAGTTACGTTAAAGTTGATATTTAAAAGTTAGTACATGTACTCATATCTTTACGAAGTTAAGAACAAATATATATATATATATATATATATATATAGGTAAAGTGTAGGATACAAATTCCCTAATCATACATTACATACGCGACTGTAGTGGCCGTACACGTGTCCTGATTCGTTTTTCTTTGATAAGGTTAAATCAGACAATTAATTCAATCATTTGAGGGCAAATTCGTCTCTTCATTCAATCAGCGAGAAGTTCGTTACACTAATATCCCGGTAATTATCATTCGAATCAGTTTCAATTTTTTTTTAATTCTCAAATTGCAGTTTTCGTTCTTCTGTGTTAGGGTTTGATTCAATTTTTTTTTTCTATGGATCCACAGAGCAGCACCGGACGAAATACAGATGTTGATTTTGAAGAAACTCGACCAATCGGTGATCATGCTCAATTATCTGCATATCAGAGAGTTTCGATTGAGGATGTTTTAAATCCGCAACCTGCAAATCCAAATCCAAATGCAAGTACAAGTGTTGTAAACGAGTGTTCTAATGGTAATTATGTTAACTCAGATCTTTATATTGTTCGTAGAGTTGTTTTGTTGAATCGTAGCAATGATTTTGCATTGTTGTAGTTGTTTTTGAAGTTTGAATGTTGAGTATATTTTTGACATGAAAGCAACAAGTACAAGTTTGCATGTTATGAGTCTTTCAATTCGCGTTTGATGTTTATTCTGTTTATGGATTTTCGTATGTTATGGTATAATAAATCGCATGTGTGAAACATATTAATCAAAATCATCATTTTCGCATGTTATTTTTCATACAATTCGCACGTGTTGTTGTTCTTACGATGAAATTATGCAGTTATTAATATATCGCATGTAAGGAGTCCGATAATTCGCATGTGTTTTTGTTTTTTTGATTTGATTTATGTAGATGAAAGAGTTTATACTCTGGAGGTTCAAGCATCAGCTACACGTGTGGTTGGAATGCAATTTATCTCTATTGAACAAGCATATGCGTTTTACCAATCATATGCTAAGTTAGCTGGTTTTTCTATTCGGAAAGGTGGTGAAGTACACAGTGGTGGTATAATCAAAACTACGTATTTTGTTTGTTCTAAAGAGGGACAAAAGCCATTGTGTATTGACGATCGTTATTCGAAGTAAAAAAAGCCATTCAAATCAAGGAACAGGGGGACCATTAGAACTGGATGCAAAGCTCAACTTATGATTTGCACGGCGGATGGTAGATTATATACAGTAAAGAGATTTGTTGATGGGCATAATCATAAGTTTGTATGTCCACATGATATTCATATGCTGCCAGCGTACAGACAATTGTCAGATGCCCAGAAGAAGATGATATGGGAACCAGGCACTTTAAACCTTGGTCCTGTCAAAGCTTTCCATATAATGAGGAAACGTTATGGTGGTTTCGAGAACGTTGGCGCCACGGTTGATGATTGCAAAAATTTTAGGAATTGAATTAACAGCTATTAGGAGAATATGACGCTGACATGGTGATTAATAGGATGACCGACAAAAAACTGTATTTAGTTGATTATTCGTTTGAATATTCTGTTGATGATGACAAACGGTTAACTGGTTTGTTCTGGGCTGATGGGTTATGCAAGCTTAACTTTATTGAGTTTGGGGATGTGATATCGTTCGATGCAACTTTCAAGACAAACAGGTAAGTGTTTCAAGACAAACATGTTTTTTATTTATTTTTCGCATGTTATATGATTTTCCTTAATTGCAATATCGCATGTTATTATATATTGAACAGCAGGTGTTGAATATATCGCATGTTATACTGTATATTTTCGCATGTGATATCATTCTATTTCGCATGTTTTAAATGTGTACTTCGCATGTGTTTGTTTAGGTACAAGATGGTGTTTGTTCCGTTCACTGGGATTGACAATCACTGTCGAAATGTAACCCTTGGAGCTGGGTTGTTGGCATCGAAGAGCATTGAATCCTATAAATGGCTTCTGAATTCATTCGTAAAGTCATTTGGTCGGCAGTCAAAGGTTGTAGTGACGGACCAAGACCCTGCTATGAAACAGGCTATTGAGGAGGTTTTTTTCTACCAGAAGACACCGATTGTGCATGTGGCACATAATGAAAAAAGTGGCAGATAAGGTATAGCATGCTATATTGTCTTTCGTTAGCGTTTTTTTTATAAGGGTTAACTTTGTACAATAGTAACCAAGTTTCAAGAGTGTTCTAATTAGGTCACTCATAATTTTTTTTGTTCCAATTAGGTCATTTAAGTTTCATTTGATGTTTCAATCCTAGATATTTTACCTAAATAGAAGGTCATCCATCCTACATGGCATTTATTTAGATTTTTTATTTAAAAAAATTGTTGACATGGCACATAAATGCCAAATGGGTTAGAAAAAAATGCGAAATAGATTTAAAAAATTTTTAAAAAATTGTAGAAAAGTTAAAAAAATGCAAAAAAAATGTGATTTTTTTTCATAATCTCTAAAAAGTTATCAAGTTTTTTTATAAAATCGTGAAAAATAGTTAGATGTCAGTAAATTTTTAATGAAAGAGAGTACAAATTACTCCTACACCAACAACATTTAAATTATAGTCATAAAAGAAGATAAACAACTAACCATAAATAAATGCCATGTAGGACTATAACCTGCTATTCAAGTAAAATATCTAGCATTAGAACACCAAAATAAAGTAGAATGATCTAATTGGAACAATAAATTTTATTAGTGACCTAATTGGAACACTCCTAAAACTTCATTACTATTCTGTGGCATATTCCCTTTTTATAATATAGATTTTGTTATAGGCTGATATAAAAAGCATTTATCGGTATAGGTTGGACACGAGTTGTGCAATAATGATGAGTTTAAAAGGAGGATGTGCGATATTGTATAGACTGATTCCATTGAGCCTAAAGAATTCGAGAGACAGTGGAAGTTGGTGATGATTGAGTTCGGTCTCACTGAAAACAAATGGATTGATGATATGTTTTCGATGAGATACATGTGGATTCCGGCTTTTTACCGGCATGAGCCCATGTCTGGTCTCATGCGAACAACTTCCAGATCAGAGAGCGAGAATCATTTTTTTTGCCAGGTGTCAAATTCACAACTCACTCTTGTAGAGTTTATGAATCATTTTGACGGTGCAATGGATGTCCAAAGGTTCAATCACAGAAAGAATGATCATATTTCAAGATATACTGAGCCTGCTGATTAGAGTGAAACTACTTTGGAAAAAGATGCTACTAAGATATACACCAGGTCTATATTCTTTGATCAGCAAATAGAGATATATGGAACAATTACCGAATGTCTGTCGATGGACACCAAAATGGAGGGTCCACAGATCAGGATATCGTTAAAAGACTTTAATACTCATGGAGATGGTTTATTAGAGGTATTATAGCATATATATTTAAAACATGCGATTTTGAAAACCTATATGCGAATTTCATTTCAGAACATGATTTTGCAATATGTGATTTTTGATGCGATTTTAAATATATACAATTAAATGATTTTTAGACATGCGAAATTGTTAATTTACACATGCGATTTTAATTTTTAATATATATTTTTTCTTTTGGTTTTCTTGGGTGTGGTTCAAGAATCTTGAAAATAATGTAACTGCACAGTGTAGCTGCTTTCCTTTTGAGCAGTATGGGCTGCTATGTAAACACATCTATTTTCTTTTTAAGATGTTTGGTGTTAAAGAAATACCAAACAAATATGTTATGAAGAGATGGAAAAAGGATGTGGTGCCGAATGAATTAAATGTGAAGTTCGAAATAAAGGTGGGTGACAAGGATGTGCAACACAAGGCTAAACGGATTGCTCGTGAAATCGTCCACACAGAGGAGTATTTGGTTAGCAATTTGATTTCCGACCTTGATTAACTTGTTTTAGTGAGGGATCAAATGAGGCAGCTTAAAGAGATAATTGATCAAAGTCGTATAACCAAGCAACTTTATCCAAATTTTGACCGATTTTCAAAGTTGATTGGTTACCAACAACCAGTAACTAATGCACCTCCTACTGTCCGTGTGCCGGCTGGTATAAGAAACAAAGGTCGTGGCTCGCATAAAAGGATTAAATCCAAGAAAGAACAAATGATCAGCCGCAAAGGAAAAAGGTCAAGGACATGTAGTGTATGCAATGAAAAAGGTCATGATATTCGGACTTGCGAGATACTAAAAGGCAAACAACAAGGCAAGCAACAAAAGAAGATGAAGGGCGTCCAGATTGAAAAAGATCCCAGAGACAAAGACAAAGACAAAGAAGTCGAAGACGATGAAGAGGAAGATGAGTTTGATGATTACAGTGGTAGTAGTGATGATGGCTCTGAAGAAGAAGATCAGTGGGAGGAGGTTTCAGATGAAGATGAGGAAGATTAAAATTTTTTAAATGTACATGCGATTTTATAGGCAAACATGCGATTTCATACATATGAGTTTAGTTCATACAACTATGCGATTCAGTTTGTAAAAATGCGATTTCATATGCGAAATCATATACGTAGGTTACATGCGATTTTCATTTTGTTTTCAATTTAGTACATGCAATTTTGAGTTATCTTGTTTTTTTTTTGACAAATATGTGTAAATCATTCATGCGATTTATATTATAACGAAGCATAAGATGTATTCAAAACATGTACCCAAAACATAAATTTAAAGTAGTTGTTATTGTCTATCACAACTAAAACCATAAAACGATTAAATAGAAATTTAGTTACTTGAAGCAAAGATTTTGTCACGTTCAGCCGAGCTGAACTCCATCTTCTCCTTCACAATGTTTAGAACATCTTTCAAGAAAGAGAAGGCTAAGTCATCAGCTCGAGATTGTTCCTTTATGTGATTCAAAGTTGCGTCTCTGAAGCTTGATGGTGGTTCTTCAAGTAGTCTCTCCCACATCTCTTGATTTTTCTTGATTTCTTCAAGAATCTTCCCCTGCACATCAAGAATCAAATGAGAAGATGTGACATCGGTGCTTATTTCTGTCAACGTGCGAGTTGACAATAGTTCTTTTATTACAATGTTTTTTATTTTTTCTGAATCTTCAGATGCCATTTTTTGTGGGTGTGTTGTGTGTGTTTTTGTGTTCTATGTCTTAATATGGAAGGTAGTTACTTGGGTATTTTATATTAAAATAGTAAATTTATTATGTAAGTAGGGTGGTAAGTTCAGTAGTATTTATGGTAAAATTGATCATTACATGTCAAATTACAGTCACATCAGTAATAAATTAATTTTTTATTATAAAATAGTTAATTTTTATTTATTTTAGTTATTAATTCGTAAATTTTTTTTTTTTTTTTTTGCATTTTTAGGACAAAGTTATTTGAAAGTATTAGCAGCATTTTATTCAAAATCGCATATGATTCGAAAACGAATTCGCAAACTATAAGAAATCTCAAAGATAATTAACTTTTTTTTTAAATCGCATGTGTAAAATCATGAATTCGCAAGCTATAAGAAATCTCAAAGATAATTAACTTTTTTTGAAATCGCATGTGTAAAATCATGAATTCACAAACTATAAGAAATTTCAAAGATTATTAACTTTTTTTGAAATCGCATGTGTCTAAATCATGAATTCGCACATCATAAGACATCTTAAACATTATTACCTTTTTTTATAATCGCATGTTATGTTATATGATTTCGCAAACTTTACAAAAAACACAACCTTTCTTTTTGTCTGCAATGTTTTTCGCACGTTTGATATGTATTTCGCATATTTTTATTTGATTTTCATCCTGCATCATCTTCTTCGATAGACGATCTATCGATTTGTTTCAGTTCTGAACTTCCAAATTCAGCAGAAATTCAATTCGCAGAAGGAGTTGGTGAATAAGAATCGATCGATTTTTGATTACTTGCTGGATTTTCGAATACCCGATTTTGAATAAGAATCTTACAGTATGATTTTGAGTTTTTGTTTGCTGATTATCAGGGGTTTTTGATTTCGTAATGGACGATTTTAACCTTGGCGGTTTCATATATATATTTTAATTTGATTAATTTAATAGTTAAGCACGGGGTTTAATTGAGATGATCTGACGGTTGTGGTTATAGCGTACGTGTGACAACTCGCATTTTCGAACCTATCTTTGTGCTTAATGTAACTTGTATGAACTCTATGTGATTAATTGATACGTTGATTTTAATGAATGATTAAATGTTACATGTTATGTGAATGTGTGTAATGTATGTATATTAAATCCAGTCGCACAAGCCTTTGGGCTTTGGTTCCACACAACTCTCGGCCCACACCTTTTGTAATCGAAACCAAGGGGCAGCCCATGCAAGGGTTCGGCCCACTCCCCTATTTAAACCAACACCTAACCCTTATGAGGTTTTGCTTCCTCATTGTTACAAAAACACAACACACACAAACCCTACTCGCTCTCTTTCTCTCCTCTCAAAGCCGACGACCACATCCCCTCTTCCTCGAAGCTTCTTGATTTGGATCATCCTTGTTCTACCTTCTAACCGGTTAGTGTTTCATGATTATTGTTTTGTTAGATGATATTGTGATTTATATGTTCCTACACAATGATTAACGAATGATGTATGATTGATTATGATATAAATTGATGAGGTTAGTATTCATGTAAATCGGCTCACATGTGTAGTATGTTAGATCAATATAGGGTTGATAATCATGTGATGTTAATGATGATCTAGAACCGAATGAATGTAATCGGTTGTATGTATGTGTAATCGGATCAATTGTATGGTCGAACATGAAGTATTGTATGATGATTTGAAACCCTTAATTGGATAGTTTAAGGTTATGAGTTGTTTGTATGCCTTGAACATGATTAGGGTTCATATGAATTATATGATAAGAACCATGATTTGATCGATTAAAGTAGAGATAGAAATTGTTGATGTTGTTGATTGATTGTGTATAAATATGGAAACTGTTAGATTAGAGAAACGAATTGCATGATTTTAGGAATTGTATAACCGATCGCACAAGCTAGTCGCACAAGCCAGTCGCACAAGCTAGTGCAACTGGTTAAACATACTGTACAACCCCTTCAAGCTCAGTCGCACAACATCTTGTGAATCGCACAAGGTTGTGCTGATCGCACAAGATGTTGGGCCACATAACTATTTAAGCTGTTGGGCCGGGCAGCCCAAAATCCAGTCGCACAAGATGTTCCGGATCGCACAAGTCCATTGGACCGCACAAGATAAGTATTTGTTTATTTGTTTGGGCCGTATGAGTTTTGGACTTCTTTTATTATTGGGTCGGGTATGTTCTGGATCGCACAACTCGTTGTGAGTCACACAAGATTGTGCTGGACGCACAACAGGTTGGGCCGAAGGTTTAGTGGGCTTCAATTGTTGAATCACACAAGATTGTGGGCCATTGAACTTGTGCGAGCCCAATCATTTGAGTCGCACAAGTTTGGGTATGATGTGTACATGACTGCTACTGTTAATGTGTTAACGTGTTCAACGTGTTTGCCATGATCATTACGTGTTTGCAACCTGTTAGTTTATGTGTAAACCTATGTGCACTGCTTGAACCTAGACCTGACTTGTATGATAACCATGTTAGGATGTGGTTGACCACATATAGCTCAAGTGACCTTTTTGTGTATCTGTCGAGCTAACCTAAGGTGAGTTCACACTTTTTACAAGGCATGGGATTCCCGGTGGTTGGGAACGGGTAATTGATTTAAAGGAAACCTACGTATTCTCTTGGTTAGAATTCGTACCTACACCCTCTTAATTGAAGGGTAATAACATTCTTACTAGACCAAAAACTCTATCATTAAGTCCCTCATTTTTATATCGACTTAATCGCCGGGCCAATGGCGAACGGGTCATTAGTTAAATAGAGCTATTAGGTTTGACAAGCCTCACACCGTGCCGCAGAGGACAGGCGTGGACTAATGGATCTGGGCACGTCAATGATGATAGACATTAACTTGGGGCACCCAACTTTCTCAGTCAGTAGTCGATATGGTAACGGGTCTAGTGGGATATTCATGGGGTAGCCCTCCACGGCTGGGAGCCAGAGTAAGAAGGAATGGTTAATCATGTTTTTCAACTATGGGGTAACCCCCACGGCAAGAAAGCCAGCTAAAGGAAACCTATGTTTTTGAAACAACTTAAAACGAACACCCAACTGTGAACTCGCTCAACTTTGTTGTTGATTCGTTACTATATGCCTTGCAGGTCGTTAGGTGCTTAGATGGAGCTTGCACAGGAGGACAAGGTCGTTGTGGGACTTGGACTGTTGAGTTCCATGTTGAACTTAATGAACTTATAACTTATGTTTTGGTTTTAAACTTTATGTTTTCGCTGATAACTTGAACTTGGTTGATTTCTTTTGAACACCAATTATATTGTGGTTGGTTTTATATTTACTTTTATACATTATTCACTATGATTGGTGGCTTGATCCTGGTCATGTCACGCCTCCTGCGGTGATACTCCGCTTGTGGCATTTGGGGGTGTGACAGTACGTAATGTACGATTAGGCATATTGTATGATAACCGACCTCTATATATATATAGGGTAAGGTTCATGCGAGAACCGCGAGAACCAATGTGAACATAACCTAAAATAGCTAAAAAAAACCTAACCCCCCCCCCCCCAAGCTAAAATGCTAAAAACTAAACCCCAAAAAATCAAAAAAAATCAAAAAAACACACAAAATTTTTTTTTTTTTAATATTTTTTAAATTAAAATCGCTACTTTTAGTAGCAAAAAAAAAAATTTGGCTACTAAAAGTAGCGATTTTTTTATAAAAAATGTTAAAAACATTGTGTGTGTTTTAGGTATTTTTGGTTGTGTTCACATTGATTCTCGCGGTTCTCGCAATAAAGATTGGTTCCTAACGGATCCTTCTCATATATATATATAGGGGAAGATTCAAATGAAAACCACTATTATTGCGAAAACTCGAAAACTAACTAAAAAGCCTAAAAACACACAAAAAAATTTCAATTTTTTTATAAAAATCGCTAGTTTTTTTATATAAAAAAACTTTTTTCAAAAAAAAAAAAAACAATTTTGTAGTGCACATGTGTAATAATTCACATGTGTAATACACATACACATGTGTAATATTACACATGCACACAACAAAAAGAAATTTAAGTTTTTTTTATATAATTTAAATAGCGAAAATTGGTATGCAAAAAAAATGGTATGGTTTTTAGGCTTTTTTAGTAAGTTTTCGCGATAACTAGTGGTTTTCATTTGAACCTTCATATATATATATATATATATATACACACACATAGATTCATGATAACTATGTTTTACTTTTGGGAAAAAGAAAAGTCTCAAGTCTTTAAACATATATTAAAAGGGGAATTTATTAAAATAAATGTTATTATAATAGGTATACTTTAAGCATAATAAATAAGGAGATGATTAGTTAATATAATTATTTCATTTTAATTGGAACTCAACAACAAAGTTTCCTCATGTATTCATGCATGAAGTTTTCTTAAGAAATTTGACATTCTATTTTGCAATGGAGAGCTATAGTTCCATTTTTTTGTACAATCGAAAACCAAATTAAGATCACCGATAGGAACACCAAAGAAACATCATAATTGCTACGTTCGTAGATGCCGATCGAATATTCGTTCAACAACTTAGGGCTTGGAACTTCCTCCTTTAATTCCAACCTCAATTCAACTCCGTTATAGGTAATTCTTGAGTCCATTCCACTTTATTTTCCGAACTCTACAAAAGCCCCCTCTCAAATTTCTTGATAGAAGGCAATTGTTGTTCAATTAGTTCCATGAATTCTAGGGTTCATAAGCAATTGAGGATTTTTATATTTTCAGAAATTAACCAATTAATTTGCTCCATAATGATTCTTGACTTATGTTAGGATGTAATTTTTAGTAGTAATCATATTAGTCATGTTTGCCTATTTTTCTAGAATTTATTTTGTCATAATCTAGATACTTATTCTTATATTTTTGTTGGATTAATCATACTAAAATTCTTGTTAATGAAATTGGGTTAGTAGGAGGGGCGGACATAAGGGTGGCCCAAGGTGGGCGGGCGCACCCCCGGGAAAAAAAAATTTAGTGCTAAGTTCCGTCGAAAATCCCGTCCGCACCCCTTGAAATTTTTCGTTCGCACCCCTTGAAATTTTCCGTCCGCACCCCTTATGTAAAAAGTGTTATCAATTTATATTTTAACATTTTTTTAGTAAACTCTTATTTTTTTTAAAATACTACCTAAATTATATAACTTTTAATACCTAAATAACTAAACCCAAATACCCAATACCTTTAACTAGCTCACTACTAAGTCTTAGCCCAATAAACAAACCCAATAAATCAACAATATTTCAAACTAAAATAAAATAAACAAGCCCAAAACCCTTACATAATCTCTCCGCTCTCTGTATCGTCCTTGCACGCACGCCAGCGATCAGAACATCAGTGACAACAGTGAACAGTCAGCAGCCGCATACCACCTTAATCAGCCAGCCACCATACCACCGCCGATCGAACACGGGTAAGTTTCTTTGTTATTTTTGATGATTTTTGGTTTATTTTTTGATGATTTTTTGGTTGATTTTTGGTGGGACGGAACCGGTAGCCCACCGAAAGTGATTTTTTTGATGACGGGAGACATGTGCTTCGTTTTGATGATTTTGTTAGTGATGATATTTTTTTTGTGGTGGGTTATATACTTATATTTTGTCAGTGATGATATTTTTCCTTTTTTTATAGCCGCATACACCACAACGATCAGACCTGGTAATGTAAAAATACCCCTTAACTCCATTTCCGTAGTGTAAAAATACCCCTAACTCCGTTTCCGTAGTGTAAAAATACCCCGCAACTTCGTCTCCGTTATACAAAGGATACCCCTGGTCTATAAAATAAAAAATTGGAATACCCCTAAATTTTTGGGCTAGTTTCGTCGCTGTGTTATATAGAGAAATAGTTGCTTAAGAAAGTAGGTTTAGATGATGTTTTGGATAGATTTCAAAAAATAAAAACCCGTAATGCGACGTTTTAATTATGTTTGTAATAGGGTTTGACATGTTTTGGTGATTATATAAATTTAGTTTGATGTTCTTTTGTTTTACATGACCCGACCCGACCCGACTCGAACCGACCCGATACGAACCGATGTTTTTACTTATAGACCTTGGGGTCTAAATTTTTAAAAATATTCCGCACCCCCTTGGAAAAATTCCTGGGTCCGCCACTGGTTAGTAGAAGTATGAATTTTCAGAATATGAATTGTGAAATTATTGGATATAGTTTTTAATATATAGTTCATTGTATTAAATTGTATTTTGATGCAAACAATATAATATGCTAGAAATCTATATTGCATTAATCTAAAAAAATCGTGTTTTTAGATGTAAACAATTTAGACATGTTCTTTTAACCGTAGGTTCATTCAATTTAATGTGAACCCTAAACTAATTGGTTAAGGGAATTCATTTAGACATATGTATATTTTTGACAAATTGGACTATAAGTTTATATGTATGCCTTAGACAATGTCAGGGACTATTATATATTTTGTCACTACATTTAGTCTCATATATTAAAAATATTTATTTGACTAAAATAAGTATTTTTCGTCACATGATATGAAATATATATTTTGTCACTAAGTAGATAAATTAAATTATATATATTATACTTGTCGCTAAAACTTAACATCATAAAACTATAAATTTATATCTTTTAGTCACTGTAGACTTATATTCATGATCAATAAATATACGTTTAGACTAAATCATTATTTGTTGGTATTCTTAATCAATTAAGGAATCTAAATCTAATAAAAAACTTCAACTAATGCCACATTGCATTTTCTTATTCAAAATTTCAACTAATGCCACATGGCATTTTCTTATACAAATCATTAATAATATTATTTAATAAATATCTAATTCTAATTAATGATTATTATTAATAATATTATGCTATTAATATTTATATTAATTAAAATTAAAGATTGATAATTAAAAAAATACTTAAAGTTTTTATTAAAAGAATACTTCAACTTTTCTTTTAACGGTGGTTATCTATAATTTTAAAACTTATGATTTTAGTAATTTTTAAAATGAATAATTATGCTTAAGTTTTTCATATAATCTATGATTTTCATATTCCACATATTAGTTGTGGTTTTCGATTTATTCTTGTATTTTATAATAATTTATGCTTAAGGTGAATACTATGAACTACTTAGTTCAATCACATATTTGTAATAGGATTTTTGTTTCTCTTTTAATGGAAAGTGTTTGAATCTTATTATCATTCTTTTCAGGTTGTAACAGGTTCATGTCAAAACGAGTGATTTTTTCCGGGTTAAAAGGATACTAGTCATGTTAGGCCAACATTTCAACAACTTTTGTGCATTCTGTTTTTGTATATATAGACATTTTGTAATGTTTGATGTATTGTTAATTACTAACGAAAACATATTATCAAAGGTATGACATAGGATTTTTTTTTAATAAAACGATAGCATTCAAATACTTTTGACACATTTGGTCATTTCTATTTTTTTGTTTTTTTTTAACAAACATGTTACTCAATTGAATCTTTTCGACAAAATACGACTCTAATTGACTGTTTTCACTATCATATATAAAATGTAATTTTCAGTTCTATGATGTATTTAGAGATTTATAATATATACATTGTTAGGGGTGGATTTCTAAGTAATCAGTGATCCTTAATTGCCGTTGGGCTTAGTGATCCTTACTTCTGTATGAACTGGTGATCCTCAGAAGTGCTTCAGGATCAGGATCATGGATCACTATAAGGCCTTGTACTAACAATTGTCTACTTTGAATTCGAAATTGTTTTGCAGGAGTATCAATTTGGACTTGGTCTTGGCGATATTCCTGGAGTATATTCCTTGAAGTATTCCGCACGTGCTTGACTGAAAATGGACGTTATGGAGTCGTGGAAGACTTGCACCATTTGCGGAATGTTAGTTAGTGTAGATATTTTCCATTTTTAAGGGGTAGCGAGCTAATTAGAAAACACTTGGCTATTTTTGGCTATACATGCACTCGTACAACTGCTCTCACCAGCTCTCACCAGCTCTCGTTAACTCACTTGGCGATTACACATTTTCATACACAATACACTATAGTGATCCTTGTACTTAGCTCGCTATCATCCAAAGTTGTAACACATTTCTTGTTTAATTTGAGTTGGTGATCGGTAGTTTCCATCACCCGAGGTTTTTTATGCCGGAGATCATTCATTGATCAAGGGATTTTTCCTCGTATAAATCCTCGTGTCACTTGTTCATTACGTTTCAAAGTGATCCTTATTGTTGTTCATCAATTCAAGCATCATATCCCACAACAGAAAGTTTGGTTACATTGTCATTGCTTGATTTTTGACCAAAATAGTTTGGCGCCCACCGTGGGGCAATTGGTGCTTCATTCCTAGAAAGATTCATATTTTCGTGGTCATTTCGGTTCGCTACAATCAAACAGATGGCTTCTTCAGCAAATAACGCTTCAAGTTTGATGCCCTCATTCAGTTCTTCACAAGGCGTTCCTCCTTTGCCTCCACCACCTTCTGGATCCCAGAAGAATGCTGAGAATGCTGCGAAGAAACAAACCCCCATTTTTCAAAAACCAACAACTTCTTCTATTTCAACTAATCCAACTACTAATGATCTTTATGCTCTGATTTTGCAGATGAGGAATCATGCACAAGAGCAGGATAAAACCAACGAAAGGATCCTCCGGGAGATCGATGAAATCAAGAAACAGAAGAAATCAGTGGAGGATCACTCCCCTCTGATGCCAAGGTCGCTGAACTTCGACACTCCGGTCATAACTTCTCAACACTCAGCAGTTCCGGACGTGCAATACTTGGGTGAATTACCAGGAAGGCGTTATGGAACAGCAACTATGAGTCAGGCATTTGGCTCTTACTTCCAGCCTCAGGGATCCTCTTCTCAACCATCAGGATCCTTCTCTCAGCATCAGGGATACTTCACGTCAGGAGGATATTTGGGAATGCATGCAGTACAAGGATCCTCCTAGGTCCAAGGATCCTCCCAGGTCCAAAGATCCTCCCAGGTCCAAGGATCCTCCCAGGTCCAAGGATCCTCCCAGGTACAAGGATCCTCCCTTGCCCCAGGATCCTCTCTGGCCCCAAGATCCTCTCTGGTCCCAGTATCCTCTCTGGCCCCAGGATCCTCTCTAGTCCCAGGATCCTCTCTGGTCCCAGGATCCTCTCTGGCCCCAGGATCCTCTCTGGTCCCAGGATCCTCTCTGGTTCCAGGATCCTCTCAGGTTCAAGGATCATCTCAACTCCAAGGATCCAACGTCCTTCAGGATTAAGGACTCTTGAGAAGTATGCAGCCTCAGAACTCGGACGTTCATCAAGGAGACTTCATACCAATGCAGACCATTGCTCCCTCTGGTCCTTCAACCATGCCAGAGTCTCGTCAATATGGATTCACATCCGCGATTCCAAACATGAACCCTCCGGGAGGTAACATTTTTAATAATTCATATAACACTAACCATGGCTTTATGCAGGATACAGGTTTCAATCAGGCCATGGCTAGGGAGTTACAGAAGCTTAAGGATATGATATCCAGTGTACCAGGAGTGGTTTAACCCATTCTTGAAATTGCGGATGGTAGCCATAGGATATCTCGTTTCGCACCACCTTTATGTGATGCTGAGATACCTAAAAGATTTCAGATCATCAATGAAGTTGTATGATGGTTCAACGGATCCAGAAGAGCATGTGGCTCAGTACAGGGAGAGGATGGAGATCAATCCAATTCCTGAAAGGTTGAAAGAAGCATGTCTATGCAAGGGATTTGGATCCACACTTACAGGATCTGCTCTTAAATGGCTGCTAAGTCTTCCCCTTTTTCTGTTACTTCATTTGCTAATTTAGTTAACTTGTTTAATAGTCAATTCTCTGGTAGTAGAAAGTTTGAACGGTTAACTAGTGACCTGTATAGGGTAACACAAGGTCAGAATGAATCACTTAGAGATTACATCACTAAATTTAGCAAAGAATCCTTAGATATTCCTAACCTGGATATTGCTACGGCTGTAGAAGCCTTTAAAATGGGATTACTTAGGGATTCATTATTCTATGATGATCTTGTTATGACACCTTGCAGGAATCTTGATGAAGTAAGGACTAGGGCCCTTAGGTTCATCCGCCTAGAGGATGACAAAAGGATCCAGGATAGATTGACAGGATCCTCAAAACAGGATAAGCAAGGATCCTACTTCAGGAACAACAAATCCAAGTCCTACCACAAATCTGACAACCAGAATGTGCATGCAGTGGAACAAGAAGAGGATGATGAGGATTATCCTCCTATTTCTGAATACTGTTTTTCTGTTGATAACAACGAACTAATACTTGCAATGCAGAATCTAGGTGAGAAAGCTAGGTGGCCAAGGAAAAGCGATAAACCAGCTGCTACAAAGGATAAGTCCAAGTGGTGTGCATATCATGAGGATTCCGGGCATCTCACTGAAGAGTGCATTGCACTTAGAAAGGAAATTGGTTACTTGTTGAGCAAGGGGCATTTGAAAGAGCTTTTGGGACGAAAGAAGTCAAGGGTTCAGGATCCTGAAAGGATCTCGGAAAGGGCTCCTGCTCCTCCAGCAGATGCATAAGTCATAAATTTCATATCCGGTGGATCAGACATCTGTGGTACATCCTTTTCGGCAGCAAAAAGACATGCTAAGGAAACCAAGATGGACAACGGAGACAAACCTGTCCGGACCTCTGTTGTCACCCAGGATAAAGTCATTACTTTTGATGAGGATGATCGTGTTGACATCCAGGATCCTCATCATGACGGTCTTGTAATTACATTGTTTATTTCTAACCACTTTGTTCGCAGGATCCTTATAGATGGAGGAAGCTCTGTGAACATCATTCAGCTTGATGTTCTCAAGAAGATGAATATCCCGGAATCTGATATCATCCCAAGATCCTCAGTACTTGTGGGATTCAGTGGGGAAACAAAGAATACATTGGGGGACATCAAACTCCTAATCTATATTAAAGGATTGCATTCTTATCAAAAGTTTTGTGTTATAGATTGTTTATCATGTTGTAATGTTATCCTTGGCAGGCCATGGATACATGACATGAAGGCAGTCCCATTCACTTATCATCAATGTGTAAAGCTTCCAAGTCCTTGGGGAGTGGTGAAAATTGAGAGTGATCAACAGTAGGCTAAAAACTGCTATACCTCATCAATAAAGCCGGCCTCAAGACCAAGGGAGCAATAGCAATTAAAGTATCCTTCAAGAGATGTCTTGGAGGCAAGAGAACAGGATTTGAAAGAAACCCTCATGGATCCTGGTGATCCTGAATCCAAGATCTTCATAGGATCAGGGATCCTTAGCAATATCGAACAGGAGCTAGTATCCTTCCTTAGGAGAAGGAAATCCACCTTTTACTGGAAACATGAAGACATGACAGGTATATCTAAGGATATAATTACTTATAAACTTGGCATTGACAGGTCATTCAAGCCTATCCATCAAAAGAGGAGGAAGTTTGCACCTGAGAGGAATGCTATTATCCAGGAGGAGGTAGATAAGCTACTTCGGGCAGGTATGATCAGAGAGGTTAAGTATCCAAGATGGTTAGCCAATGTGGTAGTTGTTCAAAAGAAAAATGGAAAGTGGAGGGTATGTGTCGATTTTACTGATTTAAACAAGGCATGTCCCAAGGATCCTTTCCCATTACCCCACATTGACTCCATGGTGGATGCTACCGCGGGTCATGAGTTGTTGACTTTTATGGATGCTTCATCTGGATTTCAACAAATTCAGATGGAACCATCTGATCAAGAGGATACGGCCTTCATGACCCCAACTGGTATATACTGTTATATTGCTATGCCATTTGGATTAAGGAACGCAGGTGCTACTTATCAAAGGCTAGTCAATAAGATGTTCAAGGAGCAGATTGGACACACTATGGAAGTCTATATAGACGACATGGTGGTTAAGTCCAAGAAAGCTAAGGATCACCTTAAAGACTTGGAGGAAGCATTCAATATCCTTGATAAATATAACATGAAACTTAATCCTTCCAAGTGTCATTTTGGTGTTAAGGCAGGTAAATTCTTAGGCTATATGGTGACAAAGAGGGGCATTGAAGCAAGTCCAGAGCAAATCAAGGCTATTGTGAATATCAAATCTCCTGCCAATGCTAAGGATCTACAGAGATTGACGGGCAGGATCCCAGCCTTGAACAGATTCATATCCAAATCCTCAGAAAAGTGCAAGGAATTCTATGACATCCTGAGGAAGAATAGGAAATTTGAATGGACTGAGAAGCATGAAAGTGCCCTTAAAGCTCTTAAGGATTACCTATCCTCAGCCCCAGCCTTGATGAAACCAGAAAAGGGAGATGTGTTATCCTTATACTTGGCAGTATCCTCAAAAGCAGTAAGTGCGGTCCTTGTTAAGGATCACCAAGGTACACAACATCCTGTTTACTATGTAAGTAAGAGTTTACTTGATGCTGAATCCAGGTATTCACACTTAGAAAAACTTATCCTTGCATTAATTATGGCATTTACTAAATTGAGACATTATTTTGAAACTCATGCCATTGTTGTTAAGACTAATTTTCCAATTAAGAGAGTTCTCAGGAAACCTGAAATGTCAGGGAGGATGGCTAAATGGGCAGTGAAGCTTAGTGCATACGATATAAGATATGAACTAAGGACTGCCATCAAATCCCAAGCCTTAGCTGACTTTGTGGCAGATTTTAGTAGTGATTTGCAAAAGGAAGCTGAGTTAGAAGTCCAACAACTTGAAGAGACTAAGGATCCTTGGATACTCTTCACTGATGGAGCCTCTAATGTGAAAGGAACAGGGCTTGGAATACTACTAAAATCGCCACAGGGGGACATAATACCCCACTCCATAGCTTGTGAATTTCAAACTACCAATAATGAGGCTGAGTATGAAGCCTTGATAGCTGGTTTGCAAATTGCTAAGCATATGAGGATCAGGTATCTTGAGGTACATGTAGATTCCTTACTGATCACTAATCACTTTAATGGATCCTATGCTGTTAAAGGTGAAAAACTAATCAAATATTTGGAGATAGTCAAAGAATTGGCACTCTCTTTTGTATCCTTTAGTTTGACACAGGTACCAAGGGAAGAGAATGCAGAAGCTGATGCATTAGCCAATCTAGGATCATCTTTGAAGATTCCTGAGGATATCAAGATCCCTATTATCCATATCCTGACCCCTGCTATCGAGGATCATGCAGCTATGGAGATAGGTGAAAATTCTGCAATCATCCCTAGTGATGATACTCAATCTCATTCAGGGTCATGGATCCTCCCAATCATGAGATACATACAACATGGAGAAATTCCTACAGGAGAAAACCCAAGGGCTTTCAAAACTAAGGTATCTCAATTTACAATATTAAATAATATGTTGTATAAACGATCTCTTGCAGGACCATATCTTAGATGCATTGAGGATCCTGAAATCCAAGAAGTCCTAAAGGATTTCCATGAAGGAGATTGTGGAAACCACACTGGGGGCAGGGCATTATTCTCAAGGATCCTGAGGACAGGATACTATTGGCCCACTATGAAGAAGGATGCTGTGGAGTATGCCAAGAAGTGTGATCCTTGTCAGAGGCATAGTAATATCCTTCATCAACCAGCAGAGCTCTTGCATCCTATATCCTCTTCCTGGCCATTCATGAGATGGGGAATGGATATAGTTGGAAAGCTTCCTAAGGCACCTGGTGGAAAAGTATTCATGCTTGCTATAACCGATTACTTCTCTAAGTGGATAGAAGCTGAAGCCTTTGCTCAAGTCAGAGAAAAGGAAGTTATATCCTTTATTAAAAGAAACATTATTACTAGATTTGGTATCCCTTCTGAGATTATTTGTGATAATGGATCCCAATTTATTGGGAATAGAACCACTAACTTTTGTGACAGCTGGGGGATTAAGATGATAACATCAACACCAGTCCACCCACAAGCTAATGGTCAGGCAGAATCATCCAACAAGATCATCATCAACAATTTGAAGAAAAAGCTTGGATCCAAGAAAGGAAAATGGGCAGAAGAATTACCTTATGTACTTTGGGCTGATAGGACGACTCCCAAGAATGCTACTGGCCAAACTCCATTTTCTTTGGTGTTTGGGGCAGAATCAGTGATCCCTACAGAGATGGTGGTTCCAACTGCAAGAACAAGCATTCGTGATCCTGAAGGAAATGCTGAAAACTTGATTCAAGACTTGGATACTATAGAAGAAATCAGGGATTTAGCAAGGATAAGGATGGCCAGTTATCAACAAAGGATGGCTGGAGCTTACAACAAAAATGTCAAGATCAGGAAATTCCAAGTTGGGGATATGGTATTAAGGAAAGCATTTCAAAATACCACCAATCCTGCTGATAGAAAACTAGCACCAAAGTGGGAAGGCCCCTATTTGATTGAAGCTGAAGCAGGAAAAGGGGCATATCGATTGCTAACAATGGAAGGTGATTTGCTACCAAGAGCTTGGAATGCTGTCCATTTGAAGAAATATTTCATGTGATCATGATCCGTGATCCTTACCAGACAAGTATCCTTGAAGGATCCCTACTGACAGATGATCCTCTTTCTGGTAACATTCCAATCTCAAACTATTTCATTCTTTTATTCTCTTACAAGGATAAGGACCCTGCATCCTTTATCCTCCTTTCACTTGATTCTGAATTTTGAAGGTTCAGATATCCTTAACTAAAGATTGAGTATCCACAGAAGTATCCAGTTATTTGGGCTTGACCCCAGTTATTTGGGCTTGACCCCAGTTATTTGGGCTTGACCCCAGTCATTTGGGCTAGTCCCCAGTTTGGGCATGTCCCCAGCTTCGCCAGTAGCGCACGATGATCCTGGTATAGTTCATGTCAATGGGACCAGTACTCGCTTTAGGGGCTGACAATTTCATTGTACTGGCTATATTCAGGATCCTACGTATAATGGTAGACGTACCATACATCCGTTCCTAAGGTTTCTAACGTTTTCACGTTAGCTAAGGTTTTGGCATTTTCATGCCACTAAGTTTGGATAGTCGCCAGTAAGGGCCGTACTCCAGTTTACACACGACCCTTTGGGCTTGTCCCCAGCGATCCTTTGGGCTTGTCCCTAGTTATCCTTTGGGCTTGTCCCCAGTTATCCTTCGGGCTTGTCCCCAGTTATCCTTCGGGCTTGTCCCCAGTTATCCTTTGGGCTTGTCCCCAGTTATCCTTTGGGCTTGTCCCCAGTATATTGGGCTTGTCCCCAGAATTGTTGGGCTTGTCCCCAGTTACTACCTTTCATTTTATATTGGCTTAGTCCCAAGTTATATCTTATTTCAGGTTTGTGAAGATAAATAACCAAGGATTCTTGATCCTTACTTTCAACTAAGGTTTGTATTTTGGTTATCCTGATTATAAATGTTAAGGGTTAGGATCCTAACTTAGATTCTTAGGTATGATCCTTAACTATTTTGATTTTATCATTTATGTAATTGACCCTTATCCTTTGACAATTGAACTTATGATCCTTAAACTATGTTACTTTTCAGAACTTATCAATTATGGGTTATGTGATCTTTGATCATATCCTAAACTTTTTGGGACATTTCTTAATTTTTTTCTCTACTTGATAAGTTTAAACAAAATAAACATCACAACAGTTGGAAAGTAAAATATCAACACAGGATAAGCCAAAAAGTTAAAGTTATTTTATTCACAAAAGATTAAACCCTTCTAAGTTGTCAAAATTACCTACCCCGAGCATCTACCAGCAATACGTGGCCCGTCCGCTGGGGTAGGTAAAGGGTGTCCATTGTTCATAGGTCTAACAAGTGCAGGAAATTAAAGACGGAAGGATAACGAGTGGCTTCATCCCCCAAACAGAGGATCCATCCACCACCCATTATCCTACCTATTGTTTAAAGGATCATCCATGATCCTCAACCCTAATTACTATTGTTTAAGTATAGACCAACCATTGTTCATCAAAACATCATCAAAACAAAAACCATAACCAAACTAAAAAAAATGGGCTCCGGCTACGTCTAGAAATGTCCTTCATCGCCCATTCAAGCAGCCTACACCTTCGCTGCATCATCATCCCCTCCAGCTCCAGTATCCTTCGCATGATCCTTGCCACTGCCACTAGCTTCAATTGCCAGAACCTCATCAGCCTCATCCTCATCCTCCAACTCAGTCAGCCTGGCCTTCCAGCCTTCCACGTCCCAGCTGCTCCTATCAAAGGCAGGATCCTGAGCTTCTTGAGCCATCTGTAGCTTGGTCTTGTACATGGCAATGGCGGCGGAGACCTTAGCATCCTGTGTGATCTCGTGCTTCTCATAGTCAGCATTGATTTGGGTTGCAACTATCTAAGCTTTAGCATCGTTGAGATCCTTTTCAAGGGAAGCAATCTTGTGATCCTTGAGCACCGCCACCTTTTGGAGATCGGAGTATTTTTCCTCAAGCTCTTCAACATTCCCCACGTAGTCCTCTATCTCAGCAAATTTCTACAAAGAAGACAATGTAAAGATTAGAGTCAAGTGATCCTCAAGTGGATAGGATAACTAAGCTGAGTCAGTGATCCTTACATCATTGAAGTACTCGAGGAATTGATGGCGGATCAGGGGCAGGCCTTGTAGGTTGTCAGCTTCGGAAGTCTTCCTTTTCTTTCCACCTCTTCCCTTCGAAGTGGTTGCCTTGGGGATGACGATGGAAGGGCTAGCAGCAGATTTTTTCTTGGAGGATCGAACAGTGTCAAGCTCAGTGACACTGAATTTGGAGGCAGATCTTGATGATTTTCCAGCGCCTACACACCCAAAACAGATAAGTATCCTTATCCTATCTCTTTTTAACTATTTATTCAAACATTTAAATATAAAAAGTACAGGATACTTACTTGACATAATGACAGAACCTGAGGATACCTCTTGAGAATCCTGGGTGTTTGTTTTGAATGATCTTGTGGCAGGATCAAGTTTTCTAAAAGCAGCAAGTCTCCCCTTGGTGGCAGCTGAAGGAATAATATGCGAGAATGAGATAGCTGTATAAAAGAAACAGAAGCATATTAGTAATCATCATCGGAAATGAGCTTACTCAGTGATCCTTCTAAGGATCCTCTACCCTACCATGGGTGCTCCACTTCCTTGGCAGATCCTTTCCATCCTGGATAGAATCCCTTCTGACGAAGAAGAATCTCTATTTCCGGTTGGTATCATTTTTAGTGGCCTTAAAGATGGGATGTTCTTCACCGGGTTTACGCTTGAATAGATATCGGTGGAATCCAAAGGTTGTGAGATCATACATCTCAGCTAATTCTGACATTCCCAAGTCAATTCCTTCTTGCTCAATGATCCTTTCAAGGGTATATAAGACCCTCCAGATCATTGGCATAGCTTGAATATAGGAGATGCCGGTGAGGGAGAAAAAGGATTGGGTGAATTCAGGGAAAGGATACGAATATCCTATTGTGAAAGGTATGACTGGGAAAGCTACCCAAGTTTCAGAAACATGATCGCTTAAAACGGTGGGATCAAACGGTTTGAAAATGGTGTTCGCCGGAAAGCAGTGTCGGATCCTGTCTCTTTGTGGATCAGAGAAACAGCATATTTCTTTCACCGAATCTTCAATGATCCCCTGGCTCTTGAGAGGACTGTCCTTCTTATGATCCTTGGCTGGTGAGGATCTTAGCATCATCTTGAAGAAGGTGAAGAAAGGAGGAGCAGAGAAAGAAAACGTAAAGAAGGAAGAGGAAGAGAAATACATGCTTGGTCTTCGGATATGAATTTAAATGGAGTTACTCTTGATTTTAAATGCAGATTGATCTCTATCTCTAACTCCTATTTATAATGATGATTCTGCAGGATAGTCACCTCAGTGACGTCATGTTCGCAACGGCTAGTCCGATTATAACGGCTAGTTATCCGTTGGTTAAATGCGGATAAGAACAAAATATAACTCATTTATTTACAAAATTACTCCTTATATTTTGGGGGGCAATTGTTAGGGGTGGATTTCTAAGTAATCAGTGATCCTTAATTGCCGTTGGGCTTAGTGATCCTTACTTCTGTATGAACTGGTGATCCTCAGAAGTGCTTCAGGATCAGGATCATGGATCACTATAAGGATCCTTGTACTAACAATTGTCTACTTTGAATTCGAAATTGTTTTGCAGGAGTATCAATTTGGACTTGGTCTTGGCGATATTCCTGGAGTATATTCCTTGAAGTATTCCGCACGTGCTTGACTGAAAATGGACGTTATGGAGTCGTGGAAGACTTGCACCATTTGCGGAATGTTAGTTAGTGTAGATATTTTCCATTTTTAAGGGGTAGCGAGCTAATTAGAAAACACTTGGCTATTTTTGGCTATACATGCACTCGTACAACTGCTCTCACCAGCTCTCGTTAACTCACTTGGCGATTACACATTTTCATACACAATACACTATAGTGATCCTTGTACTTAGCTCGCTGTCATCCAAAGTTGTAACACATTTCTTGTTCAATTTGAGTTGGTGATCGGTAGTTTCCATCACCCGAGGTTTTTTATGCCGGAGATCATTCATTGATCAAGGGATTTTTCCTCGTATAAATCCTCGTGTCACTTGTTCATTACGTTTCAGAGTGATCCTTATTGTTGTTCATCAATTCAAGCATCATATCCCACAACAGAAAGTTTGGTTACATTGTCATTGCTTGATTTTTGACCAAAACATACATATATACATGTATTTAGAGTGTAATATGCGGGTGTATAACCTAGTGTATATATATATTTATTTTAACAAAGAGTGAATTTCAAAGATTGTCCTTTATCTTTATACCCTTTTTTCAGGCGGTGCCCTTTATGTTTATAATTGACGAGTTTTATACTTTATGTTTTAAAATCCTGCACGTTATGTCCTTTAAGCCTAACCTAGTTAATTTTTTTCTGTTAAATTAGATTACAAAAGGGTACTTTAGTCTTTTTATCCATTTAACTAAAAATGTTTTAACAAATAAGACAAAAACAAAAATAGTTTAATAATATATATAATATTTCTACCCTCTCACTATTTCTCTCTCTCTAAACATCTCCCTTTCTCTCTCTACATCTCTCTATACCCCTCTCATCCACCACCACCAACAAGAACCACCGCCTCCACCAACCATCAAAAACCACCACCAACTTCCGCCCACCACTTTCCCACCAACAACCGTCTACATCTCTCTCTCCCTCTCTATCTCTACATCTCTCTCTCTACCCCTCTCCACCACCACCACCACCACCAATAATCGCCTCCATCAACCATCGATTTCAGCAAATTTAATATCAACAAAACATCAGTTACATCACACATTGGATGTCTATGTAATGTCAATGGAGGATGCATTTCAGCAAATTTAATATCAACATCAGTTACAGCAAATTTAATATCAACAAGAAAAGAAGTAACAAATAAAATCATCAGATCCATTGGGTTAGATTTAACCTAGTTTAGGGGATTTTTGTTCTGAAAAAATTGGGGGTTTGTATTGATTTTGAAAATTTAGGGGTTTGTGTTTGGATGAAATTTTGGTAGTGGGGGCGAAGTGGATGGGTGGTGAAGGTGTCGTTGAAACGGTGGTGGGTTGGTGGATATGGTGGAAACATGTGGCAGTGGTGCAAGGAGGATGTGGTTGTGGTGATAGCGGCGGTAGTGGTGGAAGGAAGGAGGCTGTGGTGGTGGTTATGGAGGAAAAAGGTTGAAGGTAGTTGTGGTGGTGGTGAAGGTGGTTATCTGCTTTCAAGCACAGAGAGAGGGAGAGAGATGAAGTATAGAGGGATGGATATGGAGTAGAGAGAGAATTTTTCTTTTTTAAATCTTTGGTTATAAAGTGTATTTTAATAAAATGGTTTAGATATATCAGTTTTTATATAATTAGTCCCTAAAAGGTAAAATGACAAAATTATCCTCATGTGCAAGGCACATGATTATAGTTAACAGAAAAAATTAATCAGGTTAGGCTTAAAGGACATAACGTGTAGGATTTTAAAACATAAAGTATAAAACTCGTCAATTATAAACATAAAGGGCACCACCAGAAAAAGGGTATAAAGATAAAGGACAATCTTTGAAATTCACTCTTTAACAAATGTAATATATTTTATTATATCAAACTTGAAGAGGTTATACATTTGTTTTTAGATAAAAATATATATAATATCTTTTTAGTCGAGATTGTACAACTTCGTCATATTTTTACTATTATATATAAATACCAATTGTATTATTGGTATTTATATATTTTAGTCATTTAAATCGTTTTATAGTTTAAACGAAAAAAATCTCCAAATCTTGTGAACCTAGAAATCATCATCTCACCGTATTTGTTATTCGTTTGATTCGTTATTCATTAGTTTTCATATATATGTTGATTAGGATAACTTTTGGAATAATTGTTTCCCAAAACACTACAACTTATCCTAAGTTGTATTTGGACGCTTCGCAAATTTTGAGTAGATCTATTACTCTCCCCTTTTTATCTTCAAAAATTTTTGGGGTGTATCATGTGTCATGTTTTAGATGTTTCAAGTTAAATCTTCAACATGCAAATAAATGTGTCCTTATGTGTTGCGTTTCTTATTTCTAGTATCTATTGTTTCTTATTTCTAGTTTTATGGTTTCTCGTATCTATTGTTGCATATGTGTGTGTCTATGTGCTTACTCGCTTTGCGTCATAGGTTTCACGTGGATCCACCTGGCTGACTAGGTTCCCCACGGCCATAGGTTGTAGCCTAGTATCGCAACCAGTATTAGAATCGCTCTTCGGGGCTTAAGACTAATGCATGCTATAGTCTTTGTGTCTTGTTATTTCTATTGTATCTATGTTATGATATTGGTGATTTGTTGATTGTTGTTGTGGTTGTGGTGATTATGGTTGTTTCTACAACACATGGATATGCATTTTAATTATATTTTAAAAAGGTTTCTAGGTAAAATAAATCAATTAATAAAGCAAAATATTTTATTTAAAATTCTAGATTTATTCACCAACATTTTGTTGACCCAAAACCTTTATACGCATGATGCAGGTACACAAATAGGAGATAGAGTTGAAGGCAAAGACACTTAGGACATGCCTTGGTAATAAATTGGACTTTTGTACATAACTATTTATCTTTTGAATAATGTATGATTTATGTTAAATATTTTCTATGATTACGTGTGTCAAATTTAGTCTTGTTGACTTTAAAAATCTAAAATTATTATAGTGTCATAAGCTATGGACAATCATCATGCCCTGTACCATTCCGCTGCAGGTCGGGGTGTGACATTAGCTAATGCCTCCTCCTCGATTTTTGACCAAGGTTGCGCCTTCGGTTTCGAAGGTTGATCAACAGCTAGACGCGCCATTTGTTTCCCTTTTTTCGTTTGGTGGTTTGGGGTTGCGTTTCCGACACATATTCTTCAACCTCATCTTCTACGGGTTGAGATGATCCTACCAGTGGCGGTGAAGGTGGTGGTTGCGATTGAAATTGAAATTGCGAGTTAAACGGTTTTCGCATTAACATTTGTTGCATCAATTGCATTTGGTTCATTTGAGTGAAAGCATTGGGGCTTTGTTGGAAACCCAAAAAAGAAAATTGTGATGCCGACCAACTCAGATCCATCGTTGGATAGTAGCTGGGTACCGAGAAAACGTTTTGTTTCGGGTTCGGCTCTGGGTTTAGGTTTGAGTTGTTTTGATTGCATGGATCCATGGCTAAAACTTTAAAAAACTTGAAAAAATGTATAAAAAAAGTGAGAGAGATTGGGTTGATTTGGTTAGAAAATGGGGATAAATGGTTAGTATTTATAAATAAATATTTTTTTATTAAATATAGCCGTTGTAACGGCTTTGAATTTTGAAAAGTGGCCCGGCGACCGGTTCATGGGGGAGACGGAGAAGACGGGGATGACCCGGGGGGTGTGCAGGCCTGTCACCGCACCTAGCTGGCCCGGGGACATCCCCCACATCGAGTAGCCTTATTTCTTCATCTTCGTTTAACACAAACCCTAGTTTTTATCATCCGCAAACCTCAATTTTTTATTTTTTTTAACGTTTAAAAATTTTTATTCATTCCCAAATATATGAATCATATTACATCTAGCAAGTGACTAGAAACAAAAAGAGTTTTTCACATATTTCCACCTCCTAGAATGCTTATTACATATTTCCCTAAACAAAAAATTTAATCACATATTTCTCCTTTCTAATCCATATGAATTACATATTTCTCATTTTCATTATAATTACTTTTACTAATTACTATTTTACCCTTAATGAACTTTTAATGACTAATTACATATTTTCCCTTTCTACCATCAAATACACATTTCCCTCGTTCTTCTATTTTCTCAAGAGATTTTCACATATGTCCCCTTCCCAAACCCTTTTGAGAATGTGACTATGTCAGTTTCGATTAACGAAATATTTGCGTAAATTACAATTCACTTTCATCTTTGTGCGATATACCGAATCTAATACCATCACAGCAATCAGGGGCGGAACTAGTGCTATGTGAGCCGTAGCACGGGATACCCCTCAACTTTCTTGGCGTAGTGCAATCTTTTATTTCATATCCGTTTTTTTGTGGTGATACCCTTAATCAAATGTTAGGATGCCCCTGAATGTAGGAGAGGATAAGATGAAATGAAGTTTCAGAAAACGAAAATTTTCGATTACATAAAGTTGCAGGTTGTAGCTTCACCTTAAAGAAGGAAGAAGATGAACTCATATTAATATTTAATATAATATTATTAGTATTGGGATAATAAATGAAAAGGAACACTAAATTAGGAAAAGTCAAAAGTCACTTTTTCAAAATCTCCGATTAATTTTCAACCTTTTATTCAATTTATTGTAAACATTACTTAATAGTTTTTTATTTATTTTGTTTTGTTTATCATTTTATGATTTTACCTGCATAAAAGATTCCCTAAAAAATGATATGCACCTCACTTTTTATAAATTGTACGGTGGTTATTTTTTAAACTAAAAAAAGTTAAAAGTGAAAATAATACTTGAAAAAAGATTTAAATAGTTCTTTTTAAATAAATAATAATACTTGAAAAAAGATTAAAATGGTTCTTTTTAAACACATGATTATATAAAATATCTTTTTGTTTAAATGTAAAGAAATATTATATAAACATGAAGAATATATAAATGTTTTATCTATTCCATGTATATACGAATAAGAAAATTTTTAAACTCCAGTCATAAAATTTAAGATAAAGATCTTAGATACGATTTGTAATATTATTTATTATAAACTAAATATTCTTTATAAAACCTATAAATAACATTTAAAGTTTTATAAAAAATATTTGATAACGTTCTCGTGTGTGTGGTACACGCATTAATAAAAAAATGATAATCACCATATGCTTTAATTTGTAAAAAGAAGAATTTAATAGCATATTTTTACTAGCTACATAGGGCCTTTGAATTCTCAGGGACGGGTCAAGGTAAATTTTTTTGGGATACCCTTAAATTTTTCTTCTAGTTCCGCCACTGACAGCAATGTGATGTTGTTTCGTAGACAATGTGTTACCTAAACTATTCGTAAGAGTTTATATTTCTAAAATTTATTCGTTTATAGTAAATATTAATCTGTTAATTGCTATTGATGGTGTTGCCATTAATTTATATTTCAAAAAATTAGAATGAATAAATAGACTGCAATAGAATTCTAGATCCATTGCGTGCCCAAAGCAATAAGTTGTTGTTGATTTTTTTATTAATAACAATATATTATAATATTCAATATGTTTTTGTGGTAAACGTGTAATTGAAACCAGCGCATAGGGTTTTTTTTAGTTAATAAATTTGTTTTATATTCGTTTTATTTTAAATCAGTCACACAACAAAATTAGGTTTCTAAATTGTTGCCCTTGTCATTTGAAGGAATTTCATTGTAATCTGTAGTTTTTGGAGAAAGACATATATTTTAATTTTTTATTATTATTTTTTTTTTTTAGTAGGTACGTGATGTGTGCACGATTTCCGGCAACCATGCACACGTTTTACATTTACTAGCATGCATTTCTAGTTTTATATTTGTTTAATTATCATGTAGTGGGTTAGTGGTAGTAGTTAATTTCAGTTTATTCCTTTAGGTGTCTTTGCTTTGCATGTTTATATATTTTGCAACAAGTACTCTCATGAGGAGGAATGAAATATGAATTAAGTCTTGGTTTCTCTCTAATTTTCTTTCAAGCTTCGATCTATTTTCTTTTGATCAATTGGTTAACGATTAGGTTCGTAACAGTACGAAGGAAAAAACTTCATGGCAAGTGGAAAATTAGGTTTTGTAAATTGTTGCTCTTGTCATTTGTGCATCATACGCTCTCTCTCTATGAATTCATGATAAAGATCAGTTTTTGGAGAGGATTCATTATCTGTCTCATCGTCTAGGGCGAAAGTGGCGAAGATCAATTCTGGTGTGATCTGAACATGGGTACCATTCACCTTTGAAATGATGGTAGAGGGCTTTTTATCATAAAGTAGATAATTTGAGTTTGCCCAAAAATCTTCAATGTTTTGTAAATGAATGGGTACATTGGCTAAAAGAACATTGTGGTATTTTGATGAAGTGATGATGTTGATAATCGAGTGAAACTCTGTGTTTGTAAATATTTTCACAAGATATGGGAGATAGTTGTGGGGTGATTTCAAAATGAGAGTCATTGTGAAATTAGGTCAACTCTTTTGATAATTTTTTAAACAGGTAATCTTTTGAGTGAAGAGTGAAAATCTTTGAATCGTTGATCTTTTTTATTATAGAGAGAGCATTTTTTAAATTTCAGAGTTTATCGCACTGATAAGGATAACCTCTATTTGGTTAGGGTTTTTATAGGTAGAAGATGACAATAAGAACCCACTTTGTTTTTAGGTTTAGCCTAATCATAACCGGTATTTTTTCAACTTCTAAATCTACACATCCTAAGCCTTGAGAATAGTAGTTAACTTGCTTCGATTTAGTTAAGCCCACCGATTTCCTCCTAAAAATATATCCTAAGTCCGCCACTGATATGATGGTTGTGGGATGGTGGAACCACAAGGTGAAATCGAAGCAAGTGACAAATGTGAGGGCTTTGAGTCTTTAGTGTTCCTGAGGAGCTAGGAAGAAGATGACAATAAAAACCCATTTTGTTTTTAGGTTTAGCTCATCCATAACCGGTATTTTTTTCAACTTTTAAATCAACACTTCCTAGGCCCTAAGAATAGTAGTTAACATAAACAACTCATGACTTTGAATTTAATCAAATCAATATTGCCAAGATTATTATTCATAATGATTTTTTTAATTATGTCAAGCGGACAAATTACTCACATTATACCATAAATCATGACCATATTCATAAAATCCTCCATGCGAAACCAATAAGTTGCAATTTACAAAATCCTATAATGTTAGTTTTGTGGTTGAAAAAACGGAAGAGAATCTTGATATTGGACTTGCATTGAAAACTAATTCTCCTTAACTTATTATCAAAACCATCACATCAATTTGTTTTTCTAGATTTCCACTTGATACGAATATATTACTTTTCTCTAAATTTAATCATGAAACTTTATTCTTTTCAAAAAGATTATGCTGAGTTGAAAGCATAGCATATACTCTTTTAGAATTGAATTTTACGTTTTTTGAGGTGCTTTAACTTTTGAAGTTTTGATACACTGAACTTGGTTTTTTATATACTATGCAAAAGCCTTGAGGTGCCATCATATAACTTGGGTTAAAAGTAAATACCTTCACCTTAAAAGATGTTGCATTTTGATTCGAATCAAGTAACGTGTAAACACCCTTATGACAAATGATTTTACTCATTTTAACTATTAAATATGCTTTCAACACTATCCCTAATATCAAGGTTGGAGAACTCGCTAGTCGCTAGCGGGTCGGTGAGGTAGGGACTAGCGACTACTCGAGATTACTCGGGATTAATCGGATCAGACTTTTTATGTATAATTTTAAGTTTTTATACATATATACATATATTTTTATACGTAATTTTTTTAAGTGGACAAGTTTTGACCGGAATCTAGGAGGTTTTGGCCGGAATATGTGTTTTTTCTGATTTTTTCTGATTTTTCTGATTTTTTCCGATTTTTTTTTTGTTTTTTCCCGATTTTTCCCTACCGAATAGTCGCGACTAGGGCCGACTAGCGATTTTTTTACTGATTAGCTGAAAATTACTCAGTTGATGGGCGACTAGCGACTAGTCAGCGATTAATCGCCGACTAGTCGCGATTTTTGCAACCATGCCTAATATTATCAAGTTTTATCTTTTTTAACGGCAAATATGGATAACTGACGGACCACTGTAGTATCATCGTGTCACCTGTGGAACCACCCGATTGTATCCATCTCCACTATGACCTTGAAACCACCCGATCATATTCATCTCCACTAGTCAATAATGCCTATACACCAATTCAGGAGAAAACCTAATATAAATCTGGGAAAAAATCCCTTTGTGGAAATCAAACCCAGGATCTAATAGTCCCTAAACCTTATTTCACCCCCAAGATGCCAATACGCTATAACGTCATACCTTTGTAAATTATAACATTATATACTAATTACAAAGTTACATGTTTGTCACACCCCCAAAATCCACACGCGGAGTATCGCCGCTTGGAGGCGTGACTGACCAGGATCAAGCCACCAATCATATTGAACATTGTAGTAATAAATAAAAGTTCATTCCATCAATACGAAAGGTGTTCAAAACCAATACATAGTTAAGCGTTTAGCGGAAGCATAAGTATGAAAAACCCAACACAAGTAATAAGTTTGAAATGTCATAAAAGTTTAACATGGCATCCACGATCCATGTCCCACAACGACTGCGCCTCCCTGTGCAAGCTCCATGAGTACCTAACGACCTGCAAGGCATGTAACAACGAGTCAACAACAAAGTTGAGCGAGTTCACAGTTGGTGTTCATTATTAAGTTGTTTCAAAACCAAGAGTTCATTTGTAAGTTGTAAGTTAATCCGTTTACCCTGTTTCCCAAACATATCCATAGTTGGTGGGGGCTTCCCCATGTTAACCACTAGACCTGTTTACCATATCGACCACTAACTGAAGTAAGTTGGTGCCCTAATGTCAATGTATATCATCATTGACGTGCCCAGATCCATTAGTTCACGCCCGTCCTCTGCGGCACGGTGTGAGGCTTGTCAAACCTAAATAGCGCTATCTAACTAATGACCCGCTCGCCATTGGCCCGGCGATTAAGTCGATATAAAAGGAGGGACTTAATGATAGAGAGTTTTGGTCTAGTATCCGTGTTGTCACCCTTCAATAAAGAGGGTGTGTACGTAATCCCCAAACCAGGAGATTACGCAGGTTCCAATTATATCCTTATCACGTGTTGTCACCCTTCAATTAAGAGGGTGTGTACGTGTTCCAAACTAGGAGATCACGCAGTTTCAGTTTAAATCCTTTACCCATTCCCAACCCCTGGGAATCTCATGCCTTGTGGAAAGTGTGAACTCACCTTTGATTTGCTCGGTATGTTATGTTTCACTATCCGTTCCAAATTGGTCAACCCGATCCTAATATGGTTACCATTTACAGTTAGTTTGTGGACACGTGACGCATGTGTTCATTGCATTTATCACATAGATTTCAAATAAACAACACACATATCATAACGCAAGTCATGGCAAGTGTTCGAATCCTACTATCAATCATAATACACGTTCACATCATTCCCTATCACGAGTTATTCAGTCCATATTTAAGCACACTCACAATTAGTACCCTACTGTTATAATGGTTCTCATAACAAGGCCTAGCCCACTTAGGTTCGGCCCAGAAGAATTGTGGGTGTGTAACGGGTCAAGAGCATACGACCTATTTTGTTTACCCAAACCGAATACAAAACCCATCCCTAATATGACCTATAGCCCCTCAATAATTTAATTCACTGTCATCCTTTAACATTAACCGAACCTAATTTCATGCAACAATTATTCCAAGTCACATAACAAGGTGCCCTAATCATGTTGAACAACCAGTTAATTGCCATCCAAATTTCATATACATCAACACAGTGGGTAAATAACCATTCATATAAAACAAGATCATGCAACATATTATGCATATAAGGCAGGATCATCATCCTATCGAATTCTTTAACATGTGCATATTAATTAACATACACCTTAACAAGTACATCACAATAATAGTTTTGTAATATCCGAATCATTAAATCTTTTAAAGCTCACACTTCTTGCATCATCTATATTACCCAACATTACCATGAATCATCATCATCATGTTAAATATTTAACGTGCTTAACCAGGTTGTACGCTAGGCAAGTGTAGTTGTACATTCAAGAAACACCCAACAACATTTATAAGAACAGAGAATGGTTTCGTATCATATATTACATAATACACACATGCAACCTACAACTTATCATTCATATCTTCAAGTATAACATCGAGCATGAACAGCACATGTACAGATCATCGAACAAATATATATATTTATACTTTCATAAAGTTCCATATAATCACACAATCGCAGGCACCAAACGACGCTATGGTTGGACCGAAACCGAGACAACGCGTTCGAAAACGAAGTAACGAAATATGCGGGGCTTACCGGCGATCGGTGACGGAGGAGTGGTGATGTTCTCTGGTTGCCGAGGGAGGGAGAGGGACGAAAGGTAGCGTGCGTATAGATGGAGAATTGCCGTAGGGTTTGTAGGGGGAAAATTATTATGAGAAAATACAACTTACATAATCTAATAAATATAAGGGTGGGGGCGGTGAAGTTGCAGTGGGCCGAGAATGATGAAGGAGGTTGGGTGGTGGAACTTGGGCTCCTGGGCCATGAATGAACTAAAAGGAATTCAGTGTATAGCAATTGTTTAGGTAATGACATGCACTATCTTTAATATTATTATTAAGGTGAATGAAGTCACCAACTAAAAGATTATTATTATTTTTAGGGTTAATGTAATCCATAACCACTAACATATATAAATTTAACGTATTATGGTCCGGTCCTCCAAAGTTTTGAGTTACTCGAATCACGCCGTTGCTCAAGTGATTCGGGTGGGTTAGATCACGACGTGGATTGACTCGTTCGTGCAAAATAAATCAGATGAGTGTACATATTTGGTTTCGCAGAAAAGTAAAGCGAAATAAAATGATTTAAAAGAGAATTGAAACAAACGATGCTAACCTCGGAAACACGGGTTGTCACAATGTTTATTAAACCTCATAACCTAATTAAAAGATTCATACTCAAATAACTATGACAAATTAAGTTTTGAAGACTCAAATGAACGTCATCACTTCATTCAAAATAGGGATGGCAAAAATACCCGAGCTCGACGGGTATACCCGAAACCCGACACAAATGGGACGGGTATACCCGATACCCGACGGGAATTGGGCCGGGTATGAGTTTAGTTTTAAAAATTTTCGCGGGTATGGGTCGGGTATGTGATTAGGTGATACCCGACCCGATTACCCGAAACCATATACCCGTTTACCCGAACTATATACCCGATCATATACCCGAAGTTTTTAATTTATATTTTTATTTTCCATTAACCCTTATCTATTAGTGATTTATTTTAGTATGTTCATAATGTGAAAAAATAAATTTTCTTTTAGCATATGTATTTGATGATAGTATTTATATTTTGTATGTTGTAAAGTATATACATATAAGTGTATAAATATTTTAAAGTTATTATTAATTTATGCTAAAACTTATATCTATGTAATGTATATTTTAATTTATAATAGTTGTTGCATAAATAAAATTATATAATAATTATAATAGTAAAAAATGAATTTGGAAATCCCAATGTGTATTTTTTAACAAACTAATGGGTATACCTGATACCCGCGGGTATACCCGGTACCCGACGGGTTATTACCCGACATATACCCGACGGGTATTGGGTCGGGTATGGGACACGATTTTACAACCGGGTATGGGTATGGGATTGCCAATACCCGACCCGAACCCGACCCATTGCCATCCCTAATTCAAAATGCACAATACTGAAATATATTTTTCACCGACGGAAGTTTCAATGATAACTAGATCCGCTATTGATCACAGATAGATAACTAACATATAAAGCAAAAAAAAAAACTAGCATTCTATTGTCGTCGTTGTTTCATGTGTAATCACCGTAAGAACCAACAAATTACCTTTTTATAACATCTAACACACACTCTAAATTTTGGCGATTTTCGGGATCGGCACTAGTACCGGTACTGGTTCGGTTTCAAGATTTAGTATCATCTGCTCATCGCTAGTTAAGACACCTTACCAACACACCTTGATCAACTGACAACATGAAGAATCCATATTACGAATGTTATATTCTCGATAGTTGAGGGTAGGGCTGACAATTGGGTACCCGTTAAGACACGATTAGACCTGTTTGACTGAAAAATACACCCTCTGACTTTTTTAATTTTTAAAATAATTAAAATTATAATGTTAGGATCTATCATTTATTCATCTTTGTACATAAAACATAAAACTGTTTTATAAACATGAGGTAGAAAGTAGTTAAACGAGTCGTAATCATGTTTGAAACTTATGTTGTGCGCGCCGTCAGAAACCTGTTAAACCTGTTAAGACACGATTTGCCAGCCTTAGTTGAGGGGGTGTAAGAGCATCACCAATAGAGGTGTTTTTAGGTGGTATTTTTTGGTGCTAATGTGGCACCTGCCCAACCAATGAGAGCATTTCTCTCATTTGCCCCTCTCACAAACACATTTCTTCTCTCTCTCCTCTTTCCTCTCTCCTCTCTACACTCACACCCATCCATTTTTTTTCGTTTTTTCTCACCAACATCTTCACACCCTCTCTCTTTCACATCACTTTCTCTCTCCCTAAAAACACCAACATATTCCCTTATTGTGGATGCTCTAAGTGTCCAAAACATTATCTTTGAAGCTAAGTAAAACACTAAAACCGGATAGTTGTAAAGCAAACCGAAACAACAACCCATAATAGGGTCCGATTCTCAGTGGGTGTTGGCAATCAAAGAGAATAATACTCCACACACAAGCTCGCACTTTGATCAAATCAACCAATAATTAACATGTTCTTCGGTAAATTTCACATCTTTTCTCTCATATTCACTTTCAATTAACCAACAAATTTCAAGATTTGCATCGAATAAAGTTTCAATTTTTAGTTTTTATTCTTGATTCGCAGGTCACTGTGCTCACTCGTTGTTCTTCAAGAGATTGATTTTGGTTGTTCTTTGACGCTTGTTTTCGTATATTTAGATGCAAATTTTTGGATCAGTTTCTTGTTGCATCCGCCGAATTATTGAATTCATGGGGTTAGTGTTTTTCTCTTTCGTCTTCTTTATGTTTTTAGATTCATGAAATTGTTGTTGTATTAGTTTATTAAATTCTGTGTCTGTTGTTGATTTCTGCAAATTGTTGTAATTTTGCACAAAAAAAAATAAGTAACGTTTTTTTTTTTTTGTGAATTGTAGAAGAATATATGATATGAAGTGGAATTTGGTTTTCATTTTATGCAGTACATGAGGGTTTTTTTTTTTTGTGTGTGAATTGTAGAAGAATATGTGATATGAAGTGGAATTTGGTTTTTATTATATGCAGTATATGATGTGATGATGAGATCTTACTTCTTTTGTTTTGTTAGGAGTGTTCATTTGTGTAGTAAAAAAACAGTCTTAAGAATCGGTGTGGCCGGGGCTTTTTAGTGAATAGGTTGAATAACTTTTTAGAAATGGATACTGAACACTAGCTAGGATCGAAAAGGTTGAAGATTTATAGTATATAAGAAGCTCACAATAAAATTGGTATGTTGTATCGATAAAATGATCTAAAAGTGATTATGGACTAAAAATCTCAGCGATAACTTTTTCGATATATAAGATAGATCATCCGAAACGGCATGGTTTAGTTTAGTTTCAGTGGCCTGGCTTCCAAAAGTACAATTGTCATACTGGTTTTCTTAAGAATGTGTGTGTGTTTTTTTTTTTTTGTAGTGGTTAATTGAAATGGTTTTGGTAGCTATCTATGTTGATCTAAAAGGGCCATCTATGGTGAGTTGTCTTTGTGGCCTGGTGTAGGTTTTATGAACATCTAGCATATTAAAAAAAAAAAAAGAAATAACCGCCTTGCGCGCCTCGAGGCGAGGCGCCCATCAAACGAGTATGAGACGGTGCCTCAGGGGGGGTTATTTGGTATGTGTGCCTCATAGGGCTGAAGCGAGAAGAAAAGTTGCACCTTAGGGGGTTTTGACGTTTTAGACTTTTTGGGTTAATTTCAAACATTCCATGTCTTTTTAATGTGTGCATTGATGAATCTGATGATAAATTAGATAGTATTTTATTTTTTATAAGATATATATTTTGTTTTTTAATTCTGCCTCAGGCATGCGCCTCATGAGGCGAAGGGAAAACACCTTGGGGCATGATTCCGTACTTTTAAACCTGCACTGAATCTATGAGTACAAGCTTGCTATCATATATTTACGGTTCAAGTTATTTAGCATTATAACTTTGAGTTTACTTCTAACATAATTTCGTGTTTCATAAAAAGAAAAAAAGATAAAGTCGTTTGTAAGGAACTTTTTCCTTCATCTTTAGCTTGTTACATACAAGAAACTGAGGGGGACCTCCCTTTTGGTTTAACTTTAATAATGAGATCCAAAAATAATTGCACTCTTTCTTTACATGTACAACCCAATTCGAAAGCAAGCCTTAGACACTAAGTTCTTTTCCAACGTACGATGACATCATCTCTTCTGTTTAACCCGAATTACAGTTTTGTCTTCCCGTGAATTTGCAAAATTTCTACGAATTTGATGTTCGGCATTTATCCTAAATCCTAATCATTTTGATGGTTGTAAACCTTATTTGCAACAGAGCAGAGGGTGTCTTGGATGTTGTACTAAGCCTCCATTTATAACTACCGACAATAAGCCCGCAGAAAACATAGGAAAAGGCCAAGTCACTAATAAACATAGTATTTTAGAAGATTTTTGGAGTAGCAGCACGTATGAGATGGATAATAGTATACCGCAGTCTCAGATAAGCGCTTCATCAACGAGCAATGCACCATTGGACGCCCAATCTAGTTCCGGCAACAATCCTTCAGAATTCGTAAACCGTGGTACGTTTTTAGTTATTTGTTAATTATAAATTGTGAAATAAGGAGTAACTTTCGGTTGCTTTTAGGTCTTCTTCTTTGGAACCAAACGAGGCAACAGTGGATCGGAGATAAGGAACCTGATCACAGTAAAAAAGCTCGACCCCCTATTATAAGGTGGATATATTTAATCAATTATTTAGGATCCGACTTTCATTCACTCAAAATTTAAAAAGTTCGAAAAAATTTTACTTGTTTTATTTTAAAGTAAACTGCCAAAATGGTCCCTGAGGTTTAGTCACTTTAGTCCAAAACTAAAACCTTTTGAATCTGGGTGCCTATGGTTTCAATTTTGTTGCCATTTTCATCCAAAAGCAAAATCTGGTCAAATTTTTCAGTTAACACCTAGTTTTTTTGTCTTTTTCCTCCCTTTTAATGAAGGGCAAAAGGGTCAGATTTTTTTAATTTTTTTATAATAAAAACATTAAAAGACCATTTTGCCCTTCATTTAAAGGGAGGAAAAACATAAAAAAAAGTTGGATGTTAACTGAAAAATCTGACCAGATTTTGATTTTGGATGAAAATGGCAACAAATTTGAAACCACAAGGACCCAGATTCAAAAGGTTAGTTTTGGACTAAAATGGCAAAAGTGACTAAACCTCAGGGACCATTTTCGCAGTTTACTCTTTATTTATTACTTTGTATATTGGGGAAAGTTGATCGGTTTGATTAAAAGATGAGTAAAATGCCAAAATCGTCCCTGAGGTTTGGGCTGATTTGCTTGATACATCCAAAAAAATTGTATCTGGACACCTGACATTTTGATTGTGTTGCCATTTCCATCCAAATCACAAACCTAGTTAAAATGTATCATTAACTCAGGGACAATTTTGGCAATTTACCCATTTATTTTTAATTTTCTCTTTTACCTTTAAATAAAAATAATTGTAATATACACGCACACACACATTTATATATATACACACTTACTTTTTTTTTAATTTTCTTTTTAAACCAAATCGTTAATTGTGGTATCATTAGCAAATGCAATTAGTCTATAGTTACTAACTTACTATTTCGGATGTTCCAAATGATGTCATCTTGGTAATAGTTACAATTATATTTAGTTTTAACAGTGAAAACACTAAAGTTATATAATTTCATGTGACGCTATTGTTTTTGATAGTTGGAAGGCAACTTATGATAATTTGCTTGGGACAAACAAACCATTTTCACGGCCCATCCCTCTACCTGTAAGTCGCCTTTATAAAACTACATCTTGAATTTTAAATTTAAAAAAAATATATGAATGTGCTGAGCAAAATGATATTATCTTGTTAGGAAATGGTAAATTTTCTTGTGGATATCTGGGAACAAGAGGGGTTGTATGACTGAGTTTCTGCCAAATGCAACAGCCGACGTTTATCTATGGTAATGTTCATATCATACGGTGCTTGAATTATGTACGTTTGGAATTTTTTTTTATTTTTTTACCTTTTTTTTTGGGATGGAGGTCTTCTAATATTGTTGTAAGGTGAGCATAAATGGAACTTGAGAGTGTAGTGATACATATTTGTTGGCTTTTTGGTTAAAAACTTGAAATTTTTGTGTATAATTTTACCTGGAAGATCACTTGGAAGTTTGTTGATATTAGATTTCTTTGAGTTATGTTTTCAAAGAATAAATTCGATTCTCTTTGGTGAATCGATTGCAAATTCAAATTGGTCGATGCATTGGTCAAGTGGATCGATCGCCTTGCCAAAGACACAACACATGCCTGTGTCTAACACGATGTTACAATACAAAATGGTAATCGAGAGATGAGCTAAAGAATTGTAGAAGAAGAATCACAGAAGATAAGAGATTAACTCTCAAATCAATAGCTACCTAATTCGGTTCTCAGTTCGTTTATTTAACGAACTGACTTACAAGCACATGTTACCACTAAACCCTCATGCTATACTATTATTACAATTGACCCCTCATACTATTTTATACCTAACACGCGATATCCTCTTTTTTGCCAAAGTTGTGCGGGGGCACGAAAACAAGCGACACCGAAATCTAAAGGTCAACAAACTGTTAACCCTGATCGCTTAACCAAAATGTTAAAAAAAAAAATCTTATAAAACCTTTTTTTTTCATAATCTGTCGGTAACGCTGACGGCAGCTGTAAATGAAATGAGTGAAAAATTTATGCACCACCCTGAGCAACGGAACCAGATATATTAAAGGCAAAAGGGAATAAAGATATGTTGGTCTTTTCATGCTTAGCACCTTTTGATTGGACTAAATTACCCAAACACATGTTTGTCCACGTCCACTACCACCCACTAGTGGTGCACAAAAAACCCGAACCCGAACCCGGACCCGAAAATAAAACCCGGGTTTTTTATACCCGAACCCGACCCTACCCATAGGGTAGGGGTTGGGTATGCATTTCTGTTATAAAACCCGAACCCGGAACCAGGTTTTTTTATACCCGTTTTCAACCCGAACCCGGAACCGGGTTTTTTCAATACCCGGTCCGGGTTTCCCAATACCCTGTTCAGGTTTTTTCGTTTTTTTGTGTTTTTTCAAGTTTTGTATCTTGGTAACGGCTATATAGCCGTTAGAAAGTGTATTATGATCATTTGTTTGGTTTACATTATATCTCTATACCCTATAAAAGGGGTCTTTGATGACGAACAATAAACGAAGACGATCAAGTTATTCGAAGCTATCTATGTTCATCATCTTATTCGATCCGGTTCAATGATTATTTAGGTGTCATGTATTTCTATGTTTTATGAAATAAAAAAGTTTTGCATTTTATATTTCTATGATTTATCCAAAAAAAAATGAATACCCAAGGCATACCTGAACCCAACCTGATCCATACCCGACCCTACCCGAACCCGAAAATAGGGTATTATAATACCTGGGTATTAGAAAACCCGACCCCCCGGGTATATAGGGTATACATTTTTTATATAAAACCTGGACCCGGACCTGAACCGGGTATTGTCAATACCCGATTTTGTAGAACCCGATCGTACCCGAACCCGGTTCCATACCCGGAACCGGGTATTCAGAAAACCCGATTTGTGCACCACTGCCACCCACCGTCCACATCCACCACCCATCACCACAGTCCGTACACCATCACCACTAGTTTATTTTAGATGTCTACATACGTTAAAAAAAACAGCCTTCTTCTTGCATACTGCAAAGGTTTGGTTCACTTATTCTTCCACAGATATCTGCAGATGTGGTCCGCAGATTGCAGACATTTTACCTCTTAAAAAGCAAATTGCACCATACATTACTACTTAAACGTTATTTAGGCAATGCAATACCTAAAACTAGTATTTTTTTATTTTTTTGTATAATAAGGGTAGCATGATATTGTACAGGTAACTATAAATTTATGTGTCACAAAATCAAAGTAATATTATTTTGGAAATGAAAAGATATACGTGGATACAGCGACACTGATTTTAATACCTCAAATTGCAACCATACAACTCATTAGAAATAACGACAATTTAATTAATGCACCACCTGATAGATTCACAAGAATCAAATACAATTCACATAATCTAGAAATTAGTTTTAAATAGTTGCAAGTTGCAAGGAGCATGAGTTGGAATGTGTTGGATACTCGATAAACCATGGGGGCATGTTACAAATAAAAAAGTTCCATAATGTGTTGGATACTTGTAAGTATGAATTGGTGGCACATCTATGATATAACACTAGATAAAACCATAACAATTAATTTTCTACTGATAGACCTGATAAATTATATAAAAATGAACTCTTACAGGATTCTAATTTAGTGAATATAATGTGTAATTTGTTATGTGGATGATCCATGTGATATGTTCATATTACAGCTTTGATCTCATGCTTCTAACTCACCTCATTGTATGCTTCAAATGTTAGATTAAATATATTTATTATATTTAATTATATGACCATTATAATCATCTATAACAAAATATTAAATTATACCTTATTATATATTAGTTGGTAATTGTTAATGGATCAATCACCCTTATTAACTAATTAAGAGTTTCCCCTTGAGTGCATATATAAAGAGATAACTAGAGATATTACGGTTAAACAAACACAGTAACATCATTATTATCTAAATTTGTCCCATCTCTCTCTCTCTCTCTCTCTCTCAATAACCGTGTTCTTCAGAACACATAAACCACATCAGAACTGTTCACCCTAAAGGGGAACTCGACCAATCTGACGAACAAGGGCATAGCTTTATGGGGGCGGGAGGGGGCGGCCGACCCCCCGAACTTTTCGCTCAGTAGTGGATATTTTTCGTATAGAAATTTTTGGGTATATACGTTTTTTACCCCCCGGTTTTATAGAAATTTTTGGTATATACGTTTTCGACCCCCCGGTCGGAAATCTCAAGCTTCGCCAAGTACAAAACTCAACTGGAGCCATACTATAATACGAGGGTGCGCATATATGTACGTACACTCCAGGAGAATATGTGTTCCGGGATAACGAAGCCTCTAATGCCGAGCGCCCTGGAAAACTAGCACCCAAGTGGGAAGGCCCATACTTGGTTCATGAGGTGCTAGGAAAAGGGGCGTACACACTGCGCACCTTAGATGGTCATATCATCCCACGGACCTGGAACGCGCAACAGTTGCGCAAATGCTATATGTAACACAACTTTTCATGTATGTTGGCCGCACACCATTTTCAGTTATGAATGCAAAAGTTGTTTACATTTTATGATTATCCATTGTGTTTCCTTCTAGTTACAAATGCATGTTTGTAACACCTCGTAAAATCATGTCCAATGGTATATTGACACGTGTAATAAACCATAATGAAGTCAAAAGTTGAATTTAAAGGACTAATTTTTCGAAAAATCGAAAAATTTGATAATGAAAGGACTGGAAGTGTTAGCATACCTAAAATAAGTTTCTAAATAACCTCTCATGATGATTATATTCATAAATGAGCCACTTGTCGATCGAGTGTAGCCGTTTGTGTGATTAATTGAAAGTTTGCGCAATGAAGGGTTAAAAGCGTCAACATGTTAATTCTTACCTCTGAGTGACCTTTTAACAAACCGGGAGCTTCATGATATTTGATTATACTCTCGGGAATGCCAATTATTGGCCATCTAAGGTTTTCATGCCTATAAGTAAAGTTACGCGCAACTTTGCAAGTTAGAGGGGCTAAAAGCGTCAATATGTTTAATTATACCTCTGAATGACCTTTTAGCGAACCCGAAGCATCTTGATGTTTATTAATACTTTCAAGAATGTCTAATATGGATTAGATGAGGCTTCAATGCTATTAAATGATGAGATGCGCAAGTTTGCGCAATAGAGGGACCTAAAGCGTCAACTTTTGAATCTACGCCTTTCGGTGACCATTTAAGCAAACAAGAGTGTAGTAATATTTAAGTATATGCTTGGAAATTCCCATTATGGGCCATGGAAGGCTTGGATGTCAGTAAACGACATTTCGCGCTACTTTGCGCAATTAAAGGACTAATTGCGTCAAACTGCAAAAGTATGTCGATTCGTAGGGTATCGGACCTTCCGGAATATGACCATGAGTTAAACATACCCTATTTATCCTTTATATAGCTTAGATATAGGCATAGAGGTGTTTGGTGCGCAAAAATAAACTTTTAAGTCATGCAGGGACTAAAAGTGTCAAAAAGTGCACAAGTTTGCATTTACGCGCATATCTCATATTCTGGATATCTCCGGACACCCAAAAATTTATGTAAGCACTAAAATATTTTATTTTAGTGTTTGGCTTGATAAAATTCCATTCCTCGTGTAATTTGGTTCGTTTTTCGCGTCCGTCCGTGTTTCGTCGTAATTAACCGAACAACGTGACCGTACGACCAAACGAACCGACATCCGGCATATTTTTTAGCATGTTTTATGTTCCCCATACTTAGGCATCATTGTAGAGCCTTAAAATGGTTTAACGGGCCTTAGATGTGTCGGGAATGGCATTTGGAAGTACAAGGGCTAAATCTGTCAACAAGTGAAAGTTACTGTTTGCTGACCAGGTCCATACGGACCATATGCCAGGACCTATACGGTCCGTAAGCATAGCCCAGTAACAGAAAAACTGAAAACCAGCTTTGGTTTTGCTTCTATGTCTCACATATTTGATTCTAGGGGCTTTGATGGTTTGGGAAAAATGGTATTACACCTGTGATGATCCTAGATGTCCCTCCTAACATTTGTCATGATCTAATTCACATCCAAAACCTATAAATAGAAGTGTTCTTCATCTTTCCCATTTGCTCATTTCATTCTCATCTTGCTACCTTCTCAATTCTGGAGGATCCTGAGCATTTGGAACTTCCTTGGAGTTCATTTCAATACTAAGGACCCTTTGTAAGTGTCCTTAACCTCCTAATTCTAGTTTTGATTAGTTTAAAGACCTAAAGTCAACCTTATGGTAATTAAGGATTGACTTAGTGATTAATCACTAACGGTCCAGTAGTTAGTCTAATTAGGAGTAGCTATAAGTTGGTAATTATGTAGGTAATAAACCCCTAAGAGGGCACCTACTGATTAGCAACCTAACTTGGTCAAATGTCGGGTCAAACTTAAATTATAAAAAGTCAACAGAAACTTGTTTTGCAAATAAATTCATAATTAACAATATAGAAGCTAGGGAACCTGTTTTAACACTAAGATAACTTGGTAATTAATGTAAGAACATGTCTAAGCATGTTCAACCCGACAATTTCAAGTTTAGGTTCGGTTTGGAACCGAAAGTCGCAAAAGTTGACTCTTGCTTTGACTTTCATTTCTGACCCGATTTAGATTATTTTAGAAATTCCTTAGAGCTCTAATAGGACCAAGTTATAGGTTAGTATAACCCTCTGATGTTATACAACTTGGTTCATTAGTTATCCTAGTTCACGCATGTTTCCGTTAAATGCCTAAATGTTGACCGTTATGCCCTTTTGACCCTAAAACGATAATTTTTGAAAATGTGAGAGGAAAATAATCTTTATTACTGATTTATAAACTTGTCCCTAAAATTTGACATCAGTTTGAGGTCTAGATTAGGAGTTATGCTCATTAGCGTAAATGAAAAGCTTTTTATTAATTAAGCGGCATAATTAGCGTATATCCTATCTAAACCCAATTTTTGATACCAAACTTTTTACCTACTGATATAAAATAATATTTTGGGGTTTTTGAAGATTTTTATTTATTTTTAGGCTGAGCATAACATAGAGTTCTAGGCTTGATTCGGTAATTGTCGGTTTTGCCCTTTTGGCTTATAAATTGAGCTTTACAAAAAATTTTGACCCCAAATCTTTTGCTACTGATTTTATAAGATAAATAAAACATTTTAAGCTTTCTGTAATGATAAAAATATCAGCTTTTCCTTAAAACCCGGAAATCGCTTAAAACCGCCATTTTACGCGTTTTAAGCGCATAGTATGTGTTAAAACTATTTTAAATATATATGACTTGATACCTACTGATATTTTAAGTAAAATTTTATACTTTAACAGTAAGCAAAAGTTTTAAACTCAGATTTCCAAATTTAACCTTTAAACCTTATGTGAAATTACCAAAATGCCCCTTCGGTGCATAGTTTGGTTATAAATGATCAAATTCACATATGTGTAATACCCTACTGATATAACTTATTAAATTAAGTATTTTTACTGATTAAATCAGACCTGAAACTCAGATTTATATTAAACCTCTTTTATAACCTTGTAAATGACCAAAATACCCCTACGGGGCATAAATTGGTTTTAAATTCGTTTTGGGCATAATGGAAGGTATCCTACTGATATCAAAACATATTTAAGGCATATTGACTTAGGAAACCTGTTCATGACTCTTTTGGTTACCCGTTACGCACTTTTCGCGTTCGGATCGGCTTATGTAACTAGTTTGCATAAATTAGCCAAAACGGGTCAAACCTTATCATTGTTATCTCAAAATCCAGAATGTGTTTAGTTTACCCTTATTACACAAGTATACAAGCTTGTCGAGTCTAAACCACATTCTAATCCGGTTCTCGCTTAATCATGCGTTTTGAACCGTATCCTCTTTTAAAACTAACTGGTCTAAGCATAGGCTTAATTAAGACCCGTTAGGAATCTAATAGGTTATTAAAAACCTTCGTTCCAGATTTAGGAGCCCTGTAAAAGCTATCTGTACTTGCTTGGTGGTATACGGCTGGGATAAATTGTATAAATTTGCTCAGGTAAATACTTTTAACTTATTTTCCCTATACGGGCTTGGGGTACGGTATATAAAATACCGTTTGGTCGGGCATTGCACCTTTAATTGTATGAAGGTTAAATCATTGAAATGTCCTGTTTGAAGATGTTTTGTTTGCTTAAAGTCTTTGGGGGTTAATGACCATGTCCCGGATATCCTTGGCATCAATTTACGAAATGGCCACGACCTAAGCACGGGGTGTAGGTGTACACCCGTCAGTGCCTAAATAAATAATAGGGTATAACCGCCGGTTTCGGGAATAACCCGCTGCGGTTTATATCATGTGGTGTGTCTATTGATCTTTAACCCGGTGTTCAGCCCGGGCTACTGAACGCATAAGAAACATGTAATTCTTTTACAAGTATTATATACAAATAATTATCCCAAGTTATAAAAAGTTTTGTGCCATGCGCACTCAAATCAATTTTCTTAAACATTTTCAAAATGAGTCAGTTAAATTGTATTTACCAGTGTAAACTGACGTATTTTCCAAAAAGGCTAAGTGCAGGTACTAATCGGAATAGGCTGGCTACTCCTAGCATCAATATAGAGTCTCACAAGCTTAGATGCCTAAAGTCTGTTGAACAATGTTTCATTTTATTTTCGATCCGCCTATGGATCCTTTACTTTCCGTTTGTAATCCTTTGATATTACTTTATATCGGATTGTAATATATTTGTCTTCTGCTTCCGCAGTGCATTCGAATTGTGTTGTTTGACTATTATGATATCAACTACGTCACGATACTCCCCACCGGTAATACGTGGAAATATCGGGGTGTGACAGGTTGGTATCAGAGCCAACATTGAGTGAATTAAAACACTAGCCTTTTGTGTTTAATCTCAATGACACAGTAGCACATTTCTTGACCTTCTGAGTCTAGACTTAACATAGGAATACTCTCATCTCTATTCGGAGAATTATTGCTTTCAATTTTATATGCTTTAATACGCCGCCAAGCAAAGAAGCCATAATGGAAATTCTCCCCATTTGAAGCCTAGGGAAGGCCGAGCTTCGTACTGCGACTAGGATTAACGTGCAACCAAGGAGAAAACATTCAGAAATAAAGTAAAGAAGAAAACTCCTTTCGCTGAAGATCGTTTCCTTAATAGTCCTTATAGGGACATATTTATCTTTTAGTTCCTTCGAGAACAACATTATTTCTTTCAAGTCCCGTTTAGGGCAATTCTGAACCTCTTTTAAAAATCCTTTGAATGTTTTATCTAAATGTTATATACATCATTATATATGAACATAAAATATGAATAATAACATTCCTTTTATAAGATCTACCATTATAATAAAAATGGCAAAATCTAAAAAGGACAAGACCTAGCCCATGTGTCATTTTAAGAACAGGGCCAAGATGCCAGTTCCTCAATTAGATTCAGATCCTTATTAACATCTCAATTTAGGATTATTCTGCGATAAATATTAAAAAGAATCTTAAAGGTAAACCTAGCCTATATGACAAGGCCAAGATGGTAGAACCTATTCAAAAGATTCAAATTCTTGTTAACATCGGTAACATGTTAACATTCCTGGTAGACGTGGTTCGATAAAATCGCATAAATCATCTTTATACGGGATTCTCCCGAAATCCTTTCTTATTTTGTGAATTAAGAATCCATTAGGGATGTAATGCTTACGGGCTATAATTAACGTCCTCTAAGACTAATGACAGTCGTAGCCTACAACTCCCTGTTAAGAAAAGGTAATGAACTTTGATTCAAGCCTTAATGCCTCGATTCTATAAAATCTTGGCTTATAATTTTGTCCTTGTGACCTGTTTTTTTATGCCATAATTATATTTTAATTAAATTAAATTTAGGATGATTATAATGAAAATCCTGAATAAAATAAATATCATTCCTTTTCTGCCAGTATATATATATTAAAAAGAATCTTAAAAGGGTATAACCTAGCTTGAATGTCATTAAAGACCTAGCTATGATGGTAAAACCTGTTTAAAAGAGATTCAGATCCTTGTTAACATCTAAAAAACGTGTTAACATTCCTGACAACAGTGATGCGATAAAATCACACTTGTCATCTTTATATTAGGAATTTTCCAAACCCCTTGTTTAGCATAAATGATCAATAGGAATCATGGCTAATAAACGTCGAACATGATGTATACATCAAAACATCCATTTAAGATGTATGCCTACGGGCAAGGATGTAATTATGACAAAGATAGTTTTCTTTCATAACTTCCTGCCAAAAGGCAATGAACTATGAAATTTATCCGACCCAAAGGATCATTGGTTATGTTTTAAAATTTCCCTAGTGACAAGGCATCTATGCCATCAAAAAGTCCTTTGGAACAAGCACTTGTGCTATATATATAAAATGTCAGTACGACATTGACAGTCGTGACTTATGTCCCCTGTCTAATAAATATGAAGGATTATATTCCGTTTAAACGCCAAAGATGGTTTAGTTAAAAACCTAGGCAAAACATAATCAAATAAATTAAATACTATCTATTGGCCTATATGGTTTATTTGCACCATGGCTATTTAATCATCAAATTCGACAATTCGCTATATAATTAAGCAAATTATTATTACTTGGTTTGTAGCCTTCAAAGCTTCACCATGGCTGACTCCTCTGAAGCTCACAATCATCCAGTTGATCAGAATGATGATGCAAGACTGAACTTAACAAGCACCGAGTTACAGGCTATGATAGATACAGCCGTAAACAACGCTGTGGACCGTGTGTTGAAGGATCATAAGCGAAAGTGCGATAATACCCCAAATAAAGGTTGTAAAAAGGGTAAGACCGGTTCAAACTATAACCCGTCCAAGCCAAAGGAGGCAAAACCTAAATGTAAAACCTGCAAGAAGAAGCACTTTGGAAAATGCTTCTATGAACAGACCGGGGGATGTGGCATTTATAAAGAAATGGATCACAAGACCCTTGAGTGCAAGGACTTGAAGGACGCCACATGCAATGGTTGCGGCGAGAAAGGGCACATAAAGGCCCACTGCCCAAAGAAGACAACTAAAGAAAAATGCACTTTGGAGTCACAAGCTAGGCCTTGTGGGATTTGTAACAAGGAAGGGCACAAGACCTTGGAGTGCCAAGACATAAAGGACGCAACCTGCTATGGTTGCAATGAAATAGGGCACATCAAGACAAATTGCCCAAATAAAACCAAGAAGCCTGGAGAGGCTAAGAAGACCAAAGCTGGAAGCTCTCAAATGGACGCTCAAGAGGCTATTCAGGATGACAATGTCACAACAGGTACTTTCTTTATCAATAACGCTCATGCTAGAGTATTATTTGATTCAGGTTCAGATAAGTCTTTCATAGACAATAGATTTTGTAAGTCATTAAATCTGCCTGTTAAAACTCTAAGCGTTAAGTATAAAGTAGAATTAGCCGATGGTACCTCAGAGACTGCTTCAGCAACATTAGATGGATGTTTTATATCCATTAGGAACCATTCTTTTCCGCTGTCCTTGTTTCCGTCAAAATAGAGGGACTCGATATAATAATAGAAATGGGTTGGTCATCCTGTAACCAAGCCCATACTTTACGTAATAAGAAGCAAATAGTTATCAAGACTCCTTATGGTAAGCCTTTGACAATTCAAGGAGACACTGGGTATGGGTTGCCTAAGCACTTGTTGAATATGGTATTTAATACCAAAGATTCGAGTATGGAAAAAACTCAGAAGAGACAAACAACAGTCTCGATGCTGGAGATGCGACAAATGTTAATGGTGCATCCAATGTGAACCTCAATGTTAATGGAGTAAATCTCCAAAACTGTGATTAACACAGCTATTAGAAAGGCTATGAGAAAAGTCATGAAAAGGTTCAAGAAGCCAGATGCTGCACGCTCTAAAACACATGTCGCTGCTCATAAGAAGAGCTTTATTCAAGCTTCAAATGCGAAGAATAGCCCAAACAAAATCATATGTGGCAAGGAGCCCATTCCTTTTAGGATGTACTTAAAAGTACTTCGTCTCTTGGAAGTCAAGAGACTTCAATGGTAAAAAGGGGCCATCGATTGCAGGAAATTGTGGATGAAGTAGAAACCATTAGGTATGTCAGCAGTTATGCTGGAAAGGACACGGTGAGGTATGCGTCACAGTCATTCGATGGCAATACCCTTAATTAGTGAGGACATTAATGAAGTCTACAAGAAGGATTCTCTTATACATTATGGGATGGTCCAAGTTTTAAGGGCCTTATTAGAAAAACCTATTATCCACATCACAAAATGGAAAAAGATGGAATAAGAATTTTCTGACACTCGCCATAAAAATTCTAGGTTATAGACAGTATGTTACAAATTTTAATGCATTGGCTGAGATAGTGCCCTATTCAGTTTACCCAAAATCTAAGCTTAATGCAATAATTATTGGTGGTTAGCAACGATAATAAGAGGGCACATTAAGGTTTCAAAGCCTGCACATTATAAATCCATTATGGATCTACCTCAGCTACTCGCGTTATATTGATTAAGAATTAACCAGTCAAAGCTAAGGCTGCCCTAAAATTTGTCAAAGATTTCGCAGCTAAGCTTAAAAGGATTAAGAATGGAGGCGTTTAACCCTCCTGATGAAGGATTAGAGGCAGCTCACATTAATGACACCAGATAAATCCCTTATTGTAATTTTATTGCTAGGAGATACGTTTGGTTTCAGGTGCTGCCAAGTCTTTCATAAGACCATAAGCTTAGCAAACTTTTAGAATTTTTTCCCCGTAAGAAACCCAGATATTAAGTGTAAGGTAAAACTTACAGGCAAAAAAAAAAATCATAAGAACCATTTCTTCTGTTCCTGTCAGAAACCTTCAGTCGTAGAATTTTAGAAGTATCCTCTCTCTAAGAGGAAGTGCGTCAGCGTACATAGTTGATATCTCTTTGATCTCTATCCATTGCGAATACCAGACAGTATGATAAAAGCGCCATATGAGGATTGATGTATCTTAATAAGTTCCATAGATTGCTTCCATGCCTGATCAGTGTGGAGGTTTAATGCATGGAACCGCAAGGATATTCTAATGGTCATATGGTACTAAAGTCAACTAATGGTATTCAAAGAAGATATCCAGAATGGAATTGTCCAAGTAAATGTTCCCGATTAAGGAATTCGTGGACTTGTAACATAAATATATCATTTAATTGACGCAAGCAATGATGGATGAACTGGAGCCTGAGATTTGGAAAATCTCTGTAACCTCCTTTGTATCTTGATTATCTTCACCTAAGATTACCATGTTTACCTCTTGAGAGGCAAGTAGAGTTAAGAATTATACCCCATTTAGGGCTGTATTATTATGAAATCCCCAAGACGGCTAATACCATCATTGAAAGAATCGAAACCCTGATTACGTAAGTTTTAAAATAGAGGATTCGTATAGCCTAACTCAATATTCTGAGAATTCGGTACAGTTAATTAAGAAAGATGGTTCATTTTGCTTATGCATTGATTACCGCAACCCAAATTAGGCAACAACTAAGAATTTCCATCAGCTGCCCAGGATCGTTGATTTGTTCGACTAACGGCAAGGATTTGCTATTCCTTAAATATTAGTTTTAAGCAATGGTTGGGATAACCATCTCACCTTAAGATAAGCTTTTCTATAATAGTTGATATATAAGTATTAAGGCTGCTCCTTGGGGAGACCTTGTATGGATGGAATGTTAAGCATCTATTGTTAGATAGAAGATTGGTAAGTCCAATTATCAGGATATGAAAGTTGCCTTGGAAACAACGAATAAGATCATATAAATCCATAATCATCTGTAAGTTGCCAGTATTCGGCAGAAAATCGAGGATTAATGAGAGTAGCAACCCTCCTAAGTCCGTGTTAAGAAATAAGGTTCAACAAGAGATATCACCCTGGAAGGGTGTGCCAATTTGTTAATTATCAGACTAGTTAAGCTCTGAATATATAGAATCATTCGAAGGAATCGAATGTATCAAGATCAAATAGCTTATAAGCTAAAACCTATTTAAGGAGCTTGGCAGATCTCGCAATGCATTACACATTAAGGATTTAAGGATGTGTTTCACCAATGAGTCGAGAAGCATTATCACATAATGATATGCAGAATTATGATATGATGAGAAACTTGTATCGATTGAGGATCGACAGGTTAAGAAGCCCCAAAAAGGATACATGTACGTATTATAGAGGTCAACTTGGGAGCTTGGAGAGGCTCCAGATATGCTATACAAGTTAAGTCCATTATGCGACAAAAAGTACTTCCAGCGTTTTAGCAAATCTCGAGGTTGAGATTTTTTAAGGGGGTGAGGATGTAACACCTCGTAAAATCACGTCCAATGGTGTATTGACACGTGTAATAAACCCTAATGAAGTTAAATGTTGAATTTAAAGGACTAATTTTTCGAAAAATCGAAAACTTTGATAATGAAAGGACTGGAAGTGTTAGCATACCTAAAATAAGTTTCTAAATAACCTCTCACGATGATTATATTCACAAATGAGCCACTTGTCGATCGAGTGTAGCCGTTTGTGTGATTAATTGAAAGTTTGCGCAATGTAGGGTTAAAAGCGTCAACATGTTAATTCTTACCTCTGAGTGACCTTTTAACAAACCGGGAGCTTCATGATATTTGATTATACTCTCGGGAAAGCTAATTATTGGCCATCTAAGGTTTTCATGCCTATAAGTAAAGTTACGCGCAACTTTGCAAGTTAGAGGGGCTAAAAGCGTCAATATGTTTAATTATACCTCTGAATGACCTTTTAACGAACCTGAAGCATCTTGATGTTTATTAATACTTTCAAGAATGCCTAATATGGATTAGATGAGGCTTCAATGCTATTAAATGAGGAGATGCGCAAGTTTGCGCAATAGAGGGACCTAAAGCGTCAACTTTTGAATCTACGCCTTTCGGTGACCATTTAAGCAAACAGGAGTGTAGTAATATTTAATTATATGCTTGGGAATGCCCATTATGGGCCATGGAAGGCTTGGATGTCAGTAAACGACATTCCGCGCTACTTTGCGCAATTAAAGGACTAATTGCGTCAAACTGCAAAAGAATGTCGATTCGTAGGGTATCGGACCTTCCGGAATATGACCATGAGTTAAACATACCCTATTTATCCTTTATTTAGCTTAGATATAGGCATAGAGGTGTTTGGTGCGCAAAAATAAACTTTTAAGTCATGCAGGGACTAAAAGTGTCAAAAAGTGCACAAGTTTGCATTTACGCGCATATCTCACATTCTGGATATCTCCGGACACCCAAAAATTTATGTAAGCACTAAAATATTTTATTTTAGTGTTTGGCTTGATAAAATTCCATTCCTCGTGTAATTTGGTTCGTTTTTCGCGTTCGTCCGTGTTTCGTCGTAATTAACCGAACAACGTGACCGTACGACCAAACGAACAGACATCCGGCATATTTTTTAGCATGTTTTATGTTCCCCATACTTAGGTATCATTGTAGAGCCTTAAAAATGGTTTAACGGGCCTTAGATGTGTCGGGAATGGCATTTGGAAGTGCAGGGGCTAAATCTGTCAACAAGTGAAAGTTGCTGTTTGCTGACCAGGTCCATACGGACCGTATGCCAGGACCTATACGATCCGTAAGCATAGCCCAGTAACAGAAAAACTAAAAACCAGCTTTGGTTTTGCTTCTATGTCTCACATATTTGATTCTAGGGGCTTTGATGGTTTGGGAAAAATGGTATTACACCTGTGATGATCCTAGATGTCCCTCCTAACATTTGTCATGATCTAATTCACTTCCAAAACCTATAAATAGAAGTGTTCTTCATCTTTCCCATTTGCTCATTTCATTCTCATCTTGCTACCTTCTCAATTCTAGAGGATCCTGAGCATTTGGAACTTCCTTGGAGTTCATTTCAATACTAAGGACCCTTTGTAAGTGTCCTTAACCTCCTAATTCTAGTTTTGATTAGTTTAAAGACCTAAAGTCAACCTTATGGTAATTAAGGATTGACTTAGTGATTAATCACTAACGGTCCAGTAGTTAGTCTAATTATGAGTAGCTATAAGTTGGTAATTATGTAGGTAATAAACCCCTAAGAGGGCACCTACTGATTAGCAACCTAACTTGGTCAAATGTCGGGTCAAACTTAAATTATAAAAAGTCAACAGAAACTTGTTTTGCAAATAAATTCATAATTAACAATATAGAAGCTAGGGAACCTGTTTTAACACTAAGATAACTTGGTAATTAATGTAAGAACATGTCTAAGCATGTTCAACCCGCAATTTCAAGTTTAGGTTCGGTTTGGAACCGAAAGTCGCAAAAGTTGACTCTTGCTTTGACTTTCATTTCTGACCCGATTTAGATTATTTTAGAAATTCCTTAGAGCTCTAATAGGACCAAGTTATAGGTTAGTATAACCCTCTGATGTTATACAACTTGGTTCATTAGTTATCCTAGTTCACGCATGTTTCCGTTAAATGCCTAAATGTTGACCGTTATGCCCTTTTAACCCTAAAACGATAATTTTTGAAAATGTGAGAGGACAATAATCTTTATTACTGATTTATAAACTTGTCCCTAAAATTTGACATCAGTTTGAGGTCTAGATTAGGAGTTATGCTCATTAGCGTAAATGAAAAGCTTTTTATTAATTAAGCGGCATAATTAGCGTATATCCTATCTAAACCCAATTTTTGATACCAAACTTTTTACCTACTGATATAAAATAATATTTTGGGATTTTTGAAGATTTTTATTTATTTTTAGGCTGAGCATAACATAAGGTTCTAGGCTTGATTCGGTAATTGCCGGTTTTGCCCTTTTGGCTTATAAATTGAGTTTTACAAAACATTTTGACCCCAAACCTTTTGCTACTAATTTTATAAGATAAATAAAACCTTTTAAGCTTTCTGGAATGATAAAAATATCAGCTTTTCCTTAAAAACCCGGAAATCGCTTAAAACCACCTTTTTACGCGTTTTAAGCGCATAGTATGTGTTAAAACTATTTTAAATATATATGACTTGATACCTACTGATATTTTAAGTAAAATTTTATACTTTAACAGTAAGCAAAAGTTTTAAACTCAGATTTCCAAATTTAACCTTTAAACCTTATGTGAAATTACCAAAATGCCCCTTCGGTGCATAGTTTGGTTATAAATGATCAAATTCACATATGTGTAATACCCTACTGATATAACTTTTTAAATTAAGTATTTTTACTGATTAAATCAGACCTGAAACTCAGATTTATGTTAAACCTTTTTTATAACCTTGTAAATGACCAAAATACCCCTACGGGGCATAAATTGGTTTTAAATTCGTTTTGGGCATAATGGAAGGTATCCTACTGATATCACAACATATTTAAGGCATATTGACTTAGGAAACCTGTTCATGACTCTTTTGGTTACCCGTTACGCACTTTTCGCGTTCGGATCAGCTTATGTAACTAGTTTGCATAAATTAGCCAAAACGGGTCAAACCTTATCATTGTTATCTCAAAATCCAGAATGTGTTTAGTTTACCCTTATTACACAAGTATACAAGCTTGTCGAGTCTAAACCACATTCTAATCCGGTTCTCGCTTAATCATGCGTTTTGAACCGTATCCTCTTTTAAAACTAACTGGTCTAAGCATAGGCTTAATTAAGACCCGTTAGGAATCTAATAGGTTATTAAAAACCTTCGTTCCAGATTTAGGAGCCCAGTAAAAGCTACCTGTACTTGCTTGGTGGTATACGGCTGGGATAAATTGTATAAATTTGCTCAGCTAAATACTTTTAACTTATTTTCCCTATACGGGCTTGGGGTACGGTATATAAAATACCGTTTGGTCGGGCATTGCATCTTTAATTGTATGAAGGTTAAATCATTGAAATGTCCCGTTTGAAAATGTTTTGTTTGCTTAAAGCCTTTGGGGGTTAATGGCCATGTCCCGGATATCCTTGGCATCATTTTACGAAATGGCCACGCCCTAAGCACGGGGTGTAGGTGTACACCCGTCAGTGCCTAAATAAATAATAGGGTAATACCGCCGGTTTCGGGAATAACCCCCCGCGGTTTATATCATGTGGTGTGTCTATTGATCTTTAACCCGGTGTTCAGCCCGGGCTACTGAACGCATAAGAAACATGTAATTCTTTTACAAGTAATATATACAAATAATTATCCCAAGTTATAAAAAGTTTTGTGCCATGCGCACTCAAATCAATTTTCTTAAACATTTTCAAAATGAGTCAGTTAAATTGTATTTACTAGTGTAAACTGACGTATTTTCCAAAAAGGCTAAATGCAGGTACTAATCGGAATAGGCTGGCTACTCCTAGCATCAATAAAGAGTCTCGCACGCTTAGATGCCTAAATTCTGTTGAACAATGTTTCATTTTATTTTCGATCCGCCTATGGATCCTTTACTTTCCGTTTGTAATCCTTTGATATTACTTTATATCGGATTGTAATATATTTATCTTCTGCTTCCGCTGTGCATTCGAATTGTGTTGTTTGACTATGATGATATCAACTACGTCACGATACTCCCCACCGGGCCCACCGGTAATACATGGAAATATCGGGGTGTGACAATGTTAAACTTTTGATTAGCACAAAAACACTTCAGTAAATTACGAGCTCTTGAGTTAAGCCTCCAAGGCTTCCGCGATCATAGAGCCAGGTCGGGCAACAATACTCAATACGAGCCACACTTATATTTATTCACGCTAACTTAAACAAAGTTTCTAACAACAATGCAAGAATTGTAACATTGACAGAATAAAAAGTAAAGGTAATTTCATTGATAAAAGCGCAGCAGCGCATCATTTACATATTTCTGAAAGTCACAAAAAATTACAAGGCATCACAGCCTAACCATCATACAAACTACATTTTCCTAACCTACACCGCACCATCACCTTCAGCAGCATCTTCTTTGTCTGATAACTCAACGGTCTCTGGGACCATGAAAATGGACTACTATCGCGCCACGTAATCATCATGTTTAAGAGCGTCCGTAACCAACTCCATAACCGACAAAGATAGGTTATCATAAACCTCTTCAGCCTTAGCCAACATCTCATCTGCTTGGTCGATTACGGAACAATGGCGAGTCCCAAAATGTTGCTTCAGCGCCTCTTCGAGATGTTGGGTGCATTCAAGATAACCACCACGGTGCCCAACGGTACGCGCAACATCTGTGAGCGCATCAACTGCTTTGTCTAGCTCCGTGGCATTCAAGATGGAGTTGGTAATCTATTCAAGAGACAGATTGTAAAACAGGATTGCAAAACAAATTACGACAATCTAAGGCTAGAAAAGGAAACACTTACAGCGGCTACTCCATGCGCCCGCATCCATTCGGAATCAGAAAGCAGAGCATCTACGATAGATTGAGCCTCAGCATAATTAGTCTGCGCAACATTCAAAGCTGTAGTGCTGATATTGCGCGCCTCTTCGGCCGCTTTCCGCGCCTCCTCGGCAGAATCAGCCTTCGTCTTCTCAGCAGTAAGATCGATTTCAAGTGACTCGTTTTTCTCTTGCGCTTCAAACAGCCTGCGCTTCAACTCCGCAATCTCATCATATTTTCTAAGCAAATCCCTATCTTTACTCAAGATCTGAGCATTTAAGTCAACCTACAAGTTATCAGAAAAAAGGTTAAGTTAGAATACCTCTGATAGCAAGAATTATATAAGAAGTAAGGAAGCTAGCCTTTTGAACCTCAACACGTTCTCTTTGAGAGTTGGCTTCTTTATACTTCCCCTTCAAAGCTACCTCAGATTTCTTCAACGAAGCAACCTCAGCTTCAAGGTTTGTACTCTTTGTGCGGGTAGCATGCATCCTTTTATTATCATTTTCACAAACCACGCGCCACTCCTGACACTCCTTCGCAAGAAGCTCCACACTGGCTTGGAGCTTGTTCCTCAAGCCCTAAAGCCCCCATTGTTCCGATTTCTTGTCTTTATCGAAGGCAGTTTTCTCTTCTTGGAATTTGTTCTTTAACTTCTCAAATTCCTTAGCCTCGGCCAATAGGCGCTCATGATACTTCTCCCAGCTGGCACGCTCTTGGTACATGGTCCGCCATTCGTGCATGATTTGATGACCAGCAGGAGAAGCGTTGGCGTCAACCAAAATATATGCGTGATACAGGCTTTCATAGCCACGCGCCCTTTGACGGTTTACCTCACCAGGGGGAAAGGTTCCCAGGAGCCAATCCCTACACGCCCCGAAGTCGACAAATGTGTCTTTCTGTTTCAAGCTCCAAACAGGGACGTGCGCCACGTCGCCGCGCTCTTCAGTATAAGTCTTGTAATAAATATCACCCAATGTGTCTTCCGCGCCAATAGGCGATTGAGGCCTTGGAATATTTTTGGAATCACCCTTCTGGCCACCAGCGCCAGATCCACTAGCATCTCCACCAGTAACATTAGCATCTTTCTGGGCCACCTGCGCCCGCACATCAGCAGTAGACCCCCCAGCAGTAGTTTGTACTTGCTCAGTATGAATGGCGGGGGGTCATGTTGCACAACCGAACCTTCAGCACGGACTTCTGGTCCTTTGTTTTTGAGGGGCTGGTCAAGCCCAGTAATCCGCACGACCTCCGGGCCCTGCGCTTTGTCATGAACAACTGTAGAAGTGGTCTCAGATTCCTTCTGAATTTCCTTTTCTGGAACAGTGCCCGCAGGCTCCTCAACTTCCTTTTCAGAAACTCCCTTTGGAGGAATGATAGTAAATTTGGTCTTTTTAAGCTCTGGCTCCTTAGTTTTAACCTCAGGCTTCTTCAGCACCTCTGAAAAAGAAAAAAATGTCAAAATTTTACTAAGGCAAAAGATGGAAGAAAAGAGTTAAAACATCAACCTGGTGAGAATTTATACAAGCTCCGCAATGTCCCCTGTTTCCCTATGGGCTTGTTGCAGCAGCCTTCTGCGCCGGTGGGGTTGTGGCAGCTGCTCCTCCTTCGCGAGATCCCTTCCGCGTCACAAGCTTAACAGCTTCCTCCTCAACTTCTTCCTCTTCTTCCTCCTCATGTATGGAAGAAGCGGTCGCGCCTAAATCTGGGGCCCTGGAGCCCATGCTTCCGGAGCTCTTTAATGCGGCAGCCGCGCTGCTTTTTGGATTTTCGCCTATATAAAGTAATCCCCCTAATGAATCATTGGTCACAATATAATATTCAAGGTTACTTTGACGAAAGCGAAGAGTACCTTTCTGAGGAATCTCAGCAGTCACGCAGTCGCCCCTTGCCTTCTTGCTAGTCGCTCCAGCATCGACGGTCACCTTCTTCTTCGGAGCAGCTTTCATCTTCATTGCAGCCTGCTTGACTTTCTTCTCCACAGGGTCTATTCCTAGATCGCGCAGCACACCTGCAAATATTTCAGACCATGAACTTAACTCATGATTCGACGAGCCGACAGACTCCTCGGTGGAAAGATAAACAATCTCTTTACCAGCGGAAGTCACACCTAGTAAAGGCCTTGGTTTGTGGAGGCGCGCACCTTCGGTTGCCGTGGGAGGAGCAACAAATACACTGGCTGGTGGATATATAAAGTTGGGCCTGATCTGCTCGTACCAGAAAACCTCTCCATCACCCAACGGTCGCACTCCCATAGCTCCACCAAAAGTGGGAAATGCACTTTGGTATAACTCAGAAACTGCATTAAAGAATGACAATCAAGCGCAGACCTTCTTAAAAGAGAAACAACAAAAGTGTCAAACATACCTTCCCCGTTGAACATTAAAACATGCACTTCTTTGCTACGCGCGGGCCATTTGTCACTCATCCCCGCCGCAACCAAGACTTGTTCGCCAAATAGCCTGTTGGGGGTCGCCATCAACCTCATATACCAATCTGCCACCTTCGGAATCGAAAACTCCTCCTTCTCGATCACATCGGGTTTACGAAATATCATTGCAATCGGAATAACTTCCTCCCGGATAAAGAAGAACTTCATCTTCCAATCATGGAAGCTCTTAGGTGGATTTATAAGTATCTTCTTTGCAGCGCGGGGGGGAAAAAGAATAAAACCCCATATTCCGGATCAGTTGGTAGAAGACCCTAAATTTATCAACTGATGGCTCTTGTCCTTGCGATCTGCAGACGAACTCAAAATGGCGAATCCACACCATACCCATGGACTGAGTTGGGAGATGTGGAAGCCATAGAAGTGTAAAATCGCCGCCATAAAGTGAGTGGCCGGCAACTGGAAGTTGCCGTTGATGAAGAAATCGGCGAACAAAGTTATATAACCGGGTGGTGCATCAGCCGCCGTTTGGCCTTGTTGGGGATAACTGTAACAATCCTCAATGAAACCGACACCTCGATTATTTTCCAAGCATCCTAATATATTTTAAAATATCCCAAAATGTCCCAAAATACACCCCATATGTGAATACAGACCTCAAATATATTAAATAATATTAAAAATAATTAAAAATCTGAAATATAAGTCGAGGCGGGCCGCTTAAACCCCACCTCAACCTTCACGCGGGCGGTATAGAGGTTTTAATCAGATTTCATTAAACTATAAGTTGAGGCGGGCCGCGTGAACCCCACCTCAACCTTACGCGGGCCGCGTTAGATCAGAATTGTGGCGCAGCCCTGGGCCGCCACGTGGCCCAACACCCGGCAGACCTACACATCGACTCAGCCCAGCTACATGTTTGACCAGGGTTGACGCGGGCCGCGTAACCCTTGTCTTTGTTTTACGCGGGCCGCGTGAGGACCAGACTCAACAACTATAAATAAGGGCCATCGGATTTCATTTCGAATTCGCTCACAACGATTTCTTTTCTCTAAAATCTGAATAGAAGGCATAATACTCGGGTATTATACCCCCCTAATTAGCAAAGTTTTGCTCCGTTGTAAGTATTATAACCTGGATACGTATTAGATACGCTGCCCGATTGATTTAGGGTTCCGTAATGGCTGTCGTGGTTCTGCCCGACGTAGTCATTGGAATGCCGTCTCGGGGAGGGTATTGCGAATGTTAAAATGGGTTATTAATACTAACGCGTGTACATTTGTGTAAATTATAGATTATCACCCGGAAACCCTTACGGAAAACCTAAGACAACAATGTGAGTTGGTCCACTTTTTGTAAACCTTTTTGTTAATTGTTTTACAAAACCTTAAATACTTTTCCATGCGAATAACAGTTATTGAGTATTTGTAAGAATACACTTATGATGAGTATGTTGGGGTTTTGTATACAAAATTTGTTACCACCTGGTCAAGGAGTAACATGTCCACAAGTCGGGTTCGACAGTACCATGGATGTTAATTGTTATGTCTTGTAAACAGATATAATTGCGGGATCACCCTCAATACTGTACACTGGGACTTTTTATTTAAACTTTATTAAACTGGGATTCACTCACCAGTATTTCCCACTGACAAATGTTTTTAAAACGCGTTTCAGGTAACAAACTGTGAAAGCCAAATAGAAGCCAGCTGGACAGCACTGAAGGCTTGGAAAAGTGGCAATAAAGTTACCTAAAAATAAAATAGATGTTTTTATTAAATAAATAAGATTTATTCCTATGAAAAAGCATGTACTATGAACTTGGGTTTATCCCATTTGTTTAATGCTATGAAAATGTGGTATTTTACTCTGATAAACATTTCCTAACTACGGTCCTAATGAAAAATTCCGCTGCCAAATTAGAAAATACACGATACCACCGAATCTGGCTCACGGCCGCCCGTTCCCCGGGAACCAGGGATCGGGGGTTGCGACAGGAGGTGGTATCAGAGCTAAGCCACTGATTTAGCCACAGAGGTGTTCTGCTGACATCAAAATATAAAGTGCTAGGAAATAAATTACGGAAATACATGCATAACTGTATTTATTTGTTATGTGTTATTTGAATATCTGTTAGTTTACAGTATGAGCGACCAAGGACCATCTGACGCTTACCGTCAATTGTCTGGTTCGCCTAGAAGCAAAGGCACATCCTCTTCTCAGCCTGCCCTCTCAGGGTACTCTGCTGATACGGAAGAAGGAATCTTTGTGTTTAAGGCTCAGTCAGAAGAGCCATTTCCTCAGAAAAAGAGGAGATGGTTCAGTAGAGGGGCACACGAGCGTATAAAACGTATGAAAAAGTTACAGGAACAGAGGGTACTAACAGCAGCCAAGAGAGAGACAGATGCCTATGCCCAGGATATGATAAATAGGGGTATAGCAAACATCCACATACTAGCAACCACTGCAGCTGACCCAAATCTGGAGCAAATAATAGCACCCCAACCACAACTGCCAATCCCTGACCAACCCATGGAGATAGAAAACCTTGAAAACCAAGTGGAGATGCATGACTTCAATCCGGAAGAAATCATTAGGGTACCATCACCAAACCCCCTAGACCCAAATTACGACCCCTGTTGGGACGACAATAGGGACTTTGTGAAACGTTACCCAATACATGAAGATACACCCATGCAGAACATAGGAGCCTATCCAGGTATGGACCCTTTAGATCCCTATTACCATGACGAATACATTAGGGAGACCTTAGAAGATCCTTACCGATTTCAGGCACTTTCACCCCCATATCAGGAACCCGCACCCCAGATTCCGAACCCAGTCCTAGAACCTGCACCCCCAATGAGTGCAGAAAACGTACAAGAACTTAGGACATTTGGTGAGGAAATTTTAGAAAGCAGTGAGAGAATGCGACAGGTGGGCGAGCGACTCGTATGGAAATACGATGAGCGCAATATGGATTTTTGGATGAATCCATATCCGTGATGTGGTGGAGGAGATGGTAATAGTAATATAATAATAATAATAATAATAATAATAATAATAATAATAATAATAATAATAATAAGAGTTAATTGCCAAAATCGTCCCTGAGGTTTGGGCAGGTTTGCTATTTTCGTCCAAAATGACACTTTTGTACCAAATTGCCCCCAATGTTTGTAACTTTTTGCCATTTTCATCCAAACCACTAACTTAGTTTATTTTTTCTGTTAAGTTGAGGATATTTGGATGAAACTGGCAAATATAAAACCACATGGACGATTTTGGCAATTTACTCAAACTCTTTTAAATTTCTTTTATATAATTAATTTTGTTACATATATAATAAAAAAAGAATATACACGCAATTTTTATATGAAAAAAAAATAATAGCTTTGTCACATAATTTTTATAAATTTTCATCCAACCACTAACTAAGTTAATTTTTCTATTAAGGCGAAGGATATTTAGAAACTAAAACAGAAATTAATTTCTAATTTTTTATATAGATCAGTTTTATAAAAATAAAATCTACTTAAACCTCTAAATTTTATAAAACTAAAATGCTGGTGACCTTATTGAAAAAGGTCAAATAAAATCTTTTTATCATGTGTACGAAGTTTGTAATTCATCTTCTACTCTTTTAAATTCGTTCCTAAGGAAAAACAGAAACCAGTGCCCCCTCCCTAATCAAACAACGTATCATTACCAAACCTTAAAATTACCCACCAAATTGTAATTATAATGCTATGAACCAAAAGTTTCTTTACTCAAGCCACTCAGAATAAGTATTAGTTAGTTACCCTCATAATCTTTATTAAATAAATATTTTATTTCTACCGACATATTTCCTAGGTGCTCAACACATTTAAAAAATATGTAACGTTTTACAATTTTTTTCTATCTCTACAACTGATAAATACTAAAAGTTGTAATCGATTGTTATGTGTTGCACACCAATGACGTTTTCTCTTTATAAAATTGATTTATATAAAGAAGCTGTAAATTAATTTCTGTCTTAATTTATAAAATTTAAAACATTCTTCACCTTAACAGAAAAAATAAACTGAGTTAGTGATTTGGATGAAAATCTATAAAAATTATGTGACAAAACTATTAATTTTTTTTTCTAAAAACTCCATGTATATTCTTTTTTATTATATATGTAACAAAAATAATTAAATAAAAGAAATTAAAAAGGAGTAAATTGCCAAAATCGTCCCTGTGGTTTTATATTTGCCAGTTTCATCCAAATATCCTCAACTTAACAGAAAAATAAACTATGTTAGTGATTTGGATGAAAATAGCAAAAATTTACAAACGTTAGGGGCAATTTGGTACAAAAGTATCATTTTGGATGAAAATGGCAAACGCGCCCAAACCTCAGGGACGATTTTGGCAATTAACTCTAATAATAATAATAATAATAATAATAATAATAATAATAATAATAATAATAATAATAATAATAATAATAAAAAAATATGTGTGTACGGATGCCTATTACTATTAGTGTAATTCTATTTCAGTTGGTATTGTAAATTTTATTTCAGTACTAGTGTGTAATAGATGCATAATAGTAGATGAATAGAGTAAAAGTCGCAATGATCGACGTTTTTGGCAAAAATGCGTGTCATGTGATTGACTATATAAATATTATTTTGTGATATTAATATGGGGTAAATGTCTAAAATTCAGATGGCCGACGAAGGAAATCAAGTAAATCTGAATAACGATAACCAGAGTAACATTAACGTGGTTAATGAGAATCCGAGCATCAATAACAATGGAAACCAAATGGATAATAGTGTCGTTCAACACATAGTGGCACAAGGAATTATAGATGCAATGCCATTTATTATTCAAACGATTCAGGAAGCGAATAATAAAAGTAAACATAGCAGTAAGCGACCAATTGAACCAGAACACAGCGTGAACAATGGACCCGTACTTCAAGTGCCAATTCCCAAAAGAAGAAGAACCATGCCTTACGGTTGTTCTTACAAGGAATTCTGGTCCTGCAAACCAATAGAATTCTCGGGCAATGAAGGACCCATTGCAGCTCTACGCTGGATAGAGAAGACTGAGGCTGTTCTAAAAATAAGTAAATGTTCGGAAGAAGACAAAATAATGTTTGCTTCTAATCTATTTAAGAACTCAGCCTTAGAATGGTGGAACACTATCCTCCAATCAAGAGGAAGTGATAAGGTTTACAACATGGAATTGGAGGAATTTAAGAATATGGTAGAGAGGAAATTATGCCCTCCTAATGAAAAGGAACAGATAGCTAATAAGTTCCTAAACTTAAGAATGACCAGGGTAGATAGTAAGGGTTATACTACCACATTCTTTGAATATGCTAGAATAGTGCCAACCCTTGCATCACCTGAACCAGTGTTAATCTCCCGTTATATCTGGGGATTAATCGGAGAGATTAGACACGTAATCAAGGCAGCTAGACCCCAAACCATAGAAGAAGCTGTAGAACTAGCAAATACCTTGACAGATTAATTAATCTGTACTAGAGAAGAAGAACAGAGGAGAAACCTAACCCAAAGGCTTACTCAAGAATTCCGTTCTGGGAATTACAACCGTAGGAATATGGGTTCTACCTCTGCATCTTTCTGCAAGGTCTGCAATAAAAAGCATTCGGGAAAATGCTCTACTCTTTGCAATTTTTGCAAGATGCCAAGTCACAAGGAAGAAGATTGCAGGAGAAAATTCAGTAATGGACTATGCTATAACTGTGGAGAAAAAGGCCACATTAAGACAAATTGTCCGAAATTGGCTCCAGCTGTGAACAACAGGAACACTAAAAATGCTAGAGCATTTGTTCTGACTGCAGATGAAGCCAAGATGATTCCAGACATGATAGCTGGTACGTTTTTAGTTAATGATGTATTTGCTAAGGTATTATTTGACTCTGGTGCAAACCAAAGTTTTATTAATACTTCGTTTTGCAAACTTCTAAATAAGTCATTAACTAAACTACCACAAGAATGTCTAGTAGAGACAGCTAATGGAGAAACTGTTAGGATTTCTGAAATCTTGCAGGGAGCAAGAATAGAAATTTTAAATCAAAAGTTTATGGCAAACCTTTATCCCATGAATCTGACGGGATTTGATGTTGTATTAGGAATGGATTGGTTAATAGCCAATAAAGCCAGTATTTTATGTGATCAAAAGTCAATTCAAGTAACGTCACCAAAAGGTAAAACGATCACAATAAAAGGAAATAAACCCTTTAGGTCCACAAAATTCATCTCTGTGATGAAAACTGCATGTTATATAAGAAAAGGTTCTATAGTGTATTTGATTTCCATAATCACTAACACTAAAGGAAAAGAACTAAAAGACATTCCAGTAGTGTCCCAGTTTTCAGATGTTTTTCCAGAAGAATTGCCAGGACTACCGCCAGACAGAGAAGTTGAATTCAGAATTCACCTGTTACCAGGAACAACACCAATTGCCAAAGCACCTTACCGTTTGGCACCCGCAGAAATGCAGGAACTAAAGAAACAATTAGATGAATTGTTGGAAAAAGGATTCATACAGCCAAGTTCGTCGCCATGGGGAGCGCCGATAATGTTCGTTAAAAAGAAGGACGGATCAATGCGTATGTGCATTGATTACCGCGAATTGAACAAAGTCACGATTAAGAACCGGTACCCACTACCGAGAATCGATGATCTGTTCGATCAACTGCAAGGAGCTCGATTTTTCTCTAAAATCGATTTAAGGTCATGATATCATCAATTAAAGGTACAGGAAGAGGACATTCCTAAGACCGCATTCAGAACAAGGTATGGTCATTATGAATTTACAGTCATGCCATTTGGTTTAACCAATGCCCCAGCCGCATTTATGGACATGATGAACCGAATATGTAAGCCATATTTGGATAAATTGATAATTGTCTTCATAGATGATATTCTAATTTACTTTAAGAGTAAAGAGGATCATGCAAAGCATTTGCACGCACTTTTAAGTCTATTAAGAAAGGAAAAGCTTTATGCTAAATTTTCAAAGTGCGAGTTTTGGCTAGAATAGGTACAATTTCTTGGACATTTAGTAAACCATGAAGGAATTCATGTGGATCCCACAAAAATCGAGGCGATTACTAAATGGAAAACCCCTGAGTCACCAACCGAGGTTAGAAGTTTCTTAGGATTGGCCGGTTATTATAGAAGGTTTATTCGAGATTTTTCTAGAATAGCCATTCCTTTAACTAAGTTAACCTGTAAATCCATTAAGTTTGAATGGGGACCAAAACAAGAAGAAGCTTTTAGAATTCTTAAGCAAAGATTATCCCATACACCCATATTAGCGTTACCAGAAGGAACTGAAGACTTTATAGTCTATTGTGACGCTTCTAAGTTAGGCTATGGATGTGTATTGATGCAACGTCAAAAGGTTATAGCTTACGCATCTAGAGTTAGGAGCTATAATTTTTGCCCTTAAGATTTGGAGACATTACCTTTATGGTAGTAAGTTACCATATTCACTGATCATAAAAGTTTAAGGTATGTTTTTGGGCAAAAGGAGTTGAATATGAGACAAAGACGCTGGATGGAGATGCTTAGTGACTATGATTGTGATATCCAGTATCATGAAGGAAAAGCAAATGTAGTGACAGATGCTTTAAGTCGAAAGTATCATGAAAAGCCAAAAAGGGTACGTTCTCTTAAATTAAATCTACACGTAGATTTAAATGATCAAATAAGAAAAGCACAAGAATCAGTAATCAAGGATGATGCTGAAAAACTAAAAGGTATGGTTAAGGAATTAGAACAAGGAACAGATGGAATTTGGAGATTCCATAAGAAGAGAATGTGGATACCTAAATTAGGAAATTTACGTCATCGTATATTAGAAGAAGCCCATAAATCTAAGTATACGATGCATCCAGGAAATGACAAAATGTACCAGGATTTAAGGAAAATTTTCTGGTGGATAGGAATGAAGAAGGACATAGCAGCTTATGTTTCTAAATGTTTAACTTGTTCACAAGTTAAAGCTGAACACCAGAAACCCTCAGGTTTGTTACAGCAATTAGAAATGCCAGTATGGAAATGGGAATTAATAACAATGGATTTTTTTACTAAATTACCCAAAACAAGGAAAGGTAATGATACAATCTGGGTGATTGTAGATAGGCTAACTAAGTCAGCTCATTTCCTACCAATGAAGGAAACTTTCAGTATGGAACAGCTAGCTAAATTGTATGTAAATGAAACAGTTTCATTACATGGAATTCCTTTATCAATTGTTTCTGATAGAGATAGCCGATTTACCTCTCATTTTTGGTCAAGTTTCCAAAAGGCAATGGGAACCAAGTTAAAGTTGAGCACAACTTATCATCCTCAAACGGACGGACAAAGCGAAAGAACAATTTAGACAATGGAAGACATGCTTAAAGCTTGTGTAATTGATTTAGGAGGTAATTGGGACGATCACTTACCTTTAATAGAATTTTCTTATAATAATAGTTACCACACAAGTATCAATGCTGCACCATTCGAAGCACTTTATGGACGAAAGTGCCGAACCCCAGTCTGTTGGGCAGAAATTGGAGAAAAGCAACTATCTGGACCTGAGATAGTGCAGGAAACAACCGACAAGATCATTCAAGTCAAGGAACGACTAAAAGCAACACGTGATCGACAAAAGAGTTATGCTGATAACCGACGCAAGCCATTAGAATTTCAAGTAGGAGATAAAGTATTGTTGAAGGTCTCTCCTTGGAAAGGAGTAGTAAGATTCATCAAAAGAGGAAAGCTAAGTCCCAGGTATATTGGACCTTTTAAGATTATTAGAATAATAGGACCTGTAGCCTATCAGCTACAACTGCCAGAGGAAATGGCAGGAATACATGATGTATTTCATTTATCTAATCTCAAGAAGTGTTTAGCTGATGAATCGCTAATAGTACATCTTAAGGATATAGAGGTAAATGAACAACTCAAGTTTGTAGAAAAGCCTCTACAGATCGAAGACAGGAAAGTCAATAATCTCAAACACAAGAGATTAGTTCTAGTCAAAGTGAAGTGGGACTCCAAAAGAGGACCTGAGTACACATGGGAGCTTGAATCTGAAATTCAAAGGAAATATCCACACTTGTTCCAGTAGATCTCGAGGACGAGCTCTAAACCAAGGTGGGGAGGATGTGACAATCCTCAATGAAACCAACACCTCGATCATTTTCCAAGCATCCTAATATATTTTAAAATATCCCAAAATGTCCCAAAATACACCCCATACGCGAATACGTACCTCAAATATATTAAATAATATTAAAAATAATTAAAAATCTGAAATATAAGTCGAGGCGGGCCGCGTAAACCCCACCTCAACCTTCACGCGGGCGGTATAGAGGTTTTAATCAGATTTCGTTAAACTATAAGTTGAGGCGGGCCGCGTGAACCCCACCTCAACCTTACGCGGGCCGCGTTAGGTCAGAATTGTGGCGTAGCCCTGGGCCGCCACGTGGCCCAACAACCGGCAGACCTACACATCGACTCAGCCCAGCTACATGTTTGACCAGGGTTGACGCGGGCCGCGTAATCCTTGTCTTTGTTTTACACGGGCCGCGTGAGGAGCAGACTCAGCAACTATAAATAAGGGCCATCGGATTTCATTTCGAATTCGCTCACAACGATTTCCTTTCGCTAAAATCTGAATAGAAGGCATAATACTCGGGTATTATACCCCCCTAATTAGCGAAGTTCTGCTCCGTTGTAAGTATTATAACCCCTGGATACGTATTAGATACGCTGCCCGATTGATCTAGGGTTCCGTAATGGCTGTCGTGGTTCTGCCCGATGTAGTCATTGGAATGCCGTCTCGGGGAGGGTATTGCTAATGTTAAAATGGGTTATTAATACTAACGCGTGTACATTTGTGTAAATTATATATTATCCCCCGGAAACCCTTACTGAAAAACTAAGACAGCAATGTGAGTTGGTCCACTTTTTGTAAACCTTTTTGTTAATTGTTTTACAAAACCTTAAATACTTTTCCATGCGAATAACAGTTATTGAGTATTTGTAAGAATAAAATTATGATGAGTATGTTGGGGTTTTGTATACAAAATTTGTTACCACCTGGTCAAGGAGTAACATGTCCACAAGTCGGGTTCGACAGTACCATGGATGTTAATTGTTATATCTTGTAAACAAATATAATTGCGGGATCGCCCTCAATACTGTATACTGGGACTTTTTATTTAAACTTGATTAAACTGGGATTCACTCACCAGTATTTCCCACTGACAAATGTTTTTAAAACGCGTTTCAGGTAACAAACTATGAAAGCCAAATAGAAGCCAGCTGGACAGCACTGAAGGCTTGGAAAAGTGGCAATAAAGTTACCTAAAAATAAAATAGATGTTTTTTATTAAATAAATAGGATTTATTCCTATGAAAAAGCATGTACTATGAACTTGGGTTTATCCCATTTGTTTAATGCTATGAAAATGTGGTATTTTACTCTGATAAACATTTCCTAACTACGGTCCTGATGAAAAATTCCGCTGCCAAATTAGACAATACACGATACCACCGAATCTGGCTCGTGGCCGCCCGTTCCCCGGGAACCAGGGATCGGGGGTTGCGACAATAACGAGCATCCCACTCGGCCGGAAACTGGAAACCCCTAATGATTTGCTCGAATAATCCTTGGTCCCATTTGAGAACTGGTACCGGACCAGCGGTTCTTCAACAGGAATAACTTCTTCTTCAGCCATTGTGTTAAGAAATAAGGAATCTGATGAATATCTTCAGGAACTTCTGGAAAAAACTTGAAGATACACCAAGAAATCTTTGAAGATTTGAAGATTCAAAGAAGACCAGAGAGAAGAAAGGAGAATTCAAAAAAGCGGTTGTGAATTCTCTCTCTATATTCGAATATATATACCTATCGCATTTAATGCGATGGGTAACCGTACCTGACGCACCGCGCACGTATCCAATCAGGGACCGCTACGTAAGGCGGGATTTCCGGGGTGACAGTTACCACGCGCGCGTGGGCCTTACTCTCCTGACAGCAGACGAAAAGCCGCAGTGACAGCATGATGATCGCCGTGTCAGTAGTCAACTCAAGCGTTGTTATCAACGACATTTGCACCAACCTGTCAGAATTCAAATTTCAAGGAATTTCCCGTGTAATTTTAAAGAAACTTCAGGATGAAGATAGCAAGAGCTGCACCACATGCATCATCAATCAATGATCATGCGCGCCAGCTCTCAAGAACAAAAAAGGCAAGTAACAGGTTGAACACTAGGTGCATAGAAACAAGACCTTTCAAGAAACAAGCCTGATAGCCGCGCCGTAGTAATTGTCTAACACTTACACGCGTGCCGACAACTAAGACTTACAAAATGCTCGAAAGACAAGCTTTCACTTAACTCTTTTTTCTAGTCCAGAGCTCCAACCATTTACTTCGCGCATGGAAGCAGCACTGGACTCCGGGGACTTGAAGGGGTATGGTCCCAAAAAGCCGCGCAGACCAATCAGGTCACGCGCGAGACCATACCCCTACTACATCAATCTAACAAACTCACGGACCCCGCGCCGACTAAATAGGTAAAACCTAGGTCGCGCGCGAGGCCAGAGTAAGGTCAAAGCTCAGATTCCATACTTAGCATCCCAGATGAAAACACTCGTTCCCTGGACCTTGCGCCGGCTATATGGATATGCCCCAGAGGCCGCGCGGGGGCAGAAGCGCAGCTTCATCCTGGATAATACGAAAGGTATGAGTGGCAGAGAAATGGGCCAATCAGCGTCCAACTGGCTGTATCCTATCGTGCTCCACGATAAATAATCATGCAGGAGACAAGAAGGTACACAAGGACGCCTACGTGGCACCAATCAGGGGCGGCGACACCTGCCCCATGATCTCCACTCACCTGCTGATGTCAGGGAGACAACCCGAACACGTGGCTCCACTCAGAGCACGCCAGCTCCGTTAACCTTCTAGAAACACTAATGGTCGTGACAGAAGGGACAAGAAGGATATTCCTTGTTGTCGACTCCAGGCCCAAGGCCCATCAGCCCATCTCCTTCTACACTACCCCGGCTATAAATAGGGACCTTCATGTGCAGATTAATTCTATTTTGTTCTCTGCTCTCTCACTATTAATCACACACTTATTCCTTCAAAACATATACTTATTCTCACGTCGGAGAGTGGTTAAGAAGGAAACCCCCATATTCCCCTCTTAACGAGCTTAACAGGGTGTTTAGTGTTTTGCAGGGAGATCAAGGCGTTAGCTCAGGAAGGATTAAGAAGATTAACCTCTATAGTCGAAACATAAACCAAACTAATTCCTAAAATTAGTTCTGTGTTTCTTCACCACTGCTGACGAACATGACATCTACTTCATTCTCTGATACGGTTACGGACATATCAAGTATACAATCATTATTTGTTTTCCATTACATGTTTATTGAATTGATTAACGCCCCGCTGGCGATATGTACATATAATGTATATATGTGTGGGCGCTCGGGGGGCAAAAGTGAAAGTGCACTAATTTTAACGTTATTGTTAACGTTAAAAGAGGGGGATGGTTAATCATGCATCATGTGATGACGTTAATAGTCGAAAGACAAGGGAGTACAGGCACTAATCGGTCTTTGTCTTAATTGTTGAGTGTTATGTGCCTTATGTCCAAGGCTTGACGCAAAACTACTATCGAGCCGGGGGGGGGGGGGGTCTCACTGGAAACAACCTCTCTATTCCTAACGGGTAGAGGTAAGGCCGTCTACATCTTACCTTCCTCAGACCCTACCTTAGCTTTTTATTGATGGGATTTACTGAGTATGATGATGATGTTTATTGAATTGATCAACATCAAACAAAAGTGGTTCATAAATGAAATTGGTTTGGTACTGAATTGGTTCCAAAATATCAAGCTGATTGAAACTTGATGGCGAACGATTTGTTTAAAACCATATATTTCTAACTTTTGTTTTTGGTTTAAAATCAATTCATATATGATAAAAATCAAACTAAATGAACAGTGAATTTAGGGTATATTAGAATATGGGGTATGGGGCGGGGTTGTGGCGTGGGTTGGGTACAAACGCCCAAGTCACCACCCCGGGTGGGCTTGGGTGGCGTGGCCCCTTGGGCGGGGGGTTTCAGCCTGGGGGCGGGGGTTGTGGCGTGGGTTGGGTACAAACGCCCAAGTCACCACCCCGGGTGGGCTTGGGTTTCGGCGTGGCCCCTTGGGCGGGGGTTTCAGCCCGAGTGTTGGACGGGGCTATCAAGATGACATGGCAGGATCTCATTGGCCAAGACAAGTAGCCGTTTAGGCTAGCCGTTAGTTAACGGCTATGTGTTTAAAAAAAAATTATTCACTCTAAATACTTACAATTCTATTCATTTTTTTACCACAACTACTCCACCTCTTCTATAATCATCTCTATCTTATTTTAAAAAAAATTCTCATCCAACCACAATACGAAAAATGAATCCTCATAATCGTGGTTTTGACCCGAACAATCCGTGGGCATTCCAAGAAACACCTAGCCCAGCATCCAATCGTCCAATTGCTCCCTTTTTAATACACTCCACGATGCCGGATATGGCTGGTTAAGCATCGTTTATCTCGAATCGTTTGAAGAATGATGTCGGTCGAAAACACCAATGCCTTTCGCACAACGCGCGTCATTGAAAAACACTAGTTTACAATTAACGACAAGGATAAATCATCCATCTTTATCATGCACTTGAACATACATAAGAAAATCATGAAGTGCTAGTATTCGAAACATACTTGATGAAACACAGGTTAACACCGATGGTGAACTAGGTGGATTGTCTCTTACGTGGGTTCAATCTCCTTCTCTACTCACTTGTGACTGGAATCCTGCAAAACAGCAAACCGTTAGCTCGTTAAGAGGGGAATATGGGGGTTTCCCTCTTAACCGGGCTCCGGCTTGAGAATAAGTACTGTTCTGAGGAATAAAGAGTGTGTGTTAGAGGTGAAATGCAAGGAGAACAACCTGGATAACCTGAATGACGAAGGGTCCTATTTATAGCCGGAGGGTGAAGGAGGGAGGGGCGACCTTGCCAGCTGCTATTGGGCGTCAGCTGTCCGACCAAGGGGAATATCCTCTTGGTCTCCTCTGCTGTGGTCAGGATAGTGGTGCCACCTTGACGTCTTCCAGAAGCTTCTAGAAGCTTCTGGATTTACTTGCTGATGTAGGCGACATGTTGGATGGAAAAAGTGGTGTGGTCCCTGTCATGTATGCATGGAATTGGGACCATACGTCTTCAATACTTTAGTGCATTCAGTAGGGTATAACATTAGTTGTGGATATTAGTGGTACTTTGTTAAAGACACTTTATTTGGATTATGTGCTTACTTCTGAATATTTACGATACTTTAGTAGTGTACTAGGTTAGAACCCCGTGTAATACACGGGTTGAATAAATGTAATTTTATAAACCAAATAATAAAAAAATATATCTTTAAAAACCTCATTTAAGAACCTCATGTATTGTATGAGTTGAGCACATATAATTTTATATACCAATCAATAAAAAGTTATATGTTATATCTTTATAATCTTGTGTATTATAAAACCTTTGTACTGACAAAATGACCTAAACCAGAGGGACTAAAATGACATTTAACTCTTTACATTATATTAATTTATATTTAGTGTACGTCTTTTATTAATTTCAAGATAAATAATTTTGAAATCTAATAAATATTTCAAAAGACTATATTATCTCATATACGAATTGTTTAAATTTATATTAAATTTTATTTTATAATTATCTTTTAATTAATATTAATTATAATTAAGTATGAGATAGAGATGAGAAAACTAAAAAATAGATGTCTCCAATGAATGACATGTGCCCCCATTGGTTTTTTTTATTATATAGTATAGATTAGTATTGAACTTTTATAGCATACTTTTCTTCCAAATTTATAACAAAAAAAATTAAGTTATGTTTAATTTTAGTAAACTTTATAACTATACGTTTATGTGTATGTGTATGTATAAAAGTTTATTATATGTATTTATACAATATACAAAACTCAACACTTTATTATAATATTTGATTTGTGATGAAAAAAAAAACTACAAAAGGTGATTATGATTTGGAAAATAAAAGAATAAATAAATGAATGATAGATGGCCTATTTGGAAAAAAAATTATATCTTTGAGTGAAATATAAATATTTGCTAAGAAAGAAATGTCACTTGTTTACACATACTCAAGATTTCTCCTAAAGTTTCTTGATAGATGATGACTTTTTGCTAGATATTATATTTTCTCTTTCTTTTTTCGTTCGTATCAAATCTTGTGTTACCTTAATTATAATTATAATTATCTTTTAATTAATATTAATTATAATTAAGTAGGAGATAGAGATAAGAAAACTAAAAAATAGATAGCCCCAATGAATGACATGTGTCCCCCGGTTAGTTTCTTTTATTATATAGTATAGATTCGCTCGTGACTCATGAATAATGAAGACGTGCATATGCTATTGAATACGATATTTGTAGACTATGAGTATGCTTTAGCGTTTCACTGACAAATAAACTATTTGTGAAACCGTTATAAATGTGGACAAATGTGTGGTCATTTACTAAACTTGATCTACTAGTGAGTACAATACATATAAACGCATACGGTGTACTTGTGTTCATTGGTGCATACACTATTTGAGAACTTTTATACATACACTATTTGAGAACTATTAAAAGCTAGAATGTATGCACACTTCACTCATTAACAATCCAATTCAACATATTAAAAAAAAATGGGTGGTCATTCATTGAGGTGGATTCACAAGTGCATAGCAAAATATTAAAAGACAGTGAGTCACGCCAATGTAGGGCTAACTAACTGGGTAGAGGGTAGAGGTTCTTGCTTCTTATTAGGAGGTCTTGAGTTCAATCCCAAGCAAAGGAGTAGATTATGATTTATTTGGTGTAATTTAGTAGTATGTAAGCGTTGTCATTTAAAAAAAGTAAGCGAGTCAGTGAGTCACAATCTCGCTCTGTACTTTTGCTACATTATAAAATTTTAAGATTAAAGCTATCCAATATTACAAATCTAATAGAGTGTATTGTGCAATCGAACTCACTGTCATTGCAATTCCATATATCAATTGATAACTTTAATTAATCGCGTTATGAATTTACATCGAGATAGATGGCAAACGAGCAACAAGCTGCGTCGCTACCCCTTTTTGAATAGCAAAACTAAGTCTTTTAAAAACTACGTCCATAGATCTCGTGTTTAGTCATAAAGATCTAGTTTGCACTTAGTCGCAACCTAAAGCTCACATATATAGGTGTATCAAGAACGAGTCGTTTATGAGATTAGAAAGATCAATCGTATATCATATATGTATGTATAATTGCCTTTCAAAAGAACATATTTATATATGATTGAAAGACACGGTCAATGCAAGAATCAAAAAGATTGTAAAGTAAAAAACGTCAGTTTTAGCATGTTGAACCATGTGAATTCCTAACCATAGATTCAAATCTCATGCAACAATAACAAAGTGGCTTACCACTTTTAAAAATGTATCTTAAATAATTAATAGTTTTTATCTATAATATTCACTAATATGTGAATAGAGGGGGATGTTCATACATACCCACTTTATGTAGAGAACCAATTTTACATAAGCAGTGTTTTATTATTATCACTAACAATTAGTATATATGTTTATATGATTCTCTACATGCAATTGGTTTACAACCCTTTGATAATTAATACTTACGAGATCTATAATTGTATATTATGTTTATTCATTATCGATGAACTCACTCACATTTGAATATTGAAGAGTTGCACCATGGGAGAAGCATGAGTTGGATGCATGCAGTACCTACCTCAGAGGGAAGGTTCCAAGATACAAGTAAATGATCTTCTGATTTAGACAATTAGTGCGAATCATTTGTGTCAAATATATGTAATATAACATGTAAACCACTCATTGTATTTCTTAAAAATGTTTTAACAAAACTATTAGACTCGTTTGCCTTGATAGATTTTTTGAACAGTGATGCGCGTTTAAGTGTCGTATATTTTAGGTGTATATTTTAAGCCCTTTTAACACTTATTTTTAGCCAAATTTTAAATTTATAAAACACGATATTTTACTAACACTAAACACACATATGGGCAAGTGCACCCATCGTGAGCGTAGTATAGCGTTGGTAAGATACCGAGGTCGTCCAAGGACACAAGAGCTTTTAGTACCGGTTTATCCTCAACGTCTAATCAAAATAAAAAGTTTAGAAAAATGTTTTAAACTAAGAAAAATAAAAACTAACTAAAATGCTGAAAATAAAATAAAAAGAAAAACAGATAGACAAGATGAATCACTTGGTTCCGACTCGTATCTAGTATAACCTTTGATTATTTCCGCACTTTTGCACATAATTAAGAGATTATCTTAGTTATTGTAGTAGGCCCCCTCTTTTGAAGGTGACGTTACCCTCACCCCAGTAGTTTGAGTCAGCAAGGATACAATCCTAAAAGGGTGGATTATTGGAAGATAATGAATTAAGTTATTAATGCAATATTATGGTAGGCCCCCGCTTTTGGCGGTGACGTTACCCTCGGCTAAGTAGTCTGAGTCAGCAGGGATACAGTCCTAAATAGCCGGGTTATAGTATTAATAGTAGTTAACTTATGAGGGGATCAAAGAGTTTGGACCCCCGCCATCCAATACCGTGAAGCATTGAAGGAGGTCCTACTAAATTTGACCCAGGTCCATTGCAGGACCTCTAAACGCTGAACAATGGCAAGACCTTTACCAAACCGTTCCCTTAACCCCCGACCAGGTAGCCAACATACCTCCATATAGACCGTGGAGATATGAATGGTGAAAATCCTTTATTTTATATACAGTAAAATAATGCCAAGACACCACGGACAAACGATAAGGAAAGATCACCTTCAACATAAGTAACTAGTTATTAAAGTCATTAATACAAAACCAAATAAAAAGTGCAAAAGATTAGAAATAAAAAGTATTATACTAGACACTTTGTCTTCACCAAGTGATGTAAGAGACTTAGGCAAACATGGCCTTGATTGTCAAGAACTCTTACGATCAATCTTGGATCCCGAGACGACTCACACACTCTACGATGGACAATGGATGATGGTGTTGTGATGGTGGTGGGTGGTGGATGAAGTGTGAGAGAGGTGGTGTGCCAAGGGATGAGTTGAAATGAAACCAAGCACTCCTATTTATAGGCTGAACAGAGAGCTGGCACGGCCCCGTGCCTGTCTGACACTCTCTCTCCTCATTAATTGTAATTCGCAATTACAATTAATGCGCCTGCTGTACTTTCGCCACGCCCCCGTGTTCACTGGGCACGGCCCGTGGTAGGCAATAGAAGCTTCTATAGGTTTGTCTTTTCTGCTGCTTCTTGGGCACGGCCCCGTGCTGGCTGAGCACGGGGCGTGTTCAGTCTTCTGCCTTCTCTATTTTGCTTAGGAAGATGCCGTTGAGGGGTCGGGCAGTCCACTTATGTTCCTTTCCTTGTATTTATGTTGGATTTAGCTGTCTTTTTGCTTCTTTTGTGTTTTTGAGCTCATTTAATCCTGAAAATACAAAAGGAAGACAAAAACACTCTTTTTCCAATATTAGTACTTAAAAAGGGTTAGTTTTATGCCTCATTTGATGTAATTTATATGTTGCATTTTACACACATCAAATACCCCCACACTTGAACTTTTGCTTGTCCTCAAACAAAACTCTTTAATATGTGGCTTACACTCCCAAATGGAATGGGTAGAAGAGAAGGTTTTTGGCTTGTCGTAGAGTGCTGGGAATCCAAGATCCTTTTGGGTTTTATTTTTATCTATTTACAATCCTATTCGTAATGATTTATTTAGAACGTTTCATAGGAGAAATTACTTATTTGGGCATAACATGCCTTTTTAAAATTCCATTTATATACAAGTTCACATACCTCACGGGAGAAATCACTCACACTCGGCCGAAGGTGTATTTTTAGTGAATCACTCGAGAGCGGCATGGAACTTATTCCTACCATAAGCTTGCCAAGCAATCAATCCTCCTCCTTTTTAACTTTTATACATTTGTAAATATCAAGAGGACTTTGTGGGTTAAGGGTTAGGCTTGGGTTAATGGTAGGTGGTTGGGATAGTGGTTAGTGGTTAGTAGAAAAAGGGTGAAAAAGCGTAACAAGTGTCGGTTTTCGTAAGACTTTCTATTTTTGTAACTTTTTATTTTGATGAAGCTTTTATTCAAACAAAGTTATTTTTGATGAACTTGTTTGTTTATTTTCTTTTTGCTTCATCATCAACACATTTTTTTTTAACGATCCTACGCAAAACCGAACTTGTTACTAAAACAAAGAGTTAAAAATAAAAAAGGTTTTTGGTGGGAAAAAGGGTTTTTGGTTTGGGTGATGAAATGAAAAGGTTTAGGCTCAAAGGGGTTAACTAGGGGGATTTTTTTGGGTAGGTGGTAAAAGAAAAAGAAAAATAATGGTGTAGAAATAAAAAAGGTTAGTCCTAATGTCTCCATCATTTACTTACTCGGGTTTAAGTTGATAAGGACCGGGAATGTATCGTCATGGCAAGTTTTAGAGTCGTAAGAACCAAGCGGCTATTCACACAAGAAACGAAAAATGAGCATTTAGTCTAATGATATGTATTTGTATGCTCAATAAAGGCTCAAAACTCACTTTTGTGGGAATGGGTTTTTATGTGATCAAGTATATATAATCAAATTTTAACTAAGTTTGTCATGCCTTTTCATAATTTTCTTATGTTGGTTCTTTTTATCACTACGCTATCGGTTGTAAATTCGTAAAAATATAACCTTTTTGAGAACTTGAATTTCCCGAGTTATACCTAGACAAGTAAAAAAAATGAAATTTTTGAAAAAAAATTGGGGTGATTAGCGGTTCCAATAGAGTTTTGTGTAAGGCTTGTATTTAGGACTTGCAAAATTCAAGGTTTTAGCATCCCCCCCCCCCCCCCACACTTAAATTACACATTGTCCTCAATGTGTCCCAAAAATAAATTTTCAGGTTGATTAGATGTGTAAAATGGTGTTAAAAAGCAAAAATTTTGTGTTACTGGGCGCTGAACACGGCCCCGTGTTATCCGGGCACGGCCCCGTGTTCAAGTGCCAGTAACAAAATTAAAACAAGAGAAACAGAAGTCTGGACACGGGGGCGTGTCGGGTGAACACGGCCCGTGTCCAGTTACCTGAACTAGGCGTTTTTCTGCAGGTGGTTCAGCACGGGGCCGTGTTGGTTGGGCACGGCCCGTGTTGAACCTTCTGAAATGGAGAGAATTGTCGGGTTGCCTTTGTTCTTGTGCATGAGGTCATTTTTCTCGTTCCCCTTTTCATCCCTTACCACCATGAGTGTGTTTTATTCCTGAAAATTAAAACTAACTAGAAAACATAAAAATTAATCTAAATTAAACTAAGGATAGTTCCGCGGAATGCCTCCGTGGTGCGCCACGTTTATAAGGGTCCTTGGCTAGACCCAAAGCCGGTCATATGTCACCCAAGTGGGATTATTACATCCCATGTTACACCGTCGGAGAGCATCATCCAAGCTTGAGTCTATGACCTGCATGTAGTTGACCGGGTCTTCGTCCTCAATTCTTTTTCCACATTCAAACTTCACCTCCTCATCCCCAAACTTCAATGTTAACGTTCCGTCATTCATGTCTACCACTGCTTGGGCGGTGGCTAGAAATGGCCTCCCGAGGATGAGAGGGACATCGGTGTCTTCTTCCATGTCTAGGATGACAAAGTCGGTTGGGAAAACGAAGTTGTCAACTTTTACCAACAAATTCTCAGCGACACCTTGTGGAAATTTGACGGATCTGTCGGCGAGTTGTATGCTCATCTTTGTAGGGCTTGTTGTTCCTAGGCCGAGTCGTTTGAACATGGATGTGGGCATGAGGTTAATGCTAGCCCCAAGATCGGCTAATGCATTACGAACGGGAGACTCCCCAATCGAGCAAGGAATTGTGAAGCTCCCGGGATCGATTTTCTTTTGTGGAAGTTTGTTGAGCACTAAGGCGGAGCATTCTTCGCCTAAGTTAACTAATTGCAACGATTCAATTTTCCTTTTGTTTGTGAGGAAATCCCTCATAAATTTTGTGTATTTAGGCATTTGGGTTAGGACCTCGATAAAAGGAATATTAACATGCAATTGTTTTAGTAAATTTTCAAATTTAGCGAATTGCTCATCGGTCTTTTGACGATTTAACCTACCGGGGTACGGAATTGGAGGAGTCTTGGTGGGCTCTTGAGTTGGTAGAGAAGCCTTTTCTGGCGCAGGAGGAGTCACAGGTTGGCTAGAATGGCTTTTTTCATTTGGCGGCAATGGAGCATCCTCGGGACCCACGGTTCGATTTCTTAATGTGATGAGATGTACTTGTGCCTTCGGGTTGGTTTCGGTATTACTAGGTAACGCGCCTTGTGGTCTCTCGGAGAAATTTTGAGCTAGTTGATTTAATTGTTTTTCAACGTTTTGAATGCTAGCTTGTTGATTTCTAAAATTCGATTCCAATTGTTGAAATCGATCCGAGTTTTTCTTTTCAGTGTCAGAGATGAGGCGAGATACAATATCTTCAAGCCTTTCTCTTCCACCTTGTTGTTGAGAGAAATTTTGTGGTTGTTGAAAATTAGTTCGTTGGTTTTGTTGGTTACTACTATTGCCGGGATCTCTCCAACCAAGATTTGGGTGGTTACGCCATCCTTGGTTGTAGGTACCCGTTGGAGGACCCGACGGCCTAGGTCTATTATCAATGTAGTTTACCGTTTCTGTTTGTTCATCTAATTCTTTCATACAACTCCAATTTTCATGTGACCCACCACACCCTTCGCAAGCCATAACCGAGGCCGTTTTTGTCATTTCTAGTTTTTTGATTTTTGAAGAGAGGGCCTCGATTTGGGCTTGTAAAGAGGTGCTTTCATCAACCTTATGGGCGCCCGGGGCAATAGATTTATTACCTCGGGGAGTGTGCCATTGAAAATTGGTTTGAGCAATTTCCTCAATTTGGTTATATATTTCATTTGGGCGACGATTACCTAAAAGTCCCCCGGAGCTTGAATCAAGTGTTTGTCTTGTATGTGGCAACAACCCATTGTAGAAAGTGGATACTTGTTGCCACACCGCTAGACCGTGATGAGGACACTTTCTTAGAAGCTCCTTGAACCTTTCCCAAGTTTCATATAAGGATTCCCCATCCTCTTGTGAGTATGTATTAATTTCAGTCATTAATTTAGCCGTTTTAGTAGGAGGGAAATACTTATATAAAAACTTTTGGGCAAGTTCATCCCAAGTGTTTACCGATCCAACTGGGAGGGTGTTAAGCCAAGCCTTAGCTCGGTCTTTTAGTGAAAATGGAAACATTCGAAGGCGGATGGCATCATTTGATGCTCCATTGATCCGAAAGGTATCACATATTTCTAAGAAGTTAGTAATATGTAGATGGGGATCCTCGTCCGCAAGCCCGTGGAAGGTTGCGGAGTTTTGGAGCATTTGTATCAAATGCGGCCGAAGTTCGAAGTTGTTGGCTTCGACATTCGGTGCATTGATAGCGGCGCCGAGATTGCCTACGGTGGGCCGTAGGTAATCCATGAGGGTACGTTGATCCGCCATTGGAAGTGGGTCCCCCGAAACTTTCTCTTGATTTTTGGCATTAAGTCTTTTTCTGAGAAAGCGTTCGGGTTCTTCTAGAGGTTCTTTTATGTCTCTACTAGAACTGGAGCTCATGCACTACGTAGGAGGTTCAGACGTGGCGCCTAGGTTCCAAGTCCTGCAATAAAAAACAGAAAAGAACGTTGGTCAGAATATTCACCACGGCCCCGTGCTCAGCGAACACGGCCCATGGTCAGAGGTATAGTGATTGTTTTCTGGATCCCTGTTACTGGGAGTTGTACACGACCCCGTGTTGCACCGACACGGCCCCGTGTTCAGCTCTCTGTAACTCAGAAAATAAAAACTGCCAGTGGTGATGCTGGGCACGGCCCGTGTCTGACCGGGCACGGCCCGTGCTGAGCGCTGCAGAAGCTGAAAAACTAAGAAAATTCTAAAAAAAATAAAAAGAAAAAAAATAATGATTAGGCCGTTGATTCCTAACTTTCTTAAAATCCTTGTGTCCCCGGCAACGGCGCCAAAAACTTGATGCGCGTTTAAGTGTCGTATATTTTAGGTGTATATTTTAAGCCCTTTTAACACTTATTTTTAGCCAAGTTTTAAATTTATAAAACACGATATTTTACTAACACTAAACACACATATGGGCAAGTGCACCCATCGTGAGCGTAGTATAGCGTTGGTAAGATACCGAGGTCGTCCAATGACACAAGAGCTTTTAGTACTGGTTTATCCTCAACGTCTAATCAAAATAAAAAGTTTAGAAAAATGTTTTAAACTAAAAAAAATAAAAACTAACTAAAATGCTGAAAATAAAATAAAAAGAAAAACAGATAGACAAGATGAATCACTTGGTTCCGACTCGTATCTAGTATAACCTTTGATTATTTCCGCACTTTTGCACATAATTAAGAGATTATCTTAGTTATTGTAGTAGGCCCCTCTTTTGAAGGTGACGTTACCCTCACCCCAGTAGTTTGAGTCAGCAAGGATACAATCCTAAAAGGGTGGATTATTGGAAGATAATGAATTAAGTTATTAATGCAATATTATGGTAGGCCCCGCTTTTGGCGGTGACGTTACCCTCGGCTAAGTAGTCTGAGTCAGCAGGGATACAGTCCTAAATAGCCGGGTTATAGTATTAATAGTAGTTAACTTATGAGGGGATCAAAGAGTTTGGACCCCCGCCATCCAATACCGTGAAGCATTGAAGGAGGTCCTACTAAATTTGACCCAGGTCCATTGCAGGACCTCTAAACGCTGAACAATGGCAAGACCTTTACCAAACCGTTCCCTTAACCCCCGACCAGGTAGCCAACATACCTCCATATAGACCGTGGAGATATGAATGGTGAAAATCCTTTATTTTATATAGACAGTAAAATAATGCCAAGACACCACGGACAAACGATAAGGAAAGATCACCTTCAACATAAGTAACTAGTTATTAAAGTCATTAATACAAAACCAAATAAAAAGTGCAAAAGATTAGAAATAAAAAGTATTATACTAGACACTTCGTCTTCACCAAGTGATGTAAGAGACTTAGGCAAACATGGCCTTGATTGTCAAGAACTCTTACGATCAATCTTGGATCCCGAGATGACTCACACACTCTACGATGGACAATGGATGATGGTGGTGGATGATGGTGTTGTGATGGTGGTGGGTGGTGGATGAAGTGTGAGAGAGGTGGTGTGCCAAGGGATGAGTTGAAATGAAACCAAGCACTCCTATTTATAGGCTGAACAGAGAGCTGGGCACGGCCCCGTGCCTGTCTGACACTCTCTCTCTCCTCATTAATTGTAATTCGCAATTACAATTAATGCGCCTGCTGTACTTTCGCCACGCCCCCGTGTTCACTGGGCACGACCCCGTGGTGGGCAATAGAAGCTTCTATAGGTTTGTCTTTTCTGCTGCTTCTTGGGCACGGCCCCGTGCTGGCTGAGCACGGGGCGTGTTCAGTCTTCTGCCTTCTCTATTTTGCTTGGGAAGATGCCGTTGAGGGGTCGGGCAGTCCACTTATGTTCCTTTCCTTGTATTTATGTTGGATTTAGCTGTCTTTTTGCTTCTTTTGTGTTTTTGAGCTCATTCAATCCTGAAAATACAAAAGGAAGACAAAAACACTCTTTTTCCAATATTAGTACTTAAAAAGGGTTAGTTTTATGCCTCATTTGATGTAATTTATATGTTGCATTTTACACACATCAAATACCCCCACACTTGAACTTTTGCTTGTCCTCAAGCAAAACTCTTTAATATGTGGCTTACACTCCCAAATGGAATGGGTAGAAGAGAAGGTTTTTGGCTTGTCGTAGAGTGTTGGGAATCCAAGATCCTTTTGGGTTTTATTTTTATCTATTTACAATCATATTCGTAATGATTTATTTAGAACGTTTCATAGGAGAAATTACTTATTTGGGCATAACATGCCTTTTTAAAATTCCATTTATATACAAGTTCACATACCTCACGGGAGAAATCACTCACACTCGGCCGAAGGTGTATTTTTAGTGAATCACTCGAGAGCGGCATGGAACTTATTCCTACCATAAGCTTGCCAAGCAATCAAAAATGTTTATTCAAACATGTTACTTTACAATGGAGGAATTTCATCATTCGGGATAAACCCCGTTACTTTACAATAGAGGAATTTCACAAGTAAATTCCCTGATTTATTAAAACATGTTTATTCATTTTAACTGAGCCACCTCTTCAAGCTTATTAGTGTTCCGTAGCACGTTTTACTTGATTTACAGCAGGTCGCCTGAAACATGTTTTAAAAATATTTTATCAGCGGGAAATGCTGGCGAGTCATTCAAGTATGTAAAATGACACATTAGTTATCAATTACAGCATAAGAGCGATTACAATGGCTTCTATCTTATTTTTATCTGGCGCCGTGTCACCTGGTGACGATGGTCATACCACTATTGGGTCTTTCCCCAAGTAGTGACGTTTATCACTGTTAGGATTTATTAGCCTAACCCGTGAGAAATTAGTAATGTGCACAATACCCCACTAGCCAATGATTAAGATAACCACGACTTAATCCCTGTAATTATAACATTTGAAAATGGAGTATTGTAAAATACTTTTGATAAAAAGAGAATGACTCACATTGCAGATTTATACGGGCAGAGTTTAGCCTACTGATTAGCCTTGTAACCTACTTTAAATAACAATGCACACGAACTAGGTCAGTAACTAATACAGCATTTACGATAACTCACGAGATTAAACCCTCACAACGAATGACAAAGTGCGATACTTAAACATCCATCGAATTTACGACGAATGACAAAGCATAACCCTAATGTGGGCAGCACTTAAACATTCATTGGATAGTTTCAATCGATTGGACATTGAATCGTAGAAGCGATCGAGTTAATACCCTGTATCGTAGCAGTGCATCGCTATAATAATTGAAATTTCGACTTTGAAGCAGTGAGAATTCGTTTTTGAATGTTGGTTTCGACACAGATGAATTGCCACTGATCAAATCTATTTATAGGTGAAATTTAGGCCTGTCACGGCCCGCGTGAACCCTCGGCCGATCCTTACGCGGCCCGTGTGGCCACCTAGTCTACGTGTTGGGTTGCTGGGTCATCAGTAGGTGTGCCACGTGGATGACTCGTGGATCCGGAATGCTTATCCGGTCAACCCAACTTTGACGCGGCCTGCGTAAGACTAAGCTAACTCTTATGCGGCCCGCCTGAAACTCTAAAACTTTGTTTTCTTGGTTTTTCATGTACAGTAGAGTTTCAGGGGTCCTGGGTCTCACTTGTGGGTTAGTTTTAGGACATTTTTTAGAGTCCTTACATCCTCCCCACCTTATTTAAAATCTCGTCCTCGAGATTTACTGGAATAAGTGAGGATACTTTCGCTTCATTTCCGATTCAAGCTCCCAAGTGTACTCGGGTCCTCTTTTTGAATTCCACTTGACTTTGACAAGTACTAACCGTTTGCGTTTGAGAAACTTGACCTTTCTGTCTTCTATTTGTAATGGCTTCTCAACAAATTTTAATTTATTATTTACCTCTACATCTTGAAGAGGTACTACCAAGGATTCGTCAGATAGACATTTCTTGAGATTAGATACATGAAATACGTCATGTATTCCAGCTAACTCCTCTGGTAGTTGTAAGCGATAAGCAACAGGTCCTATACGTTGGATTACTGGAAATGGTCCTACGTATCTTGGACTCAGCTTTCCTTTCTTACCAAACCGAAAAACTCCTTTCCAAGGAGAAACTTTCAAAAGTACCTTATCTCCAACTTGAAATTCTAACGGCTTACGTCGGTTATCTGCATAACTTTTCTGGCGATCTCGAGCCGTCTTTAGTCTTTCCTTGATTTGAGTGATCTTGTCGGTAGTTTCTTGCACTATTTCAGGACCTGACAATTGACTTTCTCCTATCTATGCCCAGCAAACTGGAGTTCTACACTTTCGTCCGTATAGTGCTTCTAACGGGGCAGCTTTAATACTTGAATGATAACTATTGTTATAGGAGAATTCAATTAAATGTAGGTGGTCATCCCAATTTCCACCAAAATCTATTACACATGCCCTAAGCATGTCTTCCAGGGTTTGGATCGTCCTTTCACTTTGTCCGTCGGTTTGAGGATGGTATGCAGTGCTTAGATTTAGTCGCGTTCCCATGGCTTCTTGGAAACTTGTCCAGAAGTGAGAAGTGAAGCGACTATCCCTATCCGATACAATGGAAAGTGGAACCCCATGTAAGGATACTACTTCATCCACATATAACTTGGCTAACCTTTCCATGCTAGAGGTTTCTTTCATGGGTAGAAAATGAGCTGATTTGGTTAATCGACCCACAATTACCCAAATCGTATCGTTACCTTTTCTAGTTTTGGGTAACTTAGTAACAAAGTCCATTGTTATGAGTTCCCATTTCCATACAGGCATTTCTAATTGTTGTAGTAGACCTGAAGGTTTCTGGTGTTCTAGCTTAACTTGTGAACAAGTTAGACATTTAGAAACATATCTAGCTATGTCCTTTTTCATTCCTATCCACCAGAAGTTATTCCTTAAATCTTGGTACATCTTATTGTTACCAGGATGCATGGTATACCTAGATTTATGAGCTTCCTCTAAAATTTTATTTCTTAACTCTCCCTGCTTAGGTACCCAAATCCTTTTCTTATGGAATCTCCAAATTCCATCATTTCCTTGCTCTAATTCTTTTATCCGTCCTTTCATTCCTTCAGCAACATCCTGGATTGCTGTTTTTTGAACATCCTTTAATTGTTCCATTAAATCTAACTGTAGATTTAATCTAAGAGCACGAACTCGCTTTTGCTTTTCATGATACTTACGATTTAAGGCATCTGCAACTACGTTTGCCTTTCCTTCGTGATATTGAATATCACAGTCGTAGTCACTTAGGATTTCCATCCATCTCCTTTGCCTCATGTTTAATTCTTTTTGCCCAAATATATATCTTAAACTTTTATGATCTGTATAGATAGTAAACTTACTTCCATACAGATAATGTCTCCAAATCTTAAGGGCAAAAATTATGGCGCCTAATTCTAAATCATGAGTGGTATAGTTTTCCTCGTGCTTTTTCAATTGGCTTGATGCGTACGCAATTACCTTTTTGCGTTGCATTAGCACACATCCTAATCCTAGCTTTGAAGCATCACAATATACTTCAAAATCTTCTGTTCCTTCTGGTAAAGCTAGAATTGGAGCATTGGTTAATTTCTGTTTTAAAATCTTAAAGGCTTCTTCTTGTTTAGGTCCCCATTCAAACTTAACTGCTTTACAGGTTAGCTTAGTTAATGGTACAGCTATTTTGGAAAAATCCTTAATAACCGTCTATAATATCCGGCTAACCCTATAAAACTTCTAATTTCCATTGCTGACTGCAGAACCTTCCATTTGGTGATTGCTTCTATCTTAGCAGGATCTACGTGAATACCTTCGTGATTCACCATGAGTCCTAAAAATCGTACTTCCTGTAGCCAAAATTCACACTTCGAGAATTTGGCGTAAAGCTTCTCCTTTCTTAACAGAGTTAAGAGTGCATGCAGGTGCTGACAGTGTTCATCCTGACTTTTAGAATAAATAAGTATATCGTCAATGAAGACAATTACAAATTTATCCAAGTATGGTTTACAGATTCTATTAATCATATCCATAAATGCTGCAGGAGCATTTATTAACCCAAAGGGCATGACTGTAAACTCGTAATGACCATACCTAGTTCTGAAAGCAGTTTTAGGTATGTCTTCTTCCTGTACCTTCAATTGATGATATCCAGAGCGTAAATCTATCTTAGAAAAATATCTCGCTCCCTGGAGTTGATCAAAAAGATCATCAATCCTAGGTAATGGGTATCGATTCTTAATTGTAACCTTATTTAATTCCCTATAATCGATACACATTCACATCGAACCATTTTTCTTCTTTACAAACAACACTGGAGCTCCCCACGGGGATGAACTAGGTTGTATAAATCCTTTGCTTAGTAATTCATCTAACTGCTTTTTCAGTTCTAACATTTCGGTGGGTGCTAACCGATAGGGTGCCTTGGCTATCGGTGTAGTTCCAAGAATTAGATGAATTCTAAATTCTACCTCCCTATCTGGTGGTAATCCAGGTAGTTCTTCTGGGAATATCTCTGGATATTTCGATACTACTGGAATTTCCTTAAGTTTCTTATCTTTTGTGTTAATGATTACTGAAATCATATACACCATTTCTTGTTTTCTTGAATAACTGGCCAACTTCATTATTGAAATGAATTTCAGTGTCTTTTGTGGCTTATCTCTTGTAATTACAACTAATTCCCCTGTGGTTGTATGAATTTCTATGGAATTCTTATCACAAAGAATTCGAGCATGGTTGGCTACTAACCAATCCATTCCTAACACCACATCGAATCCGACTAAATTCATAGGTAACAGGTTTGCAGAGAATTTATGACCTAAAAGTTCTATATTTCCTTCTCGCACAACCTTATCTATTTTAACAGAATTCCCATCTGCCGTTTCGACTGTAAAAATCTGCCTAAGTTTGGTTAAGGGTAAATTAAGTGCTTGGCAGAATGAAGTATTTATAAAACTTTGGTTTGCACCAGAGTCAAATAATACTTTTGCATAAACGCCGTGAACTAGGAACGTACCAGCTATTACATCTGGGATTAGCTCTGCTTCCTGAGTAGTCAGTTGGAAGGCTCTTACGTTCTTCTTGGTAGTTCCTTCTGCAGGTTTGGTTTTGTTATCAGCTGGTTTGACCAGTTTTGGGCAGTCTGGCCTCAAGTGTCCAGCTTCTCCACAGTTATAGCAAACTGTGGATTTCTTCTTCCTGCAGTCTTCTTCTTGGTGCCCCGGAATTTTGAAAAAATTGCAATATCCCTTGCATATTCCAAAATGCTTTCTTATGCAGGTATTGCAAAATGGAACAGTGGAAGATTGCCCAGTTCCCCTTCTCTTGAAATTACTACGGTTACCCACACGGAATCCCTGGGTAATCTTTTGGGCCACTTCCTTTTTTCGGGTTTCTTCTCTTGTGCGTACCAGTTCATCAGTCAGAGTGTTAGCTAACTCCATCGCATCATCGATCGTGCGGGGTCTCGTAGCCTTGACAATATTACGGATCTCGCCAATTAAGCCCCAAATGTAGCGAGATATAAGTACCGGTTTTGGCGAAGCCAGGGTTGGTACCACTCTAGCATATTCGAAGAATGTCCAAGTATACCCTCGACAGTCTACATCCATCATTCGGTGGTTTAGGAACTTATTTGTCATTTGTTCCTTTTCGTACTCGGGACAGAATATTCTTTCTACAAAACTTTTAAATTATTCCCAATTCATGGCATAGGCCACACTCCTTCCTTTGGCTTGAACTACCGTATTCCACCATTCTAGCGCCCCTTCTTTAAAAAGATGCGACGCGTACATAACCTTATCGTCCTCGGCACATTTACGTATCATAATTACTGCCTCGGTTTTCTCTAACCAACGCAGTGCAGCAGTTGCCCCTTCGTTACCTGCAAACTCAGCCGGTTTACAGGCAAGAAACTCTTTGTAAGTGCAACCAGGTGTTGCAGCTTTCATTTTCTTAAGGAGTGGAGCTTGTATCCCTTCGTTGTCTTTATTGGTATGGTTGCCGCCTCCGTTTACACTATTACTGAAATTATCGTCGTTTGTACGTTTGCTAGGAATAATTTGTTGAGGTGCAATTGGATTTTGAGCAGCAGCAAGGATTTCTGGAATAGCATTGGCTATTCCTTGAGCAACGATATTCTCGATATCTTGCCTATTTAAAAATTGATCCTCCTGGTGTTGCTCAGATCGATTTACTTCGTTAACAGGTTCATTACCAGCATTTGCCATCTGGTAATTAATTTATATAAGTAATTAGTATAAATTAATTAATAACCAAACATAACAAAATAATTGCACATAATCACGTAAACAAATATAGCCAAAATTGTCGATCTTTCGACTTTCGATATTTTATATATATTATAATATGCATCTGTACAAATGGTTATCTTACAAAAGTTTTATTTATTTAGGTTATTATATAGAGTTATATTTTTATTATTATTATTATTATTATTATTATTATTATTATTATTATTATTATACAAACACAGTTTCACAACCACACTCCCCCTAGTCCGCTGGCCTTTCAGAAACGATGTTCCCTTTCATCGTATTTCCAGGAGATTTGTTCCCCTATCTCCCGAATCTTATTCCCTGCATCCATTAGTTCTTCACCAAAATGGCGAAGTTCAGCTAAGTTTTCATTACTCATTGGTGGGTTTGGTGCAGGTTCTAGGTCGAACTGAGGGAAAAAGGTATAGGGATTATTTAGGAGGTTTTGAAACTGCCAATCATTGGTCCACCATTCGTCCATTTCTCCTTGAGGTTGGGTGTGGATTAAAGGTTCTGGAATGGTCAGTTCCAGGTTTATTGGAAGTTGGGTTTCAGCAGGATAAGGGAAAAGGTTTGTATTGATAGGCCTAAGGATATCACAGCTTGCTAATATGTGATCCAGTTCTTCCTGCAATAGCAATTCCTCTGCTTGCCTAGAACTTTCCCCGATTTCCATCCCTGCTTGCCTAGAATCTTCCTCAATCTCAATCCCATTTCCTTTATCCATGGGATTCTCTATTTTGGGAAGTCTCCTAGTCGCTGGTTTCCTTCTTCGTACACGCCTCCAGCCCATAAATCTTCTTCTTTTCTTAGATTTGGATTTCTCCGGAGGTGGAGCTTGAAATTCAATAGGTTCTTCCACATCGGCCAAGTAACCAGTAAAATCTCTTGAAACTTCTATTTTCACAGGATAGAGGTTGAGATTCTCTAGGGCTTCAGATAATTCATTCATGCTGATTTAGCAGTTATGAAGAAACACACAAAATTCTAGGTTAAAATTTGGTAAATCACAAAATGGCAATTTAGAAACTTAAATATAATTTATTTGATTAAAACGAACTATTGCTAGATTTTTATTACAACTGAACTTTCGAAAATATACTAGTGGTTTGTTTAATAGTTTAAAGTTTCTAGATCGTAGGTATCGTAGGTGCGGATACTGGTTTAGTGATTTAACTATAAGTTAGCATTTACTGTGGTAGTGGCTAACATGTAGAGATTTGCCCATTTTTCATCTAATTTATCTTCCCATGGTGGTTTATTGTCTATTTCCTTGGTTTCTTTATTACGTATCCCTTCTTTTGGTTGTGACTTCCTCATTTTCTCTTAACTTTTTCTAATAATCAAACTTCTTTTATTAGGGGTAAGTGATTTCTCATACTGTGCCTTACGAACAAATATTCCTTCCCCAGTATCTGCTGAGTATCGGGAGGAATTTGATTGGGACGAAATTCCCTTATCTTTCGGTGAACTATCTAATTTATGATAGATGTCCGAAATTCTTTGCTTACCCATACTGTAAATTAACAGATAGTCAAGATAAAATCACATAATGGCAATTAAGAAAATTAAGTATTTTTAATTACTTAATTGGCTTAAATCAGTGGCTCTTTGAGTTGGCTCTGATACCACCTTTTCCTGTCACGGCCCCAGCCCCGGTTTGACCCGGTCAGGAGCCGCGGGACAGGAAACCCGTGGTAACTATGATGCGACAGCGGAAGATTTTACAGGATATTTTTAATACTAAAAAATGCCCGAATATTTTATTTCATCATTCGGGATAAACCCCGTTACTTTACAATAGAGGAATTTCACAAGTAAATTCCCTGATTTATTAAAACATGTTTATTCATTTTAACTGAGCCACCTCTTCAAGCTTGTTAGTGCTCCGTAGCACGTTTTCCTTGATTTACAGGAGGTCGCCTGAAACATGTTTTAAAAATATTTTAGCAGAGGGAAATGCTGGCGAGTCATTCAAGTATGTAAAATGACACATTAGTTATCAATTACAGCATAAGAGCGATTACAATGGCTTCTATCTTATTTTTATCTGGCGCCGTGTCACCTGGTGACGATGGTCATACCACTATTGGTTCTTTCCCCAAGTAGTGACGTTTATCACTGTTAGGATTTATTAGCCTAACCCGTGAGAAATTAGTAATGTGCACAATACCCCACTAGCCAGTGATTAAGATAACCACGACTTAATCCCTGTAATTATAACATTTGAAAATGGAGTATTGTAAAATACTTTTGATAAAAAGAGAATGACTCACATTGCAGATTTATACGAGCAGAGTTAACCTACTGATTAGCCTTGTAACCTAATTTAAATAACAATGCACACGAACTAGGTCAGTAACCAATACAACATTTATGATAACTCACGAGATTAAACCCTCAAAACGAATGACAAAGTGTGATACTTAAACATCCATCGAATTTACGACGAATGACAAAGCATAACCCAAATGTGGGCAGCACTTAAACATTCATTGGATAGTTTCAATCGATTGGACATTGAATCATAGAAGCGATAGAGTTAATACCCTGTATCGTAGCAGCGCCTCGCTATAATAATTGAAATTTCGACTTTGAAGCAGTGAGAATTCGTTTTTGAACTTTGGTTTCGACACAGATGAATTGCCACTGATCAAATCTATTTATAGGTGAAATTTAGGCAAGTCGCGGCCCACGTGAACCCTCGGCCGATCCTTACGCGGCCCGCGTGGCCACCTAGTCTACATGTAGGGTTGCTGTGTCATCAGTAGGTGTGCCGCGTGGATGACACGTGGATCCGGAACGCTTATCTGGTCAACCCAACTTTGACGCGGCCCGCGTAAGACTAAGCTAACTCTTACGCGGCCCGCCTGAAACGCTAAAACTTTGTTTTCTTGGTTTTTCATGTACAGTAGAGTTTCAGGGGTCCTGGTTCTCACTTGTGGGTTAGTTTTAGGACATTTTTGAGAGTCCTTACAGGCGTTCCCCCGAGAAACCATACCGCAAGCTGCCACTTGATAGTTGTTGTGTTACCACAAGAGCAGGACTCTCTATCGGAGAACCCAAGTCTCCCTACCACTAGGCCACAAGTGGTGGATGTTTGCCTTGATGCACAGTTTCCGACAAATAATAAAAATAATAATAAAAGTAAATTACTTTTTGATTCCTTGTGCTTTAATGGTTTTAACCAGTTGAGTCCAAAAACAAAAAGTTTAACGTCCTGAGTTCCTAACCGCTCATTTTATAACGTTTTGAGTCTCTGTTTTTTAGTATTTTAACCATTTGAGTTCAAAGTAAAAAGTACAAGTGTTATAAATTGGACTCAAAACATTACAAAATGAGTGGTTAAGGACTCAGGGCGTTAATTTTTTTTATTTTTGACTCAAGTGGTTAAAACCACTAAAACACAAGGACTCTAATAATAATATTATTAAAATTTTCTTTTTGAGCCCCTGTGTTTTTCTGTTTTTAACACCAAGCCCAATTTCCAAAATTTTAACTAAATAAGCACCCAATTTTTCAATTTGTAACCATTTGAGTCCAAATTATTAACGTCGTTCACCAAGTCTATTAATAATAAGGGTATTTTAGTCTTTTACAAATAAGGTACAAATCTTTAATGCACAAGGAATAAGGTACAGTTTTATAATGCACAGGGTATAATTTACAAATATATATACACACACACAAACCTCACACACTTGCACACAATCTCTCTCCCCCACCCCAGCCCCCACTCCCACCTCACTCCCACCATCACAACCTCCTCTCCATCGTGTAACACTCGTCCCATTTATACCAAATATTTTAGATATTTCTCCAATTAGGTCCCAGGTTTTTTAACATAAGAATTACTAGTCAAGGTTAACTGATAATGTCGCAACCCCCGACCCCTGCCGGGAGCGGGTGCCGCGAGATCAGATAGATGGTGGTATCGGTGTTTATTAATTTAGCTGCGGAATACATCAGGACCGTAGTTAGGAAATATTTTTATCAGAGTAACACACCAAATTTTATAATAATAAAACATTGGGATAAAACCCAAGTTCATTTGATAATACATTTGTAGGGATAACCCTAATTATTGAAAACAAAAACTCCTTTATATTTAGATAACTTTTATAGCCACTTTTCCAAGCCTTCAGTGCTCTCCAGCTGGCTTATATTGGCTTTCACATTTGTTACCTGAAACGCGTTTTAAAAAGGTTTTGTCTGCAATAAATACTAGCGAGTGCATTCCAGTTTAATTAAAACAGTTTAAATAACTTTCACAGTATTGAGGGCGATTACAATGTTTATATCTACAGAATTACTCATTCAGTACTATCCACACCAGACTTGTGGGTCATATTACTCATTGACTAACTCTTTGTCCAATGGTAACGTTTTTCACATTTTGTATACAAAACCCCAACATACCGGCAGTAATTGTAGAATACAAACACTCAATCACTGTTTAAGTATTTATTAAAATATTTGAGGTTTTCATAAAAAGACTTACAAAAAGAGAATGACTCACATTGTTGACTTAGGTGATACTACTATAGCTTCTTGGTGTATCTCCTGGTTATTATCTATTAAAATTAATCAATCCACACGTGTTAGTAAAATACCTGAGTCACATTAACCGTACAACTCAAGACAGAATTCCAATGACTGAGTCAGGTAGAGCCTTAACATGCATTACGGAATCCTAGATCAATCAGGTGTAACACGAGACAGAACTCCAACAACTAAGTCAGGCAGAGCCTTGACATGCGTTACGGAGCCCTAAATCGATCGCGTAGGGTAACAGTAGGGTTATAATACTTACAATGAGGCAGAGCTTCGCTTTATAGTGGGTATTATGCCCGGGTATAATAATTGCCTACAGAGATTGAGAGAGATTTAGAAATTTTGAACGAATTCCAATTAACTCGATCAATCCTATTTATAGGCTTTCCGTATGGCGGCTCGCGGCCCGCGAAGACATCAGCTAACTCTCTCGCGGCCCGCGAGAGAGTAGACTAGGGTTTAGGTTTGGCTAGTCAGCGTATCTTGACCTGCCATGTGGCGGCCTGGGTGTCCGGCAAGCAATCGGAGTTCGCGCCCCGCGAGAGACCAAAGGGGTCTGGGTCGAAGCCCGCGACGACCCTTTATATTTTGTTTTTCTGGATTTTTATAAAAATAAGGGTATATCGGGCTCGTTTCTCGCGTACGGGGTATATTTCAGGATATCTAGGGTCACGTTAAGGGGTCTAGGAGGGTTGTTATATCCTCTCCACCTTGTTTTAGATCTCATCCTCAAGGTCTACTGGAATAGGTGTGGGTATTTCTTTTGCATTTCTGACTCGAGCTCCCAAGTGTATTCTGGTCCTCTCTTGGAATCCCATTTTACTTTGACCAGAACTAGTCTCTTGTGTTTGAGATTCTTGATCTTTCTATCTTCAATCTGAATGGGTTTCTTGTAACACCTCGTAAAATCATGTCCAATAAAATCAAGACACGTGTCATGAACTTTAAACGTGTAACAAATTGATAGCGAGGGACTAAAGTTGACAAACGAAGAAAGTATATGTGTAAAAGGATTCAAAGTGTCAACATATGATAATTTTGCCTTTCAACAATCCTACACGATGTTTATACCCTTAAACGAATAAATCATGAATCTTATGAAACCGTTTGTGGAAGAAAGTGAAAGTTTACAAGACGTGAGGGTTAAATGTGTCAACATGTTTAAATAATACCTCTGAGTGACCTTTTAACGAACCCGGAGCCTTGCAACGATTAATTATGCTCCCAAGAATAAGTGATAAAAATTTCACAAGGTTTCTATATCGTATTAGGAAAATACGTTAACTTTCGCAATTAAGGGGTTCAAAGCGTCAACAAGGCAAAACTTGTGTTTTCGGTTATCATTTAACGAAACCGGACCTAACGATTTTTGGTTATATCTCATGGATCATCAAAATATAAGTTATATGGGTTAAATGTGCCTAAAATGAAAGATTTTACGCTTTAGAAGGTCCAGGGGGTGAAAGTGCCAAAGTTGAAACTTGAATTGCTGGTAAACAGGGTGGTGGCGTCGCGCCATGAGTAACCCTCTCTGCTGTGGCGCAGCGCCACGGCATGATCTGGGCAGAAACCATGCACAGGTGCAGGTTCTGCCCTTCTCTTCACACATACCAGCTTTAATTCGAATCTAGGGACTGTTTGATGGTTTTAAAAACCATTTTGGACAGATGTGATGTTCAAGGAAGAGCCATAACACCTGTATTGATCTGGTGGCACCTTCAATTAGTATAAATAGGTGGGTTTTTGGCTGCCATTCTCACTTGCATGATCATTTTCATATTCTCAACATTCCTCCCAAGCTTTAGAGCTTTTAAATCACTCTTTGGAGCATCCTACTTTGGAAGGAAGCTCTATTAGTCTCAATCTTCGTGCTACGGACTCTTGTAAGTGTACTTAGCCTCTATAATTAAGTTTTTATTAGTGTAATGACTGAAAGTCAAATTTGACGTAATTCTGCTTTGACTTTGTGATTAATCACAAACGGTCCAGCCATTATTCGAATTGAAAGTGGCTATGGGTTGGTAATTATGTAGGTAATAAACCCTTAAAAGGGCACCTACTGATTTTCCCTCTAACTTGGTCAATTTTCGGGTCAAACTTATTAATAAAAAGTCAACAGAATCAATTTTTGCAAATAAATCCATAACTGATAATGTAGAAGTTATGGAACATGTTTAAACACTAAAATAACTTGGTAAATAATATAAGAACATGTTTAGGCATGTTCAACCCGACAATTCTGAGTTTAGGCTCGGTTCGCAACCGAAAGTCGCAAAAGTAGACTTTTGCTTTGACTTTCAGTTCTGACCCGATTAGCTTAGTTTTAGACATGCCTTAGGTTTCCTTTAGGACCATATTACATGTTAGTATAACCCTCTAAGATTATACAATATGGTTCCTTTGAAATCCGAATCATTTGCATGTTTCCGTTAATTGCTTAAAAGTTGACCATTTTGCCCTTTTGATGTAAAAACGAGATTTTTGAAAATGTGAGAGGACAAAAACCTTTATTACTGATTTATAAACATGTCCTAAAAAATTTACATCAGTTTATGGTCTAAATTAGGAGTTATGCTCGATATCGTAAATTGAAGTCTTTTTATTAATTATATGACATTTTTAGCATAAATCACATTCAAACCCAATTTTTGTCACCAAACTTTATACCTACTGATATAATATAATATTTAGAGATTTTTGGAAATTTTTGTTAAATTTTAAACCGATCAAAGCATAGAGTTCTAGTGTAAATTCGGTATTGACGAAATTGCCATTTTTATTGATTAAATGAGTTTTATGTACCATTTTGATATCAAACCTTTCCTACTGATTTCATATGATAAATAAAATATATTAAGCTTTCGAAACTGATCAGGACTTCTAAATTTTATAAACATTTCAAATAACGTCAAATACCGACTTTTACGCCTATTAAGCGCATAGTATGGTTTAAAACCATATTTAACGCTTAAGACTCATTACTTACTGATTTTAAAAATAATTTTTTATACTTTAACAGTAAGCTAAAACATTGAACTCAGATTTCCAAATTTGACCCTTAAAACATATGTGAAATGACCAAAATGCCACTACGGTGCATAGTTTGGCCATAAACGATCAAATACACATATATATGATATCTTGCTGTTGTAACCACATAAAATAAATATTTTTACAGAAGGTTTTGGACCAGACCTTCAGTTTATATTTAAACCTCTTTTATAAACTATAAAATGACCAAAATACCCCTACGGGGCTTAAATTGATTTTAATTCCGTTTTGGGCATAATGGAAGGTATCCTACTGATATCACAACATATTAAAAGCATATTAACTTGTGGAACTTGTTCATGACTCATTTGGTTACCCATTATGCTTTTCTCGCATTTGGTACGGTTTATGTAACTAGTTTGCATAAATTAACCGAAACGGGTCAAACCTTATCATTTTTACTTCAAAATCCAGAATGTAATTAGTTTACCCATTTTATACAAGTTCTTATACTTGTTGGGTCTAAATCACATTCTAATCCGGTCTTCGCTTAATCTTGCGTTTTGAACCGTAAATCATTTCCTTTTCGAGCCTTGTTGGGTCTAAATCACATTCTAACTGTTCCATACTAAAAGTTTACTTCATTGGTAAGAAATGAACAGATTTAGTCAATCTGTCAACAATCACTCAGATTGTATCATTTCCTTTTCGAGCCTTGTGTAATTTGGTAACAAAGTCCATTGTTATCAATTCTCATTTCCATATTGGCATTTCTAGTTGCTGTAATAACCCTGAAGGTTTCTGATGTTCAGCTTTAACTTGTGAACAGGTTAGACATTTAGCAACGTAGTTTGCTATATCCTTTTCATTCCTATCCACCAGAAATTCTTTCTTAAATCTTGATACATTTTATTACTTCCAGGATGTATCGTATACTTAGACTTATGAGCTTCTTCTAGAATTTTGTGGCGTAGGTTTCCTTGTTTAGGTATCCACATCCTTTTCTTATGGAACTTCCAAATTCCATCTGATCCTTGTTCTAACTCCTTAATCATTCCTTTTAACCTTTCAGCATCGTCCTTGAATGTTGTTTCCTGTACTTCTCTAATTTGATCATTTAAATCTACTTGTAGATTTAATCTGAGAGAACGTACTCGTTTCGGCTTTTCATGATACTTTCGACTTAAAGCATCAGCTACTACATTTGCTTTTCCAGCATAATACTGGATATCACAATCATAATCACTAAGAACTTCCATCCAGCGTCTCTGTCTCATATTTAATTCTTTTTGCCCAAAAATATACCTTAAACTCTTATGATCGGTGAAGACAACAAATTTATTTCCATATAAATAGTGTCTCCAAATCTTAAGGGCAAAAACTATGGCTCCTAACTCTAGATCATGGGTTGTGTATTTCTCTTCATGTTTCTTAAGTTGTCTAGAGGCATAAGCTATAACCTTTTGACGTTGCATCAACACACATCCATATCCTAACTTAGATTCATCACAATAGACTATAAAGTCTTCAGTTCCTTCTGGTAAACCGTCTATAATATCCTGCCAGTCCAAGAAAACTTCGTACTTCTGTTGGCGATTCAGGGACTTTCCATTTGGTAATTGCCTCAATCTTTGTGGGGTCCATATGAATTCCTTCATGATTAACCAGATGTCCAAGGAATTGCACTTCTTGTAACCAAAATTCACATTTTGAGAATTTAGCATAAAGCTTCTCTTTTCTTAACAATGTCAGAAGTGCATGCAGATGCGCTATATGTTCCTCTTTACTCTTAGAGTAAATTAGAATATCATCTATAAAGACAATTATGAATTTATCCAGGTATGGTTTACATATCCTGTTCATCATGTCCATAAATGCGGCTGAGGCATTGGTTAAACCAAATGGCATGACGGTAATTCAAAATGACCATACCTTGTTCTGAAAGCAGTTTTAGGAATGTCCTCTTCCTGTACTTTCAGTTGATGATATCCTGAGCATAAATCAATCTTAGAAAAGAATCGAGCTCCTTGAAGTTGATCGAACAGATCATCGATTCTCGGTAATGGGTACCGATTCTTTATCCTAACCTTGTTCAATTCTCGGTAATTAATGCACATACGCATCGATCCGTCTTTCTTTTTAACAAACAACATCGGTGCTCCCCACGGTGATGAACTTAGTTGTATAAAGCCCTTGTTAAGAAGTTCATCCATGTAACACCCCAAAAATGACCGTTAGACATACAAGCTAAATTTATTAAAGGTTTAGCCAAGTAAATGTAAATGTTTCAAATACTAGTAGGATAATGAGAAAAGCCAAAATTTAAATAACAAACAAACTAGAGGGGCCACATGTAGAAAATTGCAAAAGGAAAGGATTGAAAGAAATAAAAACCCCAAACACCCTCCTGGTGCGTGTTCTGGGATCGATCAAGAGCAGGGAAACAAGGGTTTACCCTTGCTCTTGCAAAACTCTTCAATTGACAAGGGAAATTCAATGTTAATCGGCTGCATGTTCCAAAGTTTCGATCATCTAAGCATACCTAGTGAAGTGGTAAGTCGAATTTCTGGATTTGGTGAATTGTAGAAAAAGGGTTTCAACCCAATCATGGATTCGTGGTATGAATTGTGTTAATTAGATGTTAGGGTTACTCCCTAGAGTAGAAATCATGCTTGATTTTAGATTAATTGAAAGAAAGTTCTATAAACCCACCTTGTGAAATTGTGCTATGAATGGGATGAACATAGGGATGGTAATCTTATGTAATCTTGATATATGATCTTGCTTGTAATACTAGAATGCTAGATAAGTTGATAAAAACCTTGAGTATTTTAAGTACTAGATTGATTGTTTATGATATGCAAGATGAACTAGTAAAGTCATGCTTTGAATGCTTGTACATTATGCTTTATTAATGTAACGCACACTAAGTGTTCGATGAAATGCTTAAGAGAATAAATGTGTAAAAATCTGGAAAGTTAGTGATAATGTTGCCACTTGAAACTGAGAAATCTATGTAAATGATGAAATGAAAGTGTTGGGCTAAATGAACGAATGCGTTTAATGTAGGCGTGAAAGAAGAAGGCTCAAACACTAGGAAAAATGGGAGACTCGCAAGATCGAGGTACGTTCATGTACACCATATTCTATTATGTTGTCATATGTATTATGTATGCAAATTTCAATTGTATTGTGTTATATGTTAAAATTATGGTATTTGAATCTTTGGTTATTTGGAAGTAAAAAGTAAGATCCGTCATATATGGATTGTGAGAAATGAATACGTTAAGAAGGAGAACGCAACATAACCGGTTCGTTCTAGTCGAACCGGGTATGGGAAGTTAAGTATGAAACGAACGAAAGTTACTTGATCCGTCTTTCTCGGATCGGAGTATGAGGTAAGAATGTAAAGGATATGTTTGTTCGTGATGAACGAATCGAATGGAAATTATGTTAATGAAACTAGTACCCGTCGTTAGCGGGTATGTTAAGAAAAGTATGCTTAGTCTCTACCTGAGGCAAGCATGTAATGAACCGTTTAACGGTTAGTAAAGTAATTGAATGATGTAAAACCGTGAACGAGACGAATCGGTTTATTAATTAATTGTGTTAGTGACGAAATACTAACTTATTTGTTTATGTTGTATGTAGGTAAATTCTCAATCTAGGCGGTCGGACGATTTGGAATGAGCACACTTGATCTACGCCCACTTCACGCTTCCGTCATAAGTTAATATAACGTGGTCTAAACTTTTGGTCTTATGTACCTTAAATAGAGTAGTATTTTGAAGTCATTATGGTTTGATTAAAAACGTATTAGTAGTAGTCTTGTTGTAAACAACTTAAACGTTCCGTTTTGGGTTTTTTGTCAAGGATGTTTTATATTGAAATGGTTTACCGTATAAAACAGGTGTTAGTGGTCTATTTACGTACGGGTCATGCTGAAATTTCTAACATCTGTTAACCACGTTAAGATCTTTTGAAAATGATAAGTTAGGGGCGTACAATCCAATTGTTTCTTCAGTTCCTGCATCTCCGTTGGTGCTAATCGATATGATGCTTTGGCAATTAGTGCCGTTCCTAGTATCAAGTGAATTCTAAATTCAACCTCTCTATTAGGCGGTAATCCAGGTAATTCTTCTAGAAAAACATCTGAGAATTTAGATACTATGGGAATATCTTTTAATTATTTTCCTTTAGTATTAATGATTACAGAAATCATATATACTACTCCTCCTTTCCTTTCATAACTTGCGGCTTTCATCACAGAGATGAACTTTGTCGACCTGGTTGGCTTATCTCTTTTGATTGTGATCTTTTTACCACTTGGTGTACTTACTTGTACTGACTTTTGATCACATAAAATACTAGAACGATTGGCTACCAACCAATCCATTCCTAATACAACATCAAATCCGGCTAGATTCATTGGGTAAAGGTTAGCAAAGAAATGATCGTTCAGGATTTCTATTCTTGCTCCCTGCAAGATTTCGCTTATCTTAATGGATTCTCCGTTGGCTGTCTCTACCAGACAATCTTGTTGAAGTTTGGCTAAGGGTTGATCAAGAAGTTTGTAGAAAGAAGTATTGATAAAACTTTGGTGCAAACCAGAGTCAAATAATACTTTGGCAAATATGTCGTTAACTAAAAACGTACCGGCAATCACATCTGGAATCATCTTGTCTTCTTCAGCTGTTAGAATGAATGCTCTGGCATTCTTCTTAAGTGCTTCAGTTGTCTTAGCCTTGTTGGTTGTTGCTAGAGCTAGTTTTGGACAGTTCGGTTTGATGTGACCAGTCTCTCCACAATTGTAGCATATCCTATTGCTAGGTTTCTTCCTACAGTTTTATTTCTTATGTCCAGACATTTTGCAAAAGTTGCAATATAGGGAGCATCTTCCAGAGTGCTTCCTTTTGCAATACTTACAGTAGGGTGTAGAGGAAGAACCTGTACCTTTTCCACGGTACTGAAATTCTTGGGTAAGTTTCCGAGCTAAGTTCTTTCTCTGGTTTTCTTCTTGAGTACGTACCAATTCATCAGTCAGGGTATTGGCTAATTCTACTGCTTCTTCTATGGTTTGCGGCCTAGCTGCCTTAACTACGTGTCTAATCCCGCTAATTAATCCCCAAATATAACGGGAGATTAACACTGGTTCAGGTGAGGCTAAGGTTGGCACTATCCTAGCATATTCGAAGAATATGGTAATGTAACCTTTGCAGTCTATCCCAGTCATTCTAAGATTTAGGAACTTATTGGGGATTTGTTCCTTTTCATTAGGAGGACATAATTTCCTTTCAACCATTTCCTTAAAGTTGATCCATTCCATATTATAAACTCTGTCACTTCCCCTAGACTGGAGAATAGTAATCCACCATTCTAAGGCTGCATTTTTGAAAAGATTAGAAGCAAACATAATCTTATCTTCGTCTGCACATTTACTTATCTTTATAACTGCTTCTGCCTTTTCTGTCCAACGTAACGCTGCAATGGCTCCTTCATTGCCTGAGAATTCTATTGGTTTGCAGGCCAAGAATTCTTTATAAGAACAACCGTAAGAGACGGTTCTTCTTTTTTTAGGAAATGGAGCTTGGATTAAAGGTCTATTATCATTTACACTGTGACTTGGTTCAGTGTGTTGGCGTTTACTTCCGTTTGCAGATTTATTATTTCCTGCTTCCTTAACAATCTTGATAATATAAGGCATAGCATCTATAATTACTTGTGCTACTATGTGTTGGATGGCACTGTTATCTATTTGGTTTCTGTTATTTTCATTATCTTGGTTTTCCTGATTTACTTTATTCGACATCTTTTATCAAGTATTAATTATCATAGAATAAATTTAGTACAAATATTTATACACAATCACACAAACAGATTCATCAAAAACGTCGATCATTGCGACTTTTACTCTTTCTACATCCACATATATATATATATATATATATATATATATATATATATATATATATATATTCATCGGTTACATACTACAACTGGAAATCAAATATACTAGTAGTTATTCATCCGTATCTATTTTAGTCTATCTAGTCTAGTTTTTTTTTTCAAAATACGAAATTACACATATATCTAGGTATTTTCTAAGTACCGTTCCTCTAGTACTGCATCTCATTCTCATCATACTTCCAAACTAATTTCTCCCCTATCTGTCGAATTCTATTCCCTTCATTTACTAAACTTTCTCCATACTGATGGAGTTCCTGCACACATTCTCGACTCATTGGTGAGTTTATTGGGTCAGGTTTATGAGGTACGGGTTCCTCATAAGGGTCTGCGCTATTCATTTCAAAAAATGTTCTATCGTCATCCCACCACGGATCACGTTCTATAGGCATTGGGGTTGGGATTCTAGGTAACTCGTTGGGGTCAAATGCAGGTATCGGGAATTGGTTTTCTTGGTTTGGTTCTAGCATTTGTTGGTCTGGGAATAAAGGTAATAGTGGCGGTTCAGCTATTTGGTTTAGGTCGGCGTCTACTGCTATAGTGGCTAACATATGGAAATCTGCCAACTGTCTATCTAGTTCCTCTTCCCACGGTGGCCTAATGACTGTTTCCTGAGTTTGTGCATTTGCTTCCTTATTAGCCCTGACTATCGCTCTCTGTTGTTGTAATTTCTTCATTCTCTTTCTTCTCTCATGTGCTCCTCTATTAAACCAACCTCTCTTTTTAGTAGTGAAGGGTTCCTCAGACTGTGCCTTAAAAATAAATATCACTTCCTCAGTATCGGCAGAGTATCCTGAGGGATTGGGTTCAGATGATGACCCCTCCTCTTTTGGTGAACTAACTATATGACGATAAGCGTCCGAAGTTCCTTGCTCACTCATACTGTAAACTAACAAATAGTCAAATAACACAAAACAATATTTACACATAATCACATAAATTATTTCCTAACACAGAATTTAAGTGTTAGCAAAACACTTCTTTGGCTTAAACCATTGGCTGTAGCTCTGATACCACTCTCTGTCGCAATCCCCGACCCCTGCCCGGGAGCGGATGCCGCGAAATCAGATAGATGGTGGTATTGGTGTTTATTAATTTAGCAGCGGAATACATCAGGACCGTAGTTAGGAAATATTTTTATCAGAGTAACACATCAACTTTTATAATAATAAAACATTGGGATCAAGTTCATTTGATAATACATTTGTAGGGATAAACCCTAATTACTGAAAACAAAAACTCCTTTTTATTTAGGTAACTTTTATAGCAAATTTTCCAAGCCTTCAGTGCTCTCCAGCTGGCTTCTATTGGCTTTCACATTTTGTTACCTGAAACGCATTTTATAAAGGTTTTGTTAGCAAGAAATATTGGCGAGTGCATTCCAGTTTAATCAAAACAATTTAAATAACTTTCACAGTATTGAGAGCGATTACAATGTTTATATCTACAGAATTACTCATTCAGTACTATCCACACCAGACTTGTGGGTCATATTACTCATTGGCTAACTCTTTGTCCAATGGTAACGTTTTTCACATTTTGTACACAAAACCCCAACATACAGGCAGTAATTATAGAATACAAAGACTCAATCACTCTTTAAGTATTTATTAAAACATTTGAGGTTTTCATAAAAAGATTTACAAAAAGAGAATGACTCGCATTATTGACTTAGGTGATACTACTATAGCTTTCTGGTGTATCTCCTGGTTATTATCTATTAAAATTAATCAATGCACACGTGTTAGTAAAATAATCCGAATCACATTAACCGTACAACTCGAGACAGAATTCCAAAGACTGAGTCAGGTAGAGCCTTGACATGCATTACGGAATCCTAGATCAATCGGATGTAACACGAGAAAGAACTCCAACGACTGAGTCAGGCAAAGCCTTGACATGCGTTACGGAGCCATAAATCGATCGTGTAGGGTAACAGTAGGGTTATAATACTTACAACGAGGCAGAGCTTCGCTTTATAGTAGGTATTATTCCTGGGTATAATAATTGCCTACAGAGATTGAGAGAGATTTAGAAATGTTGAACGAATTCAAATGAACTCGATCGATCCTATTTATAGGCTTTCCGTATGGCGGCTCGTGGCCCGCGTAGACATCAGCTAACTCTCTCGCGGCCCGCGAGAGAGTAGACTAGGGTTTAGGTTTGGCTAGTCAGCGTATCTAGACCTGCCACGTGGCGGCCTGGGTGTCCGGCAAGCAATCGGAGCTCACGCCCCGCGAGAGACCAAAGGGGTCTGGGTCGCGGCCCGCGACGACCCTTTATATTTTGTTTTTCTGGATTTTTATAAATATAAGGGTATATCGGGCTCGTTTCTCGCGTACGGGGTATATTTTAGGATATCTAGGGTCACATTAAGGGGTCTAAGAGGGTTGCTATAGATAACCCAGACAAACTGACATCACGGTTTATTACACATATATTATGGTCCAAAAACATTAAGGTTTTAGACTCGAAAGCTTTGCCACGCATGATTACTTCAATATTCCTGAAAAGAAGTTCCCAATAAGGCGGCGTTTTAAGAGTGTTCGGTTCTTTGCGTGCTTTATCGTCCGTCCGGTCTCAACCTCTGTATAAACCTGTCATAAATACCAAAAACAATTAGTGTTTAAATTACACGACCAACCCATTGAAAATCAAAAAAGAAAACATTTTTTCTTGGTTCTGAGTGCCCCCACGCCATGCGCAACGCTCACCTAAAGCCTCAAACCCGATAACCACAATTCTGACCTGCTTTCTTAATTTTCCAATTCTTTTGTTCGGTCAAGAATTTTACCCAACCGACCCGTTAAGAAGGCATCAAGCATTGAAGCTTAAGCCTCCTATATTCCTTGTCAATGTTTTCCCATTAACTCTCAACCACAACCGCAATTAAGGTTGGTTTCATTGGACAATGCCTTAGCTTTCATATGCTTTCTTTTGGTTAGGCATTTTACCCAAACCAATCGGTTAAGAAGTTTTGAGCATTTCTAGCTCAAGCCTCCCATATAAATTAATGCAATGATTAACTCGATCGTAGGACTCATTATCAAAGCTCTACCCTTAGAGGTAGTTTAACCATACCCATTATCTAAAGGCACTTTGGTACATTTTTAAGCCTTTCGCCAAACTGAGGAATTTACAAGTTTAAATGAAACCTAGTGGACAAATATAACTCGTTATCGCATTAAGATTAATTTTGTCCCTAAGGACATTGGGGTTTCCAATGTCCTTGTATTTTAAGACTCTTTTTGCCATAATTTAACATCATAGCATATTCTTGGCTCTAAGGGGCAATTTACTCAATTATTTGTCTAACCATGCATGGGGTGGATTATTTCCAAATCTGAATCAGCAATCGTTTGTTGTGCCATAAGCCTTTACCAAAAGTTTGACCCATTACAAATACCTGGTGGGATCAAGCAACGACCCGTTATCGATACCGTGTGATTCCTTTTGTTAATTCATGGGAATACATGACCTTACCATTGTGCTTACCTATAGGTATAGAACTTGACAAGACAAAGCATTAAATATCGAGTTCAAATGGTGATAACATTACCATTTTTCGTTTCTCTATTTGACTCATTCTTGATTTACCCGTAGGGACTTGTCTTAACAGTTCATTGTTTGTCGCCAAAATATAGTTCATCATAATTTTACCCATTTTGACCTGTTTTATGGTTTACATCTTGGGGTCTCCTCTTAACAAATTCCTCATTTATCACCAATATTAGTTCGATATAAGTTTGCCTATTTTAACCCGTTTCATGGTTTACACCATCGGTCTCTTCTTAAGAATTCCTCATTTGTCACCAATATTAGTTCGTCATAGTTTTACTTTTTTTTATCTGTTTCATGATTTACACCATGTGGTCTTTTCTTAACAATTCCTCATTTGTCACCAATATTAGTTCATCATAATTTTACTCGTTTTAAACCCGTTTCATGGTTTACACCATGGGGTATCGTCCTAAAATTTGACAGATTAACCACATCCAGTTCTTCATTAACCCTTGTTCTTAACCAAAATACTTTCCAACACATAACTAGTGCTTTTATTCTAGGAGGTATAAGTTTTACTTACCTTGCATCAGTTCGAGGTTCCTTGTATGGTTGAGCAATTTATGGTTCTGAACCACATAAACCGATCCAAAACCGCCGGATTCGAACCATATTGTTGTATTTCAGGTCCGGTTCCGGTTCTTATCTTGGGAGGAAACGGTTCCCGGTTTGGTTTCGGTTATAACCAACGGGTCCGTTTAAAGAACCGCTATAACCGTTTTAGGTTAAAACTTTAAATAATATATTCAAAAACCCAATGAATTTATTTAACCTTTAACTATTATATTTAAAAAATGTTTCTAGGATTAAAGTATATAAAAATAGTTTTTACATAATGTTTGAATGAAGTTTTTATGATGGTTAACTTTTTTTTACTTTGTATACTTTTGTTTCATGGTTTGAAACATTTTATTGTTGCTACTTTTACTTTCATTGGTTTTAACTTTGGGTGTTGCTACTCTTAGGAGTTGTTTGGTTCGCAAAATTCCTTTGAATTGGAATTGGAATTGGAATTGGAATTGGAATTGAAATTAGAAAATTTTCCATCCAAAATCTTGTTTGGTTGATCCTTGATGGAATTAGAACTGGAAAGTTTTATCCAATTGATGGAGTTCACTTTCTTTCACTTTGAGATGGAATGTTTAACATTCCAATGGAATGGTTAAAATTGACCAAAACACCTCATCCTTTATAAAGACATCTCATGTAATTATCACAACAAATAATAACAACAGCAACAGCAAGAATAACAATCGTTGTTTGTCAAAATCACTAGTAGTAGATAAACATTACTCAAAATTATTATTATCAAACAATAATAATAACTAGTGTTATTCACTCATGAAAAATTACGAAAATATTTGTGGATCATATACACATCCAGTAGATGATCCTAGACTCAAGAATTGTCCTATATGGCATTAGAATGTGCAGGTTATGATCAAAACGAATTCGGAAATTTCTGTTGTAACGTTCTTACAAGTTCATGCAATGTCTAATCTTCAAATTCAACAAAGTTTTCCATTTTGGGAAGTTATGAACTATCATGCACCTTAGGGTTTTCATCACAAAATTGGTTCCTAATATCATTGTACACATCTACTAGCATGAACAAATAAACACAACCAAATCATCCTACACATCCATATACAAAAATCTAAATCATTAAAGTTCCTCTTTTGGCAAGGTATGAACAATCAAGAATCTAGGGTTTTCAATCCATGCAAAATCATTCAATACACTCGTATAAACATAGACAAACATTAGACTTCAATTACTTTGTTAAAAATTGAGTTTGGATAAACTAGGGGTTTTTGACCAATTCTTGAAAATCATAAAAACTATCAAAACTGATCAATATACTTACTTGTATGCGTTATATATAGGGTATTGGAATCGATCAAGACAACCACCAATTGCAAGATCCAAGCAACAAATAAAGATGGAATGGTGTTTTGAAGGCACAATTTTTGAAATTACAGTGGGAGTAGGGCTGCCGTACGCACAAGGGGGGTTAGGGTTGGGTTTTTTTTTTTTTAAATCTAACTAATAGAAACCAATGGTGTGTTTTTTGGTGGGTTATGCAACCTTTTATGGACTTTTTAATTAAAACAAGTCCACCATAACACATTTCTAGTAAAATTACTAATCCAAGTCTACAAAAATAAAACCCGCTATTTTTTTAAAAAGAATTATTTTATAAACGCTAGATCACACAAAAACGCGCATTCTCTCGCAGTTACAAGAAATAACTAACCATTAATTCACGTAGTCAACTATTATAATTTCACACTATTATATTAATATTTTATGTTTGGGATATTATTTCCATGTTTCCCCAACGTTCGGGGTCAAACTCATGTACGGTTTGGTAATTCGGTTAATTCACCGAATTACTGTTATGTGGGTGTTTGTGTACCGACTGACACACTAAATCAACCCTACTCAAGTGTAATGCTATAATGCATGTTAGTGATAACATTTAAGATAACGGAGTTAATCTGAAAATTCTCGGTTGTCACATAATTAGTCTATCATTTTTACCTTTTTAATTCATCAGTTTACATTTCTATCCTTAAACTCTAATAAAGTTATCAAAAAGCCCCAAAACTTCAATAATATCTTTTTTTTTTCAATTTACACTAAAGCCTTGAACCTTAATAAAGTTAGCATTTGAGTTTTTAATGGATTTTTTGTTGCGATTTTATGAATTTTTCAACGGTCTCGTTTTTTATATATAATGTTTCAAATAATATCAACGAACCAGCTGCATCATGTTGATTTACATCAAGATTTTGTTTTTATAAAGACATATGGGTTGGTGTTAGTGAACGAGTTTCTATTTATTGTTATTATTTTTAATTGAATTTTTTATATAATGTTTCGAATAATATCAATGAACCCGCAGCATCGCGTCGATTTCCATCAAAATTATATTTTTTTTATAAAGATTTGAAACCCGTCCAACGTGTGGGTTTGTGTTAGCGAACGATCAAAACGTTGGTTTATTAATATATAGGAGAATTGAATGTTCACGTGAGAATCCAAGTTGCATGAATATTCATTGACAAATTGTGATTAGAATATTTAAAAGAAAACCATGATGATCATGTACCAAGAATAATATTGCTTCCAATGGATTGATTAAATAATACTCCGCTGATAACTTTACAGATTAGATTCAAAGACTTTGTTCTTATGATTACAATAATTGAATTTTTCTCTCTAATGCTTGATTTGATAAGAATACACATTTTGTTAATTTTGCTAAAATTCTTATACGATAAATAAAACTAAAATATAGACCAAGGTGGACTGTGGATTTAGAAGGAAAAAAACAGTAGTTTTTGGCTTGTTTGATTTCAAAGGCTTTAAAAGGATCAAAAGAAGTATGGTACACCAAAACGTTAGTTATAAACTTATAAAGCTTGGATTGAAGGCAGTGAAGAACGTATATATGATTTATTAGGGTCAAGTTATTCTACAAAAGCTTCTAATCGTAAGAAGTGTAAGAAGGATTTATAGAGTGACAAGTGTCCAATAACCTAAAACTAAACCCACTACATCACCACCAAAAACCTAAACACCCACCCCCACCCAAAAACCTAAACCCCCCCCCCCCCCCCCCCCCCCCCCCCCGCAAAAAAAAAAAAAAAAAAAAACTATACCTCACCAAAAAAACCCCCAAAAAATCTACCCCCCCCCCCCCACCTCCACCCCCCAAAAACCTAACCCCCACCCCCCAAAAACCTAAAAAAAAATAAATAAAAAAACTAAACACCCACCCCCACCACCACCCAAAAACCTAAACCCCCACCCCCCACCCCTCGGCAAATATATATATATATATATTTTTTTTTTTTTTTTTTTTTGGGGTGTGTGATGTGGGGGGGGGGGGGGGGGGGGGGGGGGGTTGGTGGTGGAGGATGTTTAAGGTTTTTTTTTTTTTAGTGGGTTTTTTTGTGTAGTGGGTTTTTTTAGGTTATTGGACGCTTGTCACTCTATAAATCCTTCTTACACTTCTTACAATTAGGATCCTTTGTATTTGATCCTAATCCTGATTTATTATATGGTGGACGCTCTTTGAATACGTATGATGAATTTTGGGTGCCTCTTCATATATTACACATAAAAAATCTTACAGGGTGGTGGTGCCTGAGTCCGTTCCCGTTGGTTAAAGGGCATCTTTTAGAAACATTTTCTCTAATTCCAATAACTATAAGAGAATTTATTTACTTTTGCAAAACATCTTACCCTCCTCAGACCCTACCTTTGCTTTGCTATTGGTGGGATTTACTGAGTATGATGATGATGATGATGATGATTTACTTTTGCAAAACCCTAGTGGATTATTTAAAAGTGCCAATCATATAGTATATTGTATTGTATTATATTGCATTGCATTGTATTTATATTTATATTTATTTATATTTAAAGAGTATGTCGGTGAATAGTATCAGGCAGCACACTCTGGCACTTCCTAATTGGCTCAAACAAATTATGATTGTACACTTAGTTCAGAATTATAATTTTTCCCCTAGTTCAAAATTACGATTTTGCTTCAGTTCAAAATTACAGTCTTGTCATCGTTGTAGCTTTTGACAAATTACGATTTTACCCTAGTAAAAATTACAATTTGCCCCCAAAGTTCAAAATTACAGTCTTGTCATCGTTGTAGCTTTTGCCAAATTACGATTTTACCCTAGTAAAAATTAAGATTTTGCCCTCAGTTCAAAATTACAGTCTTACCATCGTTGTAGCTTTTGATAAATTACGATTTTATCCCCAATCAAAATTACGATTTCCCCCGCTTCAAAATTACAGTCTTGCCATCATTTTTAGTTCTTTTAGCAAATCTATGGTAGTGTTTTATTTTGTTTGGTTAACTCGATGTAATTTTTATTCGCTAGCGCTCGCTCATTGGTTTTGACAAACTACAGTTTTGCCCCAACTCAAAATTACAGTCTTGCCATCGTTTTAGATTTTTTTTTCTAGCAAAAACTATGGTAGTGTTTTGTTTTAATTGGTTGAGAAATATTTGGCGTAACACCCCACAACGCAGGCGGGCCATAAAAATAGTTATTAATTAAATTCCAACCTAGACTAACTCAAAGATGGCCAACTTGGTTAACATGTGTAGATCTTGTTTAACCAATCTGTAAAATAGATTAATAACCACTTGTTTAGTTAATTAACCTTGATATATATAAGATTAACAAAACTCCATAAGGATGGCCAACTTGCATACTTCCAGTTAATAGGTTTGAGTAATTTGATAAATCACGTTGTCACCTTGTTATTGGTATATATGACGACAAACAAGTACAACATATACTAATGCTATGGGGTGTGGATGGAGCCCCATGGGGCTTTATAGGTGCCACATAGGATCCACGTAGGCGACACGTCGGCTGAAGCTTGATGGCGCCCCCCCTTTAACATGGAGGGTGTGATGATGGAGCCCCTAGGGGCGCTATAGAGAAAAATTAAAAAAAAAAAAAAAAAAAACTCTGATTGGTGCAAACACATGTGAGCCCCACCTGATCCTCGTTGCCGCTCGTTACCGCAATGGCGGCCAGTCAATGGCGCCCCGGCTATGGCGCCGGGGGTGTGGATGATGGAGCCCGGGGCGCTATAGACGTCTAGGTGGCGGAAGGGTGGCGCCCCACACCCTCCAGCCTAATAAGATATGCAACCCTAGCTTATCCACTTTATGTTGTACAATTGTAAGTTGGTTGGTCCCTGTGGTTTACAAAAATTGCAAACTTGGTCCTAATGGTTTACTAATTACACACTTGGTTCTGGTGGTTGTAATTTTTAAACTCGGTTGGTGCTTAACACTAACCTTTGTTAAATTTTCAAGTTAAGTCTTTGTAAAATAACTAAATTATCCCTGAACAATTAAAACAAAATATTAAAACATACATTAACTCAAAACTCTCTCTATTGCTTCAGTCTCTCTCTCTCTACCCACCACCACCATCACAACCAACCTTCATCCACTTCCACCGCCGTCCCTAACCCATCACCACAACAACCCCTTCACCCACCACCACCACGATACTCCCGGTGGCAGCGTTCCTCCCAGCGACCATTGTTCCTCTTGGCGACAGCGCTCCAATCAAGCACCAGATAATACCCTTATGCAGTGGCGGACCTAGGAATTTTTTCCTAGGGGTGCGGAATATTTTCAAAGATTTTAGGCCCCTAGCTGTATAAAAATATCGGTTCATAGCGGGTCGGGTCGGATCATGTAAGACAAAAGAACATCAAATTAAAATTTATAAATCATCAAAAACACGTCAAACGTCATTATAAATTACAAACGTATTTAAAATTGTGCCCTACAGGTTTTTTTTTTGACATATATCCAAAATATCATCTAAAGATACTAAACCCGTCATAAGTTCATTACATTCTTACTCATTGTTCCTAACACATATAATTTACTCCATAGGTTCATAAAACAACACTAAACACTTAAACAAAATAAACAATCATGTTCAACCATAGCCCATAACTTTCAATTATATTTTTAAACATTCAAGCCCTAATATTAAATGTTGATTACTTGTAACTAATCATTTAAACAAACAAAGGTATAAATAAAACAACAAAATCATTTAACTACAAGTCTAGAACAACAAAAAAAAAAAATATAAAAAGATTAAACCCTTACACATCTATATTTTCTCCTAATCATCACATAAAACAAAATATATAAATAAATAAATAAACCATACTAGTTCTATATTGGAATTCTAACGTAATATGGGTCGGTCCAACCAGAATTTTGGTTTTTCTGGTAAAAAAAACCATCAGGTCGTGAGCAGTGGCCTCAAGTCGCTGGGAGTTTTTTTGGGGGCGGGATTTGAAAATGGAATGGGTGTATGGGTTTGAGTTATTTTATTTAGTTCAAATTTATTTAGGTTGGGTTTGGGCTTGTGTTAATAAAAATTGATTGTAGATTGGGCTTTGATTGGATTAAATAATTAAGTGAATAAGTGGTTAATAATTATTTTTTTTTTCTAAGTGGGGCGATTGAAAATTTTCAAGGGATGCTGGTGAAAAATTCAAAGGGGTGCGGTCGGGATTTCCGGCGAAAAATAACACTAAAATATATTTTTTCATGGGGTGCGCCCGCCCACTCTTGGCATAGGGTGGGTACGCCCCTGCCCTTATGGCCGGAGTCGGGTGATTTTTTATTGTAGTATTGATTTTTGATTGTTGATTTTAAACATTTAGGATTCTGCCTAAAATTGGCTTATTGTCCAGCAAACCCAAATGTCTTAAGAGGAATTTTACTTTCTTTGTTCAGTTTTAAAAGATTTATAACACACCAATAGTTTTGAGCTTTGTGGTTGTAATAAAAAACTAACATCAAAATGAAATGGGAGATGAACGTAACCAGTAAGGAAGGAGCGCCCAGGAGAGAGAGGTTGGTTCTAGTCAGAGAGAAGAGAGAGTGTGTGTTCAATGGCATCACAACAATCTACTTATACAGTGTTGGGGGAGAGGGGTTCAGGTGCCGGGGGTTTGATTATAAAAGGAAAAGGAGACGGGGTGTTGGGTGAGATGACGGAGACGATGACAATTGTGAATGAGGTGGTCGGTTGCTTTCGGGTATCACCGGCAGGTATGAGTGGCAGTGATGGGTTGAAGGTGGAGGTGGAGGTGGGGGTGGTGGGTTTGAGAGAGAGAGAGAGAGAGGGAGAGAGAGAGAGAGAGAGGGGGGGGAGGAAGAAGATGAGGGTATCTTTATATATTTTTGAATTTTTTAATTGTTTAGGGGTAATTTAGTCATTTTGTACACACATAACTGAGAAACTTAACATGGGTTAGTGATAAGGACCACACGAGTGCAAAAATGACAAACACCGGGACCAAGTGTGTAATTATTAAACCACTAGGACCAAGTCTGCAATATTTACAAACCACATGGACCAACCAGGCATTTAACTCTCTATTAATATTAAAAGTATATGATCAGTGACCTAATATCGAGTATTATCTTTATCTTTTATGTATTTAATCAAAATTCTTTTCAGCTATAGTAATTTGACTTGAAACATGTGAAATTATGTCGTGTATCATATTCTTGACACATCAGAGTGGTATAAACAATACAACTTTTCGGATTATTATTAGACATATTTAAGGACAATTCCAAGAAATATCAAACTTATTATGTGTATCAAAATTTGTAATCTGATAAAGGCACACAAGTTACTCAAGGAGTATAAGAAAACAGGGTAATGTATACTCAACTCATATAAAGAGATAGGTAATGTATGGGAGGTTGGATTGATGGAATCAAAGGCCTTCAGAATCACAAGATCAGTTGTTGTAAGTCCTTAGGTAACGCCATATAGTAATATAAGAATGTAAGTTTCTATGCAAAATAAGGTCACGTTTTACATGACTTTAACTTTACGCCGATACTAATGGAAGTTAGGATTATATGCGCATAAAAAGTCGATACGCGAGTTGAGATCATGTGTCTAATGGCTCTAAAAGTGGATTTTATTTTTACATGACTATACATACATAATCCATTTAGAGAAATTGTTATTTTCTTGATTCCGTATACACTTGACGAAAATATACTTTGAATCTAGCAAAACAAAACTTGGTTCATTTTAACTTTAAATAACGTGTCCATGTTAATAGCTTAAATCTATTGTCACGCCTTTATCTCACATATATTGAACACTTGTATTGTATAATATAATATGCTATATTGTTTTGCACCGTACATTTCTACAATCTATTAACTTAAAAATTACTCACATCCTCCTCACATAGCTCAATGTCACATTTACATAGAAGCTAAAATTTAAGGTAATAATCTCCTATTTTACTTATTACCCTCAAATGCTACAATTTATGAGTTCAAGGAAAACTAGTATTTTATTAATTGTGTAAAAAGTTTACGCTATAAATAGTATTTTATTAATTATGTAAAAAGTTTACGCTATAAAACTAATGAAGATCTAGCTAGTTCTAAAAAACTATGTGCTCTATTTAAATACAAGTTAAGCTGTGATTGAGGGATGGTTCATTGGATCTATGAATCTATCATCTACCATATTATAAGAATCTACAATTTGCAATTCTTAATGTGGATAATATTCTAATCTAGTCTTAAAAATTCTTAGAAAAATACCATATTAAGAAGCAATATTGTAACCCTTTTACTAACCATTTTTTGGATGAATTTCAAGAGGGGTTTTTGGTTAATTTAAATTTTAACTCATGATATGTCTTACTTTTTTACGAGCTATTTTAAACATATACTACACGTTATATCAATTAAGGACGTGTATAAGTTTATTAGGAACTTAAACGAATTCGGGCGACAATAAAAGATAATACTTAGTAGCCTCACTAGCTTAAAGATGATACTTGTTTAATAAATAAGCTCGAATCAAAGTTTTAATTAAATACCGAGCTTAACTAGCCTTACTAGCTTATTTTCTAAATACAATATTCTGTAAAATAAATAAATATAATATATAATTATACATTTTTTTTTATTATACATTAAATATTATTAATATTTTTATTATTGCTATATTATATATATATATATATATATATATATATATATAGGGTCGGGATTTAAAGAAAACGATAGAAAGTGTGAGAACGGTGAGAACGCTTAACGATCGTCCGATCAAAACAATCTATGGACTAGATTGGCGTGGTGGCGTTTTCGTAAATAACATCAATTTTATTACGTGGACGCGCTTCATTAAGGGTAAAAGGGTCTTTTGACTACCCCACACAAAACGCCAAATCATGAAATAAAACGCCAAAAACAAAAATCACAGACTATTCTAAGTAAAACGCCATTAAATATAAAACGCCAAACTTAATTATAGTAAAATCCCGCCTAAAAAAACCGCCAAAAAAATTCTATATATACAACATCTCAGACCTTTAATTAAAAACACACACAAAAACCCAAACGCCATTTTTCATATAACCAATTCGCCTTAGAAACGCCAAAAAAAACCCAAACATCAAATATCTTGTACCCCAAAACGTTTTTTTGAAATTCAGTTTGGCTGTCAGTATAGATTTCGCTCAATGAAATAGACAAAATCCTTAAGTGAGGATATTGTCCATTTATTGAGTAAAATCTCATTGACTTATCCTAAACTTCCATCCAATTTATAACGCCAAAACATACAAAAACATTATTGAGGTTTGTTGTCAATAAAGTTTAGCTGTATGAGGTGGACAACATTGTCAGTTATCTTTCTTAACCGAGGATTAACAATGTTTTCCATCTCATACAGCAAAACATTATTGATTTTAGCATGATCAAAATTTGAGGTTTAAGGTGATCTTATTTCTTGGCATTCTATTTATCGGTAAAACGCCAAAAAAGTTAAAAAAATCAAACATCGTTGATTGTAAAAATTCAAGATTGTTGGCTGAATGATATAAACTCAATAACATTTTGCTGCATGAGATGGACAAATCTTCAAGAAAAAGATGCTGATGTCAGACTGTGTGCTTCCAAACAGCAACACAAAAAACTACTTGAAAAAACAAAATGAATCATACGAAAGTCGAACTAGCCAGTTAACATGATTCAAAAAGAGAAGAAAGAGACTGGAGACAGAAAAGATTTGGAAGATCAATTGTTTATGTATTCTTTTTTTTATTTTCCTTTTCAGTTAATTGTTATATAATAAAAACGCCATATATAATAAAAACGTCAAAACAGCAAAAATGCTTGTTTAAACGATATCATCAAGTTAAACGCCACCAAAAAACTCCCAAACTATAATAAAATTACTTTGAAAAATTATTATAAAAAAACCCAAAAAAAAATAAAAAGCAAACTTGAAAATGTAACTAGAAACTAGGGGTGTGCATGGGTCGCTTTTGACCAAAAACCATAACCATAATCGCGATGTCGGTTATTGGATAACCATAACCATAACCGATCGGTTATGGTGGTTATGGTTATTCGGTTTTGATGATTATAGCGGGTCGGTTATGGGTGGTTAACCGTGTATTTAGCTTAGCTAAAAATAACTTAATTTTTTTAACATGGAATAAATTGTTATTGCATATTTGTATATATTAGTATATTACATAGTATTAAAAAATACATATAATCTATAATATTAATACCAATTATTATCAAATATTCAAATAAAGTGATATGATACATTCCATAAATTCAAATAAACATTCAACCAAAACCACAAAATGATATGAAAAACCAATAAGTACTAAAAATCTTCAGTCAAAAACATCAGATATTAAAAATATGGTGAAAGGTCCTAAATTCTACAAAGATTTATCACATGTCGGTTCGGTTCGGTTATGGTGGGTATGGAAAAAAGGGTAACCATAACCGACCCGCTACATTCGGTTTTCAAAAAAACCATTAACCGACCCACCGGTTTTTTATTTGGTTCGGTTTTTTCGGTTCGGTTTTGTCGGTTAATTTGGTTATGGTTCGGTTAATTCGGTTTTTTACACACCCCTACTAGAAACAGTAAATACAAAATCAGTAAAAACTGAAGAATCTAAAACGCCAAACTTGAAAGATGGGACGTCTTACAGACTTCAGAGATAAAGCTTATCAAAAACATTAATTACAAAACAGTAACTGAAAAGACAAATACTTTATTATAATAATGCACCGCCTAATTTAGGCGCCAAAAAGACATCCTATAAAAATGATACATCTCAGCAATTTCCATTTGATCAAACCAAAAAAACTAATGCCAATACTACTAAATACCACCAACTAAAAAACGCCAACAAATAAACTGAATGAATTGTTATCAGAGGGGAGTAACTCAGAAAGATTTTGCTGCATAAGATGGACAAAATTTCAAGAAAAAGATACTGATGTCAGTCATATGGCATTTTGTATTTTTTGTTCTTGAAGAAGGTTTGGATGAGGAGAAGATGTCAATGACACTGAGTGGGTTCACTATAAAGATGAAGATCCAGCTTATCAAAAAGCGAAAAACCCACTCACACGTCATAGATCTATGTCCCCAAACATTCACAAAAAAAGCCAGTTCAACAGACGAGCAGGCAAAAAAATCAAATCGATGGGTTAAGTTTTACATAAAACGCCATATATATTTGGTGACAGTTCTTGTACTATTAAAGAAGAGAGAAACTGATGACAGTAAAGATTGGGAAAAGAGATCCGATTAGGATTTTTAATTTATTTCCTTCCCTTGTATTTTTTTCCTGTGGTTGAAATATAATTTAACAATAGTAAAACGCCAAGATACCGCAAACGCCAAAATGATTATAAAAAAATAGATCAATAGGCCATCTTGTTTAATACGCCTTGGAAAACGCCATTCAAATAGATTTCCAGCCCCCTAGGTTCCAATGGCATACGATGTGAATAAACGCCATAAATGCCAAAATGTTGATACAATGAAACCATTAAAACGCCATTAATTATTGAATTTGGTTAACGCCAAAAATCTTAAAAACCAAAAATTAAAACAACATTGTGAAAAGCGGAACTGGAAAAGCAAAAGATGAAAGGACAAAAAAGCCCCTCCGCCCTTTTCTAAGCGGCGTGACACGTGTTGTGTAACACCCCGTGTTTCGAAAGTCAAAGTCAAGATTGAAGTCAAAGGAAGAAAAGATTGCTAATTGCGATCTGTCTCTCCTTGCTCAATTCCTGTTTTGACTTCTTTGACTTGTAATTAGTCTATTTTATTTTCGCTTAATTTGTATTATGTGGAGTATCTATTAATAATCGCATGGTAATCGCTATTTATCGCATGTTTAATCGCTTTATCGATATCGCAATCGCACTCGCAACTCGAAATACGCATTTTGGTTATTGTTATATGTGTGTGTGTGCTTTATGTATTACTTGTGCATGTTTATTTATGTTATGTGTGGTAATCAATCGAAACGCAATGGAACTCAATCGCAATCGAAATGGTATGATAATTGGTGGAAAAGAGATAGTGCGAGATATGAGTAGTTGGGATTAAAAGTAATTTGACTAGGAAACTCTATCGCATCGCAATCGCAATCGAAACATCAAAACTCGTCGCGACGAACACTCGAACGAGGTGACTGATCGACCAGGCGACCAGCCGTTCGACCAGCCGACCGATCGGACTGCCGACCGATCGGACTGCCGACCGATCGGACAGCTGTCCGACCGAACTGCCTAACCAAGCGACCAGATGTAACACCTCGTAATTTCATGCCCAATAATGTATTGACACGTGTCATAAGCTTTGAATATGTGAAAAAGAACTTTGGAGGGACTAAAGTTGACAAACAGAGAAACTATGTGAATATAAGGGTCCAAAGTGTCAACAATGGATAAATATGCCTTACAATAACCCTACAAGATGTTTATGCCTTCAAACGAATAAATCATGGATCATACAAAGCTGAAAATGAAAGAAAGTGAGGAATTACAAAACTACAGGGGTTAAATGTGTCAACATGTTTAAAGTGTACCTCTGAGTGACCTTTTAGCAAACCCGAAGCTTTGTAACGGTAAAATATGCTCACTAGAATGTGTGATAAAAATTTCATAAAGTTTCGTTATCGTATGAGAAAGTTATGATCAAATCCGTGTACGAAGGGTTAAAAGCGTCAACGTTGAAATTTGTGACTTTTCGGGTAAGCACAAAGTTAACCAAGGACTTAACCAAGTTTGTAAAAGTCTTAAGGTCCTTAAAAATCAAGTTAGAGGGCCAAAAGTGCAAGAAAAACAATCAAAACCACGTTACAAAGGACCAGGGACTGAAATGTAATAAATGAAACTTATTTAACCTGTTGCGCCGGTTTTAGGCGCCCCGCGAGGGCTTCTCGCGGCCCGCGAACAAGCGCCAGCGACAGAAACAGCGCACAACTGCCTGTTGTAGGTCTGAACCGACTTTAAACAGTTGTTTTCTTATACCAGAAGCTCTCCAATGGTATTACATGCATAGGGGGCACTTGTCTTGATCTGGAAGCATTGGTAGACCTCTTTGGCATCATCTTATGAGATCAAAGTGAGTATATAAGAACACCCAAAGTTGCAACATTTGTTCATTCACTTGCAACTTCACCTCTGGAGCTCTCTGGTCAGCAACAAGGATTCATTAGGCTCCCTAGTCGTGATTAGGACTCTTGTAAGTGTCCTTACCACTTTCTAATTCAGTTTAGCTTAGTTAATTAGCTAAAAGTCAAACCGTCGTAATTAGAGTTTGACTTCGAGATTACTCATAATTTATTCAGTCAAATCTCGAATTGAAAGTACCTATGAGTAGGTAATTATGTGGGTAATAAACCCTTAAAAGGGTACTCTCTGATTCCCACTCTAACTAGGTCAATTGTCGGGTCACACTTGTTATTAAAAAGTCAACAGAATGGTTATTTTCAAATTTATGCATAATTAGCAATGTAGGGGACATGCAACCTGTTTGATCATTAATATAACTTGGTAATTAATGTAAGAACATGTCTAAACATGTTCAACCCGACAATTTTCAGTTTAAACCCGGATCGGAACCGAAAGTCGCATAAATTGACTTTTGCTTTGACTTCCAGTTCTGACCCGTTTAAGCATGTTTTAGAATTGCCTTAGAGCTTCATGTGGACCAGGTTTCATATAAGTATAACTCCCTGAGATTATACACCTTGGTTCAATAGATATCCGATTCACATGCATGTTTCCGTTAATTGCTTATATGTTGACTATTATGCCCTTTTCACCTTAAAACGTGATTTTTGAAAATGTAAAAGAGTAGAAACCATAGTTACTGATTTATAGACTTGCACCCAAAATTTGATATCAGTTTGAGGTCTAGATTAAGAGTTATGCTCAATAGCGTAATTAGAAAGCTTTTTATTAAATAAACGGCATAATTAGCATAAAGCCTATCTAAACCCACTTTTTGATATCAAACTTTTTACCCACTGATGTAATATAATATTTTAGGATTTTTGAAGATTTTTATTTAATTTTTTGCTGAGCATAACATAGGTCTCTAAGTTTGATTCGGTTAATGCCGGTTTTGCCCTTTTAAGCCATAAAATGAGTTTTACAAATCCTTTTGACCCCAAACCTTTTTCTACTGATTTTATTTGATAAATAAAATATTTTTAGCTTTCAGGAATTATAAAAATATCAGGTTTCCTTTGAAAACCCGGAAATGGCTCCAAATCGCCTTTTTTAAGCGTTTTTAACGAATAGTATGTACTAAAACTATATTAAACATATAAGGTTGATACTTACTGATATTTTTAGCATATTTTTATATATTAACAGTAAGTAAAAGTTTTTAAACTCAGGTTTCCAGTTTTGACCTTTCTAGCCTAAGTGAAATTACCAAAATACCCCTAAGGTGCATAGATTGGTTTTAAATGATAAATTTCACATATAGGTCATACCCTACTGTTATAACTTAGTAGATTAAGTATATTTTCGAAATAAATCAGACCTGTAACTCAGATTACTAATTAAACTCTTTTATAACCTTTTAAATGACCAAAATGCCCTTATGGGGCATAGTTTGAGTTTAAATCCATTTCGGGCATAATAGAAGGTATCTTACTGATGTCTCAACATATTTAAGGCATATTAACTTAGGAAACTTGCATATGACTCTTTTGGTTACTCGTTACGCACTTGTCGCGTTCGGATCGGCGTATGTGACTAGTTTGCATATATTAGCCGAAACGAGTCAAACCCTATCATTTTTGTCTCAAAATCCAGAATGTGTTTAAGTTACCCATATTAAACAAGTGTCCAAGATTGTCGGGTCAAAACCACATTCTAAACCGGTCTTCGCTTTATCATGCGTTTGAACCGTGTATTCCTTTTGAAAACTGACCGGTCTAAGTCTAAGCTTAATTAAAGACCCGTTAGGATTCTAATAGGTTATTATAAACATTCATTCCAGATTAGGAGCCCAGTAAAAGCCATCTGTACTTGTTGTATTTGACTTATACATTGCTCAGGTAAATACTCTTAACTTATTTTCCCTATACGGGCTTGGGATACGGTATTATAATAATACCGCTTGGTCGGGTGTGTAATCATTTAAATCGGATTGTGATTAATGTAATTACATAACTCATTTAATATGTATTATTTGGTGTATGGCCTTTGGGGGTTAAATGACCATGTCCCGGATATCCTTGGCATCATTCAAAGAAATGGCCACGACCTAAGTACGGGGTGTAGGCGTACACCTGACAGATGCATTATGTAAAAACTGGTAATCCACTTTAAGGAATAATCCTTGTGGGCATTATACCTGTGGCGTGTCAATTAATCTAGACCGGCCCTACAAACCGGCCCTAATGGACGACAAATAAGTAAAACTGTATACATGATTATTTAATAATTGTCCCAAGTTATAAAAGATATTTTTGCCGAAGTGCATTCAAACCAATTTTCAAACTCTTTTCAAAATGAGTCAGTTAAGTTGTATTTACCAGTGTAAACTGACGTATTTTCCAAAAAGGTTAAGTGCAGGTGCTACACGTAATAGGCTGGATACTCCAGACACCAATAATCAAGTCTCGCAAAGCTCTAGGTGTCAAAGTCTGTTGAACAGTTTTCCTCTTTATTTTAATCCGCCTGTGGATCTGTTCAACTACATTGTGATACTTTATATTACAATTTATTTGGTTGAAATAAATCTATCTTTTGCTTCCGCTGTGCATTTAAATATTGTGTTGTTTGACTATGATGATATCAACTACGTCACGATACTCCCCACCGGGCCCACCGGTAATACGTGGAAATATCGGGGTGTGACAGGTTGGTATCAGAGCCAACACTGAGTGAATTAAACACTAGCCTTTTTTGTGTTTAATCTCAGTTACACAATTTCACATTCCTAAATCTTCGAGTCTAGACAAAGAACTTAGGATTAATCCCAATTGGTTTTTATTTCTAACTTTGTCTTTTATATTTTTTTTTCCTTGTTGTTATATTATTTATGTTGTGTTGGTTCAAGATCCGTATTCCATCCACGAGATTATCGATTCCGGGTTAACCAAGAACAATCGTCCTGAACCGGTGGGCTGACCGAACTTAGGTGGTTCCTGTTCAAGTGGGTCACTAGAGCTTAGGATGGAGTTCTGTTGGTTAGCACGATATCAACACATCTCGATAAAACGACAAACCATCAAAACAACCAAGTGTAAGACGAACAGGTCAACCAGGACGGAGTGCCATCCGAACGGACAGCCAACCGAATGACTGGCCACCCGTACAACTTACACCTTGGTCCCACACTTAACCATTTTTTGCCAACACTTGAAGTCTGAATGTTGAACGAATTGTTGTCAGATCGGACTACCATCCGATCGAACTGCCAATCGAATCATGAGACATTTAAACTTCAACACTTAAACAATTTTCAACATGTTCAATGCACCAAGGATGCCACCCGACCGAACGACCGTCCGATCGAGTGACACCCTGCTGTGAACTTGTTCTCACTGAAGTGCCCAACCGAACGGGTTGCCGTCCGATCGAACGACCGTCCGATCGACCGACCTGAAAGGTAGAGGTACTTCTCTGTTTTCTAAATACTACAACAAAAACTTCAAAGGTCAAGCCATCATACACAAACACATCCTTCCCAAAGGAAGAAACAATCCACTCGAACAGTCATCCGACCGGACGACCGTCCGAACGGACTCCCACCCGCACGACTGGCTGTCCGATCGGACTACCATCCGAATGGACTGCTGTCCGAACCACTTGTACTTTGCATCGTTTTGAGCGTCACTTATCGTTATACTATCAATATGTTCAGGCTAACCCTACTATCTGGCGCTCCCTTCAATCCATTAATCCATGTGAGTATACTCGATCCCTTTTTGCTTTACGCACTTTTGGGTGTTACATACGTTACTTATACAAAATCACATCGAACACACTACGCAATACTTTAAACGCTAACCGTTACCGCATGTTATACGCGACTTAATGAATGCTTGTTTGTTATGTTTACACATGGAATGTTGTCTACCTGCCTTAGCAACGGTAGTACTATTAGTTTGGACTCAGCACCCGTTCACTCGGGAGTTGTTAAGGACAATTACCTACATGGCTCTGATGTGCGGTAAAGTGTTATATATATTAGGTGTATATTTTAAGCCCCTTTAACACTTATTTTAGCCAAGTTTTAAATTTATAAAACACGATATTTTACTAACACTAAACACACATATGGGCAAGTGCACCCATCGTGAGCGTAGTATAGCGTTGTTAAGATACTGAGGTCGTCCAAGGACACAAGAGCTTTTAGTACCGGTTTATCCTCAACGTCTAATCAAAATAAAAAGTTTAGAAAAATGTTTTAAGCTAAGAAAAATAAAAACTAACTAAAATGCTGAAAAATAAAATAAAAAAAACAGATAGACAAGATGAATCACTTGGTTCCGACTCGTATCTAGTATAACCTTTGATTATTTCCGCACTTTTGCACATAATTAAGAGATTATCTTAGTTATTGTAGTAGGCCCCTCTTTTGAAAGTGACGTTACCCTCACCCCAGTAGTTTGAGTCAGCAAGGATACAATCCTAAAAGGGTGGATTATTGGAAGATAATGAATTAAGTTATTAATGCAGTATTGTGGTAGGCCCCGCTTTTGGCGGTGACGTTACCCTCGGCTAAGTAGTCTGAGTCAGCAGGGATACAGTCCTAAATAGCCGGGTTATAGTATTAATAGTAGTTAACTTATGAGGGGATCAAAGAGTTTGGACCCCCGCCATCCAATACCGTGAAGCATTGAAGGAGGTCCTACTAAATTTGACCCATGTCCATTGCAGGACCTCTCAACGCTGAACAATGGCAAGACCTTTACCAAACCGTTCCCTTAACCCCCGACCAGGTAGCCAACATACCTCCATATAGACCGTGGAGATATGAATGGTGAAAATCTTTTATTTTATATAGACAGTAAAATAATGCCAAGACACCACGGACAAACGATAAGGGAAGATCACCTTCAACATAAGTAACTAGTTATTAAAGTCATTAATACAAAACCAAATAAAAAGTGCAAAAGATTAGAAATAAAAAGTATTATACTAGACACTTTGTCTTCACCAAGTGATGTAAGAGACTTAGGCAAACATGGCCTTGATTGTCAAGAACTCTTACGATCAATCTTGGATCCCGAGATGACTCACACACTCTATGATGGACAATGGATGATGGTGGTGGATGATGGTGTTGTGATGGTGGTGGGTGGTGGATGAAGTGTGAGAGAGGTGGTGTGCCAAGGGATGAGTTGAAATGAAACCAAGCACTCCTATTTATAGGCTGAACAGAAGGCTGGGCACGGCCCCGTGCCTGTCTGACACTCTCTCTCTTCATTAATTGTAATTCGCAATTACAATTAATGCGCCTGCAGTACTTTCGGCACGCCCCCGTGTTCACTGGGCACGGCCCCGTGGTGGGCAATAGAAGCTTCTATAGGTTTGTCTTTTCTGCTGCTTCTTGGGCACGGCCCGTGCTGGCTGGGCACGGCCCGTGTTCAGTCTTCTGCCTTCTCTATTTTGCTTGGGAAGATGCCGTTGAGGGGTCGGGCAATCCACTTATGTTCCTTTTCTTGTATTTATGTTGGATTTAGCTGTCTTTTTGCTTCTTTTGTGTTTTTGAGCTCATTTAATCCTGAAAATACAAAAGGAAGACAAAAACACTCTTTTTCCAATATTAGTACTTAAAAAGGGTTAGTTTTATGCCTTATTTGATGTAATTTATATGTTGCATTTTACACACATCAAATACCCCCACACTTGAACTTTTGCTTGTCCTCAAGCAAAACTCTTTAATATGTGGCTTACACTCCCAAATGGAATAGGTAGAAGAGAAGGTTTTGGGCTTGTCGTAGAGTGTCGGGATATCCAAGATCTTTTTGGGTTTTATTTTTATCTATTTACAATCCTATTCGTAATGATTTATTTAGAACGTTTCATAGGAGAAATTACTTATTTGGGCATAACATACCTTTTTTTAAAATTCTATTTATATACAAGTTCACATACCTCACGGGAGAAATCACTCACACTCGGCCGAAGGTGTATTTTTAGTGAATCACTCGAGAGCAACATGGAACTTATTCCTACCACAGGCTTGCCAAGCAATCAATCCTCCTCCTTTTTAACTTTTATACCTTTGTAGATATCAAGAGGACTTTGTGGGTTAAGGGTTAGGGGTTAGGCTTGGGTTAAGGGTAGGTGGTTAGGATAGTGGTTAGTGGTTAGTAGAAAAAGGGTGAAAAACATAACAAGTGTCGGTTTTCAGTTTTCGACTGAATTGCTTGATCAACCCACATTTTTATCTATAAACACGAGAACTTGCGTTGAATCAGGAGTGAAATCCATACTTTGACGCATAATTCTCTTTTATCTTATCAAAAATAGGAACGAAGTTGTTAAGCTAGGGGTGAAACCCTAACCTTGACGATTTGTTCCGATCTTTATTTTGTTTTACAAAGCTCTCACCAAAGTTTCGACGGACTCCAACGACTGAAGACCACGTAGAGACTGAAAGGATACGTGTCATACGCCCAGATTCGAGGCGGAAGCACAAGTCCTGAAGGTCAGATGTGTGCTCAGACGGTCCTTGTGAATAGTCGAATCACTTTGGATAGTCAATGTCTAATAGCCGCAGACGATCTATTTCTTGATTTTTATGTGTTTCGATTCTGAGACTGCTGACTCTGATGATTCATTGATTTTATGTGTTTATATGTGTGTTTATCTGTTTATGTGTTTAATTTTGGAGACTTATTCGATTTTTGCCTTCACTTCGATCGACACGCACGACTCGCACTGCACTTCTATCTCAAGACGCTGTCAAATCGCTAAATTATGGACGACCTTATGCTATGATACGCTTATACTATACTACTCGATATGTTATTCGTGATCGCTATTCTCGAACGCTCGCAGACTTTGAATGATGGGTTTATGTATTCTGACTACCTCTGTAATTACATGCGTATGTGCTTCTGTGTTTCTGTGCTCTACGTGCTTACGTGATTATGTACTTCTGTGTTTATATGAATCTGTGACTATGTGCTTCTGTGCTTTAAGTGCTTGCGTGACTATACGTGTTCCTGAGCTTTAGTAAGTATTCGACGTGTGAGGTGAGATTCGATTATGAGGTGTCTGAGACCTATGACGATGACTGTTGCAGACAATGTCAACTGGACCATCATCTGGATCCCGTCACCCACGACTCTCTCGTCAAGAACAGAGGGACAAACGCCTTGCTGCCATCCTCGCGAAACAAGTGGCAAAGGTTGTGCCTCAGATCGTGAGTGAGATTTACGAGAATGTTAGCAAATCGTCTGAGGAGTCCAGAACCGAAGCTCCAAAAGTTGCTACCAAGACTGCTTTTAGCTTCAAGCAGTTCAAGGCTTGCGGTCCGAAGGAATTCACTGGAGAAGATGGCCCGACGGCTATGTTTCAATGGTTCGATTCCATCGAAGTCACCCTGCGCCAGAGTGGATGTCCGGAAAATCTCCGCACTCTAAACGCTACCAGCGTCTTCCAGTCCCGCGCATTAGACTGGTGGACGGCCGAGAGAAACAAACGCGGGAACGATGCAGCTTATGAGCTGACATGGGAGGAGTTGAAGGCCATCATGATGGATGAATTCTGCCCTCCTCATGAACGCTAGAAGCTGGAGGACGAATTCTGGAACATTAAGCAGAAGGAAGGTGACAACGCTGCCCTGACTGCTCGCTTTAAGTAGCTCAGCATCATCTATCCCGATCAAGTGAAGACGTCCGACATGGCGATCAAGAAGTACATCCGAGCTCTACCCGACTGTGTTGCGGATTTTGTGCATGCCGCAAAGACAGCAACGATCGAAGAAACTTACTTGCTTGCCGCCAAAATCAATGACAAGCGGGTAAAAGCTGGTTTTTGGGATAAAACTTCGAAGAGCCTGCACCAAGCCACCACCGTACCAACCGCTGAAACCGCCGCCGCTCAACCGTCAAAGTCCTCACACCGCAAAAAGAAGAACAACAGCAGCTCCAGCAACAAAAAATGTGCTGTCACCACCACTGCTGCTTCTCTTCAAGCCGAACCGGCTCAGCAGCAGCCCCACCACCGACCAGCACCAGTTACTTATGCACCGCCTGCAAAGCGTGCATATACAGGCCCCCACCCGGCTTGCCCAACATGTTCTTACCATCACCCGGTGGGTCTCGCCTGTCGTTTCTGCGCTCACTACAACATGTACGGCCACTTCACTGCTAACTGTCGTACTGGTCCCCGTTAAGCCCCAGCTCAAGCCACTGCTCATCAAGCTCTGCTCCCAGCCCCGCAAGGCCAACAAGCGGCTCAGGCACCCGCGATCAACGCCCGAGTCTGCTTCACATGTGATGATCCCAACCACTTTGCGAACATGTGCCCGAATAGGGTGGTGAAACAAGAGCCCCAGCAGCAACAGCCTCAGCAGCATCAACAAGCCGCACGCGCCAGAACTTTCAACCTCAACGTGCGCCAAGCCCAGGCTGACAACAACGTGGTCAACGGTACGTTCCTTGTGAATGGTATTTATGCTTCGTGTTTGTTTGATACTGGAGCCGATAATTGCTTTGTGTTGTTCGAATTCGAGAAACTCCTTAGTCGTAAGCGCTCCCATCTCCCCTCGACATTCGATGTTGAAGTGGCTACCGGAAGAACTGTCGCCGTTAATTCTGTTCTTCGTGATTGTACTCTTGAGCTCAACAATCACATCTTCCCAATCGACCTTATTCTGATGCAACTCGGAAGTTTTGACGTCATAGTAGGCATGGACTTTCTTCGCGAAAACCATGCTGAAGTTGTGTGTTTCGATAAGATGATTCGATTCTCGTTCGCTAATGGTGATTTATTGTGTGTTTATGGCGAAACTACTTCGAAAGGTCTCAAGCTCATGTCATGTGTCCAAGCTAGCAAGTATCTCCACAAGGAATACAGAGCTTTCTTGGCTAACATTGTAGTAGCGGAGAAGGAAAAGAAAGGAAGACCAGGCGTAAACGATGTCCCAGTGGTTCGAGAATTTCCTAACGTCTTTCCTGATGATCTTCCCGGACTTCCGCCAAGTCGTGATATCGACTTTCGTATCGACCTCATTCCTGGAGCCAACCCTATTGCCAAAGCTCCTTACCGACTCGCATCGTCCGAAATGTGTGAACTCTCGAACCAACTCCAGGAATTACTTGACAAAAGCTTCATTCGCCCAAGCACCTCTCCTTGGGGCGCGCCCGTCCTTTTCGTCAAAAAGAAGGATGGGTCGTTTAGGATGTGTATCGATTATCGGGAATTGAATAAGTTAACTATCAAGAACCACTATCCCCTGCCTCACATTGATGATTTGTTTGATCAGCTACAAGGTGCTACGTGTTTCTCGAAGACCGATCTACGCTCAGGCTATCACCAACTACGCATTCAAGAGGAGGATATACCCAAAACCGCTTTTCGCACTCGATACAGCCACTACGAGTTCGTTGTTATGCCTTTTGGTTTAACCAATGCACCCGCGGTTTTCATGGATCTGATGAATCGTGTGTGTAAACCATATCTCGACTGTTTCGTCATCGTGTTCATTGACGATGTCTTGATCTATTCCAAGTCGAAAGCCGAACACGCGCAGCATCTACGTTTGGTTCTCGAGCTACTCCAGGGGAATCGACTCTATGCCAAGTTCTCCAAGTGTGAATTTTGGCTGGAGAAGGTTCAGTTTCTGGGTCACATTGTCAATAGTCAAGGTATTCACGTCGATCCTGCGAAGATTGAAGCCGTTAAGAGTTGGATTACACCTAAGAACCCGTCTGAAGTCCGTTCTTTTCTCGGACTAGCGGGCTATTATCGACGATTTATTGAAGGATTCTCAAAGATCGCTATGCCGCTTACCGCTCTCACGCATAAAGACAAGCCTTTTGTTTGGGGAACTGATCAAGAATCTGCTTTCCAAACCCTCAAGCACATGCTTTACAATGCTCCTGTTCTCAATCTACCCGACGGAAATGACGATTTCATTGTCTATTGTGATGCTTCCAACCTTGGTCTTGGTTGTGTCCTTATGCAACGGGACAAGGATATAGCTTACGCATCTCGTCAGCTCAAAATCCACGAAAAGAACTATACAACCCATTATCTCGAGCTAGTCGCAGTTGTTTTTGCGTTAAAGATTTGGCGACACTACCTGTATGGTACCAAGTGTACAATCTTCACCGATCATAGGAGCCTACAACATATCTTTGATCAGAAAGAACTTAATATGCGTCAACGCCGATGGGTATAACTTCTCAATGATTACGACTGTGAGATTCGTTATCACCTAGGTAAAGCAAATGTCGTTGCCGACGCACTTAGCAGACGGAGGGAGCTATCTGCTCAGCATTCGTGATGTCCAAGCCCAACACGATCTCGAAACCCTCATCCGCGAAGCCCAGCACGCCTGTTTTAATGAACGTACACTGAAGAAGGAACGAATCTATCATGACGGAGCTCAACTTGTGAATAAGCCGAATGGGATATTCCATTATCTGGACCGAATTTGGATTCCTAAACGGACCGATTTGCGAAAGGTTTTGATGGACGAAGCCCACAAATCCCGGTATTCTATTCATCCCGGTGCCGATAAAATGTACCAGGATCTTCGCTACAGGTACTGGTGGCCGGGCATGAAAAGGGATATTGCTCTCTACGTTGGGAAGTACCTGACTTGTGCAAAGGTCAAGGCTGAACACCAAAGACCCTCTGGCTTACTCGAACAACCGCCGATCCCTATATGGAAGTGGGAAAGTATAGCTATGGATTTCATAACCAAGCTTCCGCACACGTCATCAGGTCACGACAGCATTTGGGTTGTTGTTGACCGTTTGACCAAATCAGCTCACTTTTTGCCAATACGGGAAGACTACAAGGTAGAACGATTACCCCGAATCTACACCAATGAGATCATTTGTCGACATGGGACGCCTCGCGACATCATCTCTGACCGTGATGCTCGGTTTACCTCGCGACTGTGGGAAACATTTCAAGCGGCTCTCGGTACTACGCTTAACTTAAGTACCGCATTCCACCCTCAAACCGACGGTCAGACTGAAAGAACGATCCGTACTCTTAAAGACATGCTCCGTTCGTGTGTCATAGATTTCGGTGGTAATTGGGATGCATACCTGCTGTTAGTCGAGTTCTCATACAACAACAGTTATCATTCCAGCATTCAAATGGCACCATTCGAGGCTTTATACGGAAGAAGATGTCGATCGCCTATTGTGTGGCACGAGATAGGTCACTCGCAACTAACCGGTCCCGAGCTACTGCAAGAAACGACTGACAAAGTCCTTCTAATTCGAGACAACTTGTTCAAAGCTCGAAGTCGACAGAAAAGTTACGCCGATAGACGACGCAAGCCCCTTGAATTTGACGTTGGCGACTACGTACTCCTAAAGGTATCACCTTGGAAGGGTGTGGTCAGATTCGGCAAGAAAGGGAAACTAGCACCTCGATATGTTGGACCTTTTAAGATTCTGGAAAGGATCGGAAAAGTCGCCTACAGACTCGAACTACCAAAGGAACTTAGTAACGTCCACCCGACTATCCATGTGTCAAACCTCCGAAAGTGCCTGGCTGAGCGTGATTTAATTGTACCTCTCGATGATCTCCAAGTAAACGAAACACTATACTTCATGGAGAAGCCTGTCGAAATCATGGATCGCCAAACCAAGCAGCTCAGACGCTCGCGCATTCCTATTGTGAAAGTCCGATGGCAAGGCAAACGAGGCGCAGAGTTCACTTGGGAACTCGAGAGCGACATGAAGGCGAAGTACCCGCAGTTGTTTGTTACGGCTTCGGCCTAATTTCGGGACGAAATTCCCTCAACTAGGGGAGGCTGTAACACCCCGTGTTTTGAAAGTCAAAGTCAAGATTGAAGTCAAAGGAAGAAAAGATTGCTAATTGCGATATGTCTCTCCTTGCTCAATTCCTGTTTTGACTTCTTTGACTTGTAATTAGTCTATTTTATTTTCGCTTTAGTTGTATTATGTGGAGTATCTATTAATAATCGCATGGTAATCACTATTTATGTGGAAGAAACAATCCACTCGAACAGTCATCCGACCGGACGACCGTCCGAACGGACTACCACCCGCACGACTTGCTGTCCGATCGGACTACCATCCGAACGGACTGCTGTCCGAACCACTTGTACCTTGCATCGTTTTGCGCGTCACTTATCGTTATACTATCAATCTGTTCAGGCTAACCCTACTCTCTAGCGCTCCCTTCAAGCCATCAATCGCTGTGAGTATACTCGATCCCTTTTTGCTTTACGCACTTTTGGGTGTTACATACGTTACTTATACAAAATCACATCGAACACACTACGCAATACTTTAAACGCTAACCGTTACCGCATGTTATACGCGACTTAATGAATGCTTGTTTGTTATGTTTACACATGGACTGATGTCTACCTGCCTTAGCAACGGTAGTACTATTAGTTTGGACTCAGCACCCGTTCACTCGGGGGTTGTTAAGGACAATTACCTACATGGCTCACAGTGGTGAGAATGTATCGCGAACTGCCTTGGGCAGTCAACCCGCAGTCATTGGTATCGATAGGTTCATGTCGATAACTAACATGCCTCATTTCACTATGTGTGCGTGCTGGTTATGCGTAACGCTTTCGAACTCTATATACTATTATCAAACTTTTATACTCACCTTTACACTATGTGTATTGACTGTTACTTTAATGTATGTGACAGGTGCTTAAGTTGTTTGTATGCTTAGCCTGCCGTGAACTTGAGGCAAGGAAAGGTCTAGGATGCTCTCTGTGCTGTGATGAAATCCAAGCTAGGAAAAGAGGTCCTAGAAACCAATAAATAAACTATCTATGTATAAATCTGAGTTGTCGGAACAGAACTACTTGACTAGATTTTGTCTGTAATAATTATATTATCACTTATGATATGGTATGGGACGTGTTGTTTAAATAGTTGGTAAATATAGTTGTTATGGAAACTTCTGGACAATCTGTTTCGCTCAGTGCCATGCCCCGATGTTTCCGCCATCGGTTGGGGTGTGACATGTTGGTCCAGGAAGCATTCTCACCGTTCTCACACTTTTGAGCGTTTTCTCCAGATCCCGTTTCTATATATATATATATATATATATATGGCCAGGGTCATTTCAGAACCATATATATATAGTGAGATTCTAGAGTGAACACTAGTGTATTTGTGAACTGAGTGAACAAATTATGACCATTGATTTACATCATTGAAGGGGTAAGGTCCCAAAAACTTCATAATAAGTATTTGAGACCATACCACAGACTGGCCTTTTAACCTTTTAACCTTGCGCGGCCGCGCACTGGTATTACAAAAGGGAGAAAACAGTCAGCAAATCTATAGTCGCGCGCCCAAAGGAAAACATAAATCCTTGCGCCTTCTCCCAATGGCAAAGGATGAAAATCCTGAGGTTAATACTTCCGCCTAAATATCCAGACCTGGATAATTTAGACTTAGGATTTATTCAGTGGTCTCCACACAGTAAGGTGCCACACTAGATTACAGCAGTAATCTTCTAGAAAGAATATGATCGTGCACCACCCAGACGGTTATAACCGTCTGGACACGTGTCATCACCACAAATGCCCCTGAAATCACAACGAAGGCATGCAATTGGAGAGTAATCTCCACTTAATCACTTTCCACGTGGCAATTCCCCAGCCATAGATCAAACTACGATCCGTGTGCATTCACATCGGATCGAGACAACTTGACGTTAGATCAAAGAACTTGAACGGGAGAAAATGTAACTGCTACGGCGTTAGCATCTTCCGTTATCTTTTCAATAACAGGTTTTCCCTCCCAAAACTCCCGGTTATAAATACGAGAACTGTTCAGGTATGAACTCAGACTATTCACACTATTCAAACACATCTTCTTCTTCATTATCAATACGTATTCTCACACCGGAGTCGGGTCAAGGAGAGAACCCCCTTCTCCCCTTGACGAGGCTAACGGTGTTCTTTTTTGCAGAACCATCGGTGAAGAAGATCAGCTGCAACTGAATCAATCGAGAGAGACCTAACCCTTTTATGCGGATTCAAACCCCCTAGATATCTCGGTTCCGACCATTTATCTAGTGTTTCTTCATTGGCGCCCACCGATTCCTCTGTTTTCTAGTTTCTTTCTCGTTTCGATTCAGTTCGTCCCATTTTCTGTTTTGCACATGGCAGAAAATTCGTCATCTCACCGGCAACCTGGTCCTCGACCAAACGTCGGAAACAATTTGCAAGTAGAAGGAATTGTAGAAGAGGCCTCAGACGATAATGAGGTTCAATCCAATCGAGCAAATGATCCTGTTACTCCAGGAATGTTACCAGCAAACCCTGCTCAGTCAATTTTACCACCAGGAGAAACTCCGATATCATGGTATGTCCGGTCCCAAGGGGCATTAAACGCAGTGTACACACAGTTGTGTGCTCAGACTGCTCCTCTGACTCAATCACGGAGGCCGGGATCTAGAGCTCATGCATCCCAGCGAGAAGAATCAACTTATGATGATACAGAAGTTCATGCCAGATCTACGTCACAATGGGAATACACTCGGACAGGTGGTTACCCAAGACAACATCATGGTGAACCACACCCTCGTCAAAGACAATCGGTTCATGATAGGTTGGGTTCCCAACGGGACACTCACACCAATGAATCCGATCAAACGTATTGTTTGAGTGCAAACACCAGTGTTTTCAACAGACTGCAGCCAAACTATAACAAATGCAGACCTCGAGCGGTTTATAACCCTGAGGCAGAGCACAATTATGACTTAGTTTACCGCCCTGCAGAAGCAGCGGAAAACTCGAAGTTCATACTGGAGATAGCTCTAGCTCCACTAGAGAAGGCAAAATTACCATCCAACATAGGGAAGTTTAATGGGTTGTCAGACCCCGATGATCATCTAAGAGTGTTTACCAGCGCGGGTTTAGTTGGAGGTTGGACCCTTCCGCTATGGTGTCATTTGTTTGTACAAACATTAACTGGCCCAGCGCGAATCTGGTTTGATAACCTACCAACTGGACAGATTGAATCATGGAAGGATCTGCGTAACAAGTTTTTAACACACTTCAGCCAGCAACGGCGCTCCATTAGAGACACTTCCGATGTCATGAATATATGGCGTCGTGATGATGAAAATCTAGAGGATTTCATCACTAGATACAATAAGGAAGTGTTAGAAATTAGCGGTGTTCATGAACAACTAATCTGTGCTCAATTCAAGTACGCGGTTAGGTGTGATGACATGGTTAAAGTCTTATCCGGAACAGAGGGCCTTCCAACAAGTTGGGAAAAAATAATGGCGGCGGCCAAAGTTTATGCGCAAACTGAGAAAAACCTCACAACAAACAGGCCACCACCACCGCACAACAGGCCCGCGGATCTAAGCTTAACCGGTGAAAGGAGGTTCAAAAAGTCATGGCGCGAGTCCGGATCAGGAAGTCGTTCCTCTGAAGATGCTCGCACAACAATTAACAAACTCTCTGCACAAAAGGAGAACAAACAAGAAAATAGGGAGAGGCAGTGGACTCCCCTAACAAAGACCCCGGCGGAGGTCCTAAGTACTGAGGACTACCAATTCAAACCTCCGATCCCGATGAAGAGTAAACGTGGTCAAGACCCGGCGCAATACTGCGAATATCATAAAGACAACGGGCATACCACTAACAACTGCATATCTCTGCGCACAGAGATAGAGAAAGCCCTCAAGAATGGAGAACTCACGCATCTACTCCAAAATATGCGCAAGGAGATTAAGCAGATTACCCGGGGAGAAGAAGGCCCAAGCAAACGGGCTAAAACCTAAGTGACGACTCTATAAGTTTCCTGCAGACCCATCAAATACGGCGGAACTATCAGAGAGTAAGTTAAGTTCCATTTAATTATCAAAAAAACTTTGTAAAGCCTCTGAGCTCTATCCATGAATAAAATTACAGAGTTTCTATTATTTTTGTGTTTACAAAGTGCATGCAATTTCTTTTAGTAAGCGCAAAAACATTATGATAGTATAAAACAAGCTCCATGCGCGGTCAGTGATCACGTCACAAACGACCATAAATCCACACATGAGCTTTACACCAACTTCATTCGCCTTACTCAATAAAAGCAATTGTACTCATGCAAAATATTGTAAAGTCATTTAACAAAAACAAATAGAAACATACTATTTACAGCATACAAATACGCTCCAAAACACGGCAGTGTTTAGAAGTACTTGCGCAACAGCGCACCATCAAACAGAGATTTACACCCCACATAAAAAATTGTTCAATACAATTTCAAACTATTCTAAATCTTCTCCCTCATCCGGAAAGATTTCTTTAAGTTGCGCCACGTGATCGTCTGATTGCAGCGCCACATTTATTAGCTCCATAACCGGAAGTTGCAAATTGTTAAACTCTGTTTTCATGGAAGAAAGCGCGGCGTATTTACGCCAAAAGTAGCAGACTTGCTATCATCCCAGTTAACCTTCAACGCGCTATTCACATGTTGGGAACATTCCGCATAACCTTGCGCATATCCATCTCGTCGCGCAGCAACCATCAAGTTAGCAACAGTTTTATCCAGTTCTTCAGAGTTTAACACAGATTCAGCAACCTAAGGAAACAAGCAAAAATGAGTATCGAAAAAGCGCATATATGATTCCACAACAGAAAAGAGAAAAGAAACTTACACAAGCAATCCCGCGGTCTTTCAACCAGGCCATATCATTCTTTAAAGGTTCAAGTTCGCTTTCCGCTGAAACCCGCGCCATTTCTGAATTTTCCAGTTTCTCTTCAACCTCAGTCAAACGGTGAGAGGTTTCAGTATTCTCAGAATGCGCAAGCTCCAGATCCTTCTTCAGTTGTTCCTGATCAGAAACCAAAGCAGTAAGTTCCTCTAACTCTCTATCTCTAAGGGCAAGAGTGGCTAAAGCTTGTACCTCCCGTTGCTCACTACGCTCCCTATGAGAACACGCCTCCGCCAACATAGCTTCCATATCAGCTTTCTCTTTCTTTAAGTTTTCCACCTCCGCATCTTGATTCTTCAGATTTTCAACCTCAGCCTTGAGGTTATTGATGATATTGCGAAGGTTTGCCTTCTCAGCATTGTCCTTCTCACAAATTCTCCTCCAATTTTTGCGTTCCTCAGACAGGAGAGCAGTTTCAGCTTCAGCTTTTCTTTTCCAACCAACGACAGACCATTCCTCAGTCTTGCGCTCAGCTTCAAACTTGGCTCGCTCAGCTTCTAATTTAGCCTTCAATTGAGCCACATGTTTTTCATCTTTAGCAAACTTCTTTTGCGATGCCATAAAAGATGCCCGCTCCTTACGCATACTATACCACTCACGCACTATACGGTGAGTAGTTGAAACATGAGAAGCAGTTTCTGCAAGATAAGACTGATAGGTCTGTTCATAAGGCAGATTTTCCTGAAATTTAATCTCACCAGGCGGAAGTATCCCCTGCAACCAATCTTGGCATACACGCCAATCCGAGAAGGTATCACCTTTCTTCACGTTCCAAACAGGGACATAAGGATCAGAAGCATCTTTTTCCGTATAAGTCCGGTAATAATATTCTCCCAAAGTTTCTTCTGGGCGAATTGGAGATTGTTTATTAACACCAGCAGATGAGCCTGTCTCCTCAGTTGGGATCTTCTCAGCATGTTCAGGTATAGCATCAGAAGGTCTAGGAGAAGAAGATTGAATTTTTTTCAGCAATTTCCTCTGTCCCCAAGTCTTGAACAACAGCTTCCGGGGTCGGTAGATTATCAGCATCATCTACCACGCTCGGTTCAACAATCTTTTCAGCCTCTGTATCAACACCAACAGGCTTCTCAGCCTCAACAGTTTTCTCCACACCTTCCCCAGCAATCTCTGAAGGCTCTAGCGGGTCTGCAACAGCAGCGCGCGGAGGAGTAGGGGGAAGTTCTTCATTAACCACAGATGGTACTTCTACAGGAACAGGGGAAACAGGAACTTCTAGACAAATAAAAGTCTGTAAGAATTCCGTCCGCTTAAAGAAAACAAGGAAGAGCAACACTTACCAGGAACAGATTCCGAAACAAACGCATCAAGGTTTCCTTTTCTGGTAATTTTCTTCCTCTGCACCTTTTTAGGAGGTTGACCCTCCGCGTCAGGATCAGTTTGTTTCCGTTTACCAGCCTTCCGATGCACCAAGTGTTCAGGACTAGAGTCCAGGTCAATGGGCTCATTGGGATTGGATGGGGGAATATCAGCAGAATCCCTGGGTTCAGGCTTCGGTTCTCGCATAATCACTGCAGGAGTAAGACCCTCCAAAGTATCAGAAACCACCACATAATCACACCTGGGGACAGAGGAACGGCGCGTACCTTTCTTCTCTCCAACATTCTTCGCCTTCAAAGATTGAGCTTTAACAGTTTCACCCCTCTTGGGCAAAGAAGTAGAAGTTGTTGCGCGTTTCTTCTTTTCAGGGCTTATACCCAAGTTCAAAAAATCACCTACAAAGGCGCAAAGCAAAGGTTTACGCACAAAGAATAAAAAGAAAAAAGAAATGCAGAAATAACTCACCAGCACCACCAGCTGGTTGAGCAGGTAGATCCGCATCTTGCGGAAGAACAAAATTCCTTACAATACGATGGTACCAAAGCTCCTCTTCAGGTTTCTTTTTGATGGTACCCATCCTTCCGCCTTCCCTCTTGAAGGCAACAACATACAAAGAGACAACTACATTCAAAAAGAAAACAGGTCAAAAAAAAAAAAAAAAAAAAAGAAGAAGAAGAACAGTGAAAAAGCCCCAAACTTACTATGACCATCCTCTGTGTATACGGGCTTATCATCACGTTCCATCTTCCAGTTCAAACTCATGCCGGCTCCGACAAGAGCTTTCTCCGGCAACGCAATATTGGGCACATCTTTCAGATCTTGGTACCAGTTTTCATCAACAGGAGTCTGAAGCGTTTCAATCGGAATGTCGTCCTTTCCTCTTAAAATCATCTTCACCGGAATCACTCCAGCCTTGATAAAAAAGAATTTCTGCTTCCAATCATGAAAAGATTTTGGGGGTTGATGAAGAATCTTCTTTGCAGAAGCCCTTTGAACGAATGAATAGAACCCTTGGGTACAATGCATCTGATGAAAAACCCTAAATCAGGGAACGGTCGGCTCAACATGCATTGTCCGACACACAAATTCGAAATGTCGAATCCTAACCATGCCAATTGGGTGAAGTTGGGAAATATGCAGGTTATAAAACCCAAGGATTTCAAGGAAAAATCTAGTAACAGGCAAGCGAAAGTTACCGTCACAGAAGAAATCCCAAAAGAGGGTAATATACCCGGCCGGAGCATCCGCTGCCGTTTGCCCCTCTTCAGGATATAAAGCACCCCAGTTCTCTGGGAACTTGAGATTTCGAATCAAACCGTCAAAAGACGCCCTAGGCCACTTCAATGGTGGAAGTTCAGTCGACATATCTTCAACAAGATCCTCTTGACGTTCTCCGGTTGACATAAGAGGAAGAATGATGGAAAATTTTCTTAGAAACAAGGAATGGGGAAAAGTTTTCAAACAAAGCAATGATTGCACAGAGGAGGTTACCCAAACGTTATATACCCATCGCAATAAATAGCATCGGTGACCGTCACAGCGACTTCTTCAAATATCACAGTGCTCCAAGCAGCAGAAAAAGTGAATGTCAGACACACACGCGTTTACACGCGCGCGTGTAAGACACGGACAGTAAGAAACAACTGACAATGACAGGTTGTCACTCAATTTACTGTACCGAGTCTCATTCAAAGTCAAAAAATTTCAAAAAATCTTCACGAAATTCAAATTCAATCTTCTTATAGAAGATTTCTTATTTCTCGCGCCCAAAAGCATTTCCCTCTCATAAGTCCAGTGCTCCACTTATTTGCATAAGTACAGCACTAGACTGGGGGGACTTGAAGGGGTAAGGTCCCAAAAACTTCATAATAAGTATTTGAGACCATACCACAGACTGGCCTTTTGACCTTTTAACCTTGCGCGGCCGCGCACTGGTATTACAAAAGGGAGAAAACAGTCAGCAAATCTATAGTCGCGCGCCCAAAGGAAAACATAAATCCTTGCGCCTTCTCCCAATAGCAAAGGATGAAAATCCTGAGGTTAATACTTCCGCCTAAATATCCAGACCTGGATAATTTAGACTTAGGATTTATTCAGTGGTCTCCACACAGTAAGGTGCCACACTAGATTACAGCAGTAATCTTCTAGAAAGAATATGATCGTGCACCACCCAGACGGTTATAACCGTCTGGACACGTGTCATCACCACAAACGCCCCTGAAATCACAACGAAGGCATGCAATTGGAGAGTAATCTCCACTTAATCACTTTCCACGTGGCAATTCCCCAGCCATAGATCAAACCACGATCCGTGTGCATTCACATCGGATCGAGACAACTTGACGTTAGATCAAAGAACTTGAACGGGAGAAAATGTAACCGCTACGGCGTTAGCATCTTCCGTTATCTTTTCAATAACAGGTTTTCCCTCCCAAAACTCCCGGTTATAAATACGAGAACTGTTCAGGTATGAACTCAGACTATTCACACTATTCAAACACATCTTCTTCTTCATTATCAATACTTATTCTCACACCGGAGTCGGGTCAAGGAGAGAACCCCCTTCTCCCCTTGACGAGGCTAACGGTGTTCTTTTTTGCAGAACCATCGGTGAAGAAGATCAGCTGCAACTGAATCAATCGAGTGAGAGCTAACCCTTTTATGCGGATTCAAACCCCCTAGATATCTCGGTTCCGACCATTTATCTAGTGTTTCTTCAATCATCAAATCATAAAATACACTAGTGTATTTTCATCATCAAATCCTAACCATTGATTTACACTTATGTATTGATAATCAAGGACTAGGATTAGTTCACACTGTTCACTATCAAGGAGGTTGACAAATGAACCTAACCATATATATATAGGGGTAGGATTTAAAGAAAACGGGGGAAAGTGTGAGAACGGTTATGGATTGTCAGATCAAAACAATCCATGGACTAGATTGCGCGGTGACGTTTTCATAAATAACATCAATTTTATTATGTGGGACGCACTTCATTAAGGGTAAAATGGTCTTTTACCGCTCAAATTCAAAACGCTAACAAAAATGATAACACGCCATTCAAAAAAATAAAACGTCATTAAATACAAAACGCAAAAAATTAGTGATAAAACGCGTTGGAGATTACAGGAAGGGGAAACAACACAATAACTGAAAATCAGTTATTAGCATTTATTAGAAGAAATTCCCTCCTAAATTACGCGCCAAAAACATCATTATATAAACGACGTAAAACATCGCTTCCATAATTACTTCAATCTATCATTCTGCAAAAACATCTTTTACCAAAAACGCCAATTTAACCAAAACTGGCAACCATCGTTTGGTAGAGATACACTCTAGCAATCAGGCGATTCGTCCTGCGTTTTGACAACAGAAGGAGGGTGTATGTTAGGACGATCAAGGCAATTTTGAAGATGAAAGAAGAGGTACAGAGGGGTATCATATCTCTTGGCATCGCTCTGGATAACGAATGCCATGAAACACATATGCTTATGAAAGCATTAACAAGGAAATTTGGACCAATCAAAGCAGATGGAAAGCCGGACCCCGTCATGATATCATGGCGTTTTGATGATGAAACAGACATGGTGACTGTTATATACGACAACGGAGAGCAGTAAGACTACCTGCTTGAAAACATCATGACAAAGCAGGGGCTTGGGTTCATGGAAGAATTGCACAACGCCACTTGTTTGAACACAGACATGGACTCAAAAATGGCGTTAATGCAAGACATGTTCAAATGGAGGCTTTAGAATCTTCAGGAACAAGAAGCTGATGAAAGTGAAGATGATGACATGGATGAAGGTCCAGATGAAGACTCCGAGGAAGAAGATGACGTAAGTGATGGATACTTCTCGGATAAAGTACCTTCTGACGAAGAGTTTTAATTTTTTTTTTTGTTAGTTTTCTTCTGTGTAATCTTCTTTTTTTTCTTAAGATAATTAAATGATATATTTTTCTATTTAGTTGCAAAATGCCAAAAAAATACTACAAAAAGTTATTGCTTACAAAACGCCAAAAATAAAAAAAATATTTTTTCTGCTTAATATTTTCTCCGTTATTGTATTTTGTCATCTTGGTCTGCATAACACCATTTAAAAAAAAACGCCAAACTTGGAAGATGGGACGTCTATCACCCTAGAACTGATAAAGCTGAACAAAACAGTAAATACACAGTAACTGAAAAAGACGGTTACTTTATTGCTATCATTTATTATAACAAAAAATCCCGCCTAAACTACGCGCCAAAAAAATCCTATAAGAGAGGTCTCTACACAATGAATTGATCACACCCAGAAAAACAAACGTCATGTTCCCTTGAAACCACTCACTTTAAAACGCCAAAAAGTTAGTTAAAAAAACCATAGTTGGCAAAGCTTTCACTGAATATATTCTTCTCTGAGAGGGTTATCTCTATAATCTTTTGCTGAATGAGATAGACAAATATTCAAGAAAAAGAGACTGATGACAGTGATATGTCATCATGTGAGCTTTGTTCTTGCTGACTATATGCATGGCATGAAGGGATCAACACAAGTGTAAAATGCTATTTTGGACTCCATTATTATAAATAGCATTCAAGCAAGAGTTGATCTTCAATGACATGCCATCAAACAAGAATATCACACCAAAAAACAGGATGCCACTAACAAGCTTCGTCTAAAAAAGACATGGTTTATGTAGCAAAGTTGGCATCTAGCTAAGGTATTCAAAGGTTCAAAATTCCAAAACAAATTCAAGAAGAAGAGGCTGATGACAGTGAAGATTTGGATGACAAATTAGATTACCATTTTTTATTTTTTTTCTTTTTCATTTTATATTGTTTTGTTATCAAATTATTTGTTGTTTGTTATCTAATTCTCTACAAATAAAATACATTATTATATAAAACGCCAAAAACTACAAACACCAAAACGCTAGTAGTATGAAAACTGTGAAAACGGATGCTGGCAAAGCACCTTGTCAATGTATTAAACGCCAAAAAAAATCGATTAAACGCCATAAAAAACATTTGGTCTTATTGTAATCTTATGAAAATATTAATGACTCGTAGTGAATTATTATACAACGCCACAAAACGCCAAAAAAATGACCAGCAAAACGCTATAACGCCAAAAAAATTATCTATGTGACACAAAAACAATTAATTCAACACCAATTAGTTAATGAATACAATTAACGCCAAAATAATCTTAGACGCCAAAAATGAAGCAGCATGTTACACAAAATTGGGAAATAAAAGAAGATTGAAAAGACAAAAAAAACCCATCACGCCCTGATCATATCCCGCGCCACGTGTTGGGCCAGGATGCGTTCTCACCGTTATCACACTTTGGGGCGTTTTATCCTGTTCCCGTACCTATATATATAACTTGTCGTAATTGTAATAAAATATAAAGTTATATTTTTGGGTAAATCACACTTTCGTCATTTATGTTTGTACCGGATTGCAACGGATAGCCTTTAACTTCAATAATTACAATTATAATCATTTATTTTCAAAACTCGTTAAACTATACGTCCTTTAGTACTAACCAGATTAAAATTTTCAGTTAAGTTTATTTACTTAAGGTTATTTTGGTCAATTCACATTTTTATTTAAATGTTTAATAAATAAAACAAAAAAAATTGCATATACACTTCATTTTCCCAGTTTCTTAACCCTAAAACCCTAACCACCACATCTTGCCGCCACCACTCCAGCCACACCCACCGCCCCTAACCCTTTGCAGATCTGCAACCCAACTGTTTCTGAAAGTCAAATACACTAGAACTATGAAGATGAAAGTGAAATGGGTTCTTTGTATCTGATGGATATATTTTAGAAAAAAAGGTGTTTTTAGCTTCTTCAGTTCTTTTGTTTATTATTTTCAAATACCAACATAAGTTAAATTAAAAATATATAGCCATATATCCTACTGGGTAACCTGCGCTTCGGATTATGATATTATTCCTCTAGTGCCAACAAAAGTGAATATTAAAGAATGTATTAAATTACCTACAGATCATCGTGACATAATTCAGAAATGAAATCCCTAATCTTCATCTTCATCTTCTTGCATCCAACACATACTAAGGGGCTGTTTGTTAGCCTCTTAATGACCATTCAGATGCTATCTCTTAATGGTTTAAAACCTTTGAATGAATAAGAGGTAACCTCAAGTCTGAATGGTTAAGAGGTAACCTCTGAATGGTAAATCATCACATGTCACATTCTTCTACCTTCTCATTGGTAAAATTCTTAATTGTTCCATTAAGAGGTAGCCTCTTAATGACCATTCAGAGGCTACCAAACAGCCCCTAACTCAAAGAATCCACATTCCAGCTCATGTTTACAAACATCCAGCAGCTATTCTCCTGGAACTCCGCACTTCAATCCAAGAACTTCACCAAATCATCCCTCTAATCTCTTTCAAACGGTCTCTATCAAGAACACCTCTTTCAAACCTGAGATGAATACGGAATATGGGGTAATGAAAATAATCGTGTGGGGTGGGGACGATCCTCTCTGGGGTAGCGTTGGCTTTTCCGGCGGCAGTGCCGCCCCGGATCTAGGGTTTTCCATCGGACAAGTGCAACACCAAACCACCACCATCTGCGGTGGAGGTCGAACAAAACGGAGGTGAATAAGGGGAGGAGGGGTAGAGAGATAGGGGGAGAGTGGTGGTGGGTAGTTGATGGTGACGGTGGTGGGTGTTAGAGAGAGAAAGAAAGGAGTGAGGGAGAACTGAAGACATAGATGATGGGGGTGAAGGTCTTTTAAAAGATTTTATCATTTTTGTTTTGTTGAATTAGAATAGGAAAAGACTATAATACCCTTATATGCAATGCACATGCCACATTTAACTTAAAATTTTAACCTGGTTAGTGTTAAAGGACTTAGGGTGTAGCGAGTTTTAAAAAAAGGACCGTGACTGTAATTATTGAAGTTAAAGGACATCCATTGCAATCTAGTTCAAACATAAATGACGAAAAGTGTAATTTACCCTATATTTTTTTTTGAACGAAGATAGTTATTCTTCTACTTTACATCAACAATATTAAATTCTTCCTTTACCCTGTTTGAACTTGAGACATCCCATTTAAGAGGCATGCGCCTCTACCAAGCGGGTTAGTTATATAACAGTTAGAATGGAAAGAAAAAATGTAACTCAAAATTCCAAGGGGTATTATAATAACGTACTAATTGGTATATTCGATACCCTTGGATATGTCTGATACCCAATGGGTAATGCCCAACATATACTTGACGAGCATTAGGTTAGTTATGGGACATGGCTTTACAATCCAGTATGAGACTAGGATTATCATTATATATCTCATTATCATCCTAACCAAACTGATCAAGCTTGTAAAGTTAAGCGTTTAAAGTTATTTATGACTCAAAATGAGCTTTAAACATAAAAGTTTGAAAGGAGCCAAGCTCATGGCCAGACTTTCTTATGTTAAACAAGCATGTTTTAGTTTAGTTGAGCATGAGTTTCATCCGTTTTTACATTAGAGCTAGCTTCAATCCATGGATTAGCATCCAAATTCAGAAGACCAAAATCTTGAAGGGCCAGTTGAAATGCTACAACTATAGTGGCAGGTCTAGATGAAAATTCCAGTGTATACAGTGGCTGATCTACATAAAACGGAAATCTATTTTGCCTTCGCCAAGAAAGTTGAGGGGTATCTCGGACAACCCCAGACACTTGAATAGATCAGCCCTTGTCACCACGGCAACGCGCGGGTTTAATCCCGCTAATTATTATTATTATTATTATTATTATTATTATTATTATTATCGTGTTTGTAATGTTTTCAAAATTTTATTATTTAGAAGAGTTAATTGCCATTTTTGTCCCTGTAGTTTGTCCGATTATACCAGTTCAGGCCAAATTTCAATTTTGTACCATTTTCATTTCTGACATTTCATGAAACATGTTAGTTCCGTAAAAAAAAACATGAGTTAATTGTCATTTCCGTCCCTGTGTTTGTCCCATTATTCGATTCCACCTTAGTTTTTTGGACGGAACTTGCATGTTTCAAGAACCTCAGGGACGGAAACGAACATATTTGAAATTTGGTCTGAACCGACATAATTGGACAAACCATATAGACGAAAATTACACTTAACTCTATTAAATAGAATGTGTTATTAATTAAACATCCATTTTAGTTGAATGATTAACTATGTAGTTTGAATAGACGTGAGGTGGTTTGGTTGATTGCATAGGTAGTTTCCTTTGTTGCCGTTTTAAAAAGAAAATTTAAAAAAAAAAAAATAATGATAATAATTTCCTTTTGTTATATAAACCCACCCACCGGCCCACACCCGACAGTAACATATGCGTTCTTCAACCCTCCCTAAATTTCTCCCCTTTTTGCCCTAAAATTATTAGGGTTTCCCCCAATTCCTATCATCTCTCACCAATTCTCATGCATTCATCCCTCACACATCTATTAATCAACTTAGTCTACTTCCTTGTGCTGTTTTTATCGCTGATTGTGCTCTTTTTTGCTCTCGATCGAGGGTTTTTTCGCTTAATTCTGTTCAGTTTTTCTGGCGTTTTTGTTCGATCGTACTCATGCAGAAGCTCGCCAGTTACAGTGGTAAAGATCTACGTATTCTGTTGATTTTGATGTCAAGTTTGTATTTTTTATGTTCAGTTTATCGATTTTTGTTATAATTGTTGCTTTTTTGTTTATAAGTTTACTGATTGTGATTGTTTAGGTTAGTTTCTTATTGTGATCTAGATTGTTTAAGATATTTGGTTAGATTTTTGGTAGTTGCTCCTCAAAACATTATTATTTAAGAAAAATAGAAAATTAGAGAAAGTAAGTTATGATATGATAATTGAATTGGTTGGTTAAACATGATGTAATAATGGAAGTTTCAGTTTTTTTTTTTTTTTAAATTAGTCTGAAGATTTTGAGTAGTTAGTCCACTAATGTTTTGATTAGCCACTAAAATGTTAGTTGCCCTTAATTTGGATAGAATATTTTTAATTTTTGTTCATCAATTAATTAATTTATATTCATTTGTAGGAACTTTTCTGGATAATTATGTAAATGAACCCATGAAACCATTTATGAAAGTGATTGTATGAAAATTATTTAGGATTAGAAGTTTTAGTCTCATGTTTTATAATCCTAAAAGATGGTTAGGACTTAGGAGTTAGGACTTGTTTCATATTTGAGTGATTTTGATTTTTTTTTTGGTTATAGTTACAAAAATTAATTTATTGCTAACATTTTTTATGTGATTAATTGACAGGGGAGGGTGATTTTTCTCTTGGGAAATCAATGTTCCAAAACCCGATCGAATCGGGTATTTTCTCATCTCTTGGACATCATACGGAGGTGTATTCCTTACCTTGCAAGAGATCGAGAGTCAATGCACCATTTGTATTCAATGAGAAAGTTTATAAGAAACAAAAAACCACCATTGAAGTGCTTCCCGATGAATGCTTGTTCGAGATTTTCAGGCGCCTTGACGGAGACCAAGAAAGAAGCTCTTGCGCTTCCGTTTCAAAGCGTTGGCTCATGCTTTTAAGCACAATCCGCAAGGATGAATTTAGTCAAACTTCAGAGAATAAGTCAACCGGTGAAGATCTCGAAAACATCAACGGGCACCTCTCGAGATCTCTCGAAGGAAGAAAAGCTACAGATATCCGACTTGCAGCAATTGCGGTCGGAACTGCTGGTCGCGGTGGGCTCGGGAAACTTTCGATTCGTGGAAACAACGCAGCACGTGGCGTCACGAACGTCGGGCTAAAAGCTATTGCTCGTGGGTGTTCATCTCTTACGGGTCTTTCTCTATGGAATCTATCGTCAATTTCTGATGAAGGACTTGTCGAAATCGCTAACGAGTGTCATCACTTGGAAAAACTCGATCTTTGTAAAATTTCAGGAATCTCCAACAAATCTTTAGTCGCAATCGCAAACAACTGCCCGAACCTCACGGAGCTTTCGATAGAATCCTGCTCGAACATCGGTGACGAAGGCCTTCAAGCGATCGGTCAAAACTGCCATAACTTGAAGTCGGTATCGTTAAAGAACTGCCCGTTAGTTGGAGATCAAGGAATCGCAACGTTAATGTCATCAACAAGTTGTTCGTTAACAAAACTAAAGCTACAAGCTCTAAATGTTAGTGACATGTCACTTGCTGTTATTGGGCACTATGGGATTGCAGTTACCGACTTAGCTTTGACCAGTCTTTCGAAGGTAACCGAAAAGGGGTTCTGGGTTATGGGCCACGGTCAAGGGTTGCAGAAGCTGAGGTCGTTAACTGTTGCATCGTGTTTGGGTCTGACCGATATCGGGTTTGAAGCAGTCGGCAAAGGCTGCCCGAATCTGAAACAGTTTTCCCTTCGTAAATGTGCTTTCTTATCCGATAACGGATTATTTTCGTTTGCTAAATCTTCAATTTCACTCGAGAGCCTGCTTCTAGAAGAATGCCATCGGGTCACACAATGCGGTATCTTATCCATGCTCGTAAACCGTGACACCAAGTTGAAAAGTCTAACTTTAAAAAATTGTCTCGGTTTTAAGGATTTGAGTTTCAAAATCCCGTCATCTCGCTGCAATACCCTCAAGACTTTATCGGTTCATAACTGCCCGGGATTCGGGAACGGTAGTTTGATGTCGTTCGGGCAGCTTTGCCCTGAACTTCAACACGTCGAGTTAACTGGGCTGCACGGAATAACAGACAGCGGGTTTACTCCACTCATCAACTGCTGCGAAGCTGGTCTAGTCAAAGTCAACGTCACCGGATGCATCAATGTAACCGATAACGTGGTTTGTGAAATGTCTAAAGTGCATGGCGGGACACTCGAGGCTCTAAATCTTAACAGTTGCAGGTCCGTTACTGACGCAAGCATGGTTGCAGTTGCATCCAACTGCTTATTGCTAAACGAACTCGATGTTTCCGAATGCGGAATCACCGATTTCGGTATTTCAGCATTGGCCCGCGCGGTACAGTTGAATCTTAACGTTCTTTCGGTATCGGGCTGTCGTCTCGTATCAGACAAGAGCTTACCGTTTCTGTTGAAAATCGGCGGGTCACTTATCGGTTTGAATATCCAGCATTGTCACGGGATCAGCAATTCGTCAGTCGGTCTTCTAGTTGACCGCCTCGGGAATTGCGATATTCTTTCCTAAAACAGATCTCGGGTCAAGTAGTTCAAGTGTCTGTATCGGGTATTATTGTTATGTTTGATTAGTAAGTCGGGTTTTTTTACAGGTCTTGTGACAGGTGTCTCTTCAATCCGAAAGTCGGTTCTAGTTTTTCCGGGGGATTTGGCTTATACCTCTATTTTTTGCAGTTAATCGGTAACCGATTTTAACTGCTACAAGATTTTTTTGCCGTATTTCCTCGAGAATCATGAACTTACTTTTGGTTTTCGGATACACCTTTTGCAGTGGTCCTAGTTGTGTTTTAGCTTCTTATGAAGCTTTATTAGCGGGTACGTCTTGTCGTTTCACCTTTCGTGTCTAATATCATGTCATTATTGTCTTGTTTTCGGGTTGGTTGCGTAGTGTGTGATTCCTTGAAGCAAGTTTGTTATGATCTTGAGTTGAAACCGGTTTCGATAGAGGACGGTGTTGCGTTGTTTTTGTTGGGATTTTGGCATTGCACCTAGTATGTTATGCAGCCCAATTAAGTGTTGGATTTTTTTTCCTCATTTTTTCCAAGGCTTCACTTGTTTTTAATGTAATTGGAATCAGTATCTGCTATAATTTGTGATGTACTTATTATGCTATGTGTTATGAATGAAATAAGTCTGTTGTATTAAACACCCTTTTTGCTTGTGTTGTTTTAGTCTGCTGTAGGTCGCTTATGGTTATGGAAGGGTAGTGTATTCTTGGTTTGTGTTTCATGTCTGCCAGGTACAATGTTTTCAGAACCGGACCGGGCGTTAAACCGGTCTCTTTACTGGTTCATTGGTCGGACCGGTCGAGTTGGATAACATTTTATATAGGGGTGTGCATGGGTCGGTTTTGACCAAAAACCATAACCGATCGGTTATTTGGTTTTGATGGTTGTAGCGGGTCGGTTATGGGTGGTTAACCGTGTATTTAGCTTAATTAAAAATAGCTTAATTTTTATAACATGTAATAAATTGTTATTACATATTTGTATATATTAGTATATTACACAGTATTAAAAAATACATTTAATCTATAATATTAATACCAATTATTGTCGAATATTTAAATAAAGTGATATGATACATTTCATAATTCAAATAAACATTCAACCAAAACCATAAAATGATATGAAAAATCCATAAGTACTAAAAATCTTCAGTCAAAAACATCAAAATACAAAGATTTATTACATGTCGGTTCGGTTATGGTGGGTATGGAAAAAATGATAACCATAACTGACCCGCTACTTTCGGTTTTCAAAAAAACCATTAACCGACCCACCGGTTTTTTATTTGGTTCGGTTTTGTCGGTTAATTCGGTTTTTTGCACACCCCTAATTTTATATAATCTAATTATATAAATGGTATTATAAATTAAAATAAAAACAACTCATCAAAGTAAATGTTTAATAAATTGTAAATATAAAAAATCTTGCTTTATAATAAAAATAAAAAAATAACGCAACTTTAGTACATTTCAGTTTTTTTACTAGCCAACTCTATTTACTTTTCTAACCTTTCACATGCCTCTTTCTTTCTTTGATGATATTTAAAACAAAACCCTTTTAATTGTACTCTAAAATTTCATAAGCTTGATTCTTCGCCAGCCTCTACACTAGTATGAACAGATGAACTGCATCTTTCATTATCTGAGGTTTGCATCTTGTTTATTACAAACACTATTATTTTCATCTTCCACTTGGTATGAAGAGATGAACTCCATCTTTCGTTTTCTTCTTTTTGCCTTCGTTAACTTGCAGAGCTTCTCGTCTCAGGCCGAAAAAAGTTTCGGCCAGACCACTAAATAACACCGGTTTCCGACCAGGCCGCTGGCCACTGGTCCGGCCGGCCGGTTCAGTGTCAAAAACGACCCACAAACCGAACCGGGTAAGGTGGTGGTTGTCGTTCCGACCAGTTGAACCAGCCGGTCCGGTCCGGGTTTCATAACATTGGTCGGGTACACTAGTTGCTCGATTTCATAACATTTGAAATTCGAATTCAAATTATACATATTTATTTATTATATTTATATATAATACACATCTAACTTCAATTTGGGATATAGTATAAATTAATCTATAAATTTATTCTAAGTTATAAAATAGCCCATTACCAAGCCCAACTAGCCCATAACTTAACCCTATCTTCAATGTATCAATTCTAACATAACGTATTTGCATTAGCCACGATCATAACTTAACCTATTGAGACAATGATGCCACCATCACCCATCGGCCATAGCGCTGCTGCCCAACCACCATTCCCCATCCCCTATCACTGCACCAGCCACAATTCTGCATCTCCCAATAGGGCACAAGCCACCATCCCCCCTCCCCATCGCCGCACCAGCCAATATCACGCATCGCCTCACCAGTTTTTAACTTGTTATGTGATACTGTGATTTGTGTCTACTCTAAAATCTATACTTGGTGTTACAATTATAATTGTGGCAGCTTTTTATATATGTTAAATAAGTTTGAATCAAAACAAATTTATTCGAATTTATCTGAATTCGATTCGAATTCGAATTTTTAATCGAATATAAATCGATTTTGAATTTGAGTTTTTATTCGAATATGAATTCGTATCGAATTGGCCATTTTTTAATCGAATACGAATTCAAGCGAAAATAAAAAAAATTCAAAAAATTCAATTCGAGTAATTCGAAAATTCGTTATTCGATTCAATGAACACTTGACATATTATGCATAATGGCTTGGGCTTCTTGGGGGGGGGGGGGGGGGGGGGGGGGGTCAATTTAAAAACTTAGAACAATAAACTAAAAATTGATTTATACAAGTTCTATTATAGAAATAAGGTTTAGTTAAGCAGTTAACCAATAAATTGTAATTTGTATATCATCTTGTTTATTTAATGTTTTAAAGTATTTATTTTAATGTTTTTCACCATTTAACTATTTTTATTTTATTTTTTCATCAAAAATAATTCTCATTTTGTTGATTTGAAATAAAACTACAAAAGAAATTTTTTATTATGAAATGCAATCTACATTACAACAATGTCTAACATCACTATAAAAACACTCATGTTTACCTTCATTACTTTTACTCGTCGTCTCACCAGTCACAAATTGTAACACCAAGTTTTCGAAATTCTACCAACAGGGTTGATGGCCCATTGGTAAAAACAAATTCTTTAGAAACATTTAAGTTTAGAAATCTTAGGTTCATGTCTACAAATGACCCTTTAAAAACATTTAAGTTTAAAAATGTTGGGTTCATGTCCTACAAATTACACAATTAAAGAAATTTGTCTTTAGAAAAAGTATTCAAAATTCTCCCCACGGAAATTCTAAATACATAAAAAATGATAAATTGGATAACCTATAACACCCGTATATAAGGTGTAAAGCCAAGATTTATGACTATATCTTTATTAGGCCACCCGGGGGGCGGGGTGGCATGCATTTTGTCCGTATCACGCGTTATCCAAATTGAAACACCACCGCCACCATAATTCATCACTCGTTATATGAGATGCGTGATAAGGGGGGACGGGGTGGTCCGTTATACCACCCCAAAACGCGTTGAACCATCACGAAACACCGCCGCCGCCCAAAAAATAACGCGTTAAATTTTAAACGCGTTGATTGCATTACGCGTTAAATTTTAAAGCTTGCTCTGCATGTTGCAGTCTTCCTGCTGATAGTTCTGCATGTTGCCGTCTACATTTTTAACACGTGGCAGAATTCTGCAAGTTGCCGTCTACATTGCATAACACGTGTACTGATCAGTACATGGACATTAAATGTGACAGAATTCTAAAAGTTAAAATTAAAAAATTTTGGGAGTGATAGAATTTCATCACTAGTGATACCACCCCCCCTACATTTCTATCACTAGTGATAGAAATTTGGTTGATGACATGGCACGATTTTATTGGACAGTGTAAGTGATAGAAACTATCACTAGTGAACCACCCCTCCCCCCTAAGCTTTTGGGTCTTGTTTCATGTTTTATTTAATTGCTTTGTTGGGTTATTAGGGTTGTTGTGAGTGATGGGTATTTCCACTAAAAAATGTTGTGAATGATGGAATAAAGCTCGATGACGTGACGGAACTTAATTAAAAGTTGTGAGTGATAAGTTGGTGGTGAGTAATGACCACCACTACTCCCCTTAGCACCCTGAAACAAACTAATTAATTATTTAATTGGTTCTAGTAAGTTCCGAAAAGAACACTCCCTTGTTTGGGTGAGTGTACAGGAGACATGTTCAAATGAAAACAGCATAAATATTTGAGAGCTATTTTATAAATAATGGATACGTTTCATTAGGGAACACTAAAAAAATAGGAAACAGAAGAACACTCTTAAAAATTATACTTAACATGTTAAAAATTAGACTTTTCTTTATTTTTTACGGTGCTTTTTTCTTATAAATACATGTAGAAACATTTTTAATAAAATAAAATAAAACAAAAACTAAAAATATAAAAAAAATGTTTAAAAAACAGTTAAAAAATATATATATATCTTATAAAATTTACTTAACATGTTAAAAATCATTTTTTTTTTTTTAAATCAGCGTTTTCCTTGTAAAAATGGGTAGAAACTATTCGAATAAAAAATAATTTTTGTAAAAAAAAATTGCAGCTATTTTTTAACTGTTTTTTATATTTTTATTTTTTGATTTTTCTTATTAAAAATGTTTCCACAAGTATTTATAATAATAAGTGCCGAAAAAAATTTTAAAAATTGATTTTAACATGCTAAGTTAAATTTTTAAGAGTGTTCTCTAGTTCCCCACTTTTTTAGTGTTCCCAGATAAACCTCACACTACATCATATAATATTTTTTTTTTATCCAATTACATGTATTCACTAGTGAATGACTGAATACACTACATAAGATATTAGTTGGTGACTACATGTTTTTTGTTAACATGTAAAAGGTGATTCTAATCGGACAAGTAAAAGGTGATTCTAAATTTTGAACTGGCAAACACATATCTATATGTGTGTATCATATCTCACCTCTAACAAAGTAGAATTGATGGCAATACGAAACTGGATATTTAATAATAAGAAATACAAAAAATTATGTAAAAGTTGATTGAATAAATTCAACGTAAAAGGCTTAATAATGAAAGTTGATAATATGTTTAACCAACTTTAGGACCCGTGGACTAAACATGGGTTAATAAAAAGAAACGGATGTATCACGTTTAACATATAAAATGTGAAGTTGGTACATAAATATTAAATTAAAAGGGAGTAAATTACAAGTTTTGTCCTTTATATATGTCCCAAATTGCAGGCGCTGTCATTTGTCTTTAAAATTGATGAGTTTTGTCCTTAATGTTTGCAAATCTTGCACGTTATGTCCTTTAGGCCAAACCCAGATAGATTTTTTAGTTAAATCTGGTCATGTGCAAGGCACATGAGGGCATTCTTGTCTTTGAGCTTTCCAGGGGCTAGTTTGTAAATAACTTTTATTAAAGGGTCATTTTGTACAATTTAAAAACAAAACATTATATAGACCTACAGACCACCATCACCACCTCCCGGTACCGTCACCGCCACCACCTGGTTACCACCAACCCCAGCCACCACCTCTGACCATCACCACTGCCGGAACTCCATAATTCGAGATTATAGACCAATTCTTCAAGTTTTTACTAGATTTTACGTGAATTAAAATAAACTCATTTACCAAACCAAACGAATTCAAAAAACTATACCCAAAATCTACTTGACCAACCTCATATTAAACAACCACAAACCAATCGGTCTGGGCAGGTGGTGCTTGTATCCACCATGAGAAAAGGGGTTTTACATTAAACAAGAATATACCCAATTGCATAAGTCTATTCATACCTCTGATTTTGAAATCATCTATTTTATGCTGAACAATTCAATAATAACAATGAATCAAACAAAATCACTACTCATTCCAACAATTCTCACCATATCTCATTATCTACAAAAATCCATTTAATTCGTCGGAACTCCATGAACAGGCTGCTAAATCAGAAATTTAACCCCCTTTTCCTTATCCAAACACCCCCAATTTGAATTTTTTTTTCCAGCCAAATCAGCAACCACTACCCCATCCTCACCGGAACCCTAACCCTAACCACCGCTAACACCGTCACATGCAGCAACTACTGGAGCCATTAATTCAAGAACTACTGGAGCCATTAATTCAAGAACTTCAAAGCTCAACTTGAAAATTCATGAAACCAGCTTATAACTACTCTTCCCCTGTATCTTTCTTCTTTTTCTTCTTCTTCTTCTCACTTGCTTACTTCTTGACCACCGACGCACTAACACCACCTCCGCCACCGCACTTAACCCACCACCACCACCGCCGTCGTACCTAACCCGCCGCCGCCCCTAACTCACCGCCGCCACACACCACCTTCAATCTGTTACCACCACCGACACACTAACACCACCTCCACCACCGCACTTAACCCACCACCACCAAAGCACCAACACCACCACCACCGCCGTACCTAACCCACCGCCGCCCTAACCACCGCCACACACCAGCTTGAATCTGTTACCACCACCGCCGCCCCTAACCACCGCCACACACCACTTCAATCTGTTGTTAGAGAGAGAAGAGTTGAGTGAGAGAGAGGAGAGAGAGTTTATTAGATGTTAGAGAGAGAGAGGAGAGAGAGTTTGTATATATAGTGTTTTACTTTTAAGTTTGTACAAAATGGCTCCTGAATAGAAGTTCTTTACAAAATAACCCCTGTATAGTTGAAATGACAAGAATACCCTCATGTGCATTGCACATGATCAGATTTAACAAAAAAAATTAACTGGGTTTGGCCTAAAGGACATAACGTGCAAGATTTGCAAACATTAAGGACAAAACTCATCAATGTTAAAGACAAAGGACATCGCCTGCAATTTGGGACATACATAAAGGACAAAACTTGTAATTTACTCATTAAAAGGAGAATCGTTGTATCCATCATATTCACATTTGCTTGAAAATTTTGATATACATATAATAAGTGGGGTAAGATCAAATAAAAAGTTTATTTTGCCTAAGTAGGATGAGAAGAAATCTTAACCATTCATTTTTCAAATCAATGGTTAAGATGAAAGTGTATGAGAAAGGAGGAGTGTAATGGTATTTTGGGAAAATCCTATTTATGAATTTTCTCTCTCCACATGCAAGACACATGTATATTCTAACCCCATTTTTTAAACGTTCATAACTTTTTTATACGACATTATTTTTTCATAAAAATTTCACCGTAAAATCGAGCGTCTTTTTATCTTTAATTTGAGTACCATATTGTTATATAAAATATGAAGACTAAAAAAAGCCACTAAAATGTGTTGTTTTTCTATATTGTATAACATTTTTTTGTGCTGTATTTTTGTACTATTTTTTTGTGCTAAATTTTTTGTGCTGGATTTTTTTGTCTGAATTTTTTTTCTCAATTTTTTGTGCTGGATTTTTTTGTACTACATTTTTTGCTGAATTTTTCCGTGCTATATATTTTGTACTAGATTTTTTTTGTGCTATATTTTTTTGTACTATATTTTTTTGTGCTATATTTTTTTGTACTAGATTTTTTGTGCTATATTTTTTTTGTTGTATTTTTAAAAAACAAAAGGGGTGCCACATGTCATTTTCACTCATATTTATAAGTACCAAAATGCCCTTCATTCCTACATATTAGGAGTGCCACATGTCATCATCACAATCCTTCTTAGGCTACTTAGGCAAAATCTACTTTTTAGTGGATCATTCCCCATAAGTTATATATATATATATATATATATATATATATATATATATATATATATATATATATATAGAAACGGGATCAGGAGAAAACGGCAAAAAGTGTGAGAATGTTGAGAACGCATCCTGGCCGAACACGTGGCGTGGGGCATGATCAGGGTCCGAGGGGTTTTTTTTGTCTTTTTAGTATTCTTCTCCTTTCAGGATTTTCGCGTTTGACATGCTTCTTTATTTTTTGCGTGCAAGATAATTTTGGTGTTTTGTAGATTTATTAATTATTTGGCATTTTATTGTTTTTTCTGAGATTTCTTCTCTTTGAGTTAGATCTTTTTGTGCCACAAAGTTAATATTTTGGCGTTATGGCTTTTTCCATGTCATTTTTGGCGTTTTGTATCTTTTTGTTAATAATTAATTACCATATATTAATATTTTAAAAAATTACAATTACTCGGAAATCCAAATAATCTAATAGTCTTCCGTAGGTGGGATTACATCAGAGATGTACCCATCGCTTTGTTCTTCACTTTCTTCAGATTCTTCATCATCAAATTTCATTTTTGCGTATAACGCCATTAGCTCGTCTCTTCTTTGCTGCAGCCTATTTTTGTATATCAATGTATCCTTGGATTTTGGATCGTTTGAAGGTGTTAAATCACAGAGTTGTTCAACGATAGATAGCAACCATGTCTTCAACATTTCTTCCATTGTTCTTGAATATTGCACCCCGTTTTTATACGTTACTTCAAGTGTTCCTTCTTCCTCATTCAATACCCAACTGCTAAGTTTTGGTATTTGTGTATCTTCAATATCATCATCATCTTCATTATCTTCTGCTGGAAACTTTCTCTCCAGTCTTTTTATTACAGTTCTAGTTCTTTCACAATCGTTGTCTCTTGGAACCCCAAGGGCCAGGATATCCTTCTGAACATTTTCATTCATTCCCATTATGGCTTTTATTGTTCTTACCTTTACCCTTCTCCTGTCAGCGAACTTTATGATGAATCTTTTTTCTTTCCTTTCAAACCTCCATGCAATAACCTTAGCCATTTTTTTAATTTTTTTGGCATTTTGGAGAATATGTGGTGTTTTAGTTTTTTTTTTGGCGTGTTTGAGCTAGGGTTCTGATGGTCTTCTTTTATATTGATTTTTTTCCCGCGTATAACAGGTAATTATGGCGTTTTGAAAAGGATAAATAAATTTAATATAATAAATGTTAGTAGTTATGTTTTCCGTCGTTTCATTTTACTGTTTTTTGCAGTTTACCGTGTTTTGTTTTAAGACTCAACTGTTTTAATGGTGAAACACGTCAAATCTTTTTGACGGCTGTAATTATGGCTTTTTGTTTTCCAATGGCGGTTAGATAACTATTGGACTTCTTTTTGTTTTATATTCTTTGCCCAATGTTTCACTCTTTTTTTTTATAATATTAGTTGTTCAAATAAATTTTATTATAGTTTGTTAGTTTTTTGGGGGCTTTTTTATGGCATTATGGCGTTTTACACGTATTTGTTAATTTTGGCGTTTTATTATATTTTGGAAAATTTACACTTTTCGTCCTTTATGTTTGTACCAGATTGCAATGGATGACCTTTAACTTCAACAATTACAGTCACAGTCCTTTATTTGGAAAACGCATTGCACCCTACGTCCTTTAACCCCAACCTTGTTAAAAATTTTAGTTAACTCATGCATGTGCCCTGCACATGAGGGTAGATTGGTAATTTTACTCCTTTGTTTACAAAATAAATATATATATATATATATATATATATATATATATATATATATATTATAAATACACATAAAACCCTTTTCACTTCCCTCAACCATCTCTCTATCCAACCTCCACCACCACCGCCGTCGTATCCAACAACCACCACACCAAATCCGTCCACCAAGCCCAACCACCACCACCATCGAATCCATCCACCACCAAATCTTATTGTGAATTTTCGCTTCATTTTCAGTCAAGATTCAATTGACCCACATTAGAAAATCTTGAATTCCATACGGGTTTGTGAAAAAGTTCACATCTTGTTGTGAATTACTGCTTCAATTTCATGTTTATTGTGATGGTTTATGTATGCAAGATATGAGTGTCTCTGTTTTTTTTTTTGGAAGACGGCAATATAAGGGTATTATTGTCTGGGTTTTGAAAAATATTAAATTTGGGGAAAATGAATAATAGGAAAGTTAGGTTGTGATTGTGGTGGTTGGGTGGTGAATTTGGTCAAATGCTTGTGGAGAAAAGGTACAGTGAGAGATGGGGAGTTGCAGAGAGTGAAAGGAGAGGGAGGGTGATTCATCTCACATATATTTTGCTTTTAGTTATATTAATATATTTCAACCTGCAACTTGCCCTTTAAACTTTGAGTTCATGAACTACACGATCATCACCAGCCGTTGCTTTTAAACTTTGAGTTCATGAACTACACGGCTTGATATGCCCTGCTTTAGCATGAGGAACAGGAAGGAACATATATGTAATATGTTCAGAGATGGTGGTGACACTGGCGTCCAACGATAATGAATGATGGTAGAGGCTGGTTGGAGAGAGAGAAGATTGGCTGAGAGATTCTAGGGTTAGGGTTAGAGTTGGAGAATTGGGGAAGATGATATAAATGTAATATTTTTGGTTTTATTTATTAATTATTAATGAACATTCTAAATAAAAACATAAAATGACTAGAATACCCTTAAGTGGATAGACATAACTGAAAATTTTAACCTGGTTAGTGCTAAAGGACGAAAGGTGTTATGCGTTTTCCAAATAAAGGACTGTGACTGTAATTATTGAAGTTAAAGGTCATCCATTGCAATCTGGTACAAACATAAAGGACGAAAAGTGTAATTTACCCTTATATTTTTCATTATAGCATTAATATTATTTTGTTGTTTATTAACTGACATTACAGATCAAACAATAGAGAAAGAAAATAAAAAAAAAGTAAAAAAAAAACAAAGCAGAAGCAATTTATGATTTTAAATCTTCAGTGTCATCAGTCACTTTTTCTTTTGAAACTACAAGAAATGTGACAAATAAATGGCGTTTTGGGTTTGGCATTGTTTATATTCTTTGTTCATGTGTTGAGGTGTCTTTGTTGATGTTGGAGACATATAGCAACCCCCTGTGGGTGGATGCTATCTGCCACTGGTATAGGTCTCTTCTTATCATCCAAACCTTCTTCAGGAACAAAGATGACAGTATGACATATAGGTGTCATCAGTCCCACTTTTTTCAATTTTGTCCATCTCATGCAGCAAAATCTTTCTACACTTTCATTAAAAATCATTAATTGAAGCTTCATGCAGAACTTTACTGAGGATCAAAAGAAAAGATGTTTGCTGTCGTTGTATTTTGTGGCGTTTTACATTGAGTTGTAATTTTTTTTTAGCAACCACTGTGTGTTTTTTTGGTGTGATAAACGGAAGGTGGTGAGGCGTTTCTATTTATAGAATTTTTTTGGCGCGTAGGTTAGGCGGGATGTTAATTTTTATAACAAAAAATGTAATTAACATTTATCCGGATGTAAACTTTGGCGTTATATATAATGGCGTTTTTGTAGCCAGAGAGCTTAAATTAAAACACAGAAAAAAAGTACGCAGTGATAAAATTGGCGTTTTGTATTTATTTGGCGTTTTATTTTCAATGGCGTTTTATGTGAGGAATTGTTTTTTACCTTTTTACCCTTAATGACGCCCGTCCACGTAATAAAATTGGTGTTATTTACTAAAATGCCACCGCGCCAATCTAGTCCATAGATTGTTTTGATCGGACGATCCATAAGCGTTCTCTCCGTTCTCACACTTTTGAGCGTTTTCTCTAAATCCTGACCCTATATATATATAGGGTGGGGTTCTAGAGTAAACGCTAGTGTATTTGCGAACTGAGTGAACAAATCTTGGCCATTGATTTACACACGTGGATGGCTAGGATTTCATCATCAAATCCTAAAATACACTAATGTATTTCACCATCAAATCCTGGCCATTGATCTACACACGTGTATGGCCAGGATTAGTTCACTCAGTTCGCAAGCTACACTAGTGTTCACTCTTGAACCTAATCCTATATATATATATATCGCTTAACGTAGGACCGGTACGTCACGAAATTACGCACGTTCAATGGAAAATCACGTACGTTATAAATCTCAGAAAAACAAATCACGCATGTTGGGCATATGAAATCACGCACGTTAATCGGCATTCCCTACTCCCAGATCAAAAAACGCAACCGCTTTTCTACGATCTGAAACCACTGTTAATGCCCTCTGACTCCAATCGAATCAAAGTTTGGTCATGTTCCTGCATCCTCTGTTCTATGGTCTGAAGCAAAAGCTTTGTCGTGTTCATCCTCTGTTCTACTGTTTTTTATTTCATGTCGACGTTTTTGCAGAAACTTTTCTAAATCAATGATGAATTTGACCACATTTCGATGAAATTGACCGAACAATGGCCAATTTGAACTGAAACGAAAAGAAACTTGAACCGAATTGGAACCCAGATTGAGTCGTGAATTGCCTGGAAACTTTGTGTAAAATCACGCATGTTATACTGTAAAATTACGCATGTTGTCGTACGTAATGTACGTTAAGCCGTAATGTACATTACACTTTCTCTCTCTCCCTCTCTCTATATATATATAAACGGGATCAGGAGAAAACGCTCAAAAGTGTGAGAACGGTGAGAACACTTCCTGACCTAACATGTAACAACCCGCACGTTCATGCGTTGTTACTACTCGTTACGCCTAGCACCAGAAATTCGGATCATAATGTAACTATATCGCATACATCACTATATCGCAGTATTTTTGCATACTTTATCGCTATCACATCACATTGCACTTGCTGACAACCACGATGATGTCGAGTGAGGACCAATTATACCCTCCTTGATAGTCGTGATGTGTCGCAATGAAACACAATACTCAAAAACGCACTCGCTGGCACGCGTAACTCGATTATTGCAAGATTGAAATATGGATATGTATATACGACCCAATGTGACTAATTATGATAAATATATGAAAATGTGGATGAAAATGTGTAACCAAACTATCGCAATGCTTAACGATCGAAACGAAACGCCAAAACTCAATTCACAGGAGGCGTTTGATCAAATGACAATTCGATCGAATGGCTATCCGATCGGATTGCCATCCGATTCGACACCTTGCATCACCTTCCCTCCTCTTCACCTATAAATAGCACTTGTCACATCACTTGAACAGTGATGTTACAGCTCTCACTCGACCAGCACGCTTTGGGGCTATTTTCTCTCAATTTCTCGTGATTCTTGTAAGTTTCCAACCTAAATCTTGTACTTCTATGATCTACGCACACTTATTCATATTTTTCACCGTTGAATCTTAACTTTTAACCGTGAAATCAGTGGATTTGAGGTGTTCTAGGATGATATCATCATGGAGTTCTTATGAACTTCAAGCTTTGGCCTCATTCCACCAAGAACAACTCAGATCTGAAGAATTTCCACATGACTAAACAATGTACTCGCATAGATCTACACATATTCATGGTTAAAAGGATTGAAAGATGGTTTTCCAACTTTCTTTCAACTCTTTTACACTTAATGCACTTAAAACCGATAGAATCGGAGCTTGTACCGACCTTCTACTCATTCTTAGTGTCGTATTGGTTCAAGATCTGGTTTCTATCAAAGAGACAACCGATTTCGGGTTAACCAAGAACGACCGTCATGAACTAGTAAACTGGTCAAATTTGGGTGATTCCTATCCGATCGGGTCACTTGGTTCGAGATGGGGTTTCTGTTTAGCACGTCATAGCACCGTCTCGATCAAAACTGCAAAAACCTTCAAAAAAATAATCAAGTGCCAAAGACGATCAGATCGTTGGGACGGATTTCCGTCTGATCGGACAGCCATCCGGTCGGACAGCCATCCGGTCGGACAGCCATCCGGTCGGACAGCCATCCGAACGGACAGCCATCCAATCGGATTGCACTTGGTTCCATACTTAAAACTATTTCTCAAATTATTCAAAGGATCTGAACGTTGAAACGGATGACCACCCGATCGGATTGCCACCCGATCGAGTGACCATCCGATCGTGTGACGTTTGGGACTTAAACAATTTTCAACCTAATGAATTCCAAACGGATTGCCACCCGATCAGGTGACCATCCGATCGTGTGACGTTTGGGACTTAAACAATTTTCAACCTAATGAATTCCAAACGGATTGCAATCCGATCGAGTGACAAAATGTTATGAATTTGTTCTCACTAAAGTGTCCTACCAATCGGGTTTCCTTCCGATCGAACAGTCGTTCGATCGACCTGAAGGGTAGAGATACTTCTCTGTTTTCAAAATGCTACAACGAAAACTTCAAAGTTCAAGCCATCATACACAAACACATCTTCACCAAGCAAGGTGACAATCCGATCGGATGGCCAGTCGTTCGGGTGGCAATCCGTTCGGATGGTCATCCGATCGGATGGCCATTCGATTGGATTGCCACACGAACGACTGGCCATCCGACCCTTGGCTCACCCTCCACCGTTTAACGCACTATTCAACGCTTACGCTATCAATCTGTAATCAAGATAATCTCAGACGCACTCCCTTCAATCCAACCAAGTTGTGTTTACTTGCTGAACACCGACTGTGAGTATACTCGAACCCTTTTTATCGCATTTTGGATGTAACATACGTTTCTATCAAATCAAACTTATCAAACGAAATATTCAATCAAACTGTTTATCACTTGCGAATAACTGATATGCATATTTACACGTGATGCTACTTACACATGTGTTAGGACTTATACTCGCGAGGTCCCGCCTTAACTAGTATAGTACTATAGCACCCGACGGGGTCTAGATAGGATGAATAGCAATCGCAATCGCAGCTCAAGTGACTTAGCTGGTAGTATCAGTCTTGTATGCACGTATGTTGAGGTATCTCGTTTATGTATTTAGTAATTCGCAGCACTTTTAAACTGTTTACGCTACTCTATCAAAACTTGTATACTGGCCAATACTTTTGTATTGACGTTGTTTTAACGTATGTTGCAGGTTTAGTCAGAGTCTACATCAAATCAAGCTAGGAAGTCTAGAAACTCACCTAAATTCTATGTTGTCAGATTTGTATTGTTCGAAAGGACAAGAAATCTGTGATAACTTATGTGAATGTATGGTTTATTAGTATGGGATAATGAACGCATTAAATACTGTCACAATATAGTTCTTATGGATTCTCTTGAGCAATCTGATTCACCTAGTGCCGCGCCCCGATGATTTCGCCATCGGTTGGGGTGTGACAGTGAACGGATTGCCACCCGAACGACTGGCCATCCGATCGGATTGCCATCCGATCGGATTACCATCCGACCCTTGGCTCACCCTCCATTGTTTAACGCACTATTCAACGCTTACGCTATCAATCTGTAATCAAGATAATCTCAGACGCGCTCCCTTCAATCCAACCAAGTTGTATTTACTTGCTGAACACCGACTGTGAGTATACTCGAACCCTTTTTATCGCATTTTGGGTGTAACATACGTTTCTATCAAATCAAACGTATCAAATGAAATATTCAATCAAATTGTTTATCACTTGCGAATAACTGATATGCATATTTACACGTGATGCTAGTTACACATGTGTTAGGACTTATACTCGCGAGGTCCCGCCTTAACTAGTATAGTACTATAGCACCCGACGGGGTCTAGTTAGGATGAATATCAATCGCAATCGCAGCTCGAGTGACTTAGCTGGTAGTATCAGTCTTGTATGCATGTATCAAAGATTTACAAAACTTTTAAACGAGCTCGAGTGACTTAGCTCGATGTTTCCTCATACGAGAGGTTTAAAAGTTTACCCAATGAAAGATTAAATGATACATATCAAAGATTTACAAAACTTTTAAACGAGCTAAATAAATTTGGTATAACAAAATCAAATAATGAAAGAAACATAAAATTTCTTGATGCTTTACCTAGAGAATGGAGAAGTATAACCATGACTTTGTCCTCAACCTTAGAACTAGGAAATATGAGTCTTCATGACTTATATAGCATCTTGATCCCCAGAGAGGAAGAAATATTTGAAGAAACCATTCAAAAAGGGGGGTCTTTAGCTCTTATCTCAAACTCACAAAGAACAACACCTACCAATGATAGACAACCATCAAACAGCCAAAATCTTGAAATTTCTGATACATCATCAGATTTTTCAGCTTTTGCTGAAGCAATAGCACTGCTCACCAAAACATTTGAGCAGAGGTTGATGGGAGGAAGCCAGAGATACCAGAGAAGTGTCAGAGGGAGGATGGATGGAAGATCTAAGAAGGAAAGTAGATCTAAGGATAAAGGGAAGGTTGAAGTTGTGTGTTACAAGTGCAAGCAAAGAGGTCACTATGCATCAGAATGCAAGACAAAGAAGCTCAAGGATGTTGCTTATTATGAGAAAAAGCTAGAAGAAGCAAAGAAGCAGCAACAAGTTAGCTTAATTGCAGGAACAGATACATGGTTATCTGATGATTCTTCTGATGATGAAGAAAAAGAAATGGCAAATTTCTGCCTCATGGCACTTTCTGAAGGCCTACCATAAACTTTAGAACAAAAGGTAAACTTAGACAATCTTGATCTTGAACATAAGCTAAACAAGCTCATGTCAGATTTTCTAAATCTGCAAGAAAAACATCGATCAGATATTAAAAAATCTGATGAGTTACAAAGGACCATAAATAAAATCATTCTTGAAAACCAATTACTTATAGAAGAAATTTTAGATCAAAGAGCTAAAATTGAGTTCTATGAAAATGAAAGAAAAGATCTTTACAAGAAAATCAATGATAAAGAAATCAATGTAAGAGGTTTTCAACAAGCCAAAGAATTCATAAATTTCATTGAGTCCACACCAAAGAACAAAGGAGAGGGTTTAGGATATGTAAAATCAAGAGGAAGTAAACCCATTGTCTTTGTAAAAGCAACCCATCAGATTTCTGATAAATTTTCATCAGAATCTGATTCTGAATCTTGCAAGTCAACCTGTTCTGAATACTCTTTTGAAAAACCAAACTTCAAAGCAAACATAAGTGAATGCAGTCAAGAATCTTTAAAGACTCCAGAAGCAGTTCACTCATATTTTCAAAATTATCCACTCATTCCATCACAAGAAAGAATATCAGAAAATTCTGATAAATCTTGTATGTGTGTTGACATACTGAAGCTTGTTCAACACCATCTCCAAAAAAAATGTAAAATATGTTTATGGCTCAGCATATAACAGAATTTTTGATGAAAGGCCAGTAAGAGAAAATAATCTGTTTAAAATCTCATCAGAAAAAGTACCCAAGCAAGCCTGGGTACCAAAAACCCTCTAATTTTTCCATTTCAGGACCATCATGTGCAGCAGATCTGGTACTGCGATTCAGGAAGCTCCAAGCACATGACTGGGGACAGGAGCTTACTCAGCAACTTTGTTCCAAAGCTTGGTAGAATGGTAAATTTTGGAAATGGAATAAAAGGGAGGATTATGGGATATGGATGCATAAGGTATGGATGTTTGACCATAGAGAAAGTAGCCTATGTTGAAGGCTTAAAGTACAATCTGCTAAGTTGTGGTCTGTTCTGTGATAAGAGTCTTTCAGATAACCTTATCACCAGGAAAATGCTTGATAAACTGTTTTAGTGATAATCAAAATCATATATCTGATAAAACACCAGAAAATCTGATAAATTATCAGAAAATCTGGTACTTCAACAGAATTTCTGATATATCATCAGAATATCTGATATATCATCAGAAATTCTGGTATTTCATCAGAAAAACATGGTGGATTTTCAGAATCTTCATAATTCAATAGAACAAATTCCTGCATGTCATCATCCTTAGTCATATCTTTTGATAGTATATTCATAGATTGTAATTTGGCGTTTTTTTTCCTGTATTTATTTTATTTTTGCTTTAGTTAGTGGTGATAACATCATTTAACAGAAAATTTCTGGAAACTCGCTAATGGTTATGAAACTTTCTCTCTCCTTCATTAATAACACCCCATCAATATTAAGGAGATTGAAGTGACATATTGGTAGGCAATCATGATATATTATCAGAAAATGGCCGCCTAAATCATTTAATGCAGGAGAAGTGAAGAAGAAGCTTAGCTTTGTTATAGCTTTTGTCTCCTGATAAGTCATTAAATAACAGAGATTGTGGTGAACAAAATCTATAAGTTGGTAGATACCATTTATGGCAAATTTTAAGTTTTCTATAAAGGATCACCACTTTGAGTTGAAACTGTCATCCTCACACACACAAAAAAAAAACTCTAAAACTTCATCTTCTCCTTCACCTCATACTTTCTCACACACACAAAAATGTCTACCATCAAAGCTGAATGCTTCCCACTTATCTATCATCCTTATGACAATCTCAGATTAAGGACCAACCTGGAAGGTCCTCAATGGGAAGGATGCCAAACTATGCTAAAGATGATCATGGGGAGTAACTTGAAGTTTGCCCTCACTGCCAATATATCTGTTCATCCAGAAATTCTTCAAATATTCTGGAAAAATGCAACTTTATCAGAATATGAGAACAGAGAACAGATGGCTATCGAGAGTGTGGTGCTAAATAAAAAAATTCTATTAAATGAAGCCACCATCAGGACGGTTCTACAACTTAATGATGATAATGATGTCCTGATGTTCACAAGGGCACAAAAAGATGAAACCTTGCAGCAAATGGGTTACCATACGGAAACCCCACAACGAGCAATCAACAAACATGGCTTTATCAAGCCATGGCAATATCTGGTCACACAGATGGGTGCATGTTTTTCAAAGAAGGTCATCAATCATCATGAAGTATCTCTTAGATTGATGGAACCCATACGAGCACTTGTACTTAGAACACCTTACAACTTCTCTCATTACTTGATGAGAGATTTTGCAAGTAACATGTGGTCTGGCAGACCATTCTTGATTTATCCTCGTTTTCTGATGAAGATAATCATGAGCCAGCTAGGCTTTGGAGGTGTTCCTGCAAGTTTTCCAAGAGCAGACATGAGACTTCAAGAAAACATGAATCTCAGCATGCTCGTACCCACCAATCAGAATTTTGGATTGGTAACTGATCTGTTATTGCTCCTTGATATGGAACATGGAGAAGGGATAGATCTTGATTAGGCTTTTCTTTGCTTAAACCTTGTTTATGTAGATAGTTTGCATGTTAATATGTTTATATTGTGTGCTTCTTATATTGCTTTGTTGACAGACTTATGGTTTGGGAAATGGGTAAAGAAAATGAGAAACATGATCATCAGAAATCAAAAGTTTGACACAAAACTCTAAGTTTCTGATGACAGGAGACAAAATCTGGTAATTCAAACTTAAAATGGATCTATAAATTTGTTTTTTCTGGTAAAACTTCAAAATGATAAAATGCTTTAGAAAATATCAGAAAAAGCCAAGAGACCTGGATGCCACCAGAAAAACAAATGTGAGTCTTCTGATCTTATCTAATTCCCTCTCATCTAAAAAAAAAAGGTACACCTCTAAATCAATCAAAAGAGAAACTTCAAAATCTGTTGAAAAGGGTCACAAATTTAGGGGGAATTTCAATTGAGAAATTCTGTTGAAGAAAGTTGACTTCTGTTGACCACATCTGGAAGGTCAACAGAAGTCAAAACAAAAGAGAAAATATACTCTTAACAGAATCTATGTTGAATTTCTGATGACATCATCAGAATAGAACTTTGACTGATAAGGGAAAGAGGATGAAGAAAGCTAATTGGACCTCTTTACAAAATAGGGCCCACAAAGATGAAAAGGTGTCATATAACCGATAGCTTTCTCCAATCAAAATTCTGTTTAACACTTTCGTGAAGGAATGATTGAAGAAACTGCAAGTTGAAGGGGCATAACCACGATTACACGTTCAACCATCATTAAATATCTTGATACCCACGATCCAACGGTTACATTCTAAACCAAAACTCACATCACATGATCTAACGGTAATAAAGACAATTAATGATCTTTTAACCACCATTACATGGCACGTTCCATTTCCCCTCAACTCCATAAACCCACAATTCTCTGCTAAAACCCTCACTATATAACTCACACTTAGCAGAAATTCAAAAATCACTCACCTCCTTCACAAAAGCTTCAAACCAAAACATCCCCTGTTCCTCACTCAAACTCCAAAAATCCCTAAATTCCAAACTCTAATTCACAAAGATCAACAATGACAGAAGTAAATCTCAACATCCCAATCGTTCAACATGAAGTACCTTTTGTTGAAGACACATAATTTCTACCAATGAAGGAAAACAATCTGCTGATGAATACAGAGCATTCAGAATATGATGTAAGATGTCAGCTTCTGGTGGAATATCTTATGAAATGTCCAATCTCAGGAGCACAAACAAAAGGAAGAGAAGTACCAGAAAAGTTACTGCAGCAATTTGTCCACTCTTTTAAAGAAGATGAAGAGAATCATGTCTCTGCTCATGTATGGGGAAATGTTTTTGTAACATTAACCCCTGCAAGGGTAAGAGAATGGCTTGAACTTCCAATTCTTGAAAGTTACATTGAATCACCAAGCAGAGAAGAATTGATAAGCTTTATCATTAAGCTTGGTTACAAGAAAAAGGATATCAACAAAATTGGACCAATAAGAAGGAATGAATTGCCAGCCATCTAGCAAGTAATGATGGAAGTGCTAAACAAATGTCTCACATCAAAGATAAGAGGAACTTGTGACAACCCGAGTTTTCAAGGTCCTTCCCGACACGTTGCTTGTTTTCACAACTGTGTTTTATAATTCGTTGCGTTGTAACGGATGCGCTTTTGTTATATGATTATTTGGTTATTAATTGGTTTTATGATTTATGAATTGGAATAAGACTTTGTAAACTCAATAACTGTTTGGGAGACTTAACCCTTGCACTCTCTCATTTGACGAAACATTGGACCCCCGTTACAACCCGAACTCGACGAAACATAGGTATGTTTCGTCATCACCTCTACTCAACGAAACTTAGGGAGTTTCATCGCCCCATTGATGTTTCGTCATCGTCGTGTGGGCTTGTGGCCCAGGTGAGGCCCAAGCACACATCAGTTATATTTAACTCCCCATTATTCGCATATCATTACGTACGATCACAACCGGCGAAACCCTAGGCATTCTCTCCTTTGCACCCGACGGCAGTCACCATCTCTCCCGAAACTCTTGCTAGTTTCATCTCGTAACCGGTCAGTATATGATTATCCGATTAGATCTGCTTGCTTCACTGTTTGATTGTTTTGTGTTGATTTTGATTTACTAAGGATCTAGGGTCATGTTAGAAACTATGTCTGATATGTTATTAACTAGGGTTTGATGTGTGGTTATTAATTCAGAAAACTAGTAGATGCATGATAAGAACTCGATGGGTTTGTGTTGTTCGTGATCACTATGCGGCTTGATAATTCTAGATTGTTGAAATAATATTAGGTTAAATGTATTGTGTTGATTAGGGTTTCGAATATTCATTGTTTAAGCATAGAGATGGTGTGCACTCTCATAATCACCACACGGTTCCGTAATTCTGATTGCTAAACTTTGTTATGCTATATGTTGTATATGATTGTCGGATGTTTTATAGAGTTGGTTGAATGCCTGGATCGGGATTAGTTGATAAACCTTGATAATAGTAAGCCATTGGATCTAGGTGATTGTCGGTTACAAGTGGAATCTCATCACAAACCAGACGTGAAACACTGGTGTTTCGTCACCGGTTGACTTCGACGAAACAGTGGGAGTTTCGTCACCTGGATGTTTCGCCGAAGAGCATGCATGGATGTTTCGCCGTAGAGCATTCATGGATGTTTCGCATATTATTTGTTGAATAACTCTGCTTGTTGAATGATGATAATGTATATTAATGTGGTGCATATTATTTAAGTGCATGATAGTGTTGGGTAAGGATGAGGAAACTGTTATGACTCGTGTATCATTCACAGGGACATGTTGATTAGCATAAGAACTAGATACCTCTTATATGTGATACTCTTTGTGTGAATCAGTATGATATACATGTTGGTAGATGTCGAGGAGCATTAGAAGTAATTGTAGCTGGTGATGAGAACCTGATTTCATTCATAGTAATAGTAAACCCAACTGTTATGTGTTGCTGTGTACACAAACTGGGAACCCGATGCGTGTATGCATGTTATATAGTAAACATGGTGATGAATACTGTCTGCGAGAAATACGTGAATGTGTCTGTTACGAAACTGATAACATTGTTAACCGCGGTAGGGTTGGTTGATTAACTGGAACAGGTAACTTGTTAAATGCCGAGCAAATCTAAGGTGAGTTCACTGCTTTTTTTCCAAGCATGCGTCCTGGGGAGGGACATCTGGTAAACGTTCCGGGGAGGAATGTTGGGTTATTGGGATGTTTGTTAATACTCGCATATCTATCACCTAAGTCCCATCTACCGATCGTTTTCGGGGAGGCAACGGGATATTAGTTAATAGCGCTATTAGGTTTGGCACCCTCACACCGTACCGGGGAGGACGGGCGTGAACTAATTACCTTAACCACTTGACCATGTTTTGATAGAGACATTGGGGTTGGGCAAATAAATCTTGTAGCCATCCGCGGTAATCGAGTTAATAACAACATCAAATCAAATCGTTGAACTGTTTTATACTCATATTTGGTAACTAAACACGTTAATAAAACTTTGAACTCACCAGCGTCGTCTGACACACTTGTCTGCATGCTTGCAGGTTTGTAGGTTTATATCATTGGGACTTGCTGTCTGGGATGCTGGAGTGGTCATGGGTCGAGATACATGGAATCTCAATACAAGCTTAATGGTTTATGTACACATGATTTACGAAACACTTAACAAATGAGTTATGCTTCCGCTGTATACAATGAATGACATGTAACGTTTGTTTATGTTAATGAATGAAAGTTTATTTAAATATATTTATGAGTTCAATGTGATTGGTGGCTTGGATCCTGGTACGTCACACACCTCGCGGGGGTTTCCACATGTGGTATTTTTGGGGTGTGACAGAACTGATCAAGTCAGTCAAGCTATTCTGACAATCATGTATGGACTCATAACTGGGTTCAAAATTGATTATGGGTCAGAAATTTTTAACCTTCTCAAAAGATCAATCCTCGCCAGAAATGTAAGAATAACCTCACATCTGCCCTATCCAAGGTTAATCTCAGTTTTTTTTCTGAAACATTTGTTGAAAGGGACATGGAAATTCCAATTTTGGAAGATATCTGGAGTTCAAGTACCATGAAGGCCTGGAGTTCTAATCATGGATGGGAATCTGACAAAGATATCCCTGAGTTACTAGAAAGCATGCTATGCCTCATTGCACCAGACTCACAGTACAAAATACAACATAAAGAGCTTCTGACCAAATCAGATTCTCCAACAGAAGAGCCCAGCTGATGAAGATGTGAACATGAGTCTTGTGGCAAAAGAACATCATGCTGAAATCTCACATATGGGAGAAACAGGTGCACAACACTCTAAACTTAATATTTTTCATAATTCTGAGAGTGATTCTGATGATTCAATTCAAGGAAATTATGAAATTTTACATAGAGGCACTGTTTCCGTAAGAAAAGATGTAAGTGGAACCAAAGACCCATTTTCTAAATCAGATTCTGAGGAGGAAAATGTGGTGGCAACAGGTGGAGATCAGTCTACTGATCAAGGAAACCTGGATGAGAAAACTAAGAGTTTCTCAAAAACTCATGGAGAACCTAAAAAGGTTCAAGGATATGAGGAAAACCAGAACTTGAATGTGTTTCAATTTTCTGGTGAGGGTACAGAGAATTTGGAATATTCCAATCCTCTTAACCTCAGAACAGCAGAGAATGTGTTTTCTGCTGGTGTTAGAAGAGGAACATCTGTTGTTTCTCCTATTTACCAAGGACATCAATCTATGTCCCCTAAACAACTTCACAAGGAACTTGAAGACACAATTGCTACTGAGAAAACAGCCACAGAAGGAAAACTTGATCTGATACTGGAAGAAATCATAAATCAAAAGTCAGATATCAAAGTTTTATCAGAAACTGTCAAAGCTGTGCAGAAGCAAACAGAAAACAACACTGCAGCCCTCAACAAAATGCAAGAGTCATCAGAAAACAGAGAGAGCTCATCAGAACTCAAGAAAGCTCTCAAAGAACTACAAGAGATCAAGAAACAGATGGCTGAGGCTGCAACTGCAGGAGAAAGCTCAAGTTCAGGAAGAATTCTTGAAGAAATACAGTTCCTCAGAGCCAACAACAGCAGCATGGCTGAGGCTTTTGAGAAGCTGGTGGTGGAATTAACTGCACAGAAAAATCAAGAAAATCTAGAGTATCAGAAAATGAAGAAACAAGAAGAAACAAATACTCAAACTCTTGCTAATGTTCATCTATTAGTAAATAAGTTGCAGTATAATATTGCCAGGCTAGCAAAAGTTGATCTTCATGAACTGAAAGCCCCAATTCCACAAGAGAGACAAGCAGGAGAATCAGAAACTCCTCAACAACAACCAGAAACCATTCAACAAGAACAAACCAAACAATCAAAAACTTCAACAACTCAAAAACAGAAGCAGGCCATGGGTCCCCCTCCTATTAGAACAAAGTTACTCATGGGTCCTCCACCAAACATTCCAAAGCCAGATAGTTCAAGGGTCTAACAGAAACAACATGTTCCAGTTCACTCTTCTTCCACAGCCCTCACAGGAGAAACAGAGTTCAGCATAAAGATGGAAACAAAAGAGAAGAGAAGAATATAACATGAAGTGGCCTCCTCAAAAAGGCCAAGAAAAGTGATGAGAGAAGATTCAGATGGAAACATCAAAGAAATGGAAGTGCTGAAAGGTGACTTACACACAATTATTTACCCTGAAGAACACCTAAAGCACTACTACTGGAAAGGTCCAGAAGACAACCCAAAAAGGCCACTCTCTCCAATGAGTAAAGGTATTGTTGAAATCAGGAACAATGGAAGCTGGGAAATTCTGCACAAAGAGATGACCAATCCAATAGTATCTATTGAAAGAATTGATACTCTGACCACTGGAGGAGGTATCTTAGGCAATGAAGGACAGAACAAGTATTCCTTGATCAGAAAAGATAACAGTGAACAAAAGGTTACTGATGGAAATCTGGCAGATGATATTCACCCAATGGGCATAGTCAAAATGAAGAATATCATTGATAGAGATAAAAGTGGTTCAGTTGTGATCAGAAGAGCCCTTGACAGCTTCAAAAGTGCAGGAGAAAAATTATATAAAAGGGCTGCACTGGCAGACTTTGATCTGTGTATCAATTTTGAGTATAGCAACAAAGTACTGTTACCTCCTCCCAACAACACAATTCCAGCTGAAATTCCTTCTAAACTGGTAAGAACTGGAGCAATTTTTGACAAACCAGAAATGTGTGTAGTCTTCAAAGATGCTCATGATGAGAAAGCTCTATTCAGAATCAGTGAAATATGCAAGTATTCAAATCAAACTCTAAAATACATAAAGAACTACATGAATGATAAGCAATAGCAGCTCAAAAGGAAGGAAAAGAACAACGAACAGCTGAGAAAAACAATTGAAGATTGCATTGATAGATGGATGGAATCCAGAGGATGGTACAAAGGAATGTACAAGGAAACTCAAAAGACAATTGATCACAAGAAAAGACTGAAACCAGGAGACAAATACAGAAGTGGAGTGAAGATCAATTGATGAATTGATGAGACTAAATTTCTGTTTTTGAGAACAATATGTTACAGTTGTCTGTTTTGAACATTGGTTGGTTTAATTATGTTTTTGTTTCTGAATTTAGTTGTTTGAACTTTCTCTTTCAAGAATTAGTTGAAGTTGTTTATATTAGATATAGATAGTTCATTTTCTTACAATACTTAGGGGGAAACTGTAACAACTCTCGCCAAAATTATTATTTCTTATTTTATTATGTCCAATAGGAAACCCTAAGTGAGACCCCCAAGTAATATTGCATGGCCCCTAAAATTTTCAGAACAGTTGGAACCAGGATCAGGGCCCCCTAAAACTCAGGGGGGTATCCCCTAGTGGATAATTATCCTCATAACTTGTTGTAGAAAATGAATTTCGTCGATCTGTCGACTCACACAAGCTAGTTGGACACGGGGCTACCCTACCCTAAAAAGGGCGCCGTCGCACCACGCGACAGCCTGTCGCGCCACGCGACAGGGACCAATTTTCAGTATAAATTCCAGGGGTTGGCACTTGCATGGCACAGTTGTTTCGACGTAAAAATTTGTTTCCTACACTGAGTTATACTCTATTTCGTTCAAAAACACACACAAACACGAATCTCTGCTGCGACAACAGGGTAATAACTCGATCACTGCTACGATACAATGTCCGATTGATTGAAACCGATCTGATGTATGTTTAAGTGCTGCCCGAATCCGGGCTATACTTTGTCATTCATCGTGAGGGTTTTGATTTCGTGAGCTTATCGTAAATGTTGTATTAAGTTACTGACCTAGTTTCGTATGCATTGTTATTTAAATTAGGTTACAAGGCTAAATCAGTAGGCTAAACTCTGCCCGTTTAAACTTGCAATGTGAGTCATTCTCTTTTTCTCATAGTTTGTGAGTCATTCTCTTTTTCTCACAGTTTGTGAGTCGTTCTCTTTTTATTAAATTGTTTCCAAAACCCTATTTATTTTCAAAGTTATAATTACAGGGATTAAGTCTTTGTAATCTTCAATTACTGCCGGTATGTGGGGTTTTGTATACATTACTTGATACCCGTCACCATTGGACAACGGGTTAGCCAATGGGTGATCTGATCATAGTCACAGATACAGTCGAGTGACAAATATCGATTTGGGGTAATTGGTTGATAGAAACAATATAATCACCCTTAATACTGTACATTATAACAATGTGTCGTTTTGTGCAACTTGAATGACTCGCCAGTATTTCCCTGCTGATAAAACCTTTTTAAAACATGTTTCAGGTGATCTGCTGTGATCCAGGAAAAAGTGTCATGTAGCACTACAAGCTTGAGGAGGTGGCTCAATAAAATAAAGAAACATGTTTTTGTAAAAACAGGGATTTCCCAGTGAAATCACCTTTATTGTAAATTATGGGTGTTATTCCCAATTTGTGAAATAAAATAAATTGGGCATTTTCAAGTTTTAAAAGATCATGTTAAAAATTCCTCTGCCAACATAATAATTACCACAGGTTTCTGTCCCGCGGCTCCTGAAACGGGTAAAACCGGGCCGGCGGCCGTGACAGAAAAAGGTGGTATCAGAGCCACTGATTTAAGCCAATTAAGTATTTAGAAATACTTAATTTTCCTAGTTGCCATTCTGTGATTTTGTGAAAATTTGATTTGCAATAAATAAAATTTTAACTTAGAATTTTGTGTGTTTCTTCATGTATGCTAACAGCATGAATGAACTATCGGAGGCACTCCGAAATATTTCTATCCATAGCACAGATATGGATCCCACTGGTACCTTCACTGGCTACCAGGCTGATACTGAAGAGCCAATAGTATTCCAAGCCCAACCTCAGGAAAAACCAAAACCGAAAAAGAGAAGAAGACTCGTAGGCTGGAGGCGTATGCGTAGGAAGAAACCAGCTGCACAGAAGGTTAAGAAGATTGAGGATCCAAGTGATAAAGGGAAAGGAAAGGAGATCGGAGAGAGTTCAGGGCAAGCCCAGGAAATGCCACTGTGGGAGGAGCTGGACCGCAAATTGGCAAATAGCGACTTCATCGGACCTGCCGATGAAAACCTATTCAATTACCCAGCTGAAGTACTACTTCCAGTTAATCTAGAGCCTGCTATCCCAGATCCTATTGTCAACCCCCAACCTCTACAAGGAGAGCTGAAAGCATGGTTGCAAAAGTCGCTAGGCGCTCCCTAGTCGGATTCGGGAGTACTCGGGAATTACTCGGCTTAGGCGGAGATTACTCGGGGTGTAATTGGCCTGGGAGAAGAGTACTCGTGCCTCGGCAACCTACCTTGTAGCGTGTACTCGGGGAATACTCGGAGCCTAGGCGGGACTTTTACAACCATGGCTGGAAGAATGGTGGACCACTGACTGGCAATTTCAAAATCTCTTGAATAACCCTAATACCTTTTTCCCTCAGTTTGACCCTGACCCTGCACCAAACCCACCTATGAGCACCGAGAACTTGGCTGAAACCGCCACTATGGCGAGGAGCTGGTAGAAGCAGGGAATCGAATCCGGGAAGTAGGAGAAGAGATCTCCTGGAAATACGATGAGAGGGAACGTCGTTTCTGAAGTGCCAGCTGATGAGGATCATATGTGGTTGAGGGAATGTGTGTTTAATAATAATATACTAATAAAAATATAATCATGTAAAATAACTCAAAATAAAACTTTTGTAACATATCTGGTAATGTACGGATGCATACTAAATATATATATAAATATGGAAGTCGCAAAGTCGACAATTTTGGCTACACATGTTGATGTGATTATGTGCAATTATTTTATTATGTTTTGTTGTTATTTATTTTGTGCTAATAAATTATATATATTAATTACCAGATGGAACACGCTGGTAATGAACCAGTTAATGACGTTAACCAATCCGAGCAAAACAATGAAGATCATTTTCTTAATAGGCAAGATATAGAAAACATCGTCGCTCAAGGAATAGCAAATGCTATCCCAGCAATCGTCACTGCTGTTAAAAGCCCTGTTGAGCCTTCACAAGCTCACCCTAGTAAACGTACGCGCGACGATAATTTCAGTAATAGTGTTAACAGAGGCGGCGATAACGACAACTTGATTCAGGCCCCAATACTTAAGAAAATGAAAGTTGCAACGCCTGGTTGCACTTATAAAGAATTTCTTGCTTGTAAACCTGTCGAATTTGCAGGCAATGAAGGGGCAATGGCGGCACTGCGTTGGTTGGAGAAAACCGAGGCAGTAATTAAAATAAGTAAATGTGCCGAGGAAGATAAGGTCATGTATGCTTCTCACCTTTTCAAAGAAGAAGCATTAGAATGGTGGAATACGGTGTTGCAAGCCAAGGGAAGCGACCTGGCTTATGCCATGAGTTGGGAAGAATTTAAGCGTCTGGTGGAAAGAAAATTCTGCCCAGAATATGAAAAAGAACAAATGGCGAATAAATTCTCGAGCCACCGAATGGTGGATGTTGATTGTCGAGGGTATACTTCGAAGTTTTTCGAATATACTCGAATTGTGCCTACTCTGGCTTCGCCAGAACCGGTACTTATTTCTCGCTACATTTGGGGTTTAATTAGCGAGATCCGTGATATTGTCAAAGCTGCGAGACCCCGCACAATCGATGATGCGGTGGAATTAGCCAACACCTTGACTGACGGACTGGTGCGTACGTGGGAAGAAAACAGGAAAAAGGAGTTAACCCAAAAGATTACCCAAGGATTTCGTGTGGGTAATAATAGCAATTTCAAGAAAAGAGGAACTGGGCAATCTTCCACTCTGCCGTTCTGCACGAACTGTAAAAAGAAACATTTTGGAAAATGTAATGAAGCCTGCAACTTCTGCAAAGCTCTAGGACATCGTGAAGAAGAGTGCAGAAAGAAAACAAGGATCTGCTACAACTGTGGTGAAGCTGGTCATTTTAGACCAGAATGTCCAAAGCTAGGTAAACCAGCTGACAACAAGGCCAAACCTGTTGAAGGGACTACAAAGAAAAACACAAGAGCCTTCCAATTGACCACGCAGGAAGCTGAACTAATTCCTGACGTAATAGCTGGTACGTTTTTAGTTCATGACGTTTATGCGAAAGTATTATTCGACTCTGGTGCAAACCAAAGTTTTATTAATACTTCTTTCAACCAAGCTCTTAAGCTACCCTTAACCAAACTTGGGCAAATTTATACAGTAGAAACGGCAGACGGAAACTCTGTTAACATAGATACGGTTTCGCAAAAAGAAAATATAGAACTTTCAGGTCATAAATTTTCTGCAAACCTATTACCTATGAATTTAGCTGGATTCGATGTTGTATTAGGAATGGATTGGTTAGTAGCCAACCATGCTCGAATCCTCTGTGATAAGAATTCAATAGAAATCCGTGCACCCACAGGAGAAGTAATCATGATTACAGGGGATAAGCCACGTAAGCCAATGAAGTTCATTTCAGTAATGAAAGTTGCTAGTTATGAACGAAAGCAGGGAATAGTGTATATGATTTTGGTAATCATTAGCACTAAGGGTAAGGAACTTAAGGAAATTCCTGTAGTATCAGAATACTCGGATGTATTCCCAGAAGAACTACCAGGATTACCACCAGATAGGGAGGTAGAATTTAGAATTCATCTAATTCCTGGAACTACACCGATAGCCAACGCACCTTATCGGTTAGCACCCACCGAAATGTTAGAACTAAAAAAGCAGTTAGATTAATTACTAAGCAAAGGATTTATACAACCTAGTTCCTCCCCGTGGGGAGCACCAGTGTTGTTCGTAAAGAAGAAAGATGGTTCAATGCGAATGTGTATCGATTATAGGGAATTAAATAAGGTTACAATTAAGAATCGATACCCATTGCCTAGGATTGATGATCTTTCGATCAACTTCAGGGGGCTAGATATTTTTCTAAGATAGATTTACGCTCCGGATATCATCAGTTGAAGGTACAAGAAGAAGACATACCTAAAACCGCTTTCAGAACTAGGTATGGTCACTACGAGTTTACAGTTATGCCTTTCGGACTAACAAATGCTCCGGCAGCATTTATGGATATGATAAATAGGATCTGTAAACCGTATTTGGATAAATTCGTAATTGTCTTCATCGACGATATACTTATTTATTCCAAGAGTCAGGACGAGCATTGTGAGCATCTACATGCACTCTTAACTCTGTTAAGAAAAGAGAAGCTTTACGCCAAATTCTCAAAGTGTGAATTTTGGCTACAGGAGGTGCAGTTTTTAGGACATATGGTGAATCACGAAGGTATTCACGTAGATCCCTCCAAGATAGAAGCGATCACTAAATGGAAGGTCCCGCAATCAGCTACAGAAGTTAGAAGTTTTCTAGGATTAGCTGGATACTATAGGCGCTTTATTAAAGATTTTTCTAAAATAGTTGTGCCATTAACTAAGCTAACCTGTAAAGCAGTGAAGTTTGAATGGGGACCTAGGCAAGAAGAGGCTTTTAAGATTTTAAAGCAAAAGTTAACAAACACCCCAATTCTTGCCTTACCCGAAGGGACAGAAGATTTTGAAGTATACTGTGATGCTTCAAAACTAGGATTAGCATGTGTATTAATGCAACGCAAAAAGGTAATTGCGTATGCGTCGAGACAATTAAAGAAGCACGAAGAGAATTATACGACTCACGACTTAGAGTTAGGAGCAATAATTTTTACCCTTAAGATTTGGAGACACTATCTGTATGGAAGTAAATTTACCGTTTATACAGATCATAAGAGTTTAAGATACATTTTTGGGCAAAAAGAATTGAATATGATGCAAAGAAGATGGATGGAAATTCTAAGTGACTACGACTGTGATATTCAATATCACGAAGGAAAAGCAAATGTAGTCGCAGATGCCCTAAGTCGTAAGTATCATGAAAAGCAAAAGCGAGTTCGTGCTCTTAGATTAAGTTTACAATTAGACTTAATGGAACAATTAAAGAATATTCAGGAAGCAGCAATCAAGGATGATGCTGAAGGAATGAAAGGAAGAATAAAGGAATTAGAGCAAGGAGCTGACGGAATTTGGAGATTCCACAAAAGAAGGATTTGGGTACCTAAGCAAGGAGAATTAAGAATTAAGAAATAAGATTTTAGAGGAAGCCCATAAATCTAGATATACCATGCACCCTGGAAATAATAAAATGTACCAAGATTTAAGAAATAACTTCTGGTGGATAGGAATGAAAAAGGACATATCTAGATATGTATCTAAGTGTCTAACTTGTTCACAAGTTAAGGCAGAACACCAGAAACCTTCAGGGTTACTCCAACAATTAGAAATGCATGTTTGGAAATGGGAACTAATAGCCATGGATTTTGTTACCAAGTTGCCCAAAACCAGAAAAGGTAATGATGCTATTTGGGTAATTGTGGATCGATTAACCAAATCAGCTCATTTTCTACCCATGAAAGAAACCTTTAGAATGGAAAGGTTAGCAAAATTATACGTAGACGAAGTAATATCCTTACACGGAGTTCCATTCTCTATTGTATCGGATAGAGATGGTCGTTTCACTTCACATTTCTGGACAAGTTTCCAAAAAGCCATGGGGACGCGATTAAATTTAAGTACAGTTTATCATCCCCAAACAGATGGACAAAGTGAAAGGACGATCCAAACCCTGGAAGACATGCTCAGGGCATGTGTAATAGATTTTGGTGGAAACTGGGATGACCACCTACCCTTAATTGAATTCTCTTATAACAATAGTTATCATGCAAGCATTGAAGCTGCCCCATTCGAAGCACTGTATGGACGAAAGTGTAGAACTCCAGTTTGTTGGGCAGAAATAGGAGAAAGCCAATTATCAGGTCCCGAAATTGTACAAGAAACTACCGAGAAGATCATTCAAATCAAGGAAAGACTGAAAACGGCTCGAGATCTCCAGAAGAGTTATGCAGACAATCGACGCAAACCGCTAGAATTTCAAGTTGGAGACAAGGTACTCTTGAAAGTTTCTCCTTGGAAATGAGTAGTTCGATTTGGTAAGAAAGGGAAGCTAAGTCCTAGGTACATAGGACCATTCCCAGTAAACCAGCTAATAGGACCAGTTGCTTATCGTTTACAACTACCAGAAGAACTGGCTGGAGTACATGACGTGTTTCATGTATCTAACCTCAAGAAATGTTTGTCCGACGAGTCTCTGGTAGTACCTCTTCAAGATGTAGAGGTAAACGAAAAGTTAAAATTTGTAGAGTAACCACTCCAGATAGAAGACAAAAAGGTCAAGTTTCTCAAGCACAAAAGACTAGTACTAGTCAAAGTCAAGTGGGATTCAAAAAGAGGACCGGAATATACTTGGGAACTGGAATCAGAGATGAAACGAAAGTATCCCTACTTGTTCCAGTGAATCTCAAGGACGAGATTTTTAATAAGGTGGGGAGGATGTAACAACTCTCGCCAAAATTATTATTTCTTATTTTATTATGTCCAATAGCAAACCCTAAGTGAGACCCCCAAGTAATATTGCATGGCCCCTAAAATTTTCAGAACAGTTGGAACCAGGATCAGGGCCCCCTAAAACTCAGGGGGGGGGGGGTATCCCCTAGTGGATAATTATCCTCATAACTTGCTGTAGAAAATGAGTTTCGTCGATCTGTAGACTCACACAAGCTAGTTGGACACGGGGCTACCCTACCCTAAAAAGGGCGCCGTCGCGCCACGCGACAGGGACCAATTTTCAGTATAAATTCTAGGGGTTCGCACTTGCATGGCACAGTTGTTTCGACATAAAAATTCGTTTCCTACACTGAGTTATACTCTATTTCGTTCAAAAACACACACAAACACGAATCTCTGCTGCGACAACAGGGTAATAACTCGATCACTGCTACGATACAATGTCCGATTGATTGAAACCGATCCGATGGATGTTTAAGTGCTGCCCGAATCCGGGCTATACTTTGTCATTCGTCGTGAGGGTTTTGATTTCGTGAGCTTATCGTAAATGTTGTATTAAGTTACTGACCTAGTTTCGTATGCATTATTATTTAAATTAGGTTACAAGGCTAAATCAGTAGGCTAAACTCTGCCCGTTTAAACTTGCAATGTGAGTCATTCTCTTTTTCTCACAGTTTGTGAGTCATTCTCTTTTTCTCACAATTTGTGAGTCATTCTCTTTTTATTAAATTGTTTCCAAAACCCTATTTATTTTAAAGTTATAATTACAGGGATTAAGTCTTTGTAATATTCAATTACTGCCGGTATGTGGGGTTTTGTATACATTACTTGATACCCGTCACCATTGGACAACGGGTTAGCCAATGGGTGATCTGACCATAGTCATAGATACAGTCGAGTGACCAATACCGATTTGGGGTAATTGGTTGATAGAAACAATATAATCATCCTTAATACTGTACATTATAACAATGTGTCGTTTTGTGCAACTTGAATGACTCGCCAGTATTTCCATGCTGATAAAACCTTTTTAAAACATGTTTCAGGTGATCTGCTGTGATCCAGGAAAAAGTGCCGTGTAGCACTACAAGCTTAAGGAGGTGGCTCAATAAAATAAAGAAACATGTTTTTTGTAAAAACAGGGATTTCCCAGTGAAATCACCTTTATTGTAAATTATGGGTGTTATTCCCAATTTGTAAAATAAAATAAATTGGGCATTTTCAAGTTTTAAAAGATCCTGTTAAAAATTCCGCTACCAACATAATAATTACCACGGGTTTCTGTCCCGCGGCTCCTGAAATGGGTAAAACCGGGCCGGGGGCCGTGACAGAAACTGTTAGGAAACTTTATTTCTAAGTATTGAAGAAAATCAGATTCAACTGGATCTATGAAGAAGACAATAGTCCTGAAGATCACAACAAGAAGAAGAAGATCGGATAGGACAACTGAAATGAACAGCATCTACTTCAAAGAATCACAAGTTGATCAAGAGCTGAATTGGATTATCAGAGAAGGTCATTTCTGATGGATCTGATGATATTTCTAATGAAATATCATTAGTTTCTGACGATTCTGATCATCAAATTTTCTGATGATTTTGTTCACCATAATTTCTGATGAAGTGGTTTATCATAAATTCTGATGAATACCCCACTTGTCTGAAATCAGCTCTATCCTGCCAAAATAACCGAAGCAACTTGACATTATTGGATATCATGATTACAAAGGCAACTTGACTGTTGGATTCAATGAATATGTCAAATGGCTACTTTTTGCAGGACTTATTGCATGAATAAACAATTGTTTATTCATGTACCTAGCCTTCTATAAATAGAAGGCTAACCAAGCAGAAGACAATGAGTTTGAAGCTTAGGATTCATACATACTACAAAAACTCCATTGCCCTCTCACCCACAGAATTCAAGATTCATTTGTATTAGATAATAATCTTACAATCACCTTGTAAACTATTTTGTTTCGAAGTGATATAAACTTGATAATTCTGTAGGTCTTGTTTCTGAAAGTCTGATTTCCATTTCCGCACATCTACTGAAATCACTTGCCATATTACGTGAAAAGAAGTTGTTAAGGCCAAACTGGGTCTAACAACCCGTGTCCCTTCATCTTTTCATTTTTTTGGCGTTTAATAAATACGCAGAGTTTTTATTATTTTTAGATAAGAATTATATTAAATATTTTGGCGTTTTAAGTATTGTTTTGGCGTTTTTATTGTTTTTTAGATCAGGATGCAGGCTTTTAATGTAAAAAAACATCAGTAATTTTCTTGATTTTATTATATCAAGTGTTTTGCCATTTAGGATACAGGCCTATAATGTGACAGGCAATTATGGCGTTTTGAAAAGATAAATAAATTTCAATTTTCCATGTAGTGACATTAATATAACTATAATATTTGGTAATAAATGATACCGTCTCTTTATTTTACTGTTTCTTTTCAATTTTCATCTGTCAATTAGTGTTGATTTTTCCAGTAATTCTTTGTTTGCGTTTTTTGGCGTTTTATATAGCAACCTCATACTTTGCTAGCATTCGTTCTCACAGTTTTCAAACTATCAGGCGTTTTGTTGTTTGTAGTTTTTGGCGTTTTATACTCAATTTTTTTAAAATAACGGAGAATTAGATGATAAACAAGAAAGAATTACATAACAAAACAATAGAAAATGAAAAAAAATTAAAAATTATAATCTAATTTCTCATTCAAATCTTCACTGTCATCAGCCTCTTCTACTTTAACTTTTTTGGCGTTTTGAACCTGTTTTTGACTGCCTTATGTAGATCCTTATTTTCCTACATAACGGCCGTCTTTAGAAGATGCTTATTTTTTGTGGCATCCTTTATGGTGGGTGGATATATACTTGTTTGATGACATGTTGAAGACCAACACCTGCTCTAATGTATTGATCCTTTCATGCCATCTATATATCCGTCAAGAACAAAGTGACACGATGTCATATCAGTGTCATCAGTCTCTTTATCTTGAATATTTGTCCATCTCATTCAGCAAAAGATTATAGAGATACCCACCTCACAGAAGAATCCATTCAGTGAAACCACACTCAGATCAATACTCAATATAGCAGAATCGAGGTTCTGCATCTGTGGCTTTTTTAAGTATTATTTTTTGGCGTTTTTAAAGTGAATTGTTTCTAGGGAATATGGCGTTTATTTCTGGTTTTGTGATAAGTTGTTTGTGCAGATAAGTCTCTCTTTATAGGATGTTTTTGGCGCGTAGTTTAGGCGGGTTTTTATTTATAATAAATGATATTAATAAAGTAGTCGTCTTTTCAGTTTACTGTGTATTTTTACTGTTTTTTATGTTCAGCTTTTTATGAGTTTTTAGGGTCATAGACTTTCCATCTCCCAGGTTTGGCGTTTTTGAATGGGTTTAAGTAGTTTTTGGCGTTTTTTTCCCATTTTTAGCTTTTATTAATTAATACTGTTGCAAATTACTTTCATTATAGTTTGAGAGTTTTTGGTGTTTTTACTCCATTTATGGCGAAAATATGCATTATGACTGTTTTGGCGTTTTATTAAGATAATGTATTTTTTTATTCTAAGTTCAAAAATACATAGCAAACAACAGAAAAAGAAAATTAAAAAAATAAAAATAAAAACAATTCATCTTCCAAATCTTCAATGTCATCGGTCTCTTTCTTCATTGAATCATGTTCGCTGGTGGTTTGGCTTAGCCATGCTTGTGTTTTTGTGGCCGTTTGGAAAGACAAAATGACATGAGGTTTTTTTTTTTTTTTTTGAATATGTATCTTCAAACAACTCATTAGTGTCATTCGTCTTTTCATGCCATTAAAATATTCATCAAGAACAAAACACAGAAAATGACATAAGTCTGACCCCGGCATCTTTTTGTTTATGATTTGTCCATCTCATGCAGCAAAATGTTATTTGAGTCCCAGTACCTCAGGGTAGAATGCATTATCCGAAACTTTGGCGTAGAACAATATTTTGAATATACAAGAAACGATATTTGGCATTTTTTGCGTTTTACTGAGGAAATAGTGTATCTGAAAGAACCGTCGATCTTTTGGAATCTTTTGATGTTTGAGTGTTTTGGCGTTTTCTAAGATGAATGGTATATAGTAGAAATAGTTGTGTTTAATGTTTTGGGGATTTTGGCGTTTGTAAGTTGAATGGTATATAGTTAAAAATATGGCGTTTCAGGTTCTGGGGGGTGTGTTTTTATGTCTTTGATGTTTTTGTTTATATAGCGATGTGATTTGGTCTGTAATTGCGTTTTATTCATCAATATGGCGTTTTGGTATAGAGGTGTAAAGACGCTTTTACCCTTAATGAGGCGCGTCCACGTAATAAAATTGATGTTATTTACGAAAACGCCACCGCGCCAATCTAGTCCATAGATTGTTTTAATCGGACGATCCATAAGCGTTCTCACCGTTCTCACACTTTCTACCGTTTTCTCCAAATCCCGACCCTATATATATATGGAATTGATAATGAGAAAACTAAAAGTTTTTTAATAAACACGCCAAATTTTTTAAATATTAAGGATGTAAATCTACGTTTTTAAAATACGAAAAAAAAAGTATTACGCATGTGTAATGCTACGAAAAAATCTAAAAACGTTTTTGATAGTTTTTTAGTTTCTCACATTTAAATAGTTTTCTTATGATCCCCTATATGTATATATAGAGAAAGGTTAACGTACATTACGGCTTAACGTACATCACGTACGACAGGTAATTACGCACGTTCATTTTAAAATCACGCACGTTATAACTCAAAAATCCAAAATCACGCATGTTGAAACACAATAATCACGCATATTGAAAACATTAATCACTCATGTTATAGAACAAATCACGCACGATGTCGTACGTGAAGTACGTTAAGCCGTATAGTACGATACACTTTATATATATATGTGTGTGTGTGTGTGTTCATATCAAATTTCACACTAGTCATAAATTTTCACTCAAATAAAGAAAGGATTAAATTACTGTTTTGGCTCCTGTCGTTTAGCCAGTTTAACTATTTCAGCCCAAAAGGGAATCTTTTAACATATCAGACCATGAGGTTGCATTTTATATAGGTTTTGGCGCCTGACACTAACTTTGTTACTTTTTTGCAGTTAAGTGTAAGGGTAATTAGGTCATTATATACCTTAGGGGATGTTTTTGATAATTACAAAGTTCTTTTAATATTTAAGGGGCTGTTTGTTTAGCTCTTAATGAGCCTCTTAATAGTTCAGACCTCTTACTGGTTCAGCACTTAATGGTTCAGACTGTTTGTTTCGCGAGCAGATGTCTGAATGGTTCAGACATTTGCCTCTGAATGGTTAAGTTTTATACTGAGTCTGAATGGTTAAGATTTCTAATCTGAGTTGGTCAGATATTTGCCTCTGAACAGTTAAGCATTTTACTGGCTCTTAATGGTTCAGACATCTTACTGGTTCAGCACTTAATGGTTCAGACTTCTTACTGATTCAGCACTTAACCATTCAGAACTTGTCAAACAGCCCCTAAGTGATTATTAATGCAAATATTAAAAGAACTTTGTAAATATCAAAAATAGCCCCTAATGTATATAATTACCTAATTACCCTTACACTTAACTGCAAAAAGAGTAACAGACTTAGTGTCAAAGGCCAAAACCGTTATAAAATGAAACCTCGGGGTCTAAGATGTTAAAAGATTCTATTTTAAGCTGAAATGGTTAAACTGGCTAAACCATGGGTCAAAATAGTAATTTACTCTAAAGAAAGCTATTTCTTTTACGAAACCTATGTAATACAACAATAAAAAAATAATAAAAAGAAAATAAAAGAAAAGATAAAGATAGAAACCGGGATGGCAATGGCCAGGTATAGGTTGGGTATCCCTAATCTTAGTTTCATACCCAGTTGTAAAATCTTGCACTATACCCGATCAATTACCCGTCAAGTATTTGTTTGGTATCGGATATACCCGTTGGATTGTCATGTATATTTATTTTTTTACTTCCCTTTATAATTTTGTGTTTTTTTAACATATATACGATATATTACATTTATGATAAATAATATACATATCATCATCATCACAAAAATATTTAGAGTTTAAAATGTGTAAATATATTGTAATATGAAACTCAAAAGATAGTTTTGTATTTAGTAGAATATATAAATATAAATAACATCATAAAAATATATATTTCAAAAGAATTGTTTATTTTTTAAATAATAGTTTTGTGTTTCGTAAAATATATAAATATAAATAATGTCAAAGATATATATTTCAAAAGAAATGTTTATTTTCTAAGTAATGTAGCTACTAAAATGAAAACATTTGTCAACATAGTTAAAGGAAATCAAAGTTACAAGTTTTCGGGTATATGTTTGAGGTAAACGGGTATATAGTTTCACTTTCAAGTAATCAGGCCAGTTATGACCTAATCCCATACCCATGAAATACTTTTCTTTTCTCTAGTCTCATACACATTAGGTATCAAGTGTACCCGTCCCAAATACTTCGGGTTTTTTTTTTCCATCCCTAGATAGAAAAACAATTAGAAAGTGAAAGTATAGACAAATCATAAAAATGTAGAAAAATCCCATGAAATACTTTTCTCTAGTCTCATACCCATTTGGTATCAAGTATACCCATCCCAAATACTTCGGGTTTTTTTCCATCCCTAGATAGAAAAACAATTAGAAAACAAGGGCGGATCCAGGGGGTTTTCGGGGGTTCCCAGGAACCCCCTCTGTTTAGAAAAAGTGGAAAAAATTAGTGAAAACCTTGTATGATTTGGAAAAAATTAGTGAGAACTTGTAAGAATCTACCAAAAGGAACCGGTGAAAAAAATTCTGGATCCGCCACTGTTAGAAAATGAAAGTATAGACAAATAAGAAAAATGTAGAAAAACAGGTGAGATGGTTTTTTTAAAGAAATAAAAACAGTTGAAGGTTAATCAGTAAAATAATAAAAATGTAATGATTTTAACTAGTAATTGGATTTGTAAATTTTAGCTTTTGTACATCATACAAAATTATAAATTATTAATTATTTTATCCACTACATAGTTTTGTAACAAAAAATCAAATTGTTGGTTATCAAAAAATTAAATAGATATAATTATGTATACAACAATAAAAACCAAATGTTAAGGTACATGAGTCTTTATAAACAGAAATTTAGCAATCTCATTTTAAGGTACATAACTCCCAAGTGTTTGTCAAATTGACATCTGAAACACAGACAGATTTCCCACCAGTTTCTTGATAATTAGTAAAGCTAAACCACATTGCATAACAGTTCAGGAATCAAATGAGAAAAAGAAACTAAACATCCAATCCTCAAATAAAGGGCAAAATGGTCACACCACCATTCTTGAAAAAACCATGACAAAAACACTTACCTCAGTGCAGTAGTAGTTGACTATGAACAACAATGACACAAGATGATTTAAACAAAACCCTTTAACCTCCAGTTTCCAATCGATGCCGTCGTTTATATACGTCTGAAGGATAAAAACAGAACCGACACTTCGACATTCACATCGTTTTAGTTCGCTTTTTCCTCAACCGCATGTGTATCCGCCTCCTGGACATGTGACGACTCCTTAACCGCTTCAGGTTCGTTTGTTTCGTTGGACGTTATCGTCATTTCAACGGGAGGCGCTTCTTTACTATCTTTTACGTCTACCGGCAATTTGACTTTTTCAGAAGGTAGTTTTGGAAGAGATTTCCTTGCGGGTTTCTTTGTAGGAACGGGAGAAAGAGCTTTAGCGGTTGTTTTGTTGTTTAGTGACTTCTTTGCATCCAAACTTAACCGAGGTCGGAAAGTAGTACCACCGTTTGCTTCCGGTTCTGTGGTTGTTGAATCCTTTTTCCTTCCAAGTTTTGGAGATTTGGGCCGTGTGGTCGGAATCTACATCAATGAGAATCAATTGGTATCGATTTTGAAACTGAAAGTAGTTAGTTTGAATTTTTTTAGGGTAAATTGCATTTTATGTCCTTTAAGTTTGAGCAAAATTGTTGGCGTTGTCCTTTAACTAACGAAATTATACTGGATGTCCTTTATGTTACAGTTTCTCATCAAACAGTGTCCTTTTGCCCTAACCTAGACAATTTTTTATGGTAACTATTAACATGCGCCACTCACATGAGGGGTATAATGGTCATTTTCACTTAAAATACGTCTTCCTCTTGAAGGTTCACGTGTAATTTTTTTTTTGTTTGGTTATTAAGTGAAAATGACCATTATGCCTTCATGTGAGTGACATGTGTTAAGAGTTGACAGAACAAATTAACTGAGTTAGGGCAAAAGGACATCACATGATGAGAATGAGAAACTGTAACATAAAAGGACATCCAGTATAATTTCGTTAGTTAAAGAACCTGCAATTTTGCTCAAACTTAAAGCACATAAAATGCAATTTACCCAGTTTTTTAACGTGAAACTTACCTTCTTTAACTCTGGTTTCGGAGGAGTTTCATGGTAAAAACTCGGCATCGGTGTTGCTTTGAACATAAGACTCTTTCTTAACATCTTAATCTCGGCTTCTTGATGTTCCTGGTACAATAAATGAAAAATAAAATACAATTTCTTGTTATAATCTATCACAATGGGGTCAACAACCTTTAACCTTTAAACGTGTAGGCGTGTAGCGAAACTTAAATTTACCTTTGTTTTTGCTTGCAGTGTGTTTTTTTCCTCTTCTTTTGCATGGATTTTCTCCTCGAGCTTCGAATAGAACTGCCAAAACCAAAAGTTTAGAAACGAAATATATAAATTAAAGTCATTGAGCTAATCATAGTATGACCCACAAAGTCAAAAGAAAAGTCAATTTCCAACCTCTTTACGTTTTTCGGCTCTTTCGTTACACCTAAAACTAAAACTATAGGCTGGCAGGGTGCCCTGTCTTTGTGGCTTCTCATCTCCTGTTGTGGAGCTTCTAATCAACAAAATTAAGGACAAACCGAGTATCTTCACATTCAATTTCGATTTTGAATATAAAACAAAGTAAATTTCATTTTTTTGTTTGAATACAATACATTTAGCGTTCGCAGAACAAATCAGTAGCAAAATCAAAGCACAAATAAGTATATTAATATATTAAATTCTGAAAAGAAGCAAGAGTTAACAAATAAGTAAAGATTAGAGTCTTGGTAAATACAAGTTTGACATTAAAAGTCAAAGCATGATGGCTAGTAGATAGATTGGTAAATTAGTAAAAAATACGTGATAGCCATATTGGATGATGGTGATATATTCCAACTGAACCCATATCAATGTAAAACAAAGATATATTAGGTTTGACCACAAAAGTCAAATGTATTATACGTGAACGCAATTAGAGTCAAGACAAAAAGGATACTCAGGAGAATGTGCTCTTCCTTCTGTGGCGGTTCCATGAACTGCTTTCACGGGCTTCACTTTAATCTTCGGCCTGAATTAAGAAAACTATAACTTCAAACGTCTTCGAAATGACAAATATATTTTTTGGTCATATACTTGCATTATGTTTAATGATTGTCAGAAATTGTCGACCATTCAAAAAAATTAGTTGTATGATGATTCAGCTATAAACAACAAAAGCACCGCCGAAGTTTTATAGCTGATTATTTGCTAATAATGATTTGATAATGATTATTCAAGATCACATAATCACTTTCAAGATACACATCCAAACAGGTGCTTGTGTTTTCAATGAAACATAAAGCTCAAATGGACAAAGAGGCAACGTACTTGACACCTTCATTCACAGTAGACGTTTGAGAATCTGACGTTCCAGGCTTCTGTAGTAAACAAACAACCAAATACCACATGGTTTATTATGTAATATCCATATACATACATAGTGAAAGATTCAAAAGAGGTTGAAAACCGTGAGAACATTGAGTCGTCGAGCACGTAAATTCAAAGTATATAAACCATTTTGTGGTCCACAGATAAATCATCCCACATGTACACATACATATGTGTGTATGTATACATATAGAGGCCGGTTAACAACCACCTTATCGTGCGAAGCATACGCAAGCATCTCAACCGCACATCTGACCTACCCTAGGCCTTCAACTGAAGGCGCTGGCACAATAGTAATTAACTTGACATAATTACGCACGTTATTGCATAATTACCCATGGGTTGGGTTAAAAACTAATTACGCACGTTATAATGCATAATTACGCACGTTATAATGCATAATTACACACATTATAAAAAATCAAAACCCACATGCCACCATACATGAAAATTACGCATTGGTTGTTTCAAAACCCTAATTACGCATGTTATATACACAATCACGCCGGTTATATAAAAATAAAAAATGACACGCGTCTCAATCTCCTGCTCACGTATCTTCGCACGATAAGGTACTATTGTATTCTACACTTTCTCTATACATATATATATAGAGAGAGAGGGGGGGGGGGGGAGAGAGAGAGAGATTATGGACACTTGTCGTTTTTCAAGAACCAAATGTAATAAAAATGCTTTAGTGCTTTACCATAAATTTAATCTCCAAAAAACAACGTAAGTATATTAACACAAATGTACCTTAGTAACATGGGCCTTAGGTTGACCTATTGCGGGTTTCGAATTGACACTCTTCTTCTCAACAGGAACCGTTCCACTTTTAGGCAACGTAGTTTTCTTTGTTTTATTACCATCTACTTTGTTTTTCGTGTCATTCTTATGGCCCACACTGTTGCCCGACTCAGTTTCACATTTCGGTTGAGCTGGTGCATCATCAGTATCTTTCACTTGAAGTTCCTGAAAGTAATAAAATGACATGTACCCTTTTTTTCAAAAAAAAAAAAAAGAAAATTTCTAGCAGAAAAAAACTGTTATAGCTAACAAGAGTTAAATGCTTGTTTCAAAGTTGACTAAAAAACAATCTGATGCGGAATTGCTTATTTATCAAGCCAATTCTTTTATCATAATCTTTAACAAGAGAATGTAGATGTGTAAATGTTGTATAACCATCAGCATTTTCAAATAACCAATTTTAAGTACCTTAAAAGCATCAAGATCGTTGCTTTCTTCAACGCTTTCCTCAACTTGTTCAGCAAACGACTCGTTACTCCCGTTTCCCTCTTTAGTTTCACAATTATAATTCGGAATTCTGGCTATTATTTCCATGGAGTCATCTTCCTCGTCGTAGTTAGAAAACTGTTCTTGAACCACATCATGAGCAGTCCCGTTTCCGGAAACAACCATCGTATCATCAACAGCCGCCATAGCTACAAAATTCAATATTTTTCTTATAACAGTCAACAGATTTAAGGATAATGTGAGTTGGCAATGTCCCTTCAAATCAACTATTTTTTTTTATGTGGGGCATTTATACAAACAGTTTATAGGCATATATGATATACCCATTTCTGCATGATCCAGTAGATATAACAACATCAGATTCAAATATTCAATCACAAAAACATACAACAAAAAATGAGTCCCAAACCCTAATTCACATTCCATCATTTCCCCCAAATTTCAACCAATCTTACTTCACAAACAAATCTACACAAAAAACACAACTTTCTATACAAAAATCAACCAAAACACATCTACCCACAACCAGATCTTCAACCATATGAACAGATCCACAAGATTCAAACCAAATCAAAAGATCCCAAACATCAAACTACAAACAAACAATAACCGATTGAACACTAAACCCATCATTACAAGTGACACATTCTACAATATTTTTAACGAAAAAAGACCGAAAAATGCTCACCTATAGTAGCAGAGAAAGATCAGAAGTCCATGAGGAGAAAAGGGTATTTGTAAAGAGCCCTAGAGGTGGTGGATCTTTGGAAGAAAAACTGAATCTTTAATGTTTGAAGTGAAAAGGGTTTGTGTGTTTTTCGTGTGTGACAGCGCCTCCCAAATCTTTTTTTCCAGATACTTATAAGGCCATCCGTAGTCATAAAGCCCCTTGTGGGGCGTTATGCGACACGTGTCGTGCCACGTCACACAGGGGCTTTATGGGGCGTTATATCACTTGAGCCCGTAGTCATAACGCCCCTACCCATCATTACCTACCTATTAATTTTCAATTTTATTAATTAATTATAAAAACCTAACTATTTTGTGATTGGTCAGAATTTGAAAATGAAAGCCCATGGCGCCGCTATCACCATCGCGCCTGTCACCAAATTCTCCCCCATAGCGCCGCCCGTCGCGGTGTGCGGGGCGCTATGGGGCGCCATAGCCACCAAAACGCCATGTGTTCGCGCCCACTACGCAAGGTCTAAGGGCATGTTTGGATGGGCTTTTCAAAACAACTTATTAGACCTTGCGTAGTGGGGAGCGAACATTGGTTTTTTTTTGGGCTATAGCGCCCCATAGCGCCCCGCACACCGCGACGGGCGGCGCTATGGGGGTGAAAATGGGGGGCGGCGCTATCCTCTTCGCGGCGCTATGTGAGAAAGATTTAAGGGTTTGACCAATCAAAAGGCTTTAAGGGTTTTTATAATTAATTAAAAAAATTGAAAATTAATAATTAGGTAATGATGGGTAGGGGCTTTATGACTACGGGCTCGAGTGGTATAACGCCCCATAAAGCCCCCGTGTGACGTGGCACGACACGTGTCGCATAACGCCCCACAAGGGGCTTTATGACTACGGATGGCCTTAGCTTATTGACTTATCAAGAAGCTAATAAGTTGTTTTTGTGTTTGGATAGACCAAAAGGACTTTTGGAAATAGCTTTTGGCAAAGAAGGAAAATGAGATTTTGAAAAGCCAAGAATTCCTGACTTTTGGATCCAAAAGTGACTTTTCAAAAATGAAATTACCAATATACCCCTTCTTTACCCCCTTATATCTAAAATAATGCCCATTTTAGTCATTTTACATCAATAAGCTAATCCAAACACTTTTTTTAAAAACTCCTTTTCAAAAAGTCCTTTTCCCAAAAGTCCTTTTCCCAAAAGTCCTTTTTACCTCTAATAAGCTTAGCCAAAAGAGAGAATGTAGTGAAATATATGAAGAAGATGTATCTATAATAACAATAATAAATAAATTATATTAGTGATAGTAAATAACAATAATAATAAATAATAATAACTACTCTTAGGCCCCAGCGTTTCGGTGAGGGGTATAAAACCGTGCTAAGTAGCAATTGAAGGACGGGCAAAACCGGGGAAAGCATAAAATAAAAATACGAATTCTAACACCAAGTGACTCACGTAAAATGTTGACGAAGTCAAATTTATACCTGCATGTATTAGAAAGTTGAGTGGGTAAAAAAAACTAAAAGACCAAATATAACCACCAAACATGCTAAGTAGCAACTGAACGACGATTAAATTGGGAAAAACTAATAAAAAAACTAAAATCATTTAACTTTTGTAGGAAAATTCTAAAAATCTAAAGTTTTATTTCAAAAATATAAAACTTTAAAGTTCATTATGCAACAAAAAAAGGAAATTGGCCTTTAATGATCTCACCTAGACCTTATTGGCCATTAATAATCCCACCTTAGAATATTCCCCCCACCAGTCTCACCTTTCACCTATTTTTCCTACAATGGTCCCCCGTTAATAAAACTTAACGGAGTTATGCTTTTTTCCAAATTACAAACAGATTTTTTAGGGCTTTTGATTAGAATGACGATACGAGTCCATTGATGTAAAACTTGCCTCGAAACGGTGCTCCAAACGATGAAAACGGCGGTTCAATTCGGGTGTTTAAATTTCCAATTAACCAAAATCAAGTCACTTGGAGCACCATTTCGAAGTAAGTTTTACATCAATGGACTCGTATCATCGTTCTGATCAAAAGTCCTAAAAAATATGTTTGTAATTTGGAAAAAAAAACTTAACGGGTTAAGTTTTTTTAACAGGGGGCCATTGTAGGAAAAATAAGTGAAAGATGAGACTGGTGGGGGGATATTCTGAGATGAGATTATTAATGGCCAATAAAATCTATGTGGGATTATTACAGGCTAATTTCCAAAAAAAAAACACACACACACACACAAATAACAAAATAGGCACTATTCCTTTCAATGTTACGAATTAATAATAAAATAATAAAATTATTGTGAAACTAGCCTAATAGCAAACAATAGAAGGAGAAAGAAAAAAATAACAAAGGGAGAAAGGATTTGATATTTCATTGATTGAGGTGTATATTACAAGAGATACAAGAGACTATATATAATATAGGAAAACTTGTGGAACAAGCCTAATCTATTTTAGGTGTTGATAACCACATTAATAATAAATATATTCATAACACTCCCCCTTGGTTATCAACATAATATGCTTGATGCTGTCTCGTTAAAAACCTTGCTAGGAAAACCCGGTGGGACAAAACCATAGCTAAGGGAAAAAGAGTGCAGCGTGTAATGCGCATTATCTTCCCCTGATACTTCTGGATCAGGTATGTTGCCTCATTAAAAACCTTACTAAGAAAACCCAATGGGACAAAACTTAGTCAAGGGAAAAAGAGTGCAACTTGAATAAGTATCCCCCTCATTTTAACATGTATCCTTTAAGTGACGTGTGTTCATCTTCCTTGAAAGTCGAACAAAGCTTTTGTAGCCAATGATTTGTCGCTTGATCCCTTTATGTTGAGCAATGTTGTATAATCTTCTAACGAGACTTTAGGTGCCTCATTCCAAAACATATCATATGTCCATGACAGTGTTTTGTTACATTCCTGCATCTACAAGACTAACCAAACTTGTTTTGATGGGTTAGTAAAATATAATCAAATATCGTTTATACCTTAAATATTTCTTTGAACTCATTCCAATGTCTCTTCGCTTGTCAAAGTTTATATCATGACAATAAGCTCAAGTGAAAGATATTATAACCATACATAGCTAGCAAAACATTTTAGTGCACACATGCATTTAATGATTGTACTTATAGAATGAGAATGTCTACTTTGGTAGGAGATGATAATAGGCATTTTTTTATAACAAATGACTTAACAACCTTTAACATACTTTAAGGTTCAACTATATTCATACTAAAATATCCCAACATTATCTTCTAGAGGTACTTGAGGGATTGATAAAATATAATTACATATATACTCGAACTGCAGTTCGAGTAATAATTAGATCATGCCAAGGTCATTAAAAAAGTTCTTCATCTAAAAGCTCGACTGTTTCTCTTGATGATGCCTAAACATCATCACTGTAAACTGCGATTATAATGAACTTTTAAAAGTAGAATGTTGATAAAACATGGCTAATTTAATCAAACTTATATCCCTCTTTATGCGAATATCTCGAGTTGTACAACACTCGACTCGACTATTTTAGTCCATACATATTTTGTCAACTTCATATAGTATGTTCTTGAGGTTTTGACATCAATGCTTCTAGCTGTAACACCCCGTGTTTTCGTAAGTGAAAGTCAAAGTCAAGGTCAAAGTCAACGACCGATTCGCGCGACTTGACTGGTAGAAATGTCTTTACTTTATTTGTATTATGTGGAGTAAGTGTCGTTCATTGTAATAATCGAGTTGTGTTAATCGTTACTCGACCGACCTACGACTGTGAACTTTAGGAAGTAACAATGCGATAAAGCTAATCAACTAATAATCAAGCTATGCTAATCGAATCGACACCAAATCGCAACTCGAACTGTGTATTTTACTTGTTGTCTATACGTGTGTGTGAGCCTTACGTGTTACCTGTGCATGTTTATTTATGTTATGTTATGTTATGTGGTGGTAATCAAGCGAACTCAATCGAACTCGAAAACTAACTCGAATGTCATCGAACTCGAACTCAAATCACAGTCGAACCATGATAGATAGTGGGAAGGAGATTTCGCTAGATACGAAGTAGTTGAGACTGAAAGTAATTTGACTAGGAAACCCTATCGTATCGAACCGCTCGCAATCGAAACCGAAATACCAGAAATCGACGCGCAAGACACTCGAAAGGGGCAACCGATCGACCGGGCTTCCCAGCCGATCGAACAGCCAGCCGAACGGACTGCTGTCCGATCGAGGTGCCAGCCGATCGGCTAGCCCTTTCCTCTTTTGTCTTCCTATAAATACCCCTGTCATTGTCACTCTTTCCACTTTTGGAAACCCTTGTTCGACCAGCACTCTCAACTTGTCTTTTCTCGGATTTCTCTCAATTCCGGTAAGTTTTCGTCCTAAATCTTGTACTTTCTTGATCTATACACACACCTACACCTTTCTATCTTTCGAATCTAAACATTTAACTGTGAAATCATCAAGAATCAAGTGTTCTAGGATGATGTCATCATGGGTTCTTGAAGAACTTCATGTTTTGGCCTCAATCCACCAAGAATGACTTGGATCTAGCCGATTTCCACATAAACAAACAAGGATCTCTTGTAGATCTAAACATATACGTGGTGAAAAGGATTGAAGGATGGGTTTTCCCAACTTCCTTCAACTCTTTTCACTCGAACCGGTAGGAACAGAACCCGAGCCGGTTTACTGACCGCTTCGGTGGTTATACGACTCCAGATCTGGGTTCTATCCACGAGGTTAACCGACTTCGGGTTAAATGTTAAACTTCGTTCCAAACAGACCACCGACCAGATTTGGGTGATTCATGTCCAACCCGGGAGACCAAGTAAGAACGAGGCATCTATGGTTTTACCCGCTGTCAAAGTACCTCGATAAAACGACAAACAAACGAAACAACCAAGGTGTTAGACGCAAGGCTGATCAGGTCAGGATGCTGACCGATCGGACTGCTGTCCGAACGGACAGCCAGCTGATCGGATAAACCAGCCGATCGACTTGCCAGCCGATCGGCTAGCACATGGTCCCACACAAACAACTTGTCTTGGAGAATGGTATTGAACGAACTGTCGTTCGATCGAACTATTGTCCGATCGGACTACTCTTCGGATCATGAGATACTATGCTTCAACACTTAATCAATTTTCAACATGTTCAAAGCACTAGAAGTGCCACCCGATCGAACTGCTGTCCGATCGAACGCCTGTCCGATCCACTGAACAACACCTTGCAATTCATTAAAGTCTTTGACTTGTTGACTTGCCAACCGATCGAACACCTGTCCGATCGAATGCCTGTCCGATCGAACACCTATCCGATCCATAGGCAAAAACTTGAAATTCTGTTGAATGCCTAACCGATCGGGCTGCCGGCCGATCGAACAGCCGTCCGATCGACCGACCTGAAAAGCAAAGGTACTTCAATGTTTTCAAAATGCTACAACGAAAACTTCAAAGGTCAAGCCATCATACACAAACACATCTTTCCCAAAGGAAGAAACAATCCACTCGAACAGCCATCCAATCGGCTTACCAACCGACCGGACAGCCGTCCGAGCGGACTGTCAACCGAACGGTCAGCCGTCCGACCGAACTGCCGTCCGATCGACCAGCTGTCCCACCACCCCCCAGCACTTGTTTCATGTTTTACGTTTCTCTTATCGTTATACTATCGAATCTATTCAGGCTAACCGTATTCGCTAAGCGCTCCCTTCAATCCATAAATCACTGTGAGTATACTCGATCCCTTTTTGCTTTAAGCACTTTTGGGTGTTACATACGTTACGAATATTCAAACTACAATTATCACACTACTCAAACTATTTGAACGCTAACCGTTAATGCATGTTATACGTGGCTTATGAATGCTTGTTTGTTATGTTTACACATGGAATGTTGTCTACCTGCCTTAGCAACGATAGTACTATAGTTTGGACTCAGCACCCGTTCACACGGGGGTTGCTAAGGATCTTTTACTTGCATGGATTATGGTGGTAATCCTGTATTGCGAACTGCCTCAGGCAGTCAACCCGCAGTCATTGGTATCGATGGATCTATGTCGATAATTAACGTGCTTCATTTCACTATGTGTACGTGCTGGTTATGCGTAAACGAATTCGACTCTATATGCTATTATCAAACTTGTATGCTCACCTTTACATTATATGTATTGACTTTTATTTTAACGTATGTGACAGGTGCTTAGGATGCATGTGTGGTAGGAAATGGAAGCTAGAATAAAGCTTTAGAACCCAACAAATAGTTGTCTGTAGATAACGGATTAGGGGTCTCTAGAAGCAGATAAACAATTGCTACTTATTTAAATCTGAGTTGTCGGAACAGAATATTTGTCTTGATGCTTGTCTGTAATAATTGTTTGACTGTTTGAGATACAGTATGGGACGTATTAATTAAATTGAATAGTTATGATAATTGTTGTGGAAACTTCTGGACAATCTGTTTCGCTCAGTGCCATGCCCCGATGACTCCGCCATCGGTTGGGGTGTGACAGATTGGTATCAGAGCCATAACTATAGGGAATTAGGCAAGACTCGACCTAGTCCGGGTCGAAGTCTTAGATACCTAGACTATAGTTAAGAACCAGCAGACCGACTTGTGCATGACCGGTAAGGGTTATGTACGAGCTTACTTCTCGCTCTTTTCGTTTATTCTACACTATCACTGCACTCGAATTTTCAACTATGAGTGGACAATAAGGCCGAGAATAGGTGTGAAAACCGCAAACTCTCGACTAAAGTTTCTTACTCAGCTCACCTTTTAGCTGCAAGCGAGGAGAATTATGCCAAGTTAGGAGTGAAATCCATATTTTGATGAATAATCTCCTCAGCTTTATCAAAGCAGGGACGAAGTTGTTAAGCCAGGGGTGAAACCCTAACCTTGATGACTTGTTCCGCGCATTTTACAAAACTCTCACCAAGGTCTCAACAGACGATCTGTAGTCACAATAAAACTAACGGGATTCACGCCAAACGCCCAAGAATCGAGGCCAAGGCACGATCCTGAAAGTTGAAAGTGCATAACAGATCCCATGTGAATAATTGAACCACCTTGGATAGTCGAAGTCTACTAGCCGCAGACAATCTATACCTCGAATTTTGTGTACTTTGATTCTGAGTCTACAACTGTTGACTCTGAAGACTCGTCGATTTTATAAGAATTATGTGTTTTATGTTTATTTGTTAGCATTTTGAGATGCTACTGGCTTCGATCTAATGCCTTTTTGCTCTCGCTACCCACACAACACACTACACATCGCTGACAAATCGCTGAAACTTAGACGACCCTAGGGTAACTATACGCATATACTACGCATATTCGATATGCTAAACGCGACTACCATAACGAGCAATCGCAGACTTTGAATGATAGGTTTCTGTTTTCTGAATGCCTCTAGTGACTAAGGCGTATGTGTTTCTTACTAATGTGCTCTACGTGTTTAGGAATTAAATGACTATGTGCTTTATGTGCTTATGTGATTTTGTGATTCGTGATAAGTATTTACGTAAGTATACGTGTTCCTGAGCTTTAGTAAGAAATAGACGTGTGAGGCAAGATTCGAATACAATGTGATGAGTCCTGTGACACTGTCTGTTGCAGACCATGTCGTCTGGATCCCGTCATGCACTCTCTCGTCAGGAAAAGAGGGACAAACGCCTTGCTTCCATTATCGCTAAAAGTGTGGCAAAGGTCGTGAGTGACGTCTATGAAAATGCCAGCAAATCATCCGAGGAATCGAGAACCGAAGCTCCTAAGGTTGCTGCAAGACCTTTCAGTTTCAAGCAATTCAAGTCGTGTGGGCCAAAAGAATTCACTGGCGAAGGAGGTCCCACTGCACTATTTCACTGGTTTGACTCTATCGAGGTTACTCTGCGACAGAGTGGTTGCCCTGATGACCTTCGAACTCTGAATGCTACCAGCGTCTTTCAGTCCCGTGCTCTAGACTGGTGGACGGCCGAGAGGAATAAGCGAGGGAACGATGCAGCCTACGGTCTGTCGTGGGACGAGCTCAAGGAAGTTATGCTAGAGGAATTCTGCCCTCCTCACGAACGTCAAAAGCTGGAAGATGAATTTTGGCACATACAGCAGAAGGATGGTGACAACGCTGGTCTCACTGCTCATTTCAAACAGCTCAGCATTATCTGTCCCGACCAAGTCAAGACTCCCGACATGACCATCAAGAAGTACATCCGAGCTTTGCCCGACTGTGTTGCTGATTTCGTGCAAGCGGCTAAGACTACAACGATCGAGGAAACTTATCTGTTGGCCGCTGAGATCAACGACAAACGGGTTAAGGCTGGGGTATGGGATAAGACTTCGAAGCATCTACATCAAGCTACCGCTACCGCACCAACTGCTGAACCCACCCTATCAAGCAACAAGAGAAAGAACAAGAGAAAGAACAGCTCCACCAACAAGAACTGTGCGATTACTGCTGCACCGAATCAAGCAGTACCTGCCCCACAGCGTCAAGTAGCGGCGCCTGTGGCCAATGCACCGCCAGCAAAGCGTGCATATACTGGGCCACACCCGCTCTGCCCTACTTGTTGGAACCTAAAGGTTTATACATTGAGAGATATTAAAGTTTGGGATTGATCTTGTATTGTTTAACTTAGTTATTTTGGGTCAATTATGTGTTTTGGGTTTATGTAGAGATCTCGAGTGGGCCTAGGTGGTTTCGACCCACTTTAGTTAGTATATAAGTAAACTTTTGTAACCTTTAGTGATTGATCGCTTGGTTAGAAGTCAGTAAGGCCACTCGAGATCAGGAAGTAGTCTTGTATCTGTCATCGATCTAAAGGTGAATGCAAGATTGTTTTGCTTTGATAATTATTCTTATTATTCTTAATAGTTTTCTTGAATCCACTTGTGTTTGGATTCCGCACTTACACAAGTTGACAGTGATATCATTGAAAGATCTTTAAGGTTTTACAATTGGTATCAGAGCCAAGAAACCAATTCTTGGTTCGGTTTTTGATATCATTCGGATTCAAGAAGATTGTTTTTGTTACTAATCGTTTTGCTAAGTGTGTTTGACAGATCTTCAGTTTGTTGGTGTAATTCTGAGTTTGGAAGTTGCATCTTCAAACTGTTCTTCATAAATTTTGGCATAAAGTTACTGATTTTGGTTTGTGATTCGTGATAAAGGTGTTAGCTGATATATCGGAGGATTGTTGAAGATAAGAATTCAAAGATCTCAAATCTTTGAATTTTGGAAGCTGCTAAAAATCAGGAATCGTAGTTGTTTTTATCTCACAAATCTGTTTTGCAGGGTCTCGACACAATTTCAACTTAGTCTCGACTCAAGTTCATTCGTCTCGAGTGGATATCACGATCTTGTCTCGACTCAAAATTGCTGTGGTCTCGAGTTGGCATCCTTAACTCGAAACCGTTTGTCTCGACTGGCTTCAAGCTTAATAGTTCCTGATCTCGACTCGAAACCTCGGTCTCGACTCAGTCTTCAGTTCACTCTTTCACTGGTTCAGTCTCGACTCCTGTCTCGACTCGCAACGACTTCTGCAACGTTACTTTTGGACTTTAGGACTTTTGGACTTTTGGACTCTTGAACTTAAATAATTAATCAACAAATTAATTAAGTTATTGAGTAACCATGACTACCAACAATCAAAGTGTTGACCTGGCTGCTATGTCTAAGCATCAAGAATTGGATTCCATCATTGGAACCACCACTCGTGTTCCCCGGTTGTTAGACGGAAATGAATTCCCTGAGTGGAAGTGGCGTTTCGAAAAACATGTTAAGGTCAAGGATGCTAAAATCTGGTGAAGCATTCTAAGAGGTCCTAGAGAAATTATGATGGATAGTCCTACTGATGAAAATGTAAAAGTGAAGAAGCCCGTTGATCAATATACTGAAGAAGAGTTTAAAATTGTTGAAGAAGATGATATGGCGTTTTCCTACCTGACCATGGCTTTGGGACCAGACATTGCTATTGGTTTTCGCACCTGCAAATCAGCTAAGGAATTGTGGGAATCATTAATAGATGTCTGTGAAGGAAATGAAGATATGAAAGAGAGTCGTAGAAATCTGCTAAGTCAAAGCTTCAATAACTTTAATCATATATATGGAAAGACTGTTGATAATCAAATTCAGAGATTCGTTAAGTTAGTTACTCAAATGCAGATGGAGGAAATGCATACGTCGAATGCTTCATCTAATAGGCAGCTTCTGAATGCTTTACCAAAGAGTTGGGATCATCACGTTGCAATGATCAAGAAAACCAAAGATTTAGCAAGATGTAGCTTATCTGAAATGATTTCTCACATTAAGGCATGCGAGCTCGATGATAAACAAAGAGAAACAAATCACAAGAATAGCATGTTGGCTGCTGGATTCACTGCAACACCCTCAACATCAAGCAATAATACTGCTTTTGTATCTCAAGCTGGTTTTCAAATGTTCAGCAATTCTGCTTCTGCTAAAGCTGCTCCTACCTCACCAAATGTTTATTACTCTGGAACTCCAGCACCTGTTGTTGCTGCTGCTGCACCATCTTCTACTAACGCTACTGCTGCTGCTTCGTCAACTTCCACTGCTAACAACGAGATGATTGCTTTCTTCTCACAACAGTCAAAGGAAAATCTTAGTATAGCAGCTTCTGTCATAAACTGTTTGAATGCCTTTACTGCCGGGAAAATCAATCCTCCTAAGTTTTCTATGGATGACTTGGATCAAATTCATCCCGAAGATGTAGAAGAAATGGATATCACTTGGCAGATGGCTATGGCAGCTTTTAGAGCCAAAAATTTTGTGAACAAAACTGGGAGAAACAAATGGGAAAATCTTACCTTTACTGGACCCACAAAAATGCCATTTGAATTTCGTTGCTACAATTGTCATGAACCAGGTCATGTGGCAAGAAACTATACCAAACCGAGGGTCAATAGTGAGCAAACTCCAGTCAAACCTGTTCCTCCTGCCACACCTAATCGAGAAAGAGCTCTTGTAACCACATCGACTATGTCTGCTGATGCTGCTGCCAGTGGAAGTCCTCAACCTCTGGGATTAGCTCAAGCCTTGGTGGTGCAACCTGATTCGTACTTCAACTGGAATTCGGAAATTGAACGACTAAACATTTCAGCTCCAGAAAACCAGTCTGATTCAAACAACATTGCTTTTGTGGCCTCAAATGATCAAGCTTCTGTTCCTGAAAATGAGACTTCAGCACTTGAGGAGGAGGTTTCAGCTGAAAACTTGGCTTTCATGACTCAGATTCTTTCAGCTCCAGTCAAAGGTCTCACCAAGGAAGAGGTAATTTCTGTTTTCTGTACTCCTGAGTGTAGAGAACGAGTAGAAGCTTATAGAATACACAACGCTGAGCTAATTGAAGACTACAATGAAATTAAAAGGAAAAATTTTACTTTAGCTAATAACGAAAAACTTTTTAAAGAAAAAATAGAAGCCCAGCGAAAAGACATCATCCAACTCAAGGATGATGTTAGTGTAGCAACAGCCCAACTCATCATGGTTAAAGAAAAATTATGCAATGTGACTAAAGAGCTGGAGGATGTTAGAGATAAGTATCAAATAAATGAGTTAAATATTAAAAAATTTGATTCCTCCAGCAAATTGGTCGAAAATTTGTGTAATCAACAGCTAGCGTATCAGAAAAGAAAAGGGTTGGGATTGGGTTTTAATCAGGCTCCTCCTCCTTACACTCACAACTATACTTATTTACCCATGACGGAGGAGGAGATGCTGAACGAAAACAAAATGACTTATGGTCCCAAAAACTGTAAGTCATCAGTAAATGTCAGACCTGCTGTAAAACAGGCGGTTAAACCAGTTAGTTTTGTTTCCAAAGGTACTTTTGATCCTAACGTTTCTTCATCATGTGCAGATGAAGTACCTGAAGTAGGATGGGGTGATGTATTTGGGGATGAACCGTCTTTAGATTCTGATGTTTCTAAACCTACTTTTGAAAAAACTAATTCTGGTTGTGTGTTTGGACAATCGTTTTTGAACTCGTTTCGTAGTTATGTTTCGTCTTCTTTTGGGCCTGCTGTTTTGGGCAAAACTATGAATGCTTGTGATGAAACTTTGAATAATGTGCATGATGATGGATGTTTTTCAGTAGATAAAAATTGTGATTCTAATTCTAATGTCTCTAACTTTTCTGCTGATGACAGTATGACAGGTGAGGTCCCTCAGGATGCATTCAGTGAAACCACTGAAACTCCTTCTAAAGAGAATCAATCATCTTCTGATTTTCTTCTGAATCAGTCTCAGAGGAAGTCCCTAATGTTGAACCTAGTGGGACCCCATTAAAAACCGAGGATGAAAAGGAACCCTTGTCAAACTCAGATGATACATGTGTTGATGAAATACATGTTGATGAAGTTCCTACATCTTCCGAGATTAAAACTGAATCTGATTTTCAACAGGAAGAAGTGTCAAACTCAGATGATACATGTGTTAATGAAATACATGTTGATGAAGTTCCTACATCTTCCGAGATTAAAACTGAATCTGATTTTCAACAGGAAGAAGTGATTGTTTTGAATGAAAAATTACAAGAAAAGATTTCTGAAAAGAAAATTAACACTGAGTCTGAAACATCTTTTCAAAATGATACAGATAAAGATAAATCTAATCCATCTAAATCTCATACTTGTGCCAGTTCTACATCTGATCAACAGGTACCTAAATGCTCAGAAAAGGCACAAGTTAACCAAGCAAAGAACATAAATCAAGCTCATTCTCATAAACCCAAAAGATACATGCCTGCTATGAAGCATCAAAATTTCCACAGATTGAAACGTCAAACATGTTTCAATTGTGGAATTGCCGGACACATTGCCAGAAACTGTGTTCATCTCCCAAGTGTGCAGTCTAAAAATAAATATGCACAAAATCAGAAAGTCAAGCCAAACCGATATCGTTATTCAGAGTCAGTGACAACTAAAAAGTCTAAGACAATGAGGAATGACTATCGTAAGGCTAAGCCTTCTGATCAAGATTGGAATGCGGCCAAACATAGAAATCAAAATCAACAAAAGGATTTTCGAAAAGATCAATCTAAAGCGTTTGGTAATTACAATTCTAAATGGTCAAATCAGCATTGGAAACCTAAAACTAAGACCATGCATTCCAATTCGTCTCATACATCTCATCGAAATTCTGCCGTTAAAAATCCTTCGAAATTCTTAGATAAAGATAATTTGATATGGCAGAGAGTGACTTACTTTGATGCACAAGGGAAACCCAGATCCACCATGGGCTGGGTTCCTAAATCTAACTGATCCCGCTAATCGTGCAGGAACAGCTGTGGAGGACTACCGTGCGCCTCTGGTACATGGATAGTGGCTGTTCCAGGCATATGACGGGAGACTTATCTCAACTGGTCAATGTAAAAGAATTTGACGGTGGATATGTCTCTTTTGCGGGAGGAGAATCTGGAAGAATCACGTTGAAGGGAACAGTGAAAAATGGTGTGTTAAGCTTCGAAAATGTGAATTATGTCCCAGAACTGAAACACAATCTGTTGAGCATTTCTCAAATTTGTGATCGAGGAAATTATGTTCATTTTACAAAGAAAGGATGCTATGTTTTGAAACCAGGGATTGTCATTCCTGAAGATTGGTTTTTGATGACAGCTGAAAGAAAGGGAAATGCATATGTGATTGATATGAACAAAAAACCGTGTGAAGAAATTACTTGTCTATTTTCGAAGATATCAGAACATGATGGTTTATTGTGGCATCGTCGTCTTGGACATGTGAATATGAAAAACTTAAATCGTCTTGCCAAAGGTCAACTGGTTCGTGATCTACCAATCAAAGACTTTATGTTGGTAGAAAAGTGTGTTGCTTGTGCAAAGGGAAAAGCTCATCGAAAGTCTCATAAATCTAAGTCTACCCCCTCAACCAAGGCTGTGCTTGAATTACTTCATATGGATCTCTTTGGTCCAGTGAATGTGTTAAGTATTGGCAAGAAGGCTTATTGTCTCGTGATAGTCGATGATTTCTCGCGCTACACCTGGGTGTACTTTCTAAGTCACAAGAATGAGGCTGCGGGGTTGATCAAACAATTCGTTACTTTGGTGGAAAATCAAGCCAGTACAAATGTCAAGGCTATTCGATCAGACAATGGGACGGAATTCAAAAATGTCACCATGGACACATTTTGTGCTGCTAAAGGAATTGAGCAACAGTACAGTGCACCTCGAACTCCACAACAAAATGGAGTGGCTGAAAGACGAAATCGCACTCTTATAGAGGCTGCGCGTACTATGCTGGCCGATTCGAAGCTTCCTAGTTTCTTTTGGGCCGAAGCTGTTAGCACGGCTTGTTACGTCCAGAATCATGCTTTAGTAAACAAACGACATATGAAAACTCCTTATGAGATTCTAGAAGGACATAAACCTTCGGTTTCACACTTTCGCATCTTTGGTTGTCCATGTGTGTTACTACTTATGGACGCTAATGGAAAGTTTGAGGTCAAAGGGGACGAGTGTTACTTTGTTGGGTATGCTAAAGGTTCAGCCTATAGAGTATACAACAAGGTGACTAAAAAGGTCGTCGAGTCGTGCAACATTGAATGGCTTGAAGAGAATGCTACGGACGCTAGAGTCGGTCCAGATTGGTTATATGATTATGCTGAATTATTCAAATCGTTTAACATTTTGTCAAGTGTCCCCACTGTTGCAGGTGTGTCTACACCAAAACAACCGATGTCTTTTGGTGATTCTGAAGAGGAAGAACAAGCTGAAGGAAGATCAAGAAATCATACTATTGACCCACCGGGAATGGTTTTCACCCGATATCCTACGCCTCAGCAAATGTCCCATTCATCCCCTGAAGGTGCTACATCAAGGGGTACTGTACCTAGTGGTTCAGGATCTGCACTATTTCCTGAATCTATTCCTGAAGATTGCATTGTTACAACTCCAGTAGTTCATCATACTGCAGCATCTAATGAGGGGGAGTCAAGTAACACCACTGAAGACGAGACTGTACCTGACATGGCAATACCTACAAGTGTCCAACGAAATCACCCTATAGAGAATGTGATTGGTCCTGTAGATGCAGGAGTTTTAACCAGGAGCCAATCAGGAATCATCAATACATGTTTATATTCTTGCTACATCTCACAAATCAAACCTAAAACTGTTGATATAGCTTTGCAGGAACCAGGCTGGGTAGATGCTATGCATGAAGAGCTGAACCAGTTTGAGAAACTTGGAGTATGGAAATTTGTCGAGTTACCAAAGGGAAAGCGCAAACTTGGAACTAGATGGGTGTTCAGAAACAAACAAGATTCTGCAGGGGTTATAGTTTGAAATAAAGCAAGGCTGGTGGTTCAGGGATTTCGACAAATTGAAGGTCTGCATTATGATGAAGTTTATGCTCCGGTTGCTCGACTTGAAGCCATCCAGATCTTCTTAGCTTACGCGTCATATATGGGGTTTACTGTATATCAGATGGACGTCAAGACAGCGTTTCTATATGGAGATGTGAAAGAAGAAATTTTTGTTGAGCAACCACCAGGTTTCGTGCATCCAGATCATCCAGAATATGCCTACAAGCTAGATAAGGCATTGTATGGATTACACCAAGCTCCACGAGCTTGGTATGCCACATTAACTGAACATCTTCTGGCTCATGGGTACACACATGGCACGATAGACCAGACTCTGTTTATCAAGAAAGTGGGCAAGGATCAGATCTTAGTTCAAATCTATGTCGATGATATTATTTTTGGATCTACAAGTGAGGAACTTTGCAAAGAGTTTGAGAGAGTTATGAAGAAGAAATTTGAAATGAGTGCTCTTGGGGAAATGACACTGTTTTTGGGTCTACAAGTCAAGCAGAATTCTCAAGGGATTCTTATCCATCAAGGGAAGTATGTGGATGACGTGCTAGCAAAATTCAATTTTTCAGACGCAAAATCAGCTGAAACACCAATGGCAGAGAGACCATTATTGACTGAAGATGAAGAAGGATCTCCTGTGGATCAACGTCAGTATAGGTCTATGATCGGGTCGTTGATGTATCTGACAGCTAGCCGACCGGATATTATGTTTGCTGTCTGTAACTGTGCAAGATATCAGGCTAATCCTAAAACTTCTCATCTTATTGCTGTCAAACGAATCTTTCGGTACCTTAAAGGCCGACCTCGGTTTGGTCTGTGGTATCCGAGGGATTCTAATTTTGACTTGTTTGCTTTTTCTGATAGCAACTTTGGAGGAACTGATAGTGACAGGAAATCTACATCAGCTGGATGTCAATTTCTGGGTGACAGGCTCATTTCATGGCAATGCAAGAAACAACAAACGGTAGCGATTTCTACAGCTGAAGCTGAGTATGTTGCCGCTTCTGCATCTTGCTCTCAAGTGGTGTGGATGCAACATCAATTGCAGGACTACGGTTTGACTTATCTCAATACTACTATTTACTGCGATAATGATGCTGCAATACAAATTGTTAGAAATCCTGTTTTTCACTCCAAAACCAAGCACATAGACATAAAAGTTCACTTTATTAGAGATTGCTTTGACAGAGGTCTTATTACTCTTGAACAAATCGACACGGATGCAAATGCTGCTGATTTGTTTACCAAACCTGTCAGCAGCTCAAAATTCAAAGTGCTTGTGGATTTTCTGAAAATGATCCGCTTTACTGACTGAGCATGTTTTTGTTTTTCGTAGGTAAATTTGTTCATAAAGTTTTCTATTCTTAGGTAGTTTTTATTTATGCTCAAATTTAGGGGGATAAATTTTGAAAAATACAAAAACATTAAAAAAGAGAAAAATACAAAAACATTAAAAAAAAGAGAAAAATACAAAAAGAGGTGTTGCATGACTGGGAAATGAAATGAATTTTCACATTATGGTTGAGGGCTGACTCATGTAAGACCAATATCGAAATAGTTTGATTCTAGTATGATGTGTTGGTAGGCTCTATCCTTTAGGCTGGAAGCATTGGCTGTTTCTGTTCAGAACTAAAATAGTACATGACCTCAGGAAAGAAAATCACTTGGAATTAGCTCATTTCTATTTGAATGTCTGTATGTTGTCCCGATACACACAATTTTGATCTGACTCTGAAATCTTCTCTGAAAAAGTCGTGTATCTCCTTTGCTGCATCCAGATATATGCTGACCTGGAGGTGCTAGGCAACGTCAGCTTCTGCTGAATCCAGATACATGCTGACCTAGCTGTACGTTGTCGCTCTGTAGATCAATTAAACACCTGAAAGAGGCCCTCAAGTGCCCAAAAGAAACCCTAGAAACCTATATCAAATTGAGAAAAACTCATTTGATTTTGTATATTATACCATCTCTGCAAAAGATCTATTCTGTTCTCTTCTCAACCTATTCCCAGTTAAGATTTCAGAGATCTGGATTGGACTTGTGAAATATGTGGTAGGGAAGCTACTTACATGATAGGGTGTGCTGTCTATAATTCCGAGATCTGATTAGTATTTGTTTGGGTGTTCATTGTTAAGAAATTAAAACATGATAAATTTGTTACAGGCAGTTATATGAAAAAGGTCTAGGGAGATGAGTTTAGGTGGACAAATATACTGGCAATTGTCTAGATCATTCAGTAGTAGATCAGTGTTGATAAGTGTGGTCAAGCCCGAAACCCGTGATTTGATCCCTGAGCAAATTATGATATTTCTGTATTTTATTTATTTTGTAAATAATATTTCAATATTATTTATTTTTGTGTTTATAGGTTTTGGTCTAATAAAACATGCTCAGAAAGTTTAATGGGTTAAATAAGAAAATGTTTAAAAATTGGATTGCTGAAAATAAGTGAAATTTTTATTTAATAAATCCGATTTTCTAACTGTTGAGTGGTCTCGATTCGAGACTGTGGTCTCGGCCCATGTGATTAAAGGCCCGGCCCACAAGTTTGAGATATTTAAATTGATCTCGACTCGAGACCCTCACTGTGCACTCGAAACAACTCATCTGTCACTTTCAAATTCTCTCTCATTCTCCGGCGATATTATCTGTTGTTCCGGCGATACTCCATTCTCGACTTGAAGTTTTGAGTTCATTGAAGGTATTTTGATAGGATTAATGATGTTTTAATTGAAGTTTTGCAGGTTTGTTGAAGATTTGATGAATGTTTGAAGATGCTCATAAACCCTAATCTTGATGATATTTTGGTGTTCAAAGAAATCATTGAGTGTTTGTGGTGTTTGATCCAAAACTCAGTGAATTAAGGATGTTTGTGGAGTCTCGACTAGGGTCTCGACTGAATACATGTGAAGACTCGAGACCTAATGTTGCGAGTCGCAACCTTGTCGGTCTCGATTGGGGTCTCGACTCAAAATTGATTTGGTCTCGACTGAGGTTTTGGTCAAGTTAACTCAGTCTCGACTGAGGTCTCGACTCGAAATCTCTTGGTTTCGACTCGAAACCTCATAGTCTCGAGTTACTTCATGTGTATTAATCGGTGTTTTGACTGCTGAATTTGATGTGATTTGTTTTGAATTTATGTCTCTATGCTTAGTGTTTCTGTTTGGTGTAGGAGATGGATCTAAAATTTATTCCAACACACAATCAAGCTGGTTATCTAGCTTCACCACCTGAGAAGCACAGGAGACTATACACATCATTGATCAAGGGATTAAATAGCTGTCGACTCATTCATGCTCTGCGAGAGAATCCAGTGGTTTATGAAAGTCTCGTGCAAGATTTTTGGAAGACGGCAAGATTTGAAGCACAAGGAGCTGATGGAAAGGGAATGATTGAAGCTGAGATTCAGAAGAAGAAGGTTGTTATTACTGAGCAAATGATAAGAGAAGTTCTACAATTTGGCGATGATGAATCTGGTCCAATTGAGCTTCCAAGTGATACTATCGAAGATGTGTTGCCTCGGTTGAGCTATGAAGGAAAGTATCCGTCACTTGTTAAGAAGTTTTTGCACCCTTATTGGCGCTTGTTGGCACATATGTTCATGTTGTGTATGACGGAAAATCGAGGGGGAACAGATCAACTGAATATTACACAAACGGCTGCATTTGTTGCTCTTATTACGAATGAGTCGTTCAATTACTCGAAGTATGTTTTTGAAGGAATGAAGAGAAATGTTACTGGAGTTCGAAAGGATAAATTTATTATGGATCCAAGGTTTTTGCAGATGATTTTCAATGCTCGTTATTCTGATTTGACGCGATCCGGTGATACCTTGGAATTAAAACCGATGGGACCCTCTTGTTTTGGTGCTCTCACAACTAAGAAGGGGACAGAAAAGAAGTTTGAGGGACGTATTCCTTTGGAGAAGTTTGGTCGATTTTCAGAGACTGAAGTTGTAGCTGCTGATCCAGTAATAGTACAAAATGTTCAAGTGAATGCTATGGTTGCTGAGGAGCATGATATTCAGAATATTGTTGATGATGAGCCTGAGACAGAGATTTTAACTATTAACTCTGACGATGAAGGCATAGAGATTATGTGTGATTCAGGAGATGATGAAGAACTACCTCCTGAGAAAGAAGCTGATGTTACTGTTTCAACTGTTCCTTCTATAATTACTGCTGAAAATTTGGCTTCGTTATTAAAGTCTGTAACTGATAAGATGGGAAATCCTCCTTCCAATCTTACAGTATCTACTGAAGAGCCTAGTGAAAACCCAAAGGATCCTGATTCACTGCCATTGAAGCGAAAAAGGCGGGATCCTCGACTCGGAATGTATGTTGAGCAAAATAAAGATCAATCTATAAACATTGCTGAAGATGATGAAGGATTGTATGATTTTGATTTTGAGAAGAATGTCACTGATACCATCACCACAACTGAAGATATCTTTGAGTTCAACACTGATACTCAAATGAGTGTTTTAGAGTCCACCACTGCAGAGGTTCAGGTTACAAATGTTGATGCTGATACTGTTATTGAGACAATGCCACTTGGTGTTTCTGAATCTGCAGGTCCTTCTAGAGCAGTTCTTGATATACCTAGCAGTTCAAGTGGTAAAAGACCTGAAGAGCCGTTTAGAATGCCTTTTGATGATGATTCAAGCGATGATGATGACGATTTCATTAGCATGAGAGAAATGAAGAAAAGATTAATTGTGGTTGAGCAAGATTCTATTCATAAAGATGCCAAGATCATCCAACTTGAAGATACTTTAGTTCAAAAGAATCAGCAAATTGAACAGCTTCAAGGAGATGTTACTTTACTGTTCAATATGGTGTATGATTTACGTGGAAAGCTTGAGAAGAAATTTGGTAATGAATTCTCTGATCCTACTGATGTGGAAAATAGAAGAAAAGCCTTTGAAAAGGATGATGCTGAGAGAAGTGCTGCTATGGAGCAATACTTTAAAAGAGTTGTTGATCCTGTTGCAGATAAAGAGAAGGCTGAAAGAATCCAGAAGAAAAGGGAGTTGGTGATTTTGAAGAACAGGAATCTTAATCCAGATGGTGATGATGCTCAATCTACACATCATTTAATGGATGTTGGTGAAACTCTCTATGATCAAGTTGGAAATAGATCTGGTGTAGTTAGCTGGGGATTTGATCATGATCGTAAAAGGTGGTGGATAAAAAGGAAGGTTGGACCTGTTGAATGGTATAAACATCCAGGCCAGTTTCAGTCATTTACTAAGATTGATTTGACTGATCTGTCTAAAGCACCCTATGTAGATGATAAGCCTGGAGGTCCTGGATATTTGTTTTTCGAGAGATTGAAGAGGGAGGTTCTTAAGGGATTTCCTTCAATGCGTACAGCAGAGTCCATTGTTAAACCAGCTAAAGGAGTTAGAGATTCATATACACGCAAGCGAATGAAGATTGTGCATTGGCCAGTAACTGATAAGGAAAAGGTTATTCCTTTGGTGAGGAAAATTCCACAAGGTGCTTTGAAGTCCTTGCAGTTTTGGACTTATGATGAGCGTTTAGGGCAGGCTGTAATTGTTTGCGATAATAATGTGGATTTTCGCTTGGTGGATCAAGTTGATTTGCTGAATGTTGCTCATGAAGACCTGGAAGTGTTAGCTCGTCATCAAATTAGGGCTACTGAGAAATATGAGGAGATTGCGAAAGAATGGACTGGTGCTGTTGCTTCAGCGATACATATTCGCACAAAAGGTTTTGGTGGGTTCAAAGATCGGTTGGGTGGTGCTAGTGATAGTTGAAGGTTCAAGACTCTCTATGCATAAACCTAGGGGGAGATTGTTGGAACCTAAAGGTTTATACATTGAGAGATATTAAAGTTTGGGATTGATCTTGTATTGTTTAACTTAGTTATTTTGGGTCAATTATGTGTTTTGGGTTTATGTAGAGATCTCGAGTGGGCCTAGGTGGTTTCGACCCACTTTAGTTAGTATATAAGTAAACTTTTGTAACCTTTAGTGATTGATCGCTTGGTTAGAAGTCAGTAAGGCCACTCGAGATCAGGAAGTAGTCTTGTATCTGTCATCGATCTAAAGGTGAATGCAAGATTGTTTTGCTTTGATAATTATTCTTATTATTCTTAATAGTTTTCTTGAATCCACTTGTGTTTGGATTCCGCACTTACACAAGTTGACAGTGATATCATTGAAAGATCTTTAAGGTTTTACACTACTTGCACCTACCACCACCCGACTGCTATTCAATGTCGTTTCTGTGCTCATTGCAATGTGTACGGCCACTTTACTGCCAATTGCCGTATTCGTCAAGCTCCTGTCAATCAAGCACTACTCACTGCCCCACAGGGTCAGCAAGCTCCTCCGGCACCCGCAGTCAAAGCCAGAGCCTGCTTCGCGTGTGGCGACCCGAACCATTTCGCCAACGTGTGCCCAAACAGGGTTGTGAAACAAGAGCCTCAGCAACAGCAGCAACAGCAACAACAACAAGAACAACAGGCCGCACGCGCCAGAACTTTCAACCTCAATGTGGGTCAAGCCCAGGCCGACAACAACGTGGTCAATGGTACGTTCCTTGTGAATGGTATTTATGCTTCATGTTTGTTTGATACTGGAGCCGATAATTGCTTTGTGTCGCTCGAATTTGAGAAACTCCTTAGTCGTAAACGTTCCCAACTCTCCTCGAAGTTCGATGTAGAAGTCACTACCGGAAGAACCGTCGCTGTTAATTCTGTTATCCGTGATTGTACTCTCGAGCTCAACAATCACATCTTCCCAATCGACCTTATTCCAATGCGACTCGGAAGCTTTGACGTCATAGTAGGCATGGACTTTCTTCGAGAAAACCATGCTGAAGTTGTGTGCTTCGACAAGATGATTCGTTTTTCGCTCGCGAATGGTGATTTATTGCGTGTTTATGGTGATACTACTTCGAAAGGTCTCAAACTTATGTCATGCCTCCAAGCTAGCAAGTATCTCCGCAAGGAATACAGAGCTTTCTTGGCTAACGTCGTAGCAGCGGAGAAGGAAAAGAAAGAGAAAAAGGAAGTAAAAGACGTTCCAGTGGTTCGAGAATTTCCTAATGTTTTTCCAGAGGATCTTCCCGGATTACCTCCAAGTCGTGATATCGACTTTCGCATTGACCTTATTCCTGGAGAAAATCCTATTGCCAAAGCTCCTTACCGACTCGCACCGTCGGAAATGCGCGAACTCTCAACCCAACTCCAGGAATTACTTGAAAAAGGCTTCATTCGCCCGAGCACCTCTCCTTGGGGCGCGCCAGTCCTTTTCGTTAAAAAGAAGGATGGGTCGTTCCGGATGTGCATCGACTACCAGGAATTGAATAAGTTAACTATCAAAAACCGCTACCCTCTGCCTCGTATCGACGATTTGTTTGATCAACTACAAGGCGCTACGTGTTTCTCGAAGATCGATCTACGTTCAGGTTACCATCAGCTACGCATTCAAGAGGAGGATATACCCAAGACCGCATTTCGAACCCGTTACGGCCACTACGAATTCGTTGTCATGCCCTTTGGCCTAACAAACGTACCAGCGGTTTTCATGGATCTGATGAATCGCGTGTGCAAACCATATCTTGACCGTTTCGTCATCGTATTCATCGACGATGTCTTGATCTATTCCAAATCGAAAACTGAACACGCGCAACATCTACGATTGGTTCTCGAGTTACTCCAGGGGAACCAACTCTACGCCAAATTCTCCAAGTGTGAATTTTGGTTGGGGGAGGTTCAGTTTCTGGGACACATCGTGAATAGTCAAGGCATTCACGTCGACCCTGCAAAGATTGAAGCTGTCAAGAGCTGGGTTACACCTAAGAATCCGTCGGAAGTCCGCTCTTTTCTCGGACTAGCGGGTTATTATCGACGATTTATCAAAGGATTCTCGAAGATTGTTGTACCGCTTACATCTCTTACGCATAAAGACCAGCCTTTTGTCTGGGGAACCAAACAAGAGTCTGCCTTTCGAACCCTCAAACACATGCTTTGCAATGCTCCTGTTCTCACATTGCCCGACGGAAACAATGATTTCATTGTCTACTGTGATGCTTCCAACCTTGGTCTCGGGCGTGTTCTTATGCAACGAGACAAGGTCATAGCTTACGCATCTCGTCAGCTCAAAATCCACGAGAAGAACTATACAACCCATGATCTCGAGCTAGGCGCGGTTGTTTTTGCATTAAAGATTTGGCGACACTACCTGTATGGTACCAAGTGCACGATCTTCACCGATCATAGGAGCCTACAACACATCTTTAATCAGAAGGAACTTAATATGCGTCAACGCCGATGGGTAGAACTTCTCAATGATTACGACTGTGAGATTCGTTATCACCCAGGCAAAGCAAATGTTGTTGCCGACGCACTTAGCAGACGGAGCTACCTGCTTAGTACTCGTAATGTTCAAGCCCAACACCACCTCGAAACTCTCATCCGCGACGCCCAGCATGCGTGTTTCAATGAACGAACTTTGAAGAAGGAAAGAATTTACCACGATGGAGCCCAGCTTGTGAGCAAATCAAATGGGATATTCCACTTCTTAGACCGAATTTGGATTCCCAAGCGAACCAATTTGCGACAGATTATCATGGACGAAGCCCATAAATCCCATTACTCAGTTCATCCCGGTGCTGACAAAATGTACCAGGATCTTCGTTACAAGTACTGGTGGCCGGGCATGAAAAGGGATATCGCTCTCTACGTCGGAAGATGCCTAACTTGTGCTAGAATCAAGGCTAAACATCAAAGACCCTCTGGCCTGCTCGAACAACCACCAATTCCCATGTGGAAGTGGGAGAGCATAGCTATGGACTTCGTAACCAAGCTTCCACCCACGTCATCAGGTCACGACAGCATATGGGTTGTGGTCGACCGATTGACTAAATCAGCTCACTTTCTGCCTGTATGAGAAGACTACAAGGTGGAACGATTAGCTCGAATCTACACCGACGAGATCATTTGTAATCATGGGACGCCTCGTGACATCATCTCTGACCGTGATGCTCGGTTTACTTCACGATTGTGGGAAACGTTTCAAACGGCACTCGGTACAACGCTTAATCTAAGTACCGCTTTCCACCCTCAAACCGACGGCCAGACTGAAAGAACGATCCGTACTCTTGAAGACATGCTCCGTGCGTGTGTTCTAGACTTCGGTGGTAATTGGGATAAACACCTGCCGTTAGTCGAGTTCTCGTATAACAATAGCTATCATTCTAGCATCGAGATGGCACCTTTCGAGGCATTATACGGAAGAAGATGTCGGTCGCCTATTGTGTGGCACGAGATCGGTCACTCGCAACTAACCGGTCCTGAGCTATTACAAGAAACGACAGACAAAATTTTCCAAATCAGAAACAACCTGGTGAAAGCTCGGGATCGACAGAAGGTTTACGTGTTACCTGTGCATGTTTATTTATGTTATGTTATGTGGTGGTAATCAAGCGAACTCAATCGAACTCGAAATCTAACTCGAATGTCATCGAACTCGAACTCAAATCATCGTCGAACCATGATAGATAGTGGGAAGGAGATTTCGTTAGATACAAAGTAGTTGAGACTGGAAGTAATTTGAATAGGAAACCCTATCGTATCGAACCGCTCACAATCGAAACCGAAATACCAGAAATCGCCGCGCAAGACACTCGAAAGGGGAAACCGATCGACCGGGCTTCCCAGCCGATCGAACAGCCAGCCGAACGGACTGCTGTCCGATCGAGGTGCCAGCCGATCGGCTAGCCCTTTCCTCTTTTGTCTTCCTATAAATACCCCTGTCATTGTCACTCTTTCCACTTTTGGAAACCCTTGTTCGACCAGCACGCTCAACTTGTCTTTTCTCAGATTTCTCTCAATTCCGGTAAGTTTTCGTCCTAAATCTTGTACTTTCTTGATCTATACACACTCCTACACCTTTCTATCTTTCGAATCTAAACATTTAACCGTGAAATCATCAAGAATCAAGTGTTCTAGGATGATGTCATCATGGGTTCTTGAAGAACTTCATGTTTTGGCCTCAATCCACCAAGAATGACTTGGATCTAGCCGATTTCCACATAAACAAACAAGGATCTCTTGTAGATCTAAACATATACGTGGTGAAAAGGATTGAAGGATGGGTTTTCCCAACTTCCTTCAACTCTTTTCACTCGAACCAGTAGGAACAGAACCCGAGCCGGTTTACTGACCGCTTCGGTGGTTATACGACTCCAGATCTGGGTTCTATCCATGAGGTTAACCGACTTCGGTTTAAATGTTAAACTTCGTTCCAAACAGACCACCGACCGGATTTGGGTGATTCCTGTCCGACCCGGGAGACCAAGTAAGAACGAGGCATCTATGGTTTTACCCGCTATCAAAGTACCTCGATAAAACGACAAACAAACGAAACAACCAAGGTGTTAGACGCAAGGCTGATCAGGTCAGGATGCTGACCAATCGGACTGCTGTCCGAACGGACAGCCAGCTGATCGGATAAACCAGCCGATCGACTTGCCAGCCGATCGGCTAGCACATGGTCCCACACAAACAACTTGTCTTGGAGAATGGTATTGAACGAACTGTCGTTCGATCGAACTATTATCCGATCGGACTACTCTTCGGATCATGAGATACTATGCTTCAACACTTAATCAATTTTCAACATGTTCAAAGCACTAGAAGTGCCACCCGATCGAACTGCTGTCCGATCGAACGCCTGTCCGATCCACTGAACAACACCTTGCAATTCATTAAAGTCTTTGACTTGTTGACTTGCCAACCGATCGAACACCTGTCCGATCGAACGCCTGTCCGATCGAACACCTAACCGATCGGGCTGCCGGCCGATCGAACAGCCGTCCGATCGACCGACCTGAAAGGCAAAGGTACTTCAATGTTTTCAAAATTCTACAACGAAAACTTCAAAGGTCAAGCCATCATACACAAACACATCTTTCCCAAAGGAAGAAACAATCCACTCGAACAGCCATCCGATCGGCTTACCAACCGATCGAACAGCCGTCCGAGCGGACTGTCAACCAAACGGTCAGCCGTCCGATCGACCAGCTGTCCGACCACCCCCCAGCACTTGTTTCCTGTTTTACGTTTCTCTTATCGTTATACTATCGAATCTATTCAGGCTAACCGTATTCGCTAAGCGCTCCCTTCAATCCATAAATCACTGTGAGTATACTCGATCCCTTTTTGCTTTAAGCACTTTTGGGTGTTACATACGTTACGAATATTCAAACTACAATTATCACACTACTCAAACTATTTGAACGCTAACCGTTAATGCATGTTATACGTGGCTTATGAATGCTTGTTTGTTATGTTTACACATGGAATGCTGTCTACCTGCCTTAGCAACGATAGTACTATAGTTTGGACTCAGCACCCGTTCACACGGGGGTTGCTAAGGATCTTTTACTTGCATGGATTACGGTGGTAATCCTGTATTGCGAACTGCCTCAGGCAGTCAACCCGCAGTCATTGGTATCGATGGATCTATGTCGATAATTAACGTGCTTCATTTCACTATGTGTACGTGTTGGTTATGCGTAAACGAATTCGACTCTATATGCTATTATCAAACTTGTATGCTCACCTTTACATTATATGTATTGACTTTTATTTTAACGTATGTGACAGGTGCTTAGGATGCATGTGTGGTAGTAAATGGAAGCTAGAATAAAGCTTTAGAGTCCAACAAATAGTTGTCTGTAGATAACGGATTAGGGGTCTCTAGAAGCAGATAAACAATTGCTACTTATTTAAATCTGAGTTGTCGAAACAGAATATTTGTCTTGATGCTTGTCTGTAATAATTGTTTGACTGTTTGAGATACGGTATGGGACGTATTAATTAAATTGAATAGTTATGATAATTGTTGTGGAAACTTCTGGACAATCTGTTTCGCTCAGTGCCATGCCCCGATGACTCCGCCATCGGTTGGGGTGTGACAATTATCAATCCATGAGTGAATTTGTTCCATCTTATCCAAATATGCACGTGCTTTCACTCTTTAGAAGTTTTGCTACATAAAATTTGCCTATTTAACACATAGATATCTATATCATATGCAAAATTATCATGAACACTTGTTTTTATCTCCGAAATCCATATTGTACCATGCGTGTACACTATTTATTGAGATATCACAATCACCGGGTACAAGTTTTCTATGTATGTTTCTTAGTGCACAAGTATTACATCGTTAAGATATTTCAATTAACCTTTTAAGCACTCAATTGCTTTAGAAACTCATCAGGAGTTCCAATTATATCCAACACTTAAAATAATCATAACCTGTTCAAATCCGAATATGTAAAATGATCACATTGCTCTCGAGAACTTACTTTACATGACTTACAGAATTTAATCCTTCAGGACTTTCATGTAAACTTTCAGTATCAAGTGATACATAACATTCATAAGACGCATATCAATTCTCTCCTTATATTACCAGACTAATAAAATATTGGAAAATCAATGCATCCACCACTAGAGAATGTGTCTCCTCATCATCAATCATGGGTCTTTGCAAATATTTTGTGCCACCAATTTTGTCTTATACCGCTTAATTTGATTTCAATTCATGATTCACATAAAAGACCCATTTGTATCCAATATGTGTTACAACTTCAGTTGTACGGACTGTTGGTCTGAAAACTTTTCATTTTTAATAGAGAATTCAACTCTGCCTCATTTGCGTCTTTCCATTTTGGCCAATCATTTCTCATATGCAGATCTTAAATTTTGTTTCGATTCCAAAAGTATAACGACGTCGATTTTGTTTCGATTCCATATATTTCATAGACATGATACAATATAATGAGATCTCTTTATTTTCAGGTACCTGAGGTTCTTCTAGAACCATCATGTCTAATGTCTCTTTAGGAGACCCTATTAATATAACCCCGACTTGACCATCTTAATTACTTGCTCCAACTTTCGAGGAATTTTATTATTGGAATCGATTAGTCTACCACGCATTAGACGTGCAATAGACCCATCACAAACATGTGGTTGTCCTACTGGGACATTTATCTTAATTAGAGCATTAGCAGTTGGCATATGTGATATAAATCACCTCTTTAAGGTCAGTGAATGTGTCTGGTATTAGATTTGCTAATCTTTATAAATGAGTTAGAGTTAATTGCCAAAATCGTCCCTGAGGTTTGGGCACATTTGCCATTTTCGTCCAAAATGACACTTTTGTACCAAATTGCCCCCAACGTTTGTAACTTTTTGCCATTTTCATCCAAACCTCTAACTTAGTTTATTTTTTCTGTTAAGTTGAGGATATTTGGATGATACTGGCAAATATAAAACCACAGGGACGATTTTGGCAATTTATTTAAACCCTTTTTAATTTCTTTTATTTAATTATTTTTGTTACATATATAATAAAAAAGAATATACATGGAGTTTTTAGAAGAAAAAAAATTAATAGTTTTGTCACATAATTTTTATGAATTTTCATCCAAATCACTAACTCGGTTTATTTTTTCTGTTAAGGTGAAGGATGTTTTAAATTTTATAAATTAAGACATAAATTAATTTACAGCTTCTTTATATAAATCAGTTTTATAACGAGAAAACTTCATTGGTGTGCAACACATAACAATCGATTACAACTTTTAGTATTTATCAGTTGTAGAGATAGAAAAAAAAATTGTAAAACGTTACATATTTTTTAAATGTGTTAAGCACCTAGGAAATATGTTGGTAGAAATAAAATATTTATTTAATTAAGATTATGATGGTAACTAACAAATACTTATTCTGAGTGGCTTGAGTAAAGAAACTTTTGGTTCATAGCATTATAATTACAATTTGGTGGGTAATTTTAAGGTTTGGTAAAGATACGTTGTTTAATAGGGGGGGGGGGGCACTGGCTTCTGTTTTTCCTTAGGAGCGAATTTAAAAGAGTAGAAGATGAATTACAAACTTGGTACATATGATAAGATTTTTTGTATTTGACCTTTTTCAATAAGGTTACCAGCATTTTAGTTTTATAAAATTTAGAGGTTTAAATAGATTTTATTTTTATAAAACTGATCTATATAAAAAATTAGAAATTATTTTCTGTCGTAGTTTATAAACGTCATTCGCCTTATAAGTTAGTTAGTGGTTAGATGAAAATTTATAAAAATTATTTGACAAAGCTATTATTTTTTTCATATAAAAATTGCCTGTATATTCTTTTTTATTATATATGTAACAAAATTAATTAAATAAAAGAAATTTAAAAGAGTTTGAGTAAATTGCCAAAATCGTCCCTGTGGTTTTATATTTGCCAGTTTCATCCAAATATCCTCAACTTAACAGAAAAAATAAACTAAGTTAGTGGTTTGGATGAAAATGGCAAAAAGTTACAAACGTTGGGGGCAATTTGGTACAAAAGTGTCATTTTGGACGAAAATGGCAAACCTGCCCAAACCTCAGGGACGATTTTGGCAATTAACTCAATGAGTTATTATCTGAACTTCTGGTTCACACTTTTAGTTTTTGAGGATCAATGATAATTCATACCAACTCATTTCTTTTCCAACTGCTTTTTATCTCCCCCTGATGTTGGGAATGTTAATCCCTTGATATGGATATCAAATAATTGAGCCGTAATTAAATATCTCGCCAATGGCTCTACTCATTATCATATATTCCCAACCACTTTTTAAGGTCCCATCTTTGTGCGTAGTGGTGGATCAATTTCAACATATACAGCACAACCAAAATCTTAGAAGGGACATCTTTGATTCCTGACCAAAAACCAACTGTAATGGGGAGAAACTATTACAACTTGTTGGCTTGATGTGAATTAATGTTATTGCATGTAAAATTACATGCACTCATATATAAACATGAACTTGCTCTCATGATTATTGGCTTTGCTATCAATCGTAGACGTTTAGTGATCGTCTTAACAAAAGCAATTCGTGTATGAACATAGTCTACAGAAAGTTCAACGCTTATTCTGTTGATCACTGATAGCTTGGAAAATAAACTTATCGTCACTACTAATAAATACATGCAATATGGAATATGGTGCTTGTTATCTTATTAGCTAAGTATAAATTACGCAAACATCAAGTTGTGAATTTGATAACCATTTAGATGATGCATCGATTTAAAAACTAAATGGTATCATGTAAAGATCCATATAAATTCTTTTATCATTTCCATATATTTAGGGGTTCACACCTTATTTTAATTAACAAATAATTAATTTTCAATGGGAGCAAAAATTGCATGTTGATTACCAACTTGAAAAATCTTCCAATTCTTCAAAACATTTTCACATCATTATTGACTCGGTGTGGTCTAACCGGTCATGCCAATTAATTAGATAATCATGATCCATAAACTTCTTGTTTACGGTCGTATATGTATTACTTGCACGTATGTAATACAAATCGTAAAATATGAGAGAATGTACAAAAACTTCAAAGTTTCGCTGTCTTTATTTGCCACTTGTGTTGGCAATCTTATTATTAACAAGATCATCGTTGCATTCGATGGTCGATTTCATTATTAATATGACTATTACAATTTTCTCAATTATGTCCATGATCACAATGATCAATATATATTCACTTCATGGAATGTATCATAATCAAAATAAGATTCTTATCTTTCCTTTTTTAAAATTGAGTTATTCACTTTATATTATAGGGGCTCGTTTTCTTATACTCGTCCAGGGCCAAAAAAAAATTTGAAGGATTTTTGGAGACGGCCCTAAATGCTACTTCATGAGCATATCTCAGGTGTGACAAATGAAATCTTCTATCAACTTTTTCATTATGAACAATATTCTTCTCATATAATATAAAAATGAGATGTATATTAGGATTACCGAGCCATATAAGATTTATCAGTCTAAAATCTTATGACCTTCGCTAAACTGATAATGAGATTTTGGGAGTATAACACTTCAAGTGTCATTTTCTTTCTTGAGAGTAATAACAAAACATAACTTTATGTTTTATACGATGCACTGAATACTACATATATTACATATAATGAATAAATGATAGCATATAAAATATATGATGTACCATAAGGTCAAGTTATATAATACGTATGCCATTATAGTATGTCATCACATAAATCATATAATCATATAAAATGAATGTTTATTATTACTTTAAAACATAAACAAATATCTTTATAAAATTTCCATGATAAAAATATGATTAAAAAGCTCTGTTTGTATGATACAAAAAAAATCGTTGTTCAACATAATATAAAAGTATCCAAAGGATCTTAACTCTTACTGTTGATTTACAAATATATCTTTTCCACACAAATATTTCAAATATAAACATTGATACAATAATATCTACAAATATCATATCATGGTAAATAAAATAAGGATACCATTAGTTGATTTAAGACTACTTTATGGATAATCAAAGTATATATTCAGTTTCTTTTATGCCACAATCAATGAATTTATAAAATTATATGATTTGATTAAATATGATATATTCCATTAGAGTAACATGTAACTAATCAAAGTTCGTCAGAGTATATAATCAACAAAATAACTAATCATGATTATGTCTTACAATATATGATATATGGTAGAAACAAATATACATCTCGTTATACAAGATAATGCTAAATTATTTAATAATAAAAAGATTATTAAAATTAACTATTCACCGTATGAATTGTCATAGCCACAAATATAGAATAAATTGCAGTTCCTATGCAATAAAATAATAAAAAAACTCTATGCAATAAATCAATAACAAAATTATACCAATGTGTATCGTATCTCTTATTTCAAAAATAGATATAAAAATTAGGATGCAAATTTCGAATAATATTAAATTCTTAGCATAATCCATACCATATATAATTTCAAATTAAAAAAAAAAACTATTATTTTTCCAAATAAAAAAAATCCATGATAACCGTAGATCATGAAACAAAGTCTTTATTTATTTTATTTTTTGATAAAAAAAATCTTTTAGATCAACTAGCAAGCCAAATATTTTTAAAGGAAAAGAAAAGTTACAGTTGATGTAATCAAACGAGTGATTTTAACTTACAAAATCATATACTTTTGTTCATAAATGCTTTCTTTAACTTTTTAAGCTAACAAACGAATCCATAATCTATAAGGTTTAGATGTGCACAAAAGAAAATATATATATATATATTCCCAAGAAAGGTTTAAAATTGAATAGAACATAATAACTACATAATAACAGAATTGAGATGAATATGAAATATTATTTAGATGTGGAACTACGGAAATGTTGAATTCATGTTCATGTCTTATAAAGAACATATTCCATGTTTGTATTAATTAAGCGTAATTCAATATTAACTAGGAGCACCTTTAAAATTAAAATATGTTTAAATATCTCTAAAATATGCACGCCTAAAATAGCAATTTAATATTAAATAAGAGGAAGAATTATATGCAGAAATACAAATATGGTTTTTAAAATTGTATGCATTTAAATAAGGTCATAAAATTGCGTGCATTAAGTAGGAATAAAATAACACAAAATAGGGTTTCACATGGATGTGTTGTTTAGCTTAACATGGGTTTATTACTCATGTTATGATGCATCAATAAAGTACAGACTATAAAAGCAGATAGTTTACCTCATATTAGTTTTGATTTTTCCCGTTCTGAATTGAGAGTCGATCTCGTCCACGCAACCAACATCCTCAAAAGATGAAATCTGAAAGCATGGAGGAAGAGGTTGAAGGTGCCAGCTCGTTATCATAAGAGAGCACTTTCGTGCTGATAACGTGTTGTGAAACTAGCCTAATAGCAAACAATAGAAGGAGAAAGAAAAGAATAACAAAGGGAGAAAGGATTTGATATTTCATTGATTGAGGTGTATATTACAAGAGATACAAGAGACTATATATAATATAGGAAAACTTGTGGAACAAGCCTAATCTATTTTAGGTGTTGATAACCACATTAATAATAAATATATTCATAACAAAAATAATAATAATGGGTCTTCCTATATAGACTACTAGTTGTACATATATTCACATCACACGATAAAATTAATATTCACTGACATGTAAACGACCTATACAAATGTATATGAGTCGTATTAGTGTGGTGGTCATGTAACTGAAATTCCCTTGAAATACATTACTTGTATAAATGTTAGATTATCAAAATAAATTTTAAGCTGTGTGAATAGTTTGAGTATAATAATAATAATAATAATAATAATAATAATAATAATAATAATAATAATAATAATAATCTTCCTATCTTTCTATACTAATAAACAAAAATCTTTTTTGGACATGTGTCATTCTCTGGTAATTTTTCACCTTTTTTTGGACATGTGTCATTTTCTGGTAATTTCTCACCCTTAATTTATATTTATCTCTTTTATTAAATAATAATAATAATATTAAACATCAATTTAACTAAATCTATTTATCTCTTTTGTTTTCATAATTTGAAATTGATTTCTTTTTTAACTCTAAAGTTTCAATATTTGGCAATTTAAGTTTAAAGTTTCAATCTTTGGCAATTTAAGTCTAAAGTTTCAATCTTCGGTATTTTAACCCCTTTGATTAATTTGATTTTTCACTTATAATTCAAAAGTTTTCATGTTTTGCAATTTAACTATATAATGCTAAATAATAATAAAAAAGATATATTATAATAAAACTTGAGTGGGATCTTAGAAACAAAGTTAATATTCACGCATCCTTCTCCTCGATCTTTCTCTATACATATATAGATATATAAATATATATAGAGAGAGAGAGATAGAGTGAAAAGGGATGTGAGAATAAGATGTAGGGGTGTGAGAATAGTGAGAGCCTCTTAGAAACCAATTTTGAAAGTCAAATGAACGCACTGTATACTTCTTTATCTTATGAAACCCACGATTCAATTCTTCAAACAAAACTAAAACCGCCGATATTTACTCTTATGGCTACCTAAAATATTGAAACCGCCTAATCAAATATCATTGACATGAAGAGAGACGATTGATCTTAGCCTCATGAACTTGCAATTGCTACTTTCAACCTATAAATTATATACAATCTACATGTACATTCTACAACCATCACTCACTAATTCCTTCTACAAACGTTTTGGCAATGGCGGCATATGGTGGTTTGTGGTGCTTTGGGCCATGTTAGATCTAGACCATCGTGGTGGTTGAAAATAGCCACTACGAAAGGCTTCATATTCGAAAATCAAAAGGGCAGCGACAGTTTTGGTTTCCTTGCGAAAACTGGTAGCGGCAGTTGCATTGCGATCGAATGCTATGAGCAAGTTTCATTCATAAGTATATTATAATCATACTTTATTGTAACATCTAATGTATTAGTTATCATAATGTTTTAGCTATCATCCTATACTTTATTGTAACATCTAATGTATTCAATTATGAAACTTTTGATGTAATTGTTACTCAGAATTATTATCAACTGATTGTTGGTTTTGTTGTTTGAGAAAATGAATTATTATAGTGTTGTTTGAGAAAATGAATTATTTATTATCAGGTGATTGTTGGTTGTGTTGTTTGAGAAAACCACAATTGCTAGCAACAAATTCGTCGTCTTGATTGAACAATGTATGCAATGGACAAATACTTTTAATCCTTTTAGGAAAAATGTCATAACAAATCTATTGCATCGTGTATTTATCAACGTTTAGGTGTAATTTTTTTAACGCTATATCCTTAAAATCACTAGCCTAGCAATTGTGTTCTCCGCCGCATCGCGTGGACACCACAACAGTTTATATCAAAGACAACTATCAAGAGAGCTTCTTATATGTAACTCATTTGATCGCATGCTTCTATATTGTGGATATATTATATAGAGTTAATTGCCCGGATGGTCCTGTTGTTTGTCATTTTTTCACATTTAGTTCTCATATTTTCAAAATAACATGTTTGTTCCCTATGGTATTTTCACTTGTTACTCAGATAATCCTTTGACCATATAAAGATTAAATGAAAATCTTTTTGTACACGTGTTACTCTCTGGTGCCTCCTCCCTTTTAATAATAGTATTACATATTAATTTTTATACACAAAATATAATATAATATTAATTAATATAGTTAGAGATAAACGTATAAATTCAAATTTAATTAATAATTATCTATAACAAATATAAATGTATCAAATAATATAATAAGTATAATATTATTTAATATAGTTAGAGATTAAAGGTATAATTTCAAATTTAATTAATAGTAAATTACTTTTTGAGTCCCTATGTTTTAATGGTTTTAACCACTTGAATCCAAAATCAAAAAGTTTAACGCCCTGAGTCTCTAACCACTTATTCACACCCTCTGTAAAAAAATCAAAAAACCTTTTGTAAGGTTGAGTTCTCTAAGTTCTCACAACTCGTAGAAGTTTTCATTTTACCCTAACCATATATATTTGTTAAGATAAAATATATTATTTGGATATAAAAAATAATCTATACTATATAATAAAAGAAACAAATGAAGGACACATGCCATTCATTAAAGCCATCTATTTTTATAGATAATTAATATCAATTAAAAGATAATTATACAATTAAATTTAAACAATTCATATTGGAGATAATATAATATTTTAAAACAGAGTAAATTACAAAAATCGTCCTTTATGTATGTCACTTATTGCAAACTGTGTCATTTGTCTTCAATAATTACAGAAAACGTACTCGATGTTTGCAAACCCTTGAAAGTTATGTTCTTTAGCCCTAACTCAGTTAATTTAAATGATTTATTTATTTTATTAAACTAAAGTAGTTAATGGTATAACCTATTTCAAAAATGTTTAAAAGGTGTTTATTGGCTCTATACTTATATTTTCGTGTTCAATTCTCAACTCAAATACGGTAATCACTATGTTTACGTGACATTTATAAGAACCATCACCGCAATCACCCCATCCATTGTATATTGAGTATATCCGTTAGTTTTTTTTAAGATATAAATTTTTATTAGATTCATTCAACCCGTGTAATAAACGAGGTTTTTTTAAAGATATAACATTTTTATTTTTTACTATACAAAATTACATTTATTCAACTCGTGTAATACTCGAGGTTTTAAAAATATAACCTTTTTTATTATGTAGTATATAAAATTAGATTCATTCAATACATATAATACATAGGGTTTATAAAGATATAACTTTTTATTGTTTGGTATATATAAAATTACATGCGCTCAACCCGTATAACACATGAGGTTCTTAAAAATGTATCTTTTTTTATTATTTAATATATAAAATTAAATTTACTCAACCCGTACAATACACGGGGTTCTTAAAGATAAATTTTTTTATTATTTAATATATAAAATTACATTTATTCAACCAATGTAATAAACGAGATTTTTAAATATATATTTTTTATTATTTGTTATATAAAATTGCATTTATTCAACTCGTGTAATAAACGAGATTTTTAAAGATATTTTTTATTATTTGGTATATAAAATTGCATTTATTAACCCGTGTAATAAACGAGATTTTTAAAGATATTTTATTATTATTATTTGGTATATAAATTGTATTTATTCAACCCGTGTAATACACTGGGTTCTAACCTAGTTACTAATAAAGTATCAAATCACGTGTACAAGTAACGAAAATATAAGTGATCTTTTGTTTTACTAATTTATCTAAATAAGTCATTTCATTAGGAAGGATTATATACAAGTTTATAATTTACGTTTTTCGTCATTCAACCCGTATAACACACGTGGTTGTAAGCTAGTACTAATAATAATAAAATTAACAAGTAGAAAATAGAGTGAAGTGGGGTGGAGCCGAATCTGGTGGAGCGTCGGTGGTTAACGGTTGTTGCAATAAGTAAACTAGGAAGTGCCATGTGCCCATCTCACTTATCATCAAAGTCATCTTTTCTAAATCCAACGGTGGACAAAATCTCTTCACAATGGATGAGCATGTTCCTCTTCACGGGTAATAAGAATGCTTTTGTTTATGGCATTTAGGGAAATTTCAAATGTATTTTGATATTTACGTTAAGGAATCTATTCCTTTAATACATATATTTTTGAATTGGATTGGTAGGTGTCACCTAATCCAAATATCTTATTTTAAACATACCTACAACGTTTATATTCATGTAAAATTACTTTTTCAATATATCAAATTAAAGTATATGTTTGAACCATTCTAGATGGAGTGAGGTGGTTGTCCTTAGTCCCGTCATTTTTAAATCGAGACCCTATCGCCGAACCCAACCCAAAGTATGAATCCATTATATTATATTATCTATACTATATAATAAAAGAAACCAAGTTTGGGACACTTGTCATCATATTAGGTCATGTATCTTATAGATAATTATTATTTAGTTTAATTAATCTCTTCTAATTAATTATAGATAACCCTTCTATTAAATATTATTTAGTTTAATCTCTTATAGATAATTATTATTTAGTTTAATTTTAATTTAATCTCAGAAAAAAATTCATAATTATTTATTAACGAAACATGTTTTTTTAATAAATTATCTAACCATAAATTTTAAAATTCGTTTGATGAAAAGGGAACACACTCAAATATCTTATTTATTTATTTATTATGGGGATTTTAATTATTGTCTATTAGTTTATCTTAAGAAATTTATACATAGTTAGGTTCAATATTTGTTTTGTCATATTATTATTATTAAATTAAATATATAACTTGATTGTTTGTATTTAGGTCCTTAATTTGTTTGTCATATTATTATAACTAAATATATAACTTGATTGTTATTACTAACCACCTATAGTGTTCGTTTATTTTTGAAAAATTAGAGATTAAATTCAAAATTTTGATAAATCACAAGGATCATCCATATACTTTACTCAACATATTATTTTCATAATTTATTGCTATCTAACTTTAAATATATATATATATATATATATATATATATATATAACAAAATGTTGCAATACATCGCTAAAAATCAAACAATTATGTAAATATTTTTTGGATTCAAATTATTTTCGGTAATGTGCGAATTATAATTGTAACTTTTTATTTCTCATTAAATATAATGTAATACGTAAATACAATAATAAGTATTATATAATATAATATATTTATTTTTGTATCATTTTCAAAGATTACATGTTTCTTTGATGAATTTTATAATAGTAACATACATCATCTTTATATTAACTCATTTATGTCAATTTGGTATATAAATGTCTCCTACTTTGGTTTGCATTTACATGAAATATTTATTATATAGTTTAGATTGTTCAACCTGTGTAACACACACCGGGAACTAACCTAGTATTTATATATATGAATTGAAATGATGAACAGTGCTCTAAATCAATTCTTTTACCTCCAAACAAAAAACCAAAAGAAATATTAATAACTAATGCCACAAAAATATTAATAATTTATCCTATTGGTAAAACCTTTTAATTTAATATATTATTTTATTTTTTATCCAATATAATATACGTTTTTAATTGTTACTCTTTTTACTTATTTAATTTTTCTTCGATAACTTGCGTTCGTTGACTTAAAAAAAAAACTAAATACGCAGTTGTGTTTGAATTAGTTTCTCGACATTCTTATATAAATTTGATTGAAAACAGAGTTGTATTCGAAACAGAGTATTTTTGTGTAGTAGGCTAGATCAAGTGCCGACGTCATAGCTGTATCATGACGAACAAAATGAATACTGACCGAACAAGTCGATACGCGTATCGGTATATGCTTAAAAATTTATACACTTTTAACCCATTTAGTTTGTATATAATTTGATTTTTCTTCAATAATTCACGTTCATCACTTTTTAATATAAAGTTGAATACGCAACTTTATTTAATATTTTTTCTCATCGTTCCTTTATTAACTTTGTTGAAAAAAGAATCTTTTTCTTATTAGTGCCGTGAGTCCGTGACAGACCGACCCGATACCGACATCGGTACATGTGTAGTTATTATTGGATTTTTTTCTCATCGTCCATTTTTAAACTTTGTTGAACACGATTTTTTTTTCTTATTTTCAATGTAAAACACATTCTTTTGAACATCTCATGACTTTAAATCAAGTGGCGGTGTCATACCGATACCGTAACGAATCAAACTGGTACCAACCGAATTTCTTTGTGTAACGAACTGAACCGATACCAACCGAGTTCCCGTCGCATCACACGGGCAAATTCACCTAGTTATTATACATATGAATTTTGACTCTCCATGAACAGTGTCTTTATTTGTTTAATTATTATATATTTATAGTTTATACATATGAGTACAGTGCCTTTATTTGTTTAATTATTATATTATTTTATTATATAATATTAAAAATATTATAAGTGTTTTTTAACATATTTTGTTTTTCGCTTATAACTTTTAAGATAAGACGTTTTATAAAATTTCAAATTTATCGTTACGATATGCTTATTTTTATCTACGTCTAGATCTAAATTTTGCTCAAAACCGACAAAGTACATTTTTGGTATCATAAGTTGTAGCGAGTGTTGGTGTCGTACCGTTATTGTGGTTAACTAAACCGATTCCAATCGAACCACATCGGCTTATGTATCGAAGTTATCGATATCAGAATTTGTTTTTTTATCAATGTAAAACAATGTTGATAGCTTCGAATTTTTTTAATATTTTTTTTGAATAATATGTACGTGTGTGTGTGTGTGTGTATATATATGTATTATAAAATTTAGAATATACTGTTTCTATTCAATAAAAGTTCTGTCATCACGAACCGGACAGATCCCAACTAAGCAACATCAGTACGCGTACCATATTCGTTTTTATAGTTTTCTTTATGTCACTTTTTGGTATCGTAGGTTTTATCGAGTATGGTACTGTATCGATATCGTGACGAATCAAACCGATACCGAACAAACAACACCAGAACAAATATTGATAATTGTTTTTATGGATTTTGATTGATGTGAAACACCAAGTGTCAGTAAGCATCGTACTGTACTATAATGAAACAAACTGATACTGACCGAAAACTCGGCGCGAAGTGCGGAAAAATACCACTAGTTAAGAATTAAGAAGAGATCATGTAATAACCCTCAAAAAGGTCTCACAACAATTCATAATCAAAACCCCAAACGCGTACGACGAGAACCAACACAAAAAATTAAAAAGAAAAGATTTTTATGCTTCTCGCGTGCCACGATAGACCCTTAAAGGTCCTCCGCGGGGCGTGAGAGGTATGAAATCCTCCAAAGAAACGTGTAGGCCACGTGTCATCCACATGTCAAACATACCCATTGAGTCATGCCACCTATGCCCTAGCTAGACATCCTCGTAGGCCGCACAAGGAAGCCATGACCTGTTGCGGGGCGCGAGAAACCTTAAATTCAACTATAAATAGGACGTTCACTGAGCATTCAACTTTGCTCAATTTCTTTCTTTCTCCCTCGATATACTGGTGTAATACTGCTATTATACCCGAAGTTCTGAACCTCTGCCCGTAAACAGCATGCTAACTCGAATCTGGTACGGTACCCTGTCCGATAGATTGAAGCCGAATCAATGAATGTTTAAGTGCTGCCTGAATAAGGCTATACTTTGTCACCACGTTGTGGTTTTGATCTCGTGATTATCGTTAAAGTTAAATTGAGTTAATAGACTAATACGTGTGTATTGTGTGCTTAATTAGGAAACTAATACTTAAACCAGAAGGCTAGTACTGAAACCCTAAATCTGCAATGTGGGTCATTCTATTTTAGTAAATGCATTTCAAAATCCTAAATGTTTTCTAGTTGTATTTACAGTGATTAAGTCTTTGTATTCTTACTGAGAAATTAATGCCAGTATGTGGGGTTTTGTATACACTACTTGATAAGCTTCACTAGTTGAGAGAATGATCAACAGTGATATGACCACAGTCACCGGAATTGCCTAGTGACAAATACTTTTGGGTAATAGTAAGATATAAACACATGTAAAATCTCTTAATGCTGTAAATTACAATATCGTGTCTTTTATAAATTTGAATGAACTCACCAGTATTTCCGCTGATCAAATGTTTTTAAAACGCGTTTCATGTGATTTACTGTGAAGAGAAGAAAAAGTACTCTGAAGCATTCAAGCTTAAATAAGTGGCTATGTAAACCTGAATAAAACGTGTTTTGTAATCAAGGTTTATCCCATGGAAAATCCTTTATGTAAATACGGGTTTTATCCCGCAACTTATGAAATGAAAATTTTAGTGTTTTGAAACTCTAATATTTTTCCTGACGGCCGGTCCTGATAAGCTTTCCATTGCGACAATTTTAATAAACATCGGTACCACGGTATCTGCTCACGGCTCCCGCCCAGGGTAGGTTCGGGGGCTCTGACACATCCGATGTATTATATTTTTTTTGGGTAAAGAAAAAGATTCAGGAGGAGTCGAACTCTAGACCTCCTGTTTAGGTTAACAATTGCAAAATATACAACTAAGAGTAGAGAAAAATCAACAATTACAAAATTGAGTAACGGCTAGTAGGTTTTCTAGCGATTGAACCTTCTCGCTTTTTATTACCGGTTATAGAATCTTCTTCCTTCCTGTTACCAACTGTTGAACCTTCTTGCTTCGAGATTTCAATATATATCATATATTCATCTCCAAACAATGTAATAATGAATATTGCACCTTTAAGATAGTCGGAAAATGGAGAGCATACTAATCTTACACCAACAGTGTCTACCCGATGACCATCTATAACTTCAAATGCTCTCAATAGGGCGATACTACATAAAAGTGGACCTATCGCCACTTGCAAATCTAGTTGATCTAGACATTAGGAACCAACCACGAGAAATAATCGATCTTGTGATTCAAAACAATTTTATATTGTTTAAGTGACTTTCGTTTTTGGTTCACCGCCCCGACATGCTAATCTCTCATGCATTACATTTATTATTTTTATAAATTTCTTGAATTGTTTTGTTAACACTTGTTTGATAAAATTTATGTCATGAAATAAGAGAATAAATAAAAATCCAATGCTCAAAAACTTGTCTTGTTATATCAATATATGATACTAATTAAAAAGGTTGAGTCGTTACATTGGTAATTAGTAATTACCCGACGGCACAAACTTATTTTACATATCCACCAGGAGCGGACCTAGCATGTTACTAGGGGTAGCCCCCGCTACCCCTTACCTATTTGTCAGCTAAAGAGTGGATTTCAGGCAATCGTAAAGCTCACATCCTTGCTTTAAGACATTGTTGGTTCAGGGTTTTCCGGGTGGTTCGAGTGAAATGGAAAGCGTGTTCTTAACGAGACAAGGTAATTTTAGGGTTTGAGGAGTTTTAAACGTGTGAAATGGAAGATGATAACATTTTTACAATGTTTGATTCTATAATGGTAAAGAGCTACAGCGTTGCTTTGGCATAGACAACCCAACAAATTGAGTGACTATTGATCCTAGACAATTTAGGATCAAAATAAACAAAACCTAGAATAAGAAAAAGACATGTTACCAACTCTTTTCAACACACGTTGGATGTTTTCAGTGATCACACAACACACACTTGTTCTACATAACAAATTACATTTAGACCACACGGTGTGGGCGTGAATGAGCGGCGTTTATGCCTTTACAAACCGCACACAACACACCCTTCCGACGTTGTAGACAAATGCTCGTCGACGTGGTGTTGGTTGATTGGGGTGGCTACTAGCCGTTGGACCTAACGACATTATTTAAAAAAAATATTTTCTATATAAAAACTCACCTTTAAATTTATTTATTGTTAGCACATTGCGAAAAACTCGCTAAAATTGGCACGAGTACCTTTAGCGGGACAATCATCCTCCAAAAGGTCCAAAAGTTGTTCATCCACTAGTCGCTCGGATGCTCGTACCGACTTTGAGATCAACTTAAGCGATGACGATATTGAAGCCGAATGGCCACCGAGAAGAGTAAATCAAAAAAGCGGGCCCAAAAATCATATACTACGAGTGATGAAAAAACCCTTCTTTGGCCGGCATCGAATAACAAATTGTCGTGTTCAATAACCTCTAACAAGAAAGAAACACTCAAAAAATAAAGACTTTTAGCCTTTACGAATAAAAGCAAAGCCGAACGAATATGAAATTACTTGCTATGAAGATTGATCACCTTGGACGGGAAGAACGAGAAATGTACGAGAAACTAAAAAAAAGAATAATGGATAAATATCGTACTTAGTTTTGGTTTTTTATGTTTCGCTTTTTTAGTTTAAATTAAGTAATCGTTTTTTTTGGTTATTCAATCGTTTCTTTTAGTTATGTAATCTTTTTTTATTTAAATTATGTAACTTTTTTTGTTATTGTTAGTTATTATATTACTAATAATGCTATTTTTTTAAATTAATAGATACTATATAATTATTAAATAATAATAATAATAAGTATGTGTCACGTGTCGAATAACACTCATTTTTCACGTCCTTTCTCACACCCTCTTTTTTCCACCACACCTTTTCTGACGCGTGCTTACGTGTCGTCCACATGTCGCATAACACACATTTTTCAAGCTCCTCCATACCGTGTGGTCTTACACAAGTTTTTTTCGGATCTTCAATGAACTCATTTTCGTACAACCTAAAGAGTTGTGTTATTAGTTTGGATATAAAATCTCCTAATCAATTATTATGTGATATCTTCTAATGGGACAATGTATTGTACATTGTTGGTATTAATACACAAGATAAAACATATAAGCAAGATAATTTGAACATATAAGCAAGGCAAATTTCTGACACAGTTGTCACCGGAGAGTATAACCGTCTACGTCGCAACATAGATTTTCAAGGAAAGGGATTTGCAAGCGCTGATCATTGGATGGATATGCCCCACACTAGACTCCTCATTGCTCAAAGATTTGGTGTGATTGCTCGCCTTTTAAGCATCGCCGACAATCAAACTTTCTTCCAACTATTGACTGCTCCAAACCAAATTTCTAGCCCTCATCAAGTGGTGTCGCTTGTTCTTATTCATGGAAACCATTTCATCCATGTTATATCAGAAGGAGACTATCTGATGCCTCTACCGAATAGTCTTTGGAGTAGCAACCGAAGTAACGCTGCAGTAGATTGGGAAGTTATGTACAGTTCTCGTATAAACCGGTAAAAGGAGCTAAAAAATCCTAATCCAGACCGAACTGTACAATTTGTTGGTTAAACTTTAGTTGTAATTTGTTTCGGTTAAACTTTATTTATTTTAGTTAAATCTCAACTTTAATTTGTTTTGGTTAACCTTCATTTTTTAATGTGTTACTCATTTGTTTTAAATGTAACGAACTCATCATAGTCTTAATCTTAATTTTTTTTGACGTAATAGCATCACAGGCGCTGCTTCTCCGGCCATGTTTCCGGCCACCAGAAAAAAAAAGGGTTGCAGTTTTGTTTGATCTTATTTTCAAAAAATAGAAAATATAATTTTTCACTCTTTTTAAATTTCAGATAGATAAAAAAATAGTTAATCAAATGATGATAATAACCAAGATGAGGGAGACATGTTAACCGCATAGAAAATAATGTGTACTTGTTTATCATCTTTTCTTTAGAAAATAAAAAAAAAATCTTGAAATAGGAATTTGTCAGGCATTATTCTATCTTCATTGTACTATTTGATTGGTAATTTTATAAAGTTATTTGAATATTAGTTGAATATCTAAAATAATATTTAAAGGGATTTAACAAAGACATAAGGATTTATTATTCCACTAGATTATTAGACCCGTGTACTACACGGGTTTAAGGATATAAATTTGTAAATTTTTTAATTTTATATTCTCTTCATAAATTTACATAAGTGGATTTTTTACCATAGACGATACAATAGTTGGTCATGTGTAAAAACCAATTCTTTTATAAACAAACCAACTTTACATAGAAATTGTCCTATACTTTTATTTATCGTCATGGCAAAACATAGGGTAGGAGGAAACTCTCTCTTTTCAATATAACATAATCCTTCTATTTGGCGGTATTAAACGAAATCTAGGGATAAACGTTCAAGTGCTAGTATTACTTCCGGATAATATGAGTGCCTCAATAACATGATCACCCAGTGATAGGACCTGTAATCGAGTTCCATTACTTAAACCATTCTTTCAATCAATATTTTTTTATAACGTCACTGGAACACTGACCTTTGTTAATTATCAATGGTTTGGCAAGCCTAAAAATATAACTCCATTTAGGACACCGATGAGTATAGACTTGCATCAAAATTATTATGGAGATATTTTACCCTGAAACTCGTTTATTACACGGGTCTAATAACATTAAAAGTGTTTTCAAATCATGGAAGTAAACCAGTTTTCAAATATCAGATTAACCTATTCTTTACCTTTTGTATTATTATAATATAAAATAATAATTTTAATAGATTTTTAAACATTTAGTAAAAGAATCATTTTAAAGAATAAGAAGGCGTTGTCACATTGACATTATTTGAAATTGTTTATTTTAAGTAGAATTATTACTCATAACTAACTATATAGTTTAGATAAGTCAAAAGTAAATAATCAATATCAAAGTAAACAAGAAAATATTTATTTGTATTAAGTTGTTAAGGATTTTTTTATTATTTTGTATTAATTAATTAATAATAATAATAATAGTGAATTGAAGGGGATTATTGTAAGGATCTGCAAAATTGTCCATAAACGACCCGTAAGTGAAAACCCGGACCCCTGAAACCCTAATGTGCATGAAAAACCAAGGAAAACAAGAAAATTGGGTTTCACGCGGGCCGCGTAAAAGTTAAGCTAAGGGTTACGCGGGCCGCGTCAACTTAAATTTGACCGGATAAGCGTTCCAGGCCACGTGTCATACGCGTGGCAACCCTAATCGTGACACACCAGCCCTACACGTAGGATAGGGGACCTCGCGGGCCGCATAAAAGCCTTGTTAAGGCTTACGCGGGCCGTGTAAAACTCAAAAACTTGCTATAAGTAGCCTGTGCATGGGGCTTTCATCTGTGTTCCAAATTTCAGTTTCAAAACGTCCCAATTCTGCAAAAAAAAAAACGAACTTTACGGTGTCACGACGCTGCTACGATACAGGGGGTATTAACTCGATCACTGCTACGATGCAATATCCGATCGATTGAAACCGATCCGATGGATGTTTAAGTGCTGCCCGTATTTGGGCCATGCCTTTGTCATTCGTCGTGAGGGTTTTGATTTCGTGAGCGTATCGTAAATGTTGTATTAAGTTACTGACCTAGTTTCGTGTGCATTGCTGTTTAAACTAGGTTACAAGGCTAAATCAGTAGGCTAGACTCTGCCCGTCTGAACTTGCAATGTGAGTCATTCTCTTTTTATCAACAATGTTTTACAATACTCAAATTATTTTCAAGAGTTATAATTACAGGGATTAAGTCTTGGTTATTTGAATCACTGGCAAGTGGGGTATTGTGCACATTACTAATTTCTCACAGTTAGGTTCATCAACCTAACAGTGATAATCATCACTACTTGGGTGAAAGGACCCAATAGTGGTATGACCATCGTCACCAGGGCGTGACACGACGCCAGATAAAAATAAGATAGTAGCCATTGTAATCGCTCTTATGCTGTAATTTATAACTAATGTGTCGTTTTAAGTAACCCGAATGACTCGCCAGTATTTCCCCGCTGATAAAATATTTTTAAAACATGTTTCAGGTGACTTACTGTGAACCAGGGAAAACGTGCTACGAAGCACTAACAAGCTTGAAGTGGTGGCTCAGTAAAATAAATAAATATGTTTTGTAAAACAGGGAATTACCTCGTGAAATTCCTCTATTGTAAATTACGGGGTGTGTCCCAATTTATGAAATAAAATAATGGGGCATTTTCAAGTTTTAAAAGATCCTGTTAAACTTCCGCTGTCAACTCAAATATTAAATACCACGGGTTTCTGTCCCGCGGCTCCTGGACCGGGTCACACCGGGACGGGTGTCGTGATAGAAAAAGTGGTATCAGAGCCACTGATTTAAGCCAATTAAGTATTTAGAAATACTTAATTTTCTGATTGCCATTCTGTGAATTTAAGTTGATAAATGAAATTTTAACTTAAGTTTGTGTGTGTTTCTTCATATATGCTAACAGCATGAATGAGTTGTCTGAAGCTCTTCAGAATCTCACTATTTATTCTGCTGATATGGAGATTTCCGGGGGTTTTTCTGATTATCTGGCCGATACTGAAGAACCTATGGAGTTCCAGGCTCAAGCCTAGGAGAAACCCAAGTCGAAAAAGAGAAGAAGATTCGTAGGCTGGAGACACGTAAGGAGGAAGAAGCCAACTGCCCAGAGGATTAAAAGGACTGTGGACCCAAATGATAAAGGCAAGGGAAAAGAAATCGGGGAAAGTTCAGGGCAAGCCCAGAAAATGCCACCCTGGGAGGAGCTTGATCGCAAACTGGCTAATTGTGACCTCATTGGACCTGCCAATGAAGACCTCTTCAATTACCCAATTGAATCACAACTTCCAGTTAATTTGGAACCTGCTATCCCAGATCCCATTGTCAACCACCAACTTCTACCCGGAGAGCTGGAGGAATGATGGACAAGTGATTGGCAATTTCAGAATCTTTTGAATAACCCTAACACCTTTTTCCCCCAGTTCGACCCTGAGCCTGCACCAAACCCACCGATGAGCACTGAGAACTTGGCTGAACTCCGCCACTATGGCGAGGAGCTGGTGGACGCAGGAAACAGGATCCGGGAACTGGGGGAGAGAATATCATGGAAATACGACGAGAGAGAACGTCTTTTCTGAAATGCCAGCTGACGGGGATCGTATGTGGTTGTGTGGTTACGTGTTTAATAATAATAAGACAATAATAAATATTAATAAAAATATAATCATGTAAAATAACTAAAATAATACTTTTGTAACATATCTGGTGTGTATGGATGCATACTAATATATAAAAATATCAATGTCGCAAAGTCGACAATTTTGGCTATATGTGTTGACATGATTATGTATGATTATTTTATTATGACTCATTATTTATTTTGTACCAATAATTTATATATTGATAAATTATCAGATGGAACACGCCGTCAATGAGCCAATTAACGAAGTTAATCAATCCGAACAAAACCATAAAGACCAATTTCTTAATAGGCAAGATATAGAGAATATCGTTGCCCAGGGAATAGCCAATGCTATTCCAGTAATCCTTGCTGCTGCCCGAAATCCAGTTGAACCTCAATCAATTATTCCCAGCAAACGTACTCACGGCGACAATTTCAGTAATAGTATAAATGGAGGCGGCAACATTAATAATAATGATAATGATGTAATGCAAGCCCCATTTCTTAAGAAAATGAAAGCTGCAACGCCTGGTTACACTTACAAGGAATTTCTTGCCTGTAAACCAATCGAATTTGCAGGCAATGAAGGGGCAACTGCTGCACTGCGTTGGTTAGAGAAAACTGAAGCAGTAATTAAAATAAGTAAATGTGCCGAGGAAGACAAGGTTATGTACTCGTCTCATCTTTTTAAAGAAGGGGCACTAGAATGGTGGAATACGGTATTACAAGCCAAGGGAAGCGATGTGGCTTACGCCATGAGTTGGGAAGAATTTAAGAGACTAGTAGAAAGAAAATTCTGTCCCGAATATGAAAAGGAACAAATGACAAATAAGTTCCTAAACCACCGGATGGTGGATGTGGATTGTAGAGGGTATACTTCGACGTTCTTCGAGTATGCTAGAATTGTACCTACCCTGGCTTCGCCAGAACCGGTACTTATTTTTCGCTATATTTGGGGTTTGATTGGCGAGATTCGTGATATTGTCAAAGCTGCGAGACCCCGCACAATTGACGATGCAGTAGAATTAGCCAACACCTTAACCGACGGACTGGTACGTACGCGAGAAGAAAACGGAAAGAAGGAAGTAGCCCAAAAGATTACCCAAGGATTCCGTGTGGGTAATAGTAGTAATTTCAAGAAAAAGGGAACCGGGCAATCTTCCACTGCTCCATTTTGCAGTACTTGTAAAAGAAAACATTTTGGAAGATGCAAAGGGTATTGCAATTTCTGCAAAATTCCAGGGCGTCAAGAAGAAGATTGCAGGAGAAAGAAATCAGCAATCTGCTTCAACTGTGGAGAAGCTGGACATTTAAGACCAGACTGCCCTAAACTGGTCAAACCAGCTGACAACAAAGCCAAACCTGCAGAAGGAACTACCAAAAAGAATGCAAGAGCATTCCAGTTGACTACCCAAGAAGCAGAACTCATCCCAGATGTGATAGCCGGTACGTTCCTCGTTCACGACGTTTATGCAAAAGTATTATTTGACTCTTGTGCAAACCAAAGTTTTATAAATACTTCATTCTGCCAAGCTCTTAACTTACCCTTAACCAACCTTAGACAAATTTTTACGGTAGAAACGGCAGATGGGAATTCTGTTAACATAGATAAGGTTTTGCAAAAAGGAAAGATAGAACTTTTAGGCCACAAATTTTCTGCAAACCTGTTACCTATGAAATTAGCCAGATTCGATGTTGTGTTAGGAATGGATTGGTTAGTAGCCAACCATGCTCGAATCCTTTGTGATAAGAATTCTATAGAAGTTCATACACCATCAGGAGAAATAATCGTGGTTACAGGAGATAAGCCACGTAAATCAATGAAGTTCATTTCTGTAATGAAAGTTGCTAGTTATGAACGAAAACAAGGAATAGTTTATATGATTTCGGTAATCATTACCACTAAGGATAAGGAACTTAAGGAAATTCCAGTAGTAGCAGAATACTCAGATGTATTCCCAGAAGAACTACCTGGATTACCACCCGATAGGGAAGTAGAATTTAGAATTCATCTAATTCCTAGAACTATACCGATAGCCAAGGCACCCTATTGGTTAGCACCCACCGAAATGTTGGAACTGAAAAAGCAATTAGATGAATTACTAAGTAAAGGATTCATCCAACCTAGTTCATCCCCTTAGGGAGCACCTGTGTTGTTTGTAAAGAAGAAGGATGGTTCAATGCGAATGTGTATCGATTACAAGGAATTGAATAAGGTTACGATTAAGAATTGATACCCATTACCTAGGATTGATGATCTTTTCGATCAACTTCAGGGAGCTAGATATTTTTCTAAGATAGATTTACGCTCCGGATATCATCAGTTGAAAGTACAAGAAGAAGACATACCTAAAACTGCTTTCAGAACTAGGTATGGTCATTACGAGTTTACAGTCATGCCCTTTGGATTAACAAATGCTCCTGCAGCATTCATGGACATGATGAATAGCATTTGTAAACCGTACTTGGATAAATTTATAATTGTCTTTATCGACGATATACTCATTTATTCCAAAAGACAGGACGAGCATTGTGAGCACCTGCATGCACTCTTAACTTTGTTAAGAAAGGAAAAGCTTTACGCCAAATTCTCGAAGTGTGAATTTTGGCTACATGAGGTACAATTTTTAGGACACATGGTGAATCACGAAGGTATTCACGTAGATCCCTCCAAAATAGAAGCAATCACCAAATGGAAGGTCCCGCAATCAGCTATGGAAGTTAGAAGTTTTCTAGGGTTAGCTGGATATTATAGACGATTCATTAAAGATTTTTCTAAGATAGCTGTGCCATTAACTAAGCTAACCTGTAAATCAGTTAAGTTTGAATGGGGGCCTAAGCAAGAAGAAGCCTTTAGGATTTTAAAACAAAGGTTAACAAACACCCCAATTCTTGCCTTACCTGAAGGGACAGAAGATTTTGAAGTTTACTGTGATGCTTCTAAGCTAGGATTAGGATGTGTGCTAATGCAATGCAAGAAGGTAATTGCGTATGCCTCAAGGAAATTGAAGAAGCACGAGGAAAACTATACGACAAATGACTTAGAATTAGGATCGATAATTTTTGCCCTTAAAATTTGGAGACACTATCTGTATGGCAGTAAGTTTACAGTCTATACAGATCATAAGAGTTTAAGATACATATTTGGGCAAAAAGAATTAAATATGAGGCAAAGAAGATGGATGGAAATTCTAAGTGATGACGACTGTGATATTCAATATCACGAAGGAAAGGCAAATGTAGTAGCAGACGCCCTAAGTCGTAAATATCATGAAAAGCAAAAGCGAATTCGTGCTCTTAGATTAAGTTTACAACTAGATCTAATGGAACAACTGAAGAATGTCCAGGAAACAACAATCACGGATGATGCTGAAGGAATGAAAGGACGAATCAAGGAATTAGAGCAAGGAAGTGATGGGATTTGGAGATTCCACAAGAAAAGAATTTGGGTACCTAAGCAAGGAAACTTAAGAAATAAGATTTTAGAGGAAGCCCATAAATCTAGATATACCATGCATCCTGGTAATAATAAGATGTACCAAGATTTAAGAAATAACTTCTGGTGGATATGAATGAAAAAGGACATAGCTAGATAAGGCAGAACACCAAAAACCTTCAGGATTACTCCAACAATTAGAAATGCCTGTATGGAAATGAGAACTAATAACCATGGACTTTGTTACTAAGTTACCCAAAACCAGAAAAGGTAACGACGCAATTTGGGTAATTGTGGATCGATTAACCAAATCAGCTCATTTCCTGCCCATGAAGGAAACTTTTAGTAGGGAAAGGTTAGCCAAGTTATACGTAGACGAGATAGTATCCTTACATGGAGTTCCACTATCCATTGTATCGGATAGGGATAGTCGTTTCACTTCACATTTCTGGACAAGTTTTCAAGAAGCAATGGGGACCCGACTAAATTTAAGTACAGCCTACCATCCCCAAACAGACGGACAAAGTGAAAGTATAATCCAAACCCCGGAAGACATGCTTAGGGCATGTGTGATAGATTTTGGAGGAAACTGGGACAACCATTTACCTTTAATTGAATTCTCCTATAACAATAGTTATCATTCGAGCATCGAAGCTGCCCCGTTCGAAGCACTATATGGACGAAAGTGTAGAACTCCAGTTTGCTGGGCAGAAATAGGAGAAAGCCAGTTATCAGGTCCTGAAATCGTACAAGAAACCACCGACCAGATCACTCAAATCAAGGAAAGACTAAAAACGGCTCGAGATCGCCAGAAGAGTTATGCAGATAATCGACGCAAGCCACTAGAATTTCAAGTTGGAGACAGGGTACTCTTGAAAGCTTCTCCTTGGAAAGGAGTGGTTCAGTTTGGTAAGAAAGGGAAACTAAGTCCAAGATACATAGGACCATTCCCAGTAATTCAGCAAATAGGACCAGTCGCTTATCGCTTGCAACTACCAGAAGAGCTAGCTGGAGTACATGATGTATTTCATGTATCTAACCTCAAGAAATGTCTATTGGACGAATCACTAGTACTCCCTCTTCAAGACATACAAGTGAATTAAAAGTTGAAGTTCGTGGAGAAACCGCTTCAAATAGAAGACAGGAAGATCAAGTTTCTCAAACACAAAACACTGGTACTTGTCAAAGTCAAGTGGGATTCGAAAAGAGGACCCGAGTATACCTGGGAGCTAGAATCGGAGATGAAGCGAAAATATCCTCACTTATTTCAGTAAATCTCGAGGACGAGATTTTAAATAAGGTGGGGAGGATGTAAGGATCTGCAAAATTGTCCATAAACGACCCGTAAGTGAAAACCCGGACCCCTGAAACCCTAATGTGCATGAAAAACCAAGGAAAACAAGAAAATTGGGTTTCACGCGGGCCGCGTAAAAGTTAAGCTAAGGGTTACGCGGGCCGCGTCAACTTAAAGTTGACCGGATAAGCGTTCCAGGCCACGTGTCGTACGCGTGGCAACCCTACTCGTGACACACCAGCCCTACACGTAGGATAGGGGACCTCGTGGGCCGCGTAAAAGCCTTGTTAAGGCTTACGCGGGCCGCGTAAAACTCAAAAACTTGCTATAAGTAGCCTGTGCATGGGGCTTTCATCTGTGTTCGAAATTTCAGTTTCAAAACGTCCCAATTATGCAAAAAACAAACTTTATGGTGTCACGACGCTGCTACGATAGATGGTATTAACTCAATCACTGCTACGATGCAATATCCGATCGATTGAAACCGATCCGATGGATGTTTAAGTGCTGCCCGTATTTGGGCCATGCCTTTGTCATTCGTCGTGAGGGTTTTGATTTCGTGAGCGTATCGTAAATGTTGTATTAAGTTACTGACCTAGTTTCGTGTGCATTGCTGTTTAAACTAGGTTACAAGGCTAAATCAGTAGGCTAGACTCTGCCCGTCTAAACTTGCAATGTGAGTCATTCTCTTTTTATCAACAATGTTTTACAATACTCAAATTATTTTCTAGAGTTATAATTACAGGGATTAAGTCTTGGTTATCTTGAATCACTGGCAAGTGGAGTATTGTGCACATTACTAATTTCTCACGGTTAGGTTCATCAACCTAACAGTGATAATCATCACTACTTGGGTGAAAGGACCCAATAGTGGTATGACCATCGTCACCAGGGCGTGACACGACGCCATATAAAAATAAGATAGTAGCCATTGTAATCGCTCTTATGCTGTAATTTATAACTAATGTGTCGTTTTAAGTAACCTGAATGACTCGCCAGTATTTCCCCGCTGATAAAATATTTTTAAAACATGTTTCAGGTGACTTACTGTGAACCAGGGAAAACGTGCTACGGAGCACTAACAAGCTTGAAGTGGTGGCTCAGTAAAATAAATAAACATGTTTTGTAAAACAGGGAATTTCCTCGTGAAATTCCTCTATTGTAAATTACGGGGTGTGTCCCAATTTATGAAATAAAATAATGGGGCATTTTCAAGTTTTAAAAGATCCTGTTAAACTTCCGCTGTCAACTCAAATATTAAATACCACGGGTTTCTGTCCCGCGGCTCCTGGACCGGGTCACACCGGGACGGGGGCCGTGACAATTATGCCATGTGGTATTAAGTAGGCTCTTGTTTTAGTATGAGAATGTCATGTGACATTATGTATACTTTTTTATTAGTATTAGATATATAAATAAGTAACTTTTTCATGCATAAACACTTGTAATTTGTGCTTTGGGGATTTTTCAAAAAAAACTTTATTTTTTTGTTTCAACCCAAAGGTTTTTACCTTTTGCAATTTTAACCCTACAAAATTTGTTTTTTTTTAACTTTAACTCAAAACTTTTCATTATTTGTAATTTAAATTCACAACTTTATCAATTATACTTTTCATCTTTAGTTTAACGTTTTTACGTTTCGTTACGTATAGTTCTAAACTTTTCGAGTTAATACGACGCAACGTACGAGTGTGGTTCAACTTTTTTATGTTTTGTTTCAAATTTAGCAAGTTGACACAGCGTAACGTGCATGTGTGGTTCAACGTTTTTACCTCTATTTTTTCATGTTTGACAGGTTTGTCACAACACGCAGATCCTAGGTCGAGTCAGTGTTGGTGGTCTATCACGGTTGTGTGACATTAGTACTATTTGACACCGTTTTATGCTCCGCTTTATGTGTGGTTCTAAATTTTGTGACTTAACACATCGACGTGCGTCTTTGGTTTAACGTTTTTACGTTTCGTTCTAAATTTTGCGAGTTAACACGACGCCACGTGTGTGTATGGGTGAACGTTTTTACATCGTCTATTTTTTTCCCGTTTGACAGGTTTAACATAACGTGCGGGTCCTAGGTCGACTAAAGAATCCCCGCAGCATTGCGGTGGGTCTCCATTCTAGTTTTAAAAAAATAGAAAATACAAGGATGAATTTAAAAAAAAATTATAAAAATGGTATTTTTGAAAAGGAAGGTATAACAGTAAAAATGAAGGTACATTTAATCACACCCATAATTAAATCATAAAACTGAAAAATAATATAACTTAGGTAAGGAAGGTATAACAGTAAAAATGAAGGTCCATTTAGTCACACCCATAATTAAATCATAAAACTGAAAAATAATATAACTTAGGTAATAAAATTATGTTGTAATCTTGACTCCACGGATATTATTGTTTTTTTTATTACACGACAAAGTTTCGCAGACCCTGTTTTTTCTGTCATAATTTTCTTTTATTAAACCATCTACTATTTCTATATAAAATCATTTAGCTATACGTAATCCATCCATATTTTGCAACGTATAGTGTGTCTCACTTCTATCGAAAATCGCTCTAAACATATATTTTGCATACACCTTTTCTTATTAGACTTTCTAAAACTAAATATCCTATACATTTGTCCAAAATATATTTATTAACAAACATTAAAACCTATATAAATTAGCAAACTTTTTGTGTATAAGGACTTGTAAGTTGTGCTTTGGGTGTTTTCCAAAAAAAAAACTTGATTTTTTAGTTTTAACCCAAAGGTTTGTACCTTTTTCAATTTTAACCCTACATAATTTGTTTTTTTAACTTTAACCCAAAACTTTTCATTATTTGCAATTTAACTTCACAATTTTTGTCACTTATACTTTTCATCTTTCGCAAATTTTCGTTTTACGTATAGTTCTAAATTTTTCGAGTTAATACGACGCAACGTGCATGTGTGGTTCAACGTTTTTACCTCTATTTTTCCATGTTTGACAGGTTCGTCGCAATACACATATTATAGGTCGAGTCAGTGTTGGTTGTCAATGACGGTTGTGTGACATTAGTACTATTTGACACCGTTTTACGCCCTGCCGCAACGCGGGTGTGCTTTGGGGATTTTTCAAAGAAAAAATTGTTATGCATATGGTTGTCGTAACGTTGGCTTTGGGGGTTTTCCAAAAAAAAAATTGATTTTTTTTACTTTTCACCCAAAAGTATTACATAAATTACTTTTAACCCAAAACTATTTGTTTTTTGCTTTTAACCCAAAACTTTTTATCTTTTACAATCTATCCTCATAACTTTTTTTACTTTCAACTTTTGTCCTTTATAGTTTTCATTTTCCGCAAATTTTGCGCTCTATGCTTGGTTCTAAATTTTGTGACTTAACACATCACAACGTGCGTCTTTGGCTTAACGTTTTTACGTTTCGTTCTAAATTTTTGCGAGTTGACACGACGCAACGTGCGTGTGTGGGTGAACGTTTTTACATCGTCTATTTTTACCCCGTTTGACAGGTTTAACATAACGTGTGGGTCGTAGATCGACTTAGTTATAAATAAAGAATCCCCGCCGCATTGCGGCGGGTCGTAATCCTAGTTTATATAAAAATAATTAAACATATTTATACAGCTTGTCTTATTAAACCATTTTAGTTGACATACTACTTAAACTTGAATGCATTATATTATTTAAATACTTTTATAACATTTTAACTATAATTATTATAGAAATAGTTATATATATTTATATACTAGGTTTTTACCCGGGATTGCTTCCCGGGCTCGGGAAAGTTATTTAGATTAATTAATTACCATTGATTATTAATACGACCACATTACATCAACCATCTTATACTGTTATTAATACGACCAAAAGTCAATCAGATGTTGACCAAAAGTAAAACGGAGTATATTGTTTTTAGTTCACAACTCCACATTGTTTCCGTTAGACATGGAGCTAATAATTTACATGTACATATATAGTTTTAGAATCACAACTTCAAAACTAAACAAACAAGTCTAGTATCAGTTTCGAAAAGCAAACAACTACAACCCGAAAATTTAGTTCAATGTATGCTTCTGCATTTGCCTTCTTCAAACCACAAACATTCATCCGAACATAAAAAACTTTTTACCTTTCACAAAGTTAAGTGTAAATGCTTGACCTGAAACCATGCCTTTATCTCTCACAAACTTTCTCATTCCTTGCAGATAATATATTGGTTGACGTCGAGATGAACCTATAGCAGCTTGAATATTCCAAACATCACATGCCACGTCCACAATCTTCAAACCCATCTTACGATTCAGTCCAAGATCTTCAGCCTGTTTTTTAAAAAGGTGCTGTAACAAACAACGAACAATTCAATAAACAAAGAATTAACACATCTTTAAAATCTTACTAAAGTATTATATATTAGTAAACTCATCATCACAAACTTACAAAATGACCGTCCACACGGAAAGAAAGAGGTACGATCTGATCATCTTCATTCCCAACAACCATACCACTATTATTGACATCAACGACGTCCTGTACAGCTTCACTATCTGAACTCAACACAATCTCTTCTATCACCTTTTGTTTAACAACAGCGCAAACCTCAGGTGGAAGCACTAAATCACAGGTAGCACAATTGAAAACCGTGATATGAAAAGTCTGAAGATCTATCATCTCAAAGACAATGAGATGATCAGCTGTTAATGACAAGTCATTCTTTATCTCCTTCCATCCGGTAATTATGTAAAGTTCATTGTTGATATCTTCCACCCCTACAGACCAGTTCTGGTTTTCAGATCCTTTAATAACGATCGGATATGAAGGAATAGTGTTTAACATCTTATGATGAACAAAAGAACGATTAATACTCTACAATCAGAATAAAACACATTATATAGTACATTAGTAAAAATATATCAGAAAATTAAGTAAAAAAATAAAACACAACAAATAAACAATTGTATCTCCAATAAAATTACATGATGAATAATATTCGAAGTTACATACCACATAATCTTCGTTACCAGATGGTTTGTAGTAAAACTCTTCACAAGGAGAAAGAGCAATGTCTTGATAAAAATACAATATTCTGAAACTTTGTAAAGCTTCTTCATAATGAAATATCAACCATGAATCTGAAGGTATTTTCAAACTGTCTACCAATTGACACCAACCATTATAAAAATAATATCTGCCATTGCTTAGGGGATAGATCTTGACTTTAAAAACATTTCCAGCTGTGGTTCGGATATTTGTATTTCCAATTGGATAATTAAACTGTTGAATCCAATTTTGATACTGTTTTGGCAAAATCTAAGCATAAATAAAAGAAACACTTTTATTGCTAATTATCATACCAAAAAATTAAAATTAAGTGTTAAACTAAGATCGGATAAAACTACTAACCAAACATTTCCTTTTACTGCTTTGAAGGTAACACGGAAATCCATAAATCATTCTCACATAAAACTGTAACAGTATCAATCATATATAATCAAAATCAATAACATTAAGAAACAAATGAATACAATCCATTAAGGTATGCAATACATCTAAATAAAAGATTATACAACTAATATATATCAAAATAACAAAAGACAACATCAAAAAGGTGAGAATACATGTAATTTCTTATCATATCGAAATATATATATATTTTTACATCAAATCATATAATTAAAACTTAAAACCTACTTTTCCGATTAAGTATCACAAATATACAAGAACGATCAACAGCTGTATAAATTGTATAGAAAAACAGGATAGTGACTTGTGTCTATTCAAAAGAAAAACTTAAAAACAGTATACCAAGTACTAATCAAAATAAATTCAACTTTTTTAAATACACATGAGAATACATCAGATGGTATATCATAAATCAGAATAAGATAAATACATGAGCAAAGTGAAATCCAATAAAATCAACAATAGATAACACAAATGGTAGATACAGGAAATGCAGATCACTTTTTTTAGAAACATATATGTCTATCATAACATGCATAATAACTACATATTAATCGGATATTCAAAAAAATTAGGACTATAAAAAATTGTTCAAGTATAAGCCGCAACAATAAACGCAATCATAACCAACAATGGATTGAAAAAAAAAACAGGGACATACATGAATACACTACCGTCGACTACAACTTCTTCATTTAAATAGCAAGAACCATAATCGCCCAAAGAATTCATAACTAAAAGAATAAATATAAAAAATACAAAACAAATCAGATTATTTAACAATACCTTTATTATTATACAAGATGATATTGATGAAGATCGGAAGAAATCGAAGAAGATGACAGATTTTGTTGGAGAAAGTGTAGAAAGAAACGTGGAGAGAGAAATGAACCGAGATTTTCTGAGGATCTTTAAAATGTTAGAAGTTTAAAAATATCCCATGTAACCGGGTCGGATAATCCCATTTTTTCGTCAACATCTGTTTGACTTTTGGTCAATCGCTGTTTGAGTTTTGGTCAACATCTCATTTAGTATTCAACAGAAATTTGGATAAGTCAATCAGTGGTTTGAAAATCTGTTTGACTTTTAGTCAACAGATGCATGGAAACCCATGTTAGATTGAACAGTGTTTTGAACAGATATTTAAACATCTGTTTAGACCTAAACAGATGTTGGGGCTTAAACAAATGTTTGGCGTTCTATATCAGTTGTTTGGACTTAAACAGATGTTTGGATTTAAACAGATGTTTGGCCATAAACAGAATTTGCCAATAAAGATATGTTTGGCCTTAAACAAATGTTTGAAGTTAAACAGATGTTTGCTCATAAAGAGATATTTGGCCACAAACCAAACATCTGCTTGAGGTCAACATCTGTTTCACTATTCGCCAACATCTGTTCGACTTTTGGTCAACATCTGTTAAAATATAAACACTGTTAACATAAATTACAAATAATTAGCTAATAGACGGCACACAATTAGCAACTTAAATCATCAAGACCCTTAACAATTTGACCATATGATTTAATCATGTGTTATATATTAGATGGGTCAACTGAAAAAGAAAATTCACTAAAAGGATAACAAATTAAACAGCTAAAAAAAAGCTCAAAGAGTATTTTTACTACAAAACAGGATTAACAAACAATGCCAATAGTGAAGTCAACCATGTTTCTTTCACCTTTGACTTTCAAAGTCAATTCAGTTACTTACCAAATTCACAAATACATAAAATTTCTTATATAACCGCAAACATTACCACACCTAGTAATCTTAACTCTGCTATAAACTGTAAAACACAAACCCAAATATCACATTTCCATTGTGAATCTTTATTGCCTCATCAATAATTCCCTGACTTGCCCTTTGAATTGTAATTCAAAGTCCAACGAATCTGTATTAGGATCTCCTGATTTGTAGCTTTTTTGGCTTAGCTGGAACCACTGCTTCAGGGGAAACAGGCTTTTGGGGAACATTAGGATCTTTCTTTCTTAATTCTTCCAGCTTTTTGTAAGAGAAAAACACTTTATCCTCTTTCCACCTTGACACTTGGTTCTTTGACCCAAAATTAGCTGTTATTAACTCTTCTTTCATTCTCTTCAGCTGCAGAGACCTATCTGGTACATTTTTCTTAAACTTTGGCCAGATAGGAGGAGTCTGCTTCACCTTCTTTTTTATCATATCTTGAATTCTGGCTGTTTCACTTTCTAGCTCACTGATGGTCCATTCTTTGTACTTGTACTTTTCTCCCTTGTATGTTTTGTAAGCCATGATATAGTCAATATAATCTTTCCTCAAAGTTTCATCAGCTCTTTCTGATAAATTTTGACAGAGATCTTTTGAAAACTGCTCCAAAATTTTCACTTGGGTTAGCAAATGTTGGTAAAATGTTTGAATCTCTCTGCCAGATTTTCCTTGTGTGTTTCTTTTGGAGATATCCTCTGCTTGTTGAGCCTTTAACTTCAAGTATTCATTAATGTTATTAGGCCTTGGATATCCTTGAACAGATGGCAAGTTCCTTTTAGCAGGGTCATCTTCAGAGTAGAAGGATATGATCTCCTCTCTAACTGCTTCCAGTTCTAATGGATACAGGACTCCTGCAGGAAGAATGGCAGTGTTTGAATTTGAAACTTGTGCTGAAGAGAATGGGACAACATTGGGAATGGTAACAAGGGACAATGGTTGGGTGGATGTTTGCGGTGTTGAAGGATCAACATTCAGAATTATCCTTCTCCTTTTATGTTTTGGAGAGGTTGGTGGTGTTTTGGTGCGTTGAGTGGTAGTGATTTGAGTGGTAGATGGTTGACTAACAGTTGTTAAAACAACTGGTGTTTCAACCACTGTTACCATTACAACAGATGATGTGTCACCTGAAGTATTTTCCTTTTGGCAGGTGGTGTTGGTAGTAATGAGGATGTTTTTGATGGTAATGGGATTTGTGGTAAGGCAGTGGATTGAATTTGTGTTGAAGTGGTGCAAATTGTTGGTGTAACATATGTTGAAACAACTGAAGTACCTACAGCTGTCGATACAACAGATGTTTTAACATCTGCTCGTTTTGAGGTTTGATGTGTGGAGCTTTTGGGAGGTGTGGATTTGGGTTCCTTCACTTTTCTAGTGGGCTGTTTTCTTTTAGGCTCAGGATTTTCTTCATTCTTGGCCTCAGAAACACCCTGCTCATCCTTCTCCATACAAACTCTTTTCTCCTGTTCCCACCTTGCTTTATCCTTTGCCTCCATATCCCTTTTTACCGTTCCTTTTGCATCAGCAATGGCATTTGTGGTTACATCAACCTTTTTAGTACCATCTGGCTTAGGTATCTCTGCAAGCATAGTGGATTTGTCTGGTGCAATGTACAAACCATCTTCATATCCCTTTTTCTTTAGCTGCTTCATTTTCTCCCACTTTTTGGCATCAGCTGGTGGTGGGTTGTCCACAAAGATGATAGTAGGAGGAGCAGAACCAGTGGTTTTCAGCGAGTGGGCCTTCAATGCCTTTATTTCTGCTTGTGTATCCATAAACCTAGCTTCCATCATATTTCTGATCTTTTGAATCTGTATTTCATGTTGATGATCAGAATATGCCCTTTGTTGGTGAAGCACAGGTTGAAATAAACTCCAAAGCTCAATGGGAGTAGGAGCAGATGATGGAGCAGATGTTGTATCTGGTGCTGCAGTGGGTGTTGCCTTTTGGGCTTGTAACAACTGTTGGAGCATTGACTTAATATCTGCAACAGAAGTTTCCAATTTCTTAACCCTTTCCCTCAATTCCTTGTACATTAAACCATCACCCAAGTTAATGGGATCATCTGATTTCCCACTGGCAGTGGTTGTATCAGCAGTTGACTTAGGGAAAGTTTCCCAAAAGTCATCCACAGATGCCCCTTTTTCTTGGTACTGGGGACTTCTTTCCTCAGCAATTGGGATCCTTTTAATAGAACAAGGGGTTGGAACAAAGACAACAGCGGATATCACAGTTGCTGGAGAGGAAATTGCCTTCAGAGGAGTCTTATTGATGAAACAACTGGCCAGGTGTAGATCAATGGATCCAACACCTGTAGTTGCTGCTCCAATTGAACTACTGACAGGAAGTACTTGTATTTCCTGCAGTGTAACCTCCTCAGTTGTTGGTGGGTTAGCAATGATTGAGACACCAGACCCAATCACTTGTTGAGGTATATTCTCATTAACAGGTGTTTGAGAAGAACTGGTTTGTGTCCGGGCTAAATCAACTGCATCCAACAAAAGTTTTGTTTCTGGGGGGATTTGAGAAGTGAGGATAGGTGTAGAAAGCGAATTTGCCCCTGGCAATGGGCTGTGGATGATGGAATCAAGTGATTCCAGAGCATCATAATTTGGTGTCCCTATTATTACAACCTGCTCTTTTTTAGAAGAAGCAGGAGGAGTTTGAGGCTCAGGTTGAGATCTTTCTTCCAACTGCTGTGAGGTAGTAGCAGTAGTGGTAATTGGTGACTTTTGTCTTGTCACTGGTAGTTGCTCTGGGATCTCATCTTCCAGAGTTACCTTTGTTTTGGGTTTGGGGGGCTTTTGTGATTTTTTCTGTTTTGGTCTTTTGGTGGTTTTAGGTGGGGGTTTAATAGCAGTTGTTTTATTGCTATCATCACCTTGAGCAGTGGGCTCAACAGCAGGTGCCTGAGGAGCAGTGGTAGCTGCTGAAGTCTGCTCAGGAACCTCTGCTTGTGTTTTGGAAAGTTTTGACATCCTTGTAAAGGTTTCAGTAGTGAGGCTCTTAATTGAAAAAGGATTACCCTGGATAAGCACATGGGCATTATCTTCTGAAAATTTCTTTTTAAAATAGTAACTTAAAAACCTTGGAAAGAGCAAAAATGCCTTTTTATTAACATTTCTAACAAGATAATTGAAGATTACCTGGGAATAGTTAAATTTTTCACCATGTAATATAGCATAACCTAGATATTGAATCTTCAATGGGATTTCATTGAAAGCAGTGGTCTTGTTTGAGACACACATCAGTAGGGTATGAAACAAAAACCTTGTGGCAGGAGGAAAACTGCCTTTTTCTAAAGTGTCTTTTTTGATTTCCTCTTCATAACCCATTTGAATGAAAAACGTTTGATACTCTTCTTTAGGGAAAGATGTTTTACCTTTAAGATCATCGAGTTCAAAAACTTCCGAAATGGTTTGAGGTGTTATTGTGACTGGAACGTCCTTTATAGAAGAATTGATGGCTAAGGGCTTTTTATCCTTAGTTTCCAACTTAGCATTTTTCCAGAATTCTTGCTGGGTATACATGTAGATCGGAGCATCACAAGTCAACAAAGTTTTGTACTTTGAAGAAGACAGAACATCAATGATGGAATTGAAGGTTTTGGTGTGACTGGGTTTTTCAAGTAGACCTAAGTAGTTATGTGTGGATTTGCGTGGGAGAGACATCGTGATTTGATTATGATTGCGAGAGGAAGAAGACGATGAAGAGGATGAGTGATTTTGAGAGAAATGGATGATAACTGCTTTGAGAAAAGAATTTAGAATTCGATTCGACAGTAAAAACACTGTTTGTGGGTTTTGATCAGGGTTTTTTTTTTTGGTGAAATAGTGAATGCTGACGTGGCATCGGTTACTAATAGATCTTACCGCTATGTACTGTCCACGTGCCAACCTCTGATGATAATGGAGGACAGTTGGTAGGAAACCACTGATGGAACAATAACAGTGGTTTGCAACAGTCACAAATGAGAACAGTGAGTAAGTTTTTGCTAGCAGTGGATAGCCATCAGTGTGTTAAAACACTGATTTTATACAACAGTTTTTTTTATTTTTTATTTTAACTTTAATTTTTATCACCAAAACAATATTCGAGGAACTCTTATCTCTTTGGAATGTAACGATTAGATAATATAGTTAACCTATCATTGTAATTCTAGTATTCATTTAATAATATTATTCTATAATTAATTAACCACATCAACAATAAAAATGTGAGCAGTGGATGATTTTTAAAAAAACCAATGATTGTAAATTTCAGTGCATGTCAACAATAAAAGGGGAGCAGTGACTATTTTTTAACTATCAGTGGATACCCAACAAAATGTAACACAGATGTTTGGTTAGTCAGTGGTCAACAGTTGTTTATGAAGAAACAGAGGATGGCCTTCAGCAGTGGATAACATTTAACAATCACATGTTTGCGCTTAAACAAATGTTTGACATTAAAAAGAAGTTGACCCATAAACAACTGTTTGCAAGAAAAGACCAATTTCAAGAATACTATACCCAAACAAACAAAATGAGGAGCTTAATAAACATCCAGGTGTACTTCATTTTTATTCACTGGATGTCAACTAACAAAAAGTGAGCAGTAGTTGTTTTTTATCTAACAGCGGATAGCCAATAGTAATTGAAACACTGATATTGGAGTTAAATAAATGTTTAACCTTAAACAGATATTTGCAATAAACAGATATTTGGCCATAAATAGATGTTTAGCCTTAAACAAATGGTCTTAAACCAAACATCTGTTTAAGGTCAAGATGTATTTGACTATTGGTGAATCTCAATTTAACTTTTGATGAACAGATGTTTGACGTTTGGTCAATAGATGTTTGAAAACCCATGATAGATTAAATTAAACACTATGAATGAACAAACACTGAAGTATCATAAAACTTTGAATGAAAATCGTGAAACTCTCAACATCATACAACAGTTTATGGTCGTCTATTTTTTCCGTTTGATAGGTTCATCGTGATGCACGGGTCCTAATTCGACTTAGTTAGTATTTTCTATGTTTTATGTTTCGGTCTAATTTATCCGTATTAACACGTCGCAACTTTAGTGTTGGTGGTTGCTAGCGGTGTTGTGACCTTGTTTTGCATATTTTGCATCTAAAATATGCTAGAAAGTATTATTTGAGAATACCCCTGAATTTTAAATTACCATTTTGCATATTTTGAATTTCAAAAGTTATGGATATTGTCAGTAATTACTGATTTGATTTGAAAGCAATTGTCATCATGACATTTGTAATTTTTATTTTAACTTTAATTAAAAGAAAAACACCGTGAATTTGAAATTCCCAGTTTGCATATTTTCAATGTCCAAAGCTCAAGAAATTAACATTAATTCCTGATTTGATATGCAACAAAATGTAATCGACAATTATTTTTATTTTTTATGTTAACTTTAACTTTTATCAAACAAAACAATATTGGAGGAACTCTTATCTCATTGGAATGTAACGATTAGGTTAAACGGTAATTTCATTGTAATTCTAGTTTTCATTATATAATTTCATTCTATAAATAATTAACCGCATCAATTATAAAAATGTGAGCAGTGGACAATTTTTTAACTATCAGTGTATTGCCAACAGTTATTTAAATTACCATTTTACATATTTTGAATTTGAAAAGTTAACGATATTGTCAATAATTACTGATTGATTTGAAAGCCATTGTCAATCATGACATTTCTAATTTTTATTTTAACTTTAACTAAGAAAAAATTGTAACTGTCAATTTTAAATTCCCATTTTGCATATTTTAGATGTACAAAGATCAAAAAATTACCATTAATTACTAATTTTATATGCAACAAAATTTAATCAACAGTTATTTTGATTTTTTATGTTAACATTAATTTTTATCACCAAAACAATATTGGAGGAACTCTTATCTCATTGGAAGGTAACGATTAAGTTAAACGGTAATTTCATTGCAATTCTAGGTTTTCATTTGATAATTTCATTCTATAATTAATTAACCGCATCAATTATAAAAACGTGACCAGTGGATATTTTTTAGTAAAAGCAATGATGGTCAATATCAGTGGATATTCAAATTCAAATCTGAGCAGTAACAATTTTTTAACTATCAGTGGATAACCAATAGTGATTTTAACAGATATTTTGCATATTTTGAATTTGAAAAGTTAACGATATTGTCAATAATTACTGATTGATTTGAAAGCCATTGTCATCATGACATTTCTAATTTTTATTTTAACTTTAATTAAGAAAAAATTTTAACTGTCAATTTGAAATTCCCATTTTGCATATTTTAGATGTACAAAGCTCAAAAAATTACCATTAATTACTAATTTTATATGCAACAAAATTTAATCAACAGTTATTTTGATTTTTTATGATAACTTAAATTTTTATGACCAAAACAATATTGGAGGAACTCTTATCTCATTGGAATGTACCGATTAAGTTAAACAGTAATTTCATTGCAATTCTAGTTTTCATTTGATAATTTCATTCTATAATTAATTAACCGCATCAATTATAAAAACGTGAGCAGTGGATATTTTTTAGTAAAAGCAATGATGGTCAATATCAGTGGATATGAAGAATAAAAATCTGAGCAGTAACAATTTTTTAACTATCAGTGGATAACCAACAGTGATTTAAATTAGCATTTTGCATATTTTGAATTTGAAAAGTTAACGATATTGTCAATAATTACTGACTTGATCTGAAGGCCATTGTCATCATGATATTTCTAATTTTTATTTTAACTTTATCTAAGAAAAAATAACTGTCAATTTGAAATTCCCATTTTCCATATTTAAGATGTCCAAAGCTCAAAAAATTACCATTAATTAGTAATTTTATATGCAACATAATTTCATCAACAGTTATTTTGATTTTTTATGTTAACTTTAATTTTTAAATATCAGTGGATAGCCAAAAGTGATTGAAACACTGATGTTTGGACACTGATGAAGAAACAAAGGTTGTCTCTCAGCAGTGGATAATATTTAACAATAAGATGTTTGAACCAAAGCAGTGGTTCCAACAGACTTTTAACGACTTATGAAAACTATCATTTTTTACTATTTTAAATATCTTTGACCTTAAACAGATATTTGACCTTCAATATCAGATATTTGAATCCCTTGTAGATGCCGAACCACTACTGATACTAAACAGTCGTTTTCCTTTGATTAATCAAACTCTAGGTACATAAAGTGAACATATGTTTAAGGTTAAATATCTGTTAACTCCAAACAACTGATATTGAAGGTCAAATATCTGTTTAAGGTCAAAGATATTTAAAATAGTAAAAACATGTTTGAGGTTAAACAAATGTTTAACCTTAAAAAGAAATTTGCCCATAAACATCTATTTGCAAAAAAAAGACGAATTACAAAAACATTATATCCAAATAATCATAATGAGGAACTTATTTAACATCCAAGTATACTACATTTTTATTTAGTAATATAAAGATCAAACAACTGTTGTATTTATAATACAGATCAAACAGATGTCATGCTATGATAAATACTGTTACATATAAACACCTCATAAGAAACACTGATAATTAAATACTAAAGTTACATAAGAACCACTGATACTTAAATACTAAATTTGAATCCCTTGTAGATGCCGAACCACTGCTGATACTAAACAGTCGTTTTCCTTTGATTAATCAAACTCTAGGTACATAAAGTGCTTCTCTTTAACAGGACCTTGTCTTCAACAGTGGATAGGCCTCATCAGTCTTTGTTCATAGAGAGCCCCTTTAAAACAAACTTTATGCTTCTTTTAATACAAAAAAGGCAGGAAACACCATTACTCTAGACTCTCTAGTAAGATAAAATCTTATCTTACAACAATAGCAGATCCTTTCTTGCGTTTAGTAGGAACTACTGTGGGTTCTCCATCATCATCTTCTGCACAAGTGAATTATAATCATCATCATCATTTAGACATAAGCAAAAATTATTTTAACTATAAATTTAATAATCTTTCTTTGTGTTTAATTAAACTTTATGCTTCTTTGAATACAAACCTATAATAACCCGCAGCAGATTGTATGAATTTCAAACAACTGTGATTAGACTGAAATATAAACCGAGAATTAGAGTATATCACTTCAAAATAAAAATGTCAAAATTGAAAATCGGAGTAGCAAAAAACACATACTTTAAACGATGTAATACACTTATTACCTTAATTAAGATATCTTCATCATCATAATTTATGGAACCTGTAGAATGAAATGCTCCACTGTTGGGTTATTATCTTTCAACCTCACTTTCCCTAAATTTATCAGTTCTATTTTTCAACAGGATGTAATACAATTATTACCTTAATTAAGATATCTTCAACTGCAAACAACAATAGCAAACAACATCAAACAATAATAGCAAACAACATCAAACAATAATAGCAAACACCTGATGTTGAATCCACTGTAGATGCTGAACCACTGTTGTTACAAACAGATAATACCTCGAGAACTGGAAATGAAACTCTAATTTCAGAAAGAATAATGGCTGAACATACTCAAACATCAATAAACAACAGATGTTATACTCATATCATCACCATCTAGAAAAAAACGCTAATTTCTAAACATATTCAAACATACCAGCTTATGGCAGAAATCTATCCTCAGCTAAGTGGATTTCAACTTTGATGACAACAACCATGGAACCATATGATTAGATTACGAGTAGAAATTAAGATTCGTGTAAATAAGAGGAAATCATGAAAGTATTTCAACTAAAAAAAAGAAGAACAAACCTTTTGATGAACTAATCGATGAACAAAAGAAGATTTTATGGTGGCGTCTGGAAGAAGATTAAGGTTTGGATGGAAAGAATTATCTCAATAATTTGCAGGGTTTGTGAAATTTGAATTTGAATCGCCTGAATATAGAGAGAGAAGGAACCCAAGGTTTGTAAACAAAGATGAGAAGTGAGAAGAGAGTTTATATAAGGAAAAAGAGATGGCACTGTTGGGCGGGAAAAGAGAACTGAGGATGCCCTAATCAAGTGACACGTGACCCAAATAACTTTCATTTATTATATATAATAGATTTCATTAATAATTTCACAAACCATTTTCTCTAAACATTACAAAACTCAAATTATACTAAACATATGTTTTTGTATATTTTCACTTTAGGGATTAGTCTTTATAAAAGAAAATGAATAAATTATGCATACTATTTCTATAAAACCATTTAATTAATATTTTAATTATCTGTATTGTTTGCCTTTTTACGGGTTATCTAAACAAATAACAGGTTTGTTTTTTTTATTGGTTACATATAATAAAGTTATGAATTTGTCATAACTAATGAATAGTCTGACAATATCTAATTGCCACAAACTTGTACTTTACAATTTGTTATTTTATTTTTTTTCTTATACGATGGTTCAAGTTATACCTATATATATATATAACTAGTATTAAGCCCCTGCGTTACAGCGTTTGTAATAAAATTGTGTTAAGTAGTAGCAATACTATATTATTGTCAGCGACCACCAACACTGGAAAAGCTCGTAAAACAAAATAAATAAAAACGAGAAAAAATAACGCCGAGCAAAAAGCAGACGTAAAATCTTTGAGTCACGCACGCTCGTTGCTGAGAAATTAAACCGAAACGTAAAACGTAAAAAAAAAACTAAATCCATCCAGGACCCGCGTGTTGGACGAACTTGTCAAACGCAGAAAAATAGATGTGACACGACGGGGGCCAGTCAAACGGGAAAAAAATATACGAAAAATGTTGAACCCCACAAGCACGTTGCTGTGCGTTAACTCACAAAATTTAGAACGAAACGAAAAAGTATGGAAAGATGAAAGGTATGGTGGACCAAAATTGAAAATAAAAAAGAGTTGGGATTAAATTGTAAAAGATGAAAAACTTTGGGTTAAAAGTAAAAAAACAAAGGATCTAAATTGCAAAATTAAAGTTAATAATTAATATTAATATTAAAAAAAATTATTAAACAAATATAAATAAAATTTATGAGGTTGAAGGAGAGAATGCCATATGACATTATTTGAAGTCTTTTATTATAAGTTAGATTAGATTAGAATTTCAAATAGATGTTTATTGTTTTATATATTATTTTTAGGAGATAAAAGTTGGTGTAGTAGATTAAAATTTTACGATTTTAGAGAAGTTATACAAGTATAAAACACCATTCAGCAGGACAAATTTTCTATGAAATCATTCAAGCTTTATCAATATAGTATATAGTATATGAACATTGAATGGTCTACAGCGATTCAACTACAATAAAATACAAAATTGTCACCTTCTATCTTGCATATGGTAAAAGGACAACATATATAACACAATGCAATGAAAGGATGACACTAACAAAGCATGTGTGGTAGGATGACTTAAACCCTAGTCTAACGTCGGTGTTGGCAAATGCAACACGTGTGGTGGGGCGACTCTAAACATAGTCTAATGTCAATGTAAACATGATACGTCTTAATCTATCGTCTTTTATAGAGGAAGCAAAAACCAAGTTGAATTTGTGTCCGAGCAAGAGATCTTGAATGGGAAACATTACCTAAAAAGTAAAAATGGCCTTTATAGTTCTAAAGAAAAAGTGCAAACCAAAAGGTTATTGAAGTCCATCCCTTAGTTATATGTGTACCCAACTCTACCACAATCAAGCATAAAAGGCTCTCACCTCCTACAACATATGGTAAATGAAGGAATGTACGACAAATTCATGCTCACACTAAATTAGTCACACATTTGAGATATAATGACAAATCCATGCCTTAGCAAAAAATATATATATATATAGGGGAGGGTTTAAATGAGAACGCTAAATATTGTGAGAGTGAGAACAAATGAAAAAACCACAAGAACTTGGTCAAAAACGAATCAAATTCAAAAAAAAATTCTACACTTATCATTATTATTCGAATACAATGTTAGAAATTTAATTTACACGTTTAAATTTACGTGAATTCGTAAATAAAGAAAATTTACACACGTGGAAGTTTGCCATTTACACATGTGTAAATCTGTTATATTTACACATGTGTAAAAAATCTAAAAAGAGTGATTTTGAAAGGAGAAATGAATTATTTGATGTTGTAAATTCTTTTTTTGATGTTGTATCTTAATTAAAATGAGGTTTGTATTAAAAAAAATGGTTTTGATTGGTTTTCTCATTCGTTCTCACGGTTCTCGCAATATTTAGCGTTCTCAAGATAACCCTCCCCTATATATATATATATATATATATATAGGGGAGGGTTATCTTGAGAACGCTAAATATTGCGAGAACCGTGAGAACGAATGAGAAAACCAATCAAAACCGAATTTTTTTAATACAAACCTCATTCTAATTAAAATACAACATCAAAAAAGAATTCACAATATCAAATAATTCATTTCTCCACTCAAAATCACTCTTACTACATTTTTTTACACATGTGTAAATATAACAAATTTACACATGTGTAAATGACAAACTTACACATGTGTAAATTTTCGTTATTTACGAATTCACGTAAATTTAAACGTGTAAATTTAATTTCTAACATTGTATTCGAATAATAATGATAAGTGTAAAAAGAAATTTTGAATTTGAATTGTTTTTGACCAAGTTCTCGTGGTTTTTTCATTCGTTCTCACGGTTCTCGCGATATTTAGCGTTCTCATTTAAACCCTCCCCTATATATATATATATATATATATATATATATAGCCAAATTCTACAACAAACTCCGTGGTCAAACGCGTAGCAAAACTTATGTAGCAAAAAAATCGTAGCAAAGTTATTAGTTACGGAACAAATCTGTAGCAAAATGGATATTTGCTATGAATTTTATCGTATCAAATATATATGTTTTGTAATAGTGAACACAAATTGATGAAAATAATTGTATTTTAATGTTGGTATTAATGAAAGTTGCTACGATTGTTTAAAGACTTTATATCAAACAAACTAGTCCGCAATTGATATGAATTCTACAGTCGAATTTTAATTTTTTTTTTATCAAACAAAATGATAGTTATCTTGCATTCCAACAAAATATAAACTAAGTGCACTTTACATCAATATCGCAGGTAAGCGAGCAACAAGCTGCGCCGCTACCCCTTTCTGAATAGCAAATCCTAGTCTATTAAAGATAAAACCTTGCCCCCCTGTTGATGAGCAACTGCTGTGGACAACCTTTTGGACCCTAGTCAACAAACGGATAGCTTCTGGAGCTAGGGAGCCAAAGGTGTCGAAGGCGAAAGGGACAAATGCATGTTGGTTATCAGCACATGCTTTAGCGTGTTTATCCACCTTTTTTGATTCTGCTTTCCTTATAGCTTGTCCTGCTACAAACCCGCTTTCCCTTAAACCAGCTAAGGGGGAGACTCCTGTGAGATCCACACAAGCATGTTTCCCTCCCGCCCAGCCAAAGACGAGCAGATCCGCTGGTCTCAGTGTAGATCTCCCTTCCATGGGGTCTGTAAGGAAATTCACAGGGGCCTCCTTCTTCACAGAAATCTCCGCTCTCCTCAAGATGTCCCCCAAAACATCCCTCACCCAGTCATGCCGATATTTGAAACTAGGGAGCTCCTTACAATGAACAGCATGCTCCCCGTATTTATCCATGCAGGCTTTACGGCAGATTGGGCAGGTTTCGTCTTCTGGATACATAGGGATCATCAGCCGGTATTTTTTTTTTGAAAAGTAAACTTCATAAAAACATATCTCCGACCCAAACGGGGAAAAGGTCAAACAACAACACCCCCGACCCAAACGGGCAAAGAGGAAAAAATTACAACATATACAACGGGTATTTACACCACTCTACCCAACTAATATAATTACAAGAAGATCTATTTTTAATCCAAGCGAAACCTCTCGATTTAATCTCCCCAAAAATCTCTTGCGGGCCTCGTCTAGTCTGGTTGAAAACCAACTCGTTCCTTCATTTCCAAATACACCAACACGAAATTATCACCAAACCTTGAATGGGCCTCTTCGCTTTCTTTCCATTATAGCATCTAGTGATGATATACCACACTCACACGTAAGTTGTTAGATGCCAGACTGTTTTTTTAGTCATCAAAACCTCATGCAACTTTAGAACATTTATAAGTATTAAAAGATGAAACTATTGAAGTTAATGAAAAGAAAAGTGTATATGCCTGCCCTACATCTATGTAATTTGTCAAACTATCACCTCCACATCTATGTAAAAGAGAGCATAACCACCCCATAAATAAACCTACTTTAGATGTTATTATTTTAAATCACATTGAGGAGTATAAGGATTTTTTTTTTTTTTTAAGTTTTTAGGAGTGTAGGAGTTTAAGCTTCTTTTTTTTTTAATTTTTCAAAATAAGTCCCTTGAACCATATAAACAAAATGTTACTTAAAAGAGTTAAAGTAGCATTTCTCTACTGCGTCTTTTAAACTTCGATCCTTGTAACGTTTCCATGATCACGATGTAGCCGTGAAACAACGATTAAAGGGTGAAGAAGCAGCGTCACACTGGATCAAACGATTAAGGATCCACTAATGATTGTGACCGAAGTAAACCTTCAACCCTGAGAAGCTAGATGTGTTTTCGTAACAGAAATGTTATATACAATTTAGAGTAAAAAGGCGTATACAAAAAAGAGTTTTTTTGTGGTTTGTTTCTTGCTGCCGTCAAAAGGGAATAAAGTAAAACAAAAAGGTGTTGTGCATTTTTTTTTGGGTTATTTTGGCTGCTGACATAAAAAAGTCACGCATAGAAAACGAATAATATTTTATGGTAATTTTGTGGTTGTTCCCTGCCGACTCGAAGAAAATATCGAATAAGACCGTGGGGTGTGGGCTTGGGTTGGGAGCGTGGAAACTAAACCAACGTCGCTTTAGCCACACCGGGCCAGTTTGGGTCGCGGCGTTGCCTCTATGGCGTGGCTATGAAGTCTGGCGTGGGGCGAGTTGGGGAGATGATGTGGATCGCTAGGGTTGGCTAGCAAAATATGACCGTTACCCATAGTCGTTTGGGCATAGCCGTTGGCCATGGCGGTTACCGCTATGTAAATCAAATTTTAAAACTTTTTTACTATTTTTTACCTAAATACTCACCCCAAACATCAATATTTTTCATATCTACTTTCTTCAAACACAAATCTTCATCCAAAACCAACCCAAAAACCGAAAATGGTTCATTGGACCGAGTAGGAGGAGCTAGCGCTAGGGACGTCAATCGTTGACGCACAACGAACGCTACGTCGTGGCCAAACCGCCTATTGGACATGAGCGTTTCAGGAATACCATCAACATGTTGGAAACGCGTGTCACAACTTGAACGCGTGTCAACATAAGTGGCGGAAGCTAAAACCGCACCTGGATCGGTTTAAAACATGCTTCGATCGTGTGCCTGCTGACGACCTAAGCTAGGACGATCGAGTGCAGATCGCCAAAATCGAGTATAGACACGATGGGAACTAAGAATTTCGTTGGGTTCCCCATTTTAATATTTATCATATTTTGTAAAAAATTTTAGAATTTATTATGTTTTTTTTTAGGATTTATTAAGTTGTTTTTATTTTTTTATTTTTTAGGATTTATTAAGTTGTTTTTTTAATTTATTAGGATTTTATGTAACTTTTTTTAAATTAAATTAGTGGTGTGTTTTATTTTATAAATGTCAAAATATAAAAAAATATATATTTCCACATATCAACCTACGCCAGCTAGCCCACGCCGCTACCACACCCCACTTGTTTTGGGGTGGCCCGGTGGAGCCGATCTTCGCCACATGTCAACCAAAGCCCCAAACTCAAGCCCCACACCCAACACTCTAAGGGATTGTTTGGAAATTTTGTCCTAAGTTATTAACAAGTATAATCGATTAAGAGATAATCTCTGAACCGAACAGTATGTTTCTAAAATTTATTTAGAGTAAATTGTCATTTTAGTTTCCGAGGTTTGACCAAAAATGTCACTTTAGTCCAAGTAGTTTTTTTCTGTCATTTTAGTTCAAATAGTTTTTCTTTCTGCCGTTTTAGTCCCTGACTTTTGTCATTTTTTTTGCAATTTTCATTCCACCCACTAACTCCATTAAAAAAATCAGTTAACTTAGGGACATTTTGGTCAAACCACATTTTTTTTCTTTTTTTTGCAGGTGCGATGGTATGGGGACGGTGATGTGCCGATTTACAGTGAAGATGATGGCGGTGGTTGCTGGTTTATGTTGATGGTGGTGGTGTTGGTTGATGACGTGGGTGGCGGAAAAGTGGCTGGTGGTGAAAATGGTGGGTGGTGATGGTGCCGAGGTGGGTGAGTAGGGTGGTGACGGTGCAGGCAGGTGGTGACGATGATAGAAGGTTGTGATGAGGTGGGTAGTGGTGGATGAAAATGACAAAAAATGACAAAAGTCAGGGACTAAAACGGCATAAAGAAAATCTATTTGGACTAAAATGGCAGGAAAAAAACTATTTGGACTAAAGTGGCAAATTTGGTCAAACCTCAGGGACTAAAATAACAATTAACTCATTTATTTATTAAAAGGCTTCATGAACCATTAAATGACGTCTTTTAAGTGAACCAAACACACGCTACATCTGACTGATTCATATTAAGGCGCTACCAAACTGCCCCTAAAAGAAGTAAAAATTTAATAGCTCCACTTATTGGTGAAGTTAATTGTCCAAAAGAGTTCGCTCGTGTTTGTGGTTCCTGTTTGTTGCAGCAATTTTGATCATACCTTTAACTCGTCTTTGTTTTGATTCATATACTTGAAGTAATTTTGTTTCAAGTATATGACGACTATTGTATGACTCTAGCATATCTATAGAAGACCTTGTATTGTTCTAACATTGGTGATAGTGTGTAACACCTCGCAAAAATCATGTCCAATATAATAAAGACACGTGTCATGGACTTTAAACGTGTAACGAATTATTTTCAAGGGACTAAATTGGACAAACAAATAAAGTATGTGTATAGAGGGATCAAATGTGTCATCATGCCAAACTCGTGCCTCTGAATGACCTCATAAGATGTTCGTATTCATGAATGAATAAATTGACGAACATAGGAAGCCATTCGTGCTTGAATTGAAAAAGTTACAAAAGCTTAAGGGTTAAACGTGTCAACATGTTAATTCTTACCTCTGAGTGACCTATTAACATTCCCGAGACTTTGTAATACTTCATTATGCTTCCATATATAACAAATAATGATTCAATGGAGTTTCTACGCACTTAAGGAACTTTTCGGGTGATCTAGTAACTAACCGGGAGCTTAACGAAGTTAAATAATGACCCATGACACTTGAAAGTTAACTATGGGGGTCATAAGTGCAATAAAAGAAAGTTAAATAAACTTAAAATGGAACAGGGACTAAAATTGCAAAGTTTGCAAACTTTTAACCGGAGCAGCCCATTGTCGCGGGCCGCGTAGGCTCTCTCCAACTCTTACGCAGGTCGCGTAAAAGTGCCAGCGACAAAAGAATAGGACAGTTTTTGCAAAACAATTCATAACTGATAATGCTGAAGTTATGGAACGTGTTTTAACACTTAAATAACTTGGTAAATAATATAAGAACATGTTTAGGCATGTTCAACCCGATAATTCTGAGTTTAGGCTCGGTTCGCAATCGAAAGTCGCAAAAGTAGACTTTTACTTTGACTTTCAGTTCTGACCCGATTTATTTTAGTTTAGTTATGCCTTAGAGTTCCTTTGGGACCACATTATATGTTAGTATAACCCTCCGAGGTTATACAACTTGGTTCCATAGAAATCCTAATTCATTGCATGTTTCCGTTAAATGCTTAAAAGTTGACCGTTATGCCCTTTTATCATTAAAACAAGATTTTTGAAAATGTGAGAGGACAAAAACCTTTATTACTAATATATTAGTATGTCCTAAAAGTTTGACATCAGTTTCTGGTCTAAAATGAAAGTTATGCACGATATCGTAAAATAACTGATTTTTATTAATTTAATGGCATTTTTGGCATAAATCATATTTAAACCCAATTTTTGGCACCAAACTTGCCACCTACTGTTAAGATATAATATTTAGGGATTTTTAGAAATTTTTGTTAATTTTTAAACTGATCGTAACATAGAGTTCTTGCATGGACTTGGTGATTGACGATAATGCCCTTTTCGCTAACAAAATGAGTTTTACACATCATTTACGTGTCAAACATTTTTCCACAGATTTTATATATTAAATAAAATATTTTGAGCAGTTAAGACTGATAAAAATCTCAGGTTTCCTTAAACAACCCGAATATCGTCAAATGCCGACTTTTATGCGATTTAGGTGCATAGTATGGTTTAAAACCATATTTAGCACCTAAGAGTTGTTACCTACTGATGTTATAAATAAAATTTTTATACTTTAATAGTAAGTATAAGTCTTGAACTCATATTTCCAAAATTGACCTTTAAAGCATATGTGAAATGACCAAAATGCCCCTACGGTGCATAGTTTGGCCATAAATGATAAAATTCATATATGTATGATATCTTACTGATATAACTTGTTAAAATAAATATTTTTTACAGATTATTTTAGACCATAACCTCAGATTACTATTTAACCTCTTTTATAAACTTTAAAATGACCAAAATACCCTTACGGGGCTTAAATTTGTTTTAAATTCGTTTTGGGAATAATGGAAGGTATCCTACTGATATCATAACATATTTAAAGCATATTAACTTGTGGAACATGTACATGACTCTTTTGGTTACCCGTTATGCAAATTCGCGTTCGGTACGTTTATGTAACTAGTTTGCATTAATTAACCGAAACGGGTCAAACCTTATCATTTTTACTTCAAAATCCAGAATGTATTTAGTTAACCCATTTTATACAAGTCTTCATACTTGTTGGGTCTAAATCACATTCTAATCCGGTCTCGCTTAATCTTGTGTTTTGAACCGTAAACCTTTCATTAAAACTAACCGGTCTAAGTTAAGACGTAAATGAGACCCGTTAGGAATCTAATAGGTTATTAAAACCTTCGTTCCAGATTAGGAGCCCAGTAAAAGCTACTTGTACTTGCTGATTGATATACGGCTGAGAATAAAATTATATTTTTGCTCATGTAAATACTTTTAACTTATTTTCTGTTATACGGGCTTGGGATACGGTATTTAATAATATCGCTTGGTCGGGTATTGAATCTTTAATCGATTAGTGGTTGAATCATTGGGATAACCCATTTTAATCTGTTTTGTTTGATGCAATGCCTTTGGGGGGTTAATGACCGTGTCCTGGATATCCTCGGCCTATTCATTTGAATGGCCACGACTTAAGCACGGGGTGTAGGCATACACATGACAGTTGCGTATGTAAAAGATATAACCACTCGTTGAGGATAACTCGCCGTGGGATTATATTAGTGGTGTGTCTATTAATCTTATCTCGGCTCTTCTAACCGGGTCCCGAATGTACGACAAACATATAAATCTGTATACAAGATTATTTTAAATAATTGTCCCAAGTTATAAAAGAATATTTATGCCTTGTGCATTTAAATCAATTTGATAAACACTTTTAAAAAAGAGTCAGTTAATTGTATTTACTAGTGTAAACTGACGTATTTTCCAAAAATGTTAAGTGCAGGTACTACGCGTAATGGGCTGGAAACTCCTGAGTGATTAAATAAAGAGTCTTGCAAGCTTTTATCACTTTAAGTCTGTTGAACAATATTTCTTTCTGTTTTAGATCCGCCTGTGGATCCACTTACAACCGTTGTGTAATATTTTATTATACTTCCAAATCGGTTTGTATTATTACTTTAGACTTCCGATGTGCATTAAACTGTGATTATTGACTATGATGATATCAACTACGTCACGATACTCCCCACCGGGCCCACCGGTAATACGTGGAAATATCAGGGTGTGACATAGTGGTTTTGAAATGACCGACTCTAATAGTCTTGTGGTTTTTACACTTGTTTCAAGAGGATTTTCATGCCAATATCTGGTGTCTCTTTATACTTATTTTTATATTGTTTACAACTTGTTTTGATTGCATTCAAAATACCCTATGTGTCCCGCATGTTCATTCGACTTGGAAAAGTTTGGTTAAACAAATATTAATTTCGTAATTTTTATTTACCGTTTGTGGCCGGTTGCGTGTTTCCCCCGTTAGAGAGGTATCAAACTCATTGGGTTTTGCTATTGGGTTAAGACTTTATTAAACAATGAAAACTAATACAAGTGGGATTGTGAATTTGACTGATTCTATTTATCATGTTTGAAAAGACAAGACAGAAGACTTTCTTTATGTGAAAGATTATTATTTTCATGTCTTTACTACATATTAACTTGAAGGTAAAGCCCATGAAGAGTGAAATATTTTGTCCAAAAAGGATTGTGGTAATATTCGACAATGTGTTGATGATTATATTTTGAATCATATTAGCAGTGAGACTCATTCTCGTACTTTCTGGGACAAGCTTGAGGAGTTATATGCGTTAATTATTCTTATTAAACAGTCGATAAACTTACAGTACCATGGCAGAATTCCCATTACTGATCATTCAAATGCTTTTCATGGTATTATTAGTCAGCTTGTAGGAATAGGTATTAAGTTTGAAGACGGGATAGAAGGTATATACCTCCTTAGTATTTTATCAGATTCTTGGGAGACTTTTAGGACATTATTTTCTAACTCTGCAACAAATGGTGTTATCACTATAGAATTGGCTAAAAGCAATATTTTAAATAAAGAGATGAGAAGAAAATCACAATGTTCCTCTTACCATTCTGTCACACCCCGATTTCCACGTGTCACCGGTGGGGGATTATCGTGACGTGGTTGGCAACATAATAGTCAAACAACACAATTATATAAATGCACAGCGGAAGCAAAAGATAAATATATTACAATCCGAATAAAAAGTAATATCCAGTATTACAATGGAAAGTAAAGGATCCACAGGCGGATCAAAATAAAATGAAAACTGTTCAACAGACTTTGACATCTAGAGCTTGCGTGACTTGAGTAATGATGCCTGGAGTAGCCAGCCTATTTCGTCTAGCACCTGCACTTAGCCTTTTTGGAAAATACGTCAGTTTACACTGGTAAATACAACTCATCTGACTTATTTAGAAAAAGAGTTTGAAAATTGATTTGAATGCGCTTCGGCACAAAATATCTTTTATAACTTGGGACAATTATTTGTATATAATCTTGTATACAGATTTACTTATTTGCCGTCCACTAGCACCGGTTAGAAGAGCCGGTTTAAGTTAACTGACACGCCACATGTATAATGCCCACAAGGTTGATTCCTTTACGTGGATTACCAGTTTTTACATAATGCATCTGTCAGGTGTACGCCTACACCCCATGCTTAGGTCGTGGCCATTTCATAAAATGATGCCAAGGATATCCGGGACATGGTCATTTAACCCCCAAGGGCCATACATCAAATAATACAGAACAAAGCGGGTTATGTAAATACATTAATCACAATCCGATTTAAATGACTACATACCCGACCAAGCGGTACTTTTATAGTACCGTATCCCAAGCCCGTATAGGGAAAATAAGTTAAGAGTATTTACCTGAGCAAAGTATCAATCAATTACAGCAAATGCAAGTACTTTTACTGGGCTCCTAATTTGGAACGAAGGTTTATAATAACCTATTAGATTTCTAACGGGTCCTTAATTAAGCCATAGCTTAGACCGGTTAGTTTCAATGATACGGTTCGTACGCACTATTAAGCGAAGACCGGGTAGAATGTGATTTAGACCCGACAATTTCAGAGACTTGCTTAATATGGGTATTTCATACACACTCTGGATTTTGAGATAAAACCGATAAGGTTTGACCCGTTTCGGCTAATTTATGTAAACTAGTTACATAAGCCGAACCGAACGCGTAAGAGGCGTAACGGGTAATCATGAGAGCCATTTACAGGTTTCCTAAGTTAATATGCCTCAATTATGTTATGACATCAGTAAGATGTCTTTCATTATGCCCGAAACGTATTTAAACACAAACTATGCCCCGTAGGGGTAGTTTGGTCATTTAAAAGATTATAAAAGAGTTTAAGTATTAACCTGAGTTACAGGTCTGATATAATCAGCAAAAATACTTATTTTTCTAAGTTATAACAGTAGGATAAAGTATATATGTGAAATTTATCAATTTTAACCAAACTATGCACCGCAGAGGCATTTTGGTAATTTCACATAAGCCGTAAAGCTCAAAACTGAAGTCTGAGTTAAACAACTTTTGCTTACTGTTAAAGCATTATAATTTGCCTCAAATATCAGTAGGTATCAACCCTTGTATGTTTAAAATAATTCTAGTACATACTATGCGTTAAAAACGCTTAAAAAGGCGATTAGAAGCCATTTCCGGGTTTGATACATAAAGCTGATATTTTTACTATTCCAGAAGGCTTAAAATGATTTATTTATCATATGTGATCAGTAGCAAAAGGTTTGGAGTCATTTAGATGTATAAAACTCATTTTATATCCCGTAAGGGCAAAACCGACAATTACCGGATTAAGCCTACGACTATAAGTTATGCTCAGCCTAAAATTAATTAAAAATCTTTAAAAATCCCAAAATAATATATTACATCAGTAGGTAAAGATATTGATACCAAAAAGTATGTTTAAGTAGGCTATACGCTAAACACGCCGTTTAATTAACATAAAGCTTTAATTTTACGCTAACGAGCATAACTCTTAACCTACACCTCAAACTGATGTCAAATTTTGTATGCAAGTTTATATATCAGTAATTACGGTTTCTACTCTTTTACATTTCCAAAAATCACGTTTTAAGGTGAAAAGGGCATAATGGTCAACATATGAGCAATTAACGGAATCATGCATATTAATTGGATAACTAATGATCCGAGGTGTATAATCACAGAGGGTTATACTAGCATGTAACCTGGTCCAAATAAAGCTCTAAGGCATTTCTAAAACATACCATAACGGGTCAGAACTGAAAGTCAAAGTATAAGTCAAACTATGCGACTTTCGGTTCCGAACCGGGTCTAAACAGGAAATTGTCGGGTTGAACATGTTTAGACATGTCCTTACACTAATTACCAAGTTATATTAATGATCAAACAGGTTGTATGTGTTCTACATTGCTAATTATGCATAAATTGTAATTTACACATTCTGTTGACTTTTTAAATATAAGTTTGACCCGACATTTGACCTAGTTAGAGTGGGAATCAGGGGGAACCCTTTTGAGGGTTTATTGCCCACATAATTACCAACTTATAACTACTTTTGATTTGACTAATCACTGGACCATTAGTGATTAATCTTAAAGTCAACCGTTAATTACGACGGTTTGACTTTTAAGCTAATACTAAGCTAAAACTTAATTAAGAAAGGTTTAGCAAACTTACCAAGGTCCTATGCACGAAATGTGAAGACTTGAGCCTGCTTGGGAGCTCCAAGAATGATCAGAAGTGCAAATGAAGGTGTGAGGAACAATGGTTGCAACTAAGGTCCTTTATATAGTGATCAAATCACCATAAGAAGTTGACAAGCAAGTCTAGCACTGACCACAAATCATTAACATGTGTCCCTAATGCTTAGGGGGTGCCTAGGGGTCGTCCAAGATGAGAAAACATCGATTAAAGGTTGAATACCCGCGAATACAGGAGTCTGTCCGAAGTTTCTGTATCTGGGCGGTTTACGCGGCCCGCGTAAAAGACCTTAAGGTCTTACGCGGCCCGCCTTGACCCCGAAATCAGATTATGCATTTTCCATTTGTTGCATACTTGACCTTTGGCTCTTCAAAAGGGCAACCAAGTTTATTTCTTGCATTTTGACCCCCTCTTATTTACCTATAAGGGCTTTAGGACTTATACCCACTTTGCCAAGTCCCTGGACACTTCCGGTTAACCCGAAAAGTCATAACTTTCAATGTTAACGCTTTAACCCCTCGTACACGAATTTGATCATAACTTTCTCATACGATAACGAAACTTTATGAAATTTATATCGCGCATTCTAGTGAGTATAATTAACAGTTACAAAGCTTCGGGTTTGTCAAAAGGTCACTCAGAGGTATAACTTAAACATGTTGACACATTTAACCCCTGTAGTTTGTAATCTCTCACTTTTAGCTTCGCATGATCCATGATTTATTCGTTTGATGCTATAAATATCATGTAGGGTTAATGTATGATATATTTATTCACTGTTGACATTTAGAACTCGTATTTTCATATACTTTTCAAGTTTGTCAACTTTAGTCCCTTTATAACATTCTTTCACACGTTCAAACATATGACAGGTGTCAACATATTTTAGGACGTGAATTTTCGAGGTGTTACATCCTCACCCCCTTAAAATAAATCTCGACCTGAGATTTACTAAAATAAATAAGGGTACTTTTCTTTCATTGTGGATTCAACCTCCCACGTGAATTCGGGACCTCTACGGGCATCCCATTTGACCTTTACAATAGGTACATGCTTCCTTCGAAGCTTCTTAACATGTCGATCTTCAATCGACAATGGTTTTTCCACAAATTTCAAGCTCTCATCTATATGCACATCTGTATGTGGTATAACCAGTGATTCGTCAGCGAAACACTTCTTCAGATTGCAGATGTGGAACACATTGTGAATTCCACTGAGCTCTTCCGGTAAGTTTAACTTATAGGCAACTGACCCGACACGTTCGATAACCTCGAAAGGTCCTAAGTATCTCGGGCTTAGCTTGCCTTTCTTACCAAACCGCATCACCCCCTTCCAGGGTGATACTTTAAGCAACACTTTGTCACCTACTTCGAAGTGAAAAGCTTTACGCTTTGGATCTGCGTAACTTTTCTGCCTATCTCGGGCAGCTTTGAGACGGTCACGAATCTGGACAATCTTGTCCGTCGTTTCAAAGACTATCTCTGGTCCTGATAATTGGACATCTCCAACTTCCGCCCAACAAACGGGCGTTCTACACTTTCTACCGTATAAGGCCTCAAAAGGCGCAGCCTTTATGCTGGTATGGTAGCTATTATTGTAGGAGAACTCAATCAAGGGTAGGTGGTTATCCCAACTACCACCTAAATCAATTACACATGCACGTAACATGTCTTCCAATGTTTGGATGGTACGCTCACTCTGTCCGTCAGTCTGAGGGTGGTAAGCCGTACTGAAATTCCAACGTGTGCCCAAAGATTGCTGGAAACTCTTCCAAAAATGTGACGTGTACCTAGTATCTCTGTCAGAGATAATAGACACAGTTATGCCATGTAAGGCTACAATCTTATCAACGTATAACTGGGCTAACATGTCAGAGCTATAACTCTCCTTGATGGGTAAGAAATGTGCTGACTTAGTCAGTCTGTCAACTATAACCCATATTGTATCATTCCCTTTCCTTGTCTTAGGTAACTTGGTGATAAAATCCATGGTTACCATTTCCCACTTCCACATAGGAAGTTCAGGCTGTTGTAGCAAGCCTGACGGCTTTTGATGCTCTGCTTTGACTTGCGCACATGTCAAGCATTTAGCTACATAGGTGGCTACACACCTTTTCAAGCCTATCCACCAATAATTTGCCCTTAGATCCTGGTACATCTTATCAGCTCCAGGATGAACGGAGTATTTGGAACTATGGGCTTCCTGGAGGATGACATCTCGAAGTCCCCCATAATTTGGAACCCATATTCGTCCATTTAATCTTAGAATTCCGTCCTTGCTAAGAGTTAACTGCTCCTCAGTCACCCCTAGCTTTTTGTTAGGATAGTTAGCTTCCAACACAGCTTCCTTCTGTGCAGCTAACAACCTTTCAGTCAAACTGTTCTTTATCTCCATGCGCTTGGCATTGATTCGGATGGGTTTCACCCTCTCCTTTCGACTCAAGGCATCGGCGACTACATTCGCCTTGCCGGGATGATATTTGATTTCACAATCATAATCATTCAAAGTCTCCATCCAACGGCGTTGCCTCATGTTTAAATCTTTCTGATTGAACAGATGCTGGAGGCTCTTGTGATCAGAATAGATCACACACTTAATACCATATAAATAATGCCTCCACAGTTTTAGTGCGAATATAACGGCACCCAACTCCAAGTCGTGGGTGGTGCAATTCTTTTCATGCACCTTTAACTGTCATGATGCATAGGCAATAACCTTGCCTTTCTGCATAAGCACACACCCCATGCCAGTGTGCGATGCATCGCAGTAAACCACAAAATATTCTATTCCTTCTGGCAATGTCAGTACTGGGGCGTTGCTCAGTTTTTGCTTTAGGATATCAAAGGACTCTTGCTGCTTAGGGCCCCAAACGAATTTTACTTTCTTCTTAGTCAAGGAAGTTAGGGGTGCAGCAATCCTTGAAAAATTTTCAATGAAACGCCTGTAATATCCTGCCAATCCCAGGAAGCTACGAATCTTTGTAGGCGTCTTTGGTTCTTGCCAGTTCATAACTGCTTCAACCTTAGCGGGATCCACTTGGATACCACGCTCACTGACCACATGTCCAAGGAATTGGACTCCTCGAAGCCAGAATTCACACTTGGAAAATTTGGCGTAGAGTTTCTCATGATGTAGGAGTTTGAGAATACATCGAAGGTGTTTCTCATGGTCAGCTTGGCTCTTCGAGTAGATAAGAATGTCGTCGATGAAAACGATGACGAATTTATCTAAGTACGGCTTGCAAACGCGATTCATGAGATCCATGAACGCGGCCGGTGCATTTGTGAGCCCAAAAGGCATCACTAGGAACTCGTAATGACCATAACGAGTCCTAAATGCAGTTTTATGCACGTCTTCATCTCTAACCTTCAGTTTATGGTAGCCTAACCTTAAGTCAATCTTCGAGAAGTAACTTGCCCCTTGTAGCTGATCGAACAGATCGTCGATTCTGGGCAAAGGATACCTATTCTTTATCGTGACCTTATTAAGCTCACGATAATCGATGCACAGACGCATTGATCCATCCTTCTTCTTAACAAACAGGACAGGTGCTCCCCAAGGAGACGAACTAGGTTTTATGAAACCTTTAGCTAGCAATTCATCTAGCTGTGTCCTCAATTCTTTCATCTCCATTGGTGCCAATCTATAAGGTGCTCTAGCAACTGGTGCTGCTCCAGGGATGATATCAATTCTGAATTCCACTTGCCTATCTGGTGGTAAACCAGGTAGTTCTTCAGGAAAAACTTCTGGGTATTCAGAAATGATGGGGATGTCTTCGATCTTTGGTTTAGGCTCATCAATAATCACTTGTGCCATGTAGATGACACAACCCTTCTTTAAACATTTTGAAGCCTTGAGCATAGTCACTTGCTCAGGTAGCCCATACTGGGTATCTCCCCGAATGGTAAGTGATTCACCAGACGGAGTCTTTATCACCACCTGCTTCTTGTTGCAGACTATTTGGGCCTGGTTATGAGACAACCAGTCCATACCCAAAACTATGTCAAAACCGGCCAACTTAAAGGGAAGTAGAGACAGAGGAAAAGAATGGTTCTTAATGGATATAACACATCCATCTAACACGGTTAAGACGGTTTCTATGGTACCATCTGCTAACTCTACCTCATAGTTTACGCTTAAGGTTTTGACAGGTAAATTCAGCAATTTGCAAAACTTATGATCTACAAACGACTTATCAGCGCCTGAATCAAATAGTACTCTTGCATAGACATCATTTACAAGGAAAGTACCTGTAATAACGTTGTCGTCTAGAACCGCTTCCTTTGCGTCCATTCTGAAGACTCTAGCATTAGTCTTCTTGGCCTCTTCAGGCTTCTTGGCGTATTTAGGGCAGTTGGTTTTAATGTGCCCTTTCTCATTGCAGTTGTAGCATGTGGCATCTCTTATCTTCTTGCACTCTATCGTCTTGTGCTCTTTAGACTTGCATATCCCACATGCGGGTGCTCCTGACTTAGAATTGGACTCAAGCCTGCATTTTCCAAAGTGGCGTTTCTGGCAAGTCGTGCACTTTGGCTTTTCCTCTGTTCGCTGACTGTTCCTTCCAGACCCAAACTTCTTAGAATCAGTGTTTCCCTTATGCTTCTTCTCTGACCCTCGTGAGTTATCATCCTCACGCTTCATCTTACTTTCTTCAGATTTCTTTAGCGATCTCAACCTGACCGCATCTAAAGTAAGGGATAAAGAGAGATCAGCTGCTGACCTAAATGTAGCAGGTCTTGAAGCCTTAACACTGGCTTTGATTTCTGGGGCTAAACCTCCAATGAAGCGAGCAATTCGCTTGGGCTCTGGTGTTACAAGGTAAGGAACCAGTCTGGACAGGGTATTGAAACTGGTGAGGTAAGCTTGACAATCTAAGTTTGTCATCACCAATGATAAGAAATCCGATTCAATTCTTTCGACCTCATGTTGAGGGCAGTAGTTTTCCATAATGAGGGTAACAAACTGCTCCCACGACATGTTGTAGAGCGGGATCTTCCCAGCAGCTTGAATGAGTGACCTCCACCATGCCAGTGCTTCTCCTTTGAACGATTGGGATACAAAATTACTACATCCCTTTCAGCACAACCGCTGATGTCCACCACCGTGTCCATTTCATCCAACCAGGTCATACAATCTACTGCTCCTTTCTCCCCGGTGAAATCTCGGGGTTTACAGGAAACAAAGTACTTATAGGTACAGGACTTGGTACGTGGTTCATTATCAAACGCTATCTTCTTGGATGGAATACTGTGTTCATTTGATGAATTTCGATCATCATCCTTCTTTGGCTCCTCTTTCTTAGAGGGCGGCTTGTTACGAGGCTCTGAATGAGTCTTAGGGACAGACTTAGAGTGGGGTACAGATGAGGCTCGACTATGCGTCCCACTGTACTCCTTAAATTGTTCTTCTACAGCTTTAGATACAGCCGTGTCAATCAGTGAACGAAGTTCTCCTTTGGTTATATTAATCCTATCACTATCATCGCGGTTTTCCAAAGGATGACTGTTTATCTCGTCAGAGTCAGCCATGTAGTCTTAGTTGCTACAAAAAGAAAAATAAGGGCAAGGTTTATTTAGAAACCCTTACAGTACTATCGTTCTTAAACGATTTATTAACCATGCTTTTAATACACATTTTAGTTAATTTGTTAAATATAAAAATTGTTCAGGATCTTTATCATAATCCTAAATTATAAGTTAATAATAGCACAAAAGGCCTAGTCACGTGGACAAGTTTAATTTATAAGCCATGATTTCAGAGAATCGAGGCATTAAGGTTTGAATCAAAGTTCATTACCTTTTCTTGACAGGGAGTCGTAAGCTACCACTGTCTTTAGTCTCAGAGGACGTTAATTATAGCCCGTGGGCACTTCATCCATAAGGGATGATTATATAAATAAGGGGATTTAGAATAACCCAATTAAAAATGACTTATGTGATTTTTATCGTATCACACTTTGTCAAGCATGATAATATGCTTTTAGATATTAAAAAAATTTTGAATCTCTTGAATAGGTTCTACCATCTTGGCCTTGTCTGCAGTGACATTCAGGCTAGGTTTTACCTTTTAGATTCTTTTTAATAATAATTAACGCAGAACAATCCTTAATTGAAATATTAACGAGGATCTGAATCTAATTGTGGAACTACCGTCTTGGCCTTGTCTTAATGTGACACATGGCTAGGTCTTGTCCTTTTTAGATTTTGCCATTTTATTATAATGGTAGATCTTATAATATAGGAATGATATTTTAAATATAATCGTTCCTTTAAAATTTAAACAAGTATATGGTTGCCCTAAACGGGACTTCTTAAGAAAATGACTTGCCCATGCAAGGGCTAATCAGAAAAATAACAAAGAAGTAATTAAAAGACAATGAAACGAATTTGGATCAGTCCTATGTTCTTGCCTAGACTCAAGAATGTGCAACTGTGTAACTGAGATTAAACACAAAGGCTAGTGTTTAATTCACTCAGTGTTGGCTCTGATACCAACCTGTCACACCCCGATTTCCACATGTCACCGGTGGGCCCGGTGGGGGATTATCGTGACGTGGTTGGCAACATAATAGTCAAACAACACAATTATATAAATGCACAGCGGAAGCAAAAGATAAATATATTACAATCCGAATAAAAAGTAATATCCAGTATTACAACGGAAAGTAAAGGATCCACAGGCGGATCAAAATAAAATGAAAACTGTTCAACAGACTTTGACATCTAGAGCTTGCGAGACTTGAGTAATGATGCCTGGAGTAGCCAGCCTATTTCGTCTAACACCTGCACTTAGCCTTTTTGGAAAATACGTCAGTTTACACTGGTAAATACAACTCAACTGACTTATTTAGAAAAAGAGTTTGAAAATTGATTTGAATGCGCTTCGGCACAAAATATCTTTTATAACTTGGGACAATTATTTGTATACAATCTTGTATACAGATTTACTTATTTGCCGTCCACTAGCACCGGTTAGAAGAGCCGGTTTAAGTTAACTGACACGCCACAGGTATAATGCCCACAAGGTTGATTCCTTTACGTGGATTACCAGTTTTTACATAATGCATCTGTCAGGTGTACGCCTACACCCCGTGCTTAGGTCGTGGCCATTTCGTAAAATGATGCCAAGGATATCCGGGACATGGTCATTTAACCCCCAAGGGCCATACATCAAATAATACAGAACAAAGCGGGTTATGTAAATACATTAATCACAATCCGATTTAAATGACTACATACCCGACCAAGCGGTACTTTTATAGTACCGTATCCCAAGCCCGTATAGGGAAAATAAGTTAAGAGTATTTACCTGAGCAAAGTATCAATCAATTATAGCAAATGCAAGTACTTTTACTGGGCTCCTAATCTGGAACGAAGGTTTATAATAACCTATTAGATTTCTAACGGGTCCTTAATTAAGCCTTAGCTTAGACCGGTTAGTTTCAATGATACGGTTCGTACGCACTATTAAGCGAAGACCGGGTAGAATGTGATTTAGACCCGAAAAGTTCGGAGACTTGCTTAATATGGGTATTTCATACACACTCTGGATTTTGAGATAAAACCGATAAGGTTTGACCCGTTTCGGCTAATTTATGTAAACTAGTTACATAAGCCGAACCGAACGCGTAAGAGGCGTAACGGGTAATCATGAGAGCCATTTACAGGTTTCCTAAGTTAATATGCCTCAATTATGTTATGACATCAGTAAGATGTCTTTCATTATGCCCGAAACGTATTTAAACACAAACTATGCCCCGTAGGGGTAGTTTGGTCATTTAAAAGATTATAAAAGAGTTTAAGTATTAACCTGAGTTACAGGTCTGATATAATCAGAAAAAATACTTAGTTTACTAAGTTATAACAGTAGGATAAAGTATATATGTGAAATTTATCAATTTTAACCAAACTATGCACCGCAGGGGCATTTTGGTAAGTTCACATAAGCCGTAAAGCTCAAAACTGAAGTCTGAGTTAAACAACTTTTGCTTACTGTTAAAAAATTATAATTTGCCTCAAATATCAGTAGGTATCAACCCTTGTATGTTTAAAATAATTCTAGTACATACTATGCGTTAAAAACGCTTAAAAAGGCGATTAGAAGCCATTTCCGGGTTTGATACATAAAGCTGATATTTTTACTATTCCAGAAGGCTTAAAATGATTTATTTATCATATGTGATCAGTAGCAAAAGGTTTGGAGTCATTTAGATGTATAAAACTCATTTTATATCCCGTAAGGGCAAAACCGACAATTACCGGATTAAGCCTACGACTATAAGTTATGCTCAGCCTAAAATTAATTAAAAATCTTTAAAAATCCCAAAATAATATATTACATCAGTGGGTAAAGATATTGATACCAAAAAGTATGTTTAAGTAGGCTATACGCTAAACACGCCGTTTAATTAACATAAAGCTTTAATTTTACGCTAACGAGCATAACTCTTAACCTACACCTCAAACTGATGTCAAATTTTGTATGCAAGTTTATATATCAGTAATTACGGTTTCTACTCTTTTACATTTCCAAAAATCACGTTTTAAGGTGAAAAGGGCATAATGGTCAACATATGAGCAATTAACGGAATCATGCATATTAATTGGATAACTAATGATCCGATGTGTATAATCACAGAGGGTTATACTAGCATGTAACCTGGTCCAAATAAAGCTCTAAGGCATTTCTAAAACATACCATAACGGGTCAGAACTGAAAGTCAAAGTATAAGTCAAACTATGCGACTTTCGGTTCCGAACCGGGTCTAAACAGGAAATTGTCGGGTTGAACATGTTTAGACATGTCCTTACACTAATTACCAAGTTATATTAATGATCAAACAGGTTGTATGTGTTCTACATTGCTAATTATGCATAAATTGTAATTTACACATTCTGTTGACTTTTTAAATATAAGTTTGACCCGACATTTGACCTAGTTAGAGTGGGAATCAGGGGGAACCCTTTTGAGGGTTTATTGCCCACATAATTACCAACTTATAACTACTTTTGATTTGACTAATCACTGGACCATTAGTGATTAATCTTAAAGTCAACCGTTAATTACGACGGTTTGACTTTTAAGCTAATACTAAGCTAAAACTTAATTAAGAAAGGTTTAGCAAACTTACCAAGGTCCTATGCACGAAATGTGAAGACTTGAGCCTGCTTGGGAGCTCCAAGAATGATCAGAAGTGCAAATGAAGGTGTGAGGAACAATGGTTGCAACTAAGGTCCTTTATATAGTGATCAAATCACCATAAGAAGTTGACAAGCAAGTCTAGCACTGACCACAAATCATTAACATGTGTCCCTAATGCTTAGGGGGTGCCTAGGGGTCGTCCAAGATGAGAAAAGATCGATTAAAGGTCGAATACCCGCGAATACAGGAGTCTGTCCGAAGTTTCTGTATCTGGGCGGTTTACGCGGCCCGCGTAAAAGACCTTAAGGTCTTACGCGGCCCGCCCTGACCCCGAAATCAGATTATGCATTTTCCATTTGTTGCATACTTGACCTTTGGCTTTTCGAAAGGGCAACCAAGTTTATTTCTTGCATTTTGACCCCCTCTTATTTACCTATAAGGGCTTTAGGACTTATACCCACTTTGCCAAGTCCCTAGACACTTCCGGTTAACCCGAAAAGTCATAACTTTCAATGTTAACGCTTTAACCCCTCGTACAGGAATTTGATCATAACTTTCTCATACGATAACGAAACTTTATGAAATTTATATCGCGCATTCTAGTGAGTATAATTAACAGTTACAAAGCTTCGGGTTTGTCAAAAGGTCACTCAGATGTATAACTTAAACATGTTGACACATTTAACCCCTGTAGTTTGTAATCTCTCACTTTTAGCTTCGCATGATCCATGATTTATTCGTTTGATGCTATAAATATCATGTAGGGTTAATGTACGATATATTTATTCACTGTTGACATTTAGAACTCGTATTTTTATATACTTTTCAAGTTTGTCAACTTTAGTCCCTTTATAACATTCTTTCACACGTTCAAACATATGACACGTGTCAACATATTTTAGGACGTGAATTTTCGAGGTGTTACACATTCAGATGTCTTAGTCACAAAAAGCAGGAGGAGAAGTCAAAGTAGAGATTTTAGTAACATAATATAACATCGTAATAAGTTTAACGGAAAGCTTGCTTATGTCGAGTCCTATCATTGTGGTAGAATAGAACACATGATTAAATTCTACAAGCAAGAAGGCCAATTACAACAATAAAAAGAATAACAATAAGAAAGATAATAGTGGCAACGACACTGTTGAAGTTAACATTGATATTGAAGAATTCTATATTTTATATGATTATGATATGGTGAACATCGCACGTGATGACTCGAGTTGAGTTATTGACAGTGGTGTCACTTGTTTCATGACACCATAACGGGATTTTAATTCATCTTATACCCCTGATGACTTTCAGGGTTATTACATTGGGAACAATGGTATATCAAAGATTGTTGGTATTGGAGATGTTTGCTTGAAGTTTGACAAAGTGATGAGTTGGTTGTACACAAATGTAAAACATACTCTAGATATTAGATTTAACTTGATTTCTGTAGGTTCACTTGATAATGATAATGATGGATACCACTATACCTTTGGTGATGGAATTTGACTCACTTGTGGTTCTTTGATCGTGGCAAGAGGTTAAAGAAACTCAAAGTTATACAAACACATCCAACGATCTCCAGTGGCTCGATTTTTTTATTAATGAATACTGATATGACCGATTTATAGCATAAGAGACTTTCTCACATCTGAAAAGGGTGTTTTTGTTGTTATAGAAAAATGTCTTGTGTGATGTGCATGATGTTCACATGAATAAGTGTTTTCATTGTCTGGAACATAAGCAAAATAAAATTTCTTTAACAGTCATCCTCCTTCTAGGAAAGAAAGTATTCATGATTTGGTACACTCAGATGTAAGTGATCATATGAAGACTAAAATACTTGGGAGTTGCTTATACTTTGCCACATTCATCGATGATCATTCTAGGAAGGTATTGGCTTATACTTTGAGATTTAAATATCAAGTATTAGATGTGTTTAAACAATTTCATGCCTTGGCTGAGAGATAAACTCGGAAAAAGCTTAAGTACATTCAGACAGGTAATGGAGATGGATACATTGGTCATTTTGACTCTTATTGTATAAAGAAAGGTATTCAACACCAAAAGACTCCTCCAAAGACAACACAATTAAATGGTTCAGTAGAACATATAAGTAGAACATTGGCTGAAAAGGTTAGATGGTTGCTCTCACATACCGGGTTGCCTAATTCCTTATAGAGTAAAGCTATAAACACCATGATATATTTTTACCAATCTTACTCCTTATGTTCCCTTGTCTTTTAATGTTCCTATCAGGGTTTGGAGTAGCAAATATGTTTCATACAGTGATTTTCGGGTCTTTGGATACAAGGATTTTGTGCATATTCCCAAATATGAAAGATCAAAGATGGATGTGAATATCAAGTCATGTATATTCCTTGGTTATTAGAAAGATGAGTTTTGATACATGTTTTATGATCCAATTTTGAAGAAACTCATAAGAAGTTATGACATTGATTTTATAGAATATCAAAGTTGAAAGATATTGAGAAGGCAAAGTTCCTCAACACATTGACAATCTTACTAATTTGGATCTAGTCTCCTCAGCACTCCGAGTGACATAATGAAGATGCGATTCAAAATGATGAACAACATAGTACTGGTAATACTGATACTCTATAGCAATCAGAGTTGGATGAGGGTTCTCATCCAGAGTTATCAATATCGGATATGCTAGCATTTGTCCCACTCGGGAGGCCTACGATAGATCGTCATCTTTCCATCGTTTTTTCAACTGATGAGTATGTATTAGACACTGATGCGAGGAGCCCGAGTGCTATATAAAGGCCATGGAAGATGAGCACAAATGGGAATTGGTTGCACTTATGCAAGATGAGATGAATTCCTTGCATGAGAACAATACCTTTGAGTTCGTGAAGTTGCCTATGGGCAAGGGAACTTTGAAGAGCAAGTGGGTCTTCATAGTGAAGACTAAAGAACATACATCATGACCTAGGTACAAGGCTAGATTGGTGGTCAAAGGGTTGAGTCAAAGAAAGAGTATTGATTTGAATAAGATTTTTTCTCCCGTCATGAAGATAAGTTAAATTTGGGTGATTCTAGGTTTAGCTGCTAGCCTTGATCGTGAGGTTGAGCAAATGGACGTCAATGCAACGTTATTTCACGGTGACTTTGACAAGGAAACCCATAACTAGCAACCTAAAGGTTTTTATGTTAAAGGTAAAGAAGATTATGTTTGTAAACTTCAGAAAAGTCTTTATGGGTTAAAGCAAGCACCAAGACAGCGGTACAAGAAATTTGAGTCAGTCATGTGGGAGCAAGACTACTGAAAGACTATTCAGATCATTTGTAGGAGGAGTTGTGTCATGGCAATCAAGATTGCAAAAGTGTGTTGCTTTGTCTATCGCAAAGGCTATATATGTCAACAACAAAAGCATGCAAAGAACTATTGTGGTTGAAAAGATGTACGCAAAAGCTTGGCTTTATGAAACAGCGCTACACGGACCTTTGTGATATGAAAATACTATTCATCTTACAAAGAATTCAACGTTTTATAAAAGAACAAAACATATTGATGAGAGGTATCATTAGAATAGGAATGCTTTTCAAGACAAGTTGTTTCAACTTAATAAAGTTTACACAGATGATAATTATTTTGATATGTTGACTAAAACTTTAGCAAGGGGAAAACTTGATATGATCAGAACCTTCTGTTACATATAGTATACGAACCTTGTCTCTACTGCCATTGGATGTCTAATACCACATTTGTGTAGACCACTAATTATTGACCGGTCTTCATTTGAGTTTGCTCAATCTTATGGAAGATTCCTAAAAGATTCACCATATCTTGCTTAACTTGATTGTTTTGTATAAGTTAGTTTACAAAACTTTAGTTTATAAAGACATTTAAGTGCATGCTAATAATCTTACCTTTGAGATAAAGTATTTATTTTGACTCAAGGTTGACGTAGTTGATTCTCCATGGCCTTTTTTTTATTTTTGAGATAAAAGTATTTATAATTGAACGTTTTGTTTTGTCGTTGCTTGAATTATTCCTACACACAACGATTGATACATGGTTCGACCGTGTGTGTGAATGTAAGTCTTCCATCTTTAATCATTTACTTAATACATGCCCTGGAGTAATACGATTGATAAACACTATTGTGTGTGTGATTGTGAGCTTTCTGATTTGCGCGATTCTTGTTCTCCAAGTTTTTAAGCACCATCGTGGACTGCTGAAGTGGCATCTAGACAAAAACGTCGATGAGCAATGCACGGCTTGATTGTGTCATTGGCCCTAGAGTTTCTATTCACTTTTTTGGAATATCTTTTGATTGCTTTTGTATATTTATGTAATGAGAGCACAACATATAATCATATAACTATATTTATGTGGCATTTAATCACATTATCTAAGTTCTATTATCAGAATATATAGTTAACATTTGGGCATGTATGCACCAACATTTTTAAATGGTTAAATATTACATTTGCTTTCATACAATTAAGAAGAAGTGTTTGCTAGAGAAAACTAAAGTAGGTTTAAGTATTTATACAAACAATTTTAGTGATGCATAGTTAATGTAATTTCGTGATATATTACAATTAAGAATACAACATGTAACTTAATAAATTATCCTAAAGATATAAATTTTTAAAGATAAACTAAAATAGAAAAAAACAAAAGAGTAAATGTGGTGGAGAACTTGAATGAGGAAAAGACAATGTGAAGTTGGTAGGGTAGGAAACAAGCCGGGCCAAATCTTAGCATTGCAAGAAAGCTTTTTATGAACTCATAAATAGAGGTCCTTTACATCATGTGCCCTTCTGTTTTTGCTTCATGTGAACCCTTACTATCCCATCAAAATCCACACAAAAGAAAGAAATATAATATTTTGTGGTAAGGTTCAAATGACTTTTGATTTGGTGTTTTATACTTCAAATTGATAAAAGAAGATCCATATTCAAAATAATGAACAAAGTTCTCATACTTTATATTATGCTTTGATATTTGTACAAATTGTCAAAAATGCGGCTTTCATATTTGTACAAATTGTCAAAAATGCAAAGCCAAATATGTAATTCTAATATGGAAATTTATAAAAACTAAAATTTTGTTATTTTTATGCTCCAATTTAGTATGAAACTTAGAGAATAATCATGATCATTCTTAAGGATGTATTGTAAATCCTTATTTTTTTATTTAAAGATACACATGTATCGTACAAAGAGTTAGTGCCAAATAAAAACTAAATTAATATGAGAATTGTAACTAGTGAGTTGAATCATTGATCAAAACTAAGACTACATAGGAGTGGTGGCAAGGGTAAGGGGGCAAAGCCCAGCCACGTAGGTGCTATGTAGACATTGGGGGCTTTGCCCCTCACATCACAAAATAGGAGTGGTGAAAAGCAAGAGGGCAAGGGCAAATGGGCAAAAAGTCAAGTAGGGTAAAGTTAGTGAAGAGCCCCCCGCCCGCCCGTGGAGATCTTGGCTTTGGGCAACACCCCCTTTTTTAGTCGGTTGGGTGGTGTGGTGGGCGTAGGAGGGCCCCCTCTCTCCACGCCACCACTCCTTCGAGTCTAACAAAATGTATGGGATGTTAGGGGTGCACATGTACAAAATGGAAAAACTAAATGGCTGGGAGAGACAAAATGGGAAAGAAATCAGTATCATTGATGATGTTTATTTAGTTTCATCATTTTTTTAAACTCAAATAACTTTTACATATTATTTTTGAATATATATACCGTAAAATCGAGAATTTATTTACCTTTTATACGATGTTATTATATAAATTTTATAAAAACATTGAAAAAAAGTGTCGATGTACTGGGTTATAACTACGCGTAAGTCTGCTTTACTATAAAAAAAGTTGTGCAATTATAAACATAAGTTACATAATTATTTATACAAATTGTGTAATATTGTGCGTAGTTATTTATATGCGTTGCATAATACTGTATGTAACTAATTGCATATGTTGCATAACTTGTATGTATTTATTAAATATTGTTTGTAGTTCTGGCACAGGTGTATATACCCCTTGCCAAAGGATATGTGTCGCCCTTATCGGATTTATACACTTCACATCTTAAAATGAATTTGTATAATAACCTTCTTCTCTCCCATCTATTTCTATTATATATAATAAATGAAAATAAGTGTGGGACACGTATCATGTTTTTAGGCCTCTAGATTTGGTTTTTGGCGGGAAAACAATGATGCATTATTTTAATAAAGTAATTGCATATTTCATTTTTTCAAATTTAAAAGTCACCAATTTTTACAATATTTTTTTTTTAATTTTCGTTTACAATTACAATTATTTCCTTTTTTAATTTTTGTTTACAACTTTTCCCTAAATGATTTTTTTTGTTTATGGTATGATTCATTTGTATCTTTGAAATTTAAATTATGACCGAATTTTTTTAATCAATTTCATAATTAAATTTTCCTTTATTCCTATACAATCGGTTACACTCTAATTAAGCAATATGTCTATATGATAGATTCAAAACTAAAACCATTTAAGGCAACCGTTTAAGTTCTTTGTTTCTGTTTTTCGACATGATTCTTGACATTTATCATCTTTAGTGTCTATGAATTACTTTATTTTAATAATACAAAGTATTTGTTTATATAACATGTTTTTTAAGTACTCTTTTTAGGGGGCATTTTCTATGTCACTAATTAATGTGTAGTACCTTTTTTTTACGAATTTTGTAACCCATTTTAATGAAATATTAAATGATAAATTATTGTATAAATGATTCCATGAATCTAATCTCATAAGTAATTAAATAAATTAAAAAAAAAACAAGTGTCTAAACATTAATTAAGATTTATATCATACCAAATTAATAAAAATAAGTGTGGCAACTACTTTTGTTTCATAGTTGGTTGGAGTAATTTTGTGTATGAACTTAAGTTGGTCTTTGGTGATACTCTTCGTTTTCAAATGCAAAATAAGACATTTTTTAAAACTACAATTTTTAATAAAGATGGTTCTGAAATATTATTGAGGAAATCAACCTCAGATACCATTGATCATGAAGACACCTATAACTCATACAACTTTATTGAACTTCCTAGTGATCCAAAATATCATGTTTTTGAAAGTTGTATAGTCGATACATTGGTAAATGACTATATTGCATTAATATTTTTTGTACCGTTTTTGTTAACTTTTTAAAAATTTACATTTTAATATTACTAATTTGTTCTTATTTTGTAGTGGCTACCTAAACACATCGGAATTTTCGCTGGTTTACACAATAATTCCAAAATAATTATAAAAATGATTAGTGGATCTGAATGAGAATTGAAAATATCTAGAGAAGAAGGAATTTTCAAAACTACAAGGTTTATAATCTATTTATAGTATACTACACTTGTAAACTACTTATAATATACTATATTTGTTTTTTTTATTTTCATATCTACATTTATTAATTGTTGTTTGTTACAGGTATAATGTTATCGGTTGGAACGATTTGATAAAATCTGGGGGAGTTCCATGGGGCAAAATGGGTATTTTCAAATGGACAACGAGCCAAGAAAAGATTTTGCTTGCAATAGATCAAGACCTTTAATATTTCATAAAATCGTGTTTATCAAAATCATCTTCGCATAACGTTGTTTTTTATATTCAGTATGTGTGTTTATTTGTTGGTTGAAATATTTGAACATTATCATTTGTCTTTTTTTGAATCATAAGTCATTAGTACGATTTTAACATTGTGCTACATGTTCAAAAACCTATGTTTAATTATAACAAAACTTTAAAATTCGTTTATACTTATTGTATTATTTTAAATACGACGTTACTCATAAAATTAGAATATAAAAAATTTTCTCGAACTCAGAAAGCAGTCCCGAGTGCTAACCTAGTTTCTATGTATATATACACATGCATGTATACGTGTATATGAATGTAAGAGGGATGAGTTTATAAAATCATAAAAAATGGAAATTTAGTTAACACATTAATATTTTAATCTAATAACTCTAATTAAATAAAGTTTTAACACTTCAAATCTATACTATATAATAAAAGAAACCACTTTGGGGATACTTGTCATCATATTAGGGCATCTCTTATAGATAATTATTATTTTAATTTAATATTTTCTAATTAATTATAGATAACCCTCCTATTAAATATTATTTAGTTTAATATCTTATGGATAATTATTATTTAGTTTAATCTTCTTCTCATTTATAATATTATTTAGAGAAAATTACAATTTTGGCTCATGTGTTTATATCACTTTTACCCTTTTAGTCCAAAAAAGAATTTTTTAACATCTGAGCTCCCAACGTCTTTTTTTTTTAACATTTTTGGCCCCTAACGATAATTATTATTTAGTTTAATCTTCTTCTCATTTATAATATTATTTAGAGAAAATTACAATTTTGGCTCATGTGGTTATATCATTTTTACCCTTTTAGCCCAAAAAAGAATTTTTTAACATCTGAGCCCCCAACGTCTTCTTTTCTAACCCTTTTGGCCCATAATGTCTTTTTTAACCCTTTTGACCCCTAACATTTAATGGATGGATATAAGATAAGTATGAAAAGGCAGGAAATTACAAATGACAAAAACCCATAAAATTAGTAACCATTTAATCAATTTCGTAGGTTTTACTTTCCCTTCTAGAATCAAATTAGATTTTTGTGATAATTAAAGTTTTGTCAAGAATATAAAAAAATCATTATTTAATATCCAATATATTACATCAAATATTTAGAATTAAACTCCACTTCATTCTAAATACTATGTATGTTTTTTTACTCTTCATATAAAATTACATTTATTCAACCCGTACACTACCATAGAAAACTTTTATTACTTTTATCATTATAATAATATTTAGTATATTTCGTTGTAGCATTATAACTTTCAATATACGGCACTAAATAAATTTCAGGCATTCCTTTTTGACATTCATATTTTTTTTTTCTACGTCTTTATATAATTTTTACTCAAAATCGACCTATGAATAGTAATTTACAAGTAATTAAAGCACAAAAAGACATGTCATCAAAGCTACCTCGCCATTTAGTTTTTGTCATATGGCATGTGTACCTTTTGTTACTATAATAATCTATACTATATAATAAAAGAAACCAATGAGATAACGCATGCCATTCATTGAAGCCATTATCAATTAATTAAATAATAAATAATCAATTAATATTAAATCTTATCTTACTTTGAATATCAGATAGAATCATCTCATTTAAAACAAAAACTTCACTCATCTATCGTATTATTCAAAACCCTAATCTTCTCTACCTCCACCACCAATCTTCTCTACCGACCCGGAATATCTCAGGCCATCCTTGCGATTAGATTTCATCTTCCCCTTTCCATCTTTCCTTCACAAAACCCTAATCTGAGCCACCAATCGTTCAAGATTCCGATTAAACTTCATTAAATTTTGTCTGCAATTAAGGTAAATTTATATATGCTATTCTTCTTTTAACTTATTTTCCCCTCTATTTCATAGTTTAATCATTCGTCTGTTGGCGATTAGGTTTTTGGTTATCTGATTCTCACTGTAGTTTCAATCAAGAGGTTAAGATACGTATTTTGTTTTAATTTAGATAAGTTTACCACTTTGGGGACACTTGTCATGTTTTTTTTTGGATAAGTTTACTATGTCAAATAAATAATATGCATATATTAGAAAACATCATGTTTTTTAGATAAGTTTACCATGTCAAATAAGTAATATGCATATTATCTATGTCACATAGAAAACATCATCTATACTATATAACAAAAGAAACCACTTTGGGGACACTTGTCATCATATTAGGGCATCTCTTATAGATAATTATTATTTTAATTTAATCTTTTCTAATTAATTATAGATAACCCTCCTATTAAATATTATTTAGTTTAATATCTTATGGATAATTATTATTTAGTTTAATCTTCTTCTCATTAATAATATTATTTAGAGAAAATTACAATTTGGCTCTTGTGGTTATATCACTTTTACCCTTTTAGCCCAAAAAATAATTTTTTAACATCTGAGCCCCCAACGTCTTCTTTTCTAACCCTTTTGGCCCTTAACACTAACCTCATCCATTAAATGTTAGGGGCCAAAAGGGTTAAAAAAAAGAAGTTAGGGGCCAAAAAAGTTAAAAAAAAAAAAGACGTCGGGGGACTCAGATGTTAAAAAATTCTTTTTTGGGCTAAAAGGGTAAACGTGATATAACCACAGGGGCCAAAATCATAATTTTATTATTTAATGTATAAAATTAGATTTATTCAATTCGTACAATACACAAGGTTTTTTAAGGATATATATTTTTTATTATTTAGTGCATAAAATTACACTTATTCAAACCGTGTAATACGCATATTTTTAAAGATGTAATTTTTTTATTATTTTGTATATAAAATTACATTTATTCAACCCATGTAATAAATGAGGTTTTTTAAACATGTATTATTTTATTATTTGGTAAACAATATTACATTTATTCAACTCGTGCAATACACGTGGTTTTAAAGATATAACTTTTTTATTTGGTATATAAAATTAAATTTATTCAACATGTACAATATTGTTCTTATAGATATAACTTTTTATTATTTAATATATAAAATTATATTTATTCAACTCGTGCAATAAAGAATGTTTTTAAAGATATATTGTTTTATTATTTAGTATATAAAATTTATTTATTCTTTTTTTTTTGAAAGGCATAAAATTTATTTATTCAACCCGTGTAATACACGGGGTTATAACCTAGTTTTATTTTAGTAAAGCAAACCAAACCACTCTTTCTGTGCCGTCCGAATATTAAATCACAAATGATATCGGTTTTAAAATCAAAAGCAATAGTTAAATCAGATCAAACAATCTATATAATAAAACAAACATTTTTAACTTTTTATGTAGATACCACCATACATAATATAAATGGTTGATTTCTGGTTTATACAGGGTCTTTATATTTTAGTCATAGTGTAAGTGTGAATTAGAGTTAATAATTCGAATAATTTTCAAAAAATTGCCAAAACCTGTCCCAAAATGATATTAAAATAGTTGTTGAAAACATCTCTAAGTATTGACAAAATATATAAAACAGGAAAACTAAGAATCCCTTCTCCATTTTGCACCAGAATTCACAAGTTTGATATAAGCATTCTTGAAATCTTCAAAGAACAAATCTTGATCATCAGCATACTTTGAGATCCACCTGAGAATAGTAAAAAAAGTGTAAGCGATTCGTTTGCTTTCAAATTATTAACTAATTTCTTAACACAATAGGACTAGCCAATGCTGGTAGTAGTCAACTAAACACTGATAGTCTCGTTTGATTTGCCCGATTTCATGGTTTGATGGTCGAAATAAAATGATTTACAATTCCGAATAATATTGTAGTTTGTACCTTAAGCATTCATCGTCATCAACTAGAGCACGATCAGAAGGAAGACCGACCATACTTGTCATTCCAGCTGAACACATAAAAATAGAAAAAATTATAAACACTGCAATACGTTTTGCCTCAAGAAAACGGTAACATTGTTTTCAAATTTCAAGCCAAAAGCATGTGACAAACCTGAAGATAGCCATGGCTTCTCCAACAGGACTTTGTAATACGCATTATCGAAAATATCCGGATTTCCAAAACCTTTGCTTCCAAGAGTATGCGCACCAGATAATGCTACAAGTTCTTGTGTTCTGCAAAAAAAAATCCCATTTTTTTTGGTTAAAATAGCGGAATATAATGATTTAGTTAAACATGGTCAAGATATTCTCGTATTCACTTACGAAAAACCTTTTCGTTCAAAATTTTGTTTTAATCCAGAGGCATCTAATGTTTCTTCCGGAAGTTTTCCCTCGGGGTCAGGTACCCTACAAGGAAAAACACAACGTTATAACGATAATGTGAATCTTGTTACAGCAATCACAGTGTATCTATCTCACCTTATTTTATAGAACGTGTGATAAAAATTAGTCCCTTACATCGAGTCTAATCTGCCTAAGCGAACAGGGATTTTTGGACCTCCGCATAAAGAGACAGCTTCGGCTCCAGCCACAGCAATCATATCAGCCATTGACACTGTAATTGAAGAGCAAAAAATCACAAAAAATATAAAAATTAGAGTAAAATGCCACTTTTGTCCTTGAGGTTTGGCCAGTTTTGCAACTATCGTCCAAAGGTTTGTTTTTGCGCATCTGGGTCCAAAAGGTTAAAAATCTTGCCATTTTCATCCAGCACGTTAACTCCATCCATTTTATTTCTGTTAAGCAGGGGTGTTTTCGTCTTTTTATCTATATATTATTTTTGTTTTTTATTCAGTATGGGTATTTTGAATACTTGTACATTATGCTAAATGCTTGTACATAAAGTGAAAAGGACCGAATTGCCCTTTAAGTTAACAAAAAAGGCGGAAATACCCCTGACTTAACGGAGAAAAACGGATGGAGTTAACGAGCTGGATGAAAATGGCAAGATTTCAAACCTTTTGGATCCAGATGCGGGAAAACAAACCTTTGGACGAAAGTCGCAAAACTGGGCAAACCTCAGGGACGAAAATGGCATTTTACTCTTAAAATTATGCTACTAACAGTAAAAACTACACGTAATGATGAAACGAAGCATAACCTGGCTGTTTCTCGTCCACTATCTTTTTAGCTTCCACCAGAATCTAAACAATAAAGTTAGTTTCAGGTGAAAATAACACATGCATATGAACAAAATTTGTAAACAAGTGAAAGGGAAAGTGACCTTTAATGGTTTCTTAAGACCTTTGTTTTCGGGTCTATCGAGTTCAAAAGATATGGAGCCATTCATGCCACCTGAAATAGCAGTAGAAAGATATAACTACAATGAAGGCATGACTTAAAGAAATTGAATTAACCAATGATAATATTATACCCAAATCATCATCCATTTCGTAGGTTCCTGCATCATGAAAAACCAAGCGAAGAACGCCAGCGGCTTTACTCTTGGATAATACTTTTCTTATCTCTTCCTGTACTAAGACTAGATCACTGACAGCAAATATTAATCTTGTTAAACTTTGTTGTGTAACAATGCATTTTAGAATGAAATAGAGGGTGTTATATAACCCTAGTTAGTTAATTGCATTTTAGAATGAAATAGAGGGTGTTATATAACCCTAGTTAGTTAAAGAAACTACTATAACCTTATGCTGTGTTCAGGTGAATGTGAACACGCGTCAATTGGGCTAAATACGGGGATGAAAACGGCTCCTTTTTTCATGGGATTATAAAGTCTAGTTCGGCTAGAAGTAGAATAAATAGGGTCCCTATTAATGGTGTGTGGGTCACGATTCTGGCTGAAAAGATTCTATAAGTCGAAGTTTTCTGAACCAATGAGGAGACGAAAGTTTCAGAACACGGGTCTCAACTCCTTAAGACCTTCACCGCAGAGCATGCCGCTAATCTGGGAAGAGGAGGTGAAAAAGGTGGTGGTAAGAACGCTCCTGGCCTGGATGGTTTCACCTTTAAACTGGTGAGACATTTTTGGGATAAGTTTCATCCTAGTGTGATGGATGAAAGACTTCGTTGATAAAGGGGTGATCGGTGAAGGATGCAACTCATCTTTCATTTCTAAAGTCGAAGACCCCAAAGAATTGACGGATTATAGACCCATCTTGTTGATTGGTATGCTTTACAAAATCCCTCTCCAATCGCCTCAAGAAAGTTATCCAATCCTTAATATCCGAATCCCAAGCGGGGCAACCCCTTATCTCCTTTCCTATTCATCATCGGTCTTGAAGTTTCATGATGAATGCGGTTAGCTCGGGGCTGTTTCAAGGGATTTCGCTTCCACACAACAGCCCGGTTATATCGCATGATGGTGTGATATTCTTGGCGAGTGGTCGGATGCTAATGTGGCCAATCTCAATCGGCTTCTTCTTCGGTGTCTCTACCTGGTTACCGGGTTGAAAGTAAGAGCCGGTTATATGGGGTTGGGGGTGGGGGTGGAGGAGGAAGAAGTGGAGAGAATGGCAAATGTGATGCATTGTAAAGCAGGCACTCTCCCGTCCGTGTATCCGAAGCCCAAGGCATCTGGTGGAACGTCTGTTCGTAGCTGAGAATTGATATGCCGAGAGACATGACTTCTGTCAAAAACAGCCAGGCTCGAAAACTTGGAGGTAGATGGTCATTGGTCAACATGATTTACCTTACAAGTCTGTGGAGTTTTTGGCTTAGCAGAAATGATAAGGTCTTCAACGAAAGGTGGATCCTGGTACAAAAAGTGGTGGATGGCATAAAGGAAGACTCGTACTTTTGGATCGAAGTTTAGCAACTTAGATTCGGATAATTGGTCGAATTTTGATGTAAGCGACCGGTTGTAAATGTGTTGCACGGGTCCAGCCCCCGGCTGGTTTCTATATTAATATATAGATGTTGTCGTTAAAAAATAAAACGTATGCAGTGGAGAGTTTCACTTTCACATTTCACACCCAAGAACATGTGTTGTGGAGTCGTGATATGTGGTGATGGGTTGAGGTGGCTATATATGATTGGGTAACATATTATTTATTATTTAAAAATAATCAAATTTAATTCAACTCCATCCCCACGCCCCCTCGGCGCTCCACTTGATACGGGGTTCCGAGCCTCCTTTGCCAGTGTAGTGGGGCTAAGCGCCCAAACGACATTTCCACAACACATGGTCTTATGAATTAACAATTTGCATCACGAGTCTAGTTATACACTTACTCTGCAGCAGCATACGCATCGGCACCAGAAAATTGTATTGATTTAGGCAGAGGCAAAAGAAATGTGATCATAAAAGTCATCAATCTCCTGCTATATGAAGTGCTAACATGATTCTCATCTGCATTACATATAAAATTCATAATTCAGAAAAAGAAACCTAGAGCTTAAAATAAACATTTATCTAAGGTCTTTAGGGTTTATCCAACTGCCATATTAAACCCTAACAGTTGTCCTGTTCATCATCATGTTGTTATGAACCAAAATTCATGAATTATTGTTCACAACTGAGAATAGTATGGATACAATTTCAAACAGAAATCAAATAAAACAATAATCGTATACGTTATATCTTCAATTTAGGAAAACTGTACGCAAAGTTGTAACCAGATTGAGATAATGACAATTGACCTGAATGAGAAACGGATGGTGACGTGGAACAAAGGACGGGTCTAACGGCGGTGCAGGTGCAGCCGTACTCGATTTTCCGGCGAGATTGAGCGGGAAATTGTATGTATAGATGCCGGAACGAGAGGTTGAAGCCAGTGATGGACGACATCTTTAACTAACAGATAAGAATTCGTTGCATTTGCTGCAATGTGTTGCATAAAATCTGGATATGACAAATTTCGTCCCCCTGGTTATGCTTGATGATAAATTTTCGCGAAAGTGAACTGCTCGTTCGGCTGGAAGTTCGTTTGCTTATTAAAACAAACAAACACAGACAAGAAATTTCCTTTGTTTAGTTAAATGAACGAACATGAACAGAGGCCGCGTTTGGTCGTTTATGTTCAGACGTGTTCATTTGTGTTCGATTGTGATCGATAGTTCATTAGTGCTTTTAGTTTTGAGTAAATTACTTTTTGAGTCCTTGTGTTATAAAATGAACAAAATTAGACTCAAAACGTTATAAAATGAACGGTTAGGGACTCCGGGCATTAAACTTTTTTATTTTGGACTCAAGTGGTTAAAACCACTAAAACACAGGGACTCAAAAAGTAATTTACTATTTAGCTTTTTATATTTAATTTAAATACTTTAAAATTCCGACAAATAAAATATTTAACAAGTGTCATTATATTATATATTATGTTCATGAACGCATGTTTGTGTTCGTTTGTTTCCATTTGTGTTTATGAACGTTAGGTTGTGCTCATTTGTGTTTATCAACGTTCATTTTTCGTTTGTTGCCTAAAGTTAAGAAACACAAACGAACACGAACAAGTTCATTTCTTTACAAATGAACACGAACAAGTTCATTTCCTTACAAATGAACACGAACATAAAAATCTCGTCTGGTAAGCGTTCATGAACACATATATTTCTTAACAATCGAACACGAACAAGGTCTTGTTTGTGTTTGTTTGGTTCGTTTGCAGCCCTACTTGATGACTTTCAAGGTGGGTAATAAGATGAGTATTCGGTTACGAGATCGGGTATGGATTGATAAACAAAAATACCCTACGAACATGAGAAACTTTTTTTATTACTTAAATGGGATGAGATTATTCTAGGGATGACAAAATGGGTAAAAGGATGAGCGTTTGTTATGGGATCATGACGGGTATGGTATTAAATGATATTCATACAATTACAATATTACATATACAAGTTATTTGAATCAAAACAGGATATATTAATTATTTTAAAAAGTATAATAAATAGTATGTTGAAGTCATCAAAAACTTGAAACACTTACTATTATAGAATTATTAGAAATGTTTTTTAAGTATTTGATATTTCAAGTCGGTTTTTGAGTTGGATTTATGATTATCATCCCTAATAGCTACTATCAATACCCTTCCTATAGTTGACCAATTATCATCCCTAATTTGATCTGCTTGACATGCTCGATGTTAAAATAAACCAAGAACTGGATTTGCAGATTCAATTATAATGTGGTGCTACACTATAATTGATTAACAGTCAAACATGAAAAGTTACAAACTTAAAAGAAACTTTTGGTATGTCAATATCACTTGCAAATTAGATGACTGCTTTATCTCATATATACAACACCAATATCAATAGTTCAATACTTACAAGCAAAATTTATAAAAATCATATCAATATTTATAAAACTTATGAGATTATAATCATATACACATTCCTATCTACTATCTAGGACCCGAAAGTCTCATATCCGATATATAAGCATCACTATTACCATCCGAAGGCCCCGATGAAGTCCCATATTCGCTAAACGATTTATACAAGCTCGAATAGAACCCGGTTTGACCACCCACAGGCGGTTGAAGAACCGGACACAATCCTTCAAGCATTTGCACCACTTTTGTCATTGAAGGCCTTGAATTAACATCATCTTGTATGCACCACAACGCCACCCGTGTTGCCACCACGGCCCGTTCATCATTCTCCTCTACTTTCATCTTCCCATCCAAAAGTGTTTGAACCTTCCCTTCTTCCATCATCCGAAAAGCATACGCCGGAAAATGAGACGTCTCCGCCGATCTATAGTTTTTTCGGCCACTAATGATCTCAAGCAAGACCATCCCGTAGCTATAAACATCACTTTTTTCTGAGATCGCGTAGTTCGTGATCCACTCTGGTGCAAGGTACCCTCGGGTCCCACGTAATGTGGTGAATACATGGCTTTGTTCACGTGTCATAAGCTTAGCTAACCCGAAATCGGATACTTTCGCAATGAAGTTCTCGTCTAACAACACGTTTTCAGGCTTTATATCACAGTGTATGATCTTCACATCGCAATCTTCGTGAAGATACGCGAGTCCTTTAGCCGTACCAATCGCTATATTGTATCTTGTATCCCAATCCAACAACTTCCCGCCAAAAATCCAACGGTCTAATGACCCGTTTGCTAGATATTCGTAAACAAGGAGACGATGTTTTCCTTCAGCACAAAACCCTTTGAGTTTAACCAAATGGTGGTGATGGATGCTGCCGATGATGCTCACTTCGGCTCGGAACTGTTTCTTCCCTTGACCAATTCCCTCGAGCCGTTTGACTGCAAGCTGAGTCCCGTCTTTTAGGGCCCCTTGGTAGACCGAACCGAACCCGCCTTGGCCTAGCTTTGTGGTGAAGTCATTCGTTGCTTCTTGAAGGTCTTTGTAGGTGAACCGGACCGGCATTCCAGAAATGTTCTCCAGGAATGTGTCCTCTTCGGAGATTTCATCGGGTGCTTCGATTAATTCGATGTTCTTCTTGTTGCGATAGCGAATTCCCATGATTACTAGTCCGAGGATAACAAACGCTACAACGCTTACTACTACGACCACGATAATCACCACTTTCTTCGACTGATTCTTGTTTTTGGAGTCCTCATAAGTGTCTGATTGGGTACCTGAAGCAAAAAAAAATTAGATACAATTCGGTTTTCAATAAAATAGTTTTTTCTCTACGCTAGGTAGCAAACTGCTTACAAACCAAACATGATTAAAAAAATGAGTTAATTACACAGATAGTTCTTGTGGTTTATTGAAAGTAACATAACACATTTGACTACAAACTATTTTTTGCAATATTCAGGTTCTATGGTTTCGATTTTGTAACACCTTTGAGTAAAATGACTAAAATACCCTTATATAATTTTCTGTTAGTACTCAAAGATGTTACTTTCAATAAACCACAAAGACTATATGTATAATTTACTCTAAAAAAATCCTATAAACACTTGTCAATTTCCTAAAACACATATGAATAAAGATACTCACCAGAAACCTTAATGTATGATTCGATATTCGCACCATTTTTCGCGTCTTCAAAGCTCCCAATCTGATCAAACATATAACAATTTCCAGAATCATTATCAAAGAACATAGCCAAGCAAGTGCAGTTGTTCAAACACGACGATTTGCATCCATCTAGATCAGTCTTTGAAGATGGTAAAACAAACCCAAGCGCGAAATAGCTCAAATTCTCCCCTGCATTGACTAGACTCGACGAATCCTTTGACTTGTTACACGAAGTCTCAACTTGCGGTTTGCAGTTATATCGAGCCAGGCCCGAAGGGCACTGGCACGTGCTCTCATCGTGACAAATGTAATACTGCGAGCAAGCTTGCGGTCTGCTGCAGGAATCATCCGGTATTCGAATAGTAGCAGTGTCTTGAGCATGAAGATTATGGAATTTAATGAACCCATCATCTTCTAAAACCGCAATCCAAGTGGTATTAGCATCTGATTCATCCGAAAACACAAACTGCCATAAAAAGACTTTGTGTTCATCGTAAAACCGCCATGTATTAGCTTCAATTGTAGCAGAATTAGCATCCCCTCCACTTTTGTTTATGATTCTTCTTGTGTCTTTTCCCATAGACCAATAAGGCTGCGGGTTGTTAAAATCGGCTGACAAAATGGCGTCTCCGGATTTCAATTGTAACGAAAAACTCATATTTTTATCGCGGTTACTCACAAGCTTCATCCCTTTTATAAAATCTTGATCAGGCATGAGTGTGTTTGTAGGATAGCTAAAACTCTGCCAAACAACACCACCATCATTGTTTACCAACACTAAGTTCCCCGAATCAAGCAATTCGATAGCCGAAACACCCTTTTTACCCGTGTTTGTTGACCAAACCACCTTCCCATTGCCCTGCAAATAAGCATTCCCATCATTATCGAACACAAATTTATCCGAATTACCAACCGGGACGTCTCGATTTGCAGACCAAATGATTCTTGAACTGGCTATATGAATGATGACTAAAGTGAATGAAGTTACATCACTATTGGAATCAAACCCGAACGCGAAATCGGATGAGTTTGATACCAGGAACAACCCATTGTTGTCTATGAATTGCATTTGGGACGCTTGGAATCCAGGGTTCACTTTGGCTTTTTGTCGAACACTTGAAAGGCATGTTTGAGGTAAGAACAAAAAGAGCCATAAAATGACAATGAAACAGAACCCATGAATCCCCATGAACCCAAATAGTGAAATTTATGGGTGAAACAGAGTATGGTGAATCAGATGTGAAACACTGATGATTAATGGGTGCTGTTCATTTGCATGAAATTGGGGGAATTCTGTTAAAAGTTAAGTTCAGAGACGGGGTTATGAGATATATATAAAGATTAATGGTGGTTAACTGGTTAATGATTTGGGAAGAAAGTGACAGAATTTTGTAGTGAAACGTGTGAAAGAGGGCATGTAATGAGATGACAAAGTAATTTAATTGCAGGTAATGAAGATAATGATGACAATTTGCAGCTGGTGAAGTCAAAGGAAATGGAACATCTGAGGTGGGTTTCAGGTTTCAACCCATATAGAGATATCCTCAGACAAACGTTAATATATAGTGGGTGTTTGGGATTCCTTATTCTTTCAATATATTGACTTATTAACTTATTGAATAGTGAAAAAGGACTTTTTGAGTGTTTGGGATTTCTTTTGATGTGAGTGTAGAAGTCAATAAGTTAGGAAATCCTGACTTATTAACTTCTTGAACAGTGAAATATAAGTAATAAGTTGTTTTGAGAAGGAATCCCAAACATGCCCATAATATATTTATGTTATTTGATAATAATAAGATAACAATGATTCCCAGACCAATTGGTTTGGGAGGAGGTGGGAAGGTTTTCCAAAGGTCTCAGGTTCGATCCCCATTGGGGACAATCAACCTGCCCGGCTCCTTCATAGGGGCTTTGACTTGCGGTTTCCTGCCCGGGTGTGTAGGTTGAAACCTACAGAGGAGATTTCACCTGGGGGAGAACCCCGAACCTGGGTGGACGGGTTACATGTACAGGCATGGCCCGGGGTGTAAGCGGAGCTCCACCGCCATCACCATTAGCCGTTCAAAAAAAAATAAAATAAAAAATGTTACAAGTTAGAGAAAGAGTCAACATTTGCTCAACCAAGTTGTTGACTTGTACGTTGTACCTTTTTTTTTTTTTTTTTTTTTTTTTTTTTTTGAGAGGTGACTTTCACAACAGACGGTAATATCACACCCACTAGTCGTAGGCCCGCCCCACTACTGTCCCGAAGACTATGTTGTCTTAACCGGGCCCACGCTTCGGTAGCAATGGGAGCTTGGCTCTCCCCGAGAAAATTTCCAGCCCCCTGCCACTTGACAGGAGTTGCCCCCTCCACACGAGCCCCGCCTGTTGTGACAAGCGACCCGCTGGAGTAAATGCACTGTAGTAGAAAACTCGGGTTGGCTCCCGGGATTCGAACCTGGAAACCTGGTTCTCCCCCCGTTCATTGCCCTTCCCCCAAATGTAGTGGGTGGGGATCGAACCTTGGTCTCCTAAGATAACCAAAATCCTTTCCACCACTCCACCACAAGTGGAGGATGTACGTTGTACCTTTAATACTTCACTTTATGCAACCTTAAATTTCTATGCTAAATAAAACAAAAGATGCCAAAGTTTCGATATGGGTATGTCTATTCACACACCCATGTTGTCTATCCACACACCCCCCAGTGTCGAGCTATGTCCAGAGCGTGGCGTTTTGGTCCGGTCAACCAGACAAAAACTGACGGTTGTCTGACGGGTCTGTTGACCGGACAAAAACGCCGAGCTTTGGCCGCGTTCTGGTCCTGGCAACCAGACAAAAGACTGACACCTGGTCAGTCTTTTGGCTGGTTGACAGGACCAAAACGCAGCCAAAGCTTGGCGTTTTGGTCAGGTCAACAGACCCGTCAGTCTTTTGTCTGGTTGACCGGACCAAAACGCCGCGCTCTGGCCATAGCTCGACACTGGGGGGTGTGTAAACAGACAAAGGGGTAGGTGGGGGTGTGTGAATAGCAAGACCCGATTGATATATTATTGAATAGGGAATGATTGTTATTCTCATAATGATTTTATACTATTTGTAAATTGATTAGAGGTGAAGTGTATTTGTTTCTGATCACCACCTAGTGGTTTATTGAAAGTGAAGCACCACCTAGTGGTTTTTTTGGTCTTGGGTAAGTTTTAGAAACATGTTAAGTGATTGAGAGGCTACCTATTATGCCTTTTAATGGCTCAACTTAAATTTGCCAAACAACCTCTATGTTATCTTTTACTATGGCCTTTCTGGAGAATTTGGGGACCTGAGCGATTTCGAAAAATAGGCCCCTAAAAATGAGCCATCTGACGATTACAACATTTTCGCCAATTTGACGCCCCTTTAGTTTTTAGCCTTTATGTTTTCTGAATTGTTTTAATTTTAAAACACTATTATTGAGTTTAGTTGGGTTAAAGGAGAATTTAGTTTCATTGTTTATATGAGCCTAAACTAAATATGATAAACTAATGAGTTTAAAAACGTATCGGGTTTTAGCTATTAAATTTATTATATGCTTTATTTTAAATACATAAATATATATAATAAAAATATTTGAGTCCTAAGAAAGAGTGGGTCTTGGATGGTCGTCTACCTTACCCTCTTATGGGCCAGAAGCAAAGCAGACATTCTAGTTCTATCGGTGTAGTAACGATTGTTCAAATGTGATAGTTAGATCATTGTATATGAAAGAACATGTCCAAGAATTATTAAACAGTATATGTTAATCATATGAGTGTATTCTTACGAGAATTAACCAAGAAATGTGATAGGTGAATAATCTTATGTTTATTATAGATTATCTTTGCTGCAATTTGTATATAAAGGTCCAACTGCAGTAGTTTTCTATTCTTGTGCCACTAAACAAAAGATTATGTTCTGATTTTGTATTTTTATTTGATAATCAATTTAATAATTAATGAATCATAGAAACCACAATCACATATGATTCTTTGAAAGAATCTTTGATAGGTCAAAATGAAATGTTGACGATGTGGATGTGTCCGCTTGTACAAGGAATATTGACGACTTTTTCTCAAACTATTTTGTCACTTCTATTTTCTCATGTAACTACCTCCCTCCGTCCCATTAAAAGTGTCATATTTTGAATTTTCAAAGTCTTTATTTGTAAACTTTGACCTTAAATAATTTTGTTTGCGTTAGATAATACTTGATAAAAGTTATATAATTTGAGTGTGTTTTACAAGTATTTTTATCGGGTTAAGGTTCATCAAATTTTATATAACACAAAAAATATATAATTAAAGTCAAAGTTTATAAATAAAGACTTTGAAAATTCAAAATAATACGCATTTAGTGGGACGGAGGTAGTAATATAACATAATAATATCATTGATATGTAGGAAACACTTTTGGGTAAATTTTTCGATTTTTTGATTTTTTGTTTGTTTTTGCATATGGTGCACTACAATTATAAAACACATAAAATTGATCATAATAAATTAATTAAAAAACTTGTGAACTTAAAGACTAATTCAAATAAGTAAACATCATTTGTGATCAATGTCCATCGCCATCACCTACTAGTCATGGCTACCATCACCGTTCTTCGTCAACACCGCCACCGCGAAGCGACTTACACACTACCATCACCGTCGACGCCCCATTGTTTTCATTGTATATACTGATATTTGGCTATCTGCCACCTACAACGCCACCCAATCTGCACCACCTACACTATCATCTCCGCCACGCCACTTGCCTCATCACCACCACTTACCATATAATTGCCACCTTTGTCGCCACTAACCGCCATGAAATATAGGTGAAGCTATTTCATACATGTTTATCTAAAACAACTCATTACAATCTGGCTCATTTTGATCAGAACCAATTTAATACTTTTTAGAATGACCCGTCTTGATCCGGATCCGTTTTACATGTTACCCGATCGCTTTGTCATGTTTATTCATCCAAATGTTATATATAATCGTAAATTTTGTTTCTTTTAGTTGACTTTGCATAGTTGATAACGCTTCCTGTATAGTTGATAACACTTCCTGTGATTGTTGAGACTTTGTAAGACCACCCGTAATGGGCGTTTAGTTTTCAAAATCCAGCCCCAAACACGCCCAATCCCGCCCCGACTCCACCCCCCTCTGCGTTTTGTAGCGTGTTTCGCGAAAAAATTCTAACGGCGTGGTTTAAAACACGCCAAAAATGTGCATTGGGGCTTGAGTTTACCGTTCAAACGGTAACATTCTTTAAATGTTTATTTTTTTATTCCAATTTAATTGTATAAAAACCCCACTTGACATCCAACTTTATATAAAAAAAAACCCACTCTCAATCAAACTTTCTCTCTACTTCTTTTACATTTTATAAAACCATGAATCCATTCCAACCTCCTTTTGGTGTTCCGTCAAGACCCGGGAACCCTAACACCACCCAACTGCAACAAAACTTTAACCTTCAAGACATGGACCCAAACATGTTATCGTACGCGGCTTACTTGAGTGGCTCTACTCCTTACATGCCACCCACTTTCGGCTTTGCCCAACCCGGCGGCTCGCAACCATCCCAACAACAACCCGAACCCGAGGTGGATATCGTGCCGGAGACGCAACCCGAACCAGAGCGAGAGACATCGAAACGCAGTAAAAGGTCGCATAAAAAGAAGGAACCGAACCAACCTCGTCGTAAGCATACTTACGTTATTTGGACGAAGGACGAGGAATACACGTTGGTTCGGTCGTGGGTCAATGTTTATGAGGACCCCGATGTTGGTAAGTGTTATTTTTTTTACTTATTTTTTTTTCCTACATGTCGATTTTATTTTATTTCTAACGTACAACTTTTTTTTTCTATTTGTAGCAAACTTTCAAACCGGTCCCGAATTTTGGAATAGGATTCGTGAGCTTTTTTATAGCACGTAGGGAAAGGGTGAACATTGTGACAAGGATTCCATCTCTAGCAAATGGACCGATATCAACAACAAGTGTCACGCATTCCAAGAAGTTTATCAACGAAACTACGATAATCGGCAGAGCGGAGAAGGTGACGTCGGTGTTTTAACGAAGGCTATGGAAGAGTACGAGAAGACGAAAGGCGTTTTGACATACTATAAATGTTGGGAGCTAATAAGAAAAAGTCCAAAGTGGGCTGACGTACCGACCATGACGTCCAGTAGTAGACGTAAAGCTAAACGGTCGAAAACATCATCCTCCGTTGACCCTGAAACACCAACTTCCGATGCCCGCAACGTCGATCTAAATGTTGTTGTGGACGATGACGAGGAAGTTGAAGAGTTAGCCCGACCGCCCGGTAGAAGAAAAGATAAGCGAACCGGGAAAAAACCGGTAGAGTCGTCTTCCGATCTCGAGTTGAAGGAAGATTTCGAGGAGATGAACCGTCGTCTCCAAGACATTCGAGACCTCGGCCACAAACGTTGGGAGACTATGAAAGAACGAGTCGCAGAAAACAAAAAGTTTAACGAGATGCAAGCGGCGAAGCAAACGGAAAAGGACATAGAGTTTGCTGTCCAAACCGATCGACCACCTCCAAGGCGACGCGTTGATCGTTGCGCAAATGCACCGCCAAAAACTTCGGGAAAAATACGGACTTTAGATCATCATCTTTTTTTTATCTTTTTTTTATTTCCGTTTTTAGTCGGTTTTTATTTTTTTTATTTTTAGTATTGTAATTTTTTTTAATTTAATGAAGTATTTTAAGCTTTTAATTATTAAAAAAATAAATAATTGTGTAATGATTGGATGGACGTTATTGGGCATTATTCTCACTACGCCATTTTTGCAAAAACGTCCAATAATGCCCCTATGCTGACTAAACTGCCACATGGCAAAAAACAACTCAAGGTGAGGGCATTATTCATCCTAAGTATGAACTAAGAGTTAAATAACATGATCTAGGCCTACCAACCTACACCAATTCAATAAAGAAGGCTAAAGTTTGGAAGCGTTATTAGCCTTTAGAGCAAGACCTAACATATGGATCCAAAAAAAAGGTGACGGATATACATATTATCTTGCATTTTATTTCAATCCTCAGTTCTAAGTATTACATAAAATAGCTATATTGTTTCTTATTTTATCTTTTATTTATGTTTTCTTTTACATCTAAAGAATTTATATATAATATTACTAGGTTATAGTCCCGTGTATTACACGGGTTGAATAATGAAAACTATTTATTTGTAGAGCAAAATAAAACAGGTGGGTGCACTTGAGAATCATCTCACAGGTTTGCAAATATACGTTTTCAACACCCCAGTTTTATAGAAAATTTTATGTTTGGTGATTTCTGCCCCCCCCTCCCATCCGTCTGAAATCTCAAGCTTCGCCACTGTGTGTGTATATTGAAGCCTATGGTAATCTTTATTAACCATGAATATTGATATACACCTCACACATTTTTGTCAATCTTAATAATACTAAATTCATTATTAATTTTATATTAGACTTATTTTGCTTAATGATATAGGATAGGATGAAATACTTCATAAAGTGTGAACCTAATAGAGATATAATTTTATAGAGAAACGTATGCACCTAATAGAAATAGAATTATATTTTTTTAGAGAAAAAACTATCCTATAGTTTTAGCGAGATGATCATTTAATCTATACTGATTTATTTGGAGATTAAAAATTAAATATGAATAATTAAAGGATAAGTGATAATATAATTAAATATGAGAGAGTGGTGAGAAAATAAAAAATATGATAGACCTTATATGTTGACACGTGTCCAAAAGTTGGTTTCTTTTATTATATAGTTTCTTTTATTATAGTAGATATATTTTTATTATAATGATCCCACCCGCACATATTCCTTTTTTTCTTCTCACTTTATTTAACAAAAAAATAATAATAACATTTTATTCAACTAAAATTGTAATACCATTTTATTTACTTTTAATCTAACTTACAACTTTTTTTTCATATTTAACACTGTATTCCATTCATTCTAACTAGTTGATTTTCTCCCACGCGTTGCGGCGGGACCTAATGTCTGGAAAATGCGAGTCGGCAACGGCAAGCAGATACCGAATATCAAAACATAAATAAAAATGACGTGGTAACGATAGTCACTCCGTCCTAAAAAAACGATTTTAAATAATCTAATATATAATAATAGGACCCACACGTCCTACACGTTGGAAATTCGGTTGTTTTCAGTTTAGTTATTACGGTGCTAACACGTTAAAATATGGAAGAGCTCGGTACCTGTAACGGCACCGAAAGTACCGATCCGGAAAATCATCGAAATTAGTTACCGGCACCGAAAATGCTCGGTACGATACGGTATGTTATGGTATTTGAAGGTAAAAATCAGTAAATACATGCATGGTGCTAGATCGGTGTCGAACCGAAAGTAACAATTATGAAAACGCCAAAAAGTGGGTACCAAATTTTTACCGAAAATGATTGGTATAGTAAATTTGGTACCGATACGGTACCGGTTTGATTACAGTATTTGATACAATTTGCTCATCAATAATCTAAATATCCAAGTTAATTTTAAATGCTACAATTCATTCATTATAGAAAAAGACAAAAAAGAAAACAAAATAAGTTGTTGTGTATATAAAACCTCATTCAAACGAAATACAGTTTACTTACAGTGTGTATGAAAAGTAATCTAAACGGTGCAACTACATGCGTTGCTACGTTGCTACAGGATTTGACGAGCTCGGTACCAACCGGTACCGAAAATACCGTTACCGAAAATCCCCAAAAGTGGGTACCGGTACCGAATATACCTGGTAGGGTACGGTTCGGTACCGGTCGGTACTGGTACGGTACCGGTATTTGAGGGTAAAAACCGATGCCGAACCGATACCGAAAATGTCAAAAGTCGGTACCGATTCGGTACCGAAAATATATTCGGTTTGATAAAATTGATACGGGTACCAGTACCCGATACTATTTGCTTATATCGTTGATGAGGGTTAAAACCGGTGAATACCGGTGCCGAACCGATACCAAAAATGTCAAAAGTCGATACCGGTTCTGTACCGAAAATATACCCGGTTTGATAAATTTAATACCGGTACCCGATACCATTTGCTTATACCGTTGACGATGTTACTATTCATTGTGTTTGAATTTTAATATATAGAGAATATTTAGTTATTTGTTATTTTGTAGTTAGAGTTAATTACATAGTTAGTCCTTGTGGTTTGCACAAAATAACATACTTAGGTACTAATGGTTTAAAATCACCTTCAAGGGTATTAACTTTTCATTTTGTAACGTTTGGAGGTATTAACTTCTAGGGTATTAACATAGTTAGTCCATGTGGTTTGCACAAAATAACATACTTAGGTACTAATAAAATGTGATTTTAAACCTATAAATAACGTTAATACCTCCAAACGTTACAAAATGAAAAGTTAATACCCTAGAATGTGATTTTAAACTATTAGTACTTAAGTATGTTACTTTGTGCAAATCACAAAGACTAACTATGTAATTAACTCTTGTAGTTAATAAAAAACTTTTACATTTATTATTAGTTGGTTATTACAAATTCTGTTATATTAATTAACTTCTCTTTGTCGGCTCCTCATTTTTCCGGTTAAGGTTTTGAGGGTAGGGGTGTGAATTTCAGACGCGACCTGAAAACCCGACACAAACCTAACACGAAATTTGCGGGTTTAGTTTTAGTCTAAATGGGTTCGGGTCAGTTTCGGGTTGAACCCGCGAACCTGTTTAGGTTAACGGGTCGGTTTCGGGTCAACCTGGTCGGGTTGACGGGTTGACCCGTTTAACACGTTTATACTATATTATATTTTTTTACATTATATTATATGTCATAAATTAAATGGGGGTGTGTATTTCATGCCAGGATTAAAACTTAATAATAGAAATTAACATAGATTTTATAATTTAAATATGATATTATTATATACATTTGTGTTCTTAAGTAAAATTTAATTTTAATATATTAACTTCACGAAAAGAATAAAAAATTCGGGTTGAACGGGTCGTGTTCGGGTCAACCAATGAAACTTCGGGTCGTGTTCGGGTTCATATGTATTATATGACTTTCGGGTTCGGGTTTGTGTAAAATTTTCAGGTTCGGGTCGGGTTGAACCCGCTAACCCGCGAACACGACCCGTTTAACACCCCTATTTGAGGGTGGCGGTACGATGTTCAGGTAGTTAATATGGTGGGGATAATTCTAGTTGGTTGGCGATGGAGAGGGGGTGGCCGGATAATGGTAGTGGTAGTGATGATGCGCAATATTGCGCATGTGTATATTAGGGGGGCTATTTATATTTGTTATTATTACATATTTTATTTTATTTTAAGACAAAAAATTTATAAACAAAGTTCTTTGATCTTTTAACAAAAGTTCACATAAATTTTGGATGGGGTTAATAAATTGGGTAAAACTAGGGTTAAGAACCGCCCGCGTTGCGGCGCGAGTACATCGTAAACATTGAATGGATTAGTCCAGACGTTATATTATGTATTAACCATATGAAAACACACATTTCGTTGTATCCAAGTGAACTCAATATAACTTGTATAAGCATTGTGATTGGATCAAACGTAAAGTAAATCAAATTCATATCGAACAATCATAACGTATTATATGTGACCCAACTCATACATAAAAAACGTAACGGTTATGAAGGAAAATATGCACATGTAAGAGATTAATTAGAGCTTTCGAAAAAGGGGAGAAAAAGAAACCATAATTTGACTGCACTCGGTTCGAAACAAACTTTACGAAACATACATAAAATAAACACGAAAACATATTATATTTAGCCTGAATCATTTCCCAAAAAAGTTTACATCGAAACGTAGAACAACTTGAATTTATACCAAAACGTACATAAAAATATGCACGTAAAAATGGTTTCTTTAAACGAAAAGGTATGATATTTAACCTGACTCGTCTATAAAAAAAAGTTTACAACGGAATGTAGAACAAATCATATTTATACATACCCGTACATAAAATATGCACATAAAAAATAGTTTTTAAGTAAAGGAAGTACAGGGGTAAATCGAAAAAAAATATGAGTAAAAAATTTAATAGGTTAAAAACGTTCGTAAAACCGTGCCAAGTAGTACCAATGCCACAACGACATCGACTCTCAACATTGTAAAAATGAAATAGATAAAATGGTAAAATTACACTGAACAAAAAGCAGGCTAAAATCGTTGAACCACGTACACCCGTTACAGTGTGTTAATGTGAAGAAATTAATCAGAAACGTAAAACGTAGAAAATAATAACTTAGTCGATCTAGGACTTGCCCGTTGCGGCGAACTTTTCAAAAGGGAAAAAATGGACGCGTTGCGACAGGTCTGTCAAATATGAAAAAATAGAGCAAAGAACGTTAAACCTCACATGCACGCTACGACATGTTAACTCGCAAAATTTAGAACGAAACGTAAAACGAAAAACTTGCGAAAGATAAAAATTTTGGGGTACCAAAGTTGTAAATAATAAAGTGTTGTGTTAAATTATAAAATATGGGTTAAAAGTAAAAAAAGATAAAAGGGGTCAAAATATAAAATATGAAATATTTGGGTTAAAAGTGAAAAATCAAAAAAAAATTTTGAAACACTCCCCAAGCACATGTTACAACTCATCTAAGCAAAATGTAGTTGCTTATTTATAGTGGAATAATAGCAAGATTTGAAAAATCGGTGACTTAATGATAAAAAGAAAAGTTTTTTTTTTTAATAAAAATGACAAAAATAATCAAGTCATATGGATAAAAATAACAGTTTACTCTAAAATGATAGATTATATAAATATGTTTAACTCTATATGGAACATTCTTCAAACTTTTTCTCTATTTCTCAATTTGACTTTTAAATAGAAAAACTAAAAATTTGGTATTTAAATATAAGTTTATGAATTGAAGGATTTTAAAAATACGATATTTGGTTTGGTAAAACTATTTAAAATAATAAAAAATGGTTTGGTAAAACTATTTAAAATAATAAAAAAGTTAGTGGAACTTCCTTTGTATTAGGTAACAATGCAACACATGCTTTTGAAAAAAGGAACCTCCTTTTGTATTTTCTCAACTGAACGTATCAATCTTTTTATTTTAATTTTTATAAAGGATAACCTTTTCTTCAATTTGGTAGAGTTAATACTATTTTAACAGTTAAAAAGTCAATTTTGATTTTGAATATAAAGTTTTATTTTGAGAGTTGATAGACTTTTATTCTCCACGCAAACTTGTCCATGATCTTGTGTTTGTTTTTTTTCCTAAGAAAATGAATAAATTACCCAAAAATAGGATTTATATATTTGGTTCTTTCCAAACAGATTCATTAACCCTTTTCAGAAATACGTCCAAATGAATTCAGTTTTTAAAATTAGTGAATTTATATATTTATATATTTCGCTCGTTTTGCTTCTCAAAAAAACATTTAATAATTATTATAAGAATCTAGAATAATAAATCATGTACATATATAACACAACTTTCATATTCTACTTACTTTAGTGTTATTTATTTTTAAAACAATTTCGCCCAACTATTTAATCAAATGTTGCGCATAGGTTCTTTGTGACGAATTCTCAAAATAGTGAGAAACAATGAAACATATCATATGTGTAGAATCCTTTGTCAGCATTAAACTTCGTCATGTTATGCCGATTAAACTATTAAATTATCAAAGATTTCAAATAACTATAGAATCATGTTCAGATTCTAATATACCAACTAATTACACATCTTCGATTAGAGCCTCCGAAAACGTAAAAACAACCCTGATAAAATATGTTGTAAAATTCATCTTATATTTTTATACTATTTATAGTGTGCAAATTAAATATATCAACTAGTTACACATGTTCACTTTTTGTAAGGTCGGACTCATACTTTAATGAAACTATGGTGTTGCCTAGGGTCCCCACAAGATTTGGGACCTCTTGGGTGGGGGTGGTCACTAGTGATAGAATTCCATCACTCACAAACATCCAATCAACTCCTGCCATGTCATCAATCATTTTTCCATCACTCACATCCCTTTTTAGTGGCAATGGTCATCACTCACAACACCTAACAATAAACCCACACCCATGGTTGTAAAAATCCCGACTAGTCTCCGATTAGTCGCCGATTAATCACTAATCGGTGGTTCACCGATTAATGGCCGATTAATGGCTAGGCAGTCAATGACGGTCCTAATCTGGCCAAATTTTGGCAAGATGCCAGCCAAATTTTGACCAAACCATATAAATTCCTTCCAATTACTTAAAAAATGGGTTAATGAGGGGTTAAAACATGTCTACTTTAAAAAACTACATATAAAAATGTGTGTGTATATATGTAACTAAAAATTACATATAAAAATCTCAATCCGATTAATTTCGATTAATCCCTATTAATCCCGATTAATCCCTAGGCGGTACCCCACCGCCCGACTAGCGCCTAGCGATTCTTACAACACTGCCCACACCCCCTCACATCCATCATTTTCACGCGTGAAAAAAATAACGGAAATCCATCACGTGGCTGCTATCACTCGTTGAACTAATGACTGGCGGTGGACATTTTGTTTCTTCCACGCGTGCTCAAGGGTCTATCACGGAGATTTTTCCCCCGCCCCCAGTCCCCTAACAAAAGTTTTTTATATAACTCTATATTGTGATTTTGTTTGCAAAAATAGAAAATCAAGTTACCCAACGCAATCACTTCCTTAATGTGATTTAATTTTGAAAAAGACTTTATTCGGAATGAAAGTTTTTTTATATAAATCTATATTTGCAAAAATAAAAGTTTTTTTATATAACTCTATATTTGCAAAAATAAAAGTTTTTTTTATATAACTCTATATTTGCAAAAATAAACGTTTTTTATATAACTCTATATTGTGATTTTGTTTACAAAAGACTTTATTATCTTCAACATTTATGAAAAAGATTAACAACTAATCAATTAGGAGAAAATCTTTCTTCAGAATTAATATGGACGTTGAATTCTACATCTTAAAATTATGATTATTTTATTTAAAATAATATTAATGACATGTTGAAAAGGGTCTCGGTTTTTCTTAGGCTGGAGGGTGTGGCATTGCGCCACCCCGCCACATCATGCTCCATAGTGCCCCGGGGGCGCCATCGGCCGCACCGAGGCATTCAAAGGGGGGCGCCATAGTTTGTTCGCCAACGTGATAGTGGAGGTTAAAGGTGTGTGCAGGTGGGGGCCACATCTTTTCAACCAATAAAATCTTTTTTTTTTTAATTTTGTTTAATAGGGGTGGCTTTATACCATACCATGCAAGTTAAATGGAGGAGTTTTAAAGCCCCCCATATGACGTGGCGTTGACGTGGATTTGACGTGATAAAGTCCCTAGGGGCTTTATACCACACCCTCCAAAATGATTGAGCTGACCCTGTTTGTTCTTAGCCAGCCGATTATCATCAGAAAATTAGGAATAGATTGTATTGTTAGTTAGAGATAATCTTTTGTATTTATTTGTATATATTCTTTCCTTATTTCTTGGTTGTATCATTCCCTATATATAGGGCCCTTTGTTTATCAATAAGATCATTGAGAATTACAGCCTAATTACTTTTATGGTATCAGAGCCATAACCGGCTTCTGATTACCCTCTCTCTTTCCTCGTTTTTTTTCCGATTCCCATAACCCACAACCGGATTCGTTCGGTCCTGCCACCATGCCGCCAAAGGAAGATACCGCTGAACCATCGACCAAACCCAACTCTCTCCACCCCGCATACTCCGTATCCAATATTCAGTCCAAGATCCGTACTTTGGACGGATCGAAGGTTACATATTCAGCCTGGGTCAAGTTGTTTCGTCTTCATGCCGTTGCATACAAAGTGTCTAACCACATTGATGATTCAGCCGCCCCAGCCGACACCTCACCCGAGTATGATGAATGGAAAGAACTGGATGCTTTGGTCCTTCAGTGGATCTACAGCACCGTTTCGGATGACCTTCTGAAACGGCTCATGGATACGACTGTAGCCAGAGCGGCATGGACAAAGCTCGAAAATATTTTTTTGAGCAATAAAAAGGCTCGCGCTGCGGCGCTCGAGACAAGGTTTTGCAACCTCACACTCACAGCTTGTTCGTCGGTTGATGACTACTGTCAACAACTGTCTGATTTAGCCAGCCAACTGGCTGATGATGATCAGCCCGTTTCCGAGTCACGACTCGTTCTTCAGCAGGCCCGCGGCCTCCCGGCCGAATACAATACCACTGCTTCGTTAATAAACCAGCAGGGTGTTGATTGGGATCAAGCTATTGTGATGCTTAACGACGAAGTAATCAGGATTGACGCTCAAAGGGGCTCCCAGAATACCGTTCTTGCTGCCACTACAGCGCCGCCCCCTGGCGGCTCTTCCATCAATCAGAATCAGCAATCGGATCAGCAGTCGTATTCCTCCACCAATCGACGAGGCAGCCGCGGCAGAGGTTCGAATCGCCGGTGTGACAACCCTCAAAATCTCATGTATTCCGTACAATTTATTATTGATAATGAAAGCGCTTGACGACTGTGTGGAATTACTTAACTGCTTTCTGATAATCTGTGTTATATTTACATGCGCCTGTTAACACACTAGTAATGTACAGAAAAGTTACTAAAAAGTCCGGTATGTTTTCCTATGTGTTAGGAATAAATTGCGTTACAAAAATATATAAATAAGACGCCTTACGGAACAATTAAACAATTTAACGGAACGGTATTTAATCGTATAACCGGACATTACCCGGGACACTAAATTTTTGTCAATAACATTATTTCACTATTTTTGGCTAGTCATGATCCCCGTACGCCAGAACACCCGCTAAAAATAAACAATCTAACATATACCATCCAACACTTGGGTTCTAACTTGTAGTTAGACTTTAGTTGAAATTTTGCAATTATACCCCCCCCCCCCCCCAAACCGAATTCAGCCCTCAAGGGGACCCACCCCCATACTCCAAATCCCCTAACTTGATTTAATGCCATTATTTTAATAGATGTTGCTTGTTGAAGTTGCATAAAAATGTGGAGGTGATGTTATAAGTATGGCCTTGGATTAGCTTATCACTTCACTAGATTTCCCACTCCATCTTCACTCTCTCTCCCTCTTGATCGGCTGCCCAAAACCGAACACACCATCACCACCTCTAAACCTCATCATCTTCTTCATCTTATACATTCCATTCAAGATTAGAAGGATCAATGGAAGGTGCAACTTAAAGGGACTTCAAAGGAGCTTGTTCTTGCTTGGTTCTTCATCATTTCTCATCACTTTCTCCACTAGATTCTTCCCTAGCTAGAGGCTAGTAGTAAGTTTCTTTACACTCGGTTTCATCTTGATCGAAATTATGGCATGTAGTATGTTGTATTGTTGTTTAAATCACTAAATTACAAGGATACTAGAAAATATGAAACATGTGTTATGAACATAAAAGCTACATAAAAGTTTACTTGTGACTGAATTATGAAGCGGAATCTTGTGGGTTTGAGGGTTGGTTAAATCATACTTGATGTTTAAAAGTTGTTTCCTTGCTAAATCCATTGTTCGGACACTCGTAGATGCGATTTAGTAATGTTTAAACCGTGAAATAACATGCTGATGTACTTTTCCAGCCGCCTTCAACAGGCTGTAAACGGACTTTAAAAACTCGAAAAACGGAATTTCAAAAGCCTAAATCGTGTCATTTCGAAAAACGAAGAAAATGGCGCTGGAATCGTATTTTTTTGAAGTCGTTTACTATTTTAAAAGTCTGTTTTCGTAACAGCAGCTAAGGCTGATTTTTGCTGCAGTAAAATGGGCTGTACGTTTTCGGTCGTAATTTGAAACCTGAATTGAACCAGCCCCTAAAATTCATACCATAGATAGTCACTGATGTATTTGTGACCCTCGAACTGGAATTTTGTCAAACGGACTTCCGAGGAATTTTAGACGAATTATTCCGTAAACTGTGATCAGAATGTGACAAATCTGATCACAGTTCGGTAGACGATTTTCTATAAAATATTGGTAATGAACCGGACCCCGATATTTTTACACAATAAAATATGGAACGTTTAAGACATCCTGTAAAAATTTGGGAATTTTTGGAATAATTTAACTATTTTATTTAAATGTCCGAAAACAGCTGGTTTCGAATATTAATGCTGAATTGACATAAGTTGTGACTTGCGTGTCTAAATGTCGAGTATGCTATCGGTGAATTATCTAACATGTTATATGTGTTACGTGCAATATCGTATGTTTTTTTATGAGTGGGGAATGGATGGGAAGTTCATATGGGCATAAATCGTTAAAGTGTGTACCTGTTATGTGGACGAAGTAATGTGCAAATAAACCATACGTAGGATACGTGTTATGCATGAGAAACTGATTGTTATCCGTACCTTATTAGGACGTGATTGACCGACCTTGATTGTTAACTATATTTGAGAACCTAACCGAGCAAACCGAGGTGAGTTCACACTCTTTCTAAGGCATGGGATTCCCAGGGGTTGGGAATGAGATTGAATAACTATTTGTACTATCATTACTATTAAACTACTTTTTACTGTCCTCGGATTGAAGGGCACGTACGTAAAACCTACGTACACTCATACTTACTACTGTCCTCGGATTAAAGGGCACGTACGTAAAACCTACGTACACAATCATAAGACCATCAACTCTATCACTTTAAGTCCCTCAATTATCGACTTAATCGCCGAGGCCTATGGCGAGCGGGTCATTAGTTAATAGCGCTATTAGGTTTAACAAACCTCACACCGTGCCAGTCGGACGGGCGTGTACTAATGGACTATGGGCAAAGGGTCAATGCTGATAGACATTGACTTAGGGCACCTCTTACATTTTCGTAGCAGTCGATACGCGTGGTCTAGTAACACATGGGAAACCCCCACTAATCTTCGCAAACATGTCAGAAAGACCGCGATACGAATTTAGACGATACATGGTTTTCAAAACGAACAGATGATTTACGAAACGAATGCTATAACTAAACAACCAACTGTGAATTCACTCAACTTTGTTGTTGACTCGTTGTTACATGCCTTACAGGTCGCTAAACATTTGGAGCTTGCACGAGGAAGAAGTCGTTGTGGTGTGCGGACGGTTATGTCCAGTATTTAGTGTTTAAAACATTATGAACTTATTAAACCTATGTGTTGGACTTTAGACTTATGAACTGCGAACTTATGTTTTGAACTTTACGTTTATGCTTCCGCTGTCTAAATTAAAAACTTGGTTAACTAGTTTTTGGTCACCAATCGTATTTTGGTTGTCTTTATTTACTTAAGTACGTTGTTCAGTATGATTGGTGGCTCGATCCTGGTCACGTCATGCCTCCAAGCGGTGGTACTCCGCATGGTGGATTTTGGGGGTGTGACAGCCGGGGTAGGGGCAGAGGCAGGTCTCAGCAATCGTCCCCTTGGACCTCTTACCAGGGCCAGCCGACACCTTATCTAAACTGGGCATGGTGGACGCCTCCACCTTGCCCTTACCCGACACAGCAACAGTGGACAACAAACAAGCAATTGGATCAGCAGTCGGCTCCCTCGGTTCAATTCACCGGCTTTCCTCAGCAGCCCGGGTTCTCTCCTGCACAGTATCCTCCACCGGGGTTCACTCAGCCGATGTACAACCCTCTCTGTCCAACAGATTTAAGTGCTGCCATGTCTAACTTACAGGTTAATTCTCCAAATATGGCTTGGAACTCAGATGTTATGGATACGGGAGCCGAGTCACACGTCACTAAAGACCAAGGTAAAATCGTAATCCCTGATTCTACTCCTGTGTGTCGTAATATTTTGGTAGGTAATGGCATGTATTTACCAATTAAAGGATCAGGTACGGGTTTTCACCCTTTACCAAACCGAACCTACATACTCCCACACATCCTTTATAGCCCTCAAATAATTAAAAATCTGATTTCCGTTCGACGTTTTACTCGTGATAATCAAGTGTCTATCGAATTTGACCCGTTTGGTTTTTCTTTGAAGGACCTCAAAACTAAGAAGACACTATCTCGCCACAATAGTACCGGGACTCTTTACACGTTCACGCCGCCTCAACTGCCGCCTCAAGCCACCTTTATTGCTTCCCACCACCTACCTTGGCATGATCGTTTAGGACATCCCGGGGCGCAAGTTCTAGATATTTTGAATCGTAATTTTAATTTTCAATGTAATAAGGACAAAAGTCACAATCTTTGCAATTCTTGTCAACTTTCGAATAGTAAAAGATTACCGTTTTATTCATCTAATACCTTTACTTTTGCTCATTTTGATATTATTCATTGCGATTTATGGACTTCACCAATCACGAGTAAAACAGGATATAAGTATTACATGGTGCTAATTGACAACTTCTCACACTTCGTGTGGGTTTACCCCCTAAAATACAAATCCGAAACCTTTCCTACTTTTGCCAAATTCCATCAATTAATCCTTACCTAGTTTCACCGTAAAATAAAAACCTTTCAATGTGACTTAGGGGGTGAATTTGACAATTTAGCATTTAAAAATTTTGCACAACAACATGGTTTGCTTTTTCGATTTTCGTGCCCTCAAACATCCTCTCAAAATGGAAGGGCAGAACGTATGATTCGCCGCCTGAATGACATTATCCGGGCTCTCTTAATTCATGCGAATCTACCTCCTTTGTTTTGGGTTGAAGCCCTACACACGGCCACTTACCTACACAATATCTTACCAACCAAACGCCTAAATTTTTACACACCTACCTTTGCCCTTTACCTTCGTCACCCTGATTACGAACACTTACGAGTGTTCGGATGTGCGTGTTACCCTAACACATCCGCTACCCAGCCTCACAAACTTCACCATCGGTCCATGCGTTGTATCTTCCTCGGGTATCCACCCGACTTCCGTGGCTACCGGTGCTTGGACCCTACCACAGGTAAGGTTCATATTTCTCGTCATGTGACTTTTGACGAGGCCGTGTTCCCGTACACACGTCCGACTCATCCTATCACCTATGATTTTTTGGACGACCCCACCCCACCCGGCTTCACTTTTCATCGGCCAGTTACCCAGTCCGTAACCCAGCCCGTAACCCAGCCCGTAACCCGGCCTGTTACCCAGCCTGTAACCCCATACCCGTTTACTTACTCACGTCGTCCCCGTGCCATCCCAGCCCAGACCCAAACCGGCCCATCTAATCCTACCCCCTCAACAGCAGCCCAAGCCCAGACTCAACCCACCGGTCCGATTACAAACCAACACCCGATGACAACTCGTTCCAAATCCCGGTCCAACCCTTCGGCCATACACCGCACCCTTAACCTTTCACCGGTTCCTACCTCCTATTCTAAAGCCCTAACTGATCCTAATTGGTTACATGCTATGCAAACCGAGTTTACGGCATTACAGGATAATGAAACATGGGAGCTTGTTCCCCGCCCACTTGACCGTCCCGTCATTCGTTGCATGTGGTTATTTAGGCATAAATTCAAATCGGACGGATCATTGGAACGGTATAAGGCTAGGTTGGTGGTTAATGGAAATTCCCAAACAGTCGGTGTTGATTGTGATGAGACATTTAGTCCTGTGGTCAAACCGGCCACTATTCGCACAGTTTTGTCTCTTGCAGTGTCTCGGGCTTGGCCTATTCATCAACTTGATGTTAAGAATGCGTTTTTACACGGGGAACTACATGAGACGGTCTTTATGCATCAGCCACCGGGTTTTTATGATCGACAATTTCCTAATCACGTTTGTCGTTTGAAGAAATCACTTTATGGTCTTAAACAGGCACCAAGGGCCTGGTACACCCGGTTTGCTAATTTTATCACTTCCAAAGGGTTTCGTAGCAGCACTTGCGATCAGTCATTATTTGTTTATCAACAGGACCCGTCTAACATTGCGTATTTATTGTTATATGTGGATGATATAGTTCTCACAGCTTCTAATGATCGTCTCTTAAACAACATCATTAGCACACTCTCTCGGGAGTTTGCCATGACTGATCTGGGCAGGTTACATCATTTTTTGGGGATCAAGGTTACACAACAGAAGAATGGTATTTTCTTGTCTCAGGCTCAATACGCAAAGGACATAATCGCCCGTGCTTCGATGTCCTCCTGTAAACCGTGCTCAACACCGGTTGATCTTTCGTCTAAGTTGAGCGCTACTGATGGGGCTTTGTTCTCGGATCCAACACTGTATCGGAGTTTGGCAGGTGCATTGCAATATTTAACGTTTACTCGTCCGGATTTGTCTTATGCGGTTCAGCAGGTGTGTCTCTTCATGCATGAGCCTCGCGATCCTCACTTCGCATTTATGAAACGTATCATCCGTTATCTACAAGGTACAATTGACTATGGCATACGGACCCTGCGATCAGCTTCTTCTGATTTGGTCGCCTATTCTGACGCTGATTGGGGTGGCTGCCCAGATTCCAGACGCTCCACATCGGGTTATTGTGTGTTCCTTGGTGACAACCTCATCTCATGGTCAGCTAAACGTCAGCCTACTGTATCCCGATCCAGTGCGGAAGCTGAGTATAGGGGGGTTGCCAATGCCGTCGCTGAAGCGACGTGGATTCGAAATTTGCTGTTCGAACTTCACAATCCTTTAACGCGTGCATCAGTGGTTTTTTTGTGACAATGTCTCAGCGGTGTATTTGTCCAATAATCCGGTTCAACATCAACGGACAAAACACATCGAGATTGACATACATTTTGTACGCGAGAAGGTTCGTCTTGGGCACATTAAAGTTCTTCATGTCCCCTCCTCTATGCAGTACGCGGATATATTTACCAAGGGATTATCTCGTGAGCTATTCCAATCGTTTCGGTCCAGCTTGAGCGTTTGTCCTCCGCCCGCTCAAACTGAGGGGGTGTCTTAGCCAGCCGATTATCATCAGAAAATTAGGAATAGATTGTATTGTTAGTTAGAGATAATCTTTTGTATTTATTTGTGTATATCCTTTCCTTATTTCTTGGTTGTATCATTCCCTATATATATGGCCCTTTGTTTATCAATAAGATCATTGAGAATTGCAGCCTAATTACTTTTATTTGTAAGTATATCTAATACTAATAACTATCCGTAAGGGACATAGTGTGATGGTAAGGACCAAAGGTGCCTCCTCTGTAATCATGAGATGGGTGTTCAAATTCTTCAAGATGCAAATAGATGAGTATTAGAAGTAAGTTAGTTTCTCATTCAAAGAAAATGTAATAGTTATAATTATGATGCAAAAATCAAAACAACTATCCTATTTAAAACAACAGGTACGAAAAAAACGTTGTGCCCATAGTAACCACTCTATATTTTGTTACATAGTTATTAAGTAGATATCGTACGTAATATGTAGACAGATACCCATAATCTGATACGTTCATGTATGTATATATACTAGACCTGAAGATAGAAGTGGCATTACAGATAACTTTGATTGCTTCAAGAAATGGTAAGATATGCTTATAGCATCAACATATCCATCCAAATTCACTACATTTACAATATTCCTCCTTGTCTTTGCAGGGTTTCTTGATGGTAATCCTGTTGAGTTTTGTTCACATTTTGTTTGAACCAAAAACAGCAAGTGCAACCACTTTTGATGTAACATCATATGGTGCAATAGGAGATGGGAATACATATGACACCGAGGTATATATACACACACGTACATATACAGGCTTATGTTCTTTTTCTAATTATGTTCACAATATATAGGCTTTTGTTAAGGCATGGGGGGATTTATGTGGAGATACTTCAGCAGATCCAACACTGATCATACCATCAGACAAGACGTTCCTAATACAATGTGTGTCATTCGTCGGTCCATGCAAATCTTCTAGCGTTCATATTCAGGTGCAATCAAACTCAACCCAACGATCATTTGTGATTTTGTGTTTTCTAGGGTCTGATTATGAACGTTTATTATAATGTATAACGTTATTTAGTTTATTATGATTTATTACAATCGATGCTATATTTTAAATATGTTTTGTGTTTGTAGCTTTTGGGCGACATTACTGCACCAAAGAGTCGAGATGGATGGAAAGGTTGCGATACCGGTTATCTTATGTTTTTTAAATCGGTTCAAGGACTCATCGTAGATGGACCTGGCAAAATTGATGGCCAGGGTTCCGTCCGGTGGCCACCATCCAATGTTACGGTATTCAATTTTTTTTTGAACAACTTTCTTTTATTTCCTGATGTCTGTATGACTTGAACCCAAAACATCCCCTCCCAAAGTGTTTAAAGGCTTTAACTTTACCTATGCACCACCACTCCGTTAGTTATATAGATATGTGTTATTATTTTACTTGTTTTGTTACTAATGCAGCAGGTCAACAGTCCACATTGCGATAATTGCCCAATGGTATGATGTTTTTTTCTTTATAATTTACACCAAATGGTAATTATATTAAACAAAAAAAATATCTCACCTTTAAATGGTGATTTTTAGTTGTTACGTTTTGAAAATTGTGACGGGCTACAACTAGAAGGTTCAACGTATACAAACAGTCCGCAGAGCCATGTCAGGATCGAGGGTTGTAAAGGCGTAGATGTCGGAAATATTCATATTTTAGCACCTGAACATAGCTCAAATACTGATGGAATCGACATCAGTTGGTCGTCACACGTTAACATCCATGACTCTGCGATTGAATGCGGTTTGACATCAAGAAATTCCTAGTTTCTCATATGGTAAAACATTTTAATGTGCGTGATCTTTCTAAAATTACCTTAAAAACAGGTGACGATTGTGTGGCTATTAATGGTGGCACATACGACATTAATGTAACCGGTATCACGTGTGGACCTGGTCATGGTATAAGGTAACAATATCTCATTCTCTTTTACACCCTCTCATTGACGTCAGACTCATAAAATCATTTGGATGGTGTTAATAAATATAACTATTTATATTTTTATAAATTATTTTTAATATATAAGCGAGATGAGTCATACACATGCTTGTTTAAGCTCTAACCCAAGCTCGGCTTGTTTCAAACTATATTTAGACTATGGGGTATGGGGCGGGGGTTGGGGTTGGGGTGTGGGTTGGGTACAAACGCCAAAGTCACCACCCCGGGTGGGCTTGGGTTTCGGCGTGGCCCCTTGGGCGGGGGTTTCAGCCCGGGCGTTGGGTTGGCCTAGCGGTCTTCCGTGGCCGGGTCTCATTGGCTGGGTTGGCTAGGCTATAGGTGGCTAGGAATTTTTTTTTAATTTTGTGTGTATCTATCTATTATACTAAAGCAAAATAGATGTTGACTATTTGACCATGACTTGGCACCTTTCTTTGGCCAGATAATTGGTTTTTTGGGCGGCATTTTCATCATCAATATATTTCCTTCAATTATCATTCAATGCTCTTCATTACCCCCAATAATTTCCCACCGCCTTCTATCTTCATCTTCTAATTTAACCTACATATACTTCGTCCGTTTCTTCATCTTCTTCATCTTCTTCGCACGATTTCTCATATTTTTCGCTGAACCATATCCAAATCTGTAAGTGTATATTGTTAATTCTTAGTTTAATCGTTATTTTTTTGTTCGGAATTTTAAGTATTTTTTCAAAAACTATTTTCCTGTTCTATAAACCCTAGCTTTGATTTTGTTATATTTTTATGTTGTCTATACAGATCTGTGTGGATAATAACTTTTGTTATGTTTTTGATTATTTTTTTGAATAAATATTTGGTCTGTTGTAGAAACCCTAAGTCCGATATCTAATCCAGATCTGTGTTTTATGTTTATTAAAATTTTGTTATTGATGTTCAATTTGATGTTTACTCATATTCCTAAATCCGATTGTAATGTTTGATTTAACATAATTTTATTTTTATAATTGAATTTGATGTTTACCCTAATTCCGATTGTAGTTACAGATCTGTATGTTATTGTTATTGAATTTGATGTTATTTTTATGCAAATCCCTAAATCTCAATTTTAATTAAAATAATGTTTAATTTTTTTGGAAGCTGTAATCTATGCACCATAGATTATTTGAGTACATTCTTTTAAATGTGTTTGATTGTTTTTTTAATTGATATTTGTTATTTTATATTAATCCTGTATCTGACTTTCATTCAAAAACTGTTGATTTTGTTAGTATTAACATTACGGATGTTTTCCATTATTAATCCTGATTTATTTCAATGCATTATTATTTTTAAATGTGTTTCATTTTTTGGTTGATTGATCGTTTTTATTTTGTATTAAGGTTGTATCTGAAATTCATTCAAGATCTGTTTATTTTTTAGTATTAACATTACGGATGATTTCCATTACGGATGATATTGAATGCATTCTTTTTAAATTTGTTTGATTGTTTGGTTAATTGATCGTTGATATTTTATATTAACCCTGTATCTTAATTTCATTCAAGATCTGTTGATTATTGAGTATTAACATTACGGATGATTTCCATTATTTATCCTGAATTATTTGAATGCATTTTTTAAATGTGTTTGATTGTTTGGTTAATTGATCGTTGTTATTTTATATTAACCCTGTATCTTAATTTCATTAAAGATCTGTTGATTTTTGAGTATTAACATTATCATGATTTACATTATTTATCCTGAATTCTTTTTTTGTCATTCAAACCTGTTGTTGTAGGTTTCCAATATGCCTGGATCTTCTTCGTTAAGGTATGTTTTTCATTCAAGATCTGTTTATTATTCGTGGACAGTGTCAACAAGTAAGGTTAATTCAAACTATGTATTTTCACAAGGTTGGACTCAACTTTGCAACGATCTTGGCGTTCAAGAAGATGATTTACTGGTTTTTGAAAAACTTACTGATGTTATGTTTGGATTAACCGTGTATCGAGATGAGGTTGAGATAAGGTTAAGCAAGAAGGTTGAATCTGATGATGATGATGATGTATTTCTGATATCTAAGGCCAATTACTGTAAAGCGCTTCTTAAGGTTCGAATTTATTAAGTATTAAATTTTGTATCCTTTTTTATTCTTCTTTTAATTTTTTTTCAATATGATGTTTGCAGGACATAGAGGAAGATGATAACCAGCCCACTTCTGATCAAAGTCCATCAGGAACAATCCCGCCACGTACACCGAAGAAGGTTCATGTTAAAGAGACGTTGAAAGTAGGTGATGGTTTACATTTCAAGACAATGCAAGATGTAAGTTTACCACCACTATTATATATTTATATTAATTTATTAGTTATGATAATTGCGTATTATAAATCATGTTTATAAATGAGAACTTCAATTAACTCATACGAACGTTAGTACTGAATTGAAACCTACTGTTGCATCTATATCATAACTGTTATAGGCTGATTTTGGTTTTTTGTTTTGTACAAACACATTGTTTAATCAATTTGCTGTTTAAGTAATTTAAATGAAATTGTTTCAATGATCATATTAGTTGTATTAGAGGTTTAATAACTACATTGTTTATTTCCTAGGTTTACCAGTCAAATATTATTTAAATACTGATGACATTTTACAATAAATTTAATAACTTTAGTATATTACAAAAATAACATGCAGCTTTATTAGATCAAATTCAAAGTCTGTTTGGGATGTATGTTAGCCGTTTTTTTCTGAAAATATATTACATTTTGTATATGTAATATGATGCAGGATAATTTTAGTTTTAAATTTATAAAACATATAAGATGTAACATATTGGATGTGCTAACTCTATTCTTTCACAACAGGTTAAAGGAAAGGGAAAAGGTAAACGTTTTGTCGACCGATCCGACACAGTTGAGAATTTGAACAAACAATGCAAAGGCCGAAAACGTTATACAACATCTGGTCAAACTGTCAAGGTATTAAATTTTTTATGTATTTTTATTAACTTTAGTGATATCCGTTTTTATTGTCATTGTTTGCTTAGGTATATTCATAAGGTTTGATAGAAAATTTATAATTTCTGCTGAATAACAAGTTTAAAATTTAAATTATTGATTCTTTGGTATTTTATTTTTTTGTGCTCAACTTGAATCTGTTGATATTCATGTTCAAGTAGAATGAATCCAATATTAATTTAGTAAAAACTGAATACGTTTAGAATCAATGTTCTTAATTGTTTATAAGTCGCAGAAAGTGTATATATTTTGTGTAACATTGTTTAAGTAAACTAATAGTTTTTCAGCCAAATCAGTATGTTATCCATCTTCATACATAGTATTTGTACAAGATTACTTTAATTGTACAATATATACTATATTTGGTGTTAACTACCTCTATATATTTATTTAATTAAACAAGGCAAAGAAACGGTTATCTGATGTTCAAAATGTGAAGCATCGAAAGAAGGTTACAAGGAATGCAAGCAAAGTTTCCGCTGTCGTCATGGATCCTGAATTCTTCAACTTTAGTCGTAAAGCAGAATATAGGCTGGTAGGTTTTTTTTTAAATGATTTACCATCATATATATTTTTTTTTACTTTTCTATATTCACTTGTATTTTGTTTTCTTTCAACGCATTTAGCGGCTTCCTGTTGAGGTTGTAAAAAGAGCAGGCCTGTCTGAAAGCTTGCAACCTTTATCTGTGCAAGACATGAATGGTGATGTTGAAGTTTATGAAACAAAGACAGAGTTAAACGGTGGTACGTTACGTTACGCCGTTGATGGTTGGAGGAAATTCATGGAAGATAACCAGTTGCAGCTTGGACACATGCTGCACTTCACATATGTAACTTCTCAGAGGAAGATTGTGTTGAAAGATGTAACTTCGTTTTAAGGAAGACTGGTATATATTTTGTTTAAAACAGCTATGGTTTGGTAAGTTGTTTGTTAGTCTTTTAAATATATACATTTTGGTGGTTTGGTTGATGAACATGATAACTTTGCTTACTTTACTATGGTTTAGTTTATTTAGTTGTTTTGTAATGATACCAATAACTTATTTTGTAATACGTCCAATGTTGTTAGTGTTTGATATGTATATTTTAGTAAGTATTTACAATCTTCACATTTACACAATTCAAATTTTTTATTTAATTTGAAAGATGTGATCAATCTCATCTTCCTTAAAAAAATATTGAATATAAGGTAAGTAAATTTATTTATGGAAATCTATATTACAATTTAATCACTTCCAAAAGTAACATATTACATAAATATATTTCCATTTTTTTTCATATTCTATCTCTATATATTGAAATAGAGTTGTTTCAATTTTTTACTTCTATATCACCCTTTCATTTCATATTGGCTTATTCAATAAGAATTCATCTAAACACGTTTTGTTCCGTTGATAATTTGCTCCTGGTGAATCAACCTTTGAACTCGGTTAGTTTGTTCACTTTGTATTTTAATTTATTGTTATTCTAACGATTTAACATTTTATTTGAACTTTTATGTTTTTTTTTCTCAATATTTGTTTTCGCATAGTATCATTCACTTAAGTTATATGCTCTGATTATAACGTATCCTTATAGTAATATATATATATACATATATACACAAATCATCTTTGTTATGTATTTCATATGTTTTTCCTTCCCATGTAGTTCTGATCATGGAAGCTATTGATTATGACACCTTAGTCGTAGAAGTTTTGTCTAGGCTCCCTGCAAAATCAATTTGTAAATTCAAATGTGTTAGTAAAGCATGGTGTGCAGAATTATCAAGTAATCAGTTTGCCATTTTGCATTGTTTAATGCTTAATAAAGCTAAAAATCGGAAGCTAATATCATTGAATGATATGTCAATAGATGTTGATAATGTAATCTGTGGCAAGATTGAATTTGGTTCAACGAAAAGTATATCTTTTCCTTTCGAGACTCCACCATTGTCATTACGTTTTCTTTCTTCTCTCGACGGACTTTTATTAGTTTACTGTCTTAGAAGACTTATCATTTGGAATCCAACTACTAATTGGTATTCTATTTTATCTGATGACTACCCTATACATGGATACGATCACGAATATGATACTGGTGCTATCTACTACGATCAATCTAACGACCTTAAAGTACTCCACATCAAACGTCGATACAATAATGTATTTGCAAGTGTATATTCTAGAAGTTTTGGTATATGGAGAGATGTCGAATTCATTAATGGAACTAACTTTGGTTCACGTTCTTATGCGTGGTCTGTTGGAACACTATCCGCCAAGACTGTATACTTCATTGTTTCACAATCTTGGTGCGTAATTGGAAAGAAGTTTATAGTTGCTTTTGATGTTTTATCTGAAACATTCAAACTTATTAATTTTCCTTTGAGTAAAGATCTTATTCCTAGCCAAGGGCATCTTATCACATTAAACCGGAATATTCACATGTTTGTTGTTTCCGAACCTGAAGAGCTTATTGTTGAACTCTTCAAACTCGAAGGTGAAGTATGGAATAAGGTTTTATCTTTTCAGAATTCTCAAACAGTTTCTTTCCAAAGTAGGCGGCACCAACCACATATAATGGAGTACAACACATGGATTTTAATGAGTGAATGGGGACATATGGTTACCGTTAAATTAACCGGCGAAGAGTTAGATTATTTACAAGATGTTGATACATTTAATGGAGTTAACGGAGCGTTATTCATAGAGACTATTATTTCTCCTTTTAGTTAGAAGTTATATAATTTTTTTTGTTTCTGTTTTTATTGTTCCCAAGTACTTACTTTATTTATATTAATTCTTTGTTTTATTTTGTTTTTATAAATTATGATGTTTTCCATATTATTTTTTGTTCATTAATGTGAATTCATTATATTGTTGATATAGATTGGTGTGCAACTGTTTTTTCTTTATATCCGTTTACATAAATTTTATGATTTATGAGTCAGTATAAAATAGAGATCGATGTACACTATTACCACCATAATGGTTTGTTAGATTTTATATATGAATCTGGTTTCATTAAATATTACTTAACATGTGATCCAACATACCAACTATTTAATGTAACACTTTTTTTTTATTTAAATTTCCAGCAATGCCTAAACGACCAAAGACTGATTCCGTATACAATGACATTTATAAAGAAAATACTCAGGATGGTATGTTATTTAAAGGTTTTCAGTTTTTTCCTATTCATTCCTAAAAAAACGATTACTTTAAAATTAGCGGGCGCATGATAATTAGTTTAACAACTATATGAGTATATATATATTTTTTTTATGTGCAGTTCAGCGGATTGGAAACACATCCACCGACATTGTTAAAGGTATAACACTAATTCTTTCATTATCCAGTTCGATTCTTTTACGCCTACTTAGTTAGCTAACTATTATACTCGATTTGTTGATTAATTCTTCCATTTTTTTATTTATGTCTCTTCAAAGTTCGACGAGGCAGAAGACCTTTATCAAGCATAACCAATGGTATTATTTTAGCTATATATTTTTTATAACAAATTGAAGATTATCCTTTCTTGATTTACAACTAACTATTTTGATTTGTTTTTGTTTGTTGATTATAATTTTTGTCAATATGTATATGATTTTCTGTTAGTTGTCCTCCCAAGTGTTACTCAAGACGAGGCATCTCACAGAAGGAAATTAAGAAAATTATTATTAGATAATAAGAGATCAAATGGGGGAACTACATCGTCATCCCTCAATATTGTATCCACCAATATTAATTCCACTTCCACTCCGTGTGTTACACAACATCGTCCAGTTCCTGATGGTATGTTATTTTAGACGCTATACATTGGTTTAATTTTTTGTATATTATTTTAATTACGTTTAGAAATAATTAACTTTTTTATAAATACGTGACAATGAATTTATTTGGGATGCTTTAATATTTTCTATTATTGACTATGATTATACAAAACAAGGATAGAGATAGCATGCGATTACCTAGATCTATTATTGACAAAAGAAGATCTACTACTATAGGTGTTACATCGGATAACATAGTCAACAAAATTGGTTGTCACAATTTTGAATCCACTCATGATGTGGCTAATAATGTTACTCCAAGTCCGTCAAGTATGGTAACAAGTAAGTAATTTTTTAATTATTGTTTTTTTTTATGTTTGTATTGTTTTGCATCGATATTTTGAGTATGTTTTTTGTCAATTGTACTAGGTAACATTAGTTGTAGTACCAGCAACCGGACAACGAGAGAAAATGGTTTTCGAATTAATAATTCAACTGGCATCACATCAACCACCTGCACATCATCATTGAACTGTAATTTGCAAAGGCTATCATCTGGGAAACGTAAGTTGGTATCCAAACCACGTATTTCATCTCCTATACCAATGATCGACTTGACCACAGAGGAAACCGTAGAACGAGATCCTTATAAAGGTGTTTCCACAGGTTAGGTTTGGTGATAAGTAGTGCTACATAGTGTAAAAATACCAAGTCTTAAATACGTATATCTTATTATTGTAATGAATGTTGTATATATAACTCTAATGTTGTACGTTTTAACAGATTATTTTGATCATGGTGATCAAGTTATTACTTGTGAAGTTTGTTATGCAAAGTTATGGGATGCAGAGAAAGGAAGTGGAAGAAAAGAGGGTGGCAAAATATGTCATATGTTATGTTGTGGTTATGCCAAAGTTGTGTTACCTGATTACAAATCTGCGACACCTTATTATAAAAGTCTATTCATGTCCAATGACAATGAAAGCAGGCACTTTTTGAAGAACATTCGACGTTACAATTCTATGTTCGCGTTTACGTCAATGGGTGGTAAGGTTGACCAGACCGTTAATACTGGTAACGCTCCTTTTTGCTACAGAATTAGTGGTGAAAATTATCATTCTATTGGTAGTCTTGTGCCAGAAAACGGAGGGAAACCTAAATTTTGTCAGTTATACATATACGATACAGAAAATGAGTTGGCAAACAGGTAATCAATTTTTAGGTACCATTCATGAACTGATTTTTTTAATAACATTTATTTTAATTATATATTTACTTACTATTTAAATTTTATGAAACAGGTCTTCAGACGATGCTTCCTCATCAACATCTTCAGACGAAACTGATAATAAGCTGATACAACAAATCAAAGCAATGTTGGATGCCAACAATGTGCTTGTGAAAATTTATAGGATGGTTAGAGATTGCTTCCAACAGAATCCTAATGCTACTTTAAAGCTTCGCCTTATTGGGAAAAGAGAACAAGATGGTCGGACTTATAACTTACCTACTTCCTCCGAGGTTGCTGCTCTTATTGTTGGAGATATTGATAATGCTCTTGAGAATAGAGATATCGTTGTCGAGACACAATCAGGGTCATTAAAAAGAATAAGTGAGTTGCATCCGTCCTATCTTGCACTTCAGTATCCTATTTTGTTCCCATATGGAGACGACGGTTACAGAATTGACATACCCCATAGGTGTGTCATTGATGTTACTAACAAGAAACGTACGAATTGTACTATGAGAGAGTTTTTTGCGTATCGTGTACAATATCGTAGTAACCAGTTTTCATTGATTCTAAATTCTCGACGGTTATTCCAACAATTCTTGGTTGATGCTTATACGATGATTGAGAGCGAGCGACTTAACTTTATAAGATTTCAGCAACATGATCTCAGGTCTGATACATACGAGAATATTCGAAAACTAAGATATAACGGCCAACAAGATTTGTCTAAGGTTGGAAAACGTATTTTCCTTCCATCTTCGTTTACAGGCGGGTCACGATATATGATGCAAAACTATCTTGACGCTATGGCCATTTGTAAATGGTATGGTTATCCCGACTTTTTTATAACCATTACCTGCAATCCCAAGTGGCCGGAGGTTCAAAGGTTTCTTAAGGACACAAATCTTAAACCGGAGGATAGGCCTGATATTTTATCGCGAATCTTTAAAATAAAGCTGGATGCAATTTGTAAAGATTTGAAAGACCGTCATTTGTTTGGAAAAGCTTCAGCTGGTATGTTATTAAATTTTCTATTTTGAACATGATATAAATGATAATTAACAGTTTCTTACCTTTTTGTGTAGTTGTATACACTATTGAGTTTCAGAAGCGAGGATTGCCTCATGCGCATATGTGCTTATTCATGGAGAATGATTACAAACTTCCAACTGTAGACCATGTTGATCAGTTTATTTCTGCAGAAATCCCTGATATAAACCAAGACCCGGAACTATATACGCTTGTGAAAGACCATATGATTCATGGTCCATGTGGTAACGCTAGAATGAGCTCTCCATGTATGGTTGATAGAAAATGTTCAAAAGGTTTTCCCAAGAAATTTCAAGATCACTCAACCTTGGATTGTAACGGATTTCCCTTATACAGAAGAAGAGATGACGGTTCCTTCGTTTTAAAAAATAGAATTGAGTTAGACAACAGAAGTGTTGTACCTTACAACAAAAAACTTTTGAAAAGGTATCAGGCGCATATAAACGTTGAATGGTGCAACCAAGCGGCGTCAATAAAGTATTTGTTCAAATATATTAATAAAGGTCCTGATAGAGCAACAGTTGCTGTGGTTCCGAGCAATAATGAAAACGAGCAAGCAGAAAATGATGAAATTAAAGAGTATTATGATTGTAGGTATATCTCGGCTTGTGAAGCCTCTTGGAGGATTTTTTCGAATGAAGTTAATTATAGGAGTCCTTCGGTTATGAGGTTGCCTTTCCATCTTCCTGGACAACAAACAGTTTGTTTCGGTCCTGATGAAGATATTAATCAGGTGCTAAACAAGCCATCTGTGAACTCATCAATGTTTTTGTCTTGGATGCAACGTAATCAAGATCCTAACGACACTGTTGCACGTACACTAACATATGTACAGTTTCCACGTTTTTATGTGTGGAAGCTTGACCAGCGTATATGGGTTCCCAGAATAAAAGGAAAAACAATTGGCAGAATTCATTCCGTTTCTCCGTCTACCGGTGAAGCATATTATTTAAGAATTCTTCTTAACAAAGTTAAAGGACCAACATCGTTTGATGATATTAAAAAAGTTAATAGTCGAGTGTACGATACTTTTAGAGATGCTTGCTATGCGCTTGGTTTGTTAGATGACGACTCGGAGTACATTGAGGCCATCAAAGAAGCAAATATATCAGGTAGCACAGGTTATATTCGCAATTTATTCGCGACCATGTTACTGTCAAGCACTTTATCTAGACCTGAAGTAGTCTGGGAAAGCACATGGAAGTATATGACAGATGATTTTCTGTACAGATTCTCAAAGTATCATCGTGTTTCAGGTAAAATTATAAATTTCATATTAGGTTTTTGTTACAGTTACTAAAAATTTACCAATAAATTTATATGTGGTTCTGATTTTTTCACAGGTTTATCAATTCTTGATGAGCAACTAAAGAACTATGTTTTATGCGAAATTGAGAAGTTTTTAACTCGAAATAATTCATCGCTTCGAAGATTTGTATCAATGCCTTACCCGGATACTTCATCTTTAGATAACTTTCGATGCCGATTTATTAACGAAGAGCTTGCATACGACAGAACAGATTTACAAAATGTTTATCAAGGTCAGGTCAATTTGTTAACGGATGAACAACGTTTAGTGTATGAAGAAATTATGAACGCAGTCGATGGAGACAATGGAGGAGTATTTTTTGTTTACGGTTATGGCGGGACTGGTAAAACATTTTTATGGAAAACATTGTCTGCTGCAATTAGGTCAAAAGGTGAGATCGTATTAAATGTTGCATCTAGCGGAATTGCATCATTGCTGTTGGATGGAGGAAGAACGACGCATTCTAGGTTTCATATACCTTTGAATCTTAATGAGGATTCCGTTTGTCACATTAAACCTGACGATGATGTAGCTAAATTACTACAACAGACCAAACTCATTATATGGGATGAAGCTCCTATGGTTCATAAACATGCATTTGAGGCTTTGGATAGAACTATGCATGACATTTTCAATATATCTAATTCATCCAGGTCTGATGTTGTATTTGGAGGAAAGGTTATTGTATTTGGTGGTGATTTTAGGCAAATATTACCTGTTGTTCCAAACGGTGGACGACAAGAAATTGTGAATGCCTCATTATGTTCGTCTTATTTGTGGAGGAAGTGTAAGTTGTTAACGTTAACTAGAAACATGAGGTTAACCGTTGGAAGACCGTCATTTGAAGTTGAAGAGATCAGTAATTTTGCAAAATGGTTGTTGGACGTTGGTGAGGGAAATGTTGGTGGTTCGAATGATGGAGAAGCAATAATTGAAATACCACATGAGCTTTTAATTGACAGCACATCTGATCCAATTTCTAGCCTAATTGATTTTGTCTATCCGTCAATCTTGGATAACTACAATGATCGTAATTACTTTAGTACCAGAGCTATACTTGCGCCTAAGAATGAGGTTGTTCACGAGATTAACGACAGATTGTTGGCAGTTTTCCCAGGTGAAGAAAAAGAGTATCTTAGTTCTGACAGTCTATGCCCTACTGAAGATGGCAATGTTGATCAGCAAAAAATATACTCACCCGACGTGCTGAATGGTCTTAAAGTGTCTGGTTTACCAAATCATAGGTTAGTGCTTAAAGTTGGTGTTCCAGTAATGTTGTTGCGAAATATTGACCAACGAAATGGTTTGTGTAACGGTACAAGGTTAAAGGTGACAAAACTTTACAGCCGTGTTATTGAAGCGGAGATAATTTCAGGTGCAAATATTAGTTCTCGGACATTCATACCTAGAATGAATTTGGTACCTTCGGACAGAAAGATTCCTTTTGCATTTCAAAGGAGGCAATATCCAATAACTGTATGTTTTGCGATGACGATTAACAAAAGCCAGGGCCAGTCGCTATCTAAGGTTGGTTTGTACTTAAGACAACCAGTTTTCACACATGGTCAATTGTACGTAGCTTTATCCAGGGTTACAAGACGAGATGGAATCAAGTTACTAATACTTGACAATGAAGGCAGGCCTACAAATAAAACAATGAATGTTGTATATAAAGAGATATTCAATGGATTATGAGGTTTTTATGTTTATCATCTTTTTATCTTACTTCACGTACTTTGTATCATTTTTGTTTATATTCGAAGAAACCTATAACGAAGTATTTACGCATTAAAGTATATTCAACAGAATTAGGATTTCTAAACGTGTCCAAAATTGTGTTGCCATTGTGACTTTTACATTGTTTAACGCTTAAACGTATGGTTAACAATCTTTTAATATTTTTGTTTCTAAATAACAGTTTAACGCTTAAACGTATAGTATTTCTATGTGTTTATTTAGTGTTTAGCCACCTGTGTATTACCCGGTTAATTAACCGAAATAAGTCAACTCTTTTTTTTAATTAGTTTTGGGAAATTATCAATTAGCACAACTTACCTTATGAATATTCTATCATTTGTTTATATTTGTTACATCTTCATATTATATTAAATAATTTTATTAAAAATTAATGATATATATCATTCCATATATAATTCGGTTATTTCAAGGAATTGACTATGTTAATATAGTAACGACTAATTACTTTCTTAATATATATCAAGGAATTGACTATGTTAATATAATTCGGATATTATTTAATGAATTTAATGGATTAATGGATTATATCTTATATATATCATATTCTTTAAATAAAATATCCTCATTAATTATAAAGTTTACCTTCCTATGCAATTATAAATAAAGCACATTTTAGTTGGTCAGATTATTTGTGTTGAGAGAAAAGGTAATTATCTCCAATTCGGAATTTCGGTTTTGTTATGTATCTTTCATTATGTTCTGTTTTTAATTTTCCATTCATCTTCATACGATTAAGTTATCCTCTATTATATGTTTTGTATATCATTCATGCAACTTCGTTGCTTAGTTCACAAATTCGAGTACATAATTCTCATCAATTGTTTCTTATGAAATATTTTGTAGGATGGAACGTCTTGAATTTCAAATGTTTGCTAACGAAATCCTATCAAGGCTACCAACAAAGTGTGTTGCTCGATTAAGATGTGTTTCCAAACAATGGCGATACGAATTGTCTTCACATTTGTTTGCGATTATTCACTATCGCCGTATCGCTCAATATGAAGGTCGTAAGCTTATCACGCTGAACAAGTCATCAATTGATCTTCATAACTTGATTAGTGGAAAGCTAGACATTTCTTCAAGGAAGATTATTTCCTTCCCTGTTGACACCTGTCTTTCAAATCTAACAATTATTGCTTCTGAATATGGTCTTTTACTGATCTCCATCCATTGGTTACCGAACGAATTGATTCTTTGGAACCCAACAACTAACCAATTTTTGAATTTGTGTGATAAGAAACCTAAACATTTTTTTGATTTTCAGAAAGATGCAGTTGGGATTTATATTGATTCATCTAACGATGTTAAAATATTACTTCTCCAACGTCGTAAGGATGATGTTGTACCGCGTGTGTACTCTCGGAACACATGTGAATGGAAAACTCTAACTTTCTTGAAAGGACCGGATTACGGTTCAAGTTTATATTGGTTGTCTTCCGGAACTTTATGCAATAATGTTTTATATTTTCCATCTCCACACTATTGGACGCCTGCTAAAAGTTATACGATTGCTTTTCATGTGGATTCTGAAACTTTCTCGAAGGTTTCCATACCACAATGTACTGATGTTATTGGTCGCCAAACCAGTTTTTTCAAAATCCGCAACACACTTCATATGTTTATTGTTGGAAACACCCCTGAAAAAAATGTGAAGCTATTTAAATTTGAAGACGAACTATGGTCAGAAGTGTCGTCTTTTACAAACGGAAATTCAATTTCATTTGATTCATGGCGTAACAAATTAGCTGAGAACAAAGGTGACACTTGGTCTTTTGAGATCGATCGCTGTGGTATTCTTGAGATACAAATTGGACTGAAAGATTTTCAATACTTACGAGACGCTGAGGCCTTTCGAGGACTATACAAAGTAGCATCGTTTGAAGAGACCGTTGTCTCACCTATTTAGTATTAATGAGTTGATGTTACCGATATTATTTTGATTTACTATCGATATTAACACTTTATTAAAGTGTCGTATTTCCAATTTCCAAATCATTATAAAATAAAAGATTTAAATATTTAGTCATTTCATAATTGTATTTAATGTTTTTTTTTTGTTAATTCTGTATTTATGATTTAAATATTTAGCAATCCGAACGAACCTATAATAAAGATTAAGAAGATAACATGTATTGGTGTGTGTTATATTACATTTGTAGTACCTCTTTACTTCCAACTTATATAAGCAATCCGAATCACATATAAACAACCACAACTTACTTTCTAAATATATATATTTAAACATTGATTATCAACAACTGTTTATACACGATACCAACTGTTAATTACATTATAAAATATGTTACGTGGTTCGATGATATAATATTAATTGTCTTTAACCTTAAACTACCTATGAACAAAATAAAACATTATATAAAGAATCCGATTCACATATAAACAACAACTTATTATGTAAATATATATACATACACATTCTTAATCAACAACCTTTTATAGACGATACCAACGTTACTTACATACAAAAGTATGGTTTTTTGGTTGATGATATAACACTAATTGTCTTTAAGGTTAACCACTGATTACATGTCCTAAACAAAAGTAAACATAACATCATAACCACTGATTACATGTCCAAAACAAAAGTGAACATAACATAAGTAGCATAAAAGAGTCGTGATTTCGAGTTCGCAAAAACCTTCATCATTAGCTTATAAATTTACCTTTTCAACCTGCAGTAACTTCATCCACGTCTGATAAGATCAGCAGATTTTCAGTGCTTACAAATTTGAAATGCATTGTGTCACCCAAACGAAGCCCATTCTCTTTCATGTACATTGGCCAACCTTCAATTGAATACCTCACATTATCTTCATTCTTTTGCCGCCTAATATTCATATCGATTGTTTTGCCCTTCATGTTCCTCAATTTTAACTCATGCACTTTGTTTTTGAATCCGCCAATTCTTACAACATTAGCAGGCAATCTCTGCATGAATATGATAATTAACAATTAAATCAGCCTTTTGAATGTTATAGTCTTACTGTTTATCAATTAGTATTTTTAAAACATACCATTCTGTTATCTACCTTCTGTGTAAATTCATAGTTACCATCTTTATCAACAGAATTCTTCCTTGCAACACGTTTGTAGGACCGAGTTTCGTGACCGAAACCATGATTCGTGTGAGATCGGTTCAAGACGGGAGAGATTAGAGATGATAAACAAACAACTTTGTATTAATCCGGTAGTAAAACATTACAAATCGGCCCGATTACATGATAACCGAACTAATACCAAAGAAGTATACATCCGGGGAGAGACCAAGTGGTGATCTCTCCCGGTGAGGTCTCAAACCTCCTAAAATCTCCTTATGTTACAAATGACAAGGGTTTTCTATTTATAGTCACACCCCTTGCCTTGCAAACACACACGGTCAAACAAATAACCCTCTCGTTTGACCACTTCAAACGAGCGGGTCAATACACGTTCGTTTGACCATTACACTAACTATTACATATTCAGCATAAAATAAATCTAATCTATTCGACAAGCATCGGACACAAAATCTGCATCAACAAATTCCCCCTTGTCCGTTGCTGTCGAATGCCGAAAATGCAACTGCAATCGATCTTCAGTCAAGTATTCATCTTCTCTGTGTTAACAAATTCCCCCTTGACCGATGATCCAGGTAAGTAGTATCTTGATGCTCCTTGTATAATATTTCCCCCTTAAAGTACGCGTATCCGTGTTGGGTGTTGTGCAATTTCCTCAATTGACCGATCTTCCGCTGATCTTCCAATACTCCAACCGGCATTTGATAAGGGTTCCAATCTTTAAGAACTGCATCAAGTCTTGATCTTGTCATAAGAACTCTATTTCATACAAGCATACTACATTGATAGAGATTTCTGGTGAACTGTCTTCTGTAAACCGTCTTTGTGGAATCGACCAAGTAATGCACTTTAATCTTCAGCATCAACACTCAGGAAAGTCAGCTAGACCAAGTGTATCCCTTGCAAACCCAACCAGCATGCTTAGTTGAACTACATCCAGATCTCATTGTCTCGCCTTTGTGAAGTTGACCACGTAATGCACTACGGATCTTCAGCATCAGTACTCAGGAAGTCAGCTAGACCAAGTACATCGTTTGCAAACTCAACGAATTGAGTTACCCCCAGATCCCTGTAAAATCCCAAAGAAACATCAAACCCAAAACCGAATCCTGCAGGCCTTCAGTCTTGAACTATCAGCTTTCATAAAGATTCCCCAGGTCTTCAGTGAACAGCGCTTTTGTAACTACTGTAGACTTTAGAAACCTGTATTTTTCCGTGCAAAACCCTTCACGCTGGCTGGAGAATTAATTAAAATCCTCAAATATGTGTATGTGCAAAACATTCCACGCCGAACCGATTGTATCACCAGAAAATCACAAACTCTACCACCTGTGATTGCGTTTAGAAATTTACCGAAGAAATTCAACATACGAAAATTTTTATCCCCCCATTTCTTTGGTAAAATCTCTAAACCTTAACAGATTCTTTCCACTTCAAAGAAACTGCCGTCAAATGTTCACCAATTCCCTCCACTGAGCGGAACTGTCGTCAATCTTCATTGAATGTTCTCGGTTCCGAAAAATCACGAAAACGACTTTCTTCTTTGCATATTCTAGTTGAATAAGAACGTCCCCTAGTACCCCGTAGGATCCGACTTGTATCCCTCCAAAGACTTTGTGAACTCGTTAGGACCGGTATTGACATTCTAGGTTCATTCATTCGTTACCAAATGCGAGAATATGACAATAAACAAAAAAGATTTCTTCGTTGCATATTCTAGTTGATAAAGAAATTTCGCCTAGTACCCCGTAGGATCCGACTTGTATCCCTCCAAAGACTTTGTGAACTCGTTAGGACCGGTATTGACATTCTAGGTTCATACGTTCGTCTTCAAATGCGAGAATATGACAATAAACAAAATGCTTTCGAACATTTACGAATAACCGGTAACAATCATAAACATTGACGTGCGGAAGTGAACATACCATTTTGTTTTTGGCCCATAATAGTCGCGTCACCATTTTTGACATTTGCATCGGTAACCGTGACTACCCCACATTTTTCAAAAATCAAGTTTTCATCATCTCTTGTTTTCATCATGCCGCAACATCCCGAAAATTGCTGAAATCAAACATTCAGCCGACAACATCTTCTAATTTTCGAAATCCAGCAACAATCGGGTCGAAAGATATCCTTCGAGGATCAGACTTTTCGAAAGATGGATCTGGTCGAAAGATATCCTTCGAGCTGATCAGACTTTTTGAAAGATGGATCAGGTCGAAAGATATCCTTCGAGGATCATCTTTCGAAGTTGTTGAGGGTTCCCACAAATATCTGGTATCTTTCGAAGTTGTTGAGGGTTCCCACAAATATCTGGTATCTTTCGATCCAGATCTGCATCCTTCGACCCAAGGTCTCATCTTTCGAGCACCTTTTTCATCTTTCGGGTCTTTAAGCAGCCACCAAGAACATCAAGAACACAGCGACTGTTCTTATGCAGATCTTGACGAAACACTTTGTATACAATTTTTGATGATGATAACTTGAATATTTAGGTGAAAAACATAAAACCCACACTCGTTTCAGCACAGATCTGAATATTCGGGTCCAGATCTGAGTTTTTCTCATTTTCACCCAACTTTTCTTCTTGAACAAAAAAACACGAAAATCACAGATCTAGAGCACATGCGACTTAGCAAACTGTTAGATTTACTAAATCGGGCACCATGGCTCTGATACCAATTGTAGGACCGAGTTTCGGGACCGAAACCGTGATTCGTGTGATTATGTTCATACACGGGAAGATTAGAGATGATAAACAAACAACTTTGTATTCGGTAGTATAACATTACAAATCGGCCCGATTAACAAGCTAACCGAACTAATACCAAAGGAGTATACATCCGGGGAGAGACCAAGTGGTGATCTCTCCCGGTGAGGTCTCAAACCTCCTAAAATCTCCTTGTGTTGCAAATGGCAAGGGTTTTCTATTTATAGTCACACCCCTTGTCTTGCAAACACACACGGTCAACCGAATAACCCTCTCGTTTGACCACTTCAAACGAGCGGGTCTATACACGTTCGTTTGACCATTACACTAACTATTACATATTCAGCATAAAATAAATCTAATCTATTCGACAAGCATCGGACACAAAATCTGCATCAACAACGTTTTTGTGCAACATCTAATATCTTCAATTCATTACCAGATGTATTTCTAATGTCTTTTTCCTAATTATTACAGAAACAAATAATGTTTAAAATAAAATATGTATTATATATCTTAATTTGTTTCTGTTAATCATAAATAAATGTTGTTATACGTACCAACCGGCTGCGTGTTCTTTTTCCAACTGTTGAAACAGTTTGCATTTCCACATCTGTTCCGCATATCAGCGCCTTACTGTCGTCTACCTTACAATATCCCTCAGTTTGTTTTCCTTTTTTCTTAACCTGTTAACACAACTTCTTATGTTTGACATCAATAACCAAGAAGTAAAAAATAAATATGGCTATACTTATTAAAATTACTACTCATGTATTATTATGATTCAAATTATTACATTTTTTTTTTGTTATTGGTTTATCTCTTCTCTCATAACACTCTTTGTTTCCACGTTCGAGACTTCTTCTCCACCAACGTTCTTATTAACCTCCTCTTTGTTACGACTTTCATTCATCTGTTTATTAAACATTGATACTTAATAAAATCACAAAAGCTTATTCTAATGTATATTAATCTACATAAATGGAAGCTCAGTACCTCACACATAAACTGACCAATTGAATCATCATCTCCACAGAAAGCCTGTCATACAATAACATACGTAAGTAAGTCGGAATTTTTTATAAACTCTTATAATTTAGTATAAAATACTTACAAAGTCAACGTTTTTGTAGTATGTGTCTTTAGGTATTTCCAGCACAGATTCATCATGACTTTCTTCTTTGATGTTCAGAACTAACTCAACTCCTCTACGATATATGTTTATCGTAAATGTGTCGTTGTCACTTTTCGTCAACAACAGTAAATCATCTTCTTCTATTCCAAGATCATGAAATAACTTCGGGCAACCTTTTGTAAAAACATAATTATCATTGATTTTTTCCGTCTCAACTTTCCAAGTATGACCTGCTGCATTTATGTTATAACAGTCGTTCACTGGTACGTACGTGTAACATTTTGTGACATAAGTTTCTGGAAGCACCTGAAAAGTAATGTTATATATTAGTGACATATATTTATGTAAATCATTTATATTTCAAGAATGACAAAATAAATATTCATTAAGAAATAATAGTATACTTACTATTATCTTTAAAATGTTGTAACGATTGAATGTTACAAAAGATTCACCACATATGTTTTCAACGAAGCAACTTATTTCCATACTGTTGTCCTCCATTATCCTTAATCGCAATATCGTCCTTTTTGTCAATTCAAGATCCCTTACTACATTACTCCATCCGTCGGTTATAATGGATTCCCCTCTTACACTTCTTAAAGAAACTGGCCAACTTCTACGACTTTCATGATTTATCATTACTTTTTTCCTTTGCCAATATTCTCCATATACATTCTTAACAAAATCAATTGGCAGCACCTGCGGTTAAATTTATGTTTTACATAATTTGTAATACAAGTTATATATATTATTTTGTAAGCTTTATACATACAAGTTTTAACGAGGATGGCTCTTCTAAGATTGCAATGCATGAGTGACTCATTTTTTAAATCTGCATTATACCAACATATGTTATAAACATTTAGTGTTGAACTTGAATCAATACATATATGTTCATATGAATAAGAAAATAACCTCTTAAACAAATTTTCACACACATTTTGCTGATACAATGACTATATACAATATACAATGACTATATACAATATACGTATAAACAAGACTAAAGCAACTTTTATCTGATCATTATATTTATATAGAATATTACAAATAATTAAATGTGTCAATTAATTTTTACCAAAAATTATCCTTTTATAGTGTTCAATATGAGTTAAATATAATCTTATATTGAATACAATTCCACAAAAAAAATTCTGGATCATAAATTTAAAATGATAATCATATCTATTCAATCATCCAAATCACACTATTAAGTAACATTTTTTTTCATAAACAGTATAATCAAAATCTATCAACCAAATCACAGTATTAACCGAAATTATATACACTCAAACACATGCAATACATATAATCCTTCTTAAATACATATAACATACAGAACTTTCAATATAACAAAAACCTAACTCTGATTTCATGTCTAATTCTTCATTAATCGTTGGAAATAAACACAATTCGTGAGTATTTTGTAATACAGATGATAAATTTAGTTGGTAAATCAAAGTAACAATCTTCTTACAACTGATCGGAGATGAAGTCGGAAGTTACCTTTACTAATTCTTTGAACCGCCCTTGATGTTTCTTGAAGCTTGTGAAGAAGGATAGCTGATTTTGCAGAACTTGATATGATATATTTGTAATGATGATTTTTTATTTAAATGTTATCCTCATATATATTTTCCGTAAACATTTATTAAAATAACAGTAAATTCGACGGTCATTTTTGGTAACCAATATTTACTTTTATATATTTTACTCAAACAATTTTAATAGCTATTGTTTTGTTTATTTTAGGATATAAATTTGTTATTAGATGTTTAATATTTTTACAACTAATTGTAAATCTATTTACAAGTATAGTAATGAACAACTGATTGTTTTTTCAATTGGTCTAAAACGAATTCGAAGTTATTTGTTACGAAACTCCAGCAACCATAAGTGTTAGAGTAACAGATTTTCAATTTATATTGAACATCCGAAAATCATATTTCTTACATACACATCATCGAACCCCTTTTTTTACATTTGTAGTACGATGAATTTTTTTTTTTTATATTTTAAATTCAAATTTATATGATAACAACGTATTTTGTTTTGAAAAAGTAAGAAACATATCATTAGGCATCATTGATCATAATATTCTGAGGTACTAAGTTTACCTTTATGTAGATTAAAATACATCATAATATTCGAACGAACCTGTAATAAAGTATTTACGTGTCAAAGTATAATTTATTTGTTGTTTAGCCACCCGTGTATTACACGGGTACTTAGACTAGTTTTTATAATAATTGAAAAAAAAAATTATAACACGTGGCCAACCTACGCGGGCTCGCCACGCCCCGCCATACTGACCCAACATACAACTGAACAGCGGTGCCCCTCAAAGTCCACGTATCAACCCATGCCCCAAACCCCCGCCCTACCATATCCCACAGTCTTAGTATGCAAAGCTATGTACATTTATTATCTATTTGTTAATAGTTAATGTATATACAATTATGGGTACATTTATTATTTATTCGTTAATGTATATACATTATTTATTAGTTAATAGTTAATGTGTATACAATTACGGGTACATTTATTACTTATATTAGTTAATGTATATACAATTATAATTATTTTTACATAATTATAATTCTAACATATAACATTAGGGCTGTAAACGAACGGAACGAACACGAACAAGGTCTTGTTCGTGTTCGTTCGTTAAGGAAATAAATGTGTTCACGAACGGTTCATGAACACTTACCGAACGAAATTTTATGTTCGTGTTCGTTCATTAAGGAAATGAGCGTGTTCGCGAACGGTTCACGGACACAAATAAATTTGGCAAACGCGACGAAGGATAAAGATAGATGGCCTAGAGACTAGCACTCGAACTTGAATCCCTTATTGTGGCACGGAGGTCAATCGTATTCGCCGATGTAAATAATGAAAAATGAAAGGATAATGATGCATAAACAAGGTGAAAGTGGGTTTCCTAGTTTAATTGTTAGGGTAATAAAATAAATAAAAGTTTAATAATATAAAAAGTACAAATAAAATATAAGAAAGTACAAAGATCTTCAATTAAAACACAAACATACGAATATAAACGAATGCAAATCAACGAATGTTCACGAACACTTTCACGAACACCTTACTGAACGTTCACGAACACAATCGAACGAACGAGACCTCTGTTCATGTTCGTTCATTTAATTAATCGAACGAAATTTCTTGTTTATGTTCGTTCGTTTAGTAAACGAACGAACATAAACGAACTTCCCACCGAACGGTTCACGAACTGTTCGCTGAACGTTCGGTTCGTTTACAGCCCTATATAACATAATATAATATTTAGTTATTAAGTATAATAATAATATATAACATTGTATAAACTTTATTCATTTTATCATAATTTTGTATACAGTAACTTTTATTATGCAAATATATATTAAATACAATTAAAACTTATCATATAAATCATGGGATCATCTGGCTCGACCTTGAGGTTGTTTAAACTTGGCCCGATATTGATGCCAGACTCATAAAATCATTTGGATGGTGTTAAATAAATATACCTATACATTGTTAATATATAAACGAGATGAGTCATACACATATTCGTTTAAGCTCAAACTCAAACTCGGCTTGTTTCAAACTCTATTTAGCATGCGAAGCTGAGTACATTTATTATTTATCAGTTAATAGTTAATGTATATACAATTTTGGATACATTTATTATTTGTTAGTTAATAGTTAACAAGATGTCTTTCCCACCGTTTCCTCCCAAATCGGAAGGAAAGAAAAATTAAAAAATTTAGCTTAATTTTCCTTTCATTTCCTTCCTTAAATGAAACTCGGGAACACGACATGTTTTATTTTCCTTTCTTTTCCTTCCTTAAATGAAACTCTGGAACACAAAATATTTTTACTTTCTTTTTGTTTTCTTTGCTTTCCTTCCGTTAGTAAACTCTGGAACACAGTGTTACTGTTCATTGACTTCAAAAATTAATATATAGGTAAATGTATATACAATCATGGGTACATTTATTAGTTAATAGTTAATGTATATACAATCATGGACACATTTATTATTTATTAGTTAATGTATATACAATTATAATTATTTTTACATATAATTATAATTCTAACATATAACATAATATAATATTTAGTTATTAAGTATAACTATTTATATTTTTATAATTATTATTTTAATACATAACATTATATAAACTTTATCCATTATATCATAAAATTGTATACAGTAACTTTTTTATGTAAATATATATTAAATACAATTAAAACATATAAATCATGGGATCATCTATCTCGAGCTCGAGGTTGCTTAAGCTTGGCCCGATTCAAAATTTTAGCGAGCCGATCTTAAGTAGCTCACGAGCAGCATGACTCGTTTTTCATCATATATAATTATCATTTTGAATAAACTCTTGGTGAATCTGTTATTCCCATGATTACCATTTGGCAGCATTGGAAGCCTTGGTGAACAAGGTTCTCGTTCTACTGTGGAACACGTACAAGTTCGAAACTGTAACATCACTGGAACGTCAAACGGAGTTCGAATCAAAACTGTACCAGTAAGATTTTATATACATCAAGGTGAATGAGCTGTTAAACTTTTTGAACACATACTCATGTTATTTTTATTTTTTTTCTTTGTGATGCAGAATGGAAAGGGGTACGCTAGATCAATTTTATTTGAGGAGATTAGTCTCATTAACGTTAAAAATCCAATTATAATTGATCAACATTACGGCAATGAAGTAAGTCTTGTCACCCAATAAAAAATCTCAACATTACTGTATCGGGACTCATTTCATAATAACCACAGGTACTAACCGTGTAATTAAATCTTCGTATATATATTTGTTTTTGGATTAGGCAACCACATCGGCGGTAAAAGTGAGCGATGTAACGTATAGAAATATACATGGGTCTTCAGCATCAAAGATAGCAATTAACTTCGATTGTGACGAGGAGGTTAAATGTACTGGAATCGTAACGAATGAAGTTGGAATCACTGGAGATGATGTTTATGCTGATTGCAAAAATGTTGGAGAGTTTAGTGATACTAGCCCTCAGATAACCTGCAGTTAGGTTGTCCGCCCCTCCCTTAACCAAATGGTGTTTGGATAATTGTATTGCTGTAAGTGTCTAGTTGCTTTGGATTGGGGATGAATGGATGATGTCTAAGGATTGTTATAGATTCTTGATACAATAAATAAAACTAGTTTGCACATTTAAATGATATTCAAGACAATACAAAAGAAATAAAAGATCGAAAATAGACAAAACGAAAGGGACTTATACAATGTCCGCTACATCAAAATGGACCCACTTTTTCCATACAAAAGATATTCTCTCATCTATCACTGTTATTTGTTTTGCCCCTAAACAATTGTGGAGAGATAAATTTACTTTCATATGTTTGGATAAAAACTGAGAAAATGAATCTACAAAATGAAAATCATTGGTCATGTAAATATATTTATTAGATATATTACATATGTGCTTTAATCCTTATTATGATTTATATGACTTTACCCCTGTATCATTAACAGGTAATTATTCAATGGATGTAATCATCCTTACTATATAGAGGTTACTAAAGAGGGTTTAAGGGTTGCACAATCACAAATTCACAATAGCATCACTATCCCCCCCCCCCCCCCCCCCCCCCCCCTCTAAAACGTGATCATCAAAATCAGCTTAGCCATCATAACTGTACACCCTAAACGAAAACTCGATTAGTTAAGAACATATCTATGTCAATCTTTGCGAGTTCTAGATTAACGGGTACACATGTTGTACTTTTTATCATGTTTCTCTAAAGAAAATTGATCTAAAAACTAATAATTTCATGCATGTATGGTGAAATAAGTTTTCTTGAAATATGTGGTCTGACGACCATCTTTGACTTTTTTTCAAAGGCTAGAACTTCTTTCTCTGTATGACTATATGACAAACAAGACCGCACATCTTTGACTTTTCCTATACATCATGTTTACACGACAATGTCAACTAATTGTTCAAAAGATAGGTCAACCATGTTTGGATCATTATTTACTATTTTATTTTTTTAATTAGCTTGTTACTTTTAATTTTTTATTAGCTTGTTACTTTTTTTTTTTTTTTTTATAATAAAATGTATCTGAAATCGGATGTCTGTCCATAAGCTTACCTAACATCAACGTGGTGAGAGGGAAGGAGTTTTATGAGGGGAGGAGAGAGAAGAGGGTGCTAGCGAGACCATGTCCATGAGGAAGTCATAAACCAATCGACGTTGAGGAATGGGGGTGTTTATGTGCCCCTTAATCGTGAATGCTTTAATTAATGACTTGTACGTCTACCAAAACGTTTTTCGTCACATCAATTGTTACACATTAAGAGGTACACTAATTAAAAGTGGTAGGACGGCGAAGTCCAAAACATTAAGCATTAAATGTATTCTAACAGTAGATAATTGGTGGCAGTCAGTTCATACACCACAAGATATCGATCATGACATTATGCCGCTGACTATGCCATAGACAATCCACCCCCCAACAAAGCAAGGCATGTGACGAGTCTCCCCTCATCACTATAGTGTACGCGTTAAACACTCCTCATGGCGAGGCTAACTATGTTTGTTTGGTCTCGGGTTAGAGACAAACTGACCTTTAAGAATCAGTGGAGTTTTTAGAACATTTAGAAACTTGGATCAAAATTAATACCATGGACATATTGGACAATTAGTAACAAATGTAAGATTAAATATATTATGTATTAATATTTAATCTATAGCCATTATAATCATTTACATTATATAGATCAAAATATATATTAACCTATTAAATAATTAGTTGGTAATTGTTGATGGACCATATTACCCTTATTAACTAATTAGGTTTCCTCCTGGGTGCTTATATAAGGAGAATGATATGGAGGTTAAGGGGTTAGACATTTACACATTAGAAACACCCCATAAGCATAACATCAATTTCGACCTCCTCTCCTAAGCCGATACCCCTTTTCGGTTTCTTAGTCCCCATCATGAGTTTGCACCCTAAAGAGGAACCAGATCAAGCTGACAATCATGTCAAACACCACTGCTGGCCTATCTGATGCAATCAAAGGTATGTTTTCATGTTTTACATTATGTTCTAAACAGAACTGAACCAACATTTGGTATCAGAGCATATGTTGATTAGTCGGTTCTGTTTTATATCCGTAAATCTGGAATAAAACTGAAAAACAGAATTGAAAACCATTAAAAATCCGTTTTCTGTCATCCGAGATGCCATTTCGGATCATTACGGATCCATTACGGATGCATCACAGATGAATATCTTCAAATAATTTTATCCGAAATGCCATTCCGGATCATCACAGATCCATTACGGATGCATCACGGATGAACGTCTTCAAACCTTTTTACCCGAGATGCCATTCCGGATTAGAATCATCCATTTCGGATCATTACGGATCAATCAAAGATGATTTCGGATCTGAGGTTTCATCATTACGGATCATTTCGGATGTGGAGTTTCATCATTACGGAGCATCACTGATCATTACGGACGATTTCGGATCTAAGTTTCATCATTACGGATCATCTCTGATCATTACGGATGATTTCGGATCTTTACCGATGCATTTCAGATGAATGTTTGAATGTTTATTTTCATCACTTGTTCATCAGAAAGTTCGAAATTTCCCTTAGTTTTGGAATGATTTAGGATTATTGGGTGTTTGTTCCTGTTTGATTTATTTTTTTATCTAATTAGAATTTTTGAAATCTGTTATTTTATTAATGGATAATTTTTTTTTCGAAATAAACAGATAAAAATAACTAACTTTTAAACAGGAAACTTAATCCCATGATCCCTAAGATTTCGGATTTGAACCTTATCAATTAGTAACTGCTTAAATTAAGGATTTTATAGCTTGAGGAACACATTTCGGATGATCTTTACGGATCATCACGGATCAACAACTAATTGATCATTCCGGATGAACATCTGTTTGTCCATTACGGATCAATAACTGTCTGATCATCCGAAATCATGAGTGTTCATAAAATTTCAAGACTTATTCGAAATCCTATTACTTTACTGAGCAGTTAATGTGAACTAATGATTGGTTTTGTATTTATTTAGTTAATTAATAAGGATCAAATAATGTTTTACAAAACCAAAAATAGCTTAACTTGAATGAGCTTTTGATGTATCATTTCTGGCCAAAGCTGACTTGATACATCTACTTATCGTTCAAGTATTACGAAAGCTATGTTGTGTGTGCATCATAAGCATGAATGTCTTAATTTCTGGCCAAAGTTGATTTAATTCATTCATAGATGGCATACTCAACAAGTGCGTAACTAAAGTGATTGTCTCAATTTCTGGCCAAAGCTGATTTGTTACAACCACTTTGCACACATGCTTAAATGATTACACTTCTGGCCAAAGCTGTTTTGTCTTCGTTTAAGTAGAACTTTAAGTAGTCTATTATTTTGATGTTAGTAATAGACATATCACAATCTCTTCACATAATGATCCTTAGATTAATGATCCTTAATTAAGTTTTTATGATCATTTTGTCTGCCTTATTCTTAGTACCCATATTTTTACTCACTGTAATTTTCTTCTATTAATCTATATCTGATCCACTCTAATTCTTAAAACCTAAAATGTTTGCTTTATTTACAGTTTCTATAAGAATTAGCTCTTAAATTAAATCATTGATTATTTCCTAAGACACGATAATCCTATTGCTCTCTTCTGATAAAGATTATAAAGAAGAAAGTTAGAGCATGATGAATAGGATAAATCGAACATGATGTCTCTTATGATAATCAAGAACTCTCTAACGTAAATGCTATCACTAAAGTTATTCCAGATTAAGTCTTTCCTAAGACTAATCTATAATTATGGAATAATCACTAGAACTCCTAAGATGCATGCCTTAATTTGAAACTCTAAACTATAAAGTTAAGTGGTATATGTGAATACATTATAATGTACAAAACCATGACCCATAAAGTTAAGGGCTTACGCATGAAAATAAGTACATTTTTCCAGTACATTACATATTAAGATTTTCACTTGTACATTTTGATGCCTTATAAATCAACTATAACACTCAAAATACCAAAGTATAACGAGTGTGTTGATAAGCAACATATGTACAAAGAAATAAATGTTTAAAGCTGGAAAATAAGTTGTTATTCACCTTACAACCACTAAAACGTTTAAAAGAGGATTGTTCTAAGGTCCATAGACAAATTACAAGTGCTAATTCCAACATTAAGGTTCTTCAAGGGAAAATCTCACTGCATAATTATGTCATTAGACTAGACATAAGCAACGAGACTATCCATTATTCTAAAGGACGGTTGGGTAAATTAATTAGATAGTCACTTATTAATGATATTTAAGTCTGGTAATTTCAATATTCCAATTAACACATGATTAGTTAACTCTAGTTCCATACGTTTCCTTACCAGAACTCGACAAATAACTAACATGAGAGTTAGTGACAAAATTAACTGTTAAGGCTATGAGAACCATAATAAGCAGTCTTCTAACAAAGCTATTCGATACCTTACAAATTCTGAATATTAATCAGAATACAGTATCATTACTTAGGCTATGTCATGAAGGTTGTGAGGTTTTTATAGTCAACATAAAGTCACACTTACCTTAAACTCTCATCTTATTTGTTCTAAATATCTGGATTGAAACATTACTATGATGAAACTAGATGATACCTTACTTTTTTCACAACTTTTGTCATCATGAAAATGAGAATTTGACAAAAGGAAAATGAGACTTATAAATTTCATCCATTATAACCGAAATTCATGAGGAATCATGACATGGTTAATGAGGATGATCATTCAACTAATCTCATTCTAAGTGATTTTAAATCATGACATTAAAGCCCTAAAATATAACTTGGCTTAAGGAATAAGTATGGGTCCATCATAAGTCATTCATTGACATTCGTGGAACTTATTCCAAATGGAATATTCAGACATAATTCATTTATCATTTAAAAGGCTATCAACTTGTATCTAACTTTGTCGCATATGACCCACAGTCTTAGAAGAAATCTATTCATATATATACTTAATAAGATTTCTATTAGACATGTCCCTAAAGTTTCTTATGATATCTGGACATTAAAGAAATCAAATAAAGTCTAACGTATATGTGATAGGTTCCCACGTCATGTAGCTCATTGAAACGTCTCTTGTAGCATTTCTAGAGATATTAAAGATCAGTGGGAGCATTAAGTGTCTTCATAATAACTTGCAATAGTTGCAAGAGGTGGGGGAGTGAAAATTTTACATTACCTAAAATTGCACCTCTTGTACAAGACACCGCTCCATCACGACACTGTTCTATCAAAACTTATCTCCTTAAATCTAATGCTACTCTTACAAAAGTTTCATTGTTACTTAATTGTGGGCGCACTTAGATTTCTTACCTAAACTAACATAATCCTCAACAAGAGAAACTACAACGACTAACGTCATTAACTTGTTTCTCTATTAGAATTTGGTGGTCGTTACATATTGACCCTAAGCATGCTGAGTTCCTAAAGATTTCTAAGGTCAGTGGGAGCAGTCAAAGTCCTTATTATGACTTGCAAGGAATACAAGAGGCGGGGGGAAGAGTGTCATTAAATTTCACTCCGAATTTAACTCCGATTACACCTCTTGTACACCATACTGCACCAACTCTTAAAAACTTAGAATCCTGAAAATGATAGCAACCTAACCAAGAGCTAATCCATAAAACTGAAACTTCTAATGAACCCAATAATCAACTCAGGAGGTCATCTAGGTTTAAAAGCCTACTAACTTTGATGATTACATAACCTCCCTAATTAAAGTTGAAATGGATTTTGGAAATGTTTGCTGATCCTATCTCTTCAAATTAAGCCATTAGTGTCAATCAATCTTCTAAATTGAATAAAATAGTTTTCTAGTAAAACTGATTTTATGTGTTTGTATAACGTTTGAGATTTGATTGAATTACCTAAGAGTGTTCATAACTAAATCAAATCCTAATATAAACGTTAAGACACTAAGAAGCATGTTTGATTGTCAAAGGTTATACTCAGGAAGAGATAAATTATGAAAGAGTTTTTCTTACAAAAGATTTCTTTAAGGATCATCACTGTTCTAGTAGCTTATAATAGTTTAAAGCTACATTAGATGAACATTATAAACAATTTTCCATAACAAATGGCTGACACATTTACATGTTCATTAGATAACAACCTAAAGTTTCAAACTGAAGGTTAAAGAACACTTTATTTGTAAGCCAATAATATCCATGTATGGGTTAATGCAAACATCATAATGTGATGAAAAGCTAACGTAATTATTTTCATCAAGAATCAAGTGGATTAATGTACCTACCTCAAAATGAGTGGGAGCAACTAAGATAAACTTGTCTATATAGATGATATTCTTTTGACAAGTATATGTTACATAAGTCAAAGCATTGTTAACACAAACTTTGATATAATAGATCTCAGAGATATCTCTTACGTGATTGATATCATAACATACTGAGATAGACCCAATGGGATATTAGTTCCGTTCCATTAGTTTAACATTAAATGGGTCCTTACATATGTAACAAACAATACTGCTCTCCTTTAGCGGATAATAGGATAAGTGAGATTATTTATTTACGCTTCATTAATTAGAAGCCTTATGTAAGTTCAAGTCTATACTCGTTTAGATATTACTCAAATTGCAACACACTAGATATTTCTAGATTAATGTGAAGCATCTAATGGAGTATTACAATATCTTTAAAGAAACGAGAGGCTCTGATTTGAAGAAGAAGTGAGAATTAAAACCGGTTTATTACGATTAACTTTGTAATGTTCAAAGATGACAAAATGTAATGTCGGGTATATCTTTATGTTAGCAGACAAAACTTATTTCATGGAGGAGTCATAATGCACTGATGTTAACAACCTAAGTTATAACGACATAATAAAGTCACTAAATGTTGTTGGAAATTTATCAGTGGACTCATAAGTTTATTAACTCCATATAATTAATGTTTTGAAGACTTAGTGTGATAAAGTCAGTTACCATAACTCCTTGAACAGTAACAGTTCAAGAGGTGCTGCATTAAGTTTCGATACACAATTAATTATTCGTTTATGAACGAATTGAGGAAACTAAGTTTGTATCGAATACATTCATGATATGCTTAAGGATCCTATAACTGAAGGGCTATTACCCATAAGTCTTATTAAGAGAGCTCAGAGACGGGTATTAATTAATGGCCATGCGCAACTGCATATCGTACTATGAATGACTAAGTATTAGTTAATTTTCCTCATCAGTTTGATTTTGTATGTCTCTAAGAATATGTCACGCTAGCATAACGACATATAGACAAATATAGTTACAAATCAAACAAAGGGCTTATGCGTATTTTGATCATAACGATTAGGTTTTAAATTAAGGCTATAGTATGATTAATGGGGGTCCTGAGTCGCATAATGATTCAACGGCTGTATTTTTCTGCTATAGTACTTGTTTAAGGCTAAAATGAGTGTTAACTCCTGATCAGGCTTATCTAATACTCATAGTAAATGATTACTCGGCTAAGTGGGAGAATGTAAGATTAAATATATTATGTATTAATATTTAATCTATAGCCATTATAATCATTTACATTATATAGATCAAAATATATATTAACCTATTAAATAATTAGTTGGTAATTGTTGATGGACCATATTACCCTTATTAACTAATTAGGTTTCCTCCTGGGTGCTTATATAAGGAGAATGATATGGAGGTTAAGGGGTTAGACATTTACACATTAGAAACACCCTATAAGCATAACATCAATTTCGACCTCCTCTCCTAAGCCGATACCCCTTTTCGGTTTCTTAGTCCCCATCATGAGTTTGCACCCTAAGGAGGAACCAGATCAAGCTGACAATCATGTCAAACACCACTGCTGGCCTATCTGATGCAATCAAAGGTATGTTTTCATGTTTTACATTATGTTCTAAACAGAACTGAACCAACAACAAAGGCATATAAATTTACAATTTTAGCTATTACAATGATATATCTTTGTATGAAGACTAATGGTTTATGAATGATACTTATATGACACTTTAAAACATGAACAACATTCCATGTAATATAAAATTATTACTTCCATTCTTCCAATAACTTCAAGCATCGAATGCTTTTTCTCTTTTTTAACCAAAAGTAGGAAGCAATATCAAAACAGAATAAAGCTTACCTCTAAGTGTCACAAAAGAAATAGTTTAATTTAATTACAAATAGTTAGTTACTCATTTGTTCTAACATAACAAAAATGCAACAACAGTGGAACCAAATGAAAGGTACAACATATGATCAAAACAACAAATACACATCATCAATAAGTAGGATAGTAGAACCCGGATCCATTTACAGGCGGAACACCATACGGCATCATGGGCGGTTGTCCCGGCGCAATGTATCCACCGCCATTGATTTTGCTCAAACTAACTTGACCTTGCATACCATCTCTAGCATACTGTTGCCAAACCAACTGTTCTTGAACCAGCAACTGCTGTTTCTTTTCCATATCCGCCATTTGAACGTAAGATGGTGGAGGCACACTTAACGAGGCGGCAAATGGATCTCCGCCAACGGGTTGAACCGACCCGTCAGGTGCCGGGAGTGCCAAAACCGGTGTAGCCGTCTTGCTAGGTAGCGCCACGCTGCTAGCGCTCCCGCCGGTCAACTGAGCGGTGCTCACGTGTTGTCTCACCATTCCTTGGTCGTACATCCCGTTTAACAGTAACGGGTCGAGCCCACCACCCATTGCCGCCTTCTGTTTCTCAAGATTACTGGCGGTTTCCACCAATGCAAGTTCCCAATCGGCTTTTCCAGCTTCGGCGGCTGGATTCTGCCATGCGGAAGTCACCTCGGGTTCCGCGTTAGATCCAAATGCTTCCCAATTCCCGTTCCCCTTGTTTGCTACCGGACCCGCGAACAACGCCAACGCGAATCTATTTCCTTGATCATCAGCTGTCACCGACTCCTCTCTCAAATCCACTAAATCACCGGTGTATTGCGGTTTAGGTGGCGGCTCGACTACCGGTGGTGGCGGTGGTGGAGGAGCGGTCTCCGGTGCCGGCAAGGCCTTAATTTCGTTCATATCCGGAACCGGCTCTTCTTCCTTAACCGGTTCCACAACCTCCGGTTTCTTCTCGGGGCTTTTCATAGCTTTCGCTCTATCTCTCACGAATTCCTCTAACGTTTCGAGTAATTTCCCGGTTATTTTCTGAACTTCTGGATACTCGGATGATCTCGCAATACCCATATCCTTACACCAGTTATAGAACCCTATAAGCTCGTCAATCTGTTTTGCAGCACTAGCATACGCGTCATACGCTTTCACACAATCATGATGTTCCATTTCGAAAAACCGATCAAGCAAAACAGCTAAAACTTCGCATATATCAGCGTAAAGTTTAAAACTTTCTTGCACAACAGGATACATTGCAACCAAAACCATCCTGCTGTTTCTCGCAAGACCCGTAGGTCTGCACGACAACACGCGATCCAACAGTCTCTGTAAATACCCCATTTTACCGAAAATTCTCTCCGGTTTCATATCCCGTAACGGAGTCATATCCTTCTTTTCTTGAGACGAACCGCTAGACCCTTCTCTCACATCCCCATAAGATCTCGTTTTCCTCATATTTCCGTACCCAGGTTCATCACGAAACTCGTAATCGCGATCATACCCGGGGTTTTGCGGTGATCTCCAACGATCCTCCCCTGATTTCTCCGGATCTCCACTGCCCGCACTGCCCTGCTTCCTCTCGAACGCGATCAAATCCAGCCTCTGGTCCAAATAAAACCCGTAACTCCTCACAAAAGCCGAATGATCCCACGAATTCGAGTGCGCCTCATCACGAAAATCCGACATATTAAGCAACCGAGTCCCTCTTCTAGTAGCATACATTATCTCCTGCTGGAAAATCGAATCCCCATCGTTCAACAACCGATGAACAAGTACTAAACATTTTAACGCAACGATCCAATCGCGAGTCTTGGTTAACCGTTTGGACACCGAATGAACACACGCGCTAACATAGCCGCGCGAGGAAGAGGTAAGCTGCAGAATCTCCCTAATGTACTTCTCGCTAGCGGGATCATCGTCGTGACTGGTGGCTTTGACTATGGCAACTTTTAGTTCGGGCGATATGTTACTAGCTACCTTAGCTATTCCTATGCTTGTTTGATCCTTCACCGCCCCAATCGCCTTTCGAAGCGTTGTCGGTGCCATTGTGTTCTAATTATTCTAGTTGTTCTTCACACAAACCCTAACATTTCAAACCAGAACAATTGAAATACAAACTGAATGTAACAATAACAATAATAATAAGATTAATCAGATCTCATAAGTTGAATACAACAATTAAGCTAATTAACATTGTTCTAGATCTAAAGCACACATACCGTTTATGATCTGCAACAGAAGTGAAGATCGGAAGAGAAGGATTAGATCTGAAGTTGATGCCGACACTTTTCTCTCTCTCTCTCTATATATATGTATGTATGTATGTATGTATGTATGTGTATATTGTTATTAGCTGGATATTGTGCAGAGAAAAAGGCAGGTAGGGGGAGTTGGGGTTGGTTGAAAGAGAAGGGTCGAGAGAGAGAATAACGGGGGATGTCGGAAATTGGTGTGAGTGTGTGTGTGCTGTAATTTGTTGTGAGACCGCGTTGGGTTTATGACGATTATTGAGAGTTTTTGTATCGAAGTACAACGTGATGAAATTCTAACTTACGACCCCATTTTTGGAATTTTCTATTATCCCAAATGGTTTTGTAAAATAACAGCTATGACGCTTTATGTGGTTTGACAGTTTTTTACTCAGATAGTCCCTGAAATAGATGTCCGTTATTTTTCTAAGTTAGATTGGTATGAAATGACTAAATTACCCTTTCTTCAATAAAATATTTAATTATGAGTCAGTGTGCTTTGACAATTCAAATAGACCCCACTCAACTACCTAATCATCCTCTCCAACAATTTTTTTGGGACCCACCCTCAACTACTATCATCTTGACTTCATCCATCTTCCACCATGTTCGGCCAAAAACTCCTTCACCACCACCGCTCACTAACCTAACACAACCGCAAAACCTGCAACCACTAACCACCGCCTACCACAACATCAAAACATCATTGATTACTCCTCATTTTTAACCCCTACCTCCGACAACGACATCACCACCACGAACTCCGACAACAACATCACCACCTCGACCTCCGACAAAACATAACCATTAACCATCGTGCCTCTACTACTCCTCACCTTCATTAAACCACCAGATCTGTTTCGAGATCACTCAACACCCTTGTTTATAACTATGATAACTAACTCAACCACTTGACCAACTGATACACTGTTGACTATTTCTAAAATTGACCATCAAGTTAAACGCTGGTACCGATACGCAACTTTGATCTGAAAGACACAAATTTAATAGATGTCGACCTTTTGTGAGTCGTTTGAATTGACGGCAGTGAAGCAGATCTGTATCGGACTGGATCCAGTTAACCGTCGGATGAAGGCTCAAGCACTTGCCGGAAAACCGGAGATGCGTATCAGTTGGAAGGGGAAGTTGAGTTGTGTGGCGGCGGAGATGGTGGTGTTTCCGGAGACAGTGGTTCGCCGGTATATTAGTGGGGATTATTGGCTGCAGGTGGTTTGGTGGTGACTGTAAAGGAAGAGGGTGTAAGTGGTGGTGGGAGTTGCAGATGATGAGATGATGTGAGGAAGAAGGATAAGATGAGGGTCTCTTTCTCTCTCTCTCTCTCTCTCTCTCTCTCTCTCTAGTTGTTTCTCTCTCTAAATGTGGTGGATGAAGGGATCTCAGGTGGCGAAGATGTTGATGTTGGTGGAGTTGTTGGTGGTTGCGGCTGGTGGTAAGTGGTGGAGGCAGGTGGTGGTGGGTGAGTGTGTGTGTGAGAGAGAGACATACAAGGCTTAAAAGGGTGAATAAGAAGGTTGGTGGGTCCCACCTTTAATTTTAATATATCTATTTTAGTGCTTTAATTTAATACTAAGGGCATGTTGGTCATGTTACATGGAGTCAACGGAGAAAACTAACGGACATCCACTCTAAGGACTATCCGAGTAACAAATTGTTATACCACAAGGACCACCGGTGTAATTTCCAAAAGTTGGGGATTGTAAGTGTTATTTTACAAAACCACATGGACTATCTGGACATTTTATTCTTATGTTTACAAAAAAGGAATTCACCACATTTGGTGGTCGATCAGAGAACCATTTTTTTGAAAATTTGGCTTACTTAAACTGGAAATTAATCGGTGTTGGTTTGATTATAACTTACTGGATCTTATATATATAAACTGACTAGTATATTGAGTAGTAAATTACAAAAATCGTCCTTTATGTTTACACCAGATTGCAAAGTATGTCCTTTGTCTTTAAAGTTGACGGGATTCATACTTTATGTTTACAAAACCTTACATAGTATGTCCTTTAGCCCTAACTAAGTTAATTTTTAATGTTAAATCAGGGTAGATTGGTAATTTTACTCTTTTATTTAAAATATATGTAATAAATAAAACAGTATATATATATATATAGGGTCGTCCGATCAAAACAATCTATGGACTAGATTGCGCGGTGGCGTTTTCGTAAATATCATCAACTTTATTATGTGGGACGCGCTTCTATAAGGGTAAAAGGGTCTTTTACCGCTCATATTCAAAACGCCATCAAATGATAAAACGCCATACAAAAAAAACGCCATTAAAAACAAAACGCCAAAAATTAGTAATAAAACGCGTTGAATATTACAGGAAGATGAAACAACACAGTAACTGAATTTCAGTTATTAACATTTATTAGAAGAAATTCCCTCCTAAATTACGCGCCAAAAACATCATTATATAAACAAGGTAAAACATAGCTTCCATAATCACTTCAATCTATCCATTTTCTGCAAAAAACATCTTTAACCAAAAACGCCAACCTAACCAAAACGCCAAAAATGGAAACAATCGTTTCGTGGAGATACACTCTGGGAATCAGGCGATACGTCCTCCTTTTTTACAACAGAAGGAAGGTGTATGTTAAGACGGTCAGGGCAATTCTGAAGATGGAAGAAGAGATACAGAGACGAATCTTATCCATTGGCATCGCTCTAGACAACGAATGCCATGAAACGCATATGCTTATGAACGCATTAACCAGCAAATTTGGACCAATCAAAGCAGATGTGAAGCCAGACCCTGTCATGACATCGTGGCATTTTGATGATGAAACAGACATGGTGACGGTTACATACGACAGCGGAGAGCAGTAAGTCTACTGGCTATAGAACATCATGACAAAGCAGCGTCTGGGTTTCATGGAAGAATTGCATAACGCCACTTGTACCAACACATAAATAGACTCAAAATTGGAGTTAATGCAAGACATGTTCAGGTGGAGGCTTCAGAATCTTCAGGAACAAGAAGCTGATGAAGGTGACGGTGATGACATGGATGAAGATCCAGATGAAGACTCCGAGGAGGAAGAAGATGACGCAAGTGATGGATACTTTTCGGATAAAGTACCTTCTGACGAAGGCTTTTAATTTTTTTTCCTCTTTTTTTTTCTTCTATGTAATCTTTTTTTTAAGATAATTAAATGATATATTTCTATCTTTATTAGCAAAACGCCAAAAAAATACTAAAAAATGTTAACCCTTACAAAATGCCAAAAATAACAAAAAATATTTTTCCTGCTTAATATTTATTTACTCCGTTATTGTATTTTGCCATCTTGGTCTGCATAACGCCATTTAAAAAACGCAAAACTTATAAAATGGGACGTCCATAACCTATAAAACTGATAAAAGCTGATCAACACAGTAAATACAAAAACAGTAACTGAAAAGACAGTTACTTTATTACTATCATTTATTACAATAAAAAGTCCCGCCTAAACTACGCGCCAAAAAACTCCTATAAGATAGGGGTCTATACACAATGAAATTAATCACACCCAGAAAAAACAAACACCATATCCTCTAGAAACCACTCACTTTTAAACGCCACAGATGGCAAAGCTTTCACTGAAATGGATCCTTCTTCTGAGGGGGTTATCTCAAATAATATTTTACTGAATGAGATGGACAAATATTCAAGAAAAAGAGACTGATGACAGTGATATGCCATCATGTGAGTTTTGTTCTTGATGATTATAGGCATGGAATAAAGGGATCAACACAAGTGTAAAATGCTATTTTGGACTCCATTATTACAAATAGCATCAAGCAAGAGTTGATCTTTAATGACATGCCACCAAACAAGAATATCACACCAAAAAACAGGTTGCCACTAAGCAGCTTCTTCTGAAAAAGACGGAGTTTATGAAGGAAAGTTGGCATCTAGCTAAAGTATTCAAAAAAGGTTCAAAACGCCAAAAATAAATTCAAGAAGGAAGAGGCTGATGACAGTGAAGATTCGGAAGAAAAATTAGATTACCATTTTTTATTATTTTTGTTTTCTCTTTATATTGTTTTGATATCAAGTTTTATGTTGTTTTGTTATCTAATTCTCTATAAATAAAATACATTATTATATAAAACGCTAAAAACTACAAACACCAAAATGCTAGTAGTATGAAAACTGGGAGAACGGCTGCTGGCAAAGCACCTTGTAAAGGGTATTAAACGTCAAAAAATTCACTAAATGCCAAAAAAAAATGGTCTTATAGTAATCTTATGCAAATATTAATGACTCGAAGTGAATTATTAGACAAAACGCCACAAACGCCAAAAAAATTAACCAGAAAACGCTATAACGCCAAAATATTATATATGTGACACAAAAACAAATAATTCAATGCCAAAAAGTTTAATAAATTCAATTAACGCCAAAAAAAACTTAGACGCCAGAAAATATTATACCGCGTTGGGAAAATAAAAGAAGAATGAAAATACAAAAAAGCCCCTCCGCCCTTCTCTATGCCGCGTGACACGTGTTGGGCCAGGATGCGTTCTCACCGTTCTCACACGTTTGAGCGTTTTCTCCTGATCCCGCTTCTATATATATATGTGTGTGTGTGTGTGTGTGTATCAAGAATCCCCTTTATCACAGCTCTCTTTCTCTCCCTCAACTCTCTCTCCCTCTCTCTCTTTCTCTCTCTAACATACTATACCCACCGCCGCATAGCACCACCACCACCATAAACGACCCTCCTTTTTCTCACCCCTTTCTCTATCTATATGTTCTCTACCAATTTCGAAACCTAAAATCGAAATAACAACAAAATCAATTCTCAACTTCTACTTGATCTGAAAACAAAAAAAAAAATTGAACCAAATCACATTCAAACAGTGTCTCAGCAACAAGGTAATTGAGAACGACAACAAGGTTGATCGGTGCTCCAGATCTACCACCGGCGAAGGCCCGCTTCTTTGTTTCCTAGACACCTTTTCTTCATCTGGCAGCCTTTCCATTTATAAACTTTCAGTTTCTGATTATTGATTAATATTAAAATGGTTGCCAAAAATTAGAGGGCGGTTTACTTATCTAACGTCTTCGGCGATGGCTCGGGTTTCTGACCTTTGGATCTCGCAGTTGGTAGCCATCATCGCTCGAGGCGATGGCTAGGGTTTTTGACCGTCATCGTCGTGGGGTAGGTTGCGACGGCGGTGGTTGGTAGTGGTGGGGGAGGTGCTGGTGGTAGTGGTGGTGATAGTCAGTGTTGTAAGAATCGCTAGGCACAAGTAATTGGATGGAATTTATTACGTTTGGTCGAAATTTAGCCAGCGTTTGGGCAAAATTTGGCCAGAATAGGACCGCCATTGACCGCCTAGCGATTAATCGGTGAACCTCCAATTAGTGATTAATCGGCGACTAATCGGAGACTAGTCTAGATTTTTTCAACCATGGTAATAGTGACTGTGGTCGGGTGGTGGTAGTCGGGTGGTGGTGGTGGTGGTGGTTGCAGAGAATAAATTGAGAAAAGGGTGAGGAGATATGTTTACTCCAGATGATGCTTGTGTGGTGTTAGAAATTAAAGTTGTTGGTAGTAAAAGTGGTCTAGGGCTTTATTGTCATGGTGAGTTTTAGATGCATATCAGAAGCATAATTAATTTTACCATCTGTTTAATATTCTTGGTGGTGGTGGTGAGATCAGGTTTTTAGAGAGAGTGTTAAGAGAGAGAGAGAGAGAGCTAAGAGAGGGAGAGAGAGAGAGAGAGTTAACATCTGTTATATTTATCTTTTTATAAATTTTGATTGTTTGAATCTTTGATTTTTTATTAAATATAATTTAAAAATTGAGTAAATTACCAATCTGCCCTGATTTAACATTAAAGTTTAACTAAGTTAGGGCTAAAGGACATACTATGCAAGGTTTTGTAAACATAAAGTATGAATCCCGTCAACTTTAAAGACAAAGGACATACTTTGAAATCAGGTGTAAACATAAAGGACGATTTTTGTAATTTACTCTATATTGATTAATCAAACAAAATCAGTCAAAACCTTGTCTTGTCTCTTTGTTGACCAGTTGATATTTAAGACTAAGACAAGATGGACTTGTCAAACTGATAAAACGCCATAGCCCATAGTCGTTACCCATTGGTTTAACAGATGATTTAATTTTTAAAACACTGTAGATCCAAATCAATGACATTTAAATGAAATGTTTGTGTATAATGTATTTTTAATTGTTTTTATGGATAGATAATATGTATGTTACACAAGCACCCAAATGCTTGTTAGCATTAACACTTGGAGCATCCACAACCTTGACTCTTTACGCACGTCCCCACATCGGCTTTCCCACATAGCTCGAATGCCCCCCCCCCCCTTATTGTATGCGGCCATCCGTAGCCACATACGTTTAATATGGAAAGTTGTGTCGTTCTTGAGTCTTCCCCGTCATGATGCCACGATGCGTCGGTAGGGTGAAGGACCTTGCATTGCATAACTTTTAAAGAAAGTGAGAGTTCTTATGTGTAAATAATAATATATCATCATCATTTTTGTGTGAATTATAGATCATCATCATTTGTGTGATCCGCCCCCCCCCCCCCGGAATGTCACTATAGACGCCCAAAGACCATTGATCGCATACCTCATCACCCTCACCTTCCCCTTCCTCATCACTAGCCTGGAATATGTACTTGCGTAAATGGTTAAAGGGAAACTATCAATCTTTAGATGCCGACACTTTGCAAATCAGGAGACTACTTAGTAAATCAAATAATATAAACAAAAAAGAAAATAAGAATATGGATGTCAAAACTAAAACTAATCTTTTTGTCCCCTGCACGATTGTTCATCATGAGGATTGTTCATCGTGGAAAAAACATGTTGGCTGTATAGGCTATCATGAGAATGACTCTTTTGAGAATAACAACATTAGAAGCAAAATAACGTTGATGTGGAGTACTCTTGCGGAGACTGCGGTTGTTGCTGAAATTCCTCAAGGTTGCGGTCCCGTGCGACAGTGCTGCGTGAGATGACCATACCAGTTGCAATTTGCGCAATAGAGACAGTTAGCTTCTAGCGGGTGATGATACGTACACGTGAAACACAGGGGATGAGCTCCATTGTAGGCGTGCTTCAAGTGAACTGGAATTGCTTGGAGAGGTTCTGGTTGCGACAGTTCAGTTGTTGAAGAGTTTGGGCTCATGGTCTTTCGTTTGCGGCTGGACTGAGCTTCCTGAAGCGGTGCGTTGTCGTCGGAGGATTCGTCCGAGGACTCACTTGAAGAATTGTTGGTAGAATCGTTAGAAGAATCGTCGGAAGAGTCGATGACGATTGCTTGGTGAGCTCGTCTGACAGGATCCTTGGAGAAAAATCCGTCCAAGACGCGTTTGTCATTGATTTCTGTGGCCAAGCGGTAGGTTCCTTCGATGGTAGCAGGTCTTGCAGCTTCGACAAAATCGGCCACACATTCAGGCAAGCCGCGAATGTACTTCGTGATGGCTTTTTCTGAAGTGTTTACTTGACTTGGGCAGATTATGCTAAGCTGTTTAAACCTTGCAGTGTAGCCAGCATTGTCACCTTCGACTTGCTTGATTTCCCAAAATTCGTCTTCTAGCTTCTGGACTTCGTGGGGAGGGCAGTACTCTTTCTTCATGAGCACTTTCAGCTCATCCCAAGAGAGAGCGTAAGCTGCGGAGATCCCACGTTTGTTACGTTCGGCTGTCCACCAGTCGAGTGCTCGCGATTGAAATACTCCGGTAGCGCAAGTAGTACGGAAACTATCAGGACACCCACTTTGAAGAAGGGTGACTTCGATAGAATCGAACCACTGGAGTAGCTGGGACACATCTCCTTCACCCGTGAACTCCATCGAGTCACAAGCTTTGAAGTGTTTATAGAGGAAAGCAGATTGCGGCGCTTCCGTCTTAGAGTCTTCCGGGGTTCGAGAGTTACTGAGAGAGTGCACTTGAGCGACAATTTGAGGAATGACCTTGGCCACTTCCTTGGCCACAAGTGAGGCAATCCTCTTTTCGGCACTTCGTTTGGCTCTTCTCCTAGCTGTTTGTCTCGAGGTAGAGTCGTTGGAAGGCATCTAGACAGAGAGAGATTTGGAGTGAGATTCGATCATAATGATTTTGAGTTTTTGCGATGCGATTGAGCGCGATCAAAACTTGATGTGGTAGCATAATAGTAATGTGAAGTCACATAGGAGCCACATAGGAGACACAAGATTCCTAAGTTCCCACACAACTGATTTGCTTATATGTAATTAGTTGTAGCTTATACTTGTACACATACATGTCGGTATAGAATGCGCGAGGACGCGTTGAAGAGAGAAAGCGAGGGCGATTAATTAGACATTAGCTTTGTTGCGATCATTCGGTTTTCGTTTTAGATTGCGATGGTTGTGCGAGTTGTGCGTTTTGTAAAACAAGGAGCGAAAATTAGTAAATCGAGAAATCGATAAGGCGTAAAAATAAACACATAAAGCGTAATTAAGGCATAAAACCGGCGAGTCGTAGGCTTAGTAAAATAATCGGAGTGCCTCGGGTGTTTAGGCGTCGACAACCCAAGGTAACCCAACTATACCCAACAAGTTCGTGCATGCGCGTTGACCTAGAGGACTTATGCTTCCACTGGGATGCAGCTCATGGCATTCGTCCTCCTATTCATCGCGTGGCTCAAGTCATTTTTATGGTCGAGTCCTTGGTGAGAGCTTTTCGAAAACCATTTTAGGGAGTGGAACGGTTTATTAAGATACGGGTTTCACCCCTGACTTAACTACTTTGTTCCTAATTGTGGTTATGCTCTTCGAATAAATTCGTGAGTTCCACTAGATTTCGAAGTGGAGACTTTCGCCGAGATGTGGATGTCACTCCTAGCTCAACGGAAAGTTCTCGTGATTAGAAAAATGCGCTGAGTGAGCAATCTTATCGAAAGTTCTTGGTTTTCACGCCTGATCTCGACTGGATCACTCGGTTGTGTTACGCGAGTATTTTTCGCAAACGTGTGTATTGTGTTGGCCTTAGGAAATGCTAAGTAGTATTTTAGCCTTAGGAAAGGCCTCTTCGTGTGAAGCTGTAGTACGCGGTCTTCACACAAAGTTGTAGTTTTTAGCAATTTCGATCGAGAGTATCAAGTAGGCACATACAAACCCTACTGGGTTCGTACGAGTCGGCCTATAGGTACTTAGACTATAGACTAGGTCAATTTCTAAGACATCGACCCGGACTAGGTCGAGTCTCGCATAATTCCCTATAGCTTTGGCTCTGATACCAATCTGTCACGCCCCAACCGATGGCGGAATCATCGGGGCGCAGCACTAGGCGAATCAGATTGCTCAAGAGAATCTATAACAACTAAATTGCAACAGTATTTAATGCGTTCATTATCCCATACTAATAAACAAATACAATCACATAAGTTGTCACGAATTTTCATGTTCTCTCAAACAATACAAATCCGACAACCTAGATTTTAGGTGTGTTTCTAGACTTCCTAGCTTGATTTGATGTAGATTGCGACTAAACCTGCAACATACGTTAAAATAATGTCAATACAAAAGTATTGACGGCTGTCCGATCGGATGGCCGTTCGATCGAAGTGCCATTCGATCAAACGCCTCCGGCGAGCTGAGTTTTGGCGTTCCGTTTCGATTGTTAAGCGTTGCGATAGTTTGGTTACACATTCTCATCCACATTTTCATATATTTATTATAATTAGCCACGTTGGGTCGTATATACATATCCATATTTCAAAGTTGCGATACCATAACCGGGTTTCGTTTCGAATATGCGTTACTTTGCGACGCTTCACGGTCATCGAGGATGGTAGAATAGGTCCTCACTCAACGTCATCGTGAACGTTAATGTGTGTGATGCGATGTGCGTTTTGAGTAATGAGTTGCACTGCGACACATCACGGCTATCAAGGAGGGTAGAATTGGTCCTCACTCGACATCTTCGTGGTTGTTAGCAAGTACAATGTGATGTGATAGTGATAAAGTACGCGAAGTGTAACACCCCGTGTTTTCACGAGTGAAAGTCAAAGTCAAGGTCAAAGTCAACGACCGATTTCGCGCGCCTTGACTCGTAGAAATGTTTTTATTTTAATTATATTATGTGGAGTAAGTGTCGTACATTGCAATAATCGAACTTTCCACTTTTGGCAAGTGACGTCCGACCAGCACGCATTCTTCACCTTTTCTCAGATTTCTCTCAATCCAGGTAAGATCTTGCACTAATTCTTGTACATTCTTGATCACTACACAATTCTACTCCTTTTTATCTTTCAATTCTCAACTTTTTACCATGAAATCATCAAGATTTGAGGTATTCTCGGGTGACGTCATCATGAAGTTCTCATGAACTTCAAGCTTGACCCCATTCCACCAAGAATAACTCAAATCTGAACGATTTCCATAAGATTTCCCAACAACATCACCTAAATCTAAACTTTTCAAAAGGATAAAAGAGTTGAAAGAAATAAACTCAAGTTTTCTCCTTCTTTTACCTTTAAAATCGGTACGAATCTGATCGGTTCTAGTCTTCTACTCGATAATAGTGATGCACTAGTCCTAGATCTGGATCCTACCCACAAGACACCTGATTACGAGATAAACCGGAATGACCGTTCTGAGCCGCCGATAGGTCGAGTAAGGGTGGTTCCTGGCCGGCGTAGTCATACGAGTAAGAATACAATTCCAAGTGGTTGCCACGTAATCAGAACGTCTCGATAAACGACAACAGAAACCAAGAGTAGGCGAACGGAACAGCCAGACGAGAGACTGTCCGAACGGACAAGTTGTCCGCACGGACAAGTTGTCCGCACGGACAGACGATCCGGACGGGCTGCCACCCGGACGAACCACACTTGGGACCCACATTCAAAGCGAGGTTTGAGTATCGACGAATGAACAATCCGGACGGACGACCTCTGAATGGATTACTCTTCGGATCATGAGATACTAAGACCTTGAATAAGTTCAAACAATGTTCACCCGCACGGACAAGTTGTCCGCGCGGACAGACTATCCGGACGGATTGTCTGTCCGCACGAACAACTATCCGGACGGATTACCACTGTCCACACGGACTACCATCCGGACGGATTGTTGTCCGCGCGACCGGCTTGAAGGATAGAGATACTTAGATGTTTTCTAAATGCTACAACGAAAACTCCAAAGCACAAGCCATCATACACAAACACATCCTTAACTTAGGAAGAAGCAATCCACTTGAATAGTTATCCGCACGAACATGTTATCCGCACGGGTGACTCGTCCGGACGAAGCGTAATCCGCACGGATTACTTGTCCGCACGAATAACTTATCCGCACGGATAACAATCCGCACGAGTGACTAATCCGGACGGATTACCACCCGCACGAATAACTTGCCCGCACGGATAACAATCCGCACGACCAGTCACCCTATCCACTCTCACCTTGTACTGTTTTGTGCGCCACTTATCGTTACGTTATTGAATCTATTCAGGCTAGCTGTACTCGCTGAAAAGCGCTCCCTTCAATCCATAATCGCTGTGAGTATACTCGAACCCTTTTTGCTTTTAGCACTTTTGGGTGTTACATACGTTACGAATATTCAAACTACAACTATCACACTACTCAAGCCATTTTAACGCTAAACCATTAATGCATGTTATACGTGGCTTATGAATGCTTGTTTGTTATGTTTACACATGGAATGCTGTCTACCTGCCTTAGCAACGATAGTACTATAGTTTGGACTCAGCACCCGTTCACACGGGGGTTGTTAAGGATCTTTTACTTGCATGGATTACGGTGGTAATCATGTATTGCGAACTGCCTTGGGCAGTCAATCCGCAGTCATTGGTATCGATGGATCTATGTCGATAACTAACGTGCTTCATTTCACCATGTGTACGTGCTGGTTATGCGTAAACGAATTCGAACTCTATATGCTATTATCAAACTTGTATGCTCACCTTTACATTCTATGTATTGACTTTATTTTAACGTATGTGACAGGTGCTTAGGTTGCTTTTATGCTCTTTGTGCTGTGATGAACTTGAAGCTAGGAACTGGAGTCCTAGAAACCCACGAATAAATTGTCATGTTTAAATCTGAGTTGTCGGAACAGAATATTTGTCTTGATGCTTTGTCTGTAATAACTATTTAACTGTTTGAGATACGGCATGGGACGTATTATTTAATTAAATGGTAATGATAGTTTTTTTGGAAACTTCTGGACAATCTGTTTCGTTCAGTGCCGCGCCCCGATGATTCCGCCATCGGTTGGGGTGTGACAGATTGGTATCAGAGCCATAACTATAGGGAATTAGGCAAGACTCGACCTAGTCCGGGTCGAAGTCTTAGAGACCTAGTCTATAGTTAGGAACCAACAGACCAACTTACGCGTATGCGTGAACTCGCCACTATCACTCGCTCTTTTCTATCACTGCATTCGAATTTTCAAGTTATGAATGGGCAAAGGCCGAGAATAGGTGTGAAAACCGCAAACTCTTGACTAAAGTTGTCTAATCAGCTTGCGTTTTAGCTACAAAACGAGGAGAATCATACCAAATTAGGAGTGAAATCCATATTTTGATGAATAATCTCCTCAATTTTACTAAGAACAAGGACGAGTTGTAAGATAGGGGTGAAACCCTAACCTTGACGACTTGTCCTGCTTTTATACAAAACTCCCACCAGAGTTTCAATGGACTCCAACGATCTAAAGACACAATATAACCAAAGGGAATTGCGCCAACGCCCAAGAATCAAGGCAAAGGCATAGTCCTGAAGGTAATTGTGCACGCAGGATCCTTGTGAACAGTCGAACCACCTTGGTTAGTCGAAGTCTACTAGCCGCAGACAATCTATTCTCGATTTTATGTGTTTCAAGTTTTCGTCGCTTTTATGTGAATTACGTGTTTTATGCTTATTTGTTAGCATTTTGAGGTACTACCGGTTTCAATCTAATGCTTTTGGCCTTGGCTACTCACACAACACATCATTAACAAATCGCTCGCACTACACTACGTTCGAACATTCGCAAACTCTGAATAATAGGTTTCTGTTTTCTGAATGCCCCTAGTGACTAAGGCGTATGTGTTTATTGCTATTGTGCTTACGTGTTTAGGAATGTTGTGACTATGTGCCCTATGTGTATGTGATTCTGTGAAATTCTGTGATTTTGTGACTATATGCGTTACATGGTACGTGTTACTGAGCTTTAGTAGTAGTAGACGTGTGAGGTGAGATTCGAATACATGTGTTGAGTTCCGTGGCGATGTCTATTGCAGACAATGTCGTCTGGATCTCGTCATCCACTCTCTCGTCAAGAAAAGAGGGACAGACGCCTTGCTTCTATCATCGCGAAGAGTGTAGCTAAAGCCGTGAGTGATGCGTACGAGAATGCTAGCAAATCATCCGAGGAATCGAGAATCGAAGCTCCCAAGGCCAACGCAATACCCTTCAGTTTTAAGCAATTCAAGTCATGTGGGCCAAAAGAATTCACAGGCGAAGGAGGTCGTACTGCACTATTCCACTGGTTTGACTCTATCGAGGTTACTCTGCGACAAAGTGGTTGCCCTGATGACCTTCGAACTCTGAACGCTACCGGCGTCTTCCAGTCCCGTGCTCTAGACTGGTGGACGGCCGAGAGGAACAAGCGAGGGAATGATGCAGCTTACGGTCTGTCGTGGGACGAACTCAAGGAAGTCATGCTAGAGGAATTCTGCCCTCCTCACGAACGTCAAAAGCTCAAAGATGAATTCTGGCACATACATCAGAAGGATGGAGATAATGCTGGTCTCACTGCTCGCTTCAAACAGCTCAGCATTATCTGTCCCGACCAGGTCAAGACTCCTGAGATGACCATCAAGAAGTACATCCGAGCTTTTCCCGACTGCGTCGCTGATTTCGTGCAAGCGGCTAAGACTACCACGATCGAGGAAACCTATCTGCTAGCCGCTGAAATCAATAACAAAAGGGTTAAGGCTGGGGTGTGGGATAAAACCTCCAAGCATCTGCATCAAGCTACCGCTACTGCACCAACTGTTGAACCTACCTCATCAAACAGCAAGAGAAAGAACAACTCCACCAACAAGAACTGTGCGATCACTGCTGCACCGGTTCAAGCTGTACCTGCCCAACAGCGTCAAGTAGCGGCGCATGTGGCCAATGCACCGCCTGCGAAGCGTGCATATACTGGGCCGCACCCGCTCTGCCCTACTTGCACCTATCATCACCCGACTACTATCCAATGCCGCTTTTGTGCTCATTGCAACGTGTACGGCCACTTCACCGCCAACTGCCGTATTCGTCAAACTCCTGCCAATCAAGTTCTACTCACTGCCCCACAGGGTCAACAAGCTCCTCCGGCACCCGCAGTCAAGGCCAGAGCCTGTTTCACGTGTGGCGACCCGAATCATTTCGCCAACATGTGCCCGAACAGGGTGGTGAAACAAGAACCGCAACAGCAGCAGCCACAGCAGCAACAACAGCAGCAACAGCAACAACAGGCCGCACGCGCCAGAACTTTCAATCTTAACGTGCGTAAGCCCAGGCCGACAACAACGTGGTCAATGGTACGTTCCTTGTGAATGGTATTTATGCTTCATGTTTGTTTGATACTGGAGCGGCTAATTGCTTTGTGTCGTTCGAATTCGAGAAACTCCTTAGTCGTAGACGTTCCAAACTCTCCTCGGCATTCGAAGTTGAAGTCGCTACCGGAAGAACCGTCGCTGTTAATTACGTTATCCGTGATTGTACTCTTGAGCTTAACAATCACATTTTCTCGATCGACCTTATCCCAATGCAACTCGGAAGCTTTGATGTCATAGTAGGCATGGACTTTCTTCGAGAGAACCATGCCGAAGTTGTGTGCTTCAACAAGATGATTCGTTTTTCGCTCGCAAATGGTGATTCATTATGCGTTTATGGCGATACTACTTCAAAGGGGCTCAAGCTTATGTCATGCCTACAAGCTAGCAAGTATCTCCGCAAGGAATACAGGGCTTTCTTGGCTAACGTTGTAGCAGCGGAGAAGGAAAAGAAAGAGAAAGAGAAGAAGGAAGTAAAAGACGTTCCCGTGGTTCGGGAATTCCCTCAAGTTTTTCCAGAGGACCTTCCCGGACTACCTCCAAAACGCGATATTGATTTTCGTATTGATCTCATTCCTGGAGCTAACCCTACCGCCAGAGCTCCTTATCGACTCGCGCCGTCCGAAATGCGCGAACTCTCAACCCAACTCCAGGAATTACTTGAGAAAGGCTTCATTCGCCCGAGCACCTCTCCTTGGGGCGCACCAGTCCTTTTCGTCAAAAAGAAGGATGGGTCGTTCAGGATGTGCATCGACTATCGGGAGTTGAATAAGCTAACTATCAAGAACCGCTATCCTTTGCCCCGCATCGACGATTTGTTTGACCAACTACAAGGCGCTACGTGTTTCTTGAAGATCGATCTATGTTCCAGATATCATCAGCTGCGTATACAAGAGGAGGATATACCCAAAACCGCGTTTCGTACTCGTTACGGCCATTATGAATTCGTTGTCATGCCTTTTGGCCTAACAAACGCACCAGCAGTTTTCATGGATCTGATGAATCGCGTGTGTAAACCATATCTCGACCATTTCGTCATTGTATTCATCGACGATGTCTTGATCTATTCCAAGTCGAGAGCCGAACACGCGCAACATCTACGTTTGGTTCTCGAGTTACTCCAGGGGAACCAACTCTACGCCAAATTCTCCAAGTGCGAATTTTGGCTGGGGGAGGTTCAGTTTCTGGGTCACATTGTAAATAGTCAGGGTATTCACATTGATCCTGCGAAGATTGAAGCCGTCAAGAGCTGGGTTACGCCTAAGAACCCGTCTGAAGTCTGTTCTTTTCTCGGACTAGCGGGCTACTATCGACGATTTATCCAAGGATTCTCGAAGATTGCTGTACCACTTACCTCTCTTACACATAAGGACCAGCCTGTTGTTTGGGGAACCAAGCAAGAGTCTGCCTTCCGAACCCTCAAACACATGCTTTGCAATGCTCCTGTTCTCACGCTACCCGACGGAAACAATGATTTCATTGTCTACTGTGATGCTTCCAACCTTGGTCTTGGTTGTGTTCTCATGCAATGGGACAAGGTCATAGCTTACGCATCTCGACAGCTCAAAATAGACGAGAAGAACTATACAACCCATGATCTCGAGCTAGGCGCGGTTGTTTTTGCATTAAAGATTTGGCGACACTACCTGTATGGTACAAAGTGTATGATCTTCACCGATCATAGGAGCCTCCAACACATCTTTAATCAGAGGGAACTAAACATGCGTCAACGCCGATGGGTAGAACTCCTCAACGATTACGACTGTGAGATTCGTTATCACCCAGGCAAAGCAAATGTTGTAGCCGACGCACTTAGCAGATGGAGCTATCTGCTTAGCACTCGTAATGTTCAAGCCCAACACAACCTCGAAACTCTCATCCGCGACGCCCAGCATGCGTGTTTCAACGAACGCACTTTGAAGAAAGAACGAATCTATCACGATGGAGCCCAGCTGGTAAGCAAATCAAACGGGATATTCCACTTTTTAGACCAAATTTGGATTCCCAAGCGAACCGAGTTACGACAGATTATCATGGACGAAGCCCATAAATCCCGCTATTCCATTCATCCCGGAGCTGACAAGATGTATCAGGATCTCCGCTATAGGTACTGGTGGCCGGGTATGAAACGGGATATCGCTCTCTACGTCGGAAAATGCCTAACCTGTGCTAGAATCAATGCTGAACATCAAAGACCCTCTGGCTTGCTCGAACAACCACCAATTCCTATGTGGAAGTGGGAGAGTATAGCTATGGATTTCGTAACCAAGCTTCCAACCACGTCATCAGGTCACGACAGCATTTGGGTTGTTGTTGACCGTTTGACTAAATCAGCCCACTTTTTGCCAATACGAGAAGACTACAAGGTGGAACGACTAGCCCGAATCTACACTGACGAGATCATCTGTAGGCATGGGAAGCCTCGTGATATCATCTCTGACCGTGATGCTCGGTTTACGTCGCGATTGTGGGAAACGTTTCAAATGGCACTCGGTACAACGCTTAATCTACGTACCGCTTTCCACCCACAAACCGACGGTCAGACTGAAAGAACGATTCGTACTCTTGAAGACATGCTCCGTTCGTGTGTTCTAGACTTCGGTGGTAATTGGGATAAACACCTGCCGTTAGTCGAATTCTCGTATAACAACAGCTACCAGGCCAGTATTCAGATGGCACCTTTCAAGGCGTTATATGGAAGAAGATGTCGATCGCCTATTGTGTGGCACGAGATCGGTCACTCGCAACTAACCGGTCCGGAGCTACTGCAAGAAACGACAGACAAAATTTTCCAAATCCGAGACAACCTGGTGAAGGCTCGGGATCGACAGAAAAGTTACGCCGATAAAAAGCGCAAGCCCCGGGAATTTGGCGTTGGTGACTACGTACTCCTAAAGGTATCCCCTTGGAAGGGTGTAGTCCGATTCGGCAAGAAAGGGAAGCTCGCGCCTCGATATGTTGGACCTTTTAAGATTCTGGAAAGGATTGGAAGGGTTGCCTACAGACTCGAATTACCGGAGGAACTTAGTAACGTTCACCCGACCTTCCACGTGTCAAACCTTCGGAAGTGCATCCCCGACCACGATTTACATGTCCCTCTAGACGATCTGCAAGTGAACGAAACATTACACTTCGTGGAAAAGCCTGTCGAAATCATGGATCGCCAAACCAAGCAACTCAGGCGCTCACGCATTCTTATTGTGAAGGTCTGATGGGAAGGCAAACGAGGCGCGGAGTTTACTTGGGAACTCGAAAGCGACATGAAGGCCAAGTACCCGCAGTTGTTTAATTAGGGAAGCGAACCACAAAAACACATATTTCTCTCAAACGGCTTTGAATTAAGATATGAAGCTTTGTAGGCTTGTAGATCAATGAATTTCGCACAACATATCCAAATTTTAGCCGATTTTAACCGTAAAAAAAAAAAAAAAAATCTTGTCTAATTTGACGTATTTCAGTTAGAAACGTGAAAGGATGAAAGAAGTAAAGAAAATATTGGCAAATCTATATGAATTTGGCTCTGAATCTGATCAATTTCTGTACGAATCTAGTGTGTTTGATCAGTGCAATCGAGAACCTGCTTAGATACCACTTGTAGGTCCCGGTTTCAACTCCGTTGCAATTGTGCTTGTTCACGAGCGTGCACGGATTCCGCACGTTACACGAGTCAAAATCGGTCCAAACGAAGAACTCTCACACGTGATTCACGACCTTGTTACGGCTTTCAGCTTAATTTCGGGACGAAATTCCCTAAACAAGGGGAGGCTGTAACACCCCGTGTTTTCACGAGTGAAAGTCAAAGTCAAGGTCAAAGTCAACGACCGATTTCGCGCGCCTTGACTCGTAGAAATGTTTTTATTTTAATTATATTATGTGGAGTAAGTGTCGTACATTGCAATAATCGAATCATGTTAACCATATTTCAATCAACTCGTAACTGTGAACTATAGGAAGTAACAATGCGATAAAGCTAATCAACCAAGAATCAAGCTACGTTAATCGAATCGACATCGAACCGCAACTCGAACTGTGTATTTTACTTGTTGTTTATACGTGCGTGTGTGCCTTACGTGTTACCTGTGCATGTTTATTTTATGTTATGTTGAGATAATCAAGCGAACTCAATCAAAACTCGAAGTCTAACTCGAATACAATCGAACCCGAACCCGAATCCCGATCAAACCATGTCATATACGAAGTAGTTGGGACTAAAAGTAATTTGAATAGGAAACCCTATCGAATCGTTCGCAATCTAAACCAAAACGTCGAAGAATCATCGCACCAAACGCACCATTCCAACGTCATCCGGACGGACAGTCAATCCGCACGGATTGACCATCCGCACGGATTACCAATCCGGACGGATAACCAATCCGGGTTACGTGCTATCCGCACGGATTACCCTTTCCCCTTTTAGCATCCTATAAATACACGGGTTACTCTCCAAACTTTCCACTTTTGGCAAGTGACGTCCGACCAGGACGCATTCTTCACCGTTTCTCAGATTTCTCTCAATCCAGGTAAGATCTTGCACTAATTCTTGTACATTCTTGATCACTACACAATTCTACACCTTTTTATCTTTCAATTCTCAACTTTTTACCATGAAATCATCAAGATTTGAGGTATTCTCGGGTGACGTCATCATGAAGTTCTCATGAACTTCAAGCTTGACCCCATTCCACCAAGAATAACTCAGATCTGAACGATTTCCATAAGATTTCACAACAACATCACCTAAATCTAAACTTTTCAAAAGGATAAAAGAGTTGAAAGAAATAAACTCAAGTTTTCTCCTTCTTTTACCCTTAAAATCGGTACGAATCTGATCGGTTCTAGTCTTCTACTCGATAATAGTGATGCACTAGTCCTAGATCTGGATCCTACCCACAAGACACCTGATTACGAGATAAACCGGAATGACCGTTCTGAGCCGCCGATAGGTCGAGTTAGGGTGGTTCCTGACCGGTGTAGTCATACGAGTAAGAATACAATTCCAAGTGGTTGCCACGTAATCAGAACGTCTCGATAAACGACAACAGAAACCAAGAGTAGGCGAACGGAACAGCCAGACGAGAGACTGTCCGAACGGACAGGTTGTCCGCACGGACAAGTTGTCCGCACGGACAGACGATCCGGACGGGCTGCCACCCGGACGAACCACACTTGGGACCCACATTCAAAGCGAGGTTTGAGTATCGACGAATGAACAATCCGGACGGACGACCTCTGAATGGATTACTCTTCGGATCATGAGATACTAAGACCTTGAATAAGTTCAAACAATGTTCACCTGCACGGACAAGTTGTCCACGCGGACAGACTATCCGGACGGATTGTCTGTCCGCACGAACAACTATCCGGACGGATTACCACTGTCCACACGGACTACCATCCGGACGGATTGTTGTCCGCGCGACCGGCTTGAAGGATAGAGATACTTAGATGTTTTCTAAATGCTACAACGAAAACTCCAAAGCACAAGCCATCATACACAAACACATCCTTAACTTAGGAAGAAGCAATCCACTTGAATAGTTATCCGCACGAACATGTTATCCGCACGGGTGACTCGTCCGGACAAAGCGTAATCCGCACGGATTACTTGTCCGCACGAATAACTTATCCGCACGGATAACAATCCGCACGAGTGACTAATCCGGACGGATTACCACCCGCACGAATAACTTGCCCGCACGGATAACAATCCGCACGACCAGCCACCCTATCCACTCTCACCTTGTACTGTTTTGCGCGCCACTTATCGTTACGTTATCGAATCTATTCAGGCTAACTGTACTCGCTGAAAAGCGCTCCCTTCAATCCATAATCGCTGTGAGTATACTCGAACCCTTTTTGCTTTTAGCACTTTTGGGTGTTACATACGTTACGAATATTCAAACTACAACTATCACACTACTCAAGCCATTTTAACGCTAAACCATTAATGCATGTTATACGTGGTTTATGAATTCTTGTTTGTTATGTTTACACATGGAATGCTGTCTACCTGCCTTAGCAACGATAGTACTATAGTTTGGACTCAGCACCCGTTCACACGGGGGTTGTTAAGGATCTTTTACTTGCATGGATTACGGTGGTAATCATGTATTACGAACTGCCTTGGGCAGTCAATCCGCAGTCATTGGTATCGATGGATCTATGTCGATAACTAACGTGCTTCATTTCACCATGTGTACGTGCTGGTTATGCGTAAACGAATTCGAACTCTATATGCTATTATCAAACTTGTATGCTCACCTTTACATTCTATGTATTGACTTTATTTTAACGTATGTGACAGGTGCTTAGGTTGCTTTTATGCTCTTTGTGCTGTGATGAACTTGAAGCTAGGAACTGGAGTCCTAGAAACCCACGAATAAATTGTCATGTTTAAATCTGAGTTGTCGGAACAGAATATTTGTCTTGATGCTTTGTCTGTAATAACTATTTAACTGTTTGAGATACGGTATGGGACGTATTATTTAATTAAATGGTAATGATAGTTGTTATGGAAACTTCTGGACAATCTGTTTCGCTCAGTGCCGCGCCCCGATGATTCCGCCATCGGTTGGGGTGTGACACGAAGTTATGCGAAAATACTGCAATATAGCGATATATGCGATATAGGTACATTATGATCCGAATCTTTGGTGCTAGGCGTAACGAGTCTTACGAGTAGTAACAACGCACGAACGTGCGGGTTGTTACAGGGGGGAGTCAACCTCTTCGTCACCAACATCACCACCACTAGCATCCACGACCATGGAACCTTGCCCAATAGGCTCCATCCGCGCGATGCGCCCTATCAAAGACACAGTGTTGTCTTCTTCTTCACTCCTTTAGCGGAAGATATGAAAAGTCCCTGTACTCGCACCTATCTGAGGACCATAGTTTTCAAAAATCGGCTCTTCAGTGGGTTTTACAACATTTTTCAGTGCATCCCAGCCCGGTTCATCACCCTTAACAGACCCAGTCCTTTAAACAACCGTTTGCCCTACTTCAACATGTTCATCCTGGACTAGGGGAGGTGGAGGCGGGGATGGGGGAGGCAAATCACTTGCTGGTGTAGATTGGGAGAAAACAACCTTCGTCCACGCCTCTTTTGGATGAATAATCGTAATCTTTGGCCGCGGGGGGTCGAACCTGCAACACGGAGCTGCAATCAATACAAACAAAGGTACAAGTACAAAAACATCAAGGATCAAGAAACAAACATACTGGAAGACAATTTCGCTATAACCTCCTTCATGCTCGTCTTCTTTACAATAATTAGAACCGGCTCGAAGGCCACTTTCTTCCCCACCGCGGGCTTGTCATCCAGACCCTCCGGTTGTTTCCTCTTTTAGGCCATCCTCTGCTTCAAATCTTCAGAAGGGCTATGCTCCAGATCCACAGTTGCAGACATGCGGGTTGCGCCAACAGGGACACCCTCGGTAGACCCACTCCCCACGCCTGCACCAGACTTAATCCTTTCACTCCTATCTCCACCTGCACGGTCAAGGCAAGCAAGTGTCTCAGAAACAATAACCCAATAGTCAAGGGCAGCTTTTCTGACGCAGAGGTTACCTCTCTTGGAACTCGCATAGGAAATAACAACAACATCCTCAGGCTTCCGCTTCTTCGAACCACCAATAGCCTTTACAGACTTTTTTCTTCCAGTTTTCTCCACAACCTTGGGCACGACCTCTAGCCCCATGCCAAGCCTGCATAGATCACCGGCAAGTGACACATGGTGGGGAGGAATTAGTCCATGACCAGAAGAAGCCACCAACTCCTCGTTCGAGAGGATCATAACTTCCTTCCTCGTAGGAGTCACAACCTTACAAGGCCTAAGATTGAGAATCAACACACCTGGTCCTGAAGACAACGACTTGCACATCAATGCTTCTTATGGGAACATGAAGTTGCCCCTGATTTGCTCTAACCAAGGTTTTTCACCCTTTAGCAGTTGCCTAACATCCATTGCCCTGAGCGTATCATCAAAAACCATGTTATACACCGGATTCTCTATGCATATCAGGAAGCCAGGTAATGAAAATACAAACAAAAATGAAAATACAAAGAAGAAAGCATAACTCACCAACTTCGTCATCGAAATACACAAGCACGTGTTTGCTGTGCGGCCTCCACCGAGCACTCATCGCCACAGCCACTAGTGCTTTTTCACCCAAAACCCTCCAGGGTAAGGCGCAAGTTCTCGTACCAAGCCTCACCCTTTGGGATAGGCTAGGTCTCCTTAGATATCTCTGATGTATCTCTAATCACCATGGCCACCGGGATTACTGCATCTTTAATGAAGAAGAACTTACCTTTCCAATCATAAAAACTTTTTGGCGGGGTGGACAAAATCTTATTTGCGCCCTAACGCAACCCAAAGAAATAAAAACCTTATGTGCATTGTAGCTGGTAAAAGATCCGAAACTTGGGCACATCAGGTTCCACACTATGAGATCAATAACTGAACTCGAAATGTCGGAGCGCACCATCCTAGGGGGCTCAGCTGTGATATATGGAACCTATAGAAAGTCAGCCCCTCCAAAAAGAAATTGGTTGTGGGGAGTCGAAAATTTCCCTTAATAAAAAAGTCGAAGAACGTAGTAATCATCCTTGCCGGCGCATATGCCGCCGTGTAACGCCCATTCTTTCACGCGGTCAAAACCAGATATTAAACAACGAAATTTTAGTCCCAAATTTAAACTTTTATACCTTACTTGAAATTAGGCCAAATTATACAAAATTAACCTTTTAAAAACTAGATACAGTCAACTACCATTTAACAAAAGTTATAATCACATGTTATTGGAGCATGTCTAACAACTAGACTTTAACTATATAACCAACCAAAAGTTTTGACCCATTACATAAACTAGTTCAGAAGCGCGTTGAGGGCGAAAAAGAGTTGTGCGTGTGTTCATTCCAAGCTCGCGAGTCTGCTTATAGTGCGGTTTTACCTACAACATAAACAAAGATTTATTTTTAGTAAGAGAAGGATAAAGTCCTAATTTTCATTGAATATGAGATTCCACCATTTTCATTATTCCTATAAACTTCATGTTTATATTCCTTCCATTACAATAGATTTGGCTTACTCATCTACTCGATTTCATCACTTTAACCCGTTCGAATAATAATCAATTTATAAACATCCGACCCACTCACAACGGAATAAATACATGACTATTTCAAACATTATATTGTAGCTCTTTAACCCGTTCGTACTGGATCATCTACATATTCATTCTAAACATAACATTCTTATTTTTTGACCCGTTCGTACCGGATCGTCTACATATTCATTCTAAACATAACATTCTTATTTTTTGACCCGTTCGTATAGGATCGTCTACATATTCATTCTAAACAAAACATTCTTATTCTTTGACCCATTCGTACCGGATCGTCTACATATTCATTCTAAACATAACATTCTTGTTCGTTGACCCGTTCGTACCGGATCAACTATATGACCATATAAAACATTTCATTCTAGTTCGTTGACCCGTTTGTACCGGATCAACTGTATGACCATATTAAACATTTCATTCTAGTTCGTAGACCCGTTCGTACCGGATCAACTACTTTACCATATTAAACATTTCATTTTAGTTCGTTGACCCGTTCGTACTGGATCAACTAATTGACCATACTAAATATTTCGTTCTAGTTCACTGGCCCGTTCGTAATGCGTCTATTACATGATCATTCTTTAACATAATATTCTAGTTTGTTTGACCCGTTCGTAACGGGTCTATTACATGACCATTCTTTAACGCATTACGAATTCAACGATACATATCAATAAACATTACTACAAGTAAATTTTAATCGGTCTGACCTTGAGCTGGAAAGACTGCACCCCAACTTGCCAGAAATTCTAAATTTTCGGCGATCTTTTCAAATTCGGCTTCTTTCCATTTGATTGACGTCAACTCCGGCACCTGCACCTTATTCATGTTGAGATGAAGACTAGGGCTGTAAATGAACTGAACATTTCAACGGGAAGTTCGTTTATGTTCGTTCATTTAATAAACGAGCTAACATGATCAAGAAATTATGTTCGATTAGTTTAATGAACGAACATGAACAGAGGTCTCGTCCGTTCAGTTGTGTTCGTGAATGTTCAGTAAGGTGTTCGTGAATGTGTTCATGAACATTCATTCGTTTATGTTCGTTTGTTTGTGTTTAATTAAAGATTATTGTACTTTCATATATTTTAACTATGCGTTTTGTATCATTTAAGTTTTATTTATTTTATTACCCTAATAATTAAACTAGGAAATCCTATTTCCACCTTGTTTATGCACCATTCCTCTTTCCTTTCTTATTATTTACATCAACGAATATGATCGGCATTTGTTCCACAATTAGGACTTCAAGCTCCAGTGCTACTCTCTGGCCATCAACCTTTAGCTTTCGTCGCGTTCGCCAATTTTTTTATGTTCGTGAACATGCTCATTTCCATAATGAACGAACACAGACATAAACGTTCATTCGGTAAGTGTTCGTGAACCATCCGTGAACACGTTAATTTCCTTAATGTATAAAAACGAACAAGGCCTTGTTCGCATTCGTTCGGTTCGTTTACAACCCTAATGAAGACGACATTATAAAGGAGTAGTTTGTAATGGAAAACCAGTTTTAATGGATATATATTTGAAGATCTTCAACAAACACCTTGAAGACTTGAAAGAATTCTGGAAAGCTGATGAAAAACCGAAGAACGATCTTGGAAATTTGAAGATCGCTTGAAGATTTGAGAGAAAGTGATAGCAAGATTTGAGGAAGTGATAAAAAGGGAACCCTAATTTATCTATTTTTACCCATCGCATTTAATGCGATGGGTAACCGTGCAGCACACTTAGCGCGCAAGCCCAATCAGGGTGTTGCACATCAAGGGCAAAAAGGGAAAACGACAGCCACTCGCGGGCGCCTGACACAAGACGAAAAGGTAACCCGACACTGTAACGTCATGTTTTTGCATAGTGTGATCGGTCAAGTCAACCCTTTCTCACCAACCCTTATCCATAGAGATTCCCTTTTTTCAAAATTCAAACTTTCATCACATGCACAATCATGCTTTTTTTCTTTCCAGAAATCAACTTACTATGCGCCCTACGCCAAAAACAACAATCCTCAACATCTTCAAAACCCTCATTTACACCATGTGCGGCATGCGCATCTTAAGCCCACGGTCGTGCATATGAACACCTTCAAATTGCACAAAAATGCGCACCTTGTCTCAGCTATTCACATACTTCTGTGTGCACCATCCAAGTTGGGTCGCGCCAGCCAATGTCTTAAAAAAACAACACTCAACTAGTCCTGAGTTCCACCCACTTGCTATCCGCGCATGGGAGCAACACTGGACTGGGGGATTTGAAGGGGTATGGTCCCAAATGTCGCGCAAGCTATGTGGCCGCATGGCCATACCCACACTTAACTACCACAACACTCAACTTCTTCCAGAGTTCCTGCGTGGGACCTACCCGCGTACACGCAACTTGGATGGCACATGAAAGTACATCTAGTACAGGAGGCAATAGCCTATACCCAATCAACATGCGCCGAGCTCTGTCCAGACAATCCCCACGAAGAACAATCGTGCAAATGGATAGTGATGTGTAGCCAATCAACGTGCACCATTCACTACTACACGATCTCCAATCACAACTGATGACAGACTCGACAACAAGTACACTCGGCAGACGACGTGGCACAAATCACCGTGCGCCAACGTCCCTCCACCTTTGTTAACACTACATGTCGTGTCAAAGAGAACAAAGAGGATATTCCTTGTTGGCGACCCAAGGCCCATCAGCCCATCTTCTTCTCCAAACCCTTCGGCTATAAATACAAACCTTCAACCACAGGTTTAAGCATTCAAATTCTCTCACTCTCACGCTCAACACACACTGTTTTATTACCGCTGGAACAATACTTATTCTCTTGCCGGATGGTAGTTACGAGAAGAATCCCCCACCTCTTCTTCTCATAATGAGCTCACGATGTTCTGTTTTGCAGATTAGTTCTCAAGAATTACCCAACTGTTTGATCTACAAAAAGATTAAGGATTAACCCAAATAGACTACCTCTTTGATTCTATCCCACGGATTAGAATTGATGTTCTTCACACTCATAACTCAAAAGTAAACAATATGGTAAACCCAAACAAACAAGAAATTCGTGTCAGAAAATCCAAAACCAAATATAAATGGTATTAAATTTTGGGTTAATGGATTTAAACACCCCCAACTATGGCCATTTGGCCGATGGCACTCTCAACTTTGACTTTGGCTCCCACCACTCCCAACTTAACACTTGGGTTGCTGTGTCACCCCGTCGTTAACCAAACACTAACTTGGTTAGTTTTGTTGTCCTACGTGGCTAATTTTAGATGATGTGGCGTTTTTTTAATGAGCTGGCATGCTGATGATGAAAACTTATATATTATATATATAAAAATCAGTTTATATATTATATATCAGTCTGACCAAACACCCCTCCCTCTCACTTAACACCACCACTTCGACCGCTCCATCTCATCTCACCGTTAGGGTTTCATCCTCTCATCTTCATGTTGATGCTGTTGGATGTTTTGCACCCCAAATCGACTCAATTGTCCAGCCGCCACAAGTTGTTGGTGGCACAAGCTCAGCCGCCACTAAGGAAACAAGTGTTGCGGCCTTAGATGTTCCCCCCTCTCCTGCAACGGTCCCAATCCTTGACCCAATCCCAGATTCAGAACCAATTGCACAGCCGTATGTTCAGATTAACATCACATCTGGTATGTGTAATGCTATTCCGAATCCCAATGGTGTAATCGCTGCTGCTGGTGATAGCAATTTGGCTCCATCTTCAGCTAAACTTAAATCTGCATCTCCGAAGAACAATCTCAGAAATCTTAGAAGCAGGGGATTAAAACATTCCTCAGCTAAACCTAAATCTGCATCTCCGAAGAACAATCTCAGAAATCTTAGATCTGTTCCCTTCTCCGAAGAAGAAGATCTGTTAGCGGAAGTTTGTGGTGGCGAAGAAGAACGCGAAGAGAGAGAGAAAGTAATAAAACCCTAGGTTCAGTCAATTGCAAGTGTAAGGCTGGTGTGGATTCGAGCAGGTGTTTGTGTGTTACTTATGAGATGCTTAGGGCTTCACAGGAGGGATTTTGTAAGAGTGTGATTGAAGCTGATGTGAAAGAAGAGGAAGAGAAGGAGACTGAGAGTGGAAACCCTTATTTTACCGGTGCTGTTAGGTGCTGAGAAGGATGAATCTGGATCGATTGTAGGTTTTCATTTGATTCCACAATCAGGTAACGAGTTTTAGTAGTTTGATTTTGTAATTTTTGTTCGATTTGTTCGTGTTTGAATAATTGAATGTGGAAAGCAGTTCTTTTCATTGAATGATATGTTTTGAGATTATGAGTTGTATCAGTTTTGTTGTTCATATGGAAATGTGTTTGGAGATTGATCATTTGATGTTGAATTTGTGGCAGTTTAAGTGAAATTTTGTAATTATATTAGATTGAAGGTCGAGAGGGGGGTTTAAAAAATATTTTTTTTTCATTAGCATGCCACCTCATTAAAAAACGCCACATCATTTAAAATTAGCGCCACGTAGGACAATAAAACTAACCCAGTTAGTGATTATTTAACGACGGGATGCCATGACAAACAATGTGTTAAGTTCGGAGTGGTGTGAGCCAAAGTGAAAGTTGAGAGTGTCATCGGCCAAATGGCCATAGTTGGGGGTGTTTAAATCCATTAACCCTTAAATTTTAATTGTCTTTTTATTCAAACACCATATTCGATAAGTCTTTAATCTTAATCCCTTGAACGTGGTACTGTAGTGATTTACCTCTATTCGTCTCACACTCTCACCCCATATTCAATATTCAACCCTCTCTAGTTAGTTGGATATTCGTCAAAAACACAAATAAGGTGTTAGGCTTATAAATCCTAATGTGCATATAGGTATCTATCATATCAAAATTGTAAGGAAAACTATTTAAAAAACATACATGTTATTATAGATAAACATTCATAGTAGAACACGTAAAAATCATTTGAAATGTATTTCATCCATATCCACAAATTCAATTCATGTATACCTAAAATCACCTACATTCACAACAAGGACGGAACAAAGCCCCCCCCCCCCCCTCTTCAATTATAGTATGCAGAGAAAAAGAGAACTTTATGATGACCTCTAACCAATAAGTTATGTTTTCGTTACTTACATTCTGATTCCTGACATCCATGCCGGTAACCCCAATACCACCCAAATCCTCTAATCGAAACAACTTGAAAAGGGTTAACTACATGATAAAAGAAAACACCATGTAGTTAATTGTTTTCTTTACATAAAGATGCACAAACTAGACCTGCCCTTATCTGCCTTTAGCCTAGTAAATACTACTAATGAACAATGATATTTTTAATTTATTTAAGAGTAAACTTCTGTTTGCTCCATGTGGTTTGGTCGTTTTAACAATTTCGCCCCAATCTTTTAAATTAGCAAATTTACTCCCTGATCTTTTGGTTTTGTCGCCAGTTTGCTGCTCTATGACCTTAACTCCATCCATATTGTATGTTAACTGAAAGGGTATTTTGGTAATTTCAAGTATAAAATAAGGGTAATTTGGTAATTTAATCTTCATAAAACAACATCCAATCCTCCCACTTCAACTTCCACCAATTTTAACCCCTCTATTCTGCACTTTCTCGTTATTCACCATCTCCACCAACTCACGCCCAAACTCATCATCCCCAACTTTCCCCATCACTAAATTCGAGGTTAGAAGAGTGGCGAACAGCTTTAGAGGACAGAGGTTTAAGGATTAGTCGATCTAAGACTGAGTACTTGTATTGTGACTTTAGTGGAGTAGACAACGATGAGGACATTCAGATCACCATTGACGGTCCACAGGTGACTAAGTTCAAGTATCTAGGATCGTTTGTTTAGAGAGATGGGGAGATAGATAGTGACATTGCCTACCGCATCCAGGTTGGATGGTGTAGGTGGAGAGCTGCCACTGGGGTATTGTGCGATAGGAGGTTCCTAACAAAATTGAAAAGGAAATTTTATAGGGTTGCAATTAGACCTGCTATGTTATACGGAACCGACTGTTGGGCCATTAAGGAAGTACAAGCATACAAGATGGAGGTGGTAGAGATAAGAATGCTAAGATGGATGTGTGGGCACACAAGGTTAGACCTGATAAGAAATGATGTTTTTAGGGAGAGGTTATTAGAAGTAGCTAGTATACCAGATAAAATAAAGGAGGGAAGATTGAGATGGTTTGGGCATGTGAAGAGGAGGCAGACGATAGAGCCAGTTAGAGTGGTTGAGACTTTCGAGGTGGAGGAGAGGAGGAGTAGAGGCAGACCCAAAATTACTTGGGATGAGTGGATTAGGCAGGATTTGCAAAGATTGCACTTCTCTGAGAACATGGTCCATGATAGGAGCTCGAGGAGACGTAGGATTAAGGTTAAGACTTTCTTGGAGAGGGTACAATTGTGTTTTTAGGTGTAGTGTATGGTGCCCATGGCATTATAGCCTAGTGGCATTTTGAGGGTGAGATAAGGCTTATGATCATTAGGTCATGGGTTTGATTCCAACAATGGGGTTTTTTCCCAGATTTATTGGCTTTCCTCCTGAATTGGTGTATATGCATTATTGCCTAGTGGAGATGGATATGATCGAGTGGTTCCGCTGGTGGCATGATGATACTCCAGTGGTCCGTCAGTGATCCAAATTTTCCGTTAAAAAAGGTGTAGTGTATGGTCGTAGATATGTAACTATGTGTATAGGCTGTTTGTGTTATATATGTCTTGTTTACCATACACTCTTTCACCACTCATGTTATATTGGTAGCTTCATACACACACTCACCTCATGTTCTATTTATTTCTTTACTGGGTGTTTTGGAGCCGAGGGTCTCACTGGAAGCAGTCTCTCTATCCCTAGGGATAGAGGTAAGGTGTGCCTACAACTCACACTCCCCAGACCCTACCAATAGCTTTTGCTATTTGTGGGACTTTACTGGTGTATGATTGATTGATTGACCCTTTCAGTTAAGGTCGTGGAGCAAACTAGTGACAAAACCAAAAGAACAGGGAGTAAAATGACTATTTTTAAAGTATTAGGACAAAACCGTTAAAACGACCGAACCACAGAGAGCAAAACAGAAGTTTACTCTTTATTTTATTTGATTGTAACAAAAACAAATCATATAATTAACAGGAATACAATGATGCAATCTTTAAAGTATAATTACAGAGATATTATATTAAAAGGTTATCAAAAGTATATCATGAGATGCCTAAACACATGCTAAACTTGTCTATACATAATAAAGCTGGATAACACGTAAAGGCATATTACTATATTAGCAAAGTCATAAACGAACAACGCTTAATGCAACTATAATATTTTTTTAATATATTATCGAGTCGTGATTCCTCATGTTATTTGAATAGAAACATTTTATAAAGTTTTATATTGTACGTTATTATAATTAGAAAATAGATTATTTTCTCAAACTGCATTGACCAATTATAGGTAAAGGGTATAGGATAATCAGATTGTATACATAACTTTGCTTTGTATTCTAGGGTCAAGTTATTCTACAAAGATTTCTAATTGTAAAAAGTGTAAAAAAGATTTATATAGTGACAAGTGTCCAATAATCTAAAATTAAACCCACTACATCACCACCCAAAACCAAAACACCCACCCCCACCACCACCCAAAAACCTAAATCCCCCAACCCCCCCCCCCCCCCCCCCCCCAAAAAAAAAAAAAAACTATACCTCACCAAAAAAACCCCAAAAAAACTAACCCCCCACACCCCCCAAAAACCTTAAAAACAACCTACCCCCCCCCCCCCCCCCCCCCGGCAAAGAAAAACAAAAAAAACTATACCTCACAAAAAAAAACCCTCAAAAACCTAAAAAAAACCTAACCCCCCCCCCCCCCCCCCCCAATAAAAAAAAAACTACACCCACCACCACCCAAAAACCTAAACCGCCACCCCCCCACCCCCTTGGATTTTTTTTTTTTTTTTTTTGGTGGGTGATGGGGGAGGGGGGTGGGGGTTTAGGTTTTTGGTGGTGGTGGATGTTTAAGTTTTTTTTTTTTTTTTTTTTTTTTTGTAGTGGGTTTTTTTAGGTTATTGGACACTTTTCACTTTATAAATCCTTCTTACAATTAGGATCCTTTGTATTTGATCATAATCCTTATATTCTAAATTAGTTTTTTTTTTTCCGTTGTGCGTTGCGATAATGTAAAACAATTTTGATTTGAAAATAAAACATGTTGTTTAGAAAGCCAAATGATTAGAATAGTTTAATTTATCATTGTACCGTTTTATAATACCAAATAAATACTTTATTTCGAGTACAACTTTGTTTTTAGCAAAACTTATAACGGAATGTCGAAAGAAAAAATCAAACACAACTACGTACTTAAGTTTTTAGAAAACGTTATAAACTTAAATTATTAAAAAAAGTATCATATTATTTGATAAAAGATATGTTCTAAAAAAGAAAAAAAATTATTAAAAAATGGTAAATAAAATATATGGTTTTAAAAAGGAAAAAAAGTTACTAAAACTAAATATAATAGTAAACTATTATAATATATTAAATAAAAAATAATAACAAGCTAATTATTATTTTAAAAGTAAAGTTACTATTAATCGTCCTTCGTTAACCATATATATATATATATATATAGGAGAAATATCCGTTAGGAACCACCCTTTATTGCGAGAACCGCGAGAACCAATGTGAACACAACAAAAAAATACCTAAAAATAGCTAAAAAACACACAATTTCTTTTTTATATTTTTTTACCTCAAAATCGCTAATTTTCGTTACAAAAAAAAAATTTGGCTACTAAAAGTAGCGATTTTGAGGTAAAAAATATTAAAAAAAAATTGTGTGTTTTTTAGATTTTTTTTGGAGGTTTAGTTTTTAGCATTTTAGCTTGGGTGGGAAAAAAATATAAAAATATATCCTCTAAACCAAAACGTTTATTTGAAAATTCAGTTTGGTTGTGGGTAAGGTTTCGCTCAATGTAATGGACAAAATCCTTAACTGAGGATATTGTCTATTTCATTGAGTAAAATCTTATTGACTTTATCCTCAACTTCCATACAATTTATAACGCCAAAACATACAAAAACATTATTGAGGTTTGTTGTCAATAAAGTTTAGCTGTATGGGGTAGACAACATTGTCAGAGATCTTTCTTAACTGAGGATTAACAATGTTGTCCATCTCATACAGCAAAACATTATTGATTTTAGCATGGTCAAATTTAGAGGTTTAAGATACTTTTATTTAGTGGCGTTCTTTTTCTCAGTAAAACGCCAAAAAGTTAAAAAATCAAACATCGTTCCTTGGAAATTGAAGATTGTTAGCTGAAAGGTGTAACTCAATAACATTTTGCTGCATGGGATGGACAAATCTTCAAGAAAAAGAGGCTGATGTCACACTTTATTCTTCCAAATGGCGACAAAAAAACTACTTCAAAAAAAAAAAAAACAAAAAAAAAAAAACAAAATGAATCATATGAAAGTCGAAACAGCCAGTTAAGATGATTCAAAAAAGAAGAAAAAGAGTGGTGACAGTGAAGATTTGGAAGTTCAGTTGTTTATATATATATATATAGAGGAAAGGTAACGTACATTACGGCTTAACGTACATCACGTACGACAGGTAATTACGCACGTTCATTTTAAAATCACGCACGTTATAATTCAAAAATCCAAAATCACGCATGTTTAAACACAATAATCACGCATATTGAAAACATTAATTACGCATGTTATAGAACAAATCACGTATGTTGTTGTAGGTGAAGTACGTTAAGCCGTAATGTACGATATACTTTCTATATATATATATATATATATATTAATTTTCTTTTTTAGTTGATTGTTATATAATAACCATGCCATATGTAATAAAAACGCCACACAGCCAAATGTTTGTCAAAACGCCAACATGCCATAAAACGCCCCCAAAAACTACCAAACCATAATAAAATTACTTTGGACAAGTATTATAAAAACCAAACTTGAAAATGTAACTAGAAACAGTAACTACAAAACAATAAAACTGAAGAGACGGAAAATTTATTAAATTAGAATCTAAAACACCAAACTTGAAAGATGGGACGTGTTACAGACTTTAGAGATAAAAGCTTATCAAAAACAATAATTACAAACAGTAACTGAAATGACGAATACTTTATTATAAATAATGCACCGCCTAACCTACGCGCCAAAAAGACAACCTTATAAAATGATACGTCTCAGAAACTTCCATTTGATCAAACAAAAAAAAAAAAAACAAACGTCAATACTACTAAATACCACTCACTGTAAAACGCCAAAAAATTATCAAAATATGGCTAATATGCTTTCATGGATATTCAGTATTGTTCTTCGTGAACTTTCACTGAATGGATTGTTAGGTGAGGGGAGTAACTCAGAAAGATTTTGCTGCATGAGATGGACAAAATCTTCAAGAAAAAGATACTGATGACAGTCATATGTCATTTTGTGTTCTTTGTTCTTGAAGAAGGCTTGGATGAGGAGAATAGATCAATGACACTGAAGAGTGTGATGATTATAAAGATGAAGATCAAGTTGAAGAACAAAGCGAAAAACCCATCCACACGTCATAGATCTATGTCCTCAAACATCCACAAAAAGCCAATTCAACAGACGAGCAGGCAAAATAATCAAACCGATGGGTTTGTTAAGTTTTACATAAAACGCCATATATTTGGTGACAGCTCTTGTAGTATTAAAGAAGAGAGAGACTGATGACAGTGAAGATTGTGAAGAGAAATCCGATTAGGATTTTTAATTTATTTTTTTCGCTTCTATTTCTTTTCCCTGTGATCGTAATATAATTGTAAAACGCCAATATACCACAAACGCCAAAATGTATACAAAAAATAATAGAACAATGGGCCATCTTGACTAAAACGCATTGAAAAACGTCATTCAGAGAGATTTGAAAAAACGTCATAAACGCCAAAATGTTAATAGAATGAAACCATTAAAACGCCATATAATTATTGAATTTGGTTAACGCCAAAATTCTTAAACCTCAAAAATAAATCAATATTGTGAAAAGCGGAATTGGAAAAACGGAAGATAAAATGACAAAAAAACCCATACGCCCTAATTATATCACGCGCCACGTGTTGGGCCAGGATGCGTTCTCACCGGTCTCACACTTTTAGTCGTTTTCTCCTGATCTCGTTTATATATATATATACATATATATATATATACATATATAGGAGAGGGTTTAAATGAGAACGCTAAATATCGCGAGAACCGTGAGAACGAATGAAAAAACCACAAGAACTTGGTAAAAAACAATCCAAATTCAAATTTTTTTGCACTTATCATTATGATTATTATTATTCGAATACAATGTTAGAAATTAAATTTACACGTTTAAATTTTCGTGAATTCGTAAATCAAGAAAATTTACACATGTGTAAGTTTGCCATTTACACATGTGTAAAAAATATAGTAAGAGTGATTTTGAGAGGAGAAATGAATTATTTGATGTTGTAATTTTTTTTGATGTTGTATTTTTATTACAATGAGGTTTGTATTAAAAAAATCGGTTTTGATTGGTTTTTTCATTCGTTCTCACAGTTCTCACGATATTTAGTGTTCTCAAGATAACCCTCCCATATATATATATATATATGGGAAGGTTCAAATAAAAACCACTAGTTATCACGAAAACTCGAAAACTAACTAAAAAAGCCTAAAAGACATATCCAATTTTTTTTTTTTTTTGCATATCAATTTTCGTTATTTAAATTATATAAAAAAAAAATCAATTTTTTTTTGTAGTGCACATGTGTAATAATTCACATGTGTAGTATACTACACATGTGAATTATCATGTGCACTACAAAAAAAAATTATCTTTTTTTTGAAAAAAAAGTTTTTTTTATATAAAAAACCCTGCGATTTTTAATAATAAAAAAATAAAAAAATTGTGTGTTTTTTAGGCTTTTTAGTTAGTTTTCGAGTTTTCACGATAAAAGTGGTTTTCATTTGAACCATCCCCCATATATATATATATAGGATTAGGATCAAGATTGAACACTGGTGTAGCTTGCGAACTGAGTGAACTAATCATGGCCATACACGTGTGTAGATCAATGGCCAGGATTTGATGTTGAAATACACTAGTGTATTTTACGATTTGATGATAAGATCCTAGCCATACACGTGTGTAGATCAATTGCCAGGATTTGTTCACTCAGTTCGCAAATACACTAGTGTTCACTCTAGTTACATGTCTTAGGGAGGAAGTAGTGTTCTTGGGTGGTGGGTTTCGGGCCGCTTATTCAAGTATCTAAATCGGGTAGTGAATTTGGGTAGTAGTTACCTATTAGGCTGGGTGATGTGAGATACAGTGTAGGGCTGTCCAAATCGCCCGTCGCTCGTTCAGCGCTCACTTGGAAAATGCTTGGATATGCTCGCTTGGTTTGGTTCGGTTTGCAAACGAGTCAAGTATGAGCAAAGGTCCGCCTGGCTCGGTTCGGCTCGAATTATTTTTATATTAATACATTATATATATAATTATACATGCACACCGAAATTACATGTATATTCATATTTTTTACATACCGCTCTATTAGATTTGGCCCACATTATGCAAATATACAATTATATTTATACATACTAGACTAATCAAACCAATAAAAATATAACGCTAAATTTAAAATTAAAACTCTAAGTTGTGAAGCGACAGTATTTGACTTCTTTCTTTCATCAATCACAGTCGTCAATCATCTCTCGCTCTCACCATACGCCACAATGCGACACTTGTTCTTTGTTGTATATTCATCGCCTCACTTACCTCAACCAAAGCCTCATCCTCGAACGATCCGACCTCAATCTTAGTGTCATCCTCAGACAGTTGGACCTTAGTCATGACCCGATAGCGGAGACATCGAAGGAAACATGCTAAATCTATGACTATCCAAATCACTCGTCGCTCGCTCGAAAAATTGCACGCTCGAATATGCTCGTTCAGATTTCGCTCGGTTGTAAACGAGCCAAGCACTAGCAAAGGTCTGCTCGATTCGGCTCGTGAACAACCCTACATCAGTGACACGTAGGTGATAACTCAGCAGTGAGCTTTATTGTTAACTAGTCATACAATGGAATAAAGTCTCTGTCATCATTAATCGATCATTAACTTTATTTTAATTTTGCTTTATATTTAAATCATTTTTATTACAATTAAACAACAAAGTAGAGAGAATCTAAGTGTTTTAGAGTTTAGAATGTTTTGTGAGTTAGGATTAGGTTGTATGTGATTTGGTTGAATGATATGTGTTATATATATATAAGGTTTTTTTTTACTAAATGGCCATTGCTTAATGGTCAGATTCATAAAAATTTCTAATTTCCCACGTTTTGGCGCTTATCAACCAGACAACGAAGTGGTTGATGGCGCCATTGCAGCATTGTTGGGGGTGCCATCTTGCTTTCTTAGTTGGCGAAGGGCGCTAGTCCGCACCGTATGGTCTTATGGTAGTGTAAAAGAAAGAGAGAGAAAGATTAAGAGTTAAGAGAGAGAGTGGAGTAAATGGGCCAAGCCCTGTTGCCACGTATTAAGGTGTTTTAGGGTAGTTTATGGTAAAAGTGAGATGACAGTTCGAGATTGATAGAACCCACATCAACCCCTTCACCATCAAATCAATTGTCTACACCTCATCTCCCCAAGGGGCACCCGTCAGAACCCACTCTCCTGATGCCACCCTCCGCAATCGATACCCACAACCCTAGCAACCCCTACGGTCATATACACATACAATCAACGTATTCAGTCAATCGGTAACTAGTCAAAGAATTCCCAACCCAATTTTGATACCCGATTTATTGGCAACAATGTAACCATTCGGGTATAGGTACCCGGATTGGAGTTACCAACTACACCCCACCCACCCTTATAGTTTTAGTTGTGTGGATAGTATAACAACCCTCTAACAAGACCCATAACAATTCATAATTGAGACTCCAAACGCGTACGAAGGAAACCAGCACGAAAAACGAAGAAACCCAGTTTTGGGCTTCGTCGCGCTATGCGACGGTGATAGAGTTGTACGGTCGCGTGACGCGACGACTCCTTGATTGCCAGATGACACGTAGCACCACGTGGCATGCCTACATGGTGACTCATGCCACCTATGCCCTAGGCTTACACCTTCGCGCTACGTGACGGTGATGGTGGAACTCGGTCGCGCGACGCGACAAGGTCAAAATCCAACTATAAATTGGACTGGATCTGGACATTCGAAGTTGCTCATTTCTTTTCTTTCTCTCATAGTATTGTTATTATACCCGAAGCCCTAAAAATCTGCTTCGTAATCGGTGTGCTAACCCGGATCATTGGTACGATACCCTGTCCGATTGATCTGAAACCAAATTAACAGATGTTTAAGTGCTGCCTGAATAAGGCTATACTTTGTCATCTGCGTTGTGGTTTTGATCTCGTGATTATCGTTAAAGTTTGAATTGGGTTAATACACTAATACGTGTTGCATTGTGTGCTTAAACGTAAGATTTAGACAAGAAGGCTATTACTGAAAACCCTAAATCTGCAAAGTGAGTCATTCTCTTTTTATCAAAATGCTTTCAAAACCCTAAATGTTTTCTAATTGTATTTACAATGATTAATTCTTACTGAGAAATTACTGTCAGTATGTGGGGTTTTGTATACACTACTTGATAAGCTTCACTAGTTGAAAGAATGACCAACAGTGATATGACCACAGTCACAGGAATTGCCTAGTGACAAATACCTTTGGGTAATAGTAAGATATAAACAAATGTACAAACTCTTAATGCTGTAATTGCAATACTGTGTCTGCTATACGAATTGAATGAACTCACCAATATTTTTTGTTGATCAAATGTTTTTAAAACGCGTTTTAGGTGATTTACTATGAAGAGAAGGAAAAGTGCTATGAGGCACTCAAGCTTAAATAAGTGGCTATGTAAACCTGAATAAAACGTGTTTTGTAATCAAGGGTTTATCCCGGTGAAAATTCTTTACGTAAATATGGGTTTCATCCCACAGTTTATGAAATGAAAACTACGGTGTTTTGAAAACTCTGATATTTTTCCTGACACCTGGTCCTAATAAATTTCCACTGTGATAATTTTAATAAACACCGATACCACTTGTTCCTGCTCACGGCTCCTAGGGTAAGATCGGGTTGTCACTTCATAGTTTACCTTTCCGTATATGAGTTATTTGAAATTCGGGTAACTATAACTTTTGTGAATTTTTAATATGATATTTCGTTTTTGAATGATATTATGATGTGCTAAATTGTAATGAATTATGTTTTGCTAATGTTCTGATTTCGGTATGATATCCTACTTCTCACAGATTATTCAAATATGTTTTGAAATTTTAAAAGTTGCTAAAAAATGTTAATAAAAATGTAATGTAAATTATGTTCACTCATATTCAAGTTTACAACGATGGCAATGTGATGAGTTTGTAACAGGTATTGATAATCCAAGTCCCATATTCACGGGATTGTAAAATTGTATACCATATACAGTCCAATACCCATTGGGTAATTACTCATTGGGTATCGGATATACCCAATACCCATTGGGTAATTACTCATTGGGTATCGGATATACCCGTTAGTTTAAAAATGATACGATATACATCACTTTTACTACATATTTTCGATAATATTATTATCTAGCAAGTGTACTGCAGTTTTACCTTAAGCACAAATGTGCACAAAAGACTTGACATTTACATATCAGTTTTAAACAAAAAGTTCCAACACATTTTATATAGTATAATTACACTTCAAACTTCTTGTATTTATTTTAACTCGTTATTTATATGAGTTTCTTATAGACATATTACACACAAGTTCCCAACATTAACACAAAGACAAACTGGACAGCATGTAGAAGATGTAACAATGAAAAACATAAGCAAGGAACCCAAGTTGTGGGTGCTTAAGGTTTACACAAAACTACCTAAGCAGAAGTTAGGTTTTTCTTGGGAGAGTCTGAACCGACACGTATATGTTCTGGTGTCTTCTTTACCCACCATAAGTAAAAAACAGACGCCGTAATAAACAGCCCGGCGACAACCCCAAGTGTTAGCCCAACAATTCTTCCGACTTGCTTCTTGTTACCATTGGATGAACCCGAAAAGGTGGATACTAGCAAATAAAACAAGATTATATTGTTACATAAACTTAACATTTATCAAAAAAGGGGGGGGGGGGGGGGGGGGGCTAGATGTGGAAAATTGGACCGGGAGGGTTGACGAGTCTTTTTAAAACAAGTTATATTGTTGACACGTGTCAAAACGGGCTGGGTTGACCCAAAACGCTTTTGTATAACATTATTAGTTATTTTGTTGACAATTAGTAATACAATATTATTATAAAGCTAACCCGAAATGAAGGGGGAAACTAACCTTGAGAAACATATATAGCTGAGACCAACGGGCCAAAAGTGCTTTGAACCGGAATGCAGCAAGTTCCTTTCCCGGCCCACTTAAAATGAATGTCGATATTCGTGTTTGTGACATTGGCTTCAAACAGTTTCACCAAAGCTCGTTTCGCCCCGTATGCTTCTTCCTTTATGTTGAAATCTTGCACAACTCTTTCACCCTTTTCCAATTGATCCATCAAAAATTTAACATGTAAGTAAAAAGAATGGATACAATATGATCACCAACAGCCCGTACCAAACCCGTTCAAGAAGGAAAAAGCTTTTGCTCATAGTAGAGGTGGCAATTTCGACCCATTTAGGTTGATTTGGAATATACTTATCTCTAACGGGCCAAACTGTTTAAAAATTTGCTTATACAAAAAAATCCATATTGGTCAAAAGTATCCAAAATTGTGTATTTTAATGCATAAAATCTCATATAACATTTTCAAAATTTTTGTAATTATATTTAGCTCACTAATATTTTATAAGAAATTTGTACAAAATGTGTTTCGAGTCAACGTGACCTACTTTGACCCTTACAAAAAAAATACATGTTTTGACCCAAACACGTTTTGACTTTTGACCGTTTTGCCACTGCTAGTTTATACTTCATAGCATAGAATATGTACCTGGATATAAATGTCGAATAAGCGTTTTCCAAGGCCTCTCCACGACTCAGAATCATCCATTTGTATTTCAGAAAAATGAAGTTCAACATTATATCTTCCATTTTTCAAGCCTAGCCCATAATATCTTAACGAGTTTGGCGAGACTCTTGCTGTTTTATATAACTCAGAGTCTAAAGTACCCGTGATTTGAGAAGCAGTTTGTGTTGTATATTGAGGCCCGTTCGGGTTGGATATGAAACTACCCATGTTGCTTACCGCCCAATTATTATTAGAACTCGTGTAGATCGATGAAGCCCCTAGGATTTCTGAATCATCATCATAGCTAATACCATATGAAGATATTTGTTTCGAGCCACCACATTTGACAGCAAAAGAATCTGCATAGTAAAGTCAAATCTTGAAGTCAAACAAGCTGATTTTCAACTTGAAAATTGACATGAATTCTTCAAAGTTTTATGTTTGTAACTTTGTATAGTTAAATTTAGAGTAAAGTACACAAATGGTCCCTCTGGTTAACCAAAATTTCAGACTTAGTCCCTAGCTTTTTTAAAGTACATGGATGGTCCCTGATTTTGTAACGCATTTAGTCCCCAACTTTTGCCAGAAGTACATGGATATTCTCTGTGGTATGCACTTTGTAACGCATTTAGTCACTAAACGTGGGGACTAAATGCGTTACAAAGTGCAAACCCCAGAGACCATCCGTGTACTTTTGGTAAAAGTTGGGGACTAAATACATTACAAAGTGCAAACCACATGGACCATCCGAATACGTTTGAAAAAATAGGGACTAAATCCAAAAATTTGGTTGATCACAGGGACCATCCGTGTACTTTACTCTTAAATTTAAATTCATAACAATATAATAAGTGTGAGAAAGTGAAAGCATCAAAGCTCTAGTAATCGAATTTGACCATATAACTTGTACGATTTGACCTTGGAAGTCAAACTATTCAATGTGGACGATTTAATGAATTATGTTCAGTAGAACTTACTGATTGGAACCTTTTCTGTGCACTTGTTATCACTCGAAAGGCATCGTGAGATCTCAGACGCCTTCCTGCACCGGTTTTTAGTTTTAAAAAGTTAGGCCGTTTGACGTAAAAGTCCAAGAAAATGTAAAACACCAATTTTATATAAAACGTGGTATACCCGTCTAGTAAGCCATCTCCATTCACCAAAGTTCCTACAACATTCCTGTAAAAATAGTATATGTTTATGTTTTTGAACATTTTTAAATATTCAATGAGTAAAATGTTGTTAAACTCACAATGACCGTTCAATTTTGGCGAAATTAGCAGGCAAGTTCCCGGTGATGGAGTTAAATGATATATCTCTGTTGCAAGATCATAACAAAAAAAACAGATAAATATAACAAAGCGTAAAGGTAACAGAAAACACGACTTAGGAGCTTACAATGCCCGGAGCTGTGGAGTTATGATATTTGACGGGATATCCCCCGTTAACATATTGCTTCCAAGATACCTGAAAACTCATATAATTCATGAGTTAGTACAATAATCGATTATATGAGATGGTTAAATGTGACAAAGATTGATAGACTTACAAGAAATGCAACGATTGTGAGTCTTGGAAAGTGTTCGGTATGCTGCCTGTTAACTTGTTGAAGCTCAAGTCCCTTCAAAAAATTTTCAAAATCAAGAACATGAGACTAGATTAAGATCCTACCGCCGGCATTGCATTTGGCATACGGTGCAAACTAGAGGTGGCAATTTAGACCCGTTTACTTATCAAATGGGCCAATTAAAAAAAAGGTAATATGGGAATGTGATTAACGGGTACACACTCAAACGGGTTGAAAGCCATTCTCAAAGTCCAATTAAAACGCATTCAATACTGTTTATGTAAACGACTCCTTTTATTCAAAGATTTAGATTATCGTAGTAGAAATACTGTTTATGCAAACAAATTAATGTGTTAATAGTTACAAGTATAGTAGGGAACTTACAGGGATTGTAAGTTAGGAAACATGCCAATTTGTGGCGGAATTTCACCACTTACTCGGGAGCTTCTCAATGAACTACAAGACAATACTCGAGTTACATCATATATTCCTTAAACTTTCACTAATTTAGTACAAAAAAGAATATGAAAAAAACACTACTTTTGCATTTATGTGCAGTGACAACCGAAAAGCTAAGTAAAAAATCATACAGAATTGAGAGGCTTGCCAAGTTAACCAGGAAATCAAGGGTCGAATCTTCACCACTTAGATCACCTATTCGCCTATACGGAAAAAGTAAAGAATAAATAGACTGGATTAAATTAACATATGAGCACTTTAATCCTTTAAATATTTACGAGTTTTATAGAACTGCTGAATAATCTTACAGGTCTTCAAGTTTAGTCAAAGCAGCATAACTGCTGGGAATCGGGCCTTCGAGATTTGTTCCTTCAAGTCTCCTGAAGAACACTAACCAAAATCCATTACCAAGTAACTAAACTTCCATAATCAAAATATATATACATATATTTATGCTAGTCCTGCTTACAATGTTGTAAGATTTGTAAAAGTTCCGAAAAACTCCGGAAGCTTTCCAGTAAAACCGTTGTCTGATGCCCACCTGTTGTTAAGAAAAAAATTGTTTAAACAAAATACAATATTCTCATGCTAAAAAGATTAAAAACTTTTATGGAATCATTATGTTACACAGTGTGAAGGGATTTCAAGTTTGATAGTTCTTGAGGAATCGGCCCGCTAACTCCACTGCTGTCTATGTACCTAATTGATAAATATCATATAAAATCAAATCTTAGTAATTTCATATACGAGTTTACGGATTTAATCCTTGAAACAAGATGAATATACTTACAGTTGCTCTAAGGAGGTCAACTTTCCTAAGTCAACAGGCAAGGGTCCATTAAAGTTGTTTGAACTGAAGCTTCTGAATTGCAGTAAAACAAGAAAATAAATATAAAATATAAAACGTGATACGGAGCTGATCCAAAAGCTAGCAGACTCATACTTGGACCAACTAGACGCAAATGTTTTGAAAATCAAAGATTTTTACTAACAAGGATTTCAACTTGGTAAGCTTGCCAAACTCCACAGGCACGCGACCGCTAAAATTGTTAATGCCAAGACTCCTGTAGATTAAAATTACTCTAACATTAAGTTAAATGCTTAATTTAGAGCCAGAATAAGTTTAAGATAGAATTTGGATTTACTAACAAATATTGCATTTTGAGTAAGTTTCCTATTTCCGGAGGGATAGAGCCACTTAGTATGTTCTGCCCAAGGTTCCTGCACCAATTTAACGTTCAAAGTTACATCATCGGGTCACGTATAGTCTGACTTTTGACTTTTCGAGGTCAAATAAACTCATTTTCAACTAAAAGTTATTAGTCTCTCACAAATCCATAAGCTCTGTCAGTTGAAAAAGTTCTTGTGGGAGTTGACCAGAAATATCCAAAGCATATATCTTCCTGCAAGAAATAACCGAATCAATCAATAAATAAATAATATCAAACTTTACATTATATTTTTAGAAGTTGCAAAGCGAAAAAAACTGACAGGTGAGTTATATGGCAGATGTTGGCAGCACAATCGCAAGCGACCCGTGGGTTTGCGGTATCTGGAGCCCACGGTGCACCTGCGGTGCATGGATCAATAGTCATATTCAGCTTTGACTTCAAACCCCAGTAATCTATCAGCTTGTTGATAGCAGCCACTATGATCAGGACACAGATAATTAGATCAAAAAGTTTGCTAACGAGTTAACGTTACGAACCAAAAACTTCACACACACGGACCTTCACTGGGTTCCGTCGTTATTTGACCCGAAACTAGTTCGTTAATGGATAAAACTAAGAAACAGAAGCTCAGAATTCCCATAATTAACCTCAGCTTTTAACTTCCAACTAATGAACATACACTAAGCCATGTTTTTCTTCATTTATATATATACATACACATATATATCTGTGTGTATATTGTGTTTGAGAGGTCTAATGTCTAATGCATCAGGTACAAGGGTGTGAACTCAAAAGAAAGGCCTACAAACACACAAAGACAATGAGACAAACAAGTGTTTGACTTGGTCAAGTTGACATCATCCTATCATTTTTTTTCTTTAATAATTTAGTCATCTTTCAACAGCAAGTGGCTAACAGGGAGCCATTGAAATGGAAGTTAAGTGTGAAATATTTGTTTTTAATCTTGACTGTATATTATGTGTCTTTTCATTACCTAAAATTTTAGCCCTACAATATTCACTATCCTGCAGGTTCAGTCCACTGAGAATTTCTTTATAATGTTTTGGTCTAAACTCAACTATTTAATATTTTCTGCCCACATTCTTGACGAAATGTACGACACATAAGAATGATGTTTATGTGTCTTTCGTTCTTTGGGTTTGACTTTCCGGGTCAAAAGAAAACGCTTGCAGCAAAGCATGTATACACTATACACCAAAAGAGAGAGGTGACAGGAAGTTTTCTACTTTTCTAAACTGCAACCAGTTGAAATTAAAAATTTGGTAGAGGAGGACTGAAGACAAATTGACAAAACATAAGGACTGCCGGCCTATGAAAAGGCTAAAATACAAGATTAATTTAACTAAAGGTCATAGTCATAGTTGTTTCCATTAGAATTTGAGATCAGATTTTATGGAACAATAATTGCTTTTATAAACATCTTTAATTATTTATATAAGTTAAACAAAACTTGATGACAGGAAAGCTGATTCTTAGCATTATGCTGATTGAGTGACATCAAAAGCCACCAGAAACTCTCATTGGATACTTTAATCAAACAGTTGTGGGGGTGCAAATTTCAATTTCTGTACCACATGAACATAACACGAATTTGCGAGTTTTGGTTTAGTCTAAACCCGGTTTGCTCAGCTTCAAATCGAACACGTTTAGCCAAGTGACTGGTGTTTCGTTTGACATTTAACTTTACGCTTAGTTTTTTAAATGTGTTTATATCACAACTTAAATGGATGGAGTATTTTATCATTTGAAATATTATTGGTCATTGTATTTTAAAGGCCTTACATAAATTTTTCAAAGCTACAAGAAACTCTCATTGGGTACTTTTATGTTTTATCAAACAGCTGGGGTGATGCTTATTAGGGTGCGAGAGGCGGCGTTACTTGATGAACCCGACGAACCCAAATCAACCAACCCGGGAGTGACTCCTCATTGCAACCCTTTTGAACCTGGTTCAATCATGGCAGTGTTCTCACTTAACCGAACCCAATTTCTAACCCTTTTCCCACATGCTTCTTTAGTATCCACTCTCGGGTTCACCAGCCAAAAAATCCATCCCGGTTCACATCAAGAATCCAAGATCTAATCGTGACGGTGTACCAAATGAACCCGACAAACCCAATTCCCATCCCGAAGGCGCCCCCATACCCTAGGGGTGTGAATACGTTTCGGTTTAATCCAAATCTAGTTGTGATCAGAGTGTCAGGCTGAAACCACAAACATGTTTAGCCAGAGGATCCATGCTTAGTTCAATTTCATACTTATTTAGTTATTTCCTTAAAACATATTTTATCTTATAACTTAAACGAATCACTTATTCCATACAATCGCTAGGCGCTAGTCGGCTGGTGATGGGGTACGGTATTAAACCCGACCCGAGCGGTCAGACGTCCCGTTACGTATTGCTTTTATATTAATTATTTATTATTGTTGCTACTAACCCAACCGCGAGGCCCAACGCGATGTAGTTTACACTACTTTGGGTCGGGGCTTGTAGAGATAACCCCTAACTGGGCCTGGCCCATTGAGGTTAGGGGAGGCCCATATCCCCCTATATAAAGAGGTCTTCACCTCTTGAATAGGGTAGAGCATATGGAGCCGCCACACTTTTTGTAGCTGGAAACAGGAGAATCTTCTCCTACCGGCAATCTCTACAGCTCCACTTTCTTCTCTTCTTCATTGCAGATCTAGGTTCAAGAGGAAGAACAAGATGTGATTCTTCACCCTCATGTAGACTAGCATCTCATACAATCGCTAGGTGCTAGTCGGATGGTGGGGTATCGACTAGCGATTAATCAGGATTAATAGGGATTAATCGTGATTAACCGGATCTGGGTTTTATATGTATACATACACATTTGTACATGTATTCTTTAAGTAAACATGTTTCAACACCTTCTTCAACCCATATTTTCAAGTAGATATAATTAATTGCCGGAATTTACAACTTTTAGTCAAGAATCTGGCCAAAATCACTAGACTGGCACTGATTAATTAGCCAATTAGATAAAAATTACTCGGTAAACCTCATACCAGCGATTAATCGACGACCAATCAGAGGCTTAGTCGGGATTTTTACAACCAAACCAAACCAAACCAAACCAAAAATATTATTTCACAAGTAATAACAACTTCATTACAAATATAATCCGAATCCAAACCCGAACCCGAAAAGATTACACAAATTATTGAACAGGAAGGACCTTGTTAACAATCTCCTGACTCAAAGCAGCAATCTGCGAATCCAAACTCTTAATCGTCTCTTCCTTCTGCTTCTCCAAGTTCCCCAACGCCTCCTGCAACTCCGCCTCCACCTTCTTCCTTCCCTCCGCCAGCTTCGCATCCACCTCCGCCGCCGTCTCCTTCTTCATCTTATTCAACGCCGCCGATATCTCCGCCCGTGCCGCCCTCATCACCGCCGCCGCCTGCTCCTCCAGCTGCTTCACCTCCGCTGACGTGTCCTTCACGCTACTCAACTTCTCCTTGATTTCCGCGTCTCGCTTGTCCATGAAGTTGCCTAAAGGTGAGTAATATAGTTTGTCGAGTGTGAACATGAGGAAGAGGAACTCAGCGGCGATGATTGGGAGGGTTAGGTCGAAGTCGAAGAGTTGTGCTTTTTCGAATTCTTCGGCGAGGGAGGGGAGGGGTGTGGCGGCGAGGGTGGTGGCGATGGTGGTGGCAATGGTTAGGGTTTTGGGAGGGATGGAGAAGGAGAATTTGGGAGTGAGGGTGGTAAGGGAGGGGGTGGGGGTTGATTTGGGGGTGGGTGGGGAGGTGATTAGGGTTTTGGAAGAGGACATGATCATGTTGGCCATTGATAGTGGTGGAGAATGCAGAGATTGTTGAGAGATTTGGTTCTGGTTGAGGTGTGAGTGTTGTTGATTACAGAGTGTAGAGATTGGAGATGATGAGAGGAATATGGCTTATCTTGTTCTATTATTCTGTGCCACACAAAATGATATGAGGTAATCAATTTTTCTCACAAAAATGAAAAATCAGAAGTGAACTAGATCTCTATGTCCAAAATTGTCATTTCACTTTAAAAATTAAACGGATATTGGATTTAAATAACTTCAACTTTCACCGGTTGCCAGATAGCACTCTTAACTTTCGATTTACGCCACACCACTTTCAACTTTTTCAACTTATTGGCTGATAACACTTCCAAACTAACTGAACTTTAACCTAGTTAGTTTTTCGCTGATGTGGAACTTGTGTGTTGACGTGGCATCTGACTTGGTATTTTTTGATGATGTGGTAGCTGAGGTGGCTGCTAACGTGGCATCTGACTTGGTTTTTTTTCTAACGTGGCACTGGTTTGGTGACGTGGAAGCTGATGTCAGCAAACTGGGTTAGTTTGAGAGTGTTCTCGGCCAATAAGTTGAAAGTTGAGAGTGGTGTCATACAAATTAAAAGTTGGGAATGCTATCTACCAATTGGTGAAAGTTGGGGTTATTTAAATGCAATACCCCGAAATTAAAAATTGAACAATTCAATTAGATTAACTTGGAAATATGACATATTCGATTCATTTGAACACCCTATATCAAATTCTGTGTGAATTTGAGTTGAGAAATTAAAATTGTAAACTTATAATAACACGGATCAAAACACGAGATGATAATAATCAAAGTTTAGAGTTACTGATATAAGAGGTTGTTTGTCGCAGACTAGCCTAGCTCCTTGCTAGTCTAGTTTCGTAAACCACCAAGGCTCAGAATGACGCATTGTGTTAGGAAACGTAAACCACCAAGGCTTAGAATGCGAGATTTTGAAAATAGGGATGCAAGTTGATCTCGTCCATAAACCACAGGAATGCAAATAGCACTTTACTTTAAATTATAAACTCATAATATCACACGACATAGTAATAATCAGGTTTTAGGTTTTAGAGTGACTGATATAACTTATTTGTTAAAGAGATCAATTCAAACACATATAAACATGTTCATATGTTAAATCATAAAAGTTAAGGGTTTTTCTTAATAAATGTTGTTTAGATTTTAAATGTTTTAAGCCTATTTAAAATTGTTAATATTAAATGTTTGATACTTTCACTTTGTAATTTTCTTCGATTAGTTCATTCAATTTTGAGCTAACCAGCTTTGTTAATTGGGAGTGGAAGATAAGTAACGAAAACAAAGAACATGGCTTAACGATATCAAGATGTGTAGGAAATGTGTCTATCTCCGTGTAGATGATGGGTTCAAGACTCATAGGAGACAAATGTGTTGTAGATTTAGAAACATGATAGAGGATGTGTGAGTTAACCGTAAAGAAAAAATCAAAACAATTACAAATAAAGTTCATTTGGTTAGAGTCATTGTTGCTTAAATTGTTACATATCACAAGCTATTACTAACATTCACATCAAATGGGTCAACTCGAAACATGACAAAAAACAGAACACGATTTTTATGTGTCTAGGTTAAGGTTCAACTATTCAACCCATCAACCTGAAATTTCTTCAACTCATCAACCCAACATGATTAACACCTCAATAGATTATATAATATAGGATACTTGCTTTTATGAATTATTTACATATCCGACATTCGAGTGATACCATTCATCTAACATTTTCAAAAAGGGACACAATGCTTTTGCTATATCAATGCAAGTATAGCTCAAAAGCAGTAAACTGTTGACATTGCACTGCATGATCACATTTATTCAAGTTAAAAGATAATCTTTGGTGGTTCAGGTAGTGAAAAACCTGCAACATTACTTCAAACAATAGCCTGTTGGATAACCAAAACCTCCAACATAGTCACAAAACGAGCCGCATGAATATGTATCCAATCTGCATGAAATCTCTTTCCTTTTGTTGCTGTTTTCATCATCACATGGCAACGGTCGCCCAAGTCTTACAACACGATAATTTCTCTTTGTCGGGCCTTCTTGTCTTCGGTCTGAAAGCAACCCTCTCATTGTATACTTCTTACTAGCATCGAAACCTTTATAGCCTTCACTAACTTCATTTTTCACAAGATTTTGCTTCTTTTTCATGTCTCCACACAAATATGATGTGCTTGATGACCTATTAAAAGTTTCGAAACTTAGTTCATATTTTTGTTCTGTTAAATATGAAGTACATCTTGTTATGGCAGTTGACAAAATCGTTTGACTCCTTTCAACCGGTTTAAAACTTTAAACTGCTGGACCTATTTGACCCGTTTCCTTGATAGCTATTTATTCTATTTTATCCGTCTGACCCCACCCATAATCGATAAATAAAATACACCCCAATAGACTGTTTCGTATAAATGGGCTCAAACTGTCATATGTAATCGATAGAAAGCTTACCCCCCGCACTCATCTGGGCCGTAACTGTGCTCCACTGATGTTTCGCCTGCAATAGTGTAGATTGGCGTATGTCGAACAAACTGAAGCTGTTCAATAAAAACCAACATCGATGCTTAGAAACACACCATATGCATATGCACAATTCGATTTCAAATGCTCACCTGATCACCGTTCTTGATCCCATATCGTGCAATAGGATCACGGTCACGAAGGAGCTTCATGTGCTCAAAGCATAGACAGAAATTCCCCCATACATGTGGCCTGCAGACTCAATCAACTTTATAAAATGAGGTGATTTGTACAACAGTACAATAAATCATACCAGATCATACTATTATCCTATATAACTCAACTTTTTAAGGCTTGGCAATATAGAGAGGATATATAAATGTGCATACCATGAAATCCAGCAATCTCCTTGTGTATGCAAATGACTGAAAGCATCCTCAACTGCTTGTTTCAGTTTAGCAACGGTCGCTTTCTTCGTAACAATAATATCTGAATCACACACACGGATCATCATCCATGATTCCTTTAAATAAATGCGTTAGAAGAGCTTACTATCTACTATATAGGGGTGACAATTCTTGACACAACCCAAACACGACAGAGAAGAAACAGACTTTGAGTCAACTAACACGATAGGTTTAATAAATGGGTCGTGTTCGGGTTTGAGTAGTTTTAAAAACAGTTTGGGTTGAACTGTATGAAAAACGGATTGACCCATTAACCCATTTAATTATTTAGAAAAAAAAAACTTTCATAATTTTATTTTTGTTTTTCCGTTTTCCATTTTACATGGTAAGTCATAATAATTTTAGTTTTGTCACACCATATTATCTACTTATCACTAGGGCTGTTCATATTTATCCGAAACCCGAAATCCGACCCGATGCTGAAGCCACCCGAACCCGAATTAGAGAATACCCGAAAAACCCGAACCTGACCAACCCGAACCTTAAATGGGTCGGTTTTCGGGTCACTTTTTCCTAGCCAAAAGCCTAATCAACCCGACCCGATAAACCTAAAATCCAAAACCCGAAAACCCCCGAACATTTAATGTCTTTTTTTGCTAGATGTGTTTCCGTTTAGAGTTTTTGGTATCTAAAACATTATATTTTAGCACTTTTGAACATTATCATATCATCTTGTCAAATATTATTTTAATTTTGATGATATTTTTTAAAGTAGCATGATGAATTTTAATTATATTTTGTAAAAAAAAACATTTTTTTAATATTACATGAAAACCCGAAAACCGAACAACCCAACCCGAACTAACCCGAATTGACCCGAACCTGACCAACCCGAACATTAAATGGTTTGGTTATCGGGTCACTTTTTCCTAGCCAAAAACCATAACAATCCGACCCGAAATACCCGAAACCCGAAGAACACCCCTACTTGTCACATTCATACTCACTATTAAGCACGTTACCGATTACCTGCTTACAACCCAACAACCTGCTTATAACTCGTCAACATGTATGGCTCATTGTAAAAAAAAAAAGGGTTAAACATGTTGTGTTTTATGTGTGTGCGTATTAAGGTTGAAATCCTTGACACGAGTAATATTGGCACATTTCAACCCACCAACGATTGACACCCCTATTAGAAGATCTCGTTTAAAAAAAGAATACTATTCACCGTTTTATTCTTCTTTCCAATTCTTTCAAAAAAAAAAGTTGTATTAAATTAAAATTACCAAAGGTGGATCCATCTAATTTAAGAACGGAGAGTCCGATGGGTTGAGAGGAGAATCTTCCAAACGAAACACGCTTCCAATAGCTTCGTTTATCAGGCAACAACGGAGGAAAAGAGCTTGCGGTCGTAAACGGAGACGTTTGACATCGAACCTTATAACCTAAATTAGAACAATCGCCAGCATTATCGTCCGGTACCTGGTTCGATGAATGTCGCATTTCTTAAGTAGAAATTAATTATCAATGGATCAGATTATGATGAATTGATGGAGAAATTGATAATAAATCAATGTGAATTAATGGATAGGATGTGGAAAATGGATAGTGATTGTTCTGTTTGGATATGGCGGGAGGGAGAAAGAAGGTTTCGTTCGTTTGTTTACTTATTTCGCTGCGACTTTTATTGAAAGGGAATTTGACGGTTTCTTAATATAGTTATTTGTGGATTAGCCATATGTTGTGTTAGCATTTTATTCATGATAATAATATGACACGATGGTTTATTTACTATTTTAAGAATTTTATTATGGGGCTGATGGTTCGTTTTAAAGCGAGTTTTACCTAAAACGGAACTACGATTAGGTTTTGAAACGATCGGTTATGAAAATATGATTGGCTGATAATCGGATCGACCGATGCTCACCCTTACTTTAATAAAAGAGACGTGAGAATGATAGTTGAAAGTTCAAATTGAGCATGATACTGGTATATTTTGAGAATTTTTTTATAAATGAGCTGATTTAGGTCACTCAATGTATAATGATTCAAATTGGGTTAAATCTATTATCTATAAAAACTAGCTAACTCAAAAGGGGTCAAATTATGTCACTGCCACCCACCACCACCTACTAATTACCATCGCCCGCTGTCACCACATTCACCAACTCCATTGTTGCCACCACCATCACTATCCTAACTCCCGCCCTATATCACCGTTGTAGACACCATCGTCACAACTGCCACAACCAACTTTGTCGCCACCATGGTAATCACCTCCTTTGCCACAACTACAATGACCGCCACCGATGTCACCACCCCATCTTCACCGTTGTCGCATACACGTTTGTCCTAACTGCCATAACCAACGTTGCCCCCACCATTCAACATGACGTCAACACCAATGTCGCTTCTACCACTCCCACATCCATTGTTGCCCCACCTCCATTGTTTCCACCACACAACACCACCTTTATCCGCCGTCGCTACTAACAAATATACATAATGGGTAGACCCATTTTGATTTTTTTTTTCAAAACGATACATTTCAACTAGAGCTCATTTTTGTAATAAACCCGTTTTGACTCAAGCCAAACCAGCTCTTTCAAAACGCCTTGTTAGGTTTGTTGACCTGGTTAATCCACCCGTTTACCTAGACTTAGTGATATACATGCAATAAACGAGTGTAAATGGCCCCTCAAAAACAATTCATTTCTTATTAGGATTGTATTTAACACTAGTGACTAAATGGGTTTGCTAGGTGGCCAGAAAAATATTGGGCTATTGACTAAATGGGGTTGCTAGGTGGCTGGACCCAATACCGATTTGGCCTTGCCAGGTTGGATGGAGCTAGAGGTGCACAAAAGAAAACCGGTTGGAAACTAAACTCCGTTTTGAAACCGCTTTGGATGAATCTAGTTTGGACCCGACACAAATCGCATGGTTGAAATCGGTTTGGAACCGTATATCTGTAAGTTAAGTTGAACCCGGTTAAAACATGAATAAAAAAGATTGGGGTAAATTACACTTTTCATTCTTTATGTTTGTAGCGGGTTGCAATTGATAGCCTTTAACTTCAATAATTACAGTCACAATCCTTTATTTGGAAAACGCATTACACCTTTCGTCCTTTAACACTAACCAAGTTAAAATTTTCAGTTATGTCTATACACTAAAGGGTATTTTGGCCATTTCATTCTTTTATTTAAAATGTTCATTATTAAATAAAACCAAAAATATTACATGTTGCTTGAACTAATTCAATGGACTATGGTGGGAGAGAAATATATCGTTTATATATGTAATAATTTTTTTATTTAAAATTTTTTAAATAAAAACATGAAATGACCAGAATACCCTTAAGTGGATATACATAACTGAAAACTTTAACTTGGTTAGTGTTAAAGGACGAACTGTGTAATGCGTTTTCCAAATAAAGGATTGTGACTGTAACTATTGAAATTAAAAGCTATCCATTGCAACCCGCTACAAACATAAAGGACGAAAAGTGTAATTTACCCAAAAGATTAAAACAAAAATGACTAAATGGGTTTGCTTGGTGGCTCTGGCTCAGAAAAATATTGAGCTAGTGACTAAATGGGTTTGCTTGGTGGTTGGACCCAATACTGATTTGAACCCGCTTTGGATGAAACTAGTTTGGACCCGACACAAATCGCATGGTTGGAATCAGTTTGTAACCATATATCTTTAAATTGGTTTGAACCTAGTTAAAACATGAATCAAAGAGATTAAAACAAAAATTAATTGGTTAAAACTGGACCCCCCCTCCCAACAAAGATAAAGAGTGGGTTGGAACCTGAACGAGATTTACCATTTGTTGACCAAACATGAACCGGTTTGGGTTAAAAACTTGATTTATGCACCTCTAGATTGAACTAGGCAGGTGCTAACCTATTGACACCAAAAGCCAAATTTAAGAGCTAAAACCAATTATCTAAAACTAGTAAAATTCCTCCCACTATGCAGTGGGAATACGATATGTATCAGTTCGTTTTGTTATGGTATTGCGTGCCAGCACTTGGCATAGCAACTGGAATAGAATTCAAAAGAAAAGTGTACGATAGACCCAAAATGATGTCGACACATGTTATAATCAGTTTAAAACTATAAAAACGAATGTTGGTAAATTTTCTAATAGCACCGATACTTGTACCCATATTTTTTGGTCCGGTGAAGAAACTAAATCAAGAGGGCGCTAAGTGAAGGGAGGAAGTCTTTTTTTTAATACTATATACTAAATAATAAAAAAAGTTAGATCTTTAAAAACTCGTACATTGCAAGATTGAATAATCACGCGTATTACACAACTTGAATACAAATAATGTAATCAATTAACCCACACAGTTATCGATATATGTTTTTGAAAAAAATGAAACTTTGATGTATTATATACTTGTTTTTTACTTAGTATTAAGTTAGAAATTAGAAACTTGTGTATTACATAAACTTGTGGGGTGTGGGGTGTGAGTGCATATGTCTATCGCTTGCGTCAATCACGTATCATAGCCGAATTAGATGTCACAATACCAGAGCTGAAATGAAGTAAAAGACAAAGTTGGAATGTTTAGAAGCCCATCCGAACGGATGAACATTGAGTCCATTCGGACGGATGGCAAAGGTTCGTCCGGAAATTTTGTTTAGTGTTTATAGTCCATCCGTCCGGATGGAGTCCATCCGCTTGAATGTCTCGTCCGGATGGAAGCTGCCTATAAATAGAGGTCTAGGGTCTTGATTTTTATAACGAGTGGGTATTCTTGAGGCGAAGCTCTGCCCGTTTGATTTCTCGTTGTATACACTGTCAAATCAGTAATCAAAATCATATTATTAATTACATCTTTGTCTCCTGTCCACACACGTGATTGGATTCCGCACATTTCACGTGTCAGTTCGCATTCAACGGTTAAGGAATTCATCAAGATCCTAAATTCACATGGGGCGTGAGTTAGGGCGGTGGAGGGGTTTAACGCTGGCTACACCACCCCGGATTGCCGGATTGGCGTTGGACCAAAGAGGAAGAAATCACACTTGTTACATCGATTGCCACAACTTAAACGCATGTCAACACAAAAGGCGTGAGCTCAAACCTGAAGTTGGATCGCTTTAAAGCTTGCTTTGACCGTGTACCTGCGGGCAACTTGACCCACGACGATCGAGTCGAAATCGCGAAGATCGAGTACATGCACGATGAGAATACGGACTTTAAATGGGTTCCTCACTTTAATATTTATTTGTACTTTGTAGTTATTTTTTTTTATTTTTTAGGAATTAATAAGTAGGTTTTTTTTTATTTTTTAGGATTTAATAAGTAGATTTTTATTTTTATTTTTAAGGATTGTCTTTTATGTAAATTTTTTTAAATTAATGTAAATTGTGTTTTTTATATAATTGTCAACTAAAAAAAACACATGCCACCCCAACGCCGGCCTGACCACGCCCCCTCCACACCCCACTTTTTTGGATGTGAACCGGTGGAGCCCACATCTACCACTTGTTGAGCAATGCCCTCAATCCAAGACCCTCCACACGCCATAGTCTTATACAGATTATTTTTGTGAGTTTAAGTGGCTGAGATTTAATCTCAGCCAAATCTAACTAGTTTAATACCCGTCCGGTGGACGGGTTACGTAGATGTATTATATTGTAACAGCATGAATTACAAAACACTATTAAAATGTTCTTTTATGTAAAAGCGATCCTGTGTGTATTTAAATCATCTAAAAATTATTATCTGTCACAAATATAATTGACATTTCCGAGTCAAAATAGGATGTAACGCCAAAGCAGAAATCACTTTGATAATAAATTATATTATCTAACCTTTAAGATCCATTTCTGAGTCAAAATAGGATCCAATTCTCGTGATCATACTTACAGTTACCACACTAATTAATTACAATATATTTAGAAGAAAAAAGAAAAAGAAAATTGAAATCACACATGCTTATAAAGTCATAAGTAGTATAGGAGATGCTCCTTTTCATCAAATCCAAATAGAGTAGGGACCGATCAAAATAAGGTGAAAGATGGTTTGACACCAACACTTTCTTAATAAACAGCAAATTTCAAACCCACAATAATAAGAGATTAAATAACAAACCGTACAATTTTACTTTCCATATGAATTCTGATTATTGTTTGACCTCAAAAGTCAAAGAATAATGTTATGAAATGTAGAGAGTAGCTTACATTCTATTCTATTAATCATGATGTAAACCATTATATTGAAACACTAAAAATTGACTCATACAAGCAGTTTGATTAAAAATCCAAATAGCATTACATCTTACTAACTTTGGGATTGGATCAGACTTGTAGAAGGACTTGAGGTTGTCTTGTAGAGAATCTTCACCAACACGACTATCTAACCAAGTAAAAAAAACACAGTTCGATGCACAAAGATCTTCATGGAGAAGATTTTACTAACAGAAAAAAAAGTATGCACAAAAATCAGACATATATCAGACTTAAAACTTAAGCAAAACCCTAAGAAATCGACTTAGTTCTAAACAATTGTAAACATAAAAAAGACTAAATTAACATAAAAAAGAGCAGCAAAAAAGATGAATTTAGGGCATTTGAAGAGATACCCAAGCATAAACCTGGGAACCAATATCGAATTTAAGTATGAGCAATGAATATGGGACTTCATTGAACATAGTTGATGATGGTGCAGTTGCCGCCCCCCTTAGTGGACAAAGGATGATGTTGATCTGTTTGACGCAACCAAAGGGATGGTCATCTGACTCTGATCCAATCCTACAGCCTTCTCATAAACCCACTTTATCTGGTACCTTCAATATTTAACCCAGATCTCAAATGAACTGAACCCATAAATCAACCATGCACTCTAGAAAACGAACGCTTTAGAAGATCGAAAAGCACGTAGGATGAAGTGATGTCACATGCGGCGATACCTCTAAATGGATGTAATAGCAGAACGTGGATATAATAACAGAACGTATTGGGCATTTTGTAAAATGGTAAACTACTATGCAAAGAAGATATATTAGTATTTTATACACAATTTGACATAAATCAGGGAAACAAAAAAGTGTAATATAAATGGCATTGGAGGATAGAATAGTGTTCTATAATGTTATGTTATCTCAGATGCGTAAGGATCAAATATAGCAATGATAAGTGGCGATATGACAAGAACTCACTTCTGAATAGATAGTCGTCCAGGCTGCCTCGTTCCATGAATTCGTATGGTAGAATTTTGTGGTCATCGTCTATGCACTAACCAATTAATTTTACAAGGTTTGGATGATCATTCAGCCCTAAATTGTTAACTTCAGTTTGCAACAATGTTAAAACACACATTATACAATGTTGTTGTTGAAAGTGCACTTGATATATATAAAACGATCCAACATTTATACTTACCACCAACCACTTTGTGTGACTTGGAAGATGTTGGTTGTCATTCTTTTTATTTTTTTTAACTACAGCAACATTTTTGCCAATACCAAACGTGGCAGCTGCAAGTGATTGCTAACCGATCCACCCCTTGAAAACAGAACCAGAACTACCTTCTCCAATAAATCTATGATTATGAAAGATGGTAGCCGTTTAAAGAACATCAAACCTAAACGCCATCATATTTCATTTGGATGTACTTCTATGGCTCCCAGCGCTAGGTGGTATTGCAAATATCCCTGTTAATGACATAAAAAAATATTATTTTTATCTGTCCCAAACCATGTCTATGTTTAAAAGTGACACTAACCCTTTTTACCTGAATCAACTGACATATGAATTATATCAGCTTGGGAACATGTTCAGGGCATATTTGATCATCTTCACTGCTCAATTTATGACTTAATACGGGAACATTTTCAATGCACAAAACAACTTTAGCTTGAATATGTCAAATGTAGAAAACTAAAGTACGGGGTATACCAACCATATTTGACGTTCCACTCGAGCAGTTTCTCCCCACACAACAATCATTCTTCTAGCCTGCAATAGAAATAAAGAGTCAACTTAATGATTCAGGGTCAGTGTTACTCCTTTTAACAGGTATATTGTGTCAAACCCGGGATTTGAAGAATATAAAAGAAACAATATAATTTACAAAAAAATTATCTTCTACCATTCATGTTAGTGTGTATATAGCAAGAGACACCTTTCCCAGCACCATACGAGTATCGAGCCTCTGGCGTTGGTATTGGTTTTGTAAAAGCATTGCAATTCCTTGCATGATTGCCAACTTTCGAAACAATTATATGCCTTTTCTGCAAGAATGAATGCATAAATAAGATTAAACAATCAAGCGCTCACCACTGTGCCATCTTCTTGAAGTCACAATAATCATATAATCTTATACATTGCAAACCATACAGGAAAAAAATTCCTGACATAGAAAGCAGTATAACATCACTAAAAGAAAAGGTCAAAGGAAAATGACATAAAATTACCATGGCGTAGGTCCCTTCCATTAACTCTCACAACATTCTCTCTCAAAGCCAACCCTGTGTAGAGAAACAACCACCATGCCTGGAAAGGAAAAGGAAACTAATAATAATCTCGTGATTCCTCCATTTACTTGCATGTACAATAAATCAAGATACATGAGTATCATGATATAAACATATATATTACCTGGTAAAGTTGGAGAAACAAAGAAACATATATGTAGTTCTATCCTGCACATACAAACCAAACAGAAAGAAAATATAGTTCTTGTTATTATAGCACTTTTAGCAGACACAAAGGTTTTGGTTTTAAAAAGCACAAGGCATTTAAGTCCCAACGTTGCAATGCTTCAAGTTACATTGTGGACATTACGAACCACTTATCAAAAAACTCCGCTAGAAAAAAAATTTGACCACAACATTATCGACTGAAAGATTTATTTAAATACCTGTGATGTATATTGATGAGGATTAGAAATCATTGAAACGAATTTGTCTTGAGTTTCATGAGTTGTAGGTAAAGACGTAAAGTTGATCTGTTTCATCTAGCATCATCAATCAGAAAACGAATTCAGAAATCATAGAACATAATTAACTAACTCAGCTTTTTATTACCTACATGCTAAGGTCAAAATAAGTTATGGAGCATTCTATTTAGAACTACAAATTACCTTGTATAGATGAGGTGACCTTTACAAACAAACCACAACTGACATTTGATTGGTGCTTGTTAGTAAACATATATTGCTATGTAGACTTGATTGTTGTCATATCCCTGCAATCTTAATGAATTCGGTTACTAGTAACGCCATATAATAACAAAATATAAAATTATATATTCATGAGTTGAAATCCATCGTACTTATAGGTTTAGAAGGTTCCAAGAATGATAGCATTTGGATAGGCTCTTCGAGAAGCAGGTGATTTTAATGGATATGGAGTGATTTAACCATTGGTGTGAAGATTCTGATAACTAATACATCGGCAGTGGAGAAATTCTGTTTAATTAAATGACGGTGAGAGAAATTACAGAGGATTTTTTGTGGAGACAAATGTAGTCCCAACCAAGAACAATTTCCCAGAATCGATGGAGACATCTTTCTTCTTCGATCGGATATATGAGGAAGCAGCGATCTGTCAATGTGACCTTAGGGTTAGAGAATAAATCGCAATAAACGTTGATCTATCAATATCACATAAAAAAAAACCCCGATCTAAATTAGTAACAGAAATTAAAAATCACCCTGATTAGCCATTGGAGAAGAAAATGACTTCCACCGTTTTGTAAAACCGTTCGTACACGCAAGTCTTGTTAACGTACAGCGGAATCTCTTCTCCAGCTCCGGCCATTGCTAGGCAGACGGTGGCCCTACAACGGTGGAGCTAGACTCAAACGGAAACAAAGGACACAATCATTGGCTGATGGAATCAAGGATTTATCTGAACTTGGAATGGCGATCGAACATAGAGGGGGTTTTATGGGTGAGGAGTAACTGATGTGACGATACCTTGGAATCACGGGCAGTGGCGAAGCTTGAAAATTTCCACCGGGGGGTCGGAAGTCATCGGACCTAATTTTTTTTTTTCTATCGCTTTGTTTCGAGGTGATTATTCGGGTTGGATGTCGGTGATTCGATTCGGGTCGGGTCAAACATTAATATCAAATAATAAACGTTCTCAAACATTAAAAAGTAAACAATGTTTAACAAACAACTGAACAAAGACATCAAAACATGAGTTACTAATAAAATTTCGGTTCACATGAATGAAAAAATTATAGTTATGTCCGTCTTCATCATCAATTCCCTCTGCTTGTTCTTTATTCTTTCTTTTGAAAAAAGAAGTTATGCTTTTATACTTCCCCATAGCATAATCTAATAACATAACAGGTTAACAAATCATCCTAAATTTCAAGCTCTAATTTCTATCTAAATCACATTAAGATTAAACAAATAAAAATAGACATAATTGCAAAAAGATTCAACAAGTTTAGAGCAAAAATTCGGCCCCAATTTCACTCATAATTTCAACTTATATCACATATATTACAGCCCTAAAACACATGATGATTACCATTTTTTTTATTAACGGGTATATCACATATACGAGAACTTTATCAGATAGGTTTATATGAAACTTTAAATGTTATTTAGAAGTTTTATAGATAATATTTGATTTGTGATAAAAATATATTCAACAACAAAAAGAACCGAAATTTTATTAGTAACTTAAAGCTAAACTTATTATAATTATAAACAAATAACTAAAAAATAAATAAAACAAACAAGTAGTATATAATAAATTAAACAAAATAAATTGGTTAAGTATTAAGAAAGTTACCTTTCAAAAATAAAAACTATTAAGAAAGTTTGACTGCAAATGTGAATTATGACTTGACAGAGAGTTGTCTTTTTAATTCATTATATTCTCAATGCCCACATTAATATAATATACATCTTCTTCTCCAAACTTTACGAAGTTGTCCCTGTAAGTTTTTTGACCGGGAATTTTTGTTTCCTTCTATCAGAAAAATTCATTTTATCTTATCATCACTCTCACCTACATTCAGGGTATCCTAAACCGGGGGGTCGAAAACATATAAACCTAAAAAATTCTGTACGAAACGTAAATACATAACACTATTGGGCGACAAGTTCGGGGGGTCGGGCGCCCCTCCCGGCCCCTTCAAAGCTGCGCCCCTGATCACGGGAGAGTGGGGATGGCCAAGAAACCATCCAATAACCGCTGAGAACTGCCACCATATATAGTAGTTAAAAAATAGAGTTTAAATGGTCATGATTTAATTTCATTAAGATCCTGTGGTGGAGGATGATTTGGCAGACAGTTAGACTTAATGGGTTTCATATCTATATCTATACTATATAATAAAAGAAACCTGATTTGGGACACATGTCATTCAATGAGATGAGGGCATCAATAATTTATTGATAAATTTTAAATTAAAAAGATTTAAATATTATATTAGAATTTTATTTTGATTGTAATTAACATATTTATTTTAAACAAATGGATTCATAATTATTATATATTTTAAGCACGTTATTTAATCTTTTCAAATTTCTGTTAGTTGTGATCCGTGGGCGTTGATTAAGATATTGCCTTGGACCCATTATTTCAATTCCAGTTGTTAAAAACCGGACCATTTTTTTTATTGGGCCTTGTCACGTGATTCAAAACGTTATCGCTATCAAAATAGAAGAACACATCATATTTTTTTAGATAAGTTTACCATGTCAAATAAGTAATATGCATATTATCTATGTCACATAGAAAACATCATGTATTTTTATATAAGTTAGATATATGTGTTTTAAAACAAGGTAAACTCTTAACATACATATTTTTTCCTATTGTAACTAAGATGTAGAGGTCTGTGAAAGGTAACTTCACATTCGGAATGTTATAACTTTTTTTTAAAATTTAGATTTACTTAGTTGTTGTATGGTGTCTAATGTCTTTATTTTATTTTTTCACGTATATATATGTTTCATTGGTTCAATTGTACATGTAAAGTATTACACTATACATAGTATTTTCTCAACTATAGTTAATTGGTTTTATTGATTCATTTTTTGTCTATTCATTTACATTACTTTTATCTGTCTAGAAGTCCCTTTTCACACCTTTCAAATGGTATGGGACATATTACATTATCAATAGTTTTTATTGGTTTCCTTACTAATTGTGATAAAAGTAATTATTTCGTACAATTCATACTGGTTTATAGCTTTGAATACGAGCATACCTTATATTAATGTTAATGATAGTGAAAGTGAGGAAACTATATCTGGATGGTAGAAAATATAATATTATGCCAATATTAACCCGTCAGAATAATCTATAATCAAATAAAATCAGACACGTTACCTTTGAACAAGAAAATGTCACAATAAATATTAGTAGTGGTACAAAATTTTAAGTTCCTATGACAAATCCTAAAACAAATAACGAGTTAATTAATAGTTAGTCCCTGTGGTTTGCACAAAATAACATACTTAGGTACTAATAGTTTAAAATCGCCTTCTAGGGTATTAACTTTTCATTTTGTAACGTTTGGAGGTATTAACTTCTAGGGTATTAACATAGTTAGTCCCTGTGGTTTGTACAAAATAACATACTTAGATACTAATAGAATGTGATTTTAAACCTACAAATAACGTTAATACCTCCAAACGTTACAAAATGAAAAGTTAATACCCTAGAATGTGATTTTAAACTATTAGTACCTAAGTATGTTACCTTGTGCAAACCACATGGACTAACTATGTAATTAACTCAACAAATAACAGATCATATTATTATGAATGACTATACAAACTTCAATATTTATTTCGTATCTGGTCTGCATATTACTCTATATTGTATATACTTAGATCATATTATGAACATTTTTTTTATTTCACATTATAATTATGATTCACCCCGTGTATTACACGGGACAATAATCTAGTATATATATATATAACTAGGTTAGAACCCCGTGCATTACACGGGTTGAATAAATGTAATTTTATATACTAAATTAAAACAGTTATTCTTTAAAAATCTCGTTTATTACACGAGTTGAACAAATGTAATTTTATATATTAAATAATAAAAAAATTATATCTCTAAGAACCCCATGTATTGTACTGAATAAATGTAATTTTATATACCAAATAATAAAAATCCGTGTATTGTACGGGTTGAATAAATCTAATTATATATTCTAAATAATAAAAAACTTATATCTTTAAAAACACTGTGTATTACACGGGTTAAATAAATATAATTTTGTATAGTAAATAATATTCTATTGGATTCGTTTAAAAAAAATCATAAATTTGGTTCGGTTTAATTCGAATCAATTCACAAACTTGGTTAAGTTTAATTCGAATTGATTAGAACCCAAATTTGAAAAATAAAAAACAGAATTATATTATTAGCTTCTCTTCCTAATTAGTGTTTTTTTAAAGTTTGATCTAATGTCTAATAAGTTATTTTGTATATTTTGTTTGTACTTTAAATTTTTTATATGAGCGTATTATTGTTTTTTTTAAGTTAAGATTATTGTTTTGTGTTATTATTTAAAAAATATCTTTAATTTATAACTTAAATTTGAAGATAATATATTATTAGAAAAACTAGAATGATTATATCCGACATTCAAAGTAAGATAAGATTTAATATTAATTGATTATTTATTATTTAATTAATTGATATAAGATAAGTATGAAAAGCAGGGAATTACAAATGTAGACGTCTTCAATGAATGACACGTGTCACTTATTGGTTTCTTTTATTATAGTAGATAGATAGATGGTGGAGATTGATTTGAGAATTGGATTAATTTATATATAATTTAAAATATAAAGAATATACTTGACGTGAGTATTTAGTATATATAACCGATAAAGAACAAAATATCCGTAAATATATAAAATTCAGTTCCCATGGATGCACTCCACATCCTTCATGAATCTGCCGATACTTCAAACACCCAAACAATCGCTTGCTTTCCGTAATCGTCCTCTTCGTCATCGGTAAACCCTCTCACTCTCCATTTCATCATCCAAATTAACATCGTCTCTTCCTTTTTTCTTGAATTATAAACAAATTTCACGATCAATATATGATCACGATCAGTTTCTGCTTAAATTATTATTTGTTTTAAACTCAATTTTCAATTCCTAAACCCTAATCTGCGATCAAGAGCTAAATTAGGTTAGTACTTTTGCGATGTAATCATCTATTGTTCAGAAATTTATGCTTTTAGTTCTGAAATTACTCTGTTATTAGTTTAGTTAAAACAGTTAGGGCACCAATTGCTATAAAGAAAAAAATAATAATTTGTATTTATAATTGGATGTTTTCACTAGTGTAATTGTTTATGATTTGTGGATCTGTTTACCTTGTTTGACCTATATATGTGTGTGGAGCTAGTTATAGACTTCAGTAGTTGTTAACTGTTAAGACCTCATTCTGTTAGGATCAAGCACACACAAATACGAACACGAAACGCGAAAGAAATAAATGAACACAGAGATTTACGTGGTTCGGTCTAAACTAAACTACGTCCACCGGTGGCAACTAGGTTATTCTTTATTGAGGTAATAATCAAATTACAAGTATAAGACCACCCGTAGTGGTGAGAAATTGGGGCGTTTTATGGGCCCAAAACGCCCAAACACGCCCGAGCTCGGCCCCCGTGGGCGTTTTTTTGTGAAAAATTGTTTGGAGCGTGGAATAAAGCACGCCGGATGGGGGATTCAATTGACCAATCACATCTAACCCCTCCTTCTTTGGCCAATCAATTTTTTTCATGGTTTTTTTTTAATTCTTTACACACCTTTTAACATAATGCCCATATCCCCACTACACCCATTTTAGAAAAACGCCCCTTTGCTGACTAGAACGACACGTGGAGCACAACGCCCAAGGGTGGGGCATTATTCACCCCAACCACTACGCGTGGTCTAAGAATTGTATTTACAGAGACTAGTTAGGGTTTAGCAAACTTGCTCTGCAAGTTAAGCCTGTGTAGGGCCCACAAGGCCTATGAACCCGACACGTTTACTATTTATGGATGGGAATTTGGGATTATGGTGGATTTTTCATCATAAAATTATTACATTGGAAAATATTAGGACTTATGTATCTTTGGGATAGCTAATTTAGTTAGAAAACTTGACTTGCTATTACTCAAGAAGAATATTTTGATGTGGTTGACTTTCTTATAATCTTATGGATATGTGTTGATTACATGTGATTAGTTTGTCTTCCTTCAAGAGTTAATGGCTGGAAAAGTCGTTGAAAATCGTGCATCAACGTCCTTCGACTTTGAGATTGTCGACAAGGATTATGATCATACCATTGATGAATCCGCTAATAATATCAATCCGTGGATAAACCCTGCTTCTATTAAACTTAGACATCGACTCGGAAGGGGCCCATTTGGTGATGTCTGGTTAGCAACTCGTCATCAAGTTTCCGAAGATCATGAAGAGTATCATGAAGTGGCTGTTAAGATGCTACATCATATCAAGGAAGATAACATCAAGACTGTGTTGGATAAACTTAATGTTTTGTTTTCGAAATCTAGAGGATTACAAGGTGCTTGTTGGTTGCATGGTGTTTCAGTTATAAATGGAAAGGTAATAATTAAAAAGCAGATTATACCCTTTTTGCAATTATAATTAGTTATATAATTGTGTAGTTATCTTTGATAAACGGTTTTATTTATTTCAGATATGTATTATTATGAAGTTTTATGAGGCGTCAATTGGTGATCAGATGGCTCGTCTTAAAGAAGGGAAGTTCTCTTTGGGTGATGTTTTGAGGTAAATCGGTAATATTATTATATGATGAAATGAAATGATTTGTTAGTTTGTTTTATTATTGATCGATATAATATTTACAGGTACGGGATTGAAATAGCTCAAGGTATTATGGAAATGCATTCGAAAGAGATCTTAATTCTTAATCTTAAGCCTTTTAATATCCTCATAAACAACGACCGCAAAGCAATTTTGGGCGATTTGGGAATCGCGTGCATTCTTTTAGGCGTTCCATTACCTAGTTCCGATATGACTAGAAGACTCGGCACACCAAATTATATGGCCCCTGAACAATGGCAACCTGACGTTAGAGGCCCACTGGCTTTTGAAACCGATTCATGGGGTTTCGGTTGCACCATTGTGGAAATGTTGACTGGTCAACAGCCTTGGTGTGGTAAATCTATTGACGAGATATATGATTCCGTTGTTAAACGGCAAGAAAAACCGCACATTCCCGATGGTCTTCCACCCGATGTCAAAAATGTAATTATGGGCTGTTTTGAGTATGACTTCCGGAGTCGTCCTTTGATGTCAGATATTTTACGTGTATTTGAAAGGTACATATCTCATTTGAGTAAAATGCCATTTTTGTCCTTGAGGTTTGGCCAGTTTTGCGACTTTCGTCCAAAGGTTTGTTTTTCTGCATCTGGATCCAAAAGGTTTGAAATTTTGCCATTTTCATCCGGCCCGTTAACTCCATCCATTTTTCTCCATTAACTCAGGGGTATTTCCGTCTTTTTTGTTAACTCAAAGGGTTTTGAATAACTGTACATTATGCTAAATGCTTGTACATAAAGTGAAAAAGACCGAATTGCCCTTTAAGTTAACAAAAAAGACAAAAATACCCCTGACTTAACGGAGAAAAATGGATGGAGTTAACGAGCAGGATAAAAGTGACAAGATGCCAAACCTTTTGGATCTAGATGCGGAAAAACAAACTTTTGGACGAAAGTCGAAAACTGGCCAAATATCAGGGACGAAAATGGCATTTTACTCTTTTAAATACAAGAATTTCTTATCTTCATAATCTAAGCTGTTATATCCAAAAATTTGCAGCTCGAAAGATGCGGTTTACCATGATGGGAATTGGTCAAATATTGGTAGTAGGGGTATTTTGGACAAAGCAAATTTAAACGGCTACACAGAATGGTTTTTGTCGAAAGATCATCTTCAAGTGGGTGATATGGTTCGATCTAGAAAGCTGCTAAACTCGTGCAAGCCCGAAAGCATGGTTGTCCCAGAAGGGACTATAGTCGGTTTAGATACCGACAGTGATCAAAACGGTTACGTTTTGGTACGGGTACATGGCATACACGATCCAGTTAGAGTCCACGGGTCGACATTGGAGCGGGTCACATTCGGGCTGGCACCAGGGGACTGGGTCCGTTTAAAGAACGAAAATAAAAAACACTCTCCTGTCGGTGTTCTTCATTCTATTACGCGTGACGGAAACGTAGCCGTTGGTGTTATCGGGTTCGAAACTCTTTGGAAAGGTGTTTATTCGGATCTCCAGATGGCAGAAACGTATTGTCCGGGCCAGTTTGTGAGGCTAAAGTCTAACGTTTTTAGCCCGAGGTTTCAGTGGGTCGGAAAACGAGGGTGCGAATGGGCCACAGGGCGGGTTTCTAACGTGTTACCGAACGGTTGTCTTGTCGTTAAATTCCCTAGTAAACTAACTTTTGGCGATGATAACAGTTGCTTTTTGGCTGATCCAGCTGAAGTTGAATTGGTCTCGTTTAGTACGAGTCCTAACATGATGAAAAAGTATCAACATCTTGAGGATTTTCACTGGGCTGTGAGACCGTTACTGGTTTCGTTAGGTTTGTTGACTGCGGTTAAGTTAGGGTTTTGTGTCCCGAAGAAAATCGGAAAATCGAAAAGTAACTCCGAATCCATGGAAACTCAGCGGGGCGGTGATATTGCTAATGCGAAATGGCTTCCTCCAAACATGGCTAATATTATTTTCAGAGAAGGGGTTACTACTACTGCTGCTACCACTACCACTTCCAGGTAATTCGTGAATTTTAAAGTTGAACCGGAAGTGTCAGTCAAATTGGTTATGCTAAAATGAAATTTGGGATCTGGGTTTGTTTGGTTATGGTTGATTTTATTAGGCTTTTGCAGTCTTGAATCTTTCTGTAAATAGCTGACTGGTTGGTTTTAGATGTATATAGTGATGCAGAATATATGTTTTATCATCTACTTATGAATTATGATTGCCTTTTGGGTCTTGTTTAATCTTAACTTGCAAAGTTTGTGAATATTCTAGTTTGTGGATACATTAGCAGCAGATTATAGTTCTATATGCTGTTTGATCCATGAATGTCTAGCAGAGCAATCTTGTCATGAAAGTATGAAACCAGTCATGTAAGATAAAAGAAGTGTTCTTCCGTTGTAAATTTGAGACCTGAAATTCTTTGATATGGGCCTAGTTGGGCCTCACCAGCACTTGATTGAGGGCCTAGTTGGGTCTATTTAACTACGTCCCCAATCGCTCAATTTGATGTCTATTGTTGGCTAGGGTTTAATAGTTAAAGAGGTGAACATTTCAATTGTTTTTCACCTAGTTTTTGCCCCGCCTGCGTTGCGGGGCATTAAGCAGAATATCTCTCTATCATAACATGTACGTCTGTGTTTCGGTTACTTGTACATACTACTCATAGCACGATTTCAAAAAAAAAAAAAAAAAAACTACATCGAGTCAACCAATTAAAACAAAACACTACCATACTTTTCCTAGAAAAACTAAAACGATGGAAAGACTATAATTTTAAATTCGGAGCAAAATTGTAATTTTTATGACAAATGAGCGTGTGTCGGGCAGCCGCCCGGCACGAACATGCACATGCACATGCAATACAACATACATATATACGCATACAACACACACACATAGAGGCACACACACAAATACAACACACATACACATATAGACACACTTACACATACATATACTTGTTTATACATACATATACACATATGAATAGAACATACAAATACAACATACAGATGCATACACACATATACAAATACAACATACACATAGACATATACAAACACTCACATACACAAACACATGTACACACCGTATGTCCAAATCTCTTGTTTCTTAATATGTGACTAGTTTGTTTTTTTATTTAATTTCCAGTTAACTTTTATGAAGATTTGTTTGTTCGATCGGATGGCTCAATAGTAAATGTTAGATTTAATTATTGCCGAATATTAAATGAATATCTTGTTTTATGCAACAACAAATGAAGATCTCTGTGTTCCCAATAAGATATGAAAATTTTTATGTTAGCTATTATTATTGTCAAGAATAAATGTGAGTTTTCTTTGTTAGTTATCATGAATAATGTTAAGTTGCAGAGAAATAAGATTAAAAAGAAATATAAAACTATTTTAAACCGCTTATTAAAAAACACCGTTTTATAAATATATATAAAAAAACTTTTAAACTTAAACAAAAATGATTAATATAAACCGGTGTAAATAGTATTGTAAATAACGCGGTGACGGTAACTGGTGTAAAAATGTAATTATAATAAATAAACAATTTCTATAAACCGGTGTAAAAGATGATGTAAATGTTGGAAAGCGTTTTAAAATAATGAGATATTTACAATTGTAAATGGAGCCAAGGCAAGTGGAGAGTTTCATCAAGACATGCTCTCGTCAAATCTATATGGGTGGGTTATCATAATTCATAAATGCTCATTGCAAGGAGGTTATTCAAAACATGTTTGCTTCCCTTTTCAGTTAAATATACCAGCTTCATCGATGAGTTAAGTGTTACTCCATATGGATTGTGAAATAAGTGTGATGAGTACTGAGGGAATTGAACGTGGAATTTCAATAATAAGACATTTGTTGTGTTTATTTGTCGGGTCTGAGGACGGGTTTTTATTCCTTGTTAATGAAGAGTGGAATTAAGTTAGTTTCGTTTCATGCTTGCTATATTCTTCAAGAGCTTTATTCTTTCATGGAGGAAGAAAGTCTGGCGGAATATGGTGGTTGTTCACGAAGAAGATTGCCATACAAAGGCCCAAGCCTATGGTTGGTAAGTCGTCTTCTTCTTCCTACCTCCTACAAGAAGACCTTTATTGCATGGGAGAAAAAGCCTTATGTGTAAAAGCCTTTGTCTTCCTTTGAACCCACGAGATGAAGAATTTAAGAAGAATTGAAGGCCATCATGAGGACCAACGACCTTTATGTACGAAGGTTTGACTTTTGGAGTAATGATCTGAAACTCAAACCCTCATACGTATATATATGATCAGAAGGTTTTACTTTTACTATCGACCACACTCTAAAAGTAAAACCCTCTCATACATATATAGTTGGCGTCTTTCTAAGACTCCTTTCATTTGTTCACAAGATCATCCTTCACCTGGTGGTTTCCTCATCAGTTGTGTTCATTTGTCGAGCAGATTCACGTTTGTTGTCTGCCGGATTCACATTTGTTAGTAGCCAAATTCACTTTTGCTTTATAACTCCTATGAGGACGTTATGTGTAGCGCACCAAATTCTATGAACAAGAATAACAAACAAGAAAATAGGTGTAGCCGCGAAGGAGGAAGGTTTTACTTTTAATATCAAACTTGGTAGTAACAAGAAGCTAGGGGTATTGTGGTTTATTTTGTAAAGAATACCGTGTATTTTTTGTTTACCATATCACAGTGGCGAAGCTTGAGATTTCCGATCCGGGGGGGGGGGGGGGGAGTCACCGGACCTAAAAATTTCTATAAAACCGCTTCTATAAAACCCGGGGGATTGAAAACATATACATCCAAAAATTTCTAAACGAAAACTACATACTCTCCACTACTGAGCGAAAAGTTTAGAGGGTCAGCCGCCCCCTTCCGCCCCTTAAAAGTTTCACCCATGCCATATCATGATATAAGATGCATATATAATATGTATGTTAATTTCTTTTGTTCTCCTAATTTTTTTACAATATATTAATGATCATCGAATATGAAATTACGGAACAAGTGTGAAAATGATGAAGACTAACAATAAAGTGTTATGTTTAATAAAACTAGTGGGAATGTCCGCGCGTTGCGGCGGGTGCGTCTGTTTTGTCGAATCATAGTTGCTGCTGGGGTTTGTGGTGTATGTATTGCGTTTGCGGGTTATTCTTTATGGTGACGTGTGATGTAAGTAGGAAGCAACAATCTAGTAGTAGGATGTAAGTCATACATACATGGGTATTAACTAAAAGAGTGTTTTGATGCAAATATAAACTTCTGTTTCTCTATATATACTTATGCATACAACTCTCATGGCATGTGAGCAACTTAATCATACAAATGGAGCTAAAAAGTCAAACGATCAGAGCTTAAGAAAGGAGAACATGTCTCACCATGGTCAGCAACTCAATATGTTAATTAGTTTCTATATATATGTATTCAATGACCATTTGTAGTTGCTTATTATTAATATGCTTGTGGAAGAATCTTCATCAGAGAAGGCAAACTTATTCATTTGGTATACCCAAGAAAAGATGAAATTCTTCATTTTTCAGCTGCTTTCGGATCAGCTCAAGTGGAACTCCCTGTCCAACATCGAATTGTGAGTCAAAAGAGGTAGCAAAAATTATATTGGTCTAACTGCAAAGGTATTCACTGAACAAATTGATATGGACTGTGTTTTATCTCAAACTGGTCAAACTAATAGGTCTACCTAAAAGTGCAACTGGCAAATGGTAATGGGTAAAAATCACCAGAAGTCTGTTTTTAATGTATACAAACTCCTAAATATTTTATTCATAAATTTAGATTGCTAATGTAATAAATTCATAACTGAGGCATTGATTATTAATAAAGAAAATTAAAAGATTGATAAAAACATGCATGTGAGTCAACCCAGTCCAATCTCCTTGTTTCAGCCGGTACTAAGAATGACATGTTTCAATCCAACCCCGTTTCACCCATTAACCCAACTCGCACATCCTACCACTTATAGCTTTAGTATAAACTCTTAAACTATTTTTAGCTCCTCAAAAAGAATAATGTTATAGTTTAAAGAACTTTTAGCTCCTCAAAAAGAATAATGTTATAGTTTAAAGAACTTACATGCTACAAGCGGACAACATTCCATAGCAAATGGTCTCATTCATCTGTATGTTTACCCTTTTCTTGAAGAACTTACATAGCAAATGCTTTGTTAACCCTTTTATCCACCTTCATTTCTTTTTTTCTTTCCCATTGGAGTAATTAGATGTCACAAACCTACACACACGATAAATAATTTAACGTTAGCTTAACTTTTCTTGAAGAAAATTGCCAACTTTATTAAGCATGACAATAACAGGAAACCAACATGTACTCAGGAATGCCAGTAAATATCTTATATCCAACCAATAATTGCTAAAGTTTTCCAGCAATTTATGATACTATGACAACGCATTCTAGAGTAACTAAAAACTGTTAGTTACCACACATAAGTGGTGGATCAAGAGACTTTTTCTAGTGGGTTCACTGTTTCTAGATGCTACAAGTCCATAGAACCGGACATAACGGTTCGCAAGGGCGGATCTATGTGTCTAGGTGGGTGGGTGGGAGGGCGCCAGGGCCGGCCCAGAGCAAGTGCCAGGTGGGCGACCACTCTGGGCCCAAATCAAAATAGGGCCTGAAAAAAAATATATAACTTTTTTTATATATATATTTAACAAAAATCTGTAAGTTCTTACAAAAACTTAAAAGGGCCTGGATTTACGTTAAAAACCCAACTGATTTTGCCAATCAAATTCAGAAGCCCAACTGTTTTAGCGTGTAATGGTTTAATGACTTGGCCCAAATCAATAAACAAACACAATGGATTAATGAATAGGGCTCAAATTTTTTATCTCGCGCATGTCCAATTTTTTTTTTTTTTTTTTTGTGATTTTCGAAGTCGCCTGGTGGGAACACCCCTTGGAAAAAAAAGGTATGTGTATTTTTTTAGGCAAAATAACCCAACCGCACTCCTCGAAAATATGGTTGCCGCACCCCAGCAAAAAACCCTATCGCACCCCTTGAAAATACGGTTCAGGTAAAATCAGATAACAATCAACAACTTATGGCAAAATAAGAACAGATTATGACAAGGGCAAAATCAGATAAAAATTCTCAAATAATTAGGTACAAGTAATGGAGAAACGAGGCTGGAGGTTCCTTCAGTTTGGGTGCAATTAGGCCTGTTAGTAAGGATATTCAACCATAAGTTGCTAAAACCGAATATTTCCACTAAAGCAAATGCAATAATTCAGAATTCTTGATTCAACAAAAAGCTAACCATACTTACACTTGAAAATAGACGACAATTTTTTTTTGGGTAGGGATGGGTGGGAGCGAATAGCGATGATGTATATTTGTTGGGAAGAGTTATAAAGACGACTTGGCGTGCAAGGCTTAAGGAGGGTTTTAAGAAGTGGATAATTATAGATTATTCAGCTACCACAAAAACTTTAGCAGGCTGGTTTCCTCTAAAAAAAGGCCTCATCAATGCAAAACAAGCTATAACATCTGGTTCGACACCCTTCATTTCCATTTCTTGAAACACTGCCAATGCCTTTCCCAGTATTCAGCAATATAATAGCAAATGCCTTTTCAATATGAGTTATTTAAGAGTCGAATAATCAAAATGGCTTGAACATGCCAAAAGTCGCCTAAGTGTACATTTTCATGCATACATACATCATCCAATAATTTTATTTAGATTATTGTATTACTGAAACAATATAGTTGTTTGCAATCACTTTTATCACAAAGTTGTTTTTTAACTGCTCACGATTAATGGACGGTTTGACAACTGATAAAGACATTTAATATAAGTCAAATGGTGGGTTTCAAGATTTTATACCATTGAATAACTGACCGGCGATGGGAGGCGAAAACCAGGCGCTATAGGCTCTCCTCGGAGCGCCTAGGCGCGCGCCTTTTACGCATTTGACAACTATGCTCTATACAAGTTGAACAAACAGAAGAAGATTATATAATTCAATAAGCATTATTGGAGTAAATCTAATGAGATATAGCATAAACAAAAAAATGATGTTCAACTACAAAAGCAGAGGATTACTGTAATGCACTTACTGGGAATTCAAACAATTACCTTCCATGATGCAATCCTTCACATCCTTACCATAACCCTCACAATGAGAGTGCATCTTCAACGCCACTTGTAAAAGTGCCTGTATCATCATGTCACATACATCATGCTCAAATTAGTCAAAAAAAAAAAAAACCAAAAGCATATAGAACAATTTGCAACTGGATTAGAAACCTCAGTGAAGGTGCTAAAGTTGCAACTGGAGTAGAAAGAATAAAATTTAAACCCTAACCCCATTACCTACCTCCATCACGGTGCTTGTCTCGCCAGCACTCCACCGGTTTCCGTCGATCTCCCGACACAGAAATTAGGGCTCTCAGTTGGTATTGAACAAAAATTCAACAAAATTGTACGAGATGCATACCGACGATTTTGTAGTAGAAATAACGGATTGCTTGTTGTGAATTTGAGAAGGTGGATGGACATCTTTGTTGTGAAACACGCAGCATCATCAAGTGTATTAATGTGGTACTTTGTGGAGATTAATTTACTAATTTATCTTTATACTGTCTTAAAAGTTTGGAACTTGTCCAAGTTTTCCTCCTTTAAAATGGCTTGATTCATTTGTACATGGTGCTTTAAGATTTTTACCTATGGCAAAATTACGAAAAGGGTAAAAAACCCAGTTCTCTTAATATAGTATTATAGATAGTTCACTCTCGAGGGTTATAAAAGATTTATTAAAATAAAGTTATATATTTGCACCAGTATAATTGTTATGTTTAATAAAGCGGTATATTCTGTAGCGTTGTAAAAAATGTATTAAAATAAAGCTTGCACCGGTGTAAATTGTTATGTTTAATTAAACGGTTTATTCCGTAGAGTTGTACAAATGTATTAAAACAAAATGATTTGTATTCATCGTTGTGTATTGTCGTGTTTCATAAAACGGTTTATTATTAAGCGTTGTAAAAGATGTATTGTTGTGTTTCATAAAACAATTTATTATTAAGCGTTGTAAAAGATGTATAAAAATATAGGATTTAACCATAACAATTGTTTTAAGCTTTTAAATAAAATGGTTCATAGCAAAGATCTTAGGCAAGTATTATTTACAACAGTGTGTTGGTTTTCTTTTGTGCTGGTTTTGTATTGAACTGCTTTGGTTAAAATTTTAGGCCATTGTAATTGATGTTTTTTGTATCAGTCAAAAAGTTATGCCGTTTAAAAAGTGAGGTGGGGAGGAAGTTGGTTTACAAGCAACAATATCTTTTAAAAGTTATAATTACTTAAGCTACTAAAATTATGAAAAAATAATTTTTTTGTCCTTTTTATGTATTACAAGTATAGTATAGATTTTCTTTAATGAAAAAGGTTACTCACTCCTAAATTACTCCAAATATTATTCTTAATCTATACTTTGTTAAACCCAAGACTTCCACTAAGAAGCAAGAGGCTATTGTTAATTCAACTTTTTTTTTTCACTTCACCCACATTGGCATAAGTTATATTGTTGCCCCAAACAATTAAAGTCTTGCAAAAAAATAATTATATGAATTTGGATATATATGTTTATAAATACAACAAAACGGTAAAGAAAACTTCTTTTTCTTGAATTTTTGAGGAATATTGGTGAGGGCTGAACGTTTATCACAACTTTTTAAGGAAATATGAAATTCGTTGGTGATTCGTCGCTAACTATCCGTTTGATAATTTTCGCCAGTGAAACTTTTGCCCACACTTAATTTCCCTAAGCATTTTCACCAACAAATTATCAAAGGTGAGTATATTATTACCTACGGATATTTACAGTCGTGAATATTATGTGAACAAAGAAAACTCTATCTATCCATAACTAAAATCAAATAAAAAATGTAATCTTATGAATTAAAGTTATTTGTTTAAAATAACCAAGAAAAAAAATAACTAAAGACATATAACAACAAATTTTTGTAGTGCCTGCTAAAAGAAAAAAGGTCCAGTAGCATTCATAAACATTTCTCCTTTTCTTTTGTTGATGAAATGCACTGAGGGCCTACTAAAGATTCTCTGCCATTTGTAACTTGTTTGACGCTTGATGCGTATGAACCGCTTCATTCATCATTCCTTCACATGCCATTTCATATTTTTGTAGTGTGTAACTTAACGTATACATTGTCATCTAGTCTACTTTTTCACCCCAAACACCCTTAACATCGGGTTAGTTCTGGTACAAACCATATTTATCCTACAAACCGTAAGAACAGATCCTAGCAATTAAAAAAAGTTAAATTATCACATACTAAAACAATACATACATAAAAGTAGTACTTTTGAATTATATTAGCATATAAAAATTAATCAAGATAATTGATTTTAGCACATATGTGAAAAGATATCAGTACTTTTCTTTATCAGTACATTGAAAACAAAAGGAAGATTCAAATAAAGAATTACTTGCTTTTTAGCATAATTATAAGGAATTCAAGATAATTGATATTATTTAGGTTATCATTTTACCATTTCTCTATAATTGTTTTGATGACACATGACACTTTTTAAATAGTTCTTACAGTTTGTATACGAAATATGGTTTGTATTTGATCCTAAATATTATCCGTTTATATATTTACTTTGTTTTGTATTTTTTTCAGTTATTTATAAAACAACGTTTAATTATTATTGAAGGTGTTCTAGGATATCTTAACTTGTTTTCCATTAACCACCAGATGACCAGAAATCATTAGCATATCTATATATCCACACTACCAACACATCAAACCACACACACATATATATGAGGGTTCAATTAAAAACCCTATTAATGAAGAGAATAGGGTTTTTAATGAATGAAGGGTAAAATTGAAAAAATATATATAAATTTTCAAATATTTCTATCTTTTTTGTATGTTTTTATTTTTTTTTAAATTGCACTGTAAGATTACAAATTTTCTTATATTTCATTCGAGTATATTCGAACATATTTTTTCGATACAAACAACAGATTTAACGTGTCGTTCTTTTTTCAATACTACTATTATAGCCTTAGGATTTATGTTTTGGGTTTAGTTTAGCTTTTAGGGTTAGGTTTTTTTGGGGGGTTTTGGTTTCGGGTTTAGTTTTTAGGTTTTTTTTTTTTTTTTTTTTTTTTTTTTTGTGGGGGTTTAGGTTTTTTGGGGGGAAGGTGATTGACCAATTTAGGTTTTTCGTATTGTTTAAAAAAAGTTGGTGTGTTTTTTAAGTTTTTTTTAAGAGTTTTCGAGTTGTCACAAAATAAAACGATTACAACATGTGAATGTTGGTTGTGGTGTGACGTAAGTGAGAAGGGGTGAATAAGGTGTAATTGTGGACGTAGTGAATTGTGAAGATACAAAAATATATTATAGTTGTGTAACAGAATTTAGTAGCTACATCTGTGTAGTTAGTCGATAAAAAAATAAAAACAAATGTAGACATGCACATGCAAATTCATTAAAATTTTAACTTTAAATCAGACAGAAACCATGATAAATAAATCATTACATCACACATAGGCAATAATTATTTGCCTAATTATTGAACAAATCAAACATGCATACCCTCAATCCAGAAAAAAAAAATATAAAACCAACAATATAAAACCCATTGCATGTCACAAAACTAGAAAACCCTAAGAACACCAACATTAACAAATTCACAATTTAAACATAAAAAACCAAATTACCCATTCGTTTAGTAAATTCCATTTTCACTTCCGGATTCTATATGTTAAAAAGAAACCCGCAGAATAAAAATGGCGAACGAGTTAAACGAAAGCTTCTACCATGTCGAATCTTTATTCGCACTTGAATCCTGGTGGAATGGTCTTGCCACAAGCACTGACCAACAAGCTTAGTGAGACTGGAACATTAAGGTTGATTCCAAGAACATTAGCCTTGATGGCTGTGCAAAGACAAGCCGCGACTTCCAAATCGACCAAACCTTCAAGCAATGCGCAACATTTGCTCGATTCAGGGGTCCCGACCACGACATTGACCAAACCCAGAACATCAGCACAGACTCCAAGCTTGAGTGTATCCCTAGGGCAGAAGGGGTATGCTGGGAGACCTTTTGTTGGTGTGCAATGTGGGCATGCATTGGAAAATGTGAAAGTGGAAATGAGGAAGAAGATGAAGATACTAGCAACTGAAGGAGTGGCCATGGCTAGACAAATTAAGACAAAGAATGTTGCTAGGGTTTCTTCAAGAGTAAGGTGACCTAATGAAGAGAAGTGTGTGCCCTATTTAAAGGGAGAATGTGTGGTGGATGCTTAATGTGACAAATAAGTTATTATTCTTTCATATTAATTTAGTAATTTATCATTAGATGTGTATTTTCATTTTGATGTAGTAAATGATAATTTATATGCAATAAAAGATCATATACCATGGTTCAAAATTAAATCATCCATGACAATTATATATTTTAACAATTTTCGTATTGGATGGAAGGATAAACGAATAACAATGTATAATAATTGGTAGCCAAACAGGTTGTAACTTTTGTAAGGTTGTGTAAGTTGACATATCTAATTATTATATATTGTCATCTCCTGCTATTTAAATGTTGGAACTTGGAAGAGTCGTTATTAAAAGTGTTATCTATAAGTTACCAATATGAAATAAAATAATTATATGCCCTGCCCGAATTTTCATGTAAAGCTTTGTTAATTAATTCAAAAAGTTTTGCATGGTTGATTAATTCTACTTAGGGTGTCCGGGGCACTCCCCTAAGAGGGGAGTCCCCTCTCTTACGCATAACCAATCCTCGTGTGCCACGTCAACTCCCCTCTTAAACTCCCCTAACACCCCAATTTGATGGCGTCACTCCCCTCTTAGGGGAATTGCTTTTTTTATTCAAAAAAAAAAAAAAAAAAAAAAATTCATTGGCTGAAATTGCGGCTGGCCCCACCTCCTCCCTCCTTCTTCTTCGGTGAAGACCCCCCGGATTTGGTCCCCGATTAGGGTCCCCGCCTGGATGGCGGGGGTGTTCCCGCTCGGCGAAATCGGTCCCCGCACGGGGTCACCGCGAACGCCCCGCTCACCCTTAAAGTTAAAAATGAAAACTAACTTATATTTTAGGTAACCCTGGGCTTATAGCTCAGTGGTTATGGAAATGAAAAAAAGACTCCTGGCCGAATGGTCTCGAGTTCGATTCCTGATCCACCCGGGTTTTACCGGCTTTGCATTGTCGTACCTTCGGGCGGGTGCAGGGTCGGGTTTTCCCCGGAACTGGTGGCATGGTGGGCTAGGGGCTCCGTGCGTGCAGGTTGGGCTGCCGCAGGCTACCTTTCGGCCAATGGGTGCCGCGTACGGAGTACCCGGCGATTCTTATGTTGGACGTTCAAAAAAAAACTTATATTTTAGGTATTTTAGTTTTTATATCGTAAGCTAAGGTGAGTGTTAGTAATGCACTGGTGTAAGTGCTGAACCAAAACGATTTCGACCGAACAACATCAGTATTATTGGAACCATTACCGATTTTTGTTTTTATGGTTTTCGAACGATGTAAAACACAAGTAGATATCTTTTCGGGCATATCATGATCTTATTCTTTGGGTTTTCTCTTTCGGTTACTATATTGAGTTCCGATACTATGCCGAAACTGTCATGAACAATATTGATACCGACTGAATTCCCACCACAACATGCGGAGAATTTCCAATAACTAGTAGTTATAATGTTTAAAAAATATTTTGAACGTATAATACACTAATCAAGATACAGACACACACTAGAGTGGCACCCGTATGATGCGGCGAGGAACACATACACCGGTAATTATGTAACATATTAGTTTTTTAAACTAAAATTAAACTATAGTAATACCATAGTCAAATTAAGGAGAATAAAATGCTCATTATTATGGTATAATGTTCATTCAAAAATCAAGAGGGTAGTTAGTAGTTGGTTGAAAACATGATACTCTAAATCATTATGAAGCTCAATGAAGTTGTATGGGTCATGTTGGTGCATTCATCTGTCGTCTTCTGTCACACCCCGACCACGTGTAACATACAAAATGTAGCGGAAACGTCGGGGAGTGTTGTAACAGAATTAATGTTTCATAACCATGGATACCAAAAAGTGTTTCGTTTTATTAAACATTGAATAATTACATCGTCTGGAAATCTAAATACACAATTTAAACATAGTCTATCATTGTTATTGAGTCACTAAGGCCTTGTCCAGTCCTATGTGAGCATGCATCCTATCAATCGATATCTTTTAACAATACCTGAAACACATGTGAAAACGAGGTCAGCAAAGAAATGCTGGCGAGTACATAGGTTTTGTGAAAATAAGATTCATGACTTCTGTTTAAGAAAATGTTTAGTCATGAACCCTGTAATTTGCTTTGTCTTTGTAAATCATTTGAAAAATAATAAGTTCAGATGATATGTATAAATAAGAGAATAATGTATGGTTAAATGAATAACCATTGTAAAATGAGTTTGTATAAGATAAATTGTTTGTAAATCAATGTCTTGTGAAAAGTATGTTATTTGTATAAAATGTTATATGTCTCAAACTGAAATGATTCAAATAACGCTACGATATGTAATACCATACAAACACTTATATATAGGAAGTACCAGCGGCGTATCCACCATGCTTGTATCATAATACACACGCATCGTTACTTAATCACTTAATCAAACCAAACCACCAATGTAAGATGTCTATGTTTAAACCAATTGTCAAATGTATTGAATAATATACCAAAATGTTTATGTTAAGATGTAAATCATGTTATGTATAACCAATGTCAAAAGTGTTTGTGTCAAATGTAAACCATGTCCAAATGTTTACCCAATCGTTAAAACATTTTGTGAAATCGTTCAAATCGTTCTTGTTGTTTTAATCGTTCAAATTGTTCTTGTTTTAATTGTGAAACTACTTTATGGTCGATTTTCTAATAACATTCAAACCTTCTTGACTCGTTCATCGTCCCAACTCGTTCTCGTTCTCGTTCTTAACAAACCCTTACCAAAGGGTAAATTAATAATTACAGATTCAGTCGTTACCCAAAATACCCACACATAACCATGGGTATAGAGAATAACGGGATTTGTCAGATCCTATGGTACCATAACCTAATACTGGTCGGCTTGATCATTGCTAATGAATGTCATTGGTTATGTAACTACAACCAACAAATTTGTTCACTTTATTGAAATCGTTCTTGAAACCATAGTAATTGTTTTTGAAACCATTGTAATTGTTTTTGAAACCATTGTAAAGATATTTAGCACATATGAGTCACCCCAAAACAGTTGAAAACAGTAAAAGAGGGGAATAATGTACTCGCCTGAGAATGCTTAGAGGTCTTGAACAACAACCAAACAAAGCTAGAGGGAGCACGGAATCAGTCGACAATCTAAAACTATATAAATAAACCGGACTTAAATCGGGAGATCGGATAGGATGAGGGCTTGTAGACCAAGTGAGTATGGGAACTCATGTAATATGGTTTAACAAAGCCTACATACTAAATGAAACCTAACCTAAGTGCTTACAACCCATTACGACCTGTTTAGGTAGCTTATGCTACTTTAACGCGTCGTTTGCTTAAAACGCGTTCGGACCGCCTAACTAGTCCTATGACAAGTAACATATGCCTTAACATGTCTAATATTGTTGTCAAATCAGTTTAGAAGTCAAAAGTTATGTTACATATGTTTAAAATGAATTTTGGCATCAAAGGGGTATTTTGGTAATTTACCTAAGGCATATAAACTACCTATCATACAACTACTTAAACGAAGCGACCATAAGGTATAACCTCGGAAGGTTATTCCCTATATACTATGGTCACCTAATGTGCTTGGTCGGATCCTACTGATCGACCAAACGGGTCGGGTTCGAAAGTATAAGCGATTGTTTAGATCGCTTACCTTACGACCCTATATAAGCACTAAACTAAAAGTGACGAGCTAAGCATGCTAAAACATGCTTAACTAAGTTTAGAAAACAGGTTTGGTATCAAAACAAACGGTTTTGATACCCTTAAGTAGTTTGGTTGCAAAATACGCAAGAATACGTATTCTGACCGAAACTACGGCTCGTCACTGAGCCTAGATAACGTGGTAATCAGTAGGTATAGTCACTAGGGACTATAACCATCGTGATCACGCTCACGTTATGAAGTTCAAACGAACTTCGCATCGACCATAAACTGGTCAATGCAGAAAGTCAAACAAAGTTTGACTTTCGGACTCGAAAAGCAATAAAAGAACGAAGGAACACTTACGAAGGGTCCCCGAATGCTAATCTAGATCAAAATAGCTCAGGTATGAAACAAAGGTTTCAACTTAGAGCACAAATGATCAGATTCTTGTGAGAAATGAAGTGAAATGGGTTGGGTATTTATAGTTTTCGGTCCACCGTTAGGATCGTTTCTTGGAAAAGAGGGAATGATCTAGCCCGTACACTTGTTGCAATGTTGTGGTGACTGATTTTTGGCCACCATAAGAGTTTAACAAGTGACACTTGACCTTTGGAGAATGTTTAGGGGCAGATAACAGCAGCCAAAAACGATTTGCTGCATCTGGACACTGCTTGCGCACCGTAACAAATAAACCCTTACGGTGCGCAAGGGCCAAGTTTGGCAGATTTACAATTTTGGTCCCTGTTGTGCTATAAGGTCATTTCTGACGCGTTTAAGGCCCGTTAACCCCATTTCAAAGCTCAAAAATGAAGTTAAAGTATAGGGAACTTAAAATATGCTCAAAAATATCTCGGATGTCGGTTCGTTTAGCCGTACGATTGCGTTGTTCGGTTAATTACGACGGAATGCGCATAAGCGCGAAAAACGATCCAAATGGCGTGACGAATGGATTTTTCTTATGCCAAACACTAAAATAAAATATTTTAGTGCTTATATAAATTTTTTGATATCCGGATGTATTCAGAACGTGAGTTATGCGCGAAAGTGCAAACTTGTGCACTTTTTGACGCTTTTAGTCCCTGAAAGACCCAAAAGTTTATTTTAGCACACCGAACCCCTCAAAGCCTATTTCTAAGCTATTTAAAGGATATTTATGGTATGTTTAACTTATGTTCATGTTCCGGAATGTTTGTTACAGTTCAAATTGGCATACTTTCGCAGTTTGTCAACTTTAGTCCCTGTAAGCGATTTAACTTGATTTTGCCATACCAAAGCCTTCGAAACTTATTTCTAAGTTATGTAAGGGTTATTTAAGGTATGTTAAGCCTATTTCACTATTACGGAGTGTTCGTTGCATTAAACTGGTTATATTTACGCATCGGTGCGCGTATAACCTTCCAGAAAGCGATTTAGAGTTTGGAATCGAACAAGAATTGATATGTGCAAATGATACACATATTTATACAAATCCCAAGTATGAAATACAATATTTCATTGGTTCGGTATTTGTTTGATGGCCGTGGAGGCACAAGTGTTACATCTTCATCTTATGTCGAGTCTCGGGTTCGATGCAGATCTAAACAAGCGTGACATCACAAGTGACATCACATACATGACATCACCTATTGCGTCATGGTCACAAGAAGACAAAACAAATTGTAGATTATATGTTTACCGTTTGAATATTAGGTGACCGTTTGAAGTTTGTATTAGGAAGAATATGTATGACCGTTTGAATGTCATGACCGTTTGAAGGGTGCATGTCACCTTCAAACGGTCAGGGGTCTCTCCCTATAAATAGGCTTCAAGCTGTCATCATTTGTAAGGTTCTTATTTCCGACGCCGAGGTGCTGTCGAAGTGTCTCTGTATTGTAAATCGTTCAAGATCAATAAACAAGACATTTATTAGTAAATACAAGCTAAACGAAGACCGAATCAATGAATTCCACCTCTGATTCGGTCTGAGCACTCTTCTAATCGACTCGTTAGGTCGTTTCACGATCCTACATGTGGTATCAGAGCTCAGGAGGAAGAGTTCTTACCGTTTAGCTCGTTTTCGCTAGCAAATTCTGATTTTCTACACCTTCTTTCATAAAATTGATATTTTTCACAGATAAAATCGGCTAAAACTTTCACAATATATGCGTAATTGTATTTTAACAAACCCTTGAGAGTTTCAGCTCAAAATTCGAAGAAAAAATGGTAAAAATGGACTGAAAATTGCTGACCGTTTGAACGAGACTTGGCTGTCAGTTTGAAACTGGACATGGCCGTTTGAATCTGACCCTGACCGTTTGAAAATACATACCTGTCCGTTTGAAATTGACCGTGACCGTTTGAAATCAGCACCTGTCCGTTTGAAAACTACACCTGACAGTTTGAAACTGGACTTGACAGTTTGAAACATGGTGCCCGTTTGAAAGTGTTTCAGTTTTCACGTGATTGTACATCGAGTTGTGGGTACCGTTTGAAAGTTCATCGTTTTGTGTGAAACATTAAACGAGGGTGTCAGTTCTTCGGGAAAGAAATTCATGTGATCATGGTGTCAGTTTGCATATGATGTGTCAGCCATTATAGTTGCGGTCAAATAGTATTGATTCAGTGTTAAAAGGTGTCGGCCACTTGAGTTGCTTGTGGTTATCGTAAATTGTTGTGGCTCTTTCACGAGTTGTCAGCTAAGTGGATTGTTGTCAGCCCACTACAGACTTTTCGGCCCAATGGGATAGTAAATAGAATTAGTTGGTCGGCTATCATTGAGATTTTGTGGCCCAATCAAAATGTGTTGAAAGAAGTAACATGTGCATGTGATCTGACAAATAGTCTTGGCTCAAGAGATTTGTGTGTTTAATAATTGCATGTGCTGCCCATATTATTTGGTTTGTGTGGTTTGCACGTGATTTTGGATTGTCGACATTATCATAGTAAAATCAACTATTAAAAATTGTGAATTAATAGGTTCAAAATATATGTCGCCTACTGTTTAGTTAAGGTTCAAAGTGTGCATGTGTTTTGATTCTTATTGTTGGCCCATGTCTTGATATGTGTGTTATGCATGTGAGTTGTGTTGGCAAGACTTAATCCGTTCCATGTGCTAAATATCTCGACCCAAGTCATAATTCTCGGCCCAATCATTCGTTAAACATATTCATTAATTGATCGGATTGTTTGAACAGTTTGTGTTTGAAAAATGGAAGTGATGTTTGATGAAAAGGAAAATTATGATCTTGTAAGGATAAATGATTGGTATCGAGGGTATTTCAGTAGTCATTATCAAGGTTTGTCCAAGAATGTTTGGGTTAACAGGTTCGAATGTTTTCTGTGTAAGAAAGATGAAAAATTATATGATTTGGAGAAGAGATTTGATTGTTTGATTGACCATTTGAAAGAAAACAAGATAATGATATCAGAAGCTGAAATAGTATCAAAGTTTGCTAATGGATTACCAGCTGAATATAATGATTTTTTTGGAAAATCTAAGAAAGAATTCTAGTTTTTCAAAATTATCTTTAAGTAAATTCATCAGTAAACTTACAACACATAGATATGATAATGAAGAGAAAAAGAAAGAGTTGTTGAATAGGATAGAAAATAATTTGAAAAATTTAAGTTTGGATGTGGTTGTAGAACTGAACAAAAGAGTCTGTGTGTGTGTTAGTGCAAAAGATGTTATGAAATACGATATGAAGAGGGGTTGTTATATTGATGAGAATATGAATCCTCTTGACTTCATTAAAATCTTTTGTGCAGGAACATACAAGATGGAGACAGAGCAAGTTCAAAAGAATGAAGAATCTGTGAAGATTGAATCCTCAAGTTCTGACTCAGGTTGCTCGAAATGTGATAAACTTGAGGCTGACAATGGCAAACTATTGAAGGATGCGGAAAGTTTGACATTGGAAATCAAGAAGTTGAAAGATGAGAAGCAATTTGATGATAAACAGATTCTTGTTTTGCAGGAAAATTTTGAGAAGTTGAAATCTGAAAATGACAAACTGTTGAGTGGTTTGGACAGTTTGACATTAGAAAACAAAATTTTGAAAGAAAAAGAAAAAGATCTTGAAAATGAAAAATTAAAAATTGAGAAAGATTTTCAAAGTCAAATAAAAATTTTAGAAGATGAGAGAGATATGTTTGGTAAAAACAATCTTGAAAAACAAATTGAAATCAATTCTCATCTTGAAAAGATTATTCAACTTGAAAAAGAGGCAGAATGTGCTCAAAAGAAAATCAAGGAATGGGAAGAAAAGTTGAAGGTGTTTGTGAATACTTCAATTATTCCTTGTCCAAAACCTATTAATTCAGTTCCAATAAGTGACAATGTCACAAACTATGACAAAGTCGTAGTTGAAGATTGTGATGAAAAATCTGATGATGAAAAAGAAAAAATTGACAAAAAAGAATTTATTTTTGAAGTTAAAAGAAAAATTTCAAGAAACCGTTCCACAATCAACCGAAAAAGGAGAATGCTCTAAGCAAAAACCTTTAAAGAAGAAAGTGGAACAGAAATAAAAAATTAAAAATTTGAAAAATGTTCAAAAAGAGAATAACAGCTCATCAGATCGATCATCCAATCGCAATCAAAAACCACAAAAAGTAAAAAATGAAAACTTAAAAATTGTTGGTAATAAGTGGTGCAGGTCGGACCACGGTGCTTTAAAGCTAAATCCAGCATACAAGAGGAGAAATGACTATCACCAAGCCAAACAGTGCTATGATCTGAATGTTTGGACTGAAAATGGTGATTGGTACGATAACAGAGTGTGTTACAGATGCGGTTATCAAGGACACATTGCTGTTAACTGCCAGAGTTGGAGTTATGAGACGAGGAGATGCTATAACTGTCATATCAAAGGTCACATTGCCAGAGATTGCTCAATGAGATCAATAAGAAGATCGAGGGCTGAATCTCAGAAGCAGGTAAAGAAATCAGTCAATGTCAAGCCCAAAGAACAGAAGGTTCAAGAACCTAAAGTTCAAGAAACGAAAGTGAAACTTTCTCAGGGGCAGAAAGACAGACTGGGGAAGAAGAGAAAGAAGGCTAGAGAGTATCTAGAGAAGATCTTGTCCTCGGGTTCACCGGATAGATCGAATAAGAGTTCTGATGAATCAACTCCCTCAACTGCAAAGTCAAGCAAGACGCATTCATCAGATACAAATATGAGGACGAAAGAGGGAAAGAAGAAGAAGAAAGTTGGTGGCAATGAATCTGTTTCTTTGGAAACAAAGGAGCCACATGTCGGCGATGAATCTGACTCGTTAAAGTCAGACAAGCCACGATCAGGCAATGAATCTGGTGTGGTAAAGCCAGAGGAGCCATTTGTTGAGGTAAAAGTTGAGAATTCTGGTCTAACAATGGATGATGCAAATTTTCCACCATTGTTGAACAAGAATTCAAAATCACCCAAGGACCGTCAGGCTTGGGTGAATCTGTTCAAATGAAAAACCTGACTTGTCGGAGCTTCCAGGTTGGTAAGAGTGGAGCAGGAATCGGCACATTTATTGAGAAATTCACGGTTGTGATATTTCGATTTAAAAGTGGTAAATCAGGGACATTAAATTGTACTTGATTTTCTACAAGTGATGTTTGTGAATTAATCTTACAAATGTTAGTTTTTACAAGTGGTTGAAAGAACAAGGTGATGAAACCCCATGTTTGAGAAATGACTTACAAAACTAATTTTCCGGAAAACCCATTTTGATTAAAACAAACTTAAGTGTTTTGAAATCACTATGGGAAAATGTTTTGTTGTCAGGGGGGTTCTGATTGTTCAAGCCAAGTGAATGGAGAATTGAAGTGATTCTCATCATGTTGTCACGTTTCTTGTACAACTTGTTTTCAAATTTTCCCAGAAAATCAAAATTGAGACATATTTTGATTTTAGGGGGAGTAAAAATTTTAAAAAAATTAGAAAATTTGAAAATGTCAAAAACATTAAAAAATGTAAAAATGAGTTTTGTTGTGAAAAAGAGGAAATGATAGTAGATCAGTTGGACTGTCACAGCATGCTAAAGAAATGGAGAGATAAAATGTGATAAGCGATCTCACAAAAGATGTGACGATAGGCTCAGCTAGATTAGTAGATTTGCGATAACGATACAAACTTAAATGAAAAAGCCTAGTTCTAGTGGGAAACATGGTCGAAAGCATAGTACTTAGTTTTGTCCTTCTTGACTGTGTGCCTACTCAGTAATCGCTGATTGTCGAAAGACATAAAACTGGTTAAGTTTGTGAACTTTCACAACTTTGCTAAAAAATCACTGTGATTGTGCATTTCATTTTGCAAAGATTTAAACTTGTTTTATTTCTTTATTTTGTTTAAGCATCGGACATCCTCTGCGTATACGTGAGTATCGACCTGGATGTTGTTGCCTAAACGTTCTGCTTTATTTTCTTTGGTGTTTCGTTTAAGCTTTGAACCTCCTCTGCGTATACGGGAGTATCGACCTGGTGGTTAAAGCCTAAACAACTTCAACTTGTTTTATTTTTCTTATTTTGTTTAAACATTGGACTTTCTCTGCGTATACGGAAGTATCGACCTGATTGTTAATGTTTAAACATTCTGAGTTGTTTTCGCACAAATCACAGTTGATAAAAGTTTAAAGGCATTACTTGAGTCAGTGTATTGCATGATGAGGGGATATGCTGAGATCGTGGGGTCCATAAGAACTTAGTGCTATCTTAATATACCTTAAAGTATCGGTAAGCATTTCGAAAGTTTTTAGATTGAGTTTAAGTGGACAAATATATCGTCAATCAACGTGAATCGTTTAGAACTTAATATGTTTAAAGCTTAACGGTGCTAGTGATTGGTTACAAAACTGATATGATCCTCTTACGCAAACTCACAAAAATATTGTATGTAAATATTTCTTCTCTGCATTTCATTACATTCAAAATCAAAAAATATTTTAGTGCGTTTTAGCATAAATTTTGAAAAATTCAAAAAGATTTTCGACAACTGATGATGAAGAGCTGATTTTTAAAATTTCAAGTGCTGAACATGATGAACTGGTTTGGGAGTGTGCGTTTAAAAGAAGAAACTGATTTTTGAGAAAGAAATTTTGATTAGTTAATCAGGATCATTAATTTGAACTTGATGAAACTATTACTAGTAAGTTTTTCTTATTGATTTAAGTAAAAACTTATGTTGTGATGAGAAAATGTGTGCAGGAAATGAGCTGATCAGAGATAAAGCCAGGGATTGATCTCAAGGTGATAGCTAATTCCAGACGGCGATCCCATCATGATGAGAGGGGGAGTCTGACGAGGTTAGAGCCAAAGAGAAGATTCTGGTATATGCCAAGAAAGAAAAGAGACTGATAAAGACTGAAGATGCGAAGACTCGACACTTAAGACTCGTCAACATCTGAGGGGGAGTCTGTTGGTGCATTCATCTGTCGTCTTCATCTTATGTCGAGTCTCGGGTTCGTTGCAGATCTAAACAAGTGTGACATCACAAGTGACATCACATAGGTGACATCACAAGTGACATCACATACATGACATCACCTATTGCATCATGGTCACAAGAAGACAAAACAAATTGTAGATTATATGTTGACCGTTTGAATATTAGGTGACCGTTTGAAGTTTGTATTAGGAAGAATATGTATGACCGTTTGAATGTCATGACCGTTTGAAGGGTGCATGTCACCTTCAAACGGTCAGGGGTCTCTCCCTATAAATAGGCTTCAAGCTGTCATCATTTGTAAGGTTCTTATTTCCGACGCCGAGGTGCTGTCGAAGTGTCTCTGTACTGTAAATCGTTCAAGATCAATAAACAAGACATTTATTAGTAAATACAAGCTAAACGAAGACCGAATCAATGAATTCCGCCTCTGATTCGGTCTGAGCACTCTTCTGATCGACTCGTTAGGTCGTTTCACGATCCTACAGGTCATAGTATCTTCAAGATTAATAGCATCTAAGGTTGATTTCCTCAATAATGTTTCAAAAATCATCTTTATTAAAAATTGCAGTTTTAAAAAATGCCTTATTTTGCATTTCAAAACAGAGAGTATTACCAAAGGCCAACTTAAGTTCATATACAAAATTACTCCAACCTCTGTGAAACAAAAGTAATTGTCACACTTATTTTTTTTTTTCAAATTTAGTAATTTGGTATTATATAAATCTTTATTAATGTTTACACAATATTTGTAAAATATATTTAATTACATGTAATCATTTATACAATAATTTATCATTAAATATTTCATTAAAATGGGTTACAAAATTCATAAAAAAATATGTACTACACAGCATATAGTGACATAGAAAACAGCCCTCCAGAAAGAGTACTTTAAAACACATGTTATATAAACAAACAATTTATGTTATATAAACAAACAATTTGTATTATTAGAATAAAGTTATTCATAGATACTAAAGATGATAAATATCAAGAAATTATGTCATAAAAACATAAATAAAGAACTTAAATTGTTGTCTTGATTATGAATTTTGAATACCATTTCAAGTTAATGATTAGAAATTCAAATTGTTTGTACCTTTCAAATTATATTTATTTTGGAATTGGATGGTGTGGGTTGATGAAGTGGTGGTTCTTTTTCCGGCGATGGCGGGATTCGGGTGTGGTGGTGGTGGTGGTGTTATGGTTTTGTGTGGAGTTGATGTGTGAAGGTGTGTGCAGACAAGGTGATAAAGAGAAAGATGAAAGGTGGGTACGTGGGTAAAAGTAGGCCTCATTTATTATTTTTTTAATATTAAGGGCATTTATGTAATTTCAAACCTACTTAACTAGACAAACTAACTCCCATCCACGCTATGGGCTATCTGAGAACAAATGTACAAAAGTTGGGGATTATAGCTGTAATTTTAAAAGTGTAGGGACTATAGGTGAAATCTGGGCAAACCACAGGGACTATCCGAGCACTTTTCTCTTTTAGTTTTTTTTAGATGCTTTTTAACTAATAGGGTAAAAAAACAATTATACCATCATGTGCAAGACACGTGATCTTATTTAACATAAAAAATTAATTGGGTTAGGGTCAAAGGACATACCTTGCAAAATTTTGAAACAATAAGTACAAAACTCATCAGTTTTAAAGACAAAGGACTCCGTCTGGAATTGTGTGTGTGTGTGTGTATATATATATATATACAAGGGAGAGATATAAAGAAAACCATATTAGTTAAGAAAACCAAGAAACCCAAATGAATGGACCCTCTTTTGCCACATGTTACACTTTTTTGCAGACCGTGTTACGTGTAACAACCAGAGGCTGCCACGTGTTACGTGACTTTTTCTGAAAAAGTAAAAGCTGTTACGTAACATGTGGCAGCCTCTGGGTGTTACACGTAACACATCTGCAAAAAGGTGTAACACGTGACAAAAGGAGGTCCATTCATTTGGGTTTTTTAGTTTTCTTAACTAATATGGGATTTCTTCATATAATTGCCCTATATATATAGAGAGAGAGAGAGAGGGGATGCCAGTTAACGTACATTACAGCTTAACGTACGACCAGTACGACAGATAATTACGCACGTTATAAACTCAAAAACCCAAATCACGCATGTTGAAAACATTTATCACGCATGTTGAAAAACATTAATCACGCACATTATACCCATAATCACGCACGTTGTCGTACGTGATGTACGTTAAGCCGTAATGTATTTTACACTTTATATATATATATATATATATATGGGAGAGTTATCTTGAGAACGCTAAATATTGCGAGAACCGTGAGAACGAATGAAAAAAAAAACAATCAAAACCAATTTTTTTTAATACAAACTTCATTGTGATTAAGATACAACATCAAAAAAAGAATTTACAACATCAAATAATTTATTTCTCCTTTCAAAATCACTTTTTTTAGATCTTTTACACATGTGTAAATATAACATATTTATACATGTGTAAATGGCACACTTTCAAATGTGCAAATTTTCTTTATTTACGAATTCATGTAAATTTAAACGTGTAAATTAAATTTCTAACATTTTATTACAATAATAATGATAAGTGTAGAATTTTTTTTTTTTTTGAATTGTTTTTTACCATGTTTTCGCGGTTTTTCATTTGTTGTCATGGTTCTCATAATATTTAGCGTTCTCATTTAAACATTCATCTCTCTCTCTCTCTATATATATATATATAGGGTAAGGTTCATGCGAGAACCACCCTTATTGCGAGAACCGCGAGAACCAATGTGAACACAAAATAAAATCTAAAAAAAATCAAAAAAACACTCAAATTTTTTTTATTTTTTAAATATTTTTTTAAAAAATCGCTATATTTCGTTACCATAAAAAAAACTTTTTTTTTCGAGTAACAGTTATCCGTGCACATATGCATATGTATCATTACGTCGACAAATTTGGTAATACGTTATCAGGAATAGACAATTGCACTTTAATTTACAATATCATTCGTCATACAATACTTTTTACATTACCAATATTCAAAATGCACATGTGCATCATTAGGTATAACCATGATATAACGTGTTTTGGTACAAAAAGTTTGTGATTTTGAATGGAGAAGTAGGCCTATATACATGTTTTTTGGTTAGTTATATCTAGTGGTTGATGGTTTGGTTATAGTTGTCAATTTATGATGTAATATGTTGATTGGATGGTATAAATGGTGTTTACATACATGTAATAAAGTGAAAATATTGGTAATGGTATTCTATTATGGATGGTAGGAGGTAATGGTATTGTATTATTTGGATGGTAGGAGGTAATGGTAGTGTATTATGGATGGTATGATAGATGAAAGGGAAAGTGTATTCAAAGCATTGTACCAAAAACCTTATTTCATGTTGATACATATAAATACACATGTGCATTTCAAATATTGGTAATGTAAAAAGTATTGTATTACACATGATAGTGTAAATGAAAGTGCAATTGTCTAATAGTTGTAATGAATTACGGAATTTATCAAAGAAATGGCAAAAATGCACATGTGCATGTTTATGTATTATGGATGGAATGATAGATGAAAGAGAAAGTAGTGTACCAACACACCTTATTTCATGTTGATACATATAGATGCACATGTGCATTTCTAATATTGTTAATGTAAAATGTAGTGTATTAGACGTGGTAGTGTAAATGAAAGTGCAATTGTCTAATATTTGTAATGAATTACGGAATTTGTTAAAGAAATGATACAAATGCACATGTGCATGGATAACTGTGACTCGAAAAAAAAATTTGAATTTTTTTTATTGTAAACGAAATATAGCGATTTTTACAAAAAAAAAAATAGTAAAAATTTTTTTTTTGGTGTTTTTTAGATTTTTTTAGGTATTACTGTTTGTGTTCACACTGGTTCTCGCAATAAAGGGTGGTTCCTAACGGATCCTTCTCCTATATATATATATATATATATATATATATATAATACATTATAATATAATATCGGTTTGTTATCTAAAAAACATGATTCATTCTCTTGTTTCACAACGTGAGTAAAACCACATTTCGCCTTTCACTCTTCACACTTGACACCAAGTGGCATCGGCGTGATGTGTCCCTGATCGTGATGCCCATGCGGCGCTCCCCTTTCACGTTCACACGCCATAACTTGTGGTCTAGTATGTGGTTTTCTGTGTGCAGCTTTGTGCTTAGAGCATATTAAAGTATTTAATCAGAAAAATTATAACTCTTTTTACTTTTATATTTTTCTTATCCTTGTAACAATTTATTAGAACTAGTTATTTTCGCCCGCACGTTGCGGCGGGGATCCAGTGTTTGCAAAACATGTGTCGGGAACGGCAACCAGATACCGAATATCAAAACATAGATAAAAATGACGTGGTAACGATAGTCACTTCGTCCTAAAAAAGATTTTAAACAATCTTATTTATAATAGTAGGACCCACACGTCTTACACGTTGGAAATTCGTTTGTTTTCAGTTCAGTTATTACGGTACTAACACGTTAAAATATGGATTAGCTCGTTACCGATAATGGCACCGAAAGTACCGATCCCGAAAATCATCGAAATTAGGTACCGACACCGAAAATGCTCGGTACGATACGGTAGGGATGAGCACGGTACCTGTTCGGTACCGAACCGGTACCGGTACTTAAAACGGGGAAAAGTGGTATCGGTACCAGTACCGAATACACCGGTTCGGTACCGATACCGATACTTACCGGTGTTTTACCCATAAATACCGGTACCAGCACCGAAAAACGGGGAAAATGGGAACCGGGACTGGTACCGAATATATCCGGTACGGTACCGGTTCGGTACCTGTACGGTACCGGTATTTGAGGGTAAAATGTACCCGGTTTGGTAAATTCGGAATCGATACCGGTTCAGTACTAGTACCCGATACCATTTGCTCATCTCTAAGTGATTTATTGTTATAATATTAAAATAATAAAAACCAACCAAAGAAAAAAAAAACACTAAAGTTAAAAATTATAAAAGGAAAAAGGAAAAAAAAAACAAAAGAAACAAAAAGGAAAAAGAAAAAAGAAAAGAAAGAAAAGAAAAGAGTACTATTCATCAAGCTTCAACAATAACACGTAACCAACCAAAGAAAAAAAAAAAACACTAAAGTTAAAAATTATAAAAGGAAAAAGGAAAAGAAAAAAAAAACAAAAGAAACAAAAAGGAAAAGAAAAAAAAAAACAAAAGAAACAAAAAGGAAAAAAGAAAAGAAAAGAAAAAAAAAAAAAAAAAGAGTACTATTCATCAAGCTTCAACAATAATATGTATATAATTGTATGACTTTAATTGTATACTAATAATAGATAAAGTTAATGAACAGTAAATTTGTTTTAAAGTCTTTTTATATGTGTTATTTAGTGGTTTTTTACGTGTGTTATGTGGTTCTTTTATATATCTTATGTAATTTGCATTTGTTTTTTATCGATGTAATTCACGTGTCAGTATTTTTTGAACATATCAAGATTTTTTTTCTCTATGGGTTGCTGTAACGATTGTAGGTGACGTAACAAAACAAACCGATACCGATCAAATTCCCGGCGTGTTGGTATATTTTTTATCATATCATGATTTTTTTCTCTATTGGTTGCTATAACGAGTGTCAGTACCGTAATTAAACGAACTGATACCCACCCACCGCGCAACGCGCGGATTTTATAACACTAGTTATCATTATATGAGGAAGATGCGTTACATATAAAAAATTATTATTAAAGCATATACAAGCATTTATACTCTTTAGAGTTTATTATTTTCACTTTGTAAATAAAAAATCAAACTTAACGAATTACGAAAATATTAAAAAAAAATGCATAATATACTAATAATAGATAAAGTTAATGAACAGTAAATTTGTTTTAAAGTCTTTTTATATGTGTTATTTAGTGGTTTTTTACGTGTGTTATGTGGTTCTTTTATATATCTTATGTAATTTGCATTTGTTTTTTATCGATGTAATTCACGTGTCAGTATTTTTTGAATATATCAAGATTTTTTTTTCTCTATGGGTTGCTGTAACGATTGTAGGTGACGTAACAAAATAAACCGATACCGATCAAATTCCCGGCGTGTTGGTATATTTTTTATCATATCATGATTTTTTTCTCTATTGGTTGCTATAACGAGTGTCAGTACCGTAATTAAACGAACTGATACCCACCCACCGCGCAACGCGCGGATTTTATAACACTAGTTATCATTATATGAGGAAGATGCGTTACATATAAAAAATTATTATTAAAGCATATACAAGCATTTATACTCTTTAGAGTTTATTATTTTCACTTTGTAAATAAAAAATCAAACTTAACGAATTACGAAAATATTAAAAAAAAATGCATAAAATACATGCTATCATGTGCTCTTCGGACTTCTTTTTTCCTACGCTAAAGCAATGAAACATAAATGTTAGTGATTTGGTACAAATATTTCTCTAACTAGGCATGTATCAAAATTTTATTAAATTCAGTGTAACTCCATAAATTAATCAGTAGATTTTCATGTTTAATATGTACTCTTCGATTGTTGTCCTTTTAATTTATACCCTTTTCATATTTTGGTTCATTCACATAAATGATATGATAATTATATTATTTTCACTATTTATTTGAAATTGCTATATAACTAGTTGATTTTATGTCCGCGCGTTGCGGCGGGGACCCAATGACTGCAAAACGCGTGTCAGCAACGGCAAGCAGCTACCAAATATCAAAAAATAAATAAAAATGACATGGTAAGGATAGTCACTCTATTCTAAAAAAAGTTTTTAAATAACCTAATATATAATAATAGGACCCCACACGTCCTACACGTTGGAAATTCGGTTGTTTTCAGTTCAGTTATTTCGCTGCTAACACGTTAAAATATGGATGAGCTCGGTACCGGTAACGGCACCGAAAGTACCGATCCGGAAAAACATCGAAATTAGGTACCTGCACCGAAAATGCTCGGTACAATACGGTATGGTATTTGAAGGTAAAAATCAATAAATACATGTATGGTGCTAGACCGGTGTTGAACCGATACGATTTGGTATACCAAATTGGTGCCGAAAAAGATTTGGTATAGTAAATTTGGTACCGATATGATACCGGTTTGATTACAGGATTTGAAACGATTTGCTCATCAATAATCTAAATATCCAAGTTAATTTTATGTCACACCCCTTTCTGCGGCGGAAGCACGAGGTGTGATCATGAAAGGTTCTCATTGCATACGAAGAGTAAACATACTACATGCTCAAAAATATCTTCAAATATTACATTACTGAAAACATATGTCAAGTGTTTACAACACGAGATAACATATTGTCTTAAAAGTCACAACTTTATTTAAAGATAAACAAAGCGACATCCACGAGCATGAGTAAGACCACGCGCACATCCATCCTAGTTACCTGAAATACATGTGAGTTTTGGAAAAACGTCAACATAAAGTTGGTGTGAATTCATGCAATTTTTGTATTTCATGTTTGTATACTTTGTATGAAAACATAATTTGTATTTTGTATAAATCAAGTCTTTTGTGTACACCACGTACTCATGTATAAATCAAATATTTCTGTATGTATCAAGTGTTAATGGGTTGCAAAGCCATTAACATGTGACACGACATAGGAAGTCACCAAACCATAGGCATTTTTCTGTAGTCGATTCACGACTGAGACACAAAAACACTGCTTGGTAAAAGAGTGGCCAAGAGTGGGGCTGCCCGGAAACCCATTAGATCTAACCTTTTGTTCTGCGGTCTAAGTATGTACACGATTAATGGTGCTTATGGTACCCTATTCGTGACACGATTTCTCGTATCATTCTTGTATCCATCATACCATTTGTAAACATTGTAATATTTGTAACATGTATTTCACCCCCGAAGGTATAAAACTGAAAACAGTTAAAAGAAAAGGGGGAGCATGAACTCACAACTTTGCGTTCCTGTGCGTCGTAAACTTCACCGGATTTGCTTAATTAACGTCGTAACCTATACGCGTTTTCTTAATGTTAGTCACTAGACTTGTATCGCACAAGTACAGTCACTCTCTTTTGTATTTGTATTGTTGTGTTAAAAATATTTCATATTTTTAACTACGTATCTTACTTATATTATTTCCTCTAAAATAAATATAAGTCTTTTGTGTTTTGCACTTCGCACCCGAATTATGTATCTTGTATTTTGTATGTGTATTTTTATGTTTATACTCCTCACGAGTATTTAGTGTATTTTTAAGTCTTAATACGCTAGCACGTATAACACATACTATATACACTTAGCACAAAAGTTGGTGATAACATAATATATATTTTTCTCTCAAAAATATACATACTTATATCCATTTTTATTCTTGTAGAAATCCTCATTTCTTATCACCAAAAATTAGGGAAACCTTGGTAATACTCTTAAATACATTTTTAGGGGATAAGTTTCTCAAAAACTTATATTTTCTAAGTGTCAAAATTTATAAAAATTTTGACAGAGTTTCCCCTAAAAATGGAGGTTTCCCATGTTTTCAAAACATGTGTTTATTTTCTTTTAAATCGTCAACAATTTCCTCATTCAATAATAAACAATATGCAACTAGTTAAAATAGATATAATCGCAGAAATACATGAACTTGTGGTTTTTCCAAAATAGGTAGTATCTTTCCATTATTTTTAGTGGATCTTTGTATAGATCAACTTTGTTTCTTGAAAGTCTCGTCTTTAAAGAAGTTACATCTTTACAACTTCCGGTCAACATTTACAAAAATAGTTATTTTGTCGAAACTTTGTGTTACACAAGTGTTTACACACTCGTGTGTTTGCTAAAATCATTCTTTTTCATGTAAGATTCGGCTTTAGAAAATATGATTTCTTGGACACTTGGTCCTTTGAAAGTACCGCTTGTAGATCCGTAGATCTACTAGTTCTGAACACCATTTCATAAGTAAAATCGATTTTACACAAGTTCAAGTTTGATGTGTGGTAGAGTTTCATCACCTAACCCTTGTTACACTTAAACAAGCTTTATTTCATAATCCATGATCATGACCAATCCGGGTTAAACGATGATCCGAGCTACCACAACATAGATCGGGCCTAAATAACCACACAAATCAAATACTACAAGATTTACACAACATTTAAGCTTTTAACCACCATTACTAGCATTTTTAGTAGACTTTTATGTATCAACTTGTATGTTTACGAGTTTTAGCCGTTACATAACATATTAACCACTTCAAAATAGTTCGAGGGTGTGATTCAAGCAACTTACTACTAGCTCAAGGCTAGGGAAGAATCTAAGCGCAAAATGAGTGGATAAAAGAAATGAGTAGAGGTCCTTCTCCTTCCGAATGCACCAAGACTCCTTATACGTGATCCTTAATGCTTGTGTGAACTTGGAATGTGAAGATCAAAATCGAAAATATGATGGGTGTTGAAGGGGGGGTTCGGCCGTGAGCTTTCTTGAGAGAGAGAGGGAGTGTTGTTGTGAGTTGTGTAGTGAATGATCATGTGTGCAAGAGTTAGAACTTATAGGCAAAGTTAAGGTCATGGTCCATTGGATTTTATGCTACTTAGATATTAAACAAGATGATTAAAATAATCATAAGGGTACAAAGGGTGTCCCCCCTCTTGGGGACGGTTTGGTTAAGGGGGGGGGGGGGGTAGCTAGTTCAAATCCAACCAAAATAGTTAGTGTAAAGTTAGGTTAATCTAGTTAGTTAAGTGATTAACCCGGTTAGTAGTGTGTTGTGCTTTATGGCGGGTGTTAGGGTATTCAGGGACCCTAACTGGCTCAGAAAAAGATAAATAATGTTATTAACAATATTTTTATGTTCCGGGTAAGGTCCGGTTGTTCGGTTACATACCGATTCGTTAAAGTGCTAAATTGCACCTTTTAGTGTTTAATAAGTATCTTTTTATAATACTATCGATTCCCAACACTTAGGGAAATATTCTGGATAATAAAACGACATTTCTGCAAAATATTCATATGTCTAAATGCTGAATTATTGCTGAATTATATAAATTCTGCACTTAAAGTGCGTTTCGGGTGCTTTTTAGTGCTTATTTTTGCTTTCGCAATGTCTATAATTTAAACCCTTACGTATAATCTTGGGTTTTAATGTACTTTTGTCGTCGGACCTACACCTAGGCCTCAATTCTTATGTCTGACTGCTTTCTGCAGTTCTGTTGACACAGTGTGTCTTACCGGTGAGTTTACTAGTATTTTTGACGCAACGCTCTCGATTTATGCCTAAAGCAATATTTTGTAGTATACAACATGCATGAATTCACTTGTTTAGTATGTGATCAGACTTGGCTGACAATTAAGCACATAATTGCAGTCATTGAGCAATAATTAAAGTGTACGTAAATTACCGGTTTGGGCCAGTCATTAAGCAATAACAACACCTTGTCTCCCACCTTTAATTCTACGGATTTCCTTTTCGGATCGGCGTAGCTCTTTTGTCGATCTCGAGCCTCCTTAATGCGCTCTCGGATCTGTGCAATCTTGTCGGTTGTCTCTTGTACAAGTTCAGGACCAACCATACGTTTCTCTCCAGCGTCTGCCCAACATAAGGGCGATCGGCATTTGCGGCCATACAGAGCTTCGAACGGCGCGGCTTTTATGCTCGTATGATAGCTGTTATTGTAGGAAAACTCAACTAAAGGTAGATGAGTATCCCAGCTGCCGCCTAGATCCATGACACATGCGCGAAGCATATCTTCTAACGTTTGTATAGTCCGTTCGCTCTGGCCGTCTGTTTGCGGATGGAATGTCGTGCTCAGATCCAACTGAGATCCAAAGGCTTCCTGAAAAGATTGCCAGATTCTTGAGACAAAGCGTCCATCTCTGTCTGAAATGATTGAGATTGGCACTCCATGACGTGCCACAATTTCTCTTAAGTATATCTCTGCAAGCTTTCCAGTGCTATCCTTCTCTCGGATTGATAGGAAATGCGCAGACTTCGTCAATCGATCAACTATTACCCATATCATATCGTGCCCTCTCGGGGTCCTGGGTAATTTCGTTATGAAGTCCATCGAGATTTGTTCCCACTTCCACACGGGAATCTCTGGTTGTTGTAGTAGGCCGGACGGCTTCTGATATTCTGCCTTAACCTTGGCACAGGTTAGGCATTTTCCAACATAAACAGCAACGTCGCTCTTGAGTCTCGGCCACCAATAGTATTCTTTCAAATCTTGATACATTTTATCTGACCCTGGATGGATCGAGTATCTCGATTTATGCGCTTCATTAAGGATGACTTCTCGTATGCCACCATAGAGTGGAACCCAAATACGCTTCTTGAAGTATAAGGCCCCCTCTTCGTTCGGCACCATGTATCTCAGCATACCCCGTAGGTATTCAGCTTTACGGTTCTCTCCTTTAAGAGCTTCTTGTTGTGCATCCCGAATGCGTGCAGTGAGGTTCGTTCGAATCGTCATTTCCAATGCTCGAACCCTTAGGGTCTTAACCCTTTCTTTTCGGCTCAACGCGTCCGCTACAACGTTTGCCTTTCCAGGATGGTACTTAATCTCACAGTCATAATCGTTCAGCAGCTCAACCCAGCGTCGCTGGCGCATATTCAATTCCTTCTGATCAAATATGTGTTGTAAGCTTTTGTGATCTGTGAAGATTGTACATCGAGTACCATATAAATAATGTCGCCAAATCTTCAAGGCGAATACCACTGCGCCCAGCTCCAGGTCGTGAGTGTTATAATTTCTCTCGTGAACCTTCAGTTGCCTTGAAGCATAAGCGATGACTTTTTGGCGTTGCATGAGCACGCAACCCAAGCCTTGTCGTGAGGCGCCGCAGTATACCACGAAGTCTTCAGTGCCTTCGGGTAATGATAGTATTGGTGCATCGCAGAGCTTGTTCTTAAGTAGCTGAAAGGCTTCTTCTTGTTTGTGACCCCAGTCATATTTCTTGTCTTTTTGGGTAAGGGTTGTTAGCGGTTGAGCTATCTTTGAGAAATTCTCGATGAATCGCCGATAATAGCCCGCTAAGCCCAAAAATTGTCGAACTTCAGTTGGGGTCTTGGGAGCTTCCCAATTCTTTATTGCTTCAATCTTGGACGGGTCTACATGAATGCCCTTCTCATTCACCACGTGACCAAGAAATTGTACTTCGCGAATCCAGAATTCGCATTTTGAGAACTTTGCATAAAGTTTCTCTTTCTTCAGTAGTTCCAGAATAGTTCTGAGACGTTGCTCGTGCTCTTCTTTCGTTCGCGAGTAAATTAGGATATCATCGATAAATACAATCACAAATTTATCGAGATATGGTTTGCATACGCGGTTCATTAGGTCCATAAAGACCGCTGGCGCGTTCGTCAATCCAAATGGCATCACAAGAAATTCGTAGTGCCCGTAGCGTGTTCTGAATGCGGTCCTTGGCACGCTTTCTTCTTGGATTCTCAGCTGATGGTATCCAGATCGAAGGTCGATCTTGGAATAGTAGCTTGATCCTTGCAGTTGATCAAACAAGTCATCAATCCTCGGTAGCGGATACCGATTCTTGATTGTGAGCTTGTTCAGTTCCCTGTAATCGATGCACATTCGCAGTGATCCATCCTTCTTCTTCACGAATAAAACTGGAGCTCCCCAGGGTGAGAAGCTTGGCCTTATGAATCCTTTATCCAACAACTCCTGGAGCTGTGTCGATAATTCTTGCATTTCGGATGGCGCAAGTCGATATGGAGCCTTGGCTACAGGAGCGGCTCCTGGAACCAAGTCTATGTGGAATTCGACTTGTCGTTGCGGAGGTAGTCCTGGCAGGTCTTCGGGAAAAACATCAGGAAATTCCTTCACCACAGGAATGTCTTCGAGTTTTGGCTCCACAGCCTTCTTATCTACAACGTGTGCTAGGAAAGCAACACATCCTTTCCTTAAGCACTTCTGTGCCTTCATACAACTGATGATTCGTAGAGGCGCGCTTCGTCTTTCTCCATGTATGATGAGGGTTTCATCATTCGTCAGAGGGATGCGAATGATTTTCTCATGACAAATGACTTCAGCTTTGTTCTTGGAGAACCAGTCCATCCCGACCACTACATCGAAGCTACCTAATTGAATAGGTAAGAGGTCGATGCTAAATCTTCGTTCACCAAGTTCTAGCATGCAGCCTCTAACAACTTCGCTCGATTCAACAAGTTTACCATTGGCTAGTTCTATGGAATAAGGAATTTCTAATCTACTAGATTCTATTCCAAGTATGCGTTTAAATTCCACAGACATGAAACTATAATCGGCGCCAGTGTCGAATAATATGGATGCAAAGTGATTGTTAATGAGGAACGTACCGTTGACCACATTAGGGTCCTCGCGTGCGTCCCTTGCTCCAATCACAAATGCTCGGGCCTGAGCATTGTTTCTCTCTGGGCAGTCCTTCATGAAATGATCCTTGCTTCCACATCTGAAGCATCCTTGGTTTCGCCCATTCCCGTTACCAGCACCATTTCCATTTCCACCATTGTTCCTTTCATCAGCCCCATTACGATTTCCATTCCCGTTCCTCTTACTCCAGCAGTCTTCAGTGCGGTGACCCAACTTTCCACACTTGTCACACTTTGAGATGCGACAAGCTCCCTCGTGATGGCGTTTACACCGATGGCATTTGGGCAAGGTGCCCAGGTATCCCCTTGCTGGTGCGTCGTTCATGGCTGCAAGAGGTTTCGCCCCTTGAGGCGGGTTAGGGTCACGCTTCTTGTTGGAACCTTTGTTGTTACGAGTTGCTTGATTCAAGTTTGCATATTTCCTTTTCTTGTCGCCAGACGACTCAGCATGCGTCTCGGCATTTTCTGTTAGGTTCAGTGATAGCGTCTTCATTCGAACACAATTTTCAGTAAGGCTGACAGCCAGAGTTACAGCCTCGGTGATTGTTTGCGGTTTGGCCGACGTCACCATGCCACGAAACTCTGAGGCCAGTCCCCAAATGTAGCGTTCAACACACTTGAATTCGGGAGTCACCATGTAGGGAAGCACTCTGGACAGATCGTGGAACCTTCGAGTGTAACCATTAATGTCAGCACCTTCCATGGTCAAGTGCCAGAACTCCGTCTCCAGCCTTTGGAGTTCAGCACGAGAGCAGTACTTCTCTCTCATTCTTTCCTTCAGTTCCTCCCAAGTTAAGCCATAAGCAGCATCATCACCCAAGGTTTGGACTTGCAGGTTCCACCAAGTCAGAGCTTCATCGACAAATAACCCAGTAGCAAAGGTGACTTGTTGATCCGCGGTACACTTGCTCATGCGGAAAGTAGCTTCAGTCTTCTCCGTCCAGCGCATAAATGCTACTGCACCTCCTGTGCCATCATAGTTCATCGGCTTGCAGTCGAGGAACTGCTTGAAAGTGCAGCCTTGAGCTGCATTGCCTCCAGACGAATCTCCATTCCCATTACGCCTAGCGTTGCTTGGTCCTCCACTGTCTTGAGTTCGGTTCGCCTCGTACTGGGCGATAGCAGCGGAGATCCTTTCCTCCAGTAGAGCGTTCAGCTCTTCGGCAGTTCTTGGCAGTGGGGGAGGAGGAGGTTGATCGTCATTGCGAGCATTCACAGTTTTCCTGGGTGCCATGTTCTGACAGAACATAACACAACAGGGTTAGACATTTGTTTGATATCGTCACCCTAGACAGTAGTATCATATATATCCACAGGTATATATACCACATAAGTGACACCAAACAATTATTACTCTAGCAGAGTACTTAGTAGGCTTGCACTGAGGGAATCTACACGTGACAAGACTTGCTGTGATTTTTGTGCACTGAATTCCATAATTATGTATGCATCCATAATTACGTAACTCCTTGCACAGTCCGCACAGTTCGTTTCATCCTCGTATTTCTTCCTTCAGATGGCCCATTGCTTTTAGGTAAAATCACGTATACTCGTGACATTCTTCTTCTAGTACAAGCTAATTATCACACATAATTGCAAGTAATTTCTAGTCAACGACAAGTGCTACTCAAGTGCACTCTAAGTCTCGTAGTGTCTTTTCTAGACTCATGTAGACAGTTTCAGGTAGTGGATGTCGTGGGACGTTTTATGCAATGAAAACTCTTTGAAAATTGTTTTCGTGAAAGGATCATAGAGATTGTAGACTAGACTCGAGAAGGAATCCTGGTTCACTACAATCGCAGCTCTGATACCAATCTGTCACACCCCTTTCTGTGGCGGAAGCACGAGGTGTGATCATGAAAGGTTCTCATTGCATACGAAGAGTAAACATACTACATGCTCAAAAATATCTTCAAATATTACATTACTGAAAACATATGTCAAGTGTTTACAACACGAGATAACATATTGTCTTAAAAGTCACAACTTTATTTAAAGATAAACAAAGCGACATCCACGAGCATGAGTAAGACCACGCGCACATCCATCCTAGTTACCTGAAATACATGTGAGTTTTGGAAAAACGTCAACATAAAGTTGGTGTGAATTCATGCAATTTTTGTATTTCATGTTTGTATACTTTGTATGAAAACATAATTTGTATTTTGTATAAATCAAGTCTTTTGTGTACACCACGTACTCATGTATAAATCAAATATTTCTGTATGTATCAAGTGTTAATGGGTTGCAAAGCCATTAACATGTGACACGACATAGGAAGTCACCAAACCATAGGCATTTTTCTGTAGTCGATTCACGACTGAGACACAAAAACACTGCTTGGTAAAAGAGTGGCCAAGAGTGGGGCTGCCCGGAAACCCATTAGATCTAACCTTTTGTTCTGCGGTCTAAGTATGTACACGATTAATGGTGCTTATGGTACCCTATTCGTGACACGATTTCTCGTATCATTCTTGTATCCATCATACCATTTGTAAACATTGTAATATTTGTAACATGTATTTCACCCCCGAAGGTATAAAACTGAAAACAGTTAAAAGAAAAGGGGGAGCATGAACTCACAACTTTGCGTTCCTGTGCGTCGTAAACTTCACCGGATTTGCTTAATTAACGTCGTAACCTATACGCGTTTTCTTAATGTTAGTCACTAGACTTGTATCGCACAAGTACAGTCACTCTCTTTTGTATTTGTATTGTTGTGTTAAAAATATTTCATATTTTTAACTACGTATCTTACTTATATTATTTCCTCTAAAATAAATATAAGTCTTTTGTGTTTTGCACTTCGCACCCGAATTATGTATCTTGTATTTTGTATGTGTATTTTTATGTTTATACTCCTCACGAGTATTTAGTGTATTTTTAAGTCTTAATACGCTAGCACGTATAACACATACTATATACACTTAGCACAAAAGTTGGTGATAACATAATATATATTTTTCTCTCAAAAATATACATACTTATATCCATTTTTATTCTTGTAGAAATCCTCATTTCTTATCACCAAAAATTAGGGAAACCTTGGTAATACTCTTAAATACATTTTTAGGGGATAAGTTTCTCAAAAACTTATATTTTCTAAGTGTCAAAATTTATAAAAATTTTGACAGAGTTTCCCCTAAAAATGGAGGTTTCCCATGTTTTCAAAACATGTGTTTATTTTCTTTTAAATCGTCAACAATTTCCTCATTCAACAATAAACAATATGCAACTAGTTAAAATAGATATAATCGCAGAAATACATGAACTTGTGGTTTTTCCAAAATAGGTAGTATATTTCCATTATTTTTAGTGGATCTTTGTATAGATCAACTTTGTTTCTTGAAAGTCTCGTCTTTAAAGAAGTTACATCTTTACAACTTCCGGTCAACATTTACAAAAATAGTTATTTTGTCGAAACTTTGTGTTACACAAGTGTTTACACACTCGTGTGTTTGCTAAAATCATTCTTTTTCATGTAAGATTCGGCTTTAGAAAATATGATTTCTTGGACACTTGGTCCTTTGAAAGTACCGCTTGTAGATCCGTAGATCTACTAGTTCTGAACACCATTTCATAAGTAAAATCGATTTTACACAAGTTCAAGTTTGATGTGTGGTAGAGTTTCATCACCTAACCCTTGTTACACTTAAACAAGCTTTATGTCATAATCCATGATCATGACCAATCCGGGTTAAACGATGATCCGAGCTACCACAACATAGATCGGGCCTAAATAACCACACAAATCAAATACTACAAGATTTACACAACATTTAAGCTTTTAACCACCATTACTAGCATTTTTAGTAGACTTTTATGTATCAACTTGTATGTTTACGAGTTTTAGCCGTTACATAACATATTAACCACTTCAAAATAGTTCGAGGGTGTGATTCAAGCAACTTACTACTAGCTCAAGGCTAGGGAAGAATCTAAGCGCAAAATGAGTGGATAAAAGAAATGAGTAGAGGTCCTTCTCCTTCCGAATGCACCAAGACTCCTTATACGTGATCCTTAATGCTTGTGTGAACTTGGAATGTGAAGATCAAAATCGAAAATATGATGGGTGTTGAAGGGGGGGTTCGGCCGTGAGCTTTCTTGAGAGAGAGAGGGAGTGTTGTTGTGAGTTGTGTAGTGAATGATCATGTGTGCAAGAGTTAGAACTTATAGGCAAAGTTAAGGTCATGGTCCATTGGATTTTATGCTACTTAGATATTAAACAAGATGATTAAAATAATCATAAGGGTACAAAGGGTGTCCCCCCTCTTGGGGACGGTTTGGTTAAGGGGGGGGGGGGGGGTAGCTAGTTCAAATCCAACCAAAATAGTTAGTGTAAAGTTAGGTTAATCTAGTTAGTTAAGTGATTAACCCGGTTAGTAGTGTGTTGTGCTTTATGGCGGGTGTTAGGGTATTCAGGGACCCTAACTGGCTCAGAAAAAGATAAATAATGTTATTAACAATATTTTTATGTTCCGGGTAAGGTCCGGTTGTTCGGTTACATACCGATTCGTTAAAGTGCTAAATTGCACCTTTTAGTGTTTAATAAGTATCTTTTTATAATACTATCGATTCCCAACACTTAGGGAAATATTCTGGATAATAAAACGACATTTCTGCAAAATATTCATATGTCTAAATGCTGAATTATTGCTGAATTATATAAATTATGCACTTAAAGTGCGTTTCGGGTGCTTTTTAGTGCTTATTTTTGCTTTCGCAATGTCTATAATTTAAACCCTTACGTATAATCTTGGGTTTTAATGTACTTTTGTCGTCGGACCTACACCTAGGCCTCAATTCTTATGTCTGACTGCTTTCTGCAGTTCTGTTGACACAGTGTGTCTTACCGGTGAGTTTACTAGTATTTTTGACGCAACGCTCTCGATTTATGCCTAAAGCAATATTTTGTAGTATACAACATGCATGAATTCACTTGTTTAGTATGTGATCAGACTTGGCTGACAATTAAGCACATAATTGCAGTCATTAAGCAATAATTAAAGTGTACGGAAATTACCGGTTTGGGCCAGTTGTCACATTTTACATGTTATAATTCATTTATTACAGAAAAAGACAAAAAAAGAAGCGAAATAAGTTGTGTATATAAAACCTCATTCAAATGAAATACAATTTACTTACTGTGTGTATGAAAAGTAATCTAAACGGTGCAATTACTTGCATTGTTACGTTGCTACAGGATTTGATGAGCTCAGTACCAACCGGTACCAAAAATACCGTTTCCGAAATCCCCAAAAGTGGGTACTGGTACTGAATATACCTGGTACGGTACGGTTCGGTACCAATCGATACTGGTACAACACCGGTATTTGAGGGTAAAAACCGGTGAATACCGGTGCCGAAAATACAACCGGTTTGCTAAATTTGATACCGGTACCGGTACCCGATACCATTTGCTCATCACTTAGTGATGTTACGATTGATTTAATTCTATTTTTAATATATAGGCCCAAAAGTGTGTACCTGTATCAAATATACCTGGTACGGTACGGTTTGATAACGGTCGGTACTGGTACGACACCGGTAATTGAGGGTAAAAACCGGTGAATATCGGTGTCGAACAGGTACCGAAAATACACCCGATTTAGTAAATTTGATACCGGTACCGACACTCGATACCATTTGCTCATAATTATTATCATATAGTAATAGGTTGTTATCATATAGTAATATAAAAGTACTGTTCATTCAGTTTGAAAATTATCATATAGTAATTATTACTAGATTATAACCCCGTGTATTACACGGGTTGAGTAAATAAATTTATATACTAAATAATAAAATATTATATCTTTAAAAACTTCCTTTATTGCACGGATTGAATAAATATAATTTTATATATTAAATAATAAAAAGTTATATATATAAGAACCAAATTATACGGGTTGAATTAATGTAATTTTATATACCAAATAAATTTGTTTTATTTAAAATGTTTTAAATCAACAATTTACAATTTCGAATAATATTTTATTAGAAAAATAGAAGAATGGTATTCGAAATTTAAAGTAAGATAAAATTTAATATTAGCTAATTATTCATTTAATTAATATAAGATAAGTTTGGAAGTAAGGCGAGAAAATCATAAAATAAATACCTACAATGAACGACATGTGTCACACATTAATGTTTTATTATATAGTATAGTATAGATAAAAATTTAGATTGATATAAATAGATTGTTTTGTTGTAGCAAAATTTGTTAACGAAGTCTCAATAAATTTAACCCATCATTTAAAACTCCGTAAATGTATAAATGATAAATAATGTTAGTTAGAGTAAATTACGATTTTGGACCATGTGGCTATATCACTTTTACCCTTTTAACCTAAAAAAGATTTTTTTTAACATATGAGCCCACAACGTCTTTTTTTCTAACCCTTTTGGCCCCTAACACTAACCTCATCCATTAAATGTTAGGGGTCAAAAGGGTTAGAAAAAGACGTTAGGGGCCAAAAAGATTAGAAAAAAAGCGTTGGTGGTTCAGATGTTAAAAATTCTTTTTGGGCTAAAAGAGTAAAAGTGATATAACCACAGGGGTCAAAATCGTATTTACTCTATTAGTTAAATAAATAATATTATAAATGAGAAGGGGATTAAACGAAATAATAATTATCCATAAAAAATTAAACTAAATAATTATAAATGAGGAGGAGATTAAACTAAATAATAATTATCCATAAAAAATTAAACTAAATAATATTTAGTAGAATGATTATCTATAATTAATTAGAAAAAATTAAATTAAAATAATACTTATCTATAAAACATGGCCTAATATTATGACAAGTGTCCTCAAAATGGTTTCTTTTATTATATAGTATAGATATAGATTTTTAAATACACAGGTAAATAAAAAAATAAATGTGCATAAATGTACAGTTAAATAAGCTAGAACATTGATAACAATTATTGTACACAAGTACCCGACATAAAAAATGTCATAATCAAATATAGTCTTCATGGACTTCGTAATTCACTATTTAACCATCGATCTGATACTCAGGAAAGTTACAAAGTTTTAATAATAATCATGTACCCTTTTTTATTTATTGTTTAGAGTAAAATGTCAAAATAGTCCCTGAGTTTAGGTCATTTTTAACACTTCGGTCTAAATAGTCTTCATGGACTTCGTAATTCACTATTTAACCATCGATCTGATACTCAGGAAAGTTACAAAGTTTTAATAATAATCATGTACCCTTTTTTATTTATTGTTTAGAGTAAAATGTCAAAATGGTCCCTGAGTTTAGGTCATTTTTAACACTTCGGTCTAAAAATCAAACTTTTTGTATCTGGATCCCTATGGTTTCATTTTTGTTGTCATGTTCATCCAATTGACAAACTGGATTAGAATTTTCTGTTAACCTCAACCCTTTTGTCATTTTCCTCATTTAAATAAAGGGTATAATCGTCATTTTATGCCACAATATATTTTAATTAAAAAAACATACCTTTTTTTGAAGAAAAAAAAAACAAATCTAAATTGTGTTATGTGTGACAAAAACATATCGTATCTAACATCACGATTGAAAATTGAGGCTTCCTTTCGAACAGGTCAGTTACAATCATCCGAACCATCCATCAATTCCAACTCTTCTAGGGTTTCAATATCTGAAGAGGGGGGGGGGGGGGGGGTATATAGGGGCCACATATTCCTTTTGTTTTTTTTAATTAGAATATATTATGACATAAATGACGATTATACCCTTCATTTAAACGAAGAAAACGACAAAAGGGAGAGAAGTTAATAGAAAATTATAACCCAGTTTAACAATTTGATGAAAATGATAACAAAAATGAAACCACATAAACCAGATACAAAAAAAATCCATTTTTGAACTAAAGTGACAAAAATGGCATTAACTCAGAGACCATTTTAGCATTTTACTCTATTATTTAATGATATATGTATGGTTTTTGTTCAACTTTTTTCATCGACCTTGCCTTACTATTGAAACTAGTTAGATATGTATCTAAGTTTGTTTAATTCTATAAAATCTAACAATAATGAAACTTTTCTTTGTGATCAGAATGTAATTTCTCTGTTTTAAGTCCGAAATTGTGTTTTTACACAACTCTGGTAAACAAGTATTCAAATTAAATGTTACAAATTATGATTTTTTACTTATAATTGCTTTTTAGTTTTAGACTTATTTAGGGGTTAATCCTTTTGGTTTCTTAAAAGTAACAATATTGAGTGCTAAAGGTTCACATAACATGTTAGAATTTTATGCTTTATTCTTGTAACAATGTTGGGTTCTTGTTAACCTTTTAGTTAAATTTAGGTAAAATAACTAAAATGCCATTTTATAACCAAATGACCATTTGTGTAAATTATAGAAAATGGTGATTTATCAACAAATATCAGTAGTGAAAAGTTTATTATACCTTATTTGGAGGAATGAAAGGCCAATTGTTAGGAAACTTTTTTATTTAAGTATTGAAGAAAAAGATAATCAGCCTGATCAATAGGAGAAGATAAAGTTCTGAAGGTCAAAACAACAAGAAGAAATGAGATAGTACACCAGAAATGAACAATACATCTTTCTCATGAATCAGAAGCTAGTCAAGAACAAGAGAAGACTATCAGAAAAGGCTATTCTGATGGATCTGATGATATTTCTGATGAATATCATCAGATTCTGGTATAATCTGATCATTAGATTTTCTGATGATTTTTTCATCAGATTTTTGAAGATTTGTTCATCAGAAATTCTGATGAAAGCTACTTGTCTGAACAATCACTATCCTGCCACAATTGACGAAGCAAGTTGACACAAATAGATTCAATGAATATGTCAAAAAGCTACTTACTTTTTGCAGGACAAGTGCATGAATAAACAAATGTTTATTCATGCCAAAGGCTTTCTATAAATGGAAAGCTCTCCAGCAAAGGGCAATAAGTTAAGCCTAGCATTTAATACATACTAAAAAACTCTATTGCCCTTTCACCACAGAATTTCACAAGTATGCGTTTGTATTAGTTAATAACCTCACAATCACCTTGTAAACCATTTTGTTTCAAAGTGATATAAACTTGAAAATTCTGTAGTTTTTGTTTCTTGAAAGTTTGATTTCTATTTCCGCACACTATTTTCATATCTGTTGAAATCATTTGCCATATTACAAGAAAAGAAAATTTTTAGTCCATCTGGGACCAACACCAATTAAGAAGTGATTCGATGTAATCAGAAGATGTTGCTAGTGGACATGATTGTAATGGTTAAAATTCTAGTCATGTGCCACGGATATAGACGGCAACGACGAAGTTATTAACGACTTTGTTAGGCAAAATAGGAGATCCATAACCACCGCGAGATGAACCACCATCATAGACGACTGAAAAATCAAAGCTGCATATCATCACCACAACCTCTATCGCACATTTTTACTTGAGTCTCTAATCAATTACTTTTTTTCTAATATATTGTAATGGTGGCGCCATCGATTAGGGTTACAGGGAAGGTATGATAGAGATGATGGACATGGGTGGTATTTGTATTATCTTTTTAATTGGAGTTTATTTTTATTATTGTAGTTTTATGTTAATTACACGTATACTCCTTGTAGTTAAATTAGCATAAATTATAAAAATACTCCATGCAATTAAATTAGCATAAATTACAAAGATAGTCCATCTAGTTAGTCAATGGTATTTTAGACATTTTATCGAAATTTATCGGAAGACTTAACGAGCAATAGTCTTAGAATTGTAACATTGTTACAAAAGTAATACGTAAAATCCTAACCTGTCTGTTACTTGAAACCCTTAGTATCCAACATTGTTACTTTTGAGAAATTACAGGAACTGTAAGTAAATCTTAATTATTAGATCTAAATAGTAATCTCACCAAACACACACATAACTAACAAGAGATAGTGTCACGGGCCCCGTCCCGGTTTTACCCGGTTCAGGAGCCGCGGGACAGAAACCTGTGGTATTGATGTTTAATTTGGCAGCGGAAATTTTAACAGGATCGTGAAAACTGAAAATGCCCAATTATTTTATTTCACAATTTGGGGCAAACCCCGTAATTTACAGTAAAAGAAATTTCACAAGGAAATTCCCTGTTTACAAAAACATGTTTATTTATTGTATTTACTTAGCCACATTCTTCAAGCTGTAGTGCTACGCGGCACTTTTTCCTTGGTTCACAGTAAATCAACTGAAACATGTTTAAAAAAATTTTATCAGCGGGGAAATACTGGCGAGTCATTCATTTTGCACAAAACGACACATTGTTATAAATTACAGGACTAAGAGCGATTACAATTGCCACTATCTTATAATTATCTGGTCCAGTGACACCCCCTGGTGACGATGGTCATACCACTATTGGGTCCTTTCACCCAATAATGATGATTATCTCTGTTTATGTTCGTTCACCCAAACGAGAGAGAATAATAGTAATGTGCACAATACCCCACTTACTGCCAGTAATTTAAGATAACAAAGACTTACCCCCTGTAAAATATAACTGGAAAATAATTTGAGGTATTGTAAAATACTTTTGATAAAAAGAGAATGACTCACATTACAAGTTTATTTGGACAGAATTTTGCCTACTGATTTAGCCTTGTAAGGGGAGGAGGGGCGGTCACTAGTGATAGAATACTATCACTCCCAATATCCAATCAACTCATGCCATGTCATCACCCACTATTCTATCACTAGTGATAGAAATGTAGTGGGGGTGGTCACTAGTGATAGAAAATAGCTAACAAAAGTTGAGGGGCTAATTTGCACTTTTCATCAAACTTCTATTAATTCAATTACATAAAGGACAAAACAATATATGCAAAACATTTCATTTTCAACGCGTTAACAATTCAACGCGTTTCAAAATTAACGCGTGATAGATATAGGGGCGACGGTGTTCGTGGTGGTATAACGCGTGATGGGGTGGCCATCACGGACCACCCCGCCTGGCCTAACCTAGTTAAATAACAATGCACACGAAACTAGTTAAGTAACTTAATACAACATTTACGATAAACTCACGAAATCAAAACCCTCACGACGAATGACAAAGTATAGCCCGAATTCGGGTAGCACTTAAACATCCATCGGATCGGTTTCAATCCATCGGACATTGTATCGTAGCAGTGATCGAGTTAATACCATGTACTCGTAGCAACGTTTCCCTACTGAAAATTTCGAATTTGAGCAGTATACTTCGTCTTTGAGAAAGTTTTACGAACACAGATTAGCAGGCCATGCATTGCCCCATTTATGTAACACCTCAAAAATTCACGTCCTGTAATGTGTAGACACGTGTCATATGTTTGAACGTGTGAAAGAATGTTATAGAAGGACTAAACTTGACAGTCATGGAAAGTATGTGAATATACGGGTTCTAAATGTCAACATTGAATAAATATATCGTACATTAACCCTACACAATGTTTATAACATCAAACGAATAAATCATGGATTATGCGATGCTAAAAGTGAGAGATTACAAACTACAGGGGTTAAATGTGTCAACATGTTTAAGTTATACCTCTGAGTGACCTTTTGACAAACCCGAAGCTTTGTAACTGTTAATTATGCTCACTAGAATGCACGATATAAATTTCGTAAAGTTTCGTTATCGTATGAGAAAGTTATGATCAAATTCGTGTGCGAAGGGTTAAAGCTTAAACGTCGAAAGTTAGGACTTTTCGGGTAACAATAAAGTTAACCGAGGACTTAACAAAATGGGTATATGTTTCAAAGCCTTTATAAATCAATTTGGAGGGTTCAAGATGCAAGAAACAAGCGTCTAAACAAAATTTGAAGAGCCAAGGATCAAACCGCAAAAATCTAAAGTTTTGATTTGCTGCAGGAGGGCCTCGCGCCACGCGAAGCCCCGGGGGGGGGGGGGGGGGGCTTAGCGCCACGCGAGGGTCTATCTAATCCGAGAAAGTTGGGCTGTTGTTTGCCATAGCCTTTATGCGCGACCCTTAACCGATTTTCCACATAAAGGACGACCCCTAGGCACCCCCTAAGCACTAGGAACACTTGTTGATCATTTGTGGTAAGTTATAGACCTATGTGTCAACATTTTATGGTGTTCTTGATCACTATATAAAGGCTTCATGTGCAACCAAGTTCCTCACACCTTCTCTTGCACTTCTGATCATTCTTGGAGCTCCAAAGCAGACTCTAGTGGTCATAATTCATGCATAGGACTCTTGTAAGTTTACTTGACCTTTCTTAATTAAGTTTTAGCTTAGTTTTAGCTTAAAAGTCAAACCGTCGTAATTAACGGTTGAATTTAAGATTAATCACTAATGGTCCAGTGATTAGTCGAATCAAAGGTAGTTATAAGTTGGTAATTATGTGGGTAATAAACCCTTAAAAGGGTTCCCCCTGATTCCCACTCTAACTAGGTCAAATGTCGGGTCAAACTTCTTATTAAAAAGTCAACAGGATGTTTAAAATGCAATTTATGCATAATTAGCAATGTAGAACACATACAACCTATTTGATCATTAATATAACTTGGTAATTAGTGTAAGAACATGTCTAAACATGTTCAACCCGACAATTTCCTGTTTTGACCCGGTTCGGAACCGAAAGTCGCATAGTTTGACTTATACTTTGACTTTCAGTTCTGACCCGTTTTGGTATGTTTTAGAAATGCCTTAGAGCTTTATTTAGACCAGGTTACATGCTAGTATAACCCTCTGTGATTATACACCTCGGATCATTAGTTATCCAATTAATATGCATGATTCCGTTAATTGCTCATATGTTGACCATTATGCCCTTTTCACCTTAAAACGTGATTTTTGGAAATGTAAAAGAGTAGAAACTTTAATTACTGATATATAAACTTGTATGCAAAATTTGACATCAGTTTGAAGTGTAGATAAAGAGTTATGCTCGTTAGCGTAAAATGAAAGCTTTATGTTAAATAAACGGCGTAATTAGCGTATAGACTAGTTAAGCCTACTTTTTAATATCAAAATCTTTACCCACTGATGTAATATATTATTTTGGGATTTTTGAAGATTTTTAATTAATTTTAGGCTGAGCATAACTTAGAGTCGTAGGCCTAATCCGGTAATTGTCGGTTTTGCCCTTACGGGCTATAAAATGAGTTTTACATACCTAAACGACTCCAAACCTTTTGCTACTGATCACATATGATAAATAAATTATTTTAAGCCTTCTGGAAATATAAAAATATCAGATTTATGTATCAAACCCGGAAATGGCCTCTAACCGCCTTGTTCCAGAATAGGAGACCAGTAAAAGCTACGTGCATTTTGCTTATTGTGATTATTACATTGCTCAGGTAAATACTTTTAACTTATTTTCCCTATACGGGCTTGGGTTACGGTATATAGCATACCGCTTGATCAAGCATCAAATCTTCCATCGTTGGGTGGTTAATTGAATAATTTGATCGGCTCGTTTAAACAGTCTTGTTACTTAAAAGCCTTTGGGGGGTTAATGACCATGTCCCGGATATCCTTGGCATCATTTTACGAAATGGCCACGACTTAAGCGCGGGGTGTAGGCGTACACCCGTCAGTGCATAAAAGAATAATGTGGTGTGTCTATTGATCTTTAACCCGGACATGATCCGGGCTACTGAACGCATAAGGAACATGTAATTCGTTCACAAGATTATATATTTAAATAATTCTCCCAAGTTATAAAAATGTTTATGCCATGTGCATCCAAACCAATTTTCAATCATTTTCCAAAATGAGTCAGTTGAATGTATTTACCAGTGTAAACTGACGTATTTTCCCAAAAAGATTAAATGCAGGTACTAAGCGTAATTGGCTGGATTGTCTCCTTAGCATCAATAAAGAGTCTCGCAAGCTTAAGATGCCTAAAGTCTATTGAACTATTGTTTCCATTTTATTTTCGATCCTTCTGTGGATAAACTTCCGAATATTGTGACATTTGTTATTACAATATTAAATTCGGTTGAATTATATCTTACAATTTGCTTCCGCTGTGCATATTTATATTGTGTTGTTTGACTATTATGTTGCCAACCACGTCACGATAATCCCCCACCGGGCCCACCGGTGACACGTGGAAACCGGGGTGTGACAGGTTGGTATCAGAGCCAACACTGAGTGAATTAAACACTAGCCTTTTGTGTTTAATCTCAGTTACACAATTGCACATTCTAAACTTTCGAGTCTAGACAAATAACATAGGACAAATTCCACTTTGTTGTGTTGTCCTTTAATTTGCATATATTTTTGTTTTGTTATCTCATATTATAATGACAGGATTTGAAAATGCCGCCAAGATTCTTCAGGAGAAGAGGAAGAGGCAAGGGGCCAATCACCGCCCCCAATGATAATGAAGCTGGACCTTCGCATATGCGAGCTCCATCTACCACGGAGAGTGACGACCCTCGGCAGAACCGGAGGAACCTCTTTGAGACGGCTAGACGGTCGGTCTCACACAGTTCAACACCTCCTAACCCTTATGGGCCACAGCCGGAGTATGAGCCCAACAACCCTCAACCTTCATACATACCATTACAGCAATCCTTATCGCACCACTCTTTTGGAGACCCTACACCGGTCTTCAGGGGCCGGTTTAACCCGGCCAATTACATAGCAGAACCAGCGGGTTTTAACCCACTGGGGCCGGAGGATCATTTCTCAGGAGATCACGCGGACGATATGGACGAGGATACGGACCCCGTCGAGCCTGCCAGTGGTACACCAAACCACCCAATAGAGATCTCTGACGGATCTTCTTTCCACGGATCACCCTACGGCGGTCCAGATAGCTTTCAAGCTATGTTTACCGGGCACGAATGGTATTATACACCTCCTCACCATTCACCTCCTCAGCAGCAGCAGCAGCAACAACAGGATCCCTCTGAGGATTCAAGATTTGTGGCAGTCACGCCACCACCTCCACCGCCACCAGTTCAACCGGCACCTCCGCAACCGCCAAGGCGTAGGAGAACCGGAGCGCGTATGTCCGCGCGAGCGGGAGACTTTCATTTTAGCTCTCCACGACAATCAAGTGGCAGCCATTATCCGCCACTTCCGGAGGACCCACAAATGGGTGGACCTTCGTACCCAGTTGCACCGCAACCACCGCCTATGGGTTTTGATAACCCAATTCCGGCCTTCACGGGTTCTATGGCGTATAACCCGTTTGAACAGCCAGTGCATACCAACTACAACTACGCAGAAGCCGACCCATACATGGTAGCGGTTAACTACAACACCCAAGGACCCTATGGAGATCCATGGGGAGTAGGATACCCAACACATGGGTACCAAATACCTCCAAGACCTATTATCAGGCAACAATCGCAACCACCAAGGTTCTCCCCACCAGAGCGTGAAGAAATTCTGTAAATGTTGGACCATGTAGAGTGAGAGTTTCACAGGGAACGAAGGGAGCGACAAACTTTCTTCCAAGGATTGACAAGCTTGATCAAAGGGAAGAGCAAGAAGGACCACTGAATCCTTCCAATTGTTGTTGAGCCCCTGCGTAGGCCAGTCTTGCGGTATAAACCCCTGTGTGGGTATGTATGTTGTTTATTTTGACCCCTGCGTGGGTCTATCTTTCTGTAAACCCCTACGAGGGTATGTTTGTTAATAAGCCCCTGCGTGGGTATGTGTGTTATTAAGCCCCTGCGTGGGTAAGTACTTGTTTAAACCCCTGCGTGGGTAAGTTTGTTTATTGAAAAGTCCCGTTTAGGGCAACATGTAATCTTTTGATAATTAATGGAATGATGTTTATAAATTTCATCTTGCTATTATATGCATAAATGTTATATATGAAATAAATAAATTAAAATTCATTCCTTTTAAAAAAATAATCTGCCTACTTTAATTATTGAATCAGAATCTTAAGAGTGAAACCTAGTCTGAGTGTCATTATAAAGACCTGACCATGATGGTAAGACCTGTTAAAAAGATTCAAATCCCAGTTAACATCTGAAAACATGTTAACACTCCTGGCAGAAGTGATTTGTTAAAAATCACACACGTCATTTTTATTTAAGGATCTTTCTAAAGATTCCAAACCCAACTTAATGATCTCTGAATCATGGGTTAAATCATCAATTAAGATGATCATATTTTTACCATACGTGGTAATACGTGCCTACGGGCCCTGCTCGTTTCTATATGAGCCAAAAGACAGTGGTAGCTATGACTCCCTGTCTGATAAAGGTAATGAACTATGTTCAAACCTTAAAAGCTTTGATTCTCTGAAATCATAGCTTATAATTTAAATTGTCCATGTGACTAAGCCTTATGTGCTAATATATATTGTTATTGTTTATAATTAGGATAAAATTTTTAATTGAAATCCTAATTAAATACGATTAATAAATTAACCAAATATGGTCTCTGTTTACCATGGTTAATGAATTACCCTAAGGGGCAATTCCATAATAAACTCCCAAATAAACTATTGTCATTGTTTTCTGCAACAGTTCAATTAAAATGGCTAACTCAGATGAAATTAATAGCCATCCAGTGGAGAATTTTGATAACGCCCGAGTTAATTTAACGGGTGCTGAATTGAAAGCGTTGGTAGACTACGCAGTTACAAAAGCTTTGGAGCGGCAATACGAAGAGTATAGTGGGACTCGAAGTAGGACCATATCTAAACCGCATTCGAAGCCACCTTCCAAGAAGGAAGAACCCAAGAAAGATGATGATAGACTCTCCTCAAACCACAACAGTGCTCCATTTCAACAGGTGGTACTCAATCAAGAACCCCGTACTAAGGGTTTCTCCTATAAATACTTTGTCTCGTGCAAACCCAGGGATTTTACTGGGGAAAGGGAGCCATTGACTGCATGACGTGGTTAGACGAGATGGACACGGTTGTGGATATCAGCGGATGCGCTGAGAAGGACGTAGTCAAGTTTGTGTCGCAATCTTTTAAGGGTGAAGCTTTAGCCTGGTGGAGATCTCTGATTCAAGCCACCGGGAAAATCCCATTGTACAACATGTCTTGGGAACAATTTACTGCCCTAATCAGGGAAAATTACTGCCCTCAACATGAGGTGGAGAAGATAGAGTCTGATTTTCTATCATTGGGGATGACAAACCTTGACTGTCAAGCTTACCTCACGAGCTTCAACACTATGTCCCGGTTGGTACCGTATCTGGTAACCCCGGAACCAAAAAGAATAACTCTTTTTATCGGTGGTTTAGCCCCCGAGATAAAGGCAAGCGTAAAGGCTTCTCGGCCAGCTACTTTTAGATCTGTAGCTAACATATCTTTGTCCCTTACTTTGGATGCGGTCAGGCAAAGATCGCTAAGGAATAAGGATGCTGAGAAGAGAAAGCGTGAAGATGATAGTTCACGGAGGTTGAACAAGAAGCACCGTGGAAACGATGACAACAAGAAGGGGTCAGAGTCAAGGAAAGATGGGCATCAGTCTGGTGAGAAGCCCAAATGCAAAATTTGCAAGAAACAGGACTATGGAAAGTGCAGACTTGAGTCTAACTCGCAGACTCAGTCAAAAACCTTTGCTTGTGGCATATGCAAGTCCACGGATCACAAGACCTTGGATTGCAAGAAGCTGAAAGACGCAACGTGCTATCGTTGCAATGAAAAGGGGCACATTAAAACCAACTGCCCTAAATATGCCAAAAAGCCTGAAGAGACCAAGAAGACCAATGCCAGAGTCTTTAGGATGGATGCGAAAGAGGCTGTGCAAGACGATAATGTCATAACAGGTACTTTCCTTGTAAATGATGTCTACGCAAGAGTACTTTTTGATTCAGGCGCTGATAAGTCTTTCGTAGATAACAAGTTTTGTGAATTGTTGAATTTACCTGTCAAAACCTTGAGTATAAATTATGAGGTAGAGTTAGCAGATGGAACCATAGAAACCGTCTCAACTGTGTTAGATGGATGTGTTATCTCCATTAAGAACCACTATTTTCCTCTGTCTCTACTTCCCTTTAAGTTGGCTGGTTTTGACATAGTTTTGGGTATGGACTGGTTATCTCATAACCAGGCCCAAATTGTCTGCAACAAGAAGCAGGTAGTGATAAAGACTCCGTCTGGTGAATCACTTACCATTCGGGGAGATACCCAGTATGGACTGCCTGAGCAGGTGGCTATGCTTAAGGCTTCCAAGTGTTTAAAGAAGGGTTGTGTAATCTACATGGCGCAAGTGATTATTGATGAACCTAGACCGAAGATAGAAGACATTGACATCATCCCCGGAGCAGCACCAGTTGCTAGAGCACCTTATAGGTTGGCGCCCACAGAGATGAAAGAATTAAGGACACAGCTAGACGAATTACTAGCCAAGGGTTTCATTAAACCTAGTTCGTCTCCTTGGGGAGCGCCAGTCCTGTTTGTCAAGAAAAAGGATGGATCGATGCGTCTGTGCATCGACTATCGTGAGCTTAATAAGGTCCCAATAAAGAATAGATATCCTTTGCCCAGGATCGACGATTTGTTCGATCAGTTACAAGGGGCAAGTTATTTCTCGAAGATTGATTTGAGGTCAGGCTACCATCAACTGAAGGTTAGAGATGAAGACGTGCATAAAACTGCATTCAGGACTCGTTATGGTCATTACGAGTTCCTAATGATGCCTTTTGGGCTCACTAATGCACCGGCCGCGTTCATGGATCTCATGAATCGCGTTTGCAAGCCATACTTAGATAAATTCGTCATCGTCTTCATTGACAACATTCTCATTTACTCTAAGAGCCAAGCTGATCATGAGAAGCATCTTCGATGTATCCTCAAACTTCTACACCATGAGAAACTCTACGCCAAATTTTCAAAGTGTGAATTTTGGCTTCGAGAAGTCCAGTTCCTTGGACATGTGGTCAGTGAGCATGGTATCCAGGTGGATCCCGCAAAGGTTGAAGCAGTTATGAACTGGAAAGAGCCGAAGACGCCTACAGAGATTCGTAGCTTCCTGGGATTGGCAGGATATTACAGGCGTTTCATTGAAAAATTTTCAAGGATTGCTGCACCCCTAACTTCCTTGACTAAGAAGAAAGTAAAGTTCGTTTGGGGCCCTAAGCAGCAAGAGTCCTTTGATATTTTGAAGCAGAAGTTGAGCAACGCTCCTGTGCTGACATTACCTGAAGGTATCGAAGAATTCGTAGTTTACTGCGATGCATCGCACACTGGCATGGGATGTGTGCTTATGCAGAAAGGCAAGGTTATTGCCTATGCTTCAAGACAGTTAAAGGTGCATGAAAAGAATTACACCACCCATGACTTGGAGTTGGGTGCCGTTGTATTCGCACTAAAACTGTGGAAGCATTATTTATATGGAATCAAATGTGTGATCTATTCTGATCACAAGAGCCTCCAGCATCTGTTTAATCAGAAGGATTTAAATATGAGGCAACGCCGTTGGATGGAGACTTTGAATGATTATGATTGTGAAATCAAGTATCATACCGGCAAGGCGAATGTAGTCGCTGACGCCTTGAGCAGAAAGGAAAGGGTGAAATCCATCTGAATCAATGCCAAGCGCATGGAAATAAAGAACAATTTGATTGAAAGGTTGTTAGCTGCACAGAAGGAAGCTGTGTTGGAAGCTAACTATCCTAACGAAAAGCTAGGAGTAACTGAGGAGCAGTTAACTCTTAGAAAGGATGGAATCCTAAGATTAAATGGACGAATATGGGTCCCAATTTATGGAGGACTGCGGGATGTTATCCTCCAGGAAGCCCATAGTTCCAAATATTCCGTTCATCCTGGAGCTGATAAGATGTACCAGGATCTAAGGGCAAATTATTGGTGGATAGGCTTGAAGAAGTCTGTAGCCACCTATGTAGCTAAATGCTTGACATGTGCGCAAGTCAAAGCCGAGCATCAGAAACCGTCAGGTTAGCTACAACAGCCTGAACTTCCCACTTGGAAGTGGGAAATGGTAACTATGGATTTTATCACCAAGTTACCTAAGACAAGGAAAGGAAATGATACAATATGGGTTATAGTTGATAGACTGACTAAGTCAGCACATTTCTTACCCATCAAGGAGACTTATAGCTCCGATATGTTAGCCCAGTTATACGTTGATAAGATTGTAGCTTTACATGGCATACCTGTGTCTATTATTTCTGACAGAGATACTAGATACACGTCACATTTTTGGAAGAGTTTCCAACAATCTTTGGGCACACGTTTAAATTTTAGTACGGCTTATCATCCTCAGACTGACGGTTAGAGTGAGCGTACTATTCAAACGTTGGAAGACATGCTACGTGCATGTGCGATCGATTTGGGTGGTAGTTGGGATAAGAACCTACCGTTAATCGAATTCTCCTACAACAATAGCTACCATACCAGCATTAAGGCTGCGCCTTTTGAGGCATTATACGGTAGAAAGTGTAGAACGCCTGTTTGTTGGGCGGAAGTTGGAGATGTCCAATTATCAGGACCAGAGATAGTCTTTGAAACGACGGACAAGATTGTCCAGATTCGTGACCGTCTCAAAGCTGCCCGAGATAGGCAGAAGAGTTACGCAGATCCAAAGCGTAAAGCTTTTCACTTTGAAGTAGGTGATAAAGTGTTGCTTAAAGTGTCACCCTGGAAGGGAGTGATGCGATTTGGTAAGAAAGGCAAGCTAAGCCCGAGATACATAGGACCTTTCGAGGTTATCGAACGTGTCGGGTCAGTTGCCTATAAATTAAACTTACCTGAAGAGCTCAGTGGAATTCACAATGTGTTCCACATCTGCAATCTGAAAAAGTGTTTCGCTGATGAATCACTGGTTATACCACATACAGATGTGCATATAGATGAGAGCTTAAAATTTGTGGAAAAACCATTGTCGATTGAAGATCGACAGGTTAAGAAGCTTCGAAGGAAGCAGGTACCTATTGTAAAGGTCAAATGGGATGCCCGTAGAGGTCCCGAATACACGTGGGAGGTCGAATCCACGATGAAAGAAAAGTACCCTTATTTATTTCAGTAAATCTCGGGTCGAGATTTATTTTAAGGGGGTGAGGATGTAACACCTCGAAAATTCACGTCCTGTAATGTGTAGACACGTGTCATATGTTTGAACGTGTGAAAGAATGTTATAGAAGGACTAAAGTTGACAGTCATGGAAAGTATGTGAATATACGGGTTCTAAATGTCAACAGTGAATAAATATATTGTACATTAACCCTACACGATGTTTATAACATCAAACGAATAAATCATGGATCATGCGAAGCTAAAAGTGAGAGATTACAAACTACAGGGGTTAAATGTGTCAACATGTTTAAGTTATACCTCTGAGTGACCTTTTGACAAACCCGAAACTTTGTAACTGTTAATTATGCTCACTAGAATGCACGATATAAATTTCGTAAAGTTTCGTTATTGTATGAGAAAGTTATGATCAAATTCGTGTGCGAAGGGTTAAAGCGTAAACGTTGAAAGTTAGGACTTTTCGGGTAACAATAAAGTTAACCGAGGACTTAACAAAATGGGTATATGTTTCAAAGCCTTTATAAATCAATTTGGAGGGTTCAAGATGCAAGAAACAAGTGTCTAAACAAAATTTGAAGAGCCAAGGATCAAACCGCAAAAATCTAAAGTTTTGATTTGCTGCAGGAGGGCCTCGCGCCACGCGAAGCCCCAGGGGGGGGCCTTCGCGCCACGCGAGGGTCAATCTGATCCGAGAAAGTTGGGCTGTTGTCTGCCATAGCCTTTATGCGTGACCCTTAACCGATTTTCCACATAAAGGACGACCCCTAGGCACCCCCTAAGCACTAGGAACACTTGTTGATCAGTTGTGGTAAGTTATAGACCTATGTGTCAACATTTTATGGTGTTCTTGATCACTATATAAAGGCTTCATGTGCAACCAAGTTCCTCACACCTTCTCTTGCACTTCTGATCATTCTTGGAGCTCCAAAGCATACTCTAGTGGTCATAATTCGTGCATAGGACTCTTGTAAGTTTACATGACCTTTCTTAATTAAGTTTTAGCTTAGTTTTAGCTTAAAAGTCAAACCGTCGTAATTAACGGTTGACTTTAAGATTAATCACTAATGGTCCAGTGATTAGTCGAATCAAAGGTAGTTATAATTTGGTAATTATGTGGGTAATAAACCCTCAAAAGGGTTCCCGCTGATTCCCACTCTAACTAGGTCAAATGTCGGGTCAAACTTCTTATTAAAAAGTCAACAGAATGTTTAAAATGCAATTTATGCATAATTAGCAATGTAGAACACATAAAACCTGTTTGATCATTAATATAACTTGGTAATTAGTGTAAGAACATGTCTAAACATGATCAACCCGACAATTTCCTGTTTTGACCCGGTTCAGAACCGAAAGTCGCATAGTTTGACTTATACTTTGACTTTCAGTTCTGACCCGTTTTGGTATGTTTTAGAAATGCCTTAGAGCTTTATTTGGACCAGGTTACATGCTAGTATAACCCTCTATGATTATACACCTCGGATCATTAGTTATCCAATTAATATGCATGATTCCGTTAATTGCTCATATGTTGACCATTATGCCCTTTTCACCTTAAAACGTGATTTTTGGAAATGTAAAAGAGTAGAAACTTTAATTACTGATATATAAACTTATATGCAAAATTTGACATCAGTTTGAAGTGTAGATAAAGAGTTATGCTCGTTAGCGTAAAATGAAAGCTTTATGTTAAATAAACGGCGTAATTAGCGTATAGACTAGTTAAGCCTACTTTTTAATATCAAAATCTTTACCCACTGATGTAATATATTATTTTGGGATTTTTGAAGATTTTTAATTAATTTTAGGCTGAGCATAACTTAGAGTCGTAGGCCTAATCCGGTAATTGTCGGTTTTGCCCTTACGGGCTATAAAATGAGTTTTACATATCTAAACGACTCCAAACCTTTTGCTACTGATCACATATGATAAATAAATTATTTTAAGCCTTCTGGAAATATAAAAATATCAGATTTATGTATCAAACCCGGAAATGGCCTCTAACCGCCTTTTTAAGCGTTTTTAACGCATAGTATGTGCTATAACTATATTAAACATACAAGGGTTGATACCTACTGATATTTGAGGCAAACTATAATGTTTTAACAGTAAGCAAAAGTTGTTTAACTCAGACTTCAGTTTTGAACTTTTCGGCTTATGTGAAATTACCAAAATACCCCTACGGGGCATAGTTTGGTTATAATTGGTAAATTTCACATATATACTTTATCCTACTGTTATCACTTGGTAAAATAAGTATTTTTGCTGATTACATCAGACCTGTAACTCAGGTAAATACTTAAACTCTTTTATAACCTTTTAAATGACCAAACTACCCTTACGGGGCATAGTTTGTGATTAAATTCGTTTCGGGCATAATAAAAGACATCTTACTGATGTCACAACATATATGAAGCATATTAACTTAGGAAACCTGTAAATGGCTCTCATTATTACCCGTTACGCTTATTACGCGTTCGGTTCGGTTTATGTAACTAGTTTACATAAACTAGCCTAAACGGGTCAAACCTTAACGGTTTTATCTCAAAATCCAGAATGTGTATGAAATACCCATATTAAGCAAGTCTCTGAACTTGTCGGGTTTAAATCACATTCTATCCGGTCTTCGCCTAATCGTGCGTACAAACCGTATCTTTGAAACTAGCCGGTCTAAGCTTAAGCTTAATTAAAGACCCGTTAGAATTCTAATAGGTTATTATAAACCTTTGTTCCAGAATAGGAGACCAGTAAAAGCTACATGCATTTTGCTTATTGTGATTATTACATTGCTCAGGTAAATACTTTTAACTTATTTTCCCTATACGGGCTTGGGTTACGGTATATAGCATACCGCTTGATCGAGCATCAAATCTTCCATCGTTGGGTAGTTAATTGAATAATTTGATCGGCTCGTTTAAACAGTCTTGTTACTTAAAAGCCTTTGGGGAGTTAATGACCATGTCCCGGATATCCTTGGCATCATTTTACGAAATGGCCACGACTTAAGCGCGGGGTGTAGGCGTACACCCGTCAGTGCATAAAAGAATAATGTGGTGTGTCTATTGATCTTTAACCCGGACATGATCCGGGCTACTGAACGCATAAGGAACATGTAATTCGTTCACAAGATTATATATTTAAATAATTCTCCCAAGTTATAAAAATGTTTATGCCAGGTGCATCCAAACTAATTTTCAATCATTTTCCAAAATGAGTCAGTTGAATGTATTTACCAGTGTAAACTGACGTATTTTCCCAAAAAGATTAAATGCAGGTACTAAGCGTAATTGGCTGGATTGTCTCCTTAGCATCAATAAAGAGTCTCGCAAGCTTAAGATGCCTAAAGTCTGTTGAACTATTGTTTCCATTTTATTTTCGATCCTTCTGTGAATAAACTTCCGAATATTGTGACATTTGTTATTACAATATTAAATTCGGTTGAATTATATCTTACAATTTGCTTCCGCTGTGCATATTTATATTGTGTTGTTTGACTATTATGTTGCCAACCACGTCAGGATAATCCCCCACCAGGCCCACCGGTGACACGTGGAAACCGGGGTGTGACAATTTATAGCAAAAATTTGGTTTTTACGCGGCCCGCGTAAACCCAAGAAAGATCTTACACGGCCCGCGAGGGCCACCTATGCTACGATTAGGGCTAGCGTGTCACGCGTAGGTCCGCCACGTGGCTGACACGTGGCCTAAAGCTTATCCGGCCGAATCACCTAGCTGTCGCGGCCCGCGTAAACTTCCCTTAAGTCTTACGCGGCCCGCGAGAGACCCTTAAATTTTGATTTTCTTGATTTTCAATAAGGATTAGGGTTTTAGGGGTCCGAGTTTCTACTTACGGGTCGTTTCGGGACATTTTTGAAGGTCCTTACATCCTCCCCACCTTCTGGAAGAACCTTATCTATATTAACAGAATTACCCTCTGCTGTTTCTACTGTATAAATCTGCCTAAGTTTGGTTAAGGGTAGCTTAAGAGCTTGGCAGAATGAAGTATTATTAAACTTTGGTTTGCACCAGAGTCAAATAATACCTTTGCATAAACGTCATGAACTAGGAACGTACCAGCTATCACGTCCGGAATCAGATCTGCTTCCTGCGTGGTCAGCTGGAAGGATCTTGCGTTCTTCTTATTAGTTCCTTCAGCAGGTTTGGCCTTGCTATCGGTGGGCTTGACTAATTTTGGGTGATCTGGCCTGAAGTTCCCTATTTCGCCGCAATTGTAGCAAATCGTTGATTTCTTCCTCCTGCATTCTTCTTCTGGGTGCCCCGGTCTATTGCAGAAATTGCAATACCCTCTGCATTTCCCGAAATGCTTTCTTTAGCAGGTACTGCAAAATGGCGGGGTGGAGGATTGCCCAGTTCCTCTTTTCTTGAAGTTGCTACTAGTATTACCCCCACGGAATCCTTGGGAAATTTTCTGAGCCAATTCCTTCTTCCTGTTTCCTTCTCGCGTACGTACCAGCCCGTCGGTCAAGGTATTGGCTAATTCCACCGCATCATCAATTGTGCGAGGTCCCGCAGCTTTAACGATATCACGAATCTCGCTAATTAAACCCCAAATATAGCGAGAAATAAGTACCGGTTCTGGTGAAGCCAGGGTTGGTACAACTCTAGCATATTCAAAGAATGTCGAAGTATACCCTCGACAGTCAACATCCACCATCCGGTGGTTTAGGATCTTATTTGTCATTTGTTCCTTTTCATATTCGGGACATAATTTTCTTTCCACCAATCTCTTAAATTCTTCCCAAATCATGGCATAAGCCACATCACTTCCCTTGTCTTGCAGTACCATGTTCCACCATTCTAACGCTCCTTCCTTGAAGAGGTGGGATGCATACATAACCTTGTATTCTTCGGCACATTTACTTATTTTAATTACTGCTTTGGTTTTCTCTAACCAACGCAGTGCAGCAGCTGCCCCTTCGTTGCCTGCAAATTCGATCGGTTTACAGGCAAGAAATTCCTTGTAAGTGCAACCAGGTGTTGCAGCTTTCATTTTCTTAAGAAATGCGGCTTGAACCACATCATTATTATTTCCGCCTCCATTTACACTGTTACTGAAATTGTCGTCGCGAGTACGTTTGCTCTTGGCTTGTGAAGGTTCCACGGGGTTCGTAGCAGCAGCGGCGATTGCGGGGATAGCATTGGCTATTCCCTGAGCAACGATATTTTCTATGTCTTGCCTATTAAGGAAGTGATCTTCATTGTTTTGTTCAGATTGATTAACTTCATTGACTGGTTGGTTATCCGCATTTTCCATCTGAATAATTAACAATATATGAAATTTATTATCACAAAATAGATAACAACTAAACAATAAAGCAATCACACATAATCACGTCAACATGTATAGCCCAAAATTGTCGACTTTGCGACTTTCATATTTTTATATATATTAGTATGCATCGATATACACTAGTTATATTACAAAAGTTTTATTTGAGTTATTTTACATGAGTATATTTTTATTATTTATTATTATTTTTATTATTGTTAAACACACAACCACAGATAACCGGCCTTTCAGAAACGACACTCCCTCTCGTCGTATTTCCATGAGATCTTCTCCCCCACATCCCGGATTCTATTTCCTGCGTCCACTTGTTCCTCGCCATAACGGCGGAGTTCAGCTAAGTTTTCCGTGCTCATAGGTGGGGTTGGTGCAGGCTCAGGGTCAAACTGGGGAAAATAGACGTTGGGGTTATTCATGAAATTCTGAAACTGCCAGTCACTCGTCCACCATTCCTCCAATTCTCCGGGTAGAAGTTGGTGGTTAACAATAGAATCTGGGATAGCAGGTTTCAAATTAACTGGAAGTTGTGATTCGGCGGGGTAATTGAAGAGGTTTTCATCGGCAGGTCCGATGAGGTCACAATTTTCCAGTTTGCGATCAAGCTCCTCCCATGGTGGCATTTCCCGGGCTTGTCCAGAAGTTTCCCCGACCTCCTTTCCTTTCCCTTTGGGATCCTCAGTCTTTTTAACCTTCTGGGCGGCTGGCTTCTTCCTACGTCCGCGTTTCCAGTCTAGGATTCTCCCTCTTTTTCGGTTTTGGTTTCTCCTGCGGCTGGGCCTGGAATTCCATAGGTTCTTCAGTGTCGGCCTGATAACCAGAAAAGCCCCCGGGAACTTCCATGTCAACAAAATGGATAGTGAGGTTCTGAAGAGCTTCAGACAACTCATTCATGCTATTAATATAAAGAAAACACAAAAATCCTAGTTAGAATGTTATTTATTGCAAATTAAATTTTCACAGAATCACAGAATGGAAATTTGAAAAGAAAAAAAATTAAGCATTTTTAAATACTTAATTAGCTTAAATCAGTGGCTCTGATACCACTTTTTTCTGTCACGGCCCCCGTCCCGGTTTTACCCGGTTCAGGAGCCGTGGGACAGAAACCCGTGGTATTGATGTTTAATTTGGCAGCGGAAATTTTAACAGGATCGTGAAAACTGAAAATGCCCAATTATTTTATTTCACAATTTGGGGTAAACCACGTAATTTACAGTAAAAGAACTTTCACAAGTAAATTCCCTGTTTACAAAAACATGTTTATTTATTGTATTTACTGAGCCACATTCTTCAAGCTGTAGTGCTACACGGCACTTTTTCCTTGGTTCACAGTAAATCACCTGAAACATGTTTAAAAAGATTTTATCAGCGGGGAAATACTGGCAAGTCATTCATTTTGCACAAAACGACACATTGTTATAAATTACAGGACTAAGAGCGATTACAATTGCCACTATCTTATAATTATCTGGTCCAGTGACACCCCGTTGTGACGATGGTCATACCACTATTGGGTCCTTTCACCCAATAATGATGATTATCTCTGTTTAGGTTCGTTCACCCAAACGAGAGAGAATAATAGTAATGTGTACAATACCCCACTTACTGCCAGTAATTTAAGATAACAAAGACTTACCCTCTGTAAAATATAACTGGAAAATAATTTGAGGTATTGTAAAATACTTTTGATAAAAAGAGAATGACTCACATTGCAAGTTTATTTGGACAGAATTTTGCCTACTGATTTAGCCTTGTAACCTAATTAAATAACAATGCACACGAAACTAGGTCAGTAACTTAATACAACATTTACGATAAACTCACGAAATCAAAACCCTCACGACGAATGACAAAGTATAGCCCGAATTCGGGCAGCACTTAAACATCCATCGGATTGGTTTCAATCGATCGGACATTGTATCGTAGCAGTGATCGAGTTAATACCCTGTACTCGTAGCAGCGTTTTCCTACTTAAAAATTCGAATTTGAGCAGTATACTTCGTCTTTGAGAAAGTTTTACGAACACAGATGAATAGGCCATGCACTGCCCCATTTATAGCAAAAATTTGGGTTTTACACAGCCCGCGTAAACCCAAGAAAGATCTTACGCGGCCCGCGAGGGCCACCTATGCTACGATTAGGGCTAGCGTCTCACGCGTAGGTCCGCCACGTGGCTGACACGTGGCCTAAAGATTATCCGGCCGAATCACCTAGCTGTCACGGCCCGCGTAAGCTTCCCTTAAGTCTTACCCGGCCCGCGAGAGACCCTTAAATTTTGATTTTCTTGATTTTCAACAAGGATTAGGGTTTTAGGGATCCGATTTTCTACTTACGGGTCGTTTCGGGACATTTTTGAAGGTCATTACAGATAGTAATATAATGTAATATACTAGTTAAGATTTATGGTGATATCAAGATATATGATTTGATTATGTTTTGTTTCCTATATAAATAGTCTATAATACGTGATATATCCATTGCTTGATTTACATTATTATTATTATTATTATTATTATTATTATTATTATTATTATTATTATTATTATTATTATTATTATTATTATTATTATTATTAAAAGTTACAAGGCATACGTAAATGTTGAGAATAACATTTCGAATCATAAAGCATATTTTACACGCGTGTTTTAGAAATAACTGTCATCTAGCTATTTGTTTTACTTTCTTGATATTTTTTCTTTTGAAATATAAGAATCGTATTCTACCACACATTGATAGGATCTCCAATAAGCCACACACCTACCAATCGTTTTCTTGCTTTAACCTTATAAATCAAGTTTTTATAATTTTCAGATAGTGAATTCATTTTATTAAAAAAGTAGGTTAAAACTTAAAACATACTAAAGTTTATTTACCATTGAAAAAGGTAAAAATATAAATCATCATCATCATACTCAGTAAATCCCACCAATAACAAAGCTAAGATATGGTCTAAGGAGAGTAAGATGTAGAGATGCTGCTTCCAGTGAGACCCCCCGACTAGATAGTAGTTTTGCATCAAACCGTTGACATAAGACACATAATACTCAGCAATTAAGACAAAGGCTGATTAGTGCATATGTACTCCTTTGTCTTTTGGCTATCAACGTCACTGCATGATGCATGATTAACCATCCCCCTCTTTTAGTGTTATTTTCGCGAAATTAGTAAAGTAACGTTAAACTTAGTGCACTTTCACTCCCCCCTCCGAGCGCCCACACATATATACATTATATGCGCATACCGCAAGCGGGGCGTTCTAAAAAGTATAAATGTATCACCTAAAACGTATCAACGGAGTATATTTATCATCTTTTATTCTTCGAATCAGTTTCGCTAGACGTTATAATGTATATTCATTAATAACTGAATATTAGAAAAGTTAGTATTGTAATTTGATATCGATTGATGTTTTAACATGTAGAATATACCTTTTAGGAGAGCGAATATTTTATCTACTAGTTAAAAACACCTAGGTTGGGAAGTGGAAGGTCTTGGGTTCAAGTCCCACAGACGACAGAAAATTAAAGAAATTAGCCGTTCAAAAAAAAAGTTGATACATCAAATTATATAAAAAAAAATGCATAAGAGTTGTGTTGGATAAAAGATAAATGGATGGAACCCTAGATGATGGATTAGAGGTGTGTGACATGACACTGACGTGAAGGGTCATGGTGATCATGAGGGTCATGACCACACCCTATAGCCTAAAGGGATCGGCCAGTAGAAACCTAAGATTTATCTAAATTTACCTCAAATATTCTCTAACACAAATATTATTACGTGTTTATTGCTATCTACATATATAATCTAAAGTGCAAAACATTCTATATCATGTGTCTTGTATTATTAGTTTATTACTATCTACATATATAATCTAAAGTGCAAAACGTTCTATAAAAAAACATTTTGTTTTAACAGTAAGTAATAGATTTTTTTTTTAAATGGCAACAGTGAGTGCTACATATACGCCATTGATGCGACGATGGCTTAACGATTAAAGATATGCAATGCATAAAGTGGACGTTAGGGATAAATCATGGGTCTATATGTCGTTTGTTTGGGATTTACGCTAAAGGTTTCAAACTTTGTATTTAGTAGAATTGGTTTTTCTATTCAAAAGGGGGTGGCGGCTCAACTTGTTGCCTGACTACCTGCCATTGCTTTGTAAAAAAAAAAAATTATTACATTATAATAACTTGATTGATTTATGGTAAAACAAAATCACATCTCTCATTCCAAAAGGTTTTTCGCTCAATGACATTAGTAAAATTTTCTTAACGAAGTAGCAGTGGCGTCTCTAAGAATTCACGTACCTATTCGAGCTCGAAAAATGCGCCCATATGCTTTAACGAAAAATGTTTTTTTATTTTTATTTTTTAAAATCATATTTGTATTGGGTTGAACCCAATAAACCTAATGTTAAATTGGGTAAATTATAAAGCATAAAAAGGTTTTTGATAATGAGCCTCTATATTGGATTTGTATGTGTTTACAATATTTTTTTTAAATAACATATATATATCAGATTTTTTTTAAATCCCATACCCTTCGAAATCACGGCCTTGTGCGGAAGTCCTCCCCGCACACCATAAGAGCCGCTCCTGCTAAATAGTGAAGGTTTAAATGTTATTGTCAATAATTAGATGATTTTAGATGATCTAGAATTAAAGTGTGCCTCCGTTATAAAAAAAAAAAAGAGTAAATTACAAGTTTTGTCATTAATATTTACACCGAATTGCAGACGCTGTCACTTTTTCCAAAAGTTTACAAGTGGTGTCCTTAACCTTTCAAAATCTTGCACGTTATGTCATTTAGGCCAAACCCAGTTAGAATTTTCTGTTAAGTTATGTCATGTGCAAGGCACATGAAGGTACTATTGTAATTTCACCTATTTAATTTAAAAGTAAAAAAAAATTGCATATAGAAACTCAGTAACTTTCTCTCTCCCTCAACACTCTTTCTCTCTCTAAATCCCCCCCCCCCCCCTCTCTCTCTCTCTCTCTCTCTCTCTCCTTCAAGACTTCAGCCACCCAGATCCATTTCATAGCTCAAAAGATTACCGTCAAGTAGAGTTCGAAGAGGTAGAATCGGTTGTGGAGGTCTTGGGGTGTAGTAACCGGAAAGATGATTTGGTCCTTCTGCGGCTGGTCTACGAGCTTTTCCTCATCGATTGAGGTTAACTGTACACCTGGTTGTTTGCTCTGCACAGCCATACCCTAAGTTAGTGATTGAAATATTCAAATTTGATTAACAGAACATAGAGGGTTTGTTTGATGATGGGTCTATCTGAAAATACCTCAGCCATTAGTTGGTGATTTGGGGGTTTTGTTTATGAACAATGGTGGTGGTTGTAGATGGATGCTTATGGTAGCGGTGATGTGTTAACGGTGGTGGAGAATGGTGACGGGCTATCTCAATCGTTAGTTTCAAAACCAGTAACAATTTCGAAAAGTGAATTAAGTTATTGAAATATTTTAGGTTTTTACTCGTCAAATATTCTTTTGATAAATTTAATCTGTTTCTTGCAGTAGATTATACAAGATTTACTGTTAAGATGAATAATAATAATAACTAGATTTTAGCCGGTGTCACGCGTTGCGGCGGCAACGTCACGTCTGTAACTTCGTTACATGGGATACGATGATGACATTAACGTGTGATGCTCACACGTGATGTGACACGTTTTTTACTTTGTTATACATATTGCGTTAGTAACAATAACTTGGTTAGAAATAAATAAAAAGGTATGTAAGAACTGCTCAATTTACTTCAAATATAATTGTTATGATTTATGACAAAAGAGAGATGTTCATTTGAGAAGAAAAATATTGAAAGAAGAAAAAGAAGAAATGACATATTGGTAAAATACTAATTCATTTATAACTTATCTCATTAATTTTTCTCACTTTAATTAATTAGTCAACTAATCATTAATTATCCTACATATAATCTACGAAACCTACACATATCAAAATTTTCCTACATATACCTTACACATTATAGAGTTTTATCCTACACACGTCGAAATTTATCACACACACCTAGAAATATATCCTACACAACTCGCAATTTATCTTACACACCAACTTTTAATTTATTTTACACTTTAAATTAAGTTGTTTTTTAATTTGAAAAACTATATATTTTGAAAAGGAGTTACAAATTTAAGTTAGTTAGTTATTAAAGGGGAATATTACAATTAAATGATCTATGTAAAGTTTACCAATATACCCTTATATTAAAATTAAATGCAACTATTAAATGAAGTAAATTTAAGCATTCTTATTGGTTGAAACTTCTTCTTTCTTCTTCTTACAGAAAAATTCTTCTCATTTGAACTCTCCACTATGACAAAAATGTAAGAATTGCTCTAGTTTCGTAATGGTTGTTAAGTATTTTGATTAATGTTGTTTTATTTTTCTAAACAAAAGATTATGAGAATGTAAATGATTATTATTACGCCATATAAATCATTATGACAATATTAATGATTATTATTAGGCTTCATATAAATTACAGTATTATCACAATATATGAGGTTCAGATGTTGTCATATATTGAAGGTTAAAAAAGAAAAGTTGTTAAAGGTTGAGGGTTAGTATGTATATGTATTAAAAGGTGAAGGTTTAAAGAGAAAGGTCCACCGACCTTTCTCTTTAAGATTTAGTTAAAAATCCAGCAGGAGCCTCATCAAAAGGTAAAGTTGGTTCATCACAGCCATCAGAAACATCATTCAAACACAAAAGAGGAGTTTTTTCAGAAAGATTGTGAGTGTTTGTTTCACTTTTTTTATGAGAATTTTTGTTTCTTATTTTTTATTATTATTTTATTTGATTTAAACAGTGCAGCATATGATGTATGGTTTTGGAGATGATCGTAATGTAAGTATCATCGTTTATTGCATAGTGTTTTATGTTTAGGTTTTGTTAATAACTTGATGAAGATTACGATGATATGTATCAGAGTAAAGATTTTTTAAAGAACAATGTAATATGATGATAAAATCTTGCAATATTTCTTTTCAAGGAGAAAAAGAGTGTTGAGGGAAAGAGAAAGTTATTGGGTTTGTTTATACAATTTTTATTTTTTAAATTAAATAGGTAAAATTACAATAGTACCCTCATGTGCATTGCACATGACATAACTTAACAGAAAATTCTGACTGGTTTTGGCCTAAAGGACATAACGTGCAAGATTTTGAAAGGTTAAGGACACCGCCTGTAAACTTTTGGAAAAAAGGATAGCATCTGCAATTTAGTATAAACATAAAGGACAAAACTTGTAATTTACTCTAAAAAAAGGTTGTATATTTTATGATGGCCATATGACAGGTAGATGAGGATACTGTATTACCCAACAAAGAAAATCCATCATTATCAGTATTTAACAGAGTAAACTTCCGTTTTGCTTTCTTTGGTTTGATCGTTTTAATGGTTTTACCCCAATCATTTAAAAACGGTCATTTTCCTCTAATAGTATATTATGTTTTCCCATTTTGCTCCCCGCCTTAAACGACGTTCATTTTGACTACTAAAATTTGGTCACGTGCTCCTCACATGACGAGCATTTCAGTCTTTTCCAATCCAAATTTTTTTTCTCTTAATTAATTCCTTATATATTTATAGAGAGAGAGAGAGACACGTGATCAGGAGAAAACGGTGAGAACGGATCCTGGCCGACCACATGGCATGACGCGCTAAATGTTATGCATGGGTACGATTGTCATTGCCCACATTCCCCTTAATAATGGCGTTATGATTAAATCGTTCCAAACAAAATTTCAATAGAAATGACGTTTTGATCGTTATGCTTGTTTCAATCGCGTTTTTTTCAAAGTAATTTTTTTAATAACGTTTTGTCCGTTTTTACTTGGGGTATAGTTAGAAACAATAACTACCTGGCGTTTTTTTTTTTTTGGAATTTGGCGTTTTGGTTAAAGATGACGTTTTTAGTATGATCAATGGAAGTGATGATTGAAGCGATGGTAATGTCGTTTATATAATGATGTTTTTGGCGCGTAGTTTAGGAGAGATTTTTTTAATAAATGTTAATAATTAATTTTCAGTTACTGTTTGTTCCATTTGTCTGTTAAATCTGTAACGCCTTTTATCATTAAGGTTTGGCGTTTTGTAACAACGACATTTTAGTCGTTTAATCTGGAAGTGACTAATGTATATGGAACGTAGGTTAAAGCGTGAACTTTTGAAAGGCGTTTTGCTCATTTGTCTGGCGTTTTGAATTAGAGCAGTAAAAAGACTCTTTTACCCTTAATGAAGCATGTCCAAGTAATAAAATTGATGTTATTTACGAAAACGCCGCCGCGCCATACTATTCCATAGATTGTTTTGATCCAACGGATAAGTGGCTTTCTCACCGTTTTCACAATTTTAGGTGTTTTTCCTAAATCCTGCCCCGATATATATATATATATATATATATATATATATATTAGATTTATAGTATTTTATTTTTATATATAAAAAACCTCCATAATCCCTCTCTCATCTCACACCCCTCTCTCTTCAAACCAGTATAGACACAATCATTGACCACCACCTTGACACCATCGCCAGCCACCACCTTCTCCAAAATTGAAGCCCTAATCTTGTTCAGGCCTGCAAACGAAAAGAGGGCTTCACTTTTTAGATCTGGTGCAAAATGAATAGATCTTGTTCAGATCTGCAAACGAAAAAGGGGAGTGAAGATGGCCATCACAAGTGAGACAAAGAGAGAGAAGAAACAAATTGTGATGGGGTTGGGTGGTTTTGGGTGGTGAGTGGTGCGGGTAGCCGAAGATGATGGTGATGTTCTAGAGAGAAGATTTACAGATGTATATATACATTAGTAAATAGTTATGGATCTAAGGAATTAGTTAAAATAATTAAATACTTATATCTAAAATTACCATAATACCCCTCTGGATAACAGATAATATAGATGGAGTTAAGGCCATGAAGCAAACTGGCAACAAAATCGAAACATCGGGGAGGAAATGGCCGTTTTTAAATGATTTGGTCAAAACCATTAAAACGACCAAACCACATGAAGCAAAACGAAAGTATATTCTATTTAATATAAGATCGAAAAAGTTGTATTGTTCAAAGTAATTTCCAAACTATAAATAAGCAATATTTTGGTGATTCATTAAGTTGTACTCCAAGCATTAGGAGTTTTTTTTTAAAAAGTTGATTTTTCATTTCTAACCTAAAGACTTTCATCCTTTGCATTTTAACCCCTCTACTTTTTTACTTTAACCTAAAGTTTTTCATATTTTGCAATTAAACCCCAACACTTTTTTTATTTTTCTACTTTGATCCTAAATACTTTTCATCTTTTGCAATTTTTTCGTTTTACGTTTCGTACTAAATTTAGCGAGTTAACACGCCGCAACGTGCTTGTGAAGTTCAACATTTTTTCATATGTTTTTTTTTTCCGGTTTGACACACCCATCGCAGCGTGTCTATTTTTTTCCTGATTGACAGGTTCATCGCAACGCGCAGGTCCTTTTTTCTAGGTTTTACGTTTCAGTCTAATTCCTTCGCTTTAACATGCTACACCGGACGTGCGTGTTTTAACGATTTACGTCTGCTTTTCGTTCGATGTTATTTTTACCTTTTATTTATTTTGTTGAGTAAACTGCCATTTTGGTCCTTGAGGTTTGGTCACTTTTGTCCAAAACTCAAAACTTTTGAATCTGGGTCCCTGTGGTTTCAATTTTGTTGCCATTTTGGTCCAAAACTAAAATCAGCTCAGATTTCTCAAATAAAATCCTTTTATTTTATCATTTTCCACAGGGGCAAAATGATCATTATAAGTTTTATTATAATAATTATTAATTAACATAATAAAATTAAATATTGTGCTTTGATCATATATAAAAGCAGTTCCCCTAAACATCATCTTCTCTAAACCCACCATGTCGGCATTCAGGTGGGGCTCACCCCCACCCCTTTTTCCCTCTTTCTCTCGAACAGAACCACCATGTCTCAATCACACCCACCCCATCCACCATACAACCACCATTCCACCACCATCAATCCCACCACACCATAACAACACATGCGTGTATGTATATATATATATTTATATATCACATCTCTCACCCTCTCTGAACAGACACCGAAATTATGACAACGGATCTCCTCCACATCCCTCTACCATTTCACCTCAAGTCAACCACCAACCACCACCGCATTTTTAACTATGATTTCGGCTGTGTCTACTTCCATCGTCAACCACCATAACTCAAATCACAACAACCGTTCGGCCTTCTTGAAGTCACTGGAATGATGTGCGGCGCGTGCGTCTCACGCGTCAAATCAATCATTGACGTCACCGGAATAATGTTGATATGTTGAAATTAATTCAATTGGATCTCACATTTTATGACAAAGACTAGAATTTAGCCACTTGTGGGACTGATAAGCCTTGCATTTGGCAGTTTAAGCAGTGTGGGATTGATGTTAAAAAGAATAGTGAGATGAGTATTGATGCGAATCGGTTTGGGGAGCTTTTGATGTCTTCTGTTGTTGTGTTCAATGATAATATTTGTCGGTGAAGGAGAGGTGCATGGTGGTGGTTTTATGAGGCGCTGGAAGTTACGGGTTCGTCGAAATCTGGGCATATGTGACGGTGGTGCTGGTGGTTTGATGAGAGATGAAGAAGAAAGGGGGTAGATGGTCAGGTTGGAGAAGATGATGTTTGGGGGAACTACTTTTATAAGGTCAAAACACAATATTTAATTTTATTATTTTAAATAATAATTGCTATAATAAAACTTATTATGACCATTTTACCCCTGAGGAAAAGGACAAAATACCAGGATTTTATTTGAGAAATCTGAGCTGATTTTACTTTTGAACCAAAATGACAATAAAACTGAAACCACAAGGACTCAGATTCAAAAGGTTTGAGTTTTGGACTAAAGTAACAAAAGTGGCCAAACCTTAGGGAACAAAATGATAGTTTACTCTATTTTGTTTTTACGAATCTTTCCAATGTTGGTGATTGCTGACAGTGGTATAGCATTGATGCTATTTGACACGGTTTAGCCCCCACCACAACGCGGAGCGCGTAATACTAGTTATTAAATAAAAGATGACACATTTGTCTTTTTATACCAAGTTAGTCAATTTTTGTTTTGTTTGTTACAAAAATTGATAGTTTACCTACTGGTGAATATTTTATTTAGAAAAGAACATATAGTTTATGTGGTTTGAAAAAGTAACGCATTTAGGGGCTGTTTGGTAGCCTCTTATTGACCATTCAGATGCTACCTCTTAATGGTTTAAAACCTCTGAATGAATAAGAGGTAAACTCAAGTCTGAATGGTTAAGAGGTAACATCTGAATGGTAAATCATCACATGTCACATTCTTCTACCTTCTCATTGATAATTTCTTAATGATTGCATTAAGTGGTAGCCTCTTAATGACCATTCAGAGGCTACCAAACAGCCCCTTAATATGTTTAACTTTAAAATTACATAAGATTGTTTTTAACTTTAAAATATTAAATAAAATTTGTATTTTATTTACTATACATACATTTATCAAATGGGGGAATAGTGTCAGACAGCTGTCTGACACTCCCCCATTGGATCAACCAGTTTACTATTTTATATCCATTTTAAAATTAGTTTTTTGTCCCTCTTTAAAATTACGCTTTTGCACTCAACTCAAAATAAAATTACGCTTTTGTCCCCAGCTCAAAATTACGATTTTTCCCTCGATTCAAAATAAAATTGTCGTCCTGCCCTAAGCTCAGAGTTACCTTTTTGCCCCCAGTTCAATATAAAATTCTGTTTTTCCCCAAGCTAAAAATTACGATTTTGCCCTCTGTTCAAAAATGTGATTTTTTTCCCGTTTAAAAAAATATTATTTCGCCCTCAGTTCAAAATTACATTTTTTCCCAGTTCAAAATAAAATTATGCTTTTGCCCCCAACTCAAAATTACGATTTTGCCATCGGTTCAAAATAAAATTGTGGTTTTGCTTCCAGCTTAAAAATACGATTGTGCCCTTAGTTCAAATTATATTACGCTGTTACCCCAAGTTCAAAATTACGAATTTGCCCTTGTGAAAATTTAGAATTTTGCCCCTGTTCAAATTTACAGAGTTGCCATCACTTTAGCTTTTGGCAAATTACGATTTTAACCCAGTCACAAAATACAACTTTCCCTCAGTTAAAAATTACAATATTGCCATTGTTTTACTTTTTTTAAAGTTAAATGTCATTTTAGTCCCTGTGGTTTGTGCCATTTTGCCAGTTTAGTCCAAAGGTTTCATTTTTAACCTGTGGGTCCAAAAAGGTTTCACCGTTGCCATTTTAGTCCACTGGGTTAACTTCATCCATTAATTCTGTTAACGAAAAGGGCAATTTAGTCATTTTATATGTAATTCTGTTAACTAGAAGGGCAATTTGGCCATATAAAATGACCGAATTGCCCTTCTCGTTAACAAAAAAATAAATGAACTTAACCCAGTGGACTAAAATGGCGACGGTGAAACCTTTTTGGTCCCACAGGTTAAAAATGAAACCTTTGGACTAAACAGTTAAAATGGCCCAAACCACAGGGACTAAAATGGCATTTAACTCTTTTTTTTTTATCAAAACTATAAAAGTGTTTTGTTTTAATTGGTTAGCTCGATTTAATTGTTTTTCGTTTCAATGAGTTGCCTAACACTCGCTCATTATTCGGCCATCGCCCCGCAACGCGGGCGGTGCATCAACTAGTTTTATATACAAAACAAATATAGATGGGAATAGTGTCAGACAGCTGTCTAATACTTCCCTATTGATCCGGGTATATTACGATTTAAAGAGACGAATTTGTCTCTGTTTAAAGTTTCGATTTTGCCCCTAATTAAAAATTACAATATTATCATCGCTTTAACTTTTGACAAATTACGATTTTACCTTATCCAAAAATTACAATTTTGCCCACAGATAAAAATTATAGTATTACCATCGTTTTAGTTTTGTTTAAAAGGTGTGTGGGAATAGTGTCAGGCTACTGCACGGCACTCTCCCATTGGCCCCAGGTATGTTATGATTTTACCCCAAGTTCAAAATTACGAATTTGCAACTGTTCAAAATTACGATTTTGCCACTGTTCAAAAATTACGATTTTGCCCCTGTTCAAAATTACATTATTGCCATCACTTTAACTTTTGGCAAATTATGATTTTACCCCCAGTCAGAAAATACAATTTTGCCCTAAGTTCAAAATTACAGTATTGCCATCGTTAGTTTTTTTAGCAAAACTATAGAAGTGTTTTGTTTTAATTGGTTTACTTGATTTAATTTTTTGTCCATGCTAAGGAGTTGCCTAACATTCGCTCATTAGTCCTGCCAAATTATAGTTTTGCCACAAGCTCAAAATTACGGTCTTGCCATTAGTTTTTTTTTCTTGCTTGACTATGATAGTATTTTTTTTTTAATTGGTTGAGAAATATTCAGCCATCGCCCTGCAACGCGGACGAAGCATCAACCAGTTGTTATACATTAGCATCATTGAACTTCCAAAAAAAATGTGTTAAACTTTTCTGAAATGATAATTTTACCCATTTTAGTTGTAAAAGAATACGAAAAAACACCCTCCCCTTCACTGGGTTGAAATCCCAAACATGAGGGAGGTTTTGTTAACTTTAATAGCGATTCTCTATCAACCTACGTAACACTCATATATTATGACTTAGTGCTCTAGTGCTCCTCCCTACCAAACATACACACAAAAGTGGCGTAAATTTAAATCATTGCAAGTTCATGGTTAGGTGATATTTAGGTGTAGAAAATATTGTTTAAAGAAGATAGCATCCTCTGTAAAGTAGTGATTTTCCGGCCAACTCTAACGATATAGAACCCCAACTAATCAAACCACCACCGTTTTCGAAATTGAAAATGATCCATCCCGTATGTTGGAAATTTTATAAATAATATTATATTATGAATTAATATAATGATTATTTAATAATTAAGCCAAGAAGAACGAGAAAACTTGAGTATTAAGTTTGTGTGTTGGAACCATAAATGTGTGGGAAATTGTGCTTGTCTCGCATAGGTAGAAAGATAAATCTTTTGTAAATTTATAATTAGATTTATAATTAGATGCGTCTTGGCTCGTGTGGCTCGAGTCAGTGGCTTAGTGTGGTCAGCTAGAGATTGTTTACATTTCTATTTGTTAAGTTCTCCGAATTTATTAGACCATTGAATTAGAGACTTTATTATATTGAATTATTTATTCAATTCAAACACTTAGAATTCCAAACAGAATATAAAACAAACTAGTGTGCTTTGTTTTTAATACACAAGAATAGAAATTCGTATGGTTCATACCACACTCTATTTCCACAGAATTTCCTAATTTTGCATCCCTGAGAACTTTTGTATTTCCTAATTTTGCATCCCAGAGAACTTTGTTTCAGATGCTTGGATATCCCCAATAGTACAATCTGCTATGACTGTTGTACCCTGGGAAAAATACGGGTTCACCTGAGTGGCCTGAAATCTGTTTTAAGGGAAACGGGATCTTCACGTGTCTCAGTCCCCGTGGTTTTATGCTTTTCTTTATTTTTTGTAATTTGTCCTTAGTTTTATTTACATTTTGTATTGTAATCTGTTACAGTTTGGTTCAATTCTTGTTTATGTATTGTAATCCGAATATTGATTAATAAAATTGTTATTTTATTTTATTTCTTGAACGGTTCTCATACACCCTAGTTGATTTTCTTCACGACTGCCACCACCCGACTCTACAATCAAACACCACCGCCACCGTTGTATCACCCTTTCCCTTTTCTTTTCGCAACCCTCTTCGTCGTATTTTCTAGTGCACAATGACTTGCATCCACCAATAAATTTGAAACCCACCATTGCAGTCCTTTTCTTCGGCTTTTGTGGGGCGGTATGTAATTTTTGTGTGAACCATGTTCTCGCCTTCATCAAAATAGAAGCAAGCTCTCATCACATCAACCATTAGTTCCGAACAACGACATCACCTCATTGCCCTTATTTTTGACAACGGTTGAGGGAACAACGATTGTGACCAGGGCAATGGATGTGACGAAGTAGGGCTTATAGGGTTTGGAAAGAATAAAAGAGACATGAGAATCATCACGAGATATGTGTCGGCTGTTGGAGATATCGTCAGGGGAATTACCAATTGAAAGAAGATGGGTGAATGAAATTGTCATTTTTAAAAATATAAAATAACTTTTTAATAAAATATAGAATAACTTTCAATTGGAAGAAGATGGGTAAACAAAATTGTCTTAATCAAACACATTTTTTAAATTGATTCACAAATGTGTTGATTTTAACTAACTAAATATACTAGTTGTGCAATTGACTTAATAAAACTAGAAACAAATAACCTAAAATAAATAGAATTTACATTGGTGAGTGGGACATTGAAAAGAGAGGTGGATGATTTATTTCTCGGAAAAAAAGAAAAGAAAATTGTAGACCACTTGGAGATCGATGCATGTGATATTCAATTAATGGATGGAAACATCCAAAGGATCCACAATGATCAAAGGCATGAGGGTCCCATGTTACATCCCGTTATCGAGTACTCCTAATAAGGCCACAGGGGCGGTCCAATATATATCGCGTGATACAATGTTCAACGCGTGGAACAATGCAAATTCCCACCCCACCTCTTGTTATAACGCGTTATAGTACAACGGGAATCGATTTTCGTTATTTTCTTCACGCGTTATTCTTTTGTTTTGTGAGGGTAGTTGTTGGTTGAGGGAAAATTGTTGGGTGTGGTGATGAGTGATGACCACCCCACTAAAAAAGATTGTGAGTGATGGAAAAATAGTTGCTGACATGACGGAACATGATTGGATAATGTGAGTGATGAAATTTTATCACTAGTGACCACCCCTCCCCTTAACTTATGTGATATGGGTTTTAAATCTCTATCAATCAAACTTTTGCAAAAGAAAAGACATATATGGTCGGATACCATATAAGACTAGTGGGAAACCCGCGCGTTGCAGCGAAGTCGATAATATGGGCTGAGAATATAATTCAGACCTAAAGATATTAAAAAATCATGCATACGTTGTGTGTATATATATATAAAAGCACTCACGTTTCGCAGCTGCAACGCATAGAAAACCCTTATGATAAACAGGGAAACCCTTATGATAAACATTATATAGTATAGCGGGCTGGGCTCCACTTTTTAACCATTTTTATTGCTATCGATTCAGTCTGTTTCGGTATTGGTACTCGCTATAACAACCGAAAGAGAAAACAATAAAAAAGTATACCGAACGGGGACCGATGTTTGGTTGGTATCGGTCCGGTTCATTTCGTTACCGGTACGGAAGATGCATCTTCAAGTTATCCACTCTACACATGTTAAACCAAAATGATGCAAATATTTAGCAGAAAAGAAAACATCATTTTACAAAATAAAAGTGGAGTGAACCAGTCACACCAAGCAATTGGCACTCAACAAGGTCAACATAACCAATTCATTTAGAGCACATAAAATAAGAAAATATAAGCAATAATATAAGTGTATACATGTTTTTCACGCTCCTTTCACGTGCATCTGCTTGCAGTTGAGCCCTCCAATTATCAGATTCCTTTGTGAGGTCACCAACGGCACCAGACATATTTTGAAGGTTCTTCATGTTCGAATTTTGACCAAAAACATATGTCATGGTGTATTGACCAATTAACTTCTGTGATGACTGCGGTAGACTTGAAAGTAGATTTTGCTGGCCTGTCGTCCTTTGCCGTTGCAGGAGCTGCTGCGGGTTGTTCACTTCTTGCGTCACCTCAGAATCTATTCGTTGGAGAAAAATCATATAATTACCATAAAATAGCATTAGTAAATTGCTAAACTAAATATACATATAAGAGGGTTCGTTTCAAAACCAATGTTGACAACTGTGAGAACCGGATAAAAAGAGAAAGTGAGAGAGCATTAGTTTTCACCCTACGCACAAAAAAAAAAAAAAAAAAAAAAAAAAGCAAACGTCCAACACACGAAAACTGCAATAATAAAAAAAATGAAGTATGCATAGCAGCCTAGTAGCGGTGTTACAAATTTCAATCTAACGATTTATTTGAACAGGAAAATGTGCTGGCTGAATCAAGGAAGATGATTCCTGATTGTCGCAAACGCTGACTCCTCACCTGCTAACCTAAAAGAAATACTGGTATTTTGTTATTTTTTTATTGTAGTATAGTCTATAAATTCAGTGAATTTAACATAGTTTTTGCTGATTATATGGTTACCTGGTCATGGTACATAATGAGATGATAAATGTCTGGGCAAAAACTCGGTGTCTGCTAATACAAAAATGGCTCAGAAATCCCAAAAAAAAATGGATAAAATTGAATTATTTCTTCTTTACACAATTTAGATTGAAAGTTGTTAACTAAAATATCACTTACCATAACAATATCTATCTACTGTGAAACCGTTACAAATCACATTGGTGAACCGTATACATATACTAAGACAAACCAATCACAGACTCTAACCTTATCACATTGTAGTTGTGCAGATTTATTATCAAGATTCCTCATTGGTCAACGCGTACCGTTTCGACACGAACCGTTAAACGGTGAACCGTTTTGACCCGTACCTTTTCGAATCGAACCGTTTCCCGTTTCGACCCGTACCGTTTCGACCAACAAAAAAAAACATTTTTAACCAACCCGACCCAAAACCCGTTCCGACCTGTACCCGTTCTGATCCGAACCCGTTTCGACCCAAACCCGTTTTGACCCAAACCAAAACTGCCCCTTTTTTAATTGACCCATTTTGGCCCGAACCCGTTTTGACCCATGACCCGGCCCGACCCGTTTGCCAGGTCTAGTCTTGGGGAATAATAATGCAAAATATAATACAAGTTTGTGGCTTTGTGCATACCTTTTGCAAAAATACAACGGAATTTAAAAGCTGGCAAATGTCGACCAAAACCTAGACTAAATTCAACCTAAACTGCACAAGGCCATCCGGCAAGTCCCCTGTTGCAGTCTCACAAGTATATGTTGAATCATCTACCTACCAAAGTGAATGCCTACTTTAATGTTATTAACATGATTAAAAAAAGGAGAAAAAAGTAGAAGAACATTTGGTTACCTGAGAACGCATCAGAAGAGCATCAAACAATGCTAAAAATACTGGGAAAAACCGTCTTTTACATGTTTGCAATTTTCGGTGATCCCGCCATCCATTCTAGCAATATTGCTTGCAAGACTACACCTATAATATGTAGAGAGAGAGAGAGAGAGAAAGCAAACAAAATCAATCTGAAGTTCAGAACTGTGCATATAATATTGACTAAATTGAAAAAAATTTACCAGAACTGCAAAGTTAAGTCTGCAATAATCAAAACATAACCTTCAACCACCAAAATTCCAACAATAAAATCAGTAAAAAACAACATATTACCTACAGAGACACCAATATCAGTATCAGCAACCTGATTTTTCCTAAGCTTCCTCTCGAGATGCGCCGCGATCCATATCGTCCCTAGCGGACCCTTTTTCGCTGGCCAATTATGAAAACACACACACACGTATTCTCAAAGAAGACAGGCATGAAGATTACATGTATCAACCTGCAAAAGCAACAGTGAACACAAAGAAAGTTGAAGATGGAAGTCACAGATACATAAATACGTATATATAACGAAATAACTCACCGGAACCATCCGACGGCGGCTAGGGCTTCTTCCATCTCCCTTCTTCCCGATTCACCCACAGGGCGAAATATGCAATTGAAACCCTAGGTGGATGACGAGGTTCTCCCACCGCCACCGTCTTCGCTACCATTTATGGTGTTACCCATTGAACATATCCCATTTGCCATTTGAAGCGTCGCCGGTGATTTAAGTTCGCATTAATTTGATGTTGTGGGTAAACAAACAGTTTTGTTGAAAGTCGATTTCAATAAAAAAGAAAACTCATATCATAACAGATTCAATCATAAAACCTAATTGATTATACATATAATTGCTCGGATGGTTTGGGCGACTGACATTGAATTAGGGGCAAATATGGGAGAAAGGGATGGAGATTAGGGTAAGAAGGCGTGATGGTTCGGCTGCCATTGTGGGTGTCCAAGAACGCAAACGATCTGAAACAAATAGAAGTAAAGATGAAGCTCTAACAACTCACTCTGATTTATAACATCAAAATGATAAGAATCGATACCAGTGAAGAGAAATTGAAGCAACAATTGTTGATTCTAGCATTCAAGATGGTTAATTATGGCATTCAATGGCTTGAATTGATTAGAGTGAAGGGAATCTGAAGCAACTATTGTAAATGGAGACCCGTGCTCTGATATTGATCATAGGTTAGAATTGATGAGAGAAGGTTAAGAGGGGTATAATGGGAAGAAAAAGGTAAAAATATTAGGGATTTTAACTACCTTCTCATATGCCATCTTAAAATTAGGGATAGAAATTACCATCATATCCATGGGAAATGCTTATGTATAGTATATAGATTAAAGATTATTATTTTTATTTTTCTATTATTTCATTTATTCATGATAGCCACTCCCACCACTTGTCACCATCGCATGTCATCTACAACGTAACACCACCATTTCGAATATGCAACTCGAAGCATATACTTCACACAAACAAAAAAAAATACATTGATTTCATGAATAACATACTTTTGAAATTCACAAATTCAATCAAAACCTTCAAAAACATTGATTTATAAAAGGTTCGTATTATTAGCATACTTTGCAAAATTAATTCGGCACCATCAATACGGGTCGTATAGGCCTATACAACTCGTATTATGGTAATTTCAATTTCCAAGGTCAGTCAAAGGCCGACATTGTCTTCACACGCTCCTCTAATACGCATCATATAGGGCTACACGATGCGTATTGGTAAAAGGTTGTCTATCAACTCTGACAGATAGGGTTCACATGCAAACCATATACGGATCGTATAGGCCTATACAATCCGTATTAAGTACGAGGTTATTTTCTGTCACTCAACAGTGACATAAATGTTATATATATTTTTCACTTAGGATTTTATATCCCACAATGAGTTGGAAGGTTGGGTAAAAAGGGGTTTAGCCAACAAATACGTTATTGTCACTAGACGACCCAAGAATCATTAGACATGGCTCCAATGTTGTCGTAGTGGCGAGCATGAGAGTAAAGCCACGGTTAGGAAAACCAGTAGCAAAAAATGCGCATTCCCTTTTATGGTGATAGGTCATCTCGACCAAATCCGTCGAGCTTGGCGGATAGATTATCTGGACAAAAATTTTAACGAGAAGCATAACCACAGCCCTGCTGAACATCTGGAGGGTTACACATATGCCAAGAGACTTACTCCTAATGAGTTTAGACTGGTGCAAGAGCTGACAGATCAAGATATACAATCCCATACAATCTGGAAAGCCGTAACCGAACAGAACCCTGAAAACAAATGTGTTCTAAAGGACATACGCGACGCTCGCCAAAAGATTAGGGCATCAAAGTTCGATAAAAAAACAACTCCCATGCAGAGACTGGAACAAATCCTCCAGGAAAAAAGATGACTTATTACATACAGGCGGCACCTTCCTCCAATGTCGTGCAGAATATATTTTTCTGTCACTGCAAGTCCTTTGAAATGTGGCGGGCATTCCTGCATGTGCTTATGGTCGACGCGACCTACAAAACTAGCATGTACAATCTTCCATTTTTGCAAGTTGTGGGTATGACATTGACAAACCAAACCATTTGTGTTGCGCATGGATTTATTTCAAACGAGCAGGAGGTAATGTACGTCTGGGTCCTGGAGAGTATGTCACACCCCGATTTCCACGTGTCACCGGTGGGCCCGGTAGGGGAGTATCGTGACGTGGTTGGCAACATAATAGTCAAACAACACAATATTTAATATGCACAGTGGAAGCAATTTAAAAGATATAATACAACCGAATTTAATATTGTAATATCAATGTCACAATATTCGGAAGTTTATCCACAGACGGATCGGAAACAAAATGGAAACAATAGTTCAACAGACTTTAGGCATCTTAAGCTTGCGAGACTTCTAGTGATGCTAAGGAGAAATCCCAGCCAATTACGCTTAGTACCTGCATTTAATCTTTTTGGGAAAATACGTTAGTTTACACTGGTAAATACAATCAACTGACTCATTTTGGAAAATGATTGAAAATTAATTTGGATGCACGTGGCATAAACATTTTATTTAACTTGGGAGAATTATTTGAATATATAATCTTGTGAACGAATTACATGTTCCTTGTGCGTTCAGTAGCCCGGATTAAGTCCGGGTTAAAGATCAATAGACACACCACATTATTCCTTTTGTGCACTGACGGGTGTACGCCTACACCCCACGCTTAAGTCGTGGCCATTTCGTAAAATGATGCCAAGGATATCCGGGACATGGTCATTAACCCCCCAAAGGCTTTAAGTAACAAGACTGTTTAAACGAGCCGATCAAATTATTCAATTAACCACCCAACGATGGAAGATTTGATGCCCGATCAAGCGGTATTCTATATACCGTAACCCAAGCCCGTATAGGGAAAATAAGTTAAAAGTATTTACCTGAGCAATGTATAAATCACAATAAGCAAACGCAAGTAGCTTTTACTGGTACTCCTAATCTGGAACGAAGGTTTATAATAACCTATTAGAATCCTAACGGGTCTTTAGTTAAGCTTAAGCTTAGACCGGTTAGTTTCAAAGATACGGTTTGTACGCATAATTAAGTGAAGACCGGATAGAATGTGTTTTAGACCCGACAAGTTCAGAGACTTGTTTAATATGGGTATTTCATACACATTCTGGATTTTGAGAGAAAACCAATAAGGTTTGACCCGTTTAGGCTAGTTTATGTAAACTAGGTACATAAACCGAACCGAACGCGTAATAAGCGTAACGGGTAATAATGAGAGCCATTTACAGGTTTCCTAAGTTAATATGCTCCAAATATGTTGTGACATCAGCAAGATATCATTTATTATGCCCGAAATGAATTTAAACACAAACTATGCCCCGTAGGGGTAGTTTGGTCATTTATAAGGTGATAAAAGAGTTTAAGTAGTATCCTGAGTTACAGGTCTGATGTAATCAGCAAAGATAATCAATTTGCTAAGTTATATCAGTAGGGTATGGTACATATGTGAAATTTATCAATTATAACCAAACTATGCACCGTAGGGGCATTTTGGTAATTTCACATAAGCCGAAAAGCTCAAAACTGAAGTCTGAGTTTATCAACCTTTGCTTACTGTTAAAATATTATAATTTGCCTCAAATATCAGTAGGTATCACCCTTGGTATGTTTAAAATAGTTTTAGTACATACTATGCGTTAAAAACGCTTAAAAAGGCGATTAGAAGCCGTTTCCGGGTTCGATACTTAAATCTGATATTTTTATATTTCCAGAAGGCTTAAAATAACTTATTTATCATATGTTATCAGTAGCAAAAGGTTTGGAGTCGATTAGATATGTAAAACTCATTTTATGGCCCGTAAGGGCAAAACCGACAATTACCGGATTAAGCCTACGACTATAAGTTATGCTCAGCCTAAAATTAATTAAAAATCTTCAAAAATCCCTAAATAATATATTACATCAGTGGGTATTAAGTTTGATATCAAAAAGTAGGTTTAAATAGGCTATACGCTAATTATGTCGTTTAATTAACATAAAGCTTTAATTTTACGCTAACGAGCATAACTCTTAATCTATAACTCAAACTGATGTCAAATTTTGTATGCAAGTTTAAATATCAGTAATTAAGGTTTCTACTCTTTTACATTTTCAAAAATCACGTTTTAAAGTGAAAAGGGCATAATGGTCAACATATGAGCAATTAACGGAATCATGCATATTAATTGGATAACTAATGATCCGAGGTGTATAATCACAGAGGGTTATACTAGCATGTAACCTGGTCCAAATGAAGCTCTAAGGAATTTCTAAAACATACCATAACGGGTCAGAACTGAAAGTCAAAGTATAAGTCAAACTATGCGACTTTCGGTTCCGAACCGGGTCTAAACAGGAAATTGTCGGGTTGAACATGTTTAGACATGTTCTTACACTAATTACCAAGTTATATTAATGATCAAAAAGGTTGTATGTGTTCTACATTGCTAATTATGCATAAATTGTAATTTACACATTCTGTTGACTTTTTATTAACACGTTTGACCCGACATTTGACCTAGTTAGAGTGGAAATCAGGGGGAACCCTTTCAAGGGTTTATTACCCACATAATTACCAACTTATAACTATTTTTAATTCGAGATTTGACTGAGCCATTATTAATTAATCTCGAAGTCAAACCGTAATTACGACGGTTTGACTTTTAGCTAAATTACTAAGCTAAACTCTATTAAAGAAAGGATTAGCAACTTACTGAAGTCCTAAGCTTGATTAATGATCACTTGGAAGAAGACTTGAGCTCCAGGAATGATCAGAAAGCTTGAAGGGAGGTGTGAAGAATGTTTGCAAGTTCATGGCCCTTTTATAGTGAAATTTTCACCATAGATTGTTGACACATGGTTCTACCACTGACCATAAATCATCAACACATGTCCCTAAGTGTTTAGGGGGTGCCTAGGGGTCGTCCAAGATGAGAAAATATCGATTAAAGGTCGAATACCCGCGAATACAGGAGTCTGTCCGAAGTTTCTGTATCTGGGCGGTTTACGCGGCCCGCGTAAAAGACCTTAAGGTCTTTCGCGGCCCGCCTTGACCCCGAAATCAGATTATGCATTTTCCATTTGTTGCATACTTGACCTTTGGCTCTTCGAAAGGGCAACCGAGTTTATTTCTTGCATTTTGACCCCCTCTTATTTACCTATAAGGGCTTTAGGACTTATGCCCACTTTGCCAAGTCCCTGGACACTTCCGGTTAGCCCGAAAAGTCATAACTTTCAATGTAAACGCTTTAACCCCTCGTACACGAATTTGATCATAACTTTCTTATACGATAACGAAACTTTATGAAATTTATATCGCGCATTCTAGTGAGTATAATTAACAGTTAGAAAGCTTCGGGTTTGTCAAAAGGTCACTCAGAGGTATATCTTTAAACATGTTGACACATTTAACCCCTGTAGTTTGTAATCTCTCACTTTTAGCTTTGCATGATCCATGATTTATTCGTTTGATGTTATAAACATCATGTAGGGTTATTATGAAGTATATTTATTCACTGTTGACATTTAGAACCCATATAATCACATACTTTCCATGTTTGTCAACTTTAGTCCTTTTATAACATTCTTTCACACGTTCAAACTTTATGACACGTGTCAACACATTATAGGACGTGAATTTTCGAGGTGTTACAGACTATCAGGTCCATGCTGCACGAGTGTGTGGAGCCGCGTGTAATTCTTACGGACATAGACCAAACACTAATAAACGCGTGTAAAAAATATTCCCTGCAGCACACAAATATCTCTGCAGGTTCCACATCTTACAGAATATCGTAAAAAACTCCAAGAATTCATTTACTCAACCAGATTGGGAGGACTTTATTCGTTAGTGGAAAACAGTGTGTGATTCTACTAACAAGGAGTTATACGATTATAACCTCACAAACCTTCATAAACACCTTCTCAATCAACAACGTAAACGTACGTTTTCTCAATCAATATCTCTGCAGGTCCCACTTTTAGGCCCCAAATGTACCTGAAACACAAGCAACCGTAGTTATCTAATTCTAGACAATTACGTGATAAAATGCGGGATTAACTCGTCTTTTAACACACTTAAGGGTTGTCCTACGGACCACCCATCACATCCCCACACTTAACCGTTGCTTTCCCCAAGCAACCCATCAAAAACCATTTTCAAGTGCACAAGTGATCAACATAAATCAAGCGTAAACATGTTATCCTTTTACTAACCCTTTCCTACCACCCCGAACAACACACCCCTCACTATATCTCTCCTCTCGGCAACAAGTAAGCACTAGCAAAGATAGCTAGACACACAAAAGGCAACCGGGTGATTTCATAACTATATGCTTGTACCTAAATCGGTCCTCCTCCTCAAAAGTGCCAAACATGAATGCAAATCAAAGGGGCTTTAAGGTTGTAACGTGGCTAGGTGTACGGGTAGGAAATGGAATATATATGTAGTAGCGAAGGACTTAACCCGGTCTTTTATTACACAATGAAACAAACAATAAACAAGACATAAACTACTATATACAAGATAACTCAAACATTACTTTTTTTTTCTTCTTTTTCTCTCTTTTTTTATATACTATTTTTTTTCTTTTTCATTGCTTTTTCACTTTTTTTTTTTTAACATAGAAAACATAAAGAACGATTGACATAATATATCTAAACACACTATAACAATTACTAACACTATAAGACCGGGTTAAATCGGGTAAATTTTTGGGGAACTAGCTAAGGGGTAACAAATGATCGGCTTTAGGCACAAAATGGGCAACTAAATGTCCAAACCCCCGCCCCTCTCACTACCAAGCTCATATATATAATTAATGAGGTCCAACTCCCCAAATCCCACACTCGCACACACTATGACGAGGCTTTCCTAAATGCCCTTATCCTTTCTACATTCATGCTCAACTAAGGCCTCGAACCGTATTCAAGCACAAGTTCTAATGCACCCCCACCCGTTGACACTCTCATTAAAGACAAGCATTATTTATATACAAGTGTGGCTTCAACTCTCACCAAGAACAAAGGGTATTAAGGGTTGTCGGTGTATCACTTGGGGTTAGTCCAAGGTGTTCAAATTCTCACAATGTTTTGCTTGATTTAAAAATTTTTAAAAACCTCAAAATTTCCCCCCATCCCCACACTTGGGATACATTGACCCCAATGTATGGCTTTGGGAAGACTTGAACGCTAAACCCTTCAACATCAACCAAAAGCTCATAATCTCAAACCACAAATTTCTTTTTGTTCTTTTTCATTTTTTTTAACAAACAAACTAACTACTAATATTTCAAAACTAAAGAACACAACAAGATTAAGGAAAGAGTACATTGACCTGGTGAAGTTTGACACAACAGATGTTGTAGATAATTCGACTTCCTATCATCACCTTCACACAAATATCCGCACATCTTCCCCACACTTGAATGTCGCCATGGCCCTGAAACATAGAAAAATAAAAACAACAAAATCAATATAAAACCCTGGGTTGCCTCCCGAGCAGCGCTAAGTTTCGAGTCTTCAGCCAGACCGTGCCACCCCCATTTATGGTGGCTCAAAGAATCGGTTCCTATTACCTCCCCCACTATAGCTTGTCATTGGTTGAAATGCATCCAGCAAATGTCCATTCGGTGGATAGTCAACTACATACCTGCTCGAACCCTCATACTTCTTTTCACACCCCGGTGGTTTGTTTGTTTTTATTCTTTGATGCACACTTTTCATATGGTCACTAGACTTTATACCCTTCTCTTCAATAGATTCATAACTAATCTCCCTAGTATGAACATCAAAGTACAACTTACGGTTCTTTTCGGTCATAATAATAACCTCGTCTCTACAGTTGATTTGAGCATTTGCTGTATAGAGAAACGGTCACCTAAAATTACCCTTTGTTGTGATGCCAATTTGGTAGAAACATAATCTAAGACCAGAAAATCCACCGGATAGTTGAATTCTCCCACACGAATCATGACATTCTTAACCATTCCCCGTGGACGCCTCCAACTCTCATCCGCCAAGCTCACCATGGTGTTTATATCTTCAAGCGGACCAAAATCGTACATGTCATATAGATCACCTGGTAACACACTCATGCTCGCCCCATAATCCAATAATGCATGAGGAATTTTTAGTTTCCCCACTCGGATAGGCACGATTGGCGCTCCATACTCTTTATCATTCTCGACTTCGGCATCTTTTTCCAAACCTGCATTCACTTGATACGAAGAAGTTAGCAATGTTTCATTAAATTCACTATTAGGAACGGTACTTACCACATTGATATTAACACTTTTAATGTTTTTGGGGTTTGTCACCGTGTCACTTTGTAGTTGGCCTTTTGCTTTCTCCAATATCGCCACATCACTTGCAAGTTAACTCATTTGGGTAGTCAACGACTGAATTGCTTTATCACGGATTTCATCTTTTTGAATGCGAGCATCATCAAGCTGATTCCTTCGTTGCATCTCAACTTGCATCGCCTTCAACATTTCCATTACATCGTTTCCACCACCCGAAGAGCCTTGACTCGTTTGATATTACCTTTGAAATCCTTGGTTTCCTTGGAAGTTCGGGTTGGCTTGATTTGACGGATTCCCGTATCTAAAGTTCGGATGATTTCGTAAACCGGGGTGGTAAGTATTGGAATTCATGTTGTAATTTCTACCACCCCCGCCTTGCCCGTGCACTGCATTCACCTCCTCATATTGCCCTTCCACTCCTTGGCAATTTTCAGCCGCATGCCTTATATCATTACAAAGCACACAAACATTATAAATTTGATTAGAAATTTGAACATTACCATCGTCTACCGCATGCACTTGAGTTCGGGTAATGGCCGGTCGTGCTCTCCTTGATGCTTGAGCTTTTCTTTTTGATGTGATTGCCATTTGCTCCAAAAATTCCCAATCGTCATGCTCGTAGTTTGTACCAAAAGTACCATTGGTGATAGATATTAAATCGCGAGCATCTTCGGCACTTAACCCCTCATGAAAAGCATTCATCAACTCCCATAGCTCTATCCCATGATGAGGGAAATTCTTGATCATCATGTTAAACCGTTCAAATGCCTCATGGAACATCTCACCTTGTTGTTGTTGAAAACTTCTCAACCCTTTCCTAGCATCATTTGTCTTTTGAGCGGTATAAAATTCATACAAGAAGATTTGTTGCATTTCCGCCCACGTATAGATAGATGCCGAAGGTAAGGTATAGAACCACTTTTTAGCCTTGTCTTCTTGGGAAAATTGGAATAACACCAATTTGACATCATCGGCTGAAAATCCTTGACCCCCAATAGTGTTGCAAATCGAATCATAAGCCTCCAAATGGAAATAAGGCTCCTCCGTTGCTAGACCCTTATACTTTGGCAAGCTTTGTAATGAATTGGTTCTCACTTCAAATGTCCTCCCTTGATCATTGTGAGGAATAACTACTGGTGAAGGATTATGAGTGATCACCGGTCTAAAATGTGCTTCTATGCCTCTTGCGTGTTCTCGAAGATGTCTTCTTGGTACACTCAACCGAACTCTTGGGCGTACAGGACCCATTGGTCTTTGAGCTTGCATTCGTGGAGGCACAGATTGTTGTAAAGGTGGTGGTTGAAATCTAGGCCCCACATGAGGTTGTTGAACTTTTCTTTGCACCGGTGGACCTTGTGGTGGCAATTGGTGAGGTATGATTTGTTGTTGAGGAATCCTATCAACACTTGCCATTCCTTGATTTCGACCTTGAACATAAGTAAATTCCCATTGATCTCCATCACCCCCATACACATATCCTTCTTCCTCGTATCCGTCAAACTCTTCTTCATAACCTTCAAAATACCCATCTCCTCCTATACCCGAAGATTGCAAATAAGGATAAGACGAATATTGCATACCCAGTTGGTTCGGTGGTCTATATGTTGAAGTAACATGAACAACAGTTGAACCTTGTGGTAGGGAATAAGTTGAGGATGATTGACCCGAAGCTGGAAAGAAATGTGAAAATGGTGGAATTGTTGAGGAAGGGTTAAAAGTAAGTGCAGGTTCAACTTGGGTAGTAACCGGTGGTGTAGTGGTGTTGGTCGGTATAACATCGTACGGTGAAGTAAATTCGGTAGTGGTGTTAGGCATGGTGGTATTTGGTGAAGGTTGAGTTGATGTTGGTATAAAAGGTGGTGTAAGTTCACCCGTAGTGGGTGGTGGATCCATGTATCTAAGTGGTGTGATTGGTGTAGTTGGTGTTGTTGGTGAACTACTGATTCTGTTTTCCCTTAACCAAATTCTGTTTCTTCTCAAAGTTCATTCAATTTCCGGATCAAATGCCAATGGTGAAAGCTTGTGAGAGCTCCTAGTACGCATGCACCTGTCAATACCTGCACACTAGCACACCCAGCGTAAACCAGAAAAATAACAAACTTAAAATAACACACGTTGCGCACTACTCCCCGGCAACGGCGCCAAAATTTGACGTGCTGTCGTAGTACACGCAAATTTAATCCAAATACTACTAGATAGCTAGCGGTAAATGGGTATCGAACATAGGGAGTTTGTGGAATATGTGTTATTTAGAAGTATATCTAAGTGAACTAAATTATACTAATTGCAATAAAAGTAAATTCAAAGAGTTGTATAGTTTGATTGATTTTTAAGAACTAAGATTACTATTCTAATTGTAAAATGAAAGTTTGGTTTGTAAACAGTTTAGGAACAAATGACCATCCTAGGTTTCCGGTTTGCTTTGACATTCATGTTAACATTCAACTAGAAAGAACCACATAGACATGGTTCATGTGTTGTTACTTGTCGTGATGAAAGGGAACTAAGTACTCGGATTCCAAGAACGCGAGGTTGTTACCCGATGACCAATTAATCAATACCCAATCCTAATCCCGCCCATGATATCTCGATTGCCAACGGCACCAAGAACGTATGGTTTAGACTAAGATTAACATACAAATTAACAATTTACGAACAAGCAAACAACACACCATAATAAACAAACAAAAATTGCAAGTATATTATTCTAGAAATAAGAATAAAAACACAAATGTCTTAGACAAACCTTCAGCCTAGGATGATCACCATGAGTTTAGCCACTCATGACTTGGACAATCATCATCACATGCATATCAATGTTCATAGGAATTAAAAACACTAACAAGATGTTTAGAAATTATTTCAAGCTCTCAAGAACACCCAAAAATCGGCCCTAGACTGTTGGTAACCGAATGGGATTGATTGGCATTGAAAAGACACAATAAAACATCATAAAATAGGGCAGTTACACATTTCTCGCTGGCCTCCACCGTAAGCTACGGTGGCCACCGTAGCTTACGGTGACTTGGAATGGCTTACGGTGGGTCTCTACTGCCTTACGGTGGAAGAAAAATGCTGGGGGCTACCGTAATTTACGGTAGCTACCGTAAGTTACGGTAGCCTTCAGCACGCAATTTTGTTTTCTTCATAACTTTTTCGTTTCAACTCCGTTTTATTCACCGTTTTCGCCTACGTTCTTGTAATTTCGTCCTCTATAATGCTATCCTCTTAATTCTTCAATTCCAATAATTGATTTTTTCATTTATTCTCCATCTTTCAATCTCCAATCCATTCGCGTCTATTCGAAGCTTTATTTCCCCACTTTTAGGCCCCAAATGTACCTGAAACACAAGCAACCGTAGTTATCTAATTCTAGACAATTACGTGATCAAATGCGGGATTAACTCGTCTTTTAACACACTTAAGGGTTGTCCTACGGACCACCCATCACTGACCACCCAGACGAGTTACCAGAAGAGCTGCCCCCTGGCAGGTGGTGATGCTGACGACGATGGCGATGACGGCGATGGTGACCACGCTCACTGGTGTGCTATATATACACATATTATTTACATTGAATTTACACACACACGTGGGTTTTAATATTTATAAAAATGGTCTATACCTTAACATTAAAACACACACAACAAAGGACAAGTGTATCCCGTCATATATGTAGCAAAGTATTGGTAAGAGCCAGATATCGATCCATGGAACACGGGCGTTATAATGTACTAAATCTTTGTCAGTATTTTACCATATAAAAAGGATAGGTGAATGATTGTTTAATTAAGTTATCTAAATTATGACTAAAACATAAATATACTATAGTCTTGTTTCACAAACAACCTAAACATTTTATCTATCATGTATGTCACAAAAGCACATAATCAATTCTCCAATTTTGAGACAACTAGTTACCGGGTCTGGATTCCTAGCATTATGATTCTTTGGAAAGTTAACGCGATGGTCACACGTTAACCACCTCGAATCATTCATTAGCGAGCTATTGATATTTATTCATGTGAACCTTTAAAGATAGATTAGTCATCCGTTAAGAGTTTTCTAACCTCACTTATCAAAGAAAGCAATACCGATGGTCACAATACAGCCACGAGGATAAGCATTTATGTAGATCATATAACAAATAGTTTCATTATCACATGTCTTAAATACAAATCTACCATGTTAGCAATTTCAGACAAAAACTACTAAACAAGGATCATAAACCGCATGCAAGAACATGTAAATAACACCATACAATTCGTTAGAACTTTTACGTGCAAGAAAGTATTCCTAATCAAAATAAGATATATCTCGTGTAAAATCAATATCCTGGTCCGGTTTCATGATGTAAACAAAAGTCTACAAATAAGTGATTAATCAAGAAATAGTTACCATCCTACTAACCACATATTCATTACCCGAGATAATCAAACATAATCAAGAATTCAACATCAATAAAACATTCATTATATAATCATCAAGATTCAAACAAGAAATAATACTTAAGTTCCAAACAAACAAGATTACAACATAAAGACTATTCAAGAAACAAGATTATAACTACTAATACATAAGATACATAAAACATAGAAATAACATCAGCTCAATACTTGCAAAATGACTAGAATTCATGTTCAAGAACAAGGAATCGAACCATAAACAAGCAAGGAATTGATGGGTTGGATCGGTTATGCTTCCATTCGGTTTTTAAGCTTCAAAGTGGCCTGATTAGAACTGCTTCGGAACCCAGAAATCGCCCAGAAATATGGAGAATAACCCAACCCTTTGATCAGTAGCGAATGCTGCTATTTATAGGCAATTTTCAGTTTGGCACGGCCGTGCGGATCTGGCACGGCCGTGCCAATGTGACATCATCGATTACGTGGCATGCACTATGTTCCGACAAGTGATTAGTGGAGTTGGTGGGTGTCTGGTCAAAAAGTGGCACGGTCGTGCCACCGAGTCGCACGGTAGTGCCGTTCCTCATGATCTTCATGTTGGTCTCGGCTTTGGGTGTTGCACGGTAGTGCCAATCGTGGCACGGTGGTGCGGCTCGGGTAGATCAGTGGCACGCCTGGTCGCACACCCAGTGCTTCCGAGAGATATTGCTTGATTTGGCATCGGCACGGTAGTGCCGCTGGTGGCACGGTAATGCCGTTCATTAGAAATGTTGGTTAGAAGGCTTGATTTGGCATCGGCAAGGTAGTGCCGCTGGTGGCACGGTAATTCCGTTCATTAGAAATGTTGGTCAGAAGGCTTGATTTGGCATCGGCACGGTAGTGCCGCTGGTGGCACGGTAGTGCCGTTCATCAGAAATGTTGGTCAGAAACCTTGGTCAAGCCTTGGCACGGTCATGCTTCGGGTGGCACGGTAGTGCGGCCCGAGAATCAGTCGGCACTGGCTGTTGCACTGGTAGTGCTTCCGAGATCGAACGATCGGCACGGTAGTGCCGATGGATGGCACGGTGGTGCCACACCTGGCAGTTATCAGAATTTTGCCCGTTTCATCAGAAATGCATCAGAATTTGTCCGTTTTCATCAGATTTTTATTTTGTGCTACGTTTAAGACCTGAAAATATAAAAGTACCGAATTTGGTACCTAAACGTTGCGATTTCGGTCAAACACGCTTAAAACGGAAGTGTTTTGGGGTATAAAAACATGTATAATTTAACGTATATCAAACATCCCCACACTTGAACTTTGCTTGTCCTCAAGCAAACTTAAAATAAAACACGGAATCAAATCTGAATATTTACAAAATTACTTAATTTGTTTGGTGGTCAAATTGGTTTTCAAAAAGTCATCATCAAAGATTTTAAAACAAACAAGCTTCGTTGAATGCTCGAAAGGATAATTATAAAGCAATGATTCTACTTTCGATTGACTTAGCATGCAAATCTTTACATTTCTCACAATGTTCACACACACTCGATTAAATTTCTGAATCATACATATAATGTGTATGTTAAACACTCGATGCCTTGTCAATGAATCATGCAATATCATAAGCTTGTCAAAAGATCTAATCTCCACCAATTAACATGTGAAAAACATAAATCAAGAGGTCTTTGATGGGTTGTAATGATAGGCTAAGGTTTCGTGTGTGGAATGGATATTTGAAAGTGGCTAAATGGTTAAAACTCGGCGGTTATTTGTAACTAGCGTAAATGAATCAACAATTATACATAAATAACGCTTAAAGACGATTTTACACTTTTCGAGCTATACAACATATTTGTACTATTTAGCGCTTAAAATTGCTCTAATTTGATCGTCTTTATTCTGTTTTTCGATCTCTATTTTCTGTTTTTCTTTTCTTTTTTTTTTTACAAGGAAATAATTACAAACAAGCTAGTTGGATAATAACTTTGGCCGAGTTTTAACACAAAGGTTTAAAAATAAAAAGGCTAAATTTGGTTAAGTAGGCTAAATAGTTGGGTAAAATTAGAAAAACACGGAAAATAGGCTCAACATGGCGAACTAATGGATAATGTTGGGTGCGGGATATAAACAAAGAAAAAGGCTAACACGAAAGGGTATCCTAAGTGCCTCCATCATTTTCATGCAATTTCACATATTCATGATCTTGAAAAGTATACAAATGACAAGTTCTAAATTACATGAAACATCCGGCTCACTCATTTTCTGCAAAAAACAAAGAAGCATTGTCAAGAAAGCAGTAAATGCTCAAAAATATGCTCACGTAAATGGAAGGAATGGGTATAAATATAAAGATAAACATGCTAGTCTTTCTTTTGTTTCATCATGCTGTTAGTTAATTTTTTTTTTCAAAAATCAATTTGGCTTGTCAGTTTTGATCAAATCTGATGCTTTCTAAAGAACACAAGTGACCATTTTTGTATCTTTTTATTTTTATTTATTATTATTATTATTAATTTTATTTATTTATTTAATTTTTTTTTACAAAAGAACAAACAAAGTTAACCTTAACCCCTCCCCACACTTGAACTTCACATTGTCCCCAATGTGAAACACGTATTAGTTAAGCGATTATGAAGAGCTAAACTAATAATGTGAAAAAGGATAGAGGTACTCCCTCAGAGTTGAAGTAGATTCGTATGAAATAGATTTTGAATATAAGTCTTTTCAACTCTGTGTGCATTCCTTAGAAACCTGCCAAGTACGTCACTACTAAAATAGCAAACACTACTATTGATCAAACCATTAGATGAGTAAAACCAAATCCATTATTAAACAAAAATAAACACACATAAAAAACAAGTAAGGAATCATACCTTGATTGAAGATTTGAGTTAAATCCTTGCAAAAATTGGTTCTTTTTAGGAGTGGGAGAGCCAAGAACGGGTGTGCGGCCAGTGTTAGTAATTTTGAAGGGTTTATTTATTTATTTATTATTATTTATTTATTTTTATTCCCCGAAAAATTACTGTTGCTAAAAAGTCGTGCATGGTAGTGCGCATCAACCTGTGCACTGTGGTTCGCAACGTGGTGCCGCTGTGCACGGTAGTGCAATCGGTTCACACAGTATTGCGTGTCCGACGACCACCTTATGCACGTTGTTCTTGGTCAGATGTGATTATGAAGTGTACGGACGTGCAGATCAGGTGCACGACCGTGATTCATCTCTACATTCTGTAGACAGAGGTAACATAATGCTCTTCAACTCCTTTTTCTTAATAGATCTCACCATTTTTGCAAGGTTTTTAAATGTTTTAGCTTTAAACCAACTTCAAAACTTCCTAAGACATGAATCAATCTCGTTCAATCCTACTAAAAACAGAATAAGTTAACGAACAAGGAAATAAATGCGATAAATTAAATATTTACAAACAATACCCTTAGCGTGTGAAAACACGCTCGCTAAATTTGTCAGCGAGTCGATAGCTAGACTCATTTTTCCCACACTTCTTACGCGTGTGGGGCATTGACACGCCCTTTCGGATTTTGCTCTGTGTTTCCTGGAAGACCACCTGGGGGTCTCTCAGACAACGTTTTAGCCAACTGTCCCACCTGATTCTCAATGGTCTGTATAGAAGCTTTCTGACTCCACATCTCCCCTTCTTGGGCCATGAATCGTTCCTCGTGTTGTTGGTAGCGGTTCTCAGCTATCTGATTAGCATAATTGAAGTTTCCTAACAGCTGTGCCATCATCTCCTCTAGCTTAGAGTTACTCTGAGAGGCGTGAGGCTGGGAACTGCTCCCAGAGCCTTGATGATGGTAATGTGGCTGGAATGACTGACCTTGAGACTGGTAAGGCTGTCCCTGGGGCTGCTGTGGCGCGGGAGCCCGTTGAGCATATCCGAGTGGGTTTTGGTTCCCAGAACCGGATTTCCACCCAAAGTTTGGATGATTTTTCCACCCCGGATTGTACGTGTTGCGGTAGGGGTTATTTTGGGGCCTTATTTGATTACCTAGATAGTCCACCTCCTCGTGGCCTGTAAACATAACTCCTTGCTCACATGTACCTGGCTCGTGTGACATTCTACACAGCTCACATGATAATTGTACTTTCGAAACGTTCTGAGCTTGATCAAACCTTGCCGCCAAAGCTCCAATCTGTGCTGCAAGGGCCGTATATGTATCCACTTGATGAACTCCAGGAATAGATGATGCTTTGTTTCGCACTCCACTATGACGCGAACTTGACTTCAAGGTAGCTTTCTCTATGATTGCATATGCTTCGTTGGGTGTTTTTGTTCCCAGATCACCTCCTGCATAAACATCTAAACGTTCTTGTGAGTTATAGCTAAGTCCTTGGTAGAAATTCAACACAAGTTGCCTTTTTGAAAACCCGTGATGTGGAACATCGATCAGAAGATCTTTGAACCTTTCCCAAGCTGCGTGTAGAGATTCTCCTTCATCCTGTTTGAATGTCATAATACGGTTTTTTAGCTTGGCTGTCTTTTCCGGCGGAAAGTATTTTTGCATAAAAAGATCTGCCATCTCGTTCCAAGTCGTGATGGATCCTGCTGGTAGTGACAAAAGCCAAGATCGGGCTTTGTCTCGCAAAGAAAATGGAAAGAGCCGCAAACGGATTGCGTCTTCAGAAACGTCTATAATTTTGAAAGTCGAACACACTTTGAGAAATGATGCGATGTGTCGACCTGGATCTTCATGATCCTTCCCATCAAACTGCACAGAATTTTGCAACATGTTAATTATACTAGATTTAATTTCAAAACTCTGTGTTTCTATCGTAGGTCGGGCGATGCTCGGTAGCAAGCCCTCTCCTCCTAGACGGTCGGTCTCATTCAAAGGCTGGTCGTCTTCTGCCATAATGCTTCCTTTGTCGTCCTCTGAACTCTCGCTGTCAGAAAGTGTCACTGGTTCGTCGATTGCGGCCGCAATCCTTTGTGCAACAACACGTGATCTTTCGCGAAGCCGCCTACTTCTTCTTAAGTTATTTTCTAGTTCGTTGGCTAGCTCAGCGTTAGCGGGTGCAGGGGGCGTGGACATTAGCCTGCATGTGAAAGGGAAGACATTATACAGATAAAAGAGAACATGATAATATAAGAAATAAGTACAATTATTAAATCTATTATATAATATATATATATATATATATATATATATTTATAAGTTATTATTCAAATCTATTTAACTATTTACTCGAGTATTTACTTACTTACATCAGAAAACCGTTTTTATTATCTATTTTTTTAATTTATATTTTTTTAATTAATTTTTTTATTTTCTTTATTTTATTATTATTATTATTATTATTATTATTATTATTTTTTTATATTTTCTTTATTTTATTTTATTTTTTTATTTTTTTTATATATATATATTTTTTATTTATTTATTTATTATTTTTTTTATATATTTTTTTATTATTTTTTTATTATTATTATTTTTTTTAAAGTCGTACATGGTCGTGTGCATCAACCTATGTACAGTTGTTCACAACGTTGTTTTTAAACGAGTATTAATAAATGAATGAATAACAGTTAACTGAGTAAATAAATAAATATAAACAAAAATTAATAAATAAATACATAAATAGGCGGTTCGATTCCGAACACGGCCATCAATGTAAATATAAACAGAAATAAAATAACTGAACTGAAATAAAGAAATGAAATAACTGTACTGGAATAAAATAAATAAATGTAAATGAAATGACTGAATTGAAATACTGAATTAAAGATACTGAAATGAAATATTGAAATGAAATAAATAAATGAATGGTTCGATCCCGAACGCATTAACTGAATTAAATAAATAAATAATTGTTAGTCGAACAATAAATAAAAAGTTAGTATGTTAGTAAGTTAGCGGTTAGTAAAGTTAGTGGTTAGTTGGTTAGTTGTTAGTAAGTCAGAGAAAGAAGAAAAAATACAAATAAATAAAAGTTAGTATGTTAGTAAAGTTAGTGGTTAGTAAAGTTATTAAAGTTAGTGGTTAGTTGGTAGTAAGTCAAAAAAAAAAAAAGTTAGTCAAAAGTTAGTAAATAAAAGAAAACAAATAAATACAAAAATATACAAGTATTCACAGTTTGTACACCGGTAAAATAATAACTCGGATTGTTCCATTAATTTTTCCGTGTTCCCCGGCAACGGCGCCAAAAACTTGGTGTGCTATATATACACATATTATTTACATTGAATTTACACACACACGTGGGTTTTAATATTTATAAAAATGGTCTATACATTAACATTAAAACACACACAACAAATGACAAGTGTATCCCGTCATATATATAGCAAAGTATTGGTAAGAGCCAGATATCGATCCATGGAACACGGGCGTTATAATGTACTAAATCTTTGTCAGTATTTTACCATATAAAAAGGATAGGTGAATGATTGTTTAATTAAGTTATCTAAATTATGACTAAAACATAAATATACTATAGTCTTGTTTCACAAACAACCTAAACATGTTATCTATCATGTATGTCACAAAAGCACATAATCAATTCTCCAATTTTGAGACAACTAGTTACCGGGTCTGGATTCCTAGCATTATGATTCTTTGGAAAGTTAACGCGATGGTCACACGTTAACCACCTCGAATCATTCATTAGCGAGCTATTGATATTTATTCATGTGAACCTTTAAAGATAGATTAGTCATCCGTTAAGAGTTTTCTAACCTCACTTATCAAAGAAAGCAATACCGAGGGTCACAATACAGCCACGAGGATAAGCATTTATGTAGATCATATAACAAATAGTTTCATTATCACATGTCTTAAATACAAATCTACCATGTTAGCAATTTCAGACAAAAACTACTAAACAAGGATCATAAACCGCATGCAAGAACATGTAAATAACACCATACAATTCGTTAGAACTTTTACGTGCAAGAAAGTATTCCTAATCAAAATAAGATATATCTCGTGTAAAATCAATATCCTGGTTCGGTTTCATGATGTAAACAAAAGTCTACAAATAAGTGATTAATCAAGAAATAGTTACCATCCTACTAACCACATATTCATTACCCGAGATAATCAAACATAATCAAGAATTCAACATCAATAAAACATTCATTATATAATCATCAAGATTCAAATAAGAAATAATACTTAAGTTTCAAACAAACAAGATTACAACATAAAGACTATTCAAGAAACAAGATTATAACTACTAATACATAAGATACATTAAACATAGAAATAACATCAGCTCAATACTTGCAAAATGACTAGAATTCATGTTCAAGAACAAGGAATCGAACCATAAACAAGCAAGGAATTGATGGGTTGGATCGGTTATGCTTCCATTCAGCTTTAAGCTTCAAAGTGGCCTGATTAGAACTGCTTCGGAACCCAGAAATCGCCCAGAAATATGGAGAAAAACCCAACCCTTTGATCAGTAGCGAATGCTGCTATTTATAGGCAATTTTCAGTTTGGCACGGCCGTGCGGATCTGGCACGGCCGTGCTAATGTGACATCATCGATTACGTGGCATGCACTATGTTCCGACAAGTGATTAGTGGAGTTGGTGGGTGTCTGGTCAAAAAGTGGCACGGTCGTGCCACCGAGTCGCACGGTAGTGCCGTTCCTCATGATCTTCATGTTGGTCTCGGCTTTGGGTGTTGCACGGTAGTGCCAATCGTGGCACGGTGGTGCGGCTCGGGTAGATCAGTGGCACGCCTGGTCGCACACCCAGTGCTTCCGAGAGATATTGCTTGATTTGGCATCGGCACGGTAGTGCCGCTGGTGGCACGGTAATGCCGTTCATTAGAAATGTTGGTTAGAAGGCTTGATTTGGCATCGGCACGGTAGTGCTGCTGGTGGCACCGTAGTGCCGTTCATTAGAAATGTTGGTCAGAAGGCTTGATTTGGCATCGGCATGGTAGTGCCGCTGGTGGCACGGTAGTGCCGTTCATCAGAAATGTTGGTCAGAAACCGTGGTCAAGCCTTGGCACGGTCATGCTTCGGGTGGCACGGTAGTGCGGCCCGAGAATCAGTCGGCACTGGCTGTTGCACTGGTAGTGCTTCCGAGATCGAACGATCGACACGGTAGTGCCGATGGATGGCACGGTGGTGCCACACCTGGCAGTTATCAGAATTTTGCCCGTTTCATCAGAAATGCATCAGAATTTGTCCGTTTTCATCAGATTTTTATTTTGTTCTACGTTTAAGACCTGAAAATATAAAAGTACCGAATTTGGTACCTAAATGTTGCGATTTCGGTCAAACACGCTTAAAACGGAAGTGTTTTGGGGTATAAAAACATGTATAATTTAACGTATATCACTCACCCACCACCACCGCCACCGCTACCGCAGCCGCAACCACAGGGGGTACCTCAGTACCCTCAACACGTTCTGTACGACCAACTCCCACCAGCTGTGGTGTTTGCATTACAATAGATGGAAGGCCGGCAGCAGGCGCGGATAGACGTCAATCATGCCCGTACTGAGGCCCTTCTCATGCGGGCGATCCAGGGCGATATATAGGCGACTATCGAGCGTGGTTGACCCCATTGCCGACACCGACGTTGCCGCCTCGCCCTGGATAGGATCTGGGGTCATCCGGCGCGACTCAGGATCCGGGGCCCTCAGGCATGACTCAGGAGCGGTTTAGGATTGTTGTACTTTTTTTGTATTTTGACTGTTTATGTATTTTGGACGATGTCATGTATATATACAAACTTATTATATAGTAAAATTTGCAGTTTCAGTTTATTTATATTTGTAATTGTTTATTTTGACTGTTTAGATTGGTTTGCTTAGTTACGATATGAAACGATACGATACAAGGATGATACGATATAACACGACACGTCACGATAAAATATAACAAAGTAAAAAATGTGATACGATACGTCATGATACGCTATCGTACGACACGTCATGATAAAATATATTTAAAGTTAAAAATGTGATACGATATGTCACGATAAAATATAATAAAGTTAAAAATGTGATACGATATGTCACGATAAAATATAATAAAGTTAAAAATGTGATACGTGTAACGCCTCGCGTTTTGAAACCTTCCTAATATAGAAAGATTATTTATACTTCTGTTTTTGAGAAACTTATGTCCGTATCGTATTCGTAATTCACTTCCGACTTCGTAGTTCGTAACTTTAATCATGATAAAACTTGATCATCTTGTTTAAATTATACTTCGATTAATCATACTCGTTTATACATTCCATTCATATACTTAACTGATACATATTCGTGATTCTCATAAACACGTACTTATTTTACGAACAAACCCTCGTAAATACGTTATATGTATATATATATTATACTTACACATATTTAAGTTTATATTTACAATACCTAATCTATATTTTTTATACTTATTAATACTTAGATATATGGTGATTATAAATAAAATACCCCAAATATACGTAATAACAAACTACAGGGACCATTATTGTCAAATAAAACAAAAAGTTCTCGGCGGAACTCGGCCGCGACTTACGGAAAGATCACATCCCGCTTCAACTACCCGCGGGAAGGGTTGATCCGGAGAAAATCGTGAACAGCTCACCCATTGGTCCATTTTTGAGCCTCAACTCCCAACTAACTCACTTTAATTCACTCCCAACTACTAACCCTAATCCCCCACTATATATACACTCATTCTAACACTCTTTTCCACTGTACCAACATCAAAATCACTCTCTAATCCTCTCCAAACACTCAATAATTTCCGATTTAGGTAGAAAACATTCAAGTTTTAAAGTGAGTTATAACTCACTTCTTCCTTCATTTTCTACTTGTTTCTTCTTCTATCTCACTTGGATAACCTCTAGGAAGGTTTTCACAAGTTTGTCATGGCAAACTAAGGTGAAACCTCACCATATTTGAGGTCCAACGTAAGATAAATTTTCTGTTTTTGTTCATGTTATTGTAACTTCATTTTCTTCAACATTTCTTCATCATTTCTTCTTCCACGAAGCTTGGAACACCTCTAGGAATGTTTCCACAGCTTTACCATGGTAAACCAAGGTGGAACAACACCACTTTGTGGTCCAAACCTTCTGTTTTGGAAGAAACTTGGTTAACTTTTACAAAACTTAACCTTTTATGCTTGAATCTTGTACCTAGCAACCTCCTAAACCCATCAATGGTTGTGGAACTTGTTAGAGTCGATTCTTACAAGTTTAGAGGTACAAACAAACTCTAAACTTTCTGTTTTATTAGGGGTTAATACAACCCACAAGTGTTGAAGTCACATAAGTTTACCATAGTTCATATGGTGAGACTTATGTTTGATGCAAGTGTGAACTTTGGATGCTTTGGCAATCCTAACTTGATTCCACACCTCACTTGATGTTTATATTTGATAATCCAAGTAGCTTTCTAGTTTCAAAGTAGCATAACCCCGTCTATCCTCCAACACTTAGTTAACTCTTTCCATGTTGTGGTGGTTCACTCGGGTTAAGACTTTCTTGGCTACTTAATAATGTACTAGTTAGTTTATTTTATTCCTTGTTATTCATGACGTTCCGAATCATCCTTGTGATGATTTGCGTAGTGGTGAATCATACAAAGAGGAAAATCCTCCATGCTTGACTTACATGATAATATATGACAATCTATGATGGACTTAGCTTAGATTATTAATATAACTATATAAATATACATATATATGAACTTGGCCAAGTTTGTGATAATAACTTGTGGTTATTCATCATAAACTAAGGCTAACTTATCTACGATTCTAAGTCACTCGTTGTAGATTCTAATGGGCAAACTAGGACCCATGAAATCACATACAACTTAGTGTCACTACGAGTACTTAGACTAGATAATACTTTTATGAATACATACCTTTTGTACTTTAAATTCTAAATCCCGAATCTAACCACTCCATAAACATCATGTAATCTTACCATTTACTCCTTATTCATAAACAACTCGTCACTCATGGATAATCGGAAGGCTTTGCAATACTGTGAGTATACTCGACACCATTTTACTGTTTTTATACTTTTTGGGTGCATCATGTTTACATATACAAAACACACTCAACATACATACTTTTATGCAATCATACAAATAATCCAATACATGCTTACTAATATGTTAGGCTTGATTCTTGATTTTGGGTGATTCTTATGTGATGAACTTGTCATTAACTTCGTACGAGCCCCTCCTTAACATGTATAGCGCTATAGAACTAACGCACCGCCCGTGAACGAGAGGTCATGTTAAGTTTCTTTATACTTGCGGTAATCAGAGGGTTGACTTGTAAATCGCATGCCAGTTTTACGTTAATCTTGATAACTAGGTTTGCCATGTGGATTGTTTATTTTTTATACTTATATGCTAGTACTTCAAAACATGTATACTCGCTAATACTTTTGTATTGAACTATACTTTAAAACATGTTGCATGATTATGAAGATGATGATGATGGACGGAACTTAGTAGGATGCCTAGAAACACACTTTAAGCTTTTAGACTTGTTGTAATGTAATTCATTTTGTTTCAACTTGTTGTATTCGATTTCAAATAATGTAATTGATTCTTTTAGCAATGAAATGAAATTTATTATTAAATACTTGTCACAATTTAGTGTTATAAGTAATGAGCAATCTATTTCGTCTCACTCCTATGTTTCCGCCATCGGTTGGGGTGTGACAATACGATACGTCAAGATACGCCATAATACATCACGATAAAATATGAAAAAAAATTATAAATGTGATACGATACGATATAATACGATACGTAACGATAAAAATATAATAAAAGTTATAAAACCCATTAAAACAATAATACCCAACAATAAACACCAATAATCAAACCCAACACACCAAAAATCAACCTAAAAAACACAGGTCTACAATACGGATCGTATAGGCCTATACGATCCGTATAAACCAACCGCCAGACATACATTGACTTTGTCAGTCTGCCATGTTTTAACTTTATCGAATACGAATCATATATGCCTATACATCCATATTAAAATGTCAAAGTATGGTGATAGATTCAGCGGTGTGCGTATAGAATCTCCCTTTATAAAAAGCACAATGATTTCATAAAGTACGCATACAGAAACACAATGATTTCATAAAGTACGCATTGATTTCACAAAGAACACACAAATCAATCGTACCTGAAACAAAATATATTTTAAACCGTACTCGATTTCAACACTTTTTGGACGACATGGTATTAAAATTTTAATTTTAAAACCATAAGACCAATACCGAATTAGATTTCACCACTCACAAACCCAATTAATTTACTCATAGTTCTACTTTACTTCATGGTTCACAGCGAGACTCAAATCCTCGACCTCTAGGAGAGGGGCATAATTTAACACCACCAAGATACTATTGGGCACTAAATGCCCTTTGTAGAGAATACCTTAATTAATCTTCAAACTTGCATGGCACACGGCACACCAGAATCTATTTCAAACACACATAAGCCTACAAACGAAAAGTGGTCAACGACTCAATACATGTTCGAGTTCTCAAGTTCTTTGGAGCGTTTACAAGGTTGTTGGAGTGTAGAAGGAAATCAATGATGGAATGTTTATAGGGAGATATGGGTGTTTTAAGTATGTTATATCTTTGTTATGTTTTGAAATAACAACAATGATAATAGAATGATTATTATTATTAATAGAAAAAAATTGAATCCTTTTAAATGACCAGCTACCAACCGGTTTTATATTTCCTTACTCCGACTAATAACATGTATGGTGTATACCTTTTTTATGCAAGTTTACTCTACAAAATAGGGGATGAGAAGGGGACAACAAAAATCACAAGACTACAAGGGGGTAGCAAAACCATATTTACCATAAAGTTAAAAAACTTTTGGTAAAAACAGACCCGGTAACCTGCCAAAACTAAGTACCGCCTCCCAATATCCGTCTCATATCTCTCTCTATTCCTTGACATATTTACAAAACATGTCTTCTCAGATTAGGACTTGTTATTTGTTACTTGTCTTTACGGTGTTAGATGGATAGTACACGACATCCAATATTTTACACTAAAAAAGTCAAAAATTTCAGTAAAATTAACACTACAAGCAAAAAATCAGTGGGGGCCAGGACATCCCCCAACCACCATGAGGCCCACGACGAAATCAACCCAAAAATTTGTTTCAGACGCATGATCTCAAATGCGGCGACATGAGTTTTTGCGAGTTGATACAAACACCGTCGGTCTAACATGAAATTTTATATTCTATTATTTTTTGTATATTAATAATCTAATATTACAAGTTTTATACAAACAATACAAACTAATTAAAATAATCATGTTAAAAGTATAAACACGTGTTTAACTTTTTGTATAATATTAATATCCATCCAGTTTAAGCAATAACATAAATGATAAAACACATTTTGCTAGAAAAAAAATTCAAAATTAATGGCTTACACATATCAACTTGGAACCCATCAAGTGAACTCAAACAAGATTTTCTTAGTTAAAAACATGTTAGTAGTTTTGACCTGAAATCGACCTAATCTATGTCAACTTCCCTCTCCCCTTCCTATTTTGCATTCAAACATTAGGGGTGCTCCTCACACGGAAAATGGTAAACATTTTTTTCTAAATAAAAAATAAATGTGTGATTAGTTGGAAGAGAGTGGGGCCACCATTAACTCCCTCTCTCTCCTCTCTCTTCTCTTCCCACATCGGTGACTAGTCACCGTACTCACCACTCATCACTCACCGAAAACATGGCAGGGGCGCCTCCCCGATCGGCAAACATACTCACCGAATGGTGCCCCTTCCACCCTTATATATTCACATCCTTGTCTTAATTAACATGCATAATTCAGTATAAACTTTTTTATAGGTTAGTTTTCTACATTTTCATTTCCTTCTTATTTTTCAGTAACCTTTTATACCTTATTTTAGGATGCTTCATTAACAGGCATAATTCAGTTAGCTAAGCTTCTGAAATACCAAAGTCCGTAAAAGATTAAGAGCCCATAAAATTAACAGGTTGGTCACAACTTTATGGATTTGGCCTGCAGCGTTCGGATTGGGCCCTTTTTTTATGTTTTAGTCGAAATTGGGTAACATCAAGTTAAAAAAAAAACACAAAGTTATTAAAACTGAACACTAATAAATTGCAAACCCGTACGAGCATTGGCGAAGCCACGCCCCCCCGAATTTTCCCGAAACTGGGGGGGGGTGACAACCTATATACCTATACGAAAGTACTATTCATAACACTACGCATCGAGAAGTTCGGGGGGTTGGGCGACCCCCCCCCCCCAAGCCCTTCTATCCTGCGCCAATGCGTACGAGAATCTTGATCGCAGCTTGAATCCTTGAACAAATCTTTTCTTTTCTGTTCGTAGAACTCGTACCCGTCGAATGCCTCTTGGTACTTCTGCTGTCCAACTTGTTGATCCCCCTAACCAACTGCCGCCTATGTTTTTATATAATGGTCTCCTCGTTTGCGTTTTGATGTTGCAGACTTGCAGCCCAACTGATGTTGTCGAATAGGGATTCTTTTTTAATCCACTATAGCACATGTTCCAAAGCCCAATAAAAATAAACAAAACAATACCCCCTGATCGTGGATGTGCAAGCATGGTGGCCTTTTTGGATGTTTGCGGCCCACTTCTGATGTTGTCAAGAATTAACATGGCTGGAGAATCTATACTATCTATTAAAGGAGCTTAGAGCATGACCTCACTTTGCTTATGTGTCATGATATTAGGTATGCCACATAGGCTGCCACATAGATTCCGCTGATGTCATAAATCCGATTTTTTTTAATCTGAAAGTATATACAAATCAGTTTTTTAAATTTGAAAATTATGTTTTTTTTAGGAGGGAATTTCAAAAATCAAATTCAAAATTCAAAATTCAAATGGTAATTTTAATCTTATTCTCTCTCAATCAAATATAGTCCAACTCATTTTCAAAATTCAAAACATAATCTTCACACCTCTCTCTCTCTCTCTTCAACTCAGAAGAACATCTTCGATCCAGTTGTTCAGAAATACGATGCTGCTTGAACAACATTCATTCACCATCACTACTAGACAAAATCTGCTGCTGCTTGCAACCGTACACCGGTGGCGGTGCTTCGATAGAGGAAGATGGTGATGGTGGTGGTGGTCTGAAGAGGAACTATGACGGTTGTGGTCTTGTGATGGTTGTGGTTCAAGCCACAGGGCGGCGGCTAGGGTTCCACCACTACAAAACCCTAGAAAAGTCTTCAGATCTCGAATCCCAAAAATCATCTCATCCAGGTTTCTTTTGAGATTCTTTGATTGTTACGATGTTGGTTTTCTTGATTCAAAGTCATATGATGTTTGAAATCTTATTACAGCTTCGAGTTCTTCACTTTTTCCTCTCTTAATTTTACTTTGCTGTATGATTTTCGGTTAGTTAGTTACTTTGAGGTGAATAGATTACTTGATTTCTGTATATATATTTTACTTTGTTGTATGATTTTCGATTAATTCGTTACTTTGAGGTGAAACAGTTACTTGATTTCTGTATATATATGTATGTATATCTATCTCTTTCTCACACACACACAGGCACGCAGTTTGATTTTGTTTTTGTGGATGTATCGCTCGGCTGTTTGCTGCTTTAAAGTGTAGTTCGTTGTGAAGTTTTGTTAATTGATGTGTTTTACATGATTTACGGTGCTGTATCATGCTGTGATTGTGTAGTTTTTGCTTGCTTTGCTATTGATTTTAGGTTTTTGATGCATTTTTGGTTGTTTTTGCAGGTGAATTGAGTAACAGAGTGAGAGGATGAAAACGAATGATGACGTCTGACGGTAATAATATTAAGTATTAGCAGAAATTAAGCTCATGTGTGTAGATTGTAAGTTGTAGTCCGGTTGTGTGTCTGTACATGACTGTTAGTTGTAAAATTACAAGAATAATCACTATTGACTTCAAAACTTCCAACATAAACAAAAGTGCTGGCTCAGCCTTCGCTTTCGTTGAAAGTCTATGCTAAGCTGGTATTTTTTTTCCCAAAAAGTTCAAAAAGTGACGGCTTAGTTGGCGCTTTCGTAGGAAATCGGTGGCTCAGCTGATGCTTTTGTCAGAAATCAATGGTGGTGGAAAGCAGAAGAAGAAGGTCAATTTTTTAAATATTTTATTTGATTGTTAATGTGATTATATACTTTATTAGTTTTTACTGCATTTTGTGTATGTTATATGTAATTTGGAGATTAGATAGTAGATTATGGTTCTAATTGAATGCATTTGCGATCTGAAACTAAATCTCCCTTAATATTAGGAAACACATTTTGATGTATGATGCGAACCGATAACCTTTCAGTTAGGATCATCTTTGTTAATATGTGATGTAATCAATGTTTAAGTGACCTTAGATTCAGTTAGTGTTCTTTTAACTTAACTAATTTGTGTCTGGTTAAAGAGCATTGCGTAATTATTGATTTTATCAGTGTTTTAGTAGGTTTAGATAAGGGTTAAGTGGTTTAGATTTGGTTTTTGTTGATATGGATTTGAGAGATTTGTGTTCACTTCAGTTTTCGGATTAATTTATTATCATTTTGATTAGGATTAAATCGTAATGAAGATGAATAAGATTGATTCGTACTAACATTATTGAAGTTGATTGCTATATAAATGATGAAGAGTGTATGTGTAGCTAGGGAAATCGATCACAAGGTATGTACTTCTTTGTTCTATATGTATTGATTTGTGTTCACTTCAGTTTTCGGATTAATTTATTATCATTTTGATTAGGATTAATGGATTAAATTTGTAATAACTAATTATTTTTGTTAACATTTTGTTTAAGATTACTCACAGAGGCTGGAAAGATCATGCGCTTCAGTTTGCATCCATTAGGGTATATAAACATTTCTTTTCCAATTGGTGTTGCATTGATATTATTGTATTTGAGGCTTACGTTACATTTTGCATTTTTTTCAACAATATCTTTGACCATTAATGACTTAAAAAATGCTAAAAAGTTTTTATATATGTTACCTGACCCATGAGGGACACCCATGACTGATAAAACGATTATTTTCGGCAATGCAATTCGAAGGAAAAGAGTTAGGGGTGGTTTATCTTTTCCATCTCTTCTCTCCGCTTTACTAATTTTTTTTTTATTATATGTCCGTAAATATGTTAAACGTTGGTTAATCAAGATGCCTCTATCCTAATATGTATTTTGTGAGACTGAAAGGGATCATAATATTATTGGACTAATCATGTTTGTTTTACATATGAAACGCTGAAACGCTGGTGCAAAAGGAAACTTTGCGTACAAGGGTCTGCAGTTCGAATTTGGTTGAGTCTTTGAGGTAGTTTTAGTTAATCAATTTAAAATTTTATTCTTAAAGTTCTATTTTAGGTTAAGATATTGAGCTTTTATTATGTTTTTCATTTGGAAAACAGTTCTAGCTACTATTAGAGTGTCTAAAAAGAAGTAAATACGTGCACAGAACTGTTGTTATTTTTGTAAGAAAGTCAACATAATTTGCATTTTAGAAATATTATGTTTGACATAAAAAATTCAAAGCTCAAAATCTTGAAAATGTTTTTTTTAAACGAGGGATTATTGGTACTGTATGTCACTTGGCATAATCTACAAAGGGTAAATTTGAGGTTTTGCTTTCAATGAAGAAGCGAAGTACTGAAGCATATTATTGAGATGGTAACTATGCAAAAATCATGACAAGGGGGTAAAGGGTAATTTTTCCTTTATATAACTTGTCTAAAGAAGAAAAAGACTACATTTTATACACAACATTTTGAAATGGAGAGCGTTGCATATTTCATTTGATGGGGGATGTGCTATTTCTTGATTCTTATAGATATTGTTTTGTTTTTAATAGGCGAAACAAGTGTCGATAAGGCGTGAAATTCTCCTTATAGATTTTGTCACGCCATCAAAGCTTGTGGTTGATTTCACTTTTTTGGGGGAGTTATCATGTGTAAAGTTGTAAGTATTGTCTCCTCATATTATATGTTGTTTTTATTAGTTCATTTGTTATATAAATATTATGGTCTCCTATGACGCCAGGTGCATAACTATAGAAGAAATGTAGCAAGCTATATGCAAAGACTTATTTCGAGCATTGTTGAAAACTTCTATATTGCTATAATGTATTCATCTTTTTCACATTTTTTCTATATATAGGTTTATGAAGTGAAAATTTCCTTTGTGCATGTAGGTTTTTTTTTTTTTACCTTTTATAAGCCGAGTCTAAGTTCAAGCTTAACTTATTTCGAGCTCTGTTCATAAGTAATGTTAAAAACACAAGTTTATATAGAATTACCACCAAACTTAACTTATGCATGGCAACTTATGAGCAGGTCAAGGCTGCCATCATATATTAATTTGTTGTATATTATTAATTTTTTTCTACTAACTCTGCCAATGTTCTAAATTAACTTTGGAGTGCATTTTTGTTGTAATTTAGGGAGTAATGAGAAGGCAAACTGAAGGGTATTTTGGGATATGTGTGGCTCTTCGTCTAGAGGTTAGTTATTTATTCTTTGTTATTTTTTTTTGAAGCATACTTTTGTAGTAAAAAGTACATTTTTGTATAATGATGTGTATCTGTACATATATTGTAAGCTTATTGGATTCAATTAATCAAATTAAATGTGAAGTTAGCATGCTTCTCTAGAAGCCCATCGTTCAAGCCCCTTTTGAAATTCGTTTTGGTTTCAACTTTTTAAACCAAAACGATGATTTGGATTTTTGAACAGTATCTAATTAGTTGAATATTGACAGATTAGGTGGATTTACGGTTCTGTGATGGAAGATATTCTTACAGGATTCAAGATGCATGCACGTGGTTGGCGATCGATATACTGTATATCACCTAGACCAGCCTTTAAAGGTTCTGTACCTATAAACCTGTCGGATTGTTTAAAACAAGTGCTCAGATGGGCTTTAGGGTCGATTGAAATCCTGTTCAGCAGACATTGCCCAATTTGGTATGGTTATAGTGGAAGACTAAAATGGCTCGAATGTCTTGCGTACAGAAACACAGCCATTTATCCCGTCACCGCAATTCCGCTTCTGGTCTACTGCCGAAATTTAAAGCAAGTAATAGCAGCCCGTCGTTTACTTCTATCGAGAAATCAGGACATATCGATCCAGGAGGGCATCATGGAGGATCATATCTTCTATTGACCAGAAGAAAGAGAGCCGTGGGAATGAAGATCATGTCAAGCTAATTAAGTACTATAGGGCGAGAAACGAGACCGAACTAAGCAAAATTTATGACGGATCATATGTTTAACATTGTTTTATAAAAATATGTAACTAAACACAAAGAATTTAAATAATATATTATAATATGTTTTTTAGTATTTGATTTCGATCGTTATTAGAACAAACCCGTGTATTCACACGGGTGTACACCTAGTTAATAATAATTGGGTAACACTTCATACATTACTCGAACTCATAAACCCGATTCAAGTTCACTGGCACACATCCTTTCCTCGCCTTCTGTTTACAAAACCATGAGATCCATCAGATCCCATTTTCGAGCTCTCATCACCCCTCACCAACGAACCATCTCCACATCTTCTTCCGAAACCCTTTCAAGAACCCCAAACCCTGAAAAAACTTTCTTCAAATCCCATAACAAACATGAAGAAGCCATTATCAACCTATGCCAGAAATCCCGTTTAAGAGAAGCAATTCAAGTACTTGATCGTATTGAACACCCATCTTCATTAATCTATTCTAATCTTCTTCAGCTTTGCGTTCAACAGAGAGCCCTTGAAGGCACCAAAAGGGTACATTCGCATATAAAAAGATCAAATTTTTTGCTTGGGGTGTCTAGTTACAATCGAATTATAGATATTTATTGTAAATGTGGGAGTTTGGTGGATGCACGTAAGGTATTCGATGAAATGCCTGAGAAGGATTTGTGTTCTTGGAACACAATGGTGTCTGGGTATGCGAAAGCTGGACGGTTAAAAGACGCACGCAACCTGTTTGATGAAATGCCTAAACGAGATAATTTTTCTTGGACTGCAATCATTTCGGGATATGTTCGCCACGGGTTTCCTAATGAAGCGTTGCGGTTGTGTAGAGCAATGTTGAAGGACTACAATGTTAGGTGTAATAAGTTTACGGTTTGTAGTGCGCTTGCGGCTTCTGCTGCGACTCAATGTTTAACAATTGGGAAGGAAATTCATGGTCATATTGTGCGAACGGGGATCGATTCTGACGCAGTTGTTTGGAGTGCTTTGTCGGACATGTACGGGAAATGCGGGAGTTTAGATGAAGCTAGACACATATTTGATAAAACGTCGGATAAAGACATTGTTACATGGACAGCGATGATCGATAGATATTTTAAAAGCGGGAGGCGGGACGAAGGGTTTCTCCTGTTCTCGGAGTTGCTAAAATCTGGAAATAAACCGAACGAGTTTACATTTGCTGGGATATTAAACGTATGCGCACTTTATAATCTGGAATCCTTAGGTCGACAAGTACACGGGTATATGGCGCGTATCGGGTTTAACCAATCTTCATTTGCAGCAAGCGCTCTTATTCATATGTATTGTCGGTGTGGGAACACAGAGATTGCGGATAGAGTGTTTAAGTGGGTACCAAACCCAGATTTAGCTTCATGGACTTCGCTAATCAACGGGTATGCTCAAAACGGTCAACCCGAAGAGTCTTTAAAGTTATTTGAAGCGCTACTCGAGTCCGGAACTAAGCCGGATCATATAACATTTGTCGGTGTTCTTTCGGCTTGTACACATTCCGGGTTGGTTGATAAAGGACTCGAATATTTTAATTCGATAAAAGAAAAACACGGGTTAGCTTATACCATTGATCACTATGCATGTGTGGTTGATCTTCTTAGTCGATCAGGCAGATTTAATGAAGCGGAAGACATTATTAAGAAAATGCCGATGAAACCTGACAAGTTTTTGTGGGCGTCTTTACTCGCTGGATGTAGAATTCACGGGAATCTCGATTTGGCAAAACGAGTGGCTGAAGCGTTGTTTAAGATAGAGCCGGAAAACGCAGCTACTTACGTCACGCTTTCCAACATTTATGCAGCGGCTGGTAAATGGGCTGACGTGGCGAAAATCCGGAACTTGATGGACGTTAACAAAGTGGTGAAGAAACCCGGACGAAGTTGGACCGAAATTAAACGAAAAGTGTATACGTTCTTGATGGGAGATACATCAAACCCAAGATTAAACGAAATCCACGAGTTATTAGAAGAACTGCAAAGAAAGATTAGGGAAGAAGGTTATGTACCGAAGACCGATTATGTGCTTCATGATGTGGAAGATGAGCAAAAGGAGCAAAACTTGTCGTATCATAGTGAGAAACTTGCTATTGCGTTTGCGATTCTTGTTACGCCACCAGGGACTTCGATAAAAGTATTTAAGAATTTGAGGACTTGTGTTGATTGTCATACGTTTATTAAATACATGTCTAAAGTTGTTAGTAGGAAAATTATCGTTAGAGATTCGAGTAGGTTTCACTGTTTCGAAGATGGGAGTTGTTCATGCAAAGACTATTGGTGAGATTGTAATAGTTAGTTTAGTCGATAGTAGTCAAACTATAGACTGAGGGTGAGATAAACAAACTTAACTACTGTTTGAATGGTTGTTAAGTGGTTGAAACTGCATCTTGTTGATTTTCTTTGTTGGTCTTTGAAAGCCATTGTTAAGGAAACCTTATACTCATACAAATTAATCAATGGATGGAACAAAGTTGTTAATAAGGCTCTGGACATTGGTCATAGTGATTTTCTTTGTTTAAGTTGGTGGAGAAACGGACAATTAGGATGAAAGTTTTTAAAGATGACCAATTTGTTGAAGTTAAGAACTCATTCTACCAATTGTTTCGTTCACCAAAAAACAAAGACTTGGTATTTATCTTACTACTGGAATTTCATAAATTATATGTTACTAGTGGGAATGCCCGCGCGTTGCGGCGGTGTCCTAACTGATATCAGATTCATTTATGACGTCTATTACGAACCACATCCCATTCCGGGTTTCTAACATTTTATTCCATTCAATAAAAAATAGACGAAGAACCTATAAGGTCACAAGCATGCAAAGAAAATCTACAATTTCAATATAAAGAGTTAGATTTATTATAAACCATAACAAATTTTCATCAAAACATCGAAAGTAGGTTTATTTACAACCGGGTGATCAAACCACCATTGCCACAGCCACAACAATATTGATGCTACTGTTGTAAGCAAAACTCTTTCCATCTTTGCAGCTTGCATTCACCACAGGGTGTTGAGCAAGGGCAATTGCAGCAGCCTTAGCTATCAAAGCAGTCATGGTCACACCCTTAGACTTAACCTAAATATTCACAACCAACCGATGGTTCAATCAAACTACCAGATCATAAAACAAGTATACACATGGTCAGTCATACCAGGGTAACCAACGAAAACGTCGGCACAGACAAACTCTCCATCTCGACGACGCGGTCAGCCATTTTCTCGAAACCAACATCACATCTGACGAAGACGAATCGTCTCCCTTGAAGAATCTTTGACGTGTCATCTTCGAACTAATCCTGTTGACAAATAGCATCTAGTCACCCCATCTAGCATAATCATACATAATATAGAGAGATGGATGATCGAATGATCTAATCTACCTGCAAAAGCATGGTTAACTTGCTATCTCTGAACGACACGTGAGAATCACCGTTGGCAATCGACTCCACCACTCTCTTCAACGCCGTATTACCCTGATTAATCTTTGCTGTCCGCAAATTCAAAATAATTAATACAACACGTCTTTCATGTTATAGAAATTTTGTAGCTAACTACCTGCATTTTAGCTTCGAATCCAATTTGACCAGCTTGTTCGATATTTTCAGACCCAGCCATATTGACGACAAGCATTAGCCGTCCTCCGACAGTTGGGACGTCAAGAATTATCTGCACACAAAATTTATTCAAGCCATTTTTCATAATTAAAACTTGAAAAGCAACAAGAGGTTCAAACAAACCATGCAGTGACTCCTGGAGCTTCTTTCATTGCAAGATGTGCTCTTGATAATTCTACGCTTCTCGACCTTTTGAATCTCTTTTGATATTTTTCCTGCCTCGGTTCCTGAGATGAAAGTGGCATTTTTAGCCTTCTTCCCCATAACTTCCAACTTAACCTACAATTTACAAAGGTAAAGAATTGGTAAACCAGAATCACAGAACAACAAACTTGAAAGAAAACCGCATGCAATGACCGACCCGTAACTCGGGTATTTATAGGACCACTCTAATTATTATTCCTACTATAACTCACGAAAAAATAACTATTTAAAATTCAAACATCAAAGACTCATAACCAACTTGTTTGAATCTTTATCCTAATCCATCCGACGCGTGAATAAAGTCAGCCCAACAACAAGCGACCATAGATACCTCAGTAAAAATTAAGGTAATTGATAAAGAGTAACTAAGAGAACTAACTATTCTATGTCAAAAGGAAAAATGAGTGAGCTTGAATTCTAAAAATCAATTTCTTTGGGTGAGGGTCTAGTGTGTCAGATGCTTTGCCCATCTTTTTTTGTTAAGGTGCCATCCTTTTTGTTTCGACAAATGAAAAAAATGTATGTTTTATAATGTATAGTGGGATTCTCTACGTTTCGCGGAGAGCTTTTGGTATGGGTTCATCTCATTACAGTAACACTACGATATCGGTACTCGATATAGCAATCGACGAGTATTTTATATCAATCGAAAACTATAAAACGAATGATCGTACACTTCTAGTTTCGTTCAGTCGGTATCAGTTTGGCTGACCAAGGTATTGGTAAGGTACCAACACTTAATATAAGTTACGATACCAAAAATACTCTATTGCAAATACAATTATGTGTTCAACGGATTTTGTATCATCACGTTGAGAAAACCATAAAAAGAATTATGGTATTGGTACCGAAGTTTATTGATTGGTATTCATTCTGTTTGTGACCATAAAAGAAAGCATCATATAAAAGATCATTTAATTTGAAGTCATTTGTAGTAATTTGAGGAGCTAATGAAAATTCCTTTACTCGGTCTATCCAGAAGTGAGTTTATAAACTTTATTATACTACGCAAAATCATTAAACCATTTCCAAGTATTGGGCCTCGCCCTAAGTAGATGAAACGAAAAGAAATTGAATGGTAAAAAATCTTGTCGAATAGTAAAAAAGACCACGCCGTCAACTTCGAACCGACGTAATCTTTAAAAAGCTAGTCGCCAACCAACCGAGCTATGGCTGGTGCCGGCATAGCCTTTTAAGTAGTTATTGTGGGTTAAGCCTGCCGCTTTGCTTTTGTTTAAGGACCTCTTAGAGATTGCTTATTGTAAATCCTTATCTAAACACTTTTGATTAAACACCGAAATTCTACTCAAAACGGTTAATTATAAATAAACAGAAAACAGTTATGATAAGCAAATAACAAACACCCCTAATTTGATGAATCAGTAGCCAAACACAAAATAATAAAAAAGTGCCAAAATCAGCCAAACTGTTTATAATAGACGATCAATCACCTAACTCATAGATCTGAAAATCTGTAGATTGATATTTTATACCCAAATCAAAAAGGAACAAACATGGAAGAACAAATTTAGAAAAAAAAAAACAACTTTAATCAAAATCTCAACAAATTAGTCAATTTTTTAATAATCTTGAAAGCTATTCCACAGTCAAATTTTTAATAATCTTGAAAGCTATTCCACAAAATTATGTATTTCCCCCACAGTGATAATCAACCATCTATGAAACAAGATGTAAACATAAAACCATAACAAATTCTTTAAAATTATGTTGAACAACTTTCACTATGAAACCAATAACAAAAAACAGTAATATCTTTAAATTCTTGAAACCCTAAGCGTCAAAGGTCAAAGCTTTATTATTACCTTTACATGACATGATAACCAACCCTCCCAGAACTGAAAATGGGTATACCAACAAAGAAGAGCCACATAATTCTTGTTCTTAATCTCCTCAGAATCATCATCTTTTTCAGGCTAAAAGATTTTGCTCATAGTTGCTGTGAATCATTAGTTTCAATTACACACGCATCTATCTATCTTACAATTGACAGATCACATGGGTAAAACCTCATATGATCATATTAAAAAAACATGAAAAAAGTTGAGAGAGAGATGAGGGATGAAAGACTCACACCTGCTCCTAAATGTGTGTTTGTGATAAATAGTTAGCACAGACGGAGGGGTTTAAACAATAACAAAATTTGTTTCTTTTCATCTCACTACCCAAGCCCTAAACCCATAGGTAATCATCAGGGAAGAATAAAAAACAAAAAAAAAATCAAAAGAAGAAAAAAAACAAACAATATGTAACTTAAAATAACAACAAAAACCAAAAATTAAGCATAAAACGAAGAACACAATCTATGTAAAAGTTGGATGGGGCAAAATTGGAGTAAACAAATACCTTTTTCGCTGACTCAGGTTTAACCATCGACAAAGCACGCTGAGCACCTGCAGTGAAGAACAAAATCAATCTACAATACAACTCATCAAGCAAAAAAGCTACCGGAAGATATGGTACGATTTGGGGTACCGTATAAGAACTGGATAGCCGATTATAAACAAATCGGTTTTGAAACTCACCACATTCAATTGGGGATTGCTAAGGGTCATGCGAATTGAATGGAGACTGGATTCGATTAGAACATGAAGACTGATTGTATAACAAGTTGAATCGTTGTACCCTACTAACAATTAATACTCCTCCGTCTTTCGATTTCTTTCCTTGTCCTCTTTGTCTCTACACTTTCCTGGTCATTGAGTAGGGTAAGTGAAAGGCACTTCAATGATCTGGACAATTAACACAGGAGACGATTTCTCAATTTTACCCTCTAAGCGTCTTAAAAGTTTGTTCACTTTACAATTCTAACCCCTCTCAAAAGGCTTTGGCTTGTTTATACATACTGCTTCATGACTTGTACCTATGGCAAAATTACCAAAAGGGTAAAAAACCCAGTTCTCTTAATAATGTATAGTGGAAATGCCCGCGCGTTGCTGCGGGGTACTTAAGTTTTTGTGACGTACCAATTTTATGTACCTTAAATTGTATCTATTTTGTAGGTCAAGCGGGTCATGTTTGAGTTGGGCGTAAATGAACTTAATTGATTAAAATTCAACAACTCATTTGAGAAGGTAACATAAAAAACTATTCTTTATAAGTTTAGCCTAATCGTCACGCGTTTGTGTCACGTTTAACCCTTTCAAAACATGACCATAACTTAAAAACCTCGTTTTAACACCTGAGATACAGATGTATGTTGATTATTTTCCAAAGTTTTGGTTGGTGTGTAAGAATAGGATGAGTTTTGTAATTAGTCAATGAGATAATTACTTTATGCATTATTAATAAAACATTGATTTTATGCATTATTACTAAAACGTTGATTTGTTTTCTATTTAATGAATTACACATTATAGTATTATACATTTAAATAAGTTTAAGAAAAAAAGATACAGTTTCTAGTTCTAATCAAAACAGGTAATTTAATTATAGTTCTGAATTGTTTAGAAGTCCTTAATGAATATTCTAACCTTTCCCGTAAAATCTTTTGCTGCCTCTTGGAACATGGGAAGGAACTTCTCGGTATCATTTAAAGTAGTAAAAAGGATCACTTGTCAAAGAACAAGAGGTAAAACCAACAAATTTTACTAACATATTGTATATCCATAGTTGTTTCTAGGTTATCATTTATTATATATAGTTCATGAATTATGTGGCATATACAAAGAAAGCTCACACCACATATAAGCAAAAACGTCAGACATTAAACGATTTAAGGAAAAAAAACACCCTACCTGATTCTTGATTGGGTTCTCTAATACTGAGGAAGCACTTGCACGAGTGAAGTAAATCACCAAAGGATGCTTGTTCTTATACACAAACTCTGCCACTTCTGATCTCCTGTAGATAAACATTGGTTATATATCACACTGAATGTAGCAGAGGTGGCTACATCAACCATTTACTTAAGATCATCTCACTAAAAAATGTTATGATCTCAAATAAGAATTAGCATCAAATCATATAAATCACAATCATCCGTCGTTAAAAAACAAAAATAGTCATTAGTGATATAACATATGGTTTCAAAGTTTTGTTTTTGGAAAGATAAAAAAGCACCACAACTTCCTTTTCGGGAAGTTCAAAATAAATGTGGCATTTCCCTTATAGGTGAAGTTTCGATCAAACATCACATCTCCATTAACAGTTTAACTCATTCAAGACCATATTATTATGGGTATGCTAGATATCTAACAAATTGTCAAACCCTTAACGGTGATATTCACTTTGGCATTTAGAAAGCAACAATTTTCATTTAAACTTGATGAACAATTGAAAAACCAAGACTAAAAACTTCAAGTGTGACAAAGATTATACCGCCAGACTTTCAACATAACCCACAACTATGGGTGACTCGCTGGCCAATATCCGTTCAGCTTCCTCAACCGTCGTTACATTCTGTAGACCGGGACCAGTCTTCTTCTTCTTCACCCAACTCAACAATCGCATCCTATGTAGAAAACAAACCAGAAAAACAAAAGTTCAAAATTAGGAGTTTTTTTTTTAGCTCTTCGCTATATCACAATAGCTAATAGTCCTTTGATTTACAAACATCTTTCAGAGACATGCTGATTCTTATATGTCTACCGTGTAGCCTTTCAAGAGACATGGTGCATTATCTAACTATCTCTAACTTAAAGCACCAGATTATGTAATCACTTAAAATTATCCAGATGTACCAGTTGCATTTTCTAGTGGTAATAATTGAGCATTATTCTAACTTTCATTTACCAAATTTAGCAAAAATTAAGCTCAAAATTACCCACCACATCTACTTATCTGAACATAGAAAACGAATTGACTATTCTTCAAAGCAACACAAACAACAAAACAAATCATCAAAGAAACAAAATCAATTCACTGAGATACAAAAAGAGACTCACTTATTTCTGGAACCATTATAGGGCTTATGAAATCCATCAACAAATAAGAACAAAGTAGGGTACCCTTCAACATTTTACTTCTGAGCCAACTCAGTTTCCTCACTGGCATCCACCTTCGCCAGCACCACCTACTCCGCCTTCAAACTCCGTCGCCGCCGCCGCTATTCCGGTTTCAACGCCATACAATGTCCACACCACGTCGCGTAAAACTCCACCATCACATACCTATTTTTCTGTAGTCTAGATGCTGATGCCTTGGTATACAGTGTAGCAGTTGGTGAAGCTTTTGCATGATAAGCCGACAATTTAACCGTTACAGAGTTGTTGAAGGATTCACTCAATACAATACTTGTCTCTGCAACACTGACTTTTATGTGTAGGTAACGCTGATGAGGGAATTTTATGTCTTTTGTACTACCATATGCCAAAGAATACAAGTGTTGCTATAAGTATGCCAACAACCAGACCCACATAGACTCCAATGATTACTAAGGTGTTGTTTGTTTTTTCAGATGTAAAATGTCTGTAGTCTGTGAACCACATCTGCAGGCATCTGCAAGAGAAGATGTGGCCCAAATGTCTGCAGTCTGCAAGGAGAAGAGGGTTTGTTTTTTTTTTCTTCAAAAACAACTTCAACCACACAAAACACATACAAGCTCTCTCTCTCTCTGCTTTCTCTCTCTACAAACTCTCTCTCTCTACAACCACCACCACCACCACCGCACCACCTCTGCCACCACCACCGCACCACCACCGCCATCACATCAGATCTCTCGTCGCCGCCTCACAACACTCATCGTCGCCGACTGGAAAGCAATATCCGGCGAGATTCCGCCATGTATCACCACCCTACCTCACCTCCGCATCCTAGACCTCGTCGGAAACCAGATCACCGGCGCAATACCTTCCGATATCGTTCTAAAGATCGCCGATAACAAACTCACCGGATCTATTCCTCCGTCGATCGTAAACCTCAACCGGTTAATGCATCTAGACCTAAGCAACAACCAGATCTCCGGCGAGCTTCCGTCAGATCTCTCTCTCTCTCTCTCTCTCTCTCTCTCAGGTCTCTCTCTCTCACAGGTCTCTCTCTCTACGGTCTCTCTCTCTCACAGATCTCTCTCTCTCTCACAGATGGGTTTGGTGGTGGTGGGTTTTGACGATGGCGGTGGTGGAGGTGGTAGCGGAGGTGGTGCGTGTTGATCAGTTCTGTTTTAAACATAATGGAAAACATGAAATAACATACCTTTGATTGCATCAGTAGAGAATCCAGTCAGAGACGCAGCAACGGAGTTCGACATAGTTGTCAGTTTGATCTGGTTCCTCCTTAGGGTGTAAAGTGATGATGGTGATGAAACCGAAAGTAGGGAGGTTTCGGTTAGGGAGAGAGAGGGACGAAAATTGATGTTATGTTGTTAGGTTATGTGTCTAACCTTTTACCTCTCTAATAATCTCCTTATATATACACCCAAGAGGAAACCTAATTAGTTAATAAGGGTAATATGGTCCATCAACAATTACCAACTAATTATTAATAGGTTATTAATATATTTTGATCTATATTATATAAATGATAATGATGGCTACTAGATTAAATATAAATAAATAAATATTTAATCTTACAGTGCGGTGGCGGAGGTGGTGGTGGCGGAGGTGATGGTGGCAGGGGAGAAGAGGAAGAAGAAGGGTGTGTGTGAAGATCTGGTCTGTTTTTGTGAAGCTATTGTCCAAAGCTTTTTTTTTAAGCTATTAAAAGCCATTTTAAGATCTTTTTTTTTTTAAACAAACAGTTTTCAAGTGCTTATGTCTGCCCGCCCGCAGACATAAGCTCTTTATAGACAATATAAGCAAAAACAAACACAACCTAAATCAACTTTATGAACCATTTTATGCTCTCTTTTCACTATCACTGCCTAAAATCGAGTTGTTTAACGGAAACTGTATGCCAATTTTTTGTGTTCTAGTACTTAACTTATATACAAAACAAACATGAATCAATATGCAAACGAAACTATTATAACTTCACAGCAAATTAACTTACAATTATAGCTGAATTAAAGAACACCATGAGTTTAAGGGAATTGAAGAATATCAAGTTACCTTTATGGCATCGGAAAACGTTACTACTGCCGCAATCAACCTCATTGACCTTAGTCTATCAAGAAAGAAAGCCCAACATACAAGTCAATATAATCACTCAACAGTGAATAGGTGCTGGAGAAATGAGAACGGTTCACAAAGAAAATACTAAGACTTAACTAATTCGTCAATGTCAATCCGACCGGAATCAAACCTACAGCTCCAACCACCCCCATCTATTCACCTTCAACTCATCGATTCCGTCATCTCAGTTTCGAACCACCATTCTTCCACTACCGTCTCATGAGCCCTAACCATTAACCCCAGAACTGAAACCACCTCCTCTCTCTATTTATTCGCTTTATCTCCCTGCTTCTAACCTCCAACTCTTTCAATTCAGGGGAAACAAAGAGACAACTGTTTAAAAGATCTTTGGAATTCCTAATTCAATGTGGAGAGATAACTAAAGAAGGGGGTTTTGATTCTCAGAGATGTTGATTAAGGTTCCTAGGGCAGGGAAGGAAATGATGCCTTATTAGTTGTACATGTTGCTTTAATAGTTGGACTTGTCGAAATCCCTAAAATGCCCCTAAAGTGTCTTAAATTTTTAGACAATGCACAAATTTACCCCCTCTAAAATAGCTTGTGTCTCTTGTACATGTTGCTTTAAAATGTATACATAGTGTAAAATTACCAAAAGGGTAGAAAACCCAGTTCTCTTGATAAAGGTACTAGTGGGAAAGCCCGCGCGTTGCGGCTGGTATCATATTCATTTATGATATGTATTAAAAATGTTGACTTTTAACCATGAAGTTTGTTAGTTACAAAACCCAACACGTCACTCTTATCTTACAAAACGAAACATGTGAGTTATGATAAATTAACTTGAAATGCGTAACAATGGTTGGATGAAAGAACAAATATAGCATATCACCTAGGACCGAATAGAATTAACTGGAAATCAGTATGATAAATGAAACCTAAAGTTAAGGTGTAATCGTTGTTGGCCTGCAGTTTGCATGGTTTGTTTCACCTGGTTTATCTTTTAAAGTTTTCAACTCCACGGGGAGTTTGGTTTAGATCACTTGTTATATATAAGTGTATGATTGAAATATTATTAATTTTATACATTTATCTGATAATCATAATAGATTGATGAGTAGTACTAAAGAAAAATTTTATACGTTTATCTTAATTATAGGATACAAAGGTGCCGAAATCACTAAAATGCCCCTAAAGTGTCTTAATTTTTTGGAGAATGAGCAAGTTTACCCCTCTAAAATAGTTTGGCTCTCTTGTACATGTTGCTTCAAAATGTGTACACAATGTAAAAATACCAAAAGGGTAAAAATCCTAGTTCTCTTAATAAGGTAGTATATATTATTTAGGGTGGGGGTATGGTCAATCACTCTAGGGTGATTTAGTGATTTTCTACCCAATAATATTATACTATGTCAACTCCCCATTCCACTCCCCATTTTGCACTCAATCAGGGGGTATGGTTAATCACTCTAGGGTGTTTGAGTTATATATTTTTTGATTGGTTCCTCTCTCCTCTCTCTCTCTCCTCCATCACCCTTCTCCACCTTCGGTGACTTTACACCGAGTTTTCACCCTCTTTCCTACTCAAACACCCTAACTCAATCATGGGAGTATGGTCACCGATCGGTGACACCCACTCAAACACCCACTCACCGAAGATTATACCCCCCACCCTTATATTTATACATACTATTAAATCATGAAAATCCCAAAGGTTGCATGTCTAACCTTTAATTTAATCAATTAATTCCTTTAATTATTATAAAACTTTTATTTAATTCCTTAATTTAATTCAATTAATGAAAGACAAAAGTGGGCATGGATTCCATGGATGAAATGTCTAGATTGCCCTTATAGTGTCTTAAAACTTTGGACAATGTCCAAGTTTCCCCCCTCTTAAATGGCTTACTTCATTTGTACATGGTGCTTCAAGACTTGTGAATTATACCATGTGTTTTGATATATGCAGAAAAATCGGTGGACAAATACTCTTTTGCATTAAATACGTAAAGTTTGGATGGATATTTTGAGCTGGGTCTTGAGATATGCTTCAAACTAACGAAAGATTGAATTGACTAACCATTGGGTGTCAGCCCAATGGCCACTGGCACCCAACTTAAACCGGTTCAAGGCCTAAAGTGCTTGGGTTCGAATCCTGCTTGCAGGCTCTTCGCTCCCCTCGAAACGGCTGGGTAGTCACCGCCAGCCAGCGTTGCCGGGTCGCTAGCTTGGGGAGGGAGATCCCTCCCGCGGTCAGGGGTACCGTGCAATTACCCTTTTTAAGATTGAATTGAATTCACTACAAGACTTTAATAGAGAAACCCAAGTAGCACGATAATAATCATGAATGAAAGTGGCGAAGTATTGAAAGCCCAACGTAGACTTAACATGACATGGAACACGTACATCAAAATGTACAAGTTCAAATATGGAAATGGTTCATCTTGATACTTTGGGGGGATAAGGACGTCTAGTATGTTTACCAAGCTGACATGACTCACAACGAAAGTTATCAGGAATAGAAATGCCAGGGTTCATTTGTAGGAACCGTTCGCATAATTAAATAAAATAAAACAGTTTTTAGTGTGTGCTTCCATGAAACAATAAGGATGAAGTGTTCCCATTTAAATACCCCTTTAAGTTTCATCTCGTCTCCTATGTGGGACAAGGTGCCACTTTCCCATTTTTCAGCATTCAATGTTTTCAACACCAAACTTTGAGCAGCGATATCTCATTCATCTTAGCTTTGTTTTGGACGTGGTTTAGTTCGTTGCGAAGCTCTTCCAACATAGAACACAAACCCATAAATAAATATATAAAAACACCTCAATTTCTTATATTTATTTCTAGTCCAAAAATAGGAAAAATCCATTTCCTATATTTGTGAAAAATCCCTATTTTTCACAAAATTTCCAACATCATTTGCCTCAGAATGGCTGCAGAGGGATGACCTAACCGAAAATGCTATAGGATGCGACAATGAGGACATTCGGTAAAGACTATTTGATTCAAGGCCCGTACAAATTACTTGGTTTGTGCTTAGTTTATTATAGGTACAAGAAGTAAGATAAAAGGTAACTGAACAACTATTTTTCTTAGTAATCTGACTAACAACTAAGAGGTTGGTTGGAAATCTAGGAACAAGTAGAACAAAAGAGAGGTTTAGGCTTTTTGGGCTGTGAATGGATCCAATGTTGCGCATGGGGCATGAGGAACTGGTGCATAAGATGTATCATGTAAGCTAGTAAGAATTTCGTGATTCCCATTCGTGTGATGTGTGGCCCCATAATCAATTACCCATGATAAATCAAAGCCAGGAAAAACATATATGGGTGTACCGAGTTGGTTTGAGGACCTTATGACAAGAAGGTGAGAAACCGTTAAAGCAAATCATATTCCTCCTTGGTACATGCAATGGTGTGATTTTTTTTGTCTCCCATTTGAAATAAAGATGTTCAAACATATATCCAAAATGAAAATCGAACATGATAACCGAGGCAGAAAACAAAAAAGTGCCCAGAATGAAAACTTAATAGTAAAGAATTGAATGGGAAGTAATTCCGTCAACACTACAAAAACTGTTGGAGATGTTGTCTTCAGCCCAACCCATTAAGGCAAGCCAAGAATTAGAGAGAAGAAGGGAAAGGGTTCGGCCGACCCTAACCCTAATGGGCTTTAAGTGTTTTAGGTCCAGATGCTTAGTTACTTGTTTAGCAAGGGACTAACCCTAATTCTAGCCTATAAATATATCTCTTGTACTTGTAATCATTATCACTCAATAAAATACAAACCCTAGTTGCCCCCGTGGACGTAGGTTACACACTGTGACCGAACCACGTAAATCTCGTGTCTACTTTTCTTATTGCTTTCGTTTATTGATCGTGTGTGTGTGATCTAAATCCTAACAATTGGTATCAGAGCTCGGGCTCTTGATCAAGAACACACACCAGCCGCCTACCACCTCCTGCCTCCAGCCGCCGCCGCAAACCCTAATTAGGGTTTCGCCGACGCCACCTAGCCGCCGCTAGGGTTTCCACGCCGACACCCACCGACCCGCTGCAGTTTCGCAGCTTTGCTCCAGGGCAACCGGGTACCGCCGCCGACACCTATCCCAGATTAGGGTTTTGCCAGCCGCCGCTAACCAGATTAGGGTTTCCAGCCGCCGTCGTTCAAACAGAAGGATTTCTGTACCGATTTTCGCTGCTGCGTTTTTTCGGGTTTTTCTGCACGTTTTTCGAGGTCAGATTTCAGGGTTGTTTTTTTTCAGTTTATTCTATCACGTTCTCTGGTTAGTTTCTATTATTCAGCAAAGATGTCTGATGATGGAAAAGTCAGAATTGAGAAGTTTGATGGGAAGAATTTTGGATGGTGGAAGATGCAAATCAAGGATTTGCTGATACAGAAGGATTTGGATGCAGCCTTAGAGCCTCCTCCTACACCTGTAACGGATAAGTGGACAGCCATTGACAAGAAGGCTATGTCAACTATCAGGCTCACTCTTTCTATGAATGTTGGCTACAATATTTCTGAACAAACCTCAGCACGAGGAATCATAGAGGCTTTGTCAAATATGTATGAGAAGCCGTCTCCAGCCAACAAGGTGTTTTTGATACGGGAGTTAGTCAACACCCGCATAAAAGAGAGAAGTCCTGTTATTGAGCATATTAATTTGTTTAATTCTCACTTGTCTCGTTTGAATTCAGTAAAATTCAAGATAGATGATGAACTGCAAGCATGCCTGCTCTTGTCCTCATTACCTGACAGCTGGTCAGGAACTATTACTGCAGTCACTGGGGCAGTTGAGACCCTCACTTTTGCTAAAGTTCGTGACTTGATATTGAATGAGGACTCAAGAAGGAGGAATTCTGGAGAGACAAGTTCGTTGCTCAGTACTGAGGGGAGAGGGAGAAGTAATAATAGAGGTGGAAATAGAGGAAGGTCAAAGTCAAAACGAAGAAGCAAGTCAAGACCAGCAAAACCGAGAAAAGACATACAGTGCTGGAACTGTGATGAGCATGGGCACTTTAGAAGTCAGTGTACTAAACCTCATAGAGACAAAAAGGAGGTGAATGCTACCACAGCCTCAGATTCAGAGGATGCCCTTATTTGCTGTGTCGAAAATACTGTTGAAGACTGGATTATGGATTCAGGAGCATCGTTTCATGCTACTTCTAGCACAAAGAAGATGAAGAATCTACGAACAGGTAACTTTGGTAAAGTTCGTTTGGCTAATAATCACAGTCTTGATATTATAGGAATTGGAGACATAGACTTAAAAACACCACTGGGAACCATTTGGACCTTGAAGAATGTTCGGGTCATTCCTGGTTTGAAGAGGATGTTGATATCCATTGGTCAGCTTGATGATCAGGGATATGATGTCTACTTTGGTAGAGGACAATGGAAAGTTGTTAAGGGCAGTATGGTCATTGCAAGAGGAAAGAAGAGAGGTACACTATACATGGTTGAGGTACCAATTGACGGGGTTAATGCAGTATCTGATGGGCCGAGTCTATCAAAGTTATGGCATCAACGACTCGGCCACATGAGTGAAAAGGGGATGAAGATGCTTGTTACAAAGGGAAAGCTTCCAGAACTGAAACAGGTCGAGTCTGAGTTTTGTGAACCGTGCATCCTTGGCAAGAAAAAAAAGGTGACTTTTGTGAAAACAGGGAGAGCACCAAAAGCTCAGAAGTTAGAGTTGATTCACTCAGACGTGTACGGGCCGACTTCAGTTGCTTCACCTGGAGGATCTCGCTATTATGTGACCTTCATAGACGATTCAACACGCAAGGTATGGGTTTACTTTCTTAAACATAAATCTGAAGTTTTTGATAAATTTAAGAAATGGCAAGCTGCTGTTGAACTTGAAACTGATTTGAAGGTGAAATGCTTGAAGTCTGACAACGGAGGTGAATATATCAGCAAAGAATTTACAGATTATTGTGCTGAGAGAGGGATCAGGATGATAAATACAGTTCCAGGAACTCCGCAACAGAATGGGGTTGCAGAGAGGATGAACAGAACACTATGTGAGAGAGCCAGGAGTATGAGATTGAATGCAGGTCTCCCAAAAATGTTCTGGGCTGATGCGGTTAACACCGCGGCTTATCTTATCAATCGTGGGCCTTCAGTACCGTTGGGATTCAAGATTCCTCAAGAAGAATGGAAGGTGAAGGGGTATGGTCCCAAATATCGCGTCAGCACGACCGCGAATGACCATTACCCTCGTTAAAAACCCCCAACAACAATTAACTATCCAGTGTCCGTGTAAGATACACGCGAACACTGCGGTCCAATCTGTCCATTGATGAGAAGGCTTACCTTAAAGACGGAAACTAATGTTACGCATAGCGATGCGACACCCCACCGCATCCTATGAACATTTTCGTCACGACAAGGGATCTGGACAAACAGTAAGTCACTCAACAGGCGATGCGGCACGACACCGCATCCCTCACAAATCATGGATGGAACAACCAATGCGGGAACAACATCAATGACCGCAGGCAGCGATGCGGCCTGGCACCGCATCTTGCCTACAAAGCAAGTGGGTCTGACAACACAGTGCAAGTGGCACTGGGAACAGTCACCTACTAGCCCACGTATGAACAAAAGTCTGACACCACAGCCGGACGTGGCATCACCACAGCATCCGACAGGTCTGACACACCTGCAAATAGCTGTGCGATGTCAGACTAGCTACTCAACTACTCTCCTTCACTCATCGGCTATAAATACTCACCCCAAACCAGGTTTGAGGTATCACTTCCGAACTCTCTCAATACTACTACTATCATACTTTGCTTCCCAAGCAACTTACTGATTCTCACGCCGGAGAGTGGTAACAAGGAGCACCCCCCACCCCATCCTCCTTGTTACGAGTCACGGTTTGTTTCCTTGTGCAGGAAACCCACCACCAGATGATCCAGCCAACGATCCTCGGAAAGAAGGGATTAACCCTCTTGACGAGACCAGTGAGTTAACCCTACCCGGTTAACCATTGTTTCATCATTGGCGCCCACCGCTACTCTTAGCACTTTTTTCCAATCATCCTTTTCTTTCCAAAGATGTCTGATCGTCAAAACAATACTACCGGGGATAACCTAAACCCCACACATCAAGGGCCTGCGAGAACCAATCCCCTAGGCCCAAATGCCGAACACATTGGCACATCAGCGCAAGGGGGCGTATCCCTTACGTTTGGACATGATCTGTCACAATACGCTGCTGTCATACCTCCAGGCATGAACCCTCACACCTGGTATGACCAACAAGCGGCCCTTCTGGCCGCAACGTATAACAGAGCTTGTGCAGACGAGCAAGGAGGTATCGGACCTACCCCGATACCGCGTACACCTGCCGGCCGTGTTTTACGATACGACGACAGGACCCCCACACATCCAGCCTCCAGAAGCAGGCAGGAAGACCGCGGCTCCTCATATTGTGATGTCCGCACAATCAATGAGGACGATTCCTCATACGGGTCCCGCCGCAGGGACTCCGTACATAGCCGCTTAGGCTCTAAAGATGAAAGAAGGCGGCAGTCTACAATGCGCCGCAACACAAACATTCATAGCCGTTTGGGACCACAGTCCCACCATGAAGGGTATGGCCATACTGATCCTGATGACAGTACATACCGCGGGGAGTCCCATGCCACTAACAGCAGACCGGGAGGACGCGATTATGTTCCTCCCACTCAACCCCGCACTACATACCTCCGCGCTGCAAAGCGTAACCAGGGCAAACCTTACAGGCCGAAATCTGCGGCCGAAAACTCTAAATTTGTCCCAGAGATCGCCAACGCCGATGTCACGACCACAAAATTCCCATTAAACATCGGGAAATACAACGGCTCGACCGACCCAGATGATCACAATAACATCTTCGTCGGTGCTGGGTGTAACGGTCGGTGGGACGAACCTACCTGGTGCCATTTTTTCCCACAGACCCTAACAGGTCTGGCCAGGGCATGGTTCGATTCTCTCCCACCAGCATTGTGACAACCCGAACTTTCATGGTACGCTTTTCAGTCTTGTGATCTTGACTTACTTTACTTCTCTTTACCACATTTCCACTTTGACAGTTGTTAAACGCTTTGTTACTTAAACGTTATGATAATAACCTGTTAAACCAAAGTACCAATGATGATGGTGGTTTGTGGATCGGATCACCTGTGTTGGGCCGCATATACACGGTCATTGATTGGGCCACACACACACTTCTTGCGTATGTTAAACTATCATCGGCCCATGTGTGTACTACAAGCCCAACCGAGCCCACCTTCTCCTCTTCTTATTTACGTGAACTTGATTAGGATCTCACACTTTGCAAACCCTACGATCTGATCTAATCATTACGGCAGTGGACGCACTCTTGCTTTTCACGAAACATCATCTTTTGTCATCGAATCTTTTGATTTGTGAGTTCGAATCTTTATATTGTTTAATTACTTGTTTTTTTTGTTATGCATGAATTTGATAACAGTTAGCATGGGTATATGTGATGTAGTATGACTTTTCTTGTTGATGATTGTCATTATCGATGAAGTGGCTGACCCACTAAATGTAATAGGCACAATAGTCCAACAATCCAAATTACATGTGATGTCACTATTAGTTGTGGTCCAATAGTATTAGGAATTGGAGCACAGTGGTCGGCCATGATATATGAACTACCGATTATTATAGTGATTTTATGATTGATTATGCTAGCATGATATAATCTTTAACCTATATACCAACCACAATATATATCATATGTTTGAATAATTGGGAACAATAGAAGCCTGTTGTGAATCCACTGACAAGTTGTAGGAAATTGTGAAAATTATATAGGAATTTCATGATGTAATATTCTAAAGAAACCACTGTATACATTGCAAATAGATCGAATGACATGCTTAATGATAATGATTGATGATCTAGGAAACATATGTGTTATCACTACTGATACTTCATGTTATATGCGACGATGCGATCATTGTTTGCAATATGGGTTGAGTGCACAATTATATGATAACCGATTGTTAAAGAGATTGGTAGGCTTTGCACTAAATATGTTGCTCATATGTAACCTGATGCCGATGTTGTATGTATGTCACGAGTAGACTAGGTAACAAAAACTGGGTAATAAGAAATTAATGGGTTGTAACGATGGTTGGTTGATTGTACGGGTTATTAGTGCACATGATAATAGGTCTTCTATGAACACAATTTGGTGTTGGGTTGTTTGTGAAACATGGATTGAGTTCTGTTTAGGAACCGAGACAGGCCCAATGAACAGGCCCATACCCCCATCGTGATATTGGGCCGTGCACAGCAACTGGACACACGCACACATTCATTTAAATTGAATTGTTAGTGGGACCTTAAATGTTTGGATTTGTTAGATATTGTGATACACACATGTTTTAACTTTGGACCATACACATGCTAGTCGATTTTGTAGGTATGTATATGGTGTGTTTGCATGATTACATGATAAGCATTGTGAATACTTTGAATGGGCGAATGAACTGTCATGAGTCGTAGTACACGTGTACGTTACATGAGCAATGATTTTACTTGATGTAAACCTCGAATACGTGAATTAGCTATACGTGAAAGGTGTGATACATATGCATGTAAAACTGACTGTAACCGGTAACCCTTTTTAGGACGTGGTTGTTCAACTGTTAATCAAGTAAACAATCTTACCGAGCAAAACTAAGGTGAGTTCACACTCTACAAAGCATGGGATTCCCAGGGGTTGGGAATGGGGTTAAGGAATATAGATTCCTCGTCCTTTCTTGGGTAGGACAGTAATGGTTCAGGAATGTAATTCCTCGTCCTCACGGACAGATAACTTTACTAGACCAAAACTCTATCACGAAGTCCCTCCTTTTATATCGACTTAATCGCCGGGCCAATGGCGAGCGGGTCATTAGTTAGATAGCGCTATTTAGGTCTGACAAGCCTCACACCGTGCCGCAGAGGACGGGCGTGAACTAATGGATCTGGGGCACGTCAATGCTGATAGACATTGACAGTTTCAGGGCACTTAAACATGACTTCAGTCAGTAGTCGATATGGTAACGAGTCTAGTGTATACAAGGGGTAGCCCCCACGGCCGAAATGCCAGATAACTATCATGGGGTAGCCCCCACGGCAGGATTGCCAGAGTAAATGGGTTAAACAAAGGGTTAAACAAATCACGTTTTCAACTATGGGGTAACCCCCACGGCAGGATGCCAGATAAAGGAAACTGTTTTTGGAACAACTTAAAACGAACACCCAACCGTGAACTCACTCGACATTGTTGTTGACTCGTTAATACATGCTTTGCAGGTCTATAGGTTCTTAGCTGGAGCTTGCACAAGGAAGAGTCGTTGTGGGACATGGACAGCTGTGTGCCATGTTAAACCTTGGATATTTAAACTTACAATTTGGGTTTTTAAACATTTATGCTTCCGCTCATAACTTAACTATGTTTGTCTTGGACACTAAACGTATTGGTTGGACTTTTACATTTAATTATTTGCTTGTTCACTATGATTAGTGGTTTGATCCTGGTCAGTCACGCCTCCAAGCGGTGATACTCCGCGTGTGGATTTTGGGGGTGTGACAGATTGGTATCAGAGCCATTGGTTATAGAGAACTTGGTTTTAATAAAGGAAAACGTTTTTGTTAAAACCAGACTATAACCTGTACAGTGCTCTACGATCCACAATGACGCTTCACTCCACGTGCAAGGCTCGACATTCTAGGTGATATGGTTTACGTTTTATATTGCCTACTTGCTAGATTGCATAGAACTTTGCTTATTGTATGCTTAGATGAACGTAGCAACTATAGTTTGAAAACACATTTGTGCTTGCTCCCTACTGTCACTCCACACTTACACACATTCGCGACACCTTTCCTACTTGTGTTTCCTTCGATGTGAGATCATGAGGGAACGTGTGAACCTAACTCAAGCCAGCTGACGGCTCTTATCAACGAACAAGTTACGGCAGCACTTGCGGCCGCTCAGGCAGGAGGTATAACCTGCTATTACGAACCTACCCTAGGATGTTAGATCCTACTCTCATGATCCAGCTCTCGCGCTTAACCCGGTCTTTATTCCTCGCGTAACAAGGTTAGAACGCTCAGCCGCCTGTATGCACATTCAAGACGTACATGGACTGTCGTCCTAATACTTTCAGTGGCACTAAAGGAGCTGTTGGACTCCTCCATTGGTTTGAAAAGCTCAAGTCTGTCTTAGAGATGTGTGAATGCCCTGAGGCTCGTAGGGTGAAATACGCCACTGGTACTCTCGAAGGCACTGCGCTAACTTGGTGGAACGCGCAAGTTCAGATACTGGGGCTAGCGGCTGCTAATGCCACCCCATGGAATGATTCTTAAGGAACTGATCCAAACGTGAATGCCGTAGTCGTGATGACATCCGCAAACTGGAAGTGGAGTTCTTATACCTAAAGATGACAAGGTCAGAGATAGAAGCGTACACGAAACGATCCAACGAACTGACAGTGTTATGTCCAACAATGGTGGATCCTCCCATCAAGCGCATTGAGCTGTACCTCAAAGGCTTAGTACCAGAGATTCAAAGTCGTGTGACATAGACCAACCTTGCAACCATTCAGGATATTACTCGTCTTGCTCAACGTCTCTCAGATCAGGCGATAGGACAGAATAAACTACCGAAACGTATTAATGCTGCTACAACTACTTCGGATGCTCCCAGTGACAACAAACGCAAGTGGGATGGAAATTCGAGCAAAGGATTCCACTTCGGTTCAGTCTCAGTCGCAGCAGCGAAGAACGGATGAGTACAGGAGCCCCAGGCAGCAGTCTTTTGGTAATCGAGGTCAGGATGGATACCGGAGAAATCACCCTAAGTGAAATTGATGTAAATTGCACCACAGCGGATCGTGCAGCAAAGATCGTCGTTAGAGATGCAACGAGCTTGGTCATGGAGCCAAAGATTGTAGAAGTTCACGTCCTGCAAACCAGAACCGACAACAACAGCCACAAGCCCCACAAAATCAGCAGCAACAGCAGGATAACAAGGGATGTTATCAGTGTGGTGCTAAAGATCATTTCATGAGACGCTACCCACGGCTGAACCAGAATCAGAATCAGAACCACAACCAAGGAAACGGGAACAACAATGGGACAACAACGGGGGTAATAATGACGACAATGGTGCCAGGGGTCGAGTGTTCGTGATTAGACAGGGTGATACTAGGAATGACCCCAACGTTGTGATTGTTTCGACACCGTTATTGGTATGAATTGGCTACCTCAACATCGAACAGAGATTCTTTGTAACGAAAAGATTGTTCGTATTCCTCGCCCAGGTGATGAACCTCTCATGATTCGTGGCGACAAGAGTGGTGCTGTTGTGAGCATCATCTCTTCCCTTAAGGCCCAAAAGTGTTTGCGTAAGGGCCACACTGCTTTTCTGGCTCTCGTTACTGACACCTCGAAGAAAGAGAAGAAGATAGAAGATTTTCCAATCGTATGTGACTTCCCTGAAGTATTTCCTGAGGAACTACCTGGTCTTCCGCATCATCACCAGGTCGAATTTCAGATCGAGCTAGCCCATGGAACGACACCTATAGCTCATGCACCTTATCGCCTAGCTCCATCAGAGTTGAAAGAACTTTCTACGCAACTACAAGAACTCTTGGATAAGGGCTTTATTCGTCCTAGCTCTTCGCCCTGGAGAGCTCCAGTGTTATTTGTGAAGAAGAAAGACGGTACATTCAGAATGTGCATCGACTACCGTGAACTCAACAAAGTGACCGTGAAGAATCGCTATCCTCTTTCACGTATTGATGACCTGTTCGACCAGCTGCAAGGGTCGAGCTACTACTCGAAGATTGATCTGAGATCGGGATATCATCAGCTGAGAGTCCGAGAAGAGGACGTCTCCAAAACAGCCTTTAGAACTCGTTATGGACACTACGAGTTTTTGGTTATGCCTTTTGGGCTGACAAACGCACCTGCGGTCTTCATGGACCTTATGAATAGGGTGTGCAAGCCATACCTAGACAAGTTTGTTATTGTCTTCATTGACGACATCCTGATTATTCTAAGAGTCAGGAGGAACACGAGCTGCATTTGCGACTTATCCTGGAACTTCTACGTACAGAGCAACTCTTTGCAAAGTTCTCGAAATGCGACTTCTGGCTTCCCGAAGTCCATTTCCTAGGCCACGTAGTGAACAAGGATGGGATTCATGTTGATCCATCTAAGGTAGACTCGATTAAGAACTGGCCTGCACCTCGCACACCAACGGAAATTCGCCAATTCTTGGGTTTGGCAGGTTACTACAGAAGGTTTATTAAGGATTTTTTTTTCCAAGATTGCACAACCTCTCACCTCACTAACGCAGAAGGGCGTTACTTATCGTTGGGGGTAATACATAGGAAACGGCGTCTCAGCACCTAAAGGATAGACTTTGCAGCGCACCTATTCTTTCATTGCCAGAAGGCACAGACGATTTTGTGGTCTATTGCGACGCATCCATTCAGGGACTTGGATGTGTGCTGATGCAACGTGACAAGGTCATTGCTTATGCGTCACGTCAACTTAAGATTCATGAACGGAACTATACTACGCACGATTTGGAGCTGGGAGCTGTTGTTTTCGCACTCAAGATATGGAGACATTACCTGTACGGTACCAGGTGCACCATTTACACCGATCACAGGAGTCTTGAGCATATCTTCAAACAGAATGAGTTAAACATGCATCAACGCCGATGGGTTGAGCTATTGAACGATTACGAATGCGCAATCAAGTACCATCCAGGCAAAGCCAATGTTGTGGCTGACACCCTTAGTCGAAAGGACACTACGCCTAAGCGCGTGCGAGCATTACAACTCACCATTCAATCTAGTCTTCCTTCCCAGATACGAGATGCTCAGGTAGAAGCATTGAAACCAGAAAACGTCAGGGCTGAAGCCCTACGTGGCTCAAGGCAACGATTAGAACAAAAGGAAGACGGCGCATACTACATAACAGGACGCATTTGGGTCCCACTCTATGGCAACCTACGAGAGCTTGTGATGGATGAAGCACACAAGTCTCGCTACTCAGTACATCCTGGTTCAGATAAGATGTACCACGACTTGAAAACTACGTATTGGTGGCCTAGCATGAAGGCCTACATAGCAACTTACGTAAGCTAGTGTTTGACTTGTGCGAGAGTCAAGACTGAATACCAGAAACCCTCAGGCCTACTCCAACAACCAAAGATACCACAATGGAAATGGGAGCAAATTTCCATGGACTTCGTTACTGGCCTGCCTAGATCTCAACGGGAAAACGATACTATTTGGGTGATCGTGGATCGACTCACAAAGTCTGCTCACTTCTTGGCTATCAAGGAAACGGATAAGTTCTCCACTCTAGCAGACGTATATCTCAAGGAAGTTGTCTCGAGGCACGGGGTGCCCACCTCTATTATCTCTGATCGTGATGCACGTTTTACTTCGGAACTGTGGCAAGCAATGCACAAATCGTTTGGTTCACGTTTAGACATGAGCACAGCTTATCACCCGCAAACGGATGGGCAGTCTGAACGCACCATCCAGACCCTCGAAGACATGCTTCGTGCATGTGTTATCGATTTTGGCAACGGTTGGGAAAAACATCTGCCACTAGTGGAATTCTCGTATAATAACAGTTACCACACCAGCATTCGGGCCGCTCCGTTTGAGGCATTGTACGGGCATAAATGCCGATCACCTCTTTGTTGGGCAGAGGTGGGGAATAGTCAGATCACTGGCCCAGAACTTGTGGTAGACACAACAGAACGGATTGCTTAAATACGACAACGAATGGCGGCAGCTCGCGACCGTCAGAAAAGCTACGCCGATAAGGGCAGGAAACCACTCGAGTTCCAGGTTGGGGATCGAGTGTTACTCAAAGTTTCACCCTGGAAGGGTGTGGTTCGTGTTGGCAAACGAGGCAAACTTAACCCGTGATACGTCGGATCTTTTGAAATCATCGAGAAAATAGGCAAAGTGGCCTACAAACTGAATCTACCAGCAGAACTCAGTGCAGTTAACAATGTTTTTCACGTGTCGAATCTGAAGAAGTGTCTGTCAGATGAGACCCTCATAGTTCCTTTGAAGGAGCTCATTATCGACGAGCAGTTACGATTCATCGAGGAACCAGTTGAAATCACGGACCGGGATGTTAAGGTCCTCAAGCACACTAGAATACCTCTCGTTCGAGTTCGTTGGAACTCCCGTCGTGGCCCAGAGTTCACCTGGGAACGCGAAGATCAAATGAAACAAAAGTATCCCCAACTATTCGCAAACAGTACAACCACTACTGAGGCTGAAGCTACGGAATTTCGGGACGAAATTCCAGATCAACGGGGGGAGGATGTGACACCCCAGGAAAACCAGGAAAACAACGCAACACAACTAGCTTCCTCAGTAACCACGTGCTAAATTTCGGGACGAAATTTCTTTCAAGTTGGGGATAATGTGACAACCCGAACTTTCATGGTACGTTTTTCAGTCTTGTGATCTTGACTTACTTTACTTCTCTTTACCACATTTCCACTTTGACAGTTGTTAAACGCTTTGTTACTTAAACGTTATGATAATAACCTGTTAAACCAAAGTACCAATGATGATGGTGGTTTGTGGATCGGATCACCTGTGTTGGGCCGCATATACACGGTCATTGATTGGGCCACACACACACTTCTTGCGTATGTTAAACTATCATCGGCCCATGTGTGTACTACAAGCCCAACCGAGCCCACCTTCTCCTCTTCTTATTTACGTGAACTTGATTAGGATCTCACACTTTGCAAACCCTACGATCTGATCTAATCATTACGGCAGTGGACACACTCTTGCTTTTCACGAAACATCATCTTTTGTCATCGAATCTTTTGATTTGTGAGTTCGAATCTTTATATTGTTTAATTACTTGTTTTTTTTGTTATGCATGAATTTGATAACAGTTAGCATGGGTATATGTGATGTAGTATGACTTTTCTTGTTGATGATTGTCATTATCGATGAAGTGGCTGACCCACTAAATGTAATAGGCACAATAGTCCAACAATCCAAATTACATGTGATGTCACTATTAGTTGTGGTCCAATAGTATTAGGAATTGGAGCACAGTGGTCGGCCATGATATATGAACTACCGATTATTATAGTGATTTTATGATTGATTATGCTAGCATGATATAATCTTTAACCTATATACCAACCACAATATATATCATATGTTTGAATAATTGGGAACAATAGAAGCCTGTTGTGAATCCACTGACAAGTTGTAGGAAATTGTGAAAATTATATAGGAATTTCATGATGTAATATTCTAAAGAAACCACTGTATACATTGCAAATAGATCGAATGACATGCTTAATGATAATGATTGATGATCTAGGAAACATATGTGTTATCACTACTGATACTTCATGTTATATGCGACGATGCGATCATTGTTTGCAATATGGGTTGAGTGCACAATTATATGATAACCGATTGTTAAAGAGATTGGTAGGCTTTGCACTAAATATGTTGCTCATATGTAACCAGATGCCGATGTTGTATGTATGTCACGAGTAGACTAGGTAACAAAAACTGGGTAATAAGAAATTAATGGGTTGTAACGATGGTTGGTTGATTGTACGGGTTATTAGTGCACATGATAATAGGTCTTCTATGAACACAATTTGGTGTTGGGTTGTTTGTGAAACATGGATTGAGTTCTGTTTAGGAACCGAGACAGGCCCAATGAACAGGCCCATACCCCCATCGTGATATTGGGCCGTGCACAGCAACTGGACACACGCACACATTCATTTAAATTGAATTGTTAGTGGGACCTTAAATGTTTGGATTTGTTAGATATTGTGATACACACATGTTTTAACTTTGGACCATACACATGCTAGTCGATTTTGTAGGTATGTATATGGTGTGTTTGCATGATTACATGATAAGCATTGTGAATACTTTGAATGGGCGAATGAACTGTCATGAGTCGTAGTACACGTGTACGTTACATGAGCAATGATTTTACTTGATGTAAACCTCGAATACGTGAATTAGCTATACGTGAAAGGTGTGATACATATGCATGTAAAACTGACTGTAACCGGTAACCCTTTTTAGGACGTGGTTGTTCAACTGTTAATCAAGTAAACAATCTTACCGAGCAAAACTAAGGTGAGTTCACACTCTACAAAGCATGGGATTCCCAGGGGTTGGGAATGGGGTTAAGGAATATAGATTCCTCGTCCTTTCTTGGGTAGGACAGTAATGGTTCAGGAATGTAATTCCTCGTCCTCACGGACAGATAACTTTACTAGACCAAAACTCTATCACGAAGTCCCTCCTTTTATATCGACTTAATCGCCGGGCCAATGGCGAGCGGGTCATTAGTTAGATAGCGCTATTTAGGTCTGACAAGCCTCACACCGTGCCGCAGAGGACGGGCATGAACTAATGGATCTGGGGCACGTCAATGCTGATAGACATTGACAGTTTCAGGGCACTTAAACATGACTTCAGTCAGTAGTCGATATGGTAACGAGTCTAGTGTATACAAGGGGTAGCCCCCACGGCCGAAATGCCAGATAACTATCATGGGGTAGCCCCCACGGCAGGATTGCCAGAGTAAATGGGTTAAACAAAGGGTTAAACAAATCACGTTTTCAACTATGGGGTAACCCCCACGGCAGGATGCCAGATAAAGGAAACTGTTTTTGGAACAACTTAAAACGAACACCCAACCGTGAACTCACTCGACATTGTTGTTGACTCGTTACTACATGCTTTGCAGGTCTATAGGTTCTTAGCTGGAGCTTGCACAAGGAAGAGTCGTTGTGGGACATGGACAGCTGTGTGCCATGTTAAACCTTGGATATTTAAACTTACAATTTGGGTTTTTAAACATTTATGCTTCCGCTCATAACTTAACTATGTTTGTCTTGGACACTAAACGTATTGGTTGGACTTTTACATTTAATTATTTGCTTGTTCACTATGATTAGTGGTTTGATCCTGGTCAGTCACGCCTCCAAGCGGTGATACTCCGCGTGTGGATTTTGGGGGTGTGACAAGCATCACTGACCTCATTCGAGGACTTGCAACAAAAGTTCCTCGCACACTTCAGCCAACAACGACGCCATGAACGTGATTCAATGGACGTCATGAACATCTGGCGCAGGGACAACGAATCGCTCGACGCATTCGTTGTCCGTTACAATAAAGAAATCCTAGAGATAGGCGACGTTGACAACCAAATGGCACGTAACCATTTCATTGTTGCAGTCAAAGACGAACAAATGGTTATGAACATTTCAGGCGGCAACGGCTTGCCTAAGAGGTGGGAAGATGTCATGGCTAAGGTTAAAACCTATGCCCAAACGCAGCGGTCTCTAAGACCGCACATGTCAAAGGCACAACCCCTGGCGGAAGGCCAGTCTTCCCGACAAGAATCCAAGCGCAACAATAAGCGCAACAGGGACACATGGAATCGCGGCAGCGATCCCAAGGCATATGTCCCCCGGAACAACCAGCCCGACGCAAGGGCTACAATCAACGCCCAACGGGAAAACCGGGCGTCCAAGAAAGAGTCTCGGGACCGCAACTGGACCGAGATCAACCAGTCGCCAAGCGACGTTCTCCTCACGGATGCACAGTTCCTGAGACCGGCCCAACCAATGAAGTCCAAAAAGAATCAGGATCCCGCACTCTGGTGCGAGTATCACAAGGATTCGGGCCACACCACAAACAACTGCATCAGTCTCCGACTGGAGATTGAGCGAGTCCTAAAGGAGGGGAAATTGCAACACCTTTTGACAGGCGCACAAAAAGCCACAAAGCGCATCACTCCCCACAACGAGGGCACCTCCTCGGGTAAAAGGGCCATGTACGTGGCCTCTACCCACATGATCAATGGAGGGAAAGGAAGACCGCGTAAGGCGGCGAGAAGACCGGACAATGACTGGAAGGACGAGCAAGTCGTCTTTCCAAAAGTCCGAGGCGGACCGCGCGATAGGCGCGCCGTGGTTATCACTGGGCACCTGGCTCACTACTGCACCGAACGATTGTTCATCGATCCGGGCAGTACGTCCGATATTATATACGAGCAGTGCTTCAACCAGTTCGATCAAGAAGACAAAGATCGACTGCAGCCAGCAGACTACCCGCTGGCTGGATTTTCAGGGGAAACCGTGTTCCCCCTGGGACAAATTACGTTCCCTGTGTGCCTCACCAACGGAAGGCACACAAGGACGGAGGAGGTAAACTTCATGGTTTTACCTCACACCTCAAAGTATGACGTGATTCTCGGGAGGGAGTCCCAAGGCGACTTCAACATTATAACATCCGTCCCCCACTCTGCCATCGGTTTTCCAACCGAAACGGGGATCGCGATAATATACGCCCAAAGAGAAGTCATGTCTACGGACGAACTGCGTCCGACAAAGGTAGCAAGGCCTACCCCCAACACCCAACCAGAAAAATGGGTTCTTAATGCAAGACACCCAGAACAAACAGTCACGTTGGGCCATGCCTTAACACCTACCATCAGAGCGCGCCTGAAGCAACTTCTCTTCAGAAACCAAGATATTTTTGCATGGAAACCCGCAGATATGACAGGGGTACCACGTGAAATTGCGCAACACTTCTTGAATACCATGCCAGGTATCAAGCCCGTGATCCAAGGCCAACGCCACCTTGGATCAGCAAAAAACGCGGCGATGGAAGAGCAGGTACAGGAACTGCTCTCCGCAGGCATCCTGCGGGAAGTGAAGTACCAGACTTGGCTGTCCAACCCAGTCATGGTAGAAAAACCAAGCGGGGGCTGGCGCATGTGTGTCGATTACAAAGACCTCAATAAGGCCTGCCCCAAGGATTGTTACGCGCTTCCAGAGATCGACGAAAAGGTCGATAACCTCGCACCATTTCGATGGAAGTGCTTCCTCGATTGTTATAAAGGCTATCACCAAGTACAAATGGCAATCGAAGATGAAGATAAAACGGCATTCCGCACTCCTATCGGGAATTACTGCTACACCAAAATGCCGTTCGGGCTGCGCAACGCGGGCGCAACCTATCAAAAATTGATGAACGACACCTTTCGCGGTCAAATCAGCAAAAGTGTCAAAATCTATATGGACGACCTGGTCGTCATGAGCATGGAGGAAAACACCATGCTCGACGACATCGACAGAACATTCCAAACTCTGCGAAGCGTTAACATGAAGCTCAACCCAGGGAAATGCTCGTTTGGAATGGAAGAAGGTAAATTCCTTGGATTCATCGTAACCAAAGATGGATTCAAGGTGAACCCGGAAAAAGTTCAGGCGATCGAGCGCATGCCATCGCCTTCTACGATGAAGGAAATGCAACGACTAGCCGGTAGGCTAGCCGCGCTCAATAGATTCTTAGCCAACCATGCAGCTAAGTCCTACCCTTTCATCAAGACCCTGCGGAGCTGTCTAAAAAAGGAACAATTCCAATGGACTGCAGAGGCCGAAAAAGCTTTCCGGGAAATGAAAGAGTGTTTGATCCAACTCCCAACTTTAACCGCACCACGAAAAGATGAGCCACTTATCTTATACCTGTCTGCCGCGGACAACGCGGTAGGCGCGGTACTTATAGTGGAGCGAGAAGGAGTCCAAACACCCATCTACTACATCAGCAAAATGCTCAACGACCCAGAGACAAGGTACTCCATCATGGAAAAATTGGTACTGGCACTAGTGCACGCATCAAGACGTTTACGACATTACTTTGCAAACCACGTCATCACAGTGTTAACCAATTATAGGATCGGCCCGATCCTATCCAAACCCGACATCTCGGGGAGGTTAGCAAAATGGGCAATCGAGCTGGGCGCGCTTTCACTAAACTATAAGCCGCGCCCCGCAATTAAAGGCCAGGTCTTGGCTGACTTCGTCGCTGAAATACCAGCGAACCGCATCCAAGAATGCGAAGAAGAACAAAACCCTGCGTCACAACCATCATCCACAGAAACCTGGGCACTGTTTACAGATGGTGCATCCAACGAAGATGGTTCTGGCGCAGGTTTACGACTTGTCAGTCCCGATGGCCAAGAGCTAACCTACGCAATACGCCTCGATTTCGAAAGTACAAATAACGAAGCAGAGTATGAGGCTCTACTGGCAGGGTTGCGTTTAGCAATTAAACTCGACGTCAAACATTTGGAAGCACACGTCGATTCACTACTAGTTGCAGGGCAGATACGTGGTGACTATACCGCAAAAGGGGATACCATGATCCTCTATCTCGAACAAGCACTGCAGCTGAAGTCAAAGTTTACCTCCTTCAATATTCGCCACATCAACAGGAGTGAAAATAAACCAGCGGACGCACTATCAAAACTTGCGTCCACCAGCTTCCAACACCTGGCAAAAGAGGTACGCATCGAAATACTGCAAAATCCTTCAGTACCCCTGCGCCAAGTCAATGTCATCCAATACGGTACAACATCCTGGATGACACCGCTCATCGCATACTTACAATCAGGAGTTACCCCCGAAAGCAAGGCAGAGGCACGCAAATTGCAACACAAAGCGTGTCATTACCAAATGGTAGACGGTATCTTATACCGTAAATCATACCTGGGGCCACTCCTACGATGCGTCAACCCCCAAGATGCCACATACCTTATCAAAGAAATTCACGAGGGCATATGCGGCATTCACGCAGGACCACGCATGGTGGTAGCCAAAATCATGAACGCCGGCTACTATTGGCCGGGCATGCACCTGGATGCAGTCACAGTCCTACGCAAGTGTTTCAATTGTCAGCGACATGCTCCCAAGACCTTGCGTCCCAAGAACAACTTGATCCCCGTCACCACCGCATGGCCATTCCAAAAATGGGCAATCGATGTGGTGGGACCATTTCCAGACGCACCAGGAGCAGTGAAATTTATCATAGTCGCTGTTGATTACTTTACAAAATGGGTAGAAGCAAAGCCACTTGCATCAACCACCGCTATGATAACAAGGAAGTTCGTTTGGGAACATATCATCTGCCGTTTCGGTCTACCAATGTGTATCGTCACCGACAACGGTACCAACTTCGCTGCCGACGACTTTCAAAAATGGCTAAAAGAGCTCAACATTGAACACATATTCTCGTCAGTGGCACATCCGCAAGGGAACGGCCAAGTCGAGAGTATCAATAAAAGCTTAGTCGAAGGCATCAAAGCACGATTGGGAACAGCCAGACGCGGCTGGGTTGATGAACTCCCAAGTATTTTATGGGCTCACAGGACAAGCCCAAAAACAAGCAACGGCGAGACCCCCTTCAGCTTAGTCTACGGTACTGAAGCGGTGATTCCCGCGGAAGTAGGCCTCCCCTCACCTAGAATGTTGGCCATCAACAAGATGGACAACGATGAGGAACGCAGGGTTGACTTAGACCTCTTGGAAGAAAGGCGCGAAAACGCTGCCATCAACGAAGCCAAGTACAAAACTAAGTTGGAAAAGTACTACAATACACGCGTTCGTATTTGTACTTTCAACCCTGGAGACTACGTCCTTCGTGACAACGAAGCATCCAACGCAGAACGCCCAGGGAAACTTGCCCCCAAGTGGGAAGGACCATACCTCATCCAAGAGGTCCTGGGAAAAGGCGCGTATAAACTACAAACATTAGAAGGTGAAACTATCGCACGCACATGGAACGCACAGCAACTTCGACGCTGTTATATGTAAGCCATGTTTACTGCATGTAATCTATTGGGCCGCAGGCCATTTGCAAATAAATAAATAGACGATTCAATGCAATATTGTTTATTTATTTCTATTACAAATGCGTGTTACACCCTGAGGTATACACAAAAACAGATTAGCAAAATCTTCATTCGTGATACCCACACAGAATGGTACCCACACGCAACTATTGTAATAGGCCAGCAATGGCAATACTATTTAGCCAGAAACAAATCTTTATACTTGCATATCACCTAGATATGCAAAAGGCAATTACAGATTGCGTTACTCACAGTAATACTAAACGCATACAAATTCAAACATGCAAGTACTAAAAACACTTGTAAAAATTGAAACAACAATTCTTTATATTCAAAAGTTCCTACACCTGCGCGGAACACAAGGACTTTACATAAGTTTTGTAACGGTTACATAAGGGACCAAAAGAGGCACACAGGCCAAATCTAATTTTCCTTTGTGCCACTGGGGCCCGCACCATCCGTGCCCTCCGTGCCCTCAACATATGGTTTTTCCTCATCGTCATCTTCATCAGCGTATAAGACGTGCAAGCGGTCCACATAATCCTCCGCCTCCAGACACTTTTCAAGTTCTTCAAGGTCTGTGAGGGTTGTATCATTAAACTCCTGAACCGCAGCAGCAAGAAGCGCTTCAGTATCCACGCCATGAAACCCGGACCGCTCATCAACAAGCTCGCCACTCGCTGCAAGGTTCAAATGACTAATACAACGGTTGTAGCCAGCCTTGAAACCAGCATCCCGGGCACGATCCCTGATCTCGTTAATACCTGCTACGGTCTCGGGTGCGTCAAGAATGGCAGTAACAATCTGGGAAACAGGAATACAATGGTTAGCAAAGGCAAACCTACAGCAAAAATAACAAGGCAACGGATACTTACATGCCCGATCCCGTGAATACGCATCCATTCATGATCAGCCTTGAGCAACGCAAGTGAAGAAGCGTGGCTATCTCTAGCCTCTTCAGCCTCTCTTGCCCGCACTTCAGCTTCAGCAGCACGGGCAGAGACTTCTTCAATAGCGGCGCCCCGGGTCCGCACTTCAGCCTTTTAAAACAAGGAATCAGAAGTATGCAAAAAGATTCAACAAACTTATGTAACACATTTTTCAAAGTTAGGGAAAACTTACCTGAAGGTCCAAGATAGTTTTGCTTAACCTGCTGCGGTCAACATTTGCCCCTTCAAGAGCTTTTGCAGCACGAGCTTCCGCCTCCTTGGCCTCTTCCAGAGCCTTGGTAAGACGAACCTCTGCTTCCTTGGCCCCTTGGGCAGCCGCAACAGCCTCAGCTTTCTCTTTAGCCAACGCAGAAACTGCTGCCTTGGCATTAATAAGCTCCTGACGAACATGAAAGAGAGTTTCATTCTGTTTACCCCAAGATTCTTTCCAAGTCTTGCGTTCATCAGATAGCGTCTTGCGCTCATTAGAAAGAGTTTCTTTCCAACGATTACGCTCATCAGACAGCAGTTTTGCAAGAGTACGAACCTGTTTAAGCTCAGCAGTTGCAGCCCATTCTTCAGTCTGCTTATGCTTCTCAAACGCAGCTCTATCCCTCTCAAGCTGCTCTCTATCCCTCTCAAGCTGCGTTGCACCCTCACGTGCAGCCTTCACCAACTCTTCGGCCTCGGCCCGTAAACGCGCATTCTCCTCCCCTCGCGCCCCAGCACCTTGCACTTCTCCATCAGTGCATTCGCCATTATGGAGCCCCCCACAAGCATGGAGGAGAGTTGGTTCATCTGGACCTCAGTCGGTAAAGAACGGGCCCGGTTTACCTCAAAAGGGGTGCCCAAACCATTCAAAACCTCCCTACAAGCGGAGGGGTCAACGGTAATGTCATCCCCTTGCAATACGGCCCACGGGGGGCGGTGATAGGCCGTAGCCCGCGCTTCTGTGTAGGACCGGTAATAATACTCCAATTCAGTCTCGTCAGGCTGAATAGGAGTCTCTACAAAACCCGCACCACCAGAAGCAGAACCGGAAGCCTTCTCAGCAACAGGAGACTTCGGCTTTCCGCCATAACCAAACTTCAAATCCATATCAACAGTATCCTCTGGGGTGATAACATTATCACTCGAATCAACCGTGTCATGGATTTGAGCCGCAGGACCTTTTCCAGTATCCACCGCCCGCACAGAGGCTTCAGGAGTAACAACCTTATGAACCCCCGCACCCGCAGCAGTGTCGTGCGGGGGAGGGGGAGGAGGAGCATCAAAGTCGAAGAACCCTTCATCTTGAGGCTCTGAAATCAACACAGAAATACTTTACAGAACAAGTATAAACACGAAATATTTGTTAGCCATACGTTACATACCAGACACAACCGCAGGCTGGCTTGGTATGACAAAAGGCTTGCGCCTGGTCTGAATTTTCGGCTTTTTTCTCCCTCCAGCATCACCAGCTTCCTCCGTTTTCCTCTTCCTCTCATCACCTTGTTTGGAACCCGCGGTAGTTCCACCTGTGGCAGCCCCAGCACCTGGAACACCCAAGCCCTCAAGGGTGTCAGATACTACCACGTAATCGGTATATCTGCGGAAATGAGAACGAGAGATATCTGCGGCATGCGACACCAAAGGCGGAACAACATGCGCCTCAGGGTTTTTCTTTCCGCGACCCCGCACGGTTTTATCCACATGCTTTTTCTCCGCATGTTTTTTGGGGGCACCCTTTGACTCAAATTTACCAAGGTTCCCAAGTGTACCTGCGTATAGAATATCAGCAACAAACCTTGTAAAGCAATAAAGGTTATGAGTAATACCTTTGCCCTGCGGCAGGGGTGCAGTCAGCGCCTCGCGTGAAGCAACGCGGAAGAGAGAGACAATCGTCAAGTTAAAACCTTTACCATCCGCAGTCGGAATAAGATCAACTTTGCCAGTGAAAGTTGGATCAAATATCTTCCACACTTCCACAATTTCTGATAATACATATCCAAATTAATAACAAACACGGGAACAAAGCAACCGCAAAAGAGTGGTAACACTTACCACCAGTTTTCTCCCGCACCACAGGCGTGAAATTCCTCTTAGGCCGGGTCAACATCATCCGCAGCACCCACAACTCTTTGTTGGTAAGCTGCCTATGCTTAATAGGTTTCAGCTTTGAGAACCACGCAGCAGTCTCTGCGGCAGGCATAGCAATATCCTCCGCAGGGATAGGCTCATTGACGTTCCGCATATTCATGTCCGCAACAACTGCGGCAGCTTTAACGTAGAAGAACTTACACTTCCACTTCGTAATACCCTTCGGAGGGGTCATCAACTTGATGCTTCCATACCGTTCTCTAAAGGAAAAGAAACCGGTGTTCACCGTCAACTGGTAAAACCCCCGGAAGTTTTCAACGGTAACCGGCAGACCAAGAGCTCGAAAAGTTGATTCAAAATGTCTAATACGGATCATCCCAAAAGGACTCATCTGGGAGATATGGATCTTGTAATGTTCCAAGACCTGGGCAACAAAAACTGTTAATGGTAAACGAAGGTTACCATCAGTAAAACACTCGGCCCACATGGTGATGTAACCGGCCGGAGCACTGGCACCAGTATCACCTGTTTGGGGATATTCAGCCCCATACTCGTGAGGCATCTCAATCTTGGTCATCAGTTGGTCGAATGAAGATTTCGACCACTTCAATGGTGGTAGACCACCACCGGGAACACTGCCACCATCGTCTTCTTCTTCTCCGGCCACCGGAGAGGATGCTTCAGGGTTTTCACCCTCCACATTATGTGGGTTAGATGGATCAGCCATCAGAAAATATGTAGAACAGAAGTTTCGAGTGGAAGAGAGAACTCAGAAAACTCAAAAGATTGCCGGAATAAAAGACAGATTGATCGGAGAAGACGAAGAGAATGCTCTCTCTATCAAACGGAGATTTTTCGAAAATTTTGAACAGTAAGGAGAACCCAAACGGTTCCCCTTTTATATACTCATCGCAATAAATGCGATACAGTAACCGCCTCAACACGTTCAAAATAGGCGAGTTACAAGGCGACACGTGGTCAGCGACCTTTCCGCTGACGGTTATCACGCGCGCGTGGCCGTCCACGCGCCTGACAACGAAGACTTTTTCACTTCCTGCTACAGTGCAGTTATGACCTCGGTCAGTGTAAACGTCTTTTCAAATCAGCACATGTCAGAATCCTACCAACTTCAACAACCCACACGTGCAAGTGTGACGTAAGCAACAGAAAGCGACAACCTTATCCAAACACAAGCGACATGCGGTTCCTCTGGTTTACCGCACCATAACCCATACCGCATGTTGTTTTTTACATACCCCTCAAAAAAGGCAAAAATATATATCTTTAAATTATATAAAGGGGTATAAGTCATAAACCGCACATATCCACGAGCACACGTGGAATATGCGGAGATGACGCACACCAACCCGCACAGGTGTGTCAGATACTCAGAACCAGCACGGTTCTTTGGACTGCGGAAACCGTTTCTCAGGATGCGGTAAACCGCACCCCATGAAAGCTTCTTCAAGCTTCAAAACCCTCGTTTCCGGTTCATAACCACAAAGGGAACGCAAACAGCTTCTCCTTAAGGAACACGACAAGAATGCTGAGCAACCGCACATCAGCAACCCTGTCCCCTGAACCTTCAAGAGCCACATCCAGGCTACAAGACTTCTAGAAGCGAGTTCTTTGCTACAAACCGCAACTATTCTTAGGTAGGTACTGCAAACCGCAACTATGCGAACGGTAGCTACGGAAGAGCCACAACTAAGCCACCACGCGGAAGAGCAAAGCTATTTCAAGAAAAACTGCTTTCCAACTAAACGTGAAGGAAAGTGGCTACAAAACGAATGCGGAAGAGTTTCAACCAACTTCCCAAGTATCTAAAACGATCTCTTCCGGCAACGCTACTTACAGGGTACTACTTTCCACCAAAGCGTGAAGGAAAGTGACTCCAGAACAGCGGTAACAAGTCTGCCTATGACTAGTTACCCACCTATGGATCGCATAGAATAAACAATGGTGGGCACAACCCTGCCTATGATCATGTTTATTTGCCCATAGTCCAGATTCACATTGTTCGACCAAACACGACCAACAATGACGCAACTACCCCACGATCCTCAACGAAACATGGCAAACGAAGTTCGGCAACGAGGTAACCGCAAAGAACAAACGGTTACCAGAGAGCTTCACCTCTGAGGATGTGCGGTTACTTGAGAGATAAACCGCAGAAGACGTGCGGTTACTAGAAAGCTTAACTGGAGAACACGAACACCCCACAAAACAGGGATCATCGTTACATGTCCAGTTGCTGAACATAGAGCTTGAGCAAAGTAATTACAACTTTGCACCAACTGATGCAGAGATTCCAACTACACTGAAGAAAACATCTTCAGTCACGATCTCAAAGGTTGGTTCGAATTCTGCTAATACCTTCAGTCACCATCTCAAAGGTTGGTCCGAAACACCAACAGGTGGCTGATGACATCAGAAAAAGGCAGAAACAGTTTCGTCTTTGGCTGAGAATTCCGCATCAGACGGAACTTGCTCACCATACACCCTTCTCAAAGGAAGAAACAATCCACTAGAAAGGGCCTACTACTTAAAGAAGATGCCATCTGCATGGCATAACCTTAACCTTCTAGACAACATAGTCCAGTATTCCTCCCACACGCGACTCGCATACGGAAGGAACACTAGACTGGGGGGACTTGAAGGGGTATGGTCCCAAATATCGCGTCAGCACGACCGCGAATGACCATTACCCTCGTTAAAAACCCCCAACAGCAATTAACTATCCAGTGTCCGCGTAAGATACACGCGAACACTGCGGTCCAATCTGTCCATTGATGAGAAGGCTTACCTTAAAGACGGAAACTAATGTTACGCATAGCGATGCGACACCCCACCGCATCCTATGAACATTTTCGTCACGACAAGGGATCTGGACAAACAGTAAGTCACTCAACAGGCGATGCGGCACAACACCGCATCCCTCACAAATCATGGATGGAACAACCAATGCGGGAACAACATCAATGACCGCAGGCAGCGATGCGGCCTGGCACCGCATCTTGCCTACAAAGTAAGTGGGTCTGACAACACAGTGCAAGTGGCACTGGGAACAGTCACCTACTAGCCCACGTATGAACAAAAGTCTGACACCACAGCCGGACGTGGCATTACCACAGCATCCGACAGGTCTGACACACCTGCAAATAGCTGTGCGATGTCAGACTAGCTACTCAACTACTCTCCTTCACTCATCGGCTATAAATACTCACCCCAAACCAGGTTTGAGGTATCACTTCCGAACTCTCTCAATACTACTACTATCATACTTTGCTTCCCAAGCAACTTACTGATTCTCACGCCGGAGAGTGGTAACAAGGAGCACCCCCCACCCCATCCTCCTTGTTACGAGTCACGGTTTGTTTCCTTGTGCAGGAAACCCACCACCAGACGATCCAGCCAACGATCCTCGGAAAGAAGGGATTAACCCTCTTGACGAGACCAGTGAGTTAACCCTACCCGGTTAACCATTGTTTCATCAGAAGGGAAAAGCAGTTGAGTATGATCACCTGAGAATCTTCGGGTGTAGTGCTTATGATATTGATCTTGAAGGTGACAAGTTAGATGCCAAAGCAAAGAAGTACACGCTCGTTGGATATGGGTCTGATAAAATGGGCTACAGGCTTTGGGATCATGAAAGCAGAAAGCTAGTCAGAAGCAAACATGCCGAATTCAATGAAGCAGAGCTGTACAAAGACAGGAATTCAGAGAAGTCAGAGGTTCAGAAAGAAGTAGTTGAGTTTGACACTGATGGTCAAAAGAATGAACCAGTTATAGAACCTGAATCAGATTCTGAAGATGAGACAGGATCAGAGGTTGAAGGTGGATCTAATGAGACAGGAGAAGTATCTGACAGTGGGAGCTCAGAGCATGAAGAAGAACAGCCTCCACAGCAGCCTGAACCGTCAGAAAATTGGGTCAGGAGATCCACCAGAGTTAGTAAACCGCCTAATAAATATAATCCTTCAGTTAATTATATTCTCTTGACAGAAAACGGTGAACCAGAAAGCTATTTTGAGGCAGTCAAGATGAAAGATTTTCTCCAGTGGGAGCATGCAATGAAGGATGAGATGAGCTCTTTAGATAAAAACAAGACTTGGGTCTTAGTAAAGCTTCCGCCAGATAAAAGAGCTTTACAAAATAAGTGGGTCTTCAGGGTCAAAGAAGAACACGATGGTTCTAAACGGTACAAAGCCCGTTTAGTAGTCAAGGGGTTTCAGCAGAAGAAGGGAGTTGATTATGATGAGATTTTCTCTCCTGTGGTGAAGATGACTACCATCAGGTTGGTTCTTAGTATTGTAGCCGCAGAAAAGTTGCATCTAGAGCAGTTAGATGTGAAAACAACTTTTCTACATGGTGACCTAGATGAAGACATTTATATGGCACAACCTGAGGGATTCAAGGTTGTTGGGAAAGAGAACTGGGTCTGCAAATTGAAGAAGAGTTTGTATGGTCTTAAACAGGCACCTAGACAATGGTACATGAAGTTTGATAACTTCATGGAGAGGTCAGGGTACAAGAGATGTCAGATGGACCATTGCTGCTATTTGAAGAAGTTCAGCAACTCTTATATCATATTGTTACTTTACGTTGACGATATGTTAATTGCAGGTTCTGATATGAAAGAAATAAGCAGGTTAAAGAAGCAAATGTCCAAAGAATTCGAGATGAAGGATTTGGGTTCAGCCAGACAGATACTCGGGATGAGCATAACCAGAAGCAAGAAAGATGGCTCAGTGACACTATCCCAGGAAAAGTACATCGGGAAAGTGTTAGAGAGATTTGGTATGAACAGTGAGAAGACCAAGCCTAGAAACACGCCTTTAGGAAGTCACCTCAAGCTTACTAAAGATCAGTGTCCCAGAACTGAAGAAGAAAAAGCTGATATGGCTAGAGTTCCATATGCATCTGCTGTAGGAAGTCTAATGTATGCTATGGTATGCACGAGACCTGACATAGCACACGCAGTTGGAGTTGTCAGTCGCTTTATGTCAAATCCGGGAAGAGAACACTGGGAAGCAGTTAAATGGGTGCTTCGTTATTTGAAAGGTACGTCAAAGATGGGGTTGTGTTTTAAAGGAAAGGATGTGGTTCTCAAGGGTTATACAGATGCTGACCTGGGTGGCTGTAAAGATACATTTAAAAGCACTACAGGATATGTCTTTACAGTGGGAGGAACAGCAGTGAGTTGGATGTCCAAACTTCAGAAAAGTGTGGCTTTATCTACTACAGAAGCTGAATACATGGCAGTAGCTGAGGCCAGTAAAGAACTAGTATGGTTGAAAGCTTTTCTGAAAGAGTTAGGAAAAAAGCAAGCTATCTACTCGCTGTATTGTGACAATGAAAGTGCAGTGAAACTTGCAAAGAATCCCGTTTATCATGGGAAGACGGAGCACATAGGGATGAGGTATCATTTTGTCAGAGGATTGATCAGTGAAGGATCAATCAGTTTGAAGAATGTCCCAGGTGCTAAGAATCCAGCAGATATGTTTACCAAGGTTGTGGTGCTGGATAAGCTGAAGCTATGCATAGCTTCAGCTGGCCTTCAGGAATAATGCTGAGAAGGCGGGGTAACTAGGGAGTTTTGAAGATCAAGGGGGATTTTCATTTACAGAAGTACAGAAGAGATGGTGCAGTTCGAGGTCCGAAGACACCAAGTGGGAGATTGTTGGAGATGTTGTCTTCAGCCCAACCCATTAAGGCAAGCCAAGAATTAGAGAGAAGAAGGGAAAGGGTTCGGCCGGCCCTAACCCTAATGGGCTTTAAGTGTTTTAGGTCCAGATGCTTAGTTACTTGTTTAGCAAGGGACTAACCCTAATTCTAGCCTATAAATATATCTCTTGTACTTGTAATCATTATCACTCAATAAAATACAAACCCTAGTTGCCCCCGTGGACGTAGGTTACACACTGTGACCGAACCACGTAAATCTCGTGTCTACTTTTCTTATTGCTTTCGTTTATTGATCGTGTGTGTGTGATCTAAATCCTAACAAAAACATGGCAGCGAGCAGTGGTGCACATGCTCAAACGCGTCAACGCGTGAGAGTCAGCGACGACGCATGGGGCTTCATCGGGTGGCGGTTCGAGCTGCGGTTTTGGGGGTTTTGTGAAAGGTCAATGGCGAGTGTAATGGTGGTGGTGGTGGTGGTGTAATTCCACTCGCCGAAAAATGGTACGGATCTGAGAATGGTGATGGGTTTGGTGGTGTTTTAGGCATGGGTGTTGGATTTGGATGATACTGAGGTGGATTGGGGTTGAAAATAGAGAAGATTCACAAGAATGGTGGTGACCGGAAGTTTGGCCGGAAATGGTCACCCAAGAAACAATCTTCTTATCTAAAATACCTTTAGCTCTAATACCATGTAAATGATATAAAAGTGATTTGTATTGATAAATTGTGTTTGTACAAGCAAGGGGACCCTCTAACAAGGAGAGACATGGACTAATAAGTAAATACTAATAATATAATAGGCGTCTAGAGTAATAACTATAAGTAAATGCTAATAACATAATAGGGGCTAGACTAATAACTATTAACAATTAACATAAATGATATTTACAGAACCATACCATGGGCTCTCATACCATGTTAGAAAGAGGTAACTTAAACATAATCTAATGTTATTCTCAAACATAATACTCAACGATGATGAACTCCAAACATAAACTCAAAGGAGGAATACGAGACCAATGAGGTGAAAACCCCAGGGGAAACATATAAAACGATATGATTACATTGTATTCACTCACGGTTAGGATTTTTTTAGTTAGATTCATACCAGTTCATGCTATGAAGAAGATGGACCTTAGGGTTTTCTTTTTTAGTTAAAATAATAACTAGTTCATGCGATGAAGTACATAGATGCTTTAAATTTGTAACTTGAATGCATAGATGTAGCCATGTGTGTTAAAATTATAAGTAATTCTTGCGACACAACTATGATGGTTTGGTTTTGCTTGGTGTAATTGTAAATATAATTATATTTGGAATATAACCATTTAAACTCCTGCTTACACTTGCATGTACATATTTGGCCCAACTGCTTTAGTTACATGATCTAAAATGTATATATTTATTTGAGTTATCTTTGATAATGTTGGCTTGTTTGATTATGTGTAAATGTAGATGGGGACTGACTGTAGTGAGACTCTGAATATGAATAAAAAGGATGCACCGGTCATTGATGTTGATGATGACAACTCGAAGGAACCGTTGGATAGTGTTGATGAGCAAACCGTGGATCAAGAGAAAAATGAGGGTGGTACTAAACGATCAAATGTGTGGGATCATTTTACATTTGATAAGAGTGCTGAAAAATCAACGTGTCATTATTGTAAGAAGCTTATTAAGGCTGGTACAAAAGCAAATGGTACAAGTGCTATGTGGACTCATTTGAAGCAAGCATGTAGTAAATCACCAATTTACAAAAAGGTAGATGATAAGAAATAATCTAAGTTAGCTTTTAAGCCTAAAAGTATGGAGGAATATGGTGGTAGTTTGCTTGTCATACTTTTAGCCAAGAAAAATGTAGAAAGCTTCTTGCTCGAATGTGCATAAAAGATAACCTTCCATTTAGTGTGGTTGATGATGAGGGACTTAGAGAATTTATGTGGGAGTTGAATCCATTGTTTAAGTTTCCTTCTAGATGGACGGTTGCTAGAGATTGTTTGTCAACATATGAAGAAGAGAAAAAGAAACTAAAACATCTTTTAAGAGATCAAATTGTATCTCTTACCATCGACACATGGACATCCGTTCAAAATTTTAATTATATGTGTCTTACTGCACATTGGGTGGATGAAAATTGGGTTTTAAGGAAGAAAATTCTGAACTTTTGTCAGATATCAAATCATAAGGGTGAGACGATAGGAAAACTAGTTTATCATTGCTTGCGAAAATGGGGTATTGACAGGGTTTTCACGGTAACCGTAGATAATGCTTCATCAAATGATGAAGCAATTAAGTATTTAAAAAATGCTTAAGGGTCCTCATTCTATGCTAGATTGCAAGTACTTGCATTTAAAATGTAATGCTCACATTATAAATTTGGTTGTAAAGGATGGTTTAGAAGAACAAGTTGATTCGATAGCTCGAATTCGAAATGCGGTAAGGTATTTGAGATCATCTTCTTTTAGGTTTCAAACCTTTAAAGATTCCGTTGAGAAACAAAAGATTGAGTGCAAAAGGAAACCATGTCTTGATGTAGAAACTCGATGGAATTCAACATTTCTAATGTTGGAAACGGCGCTTAAATTTTCAAAAGCATTTGATAGGTATATCTTATTGTTGTTCATAATTATATTTATTTAAATTCATACTAATATGTTATGTTTTTTTGTCAATAGGCTTCAAGATGTGGATTTAAGTTATAGATCATATTTTCATAATGAAGTTGCGGATGAAGAGACGAGTGCAAGAAAGCAAAAAAAGAATGATAAAGTTTTGGGGGCACCCGATAGAGAAGATTGGGAGAATGCGAGGTAATTTATATTATTTTTATTATATTAGTATATATATTGAGTTTGGATGTGATATATATTATTGGTTTGTTCTAATAGGCTATTTATGGAGTTTTTGAGGATCTTTTTTTATGTGACAAAGAAGATTTCGGGGTCTAAATATATGACAACAAATTTGTTATTTGTAGAGATTTGCAAAATGCATTCAAGTATAACAAAAATGTCTTTAAGTGTTGAGAAGAAGGAGAGAGATATGGGTGTGTCTATGAAAACAAAATTTGACAAATATTGGGACAATTTAGACAATATGAACTTCTTGTTGTACGTGGTTTAGGAACTAGGTTCACTTTTTATAAAAATATATTACAAAATATATAATAACGAGACTCTCGTTATTCGTAGGAAATATGATAGTACAATCCGGTTACAAGACTATAAGAAAAATAAATAAAATACAAATACATTGTACTAATCTTGATTCAAGCCAGAGTCTTTGGAAGAACTTCAACCGCACCATCTTGTACGAACCTCCGCTGCAAGAATGAACAAACTATCATTGACGGTTTTGGTTGAGGATCGTGTTTGACACGGGGCCCTTAAAACAGATACCGCGCCTCCTCTCAGACGGTCTGTTTCCAGGAACAACCGAAGCAGTAGTTGTACTGCCGGAGTTGGCACTCGCGCCCGAGATTACACCGGGTATAATTTGGTGTTCTTTATTTTGTCGGAAAATACTGAGTTGTGTAAAAAGACAATTTAGAGAATACTCTTCTATAAATTTCTATGGAACAAAAGTTCTTTCATGTGTGTGTATTTCTCCATCTTTTTCGATTAACTCTAGAATGAACCATCATTCTCTTCTTATAACCACACACATAAAGAAGCCATTAAACCTCAATTATTATCGTCATGAATTAGACAATTAATTCTATAATAAACAAGTTTTAATATCATTTTAATGAATTTAAGCGGTAGTCAAAGCTTTCCTGTAACTAACGGAGACTGGGTTGACTGAGTGTGACCCGCCCGCAAGCAGGCCGCGTGCTACACAGTCTTCGCGCCACACGTGAGACACCCACCACATATTGCGCCATGTATCATCCGCCATGACCAATGACATTCCCCAAAGGAGCGCGCATATCAACGGGATACCTCACGCCATCCTTGGGTGCCCCATAAGCAGGCCCACATATAAGGACCTCGTGCGCATACTGCGCTTCCACTGTAGCCAACGACAGACGCATAACGAACTTACGCCATGCGCCTACGCCATCCAAGGTGCGCCATAAGCGGACCCGCCATGTATCTGACCACACGCTCATGAGCAAAAATACAAAGGCGGTATGCGAAGTTCAAAGTGCACCACATTTGGCCTATAGCCCATGTTATGCGCGCATATGAGATGTGGAGTCGCACACCACACGGATGCCACTATGCATACCAGGACGCCACCTGGTCATGCGCCATCCATACTCGCGCGCATATGTGCGGGTGCGGCGCATCCTTTGGTCCCACTTTGAGTTTTGTCATCTCACCTCTGTGGGACAAGTTGACAAAACTAATCCATTTTATTCATCTTTGTTTGTTCCAAACATACAACTTCAAGCTTCGATATCTCATTCATCTTAACTCTATTTGGACATAGTTTGAACACAAACTCATAAATAATTATTTATACAACACATATATAAATATTATTGATGTCCAAAATATTTAGTGAAAACCCCATTTTCACTAAAATTTCCAACAATCCCCCACATGAATGGAGATCGATTAAAACACATAAAATTCCCCGATGAAAACTCGACAGTCGAGTATTGCAGGATAGGTAGGTGTAGTGATCAGAGTGTCGTGCTCCGGTCAAAGATAATATTTATATACCCTAATTACCCTTAACAAATAGCTAGTGGTAGTGAGGGGTCGAACCACGAAGAGTATGTGGTTTGTGTACGGATTTGATTGAATTATGAAGTTGTCACAATTATGAAGATTGCTAAGATATAATTTTGTGTTTTTGTTTGATTGGAAGATGTGGAATAGAATTACTAAAATGCTTAATTAGATTAAATACTAGAGATTACTAAATGCACGAATTGAAAATGATTGTTTGAACAATAATGAGAAAACAAGGTTCACACCCGGTTTCAACAATTGCAAGACTTAGGGTTACTATGTATTTTAATTAGTTTTACTTGAAATAGTTCATTAACGGGTCGCAATCACAAAGCTTAGGTGTCAATCGCTATCAACGTCGTAAAAAACGGACCATGATACACTTCTTGACTTTGGACTAGCAAATCCTACCAAAAGACATGGCATAAATACGTGTATTCATTTCACAAAGTCAAATTTAATCATTCACTCGACGGTTTGCAAATTCAATACCAACGTAGGACAATTGTCTAAGATTCAAATGCAATTCAAGTTGTCACAAAACAATTAACACACATAATAAACCCTAAACCTTACAAAAGTCTACACCGGGGTGAAACCTCCAAGGAATTAGCCGAGCATGATCGAAGAAACTTGATCACCGGATGTTGAAAGCTTGACTTGGATCATCGTGAAGCGTGAAGATGGATTGATGGATAGAAGTTAGGGTTTTTTTGAATGATGATGGTGAATGGATGAGTGAGTTGATGAATTGGTGAATTGATAGAGCTAGGGTTTCGAATCAAGAAGATGATGATGCTTTGTTCTTGATTCGGGTTGATGGTATAATGGTTGGTGGAATGGTAGATGATAGGTGATGATGAAAGGCTCCAAGATGATATTCAAAACTCCAAAACAAGTGTAACTCCCGTTTTTTGGTCAAAATTGATGTTATAACTCGTCCCCAACTAAAAAATCAAGTTTTTCGCGATATGAGAATGCAGGTGGCATCGCCGACGGCCATTTAGGGCGTCCCCGACGGCCCTTGGAAGTCTCAGTTTCGCCCGACGGCTTAATTAGCTGTTTACGGAGGTTTCTGGCCGACGGAACAATCCAGAGGGCGTCGCCGACGGCCCTTTTGGTTGTCAGTTTCGTCCAAAACTGTTTTCTTCATAACTTCTTTGTTATAGCTCCGTTTTACTCACCGTTTTCGCCCACGTTCTCGTAATTCAGCCCTCTATCATGCCATCTTCCAATATATTCATTTTAAATCCATCAACATTCCCCAAAATACATCCAATCTTAGTGATTAACCCGGTTTTCTTTATTTCACATCCCCGGTTGATCCGTTTCGCGTCCCGGTGCTCCGTTTAGCTCTCGATTAGCTTCTTAAACTCTTTTAGACCTGTAAAACACAAACCCTTTTACAAGTAGGCTATTCGGGATAAAAAGTTAAGTAAAAACATGAACTTAAGCATAAACGAACACCGGTTTTCGACCACGTATCACATCCCCATACTTGTCTTTTGCTTGCCCTCAAGCAAATCTGTTTTTCACTTTCACGTGGGTCGAACAACGAATACACTCCCCATTCCCGAGACGAAGGTTAAGGTCCAATGTCATGCTGAAGTTCAAACTCTTTACAAATTTCAATATATTTAACGGTAATGTGATTTCACATATACAAATGGTTACCCAAGATTAACCTGTCCGTGAAACCAATCAATTCATGCACATCCCTCATAATATTCTCTCCACTCGGCTTGTAAATTGGCTAATGTTTATAATGTATTAGCACTTCAAGGAATATTCACTCAAAACCGATTAGAACACATACTCGCATAAGCTTGCAACTCAATCATTCTCCACCATTGATCACGAATACTAAGCACAAGTCATAAGGTCTTTGCAAGGGTTGTAACGGGGCTAGGCTAAAGGTAGGAATTAGGATATTTTAAAGTGGCTAAGGTGATGAAAATTCGATTTTTATTACAAAAGACTATTCTAACAAAACTAACTAAAAACACCAAATATGAGGCAACAACATTCGCCTTTTATTCAACAACTACTAACACTTCTTTTTGTGTTTTTCTTCAACGATTTTCAATTTTTTTTTTTTTACATAAATGCAAATAAACAAGAACAATTATACAACTACGACTCCTATAATCGAATTTCCATCACACGGGTTTAAAAGAAAAAGGTTTAAGGGATATGGGCTATAGGGTGGTCAAACGAAAGGTTTAGGCTCAAAATGGGCGACTAGGGGATTTGTTCGGGTAAGGATAGATAAATGGTTTTAAGAGAAAAGGTTTCACCTAATGCCTTAATCATTCTCGTGCTTGTATTCGGTCTATGGTCTCAAACGTATCAAAAGTTGCAAGTTCTACAATATATGACTAATGGTCTACTCAAACAAAGAAACATAGGTATGTAATCTATGATATAAAAATGGCTCAAAACCTCACATATCTAAAAGGGTATGGTATGTGACATGCATAAAAGACTAGTTTCTTAGGCGAATTATTCCTAAATAACCACCCGCTAAATACCCGTCATGCTATTAATTTGAACTTGACCATGACAAAAGACCAAATGGGTTGTGACATCCCTCGTTGACTTGGTTACTTGTGCTTTTAAGATCGCTTTTGAAACAAGAATTTTTGAAAATTTTTTGAAATTTTCCCCCATCCCCACACTTGAGGTAAACATTGTCCTCAATGTGTAGAATTTAAATGAACGGGTCAAAATTGAAAACTTTTACTACTCTCTCATCCCCACACTTGAGGTGAACATTGCCCTCAATGTGTAAGAACTAGAGTTTTTGAAACGCACAAGGGATGTGACACGACTACCCTTCCTAAAATTTCACCCCGGAAAATAATATACAAAATACATTCCACTTATTACTAACTAAGAATCAAAGTAAAAAGAAACACATGCACCTGATTTTTGTCGCTTGATACTCATATCTCATTCGTCTCTTCATAAAAACGGTTGTCCCGCGAACATGTTGTACCTACAAATTCTAATCCTTGTGTGGAAGCATGCTTCTCACAACCATCAAAATTTGTTAGTTACCTAGTTCTACCCTTTTTATGAAAATATTACCAAGCCATGTGTTACTTCACTTTGATTTATGTGGAAAATAATTTACAACAACAACAAACCTAACTCACTTTCGTAGGAATCAAGGTTGCATTTAGCTTATGCAACAAGCCCTTTTAAACCCCCCAATAGCTTGGGAGGACGAGAGGTCTCGTGAGGGTTATATAGGGAACACACCCACAACGTTCATTTAACTACTAAAACGAAATAACAAAATTATACAACAACAACAACAATACTACTAAACTACGGATAAAAACTAAAATGAAATGCGAAATAAAATATACAACAACAATTGACTTACCACCTCATGGTGGTCGAATGGCGTGTTTGCCGCCCACAAACTCCTCTAAATCACCCGCCGGTGATTCATACCATTTGCTGCCAAACGGTCCAAGCTTCCTCACCTCCTCTTCCTTCTTCTTTTCTAGAGGTGACTTTTTCGCCTTCTTTTTCTTGACCATTTTCTTCCTTGTTTCTCCAAACCTGCCAACCATAGCACACACCTTTTTGTTTGGATTCATGTCCTTTTTAGGACACTTATCCTCACCGAGCGGGTTAGTGAAATTTGGAAAAACATTTAAATTTAATTCCCGGTCCCCAAACTTCATGCTTACCGTTCCCGTTGCACAATTTATTATGGCATTAGCAGTTGCCAAGAACGGTGTACCCAAGATAACTACCGGTTGGGTATCCTCAACATCCCCAACATAGTCTACTACCAAAAAGTCAACTGGGTAGTAGCAATCATCCACCTTAACAATCACATCCTCCACCATCCCCTTGGATGCGTGGGAGTTTGATCGGCCAATACCACGGGAGTATCAAATTTTTTTAATGGACCAAAATCGTATTGGTCATACAAACTCCCGGGTAAAATGCTCACACAAGCTCCAAGATCGAGAAGCGCCCTCTTAATTTTGAAATTTCCAATTTGAATTGGAATAAGAGGATCTCCCGGATCTTGAGCTTTTTGGGGGAGCGCACTTGATAAAACGGCACTAACATGTGATACCAAATCAACCGGTTCGGGTAATTTATTGTGCCGTTTTTCACTGCTCAACTCTTTCAAGCATTCCACATGAGCCGGAACCTTTTTAATGTCATCAAGTAACGGTAAATTAATTTTTGCTTGTTTAAAATTTTCCCACCTCTCGTCCTTTGGTGGGCACCGTTCTTCAAATTTTGATGCATTAATCGGTTTAAGTTGATTTAAACAATTTTCACGAAAAGATTTTTTAGTTACATTTTCAATTTTACTTCGTGAAGTTGTTTCTTGTTTATTTTCAATTTCCGGCTCATCATTTATATTTTCCACTACACCATCAAATAATTGTGGTGGTGGAATGCTTTCAACACTACAAACTTCATCATTTAAAAGAATACTTACCGCGTTAACGCGTGCATTCCACACGTTGCTTGTGCTTGAACCTTGATGCTTCGGATTCACCGTTGTGTCACTTGGAAGCTTTCTCGTGCTTCCTCTCATTTGAGCCATTTCCTCCGCGAGTTGGCCCACTTGCTTTGCCAATGCCTCATGTGCTTTATCCCGTATCTCGTTTGTCTTCTTTATCTCCTTGATATCATGGTGAGATTCTTTTATATTGTTTTGAGATTCTTTTTGCATATTCAACAAAGCATCCATTTTGGCACTCAAATCATGGCCACTTCCTTGATTATTCGTTGACCCGTGACCATCTTGGTTGTAACCTCTTTGGCGAGTTTGGTGCGAATACCCACCTTGATTTCCCGATTGAAAATTCGGGTTCATTTGGTTGGAGGGATTACCATACCTAAAGTTAGGATGGTTCCTCAACCCGGGGTGATAAGTGTTAGAGTTCATGTCATATTGCCTTCGGTCCCCATATACTTGATTCACCTCCACAGTGGCTTGACAATTCTCGGTCCGGTGACCGATGTCTCCGCATTCCTCACATACCACGTATTGCACCGCATTCACTTCTCTTTTCTTCATGCGAGCCAACTCTCGCTCTAACGTTTCAATTCGATCCTTAGAATTCACATCACGATCGGGCCAAGACCTTGAGGTGGGGTGCTTTTTGGCTCGGTCGGCCGACTCTTTCTCTTTTGACCGTTTACTCATTCGCTCCAAAAACTCCCAATCATCGTCTTCATGGTTGCTCAAAAGAGTCCTGTTACTCGTCGACTCGAGACGATTCCATGTTGTGTCATCCAACCCACGTACAAAACACTTCACCAACTCCCACTTTTCTATTTGGTGATGTGGGCATCTCCGCATCAATTCTTTGAATCGAGTGAATGCTTCATGTAACGGTTCACTCGATAATTGCCGAAATGACCTTATTTCATCCCTAGCGTCGTCGGTCTTTGCCATTGAATAATACTCATCTAGAAAAGCTTGTTGCATTTCTCCCCATGTGCGAATGCTATTGGCTGGAAGTGTAAGGAACCATTGCTTCGCTTTGTCTTTCAACGAAAATTGGAACAAACGAAGTTTGACCTCCTCTAGTGCGAAGTTATGCCCCCCGATAGTGCTGCAAATGGAAGAAAACTCTGTCAAATGTGTGTACGGTTCGTCGTTAGACCTTCCATTAAAATGAGGAAGTATGTTGATGTAATGTGGTTTACAATCAAACATCCTCCTCTCACAAACTATTGGTGAGTCGTTCTCGGTGACAACCGGCCTAAAACGATCATTCACTCCCCGTGGAGGTTGTTGACGATAATGGGACCGTTAACTTCTTGATCAACCACTCTTCGGTTGTCCCTTCTATCATTTCTTCTTTCATCCCTTCTATCATCCCGTCTTTCATCTCTTCGATTCCCACCTTGGTTACCTCTTTGATTGCCACCCCCCACAAAACGAGGAATCCGGTTATGGTGAGCATTGTTGTTATTGTTGCGACCCCCACCATTCCGGTTCCGTTGATAATCGTTTCGTGGTTGACGGTTGTTCTCATACCCATCATTTCTTCCGTCTCCATAACCATAATCGTCATCCCCTACATAATTGGCATTTTGATAGCCAAATTCCTCATCTTCATACCCTCTTGCATTGTAGTCATTACCCCGATTCACGTACCCCCAATCTTCGTCATCGTTAGCCCGATCATCATAGTACCCCCCATCGTCCGAATTTTCCGTATGAATGCTTACATGTTCCGGCGATTGGTAACCGGGAACACTAAACGGCTCATCATCGGGGATGGCGTTCCTTAAATCGTCTATGTTGAAGAATGGATCTTCGTTCGCGGGATTGCCACGATCTCGGTTGCCTCAGCGGTCGGAATTGACATTTCGATCATCAAGGTTTAGGGGCAAGGAATTGTGTCGATGAAGGTTTTGTTGTTGGGGTGTTCTTTGGGTGTTATTGGGATTTTGGTTTTGAAAAGGTGGTGTGGGTGGTCCGGTATTGTTGTTATTACCACCCGGTCGCCCTTGAGGCATAAGTTGAACATTTGGATCGGCATTGAAATTGCTTCGGTATTGATATTGGTTTTGGTTTGAGTTTTGTTCGCCATTGAATCGGTTTCAATGGTCGGTGTGAGTTGTGGTGTTTGGTTGGTTTGATTAGAAGCGAGTGTTGCTTCTAACTGGCTTGCTAGGTTCCTTCTTGCGACTCTTTCGATTTCCGGTTCATAGACTAAAGGTGAAGTCCTCCCGGAGTTCCGCGTATGCATGCACTACCTGTAATCTGCACAAGTAACACACACCGCGTAACAAGGAAAAAGACAAGTACAAAAAGAAAACTAAACAAATTAAACAGATAATCACAAAAAAATTCAACCAATATCCAAACACAAAGCGCACGCACTCCCCGGCAACGGCGCCAAAATTTGATCGGAGTGTCGCGCTCCGGTCAAAGATAATATTTATATACCCTAATTACCCTTAACAAATAGCTAGTGGTAGTGAGGGGTTGAACCACGAAGAGTATGTGGTTTGTGTACGGATTTGATTGAATTATGAAGTTGTCACAATTATGAAGAATGCTAAGATATATTTTTGTGTTTTTGTTTGATTGGAAGATGTGGAATAGAATTACTAAAATGCTTAATTAGATTAAATACTAGAGATTACTAAATGCACGAATTGAAAATGATTGTTTGAACAATAATGAGAAAACAAGGTTCACACCTGGTTTCAACAATTGCAAGACTTAGGGTTACTATGTATTTTAATTAGTTTTACTTGAAATAGTTCATTAACGGGTCGCAATCACAAAGCTTAGGTGTCAATCGCTATCAACGTCGTAAACAACGGACCATGATACACTTCGTTACTTTGGACTAGCAAATCCTACCAAAAGACAAGGCATAAATACGTGTATTCATTTCACAAAGTCAAATTTAATCATTCACTCGACAGTTTGCAAATTCAATACCAACGTAGGACAATTGTCTAAGATTCAAATGCAATTCATGTTGTCACAAAACAATTAACACACATAATAAACCCTAAACCTTACAAAAGTCTACACCGGGGTGAAACTGATGTGCGGTAAAGTGTCGTATATATTAGGTGTATATTTTAAGCCCTTTTTTAACACTTATTTTTAGCCAAGTTTTAAATTTATAAAACACGATATTTCACTAACACTAAACACACATATGGGCAAGTGCACCCATCGTTGAGTGTAGTATAGTGTTGGTAAGATACCGAGGTCGTCCAAGGACACAAGAGCTTTTAATACCGGTTTATCCTCAACGTCTAACCAAAATAAAAGTTTAGAAAAATGTTTTAAACTAAGAAAAATAAAACTAACTAAAATGCTGAAAATAAAAATAAAAATAAAAACAGATAGACAAGATGAATCACTTGGTTCCGACTCGTATCTAGTATAACCTTTGATTATTTCCGCACTTTTGCACATAATTAAGAGATTATCTTAGTTATTGTAGTAAGCCCCTCTTTTGAAGGTGACGTTACCCTCACCCCAGTAGTTTGAGTCAGCAGGGATACAATCCTAAAAGGGTGGATTATTGGAAGATAATGAATTAAGTTATTAATGCAGTATTGTGGTAGGCCCCGCTTTTGGCGGTGACGTTACCCTCGGCTAAGTAGTCTGAGTCAGCATGGATACAGTCCTAAGTAGCCGGGTTATAGTATTAATAGTAGTTAACTTATGAGGGGATCAAAGAGTTTGGACCCCCGCCATCCAATACCGTGAAGTATTGAAGGAGGTCCTACTAAATTTGACCCAGGTCCATTGCAGGACCTCTAAACGCTGAACAATGGCAAGACCTTTACCAAACCGTTCCCTTAACCCCCTACCAGGTAGCCAACATACCTCCATATAGACCGTGGAGATATGAATGGTGAAAATCCTTTATTTTATATAGACAGTAAAATAATGCCAAGACACCACGGACAAACGATAAGAAAAGATCACCTTCAACATAAGTAACTAGTTATTAAAGTCATTAATACAAAACCAAATAAAAAGTGCAAAAGATTAGAAATAAAAAGTATTATACTAGACACTTTGTCTTCACCAAGTGATGTAAGAGACTTAGGCAAACATGGCCTTGATTGTCAAGAACTCTTACGATCAATCTTGGATCCCGAGACGACTCACACACTCTATGATGGACAATGGATGATGGTGGTGGATGATGGTGTTATGGTGGTGGTGGGTGGTGGATGAAGTGTGAGAGAGGTGGTGTGCCAAGGGATGAGATGAAATGAATCCAAACACTCCTATTTATAGGCTGAACAGAGAGCTGGACACGGCCCCGTGTCCGCTGGGCACGGCCCCGTGTCCGTCTGACACCCTCTCTCCTCATTAATTGTAATTTGCAATTACAATAAATGCGCCTGCTGTACTTTCAACACACCCCCGTGTCCGCTGAGCACGGCCCCGTGATGGGCAATAGAAGCTTCTATAGGTTTGTCTTTTCTGCTGCTTCTTGGGCACGGCCCCGTGCTGGCTGAGCACGGGGCGTGTTCAGCCTTCTGTTTTCTCTATTTTGCTTTGGAAGGTGCTGTTGAGGGTTCGGGTAGTCCACTAATGTTCCTTTTCTTGTATTTATGTTGGATTTAGCTGTCTTTTTGCTTCTTTTGCGTTTTTGAGCTCATTTAATCCTGAAAATACAAAAGGAAGACAAAAACACACTTTTTCCAATATTAGTACTAAAAAAGGGTTAGTTTTATGCCTCATTTGATGTAATTTATATGTTGCATTTTACACACATCAAATACCCCCACACTTGAACTTTTGCTTGTCCTCAAGCAAAACTCTTTAATATGTGGCTTACACTCCCAAATGGAATAGGTAGAAGAGAAGGTTTTGGGCTTGTCGTAGAGTGTCGGGATTTCCAAGATCTTTTTGGGTTTTATTTTTATTTATTTACACTCCTATTCGTAATGATTTATTTAGAACTGTTCATAAAAGAAATTACTTATTTGGGCATAACATTCCTTTTTAAAATTCTATTTATATACAAGTTCACATACCTCGCGGGGAAATCACTCACACTCGGCCGAAAGTGTATTTTTAGTGAATCACTCGAGAGCGGCACGGAACTTATTCCTACCATAGGCTTGCCAAGAAATCAATCCTCCTCCTTTTTAACTTTTATACCTTTGTAGATATCAAGAGGACTTTGTAGGTTAAGGGTTGGCTAGGGTTAAAGGTAGGTGGTTGGGTTAGTGGTTAGTAGAAAAGGGGCTAAAAGCGTAACAAGTGTCGGTTTTCGTATTTTTGCAACTTTTTATTTTTGATGAAGCTTTTATTCAAACAAAGTTATTTTTGATTACTTTGTTTGTTTATTTTTTTTTTGCTTCATCATTATCAAATTTTTTTTTTTTTTTTTTTTTTTTACGAAGAACCGAACTTGTTACTAAGATAAAGGGTTAAAAATGAAAAAGGTTTTGGTGGATGAAAGGGTTTTTTTTTTTTTTTTTTGGGTGATGAAACGAAAAGGTTTAGGCTCAAAGGGGCTAACTAGGGGGGTTTTTGGGTAGGTGGTAAAAGAAAAAGAAAAATAATGGTGTAGAAATGAAAAAGGTTAGTCCTAGTGCCTCCATCATTTACTTACTCGGGTTTAAGTTGATAAGGACCGGGAATGTATTGTCATGGCAAGTTCTAGAGTCGTAAGAACCAAGCAGCTATTCACACAAGAAACGAAAAATGAGCATTTAGTCAAATGATATGTAATTGTGTGCTCAATAAAGGCTCAAAACTCACTTTTGTGGGAATGGGTTTTTATGTGATCAAGTATATATAATCAAATTTTAAATAAGTTTGTCATGCCTTTTCATAATTTTCTTATGTTGGTTCTTTTTATCACTACGCTATCGGTTGTAAATTTGTAAAAATACAACCTTTTTGAGAACTTGAATTTCCCGAGTTAAACCTAGACAAGTAAAAAAAATGAAATTTTTGAAAAAAATTTGGGTGATTAGCGGTTCCATTAGAGTTTTGTGTAAGGCTTGGATTTAGGACTTGCAAAATTCAAGGTTTTAGCATCCCCCCCACACTTAAATTACACATTGTCCTCAATGTGTCCCAAAAATAAATTTTTAGGTTGATTAGATGTGTAAAATAGTGTTTAAAAAGCAAAAATTTGTGTTACTGGGCACTGAACACGGCCCCGTGTTATCCGGGCACGGCCCCGTGTTTAAGTGCCAGTAACAAAAATTGAAATAAGTCAAACAGAAGGCTGGACACGGGGGCGTGTTGGGTGAACACGGCCCGTGTCCAGGTACCTGAACTGGGCGTTTTTCTGCAGGTGGTTCGACACGGGGCCGTGTTGGTTGGGCACGGCCCGTGTTGGACCTTCTGAAATGGAGAAAATTGTCGGGTTGCCTCGTTCTTGTGTATGGGATCATTTTTCTCGTTCCCCCTTTTCATCCTTTACCACCATGAGTGTGTTTTATTCCTGAAAATTAAACTAACTAGAAAACATAAAAACTAATCTAAATTAAACTAAGGATAGTTCCGTGGAATGCCTCCATGGTGCGCCACGTTTATAAGGGTCCTTGGCTAGACCCAAAGCCTGGTCATATGTTACCCAAGTGGGATGTGTTGCATCCCATGTTACACCGTCGGAGAGCGTCATCCAAGCTTGAGTCTATGACCTTCATGTAGTTGACCGGATCTTCTTCCTCTACTCGCTTTCCACATTCAAATTTCACTTCCTCATCCCCAAACTTCAATGTTAGAGTTCCGTCATTCATATCCACCACTGCTTGAGCGGTGGCTAGAAATGGCCTCCCGAGGATGAGAGGGACCTCGGTGTCTTCTTCCATGTCTAGGATGACAAAGTCGGTTGGAAAGACGAATTTGTCGACCTTGACTAACAAATTTTCGGCGACACCATGTGGGAATTTGACGGACCTGTCGGCGAGTTGTATGCTCATCTTTGTAGGGCTTGTTGTCCCTAGGCCGAGTCGCTTGAACATTGAGGTGGGCATGAGGTTGATGCTAGCCCCAAGATCAGCTAAAGCATTTCGGACGGGGGACTTCCCAATCGAACAAGGGATTGTGAAGCTCCCGGGGTCGATTTTCTTTTGTGGAAGTTTGTTGAGTACTAGAGCTGAGCATTCTTCGCCTAAGTTAACTAATTGCAATGATTCAATTTTCCTTTTGTGAGTGAGGAAATCCCTCATGAATTTTGCATATTTAGGCATTTGGGTAAGGACCTCCATAAAAGGAATATTAACATGCAATTGTTTTAGTAAACTTTCGAACTTTGCGAATTGCTCATCGGTCTTTTGACGATTTAACCTTCCGGGGTACGGGATTGGAGGAGTCTTGGTGGGCTCTTGAATTGTTGTAGAAGCCTTTTCTGGCGCAGGAGGAGTTACAGGCTGGCTAGAATGGATTCTTTCATTTGGCGGCAATGGAGCATCCTCGGGACCCACGGTTCGATTCCTTAATGTGATGAGATGGACTTGTGCCTTTGGGTTCGGTTCGGTATTACTGGGTAATGCGCCTTGTGGTCTCTCGGAGAAATTTTGAGCTAGTTGATTTAATTGTTTTTCAACGTTTTGAATGCTAGCTTGTTGATTTCTGAAATTTGATTCCAATTGTTGAAATCGATCCGAGTTCTTCTTTTCAGTGTCAGAGATGAGGCGAGATACAGTATCTTCAAGCCTTTCTCTTCCACCTTGTTGTTGAGGAAAATTTTGCGGTTGTTGAAAATTAGTTCGTTGGTTTTGTTGGTTACTACTATTTCCGGGATCTCTCCAACCAAGATTTGGGTGGTTACGCCATCCTTGGTTGTAGGTACCCGTTGGAGGACCCGACGGCCTAGGTCTATTATCCATGTAGTTTGCCGTTTCAGTTTGTTCATCTAATTCTTTCATACAACTCCAATTTTCATGTGACCCACCACACCCTTCACAAGCCATAACTGAGGCCGTTTTTGTCATTTCTAGCCTTTTGATTTTTGAAGAGAGGGCCTCGATTTGGGCTTGTAAAGAGGTGCTTTCATCAACCTTATGGGTGCCCAAGGCAATAGATTTATTACCTCGGGGAGTGTGCCATTGAAAATTGGTTTGAGCAATTTCCTCAATTTGGTTATATATTTCATTTGGGCGACGATTACCTAAGAGTCCCCCGGAGCTTGAATCAAGTGTTTGTCTTGTGTGTGGCAACAATCCATTGTAGAAAGTGGATACTTGTTGCCATACCGCTAGACCATGGTGAGGACACTTTCTTAGAAGCTCCTTGAACCTTTCCCAAGTTTCATATAAGGATTCCCCATCCTCTTGTGAGTATGTATTAATTTCAGTCATTAATTTAGCCGTTTTAGCAGGAGGGAAATACTTATACAAAAACTTTTGGGCGAGTTCATCCCAAGTGTTTACCGATCCAGCTGGGAGGGTGTTAAGCCAAGCCTTAGCTCGGTCTTTTAGTGAAAAAGGAAACATTCGAAGGCGGATGGCGTCATTTGATGCTCCATTGATCCGAAAGGTATCACATATTTCTAAGAAGTTAGTAATATGTAGATGGGGATCCTCGTCCGCAAGCCCGTGGAAGGTTGCGGAGTTTTGGAGCATTTGTATCAAATGCGGCCGAAGTTCGAAGTTGTTGGCCTCGACATTCGGGGCATTGACAGCGGCGCCAAGATTGCCTACGGTAGGCCGTAGGTAATCCATGAGGGTACGTTGGTCCGCCATTGGAAGTGGGTCCCCCGAAGCCTTCTCTTGATTTTTAGCTTTTAGTCTTTTTCTGAGAAAGCGCTCGGGTTCTTCTAGGGGTTCTTTTATGTCTCTACTAGAACTGGAGCTCATGCACTACGTAGGAGGTTCAAATGTGGCGCCTGGGTTCCAAGTCCTGCAACAAAAACAGAAAAGAACGCTGGTCAGAATGTTCACCACGGCCCCGTGCTCAATGAACACGGCCCGTGTTCAGAGGCACAGTAATTGATTTCTGGATCCCTGTTACTGGGAGTTGGACACGACCCCGTGTTGCACCGACACGGCCCCGTGTTCAGCTCTCTGTAACTCAGAAAATAAAAACTGCCAGTGATGATTGCTGGGCACGGCCCGTGTCTGACCGGGCACGGCCCGTGCTGAGAGCTGCAGAAGCTGAAAAACTAAGAAAATCCTAAAAAAATAAAAAGAAAAATAAAAGATGATTAGGCCGTTGATTCCTAACTTTCTCAAAATCCTTGTGTCCCCGGCAACGGCGCCAAAAACTTGATGTGCGGTAAAGTGTCGTATATATTAGGTGTATATTTTAAGCCCTTTTTTAACACTTATTTTTAGCCAAGTTTTAAATTTATAAAACACGATATTTCACTAACACTAAACACACATATGGGCAAGTGCACCCATCGTTGAGTGTAGTATAGTGTTGGTAAGATACCGAGGTCGTCCAAGGACACAAGAGCTTTTAATACCGGTTTATCCTCAACGTCTAACCAAAATAAAAGTTTAGAAAAATGTTTTAAACTAAGAAAAATAAAACTAACTAAAATGCTGAAAATAAAAATAAAAATAAAAACAGATAGACAAGATGAATCACTTGGTTCCGACTCGTATCTAGTATAACCTTTGATTATTTCCGCACTTTTGCACATAATTAAGAGATTATCTTAGTTATTGTAGTAGGCCCCTCTTTTGAAGGTGACGTTACCCTCACCCCAGTAGTTTGAGTCAGCAGGGATACAATCCTAAAAGGGTGGATTATTGGAAGATAATGAATTAAGTTATTAATGCAGTATTGTGGTAGGCCCCGCTTTTGGCGGTGACGTTACCCTCGGCTAAGTAGTCTGAGTCAGCATGGATACAGTCCTATGTAACCGGGTTATAGTATTAATAGTAGTTAACTTATGAGGGGATCAAAGAGTTTGGACCCCCGCCATCCAATACCGTGAAGTATTGAAGGAGGTCCTACTAAATTTGACCCAGGTCCATTGCAGGACCTCTAAACGCTGAACAATGGCAAGACCTTTACCAAACCGTTCCCTTAACCCCCTACCAGGTAGCCAACATACCTCCATATAGACCGTGGAGATATGAATGGTGAAAATCCTTTATTTTATATAGACAGTAAAATAATGCCAAGACACCACGGACAAACGATAAGAAAAGATCACCTTCAACATAAGTAACTAGTTATTAAAGTCATTAATACAAAACCAAATAAAAAGTGCAAAAGATTAGAAATAAAAAGTATTATACTAGACACTTTGTCTTCACCAAGTGATGTAAGAGACTTAGGCAAACATGGCCTTGATTGTCAAGAACTCTTACGATCAATCTTGGATCCCGAGACGACTCACACACTCTATGATGGACAATGGATGATGGTGGTGGATGATGGTGTTATGGTGGTGGTGGGTGGTGGATGAAGTGTGAGAGAGGTGGTGTGCCAAGGGATGAGATGAAATGAATCCAAACACTCCTATTTATAGGCTGAACAGAGAGCTGGACACGGCCCCGTGTCCGCTGGGCACGGCCCCGTGTCCGTCTGACACTCTCTCTCCTCATTAATTGTAATTCGCAATTACAATAAATGCGCCTGCTGTACTTTCGACACGCCCCCGTGTCCGCTGAGCACGGCCCCGTGATGGGCAATAGAAGCTTCTATAGGTTTGTCTTTTCTGCTGCTTCTTGGGCACGGCCCCGTGCTGGCTGAGCACGGGGCGTGTTCAGCCTTCTGTTTTCTCTATTTTGCTTTGGAAGGTGCTGTTGAGGGTTCGGGTAGTCCACTAATGTTCCTTTTCTTGTATTTATGTTGGATTTAGCTGTCTTTTTGCTTCTTTTGCGTTTTTGAGCTCATTTAATCCTGAAAATACAAAAGGAAGACAAAAACACTCTTTTTCCAATATTAGTACTAAAAAAGGGTTAGTTTTATGCCTCATTTGATGTAATTTATATGTTGCATTTTACACACATCAGAAACCTCCAAGGAATTAGCCGAGCATGATCGAAGAAACTTGATCACCGGATGTTGAAAGCTTGACTTGGATCATCGTGAAGCGTGAAGATGGATTGGTGGATAGAAGTTAGGGTTTTTTTGAATGATGATGGTGAATGGATGAGTGAGTTGATGAATTGGTGAATTGATAGAGCTAGGGTTTCGAATCAAGAAGATGATGATGCTTTGTTCTTGATTCGGGTTGATGGTATAATGGTTGGTGGAATGGTAGATGATAGGTGATGATGAAAGGCTCCAAGATGATATTCAAAACTCCAAAACAAGTGTAACTCCCGTTTTTTGGTCAAAATTGATGTTATAACTCGTCCCCAACTCAAAAATCAAGTTTTTCGCGATATGAGAATGCAGGTGGCGTCGCCGACGGCCATTTAGGGCGTCCTCGACGGCCCTTGGAAGTCTAAGTTTCACCCGACGGCTTAATTAGCTGTTTACGGAGGTTTCTGGCCGACGGAACAATCCAGAGGGCGTCGCCGACGGCCCTTTTGGGCGTCCTCGACGCTGCCTGGTTTTGTCAGTTTCGTCCAAAACTGTTTTCTTCATAACTTCTTCGTTATAGCTCCGTTTTACTCACCGTTTTCGCCCACGTTCTCGTAATTCAGCCCTCTATCATGCCATCTTCCAATATATTCATTTAACTCCATAAACATTCCCCAAAATACATCCAATCTTAGTGATTAACCCGGTTTTCTTCATTTCACATCCCTGGTTGATCCGTTTCGCGTCCCGGTGCTCCGTTTAGCTCCCGATTAGCTTCTTAAACTCTTTTAGACCTGTAAAACACAAACCCTTTTACAAGTAGGCTATTCGGGATAAAAAGTGAAGTAAAAACATGAACTTAAGCATAAACGAACACCGGTTTTCGACCACGTATCATGTAGCCTTTGAACCTTCCTTTGTGAAGCATACTTAGCCTACTAGGGTTTTGTAGACGTGATGTCCTTGAACAACCCCCCATTTGTGTAAACAACAATATACATTCACACAATACTTTCCCTAGCCGGGCCATCTCCTCATGTTCGTCTCCAATAATGGTCATGGAGCACTTTCCTGGTTCTGCGGGAGCTCTAGGAATTATGCCCTAATTCCATTCGAAGCGACCATACTTCTCTCCAACATAGGTGATTTCCCTTTAAATCATTAAAAGCATTATGGTTTACTATGATTTACACAAATCATAAAACCACATATTATGCTTAACCTCACAACAATGTCATTGAATATTATAGGAATGGACTATGACGTATTTAAACACCCTTTTATAGTTTTAGGGGGATATATGAAACATATAAACTAGCTTATATATAAACATATATATTAGCTACGCCCCCACAATGACTACCCTTCAGTTCATGATTAAGTTGGCCTATTGAACCTAGATCTTGGGATCTCCAGTCAACTAGGTTAGGTTTCCCTCATGTACCTTTTTCCATGGCTTTAGTCCCATTCCACACCCTGATATCTTATCAACCCACTGGTTGTTGGATCCAAAATTATCTTTGACTTCGCTAAGTCACCAACGACAATTTAAATTGCGATCAGTTGTTCTAACGTGTTTTTGACTCGCTAGTCACTTTTGCCTTTTAGTCGATTCATAAGACTTATAACTCGAGATCTCAACCTGGATCCACTTATGTACCTTGTCTTAGAATGACATGAAGCTCATTTCATGGCTAAACACGTTTTCACCATGCCTTTGGTGTGTCATGACTGACATCTTACTAGATTTAGAATCTAACCAATTGGCCTTCGAGTCTAATCTACTCGATTGACTCCATATAACCATTGTGTACTCCACTTGGTCATGCGTTTGCAATATATATTAGGATTTCTAAAATCCTTATTGCCAAACCTTCCACATTCAAGTGCAAGTCACCCCCACATTTAAGTGTAATTGGATAGCATCCAAATGGGGTGATGAAAGGTTTTCCCTTTCATTTCGAGTTTGAGAAAACTTCTCAACTACCATTTCCACATTCAAATGCAAGTCACCCCCACATTTAAGTGTAATTGGATAGCATCCAAATAGGGTGATGAAAGGTTCTCCCTTTCATTTCAAGTTTGAGAAAACTTCTCAACTACCATTTCTTCATACCCTAAAGGGTTTGTTTCTTAAATGGTTCCTCATCCCACATTGCTTGCATTTTAATTAACTATCCTTTAGGACTAAAATGAAGTTATCTTTATAGTTTTGTTTTAGCACAAAATTCGTTCTTGTGCCATCCCATATTTTGAATGTTTAAAGTTAATTTAATCTCCGTCGAGCATATAAATTAACAAGTATTAATCTAGCATGCTTTAGACCACAATACTTTAGCATGTGAACAGAAGATGCATCATTCTGATTCTTCACAGCTTTAAGAGATAACGCACTATCTCTTCCGAACATTCGTTTCTTAGTTTAGACGCAATAATGAAATTTTATTTCACCATTCCAAACCCATTGGTTTTTAGGAAGGCCTCAAAACCATAGTTAACTTCATCCATTAGGATCATAACTCGTTTGCCTTTTTATCTCCAAGGCTTCACCATTGACTTCCTAAAGACTTAAACATAAGACTTAATCCAAGTCACTTTGATGAAAGATCTTTGTAAAAAATCACTTGAGTCTTGAGATATAGTCAATTAGATTGACTCTTAACAACAAAGCATTCACGTATGCCTATAGTGATATATACATTTATATTGTTGTTTCATTAATACCATGTATTGGGATACTCTCCCAAATTGAGGACCAAGCCTCCACATAGTTTAAACAACATTGATGGTGGTATTAGCATCTACAAGTCCATCACTATTGTAAATTTCCATTAATAAATTTGCTAAATTTATTAAAAATCATTTACAATAATAACATATATTTCTTTCATATGTAATATTCTTTGAAAACTTACATGTGCATTTCCATGTTGATGCTCTCAACATTAGATGACATATCTTGTTTTTGTGCATTTCATCTCAAATCATGCACCACGTTTCTCACGAACTCGTTATACATTTGATGTATGATTTGTGACTTATTACATAGCTCATGATCACAACCCGCTCGTTGTGTCCGTGTAAATTAGTTTTTACACTTTGTATCAAAATGTGTATCATTTTGACAACTTATTAGTAGTCCAAAATAACGGATACACCAATGATATCTAAACATCAAATCCCAAAGTGTTATTATTTTCAACACATCGTTCTGTCATGTTTTGAGGTACTCCCTCAATGAAACACGTATAACTTGTTTCGTCTTGAAACTCTAAACTTGAATAATCACAAGTTGTCCAAAATATAAAGTTGTTTACAATTAACTACTCGCAAGTAGTTGAGCAACTTATTATATTATAACAACATCGAGTTGTTTTCACCAAATAGTCTTTCCGAGACTATTATATGGTTGAACACGTTATACTTCTCGTGGAAGTAACGAATCACTTGTAATTCGCAAAGACATGTTTTATTCGTTCAAAACATTTCTCGTTTTTGCAAGTGTTTTAAAAATAAACTATATGTTTTTTATGTTTTGATTACAAATCAATACAATAAACCTTATAATAGTTTATTTAATAAAACAGTTTCAAACTCGCTCATTTGAAAAAATAAAACGAATACACATCGTTTTAATAGTTGGTTTATCATATTCAAACCATTTCTAACCGCTGTTAGATAATAACGATTACCAATCGTTAAAATGAGTGGTTTGTATGATAACCAATTCTAATATGCTAATTAGAATTTAAATGTTGAACAAACATTCAAAATATTCGGTTTTTATAAAGTAAACCGTTTCTAACACGCTCGTTAGAAATAAAACGAATACATTTATTCACTTTTGGTTTATTTAAATGAACGTTTTCTAACACGCTCGTTAGAAATAAACATAAACCTTTTCTAACACGCTAGTTAGAAAAAATATATAAACGATTACAAATCATCTTAAATAGTTTATCATAGTTAACCCGGTTCTAACCCACACGTTAGAAATTAACGATTGCAAATCATTAAAATAGCTGGTTATAAGATAAACCAATTCTAATACGCTCATTAGAAAATTAAACGATTATTTATTGCCATAAGCCGTTTTTAGTTTATATAAAATAAACGTTTTCTAACCCGCTTGTTAGAAATAAACAATTGACAAAGTCGTTAAATCCTTTCTAACACGCTCGTTAGAAAATAAACAACTATCAAACTCTTTAAATCGTTTCTAACACTGTCGCTAGAAATAATCGATTACAAAATTTGTTTCGAAGTTTATAAAAAAAATATATAAACTATTTCTAATACGCTCATTAGAAATAAACAAATAAAAATCGTTTAAACGTATGTGGAAAAAATCCGTTTCTAACTTGCTCGTTAGAAATTTAATAGTTTAGACGAAACCGTTACAAGGTTTATTATCCAAAATAATTGTCTCCAACACGCTCGTCGGTAATTATTTGAAATAATAATCTTTTCTAACATGCTCGTTAGAAAATCTACACGTATATTTTCTAGCACGCTCGTTAGAAAATCTAATCGTCTTTTAACAAGTTACTTTTACACAATCATCGTATCTAACACACTCATTAGATATAAAAGATGATATTAAAACTTATTATTTTATAAAATTCTAACACGCTCGTTAGAGATAAAAAGTTCTAATCTTGTTATTCTTCCAATAACGTTTCTAACACGCTCGTTAGAAAAAATTAAAACTAGTTAATTTATAAAATAATTACTTTCTAATATGCTCATTAGAAATATAAAAATTTCAAGACTTTTAAAAACCAACATTAATCTCTCAATTATGGTTACTAAAAAGTTATTATAAATAAATTAAATGTTACAAACATTTAATTTGTATGGGGTTACAAAATAAAATTTTCTAATACACTCATTAGAAAATTTAGTATTTCAAAACATATTGAAATACATATTATTTTGTATATGGCTCGGTTTATCTAAACACAAACCAAACCCATGCACTCCAAACTTGAATCAAAATGTTCGTTTTGGTAACACGGTATTCAGATTAAAGATTGTACTCCAATCATAAAAATAATCCGACTCGTTTGTACTACATATTATTTCCCAAAAAAAATATTCACAAGATTTTAACAAAAATCCCATTAAATATTTTAACTTTCGTGAACCTAAATCCTCGTAGAGAAGGGATTTAAGATTGTAGCAACAATCTTCACGAAAGTCTGTTTTAAGATTGTAGGAACTAGGTTCACTTTTTATAAAAATATATTACAAAATATATAATAACGAGACTCTCGTTATTCGTAGGAAATATGATAGTACAATCCGGTTACAAGACTATAAGAAAAATAAATAAAATACAAATACATTGTACCAATCTTGATTCAAGCCAGCGTCTTTGGAAGAACTTCAACCGCACCATCTTGTACGAACATCCGCTGCAAGAATGAACAAACTATCGTTGACGGTTTTGGTTGAGGATCGTGTTTGACACGGGGCCCTTAAAACAGATACCACGCCTCCTCTCAGACGGTCTGTTTCCAGGATACAACAACCGAAGCAGTAGTTGTACTGCCGGAGATGGCACTCGCGCCCTAGATTACACCGGGTATAATTTGGTGTTCTTTATTTTGTCAGAAAATACTGAGTTGTGTAAAAAGACAATTTAGAGAATACTCTTCTCTAAATTTATATGGAACAAAAGTTCTTTCATGTGTGTGTATTTCTCCATCTTTTTCGATTAACTCTAGAATGAACCATCATTCTTGTTATGGGTCATTTTCTGAGCATATATATCCTGACTAATATTCTGCTTTTGATTGTTTACTTGTGATCAAGATACCGAATCAGGATATTGGTAACATCCTGGTGCGATATCCTGGTATTAGCTAAATTAATCATGTGCAGGTTAGAAGCTGTGGGTCACTAACGGTCGAATGGACCTCTTCTCCTTAAGACTTGGGCAAACCAATTACATGAGAGACGTTGAACCCGAAGGACCAGGTCTACAACGTTCAAGTAAGGAATATCCGCCGAATCCCGGTTTAATAGGGTAGTTTGTTGAATTTCTTTTACTATAAATAGATGGGGCGGATCAGATTAAGGCACACAATTTTTTCACACACTTTTCACTTACATTTCTACTCTCTCGCTACTAGCAGTCACTATACACAAACACTTGTACTCGAATTACATTGTAACACCTAGTTGATCCGCATCACATCCTGCACTATATCCTGATATTCGAAGTAATAGAAGAACAAGGCAGTTGCGATTGTCAGCTCCTGAGGTTTTGTGCCAGCGTTCTAGATTGATCAAGGGCTTTCCTCGTACATCTCGTGTCACCCTTTACATTTTTGCTCATTGTTTGATCACAGATACAGCTCTATATCCTGAGCTGTATCCTGAAACTGTTTTTACAAGTAATTTGATTAACATATTTTCGACACTCGTTTCTAGAACACTACCTCACTTAACTAATTTGATCACTTAATTGGTTTGGTAATGTTTGACCAAAACAATTTGGCGCCCACCGTGGGGCAAGTGGTGCTATTTTTACTAAAAACTTTAGTAAAATCATTACTCGGTTTTCTATTGTCAAAACTTTTTGCTACATTGTTTTCAATGGCCTCGAGATCAAACATGAGCTCTTCCACCATGTCTGCTACAACCTCTGCAACAATTGGTTCGGTGCTTCCACCTCCTCCTCCAAGAATGCAAGCCTCTTCACAAGGAGCTGAAAGTCATGTGGCTCAGGATGTTATCCCCGCTCCCAGTGCCCATGGATCTGGTCCTGTTTTGGCTTCTAATGATGAAATTCTGAATTTGTTTGGTAGTGTACAGGAACAGATGAGGCAGCAGCAGGAAACTAATCGGATGCTGATGAGAGAGATACAACTCTTGAAATCCGGCCCAAGTAGGCCTGCTGAAGAAACTGTCACTTCTTTGCAACCTAGGGCTTTAAACTTCAGTTCTGCAGTTTACACCGAGGATAACCGGGGGAATATCATGCCAAGCCATTCTCAGAATCATACTCCTGAGATACCCTCCTCGGTCAGGATGTCAACTGTGAGGAGCTCAGGATATGCTTCAGGATATGGCCAAAATCCTCAGACCGGTAACGTGTCAAATAATAATATTCTTGCTGCTAACAATAATGGATCTTTGTAGGATGCAGGTATGACGTCAACATTTACTAGGGAGCTTCAGAAATTAAAGGACATGATATCCAGTGTACCTGGAGTGGTCCAGCCAATTCCGGACGTGTCCCAAGACAGCCACAGGATATCCCGCTTTGCATATCCTATATGTGATGCTGAAATCCCAAAGAGATTTCAAACCCCCAACATGAAACTATATGATGGGACTACGGATCCTGAAGAGCATATTGCCCAGTATAGAGAAAGAATGGAGATTAACCCTATCCCTCCGGAGCTCAAGGAAGCATGCCTGTGCAAGGGTTTTGGTTCTACCTTGACAGGATCAGCCTTAAAATGGCTGTTAAATGTTCCTCCTCACTCAATCACTTCGTTTGCTCATTTGGTTAATTTGTTTAATAGTTAGTTTTCTTGCAGCCGGAGTTTTGAAAAACTAACCAATGATCTTTACAGGATAACTCAAGGACCTCAGGAATCCTTGAGGGATTATGTGAACAAGTTTAGTCGGGAATCCTTGGATATCCCACATCTTGATGTTGCAACAGCTGTGCAGGCTTTTAAGATGGGATTACAAAAGGATTCTCAGTTTTATCAGGATCTTGTAATGAATCCCTGCAGGAATCTCGACGAAGCTCGTAATAGGGCCTTGAGATATATTTGCTTGGAAGATGACAAAAAGATGCAAGAGAGGATGAATTCTACCTCAACCTATGAATCAACCAACTGGAAATCAGAATCCTCGTATAAACCATATCGCTCTAAGCCATATGTCAGAAATGACAACAAGAAAGTGAATGCTGTTGAAGACGAGGATCCTGAAGAATATCCTGAATTATCTAAATATTGCTTTTCTGTTAACATACCTGAGTTAATGTATGCTATGCAGGGTTTAGGAGACAAAGCTAGGTGGCCTCGAAAGAATCAACAAAAAGCTGATTGGAAGGATAAATCCAAATGGTGCGCCTTCCATGAAGATTTCGGACATGTAACTGAGGATTGCATTGCTCTAAGGAAAGAAATAAGCTACCTATTGAGCAAGGGGTATCTGAAGGATCTGCTGGGAAGAAAGAAGAACAAAGGGCAGGATCCTGAGAAGGATCCTGAACGAGCAGCATCACCCCCAGCAGATGCCAAAATAATTATCTTTATTTCAGGAGGATCCGACATTTGTGGGACTTCGTATTCTGCGGCCAAGAGACATGCAAAGGAGGCTAAGACTGAAAGGGGAGATAAACCAGCCAGGATGACTACCCTCACAACTGATAAAGTGATCACTTTCGACAGTGATGATAGGGATACTGTCCAGGATCCTCACCATGATGCTCTAGTAATAACGTTATATGTTGCTAACCATTTTGTACGCAGGATATTGGTGGATAATGACAGCTCCGTCAACATAATCCAACTAGAAACTTTGAAAAGAATGAATGTATCTCCAATGGATATTACTTTAAAATCCACCATGCTTGTTGGGTTCAGTGGAGAGGCCAGGAACACAGTGGGAGAGATAAAGTTACCAGTATATGTTGAAGGGGTCAACTCAATACAACGTTTCTGTGTGATGGACTCCCTATCCTGCTACAACATCATACTAGGCAGGCCATGGATCCATGACATGAAGGTTGTGCCATCGACTTATCATCAGTGCATCAAGATCCCTACCCCTTGGGGGCTTGTCAAGGTTGATAGTGATCAGCAGGAGGCGAAGGAATGTTACTCATCCTCAATGAAATCCTCAGTCAAGCCTAATGCAGCATAGCAATTAAAGATGCGGGCCCAGGATATCGTGGAGGCTTCGGAGCAGGATGTAAAGAAAATAATCCTAGATCAGGATAATCCGGATATCTCGGTGCTCGTAGGAACCAATATCCCGCAGGATATTGAAAATCAATTGACTAATTTTTTGAAATGCAGGATGTCAACATTCGCATGGAAGCACGAGGATATGACAGGTATTTCCAAGGATATTATAACACATAAGCTCGGTATTGACAGGTCATTCAAGCCGGTCCAACAAAAGAGAAGGAAATTTGCTCCGGAGCGAAATGCGATCATCCAAGAGGAAGTTGAAAGACTACTAAGGAGCAAGATGATTAGAGAAGTGAAGTTTCCTAAATGGCTTGCGAATGTAGTCGTGGTACAAAAGAAAAATGGGAAATGGAGAGTTTGTGTAGATTACACAGACCTAAACAAAGCTTGTCCCAAAGACCCGTTTCCTCTACCTCATATTGATTCAATGGTAGATGCTACCGCTGGCCACGAGATGTTAACCTTCATGGATGCCTCTTCAGGATTTCAGCAAATCCAAATGGAACCCTCTGATCAGGAGGATACTGCTTTCATGACACCCACAGGTATTTATTGTTATACTGCTATGCCCTTTGGTTTGAAAAATGCAGGTGCAACATACCAGAGGTTGGTAAACATGATGTTTAAAGACAAGCTGGGGGACACCATGGAGGTATATATTGACGATATGGTGGTGAAAACTAAAAAGGCTGAGGATCACCTCTAGGATATTAAGGGAGCGTTTGATATCCTGGATCAATATAACATGAAACTAAATCCTGCTAAGTGCCATTTCGGAGTGGGGGCAGGAAAGTTTCTAGGATATATGGTGACCAAAAGGGGGATAGAGGCAAGCCCGGAGCAGATTAAAGCTATCCTGGATATAAAATCACCTTCAAATATGAAGGATGTTCAACGGTTAACAGGCCGAGTAGCAGCATTGAACAGATTTATTTCAAGATCCTCGGAAAAGTGCAAGGAATTTTATGATATCCTCAAGAAGAATAAGAAGTTCTAATGGGGAGCAAAGCATGAAGCAGCCTTGCAGGATTTGAAGCAGTATCTTTCAACCGCACCCTTATTGATGAAGCCTGAGGATGGCGAACCATTATCCCTGTATCTTGCAGTATCAGGGAATGCAGTAAGTGTTGTCCTTGTAAAGGATCATGAAGGTCAGCAGTATCCTGTCTATTATGTTAGTAAAAGTTTATTAGATGCTGAAACTAGATATTCTCATCTGGAAAAATTGATATTAGCCCTAGTTATGGCATCAACAAAACTTAGACATTATTTTGAGACACATAGGATTCATGTTAAAACTAATTATCCTGTTAAGAACGTGCTTAGGAAACCCGAGATGTCGGGTAGGATGGCTAAGTGGTCAGTAAAATTAAGTGCCTATGATTTAGTTTATTAGCCTAGAAATGCCATAAAGTCTCAGGCTTTAGCTGACTTTGTGGCTGATTTTAGTAGTGACATTCAAAATGAAGTAGACTTAGAAGTACAGTAGCTAGGAGAAAACTTAGAATCCTGGACATTATATACTGGTTGTGCATCTAATGTAAGAGGTGTAGGTCTAGGTATACTACTAAAATCGCCACAGGGGGACATATTACCCCAGGCTATTAGGTGTGAATTTCCTGCTACTAATAATGAGGCAGAATATGAAGCTTTAATTGCAGGATTAGAGTTGGTTAAAAATATGAGTATCAAGAATTTGCAAGTATATGTTGATTCTTTGTTAATCACTAATCATTTTAATGGAACCTATGCAGTTAAAGGTGAGAAGTTAATTGAGTATCTCGAAATTCTCAAAAAATTAGCAGGATATTTCGATATTTTTACACTTGAACAGGTACCAAGAGAGGATAATGCTGAAGCTGATGCCTTGGCAAATCTGGGATCATCGGTCAGGATACCGGAAGGAACCCGAATACCAATATTACATATCCTATATCCTGCGACGAATCTTCAGGATAAGGAAGTAATAAGTATTCAGGATCCTGATGATGAGTATCCCGAGGAGGATCCTAAGTCCTGGACGGCTCCAATCATGAGATATCTCAAGGAAGGACACATCCCAAAGAATGAGAATCCTAAGGCCTTTAGAATGAAGGTATCATGATTCACTATTATAAATAATGTTTTGTATAAGAAATCTCTTGCAGGACCATATCTGAGGTGCTTGGAGGATCCCGAAACCAAAGAAGTGCTTCAGGATATACACGAGGGGGATTGTGGTAACCATACTGGGGGCAGGTCATTGTTCTCAAAAGTATTAAGAACAGGATATTATTGACCGACGATGAGAAAAGATGCTGCAGAATATGCTCGAAGATGTGATGCATGTCAAAGACACAGTAACATATTACATCAGCCTGCTGAACCGCTGTATCCTATTGTTTCCCCTTGGCCATTCATGAAATGGGGAATGGACATAGTAGGAAAATTGCCAAAGGCTCCAGGAGGAAAGGTCTTCATGCTGGCAATGACCGATTATTTCTCTAAGTGGGTCGAAGCTGAAGCATTTGTTCAGGTTAGAGATCAAGAAGTGGTATCCTTCATAAAAAGGAATATTCTGACTAGGTTTGGAGTACCAGCTGAGATAATTTGTGACAATGGATCTCAATTCATAAGTAAAAGGGCTACTGACTTTTGCAAGAGTTGGGGAATCAAAATGATCACGTCTACTCCGGTACATCCTCAAGCAAATGGACAAGCAGAATCCTCGAACAAGATAATTGTCAACAACTTGAAAAAGAGACTAGGGGCTAAGAAAGGAAGATGGGCAGAAGAATTACCCTTTGTTTTGTGGGCTGATAGGACGACGGTGAAGAGTGCAACTGGCCCAACCCCGTTTTCCTTGGTGTTTGGAGCAGAAGCGGTGATCCCGACAGAAATGGTGATACCGACAGCGAGATCCAACCTCAGGGATCCTGAGCAGAATCCTGAAGTCCTATGCCAGGAACTGGATACTATTGATGAGACAAGAGACGCTGCAAGGCTAAGGATGGCAGCATATCAACAGAGGATATCTAAATCATATAACAAGAATATAAGGACTAGAAGATTTCAAGTTGGAGATTGGGTATTGAGAAAGGCTTTTTAGAATACTACTAATCCTGCTGATGGAAAGTTGGCTCCAAAATGGGAAGGACCCTATGAGGTTGAATCAGAATCAGGAAAAGGAGCATACCGGCTCAAGAATATGGAGGGGGATATGCTACCGAGATCCTGGAATACTATACATCTAAAACTCTATTTTAAGTGAGTATGGAATTTAAATTCTAACTCTGGATGGTATGGATTCTGTCTCTTTTATTAAATTTTGATATTATTTACTGTTTTGAACCCATTACTGACTTAAGCATCGGAGGGGTGTTAGCCAGGCTAACACCCACCTTAGCTTACGATTGTTTTGCAGTATATGCTTCGGGATGTAGCACCAGGATACACATTCAGGATACTTCGGAAGATTAAAGGATTGGCCCCCTCTCTCACGACTAAGGGATCCTGATCCCTTCACAGGTTTAAAGGTATTCACCTTTCTTCCGAATTGGGTTTAAACACCCCGCCTGGAGCGCAAGTTATTCGGGAATAGTTCAAGGTGGCGGGACCAGTTCATGTAAAAATGGCTGACAATTTCGTTACTATTGGCTATATCCTGAATCCTAAAGGTATATGAGGATTGATCACCCTCTCTCACGAAAGGGTATTTTCATACTCTCTAAGGTTTAAAGGTTTTCACCTTTCTAAGTCTCGGAGTTTATACACTCCCGCCTGTAGCGCATGAAAAATTGGGATTTTCCCCAGGATACTAAGGATTTATCTCCAGTATATTTTTGGGTTTTACCCCTGTAACACAAGAATTGTCTAAACAGTTGGAACTAATGTTCAAAAATTTTCTAAGTGTTTAAAGACTTCATGCACAGGGGACATTCCTTCTAAAGCAATTGTGTGAAGCTCAAAAGATCAAAATTGGGCTAAGTGTCTCGGACTGGGGACATCTTAGTAGGAGAAGTCGCAAAAGGGGTTGGAGTTTAATACTAGGGTTACACTCAATTCCTGGTATGATCTTTCCTTTGTGAACTTTACATGAATTGTTTAACTCTGATTAAGGCTCAAAATATCCTGAAAAGGATATATCTTTCGGATATGTCTTCAAAATGTGTTTTTGGGATATGTTTCGGGATATTTGATTGAAATATTTGGGAAATGATACTTGGATTGAAAATTAAAACTCTGATCAAACAAGTATTATCAAAACAGGTTTTAGAAAATAGACTATCTTTTATTCTTTAGAAGTTTTGTCTAAAATTGATTGGATTTTGAGAAATTCTAAAGGTCTTCATAATATATCACTGAGTATATTGATCGGGATATTTTCAAAAGATAGTTGCACAAATTTTGCAAAGCTAAAATCTACACTAAGAAATGCATGACAGAAATTAGGAGGCAACAACAAACAAGTCAAAAGGAAGTTATATTATTAACATGTCAAAAGTTGTGCTTTTGGTTTCACCTCAAACCGAGGCCCATCCGCCAAAAGCACGATTAGTTTTTACCATACTTAGATAACGGTTGAAGGTTTTATCTCAAAACGGGACCTGTCCACCTCTAACCGTTACGTCATTCAAAACAGGTTATACTAACCGATGACCAAGGGCTTCATCCTGAAACCCAGGACCCATCCACCTTTGGTCATCATATTGTACTAATGCAGGAAATATAAATTGTTCAAAGACAGGAAATGTAAACTGTTTAAACAAACCACAACCATTGAATTTAAAAAAGTGGGCTCCGGCCTTAGCACGTATATCCATCATCGCCCACTTCGCTGCCTAAGGGGCAGCACCTTCTTGACCAGCAACCTCTTTCCCGGCATCTGCACCAGCATCACCCTCAGGATTCTTCTCAGCATCATCACCAGCATTGGCCACCTCCTCTGCCACCTTAGAAGGCTTTTCACCAGCATGCTTTGCGGGATGTGCAACAGGTTGGCCTCCAAGATCCTGTAATTTTGCTTCCCAAGCCTTGACATTCCATGAGGGGGATTCGAAGCCCAAGGCTTTGGCCTCATAAGCCATCCTTAATCTGGCTTGGAGAAGGGAAATAACAACGGATCCTTTGAGGCCATCCCGATAGGAACTCATATCCTGCTGGTATTGAAGAAGGGCGGCATCTAGCTTGGCTTGAGCATCCTCGTTGGCTTTATGAAGGGTAGCTTGGCGCTCTTGGGTCAACGCCTTGAGTTTATCTTCATAATGCTGGGACTTGGCGGCCACAATCGCTCCTTGATCAGCTATAGTGGCTTCATCTTTTTCGAGCTTGATCTCCAGCATCTTATTAAGCCCGCAGGCATCTTCATACAGGTGCATGAGACGTTCCAAGCCCTGCAGTTAAAGACACAGGTATCAATATAAAATGTGCAAGATAATGGTTAACATACATGTTCAGGATATCGGATGGGAATTTATACCTGCTTAAGGAATGAAGTGGCTTCATTAAATCCATGGTTCTCGAGAGAAAAAGTCTCAGAGATAGCTGGAGAATCCGTTTCCTTTCTCTTCCGGGCGCTGGCAGCACGAGTCCTGGAGGCTGGAGGGAGCTTGGGAATAGCAGTAGCCTTTGAGCCGCTGGATTTGGAGGACATGGTGACCTGGGGGCTTGATTCCTTGTTTACCGAGAGGGGAGCAGGGTAGCTGTCCAGTTCATCGAGATCAAAGATCTCTGGAGTTTTAACTGGTGCTGTATAAAGGGAAGAAATATTTGATCCATGAGTATTTTTAAGCTAATACATACATTTCGTACTAACATACTTACCAGACATCTTGGAGCTAGATCTCTGGCTTGAGCTTGCAGATAATAGGGAGAAAGTTCTTTCACTCTTTGGAAGTTGGTAAATGCTTTTGATCATCTGTTCAGACTCGGCGCTTAGAGGGGCAAGTTCCTTGAGATTTGTTGCACAAAAGATAAAGCTGTCAATTCAAGATACAATTTCAGGATACGATTGGGGATATTCCTAAAACCCTAAATCCTACCGGAAGTCAGCCACTTCACCGGAAGGTCAAAACCTCCAGAAATAGAATCCCTTTTTACAAAAAAGAATTTTTGTTTCCATTTCTCCTCATTCTTCGTGGCTTTAAGAACAAGAGGATTTTTGGAGGTAGAGAAAAGGAGAAAACGACTGTTGCCGTGAGAACGAAGGCGATAGGCCATCGAGAGATATTCGATACAAAGATCAGGGGTAAAACGGGATCTGATTTGGTCTAAGGTCACCAGCACTCGCCAAACCATAGGCATGGTTTGGGCATAACTGAGATCGGTAAGCTCGAAGAAGCGGGATATAAAGGTCGGAAACGGATATGGGAGTCCAATAGAAAAAGGGTAAGCCATGAAGCAGACCCATTCGGTGGAAGAGAAATCTGGTCGGACTTCCCTATCGAAAGCACGAATGATTGTTCCAACGGGGAAGGCACCAGAATCTTGCAGAGAGGCTATGTCGGCATTGTCAAACGAGCAGATTTCTTTTTTGGGTTTTTAAGAAGGTTTTGGGCTTCAAAGGATGAAGTCGGGTCGCCTGTATGAGATCTCGTTTTGCTAGCCATGAAGAATTTTGATAAAGGAAAACAGAGGAAAAGAAGGGAGGAGAAAAGTACCTGAGAAATCGCCTGGAATATGGTGATGATGATATGTGATAAGTCGGTCAAATAAAAGCTGAGTTTGGAGGGGGGTAAAGAGTAAATGTTGCATTGAAAATTGCACAATGTCACCTCAATCGTCATTTCGATTTAATAACCTCGATTTGCGAGACGGGATTTTTGAAATATATCCGTTGGATTGGTATACCAACAGATATATTTGGGGACAATTGTTATGGGTTATTTTCTGAGCATATATATCCTGACTAATATTCTGCTTTTGATTGTTTACTTGTGATCAAGATACCGAATCAGGATATTGGTAACATCCTGGTGCGATATCCTGGTATTAGCTAAATTAATCACGCCAGGTTAGAAGATGTGGGTCACTAACGGTCGAATGGACCTCTTCTCCTTAAGACTCCGGCAAACCAGTTACATGAGAGACGTTGAACCCGAAGGACCCGGTCTACAACGTTCAAGTAGGGAATATCCGCCAAATCCCGGTTTAATAGGGTAGTTTGTTGAATTTCTTTTACTATAAATAGATGGGGCGGATCAGATTAAGGCACACAATTTTTTCACACACTTTTCACTTACATTTCTACTTTCTCGCTACTAGCAATCACTATACACAAACACTTGTACTCGAATTACATTGTAACACCTAGTTGATCCGCATCACATCCTGCACTGTATCCTGATATTCGAAGTAATAGAAGAACAAGGCAGCTATGATTGTCAGCTCCCGAGGTTTTATGCCGGTGATCTAGATTGATCAAGGGCTTTCCTCGTACATCTCGTGTCACCCTTTACATTTTTGCTCATTGTTTGATCACAGATACAGCTCTATATCCTGAGCCGTATCCTGAAACTGTTTTTGCAAGTAATTTGATTAACATATTTTCGACACTCGTTTCTAGCACACTACCTCACTTAACTAATTTGATCACTTAATTACTTCGGTAATTTTTGACCAAAACAATTCTCTTCTTATAACCACACACATAAAGAAGCCATTAAACCTCAATTATTATCGTCATGAATTAGACAATTAATTCTATAATAAACAAGGTTTAATATCATTTTAATGAATTTAAGTGGTAGTCAAATCTTTCCTGTAACTGACGGAGACTGGGTTGACTGAGTGTGACCCGCCCGCAAGCAGGCCGCGTGCTACGCAGTCTTCGCGCCACACGTGAGACACCCACCACATGTTGCGCCATGTATCATCCGCCATGACCAATGACATTCCCCCAAGGAGCGCGTATATCAACGGGATACCTCACGCCATCCTTGGGTGCCCCATAAGCAGACCCACATATAAGGACCTCGTGCTCATACTGCGCTTCCGCTGTAGCCAATGACAGACGCATAACGAACTTGCGCCATGCGCCTACGCCATCCAAGGTGCGCCATAAGCGGACCCGCCATGTATCTGACCACACGTTCATGGGCAAAAATACAAAGGCGGTGTACGAAGTTCAAAGTGCACCACATTTGGCCTATAGCCCATGTTATGCTCGCATATGAGATGTGGAGTCGCACACCACACGGATGCCACTATGCATACCAGGACGCCACCTGGTCATGCGCCATCCATACTCGCGCGCATATGTGCGGGTGCGGCGCACCCTTTGGTCCCACTAGTGTTTGCCTTTAAGGAAACAGTTTACAAGGAGTGCTCCTCCTTATATACCACTTTGAGTTTTGTCATCCCACCTATGTGGGACAAGTTGACAAAACTAATCCATTTTATTCATCTTTGTTTGTTCCAAACATACAACTTCAAGCTTTGATATCTCATTCATCTTAGCTCTATTTGGACATAGTTTGAACACAATCCCATAGATAATTATTATACAACACATATATAGATATTATTGATGTCCAAAATATTTAGTGAAATACCCATTTTCACTAAAATTTCCAACACGTGGCACCGGTTCTCAACCCTCGAAATAAGATGTCTTATCTTGGTTATTCACTAAGTTTGATATATGGCAAAGGTTCCCCAAAAATCAAGCAAGTCATGGTTCAAGTGAAGGAAATATTATTGGAGTTGTACTATCATTATAAGTCAAAAATAGACAAAGCAAAGGACCGAAAGAATGCATCATCTTCCACATCTAATTTAGTTGATGATTATGATGATTTAGAAGATGGTTAAAAAAATATTTGGAAGAGGAAGAAGGTGGAGAAGGGGTTGATGATAATGATGTGGAAATATATTTGCGTGATGGGACGGAAAGAAGAGACGAAGAACTTGATGTTTTAGGTTGGTGGAAGATAAATTCGGTAAAATTTCCTCTTCTCTCTCAAATCGCTAAGCATGTTTTGGGAATCCCAATGTCAACCATTGCATCAGAATCGGCCTTTAGTACCTGTGGTAGGGTCATTGACAAATATAGGAGCTCTCTTACTTCTAAGACCGCCGAGGCGTTGATTTGTGCACAAGATTGGATATGGTCTACACCAACGGATTTACAAGATTCTCACATGCATGGTCAACAATTGGAGACTTTGATTGAAAATTTGGAGAAATTTAGAAATTGGTAATAATGTTCCTTATTTTTATCTTTGCGATGTGACTTAAATATTTACATCAATATATGTATTATTTTGTAGATGTTTTGCCCGGAAACAAAACACCAAAAGGATTTACTGTTGAAGATGATGAAGACGATGAAGATTGGGACTAGATGATGAAGATTGGGCTACAACTTTTTGTGCTTATGAATTATGATTAAGAATTTTGTTGAATTATAACTCTAGCCACTTTGTTGCATGTAAAACTTTAGCAACTTACTTTTGACTAGGACTAATGATGAAGATTTGCATGTATGTTTCCACTAGACACTAGACGATGTGCACCTTTGGTTTTTGATGAATACAATATGCGTGTGTAGCTATATAATTTTACAAGCTTTATATTCATTATTTTGTTTTTTTTCAAGCTTTATATACATCGGATAATTAACCGAAACTAACCGAAACTGACCCATAACCAACGATTAACCGACTATCGGTTACGGTTATGGTTAACACTTTTCAATTAACCGAACCCTCGGTTAATCGCTCATCGGTTAACCGAAGCCGCGGTTAACCGCCTTTGAACACCCCTACGACTCACCTTGTAAACTTACATATACATACTGTATATAGGAAGAGAAATAGAAATAAAAAATTACAACTACTTGGCCACTTCCATTACTACTTGCACATCTTAACTCTATAAGCCAACTTGTATATCTTATATAATATTATTTTATTATATCTTTTCAAACAATCTAGTTGGTAAGTTGGGTGAAAGAAGATAAGATATCTAGATAGACAAGTTGCAAAGTTGAGGCCTAACTTAGATCTAGTTTCTCCTCTATATATATTGTGTATATTGTAAGTTTACAAGATGAGTAAATACAATGCAATCATATAATTTCATGTGTTTCACCCATGGGTTTTTCACCATTGGTCTCGTATTCCTCCATTGAGTTTGTTTATATTTGGAGTTCATAATCATTCGAGTGTTATCTTTGAGTGTAAATATTGTTGTTTATTTGACCACAGTTTCTAACAATGGAGATAAATGTGACGTGAACTAGGGTAACGAAGGCGAGATGGATGGGGAAACCTCAAATAGGTCAGATACATTTTAGAGAAGAAGGGATGAATATTTTTCTAACTATTCGGATGCTATAGTGTAGACATATATTCGAAGGAATAAGCTCATGAAGCCCCTACTCATCCTTGTATAACATCCATTGATGAATGTTTTGAGTACCTTGACATATTACAAGTGTACATTCGGGTGTAAAAGTACTTAAACAATTTCAGAGATAAGTTTTTTGGGAAATGGTAGATTGGTATCAAAATGTCTATCCTGAAACTCCATTTAAAAGACCTATTCCCTTTTACGTAAGTGATGGATACAAATGTGACCTGTCACCTATATAATCTCTACTCGATTGGGGTGGGGGGTTGAAATCTAGTCATTATTATTTAACTTAGGATACACATAGTAGTATTATGTGTCAAATGTAAGTCTAAACAATATGGGTCAAGGTGTAAATGTATGTTAATTAGGGTTGCAGTGTGTAATGGTTTGCCAAACGTCGTTTATGTCTAATTGTATGTCAAGCATTAGATCTTATGTCTAGCGTGTTGGGGAAAATAGCTTTGTAATAGATGATCTGAGAGGCATGCAATCACTTTCAGACAGAATTATTTTGATTGTTCTCCCGAAAAATCCAATCGAATGCAACTCAAATTGAGAACAAGAACTAGTATGTGATTTGGTGCGAAATTCGTGAACTAGAGAGTGTGTGATCAAAACTGATTTCGAATTTGGATGAAGGAAACTGCTGGTAGCTGCGTTAAGGTAGTTATTATTTTAAATAAAATTGCCTCCAATATGACCTCATTTTTCATTTTGAAATTAGGTCCTAATTTCAGGAAAATTTATTTTCTAAGCCATTTTAAATTTTCGACTCCAGCTAGGGGCTCTGCCCCTTGGACCTTGCTCCCAGGGGTGCTGCCCCGGACCCCCGCCTAGGGGTCATTGCCCCTTGATTAGGGGCTCCGTCTAAACACTTAGAACTATAAACAACTCAAACAAGTGTGCACTCTTGCACCTTCTAACTTGCTTGATGTGTAATGCAAGTCAATCCCGATCATACTAAAATATACAACCTCCCATTTTAGCATACTCCTTGATTAGCTTAAACAAATTCACAACAAACAAACTTATGCATAAATGAGATATCGCGACGATTGAATTTCACATTAGTATATTACACATTCCAAATATTCGAATATTAGGGATGTCACTATGGATTGAAACATTTTTATTAAGGGTTATTGGATTTTATCACCCGCAACTATCGGCCTTTGGCCGTTGACACCCGCAACTAACACTTTGACACCCGGCACCCCCAACTTGTCTTTTTGTTTGCACTGGCACCACTCAGTTAAATATTCTCTAACTTAGTTTGTTTCTTATCCTACGTGGCACAATTTTGCTGATTGTACATGCTGATGTGGATGATGAGGTGTAATGTCTCATTTATATACCCTACCTTACATTTAACTGAGGGTTCCACTGATACAACACACCTCCCCTCTCGTTTCTTTTCCGGCCAATAACCACCACCACCACCAGGTACCTGCAACTCCAATACCATTCTGCTACAAATCTTGTTCTCCGATGAGTTGCTGGCCAACAACAATAATCCATAAACGTTATTGCAAACAATATTCCTACAACAGTGGCAAACATCGGCCTTTGGCGTTGCCGCCGAGCATGTACATCGCTGCGGCTGGAAAACGCCGGCGAGTTTCCTGTGACAGCGGCACGTTGACGTTGACATCTACGGTTTCGATGAATCCGCCGGCGAGTTTCCTGTGGTGGTGGTTCCAGTGGATCCATTCCAATTCCTACCTTATTCCTTTGGTGCATTTGTATCATATCCACATGATGAGGTTGCTGTGGGATACCACCTCCTCCACCTGATCTAAAATAAATTACAGATCCTGAACCTGAACCACCTTGATTCACATTAACCACACTTCTAGTACCTATGTTGTGATAAGGGCTGCTAGTGTTACCATAGCGATATGAAGAGGGCTGTAGCATCAAATTGGAATGGCTCCTTGATGGTGCTGGTTGTGATTGCAAGAAAAGTGAATGCCAAGGAGGGATATTTCTCCTGTTGACTGAAAATTAATGATGTGATAGTGGAAATGATAGATTTGATGATAAATGATAGGGAGGAGCAGGTGCATCGGTGCTTCTTATCTTTAACAAAACGACTCCAACCTTTAAAGATAAGAGTTTTAAATTTGGGAAATTTAGGGTTTTGATTTGGGGGAATTGGGGATGATGAGAGGACGATGGAGAGAGATGATGATGATGCCTACTTGTGTCACGAATTCGCCACGTCATCCTGTCCAACTCATCAGTTATGTGCCACGTAGGATAAGAAACAAACCAAGTTAGAGAATATTTAACTGAGTGGTGCCAGTGCAAACAAAAAGACAAGTTGGGGGTGCCGGGTGTCAAAGTGTTAGTTGCGGGTGTCAACGGCCAAAGGCCGATAGTTGCGGGTGATAAAATCCAATAACCCTTTTATTAATAATGAATACACGAAGATAATATACACACAAGTTTTCATACTCTTGTGTTCTTACTTGACAATTTTTTCTAGCTTATGTCATACCTTCAATGAACATATCAAAGCCAACTCCTAGCTTCTTGAAGCGGCTAAACTTCATGCATATATAGGTTACTCTTAACTCTTTCACCTACATATGCAATTTTTTCAAAGAACTATTAAGAAGGTAAACTTCAACCTCCCTTAACTTGCAGGTTTGAACATATACCTTGGGATTATACTACTAATGTGTTCCAGTTTCTATATGTTAAGCTTTCCACACTAAATTCAACACCTAATGTCATATTAGGTGGGAATTGAGTATCTTAACATGAAATATTTCATGTGGACTAACGCTAAAACATGAGAGCAATGTTGGATATTTTAGTATAATTGGGATTGACTTGGTGATCAAATTGCATTGTAATACACATCAAAGCAAGTTAGAAGGTGTGGTAGTGCACGTTTGTTTGAGTTGTTATAGTTCTAAGTGTTCGGGCAGAGCCCCTAATCAATGGGGGTTCCAAGGGGGCAGCACCCCCGGGGTTGGCAGCCTAGGTGGGGTCCAAGAGTCGGCAGTCCCAAACGGGGTCCAAGGGACAAAGCCCCTGTCTGGGGTCGAAAATTAAAAATGGCTTAGAAAATTAGTTTTATAGAAATTAGGACTTTATTTCCAAATGAAAAATGAGGTCATTTTGGAGGCAGTTATATTTAAAAATAATTTTGGCAGTTTCAGTGGATCACATTTTTGTTGTTTTAGTTGATTGAAATTTGTAGTTCCAATGGATAGAAGTTTTGTAATTTTAGTAGATTGGATTTTGTAGTTCGAGTGGATCAAATTTTTGTTGTTTCAGTCGATCGAATTTTATAGTTCCAGTGGATTGAATGTTGGTGGTGGCGGCGACGTTATGGTTGTGGTGGCGGCGTTAGGATGATGGTGGTGGTGATGGTGGCGGCATTAGGATGGTTGTGGTGTGGTTGAGAGAGAAGGGGGAGAGAGATGAGGAAGAGAGATAGAGAGTAATCAGTGTTTGTTGTGTGAGTGTGTGGGAGATAGTTTATGTATTATTAACAATTAATAATAATAATAATAATAATAATAATATGAAGGGGCATTTTAGTCTTTTAATGAAAAGCTAATACAAAATTCAAACATAGTTAGAAATTTGGACTCAAATGGTTAAGAAAAGTGACTATAGAGACTCAGGGTGTTAAACATTTTGATTTTGGACTCAAGTGGTTAAAACCACTAAAACACAGGGACTCAAAAAGTAATTTACCCTTTCTTTTAAGTAGAATTGAAGGGCATTTTGGTCCTAAGACACAAACATTCACCATTTTGTTTTCTAAAAAATACAACACACAAAATATAGTATAAAAATTTAACGCAAAATTCAATACAAACATATAGCACAAAAAAACTTAATACAAAAAACTTAGCATAAAAAATCTAGTACAAAAAAATTCAGTATAAAAATTCTAGCACAAAAAATATAGCACAAAATCTAGTAAAAAAAATTCAGCACAAAAATTTAGTAAAAAAAATTTTGCACAAAATTGTTATACAAGATAAACATACAATACATTTTTCTTTTTCTTTTGTTATTTTTAGTTTTCATATTTTATATAGCAATATGATACTTAAGTTAAAGATAAAAATGATGTACGATTTTATGATGCAATTTAAAAAAAAGGCCTATAAATAATTATGAACGTTTAAAGAATGGGGGTATATGCATAATATGTGAACATAAAAAGTCAACAAATAGGTTATTCCAATAATATCTTTACACCCTAATTGTTTCTTATACTTTTATTTTAGACACTAATTTCAAAAATGAAAAGTGTAGATACTTTTTTATTCTAGGCAAAATTAACTTTTTATTATATGGTCTTACCCTTTAGTTGTATAATATTCATTTCCTTGTAAATATATATATATATATATATATAGGTGAAGGTTCTATGCAGAACACTAAATATTGCGAGAACACGCAGAACACAATGAATCACCCATTTTTTCTATTCTAAAAACCTAAAAAGTAAATGAAAACGTTACAAATATTAGATTTATTGTTTCTTACACTAGAATTCAAAACAAAATATGGAAAATTTTCACTTTTTGTATGACCTACACATATGTAGGCTATGTATAGGTTAAATTACCAACATATATGTAGGCTATGTGTAGGTTAAAGTCGTTGGGTTTTTATGTATATATAATACACATATGAATGTAAGAAACATAAAATTTATAAAATATGTACTTTAAATCCCAAAATTTAGTATTTTAGAGTTGTTCTTGTTGTTCTCGCAATAGTTAGTGTTCTGTAATGATTCTCATCCTATATATATATATATATATATATATATATCCTTCTTTCAAATATTACTATTTTTTTCAAGTTGCGCGTTGCGGCGAAACCAAACAAATGATAATGTAAAACGTACATGATTTGAATATAAAACATTTTGTTTAAAAAGTCAAACCATTATAACGGTTTAGTTTATCATCGTACTGTTTTATGATACAAAATAAATATTTTATTTTAAGTACAACTTCTTTTTTAACAAAACTTATAACGAAATGTCGAGGAAAAAATCAAGTACAACTACGTACTTAATTTTTAGAAAAAAGTTATAAACATAACTTTTTAAAGAAGTATCAAATTAATTGAAAAATTAATATATGCTCTAAAAAAAGAAAAAAATAATTATTAAAAAAATTGGTAAGAGTAAACTGCCATTTTGGTCCCTGTGGTTTGGCCAGTTTTGCCACTTTAGTCCAAATCTCAAACTTATTACATCCAGGGCCCTGTGGTTTGCATTTTGTTGCCATTTTGGTCCAAAAGTGAAATTTGACCAGATTTCCCATTAATGACCTGGTATTTTGTCTTTACCCTCAGGGGCATTTTGGTCATTTTAGATTTATTATCTTTATAATAACGCATTTATAATAAAAAAACCCTTAGATCATCATCTTCAACCTCATCTCAGACATCTCTCTCTCTCTCTCAACATAAAATCTGCTCTCTCTCTAAAATACCACCACCACACCACCCCCACCATCGCATCATCCCCACCACCATCCCACCGCCGCCAACTCTGATCAGATAAGATTCAAAATCCAAAACCCATAATTTAAATCATAAATTCAGACCCCAAAATCAAAACATATTTCAAGAAATTCAAAAAAAAAAAGAACCACAAATGCTTCAAAACGCAAAACCCATCTATCAAAATATGAACTTGAACCCAAACCCATGAATCAAATCCAACTTAATAAGTGGGTTTCAAAAGACAGTCAATAATTAACAAATACAACTCAAACTCAAACTCAGATTTGGGGATAAAACTTGCATCTAAAAATTGTTGTAGTGGTTGTTAGGAATCGATGCCACTGTATGATTTTTTAGAAATATTTTGCAGTGTAAAAGTTGCAACTAAAGAAAGGTAAAAAAGAAGTTGCAGCTACTAAGAAATTGATACCAAATTAACGACATAAAAAAAAACCCACCCACGCCCCCCTTTCCATTCATATGGCAGCTACTGCCTCAACTCACCACCCCAAAAAGAAACCCTCAACCTCCGCCACCACCCCCACCCCTCACCACCACAACCCTTTCGTCGTTTCACCGGAAAACACCTCCTGGTGCTGCCCTCCCGATTCCAAGATCCCCAACCCGATCCGTGGTAGAGGGGAGACGGTGGTGGTGGGTGATTCCGGTACAGATGACTGGTTCGATTCCTCTGATAATCAATCGATTGAATCTGGAGACGGTTGTGGTGGTTTGTGGCGGCAGGAGGAGAGAGAGAGAGAAAAAGAGAGAGGGTGGTGATGGTGTGGTAGGTACGGTGGTGGTGGTGATGATACGGTGGTGGGGGTGGTGGTTGTGGTGGTGTGGTGGTGGTAGTTCAGAGAGAGAGAGAGAGAGCAGAGTAAGAAAGATGAGAGAGAGTTCTGATCTGAATGTGTGGGTGTATATATATTATATATAATTGTTTTAGGTATTAAATATATACAATTAAATATAATCATTTACAATAAAACCAAAATGACAAAAATACCCCTGGAGATAAGGACAAAACAGGGGGGTTGAAATTAGGAATTCTAGTCAAATTTCACTTTTGGACCAAAATGGCAACAAAATGCAAACCACAGGGCCCTGGATGTAATAAGTTTGAGATTTGGACTAAAGTGGCAAAACTGGCCAAACCACAGGGACCAAAATGGCAGTTTACTCAAATTGGTAAAGAAAACATATGGTTTAAAGAAAGGATATTATTAAAAGTAAATTTAATAATAAACTATTATAATATTAAAAATAATAATAATAAAAAGCTATACATTATCGTAAAAATAAAGTTACTATTCACGGCCCTTCGTTAATATAATATAATATAATATAATATAATATAATATAATATAATATAATATAATATAATATAATATAATATAATATAATATAATATAATGCATGAGTGAGGGGTATTTTAAAATACCCAAAAAATAAAAACTTTTCCCCCCACTTTATTTATAGTAAAACCCCTAAAATAAGGGTAATTTAGTCTTTTAAACACTATTTATTTTTTAGTCCCTAAACTTGTTACACTTAAATCCCTAAGTTTTTAACAAAATTATAGATAATTATTTACAATTCACTCATCCACAACAAACTTATAATTTTTTTTACGCATTCTTGACATATCTTATAAACTATACTGTTTAAAAAAAATCCAAAGATAGCATGACGACTTACACATTTTTTTCAACATTTCAGTAGTTGTCTTGTTCAATATCGACGCACGGATTAAAAGGTACAAGTCGATAATGCTTTAACGTATAAGTAATTAATACTTGTGATCTAATGCGCCTAATCTACAAAGATGTGTTCCATCTATGCAAACAAAAAAGAATTAAAAATACCGTAAAATGTAAAATAAAATGAAGATATTATGTGTCACATTTTATTTTATTAAAACTGCCTAATATCTGTACTTAGATATATCTTATAAAACTTAAAAATAACTACAACAAACTTACTAAATAAAGGGGTGTCAAATCTAAAATTAATCCCTAATGCACTTCTATAGTTACTAACACCCCTATATCTATTCTGAATTCAATTGTTGCGAAAAACCAAGCATGCGAGGTTCAAAATTCTAAGGTCAGTTATGTTATATTGCAGCAGTGAATAATTGTTTTCTTTTATTTATTTTTATGTGAATGTTAACTTATTTGATTTTTCAGATTCAGTTGCATGATGAAGATGCCAATTTAAACAACCCATTTGTCGAACAAGCTTCTAAGGTATCGATTTTGCTGGTTTTAAGTATTATTTTTTGCGTATATCTTTCATATTAACATGTTCGTTATGTTATTATATGTGTGTTTTATTGCAGGATGATGGTGATAAAAGTGTTGATATTATTTCTTATAATGCAATGTTTAGTCCATACAAGTCTAATTTTTAACGTGAATTTAGGGAAGAGGTAATTTTAAGGTTTATTAAATCTTTTTTAACTTTTGTATTTAATTTTTGTCTTTTTAAGGATTGAAAGTTTGAGACTCAAAGGAAGAGATTCAAGAGACCCTCTTAATGAAAATGGAGTGAGGTTATTAATTTAGATGATTCTGAGGATAATGACAAAGAAGAGGAATTAGAAGATACTGTCGATTCAAGCACAAACCAGATAACCCGATTAAAAATACCTCGAATGTCAATTCAGAAGCGGAACAGATTTCAGCAGTCTAATATAAAATCTATCAAGTGTTTTTATGTTTTCTTTCATTTTCAACTGTTGTGTTTGATCTAGACGTATGAATAAAGTTTATTTTATATTTGAACTTTATTTTTGGTGTTAATATAATGCAGTTATTGACCATATTAATAAAGTTCAAAATAAATTAGTATCCTAAATTTACAAGTCAACTAAACTTATATAAGTTAATATCCTAAAGTTGCAATAAATAGATATTGCACTTAGATATAGTCAAGTTGAAATTATAAAATATTACAGTTATTCTTGGATATTAATCTAATAATTTATATTTCTTAATTAAAAAATAATAAAGTAATATACTTTAAAGCTAAATAAAAAAACTGAACTTACTATGACATAATGTTAATAAAGATACAAACTCTTAACATCCTATTTTTTATAAAAACTGTATTTAAAATTTTATAAAAATATAATATATATATATATATATATATATATACATACAAAATTTTACAATTAAAGTTAAAGGTGTAAAACATGCTTACGAGTTAACTACTATTTTTTGTTTTTATAAAAACAAAAAATTTTAACTTAAGGTTTATTGGATGAGTACTATGTGGTTATTTAAAAAAAATTATGAACTTTAAAGAATAAAATTATAAACTTTATCATTTAACCAACAAAATAAACTTACTTTACAACTATAACAAGTTATCTTTTATTTTTTGTCATTTGATTTATCATTTTTTTTAAAACAAAACTTTACATGTGTAAAACTATTTTTTACTTTATTTATAAACAAAACATTTTGTTTTATAAAAAAATAATTCTTTTATGAACATTTTTTGTAACAAGTAATATAAATAAAATACTCCAGAAATTTATAATCTTTACTTGATAAATACTAAATTGTGTTGCAAATTTTTAGTAATTATAAGTTCAACTATATTGTTCTAGATAATATTAGTCAGTTTCAAAAGAATTATTTACCAACTTGACGAGATACATAGTAGATTGTGTTGCATATTTTTAGGGATTATAAGTGAAAAGTAAACTTATATAGATAAGATTAGTTAGGAACTAAAAATCTGAACTTAGTATGATATAAAGTTAATAAAGATATAAACTCTTAACATCCTATTTTTTTTTATAAAAACAGTTTCTTGAAATTTATAAAAATATAATTTTTTTATGTCTGTAAAAAAATGAAATTTAACAATTTAAGTTAAAGCTCTAAAACATACTTTCGAGTCAAACACTATTTTTTATTTTTATAAAAACGAAAATTTTAAACTTAAAGTTTATTGGATGAATATTATGTGGATATTTATAAAAATTTATGAACTTTAAAGAATAAAATTATACTTTATAATTTAACCAATAAAATAAACATACTTTACAATTATAACTACTTATCTTTTTTTTTTTGTCTTTTGATTATTAATTTTTATAAAACAATATTTTTTGTCTTTTGATTATTACTTTCTATAAAAAAAACAAAACTTTACATATGTGTAACACTAATGACATATATGCAACACACTAATGTCATCATAAATATTATACGAATAAGAAAACTACAAAAAACGAGTGCCGCAATCCAAAGTGTCGCTCCCGCCGCATCGCGCGGGCACCCTACTAGTATAATACAATACAAGTTAGAAAAGAAAAACATATATATATATATATATATATATATATTGTAGGTCCCTCTCGAGGATGAGATAAAACCTTATCCTTGTTATATCAAACACACTAGCGAGTGCGGAATCCAAGCTAGCATGCAAACCGAGATAGAAGACGACAAAACACGACACGCAAGATTCACCGATTAACACCACTTGTATTAATACGAATGAAGGGTCCGGTTACAAGCTCAATGTTTACAGAAGTATTCTATAAACTCTCAAAGTGTGTGTGTGTGCTCCTGTCTCACTCAGTCTTCCTCTTGTGTCTTCTTCTGAAGTGAACACCACACACGGGTATTTATACCCGACACAGCAGGTCTGGTCGAAGGATCAGACAGATTGATCGAAAGATCATCTGTCGACCAGAAAGCCCATCGAAAGATCACATTCACCACGAAGGATGATATCCTTCGTGGTCTATCCTTCGTGGTCTATCCTTCGAGCTCATCATCGAAGGATATAAAACAATCCTTCGATGACACATCCTTCGACACAGCCAGCTTACAACATTTCTCTAACTGTTTGGTCAAGTCAAACCAGGAGGATGGTTGACTTGGTCAAACTTACATCAACCTTACATTAAAGACATCGTTTGTATCATGACGAAATACAGACAAAGTACATACACAAGTGCACCAACAAACTCCCCCTTGGCTGTAGCTTTGTCTCGATCTTCGTGTCTTCAAGTCTTCAAGGCCGAGTCGAACCGAGCCGAGTCGCGTCCACACAAAGTGCATCAACAAACTCCCCCTTGGACGCTACTCGTGATGGTTCGTCTTCTGTGACTTTCATGTCGGAGGATCTTCAAAGTTTTCACGCGTCGTAAGCAGAAAGTGTATCAACAAACTCCTCGTTTAATGTAGAAAGTGTGTTGACAAACTCCCCCTTAGATTGAACTCTCCATTGAGTCATGCTCGTGAATCTTTTGACTTGACAATTCTTCAGATCCTTGTGGTGTTGATGAAGGGACAGCGGCAACTCGATCATTTTATCCTTTGAGTGCCTCCACTTCGTGTCTTCATTCCAAAGCTTTTCATCGAACATGTTCTCCTCACCTTTAGCATCTGCACATGCAAGAAAGCTAAACGCATAATGAGAACAAGCGCTTGGAATATAGTTAACATTTAAACTAACGACACATATGAGATCAAATCTCAATCAAACACCAACCGACAGCAGTTTGAAAGTTTAGAAAAATATTCATTTTAATCCTTTAACTTTCAAAACTCGTTAACTTCGACTGTTTATGAAGATTGCAATTGTTTTCCAGCTTACGATCAGGATTTTGGGTAGGATAGACTCGAGTTCCAACATCAGTCAATCAAAAATAAACTAGAAGAAAAATCTTTTTGGATTTTATAAAGTTTAAATTAAAACACACCTAAAATCTTTTTGAAATTTTCATTTTTCAAATGTAAAGACGGAAAGCAATAAATAAATATGTACAAAGATGCATAAACAGGAAACATTAAATAAATATTTACAGACATTCTTTTTGCGAGTTTCGAGGGTAAGAGAATCATATCAGTGTACGGTCATGTCAAAACGCTCTTGTTGTTCTTTTAGTTAACATTAAGATAAGCATCCTATAACAATTATCGGTATTGTTGTCCACATAAGCTCAACTTATCATTTGTAATTGATGTGCTCTAAAATATACATATTTTATATATATATTTCCTACACTTTTGAATAATTTTTGGGTTATTTTTATTTGTTTTTATTTAGTTTTAGTGTTCTATTATATTATTTTGTGTTTTGGACAGGTCCTGGTGCAAATGGAGCGAAAACGAGTAATATGGAAATGACCAGCCAGTTGAGCAGATTGAGATGCCAGAGACCGAAGTAAAAGTGCCGCTATTTTTCTATGAATAGGCCGAGTCCGCTATCTCTATGTTATAAGAAGGCAATATGAATTATATATTCATATATATGTTAGACGTGCCATACATAAAAGAATCATCAAGTGGGCCATGCCATTATTATTGGTGGACAAATTGCCAAATTGTTTATTATGGTAGGCTACTCCCTTTATTATTATATATATTAAAGAGAGAGGGCGACCGAGTGATAAAAGGCGGGCATTAATTGAAGGAAGAGACTCTAATATTTAGAGGGGAATTTAATTGAAGTGGGGGCTGCCAAAGACTTTAAAACCAGCCATGCATAATTCACGAAAACATGAGAGGGGGAATTAATTGCTTTTCTTGGACTTTGGCAATTAGAATATGTCAGAAGGAAATGTGAAAGCATTAAAGTGGAGGCTTTTATTATTATATATACTCATCAAAGGAGAGAAAAAAAGGAGCAGGCAACAAACAAGAGTTCGACGGGCAAGAGTTAGCAGGCAACAGGGAAAGGATGAAACAAAAGAAAAAAAGAAAGAAAGCATTCGGTCGTGTTCGGAGCATCACGGGTTCGACATTATTCTTATTTTTCTAATCTTTTGCATTCGAACCATGTTTTGTTTAATTTTTAGAACCGAGTTTGTTTTGTTTTTATTTATTATGAGTAGCTAAATTTTCTAAACTATCTGGGTTGAGATGAACTAGTGATTGTAATGCGATTTTTACATGATTATGATTATTTGATGTGATTTACATAACTTTGGCTTGTAATTAATTTGGAAATTGCATGTTGGTGTGTTTTGATTAATTATTAGTCGATAAATTCAGCGGTTTAGGCATGAAGAAATTCCCCCTAGACTTAGGATTTAATTTGATTCGTTTATCTTATGATTTTCGGGTTAAATATTGAGTTGAGAAATTGACCAAGTCTATTAATAATTAAAATCAATATACTAAAACTTGCATCCTCATCTTATGACTCGAAAGACGATTAGGGTGAGCTAGGTTATTAGCTAATCATTGGTGGGTAGATTGGGTGACCGATAGCTCGGGCTCGTTTATTACATCGTGGTTAAGGTTTCCTAGGATTTTAATTTTCAAGGTTTGGTTTGCTTTGCGTTTTTGAAGATCGTCTCACAACTTAGTCTCTGAGGTCCCAACGGTCTGATACTCGTAGGATTTGGTATCGATAGCTCGAGCCGGTTCGTTCTAGCACTTCACATTTTGTCTTGATCTTTTGGTTAATACATCTCTAATGGGGGGTTAATCAAGGGAAAAAGATATTTAACCATTGTCATTGTCAAAGTAGCATTGCATGATTCTAGGGATTCGATACCTAGGTAGTTCTTTCTCCTCGTTGTCTGCTTCCCGTCACTTCACCAATCATGTTTTCTCTGTTATTTTATTTACTTGCTTTTGTAGAAATTAGAAAAATCCCAAAAACACAAATTAAAACCAGTTAAGTAATTAGTTGAGTCAGAGTCTAGTTTAGCGTCGCTAGTGTCTCGTGGGTTCGATACTCGGACTTCATTAGGCTTTACTACATACGATAGGTACACTTGCCTGTCAGTGGTCTAGCATTTAGAGAGTCTTAGTTTATAAATTTAAAACTAGGGTGTCTAGATTAGGTTTAGTTTTTTATAGACCACATTTTTACCACATCAAGTTTTTGGCGCCGTTGCCGGGGACACTTAGGCGATTGCGTTATTAGATTTGACTGAACTTATTTGTTTAATTGGTCTTATTTGCAGTTTGAGTCTTAGGGTTTGTGTCTAGTAGTAGCGTGTCTAGTCGTTTTTGTAAATATATTTTTATTAGTTAATTTTTTTATATATCTTTATCATGTGTTTGATCTGTGGAGGGCCCCATTACACTAAATATTGTCCAAATTCATCAGGGTATTCCACATATTACTCTTCTAACTCATATTCACAGCCACAGTCATATCAGAATTCCTATCCTTCACCGTATCAGAATTTCTATACTTTACCATATCAATCATGCAACGAAAACGAGTGCCCACCTTATTTTCAGACATTGGTGGAATCATGTCAAGTCATCGCTCAGTCGACAGCAGCACTAGAACAGATGTTGAGGGAAAGCAACAATCAACTCATGGATCCATTTTGTCGGGGTTGCGCTGGATCGCACAAGTATGAAGATTGTCCGGTCGCTTTTCAAGGGGCGATGCCTTCAGATTCAAAGGAGACGCCATTGGAGGATACTGAGAGTACAAATGAAAATGATAAGGTAGAGTGGGAAGAACGAGAAGAGAAGAATGGTAAGTTTATAATTGATTTTTCCTGTGGTGATGAGAAGATAGATGCGCAACTGGCTGAATATAGGAGATTAATGGAAGAAGAGATTGAAGAAGAGCCACCTGGTGATCCAGAGTTATCAGATGTAGAACCGGGGACGATAATGGACGTTGAAGTCCCACCTCCGGTTCAACAAGTCGTTAATTCCAGTTATTGGTGTCCCACGCCATGGAATATCGATGATGGCTTTTGGAGTGATGATGACGAGGGGATAGTAGAAGAGGCAGAGTTGGAGGTGCCCGACTACACCACAGCCCAGAATGAAGAAGTTGAAGAAGAGCCACTGGACAAGATGGAAGATGCAAAAATTGGTGAGCATGTACCATCTTGGGAAGAGGAGTTTGGTGATGAGTTGGTAGGTTTGCCAACTCTTGAAGATGAAGAATTTGACTCGGTTGGTGATCTCACCTATCTAGAGAAATTACTTGAAGGTGAACCGGCCATGGAGATCAAACACATACCAAACGTAGAAGAGAGAGTGGCTGAGGATTTTGATAGCCGGCCCGTGGAGAATCCAGGAGATGGACGCCCACCACGATCAAAGACACGGGAGAAGGCGAAAAGGAGCTTGGACGGACCTTTCGCGGAGATTCGGGAATGGTGCCGAAGAAAGAAGGAGATGGAAGCGCGGAAGTCTACTCGACACCACTCTTCTCATTACATGCCTCGAATCAGGTTTGGTCCAGGTAAGTTTAAATATTGGTGGTCCGACCCATTCGAGAATTTTAAACGGCTTATAAATTCCACCATTAAAATTTTAATTAATAATAAGGAACGGGTGGAATTAAACGGGTTGGACCGAGGTTGGATAAAAGAGAAACCTCCTGATTAAATTCCAGTGTGGGGAGGTTTGTAGAGTTTGTATTTTGAGTCGTTTATTTTGTACCTTGAGTCTAATTTAGTATCGTTTGAGTCGTTTTTTTTTTAGAGTCAGTACTGCTTTGGTTTTTGCTTGTTTTTGTTTATGCAGGTTTGAATTATACCACCCGTACTCAATCTCCATTCGGGTGATTTTGGAGCTGTTCAGCAAATTTCAAACATTTTCCAAGTGTACCAGTCAGTGTCAGAGCCGATCGCGAATGGAATGCTATACGATCGAGCTGGATTGGACGAGAGTTTAAAACATACGATTATAAAACCAGCTAAGTCCTTTCCAATTTGCCCTTTGTCTTTTTAGTTCTTATTTATTTTTAGTTTTTGAGTCGATTTCCATCCTACATTGAGGGCAATGTAGAGTTTAAGTGTGGGGATGGGTAACTATCGTTTAGTGTCTAGTTAGTAGTGTCTTGAGTCATAAAAATTTGAAAAATACAAAAAAAAAAAAAAATTAAAAAAAAAATCGAAAAATTGAAGAAAAAAAAGTAAGTTCGTTGCGAGTCCCGGTCCTTTAGCGCATAGAAAACAAAAACCTTTTCAAAACGTCGGTAAAAAAACGGTTTAATTGTCGAATTTACGAGTCGGAGAACACTTGTTTCTTTAAGTTGCGGGATAGTAGGTTGACTGAATCGGTTTTTGGGAGTAAAAGGTTTTGGGATGCCTAGGATAGTGGATGGAGCCGGAGAGTTAATTAATTGTGCATTGTCGATATCGGTAGCCCTTATTTACCACATGATAGTGAGATTTGAGCCTTTACACGTTTCATATTTATATGATCACTACTTTCATTTCATGTGTGTTTACCGACTTGTTGCATTACTTTAGAACTTGTGCGTTTTGATACAGTTTGAGACCTTCGGTTAGGATTTGACATGGATGTGATAGAGGCGTTAGGATCACCCTATTTGTGTAGCCTTTGTGTTTGACCCGTCTCACCACTACCCTTAGATACACCACTTTGAGCCTAGCCATTCGTTTGTTACCCGTTTGTGATTTGATAGCCGGATCGTGTTATGTGATTATTATATTTGAAAAAAAAAATGAAAAAAAAAAATAAAAAAAAATTTGAGAAAAAAAAAGGAAAAAAAAGAGCAAATTATGAGAAAAAGAAAAAAATATAGAATAAAGTTGTGGGTCGAAATGACCAATTTGTTAGTGTTTTGTTTCGTGCTTATCCGGTTTATTGTGTGATTATTATTTTTAGCCATATATCCCTGAAAAAAAAAATACCTACCTTTAGCCCATACCTACCCAATAAAGCCCTCTTGATCCGTGTTAAATTCTAACATTTAGGTGGAGATCTGATTAACGTACAAGCTTATGATAGTATGTTTCATAGTTCGGTCTTGAGAGTTCACTCTAAATTACATATATATTAGCCGAGAGATGAGTGAAATTGTGAGGGGTGTTGACAGTGCATAATTGATTGCTTGAAAGTAAGAAAAACTTGATTAGGTAGGCCCGTTTTCATTTAAATTTTATGATTCGTCAACCTTTTGAACGTTGTAAGTCTTGCGAAACTGTGTTTGATGATTTCGTAGCTCGCGTTATAATTTGTTTGAGACTGGCGTTGTTGTTAAGTGTTTAAGTTGGACATGTTGCTTAGGATTTTGCTTAGGGACAAGCAAAAGGTTAAGTGTGGGGATATTTGATGTGCTCTAAAATATACATATTTTATATATATATTTCCTACACTTTTGAATAATTTTTGGGTTATTTTTATTTGTTTTTATTTAGTTTTAGTGTTCTATTATATTATTTTGTGTTTTGGACAGGTCCTGGTGCAAATGGAGCGAAAACGAGTAATATGGAAATGACCAGCCAGTTGAGCAGATTGAGATGCCAGAGACCGAAGTAAAAGTGCCGCTATTTTTCTATGAATAGGCCGAGTCCGCTATCTCTATGTTATAAGAAGGCAATATGAATTATATATTCATATATATGTTAGACGTGCCATACATAAAAGAATCATCAAGTGGGCCATGCCATTATTATTGGTGGACAAATTGCCAAATTGTTTATTATGGTAGGCTACTCCCTTTATTATTATATATATTAAAGAGAGAGGGCGACCGAGTGATAAAAGACGGGCATTAATTGAAGGAAGAGACTCTAATATTTAGAGGGGAATTTAATTGAAGTGGGGGCTGCCAAAGACTTTAAAACCAGCCATGCATAATTCACGAAAACATGAGAGGGGGAATTAATTGCTTTTCTTGGACTTTGGCAATTAGAATATGTCAGAAGGAAATGTGAAAGCATTAAAGTGGAGGCTTTTATTATTATATATACTCATCAAAGGAGAGAAAAAAAGGAGCAGGCAACAAACAAGAGTTCGACGGGCAAGAGTTAGCAGGCAACAGGGAAAGGATGAAACAAAAGAAAAAAAGAAAGAAAGCATTCGGTCGTGTTCGGAGCATCACGGGTTCGACATTATTCTTATTTTTCTAATCTTTTGCATTCGAACCATGTTTTGTTTAATTTTTAGAACCGAGTTTGTTTTGTTTTTATTTATTATGAGTAGCTAAATTTTCTAAACTATCTGGGTTGAGATGAACTAGTGATTGTAATGCGATTTTTACATGATTATGATTATTTGATGTGATTTACATAACTTTGGCTTGTAATTAATTTGGAAATTGCATGTTGGTGTGTTTTGATTAATTATTAGTCGATAAATTCAGCGGTTTAGGCATGAAGAAATTCCCCCTAGACTTAGGATTTAATTTGATTCGTTTATCTTATGATTTTCGGGTTAAATATTGAGTTGAGAAATTGACCAAGTCTATTAATAATTAAAATCAATATACTAAAACTTGCATCCTCATCTTATGACTCGAAAGACGATTAGGGTGAGCTAGGTTATTAGCTAATCATTGGTGGGTAGATTGGGTGACCGATAGCTCGGGCTCGTTTATTACATCGTGGTTAAGGTTTCCTAGGATTTTAATTTTCAAGGTTTGGTTTGCTTTGCGTTTTTGAAGATCGTCTCACAACTTAGTCTCTGAGGTCCCAACGGTCTGATACTCGTAGGATTTGGTATCGATAGCTCGAGCCGGTTCGTTCTAGCACTTCACATTTTGTCTTGATCTTTTGGTTAATACATCTCTAACGGGGGGTTAATCAAGGGAAAAAGATATTTAACCATTGTCATTGTCAAAGTAGCATTGCATGATTCTAGGGATTCGATACCTAGGTAGTTCTTTCTCCTCGTTGTCTGCTTCCCGTCACTTCACCAATCATGTTTTCTCTGTTATTTTATTTACTCGCTTTTGTAGAAATTAGAAAAATCCCAAAAACACAAATTAAAACCAGTTAAGTAATTAGTTGAGTCAGAGTCTAGTTTAGCGTCGCTAGTGTCTCGTGGGTTCGATACTCGGACTTCATTAGGCTTTACTACATACGATAGGTACACTTGCCTGTCAGTGGTCTAGCATTTAGAGAGTCTTAGTTTATAAATTTAAAACTAGGGTGTCTAGATTAGGTTTAGTTTTTTATAGACCACATTTTTACCACATCAGTAATCATGGCGAGGGGATACGTTAAAGGTATAATTTATACTTACCGACCGGTGTTCATCCACATCACGACACATTCCCGTATCAAGGTATGCACGAGGGTTCATCTTACCGGTGAGTATACCGATTATCATCTGTTTGACCGTATATGATGTGAGATTCTCACTTATTTTGATTGAAAACAAGCCCTATGTGATATAATCACTTATTGATGAGGAACTTGATTTTCGATGCATGAGGGCACAGGAGCAAGTCCGTGAACAGGTCAGTACTTTCGTACAGCAGAGAGACGAACTTGACTCCCGGAAAGAATTTGTGATATATTATCAGTTATTTGATTGGACATGTGATTGTTTATCACTTATTGAGGTCGTATGCAATATGTACACGTATGTATGGTATCATGGAAGATCTAGACTTGCGTCCCCGTTATTTTTTTTTTTCGGTAAAAGATACAACCATGATACCCAGATGATAAGCAGCATAAAGACCGAATATCTCAGAAACTCGGCAATCTCTCAAACGAAATTTCGGTACTAAGACCATATGCCAATGAATGGTTCCCACCCAGTCTTCAGTCAATTTAAGTTTATATCACCCTGCACACTTTAAAATGATTGTGAGCCTACCGATACATCTTATATAGAGCTGCTTATCGTTTTTCATTTAAGGTTTAAAGAGGTTTAGACAGACCACTGATGTACTATCATTTTCTCTTTTGCTTGCCAGGAAACTCATTTTTGTTTTTCTATTGTTTTTGTGTTTTTGAAATTTTTCGATGTTTTTGGATTTTCCAAATTTTGGATTTACTCCCCCTAAAATCAATAAACTAAGACAAATTTAAAAGACAAAGGTATTTACAAAAATGATTTTCCGATGTTGGTTAACTCATGTTTTACCTCAATGCCGTTTACCAAAATTAATTTTGAACGAATTTCGGAAAAATCAGTTGACATGTCGGTAAGCGGTGCGGACCATGACAGCATTGTCTGGCCAAAGAGTGCTGAACGAGATAATAATTCACAAAGCAGCTTAAATATCGACAAGTATAGGAGAGATTAGAAATTTAAAACCGTATCCTGCAACTGCATCGTGCATTGCAAGGAATCTGAGTGCTCTCCCAAACTGAATATCCACCCGGTGTGGATTTCAAGGTCGATTTGTAGCTACTGAAATCCCTTCACAGCAACAAGATCATAAACCTCCGGGTCCGGCTGGTCTTCCACATTGCACCAGCGAAGGTCTTTGTCTTTCTCTTTCAGAAGTAGTGTGCGGTTGTTCAACCCATACCAAGGCATCCGCACACCTGGTTGGTTTGTTCAACAAACACATTTTCTTCAATCCCACCACGAAGAAATGTACACTGCACGTTCATCTTGTAGATTGTTGAACTTCAGACGTGCTGCAGGTGCGTACACTTTGATTTGAATCTATCCCGGGGACCCGATCAAAGCCTTGAACAATCACATTTTGAAATGATTTTCATTTTGTCGAAGGTTCTCAATCTCTTTCAACAGACATTTCTGTTTCCCTTTACTTTTTCTCTCCATCAAAGGCAGCAATTTCTTCTGTTGCCTATTTTGTGCAAGGATGCTCCACTATCAACAATCTTACGACTATCGAAAGTTCCTTCTGGAATATCCTACACACTCACTCAAAAATTAGTTGGAGAGAGGGACCCAAGCCTTTGTGGACTTGGGTCGTCCTTGATCATCAAGAAAAGTGATTTCAATCACTTGATGATTAGGAAAAAGAACCTGTGGTGCTCCCCCTGACTGAATTACCTGTTTTTGTTTCCAAGCTGTTTGTCCTTTACCAGTATTTGCATTAATTGTTTTAGCATTTACTGGTTTTACAGTTTTAGGTTTTGCTTGAACAGGTTTTTCTTCTTTGACCTCTGATTTTAAGGCCTTCTCAATTACCTTTTGATTCTTTTGTTTTAACTTCTTTTCCTTTTCTTTCAAGACACGTGGGTCTTGTTTCGGGGAAAATAATCGTTTTTGGTAATTGGCTTCTTGGGGAGCACTTGTTTTTGCCTTCAACTTTTGCAGGTATGGGCAGTATCTTACAATATGCCCAATTGTGCCACACTCAAAGCACATTCTCCGCTCTACAAACCTAGGAGAAACACGTTGATGACCAGACTGAGAACCAGACAATGAACTTTGTGATCTAGACGTGCTTGGACCTAAATCACATCCGTTGGTGTGTTGGGTGTAATTATTCTGATCATTTCGTTTTAAAATTCTAACTTGTTTTATAAAATCAAGGTTAGATTTATCCTGAAATGTTTCAAGTTTGTCTGAACTCGTGGATCCAACACAGTTCACTTTCGGTTCTCTTTTCTTAACAGGAGCTCTTTTGTTTTGCACCCATTGTTGTTGAACCTTAGGTGCTTGAAAATTCTTGTTCTGAGCCTTCTTTCCCTGTACCTTACCTTTTCCGGAATTGACTTGTTGTTTTCGCTCAACTTGTAGTTTTTGGTTTCCGTACTGTTTTCTAATTTGTTCACACGGAATTGGATCACATTGAGTGACAGTAACTTTGCCACTTTTGTTCCCCAAAAACTTATCAGTGCATCCTTCAAAAATTTGCTCAATTAAATCTTGATTTACATTTTTAATTGGAAAATCTTTGTTAGAGTAGATTTTGCTATCTCCTTTGAGCGTGTACAACAAGTTATTCTCTTCACTGCTAGATACAAGGGACTCCATTGGTTTTGACATATCAGTCTTACTCGGTTTCACTGGTGGATCACACAGGATGTGATTCTCGATTGGAATATCTGTTGTAACCGAGTTAGACTGTTGTTTCACAATTACTTCAGATTCATCATCCGAAGAATCAGCATCCTCAACAGTGGGAGGACTCTGTTCCTTAACACATGATGAATCTGTCACATTCTCAGATTCAGATTCAGTTTCAGATTGGCCCGAGGATGATGTACCAGTTGTGAACCCGAGGCCTGCTGCAAAGTCATCTAGACCGAGTGGCACAGTAGGTTCAAAACGGGGCATATCCTCGTCATCAGGCAATTTGGAGTAATTGTGATTCATTGGGGGAGGACATGATTTGAATCCCATATACTTCTTATCCCCCTTTTTCTTTTGAACATCAATAATGTGATCCAATACATAGCGGGAATTGGAATAACTTTCCAATTTCTGCTTGATTGTTTCACATTCACATCGAGCGGTTGCCAATTCTACCATCTTCTTTTCAATTGTGTCTATAAGATCATTGTTAGCATGTTGTTTTCGCAAAACAGCTTTTTGTAATTCTGAAACATCATGTCTTAATGACGCAATTGTTGTTTTAAATTCCTTTTCATTTCTGGTTAAAAACACGTTAGCTTCAGCTGCTTTAGAAAGATCTACAATCAATTCTTGATTGTGTTTGGATAGGATTTCAATCTGACTTTCCTGTTCAGCATATTTAACATTTAAACTATCACAATTTTCACAGCTAACTACAGTGGGTTCATCGACACATACCTGACCTGATGAACTGTCGACATTAGCCATAAAGGCTGAATGGAGAGAAGACGAAGAGTAAGCAGCTTGATCCATCAAATTAGATCTTCTTTCAGTTCCTGCTGCAGCTTCTTCCAAAGGCTCATCAATATCTGCATCGACTGACGCACTTGATGTCTCATCCACATGATCATTTCCTGAAGTGGAGGATTCTTCATCTGAGCTTCCACTATAACCAGAACTGTCTTCATCTTCAGAAGATGCAACACCATTGGTGGAAGATTCTCCACCACTGGCGTGCTTTAAATCCTTTACAACTTCAGCAAAACATGTTGTTCCACCATTTCCTCCTTCTCCAAGCTGAAGCGACCAATCACAACCCTCATCTATTTGAACCACCAGCCCCCGGTTGGCATTTGATGACCCTGCTTGGCCTTGGTTGTTGACAGGTATCAACGTACGAACATTGTTCCCGTTCTGGTTGTGCTGGTTGCCTTGATTTCTGAACGGATTTTGATTTCCATGCTGAGCTGGTCTTGTGCATTCCCTTTTGAAATGACCCCGTTCGCCACAGTTAAAGCACTTGACAGCTTGCTTGTCGAACCCATACTTGGTGTCTTTCTTGTTTTCCAAGTTGGTTCTCCCCGTTCTTTCCATAAACTCCTTTGCTCTTCGAATTGCACTAGCAAGAGCCCATTTGATATCCATCATTTCAAACTCTTCTTTATCCACTTGCTGATAATCTTCATTGGTTAGATTGATATTCCCAATCTGACCTGCAACTAATCCACAATAAGCACTAACCAAGGTATTCAACATCTCCATATGCTCCTTGGCTACTTCGACACTGACTTTGGAAAAGTTGGAAGTGTCTAATCTGACTGTGTTAGGATTAGAAGTGGCTTGAAAGTTTGAAGAGCTTCCATAAAACCCTTGCTGTTGCGGTTGTTGCTGCTGAGCTGTCGGTTGCACATTCGGTCTTGAAAACATCGTGTAGGCTGAAGGATCAAACTGATCTGTTGTTGAAGGTCCGGTGTTAGAAACGAAAGCTGTTTGAAGCTTCGCGTGTTGAGAAGCTGGTCTTTCTCCACTGATACCTCCTGCAATCCCAAAGTACATTTCTGGATTTTGAGGAGTTTGTGTTCTTTTTGCCTTCAGCTTTTCTTCTACATCCTTATTCTCCAATCTTTGAATTAATTCATAAACGGTGATTGTTTCTAAAACACCATTTTCTTTGAGAATTTCAAGATAACTGCTCCACTTTGCTGGTAAGCTATCAGCGAATCTCTTCACCAATTCTTGTGGAGTGGCAGTGACTTTAAAAGCAAACATCTCGCTCAACAAGTGATGGAACCTTGTAGATAAGTCTGCCAAAGTCTCATTCTCCAAACACGTGAATCCTTCAAACTCTTTCTTCAGTAATTCTTGCTTGATCTTTCTAGATTGAGCATTTCCTTCACACCGTAATGTGAGCATATCCCACAAGCTTTTAGTAGTCGTGCAGTAAACAAACTGGTGGTAAATGTCTTTATGAAGAGCTTGTGTGAGAATCATGAATGCTTTCTTTTCTAACTCAAACTTCTTTTTATCTTCTTCAGACAAAGTGCTGTAAGTTTGTGGATTAGATCCTGCAATTTCCAACTCATTTTCAAAAGCTGTGAAGAAGCACATCCATAGATCTTGACCTTGTCCCTGAACATAAGTTCTCAGCCTTTCTTTCCACCATCCCCAATCATTGATGTGATTTAACTTTGGCGGTTTTGTGCTTGTACCAGTTTCACTGTCGTTCTGCATCATAGATTGAATGCTGTTGCTTTGATTTGTGACCAAAGCCCATTGATTTGCAGTTATCATTGCAGCTTGAGGTGGGGCAATAGCTCGCATCCATGCAGTTTTGTCGAAATCTGACGTAGATTGCGTAGATTGCATAGCTGATGATTGTGGAGTCGAAGTTATTTGAGTCCACGCGGTTGGATCCCACTGACCATTTGTTCCCATTTTATGAAAGTTAATATATTAAGTGAAAATTGATCTAAAAATGAAAACAAGTTTTCTATTTAAAAATTTAATTTTCACAAACTATGTTAATTTCAAATGATAACAACCAGTCGAAAGATCCTTGATCGAAAGACCTGAAAAACACAAATTGTTAAACTTAAACAGACAAGGATCGAAAGATCAACACCTGTTCGAAAGATCAACAGTGTTCGAAAGATCACTGTTGAGTGTCGAACAATGTTTTTCGAAAGATTCTCCAAACGAAGGATCCTTATCTTTCGAAAAAGGACTGTAGACCGAAAGATGAACACGAAAGATGACTTCGAAAGACTCCCCAATCGAAGGATCCTAGTCTTTCGAAAATGAGCAGAAGACCGAAAGATGTATGTTTCGAAAATATTCCTTGGAACGAAAGATAAGTCTCACACTCGAAGGATGCTCGAATGATGACTATCTGTCGAACCTCCTTGATCGAAAGATGATCTTTCGACTTCGAAGGATATCTTTCGATCGGTTCTGACACAGTTGACAACGGGTGACAGGTTGGTGAAAAAGGTGATGGGTTGGTAAATCTTTCGGCAGAAAGTATGGTCAGACCATGATTTTCTGCAAAAACAGATTTTGTTTGATAATTTTAATCAGTTCCCTTTTCCAATACACCAACAACTTTCGAAAATAACTAAACAAGATCAAAGGATGTAAACTTTGAAGAGCACTTGAAGATATTATGAACACAAAGGGTTTTTCGGTAAAACAACAAACTTCCGAACAAGATTTAAACCCGATAAAACAAAGTTTTTCAGAAAAATACAACTTTCAAAACCCGAAAAACAGCCAAGAACACCTCGGTTTTAACAAGGAGAAGAGCCAAAGCTCTGATACCACTTGTAGGTCCCTCTCGAGGATGAGATAAAACCTTATCCTTGTTATATCAAACACACTAGCGAGTGCGGAATCCAAGCTAGCATGCAAACCGAGATAGAAGACGACAAAACACGACACGCAAGATTCACCGATTAACACCACTTGTATTAATACGAATGAAGGGTCCGGTTACAAGCTCAATGTTTACAGAAGTATTCTATAAACTCTCAAAGTGTGTGTGTGTGCTCCTGTCTCACTCAGTCTTCCTCTTGTGTCTTCTTCTGAAGTGAACACCACACACGGGTATTTATACCCGACACAGCAGGTCTGGTCGAAGGATCAGACAGATTGATCGAAAGATCATCTGTCGACCAGAAAGCCCATCGAAAGATCACATTCACCACGAAGGATGATATCCTTCGTGGTCTATCCTTCGTGGTCTATCCTTCGAGCTCATCATCGAAGGATATAAAACAATCCTTCGATGACACATCCTTCGACACAGCCAGCTTACAACATTTCTCTAACTGTTTGGTCAAGTCAAACCAGGAGGATGGTTGACTTGGTCAAACTTACATCAACCTTACATTAAAGACATCGTTTGTATCATGACGAAATACAGACAAAGTACAGACACAAGTGCACCAACAAACTCCCCCTTGGCTGTAGCTTTGTCTCGATCTTCGTGTCTTCAAGTCTTCAAGGCCGAGTCGAACCGAGCCGAGTCGCGTCCACACAAAGTGCATCAACATATATATATATATATCAAGAAATATATATCCTTCTTTAAAATATTATACAAGTTAGAAAAGAAAAAAAAATATATATATATATATCGAGAAGTATATATCCCTCTTTACTGGGGCGGATCTAGGCCACTTTTGTGGGTTTCCAGGAACCCATTCGGTTTAGAAAAAAATGGGAAAAACTAGTGAGAACCTCGTATGGTTTGGAAAAAATAGGGAGAATTAATGAGAATCTACCAAAAGGAACCCAGTGAAAAAAGTTTTTAGATCCGCCACTGCTTCTTTAAACTATTATACAAGTTAGAAAAGAAAAATTAACTTAACAATTCACATATTTATCGGATTTGTACAGCTTCACATCTATATCACATTAATTTATTTATAAAGTAAACATTTAACATACAATAACTTTATCAAACAAATTATTAAAATCATGACAATTTTACATTGAGCCTTCTTAACCAAACCGAATGAAGCACCATATCTATCAAATCATACGGTCTTGATGGTCTATGAACAATAAAATGTCTTTGCACCTTCATCACCATTTTCTGCATTTTCAAATAATCATCCATCCCAATACCTTCCAAGATTTTCTTAATATCCGGTATCTTCTCCACAGGAACATGAACCGAAAACTTGCTCCAGTCAAGAACATCACTAAATGGTAACACATAATAATCCGAAACAATCACCGGAACACAACCCGCTGAAATCGATTCAACTATTCTTGGGCTTGCTACTTCATATCCACTAGGACACAAGCAATACTTTGATCTACCCAATAATTCTGTATAGTTTAGGGTTTTTGGGAGGTAAGTAAATACTTTAAGGTCATTGTCTTTGCCTAGCCAGGTTTCAAATAAATATTTTCTAACATGTCCGTGGTTGCCACCTGCGAAAAAGGCTAGGATTGAGCGGTTTTCGGGTGGTTGTCCAGTGAGGGGTGGGCCGAGGTGGTCATAAGGGATGTTGAGTTCTGGCAATGAGACGTCTCTTTCGGGCCGAAAACCTTCAGAACTGTTGGCATTGCATAGCACTCGAATGAAGTGTTTGTAAAGCTTAGGATTTGTTGCTGAAACATCAGGTGCCTGAAAAAATAAACCGTTTTCATTAAAAGGTTGTTGGTCATTTAACAAATGTAGATGCCACTTGGGTTGTACAATGTTTACAAATAGTATATGAACAAAATAATGTATTTGTTTTTTTTTCTTTTTAAATTGATATTACAGATTACTTAAAAAGATCAAATTATATGTGAAATTATGAGAGCATACAAAAGAAAAGAGATTTTTTTTTTTTTTTATATAGCAAGCTTTGGTGAATTCGCTCCCCTTAGTACAAACTTAGGTGAATTCGATGCCCACCCAGTTGTCTAGGTTTACAACTAGAGCCAGAATTCATCTAGAATTATGGTGTTTTTCCAAAACAACCTAGTAATACAAATGATATAAGATTAAGTAAATTGTTTTATACGAATTAAAGCCTGTAAACGAACCGAATGTTCATAAACTATTTGTAGATTGTTCAGCGGTAGGTTCTTTTACGCTTGTTTATTTAATAAACGAATGAACATGAACAAAATTTGTTCATTTAGTTAAGCGAACGAACATGATCACACGTTTGTTTGTTTGTTCATTTATGTCCGTGAACATCCGTTTACACTCATTCAATTTATGTTTGTTTGTTTATTTATGTTCGTGAACCTCTTTTTCAGTCGAAGTCGACACTCTACAGTCCATCGGCGCCATAATCCCCGTCATCTGCCTAAGTCGAAGTAGATAATCCACCATCATCCACATCAGTAAGTCTATTTTCCATTTTGAGTTTCTTTAGCCGAATTACAGGTTTATGTCAGGTCTGATTCATTAGCAAACCTAAATTGTTTATTCGATTATCTAGTTTGTTTTTTTTTATGGTCTAATAATAGTTATTCTTCTGTTATTTACAGATTATTAGAAAAGAAACCAAGATTCTAGATTGTTAGAAGCTAAGTCGGTGTTTGTTTTTATAAAAAGGCTCTGCGCAGACACTTCTCTCTGCGTCGCGCAGACCACGCGCAGATATTGTCATTTGCAGACTATTTGTTTTTCCGAAGACGTTTTATTAAAAAAAATGTCTACATGAATTCTTCTTGGTGCAGACTTGGTCCAGCCACTTCTAAGATCTTCTAAGATCTGCAGAGGCTTAAACACCACTACCGTCCACCACGACAACGACCACCACCACCCACCGTCCACGTCCACCACCCACCACCAACCACCAACCACCATCGTCCACCACCCACCACCACTATCCACGTCCACCACCCACTACCGTCGTTCACCACCACCGACCGTACACCACCACCAGTTTATTTTAGAAGTTTACATGCGTTAAAAAACAAACAGTTTTCTTCTTGCAGACTATATATGTTTGGTCAACCTCTTTTTTTTACAGATGTTTGCAGATGTGGTACGTAGACTGTTGACATTTTACCTCTTAAAAAACAAACAGCACCTAAGATAGAAAGGAATTCGCGTTTTTTACATGCCAATGACATTTTTGGATGAAATATGGATGATGGATAGACCTTTTTTTTTATATAAATCATGTATCTATATATTTTTTTTTTTGATAAATCATGTATATTTTTTTTTGGCAAATTGGATTTAAATAATCCTAGCTTTTTCAATTTTGCCGATAATAATCCCAACTCAGTTATTGGCCGATAATAATCCGAACTCGTCCACTTTTGGTCAATAATAGTCTGCCGTTAAAAATCGGTTAACGGAGTTAAGTTTTTTTTCCGAATTACAAACGTATGTTTTATGGAATTTGATCAGAACGAGGATACGAGTCGATTTATGTAAAACTTAGCTTGAAACGATGCTTCAAACGGCTTGATTTTTGTTAATTGGAAGTTTAAACACCCGAATCGAAGCACCGTTTTCGTCATTTAGGGCAGTATTTCTTCGAGGTAAATTTTACATCAATCAACTCATATCCTCGTTCTAATCAAAAGCCCGAAAACATCAGTTTATAATTCGGAAAAAAAAACTTAACTCCCTTAAGCTATATTTAACGCAGACTATTATTGGTCAAAAGTGGACCAGTTCGGATTATTATCGGTCAATAACTTAGTTGCGATTATTATCGGCCAAATTAAGAAAGCTGAGATTATTTAAATCCAATTTGCCTTTTTTTTTTGTAAAATCATGATGGATTTTTTTACTAGAATCATGATGGATATTTCAAATGAATCATGTACCTTTAAACCATCAATTCGATGTATTTTTTGGATGAATTGTGATGTAATAGACAGACTTGTATAGTTTGTGTTCATAAATGTTATTTTAGTTCGCTTTATGTTTGTTCAGATATGTTCGTTTATGTTTCTTTGTTTATGTTCATTTGTGTTTGTTTACATTCGTGAACTACTGGTTTAGCTTTTAAAACGAACGAACATGAATGAATGTGAACATGCCAATTTCTTAATTAATGAATGAAAATGAACAAAAAAATTGTTCGATTATATGTTCGTTTTCTTGTCCGGTTAAAGTCAAATGAATGAATACGAACATGATCTCGTTCGTCTTCGTTCGATCCATTTACAGAGTTCATAATTTTATGACACCGTAGACTTTAAGATTGCCAAAAAAAAAAATCAATCGAGGTAGAAAGATGCATTACATACCCAATCATGGCAGCTAACAAAGAAGTGATCAGCTCCACTACTTCTATTCCAATAAGGGTACTTGTTGGATAAAACTCCAATGTAATCAGTGACAACATCTTGGATGATATGGCGATCATAATCGGCATGAGTTCTATAAAGATAGTGTCGAATGAAAACCACGCTGACGGGGAGAAAGAACACGAGTGCTTCGTCAGGGTTTTGTGTGAAAAAACGGCTTTTTTTACTCTCGATTTCGTCAATGATTTGTCCTTCACTGGAGTAGATATTCTTCATGGGTCCTCCATGAAAAATAGGTAGTTCTCCTTCCTTGTATGACCATATTTTGAAACTCTTCTCCATCTCTATGTGACTCCTGCAATTATACTCATCGTTTAGTATTTTGAAGTTAAAAACCGAGGTTGCATTTTCATTACAAAACATCCTTATTCTGCTAGAGTTCTTTCAGTTAAAAATATTAATAATTTGTTACAGTTATAAGCATGTAAGTGTGTAATGTGTGTAATTGTGTGCAAATAAGAAACAAAAGTAGTTAAGATTTTTAGTATTTATAATTTTTAAGTACCAAGAAGTGCCAAGATTTAGAAGTCACTTGTCACTAAAATTTTTACAGCAATTAAAAACAAAACTAAGTGAAAATTTACAAGTCATTTGTAGAACAAATTTCTCCATGAAATGAAAAACATGTACTTTATAACTTTACATATTTTTGTAACTGTATAAATTAAATATGCCCTAACTAACTTTTGTAAATTGCATATTCAAGTGGGTAAAGTGGACTTAAAATAACTTAAAAGTTCAAATGCTTTCTAAATTAGGTGTACCATATGCTTATTGGTTTTGCGAAAGACTTGGGTTTGTAGGTGCTCTTTTTTTCAGATTCAAGGCAAAATAGATAAAAGTGTTCATCTGCTGTTAAAAAAAGGATAAAGTGTCCATCTTGTTTACATGAACTGTGGTCAAGTTTATATATTCAATATATAACTTTTTTTTTTCTGAACCGCTATTAAATTTTCATTCAAAAAAGGAGCAGGACCAGCAAGTTGCTACTTGCTAGCACCAGAACAACCCCATTATACATCATAATATCAGATTTTGGGACTACATCAATCCTCCTCCCATTTTACCCACATATAACTAGTAGATTAAATCTCCTCTTTAATCTTTTTGATACATGAATTCCTACTATTCAATACAAATTCGTTTCTTGCCTGCAAGATTCTTCAAACAGTTACTAGAATGATCACTTGCATGGTTTTCCTGTGTGTCGATGGACGAAAGGTTAAAATGAGAACTCCCCAAGTTGCAGAAAAAATGTTATTCAAAAGAAAAAAAGAACTTATAAAACTTCTTCAAATAAATGATAAAAATATCGTATACGAAATCTTACACTAGAGTAAAACAAATTTACATGTGTATTAACTTTCCTAGCGATGATCTATGTGCTTTTGTAAAAATTTTTTGCCGCAGTGTCAATGGCTCTTACATGACGAATAAATGTCGACTCGGCATTCTTTTTCTTTTTGACAAATGTCTTAGTTATATATTCTTCTACGTTTGTGCAAAAATTTGGTAGAGAAAGTTATATAGCACGGGGACACCTAGAACCATCAGGTACCCGTCCCGGGGACGTTTTGGGGACGGAAACGTCATTGGGACGTCCCCTAAACCTTTCCGGGTATTGGAGACGGCGACTACACGTTCTGAGGACGGCGACTACAAGTTTCGGGGACATATCCTATTATTTTTAGGGTTTTATCTTTTAAACCTTTCAAATTCCATAACAAACAGTCGGCCTTTCAGTTAAAATCCCCGATCAACATCCAATTATACATAACGTCAGCCTTTCAGTTCCTTCTCTTCTCAGTTCATCATCATATACATTCATCATCATCATCATCAATTATCACTTCTCAAGAAACACAAGGATCGTCAACTACCCATTTATATTTTATATTTTTATATTTTTTGCTGTACCTGTATCTTGGATTTTTGAGTTTTGCCGTTCCCCATACTCGTATCGTCCCCGTACCCCAGTCTCGTACCCGTTCCCGTGCTACATAGGGAGAAACTCACATGGGAAGTAGGATTTCCATCGGAGTTCTCAAGGTTCTCGCAACTTGAAGGAATTCTCATATGATCTAATCCTATGTGTGACAGTGTGTGGGTGTGTGTGTGTTAGCATATCAAATACTATCACTTAATCTGATTATTATTTTTTTGCTAGTAATATAGCATCTATCTTAAGGACATACCTATATGAAAACTTACAAGATTAACACATGTTTGCTACCAAAAGCTCACCAACCCAGCTTCTTCTTCACATAAAATCATGATATAAAATAAAATAAATTGAAACACATGCATGGTTAATTTTTTCACAAACATAGATTTCAAGTTTTTAAAGTCAACATTTATACATTGTATATGTTTTTATTTCCAAAGTTTTTTTTTTTTCAAATTGTATATTAGCATGTCAACATGCTTACAAAATAAATATTTACTCCTGATATGTGGAATATCTTGATGAGAACTTACAATTAGTTAAACAAAACTAGCTCAGCTTATAACCAATCTTTTTGAAATTGAAATAGAACCATTGTTGTTCATCAAGCTATGGTAACACATACATAAAAAAACCTAAATTTATGAGTGAGATTTTACCGTATACGTTTGTTTGCTTGTTAGTTATATGCATGAAAGAAAACAGGATTCAAGAAAATAATTCTTAACTGATGAAAAGCATAAGGATTTCTGTAAACTGATCCTCTCGGAGTAAAACTCTGGTCACGAAGACGCCACGACATCGTATATCTCCTCATTCGACCGGCTGCTCGTATGGCGGCACGAGCTCTAGACAACCGTTCCTCCACCATATCCTCTTTCTTAATCATCTTTCAACACACCCACAAACAAAAAACCATAACGTAAGTTCATAACCATGTTATGATCATTGATCAATAAGTAAAATAATCAATTTCATGTTTGATTATTCTTACACGATTACTTCCTCTAATGTGTTCATATTGATATTAATACTTACAATTGTAGTGGACGGCAGCGGTGGTGACGCCGGAGCAGGGGGGATTAAATAGGGTTTTAAAAAAGAAAATGTAAAGAAATTGAACTGGGTATTGAGGCAAACGAAGAAGAGAATGAGAAAGATTGTTGTGTAAAACAATGGAGATTTGTAACCGGTTTTCCAGCCGTCTGTTGCCATGTGGTGGTGATCGCGGAGGTTGTGGTTGTGCAGCAGGTGGCGGTGGTGGTACAGCTAGGGTTTTCTTCGAGTAGTGATTGGTCCAACAGAAAAATAGTCTTCGTCAAACACGAGGTAGCTTTCTTCCGTATCTCAATTTTGCGGCGAGACTCATTAGTTATATAATATGAATTAGATGAAATGCAAATGTTTTTTACATGACCGCGAGCTTTTTTGTAAAATATAGAAAATAATAACTAAATCGATCTCTGACACGTGCGTTGCGACAGACCTATCAAATGGAAAAAAAAAATAGATGCGCTGCGATGAGCCTGTCAAATGGGAAAAGTAGATGAAAAAATGTTGAACCCCACACGCACGTTTACGACGTGTTAACTCGGAAAATTTAGAACGAAACGTTAAATGAAATATTTGCAAAAGATAAAAAGTATAAGGGATCAAAATTGAAAGTAAAAAAGTGTTGATGTTAAATTGTAAAAGATGAAAACTTTTGAATTATAAATGAAAAAATCAAATTAATCAAAGGGGTTAAATTGCTAAAGATTTAAACTTTAGACTTAAATTGTCAAGAATTGAACTTTAAGGTTAAAAACGAAAATGTTATTTTTTTTTTTGGAAAACTCCCAAGGCCAAGAATACAACTACCTTATGTATAAACATGTTGGTTATTTATAGTTTTGTAATTTTACTTGGTTAAAACCCCACGTATACACGGATTGAATTATGAAAACGATATTTATTAAAAGATATTGGTTAATACCACGTGTGTAAACAGGTTAAATTATGAAAGGCTCAAATTATTGGCACACCCAAAATGCCTATTTGCAAATTGTAAGGTTTATATACGTCACGTATAGGTCTATACGCAGTGTATAGGGTTGCATAAAAATCAGTGTCTAACTGGTGTCAGTTCTTGTCTTGCTGCTCCTATACGCCGTGTATAGGACTATATACGGCGTATATAAGGGTTCTTTTTATAAACACTTTATACAACATTAATTGTTTTAGCAAAGTTTTATAAAAAATAAGTTTTCTATTTTAAATTAATAAAAAATAAGTATTTCTTACAAACATTTTTATACAACATTAATTATTTTTATACGTTATTACAAATATTGTATCGTATAGGTGTAATATTGGTCCCATACTGACATCGTATAAGCCTATAAGTGTGATATCGTATCGTATAGTGTAGTATAGGACCCATACATAGGTGTAGTATCGTATAGTATAGGTCCCGTATAGCCCTCGTATATTATTATAGATGTTGTATCGTATTGTATTGTATTGTATAATGTGTAGGAACTAGGTTCACCTTTTATAAAATATAATTACAAAATATATAATAACGAGACTCTCGTTATTCGTAGGAAATATCATAGTACAATACCGGTTGTAATAACTAAATAAAAAGAATATAAAATATAAGTATATATACCAATCTTGATTCAAGCCGCATCTATGGTGGGTCCTTCACGCGCACTTGATAGCATCCTAGACTCGAGTATTCATCATCTTGAGTCTTGAAAAATACTCCTTGACTGCAACAAAGAGCACACTAAAACGTTGACGATTTTGGTTGAGGCACGTGTTCAACACGCTTCCCTTAAAACAAATTTCACGCCTCCACTAAAGACGACGCGTCTGTCTCCTAGGGTACAACAGCCGAAGCAGTCTGTACTGCCAGAGATGGCTCACGGGCCCAAGGTTACATCCGGTAATTGTAGTGTTAGAACTTGTGGAAAATTATGATACAAATGTGATGAAATCGTATAGAGAAAACATATTTCTCTAAGTACCCATCACATGGGTCTTCAAGTATTTCTTCTTTCCAAGAACTCTCCATATATTCATGTATATTTCTTGTATCCCTTCTCTTGTATTTTTCTAGCATTTTTCTCTATCTCAAAATGAGGCACATAGCCAACTATTTTTACAAGAGATGTGGGTAGTGAAGAATTTCTCTTAAATGGTGATTTATTAGAGACTTAAAACTCTAATAAAAGTTTCACTTAATTAGTTATTTAATTAGAGAAATAAAAACTCTAATAAAAGCTAATCAAGTGACATAAAAACTCTACTCAAGAGTTTGTCACCATGAAGAGTCCCATTAATTATCACTAAATTAATTTCCATTCACATTATTCTAATTTTCCAACAATCCTCCACATGAATGGAGATTGATCAAAACACACAAAAATTCAATGGAACCTCGACAGTTGAGTTTTGCATATGATAGGTAGGTGTTACCCTTTGAACCTTCGCTCATGAAATGCACTTAGCCCACTAGCTCTGAGTAGATCTCGATGTCTTTGAACTCGTCTGCCGTTTGTGTAGACGACAATACACTTCACACAAGACTCTCCTTAGCCGGGTCATCTCCTCATAGTCGTGTCCAATAATGGTCGTGGAACACTTTCCTGGTTCTGCAGGAGCTCTAGGAATTGTGCCCTCAATTCCATTTGAAGCGACCTCACTTCTCTCTAACATAAGTTATTCTCCTTAGATCATTAAAAACATTGTGGTTATCGTGATTTATCCAAATTATTTACCACATATTATGCTTAGCCTCACTCTTTGTCACTGAATATCATAGGAATAGACTAGGACGTATTTAAACACCCTTTTATACTTTGGGGGTATGTATAACCATATATACTAGCTTATGGATATCATTTATGCCCCTACAGTGACCACCTTTAGGCATATGAGTTAGTTGTCCTATTGAACTCAGATCTTGGGATCTCCAGTCAACTAAGTTAGGTGTCCTTCAAGTACCCTTTTTCCATGGGCTTCAGTCTCATTCCTCAACTTGATCTCTAATAAACCCTCAGGTTGTTGGATCCATAACATTAACAAATAACTTTGCGTAATTGAGATCAGTTATCATGATGTGTTCTTAACTCGTAAGTTAATTTTGCCTATTGTCAACTACTAAGACTATAACCTCAGTGGCCATCTGAATCTGGTTATAATATATGTCTTTGTAAGATACGCCTATCATTTAAGCCAAGCACATCTCCATTATGTACTGCAACCTTTATGTCATCCACATAGTCGTCTGTTTGCAATGTTAGATTGGATTACAAAATCCTTATTGCCAAACTTTTATGTTACAAATGCAAGACACCCCCACATTTAAGTGTTATAGGATATCATCCAGATGGGGTAATGAAAACCATTTCTACATACCCTTATATGGTTGTTTCTAAATGGATCCTCCCCCATATTTCTTGTCATTTGATCAACATTTCTGTAACTTCACTTATGAAGACATTTATACACATATGATTGAACAGGATCAACCTCATTGTATTAGTGAATACAGCTCATATTGCATTAGCTTACATAAGCTTCCGAGCTAACCAAAGCAACACATGCCATTGTCACAAGCTTGTCACCAACTTAGCATAATTATAATTTAACATCTAGAATAAGCCTAGACAATGAGTTCTCCTCAATTGCTTTTCGAACAAACTCTTCAAAAGTTACATGTCTTTTCCTTTTAATGAATGATAATTCTCCCTCAACTTTGTATGTACACAAATTCTTTTGTGTGCATACACATTTGAATGTTTAGAGTTAATTAGTCTCCGTCAAGACCCATAATTAACCAAGTACTAGTCTAGCATGCTTTAGACTACAATACTTTAGCATGTGAACATAAGATGCATCATTCTGATTCTTCACAGCCCTAAGGATATCATAATACCACTTTGCAATATTCATCTCTTATTAAGACAAAATAAAGAGACTTATTCATAATCCTAAAACATCAATATTTAGGAAGGTCTCACAAATTATTGTATATAGCACATAACTGTTTTTTTATCATTCAATTAAGGAACATAACTTGTTTACCTTTGATCTCTAACGCTTTACCATTGACTCATAAGGACTTAAACATAAGTCTTATTCCAAGTCACTTGGCGAATATATTCATCACCAACAAGATGAATGTTCGTCGTCTACAATCACTATTATGTGTGAGATAGGGTCAACTAAATCAACACTTAAAAATATGGCATTCATAATTTTGCCGTAAGTGATTTGCACACATCTATTGTTATTCATTAGGAGATGTGTATATTTAAGATGCTCTCCCAAACAAATGTAAAATCTCCATATAGTTCTAACAATAATCAAGTGGTAGCCGCATCTACGTATAGATCACTCGGAACAAATCTTGCAATATTTATCAAAGGTATACAATAACATATAGTTTTTTTTTCATATGTTAGAATTCACACTTGTGAATTTTCCAATGACTTCTAACGAAATACTTCAACATGAATCTCGTTTGTGTATTTCATATCAATACACTCACTACTCACTCGTGATGTGGTTACACATTTGATGTCTCGTCTTTGACATTTAGTCAATACAACAACTCTTAAGTTGTTTATGTCCAAGAATTATTATGTGCTATCCGTCTAAAGCCATATTCTGTTAAACAATGTATAACTGGCGTTATAATTATTTCCACAAAAATAATTTATACGTCACAAACATTAATGATTTATTGCTTTGTAAAAAATTGTATGTGTTATCCGAAGATATTTAATACAAAACTATAACATACATTGGAAATTAAATCATAAGTGCCGAACACTTTCTAAATTTAAACGGGAGCATAGACGATATGTAGACATCAAATATCAACGTGTTTTTATCTTCAACACTTTATATTTTGACCGGATTCTTCTCAACGATATCGTCCCATGGCATGTCTTGAGGTACTCTCTCAATAAGACTCCATGCACTTGTAAGTACAAGTTCTTCATTTCATCTTGAAACTTTGAACTTGGACAAGTTTGCTCAAAACAACACCAAGTTGTTACAAAGGCTACATTTAAGTAGCAAACTTGAACAATTAAATTTGTTCACAACAACACCAAGTTGTTTCCCACCAAATCATATTCACGAGATTGTTACTTTGTTCAACAAATGCTACTTCTAGCAAGAGTAGCAAACCATTTGAATTCTAAGACTATGCAAAATAGGTAATTAAATGTTTACATAAAACATTTCCATTCCTTATGGCTTATACAAAGTACAATCTCTAACCTTGTATTTGTGATACACATTTTCTAACACACGTGTTAGAAAATTTAAGTCATTTTATATAAACATGACCATTTAGATTTAGAAATCACAAATTAAAGTCGGTGATAAAATCACACACAACTACACTATCACTTTATGATGATTTAATTCTTGTCTTCTTACTCTTGTATTTTTTTTTTTCAATCTCATCAAGTTAGGCACATAACCTACTTTTAATACAAGAGACATGGGGTGGAAATAAGTCTCACTTAATTAAAGATTTTATTAGAGACATAAACTCTAATAAAAACTAATAAATTGATATGAAACTCTCCTTAAGAGTTTATCTTCCATATGAATAGTCTAATAAATAATTTTAATTTCATTAAATTCATATGAATACCACACCATCACTTTATGGTGATTTAATTCCTTGAAGCCAATCAAACATCAACTTCAATGTATGACATTTTCTTTCTAAATCATACAAAGCATTAAAAACAATGCTACAACAAATTACTTATATAAAATGTTTACATAAAACATTTCAAAGCATTTGTATTTTAACCATTTTTAACAATCATGTTAAAATGAAAGAAATTCTAACACGTACGTTAGAAATATTAACATTTCCACAAAATGTTAATTCGACTTGCTAAAAACACACATATGGTTCAAATAAATAAGTCATTTCTAATACACACTTTAGAAACTAAACAATTAAAAAATTGCTTTCAAACTAACGCTTTTCATGAATGTTTCTAACACACATGTTAGAAGACAAATGATTACAAAAATCATTATAAGACTTATTTTTCATATCAATCCATGAGTGGATGAAGAGTCTACTTTAAATAGAGACTTAATTAGAGACATAAAACTCTAATCAAGTAACATAAAACTCTTATTTAAAGACATAAAAAAATCTACTTAAGAGAATTTACAAAAAACGTATGGTTTACACCAATAATTCCGGTCTAACACACATGTTAGAGAATTTAACGTTTACAAAAAAAGTATGGCGGTTTACACTAATAAACCCGATCTAACACAAAAGTTATAAAATTAACGATTCCCAAAATCATTTCAAAACCAAACGTTGGAACCAAAACTATTCGTTTTGTAGCACGATATAGGATTTAAGATTGTATCTCAATCTCAAAAAATCCAAACACTACAAGTTGCAACTACATACATATTTCCCAAAAAAATATTTATAAGATCAAAACCTCTAAAAATATTTTTTTTATTCTATTATAAATCAATTTGTAAACCCAAAATCCTTATTAATAAGGTTTTTAAGATTGTAACAACAATCTCTGAAATCTGTTTTAAGTTTGTAGGAACTAGATTCACCTTTTATAAAATATAATTACAAATTATATAATAACGAGACTCTCGTTATTCGTAGGAAATATCATAGTGCAATACCGGTTGCAATAACTAAATAAAAAGAATATAAAATATAATTATATATACCAATCTTGATTCAAGCCGCATCTCTGGTGGGTCCTTCATGCGCACTTTTTAGCATCCTAGACTCGAGTATTCATCATCTTGAGTCTTGAAAAATACTCCTTAACTGCAACAAAGAGCACACTAAAACGTTGACGATTTTGGTTGAGGCACGTGTTCAACACGCTTCCCTTAAAACAAATTTCACGCCTCTACTAAAGACAACGCGTCTGTCTCCCAGGGTACAACAGCCGAAACAGTCTGTACTGCCGGAGATGGCTCACGGGCCCAAGGTTACATCCGGTAATTGTAGTGTTAGAACTTGTGGAAAATTATGATACGAAGGTGATGAAATCGTATAGAGAAAACATATTTCTCTAAGTACCCATCACATGGGTCTTAAGTATTTCTTCTTTCCAAGAACTCTCCATATATTCATGTATATTTCTTGTATCCCTTCTCTTGTATTTTTCTAGCATTTTTCTCTATCTCAAAATGAGGCACATAGCCTACTATTTTTACAAGAGATGTGGGTAGTGAAGAGTTTCTCTTAAATGGTGATTTATTAGAGACTTAAAACTCTAATAAAAGTTTTACTTAATTAGTTATTTAATTAGAGAAATAAAAACTCTAATAAAAGCTAATCAAGTGACATAAAAACTCTACTCAAGAGTTTGTCACCATGAAGAGTCCCATTAATTAATTATCACTAAATTAATTTCCATTCACATTATTCTAATTTTCCAACATAATGTAGTATAACTTAAGTCTCGTATATATGTAGTATAGTATAATAACATATACAAGACCTATTGGGGACGTATACGAGACTTATACTACACTATACGATACGATACTATACGGTACGGTACGATACAATGCGATACGATAATATAGGATATGATACAACACCGATATAGCCCTATAGGTATAGTATAGGTCCCGTATAGGAGTGTTGGTGTGGTTTAGGTCATAGGCCTATACAAGACCTATAGGGGACCTATATGAGACTTACACTATACTATACGATACGATAGGATACAATATGATACAATACTATAGGATACGATACAACACCTGTATAGGCCTATAGGTGTAGTATAGGTCCCTTATAGGACTATAAGTGTAGTTAAGGTCCCGTATAGGCCTATACAAAACCTATATGGGACCTATACGAGACTTATACTACACTTTACAATACGATAGGATACAATACTATACGATACTATAGGATACGATACAACACTCGTATAGGCCTATAGGTGTAGTTTAGGTCCCTTATAAGACTATAAGTTTATTTTAGGTCCCGTATAGGCCTATACAACTATACAAGACCTAGAGGGGACCTATAGGATACTTATACTACACTATACGATACGATACAATAAGATATTATACTACTACACTACACCTATAAGCCTATATGAGACTTATACTACACTATGAATACTACATCCATAGGCATATGCGAGGGTTATACGAGACTTATACTATACGATATAATACTTAACAATGTTTTTATTTTATTTATTTTAAAGTACTAATTATAGAACTTTGCTAAAACGATAAAATGTATAAAACGTTTGTTAAAAAAACCACCATTTATATACGTCGTGTATAGGCCTATACGCGGCGTATATAAAGGAGCAAAAACATTATTTTACCCCTGATTTAGGTTGTTGCGTATAGCCCCTACACCAGGGATAAAATGGTCTTTTACCAAACTTGCCCCATGTATACGCCTCGTACAGGCCTATACGCGACGTATAAAAAAACCATTTTAGCCCTGGTTTGGGGGCTATACACATCCCAAATCAGGGGTAAATGGTATTTTTGCCCCTTTATATACGCTGTGTATAGGCCTATGGATGTAGGATGGTTTTTTTACAGAAATATTTTATACATTATTTATCGTTTTATCAAAGTTCTATAATGACTACTTTAAAATAAATAAAATAAAAAACATTATTAAGTATCGTATCGTATAGTATAGTATGAGTCTCGTATAGACCTCGTATAGGCCTATGGATGTAGTATTGCATCATATAGTGTAGTATAAGTCTCGTATAGGACTGTACGAGTGTTGTATCATATCTCGCATCGTATCGTATCGTATTGTATAAGTCTCGTATAGGTTCCCTATATGTCTTGTATAGGCCTATACGGGACATAAACTAGACTTATAGTCCTATAAGGGACTTATACTACACCTATAGGCATATACGACTGTTGTATCGTATCATATAGTATAAGTCTCGTATAAGTCCCCTATAAGTATTGTATAAGCCTATACGGGTACTAAACCACACCAATAGTCCTATATGGGACATATACTACACCTATAGGCATACACGAGTCTTGTATCGTATCCTATAGTATTGTATAGTTTGGTATCGTATCGTATCATATATTGTATTATAATTCTCGTATAGGTTCCCTATAGGTCTTGTATAGGCCTAAAAGCCTAGACGGGACCTAAACTACACATATAGTGTTATACGAGTGTTGTATCGTATCATATCTATTGTATCATATCATATAAGATCATATGGTGTAGTATAAATATCGTGTAGGTCCCCTATATGTCTTGTATAGGCCTATAGGCCTATACAAGACCTAAACTACACCAATAGTTCTATATGGGACCTATACTACACCTATAGGCTTATACGGGTGTTGTATCGTATTCTATAGTATCGTATCGAATTGTATAGTTTGGTATTGTATTGTATCATATAGTGTAGTATAAATCTCGTATAGGTTCCCTATATGTCTTGTACAGGCCTATAAGCCTATACGGGACCTAAACTACACCTATAGTGTTATACGGGTGCTATATCGTATCGTATTGTATTGTATTGTATCATATAGTGTAGTATAAGTCTTGTATAGGTCCCTTATAGGTCTTGCATAGGCCTATAGGCTTATACGTGGCCTAAACTACAACCATAAGCCTATATGGGACCTATACAAGACTTATACTACACCATATGATATGATACTTAACCTATAAGCCTATATGATACAATACTGCACCTATAAGCCAATACCAGACGATACTACACATATACTTATACAGGACCTATACTACACTATACGATACGATAGGATATGTTGTGATATGATATTATACTACACGTATAGGCCTATACGAGACTTATACTACATTATATAATATAATACTATATCCATAGGCCTATACGAGACCTATATTATACTATAATATAGAATACATAACAATGTTTTTTATTTATTAAAAAAAATACTTATTATAAAAGTTTGCTAAAACGATAAATAATGTATAAATATGTTTGTAAAAAAAACCTCGTCCTTTAAATACTGCTTATAATTGAATTACGTATTAAATTACATATATATTGTATATAGAAGAAAACCATTTGAATTAAAAACAAGTTTAATCAATAGATTAAAACGTATTAAATTAAAACGTATTAAATTACATATATATTAGAGTAAACGGCCATTTTGGTCACTGTGGTTTGGTCACTTTTGCCACTTTAGTCCAAAACTCAAACTTTTTGCATCTGGGTCCCTATGGTTTCAGTTTTATTGCCATTTTGGTCCAAAAATGAAATCATGTCATATTTGTCTTATAAAATCCTGTTATTTTATCATTTTCCGCAGGGGCAAAATGATCATTTCTTTTTTACAAATAAATACCATTTTTTATAAGACAAATATGACCTGATTTGCCCATGAGGAAAATGACAAAATTGCAGGATTTTATAAGACAAATATGACCTAATTTCATTTTTGGACCAAAATGACAATAAAACTGAAACCACAGGGACCCAGATGCAAAAGGTTTGAGTTTTGGACTAAAGTGGTAAAAATGACAAAACCTCAGGGACCAAAATGGCAGTTTACTCTATATATTATTATGAAATGTTTTGGAACATTTATTAGAATAAAAATAATAATTTTTAAAAAAATGTAGATTTCTAATAAATAAATAACGTGCATATAGAGTAAAATGTCAAAATCATTCCTGAAGTTTGGTAATATTTATTTGTTCCATTTAAATGACTTTGTTTGTCCATTTATGTCCTTCCGATTTCTGTTTTATCGTCATTTCCATCCAAATTGCCAGCTACTTAAAGGATTTTATTGTATCTTTCTTGGGAGAGAAATTCTGCGAGGAGTTGGCTACACAGGTTTTAACCAAGAGATCGATTGAGGTCGAATATGAGGAGGGATTTGATGGATGGCACTGACAATGACTCGATTTCCGAAGAAGAGGCGTCGAATATGACAAAGCAAAAGGTTGGTGTTGCTGCAAAGTATATTGAGAACCATTACAAGGAACAAATATAGAGTTTGTAAGAGAGGAGAGAAAGGTAGTCTTTAGGAAAATATGTAGTTTTAGATATTTGTGTGCCTATTTGTAGTTGCTTTACATTGTAAATATAATATAATGGGATAGAACTCTTAGGATATGCAATGAGCGAATTTTATTGTTAAATCATCTATACTATATTATAATGCATGAGGGAGGGATTCCCAAAAGTTAAGAACTTCTTCCCCCCTTATTTATAAATAAACCCCTAAAATAAGGGTAGTTTGGTCTTTTAAACACTATTTATTTTTTAGCCCTAAATTTATTACACTTTAATCCTTAATTTTAACAAAATTATATGAATAACTATTTTTAGTTAGTTGCAACACATACGCACGCGTTGACCATAGGCGGGACAAACCAAAACCTAATTCTCATTTCAAAATTTAAACCCAGCTTTTTCTTGCTATAATTTCTGCTCTCTCTCTCAAAATTCTAAATCTGATTACTCTCTAGGTTCAAATCCTCCCTTCTTCTACAGGTTTTTTTTAATGATGCTGAGATTTTAGTAGAGAGATGGAAAATCTGGTGGGATTCATCTGCCGTCGATTTGAGCTTTAGCTGAGTACAAGACTAGATCATCAAGAGTATTCAAGAAACCATCAATCTCCACTTTGTGATTTACTTTTGTTTTCTTCAATCTCACATCCATATTTGTCTCCATGTAATATTCATTATATAGGCTTCAATCCCACTGTCTTTGACGGCGACGATACATCAGGTAAGTTTTAGACATCGATTTTGCTTTATGTTCTTTGATTCTTCAGTCTGGAATGTTATAAATGAAGGATCTGTTTATATAATAGGATTGTTGAATGGAACCAAGAATCTGTTGCTGTTTTTAAGTTAGATGGGGTTTTCAGGGATGCTGCATTCATGGTGTTCGATGTAAGTCCTCAACCAAACAACCTAATCATTTATCATTGGATTCAGTTAGTTTATCATTCTGATTGTAATTGTATCGCGTTTATGTTTGATTGTATGAATTTTTATGTGTGATTTGACAGAGGAAAAGGCACGGTTAGCGTCGGCACCGCCTTATCTGTCTCTAGCACCAAAATCTAAAAACTTGAGTACCACGCCGCGGTTACCGGATTGAGTTTTGCATCAGAATCTTCAACGGAACCGATAGAACTTTTGGTAAGAATAGATATACATAGGTGGCTTTTAATTTCGTAGTTGTTTTTTGAATTATGATTTATGCTCCATTGGGTGTTTCTTCTAGAACCTTCTTAAATCTAACCAGTTTTATCAATTTTCATTAAAGTTATTGTTTTATGTGTGAAGATACGCAAATAATGGAGATTCTTACTGGACGGGTTATTTTACAAGTCGCCCTGCCCTCAAAGGACACGTACGATCATTGAGCGGATATTATTTGGTAAAACTATAAAAATAAGATGTTTTACTAACTTCCCATTTGTAGAAACAATTGCAAAATAAAAAGTTAAACATTTTTGGTGAGAAATAAATCAGGCATCAAGGCAGCTTGAGTTTTTGGTTGGAAGGCGAAATAACGGTCCGAACACTTTCAGTCTTGGGGATGCTTTAGGAATTGCGCAACATCATGATGCTGTTTTCGGTACTGCTAAACAACATACAACAAATGACTACCAAAACGCTTAGCAATTGGAGCTCTCGAGGTAATATTGTAATTAATCTTTCGAGTAAATTATCATTTTCGTCTCTGAGGTTTGGCCACTTTTGCGACTTTCATCCAAAGGTTTGTTTTTCCGCATCTGGGTCCTCGTGGTTTCAAAATCTTGCCATTTTCGTCCCTAAGGTTTAGCAATTTATTGCGACGGCCCTCAGGGACGGAAATGACAAGATTTTGAAACCACGAGGACTCAGATTCGCGAAAACAAACATTTGGATGAAAGTCGCAACAGTGGTCAAACCTCATGGACGAAAATGACAATATACTCTTTTCAAACTGACAAGTTTTTATTTAGACCACCCGTAGTGGGGCGGTATTTTTTTAAAAAATTGAAAAAAAGGCTCAAAAACGCCCCTCCCCCCATTACATGGGGCGTTTTTTTAAAAAAATTCAAAAATTTGAGTTTGGCGTTTTAATAATAACGCTTAATATCTCCAAGTGAGAACTGAATGTCCAATGGGAGTGGTCCATTGGTTTGACTGGCCAATGATAAACTACTTTGCTTTTTTTTTAATGATTGGAAGGGGCATTATTTAGGCATTATTTCCACTACGTCACTTTTGCAATAACGCCCCATGTTGACTGGACTGTCACGTGTCGGATAATGCCCCATGGTGGGGGCATTATTTTTCTTAACCACTACACATAGTCTTAACCAAAGGGTGACTTATATGCATATTCATTTTCTATAACTTCCCATAGGGAGGCTGTTGTCAATTCAGCTTTATCATGCCTAACAAGTTCTACAAGTAACTGCACCATATCCACATCCACATTTAGCCAGGTGATGATGATTTAAAATTATATTTAATTTTTTATATTTTAATATCACTCGCTTTGTTCTTTAATTTTTGTAACGATTCATTTGACAGTAATTTTCTATGTCAGTGTCCGCTGCTCAATATAAGTTTTTGCCCACCAGTGGAAAACATTCCTTCTGGGAAGAGTTTGGTAATGCAGCCTCAGTCTAGATGTGCAGGCTAAAAAGAAGGTTATCCATGCTATTTTCTTAATGACGGTGTCAACACATCACAATCAAGGATGTTTCTAAGATATTAAGGAGAATACTTTGTGGTGGATGCTTAAGAGATCGACGATCACGGGAGTCTATATCACAAACTGGGCGTCGTTCTCTGGTCTAGACTTGTAACTTTGTGTTTTTGTTTTGGTGTGTTATTATTGGTTTGTTTCTGTTCTTGGGGGTGGGGGGGGGTATGATGCAAGTGTGTGGTGTCTGGTCTCTTCCCAGCTCCTTGCTAGGTGGTGGCCTTAACTGTTTGGTTTGAAAAAGTCGGGTTTGGTTGTTAAAAAAAAAGAATAGTGCCTAAGTGGTTCACCACCTGTGGGAATAAGACAATATGCATTCTACTACCTTCATTGGACATTATTGACTTTTCAAAGTTGACCAGACTTTTAAAGTCAGCATGAATTTACAAATAAATATGAGTTTTTGATGAGCTAGCCTAAAGTATACAATGACGTTAAATCTATTAGTAACTAGACATGTGTAACGCTTATTATGTATATCCACCATAATGATGCGACAATAAATATTATACGAATAAGAGAATTACAAGAAACGGGTATTACAATACAAAATGTCACCCCCGCCGTATCGCACGGACACCCTGCTAGTTGACATAATCCGTGAAGCAAAGAGCAATACGCGCGGCTAAAACCTTATGTTTAAACACTAATAATAATAGCAGTAGTAATAATAGTATTAGCAATAATCATAATGATAATGTTGTTATAGTCTATAGATTTGAAGTAAAATATCAAACTGTAAATAAATGTCACCTTTTGGTGTTTATATTGGAACGAAAACATACGAAACCATAAAAAAGAAAGTAAAATGGGATACGAATTAGGATCAAATACGTAGTCTTTTAAAAATAGAAAGTCGTAAAAAGATTATCAAACGGACTTCGATTGAACTCATTCAAGCGACATTGTAATCGTCTCACTGAACTCTACGATGTAAAATTTTAGGCTTTTACTTTTAGATTTTTAGCTTGTAAATTTTAAAATTTTTGTTTAGATCATTGGGTCTTTTTATTTAGCATTGTGTTTTTTTTTATATTTGCGTTATTGTGTCTTTTTCCTCGACGTTTCTTGACATTGTATTATATTTTGCTTGACGTTGTATTATATTGTGCGATCCATTGTGACTTTATACGCTTCTCATTTTTATAAGACTTTATAGGATAACTTTACCCACTGGGATACATCTATTATAATATATCAAATCGAAATACTTCTTTATACATACGTAATGTCCTTCGATGTCTATGTAAATTATTATCACACAAATAACTAGCTAGCGTGTATGTTATAAGTGATTTCAAGTTATGCTATGTATATAAAGGTGCATCAAAGCTATTTTTTTTTTCTTTTTTTTTTAAACAATGAAACATCTTTAACTTCTCATTCATATATAAAGGTACATCAAAGCTATTTTTTTCTTTTCTTTTAAATAATGAAACATCTTTAACTTCTCATTCATATTTGCCAAGTTACATCAAAACAGAAGGTAGATAGGCAACAAGCTGCGACGCCAAGTTAAATATAACAAAAAAAAAATAAACAAAAATTTGTAAAAAAATAAAATTGAACTGCAAGCAAAAAGTTAGTTACGGTGTATTAATAATCAATTGAACTTCGAACAAAAATTTGATATGTATTCATGATTATGAGATTCCGTAATGAATAAAATATACAAACGACATGATTATTTTTTATTCGATGGTATCATATCAGTGTAAGTTTCTCATTATTGCATTGTGTTAGTTTCGTATTATTGTAATTGTGTAAATGATAAGAGGACCATAGCGTTTTTTTTTATGCAAATCTGGATCTAAAACTAATTTTCAAAAGGAAGTATAATCATGGGATAATATCAATCACAAAAGGTTGAACAAATACGAATTCATTTTGTATAGAATTTTCGAAAAATATGAATTCAGTTTGTATCGAATTTTGATAAATACGAATTCAATTTGTATCGAATTTTTTATAAGCATGGGTTATATAATTTAATTATATGTTGAATTATTTAAAAACTTAAACTAGATACTGTAGGAAATGGGTCACAATTTTATTAATAAAACTAATAAAAAATAAAGATACTCTCTTTAAACATTTGGAAAATTTTAGTACATGAACCGTGTACTAATTAAAACGAAAATAAATATGGACTACAACATATTTAATAAAACAATCGATTCAAACCAATAACTTCAAAAGATAAAGTCTTCAACTTGATCTTTAACCGCGTCTACTTGTATGGTTCGTTTTGTTTTCAGTCCGTTGTGTAGGCTTCAACGACGTCTTGAACCACATCTTCTTGTACAATAATTTCCTACAAAAAGAACAAACAAATGTTGACGATTATGGCTGAGGCACGTGTTCAACACGCTTCCCTTAAAACAGATTTCGCGCCTCTACTAAAGACGACGCGTCTGTCTCCCAGGGTACAACAGCCGAAGCAGTCTGTACTGCCGGAAATAGCCACGCGCCCGAGGTTACACCGAATAGAATTATAGTGTTTGAACTTGTGGAAAACTAATGTTACGAATGTGATAGAATCGAGTAGAGAAAACTCATCTCTCTATAATTTCCAACATATGGATGTTCAAGTCTTCACCACCTCTCCAAGAATTCTTCATACATATTATCTTTCTCTTGTAGTTTTCTTATCATTCCAATGAGTCACATAGCCAACATTTTTTTTTACAAGAGTTGTGGGTGGTGAAGAGTTTCTCTTAATTGTTATTAGAGACATAAAACTCTAATAAATGTTTCACTTAATTAGTGATTTAATTAGAGACATAAAACTCTAATAAAAGCTAATCAAGTGACATAAAATTATACTCAAAAGTTTCACATATGGAGTTTAATTAGTAATTATAATTTCACTCAATTATAAATTAACTAAATATCCATTCACTAATTTTCCCAACAATCCCCCACATGAATGGAGATTGTTGAAAACACTTAAAATTTCCAATGTAACCTCGACCGTTGAGTTTTGCATACGATAGGTAGGTGTTACCCTTTGAACCTTCGCTCATGAAATGCACTTAGCCCACTAGCTCTGAGTAGATCTCGATGTCTTTGAACTTGTCTGCCGTTTGTGTAGACGACAATACACTTCACACAAGACTCTCCCTAGCCGGGTCATCCCCTCATAGTCGTGTCCAATAATGGTCGTGGAACACTTTCCTGGTTCTGCGAGAGCTCTAGGAATTGTGCCCTCAATTCCATTCGAAGCGACCCCACTTCTCTCTAACATAGGTGATTCTCCTTAGATCATTAAAAGCATTGTGGTTATCGTGATTTATCCAAATCATTTACCACATATTATGCTTAGCCTCACTCTTTGTCACTGAATATCATAGGAATAGACTAGGACGTATTTAAACATCCTTTTATACTTTGGGGGTATGTATAGCCATATATACTAGCTTATGCATATCATTTATGCCCCCACAGTGACCGCCTTTAGGCATATGAGTTAGTTGTCCTATTGAACTTAGATCTTGGGATCTCCAGTCAACTAAGTTAGGTGTCCTTCACATACCCTTTTTCAATGGGCTTTAGTTTCATTCCACAACTTGATCTCTAATAAACCCTCGGTTTGTTGGATCCATAACATCAACAAATAACTTTGCGTATTTGAGATCAATTGTCATGATGTGCTCTTAACTCGTAAGTTAATTTTGCCTATTGTCAACTTCTAAGACTATAACCTCAGTGGCCATCTGAATCTGGTTATAATATATGTCTTTGTATGATACGCTTATCATTTAAGGCAAACACATCTCCATTATGCACTACGACCTTTGTGTCCTCCACATAGTCGTCTGTTTGCAATGTTAGATTAGATTACAAAATCCTTATTGCCAAACTTTTATGATACAAATGCAAGACACCCCCACATTTAAGTGTTATAGGTTATCATCCAGATGAGGTAATGAAAACCATTTCTACATACCCTTATAGGGTTGTTTCTAAATGGATCCTCCCCCACATTTCTTGCCATTTGATCAACATTTCCATAACTTCACTTATGACAACATTTATACACATATGATTGAACAAGATCAACCTTATTGTATCAGTGAATTCAACTCATACTGCATTAGCTTTCATAAGCTTCTGAGCTAACTAAAGCAACACATGCCATTGTCATAAGTTTGTCACCAACTTAGAATAATTCTAATTTAACATCTAGAATAAGCTTAGACAATGAGTTCTCCTAATTAGCTTTTCGAACAAACTCTTAAAAAGTTGCATGTCTTTTCTTTATAATGAATGAAAAATCTCCCTCAACTTTATCTATACACAAATTCTTTTTGTGTTCATACACATTTGAATGTTTAGAGTTAATTAGTCTCCGTCAAGACCCATAATTAACCAAGTACTAGTCTAGCATGCTTTAGACTACAATACTTTAGCATGTGAACAGAAGATGCATTATTCTGATTCTTCACAACCCTAAGGATATCATAATATCACTTTGCAACATTCATCCCTTGTTAAGACAAAATAATGAGACTTATTCATAATCCTAAAACATCAATATTTAGGAAGGTCTCACAAATTATTGTATATAGCACGTAGCTAAATTTCATCATTCATTTAAGGAACATAACTTGTTTTCCTTTGATCTTCAACATTCTACCATTGACTCATAAGTACTTAAACATAAGTCTTAATCCAAGTCACTTGGTGAACACATTCATCACCAACAAGATGAATGTTTCTCGTCTACAATCACTATTATGTGTGAGATAGAGTCAACTAGATTGACACTCAACAACATGGCATTCATAATTTGCCATAAGTGATTTGCACACATCTATTGTTATTCATTAGGAGATATGTATATTTAGGATGCTCTCCTAAATGAAGGTAAAATCTCCATATAGATATAACAATAATCAAGTGGTAGATGCATCTACTTATAAATCTCGCAAGATTTATTAAAGGTATACAATAACATATAGTACTTTTACTTTCATATGTTAGAATTCACACTTGTGAATTTTCCAATGACTTCTAATGAAGTATGTCGACATGAATGTCGTTAGTGTATTTCATCTCAATACACTCACTACGTTCTTTCATTACTCACTCATGATGTGGTTATACATTTGATGTTTTGTTTTTGACTTTTAGTCAATGTAACAGCTCTCAAGTTATTTATGTCCAAGTATTTTCATGTACTATCCGTTTAAAACCATATTCTTTTAAACAATGTATAACTGACATTATAATTATTTTCCACAAAAATAATTTATACGTCACAACCATTAGTGATTTATTTCTTTGTAAAAAATTGCATGTGTTATCCGAAGATATCGAACACAAAACAATAAAATACATTGGAAACTAAATCATAAGTGTCAATCACTTTTGAATTTTAAACGGAAGCATAGACAATATGTAGACATCAAATAGCAAAGTGCTTTTATCTTCAACAATTTATAATCTGACCGAAATATTCTCAACATATCATCTCATGGCATGTCTTGAGGTACTCCCTCAATAAGACTTCATGCGCTTGTAAGTACCAGTTCCCTATTTCATCTTTAAACTTTAAACTTGGACAATTATGCTCAAAACAACACCAAGTTGTTACAAATACTACATTTAAGTAGTAAACTTGAACAATTAAATTTGTTCACAACAACACCAAGTTGTTTTTCACCAAATAACATTTTCTAACACGCATGTTAGAAAAAAAAATGTTATAACAAGCACATTATAGAATCGAACGTTTACATAAAACATTTTCCAAAGATATAGTTTATAAAATAAACCATTTCTCATCATCTTTAGTGCTCACATAGGCAATTAAATGTTTACATAAAACATTTCTGTTCATTATGAACAATCTCTAACCTCGTATTCGTGATACACATTTTCTAACACACGTGTTAGAAAATTTAAGTCATTTTATATAAAACATGACCATTTAGATTTAAAAATCACAAATTAAAGTTGGTGATAAAATCACACACAACTACACCATCACTTTATGGTGATTTAATTCTTGTATTCTTACTCTAGTAATTTTTTTTTTCAATCTCATCAAGTTAGGCACATAGCCTACTTTTAATACAAGGGACATGGGGTGGAGATAACTCTTACTTAATTAAAGATTTTATTAGAGACATAAACTCTAATAAAAACTAATAAATTGACATGAAACTCTCCTTAAGAGTTTATCTTCCATATGAAGAGTCTAGTAAATGATTTTAATTTCATTAAATTCATATAAATACCACACCATCACTTTATGGTGATTTAATTCCTTGAAGCCAATCAAACATCAACTTCAATGTATGACATTTTATTTCTAAATCATACAAATCATTAAAAACAATGCTACAACAAATTACTTATATAAAATGTTTACATAAAACATTTCAAAGCATTTGTATTTTAACCATTTTTAACAATCATGTTAAAATGAAAGAATTCTAACGCGCACGTTAGAAATATTAAATTTCCACAAAATGTTAATTCGACTTGCTAAAAACACATATATGGTTCAAATAAATAAGTCATTTCTAATACATACGTTAGAAACTAAACAATTAAAAATTGATTCCAAACTAACGCCTTTCATGAACGTTTCTAACACACATGTTAGAAGACAAATGATTACAAAAATCATTATAAGACTTATTTGTTCATATCAATCTATGGGTGGATGAAGAGTCTACTTTAAATAGAGACTTAATTAGAGACATAAAACTCTAATCAAGTAACATAAAACTCTTATTTAAAGACATAAAAAACTCTACTTATGAGAATTTAACGTTTACAAAAAACATATGGTTTACACCAATAATTCCGGTCTAACACACATGTTAGAGAATTTAACGTTTACAAAAATCGTATGGTTTACACTAATAAACCCGATCTAACACAAAAGTTAGAAAAATTAACGATTCCCAAAATCGTTTCAAAACCAAACGTTGGAACCAAAACTATTCGTTTTGTACCACTGTATAGGGTTTAAGATTGTATCTCAATCTCAAAAAATCCAAACACAACAAGTTGTACTACATATATATTTCCCAAAATAAATATTTATAAGATCATAACCTCTAAAAATATATTTTTTTATTCTATTATAAATCATTTCGTAAACCCAAAGTCCTTACACTACAAGAAAAGACCACTATTAGCGGCGACACCTTTAGCGGTGACAGTCCAGCTGTCGCAGCTATTGGTCGATCCGCGTCAAACCCAAACCCTAGTCGTTGATCATTATTCTGATCTAATGGTTGGGGATTAATGAGGCAATACCGGCGACAGATTATGATCAATAGCGGCGACACCCTTTCTCCGCTAAAGGTAGGTGTCCCACTTTAATCCCCAGCCACACAAATCTTATCCTGGTTAACCCTGGTTAGCCTAATAGCGGCGACAGATAAACTAATAGCAGCGACAGGCCGTTGCCGGTATTGCTCGTTCCGTAAAAGACCTGCACAGCGCCATTTTCTTCCCTCCTCCTTCATTTTCCCCCCAAATCTCTGCGAACCACCGCCGTAGAACCGTGTTTTTTGCCCAAATCAGTTAGTTTAACTTTCTTTTTGTTAAATCTCTTCTCTATTTTGTTATTTACATGTTATAGGCTTTAATTTTTGCTCGTTTTTGTGTATATTTGTGTTTATAGTAGAAAATTCGGATCACCACCATCTCTTCTCCGGTCACCACCTTCACTTCTCCGGCACCACCTCGTCTCAGCGGTCTTAGTCTACTTGAAACCTGAAAAAAACGGTTAGTTTTATATGTATTTTTTTTAAAGTTTAGAAATTGTATAATTTTTGGTTTAGGTATGTAAATATGTGTATGTAAGGATGAATGTTTGTATGTCAAATGTATAATGTAGGTGTATTTGGAGAAAATGAGTATATGAAAGTCTATGTATTTGTGTATGTAGGTGTATGTAAGCATGTATGTGGGTATGTAAGTGTATGAATGAATGTATGTATGTAGGTGTATGTTAGTATGTTGGTGAAAAATGTGTATGTTAGTATGTATGTTTGTATAAAGTATGCAAATGTGTATGTAAGGATGAATGTTTGTATGTCAAATGTATAATGTAGGTGTATTTGGAGAAAATGAGTATATGAAAGTCTATGTATTTGTGTATGTAGGTGTATGTAAGCATGTATGTGGGTATGTAAGTGTATGAATGAATGTATGTATGTAGGTGTAAGTGTATAAATTTTATGGTTTTGATCAAAATGTGTGTTTGTTTATGTGTAGGTTTGAAAAAAATGTTAGAGTTTGATAATTTGTATATTTGTGTTTAGGTTTTAAAACATTTATATTTAAATTTGACAAATATATATTAGTTAGGAAATACCCTCTTTATATTAAAATCATCATTTAAAACATAAAGAACATAGAAAATACCCGCTAAAATTGAAATCATCATTTAAAACAAAAGGTGCTAAGAAAATACCCGCCCGAAATATAAACCATTATGAAGAACATTACGAGCTTAAAAATTGTGCCTGATATTGAATTCATCATTTCAAACATAACGAGCTAAGAAAACACCCAATCGAAATTGAAATCATGATTTAAAACCTAACGTTCCGCCCAAAATTTAAAACAATCATTAAGAACATAACAAGCTTTAAAAACTGTGCCCGTGTTTGAATTAATCATTTTAAACATAACAAGCTTAGAAATACCCGCCCGAAATTGATTTAGAAATTAATTTCGGGTTGTCCCCGTTTATCTTGGGACTGCTTTTTGAATACTTTATCTCATTTAGGATGTGAATGTGTATTACATGATTGTTTGTTTAAGAAGGATTCGGTTATCATTTTCTCTTTGCTCCTCGGGTATATATATCATTACATATATACTTGAGAGCTAAGAGGAAATGCTGCCGAATTTTTCTTAAACAAAAAATCATGTAATACACATTCACATATGAGATAAAGTGTTCAAAAAGTGGGTTTAGCAGCCTACCCTTGTCTTGTTAATCCTAAATTAGATTTTCTTTCAGTTGCATAATGCCTATCGATAAAAGTTGGATTGATTCCCCACGTCATTCACCTCACTACAAGCAAGGACTCAAGTCATTTATCGAGATGTATGAAAGAGTGATAAAAAACCACGATGAAGTTAGATGTCTGTGTACCCAATGTAAAAATTCCGGCTTAAAAATTATAGCAGAAATGAAATTCCATTTGCGTATTAACAGTTTTTGGAAGGAATACACGAAGTGGACCTATCACGGGGACACGACTCCAATTGCAGAAGTAAATGATGTTGCGCCACAAGACGGTATGGGAAACGTTATTGAAGACATTAGGGGGGAGCGTATGGAAGAAGATGCATACCTTAACCAAGAGAACTCGAATGGAGATAGTAGCGGTGTTGTTGATGATTTTGAAGACCTGGTAAAGGAAGTTGAAATAGAATTATATCCTGGTTGTACCAAGTTTTCTTCTATCGACTTTTTAGCAAAGCTTTTGAATATAAAGGATACGTACCATTTGCAAAATGAAGCAGTAGATCGAATCCTCTCGTTGTTGCGAGAGTCGATGCCAGAAGGCAACAAGCTTCCCCCTTCGTATTATGTAGCTAAGAAGACATTTAAGAAGATTGGTTTGGCATATGAGATGATAGATGTGTGCACAAATGATTGTGCTCTCTTTTGGAAAGAAAACGAGTCCTTGCAAAATTGTCCCGTTTGTAATGAGAGTCGATGGGTCAATAAAGACACAAAAGGCACGAAGGTGGCTCGTAAGGTATTACGATACTTTCCTTTGACGCCTAGACTACGACGTTTGTATTGTTCAAGGCACACAGTGAAAGATATGATATGGCATAGTACCGGATGATCGGAAGATGGGACTATGCGTCATCCAGTTGATGGATCTGCATGGCAAAACTTTGATAAAAAGTACCCAAACTTCGCGATGGAGCCACGAAATGTTCGCTTAGGGCTTGCAGCTGATGGTTTTAATCCCTTTAACAACGGTAGTGGATCCTCAACTCATAGCACGTGGCCGGTTATACTCTCCACATATAATATGCCTCCCTGGCTATGCATGCGAGAGTCCACATTCATGTTGACCTTGTTGATTCCTGGCCCTAAATCACCGGGGAAAGACATGGACGTTTTCCTTAGACCGTTAGTGGATGAGCTTAAGCAATTGCGGCAGACAGATGTACGTACTAAAGACGCAGCAACAAACACATACTTCACAATGAAGACGGCGTTGTTATGGACCATAAATGACTTTCCAGCCTGTAGTAGTCTATCAGGTTGGAGCGGACAAGGCTACATGGCATGCCCAACTTGTAACCAAGACACTCCTTCAATACGTGTAACTGGTAAATGAGCTTATGTTGGTCATCGCCGGTTCTTAGATGCCAACCATCCTTGGAGAACAAGTCTCGACTTTAACGGGAGACCCGAGACACGAGACCCTCCGAGACAGTTTAGCCCAGCTGACATAGAAGCTCAACTCGGTCGTTTAATTAATCGTCTACCAGGAAAGCATCCAGCTTTTGGAGGTGGGAGGATAACCCGGTCAGATTTCGAGTTGAACTGGTCCAAAAGAAGCATATTTTTTGACCTTGAGGATTGGTCTTCTCTGGAGCTGAAACATAACTTAGATGTAATGCATATAGAGAAAAATGTGTGCGACAGCTTGCTCGGTACTCTTCTAATGAACGATAAGAGCAAAGACACGCCAAATGCGCGGTCCGACTTGGAAAAACTAAACATTCGGCCGTCACAATGGCTGAAACAATCGGGTGGCAAGTTCTTAAGTCCCCACCCAAAGTACTCATTCAAGTCCGATGATCGAAAACTTTTTTGTCAGTTTATAAAAAATGTTAAATTACCAGATGGGTTTGGATCTAATATCAGTAAGAGGGTGACAGATAACAATGCTAACATTACCGGGTTGAAATCTCATGACTGTCATATCCTCATGCAACGTTTGATACCGATTGGGGTTAGAGGGCTTTTGACTAAAGATACATCTACACCAATAGTAGACCTTTGTATGTTCTTTAAGCAACTTTGCTCTAGAACACTATCGGTGGATGATATGAAGAAAGCAAAGGATGACATTGTTACCATCTTATGCAAGTTAGAGATGATCTATCCACCTGCGTTTTTTGACATTATGGTTCATTTACTTGTGCATTTACCTGATGAAGCGATTGCGGGAGGTGCAGTAGCTTTTAGATGGATGTATCCATTTGAAAGGTACATGAAAAAACTAAAGAACTATGTCAAAAACCCGGCAAGGCCTGAAGGTTGTATAGCTGAAGGTTATGTGTTTGAAGAAGCTCTAACATTTTGTTCAATGTACCTTAAAGATGTTCAGACTAAGTTCAATTGCCCAGATAGAAACGATGATGTCGTTGTTGAAAAAAGAAAGTTATGGGTGTTTGAGTCCAAATGTCGTCCTGTTGGCGCAACAAAGAACAAATATCTATCATTCATCGAAAAAAGCAAGATGGAATGGTTTGTCCTCGAAAACTACGTAGAAGTTAGGGAGTACATGAAGTGAGTGCTTCTATATTTAACTTTTCATAATCTGTTAATTGGTATTTTTCATTCCTTTCTTATATTTGTCATCAATGTAGTGAATTCAAACATACACATCCCCAAGATGATCTTAAAACCAAATTTCCGGGATGGTTTCTCCATAAGGTATAATACATATATGACACTCATTACTCTACACTTGCTAGGTAATACATATATAACAAACATTATTACTCTATATTTGTTAGGTCCATTCGATGAAAACACAAATTCTCCAGAATTCCACCCGGAGTTGTATGCTATTTCAATTTGTGCGAAAATGACTGCTTACACTTACACTGCTTGCATAGTCAATGGTGTTAGGTTTAAGACACTTGAACGTGATGCAAAATGCGCAATGCAAAACTCTGGGGTGGAAGCGGTTGGAGAGAACGGTGTGAAATTTTATGGCTAATTAGAAGAAATTATTGAGTTGCATTATACAAATGATTATTCCACTGTCCTATTTCGGTGCAAGTGGTTTGATACTCGAAAGGGTGTAAACCATGACAATAATATCACCAGTATAAGCACTGAACATGAATGGGACAAAGACGATCAACTCATATTTGCTTCGCAAGCCAAACAAGTGTTCTTCATCCAAGAAACGTCTCGAAACCAAAAAAATAAACATAGGTGGGTAGTCGAAAATGTTAATCATCGAAAAATTTGGGATCGGCCATTAAGTGATGATGACCGCGTCAATAAGGTTCAAAATGTTGACAAAGGCTTAGAAGATATTGACGTTGTCGACAACAACTCTTCATCTGACTGTCCACTTGTCATTGACTTGACCCAATACTTTCAAATTGGATCTTCTCATGTTGCTGCGGGTGAGCCTTCAATTGAAGTTGATCCCCCAACGGCTACCGTCGATGAAGTGTTTGAGGTCGAGACTGATTGTGATGAGGTCAAGGCTGATTGTGATGAGGATGATCCCGATTATGTGGAGTCTGACTAAAAGAAAAGTTATTGTAATTTATATTGATTTGTATTTGATAAACACTTGTTTGAAATATTTATTTGAATTTGAGTTACACTTATTGTACTTTCCCTTAATTTCTATTAGATACACGTGCTGTAACATTTGTAACTTTACAGGGATTATGTTTTTGGTATTGCTTATATTCGCTTATCTGATGGAGGATGTGGCCCCCTGGGGACATGGGGGTGACGGCGCTGGTGATCCACCACCTCCTGGTGGACTTCGTGGCACGCACGAGACTGGCGGTAAGTCTTTTACTAAATTATTTTGTAGTCCTTATATTTTATATATTATAAATGTTGTTACTAATTATTTTTGTTTTAATTGCAGCGGTTCCCCCTAAGAGGGTTAGGGGGAAAGCCAAAAACGAGAAACTACGGCGTCTGGTAAAAACGGGGGGGGGGGGGGGGGGCTGTATCACTTACGTTTGACAGACAGGTCACGTATACCCCTGTTGGTAAATCAAAAGATCTGTTTTCACGGGAGGCCGGCCTGTATATGTGGCGGACCATCCCGTTCGATAAAATTGGATGGGATAACGTTGAACAACATTACAAGGATGCCCTCATGAACCACTTACGGGTAAATAAGTTATATGCATAAAATTTTATCAAATATTTAAGCACATGCAAATCTAATTTATATATGATATTTTAACTTTTTTATTTAATTTGTAGGAAAATTTCAATTTTGATGAAGTAGAACGTGATTTAGAGGCGAAAAACTTGACGGGTGGTATTAGGGCTGTGCTTATGAAGCGGTACTCTGACCGCAAGTACGAAGCTAAAAAATTATTTAAGAGCGAGGGAGGTTACAATGATATTGCGAGGGCAAGGGCATACCATCCCGCGGATATGCCCTATGATAACTGGTTGAGAACCATCGAAGGTTTCCGGGACGCAAAATATATTAAAAGAAGCAAGGCCAACACACTAGTACGCGAGAAACAACAATTCCCATACCGTGGGGGGACATCGTCGTACGGTAGCACCGCCTATAAAAATGTAATGTTTTATGTATGTGTGCGTGTGTGTAAGCTTTTGTTTATTTAATGTCTAATCTAAGTTTAATGTTAAATAGGATATGGATTGGGTACCTACGTATGCTAAAACCCACATGGACAATCAAGGGAATTGGGTTGATCCGGTTGCTGAACAAAATTACGTAAGTATTTCTTTTAAGTATTATTTTCTATAACAAATATATATATATATACACATATATATTTAATCATCTTCGTAAAATACAGCGGAACATACAACAGGCCACAAATGAATAGAGCGGTGAGGGTCCTCCAATTGCCCCGTATCAGGAAGCGTTGGGTGAGCGGCGAGGATGGTACCGCGGGATGGGGCCTAAACCTTCTTCCAACACGTCCTCGAACACGTCCTCTAACATGTCGTCTTCGCAAGCTCGGACGCAAGAACCCTTTTCCGAGGTAAACTACGCAATTTATAAAATGACAAACGAACGCATGTTTCCTTGTTAAATATATGTTGGTAGCGTTAATTAATATGCTAATATACATTTTGATATCTATTATTGTAGGATTTTGTTAACATCCTGTTCCAAACCCCGTCCTTTTTGAACCAACTTAACAACTATCTTGCTTCACAAGGAAAAGGAAAAGGAAAGTCAAAGGACTACGATTCTGATGACTTATTCGATAATGAATCCGACGACGAGTGACTTGTTGTTTTTAATGTATGATTTAATTAAACGTTGTAGGATTATAATGTACGACTTAAACGTAGTTTTTAATTATATTACCTTTAGTATATGTTCATGGCGTATGTTTGCGTTGTTTGAAATAGGCAGGTTCTGTTTTTTCGGCCGTAAAACTAGCTGGGTGCTGTATATACAGCTGCTGTATTAAAAAAAAAAGACTTTTAGCGCCGACAGGTTGCCCTTTACCCTTTACCGGCCAAGCTTAATACCGGCGACAGCTGTCGTCGCTAAAACTGTAAGATCAATACCGGCGACATTCACCTTTAGCGGCGACAACAGGCCAATAGCGTCCGATCAATACCGACGACCCTTTACCTGCGACATGTCGTCGCTAAAAGTCAATAGCGGCGACAAAAACCATCAATACCGGCGACACCTGTCGCCGCTAAAGGTGGTCCGTTCTTGTAGTGTTATAAGTAAGGTTTTTAAGATTGTACCAACAATCTCACGGAATCTGTTTTAAGTTTGTAGGAAATGGGTCACAATTTTATTAATAAAACTAATAAAAAATAAAGATACTCTCTTTAAACATTTGAGAAATTGTAGTACATGAACCGTGTACTAATTCAAACGAAAATAAATATGAACTACAACATATTTAATAAAACAATCGATTCAAACCAATATCTTCTAAAGATAAAGTCTTCAACTTGATCTTTAACCGCGTCTACTTGTATGGTTCGTTGTGTTTTCAGTCCGTTGTGTAGGCTTCAACGAGGTCTTGAACCACATCTTCTTGTACAATAATTTCCTATAAAAAGAACAAACAAATGTTGACGATTATGGCTGAGGCACGTGTTCAACACGCTTCCCTTAAAACAGATTTCGCGCCTCTACTAAAGACGACGCGTCTGTCTCCCAGGGTACAACAGCCGAAGTAGTCTGTACTGCCGGAAATGGCCACGCGCCCGAGGTTACACCGAATAGAATTATAGTGTTTGAACTTGTGGAAAACTAATGTTACGAATGTGATGGAATCGAGTAGAGAAAACTCATCTCTCTATAATTTCTAACATATGGATGTTCAAGTCTTCACCACTTCTCCAAGAATTCTTCATACATATTATTTTTCTCTTGTAGTTTTCTCATCATTCCAATGAGTCAAATAGCCTACCATTTTTTTTACAAGAGTTGTGGCTGGTGAAGAGTTTCTCTTAATTGGTGATTTTATTAGAGACATAAAACTCCTAATAAATGTTTCACTTAATTAGTGATTTAATTAGAGACATAAAACTCTAATAAAAGCTAATCAAGTGACATAAAATTCTACTCAAAAGTTTCACATATGGAGTTTAATTAGTAATTATAATTTCACTCAATTATAAATTAACTAAATATCCATTCACTAATTTTCCCAACAATCCCCCACATGAATGGAGATTGTTGAAAACACTTCAAATTTCCAATGTAACCTCGACCGTTGAGTTTTGCATATTATTGGTATTTGACCTTATTTATTTTGGTTTTAAAAATAAATCAAAATAATTTGATGCTTTCTTCCTTAAACCCACACTTTGACTTTTCAAAAGCCTAATTTCCCAACACAATTTCGCCCAAAAAAACTTCCTGTTCTTCGATATGTGTTCTTATTGAACAACTTCAATTCATTTGGCATTTAATCTGATATCCTTAATCAGATTCCCTTGTGAATATAAATCCCTTAACTTCGAATATGATTTATATATAAAAAACGAAACAGGCTTTGTTCGTTTTGAATTCTGATCCACTGATCGTAAAAAAATAAGACTGGTTGTTCTTTTTCGAAATCAAAAGTTTCTGATGTTGTTGTTTCGAATTGCATTAAAATTTTTGTGTCTAATTCGTTTTTCCAGAACGGTTTTGATTCGAACAAACAAAGATTCGGAAATTTATGATTTTGATTCCGAATTAAAGTTCGTATGTATTCGATTATGCAATAAGGGTAAGGAATGATTATTTTAACCGTTAATTCTTGACTTTATATGTTCACTGTTCGTTTTCTGGTTCGCCGGAATTTTTCTCCGGAAAACCATAATCTTCGATTTCGATCCTCTATAACGGTTCTGGTTATATATAAACGATCCTCCTTTGATCGTATGTTTGGGCGATGAATTCTAAACTGATAGAATTCCTTAACAACAATTATGGTTTCCAAATTTTGTGTCCTCTATTACCATTCGCAAAACAGGGGTTGAACATGAACTGATATGTTCTTCGTGATTTTGGAAATGGTGGGAGATAATCCTACGCTCTGATACCAATTGAAGGCCAACAGTCGTTTGTGGATTTTATAATTTAGAGAGATTTGAATGAAATCTAAACCTTCATTAATTACAAATGAAGGCCAACAGGGCCGGAAATGAAGAGCCCACCGGAGAAGATGACCGGAGTCGGAGAAGATGACTGGAAAACATGGGGGTGTGGGAAAGATGAAGCCTTGAAACTTTGTAAAGCGGGTGCCACCTTTAATTGTTTTGATTTATTTTTAAAAACAAAATAAATAAGGTGAAATACCAATAATACACTTGCATTAAATAAACATAACTAAATTATTTAACTCAGTTTAGTGTAAAGGACATAAAGTGATATAAAACATGTGTTTTTTGGACATAAATTGAAACTAAAACTTTTAAAGGGCACATTTCAAAATTCAGTGCAAACATAAAGGACAAAAAGTGAAATTTTCTCTAGTAATTATAATTTCACTCAATTATAAATTAACTAAAGAGAAAATTTCACTTTTTGTCCTTTATGTTTGCACTGAATTTTGAAACGTGCCCTTCAAAACTTTTAGTTTCAATTTATGTCCAAAAAACACATGTTTTGTATCACTTTATGTCCTTTCTACCAAACTGAGTTAATTTACTTAGTTAGGTTTATTTAATGCAAGGGTATAATTATCATTTGAACCCTGAATTTTGAAACATAAAGGACAAAAAGTGAAATTTTCTCTTATTATTATTATTAAAACTAAAATTGATTAAACGACAAAAACCTAAACGTTGTCGTCTTTTACGTTCAAAACCCTAATTCTTAAGATTCAGCCGCCAACAACTTTTCCGACAACAAACAAGGTGTGACGACCACCGGAGGTGATGATCGGAAGTAGTGTGGTTTCAGTTCGAAGAACGATGGAGCGGAGATGGCGCCGGTGGTCAGAGAAGAACAGAGGACGGCGGTGGTGGGCGAGTAATGATCGGGGAGGAACGATACCGGAGACGAAGGTCTGGTGACGGAAGTGATAAAAGACGAAGGGCTGTGATGGTTATGAAGGTGATGAACGATGCGGTGGTTGGAAGAATGATGAACAGTGGAGGTTAGTTGGTCGCCGGAAGCGGTCAATGGTGATTATGACTGGTGTCTGCCGGTGATGAAGACCGGTGTAGCGGTGGTTACCGGAGATGATGACGGTGACGTTGGAGGTGGAGGCGGAGATCGTTTTCGAACGTTGTATGATGATGTGAACGGAGAACATAAGATGGTGTGTTATCGGCGGTGATCGGAGAAGATGACCTGTGGATGTTGCAGGTTGTCGGTGTTCGTCGGAGAAGATGAAGGAGTTGCAGGTTGCAAGGGGTTGTGGTGTTCGGAGTTGAAGAAAAGTTGTCTGTAACGATGGTGTCGAGGGTCGCCAGAGAAGATAACCGGAGACGGAGATCGGAGGGTGAAATGCGTTGTGAAGAATATAAAGGGACACAGCTGCAATCAGGGTTCAAATGACAATTATACCCTTGCATTAAATAAACCTAACTAAGGTGGTGTTTGTTTTTTGGAAGAAGAGCTTCCTGGCCTCTTCTGTCTGCACCGTGCAGACGCGGGAAGAGGTTTAGCCTCAGAAGAGTGTTTGTTTTTTTTTTTCCGAGAAGTGCTTTTTACCTCTCCCCAACCTCTTCTTGGGGAAGTGATGAGAGGTAAGCTTCTCCAAGCAGAGGTTTACCTCTTCTTGGCACCACCTCCACCTCCGACACTGCTCCGCCACCACCTCCACCTCCGCCACTGCTCCGCCTCGGAACCCCTGCTCCGACCCCAAATCATCAAATCGAACCCCAAATCATCAAATCGAACCCCCAAATCATCAAATCGAACCCCAAATCATCATCATCAACAACATCACAAACAAAACCCCCAAATCGAAAACCCTAAAATCGAAAACCCTCATCATCATCAATTGTTTATTCGGTTCAATCTCCGGCCAGGTGTGAAGGCGGAGGTGGTGACGGTCGTTTTGTTCGATTCGTTGCAGGCTCGGTGGTTGTGATGATGGCGGTGGAGGTGGAGGTGTGAAGGCGGAGGTGGTGACGGTGGTTGTGATGATGGCGGTGGTGATGATGGCGGTGGTGCAGATTGTAGACTAGAGGGAGAGTAGAGAGAGAGTGGAGGTGCAGATTGTTGTGTGGTGTGTGTTCTAAACCTAGAAGAAGAGGTTTTATATAAAAAAAAAAACAAACCATCTTCTCCTTGCAGACTGAAGACATTTGGTCCACCTCTTCTCCTGCAGATGCCTGCAGATGTGGCCTGCAGCAGAAGAGGTTTTCGTGCAGAAAAAACAAACAGCACCTAAGTAAATTAACTCAGTTTGGTGGAAAGGACATAAAATGATACAAAACATGTGTTTTTTGGACATAAATTGAAACTAAAAGTTTTAAAGGGCACGTTTCAAAATTCAGTGTAAACATAAAGGACAAAAAGTGAAATTTTCTCTTAACTAAATATCCATTCACTAATTTTCCCAACAGGTACAAAATAAAAGGTTTAAAGATAGGTAAAAATAGGGATACATTTATCAACACCCATAAAAGATTTCAAAACTTTCTCTCCGAACAAGGTGGTCATATATATCATTTATTGTTTTATATGATTTTTATCAACTATAATTTGTAGATAGAGTACTTTTTTCTTCAAAACTCAAACCAAAATCTGTATTTTGAATTTAGTTTAGTTCTGAACTGAAAACAAAAATCTGAATTTTATTATATATGAATTCAATTTAATCATTTAACACAATTCTAACGAATATTGTATTATTGACCACAAAATAAGAGGCATTTACAACATTTGTCTTTGCATACATATAACATATGCCTGTAGTTTCACTTGGAAAAATCCGACATATACCGTCGACTCTGGTTAAAAAAAACTAATCTTACTGGTTCTTCTAACGTTCTAAACAGTAAAGATCAAACTTGTAACTTTGCCATTGCTTGAATTACTTGATCCTTCTTGCATCCTTCAACCTGAACGGTAGTTGGAGTATCATACGTAATTACATGTTCTAGAGGATAGCTTCTGTTGTTATGAAGCTTACGCGCTTCGTTACAAACTCCATTGATTACCACTGTTTTATGTATTCCACCGCGTAAACATTCATAATCAGTGTCCCCGTAGTCTCCCATGATAACTACAGTATTCACCAAGTTCATACCCCATCTAACATACAAGTACCTGCAAATAACACATTTTAGTAGCAAATTAAGTCAAAAATTCATAATCAATTTTCACAAACATACTGTTAGTCTGTTATATTGTAGATAGTGTACATACCTTAGAGCCTGAGCTCGAGAAGCAACCACGGGTATCACATTCAACTTTGTACCGTTTTGACAATATACAGCCTGGCATCTTAGAGCTTGTTTTCTCAAAAACTCGCGAAGATCCTTCACAGGTGGTATCTAACAAACAAACAAAACAATGCCAAATTAAACCGAGATCTGGACTCCGAGAAACTGATTCACAATTTGATAATAACTTACATGTTCTAAGTTCTTGATTTTAAATGCAAAACAATGTCGGGATTCAGAATCACACTCCACAACGAGTTCTTTATCTTTATATCGTTCTCTAAGAGAAGCAGCCCAATGAACTAAAGTGTTCTGTAAGTGATCTCCACCCCAACGATAATCAATGTGCGAAGAATAATCAGAATCCACAACAAACGGAAGATTTTTAGGACTTCCTTCACTAGAAGAAGGGTAATATATATCACTACCACTGTTGCATATCAAAGCATCGAATCCTGAAAAATCGATGTTACTAGTTTTCATAAAAGAATGAATCTCGGATATAGACGAAGCTGTTGATAATATAAACCCTAAATTTTCCCCCTTCTTATCCACCTTCACAATTTCGAGAATCATATTCATAATCTCGACAAAATCTTTAGTCAAACCACAGTCAACCGCCACAACAAACACGGTTTTCTTCCTCCTTAACTCAAGGTACTCGATTGTATCTTGCGATCCAATTCTCGCTAACGTTTCATCCTTATTTGATTTCTCCTTAACCGGCAACTTAGCCAAGTTTTCGAGTTTTTTCCCGACGCTAGATTTGCTTTTGAGTGACTGAGAATTCACGTCGGATTTCTGTGAACTGTCAACGCTTCCATGATCGTGTATAACACCTTCTAATGAAATTTTTAAGTCGTTAAGATCTCTTAGTGAATCTTCGGGTGATTGCGATTCTGAATACTCATATCCAACCGCGCAGCTTTCCCATTTTGGATGACGTGGCCTGCAACAAGCTATCCGGGCTAGATACGTTTTGCAATGCTCGGGCCATGAGAAAAGATGAATGTTTTTTAAACCGTTTTGTTTACATTTCGACCAAAGTTGCTTATCTGCTACCAGCTTCAAAAGTGCATCTGCTATCGATTGCTGATTGTGTGGGTCCACCAGTAACCCGTTATCAAGAGCCTGCAGTTGCGGGTTCATTTTATTAGTATTAAGAATCAGAGTAAAATGTCATTTTCGTCCCTGAGGTTTGGCCAGTTTGATGACTTTCATCCAAACGTTTGTTTTTTCGTATCTAGTTTCAAAAAGTTTGAAATCTTGCCATTTTCATCCACATCGTTAACTCCATTCAATTTTCTCCGTTAAGACAGGGGTATTTTCGTCTTTTTTGTTAACTTAAAGGGCAATTCGGTCTTTAAGTTAACAAAATAGATGGAAATACCCCTGACTTAACGAAGAAAAATGGATGGAGATAACGATCAGGATGAAAATGACAAGATTTTAAACCTTTTGGACGCAGATGCGGAAAAACAAACTTTTAAACGAAAGTCGCAAAACTGGCCAAACCTCACGGACAAAATGGCATTTTACTTAAAAAAATGATTTCTAATTTCCTTCAAGCAGAAAACACACCTTCTTAATATCAACTGGACCTCCATTTTTAGTAGCCACCATAGGTAAACCATATGCTGCTGCCTATTCAGAAAAGTTAAAAGATTCAATCTGATGCTTAATAGTCAACATTTGACTTTTAAGGACCGATAAGTGTGACTGTGTAAGGTAGATTAGAATTGAACCTCTATCAAAGTGAGACCAAACGGCTCAATGAATGCTGGATTGATGAACACACCCTTCGTCCTGGCTGCTAACCGATATATATCGGGAACTTCAGATTGCTTATGGTGTTTCGGATAAGAAACTTGACCGTACATATCATATTTGTCAATCAACTTCAAAATCGAAAGTAAAACTGCCGAATTTGTGCCGGACATTTCATCGATGTTATCACGGTTTCCCATTATCAATGTCTGTGAAGTACATAAAGGTAGATCAAAATATCAAACCAGTTTTATAACAACAAACAGGTAAGTCAAAAGAAAAACGTACAAGGTTTGCAAGATCCCTTAATGCACGGCACTCCCCGAAAGCTTTGACCAGAGTAGTCAGATTCTTTTTCGGGTCGGGTCGAGCAAGAGCCAGGATGATAGGCTTATGCGGATTCGTGAAGAATCGCATTATCTGCAAAATGAAAAACCAGAAAGTCGTTGTGAGATAACATGTATGTTGTTATGAGATCTTAACGCGTTTAGACTGTTAACGAACCTCAGACCAAACAGGCGGGTTTGGAGTCGTTGAACTTTCCTGATATCCTTCTGAATCATCATCCGCACCACCACGGTTCGGAACAATATGCTTAAACTCCATTCCAGGCGGTATTACGATTGGACGGGGCGCGAACCGGCCGAAACAGCTCACGTTCTGTCGATTCCTAGCTCGTAATTTTCTCTCAAGAACGGGATCAAACGCGTCATACAAACCCCACTGCTCGTCTATCTCTTGCCGAGTACTAGTAATAATCACTTCCGATGAATCAACGGTTATCTCCTCAGCCTCGATTCGCCTCATTATTCTATAAGTGGTATTGATATCATCCTTCGATTGCCGCCCTTGTTTCAATATCTGTTCAAGTTTATCGCGTCCAAGAGAATGTCCCGTAAACAGCATTGGGACGTTTAACGCACCGGATAAAAGAGCCGCCGCGTTTCCTGCATCCGCATAGTGCCCGTGAATCGAAGCTGGCCATACGGGCTTCCCGTCACCAATTTGCTCGCTTAAAACCTTTGACATTTGTAAAATGTAGGTTAATGCACCATCGACAAACTCGGGTATGTGAGGCCATAGGAGCTCTTTAGGGATATATTTGTCTTTTGGACCGAAAGGTATACGAATTATGTACGCGCCACTACTCTCGCCACTTTGGCAGTCGTCATCGTTAAGTGGCGTTAACATTTCGGTTGGTTCACCGTATGACCAGTCAACACCAGGTGCCGATACTTGTCTAGTCAGCAAATCCACTCGATACACCCCGGGCATTGCACCTAATGCCCTTGCTAGTTCTACTACATACTTCACCTGAAATATCAAATTTGTTATTACAACATTAAAATGTGAAAACCGACATTACTTACTGACGGGTACTTAACGTTACCTGTCCGCCTGTATCGGAATCGCGACCTAGCTCCATATTTTCACCACGAATAAGACCATGAAGACTGATTAACACAATGTAGAGTTTCTTTTCCTTTTGTTGAGTAGCGAAGTTCTTCAACACGTCCATCGAATTAATTCTTTTCATTCCACCTTTAGTGCTAACGCCCTTTCCCTTTGGTGAAATCTCGCTGACTGTATCGCCTTTCTCTCCTTCGGATAACTCTTCTGGCATGTCTGCAAGTAACGGTTTAGGAACCCTTGCAAGTTCCCGTTTTTGTTTCCGTTTTTGTTGAGTTCCTTTGCCTAGCTACACATTCAAAATAAGAACAACCTTTTAACTGCAAATAATATTAAACAGAGATATATAGTATGTATATGTTGAAACCTAAATAACAATAAAATGATCGATAAGCGAAACCTTTTTCTTCCTGCGAGCCAAGTTCCAAATCCTCCAGCTCATGTTCTCTAATCTTGTGTTTCTTTCTTCTGAATCCCGGATGGATGAGGCCTGCGAATATTTTGAACGATTTATGAAACCAGATCTATACTTCTTCTATATGAAAAAACTTGTTGCAGACTTGCAGATTGATAATAAAAAATTAAACAGTTTAAGCTTCTTTCTATCAAAGCTTAGCTTTAAATCAACTTACATACCCTAATTGTACTATTCTTTTATCTATTACTTCATTAAATATTCAAAACTTGTAAAACAACAAGTGCTAACAACATTTCTTGCATCATGTTTTGCATATGGTTGCTTTAAATCATCCAAACACCCCTAAGCAAGATATATAAAAGGCACATCCAATATTAACAAATTACTATCATTGTGTAACACACATATATAGGTCGTGTAAAAGAGATATGTTGGGTTCATAACAAGTACATTGACTCATATACCACCGACGCATTTTGGGCGCATTGGTTTTGCATGAAAGAAGAATGTACTACACAGTTAAGCGTGTTCGGTGAGCGTAATCCTATGACGGGAAGTCTCCGCTCAGGTAAGTAGGTAACCAATAACAAATTTGTGAGCTCCTAATGGTAAAGCAGACAATATTGATCCTTGATCGGGGAATCCAAGGATGGTTACCTCATGCAAAGTCTCCACTTATGCATAGTTATTAATGACGAATTGCGACAAGGTACCTATATGCTACATAGCGAATAGCGATAAGTAGTGGCCGCCTATTTTATAAATAGCGATACACTTGGAAAAAAATTTATAAAATTTCATATGTATATTATATCAAATTATCCTGGTATATATGCTATGTTACATGTATATTTAACAAAAACCTAAAATCCAGCTATTTTATATATATTTAATTGCCATTTATATTAAAAAAAAAATAACATGTTGCTAGTATCGCTATATGTCGCTGCAACCCTAATAGTGAGCGTATCGCTATCTATCGGTGCAACCCTAATAGTGAGCGTAGACCTAATACGCTACGTAGCGCGCTATAACGATCGCTACACTCACTATTGACAACTATGCACTCATGTAACAAAAAACAAATCCGTGAAACAAATTATCAAAACGAAATTGAAAAGATAATTAGGTTAAGATACATACCATAGCCCAAGAACGACGAAGATCGGTCTCATCAAATTTGGTGATAACCTCTTCAACAAAGTAACGAGTAGGGCTAAATTTCCCTCTTTCTCTCAACATTAGCGACGAATTCTTGTCGTCCAGACCTGGACCTACATCCAGAATCGCTTCCAGATAACTGTTTATCCAATCGTTTCCCGCCATTTTTTTATTATTACGTTTCAATTCACTACAACCTAATTACCCAATGTCTACAAATTTATATGAATTTCATAATTGATTAGGGATTTTTGATGAAAATGCGTCAACTGTGAAGAAATTGAGATTTGGTTTGCATGTTGTTTGTGAATGAGTGAGTAACGATTTGCGTAGAATTAGTTATGAGTAGTGGAGGAGAGAGAGAGTTTCGCAGAGTGTACGGAAAACCAGTCAATTGCCATTGCATGTGTCTGGTTGGTTCGGAGTTTTATAATCGGGTCGGGTGGGTTTTGGTTCACTCGGGTTGGTGTTTCGTGATGGTAGGCAAGAGATCGGATCAACGGCAAGCGGAAAAGGAAAAGGAAAAGAAAGTAGATTATATAAAAACTCATTTTAAAAGTTATTTATAAGAAAGTCTTGCTAACAATTTATTATCCATCATCATCCATTTTCTAGTAAATCTCACTAATAGCAAAGTTAAAGTAAAGTCTGAAAAGAGTAAGATGTAGACATGTTAAAATAACAAGTGGATATCACTTGTTATTCAGTTTAAATGTTTCTACTTTTTATAGTTATATTTTTATAGATTAATTGTTCTCATTTGTTCTTGTGAGATTTTGAGCTATTGGGCTGGTCAACTTAAAGATGGACTTGTTGATGTTGAGTGTTGGGCTTGAAGTTGTATATGAAGTGGAGATTGGGCTTGTAGTAGTAGGTGGGCTTGGAGCACATGTGTATACGTTAGGGCATTGACCTTTGGCCTGCATATATATAGGATTTGGATGTTAGGTGAAGAGATAAGATATCTCTGATATCTCTTACCTTTTCTTAAACACACATTCTCTCTTTCTTTCACATGTTCATTCGTGAGGTTATTAGGGTTTATGTAGATTGTTAATGATCATCACTTTGATGATCTTTGTTTCGTTGTTTGAACAGTCAATCTGTGATGACTGGTTAGTTTATTCTTGTTATTCATATAGAGATTCATTAATAAAGTTGTTTTTATATTCAATCTTGAGTTCTGACATGGTATCAGAGATCAAGGGTTGATTCTGGTGTTCTTTCGCTATGTATTAGGGTTTGATCAATAAGTTGTGTTGATCGGACGTCTTGGGCTCTTTGATATTTGATCTATTTCAGATCTAGGGTTTCTTAAAGATCTTCTTCAGATTTGGGGGTTTCTGTGGTGTTCTTGTCTCCGATCTGAGGCAAGAAACGACGATTATTATTCAAGGAAGCTTTATTGGATTTTCTTTTGTCTCACAGTTATGTAACCCTAAGTGAAGGTTACGAACTGTGAGTTTTGTGGAAATAGTTTGATGCCATGCTTCAATTACCTTCTTGTACTTACAATGCTGCTACTAAGTTCAATGAGTTCCTAACGTTGGTTTTGTTGCTAAGGCAAATAATTTTAATGATAACAAGAAAAAGTTTAATAACGGTCCTAATCCAACCTTAAATTTTCTCACTGCAATAAGATTGGACACACCGTTGATAAATGTTTTGAACTGGAGGGATATCCTCCCAATTATAGACATGAATTTAATCAAAATGCTCATTAATGGTCTAAGTCTAACGACTCTGCTAGTAATGGTGTTAGTCTTCTGTTAATAACTTTGTGAATGATAAATGTGCTAGTTCTTTAAATTCTTTAACTGCTGATCAGTTTTCTAAGTTGCTAGGGTTGCTGAATGAGAATAGAACAGAGGACACTAATAAGTCCAATGTAGGAGGCAAATGTTTTAGTTCTTTCTCTTCATTAGGATAGCCCCCGACCCCACCCTGGGAGCGGGAGCCGCGAACCAGTCAGATGGTATCGGTGTTTATTAATTTGGCAGTGGAAATTTTTCATCAGGACCGTAGTTAGGAAATATTTTTATCAGAGTTAAACACCAAAATGTTTAAAATCGATTAATGGGATAAAACCCAAGTTTTCGTTACAATACATTTATAGGGATAAACCCTAATTATTGTAAACAAAATCTCCTTTTTATTTAGGTAACTTTTATAGCCACTTTTCTAAGCCTTCAGTGCTTTCCAGTTGCTTCTATTTTATAATTAAGTATATATAATATTTATTTCATATGCTATGAATGTTAGTAATACAGATATAAACATTATTAATCCATGCATTTTGTTAATTTTACAGGGGCTCAAACACTTCTTTTACGATAACTGAGTCAGCTTTTGATGTTCAGATCATTGAGGAACTTACACTTATGTTAGACACTAACAACGCTTTGGTTAAAAGTTATAGACAAGCTAGAAACTGTTTAAATGAAAACCCTTACATCGACTTGAAGCTTTGTCTTATTGGTAAAAGAGCCAAAGATGGTAGAACATATAACCTTCCTGAAGCTTCTGAAGTTGCTGCATTAGTTATTCGAGATCTGACTCAAGCTATTGAAAATCGTGATATAGTTGTGAAAACAAGATCTGGTCGGGTTGAGCGCATAAGTGAATTACATCCTTCTTATCTTTCTCTACAATACCCTCTTCTATTTCCATATGGAAAAGATATGTACAGGATTGACATTCTTCATAGAGGTCTCAATCTAGACACCAAGAGCAAACGTCCAATGTGTACTATGCGTGAGTTCTTTGTATAGAGATTACAAGATCGTGTCGATAAGTTTTCTGTTATTCATAATGCAAAACGACTTTTCCAACAATTTGTTGTTGATGCTTACACTATGGTGGAGAGTGAAAGGTTGTTTTACATACGGCGACAACAAACGCATTTGAGGTCAGAAATTGTTGAGAATATACAAAATGCAAATAATGCTGGGAAAAAAAGATATGTCAAAATTTGGAACACGTGTCTTTATTCCATCTTCGTTCACTGGCGGTTCTCGATATATGATGCAAAATTACTTAGATGCAATGTCTTTGTGCAAATGGTTTGGGTATCCAGATTTTTTCATTACTATTACATGTAATCCAAAATGGCCGGAAGTTCAAAGGTTTTTAAAAGATATGACGATAAGGCCTGAAGATAGACCGGACATTTTGTGTCGAATTTTCAAGATAAAACTAGATTCCATAACAAAAGACTTGAAAGAAGGCAAGTTGCTGGGCAGAGTTAATTCTGGTATGTTTATTTTATACGTTAACATTTAAAGGCAAAAGTTTTTAAATAATGTTACTTTAATTTTTTTATTAATAGTATTATTATTAATCTATGTTTATTGTTGATAATATAAGTTACTTATATATTTTTTTCTAATATGTGATATTTTTGTTATTGTACTCTGTAGTTGTCTATACTATTGAATTTCAAAAACGCGGACTTCCTTATGCACACATATGTGCATTCATGCATGCTGACAGCAAGATACTATCGGTTGACCAACTAGATCCAATCATTTCTGCCGAAATTCTAGACATAGCCGAGGATCCAGAGTTATATAAACTTATGGCAGACTACATGATTCATGGTCCGTGTGGTGCTCTCAATATGAATTGTCCTTGCATGGTCGATCATAAGTGTTCCAAGAAGTTTCCTAAAAAATTTCTTAACGAAACATGTTTGGATAAAAAAGGATTTCCAGTTTATCGTAGAAGGGATTCTGGCCTATCTGTTGTTAAATCACGTGTGAACGTAGACAATAGATATGTTGTTCCATATAGTAAAGTGCTGTTAAAAAGATACCATGCACATATTAATGTTGAATGGTGCAATCAAGTTGGTTCTATCAAATATTTGTTCAAGTACATTAACAAAGGCCCAGATAGAACTACTCTTAGAGTTGTTGAAAGTGGAAATCAGGATGAGCAGGAACCTGTAGTCGATGAGATAGAAAAGTATTACGATTGCCGGTATATTTCTGCATGCGAATCTGCTTGGAGGATCTTTTCCTATGATATTCATTATCGATATCCTGCAGTTATTCGATTGCCGTTTCATTTACCTGGTCAGCAAAACGTAGTATATGGTGCAGACGATGACATTGACCAGGTTCTTAACAAACCATCTGTTGCTTCTACTATGTTCTTATCTTGGATGAAGTGTAAAGAAAGATTACATGAGGCACGTGAGCTTACTTATGTTGAGTTTCCTTCAAAGTTTGTTTTTAAATTAAATACTCGCAGTTGGGATGTAAGGAAATGACATCCTTCAATCGGTAGGATTCATTCGGTGTTTCCTTCAGCTGGTGAAGCATACTACCTAAGAATATTATTGAACAAAGTAAAGGGACCAAAATCTTTTGAAGATATTCGTACTATAAATGGTACTTTGTATCCAACTTTCAGGGACGCATGTTATGCGCTAGGGCTTTTGGATGATGACAACGAGTACATTTAAGCTATTAAAGAAGCTAACGTGTATGGAAGTGCTACTTATTTACAGACGTTATTTGGAACAATGCTGATGTCCGGTAGTTTATCTAGACCAGATTTTGTATGGGAGAAGACATGGACATATTTATCGGATGCCATTTTATATAGACAAGAAAAACATTTACATGTTGATGGTATGTCCTATTTTAATTATTGCATTTTATCTATTTATTAAATTAATATATTTATCAATTTAATTATTTTTCTGTTTATAAATTTATTATCTGAATGAAATAAAAAAAAAACTTCATTTATCAAAAAAAAATGTTGATTATTTACCCTTCAAATACATTTATATCATATTTACTAAAGTATATTTTAATACTCAAATGTACGTCTTATTGTATTATTATATACATCTTCTAATTTTTTTTTTTTTGCAGATTTACATTACTCTGACGAAGAAATAAAGAATTTGGCATTGTTAGAGATTGAGAAATTCTTACTTCGTAATAACTCATCGCTGAGTAACTATTCAAATATGCCTTACCCTGATGATGAGTCTATTTCTTCCTCTAACAATCGATTGATCAACGAGGAATTATCTTATGACCAAAATACTATGGAAGATGAGTTGAATAGTATGTTAGTACTTTTAACAGATGAGCAACATAATGTTTTTGATCAAATTATGGAATCTGTTAGAACGAACAAAGGCGGTGTGTTTTTTCTTTACGGATATGGTGGCACCGGTAAGACCTTTCTTTGGAAGACATTGTCGGTAGCAATTCGGAGTAAGTCTGAAATTGTTTTAAATGTTGCTTCAAGTGGTATAGCTTCTTTACTACTTTCTGGAGGTCGAACAACACATTCTCGATTTTCCATCCCTCTGAATCTAAATGAGGATTCTCTCTTCCGCATGAAGCCTGGAACAGAAGTTGCGTATCTTTTAAAAAAATAAAACTTATTATATGGGATGAGGCTCCAATGATTCATAAACATGCCTTTGAAGCATTGGATAGAACCTTAAAAGATATGTTGATGCCTGATTGTTCAAATAGCGAAACTTTACCATTTGGAGGAAAGGTAATTGTATTTGGTGGTGACTTTAGACAAATTCTTCATGTTGTTCCTAATGGCTCTAGACAAGATATCGTGAACGCTTCACTGAGTTCGTCATATATATGGAATAAATGAAAGTTACTAACGGTAACAAAAAACATGAGGCTTACTCTTGGCATGAATCATGGTGATATTAACAAGACAAAAGAGTTTGCTAAATGGCTTTTGGATATTGGCGAGGGAAAACTTGGTGGTCGCAACGACGGGGAAGCTGTTATTGATATACCTCAAGAACTGTTGATTACTGATTCCACTAACCCTATCGGTAGTCTGATCAACTTTGTGTATCCTTCGATACTTGAATCGTTCAATGATCCAAATTATTTTCAAGAAAGAGCGATACTTGCTCCTAAGAACGACGTTGTTCACGAGATAAATGATACCTTATTAGCAATGTTTCCTGGTGATCATAAAGAGTATCTAAGTTCAGATTCTATCTGCCAATCTGAGAATGTAACTGACCATATTCGACACAATGTTTACCCCCCCCCCCCCCGATGTTCTAAATGGTCTAAAAGTTTCAGGAATGCCGAATCATAAGTTGGTATTAAAAGTTGGTGTTCCCATCATGCTTTTACGTAACCTTGATCAGAAAAATGGTCTGTGCAATGGTACAAGATTACAAGTCGTTACACTTGGTGATCGGATTATTGAAGCAAAAGTTATTTCTGGTAATAATATTGGGACTAGAACTTTTATTCCAATGATCAATCTTTCGCCCTCTGACAAAGGAATACCTTTCAAGCTTCAAAGAAGGCAATTCCCGATAGCTGTGTGTTTTGCAATGACGATAAACAAAAGCCAGGGATAGTCATTATCGAAGGTTGGTTTGTTTCTAAAGCAGCCTGTTTTCACTCACGGACAACTATATGTTGCAGTTTCAAGAGTCAAAAGCATGGATGGTTTAAGGATGTTAATATTAGACACTGATGGGAACGTTACTAATAAAACTACAAATGTAGTGTACAAAGAGATATTCTCAAATTTATAGTTTGATTTATACTTTCACTATTTTAATATTACTTTCCAACTGTTATTTTATTCCTTGCTTTTTTTCGATATTCATCCTTACTTTTTACTTCAGATTTTTTGGTTGCATTACATTTGTAATACATCTTACTTACAACTTAAATAAACAATCCGAATCACATATAAACAACCACAAATTAGTTTGTAAATATATCTATTTAAACATTGATAATCAACAACTGTTTATACACGATACCAACTGTTAATTACATTAAAAAATATGGTACGTGGTTGGATGATATAATACTAATTGCCTTTAACCTTAAACTACCTAGGAACAAAATAAAACATGATAACCATAGATTGCATGTCCAAAAAAGAGGAAACATAAAACCAGTAGCACAAAAGAGTCATGATTTCTTCTACACAAACACCTTCATCATTAGATTACCTGTTAACCTGCATTAACCCCATCCACGTGTGATCAGATCAGGAGATTTCCTGAACTCACAAATGTGAAATGCATTGTGTCACCCAAACGAAGGCCATTCTCCTTCATGAACATCGGCCAACCTTCGATTGCATACCTTACACCATCTCCATTCTTCTGGCGCCTAAGATTCGTATCGATGGTTTTTCCATTCATGTTCGTCACTTTTAACTCATGCACTTTATTTCTGAATCTGGCAAATCTTACAACATCAGCAGGCATTCTCTGCATGAATGCCGTAATTAACAAGTAAATCAGGCTTATGCATGTTATAGTATTTCTGTTTATTATTGACTAGGTTAAAAAAACATACCATGCGGTTTTCTCCCTTCTTTGTGAATTCCATTTTTCTCAACAGCATTTGTCCTTCCAACAACTTTTCGTTCAACATCCAATATGTAACACCTCGAAAATTTCGGGTTCAATAATAAAACGACACGTGGCAGGTCAGACAAAAACGCGTTGTAAACCCGGGTTTAATAAAGATGATTCGGTAGGATTTAAAGTGGCGTCATGTTAAATTGTTACCTCTGAACGACCTCAATTATAAATCCCAAGACCCGATATAATATTACTACACATCTTTTATGCTCTAAATTCAGAGAATTATTGTGAGTAAAGAAATTGCAAAAGCATGATAAGACCTCACAAGGAAAAGGAACAATAAACCTTTGTTTTCGGGTCTTGCAAATGCATTAAAATGGAACAAGTTCAAATGGTAGGGTATTATACAGGATCATACACTTTGTGAGGGTCCTAAGTTGCAAATTGAGGCCCCAAAGTCGTGCAAGTGGGCTGCCTTTTCGAGATAATGAAAGAACAAGCAAAACAGCCCCTGTTGAAGGCTTACGCATCGTAGCAATATGTTGCTACGATGCGCAGGGGTGCGCCCAGCTCCAAAAAAACGGGCTGTTGCCTGTCTTTCGTGATTTTAACCCATTAAACCGGTTTTTCTCATTATTTAAAGACCCTAAACTATCCTAGAAGCACTAGGACAAGTGTTGGATGGTTGTGGTTAATCCTAGAGTTAGTTGTCAACCAATCATGGTGAGTGCAACAAGTATAAAAGGCACTCCAAGATCACAACATTCTTCACACTTGCATTTGATCATTGGAGCATTTCTGGAGCTAAGGAACTCTCCCATCTGATCATAATTCGTGCATTGGACTCCTGTAAGTCTGCTAGTCTTGTTTAGTTGTGTTTAGCTTAGTTATTTAGCTAAAAGTCAAACCGTCGTAATTACGGTTTGACTTCGAGATTAGTCACTAATGACTCAGTCTTATCTCGAATTAAAAATAGTTTTAGAATGGTATTTATGTGGGAAATAAAACCCCAAAAGGGTTTCCCCTGATCACCATCCTAAGCAGGTCAAATGTCGGGTCAAACCTTTACTTAAAAAGTCAACATATTGCTTAAAATGTCATTTATGCATATTTAGCTATCTAGAACATATATAACCTGTTTGAACATTGTTATAACGTAGAAATAAGTGTAAGAACATGTCCCAACATGTTTAACCCGACTATTTCCTGTTTAGACCCGGTTCGGAACCGAAAGTCACATAGTTTGACTTTCCCGTTGACTTTCAGTTCTGACCCGTTTGGGCATATTTTAGAAATGCCTCAGAGCTTTAATTGGATTAGGATACATGTTAGAACAACCCTCTGTGATCATACACCTTGGTTCACTAGTTATCCAATTAATATGCATATTTCCGTTAAATGCTCATACGTTGACCGTTATGCCCTTATTACCTTAAATCATGATTTATGAAAATGTAAAAGTGTAGGAACCTTAGTTACTGATATATAAACTTGTATGCAAAGTTTGACATCAGTTTGGCTTGTAGATTAAGAGTTATGCTCATTGTCGCAAAACTAATGCTTTATGTTAACATAATGGCGTAATTAGCGTATAGCCTAGTTAAACATACTTTTTGGTATCAAATCTTTTACCCACTGATATGATATATTATTTTGGGATTTTTAAAGATTTTTAATTAATTTTAGGCTGAGCATAACTCATAGTCGTAGGCTTAATTCGGTAATTGTCGGTTTTGCCCCTACTGGCCATAAAATGAGTTTTACACATCTAAACGACTCCAAACCTTTTGCTACTGATTAGTTATGATAAATAAATTATTTTAAGCCTTCTGGAAGTATAGAAATATCAGATTTAAGTATCGAACCCGGTAAGGGCCTTTAATCGCCTAAATTAGCGTTTTTAACGCATAGTATGTTGTAAAATCATATTGGACATACCCGGGTTGATACCTACTGATATAAGAGGCAAATTATCATATTTTAACAGTAAGCAAAGATTGATAAACTCAGACTTCAGTTTTGAGCTTTTCGGCTTATGTGAAATTACCAAAATACCCCTACGGGGCCTAGTTTGGTTAAAAATGATAAGTTTCACATACATGCTTTAACCTACTGATGTAACTTAGCAAATTGAGTATATTTGCTGATTTCATCAGACCTGTAACTCAGATTATCACTTAAACTCTTTTATAAACTTCTAAATGACCAAACTACCCCTACGGGGCATAGTTTGTGTTTAAATTAGTTCGGGGCATAACGAAAGACATCCTACTGATGTCACAACATATTTGAAGCATATTAACTTAGGAAACATGTATATGGCTCTTGCGGATACCCGTTACGCTTATTTCGCGATCGGTGCGGTTTATGTAACAAGTTTACATAAATTAGCCGAAACGGGTCAAACCTTATCGGTTTTATCTCAAATCCAGAATGTGAATAATAAACCCATATTAAACAAGTCTTCAAACTTGTCGGGTCTGAATCACATTCTATCCGGTCTTCGCTTAATCGTGCGTACGAACCGTATCTTCGAAACTAGCCGGTCTAAGCTTAAGCATAATTAAAGACCCGCTAGGATTCTAATAGGTTATATTTAACCTTCGTTCCAGATTAGGAGAACCAGTAAAAGCTACTTCCTATTTGCTTATTGTGACTATACTTTGCATCAAGGTAAATACTTTTAACTTATTTTCCCTATACGGGCTTGGGTTACGGTACATAGCGTACCGCTTGATCGAGCATCAAATCTCCACGCTTAGTGGGTAGTTGAATAATTTGATCGGCTCGTTTTAAACAGATGTGTTTACTTTACAGCCTTTGGGGGGTTCATGACCATGTCCCGGATATCCCTGGCATCATCTTACGAGATGGCCACGACCTGAGCACGGGGTGTAGGCGTACTCCCGTGTATAACTCACTTAAAGTGGTGTGTCTATTGATCTTTAACCCGGATACGTTCCGGGCTACTGAACGCATAAGTAACATGTAATTCGTTCACAAGATTATTATATTATTAAAATAATTCTCCCAAGTTAAATAAAATGATTTATGCCACGTGCATCCAAACCAATTTTCAATCATTTTCCAAAATGAGTCAGTTGAATGTATTTACCAGTGTAAACTGACGTATTTTCCCAAAAAGACTGAATGCAGGTACTAAACATAATTGGCTGGATTGTCTCCTAAGCATCAATAAAAGTCTCGCAAGCTCAGGATGCCAGAAGTCTGTTGAACAATTAAATGTTATTTTGTTTCGATCCGTTCTGTGGATAAACACCGGATATTGTGACTTTGTTTACAATAAATAAATTCGGATGTATTATATTTTCAATTGCTTCCGCTGTGCATTATTATATTGTGTTGTTTGACTATTACGTTGCCAACCACGTCACGATACTCCCCCACCGGGCCCACCGGTAACACGTGGAAATCGGGGTGTGACAGGTTGGTATCAGAGCCAACACTGAGTGAATTAAACACTAGCCTTTTGTGTTTAATCTCAGTTACACAATTGCACATATCTAAACCTTCGAGTCTAGACTTATAACTTAGGACAAATTCCACCTTTTCGGTATTTGTTTTGTCCTTTAAATTTTATATATATATATTTTTTTTTGTTATCTCATGCTTTATTGACAGGTATAACAAAGATGCCTCCTAGATTTTTCCGAACGCGAGGACGCGGAAAGGGGCCAGTTACCGCCCCCAACGATCATGAAGCTGGATCTTCACGAAGACGAGCTCCATCAAACACCGAGAGTGACGACCCTCGGGAGAATCGAAGAAACCAGTTCGAGCCGACCAGGCGGTCGGTTTCGCATAGTTCGACTCCGCCCGCTCTTAACCCTTACGAGCCGAACAATCCACAGCCCTCATACGTACCGCTGCAGAGATCACTATCTCATCATTCATATGGAGACCCTACACCTATCTTTCGGGGACAGTTTAACCCGGTAGGATTCATACCGGAACCCGTGGGTTTTAACCCACTGTGTCCCGATGACCACTTTTCCGGGGATCACGCGGATGATATGGACGAGGATACAGACCCCGTCATGCCAGCGAGTGGTACTCTGAACCACCCCATTGAAATTTCTGATGGATCGTCCTTCCACGGATCACCCTACGGAGGTCCAGATAGTTTTCAAGCCCTGTTCGATCAACACCAGTGGTATTATACACCATCACACCACTCGTCATCACATGGGCAACACCAGCAGCAGCCGTCTCATCAGCAACAGGAGCCACAGCCGCAGCCGCATCATCAAGATTCATCTGAGGATCATCGATTTGTGGCAGTTACGCCACCACCTCCACCACCACCAGTTCAACCGGCACCTCCTCAACCGCCAAGGCGTAGAAGAACCGGTGCACGCATGTCGGTGCGACCGGGGGGCTTCAATTTAGATTCCCCACGACAGTCAAGTGCAAGTCACTACCCGCCTCATCGGGAGGACCCACAAATGGGTGGGCCTTCGCAGCCAGTTTTTCAACAGCCACCGCCCATGGGTTTTGAAAACCCAATACCAGCGTACACGGGTCCAAGTACTTACAACCCGTTTGAGCCACCAGCTTACAACAACTACGGATACGCTGAGGCAGATCCTTATATGGAAGCAGCAAATTATAACGCCCTCAATGCCCAAGGACCCTACGGAGATCCATGGGGGGTAAGCTACCCGAATCAGGGGTACCCAATACCTCCCAGGCCTATCATTAGAACGCAGTCGCAGCCGCCACGATTTTCTCCCCCAGAACGGGAGGAAATTCTACATAGATTGAATCAGGTTGAGCGGGAAGCTCGCCGCGACCGCCAAGAGAAGCAGACCTTCTTCCATGGATTAATAGGACTGCTCAAGGGAAAGAACAAGAAGGATTATTAAATCCTCCCAGCTGTTGTTGAGCCCCTGCGTGGGCATATTTGGTTGTTAAGCCCCTACGTGGGTGTGTATATTTGTTTGTGTGTATTGACCTCTGCGTGGGTCTATCTTTCCATAAACCCCTACGAGGGTATATTGTATGTTTAGTCCCTGCGTGGACTTATGTTTGTTTAAGTCCCTACGTGGACAATTGTTGGGTGTTAGTCCCTACGAGGACTTGTGTCTTTCTGTAATACCCCTACGTAGGCATGTCTTCTGTAAGACCCCTGCGTGGGCATGTTGGTATGTTTTAGCTCCTGCGTGGGCAAATTTCATGTGTAAAAGACCCGTTTAGGGCGATATGTAATATAGTGATAAATTAATAGAGTGTTATTTTTATAAATTTCATGTTTGCCATTTGTGCATAAATAAATTATAAATGAAATAAATAAATTAAAATCATTCCTTTTAACCTGCCTAAGTAATTATTTAATTAAGAATCTTTAAGTGTGAAACCTAGCCTCGTGTCAAATATAAGACCGGGCCAAAATGGTAAGACCGGTTTAAAAGATTCAAATCCATGTTAACATCTTAAAACATGTTAACACTCCTGGCAGAAGTGATTCGTTAAAAATCACATGTCATTCTTAAATGAATAAGGATTCTTTAGAAGATTCCTAATCCAGTTTAATGATCTCTGAATCCTGGATTTACATCATCAATTAAGATGATCATATTTAACCATACGTGGTAATATAGTGCATACGGGCCTTGCTCATTTCTACATGAGCCAAAAGACAGTGTAGCTATGACTCCCTGTCTAATAAAGGTAATGAACTAGGTTCAAACCTTAAAAGTCTTGATTCTCTGAAATCATAGTTTATAATAAATATTGTCCATGTGACTAAGCCTTATGTGCTAATATATATTGTTATAATTAGGATAAATTTTAATTGAAATCCTAAATTAATGCGATTAATAAGTTAACCAAATATGGTCTCTGTTTACCATGGTTAACGAATTGCCCTAAGGGGTAATTCCATCAAAAAATCCCAAATAAAATATTGACCTTGTTTTCTGCAACAGTTAAATACAAATGGCTGACTCCAATGAAGGCAATAGCCATCCTGTGGAGCCGAATGAGAACGCCCAGATTACATTAACGGGTGCTGAACTAAAAGCAATCATAGATGGCGCTATCACACAAGCTTTGGATAGACAATATGAGGAATACAGTGGTACTCGGAGTAGGACCCACTCTGCGTCACATTCAAAGCCAAGGACACATTCTGAGGCTCATAACAAGCCTCCTCCCAAGAAGAATGGACCCAAGAAAGACGGTGATGACCGTCAGTCCACCAACAATCAAAGTGACCCATCTCAGCATATAGTACTGCATCAAGGACCCCGTAACAAGGGTTGCACTTACAAGTACTTTGTGTCTTGTAAACCCAGGGATTTTACGGGGGAGAAAGGAGCCGTCGACTGTATGACGTGGCTCGATGAGATGGACACGGTCGTGGACATCAGCGGATGTGCTGAAGGTGATGTGGTTAAATTTGTCTCACAGTCCTTCAAAGGTGAGGCGTTAGCTTGGTGGAGATCTCTGATGGAGGCCTCCGGAAAGATCCCGTTGTATAGCATGTCGTGGGATCAATTCATTGCCCTGATCAAGGAAAACTTCTGCCCTCAACATGAGGTGGAAAAGATAGAATATGACTTTCTATCACTGGTGATGAAGAACCTCGACTGTCAAGCATATCTGACAAGCTTCAATACACTATCCCGGTTGGTTCCCTACCTGGTAACCCCGGAGCCTAAAAGGATCGCTCGTTTTATTGGTGGATTAGAACCCGAGATCAAGGCCAGTGTAAAAGCTTCTCGGCCAGTTACCTTCAGGTCTGTAACTGACCTTTCCTTATCCCTCACACTGGATGCGGTCCGGCAAAGATCGCTGAGGAATAAGGATGCTGAGAAGAGGAAGCGAGAAGATGATGGTTCGCGTAGATCGAACAAGAAGCACCGTGGGAGCGGTGATCACAAGAAGGGATCGGATTCGAAGAAAGAGGGACATCGTTCTGGAGAGAAGCCCACATGCAAAACTTGCAAGAAACAGCACTTTGGAAAGTGCAGACTCGAATCAAACTCAAATAACGAGTCAAGGTCTTTTGCTTGTGGTTTGTGCAAGTCCAAGGAACACAAAACCTTGGATTGCAAGAAGATGAAAGATGCAACGTGCTACCGTTGCAATGAAAAGGGCCACATCGAGACTAACTGCCCTAAGTACAACAAGAAGCCTGAGGAGGCTAAGAAGACTAATGCCAGAGTCTTCAGGATGGATGCGAAGGAGGCTGTGCAGGATGATAACGTCATAACAGGTACATTCCTTGTAAATGATGTCTTTGCAAGAGTACTTTTTGATTCAGGCGCAGATAAGTCTTTCGTAGATCATAAGTTCTGTAAATTGTTGAATTTACCTGTCAAAACCTTAAACGCAAACTATGAGGTAGAGTTAGCAGATGGTACCATAGAAACTGTCTCTACTGTGTTAGATGGATGTGTTATATCCATTAAGAACCATTCTTTTCCTCTGTCTCTACTTCCGTTTAAGTTAGCCGGTTTTGACATAGTTCTGGGTATGGACTGGTTATCTCATAACCAGGCCCAAATCGTCTGTAACATGAAGCATGTAGTGATAAAGACTCCGTCTGGTGAATCACTTACCATTCGGGGAGATACCCAGTATGGACTGCCTGAGCAGGTGACTATGCTCAAGGCTTCCAAGTGTTTGAAGAAGGGATGTGTCATTTACATGGCGCAAGTGATTATGGAGGAACCTAAACCGAAGTTAGAAGACATCCCTGTCATTTCTGAATACCCAGAAGTGTTTCCTGAAGATCTACCTGGTCTACCACCAGATAGACAAGTTGAATTCAGGATCGATATCATTCCTGGAGCGGCACCAGTTGCCAGAGCACCATACAGATTGGCACCCACCGAAATGAAGGAGTTGCGGACGCAGCTAGATGAACTGCTAGCTAAGGGTTTCATTCGACCTAGTTCATCTCCTTGGGGAGCGCCAATCTTGTTTGTCAAGAAGAAGGATGGGTCGATGCGTCTGTGCATGGACTATCGCGAGCTTAATAAAGTCACGATCAAGAATAGATATCCATTGCCCAGGATCGACGATTTGTTCGATCAGCTTCAAGGGGCAAGTTACTTCTCAAAGATTGACCTGAGGTCAGGTTACCATCAGTTGAAGGTTAAGGATGAAGACGTCCACAAGACTGCATTTAGGACTCGCTACGGTCACTACGAGTTCCTAGTGATGCCTTTTGGGCTCACCAATGCACCAGCCGCGTTCATGGATCTCATGAATCGCGTCTGCAAACCTTACTTAGATAAATTTGTTATCGTCTTCATCGATGACATCCTTATTTATTCTAAGAATCAAGCTGACCACGAGAAACACCTTCGTTGTATTCTCAAACTTCTACGTCAGGAGAAGCTCTACGCCAAATTCTCTAAGTGTGAATTCTGGCTACGAGAAGTCCAATTTCTTGGACACGTGGTTAGTGAGCGTGGTATCCAGGTGGATCCCGCTAAAGTTGAAGCTGTTATGAATTGGCAAGAGCCAAAGACACCTACGGAGATTCGTAGCTTCCTGGGATTGGCAGGATATTACAGGCGCTTCATTGAAAATTTTTCAAGGATTGCTGCACCCCTAACTTCCCTGACCAAGAAGAAAGTAAAGTTCGTTTGGGGCCCTAAGCAGCAAGAGTCCTTCGATGTTTTGAGATAAAAGTTGAGCAATGCTCCTGTGCTTACATTACCTGAAGGCGCTGAAGAATTTGTAGTTTATTGTGATGCATCACACACTGGCATGGGGTGTGTGCTTATGCAGAAAGGCAAGGTTATTGCCTATGCATCACGACAGTTAAAGGTGCACGAAAAGAATTACACCACCCATGACTTAGAATTGGGTGCCGTTTTGTTCGCACTAAAACTGTGGAGGCACTATCTTTATGGAATCAAGTTTGTGATCTATTCTGATCACAAGAGCCTCCAACATCTGTTTAATCAGAAGGAATTAAACATGAGGCAACGCCGCTGGATGGAAACTTTAAATGACTATGATTGTGAAATCAAGTACCATCCTGGCAAGGCGAATGTAGTCGTCGATGCCTTGAGTCGGAAGGAAAGGGTTAAACCTATCCGGATCCATGCCAAGCGCATGGAATTAAAGAACAGTTTGATAGAAAGGGTGTTAGCTGCACAGAAGGAAGCTGTGTTGGAAGCTAACTATCCTAATGAAAAGTTAGGAGTAACTGAGGAGCAGTTAACTCTTAGAAAAGACGGAATTCTACGGTTAAATGGACGAATATGGGTTCCAATTTTTGGAGGACTTCGTGATGTCATCCTCCAAGAAGCCCATAGTTCCAAGTACTCCGTTCATCCTGGAGCTGATAAGATGTACCAGGATTTGAAGGCAAATTATTGGTGGATAGGCTTGAAAAAGTCTGTAGCCGCCCATGTAGCAAAATGCTTGACATGTGCGCAAGTCAAAGCCGAGCATCAGAAACCGTCAGGTTTGCTACAACAGCCTGAACTCCCAACGTGGAAATGGGAAATGGTAACTATGGATTTTATTACCAAGTTACCCAAGACAAGGAAAGGCAATGATACGATATGGGTTATAGTTGACCGACTGACTAAGTCAGCTCATTTCTTACCCATCAAGGAGACTTATAGCTCCGATATGTTAGCCCAGTTATATATTGATAAGATTGTAGCCTTACATGGCATACCTGTAGCTATTATCTCTGACCGAGATACTAGGTACACGTCACATTTTTGGAAGAGCTTCCAGCAATCTTTGGGCACACGTTTGAACTTTAGTACGGCTTACCATCCTCAGACAGACGGTCAGAGTAAGCGTACTATTCAAACGTTGGAAGACATGCTGCGTGCATGTGCGATCGATTTGGGAGGTAGTTGGGATAAGAATCTACCATTGATCGAATTCTCCTACAACAATAGCTACCATACCAGCATTAAGGTTGCGCCTTTTGAGGCATTATACGGTAGAAAGTGTAGATCGCCAGTTTGTTGGGCGGAAGTTGGGGAAGTCCAGTTATCAGGACCAGAGATCGTGTTTGAAACGACGGACAAGATTGTCCAGATTCGTAACAATCTCCAAGCTGCCCGGAATAGGCAGAAGAGTTACGCGGATCCAAGTCGTAAGGATTTTCACTTCGAAGTAGGTGACAAAGTCCTACTTAAAGTGTCACCCTTGAAAGGAGTGATGTGATTTGGTAAGAAAGGCAAACTAAGCCCGAGATACATAGGACCTTTCGAGGTTATCGAACATGTCGGGTCAGTTGCCTATAAGTTGAACTTACCAGAAGAGCTCAGTGGAATTCACAATGTGTTCCACATCTGCAATCTAAAGAAGTGTTCCGCTGACGATTCACATGTCATGCCACATACAGATGTGCATATAGACGCGAGCTTAAAATTTGTTGAAAAACCTTTGTCGATTAAAGATCGACAGGTAAGGAAGCTTCGAAGGAAGCATATACCTTTTGTGAAGGTCAAATGGGATGCCCGAAGAGGTCCCGATTTCACGTGGGAGGTTGAATCCACGATGAAAGAAAAGTACCCTTACTTGTTTCAGTAAATCTCGGGTCGAGATTTATTTTAAGGGGGTGAGGATGTAACACCTCGAAAATTTCGGGTTCAATAATAAAACGACACGTGGCAGGTCAGACAAAACGCGTTGTAAACCCGGGTTTAATAAAGATGATTCGGTAGGATTTAAAGTGGCGTCATGTTAAATTGTTACCTCTGAATGACCTCAATTATAAATCCCAAGACCCGATATAATATTACTACACATCTTTTATGCTCTAAATTCAGAGAATTATTGTGAGTAAAGAAATTGCAAAAGCATGATAAGACCTCACAAGGAAAAGGAACGATAAACCTTTGTTTTCGGGTCTTGCAAATGCATTAAAATGGAACAAGTTCAAATGGTAGGGTATTATACAGGATCATACACTTTGTGAGGGTCCTAAGTTGCAAATTGAGGCCCCAAAGTCGTGCAAGTGGGCTGCCTTTTCGAGATAATGAAAGAACAAGCAAAACAGCCCCTGTTGAAGGCTTACGCATCGTAGCAATATGTTGCTACGATGCGCAGGGGTGCGCCCAGCTCCAAAAAAACGGGCTGTTGCCTGTCTTTCGCGATTTTAACCCATTAAACCGGTTTTTCTCATTATTTAAAGACCCTAAACTATCCTAGAAGCACTAGGACAAGTGTTGGATGGTTGTGGTTAATCCTAGAGTTAGTTGTCAACCAATCATGGTGAGTGCAACAAGTATAAAAGGCACTCCAAGATCACAACATTCTTCACACTTGCATTTGATCATTGGAGCATTTCTGGAGCTAAGGAACTCTCCCATCTGATCATAATTCGTGCATTGGACTCCTGTAAGTCTGCTAGTCTTGTTTAGTTGTGTTTAGCTTAGTTATTTAGCTAAAAGTCAAACCGTCGTAATTACGGTTTGACTTCGAGATTAGTCACTAATGACTCAGTCTTATCTCGAATTAAAAATAGTTTTAGAATGGTATTTATGTGGGAAATAAAACCCCAAAAGGGTTTCCCCTGATCACCATCCTAAGCAGGTCAAATGTCGGGTCAAACCTTTACTTAAAAAGTCAACATATTGCTTAAAATGTCATTTATGCATATTTAGCTATCTAGAACATATATAACCTGTTTGAACATTGTTATAACGTAGAAATAAGTGTAAGAACATGTCCCAACATGTTTAACCCGACTATTTCCTGTTTAGACCCGGTTCGGAACCGAAAGTCACATAGTTTGACTTTCCCGTTGACTTTCAGTTCTGACCCGTTTGGGCATATTTTAGAAATGCCTCAGAGCTTTAATTGGATTAGGATACATGTTAGAACAACCCTCTGTGATCATACACCTTGGTTCACTAGTTATCCAATTAATATGCATATTTCCGTTAAATGCTCATACGTTGACCGTTATGCCCTTATTACCTTAAATCATGATTTATGAAAATGTAAAAGTGTAGGAACCTTAGTTACTGATATATAAACTTGTATGCAAAGTTTGACATCAGTTTGGCTTGTAGATTAAGAGTTATGCTCATTGTCGCAAAACTAATGCTTTATGTTAACATAATGGCGTAATTAGCGTATAGCCTAGTTAAACATACTTTTTGGTATCAAATCTTTTACCCACTGATATGATATATTATTTTGGGATTTTTAAAGATTTTTAATTAATTTTAGGCTGAGCATAACTCATAGTCGTAGGCTTAATTCGGTAATTGTCGGTTTTGCCCCTACGGGCCATAAAATGAGTTTTACACATCTAAACGACTCCAAACCTTTTGCTACTGATTAGTTATGATAAATAAATTATTTTAAGCCTTCTGGAAGTATAGAAATATCAGATTTAAGTATCGAACCCGGTAAGGGCCTTTAATCGCCTAAATTAGCGTTTTTAACGCATAGTATGTTGTAAAATCATATTGGACATACCCGGGTTGATACCTACTGATATAAGAGGCAAATTATCATATTTTAACAGTAAGCAAAGATTGATAAACTCAGACTTCAGTTTTGAGCTTTTCGGCTTATGTGAAATTACCAAAATACCCCTACGGGGCCTAGTTTGGTTAAAAATGATAAGTTTCACATACATGCTTTAACCTACTGATGTAACTTATCAAATTGAGTATATTTGCTGATTTCATCAGACCTGTAACTCAGATTATCACTTAAACTCTTTTATAAACTTCTAAATGACCAAACTACCCCTACGGGGCATAGTTTGTGTTTAAATTAGTTCGGGGCATAACGAAAGACATCCTACTGATGTCACAACATATTTGAAGCATATTAACTTAGGAAACCTGTATATGGCTCTTGCGGATACCCGTTACGCTTATTTCGCGATCGGTGCGGTTTATGTAACAAGTTTACATAAATTAGCCGAAACGGGTCAAACCTTATCGGTTTTATCTCAAATCCAGAATGTGAATAATAAACCCATATTAAACAAGTCTTCAAACTTGTCGGGTCTGAATCACATTCTATCCGGTCTTCGCTTAATCGTGCGTACGAACCGTATCTTCGAAACTAGCCGGTCTAAGCTTAAGCATAATTAAAGACCCGCTAGGATTCTAATAGGTTATATTTAACCTTCGTTCCAGATTAGGAGAACCAGTAAAAGCTACTTCCTATTTGCTTATTGTGACTATACTTTGCATCAAGGTAAATACTTTTAACTTATTTTCCCTATACGGGCTTGGGTTACGGTACATAGCGTACCGCTTGATCGAGCATCAAATCTCCACGCTTAGTGGGTAGTTGAATAATTTGATCGGCTCGTTTTAAACAGATGTGTTTACTTTACAGCCTTTGGGGGGTTCATGACCATGTCCCGGATATCTCTGGCATCATCTTACGAGATGGCCACGACCTGAGCACGGGGTGTAGGCGTACTCCCGTGTATAACTCACTTAAAGTGGTGTGTCTATTGATCTTTAACCCGGATACGTTCCGGGCTACTGAACGCATAAGTAACATGTAATTCGTTCACAAGATTATTATATTATTAAAATAATTCTCCCAAGTTAAATAAAATGATTTATGCCACGTGCATCCAAACCAATTTTCAATCATTTTCCAAAATGAGTCAGTTGAATGTATTTACCAGTGTAAACTGACGTATTTTCCCAAAAAGACTGAATGCAGGTACTAAACGTAATTGGCTGGATTGTCTCCTAAGCATCAATAAAAGTCTCGCAAGCTTAGGATGCCAGAAGTCTGTTGAACAATTAAATGTTATTTTGTTTCGATCCGTTCTGTGGATAAACACCGGATATTGTGACTTTGTTTACAATAAATAAATTCGGATGTATTATATTTTTAATTGCTTCCGCTGTGCATTATTATATTGTGTTGTTTGACTATTACGTTGTCAACCACGTCACGATACTCCCCCACCGGGCCCACCGGTGACACGTGGAAATCGGGGTGTAACAAATATTGATCACTAAAAGTTGTTAAGTTATGCTATACGTACCAACCCGCTGCGAGTTCTCTGTCCAACTGTTGAGACGTTTGGCATTTCGACTTCTGTTCCGCATATCAGCTCCTTACTGTCGTCCGCATGACAATATACCTCAACCTGTTTTCCTTTCTTCTTAAGCTGTTAAGACAACCACTAACGTTAGATAACAATAACCAACAATTATTAACTAAATATGTCTACATATATTAATGAAACTAATCATCTATTATTATGTTTGAAATAATTACATCATCTTTTGTTGGTTGGTTTCTCTCATCAAAATCTTTGTTTCTACCTTCGACTTTTCTTTTCCACCAATGTTCTTATTCACCTCATCTTTGTTACTACCTTCATGAATCTGTGTATGATAGTTAATAAAATGACAAAATCTGATTGTAATGTATTTTAATCTACATAAATGTAAGGTTAGTACCTCAGAAATCAACTGATCTATCGAGTCATCATCATCACAGAATGTCTGGTATACAATAAGATACGTAAATAAGTCGTATTTTTTAGTAAACTGTTATAGTTTAGTTGAAAATACTTACAAACTGAACGTTTTTGTAGTATGTGTCTTTAGGTATTTCCAGCAGAGAGTCATCTTCACTTTCTTCTTTGTTGGTCAAAACAACCTCAACTCCTCGACGATAAATTTTTAACTAAAATGTGTTGTTGTCCGTCTTCATCAACAACAGTATATCATCATCTTCTATCGCAAGATCATGAAATAATTTCGGACAACCTTTTGTAAAAACATAATTATCGTTGATTTTGTACGTCTCAACTTTCCAAATCTGACCTGCTGCATATATGTTATCATAATCGTTGACTGGCGTGTAAGAGTAATATTTTGTGACATAAGCTTCTGGAATCACCTGAAAAGTTATGTAGCATTTTATTGTCAAATATATATGTATACCATTTATTTTACAACTATAACAAAAAAAAATTGATTCATACATATTAGTATACTTACTATTATTTTTAAAATGCCAAAACGGTTTACTGTTAAAAAAATATTCACCACACATGTTCTCTGTAACATCCGTCAAAATGGGTTTCCAAAATCCGACCCGTTTTAAAATCTGGATCCTAACCGTTGAAACCTCGGAGTTTTCGCGAAATAAATAACTGTTGGATGGATTTTTTTTACTTTCTAATTTAATTATCAATATAGACATTTAATCATTTTAGTTATTTAATAAACCAATTGTAATTTAAAATATAAACTATTTAGTTTGTTAATTTAAGTTGATGACTAAGGGTTTAAATTGTAACTTTTTAAAACTTTAAACTAAAATGAAGAAAACAAAACAGTGGACCTCGGGATCGAACACGGGTGTCACCGATTATCAAGTTACGCTGAAACCACTCTACCAAACTTTTGTAATATCGTTCTCGGATAGTCACTAGCTTGGATGGGGGTTAGTTTTTAGGGGGAAGGATCCATTAAAAAGTGGATTTTGCCTAAGTAGCCTAAGAAAGAATCTTAACCATTCATTTTTTAAATCAATGGTTAAGATGAAAGGGTAGGAGAAAGGAGAAGTGCAAGGGTATCTTGGGAAAATCATATTTATGGACTTTCTCTCTCCACATGCAAGTCACATGCATATTCAACCCTCATTTTTTAAACGTTCATAACTTTTTTATACGACATTATTTTTTCATAAAAATTTCACCGTAAAATCGAGCGTCTGTTTATCTTTAATTTGAGTACCATATTGCTATATAAAATATGAAGACTAAAAAAACCCACCAAAATGTGTTGTATTTCTATGTTGTATAACATTTTTTTTGTGCTGGATTTTTAAACTATATTTTTGTGCTAAATTTTTTGTGCTGTATTTTTTTGTCTTAAATTTTTTTTTCTTAAATTTTTTTTTCTCATTTTTTTGTGCTAGATTTTTTTGTACTACATTTTTTCGCTGACTTTTTTCGTGCTATATTTTTTTGTGCTATATTTTTTTGTACTACATTTTTTGTGCTATATTTTTGTACTAGATTTTTTGTACTAGATTTTTTGTGCTATATTTTTTTGTACTAGATTTTTTTGTTGTATTTAAAAAAAAACAAAACAAAAGGGATGCCACATGTCATTTTCACTCCTATTTATAAGGACCAAAATACCCTTCCTTCCTACTAATTAGGTGTGCCACATGTCCTCACCACAATCCTTCTTAGGCTACTTAGGCAAAATCAACTTTTTAGTGGATCCTTCCCCTAGTTTTTAGTGTTATGTGATTGCCAAATGACAAAAATACCCTTACTATAAAACAAAATAATAAAAACTATAAAACATTTAACCCTCGACATATTATCAACCGAGTAGTTGATATAAATGCAATGTTTATGGTTTCTCATCACTAACATCTGATGTATTGACATCATAGCTAGCAAAACATTTGAAATTTTAGATTTAATATTTCGGTCAAGTATATTTTTTTTTTAACGTCCAACATAAGAATCGCCGGGTACTCCGTATGCGGCACCCATTGGCCGAAAGGTAGCCCGTGGCAGCCCAACCTGCACGCATGGAGCCCCTAGCCCACCATGCCACCAGTTCCGGAGAAAACCCGACCCTGCACCCGCCCGAAGACACAACAATGCAAAGCCGGTAAATACATCACATGATTTCCTCATATGACAAACACTTACCATATAAACTTAAACCAAAAACAGTGATGCTTAATTCTTTTCAAGTTTGCCGCCAAAATCAGAAAGTTGACAACCACCATTTCCTTTTCTTTTCTCTTCGATTAACCGCTGATCTTTCGATTGATTACGATTACCTCCGCGTTTCCAAGTTTATACCGAATTGCATGTTTTTTCCTTTATCTCTATACCAAATTTCAGGCGGTAAGACAAGACAAACATATGATTTTCCCAGAGTAGGCTGCCTGCGTTTTTCCTCCTAATCCCCCAAAATTCGCAGATTTGCTTGATTTTCCCGGTTAAATGTTACCATCAACCGGTGGGTCTCACCCACCGGACCCAAATCCTACTCCAGTTACCTCCGCTCCAGGAGATTTCCCCCCATTACGACGAGTTTCCACTCGCTCATCTGGCGCCGCCAAAAACCTAGAACATCAAAAAGCACTGCCTGTCAAAATCGGAAACAACACTTTGAATCCCAGCAAAAACGCTCTCAAGTCTGGGAGATCTGATAGGAACCAGCAAACCCTATCAAATTTGAGTGATAATGACCTGCGACAATCTGAGGTACTTGATTTCGCCCCAAATCAGAACTTTTCAGGGGCTACGAGGGTGGAAAATGGTGTGGATTGGGCTTATTCAACCATGGCAGAAGAGAACTCGCCGACATGTGCTGCTCCGGGAACCAACATCTCTGTCTCGTTCGACCAAGCTATCCAGGCCATCAACCAAGGTAACCCTCTCACCAATTCCCCTTTAACCCCATCGAAATCTCCCTGTTTGGTTAATTCTAGTGCTGTAGAAATCCCCAAAACTGTTAAAAACCTGGACTCTACTTTTGAAGATGATAGTGTTAGTGTTGAGATGTGTGACACTGATAATGATGATGGGTGCCACGAACCACACAGGCCCCAAATTGACGATTATTGCCAGAAATCCCACCTGTCGGAAAACCCGGAGACTAATATTTTGAATGGTCATTCTGATGTCCCCACCTCTGCTGTGTTGGGTACACCGGCTGTTCCTGCAGCAGGTGCTTTTTCTGCTCAACACAATGCTTGGAAGCCAAACGGTAGAACAGGGATGTCTATTGCGGACCGAATTCGGAACAGTCAACAGGCTGCGAAAGTCCGTATTGAGTATTTTCCCCCTGTTGTTACCCCAGAAGGGAAAAGTAGAATCCTGATTTCTAGTGAAGACCTGAAAAAATCAGCTAAAGCCTACTCGTTACACTTATATGGGTACTTCCTGGGTACTTCTATGGACTACAATCGGGTAAACTATTGCTTGCAACGTGATTGGAGACGACATGATATAGCAGAGGTCTCTAAGAGCCCCTCGGGATTCTACTATTTCAAATTCAAAAGTGAACAAGGGCTAAATGCAGTCCTTGAAGGAGGCCCTTGGTTTGTTAACAAAGTGCCGTTGTTTGTTAAGAAATGGGTGCCGGGCCTATGCCTTGAAAAGGTAGAGCCGTCTACAATTCCCCTTTGGGTCACAGCCCATAATGTCCCTTTAGACCTCTGGACGGACACAGGAATCTGCAAGATTATGAGTGGCACGGGTATTCCTCTTTTAATGGACAGGGTCACAGAAGAAAGGTGTTCATCTCAAACTGGGAAGCTGGGATTTGCTAGGATGTTAGTGGATGTTCAAGCCCATATGAACCTACCTGACGAAATTGAGGTTGAATTTCCTGCAGCCCCAGGCACCCAACCACATATTGGGAAAATTAATGTGTCTTACCACTGGAAACCTTTAGTTTGCAGTCATTGTAGTGTGTTTGGGCACTCACTGAAGCAGTGCAAGAAAAAACCAAAAACAGATGATGAAACAGCGAACACAGTGACAACCCAACAGCCGAATGATAAGACAACCCCAGAGGAACCGAATTCACAGAAAGAAACAGAAGAGTTTACTGTAGTCACAAGAAAACAAAAGGGCAAGAAACGTAACTCCGCGGGAAAAACTATCCAAAGTGAAAACTATCAACTCAGATCCCAGGATAAAAGTGTTGAGGTTAAGAATTCGGGTAATAGTGCAACTACCAGTAGTGATCCCCAAGTCCAGCGACACATGAGTGAACTGCACCAGGCTTTTAAAGACCAGACTCATAACCCAGCCCAACAACCTCGTAGGCCAAAAGAAGTCATTCAGGTTACCCCAGCGCCCAACTCTCAAAAGAAAACCTCAGGGTACCGTTCAAAGGAAACACGAAACACCTCTAACCCCTCAGCCTCACACACCTCATCCCACCCAAAAAAGAACCTCCGTTCATCATCATCTACACCCCAACCCTCCAACCACACTTCCCCCACCCCTAACCCGGCTGTTGATAGACTGGAAGCTAACAAATTCTATGTTCTAAATGAGGAGTCAGTTGAGCTATTATTGAAGAACAAGGACCTTTCTGACCATATCATGTCTGAAACTGATAATAACGTTGGTCACCCATCAAGTTTCAGTGAGATGCAAGATTTGATGAATGAAGATGACCCACCAGACTACGGCATTACTGATGGACATAAGAGAGCTATTTTTGATAGGCTGGTTAAGTTTAAAACTGTAAAGGCAAGTGAGCAGCAAAACTGGGAACAAGGGCAGTGGGATTACTTCTGGGACTTATGTAAGCACCTTAACCTCAACCCTAATTTCGTGATTGAAGAGGTGGGTCTGGACAAGTCAGGAACGGCAAAACTCTTTACAAATCCAGCTGGGGAAGCTATTCAGAATACTTCAGAGACTTTGGTTACTTCAACCCCAAAAACGTTTTAAATGGTTTTAAAAATCACTGCTTGGAATATTCGGGGTATGTCAAATACGAAAAATCAAAATCAATTAAAAGAGCACATAGCTGTTGGTAATTATAATGTTTGTGGAGTGTTGGAAACTCAACTTTCCCGTAGCAAAATTTCGGGAGCTTGTAACAGGGTCTTTGGAGCTTGGCAATGGGACTCCAACTCCTCTGTCTGTACAGGAAGGTGTCGCATAGTTGTTGGTTGGGACCCCAATGTCGTGAACCTTATGATAGTTGACAGGCAACCGCAAGCTGTTCATTGCTTCATTGAACCGATCAATGGTCCGAGTGGTTTCTACTGCACGTTTGTCTATGCTCATCACAGGATGGTGCCAAGGAGAGATTGTTGGGAAGCCCTTACTATCCATAAAAATGTAGTTGGGAATAACCCGTGGCTCCTCTTGGGAGACTTCAACGCCATCATCGACCCTAGTGAACATTCTTTGGGTAGCTCTCGTGTTAATGACAGTATGACTGAAGCTAGGGATTGTTTCAACATGCTTGAAATTAACGATATTTGTATGTCTGGCTTACCATACACTTGGAACCAGAGTCCTGGAAAGCCGGGAGGGTTATTGAAGAAATTGGACCGTGCTATGTCCAATAGTCGTTTTATCACTACTTTCCCCCTTGCTCATGCAGTTTTCCTTCCCTTCCTCAAATCAGACCACAGTCCCATTGCTGTTCAGATCCCTGATGTTCCGAACCCGAAGCCCAAGCCTTTTAAATTCCCAAACTTCATTGTCCACAATAGTAACTTCCTCCCGTGTGTGAAAGGGGTGTGGGAGCTAAGTATTCCAGGCTGCTCCATGTTCTCCTTGGTCTCTAAGCTGAAATTAATAAAAAAGGAAATCCGTAAGCTTAACCACAATCAAGGGAACCTTTTCAAGAAGGTTGACAAGTTGAAGCGGGAACTAGAAACCATCCAGATGGCCATTGCTAGGGATCCCCATAATGAAGCTCTAAGAGAAGAAGAAGGCCACTATCTGCTGGCCTACAATGAAGCTGTCCGAGATGAAGAGTTGTTTCTCCAGCAAAAAGCCAAAGTGGCATGGTTAAAAGAAGGTGACCACAATACAAAGTACTTTCACAAAGTTGTCAAGGCCAACCTCAACCGGAATCGTATCCACTGTGTTGAGAATTTGCAGGGTGTTGTGGCTACTGGTCAGCAGGTGGCTAGTCATTTCGTTGATCATTTCAAGTCGGTCCTTGGGTCCTCCTCGGAGGTGGTGCCCTTATCTAATATTAGCAGCTTATTTCAAAAGAGAGTATCTACTGAGGATGCTCTTCAGTTGATCAGGGGGGTCACAGATGATGAAATAAAGCTTGCCATGTTTGACATAGATGACTCAAAAGCCCCTGGGCCTGATGGGTTTTCATCGAAATTTTTCAAAGCTGCTTGGGATGTGGTTAGTGAGGAGGTCTGTAAGGCAGTCAAAGACTTCTTCATAAATGGAAAGCTTCTCAAAGAGGTCAATGCTACTGTTTTAGCCTTGGTCCCCAAAATGGATACCCCCAAAAAAGTCTCGGACTTCAGACCTATAGCCTGCTGCAACGTTGTGTACAAGTGTATCAGTAAAGTCATCACTAATCGCATCAAAGGTGTTCTGGAGAAAATTGTTGATGAAAATCAAAGTGCTTTCATTCCGGGACGTCAAATCAGTGACAACATATTACTGACGCAGGAGTTAATGAGGAATTACCACCGTGCTGGCAGCCAGGCTAGATGTGCTTTTAAAATCGACATCCAGAAAGCTTATGATACGGTCGAATGGGAGTTTCTAAGAAATAGCCTAATTCACTTTGGCTTCCCTCATACCATGGTGAAATGGATCATGAACTGTGTCTGTTCTGCTTCTTTTACCATTGCAGTGAACGGTGACCATAATGGTTTCTTTAAAGGTAAACGTGGCCTTAGACAGGGGGACCCTATGTCCCCCTATCTGTTCACTCTTGTTATGGAAGTCCTAACTCTTATGATTAGGCGAAAAGTCCGACAAGATGCGTCGTTTAAATACCACTGGAAATGTAAAAAGGTTGGCCTTACCCACCTATGCTTTGCAGATGACCTCTTCCTTTTCTGCCATGGAGACAACCATTCAGTTAACACCCTGATGACAGCGCTTGATGAATTCAAAGAGGCCTCTGGTCTGATCCCTAGCATCCCCAAGAGCACCGTTTTTTTTAGCAATGTTGAACCGGAAGTTATGGAAGTGATTAATAGCCAAATTCAGTTCCGTGTTGGTGATCTCCCAGTCAAATACCTGGGGGTTCCTCTGATCTCTACCAGACTATACCATAAAGATTGTGTTCCGCTTATTGATAAAGTTAAACGCAAGATCCAAGATTGGAAAAACAAGTCCCTTTCGTTTGCAGGCCGGCTCCAGCTAATCAAATCTATCCTTAACTCTCTTCATGTTTTCTGGTCGTCTGTTTTCATCCTCCCGGTTTCAGTCTCGAAGGAATTGGAAAAACTGATGAGAGGCTTTCTCTGGTGCCATGGTGTTCTAAAAAGAGGAAAAGCAAAGGTGAAATGGAAAGATGTGTGTATCCCTATGCATCATGGTGGTCTTGGGTTAAAACTGCTTCGCACTTGGAACAATGCTCTTATTGCAAAGCACACCTGGAACATCATCTCGCGGAAAAACTCTTTATGGGTAAAATGGGTCCATACCTACAGGTTAATGAACAATAACTTCTGGGAATTTGATGCTAAAAATGATACATGTTGGGGGTGGAGGAAGATTCTGGAGTTGAGACCTCTTCTTAGGTCACACATCATTCATAAGATTGGAAATGGCAAGAACACCTCAGCCTGGTTCGACAATTGGCATCCGGCTGGTCCACTAAGCAATGTCCTAACCTATCGTCAGATGAGTGAACACCCTTTTACGAGACATACTACTGTTGATGAATTAACTCAAGATGGTGCTTGGAATTGGCCTGAAGACTGGCATATACGGTTTCCCACCATTGTTTCTACACATGGTATCTCGACAAACACATATGCTGAAGACAAGGTGGTCTGGAAGTCCAACAATGGGGAATTCATTGATTTCAGTGTGAGTGATGTTTGGTCGGACATCCAAGAGGTTGGAATGCCGGTCCCATGGATAAAACTAGTGTGGTTCAACCAAAACATTCCCCGTCATGCCTTCATTCTATGGCTTGCCTTGAAACGAAAGCTGCAAACCCATGACATTGTAAATAAATGGCAAGGTGCTTGTCCGCTAAGTTGTATCTTTTGTAAGAGCATGCCGGATAGTCATGATCACCTGTTCTTTGATTGCCCATTTCCTAAGACTGTTTGGAATGCCTTGAAACAGGTAACCAAATGGGGTTGCATCCCAGACAGCTGGAGTTTCATTGTTACGCACGTATGCTCCATGCCGCAAAATAATTCTATATGGAGTATAACCAACAGACTTGTCCTGAGTGCTGCAGTGTATTATATCTGGCAAGAACGTAACCGTCGATTTCATGAGAATGTGCGTCGTACCCCCGAGGAAGTTTATAATCTGATTCGCAATACAGTTAAACTCAGACTGTTGGGTCTTCCCATGGTCAAAACTGCTTATTCGGTTCAAGTTGCTCGTATATGGGACCTTCATGGTATCCAATGGACTCACCCTAATCCAAAAACGCCCTTCCCCAATGTGTAGCTGGTCCTCGGGTTTCTGTCACCTGTCAAGGAATTATAGTAGATGGTTTACTGTCATAAGCTCTGGGATAGTGATTGAGTTGGGCGGGCTAGAGAACCAAAACACACACTTGATGAAAATCCTCTTCCTTTTTCTTCTCTGCTTCTGCAGATTTAAAAGGGTGGGATGGGTTGTGGACTGGGTTGTGTTTCTGCTTTGGCTGTTTCGTTTCTGGTCTCGGGATGGGCTGGGTGTGTTGTACAAGATGGGTGGGCTCTTAATTATGATGGGTTGGGCTGGAGTTATAAGGGGGAGATGGGTAGTTAATCCTTGTAGCATTTCTGGAAGTCATCTGGTGGCCTATCTCTCTCTTTTCATTTGGTCTATAGGTAAGTGTTTTGTTTCCCTTTCTTCTCTAAACCTTAGGATGTTGGTCAGGGGTCTTTTGAGGAGTTTGATGGAGTGTTATGTGTCGGGGATCGACGTAAACCCGGGAGATATAAGGCGGGACTGGCAAGGGGGAATGTCATTTCGGTGTAGCCTCTTTTGTCTCCACAGCCCTATGCCAAATCCCATCTTAGGATTTAGAAACTTTTTTGGTCTTATTAACCTTTTGTGCAGGATGAGCTGGGTTATTCTCTGTAAAACTATGACCTCCTTTGACCGCCAAGTTATTCAAAGATTGATGCATCAGGCTCTTGGGAGGTGGCAGATGTGCATTGCTCTGACCTTTGAGAGCTGGAAGCATCAAATTTGGAATCTGTTTCGAAGGCTGGATCAATGGAAAAGAATCTTGCAGCTGTTGTTATATTTTGAATGCAGGGGTAAAATGGTAAAATGGCATGTCGTTATTGTGAAGACCCTCAGGAAAATGCCTATGATGCTGCTGGATCTCCCCGGCTTCATCAGCTATGAGAGCTGGGAGCATCACAGGGTTTGGGTGCGGATTGTGGGCTACTCTTACAGGGTTTATATGTTGGGTAGTTCAAGAAACCGGGGCACTTATAAAGGTAGAGACAAAAAATTACGAGTTGGTTGCTGGATGATTTTACTATTACTTGTCAGTGGTGGTATGATGTCCCGTGATCCCCTTAAATTTCAGCTATGGAGCCGAAAGTTAGTTGCTGTGCTTATTGATTGGAAAACCCAATATGTTAGTCATCAGGTTTGCCAAAAAAGTGCTGCGTTTTTCACTTACAGGCCCACATTTTTTGGCCCTTCGGTTATGAAAGGAAGGCTTTATTGGTTTCGGTTGGTGCTGGTTCCCTGGTTTTCTATAGTCATGAGATCCACAACATGCACTATGTCAAAAAGAAATGCTGGAAATAGTTATGCGGATTGGGATTTGCCTTGTGATATTGGGCGTGTTTATTTCTCTTGTAATTTGCATAGACTAGGGGGTCTTTTGTGTCATAGTATGCGGAATATTAGGTTCCTGCATGTCCCGAGGAAAGGTTGTATGATTTCTTATTTTTGGTCCCCAAAGCGTGTTTTGGGGATGATACGGGGGAATGCCCCCTAGATGGTGTAATCTTATTTTTTTGTGTTTTATAGTTTGCCGGGCTATGCCCTTTACCCAAAAAAAAAAAAAGAATGTAACCTTTTTTCCTGTCCTCATACATCATCGGCCACACCTTCTCTTTCTTTCGATTTCGGAAACTTCGCGGTTTCTAAACTCATGAACGGGTTATAAAAACAGGAATGAACCAATGTTATAAACAACCGCACAAGACCTTTCTCGACACTCTCACACACTCTGGAAAAATTTACACATCCCCGGAGTAATCGAAGTCCTTCGCCGGAGATTGAAGAAGGCATCGGAGAAGACAACCGGAACCGTGACGAAGCCACGATACGTTTCGCCACCCTCTCACCGTTGTTTCACTCGCGAGAACGATAACAAACACGTCGGAGAAAAACCCAGAAGTCACCGGAGAAACCGAGCTCGCCGGAAAGCATCGGGTGTTCACATTACGTTATTGGTATACTTTCCATCCATCTCATTTCTTTTTCTCTTTTTTTTCGAGTCATCATAGTAGTGACTTGTACAAATGATGATTAACAGTAATGGGTGTTTGTTTCTCGTTCATGTTTCTTGTTCGGTCGTTTATACACCAGGCCTTCAATCAATGCATTCAAAATTTCCAACTTCAATTCATAAAACTCACGGCCCAAATTAGTAATCTGAATTTTTTTTTTTAAAACCATTTATATCCGTCCATTCAAGTGGAACTAATTTGTAAACAAAGAAGATGACTGTTGTGTTGGTTTCTTACAAAATAAAATTCAAAACTTAACAAATATGTAGTAGTGTAGTGGTTGATGTTGTTTAAATAATCCAAAAGAAATTAACTAACAGATTTCTTTTTTTCTATAATTCCAATGGGGACTACTAAATGTACCCCCTCTTGTTACTTTTTATACCCCCTTTCTATAAAATCATATTTAAACTTGTCATATTTACCCCCTAATCAAGTCATATTTTTTTTAAAAGGATTCTTTTTTGTTACAAAACAAATTCAAAAGTGTAAAAATATATTATAGACGTTTTTTTAAGTTGTTTATTTTTTTATGTTTATTTAAAAAACCATATTTTTTCAAAAAAAGTTTCAGATATTTTTTACACTTTCTCAAATAGTATTTTGATTATGTTTTCTTTTATTGAACGTCTTTACAAATTACTAATAACGTTTTTCATATAAAAACAATAATAAAAAAGTTTTGAATTTTATTTTTGAAAATGTCTACATTATATTTTTTTCCTAGTCTAGTTTGTATTTTAAATGTCTTATATTTATTATTTTTAATATTTTAAAATGTTTTTTTTTTTATTTTGGAACGACTAAAATGTTTTTTTTATTTTGGAACGACTTAAAGTGGGTATCTGATGCGTGGTCGAAAACCGATGATTATTCGTAATTAAGTTTATGCTTTTACATGACTTTTGGTTTCGAATGACCTACTTTTGATTACAAAAGAATCCACATATATTTTCGAAATCAACCAGTTTAATATATTTTTTAAATGAAGAAGAGAAAAATATTTGTGAATCAACCCTATCCATTTGTTTTGCTTTAGAAAAGTGTTTACTTCGATCCAAGTTTTAAGGTGGTTTTAACTTGTTTATAACATACTCTTTACATTAATTAAATTTGAATTTATATAGATTGTTAATTTATAGTTTGATAAAATAATTTTAGTACCTATTGTTTATTTGTTCACTTACATAGATGGTTTGAATGATTAATATGTGCTAGGGCTATGAACGCTATTTAAAAAAAAAATACTTTTTTAATAAATAAAAATTGTTAATTATTTAATAAACACATCTAAAGTTTTAAAAAAAATATAAAAGTAAGACCTTTAAAATACAAACTAGACGAGGAAAAAACATAATATAGACTTTTTTCAAAAAGAAAGTTCAAATTTTTTTTTATTATTTTTATAAGAAAAAAAATGTTATTATTTATTTGTAAAGATGTTCAATAAAAAACCATAATCAAAATACTATTTGAGAAAGTGTCTTTAGAAACAATATATAAAATTTTTTTAAAAATATGATTTAAATGAAAATTAAATATTAAATATTAAAAAAAAACGTCTGCAATTTTTTTTACACTTTTGAATTTGTTTTGTAACAAAAGAATATTTTTTTAAAGTGATTATTTGTGTAGGGGGTAAATATTACAAGTTTTAATGTTATTTTATGGTAAGGGGGTATAAAAAGTAATAAGAGGGGGTATGTTTAGCCTACCCCATTCCAATTCACCTACTTTTAGAACTTAATTTTTATTTTAATATATAAATATTAACAATTTATTTCTGTTATAACATTAAATGATGGAAAAATATAATAACTAAATACTTAAAATTGTAAACCATAAATATTATGAATTGTATTTAACCTACAAATATTAACGAGATTGTTATGTGATATTTTGAATATATAGGATAACCGTTTCGTTCGTTCGGTTTCTCAATCCTTACTCGTGCGTTATGTTACAAGGAATCACAAACGCAACCATTGTGAGTAGATCTTACTTCTTCCCTTTTTTTGTCACTTTAACTTTTTGGGGTGTATCATGTGTCACGTGTTCATAAGTGTTTCATATTATTTTCCCAATATGCAAACTTAAATGTCATATGCAAACTTAAATGTCATATGTGTCACGTGTTCATAAGTGTTTCACATTGTTTCGCTATCTTTTTCACATACATGTATTACGTGTTTACTGCTTTGTGTCGCGGTTTCTCTGTTTCGCGTGGATCCACCACCGGTTGACCGGTTCCCCCACGGCCATGGGGCGAACTCGGTATCACCATCATTGTTTCATGGTTTCGCTTTTCACCTCTCGGGGCTTGAATCGCATCATTTGTTTCACTGATTATTGTTCATTATGTCTTGTTACATTACTTGTTGATGTGGATTGATTGATGAATTATTTATTGATGTCACTATTACATTTAATATTGCATGTTTCATAATTTTTATTAAATAAAACCAACTAATCTTTTAAGGTTAAATAAAAACAAATAAAGATCTACTCGCCAACTTTTGTTGACCCAAAAACCATTTTTACACATGATACAGGTGAACAGGTACGAAGAGAAGATTGGACGTAGGATGGGCCTTAGTTAACAAGAAACGGATTAGTGTAGTTTATTTATGTCTCGCGTTTGTAATTGTTTATTTGAATAAATTGTTTCGTGAAACATTTGTTATGAATAAATTATTATTTAAAACACGCAATAGCAAGTCATAAGCTCTCGAGTTAACCCGATCATGCCCCGATCACCTTTTTCGCTGCGGGTCAGGGTGTGACATTCTCGACGAAACAATCCATTTGAATATTTTTATCTTCGATTATCCTTAAGCGCAATAACGTCTGCTTTGTCAACTGAAGATCCCTTACCACATTACTCCATCCGTCAGTGATAACAGATTCCCCGCTTACACTTCTCAAAGAAACTGGCCAACTTCTTCGACTTTCATGATGTATCATTAATTTAGTTCTTTGCCAATAATCACCATATACACTCTTAATAAAGTCAATTGGCAGCACATGTGGTTAAATTTATGTTTTAGATCGTATGTAACACAATTTATATATACTTTTTTTGTAACATTTGTAGCATACCAGTTTTAATGAGGATTGCTCATCTAACACAGCTACGCATGACGAACTCATTTTTATATACCTGTAAGATAGCAACAACTGTTATAAACATTTAGTATTTATTCAACTTGAATGCATGTTTATAGCAATAACAAAATTACGTCTTAAGCAACACTGGATACACACTTTTTTATAATTATGCATTTATAGCATAAAATCTGTCTATGTAGACTTTAAACAATAACAAAGGAACTGTTATCAGATCAATTTGATTACAAGTAAATAAATACTCAATTTAGTTGATCGATTTATAACAACATACCTCTTTTTTTTAGTGTTGAATCTTATTGTATACATATATTCTCATAGATAAGGAAAAATAAAAGTATATGACATCAATGTAATCCTATTTCAATATAAATCAACAAAAAATATTCTCAATCTTAAATTTTATGTGATACTGATAACCTATTCAATCATCCAAATAACAATGTTAACCAAGAAATTCTATTTTTTCACAAGAAGATCCACAAAATATATCAACCAAATAACATTATTAACCGAAATTCTATACTTTCAAACACATGCAATACAATCTAATCCCTCATAGATACACATAACATACACAACATTCAATTTTATAAAAACCTAAAACCCGATTTCATGTCTAAATTTTCAATAATAGCCGGAAACACACACCTTATGAGTCAACAAAAAATATGCTCAATCTTAAGTTTTATTTGATACTTATAAGCTATTCAATCATCTAAATAACAATCTTAACCAAGAAATTCTATTTTTCACAAAAAGATCCACAAAATATATCAACCAAATCACATAATTAACCGAAATTCTATACTTTTAAACACATGCAATAGAATCTAATCCCTCTTAGATACACATAACATAAACAACATTCAATTTCATGAAAACCTAAAACCCTATTTCACGTCTAATTTTTCAATAATCGCCGGAAACAAGTCGGTAAAGTTACTCAAAGGGAAGATTGCGGTTCAAGTGATCGGAAAATAAGTGTGTAAATCAAACCGTGAAATGCTGTTAAAATGATCGGAAATTAAGTCGGTAAAGTAACTTTACCAATTTCTTCAACCGTCGATTGTAAATTTCTTGAGCTTTGTGATTGAAGATGATATGAACGTTGAAGTAAGTTGAGTTGATATGTTATAATTGTATTAGATTTTATAATATTTAAATATATATTGATCTTTTTATTTGCTATATCCGTTTGTTTAAGTATATTACATTAACTTATTTTTTCCCATTATTTATTTCAATATTTTACATAAATAGATATCGGCTTTTTTGTTTACCTTTTATTGAACGTTTAATACTTTAAATCAAGAATTTTTCAATATATTTACAAGTATAGTAATGAATAAAAATGAATATACTCTAATGAAAGTATTACGATTTGTTATATTTTTCAGTACATTCATTAGGAAAATCTTTGAGTATGTGATGTGCGCAAAATGCAACATATAAATTACATCAAATGTGGCATTAAACTAACCCTTTTTTAGTACTAATGTTGGAAAAAATGTGTTTTTGTCTTCCTTTTGTATTTTCAGGATTAAATGAGCTCAAATGAACAAAAGAAGCAAAAAGGCAGCTAAATCTAACATAAACACAAGAAAAGGAATAAACGTGGCATGCTCGACCCCTCGACAGCATCTTCCCAAGCAAAACAAGAGAACAGAAGGTTGAAAACGCCCCATGCTCAATGAGCACGGGGGCGTGCCCAAGTGTTTGCAGAAAAGACAAAGCTGTAGAAGCTTCTATCACCCACCACGGGGGCGTGCCCAGCGGACACGGGGCCGTGGTCAACTCTAAGATTCGCAGAATCTGAGGAAATCTTGATAGTACAGATATTCTTCTGCATACGGGGTCGTGCCCAGCGGACACGGGGGCGTGCTCAACTAATGCCGACAAACTGCAATTAATGAAGAAAGAGAAGATGGGTGGACACGGGGCCGTGTCCGGGCTTCTGTGCAGGCTACAAATAGGGGTGCTTGGCTCATTTGCAAACCATCCCTTGGCAAACCACCTCTCTCACACTTCACCCACCCACCACCACCATCACAACCCACATCCATCATCCATCATAGAGTGTGTGAGTAGTCTCGGGATCCAAGATTGATCATAAGAGTTCTTGACAATCAAAGACCATGATTGCCTAAGTCTCTTACATCACTTGGTGAAGACAAGTGTCTAGTGTAATACTTTTTATTTTTAATCTTTTCGCACTTTTTATTTGGTTATGTATTAATGACTTTAATAACTAGTTTCTTATGTTGAAGGTGAGTCTTTCTTATCGTTTGTCCGTGGTGTCTTGGCATTATTTTACTGTCTATATAAAACAAAATATTTTCACCATTCATATCTCCACGGTCTATATGGAGGTATGTTGGCTACCTGGTCGGGGGTTAAGGGGACGGTTTGGTAAGAGTCTTGCCTTGTTCAGTGTATAGATCCTGCAAGGACCTGGGTCAACTTTAGTAGGACCTCCTTCAATACCCACTGGTATTGGATGGCGGGGGTCCGAACTCCTTGACCCCCTCATATGTAAACTACTATTAAAAATTTAACCCGCTACTTAGGACTGTATCCCTGCTAACTCAGACTACTTAGCCGAGGGTAACGTCACCTCCAGAAGAGGGGCCTACCACAATATGCATTAATAACTTAATTAATTATCTTTCAATAATCCAACCCTTTAGGATTGTATCCTTGCTGACTCAAACTACTGGGTTGAGGGTAACGTCACCTTCAGAAGAGGGGCCTACTACAATAACTAAGATAATCTCTTAAAAAGTGCAAAAGTGCGGAAATAATCAAAGGTTACACTAAACACGAGTCGGATCCAAGTGATTCATCTTGTCTATCTGTTTTTATTTTTATTTTATTTTTCATCATTTTAGTTGGTTTTATTTTTCTAGTTTAAAAACATTTTTCTAAACTTCAGATTTGATTAGACGTTGAGGATAAACCATTATTAAAAGCTCTTGTGTCCTTGGACGACCTCGGTATCTTAGCAACACTATACTACGCTAACGATGGCTGCACTTGCCCATATGTGTGTTTAGTGTTAGTAAATATCGTGTTTTATAAATTTAAAACTTGGCTAAAAAGTGTTAAAGGGCTTAAAATATACATTAAAAATTATACGACACACTCATCGGTATGCATTATCTATAACTAAACTAATTATATATTCTAGTGAAAGTATTATGATTTGTTATATCTATTACAATGATTTTTGTTATTTACTATAAGCTTTTTTAAATCGGTTAAATTTTTATTACACATTTTGCATAAATTTTTATTTTTTTGGCCAATATTCAGTTGAATAATAATTTACATAAATAGTTATAAGAACTTTTGATTCTATTGTATTTTTAAGAATAATTTATCAATTTTCTCTTATAAATACATACTATAAATTTTTTCTTTCATTGTATGTGTTGCAAGTACTATTCAATTGTTAGTCTTCTTTCTGAATTTTCGTGTTTGGGTTAACATGTATCGTCATGGTCCGTATTTTATCATAACTATACTTGATCCGCTATCCCTTCAACAGGTACATACTTTTCCGTATTATTTTTTTTAAACTAATGATTCGTATTGTTTTATCTTTTATTCGAAAGAAATTTTCCTTTCCATTTTTTGGTTTTCGGGCTATACCTATATGTATGAGTAGATTTATATGGATGAATAAGTTAGAATCTTCAACTGTTAGTCTTAAATTTGATGAAACGCATTCATGGCCTGTTGTTATCAAATTAATAGAAGATGTATTCTACTTTACCGATGGATGGTGTGAGGTTTTAAACTACTTTGGCCATGAATCTTTCTTCATGATTTTCAACTATCTTGGTGATCGTACTTTCAAGTTCAAGCTCTTCTTTCATGATCCAAATAAAGAGTATGGACAATCGTCTTGTAAAATTATTCAAAATCCTTTACAAAGTCCAACGGTACGTAATTTTATTATAGATTTTAATTTTTTATTTTTTGTTATTACGGTTTATTTAAGAAACATAATAAATTTGTAATAATTATTTTTTTACAGGTTCTACCAAATACTTTTATTTCAGAACATTATGATTATCGTTTACCGGATAACATGGTTATACTTAATGTATCCGAGAATCATCAATGGGAAGTCCGTATTAGAAAGATTGGTCCAAATTATTGTTTTGCTGATGGTTGGTTTAAATTTATTGAAGATCTAAGGTTAAATCCTGGGGATATTCTGTGTTTTCAAATAAAGGACGTGAAACATTTTAATATTATCATATTCAATAAACATGGTCGTCAAGTTTTGTTAAACAACACTCCTTTGATTGAGCAAGAATATGAACATATTAGCAATGTGGAAGGTTATCGACAAGTTAGTGACGATCCTAACTATCCTTTTTTTGCACTGACAGTAACTCATCAATTGGTATTATACTATCGTGTTTTATGTTTATTTTTTTTAGTGTTTTTCATTTAATAACATTTACATATTTTTAACGTTCTTACAAAATGTAGATTCTTCCCAAGTTAATTACTGACTTAAGTGGTTTAAATAAGTTTTCTGAACTAAAGATCAAAGTTGTTAAAGGAAATACTTGGTTTAAGAATCTTTGTACACACAATATTGATGGTGAAAGAAGGTTTGTCAATCAATTTATTATCTTAGTTAATATTTATCTTTTACCCTATTTGTATATGTATTACTAACAATTTTTTTCATATTTTATCTACCATAGGTACGGTGTTGTTGGATGGCATGATATACTTCACGCTGAATATATTTCCTTAGGTGACGATTGTTTTTTCAACTAGTCTAAAACGAATTCAAGGTTATTGGTTACGAAACTCTAGCAAGCAGAAGTGTTACAGTAATAGAGTTTCAGTTTATATTGAAAACCCGAAAAATATATATCTTACATTTACTTTTAGATCCCCCTTTATTTACGTTTGTAGTACAATGCGTTTGTTTTTTTAGTATTTTAAATTCAGATTGCCATTATAATTTTATCCGTATAGTCCGTTTAAGATAAGTAACATAAATCTTTTCTATCAGAAGTATAAATTTTCATCACCGTGAAATTCATGGGTATTAGCACTAGTCTCCTATATATACTAAATGTTGTTAACTTGGAGTTCACGCAAAGAATTGTCTGGCCTTTTGAAATTGAGCCACGTATTCTGTCTTTTAATTCCTTTCATCCACGTAGTGACTTGCATTCTACATATGCATGTTTTTCAATTTTTCATAACTTATTTTTTTCTTTTTAATTATTATAATTTTATTATTTTATATATTATAATTAATTCAGTTGCTTCACTTATTTGATGCGTATAACTTCTAAAATATGACGTTTTATAAAACAGTGAATATGTCATTAGAACGGGAATATCTGTATCTACATTTTGAACCAAGTTTCATTAAAAACGGAGTAGGTTCAAATATAATATATTTTTTTATAATTTAATTATTAAAGGAAAAATTACAAGTGTTGTCCTTTATCTTTATACCACTTTTTAGGTGGTATCCTTTTTAACGAATGTTGACAGATGGTGTCCTTTACTAGGTATTTTATTGCAAGTTTAGTCCTTTACACCTAACCCAGTTAATTGTTGACAATTGGTGTCCTTTACTAGGTATTTTGTTGCAAGTTTAGTCCTTTACCTAGGTATTTTGTTGCAAGTTTAGTCCTTTACACCTAACAATTAATAGGTTTTTTAACTGGGTTGGGTGTAAAGGACTAAACTTGCAACAAAATACCTAGTAAAGGACACCGCCTGTCAACATTCATTAAAAAGGACACCGCCTGAAAAGTGGTATAAAGATAAAAGACAAAACTTGTAATTTTTCCATTATTAAATGGTTGCTACGTTTGTCTAAATACTTCATATTTTTAACCGTCAACTTACCCGTAATATGCCTGCTTGATAATACAAGTTTTATATCTTTATTTTAAATAAAAAACTTTGGAAATGTTACATCCTCCCCACCTTGTTTTAAATCTCGTCCTCGAGATTCCCTGAAATATGGATGAATACTTTTAGTTGGTTACTGATCCTAGTTCCTAGGTATATTCTGGTTCTTGCTTTGATTTCCACTTTACTTTGACCAGAACTATTCTCTATGCTTTGAGATTCTTATCTTCTCAAGGATTTTTTTTAATGAAGGTAAAATTACTGTCATTAGTGTAAGTTTTTAGATGTTTTGTGTTTTAGCACAACTTTTAGTTACAGGTTTCCTAATGTGTTAATAATTGCAAGGGGAATTCTTATATTCTCGATGGCGTCCCAACTTATAGGTCTCCCGTCATTCATCTTGTCACACGAATTACGAGACGGATGATCAAACGAAATAATGTTTGATATCGGAATTATAGATCGATGTATACGAGAGATTCCTGATAAATAAATCTAAAATTATCAGTGACACACCTGTTCGTGATTTATCCTTAATTGTCAATCATTATGGTCTTTGGATTTCCTCGTAGATATACATATCTATATAATCATATATATTATATACTGTAATATACACACCATTCATAAGGTCAATATATTTGACAGGTTCATCTTTCCAAAACAGGTCAAGCATCAAGTCATGGTACTATTTAGGGAATTCCATAACATATACCTCATCTTACCCGGTTCACCGGAGAGGTACCCCCATCTTATCCGGACAAACTGAAGAGTCTACTACACCATACCAGTCTTGCCGGAGAGGTAATCATTATTGTATTTCCCATAAATAGATTTTCTCAAATCATGATTTTAAAAATTCATCATTTATTATGGCTTGTATCAAGAAATAAGGAAATTAGTATTCTCATGATGGATCATATTCTAGAACCGAGTAGTACCAATAAACAAGAAATAACAGTGGCCAGGTGTTATTGCTTATTTATCATACTTGCACTCTTCTAGTCATTATCCTCATGGGATACCAATAACTATCACACTTTATCTACGCAAGTAATTAGCTTATCTCGAAGCTTATACTAAAGCATTGTTCTTAGGTTCAAGTCTAAATACTATCCTAAGTGTTACCAATAAATATTTATATCATAACTCTTTTGTTCAAGCATAAGTATTATGGTTGAGACTTTTTTTTTTTTTTGCAAAATAGGGTTTTAACAATTATATCATTGTCTCCATTGATAATATGGTTAAATTCGATGTAATGTGTATGATTACAGCTAACTTTATTTTTGCTTATATATTATTAGATTCCGTTGCAAGAAATATTTTATTGAGACATATGACATTTTCAAACATAACACATTTCATGACTCATTATAATGACTTTTATGTTTTCATATGAATCACCAGTGATATTTTCTTTTATGTTTATCTTAGAAGATATTTGATTATTATATTGTGTATACCATCAAGAAATTCTATTATATATACGCATATATGTGAATATTTATTATTTAGAAACATCAAAATTGCAAATCTCTTGTTTATATATATATACATACATATATAATACTAATTCGTTTTGTAATATCTTTAATTTATAAAAATCCAACTATATAAACGATGGCACTAATCACCAAGCTTATTCCCATAACTTTATTTATCCTTTTATAATAATAAAATAGTAATAGTTTATTGAAATAAACTTTTGTTAAATGTATCGAACATAATATTTTGGAATTTAAAAGATGGATAAATAAAAGTTTAAAGAAACAAATTAATCAAAATATAGACTTTCTGGATTCATGGAAACAGTTTCATTTTTAACTAGTGGGTTGAACCATATTGGTTTAAAATATTAAAACTTAACTCTCAATTTATTGTATATTATATAATTTATTCAAAGGAGTATTATAGTAAGTAATACAGAAATATATGTGACAACCCGAGCTTCCAAGGTTAGTAATGTTTAATCTTGCGATTCTAACTTCCCGTTATCTATTCCTTCTTCAATGTGTTAAATGTTCTGTGCGGGTATAACTCCGTTAAGCTTAAATTTCATCGAACGACAACTCGGGTAAATAATATATACTTGTGAATGTGGGCCACATTTGTCACATGTATCATTGGGCCGCCACCATATTCATATATATATATAGAACTCGGCCCAATTCCTTGACCTGCTTCTATATGTTTGATGCTTTGATATTTCGGCCCAATTTGCTAGCCTTAAACTGTTTGGCCCAATCCCTTTCCTTATTATACATCAAGTCCATTTATACAACAAGCATTTACTTGGGCTTGAGCCCATTATCGGCTAAAGTATAGAACCGCCCTAAAACATGCATTATTATGTATACGTACTAAGGTTGTTGATTAAATGATAAACTCACAAACCCTACCCCTCTTCCCTGGTTTGCGACGGACATAGGAGACCCCCCCCCCCCCCCTGTTCGAGATAACATCTTAAGCAATCCGGTTTCTGGTTAGTGGTTCTCACCTATTGATTTTCATATTTGTGTAATAGTGAATGATTAAATGGTATTGATATGTGTTTTTTATTAACAAAAGTGGTTTTGTATGTGCTATAAAAACATGAGTGATGATATTGATCTCGTGAGTTTAAACGACCGTATGATTGAATCAGTTGGGATGTTAAGTATGTTATTTGTTTACATGATAATAGATGTTTAGGTAATGATGATAGGCTGATGATAAATACAAGATTCGGTGGTTGTAACCAATTGTTTAGGCTGATTTGGGTTGGCATAGGGCGATCTGGTAACGAGAGGTCCGGGCTCGAGTCGTTTGGGAGGTTGTAGTACTAATAAATTACCAATAAGAATTAAATGGGTGTATGGATGTTCATGCTAATCAGACCTGTATATTGATTAATTGGATTGTGCTAATGGGTATTGGGTTTCCTGGGTATGTGTATAACTTAGTCCAAAGGGACTTATTTTGGAACGTGCATGGGAGGCCAGCAGTGGCGGATCCAGGAATTTTTTCCAAGGGGTTCACTTTTCTAAGTGTCCGAACATAAAAAAAAATACAGAACGGTTCGACGATTCGGGTCGGGTAAAGTTCATAACATAATAAAAATACGATACAAGAATGAAAAAAACATCGTCATGATAAATTTAAAAACACGAAACATAAATAAGATAGTCTTTACGAATAAAATAAAAAGCATACCTAAAGTTGTTCCCTACGAGGTTTCATCTTTTGAAAACGTTGCATTACATTCTCGATAGAAACTTGTTGTAAAAACTCTCTTTCAACGTAGCAAATGCAAGAATCGTTCATGTACCCATCACCCATCCTATTACGTAATTATGTCTTTACATGCTTCCTTGAAGAAAAACTTCTTTCAACGCTTGCCGTTGCAACCGGTAAAACTAGTGACAACTTCATTAATCGATAAACCAATTGATAATCAATGTTTTTTCTTGTTTCCACCATCTTTTTGGCAAGATCACTTATCCCATTCAAGTTGTTAAACTGACTATCTTTTTTCACATTACAAATGTAGTGGCCGAGTTCATCAATAAGATCGTCTTTTTCATCAAAAGTAAAATCACGCGGATACATCTCGGCCAACTTTAACAAATTTAATTTATTAAAGGAACTAAAATTATGACATGGGCTCAAGGAACTCATACATGTAAGCAAGTCGGTGGTTACCTCGTTAAAACGGTTTCCAAGCACTTGAATTTGCATATTGAGAACCGTGTTGAAATTATTAACCACAAAATGGTGACGATTGGTGATGTTGGTCTTTTTTCTTCTATTTTTCGGGTGAACATACTCGTCTTCCATGTTAATCATCTCAATATCATACTTTTCACAAAAGCATGTGACATCTTTCAAAAGTGAGTCAAAGCCTTCAAGTCGATACCTTTGTAATTCTTCTTTGGTTGATCTAACTAGTTCAACCGCATTTATAATATCTTGATTCTTTCTTTGAAGAGCGACACACAATAAATTAGTAACTCCCAAAATATGCTTCATCAAATGTAAATAAAATACAAACTTATAACTTTTCACTTATAACTGAAGTCCATAGGCTTGTGCTTTGTGAATATCATCCCATGCCGAAGTTTCTATATATTCAAGCACGTCAAGAACACAAGGATATAAAGTAAGCAAACGAAGAAGTTTTTTGTCGTGAGAACTCCAACGATTATCTCCGGCTCTTGCAATTGACATTTCTTGATTCCCTGGCTCTTGCAACCTTTCTCTTTGACTTTCTCTTAGCAAATCTATTCGTTTGCAAGATGCACCAACAATATTGGTCAACTTTGATATTTCTTCAAAAAACTTGAAAATTTCAAGATGCTTATTTGCAAGGGCCACAACAACAAGTTGAAGTTGGTGAGCAAAGCAATGAACAAAAATATGCCGAAGAATTTTCTTTCAAAATCAAAGTTTTTAAACCATTAAACTCACCAGACATGTTGCTTGCGCCGTCATATCCTTGGCCTCTAACCCTACCCAAACTCAAATTGTAGTGAGCAAACAATTCATCAATTGCAGATTTAAGAGATAAAGCGGCTGTTTCCTTAACATGAACAAGACCGATAAAACGCTCCTTCACAAATCCTAATTTATCTACATACCTCAAAACCACAGCCATTTGTTCCTTTTTAGAAATATCTCTTGATTCATCAACTAATATAGAAAAGACATCATCACCAAGTTCTTCAAATATCTTCTTTAACACTTCTTCTTCAAATCAATTGCAAATATCTTTTTGTATTGACGGAGCTGTCATTTGGTTATTACCGGGAGCATTACCTAGTATAACCTTACGAATTGCTTCATTCATTTGTCCGAACAATTTCAAAAACTCTATGAAATGTCCTCTATATAAGGATTCTTCAGACTCGTCGTGACCCCGAAAAGGTAACCCACCATTTAACAATCCTTGAGCAATCATAACCGAAGCACTTAATCGCATTCTATATTCTTTTCTTTCATTCTGAGAAAAATTTCCATTACACGCAAGTATAGATTGAGATTCTTTAAGTAAGTCTTCCCCTTTTTCAACGGCTCTTTTGTGAAAAGTATTATTGCCTTTACCAACATGCTCATTTAATTTTTTGTCTTCCTTGTGCCAACATCTTACCTCTTCACTCACAAATGCATCATTTTGTCCACTTTCATGAAACAAGTAACAATATAAGCAATACACTTTATCTGTTTTGACACTATATTCCAACCAATTTCCATGCTTTTCTGTGTACCATTTCGGATTAAAACGCCTTAACTTATCACCATTACCGACTTGGGTTTGTGGAAAATCATCTTTTTTCCCTTGCGGTTGACATGGACCTCTAAGCAAATATGTCCGTCTAATTTCATCTTTTTGACTAGGGTGATAAGATGAAATTGGTTTCCTCTTGGAAGGATCCCATGGAAGATTATCCATATCGATTTTCAATGGTTTACCATTTGAAGATGATGATTCAACATTTGATGGTTGTCTTTGGAAAAAACTTGGAATTCCCCTTTGCATACTACCTAAATATCAAACACAAGTTTCAAAAGATTACAAATTTACCTAAATATCAAACAAAAGTTTCAAATTTCAAAAGATTACAAATATTATAGCATTAGAAAGCTCATTTACCCAAAAAAAAAACTAACAATAACACAATGAAATTAAGAAAATCGTATGCATAAAAGAATATTCCTTACAATAAAAAATTCACAATCACATAATCATATCATTATTCTATAACAGTGGCTACCAACTAGAAGATTTAACAATTTACAATTCCACTATAATGTAAAATTTACAAAATATAGGGTTTAGTTAGCACTTACCAAGTATCAAAATCGGTCAAAAAACTGAGAGAGGCGGAGAAGACGGTGGCTCTGTTGTCCGGCGAGGGCTGTGGCGGGGCTGGAAGGAGAGTGGAGACAAGGGCTGAAGAGTGAAGACGGTGGGTCGGTGGCTCTGTGGACTGCGGTGCTAGAGCGTGTTTTGAGTTTTTGTTTTGGTAAAGAAAGGAGCAAAGACTAAAGACATAACTAAAGTTAACCCTAGATGTAATTTGTTTTTAAATTAAAAAAAAAAAGAAGAAAAAACGCAAAAAAAGGGGGAAACGAGTTTAAATGGTTTCGAACTTGAGACCTGTTATTAAGAAGCGCGCACAGTTACCACTACACCAGTCTACAGATTTGTTTATAAGGTTCACCTACAAAATATTAAGGGGTTCCTTCTGAATTTTGTATATAGCTTAACACTATAAATTACAAACCAAACGGGTCAGTTCCCGGGAACCCCCCCGGAGAAGTGTAGATCCGCCCCTGGAGGCCAGCCGCATAACTGGCTGGGCCGGTAATTAATGGGCCTGTTAAGTCAGTGGGCCAATACAACTTAATAATTGTGCATGTTACAATTTGTTGACAGGTTAGGCCGGCTGGGGTTGGATCAAATTGTTATTTAAATGCTCAGTAGTTAATCAATGTTTGTAGAATGTGGAACTAGGGTGTGAATTATGGTATGAAAATTGTTATGGGAACAGTATGTGAATAGTTTAAATGACATGAGTGACAATGCTTTCATGAGACATGGACAACATTAATTAACTGATGCTACTGGTACTACTTGTCAAATATTAAGTGCACTATTTGTGAAGCATGTGGCCTGAGTAAATGTGGAACTGATTGTTATGTGTAATAACATAGGGCTTAGTTGACCACTGTTGTTATACGTGTAATTAATTCTTACCGAGCAAACCAAAGGTGAGTTCACTGCTATTTTTCAAGCATGCTTCCCGGGGAGGGATATCGGGTAACGTTTCGGGGAGGAATGTCAGGTTATTGGGATGTTTGTTATTATTACTCAGTTTCTATCACATAAGACCCCTTACATCTACCGACAGTTGCCGGGGAGGCAACGAGGTTATTAGTTGATAGCGCTATTAGGTTTAGCACCCTCACACCGTACCGGGGAGGACGGGCGTGAACTAATTTCCTTAAAGCATGACCAATGTTTTGATAGAGACATTGGGGTTGGGCAAATACATCTTGTAGCCATTGCGGTAATCGAGTTAATAACAACATCAAATCAAATTGTTAAACTGTTTTATACATATATCTGGTAACTAAACTTGTTAACAAAACTTTGAACTCACCAGCGTCGTCTGATACACTTGTTTGTATGCTTGTAGGTCTTAGATGTCTTGCATTGGAACTTGCTGTCTGGAGTAGCTGGAGTGGTCATGGGTCGATTGGAGAGATTCATGTTATTGATTTCTTGATACTATATATTGGTTTGAAATTGTTTAACTTTGGTTTGTCATTTGCTTCCGCTGAACATGTTGGTTTTCATTTAAACTCGTTGATGGTATTTTACATTAATAATTAAGGATTTTATTTTGAAACTTGTACGCGTTCAATGTAATTAATGGCTCGTTATTGGTATGTCACACGCCTAACAGGGACTTTCCCTAGGTGGTATTTTGGGGGTGTGACAATATACATGTATATCTTAAACAATAATAATAGTAATTTGTTTAGAGACATTATAATATTAACATTGTAATTGATCTTTAAATAAAACTACATAACAGACAAGTGTATTAAACATTCATTTGAGTCAATTATTTTTATGTGAGGCATCCATTTTAATTCTAGCTTGAAAATAAAACAATAACTAGAACGTTTAGGGAAATTTTAATATGCCAGGTAAAATAAATAAATAAATAAGTAAATAGAATACTAAATTATTAATTTAAGTCAAGTAAGAAAAGGGGTTTTCATGTTGTAATATCTTTTACTTTTAAAATTAATTATTTACTCTCTTTTATATATACCGATTGTACGAACCATCAGACCATCTTTTCTCTTCTTTTATAATACATCATAAAATAAAAATTACTACTTCTTTTAAATATAGTATTCTAAATGATAGAGAATAAAAACATGACTATTTATATATGATTATATTAATATATAGAATAATCTATTGAACATACACTTTCTCTAAAGTATGTTATAGGTTTAAATGTATATAATTTTACATGTATCCTACGTAAAATAAATTTTTAGTTTACATTATATGCATGTATAAAACTATAAAGTATATAAACAATATTTAAATGTATATATATTATAAATAAAATAGAAGGCAACTTTTTACTAAAAATAAAACTAACTAGCATTAAGTACCCCCGCGTTGCGGCGGGGGCGAGCACTGATGCCACACTACTGCTAACGACCATCGACACTGAAGTTTAATGCGAAGAAATTAAACCGAAACGTAAAAACATAGAATAAAATAACTAAGTTGATCTAGGAATCGCGCGTTACGATGAACCCACGTCTATTTTTTCCCGTTTGACAGGTTCATCGTAATCTATATATAATATATATTATTACCACTATACAAACCATAATGCATACATTACAACAACCATTGCATCAATATGTTGCAAATTATACTTATACAAGATTTTGACTAAATTAATTAGATTATTATAATTATAAATAATAATAACTTACAAATAAAACAACACAAATTTGAATGGATCAAACTGATTGAATATGGTAAGATAATGAAACAATTATTTGATTAGGGCACAATCACTTAAGCACAATTTACAACCATACATGAATACAAAACAGATTGAATTTGGTAAGATAATGAAACAATTATTTGACTACGGTACAATCACTTAAGCACAATTTACAACCAAACATGCATACAAATTATTTGATTAAGGTACAACCATTTAAGCACAATTTACAACCAAATATTCATACAAATGTTACAAATTAATTAATAGTATATAAATAAATTGAAGTTACAAACCACATAGCTCAAGATACACATACAAATAGCTAGGAAAACCTTAATAGCATGAAGTACAACTACCTAATGCCTAACCTTGTTTTAAATTAATAGTATATAAATATTCCATTTACATCATTCAAAAGATGTTACCTTTTCCATTCATGCTAAACCAACATGACTCACAACAACCAAATTTCCATTTTCATTTTTTTTAACATGTGTGTTAATCCAATGATAGTATGATACAATTACTATGTTTAAAAAGTCAAATTTTATGCCACCACAATGCAAGTTTATGTTATTCTAGTTTCAGAATATTCATAAAATTTTGTGAGGCTAAACATATACCCTGTATACTTTAACGTATCAATTATACGAGATAATTTAATATACTAATATAGAGAGGTGATGTTACTGTTTTAGAAGACAGGGACGGGTACCTAAGGTGAAAGTAAAAGCATAGGAAAGGGGTTCCGTACATAACAAAAACTTTATACGCCACATCCATGCATAGCTATGGTTTACCCGTATATATATGATATACTAGTATGGTGTTTATCTTAAATGAGTAAAGAATTATGTGCTAAAATTTTAAAATAATGAAAACTACTTACCTTCAAAAATTAAAATAAAATAATAGTAAATATATCTATATGTATCTTGAAGATGAACTTGATATAAATAAAACAAAACTAACGATGTAACTAATAAATAGTACTTGAATTTTAAAATCATTTGTCTTAAAACAAAAGTAATAATAAATCTAATGAAATTCAAAATATATAAAAGAAACTCTCTTGAGAATGTGTAACACATTATATTTTATTAGTTATTAAAATAAAACAAAAATGATTATGGATACATAAAGCATATCTCTAAAATAGAAGTGAGTTTTATAATCATACCAAAATATTAAGTTACCAGGTAGGTAGGTAGGTACGATTCCAATACTTACACTCATTTTTTTGTTTTCATTGTTTATATTGTTTTAATATGCATTTTATTATATAACACATGCCTTGATCACAAGAAATTATTTATTTTATATAAAAAAAAATTTCTTATTATAAATGTCAATTTCATAATTTTTATATATTGATATTTGCTTAAATTCCTGTATGACGATAATCTAGGCAATAGTATTCTAATGTTATAAGTGTACTTGCTCAATGCTATTATTCTAAGAATTATTCAATTATTTTTATTTATTTATTATTATTATTTTTTAAACCCGAACTATATCTTCCTTACATGGAAACGTGAAATATCACAATGTTTGGGATGAGAGTGAATATTTATTATTTTCATGTTTTTGATTTATTTTGATATTTTTATAATTAATATAATTTCTTCTTATTTATATAGTTTTATTTATATATCTTGAGAAATAGTATAAAAAATGATAGACCATAAAGTGTAATTCTGAATAGAGAAGTGTCTACCTAGTTAAAATATAACGCACGTGCTATATTTTATTAGAAATACAATACATATGCCTAGGTAGCTTATGGGTACATTTAATCATATTGGTCACTCATACTGTAAACTTAAAATATAAAAACCATAATATAAATGTTAAGATTTATCTACACAGAATAACACATAAATTGTTACATTAATTTCCTAACATAATGTTTAAGTTTTAGGTATTAAAAGAACACCTAAATGGCTTAAACCAGTGGCTCTGATAACACCTTCTATCACAGCCCCCGACCCCACCCTGGGAGCGGGAGCCATGAACCAGTCTGATGGTATTGGTGTTTATTAATTTGGCAGCGGAAATTTTTCATCAGCACCGTAGTTAGGAAATATTTTTATCAGAGTTAAACACCAAAATGTTTAAAATAGATTAATGGGATAAAACCCAAGTTTTCTTTACAATACATTTATATGGATAAACCCTAGTTATTGAAAACAAAATCTCCTTTTTATTTAGGTAACCTTTATAGCCACTTTTCTAAGCCTTCAGTGCTCTCCAGCTGGCTTCTATTTGGCTTTCACATTTTGTTACCTGAAACGCGTTTAAAACATTTTTGTCAGTGGGAAATAATGGTGAGTGAATCCCAATTTAATCAAAAAGAGTTTTATCGTTTAACAGTATTGAGAGCGATTACAATGTTTACATCTACACAATTACTCATTCAGTACTATCAATCCTGACTGGTGGGTCATATTAGACATTAGCTAACTCTTCGTCCAATGGTAACGTGTTCCACATTTTGTATACAAAACCCCAACTTTCCCGGCAGTAATTGAAGAATTACAAAGACTCAATCACTGCTAATTATAATTTAAATAAATAAAGGCTTTGTAAAAATAGTTTGCAAAAAGGTTTACAAAAAGGGGATTACTCACATTGCTACTTTAGGTATTTTTCCTGTGACTTCTTGATTATAATCTATTAATTAAACAATGCACACGTGTTAGTATAATAACCCAATTTACATTAGTTATACCCTCCCCGAGACAGAAACTCCAACGACTACGTCGGGCAGAGCCTCGACAGCCGTTACGGAGCACTAGATAAATCGGGCAGCATACCTAATACGTAACCGGGGGTTATGATACTTACATCGAGGCAGAGCTTCGTGTTTTAGTGGGTATAATACCCGAGTAATATAATTGCTATGTAGAAATTGAGAGAGAAAGATCGAATTGTGAGCGACTGAAAATGAGAGCTGATGGCCCCTATTTATAGTTCTGACCGTCCACCTTGTCGCGCCCCGCGAACGCCGAAGACCTAGTCTTCGCGGCCCGCGAGCAAGTCTAGGGTAGGCCCTAGCTTGGCTGACTCGATGACTAGACCCAACACGTTATCGACACGTGGCGGCACCGGGCGACCTAGCTATCGCGGCCCGCGACGAAGCTAGCTAAGGGCTTCGCGCCCCGCGAGCAAACATAGAAACTTGTTTTTATTTAATTTTTAATGAAATAAAGGTATTCCGGGGCTGTTTTTCGTATACAGGGTGTATTTTAGGACGTCTAGGGGTGCCAGGGGTGTTTTAGGAGGGTTGTTACATTATTTAATAAAATATATAATGTACTCGCGTTAAGTGTAGTAACCCAAATTAACTTTATCAATATGTCACGAGACATAACCCCAACGTACTTAGTCGGGCAGAGCCTTGACATGCGTTGGTGGGTCCTACATCAATCGGACAAGGTATCGACTCAGTGATCTGGGGTTACAACACTTAAAACGGGGTAGGGCTTTGTTATTATTTAGGGGTGAATTACTAAAAAAAAAGAATTTATTAAAGAGACATAGAGATCGAAAGGAAAGACAGAGACTGAGCATTTAGAAAGTTTGATAGTATCTGCTATATATACTAAATGTTGTTAACTTGGAGTTCACGCAAAGAATTGTCTGGCCTTTTGAAATTGAGCCACGTATACTGTCTTTTAATTCCTTTCATCCACGTTGTGACATGCATTCTACATATGCATGTTTTTCAATTTTTCATAACTTAGTTTTTCTTTTTAATTATTATAATTTTATTATTTTAATTGTCTGGCCTTTTGAAATTGAGCCACGTATACTGTCTTTTAATTCCTTTCATCCACGTAGTGACATGCATTCTACATATGCATGTTTTTAAATTTTTCATAACTTAGTTTTTCTTTTTAATTATTATAATTTTATTATTTTATATATTATAATTAATTTAGTTGCTTCACTTATTTGGCGCATATAACTTCTAAAATATGATGTTTTATAAAACAGTGAATATGTCGTTAGAACAGGAATATCTGTATCTACATTTTGAACCAAGTTTCATTAAAAACGGAGTAGGTTCAAATATAATGTATTTTTTTATAATTTAATTATTAAATGGTTGCTACGTTTGTCTAAATACATCATATTTTTAACAGTCAACTTACCAGTAATATGCCTGCTTGATAATACAAGTTTTTATATCTTTATTTTAAATAAAAACTTTGGAAATGTTACAAGGATGGTACAAAAATGTTTTATGTTTTAACTCAAAGGGTTTTTCTACACAGAATCTGAATTGGATTATTGACTCTGGTGCAAACCAGCATATGGTTATCACTATTGAAAATAACGTAACTGTTAAACATCCAAATGGAACTGATGCTAAAGTCACTAAAATTGGATGTTTTAAACTATCAGATTTTGTGATTCTAAAAGATGTTTTTGTCGTTCCTAAGTACTGTGTGAATCTTATTTCTGTGTATAAGCTAGCTAAGGATAACAAGCTTAGAGTAGTTTTTGATGAAGATGTTTGTTATATTCAGGATTTATGCTTAAAGAAAACCCAGGTGACTGGTAGACAAACTGAGAGTCTATATTTTTGTGGTAATTCTCATAGTTCTGTTTTTTGCTTGTCTAAGTAAGACTGGAAATAAAAAGCTCTGGCATTCTAGATTAGGTCATCCTGCTGAACAAGTGTTAAATGTTTTGCAAATTAAGTCTGAGTCTAATGAAGTTAATCCTTGTGATGTATGTCACAAGGCTAAATAACATAGGATTCCATTTCCACTTAGTGACCATAAGTCAACTAAGGTTGGGGATCTTGTTCACCTAGATGTTTGGGGACCATACAAAGTTACTAGTATAGAAGGGTATAAATATTTTCTTATTGTTGTTGATGACTTTACCAGATCGGTTTGGGTTTGTTTGATGAAATCAAAACCAGAAGTTTTTGAAAATATACAAAGTTTTTATAATCTGGTTAAAACTCAATTTGAAGTAAGTGTTAAAGTTTTTAGAAGCGATAATGATTCTGAGTTTATCAACTCACAAATGTATGTTTTTGTTAAACAAAAAGGAATTATACATCAAGCACCTTGTACGTTGAAGAGGATGGTCCCAAATCTTGCACCAGGCTTGGGGGCAAGTGACCATCACTCGGTTTACTGTCCCAATCGACAAAGAACATGCCTCAGTTCACGGACCTGGTTTGCTTTCCCACTCGGACAAAGATGAGAATCTCATCTTGTGTATGAAAATGGTTGTTTTGGACAACCATCATAGAATGCGGTGGTTGCTACTAAAGATGGTAGTTGTTACTTTCATCTGAATCCACATCTTCTACAACTGTCATATTACAATATTTCGCACATTGCCATGTACAATCTCGCGCGGGCGCGTGTGGGGACAGCGAAGGAAGTGCAGAGTAATGTGTACATGTGTTGGCCTATACATGTATAACTTACCCAAAACGTGTTAAGCTCTTGCGCAAGCCCGCAGGGCGCATGCGCAACTATTGCATCTTATTATAGTGCAAGTGGAACTGTCATTTTGACTTTAGTGACCAACCAGTAAGTGGTATACCTTGACACTGACAACAACGGTCAGCTGACTGTCAAATACGCGGCTACCCCACCCACTTGTATAAAGCTGATGGATGGACTGACAACCCCAGCAGCCACGTGGCGACCGTTCCTTCGTGCGATTGATACAACAGGACACGTGGCGACACCTCCACCGTGCGCCTGACATCTCTGCGGCCTACACTCCTGCTAGGTCTATGAAAAGCTGCAAGTTGTCAGTCTGGCCCAAGGCCCATCAAGCGGCCCATTGGCCCTTCTCCTTCACTCTTCGGCTATAAATAACAACTTTGAATCAGGTTTGAGGTAATGCTAATCTGCTCACTCACACTTACGACTTAAACATTTTTCTTGCTTCCAAAGCAAATACTTATTCACACGCCGGAGGGTGGTAACAAGGAGCAACCCCCACCCCATTCGCCTTGTTGCGAGTCACGGTGTGTTTCACTGTGCAGGGGACAGATTAGAGACGATCCAGCCATCGATCGAGGAAAGAATGGATTAACCCCATCTAACGAGACTCGACCCATGGACTAATCTCCTGGTTAACCACTGTTTCTTCATTGGCTCCCACCGCTACTTCTATTAGCACATTCATCTCTTCTTTTCAAAGACCATGTCTGATCAATAAAACATCACCAACCTTGAAAGGGAACCCTTTGTCTCGGCAGTGTCCAGACAGACGGGGAACACTCCCCTCAGCCAGCTTATAGGCCATGTCGGCCCATCCGCTCAAATGGGAAACATCTCGGCGAATCTGCCAGATATCCCCCATTTTATACCCACTATAGCAAAAGGGTTCGATCCCCACTCCTGGATTTACACCAACAAGCTGAACTAAGTGCAGCATATGCCCATATTTGCGCGAGCACGCAGCTGACTGTAAGACCTACACCAACACCAATTACACCGGCACCCCGTATTCTTCAATACGAGGCGTTACCCCAACAGCAGCCTACGTCTAGAGACAGACGCGAACAATATGGTGACTCATATATGAGTCAACATACGTTAGATGAAGGGGATTCAACCTACGGATCCCGGGCAAGAGCCTCAACACATCTTAGGTTGGGGCCACCCAGACAACAACGGCGAGAATCGATTACCCACCGCGGGTCAGGTATACATAGCCGTCTTGGGCCGCACCCCTATGACGACATCAATGACAGGACTGACCCTGAAGACTCCACTTACTGTAGGGAGTCTCACAGCGTCTTCATCCGGTCAGATGACCTGAACGTGTACACACCTGTGCATCAGCGCACAACCTATGATCGTGCTGTGAAGCACGATTACATATCGGTCTACAGTCCTTGTTTTAGGACCCCAACTCACGGACAAACAATCTATTGGAGGTGAAGGTTTGTAGGGTGGAAGTCCATGTTTACAAACCACGGGATTGGTTGGTGTTGGAGGAGGTTTGTGTAGATTTTTTAGGTTTGTTGCTGGATACGCTATTAGTGCATTACACCCTTAGAGCATTCACATCCAACCCCCATTTTTACCCTATATTACACTAAAAATTAGAGTGAATTGCAAGAACTGTCCTTTATCTTTATGCCTCTTTGCAGGCGGTGTCCTTTATGTTTAAAATTGATGAGTTTTGTCCTTTATGTTTAAAAATCAAGCACGTTTTACCCTTTGGGCCTAACCTAGTTAGTTTTTTCGTTAAATCTTGTCATGTGCCTTGCACATGAGGGCAATTTTGTCATTTTAACGAAACAGGGACTAACTGTGTAAATAACTTAAAAAAGATTTAGAAAAAAAATTATATATAAACACACACAAAAAACCCCTATTCTTTCATTATCTCCCTCTTCTCACATCTCCTTCTCTCCCTCCAACATACATAACCGCCGGCACCTTCACCGGTGACCCCCATCACCGCCACAATTTCACCCCAAACCCCTGTTCTTTCATTCTCTCCCTCTTCTCACATCTTCTTCATCCAATTGCATAAGAACAGAGATAAACAAAACTAGTTTCCCATTTCCTTTATACATCCTATATGTTATGTTCTACTGAGATTTCAAGTGCAAACATGAAAATGAAAGGAAAGGAAGTTTTAAACATTAAAAGGTATACCGAAACGAGTCGAGCCGAGTCCTGTCAAACTCCGAATATCACCGGCGACGAGCAGGTTCTCCGGCAACGTCGGTTTCTCTCCGGCGACGACTAGATTTCTCCGTCAAGGTGTAAAGGTATTCGACAAAAATACGGTTGTGGTGGTGTGAGACAGAATTGTATGAACCTGTTTATTCGATTTATAACTCCATTGATGCTTGTTTTGGTAAACTTTAAAGTTCCCGAAAATACGAGTTGGAGGGTGTTCGGTACCCGGTTTGAAAGAGGCATCCAGGTTCAAGATTATGCAATTGTGGTGGTGATTGGTGGTGTTAAATTAGTTCTCTCTAGAAATTGGGGGATTTGGGGTGAAATTGAATGGGGATTTGGATGTCAGAGATGATTTTGGGGGTTTAACTCTAGATTAGTTGTTCCAATTTGGGATTTAAAGTACAGAGTGTGTGTTTTTCTTGCATCTTGATGTTATCTTGTGTGTGTTTTCTGTGTGAAGTGAATAGATGAGGAAAACCGAGGAAGATGAACCAGAAGAGTGGAGGATTAAAGTGGTGGTTATGGAGGCAGCAGGTTTCAGGTGGCGGTGGTTATGGGAGTCGCCGGTGAAATTGCCGGTGGTTATGGATGTGGTGGGAGAGAAGGAGATGTGAGAAGAGGGAGAGAATGAAAGAACATGGGTTTTTTTGTGTTTATATATATAATTTTTTTTCTAAACCTTTTTTAAGTTATTTACACAGTTAGTCCCTGCTTCGTTAAAACGACAAAATTGCCCTCATGTGCAAAGCACATGACAAGATTTAACGAAAAAATGTAACTGGGTTAGGCCCAAAGGGTAAAACGTGCTTGATTTTTAAACATAAAGGACAAAACTCATCAATTTTAAACATAAAGGACACCGCCTGCAAAGAGGCATAAAGATAAAGGATAATTCTTGCAATTCACTCCTAAATATTACTATCTTTCCTTTCTCATTTTCAATTAAATAATGTTTTTCAATACCTTTATCATTTCATTTTCTCGCTTTTCCACTCACAACCACTTTCAAAATATATTAAAAAAATTATAAAGGGCGAACAGTGTTCCCTCAAATTTACAAATGAATAGTACAATTTTCTCTCTCCTCTACTCACAAGTCACAACCACCTACAACCACTTTTCATAAAATAAAAACTCCTCTCACATAATTTGGGAGAATGGATGTGAATGCTCTTACTCTTTATTAGCCTAAAGTCCTAAACCCTAGCACTCATCCAATCCTTTAGACGACTCTTTAACCCGTCCTCTAATTCTCCAGTGACCATTCTATGAACCTTAGCTGATTACATAATCCATAAATTGCAAGATGAAGCCGACTCTTTGGTTGTTTTGTGCATCATTCTATTATGTGGGTTTAAGATCCATGTGTATCATTTAGCTTTGTGGGTTCGAGATCTACTGTTCACCAATTACAACATCCCAAACGACCCAACCGAACAAGCAATTACACCATCCAGAAGTGAACGATCGACGTGCATCATTCTGTTTTGTTGGTTCGACCTTGGGCAAAATCGACCTTGAGGTTCATGAGCGATTCACAAGATCACCGTGCATCATTCTATTTATCGTGCATCATTTGGTTTATTATGTCCCTAAACAAGTCGTTCATGTAACATGTTTCCAAACTGGTTCGTGCTGGTGTTTGAAAAAAATGATATGATTAGTTATTGTGTCGTGTTCATGTCTAGCACCTCAGGTATTCATGTCTTATTGTGTCGCGTTGTCTCTAACCTACGCTGACTGTTTAAGGTTGGAACGGACAGTCATTTTTGAAGGTTATGGCTTGTGTTATAACCCCCTTCCCCTACATTTCACATTTGAGTGTTTCATTGAACAACCTTTTGAGTTTGCGGGTGGCGTAGGATTAATGAGGCCCTTATTAGAATCTACTTATTTTATAGGTTATTAGTTTTATAAACAATCCAAGAAAGCCAATATCATATTGGGCTTTTGTTATTGTAATAAGCTTAATGTGTGTGGAGATGAGTAACCTCGATAGCTTTGTGTTATATTGTGTGTATATTTATATCTATATAACAAACGAAAACCCTTTGGAACTCATATCATCTATCTGAGCCATCTAGTTTTTTTGTTTTCCCGCTTCTCACATATTTAATTATGGATACTTATCTACTTAATTAAAGATAGTTATTATATCATCAACAAAATGAACTTAATATGAAATTAAGTATTGTAATGGTTCACATTTTTGTACCTTTTTTATTAGAGAGTTGTGATCATATTTTCATTTTTGGAAACTTGTAATCGTATCATATTCGTAATTCATTTCCAATCTTGTAATCCGAGGCTTTGATCATAATGGAAATTCATTTCTTAAACATATACTTGTTACATATTTGTGTTATCTGCAATCACACGTCGAATACATGTTTATACGCAAAGATCGAGACTCGAAATACTTGGAATTATTAACCATACATGCGTTACATTCATACTATACTTTATTACACATTGAATACCTAAAAACGGCCTAAAATGCGAGTTTACGAATAAAATAACATAATTACAAAGTTCAGGGGCCAAAAATGGAAATTTGCTGACAGGACTCCCAGGCGCCACGCAGGAGGACCCTAGTCTTCCCCAGCGATGCGCCAGAGTGATCAATCCACTGTAGAACGTTGCCAGCTTGCAGGTTGGTTCATTTTTATCACCATTTTCACCTCAAATCACCTCCTAACTCATTTAACTCTAACCCTAATCAACCCCATTACAAATAAGAGCCTCCATACACTTCTGAAAACTTTCTAAACACCAAATCCACTCTCAAATCCTTTAAATCTCTGAAGAATTTCTGATTTTGGGTAGAATATCTTTGAAGTTCAAAGTGAGTTCTAACTCCCTTCTACTACTTATTTCTTCAGTTTTCTTGCTTCAAAACACTTAGACAACATCAAGGTTTGTTACCCAATTTCACTAAGGTGTAACAAGGTGGTACAACTCCGATTTTGGTGTCCAAAGTGGGTTTAATTTTATGCTTTCGCTAAAGTTTATAGATGTTCATCTTTAATGTTCATTTCTTGTGAAGAACTTGTACCCACCTTATCCTCAATCAAACCCATGATTGTGGGGCTTGTGTGTGGTTGTTCCCCATCAAGTTTAAGGTCCAAGAACTTCTAAAATTTCTGTTTTGACAAGGTTTAGACAACCTACAAGTGTTGAAACTATCCAAGTTTACCATAGTTCATATGGCAAGACTTGTGTTTTGGTAAAGGTGTGAACCATGGAAGCCTTGGCTTTCCAAACTTGTTCCACCACCTCACTTGATGTTTTATCATGTTTTTCCAAGTAGTTTCCTAGACCTAAAGTGACACAACCCCGCCGCATCTCTAATATTTTCCATGATGGGTATGAAACGCCCGGGTTGTTCTTACTTGGCTACTTCATGAACTAGGTAGTTAGTTGTATTTCATTTTCATTCATGACCAACCGGGTTATCAACTATGTTGATAACGTTGTGCTTTGGTGAATCATACAATGAGGTATACATACCTCCATGCTTGACTTATATGACACTACATGATAATACTTGATGGACTTATAATGTGTAATATATATATATATAGGGTGGGGATCTAGAGTGAACACTAATGTATTTGCGAACTGAGTGAACAAATCCTGACCATTGATCTACACGCGTGTATGGCCAGGATCTCATCATCAAATCGTAAAATACACTAGTGTATTTCAACATCAAATCCTGGCCATTGATCTACACATGTGTATGGCCAGGATTAGTTCACTCAGTTCGCAAGCTACACTAGTGTTCACTCTTGAACCTAATCCTATATATATATATATATATATATATATATATATATATATAACCGAATTTATAATACTAGCTGAATCATGGCTAGATGTTATGAATATAGGTTATATTATCTTTGTTCTAAATTCCTCGTTTATGATTCTCATGGGCAAGTTTGGACCCATGAAATCACATAAAATCTTAGTGTCAAAAAGGAGTGTTTAAGACAAGATATATTTTCGTGTATATACTTTTATCGTACTTAAATTCCAAGTCCGAATCCTTCACCTAATCCGAATACTCATACACCTTCGAACCCCCATGTAGGGTAACTTCGGTGTTTCCATCCCAACAACTCGTCAACTCTCGGTTTGATCGGAAAGTTTCACAAAACTGTGAGTGTACATGACCCCTTTCTATTTTAACACTTTTTGGGTGCAATACGTGTAACTTATCAAAAACTCACACATACTGATGTGCGGTAAGTGTCGTATATATTAGGTGTATATTTTAAGCCCTTTTTAACACTTATGTTAGCCAAGTTTTAAATTTATAAAACACGATATTTCACTAACACTAAACACACATATGGGCAAGTGCACCCATCGTTGAGTGTAGTATAGCGTTGGTAAGATACCGAGGTCGTCCAAGGACACAAGAGCTTTTAATACCGGTTTATCCTCAACGTTTAACCAAAATAAAAGTTTAGAAAAATGTTTTAAACTAAGAAAAATAAAACTAACTAAAATGCTGAAAATAAAAATAAAAGAAAAAAACAGATAGACAAGATGAATCACTTGGTTCCGACTCGTATCTAGTATAACCTTTGATTATTTCCGCACTTTTGCACATAATTAAGAGATTATCTTAGTTATTGTAGTAGGCCCCTCTTTTGAAGGCGACGTTACCCTCACCCCAGTAGTTTGAGTCAGCAGGGATACAATCCTAAAAGGGTGGATTATTGGAAGATAATGAATTAAGTTATTAATGCAGTATTGTGGTAGGCCCTGCTTTTGGCGGTGACGTTACCCTCGGCTAAGTAGTCTGAGTCAGCAGGGATACAGTCCTAAATAGCCGGGTTATAGTATTAATAGTAGTTAACTTATGAGGGGATCAAAGAGTTTGGACCCCCGCCATCCAATACCGTGAAGTATTGAAGGAGGTCCTACTAAATTTGACCCAGGTCCAATGCAGGACCTCTAAATGCTGAACAATGGCAAGACCTTTACCAAACCGTTCCCTTAACCCCCTACCAGGTAGCCAACATACCTCCATATAGACCGTGGAGATATGAATGGTGAAAATCCTTTATTTTATATAGACAGTAAAATAATGCCAAGACACCACGGACAAACGATAAGGAAAGATCACCTTCAACATAAGTAACTAGTTATTAAAGTCATTAATACAAAACCAAATAAAAAGTGCAAAAGATTAGAAATAAAAAGTATTATACTAGACACTTTGTCTTCACCAAGTGATGTAAGAGACTTAGGCAAACATGGCCTTGATTGTCAAGAACTCTTACGATCAATCTTGGATCCCGAGACGACTCACACACTCTACAATGGACAATGGATGATGGTGGTGGATGATGGTGTTGTGATGGTGGTGGGTGGTGGATGAAGTGTGAGAGAGGTGGTGTGCCAAGGGATGAGATGAAATGAATCCAAGCACTCCTATTTATAGGCTGAACAGAGAGCTGGACACGGCCCCGTGTCCGCTGGGCACGGCCCCGTGTCCGTCTGACAATCTCTCTCCTCATTAATTGTAATTCGCAATTACAATAAATGCGCCTGCTGTACTTTCGACACGCCCCCGTGTCCGCTGAGCACGGCCCCGTGATGGGCAATAGAAGCTTCTATGGATTTGTCTTTTCTGCTGCTTCTTGGGCACGGCCCCGTGCTGGCTGAGCACGGGGCGTGTTCAGCCTTCTGTCTTCTCCTTTTTGCTTTGGAAGGTGCCGTTGAGGGGTCGGGCAGTCCACTAATGTTCCTTTCCTTGTATTTATGTTGGATTTAGCTGTCTTTTTGCTTCTTTTGCGTTTTTGAGCTCATTTAATCCTGAAAATACAAAAGGAAGACAAAAACACTCTTTTTCCAATATTAGTACTTAAAAAGGGTTAGTTTTATGCCTTATTTGATGTAATTTATATGTTGCATTTTACACACATCACATACACATATAAACATGCTTACAAACAAACAATCCAATATACATGCTTGATACGATATACTTGAACTCATGCATGATACTTGTTGCTTTATACTTGTCATTAACTTCATATGAGCGTCCCTTAACATGTATAGCGTTATAGGATTAACGCATCGCCCGTATTCTTGAGGTCATGTTAAGTAAACAAAACATTCTTATCATTGCCATGATAGGATTATGCTAGCGGGAATCTTTGGGTTGACAATTATAGTTGCATGATAGTATTGCCATGTTAGGTTCTTAGTATCCGAATTTTGCCATGTGGATTCGTTTAAACTTTCATACTTATGCTAGTACGTAAACTTGTATACTCGTCAATACTTTATGTATTGATCTATACTTTAACATGTATTGTAGGAAATTGATGATGATGATGAACGAAATCTAGTAGGAAGACTAGAAATCCACCTTTAAATTTTTAGTACTTATGTTGTATTTTGTTTCTTTGATTAAGTTGTTGTGTTTGCTTCAAAACGATGTACTTGAATTTAGCAATGAAATGAAATATTGATTTTATTAAATATTGTCACAAATAATGTTATGAAGTCTCTTGCAATCTATTTCGTCCCGTCCTGATTTTTCCGTCATCGGTTGGGGTGTGACAGGTATTCATTTTTTTAAATAAATTTATATTTTTTAGTTAGAGGCTTCTCCAAGTTCAAAACTACGCTGGTTAAAATATTAAAAAGCGAAGAATAATGACGATAATTGTTTTTATGAGTGATTTCTGAAAAAATTTCAAATATTTAATGTGATTGGATGGTAAGAATGATAAAAATACAATTTGTTAATAATAAAAAAAATAGGTGATATTAAAAATTCAAAGTTAATAGATAGTTGGAAGAAATAATGTTTCAAAAATTAACTTAACAAAATTTATAATTGTCACGTCAATTTTCATTTTATTAAATACTTATGTTAGCGACTGTATATATTAACAAATTACATTATATTTTATTCTTTTAGTATAGTATGATGTTATTGTCTATAGAGTGTTCTACAAATATATATACAATCATAGAGGCTTTTGACGGATCATAACAAGCATCAAACAAACACATTATAATCATCCAATAATCATTTTTATAATTTTACTACAAAAGAAGTCAGTGCTATCGAATGTTTTAACAGGAAGAATTAAGATAAATAGCATGTAATTTAAATTAATAACATAAAAAACAATTAAATCAATTAAATTGTTTTAGAACTATTTAAATTAAATCAAGAAAATATAATAACTATTTAATATTAAAAGAAAGCTAAAATACCAATCACTGGAATCTGAATAAAAGTGTTTTAGAACTAAACTAAAAATTACAACTCCGTTGAAAAGTAGTATTTGTTTTTTTTTTTTCTAAAGCACGTCGATCAAAATACGTGTCACAACCGTTTAAAAGTATCTACATTTTGTTTTTCAAAACAACTAGTTATTTTCCACCCGCGCGTTGCGGCGGGGACCCAATGACTGCAAAACGCGTGTCAGCAACAGCAAGCAGATACCGAATATCAAAACATAAATAAAATGACGTGGTAAGTATAGGACCCACACGTCCTACACGTTGGAAATTCGATTGTTTTCAATTCAGTTATTACGGTGCTATCACGTTAAAATATGGAGGAGCTCAGTTATTACGGTGCTATCACGTTAAAATATGGATGAGCTCGGTACCGGTAACGGCACCGAAAGTACCGATCCGGAAAATCATCGAAATTAGGTACCGGCACCAAAAATGCTCGGTACAATACGGTATGGTATTTGAAGGTAAAAATCAATAAATACAGGTATAGTGCTAGACCGGTGTCGAACCGAAAGTAACGATTCTGAAAATGCCAAAAGGTGGGTACCAAATTGGTATCGAGAATGATTTGGTATAGTAAATTTGGTACCAATACGATACCAGTTTGATTACAGGATTTGATATGATTTGCTCATCAATAATCTAAATATCCAAGTTAATTTTGCATGCTACAATCCATTCATTACAGAAAAAGACAAAAAAGAAAGCAAAATAAGTTGTGTATATAAAACCTCATTCAACCAAAATACAGTTTACTTACTGTGTGTATGAAAAGTAATATAAACGGTGCAATTACTTGCATTGCTACGTTGCTACAGGATTTGATGAGCTCGGTACCAACCGTACCGAAAATACCGTTACCGAAATCTCTAAACGTGGGTACCGGTACCGAATATACCTAGTATGGTACGGTTCGGTACCGGTCAATACTGGTACGGCACCGGTATTTGAAGGTAAAAACCGGTGAATACCTGTGCAGAACCGGTACCGAAAATACACCGGTTTGTTAAATTTGAGACCGGTACCTATACCCGATACCATTTGCTTATCTTTTAAAGATGTTACCATTCTAATCTATTCTAATTTTAATTTTAATTTAAAATTATAATCTACTGTTCATTCAGTTTTCATTTTATTATATATAGATTCCGTTGTCCTCAAATTTATATTTTAATGTTTAGAAAAATAAAAATGAAGAAGACAGTGTAATTAGTTTTTTCCTCCAATTAGATGAGTACAAGTTAATTGAGAAAAATCAAATTGAGTGTTAAATTAATTATTAAATAACTTAAAATAAACAATATTTTTTTTGTCAAGATATGATTGGCTCAAATAAAATAAGAAAAATGAGTTGTTCACGGTGATATACAAGAGATACATGTTGGAGAATTTTGTAAACATGGATGATCTGTGAGGCATGTAATCACTTTTAGATTGGTTCTCTCGAATAATTCAATTAAATACAACTCAAATTGAGAAATCGAACAACAGTATGTGTGTGTGATGAATTCGAATGAGCCAAAGGGGTGTGACCAAAAGACTGATTTCGACCCTAGCCAAGGGCTCTGCCACTTGGACCCCGCCAGGGGCTGCCACCCCTTGGACCATACTCTGGGGCGGTGTTCCTGTGAACCTGCTCGGCCTGATATCTTCCCCGCCTCTACACATATAAAAAGAACAAAAATAAATAAAACTAAAATTATTATTCTCATTAAATATTTTGTTGTATGGATGTCAAATCAGGTATTAGTTTTATCCAAAAAGTCCTACGAACAAATGATAAAAATAGTTGAAAAGAAAACTAAGTTTCCATAATCCATTACCAAAAACAGCATAGAATCAACATCAGAGATATAGAAATAAATATAATGACTGAGAGTGAAATAAGAACAAGAAAGAACTACAGATTATGCCCCAACTGCAGAGCTTTAAAGCTCACTACATACAACCTTAACATTTTACCTTCTTTTTATCAGTTTCTTTCACAGCAAAAAGGTAAGAACTCCTAGCAATTTCTTGTTTTCAAAGTGAATTTTTGTGTGTTATTATATGTTGTATCTTGCTTATGTGATTCACTTATAAAAAAGTTTGCTAATTTATGTTTATGGACATGAGTCATTGATCCTGTTTCCTTGTTGTATAGATAGAGATATTAGGATTTCTTTAAATCATTTTAGCTAATCTTGTTTATTTAGTTCACCATCATAACAACAAACTTTTAGCCTATAATTAAAGTTTTGATCTTGGCATTTCTTGATTTTTTTTTTTTTTTTTTTTTTTTTTTGTAATGTGGTTTAGGCTGGCTATCTTTGAGAGATCTGATAGGGACACAAGTGGAATAATTGTTGCTTAGTTATATTCTTGTTAATAAACCTCATTTCGGAGGCTTTATAATAATAAAATTTGGAAAAAGCCCCCAAATCTTCATTATATGAATGTTATGTACCACTTGGAATTTATAACTTAGGAGGTTGAGAATTCAAGTGTGCTTAATAAACAAACACCCTGCATTCAAATATACGTGTATTCATCCGACTCTTGACTGACCCTTATATGCATGATTACCGCTAAACATCAACCGACGTAATCACTATCAAGCGGGTGATTAACCGACACAAAACTACCAATCAAAACTATAAACCGAGATTAACCCTGTTTGACCGACCCGGTTTGACTTTCACGTTTGACCCATTTGACAATTGAATAAAAACAATAATTGTAATAAACAACCTAAGTTTAATTTGTCTTCATATACATAGCAAGACACATAAGTGGTGCTTCGTTTAATCACATGTGTTGAATTATATGTATGCATTCAACACGTGTGATCAACCAAAGCACCACTTGGAAGAACATGTTGAATGAATAACCAACTTTAACTAACTTAACTGTCAAACTACATTAACTGTTTTTGACCCATTATGTTCCAGACTAAATAAACTTATAATAATTATATTAATGTCTAGATTTATTATATAATTCAGCAGATCCGCCCCTGCAGACAGCCATGCGTGCTCCTTTAAGCAAGTGTGAACCTGCCCACTTCTTCAAGTTCATCAAAGAAGGTTCCCTTTTCCAACAGGTCAGTTAACTGTTTTTGTTTTCTGTTAACACGCTTAGAGATAAAACATAAGCCATGGTAGCTAATTAATAAGTAAACTTTGATGGTGGTTGATTGATGGTATTCCATATTTTTTAATTGCTATCATTATACTTTTCATGAGAGCTAAATGCACCCACACATCGGCTATTTGCAGTCAATACCTGAATCAATCAGAAAATACATAAAAGGGAGAAGTAGCAACGAAACAGCCGTTTTGAAAAGAGGGTCTCAAAAATGGTCGGTGAAGGTTATCGATTGGGTGTTTGGCAAAGGTTGGGATATATTTGTGAAAGAAAACGGTGTGCAAGAATATGACATCGTTGTTTTTAAGCATGAAGGAAATATGTTTTTTGATACCATGGTTTTCGACCCTTCGTTTTGCGAAAGGGAATATTCAAATACTCGAGTTACAATATCATCTAGGAAATGTGAAAATGACACCAATGGTAAGTGGATTTTGCCAAATTCAATAATAAAATTTATATTAACAAATTTTAGATTTGAGTTTGTATCAAGAGCTAACGAATCTACTCGTGAATTTGTAGCACCGAAGATCCCAAAAGAGAAGGATCCAGTTCCAGATCATATTCATCATCCTTACTTTATTGGCACGTTGAACTCTAAAGATACGCGATATAAACTGGTAACTAGACATCTAATAGCCATTTTTTTTTGGTTTGATCATGGCAAATTGTGATTAATATTCTGGTTTAGTATGTTCCAATCAATTTCGTAATGGCAAACCGATTAAGCACTGGAGGGATGACTCTTAGATATGGTCAAAGTCAAACGTCATGGATGGCTGAGATAAGGATCCGTGCGAATAGTTACATAATAGGAGGATGGCATGATTTTTATATTGAAAATGGGCTAAAAGAAGGAGACCAGTTTAAGCTTGAACTCATTCAATCTGGGACCAAACCTGTTGCAATATTTTATAGTATGTATGTCTTATCAGTTATCATTATATTTCTCTTGCTTACATAAACAGAGTCATTTGACTTTTGAGGTCAAACACAATACTTCCACATTTTCAAAACTAATATGCTTTTTGTTAAGAATCACATAAAACTTTTATGTTTTGCGGTCTTTGTTGAGAAATATACCGTATTAATCAAGTTTTGTGTATTGTATGCATTAGATCTTGGCACCAATGAGTCTGAATCTCCTGGAAAGGCGAAAACTCCTAACTTTGTTCGCACTTTGCGGGGATCTTCTAACCCACAAGTTCGCTTGGTAATATTTTTATGATATCATTTTGTTGTTGATCTTCTTGTGGAAATAATCGCTATTTTTTATGTAGCATATTCCGAAGAAATTTGTTTTACAAAATGGATTAACTAATGGAGAATTGATCCTAAAAGATGTGAAAAATGAAGGCGCGTGGACTGTTAACATAAGCAATCATTTGGGCAGATTCTACTACATTCATACAGGATTGAAGGAATTCTGTATTGCAAATGGCTTAAAGAAAGGAGATCATGTTAAATTTGAACTCATCCGGAGCGGGAAAAAGCCGATTGCCATTGTTTCAAGTATGACTTTTTTGTTATTCGGATTGAATTAATTTTGTTTTGTATGATTTTGTTATAAAAGATATCTGATGGGTTCATGTATTTTTTTTGTTTTTGTTTTAGTATACAAGAATGAAGGGGCTTCTATGCAGTCACTCCGGACCGCTTGCTATTCGGTGAAGTTGTGATTCGGGTCAAACATGGCTATAAACTAGAAGAGCATGCTCATGAGGTGTTGAAGAAGAAAAATGCTGTTTGTAATGGAATTAAGTTAAGATTTTAGCCTCAGTTTGCCCAGATGTTTTTTTTTTCTTTTTGTGTATATGGAATAATATTGACCAAATCTTTTAACTTATTTACAGAAATGCCATGTTCTTTATAATCTAAGAAGTCAATGTACATATTCCATAAGCAAAATAGGTGTTTTGCTTTGAGCCATTAAGAACTACAAATTATTTTAGAGAAAGTAGAAGTCTTATTTTTAACATAGAAAATACAACCTATATGTATTATTTTTATTTAATATATATTATCTTTACTATTTTAATTCCTTTATACATATTATTTTTACTATTTTAATTCCTTTATACATATACGTTTACATATGAACTTTTTTATTTTAACGCTTATATTTTATAACGATGTAACCTTTTGTTATTTCGTGATATACCATAACGATTTTTTTATTTACGAATCGATACGTTTCTCAACGTACTTAATAACATTAACATCCCCGTCGCAGCGTGCGGAAGTCACCAACTAGTTGTACTCTAAAAGAGGTCAATGATATTGTATGTTTTAACAGGAAGAATTAAGATAAATAGCATGTAATTTAAATAAATAACATAAAGAAAACTGAAATACTAATCCCCCGAATCCGTTTAAAAGTATTTGGTTTTTCAAGTATGTCGATCGAAACATGTGTCACAACCATTAAAGTATTTAAAAATTTTTAAACAACTCCGTTTTCGTTAAATATATATTTTAAACTTTAGAAAATTAAGAGTAAAAAGACATTGTATTTAGTTTTCCGAGTAGAAGTTAATTGAGAAAAATCAAATTGAGTATTAAATTAAATATTAAATAAATTTTTTTAAATAAATAACTTGTTTGGTTGTAAAGATGTGACTGGCCCATATAAAATAAAAATAAATTGTCCACAATGATACACGAGAGATATATACAACACTACGGTTTTTTAGGTTGTTCACTATATTCTATATCTTCCCCACCTCTACTGCGTCACGCTTTGACCATTTGGTGTAGAGAAGCATGAAAATGGGACGTTATGCGACCTATGACAGCCATATCAGCACAAGTTAGAAAAGTAGTATGATGCAAAAAATGAGTGAAACGGGGCGTGAAAGGGTGGCGTTATTCAACACGTGACACACACTTATTATTATTATTATTATTATTATTATTATTATTATATACTAGCATAATATAAAAGATCTATTAAATTTAAATAAAAAACATTAATATTAGTTGCATCAAACCACACACGGCAACGTCGTCTTCCACTATGCCTCCACGCCAGTGGAATTCTTGCCGCCCCTTCTACAACGCCGGCCTCCACGCCGTATTTGGGATGGTGTGCCTGGCATGGAATGGCTTCCACGCCCACACCGTATAGTCTTGTAAAAAATTATATAAATAAAATAAACTAAAAATGTTATTCTCATTAAATATTTTGTTGTGTGGATGTCAAATCAGAACTTAGGGTGTACGGTGTGGGACTCGGCAACGGGCGGCAAACCAGTTTGCCGATCGGCAAACACCGGCGCCGATCTTTTGGCGACGCGGCAAAGCAAAGCAATCGGTGAAGGTTAGCCGATTCGGGGAAGGGAGGAATGAGAGAGAGAGGGTATTGTGGATGGGGTCCATTCCTATCTCAACCAATCACAACTTTTTCCTTTTTTTTTAAAAAATAGTTTACCACTTCACCAAGTGTTTAAACCATTGCCAACACTTTTCACCAAAGTTTAAACACTTTTGACTGATTGACATGGCGCGCTCTGATTGATCGGTTTTTTGGTTTGCCACTCCAAAGTGTTTAACCACTCCTTACACCCTTATATTTATCCAAAAAGTCGTACGAACCAATGATAAAAATAGTTGAAAAGAAAAGTAAGTTTCCATAATCCATCACCCAAAACAACATCAAAGATTTAAAAATAAATCTAATGGCTGAGACAAAAGGTTAAAAGAAATCAATGGCTGAGATAACCTTATACATAAATAGAAAGTTAACAAGTACAAGAAAGATTCTGACCCTTTCCTTTTGCCTGTCTCTAGTTGCAAAAGCATGTCATTGACCCTTATTGGCCCTTTTTTTAAATCATTTTAGTACATCTTGTTTATTTAGTTCCTCAGCATAACAACAAACTTTTGATCTTGGCATTTTTTGATTTTTTTTTTCTTGTTATAAGGTGGTTTAGGCTTATCTTTGAGAGATCTGATAGGGATAGACAACCATGCTTGTTTATTCAAGGAAGCGTGAATCTCCTGCCCACTTCTTTGAGTACATCGAACCAGGACCCCTGCCCCAAATGGTCAGTTTCTCTCTCGAAAACTTACGGCTGAGATTTTTCATTTTTTAAACATGGAAAGTTGAAACCCATGGCATTATAGCTTGGTGGCATCTTGGGCAGTGGCGGACCCAGAAATTATTTGCTGGGGTGCGGATGAGGTGTTCAATCATATTTTCAAGGGATGCGGTTGTGTTTTTTGCCTAAAATATACATTAATTTTTTTTTTCAAGGGGTGCGGCCGCCCACCCTGACCAAAGGGTAGGTCCACCCCTGATCTTGGGGGTGGGATAAGGCTTTGAGACCAATAGTTCCTTGGTTCGATTCCCACAAGAGGGGGGGGGGGGGGTTTCGATATTTATTAGGTTTCCACCTGAATTGGTGTATAGACATTATGCCTAGGGGAGATGGATGGTTCCGCTAGTGGTACGATGATACCCCGTGGTCTGTCAGTGATCCAAATTTGTCGTTAAAAAAAACATGGAATGTTGAATACTAAAGTGAACAATCTTGAATGTTTTTGTTAAGTGTTAACTATTCTTGTTTTCTGTTGCTATCATTATACTTAACATGTAAGCTAAATTAATGCATAGACACATTGGTTATTTGCAGTCAATACCTGAATCATTCAGAAAAAGTATAAAAAGGGGAAGAAAAAACCAATCAGCCATATTGAAAAGAGGATCTAAGAAATGGTTTGTGAGCGTTAGCGATTGGGTGTTTGGCAAAGGTTGGGAGAAATTCGTGAGAGAAAACGGTGTGAAAGAATTTGACACCGTCGTCTTTAAACATGAAGGAAATATGGTGTTTGATACCATGGTTTTCAACAATATTTCTAGATGCGAAAGGGAATATTCAAATAATCGAGTTACAGAATCGTCGAGGAAACGTAAAATTGACACCAATGAATTTACTCATGAATTTGTAGCATCAAATGATACAATTCCTGTTCATCATCCTTACTTTATTGGCACATTGAGGTCTACTGATAGTCTATATGAACTGGTAACAAGAAATATAATTGCCAATTTCATTTATTTATTTTATCATGGCAAATGTGTGATTAATATTCGGGTTTAGCGCCTTCCAAGCAATTTCACTAGGTCAAACGGATTAATCACCGGAGAGATGATTCTTAAAAATGGTCAAAGCCAAAGGTCGTGGCGGGTTGAGGTAAAGATTCTTGAGGGAAGCTACACTTGCATAGGGCGAGGATGGCATGAATTTTATATCGAAAATCGGCTAAAAGAAGGAGACCAATTTAAGCTTGAACTCATCCAAACTGGGAACAAACCTGTTGCAATTTTTTATAGTATGTCTTATCATCCATCATATTTTCCTTCCTTACATAAACAGAGTTATTTGACTTTTGAGGTCAAACAAAATACTTCCACATTTTCATAATTAATATGCTTTATGTTACAAATCAAAAGTAACATATATGTTTTGTGGTATTTGTTGAGAAATAAACCATATTAATTAAATTTTATTAACCATTAAGAGTTAAAACAAATGACCATCAACTTTTAGGTTGAAAGTTAGCATGTTTGACTTCCAAAGTCAAGTTAAATCTTTAGTATCTATCTATTGCTTCATGCATGTTTTGTCACAACCATATGACATAAAAACATTTTGTGTCTTGTACATCCATTAGATCTTGGCACCAACCAGACTGAATCTCATGGAATTGTGGAAACTCCTTACTTTGTTGGGACTATTGGGGAATATAACAACTCACAATATCGCATGGTAATTTGAATTTTGGCTAAGCTTTTTGAAACAACTTATTGACTTATTTTCTTTTTGGAAAAGTCAGTATGAAGTGACTTATTGACTTATTGGCTTTTTCCCCTCACATACATCCTCATTGCCAAACATCATTTTGGAGCCTATAACTTTTCAAAAAGCCAATAAGTCAATAAGTTGTTTCAAAAAGTTTAGCCAAACATGCCCTTCTTGTTGAAATAATTGTTTTATTTTTCTAATGTAGTATATTCCGAAGAAATTTGCTCTAGAAAATGGATTAACTAATGGAGAATTGATCCTAAAACATGTGGAAAACGAAGGCTCTTGGACAGTTAACTTGAGTAACCATTTGGGCATATTCTACTATATTATTAGCGGATTGAAGGAATTTTGTATTGCAAATGGCTTCAAAAAAGGAGATCGTATTAAATTTAAACTCATCCAGAGCGGGAAAAAGCCGATCTTCTCTATCTCAAGTATGTTTTTTAGTTATTCTGGTTGAATTAACTTATTTTGTACAATATCTTAAGGACGAAATATGACGAGTTCATGTATTTTCCTTGTTTTATTCTACAAGAATGAAGTTGCTTCCATATAGTCACTCCGGACCGCTTGTTGCTCGCTGAAGTTGACTTAATTCGGTCAAACAAGCAAATAAACCACAAAGGAGCATGTTGACACTCAGGCATGAGGCATTGAAGAAGAGTGGTTGCTGTATGCTATGGAATTAATTTAAGATATTAGCTATAACTTTGCCTAGATGTTTTTATTTTTCTCTTTTTTGTTTATGGATTTGGGCCATTTGACTGTTAAAGTGAAAAAAATTCTGGAAAACTGATTACGACATCTTCTATGCTAAATTACTTTCTCGTGTTTCAATGCCCGTGCCAGTCGATTAAGTATACCCTATTTAGATTTCAAAACATGAAGGGTCGAAGGGTATGCTGGCCATTCTTTGCTTGTTGACTCTTGCACATTCTTGAAAGTTTTTCTATGTCTTTGATGGCCATGCAAAAGATTTCACAAAAATAGACCAACTCTGGTCAATTCCATCGGCGAGATAGTAGCCACGTGTGTATTGCCGCCCGTTAACATGCAATGGGCACCTCGAAGCGGTTCCATGCATTTCATTACTGAATAATAAGGATTGATAGAGAACATTGAGGTCATTGTTCGAACCAGCAACGCCAAAGTATGCATGTCAAAATCATAAATCATTTGACGTCACCGCTTCGAGTATGACTGTATGGTAATTTATCTAACTGAACAAATTTATTTTATATAATTACCTAAAAACGCTATTTGACCCTTTCATGCAATTTTTTTTTTGTTTTAGTCTACAGGAATGAACTTGATTCCGTGCAGTCACTTGGGGCAGCTTGTTACTCGTTGAGGTTGACTTAACTCAGGTCAAACATGCAAATAGACCACAATAGAGCATGTTGACACTAGGGTGTTGAAGAAGAATGGTTGCTTATGTAATGGAGTTAGTTTAAAAAATTAGTATCAGTTTGCCTAGATTTTGCCAATGATCTCTTGATCAAGTGGTGGAAGACTTGCATTTCTGTTGAGAGATGCAGGTTCAACTCCCACTTGGTGCAGAGTGAGGCACTGGTGGGCAACGACATGAGACTCAAGGAAACCTGAGTTCGATCCTTGAGTCAAACGGGTTTTACCGGTAGTCACCGTCGTGTCTACGGGCGAGTGGGTTACTGGGTTTTCCCCGGAATTGGTGGTGGACTCGGGTTACTATCGGAGTACTCCGTTTGGTCTAGTGGATGCCCCGAGAGTGCTCGGAATTGATTATGTTGGCCGTTCAAAAAGAATTAAACTGCCTAGATTTTAAAAAAAATTAAAAAAATTTATTTTATTTTATTTCTTTATGGATTTGTGCCATTTTGGCTATTAGCTGGAAAAAAAGAATTCCAGAAAATGGATTGTTGGTTAAAATAGGGGCTACCCATCTAAAGTAGAGGGCCTTTTTGCTTATTGTGTTTATTGGTTGGTTTATACCAACTCTTCTGAAAATCATTTTATGAAATTATAAAAAGCAATATAACCGAGTAATTATTTATCTATAAATAAAATTTTAAATATATGTTATTACTTAACATATTATGAGTGAATCAATAATAAGGATAAAAAGTTAAATTCTAACAAGCAAAGAAGAAAAACACAAACTTAAGTTCCTAACACCATGGTAGTGGTAAGGGTGAATAATGCCCCCACCCTTAGACGTTTTACGCCATATGACAGTCCAGTTAACAAGGGGCATTATTGGGCGTTTTTCTAAAATGAGTGTACTGGGGATGTGGGTATTATGTTAAAAAGGGGTGTAAAGAATTAAATAAAAAAAACTAACTAAAAAAGGGGATTGGCCAAGAAAAAGAGGCTTACATCTAATTGGTCAAATTTTCGCCCCAACCGCGTGATTCAAAACACGCCAAAACCAAAAAAAAGATGAAACACGCCCAGGGGGCAGTGGATGGGCAGTATTGGGCGTGTTTGGTGGTTAATTTTGAAAAAACCACGCCCGGGTGGTCTAATCGCCTAATATTAGTCCCTTAATGTAAATAGCTTTGTCGGGACTCGCAACATAGCTATTTATATTTACACCCTTAAGTTTACACTTTAACACCATTTTATGTCATTTGTGAGTAGATTCTATATTCTTATTTCTTATATTGAATAATTTACTTTACCAAAACATATCTTGCTACGTATAGTAGACGAGTATATAGTTTAGAAAGGGGGTAGATTAACAAGTGGCCTTGTTACTAGCTATCGAGCCAACATGATACAATGACATATGGGTTGGTGAACAATAGTAAATTAGTTACATATCCTTGAGGTCTTTCGAGGGTGAAGAAATACGGATTCACCACCGGAGTGATTTGGACCGCTTTCTCTAGGAGACCGATAATCACAGATCGTTCTTCCTCTAAGACCTAAATCTGCAATGGAGAAGAGAGAAACACAGGGATGTAGAGATGGCCGGTAAGAGAATAGTCTCTTATTTCCAGTAACAAAACTGTGGCGACTCTATATCCTGTCATGTCCCCCAGTTTAGTGTTGCTCCTGCGTGCAAGCGTGGGAGGAGCACTAGACTTATTAAGAGTGCTCGGAAGTGAATAATGTGAGTTTTAGGCTTACCTGTCGCCCGGGTACGGGAAAGTTGCTGGCCATGCTTGTTGCGTCTGTCTTTAGCTGTGAGTAGAGATAATGGAGTAGTGAATATCACACGATCGTGGAAACTGGTTGGGCAAACCTGGCGCATGCTGATTGATTGCAGGCAATTGCCATTTGTACTGGCGCATTACCATGAGCTTGTCAAGGCTTCGCGTACGCGATTAGGTCTCGTGCATGACTTATGCAGCATTTGGGACCATACCCCTTTAGAGAAATAACTAACAAGATTGATGGATCAAGGACAACACGTGGCTGAAAGAAAGGGTCATACGTATAGATACGTAATGAGAAGGATGGAATACAGAATCGTACTTCATAAATGGTGTAATCAGTGGCGGACTCAGGAATTTTTCCATGGGGGTACGGAACATTTTTAAAAATTTTAGGCCCCTAGGTATATAAGTAAAAAAATCGGTTCGTATCGGGTCGGGTTGGATCATGTAAAACAAACGAACATCAAACTAAATTTATATAATCATCAAAAACATGTCAAACCTTGTTACAAACATAATTAAAACGTCGACGCCCTACGGGTTTTCATTTTTTGAAATTTATCCAAAACATCATCTAAAGCTAATTTCTTAAGCAATTCTTTCTCTATATAACATAAGTTCATCGCTCCATAACTAGGGCCGTTCAAATCGCTCGCCGCTCGTCGCTCGCTCGTCGCTCGCTCGACGCTCGTTCGGAAATTGCTCGAAAAATGCTCGTTCGATTTGACGCTCGGTTGTAAATGAGCCGCTCTGCTCGGTTCGGTTTGTAAACGAGCCAAGCATGAGCAAAGGTCCGCTCGGCTCGGTTCGGCTCGAATTATTATTTTAATTAGTATATATATATATATACATACATATACATATACACATACATCTATCGGGGAAGGTTCATTTGAGAAGAATATTTTTGCAAGAAGAAAACTAAATTAATCTAGGCCCTATATTTTTTTGATCAATGGTTGTAAATCAAGATATTATTGTTGTCCACTTTCAATTAATGTTTTAATTAATAAGGGTAGAATAGACAATTTGATGTATAACACTATTAAATATTATAAAGGGTTACTCCAATCTCATTAATGCCACTATAATTTTCTCCTTTACTATCATTAATGTGTTGGGTCCTACACCAATTTTATAAGGAGTGACTAAATTATCTAAAGTGTAGTGTCCTACACATATATTATTATATGTCGTAAAATTATTTAAAAGTGTTGGGAACCTACACATTTGGTACCCTACACCAAAACATTGTTTTCTTGGTGTAGGAAACGTTGTTATTATGGTGTAGAAAACGTTTAATATGTAGGATCATGTTAATGAATGTTTTTATTGTGTAAGGTGCACAACTATTTAATAGGATAGACTCATTAAATGATTAGGGTTTATTAATTTAAATAACAAAAATAAAGGCTAGACTAATTAAATGATTGGTTTAAATTACCTTTGTACCCTTTTATTCTTTTTATTAATTTGTGATTCTTCTCATTTGAACTCTCCACTACATCTATAAACATGTATATACACATATATATTCACAAATATAAATTATACATATATATACACACATACACTTATATTTATACACACACTTACACATACATACATACGTAAATATAAATTAAATTTATAGTTTTATACGTACCAATCTATTAGATTTTGGTCAACTATATACAAATTTACAACTATATCTATACGTACTAGCCCAACCACGCTAATAAAAAATTAAAATCAAAACTAAAAGTTAAACCCTAAACCGATAAACGACAGTCTGTTCATCGCCTCAATGTCGTTACCCTAAGTCGATCGTCTCCTGCTCTCAACGTAATTGTTCGTGCAATATGATCATTGCTTCGTCAGCCACAACAATGTTATTTATAATAAAAATATTATGCCATGAAATGTGCATGTTTTTAAAGACATAAAAACTTGAGACTCAACATTGTCACTATCTCTCTCAGCAAATTTAAATTGGGCGACACGCTTGTCCAAATCGCTCGAACTTCGCTCGACGCTCGCTCGGAATTTTTACTGCTCGAAAAATGCTCGCTTGATTTAATGCTCGGTTTTAAATGAGCCGCTCCGCTCGGTTCGGTTTGAAAACCAGCCAAGCACGAGCAAAGGTCCGCTCGGTTCGGCTCGGCTCGTGAACAGCCCTATCCATAACATAATGTTACAATTTTAATTTTCAACTATTCAATCCCTAGAAATCATAACGTAAGTTGTAATCACCCTAAAAATATATAAACAACATAATCACCCTAAAAATCATCTAAACAACGTCAAAACACACAAAATTTCAAACCTATTTAACAACTTTATTACCCTTTTTTCTCCTATAATATCAACCAAAATCATCAAAATAACAAAGAAACTTACCCGTGTTCGGATTCCGGTTAGATTTGGTGTCGAACGACGGTGGTATGGTGGCTGATTACGGTGGTCGCCGGGTGCTGGACTGTTGTCGCTGGGTGATGTTGTTCGTTGGCAGTGCAGGGACGCAAGAGAGAGAGAGAGAGCGGGATAGAATTTCTTAAGGTTTTGGGCTTTAATTATTTTATTATAGTTTGAAATATTGTTGGGTTTGGTTAATGGGCTAAGACTTAGTGGGCTAACTAGTTAGGAATTATAAGTGGGTAAAGGTATGGGTATTTGGGTTTAGTTGGTTAGGTATTAAAAGTTATATAATTTAGGTAGTATATTTTTTAAAAAAATAGGAGTTTACTAAAAAAAATTAAAATATAAATTGATAACACTTTTTACCTAAGGGGTGCGGACGAAAAATTTCAAAGGGTACGGTCGAAAATTCCAAGGGGTGCGGACGAAAAATTCCAAGGGGTGCGGACGGGATTTTCGACGGAATTTAGCCCTAATTTTTTTTCCCCCGGGGGTGCGCCCGCCCACCCTGGGGTGGGCTTGGGTCCGCCCCTGTATCTTTGACTTGTTGAGCGGTCAACTTATGTAGGTAATCCAACAGAGGACCTCAATGATGCTGCTGTTATGTATATTCTGCCTCAACCAGCAGCTGAAAGTAAAAGGTGATGCTTAATACATAATTTTCATTCATAACGCTTCGGACCGTTAAAATTCTTAAATCTCACATCACGTGTCATTTCTGAATTCAGGATTCTTATAATTTATAAAAACGGTTTTGTTACACTATGGTCAATTCAAGATAGCAAACCGGTCTTTACAACAGGAGGAACGTTAATTTACTCGCAAAATCACGACACCAAAAAAGTGACGGCTGCATGCTGGGCTTGTCCCTTTGGAGGCAAGGTTGTTATCGGATACAACAATGGCGAAATTCTAATGTGGAGTGTTCCTCACTCAATAGCCTCAAAAACTGAACTTTCAACTGACAAGGAGTTAAGTGGGGACCCAAAGTGGCCCGTTATTCAAACTGAATCTCAGGTATAAGTTAGATAAAACACCAATAGCCCGATTAAAATGGGCTTATGCAGAAGGAAAAGCAAGTCGACTTTATGTTCTTGGTGCTTCTGATGTTGGTTCTGCAAATTCGTTACAGGTAGTTAATTCAGTTTAAGAACATTTTTTTGTTAATTTTGGTTGAGTAAAATGCCAATTTCGTCCCAGAGGATTGGCCAGTTTTGCGACTTTCGTCCAAAGGTTTATTTTTCTACATCTGGATCCAAAAGGTTTGAAAACTTGTCATTTTCATCCGACTCGTTAACTCCATCCATTTTCCTCTATTAAGTCAGGGGTATTTTCGTCTTTTTTGTTAACTTAAAGGGCAATTCGGCCTTTTTCAGGGGTATTCGGTCTTTTTACATAAAGTGAAAAAGACCGAATTGCCCTTTAAGTTAGCAAAATAGACGAAAATACCCTTGACTTAACTGAGAAAAATGGATGGAGTTAACAAGCCCGGGTGAAAATGGCAAGATTTCAAACCTTTTGGATCCAGATGCGGAAAAACAAACCTTTAGACGAAAGTCGTAAAACTAGCCAAACCTCTGGGACGCAACTGGCATTTTACTCATTTTGGTTTAACAACTTTGTTTGGTGACAAAATTGTTGATCTTGTCTGCAGGTTGTTATAATAAATGAACAGACTGAAACTCGTACTACGAAACTGGGAATCGCGTCACCTGAGCCATGTGTTGACTTTGAGATTGTTTCGTCGGGTAGTGAACAGAACAAACATAAAGATGATATCTTTCTCATGGTTGGAAAATCAGGCCATGTTTATTTATACGATTATATTTCGATTGAAAAATATTTACTTCAGTAACAAACTAGGGTGCTATTTGTTTTTTGATAAAACGTCTACGTAGGCTATTCTGTCTGCGCGGCGCAGACCACGCGCAGACGCGCAGACTGTTTGTTTTTCCGAAGACATTTCATTAAAAAAGGTATGCCCGAGGTGTTCTTGGTGCAGACTTGGTCCAATCACTTCTAAGATCTTCTAAGGTCTACGGAGGGTTGATGTGTGTAAAATGCAACATATAAATTCCATCAATTGAGGCATAAAACTAACCCTTTTTAAGTACTAATGTTGGAAAAAGAGTGTTTTTGTCTTCCTTTTGTATTTTCAGGATTAAATGAGCTCAAATTCACAAAAGAAGCAAAAAGACAGCTAAATCTAACATAAATACAAGAAAAGGAACATAAGTGGACTACCCGACCCCTCAACGGCATCTTCCCAAGCAAAATAGAGAAGACAGAAGACTGAACACGCCCCGTGCTCAGCCAGCACGGGGCCGTGCCCAAGAAGCAGCAGAAAAGACAAACTTATAGAAGCTTCTATTGCCCACCACGGGCCGTGCCCAGTGAACACGGGGGCGTGGCAAAAGTACAGCAGGCGCATTAATTGTAATTGCGAATTACAATTAATGAAGAGAGAGAGAGTGTCAGACAGGCACGGGGGCGTGTCCAGCGGACACGGGGCCGTGCCCAGCCTTCTGTTCAGCCTATAAATAGGAGTGCTTGGTTTCATTTCAACTCATCACTTGGCACACCACCTCTCTCACACTTCATCCACCACCCACCACCACCATAACACCATCATCCACCACCATCATCCATTGTCCATCGTAGAGTGTGTGAGTCGTCTCGGGATCCAAGATTGATCGTAAGAGTTCTTGACAATCAAGGCCATGTTTGCCTAAGTCTCTTACATCACTTGGTGAAGACAAAGTGTCTAGTATAATACTTTTTATTTCTAATCTTTTGCACTTTTTATTTGGTTTTGTATTAATGACTTTAATAATTAGTTGCTTATGTTGAAGGTGATCTTTCCTTATCGTTTGTCCGTGGTGTCTTGGCATTATTTTACTGTCTATATAAAATAAAAGATTTTCACCATTCATATCTCCACGGTCTATATGGAGGTATGTTGGCTACCTGGTCGGGGGTTAAGGGAACGGTTTGGTAAAGGTCTTGCCATTGTTCAGCGTTTAGAGGTCCTGCAATGGACCTGGGTCAAATTTAGTAGGACCTCCTTCAATGCTTCACGGTATTGGATGGCGGGGGTCTAAACTCTTTGACCCCCTCATAAGTTAACTACTATTAATACTATAACCTGGCTATTTAGGACTGTATCCCTGCTGACTCAGACTACTTAGCCGAGGGTAACGTCACCGCCAAAAGCGGGGCCTACCATAATATTGCATTAATAACTTAATTAATTATCTTCCAATAATCCACCCTTTTAGGATTGTATCCTTGCTGACTCAAACTACTGGGGTGAGGGTAACGTCACCTTCAAAAGAGGGGCCTACTACAATAACTAAGATAATCTCTTAATTATGTGCAAAAGTGCGGAAATAATCAAAGGTTATACTAGATACGAGTCGGAACCAAGTGATTCATCTTGTCTATCTGTTTTTCTTTTATTTTTATTTTCAGCATTTTAGTTAGTTTTATTTTTCTTAGTTTAAAACCTTTTTCTAAACTTTTTATTTTGATTAGACGTTGAGGATAAACCGGTACTAAAAGCTCTTGTGTCCTTGGACGACCTCGGTATCTTGCCAACACTATACTACGCTCACGATAGGTGCACTTGCCCATATGTGTGTTTAGTGTTAGTAAAATATCGTGTTTTATAAATTTAAAACTTGGCTAAAATAAGTGTTAAAGGGGCTTAAAATATACACCTAAAATATATAACACTTCGCACGCATCAAGGGTTAAACACCACCACCACCCACCACCACCACCGTCCACCGTCCACCACCCACCACCACCGGCCACCACCGTCCACCACCCACCACCACCGTCTACCACCATCACCATCCACCACCGTTCATCACCACCACCCACCACCGTCCACCACCACCACCATCCACCACCCACCACTGTAACACCTGTGTCATTTCAACCATCAAACAAATGCCCAACCAATGAAATATTGTATTTCATACTTGGGATTTGTAAAAAATATGTGTATCGTTTACACATATCAATTCTTGTTCGATTTCAAACTCTATATCGCTTTCTGGAAGGTTATACGCGCACTAATGCGTAAATATAACCAGTTTAAATGCAGCAAACACTCCAGAATAGTGACATATACTTAACATACCTTAAATAACCTTTACATAACTTAGAAATAAGTTTTGAAGGCTTTGGTATTGCAAAAATCAAGTTAAATCGTCTACAGGGACTAAAATTGACAAACTGCGAAAGTATGTCAATTTGAACTGTAACAGACCTTCCGGAACATGACCATAAGTTAAACATACCATAAATATCCTTTACATAGCTTAGAAATAGGCTTTGAGGTGTTCGGTATGCTAAAATAAACTTTTGTGTCATTCAGGGACTAAAAGCGTCAAAAAGTGCACAAGTTTGCATTTTCGCGCATAACTTACGTTTTGAATACATCCGGACATCCAAAAATTTATGTAAGCATGACTACATTATATTTTAGTGTTCGCCTTAAGAAAAATCCATTCGTCGCGTCATTTGGATCGTTTTTCGCGCTTATGCGCATTCCGTCGTAATTAAGCGAACATCGCGTTCGTACGACCAAACGAACCATCACCCGGCATATTTTTGAACATGTTTCATGTCCACAATGTTTAGGCAACATTTTAGGGCCTTAAAGTTGGCTTTACGGGCCTTAGAAGTGTCGGAAATGGCCTTAAACACGTGCAGGGACTGAAACTGTCATTTTTCAAACATATGTGCAGATCAGAAGGGCCATGCGGCCCGCATTGTCTTTGGCTGATCCTGAAGCGGGCCGCTTCCCACTATCAGTCCAGATTAAGTGTATTTAACAGCTGTTTGCAGCTGTTTTGCACTCCCTAACCCCTTGCCAAGTGTTGATTCCTTATGGTGGTGAGCATTTTGAGGCACCATAACATCCCGACAAGTGTACGGCCTTGATCGTTTCCCCTTTTCCAAGAAACGATCTTAACGGTTCTCCGAATACTATAAATACCCCACCCCCCATTACTACAAATGCACTAGAATTCTGATTTTAGAAACTCTAAGTTGAAACCATTGTTTCATACCTGAGATTCTTGAATCGGGATTAGCATTCGGGGGACCCTGGGTAAGTATTCTTTCGTTCTTTTCCTTATTTTACTGCTTTTCGAGTCAGAAAGTCAAACTTTGTTTGACTTTCAGCGTTGACCAGTAATGGTCAATGCGAAGTTCGTTTGAACTTCGCAACGTGATTGTAATCACGATGGTCATAGTCCCTTGGGACTATGCCTACTGATTACCACGTTGTCTAGGGTCGTAGGGTAAGCGATCTAATAAATCGCTTATACCTCGAACCCGACCCAGTTTGGTCGATCATTAGGATCCGACCAAATGCATTAGGTGACCATAGTAGGTAGGGAATAACCTTCCGAGGTTATACCCTATGGTCACATCGTTTAAGTAGTTGTATGATAGGTAGTTTATATGCCTTAGGTAAATTACCAGAATACCCTTTTCACGTATAATTGGTAATTTAGCATATGTAACCTAAACTTTTGTCACATAACTGATTATGCAACATGTTTAGGCATATAACACTTGTCATAGGACTAGTTAGGCGGTCCGAACGCGTTTCACGCGAACGACGCGTTAAAGTAGCATAAGCTACCTAAACGGGTCGTAATGGGTCGAAGGCACTTAGATTAAGGTTTCATTAGTATGTAGGCTTTGTTAAACCATATGACACGAGTCTCTATACTCGTTTGGTTTACGAACCCTCATTCTATCAGATCTTCCGTTTTAGGTCCGGTTAATTAACGTAGTTACCTATTTAGGTGCCGTTTGATTCCGTGATCTCTAGCATTGCTTGGTGGTTATCATAGGACTTCTGAGCAATCTCAAGTGAGTACATAGACCCCTCTTTTACTGTTTTCCAAACTGTTTTGGGGTGGAACACATGTGCCTACTTGTTACTTTCATGCTTTCCTGTTTTCACATCATATACCTGCTATGTTCGTTAGTACATTATAGTACATGATTTCATTACATTTTATGCTATGTATGTCCATTGTGTGCATACTTAGTACATTGTTTTACATTACATTTTGTTGCATATGCTCATCCAGTATATGAACACTTTGACATATTACCCAATGCATTTGACAATTGATTTGACATAGACATTTCGGCATAGACATTTTAACATGATTGACATTTGATCATGCATTTCCCACAAAACATAACTTTGATTTAAACCAAGTTTTACTTCAATACTTTGTTTTTGTGCATATGGTTTAGTTGAGACCTTTCACTTGCCATACATGACATATTTGACATAGACATTTGACATGGATATTTGACATAGACATTTGACATGGATATTTGACATAGACATTTGACATGGATATTTGACATAGACATTTTGACATGATTTACATCTTGACATGAACATTTTACATTGTTTGGTTTGGTTTGATTAAGTGATTAAGTAACGATGCGTATGTAATATGATACAAGCATGGTGGATACGCCGCTGGTACTTCCTATATATAAGTGTTTGTATGGTATTACATGTCGTAACGTTATTTGAATCATTTCAGTTTGAGACATAGAACATTTTATACAAATAACATATTTTTCACAAGACATTGATTTACAAACAACTTATCTAATACAAACTCATTTTACATGGTTATTCATTTAACCATACATTATTTATACATATCATCTGATCTTATCGATTTTCAAATGATTTACAAAACAAAGCAAATAACAAGGTTCATGACTAAACATTTTCTCAAACATAAGTCATGAAGCCTATTTTCACAAAACCTATGTATCTCACCGGCATTTTTATGCTGACGTACCATATTTTCACATGTGTTTTTCAGGAGCTGTTGCATAAGATGATCAAGATACACTTAGGCGGACATGGGCCTTAGTGACAATAAAAGATGCAGACTAGTTAATTATGTTGTATTTCCATGTTTGTTTAGACATTGTAACACTTATATTGAATAAAACGAAACTTTAATTTCCAAGGTTGTGAAACATTAATTCTGTTACAACACTCCCCGACGTTTCCGCCACGTTTTGTATGTTCCACGTGGTCGGGGTGTGACAGAAAAGATGGTATCAGAGCTTATGGTTATAGGGAATTAGGTTATTAGTAATGCTTTGACCTAGTCTATAACCTTTCTAGGACCCTAACGCAAGTTTACTTGCGTTTAGTCATAAAACATACCGTCACCTATCCTTAGGCGACTACCACAACAAGAACATAAATTTCAAAACCGCTTCGAAAACTAATCATCTGTTCTAGGATGATTGATTACTAGGTTTTGAACCCTCTATTATAAGGTTTTGAACCCTTTGAGTTTTCAAAATCTCGTCAAGGTTTTGGGTTTTAAATAATGTGAACACGTGCAAACTGGAAGGGTGAATGCCTGTATTCTGGGTTTTCTGTCTAGGCAAGCACTTCGTATACATCTCATCAGACGCGAGACCAGTTGTGCTTACCTGGGAATTCTTGGGATGAGTGTTCACTTATAGGCGAGCATGTCTTCATGATACATTATTTTTGACTCATCTACTTTGATTAGTCACTGTGTGTCGTTTGTTGCTTTGTAGTAACAAACAAATGACCACTATCCTTGCTTTCAGCAGATTTGTTCATCTCATTCTTTTCGTCTAGTTCTCTCACTCGTTTCTTTTCATGTTTCCTCTTTTAGAATGCCTCCTCGACGCGAAAACCAGATAGCGACTGCCGAGCTGGCAGAAATCATTGCGCAGCAAATGGCTGCTCAATTCCCAAACCTCTTTGCTCTATGGAATCAAGCCAACAACAACAACAATGGTCCATGCAATTTCAAGAGTTTTAACTCGGCAAAACCACTCAAGTTTAGTGGTTCTGAGGGAGCGACCGGGCTTCTTCAATGGTTCGAGAGCATTGAGAATACTTTCCGCCATGTGCAGTGTCCTGACAATCGCAAGGTCGAGTTTGCTTCGAGTGTGTTCCAGAAGAGAGCCCTTACGTGGTGGAACGGGGTTATGAGGGATCGTGGTGCAGAGGTTGCTCTAGCACAGACATGGGCCGAACTTAGGGCTCTCATGATGAAGGAGTTTTGTCCTCGTCACGAGATCAGGGCTTTGGAAAGGGAATTTGATGATCTTAAGCAAGATAGCGGTGAGCATCGAGCCTACACGGACCGTTATGAGGAGTTAAGTCTGTTATGCCCAAACATGGTCACGCCTTTGGATAAGGCAATCGAAAAGTACATTGATGGCCTTCCCGACTCAATACAAGACATTTTGACTGGTAGCAACCCTACTACTGTTAGGCAGGCCATTGAGCTATCTGCAACCTTGACTGAATCGCAGATCAGGAAACGTAAGCTTTTCCGTAAGGGTGACAAGAAACTGGTCGAGGAATCGAAACCAATCAAGGAATCAAAGACCATGGATGAACAGACTGGATCCTCTAAGAAGTCAAAGAAGCGAAAGGCTTCTCAGAACTTCGCCGTGGTCGCTCACAATGATCAAGCCGTTCTCAACCAACCAGCTCAACCTCTTGCCAGGAAACCCTACAACGGAACTGCACCCTTGTGCAACCAATGTGGCCTACATCATCATACTGGTGTGAAGTGCCGCACATGCCAAATTTGCGGACTTATAGGTCATACAGCGAGGGTTTGCCCAACAGCAGCAGCACCAAATCAGATTAACAACAATCCTGCTCAAGCTCGTTTTCCACCGGGATCTTGCTACAACTGTGGCGAGATGGGCCATTTTCGTAGGAATTGCCCAAGGCCTGCTAATGCAAATCCAGCGTAGGGATGAGCATCTGACCAACCAGAAGACAACATCGTTTAGAAATAATCACGTCTTATGTATTATTTTCTTTTGTTGTCACGATCCATGAAACGGTTGTTGTTATCATTGTTTATAAATAAATCTTTTATTTACATCGCAATGTATTAATGTGATTGTATGTATAAACAACATATCCTCTACAATACCGACAATCAAGGAACCGTATTCCTTGAAGAACAGACTACCCCCAAATTTCTTCAATTGTATGATCTCTTGCGTTTTTCACGAAAATCCTAAGTACCCGTTTCTTCCAAGAGAAACGAAGTACGAGGTGCCAAGTTAATAGCAATCAATAACAAGATAATAACAATTAAACAATTATGTGGTTATGTGCTTATGTGTTATCTTTTATGTGTCATGTGATTCAAATTATATTATCCAAATCCTCGTAGAATCTTACATATCCTTGTGCTAGAGATTCATAGTAGGATACCCAAAAGGTACTACCTAAAATCCTTAATAGACTTCTACGCTGTAGTTAAAGTCCCTTGGATTATAAGGTACTACTTCGTAATTAGATCCCTTGAGTGGTCTAGTTAAACTGGATGATACAAGCTGAAAGGACTCCTTGGTGGCCTAATTAAGAAGATCCTCTGTTGATCTAATTAAAAGGACCCTATGGTAGTCTAGTCACCGTCATCACAAGTTCGACATCTTTCCCCACAACATTATAAAACAAACTGTGCGGACTGTGCAAGGAATTACGTAATTATGGATGCATACATAATTATGGAATTTAGTGCACGAAAATCACAGCAAGTTCTATCATGTATCTAGAGTTAACCCTATTCATTTCCAATTCTGATGAAGCATCCGTTGAGGAAAAATGAACTAGCTATTCATTTTTCACTTCTGAAGAATATCCGTTGAGGAAATGAATATCCGTTGTTTATCTTTTCATTTCCATTTTGAAGAATAACCGTTGAGAAAAATGAATTATCCATTCATTTTCATTCTGAAGAATATCCGTTGAGGAAATGAATACCTGTTGTTTATCTTTCATTTCCAACTCTGAGGAAATAACCGTTGAAAATGACTCCGTTAGTTCATTTTCGTTTCTGAAGATTATCCGTTGGGGAAATGAATATCCGTTGTGTAATCCTTCATTTCCAACTCTGAGGAAATAACCGTTGAAAATGACTCCGTTAGTTCATTTTCGTTTCTGAAGATTTATCCGTTGTGGAGATGAATATCCGTTGTGTAATCCTTCATTTCCAACTCTGAGGAAATAACCGTTGAAAATGACTCCGTTAGTTCATTTTCGTTTCTGAAGATTATCCGTTGAGGAAATGAATATCCGTTGTGTAGTCCTTCATTTCCAACTCTGAAGAAATAACCGTTGAAAATGACTCCGTTAGTTCATTTTCGTTTCTGAAGATTATCCGTTGGGGAAATGAATATCCGTTGTGTAGTCCTTCATTTCCAACTCTGAAGAAATAACCGTTGAAAATGACTCCGTTAGTTCATTTTCGCTTCTGAAGATTACCCGTTGAGGAAATGAATATCCGTTGATTTTTCTTTCATTTCAAACTCTGAAGAACAAACCGTTGAGGAAAATGACCCCGTTTGTTCATTTTCGTTCTGAAGAATATCCGTTGAGAGAAATGAATATCCGTGGATTTTCCTTCATTCCCAATTCTGACGAAGAATCCGTTGAGAAAGAATGAATCATCCATTCATTCTCACTTCTGAAGAATATCCGTTGAGGGAAATGTATATCCGTTTAATTAACTCCTTTATTTTCCATTTCCGAAGAAACCATTGAAGAAAATGACTCTGTTTGTTCATTTTCGCTTCTGAAAATTATCCGTTGAGGAAAATAACCAGATTATGTCCTACATATCTCTGGTGACTATTTGACACAAAGTCATAAACAGACTCCTACGAATTTATTTCGGGACGAAATTTCCTAAAGTAGGGGAGACTGTAACACCTGTGTCATTTCAACCATCAAACAAATGCCCAACCAATGAAATATTGTATTTCATACTTGGGATTTGTAAAAAAATATGTGTATCGTTTACACATATCAATTCTTGTTCGATTTCAAACTCTATATCGCTTTCTGGAAGGTTATACGCGCACTAATGCGTAAATATAACCAGTTTAAATGCAGCAAACACTCCAGAATAGTGACATATACTTAACATACCTTAAATAACCTTTACATAACTTAGAAATAAGTTTTGAAGGCTTTGGTATTGCAAAAATCAAGTTAAATCGTCTACAGGGACTAAAATTGACAAACTGCGAAAGTATGTCAATTTGAACTGTAACAGACCTTCCGGAACATGACCATAAGTTAAACATACCATAAATATCCTTTACATAGCTTAGAAATAGGCTTTGAGGTGTTCGGTATGCTAAAATAAACTTTTGTGTCATTCAGGGACTAAAAGCGTCAAAAAGTGCACAAGTTTGCATTTTCGCGCATAACTTACGTTCTGAATACATCCGGACATCCAAAAATTTATGTAAGCATGACTACATTATATTTTAGTGTTCGCCTTAAGAAAAATCCATTCGTCGCGTCATTTGGATCGTTTTTCGCGCTTATGCGCATTCCGTCGTAATTAAGCGAACATCGCGTTCGTACGACCAAACGAACCATCACCCGGCATATTTTTGAACATGTTTCATGTCCACAATGTTTAGGCAACATTTTAGGGCCTTAAAGTTGGCTTTACGGGCCTTAGAAGTGTCGGAAATGGCCTTAAACACGTGCAGGGACTGAAACTGTCATTTTTCAAACATATGTGCAGATCAGAAGGGCCATGCGGCCCGCATTGTCTTTGGCTGATCCTGAAGCGGGCCGCTTCCCACTATCAGACCAGATTAAGTGTATTTAACAGCTGTTTGCAGCTGTTTTGCACTCCCTAACCCCTTGCCAAGTGTTGATTCCTTATGGTGGTGAGCATTTTGAGGCACCATAACATCCCGACAAGTGTACGGCCTTGATCGTTTCCCCTTTTCCAAGAAACGATCTTAACGGTTCTCCGAATACTATAAATACCCCACCCCCATTACTACAAATGCACTAGAATTCTGATTTTAGAAACTCTAAGTTGAAACCATTGTTTCATACCTGAGATTCTTGAATCGGGATTAGCATTCGGGGACCCTGGGTAAGTATTCTTTCGTTCTTTTCCTTATTTTACTGCTTTTCGAGTCAGAAAGTCAAACTTTGTTTGACTTTCAGCGTTGACCAGTAATGGTCAATGCGAAGTTCGTTTGAACTTCGCAACGTGATTGTAATCACGATGGTCATAGTCCCTTGGGACTATGCCTACTGATTACCACGTTGTCTAGGGTCGTAGGGTAAGCGATCTAATAAATCGCTTATACCTCGAACCCGACCCAGTTTGGTCGATCATTAGGATCCGACCAAATACATTAGGTGACCATAGTAGGTAGGGAATAACCTTCCGAGGTTATACCCTATGGTCACATCGTTTAAGTAGTTGTATGATAGGTAGTTTATATGCCTTAGGTAAATTACCAGAATACCCTTTTCACGTATAATTGGTAATTTAGCATATGTAACCTAAACTTTTGTCACATAACTGATTATGCAACATGTTTAGGCATATAACACTTGTCATAGGACTAGTTAGGCGGTCCGAACGCGTTTCACGCGAACGACGCGTTAAAGTAGCATAAGCTACCTAAACGGGTCGTAATGGGTCGAAGGCACTTAGATTAAGGTTTCATTAGTATGTAGGCTTTGTTAAACCATATGACACGAGTCTCTATACTCGTTTGGTTTACGAACCCTCATTCTATCAGATCTTCCGTTTTAGGTCCGGTTAATTAACGTAGTTACCTATTTAGGTGCCGTTTGATTCCGTGATCTCTAGCATTGCTTGGTGGTTATCATAGGACTTCTGAGCAATCTCAAGTGAGTACATAGACCCCTCTTTTACTGTTTTCCAAACTGTTTTGGGGTGGAACACATGTGCCTACTTGTTACTTTCATGCTTTCCTGTTTTCACATCATATACCTGCTATGTTCGTTAGTACATTATAGTACATGATTTCATTACATTTTATGCTATGTATGTCCATTGTGTGCATACTTAGTACATTGTTTTACATTACATTTTGTTGCATATGCTCATCCAGTATATGAACACTTTGACATATTACCCAATGCATTTGACAATTGATTTGACATAGACATTTCGGCATAGACATTTTAACATGATTGACATTTGATCATGCATTTCCCACAAAACATAACTTTGATTTAAACCAAGTTTTACTTCAATACTTTGTTTTTGTGCATATGGTTTAGTTGAGACCTTTCACTTGCTATACATGACATATTTGACATAGACATTTGACATGGATATTTGACATAGACATTTGACATGGATATTTGACATAGACATTTGACATGGATATTTGACATAGACATTTTGACATGATTTACATCTTGACATGAACATTTTACATTGTTTGGTTTGGTTTGATTAAGTGATTAAGTAACGATGCGTATGTAATATGATACAAGCATGGTGGATACGCCGCTGGTACTTCCTATATATAAGTGTTTGTATGGTATTACATGTCGTAACGTTATTTGAATCATTTCAGTTTGAGACATAGAACATTTTATACAAATAACATATTTTTCACAAGACATTGATTTACAAACAACTTATCTAATACAAACTCATTTTACATGGTTATTCATTTAACCATACATTATTTATACATATCATCTGATCTTATCGATTTTCAAATGATTTACAAAACAAAGCAAATAACAAGGTTCATGACTAAACATTTTCTCAAACATAAGTCATGAAGCCTATTTTCACAAAACCTATGTATCTCACCGGCATTTTTATGCTGACGTACCATATTTTCACATGTGTTTTTCAGGAGCTGTTGCATAAGATGATCAAGATACACTTAGGCGGACATGGGCCTTAGTGACAATAAAAGATGCAGACTAGTTAATTATGTTGTATTTCCATGTTTGTTTAGACATTGTAACACTTATATTGAATAAAACGAAACTTTAATTTCCAAGGTTGTGAAACATTAATTCTGTTACAACACTCCCCGACGTTTCCGCCACGTTTTGTATGTTCCACGTGGTCGGGGTGTGACAACCACCATCCACCACCACCCACCACCACCACCACCACCACCACCATCTACCACCACCGTCCACCACCCACCACCGTTCATCACCACCACCATCTACCACCACCACCGTCCACCACCGCTCATCACCACCACCCACCACCACCACCGTCCACCACCATCACCGTCCACCACCCACCACCGTCCGTACACCTCCACCAGTTTATTTTAGAAGTCTACATACGTTTAAAAACAAACAGTCTTCTTCTTGCACACTGCAGACGTTTGGTCCACCTCTTCTTCAACAGATTTATGCAGATGTGGTCCGCAGACTGCAGACAATTTACCTCTTAAAAAACAAATAGCACCTAGATCTCCACCGTCACTTCCAAAAGAGCTAAAGGTGAGACTACCGTATCCTGACTCTCATGCATCACTGTAGCAAAGTTCATAACTGACAATCCATGCATGATCTCTTCTGCTGACGAGGTAATATACTAATATGAACATATTTCTTGTAAGGTACATTAAAATAGAAAATCTCATTCGTATAAATTGTTTGGTTTTCGCAGTACGTGTCGCTGTCGAAAAAGATTCCTACAGTTTTTTCATTTGACGCTAAGCAAAAAGATGGTTCTTCGTCAAGCGGTTTTAGCAGTTTCTCGAATTTTAAGAACATATATATAACAGGACACAGCAATGGTGCTGTAAACTTTTGGGATGCATCATCTCCACTTTTGATTCCCATTGTATCATTTAATCAACAGGTAACTTCTGATTCCAACTACATTCTAATAGCAAAAGATTCTACATTAATATCATCTTAATTGTTCTTATCGTTTTTGCTTCTAATAATGTAGAGTGAAGATGACCAGTCGTTGAGTGGTGTACCCCTGACCGCATTATGTTACGATATGGAAGCACGACTCCTCGTATCTGGAGATCAAAGTGGAACAGTAAGTATATACGTTATCAGACTGCAAAAATATCTTACATTTTAATTTGAATTGCATGATTTAATGTATTTTCTGTTGTGGTACAGGTAAGAATTTTCAAATTTAAGCCCGAGCCGTATGCCACTGAGAGCAGCTTTTTGTCCTTGCAAGGTATCAACTACCAACTTTCATATTGGTAATCATATATTCTATGTAGTCAATATTGGTGATATATATTGTAACAACCCGCACTTTCGTGCGTTGTTACCACTCGATATACTCGTTACGCCTAGCACCAGAGATTCAGATCATAATGTAACTATATCGCATACATCGCTATTCGAAGGATAATCGCATATTTTCGCAATACACTATCACTATACTACACCAATCACAAACACTAACACTCACGATGGCACGGAGTGAGGACCTATTCTACCCTCGTCGGTGGCCGTGATGTGTCGAAACGCAAATAATTAACGCTAACAAGGACTCTCGGGAGAGTGCTATAGCTCCAATCATCGTGACGATGATGACAATACGAGCAAGTGGTACCCCGTCAGTCTTTGTGGCACAACACGCAATAACGTTCACGATAACATCAAGAAAGGACCTATACTACCCTCCTCGATGGCAGTGAAACGTCGCTAATAATCTCGCACTCGAATCGAAAACCGATTGCTAATTATCGAAACTTTGAATTATGGATACGTAAATATGACCCCTAGTGATATATATATACATATATATAAAAATATAAATTAGCTATGAAAAGCGCGTACTTCGAAAACTATCGAAACAATCAAAAACGGAGAAATCCATCGCGCCAGAATGGCCATCCGGATGGACAGACAAGTCCAACCGATCGGACTGACATTTCAACCGATCGGACGGACATGCCAACCGATCGGACGGACATGCCGGCCGATCGAACGGGCCATCCGATCCAGGCCAACCTGCCCTCCTTTCCTTCCTCCTTGCCTATAAATACCCCTCATTCACCTCAAACACACTAGTTGTCACTGTTGCTGTTCGACCAGACGTTCCAACCCCTTTATCTCTCGATTTCTCGCGATTCTCGTAAGTTTTTAACTCAAATCTTGTACTTCCTTGATCCATAACCAATTCTACACCTTTCTACCTGTGAAATCTCCACTTTTAACCGTGGAATCTCTGGATTTTGGGCATTCTAGGGTGACATCACCATAAAGTTCTTATGAACTTCATGGGTGATGTCATCCCAAGCAAGAACGACTCAGATCTGAGTGATTTCCATACGTTTTTACATAAATCAAGTCTAAATCTATACTTTCTAATCGAGAAGTGGTGTGATTCCTAAGGATTTGAGGTGCCTTGAAGATGATGTCACCCTAAGTTCACATGAACTTCAAAGTGTGACCTCATAAACAGCTCAGATCTAAGTAATTTCACCTGTTTTATAACAAATCTCACCAAACCTAAGTTACCTAGCCATAGGGTGTGTGATTTCGGGTTAAACTTGAGAAAAGCCATCAAGAACGGCCAGATCTGATGGAACGGGGTGGTTCCCGGCCGTTAGAACGGGTCAGACTTGATGGAATTTCGGTTGTTTAGCATGAAGGAACACCGTCCCAAGCAAAACCGCTGAAAACCTTCAAAATTAGTCGAATATCAGCTGAATAGGCTGCCAGCCGATCGGACAGCAGTCCAGCCGATCGGACAGGCTGCCAGCCGATCGGACAGGAGCCCAGCCGATCGGACAGCAGGCCGTCCGATCGAACCACTGCCATCCGACCGGACCAGCCCATCCGATCCATATTGTCATCCGATCGGATGAGCCCATCCGAACGGACGAGCACCATCCGACCGAATAACTGACTTTTCGATGCTATTCTCGCTTAACCGTGCATCGTTTACTATATCCTTCAATGATTAACGCAGACGTACTCGCAACCGACTCAATCAAGTTGTATTCCCACTAAATACGCACTGTGAGTATACTTGAACCCTTTTTAATCGCATTTTGGGTGTAACATACGTTTCTAACAAACCGAACTTATCATACGAATTATTCAATCAATCGAAGTATCAATTGCGAATAACTGTTATGCATAGATATACGTGATGCTAGTTGCATATGTGCTAGGGCTTATACTCGCGACGTCCCACCATGACTAGTATAGTACTATTGCGCCCGACGGGGTCTAGTTTGCCATCGCATATTCGAGCATCGAGGACTTAGTTGGTAGTATCAGCTTTGTGAGTATATATGTTGTGTGTTACGTTCTTGCATATGGAAATTCGCTACACTTTTTATCTATTACGCTATACATATCAAACCTGTATACTCGCCAATACTTTTGTATTGACAAATATTTTAACGTATGTTGCAGGTTAGATCGCAGGCTATATCAAATCAAGCTAGGAAGTCTAGAAACTCAACTAAAATCTAGGTTGTCGGATTTGCATTGTTCGAGAGGACAAGAAATCTGTGATAACTTATGTGATTGTATTATTTGTTAGTATGGGATAACGAATGTATTAAATATTATCGCAATATAGTTGTTATGGATTCTCTTGAGCAATCTGATTCGCCTAGTGCCGCGCCCCGATGATTCCGCCATCGGTTGGGGTGTGACATATATAGCGGTTTCCCCATGTAAAATATCGGTGTCAAATATCAGTACCGATATTATCGGCGATATTGACCAATATTTAACCGATAATATCACGGATTTTCCCGATGTCAGTAGCTTTTTATTAGTTCTATCGTTCGTCTTTCTTCTTATTGCTGCTATTAGTGTTTTAAGTCTTAATTGTTAATTGGTAGTGTTAAATGTTACTGTTTTAAGTCTTGATCAGTTCCTACTTGACACAATTGTTAGTGTTTTGCAAGTTGCAAAAGGTTAATTTGTTAATGGTAGGAGAGTATACTGAATTGCTAGTGTTAAATTGCTACATATATATAAATTCTGCATGATATTAAAATTACCGGTATCCCACTGCGATAACCTATATCTCAAATATCGGTCCTTGACCGATATCCGATATTTTACCGCATTAAGTGCATAGCATATATTTAATACATTGATACGAACCCAACCCAAATTAATTCCTATTTCCGCCAAATTAATTGCTCCACAATAATCGCAGAATAGTGGGGAAGTTATTTTGGTAACTGCTTAATTAGGATTATTGGTGTTAGAGTTTCCTTCTTTTTTTTTTAGATGTCAATGTTTTATATAAAAGTAGGGTTTTATACCTTTGTTTCTGGAGATTAACCCATCTCGAATTGGGTCTTCTATCTTTGTAATATTTCAGTTTTTTAGCAATTAAGTTCATCAATTCCCTTCGTTTGATTCCTGGGTTCTATCATACATATATCAACTATAGATGATTATATAATATAATTTGTATTATTGCTACCAGGAAGTTCAAAGAAAGGAAGCAATATCATTCAAAGCATTAAACTGATGAAGGTTAATGGCGCAGTGCTTTCATTAACAACAAGTCACGACGCTAAACATATTGTTGTTGGGTCGGATCAAGGATATGTAAGATATCATTTCCATTTTCTTCTTTTCCCCCATTCTAACTACCCGTTAAAGTAGCAAACTTTTTACGTAGGTTTCCATTACAAAGTTGTTAAACCAAAATGAGTAAAATGCCATTTTCGTCCCCAGAGGTTTGACCAGTTTTGAGATTTTCGTCCAAAAGTTTGTTTTTCCGCATCTGGATCCAAAAGGTTTGAAACCTTGCCATTTTCATCCGGCCCGTTAACTCCATCTATTTTTCTTCGTTAAGTCAGGGGTATTTCCGTCTTTTTTGTTAACTTAGAGGGCGATTTGGTCTTTTTGACTTTATGTACAAGCATTTAGCATAACGTACAAGTATTCAAAATACCCTTAACGGAGCCGGATGAAAATGGCAAGATTTCAAACATTTTGGATCCAGATGTGAAAAAACATACATTTGGACGAAAGTCGCAAAACTGACCAAACCTCGGGGACGAAAATGGCATTTACTCCGCATAAATATTATAATATTATTTGGTGATCTTAATTTTCATCGTAATGCATTTTGTTTCCCTAAGGCATTTAGACTTAATTACTGTTTTCGTCCCTGAGGTTTGTCAAAAATAACGGTTTCAGTCCATTAGTTTAAAAATTGTCATTTCAGTCCATTAGTTTCATTTTCGTAACCATTTCAGTCCACTAACTTAACTCCATCCATTTATTTTGTTAACTTTGAGTTAACTAACTAATTCAGGGACGGTTTGCGTCAGTTTTAGAAACACAGGGACTTAAGTGTAAACTCTAAAACATTAAAACAAAAAAAATAGTAAATTCCAAAAAATCAAAAAAATTCCAAAAAACCAAACAAATTCCAAAAAATTCTAAAAAATCATAAAAATTCTAAAAAATTCTAAAAAATCCAAAAAATCCGTTTCGGCGCGAACTGTTTCGAACCCGAACCGTTTCGAGCTGAACCGTTTCGACGCGAACCGTTTCGACCCGTACCGTTGATGTGGGGTAAAATACGCATATTTGTCCCGTGTAAAGTGTATAATTTTTGTATATGTTTTATTTATTTTTATTTAGTTTTTAGTGTATATCATATTGTTTTGTGTTTTGGCAGGTCCTGATACAAATGAAGCGAAAAGGAGTAATAAATAAATAACCAGCCAGTTGAGTAGAATGAGGCGCCAGTGACTGAATTAAAATTACCGCATGAAGTTTGGACTGCTAAGATACCTATCAAACGAAAACTGGTGTGTGTCCATCTATTATAATTATTCTTGGACGTGCATGAAGGAAGGAATATAATATTCCATTGGACATCATTCTTGCCAATATATCAACATCAGATGCACGTTGAACATATTATGTGAATTACATATTATATGAATTAAAAGAGATCATTGTCTTATGACATCAGGCCGCCAAACATTGAAAAGGAAAGCCCATCAGTTCACGTTTAATAAGAGTATTGGGCCGCACATCTTAGCAACTTTGAGACTTTTGGTTTTCGATTTTTGATTGGGCCGCCATATTGGAGGAGGGCGGCTACGAATTGACGACAGCAACAAATATATCAAATATAAACTTGGGCCTGAGCTGCTAAGAGAATTGTTGGGGCATATATACGATTTTATAATATAGAGGAGGCGGCCAGAATTTAGAGGAGGTCAGACGCAAAAAGAAAGATACAGGAGTCGCACGATCAGACGAGGGCAGACAACAGACTACGAATTTTAGAGTTCTTGGACATCTTGGAGACTGTTTTGGAGGTTGTTGAAGATTCGGGAAGCTAGGAATCGTCGGGGAACATTCAGGAGCATTCGGGATCGAAGAATACGGGTTCTATTATCTTGTTTCTTTGTGTTTCGTTTGTTTTTAATTGTTCGATGATGAATTCAGATTTTATTATGTTTTGTGCTTTGATTTTAGACATGATTATTGGCTAAATTTTTGTTACTACCTAGACATGGTTGAATGATTGCATAGGTTTTGATTATTCTTGGATTTTTGAATGCTATGGATAGTTTATAAATTGTAAACGGTTTGTTCTATCAGTTAGATGTGTTTGCGTGCTTGATATTGTTTTATTATTGATTATTGCTTCGCTTGAATCTTGGTGACGGTCTATATCACGGAATAGAGTCAGGCTAGGGTTTTAGGTTTTGGTGAGTGTCTATATCACATAATAAACCTTTGATCCTTTAGGGTGAAAATCTAGTAAGTAACCTTAGAAGTAATAATCAGTAATTTTATAAAATCAAGTGTTCTACTAATCATCAATAGCTGTAAGGTGCGAGATTATTGCTAGGTCTAAGTGATTAAACCGCAAGGTGGGTCCTTCTTAGGAAGTTAACCTTTTGGCTGCTGTCTAGCAAGTCTAGCTGAGAAAACAAACCTATCCTAGGTTTAGGTCTCGTAAGGGAGTGAGCCTTGTAGGATACTTTTATAAACCCATTAGATGTCTTGTAAAGGAGTCTAAGAACCGGTAATTTAACAACCTTTAGGGGATCTTAGCGTGCTCTTGAGAAGGATTAGGGGTCCTTAGATTTCCCGATAGGTGAGAATTTTAAGATCCCGGTTCCATAGCAGACAACTTCCAATTATAATCATAACTAAAAGCAATCAGGATTCCTGTCTAGGTAGTTCCTTCATCATCCTTGAGTTCAGTTTTCGTGTGAGTTCGTGTTAGTTCCTTAGCTAATCTAGTTAATCGTTATTTGCACTTTTAGGATTTTTAGAAACCCCCCCCCCCCCCCAATCAACAAACATTTAGTTAAGTCGTGTCAGTCTAAGTCTAGATAGAGTCATTAGCGTAATCAGTAGAGTCTCTTGGGTTCGATACTCGGACTTCCTTAGGCTATACTACAGTGATCGGTACACTTGCCGGTCGTGTGGTTTAGGGTTTAGAGAGTCTTAGTTTTATAAATTTAAAGCTTAGAGAGTCTAGAATTAGGGTAAATTTAGTTAATTTAGTTAACCCATTTTCAGCACATCAAGTTTTTGGCGCCGTTGCCGGGGACTCTTTGGCGATTGCGTTAATTACTTTGTTTGGACTTGTTTGACATCATACGTGCTATTTGTGTTAGTTGAGTCGTAGGAGTCTAAAAACTATAAAAATCCAAAAATATTTGCTTTAGTGTCTTTTCTAGGTTAGTGAGTCGTTGTTAGAGTCTTTTCGTTGTTCGTAGTTGGTGGATGCCCCATACGCGCTCGCAGGGACCGCCGCCACCTTTGTTTACAGTCAAGTCTTCTGAGTCGTCTTCTTCGTCTTCTTCAGTTCCACATTCCACCCCCACCTTCGATTTCACACCAAAGCCATCACCACACGTTTCACCACCACCCTCCCGTTCACGTTCGCCTAGTCCTCCACCCGTCATGGCGAACCGCACCGTTTACCAGCAGGCTACCACCGGTTTCACCGGTGCCACTTCACCCATCACCCTTCCCGACATAGCGAACGATAGGTCCTGGCAGATTCCTTCCTACATCATGACCGCCATCACCAATTCTTGTAAGTTCCATGGTCGTGACGACGAGGATGCACCCGCCCACATCAATCGCATCACTCGTCTTTGTGGCACCTACTCCATAGAGGGTGTCAATCTAGATGCTAGGTACTTACAGGTCTTCCCGTTTTCTCTCGCTGGACGCGCAGCCGTCTGGTTTGATTCGCAGCCTGCAGGCACCTTCACTACTTGGGCTGGTCTTCGCGATGCTTTCCTAGCAAAATACTTCCCGCCAGCCAAGGCGTCTCGCCTTCGAGATCAGATCCACTCCTTTCGTATGGAGCCTGATGAGCCGTATCACTTAGCTTGGGAGCGTTTTCAAACACTTCTCTCTCGTTGTTCGCAGCACGGATTGTCGGACTGGGCGTTAGTTGAAAAGTTTTACAATGGACTTACTCCTGAGATTAGAGAGCGATTCGATACTTCAGCAGGAGGTCAGCTTATGGGAAAGAAGACAGTTACTGAGTGTAATGATTTGTTTGAGAGCTTTGCGCATTCTGATATGGATTACAGCACTACTGGCAGGACTTCCATTCCTGTTACTACCACCTCGGCCGGTCGAGGGGTAAACCAAGTTAGCTTGGGTACATCGGTAGCTGCTATAGTCGAGAGTGTGAAGCAAGACTTGAGGCAAGAGATGAGGCGAGAGATAGATGAGCTTAAGAAGAAAGTTGATAGGTGTGAGCTTTGTAGGGGAGGTCACGACACACTTGATTGTCCCACACTTACGTTAGAGCAGGTAGAGTACATAGCAGGCCAGTCTAGGGGTCAGTTTAGTAGTAATAATAGTTTTAACCCCGGCTGGCAGGGTAGTGGTAGTAGTGGTAGTTTTCGCCCTTCTGGCAATCCCCCTGGTTTTCCATCTGGTCAGTATCAAAATAGGGGGCCGGGTCTTTACACGAGTAGTGGTTCGGGTCAGAATGGTCAGTATAGTGGTTCAGGAGGTCAGTTTGCGAGTGGAGGGTTGAATCAGGAGAGTCAAGGTAGTGATAAATCTTTACAGGGTAGTTTGAGTAGGTTTGAGGAGATGTTTGCTCAGATGATGACACATAATCAGACTGTAGCAAAGAATCAGGAGCAGATTAATCAGAGACATGAACTTCAGCTTAAAAATCAAGAGTCCACTCTTCTAGATCTTCAGAGAACAGTAGGGGATATAGCTAGGCAGTTGAAAGAGTCCCCTTCTGGTCAGTATTCAGGTACCACTCACCCAGTCCACCATTCTGTGAAAGCAATCACTACTCGTAGTGGGTTGAGTCTAGGAGAGGTTGTGAGAGAGAGAGTAGAGGAAGAAGACGATGATTATGTAGATGAGGTGATCGAGTTGGAGGCTCCAGGCAAAGTGCAACATAGGCTAAACCCAGCAAGTACCGCACACGCCGATGAGCCTCAGGTTGAGAAGAAAGTAGAGAAGCAGCCGAAGAAGGTTCGGCCACCACCGCCAGTGATTGATATTTCTCGTCTTCCGTTTCCCGCTCGTGCTAGGCAGCAGCTATATGCTAGTGAATACGAGAAATTTCTTGAGATGTTCACCCAGTTGAAGGTGAATCTTCCGTTCATAGAGGCCCTGAGATCCATGCCCAAATACGTTAAGTTCCTTAAGGATTTCCTCAAGCGTAAGGATAGGGTAGGAGAGTGTTCGAGTAATTCGTTGAGTGGAGAGTGTTCTGCTGTGATCCTAAATAAACTTCCTGAGAAACTTACCGATCCAGGCATTTTCACGATCCCTTGTTTGTTTGGTGGTGATGTTAAAAACCACGCCTTGGCAGACCTTGGTGCTAGTATTAATTTGATGCCTTACTCATTTTACGAAAAATTAGGCCTTGGTGATTTTAAGCCAACTCGTATGACCCTCTCGTTAGCCGATAAGACAGTTAAGTATCCTAGGGGGATAGTGGAGAATTTGTTGGTAAAAGTTGATAAGTTTGTGTTTCCGGCTGATTTTGTAGTGCTAGATATGGAGGCCGATGATAGAGTGCCGTTGATTTTAGGGCGCCCGTTCTTGAACACTTCTAAAGCGCTTATCGATGTTTTCTTAGGCACGATCACACTTAGAGCGGAGGATGAGTCGGTAGTTTTCAAGGTGAATAATGCGAGAGGGCCGAGTGAGAGCGTTGAGGCGATAGCGTCGATGGAGGAGAGTGAGAAGGTTGAGAGTGATGAGAAGAAGGTAGTGAGTGAGCCGAGTTTAGAGAAGGTGATAAAACCCAAGTGTGGGGATCCACCTGATAGGAGAGTCGAAGAGTTGGAAGAGAGATTGTCGAGGTTGGAATCTAAGTTAGTGACACTGAGTAGGGCTCAGTGTGGGGATAGGTTTCGAGATGATACGTTTAGATTTAAACCGCCTGATGACGAGTCGAGAGGGTATGGGAGATTTAAGAGAGATGCGGGCGATATTAGAGATGGTAGTGCTACGGCCCGTACGACTTGGTGTGGAGGTGAGCTCCGCATATACGATCCTCCGTGAGTGCGTGAACATTTGTGATTACTTGTAGAGTTTGTACTTTGAGTCGTAGTTCGTTTCGTGTCGTTAGTTAGGTTATTAGTGTCGTTTGCGTCGTTTCGTGTTTTTGCGTCGTTTTGTGTGTCGTAAAGGTTTTTGCAGGTACACTCCGTTTCATGAAGGCCGAACTCAGCAGACGAGCAGTTGCCCAGGTACGTTTACTGTTTAAAACGACAAAATACGGGGCAGGGGCAGTTTGGGCATTAATAAAATTATAAAAACAGCAATCTGCTGTTGCTGTTTAGTGTTTTGCTGCTGTTCGCTGTTCAGGCGGCCCGCATTAGCTATATGTTCATCTCAGGCGGGCCGAATGGATTTAAAGATAATCGTGAACTTTTGGACACTCGCGGCCCGCATCCACTTACCCTACACACCCAAGCGGGCCGCGTGGGGGCCGCATGGGTCTATTACTTCGATGAACAGCAGTTTGGCCCAAGTTTGTTTCACAAATCACAATTTAATCATCCATTCATCCATTAAATCATAATTTTTACCATCACCACCATTGTTCTATACCATCATTGCTGGTTCGGGTTGTCGTATACGGGGTTTGTGCTTGCTTTATACTTTTATATTTTGTACCATGCGTCTAAGTTAGTAGTTTTTAGTCATTTGTGTCGAGTCGGTATTGCTTTGGTATTTTGCTTGTTTTTGTTGATGCAGGTTCGAATATGTACCACCCGTACTCAATCTCCATTCGGGTGAGTTTGGAGCTGTTTATTCAAATTCCAGGCATTTATCGAGTATACCAGTTGGAGTCAAGCCGATCGCGACCGAAATGCTATACGATCGAGCTGGATTGGACGAGAGATTTGGAGCTTACGCATTATAAAACCAGCTAAGTCCTTTCCGATTTGCCCTTTGTATTTTTATTTCTTATTTATTTTTAGTTTTTGAGTCGGTTTCCATCCTACATTGAGGGCAATGTAAAGTTTAAGTGTGGGGATGGGAATTATAGTTTAGTGTCATTAGTTAGTGAGTCTTGAGTCATAAAAAGTCGAAAAATATTAAAAATTTTTAAAAATCCAAAAAAATTAAAAAATCAGAAAATGTCTTTTGAAATAAGAAGTTTGCAAAATAAAAAACGGAAAATGATAGAAAAGTCGGGTTTTTGTTCGGGTTCAAATAATAATAATATGAGATAATATAATCGTGCTTGTGTCTAGTTTGGGATGCGCGGGTAGGCTCGGTTCGGTTCTGGGTTCCTTTGATCTTAAATATACCTAATTGTCGGTCTACTAGTGGGTTCTCATCTAGGGAGAGTGAGGAAATTGAAACCGCCAAAAATAGTATAAGTGATGCCGTTATAAGCTAAGATCGTTAGAGTTTTTTTTATCATATCTCGCTGAAAAAAGAAAAAAAAAATAGAAAAAAAAGTGAGCTAGAAACTAAATGAAAGTAACACAGGTCTATGTAATCCGAGTTGGGGATAGCGACTCTACAGCCGGAATGCCTCTGGGATGTGTGAAATCGCCTTGCCGAATAAAAGTACCGAAACCTAAGTAATCTGTGGTTGGGGATAGCGACTCTACAGCCGGAATACCTCTTGGTTAGGGAAAGCATCGTCTAAACTCACGAGAAAAAAAAAAAAAAAAAAGAGCAAAAAGCAAAGTCTAAGCTCGTATGAAAAAAAAAAAATAGATTTGATTCTAAACTCTTTTGATCTTGGTATAAGGCGGTTAGGAAATAACCCAGTGGTTGTTCCTTTTGTCCTATAAGCTTGAGGGGGGATTAGGTGGACTTGCAATTCTTAGCGTGAGACCCTAGGTGGATTGACCGAACTTGAACTAAACTTGCATGATAAGGGCTTGGAACCGGGTTGGGTTTAAGTGGATCGATATACTTGCAATCGCGGCTAACACGAGTTTCGATTTTAATAAAATAACATAAGCTTTGTCCCGAATGATTATTCCGACTATGATTCCGTTTGCATAATTCTTTTTCGAGGACGAAAAAAGGTTAAGTGTGGGGATATTTGATGTGGGGTAAAATACGCATATTTGTCCCGTGTAAAGTGTATAATTTTTGTATATGTTTTATTTATTTTTATTTAGTTTTTAGTGTATATCATATTGTTTTGTGTTTTGGCAGGTCCTGATACAAATGAAGCGAAAAGGAGTAATAAATAAATAACCAGCCAGTTGAGTAGAATGAGGCGCCAGTGACTGAATTAAAATTACCGCATGAAGTTTGGACTGCTAAGATACCTATCAAACGAAAACTGGTGTGTGTCCATCTATTATAATTATTCTTGGACGTGCATGAAGGAAGGAATATAATATTCCATTGGACATCATTCTTGCCAATATATCAACATCAGATGCACGTTGAACATATTATGTGAATTACATATTATATGAATTAAAAGAGATCATTGTCTTATGACATGAGGCCGCCAAACATTGAAAAGGAAAGCCCATCAGTTCACGTTTAATAAGAGTATTGGGCCGCACATCTTAGCAACTTTGAGACTTTTGGTTTTCGATTTTTGATTGGGCCGCCATATTGGAGGAGGGCGGCTACGAATTGACGACAGCAACAAATATATCAAATATAAACTTGGGCCTGGGCTGCTAAGAGAATTGTTGGGGCATATATACGATTTTATAATATAGAGGAGGCGGCCAGAATTTAGAGGAGGTCAGACGCAAAAAGAAAGATACAGGAGTCGCACGATCAGACGAGGGCAGACAACAGACTACGAATTTTAGAGTTCTTGGACATCTTGGAGACTGTTTTGGAGGTTGTTGAAGATTCGGGAAGCTAGGAATCGTCGGGGAACATTCAGGAGCATTCGGGATCGAAGAATACGGGTTCTATTATCTTGTTTCTTTGTGTTTCGTTTGTTTTTAATTGTTCGATGATGAATTCAGATTTTATTATGTTTTGTGCTTTGATTTTAGACATGATTATTGGCTAAATTTCTGTTACTACCTAGACATGGTTGAATGATTGCATAGGTTTTGATTATTCTTGGATTTTTGAATGCTATGGATAGTTTATAAATTGTAAACGGTTTGTTCTATCAGTTAGATGTGTTTGCGTGCTTGATATTGTTTTATTATTGATTATTGCTTCGCTTGAATCTTGGTGACGGTCTATATCACGGAATAGAGTCAGGCTAGGGTTTTAGGTTTTTGTGAGTGTCTATATCACATAATAAACCTTTGATCCTTTAGGGTGAAAATCTAGTAAGTAACCTTAGAAGTAATAATCAGTAATTTTATAAAATCAAGTGTTCTACTAATCATCAATAGCTGTAAGGTGCGAGATTATTGCTAGGTCTAAGTGATTAAACCGCAAGGTGGGTCCTTCTTAGGAAGTTAACCTTTTGGCTGCTGTCTAGCAAGTCTAGCTGAGAAAACAAACCTATCCTAGGTTTAGGTCTCGTAAGGGAGTGAGCCTTGTAGGATACTTTTATAAACCCATTAGATGTCTTGTAAAGGAGTCTAAGAACCGGTAATTTAACAACCTTTAGGGGATCTTAGCGTGCTCTTGAGAAGGATTAGGGGTCCTTAGATTTCCCGATAGGTGAGAATTTTAAGATCCCGGTTCCATAGCAGACAACTTCCAATTATAATCATAACTAAAAGCAATCAGGATTCCTGTCTAGGTAGTTCCTTCATCATCCTTGAGTTCAGTTTTCGTGTGAGTTCGTGTTAGTTCCTTAGCTAATCTAGTTAATCGTTATTTGCACTTTTAGGATTTTTAGAACCCCCCCCCCCCCCCAATCAACAAACATTTAGTTAAGTCGTGTCAGTCTAAGTCTAGATAGAGTCATTAGCGTAATCAGTAGAGTCTCTTGGGTTCGATACTCGGACTTCCTTAGGCTATACTACAGTGATCGGTACACTTGCCGGTCGTGTGGTTTAGGGTTTAGAGAGTCTTAGTTTTATAAATTTAAAGCTTAGAGAGTCTAGAATTAGGGTAAATTTAGTTAATTTAGTTAACCCATTTTCAGCACATCAACCGTTTCGACCCGAACCGTTTCGAGCTGAACCGTCCGTACCGTTTCGAGCTGAACCGTTTCGACGCGAACCGTTTCGACCCGTACCGTTTCGAGCCGAACCGTTTCGACCCGTACCGTTTCGAAGCCGAACCGTTTCGAGCCGAACCGTTTCGAACCGAACCGTTTCGACCCGTACCGTTTCGAAGCCGAACCGTTTCAAGCCGTACCGTTTCGAACCGAACCCTTTCGAGCTGAACCGTTTCGAACCGAACCGTGCCGTATCGAACCGAACCGTTTCGAGCTGAACCGTTTCGAACCGAACCGTGCCGTATCGAACCGAACCGTTTCGAGCTGAACCGTTTCGAACCGAACCGTTTCGAGCTGTACCGTTTCGAACCGTACCGTTTCGATGCGAACCGTTTCGAACCGAACCCTTTGGACCCGAACCGTTTCGACCCGAACCGTTTCGACGCGAACCGTTTCGAAGCCGAACCGGTACGGTTCGATACGGCACGGTTCGGTTCGAAACGGTTCAGCTCGAAAGGGTTCGGTTCGAAACGGCACGGTTCGGTTCGAAACGGTACGGCTTGAAACGGTACGGCTTCGAAACGGTACGGGTCGAAACGGTTCGGTTCGAAACGGTTCAGCTCGAAACGGTTCGGCTTCGAAACGGTACGGGTCGAAACGGTTCGGCTCGAAACGGTACGGGTCGAAACGGTTCGCGTCGAAACGGTTCAGCTCGAAACGGTTCGGTTCGATACGGCACGGTTTCGAAGCTATGTATTCTGAAATGACATAAAGATACATTTTACAAAGTAATTGTGCAGACTTGAAGCTATGTCTAAAAATATGTTTTTAAGTTTCAAATTATCGTCATATGTTTTAAAAGTTTGCATTTTTTTTATTTCATTTTGTCAAATGTCTCAATCTATTTGACACATTTTTTAAAATCACATGTAATTGCAATACCTTTTGTCCTTAAAAATCTAAATTATCTAGTCACTGTAAATAAATCAATAGTAGTTTAAAGAACAGAATTTCATATATTAACTTCTCAGAAAAACTGCAGTGTAAAAAGAGTTAACATTTTAACTCATTTGAGAGGCGGGGTTATGTTAGCATGTTAGTGACGGTTAAATTTTTAATAAAACTAATTGTCCATATAATAAATAATAAAATAATGCCGTCACCATAACTTCAATAAAAAAAACTTTGATATTTAAAATTTTTTTATTTACGTTTTGATGTGCAAATATGAGCCATCGCAAGAAACCGAGTACGTATAGGTATCATCTATTCATTTTGCTCATATTATATAACAACCCTTCAAAATAAATCCGACACCCTTAAAATGTCCCTATATGTCTTAAAATATATCCCGTATACTAAAACCGACCCTAAAATACCTTTATTTTATTAAAAATAAAATAAAAACAAAAGTTTGGGTCGCTCGCGGGCCGCGAAGGCTAAGCCTTCAGGCTACGCGGGGCGCGACAGCCAGTCACCAGGGCGAGCCCCCAGGCTGCCACGTGTCACCAATCGTGTCGAGGCTAGTTGTCGGAATAAGCAAAGCTAGGCCCTACAACCCTATGTCGCGGGCCGCGTAAGACCTTGGTGTGGTCTTCGCGGGGCGCGACAAACCCCCTGAACAGCCCTATATATACAAAGGTCGAGCATTCAGTCCCAACTCGTCCCACAATTTCTTTCTCTCTCGAAATTTTACATAGTATAAGCTATTTCCTGGTATAATACCCCCCTAAATAATGAAGTTCTGTCTCGTTGTAAGTATCATAACCCCGTTTACGTATTAGATATGCTGCCCGATTGATCTAGGGTTCCGTAACGGCTGTCGTGGTTCTGCCCGACGTAGTCGTTGGAATGCCGTCTCGGGGAGGGTATTACTAATGTAAATATTGGGTTATTATACTAACGCGTGTGCATTTGTGTAATTTATAGATAATCACCAGGAAATCCTTAAGGAAAACCCTAAGACAGCAATGTGAGTAATCTCCTTTTTGCAAACTGTTTTTACAAAACCTCATATGATTAACATTATATTAAACAGTGATTGAGTATTTGTATTCTACAATTATCGTTGGTATGTTGGGGTTTTGTATACAAAATTTGTTACTACATTGTGAGTAGTAACATGACCACAAGTCGGGTTGACAGTACCGTGGGTGGTAATTAAAGTAGATGGAAACAAATGTAATTGTGCGACCGCCCTCAATACTGTACAGTGGTTTTACAAGTTTTGATTAAACTGGGATTCACTCACCAGTATTTTCCACTGACAAAATGTTTTTAAACGCGTTTCAGGTAACAAAATGTGAAAGCCAAATAGAAGCCAGCTGGACAGCACTGAAGGCTTGGAAAAGTGGCTATAAAGTTACCTAAAATAAAGAGATGTTTTATTTAAATAAAATAGGATTTATCCCATGTGTTTAATATTATAAAAGCGTGGTATTTTACTCTGATAAAATATTTCCTAACTACGGTCCTGATGTAATTTCCGCTACCAAAAATGATAAACATCGATACCACTGAAACTGGCCGCGGCCGCCTGTTCCCGGGCTATTAGGGGACGGGGGTTGCGACAGAAGGTGGTATCAGAGCTAAGCCATTGATTCAGCCACAGAAGTGTTCCGCTGACACCAAGATATTAATTGAAATGTTAGGAAATTAATTACGGAACTACGTGCATATCTGCATTTTATTGTTGTGTGTTATTTGACTATTTGTTAGTTTACAGTATGAGCGACCAAGGACCTTCCGACGCCTACCGTCAGTTGTCCAGCTCACCTAGAAGCGAAAGCACCTCTTCACAGCCTACCTTCTCAGGGTATTCAGCTGACAATGAAGATGGAATATTTGTGTTTAAGGCTCAGTCTGAAGAGTCATTCCCTCCTAAGAAGAGATGGTGGTTCAGTAGAGGAGCGCATGAACGTAGGAAAAGGATGAAAAAGTTACAACAACAAAGAGCTTTAGCAGCCGTTAAAAGAGAAACAGATGCTCACACCCAGGATATGCTCAATAGGAGTTTAGCAAATTTCCATATCTTAGCAACCACAGCTGCCGACCCTAACCTGGAGCAACTCCTAGCACCCCAACCTTTACCACTATTTCCCACCCAGCCAATGGAAATTGAAAACAACCCAGAAAAATCAAATCCCAATGCCTGATTTCAACCCAGCAGAGATACCTAGAATCTTAGCACCCAATCCCTTAGACCCAGACTACGACCCGTGGTTAGACGACAATAGGGATTACCAGCAACGCTACCCAATACCAGAAGACGAACCCATGCTGAACCTAGCAGCCTACCCAGACTTGGACCCTCTAGATCCCTACTATGATAATGACCAATACATTAGGGAAATTCTAGAGAATCCTTACCCTTACCAGGAACCTATGCCCCAGTTCCCAAACCCAGTACCAGCCCCTGCACCCCTAATGAGTGCAGAGAATGTACAAGAGCTCCGAACCTTTGGTGAGGAGATTTTAGAAGGTAGTGAGAGGATGAGGCAGATCGGAGAACGACTCGTCTGGAAGTATGACGAGTGTAATATGGAGTTCTGGATGAACCCATATCAGTGATGGTGATAGTAGTAGTAATAATAATAATAATAATAATAATAATAATAATAATAAAATAATATATAATATATGTGTATGTTTGAAAAAAAAACCTAGACAATAGCTACTGATGCCTAATAGTATTGTAATTTTAAATTCCAGTTCCAGTTTGTATTAGATGCATAATATATAAGAAAGAGTAAGTCGCAATGTTTGACGATTTTGATCAATATGTGTGTTGTGTGATTGATTGTATCAAATGTTATCTTGTGATAATAATATTTGGTAAATGTTTAAAATTCAGATGGACAACGAAGTGAACCAGGAAAACCAGAGTAACAATAACCCGAATAACGATAACCCAAACAACAATAACAATGGAAACCAAGTGGATAACAGTGCCATCCAACACATAGTGACACAAGGCATAATAGATGCGATGCCATATATTATCAAAACGGTTAAGGAAGCGGATAATAAAAGTAACCGTGATAGTAAACGACTCATTGAACCTGAACACAACATAAACAATGGACCCATACTTCAAGTGCCCATTCCCAAAAGAAGAAGAACCATGTCTTATGGTTGTTCTTATAAAGAATTCTGGTCTTGTAAACCAATGGAATTCTCGGGCAATGAAGGGGCCGTTGCAGCTCTGCGCTGGATGGAAAAGACTAAGGCAGTCTTAAAAATAAGCAAGTGAGCGGAAGAGGATAAGATAATGTTTGCCTCCAATCTGTTTAAGAATTCAGCATTAGAATGGTGGAACACTATCCTCCAATCTAGGGGAAGTGATAGGGTTTACAATATGGAATGGAAGGAATTTAAAAACATGGTAGAAAGGAAATTCTGCCCTCCCAATGAAAAAGAACAGATAACAAATAAATTTCTAAACCTTAGAATGATTGGAGTAGATAGTAAGGGTTACACTACATTATTCTTTGAATATGCTAGAATAGTGCCAACCCTTGCATCACCCGAACCAGTATTAATCTCCCGTTACATATGGGGATTAATTAGTGAGATTAGGCATGTAGTCAAGGCAGCTAGACCTCAAACTATAGAAGAAGCTGTAGAATTAGCAAACACCTTGACAGATGAATTAGTACGTACACGAGAAGAGGACCAAATGAGGAACCTAGCTCAAAGGCTTACTCAGGAATTTCGCTACGGTAATTCCAACCGTGGGAAAAATGTAGGTTCTACCTCTGCACCCTACTGTAAGGCCTGCAAGAAGAAGCATTCGGGAAGATGCTCTACCTACTGTAATTTATGCAAGATACCAGGACACAAGGAAGAAGATTGTAGGAAGAAACCTAATAATGGATTGTGCTTCAACTGTGGAGAAAAAGGTCACATCAAGCCGAACTGTCCGAAACTAGTTCCAGCCATGAACAACAAGAGTACTAAAAATGCTAGAGCATTTGTTCTGACTACAGATGAAGCCAAGATGATTTCGGATGTGATAGCCGGTACGTTTTTAGTTAATGATGTTTTTGTTAAAGTATTATTTGACTCTGGTGCAAACCAAAGTTTTATTAATACTTCATTTTTCAAACTTCTCAATCGACCATTGACTAAAGTCCCACAAGAATGTCTAGTAGAGACAGCAAATGGGGAAACCATTAAGATTTCTGAAATCTTGCAGGAAGCAAGAATAAAATTTTTAAATCAAAAGTTTATTGCAAATCTTTATCCAATGAATCTGGCAGGATTTGATGTAGTATTAGGAATGGATTGGTTAATAACCAATAAAGCCAGTATTTTATGTGATCAAAAGTCAATCCAAATAAATTCACCAAGGGGTAAAAAGATCACAATTAAAGGAGATAAGCCATCTAGATCTACAAAATTCATCTCTGTGATGAAAACAACAAGTTATATAAGAAAATGATCATTAGTGTATTTGATTTCCATAATCACTAACACTAAAGGAAAAGAACTGAAAGATATTCCAGTAGTATCTCAGTTTCCAGATGTGTTTCCAGAAGAATTACCAGGACTACCGCCAGACAGAGAAGTCAAATTCAGAATTCACCTGCTACCAGGAACAACACCAATTTTCAAAGCACCTTACCGATTGGCACCCGCAGAAATGCAGGAACTAAAGAAGCAGTTAGACGAATTGTTGGAAAAAGGATTCATATAGCCAAGTTCATCGCCATGGGGAGCACTGATCTTATTCGTAAAGAAGAAAGACGGATCAATGCGTATGTGCATTGACTACCGTGAATTGAATAAGGTCATGATTAAAAATCGGTATCTATTACCAAGAATCGATGATCTGTTCGATCAGTTGCAAGGAGCTCGATTTTTCTCAAAGATCGATTTACGCTCAGGATATCATCAATTAAAGGTACAGGAAGAGGACATTCCTAAGACCGCTTTTAGAACAAGGTATGGCCATTATGAATTTACTGTCATGCCATTTGGTTTAACCAATGCCCCAGCTGCATTTATGGACATGATGAACTGAATATGTAAGCCATATTTGGATAAATTCATAATTGTTTTTATAGATGATATTCTTATTTACTCTAAGAGTAAAGAGGAACATGCAGCGCACCTGCACGCACTTCTAAGTTTATTGAGAAAAGAAAAGCTTTATGCAAAGTTTTCAAAGTGCGAGTTTTGGTTAGAACAGGTACAGTTTCTTGGACATTTAGTTGATCATGAAGGAATTCATGTGGAACCCACTAAGATCGAGGCAATTACTAAATGGAAAATCCCTGAGTCACCAACCGAGGTTAGAAGTTTCTTAGGATTGGCCGGTTATTATAGAAGATTTATTCGAGATTTTTCTAGAATAGCCATTCCTTTAACTAAGCTAACCTGTAAATCTGTTAAGTTTGAATGGGGACCAAAACAGGAAGAAGCCTTTAGAATTCTTAAGCAAAGATTAACCAACACACCCATACTAGCGTTACCAGAAGGAACTGAAGACTTTGTAGTCTATTGTGACGCTTCAAAATTAGGTTATGGATGTGTGTTGACGCAACATCAAAAGGTTATAGCCTACTGATACGTGGTTGAAAACAAGTGTTCGTTAGTGCATAACTTGATGTTTTTACATAAGGTTTAATTTCGGATAGCCTACTTTTAATCAAAAATGTGTTTTGCAGGTTTGATGGAGTTTAAGGAGCTTTTCGGGAGCTTTACGAGTCACCGGGTCGAAAACCGAAGCATCGGGACGCGTTACGGATCAGCCGGAAGTGCGAAACGAAGAAATCGGAGAAGTGGGCTGGAGAGCCCGTCGCCGACGGGTCCCAGGCCGTCGGCGACGCCCTCTAAAAAATCCCGTCGGCACACAACCTTCGTATCCAGTCAAATAAAGCGTCGGCCAGATTTCAGTTATTGAGAAGCCGTCGCCGACGGATCCCAAGCCGTCGACAATGGGTTGTTTTTGCTGAAACGCGAATGCTTGGGATTTGTTATCTAAAATCGATTTCAATTGGTCTAGGGGGCATAAAACTCGGGAGTTACACTTAGTTGGAAGTTTGAATCTTAATCTTGGAGCCTCATACCACCCACCATTGAATCCTATTCCATCTTGAACAACACACATCACCCGAATCATAGCGGAATCATCACCATCATCCACAATCAACCATCTATAAACTCTAATCCTTCCACCATTATTCTTTCATAATCATCAATCCATCCCTAACCCTAATCACTTATACATCATCTCTATCATCATCATTCAAACTTCAAGATGATTCAAGACAAGTTCCAATCATCCGGTGTTCAAGCTTCTTCAACCATGAGCGGCTAAATTCTTGGAGGTTTCACCCCGGTGTAGGTTTTTGTAAGTTCTTAGGGTTTAAACATTGTACTTGAGATTCGGTTTGTGACAAGTTGTGATTTGATTTTGAAACTTATGATAATTGTCTTACATTGGTATTGTATTCGCGAATTGTCGAATTAAGATTAAATTTGACTTTGCGAAATGTTTATGTGCAATTATGCCTTATCTAGGTTAGAGTTTACATGTTCTTGGTAACGAAGTGCATTGTGGTCCATCGCTCACGACGTTGACAGCTCTTGGCACCTAAGCCTCGTAACACTAAATTTGTTAATCATATTTGCAATTGAATCGAATCTAAAACGTGTAGAAACCCTAGGACTTCAATCACTGAACCGGGTGTGAACCTTGTTTTCTTTATCTTGTTTAAACAATCAATTTCATTTCTTGCAATTTGTTAATCATTAGTAGTTAATCAATCCTATTATTTTAGTAATTTTAATTCACATCTTTTCAAACAAACAAAAATACATAAAAACAAGATAGCAAGCTTCATAAGTTGTGATACATATTTCAATTCATTCAAATCCAATCGCAAACCACAGACTCTTCGTGGTTCGACCCCTTACTATCACTAACTATTTGTTAAGGGTAATTTGGGACTAAAAATATTATCTTTGACCGGAGCGCGACACTCCGATCAAATTTTGGCGCCGTTGCCGGGGAGTGCGTGCGCTTTGTGTTTGGATTATTGTTTGAATTTGCGTGATTATCTGTTTAATTTGTTTAGTTTCTTTTTGTATTTTGTCTTTTTCCTTGTTACTCGGGTGTGTTACTTGTGCAGGTTACAGGTAGTGCATGCATACGCGAAACTCCGGGAGGACTTCACCGTTAGTCTACGAACCGGAAATCGAAAGAGTAGCAAGAAGAAACCTAGCAAGCCGGTTGGAAGCAACTCTTGCTTCTAATCAAACACCACAACTCACACCATCCATTGAAACCGATTCAATGGCGAACCAAAACTCAAACCAAAAACTCAACCAAAACCAAAACCCGAACCAATTTCAATACCGAAGCAACTTCAATCCCATCCAAAATGTCCAACCTATACCTTAAGAGCAACCGGGTTGCAATAACAACTCTAGACCACCCACACCACCTTTCCGAAACCAAAATCCCAACAACACCCAAAGAACACCCCAACAACAAAACCTTCATCGACAAAACTCCTTACCTATCGATCTAGATGACCGAAATGTCAATTCCGACCGTCGAGGCAATCGAGATCGTGGCAATCCCGTGAATGAAGACCCGTTCTTTAACATCGATGATTTGAGAAACGCCATCCCCGATGATGAGCCGTTTAGTGTTCCCGGTTATCAATCGCCGGAGCATGTGAGTGTTCATGCGGAATATTCGGATGATGGGGGATATTACGATGATCGGGCTAATGATGACGAAGATTGGGGGTATGTGAATCAAGGCAACATCTACAATGCAAGAGGGTTTGAAGATGACGAATTTGGCTACCAAAACGCCAACTTTGTGGGGAACGATGACTACGGGTACGGGGATAGGAGAAATGACGGTTACGAAAACAACAGTCAACCACGAAACAACAACCAAAGGAACCTGAATGAAGGGTTTTACAACAACAATGCTAACCCTAACCGGATTCCTCGTTTCGTGGGAGGGGGTAACCAAAGGGGTAACCAAGGTGGAAATCGAAGAGGTGATAGGGGAGGAGATAGAAGGGACAATCGAAGGCCGGTGGATCAAGAAGTTAACGGTCCGCATCGTCGTCAACAACCTCCACGGGGAGTGAATGACCGTTTTCGACCGGTGGTTACCGATAATGACTCTCCAATAGTGTGCGAAAGGAGAATGTTCGATTGCAAGCCCCACTACATCAACATACTTCCCCACTTCAATGGGAGGTCTAATGATGAACCGTACACGCATTTGGCGGAGTTTTCTTCCATTTGAAACACTATCGGGGGGCACAACTTTGCACTGGAGGAGGTCAAGCTTCGATTATTCCAGTTTTCGTTAAAAGACAAAGCGAAACAATGGTTTCTTACACTCCCGACGAATTGTATTCGGACATGGGGTGAGATGCAACAAGTTTTTCTCGATGAATACTATTCGATGGCGAAGACCGATGACGCTAGAGACGAAATTAGGTCTTTCCGCCAACTATCAAGCGAACCGTTGCATGAAGCATTTACAAGGTATAAAGAGTTGATCCGGAAATGCCCACATCACCAAATAGAGAAATGGGAATTGGTTAAGTGCTTTGTACGTGGTTTGGATGATGAGACGTGGAATGTCCTCGAGTCAACGAGCAACGGAACCCTATTGAGCAATCATGAAGATGATGATTGGGAATTCCTCGAGCGGATGAGCAAGCGGTCTAAAGAAAAGGAATCGGCCGATAGAGCTAAGAAACATCCCGTCTCCCGGTCACTTCCCGATCTTGATTCTAAGGATCGAATTTCTACTTTAGAACGGGAGATGGCTCGCATGAAAAAGAAAGAGGTGAACGCGGTACAATTTGCGGTGTGTGAAGAGTGTGGAGATATCGGCCATAGAACCGAGCAATGTCCAACGGGGCCGAGTGATTACACCGAGGAGGTAAATCAAGTGTGTGGGGATCGAAAGCAATACGACATGAATTCCAACACTTACCATCCGGGTTTGGGAAATCATCCTAACTTCCGGTATGGTAATGCCTCGAATCAAATGAACCAGAATTTTCAATCTGGTAATCAAGGTGGTCAAGGTGGTTCCTCGTATAACAACCGGCAAGGTGGTAACCAAGGGGGTTACCAAAGGAATTACAATCAAGGGGGTAACCAAGGGTATCAACACCGTGAAGGTAATTATCAACGTGGTTACAACCAAAGTGGAAATGGGGGTAATGCTTCTAACTCTCAAGGTGACGACTCGTTCAATTCTAAAATGGATGCTCTCATGAATGCTATGAGTACCCTTACAACCGAAGTGAGGAAAGAGTTTGAAGTAAGGGATAAATCTCATAAGGCGCTGGAGAAGCAAGTGGGGCAACTTGCTCAAGAAATGGCTCAAATTCGTGGAAGTGGAGGAGGACTTCCAAGTGACACCACGGTGAACCCTAAGCATCAAGGGTCGAACTCGAAAAATACACGTGAGGTACCAATAAATAAAATTTCTTTACGTAGTGGTCGAGTGATAGATAATGGTGTTGAGCCACCACCACCCAAGTTTGTTGAAGGGGTGGTGGAAGATGCGAGTGATGATGAAGGTAATAGCGGTCAAACGGGTCAAAATAAAAATGATTTAAAAAGTAATAAAAATACACCCGTTGTGACCGTTCCCGTCCCAAAGGCTAAGGAGAAGGGTATGGAGGTTAATACCGCCCCTTATCCCGAAGCTTTGTTGGGACCATCTAAGAAAGTGGTAAATAAACGAGGCCCACAACAAGAAGAGATGTGGGAAATTTTTAAACAAGTCAAAATCAATTTACCACTCTTAGATGCAATTAAGCAAGTACCTTCATATGCTAAATACTTGAAGGATTTATGCACCCAAAAGCGGACTCACAAGTTTCCTAAGAAACTTGATTTAACTGAAAATGTGAGTTCAATTCTTTCGGGTGCACTTCTACCAAAACTTCAAGATCTGGGGGCGCCCATTATTTCAATACAAGTCGGTGAATTTAAAATGACCCTGGCACTTTTGGATCTTAGGGAAAGTGTGAGTATCTTGCCGGGTAGTTTATATGACCAATACGATTTTGGTCCACTTCAAGTGTCGAACACCACCGTGGTGTTAGCCGACTTGACCCCTAAACTACCCCGTGGGATAGTCACGGATGTAATAGTCAAGGTCAAGAACTTTTACTATCCGGTGGACTTTCTTGTATTTGATTATGTTTCTTTGGACCGAACCAAGCAACCAACGGTGATTCTCGGTCGACCATTTTTGGCAACATCGAATGCCCAAATTAATTGCAAGTCGGGCACGGTCGACATGACTTTTGGTAACCGTCGGTTGCGGTTAAATGTCTTTTCGGGATTGACGGATCCTCTAGTCGGCGATGAATGCTATATGGCGGACATTGTTGACGAGTGTATACCTCTATGCGACATTAGTGTCGAAGAGGAAAACACAATAGAGGAATGTTTCATGTTTGACAGGTTACAAGGAGAGACGAATCGGAGCATGGATGAGGAAGTGAAAGAGTTAGAGGTTATGGCGGCAAGGGAAGGAAGGCCCACTTGGACACATCAAGTGGAAAGTCTTCCGGAAAGTATCGACACAAAGTTAAAGCCATCATTGGAAGAGCCTCCGGTGGTAGAGTTGAAGGTGCTACCCAAGCATCTTAAGTATGCTTATGTGGGTGAGGGTAGCACGCTCCCGGTTATCATTGCTTCTAACTTGACCGGGGAGCAAGAAGAGAAGTTGATGAGAGTTTTGGTCACTCATAGAGCCGCTATCGGGTGGACCATTGCGGATTTGAAGGGAATTAGTCCCTTGGTAGTGATGCACAAGATCATCACGGAAGATGGCATGAGTCCTTCTCGCGACACACAACGGAGACTTAATCCGAACATACGAGAAGTGGTTAAAAAGGAGGTATTGAAGTGGCTAGATGCGGGTATCATATACCCTATCTCGGATAGCCAATGGGTAAACCCGACACAAACGGTTCCTAAGAAAGCGGGCATTCAAGTCGTCACAAATGACGCAGGTGAAGAGGTCGCCACTCGGCCGGTAACCGGGTGGCGTATTTGTATTGACTATAGGAAGTTAAATGCTGCAACTTCCAAAGATCATTTCCCTTTGCCATTTATTGACCAAATTGTTGAGAAATTGGCCGGACAAAAATTTTATTGTTTTCTGGATGGTTATTCCGGATACAATCAAATTGCTATACATCCGGAAGACCAAGCAAAGACTACTTTTACTTGTCCATACGGTACCTTCGCATTTAGGTGAATGCCCTTTGGACTTTGTAATGCCCCCGCCACCTTCCAAAGGTGTATGAAGAGTATCTTTTTAGATATGGTGGGGGAGTCTTTGGAAATCTTCATGGATGATTTCTCAATATTTGGGTCATCATTTGATACATGCCTTGACCAACTCGAAAAAGTTTTGAAAAGATGTGTTGAGAAAAATCTAGTTTTGAGTTGGGAAAAGAGCCATTTTATGGTTCAAGAAGGGATTGTGTTGGGGCATGTCGTCTCGAGTCGTGGGATTGAGGTGGATAGAGCAAAAGTGCAAGTCATATCTACTTTGCCTTATCCCACAAGTGTTAAGGGTATTAGGTCATTCTTGGGACATGCGGGGTTTTATAGGAGGTTTATTAAAAGCTTTAGTGATATAACAAAACCCCTATGTAATTTGTTGTTAAAGGATAAAACTTTTGATTTCGATAAAAATTGCCAAAATGCCTTTAACGTGTTGAAGAAAAAATTGGTTGAGGCCCCGATCTTGCAATCACCGAATTGGTCATTACCATTCGAAATTATGTGTGATGCAAGTGATTATGCGGTGGGGGCCGTATTGGGTCAAAGGGTGGACAAGAAACCGGTTGCCATTTACTACGCAAGTAAGACTCTCTCGGATGCACAATTAAACTATACAACTACCGAGAAAGAGCTACTTGCGGTGGTATATGCGTTGGATAAATTTCGTGCTTATATAAGGGGTACTAAGGTTATTGTATATTCTGACCATTCTGCAGTTAGGTATCTCATGGACAAGAAAGATGCAAAGCCGAGATTAATCCGATGGGTTCTCTTGCTACAAGAATTCGATTTGGAAATTCGGGACAAGAAAGGGAGTGAGAATGTGGTTGTAGAGCACTTGTCTCGATTGGTTGTGGAGGAGGATTCTTCTCGTGAAGAGATTAATGAGAACTTCCCAGATGAGCAAATTTTAAAGGTTTCAATATTACCATGGTATGCTAATATTGTTAATTATTTGGTCACAGGTGACTTCCCGGCTCATTGGGATAGAAGGAAGAGGTTGCACTTCCTATCTCAAATCAAGTACTACACGTTGGAAGAACCGGACTTATTCAAGATATGTCCGGATCAAGTCGTTCGAAGATGCATACCCGACGAGGAGATTCCTAGCGTCTTAATGCACTTGCATTCATTTGCTTGTGGGGGCCATTTCAGTGGTCACAAAACTGGGCACAAAGTGCTCAATAGCGGTCTTTATTGGCCGACTATTTTCAAGGATGCTTTTAATTTCGCTAAAAATTGTGTTGAGTGTCAAAAGTTAGGGGGTATTTCAAAAAGGGATGAAATGCCCATGCAACCGATCCTCATTGTAGATATTTTTGATGTGTGGGGGATCGATTTCATGGGCCCATTCCCTAATTCGCATGGCAACTTATACATCTTGGTGGCGGTCGATTATGTATCAAAGTGGGTCGAAGCGATTGCCACCAAGACGAATGACCATACCGTGGTTTGCAATTTTGTACAAACAAACATAATTTCTAGATTTGGGATTCCCCGAGTGATCATTAGTGATGGGGGATCTCACTTTAAGAATTTTAACTTTGGCAAACTCTTGAAACGGTATGTGGAGGTTTCCAATAGGCAAATAAAAGAAATTTGCAAAAGACCGTTCGACCCGACCGAAAGGATTGGTCGACGAAGTTGAATGATGCTTTATGGGCTTATAGAACGGCTCATAAAACACCTATTGGAACTACACCTTATCGCTTAGTTTATGGGCGAAATTATCATTTACCGGTTGAACTTGTACATCGTGCTTGGTGGGCTATTAAAGAAGTTAACATGAAATATGACGATGCAGGAAAAGAGCGAAAATTAAAGCTTTGCGAATTGGAGGAGCTTAGGGAAGAAGCGTATGAGTGCGCCTCGAAATACAAGGATGATATGAAGAGGGCACATGACGCGAAGTTGAAGCCGAAGGAGTTTGAAGTGGGTCAAAAGGTTTGGCTTTACAATTCAAGGCTTAAATACTTTCCCGATAAGCTAAAGAGCAAATGGATGGGCCCGTACGTGATTACACGGGTCGGGAAACTCGGAGATGTTACGATCAAGGACCCGAAGGATGGGTCGAAGCAAACGGTTAATGGGCATCGCCTTAAACCGTTCCTTGACGGTAACAATGAGAAAAAGGATGAGAATGTGGAGTTGGTGAACTTCGTGGTAAGTGTGCCAACTTATGAGGTCAACTGAAAGGACCGGTAATGGGTTTTGTAAAGTTATGTACAATTATTTAATTGTTTGCGTGTTTTTGTGTTAATCGTTCTCGTTTTGTACTAATCCTCTTAATTGTGTGAAGTTCGGATATCATGAACGGGTCTTGAAGACAAAAGGTATGTGTTTAGACTTATTTGTGTGTATTAGGGACAATACACAACTTTTCGGGGGGTGGTAGGGCCGTTAACGGTTTTCGCATTTTTAAATTTTAACTTATAAAAATTCACAAAAAGATTTTTAATAATTTTTAGAAATTTTTATTGTATATAGTGCTTTTATAAAATATCCATAATTTTCTCTCTATTTTTCAAAAAAAAAAAAAATTAAAAAATAAAATAAAATAAAAAATAAATTTGAAAAACTCTTACCCGTCGGCGACGGGGTATAACCCGTCCCGGACGGGCTCTCCAAACATCCGTCGGTGCCACATACCCGTATCCAGTTAAATAGGCCGTCGGCCAAAACAATGTTTTTAACAACCCGTCGGCGACGGGTGTTGAGGCGTCGGCGACGGGCTCGTTATAGCCGGCCGGCGCTGATCATTTGTTTCACCGTAAATCCGACCCAAAATCACCACATACCCATAGGAACTTGACCCAATGTGTCTTTTAACTACACAATTGACCCAAGATTGACCCAAAGTCATTTAGAATTCCACAAAGTCCCTGATTGTTCTCTCACCTTACTCTTTCAACTTCATCTTCCTCACAAAAACTCCAAAACCCTAAAACCTTCAAGCTTTCCTAACTCTTTCAAATCTTAACCAAATCACCTGATTTTTGAGTCCATCTTGCGTGATTTTTCGAGAGGAACAAAACCCCCATCACGGTTTTCATCAATTCTTGCTAGTTTGCAAGATTTCTGGGCGTGTAATTTCGGGTTTTTGAAAGGGTGTTCATCAAGTCACTTGCTTTACATCTTTTTCTTAGTTCTTCTTGTCTATAACTTCAAAGGTATGGATTTCCCTTAACTTTATGCATGATTATCATATGTTTAGTTGTTTTTCTTCCGAAATTTTAAACTTGTTAGTTTAAGAGTAGGTTGTTTAAACAATGTATGTTGTTCTAGCATGAGTTTAAGTAGGATTGGTTGTTTTGGATGGAATTTGAGTATGTTTTAACCATATTGAAGTGATTACACTCGTTATTTACATGATTGAACATGAAGGTGATGTTGAGCTTTGTTGAACTTATAAGAAATTGCAAGTTAACAAGTAAAAATTGATAGGTAGATGATAAAATGAGCGACTTTGGAAGTTTAAAAAGGCGATTTTGCATTTACTCATTGATTAAAACTTCAACATCACACATCATGTTCAAAGTTTGAGAGTTTAGTAAAGGTTGGGGTTTATATTAATGCCTTATTTGTTTTTTGATTGTTGTTATGGCTGGAGGTAGAAAAAAGCAAAAGACTACAGGGCGAGGCTCATCATCTGGAGCTGGATCTTCTTCCGGTTTAATACCGAAGAAGTGGGAGCAACTAAGCTCCGTAGAAGAGGGTGATGCGAGACTTTATAGGCAGGATTGGGCGTGGGAAAAATTCAGGGATAGTAGAACCGCTCAAGTATGGGATGAGGAGAAAAACAAACCTCTATCGGCTTACCAGGATAGGAAGTTGGAAGCCAAACTGTGGAAGTGGAAGATGGTCAATGGTGTGAACACTTCAGTACCGGAAAGGATTGTATGTGAAAGGGTTGTGAATGTGGAAGAGTTTAGACAAATTGGAATTGTGCAAATGTTTGAGCGTCAAGGATGGGAGAGAGTTCTTGATTGGTGTGAAGATAACACCTCTCGGGTGTATTTGGCGGAGGTGTGTGAATGGTTGGCAACATTGAAGTTCATGAACAAGGATGGCCCTCCCGCATAGTGGAAATTGGTTGGTAAGACAAGCCGGGGGAGTATGACAATGTCCTTCGAGACGATTAATTGCATTGTGCGCTTTGACTCTTTGGGGGTGCAAGCATATGACTACCCAACCACTGAACAATTTTTGGATAAGCATATGAACGGTGGTGATCCGGAACAATTGACAACGGTTATTTTACCATACAACGATGGGGGAGCGGCCTTAAGGACCCAAATGACGATTGAAGGGAGAAATTTTCAAGGAATTTCCCTAGAGAATGTGTTGGTGAGATTTGGTGATAGAGGAGGAGTGCGAGCAAGTGATTGTAGGGTTGTTCATTCTTTGTTATACGGGACACCCACTTTGTCATGGAGGCATATCATTATGATGAATAAATGGTTCACCCGGGAGGCATCTCAAAGGCGTTTTATTCCATATGCACGCCTCATCAGTGCTATGATCGTCCAACAGAATTGTTTGCCCCCGGAATCGCTTTGGGTATCCAAACCTCTGGAAGAATTCAACATAGCAACAATGAAGAAAAATTGGAAGATAGATGTTGTAACATCCCCAAAATTTTTAAATTCAAAATAAAAGTTATTACCCGAATAGATCATGGGTAAGTTGACCGATAAAAATATAAAGTATTTTGGCAAACGTAGGAGCCGTTTAATAATTATAGTAATAAAAATACATTATATTTGAACCTACTCCGTTTTTATGAAACTTGGTTCAAAATGTAGATAAGATTATTCTCGTTCTAATGACATATTCATTATTTTATAAAACGTCATATTTTAGAAGTTATAAGCGCCAAATGAGTGAAGCAGTTAAATTAATTATAATATATATATATATATATATATATATATATATATATATAGGGGAAGGTTCTATGCAGAACACTAAATATTGCGAGAACACGCAGAACAAAATGAATCACTCATTTTTTCAATCCTAAAAACCTAAAAAGTAAATGAAAATATTATAAATGTAAGATTTATTGTTTCTCACACTAGAATTTAAAACAAAATATGAAAAATCTTCAGTTTTTAAATAACCTACACACATGTAGGTTATTTGTAGGCTAAATTACCTACATGTATGTAGACTATGTATAGGGAAAGATATATGATTTTTTTTATGTATATATAATACACATATGAATGTAAGAAACATAAAATTTAAGAAATATGAACCTTAAATCCCAAAATTTAGTGATTTAGAGTTGTTCTTTTTGTTCTCGCAATAATTAGTGTTCTGTAATGATCCTTATCCTATATATATATAGGGAGGGGCTCATGCGAGAACTCCATTTATTGCGGGAACCGCGAGAACCAATGTGAACACAACCTAAAATAGCTAAAAAAACCTAACCCCCACCCCCCCCCCCCCAAAAAAAAAAACCTAAACCCACCCACCCCCCCCCCCCCCCCAAAAAAAACCTAACCCCCCCCCAAGCTAAATGCTAAAAACTAAAACCCCCCAAAAAACCTTAAAAAAAAAAAAATCCTAACCCCCCCCCCCCCCCAAAAACCTAAACCCCCCTCCCCCACCCCCCAAAAACCTAAACCCCCCCCCCCCCCAAGCTAAAATGCTAAAAACTAAACCCCCAAAAAACCTAAAAAAATCTAAAAAAATCAAAAAAAAATCTAAAATTTTTTTTTTAAATATTTTTATGCTCAAATCGCTACTTTTAGTGGCAAAAATTATTATTTTTTTAAAAAATTTTTTTTTTTTTAATTTTTTTTTTGCTTCGAAAAGTAGCGATTTTTATATAAAAAATATTAAAAAAATTTTTTGTGTGATTTTTAGCTATTTTTAGGCATTTTTTGTTGTGTTCACATTGGTTCTCGCGGTTCTCACAATAAGAGGTGGTTCTCGCATGATCTTCTCCCTATATATATATATATATATATATATATATATATATTAAATAAAGTAATAAAATTAAAATGTAAATCTAACATGCATGCATAGGCTTGCGTATGGCATTAGAATTGAAATTAAATTCCACATGGATAAGAAGGAATGCAGTGTACGTGGAAGCTTTGTAAGCAAAGGCCATTAATGCAGTAATGTAACCCCCAAGTCATTCTTTGAATTCAAGTATAAATAGGCCAAATTGTGAGCTTCCAACATTGTTCAGCATCGTCCATTTCTTTCTCTCTCGCTCACTATGATATATTTACACCCAACCTTCTTTAGTTATTCACCCTTAAATCCAACAAAGCCCTGTCCCGTTTTAAGTGTTTTAACCCTTGATCACTGATACCCTGTCCGACTGACGTAGGGCCCCGTAACGTATGTCAAGGCTCTGCCTAAATTCGTTGGGGTTCTGTCTCGTGACGTAGGGATAAAGTAGAATTGGGTTACTATACTTAATGTGAGTGCACTATATATTTTATTAAATAATCTAGGAATTGTACCAAGTTATTTCAACCCTCCAAAATATTTCTGACACCCCTAATATATTTCAAAATATTCCAATATGTCCAAAAATACACCCCATACGCGAAAACGGGCCCCGAATACCCTAAATATTATTAAATATAATTTAAAATATGAAATTTAAGTTGAGGCGGGCCGCGTAAGGTAGCCCATAACCCTTACGCGTGCCGCGAGGGGCAAAAAACAAAGGTGGCGCAGCCCGGTGCGGCCACGTGGCCCAACACACGGCGAGTCTATAAGCTGACCCAGCCAAGCTACGCATTGACCTGGGGTCAACACGGGCCGCGTAGGCCCTGCTCTTGTGTTACGCGGGCCGCGACAAGGTCAAGATCAGCACCTATATAAAGGAGGCCTCGGATCTTCAGTCTGTTCGTCTATCTTTCTTTTCTCAATCTCAATTTCTGAATTATAGGCATTATACTTGGGTATTATACCCCCTAAATAGCGAAGTTCTGCTCTGTTGTAAGTATCATAACCCCTGGATACGTATTAGATACTCTGCCCGATTGATCTAGGGTTCCGTAACGGCTGTCGTGGTTCTGCCCGACGTAGTCGTTGGAATGCCGTCTCGGGGAGGGTATTACTAATGTTAAAATGGGTTATTATACTAACACGTGTGCATTGTTTATTTAACTAGATTATAACCAGGAAGCCACAAAGGAAATACCTAAAATAGCAATGTGAGTTTATCCTCTTTTTGTTAACCTTTTTGGAATGTTTTACAAAACCTTAAATGTTTTACAATGCGATTAAGCGGTGATTGAGTCTTTGTAGTTCTTCAATTACTGCCGGTATGTTGGGGTTTTGCATACAAAATTTACTACACTGTGAGTAGTAAGTCGGGACGACAATACGTTACCATTGGACGACGAGTTAGCCAATGTGTAATATGACCTACCAGTCAGGATTGACAGTACTGAATGAGTAATTGTGTAGAAATAAACAATGTGATCGCTCTCAATACTGTGTTAATTGATAAAATGTTTCTTGATTAAACTGGGATTCACTCACCAGTATTTCCCACTGACAAATGTTTTTAAACACGTGTTTCAGGTAACACAATGTGAAAGCCAATTAGTAAAAAGCCAGCTCGAGAGCACTGACGGCTTGGAAAAATGTGGCTATAAAAGTTATCTAAAATACGATGTTTTAAATTCAATAAAGTAGGGTTTATCCCTATAAACATGTTGTAATAAGAAACTTGGGTTTTACCCATGTGATTATAAATTTAAAAATATGGTGGTTTTACTCTGATAAAATATTTCCTAACTACGGTCCCGATGAAATTTCCGCTGCCAAATTAATAAACATCGATACCACCGAAACTGGCTCGCGACAGCCCGTTCCCGGGACAGATAGGGAGCGGGGGTTGTGACAGAAGGTGGTATCAGAGCCATGCCACTGGTTCAAGCCAAAGAAGTGTTCTGCTGACACTTAAGTTTTAAATTCTGTGTTAGAAAATAACTTATGTGATTATGTGTTTTATGTTATTTGACTATTTGTTAGTCTACAGTATGGGTAAGCAAAGAATTTCGGACATCTATCGTCAATTAGATAGTTCACCAAAAGATAAGGGAACCTCATTTCAACCAAATTCCTCAGGATACTCAGCAGATACTGAGGAAGGAATATTTATTCGTAAGGCACAGTCTGAGAAACCATTTACCACTAAGAAGAGAAGTAGGATTTTTAGAAAGAGTAAAGAGAAAATAAAGAGAATAAAGAAGTCACAACCAAAGGGAGTGATAATCAATAAGGAAATGAATACACAAACTCAGGAAACAGGCAATAACCTACCATGGAAAGATGAATTAGATGAACAATGGGTAAATCTTCATATGTTAGCCACTACAGCAGTAAATGCTAACTTATATTAAATAGTTGGACCGCCAAACCAGTACCAGCACCCATGCCACCTATGAGCTAGAAACTTTAAAGGAACTTCGCCCATTAAATAACAACTTAGTAGGGACAGGAGATAGAATAAACCTTATATAAAAGCATGTTGAGCCTAATACTCCTATAACCTACATAGACTAAAATAAGTTACAGATGCATAATCATTAGTATATTTTGAATTCCAGTTGTAGTTTGTAATAAATACATATATATATATATATATATATATATATATATATATATGTTGCAATGTTCACCATTTTTAATCAATGTATTTTATGATTGTACCCAAATGTTTGTACTATAAATTTGTCTGTGATAATTAATACCACCCACTCAAATAATATCATAATATACATCAAACTAAGTTAGTTATTAACAAAGCAGTCATGTTTATGATTCTCTTTTGGAACCAATCATTTACTTTGGTTTAAAATACATATTGAAATATATGGTATAAAGCTTTAAAACTTTGTGGTTTTAATAATATTGTTTCAAAATAATTTATATTTAATAAAACCAAAGCTATTAAATTAACCAAAAGGATTTTAAGAATTAATTTAAAAGATTGCTTTAGTGGATCTAGCCAAAGCAAGTTTTGAAACCCAGGTGTACCAATTTACCACTCCATTTTATCCCTTCTGGTTTGTAACCGGCCATAAGACTTCATACTTTCATAGTTTTATGAAATAACTGATGTTGGGATTACTTGTAAAGGTTTCTATTAAAATACTTAGTAATAAAATAGATGATTAAATGAATATGATGGGTATTCATGATTAAATAAAATCATTTAAAATTTTTAGAGATTTGGGTTGATTAGACTACGTAGAAAAGCCTAACTAAACGATTAAAGCATTTCTATAAATATTTAATATTAAAGTATGTCCAGAATAGGTCTTATGCATGGAGATAGTTAATATAAGATTATAAGATTAACCAGTCATATTAGTTATAGGATTGTGTATCCTAAATTATAAAGAAAAGTATTCGAGTCGCTGGCTAATGTATAATAGTTAAATAATACAATTCTATTATATTTGAAATGTATATATACACTATAATACATTTAAATAATATATACATGTATATAATATAAAAATATATATTTATATATATACATGTAAAATTTATACATTTAAAACTATAAAGAGAGGGTATGATCAAAAGGGTCATTATATATATCATGATAATCATATATAAATAATCAGGTTTTCATTCTCTATCATTTAGGATATTATATTAAAAAAAAAGTAATAAAATTTTTATGATGTATAATAAAATGAGGGAAAAGATGAATTTGATGGTTTGAACAATCGATACATATAAAAGAGATTGGATAATTAAATTTTAGAAGTAAGGATATTGCAACAGTGAAAACATCTTTTCTTATCCTACTTAAATCAATAATTTAGTATCTATTTATTTATTTTACCTGACACGTTAAAATGTTCCTAAACATTCATTTTTCAAACTAGAATTTAAAATAGATACCCCACATAAATATATATATATATATATATATATATATATATAGTCGAATCAAATGTATGTTTAGTACGTTTGTTCTTTATATAACTTTATTTAAAAATCAGATTACAATTTTAATATTGTAATATCTTTAAATAAATTACTATTACTATTGTATGGGATATACATACATATTCTAATACATGTATATTACTCAAATATATTTAGAATCAATTTTAGAAACGTCAAACTTTGTATTACTTACCATAAGTACTTCTTTGAATAAATAATATAATATACAATAAATTGAGAGTTAAGTTTTGATATTTTGAACCCATATGGTTCAACCCACTAGTTAAAAATAAATTTATTCCCATGAGTCCAAAAAGTTTATATTTTGATTAATTTATTTCTTTAAACTTTTATTTATCCATCCTTAAATTCTAAAATATTATGAAGTTTATTTCAATATACTACGTTTATAAAAGGATAAAATAAAGTCATGGAAATAAGCTTGATGATTGGTACCATCGGATGTATAGTTATTATTTTTATTTATTACAAAATAATTTAGTATTATATATATGTGTGTATATATTACGTAAGTTTAATATTAACTAGAGATTTGAAATTTTATACACATATATGCATATACCCAATAGAATTTCTTGATGGTATACCCAATATAATATCTTCTGTAAGATAAACATAAGAGAAAATATCATTGGTGATTCATATGAAAACATGAAGTCATTATAAACCATGAAACCTACTATGTTTTAAAATACCATCTGTCTCAATAAAAACATTCTTTACAAAGAAATCTAATGTTATATAAGTACTAATAGAGTAACTATGAGCATACTCTTCACATTTGAATCTGGCCACAGTGTCAATAGAAACAATAATATTTTTGTCAAAACTCAATTTTCTAAAACAAAAGAAAGTTACAACCATAATAATACCTATACATAAATAAAAGAGTTAAGATTTTGATAATTACTGGTAAACACCCAGGAGAGTATTTAGACTTGAATCTAAGAAAAATGCCTTAGTATAAAGCTTCAAGAAAAGCTAATTACTTGCATAGATAAAATGTGATGGTTATTGGTATGCCGTGAGGATGATGACTAGAACAGTGTCAATATGATAAATAAGCAATAACACTTGGCCACTGTTATTTCTTGTTTATTGATACTACTCGGTTCTAGAATATGATCCATCATGAGAATACTAATTTCCTTGTTTCTTGATGCAAGCCATAATAAATGATACACTTTTAAAATCATGATTTGAGAAAATCCTATTTAAGGGAATTACAATGATAATTACCTCTCCGGCAAGACTGGGTATGGTGTAGTAGACTCTCCAGCTTGTCCGGGTAAGATGGGGGTACCTCTCCGGCGAGACCGGGTGAGATGGGGTATACGTTATGATAATGAAATTCCCTAAATAGTACCATGACCTGATGTCTGACATGTTTTTGGAAATATGAATCTATTAAATACATTGACCTTATAAATGGTATGTATACTACCAGTATGTGAAATATATGATTATATAGACATGTATGTCTATAAGGAAATCTAAAGACCATATTGATTATTAGGAATAAATCACGAACAAGTGTGTCAATGATAATTTTAGATTTAGTTATCAGGAATCTCTCGTATACGTCTATAATTCCAATATCAAACACTCTTTCGTTTGATCATCCGTCTCGTAACTCGTGTGAAAGATGAACGACGGGAACCCTTTAAATTAAGACGCCATCGAAATTATAAGAATTCCCTTTACATTACCTTAGATTATTGACGCATTGGGAAACCTGTAACTAAAAGTTGTGCTAAGACACAAAACATCTAAAAACTTACACAAATGATAGTAATTTTACCATCATTGAAAACTCTTGAGAAGATAAGAGTCTCAAAACACAGAAAATAGTTCTAGTCAAAATTCAAAGCAAAGACCATAATATACTTAGTAACTAAGATCAGTGACAAATTAAAAGTATTCATCTGTATTTCAGTGAATCTCGAGGACGAGATTTAAAACAAGGTGGGGAGAATGTAACATCCCCAAAATTTTTAAATTCAAAATAAAAGTTATTACCCGAATAGATCATGGGTAAGTTGACTGATAAAAATATAAAGTATTTTGGCAAATGTAGGAACCGTTTAATAATTATAGTAATAAAAATACATTATATTTGAACCTACTCCGTTTTTATGAAACTTGGTTCAAAATGTAGATAAGATTATTCTCGTTCTAATGACATATTCATTATTTTATAAAACGTCATATTTTAGAAGTTATAAGCGCCAAATGAGTGAAGCAGTTAAATTAATTATAATATATATATATATATATATATATATATATATATATATTAAATAAAGTAATAAAATGTAAATGTAAATCTAACATGCATGCATAGGCTTACGTATGGCAATAGAATTGAAATTAAATTCCATATGGATAAGAAGGAATGTAGTGTACGTGGAAGCTTTGTAAGCAAAGGCCATTAATGCAATAATGTAACCCCCAAGTCATTCTTTGAATTCAAGTATGAATAGGCCAAATTGTGAGCTTCCAACATTGTTCAGCATCGTCCATTTCTTTCTCTCTCGCTCACTATGATATATTTACACCCAACCTTCTTTAGTTATTCACCCTTAAATCCAACAAAGTCCTGTCACATTTTAAGTTTTTTAACCCTTGATCACTGATACCCTGTCCGACTGACGTAGGGCCCCGTAACGTATGTCAAGGCTCTGCCTAAATTCGTTGGGGTTCTGTCTCGTGACGTAGGGATAAAGTAGAATTGGGTTACTATACTTAATGTGAGTGCACTATATATTTTATTAAATAATCCAGGAATTGTACCAAGGTATTTCAACCCTCCAAAATATTTCTGACACCCGTAATATATTTTAAAATATTCCAATATGTCCAAAAATACACCCCATACGCGAAAACGGGCCCCGAATACCCTAAATATTATTAAATTTAATTTAAAATATGAAATTTAAGTTGAGGCGGGCCGCGTAAGGTACCCCATAACCCTTACGCGGGCTGCGAGGGGCTAAAAAGGTGGCGCAGCCCGGTGCGGCCACGTGGCCCAACACCCGGCGAGTCTATAAGCTGACCCAGCCAAGCTACGCATTGACCTGGGGTCAACACGGGCCGCGTAGGCCCTGCTCTTGTGTTACACGGGCTGATGTGTGCAAAATGCAACATATAAATTACATCAATTGTGGCATAAAACTAACCCTTTTTTAGTACTAATGTTGGAAAAAGTGTGCTTTTGTCTTCCTTTTGTATTTTTAGGATTAAATGAGCTCAAATTAACAAAAGAAGCAAAAAGACATCAAAATCTAACATAAATACAAGAAAAGGAACAAGACGTGACATGCCCGACCCCATGGCAGCATCTTCCCAAGCAAAACAAGAGGTCAGAAGACTGAACACGCCCTGTGCTCAGCCAGCACGGGGGCGTGCCCAAGTGTCAGCAGAAAAGACAAAGTGGTAGAAGCTTCTATTGCCCACCACGGGGCCGTGCTCAGCGGACACGGGCCGTGGTCAACTATAAGATTCGCACAATCCAGGCAAATCTTCATAGTACAAAGATTCTTCTGCACACGGGGTCGTGCTCAGCGGACACGGGGGCGTGGTCAACTAATAAGACAAGCTGCATTAAATGAAGAAAGAGAAGGATGTGGACACGGGGCCGTGCCCACTGGACACGGGGCCGTGCCCGAGCTTCTGTTCAGCCTATAAATAGGAGTGCTTGGCTCAAGCTCAAACCATCCCTTGGCACACCACCTCTCTCACACTTCACCCACCACCCACCACCACCATAACACCATCATCCACCACCATCATCCATTGTCCATCATAGAGTGTGTGAGTCGTCTCGGGATCCAAGATTGATCGTAAGAGTTCTTGACAATCAAGGCCATGTTTGCCTAAGTCTCTTACATCACTTGGTGAAGACAAGTGTCTAGTGTAATACTTTTTATTTCTAATCTTTTCGCACTTTTTATTTGGTTCTGTATTAATGACTTTAATAACTAGTTTCTTATGTTGATGGTGATTCTTCCTTATCGTTTGTCCGTGGTGTCTTGACATTATTTTACTGTCTATATAAAATAAAAGATTTTCACCATTCATATCTCCACGGTCTATATGGAGGTATGTTGGCTACCTGGTCGGGGGTTAAGGGAACGGTTTGGTAAGAGTCTTGCCATTGTTCAGCGTTTAGAGGTCCTGCAATGGACCTGGGTCAAATTTCGTAGGACCTCCTTCAATACTTAACGGTATTGGATGGCGGGGGTCCAAACTCTTTGATCCCCTCATAAGTTAACTACTATTAATACTATAACCCGGCTATTTAGGACTGTATCCCTGCTGACTCAGACTACTTAGTCGAGGGTAACGTCACCTCCAAAAGAGGGGCCTACCATAATTTGCATTAATAACTTAATTAATTATCTTTCAATAATCCAACCCTTTAGGATTGTATCCTTGCTGACTCAAACTACTGGGTTGAGGGTAACGTCACCTTCAAAAGAGGGGCCTACTACAATAACTAAGATAATCTCTTAAATAAGTGCAAAAGTGCGGAAATAATCAAAGGTTACACTATACACGAGTCGGAACCAAGTGATTCATCTTGTCTATCTGTTTTTATTTTTATTTTTCAGCATTTTAGTTAGTTTTTATTTTTCTTAGCTTAAAACATTTTTCTAAACTTTTTGATTTGATTAGACGTTGAGGATAAACCGGTACTAAAAGCTCTTGTGTCCTTGGACGACCTCGGTATCTTACCAACACTATACTACGCTCACGATGGGTGCACTTGCCCATATGTGTGTTTAGTGTTAGTAAATATCGTGTTTTATAAATTTAAAACTTGACTAAAAAAGTGTTAAAGGGGCTTAAAATACACACCTAATATATATAACACTTCACACGCATCAAGTTTTTGGCGCCGTTGCCGGGGACACAAGGATTTTAAGAAAGTTAGGAATCAACGGCCTAATCTTTTTTTTTTCTTATTTTTCATTTTTTTAGGATTTTTCTTAATTTTTCAGCTTCTGCAGAACTCAGCACGGGCCGTGCCCGCTGAACACGCCCCGTGCCCAATCATTGGAACTGGCAATCCTATTTTAAGTCAGACAGTAGCTGAACACGGGGCCGTGCCCACTCAACACGCCCCCGTGCCCAAGTTTCAGTTACTGAAAACAGAACCGTAAGATCCCGACGGTTGGTAATTTCTGACACAAACATGAGTGATACTGATACTTTTTACTTTCGGCACTCTTATGGTACTATGTGGTGTCAATTATGTGGTGGTAACCATAAAGAATTAGAATGCTATTTTCTAAATTATAAACCCCACTATATAGACCCATCGTTTCCTAGTATCCTTAAGAGGGGCGAAAGTAAAAATAATCCCTATCTCTCCCTCGAATGCTCCCAACCGGATTTTCTAGGAGAAATGCTTCTCGATGAATTATTTCAACTAGAAGATCTAATTATTGATTGGTTAAAAGAACTTAGGAAAGATTTCAATGATCTTTTCCAAGACAATAGCCAAGAAGAAGGGTTGGAATCGCATTCAAACAACTTCGTTGTTTCCGACGATACTTCTAACTCTAGCGAGGACTTGAACGATAGTCGTCCCTGTGTCGATTGTGCCGTGAAGGACTCCCCATCAACTTCGTTTGATGCATACATAGACCTGAGCGATTCGACATACACCTTCTTTAACGAGAGCCCGGAAAATGGTTGGACTTGTCCACCTACATATAGCATAGGAATCACCCTCACCGACAACCTCTTGCGTTCTCGTCTCAATCTAGAACAATTAAGGTATCTTAGGCACTTTGGGGTTGTTCCATCCAGTAAGGAACCGCCCGATCCGGAAAAGTTCCTTGAAAATAGACGAATTCCTTAAAACAGCTTCTAGACACGGGGCCGTGTCCAGGTCAGCACGCCCCGTGTCCACCCAAAGATTCCCTTCTGATTTTGTCAGAATACGGACAAAAATGTGTCAGGATTCCATCTGCACACGGGGCCGTGTCCAGCCGACACGGGGCCGTGCGCAACGTACTGTCGTTTTCTATAAATGCAGCCAAGAATCCTTCACATTTGAACCATTCCAGGGACAGAGATTTGGGGAATATTCTCACATACCATCCTAGGTATTTTCTAAAAGAAGTTTCTCAACTATCTTCTTTTCCTTTCCTCTTTTATCCACTATCATCTTCTTCAATTTTTCTCATACTTCCATTAAAGCTTGAACCTTTCATAATTTCAAGCTTTATTGAGATGTTTGTTAGATTTTTGTTCATGGAATCTTGTTAAAAATAAATGTTTTAAGTTGTTTATGTTCAAAAATGCTTTAAAAATCATGAAAACAATTTGAAACTCCAAGATTCCTTGTTCCCAAATCCTGCAGACATCTGAACACGGGGCCGTGTTCGCTGAACACGGGGCCGTGTCCGAAGTCCTGTTCCCATAAAATTGAACTCTTTTCGGTATGTTTTCTCAGAATGGCAAGCAGAACTAGCGGAAACTCTTCATCACATTCCAGAAACAACCGGCAGGGGAGAAGATCATCAACGGTTGAAGATTCTCTTGTAAACTATGTTTACGCCTTAAGAGAATCCCTTGATGAAGTGACAAGTGTGAAAGAGGCATTGGTTGACCGTATTAATCATTTGACGGTGGGACTAGAAGGATGTCTCCGGGAAGTCAACCTTTTGCACCAAAGGTTGAACCTTCTCGCCTCTCCTCCTTTGGTGCCAATTATCACCCAAAGGGCATGGAATGTGGTACCGGAAGTCATCATTCCAGCTGAATGGTACGCCTTACATCTGGAGCCCCCTCGAGATATACTACAAGGGGTTCCGATTGGCGTCGCCCCTCCTCCACAAGATGTTGAGGAACATGAAGCCGCCTCCCTTCTCCCGAGGGAGATAGAAGAATGGCTCTAGCAACATCTAGGGGACACCGTTCGGCTTGGAGTTCTACAAGGCTATTAGACCGGAAATCTATTTCCGGAATTTTGGTTCTTATTGTAGAAGTAGAGCTCCTTAGGAAGATTTTACGGATCACATGACCTATTTAATATTAGGACTTTTAACTTTTATTTTCTGCTTTATTTTTCAATTTTTAGGACTAATATGTAATCCTCTCTATGACTAATGAATGATGGTTTTAGTTAATTTGGTGTTTGGATGGTGTTGAAATGAATAAAACACACTTGAGATGGCAAAGGATACAAGGGAAACTTGAACCAGCACCCCATGCAGGAAAACAGGACCATCCGACAAAATTCTTCGTTTACAGTAAGCTCGGCACGGGCCGTGTCCGTCCAACACGGCCCCGTGCTGCACAGTCTGCAGAAATACCCAGTTCAGGTAAACTGGACACGGGCCGTGTTCACCCAACACGCCCCCGTGTCCAGGCTTCTGTTTCTCTTGATTTAATTTTGTTACTGGCACTTGAACACGGGGCCGTGCCCGGACAACACGGGGCCGTGTCCAGTGCCCAGTAACACAAAATTTTTGCTTTTTCACACCTTTTACACATTCAATCAACCTAAAAACTTATTTTTGGGACACATTGAGGACAATGTGTAATTTAAGTGTGGGGGGGATGCTAAAACCTTGAATCTTGCAAGTCCTAAATACAAGCCTTACACAAAACTCTATTGGAACCGCTAATCACCCCAATTTTTTTTTCAAAAAAAATTCATTTTTTTTACTTGTCTAGGTTTAACTCGGGAATTTCAAGTTCTAAAAAGGTTATATTTTTACGAATTTACAACCGATAGCGTCGTGATAAAAAGAACCAACATAAGAAGATTATGAAAAGGCATGACAAGCTTAGTTAAAATTTGATTATATATACTTGATCACATAAAAACCCATTCCCACAAAAGTGAGTTTTGAGCCTTTATTGAGCATACAATTACATATCATTAGACTAAATGCTCATTTTTCGTTTCTTGTGTGAATAGCCGCTTGGTTCTTACGACTCTAGAACTTGCCATGACGATACATTCCCGGTCCTTACCAACTTAAACCCGAGTAAGTAAATGATGGAGGCATTAGGACTAACCCCTTTTTATTTCTACACCATTATTTTTCTTTTTTTTTACCACCTACCCAAAATCCCCCTAGTTAGCCCATTTGAGCCTAAACCTTTTCATTTCATAACCCAAACCAAACACCCTTTTACCCACCAAAACCTTTTTCATTTTTAACCCTTTGTTTTAGTAACTAGCTCGGTCTTTCGTATGACTTTTCAAAAAAAAAAATGTGTTGATGTTGAAGCAAAAGAAAATAAACAAACAAGTTCATCAAAAATAACTTTGTTTGAATAATAGCTTCATCAAAATAAAAGTTACAAAAATAAAAAGTCTTACGAAAACCGACGCTTGTTACGCTTTTCGCCCTTTTTCTACTAACCACTAACCCAACCACCTACCTTCAACCCAAGCCTAACCCTTCACCCACAAAGTCCTCTTGATATTTACAAAGGTATAAAAGTTAAAAAGGAGGAGGATTGATTGCTTGGCAAGCTTATGGTAGGAGTAAGTTCCATGCCGCTCTCGAGTGATCCACAAAAATACATTTTCGGCCGAGTGTTGAGTGATCCCCGTGAGGTATGTGAACTTGTATATAAATATGATTTTAAAGAGGCATGTTATGCCTTAATAAGTAATTTATCTTATAAAAAGTTTTAAATAATCATGACGAATAGGATTGTAAATAAATAAAAATAAAACGAAATAAAGAATCTTGGAAATCCCGACACTCTATGATAAGCCCAAAAAAAAAAAAAACCTTCTTCTCTACCCATTCCATTTGGGAGTGTAATAGCCACATATTAAAGAGTTTTGCTTGAGGACAAACAAAGATTCAAGTGTGGGGGTATTTGATGTGTGCAAAATGCAACATATAAATTACATCAATTGTGGCATAAAACTAACCCTTTTTTAGTACTAATGTTGGAAAAAGTGTGCTTTTGTCTTCCTTTTGTATTTTCAGGATTAAATGAGCTCAAATTAACAAAAGAAGCAAAAAGACATCAAAATCTAACATAAATACAAGAAAAGGAACAAGACGTGACTTGCCCGACCCCACAACAGCATCTTCCCAAGCAAAACAAGAGGTCAGAAGACTGAACACGCCCCGTGCTCAGCCAGCACGGGGGCGTGCCCAAGTGTCAGCAGAAAAGACAAAGTGGTAGAAGCTTCTATTGCCCACCACGGGGCCGTGCTCAGCGGACACGGGCCGTGGTCAACTATAAGATTCGCACAATCCAGGCAAATCTTCATAGTACAAAGATTCTTCTGCACACGGGGTCGTGCTCAGCGGACACGGGGGCGTGGTCAACTAATAAGACAAGCTGCATTAAATGAAGAAAGAGAAGGATGTGGACACGGGGCCGTGCCCGAGCTTCTGTTCAGCCTATAAATAGGAGTGCTTGGCTCAAGCTCAAACCATCCCTTGGCACACCACCTCTCTCACACTTCACCCACCACCCACCACCACCATAACACCATCATCCACCACCATCATCCATTGTCCATCATAGAGTGTGTGAGTCGTCTCGGGATCCAAGATTGATCGTAAGAGTTCTTGACAATCAAGGCCATGTTTGCCTAAGTCTCTTACATCACTTGGTGAAGACAAGTGTCTAGTGTAATACTTTTTATTTCTAATCTTTTCGCACTTTTTATTTGGTTTTGTATTAATGACTTTAATAACTAGTTTCTTATGTTGAAGGTGATTCTTCCTTATCGTTTGTCCATGGTGTCTTGACATTATTTTACTGTCTATATAAAATAAAAGATTTTCACCATTCATATCTCCACGGTCTATATGGAGGTATGTTGGCTACCTGGTCAGGGGTTAAGGGAACGGTTTGGTAAGAGTCTTGCCATTGTTCAGCGTTTAGAGGTCCTGCAATGGACCTGGGTCAAATTTAGTAGGACCTCCTTCAATACTTAACGGTATTGGATGGCGGGGGTCCAAACTCTTTGATCCCCTCATAAGTTAACTACTATTAATATTATAACCCGGCTATTTAGGACTGTATCCCTGCTGACTCAGACTACTTAGTCGAGGGTAACGTCACCTCCAAAAGAGGGGCCTACCATAATTTGCATTAATAACTTAATTAATTATCTTTCAATAATCCGACCCTTTAGGATTGTATCCTTGCTGACTCAAACTACTGGGTTGAGGGTAACGTCACCTTCAAAAGAGGGGCCTACTACAATAACTAAGATAATCTCTTAAATAAGTGCAAAAGTGCGGAAATAATCAAAGGTTACACTATACACGAGTCGGAACCAAGTGATTCATCTTGTCTATCTGTTTTTATTTTTATTTTTCAGCATTTTAGTTAGTTTTTATTTTTCTTAGCTTAAAACATTTTTCTAAACTTTTTGATTTGATTAGACGTTGAGGATAAACTGGTACTAAAAGCTCTTGTGTCCTTGGACGACCTCGGTATCTTACCAACACTATACTACGCTCACGATGGGTGCACTTGCCCATATGTGTGTTTAGTGTTAGTAAATATCGTGTTTTATAAATTTAAAACTTGACTAAAAAAGTGTTAAAGAGGCTTAAAATATACACCTAATATATATAACAGTTCATACGCATCACGGGCCGCGACAAGGTCAAGATCAGCACCCATATAAAGGAGGCCTCGGATCTCAGTTTGTTCGTCCATCTTTCTTTTCTCAATCTCAATTTCTGAATTATAGGCATTATACTCGGGTATTATACCCCCCTAAATAGCGAAGTTCTGCTCTATTGTAAGTATCATAACCCCCGGATACGTATTAGATACTCTGCCCGATTGATCTAGGGTTCCGTAACGGCTGTCGTGGTTCTGCCCAACGTAGTCGTTGGAATGCCGTCTCGGGGAGGGTATTACTAATGTTAAAATGGGTTATTATACTAACACGTGTGCATTGTTTATTTAACTAGATTATAACCAGGAAGCCACAAAGGAAATACCTAAAATAGTAATGTGAGTTTATCCTCTTTTTGTTAACCTTTTTGGAATGTTTTACAAAACCTTAAATGTTTTACAATGTGATTAAGCGGTGATTGAGACTTTGTAGTTCTTCAATTACTGCCGGTATGTTGGGGTTTTGTATACAAAATTTACTACACTGTGAGTAGTAAGTCGGGACGACAATACGTTACCATTGGACGACGAGTTAGCCAATGTGTAATATGACCCACCAGTCAGGATTGACAGTACTGAATGAGTAATTGTATAGAAATAAACAATGTGATCGCTCTCAATACTGTGTTAACTGATAAAATGTTTCTTGATTAAACTGGGATTCACTCACCAGTATTTCCCACTGACAAATGTTTTTAAACATGTGTTTCAGGTAACACAATGTGAAAGCCAATTAGTAAAAAGCCAGCTCGAGAGCACTGACGGCTTGGAAAAATGTGGCTATAAAAGTTATCTAAAATACGATGTTTTAAATTCAATAAAGTAGGGTTTATCCCTATAAACATGTTGTAATAAGAAACTTGGGTTTTACCCATGTGATTATAAATTTAAAAATATGGTGGTTTTACTCTGATAAAATATTTCCTAACTACGGTCCTGATGAAATTTCCGCTGCCAAATTAATAAACACCGATACCACCGAAACTGGCTCGCGGCCGCCCGTTCCCGGGACAGATAGGGAGCGGGGGTTGTGATAGATGTGATCTGTCGGGAAACAAATATGTGGTGACCGACAAAATGTGTCACAAGTATGATTTTGTTAATCCAGAAGCACAGCAAGGGGCTGGGGGAGATGAGGAAATGATTGATGAAGAAGACGAGACTGAGCCTCCTGGTCCACGGGGACCAAAACAGAGGTACATGAGGCCACACAGGGAGATTAATATAGATGTGGCAGGTTTTGTGAAACAAAGACAGGGGCCGACGTACAGAAATTTTAACCGCGGGCAACAAGCGGTTTATGATAATGTCTCGGCATGTATAGGCGAGGGCAGAGAATATGATAGGAGGAGAGAGAACTGGGAAGAGATGCACGGGGCCTACACGCAAGAACAGTGCGCATCCCAAGCATCCTATCGTGAGAGGATGGAGAAACATATGGAAGAGCAACAATTGCAACAAGCGCTTCAAAGATCTCACATGGAACGCTTGTTACAATTGCAGGAAAATGATATGGCCCGAAGACGGGCATGGGAAGAAAGGGAAGAAAAAGCGTGGCACGAGAGAAACACATTGGAAGACCACCGCTGGAGTGCCTTATATGTCTCAAATGAACTGGCTATTAGTAATGCCAAAATCCTCCACGATCAAGAGAGACATCGAAGAGACTATGAGGCCGGCCTTCCTTATGTCGAGCACTTGGGATGGACCGACTATCCCAACCTCCCCGTTCCACGAGGCCCATCCGATCCATCCCCTCACTGGCCTGAGGCAGTAGGCTCCAGCTTCATCCCGATTCCCTATCAGCCACCACCACCTCAAGGAGAGCCGAGCCCACTTGATAACTACAGGGAGATGTTTGAGGCCCTCACTGGTTATCCATACCAGCCACTCAACCCCAACGAGAGATATCAGCGGTAAAGGCAAGGTATGTTTTGTGTTGTTGTTGTATATTTTAGTTTTCTTTATTTCTTTTTCGTTATTATTTATTCTTGCCTAGTTAAATGAACGTTATGGGTGTGTTCCCTATATAACCCTCACGAGACCTCTCGTCCTCCCAAGCTATTGGGGGGTTTAAAAGGGCTTGTTGCATAAGCTAAATGCAACCGTGATTCCTACGAAAGTGAGTTAGGATTGTTATTGTTGTAAAAAAAAAATTCCACAAAAAAAAATCAAGGTAATTTAACGCATGATTTGGTAACACTTTCATAAAAATGGTAGAACTAAGCACCTAACAAATTTCAATGGTTGTGAGAAGCATGCTTCTACACAAGGGTTAAGATTTGTAGGTACAACATGTTCGCGGGACAACCGTTTTTATGAAGAGAAGAAGAAGAAGAAGATATGGGCATCAAGCGACAAAAATCAGGTGCATGCGTTTCCTTTTTACCTTGATTCTTAGTTTAGTAATAAGTGGTTTGTATTTTGTATTTTATTTTTCCGGGGTGAAATTTTGGGAAGGTTAGCCGTGTCACATCCCTTGTGCATTTTAAAACTCTAGTTCTTACACATTGAGGACAATGTTTACCTCAAGTGTGGGGATGGGGGAGTAGTAAAAGTTTTCGATTTTGACCCGTTCATTTAAAACACTACACATTGAGAACAATGTTTACCTCAAGTGTGAGGATGGGGAAAATTTCAAAAAATTTTCAAAAATTTCTTATTTCAAAAGCGATCTTAAAAGCACAAGTAACTAAGTCAACGAGGGATGGCACAACCCATTTGGTCTTTTGTCATGGTCAAGTTCAAAGTAATAGCATGACAGGTATTTAGCGGGTGGTTATTTGGGAATAATTCGCCTAAGGAACTAGCATTTTATGCATATCACATACCATACCCTTATACGTGAGGTTTTGAGCCACTTTTATACCATAGATTTACATATACATGTTTCTTTATTTGAGTGGACCATTAGTCGCGTATTGTAGAACTTGCAACTTTGGATACGTTCGAGACCATAGACCGAATATAAGCACGAGAATGATTAAGGCATTAGGTAAACCTTTTCCTTTTACACCATTTTTACATCCTTACCCAAAAATTATCCCCTAGTAGCCAATTTTGAGCCTAATCCTTTCGTTTGACCACCCTTTAGCCCATAACCTTAAAACTTTTTTTTCTTTTAAACCCGTGTGATGGAAATTCGATTATAGGCGTAAAGTTTGTATAGTTGTATTTGTTTATCTACGAAAAAAAATAAAAAAAGAGAAAAATCAGAAAATGCATGAAAAAGTTAGAAAATTGTTGAGAAAAGAACAAAAATATATGTTCTTAGTTTGAGAAATAAAAGGCTAAAGTTGATTGCCTTGTAGTTGATGCTTATAGTTTAGTTTTGTTTAGAGTAATCTTTTGTAATAAAAATCGAATTTTCATCGCCTTAGCCACTTTAAAATATTCCATTCCCTACCCTTAGCCTAGCCCCGTTACAACCCTCACAAAGACCTTATGACTTGCGCTTAGTATTCGTGATCGGTGGTGGAGAATGATTGAGTTGCAAGCCTATGCGGGTACGTGTTCTAATCGGTGTTGAGCGATTACTTGTTGAAGTGCTAATACATTACACATTAGCCAATTTTCAAGCCGAGTGGAGAGAACATTGTGAGGGATATGTATGACTTGTTAGTTTTACGGGCGTGTTAATCTTGGATAACCATTATTATATGTGATTATTCACTTAACCGGTAAATATGTGAAAATTGTAAAGAATTTGAACTTTTGTATGACAATAGACCTTAACCTTCGTCTCGGGAATGGGAAGTGTATTTGTTGTTCGACCCACGTGAAAGTGAAAAACAGATTTGCTTGAGGGCAAGCAAAAGACAAGTGTGGGGATGTGATACGTGGTTGAAAACAGGTGTTCGTTAGTGCATAACTTGATGTTTTTACATAAGTTTTAATTTCGGATAGCCTACTTTTAATCAAAAATGTGTTTTGCAGGTTTGATGGAGTTTAAGGAGCTTTTCGGGAGCTTTACGAGTCACCGGGTCGAAAACCAGAGCATCGGGACGCGTTACGGATCAGCCGGAAGTGCGAAACGAAGAAATCAGAGAAGTGGGCTGGAGAGCCCGTTGCCGACGGGTCCCAGGCCGTCGGTGACGCCCTCTAAAAAATCCCGTCGGCACACAACCTTCGTATCCAGTCAAATAAAGCGTCGGTCAGATTTCAGTTATTGAGAAGCCGTCGCCGACGGGTCCCAAGCCGTCGGCGACGGGTTGTGTTTTGCTGAAACGCGACTGCTTGGGATTTGTTAGCTAAAATCGATTTCAATTGGTCTAGGGGGCATAAAACTCAGGAGTTACACTTAGTTGGAAGTTTGAATCTTAATCTTGGAGCCTCATACCACCCACCATTGAATCCTATTCCATCTTGAACAACACACATCACCCGAATCATAGCGGAATCATTACCATCATCCACAATCAACCATCTACAAACCCTAATCCTTCCACCATCATTCTTTCACAATCATCAATCCATCCCTAACCCTAATCACCTATACATCATCTCTATCATCATCATTCAAGCTTCAAGATGATTCAAGACAAGTTCCAATCATCCGGTGTTCAAGCTTCTTCAACCATGAGCGGCTAAATTCTTGGAGGTTTCACCCCGGTGTAGGTTTTTGTAAGTTCTTAGGGTTTAAACATTGTACTTGAGATTCGGTTTGTGACAAGTTGTGATTTGATTTTGAAACTTATGATAATTGTCTTGCATTGGTATTGTATTCGCGAATTGTCGAATGAAGATTAAATGTGACTTTGCGAAATGTTTGTGTGCAATTATGCCTTATCTAGGTTAGAGTTTACATGTTCTTGGTAACGAAGTGCATTGTGGTCCGTCGCTCACGACGTTGACAGCTCTTGGCACCTAAGCTTCGTGACACTAAATTTGTTAATCATATTTGCAATTGAATCGAATCTAAAACGTGTAGAAACCCTAGGACTTCAATCACTGAACCGGGTGTGAACCTTGTTTTCTTTATCTTGTTTAAGCAATCAATTTCATTTCTTGCAATTTGTTAATCATTAGTAGTTAATCAATCCTATTTTTTAGTAATTTTAATTCACATCTTTTCAAACAAACAAAAATACATAAAAACAAGATAGCAAGCTTCATAAGTTGTGACACATATTTCAATTCATTCAAATCCAATCGCAAACCACAGACTCTTCGTGGTTCGACCCCTTACTACCACTAACTATTTGTTAAGGGTAATTTGGGACTAAAAATATTATATTTGACCGGAGCGCGACACTCCGATCACCTACGCATCTAGACAACTTAAGAATCATGAAGAGAATTATTCAACCCATGATTTGGAATTAGGAGCCATAATTTTTGCCCTGAAAATTTGGAGACATTACCTTTACGGTTGTAACACCTCGTAAAAACGTGTCCATTTATGTGAAGACACGTGTCCTAAACCCTAATCATGTAAAAGATTGAGTTTGAAGGACTAAAGTTGCCAAACGATGAAATTATGTATGTGAAAGGACTAAGAGTGTCAACATACCAAACTAGTGCCTCTGAATTACCACACACGAAGAATATATTCTTAAACGAGTAATTAATTGGATATAAGAAGCCGTTTGTGAAAATAATCGAAAGATTATAAACTACAAGGGTTAAACTTGTCAACATGTTAATTCTTACCTCTGAGTGACCTTTTAACGAACCCGGAGCTTCGTAATATTCAAATATACTCTCAAGAATAAGTGATATAAATTTCACGAGGTTTCGAGATCGTTATACGTTGTTTACGCGAATTCCTAAGAATTAGGGTTTAAAGCGTCAACGAGGCGAAACTTATGTTTCCAGAGATCATTTAATGAAACCAGGCCTAACGGTATTTGGTTGTATTCCCTAGATCATCTACGAACTAACTACAAGGGCTAGAAGTGCTTAAAATGAAAGATATTGAGCTTATAAAGGTGCAGGGACTGAACTTGTCAAAGTGGAAACTTGTTTTGCTGGTTGCCTATGGGGTCGCGTGGCGCGACCATATTATCATTCTGCCGTCGCGTGACGCGATGGCACCAATTTTACAGAACTGTTTGGCCAGGTGCATGTTTCTTCCTTTCCTTGAGCTCCAAACAAGTTTAATTCGAAACAAGGGCCTTGTTAATGGTTTTAACATACCACCAAGACACCTTGAGGCATCTGAATTCACCCTTATAAATCTAGGATGATCTTGGACTATCTCAATTCACTATAAATAGGGCCTTAAGTTCAGCATTCTCACTTGCACTCTCACTTAAAATCACTCTCATCTCTCTAGCTTGTGTTCTGAGCTTTTCTGGAGGTTCTTGAATCAAAAGGAAGCTTGTTCTTGTAGAAAAGATAGCTAGGACCTTTTGTAAGTGCCTTAGCCCCCTTCTTTAGTTCAGTTTTTAATTTAAAAACCGAAAAGTCAAAGTTATCGTAATCTGACTTTGACCTTCGGTTTAAACTCAAATGGTCCAGCCACTGTTCGAGATGAATGTGGTTATGTGACCATAATTAGGTAGGTGATTAACCCTTAAAATGGCACCTCCTACTTATTTCGTTTGCTTAGTTAATTTTCGGGTCAAACTATTAAGTTAAAAAGTCAAACTGATCAGAATTTGAAATAATAATCATAACTAACAATGCAGAGGTTATAAATTATATTTTATCACTCTAATAACTTGGTAATTATTATTAGAACATGTTTAAGCATGTTCAACCCGACAATTATCAGTTTAGGGTCGGTTCACGACCGAAAGTCGCAAAAGCTTGACTTTTGCTTTGACTTTCAGTTCTGACCCGATTGAACTTAATTCTTCCATGTTTTAAGCTTCCATTAGGACCACATTATGTTGTAGTATAACCCTCTGGAGTTATATTACCTGGTCCTTAGTATTCTGAATTATATGTTAATCTCCGTTAATATGCTTATAAATGCCCATTTTGCCCTTTTGACATATAAACGAGATTTTTGAAAATGTGAGAGGACAAAAACCTTATTACTGATATATAATTATGTCCCGAAAATTTGACATCAGTTTCTGGTCTCAAACAGAAGTTATGCTCGATATCGTAAATTGAAGCTTTTTATTAATTAAATTGCGTTATCTTGCATAAGTTATGTTTAAACACAGGTTTTGACCCAAAACTCATTACCTACTGTTAAGATATTATTTTTAGGAATTTTTGATCAGATTATAATCTGACCATATCATGGAGTTCTTGTATAATTCGGTAAATGACGATAATACCCTTTTCATGCATAAAATGAGATTAACAAATAATTTGAATACCAAACCTTTTCCTACTGATATTATCTCTTAAATAAAATATTTAGAGCATTTAAGACTGATCAAAATATCATATTTCCATAAACATCTTAATTATCGTCAATTAGCGATTTTTACGTTAATTAGGTGCATAGTATGGTTTAAAACCATATTTAACACCTAAGACTTGTTACCTACTGAATTTTTAAATAAATTTTACATTTATTATAGTAGGTATAAGTCATGAACTCAGACTTCCAAAAATGTCCTTAAAAGCATATGTGAAATGACCAAAATACCCTTTCGGGGCATAGTTTAGCCATAAAGGGTAACCCTCACATATGTATGATATCTTACTGATGTAATTTGATGAAATAAATATTTTTACTAAATGTGTTAGACCAGAACCTCAGTTTACTATAAAATCTCTTTTATAAACATTAAAATGACCAAAATGCCCCTATAGGACTTAAATTGGTTTTAAATACTTTTTGGGCATTTATGTAACGCCCCGTATTTACGTATTTCCATGTTTAAAAAAAATATATTGATAATAATAATAGTAAATTACGACACTTTCAGCACTTATCGGGCCACTCAAACACGGGGATTGGGCTTGTGGGCCTTGGGCCCAAGCCCAAAACCCACTAATCAAACCCTATGTATTAAAGAGTAGTAAACCCTAATCCTCTTGTCTCTTCAGCCGCTCATAATGTTTCTCCTTTTCTTCTTTTATTTGCTGCTAAGACAAGAACACGCACACCAGGAGCTTCTCATACCTCACCTCTTTCCCTTTCACCTTCAACCCTAGTTCTTCTGTAATCTTATACACAGAGACAAATGGAGTTGGGTCTCCTTCTTTATCTCAATCTCCTCCAATCCACACGCACCAGCTACCCCCCTGCGCTCTTATTCCCTCTGCGATGAAGACACCGGCGACGGCATTCCACTGCCGCCACTCACCTGCACCCCACCTTCTCTCCCCGCCTTGAACCACCGCATAACCGACGACACATATTAGAACCGAAGAGAGAGGGAGAGTAGAGACAAAGAGACGAAGAGAGAAGGAGATCGGAGGACAGTCTCGAGCTCTGTTCACGAGTTTTGGGTCAGCGGTGGTGAGTTCAGTTCCACATAATTCCAGTTCGAACCTCGATTCAGGTAAGAGTCTTGCGCGTATTCAGTTCATTGTGGTTGAGTTTTGATTCGAGTCTCGTTTTAATTATGGTTCGGAGATTTCGGGTCTGGTTCCTTAGATCCGGGTTACGTTTGATTCGGTTCTGTTTCGGGTGTTGTTCTGTCCATGAGTCGATTCACGGCTGTTGATTTTGTCATTTCAGGTTCGATGTTCGGGTTGGTCAAACCCCGGTCAACATCAATCTTGGGTGCACGTTACGGTTCAGTTTTGGCTTGGTCGATGTTAGTTAAATCTGGTCAACGCTAGACTCGGTATGATAATGATGTGAATATTAAATTTTATTGTTTCGTATTTTGCATCATTTAAATCACGGAACCGAACTAAATAATTTGTAAACATAATGAAAGTGTATATAAATATATATTTATATTGTGTTATTATTGTTTATTGAATTTTGATCATATAAACCGACAACTTGTGTTGTCAGGTGTAACACCCCGTGTTTTCACGAGTGAAAGTCAAAGTCAAGGTCAAAGTCAACGACAGATTTCGCGCGACTTGAATCGTAGAAATGTTTTTATTTTAATTATATTATGTGGAGTAAGTATTGTTACTCACAATAATCGAATCGTGTTAATCGTATTTAAATCGACCTACGACCGTGAATCATAGGCAGTAACAATGCGATAAAGTTAATCAACTAATGATCAAGCAATGCTAATCGAATCGACATCGAATCGCAGCTCGAGCTGTGTATTTTACTTGTGTTTATACGTGTGTGTGTGCCTTACGTGTTACCTGTGCATGTTTATTTTATGTTATGTGGTGTTAATCAAGCGAACTCAATCGAAACTCGAAGTCTAACTCGAATACAATCTAACCCGAATCCGAATCCCGATCAAACCATGTCGTATACGAAGTAGTTGGGACTAAAAGTAATTTGGCTAGGAAACCCTATCGAATCGTTCGCAATCGAAGCCGAAGCGTCATCGCACCGAACGCACCAAATCAGGCGACATCCGAACGGATGGTCAATCCGCACGGATTGCCAATCCGCACGGATAGCCTATCAGGGTTACGTGCCATCCGCACGGCTCACCCTTTCCCCTTTTAGCATCCTATAAATACACGGGTCACTCTCCAACCTTTCCACTTTTGGCAAGTGACGTCCGAACCGCACGCATTCTTCACCTTTTCTCAGATTTCTCTCAATCCAGGTAAGATCTTGCTCTAATTCTTGTACATTCTTGATCACTACACAATTCTACACCTTTCCATCTTTCAAATCTCAACTTTCAACCGTGAAACCATCAAGATTTGATGTATTCTCGGGTGACGTCATCATGAAGTTCTCACGAACTTCAAGCTTGACTTCATTCCACCAAGAATAACTCAGATCTGAACGGTTTCCACAAGATTTCACAACAACTTCACCTAAATCTAAACTTTTCAAAGGATAAAAGAGTTGAAAGAAATAAACCCAAGTTCTCTCCTTCTTTTACCCTTAAAATCGGTACGAATCTGATCGGTTCCAGTATTCTACTCGTTAATAGTGATGCACTAGTCCTAGATCTGGATTCTACCCACCAGACACCTGATTTCGGGGTCTACCGGAATGACCGTTCTGAGTCGTCGACAGGCCAAGTTAGGGTGGTTCCTGACCGGTCTAGTCATGCGGGTGAGAATACAATTCCAAGTGGTTGCCACGTAATCAGAACGTCTCGATAAAACGATAACAGCAACCAAGAGTAGATGGATGGAACAACCAAAACGAGAGGCTGTCCGCACGAACAAGCTGTCCGCACGGACGAGCTGTCCGCACGGACAGGCTATCCGGACGGGTTGTCACCCGGACGAGCTACCCTTGGGACCCACTTTCCAAACAAGGTTTGAGTATCGACGAATGAGCAATCCGGACGGACGACCTCTGAATGGATTACTCTTCGGATCATGAGATACTAAGGCCTTAAAACAAATTCCAACATGTTCATCCACACGGACAGGTTGCCCGTACGGACAGACTATCCGGACGGATTGTCACTGTCCGCGCGAGTAAGCTATCCGGACGGATTGTCACTATCCGCACGGATTACCATCCGGGCGGATTACCTAATCCACTTAGTGACTCAGCCTTAAAGACGTTGTCCGCACGGACTGCCATCCGGACGGATTGTTGTCCGCGCGACCGGCTTGAAGGGTAGAGGTACTTAGGTGTTTTCTAAATGCTACAACGAAAACTTCAAAGCACAAGCCATCATACAAAAACACATCTCACACTTAGGAAGAAACAATCCACTCGAAAGGATATCCGCACGAGTAAGTTGTCCGTACGAATAAGTCATCCGCACGAGTAAGTAATCCGGACGGATTACCACTCGCACGGATAACCAATCCGGACAGACTCCCACTCGCACGGATAACTAATCCGCACGAGTAGCTAATCTGGACGGAATGCCAACCGGACGGATAACTCCCTCGCACGGATCACTAGTCCGCACGAGCAGCCACCATACCCACTCTCATTCTGTATTGTTTACGTGCCACTTATCGTTATGCTATCGAATCTATTCAGGCTAACCGTACTCGCTGAAAAGCGCTCCCTTCAATCCATAATCGCTGTGAGTATACTCGAACCCTTTTTGCTTTTAGCACTTTTGGGTGTTACATACGTTACGAATATTCAAACTACAACTATCACACTACTCAAGCTATTTTAACGCTAAACCATCAATGCATGTTATACGTGGCTTATGAATGCTTGTTTGTTATGTTTACACATGGAATGCTGTCTACCTGCCTTAGCAACGATAGTACTATAGTTTGGACTCAGCACCCGTTCACACGGGGGTTGTTAAGGATCTTTTACTTGCATGGATTACGGTGGTAATCATGTATTGCGAACTGCCTCGGGCAGTCAACCCGCAGTCATTGGTATCGATGGATCTATGTCGATAACTAACGTGCTTCATTTCACTATGTGTACGTGCTGGTTATGCGTAAACGAATTCGAACTCTATATGTTATTATCAAACTTGTATGCTCACCTTTACATTATATGTATTGACTTTATTTTAACGTATGTGACAGGTGCTTAGGTTGCTTTTACGCTCTTTGTGCTGTGATGAACTTGAAGCTAGGAACTGGAGTCCTAGAAACCAACGAATAAATTTGTTATGTTTAAATCTGAGTTGTCGGAATAGAATATTTGTCTTGATGCTTTGCCTGTAATAACTATTTAACTGTTTAAGTTACAGTATGGGACGTGATGTTTAATTAAATGGTAATGATAGTTGTTATGGAAACTTCTGGACAATCTGTTTCGCTCAGTGCCACGCTCCGATGATTCCGCCATCGGTTGGGGTGTGACATCAGGGTAGTCCAAAAACAGAGGAAACTCTGCCCGTTTTTCTAAAAAGATTTCGTAAAACAAAACGGGTAAATTTTATAAAACGAAACCTATCAAATTCGACTAATTTTTATAAAATGAATATAAATGTATAATTATTTTATTTTTGGACTACATTTCAACTATACTTTTGAAAGAATTAATTTAAAAATATTACTTAAACTATATAAAATATCAACTAGTTATACTTTATATTCCAATTCAAACTCTCCGTTATAATTTCGTTTACTCATGCGCCATCGTTTGCCCTATAGGGTGACATCGGTGTTCCGTCCTCCTATCTCATCAACTCGTCATACTTGGATAATCGGAAGACTTAGCAATTACGTGAGTATACTCGCAACCCCCTTTTTATGTTTACCACTTTTTGGGGTGTAACATGTTACCTTATTAAAACAACTTAAACTTATTCTTTATGCAAAGCACAAAACAATCCTTATACATGAATACTATGCTATGATACTTGATGCTTACGTGGACCATACTTATGTGATATGTTTTAGTCATTAGCTTTCACGAGCCTCCATTTGACATGTATAGCGCTATAGGAGTAACGCACCGCCCATAGACTTGTGGTCATGTTGAATTATATCATTATTGTGTAAACAGAGGATTGGCTAGAAATATTGCATGCCATGTTAGGTTGATCTTGTATTAACTAAGTTTCCATGTGGATTCGTTTTAAACTTTTATACTTATACTTATGCTTAAACTTGTATACTCGCCTTTGCTTTTGCATTGAATTGTATTTTAAACATGTTACATGTTGATGATTGATGGTGCTATGAAAATGGATAGCAAAGATGCCTAGATACTCATTTAGACGTCTTAAGTTTAAATCATTGTATCAATTTGTTATGTTATGTTTTGAACAATGTTGTTAATTGAATTTACTTGTATGTTTTGACAATTTATTTATGAAATGAAATCGGTTGAATTAAATATTGTCACAAATAGTGTTATGAAGTCTCTTGCAATCTTGAACAAGTCCCTCTCCGATGATTCCGCCATTGGTTGGGGTGTGACAGATTGGTATCAGAGCCATAAATATAGGGAATTAGGAAAAGTAGGAATGCTTTAACCTAGTCTATAGTTTTGGAGCTTTATTCTTGTGTATTGCTTGAAACTAGTTGCATGCTACTTTACTCGCTTCTCATTTATTCACTTTGACTTTTAAACATATAAGTCGCTGGCGTGTTAATACTTGAATTGCTATTCATATATGTCAATACTTGTCTTACTATGTGTCGATACTTGATTTATTGATCTATTCTTTGTGTGTTATTCTCGACATGCCTTTTATGTGCTTATACTTGTTCGTTATTTACATTAACATACGCCTTTTTCCAAGGCATTTTACTCGATTCTTCTTAAACTCGAAAACACTCATATTATACAAACGAGACGAGTTTACCTAAATAGGCGTGAAACCCACAATTTGGTAAACGACTTTCATTCCGTTTGATTCTATTTTTGCACGAAATTCACCATTAAGTTAGGAGTGAAATCCACATCTTAATGGAAATTTGAAATTTAAATTCGTCAAGTTAGGGCACGAAGTCGTCAAGTTAGGGGTGAAACCCGCACCTCGTCGACTAGTTCCACTCCTTGATTTTCAAAAATCCCGCCAAGTCTTGAATTTTTGATGGATTGGGAACATGCAGAAACTGGAAGGGTGAATACCGTTAACCGAGATATCGGCGAGAGTATTCCACCTATTAGGCTAAAGCATGTTTCTCAATTTCAAAAGATCATTCGACCACTTTGGTTAGTCAATGTTCTGTTTGGAACCATCCAAGTTTTATTCGAGCTTACGCTTTATTATTTTCGATCTTTTGTCAATTTTGAACAATTTTTCGAGATTTCCTTTTGCGCACACAGCATATTCTTACTTTTTATACGATTATACATTATTAGCATGCATGATTTCACGTAATTTTATTTACACTTTTGTAACGAGTGGAGACATACCATCAAGATATGAGTGATTTCCTTACCTTGACGATTAACTCCGTTTCTTTCCCCTCTGACAACGACCTCACCAACAGATTATGGGTGATTCCCTTACCTAGGTGATCGTTACCAACGCTTTCTTTTAAAAGACTATTTTATGTAAATACGATCATATTTATATCTAAATCATTTATCATTAGTCAAGTCCCTAATTATTTCAAAATGCATTGTGACATAAACGAATTTCCTATCCTACAATCTATTTTCATATAGATCACACACACAAAATTCTTAACTTATGCCCTAAACGCTTATTCCTCAAATTTTCAAAATTTCACGAAATGCTACTTATCAACCTAGTCGGCCTAATAAATTCACTGCCCACGAAGTTGTATTCAACGTAACTATTGAAACAAGCTCATCACATATCATTAAACTAGAGATTTCTATTTTGATTGAGAATCAAACCAACTTTTCGCACACCTATATGAAATATTACCAAAATTATCCAATCATTTATTAAAGCTTCTTTCAAAATCAATAAAACATTTTGTTAAAAAGACGCTTTTCAACAAACACTAAAGTCCATATACCGAACTCCTTTTCTAAGGACCAATTTTTTTCACAAGAATCTGTAAACTTCGAAGTTTCTAATACAAAATTTCTTAAAACGATGCAAACTTATTAACCTCTAGAACTTCCCAAAAACGATGCAAACTTATTAACCTCTTGAACTTCCCAAAACCTCACTCGATACGTCAATTAAATTCAAAACACGTGGGCAAGTAAACTTCATAAGGACCGACAAATTTTCAACTTATGTAATCTCTTTGAAAACCATAGTAGCATTCCATCCTTTTTACAAAGTAACTTTTCACATAACCAATAAACGTTTTATACTCTCTTTACATTCACAACTAAAGTCTATACTTCGTGACAACTCAATCTATTTTAACTTCACGTTTTGCGCAAACAACTATATATGCATATCATTTTACATGTTTTAGTCACAACAATCTAACGCGCGTCACTCGTTCCTTTTTCTTTCATACTCAAAACTTTTAATCTTTTACGCGCATAGACTCGTGCATTTCGATTTATACTATAAACAAAATCATTATTTCCTACATCCATACCTATACATTCTATGCCTCTACTTATGTTCACACTTACACATTTATGTTATACTTAGGATTCAAAATTCATACGTTTTACGTTTATACATACACACACAATTATACACTTACGTTGTCCTTACATTCATGTCTATACTACATTTGTATTCATATTCATATTCATACGATTTATGTTTTCATTTGCACTTATACAACTTTGTTACACTTATATTCATACACATACATTTTATTCATACTTAACCTTCATGTTTTACACCTATATTCACATTCATATCTATGCTCATGCATCTTATGATCACACTTATACTCATAGTCAAACTCATACGCTTGTGTTTAACTTATACTCATGTTGTACTCACGTTTACGCTCATTTTTCATACACGTTATGCTTATGCTTTTACTCATACTCCTGTCATGCGTTTTGTGTTTATGTTCACGTGCGTGGCCATATTTAAACTTATACCATGCTGATGCTTTTTACCCAAAATTTATACTTTCGCACCTATACGCGGGCGAAACCCGAGGGATTCGCTCACGTTGGTCTTATACTATTTGGAACGCAAACATGCTTATATGCTACATTTCTATACACACGCAATCTTATTTTCAAAATTTATGCATACCTTAATTCATGCGCAACTAGTACAAGCTATGCGGATCATGCGACGATTGGTATAATCACGGGTGCACACGGGATTATAGTGATGGGCGCATGAGAAACCATAGAGTGTACTACTGCGTATGGTAAGACACGGAACGTAACAGGACACCGAATACGGGACGGACGTAATATGGTCAAAACACGGTGGATACGCCGCTGGTACATCCTATATATAAGTGTTTTCACCATGTTACTAAACTTTCGTAAAATGTGCCATGAGAAATCCGGTGTTTTGCAGGCCTTTTTGGACTTAACACAACTTTAAACAACTCACAAATGCATTATATCCGATTACCCATGACGAGACCTCATTCTTAGCACACTACTTTTGTCTATCCGATACCTATGCTATCCTTATACTCATAATCGCTTATTAGATCAATCGTTCACCCTTATACATCCATTATTCGCCGTTGTCCTTTTTACAAGCCTCAACTTTTAAAACAATCCTCTTCGGTTGCCAAAACCCTTTCAAGTCCTCCTTCTGAATAAATTTCAGGACGAAATTTCCTAAAGGAGGGGAGACTGTAACGCCCCGTATTTACGTATTTCCATGTTTAAAAAAAATATATGATGATAATAATAATAGTAAATTACGACACTTTCAGCACTTATCGGGCCACTCAAACACGAGGATTGGGCTTGTGGGCCTTGGGCCCAAGCCCAAAACCCACTAATCAAACCCTATGTATTAAAGAGTAGTAAACCCTAATCCTCTTGTCTCTTCAGCCGCTCATAATGTTTCTCCTTTTTCTTCTTTTATTTGCTGCTAAGACAAGAACACGCACACCAGGAGCTTCTCATACCTCACCTCTTTCCCTTTCACCTTCAACCCTAGTTCTTCTGTAATCTTATACACAGAGACAAATGGAGCTGGGTCTCCTTCTTTATCTCAAGCTCCTCCAATCCACACACACCAGCTACCCCCCCCACGCTCTTGTTCCCTCTGCGATGAAGACACCGGCGACGGCATTCCACTGCCGCCACTCACCTGCACCCCACCTTCTCTCCCCGCCTTGAACCACCGCATAACCGACGGCACAGATCAGAACCGAAGAGAGAGAGAGTAGAGAGAAAGAGACGAAGAGAGAAGGAGATCGAAGGACAGGCGGCGATGGTTGTTGCTGTTTTGTTCCGGCGACTCAATCTTCGGTAAACACTCCCCGTTCTTTTACTTTCTTTCTTAAAATCCTTTCATGAATCAAGCAACAGATGTTTCCTTTATTTATTTGTTTATCTGCCAATGAAGAGGATGACGAAGGGATTTTGATGATGACAGTGGTGGGTGTTTCTCGGGTATATCAGTTGGTTCAGCGGTTCAATTCTGGGTTTCAGCTCGGGTTCGGCTCAACATCAGTCTCGAGCTCTGTTCGCGAGTTCTGGGTCAGCGGTGGTGAGTTCAGTTCCACATAATTCCAGTTCGAACCTCGATTCAGGTAAGAGTCTTGCGCGTATTCAGATCATTGTGGTTGAGTTTTGATTCGAGTCTCGTTTTAATTATGGTTCGGAGATTTCGGGTCTGGTTCCTCAGATCCGGGTTACGTTTGATTCGGTTCTGTTTCGGATGTTGTTCTGTCCATGAGTCGATTCACGGCTGTTGATTTTGTCATTTCAGGTTCGATGTTCGGATTGGTCAAACCCCGGTCAACATCAATCTTGGGTGCACGTTACGGTTCAGTTTTGGCTTGGTCGATGTTAGTTAAATCTGGTCAACGCTAGACTCGGTATGATAATGATGTGAATATTAAATTTTATTGTTTCGTATTTTGCATCATTTAAATCGCGGAACCGAACTAAATAATTTGTAAACATAATGAAAGTGTATATAAATATATATTTATATTGTGTTATTATTGTTTATTGAATTTTGATCATATAAACCGACAACTTGTGTTGTCTGGGTAGTCCAAAAAACAGAGGAAACTCTGCCCGTTTTTCTAAAAAAATTTCGTAAAACAAAACGGGTAAATTTTATAAAACGAAACCTATCAAATTCGACTAATTTTTATAAAATGAATATAAATGTATAATTATTTTATTTTTGGACTACATTTCAACTATACTTTTGAAAGAATTAATTTAGAAATATTACTTAAACTATATAAAATATCAACTAGTTATACTTTATATTCCAATTCAAACTCTCTGTTATAATTTCGTTTACTCATGCGCCATCGTTTGCCCTATAGGGTGACATCGGTGTTCCGTCCTCCTATCTCATCAACTCGTCATACTTGGATAATCGGAAGACTTAGCAATTACGTGAGTATACTCGCAACCCCCTTTTTATGTTTACCACTTTTTGGGGTGTAAAATGTTACCTTATTAAAACACACTTAAACTTATTCTATATGCAATGCACAAAACAATCCTTATACATGAATACTATGTTATGATACTTGATGCTTACGTGGACCATACTTATGTGATATGTTTTAGTCATTAGCTTTCACGAGCCTCCATTTGACATGTATAGCGCTATAGGAGTAACGCACCACCCGTAGACTTGTGGTCATGTTGAATTATATCATTATGGCGTAAACAGAGGATTGGCTAGAAATATTGCATGCCATGTTAGGTTGATCTTGTATAAACTAAGTTGCCATGTGGATTCGTTTTAAACTTTTATACTTATACTTATGCTTAAACTTGTATACTCGCCTTTGCTTTTGCATTGAATTGTATTTTAAACATGTTACAGGTTGATGATTGATGATGCTATGAAAATGGATAGCAAAGATTCCTAGGTACTTATTTAGACGTCTTAAGTTTAAATCGTTGTATCAATTTGTTATGTTATGTTTTGAATAATGTTGTTAATTGAATTTCCTTGTATGTTTTGACAATTTATTTATGAAATGAAATCGGTTGAATTAAATATTGTCACAAATAGTGTTATGAAGTCTCTTGCAATCTTGAACAAGTCCCACTCCGATGATTCCGCCATTGGTTGGGGTGTGACAATATATATTAACATCCTACTGGTGTATTAACATATTCTAAGCATAATAACATATGAGACCTGTATATAATTCATTTGGTTACCCGTTAGGCATTTATGCGTTCGGATCGGTTTATGTGACTAGTTTACATAAAATAGCCGAAACGGGTTTAACCTTATCATTAAACCTTTAAAATCCAGAATGTGTTTAGTTTACCCATATAATAGAAGTATCCAAACTTGTCGGGTCTAAATCACATTCCGTTCCGGTCTCCGCTTAATCTAGCGTTTCGAACCGTAAAGTATCTTTCAAGCTAACCGGTCTAAGTCTTTGACTTAAATAAAGACCCGTTAGTATCCTAATAGGTTAATAAACCTTCTATACAGATTGAGTAGCTTCGGTAGAAGGTATTTTCATAAGGCTTTTGGATTATACGGCTGAGTTACATCCTTACACATCTAGCTCAGGTAAATACTTTTAACTTATTTTCCCTTATATGGGCTTGGGATACGGCATTATAATAATACCGCTTGGTCGGGTATGAAATCATTTAATCGGATTGTGATTAATAAATTTACATAACCCGTTTTAATCTGTTTTGTTTGATAACATAAACATTGGGGGTTAATACGACCGTGTCCTGGATATCCTCGGCTCATTTCATTTGAAAATGGCCACGACCTATGCACGGGGTGTAGGCGTACACCTGACAGATGCAAATGCTAAATAACCCACATGTTGGGGATAACTCCTTTGTGGGTTCTATAAGTGGTGAGTCAGTTAATCATGACTGGCTTCCAAACCGGCCCCATATGTATGACAAACATATAAAACTGTATACAAGATTATATTAAATAATTGTCCCAAGTTATAAAAGATTTGTGCCTTGTGCACTTAAATCAATTTTCATAAATGTTTTCAAATGAGTCCGTTAATTGTATTTACCAGTGTAAACTGACGTATTTTCCAAAGACTAAGTGACAGGTACCTCACGAAATTAGGCTGGAGCTATTCGGTGTCAAATAAGAGGATCTTGCAAATCCTTAGATGCCTGAAGTCTGTTATTTCAGTTTCTTGTATTTTGTTTTATGATCCGCCTGTGGATCTCTATTACAACCAAGTCTGTATATTCTTTTATTTGGACACTCGGACACTATGGTTTGTAATAGTAAATATTCACCAAGCCTTCCGCTGTGCTATTATATTGTGTGTATTGACTATGATGATATCAACTACGTCACGATACTCCCCGCCGGGCCCACCGGTACCATATGTGGAAATATGGCCATCTAATCATCAATGTGATGATTCATTATATAATCTAAATACATCATTATTGTTTGATTTTAGTACTCAAATCATGGCTGGCTCTGACGAAGCAAACAGTCATCCTGTGGAAAGAAACAATAATACTAGGATAAATGTTACTGGTGCTGAATTACAAGCGATGATTGACACAGCAGTTGCTCAAGCTGTGGACAAAATATTCAAGGAGCCGAGTAATGTTCGGTCCAAAACTCATACAAAGTCCCTATCACATTCGCATGCATCGAAAAAGGATGAGTCTCGACACTCACCCAATCAGAAAACTGAACCTCAGAGGCAGATTGTCCTTGATCAGACTCCCAGGTACAACAAAGGTTGTACCTATAAATATTTCGTCTCTTGTAAACCAAGAGATTTCACGGGAGAGAAGGGAGCAATCGACTGTATGAAGTGGTTGGATGAAATGGAAACTGTGGTTGATATCAGTGGGTGTGCTAAGGAGGACATCGTCAATTTTGTGTCTCAGTCCTTCAAGGGCGACGCCCTAACATGGTGGAAAGCCTTGGTGATGAAGGATTTGGATTGCAGGTCCTCTGTGACCAGTTTTAACTCAATGTCGAGACTTGTACCGTATTTGGTCACCCCAGAACCCAAACGCATTACGCGTTTATCGGTGGTTTAGCCCCAGAGGTTAAAGGAAATGTCAAGGCTTCTAAGCCTGCTACTTATAGATCTGCTGTAGATCTATCTTTGTCACTTACTCTCGATGTTGTAAGGAGTAGGGCAAAGAAAACCACCGATGAAGGGAAAAGAAAGAGGGAGGAAGACCAGTCCCATCATTCGAACAAAAAGAAGAAAGAGAACTCTGGTTCCAAGAAAGGGCAGTCAGGTGACAAGCCCAGATGTAAAACGTGTGACAAAAGGCACTTTGGAAAGTGCAACCAGGATCCACAAGCTAAACCTTGTGGAATTTGCAAGAAGAAAGGGCACAAGACTGTGGAGTGCCGAAACATTAAGGATGCGACCTGCTATGGTTGCAACGAAAAGGGGCACATTAAGACTAATTGCCCTAAAAAAGCTAAGAAGCCTGATGAGGCAAAGAAAACCAATGCAAGGGTCTTTCAAATAAACGCAAGGGAGGCAGTGAATGACGAGAACGTTATAACAGGTACCTTCCTCATTAATGATACTTATGCTAGAGTTTTATTTGATTCAGGTGCTGATAAGTCGTTTGTAGACCATAAGTTTAGTAAGTTACTGAATCTGCCTATTAAAACTCTAGACATAAAATATGAGGTAGAGCTAGCAGATGGTACCTTAGAAACTGCTTCAACTCTTCTTGATGGATGCTTTATATCCATTAAGAATCATTCTATCCCGCTATCCCTCTTGCCAATGAAATTGGCTGGGTTTGATGTAGTTTTAGGCATGGATTGGTTATCGCATAACCAAGCCCAAATTGCCTGCGATAAGAAGCTAGTTAACATCAAAACCCCTTCTGGTGAATCCATCACTATTCAAGGATATACACAATATGGTTTGCCCAACAATGTGTCTACTCTAAGCATCGAAGTGTCTGAAGAGCGGATGTGCCATCTACATAGAACAAGTGACTATTGATGAACCAAAGCCCAAGATTAAAGATATTCCAATTATTTCCGAGTATCCTGATGTCTTTCCTGATGAATTACCTGGATTACCTCCTGAGAGGCAAGTTGAGTTCAGGATAGACATTCTGCCAGGATCCTCACCAGTTGCATGAGCTCCTTATCGTCTAGCGCCTACTGAAATGAAAGAGCTCAGGACTCAATTGGATGACTTACTGGAAAAGGGTTTCATACAACCCAGCTCTTCGCCTTGGGGAGCTACTATATTGTTTGTAAAGAAGAAGGATGGATCAATGCGTTTATGCATTGATTATCGTGAATTAAATAAGGTAACGATTAAGAATCGTTATCCTTTGCCCAGGATCGACGACTTATTCGACCAACTCCAAGGGGCAAGCTTCTTCTCGAAAATCGATTTGAGATCAGGGTATCATCAACTCAAGGTTAGAACTGAAGATGTACCTAAGACAACGTTCAGAACGAGTTATGGACATTATGAGTTCTTAGTGATGCCTTTCGGGCTCACTAATGCACCTGTAACATTCATGGACCTCATGAATCGAGTCTGCAAGCTATACTTAGATAAGTTTGTCATTGTCTTTATAGACGGCATACTTATTTATTCTCGTAATCAAGTTGATCACGGGAAACACCTTCGGTGTATCTTAGGATTGCTACGACAGGAGAAGTTATATGCTAAATTTTCCAAGTGTGAGTTCTGGCTTCGCGAAGTCCAATTCCTTGGACATGTTGTGAGCGAGCGTGGTATCCCAGTAGATCCAACTAAAATAGAAGCCATCATGAACTGGGAGGCACCTAAAACACCTACGGAGATTCGCAGCTTTCTGGGATTAGCTGGCTATTATAGAAGATTCATTGAGAACTTCTCGAGGATAGTTGCACCGTTGACTACTCTGACCCGTAAGAATGTGAAGTTTGATTGGGGTCCAAAACAACAAGAATCTTTTGAGATTCTTAAACAGAAATTTAGCAATGCGTCGGTGTTGACATTGCCCGAAGGAATAGAAGAGTTTGTCGTGTACTGTGATGCTTCACACACCGGTATAGGTTGTGTACTTATGCAGAGAGGCAAGGTAATTGCCTATGCATCACGACAGTTAAAAGTGCATGAAAAAGAATTACATCACCCACGATTTGGAGTTGGGTGCCGTTGTATTTGCACTAAATTTGTGGAGACATTATCTATATGGAACTAAATGTGTGATATATTCGGATCATAAAAGTCTCCAACACTTATTCAATCAAAAGGATCTCAATATGAGACAGCGCCGTTGGATGGAGACTCTAAATGACTACGATTGCGAAATTCGCTACCATCCTGGAAAAGCGAATGTAGTCGCTGATGCTCTAAGCCGAAAGGAAAGAGTCAAACCTATAAGGATTGATGCCAAGAGCATTGAACTAAAGGATAGCTTGAATGAAAGACTGTTAGTTGCTTAGAAAGAAGCTGTTTTGGAAGCTAACCTTCCAAGTGATTGTATCTCTCCATGGAGTGCCAGTGTCTATTATATCCGATAGAGATACAAGATACACCTCTCATTTTTGGAAAAGTTTCCAACAATCATTAGGCACTCGTTTGAATTTTAGTACTGCTTACCATCCTCAAACAGATGGACAAAGTGACCGTACAATTCAAACATTGGAAGACATGCTTCGTGCATGCGTCATTGATTTGGGTGGTAGCTGGGATGACCACCTACCGTTGATCGAGTTCTCCTATAATAATAGTTACCATACTAGCATTCAGGCTGCGCCTTTTGAGGCATTGTATGGAAGGAAATGTAGAACGTCTGTTTGTTGGGCGGAAGTAGGAGAAGCTCAGTTATCAGGACCTGATATAGTCCTTGAAACAACGGACAAGATTGTTTAAATTCGTGATCTCCACAAAGCTGCCAGGGATAGGCAGAAAAGTTATGCTGATAAAAGGCGAAAACCTCTAAAGTTTGAGGTAGGCGACAAAGTCTTACTAAAAGTATCACCCTGGAAAGGTGTGATGCGTTTTGGTAAGAAGGGCAAGTTAAGCCCGAGGTATATCGGACCATTAGAGATCATCGAATGTGTTGGCAGTGTAGCTTATTAGCTAAACTTGCCTGAGGAGCTTAGTGAAATTCACAATGTGTTTCACATTTGTAATCTAAAGAAATGTCTAGCTGATAAATCGCTAGCAATGTCTCATGAAGACGTACAGATTGATGAAAGCCTGAGGTTTGTAGAAAGACCTTTATCGATCGAGGATCGACAGGTTAAAAAGCTCCGAAGGAAGCACGTGCCTATAGTAAAGGTTAAATGGGATGCCCGTAGAGGCCCTGAATATACGTGGGAGGTTGAGTCCACTATGCGACAAAAGTACCCTCATTTGTTTCAGTAAATCTCGGGGTCGAGATTTCTTTTAAAGGGGTGAGGAGGTAACACCTTGTAAAAACGTGTCCAATTATGTGAAGACACGTGTCCTAAACCCTAATCATGTAAAAGATTGAGTTTGAAGGACTAAAGTTGCCAAACGATGAAATTATGTATGCGAAGGGACTAAAAGTGTCAACATGCCAAACTAGTGCCTCTGAATGACCACATACGAAGAATATATTCTTAAACGAGTAATTAATTGGATATAAGAAGCCGTTTGTGAAAATAATCGAAAAATTATAAACTATAGGGGTTAAATGTGTCAACATGTTAATTCTTACCTCTGAGTGACCTTTTAACGAACCCGGAGCTTTGTAATATTCAAATATACTCTCAAGAATAAGTGATATAAATTTCATGAGGTTTCGAGATCGTTATACGTTGTTTACGCGAATTCCCAAGAATTAGGGTTTAAAGCGTCAACGAGGCGAAACTTATGTTTCCAGAGATCATTTAACGAAACCGGGCCTAAGGGTATTTGGTTGTATTCCCTAGATCATCTATGAACTAACTACAAGGGCTAGAAGTGCTTAAAATGAAAGATATTGAGCTTATAAAGGTGCGACCATATGATCATTCTGCCGTCGCGCGACGCGACCATATGATCATTATGCCGTCGCGCGACGCGACGGCACCAATTTGACAGAACTGTTTGGCCAGGTGCAGGTTTCTTCCTTTCCTTGAGCTCCAAACAAGTTTAATTCGAAACAAGGGCCTTGTTAATGGTTTTAACATACCACCAAGACACCTGGAGGCATCTGAATTCACCCTTATACACCTGGGATGATCTTAGACTATCTCAATTCACTATAAATAGGGCCTTAAGTTCAGCATTCTCACTTGCACTCTCACTTAAAATCACTCTCATCTCTCTAGCTTGTGTTCTAAGCTTTTCTGGAGGTTCCTGAATCAAAAGGAAGCTTGTTCTTGTAGAAAATATAGCTAGGACCTTTTGTAAGTGCCTTAGCCCCCTTCTTTAGTTCAGTTTTTAATTTAAAAACCGAAAATTCAAAGTTATCATAATCTGACTTTGACCTTCGGTTTAAACTCAAATGGTCCAGCCACTGTTCGAGATGAATGTCACACCCCCAGAATACCCCATGAGGAAACCCCCCGCAAGGCGTGTGACGTACCAGGATCCAAGCCACCAATCACATTGAACTCATAAATATGTTTAAATAGAACTTTCATTCATTAACTTAGAGTGTTACAAACGTTACATATTATACATCGTATACAGCGGAAGCATAACTCATTTGTTAATTATTTCGTAAACCATGTGTACATAAACCATTAAGCTCGTATGGAGATTCTATGTATCTCGACCCATGACCACTCCAGCCTTCCAGACAGCAAGTTCCACAAGATATAACCCTATAGACCTGCAAGCATGCAGACAAGTGTGTCAGACGACGCTGGTGAATTCAAAGTTTTGTTAACGCGTTTAGTTACCAGATGTGTGTATAAAATAGTTCAACGTTTTGTTTTGATGTTGTTATTAACTCGATTACCGTATGTGGCTACAAGATGTGTTTGCCCAACCCCTATGTCTCTATCAAAATATTGGTCATGCTTTAAGGAGATTAGTTCACGCCCGTCCTCCCTGGTACGGGGTGAGGGTGCCAAACCTAATAGCGCTATCAACTAATAAGCTTGTTACCTCCCCGGAAACTATCGGTAGATGTAAGGGGTCTTATATGATAGAAATGAGTAATAACAAACATCCCATTAACCTGACATTCCTCCCCGGAACGTTACCCGATATCCTTCCCCGGGATGCATGCTTGCAAAAACAGCAGTGAACTCACCTTGGTTTGCTCAGTAGGATTAGTTACTTGTTTAACAGTTGATCAACCAAACCCTAATATGGTTATCGATGACGGTCAGTTTCATAACACACAATGCAATTTGCAACACATAACACACAAGAGACATACACATAGGTACAAGTTGTAACAGTGACCATAGAATCCGACAATCCAGAACATACAAACATTATGTGATAGATGTCTAGGCTTCATACCAGTCCGTTTACATGATCACATCTTATTATCCACAACTCATATAAGTGCACAAGAGTAGTTTAAGTGTGCAATTGGTGACAGTCTCACATTACCATATTGTATTATATATAGCATTATCACATAACATGCAACAATCACTTCAGTAACTCATGCAACATACTAGTTTATTATCATCATATATTCCCTAATACATACTACATAATCTAATGTTTAAGTAACACACATACTATTATACGTATCGTAACAGTTGACCATACAATGTAATTGGCAACCCACATCCAAATATCACATAGTAGGTGATTAAATCCCCTAATATTTAGAAATCCCAAAGCATAACAGTGTGCGACCATGTGGTTTGTCTGCAGCCCATCAAGACCGGCCCAAACGAGTAGTGTGTGTGCGAGTGGACTCGAGGTGTGTGGCCCAATGTACCAATCTGATGTAAATGTGCATGAGGTCCAATTTATAGGCCGACACCACTGTGTGGCCCATTTGTGCAGAGCCCAGCTATTAAACCGATTACCATACATTACCTTTATCCCACTTGATCCTTAAGAAACATAGTATCACGTTTAATCAAGCTAACATAAATAATGATCATCATAGTGCATGCCGACGAAAGACCCCACCCCTTTGTCGACGAAACAGCCCCTCGGCGAAACCCCAGGTTTCGTCATCACCAGCTCCGACGAAACTCCATGTTTCGTCGTCACATATTTATGGTGAAAGGCTCTCTTTCGTCGTGGCCAATCCAAACAGTTTCATCGTTCATCTACACCCTAATGTTTCAGTTAGCACATGTCCATTATCATCCCAATTAATTAGTTCATATAAGGCTAGTAACTATCACCGACCACACTGCTAGGATCACATGGGCCGCCGTTTTTATTATCATCTCCACTTTGATTGCTTAGTTCAAGACTACAAGACATGGGCCGAATCCCTATGTTCCACATTGCATAAGATTGTTAACATTGCTTATCCCTGCCATCACTCACATCACACTCCACTAACCATATAACCCAAATCCCTATGTACATCACGATCATGGATTTAGCATACAGTTCATTAATTAGTACTATGGTGTTTCTTTGCTTTATGTTGACTTTGTGCACCTCCAATATACATAGAACATAGAACCTACCATTTACTCATACTAATTGTTTAATAACAACACAATGATTCATCACATAATCAATCAATTCTTGACACATAAACATACACACACAAATCAACATGTTAATACACTTACTCGACAATTGATGCGGGCGTATGAGTTGCGGACGGAGAGGAAAAGAAAGCTCCTAAGGGTGACTGTCGTCAATCCAAGAGAAATTATGGGGTCTAGGGTTTTTAGATAAATCGGTTATGTGACATAATATATATGCGAGTAACTGAATTGGGCCCTTACTGGGCTTCGAGTGATCCTGGGCTCGACGAAAGATCCTTATGGCGAAACTCTATGTTTCGTCGAGGTTGAGTGCTGACTTTTCTTTATTATGATAAACACATATTAGTGGTAAGTTATTTAATAAAAATCCATACATAAGGGTTATATACAAGATATTTCACTAATCCATGCACAAGCTACACACCAAACAAAATACAAAGGCTTATTGCAAACCAGTAACGTGTAAAGGAAAGGCCTCGAAGACTCGGGTTGTCACATTGAATGTGGTTATGTGACCATAATTAGGTAGGTGATTAACCCTTAAAAGGGCACCTCCTAATTATTTCGTTTGCTTAGTTAATTGTCGGGTCAAACTATTAAGTTAAAAAGTCAAACTGATCAGAATTTGAAATAATAATCATAACTAACAATGCAGAGGTTATAAATTATATTTTATCACTCTAATAACTTGATAATTATTATTAGAACATGTTTAAGCATGTTCAACCCGACAATTATCAGTTTAGGGTCGGTTCACAACCGAAAGTCGCAAAAGCTTGACTTTTGCTTTCACTTTCAGTTCTGACCCGATTGAGCTTAATTCTTCCATATTTTAAGCTTCCATTAGGACCACATTATGTTGTAGTATAACCCTCTAGAGTTATATTACCTGGTCCTTAGTATTCTGAATTATATGCTAATCTCCTTTAATATGCTTATAAATGCCCATTTTGTCCTTTTGACATATAAACGAGATTTTTGAAAATGTGAGAGGACAAAAACCTTTATTACTGATATATAAGTATGTCCCGAAAATTTGACATCAGTTTCTGGTCTCAAATAGAAGTTATGCTCGATATCGTAAATTGAAGCTTTTTATTAATTAAATTACGTTATCTTGCATAAGTCATGTTTAAACATAGGTTTTGACCCAAAACTCATTACCTACTATTAAGATATTATTTTTAGGAATTTTTGGAATTTTTTATCAGATTATAATCTGACCATATCATGGAGTTCTTGTATAATTCGGTAAATGACGATAATACCCTTTTCATGCATAAAATGAGATTAACAAATAATTTGAATGCCAAACCTTTTCCTACTGATATTATATATTAAATAAAATATTTAGAGCATTTAAGACTGATCAAAATCTCAGATTTCCATAAACATCTTAATTATCGTCAATTAGCGATTTTTACGCTAATTAGGTGCATAGTATGGTTTAAAACCATATTTAACACCTAAGACTTGTTACCTACTGAATTTTTAAATAAATTTTAAATTTATTACAGTAGGTATAAGTCATGAACTCAGACTTCCAAAAATGTCCTTAAAAGCATATGTGAAATGACCAAAATACCCTTTCGGGGCATAGTTTAGCCATAAAGGGTAACCCTCACATATGTATGATATCTTACTGATGTAATTTGATGAAATAAATATTTTTACTAAATGTTTTAGACCAGAACCTCAGTTTACTATAAAATCTCTTTTATAAACATTAAAATGACCAAAATGGCCCTAAAGGACTTAAATTGGTTTTAAATTCTTTTTGTGCATATATGTTAACATCCTACTGATGTATTAACATATTCTAAACATAATAACATATGAGACTTATATATAATTCATCTGGTTGCCCGTTAGGCATTTATGCGTTCGGATCGGTTTATGTGACTAGTTTACATAAAATAGCCGAAACGGGTTTAACCTTATCATTAAACCTTCAAAATCCAGAATGTGTTTAGTTTACCCATATAATACAAGTATCCAAACTTGTCGGGTCTAAATCACATTCCATTCTGGTCTCCGCTTAATCTAGCGTTTCAAACCATAAAGTATCTTTCAAGATAACCGGGCTTCGAGTGATCCTGGGCTCGACGAAAGATCCTTATGGCGAAAATCTATGTTTCGTCGAGTGGAGTTAATGGACAAAACTCTATGTTTCGTCGAGGTTGAGTGCTGACTTTTCTTTATTATGATAAACACATATTAGTAGTAAGTTATTTAATAAAAATCCATACATAAGGGTTATATACAAGATATTTCACTAATCCATGCACAAGCTACTCACCAAACAAAATACAAAGGCTTATTGCAAACCAGTAACGTGTAAAGGAAAGGCCTCGAAGACTCGGGTTGTCACATCATCCCCAACTTGAAAGAAATTTCATCCCGAAATTTGACAAGTAACCCAAACAGTAAGGTGCTAGATCAGGATGACTGTGGATTTTCCGCGGGTACCACATCATCCCCAACTTGAAAGAGAATTTCATCCCGAAATTTGCCAATGATGTCAGAAGTTGATACAACCGTTTGAATTGCTGAGGGTGCTAGGACTTACTCCAATCAGTGCGTTCCCACGTGAACTCCGGTCCACGTCTTGAGTTCCAACGAACTCTCGCGATTGAAAGTCGACTGTGTTAACGATGGGTTCCTCAACCAGGGTACCGCAAGCGTTTCATCGAACAAACGCTCCTTTAGGTTCGAGCCATAAATGACATCGTGAACGTATCTAATTCGTCGGGTACTTCGAGTTTGTAAGCCATGATGCCGATTCTTTCCGGAATTCTGAATAACTCAACGTAATGAAAATTAAACTTACCACGCTTCCTGAGCGTACCACACCCTCCCAGGGTGAGATTTTCAACATGATATGATCGCCTACAGCGAACTCCCAGTGTTTCCTAAGCTTGCCAGTTTCCCTAACGGTCACGCGTTGCTGCCAATCGATTCCCGATTTGAACAATCTTCCCGAGAGTTTCGAGTACGAGTCCTGAATCTGTGTTTAGGTTGTCACGCACCTTAGTCCAACAAGAAGATTGGTACTATCATTCATGCAATGCCCCAATAGTGCGGCATGCATACCAATACAGTAACGGTTGCAGTAGGACTCACCCAAAGGTAAGTGTCCCTCCAAATGTTTACTAAAGTCAATCACACACATGCTCGCAGCATGTCCTCGTGTGCAAGGATGGTTCATTACTCTGTCCGGTTGTCCTTCAGTGGTAAGCAACGCTCATGTCTAGACGTGAGCCAAGGGTGTTGTGTATTGCCGGTCATAAATCAGGTATAGCTCAAAATCAGGAGTTGGCACCTCGTGCCTAAAAGCTGCCTCTCTCAGAGGAACATTCACAGCTGTGAGGACCCGTCAGTTTCCTTGATTGTAAGAAAGTGTGCTGGTAACGTGAGACAATCAACAATCACCCAGGTGATATTGTTTTCGTTCTTAATTTTTGGTGAACCAGTGACAAACTCAATGGCCGTCTGTTCCAACCTCCAAATTGGTGTTTCTGATTACTGAAACAAACCAGAAGGTTTCTGATGTTCCACCTTGACTTTCGCACAAGTCAAACGCCGTTTACAAGCTTCACAGTGTAGGCCTTCAAGCCCAGTTGCGACTACAAGATTCTCGATCCCAACATATTCCCTCAAGTCCAGATGACCAGCACATCGAGGTTGGTGTGCTTCGCTCAACACAAGTTCCCTCGGATTACTGTACTGTAGAATCCATATTTGTTCCATGAGGTTGCGAGTACCGTCCGCCTTGCTAGAAGTTGCTCTTCCATGCCCCGCATGGACCCAACTCATAAATCCCCTTCTTTCAGCGCTTCAGTTGGAATAGGGTGAATCTGATTGGGTAGGCTAGAGTCGGTGATGAGCTGCACGTTCATACGCGTTTAAGTTCCATAGTCGTGATCGCTCAAAAGTTCCATCCAGCGATGCCATCACGTGTTTTAGCTCCTTCGAAACAAGGGTACACGGGAGGCCCTTGTGATCGGTCTAGGTAGTGCATCTGGTACCGTCCAAGTAATGCCTCCAACTTAAATCCAAAGTCCATGGTTTCCATCGTAGGTCATGATTCGTGCAATTCTTCTTGTAAACCCACTGCGTAAGCCATCACTTTCTCATGTTGTATTGGCACGTAACTGGGACTCTGATTCGAACCGTCATGGTATCCCACTAGATCATCAGTACTCTCGGTTAGAAGCGATGCTCAATGCATTGCAGGGTTGGGATTCGAAAGCTGAATGGACATCCGCCTGCTTTGTCTTCCGCGGACACAGCACCCTGCTGTGTTAAAGGGTTTAAAGCTGCGAAATCCTCGAAAGTCCTGTGATGAATCTACGATTGTAACTAGCTGGACCAAGAAATTACTGTATCCCCGATGGGCTATTTGGTGCCGATCTATATCTCATGGAAAGGGTCTTTAGCGAGATCTGCATGTATTCCACTTCTTTGTCTACGTGACCCAGAAAGCGTACCTCCCAAATCCTGAAGTCACACTTAGGTAAACTTCGCGTGAAGTTGCTCCTCCCCCAGGGGCTCTATAATAAGCTACAAATGCCGTCCATGTTGTTCCTTTCTCCTGGAAATGATCCAAAACGCCATCAATGAACACGGCTGATTCATGTGGTCCATAAAGCTGCTGGTGTGATGATTAGCCCAAAGGTCTTGGAATACAACGTCGAAATGGCCACACTACGTTGGATATGCCGTTGCAGGAACATTCTCCCCTTGGACTTCCATCTGATGATAGTTCGCTCGTTAGTCAATCCTCGAATGAGAGCTTGACCCTCGCAACGGGTCCACAGGTTGTCAATACATGGTCGAGGCAAGCGGTTCTTAACTGTCATCTTGTTAAGTTCTCGATAGTCCGTACACGTGCGAAAAGGCTTACCTTCGTAGATATAACTGGGGCTCCCTAAAACGAAAATCAGGTTCGACAAAACTCCTATCCAACAGTCCCTATAGCTAACTAGACAGTTCTTGCAACCCTCCCGGTGCAAAACGGTAAATAGTACGAATAACCAGGGCTGCCTCTGGCGTGAGATCAACTGAGATTCCGACTAACAGTTGTGGTAGTGAACCTGAAGGTTCCTCGAATAGCACACTGAGATGAGTCACAACAATTGGTGGATCCTCGATCCTATTTTCCTTAGCCTTATCATCAGAAACGGTTGCTAATATAGCGGGGTCATCCCTCCGTACACACTTCTGGGCCCTCATAGCCAAAATGGCGCCAACCCTTGCACCAGTCTAACGCTTTAGAACAAATAACAATTCACCACACAAAATTTTCTCCCCACTGGATACATCCGTGCGAGTTCTGGATAACCAGTCCACACTAACTACTACATTATAGCCATCAAGAATAGTAGAAAGAAGATCGGTGTCGAATACCTGGCCCACAAGGTCGAGTTTGCATCCCAACTAACATATGCGGTTCCATCTGACTTGCCATCCGCCGATTCCACAGCAGGTTCGATTTCAAGAAGCATCAGGGTTAAGCAAAACAGTGACGAAGCGATTAGTTACTAAGAACGTGTAGTCCACCATGTTGTTATAATCCTGGCGTCGCCCACACTAATCCTAAATGTCCTTCGCGAGTACCATATCCAGTGTTGTTGCTACTGCTACTAGAATTCCCGAAACTGTCATTGCTCCCTGGGTTGTTGGCGTCTTGCCTTAACATCGGCCATTCCCTGTTGAAGCCACCATCATTTCCATACCGAAAGTCATGATTTGCGAGTACCTTGCTGTCATCGTGGCTGTTGCTCGAAGTGGAGTCCTACGATCTTTCACCAACAATGTCCATCTCTTCACATTCCGTGCCACGTTCCAAGGCGCTACTCATTGTGCTGGCAGTTACACATTCCACAACATGGTCAATTGCCATCGTTTATGTAAAAGTCGGCTCCCATAAGTTGTTGACTAGGGTTAAGGATTCATTTGGAGTCAAATCGCTGATGTTCGTTGCCAGTAACTAGAGTCGTTCAAATGCTGACGTCGGTAAAATACTACATTTACCCTCTTGTCCATCGTTCTTCCAAGTTGATTAAATACTACACGGTTTGCTGCGTGAGTGTTGCAGAAGTGATCGCACTTCTGGATCTAATGCGCCAAATCCTTGAGTTCCACCATACGATGAGAAGTGAGAAAGGTTAATCATTGACGTTGCAACATCCAACTCAGGGACATTTGTACCAGCACCTAACTTTCTACACGGTTCGCTAGGAGTTCAGAGGGGTGTTCAGGTAATACTCGATAGCATCGAGATTCGAAAGGATTTAGAGAGAGGTGAAAGGGTCACATTCGTGTAGGAGACGATCACTGTTATGGCTCCTATAAATTTGTTACATTTCACACTGATCAAATAACAGGGCGGAACCCCTTCTTCACTTGTTAAGCCTCACTGGGACTCACATGCACCCCACATTATTATTATGTGTGCACCCACAATAATATTGTGATTTGCATGCTCATCTCAGCTCCTCCTAACTCATGCTGAATGGTTCCTCCAACTCGAGTAGCAAACAAAGAGCATCACAAAACATGAGTCACGAATGTTTAGGGAAATACCACCCTATCAGTCATATAACACGTGTAAGTAATACGTAAGTTCATACTGTTGAGTTAAACGTGCAATCACATGCAATATCATATGTAAGCGTTCAGTAGTTACGCAGTACAATGAGTATACGAGAGACGAACCTTGCAGTCCGGAGCTGAGTGTCATGGTCGTATTCAGAACTTGTTCGGTTATAGTCTGGTTTTATAAAAACGTTTTAAAACCAAGTTCACTATAACCAGTGGCTCTGATACCAAACTGTCACACCCCCAGAATACCCCATACGGAAACCCCCCGCGAGGCGTGTGACGTACCAGGATCCAAGCCACCAATCACATTGAACTCATAAATATGTTTAAATAGAACTTTCATTCATTAACTTAGAGTGTTACAAACGTTACATATCATACATCGTATACAGCGGAAGCATAACTCATTTGTTAATTATTTCGTAAACCATGTGTACATAAACCATTAAGCTCGTATGGAGATTCTATGTATCTCGACCCATGACCACTCCAGCCTTCCAGACAACAAGTTCCACAAGATATAACCCTATAGACCTGCAAGCATGCAGACAAGTATGTCAGACGACGCTGGTGAGTTCAAAGTTTTGTTAACGCGTTTAGTTACCAGATGTGTGTATAAAACAGTTCAACGTTTTGTTTTGATGTTGTTATTAACTCGATTACCGTATGTGGCTACAAGATGTGTTTGCCCAACCCCAATGTCTCTATCAAAACATTGGTCATGCTTTAAGGAGATTAGTTCACGCCCGTCCTCCCCGGTACGGTGTGAGGGTGCCAAACCTAATAGCGCTATCAACTAAAGGGAATTTTCCGAAGAGAAAATGGATTTCGTTACCTCCCCAGCAACTATCGGTAGATGTAAGGGGTCTTATATGATAGAAATGAGTAATAACAAACATCCTATTAACCTAACATTCCTCCCCGGAACGTTACCCGATATCCCTCCCCGGGATGCATGCTTGGAAAAAGAGCAGTGAACTCACCTTGGTTTGCTCGGTAGGATTAGTTACTTGTTTAACAGTTGATCAACCAAACCCTAATATGGTTATCGATGGCGGTCAGTTTCATAACACACAATGCAATTTGCAACACATAACACACAAGAGACATACACATAGGTACAAGTTGTAACAGTGACCATAGAATCCGACAATCTAGAACATACAAACATTATGTGATAGATGTCTAGGCTTCATACCAGTCCGTTTACATGATCACATCTTATTATCCACAACTCATATAAGTGCACAAGAGTAGTTTAAGTGTGCAATTGGTGACAGTCTCACATTACCATATTGTATTATATATAGCATTATCACATAACATGCAACAATCACTTCAGTAACTCATGCAACATACTAGTTTATTATCATCACATATTCCCTAATACATACTACGTAATCTAATGTTTAAGTAACACACATACTATTATACGTATCGTAACAGTTGACCATACAATGTAATTGGCAACCCATATCCAAATATCACATAGTAGGTGATTAAATCCCCGAATATTTAGAAATCCCAAAGCATAACAGTGTACGACCATGTGGTTTGTCCGCAGCCCATCAAGAGTGGCCCAAACGAGTAGTGTGTGTGCGAGTGGACTCGAGGTGTGCAGCCCAATGTACCAATCTGATGTAAATGTGCATGAGGTCCAATTTATAGGCCGACACCACTGTGTGGCCCATTCGTGCAGAGCCCAGCTATTAAACCGATTACCATACATTACCTTTATCCCACTTGATCCTTAAGAAACATAGTATCACGTTTAATCAAGCTAACAAAAATAATGATCATCACAGTGCATGCCGACGAAAGACCCCACCCCTTTGTCGACGAAACAGCCCCTCGGCGAAACCCCAGGTTTCGTCATCACCAGCTCCGACGAAACTCCATGTTTCGTCGTCACATATTCATGGCGAAAGGCTCTCTTTCGTCGTGGCCAATCCAAACAGTTTCATCGTTCATCTACACCCTAATGTTTCAGTTAGCACATGTCCATTATCATCCCAATTAATTAGTTCATATAAGGCTAGTAACTATCACCAACCACACTGCTAGGATCACATGGGCCGCCGTTTTTATTATCATCTCCACTTTGATTGCTTAGTTCAAGACTACAACACATGGGCCGAATCCCTATGTTCCACATTGCAGAAGATTGTTAACATTGCTTATTCCTGCCATCACTCACATCACACTCCACTAACCATATAACCCAAATCCCTATGTACATCATGATCATGGATTTAGCATACAGTTCATTAATTAGTACTATGGTGTTTCTTTGCTTTATGTTGACTTTGTGCACCTCCAATATACATCGAACAGACAACCCACCATTTACTCATACTAATTGTTTAATAACAACACAATGATTCATCACATAATCAATCAATTCTTGACACATAAACATACACACACGAATCAACATGTTAATACACTTATTCGACAATTGATGCGGGCTTATGAGTTACGGACGGAGAGGAAAAGAAAGCTCCTAAGGGTGACTGCCGTCAATCCAAGAAAAAAGATGGGGTCTAGGGTTTTTAGATAAATCGGTTATGTGATGTAATATATATGCGAGTAACTGAATTGGGCCCTTACTGGGCTTCGAGTGATCCTGGGCTCGACGAAAGATACTTATAGCGAAACTCTATGTTTCGTCGAGTGGAGTTAATGGACGAAACTCTATGTTTCGTCGAGGTTGAGTGCTGACTTTTCTTTATTGTGATAAACACATATTAGTAGTAAGTTATTTAATAAAAATCCATACATAAGGGTTATATACAAGATATTTCACTAATCCATGCACAAGCTACACACCAAATAAAATACAAAGGCTTATTGCAAACCAGTAACGTGTAAAGGAAAGGCCTCAAAGACTCGGGTTATCACAATGAATGTGGTTATGTGACCATAATTAGGTAGGTGATTAATCCTTAAAAGGGCACCTCCTAATTATTTCGTTTGCTTAGTTAATTGTCGGGTCAAACTATTAAGTTAAAAAGTCAAACTGATCAGAATTTGAAATAATAATCATAACTAACAATGCAGAGGTTATAAATTATATTTTATCACTCTAATAACTTGGTAATTATTATTGGAACATGTTTAAGCATGTTCAACCCGACAATTATCAGTTTAGGGTCGGTTCACAACTGAAAGTCGCAAAAGCTTGACTTTTGCTTTGACTTTCAGTTCTGACCCGACTGATCTTAATTCTTCCATATTTTAAGCTTCCATTAGGACCACATTATGTTGTAGTATAACCCTCTAGAGTTATATTACCTGGTCCTTAGTATTCTGAATTATATGCTAATCTCCGTTAATATGCTTATAAATGCCCATTTTGCCCTTTTGACATATAAACGAGATTTTTGAAAATGTGAGAGGACAAAAACCTTTATTACTGATATATAAGTATGTCCCGAAAATTTGACATCAGTTTCTGGTCTCAAACAGAAGTTATGCTCGATATCGTAAATTGAAGCTTTTTATTAATTAAATTACGTTATCTTGCATAAGTCATGTTTAAACATAGGGTTTGACCCAAAACTCATTACCTACTGTTAAGATATTATTTTTAGGAATTTTTGGAATTTTTTATCAGATTATAATCTGACCATATCATGGAGTTCTTGTATAATTCGGTAAATGACGATACTACCCTTTTCATGCATAAAATGAGATTAACAAATAATTTGAATGCCAAACCTTTTCCTACTGATATTATATATTAAATAAAATATTTAGAGCATTTAAGACTAATCAAAATCTCAGATTTCCATAAACATCTTAATTATCGTCAATTAGCGATTTTTACGCTAATTAGGTGCATAGTATGGTTTAAAACCATATTTAACACCTAAGACTTGTTACCTACTGAATTTTTAAATAAATTTTAAATTTATTACAGTAGGTATAAGTCATGAACTCAGACTTCCAAAAATGTCCTTAAAAGCATATGTGAAATGACCAAAATACCCTTTCGGGGCATAGTTTAGCCATAAAGGGTAACCCTCACATATGTATGATATCTTACTGATGTAATTTGATGAAATAAATATTTTTACTAAATGTTTTAGATCAGAACCTCGGTTTACTATAAAATCTCTTTTATAAACATTAAAATGACCAAAATACCCCTATAGGACTTAAATTGGTTTTAAAATCTTTTTGGGCATATATGTTAACATCCTACTGATGTATTAACATATTCTAAACATAATAACATATGAGACTTGCTTATAATTCATTTTGTTACCCGTTAGGCATTTATGCATTCGGATCGGTTTATGTGACTAGTTTTCATAAAATAGCCGAAACGGGTTTAACCTTATCATTAAACCATCAAAATCCAGAATGTGTTTAGTTTACCCATATAATACAAGTATCCAAACTTGTCGGGTCTAAATCACATTCCATTCTGGTCTCCGCTTAATTGATGCGTGTGAAGTGTGTATATAAGTTTAAGTATATTTTAAGCCCTTTTACACTTTTTAGCCAAGTTTTAAATCTATAAAACACGATATTTACTAACACTAAACACACATATGGGCAAGTGCACCCATCGTGAGCGTAGTATAGTGTTGGCAAGATACCGAGGTCGTCCAAGGACACAAGAGCTTTTAGTACCGGTTTATCCTCAACGTCTAATCAAATCAAAAGTTTAGAAAAAGGTTTTATGCTAAGAAAATAAAAACTAACTAAAATGCTGAAAAATAAAAATAAAAGTAAAAACAGATAGACAAGATGAATCACTTGGCTCCGACTCGTGTTTAGTGTAACCTTTGATTATTTCCGCACTTTTGCACTATTTAAGAGATTATCTTAGTTATTGTAGTAGGCCCCTCTTTTGGAGGTGACGTTACCCTCAACCCAGTAGTTTGAGTCAGCAATGATACAATCCTAAAGGGTCGGATTATTGAAAGATAATTAATTAAGTTATTAATGCATAATGTGGTAGGCCCCTCTTTTGAAGGCGACGTTACCCTCGGCTAAGTAGTCTGAGTCAGCAGGGATACAGTCCTAAGTAGCCAGGTTAAAGTTTTAATAGTAGCTTAACTTATGAGGGGATCAAAGAGTTTGGACCCCCGCCATCCAATACCGTTAAGTATTGAAGGAGGTCCTACTAAATTTGACCCAGGTCCTTTGCAGGATCTATACACTAAACAATGGCAAGACTCTTACCAAACCGTTCCCTTAACCCCCGACCAGGTAGCCAACATACCTCCATATAGACCGTGGAGATATGAATGGTGAAAATCTTTTATTTTATATAGACAGTAAAATAATGCCAAGACACCACGGACATACGATAAGGAAGAATCACCTTCAACATAAGAAACTAGTTATTAAAGTCATTAATATATAACCAATTAAAAAGTGCGAAAAGATTAAAAATAAAAAGTATTACACTAGACACTTTGTCTTCACCAAGTGATGTAAGAGACTTAGGCAAACATGGCCTTGATTGTCAAGAACTCTTACGATCAATCTTGGATCCCGAGATGACTCACACACTCTATGATGGATAATGGATGATGGTGGTGGATGATGGTGTTATGGTGGTGGTGGGTGGTGGGTGAAGTGTGAGAGAGGTGGTGTGCCAAGGGATGGTTTGAGCTTGAGCCAAGCACTCCTATTTATAGGCTGAACAGAAGCTCGGGCACGGCCCCGTGTCCATTGGGCACGGCCCCGTGTCCATCCTCTTCTCTGTCTTCATTAATTGCTTTTGTCTGCATTAGTTGACCACGGCCCCGTGTCCGCCGGGCACGACCCCGTGTGCAGAAACATATCTGTACTATCAAGATTTGCCTGGATTCTGCGAATCTTATAGTTGACCACGGCCCCGTGTCCGCTGAGCACGGCCCCGTGGTGGGCGATGGAAGCTTCTACAACTTTGTCTTTTATGCTGACACTTGGGCACGCCCCCGTGTTCACTGAACACGGGGCGTGTTCAGCCTTCTGTTCTCTTGTTTTGCTTGGGAAGATGCTTTCGGGGAGGTCGGGCATGCCACGTTTGTTCTTTTTCTTGTATTTATGTTAGATTTAGCTGCCTTTTTGCTTCTTTTGTTAATTTGAGCTCATTTAATCCTGAAAATACAAAAGGAAGACAAAAACACACTTTTTCCAACATTAGTACTAAAAAAGGGTTAGTTTTATGCCACAATTGATGTAATTTATATGTTGCATTTTGCACACATCAAATACCCCCACACTTGAATCTTTGCTTGTCCTCAAGCAAAACTCTTTATAATGTGGCTTCACACTCCCAAATGGAATGGGTAGAAGAGAAGGTTTTTGGGCTTGTCATAGAGTGTCGGGATTTCCAAGATTCTTTATTAATTTTTATGTTTATTTATTTACAATCCTATTCATCATGATTTATTTAAAACTTTTCATAAGATAAATTACTTATTAGGGCATAACATGCCTCTTTAAAATTCTATTTATATACAAGTTCACATACCTCACGGGGGATCACTCAACACTCGGCTGAAGATGTATTTTAGTGAATCACTCGAGAGCGGCATGGAACTTACTCCTACCATAGGCTTGCCAAGCAATCAATCCTCCTCCTTTTTAACTATGTACCTTCGTAAATATCAAGAGGACTTTTGGGTGAAGGGTTAGGCTTGGGTTAAAGGTAGGTGGTTGGGTTAGTGGTTAGTAGAAAAGGGCGAAAAGCGTAAAAAGCATCGGTTTTTCGTAAGACTTTTATTTTTGCAATTTTTTTATTTTGATGAAGCCATAATTCAAACAAAGTTATTTTTGATGAACTTACTTGTTTATTTCTTTTGCTTCATCATCAACAATTTTTTTTTTTTGAAAGTCATACGAAAAACTGAGCTTGTTACTAAAACAAAGGGTTAAAAATAAAAAGGTTTTGGTGGGTGAAAGGGTGTTTGGTTTGGGTTAAGAAATGAAAAGGTTTAGGCTCAAAGGGGTTAACTAGGGGGATTTTTGGGTAGGTGGTAAAAAAAAGAAAAATAATGGTGTAGAAATAAAAAATGGTTAGTCCTAATGCCTCTATCATTTACTTACTCGGGTTTAAGTTGGAAAGGACCGGGAATGTATCGTCGTGGCAAGTTCTAGAGTTGTAAGAACCAAGCGGCTATTCATACAAGAAACGAAAAATGAGCATTTAGTTTATAGATATATATTTGTATGCTCGATAAAGGCTCAAAACTCACTTTTGTGGGAATGGGTATTTTTATGTGATCAAGTATATATAATTAAATTTTAACTAAGCTTGTCATGCCTTTTCATAATTTCCTTATGTTGGTTCTTTTTATCACGACGCTATCGGTTGTAAATTTGTAAAAATATAACCTTTTTAGAATTTTGAAATTCCCAAATTAAACCTAGACAAGTAAAAAAAATGAAAATTTTTGAAAAAAAAAATTTGGGGTGATTAGCGGTTCCAATAGAGTTTTGTGTAAGGCTTGTAATTAGGACTTGCAAGATTCAAGGTTTTAGCATCCCCCCACACTTAAATTACACATTGTCCTCAATGTGTCCCAAAAATAATTTTTTAGGTTGATTGAATGTGTAAAAGGTGTGAAAAAGCAGAAAATTGTGTTACTGGGCGCCTGGACACGGCCCCGTGTTGTCCGGGCATGGCCCCGTGTTCAGGTGCCAGTAACAAAAAGTTAAACAAAAGAAACAGAAGCCTGGACACGGGGGCGTGTTGGGTGAACATGGCCCGTGTCCAGTTTACCTGAACTGGGTCATTTCTGCAGACTGTGCAGCACGGGGCCGTGTTGGGCGGACACGGCCCGTGCTGAACCTGCTGTAATGAAGAAAGTTCATCGGATGGCCCTGTTTTCCTGCATGGTGTGCTGGTTCAAGTTTCCCTTGTATCCTTTGCCATCCCGAGTGTGTTTTATTTATTTTAACACCATCCAAACACCAAGTTAACTAAAACCATCATTCATTAAGTCATAGAGAGAATTACATAATAGTCCTAAAAAATTAAAAACAAAGCAGAAAATAAAATTAAAGGGTCCTAAATTAGATAGGTCAAGTGATAAGTAAAATCATCTTATGGAGTTCTACGAATACAATAAGAACCAAAAATCCGGAAATGGTTTTCCGGTATCTAGAAAGTTCGTAGAACTCCGAGCCGAGGGGCGTTTTAAAGCCATTCTTCTATCTCTCTTGGCAGGAAGAAGGCGGCGTCATTCTCTTCAACATCTTGTGGAGGAGGAGCGACACCAACCGGAACCCCTTGTAGTACTTCCCAAGAGGGCTCCGGATGTAAGGTGTACCATTCGGCCGGTATGATGACTTCAGGAACCACATTCTATGCCCTTTGGGTAACGATTGGTACCAAAGGAGGAGAAGCGAGAATGTTCAACCTTTGGTGCAAAAGGTTGACCTCTCGAAGACATCCCTCTAACCCCACCGTCAAATGATTAATACGGTCAACCAATGCCTCTTCCACCCCTGTCATCTCATCAAGGGCCTCTCTTAAGGCGTAAACGTAGTTTACAAGAGAATCTTCAACCGTTGATGATCTTCTCCCTTGTCGGTTGTTTCTGGAGTGTGATGAAGATGTTCCGCTAGTTCTGCTTGCCATTCTGAGAAAACATACCGAGAAGAGTTCAACTTTATGAAATCAGTACTTCGGACACGGCCCCGTGTTCAGCGAACACGGCCCATGTTCAAATGTTTGCAGATTTTTTTGGACAAGGGATCTTGGAGTTTTAATTTGTTTTTATGATGTTTAAAATGTTTTTAAGCAGAAACAACTTAAAACATTGTTGTAGAACTTATTTTTAACAAGATCCCATGAATAAAAATCTAACAAACATTTCAATAAAGCTTGAAATTATGGAGACTTCAAGTTTTAATGGAAGTATGAAGGAAAATTGAAGAAGATGAAAGTGGATAAAAGAGGAAAGGACAAGAAGGTTGTTGAGAAACTTCTTTTAGAAAATACCTAGGATGGTATGTGAGAACATTCCCCAAATCTCTGTCCCTTGAATGGTTCAAATGTGCAGGATTCTTGGCTGCATTTATAGAAAACGACAGTACGCTGCACACGGCCCCGTGTCGGTTGGACACGGCCTCGTGTTCAGGGGGAATCCTGACACATTTTGTTCGTATTCTGACACAAAATCAGATGGGAATCTTTGAGTGGACACGGGGGCGTGTTGACCTGGACACGGCCCCGTGTCTAGAGGCTGTCTTATGGAGTTTTGCCTATTTTTAAGGAACTTTTCCGGATCGGGCGGTTCCTTACTGGATGGAACAACCCCAAAGTGCCTAAGATACCTTAATTGTTCTAGATTAAGACGAGAACGCAAGAGGTTGTCGGTGAGGGTGATTCCTATGCTATATGTAGGTGGACAAGTCCAACCCTTTCCCGGGCTCTCGTTAAAGAAGGTGTATGCCGAATCGCTCAGGTCTATGTATGCATCGAACGAAGTCGATGGGGAGTCCTTCACGGTACAATCGGCACAGGGACGACTATCGCTCAAGTCCTCACTAGAGTTAGAAGTATCGTCGGGAACAACGAAGTTGTTTGAATGCGATTCCAACACTTCTTCTTGGTTATCATCTTGAGATAAATTATTGAAATCTATCCTAAGTTCTTTTAACCAATTAAGAATTAGATCTTCTAATTGAAATAGTTCATCAAGAAGCATTTCTCCTAGAAAATCTGGTTGGGAGAATCGAGGGAGAGATAGGGATTATTTTTACTTTCGCCCCTCTTAAGGATACAGGAAAACGATGGGTCTATATAGTGGGGCTTATAATTTAGAAAATAACATTCTAATTCCTTATGGGAACCACCACATATTTGACACCACGTACCATAAGAGTGCCGAAAGTAAAAAAATATCAGTATCACTCATGTTTGTGTCAGAAATTACCAACCGTCGTGATCTTACGGTTCTGATTTCAGTAACTGAATCTTGGGCACGGGGGCGTGTTGAGTGGGCACGGCCCCGTGTTCAGCTTACTGTCTGACTTAAAACAGGATTGCCAGTTCCAATGATTGGGCACGGGGCGTGTTCAGCGGGCACGGCCCGTGCTGAGTTCTGCAGAAGCTGAAAAATAAGAAAAATCCTAAAAAAAATAGAAAAATAAGAAAAACGATTAGGCCGTTGATTCCTAACTTTCTTAAAATCCTTGTGTCCCCGGCAGCGGCGCCAAAAACTTGATGCGTGTGAAGTGTGTATATAAGTTTAAGTATATTTTAAGCCCTTTTACACTTTTTAGCCAAGTTTTAAATTTATAAAACACGATATTTACTAACACTAAACACACATATGGGCAAGTGCACCCATCGTGAGCGTAGTATAGTGTTGGCAAGATACCGAGGTCGTCCAAGGACACAAGAGCTTTTAGTACCGGTTTATCCTCAACGTCTAATCAAATCAAAAGTTTAGAAAAAGGTTTTAAACTAAGAAAATAAAAACTAACTAAAATGCTGAAAAATAAAAATAAAAGTAAAAACAGATAGACAAGATGAATCACTTGGCTCCGACTCGTGTTTAGTGTAACCTTTGATTATTTCCGTACTTTTGCACTATTTAAGAGATTATCTTAGTTATTGTAGTAGGCCCCTCTTTTGGAGGTGACGTTACCCTCAACCCAGTAATTTGAGTCAGCAAGGATACAATCCTAAAGGGTCGGATTATTGAAAGATAATTAATTAAGTTATTAATGCATAATGTGGTAGGCCCCTCTTTTGAAGGCGATGTTACCCTCGGCTAAGTAGTCTGAGTCAGCAGGGATACAGTCCTAAGTAGTCGGGTTAAAGTTTTAATAGTAGCTTAACTTATGAGGGGATCAAAGAGTTTGGACCCCCGCCATCCAATACCGTTAAGTATTGAAGGAGGTCCTACTAAATTTGACCCAGGTCCTTTGCAGGATCTATACACTGAACAATGGCAAGACTCTTACCAAACCGTTCCCTTAACCCCCGACCAGGTAGCCAACATACCTCCATATAGACCGTGGAGATATGAATGGTGAAAATCTTTTATTTTATATAAACAGTAAAATAATGCCAAGACACCACGGACAAACGATAAGGAAGAATCACCTTCAACATAAGAAACTAGTTATTAAAGTCATTAATACATAACCAATTAAAAAGTGCGAAAAGATTAAAAATAAAAAGTATTACACTAGACACTTTGTCTTCACCAAGTGATGTAAGAGACTTGGGCAAACATGGCCTTGATTGTCAAGAACTCTTACGATCAATCTTGGATCCCGAGACGACTCACACACTCTATGATGGACAATGGATGATGGTGGTGGTGGGTGGTGGGTGAAGTGTGAGAGAGGTGGTGTGCCAAGGGATGGTTTGAGCTTGAGCCAAGCACTCCTATTTATAGGCTGAACAGAAGCTCGGGCACGGCCCCGTGTCCATTGGGCACGGCCTCGTGTCCATCCTCTTCTCTGTCTTCATTAATTGCTTTTGTCTGCATTAGTTAACCACGGCCCCGTGTCCGCTGGGCACGACCCCGTGTGCAGAAGCATATTTGTACTATCAAGATTTGCCTGGATTCTGCGAATCTTATAGTTGACCACGGCCCCGTGTCCGCTGAGCACGGCCCCGTGGTGGGCGATTGAAGCTTCTACAACTTTGTCTTTTATGCTGACACTTAGGCACGCCCCCGTGTTCACTGAACACGGGGCGTGTTCAGCCTTCTGTTCTCTTGTTTTGCTTGGGAAGATGCTTTCGGGGAGGTCGGGCATGCCACGTTTGTTCCTTTTCTTGTATTTATGTTAGATTTAGTTGCCTTTTTGCTTCTTTTGTTAATTTGAGCTCATTTAATCCTGAAAATACGAAAGGAAGACAAAAACACACTTTTTTCCAACATTAGTACTAAAAAAGGGTTAGTTTTATGCCACAATTGATGTAATTTATATGTTGCATTTTGCACACATCATTAATCTAGCGTTTCGAACCATAAAGTATCTTTCAAGCTAACCGGTCTAAGTCTTTGACTTAAATAAAGACCTGTTAGTATCCTAATAGGTTAATAAACCTTCTATACAGATTGAGTAGCTTCGGTAGAAGGTATTTTCATAAGGCTTTAGGATTATACGGCTGAGTTACATCCTTACACATCTAGCTCAGGTAAATACTTTCAACTTATTTTCCCTTATACGGGCTTGGGATACGGTATTATAATAATACCGCTTGGTCAGGTATGAAATCATTTAATCGGATTGTGATTAATAAATTTACATTACCCGTTTTAATCTGTTTTGTTTGATAACATAAACATTGGGGGTTAATACGACCGTGTCCTGGATATCCTCGGCTCATTTCATTTGAAAATGGCCACGACCTATGCACGGGGTGTAGGCATACACCTGACAGATGCAAATGCTAAATAACCCACATGTTGGAGATAACTCCTTTATGGGTTCTATAAGTGGTGAGTCGGTTAATCATGGCCGGCTTCCAAACCGGCCCCATATGTATGACAAACATATAAAACTGTATACAAGATTATACTAAATAATTGTCCCAGGTTATAAAAGATTTGTGCCTTGTGCATTTAATCAATTTTCATAAAGGTTTTCAAATGAGTCAGTTAATTGTAGTTACCAGTGTAAACTGACGTATTTTCCAAAGTCTAAGTGACAGGTACCTCACGAAATTAGGCTGGAGCTATTCGGTGTCAAATAAGAGGATCTTGCAAATCCTTAGATGCCTGAAGTCTGTTATTTCAGTTTCTTGTATTTTGTTTTATGATCCGCCTGTGGATCTCTATTACAACCAAGTCTGTATATTCTTTTATTTGGACACTCGGACACTATGGTTTGTAAAAGTAATTATTCACCAAGCCTTCCGCTGTGCTATTATATTGCGTGTATTGACTATGATGATATCAACTACGTCACGATACTCCCCGCCGGGTCCACGGGTAATATGTGGAAATATCGGGGTGTGACAACGGTAGTAAGTTTACCATTTTCACTGATCATAAGAGTTTAAGATATGTCTTCGGGAAAAAGGATTTAAACATGAGACAACGCCGCTGGATGGAAATACTTAGTGATTATGATTGTAATATCCAGTATCATGCAGGAAAGGCAAATGTAGTAACCGATGCTTTAAGTCGAAAGTATCACGAAAAGCCAAAAAGAGACGTTCTCTTAAATTAAATCTACAGGTAGATTTAAATGAACAAATTAGAAAGGCACAAGAATCAGTAATCAAGAATGATACTGAAAAGTTGAAAGGAATGATTAAGGAATTAGAACAAGGAACAGATGGAATTTGGAGATTCCATAAGAATAGAATATGGATACCCAAATTAGGAAACCTGCGCCACCATATATTAGAGGAAGCCCATAAATCTAAGTATACAATGCATCCTGGAAGTGATAAGATGTACCAGGATTTAAGAAAGAACTTCTGGTGGATAGGAATGAAGAAAGATATAGCAGCTTATGTTTCTAAGTGTCTAACTTGTTCACAAGTCAAAGCTGAACATCAGAAACCCTCAGGTTTATTGCAGCAGTTAGAAATGCCAGTATGGAAATGAGAATTAATAACAATGGATTTTGTTACCAAATTACCCAAAACAAGGAAAGGTAATGATACAATCTGGGTGATTGTAGGCAGGTTAACTAAGTCAGCTCATTTCCTACCGATGAAGGAAACATTCAGTATGGAACAATTAGCCAAGCTATATGTAAATGAAATAGTTTCATTACATTGAATTCCTTTATCAATTGTTTCTGACAGAGATAGCCGTTTTACCTCTCATTTTTGGACAAGTTTCCAAAAAGCCATGGGAACCAAGCAAAATCTAAGCATAGCTTATCTTACTCAAACGGACGGACAAAGCGAAAGGACAATTCAGACAATGGAGGATATGCTTAGAGCTTGTGTAATTAATTTCAGAGGTAATTGGGACGATCACTTACCATTAATAGAATTTTCTTACAATAACAGCTATCATATTAGTATCAATGCTGCACCATTCGAAGCACTCTATGGACGAAAGTGCCGAACTCCAGTCTGTTGGGCAGAAATTGGAGAAAAGCAATTATCTGGACCTGAGATAGTACAAGAAACGACCGACAAAATCATCCAAGTCAAGGAACGACTGAAAGCAGCACGTGACCGACAAAAGAGCTATGCTGATAACAGACGAAAGCCACTGGAATTTCAAGCAGGAGACAAAGTGTTATTGAAAGTTTCTCCTTGGAAAGGAATAGTAAGATTCATCAAAAGGGGAAAGCTAAGCCCCAGGTATGTTGGACCTTTTGAGATTATTAAAAGAATAGGACCTGTAGCCTATCAGCTACAACTGCCAGAAGAAATGGCAGGAATACATGATGTATTTCATGTATGTAATCTCAAGAAATGCCTAGCCGATGAATCACTATTAGTGCCTCTTAAGGATATAGAGATAAATTAACAGCTTAAATTTGTAGAGAGGCCTCTACAAGTTGAAGACAGGAAAGTCAAGAATCTCAAACACAAGAGACTAGTTCTGGTCAAAGTAAAATGGGATTCTAAACGAGGACCAGAATACACTTGGGAACTTGAATCAGAAATGCAAAGAAAATATCCACACTTATTCCAGTAGTGTAACACCTCGTAAAATCATACCCAATAAAATAAGGACACGTGTCATGTAATACAAATGTGTTATGAAAAACGGATCCAGATAAAGATGTACGGTAGGATTTAAAAGCGTCGATATGTTAATTTATACCTCTGAACGACCTATTAATAAATCCCTAACCATGATGTACTTAATCAGCACCTAAAGGATGTAAATAAATCTGGTTGTCCTAAATAATAAATTGGTTATAACCTAAAACATGGATCCAATGTGAATTCTCGGTATTTTCGACATTTTAAAACCTCCCACAAGATCCAAAATGTGTAAGTGCATGCAAAATCTGAGCACTTGGTCCCTCTACTGAAAAGGAAAGCATAAGATTCGGACTTGTAAGAAATGCATGGTCAAAACTTCAAAATTTACAAATTTTTGTCTTCTGATAAAGGCTTACGGACCGCAAAGATAGACCCTTACGGTCCGTAAGATAGCAGACCTAGGCGATGGTTTCTGAAAGTCGGTTACGGACCGCAAAGCCTAAGGCTTACGGTCCGTAAGGCATGTATCTAGGCGAATTTTTGGACAGTTGCCTGTTAAACAAGTTCCACCGCCTTATAAGAGTGGTATTCGAAAATCAGGGGCCCTATAACTGGTTTTTAGCATCATAGGGACACCTGGGAACATCTTACAACAATTGTAGACTGATTTGGAGTGATCTTGAGGCATCAAAGTTACTATATAAGAAGAACAAGTTGCAACATTTTTGTCACTCATTTGCAACTCACTTCAAGGACTTCTCTGGAGCTCCTCTGATCAACAACAAGCCTTCTTAAGTTCCCTAGTCGTGATAAGGACTCTTGTAAGTGTCCTTAATCACCCTTAATTCAGTTTAGCCTAGTTAATTAGCTTAAAATCAAATCGTCGTAATTAAGGTTTGACTTCGAGATTAATCAATAATTGTCTAGTCAAATCTCGAATTAAAAATACCTATGAGTTGGTAATTATGTGGGTAATGAACCCTTAAAAGGGTACTCTCTGATTCCCACTCTAACTAGGTCAATTGTCGGGTCAAACTTGATATTAAAAAGTCAACAGAAAGCTTAATTTCAAATTAATACATAATTAGCAATGTAGAAGCTATGAAACTTGTTTTATCATTAATATAACTTGGTAATTAATGTAAGAACATGTCTAAACATGTTCAACCTGATAATTTTCAGTTTAGACCCGGTTCGGAACCGAAAGTCGAATAATTTGACTTCTGCTTTGACTTTCAGTTCTGACCCGTTTAAGCATAGTTTAGAAATGCCTTAGAGCCTTATTTGGACCAGGTTTCATGTTAGTATAACCCTCTTTGATTATACGGCTTGGTTCATTAGTTGTCCAATTATTATGCAAGTTTCCGTTAATTGCTTAAATGTTGACTATTATGCCCTTTTCACCTTAAAATGTGATTTTTGAAAATGTAAAAGAGTAGACACCTTAGTTACTAATTTATAAACTTGTACCTAAAATTTGACATCAGTTTGAGGTCTATATTAAGAGTTATGCTCAATAGCGTAATTAGAAAGCTTTTTATTAATTAAACGGCATAATTAGCAAATAGCCTATCTAAACCCAATTTTTAATACCAAAATTTTTACCTACTGAGATAAAATAATATTTTGGGATTTTTATTTATTTTTAGACTGATCATAACTTAGAGTTCTAAGCTTGATTCGGTAATTGTCGGTTTCGCCCTTTTGGGCTATAAAAAGAGTTTTACAAAAACTTTTGATTCCAAACCTTTTTCTACTAATCTAATATGATAAATAAAACATTTTGAGCCTTCTGGAATTATAAAAATATCAACTTTCCTTTAAAAACCCGGAAATGGCTCCAAATCGCCTTTTTAAGCATTTTTAACGCATAGTATGTATTAAAACCATTTTAGGTATATAAGACTTAATACCTACTAATATATTAAGTAAATTTTTATATTATAACAGTAAATAAAAACTTTTAAAGTCAGATTCCAGTTTTGACCTTTTAGGCTTATGTGAAATTAACAAAATGCCCCTACGGTGCATAGTATGGTTATAATTAATAAATTTCACGTAGAGATGATACCCTACTGTTATAACTTATTAAATTAAGTATATTTACTGATTAAGTCAGACCTGTAACTCAGATTTCTATTTAAATTCTTTTATAACCTTTAAAATGACCAAAATGCCCTTACGGGGCATAGTTTGAGTTTAAAATCATTTTGGGCATAATAGAAGATATCTTACTAATGTCACAACATATTTAAGGCATATTAACCTAGGAAACTTGTATATGATTCATATGGTTACTCGTTACGCACTTTTCGCGTTCGGATCGGCTTATGTAACTAGTTTACATATATTAGCCGAAACGGGTCAACCCATATCGTTTTTGTCTCAAAATCCAGAATGTGTTTAAGTTACCCATATTAAACAAGCATGCAAGCTTGTCGGGTCAAAACCACATTCTAAGACGGTCTTCGCTTTAGCATGCGTTTGAACCGTATCTTCCTTTTTAAAACTAACCGGTCTAAGCTTAAGCTTAATTAAAGACCCGTTAGGATTCTAATAGGTTATTATAAACCTTTCGTTCCAGAATAGGAGAACCGGTAAAAGCTACTTGTATTTGCTGTTTGTGAAATATACTTGCAAAGGTAAATACTTTTAACTTATTTTCCCTTATACGGGCTTGGGGTACGGTATATAAAATACCGCTTGGTCGGGCATTTGACCTTAACCGCTTGGTGGTTAAGTATTATCAAGATGACCCGTTTAAAAATTTGGTTTTGTTTGTTTAACGCCTTTGGGGGCTTAATGACCATGTCCCGGATATCCTTGGCATCATTCATAGAATGGCCACGACCTTAGCACACGGGTGTAGGCGTACACCCGTCAGTGCATTTAAAATTAATAATGGTATAACTGTTGGTTCGGGGATAAAACCCGCCACGGGACTATATCATGGGGAGTGTCTATTAATCTTTAACCCGGCATGACCCGGGTAACTGAACGCATAACAAACATGTAATTCTTTTACAAGTATTATATATAAATAATTATCCCAAGTTATAAAATGTATTGTGCCACGTGCATTCAAATAAATTTTCAAACCTTTTCAAAATGAGTCAGTTAATTGTATTTACCAGTGTAAACTGACGTATTTTTCCAAAAAGGTTAAGTGCAGGTACTAAGCGTAATAGGCTGGCCTCTCCTTAGCATCATTAAGAGTCTCGCAAGCTTGGATGCATTAAGTCTGATGAACTACGTTTCCTTTTTATTTGATCCGCCTGTAGATCCGTTTCAACTACCTTGTGATACTTAATATTACAATACATTTGGTTGAAATGAATCTATTTATCTTTTGCTTCCGTTGTGCCTAATTATTTGTGTTGTTTGACTATGATGATATCAACTACGTCACGATACTCCCCACCGGGCCCACCGGTAATACGTGGAAATATCGGGGTGTGACAGGTTAGTATCAGAGCCAACGCTGAGTGAATTAAACACTAGCCTTTTTGTGTTTAATCTCAGTTACACAATTGCACATTCCTCGATCCTCGAGTCTAGACAAATAACATAGGACAAATTCTGTTTTGTTTTATTTTTGTCTTTCATTATATATATATAGTGCTTGTTATTATCTTGCTTATGTTGACAGGTTCAAGATGCCGCCCAGAATCAGAGGTAGAGGAAGAGGAAAGGGGACATTCCATGCCCCCAATGACCATGAAGCCGGACCTTCCCACCGGCGCACGCCATCCATCACCATGAGCACGAGTCCCCAGGAACCCTGGAGGACATATATTGAACCCGGGAGACGATCCGTCTCTCTAAGCTCCTCACCATCCTACCTTCATTCATTTGGGCCTTATTCCGAAAACGAGCCCAACAAACCACAACCTTCATTTATACCTCTTCAACGGTCCAACTCCCACCATTCTTTCGGTGACCCCACTCCTACCTTTCAGAGCCGGTTCAACCCGGCAAACTACATTCAAGAGCCAATGGGTTTTAACCCATTGGGCCCCGAAGACCATTTCCCTGAAGTTCAGGGAATGGATATGGACGAGGACACGGACCTCGCCGAACCACAAACCGGAACCCCCAACCATCCCATTGAGATCTCCGATGGGTCCTCTTTCCACGGATCACCTTATCGTGGTCCGGATAGTTACCAGGCGAGGTTCACCCAGTATGATTGGGTGTTTACACCTTCATACCACTCCTCGCCCCACCAGCACCAGCAGCAGCAGGATCCTTCTGAGGATTCTCGTTTTGTGGCAGTTACCCCGCCACCACCACCACCTGTTCAGCAGCCGCCTCTGGAACCACCGAGGCGGAGGAGGTTAAACGCGCGGATGTCCGCGCGAGGAGGAGTGCGTATCAGCACCCCTCAACCCTCAAGTGGCAACCACTATCCGCCACTTTATGAAGACCCGCGGACGGGAGGACCCTCAAACCCCGTCTCCGAGGTAGACTCTGCGCCTGTAGCGCCACCACCATTGGGTTTTGGTAACCCAATTCCGACATACGCCGGTTCAGCGGTGCATAACCCCTTTGAGCAGCCGGCCCACACCAACTATAACTATGCAGAGGCCGACCCGTACCTTGTAGCTGCGAACTACAATGCCTTCCACCCAGAAGGACCTTATGGAACTCCTTGGGGAACTAGGTACCCACCTTATGGGTATCATCAACAGCCGCCTCCTAAACCTCCGCTATATCAGCAACCCCCGCAGATGTCACCACCGCAGCATCAGGAGATTCTGCAAAGAATTAGTGAGGTGCGGCATGAAGTACGGGAAGACCGAAGGCAAAACCAAGGGATGTTCAAGAGTTTGGCAAATCTAATTAAAGGGAAAAGCAAAAAGGATCGCTAAACCCTTTATTTTTTTTGTTATTCTTAGTGTTGTAATCATGTCCCTGCGTGGACATTTGTTTCTGTATTCTGCCCCTGCGTGGGCATGTCTTTTTGTATTCTGCCCCTGCGTGGGCATGTTTTTTCTGTAGACCCCTGCGTGGGTATGTTTATTTATTTCGCCCCTGCGTGGGCATGTTATTTTTGTAGAAGTCCCGTTTAGGGAAAAATTTGTACTATTTGAAATTATGATGGAATGGTTTAATTTTAATTTTCATATTTGTCGCTAATTATATGCATAAACATAAAACATACAATAAATGAAAATAACATTCCTATTATAAGATCTACCATTATAATAAAATGGCAAAATCTAAAAAAGGACAAGACCTAGCCATGTGTCACCTTAAGACAGGGCCAAGATGGTAGTTCCATAATTAGATTCAGATCCATATTAACATCTCAATTTAGGATTGTTCTGCGTTAATTATTAAAAAGAATCTTAAAGGTAAAACCTAGTCTATATGTCATTACAGACATGGCCAAGATGGTAAAACCTACACAAAAGATTCCAATCCTTGTTAACATCTGTAAGCATGTTAACATTTTTGACAAACTGTGATACGATAAAATCACATAGGCCATCTTTGAACTGGGTTATTCTAATTTCCCTTATTTATATAACCATCCCTTCAGGATGAAGTACCTACGGGCTATAATTAACGTCCCTTGAGACTAGAGACAGTAGTAGCCTACAACTCACTGTCTAGAAAAGGTGATGAACTTTTATTCAAACCTTAATACCTCGATTCTGTAAAAATCCTGGTTTATAAATTAATTCTGTCTATGTGACTAGGCTTTTTGTGCTATATTTAAATTATAATAAGGGATTATAATAAAGGTCCTGAATATGTATAAATAATTAACAAATTAACCAAAATGGCTATTAAAACCATGGTTAATAAATCACAAAATACTGTAAAAGCTTCTAAGTAAACCTTGCCCATATTTTTTTTATATGTAGCAAATTAAAACTACATGGCTGGGTCGGATGAGATTAACAGTCATCCGGTGGAAAACCACGAGAATGCTAAGATACAGATGACCGGTGCAGAACTGCAAGCACTAGTTGATAATGCTGTTACAAGGGCTATAGAGCGGCAGTATAATGAGTCTAGCAGGACTCAAAGTAGGAACCTATCTACACCACATTCCAAGTCTAAGACTCATTCTGAGGCTCACAGCAAGCCACCCTCTAAGAAGGATAAGCCAAAGAAAGATGATGATCAACATTCCTCAAATCAAAACAGTGTTCCATCCAAGAGGATAGTGTTTAATGATAAACCACGTGCTAAGTCCTGTACTTATAAATATTTTGTTTCTTGCAAACCCCGAGACTTTACTGGGGAGAAAGGGGCAGTGGACTGCATGACATGGTTGGATGAGATGGACACTGTGGTGGATATCAGTGGGTGTGCTGATAGGGATTGTGACACCTGTGTCACTTCACCCATCAAACAAATGACAAACCAATGAAATATTGTATTTCATACTTGGGATTTGTAAAAATATGTGTATCGTTTGCACATATCAACTCTTGTTAGATTTTAAGCTTTAAATCGCATTCTGGAGGGTTATACGCGCTCTGATGCGTAAATATAACCAGTTTAATCCAACGAACACTCCGGAATAGTGAAATAGGCTTAACATACCTTAAATAACCTTTACATAACTTAGAAATAAGTTTTGAAGGCTTTGGTATGGCAAAAACAAGTTAATTCGCTTACAGGGACTAAACTTGACAAACTACGAAAGTATGCCAATTTGAACTGTAACAAACATTCCGGAACATGACCATAAGTTAAAAATACCATAAATATCCTTCACATAGCTTAGAAATAGGCTTTGAGGGGTTCGGTGTGCTAAAATAAACTTTTGGGTCATTCAGGGACTAAAAGCGTCAAAAAGTGCCCAAGTTTGCACTTTCGCGCATAACTTACGTTCTGAATACCTCCGGACATCCAAAAATTTATGTAAGCACTAAAATATTTTATTTTAGTGTTTGGCATAAGAAAAATCCATTCGTCGCGTCATTTGGATCGTTTTTCGCGCTTATGCGCATTCCGTCGTAATTAAGCGAACATCGCGATCGTACGACCAAACGAACTGACATCCGACATATTTTTGAGCATGTTTCATGTCCACAATGTTTAGGCATCATTTTAGGGCCTTAAAGTTGGCTTTACGGGCCTTAGAAGTGTCGGGAATGGCCTTGAAACACAACAGGGACTAAAACTGTCATTTCTGAAAGTTGATTCTGATCAGACAAGGCCAGGCGGCCCGCCTGAGTTTTGTGTGTATCCTGACGCGGGCCGCGTCAGCCTCTCAGACCAGATTCGATGTTTAAACAGGCTGTTAACAGCTGTTAATCCCTTCAAACCCACTTGCACATGGTAAATCTAATACTAGGGGCTGGTTTTGGATGTGCACATGGTATTACAATACCATGGGTGCAAGTGTATGGCCAAGATCGAAGCACGTTTCCCGATAAACGATCCTAACGGTGCTAGTATTCCTATAAATACCCACCCCCATCACTTGTAAAACCCATAAGAATCTGATCTTAGAAACTCTAAGTTGAAACCATTGTTTCATACCTGAGCTACTTAGATCACGATTAGCATTCGGGGACCCTTCGTAAGTATTCCTTCGTTCTTTTATTGCTTTTCGAGTCCGAAAGTCAAACTTTGTTTGACTTTCTGTGTTGACCAGTTTATGGTCAATGCGAAGTTCGTTTGAACTTCGCAACGTGATTGTAATCACGATGGTTATAGTCCTTTGTGACTATGCCTACTGATTACCACGTTGTTTAGGGTCGTAAGCGATCTGATAAATTGCTTATACCTTCGAACCCGACCCATTTGGTCGATCATTAGGATTCGACCAAATACATTAGGTGACCATAGTATATAGGGAATAACCTTCCGAGGTTATACCCTATGGTCACATCGTTTGAGTAGTTGTATGATAGGTAGTTTATATGCCTTAGGTAAATTACCAGAATACCCTTTTCATGTATAATTGGTAATTAAGAATATGTAACCTAAACTTTTGTCACATAACAAATTATGTAACATGTTTAGGCATATAACACTTGTCATAGGGCTAGTTAGACGTCTCGAGTGCGCTTTTGCGCGCACGACGCGTTAAAGTAGCATAGGCTACCTTAATGGGTCGCGATGGGTCGAAAGCACTTAGGCTAGGTTTCATTTAGTATGTAGGCTTTGTTAAACCATACTACATGAGTTTCCATACTCGGTTGGTTTACGAACCCTCATTCTATCTAAATCCTCCGATTTAGGTCCGGTTAATTAACATAGTTATCTATATTAGGTGCCGTTTGATTCCGTGATCTCTAGCATTGCTTGGTGGTTATCTTAGGACTTCTGAGCAATCTCAAGTGAGTACATAGTTCCCCTCTTTTACTGTTTTCAAACTGTTTTGGGGTGAAGCATGTGTACCTATCTGTTATTTTCATGATTTCAAAGTATAATTGATTATACATGTTATTACTTATCATTTGACAAACTAAATGACTATCTATGGTTTAAACATTGATTTCTCAAAGAACATAAAATAAATTGTTGAATTGTACTTATTTTATGTTCACCAGACCGGTTGTTAGTATGATATAGCGCTATTGGATTAGACACCCCATTCCTGTTGTCATGGAATGTCTGAAACCAATTTGTTTCTCCATCCAAATAGGGATTTCCTTTGTGGTATCCTTATAGTCTCAAAGGTGTATTTTGATGCACTAGGTCTGAATGAATTCTTAAATCACACATTTAAAGTATATTATGATGTACTCCCAAAAGTATAGTTTGATATATTCTCATGTGTGGTATTGTACAAAACCAACATATATTTTGTTAATCATCCAAAGCATATTTTGATATGTTATTTACAAAACCAAAACATAGTTTAATATGTTATTTATCACATCCAAAGCTTATTTTGATATGTTATTTACAAAACCAAAACATAGTTTAATATGTTATTTATCACATCCAAAGCATATTTTGATATGTTATTTATGAAACCAAAACATAGTTTATTATGTTACTTACAAATCCAAAGTATACTTTTGATATGCTACTATAAGGTTATTCGTTTAACCTTACACTATTCTATAGAGCATAACTTTTGTTTACACATTACATGGTTTACATTTAGCTTGGGTTATACAATAATATTGGACTATTGATTTAAACATGAACATTCCATATTGGTGGTTTGGTTTGAGTAAGTGATTTGAGTAACGAGGCGTATGTAATATGATACAAGCATGGTGGATATGCCGCTGGTACTTCCTATATATAAGTGTTTGTATGGTATTACATATCGTAGCGTTATTTGAATCATTGAATTTGGACTTATACATTTTACACAAGTAACACGATTCTTTTACAAGACTTTGGTTTACAAACAATTTACTTTATACAACTCATTTTACTTAGGTTATACATTTAACCATACATTATTCTCTTATTTATACATATCATCTGAACTTATTGTTTTTCAAGCAATTTACAAAACAAATCAAATTACAAGGATCATGACTGACTTTTGTTAAACAATATTTTCAAAACTTTTAAGTCATGAATCCTATATTCACAAAACCTATGTATCTCACAGGCATTTTTTATGCTGACCTACCTATTTTTACATATGTATCAGGTACTGCTTTGCAATGATTGTTGATACATGCTACATTTAGGAAGGACTCGTGCCTTAGTAACTTTAAAACTTGGAAGATCATAGTTGTACTTATTTGATTGTATTAAAACAATGAGTTCATTTATTCAATAAAACAGAATTTATTTATGCCATGGTTATGAAACAATAATTCTGTTACAACACTCCCCGACGTTTTCGCCACGTCTAGTCGCTTTACGTGGTCGGGGTGTGACAGGGATGTTGTGAAATTTGTATCTCAATCGTTCAAAGGTGAGGCCTTAGCTTGGTGGAGGTCGTTGATTCAAGCTACTGGGAAGATTCCACTGTACAATATGACATGGGAACAATTTGTTACCCTCATCAAGGAGAACTACTGCCCTCAGCATGAGGTTGAAAAGATTGAGTCTGATTTTCTGTCCTTGGTGATGAAAAATCTGGATTGCCAAGCTTACCTTACGAGCTTTAATACAATGTCAAGGTTGGTTCTTTATCTGGTGACCCCGAAACCCAAAAGGATAGCTCGTTTCATTGGGGGTTTAGCCCCGGAGATTAAGGCAAGCGTGAAGGCCTCTCGGCCAGCTACATTCAGATCTGCAGCTGATATATCTCTGTCCCTCACACTGGACACGGTCAGGTAGAGATCGCTGAGGAACACTGACACTGAGAAGAGGAAGCGTGAGGATGACAACTCACGACGATCAGATAAGAAGCACAAGGGAAACAACGACCACAGGAAGGGATCTGGGTCTAAGAAAGATAGTCACCAATCGGGTGATAAGCCCAAGTGTAAGGTCTGTAAGAAGCACCATTTTGGGAGGTGCAGGTATGAGTCGAGATCCCAGTCTCAGCCAAAGGTATGTGGGATTTGCAAGTCAAGTGAACACAAGACTCTCGATTGCAAGAAGCTGAAGGACGCAACGTGCTACAATTGCAACGAAAAAGGGCACATTAAGACAAATTGCCCAAAGCTTGCAAAGAAAGCTGAGGAAGGAAAGAAGACCAATGCCAGGGTCTTCCAGATGAACGCACAGGAGGCTATCCAGAATGATAATGTCATAACAGGTACCTTCCTCATAAATGATGTTTATGCAAGAGTATTGTTTGATTCTGGAGCAGATAAGTCATTTGTTGATGATAAGTTTTGTAAGTTGTTAAACCTACCTGTTAGAACCCTAAGCATAAAATATGAGGTTGAATTAGCCGATGGCACCATAGAAACCGCATCAACAGTGTTAGATGGATGTTTCATATCCATTAGGAACCACTCTTTTCCTTTATCCTTACTTCCTTTGAAGTTAGCCGGTTTTGATACAGTGATAGGAATGGATTGGTTATCGCATAACCAAGCCCAGATCGTCTGCAACAAGAAGCAAGTGGTGATTAAGACTCCATCTGGGGAACCACTTACCATTCAGGGAGACACCCAGTATGGACTGCCCAAGCAAGTGTCTTTGCTCAAGGCGTCTAGGTGTATGAAGAAGGGTTGTGTCATTTATATGGCACAAGTAACTATTGATGAGCCGAAGCCTAAGAGTGAAGATATCCCCGTCATTTCTGAATATCCCGAAGTATTCCCTGAAGAACTACCTGGTTTGCCACCAGATAGGCAAGTAGAATTCAGAATTGACATTATTCCAGGAGCAGCACCAGTCGCAAGAGCGCCTTACAGATTGGCACCAACTGAAATGAAGGAGTTGAGGACTCAACTAGATGATTTGTTAGCCAAAGGTTTCATTAGACCTAGTTCGTCTCCTTGGGGAGCGCCAATCCTGTTTGTCAAGAAGAAGGATGGATCGATGCGCCTATGCATCGATTACTGTGAGCTTAATAAGGTCACTATCAAGAATAGGTATCCTTTGCCCAGGATCGACGATCTGTTCGATCAATTGCAAGGGGAAAGCTACTTCTCTTAGATAGATTTGAGGTCAGGATATCATCAATTGAAGGTTAAAGATGAAGATGTACACAAGATTGCGTTTAGAACTCGCTATGGTCATTACGAGTTCCTAGTGATGCCTTTTGGGCTCACAAATGCACCAGCCGCATTCATGGACCTCATGAATCGCGTCTGCAAGCCTTATCTGGATAAATTTGTCATCGTCTTCATCGATGACATCCTCATTTACTCGAAGAGTCGAGCTGACCATGAGAAACATCTCCGTTGCATTCTGAAACTGCTTCATCAAGAAAAGCTCTATGCCAAATTTTCAAAGCGTGAATTTTGGCTTCGTGAAGTCCAATTCCTTAGACATGTTGTTAGTGAGTGTGGTATCCAAGTAGATCCCGCCAAAGTTGAAGCCGTCATGAATTGGCAAGAGCCAAAGACGCCTACAGAGATTCGTAGTTTCCTAGGTTTAGCAGGATATTATAGGCGATTTATTGAAAACTTCTCAAGAATTGCAGCACCCCTGACTTTACTCACCCGCAAGAATAGCAAGTTTGATTGGGGGCCTAAGCAGCAAGAATCCTTTGATATTCTGAAGCAGAAGTTGAGCAACGCTCCAGCATTGACGTTGCCTGATGGAATTAATGAGTTTGTGGTATATTGTGATGCATCGCACACAGGTATGGGATGTGTGCTCATGCAGAAAGGAAAATTCATTGCCTATGCTTCACGTCAGTTAAAGGTGCATGAGAAGAACTACACCACCCATGACTTGGAGCTGGGTGCCGTTGTATTCGCACTAAAACTGTGGAGGCACTACTTATATGGAACTAAGTGTGTGATCTATTCTGATCACAAGAGCCTTCAACATCTGTTCAATCAGAAGGACTTGAATATGAGGCAGCGACGTTGGATGGAAACTTTGAATGATTATGACTGTGAGATAAGATACCATCCTGGCAAGGCAAATGTAGTCGCTGATGCCTTAAGTAGAAAGGAAAGAGTGAAGCCTATAAGAATCAATGCCAAGAGCATTGAGTTAAAGAATAGTTTGATTGAAAGGTTGTTAGCTGCACAGAAGGAAGTTGTATTGGAAGCTAACTATCCTGATGAAAAGCTAGGAGTAACTGAAGAACAGTTATCCTATGGCAAGGACGGAATTCTGAGGTTAAATGGACGAATATGGGTTCCAGTTTATGGAGGACTTTGGGATGTTATCCTTCAGGAAGCCCATAGTTCTAAATATTCTGTTCATCCTGGAGCTGATAAGATGTACCAAGATCTGAAGGTAAATTATTGGTGGATAGGCTTCAAGAAGTCTATAGCTGCCTATGTAGCTAAATGTTTGACATGCGCCCAAGTCAAAGCTGAACATCAAAAGCCGTCAGGTCTGCTACAACAGCCTGAAATTCCCACTTGGAAATGGGAAATGGTGACAATGGATTTCATCACCAAGTTGCGAAAGACAAAGAAAGGAAATGATACTATATGGGTGATAGTAGATAGACTGACTAAGTCAGCACATTTCCTACCCATTAAGGAAACTTATAGTTCTGACATGTTAGCCCAATTGTATGTTGATAAGATTGTATATCTGCATGGAGTACCAGTGGCTATTATCTCTGACAGAGATACCAGATACACGTCACACTTTTGGAAAAGTTTCCAATAGTCTTTGGGCACGCGCTTAAATTTCAGTACGGCTTACCATCCTCAGACAGACGAATAGAGTGAGCGTACGATCCAAACTTTGGAAGACATGCTTCGTGCATGTGTAATTGATCTAGGTGGTAGTTGGGATAAGCACCTACCATTGACCGAGTTCTCCTATAACAATAGCTACCATACAAGCATTAAGGCTGCGCCTTTTGAGGCGTTAGATGGTAGAAAGTGTAGAGCACCTGTTTGTTGGGCAGAAGTAGGGGAAGCTCAATTGTCAGGACCTGATATAGTCCTTGAAACGACAGACAAGATTGTCCAGATTCGTGACCGCCTGAAAGCTGCCAGGGATAGGCAGAAAAGTTATGCTGATGAAAGGCGAAAACCTCTAAAGTTTGAGGTCGGTGATAAAGTTTTACTAAAAGTATCACCCTGGAAGGGAGTGATGCGATTTGGTAAGAAAGGTAAACTGAGCCCAAGGTATATAGGACCGTTCGAGATCATCGAATGTGTGGGATCAGTGGCTTATAAGTTAAACTTACCTGAAGAGCTCAGTGGTATTCACAATGTATTCCACATCTGCAATCTGAAGAAATGTCTAGCTGATGAATCGCTAGTCATACCACATACGGATGTGCACATAGATGAGAGCTTGAAATTTGTGGAAAAACCTCTGTCGATTAAGGATCGACAGGTAAAGAAACTTCGAAGGAAGCACATGCCTATTGTGAAGGTTAAATGGGATGCCCGTAGAGGTCCCGAGTATACGTGGGAGTTAGAGTCCACAATGAAAGAAAAGTACCCTTAATTGTTTCAGTAAATCTCGAGGTCGAGATTTCTTTTAAGGGGGTGAGGATGTAACACCTCGTAAAATCATACCCATTAAAATAAGGAAACGTGTCATGTAATACAAATGTGTTATGAAAAACGGATCCAGATAAAGATGTACGGTAGGATTTAAGAGCGTCGATATGTTAATTTATACCTCTGAACGACCTATTAATAAATCCCTAACCATGATGTACTTAATCAACATCTAAAGGATGTAAATAAATCTGGTTGTCCTAAATAATAAATTGGTTATAACCTAAAACATGGATCCAATGTGAATTCTCGGTATTTTCGACATTTTAAAACCTCCCACAAGATCCAAAATGTGTAAGTGCATGCAAAGTCTGAGCACTTGGTCCCTCTACTGAAAAGGAAAGCATAAGATTCGGACTTGTAAGAAATGCATGGTCAAAATTTCAAAATTTACAAATTTTTGTCTTCTGATAAAGGCTTACAGACCGCAAAGATAGACCCTTACGGTCCGTAAGATAGCAGACCTGGGCGATGGTTTCTGAAAGTCGGTTACGGACCGCAAAGCCTAAGGCTTACGGTACGTAAGGCATGTATCTGGGCGAATTTTTGGACAGTTGCCTGTTAAACAAGTTCCACCGCCTTATAAGAGTGGTATTCAAAAATCAGGGGCCCTATAACTGGTTTTTAGCATCATAGGGACACCTGGGAACATCTTACAACAATTGTAGACTGATTTGGAGTGATCTTGAGGCATCAAAGTTACTATATAAGAAGAACAAGTTGCAATATTTTTGTCACTCATTTGCAACTCACTTCAAGGACTTCTCTGGAGCTCCTCTAATCAGCAACAAGCCTTCTTAAGTTCCCTAGTCGTGCTAAGGACTCTTGTAAGTGTCCTTAATCACCCTTAATTCAGTTTAGCCTAGTTAATTAGCTTAAAGTCAAATCGTCGTAATTAAGGTTTGACTTCGAGATTAATCAATAATTGTCCAGTCAAATCTCGAATTAAAAATACCTATGAGTTGGTAATTATGTGGGTAATGAACCCTTAAAAGGGTACTCTCTGATTCCCACTCTAACTAGGTCAATTGTCGGGTCAAACTTGATATTAAAAAGTCAACAGAAAGCTTAATTTCAAATTAATACATAATTAGCAATGTAGAAGCTATGCAACCTGTTTTATCATTAATATAACTTGGTAATTAATATAAGAACATGTCTAAACATGTTCAACCCGACAATTTTCAGTTTAGACCCGGTTCGGAACCGAAAATCGCATAATTTGACTTCTGCTTTGACTTTCAGTTCTGATCCGTTTAAGCATAGTTTAGAAATGCCTTAGAGCCTTATTTGGACCAGGTTTCATGTTAGTATAACCCTCTGTGATTATACGGCTTGGTTCATTAGTTGTCCAATTATTATGCAAGTTTCCGTTAATTGCTTAAATGTTGACTATTATGCCCTTTTCACCTTAAAATGTGATTTTTGAAAATGTAAAAGAGTAGACACCTTAGTTACTAATTTATAAACTTGTACCTAAAATTTGACATCAGTTTGAGGTCTAGATTAAGAGTTATGCTCAATAGCGTAATTAGAAAGCTTTTTATTAATTAAACGGCATAATTAGCAAATAGCCTATCTAAACCCAATTTTTAATACCAAAATTTTTACCTACTGAGATAAAATAATATTTTGGGATTTTTGAAGATTTTTATTTATTTTTAGACTGATCATAACTTAGAGTTCTAAGCTTGATTCGGTAATTGTCGGTTTCGCCCTTTTGGGCTATAAAAAGAGTTTTACAAAAAAATTTGATTCCAAACCTTTTTCTACTAATCTAATATGATAAATAAAACATTTTGAGCCTTCTGGAATTATAAAAATATCAACTTTCCTTTAAAAACCCGGAAATGACTCCAAATCGTCTTTTTAAGCATTTTTAACGCATAGTATGTATTAAAACCATTTTAGGTATATAAGACTTAATACCTACTGATATATTAAGTAAATTTTTATATTATAACAGTAAATAAAAACTTTTAAAGTCAGATTCCAGTTTTGACCTTTTAGGCTTATGTGAAATTACCAAAATGCCCCTACGGTGCATAGTATGGTTATAATTAATAAATTTCACGTAGAGATGATACCCTACTGTTATAACTTATTAAATTAAGTATATTTACTGATTAAGTCAGACATGTAACTTAGATTTCTATTTAAATTCTTTTATAACCTTTAAAATGACCAAAATGCCCTTACGGGGCATAGTTTGAGTTTAAAATCATTTTGGGCATAATAGAAGATATCTTACTAATGTCACAACATATTTAAGGCATATTAACTTAGGAAACTTGTATATGATTCATATGGTTTCTCATTACGCACTTTTCGCGTTCGGATCGGCTTATGTAACTAGTTTACATATATTAGCCGAAACGGGTCAAACCATATCGTTTTTGTCTCAAAATCCAGAATGTGTTTAAGTTACCCATATTAAACAAGCATGCAAGCTTGTCGGGTCAAAACCACATTCTAAGACGGTCTTCGCTTTAGCATGCGTTTGAACCGTATCTTCCTTTTTAAAACTAACCGGTCTAAGCTTAAGCTTAATTAAAGACCCGTTAGGATTCTAATAGGTTATTATAAACCTTTCGTTCCAGAATAGGAGAACCGGTAAAAGCTACTTGCATTTGCTATTTGTGAAATATACTTGCAAAGGTAAATACTCTTAACTTATTTTCCCTTATACGGGCTTGGGGTACGGTATATAAAATACCGCTTGGTCGGGCATTTGACCTTAACCGCTTGGTGGTTAAGTATTATCAAGATGACCCGTTTAAAAATTTGGTTTTGTTTGTTTAACGCCTTTGGGGGCTTAATGACCATGTCCCGGATATCCTTGACATCATTCATAGAATGGCCACGACCTTAGCACACGGGTGTAGGCGTACACCCGTCAGTGCATTTAAAATTAATAAAGGTATAACCGTTGGTTCGGGGATAAAACCCGCCACGGGACTATATCATGTGGTGTGTCTATTAATCTTTAACCCGGCATGACCCGGGTAACTGAACGCATAACAAACATGTAATTCTTTTACAAGTATTATATATAAATAATTATCCCAAGTTATAAAATGTTTTGTGCCACGTGCATTCAAATAAATTTTCAAACCTTTTCAAAATGAGTCAGTTAATTGTATTTACCAGTGTAAACTGACGTATTTTTCCAAAAAGGTTAAGTGCAGGTACTAAGCGTAATAGGCTGGCCTCTCCTTAGCATCATTAAGAGTCTCGCAAGCTTGGATGCATTAAGTCTGATGAACTACGTTTCCTTTTTATTTGATCCGCCTGTGGATCCGTTTCAACTACCTTGTGATACTTAATATTACAATACATTTGGTTGAAATGAATCTATTTATCTTTTGCTTCCGCTGTGCCTAATTATTTGTGTTGTTTGACTATGATGATATCAACTACGTCACGATACTCCCCACCGGGCCCACCGGTAATACGTGGAAATATCGGGGTGTGACAAGTAGACCTCGAGGACGAGTTCTAAAACAAGGTGGGGAGGATATAACAACCCTCCAAAATAAATCTGACACCCTTAAAATGTCTCTATATGTCTTAAAATATATCCCGTATACTAAAACTGAGCCTAAAATACCTTTATTTTATTAAAAATAAAATTAAAACAAAAGTTTGGGTTGCTCGCGGGCCACGAAGGCTAAGCCTTCAGGCTACGCGGGGCGCGACAGCCAGTTACCAGGGCGAGCCCCCAGGCTGCCACGTGTCACCAATCGTGTCGAGGCTAGTTGTCTGAATAAGCAAAGTCACGGGCCGCGTAAGACCTTGGTGTGGTCTTCGCGGGGCGCGAAAAACCCCCTGAACAGCCCTATATATACAGAGGTCGAGCATTCAGTTCCAACTCGCACAATTTCTTTCTCTCTCGAAATTTTACATTGTATAAGCTATTTCCGGGTATAATAGCCCCCTAAATAACGAAGTTCTGCCTCGTTGTAAGTATCATAACCCCGGTTACGTATTAGATACGCTGCCCGATTGATCTAGGGTTCCGTAACGGCTGTCATGGTTCTACCCGACGTAGTCGTTGGAATGCCATCTCGGAGAGGGCATTACTATGTAAATATTGGGTTATTACACTAACGCGTGTGCATTTGTGTAATTTATAGATAATCACCAGGAAATCCTTAAGGAAAACCCTAAGACAGCAATGTGAGTAATCTCCTTTTTGCAAACTGTTTTTACAAAACCTCATATGATTAACATTATATTAAACAGTGATTGAGTATTTGTATTCTACAATTATCGTCGGTATGTTGGGTTTTGTATACAAAATTTGTTACTACATTGTGAGTAGTAACATGGCCACAAGTCGGGTTGACAGTACCGTGGGTGGTAATTAAAGTAGATGGAAACAAATGTAATTGCGCGGCCACCCTCAATACTGTACAACGGTTTTACAAGTCTTGATTAAACTGGGATTCACTCACCAGTATTTTCCCTTGACAAAATGTTTTTAAACGCGTTTCAGGTAACAAAATGTGAAAGCCAAATAGAAGCCAGCTGGACAGCACTGAAGGCTTGGAAAAGTGGCTATAAAGTCACCTAAAATAAAGAGATGTTTTATTTAAATAAAATAGGATTTATCCCTATAAAAATGTGTGTACTTGAAACTTGGGATTTTCCCATGTGTTTAATATTATAAAAGTGTAGTATTTTACTCTGATAAAATATTTCCTAACTACGGTCCTGATGTAATTTCCGCTACCAAAAATGATAAACATCGATACCACTGAAACTGGCCGTGGCCGCCTGTTCCCGGGCTATTAGGGGACGGGGGTTGCGACATATTACATCTTTTTTGGGTTTCTTTTTCGATTGTTATAACGAATGTTGATACCATAACTAACCAAATCGAAATCGACCTAATTCACGCCGCAACTCGGGGGTTGAATTTCTAGTTAATATATATTATGGATTATGATCAAATACAAAGGACAATATAAATAAGAAGGATTCTAGTCCATTGATCTTAGATTTGGAGGGTTGAGATTAGTTTTAAGGAAAAGAAAATAATGGAATGGCATAAAGTGAATCTTACATTTATTGGCTTTCTCTCTCCTCATGCAATGCACATGCCAATTCCCCAATCAATTTAAAACGTTTATAACTTTTTCATACGACATTTGTTTTCAAAAAAAAATCATCATAATAACGAGCGTTTTTTTATCTTTAATATGAGTATGATATTACTATATAAAAATAAAATAAAAAATTTCACTTTTACTAGGTTTTCTTTGTATTGTGTTAAAAGGTTGTGCTCATTGTGTTTTTTAACTAAGGTTTCTATACATTGTGTTATTATCAAAACTTATTACACAATGCTAATTTGGATTTTGTTCGTTGCATTTTTATCAAAACCTATAACAAAATGTATGACACAATGAAGATTGTGTTATATTTGGGTTTTCTGTACATTGTGTTATAGGTATTGGTCTTTGTGTTTATTCTGCTAGCCATTGTGTTTTAATTTGTTGCCCATTGTGTTTTTGTTTTGTTGTTCATTATGTTTTAATCTGTTGTTCATTGTGTTTTACGTTATGTCCATTGTGTTTAGTCTGTTGTCCATTGTGTCTTTTATCTGTTATCATCGATTGTAGTTTTGGTCTACTTTTCATTGTGTTTTTAGGTTGATACTCATTGTGTTTTATATTATGTTCATTGTGTAATACACATATGAATGTAAGAAACATAAAATTTAAAAAATATGAACCTCAAATCGCAAAATTTAGTGATTTAGAGCTGTTCTTTTTGTTCTCGCAATAACTTGTGTTCTGTAACGATTCTCATCCAACGTATACATATCAATAAAACAAATATAAGTAAGACAATACATGTTAAAATCATAAGATAATTTAACACTATATAAATTTTTTGTGTATTTATCTATTAAAAATCGTTACATACTCATGAGCTGTCACACCCCGACCACGTAAAACAACAAAAAGTTGCGGAAACGTCGGGGAGTGTTGTAACAGAATCATTGTTTCACAACCATGGAATAAATAATTTCGTTTTATTGAATTAATGAACTCATTGTTTTATAATAAATCAGATAAATACAGCTATTATCTTTCAAGTTTTAAAGTTGCTAAGGCACGAGTCCATCCTAAGTGTAGCATATATCATCAATCATCACAAAGTAGCACCTGAAACATGTGTAAAAATAGGTACGTCAGCATAAAAATGCTTGTGAGATACATAGGTTTTATTGTAATTAGGATTCATGACTTATGAGTTTAAAGAAAAAGTTTTAATAAAAGTAGTCATGATCCTTGTAAAAGGTTTTCTTTTATAAATCATTTATAAGAAATCAGATGATATAAAATAATAATACATAGGAAATTAAATAAGTAAGTAGAATAAGTTTGTATAAAAATATATTGTTTGAAAAACAATATTTTGATAAAAAGATTCATAGTATATATAAAAATATACTTTGGTTTAAGAAAGTCGAATAAGTAATATATTAAAATATATTTCAGTTCCAAAATCGTTAACCCAAGTGTACTAAATAACGCCACGGTATGTAATGTGATGAAAACACTTATATATAAGAAGTATCAGCGGCGTATCTACCATGTTTTCATCACATTACACCCATCTCGTTATCTAAACACTAACCAAAAACCAGTCATTAAGTAAATAGTATATTAAATATACTTTAGTTGTTAAAATAAATAAATTTTCAGTAGTATATCAAAAGTATACTTTGGATTTATAAATAACATATTAAACTATGCTTTGGTTATGAAAATAACATATTAAACTATGCTTTGGATTTTGAGAATAACATATCAAACTATGTTTTAATGATTAACAAAATATATGTTGGTTTTGTACAATGTCACATATGAGAGCATATCAAACTATACTTTTGGGAGTATAACTTAATATACAAAAATAATGTGATTTAAGAATTCATTCAGACCTAGTGCATCAAAATACACCTTTGAGACTATAGAAATACCACAAAGGCAATTCCTATTTGGATGGAGAAACAAATTGGTTTCAGACATTCCATGACAACAGGAATGGGGTGTCAAATCCTATAGCGCTATATCATACTACCAACCGGTCTGGTGAACATAAAATAAGTACTATCCAACAATTTAATTTTATAATCTTTGGAAAAATTAGAGTTTAAACCATAAATAATCATTCAGTTTGTAAAAAAGATAAGTACTAATATGTATAATCAATTATACGTTTGAAAACAAGAACATAACAAATAGGTACACATGTTTCACCCCAAAACATTGAAAAATAGTAAAACAGGGGACTATGTACTCACTTGGGATTGCTTATTAGTCTTGAGAATAAGACCAATTTAAGCTCCAAGGATCACGGAATCAACAAGGCACCTAGTATAGGTAACTATGTTAATAATCGGATCCTAAATCGGGAGATAGGATAGAATGAGGTTCCATAAATCAAATGAGTATTTGAACTCGTATGGTATGATTTTATAGTCCCAACATTCTGATTTGAAAGTCTACCTAAGTGCTTTTGACCCGTTTCGACCCATTATGGTAGTATAAGCTACTATAATGCGTCGTTTGCGCAAAACTATGTTCGGATGGTTAACTATGTGCTATGTCAAGTCTCGCATGCCCAATTATCCCTAAACATGTTACTATATCATATTATATGTCAAAAATATGTTCACATATGCAAAATACGGATTTATGCTTTAAAAGGGCGTTTTGGTCATTACCTATGGGCATACAAGCTAACTAGCAAATGACTAACCAATCCTATTGTGATCATAAGGTATAACCTCAGAGGTTATTCCCTATGCAACTATGATCACTAAGCAAGCTTGGTCGGATCCTAATGATCGACCAAACGGGTCAGGTTCGAAAGTCTAAGCGGTTGTCTAGGCCGCTTAACTTACGACCCTAAACAAGCACTAAACTAATAGTGACGAGTTAAACATGTCAAAACATGTTTAACTAACTTATAAAACTGATTTGGTATCAAAACAAAGTGTTTTGATACCTTAAAGTAGCTTTGTTGCAAAATGCGTGCTAAAACGCATTTTGACCGAAACTTTGACTCGTCACTACGCCTAGTCAACGTGGTAATCAGTAGGTATAATCGCTAAGGATTATAACCATCGTGATTACAATCACGTTGCAAAGTTCAGTTGAACTTTGACTTGACCAATTGATGGTCAAAACCGAAAGTCAAACTGTTGGCCAAACTGTTTGACTTTCTGCACTAACATAAAGAATAAGCATGAAGGAATACATACAAAGGTCCAATGCTTGAAGAAAGAAGACAAGAAAATCCAGAAAATAAGATATCCAAGCTTGAAGAAGCTCCAAATCAGATTAGAGAAGAGATATGAAGAATGAGCAAGGATTCAAATGAATGGTGTTGGCTATTTATACTTGTTGTGAGTTCATAGGATCAAAACAAGTGTTTGTGTGGCTAACAAGCATTAAATCCTAGCCATACATGTGTTAAGGGCCAGCTAACATACTTGGGAAGGTGTTAACTTGCTCCCCAAAACATCAGATATTGCCTACAAGTCCCTGATTTGCAAACAGTTTGCTGAAAATCAGTTTTCTGTTACTGGGCATGTTCACGCGCCCCGCATAAAGTTTGGGGTCATCCTTACGCGGCCCGCGTCCCAAGGTATCTCAGCAACAGTTTCAAAAGTGACAGGTTTGGTCCCTGCACTTGATTAAGCTCATTTTAGGCCCTTTTGACCCCTGTTAAGCCATTTCCAAGGCTCTACAAGGTCAATAAAGTTTAAAGGACTCAAAATGTGCTCGGAAAACTCTCGGATGTCAGCTCGTTTGGTCGTACGGTCACGTTATTCGTTAAATTACGACGAAACTCAAACGGACGCGAAAACGAACCAAATTAAGCGAAGAATGAGATTTTTGCTTGCCGATCACTAAAATAAAAATATTTTAGTGTGTACAAAAATTTTGGATGTCCAGATGTGGTCAGAACGTAAGATATGCGCGAAAATGCAAACTTACGCCGTTTTTGACACTATTAGTCCCTGTAAGATCAAATAAGCATGTTTTCGCACACCGAACCCCTCAAAGCTTATTTCTAAGCTATGTTTAGGTTATTTATGGTATGTTTAGCTTAGGATAAAATTCTGGACTGTTCATTACTATACAAATCGGTATAGTTTCGCAATTTGACACAATTAGTCCCTACGATCGAACAAACTTGATTTCAACACATCAAACCATCCAAAACTTATTTCTAAGTTATGTGAAGGTTATTTAAGGTATATTAAGCCTATTTCACTATTCCGGAGCGTTTGTTGCATTAAACTGGTTATATTTACGCATCAGTGCGCTTATAACCATCCAGAAAGCGATTTAAAGCTTGAAATCGAACAAGAATTGATATGTGCAAACGATACACATATTTTTACAAATCCCAAGTATGAAATACAATATTTCATTGGTTTGGTATTTGTTTGATGGTTGAAGTGACACAGATGTCACATGAGCCGAGCTCGAAATCTGAAGTTAAATAATCCCATATCGAGCGTAGACAAGGCTAACTTTGCTCGGCTAGGCTTGTTTACACCCCTAAAATTATTAATTAACTTATTTGTAAAATCTATATACCTAATAAACAAGTCACTCTTTGTATGTCACGTGTCATAATTTTGTGAGCCCAAAATTATCTTTCCCAATTCTCTTATACCCCTTTATATTCTATTTCTTATATAGTTTTTGTCAATTATCTTATACACCCTTATATTATATTTCTTATATAGTTTCAATAATACCTTATCTCAAAATAACAATTTATAATTCCTGAATTTCATTACTAACTATATAATATTTTATTTATTTAACCCGTGTAATTCACGGGTTTCTAATATTGTAATAACAATAAATGAGAAAAGTAAATAACTTAATCAAACAAACAAAAATAAAAAGTAAACACAAGAAATAACTATAATACAAAAGAAAAGAACTATAAAAATTACACATTTTATCTTTTAATTATACGGGTAAAAACGCTAACATAAAAAGTTATTACCAGTCAATATAAATGAGAGAAAGTGCAATGACTTTTTAAATAAACTACTTCAGTGTAGTTATTGAAGTTAAAATGCAGAACTTACAAATTGACCTATAGTTAAAAGACGTACACTCTGATTTACTCCTTGTTTTTTTCTTTTTTATTAAGAATGACTCTTTTTTTAAATACTAGTAGGGTGCCCGCACGATGCGGCGGGGGCGACTCTTTGCATAGCGGTACTCGTATCCTAAGTGTGGTTTGTACTCGTTGGGTCAGATATTTAATTTTGACATTTTGACGAGTGTCCACTAGAATTTGAAAATGGAAATTCTCCATCAAGATGAGGATCTCACTCCTAACTTGGTGGCGAATTTCGTGTGAAAAGAATAGGTGGATTGAGAGTCGTTCACCAAATTGTGGGTTTCACGCCTATTTTGGTGAACTCGTCTCGTTGGTAGGGTCCGAGTGTTATCGGATTTAAAATAATGAAACGAGCGAACAAGTATAAACACATAAGACGACATGTCGAGAATAACACATAAAGAGTCGAACAATAAAGCAAGTATCAACACATAATAAATCAAGTATTAACACAAAAGTGACATACATGCTTAAAAGGTCAAAAGAAAATAAATAAGGAGCAAATAAAGTATCATGCAAGTGGTTCAAGCAAAACATAAGAATAAAGCTCTAGAACTATAGACTAGGTAAAAGGCATGGCAATTTTTTTAATTCCCTATAGTTATGGCTCTGATACCAATCTGTCACACCCCAACCGATGGCGAAAACATCGGAGTGAGACGAAATAGATTGCAAGAAACTTCATAACACTATTAGTGACAAGTATTTAAATAATAAATTTCCATTTCATTTATAAAGAGTCAATTACAAAGATTTGAAATAAATACAACATGAGTAACGAAATACAATACAATAAGAATACAAATTTAAAGTGTGTATCTAAGCATCCTACTAAATTCCATGCATCACCAACATCATCGCTAAACCTGCAACATGTTTTAAAAGTGTAGTTCAATACAAAAAGTATTGCGAGCATACAAGTTTGGTGCGTAGTATATAAGTATAGAAATGATAAGGAACAATCCACATGACAAACCTAGTTATCAAGATTAACGTATTAAACTTGCATGCGATTTACAAGTCAACCTTCTGTTTACGCAAGTATGAATGAATAAACCTAACATGACCTCTCGTTCACGGGTGGTGCGTTACTCCTATAGCGCTATACATGTTAAGTGGAGGCTTGTACGAAGCTAATAACAAGTTCATCACATAAGAATCACCCAGAAAACACGAATCAAGCATAACAAATAGTAAGCATGTATTGGATTGTTTGTTTATGTATTTGCATAAGAATATGTATAATAAGTGTGTTTTGTATATAAAACATGTTACACCCAAAAGTACGAAAACGGTAAAATGGGTCAAGTATACTCACAAAATTGCTAAGTCTTCCGATTATCAAAGCGTTGACGAGTGTATGAGGTTGGGAGGATGAACGTATGAGGGTTAAAGTTCTAGGTATGTTTAGAGTCGAGATTCTGGATTTAAAAAGGAATATGGAAAGTACATATGCGAAAGTAATCATCTTTGACACATATGATGTTTTAGATGATGTAACCAATACTTTAACAAGTGAACATTAGTTCATTATCAAGGTTGATTACTTAGATAATATTTAGGCTATGTAATATGTTAATATATCAAACAGATCAAGCATGAGGTATGAGGATGAATCCTCCATTTAGGAACCTCTTAAGTGTCATAGAATTCATGTAGGAGGTAGGAAGAAAAGTCTTCCATTTAGGCACCTCTAAGTGTTCACCACTACACTTGATTTTATGAACATTCAAGGAGGGTCATGAACTTACAAGTAATCATAGAATATGACTAACTAATCTATGAGAAAACATCAAGCAATGTGTGGATTTACATGTAGGATAGCCCATGCTAATCCTAAATCACACAACCATCAAGTCTTGAACTTGAACATCACTTGTGGGTTAAACCCTTGAACAAAACAAAAAGTTTGTGAGATTTATACCTCTGATTTTGAATGTCTCAACCTTGTTTTTAAGCCTAACTAACCATAGAAGTGGTTATAAGAATAAGGACATAGGTTTGAGATGAGTTTCCTCAAGTTTAATCAAGTTTAATCAAGTTTATCAATGTTTGAAACAAGAACAGAAAAATCAGTCAACTTTGAAGCCCTTTTGGCGACGTTCCAGGGCCTGGTTCTCTGTGGAAAACCAATGGAAACGAAGCTAAGGTTAATCCAAGCATGTAGGAAAAAGAATCGAGTGAATCGGACAAGAAATGAGAAAGTTATGCTTGTTTTAGTGAAGCAAGGTAATTCTGCTCGAACTCTGATTTCGCAGCTGATTATGGACAATTTTGAGAGAGTTTAGGGAGTGCAAAGAAAGTGAAAAATGCTTGGATAGCACTTGGGTTTTATAGGGGAAGGTTGTGGTTGGGTTAGGTGAGCATTTATGATGTTTAGTTGGGAGTTAGCATTGAAAAAAGACAACTAACCACAACTTAAATTTTTGGCCAGCTTTGTTACTTTTATTATTATTTTTTTGATATCATTAGTTGGGTATTTTTTTGTTTATTAATGTGTTACATGTTGTTTAATATGTATCCAACATGTAACAAGGTCTAAAATGTATAGTATACATGTTTTTAAGTAAGAAAAGAAGGAAACATGTGACTATGTAGAAATCAAGTATGTATAATATATGTTTAGGTATCAAATAAGTGAAAAATATATATGTTAGTCTTGTAATTGAATAATCAAGTGTTTGTATGTATGGTCGATTTGAAATTACGAATACACGATCGTTGTTTGCGAGTTAAAATTATGTTTATGCGAATCACGAATCATGTATTAAACGAATGTATATTTCATATAGAAGATCAATTTTATTACGATCAAAGTCTCGGTTTTAAAATAATTAATAGGATACGATTACAAGAGAAACAACTTTACGAAAATAGAAATACAAGACACGCTTTCTAAATAAGGGAGGTTACGAAAAAGCAGTGCGTTACAGTCTCCCCTCCTTTAGTAAATTTCGTCCCGAAATTTATTCAAAAGGAAGACCTTTGAAAAAGCGTTCTGGTTAAAATGATGGACTAAAATCGAGATTTGAAGTTTGATGCGTGCTGAAAAGTATGAAGTTTCGAAGAACGAAAAGATAGGTTTGTAAAAAGGGTTCGTTTGTCTAAAATGATTCGAGGCATTGAGCATAAGTAAAATGTGCATGTGTGTGTATAGACAAGCGAGTTTAAACAAATTTGAATAACTCAATGATGAGGTATTTTAAAATGTGTTAGCTAAGAAGGAAGCTTTCGTATAAAATGGTATGTATTTTGATGAAAAGTGTGGTCGCACTGTTGGTTGTAAGAAAAATGTTTCGTTGGATTTAAAGAGCATTGACAATCTTAGTTTTGTAGAGAATTCTTTATCGGTGAAAAACGAGAAAGTTAGGTATTTTAAATAAAAAAGATGGTTTTGGAGGTAACGGCCAACTAAGTATGTTTGCGCATAAATAAAGAATGGAAAATAGTTCTAACCAAGAAAGTATTTTAGGATTCGAACGTGCAAACAGACTTGATAGTAAACGAGGTTTGTATATAAGACAAAGAATAACGGAGAGTAATAGGAATATGGAAGTGAACGATTGACTCTTAATGAACGCAAGTATAAGAATGACATAAGTATTGGATAGACGAAAGTAGCGTGTTAAGAATGGAGTCTCGTCGTGGATAATCGTTTATAATGCATTTGTGAGTTGTCTAAATTTTATATTAGGTCCAAAGGTCTGCAAAACACTGAATTTCTCATGGCACGTTTTACGAGAGTTTGGTAACGTGGTGAAAACACTTATATATAGGAAGTATCAGCGGCGTATCCACCATGCTTTAATCATGCTATGTGTAACAACTCTAATCAAAAGTCCTATTTATTATATTATTTTATTTAATAGGAAACCCTAATTAAGAAACCCAAGTGATTCTGAATAAACCCTAAAATTTTCAGAATAATCGGAATCAGGATCAGGGCCCCTAAAACTCAGGGGGGGTAAACCCTATTTGGTAATATCTTAACAGTTTTACGTGTATATTGAATTTTAACGCGAGATCAACTCAGCTGAGCTACCTGGACACGAAGCAAACCTATGGTAGACTAGGGTCTCTCGCGCCACGCGACGCGCACAAGAGGACCCTTCGCGTGGCGCGAGGGGGACGATTTTTCAGATATAAATAGAGGGCAGTGGGACTTGCAATTGTGCGTTCGTTCGACGTAGAAATTCAAAATATACGTTGAGTTATAGTAGAAACAGTCCACAACACACACGATTCACGAACTGCTGCCGCAATACAGGGTAATAACTCGATCGCTGCTACGATTCAATGTCCGATCGATTAAACTATCCAATGGATGTTTAAGTGCTGCCCACATTAGGGTTCATGCTTTGTCATTCGTCGTTAATTCGATGGATGTTTAAGTATCGCACTTTGTCATTCGATGTGAGGGTTTAATCTCGTGAGTTATCGTAAATGGTGTATTAGTTACTAACCTAGTTTGTGTGCATTGTTATTTAAACTAGGTTATCAAGGCTAATCAGTAGGCTGAACTCTGTTCATATTAAATCTGCAATGTGAGTCATTCTCTTTTATCAAATTGCTTTCCAAAACCCTATTTATTTCAAAGTTATAATTACAGGGATTAAGTCTTTGTAATCTCCAATTTACAGCCGGTATGTGGGGTTTTGTATACATTACTTGTTCCTGTCACCATTGGACAACGAGTTAGCCAATGGGTGATCTGACCATAGTCACAGAAACGAGTCAAGTGACAAATACCGTGGGTAGTTGAATGATATCTGGAAACATTGTAATCGCTCTTAATACTGTAAATTATAACAAACATGTCATTTTAGTAAATAGAATGATTCACCAGTATTTCCCGCTGACAAAACTTTTTCAAACATGTTTCAGGTAATCTGTTGTGATCCAAGAAAAAGTGCCGCGAAGCACTACAAGCTTAAGGAAGTGGCTCAATATAAAATAAAGAAACATGTTTTGTAAAAATAATGATTTCTCATTAAAATCATATGATTGTAAACTACCGGGGTTTTATCCCGAGTTGTGAAATAAAATAATCGGGAAATTGCAGTTTTAAAAAGATCCTGAAGAAAACTTCCGCTGTCAATTTAATTAAATAAATACCACGGGATTTCTGTCCCGCGGCTCCTGAAACGGGTCAAACCGGGTCGGGGGCCGTGACAGAAAAAGGTGGTATCAGAGCCACTGATTTAAGCCAATTAAGTATTTAGAAAATACTTAATTTTACTAATTGCCATTCTGTGATTATGTGTTTTATTATTTGAATATTTGTGTACAGTATGGGTAAGCAAAAGCTTTCAAACATCTATCTTAAATTAGATAGGTCATCAAACGAGAAGGGAAGTTCCTCCCAAACAAAACCCTATGCAAATCCTGAAGAGGGAATATTTGTCCGTAAAGCTCATTATGAGGAACCACTTTCTCCTAATAAAAGAAGTTTGATTATTAGGAAAAGTCAGGAGAAATTAAAGAAATCACAACCAAAAGAAAAGAGAGTTAATCGGAAAACCCAAGAACTAGGCAGTAACCCACCATGGGAAGACAAGTTAGATGAAAAATGGGCAGATTTCTATATGCTAGCCACTGTAGCAGTAAATGCAAATCTTTAAATATTCTAACTTACGTTTTAGCACCCTTAGTAAACTACAAGTCAGAAACCTTATCCAGTAAATAAATAAGTTTACAGTAAACTCTGGTGTGATTTAAATTTCAGTTATCTTTGTATTAAATTAGTTACACGGTATGCAATAATATTTAAAGGTTATCTATGAAATTTTGTTATAAAATTTTAACTTAGCATTTTGTGTATTTTGCATATATACTAAACAGCATGAATGACTTGTCTGAAGCCCTTCAAAATCTAAATCTCTATCCGGTGAAAATAGAGGTTTCTAGAGACTTTACAGGTTACATAGCCGATGTAGAAGAACCCACGTAATTTAACGCTCCACCTCCAGAGAAACCCAAGCCTAAGAAAAGGAGAAGATTCGTAGGATGGAGGCGTGTACGCAGGAGGAAACCCGCAATTAGGAAGATTCCTAAAATAGAAAATCCCTTAGACAAAGGAAAAGGGATTGAAGTCGAGGAAGATTCTAGGCAGATGGAAGTATAGTTTGAGGAATATTCTAGGCAGATGGAAAAGGAATTCGGGGAAGATTCTAGGCAAACAAAGAGGGAAGTTGGGGAAAGCTCTAGACAAATTGAGGAATTACCATTTCAGGAGGAATTGGATCGTGCATTAGAGAGCTGTGAAATTCTCAGGCCTATAAATAATAACCTCTACCCTTTTCGTGCTGAAAATCAACTTCCAATAAACTTGGAACCAGCAATCTCAGAACCTATAATCCACACCCAACCTCTAGGAATGGACGAGTGGTGGACGAATGATTGGCAGTTCCAAAACCTTCTCAACCGTCCTTATTCCTTTCTCCCTGAGTTCGACCCAGAACCTATACCAAATCCACCCATGAGCAATGAGAATTTAGCTGAACTCCGCCACTTTGGCGAAGAACTGGTGGATGCAGGAAATAGGATCAGGGAAGTAGGAGAACAGATCTCCTGGAAATACGACGAGAGGGAACGTCGTTACTAAAATACCAAATGACAAGGGATAGTATGGTGTGAGAATGTGAAACTGTGGTTGTAAAATAAATAAGTAGAATATAGCTTGTGAAATAACCTAAAATAAAACTTTGTAAGATAATGGTGTGTATTGATGCATATTATAAAATATAGAAACGGGAATCGAGAAATCGATAATTTTGGCTATATGTGTGTTATGAAATTTGTATGATTGTTTTGTGTAAAATTTTTATTTATTCGATACTAATAAATTATATATTAATTATCAGATGGAAAACGCTAATAATGAACCAGTTAATGAGGTTAATCAATCTGAGCAACCTCCGGAGGATCAATTTCTAAATAGGCAAGATATCGAAAATATCGTTGTTCAGGGAATAGCCAATGCTATTCCAGCAATAGTTGCTGCTGTTAGAAATCCAATCGAACCTCAACAAATCGTTCCTAGCAAACGTATTTCTGAAGATAATTTCAGTAATAGCGTAAACGGAGGCGGTAATCATATTAATCACAATAATGATCCATGGCAGGCTCCGCTCCCTAAGAAAATGAAAGCTGCAACGCCTGGTTGCACTTACAAAGAATTTCTTGCTTGTAAACCATCTGAGTTTGCAGGCAATGAAGGAGCAACTGCTGCACTGCGTTGGTTAGAGAAAACCGAGGCAGTAATTACAATAAGTAAATGCGCCAAGGACGATCAGGTCATGTACGCTTCAAATCTTTTCAAAGAAGGGGCACTAGAATGGTGGAATACAGTACTTCAATCCAAAGGAAAAACTGTGGTTTATGCCATGAACTGGGAAGAATTTAAGAGTCTTGTAGAAAGAAAATTCTGTCCCGAATATGAAAAAGATCAAATGGAGAATAAATTCCTGAACCATCGGATGGTGGATGTAGACTGTCGAGGGTATACTTCGACATTCTTCGAATATGCTAGAGTAGTACCAACACTGGCTTCGCCGGAACCGGTACTCATTTCTCGCTATATTTGGGGATTAATTAGCGAAATCCGCAATATTGTTAAAGCTGCGAGACCTCGCACTATTGACGATGCGGTAGAATTAGCTAACACCCTAACGGATGAGTTGGTACGCACACGAGATGAAAACAGAAAGAAGGAACTGGCTCAGAAAATTACCCAAGGATTTCGTGTGGGTAATAATAGCAATTTCAAAAGAAGAGGAACTGGGCAATCTTCAAACTTGCCGTTCTGCAGGAATTGCAGAAAGAAACATTATGGAAGATGTAATGTGATCTGCAACTTTTGCAAAGCCATAGGACATCGCGAAGAAGATTGCAGAAAGAAAACAAAAGTCTGCTATAACTGTGGAGAAACAGGACATTTTAAACCAGAATGCCCTAAATTGGTCAAACCAGCAGACAACAAAGCCAAGACGGCCGACGGAGCTACTAAAAAGAATATCAGAGCATTCCAGCTGACCACTCAAGAAGCAGAACTCATTCCAGATGTGATAGCTGGTACGTTCCTAGTTCACAATGTGTATACAAAAGTATTATTTGACTCTGGTGCAAACCAAAGTTTTATTAATACTTCATTCTGCCAAGCTCTTAACTTACCTTTAACCAGCATTAGGCAAATTTTTACAGTAGAAACGGCAGATGGGAATTCAGTTAAAATAGATAAGGTTTTGCAACAAGAAAATATAGAACTCTTAGGTCATAAATTCTCTGCAAACCTATTGCCTATGAAATTAGCTGAATTCGATGTTGTGTTAGGAATGGATTGGTTAGTAGCCAACCATGCTCGAATCCTTTGTGATAAAAACTCTATAGAAATTCAGGCACCTACTGGGGAAATAATCACAATTACAGGAGATAAACCACGTAAACCCATGAAGTTCATATCAGTAATGAAAGTTGCTAGTTATGAACGAAAGCAAGGAATAGTATATATGATTTCAGTAATCATTAGTACTAAGAATAAAGAACTTAAGGAGATTCCTATAGTCTCAGAATACCCAGATGTATTCCCATAAGAGTTACCAGGATTACCACCCGATAGGGAAGTAGAATTTAGAATTCATCTAATTCCCGGAACTACACTGATAGCTAAGGCACCTTATCGGTTAGCACCCACAGAAATGTTAGAACTGAAAAAGCAATTAGATGAATTACTAAGTAAAGGTTTCATACAACCTAGTTCATCCCCATGGGGAGCACCAGTGTTGTTTGTAAAGAAGAAGGATGGTTCAATGAGAATGTGTATTGATTATAGAGAATTGAATAAGGTTACAATTAAGAATCGATACCCATTACCTAGGATTGATGATCTATTCGATCAACTTCAAGGAGCTAGATATTTTTCTAAGATAGATTTACGCTCCGGATATCATCAATTGAAGGTACAAGAAGAAGACATACCTAAAACTGCTTTCAGAACTAGGTATGGTCATTACGAGTTTACAGTCATGCCCTTCGGGTTAACGAATGCACCTGCAGCATTCACGGACATGATGAATAGGATCTGTAAACCGTATTTGGATAAATTTGTAATTGTCTTCATCGACGATATACTTATTTATTCCAAAAATCAGGACGAGCATTGTCAACACTTGCATGCACTCTTAACTTTGTTAAGAAAGAAAAGCTTTATGCCAAATTCTCAAAGTGTGAATTTTGGTTACAAGAAGTGCAATTTTTAGGACACATGGTGAATCACGAAGGTATTCATGTAGATCCTGCTAAGATAGAGGCAATTACCAAATGGAAGGTTCCGCAATCCGTAATGGAAATTAGAAGTTTTATAGGGTTAGCTGGATATTATAGACGGTTTATTAAGGATTTTTCCAAGATAGCTGTACCATTAACTAAGCTGACCTGTAAAGCAGTTAAGTTTGAATGGGGACCTAAGCAAGAGGAAGCTTTTAGGGTTTTAAAGCAAAAGTTAACAAATACTCCAATCCTAGCTTTACCAGAAGGGACTAAAGATTTGAAGTATACTGTGATGCTTCAAAATTAGGATTTGGATGTGTGCTAATGCAACGCAAGAAGGTAATTGCGTATGCTTCAAGACAATTGAAAAAGCACGAAGAAAACTATACGACTCATGACTTAGAATTAGGAGCCATACTTTTTGCCCTTAAGATTTGGAGACATTATCTGTACGGAAGTAAATTTACTGTCTATACAGGTCATAAGAGTTTAAGATATATATTTGGGCAAAAAGAATTAAACATGAGGCAAAGGGGATGGATGGAAATCTTAAGTGACTACGACTGTGATATTCAGTATCACGAAGGAAAAGCAAATGTAGTTGCAGATGCCTTAAGTCGTAAGTACCATGAGAAACAACGACGAGTTCGTGCTCTTAGATTAAATCTACAACTAGATTTAATGGAACAATTGAAGAATGTGCAAGCTACAGCAATCAAGGATGATGCTGAAGGAATGAAAGGACAAATAAAAGAATTAGAGCAAGGAGCTGATGGAATTTGGAGATTCCACAAAAGAAGAATTTGGGTACCTAAGGAGGGAGAATTAAGAAATAAGATTTTAGAAGAAGCCCATAAATCTAGGTATACCATGCACCCTGGAAATAATAAAATGTACCAAGATTTAAGAAATAACTTTTGGTGGATAGGAATGGAAAAGGATATAGCTCGATATGTTTCTAAATGTCTTACTTGTTCGCAAGTTAAGGCAGAACACCAGAAACCTTCAGGTCTACTACAACAACTAGAAATGCCAGTATGGAAATGGGAACTCATAATAATGGATTTTGTTACTAAGTTACCCAAAACCAGAAAAGGTAATGATGCGATTTGGGTAATTGTGGATCGACTAACCAAATCAACTCATTTTCTACCCATGAAAGAAACCTTTAGCATGGAAAGATTGGCAAAGTTGTATGTAGACGAAGTTGTATCCTTACATGGAGTTCCACTCTCCATTATATCAGATAGGGATAGTCGTTTCACTTCCCATTTCTGGACTAGTTTCCAAGAAGCAATGGGAACTCGACTAAATTTAAGCACTGCATATCATCCTCAGACCGACGGACAAAGCGAACGAACAATCCAAACTCTGGAAGACATGCTTAGGTCATGTGTAATAGATTTTGGTGGAAACTGGGACGATCACCTACCTTTGATCGAATTCTCCTATAACAATAGTTATCATTCAAGCATTGAAACTGCCCCATTCGAAGCATTGTACGGACGAAAGTGCAGAACTCCAGTTTGTTGGGCAGAAATAGGAGAAAGTCAATTATCAGGACCAGAGATAGTACAAGAAACCACTGACAAGATTACTCGAATCAAGGAAAGACTGAAGACGGCTCGAGATCGTCAGAAGAGTTATGCAGACAATAGAAGAAAGCCGTTGGAGTTTCAAGTTGGAGACAAAGTATTATTAAAAGTATCTCCTTGGAAAGGAGTAGTTCGGTCTGGAAAGAAAGGAAAGCTAAGTCCAAGATACGTAGGACCATTTCCAGTAATCCAACGTATAGGACCAGTTGCTTATCGTTTACAACTACCAGAAGAACTAACTGGAGTACATGATGTATTTCATGTATCCAATCTCAAGAAATGCCTATCAGACGAATCACTGGTAGTACCTCTTCGAGATATAGAGGTAAACGAAAAGTTAAAGTTTGTGGAGAAGCCATTACAAATAGAAGATCGAAAGATCAAATTTCTCAAGCACAAGCGACTAGTTCTAGTCAAAGTCAAGTGGGATTCAAAGAGAGGATCTGAATACACTTGGGAGCTGGAATCAGAGATGAAGCGAAAGTATCCTCATTTATTCCAATAAATCTCGAGGACGAGATTTTTATTAAGGTGGGGAGAATGTAACAACTCTAATCAAAAGTCCTATTTATTATATTATTTTATTTAATAGGAAACCCTAATTAAGAAACCCAAGTGATTCTGAATAAACCCTAAAATTTTCAGAATAATCGGAATCAGGATCAGGGCCCCTAAAACTCAGGGGGGGTAAACCCTATTTGGTAATATCTTAACAGTTTTACGTGTATATTGAATTTTAACGCGAGATCAACTCAGCTGAGCTACCTGGACACGAAGCAAACCTATGGTAGACTAGGGTCTCTCGCGCCACGCGACGCGCACAAGAGGACCCTTCGCGTGGCGCGAGGGGGACGATTTTTCAGATATAAATAGAGGGCAGTGGGACTTGCAATTGTGCGTTCGTTCGACGTAGAAATTCAAAATATACGTTGAGTTATAGTAGAAACAGTCCACAACACACACGATTCACGAACTGCTGCCGCAATACAGGGTAATAACTCGATCGCTGCTACGATTCAATGTCCGATCGATTAAACTATCCAATGGATGTTTAAGTGCTGCCCACATTAGGGTTCATGCTTTGTCATTCATCATTAATTCGATGGATGTTTAAGTATCGCACTTTGTCATTCGATGTGAGGGTTTAATCTCGTGAGTTATCGTAAATGGTGTATTAGTTACTAACCTAGTTTGTGTGCATTGTTATTTAAACTAGGTTATCAAGGCTAATCAGTAGGCTGAACTCTGTTCATATTAAATCTGCAATGTGAGTCATTCTCTTTTATCAAATTGCTTTCCAAAACCCTATTTATTTCAAAGTTATAATTACAGGGATTAAGTCTTTGTAATCTCCAATTTACAGCCGGTATGTGGGGTTTTGTATACAGTACTTGTTCCCGTCACCATTGGACAACGAGTTAGCCAATGGGTGATCTGACCATAGTCACAGAAACGAGTCGAGTGACAAATACCGTGGGTAGTTGGTTGATATCTGGAAACATTGTAATCGCTCTTAATACTGTAAATTATAACAAACGTGTCATTTTAGTAAATAGAATGATTCACCAGTATTTCCCGCTGACAAAACTTTTTCAAACATGTTTCAGGTAATCTGTTGTGATCCAAGAAAAAGTGCCGCGAAGCACTACAAGCTTAAGGAAGTGGCTCAATATAAAATAAAGAAACATGTTTTGTAAAAATAAGGATTTCTCATTGAAATCATATGATTGTAAATTACCGGGGTTTTATCCCGAGTTGTGAAATAAAAGAATTGGGAAATTGCAGTTTTAAAAAGATCCTGAAGAAAACTTCCGCTGTCAATTTAATTAAATAAATACCACGGGATTTCTGTCCCGCGGCTCCTGAAACGGGTCAAACCGGGTCGAGGGCCGTGACACTATGTCAGTTTCGTATTCGGTGTCATGTTACGTTCCGTGTCTTACCATACACAGTAGTAGACTCTATGATTCTCATGCGCCTATCACTACAATCCCTTGTGCACCCGCGATTATTTTGATCGTCACATGATCCGCATAGCTTGTACTAGTTGTGTATGAATCGGGGTATACATAAATTTAAAAATAAGAATGTGTGTGTATAAGAATGTAGTACATAAGCAAGTCCATGCTTAAGTATTTATGGGACCAACGTAAGCGAATTCCTCGGATTCCGCTCGCGTACGGGTACGAATGTATGTATCATGAGTAAGAATGAAAGTATGAGCATAAATATAAGTTTAAGTATGATTATTCACGTAAGTATGAGTATAGGCATAAAACATAAGAGTAGTACGAGTATAATACGTATAAGCATAAAACGTATGAATATAAGTGTAGGTACGAATAAGGAAAGTTACGTATAGTGTATGTTGGAGCATAACGAATTTGGGCATATAAAACGTTTGAGAAATTCGAATACGTAAAATGAATGACATAAGCGATTTCGTCGCGTGGTATCTATTAAAACGTGTATGGTGATCCACATGTATAGTTGTTTAAGCGAAATGTTGAGTTTATTGAATCAAAATAGATCGAGTTTGAATTTGGAAGGTAGAATATAGTTTGTAGATGCAGGACAATATAAAGTATTCATTGGTTATGCATAACGTGTTTTGTAACGAATGGAAATGCTACTTTTGTTTTAAAAGAGTTTACGTATGTTGAAGGTTATCGGTCCCCATGAAGTCTTCTTGCCCACATGTTTTGAAATTTGAATGACGGATTAAGCGGTGTAGAAAAGTTTTTGAAAATAATAAGTTCGCTTCATTTGCACCAAAACAAGAAATTTTGAATTTTGGAGGTTCTTGTGAAAACGTCGATCCTTAAAAAAAATTCTAACAAATGATTTGTTAATGTTGAAAATAGTCCTTGGTAAAACGATCATATAACATCTATAAGATCTTATAAGTGTATGAGAAAGGTTGGTTTGATTTCCGATTGAGAATGAAAGTTTTTAGTATGGTGATATAACGTGAGTGTATTTTAGTGATTAAGTCGAATATGAAGTTCATGGGCAAGAGATTCATTGGACCGATTAAATTGATAGGTAGCATTTCATAAGGTTTTGAAATTTGGGTAGTAAAACGTTTTAAGACATGATTAAGAATCTCATACATATGAGTTAAGTGAAAATAGATTGTAGGATAAGAAGTACATTTGATAAAACAATGTATTTTGAAATTGATATAAGTAGGTATGTTGATAAATGATAAATGATCTAGGTATAAAACATGATCGGGTTTGCATAATAAAATATTTGAAGGAAAGTTTTGGTAACGATCACCTAGGTAAGAGAATCACCCCTAACTCGTTGGTGAGGTCGTTTTAAGAAAAGAAGGAGTGGAGCTAATCATCAAGGTAAGGAAATCACTCCTATCTCAATGACATGTCTCCATTTTGGCGTTACGAAGAATGTAAACAAAATTGAGTGACGTTTTGAAATCATGCATATGTATAAATGTATGATAAAGATTTAATATGTTGTGTGTGTGAGAAGAAAATATCGAAGTAAGTTTGAATTTGAAAGATTGCATCGTATAAGATAAATAATAGAAACACATGTTTGATTAAAATTTGGATGGTTCCAAAACGGAACTTTGACTAACCAAAGTGGTCGAAAAGTCTTTCGAATTTGAGGAGCATGCTTTGGCCTAATAGGTGGAATACTCTCGCCGACAAGTCGGTTAACGGTATTTACCCTTCCAGTTACTACATGTCCCAAATCAATCGGAATTTTGAGACTTAGCGGGATTTATGAAAAATCAAGGAGTAGAACTAGTCGACAAGGTGCGGGTTTCACCCCTAACTTGGCGATTTCGTATCCTAAGTGTGGTTTGTACTCGTCGGGTCAAAAATTTAATTTCGACATTTTGACGAGGGTCCACTAGAATTTGAAAATGGAAATTCTCCATCAAGATGAGGATCTCACTCCTAACTTGGTGGCGAATTTCGTGTGAAAAGAATAGGTGGATTGAGAGTCGTTCACCAAATTGTGGGTTTCACGCCTATTTTGGTGAAGTCTTCTCGTTAGTAGGGTGCGAGTGTTGTCAGATTTAAAATAATGAAACGAGCGAACAAGTATAAACACATAAGACGGCATGTCGAGAATAACACATAAAGAGTAGAACAATAAAGCAACTATCAACACATAATAAAGCAAGTATTAACACAAAAGTGACATACATGTTTAAAAGGTCAAAAGAAAATAAATAAGGAGCAAATAAAGTATCATGCAAGTGGTTCAAGCAAAACATAAGAATAAAGCTCTAGAACTATAGACTAGGTAAAAAGCATGGCAATTTTCCTAATTCCCTATAGTTATGGCTCTGATACCAATCTGTCACACCCCAACCGATGGCGGAAACATCGGAGTGAGACGAAATAGATTGCAAGAGACTTCATAACACTATTTGTGACAAGTATTTAAATAATAAATTTCCATTTCATTTCTAAAGAGTCAATTACAAATATTTGAAATAAATACAACATGAGTAACGAAATACAATACAATAAGAATACAAATTTAAAGTGTGTATCTAAGCATCCTACTAGATTCCATGCATCACCAACATCATCGCTAAACCTGCAACATGTTTTAAAAGTTTAGTTCAATACAGAAAGTATTGGCGAGCATACAAGTTTGGTGCGTAGTATATAAGTATAAAAATGATAAGGAACAATCCACATGGCAAACCTAGTTATCAAGATTAACGTATTAAACTGGCATGCGATTTACAAGTCAACCATCTGTTTACGCAAGTATGAATGAATAAACCTAACATGACCTCTCGTTCACGGGTGGTGCGTTACTCCTATGGCGCTATACATGTTAAGTGGAGGCTTGTACGAAGCTAATGACAGGTTCATCACATAAGAATCACCCAGAAAACACGAATCAAGCATAACAAATAGTAAGCGTGTATTGGATTGTTTGTTTATGTATTTGCATAAGAATATGTATAATAAGTGTGTTTTGTATATAAAACATGTTACACCCAAAAGTGCGAAAACGGTAAAATGGGTCAAGTATACTCACAAAATTGCTAAGTCTTCTGATTATCCAAGCGTTGACGAGTGTATGAGGTTGGGAGGATGAACGTATGAGGGTTAAAGTTCTAGGTATGTTTAGAGTCGATATTCGGGATTTAAAAAGGAATATGGAAAGTACATATGCGAAAGTAATCATCTTTAACACATATGATGTTTTAGATGATGTAACCAATACTTTAACAAGTGAACATTAGTTCATTATCAAGGTTGATTACTTAGATAATATTTAGGCTATGTAATACGTTAATATATCAAACAGATCAAGCATGAGGTAGGAGGATGAATCCTCAATTTAGGAACCTCTTAAGTGTCAAAGAATTCATGTAGGAGGTAGGAGGAAAAGTCTTCCATTTAAGCACCTCTAAGTGTTCACCACTACACTTGATGTTATGAACATTCAAGGAGGGTCATGAACTTACAAGTAATAATAGAATATGACTAACTAATCTATGAGAAAACATCAAACAATGTGTGGATTTACAAGTAGGATAGCCCAAGCTAATCCTAAATCACACAACCATCAAGTCTTGAACTTGAACATCACTTGTGGGTTAAACCCTTGAACAAAACAGAAAGTTTGTGAGATTTATATCTCTGATTTTGAATGTCTCAACCTTGTTTTTAAGCCTAACTAACCATAGAAGTGGTTATAAGCATAAGGACATAGGTTTGAGATGAGTTTCTTCAAGTTTAATCAAGTTTATCAATGTTTGAAACAAGAACAGAAAAATCAGTCAACTTTGGAGCCCTTTTGGCGACGTTCCAGGGCCTAGTTCTCTGTGGAAAACCAATGGAAATGAAGCTAAGGTTAATCCAAGCATGTAGGAAAAAGAATCGAGTGAATCGAACAAGAAATGAGGAAGTTATGCTTGTTTTAGTGAAGCAAGGTAATTCTGCTTGAACTCTGATTTCGTAGCTGATTATGGACGATTTTGTGAGAGTTTAGGGAGTGCAAAGAAAGTGAAAAATGCTTGGATAGCACTTGGGTTTTATAGGGGAAGGTTGTGGTTGGGTTAGGTGAGCATTTATGATGTTTAGTTGGGAGTTAGCATTAAAAAAAAGACAACTAACCACAACTTAAATTTTTGGCCAGCTTTGTTACTTTTATTATTATTTTTTTTATATCATTAGTTGGGTATTTTTTGTTTATTAATGTGTTACATGTTGTTTAATATCTATCCAACATGTAACAAGGTCTAAAATGTATAGTATACATGTTTTTAAGTAAGAAAAAGAAGGAAACATGTGACTATGTAGAAATCAAGTATGTATAATATATGTTTAGGTATCAAATAAGTGAAAAATATATATGTTAGTCTTGTAATTGAATAATCAAGCGTTTGTATGTATGGTCGATTTGAAATTAAGAATACACGATCATTGTTTGTGAGTTAAAATTACGTTTATGCGAATCACGAATCATGTATTAAACGAATGTATATTTCATATAGAAGATCAATTTTATTACGATCAAAGTCTCGGTTTTAAAATAATTCGAAATAGGATACGATTACAAGAGAAACAACTTTACGAAAATAGAAATACAAGACACGCTTTCTAAATAAGGGAGGTTACGAAAAAAGCACGGCGTTACATTGATCTAGTTGCATTGCAGCGGCCGATCCAAAACCAGGAAAAAATGAATAGTGATTTTAAAATTATAATAATATATAGTTTTTTTTTAATAATTTTATTATTTAATATTATAATAATATTTATTTTCTTTCATTTTTAACTTTAATCGTTTTTTTAATATCAGGGGTTGGGATAAGCTTGGTGTCAACCGGTATCGAACCAGTACTGGTATCGAAAATGCCGGGACAGTCCTGTTCGGTATCAGTACATGAAGGTAAAAACTGGCACTAATACAGAAAACGCCAAAAGTTGGTGCCGAATTGATATTGGAAATATTTTGGTTCGGGAAATTCAGTGCTGCTACCCGGTACCATTTGCTCATCCCTGATCACGGTTACCGTACGAACAACGGTATCGTACAACTTTTTTTTTGTTGATTTTCTTCAACTTTTAATTTTTTCTTTTTTTAGTTTCAGGGGTAGGGATGAGCTCGGTGCCAACCGATACAGAATCGGTACTGAGACCGAAAATACCGGTTACGGTACCGGTATATGAAGGTAAAAACGATAGTGAACCGGTACCAGGAACGCCAAAAGTCGCTACCGAATTGGTACTTAAGATCTTTCGGTTCGGCAAATTTGGTACCGGTACCCAGAACAATTTGCTCATCTCTTACCACGGGTTTCATACGAACAACATCGTTACCATACAACTTTTTTGGTTGATTTTCTTTCGGTTATCTTTTAGTGTTTTTTTATACATTTTCTTTTTATTCTTGTCAGCAGTTCCGTTCGTAACACGCTCGTAGTGATTTCAAAACACATGTAAACACAAAGTAAATAACAAAAGAAATTCGCCGCAACGTGGCGAACTTCTTTAAACCTAGTGAAATTAAAACCCCTAATTTAAATTCAAATTTAGAGTTTGATTGATTGATAGAGATTCTATGTGGAATTTGTAAGGCTTACAGGGGAGCCAGTGACCAGAAAGCATTTTTTTGGGGCAGCCATTGCTGTTTTGCTATCTTTTAACTGTCTCTTTAATAAATCATTTTGCTGGGATATCTGACTTCCATTTCTTAAAAACTGACTAAACAGGAAAGGGACAGTTAGATCTTTTGTTATTTCATGTATGTGTTTAGGGGTTAGTATTACACAAAAGAAATTAATTTATTTGTAATCTTTAAAAGCAACTAGAATTGATTTCCCGCATTGTGGGGTCTTTTATCTAGTTGCATTGTAGCGGCCGATCCAAAACCAGGAAAAACGTAAAACGAATTTATAACGGAGTTGAACTTATACGAAACGTATTAGAAAGTCGAGGGGGTCAAAACAATTTTGTATAAACTTTCCAAGTGACTCACGTGGCATAAAACGTAGACGAACTCGAACTACCGACACGTATTAGAAAGTTGAGGGGGGTTTGTATAAACATTTTAGAAAGCGAGGGATAAAAGTAACGACTTTGAAACTTGAAGGGAAGGAGAAAACCATTTCATAAAAGACAAAAAAAAACGAAAAATGAAGCAGACATAACTTAACCACCAAACAAAGTTTGATGGACAAATATATGACAATTGAGATATTCAAGGGCTAAATATGTATAATCAAAAGTGATACTGTAGCTAGGGCTATGACTTATTATATTACTAGTCGTTTACCCGCGCGTTACGGCGGGGTTGACGATTTGCAGGGTTATCCTTGTTTTCTGTTAGTTTGTCGATTTTTATGTTTAGGTATGAATGGCTTAAAAGAATTGATAATTAACATGAGTAATAACACCTTTGTTCAAATCCACCTACATGGCTACATCTAACAGCAAGGAACTAAGTCCACTAACCTAATAAAATACAAGGCTTAATAGCAATATGAGAGTAAGAATAACTTTAGCCACTGGGACACCAACATATGCCAAAGGCTTCATAGACCATCGTAGAGCAAACATGAGTTGTTCTGGTGCAGTAGTTGTCAAGCAATGATTCAGACTTCAAAAAAATCTACAACAAAAGTTAAAACAACATTTGTATCATATAAGACATATCAAATAAACAATTTAAGTTAAAACATTACAACATAAGAATTTCAATTCTCTTTTGATATAAGTACATGCGAAAAATTCACCCCATTATGGATGGGTCAATTTGGGTTTTGATCCCAAACTGGTCAAATGGGTTAAATAAAAAAAGTAGCTAAAAGGGGAGCATGCCAAACAAGTTGGAAATCCTCCGGAATCTATTTCTTATGTATTCAATCTCCTAAATCGTTAGTCATAGATTTAGATTACTATTGTAATAATAATATTTTTAAATCAAAAGTAAAGCATTAAAGGTTTATCAAAAAGTAAAAATAAAGTTATAAAAGATGACCCGTTGCAACCGAAACCCATTTTGACCTGTTACCCAACTTTCAACCTCCAGATCCAATTCATATCTATCGATGCATAATCTAGAAATATATTTAGGAGAACTTTAATTCAAGGCAACAAAAGAAATTACAACAAGTGGCATTTCGCCTAACTAAGGTAAATTTTGGTAGAAACTTGAACGGTTAACAAGGTTTCAAGACTTGTAACCAACTTACAGTGAGTTAAAACAATTCTTTATTAATGGTTTTAGAAGCTAAAACAGCCATTACAAAATGTGTCTCAACTGCGCTTTACGTATAAAAAAATTGTGTCTCAATTGCGCTTTACGTATAAATCGCGCCTTATGCCACAGAAAGCAAAGCGCACACCTGCGCCTTGCCTTGCGCCTAAGGCGCGCTTGTTAAAACCAAGAAATCTGGAGAACCGCTTTAACCCTTGTACTTTTTATTATGTAAATCGACTAATGCGCTCTTTAGAAGCTAAAACAGCCACTACAAAATGTGTAAATTGACAGAAAACTTGTATATTAGTAAATGTAGTGAGTCAGCGGCTACTCCCCAAAATACAAACACTTGATCATATATCGTTAATTTTGTGTTTAGATTTTGTTTATAAATTGTTTAGATATATTACATATCTAGAATAAACCAAACTCAAATATGCATCTAAATTCTAGAATTATAAGTCACACGTTGCACAAGAAAAAAGTTACCTCGCCTTCCCATATGAAGTAAACTCCATTCGCGGCCTCTCCCTCTCGAACACCATGTTCTTGGGGATCTTGAAAAGGGGAAATTACAACTAATACATGTGCAATTGTGTAATAGATAAACGATTAGGAACATCAAAATCGTAGACAGATCCTGAAAAATCGAAATATGATGAACTCAAGAATACATGAAATCGGAAAAAAAAAACCCATTTTCGGGTGTTGGTTTTCACCTCGTTGCTGGACATTGCTGGAGAAAGCTTGTTTTAAGCCCTAGATCGCCGGAATCTCAACTTACGAAACCCTTGTTTTCCTGAAATCAAGCATGAGTCGCGCATCTGAACCAACACCTCAACAGCTCCACCATCGCGCCACAGATCTGTCGATTACACCTACGCTAGAGATAATGTTGTTTACTCTAATAATTATAAGCAGTGGCTGATTCAAAGTCAGCCTGACCCGATCTGCTTTAAACTCTACAAAAAAATTACCCATTCAGAATGGGCATGTTTGGACCCATTACCTGACCCGCCCACCCATCTTGACAATACAAGATTAGGGTTATACCTAGTTTCAGAAGGCCGAACAGATGAAGTATCAGGCTCAGCAGGTGTTTCTTCCGTTTGGTTTCCTAGCTGTCTAGACGCAAAAGATCCAGAAAACCCGGGATTCATGCTAGAACTGAAGCTCCCGAAACTCAAGTGCGAGCAATCAGCAGTCTGAACTTGCAGGTGGTTCGGAATCACTACAGAACGGATGTCCTCTTCAGGTTCATCAAACTGTCTTTCTTCTTGTATATTAAGTTGCTGCATGTTTGTACTCACTGAAGATGCTAACGCGTCACCTTCCTCAACTGAACGAGTAAATTGTTTTTTTTTTTTTGTAAACATCAGATATTATTAGCAGTTTACTAAGAGCAAAAAGAAAAGATAACACTAAAGCTACGTTGAACATACCTTTGTTATGCTCAAAAGCTTGATCCTCATGATACAAATCATTATCATGAAGAGATGCACTCCCAGATGTATCCTCATGCGTATTTCTACTTGAAACTACGTTTTCAGTGTGTTCTTCAAAAACATGTTCATCTTCGGCTGGCATCTCTTCTGTACGAGAATTGATGTATTGGTTGCTTCTTTCATAATCCACATTGTCCGACTCAACATGAGGCTTGGGAGCCGCTACAGATTGCACATTAATAGGCTATGGCTGCTCCATAACAGGCCAGTCATCATCATGAGAAACATGATGATCGTTGTGTTCTTCATGCATCTCTAGAGCTTTATAAGAATTGTCCTCCCATGAGTTCAGCTCATAATGTGTTGATGGCGGCTGAGGTGGGACCGGGGTGCTATAAACCTTGTTTTGCGATTTGCCCATTTTCACAATGTCAGCCATTGAATTTTGACCGGGTGCACCCATCCAAGCGGATTGAAACCCAGAAGAGGGTGGTTGTGAAACCGTTGCGGTACTATCAGCTACACCGAAAGTTGATGCTTTATTTTCATAGCTAACAGAACCACTGCAGTCACAAGTAGAATAATTCAAGCCTTCACGAAATGTCAAAAAGAAATAAAACATGATGAAATAAAAACTAATTTTTTGAAACGCTTGACGTACCTGTAAGTTGCAGGGGTTCGATTTGTATTAGTCGACGCAACTCTATAAGATGGTGCAGATGATCTTGTGTAAGAACTTGCACCGTTTTCCCTCTTAGATTTTCCATGTAAACCACCAGATTCTTTGAAAAATGAACAGAATAAAATTAATAATGGTTCAAGTTTCAATAGTATAGCGGAGAAGATTAAGGAGGGGAGATTGAGATGGTTTGGGCATGTGAAGCGGAGGGAAGCGACGGCACCAGTTAGAGTAGTGGAAACTCTTACTGTGGAGGGGAGGAGAGGAAGAGGCAGACCCAAATTGACATGGGTTGAGCAGATTAGGCATGATTTACTAGAGTTGCATCTTTCTGAGGACATGGTCCACGATAGGACTTCGTGGAGGCGTAGAATTAGGGTTAAGGACTTCTAGAGGATATTGCAGTAAGGTCTTAGGTGTTTTTCAGGGATGTAGGCTTTTCCTATTCTTTAAGGGACTTTTCCGGTGATTGCCTTCTTGTGTTTATGCCCTAATGATGTTGTATGCTATTATACATGATTTCCATTGTGTTTACGCCTAAATGATGTTGTATGCCATTATACATGATTCACATTATATTGTGCCACTCTTATCACTTTCTTGGTATGGGCGACTTCTTATTTCTGTATTCTTTCTATATTCTTTGACTTGGTGTGTTGGTTTGCAGTTCGTTTTCGAGCCGATGGTCTCTCTGGAAGCAGCCTCTCTATCCCTATGGATAGAGACAAGGTCTGTCTACATCCCACCCTCCCCAGACCCTATAAATAGCTCTGCTATTTGTGGGATTTACTGGGTATGGTTGTTGTTGTTGTTGTTGTTGTTGTTCAAGTTTCAATAGAAAAAAAATAAATGTTTGATTTTTTCACAAAATGTAATAATCATATACCAGAAAAGCTAAACTGTGATGAACCACCACACCCAGAATAACGATCTGTACCGCTTCTGGCACCGCGGTTTGAAGTGCTACCACCACCACGAGGCCTAGATTTTGTGGTATCCTTAACCTAATGCATAGCAGCAGAAATAAGATACTATTACCACAATTGGCATTATTTCGATTATGGGTTGCAATCTAGAGTCTAAACCAAACGTCCTTAACTTCTTATACACACTTCACATCCAATACAAATATAACACACATAAGAAACCAAAACAGACCATCATGCTTCATGGTTAAAATAGAAAAACAAAGTTAGTTTCTTTAAATACAAAAAAGACCATTATAAAACCCCACAAATTAACATCATTATGTACTTCCAAAATTTAAAAAAAGAAAAGTAAATCCCACAAACTATATCTTTTAACCTAGATTCTTATATCAAAATTTGAAACAACAGTAAAACAAAGCCACTTGAATTTTTATAATATTTCAAATCCGCATAATCAAAACATAAAAACACATAACACATATAACTAATTATATCTCCACACACAAAATCTTTAATTTTTCCCCTAAATCCCCTAAAGAAACAAACTTAAAAATACCCAATATTGTTAAATCGCTGCAGATTAATAGATTATCACCATCATAAAATAAACGAAAAGAAAGGCATCTAAAAACACACATATTAATAATAAACTTATAATAACCTTGAGAAAGAAGACGATTAACGGCTTCGTTAGGGTCCATATTAGACTACCAAAAATTGTTAACAATTCATAAAATTAGGGCAATAACTTCAAGATAGTAATTTTTAAGGCAACCTTGAGCTGATGTTGAAGACAATTAACGGCTTCGTTAGGGTCCATCAGAGGCTACAAATGAAGGAGAAGGGATCAGAACCTGCTATTCATGTATGTTGAGACGGCAAAGCTGAGGTTGTTGATATTTTAAGGCAACTTTGAGCTAATGTTGAACAATCCTCCCACCATTCCTTTGTTAGATACGCTACAGAAAATTAACAACTAGAAATAGATTAATTAATGGAAACAAAAATGAGAATCCCTGTGCAACTTAGTAAAGAGAAGAGGATGACCGACCCTACCAAATTGCCAGAAACAACCACAACAACAACCTTCACGCCGCTGAGACCACATTTCACAAAGAATCTGGAACATCAGGGATTTTATGGAACCCAATCGCTGATCTAATAGGGGAGATGATGTTAGGGTTTTGGGTAGGAAAGAAACTGCATCGCTGGATCTGGTATCTGATAGGCGAGATTATTTTAGGGATTTGGGTAGATATGGAACGCATCGCTGGATCTGACAGAGAAGTGATTTGCCGTATCAGGCGGTTGTCGTCGCAGCCGTCGCCTCCGGCGGTGATTGATCAGAATTCCTTCTAACAATCGTCTCGTTTCCCTCTGGGGTTTTGAATGAGAGGAAAGAATGATAGACTGAATGAGAGAAGAGGGAAGAATGAGAGGAAAGAATGAGAGAGAAGAGAGATTTTAGGGTTTAAATTTTGAACTCATCCCGCTCAAGAATATTGAACTCAGCCCGCCCATTTAATCCGCTGCTTTACGAAATTTATCATTTTTTATTATTTGGTGTTCTTTAGATGGTTGTACAACAAGCTTTAAGAGTTGTAAATGTTGAAAAAGTGGCAAATGATCAAAACTGCTCCTTGGTTATGCTTTTATATATATATTATTTTTTTCAACTACACACGTTTATATATATATATTTATTATTATTACTACGGGTTAAACTGCATTTCCCGCTCGTCGTATTTCCACACGAGCTTCTATCCTATCTCTTTTATCCTCTCTCGTTCATCTATCAACTCCTCATCGTACAGGCGGAGTTCCTGAAAGTTCTCATTACTCATGGGTGGTCGTGGTGCGGGTACTGGGTCAGGGTACAGTGGTAAAGGTTCTCCATACGGGTATGGGTTTTCTAGTATTTCCCGAACATACTGGTCAGCATCCCAATATAGATCTAGAGGGTCAAGGTTGGGATATGGTGCTATAGGGTTTGGTATGGGTTCCTCTTGTGGGTAGAGTTCTCGATAATCCCTATGGTCGTCGTTCCATGGATCATATGCTAGAGGATTGGGTGTTGGGACTCTAGGTATCTCATTAGGATTAAAAGCTGGTATGGGAATTAGTTCTTCTTGGTTAGGTTCTATTTCCATAGGTTGAGTTGGGAATAGTGGTAGTGGGTGTGGTACAATGATTTGGTCTAAGTTTGGGTCAGCGGCAGTGGTAGCTAGTATGTGAAAATTGGCCAATCACCTATTGACTATGTCTTGGGTTTGTGCGTTCATCTCCTTATTTACTACTGCTAAAGCCTTTTGTTGTTGTAACTTCCTCATTCGCTTCCTACGCTCATGTGCTCCCCGACTGAACCATCCTCTCTTTTTCGTAGGGAATGGTTCTTCGGATTGCGCCTTAAATATGAAGATCCCCTATTCTGTATCAGCTGAATACCCCGAAGGAGTAGGCTGGGAGGAAGTTCATTCACTTTTGGGAGAACTAGACAGGTGATGATAGGCGTCAGATGGTCCTTGATCACTCATACTGTAAACTAACAGATTGTCAAATAGGTAACTTTTATTGGAAAAAAAACTTCTTCTTTATTTAGGTAACTTTTATAGCCACTTTTCCAAGCCTTTAGTGCTCTCCAGCTGGCTTCTATTTGGCTTTCACATTTTGTTACCTGAAACGCGTTTAAAACATTTTTGTCAGTGGAAAATACTGGTGAGTAAATCCCAGTTTAATCAAAACAAGTTTTATCATTTTACAGCATTGAGGACAATCCATCAATTACATTTGTTTACATCTACTTTAATTACCACCCACGGTACTGTCAACCCTGACTTGTGGTCATGCTACTACTCACAGTGTAGAAACAAGTTATGTACAGTAGAAACTCTATAAAATAATACACTTGGGACCACCAAAATTTATTAATTAAAAGAGTTATTAATTAATCAGTAAATTAATAATTATTACTTTATATATTAATTAATATTTTATTAATTTATAGTAGAATACTTAGTTTACAAACACCTTTCAAGCTTCCACTTAATTATTGTATACAATGCATGTATATCAAATGAACGGCCCAATTTGAAAGAAACCTTCAATCTCCCACCTTATTATGCTTCTTGTGTTCAATTTATCACTTTATGGACATTAAAAATATTTTCTATATAAATACAAGATCAAAATAGGTTAACACAAACAAATCATACACACAACATGGCTTCCAATCTTAAAGGTGTGAAAAAAACAACAATGACAGACGAGATTCGAAGAGCATTATGCAAGCACAACAAGGATAATCCAAGTCTCACTCAAAAGCAATTGCAAGAATGGGTTCATAGTAACTATGGTTTGCAGGTGAGTCAAGCGACAATATCGAATACAGTTAAGCGGTCTTTAGAGTATCTCTCACTTGCTCCCGAAAGAGGCGATGTTAAGCGACACAAACCGGCAAAATTTCCTGACCTAGAAAAATCTCTCTATGAATGGATTCTTCAATATCAAGAACATGTGAATATGACAGGTGAACTAATCATCGAGAAGGCGAAAAAGTTCATGAAAGATATGTATCCAGTGGATACTCCAGACTTTACTTTTTCTATTGGTTGGCTTGGAAAGTTCAAAGCAAGATATGGAATTAAAAATTTCCGGCGTTTTGGAGAGAGTGGATCTGTTGAAATGGAGGTGGTGAACTTCGATCAACAGATAACATGACTTTTGAGAACTCAGATGAAGGTGGTGAAAGCACTCAAGAACTCCAGAATTTGATCAAAGAGTTGGGTTATCGCAATGCAATGGATGTCGAAGATGTTCTGACTCACCCAGAAGAAAATGTAGTTGCACAGTTGTTGACTGATGAAGAAATTATTGAAAGCGTTATTGGAATTAATAAAGATGATATCGATAAAGAAGATGATGAAAGTTCTACAATGGAGCCCCCTTCGCGAAACGAAGCTATTAAAGCGGCAATCACATTGAACAATTTCTTGTTGAGCTATGAGAAAACAACACCAGAAGTTCTTACCATGCTAAGAAAAATTAGAGACGAGATTCAAGGGGAAATTGATTTCAACAAAAAAACAAAAGACAATTGAGTCATTTTTCAAGAAACCTTCATAAATCATTCATGTAATATGCTATATATAAGGAATTATTAATTTATATTTTATATGGGGTCTAAAGAAATTATCAAAAATGTATTATCTTATAATTTTAGCGAATTATTAATTTAGCACCCTATCCCCGAGTCGGGACCGGCAAAAAATATTATCTTAGAGAGTTTATTAAATAATCGAGTATTAATTTACCGAGTTTCTACTGTATACAAAACCCCAACATACCGACGATAATTGTAGATTTACAAATACTCAATCACTGTGAATTGTAATTTAAATAATTGAGGTTTTGCAAAAACAGTTTACAAAAGAGGAATTACTCACATTGCTAATTTAGGTATTTCCTTGTAACTTCTTGGTTATAATCTATTAAATTAAACAATGCACACGGGTTAGTATAATAACCCAATTTACAATAGCTATACCCTCCCCGAGACAGAACTCCAACGACTGAGTCAGGCAGAGCCTTGACATGCATTACGAAGCACTAGATCGATCGGGCAGCGTATCTAATACGTAACCTGGGGTTATGATACTTACATTGAGGCGGAGCTTCGCTATTTTAGTGGGTAAATACCTAAAAATTATTATTACTATTCAGAATTTAGAGAGAGAGATCGATTGTGAACGATTTGGCAAATGAAGCCGATGGCCTCTATTTATAGGGTCTGGTCGACAATTCCTCGCGCCCCACGAAAGATGAAGACAATGTCTTCGCGCCCCGCAAGCTAGGCTGGCTAGGGCCTAGCCTTCGCCAGTCACGAGTTAGCTTTGACACGAGTGGGACACGTGGCAGCACCGGGTTAAGCCTGGTGGCCAAGCTGTCGCGCCCCGCGACAGAATTAATCAAGAGGGTCGCGGCCCGGTAGCGCCCTATAAACTTTGTTTTATTTGATTTTTTTGTAAAATTAAGGTATTTGGGAACCACTTTTCGTATACATGGTGTATTTTAGGACGTATAGGACATGTATAAGGGTTTTGGGAGAGTTGTTATAGTTAGGGTGTGACACTTACCAAAAAAAACATGAGAGAAAAATATAATAATAAACGAAGGTCAACACAGAAAAGCAAAAATTTAGAAAAACTATGTAACAAGCATAAATAAAACCAAACTCTACGTAAAAAAATAAAAATAAATAAATAATCTAAGTATTTAGTGCATTAAAAATATTAGAAGAAATAAGACATGGATCTTCACACAAACCCTGTCATATTTTGTCAAAATGTAAGAAAAAACATTGATATGATTATGTGTAAAACTTTTTTTTTTGAAGTTAATACGTTTCCAAAATGTAACAAGTTTACATCTATGTGTAACTAGACATGTATCATAGTGTTATTGTTATTATACAATGTACATCAAAGGGTTCTAATTTATTTTATGCTTCAAATGGTGAATCTAAGAAAAATAGGGGTATAGAATAATTACAATAGGAGTTGATGCTAATTTGATTTAATTGACATGGAAATATAAATATGTAGGTGAGAAAGTAAGTTGCAACTTGCATCAAACCAATTACCCAAACTACCCTTTGTACTTTTCTTGATTTAATTAGTCTTTTCATGCTTGATATTTTATTTTGCTTAATCCTGCTCACAAACTTAATTTGAATCAATGGTTGAGATTATTTCATATGGTTGTCATTTCTAAATATAGTACTCATTTTACCATTTTCCTTAAATATATATTAGTTAATGTAACATAGTATTATACAATGTAAAGCAAGGAGTTCTAATATTTTTATTTCTTTATATGGGTCAAGAATAGGACACGGCCTTGATCCATCAGTTGGTAGATGTGGTGTATCTCTTCGAAAGACTATTTTTTGTAATGGATCAGGAGGGTATGTTTTCTTTTTTTTACACCGTTTAGCTTCTCTTTTCTGTTGTTTGGGACTGTTATCAATAGGTCTGCAAACAATCTGAACGAACACAAACAAGACCTTGTTCGCATTAGGGTTAATTTCTATCAAGAAATGACCTGTTTGGGATGGATCAAACACCCGTTTTCAAACATGACAGTCGGTTAGCACGGACGAACTACGTCTATCCGCACAAATGGACGATCGTCTACGTATACTGTTTTGATTTTCATTTCTGTTCCCACATCTATTTATCATTGCTTAACCGTTTTATCCACTGATTCAAATAAATTAAACAACTACTTCACCATTTCAATCAAACCAGTTTAAAACTAAAACTTTACGCAACTTTAACAGTCGGTTCGTACGGACGGATTATGTCCATCCGCATGAACGGACATTTTATCTAAAATGAATCGTTTTACCCCCTATTTTAATATCAGCTACTACACCCGACCATTTTATTTACTGTTTTGAATTAATTACCTTATTGTTTACGACCAAATCAGTTTGTACCGAACATTAACAGTCAGATCCGTTTTTAGCCAAAACCCCGATCCGCACGATTGGCACCTGTTACGCGTTTTATCTTGTATAATCTAACCGACACTCTCTACCCATTTCAGTGTAATGTCGGTGCTCGAAACTTCATCAACTCCGCTCGCGGTTTAGTGTTTACCTTACGCAAAACTGTGCGTATACTCGATCCTATTTTCATTTTAATCACTTTGGGTGCAACATGTACAATATACAAAAACACGCAACACTATGATACTTGTTTATTCAAATCACACTCTATCCACATTTAAACATGAAAACATGTTATACTTGTTAATCTCATATGCTCTGTATACATTGTGTCTATATGCTCATTAACTTCGCAAGCCTACCTTAACAATTATAGCGCTATAGGATTAACGCACCACCTGTATTCTTGAGGTATTGTTAAGTAAAACACATTACACCCTCTTCGTCTCGATGATGTTGGGTAATCACGATTGCATTAGAAACTTTGGTTTGACATATAGTTTACACCCGTTCAGCATATTAGTAACTTGTATACATTATTCATGTTGAATATGAGCACGTTAAAACATTTTATATTATGTTATGTATTCAAACTTATATACTCGCCAACATATTTGTTGATCATTATTTTAATACATTTTGTAGGTTGAGAGATGATGCTATTGAAGAAACAAGTTTAAGGTGGACTTAGAAACACACCTAGTTAATAAACAATGTTTGAAAATTGTTCCATGTTTGATCATGTTTGGCTTGATTTGAACAATGTATTCACTTTAGTCTTTTATGAAATATTGATTAATCATATATTGTCACAATTAGTGTTATGATGCTATGAACAATCATGTTTTCGTCTCACTCCGATGTTTCCGCCATCGGTTAAGGTGTGACACTTACCAAAAAAACATGAGAGAAAAATATAATAATAAACGAAGGTCAACACAAAAAAGCAAAAATTTAGAAAAACTATGTAACAAGCATAAATAAAACCAAACTCTACGTAAAAAAATAAAAATAAATAAATAATCCAAGTATTTAGTGCATTAAAAAGATTAGAAGAATCAGGACACGGATCTTCACACAAACCCTGTCATATTTTGTCAAAATGTAAGAAAAAGCATTGATATGATTATGTATAAAACTTTTTCTTTGAATTTAACAGGTTTCCAAAATGTAACAAGTTTACATCTATGTGTAGTTAGGCATGTATCATAGTGTTATTATTATTATTATACAATGTATATCAAAGGGTTCTAACTTATTTTATGCTCCAAATGGTGAATCTAAGAAAAATAGGGGCATAGAATAATTACAATAGGAGTTGATGCTAATTTGATTTAATTGACATGGAAATATAAATATGTAGGTGAGAAAGTAAGTTGCAACTTGCATCAAACCAATTACCCAAACTACCCTTTGTACTTTTCTTGATTTATTTAGTCTTTTTATGCTTGATATTTTATTATGCTTAATCCTGCTCACAAACTTAATTTGAATCAATGGTTCATATGGTTGTCATTTCTAAATATAGTACTCATTTTACCATTTTCCTTAAATATATATTAGTTAATGTACCATAGTATTATACAATGTAAAGCAAGGAGTTCTAATATTTTTATTACTTTATATGGGTCAAGAATAGGACAAGGCCTTGATCCATCAATTGGCAGCTGTGGTGTATCTTTTCAAAAGACTGTTTTTTGTAATGGATCAGGAGGGTATGTTTTCTTTTTTTTACTTCGTTTAGCTGCTCTTTTCTAGTTGTTTGGGACTGTTATCAGTAGGTCTGCAAACAATCTGAACGAACACGAACAAGACCTTGTTCGTGTTCGTTTGTTAAGAAATATATGTGTTCACAAACTGTTCATCAACACTTATCGAATGAGATTTTATGTTTGCGTTCGATTGTTAAGGGAATGTACTTGTTCTTGTTCATTTGCGTTTGTTTATTAACTTTAGGCAATGGACAAAAATGTTGATGAACAGAAATGAGCACAAACTAATGACCATGAACATAAATGGAAACAAATGAACACAAACAAACATTTGAGAAAAAAATATTTAATACACTGACACTTATTAGATATTTTATTTGCGGAGTTCTGAAGTATTTAAATAAAATATAAAAACTAAAAAGACTAACGAACTATCGAACACAAACGAACATGCTACCGATTGTTCACGAACATAAATGAAAGAACGTGGCCTATGTTCGTATTTGTTCATTTAACTAAACGAACATAATTTCATGTTTGTGTTCGTTTGTTTAATAAATAAACGAAAACAAACGAACTTCCCGCTGAACGGTTCACGAATTCTTCGCCGAACATTTGGTTCGTTTGCAGCCCTAGTTATCAGCGCCTAGTTGGTGCCTTTGTTTCTAATATATTGTCTTTGTTGCTGGCCAAAAAATAGAGGTATAGAATAATTACATTGGGTGTTGATGCAAATTTGATTTGATTGACAATGAAATATACATGGTGAGAAAGTTACTTGCAACTTGCAAAGAAAATGGTTGTAATAGATTGACATGTGGCAATAACTGGTTTGACTAAATGTCAAGTAGTCAAAGTTTGTTTTGATTTATTATGATGTATAGATGGGATACCTTGTTATTATGTTAGATTAAAAAAATTGTAACAAAAAACGAAATAGTAAAGTTGTTAATGGTTACATCTACATGTTATGCATATTAAACTTCTGTGCAAACTGTAATTATAATTCACATTTTGAACGCAATGTTATGCATGATTCTTGGTTTCACGATACACATTGATGCTTGATACTTGAAAAACCGATTAAAACATATAAAATAATCAAACTTAAAACTCAAAACACTTGAAAAAAGTAGATTCGCATGAACCTACCGATACGCACCAAACGTGCATCCGCACGAAAAATCAGGAAACCCTGATTTCACCCGAAGCCTATAAATTGGCACACTACTCCACTCCACAATTCGCCCACTTTCTTGCAAACACTCTCAAGCTTTCCTTGACGATCAGAACCTGCTGTAAGGGTCTTTCTTTGATTTTCAATTACATTTCATTGAATTGTCTTGCATTTTTATCATAAATTCTTCAACTTTTCATAAAACCCTCTTGATTCAACCTATCTCGAGGTTGGTTTCCACCAGTTTGCTTGGACAAACTGCTGTGGAGCATCACACAAATGAGACTGAATCAAGATTGATAAAAATCCAAATATTTTACACCTTATTCATAACTTTCTTTTTGATTGTTGCACGATCTTGATGGAATCTGGAACCCATCAGACCCTCAACTCATTTCATAGTTAAGGGTTTGCATTAGGGTTAATTTCTATCAAGAAATGACCTGTTTTGGATGGATCAAACACCCATTTTGAAACATGACAATCGGTTCGCACGGACGGACTACGTCCATCCGCACAAACAGACGATCGTCTACGTATACTATTTTGATTTTCATTTCTGTTCTCACATCTGTTTATCATTGCTTAACTGTTTTATCCACTAATTTAAATAAATTAAACAACTACTTCACCATTTCAATCAAATCAGTTTAAAACTAAAACTTTACGCAACTTTAACAGTCGGTTCGTACGGACGGACTATGTCCATCCGCACGAACGGACATTTTATCTAAAATGAATCATTTTACCCTCTGTGTTAATATCAGCTACTACACCTGACCATTTAATTTACTGTTTTGAATTATTTACCTTATTTTTTACGACCAAATCAGTTTGTACCGAACACTAACAGTCAGATCCGTTTTTAGCCAAAACCCCGATCCGCATGAATGGCACCTGTTACGCGTTTTATCTCGTACAATCTAACCGACACTCTCTACCCATTTCAGTGTAATCTCGGTTCTCGAAACTTCATCAACTCCGCTCGCGTTTAGTGTTTACCTTACGCAAAACTGTGCGTATACTCGATCCTATTTTCATTTTAATCACTTTGGGTGCAATATGTACAATATACAAAAACACGCAACACTATGATACTTGTTTATTCAAATCACACTCTATCCACATTTAAACATGAAAACATGTTATACTTGTTAATCTCATATGCTCTGTATACATTGTGTCTATATGCTCATTAACTTCGCAAGCCTACCTTAACAATTATAGTTCTATAGGATTAACGCACCACCTGTATTCTTGAGGTATTGTTAAGTAAAACACATTACACCCTCTTCGTCTTGACGATGTTGGGTAATCACGATTGCGTTGGAAACTTTGGTTTGACATATAGTTTACACCCGTTCAGCATATTAGTAACTTGTATACATTATTCATGTTGGATATGAGCACGTTAAAACATTTTATATTATGCTATGTATTCAAACTTTAATACTCGCCAACATATTTGTTAATCATTATTTTAATACATGTTGCATGTTGAGAGATGATGCTATTCAAGAAACAAGTTTAGGGTGGACTTAGAAACACACCTAGTTAATAAATAATGTTTGAAAATTGTTCCATGTTTGATCATATTTGGTTTGATTTGAACAATGTATTCACTTTAGTCTTTTATAAAATATTGATTAATCATATATTGTCACAATTAGTGTTATGATGCTATGAACAATCATGTTTCGTCTCACTCTGATGTTTCCGCCATCGGTTTGGGTGTGACACTTGTCACACCCTGACTTTTGCGGAAGCGTGATTTGGTGTGACTTGCTTAATATCATTGCATTCAACCATAACAACCAACTATATGATAAATCCAAGATGTTCATCCATTGATTAAGTTTTGAAACATTACAACAACATTGATTTAACCCCAAGAAAACAGACTTCGTATTTAGAATACAACACCAACAGGTTCTAAGTTTCATAAAGACTTTTCAAAGACACTAATGATAGCCAAGCTTCGAAGCATGTATCCTATCCAGGATAGGATACACACTCTAAACCATTCGACACCGGATGACATCTTTTATTCCAGACAACACTTGAAACTTTAACGCCCGCCAGATCCATACTTAGTTTCCTGAAATACATGTAGTTTGAAAACATCAACAAAAGTTAAGTGGGTTCATGTGTGTGTTTGTGAATAAACCTTTGAAACCTTTATAAGTATGTTTGTATGTAATTGAAATCCCGGTATGAAAGCAACAAGGAAACAGATCAATTAATGTGTAGCTAATACATTAATATTTGTGACATGATGCAGGAAAGCTCAAACCTAGCAGACTTGTCTCCGGCAATAAGACATACTCACCACATGGTCCACTCGACGGACTCATGGGTGGGGCTCGCTACACCCAAATAGATCTATCACTCATGTCTCTCGGTCCTACAAAGAGGATTAATGGCCTTAAGCGTCATACCCACCACTCACATGATCTAGCAGTACCCTTCCTTAGCTAACCATACCATGTATAAATGTTTGTAACATGTACTTCACCCCCGAAGTTATAAATCCGAAAACAGTTAAAGAGAAAAGGGGGAAACATGAACTCACTGGTTTGCGTTCTTCGAATCCGCCTGTAACTCAAAGTTTCCTCTGGTGTACACGACTACCTACAACGTACTATGGTCTATTAGACGAGCGGGTCATGCCTTGACTTAGTATTAATTAGTGCCTTTGAGTTACGTTTCCAAGTGTCTTCATTATTATTCCAAGTTATATAATTATTTGTTAAAATAATAAATATTTTAACTTAAATTATATTTATTAATTTTTTGGAATAATAGTTAAAACAATATATATTTAACTTGATACTTCTCAAGTATTTATACTTGTATTTCCTTCCCAAGGATGAGTGTACTTGTATTCGTATTCTTATGCTTGTATATTTTTGCCATGTATTGGGGTCGTATTCCGGTGCGTATTTATACGTATGAAAACACGTATTTCTTGTAATTATTAAGTATTATTATACTTAATGTTACATCAACTTTTTCGGAATAATAACTTTAATATAAATACATCAATATATATTTCCAAAATATATATTTTAAGAAGTATTACTTAGAAAAATTATTTATAATTTTTCATTTGGCAAAAATATTTATAAACCTCATACAAGTCTCAAAAATTAATATATTTCCAAGTCCAACTTAGGAAAATATGTATAAACCCATTTTTCATCCGAAAATAATATACTTCAAGTTTATTAAAGAAAATACACTTTCTCCCAAAAACAATGTATTTGATGTTTGTTTGAGAATATATATATTTTCTTTCAAAAATACTATATCTTCTAATAATTCCAAGAAAAATATAGATTTTACTTGCCCAAAATTAATACATTTCCTTCTTGTCAAAATTATGAAATATTTTGTAGTAATCATGAAAATCCCATTTTCATTCCCTTGATGTCCAAAATATTATTTACAAAAATATGCATATGAATATTATTTCCGGAATATTTTGTGAGTTATATTCCTTGGTTCGGTTTCAACAATCATTTTGTCTATAACTTGTATCTTCATATCCTTGAAATTTTGGTAATATTTTGGATTGTAATTCTTGGTATTTTGATGAGTTATATTATTTCAAATCCTAAAATAATATAACTAATGCACAAAGTATACAAATAATCACACACATGGTGTCATCTAAATATATATTTCTTAAATACATATTTAGTCACTTTTATCTATAAAAACCAACCTCCAATAATTATAGCTTTTGTAGCAAAAATTATGGCAAAGTTTATGTAACAATTTATTGTTGAAAATACACTTGTAAGTGCATGTTTATAAATATTTTTCTAAGTGTTTAGATTTTTAGAAAATTTTGTCGTAGTTTCCCCTAAAAACGGAGGTTCCCATGCTTTCAAGCATATCATTTTCTTTTGTAAAAATCAACACAATCAATCCATACTCAACATTAACCAATCTAGACTTACTAATCTTGCCAAAATCAAGTAATAATCTACTACTTCATGAACTTGAATCTTTGTAAAAATTAGTAGGAACTTACTAGTGTTCTTAGTAAGCCTTGTTACCTTCTAAAGTGTGATTAGTTCTTTAAAAACTTCATTTTTAAAGATGTTAGATGTTTACAACTTCTTGTCACATTTTCTAAAAATGTTTCTTTATGAAATTTTCTTGTTTTTTTTTTTTGAACGGCTAATTTGGATCACTGACGGACCACTGGAGTATCATCGTGCCACCAGCAGAACCACCCGATCATATCCATCCCCATTAGGCATAATGCCTATACACCAATTCAGGAGGAAACCCAATAAATATGGGAAAACCCCCTTTGTGGGAATCGAACCCAAGACCTATAGGTCCCAAAGTCTTGTCCCACCTCCAGAATGCCACTACCCAAGTGTTTCTACACTTGTTTAACCACCAAAAATATAGTTTGTTTATGTAAGAACCAAGTTTTAACAAAACTTATATTTTTAACTCGGTTTCTTTAGAAATCATCCATAAAATTTCTAGATCTACAAGTATCACAACTTACTTTGATCATCATTTTACAAGAAAAACAATTTATACTTCAAGTTCATGATTTACATAAGGATGATCTATTGATTTCTTAACATAATCATCCTCTCATCTTGCTAAATCATGTTTTTAATCATGATCTAGCAAGATCATATGATGATCTACATCATTTACACAAGCAAACAACAATCATCAAGTATAACAACACATAAATAACATGATTTCTTATAATTTTAAGCTTATGTTCATGTTTTATCTTCTTGTTTCTTAGTGTTCTTCAAGATTAACATTATGTAACCTCTTTTAACCACTAAAAATAGAAGTAAAATAGCAAGATCAAGGTTCTTACCACTAGCACAAGGCTAGGGATGATCAAGAGGATAAGTGAAGTGGATAAAACCAAATGGTGAAGGTCCTTAAGTTTCCGAAAGCTCCAAGCTTCCTAATACACCTTCTTACACCCTTATTTGTATGTAGAATAGATGGAACTTGAATGAAAAATGGAGGTTATGTGGGTGTGGGTATGGTCGTACGTTTAGAAGAGAGGAAGGAGAAGAATATGGTGAATGTTGTGAAGGAAATGAATGCCATGCCCTAAAGGTTAACTCTTATATTCTTCCACCACAAAGTATCCAATGTGTAATATGTTTGGTAAAGTATAGGCAAGTTCCAACATAATCTCTTATTATAATCAAACAAAATCAAAGGTGGGCCACACCCTATGTGGCCGTAGGTGGGGGGGGGGGGTCTAGAGTTAGGATGTAATGGATAGTTAGTGTTATAGTTGAAATCCAAGTGTATTAGTTAGGTATTTAGTTAGTTGATAGTTATATAGTGTGTTAGGATGTTCGGGGACCATAACTAGCTTGGTAATGTTAAAACAATGCTTCTAGTATAAATTTGGTGTTTCGGGTAGTGTCCGGTTGTTCGGTTCGTTACTGTTCGTTAAAGTGCTAAACTTCGCAGTTTAGTGTGCTTTATGTTGCTTTTTATGACAGTTTCAATTCCCGACACTTAGGAAAGTATTCAGGACCATTTAAGCATATTTCTGCCCGATATAAATGTGTTTAAATGCTGAATTAGCTGATTTTCTACAGAATTCTGCAGTTTATGCAAGTTTTAGGCACTTTTCGGCACTTAAACTATCGCTAGGAAGGCAGTTTTGTGATCCTTACTTTCCTACACACTATACTAGTGTAATACTTGGTTTCTAGCTCATTCTGTGTCTCAATACAATGTCTGTCTATCTACTGAACTCTGTCAGCATTTTTCTGATTTGCCGGATAACTGTGCTTACTGTGTTTCGTGCATCTTTTGAGTCAATAAAGTTCTCACGCAATAATGACATGACTTTAAGAAATATATGATGCACATGTATGTATATGGTAATAATCAGAAGCAATTCAAGTAAATAAATTGTAGTTTAGCACAGTCATTAAGCACTAATCATTATTTAATAATTGTACGGATGTATGCAAATTTGACTGTTGTCACATTCTCCCCCTGTTAAGAAAAATTCGTCCTTGAAATTTATACTACCTTAACTCCTTAGGGTTACATCATGCGTGTATGGATATAAATAATACTGAGGTAGGTAACCACCAAAACCGAATCAAACTTATTCGAATCAGGTGAATCCAAGGACATATTACAAAAAGAACCCAATGGTTAAAAGGTATGTGTCCTAGAATTTGATGTCAAAGGACACGAGATGTATAGATGTATGATCTAGTGTAACTTATTCCACAGGGGTTCAATAATAGAGGGGTCTTGGCCAACAGAACTCTGAGCGATCGTTCACAATAGGCAAATGAGTTTTCAGAAACAATAGTATCCGCTAGATGAACTCAAAACCAACAACTCAAATGTGGTAGTAACATGAAAATGATCTGTCAACTTTCGAACAAATACATGGATAAAATAGTGTGTTGACATTATTGGATTGTGAGGATACACCGAATGAAATACAACCGAATCTGGTGTACCATGGTCTCAATACATAGTTGCATTAAGAGTGTTTAAATGATGAGTCAAACAAAAGTATGTGTCATTTCGTATGAAACGGTTAACCATGATTAGCACAAGCTTCAAGTTTATACCGACACCACAAAGTGTCGTAGTGACATGATCCAATAATAGCGGTGACCGAACGAGTTCACCGTGTTTAAAATCAAGTGAAAGTGTACTGGAACAACTCTGAAATTGGATTTAAACAACGTCATAGGGTTTTCAATCGAATATGAACATCAAAGAACTTACTGTTTTCGATCGAAGAAGAAAAAGTAATAAATACTGCAAGACATTCGGTCGATAAAGAAAGAACCGTTAGGAGGTACATTGGAATATATAAAATGAGTTTATGTACCATTGTCTTAACACACAACATTGTTGAGACTGCTTTAATTGTGATAAATAAAACGGATTTAGAGCAAGCCAATAAGTAAACAATTAAATCCGTGTATGAGGTGCGTAACGAAATTAGCGCAAGCTTTAATTTTGTGAAAGCATCACCACAAGGTGTCGAAACCAACAAACAATTTAGTGGAGTCGTAGACCGAGCAAGTCTACTACGACTCGAAACAAAAGAACTTTGGCAAAAATAAATTTGAATATGATGCTCTCAATACATCATATGGCATCTTGAATTGAATATGCGAAATGGACAAATTCAAGCAATTGAACTTGGTTTTAGCGCAATCTGACAATAAACGTATGTATCGACAAGGGAATCTTGGCATGGTTACAAAGATAAACCATGAATGTAACTTGAAAGAAAAGAAGTTTCAAGAAAGTGTGTTGACTTGATAGCAAAGGAGCCAACAATTACAATAATGTCGGTCATCCGAATCACAAATCAAAAATTAGCTTTAGCAAATAATATTTGAACTTTGATGAAGCGTTTATCCGAAACGAAACCACATGTATACAAATGGTGCATGCATAACATATGACTTTCCAAGAAATGAAACAATGAGTATTTACTAAAATGAAGAAATGATCAAATGCCGAAGCAAGTTAGTGTTCGCTCTAGCGAAGAAAATTAACGCGATGCAACTACCATTAGGAGGAGTAGAGATGCAAACATCTACTCGCTAGAAGTAAAAGTGGAAATTTCAATATAAGAAGCTTGAGTGCTTTATCTGCTTGGTTAACCGAAATAGCATATATGTCAGAATAATGGGGTTTGCTTGAGTTAACATATGTGGTTCCTAAGTGACAACCTTTAACGAGTTTTGACCTAAGTTCCCAAAGGTCTTAAGTACATGCTTTCTAGGTTCTCAAAGTTTCGTATTCTGTGTAAAACTGCTTTGTGCATCGTGTAGGAAGCACAATTTTAGTGTATGTTTGAAAACAAATTGTTGGCTCACTGTACTTTGGTATGCTTTTATCCTGAATTCACAGCTAGTGATACCCAATCAACGATTAGTCTTAGAATAGTAGTGGGATCCTCACAGTTAGTTAAATAAATAATTCGTTAATCCTCAGCAAGAGTTACCGACTCTTGTTGGTTAGCTCGTTCGACTCCTGGTAGTTGATGCTCATTTGAAAACCATCGTCCTTCTTCTTGACGAACAATACTGAAACTCCTTAGGGCAAAAATCTTGCCTTATAAATCCCCTAACTGGAAACTTCTGAAGCTGCGTTGGCAAATCTTGTATCTCAGGAAGTGCAAGTCGATAGGGTGTCTTAGCTACAGGCGCAATGCATGGAACCTAGTTAATGTGGAACTCAACTTGTCGTTGAGGAGGTAATCCTGACAAGTCTTCGGGGAAGACTTCAGGATACTCCCTTATCATAGGGATATCTTCGAGCTTAGGTTCTTCGGCTTCCTTGTCCACGACATGAGCCAAGAAGGCAACACATCCTTTGTGCGAAAACTTCCGTGTCTTCAACGACTGATAATCCGTAGGGGTGTATCTTGCGTCATGAATCACGATCTTTTCTCCGTTCCCCATCGGGATGCGGATAACAATCTCCGCTCGATTGCCCGACAACCAATCCATCCCAATTTTCCACGTCGAAGCTTCCCCTTAACTAGTTCTATCTAGTACGGGTTATCTAATTTACTTGCTACTAAACCAAGTATACTCTTAAACTCTAGAGATGCGAAGCTAAAATTGGCAACAGTATCTAGTAGCACAGATGCATAACGTTGACTAATATGGGACGTACCGATGACCACGTTTGGATCCTGGCGTGCTTCCCTAGCTCCGCTATTGAGCTTTCATCCTTGTGCCTGATTGTTTTTAGGGAAATATTTTCTGAAATGCTTTTTGTTTCCACAGTTAAAACAACCTTGAGCACGTTTTTGTTTGTCACTCGTTCTGCTTTGATAGTCGTCGTTGTTTCCTCCGTGATTCTCGCTACCATCTTGGCCTCCATTTCTACGTTCAGTACCTTGCCTACAAGTCTCCTTGGGATGCCCCCTCTTGCCACAGTTATCACATTTTCCATATTTACATCGCCCGACATGATATCGTAGACAATTGTCGCACTTAGGTAGGATACCCATGTACTCTTTTCCCTTTTTGGCCCTGTTCTTGCTATTCACCCGAGTACCCTTCTTGAAGTTTGTGAACTTTCTCTTGTTGTCTCCAGATGGATCTACAGGAGTCTCCTTTTTCTTTTCCGAAGTGGAAAATTTTCCTAGTCTAACCTCTTCTTAAGTGAGCGCCACACTTAAGTCGATAGCATCGGTGATCGTTGGAGGTTTAGATGTTGTCACCAGGCTTAGAATCTGAGGTGCCAATCCCTCGATGAAGCGTTCGATCCTCTTAAACTCTGGTTCCACCAGATATGGAACAACTTGCGATAAATTATGAAATCTCTGCACATACTCGGCTATCTTTGGACCTTCCATTTTCAAGTTCCAAAGTTCAGTCTCCAACTTCTGGACTTCTGCCCTAGAGAAATATCTCTTACGCATCAGTTCTTTCAGTTCGTCCCACGTCAAAGCATACGCAACAGTCTCGCCCAACATCTGAACCTGAAGGTTCCACCATGACAGAGCCCCATCTAGAAACAGTCCAGCTATGTACGTGACCTGATGCTCGGGGGTGCATTTACTCAATCGTAAAACATAATCCGTCTTTTCAACCCAACGCACAAAAGCTATGGCACCCCCAGTGTGTAACATCTCCATTTTTACCATATAAGAATTTTAGGGTTGTTTAAATTTATTAGCCACTAGTAACTAGTTTATTTTTAATATAATTATACGACCCAAATAGTTTTAAAAACTATTTTTGGTTGAAATATTATAAATTGGCCTGAATATGGGTAACCTTTCTATTAAAATAAAAGTATATACAAACTTATATTATTAGACAGGTAGATTACAGGTAAGTCGACTGTTAGAAATATGAAATACCTAGACGGGCCTAGTAACCGTTTAATAATTAAATTATAAAAATACATTGTATTTGAACCTACTCGGTTTTTAATGAAACTTGGTTCAAAATGTAGATAAAATTATTCTCGTTCTAATGACATATTTATTATTTTATAAAACGTTATATTTTATAAGTTATAAGCGCCAAATAAGTAAAGCAGTTAAATTAATTATAATATATATATAAATAATAAAATAATAATAAAGTTAACAATTGAAATTTTGTTTGAAGTGTGTGTGTATGTCGAGATAATCAAGAAAAGAATCAAAATAAAATAATATTTACATCTAAAATTTCTACATGGTGGATGAGTGGCATGAGAATTTTAATAAGGCTGTACGTGTCCTTGAGGTGTACACTCCAAAGTTTTTGAACATAGTATAAGTAGCAGATCAAGATTTCCTTTTTGTTTGCCACTATCTTTCACTTTCGTCTCCCTCTCTCTAGAGTTATACTTGTTATTTTTATTTTTCATCTGTAGTAATAATAAAGCCCTGCTCCGTTTTAAGTGTTTTAACTCCCGATCACCGCTACCCTTTCCGATTGATCTGGAGCCCCATAACGCATGTTAAGGCTCTGCCCGACTAAGTTCGTTTGGGTTCGGTCTCGTGACATAGGGATAAGTTTGAATTAGGGATACTATACATAACACAAGTGCATTATATATTTTTAAAATAGCTCAGAAGTTATACCCAAGATTATACCAGGAGACTTTCTAGTTAAACCCTAAAGTTACAAGGCGAGTCCATTATCTTTTCTCACAATTTTATCCCCTTTTTGTGATATAATTATATTAAAAAATGCTCCAAAACGATCCATAAGTGAAAACCTGGACCCCTGAAACCCCAATCCATATCAAAAATCAAGAAATCAAGATTTGTGGTCTTCTCGTGGGCCGCGTAAAGAATAAGCAGGAGTTCACGCGGGCCGCGTCAACTTGAGAGTTGACCGGATAAGCATTCGGGGCTACGTGTCATCCACGTGGCACACCTACTCGTGACCCAGCAAGCCTACACATAGACTAGGTGTCCTCGCGGGCCGCGTAATGATGAAAAAGGGGCTTACGCGGGCCGCGTGAACCTCAATTTTCTGCTATAAATAGATTCGACCAGGAGCTTTCATTCTGTGTCGAAAGTTTTGAATAAAAACGAAGTTATACAGCTCAAAATCACAATTTAGCGTAGTGAGGCGCTGCTATGATACCGGGTATTAACTCGATCGCTGCTACGATTCAATATCCGATCGATTGAAACTATCCGACAGGATGTTTAAATGCTATACTTTGTCATTAGTCGTGAATTCGACAGGATGTTTGAGTACCACCCGAACTCGGGGTATACTCTGTCATTCGTTGCGAATCCGATGGATGTTTAAGTGTTGCACTTTGTCATTCGTCGTGAGGGTTTTAATCTCGTGAGTTATCGTAAATGTTGTATTAGTTACTAACCTAGTTCGTGTGCATTGTTATTTAAATTAGGTTACAAGGCTAATCAGTAGGCTAAACTCTGGCCGTATAAATCTGCAATGTGAGTCATTCTCTTTTTTTACCAAATTGCTTTCAAAATCATGGTTGTTTTTAAAGTTATAATTACAGGGATTCAGTCTTTGTAATCTCTAAATTACAGCCGGTATGTGGGGTTTTGTATACAATACTTGATAACCGTCACCATTGGACAACGGGTTAGCCAAGGGGTGATATGACCATAGTCACAGACACCATTGGACAACGAGATAGCCAATAGGTGGTCGAGTGACAAATACCGTTGGATAGATGGTTGATATATATAAACATTGTAATCGCTCTTAATACTGTATATTATAACAATGTGTCGTTTTGTATAAAAATGAATGAACTCACCAGTATTTCCTACTGACCAAATCTTTTTAAAACGAGTTTCAGGTAATTACAGTAGATCGGAATAAGAGTTGGATACGGCACCTACAAGGCTTACAGAAGTGGCTTATTTTATCAAATAAATTAAATTAAAATGTTGTTTTATGTATTCGGGTTTATCCCATATTAAAGCTACCTTTCAAAACACGGTTTCATCCCATCTATTTAATAAATAAAATCCGGTGTTTTCTAAACTCTGATATTTTTCCTAACTCACGGTTCTGACGAAATTTCCGCTGCACTACTTTTCAAAATAACCACCGGTACCATTTGGCTGCTCGCGGCTCCCGATTCCGTCCAGGGTGGGGTCGGGGGTCGTGACAGAAGGTGGTATCAGAGCCACTGATTTAAGCCAATAGGTGTTGTGATAATAATTCCTAAGCTTAAATAAAAGAGTTAGGAAATTACTATTAACTGGTAGCACACATGATAGCATTTAGACTTGAACTTAAGAAAAGATGCCTTAATATAAGCTTCGAGATAAGCTAAGTACTTGTGATGGGTTTTGGGTATGCCGTGAGGATGATAACTAAAACGTTGCAAGTATAATAAATAAGCAATAACACTTGACCACTGTTAGTTCTTATTTATTAGTACTACTTTGTTCTAGAATATGATCTGTCATGTGAAGACTAATTTGCTTAGTCTTTGTTGAAAGTCATAATGCACTTTCCAAATCATGATTTAAGAAAGATCTATTTATGGGAAATCTAAAATTTCTTCTCCGGCAAGACTGGGTATGGTGTAGCAGACTCTCCAGCTTGTCCGGATATAATGGGGTTACCTCTCAGGCGAGAACCGGATAAGACAGGGTATATAATATGTCAAACAAGTGACAAGATTTCCCTAAATAGTATCATGACTTAATATCTGACTTGTTTTTGGAAATATGAATCTGTTAAATACATTGACCTTATGAAGGGTATGTATATTACAGCATGTGAAATATATGATTATATAGATATGTATATCTATAAGAAATTCCAAAAGTCAACTAAGAATAAAGCACAAGCATATGTGTCAATAATAATTATAGATTTCTTTATCAGGAATCTTTTATATATATCTATAATTCTAACATCAAACATTATCTTGTTTGATCATCTACCTCGTAACTCGTGCGACAATATAAACAATGGAAACCCTTTAAGTTGGGACGCCATCAAAAGTATAAGAATTTCCAATGCGTTACCATAGACTATTAACGCAAGTAAGAAGCATGTAAAGTTGTGCTAGTGCACAAGAAAACACATGAAACTTAAATTATACGTCCACAGACGTCGAAGTATATCACACACGACAAGACCTTTGGAAAATATGATTGGGCACGGCAACAACAATGCTAATTCTGGCAATGGGAGAACTACTAGCGGCACTTTGCCACATGATCCTACAAACGACCTGAATCTTGCTGAGGTACGTTGGAAAAAGATTTCACAACCATCAGTGCACAATCTAATCAAAGTCATAATTATCGGCACTGCAAAAGAAGTCACATACCTTTGTAATTCCCCTATTTCATTTTATTCGACATTCCCTGGTAATGTCACTTAACAACGGTTATCACCCAAAATTTCCAGATAAAATTCTTAAATTTCTTTTGTTAAAATTCTGACCTCTGTGAATAGACTTTTGCATTGCTACTCCTCCTAATGGTCATCATACCATGAGGATTTCTTTCATAGTAGCAAATATTGATCTATTTCATTTCTTGGTAAATCCACACGTTACACATGCACTGTTGTTACGCATGTGGTTCGTTTGATTTATGAAGACCACTGGAGGGCTTCATTCCAATTTGTTGTTTTATCCAAACTCAAATATCATTTCGCTATACTTGATTTTTGCACTGTGAACCGCATCATTGCAAAACGATGACTCTTTGATATCGAGTCAATGAATTTATTGAAAAACTCAATTTCCTTTGGCATACCTGGTTTTTGTTGTGACCATGTCCGAACTTTCTTACAAAAACTCGTTTTATTTAAACCAAGTTCAATTGTTTGAACTTGCTCGTGTTACATATTCAATTTAAGGTCCCATATGATGGATTGCAGCTATCATATTCAAAATAGTCCCAACAAGCACTTCATTTGTTTTGAACCATAATCGGCTTGTTTGGTCTTCGACTTCATTAAATCATTTCTTTGATCACGATCACCTTGTGGTGACGTTTTCACAAATTTGAAGCTTGCGCTAATCTCATTGCACACATCATATCCGAATTTAATTAATTATTTATTTATTTATATTGAATCCGCTTTGTTGGTTCATCCTATAAAAGCAATCTTAACACAATCGTGTGCTAAGATAATGATACACAAATTCATGTCATATTTCAGTGTATCTCTTAAATGGTTCTTATAGCATCAATCGAGCCTTTCGTGATAATTATTGCTTTATCGTCTTCAATCGAAAAACATTATTCAATTGTTTCAATTTCAATAAAAAATCCTACTAGATTTGTTTGAAACAAACATTTGAATTTACTTCGTTGAACTTTCATTTGGTTTCAAGCATGGTGAACTCATTCAGTCACCGCTATTATTATTTCGATTACTACGACTCCTTGTGGCGTCGCTATAAACTTGTAGCTTGAGCTAATCTATATATATATACCTTTCGCTTAACTCATCCTTGAAAGTGGTCTTAATACAACTATGTGTTAAGACAATGATACACTAAACTCTGTTGTATATCAGTGTATCCTTGTAATTCGATAAATGTCAACCCATTGATTTTTCTCATATCATAATTCAATAGTTGACAAATCATTATTGTGCTTCTATTTCATTTGAACTTGTTGATTCTGAGTCTTCCTCAGTTAACAATCAAAGTAATTTTTCCTTTAACAATAAATTTTGTTTATTCTAAAAAAAAAATTCACAACTTGTAAACATTTGATTTAGACATTTATTGATCATATATCTCTTTTGGCTTGAACCTAGTCACTTTGGAAATTTTATCATTTCATCTCGTTCATTTGACATTGATTTTTTTTTCAAATAATTCAGTTGAACCATTAAGTCATATTTATTGTACAACTCCTATTCACAAAATTTGATATTTTAATTCGGTGTCATTTACCTTAATATTGTTTTTATTAACTAAGACATGACATAACTTTAAAAAGATATATTAGCTCAAATCTCGAGGACGAGATTTAAAACAAGGTGGGGAGGATGTAACATCTCCATTTTTACCATATAAGAATTTTAGGGTTGTTTAAATTTATTAGCCACTAGTAACTAGTTTATTTTTAATATAATTATACGACCCAAATAGTTTTAAAAACTATTTTTGGTTGAAATATTATAAATTGGCCTGAATATGGGTAACCTTTCTATTAAAATAAAAGTATATACAAACTTATATTATTAGACAGGTAGATTACAGGTAAGTCGACTGTTAGAAATATGAAATACCTAGACGGGCCTAGTAACCGTTTAATAATTAAATTATAAAAATACATTATATTTGAACCTACTCAGTTTTTAACGAAACTTGGTTCAAAATGTAGATAAAATTATTCTCGTTCTAATGACATATTTATTATTTTATAAAACGTTATATTTTATAAGTTATAAGCGCCAAATAGGTAAAGCAGTTAAATTAATTATAATATATATATAAATAATAAAATAATAATAAAGTTAACAATTGAAATTTTGTTTGAAGTGTGTGTGTATGTCGAGATAATCAAGAAAAGAATCGAAATAAAATAATATTTACATCTAAAATTTCTACATGGTGGATGAGTGGCATGAGAATTTTAATAAGGCTGTACGTGTCCTTGAGGTGTACACTCCAAAGTTTTTGAACATAGTATAAGTAGCAGATCAAGATTTCCTTTTTGTTTGCCACTATCTTTCACTTTCGTCTCCCTCTCTCTAGAGTTATACTTGTTATTTTTATTTCTCATCTGTAGTAATAACAAAGCCCTGCTCCGTTTTAAGTGTTTTAACTCCCGATCACCGCTACCCTTTCCGATTGATCTGGAGCCCCATAACGCATGTCAAGGCTCTGCCCGACTAAGTTCGTTTGGGTTCGGTCTCGTGACATAGGGATAAGTTTGAATTAGGGATACTATACTTAACACAAGTGCATTATATATTTTTAAAATAGCTCAGAAGTTATACCAGGAGACTTTCTAGTTAAACCCTAAAGTTACAAGGCGAGTCCATTCTCTTTTCTCACAATTTTATCCCCTTTTTGTGATATAATTATATTCAAAAATGCTCCAAAACGATCCGTAAGTGAAAACCCGGACCCCTGAAACCCCAATCCATATCAAAAATCAAGAAATCAAGATTTGTGGTCTTCTCGCGGGCCACGTAAAGAATAGGCAGGAGTTCACGCGGGCCGCGTCAACTTGAGAGTTGACCGGATAAGCATCCGGGGCTACGTGTCATCCACGTGGCACACCTACTCGTAACCCAGCAAGCCTACACATAGACTAGGTGTCCTCGCGGGCCGCGTAAAGATGAAGAAGGGGCTTACGCGGGCCGCGTGAACCTCAATTTTCTGCTATAAATAGATTCGACCAGGAGCTTTCATTCTGTGTCAAAAGTTTTGAATAAAAACGAAGTTATACAGCTCAAAATCACAATTTAGCGTAGTGAGGCGCTGCTACGATACCGGGTATTAACTCGATCGCTGCTACGATTCAATATCCGATCGATTGAAACTATCCGACAGGATGTTTAAATGCTATACTTTGTCATTAGTCGTGAATCCGACAGGATGTTTGAGTACCACCCGAACTCGGGGTATACTCTGTCATTCGTTGCGAATCCGATGGATGTTTAAGTGTTGCACTTTGTCATTCGTCGTGAGGGTTTTAATCTTGTGAGTTATCGTAAATGCTGTATTAGTTACTAACCTAGTTCGTGTGCATTGTTATTTAAATTAGGTTACAAGGCTAATCAGTAGGCTAAACTCTGCCCGTATAAATCTGCAATGTGAGTCATTCTCTTTTTTTACCAAATTGCTTTCAAAATCATGGTTGTTTTTAAAGTTATAATTACAGGGATTAAGTCTTTGTAATCTCCAAATTACAGCCGGTATGTGGGGTTTTGTATACAATACTTGATAACCGTCACCATTGGACAACGGGTTAGCCAAGGGGTGATATGACCATAGTCACAGACACCATTGGACAACGAGATAGCCAATAGGTGGTCGAGTGACAAATACCGTTGGGTAGATGGTTGATATATATAAACATTGTAATCGCTCTTAATACTGTATATTATAACAATGTGTCGTTTTGTATAAAAATGAATGAACTCACCAGTATTTCCTACTGACCAAATCTTTTTAAAACGAGTTTCAGGTAATTACAGTAGATCGGAATAAGAGTTGGATACGGCACCTACAAAACTTACAGAAGTGGCTTATTTTATCAAATAAATTAAATTAAAATGTTGTTTTATGTATTCGGGTTTATCCCATATTAAAGCTACCTTTCAAAACACGGTTTCATCCCATCTATTTAATAAATAAAATCCGGTGTTTTCTAAACTCTGATATTTTTCCTAACTCACGGTTCTGACGAAATTTCCGCTGCACTACTTTTCAAAATAACCACCGGTACCATTTGGCTGCTCGCGGCTCCCGATTCCGTCCAGGGTGGGGTCGGGGGTCGTGACACAGTGCCGTCAAAATCCAGGGGCTTGCAGCTCAAGAACTGCTTGTAGGTGCAGCCTGCGACATAAGCAACATCATTCACATAAGACATTAGCAAAGCACCCTTGGAAATGTCCAAACGTTTTGTAATGTGTCTTAAGTGACCAAACATTACCGTTGGGTGGGTTATTTCCTGAGGTACCTCCGCTACGTTCGGAGCGAAGGGCCTCGTGCTGCGCGATGGCCTGTGAGATGCGCTCTTGTAATTCCGCCTCTGTCGTCGGCAGAGGGTTGTTGGTATCAGTGTTCCTTTGAAGCGGCATCTTCTAAGAAGAAGATCGGTAGGTCTTATTAAGGTCACAAGGACATAAGCTTCTACTTAAAGAATAAGGCATAGGAGGTGTATTTACATGTGTATATACGCAGTCGTTATAACAAGCAATCATATAATATCACAATTATAGCACAAACTTATAGATAGGAACATATTTAATGAGAACATAACAAGTAAGCACGTAATATCACGATCATAGCACAGATATGTATATCAACAACGGGCTTAATGAGAACATGACGATTGAGCTTTCATTATTTACCGACCACAATCCCATTATCTACAAAGTGTATCACATCAAAAGGGACACAGGGTCACGCTACCCTTGTCGAATAAGTTTATCAGTGTACCAAAATCACATGGTCAAAAGTGGTCTTCAAAAGTCTCTACGATCTCGGCTCATTACTAGTGTCCTTTCCTCAAAAGCAATGCAATCCGCATAAAACCAAAAGCCAACTATACTGTTGACTGAGGTGGAGAAGGGAAGAAAAGCAAACTTTTAACGTGTGCGTGCTCCTCCTCGAGCTTGTATACATGTCGAAGTAAGTAACTGATCTGCTGCTTGATAGTAAAGAAACGAGCATCAAAACCTAAGAAAGGTGTAATGGCAGCAGGTGAGAGTGCAAAAGGAGGCAGTGATGAATGTGGAGGATCAAAATATACTGGCATAGACAGGGTGGAAGATGTGGTGTCAGCTCAAGCTCCAAAACTCTGCGACATAAAACCTCAAACTGTAGCTGAAGTGACAGGAGCAACTCATTCCGTGCGTAGCCTCCATATTGTGAGGGGTGGTAGGGGTCTGCAATCAGCATAGTGCATGATAGGAACCATCGGAATGGCTCGTCCAGCGGTGAATAAATGGAAGGAGCAAACGGTACAGCCTGAGGGATCTGTGGAAAAGCTGCTGAGGCAAAGAGATCGTCGCGCGGGTGTTGACCAGAAGCACCTTCCACTGGACGGGGTGCGGGTATGTCCTGAAAGAAAACGATAGGCATGTCGATGCGATGGACGTCGGTCTCCATAGGGGGAAAAGGAGCAACATCAGTGGTGCAGGCGGGGGAATACATGGCTCAACAAAAGAGGATCAACAGTTGCAGGAACTGGATCAGGTATAAGGGGTGCAATGTCTGGTAAACCAAAAGAAACATGGTCAGAATCAGGAATCGGCTCAAGATCAGTAGGTGCAACATCAGGCTGACCCAAAAGGAACAGGAGCTGGCTCAGGAGTAGGCTCTGGGTCGTGTGAAGGTGTGGGATCTCGAGCAGGTGATAGTGCAGCAGTCATAGCGGTGTCGTCGTCTGAGTCAGTAGTAGAAAGCTGCAATCCGGCCGTCTGTAAGGCTGCAGATGTCATAGACTCAAAGGAGTCTGAAATCGAGTGTAAAATGGAAGCAGAGGATACTTCAATGGCAGGAATCTCAGGAGGTAGAATAGCAACGACATCCTCAACTATTTCTCCATCACCCTGGGCGTCAACAGGAGGATCATCAACAAACAAATCAACGCCATCATCAAACAAATCGTCGATAGGGCAGATCCTCGGGAGGAATGACCACGAGAGGTACGACATCGAGGATCGGAGCTACGATGTGCTCGCCATCAGGGTGTCCAAATGATGAGGTGGCCATGGACTGGAACAGGGATGTCAAAAAGGGTCCTTGTCAGGGAAGCCATCAGCAAGGGGGGTAAATCATCGCCTAAGTCTGGTAGCGCGAACGGCTGGAAGTCATCCTCGTCCTTGGTCAGCAGGTCAGGGTCACTCTCAGTGTCTGACGTAAATATCTCCGGCGCAGGTGCAATCTCATTATCTGTGGCGGTGGCAATAGCGTCGTCAACGTTTGACAACTCGCTCTCTGAAGAAGTTGACATGTGTGCCGGTAACATAATAATCATAGCATGTATATTCATAGTAGTCACTAACACTTAGTATATTGCAAACAAGGACAATTCATCATGTAATCGTGTATTCACATTATTCTTCATGAAACTTTCTATCCTTCCTAGTCTCCCAGACTAAGCCACCTAGTCTCCCAGACTAAACCAACCAGTCTCCCAGACTAAACCACCTAGTCTCCCAGACTAAACTAACCAGTCTCAGTCACACCCCGACCGCGTTAAAACAACAAACCGCGGCGGAAACGTCGGGGAGTGTTGTAACAGAATCAATGTTTCACAACCATGGATTTAAATAATTTCGTTTTATTGAATTGAATGTATTACATTACATTGAAATTAGAAACAAAACATGAACAAATAGACTTTTATTGTTATTAAGTCACTAAGGCCTTGTCCGTTCCTATGTGAGCATGCATCAATCTCATCATCAAACATCATCAACTATGGTACCTGAAACACATGTGAAAATACGTCAGCATAAAAATGTCGGCGAGTACATAGGTTTTATAAGAGTATCGGATTCATGGCTCATTTACATGTTGCAATACCTTATTAAAAACCTTGTTTTGAAAAGTGTATAGTATTGCCACATAATTAACCAACTCAAATCAAGTGGGTTATAGTTTATAAAATCTCGCAGCCACGAATCTTAACTCAAAACATTTGTTTAAGTAAAACCCAGATCGTTAATTGTTTTTGTAATAAAACTCGAATGGTTTATATTGTTAGAAAACCTTGTAATATAACCTCGTTTTGATAACCTTGCCCAAGTGATCTAGATAACGCAACGATATATAATGTGTTAAAAGCACTTATATATAGGAAGTACCAGTGGCGTATCTACCATGCTTTTAACACATTACACCCGCCTCGTTACCTAATCACTTCCCTAACCCAACGGTTCAAACAGTTACAAACGGTTCACATAAATCAAACAGTTACAAATGGTTCATATAAATCAAACAGTTACAAACGGTTCACATAAATCAAACAGTTACAAACGGTTCACATAAACCAAACAGTTACAAACGGTTCAAAATGTAAAACAATGTGTCCATATACTGGATGAGCATATGCAACAAAATGTAATATACAAAAATCAATGTGCTAGCATGCTGAGTGAACATACATAGCAAAACATAATGAAATCATGTACTATCTACGTACTAATGAACATAGCAAGTATATGATATAAAAGCATGAAGAGCACGAAAGTAACAAGTAGGCACATGTGAATCACCCCAAAACAGTTTGAAAACGGTAAAAGAGGGGACTATGTACTCACTTGAGGATGCTTAGAAGTCTTGAACAACAACCAAGCAAAACTAGAGGGATCACGGAAATCAAACGGCACCTAATATAGGTAACTATGTTAATAAACTGACCTAAATCGGGAGATCGGATAGGATGAGGTTTCATAAACCAAATGAGTATTGGAACTCATATGATATGGTTTAACAAAGCCTACATACTAAAACGAAACCTATCCTAAGTGCTTACGACCCATTACGTCCCGTTTAGGTAGCTTACGCCACTTTAACGCGTCGTTCGCGTAAAACGCGTTCGGACCGCCTAGCTAGTCCTATGAGAAGTATTATATGCCTTAACAAGTCTAATAATGTTTCCTAACCAGTTTAGATGTCAAAATTTAGGTTACATATGCTTAAAATGAAATTATGTGTGAAAAGGGCATTTTGGTCATTTTCCTAAGGCATATAAACTACCTATCATACAACTAACTAAACGAAGTGACCATAAGGTATAACCTCGGAAGATTATTCCCTATACAACTATGGTCACAAAATATGCTTGGTCGGATCCTAATGATCGACCAAACGGGTCGGGTTCGAAAGTCTAAGCGGTTGTTTAGACCGCTTATCTTACGACCCTATACAAGCACTAATCTAAAAGTGACGAGTTAAACATGTTAAAACATGTTTAACAAGGTTTGAAAACAAGTTTGATATCAAAACAAACGGTTTTGATACCCAAGAATAGTTTGGTTGCAAAATACGCATAAACGCGCATTTTGACCGAAACTATGACTCGTCACTACACCTAATCAACGTGGTAATCAGTAGGTATAGTAACACGTGACTATAACCATCGTGATTACGCTCACGTTGCGAAGTTCAAACAAACTTCGTGTTGACCAAGGACTGGTCAAAGCAGAAAGTCAAACACTGTTTGACTTTTACGCTTAAAAACACATAAAAGCACGAAAGAATACTTACAAAGGGTCCAAGCAAGGAAATCTTGATTCAAATTGCTCAGGTATGAAGTGCTAAACCCCAACTTAGAGCAATTGAATCAGATTTTGTGAGCTTGGAAGTAAATGGGGTTGGGTATTTATACGAAATCCACAACCGTTAGGATCGTTCCTCGTAAACCGAGCTTCGATCATGACCTTACACTAGGGCCCAAGGTATTAGAATACAATGTGCACCTAAAACAAGCCCCTAGACTTGATAAAACCATTTGCAAACCCAGGGAACAACTGGAACAAGCTGGAAAACATATTCTGCTGAACTGGGGGTCTGTCGCACCCCGCGTAAGGGGAGGTCCAGGTCTTACGTGGCCCGCCTAGCCCCAGTTTCCAGAAATGTCAGTTTTGGTCCCTGCAACCCAGAAACTTGATTTCGATGCATTTTTGACACGTTTAAGCCCCGTTAACCCCATTTCAAGGCTCCAAAATGAAGTTAAAGTATAGGGAACTTAAAATATGCTCAAAAATATCTCGGATGTCGGTTCGTTTGGTCGTACGGTTGCGTTGTTCGGTTAATTACGACGAAACACGAACAGACGCGAAAGACGATCCAAATTACGCGACAAATGGGATTTTATCATGCCAATCACTAAAATAAAATATTTTAATGATTACATAAATTTTTGGATGTCCGGATATATTTAGAACGTAAGATACGCGCGAAAATGCAAACTTATGCAATTTTTGATGCTTTTAGTCCCTATTGATCAAGAAAGTTTATTTTTGCGCACCAAACACCTCAAAGCCTATTACTAAGCTATGTAAAGGATATTTAGGGCATGTTTAACTTATGATCAAGTTCTGGAATGTTCGTTACAGTACGAATCGGCATACTTTCGCAGTTTATCGAAATTAGTCCCTGTAAGCGAATAAACTTGATTTCGCCACACCAAACCTTTCAAAACTTATTTCTAAGTTATATAAAGGTTATTTAAGGTATGTTAAGCCTATGTCACTGTTCCAGAGTGTTTGTTGCATTAAACTGGTTATATTTACGCATCCGTTCGTGTATAACCTTCCAGAAAGCGATTTAAAGCTCGAAATCGAACATGAATTGTTATGTGCATATGATACACATATTTATACAAATCCCAAGTATGAAACACAATATTTCATTGATTTGTTATTTGTTTGATGGTCTAAAAGGCACAGGTGTCACAGTCTCCCCTACTTTAGGAAATTTCATCCCGAAATTTATTCGTAGGAGTCTGTCTGTGATGTTGTGTTAAATAACCATCAAAGATATGCAAGGCATAATCCTGTCATTTCCCTCAACGGACATTCTTTAGAAGCGAAAATGAACGGACGGATTCATTTTCAACAGGTGCTTCCTCAGAAATGGAAATGAATAGAATAATCAAAAGGATATTCATTTCCCTCAACGGACATTCTTCAGAAACGAAATGAACGGACGAAGTCATTTTCCTCAACGGGCATTCTTCAAAAATGGAAATGAATAGAATAATCAAAAGGATATTCATTTCCCTCAACGGACATTCTTCAGAAATGAACAGACGGAGTCATTTTCCTCAAGGGGCATTCTTCAGAAATGGAAATGAATAGAATTAACTCAAAAGGATATTCATTTCCCTCAACGGACATTCTTCAGAAACGAAAATGAACGGACATAGTCATTTTCAACGGGTGCTTCATCAGAAATGGAAATGAATAGAATTAACTCTAGACACATGACAAAACTTGTTTTGGTTTTTGTGCACTAAATTCCATAATTATGTATGCATCCATAATTATGTAATTTCTTGCACAGTTCGCACAGTTTGTTTTATAATGAGAAAGGGATAGAATTTGAACAAGCTCGAGACGACTTGGATTAGGTTAACATATAAACACATAAGCATAAAATTGTTTTCTTAGTTATTAATTGTTATTATCTTGTTATCGATTTGAACATGGGTATTCAAGGTACACCAGAAACCCAGTCGATGGACTTCAACGTCCTCAAGAATTTATCTGAAAAGATAGGATGATCTTCCAAAAATTTGATTTTGTTTACAAGGAAACGTGATATTCGAATTAAGATAGACAACAATTAAGGACTTACGGAAATACCCTTAGGTACCCTATTAAGGATTTATAGTGGTACTTTGGGGCATTCGTCCAGAGTTGTAACTTGCGCCTTATACTTCGTTTTCCTTGGAAGAAACGAGTACTTAGGATTTTCGTGGAAAACGCAAGAGATCATAAAATGAAAGAATTTTGGGAGTAGTCTATTCTTCAAGGAATACGGTTCCTTGATTGTCGGTATTGTAGGGGGTATGTTGTTTATACATGCAACCACATTTGCACATTGCAATGTAAATAAAAGATTTATTTATAAACAACAACAACAACTGTTTCATAGACCATGACAACAAAAGAAAATAATACATAAAGCTTGATTAGTTTCTAAAGAGTGTTGTCTTCCAGTCGGTCAGATGCTCATCCCTGCGCTGGATTTGCATTAGCAAGCTTTGGGCAATTCCTTTGGAAATGGCCCATTTCACCACAGTTGTAGCAAGACCCTGGTAGAAAACGAGCTTGAGCAGGATTGTTGCCAGCTTGATTGAGTGCAGCTGCAGCTGGGCAAACTCTTGCTGTATGACCTATAAGTCCACAAATTTGGCACTTGCGGCACTTCACACTGGCATGATGATGAAGGCTACATTGGTTGCACAAGGGTGCAGTTCCGTTGTATGGCTTCCTAGCAGGGAGTTGAGCTGGTTGGTTGGGGACAGCTTGATCATTGTGAGCGACCACGGCGATGTTCTGAGAAGCCTTTCGCTTCTTGGACTTCTTGGAGGATTCAGTCTGTTCATCCATTGGTTTCGATTCCTCGGTCGGTTTCTTGTCACCCTTTCGGAAAAGTTTACCTTTCCTGATCTGAGATTTAGTCAAGGTAGCAGATAGCTCAATGGCCTGTCTAACTGTAGTGGGGTTGCTACCAGTAACAATGTCTTGTACTGAGTCAGGGAGGCCATCAATGTACTTTTCGATCGCCTTATCCAAAGGCGTAACCATGGTCGGGCATAACAGACTTAACTCCTCATAACGGTCCGCGTAGGCTCGATGCTCACCGCTATCTTGCTTAAGATCATCGAATTCCCTTTCCAATGCCCTAATCTCATGACGAGGACAAAATTCTCTCATCATTAGAGCTCGAAGCTCTTCCCATGTTTGAGCCAGTGCTACCTCGGCACCCCTATCCCTCATCACACCATTCCACCATGTTAAAGCTCGTTTCTCAAAAACACTAGATGCGAACTCAACCTTTCGCTCGTTTGGACACTGAACATGTCTGAAGGTGCTCTCTAGACTCTCGAACCATTGCAGAAGTGCAGTCGCTCCTTGAGACCCGGAAAAATTTGATGGCTTAGCTGAGTTGAACGTCTTGAAGTTGCATGGGGCATTATTGTTGTTATTGAGGGCTTGGTTACATTGAGTAATGATGTTCGGGATTGCAGCAGCCATTTGCTGCGTAATGATAGCTGCCAGTTCTTCATTAGGTACCTGATTGTCACGTCGTGGAGGCATTCTAAAAGAGGAAGCAAGAGAGAAAACATGTGAAATGACATTGGGTAAGGATGTTACAATTACCGACTAAAAAGCATGGGTGATGGTCGTTTCTTCAAACCACGAAGCAAACAAACGACACACAAAGGCTGAATCAAAGTAATTAGGTCCTCATAATGTATCGCAAAGACATGCTTTAGCCTATAAGTGGATACTCACCCCAAGAGTTCCCAGGTAAGAGTGGCTGGTCCGATTATGTGGGTTTGTACGAACACTCTAGCCTTAGACAGAAAACTCAGGATACAGGCGTCCACCCTTCCAGATTGCATGTGTTCACATTAATAAGACCCAAACTTTGACGAGATTTTGAAAACTTTGAAGGTTCAAACCTTATAATAAATCATCCTAGAACAGATGATTAGTTTTCAAAGTGGATTTGAAATTTGTGTTCTTATTGTGGTTGTCACCTAAAGATAGGCGACGGTATTGTTTTATGACTAAACGCAAGTAAACTCGCGTTAGGGTCCTAGGAAGGTTATAGTCTAGGTCAAAGCATTACTAATCACCTAATTCCCTATAACCATGGGCTCTGATACCAACTTTTTTGTCACACCCCGACCACGTTAAAACAATAAACCGCGGCGGTTACCTCGGGGAGTGTTGTAACAGAATCATTGTTTCACAACCATGGATTTAAATAATTTTGTTTTATTGAATTGAAAGTATTACATTACATTGAAATTAGAAACAAAACATCAACAAATAGACTTTTATTGTTATTAAGTCACTAAGGCCTTGTCCGTTCCTATGTGAGCATGCATCAATATCATCATCAAACATCGTCAACTATGGTACCTGAAACACATGTGAAAATACGTCAGCATAAAAATGCCGGCGAGTACATAGGTTTTATAAGAGTATCGGATTCATGGCTCGTTTACATGTTGCAATACCTTATTAAAAACCATGTTTTGAAAAGTGTATAGTATTACCACATAATTAACCAACTCAAATCAAGTGGGTTATAGTTTATAAAATCTCACAGCCAGGAATCTTAACTCAAAACATTTGTTTAAGTAAAACCCAGATCGTTAATTGTTTTTGTAATAAAACTCGAATGGTTTATATTGTTAGAAAAACCTTGTAATATAACCTCGTTTTGATAACCTTGCCCAAGTGATCTAGATAACGCAACGATATATAATGTGTTAAAAGCACTTATATATAGGAAGTACCAGCGGCGTATCCACCATGCTTTTAACACATTACACCTGCCCCGTTACCTAATCACTTCCCTAACCCAACGGTTCAAACAGTTACAAACGGTTCACATAAATCAAACAGTTACAAACGGTTCATATAAATCAAACAGTTACAAACGGTTCACATAAATCAAACAGTTACAAACGGTTCACATAAATCAAACAGTTACAAACGGTTCACATAAATCAAACAGTTACAAACGGTTTACATAAACCAAACAGTTACAAACGGTTCAAAATGTAAAGCAATGTGTCCATATACTGGATGAGCATATGCAACAAAATGTAATATACGAAAATCAATGTGCTAGCATGCTGAGTGAACATACATAGCAAAACATAATGAAATCATGTACTATCTACGTACCAATGAACATAGCAAGTATATGATATAAAAGCATGAAGAGCAGAAAGTAACAAGTAGGCACATGTGAATCACCCCAAAACAGTTTGAAAACGGTAAAAGAGGGGACTATGTACTCACTTGAGGATGCTTAGAAGTCTTGAACAACAACCAAGCTAAACTAGAGGGATCACGGAAATCAAACGGCACCTAATATAGGTAACTATGTTAATAAACTGACCTAAATCGGGAGATCGGATAGGATGAGGTTTCGTAAACCAAATGAGTATTGGAACTCATATGATATGGTTTAACAAAGCCTACATACTAAAACGAAACCTATCCTAAGTGCTTACGACCCATTACGTCCCGTTTAGGTAGCTTACGCCACTTTAACGCGTCGTTCGCGTAAAACGCGTTCGGACCGCCTAGCTAGTCCTATGAGAAGTATTATATGCCTTAACAAGTCTAATAATGTTTCCTAACCAGTTTAGATGTCAAAATTTAGGTTACATATGCTTAAAATGAAATTATGTGTGAAAAGGGCATTTTGGTCATTTTCCTAAGGCATATAAACTACCTATCATACAACTAACTAAACGAAGTGACCATAAGGTATAACCTCGGAAGATTATTCCCTATACAACTATGGTCACAAAATATGCTTGGTCGGATCCTAATGATCGACCAAACGGGTCGGGTTCGAAAGTCTAAGCGGTTGTTTAGACCAATTATCTTACGACCCTATACAAGCACTAATCTAAAAGTGACGAGTTAAACATGTTAAAACATGTTTAACAAGGTTTGAAAACAAGTTTGATATCAAAACAAACGGTTTTGATACCCAAGAATAGTTTGGTTTCAAAATACGCATAAACGCGCATTTTGACCGAAACTATGACTCGTCACTACACCTAATCAACGTGGTAATCAGTAGGTATAGTAACACGTGACTATAACCATCGTGATTACGCTCACGTTGCGAAGTTCAAACAAACTTCGTGTTGACCAAGGACTGGTCAAAGCAGAAAGTCAAACACTGTTTGACTTTTACGCTTAAAAACACATAAAAGCACGAAAGAATACTTACAAAGGGTCCAAGCAAGGAAATCTTGATTCAAATTGCTCAGGTATGAAGTGCTAAACCCCAACTTAGAGCAATTGAATCAGATTTTGTGAGCTTGGAAGTAAATGGGGTTGGGTATTTATACGAAATCCACAACCGTTAGGATCGTTCCTCGTAAACCGAGCTTCGATCATGACCTTACACTTAGGCCCAAGGTATTAGAATACAATGTGCACCTAAAACAAGCCCCTAGACTTGATAAAACCATTTGCAAACCCAGGGAACAGCTGGAATAAGCTGGAAAACATATTCTGCTGAACTGGGGGTCTCTCGTGCCCCGCGTAAGGGGAGGTCCAGGTCTTATGCGGCCCGCCTAGCCCCAGTTTCCAGAAATGTCAGTTTTGGTCCCTGCAGCCCAGAAACTTGATTTCGATGCATTTTTGACACGTTTAAGCCCCGTTAACCCCATTTCAAGGCTCCAAAATGAAGTTAAAGTATAGGGAAGTTAAAATATGCTCAAAAATATCTCGGATGTCGGTTCTTTTGGTCGTACGGTTGCGTTGTTCGGTTAATTACGACGAAACACGAACGGACGCGAAAGATGATCCAAATTACGCGACGAATGGGATTTTGTCATGCCAATCACTAAAATAAAATATTTTAATGATTACATAAATTTTTGGATGTCCGGATATATTCAGAACGTAAGATATGCGCGAAAATGCAAACTTATGCACTTTTTGACGCTTTTAGTCCCTATTGATCAAGAAAGTTTATTTTTGCGCACCAAACACCTCAAAGCCTATTTTTAAGCTATGTAAAGGATATTTAGGGCATATTTAACTTATGATCAAGTTCCGGAATGTTCGTTATAGTACGAATCGGCATACTTTCGCAGTTTGTCGAAATTAGTCCCTGTAAGCGAATAAACTTGATTTCGCCCCACCAAACTTTTCAAAACTTATTTATAAGTTATATAAAGGTTATTTAAGGTATGTTAAGCCTATGTCACTGTTCCGGAGTGTTTGTTGCATTAAACTGGTTATGTTTACGCATCCGTTCGCGCAGAACCTTCTAGAAGCGATTTAAAGCTCGAAATCGAACATGAATTGTTATGTGCATATGATACACATATTTATACAAATCCCAAGTATGAAACACAATATTTCATTGATTTGGTATTTGTTTGATGGTCGTAGAGGCAAAGGTGTCACAGTCTCCTAGACTAAACCACTTAGTCGCCCAGACTAAACCAACCAGTCTCTCAGACTGGACCACCCAGTCTCTCAGACTGAACCACCCAGTCTCTCAGACTGAACCATCCAGTCTCTCAGACTGAAACACCCAGTCTCTCTGACAGAAACACCCAGTCTCTCAGACTGAACCACAAACATAAACCTCGAAATGTGTTTTGTGTCTTTTCTTTATAAAAATTGTTTTGTTTCTTGGATCTGGGCGTTTCGTGTATGCAATGAAAACATGTTGTAAAAATATTTTCGTGAGAGCCCTAATGATTGTAGTCTAGACTCGAGAAGGAATCCTAGTTCGCTACAATCGAAGCTCTGATACCAAACTGTCACACCCTGACTTTTATGGAAGCATGATTTGGTGTGACTTGCTTAATATCATTGCATTCAACCATAACAAACAACTATATGATAAATCCAACATGTTCATCCATTGGTTAAGTTTTGAAACATTACAACAACATTGATTTAACCCCAAGAACACAGACTTCGTATTCAGAATACATCACCAACAGGTTCTAAGTTTCATAAAGACTTTTCAAAGACACTAATGATAGCCAAGCTTCGAAGCATGTATCCTATCCAGGATAGGATACACACTCTAAACCATTCGACACCGGATGACATCTTTTATTCCAGACAACACTTGAAACTTTAACGCCCGCCAGATCCATGCTTAGTTTCCTGAAATACATGTAATTTGAAAACATCAACAAAAGTTGAGCGAGTTCATGTGTGTGTTTGTGAATAAACCTTTGTAAGTATGTTTGTATGTAATTGAAATCCCGGTATGAAAGCAACAAGGAAACAGATCAATTAATGTGTAGCTAATACATTAATATTTGTGACGTGATGCAGGAAAGCTCAAACCTAGCAGACTTGTCTCCGGCAATAAGACATAGTCACCACATGGTCCACTCGACGGACTCATGGGTGGGGCTCGCTACACCCAAATAGATCTATCACTCATGTCCCTCGGTCATACAAAGAGGATTAATGGCCTTAAGCGTCATACCCACCACTCACATGATCTAGCAGTATCCTTCCTTAGCTAACCATACCATGTATAAATGTTTGTAAACAGTTTGTAACATGTACTTCACCCCCGAAGTTATAAATCCGAAAACAGTTAAAGAGAAAAGGGGGAAACATGAACTCACTGGTTTGCGTTCTTCGAATCCGCCTGTAACTCAAAGTTTCCTCTGGTGTACACGACTACCTACAACGTACTATGGTCTATTAGACGAGCGGGTCGTGCCTTGACTTAGTATCAATTAGTGCCTTTGAGTTACGTTTCCAAGTGTCTTTATCATTATTCCAAGTTATATAATTATTTGTTAAAATAATAAATATTTTAACTTAAATTATATTTATTAAATTTTTGGAATAATAGTTAAAACAATATATATTTAACTTGATACTTCTCAAGTATTTATACTTGTTTTTCCTTCCCAAGGATGGGTGTACTTGTATTCGTATTCTTATGCTTGTATATTTTTGCCATGTATTGGGGTCGTATTCCGGTGCGTATTTATACGTATGAAAACACGTATTTCTTGTAAGTATTAAGTATTCTTATACTTAATGTTACATCAACTTTTTCGGAATAATAACTTTAATATAAATACATCAATATATATTTCCAAAATATATATTTTAAGAAGTATTACTTAGAAAAATTATTTATAATTTTTCCTTTGGCAAAAATATTTATAAACCTCATACAAGTCTAAAAAATTAATATATTTCCAAGTCCAACTTAGGAAAATATGTATAAACCCATTTTTCATCCGAAAATAATATACTTCAAGTTTATTAAAGAAAATACACTTTCTCCCAAAAACAATGTATTTGATGTTTGTTTGAGAATATATATATTTTCTTTCAAAAATACTATATCTTCTAATAATTCCAAGAAAAATATAGATTTTACTTGCCCAAAAATAATACATTTCCTTCTTGTCAAAATTATGAAATATTTTGTAGTAATCATGAAAATCCCATTTTCATTCCCTTGATGTCCAAGATATTATTTACCAAAATATGCATATGAATATTATTTCCGGAATATTTTGTGAGTTATATTCCTTGGTTCGGTTTCAACAATAATTTTGTGTATAACTTGTATCTTCATGGGGTAAGATCAAATATAAAGTTTATTTGTCTAAGTAGGATGAGAAGGAATCTTAACCATTCATTTTTTAAATCAATGGTTAAGATGAAAGTGTAGGAGAAAGGAGGAGTGCAAGGGTATCTTGGGAAAATCCTATTTATGGACTTTCTCTCTCCACATGCAAGGCACATGCATATTTCATCCCTGTTTTTTAAACGTTCATAACTTTTTTATACGACATTATTTTTTCATAAAAATTTCACCGTAAAATCGAGCGTCTTTTTATCTTTAATTTGAGTACCATATTGCTATATAAAATATGAAGACTAAAAAAACCCACTAAAATGTGTTGTATTTCTATGTTGTACAACATTTTTTTTGTGCTGAATTTTTTTGTCTTAAATTTTTTTTTCTCAATTTTTTGTGCTGGATTTTTTTGTACTACATTTTTTGCTGAATTTTTTTGTGCTATATTTTTTTGTACTAGATTTTTTAGCTATATTTTGTGTACTAGATTTTTTTGTGCTATATTTTTTTGTACTACATTTTTATGCTATATTTTTTGTACTAGATTTTTTGTGCTATATTTTTTTGTACTAATTTTTTGTGCTATATTTTTTTGTACTAGATTTTTTGTGCTAAATTTTTTGTACTAGATTTTTTTGTTGTATATTTAAAAAACAAAAGGGGTGCCACATGTCATTTTTACTCCTATTTATAAGGACCAAAATGCCCTTCATTCATACTTATTAGGAGTGCCACATGTCATCATCACAATCCTTCTTAGGCTACTTAGGCAAAATCCACTTTTTAGTGGATCCTTCCCCGTATCTTCATATCCTTGGAATTTTGGTAATATTTTGGATTGTAATTCTTGGTATTTTGATGAGTTATATTATTTCAAATCCTAAAATAATACAACTAATGCACAAAGTATACAAATAATCACACACATGGTGTCGTCTAAATATATATTTCCCAAATACATATTTAGTCACTTTTATTTATAAAACCAACCTCCAATAATTATAGCTTTTGTAGCAAAAATTATGGCAAAGTTTATGTAACAATTTATTGTTGAAAATACACTTGTAAGTGCATGTTTATAAATATTTTTCTAAGTTTTTAGATTTTTAGAAAATGTTGCCATAGTTTCCCCTAAAAACGGAGGTTCCCATGCTTTCAAGCATATCATTTTCTTTTGTAAAAATCAACGCAATCAATCCATACTCAACATTAACCAATCTACACTTACTAATCTTGCCAAAATCAAGTAATAATCTACTACTTCATGAACTTGAATCTTTGTAAAAATTTGTAGGAACTTACTAGTGTTCTTAGTAAGCCTCGTTACCTTCTAAAGTGTGATTAGTTCTTTAAAAACTTCATTTTTAAAGATGTTAGATGTTTACAATTTCTTGTCACATTTTCTAAAAATGTTTCTTTATGAAATTTTCTTGTTACCCAAGTGTTTCTACACTTGTTTAACCACCAAAAATAGAGTTTGTTTATGTAAGAACCAAGTTTTAACAAAACTTATATTTTTAACTCGGTTTCTTTAGATATCATCCATAAAATTTCTAGATCTACAAGTATCACAACTTACTTTGATCATCATTTTACAAGAAAAACAATTTATACTTCAAGTTCATGATTTACATAAGGATGATCTATTGATTTCTTAACATAATCATCCTCTCATCTTGCTAAATCATGTTTTTAATCATGATCTACCAGATCATATGATGATCTACATCATTTACACAAGCAAACAACAATCATCAAGTATAACAACACATAAATAACATGATTTCTTCATGATTTCTTATAATTTTAAGCTTATGTTCATGTTTCATCTTCTTGTTTCTTAGTGTTCTTCAAGATTAACATTATGTAACCTCTTTTAACCACTAAAAATAGAAGTAAAATAGCAAGATCAAGGTTCTTACCACTAGCACAAGGCTAGGGATGATCAAGAGGATAAGTGAAGTGGATAAAACCAAATGGTGAAGGTCCTTAAGTTTCCGAAAGCTCCAAGCTTCCTAATACACCTTCTTACACCCTTATTTGTATGTAGAATGGATGGAACTTGAATGAAAAATGGAGGTTATATGGGAGTGGGTATGGCCGTAGGTTTAGAAGACAGGAAGGAGAAGAATATGGTGAATGTTGTGAAGGAAATGAATGCCATGCTCTAAAGGTTAACTCTTATATTCTTCCACCACAAAGTTTCCAATGTGTAATATGTTTAAGTATAGGCAAGTTCCAACATAATCTCTTATTATAATCAAACAAAATCAAAGGTGGGCCACACCCTATGTGGCCGTAGGTGGGGGGGGGGGTTTAGAGTTAGGATGTAATGGATAGTTAGTGTTATAGTTGAAATCCAAGTGTATCAGTTAGGTATTTAGTTAGTTGATAGTTATATAGTGTGTTAGGATGTTCGGAGACCATAACTAGCTTGGTAATGTTAAAACAAGTGCTTCTAGTGTAAATTTGGTGTTTCGGGTAGTGTCCGGTTGTTCGGTTCGTTACTGTTCATTAAAGTGCTAAACTTCGCAGTTTAGTGTGCTTTATGTTGCTTTTTATGACAGTTTCGATTCCCGACACTTAGGAAAGTATTCAGGACCATTTAAGTATATTTCTGCCCGATATAAATGTGTTTAAATGCTAAATTTGCTGATTTTCTGCAGAATTCTGCAGTTTATGCAAGTTTTAGGCACTTTCCGGCACTTAAACTATCACTAGGAAGGCAGTTTTGTGATCCTTACTTTTCTACACACTATACTAGTGTAATACTTGGTGTTAGGGGTCATTTTCTTAACATACGTATCCTGACCAATATCCTGCCTTTGTTTGTTTATTTGTGACCAGGATGCTGGAAGAGGATATTGCTAACATCTTGGGCGATATCCTGAGGTTTATTGAATTAACCACGTGCAGGTTAAAGGCTGAGACTTGCTAACGGTCAAGAGGTCTTCTTCTCCTCAAGACTCGGAGGAGTTTGTTGAAGGAAAGACGTTGAGCCCGAAAGACCAGGTCTACAACGTTCGATGAAGGAATATTCGGTGGATCCCGGAAGTTTAGGATAGTTAGTTATCTTATCTTTACTATAAATAGATGGGGACGGATCAGTTTAAGGCACACAATTTTCACTAACACTCTCGAACACTTTCACTCTAGCTCATTGCAAACACCACACTTGTATTCAAATTTCGTTGTAACACTTAGTCGATCCGTACCGCATCCTGCACTGTATCCTGATATTTGAAGCAATAGAAGAACAAGGCAGCTGCGATTGTCAGCTCCCGAGGTTTTATGCCGGCGATCTAGATTGATCAAGGGCTTTCCTCGTACATCTCGTGTCGTTTACTTTACTTTTGCTCATTGTTTGATCATAGATACAGCTCTATATCCTGAGCCGTATCCTGAAACTGTTTTTACAATTAACTTGATTAACATATTTTCGACACTCATTTCTAGCACACTACCTCACTTAACTAATTTGATCACTTAATTACTTCGGTAATTTTTGACCAAAACAATTTGGCGCCCACCGTGGGGCAAGTGGTGCTCTCTTTACTAAATTTTTTTGTCAAATCGCTAATCGGTTTCCTATTTTCAAAACTTTTTGCCACATTGTCCGTAATGGCCTCAAGATCAAACATGAGTTCCTCTACTGTGTCTTCTATGACTTCTGCTACTACCAGTTCGGTGCTTCCACCACCTCCTCCAAGGATGCCAGCCTCTTCACGACCTCAGGATGTTATCCCTACCCGCAGTATTCAGGAATCTGCTCCTGTTTTAGCTTCTAACGATGAAATTATAACCTTATTTGGAAGTGTGCAGGAACAAATGAGGCAGCAACAGGAAACAAACCAAATGCTTTTAAGGGAAATACAACTCCTGAAGTCTGGCTCGAGCAGATCTGCTGAGGATAACGTCACTCCCTTACATCCCAGAACGTTGAACTTTAGTTCAGCTGTGTATACTGAGGATAACAGGGGGAATATTGTGCCCAGCCTTCCTCAGAATCATACTCCTGAAATACCCTCCTCGGTCAAGATATCAACCATGAGGAGCTCAGGATATGCTTCAGGATATGGGCAGAATCCTCCAACGGGTAACGTGTCAAATAATAATAATACTCATGCTACTAACAATAGTGGATCTTTGCAGGATACAGGTGTAATATCAGCACTTACTAGGGAACTTCAGAAGTTGAAGGACATGATATCTAGTGTACCTGGGGTGGTTCAGCCGATCCCAGAAGTGTCCCAGGACAGCCACAAGATATCTCGTTTTGCATATCCTATCTGTGATGCTGAGATCCCAAAGAGATTCCAAACCCCCAACATGAAGCTTTACGACGGAACTACGGATCCTGAGGAGCATATTGCTCAGTATAGGGAAAGAATGGAGATTAACCCTATCCCTCCGGAGCTCAAGGAAGCATGTTTGTGCAAGGGATTTGGTTCTACCTTAACAGGATCAGCCTTAAAATGGCTGTTAAATGTTCCTCCACACTCAATTACTTCGTTTGCTCATTTGGTTAATTTATTTAACAGTCAATTTTCTTGTAGTCGGAGTTTTGAGAAACTAACCAGTGATCTTTACAAGATAACTCAAGGGCCTCAGGAATCCTTGAGGGATTACGTGAACAAATTCAGTCGAGAATCCTTGGATATCCCACATCTTGATGTTGCAACAGCTGTGCAAGCTTTCAAGATGGGATTACAAAAGGATTCTCAGTTTTATCAGGATCTTGTAATGAATCCCTGCAGGAATCTCGACGAAGCTCGTAACAGGGCTTTGAGATATATCCGTCTGGAGGATGACAGGAAGATGCAAGAAAGGATGAACTCATCTAACACTTATGAGTCAACTAACAGGAAGTCAGAATCCTCATTCAAGTCATATCGGCCTAAGCCATATGGTAGAAATGAAAACAAGAGAGTGAATGATGTCGAAGATGAGGATCCTGAAGAGTATCCCGAGTTGTCTGAATATTGCTTTTCTGTTAACATTCCTGAATTGATGTATGCCATGCAGGGTCTAGGAGACAAGGCTAGGTGGCCTCGAAAGAATCAACAAAAGGCTGACTGGAAAGATAAGTCAAAATGGTGTGCTTTCCACGAAGATTTCGGACATGTAACTGAGGATTGCATTGCTCTAAGGAAAGAAATAAGTTATCTTCTAAGCAAGGGATATCTGAAAGATCTCTTAGGAAGAAAGAAGAATAAGGGTCAGGATACTGAGAAGGATCCTGAGCGAGCAGCATCACCTCCCGCGGATGCCAAGATAATCAACTTCATTTCGGGAGGATCCGACATTTGTGGAACTTCGTATTCGGCAGCGAAGAGACATGCAAAGGAAGCCAAGGCCGAAAGGGGAGACAAACCTGTCAGGATGACTACCCTCACAACTGACAAAGTGATCACTTTTGATGCAGATGACAGGGATACTGTCCAGGATCCTCACCATGATGCTCTGGTAATAACGTTATATGTGGCTAACCATTTTGTACGCAGGATACTGGTTGATAATGGCAGCTCCGTCAACATAATCCAACTAGAAACTCTGAAGAGAATGAATGTATCTCCAATGGATATCACTTCAAAGTCTACTGTGCTTGTTGGGTTCAGTGGAGAGGCTAGAAACACAGTGGGAGAGATAAAGTTGCCAGTATACGTTGAAGGAGTCAACTCGATACAACGTTTCTGTGTGATGGATTCTCTATCCTGCTATAACATCATACTGGGAAGACCGTGGATTCACGATATGAAGGCCGTGCCATCAACATATCACCAATGCATCAAGATACCTACCCCTTGGGGAATTGTCAAAGTTGATAGTGATCAGCAGGAGGCGAAAGAATGCTACTCATCCTCGATGAAATCCTCAACCAAACCTAGTGCAGCATAGCAATTAAAGACGCGGGCCCAGGATATCATGGAGGATCCGGAGCAGGATGTGAAGAAAATTATCCTAGACCAGAATAATCCCGATATTTCGGTGCTCGTAGGAACCAATATCCCTCAGGATATTGAAGAGCAATTAATTAACTTTTTAAAATGCAGGATGTCAACGTTTGCATGGAAGCATGAGGATATGACAGGCATATCCAAAGATATTATCACTCACAAGCTTGGAATTGATAAATCATTCAAGCCTGTGCAACAAAAAAGAAGGAAGTTTGCTCCTGAGCGGAACACAATTATCCAGGAGGAAGTTGAAAGATTATTAAAGTCCAGAATGATCAGAGAGGTTAAGTTCCCAAGGTGGCTAGCAAACGTGGTTGTAGTACAGAAGAAGAATGGGAAATGGAGAGTTTGTGTAGACTACACAGACTTGAACAAAGCCTGTCCTAAAGACCCATTTCCTCTTCCCCACATTGATGCAATGGTAGATGCCACTGCTGGGCATGAAATGCTGACCTTCGTGGACGCATCTTCAGGGTTTCAACAGATCCAAATGGAGCCTTCTGACCAGGAGGATACTGCCTTCATGACACCAACAGGTATTTATTGTTATACAGCTATGCCTTTTGGTTTGAAAAATGCAGGTGCAACATACCAAAGATTGGTAAACATGATGTTCAAAGACAAACTGGGGGACACCATGGAGGTATATATCGATGATATGGTGGTGAAATCTAAAAAGGCTGAGGATCACCTCCAGGATATCAAGGGAGCATTTGATATCCTGGATCAATACAACATGAAGCTGAATCCTGCTAAATGCCATTTCGGAGTGGGGGCAGGAAAGTTTCTTGGATATATGGTGACAAAAAGGGGGATAGAAGCAAGCCCAGAGCAGATCAAAGCTATCCTGGATATAAAATCACCCTCAAATATGAAGGACGTACAAAGATTGACAGGCCGAGTAGCAGCTTTAAACAGGTTTATCTCGAGATCCTCAGAGAAATGCAAAGACTTTTATGATATCCTGAAGAAGAACAAAAGATTCGAATGGGGGGAGAAGCATGAAGCAGCATTGCAGGATTTGAAACGATATCTATCAACCGCACCTCTATTGATGAAGCCTGAAAATGCTGAACCACTATCCCTGTACCTTGCTGTATCAGGGAATGCTGTAAGTGCCGTTCTCATAAAGGATCATGAAGGTCAGCAATATCCTGTTTATTATGTTAGTAAAAGTTTATTAGATGCTGAAACTAGGTACTCTCACTTAGAAAAATTGATACTAGCATTAGTCATGGCATCAACGAAACTTAGGCATTATTTCAAGACACATAGGATACATGTTAAAACAAATTATCCTGTCAAAAATGTGCTTAGGAAACCAGAGATGTCAGGCAGGATGGCCAAGTGGTCAGTAAAGTTAAGTGCTTATGATTTAGTATATGAACCTAGAAATGCCATAAAATCTCAGGCTTTAGCTGACTTTGTGGCTGACTTTAGTAGTGACATTCAGGACGAGGTAGACTTAGAAGTTCAACAGTTACGAGAATCCTCAGGATCCTGGACATTATATACTGACGGTGCATCTAATGTAAGAGGAGTAGGATTAGGAATACTACTAAAATCGCCACAGGGGGACATATTACCCCAGGCTATTAGGTGTGAATTTCCTGCTACTAATAATGAAGCAGAGTATGAGGCTTTAATTGCAGGATTAGAATTGGCTAAGAGCATGAGTATAAAAAAATTGCAAGTATATGTTGACTCTTTGTTAATTACTAACCATTTTAATGGATCCTATGCAGTTAAGGGTGAGAAATTAATCGAATATCTCGATATTCTCAAAAAATTAGCAGGATATTTCGATGTTTTTATACTTGAACAGGTACCAAGGGAGGATAATGCTGAAGCGGATGCCTTAGCAAATTTGGGATCATCGATCAGGATACCTGAAGGGACGCAAATACCAATATTACATGTCTTATATCCTGCAACGAATCCTCAGGATAAAGAAGTAGCTGGTATTCAGGATCCTGGAGCAGAACATCCTGAAGAGGATCCTAAATCCTGGACGGCTCCAATCATGAGATATCTCAAAGAAGGACACATCCCTGGAAATGAAAATCCTAAGGCATTTAGGATGAAGGTATCACGATTCACTATTATAAATAATATTTTATACAAGAAATCTCTTGCAGGACCGTATTTGAGATGCTTGGAGGATCCCGAAGCCAAAGAAGTACTTCAGGATATACATGAAGGGGATTGTGGTAACCATGCTGGGGACAGGTCGTTATTCTCAAAAGTATTAAGGACAGGATATTATTGGCCAACAATGAGAAAAGATGCCGCAGAATATGTTCGAAGATGTGACGCATGTCAAAGACATAGTAACATACTGCATCAGCCGGCTGAACCATTATATCCTATTGTTTCCCCTTGGCCGTTTATGAAGTGGGGTATGGATATAGTGGGAAAGCTACCAAAAGCTCCGGGAGGAAAAGTCTTTATGCTAGCAATGACGGATTATTTCTCTAAGTGGGTTGAAGCAGAAGCATTTGTTCAAGTTAGAGACCAAGAAGTAGTATCCTTCATCAAAAGAAATATCCTGACCAGATTCCGAGTACCAGCCGAGATAATTTGTGACAATGGTTCTCAGTTCATAAGTAAGAGGACTACTGACTTTTGCAAGAGTTGGGGAATCAAAATGATTACGTCTACTCTGGTACATCCTCAAGCAAATGGACAAGCAGAATCCTCAAACAAGATAATTGTCAATAACTTAAAGAAAAGGCTTGGAGCCAAAAAAGGAAGATGGGCAGAAGAATTACCCTTTGTTTTATGGGCTGATAGGACAACGATAAAGAATGCAACAGGCCAAACCCCATTTTCGTTGGTGTTTGGAGCAGAAGCAATTATTCAAACGGAAATGACAATACCTACTGCAAGATCTACCTTAAGTGATCCTGAGCAGAATCCTGAAGCCTTGAGTCAGGATTTAGACACTATAGATGAAAAGAGAGATGCGGCAAAGCTAAGGATGGCAGCATATCAACAGAGAATATCCAGGGCATATAACAAGAATATTAGAACCAGAAGATTTAAGATTGGAGATTGGGTGTTAAGAAAGGCTTTTCAGAATACTACTAATCCTGCCGATGGCAAGTTAGCTCCAAAATGGGAAGGACCATATGAAGTTGAATCAGAAGCAGGGAAAGGAGCATACAGACTCAAGAATATGGAGGGGGATATGCTACCGAGATCTTGGAATGCTATACACCTTAAGCTCTATTTCAAGTGAGTTTAGAATTTAATTTCTAACTCAGGATGGTATGAATTCTACCTTTTTTAAATATGTTTGGTTTAATTTGTTATTTGTAATCCAATACTGACTTAAGCATCGGAGGGGTGTTAGCCAAGCTAACACCCACCTTAGTTTACAATTGTTTTGCAAGATATGTTTCAGGATATAGCTCCAGGATATGTACTCAGGATAACTCGAAAGATTAGAGGATTGGCCCCCTCTCTCACGTTTAAGGGATACTGATCCCTTCACAGGTTTAAAGGTATTCACCTTTCTTCCGAATTGGGTTTAAACACCCCGCCTGGAGCGCAAGTTATTCAGGGATAGTTCAAGGTGGCGGGACCAGTCCATGTAAAAGTGGCTGACAATTTCGTTACTGTTGGCTATATCCTGAATCCTAACGGTATATGAGGATTGATCACCCTCTCTCACGAAAGGGTATTTTCATACTCTCTAAGGTTTAAAGGTTTTCACCTTTCTAAGTCTTGGAGTTTATACACTCCCGCCTGTAGCGCATGAAAATTTGGGATTTTCCCTAGGATACAAGGGATTTATCTCCAGTACATCCTTGGGTTTTACCCTTGGGACTTAAAAAATTGCCTGTGCAATGGAAACTGACATTCAATAGATTTCTAAAGTGTTAGAAGACATTGTACACAGGGGACATCCCTGCCAAGATGGTGATGTAAAACTAAAAGGATGAGGCTCAGAACTTATGCACTAAGTATCTTGCACAGGGGACATCTTCATTGGAAGAGTTGCAAAGGGACTAAAGTTTGGTAATAGGTTTATACCCTATTTCTGGTATGATCTTTCCTTTTTAAACGTCGTCTAAATTTTTTGTAACATTATTTTAAGTATCCTGATATATTCTCAAAGTCCTTTTCAGGATATTTGATTAGGGTGTTTGAAACCAGTATTAGTTTGGAACTCTGATCATTTAAATATTATCAAAACTTGGTTTTGAAAAGATAGACTATTTTTCACTTTCTAAAGAAATTTTTACAAAGTTGAAGGAATGTTTGGAAGTTCTATCTAATAAAAGGCTTTTACAGTATACCGCTGAGCATACTGATCAGGATATTTTATAAGATAACAGTATGAAGTTTTTTGCAAAGCTAAGACTTACACTAAGTAATGCAAGGTAACAGAAAATAAGTCAAAAGATAGTTATATTATTAACAAGTCAAAAGTTGTGCTTTTGGTTTCACCTTAAACTAAGGCCCATCCGCCAAAAGCACAATTAGTTTTTACGATACTTGTGTAACGGTTGCAGGATCTATCTCAAAACAGGACCTGTCCACCTACAACCGTTACTACGTTCGAAACAAGTTATACTAATCAATGACCAAGGGCTTCATCCTAAAACCTAGGACCCATCCACCTTTGGTCATCATATTATTCTAATGCAGGAAATATAAAATTCTTCGAAGACAGGAAAAGTAAATTGTTTGAACAACCACAACCATGAAATTTAAAAATGGGCTCCGGCCTTGGCACGTATATCCATCATCGCCCATTTCGCCGCCTAAGAAGCGGCGCCTTCTTGATCAGCAACCTCCTTGTCAGCATTCGCCCCAGCATCAGCCTCAGGATTCTTCTCGGCATCATCATCAGCATTGGCCACCTCCTCTGCCGCCTTCGAAGGCTCTTCACCAGCATGCTTTGCAGAATGAGCAACGGGATGACCTCCAAGATCCTTTAGTTTAGCCTCCCAAGTCTTTACGTTCCAGGAGGGGCATTCAAAACCCAAATCCATGGCCTCTTAAGCCATCCTTATCCTGGCTTAGAGAAGGGAGATGACCACGGATGCTTTGAGGCTATCCCGGTATGAGCTCATATTCTGCTGAAATTGAAGAAGGGCGGCATCTAGCTTGGCTTGAGTGTTCTCATTAGCTTTGTGGAGGGCAGCTTGATGTTCCTGGGTCATTGCCTTGTATTTGTCTTCATAGTGCTGGGATTTGGCAGCCGCAATGGTTCCTTGGTCAGCTATGGTGGCTTGAGCTTTCTCCAGCTGGATCTGCAACATCTTGTTAAGCCCGCAAGCGTCTTCGTATAAGTGCATAAGACGATCCAGACCCTATCGATAAAGACACATGTATTAATGTAAAGAGTAAGCAGGATAAGGACTAACATACTTGTGCAGGATATCGAAAAGAAAATTCTACCTGTTTGAGGAATGAGGTGGCTTCGTTGAACCCATGATTTTCGAGAGAGAATGTTTCAGAAACAGCTGGGGAGTCCGTCTCCTTTCTCTTCCGAGAGCTGGATGCCCGGGTCCTGGATGCCGGAGGGCCTTTGGGAGCAGAAACAGTCCTCAAGGGGGTAGGCTTTGATGAAGCAGACGGCTTTGGCTTGGATTCGTGTTTGGTGGGTTCGAGGCTGGAGTAGCAATCCAATTCGTCAAGTTCGAAACCTTCAAGGTTGACGACTGTTACTACACAAGGGAAGATATTCTTAAACTCATCATACTTTTGAAAAGAAATTAATATATGAGAATGTGCTTACCAGACATTTCTGAGCTTGATTTTTGGCTTGAATCTGTAAGAGACAGGGAAAAAGTTCTTTCACTGGCAGGAAGACGGTAGATTTCCTTGATCTTGGATTCGGATTCTGCGCTGGGAGGCACTAAATCTCTGAAATTCGCTGCATAAAAACATCAGGATATAAGTCTGGGATACAGTTTGAAGATATAATTGGGGATATTCCTAAAACCCTAAATCCTACCCTTGGTTAACCATTTAACCGGTAGATCGAAACCCTTATCAATAGAGTCTCTTTTTACGAAGAAGAATTTTCGTCGCCATCGATCCTCGTTCTTGGTGGCTTTAAGAACCAGAGGGTTCTTGGTGGTAGAAAACAGAAGAAAACGGTGATTGCCGTGGGATCTCAACCGGTATGCTATAGGGAGATCTTCGATAAACAGGTTGGGAAAGTGACGAGACTTGATTTGATCCAGCACTATCAAGACTCGCCAGACCATTGGCATAACCTGGGCGTAACTAAGGCCGGTGAGGTCGAAAAAGCTAGAGATAAAGGGAGGAAACGGGTACCGGAGTCCAAGAGAGAAAGGATAAGCGAAAAAACAAACCCACTCGTCGGATGATGCGTCTGATCGGGCTTCCTGGTCGAAGGGGCGAAAGACCGTTCCGGTGGGAAAGGCACCGGAATCTTTAAGAGCAGCGATGTCGGCATTGTTGAAGCAGCAGATCTCCTTTGCTGGATCGGCGATGAAATTTTGACTTACGAGGGTTGAAGTTAGTCGGTCCGATCGGGATTTCGTTCGTGGTGCCATAAAAAGTATTGAGCAAACTAATAGCGATTCAAGAAAGAAGGATAGAAGGGGAAATACCTGATGTCCGCTTGAAGATAAGGATAAGTGTAAAAGGGAGTCCCTCGGTTAATATAGGATGAATATAGGGGGGTAAAGAGTAAATAATGCTTTGGAAGTTGCACCGCTGTCATTTCAAGGGTCTAGTCGTATTAATTACCTTAAGTTATGAGGTGAAACTTTTGAAATATATCCGTTGGATTGATATACCAACCGATATATTTGGGGACAATTGTTAGGGGTCATTTTCTTAACATACGTATCCTGACCAATATCCTGCCTTTGTTTGTTTATTTGTGACCAGGATGCTGGAAGAGGATATTGCTAACATCTTGGGCGATATCCTGAGGTTTATTGAATTAACCACGTGCAGGTTAAAGGCTGAGACTTGCTAACGGTCAAGAGGACTTCTTCTCCTCAAGACTCGGACGAGTTTGTTGAAGGAAAGACGTTGAGCCCGAAAGACCAGGTCTACAACGTTCGATGAAGGAATATTCGGTGGATCCCGGAAGTTTAGGATAGTTAGTTATCTTATCTTTACTATAAATAGATGGGGACGGATCAGTTTAAGGCACACAATTTTCACTAACACTCTCGAACACTTTCACTCTAGCTCATTGCAAACACCACACTTGTATTCAAATTTCGTTGTAACACTTAGTCGATCCGTACCGCATCCTGCACTGTATCCTGATATTTGAAGCAATAGAAGAACAAGGCAGCTGCGATTGTCAGCTCCCGAGGTTTTATGCCGGCGATCTAGATTGATCAAGGGCTTTCCTCGTACATCTCGTGTCGTTTACTTTACTTTTGCTCATTGTTTGATCATAGATACAACTCTATATCCTGAGCCGTATCCTGAAACTGTTTTTACAATTAACTTGATTAACATATTTTCGACACTCATTTCTAGCACACTACCTCACTTAACTAATTTGATCACTTAATTACTTCGGTAATTTTTGACCAAAACACTTGGTTTCTGGCTCATTCTGTGTCTAAATACAATGTCTGTCTATCTACTGAACTCTGTCAGCATTTTTCTGATTTGCCGGATAACTGTGCTTACTGTGTTTCGTGCATCTTTTGAGTCAATAAAGTTCTCACGCAATAATGACATGACTTTAAGCAATATATGATGCACATGTATGTATATGGTAATAATCAGAAGCAATTCAAGTAAATAAATTGTAGTTTAGCACAGTCATTAAGCACTAATCATTATTTAATAATTGTACGGATGTATGCAAATTTGGCAGTTGTCACAACACTTACCAAAAAAACATGAGTGAAAAATATAATAATAAACGAAGGTCAACACAAAAAAAGCAAAAAATTAGAAAAACTATGTAACAAGCATAAATAAAACCAAACTCTACCTAAAAGAATAAAAATAAATAAATAATCTAAGTATTTAGTGCATTAAAAAGATTAGAAGAAATAGGATACGGATCTTCACACAAACCCTGTCATATTTTGTCAAAATGTAAGAAAAAGCATTGATATGATTATGTATAAAACTTTTTTTTTTGAAGTTAACAGGTTTCCAAAATGTAACAAGTTTACATCTATGTGTAACTAGACTCTACCCTTTGTACTTTTCTTGATTTATTTAGTCTTTTCATGCTTGATATTTTATTTTGCTACAAACTTAATTTGAATCCTTGGTTGACATTATTTCATATGGTTGTCATTTCTAAATATAGTACTCATTTTACCATTTTCCTTAAATATATATTAGTTAATGTACCATAGTATTATACAATGTAAAGCAAGGAGTTCTAATATTTTTATTTCTTTATATGGGTCAAGAATAGGACAAGGCCTTGATCCATCAGTTGGCAGCTGTGGTGTTTCTCTTCGAAAGAGTGTTTTTTGTAATGGATCAGGAGGGTTTGTTTTCTTTTTTTTTTTTTACTTCGTTTAGCTGCTCTTTTCTGTTGTTTGGGACTGCTATCAGTAGGTTTGCAAACAATCTGAACAAACATGTAACAACTCTCATCAAAAGTCATATTTATTATTTTAATTGTCCAATAGGAAACCCTAATTAAGATACCCAAGTGATTCTGCGTAAACCCTAAAATTTTCAGAACAATCGGAATCAGGATCAGGGCCCCTAAAACTCAGGGGGGGGGTAAAACCTAGTGACGATTATCTTCAAAACTCGTTGTCAAAATTTAAATTTCTAATTCTGTCAAGTCAGCTAAGCTAGTCCCAGACGTGGCCACCCTAGGGTGAAAACGTGTCCCTTGCGCACCGCAAGGATTTCAGGCTTACGGTGTGCAATGACCCTTACGCACCGCAAGGGTTAGAGTGTTACGGTGCGCAAGCCTGGCCAATTTTTGACTATAAATAGCAGACATTGGCACTTGAAATTCTGCGTATGTTCGACGAGGAAATTCGTTATAGGCACCGAGTTACGTTCTGTTTATCACAATTAACACACACGGATCACTAATCGACGCCGCAATCAGGGAAATAACTCGATCGCTGGTACGATTCAATGTCCGATTGATCAAAATATCCAATGGATGTTTAAGTGCTGCCCACATTAGGGTTTATGCTTTGTCATTCGTCGTTAATTCGATGGATGTTTAAGTATCGCACTTTGTCATTCGTTGTGAGGGTTTGATCTCGTGAGTTATCGTAAATGATGTATTGATTACTAACCCAGAATTGTGTGCCTGTTATTAATTTAGGTTAAAAGGCTAATCAGTAGGCTAAACTCTGCCGGTATAAATCTGCAATGTGAGTCATTCTCTTTTTATCAACTATTTTACAATACCTCAAATTATTTCCAAAAGTTATAATTACAGGGACTAAGTCTGGATATCTTGAATCACTGGCTAGTGGGGTATTGTGCACATTACTAATTTTCTCCCAGTTAGGTTCATTGACCTACTCGGGATAATCACTGTTAGGTTCATTGACCTACAGGGATAATCATCACTATTTAGGTTCATTGATCTAATAGTGGTATGACCATCGTCACCATTGTGACATGTCACCATTGTGACAGGCCGCCAGATAAAAATAAGATAGAAGCCATTGTAATCGCTCTTATGCTGTAATTAATAACTATGCATTCATTTTATGTAAATAGAATGATTCACTCAGTATTTCCCGCTGACAAAACCTTTTTCAAACATGTTTCAGGTGATCTGTTATGATCCAGGAAAAGTGCCGTGAAGCACTACCAGCTTGAGAAAGTGGCTCAGGATAAAATAAAGAAACATGTTTTGTAAAATAAAAGATTTCTTCGTGAAATCAAATGATTGTTAATTACCGGGGTTTTATCCCGCGTTGTGAAATAAAATAATCGGGAAATATTTCAGTTTTAAAAAGAGGTCCTGATGATAAACTTCCGCTGTTAAACTCAATTAAATAAATACCACGGGATTTCTGTCCCGCGGCTCCTGAAACGGGTCAAACCGGGTCGGGGGCCGTGACAGAACACGAACAAGACCTTGTTCGTGTTCGTTTGTTAAGAAATATACGTGTTCACAAACTGTTCATCAACACTTACCGAACGAGATTTTATGTTTGCATTCGTTTGTTAAGGGAATGTACTTGTTCGTGTTCATTTGTGTTTGTTTATTAAGTTTAGGCAATGGACAAAAATGTTGATGAACAGAAATGAGCACAAACTAATGACCATGAACATAAATGGAAACAAATGAACACAAACAAACATTTGAGAACAAAATATTTAATACACTGACACTTATTAGATATTTTATTTGTCGGAGTTATGAAGTACTTAAATAAAATATAAAAACTAAAAAGACTAACGAACTACTAAACATAAACGAACATGTTACCGAATGTTCACAAACATAAATGAAAGAACGTGGCCTCTGTTCGTATTTGTCCATTTAACTAAACGAACGGAATTTCATGTTCGGGTTCGTTTGTTTAATAAATAAACGAAAAAAACGAACTTTCCGCTGAACGGTTCACGAATTCTTCGCCGAACATTTGGTTCGTTTGCAGCCCTAGTTATCAGCGCCTAGTTGGTGCCTTTGTTTCTAATATATTGTCTTCGTTGTTGGCCAAAAAAAATAGAGGTATAGAATAATTACATTGGGAGTTGATGCAAATTTGATTTGATTGACAATGAAATATACATGGTCAGAAAGTTACTTGCAACTTGCAAAGAAAATGGTTGTAATAGATTGACATGTGGCAATAACTAGTTTGACTAAATGTCAAGTAGTCAAAGTTTGTTTTGATTTATTATGATGTATAGATGGGATACCTTGTTATTATGTTAGATTAAAAAAAATTGTAACAAAAAACAAATTAGTAAAGTTGTTAATGGTTACATCTACATGTTATGCATGTTAAACTTCTGCGCAAACTTGTAATTATAATTCACATTTTGAACGCGATGTTATGTATGATTCTTGGTTTCACGATACACATTGATGCTTGATACTCGAAAAACCAATTAAAACATATAAAATAATCAAACTTAAAACTCAAAACACTTGAAAAGAGTAGATTCGCACGAACCTACCGACCCGCACGGATCTGCCGATCCGCACCAAACGTGCATCCGCATGAAAAATCAGGAAACCCTTATTTCACCCGAAGCCTATAAATAGGCACACTACTCCACTCCACAATTCGCCCACTTTCTTGCAAACACTCTCAAGCTTTCCTTGACGACCAGAACCTGCTGTAAGGGTCTTTCTTTCATTTTCATTTACATTTCATTGAATTTTCTTGCATTTTTATCATAAATTCTTCAACTTTTTCACAAAACCCTCTTGATTCAACCTATCTCGAGGATGGTATCCACTAGTTTGCTTGGGCAAACTGCTGTGGAGCATCACACAAACGAGACTGAATCAAGATTTATAAAAATCTAAACATTTTACAACTTATTCATAACTTTCTTTTTGATTATTTATAACAACCCTCCTAAAATATTTAGAACACCCCTATATGCCCTAAAATATACCCCGTATGCGAAAATAGACTCTAAATACCTTTAGTTTTATAAAAATTAAATAAAAACAAGAAATTAAGGGCGCTCGCGGGCCGCGAAGCCCTTGGCCATCCTGGTCGCGGGCCGCGACAGCTCAACCACCAGGCCGCACCCTAAGGTGCCACGTGTCGTGACACGTGTGGGGGCTACGGGTCAACTCAGCAAAGCTAGGACCTAGTCTACAAGTAATTCCTGGGCATAATACCCCCTAATTAGCAAAGCGCTGCCTCGTTGTAAGTATTTTAACCCCCGGTTACGTATTAGATACACTGCCCGATTGATCTAGTGCTCCGTAACGGCTATCGAGGCTCTGCCCGACGTAGTCGTTGGAGTTCTGTCTCGGGGAGGGTATAACTAATGTAAAATGGGTTATTATACTAACGCCTGTGCATTTTTTTAATTAATAGATTATAACCAGGAAGTCACAAAGGAAAAACCTAAATTAGCAATGTGAGTAATCTTCTTTTTGTAAACCTTTTTGTAAACTGTTTTACAAAACCTTAAATGTTTTAAATTATAATTAGCAGTGATTGAGTCTTTGTAATTCTTCAGTTACTGCCGGTATGTTGGGGTTTTGTATACAAAATATGGAACACGTTACCATTGGACAAAGAGATAGCCAATGGGTAATATGACCCACCAGTCAGGATTGACAGTACTGAATGAGGAATTGTGTAGATATAAACATTATATCGCTCTCTATATTGCATAATGATAAAACTATTTTGATTAAACTAGGATTCACTCACCAGTATTTTCCGCTGACAAATGTTTTTAAAACGCGTTTCAGGTAACAAAATGTGAAAGCCAAATAGAAGCCAGCTGGACAGCACTGAAGGCTTGGAAAATGTGGCTATAAAAGTTACCTAAATAAGGAAGATGTTTTATTTAAATAAAATAGGGTTTATCCCTATAAACATGTTTGTAATAAAAACTTGGGTTTTTCCCATGTTTTTATTATTATAAAAATGTGGTATTTTACTCTGATAAAATATTTCCTAACTATGGTCCTGATGTAAATTCCGCTGCCAAAATGAATAAATATCGATACCACCATCTCTGAGTAGGCCGCGGCCGCCCGCCTCCCGAGGTTATAGCCTATGCCTCTAGACAACTTAAGAATCATGAAGAAAATTATACAACCCATGATCTAGAGTTAGGAGCCATAATTTTTCCCCTTAAGATTTGGAGACACTATTTATATGGAAATAAATTCGTTCTCTTCACCGATCATAAGAGTCTAAGATACATTTTTGGGTAAAAAGAGTTAAATATGAGACAAAGAAGCTGGATGGAGATACTTAGTGATTATGATTGTAGTATCCAGTACCATGAAGGAAAGTCTAATGTAGTAGCCGATGCTTTAAGTCGGAAATATCATGAAAAGCCAAAAAGAGTACGTTCTCTCAAATTAAATCTGCAGATAGATTTAAATGAACAAATTAGAGAAGTACAAAAATCAGTAATCCAGGACGATACTGAAAAATTGAAAGGAATGATTAAGGAATTAGAACAAGGAACAGAAGGAATTTGGAGATTCCATAGGAACAGGATTTGGATACCTAAACAAGGAAACCTACGCCACCGAATATTAGAAGAAGCTCATAAGTCTAAGTATACGATACATCCTGGAAGTGATAAAATGTATCAAGACTTAAGAAAGAATTTTTGGTGGATAGGAATGAAAAAGGATATAGCAGCTTATGTTGCCAAGTGTCTAACTTGTTCACAGGTTAAAGCTGAACATCAAAAACCCTCAGGTTTGTTGCAGCAATTAGAAATGCCTGTATGGAAATGAGAATTGATAACAATGGACTTTGTTACCAAATTACCCAAGACAAGAAAAGGTAATGATACAATCTGGGTGATTGTAGATAGGTTAACCAAATCTGCTCATTTCTTACCGATGAAGGAAACTTTCAGCATGGAACAGTTAGCTAAGCTTTATGTAAATGAAATAGTTTCGTTACATGGAATTCCTTTATCTATTGTTTCCGATAGAGATAACCGTTTTACTTCTCATTTTTGGACAAGTTTCCAAAAAGCAATGGGAACCAAGCTAAATCTAAGCACAGCTTATCATCCTCAAACGGATGGACAAAGCGAAAGGACAATTCAGACAATGGAAGATATGCTTAGAGCTTGTGTAATTGCTTTCGGAGGAAATTGGGATGATCATTTACCATTAATAGAGTTTTCCTATAATAACAGCTATCATACCAGTATCAATGCTGCACCATTCGAAGCACTTTATGGACGAAAGTGCCAAACCCCAGTTTGTTGGGCAGAAATTGGAGAAAAGCAACTATCTGGACCAGAAATAGTGCAAAAAACAACGGACAAGATTATCCAAGTCAAGGAAAGACTAAAAGCAGCACGCGATCGACAAAAGAGTTATGCTGATAACAGGCGAAAGCCATCGGAATTTCAAGTAGGAGATAAGGTATTATTAAAAGTTTCTCCTTGGAAAGGAGTAGTCAGATTCATCAAAAGGGGGAAGTTCAGTCCCAGGTATGTTGGACCCTTTGAGATTATTAAAAAGATAGGACAAGTAGCTTATCAGCTACGACTGCCAGAAGAAATGGCAGGAATACATGATGTGTTTCATGTATGTAATCTCAAAAAGTGCTTAGCCGATGAGATATTAGTAGTACCTCTTAAGGACATAGAGGTAAACGAGAACCTTAAGTTTGTAGAAAAGCCTCTACAAATTGAAGACATGAAAGTCAAGAATCTCAAACACAAGAGATTAGTTCTGGTCATAGTGAAATGGGATTCCAAGAGAGGACCAGAATATACTTGGGAGCTCGAATCAGAGATGCAAAGGAAATACCCACACCTGTTCCAGTAGACCTCAAGGACGAGTTCTAAAACAAGGTGGGGAGGATATAAAAACCCTCCTAAAATATTTAGAACACCCCTATATGCCCTAAAATATACCCCGTGTGCGAAAATAGACTCTAAATACCTTTAGTTTTATAAAAAATTAAATAAAAACAAGAAATTAAGGGCGCTTGCGGGCCGCGAAGCCCTTGGCCATCCTAGTCGCGGGCCGCGACAGCTCAACCACCAGGCCGCACCCTAAGGTGCCACGTGTCGTGACGCGTGTGGGGGCTACGGGTCAACTCAACAAAGCTAGGACCTAGTCTACAAGTCCTTGCTGGCCGCGAAGACTTTGTCTTCGGCCTTCGCGGGGCGTGACAAAGTGCCTGATCAGCACAATAAATAGGATCGACCGGATTCATTCAAACTCGTTCAAAACTTTTACTTTCTCTCTCAAATTCTGAATAGCTAAAGTAATTCCCGGGTATAATACCCCCCTAATTAGCAAAGCTCTGCCTCGTTGTAAGTATTTTAACCTACGGTTACGTATTAGATACGCTGCCCGATTGATCTAGTGCTCCGTAACGGTTATCGAGGCTCTGCCCGAAGTAGTCGTTGGAGTTCTGTCTCGGGGAGGGTATAACTAATGTAAAATGGGTTATTATACAAACGCCTGTGCATTGTTTTAATTAATAGATTATAACCAGGAAGTCACAAAGGAAAAACCTAAATTAGCAATGTGAGTAATCTTCTTTTTGTAAACCTTTTTGTAAATTGTTTTACAAAACCTTAAATGTTTTAAATTATAATTAGCAGTGATTGAGTCTTTGTAATTCTTCAATTACTGCCGGTATGTTGGGGTTTTGTATACAAAATATAGAACACGTTACCATTGGACAAAGAGATAACCAATGGGTAATATGACCCACCAGTCAGGATTGACAATACTGAATGAGTAATTGTGTAGATATAAACATTATAATCGCTCTCAATACTGCTTAATGATAAAACTGTTTTGATTAAACTGGGATTCACTCACCAGTATTTCCCGCTGACAAATGTTTTTAATACGCGTTTCAGGTAACAAAATGTGAAAGCCAAATAGAAGCCAGCTGGACAACACTGAAGGCTTGGAAAATGTGGCTATAAAAGTTTCCTAAATAAGGGAGATGTTTTATTTAAATAAAATATGGTTTATCCCTATAAACATGTTTGTAATAAAAACTTGGGTTTTTCCCATGTGTTTATTATTATAAAAATGTGGTATTTTACTCTGATAAAATATTTCCTAACTACGGTCCTGATGTAAATTCCGCTGCCAAAATGAATAAATATCGATTCCACCGCTCCCAAGGCAGGGGTCGAGGGTTGCCATATTATTGCACGATCTTGATAGAATCTGGAACCCATCAGACCCTCAACTCATTTCATAGTTAGGGGTTTACATTAGGGTTAATCTCTATCAAGAAATGACCTGTTTTGTATGGATCAAACACCCATTTTCAAACATGACAGTCGGTTCGCACGGACGGACGGACTACGTCCATCCGCACGAACGGACGATCCTCTACGTATTCTGTTTTGATTTTCATTTCTGTTCTCACATCTATTTATCATTGCTTAACCATTTTATCCACTGATTTAAATAAATTAAATAACTACTTCACCATTTCAATCAAATCAGTTTAAAACTAAAACTTTACGCAACTTTAACAGTCGGTTTGAACGGACGGACTATCTCCATCCGCACGAATGGACATTTTATCTAAACTGAATCGTTTTACCCTCTCTTTTAACATCAGCTACTACACCCGACCATTTTATTTACTGTTTTGAATTATTTACCTTACTGTTTACGACCAAATCAGTTTGTACCGAACACTAACAGTCAGATCCGTTTCTAGCCAAAACCCCGATCCGCACGAATGGACTATGTCCATCCATACGGATCAACCTTCTACGCGTTTTATCTCGTACAATCTAATCCGACACTCTCTACCCATTTCAGTGTAATCTCGGTGCTCGAAACTTCATCAACTCCGATCGCGGTTTAGTGTTTACGTTACGCAAAACTGTGAGTATACTCGATTCCATTTTCATTTTAATCACTTTGGGTGCAACACGTACAATATACAAAAGCACGCAACACTATGATACTTGTTTATTCAAATCACACTCTATCCACGTTTAAACATGAAAACATGTTATACTTGTTAATCTCATAAGCTCTGTATACATTGTGTCTATATGCTCATTAACTTTGCAAGCCTACCTTAACAATTATAGCGCTATAGGATTAACGCACCACCTGTATTCTTGAGGTATTGTTAAGTAAAACACATTACACCCTCTTCGTCTCGACGATGTTGGGTAATCACGATTGCGTTGGAAACTTTGGTTTGACATATAGTTTACACCCGTTCAGCATATTAGTAACTTGTATACATTATTCATGTTAGATATGAGCACGTTAAAACATTTTATATTATGCTATGTATTCAAACTTGTATACTCGCTAACATATTTGTTGATCATTATTTTAATACATGTTGCAGGTTGAGAGATAATGCTATTGAAGAAACAAGTTTAGGGTGGACTTAGAAACACACCTAGTTAATAAATAATGTTTGAAAATTGTTCCATGTTTGATCATGTTTGGTTTGATTTGAACAATGTATTCACTTTAGTCTTTTATGAAATATTGATTAATCATATATTGTCACAATTAGTGTTATGATGCTATGAACAATCATATTTTCGTCTCACTCCGATGTTTCCGTCATCGGTTAGGGTGTGACACTTACCAAAAAACATGAGAGAAAAATAATAATAAACGAAGGTCAACACAAAAAAGCAAAAAATTTAGAAAAACTATGTAACAAGCATAAATAAAACCAAACTCTACGTAAAAAAGCAAAAATAAAAAAAATAATCCTAGTATTTAGTGCAATAAAAAGATTAGTAGAAACAGTACACTGATCTTCACACAAACCCGTCATATTTTGTCAAAATGTAAGAAAAAGCATTGATATGATTATGTATAATTTTTTTTTTTTTTTTTGAAGTTAACAGGTTTCCAAAATGTAACAAGTTTACATCTATGTGTAACTAGACATGTATCATAGTGTTATTATTATTATACAATGTACATCAAAGGGTTCTAATTTATTTTATGTTTCAAATGGTGAATCTAAGAAAAATAGGGGTATAGAATAACTACCATAGGAGTTGATGCTAATTTGAATTAATTGACATGAAAATATAAATATGTAGGTGAGAAAGTAAGTTGCAACTTGCATCAAACCAATTACCCAAACTACCCTTTGTACTTTTCTTGATTTATTTAGTCTTTTCATGCTTGATATTTTATTTTTCTTAATCCTGCTCACAAACTTAATTTGAATCAATGGTTGAGATTATTTCATATGGTTGTCACTTCTAAATATAGTACTCATTTTACCATTTTCCTTAAATATATATTAGTTAATGTACCATAGTATTATACAATGTAAATCAAGGAGTTCTAATATTTTTATTTCTTTATATGGGTCAAGAATAGGACAAGGCCTTGATCCATCAGTTGGCAGCTGTGGTGTATCTCTTCGAAAGACTTTTTTTGTAATAGATCGGGAGGGTGTATTTTCTATTTTTTACTTCGTTTAGCTGCTCTTTTCTGTTGTTTGGGTCTGTTATCAGTAGGTCTGCAAACGAACAAGGACAAGACCTTGTTTGTGTTCGTTTGCTAAGAAATATATGTGTTCACAAACTGTTCATCAACACTTAGCGAACGAGATTTTATGTTTGTGTTCGTTTGTTAAGGAAATGTACTTGTTCGTGTTCATTTGTGTTTGTTTATTAACTTTAGGCAATGGACAAAAATGTTGATGAACAGAAAGGAGCACAAACTAATGACCATGAACATAAATGGAAACAAATGAACACAAACAAACATTTGAGAACAAAATATTTAATACACTGACACTTATTAGATTTTTTATTTGTCGGAGTTCTGAAGTATTTACATAAAATATAAAAACTAAAAAGGCTAACGAACTATCGAACACAAACCAAAATGTTACCGAATGTTCACGAACATAAATGAAAGAACGTGGCCTCTGTTCGTATTTGTTCATTTAACTAAACGAACGAAATTTCATGTTCGTGTTCGTTTGTTTAATAAATGAACGAAAGCAAACGAAATTCCCGCTGAACGGTTCACGAATTGTTCGCCGAACATTTGGTTCGTTTGTTGTTGGCCAAAAAAAATAGAGGTATAGAATAATTACATTGGGATTTGATGCAAATTTGATTTGATTGACATTAAATATACATGGTGAGAAAGTTACTTGCAACTTGCAAAGAAAATGGTTGTAATAGATTGACACGTGACAATAACCGGTTTGAGTAAATGCCAAGTAGCCAAAATTTGGTTTGATTTATTATGATGTATAAATGGGACACCTTGTTATTATGTTAGATGAAAAAAAATTGTAACAAAAAACAAAATAGTAAAGTTGTTAATGGTTACATCTACATTGAATGAAAAATCTGATTTAAGAAAAAAAAAAAAAAAACAGAAAAGGCTGGTCATGTAAAACAGGCTAGAAGAATGTGTACATCTAAGTTTCCCACATAAAAGAATAAAATATACATATAAAACCACTTAACCACATCGCTAAAAAAATAACACCCTTAATTTGTGTTATTTATTATTTTTGTAGCTGTTTTGAATTTTACATAAAGTCTCATGTTTATAAAAAGAGTAAATTACAAGTTTTGTCCTTTTTGTTTACATCGAATTTCAGGCGCTGTCCTTTTGGCTAAAAGTTTACAGGCGGTGTCCTTTACCTTTCAAAATCTTGCACGTTTTGTTCTTTAGGCCAAACCTAGTTAGATATCTCAGTTAAAAAATGTCATGTGCAATGCACAGGAGGGTAAAATGGTCTTTTCCCTCTCAACACTTTCAATTCCCCATTCTGATATCTCCGTATCTATATATCGATCTTTGACTTTGAAAAAGTCAAAATTCTCAAATCAACTTATTTTGCCCTAAACACCAAATCTGTCCCTCCTGTTCTATTCTGATTGAACGAATATTACTGATTCGATCTAGATTATGATTTAAAAACCTTAATTAGATCGTTTTATAAATCTGATTTCTTTCTTGGATCCTGGTTAACAAGGATTTTTGTATTCGATTCTTCGTAAACGTTAAAGGGATTTAGAAATTAACCGTTATTTCGATCCGGATATTCATTGTTTTGTTTTCCTGGTTTGCGGAAGTTTCGCCGGAAAAACTGTTTTCCGATTTGGTTTATAAAAACGCTTACTGGGTATTAATTTGTTGATCTTTTGTTCGATTTGACAATGTCTAAAACAATATTTACACCTTTTGTTTTCAATTTGGTTCCAGTTTGTTTGCGGATTTGGTTTTGCAAAAACAGGGTATATATTTTTAAAAACAGGGACAATCAAAAATTTGCAGGGAGATGAATGATCTTTTTTATTTGGTTCCAGTTTGTTTGCGGATTTGGTTTTGCAACGTGGTTCCAGTTTGTTTGCGGATTTGGTTTTGCAAAAACAGGGTATATAAACATAATTCACAGGTTTGTTTGAGAGAAATTTGTGCTAAAAATCCTAATACTAAAAGATGAGGGACAACGTATGTGATAAGAAGCTGAATTGAGGGGTTGGTGTGGGATATAAATGGAGAATTGAAAGGGTTGAGAGGGAAATGACCATTTTACCCTCATGTGCATTGCACATGATATTTTTTAACTGAGATTTCTAACCAGGTTTGGTCTAAAGGACAAAACGTGCAAGATTTTGAAAGGTAAAGGACATCGCCTGTAAATTTTTGGCCAAATGGGTAGCGCCTGAAATTTGATGTAAACATAAAGGACAAAACATGTAATTTACACTTATAAAAAAATTAAGGTTTGCTTACACTAAAGTAGGTTTACATTAGTTTATATTACGTCACTCTAAAAATGTACCAAAAAATAATGGTAAAGCTGTTGTTGATTACATTTACAAAATGAAGGAAAAACGGCTTTAAGAATACAAAATAGAAAAATTGTTGCCGAATACGTACATGTCATATAAAAAGTTACTGCAAAAGAAATAGTACATAAAAATGTGTCATTGAAGAAAGTTTGCAAAAGAAATAGTACATAAAAAATGTACACGGCCTTTTTATTCATAGATGTTGACCCTCTCCCTAGTTTATTATTCTGGTTATGTTAAATTTAACTCTTAACAAAGTTACATATTTTAAAGTGTGCAAATTTTTTTTTTACCTTATATGTAATCATTTTACAAAAGAATAACCAAAAAGGTTACGTTTTGCATTGTACAACAAAAAATGTTACCTTATGTTCATAATGTTTTTTAGAGGTCAACTTACAGAAAAAGTAATTTTATATTATGTTAATCTAGAAAAATGTAACAAAAAATAGAGCAAAGCTATTATTGGAAAAACAAAATGGACACCTTTTGATGACCATGCCGCGTCATGTAGAAAAACAGACCGGAAGAAAGGATGTATCTATGTTCCACGTAAAAAATAAAAATATGCATCAAAAACCACATACACTCATCGCTCAAAAAACACCCATAGTTTTTTGTTTTTTTTTTTCTTTCCTTTTATACTTGTTTTCGTTTTTACATAAAATCTTATGTTTCTAAATTTTCTTTTAAGGTTAGTAAATGTAATTAGTTTATGTATCTAGCTCTCTGTGAATACTTTGACTCTAAATTTTAGTTCTTGTGTGTAATCTCTCTTTCACCCCTTGTCAACCAAAAAATAATCTTTCCCAACTAAAAGGGTATGGTCCTAAATCATGTGCCGACCATACGAGTCAGCCTCTGGTCGCACGTGAGACCATACCCAAGATAAATCAAAGTGATAACTTTTCCGACCTTGCACCGACTAAACAGATGTGCTCCAAGTCACGCGAAAAGTCAAGACCAAAACAAAATCAATTCTGACACTTAGCTTCTTAGATAAAGGACCTAGCTTCCTTGACCTTGCGCCGACCGCACGGGATATACCCGAGTCGCGCGGAGGTAAGAGGCGCATGTAAATATCGGACAAGTACAAAAGGTACTAGTGGCAGAGCAGTGGACCAATAAGCGTTCAACAGGCTGTATCTGATCGTGCCGCAATGATGTGTAAAATATATATAATTAATTTTGAAAACACCAAATTAAATGGTCAAACTAGCTTAATTACACATAATCGACAAGTGCATTGGTTGTTATGTAGTCAAGTTGGTAAGACCGAGCATTAATCCGTGGACACAAGGCGCGACTCTCGATGCTAGACTTTTGTCGAGTCCTAGTCTAATAATGTTTAATGAGTGTTTGGATTTATATTAACTACTAAAATTAAATAGGAGAGCAAATACGAAAGCAGAGCAAACATATAACGAATTTAGGTGATCATTCAGATAATGGAAAAGTAGCTACCTAGGCAAGATGCATGTCAATTCCCTCACGGTTCTCGGAATGGAATAACTAAGTTTTGGCTACCGGGATATTAAGGTTCACTTAACAAGACCTAAACTGGCTGGCAGATCATTCTCCAAACAGGTGGCAATCTAGGATTAAGGAAAGTGTATAAACTCACTGGTTAATGTCAGATCACCTCTCTATCTCTGCAACTTGGTTATGGTACCCTAATCTAGATTACCTCTCAATCTCACTAGAAACAGTACATCTAGGAAATTTAAGGGATGTACGGGGTGGTGACTATAATCATGTTCTAACACGGTTTGCTAAAAATCACAAGAAAACCTAGGGTAATTCACTCTCGTGCAATTAACACCTAACCCATCTAATGATTAAGACAACCCGACATATAAGGAAGTGACCATACTCTTTCTCCATCTTTTGCGACTTAAGCCTAACAGGGTATGGTAATCTATCAAACTCTCTCTGAACTACCTGCTCCTTAGGAGGGCTCTCTGGCTGTGCTGTACTTGCTAGGCTGAGCCGAGTTTGCACTTTGCCAGGTTGAGCCTTGACGTGCGCGAGGTGTGCGTGTAAATTTTAGATTATTTTAAGCACTTTTTATTCGTGGATCAAGCTTTAAATTTATAAAACACGATATAATACTACCACTCTACACACGTTAGGGCAAGTGCACCCACCGTAGACGTAGCATAGTGATGGTAAGATACCGAGGTCGTCCAAGGACACAAGAGCTCTTAATACGGGCTTATCATTAACGTCTAATCTAACCAAATTCTAATAAAAGTTTTGAAAGATAAACTAAAAATATAAATATAAATGAAAGGAAAAACAAATAGACAAGAAGAAATCACTTGGTTCCAACTCCTCTTTTATGTATCCTTTGATGATTTTCACACTTTGGGTTTTTGAAGAGATTATCTTAGTTATAATGGTAGGCCCCTCTTGTGAAGACGACGTTACCCTCGACCATATTGGTCTGAGTCAGCAGGAATACAGTCCCGCAAGGTCGGATTATGGAAAGATAATTAAATAAGTTATTAATGCGAAAAGTGGTAGGCCCCTCTTGTGAAGGTGACGTTACCCTCGGCCATATTGGTCTGAGTCAGCAGGGATACAGTCCCGCAAGTCCAGATAAAGTTTTAATAGTAGTTTATTTATAAGTGGTTCAAGCCATTCTTACTTCCCCCGATTTGATGCTATCTGCCTCAAGGGAAGTCCTAATAAGCTTGAACCAAGTCCTCGCAGGATCTATACACTGAAAGAGGCAAGAACTTTACCCAAACACCCTTCTAACCCCCTTCCAGGTAGTTAACATGCTTTATATTGACCGTAAAGACACGAATGAGTGAATTAACAAAACATGAAGAAATGTTTAAACAAAGTTCACTTTCAATATAAAAAACTAGTTATTAAAGTCATTAATAAAAACCTAATTAAAAAGTTGCCAAAGATTAGAAATCAAAAGTAATACATAAAAGATTTGTCTTCACCAAGTGATATTAGAGATTAGCCAAGCATGGCCTTTGATTGACAAAAACTCTTACGATGGATCTTGGATCCCGAGACTACTACACACTCTAAAAGATGAAAGATGGATGATGGTGGTGGGTGTTGGTGTTGTAGTGGTCGTGGACTGATGGCAAGTGTTAGAGAAGGGGTTTGCCAAGGGATGCCTTTCTCTTGAACCAAGCACCTCTATTTATAGCTGAAAACAGAGGACAGACACGGCCCCGTGGTCTTCTCTTTCTCTCCCTTCATTAACTACAGATGTCAGGTCTTGTACCAACACGCCCCGTGGTGGCAGAGCACAATCCCGTGGTGAGTGTACTTGCTGTACTATCCCAGATTCTACAAATCCTAGAGTTGACCACGGCCCATGTTGAGTTGGCACGACCCTGTATTGGTTTGTCTTTTGTTGTCTTTTTCTAAAGGGAAACGACCCCATGCCTGGTGGGCACGACCCAGTGCCTAAGCTTCTATCTTTGTTATTTTGTTGTTTTGGATGTGGATGGGGGTTCGGCAGGTCGTGTCAATCCTTCTTCTTTGTATTTGTGTTGGTTTCTGCTGTTAATTTTTTCCTTTTATTCATTTAGGCTCTTTTGATCTTGTAAATTAAAAGTAAACAAAGAAACATGCTTTTTTCAACATTAGTACCAAAAAAGGGTTGATTTTATGTCTTGTTTGATGTAATTTATATGTTGCATTTTGCACATATCAAATACCCCCACACTTGTATCTTTGCTTGTTCTCAAGCAAAACTCTATAATGTGGCTTATACACCCAAACGGAATTGGTAGAAGAGAAGTTTTGGGTTTATCTGTAGAGTGTCGGGAATCCAAGTTTTATTTTGTTTTTATTTTATTTACAATCTTATTCGTCATGATTTATTTAAAACACATTTTAAGAAAAATTATTTGTTTTGGGCATAACATGCCTTTATAAAATTCTATTTAGTTGTATACAAATTTACACACCTCACAAGTGGTCACTCAACACTCGGCCGAAGATGTTTAAGTGGAAACGCTTTTGCCTGGTTTGGAACTTACTCCTACTATAGGCTTGACAAATAAAACCTCCTCATTTTTGACGTTTAATCCTCGTAAATATCAAGAGGGCTTTTAAATGGGTAGGTGTTTTTAGGTAAAATGATGAAAAGCGTAAAAAGTGTCGGTTTTTCATTGCTTTGTGGCTTAAAAAATTACTTTAGCCAATGTTTTTTTTTAACCAAAGTTGAAACTAAGCCATGATGGGTAGTCCGTAGGACAACCCTTAAGTGGTATAAATTATAATAAAATCCTACATTTAATCGGGTAATTGTCTAGAATTAGATAACTACGGTTGTTTATGTTTCGGGTACAAATGGAGCTTAAAATGGAAGGAATACGGAGCATAAATGAAGAAATAATTTATTGGAATGGAAGAATTAAGAAGATAACATGATAGAGGATGAAATTATGAGAACGTGGGAAAAAACGGCGAAGAAAACGGAGTTGAAACGAGAAAGTTATGAAGAAAACAAAATTTCTTGCATAAGCCTCTACCATAAGCTACGGTGCTTACGTTAGCCTCCAGAGTTGAAATTCTCCACCGTAATCCAGTAGAGATTCATCGTAGGGCTTTGAAAGCTATCGTAAGCTACGGTAGCACCGTAGCTTACGGTAGGCTCAACGGAAAAATGTAACTTCCAGCTTTTAATGGCCATTTGATGAGACTTTTTAGGATCCAATCATTGTTGTCGGTTCCAGAACAGCTTAGGGGCGATTTTTGGCTATCTTCTTGTGTTCTTGACAATTCTAAACAATCGGTTTGTGTTTTCGATTTGTATGAACATTGAACTTGTTTTTAAGATGATTCACCGAGCTATGAGAAGCTAAACTTGTCGGTGATCATCCTAGATGTAAGGTTTGTTTTTGATACTATGTTTTGCCTGAATTTCTATAATAATAACTTGCAATGTTTGTTTAGTTATTATGGTGTTTGGATGTTTGTTTGTAAATTGTTGATTCATGTTTGATTTTAGTCTAAACCATACATTCTTGGTGCCGTTGGCAATCGAGATATCATGGGAGGGATTAGGGTTGGATATTAGTCAACTGGTCATCGGGTAACAACCTCGCATTCTTGTAATATGAGTACTTAGTTCCCTTTTATCACAAACAAGTAATTAAACACGAGCCATGTCTATGTGGTTCTTTCTAGTTGGGCATAAACATTAGTATCGATTAAAACTTGAAACCTAGGATGGTCACTCTTCCTTAATCTGTTTACAAAACTCAATTCTTGATTTGCAATCTAGTTAGTTTAATTTAGTTAATTAATACCAATCAATCCAATCTCTGAATTTACTTTTGTAGTTTAGTTTAATTTAGTCATTTAGATAAACCATTTAGATAACGCATATTCCACAAACTCCCTGTGTTCGATACCCACTTACCGCTAGCTATCTAGTAGTATTTGGATTAAATTTGAGTGAAACTTCGACTTCACGTCAAATTTTGGCGCCGTTGCCGGGGAGTAGTGCTTAATGTGTGTTATCTTTTGTAGTTTTAGTTTGTTATTTTTCGGGTGCTTACGTCTAGTATCGAGTCTATGTATAATGTATGTGTATGGGTTAGTATTAACTTGTCTTGGTTTTGTAATGTGTTAGTGCCTTCGTATGAAGGGACATAGTATAGGCAAGTTTGTTTGTAATAGCTTAACACCTCGGTTCGTACGAAGCAAAGGGTAGCTTCGTACGAAGCCTCAAATGTCTATGAATAGGGGTGTTGGGTTCATTTGTAATGTAACTTTTTGGCAAGACATAGCGAAGCTCTGCTAACATTTCTCCATGATTTGTAACTCTTCAAACATTAATGAGAAGTGATCTTAACGGTATCTGTATGGTCTTTATGTCGATCTCTTGCATGGATTCCGCACATTGCACGTAGATAACCGATCCGGTCGGAGCGTTTATTGAAGACGATCACGGTCCTCACAAGTGGTATCAGAGCTACGGTACCGATTCAATCGATCTAACAGTTGATTGAATCACCTACGCTCATTATTTTGGACGTGTAGTGAGTTTTGATGTAAAACATCAAATAAACATTAAATTGAAGGTCAATTCATTGATGGAATTTGAAATTGAAGACATCATCGTGTTAGGAATTGATTTTCGCACAATCCTGTGAAGTTTCATCATGAAATTAGAAGAAATAAAGATTCTGGATTGAAAAATGTGTTTGGGAGTGTTTTTGATGAATCAGTCTTTCTGGTACGAAGGCATAGCTTCGTACGAAGGGACCAGCTTCGTACGAAGGCACATCTTAGCTTAATATCCAGCTTCGTATGAAGGGACATCTCTAGCTTCGTACGAAGGAACTTCTCATGGTGCTAAATGTCAATTTGAGACAGAACAAAAGCCTAAAAAAAATTTGGTGATTGAAATTATTTTCGTACGAAGGCATTTTTTGATCGCAATGATGAGGTGAGTCTCCAGAAAAAATTCGATGATTGAAATTTTTTTCGAGTTTTTAACGACCAAGCTGGGTTGTTCGGGGACACCGTCTGGGCTTCAGCGAACAGATTTGATGATCCGATCACAGATTGTGGAAATTAGTGGGGTAGTCATGATACCGGTGCAAAATGTTTATCATCTGAGTTATCTGACTATTAATGGGCCATAACGTAAAATCCGCAATGATGAAAAACTGACATTTGGTGAAAATTGTTACATTTTCAGCATAGTCGAGTTTTTCAGAGATAAGAGAAGACTGAATTGCTCAATTTGAGGGGGAATTCAGTGATAAGACGTCAGAATTTGAAAAAATGAGGGGAATAAAATTTCAGATGAAATTCCAGCATTTTTGAAATTCGTGACACTGCAACAGTATTCGGGTGGTTTAGACTTCAGGGTTGTCTGGGAATGCATAGAATCTGGATTTATGAATTGGTGATCATAGGAAGTTCCGACTCTACAGATCAGGTTCAGATTGAGGTCTTAGGGTTTGAGTCCCGGGTCTTCGTCAAGCCGGTCAGCAGGATTAGCATCAGGAGGTGCAACTGTATTGTGGATACTTATAAGATATAACAGACGTATGATAGTCTAAAGTGTCAGATTGGTTAATCTTCGAGCAGATGAATTGTTTTTTGGACTAACCGCCGGGAAATGATGATGTTTGTTGGTTAAGTTGCTGCCAGAACTAGCGGAGAAGACTATACATCTGTTATCGTGACTGCAGAGGAAGAATGTGATTCTGACCGTGAATGAATGTTTCTGAGATCTGAATGCGTTACCAGATGATTCGTTATCTAATGAAGATTTACTGATTGTGCAGAATACCGTTTACACGGATCAATCATTCTGACGGTGCTTAAAAGTGATCATGGAAAATGGGATATCAGATCTTCAGGGGGAATCACTGATTTGAAGTTAACCAGTGGGGTATTTGAAGTTTCTATCAATTGCCGGTTGAGTTCTTGTACTATACTCAGATCAAGAAAGCGGAATGTGAGATCGTGGTGCTGAAATGCTATATAAAAAACTGAACGCGGATGTGGTTAAAGCTGAAACAGAGATTACTGCATTGATTAGTTTCAAGCTGGTGATTGTTCGTGAAGGTTAAAGTTTAGCAAATCAGAGGAGGAGTCGGGAATTGTGCAAACGTAGACCTGGAGATTTGTTTCAGGGGGAATTTGTGCATAATTGTAAAAAGAAAACACAACCCAAGGTTTTCAAAGTGACGATTCGACAGTGACATCCAAGGGGGAATCTGTTGGTGCATATTTTGTATGTCTGCCACTGTGCGAATAGCTAGATACAACGTGTGTTGAATATTGTATAGAATAGAGTGAAATCCAGTACGAAACCAGGGTATTGTGATGTAACAGTACCTTCATACGAAAGGAGTCACTTCGTACGAAGGGACTGCTTTGTGGGTTCGTACTGATATCCATGTGATATTTGTGCTCTGTAAATGATGTACGATGTAAAACAATATCAATTATCAATGAAACAATGTGTTTGGTCTCTATATTTGTGTATTTACGTTTGACAATTTCACGATTTGATTTTAGTTCGCTTTCAAGCTTTAAATCGCTTTCTAGAAAGCTATACGCGAACTGATGCGTAAACGTAATCAGTTTAATGCGACAAACACTCCGGAACAGTGACAAAGGCTTAACATACCTTAAATAACCTTTACATAACTTAGAAATAAGTTTTGAAGGGTTTGGTGTGTCAAAAACAACTTTATTCAATCACAGGGACTATTTACGACAAACTGCGAAAGTATGCCGATTCGTATAGTAACAAACATTCTGGAACAAGATCATAATCTAAACATACCCTAAATATCCTTTACATAGCTTATAAATAGGCTTTGAGGGGCTCGGTATGCGAAAATGCGCTTATTTGATCAATAAGGACTAAAAGCGTCAAAAAGTGCATAAGTTTGCATTTACGCGCATATCTTACGTTCTGAACACATCCAGACATCCAAAATTTTTTTGTAATCATTAAAATATTTTATTTTAGTGATTGGAGTGAAAAATTACGCAACGAATCGTAATTTGGATCGTTTTTCGCGTCCGTTCGAGTTTCGTCGTAATTAACCGAATAACGTGACCATACGACCAAACGAACCGACATCCGAGATTTTTTCAAGCATATTTTATGTTACCTATGCTTTAACATCCTTGTAGAGCCTTGAAATTGGGTTAACGGGGGTTAAACGCATCGAAAATTCCTTAAATCAATTGCAGGGACCAAAACTGCCAAAAATTGAACAAGTTTCAGCTGGTTCAGCCAGGAGTGTCACGGAAGAATCAGGGGACAGCTCCGCGTGTCGCCTGAGGCACCTCTGTGCTGAAAACCAGTTTCAGCAAATCAGCCTGCTCAATCAGTTTTTAATCCTAGTTTTAGCATACCTTGGGCTTGTTTATGTGCTCCCCTGGTATTTAAATCTATGGGCAACATGTGTATGGCCAAGATCAAGCTTTAATCTACTCAAAAACACATGTAATGATCCTATGAATTCAAGATTTCCTATAAATACCCATCAACTTTTGCCAAGTTCCTTGCTCATTTGAATCAAATTTGATCTAAGTTGAAGCTCTCACTTGTTGAAGGCTTCATACTTGAGTATTTTTAGTTCAATTCTTCCTAGCTTGGACCCTTTGTAAGCTTCTTTAATGCTTGTTTAAGCTTTTCAAGCATGAAAGTCAAACAGTTTTTGACTTTCTGCTTTGACCATGGATTGGTCAAGTCAAAGTTCAATTGAACTTTGACGATGGTTATAGTCCCTTGTGACTATACCTACTGATTACCACGTTGATTAGTCGAAGTGACGAGTCAAAGTTTCGGTCAAAATGCCGATTATGCACATTTTGCGATAAAGCTATTTTCGGGTATCAAAACACTTTGTTTTGATATCAAACCTGTTTTCTAACTTAGTTAAACATGTTTTAACATGTTTAACTCGTCACTTTTAGTCTAGTGCTTGTTTAGGGTCGTAAGTCAAGCGGTCTTGACAACCGCTTAGACTTTCGAATCCGACCCGTTTGGTCGATCATTAGGATCCGACCAAACATATTTTGTGACCATAGTTGTATAGGGAATAACCTTCCAAGGTTATACCTTATGGTCACTTAGTTTAATTAGTCGTATGATAAGTAGTTTATATGCCTTAGGTAAATGACCAAAATGCCCTTTTCATGCATAATTGGAATTTAAGCATATGTAACTTAATTTTTATCACTTAAGCTGATTATGCAACATATTTAAACATATTAGGGCATATAATACTTGTCATAGGACTAGTTAGGCATCTCGAACGCGCATTCACGCGAACGACGCGTTAAAGTAGCATAGACTACCTTAACGGGTCATAACGGGTCGTAAGCACTTAGGATAGGTTCCGATTTAGAATATAGGCTTTGTTAAACCATATCACATGAGTTCCAATACTCATTTGGTTTACAAGACCTCATTCTACCCGATCTTCCGATTTAGGTGTCGATTTATTAATATAGCGATCCGATTACTAGGTGCTACTTGATTTCCTTGGTTTGCATAAGCTTTGTTAAGTTCATTAGATCGAGGATACTTTGCAATTCAATGTGAGTACATAGTCCCCTATTTTACTGCTTTCAATTGTTTTGGGGTGTTTCATATGTGCTAAACGATTTCGATGATTTCAAAAACAAATACTATGGTTTATATTAAACACAACGATTTCGATAATGTGAACGAACTTGTTAGGACGTATTTACATAACGAATGACATTCATTAACAATGATCAAGTTGACCAGTAGTATGTTATGGTACCATAGGATCTGACAAATCCCGTTATCAAACTGCCGCCATGGTTATGTGTAGGATCGTTTGCACGACCAAATGAGTCGTTCAGAAGAGTTTTTGATCAATACGAGAGGCGGAAACAAATGTATTGATGTTGAATCAGCTTGATATACACTTTAATTGTCTTGTATATTGTTATAACAACATTTTATAGCCTGGAGACACTTCGGCAGCACCTCGGCACTGGAATCAGAAAGTTACAAATGAGATCCAAGACACACATATATATAGGCACTTCATTTCGTACGAGATGGCTTCACACAAAATGGCATTTCCATTTCGTGCGAACTGGCAAAGTCCATTTCGTGCGAAATGGATACATCCTATATGTTTCACATTTTTCTTGAATATCGTGCCCTGATCTATCTAATCTATTACAAGACTCGATACAAGACGAAGTCAACAGACATATGCACCAACAGACTCCCCCTTGGATGTTGACGAAGTCTTCAGTCTTCAGTACATCTTCTGTCTTGATCAGTCTTCTTTCTCTATCCAAAGTATCTTACAATGCAAGCATCCTTCAAACTCTATCTTCTCTCTCTCTCTTTCACTTTCTCTTTCAGAATCGCAACCTGGCTCTATACATCTCTTGATCAGGTCTCTTGATTCCTTAAGCTCATCAGCTTCAACAATTTCTTTCTCGAGCTTTGTTCTAGGATCTGAATCTGGCTCTTACGTCTTTAGACTCCCCCTTTCGATAAACTGGGATCACAGTCTGGAATTCACTATCTACAGGCTTTGGATCGAAAACCTGGCTTTTATAACTTTCACAGGTTCTAAGATCGTAACCTGGCTTTCTTTAGCAACAGAATCAGAAACCTGGCTTTACCTGCACAATTCTCTACCTAAAAATAAATTTCACAAATTTAACAATTTGACAAATTTAATCTCTGCTTACCACTTGTAAAATCAATCTCAACACATCACTTGTTAGATTATGACATTTCTCAAATTTTCTCAAACTTTTAACTTCACTCTTCATCTCAAACAAACTCTCCCAAACCTGTTGTTCATCATGTTTAGCACTCGGAATTTTAAAAATCAGCTTTTCAACATCAGTTGTCGAAAATAAGATGAAATAAAATCTTTTTGGATTTTTCAAAATTTTATAGCTAAAACACAATCTTTTTGGGTTTTTGTTTAAAGAAAAACAGTAACGAAATATTTACAGACAATATTTTTGTGAATTTGTGTAAGAGGATCATATCAGTTTGTGACAAACCACTAGCACCGTTAAGCTTTAAACATTTTAAGTTCTAAACGATTCACTTAGATTGTCAGTATACTGATCCACTTAAATTTTAACACAAAGTTCAATTGTTTCGAGATACAAGATTAGTGTTTTAAGGGACTTAGACTCATTCGTGTGTCCCACCTCAGAATATACTCTCGTATCCAGACTCCTATATTCAGTCTTACAGGTGAATGTACACTAATGATATATGTAAGGGGTTAAATGCGAGACCATGAGAGCTCAGGCTATTGCTTCCGCAAAATCAGAGAGATGATGGTTCGACTTTAGGTGGGTTCCCTTTAGAGAATCTTTTCTTCAACAGCACATGATTAGCATTTTTCAATGTTTCATCATTTTTTATGCTGAGGGCGAGCTTTAAGAATAAAGCAATGCAAAGTATTATACGAGGACTAAGCTATTGCTCCCGCAAAATCAGAAGTCCTGGTATAATACCCCAGATATCACCACGCAAAAAGACCTAGTATGTCAGAAATAGAAAGCCCTTCAAACAAGATTTTGGGGGTTACCCATATATCCGAGAGATGTTCCCCACGAGATAAGTAAGTATTGATATTTAGGTTTATATCTCGACAACAATCTACTAAGTGTGCAAAAACCTACTGGCACATCATCAGTGAGACCGTTTATCACATTTGACTTTCCAATTCTTTAGCATGCTGTGATTGTCTACTGATGTACTATCATTTCCTCTTTTTCACAACAAAACTCATTTTTGATTTTATCAAGTTTTTGACTTTTTCAAAATTTCCAATATTTTTGGATTTTCTAAAAATTTCTTACTCCCCCTAAAATTCAAAACCATTTAAAGAAAATTTGACAAACCGATGAGAATTGCTTCAATTCTCCATTCACTTGGCATAAACAATCAGAACTCCCCCTGACAACAAACTATTTTCCCATTATGATTTCAAAACACTTACGTTTGTTTTAATTAAAATGGTTTTTCCGAAAAATAAGTTTTGTTGATTTCACAAACATTTGTAGAAACGGGGTTTCATCACATTGTTTTTCCAAAATACCACTTGTATGAAAGTTAACTCAAGTTCAACTTAATGACCTTGATTAACCACTTGTAGGTTCTTTACAACCATACCACTTGTAAATCAACATATGACAATTTCAATTACTCAAGAAAGATGCCGATTCCTGCTCCATGATTACTGACGGGTGATCCGTAGGACAACCCTTAAGTGCCTTAAAAAGATTAAAATCCCATGCTTTACACGTTTAATTGTTTGAACTTGGTAACTACTAGTTGTTTGGACGTGCAGGTGCAAATGGAGCATAAAAGGGAAAGAATTTGGAGCATCAATAAAAAATCAATTTTTGGAATTGAAGAATTAAGAGGATAGCATGATAGAGGACGAAATTACGAGAACGTAGGCGAAAACGGTGAAGAAAACGGAGCTGAAACGAAAAAGTTATGCTGAAAACAAGTTTTCAGCATTGCCTGCCGTAAGATAGAAGACAAGGACCGTATGACTTGGCTGCTCACCGTAAGCTACGGCCCTATGGCGTAGGTTATGGCACTGACTGATCCAAACTCGTAACTTATGCATTAAATTGTCATTTTATGGGTTTTTATGGTGGCTCATCATATGTTTTCGGTTACCACTTGTCTTGGAACGAATTTTGGCTAACTTTTGGAGACTTTGGAAGGAGAAACACTTTCTTAATCATAAGTTTTATTGTCTTTGATTTGGATGAACAATAGTACTTTTGTTAGGATGTTGCTTCAAGCCATGAGTGGCTAAACACTTGATGATTGTCCTGGATTGAAGGTTTGGTTGAGACATTTCATGTTTGATTTTTCTAATTTCTAGAATAACAATCTTGATCTTTATGATTTGTTGTTATGGTGTGTGATTGTTTGTTAGTAACTTGTTAATCCTTATGTTGAACTAATTAGAAACCATACGTTCTTGGTGCCGTTGGCAATCGAGATATCATGGGTATAGTTAGGCTTGGGTAAGGGTTGATTGATCATCGGGTAACAACCTCACGTTCTAGGAATCTGAGTACTTAGTTCCCTTTCATCACTGCAAGTAATCACACATGAGCTATGTCTATGTAGTTCTTTCTAGTGAAATGATAATACGAATGTCGAAACAAACCGGAAATCTAGGATGGTCATTTGTCTCTAATTTGCTTACAACCAAAACTTTTCTTTTGCAATCTATTTAGTTAAATTTAGTTTTTAAAACCAATCCAATCAAATCATCTCTTGAATTTTATTTTATTTGCAATTAGAGTAATTTAGTCAAGTTAGATATAATCTTCAAATAACACATATTCCACAAACTCCCTGTGTTCGATACCCACTTACCACTAGCTATTTAGTTGTATTTGGACAAAATTTGATTGTGACCACGAAATCACGTCAAAATTTGGCGCCGTTGCCGGGGAGTAGTGCGCAACGTGTGTTATTTTTTTTGTTCTTTTTAAGTTTGTTATTTTTCTGGTTTACGCTGGGTGTGTTAGTGTGCAGGTACTTACAGGTGCATGCGTACTAGGAGCTCTCACAAGCTTTCACCATTGGCATTTGATCCGGAAATTGAGCGAACATTAAGAGGAAACAGAATTTTGCTAAGAGAAAACACAATTAGCGGTTCACCAACAACACCAATTACACCGATTACACCACTGAGATACATGGATCCACCACTACCACTACCCACTACGGGTGAACTTATACCACCTTTCATACCATCATCCACTCAACCTTCACCAAATACTACCATACCAAACACCACTACCAACCCTATTTCACCTCATGATGCAACACCAACTAACACCCAACCCATTACCACTCAAGAAGAACCTTCACTTTCCTTTAACCCTTCTACTACAATTCCACCACTCACTCATTTCTTCCCAGCTTCAGGTCAATCATCCTCTACATATACATTACCACAAGGTTCAACTGTTGTTCATGCTACTTCATCATTTAGACCATCGAACCAGTCGGGTTTTCAATATTCAACTCTTCCATTTGGGCAACCATCGGGTATAGGAGGAGATGGATATGAAGAAGGATATGAAGATTTCGAGGGCTATGAGGAAGAGGGTTATGCTTATGTTGGTGATGGGGATCAAGGAGAACTTACTTATTTGCAAGGCCAACCTCAAGGAATGTCAAGTGTTGGTGGAGTGCCACAACAACAACAACTCATACCACAACACATTAGGTCGAGGCCACAAGGGCCGCCAGTGCAACGCCCTATACCATTGCAACAAGTTCATCCACAGAATGTACAACCACAATTTCAAAGGCCAATTCAACACCCACCGATGCCACAACAACAAATTCAACAACCATTTGTACCACAAGGGCATATACCAATACCAATGGGTCCTGTTCGTCCAAGGGGTCGGTTTGGTGTGCCAAGAAGGCATCTTGGAGAACATGCGAGGGGTATTGAAGCGCATTTTAGGCCGGTGATTACTCATAATCCTTCACCGGTGGTTATTCCTCACAACAACCAAGGAAGAACCTTTGAAGTAAGGACTAATTCACTACAAAGTTTTCCGAAATATAAGGGTTTAGCAACGGAGGAACCTTATTTCCATTTGGAGGCCTATGACTCAATTTGCAATACTCTTGGGAGTCAAGGTTTTTCGGCCGATGATGTCAAGTTAGTCCTGTTTCAATTTTCTTTGGAGGATAAGGCAAAGAAGTGGTTCTACACTTTGCCTTCAGCATCTATTTATACTTGGGCGGAAATGCAACAAATTTTCCTAGATGAGTTTTACACCGCCCAAAAGACCAATGATGCAAGGAAGGGGTTGAGGAGTTTTCAACAACAACAAGGCGAAATGTTTCATGAAGCCTTTGAGCATTTCAACATGATGATCAAAAATTGCCCTCATCATGGAATTGAACTTTGGGAATTGATGAATGCCTTCCACGAGGGGTTGAGTGCCGAAGATGCTCGTGATTTAATGTCCATTACAAATGGGTCTTTTGGCACAAATTACGAGAATGACGATTGGGAGTTCTTGGAGCAAATGGCAATCACTTCAAAGAGGAAAGCTCAAGCATCAAGGAGAGCACGACCGACCGTTATCCGAACACAAGTACATGTGGTAGATGATGGTAATGTGCAAACCTCTAACCAACTTTATAATGTTTGTGCTATTTGCAATGAAATAGGTCATGCTGCTGAAAATTGCCAAGGAGTGGTAGAAGGACAATATGAAGAAGTTCATGCGGTGCAAGGTCAAGGAGGGGGTGGTAGAAACTATAACATGAATTCTAACACTTACCACCCTGGGTTGAGAAACCACCCAAACTTTCGGTATGGGAACCCTTCAAATCAAGCTAACCCGAATTTCCAAGGAAACCAAGGATTTCAAAGGCAATATCAAACGGGTCAAAGCTCTTCGGGTGGAAACGAAGTAATGGAGATGTTGAAGGCGATGCAAGTTAAAATGCAACGAATGAATCAACGTAATGAGGTTTGGATGCAAAAGGACGAGGCCCGTGATAAAGCGATTCAAACTTTGACCACCCAAATGGGTCAACTTGCAAGTGAAGTGGCGATATTGAAGAAAGCAAAAGGCCAGTTACCAAGTGACACGGTGATAAATCCCAAAAACATTAAAAGTGTTAATATCAATGTGGTAAGCACCGTTCCTAGTACTAAATTTAATGAAACATTGCTAACTTCTTCGTATCAAGTGAATGCAGGTTTGGAAAAAGATGCCGAAATCGAGAATGATAAAGAGTATGGAGCACCAATCGTACCTATCCGAGTGGGGAAACTAAAAATTCCTCATGAGTGTGTTACCGGGTGAGCTATATGACATGTACGATTTCGGTCCGCTTCAAGATGCAAACACCATGGTGAGTTTGGCGGATGAAAGTTGGAGGCGTCCACGGGGAATAGTTAAGAATGTTATAATTCGATTGGGAGAATTCGAATACCCGGTGGATTTTCTGGTCCTAGATTATGCCCCTACCAAATTGGCATCACAACAAAGGGTAATTTTAGGTCGACCGTTTCTTTATACGACAAGTGCTCAAATCAACTGTAGAGACGGGATCATTACTATGACCGAAAAGAACCGTAAGTTGTACTTTGATGTTCATACTAGGGAGATTAATTATGAACCTAGTGAAGAGAAGGGTAGAGAGTCTAGTAACCATATGAAATGTGTGCATCAGAGAAGGGTTGAGCCACCATAAATGGGGGTGGCTTGGTCTGGCTGAAGACTTGAAACTTAGCGCTGCTCGGGAGGCAACCCGGGGTTTTATATTGATCTTGCTGTTTTACTTTTCTATGTTTCAGGGTCATGGCGACATTCAAGTGTGGGGAAGATGTGCGGATATTTGTGTGAAGGTGGTGATAGGAAGTCGGCTTGTCTACAACAACGGTTGTGTCAAACTTCACCAGGTCAATGTACTCTTTCCTTAGTCTTGTTATGTTCTTTAGCTGTGAAATTTTGGTAGTTAGTTTGTTTACCTTAGTTTTAAAAATATATATATATATATATATATATATAATACAAAAAGAAAGTTGGGATTTAAGAATATTAGCGAAGGCTAACGTTGTTGGTTAAAAGCGATCCTTTCCTCAAAGCCATACATTGGGACAATATATCCCAAGTGTGGGGATGGGGGAAATTTTTGAGAATTTCAAAATTGTTGTAAATCCGAGCAAAAATTGTCAAAATTTGAAAGCTTGATTTTGTCCTGCTTGACACGCCGACACCTATTCCTAGTCTTTTCTTGGTGAGAATTTGGGCCACATATGATTGTTATTGATATTTCTTTGTTTGAGTGGCGGTGTGTGTCGTGTGTTAATAGAACTTGTGTATGAATTCTTGTTAAATCCTAGAGTTAGCATGCTTGTGAAAATGATAAGGGATTTTTAGGAAGCCTCGTCTAGATGAGTGAGAGTGCGGGATTGGTGGGTTGGACCTCATACGTTACATATATGAGCTTGGTATTGTGAGGGGTGGGGGTTTGGTCTTTAGAAAACCATGTTTGAGCCTTATACCATTCGGTTGTGACCCAAACCTACTTCTTACAAAAACTTTACCTATTGAGATGACCCGGTTTAGGAATTTAGTTTGTGATTGTTGATGTTCTTGTATATATTTTTGAGTTCTATGCTTAAAAAAAACAAAAAAAAAAAAGAAGAAGAAAGAAAAAAAAAAGAAAAAAATATGAGAAAAATACAAAAAGAAGGATTTAGTTGCATTAGTAGTTGAAAATGTTGATGAAGTTGTGTATATAGTTGATGTTTGCTTTGTTTAGTAGTAGAAATAAAAACCGGGTCGAATCAATGAGCTACTTTCACATTCCCACTATTTCCTACCTTTACACATAGCCCCGTTACAACCCGAATGTCCTTTTGATTCATAAGCATGCTAAATATTTGGTAGGAGGAGATTTGATTTGTATACAAGCTTATTGTCGCACAATCACACACGTGCATTGAGTGTTTTAGCATAATGTGCTAATATTTCTTGTCACCGAGAGTTGTTGTGAGGGGTGTGTCTTGTGGTGTGATAAAAAGTTAGTAAAAGGACAATACATTTTAGCTTGATTTGCATGTTGATCGCTTGTGATTTTGAAATGGTTTTTGAATAGGTTGCTTGGGACAAGCAACGAGTAAGTGTGGGGATGTGACAGGTGATCCGTAGGACAACCCTTAAGTGCCTTAAAAAGATTAAAATCCCATGCTTTACACATTTAATTGTTTGAACTTGGTAACTACTAGTTGTTTGGACGTGCAGGTGCAAATGGAGCATAAAAGGGAAAGAATTTGGAGCATCAATAAAAAATCAATTTTTGGAATTGAATAATTAAGAGGATAGCATGATAGAGGATGAAATTACGAGACCGTAGGCGAAAACGGTGAAGAAAACGGAGTTGAAACGAAAAAGTTATGCTGAAAACAAGTTTTTAGCATTGCCTGCCGTAAGACAGAAGACAAGGACCGTATGACTTGGCTGCCCGCCGTAAGCTACGGCCCTATGGCGTAGGTTACGGCACCGACTAATCCAAACTCGTAACTTATGCATTAAATTGTCATTTTATGGGTTTTTATGGTGGTTCATCATATGTTTTCGGTTACCACTTGTCTTGGAACGAATTTTAGCTAACTTTTGGAGACTTTGGAAGGAGAAACACTTTCTTAATCATAAGTTTTATTGTCTTTGATTTGGATGAAAAATAGTACTTTATTTAGGATGTTGCTTCAAGCCATGAGTGGCTAAACACTTTGTGATCATCTTAGGTTGAAGGTTTGTGGAAACTATTGTGCTTGTTTTTTATATTTCTAGAATGATGAATTGAACTTATGTTTTGTTTATCATGGTGTGTTCTTGTTTGTTTGTAAATTGTTGATGCTTATAATTATTCTTCTTTGAAACCATGCGTTCTTGGTGCCGTTGGCAATCGAGATATCATGGGTAGAATTAGAATTGGGTAAGGGTCAATTGGTCATCGGGTAACAACCTCACGTTCTAGGAATCTGAGTACTTAGTTCCCTTTTATCACAACAAGTAATTACACATGAACTATGTCTATGTAGTTCTTTCTAGTAAATGATAGCACAATTGTTGAAGCAAACCGGAAACTTAGGATGGTCATTTGTCTCTAAATTGTTTACAAACTTAATTCTCATTTCGCAAGTTAATTAGTAATCTTAGTTTTAAAAGAAACCAATCCAATCAAACCAACTCTTAAATTTTATTTTCTCGCAATTAGTCTAATTTAGTTAATTTAGATAAACTTTGAAATAACACATTTTCCACAAACTCCCTGTGTTCGATACCCACTTACCGCTATCTATTTAGTTGTATTTGGATTAAATTTGATTGTGACCACGACATCACGTCAATTACCAACTTGGGAGCTCCGGCAAGTCCAGATTTTTAGTCATGATAGGTTCTATCCTAGTTACTAACCTGGGGTGAGCCATCTTCATCTGGTTTACTCATTTTCTTTTCATAAAATTCCTTTACCCCTTTGACCTTCCCGTCAACCATCTTACCAAAGATATGTTTCACATTGGGGTTAAAAGCTTTTTCAACATCAAAATCTTTCTTTTCAGAAAAAAAATTGATTTGAAATCTCAACTTTTCCACTTTTTTGTTTAAAATTTTCAGCCCGCAATGGTGGAAAATTGACATCATCCATTGGCGGTACTAAAGTTTCTGATTTTCGCTCAACTTGTGGCTCCTCTGACTTTGACGAATCAGATTCATCGCCAGAAAATAGCTCCTCTGATTTTGACAAATCAGAATCATTGCTAGAACTATCATCTGATTTCTTAACAACCCACTTGTGGTTGTCAAGATTCACCTTTCTTTTGTAAAAACTTTTTGAACTTTCACCAACCTCAAACTTTGAATTTTTGAAAACTTTAAATTGTTTGGTTGGTGGTTCATTCTCAACCATCTTTTCTTTCCGTTTTTTAGAGACTCCTTGTTTTGTTTGGATTGCCTTTGGACAATTCCTGACAATGTGACCAACTGTTTTGCATTGAAAACAGGTTCTCGTCTCCTTTTTCTGATGTTGCTCATCATTCTTCATTCCCTCTTGCTTCTTTGCAAGGAATTCTTTGTTTTTCTGCTTTCTGAACAAATGCTCTTTTTCCTCTTCAGAAGATGTTCCTGAAACAAAAACAGTTTTTGGTTTATAAGTTTTTTCATTTTTATGATTTTCTGGTGGAATAAAACCCAATCCCTTCTTTTTGAAATTACCATTATGGTTTGGTTTCTTTCGATAACCTGAACCAGAACTGTAACCCTTTTTCTTGTTTAACCTTTGTTGAACTCTTGAGGTGTAAGGTTTAGGTTTTTCAGCAAGATTTACATCTTTTATTTCAGAAATATTTATTTCTGTTAATTTGAAAACCTTGTTTATCATTTCAGTTTTAACACCTCTTATTGGAAATTCTTCATCAGAATATAATTTGTCAGAATCATTTAAAGTATATGCTACTTTGAATGTTTCATCATTCAAATTATTTTGTGATAACAGAAAATCTTTATTGTAAACCTGTTTGTCCTTTTTGACTGTTGGACTTGAAGTGTAGGACTCAGACTTTGACTCTGATTTTGACTCCTCCGTGTCATCTTTATCCAACACCTGATCGACCACTTTCTTAATTATCTCGGACTCATGATCAGTGTCGGATGATGTGAAAGTGACATCAATGTTGTCTGGCAAGTTATCTGAAGGCTCAGATTCCCACTGTAAGTTGGTTGCCTTTTTGACTGTTTCTGAATTAGGATTTCGTGGAGAATATCCATTTTCAATCGGAGGTGGACACTTTTTGTAACTAACACTTTGTTTCTTAGCAGAATTCTTTTCTTCAAATTTTTTTTTGTTTCGGAATTCTTCTCTTCAGATGTTTCTTCTTCAAACGCCTTCATGCCTTCAACTGTAGGATAAATCCTGTCAATCACATAAGAAGAACATGAGTAACTTTTCAACAACTTGTTTACTCTTTTAGTTTCTATCCTCTGAGTTTCCAATTTCTGTTCAAGCTCAGCACACATATCAATGTAATAATTGACCATTTTCTGCTTTGTCATGTATGCTCCATTGAGTGTCTTCATAGCTATAGCTTGTTCACTGCTTGACTCGTTATATTGATTCATGGCTTTATTTAAAACATCATACGATTCTTTCAATCTGTTCATGTTATGAATCAGCTCATTGTTGTGCTTTTTCAGAGTCTCACAGTTTTCACAATTCTTAGACACCTTTACTGCATCAGCTTCCTTTTTAATTTTGAAAGATGGAATTTCTTTGTCCTGCTTCTTTATCACTTGGACATCTTCATCATCATTCTTGTTTCTCTCGGCTAGAAATCTTAAATGCTCTTTCATACTATCTGCATAATACGAATTATCATCATCACGATCATCTTGTTTTTCAACCTTCTTCTTTGCCACTCGAGCATTTTCAGCATCTCTCTCAGCTAGATATTTTAAGTGCTCTTTCATACTATCTGCCCAATACGAATTATCATCAGCACTGTCTTCAATGATTTGAGCAACAAAAGCTTTAGCCTTTAAGATCTCTTCATCCGGACAATATTTGTCCCAGCTAAAACCTTCTGGCAATCTTTCATCCTCTTGATCTATTATACCATAACAAGCTTTTCTTGATGACTCTTCGATCGCCTTCTTAGCATGAGCAGTTTGTGGCTGTTGTTGTTGATACGGATGTTGAGCAACTTGATGATAAATCGCTTTTAGATAGTAATCATTGTTACCGAATGGATTTTGAGCTCCACTTGCTTCGTGGTTTGTGCATTCTCTCTTGAAATGCCCTTTTCCCCTGCAACGAAAACAAGTAAATTTAGATTTATCAAATCCTAAGGTAGAAACATTTGCATCACGAAAATCATCTCTTCCCGTAATTTGTTTAAACTTCTCAGCTCTTCTCAACACACTAGCCAAACACCACTTTATATCCATTAACTCCATCTCCTCAGCATCAATTTGATCGTAATCCTCTTTTGTCAACATTGGATTTCCGATCCTTCCAGAAACTAAGACTCTAACACAGTCACCAACAAAGACATATGACTTTTGGCTACTTCTTCAGAGTAATTTTGATCATTCTCAAGATTTAACGCAATGTTGCATTGTAGTACTTTGCCATTCTTGGTTGCTGAAAAATTTGGATCGAATGATGGATATGAAGAAAATCCAGTTTTGCTACTTGATCCTTGAGATGAACCTCCAGAAGAATTTTTTGCATTAAAAGCTGTTTCGATCTTCGGTGCAATGTTGGTCCTATCACTAGTACCACCTTTGTAATATAGACCAATGTCTTGTTCACCATCAAAGTCCTTCTTTCTCGCTATCTTTCGTTGTTCCATCTCTTGAGCTTCGAGTTGTTCAATAAACGAGCTCAGCGTTAGATTGTCAAATTCGGGTTTATTTTTCAACATCATAAGATACGTGCCCCAAACATCTTGTGGCAACGCATCGGCCAACTTTTCAATCAATTCTTCTTTATCTTTATTGATATTCAATCTCTTCATGTTCATCACCAAATTGCAATATCTTTCTATAATCTGCTTGGTGTTTTCAGTTTTTAATCCACGGAATAGATCAAATTCTTTCTTCAAAAGTGACATTTTGTTCTTGATCATCTCTTTACTTCCAACAAACTTCGATTTTAGTTCTTTCCATATTGAATGTGCACTTCCGTTGTGTTGTAGTAAAATCAAGATTTCTTCCTTAATAGCTTGCTGCAAGAGACTAACCATCATCTTTTCATTTTTGTATTTCTTTTTCTCATCAACACCTAGATCTTTAATATCAACCTTCTCTCCGTTGTCCTTAACTGGTCTAACATATCGATATTCAGTACATTCCCATGCATCTAAGTAATATGCTTGAACCCAATTTTCAAAACGTTCTGCCCATCCACTATACTCCTTAATATTCATAAGCTTTGGCGGTTTTTGCATGGTGCCCGTTTCATTTTCTAGCATCGTATTCTGAGTAACAGTGATCGGGGTAGCAAAGGCATTGTAGAATTTGTTTTCCATATTCGGTTTCAAAAATTTCACAAACTTAGACTTTCAAATGAACTGATGATGTTTTCAAACGAACTGGAATCAAATTAACCAATCCGTATGAAATGGTAACACTTTCAAACGAATTGGAGCAACTTTCAAGCGAATTGACCTTCTTCAAACGAAATGAACCTAATTTCAAGCGAAATGGGATGTTGATTCAAACGAATTGGCACTTGGTGCGAAATGGAGGCTCAGCTCGTGCGAAATGGAGGCTAATTCAAACGATTTGGTATCTAATTCGTGCGAATTGGTGCTGATGTCACACTTTCGGACAGTTTTTCACAAAATTGATCAAGTTTTACTTCGATTTTAGGTCTGATTCTTTCAAGGGTTTGTTAAAACAGTGTTTCGCACGTTATATGTAAAATCAAGCCATTTTATCCGTGAAATCTCAGTTAATTTTGAAAAATGGTGAAGAAAGTGAGTAGAAATCAGAATTTTAGATGAAAAACAACTGAAATGGTAAGAACTCTTCCTCCTGAGCTCTGATACCACATGTAGGATCGTTTGCACGACCAAATGAGTCGTTCAGAAGAGTTTTTGATCAATACAAGAGGCGGAAACAAACGTATTGATGTTGAATCAACTTGATATACACTTTAATTGTCTTGTATATTGATATAACAACGTTTTACAGCCTGGAGACACTTCGGCAGCACCTCGGCACGGGAATCAGAAAGTTACAAATGAGATCCAAGACACACATATATATAGGCACTCCATTTCGTACGAGATGGCTTCACACAAAATGGCATTTCCATTTTGTGCGAACTGGCAAAGTCCATTTCGTGCGAAATGGATACATCCTATATGTTTCACATTTTTCTCGAATATCGTGCCCTGATCTATCTAATCTATTACAAGACTCGATACAAGACGAAGTCAACAGACATATGCACCAACATTATGTATGGGGGTTATGTGGGTAACGACTGAACCTGATGATTGTTAACTTACCCTTTGGTGGTTTGTTAATAAGAGTTGGACGATGGACGAGTCACGAAGGTTTGAATGTATTCAACGAGACGACCAAAAGTTAGTTTTTCACAATTAAAACACAAACGATTTGAAACGATTGAACGATGTGAACGATTTGAACAAATTAAACGAATTGAATGAACGATTGACAACACGAACGTATAGAACGATTTTTGAACGATTGGATTTTGTATGTGATTAAATAACGGGACGGTGTAATGTGATAAAAGCATGGTAGATACGCCGCTGGAACTTCTTATACATAAGTGCTTTTATCATATTACATTCCGTGACGTTATTTAGTTCACTTGGACAAATGATTTCAAACGACGATACGCAACGAAGTTAACTATATGATATGAACCATACGAGTTTCACTTGGACAAATACTCGAAGTACCACTTTAAATCCATGCTAGGATATCTAAGGGTACTTTTTCATAAGTCCTTAATTGGTCTTATGCGATGTGTCTGTGTACATATCATTATATTCTGGTTTTCATAACAATATCTTTGGTACATAATTTCAAAAATATCATCCGTGTTTTCAAAAATCTCGTACAAGATTTTCAAAATCATCTCACATGGTTTTAAAACATTTAAAAACATATTTGCCTAATACATTTATTACATGATTCCAAAAACGTTAAACATCCTTTCAAAAATCCCATGCATGGTTTTCAAAGACATACTGCTCGTATGTTGACTTAACATATGTAATACACGATTTTCAAGAACACTCTTCTTCGTATATTAACTCAACCTACCTAAGCTCAAGGTTTCGAAACATTTCTCGCTACACGAATCCTAAAATCCTTACGAGATCTTCGTATCTTCATAGTAAGACTTCCTGAGGATGTTTAAAGTACTAATTGAGGTCCATGGATTGGATTCCTAGTATACTTTAAATGCACATGTACAAAACGACGACAAGATAACAAGCAGATAACAAGTTGATAGCAAGCTAATGACCAAGTTGACAATTGTGTGATTATGTGTTTATATGTTTTTACGTGATCCAAATACCCGCTATCCAGATCCTTGTAAAATCCTCCATATCTTCATATGATGAATTTTTAAAAGGATATCCAAAAGTACTATCTTAAAATCCTTAATGGGCTTCTATGCAGTAGTTAAAACCCCTTAGATTTTAAAAAGTACTATACCAAAGTTAAAGAGATCATGTGGTAATCTAGTTGAAGAGATTATTGTAAATCTATTTAAAGAGATCCTTTGTTGATCAAAGTTAAAGAGACCCTGTGGTGAACTAGTCGAATCATCACGAGATTTTTCGTTTAATTTTTCCCCTACACATTTTAAAATAAACTGTGTGGACTATGCAAGGAATTACATAAATAGTGGATGCATATATAATTATGGAATGTGCACAGAAACCACATCAAGTTTTGTCATGTGTAAGAACTATAGTAATAATAATAACAAACGAAAACTCTGTGATGCTCCTGTCTTATCTTTGCCCGATGGGAACGATGATTTCATTGTCTATTATGACACGTCGAATCTAGGCCTTGGTTGTGTTTTTATGCAACGAGGTAAGATTATAGCTTATGCGTCAAGACAATTGAAATTTCATGAGAAGAACTACACCACTTGTGATCGGGAGTTGGGTGCTGTGGTTTTGCTCTCAAAATCTGGAGACACCATCTCTATGGCACAAAGTGTGTGGTTTTCACAGACCACAAAAGTCTCCAACACATTTTCAATCAGAAGGAGCTAAACATAAGACAACGACGCTGGATTGAACTCTTAAACGATTACGATTGCGAAATTCGCTACCATCCTGGTAAGGCGAATATCGTAGCCGATGCGCTAAGCCGAAAGGAATGAGTCAAGCTTCATCGTGTTCGAATTGTATCCGATATCCAATCACGTATCTCTCAAGCTCAACATACTTGTGTTATACAAGATTTTATGGGTAAGGAATTACCACGTCAACTAGAGCTTAAACTCGAAACGAAAGACGATGGGTTACTCTATTTCAAGGATCGTTTGTGGATTCCGAAACAAGACAATCTTCACACTTTAGTGATGGACGAATCACATAAGTTCCGATATTCTATCCATCCTGGTGCTGACAAAATGTACAAGGATCTTCGTACTCAGTACTGGTGGCCTGGTATGAAGAAGGATGTTGCCTTGTATATATCTAAATGCCTAACTTGTCTCAAAGTCAAGGCTGAACATCAACGACCATCTGGTTTGCTTGTACAACCAGAGATACCGGTATGGAAGTGGGAGAACATTTCCATGGACCTCATCACTAAGTTACCGCGCACATCTAGAGGTCACGATGCTATTTGGGTGGTCATCGATCGTCTTACGAAATCAGCTCACTTTTTGCCGATTCGCGAGGATCTATCTGCTGATAAACTTGCCAAGATTTATGTTGATGAGATTGTATCTCGACATGGTGTTCCTTTGGATATTATATCTGATCGTGATGCTCGATTCTCATCTCACTTTTGGAAGACCATGCAATCTGCTATGGGAACTCAACTAAATCTGAGCACTGCTTATCATCCCCAAACAGATGGACAATCCGAGAGGACGATACAAACATTGGAGGATATGCTTAGAGCATGTGTGATAGACTTTGGTGGTAATTGGGATTCGCATCTACCGTTGATCAAGTTCTCTTATAACAATAGTTATCATGCTAGCATCAATATGGCACCGTTCGAAGCTTTATACGGTCGCAAATGTCGTTCACCTATCTGTTGGAATGAGATCGGTGAAGCGCAGCTTACTGGACCTGAACTCATTCTGGAAACGACAGACAAAGTTAAGAAAATTCGCGATAATCTTCTGACAGCTAGAAGCCGTCAAAAGAGTTATGCGGATATGCGACGCAAGCCCTTGGAATTTCAGGTCGAAGACCATGTCCTACTCAAGGTATCCTTGGAAGGGAGTGGTGAGATTTGGAAAGAAAGGAAAACTTGCACCACGATACGTTGGACCATTTAAGATTGTTGAAAGAATCGGAAAGGTTGCCTACCGACTAGAGCTACCTCCAGAACTTGGGGATATTCACCCAACATTCCACGTGTCCAATTTACGAAAGGTTTTAGCCGATACTGATCTTCACATTCCACTTGACGAAATTCAAGTTGATGACACGATGCACTTTGTCGAGAAACCTGTGGAGATAACGGACCGTGAAGTCAAGCAACTGAAGAACAAGTGAATACGATTAGTCAAGGTTCGCTGGGAGTCCAAACATGGCCCAAAGTTTACTTGGGAACGTGAGGACCAAATGAAAGCGTAATATCCACATTTGTTTTCACAAGTTTCCTCTAGTTAAAATTTCGGGATGAAATTTCCTAAAGTAGGGGAGACTGTGACATTTGTGCTCTTTAAACAATGTACGATGTAAAACAATATCAATTATTAATGAAACAATGTGTTTGGTCTCTATATTTGTGTATTTATGTTTGACAATTTCACGATTTGATTTTAGTTCGATTTCAAGCTTTAAATCGCTTTCTGGAAAGTTATACGCGAACTGATGCGTAAACGTAATCAGTTTAACACGACAAACACTTCGGAATAGTGACATAGGATTAACATACCTTAAATAACCTTTACATAACTTAGAAATAAGTTTTGAAGGGTTTGGTGTGTCAAAAACAAGTTTATGCAATCACGGGGACTATTTGCGGCAAACTGCGAAAGTATGCCGATTCGTACAGTAACGAATATTCCAGAACAAGATCATAAGGTAAACATACCCTAAATATCCTTTACATAGCTTAGAAATAGGATTTGAGGGGTTCGGTATGCGAAAATGCGCTTATTTGATCAATAGGGACTAAAAGCATCAAAAAGTGCATAAGTTTGCATTTACGCGCATATCTTACATTTTGAACACATCCGGACATCCAAAGTTTTTTTGTAATCATTAAAATATTTTATTTTAGTGATTGGAATGGAAAATTACGCGACGAATCGTAATTTGGATTGTTTTTCGCGTCCGTACGAGTTTCGTCGTAATTAACCGAATAAGGTGACCATATGACCAAACGAACCGACATCCGAGATGTTTTCAAGTATATTTCATGTTCCCTATGCTTTAACATCCTTGTAGAGCCTTGAAATTGGGTTAACGGGGGTTAAACACGTCGAAAATGCCTTAAATCAAGTGTAGGGACCAAAACTGCCAAAAATTGAACAAGTTTCAGCTGGTTCAGCCAGGAGTGTCGTGGAAGAATCAGGGGACAGCTCCGCATGTCGCCTGAGGCACCTTTGTGCTGAAAACCAGTTTCAGCAAATCAGCCTGCTTAATCAGTTTTTAATCCTAGTTTTAGCATACCTTGGGCTTGTTTATGTGCTCCCCTGGTATTTAAATCTATGGGCAACATGTTTATGGCCAAGATCAAGCTTTGATCTACTAAAAAACACATGTAATGATCCTTTGAATTCAAGATTTCCTATAAATACCCATCAAGTTTTGCCAAGTTCCTTGCTCATTTGAATCAAATCTGCTCTAAGTTGAAGCTCTCACTTGTTGAAGGCTTCATACCTGAGTATTTTTAGTTCAATTCTTCCTAGCTTAGACCCTTTGTAAGCTTCTTTCATGCTTGTTTATGCTTTTCAAGCATGAAAGTCAAACAGTGTTTGACTGTCTGCTTTGACCATGAATTGGTCAAGTCAAAGTTCAATTGAACTTTGCAACGTGAGCGTAATCACGATGGTTATAGTCCCTTGTGACTATACCTACTGATTATCATGTTGATTAGTCGAAGTGACGAGTCAAAGTTTCGGTCAAAATGCCGATTATGCGCATTTTGCGACGAAGCTATTTTCGGGTATCAAAACACTTTGTTTTGATATCAAACCTGTTTTCTAACTTAGTTAAACATGTTTAACTCGTCACTTTTAGTCTAGTGCTTGTTTAGGGTCGTAAGTCAAGCGGTCTTGACAACCGCTTAGACTTTCGAATCTGACCCGTTTGGTCGATCGTTAGGATCCGACCAAACATATTTTGTGACCATAGTTGTATAGGGAATAACCTTCCAAGGTTATACCTTATGGTCACTTAGTTTAATTAGTCGTATGATAAGTAGTTTATATGCCTTAGGTAAATGACCAAAATGCCCTTTTCATGCATAATTGGAATTTAAGCATATGTAACTTAATTTTATCACTTAAGCTGATTATGCAACATATTTAAACATGTTAGGGCATATAATACTTGTTATAGGACTAGTTAGGCGTCTCGAACGCGCATTCACGCGAACGACGCTTTAAAGTAGCATAGACTACCTTAACGGGTCATAAGCACTTAGGATAGGTTCCGATTTAGAATATAGGCTTTGTTAAACCATATCACATGAGTTCCAATACTCATTTGGTTTACAAGACCTCATTCTACCCGATCTTCCGATTTAGGTGTCGATTTATTAATATAGCGATCTGATTACTAGGTGCTACTTGATTTCCTTGGTTTGCCTGAGCTTTGTTAAGTTCATTAGATCGAGGATACTTTGCAATTCAATGTGAGTACATAGTCCCCTTTTTTACTGCTTTCAATTGTTTTGGGGTGATTCATATGTGCTAAACGATTTCGATGATTTCAAAAACGAATACTACGGTTTATATTAAACACAACGATTTCGATAATGTGAACGAACTTGTTGGGACGTATTTACATAACAAATGACATTCATTAACAATGATCAACCCAACCAGTAGTATGTTATGGTACCATAGGATCTGACAAATCCCGTTATCGGACTGCTGCCATTGTTATGTATGGGGGTTATGTGGGTAACGACTGAACCTGATGATTGTTAACTTACCCTTTGGTGGTTTGTTAATACGAGTTGGACGATGGACGAGTCACGAAGGTTTGAATGTATTCAACGAGACGACCAAAAGTTAGTTTTTCATAATTAAAACACGAATGATTTGAAACGATTTAACGATGTGAACGATTTGAACAAATTAAACGAATTGAATGAACGATTGACAACACGAACGTATAGAACGATTTTTGAATGATTGGATTTTGGTATGTGATTAAATAACGGGACAAGTGTAATATGATAAAAGCATGGTAGATACGCCGTTGGTACTTCTTATATATAAGTGCTTTTATCATATTACATTCCGTGACGTTATTTAGTTCACTTGGACAAATGATTTCAAACGACGATACGCAACGAAGTTAACTATATGATATGAACCACACGAGTTTTATTAAAAGAACGATTTACAAATTTGGTTTACAAAAGCAAATGTTTTAGTCTAGATTCATTGAAACGAGGTTTTATAAACTATAACCAACTTGTTTTGAGTTGCTTATTCATATTGCAATACAAACACTTTTCAAAACAAGGTTTTCTATTATCGACTCTTGTAGTCAAACGTGGTATTGCAACATGTATACGAGCCATGAATCTGACACACTCACAAAACCTATGTGCTCGCTGGCATTTCTTTGCTGACTTTATTTTTACATATGTTTCAGGTGGTGTTTGATGATGTTGATTACTAGGATGCATGTTCACATAGGACTGGACGAGGCCTTAGTGACTTAATAACGATGATAGACGATATGTGAACTTGTTTGTTCTATTTCAAGACAATGTTAAACACTTAATATTTAAATAAAACGAAACTTTAATCCGTGTGTTGTGAAACAATAATTCTGTCGCTCAACTCCCCGACGTTTACGCCGCGGTTTCGTTGTTTTAACGCGGTCGGGGTGTGACAATCCAAGACCTTTGCAGCTTCATACGAAGGCACCCATGTGGGTTCGTACGAAGTCAGCATGCCTATATATAGGATGCTTGGGTCTTGTGTTGGATAAGCTTTTGGTTCCCAGAGGGGAGATGCTGTCCAACTGGTTTCACGGGTATGTAACTTTCATATATCAATAGAAATCAGATTATAAGTGATTGTTCGGCGTCGTTTCTATCTACTACTCATTTCTTATCACCGAACCGGTCATCTCCGGACCAAAGCTCCGTCAAACTCGACGTTTCCTGGACTATCATTTACGCTGGTTGTGTTTAGTGTGCAGGTATTTACAGGTGCATGCATACTAGAGGCTCTTACAAGCTATCACCATTAGCATTCGATCCAGAAATTGAACGAACTTTGCGAAGAAACCGAGTCCTACTATGAGAAAACAAAGTCATTGGTTCACCTACAACACCCACTAAACCAGTTACACCAAGTAATACAATGGATCCACCACCACCCACTACGGGTTAAACAACACCATCCACATCTCCACCAAATACTACCACTCCTACACCAATTCATGAGCTTAAACCACCTAACACCACATTACCAACAAGTACCGAAACCGACCGTTCCTTTAGCTATAACCCTTCATCAACCGTTCCACCTTTTTTATCTTTCGTCCCAACTTCCAGCCAATCATCATCTTCACAACAAATACCACCACCACATCCATTTCAACCAAATTCATCCATAGTCCATACTACCCCTTCATTCTAACAACCATTACAACCGGGGGTACAATATCAACCACCACAATTTCTACAAACTTTGGGAGCTAGAAGAGATGGGTATGATGATGGTTATTGTAAGTCCCAAAACTACGCAATCGGATATCAAAATCACAATTAAGAGTGCGGAATACTGATGAAAGTGATAAGAACAAGAACGAAATTGATTGAATAATCAAAGTGCACACGGTTTCAAGAACCGTCTGGTACACCCACAAGAAATTCGAAATGTGACTAGAAGAACAAAAAATGTGAATAGCCAACCTAATAATGAACTAGGTTCACCCTATTTATAGTTACATAGGGTGACCTAATTACAAGTTGGGCCAAGCCCACATGCATACTCTTGACTAAATAAGCCCAAATCATTTAATTAACCCACATGGCTTATTCTAATATTATCTAACCCACTACAAGGCTAAGCCCAATAGCCTATAATTGTGTTTGATAAAGATAAGCGTAAACCTACTCAATTATAGGGCCTTACAATATCCCCCTAGGTTTATGCTGTCTTTATCAAACTGCAGTCTTCATCATGTTTCTGTGGGAAGATACTTCATGTCTTCATTCTAAAACTTGGGCTCTTTGCTCTTCTTAATCACGATCAGCTTTGCTTGAAAATATTGTTGAAAAGAATGCAGGCGGAGGATTCTCAGCAAGTCTCTTCTTGGTCAATGTCTTCTCTTTCAAGCAGGTTCACAGGTACCTCTTTAAATGTACTATCACTGTCAGATGATGACTCGCATCTGGTTCTTCTGACTCAGGCACATCTTGTTGTTGTGATGCTTCATGCTATGTCAGCAGCTAACAGCATCTCAACCTTCAATAACCCCTGTTTCTTGATTTGAATCAAATTCTGCACATGCTCAGAAACTCATAAGCAAACATTTCTAAACAACAGAGGGAAATACCACATGAACACTTGGTACATCCAAGTATTTGTACTCGGATTTCACAATTCAAATTTCATTCAATTTATGATGATCAATCAAATCTTCAAGAACGGTTAAATTTTTAATAAAACAATAAAGACTCTATTTTTGGATTTTTGATTTTTTAAATTTGAAACACAAATAAGCAAAGAAACTAATATACAATTACAATTGCAATGGGATCAAATCACAGTGTTTCAGGCTAGACTACATTTATCAACACTTATTTACTCTGGAAGATCCGAGCGATTGCCAGTATATTTGTCCACTTAAACTTATCTCCCTAGGCCTTTTTCAAGTGACGGTCTGTAACTGATTTATCATGTTTTCAATTTAATTTATATGAGCACTCAAATCAATCACAATCAAATCCCGGAATTTTAATCTGAACACGCTATCATACGTGCAGTTTCCCTACCACATATTTCACAAGCCCGTTCTAGGATTCTGAAACCTTGACTGGGACTAGATTGAGAAGAGAACAAAATAGATCAGCAGCAGAGATGGATCTAATATACAGATCAAATGAGATTTTCTCAGTTTGATATAGGTTTTTCAGGTTTCTTTTGGGCACTAGAGGGCCTCTTTCGGGTGTAATTGATCTACAGCACGACAACGTACAGCTAGGTCTTTGCTCACGCAAAACAGAAGCTGACATTGCCTAGCACCTCCAGGTCTTTGCTCAGGCAAAACAAAGGAGATACACGAGTTGGACATAAAAGATTTCAGAACTAGAACGAAATTGTGTGTATCGGGATGTCACACACGCATTCAAATAGCCATGTCCTAATTCAAAGTGATGTTCTTTCCTAAGGTCATAAAATAATTTAGTGTTCTGCACAGAACCAGTCAAAGAATACAGCCATCAGGATAAAGCCTGCCAACATATCGCTCTAGAGTCAGACCATTTCAATATTGGTCTTACATAAGTCAACCTTAATCCACATCGTGAAAATATTTCATTTCCCATATACGCTATTTTTGATTTTTTTTTTGTTTTTTGAATGTTTTTGTCTTTTCTCATTTTCTTTATTTACAGATATCTCTAGATATCCCCCTAAATTTGTGCATAAACCTTATGCGCAAATTTACCTAACAACGAAAACGTATGTACAAAGAGAAACACACAAGAAAATGAAAATATTTTTGTTGTTTTTGTTTAACCGTTCCATCATAAAATTTAAGACTAATCAATATCGAATTAGAAAACGAAATTCAAATTTTGTACCTTTTCGCTGATCCTGTCTTACCTCTCTTATCTCCTTCAAACGAAACATATCAACTGTAAAGAAATATACATTTAGCAACAGTGAAATGTTACCCGTTATGTCTCTGGAACAACCGCTATCAACATCCAAGGATTGTCAACAGCTCCTCCTTGGTTGTCCCTGAAAAGTAAGGAGATTAGTAAGACATTGGTACCCAGGCCATCGTGGTCCTGGGTATTCCTGAAGCATCAACGTAAGACACTTCTCGAAAGCACATGCCCCCTTTTGATTCATGGATTGGTGATGTCGCTGCTTTGTGTTTTGCCTTCCAAACTTGTTTAGGCTTATCTAATTTCTTAGGGGCCTTGGGCAAAACAGTTTGCTTTTCAACCTTTTTGTTTTTCAAAACTTGTTTTGGTTTCAAAGCTTGCTTTCTTTTAGCTTTGGCAGCATTCCAATCCCCATCAGATGGTTTAACCTGGGGATGCTTATTCGTCATTGCCTTAGGTTTTTCAACCTTCATTGGCTTAGAATAAGATCTATCTCTTGGTGTAACCCTCTGATACTGTGTATAGCATGGCACATAGGGACGATGTGTGCAATTCCTTGCAATGTGACCGGGTATGCCGTAGTTGTAGCATGTTTGCTTCTTTACGTAAGGAGCATATCCCGATCCATTCGATCCAACTGATGATGGATTTGAGTTATAAGATTTGTTGGATGATTTATTTGCAGACTTTTCAAACTTTATGCTCTGCTTCCTATATCCATGTTTCATCTGTTTGTGTTTACAACAGTTAGCACATTTACTGGATTTAGCATTTTCATTTCTAACTGTTGGCTTTGGAGGCACATATTTATTTGAAGGGCCTCTCAAAGCTGGCTCAGAAACAACCTTTCTCACATATGGAGGAACATCAGCAGACAAATTTGATGTTTTTGAACAAACATCGTCAGCTTTTTGACATACAACATCATCCTCCTCAACCCAATCCTCTACTTTTACCTCATCTGCATATCTAGTAGAAGCATCAGTAACATTCACACAATTTAAATCAGGGACTGGCCTTGTTGTTTCAATTTTAGATGTTGTGGGCTCAGTCACTGTTTCACTGCTTGATTCGGCTGAACCACTTGAGTTACATTCCTTTTGTAGTGGATCCGCTAAATCTTCTTCTGCTGAGTCAGCTGCTCTAGAAGATTCACAGTTAGATTCACAAGATTCAACTGATTCCAATTTCTCAGAATCAGTTGCTTCAGGTGATTCACATTTGGAATCAGATGGAGCAACTTGCTCAGTTGGTGTATTTGCCGATTCTTCATTTTTCTCAAAACTCAATGTCTCTGTTTGCTTAGAGGCATCATTTGATTTTACAAAGACAGGTGCAGATGCTGGTTCAGTTGTCTTTGTTTCATCTCTTTTAGGTTTTGAGATTTTAACTTTCGTTGATTTTACCGGCTCAACCTTTATGTCATTAGGTTTTCCATACTCCATTTTAGGCAGATTATCTATCTCCTCTTCAGTCATGGGAAGTGAAGTGTAATTGTGATTGTATGGTGGAGGTATACATATGAATCCCAATCCCTTATTCCTCACTTCCTTCTTACTGTGTTTTAACTGTTAATTAATCATATTTTCAACTTTTTCACTTGATATATCAAACTTTTTAAAATTAAACTCTGTGTTTTCAAAAGTTGATTTTAAATCATTAAGTTCAACAGTTAATTTTTCAGATAATTCTTTGAAGTGGAGATATCTACAATTTGCTTCACTCAGATCGTTATGCAACTTACGGATATCAAGCTTTTGCGCCTCCACCATATCCTTGTACCCGTTCAGTTTCTTTTTAATTTCATAATTATTAGATCTTGTATATTGAAGTTGCATAACGAGCGAGTCTGCCTGCTCTTTGAACCCTTTAACCTTTTCCCTACATTTAGGAGTACAACAGATATCGTCTACATATACCTCTTTGATTGTGGGAGTGAAGTCATGAATTTGAATACCTGTACAGCAACCTGATTCTGAATTTTATGATGAATCAGCAGAAGTGGATGAGCAAACTGCAACAGGCAGTGGAGCAGTAGGAGTAGGGGTGGGTGAGCAAACTGCATCAGATGTGTTGCCATGAGTAGACTGCTTGTTAGCATTGTCATATGATTTGATGAGTGAGATCAGCTCATCCGTCTTCATTGTGTAATAGTAGCAGTCGGTTGTCAATATATTCTGATTAACATTGCTAAACCAACTACAGTTCGCCTGATCTGGAATCCTTTTTATAGCATCCAGAAGCTTTCTGTTGCTCATGTGAGTAGACACCACCATCTCTACCTTCTCCATTTCAGAGAGCAGTTCAGCAAACCAGCCTGTAAGTGCTTCTATAGATTCACCATATGAGTATCTGAATCCTTGGAGTTCCTGCTCAAGCACCTCTCTCTTAGAAGACATATTTAAGATGTGAACCCCCAAAAATGTGCGTTTTTTACCGAAACGGAGCGTTAAAACCGTAGCCGCACACTTGTATAGGTCGTACACTGAGTATCACGTACACTATTTCCTCCACACAAGCCCAAAGCGAGAACACGAGTACTCGTTAACTCAAACCCTTTGCCACACGTACAAACCAGCTTTTCTGTACCGCGTCTCCAAACCTGTCAAAACTTATCACCAAACAATAACCAAACCCCCTTTTTTATTTTTATAAAAACTATTTCTATAATAATTAATTTTGTAATTCATAAACTCTTTTTTTTTTAATTAAAATTTATAAATAAACTATTATAATTAAATATAAAAGAAAACCTAATAATATTATATTTATTATTAATAATTAAGTAATGATTACCAAATGATTATGTTACTATAATTATTATTATTAATAATTAATTAAAAACAAACGAAAACAATTGTACAGTACGTCTCCTTCGTAAAACAAATCCCCCAAAAACCCTGATTTCTAACTCAGCCGCTGGAGATGATAATACGATGGTGATGGTGGCTGGAGTTGATGATGGTGCACGGCGATGGTAGTCGGAGATGGGAGACTGATCGGAGTTGATGAGGAGAACACCTTAGAGCACCTTTTCGAACGATGATGATAGTGATACTACACCGGAGAAGGCTGTTGACGTGATGATGATTCCCAGTGGTGAATAGAAGATGTACGGTGCGGTGATGAGTATTTGGTGTGCGGTTTCGGTGTGCGGGGTTAGTGTGCGAGTTCGGTTTACGGGACCGGTGTGTGAGTTCGGAAGTGATGACAGAAGGGAATGATGGCAGTGGTGGTTGATAAGTAATGGCGGTGTCGTTGTGGTGTCGACGGAGGTGAGGTGGTTAATGGTGGAGGTTTAGGTGGTGTTTCGCGGTGGTGCGATGATGGCTAGTGTGGAGGACTACGGTGGTTATTAACCGGAGATGGTGAAAGCAGTGGTCGCGGGTTACAACTCGAAAGGTCACTGGAGAAGAAACAGTGAAGGTAGACGTGGAGGTCCGGTGAGGTGGTTCGAAGTGTACGATGTCGGAGAAGGTGATGGTGTCGTGACCGGAGATAACGGTTGAAGATGATGAAGCTAGTTCAGTAATTATAACAGTTGAAGGTGTCGAGTGTTTTAACGTATGATGGAGATGATGATGTAAGGATCTTGGATGAATGATGATAAAGGACTAACTGATGGTGTATGGTGAAGATAATGATAAGTTAACGTGTCGCACACTTAAAAGGCAGATCGCACAGTATCGTTGAAGATGATAATTGATGTTGTCGCACACTCTGATGTCTGATCGCACACAGCTCGGGTGGCACACTGGATATGTTAGTTGCATACTTGAAGATGAAATTTTGTTTCTGTGAGTGCAGTAATGTCTATCGCCTCCGTCAATCCAGTTGGTAGCATAAATCAGAAGAAGACATGGTTTTGCAATGTTACATTTAGAGAATAGATTAGTTTTAATGAGGAATGGCAAACTTGTAAATAAGGTGACATACCTTATGCCATTGCCTATAAATAGGAGGCTCATGCCCTCATTTAAGAACTTTTGCCATTATCATCATTTAGGAGAGCTTGGATCCTAGAGAGAGAAACTAAAGAGAGAAAAGGCAAAAGGTGATTCACGTGATTTTACGATTTCATATCTTTCTATAGAAACACATGTTATATTACGATCTTGTGTTCAGTCCACGTACGTGTACGGATTCCGCACGTCACACATATCGGTTCGCAATCGTTTCAGAGTCTTAATGTGACAACTGCCAAATTTGCATGCACCCGTACAATTACTAAATGATGATTAAGTTCTTAATGACTGTGCTGAATTATACTTGACAGTTTTTTGATTACTACATCATACATACATGTGCATCACATTTCATACTGTCACCTCATTATCACATGCAACCTCTTAGTGACATAAACGATGCACAAAGCACAGCTTGCACAGTTAGCGGATAACTCAGAAAATGCTGACGATGTTCAGTACATAGACAGACAGTGTTTTAAGACCCCGTATGGGCCAGAGACAAGATACTACACTAGTATGGTGTGTAGGGAAGTAATGACCATAAAACTGCTTCACTAGGCGATAGTTTAAGTGCCGAAAAGTGCCTAAAACCCACACAAAGTGCAGAATTCTGCACATTTCAGCAAAAATCAGCAATTTAACAACCTAGTAACATGCAAAAATATGGCAAAATGGTCCTGAATGCTTTCCTAAGTGTCGGGAATTAAAAGTGTCACAAAAGGTAACATAAAGAACATTAAACGGAATAGTTTGACACTTTAACGAACCGGTATCTAACCGAACAACCGGACACTATCCGAAATACCAAAATTATACTAGAGACATTGTTTTAATGTTTCTGAGCTAGTTATGATCCCCGAACACCCTAACACACTACATAATGCAAGATACACATAAACACTACCTAATACACTTTGAATTCTAACTAAACATCTAACTTATGATTCAAACCAAACCAATACCCCCCCTCTCATGGACGGTTCAAGGGTGGCCCACCCTTGATCCCCACAATCTCACTAGATCTTGCTTAAATCCTCATAAGATTTGATTAGATTATGTTGGTACTATTAGAAACACATAAACCATTGGTCAAAAGCCTAATTTAGATTATAAGTAAACATGAGGGACCATTATCATCTTCATCTTCTCAACACCACCTCTCTCCTTCTCCTCCTCTCCCTCTCGGCGAACACCTTCACCCACACCACCACCACTTTCATTCATCATCCATTCATTCCAAGTTCATACAAAGGTAAGAGAAGGTGTCTAACGAAGTGTGAAGCTTGTGGATCATCAAGGACCTCCTTTGTTTTCTTTTATCCATCACTTTTGTCATCACCATCTTCAAGTGTTCTTCCCTAGCCTTTGTGCTAGTTGTAAGACTCTAATAACCCTTGTTTACTTCATATTTAGTTGGTTAAAAGATGTATTATGTTGTAAATCACAAGAACACTAAAGAACATAACCTTGAAACATGAACATAAGGTTGAAAAATGATGAAATCATGATGAAGCTAAGTTGTTTAATGTATGTATGATGTTTGCTTGTTATTTACTTGAGATTATGATGTTGATCATCATAAGGAGCTTGCTAGATTGTGATTAAACACATGATCTAGCAAGTGAGAGGATGATTATGTGACAAAACAAGATGATCATCCTCATATATAAGCATGAACTTGATAAATAAAAAGATTTCTTGAAAAATAATAATCAAGTGAGTTGATAAGCTTATAGATCTAAGATTTATGAATGGTTTTTCCAAAAGAACCAAGTTCAAAATGTGATTTTTAGAAGGTCTTGGTTCTTACTAAAATCTACACTATTTTTGGTGATAAAACAGGTGTAGAAACACTAGAGAAACAAGAAGATCCATAAAGAAACATTTTTGTGAAATATGTTTACAAGTTGTAAACACCTAAACTCTTTAAGAATGAAATTTTTAAAGAAATAAACACACTTTAAAGGGTAACCAAGTCTACTAAACATACTACCAAGTTACTACAAGTTTTATGAAAACTCAAGTTCATAATCATTATGTAGATAGCTTTGTTTTAGCACTTGGTAAGTGTAGTTGATTGATTGATTGCTTATGATGATTTTTGAAAAGAAAATGATATGCTTCAATAGCATGGACACCTCCATTTTTAGAGGAAACTATGGAAAAATTTTCTAAAAATATAAACACTTAGCAAAATAATTTCTAACAAGTATTTACAAGTGTATTTAACTATAGTTTTCAATATAAACTTTGCCATAGAATTTGTTACAAAAAAACAAGTATTGGAGGTTGGTTTTTATAAATAAAAATGGGTGAATATATATTTAGAATATATATATATATATATAGGGAGAAGATCATGCGAGAACCACCTCTTATTGCGAGAACCGCGAGAACCAATGTGAACACAACCAAAAATGCCTAAAAATAGCTAAAAATCACACAAATTTTTTTTTAATATTTTTTTATAAAAAAATCGCTACTTTTCGAAGGCAAAAAAAAAAAAAATTTTTTAAATTTAAAAAAAATTTTTTTTTTGCTTCTAAAAGTAGCGATTTTAACATAAAAATATTAAAAAAAAAATTTTTAGATTTTTTTTAGATTTTTTTAGGTTTTTTGGGGGTTTAGTTTTTAGCATTTTAGCTTGGGGGGAGGGGGTGGGGGGGGGGGGGGTTAGGTTTTTTTTTTTTTGGGGGGGGGGGGGGTTTAGGTTTTTGGGGTGGGGGGGGGGGGGGTGGGGATATTAAAAAAAAAAATTTTAGATTTTTTTTTTGATTTTTTTTAGATTTTTTTTAGGTTTTTTGGGGGTTTAGTTTTTAGCATTTTAGCTTGGGGGGGGGGTGGGGGGGGGTTTAGGTTTTTGGGGGGGTGGGGGAGGGGGGTTTAGGTTTTTTTTGGGGGGGGGGGGGTGGGGGGTTAGGTTTTTTTTAGGTTTTTTGGGGGTTTTAGTTTTTAGCATTTAGCTTGGGGGGGGGGGGGTTAGGTTTTTTTTTGGGGGGGGGGGGGGGTGGGGGGTTTAGGTTTTTTTTTGGGGGGGGGGGGGGGTGGGGGTTAAGTTTTTTTAGGTTTTTTTTTAGCTATTTTAGGTTGTGTTCACATTGGTTCTCGCGGTTCTCACAATAATGGTGGTTCTCGCATGAGCTCCTCCCTATATATATATATAGAAAGTATAATGTACAAAATGGCTTAACCTACATTAACATACGCGACAGAATTTATAACGTGCGTAATTATTTTTTTCACCATTATAACGTGCGTGATTATCACCTCCATGCGTGATTATCACCTCCCATGCGTGATTATCACCCAAAAACAGCTCCCATGCGTTATTAGGGCTCTCATGCGTGATTATTGCCCAGATCTGTTGGTTGAGCGCGTCGCGTACGTGAAGTAGGATAAGGACTTTTGTATGTTAACCTTTCCCTATATATATATAAAAGACACTTGTGTGAATATTTGTATACGTTGTGAAATAATTATATTATTTTAGAGTAAAATAATATGACTTAACAAAATACCAAGAACTTACCATCCAAGATAATACCAAAGATCACAAAGGAATAAATATATAAGTTACACACATAATATTGAGGAACCGAACGATAGAACGTGACTTACAAAAGATTCCGGAGAATACTGTTATAAATATATTTTGGTAAATATTATTTTGGATACGGAAGAAATGAGAATATGATTTTTTTATTATTACAAAGTATATCATATTTTCGACAAAGAGAAAATATATTATTTTTTGAAGTAAAAATATATTTTCCTAGAGTATTTAGAAGATATATGATTTTTGGGAAAAATATATATTTTCTGGAAATACAGTATTTTTGGACAAAATAAGTTTATATATATATTTTCTAAGTGAGACTTGAAAATATATTGTTTTGAAAGTATATTGGATATTCATTAGGAAGTACGTACACACTGGAATACGACGCCAACACATGGCAAGATGTACCAATACCAGAATGCGAATACACATGTATAAGATACCCCCATCCTTGGGAAGGAAATACGAATACAAATACTTGAGAAGTATTATTACAAAAATATTGTTTAACAATTATTCCCAAACTTAATAATTATAATTTAAGTCAGAATATTAATTATTTTGGCAATGATTATATAACTTGGAATAAAATCAAAGGCACTAATCAATACTAAAACAAGGCACGACCCGTCCGTCTAACAGAAATCAGTACATTGTAGGTAGTCGTGTTTGCTGAAGGGATTTGAGTTACAATTGTGAAGACGCAATACAATGAGTTCATGTCCCCCTTTTCTTTTAACTGTTTTCAGTTTTATACCTCGGGGGTGAAATACATGTTACAATGATTACAAACGTTTTATACATGGTATGGTTAGCTAAGGAGGGTTACTGCTAGATCATGTGAAGGGTGGGTATGACACTTAAGGCCATTAATCCTCGTCGTTGGACCAAGGGACATGAGTGATAGATCTATTTGGGTGTAGCGAGCCCACAACCATGAGGACCAGGGTGGCCCATGTGGTGACTATGTCCACAAACTGAAGCCGTGGCAAAATCCGCTAGGTTTGAGTCTTCCTGCACCATCTTCTCACATACCATTGGCTTTGCAACCCATTGGTGATCTCTTTTTCCTTATTGCTATATACCAGGGACATACATACATACAAGACATACTTTAAAGGTTTATTCATACACTTACACATGAACTCACTCAACTTTTGTTGATTTTTCAAATTACATGTATTTCAGGGAACTTAGTGGATCTGGCAGGTGTGTGCATGTTGTCAAGCTGCGTCATGAATAAAAGATGTCATTCAAGGTCGTTAGAGTTTAGAAGATGCATCCTATTCCTGGACGGGATACATGTTTCTAAACCCGGTTTTTCTTAAAGTCTTTTGTCGAGTCTTCATGAACTCATTAAAACATGTTATGGTTTGTAATTCGAATTTTGGTGTCGATGTTTCAAACAATTATGTTATGTCGTTTTCAAACTTAATTAATGGATGAACATCTTACGGTTTTTATCACATCGCATTGTTATGATTGAATGCTATGGTATTAAGAAGTCACTCCAATAATCACGCTTCCGCAAAAGTCAGGGTGTGACAGCTTGGTATCAGAGCTTCGATCGTAGCGAACTAGGATTCCTTCTCGAGTCTAGACTACGATCATTAGGGCTCTCACGAAAATGTTTTCAAACATGTTTTCATTGCATACACAAAACGTCCAGATCCCGAACACAAACATTTTTTTTTACAAACAAAGCCACGCTACACATTTCAAAATTTATGTTTATGATTCAGTTTGAGAGACTGGGAGTTTAATCTGAGAGATTCAGTCTGAGAGACTGGGTAGTTGATCTGAGAGACTAGTTAGGACAGTTTGAGAAACTGAGAAGTTTAGTCTGAGAGACTAAGTAGTTCAGTCTGAGAGACTGGGAGGCTTAGTCTGAGAGACTAAGTAGGTAGACTGGGAAGACTAGGATGAATACATGCTTACATTGTTACTACTTACATGCTTATTTGATGATTGTTGATATATGTGCATATGTTGTGATTGATTTGTTACAGACACTATGTCCTCCTCTGAGAGTGGAGTATCCGATACAGTAGTCCCCATGGCCATAGTTTCGGATGATGAGATCATCCCAGAGGATGAGGTTTTTACATCTGACACTACGAGTGACGACGATGATGATTTCCAGCCGTTTTCTTTACCAGATTTTGGCGATGATGTACCACTAGCTGATGGTTTTCCTGACGGGGATCTACTTATTGTTTCGATCCCTGCTCCTTTTCCCCTTGCTGCATTTCCTCTCGAGGATCTGCCTCTTGACGCTATGTCTGACGATGACATCGATCTTTTTATTGAGGGTCCCCCTGAGGGTGCCCAGGATGATGGAGTTCCAGTCGCCGTTGTCATTGCTGTTCCGCTTGTCGAGATTCCTGTCGATGAGATTTCTTCTGACCATTCTGGTCCTGTTTCATTCGAGTTTGTGTCATCTACTACTTTACACGCACTGGGATTACAGCGATATCCCACCGATACTGATTCTGACACAGCTATGTCTGTTGCACCTGATATTCCACATGGTGCTGATCATGATTTTGAGTTTGATGATGAGTTGGATCCTGTCTTTCCACACGACTTTGACCCTGAGCATGAGATTGAGTTTGTCCCCGATGATCAGCCTTTTGAGGCACCTGTCGTTCCTGACGATCAGCTCTTTGATGCACCTGCTGATCTTGAGCTTGCACCAGCTGACCCTGAGCCTATGATTGCACCCGAGCCTATACCTGCTCACGATCCTCTACCTGAGCATGAACCTGCACCTGCCGATGTACCAGTTGTTGCACCACTATTACCCGACCCTATACCTGCAGCCGTTGATCATGCTCCTTTTGCTGACCATGTAGACCCCAAATATGCATTCACCCACAATGGGTGGGTAGAGGACGATGATGACTTGCCTCCTTTTGTTAGACCTGTTACTCCCCCTCCTGCACCTACACATGCACCAGTTGACATCGCCCCGTTTCACCCACATGTGTCTGACATTCACCGCACAGATCTACCGGTCACGTTCCTACAGGATATCCCTCCTCCCCGTCTAGGGGAAGGTCCATCGAGTCAGCAGCCCAGTCATATACCACCTGTGTCAGCAGCTTTTCCCTTTGTGCTACAGTTTTCACATACTGCTCCTTTTGCTACTACACCATCGGGCGAGCCACTTATCTGGTTTCCGCCCAACACGATGCCTGTTTCTGATCCATATCATCCTTCACATTATACTGGATACATGAGGGATGATATGTTTTTGTCGTTACAACTCCAGCAGGAGATGTTGTGTCGGAGAGTCATGGAGTTAGAGAGGATCCCGCGTCCTCCACCTTGTCCTTATCAGTCACCATTCGCGACTCCACCCGCTCCTCTTCTGCCATACCCAGATTTTGACGTTCGTTTTCTTACTATGGAGCAGCAGATTAGTTACCTGCTGCGTGTCATTCATGCTCTTGAGGAGGATTTAGTGCATTTGCGCATGTTGCTTTTCGTTCCTCCACCTCCTCCTCCTCCACCATCAGCATAGCAGTTTTTGGTCTTATGCAGATAGACTACTTTTGGTGAGAGTGTCGCTATTGAGCCAAGACTGAGAAGACTTTTGAAGACCACTTTTTGTGTATATGACTATTGTAGACTGATTAACGTTTGGAAAAGGGTGATGTGACCCTGTGGTCCCTTTTGATGTGATATGATGCATATGTGAAACTTGTAAAACAGTATTTGTGGTCGATGATTTATACAAGCTCAATCGCAATATTCTCATTATATACGTGTTGAATTACTTGTTTGTGTTATGAATGGGATGTTATATGCTTACTAGCGTTAATAAATGTTATTATGTATACATGTCATGTACTTACTATACTTATTATGACTTGACCAATACAATCTTCTTAGAGAAGATGCCTCCACGAAGGGAAACTCGATTGCTTACGACTGAGGCTGAGTTACAAGAACTGATTTCACAAGCGATAGCACAGCACGAGGCCCTGGGCTCCGAACCTAGCAGGGGTACCTCAGAAAATAACCCACCTCATGGCTGTACCTACTGGAAGTTTCTCGACTACGAGCCTCTGAATTTCGACGGCACTGGGGGTGCCATAGCCTTTTTGAAATGGACCGAAAATATGGATTTTGTTTTGCGAATGAGCGGATGTACGCCAGAACAACAAGTCCCATATGCGTCAGGATCGTTTCGAGATGGGGCCTGGTTATGGTGGGACTCACAGGTTCAATTAATGGGCAGAGCTGCTACAAATGCTTTAACATGGGATGAGGTGAAGGAAATGATGCATAGGGAGTACTGTTCTCAGATGGCGATCCAGAAGCTGGAAGCTAAAGATGGAAGGTCCAAATGTGGCAGAGTACGTGCAAAGACTTCACGATCTGTCGCGGGTTGTTCCGTACTTGGTGGAACCAGAGTTGAAAAGGATGGAGCCATTCATCTGGGGACTGGTGCCTCAGATCCTGCGCTTAATGACGGTATCAGCTCCGCCAACAACCATCGATGCGGTCAAATTAAGTGCGACACTCAGTAAAGAAGCGATTAGACTGGAAGACCTTTCAAACCCTGACAAGAAGAAGGAAACTCAGGTAGAGTCATCCGGAAAGAACAAAAGAAAGCTCGCTGACTTCCAGGAGGATACCCGAATGAATAACAAGAACAAAGCCAAAAAGGGAAAGGAGTACATGGGCATCCTACCTAAGTGTGATGACTGCCTACTTCATCATGATGGGCCATGTAGGTATGGAAGAAGTGATGTCTGCGACAAAGTAGGGCAGGTCAAGGAGACGTGTCGAATCGGAACGGAACATGGAAACGAAGGTCAAGTTGATAACGAAGATCGCGGAAGGAGCAACGTCAACAACGACTATCAAAGTAGGACCAATGATGAACAAAAACCTGTTCGAGGTTGTTTTGACTGTGGGAACAAAGGGCATTTCAAGAAAGATTGCCCTAACAACAAACAAGCCGATGTTAAGATTTACTTAGAAACTAAGCCGAGACGTGATGGGTGCAAGTATCACCACGAATGTGGATGTCGGAGGCCTAAGTGCGGTAGGTGCGGAAAGAAAGGATACAACAAGGATGCCTGTTGGGCGAAGAGTCCCAGACAAGAAGGGAATGATGACAACAACCAAGGTGGAAATAATAATAATAAATTTCTGGGCTGCTACAGATCTGGGAACGTGGGGCACTTTAGGAAAAATTTCCCAAGGAGGATTAACCAAGACCGTGAAGGGGCATCCAACATCGGAGCTCGTGAAGCATGCCAGGATCCAGATGTGGTTACTGGTACGTTCTCTATCAACCAAAAGTTTTGCATCTATGTTGTTTGATACCAGTGCCGGCCATAGCTTTGTATCTCATGAGTCTAAGAATATACTTGGTTTAGTAAAAGGGATAAGTTAGATAGCCCGCACTCGATAGAACTAGTTAGTGGGAAGCCTCGATGTGGTAACTAGAATGGACCAGTTGTCAAGCAATCGAACGATGGTTGTTATCAACGCCCCGATGATGAGCGACGAAGCAAACGTGACTCATGAAGCAGAATACGCCTCTACAAACTACTAGTGCTTGAAGACACGAAAGTTTTCACGCAAGGGATGCGTTGCCTTCTTGGTTCATTGTCGTGGACAAGGGAGCCGAAGAACCAAAAACTCGAAGATGTCCCTGTGATAAGGGAATATCCTGAAGTCTTCCCCGAAGGCTTGCCAGAATCATCTCCTCAACGACGAGTCGAATTTCGCATCGATTTAATTCCAGGCGCCGCGCCTGCAGTCAATGCACCTTAGCGACTTACACCATCGGAGAAGCAAGGATTGACATTGTAGCTTTAGTAGATGATAAAGAAGGGAGCTAACAGACCAAGTTTCCCATTTTGAGTAACCCCGGTTTCGCCCGTCAAGAAGAAGGACAATGATTTTCAAATGAGCATCAACTACCAGGAGCCGAACAAGCCAACCAACACGAGTTGGTGACTCTTGCCAAGGATTAACGAATTATTTATTTAACTAACCATAAGGACCCAACTACTATTTTAAGATTGATTGGTGAGTGAGGGTCTTTACCTATGAATTCAGAAAGGAAGCCTATCGGAAATTGTGGGACAATGACTTATTTTAGACATACACAAAAATTGTGTTTCCGACGCAATGCACAAACAGTTTCGCACAGAATACGAAACTTTGAAAACTTGTGCTAAATCCTTTGGGAACCCAGGCCAAAACTCGTAGAGGTTGTCACTTAGGGACCACACCTGTTAACTCAAGAAAACCCAATTATCCTGATAAATATGCTACTTCAGTTAACCAAACAGAAAGTACTCAATTTCTTTTGTTGGAATTTCCGCTCTTGTTTCTAGCGAGTAGATGCTTGCATCTCTACCCCCCTAATGGTAGTTGCATCGCACCAATTTTCTTCGCTGAGAGCGAACACACATTTGCTTCAATACTTGGTCATTTCTTCATTTTAGCAAATACTCATTGTTTCAGTACTCGGAAACTTATATGTCACACATGCACCATTTGCTACGTATGTGGTTTCGTTTTGAATAAACGCTTCATTGAAATTAAAATATTATCTTGCTAAATCTAATTGCTGGTTTGTGACTCGAATGACCTACATTATTGTAATTGTTGGCTCTTTTGTCACCAAGTCAACACACTTCCTTGAGACTCCTCTTCTTTCAAGTTACATTCATAGTTCATCTTCGTAACCATGCTGAGACCCCCTTGTTGATACATACGTTTATTGTCGGATTACGCTAAGAACCAAGTTCAATTGCTTGAACTTATCCTTTTCGCATATTCAGTTTAAGACGTCATATGATGTATTGGGAGTATCATATTCAAATATTTTTGCAAAGATTCTTTCATTTCGAGTCGTAGTAGATTTGGTTGGTCTACGACTCCACTAAATCGTTTGATTGGTTTTGATACCTTACGGTGATACTTTCACAAAAATGAAGCTTGCGCTGATTTGGATACTCACTTCATACACGGATTTAATTGATTACTTATTAACTTGTTCTAAATCCGTCTTGTTTATCACAATTAAAGCGGTCTCAACACAGTTGTGTGGTAAGACAATGGTACATAGATTCATTTCATAGCACGATGTACCTCCTAACGATTCTTTCGTTACAAATTGAATACCTTGTAGTGTTCATTGCTTTCCATCTTCAATCCGAAACAGTAGTTCTTTGGTGTACCGTATTCAATTGAAAACTCTATGACATTGTGTAAATCAAATCTTCAGATGGTCTCAGTACACTTTCATTTGATTTCAAACACGGTGAACTTGTTCAGTCATCACTATTATTGAATTATGTCATTACGACACCTTGTGGTGTCGATACTAACTTATAGCTTGTGCTAATCATGGTCAACCGTCTCACACGAAACTACACATACTTTTGTTTGGCTTGTCATTTAAACATTCCTGATGCAACTACGAATTAAGACAATGATACACTAGATTCGCTTGTATTTCATTCGGTTTACTTTCGCAATTCGAGAATGTCAACACCCTAATCCTTACCATTTATTTATTCCAAAGTTGACAGATCAATTTCATATTCAAGTTGTTGATTTTGAATTCATATAGCAGATGCTATAGTTTGGAAAACTCGTTTGCATATTGTGACCGATTGTTTGAGAATCCATCGGTCGAAACTCCCTTGTTACACCCCTGTTAACTAAGTTACACTAGATTCTACAACTATACATCTCGCGTTCTTTGACATCAAATGCTAAGAGCACATACCTTTAACCATTGGACTCGTGTTGTTGTAATATATTCTAGGATTCACCTGATGTGAATAAGGTTTGATTCGGTTTTGTGGCTACCTACCTCAGTATTATCCATATACATACACGCATAATGTGACCCTAGGGAGTTAAGGTAGTATAAATTTCAAGGACGAAATTTTCTTAACAGGGGGAGAATGTAACAACTGCCAAATTTGCATGCACCCGTACAATTACTAAATGATGATTAAGTGCTTAATGACTGTGCTGAATTATACTTGACTGCTTTCTGATTACTACATCATACATACATGTGCATCACATTTCATACTGTCACCTCATTATCACATGCAACCTCTTAGTGACATAAACGATGCACAAAGCACAGCTTGCACAGTTAGCGGATAACTCAGAAAATGCTGACGATGTTCAGTACATAGACAAACAGTGTTTTAAGACCCCGTATGGGCCAGAGACAAGATACTACACTAGTATGGTGTGTAGGGAAGTAAGGACCATAAAACTGCTTCACTAGGCGATAGTTTAAGTGTCGGAAAGTGCCTAAAACCCACACAAAGTGCAGAATTCTGCACATTTCAGCAAAAATCAGCAATTTAACAACCTAGTAACATGCAAAAATATGGCAAAATGGTCCTGAATGCTTTCCTAAGTTTCGGGAATTAAAAGTGTCACAAAAGGTAACATAAAGAACATTAAACGGAATAGTTTGACACTTTAACGAACCGGTATCTAACCGAACAACCGGACACTACCCGAAATACCAAAATTATAATAGAGACATTGTTTTAATGTTTATGAGCTAGTTATGATCCCCGAACACCCTAACACACTACATAATGCAAGATACACATAAACACTACCTAATACACTTTGAATTCTAACTAAACATCTAACTTATGATTCAAACCAAACCAATACCCCCCCCCCCCTCTCATGGACGGTTCAAGGGTGGCCCACCCTTGATCCCCACAATCTCACTAGATCTTGCTTAAATCCTCATAAGATTTGATTAGATTATGTTGGTACTATTAGAAACACATAAACCATTGGTCAAAAGCCTAATTTAGATTATAAGTAAACATGAGGGACCATTATCATCTTCATCTTCTCAACACCACCTATCTCCTTCTCCTCCTCTCCCCCTCGGCCGAACACCTTCACCCACACCACCACCACTTTCATTCATCATCCATTCATTCCAAGTTCATACAAAGGTAAGAGAAGGTGTCTAACGAAGTGTGAAGCTTGTGGATCATCAAGGACCTCCTTTGTTTTCTTTTATCCATCACTTTTGTCATCACCATCTTCAAGTGTTCTTCCCTAGCCTTTGTTCTAGTTATAAGACTCTAATAACCCTTGTTTACTTCATATTTAGTTGGTTAAAAGATGTATTATGTTGTAAATCACAAGAACACTAAAGAACATAACCTTGAAACATGAACATAAGCTTGAAAAATGATGAAATCATGATGAAGCTAAGTTGTTTAATGTATGTATGATGTTTGCTTGTTATTTACTTGAGATTATGATGTTGATCATCATAAAGAGCTTGCTAGATTGTGATTAAACACATGATCTAGCAAGTGAGAGGATGATTATGTGACAAAACAAGATGATCATCCTCATATATAAGCATGAACTTGATAAATAAAAAGATTTCTTGAAAAATAATAATCAAGTGAGTTGATAAGCTTATAGATCTAAGATTTATGATTGGTTTTTCCAAAAGAACCAAGTTCAAAATGTGATTTTTATAAGGTCTTAGTTCTTACTAAAATCTACACTATTTTTGGTGATAAAACAAGTGTAGAAACACTAGAGAAACAAGAAGATCCATAAAGAAACGTTTTTGTGAAATATGTTTACAAGTTGTAAACACCTAAACTCTTTAAGAATGAGATTTTTAAAGAAATAAACACACTTTAAAGGGTAACCAAGTCTACTAAACATACTACCAAGTTACTACAAGTTTTATGAAAACTCAAGTTCATAATCATTATGTAGATAGCTTTGTTTTAGCACTTGGTAAGTGTAGTTGATTGATTGATTTCTTATGATGATTTTTGAAAAGAAAATGATATGCTTTAATAGCATGAACACCTCCATTTTTAGAGGAAACTATGGCAAAATTTTCTAAAAATAAAAACACTTAGCAAAATAATTTCTAACAAGTATTTACAAGTGTATTTAACTATAGTTTTCAATATAAACTTTGCCATAGAATTTGTTACAAAAAAAAACAAGTATTGGAGGTTGGTTTTTATAAATAAAAATGGGTGAATATATATTTAGAATATATATATATATATATATATAAAAGACACTTGTGTGAATATTTGTATACGTTGTGAAATAGTTATATTATTTTAGGGTAAAATAATATGACTTAATAAAATACCAAGAACTTACAATCCAAGATAATACCAAAGATCACAAAGGAATAAATATATAAGTTACACACATAATATTGAGGAACCGAACGATAGAACGTGACTTATAAAATATTCCGGAGAATACTGTTATAAATATATTTTGGTAAATATTATTTTGGATACGGAAGAAATGAGAATATGATTTTTGTTATTATTACAAAGTATATCATATTTTCGACAAAGAGAAAATATATTATTTTTTGAAGTAAAAATATATTTTCCTAGAGTATTTAGAAGATATATGATTTTTGGGAAAAATATATATTTTCTGGAAATACAATATTTTTGGACAAAATAAGTTTATATATATATTTTCTAAGTAAGACTTGAAAATATATTGTTTTGGAAGTATATTGGATATTCATTAGGAAGTACGTACACACTGGAATACGACGCCAACACATGGCAAGATGTACCAATACCAGAATGCGAATACACATGTATAAGATACCCCCATCCTTGGGAAGGAAATACGAATACAAATACTTGAGAAGTATTATTACAAAAATATTGTTTAACAATTATTCCAAAACTTAATAAATATAATTTAAGTCAGAATATTAATTATTTTGGCAATGATTATATAACTTGGAATAAAATCAAAGGCACTAATCAATACTAAAACAAGGCACGACCCGTCCGTCTAATAGACATCAGTACATTGTAGGTAGTCGTGTTGCCGAAGGGATTTGAGTTACAATTGTGAAGACGCAATACAGTGAGTTCATGTCCCCCTTTTCTTTTAACTGTTTTCAGTTTTATACTTCGGGGGTGAAATACATGTTACAATGATTACAAACGTTTTATACATGGTATGGTTAGCTAAGGAGGGTTATTGCTAGATCATGTGAAGGGTGGGTATGACACTTAAGGCCATTAATCCTCGTCGTAGGACCGAGGGACATGAGTGATAGATCTATTTGGGTGTAGCGAGCCCACACCCATGAGGACCAGGGTGGCCCATGTGGTGACTATGTCCACAAACTGAAGCCGTGGCAAAATCCGCTAGGTTTGAGTCTTCCTGCACCATCTTCACACACACCATTGGCTTTGCAACCCATTGGTGATCTCTTTTTCCTTATTGCTATATACCAGGGACATACATACATACAAGACATACTTTAAAGGTTTATTCATACACTTACACATGAACTCGCTCAACTTTTGTTGATTTTTCAAATTACATGTATTTCAGGGAACTAAGTGGATCTGGCAGGTGTGTGCATGTTGTCAAGCTGCGTCATGAATAAAAGATGTCATTCAAGGTCGTTAGAGTTTAGAAGATGCATCCTATTCCTGGACGGGATACATGTTTCTAAACCCGGTTTTACTTAAAGTCTTTTGTCGAGTCTTCATGAACTCATTAAAACATGTTTTGGTTTGTAATTCGAATTTGGTGTCGATGTTTCAAACAATTATGTTATGTCGTTTTCAAACTTAATTAATGGATGAACATCTTACAGTTTTTATCACATCGCATTGTTATGATTGAATGCTACGGTATTAAGAAGTCACACCAATAATCACGCTTCCACAAAAGTCAGGGTGTGACACTTAAACGGTCCTACAATGCGCTCACAAGTGGTATCAGAGCAGGAGCTCGATTGCACGGATCAAACACACGAGATTTCACAAGTTTACATCAGGTTCAGATCCATTTTCACAATCAGATATGTGAAATTTCTTACTCTACTCATTTTCTTCACTTTTTGACAGAAAAAACACAAAATTAATGAGGTTTTTACGGATGAAATTGGCTGAAATTTTGACATTGTGTGCGAAAATTATTATTCTAAAAGCCTACAAATTTTCAGATCCAAATTCCAAGTGGTTTGTGAGAATCAAGATTTTTCGGTGCGAAAATGTTGAAAAGTTGCTGCTGTTCGTATTCATATTTTTCACCTGGATGGCCATCCGTTCGGATGACCATCCGGACCTAGCACACTCTTAAAAAGAAAGTTGAATAAAAGAAACTAGGCACTCGGGTTGCCATCCGATCGGAGGAGTGATAATTGTTGAAATCTAACGGATGGTCCTCCGAACGGATCACTCATCCATTCCAAAACAATTCTTTAAACTCATCCGATCAGTTCATTTAATACAATAAGTCACAAGTGATCCGTTCAATGTATTCGGCCCAATCAAGTTCTATTTAAAATTTGAATTGTCAAATCCATTAACAAAGGGTCCAATTGAAATCTGATTTGATTCACTGCACGTGTAAACAATTAACAAAAGTTGTCAGCCACTTATAAAGTAGAATCGGCCCACTTAATCCAACGGTCCAATTAAATGAAGTTGTGATAATTGTTGTCGGTTGCATGTGTCGGCCCATGTGATTTGTTGTCTGCCATCTATCATAGCTGCATGTGATAACAATAAATTCAAAGATAACGATTAACAAATACTCGGTCCAATTGTTATCTGAGTTGTGTAAGTGTTGTCGGACAAGCTTATTAAATTCAAAACTTGGCCCAATAAAGTTGCAGGTCCATTTATTAGTTATATAAGAAAGTCATTTGAGATAACATTTGATCGGCCCAATTAAAATGAATTGGTTTGTTAACAGGTTTCTTGTAAATGGACTTTGAGGTCCAATAGAATCTGCATGTGAATATTATCTTTTGTCAAAGCATAGCAGCCAAATTTAACTGGTCACATGAATTTTTTGTTATCGGCCCATTTTGTGAAAAAGTGATCCGTTCGGATCAGTTTCTGAGACTTTGAATTACCCTCCGAACGAACGACCTTCCGTTCAAAAGTCATCCGATCATATAACACTCATAAAAGTGTTCTGTTCCACTTCATCAAAAAGGTGATCCGATCGAACCAAATTGAAAGATAAATTGTTTTTGGAGGACCAATCAAATTGATCACATGTGAAGTATAACTGTCATCGGTCCAATAGTTTGTGTTTTTGCTAAGTGGTAATTCATAATTGCATATAAACGGATTGTCATCCGACCATAAGTGATTAATGTTTGACGAAAGGTCATCCGAACGAAGGACTATCCGTTCCAAGTGATCTGTTTCAAAGTCATCCGATCGGACAACTTAAAGTAATACAACATCAGTCGGACGGTCATTCGACCGAACGACAATCCGGACGAAAGAGTCATCCGATCAGTGTCATCCAATCAGTGTCATCCGATCTAAGTCATCAGTTCATCGTCTTCCGATCAAAGTCATCCGATTGACTTTCGTTGACCCCGTCCGATCGGTTACTCATTCGTTCAATTGACTGTTCATTTTAAACTGATCGTTTATTTGTTTGCAGGTGATAAACGAGGTGCATCATGGCTGAATAGTTCTATAACACCTTCTACAAAGCATTCACGTCCGAATAGTCTGAAACTTCGACTGGTACACCAAAAAGCATTTCGAAAGCTATAATTGAAAATATTAACCATGATAATTTTTACGGAACCCATTCAAAACCACCAAAGCTCGACAGTATTGAAGATTATACAGGGTGGAAAGAACGATTCATCAACTGGGCCAGAGCTTATGCGCACGAAAGCTGGTTTTGCATGGAGTTTGGTTATAGCAGACCAGTCAATGATAAGAACGAATAAATTCCACTCAAAAGCTTATCCATTGATGACAAAAAGAACTTCTCATATGAACAAAAAATGATTGCTCTAATCCAACAGTCGATTAGAGATGACATTTTCGCATTGCTTAATCACGACGGTTCATCTAAATCAGTGTGGGAAGCTTTACGGGTTAAAGCAGAGGGTGGTAAACAAATTAAAAAGAACAAAATAGCTTTACTTAAAAAATAATTTGATTTGTTTGACGGTTTAAATGGTGAATCTGTAAGACAAATGATAGAAAGATTCTGTCACCTTAAAATCGAACTTGATAGATTTGAAATTATCAAAATTCGTGAAGAAATCATTGATAAAATCATTGAAGCGTTACCACGAGCTGATCAGTGGCAAACGCTTGTGTTTATTTTGAAAAATGATGTGTTATATGCTACGATTACCCTTGATGCTTTGATTGAAAAGATTGAAAGTCACGAGCTTGAATTGCAGAAACAAAGCAACATGAGCCGTTCTTCATATCAACAGAATGTCGGTCTTTACTACGAGGGCAGTGTACCCTCAGTGAAAGTCAGCGAATCGCCAAAGACTGCATACAGTGTTGAAAAGACAAAAGACTCACAGACAAGCTCATCAAGCTACAATCCAGGATATCATTCATCATCAACAGCATCAAACTCTGAAGAATCTGAAGAAATCCTTTGCAACATCGCACTAAAGCTGAAAAATTCTCCTACAATGAGCATCAACTCTGCTAAACAGCAAATGAGTTTTCTGGCATCTGTTCCGGAGTCGTACGAAGGTTTATTAGCTGGGAAAATCAGAAATTCAGAGCTAACAAAGGAAGACTACGACCAGATAGATCCAGAAGAAATGGAACTTATTGATATACGATGATGTTTGGTAAGTTGCATTCAAAGAGCTCAACGGTTTATGGAGATTACCGGCAGACAGTCAATCGGTGGACCATCAACAAAACTAGGCTTCGACAAATCGAAAGTGACCTGCTTCAAATGCAAGCAAAAGGGTCATTTCAAACGAGATTGCAGAAATTATGAAGTTAATGGAACCGCAAATCCTTTCAATGATGATTATTATCGAAAAGCGATTTATCACAGGAGCAAAGAGGAAACACCAAATTTGAAACAAATTGAGAATAATCCTAAAGAAAATTCAAGAGCATGTGTGGTGATTCAAGAAGATAAAGGATTTGACTAGAGTAAAGTCCTTCCAGAAGAGGATGCTGTCGGTAACTCGCTCAAAGCACAAGCAAAGAGAGAATCAACAAACAAACATCATGCTTTTGTTGTTGAGATAAAAAAGGAAACGAGAGAAGAAATTCTGAAAGAGAAAACATACAGAGAGAGGTGTATTGTTGGGTATCGAATGGAAGAAATGGAGAAAGAATATGAAGAAGCAAAGAATTATGGAAGATATGACAAGAAACAAGAATGTGATGTCAACAGCAAAGGTGAACCAGTTGTCCACCGAAAGGAAGTAGTGTTTGACGATGTTCTTGCAGTAATCCCTCTATTCGGCGAGTACTATTCAAATGTTGCAAAAGATAAACATTATGAGAAAAAGCTGGATAAAATCATCAGAGATGTCATGACAGCGAGTCTAAGACAAAGAGATGAAGAGAGGATGAAGAAGAATGTTGAAAATCTGGTGGATGAACTGAAGAAGGTTGCTGAGGAAAAGAAAGTGGAAGATGTGAAAGAAGAAGGTGAAAAAGAAGAACAGAAACCAGAAAAAGAAGTTGTTAATGAAGAACAACAGAATGAAAAGGATCTGAAGAAGAAAGAAGAAGCTGATGAGAAGCTTGAAAGTTCGGTTGAAGTGATCGGTGCTGATGTTGGTGAGGAACAACAAAAGAGAGAAGCTGATCAAACATAGGCGGCAGAAAAAGCCGAAGTGCGAATCACTGAGATAAAGACTTCAACTGATTCAGAAAATAAAACTGTTGAACAGTGCAAGAAATCCATGGAAACATGCAGTCCTTGTACTGAAAAGATGAAAAATTCAGAACAAGAGATCTAGAATTCACTAAAATCGAAAAAGTTTTCAAAGAAAAATGCAAAGAAATGTTAGAAAACGAAAAGGTTTTGAAAGATAATGACGAAAAGCTAACGCAAAAATGCAAGAATTTAGAAAAAGAAAATGAAAATTTGAAAGAAAAGGTTTCAAAAATGACTGAAGAGTGTTTACAAAAAGAAAATTTGTTTCAAGAAATGAAAAAGGAGTATGATTCGATAAAACTTGCATATCATATTACAAAAGAATCATATGAAGACGTGAAGAGTCAAATGAAATTTGTTCAATCGAGATTGAAACATTGTTCTGAAACATCTGATACGCTTAAGCGACAATATGAAATTAAACAACAAGTTGTTAATTCTTACATTGAAGATGTTGCTAAGCTAAAGCGTAAAATAGCTGATTTAGAACAAGATAACAACAAGTTACACAGTTATCACACTTCATCATATGTTCTTGAACGCATTTTCAATCTAAAACCGGATGGTAAAGATTCTGAGCAAAACAAGAAAGGTATTGGCTCGAAATATCATCAGGTTCCACCACCGTTTGAGGAAAAATTCACGTTCTATGATGACGAGAAGGTGGAAAAAGCTTTCAACATGGTTGATCAATTGCCAGATAACATTGACGTAACCTATTCCAAATCTGATGATTCTAGTGATTCAGAGGTGGTAGGTAAGGTCGTTGAAAGTGTTTTGAAAGAATAGTCCGTTGAAACAGGTAAATCTGAATCACAGGATGAAAATGAAGGTAGTTTTCATGAAGGTTATCTGAAAAACTCAAAATCTGAGAAAAAGACGAATGATGATTCAAAAGGATTGGTTTACACCATGATTGGATCGGACAAATTATTCTCAGATCTTGAAGTCCCGATTCAGAATGTGATTTCAGAAAAGATTGACAAAGTGTTCAAATTGATTGAAATTGAAAAATCTGAGATTTCAAAGTTTGTCGGAAAGAGTCATAAAAGTTTTTATAACAAACCTGGTTACAAGAAGAAAAACATGAAGGCTGGGTTGGGTTATAAAAGGAAACATAATTGGAAAAGAAATGAAACGCCAAACTATCAGAAAAAGATGAATTTTGTTCACGGAACAAGTTCCGAAGAAGAGAAAGAACTCCAATTTAGACGGCAGTCTAATGAAGAGTTCTATGCGCAGTAAAGGCAACAACAACAGGTTAAAGATATGTCCAAGAGAACTTGCTTTAAATGTGATCAAGCTGGACATCTTGCCCGCAAGTGTCCAAATCTGAAACCTGTTGATGTTGAAACGAAAAAGAAGTCTGATGTTGTGAATCGGAAATCAACCAAGTTTGAATCAAAACAATCTTGGAAGCCGAAAATATCAAAGGATGAATCACAACAAACTTGGAAACCAGTGACACCCAAATTTAGAACAACACAAAGTTGGAAAACAACTGTTGATGCAACAAAACCAAACCAGTTCTGGAAACCAAAAGCTGTTGTTCAAAATCAAAATATTCAAAATGAATCTCATTTTTATAAAAGAAGTGCTTCAAACGGACAAAGCTGGGTGATTAAGACACAACCTAGTTCTGAACAGAAAGCTGATTCAATCAAAAAGGATGAAGTAAAAATTGAAATGCTGTTTGTACCAAACGACGATAATTTTCCAAGATTGAAAGAAGCTTATTGTGTTGAAATGCCTAAGGTCAAACAGACCTGGGCTAAATTGTTCAAGTAATTGAGTTGTGTAAACTTGCAGGTGCTCCCGAAGAAAACTGAATGTCAACTAAAGGAGTATCGGAGCAGCCTGGCACGAGAGGAGGAGGCTGCTGGTCCCTGAATCTGCTAAACAGGGAGTTTGTTTCTGTACATAAATAAACTATATTTCTAAACCCTAAAAATTGAAAAAAACTTAAAAACCAAAAATATGTTTTCATTTTGTCAAAAATTGCAAAATCAAAATATGTTTGTTTTTAAACTTTTCAAAAAATCAAAAATTAAAAAAATGTTGAGTGAATATGCCGAAACCCTCACGGCTGAACAAACATGATTAATTTCACAATATTGAAAAACGGTTTTCAAACTGTAAAATATCAATGTGTTGTAAATCATGGGGGTAATTAATGCTTTACATGTTATACTTTCTGCAAAACAGAGCATGAGATGCATAAAATGGATGGCGAGACAAAGCTATCTACATCGGTTATCAAATTTTCTTTAAATGTTTTGAATTTTAGGGGGAGTAAAGCATTGTTAGAAAATCCAAAAACATTAGAAAATTTGAAAAAGCCAAAAACATGATAAAATGCAAAAAATGAGTTTTGTGTAAAAAGAGGAAATGATAGTACATCAGTAGACAATCACAGTACGCTAAAGAAATGGAAAGTTAAAATGTGATAAACGGTCTCACTGATGATATGCCAGTAGGTTTTTACATGCTTAGTAGATTGTTTTCGAGATATAAACCTAAATATCAAATACTTACTTATCTCGTGGGGAACATCTCTCGGATATATGGGTAACCCCCGAAATCTTGTTTGAGAGATTGCCAGATTCTGAGATACTAGGTCTTTATACTGTTTGATATCTGGGGTATTATACCTGGTCTTCTGATATTGCGGAAGCAATGGCCTAGACCTCGTATAATACTTTACGCGCTTTAAAAGCTTACCCTCTGCATAAAAATTGAGAAAATATCGAAAGATATATATCAAGTGCAGTTGTAAAGAAGATCCCCAAGGGGGACACACCTAAAGTCGAGCCTTTATCTCTTTGACTGAACGGTAGTTCATACCTGAGCTCTCAAGGTCTCGCACTAACCCAGAAAACAGATATCAAATTGGTATATTCACCTGTAAGATTGAATCTTGGGAATTTTGATACCAGAGTATATTCTGAGGTGGGACACGCGAATAAGTTTAAGTCCTTAAATCACTAATCTCGTATCTCGAATCAGTTGAACTTTGTCTGAAAATTTAAGTGGATCAGTATACTGACAATCTAAGTGAATCGTTGTCACGGCCCCCGACCCGGTTTGACCCGTTTCAGGAGCCGCGGGACAGAAATCCTGTGGTATTTTAATTAACAGAAAAAGTTTCTTCAGGATCTTTTTAAAATTGAAATATTTCCCGATTATTTTATTTCACAACTCGGGATAAAACCCGGTAATTTACAATCATAAGATTTCACGAAGAAATCTTTTATTTTACAAAACATGTTTCTTTATTTTATACTGAGCCACTTCCTTAAGCTTGTAGTGCTTCTCGGCACTTTTCCTGGATCACAACAGATCACCTGAAACATGTTTGAAAAAGGTTTTGTCAGCGGGAAATACTGAGTGAATCATTCATTTTGCTAAAACTATTCATTTGTTATAATATACAGTATTAAGAGCAATTACAATGTTTTTATATCAACCAACTACCCTCGGTATTTGTCACTCGACTCGTTTCTGTGACTATGGTCATATCACCCATTGGCTAACTTGTTGTCCAATGGCGAAGATTATCAAGTAATGTATACAAAACCCCACATACCGGCTGTAATATGGTGACTACAAAGACTTAATCCCTGTAATTATAACTTTTGAAAATAAACATGCTTTTGTAAATAAATTTGATAAAAAGAGAATGACTCACATTGCAGATTTAATTTGAGCAGAGCCTAGCCTACTGATTAGCCTTTTAACCTAAATTTAATAACATGCACACAATTCGGTTAGTAACTTAATACAGCCTTTACGATAACTCACGAGATTAAACCCTCACAACGAATGACAAAGTGCGATACTTAAACATCCATCGAATTAACGACGAATGACAAAGCATAACCCTAATGTGGGTAGCACTTAAACATCCATTGGATATTTTAATCGATCGGACATTGAATCGTTGCAGCGATTGAGTTATTACCCTGTATTGCGGCGTCGATTAGTGATCCGTGTGTGTTAATTGTGGTAAACAGAACGTAACTCAGTGCCTAAAACGAATTTCTTCGTCGAACGAACAACAGAATGCAAGTGCCAGGCCCTTCTATTTATACCCAAAATTGGCACCTCCCGCTAGTCGCGGAAGAATCCGCGGTACGTGCCGCGTGTCGCCTGGGATGTCAAAATAGGGTAGGCCTGCTTCGTCACCTATCTAGCCCTGATGAGTCGACGTTGCATGAAAATTCTATTTCGACAGCATTTTATAAGGATAATCGTTAATAGGGTTTTACCCCCCTTGAGTTTTAGGGGCCCTGATCCTAATTCTGAAAATTCTGAAAATTTTAGGGTTTGTGTAGAATCACTTGGGTGTCTCAATTAAGGTTTCCTATTGGACAAATTAATTTAATAAATATGACTTTCAATGAGAGTTGTTACAATCGTTTAGAACTTGAAGTGTTTATAGCTCAACGGTACTAGTGATTTGTCATAAACTGATATGATCCTCTGACGCGAACTCTAACAAAAATATTGTCTGTAAATATGTTTGTAAATATTTCTTTACTGCTTTATATTTCAGAAAATTACAAAAAGATTTTGATTCTACCTTATTTTTCGACAACCGATGTCTGAGTGCTGAGTTTCAAAATCTAAGTATGCTGATCGCGCTTCTGAAAATAAACAAGTTCATTAATTTGAAACTTGTAGTTTTTAAAATCAAAAATCAAAAACAGTTTGTGAAGTCTCCAAGGTCATTAATTTGGACTTGGAAGATTATCTGAGAGGATTTTGGATGTTTAAATTGTTAAAATCTGTTGTAAAGAGCCAGGTTATGGTTTAGGATTCTTAATCGTCAAATCTATAAAGTATTTTGATAGGGGGAGAGAATCAAGTTATCTTGAATATACATCATGTACTCCAACTAGTTCTTCGGGTAGTTGTAAACGATAAGCAACTGGTCCTATACGTTGGATCACTGGAAATGGTCCTACGTACCTTGGACTTAGCTTTCCTTTCTTACCGAATCTAACAACTCCTTTCCAAGGAGAAACTTTCAATAGTACTCTGTCTCCAACTTGGAATTCTAACAGCTTGCATCTATTGTCTGCATAACTCTTCTGGCGATCTCGAGCCGTCTTCAGCCTTTCCTTGATTTGAGTAATCTTGTCGGTCGTCTCTTGCACTATTTCAGGACCTGACAATTGACTTTCTCCTATATCTGCCCAACAAACTGGAGTTCTGCACTTTCTTCCATACAGTGCTTCAAATGGGGCAGTTTTAATACTTGAATGATAACTATTATTATAGGAGAATTCGATCAAAGGTAAGTGATCGTCCCAATTTCCCCCAAAATCTATTACACATGCTCGGAGCATGTCTTCTAGAGTTTGGATCGTCCTTTCACTTTGTCCGTCCGTTTGTGGATGATATGCAGTACTCAGATTTAGTCGAGTTCCCATTGCTTCTTGGAAACTTTTCCAGAAATGAGAAGTGAAACGACTATCCCTATCTGATACAATGGAGAGTGGAACTCCATGGAGAGATACGACTTCATCTACATACAACTTTTCCAGTCTTTCCATGCTAAAGGTTTCTTTCATAGGTAGAAAGTGAGCTGATTTGGTTAATCGATCCACAATTACCCAAATCGCATCATTACCTTTTCTGGTTTTGGGTAACTTAGTAACAAAATCCATTGTTATGAGTTCCCATTTCCATACAGGCATTTTTAATTGTTGTAGTAGACCTGAAGGTTTCTGGTGTTCTGCCTTAACTTGTGAACAAGTAAGACATTTAGAAACATATCTAGCTATGTCCTTCTTCATGCCTATCCACCAGAAATTCTTTCTTAAATCTTGGTACATCTTATTGTTTCCGTATACCTAGACTTATGGGCTTCTTCTAGAATCTTATTTCTTAATTCTCCCTGCTTTGGTACCCAAATTCTTTTCTTATGGAATCTCCAAATTCCATCAGATCCTTGTTCTAACTCTTTTATTCGTCCCTTCATTCCTTCAGCATCATCCTTGATTGCTGTTTCTTGAACACTCTTTATTTGTTCCATTAAATCTATCTGTAGATTTAATCTAAGAGCACAAACTCGTCGTTGTTTTTCATGATATTTACGACTTAAGGCATCTGCAACTACATTTGCTTTTCCTTCGTGATACTGAATATCACAGTCGTAATCACTTAAGATTTCCATCCATGTCCTTTGCCTCATGTTTAACTCTTTTTGCCCATATATATATCTTAAACTCTTATGATCTGTATAGATAGTAAATTTACTTCCATACAGATAATGTCTCCAAATCTTAAGGGCAAACATTACAGCTCCTAATTCTAAATCATGAGTTGTATAATTTTCCTCGTGCTTTTTCAACTGTCTTGAGGCATACGCAATTACCTTCTTGCGTTGCATTAGCACACATCCTAATCCTAGTTTTGAAGCATCACAATATACTTCAAAATCTTCTGTTCCTTCTGGTAAGGCTAAGATTGGAGCATTTGTTAATTTCTGCTTCAATATTCTAAAGGCTTCTTCTTGCTTAGGTCCCCATTCAAACTTAATGGCTTTACAGGTTAGCTTAGTTAATGGTACAGCTATTTTGGAAAAATCCTTAATAAACCGTCTATAGTATCCAGCTAAACCTATAAAACTTCTAATTTCTATTGCAGATTGTGGAACCTTCCATTTGGTAATTGCCTCTATCTTTGCAGGATCTACATGAATTCCTTCGTGATTCACCATGTGTCCTAAAAATTGCACTTCTTGCAACCAAAATTCACACTTCGAGAATTTGGCATACAGTTTCTCTTTTCTTAACAAAGTTAAGAGTGCATGCAGGTGTTGACAAAGTTCGTCCTGACTTTTTGAATAAATAAGTATATCGTCTATGAAAACAATTACAAATTTATCCAAATACGGTTTACAGATCCTATTCATCATGTCCATGAATGCTGCGGGTGCATTCGTTAACCCAAAGGGCATGACTGTAAACTCATAATGACCATACCTAGTTCTGAAAGCAGTTTTAGGTATGTCTTCTTCTTGTACCTTCAATTGATGATATCCGGAGCGTAAATCTATCTTAGAAAAATATCTAGCCCCCTGAAGTTGATCGAAAAGATCATCAATCCTAGGTAATGGGTATCGATTCTTAATTGTAACCTTATTCAGTTCTCTATAATCAATACACATTCTCATTGAACCATCCTTTTTCTTTACAAACAACACTGGTGCTCCCCACGGGGATGAACTAGGTTGTATGAAACCTTTACTTAGTAATTCATCTAATTGCTTTTTCAATTCTAACATTTCTGTGGGTGCTAACCGATAAGGTGCCTTGGCTATCGGTATAGTTCCTGGGATTAGATGAATCCTAAACTCTACTTCTCTATCTGATGGTAATCCTGGTAATTCTTCTGGGAATATATCTGAGTATTCTGAGACTACAGGAATCTCCTTAAGTTCTTTACCCTTAGTACTAATGATTACTGAAATCATATATACTATGCCTTGCTTTCGTTCATAACTAGCAACTTTCATTACTGATATGAACTTTATGGGTTTACGTGGTTTATCTCCTGTAATCATAATTACTTCTCCGGTGGGTGTTTGAATTTCTATGGAATTTTGATCATAAAGAATTCGAGCATGGTTGGCTACTAACCAATCCATTCCTAATACAACATCAAATTCGGCTAATTTCATAGGTAACAGGTTTGCAGAAAATTTATAACCTAAAAGTCCTATTTCTATATTTTGCAAAACCTTATCTATTTTAACTGAATTCCCATCAGCCGTTTCGACTGTAAAAATCTGCCTAATGTTGGTTAAGGGTATATTAAGAGCTTGGCAGAATGAAGTATTGATAAAACTTTGGTTTGCACCAGAGTCAAATAATACTTTTGCATACACGTTGTGAACTAGGAACGTACCAGCTATTACGTCAGGAATCATCTCGGCTTCCTGAGTAGTTAACTGAAAAGCTCTAACATTCTTCTTAGTAGCTCCATCGGCCGTCTTGGCTTTATTGTCTGTTGGTTTAACCAATTTAGGACATTCTGGTCTAAAATGTCCCTTTTCTCCACAGTTATAACAGATCGTTGTTTTCTTTCTGCAGTCTTCTTCACGATGTCCTACCATTTTACAAAAATTGCAGGTTATATTACATCTTCCATAATGTTTTCTTTTGCAATTCTTGTAGAATGGCAAAGTTGAAGATTGCCCTGTTCCTTTTCTTTTGAAGCTGTTATTATTACTCGTACGAAATCCTTGGGTAATTTTCTGAGCCAATTCCTTCTTCCTGTTTTCATCTTGCGTGCGTACCAGTTCGTCAGTTAGGGTATTAGCTAATTCCACCGCATCGTCAATAGTGTGAGGTCTCGCAGCTTTAACGATGTTACGGATTTCACTAATCAGTCCCCAAATATAGCGAGAAATGAGTACCGGTTCTGGCGAAGCCAGTGTTGGTACCAATCTAGCATATTCAAAGAATGTCGAAGTATAACCGCGACAATCTACACCCATCATTCTATGGTTTAAGAACTTATTTGCCATTTGATCTTTTTCATATTCAGGACAGAATTTTTCTTTCTACAAGACTCTTAAATTCTTCCCAGTTCATTGCATACGCCACCATCCTTCCTTTTGCTTGTAACACCGTGTTCCACCATTCTAGCACCCCTTCTTTGAAAAGATTTGACGCGTACATAACCTGATCATCCTGAGCACATTTACTTATGGCAATTACTGCCTCGGTTTTCTCTAACCAACGCAGTGCCGCAGTCGCTCCTTCATTGCCTGCAAACTCAGTGGGTTTACAAGCAAGAAATTCTTTATAAGTGCAACCAGGTGTTGCAGCTTTCATTTTCTTAGGGAGCGGAGCTTGCCGTGGTTCATTATCATGATTAACATGATCATTGCCTCCGTTTACGCTATTACTGAAGTTATCTTCAGAAATACGTTTGCTAGGAACGATTTGTTGCGGTTCAGCAGGTTTCTGGACAGCAGCGACTATTGCGGGAATAACATTAGCTATCCCTTGAGCAACGATATTTTCTATATCTTGTCTAGTCATATATTGATCCCCTGGATGTTGCTCAGATTGGTTAACCTCATTAACTGGTTCATTATTAGCGTTTTCCATCTGATAATTAATATATATATATATATATTTTATTAGTAACAATTATACACAAAATCATCATACAAATTTCACAATACACATATAGCCAAAACTATCGATTTCTCGATTCCCATTTTTATAATATGCATCAATACACACTATTATCTTACAAAGTTTTATTTGTAGTTATTTTTACAGACTGATTTTTACTATTACTACCACAGTTCCATAAATCCCCTATTCTTTGTCAGATGATATTCTAGTAACGGCGTTCCCTCTTATCGTAATTTCAGGAGATCTGTCCCCCAATCTCTTGGATCCTATTCCCAGCATCCATTAGTTCTTCGCCAAAGTGGCGGAGTTTAGCCATATTCTCGTTACTCATTGGTGGATTTGGTAAAGGTTCTGGATTGAACTGAGGAAAAAGCTTATAGGGATTGTTTTGGAGTTGTATTTCATTAGTCAACCATTCGTCTATTTGCGAGTGGATTGAAGGGTTTGGACTAGCTGGTTCTAAGTTCATTGGTAGTTGTGTTTCAAAAGAGTGAATAAAAACATTTTCATTAACAGGCTTAATAGTATTATAGCTTGCCATTATAAAATCTAGCTCTTCATGAGATGGTAACCCCTCAATTTGCCTAGAGCTTTCCTCAATTTCCATTTTCTTAGGCTTGGGTTTCTCGAGAGGTGAAGCGTTGAATTCTATAGGTTCTTCTATGTCGGGTATATACCTATTGAAATCTCTGGAAACCTCTATTCTTACTGGATAAAGATTTAAATTCTGAAGGGCGTCAGACAAGTCACTCATGCTGTACATATTCAATTAATAAAACACATAGTCACAAAATGGCAATCAGTAAAATTAAGTATTTTCTAAATACTTAATAGGCTTAAATCAGTGGCTCTGATACCACCTTTTTCTGTCACGGCCCCCGACCCGGTTTGACCCGTTTCAGGAGCCGCGGGACAGAAATCCCGTGGTATTTTAATTAACAGCGGAAGTTTCTTCAGGATCTTTTTAAAACTGAAATATTTCCCGATTATTTTATTTCACAACTCGGGATAAAACCCGGTAATTTACAATCATAAGATTTCACGAAGAAATCTTTTATTTTACAAAACATGTTTCTTTATTTTATACTGAGCCACTTCCTTAAGCTTGTAGTGCTTCTCGGCACTTTTCCTGGATCACAACAGATCACCTGAAACATGTTTGAAAAAGGTTTTGTCAGCGGAAAATACTGAGTGAATCATTCATTTTGCTAAAACTATTCATTTGTTATAATATACAGTATTAAGAGCAATTACAATGTTTTTATATCAACCAACTAGCCTCGGTATTTGTCACTCGACTCGTTTCTGTGACTATGGTCATATCACCCATTGGCTAACTTGTTGTCCAATGGCAAAGATTATCAAGTAATGTATACAAAACCCCACATACCGGCTGTAATATGGTGACTACAAAGACTTAATCCCTGTAATTATAACTTTTGAAAATAAACATGCTTTTGTAAATAAATTTGATAAAAAGAGAATGACTCACATTGCAGATTTAATTTGAGCAGAGCCTAGCCTACTGATTAGCCTTTTAACCTAAATTTAATAACATGCACACAATTCGGTTAGTAACTTAATACAGCCTTTACGATAACTCACGAGATTAAACCCTCACAACGAATGACAAAGTGCGATACTTAAACATCCATCGAATTAACGACGAATGACAAAGCATAACCCTAATGTGGGCAGCACTTAAACATCCATTGGATATTTTAATCGATCGGACATTGAATCGTAGCAGCGATTGAGTTATTACCCTGTATTGCGGCGTCGATTAGTGATCCGTGTGTGTTAATTGTGGTAAACAGAACGTAACTCAGTGCCTAAAATGAATTTCTTCGTCGAACGAACAACAGAATGCAAGTGCCAGGCCCTTCTATTTATACCCAAAATTGGCACCTCCCGCTAGTCGCGGAAGAATCCGCGGTACGTGCCGCGTGTCGCCTGGGATGTCAAAATAGGGTAGGCCTGCTTCGTCACCTATCTAGCCCTGATGAGTCGACGTTGCATGAAAATTCTATTTCGACAGCATTTTATAAGGATAATCGTTAATAGGGTTTTACCCCCCTTGAGTTTTAGGGGCCCTGATCCTAATTCTGAAAATTCTGAAAATTTTAGGGTTTGTGTAGAATCACTTGGGTGTCTCAATTAAGGTTTCCTATTGGACAAATTAATTTAATAAATATGACTTTTAATGAGAGTTGTTACAATCGTTTAGAACTTGAAGTGTTTATAGCTCAACGGTACTAGTGATTTGTCATAAACTGATATGATCCTCTGACGCGAACTCTAACAAAAAATATTGTCTGTAAATATGTTTGTAAATATTTCTTTACTGCTTTATATTTCAGAAAATTACAAAAAGATTTTGATTCTACCTTATTTTTCGGCAACCGATGTCTGAGTGCTGAGTTTCAAAATCTAAGTATGCTGATCGCGCTTCTAAAAATAAACAAGTTCATTAATTTGAAACTTGTCGTTTTTAAAATCAAAAATCAAAAACAGTTTGTGAAGTCTCCAAGGTCATTAATTTGGAATTGGAAGATTATCTGAGAGGATTTTGGATGTTTAAATTGTTAAAATCTGTTGTAAAGAGCCAGGTTATGGTTTAGGATTCTTAATCGCCAAATCTATAAAGTATTTTGATAGGGGGAGAGAATCAAGTTATCTTGAATATATTCTTACTGTCATATTCGTGATTAGAGCCAGGTTCTTGATTAAAAGTTTTTGAAAGCCAGGTCATCATTCCTAGATAACCGAAAACGCTTTCACTGTCGAAATTTCTTAGCTTATGCTGAGAGAGCCAGGTTTTTAATCCTAGATGTTCAAAATGTTTTCACTGATAAATTTTTGAGAAATTGCAGATGTTATACCAGATTACGATCCCGATAGCCGAGTCTAAGGGGGAGTCTGAAGACGAGCTCGACGCAAGGGGGAGCTTGTATCCGGAAAGCCAGGTGTCGATCCCAAAAGCACGGAAGCTTAATGAAAGGGGGTGCCTGAAGAAAGAGTCTACCGAAAGGGGGAGCAACTGAAGCTGAAGACAGATCCACGGGGAGTCTGTTCGAGTAAGAGGGAGTCTGTGATTGCTGAAGATGATAAAGCTTCAAGAAAACTCAGAGAGAGAGAGAGAGAAAGAAAAGACAGTACGAGATTGACTGTGGCAATATCCAAGGGGGAGTCTGTGAGTGCAGTAATGTCTATCGCCTCCGTCAATCCAGTTCGTAGCATAAATCAGAAGAAGACATGGTTTTGCAAGGTTACATTTAGAGAATAGATTAGTTTTAATGAGGAATGGCAGACTTGTAAATAAGATGACATGCCTTATGCCATTGCCTATAAATAGGAGGTTCATGCCCTCATTTAAGAACTTTTGCCATTATCATCATTTAGGAGAGCTTGGATCCTAAAGAGAGAAACTAGAGAGCGAAAAGGCAAAAGGTGATTCACGTGATTGTACGATTTCATATCTTTCTATAGAATCATAGGTTATATTACGATCTTGTGTTGAGTGCACGTACGTGTACGGATTCCGCACGTCACACGTATCGGTTTGCAATCGTTTCAGAGTCTTAAACGGTCCTACAACGCGCTCACAGTTTCACATGCAAAAATGATGATCACCAATAAGTTGGTCGCACAATAAGAACCTGGTCGCACACTTTAATCTAGGTTGCAGCCTTTGAATTTTGATACTGTGATATTATTGTCGCACACTCCTCAAAATTTTGATAAAAGATGATACTAGTGTCGCACACCTTTTTAAATTCTACCCGTGCACTCCTGTTTTGGAAACAAATCAACCAGCTATATCTCGAAAATTAAGGATGAATTTGAAATTCAAATTCCTTGATTCTTTCCACTAATAAAATCCGAATTTCTTGCAAACAGTTTGACAATTTCTTCAAAACGAAACAAAATGCAGAATTTTCAAAATTTTCTTGATCTTCAACAGTGTTCTTCGTGTTCTTCGATCTTCAAATAATATCTGATTAAAACCGAGCCTTCGCAAGACTACTTAGGCTCTGATACCAATTGTAAGTCCCAAAACTACGCAATCGGATATCAAAATCACAATCAAGAGTGCGGAATACTGATGAAAGTGATAAGAACAAGAACGAAATGGATTGAATAATAAAAGTGCACACGGTTTCAAGAACCGTCTGGTACACCCACAAGAAATTTGAAATGTGACTAGAAGAACAGAAAATGTGAACAGCCATCCTAATAATGAACTAGGTTCACCCTATTTATAGTTACATAAGGTGACCTAATTACAAGTTGGGCCAAGCCCACATGCACACTCTTGACTAAATAAGCCCAAATCATTTAATTAGCCCACATGGCTTATTCTAATATTATCTAACCCACTACAAGGCTAAGCCCAATAGCCTATAATTGTGTTTGATAAAGATAAGCGTAAACCTACTCAATTATAGGGCCTTACAGTTATGATGAAGAATTCATGAGTTACGAAGAAGAAGGTTATGTTTATGGGGGTAATTTAGATCAAGGGGACTACACGTATGTGCAAGGTCAAGGAATGCATGGTTTTGGTAGACCTCCTCAACAACAAGTCTTACAACAACAAATTGTTCTACAACAATTGCCACTACAAGGGCCACAAATTCAAAGACAAGTACCTCAACAACAACAAGTGGGGCAAATGTTTTAACCACCGCCTCAACAATTTGCGCCTCAAAGACCGGTTCAAAGACCAGTGGGTCCACCACATCCAAGAGTTCGATTGGGTGTGACACGAAGACATAACCGAGATGCCGTGAGGGGTATTGAAGCACATTTTCGTCCGGTTATTACTAATAATGTCACACCCTGTCTTTTGCGGAAGCGTATGATGTGTGACTAGTTTAATATCATTGCATTCAATCGTAAGAAACAACTTACATGATTAAAACGATGTTCATCCCTTCATAAAATTTGAGTATTACAAACACTTGTTATTTAAGTTTTCAAAACACAACCTTCGACAAGGTTACAAATCAACAAAAGTGGATAACATCTAAACTTGAAGTCTACTTCTAGTTATAACACCTGCGCCCAAGATCCATCCTGTCGCCTGAAATACATGTAATTTTGGAAAACATCAACAAAAAGTTGAGCGAGTTCATGCGTCTAGTTTGTGTACTGTAATTCTTGTAAATCTTTGAGAGACCCTTTTGTAAACAGGTATGAAAAGCATGTATGAACATACTAAATGAATGTTTGTACAAGGACTTTAAGGCATGTGAGGACATAGGGTGTACTTGTTATGACTCCTTGTGGACATGGGGAGTACTTGTTTTGACTCCTTGAGGACATGGGGAGCACTCGTAATGGCTTATACTCTTGTCGATTTTCCTCGACTGTGTCGATTAACCTCGACTGTGTCAATTTACCTTGACTGTGTCAATTCCCCTCGACTGTGTCGATTTCCCTCGACTGGGACTCCGAAGCACTGCTTGGTACTAGTTGTGACCATGAGTGGGGTTCGGCCGTACCCGTTAGATCTAACCCTTGTCCCTAATGAATGTTTTAATGGCATTTCTGTATTTAGTCTATGCTCACATGATCTAGTATTTCATAGGCATTTCGTATATCATTCCTTAAAACGCATCATACTTGGTACTTGTTATCACCAAGAGTGCTTCTTGTTTTTGTATCCATCATACCATTTATAAACATTGTAATATTTGTAACATGTATTTCACCCCCGAGAGTTATAAAACCAAAAACAGTTAAAGAAAAGGGGGAGCATGAACTCACAACTTTGCGTTCCTGCGTCGTAAACTTCACCGGATTTGCTTATCTAGCGTCGTGACCTAAACGTGTTTTATTAACGTTAGTCACTAGACTTGCATCGCACAATTACAAGTCACTATTTTTTTTGTATATGTGTCCTTGTGTTAAAAATAATTTATTTTTAACTATGTGTCTTACTTATATTATTTTCTCAACAATAAATATAAGTATCTTATATTTTTCACCCGAATTATGTATTTTGTCCATAACTTCATTTCGTGTTCATAACTTGTCCAAGTTATTTATTCTATCAAGTAATATAGTTTCATAAATATATTCTCTTGTATTTGTCTAAGTATGTTGTATGTGTGTTTTTGTATCTTCACTCCTTAGGAGTATTTAGTGTATTTTCGAGTCCTAATACACTATCACATATAATACATACTACATACACTTAGCACAAAATCTGGTTATCAATAAATATATTTATTTTTCTCAAAAATATACATACTTAATATAAATTTTAATCTTGAAGAAATCATCATTTCTTAACAAAAATTAGGGAAACCTTGGTAAATGTTTTTAGATACATTTTTAGGGAATAAGTTTCTTAAAAACTTATATTTTCTAAGTGTCAAAATTTTTAAAAATTTTGACATGGTTTCCCCTAAAAATGGAGGTTTCCCATGTTTTCAAAACATGTGTTTATTTTCTTTTAAATCATCATCAAATATCAACAATTCATACAACTCTCACCGAGTGTCAAAATCAAGTAATTTACACAACATCATGAACTTGAAGTTTTGTAAAAACGTGTAGTAACTTACCATGTTATTTAGTAGGTTTAGTTACCCTAAAAAACATGGTTGTTTGTTTGTAAATCTCATTCTTGAAAGATTTAGTCGTTTACAACTTGTAAGATGATTTTATTAAAAATATTTCTTTTGTATTTTTCTTGTTTCATAAGTGTTCATACACTTGTTTTTCTAATAAAAATAGTGTAGGTTTAATAAAAACCATGATCTTTCAAAACTCATATTTTGAACTTGGTTCTTTTAGAAAAGTCATTCACAAATCTTGGATTTACAAGATTACTAGTTCACTTGGTTTATTACTTTTCAAGAAAAATCACTTTACTTTCAAGTTCATGTTTAATCAAGGAGGTGATTATTTCATGTTGTTATATAATCATCCTCCCGCTTGCTAGATTAAGTGTTTAAACATCATCTAGCAAGCTTCATGTGATGATTAACATCATCATCTCAAGAAATCAACAAACAATAATCATTCACACACTAAACCATACTATTTCATCAAGATATCATATTACACTTTGTGTTTCAAGATTCATGTGTATGTCTTTTAGTGTTCTAGTTATTTCATCATAATATGTCTTTTAACCAACTAAAATGGAAGTAAACAAGAGTGTTCAAGAATCTTACAACTAGCTTAAAGCTAGGGAAGAACAAGGTTGAAAATGTGGTGGATAAAAGCACTCAAGAGAGGTCCTTCAAGATCCGAATCCACCAAACCTCCTAATACGACTCCTTGCACCTTGAATGAAGCTTGGAATTGGATGAACTTGAAGTGAAGGTGGTGGTATGAGGGGAGGGGGTTACGGCCGTGAATGGAGCAAGGGAGGAGGAGAAGGTTGGAGTAGTGTGTGGAGTGAAGTTATGAACTTGATGTGTTTATTTATTAACCAAACTCTCATGTTATCCCTTGGATTTTATGCCCCCATTAGTACAATACAAGATCCATCAACAAATCTACCAAATCTTCTAAATTAGGCACATGGCCGATTATGGCATGAGGGGGAAGGGGTCTACTTGTATCTTATAGTACTTTGCAAAATCTCTAGTGAATCTTCCACAAGATCTCATAATATCTATGGAAATTTTATAGTATTATTTTGAATCCAAGAAAGATCTTGTAGGATTTAACATGATTTAGGCAATACTTGGTAGGGTCACCCTCCATGTGACCGTCCACATGGTGTGGGGGGGGGGGGAAGTGTAAGTTCCATTCCCTATTTATATACATAAGCAAGCTTTCAAGTATAAAGTGTAGGGATTTAGTGTGTTATTGTGTTATAAGAGGTGTTATGGTGTTCGGGGACCATAACTAGCTCAGAAATAAATAAACAATGCTTCTAGTTATATTTTGATGTTCTGAGTAATGTCCGATTATTCGGTTAGATACCGATTCGTTAAAGTGCTAAATTGCACCGTTTAGTGTCTTTTAAGTATTCTTTTGTGACACTTTCAATTCCCAACACTTAGGGAAGTATTCTGGATCATTTAGTCATATTTTTGCATGGAAATATCTTGTTATATTGCTGAATTTTGCTAAATTATATAAAATTCAGCTTTTAAAGTGTATTTCGGGTGCTTTTTAGTGCATATTTTAGCTTCCGGAAAGTCTATATATAAACCCTTGTATGTACTCTTGGGTTTTAATGTATTCTTGCCGTTGGACCTACACCTAGGCTCCAATTCTATTGTCTAACTACTTTCTGCAGAATTGTTGACACAATGTGTCTTACCGGTGAGTTTACTAGTATTTCTGACGCAACGCTGTTCATTAATGCATAAAGTAATTCTTGTAGTATAAAACGTGCATGAATTTACTTGTATAGTAATCAGAAATTTATTTGTCTGGTAAACTAGATCATGCACAGTTATTAAAGCACAGATTACTGTTCAATTAGTGTACGGAATGTACGGAAAAGTGACGGTTGTCACAGTCTCCCCCCATTAAAAGAATTTCGTCCCGAAATTCAAGCGATGCCAGCGGTCGTAGGGGAGTTGTGAATCACATGTGGTCACTTATGTTCAAGATTTGTCTTCATGTTCCCATGTACTCTGGGTCATGTTATGAATTCTATCATACTTAAGTAAATCAATCATGTCTTTTCTGTATCTTGTGGATTCTTGGTCCGTAACCTTAACAGGTTTTATAGTATTGTGGACTCTTGGTCCGAAACCTTAACAGGTTTTATAGTATTGTGGACTCTTGGTCCGAAACCTTAACGGGTTTTATAGTATTTCTTGTCGTTTGTCATTGACGTGAATCTTAATTATGGGAACAACGACTGTTCCTTGAGTTAGACTCCTCTAAAGACTAGACACATGAATGCGTCGCGATCACTACTGATCTTTTTCTGGAAGTTTCATCTCGTGAGGTATGGTTCTGATCCCTACATCGGGGATTCAACCTTTACGTTTTCCAAATCACACTACGCCTTCTCTAGGCGAGGTTCCCATTAAAGCCATACTTCTTAACTCAATTTTGTACGATTTCTGCCGCTTGACGGCGCAATCTTTCTGTATTCCGCGGGCTGCCTTGATATGTTCACATATTGTAGGATCGGTTTGTGACCCAAATGAGTCGTTCAGAAGAGATTTTATCAGTTTCAGAGGCGGAAACTAAGAAACCGACGTCGAAACAGCTTGAATATCACTTTAAACACTGATTATATTGATATTATATCAGTTACAATCAGTCTTCACACCGGTAGCACCTCGGTATGGAATCTCTAAAACTGTTACAAATGAAATGACATGCTAACCTATATATAGTAGTCAAGGTCTCGCTTGAACTATACATGCTCACCTACAAGCGAAACCCACTAACTTAAAGTGAAACCTTCATTCCACTTTCAAGCGAAACACATCAACTAACAAATTGTCTTCAAGCGAAACCGACATTCTGTTTTGTCTTCAAGCTAACTCACAAATCGGTTTCATGTTTGCATGTTCTTTTCATTTATGATGTAATATATGATGTCATCTTTATGATGTCATCATTAGATATGATGACATCATCCTTGATTAGAGCCGCAACGTAACCGAGACTCGATATAAGACGAAGACGACAGATGAATGCACCAACAGACTCCCCCTCAGATGTTGACGAGTCTTAAGTGTCGAGTCTTTGCATCTTCAGTCTTTATCAGTCTCTTTTCTTTCTTAGCATATACCAGGATCTTCTCTTTGGCTATAACCTCGTCAGACTCCCCCTCTCATCATGATGGGATCGCCGTCTGGAATTAGCTATCACCTTGAGATCAATCTCTGGCTTTATCTCTGTTTAAGCTCAACTCCTGCACACATTTTCTCATCAAAACATAAGTTTTTACTTAAATCAATAAGAAAAACTTATTAGAAATAGTTCCATCAAGTTCAAATTAATGACCCTGATTAACTAATCTCAACTTCTTTCTCAAATCAAAATTTTTCAATTCAATACACACACTCCCAAACCAGTTCATCTTTTTTAGCACTTGGAATTTTGAAAATCAGCTCATCAACATCAGTTGTCGAAAATCTTTTTGAATTTTTCAAAATTTATGCTAAAACACACTAAAAATCTTTTTGGATTTTTGACTGAAAAGAAATGCAGTAAAGAAATATTTACAGACACTATTTTTTTGAGTTTGTGAAAGAGGATCATATCAGTATATGTGACCAATCACTAGCACCGTTAAGCTTTAAACATTTTCAGTTCTAAACAATTCACGTTGATTGACGATATTGTTGTCCACTTAAACTCAATCTAAAAACTTTCGACATGCTTACCGATACGTTTAAGGTATATTAAATTTTGCACTCAGTTCTTATGGACCCCACGATCTCAGCATATCCCCTCATCATGCAATACACTGACCCAAGTAATGCCTTTAAACTTTTATCAACTGTGATTTGTGCGAAAACAAAGCAGAATGTTTAAACATTAACAATCAGGTCGATACTTCCGTATACGCAGAGAAAGTCCAATGTTTAAACAAAATAAGAAAAATAAAACAAGTTGAAGTTGTTTAGGCTTTAACCACCAGGTCGATACTTCCGTATACGCAGAGGTGATCCAAAGCTTAAACGAAACACCAAAGAAAATAAAGCAGAACGTTTAGGCAATAACATCCAGGTCGATACTCACGTATACGCAGAGGATGTCCGATGCTTAAACAAAATAAAGAAATAAAACAAGTTTAAATATTTGCAAAATAAAATGCACAATCACAGCGACTTTTTAGCAAAGTTGTGAAAGTTCACAAACTTAACCAGTTTTATGTCTTTCGACAATCAGCGATTACTGAGTAGGCACACAATCAAGAAGGACAAAACCAAGTACTACACTTTCAACCGTGTTTCCCACTAGAACTAGGCTTTTTCATTTTAGGTTTGTATCGTTATCGCAAATCTACTAGTCTAGCTGAGCCTATTGTCACATCTTTAGTGAGACCGTTTATCACTTTTAGACTTTCCATTTCTTTAGCATGCTGTGACAGTCCAACTGATCTACTATCATTTCCTCTTTTTCACAACAAAACTCATTTTTTCATTTTCAATGTTTTTGGCATTTTCAAATTTTCAATTTTTTTTTTAAATTTTACTCCCCCCAAAATCAAAATATGTTTCAATTTTGATTTTCTGAGAAAATTTGAAAACAAACTGTACAAGAAATGTGACAACATGATGAGAATTACTTCAATTCTCCATTCACTTGGCATAAACAATCAGAACTCCCCCTCACAACAAACTATTTTCCCATAGTGATTTCAAAACACTTAAGTTTGTTTTAATCAAAATGGTTTTTCCGGAAAATAAGTTTTGTGTGTCTTTACACAAATTCGGGGATCTTTCATCACTTTGTTTTCTTCAATCACTTGTAAAAACTAACATTTTTAAGATCAATCCACAAACATCACTTGTAGAAAATCAAGTACAACTTAATGTCCCTGATTTACCACTTGTAAGTCGAAATATCACATTCGTGAATTTCTCAAGAAATGTGCCGATTCATGTTCCACGCTTACCAACCTGGGAACTCTGGCAAGTCAGGTTTTTCATTTAAACAGATTCACCCAAGCCTGACGGTCCTTGGGTGATTTTGAATTCTTGTTCAACAATGGTGGAAAATTTGCATCATCCATTGTTAAACCTGAATTCTCAGTTTTTACCTCAACTACCGGCTCTTCTGGCTTTACCGTACCAGAATCATTGCCTGCACATGGCTTGTCTGACTTTGATCTGTCAGATTCATCGCCTGAAGGTGGCTTGTCTGACTTCGACATGTCAGATTCATTGCCTGAAGGTGGCTTGTCTGACTTCGACACGTCAGATTCATCGCCGACCATTTTCTTCTTCTTCTTTTTTTCTTTTTCGTCCTTAGATTTGTATCTGATGAATTCGTTTTGCTTGACTTTGCAGTCGAGGAAAGTGATTCATCAGAACTCTTATTTTTACCAACAGATGAACCCGAGGACAAGATTTTCTCGAGATACTCTCTCGCTTTCTTCCTCTTTTTCCTCAGTCTGTCTTTTTGCCCCTGTGAAAGTTTAACTTTCTTTTCTTGAATTGTCTGTTCTTGAACTTTAGGTTTTAGAACCTTCTGTTCATGGAGCTTGACATTGACTAGAATCTTCGCCAATTTTTGAGAATTAGCCCTCAATCTGTCATTCGATCTCCTTGGGAAATCTCTGGCAATGTGACCTCTGATGTTGCAATTAAAGCATCTTCTCGTCTCATAATTCCAACTTTGGCAGTTAACAGCAATGTGTCCTTGATAACCACATCGGTAACACACTCTGTTATCGTACCAATCACCATTTTCAGTCCAAACATTCAGATCATAGCACTGTTTGGCTTGGTGATAATCCTTGCTTCTCTTGTTTGCTGGATTTGACTTTTGAGCACCGTGGTCCGACCTGCACCACTTATTGCCAACAGTTTTTGAATTTTCATTTTTCAATTTTTGTGATTTTTTATTGCGATTGGATGATTGAACTGATGAGCTTTTATTTTCTTTTTGATCAATTTTTGGTTTTTTATCTTTTTGTTTTTGTTCTATATTCTTCTTTACAGGTTTTTGCTTTCAGCTTTCACCTTTCTCAGTAGAATGTAGAACAGTTTCTTTAAACATTTCTTTTAATTTCAAAAATGTTTTCTTTTTCTCATCATCATCAGTTTTCTCATCACAATCTTCAACTTTGACATTGTCAAAGTTTGTGACATTATCACTCATTGGAACAGAATTGATCGGTTTTGGACAGGGATAATCTGGTGTTGATGACGAAGTCTCAAAACCTTTCAATTTCTCTTCAAGCTCTTTGATTTTAATCCGAGCTTTTTCAGCTTCATTTTCAAGTCGAATGATTTTCTGAAGATGAGAGTTTATTTCAATATGTTTTTCAAGATTATTTTTAAAAATGGCAGATTTCTCATCTTCTAAAATCTTCATTTGACTTTGAAAATCTTTTTCAAATTTTAATTTTAATTTTTCATTTTCAAAGTCTTTTTCTTTTTCTTTCAAAATCTTGTTTTTCAATGTCAAACTGTTCAAATCACTTAACAGTTTGTCATTTTCAGATTTCAACCTCTCACAATTTTCCTGCAAATCAAAAATATGTTTCTTATCAGCTTTCATCTCATCTTTCAAAACTGAAATTTCTTCAGTCTGTTCCTCTCCCACTTGGACACCTTTACTCTTGCTCTTCTTTAATATTGATTTTACACTTTGACTTTTCTTCTTCTCAGCATTGATCACCATCTGTTCTTCAATCTTTTTAATGAGTGGACAAATTGTCAGTTGGGAAAATTCTCCAGAAGTCTTCAAGTTTAAGATATAATTTTCCCATTCTTCTCGAGGTAAAGCACTAATAAATTTTTCAACCCATTCTTCTGATTCTTTTTTAATACCCTTCTCAGACATTGAGCGAACAAGATGGCTATACCTCTCAATGATACTCTTTGTACTTTCTCCTGGACAACCTGAAAATGAATCAAATTCTTTATTTAATACATTTATTCTATTAATAGTTTCACTTGTCATTTTAAAGAAATTAATATCCATGATTCGGAAACCCGTTTTTCAAGACAGTCCCGTTAAGCGAAATATCAAGTCCAAGCTAGATCACCTTTCAAACAAAATACCAATTACTTAAAATTCTGATTGGGCCGAACACTTAGTGGGCTGACACAAACAACGCTCTGGTGAATTAGTAGGCTGACAACAATCAATGGCCCAACACTGATGAAACAAATTGATTAGGCCACTAAATCCACTAAACCGACAAACTTTAAATGTGAATAAATCAGATTAGGCCGATTATATCACTAGTCCAAGAAAAAATCTCAAGTGACCACATGGGCTAATGATAATCACGTGGCTCACATGCACCAATTTGCCGACAAACTATATAATCAATTCAGAATTTATGTGTATTGAAGACTATTCCACATGCAATTCTATTAAATGTCTGACAACAAGCACATGCAAACATGCACACTTTAAATCTTTTGAACTACAATCACATGTATTACTGAATGGTGGCTGAGAATTTGTACAGTAGTTCACGTGATTTCTTTTCCACTTTGTAGACCCGAGATACTTTATCAAATTTGTGAACCCATTTCACATGCGCCTGACACACAAACTCGTGATTTCTTGTCCCAACTAACTGACAACCTCGATTAATGATTTACACAATTCGATACGTGTTTTCAATTGAATGTCAGATTCACGCAAAAGCCGACACGTATTTCAATCAAACTGCTGATTTCAAGCGAAAGCCTGTGTTTCGCTTCAACAACTACCAAAATTTCAAGCAAACCCTGAGATTTCAAGCGAAAGCCTGATGATGTCAGCCAAGAACGAACAACTTTCAAGCGAGCAGATGATTTTAACCCATTTTTAAGTTGATTTTCAATCTGAAACTTTACAGGATTTGTTAATACATGTTTACGCACACTATGTGAAAATTTGAGCCGTTTTTACCGTGAAAAATTTTTAAATCTGAAAAAGAATGGTGTAGAAATCAGAAAAAGTGACGAAAACAAGCTGTTTTTACGAGATCTCTTCCTCCTGAGCTCTGATACCACTTGTAGGATTGGTTTGTGACCCAAACGAGTCGTTCAGAAGAGATTTTATCAGTTTCAGAGGCGGAAACTAAGAAACCGACGTCGAAACAGCTTGAATATCACTTTAAACACTGATTATATTGATATTATATCAGTTACAATCAGTCTTCACACCGGCAGCACCTCGGTATGGAATCTCTAAAACTGTTACAAATGAAATGACATGCTAACCTATATATAGTAGTCAAGGTCTCGCTTGAACTATACATGCTCACCTACAAGCGAAACCCACTAACTTAAAGTGAAACCTTCATTCCACTTTCAAGCGAAACACATCAACTAACAAATTGTCTTCAAGCGAAACCGACATTCTGTTTTGTCTTCAAGCTAACTCACAAATCGGTTTCATGTTTGCATGTTCTTTTCATTTATGATGTAATATATGATGTCATCTTTATGATGTCATCATTAGATATGATGACATCATCCTTGATTAGAGCCGCAACGTAACCGAGACTCGATATAAGACGAAGACGACAGATGAATGCACCAACACATATCTAAACGGTTTGCCTCTAGTTTTTCCCGAACCAGCGCGGGTTAGTAGGTTGTTTATTCCCGGTCTCTGATCAACACGACGGGGATCGACTTATTATGTTCCATCTGAAGCTTCACACGAAGCGGTTTGAACGGTGGTGTGATAAATACTATTGTAGGAAGACTCCACTAAGGGCAAGTGAGTGTTCCAACTTTTCATCAAAGTTCATCACACAAATACGTATCATGTCCATACAATTTGCATCGTTCAGTAGCTTAGTCCATCTATGTTAATATTTAAGTTCTTACGATCAACGGTGTGCTGCAATCTTTGTGATCAGTAAAGATCGTGCAGCGTTTTCTTTCAGGTGATGACGTCAAATTTGCAGTGCGCAATTACTATATCTAGCTCAAGGTTTCTTCTTATGATTCCTTAATCAATGTGCCGCGTATGCAATGTTGTGGTCTTGTTGTATTGAAGTACAATCGAGACTTTGTCGAGAAGCGTCACATAATTGCAACTCTAGCTCCTTAGCTCTTGGTTGCAGGGTTGACATGAATCTCGTTCTTATCCATCATGTATCTTAATGTTCTTACCTTGTGAATTTGAAATCCGATTTTCGTCAACATAGCACATAACTTTCTCTAAGAGTTGCAAGGTAAATTGCAGTTGTTGCTTACGACTTTCCTCGGTCGTTGGCCATTTAAGAATGTAGTCAATAAGTATAATCATGATCTATTCAGGTATGGCTTACACATTCGATTCATGAAGTCCATGAATATTGTCGATGCATGTGTTAAGCCAAATGGTACGACAAGGAACTCGTAATGCTCGAAGCGAGTCCTAAAGGTCGTTTTGGGGATATTTCCTTCTTGTATTGACAGTGGAGGACATCTTGTCCTCGGGTTGATCTTTGAGTGGTAGCTATAACCTGACGATTTGTCTGTTCATGTTATCAGTCCTTGGCAAAGGACTCTGATTCTCAATTCTCTGGAATTTATGCAAAATGGAATTGTCAACTTTCTCCTCGTGTCCTTAACTAAGGATGTCATGTTCTTATTTCCTTCTGTCTAGCAGCTCTAGTAGTTGTATCGGAAGCTCATGCTTCCCGGACGAAGCTAGTCGGTAAGGCGTCATTCGGTACTGGTGCCGCTCCTGGCACGAGGTTCCTCTTGTCGCTTGTGGAGGTATTCCTGGCAAGTCTTCAGAAAAGGCTACTGGAACTTCTTCCATAACGGGGGTGTTCTCAGGCTCTATACTTGGATATCCAATCCATGCTGACTATCATATCATGACTTATCAAGTCAATGGTAACAGAAGGTTCTGACCTTCTGAGTCCCTAAACACAATCCTTAATTGCTTCGTCTGCTTAAACTAGCCTTCTATATGCCCATTTCTAAAGAATACGGGACGTCTATTTTACTTGAAACTAGGTCAAGCAGTTTCTTAAGTTCTAAGCATGCAAGGTTAAAGTTGATGCCAGTATTAATCAAAAATAGATGTATAAGGTTGGTTAATAGGGAACGTACCCGTAACCGCATCTGGATCCTGGCGTGCTTCACGAGTTTCGATTGTGAAAACCCTTCCTTGCTTGTTTCTTCCTAGGGCAATCTTTCCTAAAGTGCCCTGCTTCACCACATTTGTAGCAACCTGGTACTCTCTTATCTCTTCCATCTGGGTCCTTTGCCCAACAGGCATCCTTGCTGTGTCATTCTTTTCCACACTTTCCGCACTTAGGCCTCAGACATTGACCTTCATGGTGAAAATTGCATTCCCCGCGCCTCGGCTTAGTCCCCGAGTAATCTTTACCACCGGCCTTATTAGCGGCTCCATCAGTTTTCCTGCCATGCGGCGGATTCACTTTCTTTCTTTTGTTTGTTTTAGAGCTCCCATAACTGACTTGGGTGCTTATTTTTAGGTTCGACGACTTTCTCTTCTTGTTGTCTGATGACTCCACATGAGTCTCTTTCTTGTTATCCTCAGATTCCGAGAATTTTCCCGCACGTAGAGCTTCTTCAGTAAGTGTGACGCTTAAATCGATCGCCTCTGCGATGGTTGGAGGCCTTGAGGTAGTAACCAAACTCCTAATTTGAGGTGCAAGTCCCCAAATAAATCGCTCAATCCTCTTGAATTCCGGCTTGACTAAGTAGGGGACGACCCTAGACAAGTCGTGAAATCGTTGGACGTATTCAGGAATCTTTGGCCCGTCCATTTTCAAATTCCAGAACTCTACCTCAAGTTTCTGGATTTCAGCCCTAGAACAGTATTTGTAACGCCCCAAAAATCGGTTAATATTAAAATAAATGAAAGTGAACAAATAAACTAACTTAGTTGACGGGTTATGATAAGATATAAGTTAATGTTGGAAAAATGCTTGAATTAGATATTTATTAAACTTGGAGGGGTGTAATGTGAAAAGTTCTATTAGTTAAGGAATTAAAAGGTAGAAACCCAAAAACACACCCTTGGGTGCGTACCTGGGATCGATCGAACAGAAGAAGCAGGGTGAAAACCCTTGCCCTTGTTAATCCACTCAATTGATCAAGAAATTCAAGTCTAATCAGTTGCATGTCTCAAGTTTATCGATTATCTATGCATACATAGTGAAGTGGTAAGTTTAATTTTCTGAAAAGATGAATTTTAGAATAAGGGGTTAAACCCAAATGCGATTTCTTGTATCTATTGTGGGAAATCTGAGTTAGAATTTCTTTCTAGAACAAGAATCATGTTTGATTTTAAGTTGTATGAGAAGTTGTAGTGAAAACCCACTTTGTGAAATTGTGTTATGTTTAGGAAGATCATAATGATTATGAATGTATGTTATCTTGATATGTGATCTTGTTGTAATACTTAACTACTAGATAAACTAATGTAGGAGAAAATGGTTATGCAACTAGAATAGATGTGAATGTTGGATGATGAAGAACTAGTAAAATTGTGCTTTAAAGACTTGTACCTTATACTTAATGATGATGCCTACCAAGTGTTCGATGAAATGCTTAAGAGAATGAATTGTATGTGTAACATGTAAAATGGTAGAATGAAGTAAATAGACTAAACGAATGAATGAATGTTGTAATGTAGGCGTGAAAGAAGAAGGTACGAGCACTAGGAAAATGGAAGGCACGCAAGACCGAGGTATGTTCCATTGCATACAAAACCTTATTTAAATTTTGTTAATAATTATGATGAACAATCTTGGTTATAATGAATATGGTTTATAGTAAATGAATAACAAACTCCTTGTGGGTTTGATTATGTTAACGAAGGTTACGATAAGCTATGCTAATCGACCGGTTCGAATTGAACAAGTCGAGTAAGTGTAAGGTACCATTCGTTTAGAACGGATGGTCATGAAAGCAATAAAGAATGTATGAAGTACAATCCGGTTAATGGATGGAACGAAGGATTTATGTTGAAAGTAATCAACCCGATGTTACCGGGTCGTATGTGTACCATTGCATCTCATTATGAGAGCATATGCCAACCCATCTAGTTGGGTAAATCGGACGTGTAAGAGAAATGAAAGAATATGAACGAATGGTATTATATTGATGTTGTTGTAAGCGAATCAAGTATTATGATTAACTTTTAAAAGTTTGTTGTGAATGTAGGTAAATCCTCATCTTAGGCGACTTGGAGAATTGGAGCGAGCACCTGTTCTTGATATGTCATGCCATTCGCTTCCGCTAGTTTGCTTTAATGTTTTGTGTCAAACGCTTGTTTATTTTGCATAACTTTGTTAGTAGTCATACTTTTCAAAACTTGTTGTTTTGGTTTTAGTAGTATGTTGTCAAACAAACCGTAGTCTTGTAATTAGTTTTGATTATAATCTTAACAGGGGTATGCTCGTCTTATGGACGGGTCATGCCCAAATTTTGTTAAAAGCTTTTATGCATGTTGTTAAATGTAATGTCTTTTAATCAGTAAAGTTGTTATTTATAAAGATGAATAAACGGTCATTACAGTATTTCTTCCCCATCATTTCCTTGAGCTCGTCCCAGCTCAGTGCATAAGCAGCATCTGCACCAAGGGTCTGAACTTGAAGGTTCCACCAGGAGAGTGCGCCATCCAAAACAACCCTGAAATAAAGGTAACACTCTGCTGGGGTGAGCAGTTACTCATTCTTAGAACGGAGTCAGTCTTTTCTGTCCAATGAACAAACGCAACGGCACCTCTTGTGCCATCAAAATTCAATGGCTTGCAGTCCAGGAACTGTTTTTAGGTGCAGCCAGTTGGAGGGTTATTCCCGGTAGTGCCACCGTTGTGTTCGGAGCGGAGGGCTTCGTGTCGTGCAATTGCCTGTGAGATGCATTCTTGCAGCTCGGCTTCTGTCTTTGGTAACATACTGGTGTCTGTGCCTCGTCTGGGCGGCATTCTCTTCTGTCAAAATTTATGAGGTAGGTTAGACAACCTTCCATAATTGTCTATGAGGTACATAGCACCATAAGCCATCATGTAATCACCCAATTTCACATGTATATATAATCAACAATGTATGAGCTAGGAGACAATTATTGAGCCTTCACACAGGCTTGCCAACTTGGCTTATTGTTTGTAATGAACTCGAGGTTACTTCGCCTTGGTCATACAAGTTTCAGTTATTTCCTACTACATTGGTTTTCTTAGGTCTTTAGCTTTACTGATGTGTATATTCTCCCAGAGATGGGGTTGTTCATGTAGGGGTGATAGAGTGTGTAACGTCACTGAATCTTTCCGAATGTTATCCATCTTTACTTGCTTAAATATCGTTCTCAATCGCCTCGTACACGGGTAGAAGTGTTAGGCACGAAGTAGGTAAGACATGTTTCCTACTTTATAAAGTGCTAAAGCTCTGGTCTATGTATTGTTCTACCAGATGAAGGTGTGAACACCTATAGATTACTTTGTGTGGTGATCATTAGCTTGACCCGCAGAGTCCATCAGGATTCCCATGCACTACAAGTCGTCATTACGTGGGCCCCCGTAATAATAAATTGTCTTGCATGGTCACCCCAACTTTCCCTCGTCCAAGCAGGTGATCAATCAAAGAGGGTAGACTACTGTCCTTATACCTCTGTCATGGAAAGGACCATTGCAGTGGTCCACGCGCTAACACTCGTTATCGTTACGCGCGAATAGGCACGATGATTAAATGAAATAGGAATAAAGAGAATTCCTAGTAACTGGAGGGGCACCTTCAAGATGGATACTTCATCTTCCTTTTCTGGTCAAGTATGTCGTCAATCTTGCTTCACATAAGCCGTAGGGATCTCGTCCCATTGATTAAGAATTCGTTCTAGGTTGCCGCCTCTGCCTCGCCCTCGTCACCGTAGTCAGGCACCTTCACGATCAAGAGGGAAGAGCAGCCATTTCCTACGGAAGCAAGCTCAGAATCTTGTTTGGTAATCACTCTAGCCATGAGCTTTGCAAAGTACGCGAGGTCGGTAGCTTCATCGTGCGAGTTACGTATAGTAATAGGAGTCGGAGTCGAAAGTATTTTATTCACGTCAATAATTATTCCGTACACTTATTCGTATGTATGTATCGATAAACAAATATGTTACTTTGCATAAACAGGCATTTCGATGCATCATGTTACATATAACTCTCGTTTTTTTTTTGGGGGGGGGGGTCATTTTTCTAGTTGTCGATTTATGACTGAGACAAAAACACTACTTGGTACTAGTTTTCACCAAGAGTGTGTTTTATCTTTGGCAAGTCTAACTCGTGTAGACTATGCCTTAATTGGCACCTTATCTTGAGGGTATTCCCTATTAATGTCCTTGCCTTGTCTCTTCTTTGAAAAGTGTTTGACTCATGGATCTTGACGCTTACGTGAATGCAATGAAAAACCTTTCTGTAAAATGTTTTTGTGAGAGGACTTTAGTTATTGTAGTCTAGACTCGAGAAGGAATCCTAGTTCACTACAACCTGGCTCTGATACCAAACTGTCACACCATGTCTTTTGCGGAAGCGTATGATGTGTGACTAGTTTAATATCATTGCATTCAATTGTAACAAACAACTTACATGATTAAAACGATGTTCATCCCTTCATAAAATTTGAGTATTACAAACACTTGTTATTTAAGTTTTCAAAACACAACCTTCAACAAGGTTACAAATCAACAAAAGTGGATGACATCTAAACTTGAAGTCTACTTCTAGTTATGACACCTGCGCCCAAGATCCATCCTGTCACTTGAAATACATGTAATTTTGGAAAACATCAACAAAAAGTTGAGCGAGTTCATGCGTCTAGTTTGTGTACTGTAATTCTTGTAAATCTTTGAGAGACTCTTTTGTAAACAGGTATGAAAAGCATGTATGAACATACTAAATGAATGTTTGTACAAGGACTTTAAGGCATGTGAGGACATAGGGTGTACTTGTTATGACTCCTTGAGGACATGGGGAGTACTTGTTATGACTCCTTGAGGACATGGGGAGCACTCGTAATGGCTTATACTCTTGTCGATTTTCCTTGACTGTGTCGATTAACCTCGACTGTGTCAATTTACCTTGACTGTGTCAATTTCCCTTGACTGTGTCGATTACCCTCGACTGTGTCGATTTCCCTCGACTGGGACTCCGAAGCACTGCTTGGTACTAGTTGTGACCATGAGTGGGGTTCGGCCGTACCCGTTAGATCTAACCCTCGTCCCTAATGAATGTTTTAATGGCATTTCTGTATTTAGTCTATGCTCACATGATCTAGTATTTCATAGGCATTTCGTATATCATTCCTTAAAACGCATCATACTTGGTACTTGTTATCACCAAGAGTGCTTCTTGTTTTTGTATCCATCATACCATTTATAAACATTGTAATATTTGTAACATGTATTTCACCCCCGAGAGTTATAAAACCAAAAACAGTTAAAGCAAAGGGGGAGCATGAACTCACAACTTTGCGTTCCTGCGTCGTAAACTTCACAGGATTTGCTTATCTAGCGTCGTGACCTAAACGTGTTTTATTAACGTTAGTCACTAGACTTGCATCGCACAATTACAAGTCACTATTTTTTTTGTATATGTGTCTTTGTGTTAAAAATAATTTATTTTTAACTATGTGTCTTACTTATATTATTTTCTCAACAATAAATATAAGTATCTTATATTTTTCACCCGAATTATGTATTTTGTCCATAACTTCATTTCGTGTTCATAACTTGTTCAAGTCATTTATTCTATCAAGTAATATAGTTTCATAAATATATTCTCTTGTATTTGTCTAAGTATGTTGTATGTGTATTTTTGTATCTTCACTCCTTAGGAGTATTTAGTGTATTTTCGAGTCCTAATACACTATCATATATAATACATACTACATACACTTAGCACAAAATCTGGTTATCAATAAATATATATATTTTTCTCAAAAATATACATACTTAATATAAATTTTAATCTTGAAGAAATCATCCTTTCTTAACAAAAATTAGGGAAACCTTGGTAAATGTTTTTAGATACATTTTTAGGGAATAAGTTTCTTAAAAACTTATATTTTCTAAGTGTCAAAATTTTTTAAAATTTCTCCATGGTTTCCCCTAAAAATGGAGGTTTCCCATGTTTTCAAAACATGTGTTTATTTTCTTTTAAATCATCATCAAATATCAACAATTCATACAACTCTCACCGAGTGTCAAAATCAAGTAATTTACACTACATCATGATGTAAAAACGTGTGGTAACTTACCATGTTATTTAGTAGGTTTAGTTACCCTAAAAAACATGGTTGTTTGTTTGTAAATCTCATTCTTGAAGGATTTAGTCGTTTACAACTTGTAAGATGATTTTCTTAAAAATATTTCTTTTGTATTTTTCTTGTTTCATAAGTGTTCATACACTTGTTTTTCTAATAAAAATAGTGTAGGTTTAATAAAAACCATGATCTTTCAAAACTCATATTTTGAACTTGGTTCTTTTAGAAAAGTCATTCACAAGTCTTGGATTTACAAGATTACTAGTTCACTTGGTTTATTACTTTTCAAGAAAAATCACTTTACTTTCAAGTTCATGTTTAATCAAGGAGGTGATTATTTCATGTTGTTATATAATCATCCTCCCGCTTGCTAGATTAAGTGTTTAAACATCATCTAGCAAGCTTCATGTGATGATTAACATCATTATCTCAAGAAATCAACAAACAATAATCATTCACACACTAAACCATACTATTTCATCAAGATATCATATTACACTTTGTGTTTCAAGATTCATGTGTATGTCTTTTAGTGTTCTAGTTATTTCATCATAATATGTCTTTTAACCAACTAAAATGGAAGTAAACAAGAGTGTTCAAGAATCTTACAACTAGCTTAAAGCTAGGGAAGAACAAGGTTGAAAATGTGGTGGATAAAAGCACTCAAGAGAGGTCCTTCAAGATCCGAGTCCACCAAACCTCCTAATACGGCTCCTTGCACCTTGAATGAAGCTTGGAATTGGATGAACTTGAAGTGAAGGTGGTGGTATGAGGGGAGGGGGTTACGGCCATGAATGGAGCAAGGGAGGAGAAGAAGGTTGGTGTATTTGTTGGAACCTGAAGGTTTATTCATGTAGGTTAGCATAGTTGAAGGATTGTTTCTGTGTTTTGTTTAGTTAACATATGGGTCGAATTATGTATGGGTTGGGTTGTTTAGTTAGAAGTCGCATGGGCCTAGGTTAAAGTCCATTTTGTTATGTATTTAAGCAAACCCCAACCACTTGGTTGAGGTTGATCGTTGGTTGAGACTTAGAGAGGAGCCGAGAACTCCTTACGGATCTTGTATCAGTCTTTGGTCATCATTGAATGCAAGATTTCCGGTTTGTGTTTTGATTATATTATTGTTTCATTATATTATTCTTGAATCGACTTGTGATTGTTTTCCGCACCTTCATAAGTTAAGATCGATATCATTGAAGGATCCTAATCGGGTTTTACAATTGGTATCAGAGCCAAGAAACCATTCTTGGTTCGGTTTTGGTATCAATCGGATTCAAGAACATCCTTTGCTACTAATCCAGTTTTTGGTGTTTGTTTTGCAGTGAAAATTATTGAATCTTCAAACCGTTCTTGGTGAAATTATTGAAAGATATCACTGATTTTGGTTTGTGTGATTTCAGAAAAATTGTTAGCTGATTTCTCGGAGTTGGTGATCAAAGAAAATTCAAAGATTACGATATCTTTGAATTTTGTAAAGTGCTGAAAATCAGGGATTAAGAGTCAACAACTTTATCTCATATTTGTTTTGCAGGTCTCGACTCGCAATCACAGCAGTCTCGACCTGTCCTGCTCCAGTCTTGACTCGCAACCACAGCAGTCTCGGCTTGTCCTGTTCTGGTCTCGACTCGCAAACATCAACTGTCTCGACTTGTCCTGTTCCGGTCTCGACTCGCAAACATCACTGTCTCGACTTGTGTGGATTTAGTCGCGACTCGCAATCAACTACGGTCTCGAGTTGTTTGCTACTTGGTCTCGACTCGCAATTGTAGTCTCGACTCGCAACGATACTTGACAACGTGATTTGAACTTTGAACTGAGAACATAATTCTTAGACTTAAAATAATTAATTGATTAATTAATTATGGCTGCAAATAATGCTGATTTGGCTGCCCTTAACAAACAACAAGAACTGGATTCAAAGCTTGGAACCACAACACGCATTCCAAGGTTGACTGATGCAAATGATTTCCCAGAGTGGAAATGGCGTTTTGAACAACACTTGAAGGTCAAAGATTATAAACTTTGGCGAAGCATTTTCAGGGGACCAAGGGAGATTATGACTGATAGTCCTACTGAACCAGGTGTAAAAGTAAAGAAAGCTAAGAGTGAATATACTGAAGATGATCTGCTTATAGTTGAAGAAGATGAAAGAGCACTGTCCTACTTAACCATGGGATTGGGTCCAGACATTGCTATTGGTTTTCGCACATGCAAATCGGCCAAAGAACTTTGGGAATCTTTGATCGACGTCTACGAAGGGAATGAAGATATGAAGGAGAGTCGAAGAAATCTGCTGAGACAAAATTTCAACAACTTCAACCATATTTATGGTGAAACTGTTGATAATCAAATTCAGAGGTTCGTGAAGATAGTCACACAAATGCAAATGGAAGAAATTCATACATCAAATGCATCTACCAATCGACAGCTTCTAAATGCATTGCCAAGGAGTTGGGATCATCATGTCGCTATGATCAAGAAAACTAAAGATCTTGCTAGGTGCAGTCTGTCAGAGATGATCTCTCATATCAAAGCTTGTGAACTTGATGATAAACAAAGAGAAACCAATTATAAAAACAGCATGTTAGCCGCAGGATTTTCCGTTGCTCCCACTTCATCAAACGATAATAACAATGCAGCCCTCTTGTCTCAAGGAGGATTTCAAATGTTTAGCAATGCTGCATCTACTAAGGCAGCTCCTAGTTCAGCAAACATTTACTACTCTGGGTCTCCTGCACAAGCTGCTCCATCATCTTCTACTGCTACTTCCGCTTCTGTTGTGAAAACTTCCACTGCTGCTTCCGCCTCCACTGCGAAAAATGAGATGATAGCTTTCTTTACACAACAGTCAAAAGAAAATTTGGATATCGCAGCCTCCGTTATAAACTGTTTAAATCCATTGTTGCAGGAAAAATGGATCCTCCAAAATGGAGTGGCGATGACCTACTTCAGATCCATCCTGATGATGTTGAAGAAATGGACATCACATGGCAGATGGCAATGGCTGCTTTCAGGGCACAAAAGTTTGTTAAAAGAACAGGTAAAAACAGGTGGGGCACCTCTTGGAATGGAGCTGCTAAGGTGCCTTTTAACTTGCGCTGTTACAACTGTCATGAGGAAGGGCACTATGCTCGAAATTGCACAAAACCACTGATAAATAGAGAACAAACTCCTGCACAGCCCGCAACACCTAATCGAGAAAGAGCTCTTGTGACCAGTGCTAGTATAACAGATGCTGCTGCTACTGGAAGTCCTCAACCACAAGGATTAGCTCAAGCCATGGTGGTTCAGCCCAACATCAACTTTGATTGGAATTCAGAGATTGAGCGTCTGAACATTTCTGCTCCAGAAAATCAAGCTGCTTCAAATAATATTGCTTTTATGACCTCAAATGATCAAGTATCTGCACAAGAGGAGGAGACTGCAGCTGAAAACTTTGCTTTCATGACTCAGATTCTCTCAGCTCCTGTTAAAGGTCTAACCAAAGAAGAGGTACTTTTTGCTTTCTGTACTCCTGAATGTAGAGAAAGAGTTGAAGTTTATAGAATGCACATCGCTGAGCTAATTCAAGATTATCAAGACATAAAAAATAAAAACTTTACTTTATCGAAACACAAAAAACTTTTCAAAGAAAAGATCGAAGCTCAGCGAAAAGACATCATCAAACTCAAGGATGATGTAAGTGTGAAATCATCTCAACTCTTATACGTTCAGGAAAAACTGTGCGCAGTGACTAAGGAACTGGAAGATATCAGAGACAGATATCAAATTAATGAGCTTAATATTAAGAAATTTGATTCTTCCAGTAAATTAGTAAAAAATTTGTGTGATCAACAACTTGCGTACAAAGAAAAGAAAGGGCGTGGTTTGGGTTATAATCAGACTCCTCCTCCATACAATGATAATTATACTTTTCTGCCGATGACTGAGGAGGAGATGATGAATGAGAGTAAAATGACTTTTGGTTCTAAAAACAACAAGTCGTCATCTAATGACAGACCAGTTGAGAAACAGAAGTCTCCTCCAGTGCATTTCGTTTCCAAAGGCTCAATTGATCCTAACGTTTCGTCTTCATGTGCAGATGATTTTTCTGAAGTAAAATGTGAAGATGTTCATGGGAGTGAACCAGTCGTTATTTCAAATATTTCTGAACCTTATTTTGAACAAACTGAATCTGACATTGCTTTTGGTCGCTCTTTATTTGCGTCGTTTTCTGCTTATGTTTCGTCTTGTCAGCCTGGTGGTTTGGGCAAAACTGATGATGTTTGTGTTGAAAATTTGAACAATAAGTGTGGTGATGATTGTTTTTCAGCTAATGTGTGTGATTGTGATGTTTCTAACGTTTCAGTTAATGACAGTGTTACAGGTGAGGTCCCCCAGGACGCATTCAGTGAAACCACTGAAACGACTTCTCAAGAAAATCAAGAGTATCCTGATTCTTCTTCTGAATATGTCTCAGTGGGTGTCCCTAATGTTGAATCTAGTGGGACCCCATTGGAAACTGTAGTTGAAATTGAACCTGAATCAGTTTCACATGATAAATGTGTTGAGGAAATGCATATGGATGAAACTTCTGCATCTTCAAATAATGAACCTGAATTAGTTTCACATGATACATGCATTGAGAAAACACATATGGATGAAACTTCTGCATGTTCAAATAATGAACCTGAATTAGTCTCAAGTGATAAATGCATTGAGAAAACGCATATTGATGAAACTTCTACATGTTCAAATACTGAATCGGAATTAAGTAATGAAGAAAGGAGAATTGAGAAAAGTGACGAGTCATTAGAAGAAAAGCCACCAAAATGCTCAGAACAACTACAAGCACAATATGTTCAGAAAACTAAAACGCCAAATCATTCAAAACCAAGCAAATTGTGTAAAAACTTTCAAAATACTCACAAATTGAAGCGTCAAACATGTTTTAACTGTGGCATCGCGGGTCACGTCGCCAGAAATTGTGTTCAACTCCCAAGGGCATCGTACAAGAGAAAGTCCATGCAAGATCAGAAGGTCATGTCTAACCGATATCATTGTTCAGAGTCAATGAATACTGAAAAGATTAAGACAATGAAAAACAACTATCGCAAGACTAAACCTTCTGATCAGGATTGGAATGCAGCCAAATGCAAAAATCAAAATCACCAAAATGATTTTCGAAGATATCAACATAATGCTTTTGGTAATTACAATTCAAACTGGTCAAACAAGCATTGGAAACCTAAAGCTAAGGCCAAGCAATCCAATCCATCTCATGCATGTAATCGAAACTCTGTCTTTCAAAATACTTCGAAGTTTTTAAATAAAGACAATTTAGTGTGGCAGAGAGTGACTTATATTAATGCACAAGGAAAACCCAGATCCACTATGGACTGGGTTCCTAAATCTAACTAATCCCGCTAATCGTGCAGGAACAGCTGTGGAGGACTACCGTGCGCCTCTGGTACATGGATAGTGGCTGTTCCAGGCACATGACAGGAGACTTATCCCAACTGGTAAATGTCAAAGAATTTAATGGTGGATATGTCTCATTTGCGGGAGGAGATTCATGCAGAATCACGTTGAAAGGAACTGTACGAAACGGCGTTTTAAGTTTCGAAAATGTTAATTATGTTCCAGAACTGAAACACAATCTGTTGAGCATTTCTCAGATTTGTGATTGAGGGAATTCAGTTCACTTTACAAAGAAAGGATGTCATGTTCTTAAACCTGGGATTGTCATTCCAGAAGACTGGTTTTTAATGTCAGCAGAGAGATGAGGAAACTCTTATGTGATTGATATGAACAAGAAACCGTGTGAAGAAATTACTTGCCTATTTTCAAAGATTTCAGAACATGATGGTCTACTGTGGCATCGTCGCCTTAGGCATGTGAACATGAAGAATTTGAACCGACTGGCTAAAGGTCAATTAGTACGTGATCTTCCGATAAAAGATTTCATGTTGGTTGAAAAGTGTGTTGCTTGTGCAAAAGGAAAAGCTCATCGAAAACCTCATAAGGCTAAACCTGCACCCTCGACGAAAGCCGTACTCGAATTACTTCACATGGATCTTTTTGGTCCAGTGAATGTATTGAGTATCGGAAGGAAAGCTTATTGTCTTGTAATCGTTGATGATTACTCTCGTTACACCTGGGTGTATTTTCTAAGTCACAAGAATGAAACTGCAGCCTTAGTAAAACAATTCATCACTCTGACTGAAAATCAAGCGAGTACCAAAGTGAAGGTTATTCGATCTGACAATGGGACAGAATTCAAGAACGTTACTTTGGACACATTCTGCACTGAAAAGGGAATTGATCGTCAGTATAGTGCACCACGGACTCCTCAACAGTATGGAGTAGCTGAAAGAAGAAATCGTACTCTTATCGAGGCTGCACGAACTATGCTGGCTGACTCGAAGCTTCCTAGTTTCTTTTGGGCCGAAGCTGTTAGCACGGCTTGTTATGTCCAGAATCATGCTTTAGTAAATAAACGTCATATGAAAACTCCTTATGAGATTCTGGAAGGACGTAAACCTTCGGTTTCACACTTTCGTATCTTTGGATGTCCATGTGTATTATTGCTTATGGACTCTAATGGAAAGTTTGAGGTCAAAGGGGACGAATGTTTCTTTGTTGGATATGCTAAAGGCTCTGCCTATAGGGTATACAACAAAGTAACTAAAAAGGTCGTCGAGTCGTGCAACATTGAGTGGCTTGAAGAAAACGCTACGGATGCTAGAGTCGGACCAGATTGGTTATACGATTATTCTGAATTGTTTAAGTCATTTAACATTTTGTCAAGTGATTTTTCAGATGCAGGTGTGTCTACTCCAAAACAACCGCTGTCTTTTGAGGACACTGAAGAAGAAGAACAGACAGAAGGAAGCGTCAGACATCATACCATTGATCCGCCGGGAATGGTGTTTACTCAGCATCCTACGTGTCAGCAAACGTCCCATCAATCCCCTGAAGGCGCTTCAACTAGTGGTTCTACATCTAATGGTTCCGGATCGGCACTATTTCCTGAACCCATTCCTGAAGATTGCATTGTTACCACTCCATTCGTTCATAATAATGCAGCATCTAATGAGGGGGAATCTAGCAACACCACCACTGAAGACGAGACCGTACCTGACCTGGCAATACCCACAAGTGTTTAACGAAACCATCCTATAGAAAATGTGATTGGTCCTGTAAATGCAGGAGTTTTAACCAGGAGCCAATCGGGAACCATCAATACTTGCTTATATTCTTGCTACATTTCTCAAATCGAACCTAAAACTGTTGATGTAGCTTTGCAGGAACCAGCCTGGGTAGATGCTATGCATGAATAGCTGAACCAGTTTGAGAAGCTTGGAGTATGGAAACTTGTCAAGTTGCCAAAGGGAAAGCGCAAACTTGGAACTAGATGGGTATTTCGAAACAAGCAAGATTCTCCAGGGGTAATTGTTCGAAATAAAGCAAGGCTGGTGGTTCAGGGATTTCGACAAATAGAAGGTCTGGATTATGATGAAGTATATGCTCCGGTTGCCCGACTTGAAGCCATCCGGATCTTCTTAGCTTACGCGTCATATATGGGGTTCACTGTATATCAGATGGATGTCAAGACATCGTTTCTATATGGAGATGTGAAGGAAGAAATCTTTGTTGAGCAGCCACCAGGTTTCGTGCATCCAGATCATCCAGATTATGCCTACAAGCTAGACAAGGCATTGTATGGATTACACCAAGCACCACGAGCTTGGTATGCCACACTAACTGAACATCTTCTGGCTCATGGGTACACACGTGGCACGATAGACCAGACTCTGTTTATCAAGAAAGTGGGCAAGGATCAGATCTTAGTTCAAATCTATGTCGATGATATTATTTTCGGATCTACAAGTGAGGAGCTTTGCAAGGAGTTTGAGAGAGTTATGAAGAAGAAATTTGAAATGAGTGCTCTTGGGGAAATGACACTGTTTTTTGGGTTTACAAGTCAAGCAGAATTCTCAAGGGATTCTTATCCATCAAGGGAAGTATGTGGATGATGTGCTAGCAAAATTCAACTTTTCAGACGCAAAATCAGCTGAAACACCAATGGCTGAGAGACCGTTATTGACTGAAGATGAAGAAGGATCTCCCGTGGATCAATGTCAGTATAGGTCTATGATCGGGTCGTTGATGTATCTGACAGCTAGCCGTCCAGATATCATGTTTGCTGTCTGCAACTGTGCAAGATATCAGGCTAATCCTAAAACTTCTCATCTTACTGCTGTTAAACGAATCTTTCGGTACCTTAAAGGCCGACCTCGGTTTGGTCTGTGGTATCCGAGGGATTCAAATTTTGACTTGTTTGCTTTTTCTGATAGCAACTTTGGAGGTACTGATAGTGACAGGAAATCTACATCAGCTGGATGTCAATTTCCGGGTGACAGGCTCATTTCTTGGCAATGCAAGAAACAACAAACGGTGGCGATTTCTACAGCTGAAGCTGAGTATGTTTCCGCTTCTGCATCTTGCTCTCAAGTGGTGTGGATGCAACATCAATTGCAGAACTACGGTTTGACTTATCTCAACACTACTATTTACTGCGATAATGATGCTGCAATACAAATTGTTAGAAATCCTGTTTTTCACTCCAAAACCAAGCACATAGACATAAAAGTTCATTTTATTCGAGATTGCTTCGACAGAGGTCTTATTACACTTGAGCAAATCGACACAGATGCAAATGCTGCCGATTTGTTCACCAAACCTGTCAGCAGCTCAAAATTCAAAGTGCTTGTGGATTTTCTGAAAATGATCCGCTTTACTAAATGAGCATGTTTTTGTTTTTTCGTAGGTAAATTTGTTCATAAAGTTTTCTATTCTTAGGTAGTTTTTATTTATGCTCAATTTTAGGGGGAGATTGTTGGAACCTGAAGGTTTATTCATGTAGGTTAGCATAGTTGAAGGATTGTTTCTGTGTTTTGTTTAGTTAACATATGGGTCGAATTATGTATGGGTTGGGTTGTTTAGTTAGAAGTCGCATGGGCCTAGGTTAAAGTCCATTTTGTTATGTATTTAAGCAAACCCCAACCACTTGGTTGAGGTTGATCGTTGGTTGCGACTTAGAGAGGAGCCGAGAACTCCTTACGGATCTTGTATCAGTCTTTGGTCATCATTGAATGCAAGATTTCCGGTTTGTGTTTTGATTATATTATTGTTTCATTATATTATTCTTGAATCGACTTGTGATTGTTTTCCGCACCTTCATAAGTTAAGATCGATATCATTGAAGGATCCTAATCGGGTTTTACAGTATTGTGTGGAGTGAAGTTATGAACTTGATGTGTTTATTTATTAACCAAACTCTCATGTTATCCCTTGGATTTTATGCCCCCATTAGTACAATACAAGATCCATCAACAAATCTACCAAATCTTCTAAATTAGGCACATGGCCGATTATGGCATGAGGGGGAAGGGGTCTACTTGTATCTTATAGTACTTTGCAAAATCTCTAGTGAATCTTCCACAAGATCTCATAATATCTATGGAAATCTTATAGTATCATTTTGAATCCAAGAAAGATCTTGTAGGATTTAACATCATTTTGGCAATATTTGGTGGGGTCACCCTCTATGTGACCGTCCACATGGTGTAGGGGGGGGGGGCAAAGTGTAAGTTCCATTCCCTATTTATATACATAAGCAAGCTTTCAAGTATAAAGTGTAGGGATTTAGTGTGTTATTGTGTTATAAGAGGTGTTATGGTGTTCGGGGACCATAACTAGCTCAGAAATAAATAAACAATGCTTTTAGTAATATTTTGATTTTCCGGGTAATGTCCGGTTATTCGGTTAGATACCGATTCGTTAAAGTGCTAAATTGCACCGTTTAGTGTCTTTTAAGTATTCTTTTGTGACACTTTCAATTCCCAACACTTTGGGAAGTATTCTGGACCATTTAGTCATGTTTTTGCATGGAAATATCTTGTTATATTGCTGAATTATATAAAATTCAGCTTTTAAAGTGTATTTCGGGTGCTTTTTAGTGCGTATTTTAGCTTTCGGAAAGTCTATATATAAACCCTTGTATGTACTCTTGGGTTTTAATGTATTCTTGCCGTTGGACCTACACCTAGGCTCCAATTCTATTGTCTAACTGCTTTCTGCAGAATTGTTGACACAATGTGTCTTACCGGTGAGTTTACTAGTATTTCTGACGCAACGCTGTTCATTAATGCATAAAGTAATTCTTGTAGTATAAAACATGCATGAATTTACTTGTATAGTAATCAGAAATTTATTTGTCTGGTAAACTAGATCATGCACAGTTATTAAAGCACAGATTACTGTTCAATTAGTGTACGGAATGTACGGAAAAGTGACGGTTGTCACAAATAATCCTTCACCGGTAGTCATTCCTCAAAACAATCAAGGGAGGACTTTCGAAGTTAGAACTAATTCCCTCTAAAGTGTACCGAAATATAAGGGACCAGCGATGGAGGAGCCTTATTTTCATTTGGAGGCATATGATTCGATATGCAATACTATCGATGGGCAAGGATTTTCATCAGATGAGGTCAAGTTGGTACTATTTCAGTTTTGTTGGAAGATAGAGCGAAGAGATGGTTTTACACTTTACCATTGGCTTTGATTTATACATGGTCGAAGATGCAACAAAGATTTCTAGAAGAAGTTTTCACGGCCCAAAAGACCAACGATGCACGAAGAAGCTTGAGAATCTTCCAATAACAACAAGGTGAAATGTTCCATGAAGCTTTTGAACGGTTCAATTTAATGATTAAGAATTGCCCGCATCATGGGATCGAGTTGTGGGAATTGTTGAATGCGTTCCATGAAGGGCTGAATTCCGAAGATGCTCGAGATTTAATGTTTATCACGAATGGTACATTTGGCACCAATTACGAGCAAGACGATTGGGTATTTTTGGAGCAAATGGCTGTCACATCAAAAAGAAAAGCTCAATCATCTAGGAGAGCGAGACCAACTATTACTAGACCACAAGTGCATGATGTGGATGATGGTGGAGTTCAGACTACAAACCAAGTATATGATGTTTGTTCAATTTGTAATGAGTTGGGTCATGCGGTAAAAAAATTGTTTGGGAGCCTAAGAAAAATTTGAATGGGTGAATGCGGTTCAAGGCCAAGGGGAAGGTGGTAGGAATTATAATATGAATTCGAACACCTACCACCCCGGATTGAGAAATCACCCAAACTTTCATTATGGAAATCCGTCTAACAAAGCCAATCCTAATTTCCAAGGAAATTTTGTCCCGCGCCAATAATTTAACAATCAAGGGTATCAAAGGCAATATCAACCACCCACCAATGAACAAACCGGGTGGTCGGGGTGATACGTGGTCAAAAACCAGTGATCGTTTGTGCTTAAGTTGATGTTTTTACGTAGCTTTTAATCTTGAATAGCCTACTTTTAATGGGATTTGTGTTTTACAGGTCTAAAAGAGTTTAAGGAGCTAATCGGGAGCTAAACAGAGCATCGAGAGCAAACGGGATCAACCGGGTATGTGAAATGAACAAAACCGGGCTAATCACTAAGATTGGATGTGTTTTGGGGAATGTTAATGGATTTAAAATGAATATATTGGAATATGGCATGATAGAGGGCTGAATTACGAGTACGTGGGCGAAAACGGTGAGTAAAACGGAGCTATAACGAAGAAGTTATGAAGAAAACAGTATTCGACACCTTACTACCACTAACACATTTGTTAAGGGTAATTTGGGACTATAAATCTTATCTTTGACCGGAGCGCGACATTCCGATCAAATTTTGGCGCTGTTGCCGGGGAGTTAGTGCGCTTTGTGTTTGGATACTTGTTTGTATTATTGTGATTAACTGTTTAAATTGCTTAGTTCTTATTGTACTTTGTCGTTTTCCTTGTTACGCGGGTTGTGTTACTTGTGCAGATTACAGGTAGTGCATGCGTACACGGAATTCTGGGAGGACTTCACCATTAGTCTACGAACCAGAAATCGAGCGAGTTGCAAGAATGAACTTAGCAAGCCGGTAGAGGCAACCATTGTTTCTAACCAAGTCACCCAAAATCCACAATTCACACCATCCATTGAAAGCGATTCAATGGCACACCAAAATTCCACTCACCCAAACCTCAACCAAAACCAATTCCAATCTTAAGGAAACTTTCGCCCAGCCCAAAATATCCAACAAAATATACCTCACGATCAACCGGGTGGTGGTAACAACTCAAGACCACCCACACCACCTTTTCAAAACCGAGGCCCGAATAATAACCAAAGAACACCTCCACAACAAAACCTTCACCGACACAACTCCTTACCTATTAACCTTGATGAACGGAATGTTAATTCCAATCGTAGAGGCAACCGAGACCGCGACAATCCCGCGAATGAAGACCCATTTTTTAACATTGACGACTTGAGAAATGTCATCCCTGATGATGAGCCATATAGTGTTCCCTGTTCAATCACCGGAGCATGTGAGTATTCACTCGGAATACTCGGATGATGGGGGAAATTATGACGAACGGATAGACGATGACGATTGGGGGTATGTGAACCCGGATAACGTTTACAACGCAAGGGGGTTCGATGATGATGGGTTTGGCTATCAAAATGCCAACTTTGTGGGAAACGATAACTATGGTTATGGGAATATGAGGAACAACGGTTATGGAAACAACCGAAGCCCACGAAACAACAATCTAAGGAACTGGAATGATGTGTACTACAACAATAACAACAATGTTAATCATAACCGGATTCCTCGTTTCGTGGGAGGAGGTAACCAAGGTGGAAATCGAGGGGGTAATAGACGGGATAATCGAAGACCAATTGATCAAGAAGTTGACGGTCCACGTCATCATCAACAACCTCTGAGGGGCGTTAATGACCGTTTTAGACCGGTGGTCACTGAAAATGATTCACCGATTGTTTGCAAGAGAAGAATGTTCGATTGCAAGCCCCATTATATCAACATCCTCCCCCACTTCAATGGGAGGACTAATGATGAACTGTATACCCATTTGGCGGAGTTTTCTGCCATATGTAGTATGATTGGAGGACACGATTTCGCATTAGAAGAGGTGAAGCTTCGTTTATTCCAGTTTTCTTTGAAGGATAAGGCGAAACAGTGGTTTCTCACACTTCCGGCGGGTAGTATCCGTACATGGGCTGAAATGCAACAGGTTTTTCTTGATAAGTATTATTCGATGGCGAAGACCGATGATGCTAGAGATGAAATTTGGTCCTTTCGCCAACTATCGAGTGAACCATTACATGAAGCCTTTACTCGATACAAAGAATTGATCCGGAAGTGCCCTCATCACCAAATTGAAAAATGGGAATTAGTCAAATGCTTTGAGAGGGGTTTGGATGATGAGACGTGGAACCACCTTGAGTTGACTAGTAATGGATCTTTGTTGAGCAATCACGAGGACGACGATTAGGAGTTCCTCGAGAGGATGAGCAAGAGGTCAAAGGCGAAAGAGTCGGCCGATCGAGCCAAAAAGCACCCCACCTCAAGATCTTGGCCCGACCGTGATGTGAGTTCTAAGGATCGGATTGAAACGATGGAGCGGGAGTTGGCCCGCATGAAGAAAAAAGAAGTGGGTGCGATGCAATACACCGTATGTGAAGAATGCGGCGACATCGGTCACCGGACCGAGAATTGTCAAGCCACCATGGATGTAAATCAAGTGTATGGAGACCGGAGGCAATACGATATGAACTCCAACACTTACCACCCCAGATTGAGGAACCATCCTAACTTTAGGTATGGTAATGCCTCCAACCAAATGAACCTGAATTTCCAATCGGGAAATCAAGGTGGGTATTCGCACCAAACTCACCAAGGAGGTAACCAAGGGGGCTACCAAAGGAACAATAATCAAGGAATGAGTGGTAATGATTTGAATGCCAAGATGGATGCAATGCTTTCAATGATGCAAGAGTCCAAGAAGGAGAATGAAATTTGGGACAAATCGCATGAAGCATTGGCGAAGCAAGTTGGGCAACTTGCCGAAGAGGTAGCTCAAATGCGAGGAAATGTAGGAAAGCTCCCAAGTGACACCACAATGAACCCGAAGCATCAAAGCTCAAGCACGGGCAATGTTAGGAATGTCCACATTAGCGCGGTAAGTCTTCTTTCGAATGATGAAATTTGTAGTGTTCAAAGCATTCCACCACCATAATTCGTTGATGGTGTAGTGGAAGATATAAGTGATGAGCCAGAAAGTGAAAATGAACAAGGAATGATTTCACAAACTAAAACTGAAAATGTAACTAAAAATTCTTTTTGTGAAAATTGTTTAAATCAACTTAACCAGATTAATGCATCGAAAATTGAAGAACGGTGCCCACCAAACAAGCTAAAATTAATTTGTCGTTACTTAATGACATTAAAAAGGTTCCGGCTCATGTGGAATGCTTAAAGGAGTTAAGCATCGAAAAACGGCACAATAAATTACCCAAACCGGTTGATTTGATATCTCACGTTAGTGCCATTTTATCGAGTGCCCTTCCCCAAAAAGCACAAGATCCGGGAGATCCTCTTACTCCAATTCAAATTGGTACATTCAAAATTAAGAGGGCGCTCTTAGATCTTGGAGCTTGTGTGAGCATCCTACCCGGGAGTTTATATGACCAATATGATTTTGGTCCATTAAAAAAGTTTAATACTCCCGTGGTTTTGGCCGATCAGACTCCCACGCATCCACGGGGGATGGTGGAAGATGTGATTGTTAAGGTAGATGATTGCTACTACCAGTTGACTTCTTGGTAGTTGATTATGTTGAGTGTGTCAAGGACACACAACCAATAGTTATACTTGGTAGACTGTTCCTTGCAACAGCTAATGCCATAATAAACTGTGCAACGGGAATAGTGAGCATGAAGTTTGGGGACCGAGAATTGATTTTGAATGTTTTCCCTAAATTTACTAACTCATTTGGTGAGGATAAGTGTCCTAAGAAGGACATGAATCCAAACAAAAAGTTATGTGCTATGGTTGGTAGGTTTGGAGAAACAAAGAAGAAGACGATCAAGAAGAAGAAGGTGAAGAAATCGCCTTAAGAAAAGAAGACGGAAGAGGAGGTGAGGAAGTTTGGATTGTTTGGAAACAAATGGTATGAATCACCGGTGGGTGATTTTGAGGAGATTTTGGGCGGCAAGCACGCCATTCGACCACCATGAGGTGGTAAGTCAATTGTTGTTGTATAATTTTTACAGTTATTTTTAGTTTATCTCCATAGGCTAGTCTGTGTTGTTGTTGTATAAGTTTGTTATTTCGTTTTATTTTTTTCCTTAGTAATTTTAATTTGTAGTTAAATGAACTTTGTGGGTGTGTTCCCTATATAACCCTCACGAGACCTACTCATCCTCCTGAGCTATCGGGAGGTTTAAAAGGTCTTGTTGCATACGCTAAATGCAACTGTGATTCCTACGAAAGTGAGTTAGGTTTATTGTTGTTGTACATTAATTTTCCACATAAATCAAAGTGAATTAACATATGATTTGGTAACATTCTCATAAAAGTGGTAGAACTAGGCAACTAACAAATTTTAATGGTTGTGAGAAGCATGCTTCTACACAAGGGTTAAGATTTGTAGGTACATTATGTTTGTGAGACGACCGCTTTGTTGAAAAGATGAAGAGCACACGAGGAACTAGCGAAAACCAGGTGCATACGTTTCTTTTTACCTTTGATTTTTAGTTAGCAAATAAGTGGATTATATTTTGTATTTTATTTTTTGGGGTGAATTTTTGGGAAAGTTAGCCGTCTCACATCCCTTGTGCGTTTTAAAAGCTCTATTCTTACACATTGAGGACAATGTTGACCTCAAGTATGGGGATGGGGGAGTAAAAGTTTTTCAATTTTTGACCCGTTCATTTAAACACTACACATTGAGGACAATGTTAACCTCAAGTGTGGGGATGGGGGAAAATTTCAAGAACTTTTCAAAAACGTCTTGGTTTTAAGCAATCTAAAAACCACAAGTAACGAAGTCGACGAGGGATGGCACAACCCATTTGGTCTTTTATCATGGTCAAGTTCTAGTTAATAGCATGACAGGTATTTAGCGGGTGGTTATTTGGGAATAATCCGCCTAAGAAACTAGCACATCATGCATGTCACATACCATACCCTTTATATGTGAGGTTTTGTGCCACTTTCACATCATAGAATTACATATTTATGTTTCTTTGTTTGAGTGGACCATTAGTCACGCATTGTAGAACTTGCGACTTTTGATACGTTTGAGACCATAGAACGAATACAAGCACGAGAATGATTAAGGCATTAGGTAAACCTTTTCCTTTTACTCCATTTGCTTACCCTTACCCAAAATCTATCCCTTAGTCGCCAACTTTGAGCCTAAACCTTTCGTTTGACAACCCATTTAGCCCACAACCATAAACGTTTTCTTTTTGAACCCGTGTGATGAAAATTCGATTATAGGATTATGTGTTTGTATAGTTGTGATTTATATTTGTGAAAAAAAAAGAGCGAAAATTCAGAAAATGTTGCGAAAAAGAATAGAAAATCATTGAAAGAGTACAAAAATATGAGTTAGTAGTTGTTAAATAAAAGGTTAAAGTTGTTGCCTTGTAGTTTGATGTTTATAGTTAGTTTTGTTTAGAGTAGTCGTTTGTAATAAAAATCGAATTTTTCATCACCATCGCCACTTTAAAATATCCTATTTCCTACCCTTCGCCTAGCCCCATTACAACCCTTTAAAGACCTTTTGACTTGTGCTTAGTATTCGTGTTCGGTGGTGGAGAATGATTGAGTTGCAAGCCTATGTGGGTACGTGTTCTAATCGGTTTGAGTGATTATTTCAAAAGTGCTAATGCATCAACTATTAGCCAATTTTAAACCGAGTGGAGAGAACATTGTGAGGGATGTGCATGATTTATTGGTTTCAAGGGCGGGTTAATCTTGGATAACCATTTTATATGTGATTATTCACTTTACCGTTAGATATTTTGTAACTTGTAAAAAGTTTGAACTGGGTATGACTTTAGACCTTAACCTTAGTCTCGGGAATGGGACGTGTGTTTCTCGTTCGACCCACATAAAAGTGAAAAACAGATTTGCTTGAGGGCAAGCAAATGAAAAGTGTGGGGATGTGATAGGTGGTCGAAAATCGGTGATCGTTTGTGCTTAAGTTGATGTTTTTACGTAGCTTTTAGTCTTGAATATCCTACTTTTAATGGGATTTGTGTTTTACAGGTCTAAAAGAGTTTAAGGAGCTAATCGGGAGCTAAACGGAGCACCGGGAGCGAACGGGATCAACCGGGGATGTAAATGAACAAAACCGGGCTAATCACTAAGATTGGATGTGTTTTGGGGAATGTTAAAGGATTTAAAATGAACATATTGGAAGATGGCATGATAGAGGGCTGAATTACGAGTACGTGGGCGAAAACGGTGAGTAAAACGGAGCTATAACGAAGAAGTTAAGAAGAAAACAGTATTCGGATGAAACCGGCAAAAGTAGGTAGCGTCGGCGACGCCTTAAATGGTCGTCGGCAATGCCATCCAGAACCTTTCCTCGCTGAAAAACCTTCGTAGGTAGCGGGTTAAGCCGTCGGACAAATTGGGAACAACCAGAGGCCGTCGGGGACGCCCCAAAAGGTCGTCGGTGACGCCTCCTCTATATGCCAGACGCTGAAACTTGTTTTTTAATGATTGGGGACGGGTTATATGTTTTGTTTGACCAAGATTCGGGGGTTACACTTTGTTTGAGTTCAAAATCAAGTTCTTGACATCACCATTATCATCTCTAATCCATCCATAACACCTTCCATCATCCGAATCAACCAAATAATCAACGAATTCATCGTCATCATCATCAATCTCTAAACCCTAGTTCCTCCATTCATCCATCCTCTCATCACCATCACTCACCAAAACCCTAATCATCATCCTTCCATCATTCTTCAAGTTTCAAGGTGACCAATTTCAAGTTCTCAACATCCGGTGATCAAGTCCCTTCGATCATGAGTGGCTAAATTCTTGGAGGTTTCACCCCGGTGTAGACTTTTGTAAGATTTAGGGTTTTTATTACTTGTTTGATGTTTGATTTATGACAAATAGAATTGCATTTGAATCTTTAGACAATTGTCCTACGTTTGTGTTGAATTTACGAATTGTCGAGTGAATTATTAAATTTGACTTTGTGAAACGAATACATGTATTTATGCCTTGTCTTTTGAAAGGATTTGTTAGTCCAAGGTAAAAAAAGTGCATCATGGTCCGTTGTCTATGACGTTGATAGCGATTGGCACCTAAGCTTTGTGATTGTTAACCCGTTAATGAACTAATTCGATTAAGTCAAATTAAAACATGTAGTGACCCTAGATCTTGCATTCGTTGAAACCAGGTGTGAACCTTGTTATTCCATCTTATTTTATAATCGTTAATCAAGTTTTCTTGCAATTGTTTATTTTTGAGTAGTTAATTAATCCAATCCACTTTGTTAATTTAATCCAATATCTTTTCAATCAAACAAAAATTATAAAAAAATAATTTAGCAAGCTTCATAATTGTGACAACCATTATAAATCAACCAAGTCCATTCGCAAACCACAAACTCTTCGTGGTTCGACCCCTTACTACCACTAAGACATTTGTTAAGGGTAATTTGGGACTATAAATCTTATCTTTGACCGGAGCGCGACATTCCGATCACAGGGCCATCCAACTCGGGTGGAAATGAAGTCATGGAGATGTTGAAGGCGATGCAACTAGAAATGCAACGAAGAAATCAAATGGATGATACTCGTATTCAAAAAGATGAAATCCGCGACAAAGCTATTCAATCTTCGACCACCCAAATGGGTCAACTTGCAAGTGAAGTGGCACTCTTAAAGAAAGAAAAAGGTCAACTACCAAGCGACACGGTGACAAATCCCAAACACATCAAAAGCGTTAACATCAAAGTGGTAAGCACCGTTCCTAGTACCGAATTTAATGAAACATTTCTAACCTCTTCTTGTCAAGTGAATGCAGGTATAGGAAAAGATGCCGAGGTTGAAAATGACAAAGAGCATGGAGCACCACTCGTGCCTATCCGAGTGGGAAAACTTAAAATTTCCGACGCATTGTTGGAGTACGAGGCGGGCATGAGCGGGCTACCAGACGAGTTGTATGACATGTATGACTTTGGCCTGCTGCAAGATGTTGACACCATGGTGAGCTTGGCGGATGAAAGTTAGAGGCGTCCACGGTGGATTGTTAGGAATGTTAAGATTCAGTTGGGAGAGTTTGAATACCCGGTGGATTTTCTGGTCCTAGACTATGCTTATACCAAAATGGCAGCACAACAAAGGGTAATCTTAGGTCGACCATTTCTATACACAGCAAATGCTTAAATCAATTGTAGAGACGGGATTATTACCATGACCGAAAATAACCGTAAGTTGTCCTTTGATGTTCAAACTAGAGTGATTAGATATGAGTCCATTGAGGGGAAGGGTGGTGAGTCTAGTGATTGTATGAAAAAAATGTGTTAAAGAATGAAAATAAATCACCCACTGGATTGTGAAGAAAAGCATACGGGATCAAGTAGGAGTGTATTTGATTACCCATCAAGTCGAAACGGGACGAATGCATTTTACTCAATGGCACGATGTAGTGATGGAGATGGCATGAATCATTTCTTTAAGCCACCATAAACGTGGGTGGCACGGTCTGGCTGAAGACCCGAAAACTTAGCGCTGCTCGGGAGGCAACCCGGGGTTTTTCACTGACCTTGTTATTTCTTTATTTTTCTATGTTTCAGGGCTATGGCAACACTCAAGTGTGGGGAAGAAGTGCGGATAGTTGTGTGAAGGTGATGATAGGAAATCAGATCATTTACAACATCTGTTGTGTCAAACTTCATCAGGTTCATGTACTCTTTCCTTAGACTTTTCATGTTCTTTAGCCTTGAAATATTGGTAGTTAGTTTGTTTGCTTTTGTTTAAAGAAAAAAAGAAGTTTGGTGTGTTTTGAGCGATCTTTCCCTTCAAAGCCATACATTGGAGACAATGTATCCCAAGTGTGGGGATAAGGGAAATTTTTGACACATTTGAAAAATTCTGAAATCAAGCGAAAAATGGTCTAAATTTGAAAACTTAAAGTATTGAAACAGCATAACACACCGGCAACCCTGTATACCCCTTTTCTTGGTGAGAGTTTGAGCCACTTATTTGAATTGTTAGAAATATTTTATTTGATGAGAGTGGCAATGGGTGGGGGCGCATTTGAACTTGTGCTTGAATTCTGTTTGAGGCAGCTTAGTATGTATGTGAAAAAGATAAGGGCATTTAGGTTGCCTCGTCATGGTGTGTGCGAGTGTGGTATTTGGGGGTTGGACCTCATAAGTTATATATATGAGCATGGTAGTGAGAGGGGCGGGGATTTGGACTTTAGTAGCCCATTTGAACTTAAAGCTGATCGTTTGTTAACCCATGCTTAGTCCCCTAAAAAAATTCACCCGTATTCAACCCGGTCTAGTAGTGTTAGCATTGTATATTAGTATGCTTGTTATGTGATGTTTCAATGTTAAAAAAAAAACAGAAAAACCAATGAAAAAGAAAAGAAAAAAAATGTTGGGATGTATTGTATATAGATGTTTATGTTATGTTTAGATAGAAATAAAAGACCGGGTTGAATCATTAGCTACTATTCATATATATTTCCATTTCCTACCCATATGCCTAGCCACGTTTCAACCTTTAAGTCCCTTTGATTCACGTGCGTGTTTAGCAAATTCTTTAGGCAAAGGACCGATTTAAGTAAAAGCTTATTGTTGTACAACCACCCATTTGCCGTAAGTGTGTTCTAGCTCATCCTTGCTAATATTATTTGTCACCGGGAGGAGAGTCATAGTGAGGGGTGTGTTATGCGGGGATTAAGAAAAAGTTAGTAAAATGAGGACATTTGTTTGCTTGATTCATTTTGATCGCTTGAGGAATTATGAGTTGTTTTGACGAGTTGCTTGGGGGCAAGTAACGGTTAAGTGTGGGGATGTGACGGGTAGTCTATAGGACAACCCTTAAGTGGTATAAATGATAATAAAATCCTACATTTAATCAGGTAATTGTCTAGAATTAGATAACTACGGTTGTTTATGTTTCAAGTACAAATGGAGCTTAAAATGTAAGGAATACGGAGCATAAATGAAGAAAATAATTTATTGGAATGGAAGAATTAAGAAGATAACATGATAGAGGATGAAATTACGAGAACGTGGGCAAAAACGGCGAAGAAAACGGAGTTAAAACGAGAAAGTTATGAAGAAAACAAAATTTCTTCCTCAGCCTCTACCATAAGCTACGGTGCTACCGTCACTTACGGTAGCCTCCAGAGTTGAAATTCTCCACCGTAATCCAGTAGAGATTCACCGTAGGGCTTTGAAAGCTACCGTAAGCTATGGTAGCACCGTACCGTAGCTTACGGTAGGCTCAGCGGAAAATGTAACTTCCAGCTTTTAATGGCCATTTGATGAGACTTTTGAGGATCCAATCATTGTTGTCGGTTCCAGAACAACTTAGGGGCGATTTTTGGCTATCTTCTTGTGTTCTTGACAATTCTAAACAATCGGTTTGTGTTTTCGATTCGTATGAACATTGAACTTGTTGTTAAGATAATTCACCGAGCTATGAGAGGCTAAACTTGTCGGTGATCATCCTAGATGTAAGGTTTGTTTTTGATACTATATTTTACCTGAATTTCTAGAATAATAACTTGCAATGTTTGTTTAGTTATTATGGTGTTTGGATGTTTGTTTGTAAATTGTTGATTCATGTTTGATTTTAGTCTAAACCATACGTTCTTGGTGCCGTTGGCATTTGAGATATCATAGGAGGGATTAGGGTTGCATATTAGTCAATTGGTCTTCGGGTAACAACCTCGCATTCTTGTAATCCGAGTACTTAGTTCCCTTTTATCACAAACAAGTAATCAAACATGAGCCATGTCTATGTGGTTCTTTCTAGTTGGGCATAAACATTAGTATCGATTAAAACCTGAAACCTAGGATGGTCACTCTTCCTTAATATGTTTACAAAACTCAATTCTTGATTTGCAATCTAGTTAGTTTAATTTAGTTAATTAAAACCAATCAACCCAATCTCTGAATTTACTTTTGCAGTTTAGTTTAATTTTGTCATTTAGATAAACCATTTAGATAATGCATATTCCACAAACTCCTTGTGTTCGATGCCCACTTACCGCTAGCTATCTAGTAGTATTTGGATTAAATTTAAGTGAGACTTCGACACCACGTCAAGCCACTCTTGTAATTTTATAACCGAACTTTTTTACAAAAATAAAGGGTTTAAATGAAAATATTTTTGTGGATGTGGGTAGTTGTTTTTGCAAAAGTTTATATTTTTGTGGGTTTAGAAACGAAAGGGTTAAGGCTCAAAGGGGTTTAACAAAGGGGTTTTTTTTGTAAGGGATGAAAAGAAAAACAAAGGTTTAGAATGAAAGATATGGGTTATAGTCCTAATACCTCCATTATTTACTTACTTGGATTTATGTCAGTAAGGATTGGGAACGTATTGTTTTGGCAAGTTCTAGATTTTAAGAACCAAATGGCCTATTCACACAAGAAATGAAAAATTGAGCAATTAGTATAGATATCTATTTGTATGCTTGGTAAAGGCTCAAAACTCATTTTTTTGTGGGAAAAAGGGTATAGTGTAAAAATGTACATATAATTAAATTTTACAAAGAATTGTTATGCCCGTTTTTTTAATTTTCTTAATTGGTTTTCTTTTTATCACGACGCTGTCAGGTGTAAATTAGTAAAAACATAATCTTTAGAACTTATTTTTCCCAACTAAACCAAGATAAGTAAAGAAATAAAAAAAAATTTAACAAAAAAGTTTGGGGTGATTAGCGGTTTTTCAAGGCGAGTTTTGTGTAAGGCTTGTTTTTAGGACAAAAGATTCAAGGTTTTAACATACCCCCCACCACACTTAAATTACATATTGTCCTTAATGTGTCCCAAATAGGATTTGTTTGGATTAAATGTGCAAACAGTAGGGAAAAATAACAATTTTTTTTGGTAACTGGTCACTGGGTACGTGGGTGTGCCTGGTGGACACGGCTCCGTGGCCAAAGTGCCAGTAACAAAATTTAACAGAAAACTTACAGTATGGTGGACACGGGGGCGTGCTTGGTGGGCACAGCCCGTGCCACCTTCTCTGCAGAAAAATTTTACATCAGACATTTGGGCACGGGGGCGTGCCTGGTGGGCACGACCCCGTGCTGAAGACACTGCTTTGCTGTTTTTGAAGCGGGAGGCTCTGGTTTACGTGCATAGGGTCCCTTTTTTCTCAGTTTTTCACACCATTCCACCATGTTACAAACACCACCCTTTTATTTACAACATTCATCCATTACAAACTAAAAGAAAAGAGAAAAAGTACGTAATTTTAAAGTCCTAAGATAGATTAGCCTCCTAATGACAAGAAATAAAAACTCTTGAAAAGCTCTCCCTAGAATAGTCAAAATAACAAAAACCCGGGGGCGGTTGCCGGATGCCGAAGGGCTTTTGAGCTTTTCCCGGAGGGTGTACCCTTATATATCGTTGAGCATCTCCTCTATCTCCCTCGGCAGAAAGAAGAAAGGTTCATCATCCACAACTTCTTGTGGGAGAGGGGTGGTGGTCACCGGAACCTCATGAAGTGTGTCTAGAGGTGGTTCCGGTGGAATTTCATCCCATCCGGTGGGGATGATGATTTCTTATGCAAGGTTCCAATCTTTTTGTGGGAAGATTGGCTCCATGGGAGGCATAGCAAGAATGTTCAACCTTTGGTACAAAAGTTGATTTCTTGGAAGATTCTCTTAAGTCCCATTGTTAAGTAGTTGACCCGGTTTATTAGGATATCTTCCACCGATGTCATCTCCTCCAAAACCTCCCTTAGCGCACTCACGTAACGGACAAGAGTAGCCTCGATGGAAGGCCTTCTTCCCCTCCTGATGTTCCCCATAGTAGTTGATGAAGTTCCACTATTTCTGCTTGACATTCTAAGAAAACAAGGGGGTTGTCATTTACGCAGAACATCACCACGGCCACGTGTCCCATAGGCACGACCTCGTGCCTCCACTTCTGTTATGATTTCAAACCCAGAGCTCTCTGTTTTAAGTTATTTTTTCTTTGGTTTTTAAAAGTTCTGAACGTAAATAACTTGAAACATTGTTGTATAACATTTATTTTAAGAGAGTTTGGGTTTAAAATCACTTATTTATGTTGAAAAAGCTTGAAGCTTTGAAGATTCAAGCTTCTATGGAGGTATAATGTTTTGGAGAAGAAGGAAAGAGATAAAAGTGGCAAAGACAAGAAGGTTTGATGAAACCTTTTTAAGAATATACCTTTTTGGGTATATGTGTAGAATCAGATTAGATCTTTGTCTTTGGAATGAGTCCAAGACATGCTGCCAAAGGGCTGACTTTATAGAAAGTGACAGCACAGTGGCCACAGCCCCGTGCCTAGGTGGCACGACCCCATGATCTGCAACGAGTCAGAGTAGCTTTTGGCAGCTAGTGACCACGGGGCGTCTTGGCAAGGCACGACCCCGTGGTGTCCTAACAGATGGGCACGGGGGCGTGCTTATGTGGCACAACCCTGTGTTGTTTTTGAGATTTATGAAGTTTCGTCTTATTTAAAGCGTTTTATTTTATCAGGTGGCTCTTTATTGGTAGTGACAACACCAATGCCGGATGTACCTAAGGTGCTTGTGATTTATACAAAAAAGCAAGAGGGTGTCGGAAAGGACGAATCCTAAACTATACGGTGGATGAAACCAACCTTTATTTACCTTATCCGGGCTCTTGTTAAAGAAGGTATGAGTCGAATCGCTCTGGTCAATGAATGAACATGCTGTAGCAGGTGGTGAGTCCGTCATGGCACAATCGAAATAGGGACGACTATCGCATTCGTCCTCACAAGCTGTTAAGCTACACGTAGCGGCTTCGATGTCGTTTATTTCTGAATGGCCCCCCCACCAAATCTTCTCCATTGTTAGTGTTTTGTGATGAACACCTGATATTCATCATAAACTCTATTTCTTTTAATTTTTGGATAATCCTCTTTTCTATTTGGCATATGTCATCTGAGGTTATGTCTTCTTGAAAAGAGTTTTGATGGCATTCAGACGGACGGTAGTTATCATTTTTACTTTCGCCCTTCTTAAGGTGACTTTCATATAAGGACGATGGGTTCATTAGGTAATGGGGGTCGAAATGTAGAAAGTAGCATTCTAAATCTAGATGAAACCCACCACATAATTGTCACCATTCAGCGTAAGAATTGCAAAAGTAAAAATAATCAATATCGTCCATGTTTTCGTCAGATATAATTAACTGTTGGGATCAGACGGTCCTGTTTTGCAGTTTCTGATAGGGAGACAAGGCCCCGTGTTGAGCTAACATGGCCCCATGTCATAGCTACTGTCTGACTAAAACAGTTTTTGCCAGCTGCTGTAAAGGGCACGGCCCCGTGTTTAGTAAGCACGGCTTCGTGTTGCAGTCTGCAGAGAAATGCAGAAAATGAAAAAACAAAGAAAAATCCTAAAAACTAAAAGGAAAAAGATAAAAAATGATTAGGCCGTCAATTTTAAGCTTCCTTAAAATCCTTGTGTCCCCGACAACGGCGCCAAAAACTTGACGTGCGCAGGGTGTGCGTGTAAATTTTAGATTATTTTAAGCACTTTTTACTCGTGGATCAAGCTTTAAATTTATAAAACACGATACAATACTACCACTCTACACACGTTAGTGCAAGTGTACCCATCGTAGACGTTGTATAGTGATGATAAGATACCGAGGTCGTCTGTCACACCCCGACTTTCCACGTGTCACCGGTGGGCCCGGTGGGGAGTATCGTGACGTAGTTGGCAACATAATAGTCAAACAACACAATATATAAATGCACAGCAGAAGCAAAAGATAAATATATATTACAATCCGAATTTAAAGTAATATCCAGTATTACAACGGAAAGTAAAGGATCCACAGGCGGATCTTAAACATATCATTTGTTCAACAGACTTTAGATGCCTAGAACTTGCAAGATCCATTAGTAGCGCCCTGAGCTTCCAGCCAATTACGTTCAGTACCTGTCACTTAACCTTTTTGGAAAATACGTCAGTTTTCACTGGTAAATACACTCAACCGACTCATTTGAAAAGAGTTTAAGAAAATTGATTTGAATGCACGTGGCACAAAATATCTTTTATAATTTGATTAAAATGCTCAGAGGCAAAATTAATCTTTTATACTTGGAACAATTATATTTATAACCTTGTATACAGATTTACATGTTCGTTGTACGTTCAGGGCCCGATGTAGAAACCGAGTCAGATTAACAGACACGCCACAAGTATAGGCCCACAAGAGAGTGAGATACCGTTATTACTTAAGCAACTGTCAGGTGTATGCCTACACCTCGTACTTAAGACGTGGCCATTTTATAATACAATGATGTCAAGGATATCCGGGACATGGTCATTAACCCCTAAAGGTCTTTATTTCAAACAATACAGATTAAACCGGGTTACCTCAATAATTTAACCATAATAAGATTAAATATTCAATACCCGACCAAGCGGTATTATAATACCGTATTCCAAGCCCGTATAGGGAAAATAAGTTAAGAGTATTTACCTGAGCTAGCTCCTGTCTTAAATAGCAAGAATCTAATAACTCAGCCGTATTCACTTAAGTAAGCGTAGGTACCATTTACCGGAATGCTCTAGTCTGGAATGATGGTATAAATAACCAATTAGAATGCTAACGGGTCTTTAATTTAGCCTAAGCTTAGACCGGTTAGTCTTAAGGGAATATACGGTTCAAACGCATGATTAAGCGAAGACCGGAATAGAATGTGTTTTAGACCCGACAAGTTTGAAGACTTGTATAATATGGGTATTTCATACACACTCTGAATTTTGATATAAAACCGATAAGGTTTGACCCGTTTCGGCTAATTTATGTAAACTTGCTACATAAACCGAACCGTACGCGTAATAAGCGTGACGGGTATTCATGAGAGCCATATACAGGTTTCCTAAGTTAATTATGCCTCAAATATGTTGTGACATCAGTAAGATGTCTTTCATTATGCCCGAAACGTATTTAAACACAAACTAGGCCCCGTAGGGGTAGTTTGGTCATTTAAAAGGTTATAAAAGTGTTTAAGTATTTACCTGAGTTACAGGTCTGATATAATCAGCAAAAATACTTATTTTGGTAAGTTATAACAGTAGGATAAAGTATATATGTGAATTTACCAATTATAACCAAACTATGCACCGTATGGGCATTTTGGTAATTTCACATAAGCCGAAAAGCTCAAAACTGAAGTCTGAGTTAAACAACTTTTGCTTACTATTAAAATATCATAATTTACCTAAAATATCAGTAGGTATCACCCTTGTATGTTTAAAAATAGTCTTAGTACATACTATGCGCTAAAACCGCTTAATAAGGCGATTAGAAGCCATTTACGGGTTTGATACATAAAGCTGATATTTTTTATTATTTCAGAAGGCTTAAAATAATTTATTTATCATATGTAATCAGTAGCAAAAGGTTTGGAGTCGTTTAGATATGTAAAACTCATTTTATAGCCCGTAAGGGCAAAACCGACAATTACCGGATTAAGCCTACGACTATAAGTTATGCTCAGCCTAAAATTAATTAAAAATCTTTAAAAATCCCAAAATAATATATTACATCAGTGGGTAATAAGTTTGATATCAAAAAGTAGGCTTAACTAGGCTATACGCTAATTACGCCGTATAATTAACATAAAGCTTTCAATTTACGCTAATGAGCATAACTCTCAATCTACACCTCAAACTGATGTCAAACTTTGCATACAAGTTTGTATATCAATAACTAAGGTTTCTACACTTTTACATTTTCATAAATCACGTTTTAAGGTGTAAAGGGCATAATGGTCAACATATGAGCAATTAACGGAATCATGCATATTAATTGGTTAACTAATGAACCATGGTGTATAATCACAGAGGGTTATACTAGCATGTTACCTGGTCCAAATAAAGCTCTAAGCATTTCTAAAACATGCCTAAACGGGTCAGAACTGAAAGTCAAAGTGAAAGTCAAACTATGCGACTTTCGGTTCCGAACCGGGTCTTTACAGAGAATTGTCGGGTTGAACATGTTTAGACATGTTCTTACACTAATTACTAAGTTTTAACAATGATCCAACAGGTTGTATATGTTCTACATTGCTAATTATGCAGAAATTGTAAACTAAGTATCCTGTTGACTTTTTAAATACAAGTTTGACCCGACATTAGACCTAGTTAGATTGGGAATCAGGGGGAACCCTTTTAAGGGTTTATTACCCACATAATTACCTACTTAAAGGTACTTTTAATTCGATATTTGACTGAGCTATTATTAATTAATCTCGAAGTCAAACCGTAATTACGACGGTTTGACTTTTAGCTAAATAACTAAGCTAAACTTAATTAAAGAAGGTTAAGCAAACTTACAAGTGTCTAAAGACTGATGAGGAAGGCTTGGAAGGTGCTCTGGTGCTCCACAATTGATCAAAAGTTGCTTGAGGGTTGAATGATCAATGTGTTTGCACTTAGAGGCCTTATATAGTAACCAAGACTCCACAAAGTGTTGACAACTAAGTCTACTACTGACCATAAGTTATTTACAAGTGTCCCTAGATGTTTAGGGATTGTTTAGGGGCCAAGGGAGATGAGGAAAATCGTTTAAAGGTCATTTAATCCATTTAAACAACAACCAGGCAACTTTCTGTCACTGGGCACTGCTTGCGCACCGTAAGGGTTGACCCTTGCGATGCGCAAGCCTTTGGCAGAAACAAAGGCTTGGCCTTTCAAGCATTCGAAAGGGCAACCAACTTATTTCTTGCAATTTGACCCCTTCTTATTTACCTTCAAGGGCTTTAGGACTTATACCCACTTTGCCAAGTCCCTGGACATTTCCGGTTAACCCGAAAAGTCATAACTTTCAACGTTAACGCTTTAACCCCTCGCATACGAATTTGATCATAACTTTCTCATACGATAACGAAACTTTATGAAATTTATATCGTGCATTATAGTGAGCATAATTAACAGTTACAAAGCTTCGGGTTTGTCAAAAGGTCACTCAGAGGTATAACTTAAACATGTTGACACATTTAACCCCTGTAGTTTGTAATTTCTCACTTTTAGCTTCGCATGATCCATGATTTATTCGTTTGATGCTATAAACATCATGTAGGGTTAATGTACAATATATTTATTCACTGTTGACATTCAGAACTCGTATTTTTCATATACTTTTCATGATTGTCAACTTCAGTCCTTTCCGAACATTCTTTCACACGTTCAAGCATATGACACGTGTCAATACATTATAGGACGTGAATTTTCGAGGTGTTACATCCTCACCACCTTAAAAGAAATCTCGACCTCGAGATTTGTTAAAGTAAAGGAAGTATTTTCTGCCTAATAATGGCAACTTACAGATATTTAGGGATTTGTATGATCTTATTCGTTGTTTCCAATGCAACATTCGGATCCAGATAAGTGGACTTTCCAAAGTCTCGTCCATCCAATGGATGTCTTGATATTTCATCTATACAAGGTCTCCAAAGGAGCCACCTATATATAATAGCTATTATAGAAAAGCTTATCTTAAGGTGAGATGGTTATTCCAACCATTGCTCAAAACAAATCTTAAGGAATAACTAATCTTTACCGTTAGTCGAACAAATCGATGATCCTGGGCAGCTGATGGTGATTCTTAATCGTTGTCTAATTAGGGTTGCGGTAAACAATGCCTAAGCAAAATGAACCGTCTTTCATAATTTACTATTCGGAATTCTCAGGATACTGAGTTAGGCTTTATGAATCTATATCTTAAAACTACTTAACCAGGGTTTTCGATTCTTCCAATAAGGGTACTAGCTGTCTTGGAAATTTCATAATAATGCAGCCCTAAATGGGATATAAATCTTAACGCTACTGCCTCTCGGGAGGTAAACAGGGTAGTCTTAGGAGAAGATAATCAAGGTACAAGGAGATTACAGAGATTTCCATATCTCAGGCTCCAGTTCACTCATCAACGCTTGTGTCTAATAAGTGACACATTTATGTTATGAGTCCACATATTTCTTTACTAGGGAATATTTATTTGGACAATTCCATTCTGGATATCTTCTTTGAATACCATTAGTTGACTTTAGTACCATATGATCATTGGGATATCTTTGTGGTTCCATGCATTAAACCTCCATACTGATCAGGCATGGAAGCAATCTATGGAACATATTAAGATACACCAATCCTCATAAAGCACTTTTGTCATACTATTTGGTATTCGAAATCAGTAGAGATCAAAGAGATATCAATTTCCTATGATGATGTACTTTATCTGGAGGGGGAGTACATTAGGACTTTCTACGGTTTACTATTGTAGTATCAATAGCATGCGTCGCATCATCAATGGCGCGATTGACTGTTGTCTTATCCGAGTTTATCATACTCGAGATTTAGTTCCTATTACCAGATGAATCATTTACTTAGTTGCAATCCAACATCTGCTATTCATCACCCTGATGGCCTTAACATATACTAACCATGGTTTCATCAAACTATACCGGCCAATAAGGCACTAACATTCTTAATGAACGTTATTTTAAAAATATATCAATATCACTTAGCCTAGGTCACAAAAGACCATCAATGGCATCTAAGGGTTGGACCTAGTCCATCACCTTTTTGACAGGGGATCAAAAAGTCACATCTATCTTTATTATACTGATGAATTTGGATAGCTTGAAAGTTTGCCATAAGGGTATCAGAAAAGAGCGATTCCTAATAGATATAAAATATCAATCTAGGATTTATTGGAGAATTTTCTAAAGTATCATCGGTCACTTTCTACCTCGCATTAAATGACTGGAGTCTTAATCAGGCGGAGACAACAGTTCTCAACATTTATCATTCATTATAGAATCATATGTGCCAGTATCAAATAAATTTCTGCATAAACTGCTTGATATGGAAAGGTACCTGTTATATAGTTATCATTCTGCACCATCTCTTAGGCATTCATCTGATTCCTAGGGCAGTTGGTCTTGATATGCCCCTTCTCGTTGCAACCATAACAGGTTGCTTCTTTCAACTTCTTGCAATCCAGGGTTTTATGTTCCTTAGACTTGCAAATTCCACACGGTAGAGGCTGAGACTAAAATCTGCATTTCCTAAGATGGTATTTCCTACAGGTTTCGCACCTGGTCTTCTCTCCTGACTGCTGGCTGTCTCTCTTAAACCCGGAACTCTTCTTATCTTCAGAATTCCTCTTCCTATCGGAGCGATGAGAATTCTCATCCTCCCTTTTACGCTTTCCATCTTCAGAGGCTTTGGCAGCCTTGTTTCTGACTACATCGAGTGTAAGAGATAGCGAAAGATCTGCCGCTGACCTGAATGTAGTAGGTCTTGAAGCCTTAACTCTGGCTTTGATTTCTGGGGCTAAACCCCCGATGAAACGAGCAATTCTCTTGGGTTCTGGTGTTACTAGGTAAGGAACCAGTCTGGACAGGGTATTGAAACTGGTGAGGTATGATTGACAATCTAAGTTTGTCATCACCAATGATAAGAAATTTGATTCGATTCTTTCGACCTCGTGTTGAGGGCAGTAGTTCTCCATAATGAGAGCAACAAACTGTTCCCATGACATGTTGTAAAGTGGGATCTTCCCAGCAGCTTGAATGAGAGCCTTCCACCATGCTAGTGCCTCTCCCTTGAACGATTGGGATACATACTTCACTACATCCCTCTCAGCACAACCGCTGATATCGACAACTGTGTCCATTTCATCCAACCAGGTCATACAATCGATTGCTCCTTTCTCCCCAGTGAAATCCCGGGGTTTACAGGAAACAAAGTACTTATAGGTACAGGACTTGGTACTTGTTTCATTATCGAACACTATCCTCTTGGATGGAACACTGTGTGGCATAGATGAATGTCGATCATCATCTTTCTTTGACTCATCTTTCTTTGGGGGTGGCTTACTATGAGCCTCAGAATGAGTCTTGGGGACAGACTTAGAGTGGGGTACAGATGAGGCTTTACTATAAGTCCCACTATACTCTCTAAATTGCTCCTCCACAGCTTTAGATACAGCTGTATCAATCAGTGTACGAAGTTCTCCTCTGGTTATATTAACCTTATCATCATCGCGGTTTTCCAGAGGGTGACTGTTTATCTCGTCAGAGTCAGCCATGTAGGTAGTTTTAATTGCTACACAAAGAAAAATAAGGGCAAGGTTTATTTAGAAGCCAATACAGTTTTATCGTTTTAAACGATTTATTAACCATGGTAATATAAATCATATTGGTTAATTTGTTAGTTACATTTATTTAGCATTTTTATTATAATTTATCCTAGTTATAAAATATTAAGGATATTAAAGTGGCGCAAAGGCCTAGTCACATGGACAGTTTTAAATTTACAAGCCATGACTTCAGAGAATCAAGGCATTAAGGTTTTAATAATAGCACAAATGGCCTAGTCGCGTAGACAAGTTTAATTTATAAGCCACGATTTCAGAGAATTGAGGCATTAAGGTTTGAATCAAAGTTCATTACCTTTTCTTGACAGGGAGTTGTAGGCTACCACTGTCTTTAGTCTCAGAGGACATTAACTATAGCCCGTAGGTATTTCCCTTCTAAGGGATGTTTATAATATGATCATCTTATAGGATGATATAAGCCATGATTTCAGAGAATCGAGGCTTTAAGGTCTGAATCATAGTTCATTACCTTTCTCAGACAGGGAGTCATAGCTACCAGTGTCTTTTGGCTCATGTAGAAATGAGCAAGGCCCGTAGGCATTATTTTACCAATGTATGGTCAAAATATGATCATCTTAATTGATGATCTAAACCCATGATTCAGAGATCATTAAGTTGGGTTAGGGATCTTTTAAAGAATCCATATATAAAAATGACGTGTGTGATTTTAACGAATCACGTCTGCCAGGAGTGTTAACATATTTACAGATGTTAACAGGGATTCAAATCTTTTAAACAGGTCTTACCATCATGGCCCGGCCTTAAAATGACCCGAAGGCTAGGTTTCACTCTTAAGATTCTTATTAATATTTAACGCAGAACAATCCTAAATTGAGGTGTTAAATATGGATCTGAATCTAATTATGGAACTACCATCTTGGCCCGGTCTTAAAATGACACGTGGCTAGGTCTTGTCCTTTTTAGATTTTGTCATTTTATTATAATGGTAGATCTTATAATATAGGAATGATAATTTAAACATAATCGTTCCTTTAAAAATTTAAACAAGTATATGGTTGTCCTAAACGGGACTTCAAATAAAAATGACTTGCCCATGCAAAGGCTAATCAGAAAAATAATCAAGGAAGTAATTAAAAGACAATGAAACAAATTGGAATTTGTCCTATGTTCTTGTCTAGACTCAAGAATGTGCAACTGTGTAAATGAGATTAAACGCAAAAGGCTAGCGTTTAATTCACTCAGTGTTGGCTCTGATACCAACCTGTCACACCCCGACTTTCCACGTGTCACCGATGGGCCCGGTGGGGAGTATCGTGACGTAGTTGGCAACATAATAGTCAAACAACACAATATATAAATGCACAACGGAAGCAAAAGATAAATATATATTACAATCCGAATTTAAAGTAATATCCAGTATTACAACGGAAAGTAAAGGATCCACAGGCGGATCTTAAACATATCATTTGTTCAACAGACTTTAGACGCCTAGAACTTTCAAGATCCCTTAGTAGCGCCCTGAGCTTCCAGCCAATTACGTTCAGTACCTGTCACTTAACCTTTTTGGAAAATACGTCAGTTTTCACTGGTAAATACACTCAACCGACTCATTTGAAAAGAGTTTAAGAAAATTGATTTGAATGCACGTGGCACAAAATATATTTTATAATTTGATTAAAATGCTCAGAGGCAAAATTAATGTTTTATACTTGGAACAATTATATTTATAACCTTGTATACAGATTTACATGTTCGTTGTACGTTCAGGGCCCGATGTAGAAACCGAGTCAGATTAACAGACACGCCACAAGTATAGGCCCACAAGAGAGTGAGATACCGTTATTACTTAAGCAACTGTCAGGTGTATGCCTACACCTCGTACTTAAGACGTGGCCATTTTATAATACAATGATGTCAAGGATATCCGGGACATGGTCATTAACCCCTAAAGGTCTTTATTTCAAATAATACAGATTAAACCGACTTACCTCAATAATTTAACCATAATAAGATTAAATATTCAATACCCGACCAAGCGGTATTATAATACCGTATTCCAAGCCCGTATAGGGAAAATAAGTTAAGAGTATTTACCTGAGCTAGCTCCTGTCTTAAATAGCAAGAATCTAATAAATCAGCCGTATTCACTTAAGTAAGCGTAGGTACCATTTACCGGAATTCTCTAGTCTGGAATGATGGTATAAATAACCAATTAGAATGCTAACGGGTCTTTAATTTAGCCTAAGCTTAGACCGGTTAGTCTTAAGGGAATATACGGTTCAAACGCATGATTAAGCGAAGACCGGAATAGAATGTGTTTTAGACCCGACAAGTTTGAAGACTTGTATAATATGGGTATTTCATACACACTCTGAATTTTGAGATAAAACCGATAAGGTTTGACCCGTTTCGGCTAATTTATGTAAACTTGCTACATAAACCGAACCGTACGCGTAATAAGCGTGACGGGTATTCATGAGAGCCATATACAGGTTTCCTAAGTTAATTATGCCTCAAATATGTTGTGACATCAGTAAGATGTCTTTCATTATGCCCGAAACGTATTTAAACACAAACTAGGCCCCGTAGGGGTAGTTTGGTCATTTAAAAGGTTATAAAAGTGTTTAAGTATTTACCTGAGTTACAGGTCTGATATAATCAGCAAAAATACTTATTTTGGTAAGTTATAATAGTAGGATAAAGTATATATGTGAATTTACCAATTATAACCAAACTATGCACCGTAGGGGCATTTTAGTAATTTCACATAAGCCGAAAAGCTCAAAACTGAAGTCTGAGTTAAACAACTTTTGCTTACTGTTAAAATATCATAATTTACCTAAAATATCAGTAGGTATCACCCTTGTATGTTTAAAAATAGTCTTAGTACATACTATGCGCTAAAAACGCTTAATAAGGCGATTAGAAGCCATTTACGGGTTTGATACATAAAGCTGATATTTTTTATTATTTCAGAAGGCTTAAAATAATTTATTTAACATATGTAATCAGTAGCAAAAGGTTTGGAGTCGTTTAGATATGTAAAACTCATTTTATAACCCGTAAGGGCAAAACCGACAATTACCGGATTAAGCCTACGACTATAAGTTATGCTCAGCCTAAAATTAATTAAAAATCTTTAAAAATCCCAAAATAATATATTACATCAGTGGGTAATAAGTTTGATATCAAAAAGTAGGCTTAACTAGGCTATACGCTAATTACGCCGTTTAATTAACATAAAGCCTTCAATTTACGCTAATGAGCATAACTCTCAATCTACAGCTCAAACTGATGTCAAACTTTGCATACAAGTTTGTATATCAGTAACTAAGGTTTCTACACTTTTACATTTTCATAAATCACGTTTTAAGGTGTAAAGGGCATAATGGTCAACATATGAGCAATTAACGGAATCATGCATATTAATTGGTTAACTAATGAACCATGGTGTATAATCACAGAGGGTTATACTAGCATGTTACCTGGTCCAAATAAAGCTCTAAGGAATTTCTAAAACATGCCTAAACGGGTCAGAACTGAAAGTCAAAGTGAAAGTCAAACTATGCGACTTTCGGTTCCGAACCGGGTCTTTACAGAGAATTGTTGGGTTGAACATGTTTAGACATGTTCTTACACTAATTACTAAGTTATAACAATGATCCAATAGGTTGTATATGTTCTACATTGCTAATTATGCAGAAATTGTAAACTAAGTATCCTGTTGACTTTTTAAATACAAGTTTGACCCGACATTATACCTAGTTAGATTGGGAATCAGGGGGAACCATTTTAAGGGTTTATTACCCACATAATTACCTACTTAAAGGTACTTTTAATTCGAGATTTGACTGAGCTATTATTAATTAATCTCGAAGTCAAACCGTAATTACGACGGTTTGACTTTTAGCTAAATAACTAAGCTAAACTTAATTAAAGAAGGTTAAGCAAACTTACAAGTGTCTAAAGACTGATGAGGAAGGCTTGAAAGGTGCTCTGGTGCTCCACAATTGATCAGAAGTTGCTTGAGGGTTGAATGATCATTGTGTTTGCACTTAGAGGCCTTATATAGTAACCAAGACTCCACAAAGTGTTGACAACTAAGTCTACTACTGACCATAAGTTATTTACAAGTGTCTCTAGATGTTTAGGGATTGTTTAGGGGCCAAGGGAGATGAGGAAAATCGTTTAAAGGTCATTTAATCCGTTTAAATAGCAACCAGGCAACTTTCTGTCGCTGGGCACTGCTTGCGCACCGCAAGGGTGACCCTTGCGGTGCGCAAGCCTTTGGCAGAAACAAAGGCTTGGCCTTTCAAGCATTCGAAAGGGCAACCAACTTATTTCTTGCAATTTGACCCCTTCTTATTTACCTACAAGGGCTTTAGGACTTATACCCACTTTGCCAAGTCCCTGGACATTTCCGGCTAACCCGAAAAGTCATAACTTTCAACGTTAACGCTTTAACCCCTCGCATACGAATTTGATCATAACTTTCTCATACGATAACGAAACTTTATGAAATTTATATCGTGCATTCTTGTGAGCATAATTAACAGTTACAAAGCTTCGGGTTTGTCAAAAGGTCACTCAGAGGTATAACTTAAACATGTTGACACATTTAACCCCTGTAGTTTGTAATTTCTCACTTTTGGCTTCGCATGATCCATGATTTATTCGTTTGATGCTATAAACATCATGTAGGGTTAATGTACAATATATTTATTCACCGTTGACATTTAGAACTCGTATTTTTCATATACTTTTCATGATTGTCAACTTCAGTCCTTTCCGAACATTCTTTCACACGTTCAAGCATATGACACGTGTCAATACATTATAGGATGTGAATTTTCGAGGTGTTACATCGTCCAAGGACACAAGAGCTTTTAATATCGGAGTATCGTTAACGCCTAATCTAACCAAATTTTGATAAAGGTTTTGAAAGATAAACTAAAAATAAAAATGTATATGAAAGGAACAACAAATAGAAAAGAAGGAATCACTTGGTTCTAACTCCTCTTTTATGTATCATTTGATGATTTCCACACTTTGGGCTTTTTAAGAGATTATCTTAATTATAGTGGTAGGCCCCTCTTGTGAAGGTGACGTTACCCTCGTCCATATTGGTCTGAGTCAGTAGGGATACAATCCCGGATGGTCGGACTATTGAAAGATAATTAAATAAGTTATTAAAGTGAAAAGTGGTAGGCCCCTCTTTTGAAGGCTACGTTACCCTCAGCCATATTGGTCTGAGTCAGGAGGGATACAGTCCCGCAAGGCCTGATAAAGTTTTAATAGTAGTTTATTTATAAGGGGTTCAAGTCTTTCTAACTTCCCCCGATTTGATGTTATCTGCCTCAAGGGAAGTCCTAAAAATCTTGAACCAAGTCCTCGCAAGATTTATACACTAAACGAGTCAAGAACTTTACCCAAACACCCTTCTAACCCCTGACATGTGCACGTATGCATATGATTTTTAGATATATTTTAAGCACTTTTACTTGTTGCTCAGGTTTTAAATTTATAAAACACGATATAATACTATCACTCTACACACGTTAGGGCAAGTGCACCCATCGCGGACGTAGTATAGTGATGTCAAGATAGCGAGGTCGTCCAAGGACACAAGAGCTTTTAGTATCGGCTTATCGTTAATGTCTAATCTAACCCAATTTTGATAAAATGTTTTTAAAGTTGTAAAAAGATAAACTAGAAAATAAAAATAAAATATAAGGAAAACAAATAGACAAGAAGGAATCACTTGGTTCCAACTCCTCTTTTATGTATCCTTTAATGATTTCCGCATTTTGGGCATTTTAAGAGATTATTTGAGTCAGCAGGGATATAGTCCCGCAAGGTCGGATTATTGAAAGATAATTAAGTAAGTTATTAATCCAAAAAGTGGTAGGCCCCCTTCCAGGCAGCGTTACCCTCAACATATTGGTCTGAGTCAACAAGGATACAGTCCCACAAGGTTGGTTTAAAGTTTTAATAGTAGTTTATAGATAAGGGATTCAAGCGGTTCTTACTTCTCCCGAGGCAGATTGTACCGCCCACTCGTGAAGTCTTACTAAGCTTGAACCGGGTTCTTGTAGGATCTATACACTGAACGAGACAAGAATTTACCCAACCACCCTTCAACCCCCTTCCAGGCAGTTAACGTGCTTTATATAGACCGTAAAGACATGAATGAGTGAATCAACAAAACATGAAGAATGATTAATAAAATTCGCCTTCAATATAGAAAACTAGTTATTAAAGTCATTAATACATACCCAAATAAAAAGGAAACGCTGGGTAGCCAAGTGCGGAGCGGAGATTTGAAAATCACCGTCAACACCTCGGTGTAAAGGTTGGAAATCAAAAAGTAATACATAAAATATTTGTCTTCACCAAGTGATGTAACAGTTTAGCCAAGCATGGCCTTTGTTTGACAAGAACTGTTACGATCGATCTTGGATCCCGAGACTGCTACAGACTCTAAAAGATGGAAAATGGATGATGGTGGTGGGTGTTGGTGTTGTAGTGGTGGTGGAGTGGTGGCAAGTGTGAGAGAAGTGGTTTGCCAAGGGATGGGTTGGAATGAAACCAAGCATCCCTATTTATAGCTGAATTCAGGCAGTTCACACGGCCCCGTGCCCACCTGTCATGGCCCCGTGGCCTTCCTTCTCTCCCTTCCTCATTAACTACAGTATCCGGTCTTGTACTAACACGGCCCCATGTGTCAATGGCACGGCCAGTGGAAATTGTAATGGCTGTACTATCTCAGATTCTCCGAATCTTAGAGTTGACCACTGATGTGTGCAAAAGGCAACATATAAATTACATCAAATGAGGCATAAAACTAACCCTTTTTTTAGTACTAATGTTGGAAAAAGCACGTCTCTTTCTTCCTTTTGAATTTACAGGACCAAACGAGCTTAAAAGAACAAAAGGAACAAATAAGCAGCCAAAACCAACATAAACACAAGAAGAAGGAATAAAGTGACATGCCCAACCCCTCAGCAGCATCTCCCAAAGCAAATAACAAGAAACAGAACCTGACCACGGAGCCGTGCCCAGCTTAGCATGGGGTGTGGTCAGGACCCTGCACAACAAGACAAACCTGCATAAGCTTCTACGCCCACCATGGGGCCGTGCCCAGCTCTACACGGGGCGTGGTCAACTCTAAGATTTGCAGAATCTTGATAGTACAGCAATGAGTTGACCACGGGGCCGTGCCCAGGAGACACGGGGTCGTGTGGGGTCCTCTGCTGACAATTGCAATTAATGAAGGAAGAGAAAAGGATGGCCACGGGCCGTGTTGGCTGGACACAAGGCCATGGCCAGAGCTCTGTTCTAACTATAAATAGGGGTGCTTGGTTCACTTCAAAGGCATCCCTTGGCAAACCACTTCTCTCCCACTTTGCCACCACTACAACACCAACACCCACCACCACCATCATCCATCATCCATCTTTAGAGTGTGTAGTAGTCTCGGGATCCAAGATTGATCGTAAGAGTTGTTGTCAATCAAAGGCCATGTTTGGCTAATCTCTTACATCACTTGGTGAAGACAAGTCTTTAATGTATTACTTTTGATTTTTAATCTTTCAGCACTTTTTATTTGGGTTTGTATTAATGACTACAATAACTAGTTTCTTATGTTGAAAGTGAATTTTCTTTACCAGTTCTTCATGATGTCATTGATTTGCTCATTCGTGTCTTTACGGTCTATATAAAGCGCGTTAACTACCTGGAAGGGGGTTAGGAGGGTGGTTTGGTAAAGTTCTTGTCTCGTTCAGTGTATTGATCCTGCGAGGACTTGGTTCAAGCTTACTAGGACCTCCTTCAATGCCCAACGGTATTGGATGGCGGGGGTGCGAATAGCTTGAACCCCTCATATGTAAACTACTGTTAATACTTAAAACCGGCTTCTTGGGATTGTATCCTTGCTGTCTCAAACCACTTAGCCGAGGGTAACGTCACCTTCAAAAGAGGGGCCTACCACTTTTCGCATTAATAACTAACTTAATTGTCTTTCAATATTCTGACTCTTTGGGATTGTATCCCTGCTGACTCAAACCACTAGGTTGAGGGTAACGCCACCTACAAAAGAGGGCCTACTACTATAATTAAGATAATCTTTTAAAAAGTCCGAAAGTGCGAAAATCATCAAAGGATACATTAAAGATGAGTTGGATCCAAGTGATTCTATCTTGTCTATTTGTTTTTTATTTTATTTATCTTTGCATTTTTAGTTAGTTTCATGTTTCACAATTTTTTTCTCAAAATTTGGATCGATTAGACGTTGACGCTAAACCGGTATTAAAAGCTCTTGTGTCATTGGACGACCTCGGTATCTTACCAACACTATAATACGCTCGCGATGGGTGCACTTGCCTAAGTGTGTGTTTAGTGTTAGTACAATATTGTGTTTTATAAATTTAAAACTTGACTAATGCGTAAAATGGGCTTAAAATATTAATAAAATCATATTGCATTCGACACGAACCAAGTTTTTGGCGCCATTGCTGGGGACACAAGGATTTTGAGAAAGTTTAAAATCAGCGGCCTAATTTTTTTTTAGGATTTTTCTTAGTTTTTCAATTTCTGCAGAGCTCAGCACTGGCCGTGCTCAGCCAGACACAGGGTCGTGTCCATCTCCCTTTCTGGCAATTATGTTTTAAGTCAGACAGTAGCTGACCACGGGGCCGTGTCCACTCAACACGCCCCCGTGTCCAAACTCTAGTTACTGATAACAGGACCGTAAGATCCTGACGGTTGGTAAATTCTGACAAAAATATGAATTATATTGATTATTTTTACTTTCGCCACTCTTACGGTGAGTGGTGTCAAATATGTGGTGGATTTCATCAAGATTTAGAATGTTTCTTTCTAAATTATGAACCCCACTATTTAGACCCAGTGTTTTCCTGTAGTCACCTTAAGATGGGCGAAAGTAAAAACGATCATTATTATCCACCCGAATGCCCTCAACCATCTCTTCCAACCGACATAACCTCTGAAGAATTATGTCGAATAGAAGAATGGATTCTCCTAAAAATAAAAGAAAGAGAGCTTATGATGAAAACGAGGTATTCATCACAAGACAAAAATCAAGGAGAAATGTTGGGACCACATTCGGAATCTACCAACATCGACGACACCGAAAGTACCTCAACCTCTTGTGAACGCATGAACGATAGTCGTCCCTGTGTCGATTGTGCCTTGAAGGACTCTTCATCGGCCCCCACTGATGCGCTCATAGACCTGAGCGATTCGATGTACACCTTCTTTAACAAGAGCCCGGATAAGGGGAATAAAGGTTGGTTTCACCCACCGGTAGGTAGTTTGGGTTTTACCCTTTCCGATAACCTCTTGCGTTCTTGCATAAATCAAAAGCAATTGAGGTACCTTAGGCACTTCGGTGTTGTTCCCTCCAGCAAGGAACCACCCGATCCGAATAAAAACCTTAAAATTAGACGCCGCTTCATAAACACTCTAGCCACGGGGCCGTGCTCAGGTCAACACGCCCCGTGCCCACTTCAAATTTCACCACGGGGTAATGTCTAGGCCACCACGCCCCGTGCTCATAATACGGACAAAAAGTGTCAGAACCTTGTCTGACCACGGGGCCGTATCCAGCTGACACGGGGCCATGGTCAGTGTGTTGTCGTTTTCTATAAAGTCAGCAATGGATCTACACATTTGGGCCCATTCCAAAGACAAAGATTTGCTGAGGATTTACACACATACCTTAAAAGGTATATTCTCAAAAAGGTTTATCTCAAACTATCTTGTCTTTGCCACTTTTGTCACTTACCTTCTTCTCCAAAACTCTCCAACCACCATTGGAGCTTGAAACTTCATAACTTCAAGCTTTATTTGAGTATTTGCAAGGATTTTAACCAAGGAATCTTATTAAACATAAGTTTTACAACACTGTTTTGAGTTATTTATGTGCAGAAATGTTTGAAAACATAGAAAAATAATTTTAAACAATGATGTTTCCTGGTTAAGAATCATGCAGAGGTGTGGCCACGGGGCCGTGTCCGGAGTCTCATTTTCATCTTTTTGAAATTTTCATCTTGCTTTCTTAGTATGGCAAGCCAAAACAATGGGACATCTTCAGTCAACTCAAGAAATAGTCGAATGGAAAGAAGACCGTCAATCGAAGCTACCCTTGTCCGCTATGTGTGTGCACTAAGGGAAGCCCTCGACGAAATGACATCGGTGGAGGAGGTCCTCATTGACCGTATCAACTACTTGATGGTGGGACTAGAGAATAGCTTCCAAGAAATCAACCTTTTGCACCAAAGGTTGAACATTCTTGCTATGCCACCCATGGAACCAATCTTCCCACAAGAGGATTAGAACCTTGCGCAAGAAGTTGTTAACCCGGCCGGATGGGATGACCTTCCACCAGAACCTCCTATAGACACTTTACACGAGGTCCCGATGGATGTCGCACCTCCCCCACAAGAGGTTGTGGACAATGAGCCCGTCTTCCTTCTCCCTAGGGAGATTGAGGAGTGGCTCAACGACGTTTGAGGAGCACCCTCCGGAGTGAAGCTCTAAAAAGCCCCTACTCTTCGAAAAAAATATTTCTGGTTTTTGTTGTTTCGACATGTAAAATCTAGGGTAGAGCTTCCTTATGGTTTTTAAATTTCTTGCATATTAGGACCTATCTATCGTATCTTAGGACTTTTGTAACTTTTATTTTTTTAGATTATCTTAGGACCCTATGTATCTTGAACTCTTAATGAATGATGGTTTAAATTATTATGTGGTGTTTGGATGTTGGCATAAGAAACGAGAAAAGGTGAAAACTGCCAAAGGGACGTTAAAACCGCACCCCATGCACAAAAACAGAGCCTTCCGTCAACTTTTCCAACTTTCCAGCATGTGCAGTATGGGGCCGTGCTCAGCCCAACACACCCCGTGCCTAGGCTCTGCAGAAAAAATCCCCAGATCAGGTAACTGACCACGTGTCGTGGTCAGTGAACACGCCCCATGGCCAACTTTCTGTTACTGGAACTCTGACCACGGGGCCATGCCCCGACCACACGGGGCCGTGGCCAGATGCCCAGTAACATAAAACCTTGTTTTTAAACACCTTTTACACATTCGAATCAACCTAAAAACTTATTTTGGGACACATTGAGGACAATATGTAATTTAAGTGTTGGCGGGGGGGGGGGGGGGGGGATGCTAAAACCTTGAATCTTGGAAGTCCTAATAACAAGCCTTACACAAAACTCTATTGGAACCGCTAATCACCTCAAATTTTTCAATTTTTTTTTTCATTTTTTCTTACTTGTCTTGGTTTAATTCGGGAATAACAAGTTCTAAAAAAGTTATGTTTTTACAAATTTACAACTGATAGCATCGTGATAAAAAGAACCGAATAAGAAAATTATGAAAAGGCATGACAAATCTATTTAAAATTTGATTATATATACTTGATCACATTATAAACTCATTCCCACCATAAGTGAGTTTTGAGCATTTATTGAGCATCCATGCATACATCTTTAAACTAAATGCTCATTTTTCATTTCTTGTGTGAATAGCCGCTTGGTTCTTACGACTCTAGAACTAGCCAAGACGATACATGCCCGGTCCTTACCAACTTGAACCCAAGTAAGTAAATGATGGAGGCATTAGGACTCACCCATTTTCCTTTCAAAACCATTACTTTTCCTCTTTTTACACCACTACCCAAAATCCCCCTTGTTAACCCCTTTGAGCCTAAACCTTTCATTTCAAAACCCAAAAAACAAACACCCATTACCCACCAAAACCTTTTTCTTTTCAAACCCATTTATTTTAGTAAAAAGCTCGGTTATCGTGTGACATGAAGAAAAATGAGAGTCTTGCAATAACCAAACAAGTTCCTCAAAGAAATATTGTTTGAATATGCTTAGTTTGAATAAATGTCACAAAAAAAGTTTTACGACAACCGATGCTTTTTACGTTTTTCACCATTTTACTAACTGCTAACCAAAAACCACCTACCCTTAGCCAAGCCTAACCCTTCCCCAAGTCCTCTTGATAATTACGAAGGTTTATAGTTAAAAAGGAGGAGGTTTGATTGCTTGGCAAGCATATTGTAGAAGTAAGTCCCATGCTGGTATCGAGTGTTTCACAATAATACACCTTCGGCCGAGTGTTGAGTGATCTCCCGTGAGGTATGTGAACTTGTATATAAATGGAATTCTAAAGAGGCATGTTATGCCTAAATAAATAATTTTTCTTAACAAGTGTTCTAAATAAATCATGACGGATAGGATTGTAAATAAAATAAAAATAAAACTTAATAAAGATCTTGGATTCCCGACACTCAAAGATAAGCCACAAACTTCTCCTCTACTTCTTCCATTTGGGTGTGTAAGCCACATATTAAAGAGTTTTGCTTGAGGACAAGCAAAGATTCAAGTGTGGGGGTATTTGATGTGTGCAAAATGCAACATATAAATTACATCAAATGAGGCATAAAACTAACCATTTTTAGTACTAATGTTGGAAAAGCACGTTTCTTTCTTCCTTTGGAATTTACAGGACCAAACGAGCTTAAAAGAACAAACAGAACAAATAAGCAGCCAAAACCAACATAAATACAAGAAGAAGGAATAAAGTGACATGCCCGACCCCTCGGCAGCATTTCCCAAAGCAAAAACAAGAAATAGAACCTGACCACGGGGTCATGCCCAGCTGAGCATGGGGCATGGTCAGGACCCTGCACAAAAAGACAAACCTGCAGAAGCTTCTACGACCACCACGGGGCCGTGCCCAGCTCTACACGGGGCGTGGTCAACTCTAAGATTTGCAGAATCTTGATAGTACAGCAAAGAGTTGACCACGGGGCCGTGCCCAGGAGACACGGGGTCGTGTGGGGCCCTCTGCTGACAATTGATATTAATGAAGGAATAAAAACGGATGGCTACGGGCTGTGTTGGCTGGACACGGGGCCATGGCCAGAGCTCTGTTCTGGCTATAAATAGGGGTGCTTGGTTCACTTCAAAGGCATCCCTTGGCAAACCACTTCTCTCCCACTTTGCCACCACTACAACACCAACACCCACCACCACCATCATCCATCATCCATCTTTAGAGTGTGTAGTAGTCTCGGGATCCAAGATTAATCGTAAGAGTTGTTGTCAATCAAAGGCCATGTTTGGCTAATCTCTTACATCACTTGGTGAAGACAAGTCTTTAATGTATTACTTTTGATTTTTAATCTTTCGGCACTTTTTATTTGGGTTTGTATTAATGACTTTAATAACTAGTTTCTTATGTTGAAAGTGAATTTTCTTTACCATTTCTTCATGATGTCATTGATTTGCTCATTTGTGTCTTTACGGTCTATATAAAGCGCGTTAACTACCTGGAAGGGGGTTAGGATGGTGGTTTGGTAAAGTTCTTGTCTCGTTCAGTGTATAGATCCTGCGAGGACTTGGTTCAAGCTTACTAGGACCTCCTTCAATGCGCAACGGTATTGGATGGCGAGGGTGCGAATAGCTTGAACCCCTCATATGTAAACTACTATTAATACTTTAAGCCGGCTTCTTAGGATTGTATCCTTGCTGACTCAAACCATTTAGCCGAGGGTAACGTCACCTTCAAAAGAGGGGCCTACCACTTTTCGCATTAATAACTAACTTAATTGTCTTTTAATATTCTGACCCTTTGGGATTGTATCCCTGCTGACTCAAACCACTGGGTTGAGGGTAACGTCACATTCAAAAGAGGGGCCTACTACTATAACTAAGATAATCTCTTAAAAAGTCCGAAAGTGCGAATATCATCAAAGGATACATTAAAGATGAGTTGGATCCAAGTGATTCTATCTTGTCTATTTGTTTTTCATTTTATATATCTTTGCATTTTTAGTTTTACTTTTACTTTCATGTTTCAAAACTTTTTTCTCAAAATTTGGATCGATTAGACGTTGACGCTAAACCGGTATTAAAAGTTCTTGTGTCTTTGGACGACCTCAGTATCTTACCAACACTATACTACGCTCGCGATGGGTGCACTTGCCCAAGTGTGTGTTTAGTGTTAGTGCAATATCATGTTTTATAAATTTAAAACTTGACTAATGCGTAAAATGGGCTTAAAATATTAATAAAATCATATTGCACTCGACACGCACCAACCACGCCCCATGTTGAGTTAGCATGGCCCCGTGTTGGTGTGTCTGTTTTTTGCTGTTGTCTTTTCTTCTGCAGGGAATCTTGACTGGGCACGGCCCCGTGCCAAAGCTTCTATGATTGTTATTTTCGTTGGTTTGGATGTGCATGGGGGCGTGGCGAGTCGTGTCAATCCTCCTTCTTTGTATTTAGTTATCTAACCAAGGATTCAAAGGCACAGATGTGAAGAAGCATGATTACTCATAATGTCACTTTAATTTCTGTACTTCGTATCTTAGAATGAAACGAGTACTTAGAATTTTCTATGGGAATCATGAGTAAACACAAAAATGGGAAATATTCACAAGAGTAGTTTGTAAGGAACATAGTTCCTTAATGTAGGTATTATAGGGAAAAGCCATACACACATGTAACTACACTTGTATATCAGAATTTGTGATCAACGATTTATTTATAAACAAAACTGATTGTTTCACATTACAAGAAAATAGAAGAACAAAATCATAAGACAGCAACATCTTCTAGTCAGCCAACTGCTCATCCGTGGGTTGGATTTGCCTTAGCAAGCTTCGGGCATTTATTCACGAAATGACCCATCTTGCCACAGTTGTAGCACGATCCAGGCGGGAAGCGAGCTTGAGCAGGATTGGCTTGTGGTTGATTTGGACTACTTTGGTTTGGGTTAATTCGACAAGCACTTGCCAGGTGACTAACTCGTCCACATGATACACACAGACGACACTGTAAGTGAGCTTGGTGATGCCCCTTACATTTGTTGCATGACGGTGCCGTTCCCTTGTATCGTTTCTTAGCAGGTGGTGTTGACACCTGGCTAGGTCCTGCTTGATTTGGTGCAGCTGCTGCTCGGCAAACTTTTGCTGTATGACCTTTAAGTCCACAAATTTGGCATTCGCGACACTTCACACTAGCATGATGATGAAGGTTACATTGGTTGCACAAGGGTGCAGTTCCATTGTATGGCTTCCTAGCAGGGGGTTGAGCTGGTTGGTTGGGGATGGCTTGACCATTGTGAGCGACCACGGCGAAGTTCTGAGAAGCCTTTCGCTTCTTTGACTTCTTAGGGGATCCAGTCTGTTCATCCATGGTCTTTGATTCCTTGATTGGTTTCTTGGCTGGTGGTGTTGTCTTGACTTCTGCTTCCTTTGGTGGCTCTTGAGTGGCTTCATTGTTGAGACGAGACATGGCAATGCCTAATTCCACAGTCTTCAGAATCACTTCGCTTAATCGCTGGGTAAATTTGGCTGTTCGCTCGGACATTTGACCGTTGCTGAGAGGAAGAGACATTCTAGAAGGAAATGAAATACATAGGGAGAAACAGGTGAAAGGTTATCGGATAATCAAAACAGAATGACAATGCATAAGAATTTGCGATAATTTATTTGTTACCTAAGGCAAACAAATGAGACGGTGACAAATCAAAGTAAACGGATCATATTAATGTATCACTGAAGACATGCTTGCCTATAAGTGAACACTCACCCCAAGAGTTCCCAGGTAAGAGTGACTGGTCCGATACTGCGGATTTGTACGAACACTCTAGCCTTCGACAGAAAACTCAGGGTACAGGCATTCACTCTTCCAGTTTGCACGTGTTCACATTATAAGACCCAAACTTTGACGAGATTTGAAAACTTAGAGGGTTCAAAACCTTATAACAAAGGGTTCAAAACCTTACAATAGAGGGTTCAAAACCTTACAATAGAGGGTTCAAAACCTAGTAATCAATCATCCTAGAACAGATGATTAGTTTTCAAAGCGGTTTTTGAAATTTGTGTTCTTGTTGTGGTTGTCGCCTAAGGATAGGTGACAGTATTGTTTTATGTCTAAACGCAAGTAAAACTCGCGTTAGGGTCCTAGGAAGGTTATAGACTAGGTTAAAGCATTACTAATAACCTAATTCCCTATAACCATGAGCTCTGATACCAACTTTTCTGTCACACCCCGACCACGAAAAACAACAAAACGTGGCGGAAACGTCGGGGAGTGTTGTAACAGAATCATTGTTTCATAACACATGGAAATTGAAATATTGTTTTATTGATTAGAAGAGTTACAATGTCTTGACAATCAAAGAAATATAACATAAATAACTAGTCTTGCATCTTTTATTGTCACTAAGGCCCAAGTCCGCCTAAGTGTATCTTGATAAGTCCTATGCATCATATCCTGAAACACATGTGAAAATAGGTACGTCAGCATAAAAATGCCTGTGAGATACATAGGTTTTGTGAAAATAGAATTCATGACTTATGTTTAAGAAAATGTTTAGTCATGAACCTTGTAATTTGCTTTGTCTTGTAAATCATTTGAAAAGTGATAAATAAACCAAATGATATATATGTATAAAAGAATAATACATGGTTAAGTAAATAACCAAGTAAAATGAGTTTGTATAAGATAAGTTGTTTTGTAAAACAATGTCTGGCGAAAAGTATGTTATTTGTATAAAATATTATATGTCTTAAATTGAAATGATTCAAATAACGCTACGATATGTAATACCATACAAGTACTTATATATAGGAAGTACCAGCGGCGTATCCACCATGCTTGTATCATATTACACACGCCTTGTTACTTAAACCACTTACTCAAACCAAACCACCAAAGTAAAAAAATGTTTATGTAAGATCAAATGTCAAAATGTTTATGTCTAATGTGAATCATGAATGGTGTATATCAATGTCAAAATGTTTATGTATGGTAAGTGAAATATATCAACTAAACCATATGTAAAATGCTCAAAAACAAGGTATTGAAGTAAAACATGGTTTAAATCAAAGTTATGTTTTGTGTAACAAATGCATGCTATACTGATATAAACATCTATGCGGTATTGTAAAAATTCATACATCCAAGCCTTGCGACTGTAGAATAAACCCTAGCACAAAGTCTAAGGTCCACCTAGAAATGTATTCGGATTCGGTCATTCCTTCCAATCCAAACAAACCCGGGATTTCAGGAATGAGAGTTGTCAAGTCCTATGGTACCATTACCTACTAACGAGCGGCATGATCGGTGTTAATGAATGTACATTGTCCCATTTAAACAAACCAAATGTCATACCAAAATGTAAGCATGTGATGAATAACAAAATGTACTAAGTATGCACACAATGGACATACATAGCATAGAATGTAATGTAAAATAATGTACTAAATATGCACACAATGGACATACATAGCATAGAATGTAATGTAAAATAATGTACTAAATATGCACACAATGGGCATATATGGCATAAAATGTAATGTAAAACGATGTACTAAGTATGCACACAATGGGCATACATAGCATAAAATGTAATGTAAAACGATGTACTAAGTATGCACACAATGGACATACATAGCATAAAACACAATGAAATCATGTACTATAAGTGTACTATTGAACATAACAAGCATATGATATGAAAACATGGAAAAGCATGAAAGTAATAAGTAGGCACATGTGTTTCACCCCAAAATGTTTGAAAAACAGTAAAAGAGGGGTCTATGTACTCACCTGAGATTGCTTAGTATTCCTTGAGTAACAACCAAACAATGCTAGAGATCACGGATATCAAACGGCACCTAATATAGGTAACTATGTTAATATACCGGACCTAAATCGGAGGATCGGATAGAATGAAGGTTCGTAAACCAAATGAGCATGGAAACTCATGTAATAGGGTTTAACAAAGCCTACATACTAAGATGAAACCTAACCTAAGTGCTTACGACCCATCACGACCCGTTTAGGTAGCTTATGCTACTTTAACGCGTCGTTCGCGTGAAACGCGTTCGGAACGCCTAACTAGTCCTATGACAAGTAAAATATGCCTTAACATGTCTAATATTGTTACCAAATCAGTTTAGATGTCAAAAGTTATGTTACATATGCTTAAAATGAATTTTGGCGTTTAAAGGGCATTTTGGTAATTTACCTAAGGCATATAAACTACCTATCATACAACTACTTAAACGATTTGACCATAAGGTATAACCTCGGAAGGTTATTCCCTATACAACTATGGTCACCTAGTGTGTTTGGTCGGATCCTAATGATCAACCAAACGGGTTGGGTTCGAAAGTATAAGCGATTGTTTAGATCGCTTACCTTACGACCCTATATAAGCACTAAACTAAAAGTGACAAGCTAAGCATGTTAAAACATGATTAAATAAGTTTAGAAAACAGGTTTGGTATCAAAACAAACGGTTTTGATACCCAAGAGTAGTTTGGTTACAAAATACGCGTAAATGCGCATTTTGGCCGAAACTACGACTCGTCACTGAGCCTAGATAACGTGGTAATCAGTAGGTATAGTCACTAAGGACTATAACCATCGTGATTACGCTCACGTTATGAAGTTTAAAATGAACTTCGTGTTGACCATAAACTGGTCAACGCAGAAAGTCAAACATAGTTTGACTTTCGGACTCGAAAAGCGATAAAAGAACGAAGGAACACTTACAAAGGGTCCCCGCTAGTAAATCTAGATCGAATAGCTCAGGTATGAAGTAATGGCTTCAACTTAGAGCTTTTAGATCAGATTTTTGTGGGTTTTTGCAAGTGATGGGGTTGGGTATTTATTGGATATTCCATATAGAATATTCCTAGCATATTCCAAGCATATTCCTAGCATATTCCAAGCATATTCCTAGCATATTCGAAGCATATTCCTAGCATATTCCTAGCATATTCCAAGCATATTCCTAGCATATTCCAAGCATATTCCTGTCATATTCCTTAGCATATACCTTAGCATATTCCTGGCATATGGCTAAAACGGGTATTTAACTGGGTACCGGGTATTTTATCTAGCGTTTAAATCCCGGTTTATGGCGTTCTAAATTATTTTTATTACTCTATAAAAATAAACTCGCCAAGATATTACTGAAATAAAATTCAGTTGCCAGGACTGGCTGCGTTGTCTGTGTTTTGCAGTAGAAGCACTGTGTTGCGCAGAAACACATGGTACGCGCTTAAACTTTGAAAAATAACGTTTTTAGGCGTTTTAATTTATTTTTCAACACGGACCTGATTAAAATAAGATTTTAATCATAACAGAATATTTGTGGGATTTAAATATTATCCGGTCGGTCATCAACGTTCGTTTGGTCGTACGATCGCGATGTTCGGTTAATTACGACGGAATGCGCATAAGCGCGAAAAACGACCCAAATTGCGTGACGAATGGATTTTTTGACAAGCCAAACACTAAAGCATAATATTATAATGCTTACATAAATTTTTGGATGTCCGGATGTATTCAGAACGTAAGTTATGCGCGAAAGTGCAAAGTTGTGCACTTTTTGACGCTTTTAGTCCCTGAATGACCCAAAAGTTTATTTTAGCACACCGAACCCCTCAAAGCCTATTTCTAAGCTATGTAAAGGATATTTATGGAAAGTTTAACTTATGGCCATGATCCGGAATGTCTGTTACAGTTCAAAGTGGCATACTTTCGCAGTTTGTCAACTTTAGTCCCTGTAAGGGATTTAACTCGATTTTGCCATACCAAAGCCTTCAAAACTTATTTCTAAGTTATGTAAAGGTTATTTAAGGTATGTTAAGCCTATTTCACTATTCCGGAGTGTTCGTTGCATTAAACGGGTTATATTTACGCATCAGTGCGCGTATAACCTTCCAGAAAGCGATTTAAAGCTTGAAATCGAACAAGAATTGATATGTGCAAAGGATACACATATTTATACATGTCCCAAGTATGAAATACAATATTTCATTGATACAGTATTTGTTTGATGGCCGTGGAGGCACAGGTGTCACAGTCTCCCCTACTTTAGGAAATTTCATCCCGAAATTTTATTTAGAGGAAACTTGTGAGAGTATAAAACATGAAGTTGAATAGATCGAACAACATTGGTTAGGGTTCTGAACTTCTAGTAACTTTAATAACATCATGCTTGCAATGTAAGAGGGATACTTATATACAAGTATATGAAGCGTCATTGGTGCGTCCATCGTACCTCCATTACATCGTTCTCATTTTGTGGTTGATTTGGACTACTTTGGTTTGGGTTAATTCGACAAGCACTTTCCAGGTGACTAACTCGTCCACATGATACACACAGACGACACTGTAAGTGAGCTTGGTGATGCCCCTTACATTTGTTGCATGACAGTGCCGTTCCCTTGTATCGTTTCTTAGCAGGTGGTGTTGACACCTGGCTAGGTCCTGCTTGATTTGGTGCAGCTGCTGCTCGGCAAACTTTTGCTGTATTACCTTTAAGTCCACAAATTTGGCATTCGCGGCACTTCACACTAGCATGATGATGAAGGTTACATTGGTTGCACAAGGGTGCAGTTCCATTGTATGGCTTCCTAGCAGGGGGTTGAGCTGGTTGGTTGGGGATGGCTTGACCATTGTGAGCGACCACGGTGAAGTTCTGAGAAGCCTTTTGCTTCTTTGACTTCTTAGGGGATCCAGTCTGTTCATCCATGGTCTTTGATTCCTTGATTGGTTTTTTGGCTGGTGGTGCTGTCTTGACTTCTGCTTCCTTTGGTGGCTCTTGAGTGGCTTCATTGTTGAGACGAGACATGGCAATGCCTAATTCCACAGTCTTCAAAATCACTTCGCTTAATCGCTGGGCAAATTTGGCAGTTCGCTCGGACATTTGACCGTTGCTGAGAGGAAGAGACATTCTAGACACTCTTCAGCGGTTTTGGTTATTCATCACATGCTTACATTTTGGTATGACATTTGGTTTGTTTTTAATCATCTCAAGTGTAGGTGCTCATGGCTAAGTCCTCAATCATCTCAAGACACTCTTCAGCGGTTTTGGTTTTCATCATGTTACCGCCAGCAGTGGTGTCGAGGAAGCGTTTAGTTGCCTTAGAAACTCCATTGTAAAATTTCTCCACAATCTTCCAATCCTCCATGCCATGGTGAGGACACTTATTGATAAGTGCCTTGAAGCGGTCCCATGTCTCATAGAAGGACTCCCCAGGCTGCTCGATGAAATCATAGATCATGTTCCTAAGGCGAGCTATGTTCGCTGGGGGAAAGTATTTCTGTAGGAACTTAGTGTGAAGGTCAGTCCAGGTGGTGATGGATCCCTATAGGAGGGATTCCAACCAAGCAGCGGCCTGATCAGTCAAAGAGAATGAAAAGAGGCGACGATTGATGGTGCTTTCAGTAACACCATTAAGCTGGAAAGTGTCGCAGACACTGGAGAATCTAGTGAGGTGAGTGTGTGGGTCCTCATCATGAAGTCCACGAAACTGGACATTATGAGCGATGGTGTTAATTAGAGCAGGAGGAATGGTCCAGTTATTAGCCTCAACAGTGGGTTGAGTGATACTGGAGCGGATGTGGGCGGGGGTAACATTAATTTGGTCAGAGATAGTCCTACGGGGTGCAGCCATTTCTAAATCAGATTCTAAATTAAATTCAACTTTGGGTACCTTAAATTTTAGCTGACGCAGGCGACGGTGGAATGCAGACTCAGGTTCCGAGAACGGAGAATCTTCAGGAGTGCCCGAAGAACGAGTCCGCATAAGCTGAAAAGAAAATGGCATGGGTGAGAATACTATCAGAGAAGGGAAACTAACTTAACTAATTTTATTTTGGGATTTTTCGGGTTTTATAATTTTTTGGGTTTTTAGTTTTTAATAAAAGAAAAAAAACTAATCTAAGAAAGCAGTAAAGTGACTAAATCCCCGACTCAGGTCGTCCTCGAAGGCGCTGTGTGTCCCCGGCAACGGCGCCAAAAACTTGATGCGTAAAATAAATAATTGTCACACCCCAACCGATGGCGGAATCATCGGGGCGTAGCACTAGGCAAATCAGATTGCTCAAGAGAATCCATAACAACTATTTAGTGACAATATTTAAAGCGTTCATTATCCCATACTAATAAACAATATATCAGTAAACAGTCATATAGATTTTCATGTTCTCTCAAATAACAAATGCGACAACCTAGATTTATTGTGAGTTTCTAGACTTCCTAGCTTGATTTCGAGATAGCCTGCGATTTAACTTGCAACATACGTTAAAGCGACGCCAAAACAAAAAGTATTGGCGAGTATACAGGTTTGACGTAGTAATTAAAGTAGATAAAAGTGTTGCGAATTTCTACACACATAAATGAGATATACAACATATATACTACAAAACAGATACTACCAGCTAAGTCACTCGATGCTAGCTAAGGTGGGACGTCGCGAGTAAAAGTCCTAGCACATATGTATCAAGCATCACGTGTAAATATATGCGACAGTAATTCGCATGTGATAATAGTTTTGATAAGTGCGTTTTACATATGAACATATGTAAAAGAAAGGGGTCAAGTATACTCACAGTAGGTGTATTCAGTCATCCGGCCGGATGGCCCTTCGTTTCTTTGAAATCTTGAAAATTGCTAAGTGTTGAAATTACCAATCACCTGGTCGAATAGCCCTTCGATCGGATGTCAATCCTATCGGATGGCTGTTCATCCGAGCAACTGTTCTGTGTTGAAACTTTGGTAAAAATTAGTTAAAAGTCTTGCGTTTTAACCAAGACGGCATGACGACGTGTTAAACAACAATAATCACATCAAGTCCAAATCCTCCGATCGAACGGGAATCACCCCGTTCGATCAGACTCAACTGTTCTTGACGGAGTTTCATGTTCAACCCGTGAATTGGTCGTCTCTTTGGTAGAAATCCATCCTCTGCCCGGTTTTTTGCTAGAGTACGAGTAGAACACCCGAACGAGTCTGGATCCGCTTGATTCTCGAGTAAAAAATGGAGAATGTTGAAGAAAAGTTTGAATCAATTACAAAACGTTTAGATTTGGTTGAAATCAATGTAAAAGTTTGTAGAAATCTGTTAGATCCGAACCGTTCGTGCTGAGATGAAGTCATCCTCCAAAGTTTATAAGAACCCGAGGTGACGTCACCCTAGAATAGCCCCAAATAAGGCGATTTCATGGTTAGAATGTAAGACTTGAGGGTGAAGATGATGAGATAGTGCGTAGTGATGAAGAAAGTACAAGATTTAGAGTGAAAACTTACAAGAATCGCGAGGAAATCGAGAGAAAAGAGCTTGGGAGTGCACTGGTTGGAGGGGGATGTCACGTCAATGAATAGTGATGTGACATGAGGGTATTTATAGGCAAGAGACGAGGAAGGCGGTGCAAGGAATCGGATCGGACGGCCTTCCGATCGGATGGTCATCTGGTCGGATGACCATTCAATCGAACGATCGTTCGATCGGACGCCGCGTGCAAGTTTGTTTCCGGCTTCCGTTTTGTACGTTGAGCATTGCATTGCGTTAAACATTATGGACTCATTAAGCGTTTTAGCGATACAAGTAATGTCGTATTATGTGCGATAGATTGAGTTGCGCGTGCCTGCGAGTGCGCGTTTAGATAGTTTCCACAATTCCACTATTATTATTATTATTATTATTATTATATATAACAGGTCATAGCATAAGTAATTGCGTTTGGGTCTGTGATAGCGTTGCGACGCTTTACGATGATCGATGGGAACCGCCTAAGCACTCACACGATGCCGTCATTAGCGTGATTGCGTTGCATCACGACGATCGATGGGAGCAGCTTTAACTATTCACGCGATGTCATCGTTAGCGTTAGTGTAGGCATTGTGATGTGCGATATAGCGTGCGGAAGTATGCGAGAATAAGCGGAATAGCGTTGTAAGCGATAGCGTTACATTATGATCCGAATCTCTGGTGCTAGGTGTAACGAGTGTAACGAGAGTAACAATCGCGAATGTGAGTGTTGTTACAATAATTAATTTTGGAAACACAAAATTAAACGGTAAAACTAGCTTAATTACACTCAATCGGCAAGTGCACCGGTCGTTATGTAGTCAAGTTGGTAAGACCGAGTATCAATCCGTGGACACAATGGCACGACTCTCGATTCTAGACTTTTGTCGAGTCCTAGTCTAATAATGTTTAATGAGTGTTTAGATTTATATTAACTACTAAAACTAAATAAGAGAGCAAATACGAAAGCAGAGCAAACAGATAACGAATTTAGGTAAATTCAGATGATGGAAAAGTAGCTACCTAGGTAAGATGCATGTCAATTCACTCACGGTTCTCGGAATGGAATAACTAAGTTTTGGCTATCGGGATCTTAAGGTTCACTAAACAAGACCTAAACTGGCTGGTAGATCATTCTCCAAACAGGTTGTAACAACACTCAAAACCACACAAAAGAATCCTAAACGATACTTTAACCGCGTACAACGAGACCTGACACAATAAAACAATAAAAAAATCTTATTTTTGTGTCGTCGCGCTACGCGACGACATACCCATAGTCTCGTCGCGCTACGCGACGCCTTGGATGACGACCGGGACACTTAGCATCCACATTGCAGCCACGTGGCAAGCCTAGGCTGGTGACTAGTCAAAGCTAGGCCCTAGCTAGGGTGGTCGCGCAACGCGACGGTGATAAAGGTTACTCATCGCGCAACGCGACGGGTTCCGAGAATTCGTATAGATTGAGCAGTCCAGGGACAGTTCCAATCGCTAACTTCTTTTTCTTTCTCTCAATTACTCTCAAAGACTCTCAGTTATAATACCCCAATTAATACGAACCTCTGCCCCGTTGTAAGTGTTTTAACCCCTGATCACTAATTCGATACCCTGTCCGATCGATCTGGAACCCAACAACTGATGCCAAAGCGCTGCCTGATAAAAGGTAATGCTTTGTAAACTAATTTGGGGTTCTGTCTCGTGACGTATTGATAAAGTTGAATTGGGATATTATACTAACACACGTGCATTGTATAATTTTAATAGGAACTCAAGAAAATAATCAGAAAATATCACCAAGAAGCTTGTAGAAAAACCTAAGTTTACAATGTGAGTCATTCTTCTTTTTATCACATTTTTGTGATACATTTATATTTAAAATGCTTTACAAAACCCTAAATGTTTATCAGTATTTTTATAAAATGGAATGAACTCGCCAGTATTTCTTGTTGATAAAATATTTTCAAAACGCGTTTCAGGTAACCTGTTGTGAAGCTATTAAGAAGCCAGCTATGGTGCACTGAAGGCTTAAATAAAGTGGCTATAAATTACCTGAATAAAAGAAGAAGTTATATTTTCAGCAAGTTAGGGTTCATCCCTATAAATATATTATAAATGAAATATGGGTTTTTATCCCATTTGTTTAATAATAAAAAGTTTGGTGTTTTGCAAACTCTGAAATTATTTCCTAACTACTATCCCGATGTTTTAATTCCGCTGCAAAAAAAATAATTAACACCAATACCACCGGCTTGTGGTCGCGGCGCCCGCTCCCGGGGTGGGGTCGGGGGTTGCGACACAGGTCGCAATCTAGGATCAAGAAAAGTGTATAAACTCACCGGTTAATGTTAGATCACCTCTCGGTCTCTCCAACTAGGTTATGGCACCCTAAATCTAGATTACCTCTCAATCTCACTAGAAACAGTACATCCAGGAAGTGTAAGGGATGTACGGGGTGGTGACTCTAATCAGGTTCTACCACGGTTTGCTAAAAATCACAAGAAAACCTCGGGTAATTCACTCTCGTGCAATTAACACCTAACCTGCCTAATGATTAAGACAACCCGACATCTAATATCCTCTCGGTCTCAAAGATGGTAGAATATTTTATTAACAAATAGTTTATTAGCTTGTTCCTAGGGTTTACTACGTCTAGCAACCACGAGATTTAGTCGAAAACACAAATTCTACGAAATCACCAAATCCTAGATTTAATTAATACTCAATCAATTTTAACCAAGAAAAGGTGAAACAAATAATAGTATTCAGTTATCAAATATGCATGCACAATAGAACCATGATTAAAACGATTTTTACCATAACATAAAGCCAAAACAATAATTAACCAAACCGAGAACCGCAAGGAATTTTCGACAATTATCCTAGCCTAGGTAGCAATAAAGAATTTAGCTAAGCATGTTCATAAATGAAACACAAACGAGTTCAAAGTATATAAATTCAGCAAACATGTCTATGAATTCAAGTTCGAACAAAACTGAAAACAAATCAACGAATGTCTAACCGAAGAAAACTATGAATCGTAAGCGAACCACTCCGTTTGTCACTGTAATACTCTTAAATTCGTCCTCTGCCGTATGTGTCTTTCTGCTGTCACAGCCCTTCTCCTTTCTTTTTCGAATATTGATCGTGGTATAAGAATTTTAGTGCAACACAAATAACCCAATAATGGGCCTTGTCTACAGGCCACTTAATGGTGAGTGGGTCTACTATTAAATCACATTTGGTCTTGTTTCAACATGATGACGTGGGTACTCGGAGATCCCAGTCAGCAAAAGTCAAAGTCAACGAATAACAAAAATAAAATAAATAAGTAATGCTGAAAGCAGGAAGCTGGAAGTTAGAAGCTTAAAGCTCCTGACGGGGAGCTGACATATCTATAGCTGACGATAGAAAACAAAAGTCACTGTTCAGGCCTCGAGACTTGAAATGAACAAGTCAAGACAAAAGGAAAAACTTTTATAAAGTAAATAGTGTCCCCGAGACACACAACCTGAATTATGCCTAAAGAGGAAAAGGCCAAACCTGCAAGCAATCTAAAGGTGGATAAGCCTACTCGAAATAGAAGGTACACAGCTGGATAACAGCTCCTTGGGCAGATCAGACTGCATATATAAGAGGAGTCTTATCCCAGCCAAAGGTTAGACAATCTTACTCACTCTCTCACTCTAAACTCTTATCCTTTCATTGCTTAGTCTCTTAAAGATCATTCCACTGTTCTCACGCCGGAGTCCAAACATGGGAGGCCCCCTCTCACATTAAGGCTAACGGTGTTTTTTGGTTGTAGACATCTATCAAGAAGCTGTCTCTTGGAGTGGATCCTGGACCTCCCCCCTACCATACTCTTGTTGCTTCAACAAGTAGCGCCCACCGTGGGGCTGCGCTACATAGAACAGTCTTCCGGTAGTACAACCCTGTTCCTAAGTTACCTTCCTCTATGGCCGAAAGGGATCCTCATCCAAAAGAAGTTTCAAGCAGTTCTATGCCTCGGTCTAGTCCTCCTGCTACTCCGGGGGTAGATAGTTGTTCCACCAACCTGGACAGACTTCATGTCGCACCGGTAACACAAGAGGCACAACAGTTTCAGACTGCTCCCTCTACACGGGCTATTCCATCTTCACCGAGTGAGGTTCACTTCCCGGTTGAAACTATGGAAATAACCCCAGAGGGAGTAAGGAATAATTTTATAGTGCTATGAGACCTCTTGAACGGGTATGTCCGAGAAGAACGGACAAAGGGGGTCAGGGTACATTTGTCTTATGACGAGCCTGGTGTTGCGCTTTCCCCTATGCACTCTCCGTTGTGCATTACTACATCACCAAGTATTACTTGGGCAGGACCCAGTTCTGACCCAAATCCGTACCTTATGCCCGATGGTTCACTCGGGGCGGGAAGCTACCCTTCTAGCTCACCCATTGTGCTCCCCAGAAGCCCAGAATACACCGTTGAACAACTCCTCTAACAAGCTCAAAAAGCTACTCCTTCTCCACCAACTACCTTCTAAGAAGCTCTCAGATCTTTACCTTTGGCTAGCAAAGGCGTAGCTGCTAGTCTGTCACCAGCTACTGGTCCTCAACAGGGTTTTCCCCTGTATGGCCCACAATATCCTCAGATGGCAGCTCTCTTGGCTCAACTGAGCCAGCAACTCATGGGAAATCAGATGTGGCAGACTGCCCCGGTTGGGTCACAGACTCAACCCAACGTCCAGGCAGCTGTTACCACCAGTGGAGCCGGAGCAAATCTCGATATACCCTTCATGCCTTACAAGCCTAGCTCACTATCATGCTTCTCTGAAGAAATAGCCAACTATGTCTTCCAAACAAAGATAAAAATTCCGTTTAATGTCAAGACATACGATGGTTTGGAAGATCCAGAGGACCACCTTCAGGTCTTCACAGGAGATGCAATGGTGGAACGTTGGAATAACGCCGAATGTTGTCATATGTTCATGCAAACCCTCATCGGGCCAGCTAGATTATGGTTCTGTGGACTCCCCACTAGAAGCATAAAATCCTTCAACGATCTTTACAAAAGCTTCCTTGCCAACTTTACCCCACAAAAGAGATGTACCAGAGATGCCACTGTCATGCATCAGATCCAACAAAAAGACCATGAAGACCTTTGGGCCTTCTTTGAATGATTCAAGAGAGAAGGTCTGATGTATAGTGGGGCAATTGAGAAGATGAGGGTGTTTGCCTTCATGAACGCTATAAAGCCCAAAAAGCTTCTTAGAAGGTTCCACGAAAACAACCCTCAGACAATGGAAGAAGCCTTTGAAAAGGCAGAATCATTTCTGAAGGATGAAGAAGGTTTAGAAAAACAAGCATTAAAGAAAAGGGAACAAGGAAGCTGGAGGGAGCCACCTCCCCCATCCAAAAGGTCAAGATTTCAACCCTTCGTATATCGAAGACCTTTTCAGGTCTTTTGAAGGAAGAAGATTTGAAGATAGAAGAAAATCTCCCCGTCCTAGCCGAAATTAGGACAAGGACAAACAGATCTTCACCCTCCTCACCAAGACACCCCAAGAGATCCTCTCGACCGAGGAAGTCAAGTACAACTTTCGACCTCCCCGACCTTTGTCCAAAGCAACCAGTAAAAGAGATGAAAGTAATTTTTGTGCCTTCCACAATGACACGGGGAACCATACTAATGACTACTTGTAAGTCCCAAAACTTATCAATTGGATATCAAACACCAAACAAGTAACGGAATTACAAGCAAGATATCGAAGATTGAACGATTAATGTATTGATTCACACGTAAAACGAGCATACGATCTAAGGATCGTCTGGTACTCTTCAACGATTACAAGCACAAAATTCTTCAGAGAATCAACAACCAAAACTAGATTAGGAACCTCCTATTTATACTTGTATAGGAAGCCCTATTACATTGGGCCAAGCCCATACCCTAGTAAATACAAAACCACCTACCAAGCCCATACAATATATCAAACCTGACCCATAACAAGTAACCCAAGACAGACGTAAACCTATACTAGATTATGCCCTTACAATATCCCCCTAGGTTTGTGTCATCTTGGCGGCTTGATCTTTACTTGCGCTTCCTAGACTGCTTCTTAGATTGGTCCTTCTGCTTCCTTTTCAACTCAGGTAGTATCGGTATTCTTCTCCCAACATGTGGACCAAATAACTGTGTTTCAACTCTTGTACGTTGCCCTGACCAGAACTTGAAGTTCATGATCTGAGCCACAGCACTTGTCGAGCTTTTTGCACATACTTCATACTTAGGATCACTTTGAATCTGAGTCTTTGCTAAGAGATTGATGTCATTTTCACCAAAACACATCAAATCCCTTGTATCCAGAAATCTGTACTCAGCATTCTCGCAGACAATTACAGCTTAACCATAAATGGGATCATACATCCAGAACTTCAAATCTTTCAAGCTGTTATCAGGAAGTTCCTTTAACAATGGCACTGTCTTGGTCTATTTCGTTGCAGGCCACTTCACAATCTTGTATGGCTTCCTAGTAGCAGGATCCAAAACCTCTTCATCCTCTTCAATAGTAGACTGAGCTAATTTCATATCTCGAAAGTTAACTCGCGCCTGTTGCTGCAGCCTGTTGAAGAAATTCCATCCAATTTTGAAGTTTGGATTCTTTGTTTGATCATGAAAACCTGCATTGCTTAACTCTCTCAAATCCACTGCTGTCCATGATTCGAATGCAACAGAATTATCATAATATTTTACTTCTCCATTCTTCCTCGGCACAATGAACATTCCTTTCTCATCATTATACGCCCAGCTATGAATACCTGACCTGTTTCCTTGCTTATCCTTCTCAGTGGTGATTACATATCTATCTGGTTTATCACCAAACTGTAGATCCCTCTCAGCTCCCACGTTTCTCATAACTACCATCTTCTTTCTCGGTTTCTGATTCGCTGTACGAGGAGGATTTGCAATGTAACGATCAATGGCATCCTCGTGTTCTTTTTCTCTCTCTCTTCAGCAGTAGTTTCCTTGGGAGGATCAGCAAACTCCTTAGTAAATTTTTCCTTCAAGCTTTTGCTTCATGTCCATCACAATTGTACTAAGAGCTCCCAGATTTGTTTCAAGTTCATGAATTTTCTGATTCTTTACCACAAGCTCTTCCATTAGACTTGCAATCTGAGCATCTTTAAATATCTTATCTTCTTCAAGAGAGGTGATTCTCCACATCAGAATAATAGTTTCATTTTCCTCAAACAGGTCATCACTATCTGAACCATCAGCAGCTTGACTTAGCTGCTGCTTCAACTTCCCTAGCAGCAGCTTGAAGTAACTCAGCGACTCTAAGAGCTTCAGCATCTGAGGGACCACTACTCGAACCTTCACCAAGTTTTGGAACAGGAATATACATTGCAGCTCTTTCATTTGACATGGAATCGATGATTGTAGGGCTTAGCTCTGACGGTGTGTAATTGATTTTTGGTTGAGTAGTAGTAACAGGCACGGCTGTTTCAGTTGTTGTTCTCAGTTCAACATTTTCCTGACCCCTGATCCTAGGATCTATTTTACTTCTTTTCCTAGGAGGAAGTTCAACGGTAGGATCTTCTGGTGCACCTTCATCATCAGCAGTAGCAGTAGTAGTAACCGGTTCAATATGAAGAGGGCTCACATTAACTGGTTCTTCAACATTTTCAGTCTCTGCTGTAAGGCTTTCAGTGTTAGCCTCTGTTTCTGTTTCATCTTCATCTACGTTCTCACTTATCTCACAATCATTTGCCATTCTATCATTAGCAACGTCTTCTTCACTTTCAATCCCAGTTAGATCCACATTCTCAACTGGTTCGTTCGTTCCAGCAGGAGCTTCTATTATTTCAACATCATGTTCATCAGCTACTACAGCATTCATCTGGGCTGGCACTTCTTCATGAATCTCAGCAAACACCCCAAACTTCTCTAGTTCCTTCTTGTTTTGATGCTTCACTTCAACATTCTCCCTCGACTTCTGATTTAGCATACAAAATACCATATGATTCATTAACTTAACATCATAAGTCTTCACTATGACTCGCAGCTTTGGATACTTAGTTTCTAGAATCAGTTGAAGGAATCTGGGAAACTTGTACCAATATTTATCATTTATAGTCTTCATATTCGCTAGCATAACGTCAAACACACTCTTTAAGTAGTTTTACTTCCACCCCTCGACCAATGACACCATCCCTGATGTTTGTCTCAATGTCAACTTATCAATACCGCTTTTGTTTCCACTAATACATACAAAGTAGACGTGGGCAAGAAACCTCCAGTAAGGATGCAGCAGCTTTTTCATTATCGGAGGACAAGATCCCTCGTAGCTCATCTTAGTCAGTACTTCCATAACTTTCTCCTTCGTGTACTAGACCAGATCACTAGCATCATCTCCAAGTAACAACACTTCACGAATATCCTGCTCGGTAACTGAGACCTCTTTATTTGGAACTTTAGACTTGATAATCACGTCTCCTTTCTTGGCTGAAGCATTATCCCAGAAATCTTTTATCCAGTCTTCACGTATGACAGGATTCTCCCAAATCGAGTGAGCCAATCTGCATGTATTCAAGCCAACAATCATGGACTTCTACGTCTCGAACCCCTTTGGAGGATCCGATAGATAGCATGCCAGGTTCTTTGCTTTTTTCCTAAGTCGGTACATGTGGAACTGATGCTTTCTTTCTAGTTTCTGCACCAAACGAATCAAGTTAGAAGTGACAAATATACAATGAAACACGAGATTCCTGAGTTTGACCGTAAACTTGGTCAAACTAAGTTAAGTATTTTAAAATAATTTCAAAATTTTAAAAACAATTTTTGTTTAATGCCATTCTGTTTAAAAATGTTGAAATTATAATGAAACACTTTAAGATCCAACAGACTTCAATACGGCCCAAAACAACTGGATCAGGCCCAATATTTAAGGATTGTGCGATCCAGACAGGGAGAGTGTGAGTGGCCTTTAAGTGTGCGAGGGGTATTTTCGTAATTTAACATATAATTTTGAGGATAGTATTGTAATATCCCCGGTCGCACACTTTGTGCGATCAACAAAAGTCAACCACACACTTCTCTGGTCAACGGAAGTCAACAAGATTAATCGCACACTTCCTGTTTACTCAAATGGCATCTTTGACTCGCACACTAGTAATATCCCAGTGTGCGAAGGGCATTCGGGTCATTTCACTCAGTGTACGAAGGGCATAATTGTCCATCTGCATAAACTATGACATCTCGCAGACTCTTTAGGGACATTTTAGTAATTCAGCCTAAGTGTGCGAGGACATAATCGTCCAAACCAGTTATGCGATTTCACCAGACGGGGCGTGCAATCCACTCACCGTCTCTGGTCATCTTCTCCGGCAAGAACCTGTAACTTCCGACGATAATCTAGGGTTCCGAATCAATGTTTTCTAATCAAGTTTTAAGAACCTTATAATCTGGAAACCCTAAATCTCTCACATCCTTTTATTTTATCAAATCCTATCACCAAACATCATCAATCTGTGATTCAAATCCTAAACATCTTCTAAGATCCACAATCAAAACAAATACCCCACTTCTCACGTTTCTGCATATGCATCCAGATTCAATGTAAATAGTAAATATATACTAACCTTTTGACTTTGCCTTCGGATTCGACATATCAATTGAGAAGTTTAGAATTCTTGAGCTTATTTTTATGTTGAAGGAGAAGACGATTACTGAGTGTGCGATATAGAGGTTTTTGTGACTTTTGAGAGAGAAGATGTTTGATAGTGATTGTAAAGATTTCAAAATCCGTCGCACAATTTCTTATATACCCAAACCTCACCTTTTTCAACCAAGGGGGCCTACCAAGTGTGCGGTGGGCCCAACAGCCTTTTAACACACACATGTGAGATTTTGTGGGGCCCAACAAGTTTACGGTGGGCCCAGCTCGAATCCTGAGATCATTTCTTATAAAATTTCATGCATAGGAGTTTTATAAAATTAAGATCTTTCTTGATTTTCGAACAAGGTCACGGTTTTAGAAAAATAAATATACACAATCTACCTAAAATACATATCAAGAAATATAAACAAACACTATTTACAAAAATAAATCAAACAAAATGTACAACCTTTTGCATGCACTTTACCTACGGGATCAAATCACAGAGCTTCAGGCCAGACTACATTTATCAACGCTAATTTACTCTGGTTAATCCGAGCGATTGCCAGTATATTTGTCCACCTAAACTTATCTCGCTAGGCCTTTTTCAAATGACGGTCTGCAACTAATTTATCATGTTTTCCATTTTAATTAATATGAGCACTCAATTCAATCACAATAAAATCCTGGAATTTTAATCCGAACACGCTATCATACGCATAGTTTCCCTACCAAATATTTCACAAGCCTGTTCTAGGATTCTAAAACCTTGACTGGGACTGGATTGAGAAGAGAACATAATAGTTCAGCAGCAGAGATGGATATAATATATAGATCAAATGAGGTTTTCTCAGTTTAATATAGGTTTTTCGGATTTCTTTTGGGCACTAGAGGGCCTCTTACGGGTGTATTTGATCTATAGGGCGACAACGTACAGCTAGGTCTTTGCTCATGCAAAACAGAAGCCAACATTGCCTAGCACCTCCAGGTCTTTGCTCACACAAAACAAAGGAGATACACGAGTTGGTCAGAAAAGATTTCAAAACTAGAACGAAATTGTGTATATCAGGACGTCACACACTCATTCAAATAGCCATGTCCTAATTCCAAGTGATGTTCTTTTCTGAGGTCATAGAATAATATTAGTGTTCTACGCGGACCCAGTCAAAGAGTCTAGCCATCAGGATAAAGCCTACCAACATATCGCTGTAGAGTCAGACCATTTCAATATTGGGCTTACATGAGTTAGCCTTAATCTACATAGTGAAATTATTTCATTTCCCGGGTTGTAGCAATGGCTTAGCAAAATTATTTTTGTATTTTTCTGATTTTTCAAATGTTTTTGTATTTTTCTGATTTTTCATATGTTTTTGTATTTTTCTGATTTTTCAAATGCTTTTGTATTTTTCTGAGAGACTACATCCCCCTATATTTTTGCTTGAAATTGAAAATAAATATAATAAACTAAAAATAATTTTAAGAAACAAATTTACTGAAACAAAGAAAAATATTTTTGTGTGACCAAGTTCAATCCTCGAAGTCGACCATTTTTAGAAGTTCAAGAAGAGCAAGAAAACGTGTTTTATCAACCGGTTTTGTAAAAATATCTGCCACAATGTCGTCAGTATGAATTTGATTCATAGTAATAAGTCCCTGGTTGAAAGAATCACGTATGAAATGAATTTTTATGGCAATGTGCTTGGTTTTTGAAAAATATACCAGATTTTTCACTATTTGGATAGCTGAATCATTGTCACAGTAAATGGGAGTTTGGGAAAAGTTCAAACCATAATCCACCAGCTGGTGTTGAATCCAAATAACCTGAGAGCAGCAGGCTGAAGCGGCTACATATTCGGCTTCTGCAGTTAACAGTGAGACTGTCTGCTGCTTCTTGCATTGCCAGGAGATGAGCCGATCCCCCAGAAACTGGCATCCAGCTGATGTGGACTTCATGTCCCTACCTGTACCTCCAAAATTGTTGTCAGATAAACCACACAAGTCAAATGGAGATTCTCTTCGATACAAAAGTCCAAGCCGAGGCCTGCCCTTGAGATATCGAAAGACTCTCTGAACAGCATTTAGATGAGAAAGTTTAGGAGCAGCCTGATAACGTGCACACTGATACACAGCAAATATGATGTCTGGTCTACTGGCTGTCAAGTACATCAATGAGCCAATCATCGACATGTACAGTGTCTCATCAACAGCTTCCCCTTCCAGATCTTCAGTCAGCACTGGTCTTTCTGCCATAGGAGTATTTGCAGGCTTCGCATCCTGAAGTTTGAACTTTGCAATGATGTTGTCAACGTATTTTCCTTGATGAATCAGAATTCCCTTGGAATCTTGACGAACTTATAAACCCAAAAAGAAATTCAGCTCCCCCAATGCACTCATTTCAAATTGCTTCTTCATCACTTCCTCGAACTCCTTGCACAACGCTTCACTAGTGGATCCAAAGATGATGTCGTCCACATAGATCTGCACTAAGATTTGATCCTCACCCACCTTTCGAATAAATAGTGTATGATCAATTATTCCATGAGTGTATCCGTGTGCGAGCAGATGCTCCGTCAGTGTAGCATACCATGCACGAGGGGCTTGGTGCAACCCATACAAGGCTTTGTCGAGCTTATAAGCATAACGAGGACACTGTTTATTAACGAAACCGGGCGGCTACGACATATATATCTCTTCTTTCACTTTGCCGTAGAGAAACGCCGTTTTGACATCCATCTGATAGACGTTGAACCCCATGAAAGATGCATACGCCAGAAAGATCCCTATTGCTTCCAATCTAGCCACAGGAGCATACACTTCATCATAGTCGAGTCCTTCAATCTGTCTGAACCCTTGAACAACCACTCTTGCTTTATTTCAAACAATCACTCCGCTATGGTCTCGCTTGTTTCGATGGACCCATCGAGTTCCGAGTGATTTCTTTCCTACAGGAAAACGAACCAACTTCAATACTTTCAGTTTTTCGAACTGGTTCAACTCATTCCGCATCGCGTCTTCCCAACTAGGTTCTTGAAGAGCCATATCAATTGTCTTTGGCTCTATCTATGAGATGAAACATGAAAACAGGCAATTGTCGATCTCTCCTGTCTGACTTCTGGTCAACACTCCAGCTCCTACAGGTCCAATCACATTTTTAATGGGATGATCACGTTGGACACTTGCAGGAATGGCGATTTCTGGAGCAGTTCCAGTCGGTAGCAAATTAGTCAAGTTTTCAACTGCTACTGATTCAGTTTGATCAATAAGTGGTTCCTCCTCCGATCCATCAGCAACAAACTCGTCAGGAATGGGACTATCGAACATGTCATTTTAATCGTTAGGCGTGTCCTCATCATCAGACGAATCCAACCCTTCCCCTCCTTCATTGTGAATGTCGGTGTAATCAGGAACTTCTTGAATCTCAGGTGCAGATGTTGAAGAAGAGGCTGCAGGTGTGTAATCCCCCACAGCTGTAGAATCCCCCTCAAATTCAACATCCCCCTCTTCTTCAGCATTGTATGTAACAGTTGAGGGTCGAGAAACAACATTCGAAGGACTAGAGGTACCTACATGAACAACAGGAGGATCATCAAGAATATCAAATGATTTAAAAAGATAAGCACAGTTATAGAGAGTGAATGGCCCGTTTCCAGCATCAGTCTAATTTTCTTCGAGCCACTATACATCGAAAGACTTAACAACCTGTCTAGTCTTCTTGTTGTACACTTTATATGCAGTTTTGTTTTCATGTGTGGCTTTTCCAGCATATCCAATGAAATAACATTCATCTCCCCTAGCATCAAACTTTGGTATAGCTTCCAGCTGCAGAAGGGTACATGGGCAACCGAAAGCTCTAAAGTACCCGATGTAGGGTTTCTCGCCAAACATCACTTCGTGAGGCGTCTTCATGCGTGCTTTGTTTATAATAAATTCTTTTGAACATGGCACGCAGTATTAATGGCCTCATCCCAGAAGAAAACTGTGAGCTTGGAATCACATAGCATCGTGCGAGCCGCTTCAATTAGGGTTCGATTCCTTCTCTCGGCAACCCCATTTCACTAAGGAGTCCTAGCAGCGCTGTATTGTCTAGCAATTCCCCTTTTAGCACAAAATAAATTCAATTCAGCTTTCTTGAATTCGGTTCTATTGTCGCTTTGAATTCCTTTCACTTTCTTGCCAGTCTGGTTTTCCATGAAGATTATAAATCTTTTGATCAGTTCTGTAGTCTCCCGCTTGTTAACTAAGAAGAAAACCCAAGAATAATGTGAGCAATCATCAGTAATAACTAAATAGTAAGACTTTCTTGATAGACTGAGCATATTCACAGGACCAAAAAGATCCATGTGAAGAAGCTGCATCACACTGTTAATTGTGTTGACAATTTTTGGGAAAGTGAGGTTTTTGATGTTGTTTACCCTTAGCACAGGAAACACATTTTTCAAAAGTAATAAAATCTTTCACCAGTAGACCCCTTACTAACCCCAATTTTGCAAGACGGTTCAGATTTTTTACGTTTGAATGCCCTAAACAACGATGCCACAGCATAGCATTATGTTCAAAGATTTTAGTAAACAAACAGGCAACGCTTTCAGTGGGTGGTTTATTCATGTCGATGACATAAGCATTGCCCTTTCGGTCAGACTTCACTAATATCCATTCATCAGGAAAACCATTCCTGGTTTCAGAACCAGGCAGTGTGTGTTAGTGAAGTGAGTTGAGTAACCGTTGTCGCATATTTGAGTGACACTCAGCAGGCTATGCTTCAACTCAGGAACGTAGTTGACTTCTTTGAAACAGAGATCACCATTTTTTACTGTGCCTCGCTGCGTGATCTTTCCCTTTTCTCCTCCTGTGAAAGCAACATATCCACCATTGAAATCTTCAAGATCAGTTAGTTGGGATAAGTCACCAGTCATATGCCTGGAACAGCCACTGTCAATAACCACAGAGTCGAATGACAACCCTCCATAGTCGTTCCTGCACAATATGCGGTATTAACTAGATTTTGGTACCCAAGCCATAGTAGCAGTAGGCACTCCCTGTTCATTAACATATGTGACTTGTATCCAAATCAGATTTTCTTTAGAGCAGATAGGTCTATTATTGATGCACGATGATTTGGGAGAGACATCTGGAACATGACTCTTTGGTTTCCAAACTTGCTTAGGTCTTTCCAATTTCTTGGATACCTTGGGCAAAACAGGTTTAGAGTTTGGAATGTGACTTTTGTTTTTTAGTTTCATTTGTTTAGCTTTGTTCCAGTCTTCATCAGAAGGCTTCACCTTAGAATTCAGCTTCTTAACAGGTTTAGAGTTTGTTGGATCTGAGTTTGATTCTGATTGTATTTTATGTTTGTGATTAAGATGAAAATGGATGAGTGTGCAGCGGAATTATGATGAAAACAAACTTTGCATACAATCAAACGAGAGTAATACTTTGATCAAACATCTTTTCACAATGAATCGAAAGATTGAATTTATTTCAATAACGATTACAATGATTGATGAATGAATGCAAACTCCCCCTCAGCCAGAGCTCAGTAGTTTGTTCGTGCAAAGAAGACGATGTAGCAAAAGAGCTAATAGAACAGTACAAAGTACTGAACTATTTATAGGCACTTGCAAACCACTGAGCATCTTTAGCTGACGTCACCAAGAAAGTGACATCTAACCTCCTAACAAACTCTAACCTCTGATCTATATAAACACTGATGTACTAACTACTGCTATTACATTTCATTATATAAAAGACACTTAAACAGCTGCTGCATCCTCCCACTGCTGTGAACCCGGCAGTGCTTGTTCGGATCAGCAGTGCTAGATTCAAGGCAGTAGATTGAATCAGCAGAGCTTTGGTCTTCCATCAGTCTTTGACATTGGGCAGTAGATGCAAGGCAGCAGTTGTAGGTCAGCACTTAGTAAGATCAGCAGATAGGAGGTCAGCAGATATGAAACCACTTTCAAGGGGAGAGATTTGTATGTAAACATCTGCTTATTCTGGATCCACTGCTCTGATCCAGTTTTGGCTTTAATTATCTGTTCCTCTGATAGGGTTCAATCCCAACAATCTCCCCCTGGAACAGATAATGCCAAAACTCTTCATTATTGTGGAAATCTTTATTGCCTCATCAACAGTTCCCTTATCTGGCCTTTAAATTGTAATTCAAAGTCTAGGGCATCTGTATCTTCATCATCCCTGCTACGTGGAAGATCAAGGAGATCCTGCAAATCTTCAAGACTCAGGCCAAGAGCTTGTTCCCTTGATATTTTCTCCACTTCTCCACCAGACCTGAGCAAAGTCAATACGCAGGTCTGTTTGTCAGTTTCCCACTTTTGTAGTTTTGAGCCTGGTGGGTTTCTTGGGAGATGTTTATTTGCAGAGGTGTTTGGTGAGGCTGGCCTATTCATCACTGGCTGAGCAGCACTTGCAGATTGTTCCAATTCAAGATCTTCTTTAATCATTACTTTCATGCCTGCTTTTACAACAGCATCTCCAGCTAATAGATCTTGAATTGTTTCAGTACTCATCTGGTTTTTGCTCCTTCTTTTGTAGATGGCAGCACCAGCTGGAGCAGTAGTTCTTTTAGCTTGCAGCTTTGGTGGTCTTTTTGAGGCCTCTGCTTTAGAGTAGTCAGGCTTTTGTGGAACTTTTGGATCTTTCTTTCTAAGCTCTTCCAACTTCTTGTAAGTAGCCCTGACCCTATCTTCTCCCCACTTTGACACAGAATTCTTCATCCCATAATCAGCTGCTATCAGCTCCTCTTTCATCCTCTTCAACATTAATGCCTTCTCAGCTTCAAATTGTTTGAATTTTTCAGGTGGAGTCTGCTTGACCTTATTTTTGATCATTTCTTGAATCCTGGCTGCTTCTTTTTCAAGCTCAGGAATGGTCCAGTTTTTGTACATGTATTTCTCCCCCTTGTATTTCTTGTAGGTCATGATACTCTCAATGTAGTCTTTTCTCAAGGACTCATCTGCCCTTTCTGAAATTTGCTGACATACATTTTTAGCAAATCGCTCCATAGCATTGACCTGTGAGAGTAGGAACTGTTAGTTTTATTGAAATTCTCTATCAGATTTCCCTCTTCTGCTTTTGATTGCAATATCCTCTGCTTGCTTGGCCTTGAGTTTCAAGTATTCTTCAATATTGTTAGGCCTGGGATATCCTGCAACTGATGGCAAACTCCTTTTAACTGGGTCGTCCTCATAGTAGAAGGATTTGATTTCTTCCCTGACTGCAATGTGTTCCAGAGGAAATGAGACACCAGCAGGAGGTAATGGCTTTAAAGTTTGAGCTGAAGAGAGAGGTATGGGTTTAGGAATTGTGACAAGTGACAGAGATTGTGAGGAGGTTGGTGGTGGTGAAGGTGAATCATCATCTGATATGTAAATCCTTCTCCTTTTTGTTTTAGAAGAGGCAGATGATGTTTTGGGTGGATCAGTGGTGGTGGATATAGTGACAGTGGTTTGTGATTGACTAACAGTTGTTGAAACAACTGGTGTTCCAACCACTGTTGTCATTACAGCAGATGTTTTAACAACTACTGTCTTCTGCTTTTTGGCAGGAGGTGATTTTGTTTTTGGTGGTAATGGTGGTAAAGCAGTGGATTTGGTGTGTGTTGAAGTGGTGTGTGTTGAAGTGGGAGCAGATGTTGAAACCACTGAAGTATCAGCAGTAGTTGATATAACAGGAGTTTCAGCAGCTGTTTGGAGGCTTTGGAAATCTGGATGGGATGGACTTAGGTTTCCTTTTTGTCTTTGGATTTTTGGAATCCTTTGATCCAGAACAACCTTGTTCATACAGTTCCATGAAATCTCTTTTCTCCTCATTCCATCTTGAAATATCCTTTGCCATTCTATCTCTTTTAACACTTGCTACTCCTTCATCAAGTGCTTCTTGAGTTGCATCAACCTTTTTACTACCATCTGGCACAGGAATTTTTCTGGTCATAGCATCCTTTTCAGGTTCAATGTAAAGACCATCATCTATTCCTTTCTTCTTCCACTCCTGAATTTTCTCCCCCTTTTTGGCATTATCTTTTGGGAGTTGATCAATGAAAAGTACTGTTGGAGGAGCAGTGCCAATGGTGTGCAGGATCTGAGTTGTGAGAGCCTTTAAATCAGCCTGAGTGTTCTTGAACCTTGACTCCATTGCATTTCTCAGCTGTTGAACATGTTTTTCATGTTGCTGATCTGCTAAGTTTGCTTGTTGATGGAGAAAAGGTTGAAACAAATTCCAGAGCTCATTTGTAGCAGGTGCCCTTTGTGGAGCAGGTGCTTGAGATGGAACAGCAGTTGATTGTACCTTTTGTACTTGTAACACCTGTTGGAGCATATCTTTGAGTTCTGCAACATAGTTATCAAGCTTTTCAATACGATCCGTCAATTTCTGGTACTTTAAACCATCACCCAAATTAATGGGATCATCTGATTTCCCACTAGCAGTGGTTTTATCAATAGTTGATGTAGGGAGTGTACTCCAAACATTAACCACTGATGCCCCTTTTTCTTGGTACTGGGGTCTTCTTCCTTCAACACTTGACAACCTTTTGATGTTGCCAGTAGGATAAATAAATCCACTGGTGGTTGGCAGAGGTGCTATAAAAGGAATTGCCTCCAAGGAAGTCTTATTAATGTAACCACTGTCCAACTGTAAACCAGTGGGTTCAACAGTTGTAGTGGCTGCTTCACTTGGACTACCACCAAGAGTTACTTGTAACTCAAGGGGTGTAACCTCCTCAGGTTGTGTTGGTGGGTTAGCAAGGATTGATACATCAGACCCAGTCAGTTGTTGAGGTATATTCTCATTGATAGGTGATTGAGAAGGACTGGTTAGTGCCTGGTTCAAATCAATTGCATCCAACAGCAGTTTAGTTGGTGGGGGAATTGTGGATGTGATGGGTGGTGTAGAAAGTGGATTTTCCCCGGGTATTGAGCTGTGGATGATAGAAACAAGTGTTTCCAGAGCATCATGATGTGGAGACCCTATTTGTACAACCTGTTCTTTTTGTGAAGAAGCAGGAGGAGTTTCGGTTATGGGTTGAGATATTTGTACCAACTGCTGTGAGGAAGAAGCAGCAGTGGTTTCTTGTGACATTTGTGTTGTCACAGGCAGGGGCTCTGGTATCTCATCCTCCAGAGTTGCCTTTTTGATGGGTTTTGGGGGGTTTTTGAGTTTTTCTTTTTGGCTTTTTGGAGATTTTAGGTGTGGGTTTCAAAGCAGTTGTGCTGTTGCTTTGATCACCTTGAGCAGTGGGCTCAGCAGCAGATACCTGAGGAGCAGTTGTAACTGCTAAACTCTGCTCAGGCACCTCTGCTTGTGTTTTGCAAGGTGCTAGCATTCTTGAAAAAGTTTCAGTTGTTAAACTGTTTATTTGAGTAGAAGCACCTTGGTTTATTACAGCTAAATCATCCTTACTGAATTTCTTTGCAAAATAGTAACTTAAAAACCTTGGAAACAGTAAGAATGATTTTGTTTCAACATTATTAACCAAATCTTTAAAAATTTCCCGAGAATAGTTAAAATTTTCTCCTTGAAGAATTGCATATCCCAGATTTTGAATCTTTAAAGGGATTTCATTGAAAGAAGTGGTTTTATTTGAAACACATAGTAGGAGGGTATGAAATAAAAACCTGGTTGCAGAAGGAAAATAACCTTTTTCTAAGGTAAGTTTCTTCATCATTGTGGCTTCATACCCTCTTTCAATGAAGTCAGTTTGCAACTCGTTTTTAGTGAAAGAAATTTTACCTTCTTGATCATCGAGTTGAAAGACCTCTGAAATGGATTGTGGCGTGATTTGGACAGCTTTACCCTTTATAGAAGAGTGTATGATGGTTGCAATGTCTCCTTGTTTTTCAAGGGTTGCATTCTTCCAAAACTCCCTTTGGGTCGCCAAATAGATTGGTGCATCGACGGTGAACAAAGTTTTGTACTTTGATTTTGCCATGGTGTCAATGATGGAATCGAAAACATTGGTGGTTCCTGGTTTTGTAAGAAGACCCAGGAGATTGTGAGATGGTTTATGTGGGATTTCTGTGGAAATTGCCTTTTGAGAGGCTGTTTTCGATGAAGATTTGGATGAGGGTTTTGAAGATGACTTCGATTTTGTCATTTTGAAGATGATGATCGAAGAAATTTGTGGAGAAATGAGATGAAAAACTGCTTTGAGAAGAGAATTTTTAGGAATTCAATTCGACAGTAAAACCCTGTTTTGGTGGTGAGTGGGGGATTTTATAGGGAAGAAAGTGAATGCTGATGTGGCAGCCGTTACAAAAGGTCTGACCAATGTGTACTGCCCACGTGACAACCCCTGGTGAAAGTGAAGGACAGTACTTTTATGAAAGTGACTGATGAAGGCAGTGGTATGAAAGCAGTGGATGATTTTCACTATCAGTGGATAGCATATCAGTGGATAAGACACTGCTTTTGAACAACAGAGTTTATCAAAGGAATGAGAGAACAGGGGTTGATTTTCAACAGTGGACAGACTTTTGAAGTAGAGCAGACTTTTGAACAATCAGTGGTTAATGGCAGACTTTTAAGGATTTTAATGAAAATTTCATTTTTTAGCTATTTTTAAGGATGGATTTTGATTTTCTGAAAACATTTTGATGCTTTTATGCATAGAAAAACAAGATTTTGCTTGTTATTCTATGTTTAGCATCCCAATTCTAGAGACCAAGCTTTCAAAAGTGGCTGTATCAAGTGCTTTTGTGAGCACATCTGCCAGCTGGTCTTTAGTTGGGACATGATGCAGAGAAATCAAACCTTTTTCATAGCAATCCCTCACAAAGTGATGTCTGATGTCGATGTGTTTGGTGGTTGAATGGGAAACTGGATTTTTGATGATATTTTCTGCTGCCTGGCTGTCCAACATGAGTGGTGTCTTTAAGGCAGTGATACCAAAATCCAGCAACTAATTTTGAAGCCACAGGAGTTGGGCTGTACAGCTTGCAGCAGCAATGTATTCAGCTTCAGCAGTGGATGTTGAAACCGCTGCTTGCTTTTTGCTTTGCCAAGAAACCAAGCAATCACCTAGAAACTGGCACCCTCCTGATGTGGACTTCCTTGTGGTGTTACATCCAGCAAAGTCACTGTCTGAAAAGCCTGAAAGCTTGATATTCCCATTAGCTGGATACCAGATACCAAGTGTGGGAGCACCTGTTATGTATCTGAAGATCCTTTTTACAGCAATGAGATTTGATTTTCTGGGAGCTGATTGACTTCTTGCACAGACACATGTTGCAAACATGATGTCTGGTCTAGATGCAGTTAGGTACAATAAAGACCCAATCATGCTTCTATAAAGTGTTTGGTCAATCAGCTCATCTTTTTCATCAGACATGACCAGCTTATTTGTTGCCATGGGTGTGCTGCATGGTTTACAATCATTCATATCAAATTTGGTCAAAAGTTCTTTAGCATATTTGCTTTGATGAATGAAAGTTCCATTTTGCATTTGCTGAACTTGGAGACCAAGAAAGCATTGCAGCTCACCCATTGCACTCATTTCAAACTCAGCTGTCATGAGTTCTCTAAACTCTTCACACATTGAGTTACATGTGCTTCCAAAAATAATGTCATCCACATAAATCTGGACAATCATTAAATCCTTCCCTCTCCATTTTAAAAACAGTGTTTTATCAATGGTACCTCTTTTGAAACCATTTGAGAGCAGGAAGTTGGAAAGAGTTTCATACCAGGCCCTTGGTGCTTGTTTCAAGCCATACAAGGGTTTGTTTAGCCTGTAGACATGATCTGGATAAAATGGATCCTCAAAACCTGGAGGTTGACAAACATACACCTCTTCTTGAATTGTACCATAGAGGAAAGCACTTTTGATATCCATTTGAAACACCTTCATATTGTGGTTGACAGCAAAGGCCAGGAACAGTCTAATGGCTTCCAATCTTGCAACAGGGGCAAATGTTTCATCATAATCAATCCCCTCTTCCTGTCTGTAACCTTGAACCACAATCCTGGCTTTATTCTTGACAACAATACCCCTTTCATCAGTTTTGTTCTTGAAGACCCACTTTGTGCCAATGGGACTAACCTCTTCTGGCAGTGGTACAAGCTCCCATACTTGTTGTCTTTTAAACTGTTGGAGCTCCTCTTGCATGGCTTCTACCCAGCTATTGTCTTTTAGTGCCTCTTGGTACTTGACTGGCTGATGTAGTGATAGAAAACCAGCAAAAAGACAAATGTTTTGGGTTTGGCTTCTTGTGAGCACCCCTTCATTTATGTTACCAATGATTTGATCAGGTGGATGAGATCTCAAGAAGATTAAATCTCCTTGGTATGGTATGATGGCATTTGTTGGTGAAGGCTGTAAATGTGTATCATCTGAGCTAACCACTGCTGGGGACTTTGATGATCCAGAAGTGGCTTCAAAAGGTGATGGAATAGGAGGTAATGAAGTGGACATCTGCTGACTTTTATCCGCTGTTTAAGGACTTTTGTCAGCAGTGTTTGAAGATGTGGAAGCAGTGGTGGATGGGCTACTTTGGTCAGCAACTGTTGAGGTAGCAGTGGTTGAGCTTTGACAACTGTTTTGAACAGCTGGTGCTTTTCCCTTTGTGGCAGACCTTTGAGGGATGATGATTTCATACCCATAGTCTGGTGTTGTATCCTCTGATGGACCTGCACTGTTAGTCTTGACAGCAGTATTTTCAAAAGTAAATTTTTCAAGATCAAACAAATCTGCAGGGTTTGCTGGGATTTTCATTGATGAAAGTTCATTGAACTTAACATTCAAGGTCTCCTCCACTTCCTTGGTCCGTGTATTGAACACTTTGTAGGCCTTGGCAGTGGTTGAGTATCCCAGATGATAACCACAATCAATTTTGGCTGCAAATTTTGAAATGGAATCTTTTAAGTTCAAAATAAAGCATGGGCAGCCAAACACCTTGAAATATGAGATCAGTGGTTTGATTTTATACAGAATTTCATAAGCAGTCTTTTTGTGCCTGGGGTTTATTAAAACTCTGTTCTGGACATAGCAAGCAGTGTTTACTGCCTCTGCCTAGAAAGTTAATGGCAAACCTGAATCTGCAAGCATGGTTCTGGCAGCCTCAATCAAAGTTCTATTCTTCCTTTCCACTACCCCATTCTGTTCTGGTGTTCTGGGGATGCTGTACTGCCTTACAATCCCTTTCTTCACACAGAAGGCATCCAACTCCTTATTTTTGAATTCTGTGCCATTGTCACTCCTGAAGCTTTTTACTAGAAGGTCAAATTGCTTTTCAACCTGTGTCACAAAGTCTTGCAAAATGCCTGCAGTCTCATCTTTTGAGTGTAAAAAGAAAGTCCATGTAAACCTAGAAAAGTCATCAACAATAACCAAACAATATCTTTTCTTTTTGAGGCTCATGACTTGAACTGGGCCAAACAAATCCATGTGTAGCATCTGCAAACACTGGGTTGTTTTGGACTCTTCAATGGACTTGTAAGAACTTTTATGCTGTTTTTCTTTTAAACAGGAAATGCAATGTTCAGGACATGAAAACAATTTTTGTGGTAGGCCTCTCACCAAACCATTTTTTGAAATTTCTGTGATTGTCTTAAGATTTGTGTGCCCCAGCCTTCTGTGCCAAAGTTCTGTCTCTTTGTTAGAGGCAGCTGAGAACAGACAGGCATCAGCTCTGGGACACTCTTTTGACATGTCAACAACATAAACATTGCCACTTCTTTGAGCAACAAGTTTAGTTTGACCAGTTTTGATTATTGCTTCAATCTTTTTGACCATTTCTGGTCCAACAATCCTACAACAATCTTTTGTGAAGAATGACCCAAACCCTTTGTCACTCATTTGTGATACACTCAGAAGGTTGAATTTTAGATTGTCTATTAGATTGACATTTTCAAATTTTACATTTCCAGACTGCACTGTACCAGACCATAGAACCTTCCCTTTACTATTATTCCCAAAGGATATATCACCCCCTCCATGGATTTTAAAGTCTTTGAGGAGGGCTTTACATCCTGTCATGTGCCTGGAGCGTCCACTATCTACATACCAAAGACTATCAAAGCATGCAGAAGCTCCCTGCACATGAAGTAAAAGGATTAGTTCATTAAGGTCTCCAAAGCCAGCAGGGCTTTGGATGGGGTCTCAACAGTGTCTGGGATGGATGCAGGATGATGGACAGTGGTTAGGTCAGGGGTTTGGACTGTTTTAGGACAGTGTTTCTCTAACCACTGTTGTGGGTCTTGACCAATCATCTGCTGGTAACCAAAAGGATGCCTATTCACTTTAGGTTTAGAGGGCCTTTTGTAGGCTTCATAAACGTGTGGAATCCTTTGGTAAGACTGTTTTTCCTTGCCTTTTCTGAATTGATTGGCAGGGGGTGCATCAGTAACCTGAACATCTCTTTTGACAGATGTTTGGTTCAGCTGTTTTGTGACAGCTGTTTGAACTGGCACAAACAGTGGTTGTTTCTTGGTGAATTTGACAGATGTTGATGGTGATGATGAACTCAAGGATGTTTTAGCCATGTACTCATTCTTTTTCACATCAAAGTTTTTGAGATACACACATGCTTGAGTTTTGTGGTTAGTTTTACCACAAACAATGCAACTTTCAGCTGAAACAATGACACTTGTTCTGTTTAAATCATAAGCTTTTAAGTGGAAACAATCTTTTGTTAGATGATTCCTTTTTTCACAGAATTCACAAAACAAGTTATCAATTTTTTCTTTCTTCTTTCTCTTTTCAGACTCCTTTGCAGCAGAGGTTTTAACCACTGCTGGGATGTCCTTGAGAGGTATGACTTTAGCTTTTGGAGCTTTAACACCATCAGTTGATGTAAAGTCCATTGGCTTGAAATTTTCAAGAATATCACACTCCTCAGACCATTTTGGTTTAAATTGATAATCTTCAAGCTCCTCAAAAGTAGAGGATCCCATTGGTCTATCAAGTGTGATTTTGTTACCAAGTTTGTCAGTGATTTTCACTTCTTGGCCATTCTTGTTTGTTGGTATGAACTCAGTGGTTACATCAGTGGTTTGAACAGATTTTCCAAAAACAATGTTTTCATCATCATGTTTTCTATAACCAACCCCAAATTTCACATTGCTTTTTATCTGTTTTTCAAGCATAACCTCATACCCTTTGCATGATTCCACCCATCTCTCACATGTGATCTGGGTGGACTCTAACTCCTTTTTGCAAACTTGGTATTTTTCTACCATAGTTTGGAGTTGAGTTTTGGTTATGCTTTGCTCTTCTTTCATGCTGCTAATCTCTTTCTCTTTTTCAGCCAATTTGTTTTTAAGTTCTTTTAAAGATCTTTCAAATTTGACTTCATCAGTTAAGATTTTATCCCGAAGGTTTTCATTCACCTCTTTGATGTTAGCAAAAGCAATAATGCAATTGTCAGAACATAGTTTTTCTAAAACTTGAGGAGATACCTTGGCAGCAGCCATCATTGCACAATCACATTGATGATCCTCTTCATCATCAGCTCTCACCTTCTTTTCACCAGCCTTTTCTTCCTTCTTTTCTTCTTTGTCCTCTTCGGACCATGGGTCTGTCAGTGGTTCAATCAGGGTATCTGAACTTTCTCCCAACAGTAGTTCACCAGCCACAACAGTAACCACTGCTTCAGTCACCTCATCCACTGTTTCAATACTCAGCTGTTCCTCCTCAGTTTCAACCCCCTCCTGTATTAACTCTAATGCCATCAAACAAAACTCATTATGAGAAGAATCATTAGAAGCATAGAGAGCAAAATTTTCATCACTAAGGTCTTCAGGCATACTGCTCCAGTCAATAAACCCTTGAGTGAAAAAACTTTGTTGATCTGGTTGTACTGCTGCTGGAGCAGTGGTTTGAGGTGCAACAGGTTGCACTTGTACCTGTGGAGCAGGGGTTTGAACATATTGGATCTGTGGAACAGTAGTTTGGACATAGTGCACTGGCACAGGGGCAGCAGCATAGTGAGCAGTGTTCACTTGAGCTGCTGGGGCATACTGGGCATAGTGCACAGTGCTTTGGTTTTGGTTTTGAGGTCTAGGATTTGAGCTAGGATGAGTAATTATGGGACCAGTAGCTTGACTCCTACATTCCCTAGCGAAATGTCCCAACCTATTACACTTGTAGCACTTGATTTTCGATTTATCCAACCCAACCCTTAGATTCCCATGCAAACCTGGGAATTTTCGCCCTGTTCTTTTGTAAAATTTGCTAGTTCTAACACTTAGCAAAGCCAGTTGGTGCAGGATGTCCATTTCCTCTAAGTCAGTGGGATCAAAATGTTGCAAATCATTGAGTTCAAAGCATAAATTGTCTGACATCTGGTTTTCGTTTGCAGTGAATGCATAACTAGCAGAGTGAGGATTAGGGTTGTTAAAATTTGCACCAGCAGTTATGTCAATGAAGTGATCATAACCCTGATCCTTACCACTGCTCCCAGATTCTTCTTGACCCAGAAGAGCAGTGTTACCGAAAGTGTAATCATCAGTAACTTTTCCTGATTCTTGCAACCTCCTTTTCTGGTTCAACTCCCTTTCATAGGTCAGGAGTCGACCATGGAGTTGAGTCAAGGTTAGATCCTTGAATTCAGGTGAGTTTCGGGTGACAAAAGCTATGGTGTCCCATTTTTCTGGCAGTGATCTGAGGAACCTGCTATTTTGAGTTGAGTTTGTAAAAGTGGTGTTAACAAGCCTCAGTTCACTGATGAGACAGCTGAAACGCTCAAATTGTTGCGTTAGTGATTCACCTTTAACGTAACAAAATGTTTCATACTGTTGGTTCAGGATTTCCCTATTGTTTTCTATGACTTCTTCGGTTCCCCCAAACTGTTCCTTAAGTGCGTCCCATAACTCTTTGGCACTGTTACAGTGTAACAGTCCAGCATATATCTCATTGGGCAGCGCTGATGCTATGATGCTAAAAGCTTTAGCATCTAGTTCGATCTTTTGAAAGTCGGTTTCGGTATAATTTTCAACTGGTTTTGGAACGAACTTTTTAGCATCTTCAGCGCTTGGCACTGAAGGAACATGGGGACCAAAGGTGACAGACCTCCAACAACCTGTGCTTTGTTGAGCAAGGATGTGACCCATCCTTCTCTGCCAGATGTTGTACTCATTTCTTTTTAGCATAGGTGGTTTAAAAAGCGAGCCGATGTTGTTTTTATCATCCTGAGATTGTGACGTCATTCTTGTTGTTTTACAGACACTGAGAAATCAACTTTAATGGTGATTAATCCTTGCTCTGTTTTTCAACGGACGAACAAACGATCAGTATCAACTGTTGTGAGCCGAACTATTTACGTCAAAATGATTGTTAAATCAAATTTGACTGTCCAAGCTCTGATACCAATTGTTGGATCTGAGTTTGATTCTGATTGTATTTTATGTTTATGATTAAGATGAAAATGGATGAGTGTGCAGCGGAATTATGTTGAAAACAAACTTTGCATACAATCAAACGAGAGTAATACTTTAATCAAACATCTTTTCACAATGAATCGAAAGATTGAATTTATTTCAATAACGATTACAATGATTGATGAATGAATGCAAACTCCCCCTCAGCCAGAGCTCAGTAGTTTGTTCGTGCAAAGAAGACGATGTAGCAAAAGAGCTAATAGAACAGTACAAAGTACTGAACTATTTATAGGCACTTGCAAACCACTGAGCATCTTTAGCTGACGTCACCAAGAAAGTGACATCTAACCTCCTAACAAACTCTAACCTCTGATCTATACAAACACTGATGTACTAACTACTGCTATTACATTTCATTATATAAAAGACACTTAAACAGCTGCTGCATCCTCCCACTGCTGTGAACCCGACAGTGCTTGTCCGGATCAGCAGTGCTAGATTCAAGGAAGTAGATTGAATCAGCAGAGCTTTGGTCTTCCATCAGTCTTTGACATTGGGCAGTAGATGCAAGGCAGCAGTTGTAGGTCAGCACTTAGTAAGATCAGCAGATAGGAGGTCAGCAGATATGAAACCACTTTCAAGGGGAGAGATTTGTATGTAAACATCTGCTTATTCTGGATCCACTGCTCTGATCCAGTTTTGGCTTTAATTATCTGTTCCTCTGATAGGGTTCAATCCCAACAATCTCCCCCTGGAACAGATAATGCCAAAACTCTTCATTATTGTGGAAATCTTTATTGCCTCATCAACAGTTCCCTTATCTGGCCTTTAAATTGTAATTCAAAGTCTAGGGCATCTGTATCTTCATCATCCCTGCTACGTGGAAGATCAAGGAGATCCTGCAAATCTTCAAGACTCAGGCCAAGAGCTTGTTCCCTTGATATTTTCTCCACTTCTCCACCAGACCTGAGCAAAGTCAATACGCAGGTCTGTTTGTCAGTTTCCCACTTTTGTAGTTTTGAGCCTGGTGGGTTTCTTGGGAGATGTTTATTTGCAGAGGTGTTTGGTGAGGCTGGCCTATTCATCACTGGCTGAGCAGCACTTGCAGATTGTTCCAATTCAAGATCTTCTTTAATCATTACTTTCATGCCTGCTTTTACAACATCATCTCCAGCTAATAGATCTTGAATTGTTTCAGTACTCATCTGGTTTTTGCTCCTTCTTTTGTAGATGGCAGCACCAGCTGGAGCAGTAGTTCTTTTAGCTTGCAGCTTTGGTGGTCTTTTTGAGGCCTCTGCTTTAGAGTAGTCAGGCTTTTGTGGAACTTTTGGATCTTTCTACTGAATTAACTGACTCTGAATTTTCACAGTCAGCCTTTTCTGAGGAATCACATGTCGAATCAGATGAAACAGGTGATTCAGTAATTTTGTCAGACTCGATCTCAGTTTGAGGTGAATCAGCTTCCTTAGGTAATTCATCGTTGGACTAGACTGATTCAACCATTTTTGATTTCTCACAACTAGTTGTCTCAAAGGAGTCACAAGTTGAATCACATGGAGAAGCTGATTCACTCTGTTTGCCATTTCCAAACCCTTTCATAAACTCAGCCAACCCTTACATCATGGCAAACTCAACATTGTTCAATTTTACTTCAGACTCGTTCTTGAAGTTGTTCTTCAGGTGAATTTTGAGAAAAACATGATTCTGTATTTTCCAATACTTGAAAGTGTTTATCAATATTTACGTTATTCTCAAAATTTAGTGTTTCAGTTTGGTTTGAAACATTTTCAGATTTAATGAACTTTTTCTGATAGGTCTGTTTCTCTAAAATGATTTCAGTTTTATCAGGCCTTGTGATTTTTATTTTTCTAGACTTTGCAGGTTCGACCTTCTTATCCCCTGGTTTCCCATATTCCATTTTGGGCAGATTATCTATCTCCTCTTCAGTCATGGGAAATGAGGTGTAATTGTGATTGTATGGTGGAGGTATGCATTCAAATCCCAATCCTTTGTTCCTCACTTCCTTTTTGTTATATTTCAACTGTTGATTAAGCATTTTTTCAACTTTCTCACTAGACACGTCAAATTTTTTGAAATTAAACTCTGTGTTTTCAAAAGTTGTTTTTAAATTTTTGAGTTCAACAATTAGTTTTTCAGATAACTCTTTGAAGTGGAGATATCTACATTGTGCTTGACTCGGATCTTCATGTAACTGTAGGATATCACGCTTCGGCGCCTCCACCATAACCTTATATCCAGCTATTTTCTTTTTAATCTTATATTCATCAGATCTGGACATTCTAAGTTGCATGACGAGCGAGTCTGCCTGCTCCTTGTACCCACTAAGTTTTTCTCTACATGCAGGAGTACAACGAATATTATCTACACATACCTCAGCTTCAGAAGGAGTGTAGTCGTTCATCTGAGCCATGAGGGCTTGATAGACCGTCTCCTCAATGATTTTAGTGGCTGATTCAATGTCTTCATTCACTTGTGCCACAAGAGCTTGATTTGATTGATACAGGGTGTCTGGAGTAATCTGCAGATCATTCATCTGTTGTGTCCAATCGAAGCCCCCTCCTTCCTGGACTACCAAAGCATTTCCAGGGTTTGCAACAGATTCTGAAGAGCTTGTATGGTTCCTAGTTGCTGTGTTTGAGGGTGAACCTTGAATAGGACGAGAAATAGTGAGGCTTGAGGTAGACACAACATTTGGAGCTCGCCTTGCAGCTGAACTGACAGCAACAGTAACATTTGGGCCAGATCTCTCCTTTCGTGGTTGTTTGCATTCACGAGCAAAGTGCCCAGGTTCGTGATAGTTGTAGCACCTGAGCTTTGACTTGTTCCAACGAAGTTTGTGATCAGCTAATTCCCATTTGTTTCTACCAGTTCTCTTGACAAAATTTTTAGCCTGAAACACCGCCATGGCCATTTGCTAAGTGATGTCCATTTCTTCGATATCATCAGGGTGAACTTCATGTAGCTCACTTGATGCAATGTGATTTGCAGCTTCCCAGTGATGAAGGCATGATAACAGTTCATGATCCCTGACATGAAAAGCATGTGCTCCTCAAACTCCTTAGAGACAGTAATAGGAGGAGACCAGTTGGATGTTGAGAATGCAGTAGACGTAGCAGGGTGAGCTTGAGCAGATGCAGGTGCAGGTGCAGATTGAGATGCAGGTTGAGCTGGGTTCACTTGTTGAACTGGAGCAGGAAAGTAACCAGACTGGCCAATGTAGGTACCAAGATTTGAGGGAAGCAGAACGGTAGAAGGTGCATTTGTAGGGTTCGTCACTGAAGAAGGAAACATTTGAAAACAGCCAGCTCCTTGTTGAGAGATCAGTGCAGTGTTTATCAACACAACTGCGTTGTTGTAGCTTACAGTGTGGTTGTAGAGTCTTTGCTTATCATCCATTTCATAGGATTTAAACAGTTATATCAACTCCACAAGACTCATTCTTGTCAGATCTTTGGTTCTCTTAATAAGGGTGACGTTTGTATCCCAACTTCTTGGAAGAGCATTGAGCAATTTCTTGTTGATGACAGAGTTTTGCAGCGGAATGTCATGAGTTTTCATCTCACTGATCAAGGAGATGAACCTTTGAATTTGGTTCTCTAGAGTTTCTCCAGGATAGTGTTGAACAGGTTGAATTTTTGAGTGAGCATCTCACGTTTGCTTTCCTTCATTTCCTCATTGCCTTCATACATCGCTAAGAGTGAATTCCATAATTCTTTGGCAGAAACAGCATCCCGAACCCCAACATCGATTCTGGTGCTAACACAGAGTGCAGCATTGCGAGCGCTTTGTCATCCACATCAACCTTTTCACGATCTGCTTCAGTGTATTGTGACACAGGTTTAGGTGCAGTAGTTCCTTGAGCATCATCCACCACATAGGTGATCACAGTTGGCCCATTGTAGATAGACCTCCAAGCTTTTGGATCCTTGTTCCTCATATACTGGATAAATCTGAACTTCCATTCTGAAAATGATCCCCCCAATATCAGCCTGGGGATTATGTTGTTAGTTCCAATTATGTTATCGAGTTCCTGATTAAGAGCATCCTTTTCACTCAGTGCCAATTGGTTAGTTTGATCCATTTCTGAAAAGCAATTAAACATATAAGTAACAAATTATTAAGATTAAATCAATTTATTGATGACCTTTATATTTGTTACAAATAGGTTCAAATTTTAATCAATACAGTCCAGATAGTCCAAATATATGTCGCACAGTTCAACGATCAACACAAGTCTCACAGTTAAGGGTTTTAAGTAAAAACCGTTCGGTCGCATAGTTTAACAGTCTAAACTGAAAGTCGCACAGTCCAAATAGTCACACACTATGATCAGAGGTCCAATTCACTTGGGTCGCACACTCCAAGAGATTCAGTATGGTCGCATAGTTCACCCTTGAAACCGTACAGTCCAGAATAAATCGCACAGTTCAAATATTTTGAACTCGCTCACTTAAAGAGATTCAGACTGGTCACACACTTCAACTTGAAATCGCACACTGTCAAAAAGGTTCAACAATATGCACAGTTCAAACCTTGATTCGCACACTTTTAGTGGTTCACTTCACTCGCACAGTCCACAGTTCAATTCAGTCGTACATTCCAAATCCAACAGATGACCGCATACCTAGATACACGTCGCACACTTGATTTGGACCGCACAGTTGATTAAAGTTTGGGCCTGATTCCTTAAAAGCCCAAAACAGGTTTCCATAACTTTTATGATGTCGCACACTTGAACCGCACAGTTGTTTTTATGGAAATATGATCACAAAATTTGTCAACTAAGATCCGAAAAATCTAGAGACTTGATCTTCAATTTTGTTTAAAGATTATCTGCAACGACTTTCCAAAATACCTGCAAACACAACCAATCTTGCACACCCATGGATCAAACCTAAGTTTATTCAAAAATTCTAATGAATTTATGATGATCTTCGAATCAAGAACCAAGAAATTCAAAATTTAAAGAACACTTTTTGGCCGAAAATATGAACTTTTAAACACGATATTTGTTTCACAGTAGACAATTCTGTTTTAACCGAAATAAAAAAAAATCAGATTCTTGTTTTTGTGGGTCTGATCCGGAACTCGGGTCAATTTCAAAAGACAAGCAGAAAGTTTTTCAAGTAGAAAAATCTGCAACTCACACACCTTAAACCCAAATAAACAGTCGACAAGAAGATAAATATAAATCTGACTAAATCAAAACAAAAAAATAGACCTTTTCTTATCAGTTATAACCACCGAACAGCAGCAAGAACAGCTTCAATCTTCAAGATATCCGATCCAACCGAGCCTTCGCAAGACTACTTAGGCTCTAATACCAATTGTAAGTCCCAAAACTTATCAATCGGATATCAAACACCAAACAAGTAGCGGAATTACAAGCAAGATGTCGAAGATTGAATGATTAATGTATTGATTCACACGCAAAACGAGCACACGATCTAAGGATCGTCTGGTACTCTTCAATGATTACAAGCACAAAATTCTTAAGAGAATCAACAACCAAAACTAGATTAGGAACTTCCTATTTATACTTGTATAGGAAGCCCTATTACATTGGGCCAAGCCCATACCCCATTAAATACAAAACCACCTACCAAGCCCATACAATATATCAAACCCAAACCACAACAAGTAACCTAAGACAGACTCAAACCCATACTAGATTATGCCCTTACACTGCTATCAGCTGAAAAAGAGGATAGAAGAAGCTGTTAAGTCGGAGGAGCTCCCTCACTTGGTGAAGGAGATAAAAGATAAGAAGGAAGGGAAAAAGGAGGTTAGTGTAAACATGGTTTGGTCATAAAGCAAGCAAGAGGGAAAAAGAAGGAGGACCATACCATGGAATCAACAATTTATATGCTTCCCCACTACAGATCCAAGTGATAAGCAAGAATACCCAATCATCGTGGAAGCTGAAATAGAAGGAGCTTCCCTCGATCGGGTGTACATGGATCTGGGAGCAACCTCCAACATTATGTATCAAAGATGCTTTGATTTACATGGTATTGAAACGAAAGCTCATCTACAAGCTACCGACACATCCCTTAGAAGCTTCACCTGGGAGAAGGTACAACCTCTAGGGAAGATAACTCTGAACTTGTGTTTCAGGGACGGAGACATGTCGAGAACAGAGGAGCTTACTTTCATAGTTGTAAATTCTCCTTCAAACTACAACTTGTTGATAGGAAGGCCGGGGTTAGCAGCGTTTGATGCTGTGGTATCAAAAACACATGGAATGATGAAGTTTCCTACAGATAAAGGCATCGCTTCGTTGGTACCTACACAAGAAGCCCTTTTGATAGCCTCCATGGAAATAGAGAAAGGGGAATGCAGCAGAACGAATGAAACCCCGGTTGAAGAACTAAGCATCAATGACTCCTACCCAGAACAGAAGATAAAAATCAACAATCACCTCCCTGACTCGATCAAACAGAGGTTGGTAGACCTCTTCCGAGCGAACATAGACGTGTTCGCTTGGTTTTAGGAGACATGGTGGGGGTACCCGGGGAAGTAGCAAAACATGCACTGAACATAGCTCCCTCCTACCAGCCTGTCACACAAAAGAAAAGGATCCTAGCACTAGAGCGTAGTCAAGCTGCCTGTCAGGAGGTAGAAAGACTAGTAGAAGCAGGTATCCTAAGGGAGGTAAAGTATCACTCCTGGCTAGCAAACCCCGTCATGGTAAAGAAGCCAGATGGTTCTTGGAGAATGCGTGTCGATTTCAAAGACCTTAACAAAGCATGTCCCAAAGACTGCTACCCGTTCCCCGAGATCAACTGGAAAGTAGACTCACTCACTGATTTCGAATACAAATGCTTCCTAGATTCCTATAAAGGGTATCACCAAATCAAAACGGTCAAGAAAGATGAGGAGAAGACAGCGTTTCATACTGATAAGGGGATCTTCTGTTACAAGAAGATGCCTTTTGGGCTGAAGAACGCCGGGGCAACATATCCACGTCTAGTGGACAAGGCTTTTGCTGAATAGATTGGAAGAAACATGGAAGCATATGTTGATGATCTCGTAATAAAAAGTCACACTGGAGAAGATATGCTCCAAGACATCAAAGGGACGTTTCACAAGCTCAAAGGAAATCAACATGAAGTTGAACCCAAACAAGTGCTCCTTTAGTTTGAGGAAGGAAAGCTCCTCAGACACATTGTGGGGAAACAAAGCATAAAAGCGAATCCGGACAAGGTCCGAGCAGTTATAGAAATGCAGTCCCTAAGAACCAAGAAGGAAGTTGAAAGCCTTAACGGGAAAATATCAGCTCTCAAACGCTTCCTCCCCAAGTCAGCTAAAAGATCACTACCGTTCTTCAAAACACTAAAGAACTGTGTTGATAAGAAAAACTTCATGTGGATGGAGGAACCAAAGACAGCCTTTGTAGCACTCAGGGAGCTCATAGCTTCCCTGCCAACCATGGCAGCTCCCAAAAAAGAAGAAACAATTATAGTCTACCTATCGGCAGGATTGCGGACTATAAACATCTCATTTACTTCATGGCCCACGAGCCATGTGCTCGTGACAATCTAAACAAACAGCTCCTTTAAAAATGTTTATCCACAGGACAAGAAGCTATAAGCTCTGTGCTTGTGGTGGAAAGAGGGAAGGAGCAGATACCCGTATACTTTGTAAGCAAGGTCCTAAAGGCAGCTGAAGTCAACTACTCCCCAATCGAGAAGCTGGTACTAGCACTAGTACACACGGCCAAAAGATTAAGGAGATACTTCCAGGCTCATCCGATTCAGGTTCGCACTGATCAACTACTAAGGTCCATACTAGAAAAACCTGAAGACTCCGGAAGGTTAGCTAAATGGGTCGTAGGGTTAGGAGAACACAAGATTGAGTATGTACCATGGAAGGCTTACAAATGCCAAGTATTGGCTGACTTCCTGACAAAAATGACAATAATCAAGGAAGTAAATGAGATAGAAGAAGAAAGTTGCCCAACGATAATCCCCGGGAAGTGGACATTGTTCTCTGACGGAGATTCTAGTATAGAAGGTTTCGGGGCAGGTCTCATCATAACAGATCCCCACGGAACCGAATATACTTATACACTCCATCTTGATTTTCCCTGCACAAATAATGAAGCTGAATATGAGGCCTTGTTAGCTGGTTTGAGATTAGCAAAAAAAATGAAGGTTGAAGAGCTACATGCCTTCACCGATTCAAGGTTGGTAGCCAACCAAGTTGGGGGAGAATACACAGCAAGGGAGCCATCTGTGGTAAAATACAAGGAAAAAGTCAAGGAACTGCTGGGTAGCTTCAAATCTTGCTCGTTAACACAAGTGTCAAGAACAAAGAACAAGCTGGTGGATGCCTTAAGCAAATTAGCTTCCTTGACGTTTGCACACCTCACTAAGAAGGTACTCGTGAAGGTGCTCAAAACAAGGTCTATTGAGGAAGCTGAAATCTAAGACGTGGTAGTTAAAAACGAAGACACATGGATGACACCCATCCAGCAGTTCTTGCAAGAAGGAAAGCTCCCCCCCCCCCATAGAATCAGAAGCTGCAAAGATAAGGACAAAAGACAAACAATATGTCCTTGAAGAAAGGAAGCTCTATAAGAAAGGTTACCTCTCCCCTTTGCTGCGATGTGTAGGTCCAAACCAGAGCAAGTTCCTGATAAAGGAAGTCCATGAAGGTATCTGTGGATCACACGCTGTCACACCCCAAAAACGTCGCAGCGGAATATAAAACGTAGTGGTGACGGAAGTTGGTGCCCATTTATATCTTGTTGAACGATGCACTATTTGTTGGACATTTAGACTTATTTTAAAACATAAGTTATTAAACATTACATTTTAAAACTACGACACAACCACATGAGTTAAGTTGTCTTTGATCCTCGCGGATCTTATTACAAAACGTCCCAGATAGTTTAAAAGTTGTCCAACATTTTCAAACAAAACAACATGCATCATCAAACACAAGATACGCCATAATTCCCGAAGCCGAACTCAAGTACCTGTAGAACACGTTAAATTCAAGTGTCAACACAAAGGAAGGTGATTTCACATATTCACATACAAACAATTCATTCCAAAGGAAAACTTTCTAGTTATGTGTTTATTTTAAAACATCCATATAATTTTTAGAAAGTCCATTTTACTTCCTTAATAAAATCCATGGGTCCTCCGTCGCAGTTCAAAAACCCGACAATAAAACATCTTACCCAGGTTTTGTATATTAAATTCATAGCGTCAACTTTCAGACTCGTATGTTAGCTAGACAATGTCACACCCTGGCTTTTGGGGAAGCGTGGGTTTATTTTGGTGTGACTTCTTAATACCATAGCACAATCATAACAATGTTATATGAATTAAAACACATGATAGTCATCCATTCATTTAGTTTTAAAAGTTACCACAACAACATTGTTTTAAAAGTCGACACATGAAACAAAATACAATCATGACATAATTAAAACATGTTCATACGACACGATAAAAGACTTGACTAGAAATACGGTTTAAGACTTGTAACCCGTCCAGGCAGGGGTCACACTTCCTAAACCTGGATGACATCATTATTCCTTACGCAGCTTGACGTGATTGCATACCTTGCCAGATCCACTAATTTCCTGAAATACATGTAGTTTGAAAAATCAACAAAAGTTGAGCGAGTTCATGCAAAAGTGAGTATGTATAAACCTTTGTAGTATGTATGAAAATCCCTGGTATGTAGCAATTAAGGAAAAAGAGATCACCATTGGGTTGCAAAGCCAATGATATGTGTGAAGTGATGCAGGAAGACTCAAACCTAGCAGATTTTGGCGTCGGGCTCATAGTCACCTCATGGTCCACTCAGCGGACTCAGGAGTGGGGCTCGCTACACCCAAATAGATCTATCACTCATGACCCTTGGTCCTACAACGAGGATTAATGGCCTCAAGTTCCACCTACCCACTCACATGATCTAAGTAGTATACCCTCCTTAAGCTAACCATACCATGTATAAAAGTGTCTGTAATTACTGTAACATGTATTCCACCCCCGAAGTATAAAAACAAAAAACAATTAAGAGAAAAGGGGGACATGAACTCACAGAAGTACGTATCCTGTAACGTCAATCTCAAACTCGAACTGCTGCGTGACGACCTACACGTACTAATGTCTATTAGACGAATGGGTCGTGCCTTGGCTTAGGGTTTAGTGTTTTGAGTTGTCTTACTATGATATAATACTTGTTAAAATAATATTAATTATTTTAACTTATCTTTTGTATTAAGGAAAATAGTTAGGCAACTATTTCGTATTCACACTTCTTAATTATTTTGTAAGTGTATTTCCTTCCCAAGGATGGGGGTATTTATACATGTACACTTTGTAGTTCCGAAAAAAAAAATATTTTAAGTCCCACTTAGAAAAATATATTTTAATCACTTGTCTAAAACATCTTAATTCCAAAATATATATTGTTCCCAAAAATATTATATTTTACTTCATAAAGTTTCCCAAAATAATACTTTACCACAAATATACGTATAAGAGTATTTTTCTGAAATATACATAAGTTATGTTTTAGCGCTTCGTAATACAACAATACTTGCGTAACTTAAATATTTATTTTGTGAGGGTTTTAGTATTATTTTGGAGTCGTAATATCATGGCGTTATAAGTTATATTATTTTTACCCTAAAAATAATACAACTAGTTCGCAAAATACTCAAATAGTCACACAAGAGTTTTATTATAAAATATATATTTTAAATATATACTTATCAAATTTTATTTACGAAAATCAACCTCCGGCACTTAATATTTTTGTAATAAAAATCATGGCGAAGTATATTTTGAAAATAAAGTTAGAAGTATATTTGTAAACACTTATTAGAAAAATATTTTCTAAGTGTTGGATTTTTAGGAAAATTTCGCCAGAGTTTCCTTTGTAAATGGAGGCGTCCACGCTTACTAGCGTATCATTTTCTTTTGTAAAATCATTCAATCAATTCTCAATCAACAATATACAACCTTTATTTACCAAATTTGTCAAAAACAAGCATAAACCATAAACTTATGAACTTTAAGATTTATAAAAACATGTAGTAACTTACTAGCACACTTAGTAAGTCTTGTTATCTTTAAAATGTGATTAGTTTCTTAAAAACTTTATTTTTAAAGAGCTTGATCTTTCACAACTTCTAGTCATATTTTCTAAAAATATTTCTTTGTGAAATTTTCTTTTTACACAAGTGTTCCTACACTTGTTTATCCATTAAAAATGGATTTAGTTTATGTAAGATCCCATTTTTAACAAAACTCATGCTTTTCACTTGGTTCTTTCGAAAAAACCACTCATAGATTTTTAGATCTACAAGATTACAACCCATTTTGATCTTTTATTTTTTTAAGAAACTTTCATTTATTCAAGTTCATAGTTATGTGTGGATGATTTCATCATCCACAACATTTCTATCCTTCACATCTTGCTAGTTCATGTCTTTAAACATGATCTAGCAAGTATATGTGATGAACCATAACATTTTTACTAACAACCAACATACTATAATCATAACAACACAAGAACAACATGATTTCATCTCTACTTTAACCATACATCATCTCTAGTTAGTTTATACTTCAAAACTTTGATTATGTTCTTTAGAGTTCTCAATATTTCACCATTCTTTTCACTATTAACCAACAAAAATATGAACAAGATGAAGATCTAAGGCACTTACTACTAGCACAAGGCTAGGGGAGTTTCAAGGCGTAAAAGTGATGGATAAAAGAAAACGAGAGCGGTCCTTGAGCTTCCGAACACACCAAGCTTACTTGTAGGACCTCTTGCACCTTTGGGAGTATGGAGGTTGCTTGAAAGAAGCTTGAAGATGGTGGTATGGTGGTGGTGTGGTTTCGGGCGATCCAAGGAAAGAGGGAAAAGAGATGAGTTTGCAAGTGTTGTGATGTTGTGAATGAGAGACCATGACCTTTGTGTTTATTTATAACCCAAATTCATCTTTAACCACCATATAACATGTTCCTTAATCCACTAGCAACTAAATAAAATATTGTAAAGAATTGTGGGGGTGTCCCCACCCCACATAACCGGTTTGAAGAAGGGGGGGTATGCGGTTGGGTCCTAATGATCTAGTTACAATTTAGTTAGTTTTTAAAGGTTAAGTTAGTGGATTAAGATGTGTTATTATTTATAAAGTGTGTTAGGGTGTTCGGGGACCCTACTAGCTCAGAAAAATAAAAACAATATGTTTGACAATTTTTTTGTGTTCCGAGTAAAGTCCGGTTGTTCGGTTGGGTGTTGTTCCGTTAAAGTGCTAAATTAATCCATAAAGTGTCTTTTATAATATTTTTAGTGACACATTTAATTCCCAACACTTTGGAAAGTATCTAGGACTATTTTGCCAAGTTTTTGCACTTTACTAGCATAGTTAAATGCTGAATTTTGTGTATTAAGTGCAGAATTCTGCATTTAAAGCATGTTTTTGGCACTTTCCGGCACTGTAACTATCACCTAGTGACGCAGTTTTATGGTCCTCACTTCCATACACTCCCTACTAGTGTAGTATTCTAATTATGGCTTATACTGGCCTCAAAAGCTTTGTCTGTCTAGGTGCTGGCATTGTCAGCATGTCTCTGGGTTATCCGCTCACTGTGCTAACTGTGCTTTGTGCATCAAGTTTATCACTAATGTTTGTATATAATAAATGGAGTGACAGTATGAAGGTGATGCATGTGTATGTATGTAACATAAATCAGTAAGCAGTTAAATCAATAGTTGTAATCAAGCACAGTCATTAAGCACAAATTAATTATTAATTATACGGATACCTGTAATTGTGAGGGTTGTCACATTCTCCCCCCGTTAAGAAAATTTCGTCCTGAAATTTTAGGCTCTGCTTCTAGTTGCAGGGGTCTTGGGGAATAAATGTGGGTATTTCTCCTTCATACGATCCTCACGTTCCCACGTGAATTCTGGCCCGTGTCTTGCATTCCATCGAACTTTGACGAGCTTGACACTACTCCTGCGTGTTTTGTTAACTTTCCAATCCGTAACCTCAACGGGTTCTTCAGTAAAGTGGAGCGTGTCGTCGATATGAACTTCGTCCGCAGGGATGATCACTGTCTCTTGTGTTGGACTCTTTTTCAGATTAGATACGTGAAATGTATTGTGAACGCCATTAAGTTCAGCAGGTAGGTCCAACTTGTATGCTACAAGCCCAATCCTTTGCAGGATTCTGAACGGGCCAATGTAACATGGATTCAACTTCCTACGCTTCCCAAAGCGTGCCACACCCTTCCAGGGTGAAACTTTCAACAAAACCATATCCCTAACTTGAAACTCCAAAGGTTTCCTCCTTTGATTTGCATAGTCTTTTTGTCTGTCGCGAGCCGCCTTGATGCGTTCTCGAATTTGAAAGATCTTGTCTGTTGTCTCTTGCACTATTTTGGGACCAACAAGCTATCTATCACCCGCATCAGCCCAGCATAGCGGTGATCGACACTTGCGTCCATAAAGAGCTTCAAATGGCGCGGCTCCAATACTTGTGTGGTAGCTGTTGTTGTACGAAAATTCGACCAATGGTAAATGATTATCCCAGCTACCACCTAAGTCCATTACACATGCTCTTAGCATATCTTCCAGTGTTTGAATTGTTCGCTCGCTTTGCCCGTCAGTCTGCGGATGAAATGCAGTACTCAGATTTAACTGAGAGCCAAAAGCTTCTTGGAAGGATTGCCAAATCCTTGACACGAAGCGTCCATCTCTATCGGAGATAATCGAGAGAGGCACTCCATGTCGTGCAACAATCTCCCTCATATATATTTCAGCAAGTTTACCCGTGTTGTCTTTCTCCTTGATTGGCAAGAAATGCACAGACTTTGTTAGACGGTCTACTATTACCCAAATTGTATCATGGCCTTTGGGCGTCCTTGGCAGTTTTGTTATGAAGTTCATTGAAATTTGTTCCCATTTCCATTTGGGTATTTCAGGTTGCTGTAGAAGACCTGAAGGCTTTTGGTATTCTGCCTTAACCTTGGCGCAAGTTAAACATTTGTTAACATATATCGCAACATCGCCTTTCATCCTTGGCCACCAATAGAAATCCTTAAGGTCTTGGTACATTTTATCCGCTCCCGGATGAATCGAGTACCGAGATTTGTGAGCTTCATCAAAAATAATCTTCCTCAAACCACCAAACAGAGGAACCCAAACTCGCTTCATGAAGCACAAAGTTCCTTCCTCGTTTGGTACCAACTGCTTCTCTATCCCACGGAGATACTCGTCCTCAATATTCCTTTCTTTGAGTGCTTCTCTCTGCACGGCTCGAATGCGCAATGAGAGGTCTGTCTGGACAATCATTTCTAGAGCCCTAACCCTTATGGGCTTAATCCTTTCTTTTCGACTCAGGGCATCGGCGACCACATTCGCCTTCCCTGGGTGATACTTGATCTCGCAATCATAATCATTCAACAGCTCTACCCAGCGTCTTTGCCTCATGTTAAGCACTTTCTGATCAAAAATGTGCTGTAGGCTCTTGTGATCAGTGAAGATTGTACATCGCGTACCATACAAATAATGTCGCCAAATCTTCAACGCAAATACCACCGCGCCTAACTCCAAGTCGTGCGTGGTATAATTTTTCTAGTGGATCTTCAGCTGGCGTGACGCATATGCTATAACCTTTTGGCGCTGCATCAGTACGCAACCTAAACCTTCACGCGAGGCGTCACAATATACCACGAAGTCGTCCGTTCCTTCGGGTAGCGATAAGATCGGTGCGCTACAAAGTTTGTTTTTCAACAACTGAAACGCTTTTTCTTGTTTGTCTCCCCAATCAAACTTCTTGTCTTTCTGTGTGAGAGCGGTCAGAAGTTGAGCGATTTTCGAGAAATCCTCAATGAACCTTCGATAATAACCAGCCAAACCTAAGAACTGTCGAATCTCGGTTGGCGTCTTTGGAGTCTCCCAATTCTTGATCGCCTCGATCTTTGTGGGATCAACATGAATTCCATTTCCATTAACCACATGACCAAGAAACTGGACTTCACGCTGCTAGAACTCGCACTTCGAGAACTTAGCGTATAACTTTTCCTTTTTAAGTAGATCAGAATGTCGTCAATAAACACGATCATAAACTTATCCAAGTACGGCTTGCAGACTCTGTTCATTAGATCCATGAAAACTGCCGGTGCATTTGTCAACCCAAACGGCATAACCAGGAACTCGTAATGTCCATAACGAGTCCTAAAGGCCGTCTTCGGGATACTTTCCTCTTGTATCCTTAGTTGATGATATCCTGATCGAAGGTCGATCTTTGAATAAAAGCTCGAACCTTGCAACTGATCGAACAGGTCATCAATCCTTGGCAAAGGATATCTGTTCTTAATAGTCAACTTATTAAGTTCGCGGTAGTCTATACACATACGAAAACTACCATCCTTCTTCTTAACAAACAGAACTGGAGCTCCCCAAGGTGAGAAGCTTGGTCTGATAAATCCTTTATCTAACAGCTCCTGGAGTTGCGTTGACAACTCCTGCATCTCTGACGGCGCAAGTCGGTAGGGTGCCTTAGCTACAGGCGCGGCGCCTGGAACTAAGTCAATGTGGAACTCGACTTGTCTTTGCGGCGGTAATCCTGGCAAGTCTTCTGGAAAGACTTCAGGATATTCTTTTACGACTTGAATGTCTTCGATTCTTGGCTCATCGGCTTCTTTATCCACGATGTGTGCTAAGAATGCAACACATCCCTTCTGTAAACACTTTCTAGCTTTCAGACAGCTAATGATTCTCAGAGGTGTATCACGCTTCTCTCCGTGTACTACGATCGTTTCTTCATCCATCATTGGGATGTGAATGGTCTTCTCGTGGCAAACAATCTCGGCTTTGTTGCTTGACAACCAATCCATCCCTACTACCACGTCGAAGCTTCCCAACTCGACTGGCAGTAGATCTATCGTAAATTCGTGTCCTCCCAGTTCTATCACGCATCCTCTGATGACTTCGCTCATTTCAACTAGTTTCCCATTCGCCAATTTAATCGAGTACGGAACGTCTAACTTATTAGCGGTTAACCCAAGCATATTCTTAAATTCTAACGATACGAAACTATAATCGGCACCAGTATCAAACAGAACAGATGCAAAGCGTTGATTTATAGGGAACGTACCAGTGACAACGTTTGGATCCTGGCGCGCTTCCCTTGCACCAATGTTGAATACTCTTCCTCGTGCTTGGTTTAGTTTTGGGCATTCCCTCTTAAAGTGCCCGGCGTCTCCACAATTGAAGCATCCCGGTCCCCGACCGTTACCATTTCCATTTCCACCTTGAGCGTTGTTTTGGTTGCGATTTCCACTCCCAGCTTGGTTTGCAAAGTTTCCACTGTTTCCATTTCCGCCATTTCCTTGCGGGCGGTTTCCATTACCATTCCCATAACCTCGATTACCACTACGCCCAGCACCAGTTCCGGCCCAACACGTATCCTTCGAGTGGCCGTTCTTCCCACATGACTCGCATTTTCTCAATCCGCACTGGCCAGAATGATGGCGCTGGCATGTATCACACTTGGGCAGAGTGCCCATGTAGCCTTTTCCTCTGCTTTCAACACCGGTTTTGGCTCTGGCCGGCGTGCTCGATTCACCCCTCTTGTTCACATTGCTGGTACCTTGCTTGAAGTTGGAAAATTTCCATTTGTTTTCACCAGACGACTCCACATGAGTCTCCTTTTTCTTCTGATCAGCATTAGAAAACTTATTTAGCCTGATGGCTTCCTCAGTCAGAGATATGCTCAGATCGATAGCTTCAGTAATGGTTGCCAGTTTTGACGATGTAACCATACTCAGAATCTGAGGTGCTAATCCCCAGATAAATCGCTCCACGCGTTTGAACTCGGGCGTGACCATATACGGCACTACATAAGATAAATCATGAAACCTCTGAACATATTCTGCGATTTTAGGACCGTCCATCTTTAGGTGCCAGAATTCTGTTTCTAGCCTTTGTATCTCAGCTCGCGAACAGTACTTCTTCCTCATGAGCTCTTTTAGCTCATTCTATGTTAACGCATAAGCTGCTGCTTCTCCCAACGTTTGCACTTGCAAATTCCACCACGATAGGGCACCATCCAGAAACAGCCCTGAGATGTAGTCACTTGTTGCTCGGGAGCACATTTGCTCATTCTTAGAACAGAATCGGTCTTCTCAGCCCACCTCACGAATGCAACAGCACCTCCAGTGCCGTCAAAAGTCACGGGCTTGCAGTCGAGAAACTGCTTGTAAGTGCACCCATTGGGTGGATTGTTATTGCTGTTGTTATTGTTGTTGTTCGAAGTGATTCTGCTTGTTTCTGTTTGGGAGGCCGCATATTGTGCTATAGCTGCGGCAATTATCCCCTGGAGTTCCGCCTCGTTAGTAGGCATGCGTACATCGCGTCTTGGAGGCATCTTCTAAAAGATGATCATGTTGGTCAGGTCATAGTAAGTATAATGAACATACATATACAGTAACCTCCATCAAGCACATAACATCTCATGTTATAAATTAAAACATATAACTCAACAAAGCATGTAGTGAGAACGTTGCCATTGAGCTTTTCATTAATCACGACCACAGTATTGTTTTTACAAGTTTTATAGTACATCATACATCCAAATAATATCATAGGGTCACATGACCCTCAAAAATACAAGTCAAACTACAACTATCATATACAAAAAGTGTGATCTCTCAAAAGTTCTTCATGTGCTGACTCAATCGCAACTTTCTCACCAAATTGATTAACCTGCATCAAACCAAAAATGTCTATGCTGATGACGGAGGAGGAGGAGGAGGAGGAAAATGAGAGAAAAGCAGGCGACGCATGTGCATCCAATCCTCCTCTAAGGCACGACAGACGCACAGCAAATATGCAATCTGCTGCTCAGATGTCAAGAAACGAACGTCCGAATCAGGGGAAAGTGGACGCGGAGTGTGTGGTGCTGCAAAGGGGGTCTGACAGTAGCAAGGCGGACGTGGAGCTCTCTCTAACTCCTGAATACGACGACTCAGTGCGTCCTGCTGTAGCTGAAGAGAGATGAGTATGTCCTCTGTAGAGTACCCCACATGAAATGGGTGGTACGGGTCAGATAAGGGCATAACAGGGGGCGTAGTCCACAAAAATGGCTCGCTCGATGGTATGAAAGATGGTGCAGTGGGTGGTGCAACATGAGGAAACTATGACAGAAACGGAAGAGATGTCGATACGGGTGGAACAAAGGCAGGATGAGGAATCTGCGGCATAAATTGGTCGTCTCCTGTCATGAAAGGTATGTGACCAAAAGGTCGACTCGATGAACCCTCCCCAGGACGAGGTGGCGGTATGTCCTGGAGGAACGTGATGGGAAGATCAGTGCGATGGGCGTCTGTGGTGTGTGGGTGGAACAATGGGATATCAGTGTGTGCAGAAACAGGTGCTACAGGAGGAGTGACGGGTATCACAAACGGTGGGTAATCATCATCGTCGATCCACCCGTTAATGGTGTCGGCGTATCGAGGGTCAACATGCGTGGCGAACGGTGCATGATCAGCATGCACAGGGGCTGGATCAGGTACTACAGGTGCGAATATGGGTGCATCAACAACAGGATCATCCACCACTGGTGGAACAACAATCAGAAGGTCAGCAATGGGTATATCATCAACAAGAGGTGCAATGGCCGGTGCACCCATATCTAGCAGTGCAACGGCTGGGGCATCATCAAGAACAGGGCCATGGTCAACAATAGGCTCTGGTGCTACGACGGGCTCAGGGTCGTCAAGGTCCATATCGAAGTCAGCAGGAAAGTCAAACAACGGATCAACAGGAGCCACAGGTGCCTCTAAGGGCTGGTCTATATGAATAAACTCGATATCATGATCAGGATCGAAATCGGGAGGAAAAACTGGGTCAAAATCGTCATCGATCTCGTGGTCAAACTCAAACTCGTGTAACGGACCAGGTGCAGCTGACATCGCCAAGTCGGGGTCGGTGTCCGGAGAGTGATGCTGCACATCCTGGTCGTGCAAAGACGCGGGTGCCACAGACTCCAACGAGTCTGGGACAGGTGAACCAAGAGGAAGCTCCTCTACAGGGGCCTCAGCAATGGGAAGGATAGCATCAACATCAATCGGGGGATCCTCCTCGAACAGATCAACGTCGTCATCAGATACGACATCGAGTGGCATATCCGCCACGGGGAAAGCAGTAAGCGGTATGGGAGCAGGGATCACCGCAAGAGGTAAATCCCCAGCAGGAATGCCATCAGCAGGCTGAATCTCAACTCCGATGTCTGGCAGAGTGAACGGCTGAAAATCATCGTCATCTATACTCGTGGTGTCGGACGTGTAGACGTCTCCCTCTGATGGTATCTCATCGTCTGACACAACCGCCATGGGTCCACTGTGTCCGATACTCCTGTGTCGGAAGAAGACACCAAGGTGTCTGTAACACAACCACACATATGCACATACATCAATCATGAAGTCAAATAAACATGTAAGTCACAATAATGCAAGTAAGCAATCCTCCTAGTCTTCCCAAACTACCCCTCCCAGCCTCTCAAACTGAACTTCCTAGCCTCTCAGACTAACTCCCTGGTCTCTAAGACCAGCCTCCCAGTCTCTAAGACTAAATCCCTGGTCTCTATGACCAACCTCCCAGTCTCTAAGACTAAACCTCCCCAATCTCTAAGATTGAAACCTTCAGTCTCTAGGACTGAACCTCCCTCAGCCTCTAAGACTGAACCTCCCCAGCCTCTAAGGCTGAACTCCCTCAGTCTCTAAGACTGAACCTCCCCAGCCTCTAAGGCTGAACTCCCTCAGTCTCTAAGACTGAAATAATATTTTTGAACAGTGTATTTGTGCCTTTTGTAAAAATGTTTTGTACCCTGGATTTGAACGTTTAGTGTATGCAATGTAAAAATGTTTTCGTGAGGGCCCTAATGATCATAGTCTAGACTCGAGAAAGAATCCTAGTTCACTAAGATCGAGGCTCTGATACCAAGCTGTCACACCCTGGCTTTTGCGGAAGCGTGGGTTTATTTTGGTGTGACTTCTTAATACCATAGCACAATCATAACAATGCTATATGAATTAAAACACATGATAGTCATCCATTCATTTAGTTTTACAAGTTACCACAACAACATTGTTTTAAAAGTCGACACATGAAACAAAATACAATCATGACATAATTAAAACATGTCCATACGACACGATAAAAGACTTGACTAGAAATACGGTTTAAGACTTGTAACCCGTCCAGGCAGGGGTCACACTTCCTAAACCTGGATGACATCATTATTCCTTACGCAGCTTGACGTGATTGCATACCTTGCCAGATCCACTAATTTCCTGAAATACATGTAGTTTGAAAAATCAACAAAAGTTGAGCGAGTTCATGCAAAAGTGAGTATGTATAAACCTTTGTAGTATGTATGAAAATCCCTGGTATGTAGCAATTAAGGAAAAAGAGATCACCATTGGGTTGCAAAGCCAATGATATGTGTGAAGTGATGCAGGAAGACTCAAACCTAGCAGATTTTGGCGTCGGGCTCATAGTCACCTCATGGTCCACTCAGCGGACTCAGGAGTGGGGCTCGCTACACCCAAATAGATCTATCACTCATGACCCTCGGTCCTACAACGAGGATTAATGGCCTCAAGTTCCACCTACCCACTCACATGATCTAAGTAGTATACCCTCCTTAAGCTAACCATACCATGTATAAAAGTGTCTGTAATTACTGTAACATGTATTCCACCCCCGAAGTATAAAAACAAAAAACAGTTAAGAGATAAGGGGGACATGAACTCACAGAAGTACGTATCCTGTAATGTCAATCTCAAACTCGAACTGCTGCGTGACGACCTACACGTACTAATGTCTATTAGACGAATGGGTCGTGCCTTGGCTTAGGGTTTAGTGTTTTGAGTTGTCTTACTATGATATAATACTTGTTAAAATAATATTAATTATTTTAACTTATCTTTTGTATTAAGGAAAATAGTTAGGCAACTATTTCGTATTCACACTTCTTAATTATTTTGTAAGTGTATTTCCTTCCCAAGGATGGGGGTATTTATACATGTACACTTTGTAGTTCCGAAAAAAAAAATATTTTAAGTCCCACTTAGAAAAATATATTTTAATCACTTGTCTAAAACATCTTAATTCCAAAATATATATTGTTCCCAAAAATATTATATTTTACTTCATAAAGTTTCCCAAAATAATACTTTACCACAAATATACGTATAAGAGTATTTTTCTGAAATATACATAAGTTATGTTTTAGCGCTTCGTAATACAACAATACTTGTGTAACTTAAATATTTATTTTGTGAGGGTTTTAGTATTATTTTGGAGTCGTAATATCATGGCGTTATAAGTTATATTATTTTTACCCTAAAAATAATACAACTAGTTCGCAAAATACTCAAATAGTCACACAAGAGTTTTATTATAAAATATATATTTTAAATATATACTTATCAAATTTTATTTACGAAAATCAACCTCCGGCACTTAATATTTTTGTAATAAAAATCATGGCGAAGTATATTTTAAAATAAAGTTAGAAGTATATTTGTCAACACTTATTAGAAAAATATTTTCTAAGTGTTGGATTTTTAGAAAAATTTCGCCATAGTTTCCTTTGTAAATGGAGGCGTCCACGCTTACTAGCGTATCATTTTCTTTTGTAAAATCATTCAATCAATTCTCAATCAACAATATACAACCTTTATTTACCAAATTTGTCAAAAACAAGCATAAACCATAAACTTATGAACTTGAAGATTTATAAAAACATGTAGTAACTTACTAGCACACTTAGTAAGTCTTGTTATCTTTAAAAATGTGATTAGTTTCTTAAAAACTTTATTTTTAAAGAGCTTGATCTTTCACAACTTGTAGTCATATTTTCTAAAAATATTTCTTTGTGAAATTTTCTTTTTACACAAGTGTTCCTACACTTGTTTATCCATTAAAAATGGATTTAGTTTATGTAAGATCCCATTTTTAACAAAACTCATGCTTTTCACTTGGTTCTTTCGAAAAACCACTCATAGATCTTTAGATCTACAAGATTACAACCCATTTTGATCTTTTTTTTTTTTAAGAAACTTTCATTTATTCAAGTTCATAGTTATGTGTGGATGATTTCATTATCCACAACATTTCTATCCTTCACATCTTGCTAGTTCATGTCTTTAAACATGATCTAGCAAGTCTATGTGATGAACCATAACATTTTTACTAACAACCAACATACTATAATCATAACAACACAAGAACAACATGATTTCATCTCTAATTTAACCATACATCATCTCTAGTTAGTTTATACTTCAAGACTTTGATTATGTTCTTTAGAGTTCTCAATATTTCACCATTCTTTTCACTATTAACCAACAAAAATATGAGCAAGATGAAGATCTAAGGCACTTACTACTAGCACAAGGCTAGGGGAGTTTCAAGGCGTAAAAGTGATGGATAAAAGAAAACGAGAGCGGTCCTTGAGCTTCCGAACACACCAAGCTTACTTGTAGGACCTCTTGCACCTTTGGGAGTATGGAGATTGCTTGAAAGAAGCTTGAAGATGGTGGTATGGTGGTGGTGTGGTTTTGGCCGATCCAAGGAAAGAGGGAAAAGAGAGGAGTTTGCAAGTGTTGTGATGTTGTGAATGAGAGACCATGACCTTTGTGTTTATTTATAACCCAAATTCATCTTTAACCACCATATAACATGTTCCTTAATCTACTAGCAACTAAATAAAATATTGTAAAGAATTGTGGGGGTGTCCCCACCCCACATAATCGGTTCGAAGAAGGGGGGGGGTATGGGGTTGGGTCCTAATGATCTAGTTACAATTTAGTTAGTTTTTAAAGGTTAAGTTAGTTGATTAAGTTGTGTTATTATTTATAAAGTGTGTTAGGGTGTTCGGGGACCCTACTAGCTCAGAAAAATAAAAACAATATGTTTGACAATATTTTTGTGTTCCGGGTAAAGTCCAGTTGTTCGGTTGGGTGTTGTTCCGTTAAAGTGCTAAATTAATCCATAAAGTGTCTTTTATAATACTTTTAGTGACACCGTACCATCCCAATTTCTCATCCAAACATTCATTCATCAAAACGTTTTACCTCGAAACGTATGATTTATCAAACTCCATATATTTTCAACTAAAATATACATTTTATATTAAAAGGTATGTTTTAATTCAAAAACATTATTAAACCCTTTTATTGGGGTGTTCTACCCCCAAAAATATATACAAAGCAGTAAAAAGAGGGGTTTAGTGACACTCACATTTGGGTGCGTATTTTAAATAGCGCAATCCCAGAGAGTGATTTCTACACATCCTATTATATATATATAGGAACGATTTTAAATCAATATTCATAACACAAAAATCCTAAGTTTCTCCGTTTCTTAGAATTATCGCATAACTTTGAGATTTTCTCGAAAAGTTATCATTTTTTATTATGTTGGCACATATATATATATATGAGTCTATATATATATATTTTATGATTTTGCGACTTGACTGATTTTATTGGTGACCATTATTGTGTAAATCCGTTAACACTCCCGTTTATACGCAATATATCTACGATTTGCGCGTCGTAATATATATACATAAACGTTCGCATAGATTATCACCGAAACACACGAAATCTTGTTAACTTATCTATTTTTTCATTTTTAAAGCAATTATACATAAAATATTTTATATGTACCAATTTTCATGCTCGACAAACAAGTTACACATTTAACGCGATTTTTACCGTTTCTACCGCACAAAACGCACAAATATACATGCGTAATCCAAATCTTTAAAATCATGTTAAAACTTAACATATTTTCACAATCTCATGTTTAAATCATATAACACATTTTAACACATAAGGTTCACCCAAAATTTTACCCATACTAGTGTATATTGAAAAATGCGTATTTAGCGATTCGATAACGTTTTCGGGCGTCGGAAGTCACGTATGACCAACCAAACACCATGCAAACTTAAAATTAGTTCAAATACTTATTTTCAAACTAAAAATATCAGTTTACTTACTGATCTAAATCAGTTTTTTTTTAAATCACTCGAAAAGCCGATTTTTGACCGTTTTAACGCATAGTTTTGCGTTAAACGTTACTATAATCATCCCAACTCGAAACGACTTGATATTTTAACACTTTACATGTTATTTACTGATTAAAATAGTGGTTATAATCATATTAGTGCAGTTTTTGTGTAAGTCACATAAATCATGCGATTTCACGTATTTTACAACTTTTAATGCACCAAGTACAACATGCAAAGCTAGCAAACATTATGACAAAGTTATATGTCACTTAAACACTTTAAAATAACTTTATTTTAGTGTTTATAATCTGTTCAAAACTGATTTTTACTAAATCATACTCAAATCACCTTTTTTTATAAACATATATCATCATGCAAGATCTAGTTAGTGCATCTAACGCATCCACAACATGTTCTAATCGTTTTGTATGAACTTGAATACACTTAGATCTTCATTTATTTCATGTTTCTCATACTCAAACATTCCAACATTCTTATGATCATCATACAATCATTTCTTATAAATGCAAGACATACACCTTCTTACATATTTAAATCTTTTAATCATCAAAATTTACATGCATGTGTACATATACATATATACATACACGACATATATACACACATGCATATACTTCCAAAGTTTTACTTTTTAAAATATTTATTTCAAATCATAGAAACCTTTTTAAGAACATTCTTTTATGATATCTTTTCAACACATGCATGTATCCATCTTTCAAGAATCAAATCATCCATAAATCTTTTAACAAAGATCAAAACACAACTAAACACACACATAGCCATAACTTTCGGCCATACATACACACATATGTACATTCACTTTTACTTTGATTAAAATCTCATTCTTTGTTAAATACAAGTTTGTGATTCATTCCAAGTTCAAGAGAAACCATCTAACATCTCCATCATCACTAAAAATCAAGAATATGATTTTAAAATAAGTTTATACCTTCAAGTTTTCTAAGTGGGTTTTTGGGAAAAGATGGTGATATGAGGCTTGTTCTTGCTTGAATCTTGCTTTAAATCACTTCCAAACATCCATATTAGCTTAAAATCATCTTGAAAAGCCCTTGAATGTTCATGGAAAGGTTGGAAATTTTTGAATGTATATGTGCGAAGGGGTTTTCGGCCGTGAGGTTCAAGAGAGGAAGAGAGAGAGTTGTTTGATCTTGATTGAAGTAAGACGAAGTGTGTGTAGAAGGTTTAAATCATTAGCTCAAGACACAAGGTCCACTTGTCCAAATCTCACAATCCCAAGGTGGGTGGCACCCCTCCTAGCCGCCACCTATACACTCTCTCTCCTAATACACACACAAAACACATATATATGTACATATACATATGTAGATTGATGATAAAAACAGGTATTTTATCTAGCGTTTTAGTCCCGTTTTAGTGCGTTTTAAATTATTTATATTATTCTATAAAAATAATCACTCAAAATTATTACTGAAATAATTACCAGTTGCCTTGACTGGCTGCGTTGAAAGTATTTTGTTTAATTCACGCAGTATCGCGCGGTACGCGCTCAAACTTGAAAAATAGAGTTTCTCAGCGTTTTAATTTATCTTTCCTCACGAATATGATCAAAATTATTATTCTAATCATAACAGATTATTTTTAAGATTTTAACACTGATCGGGTGGTCACCGACGTTCGTTTCGCATTTTAATCGTTACGCGATAAGCGTTTATCTTACCGTTGCCAACATAATTTTTACCAAAGTTTAATTTTACCAACTCATTAAATTCCACAAATAAACATCATAACCAGTCAAATACAGCCCTGTTACCTATTCACAACACGTATTACAATTGTATGGTACGGCCTGAAAAGCCGGGTGTCACAGTCTCCCCCTGTTTAGGAAATTTTGTCCCCGAAATTTTACTCTACAGATTTTGTTTTTGCATTAAGTAAAAATAGCAAAAACAGGTTTAATGAATATAGTCTTGTAGTTTCTGCGAGAAACTTTGATTCTTACAAAGAGTCTTCGTAGATCTATATTACACGCACCCTCAATTCCTAATCTCACGTCTCAACGCTCTCCACCCTTCCCAAGGTTCAACACATATAAGCACTTAATCAAGAATATTAAGTCAATGTTTCACCATTTTGGGTTTATTATACGTATATTTACATATACATTACCCCGTACCTGAGGTAGTCTGAGTTTACACACGATTGATTCAACTCGAGATGGGCTCTCGAAAGAATTAAATCTCATAAACTCGTTTTCTTCCTTTCTTGCATTCTTTTCAGATATCCTCAAATTGCAAAATCAATAAATCATATATACGACTAGAATGCTGAAATCGCCTCTCTAGTTGTTAACATAACTCTTCTAACTACCCGTACTGCTTCTACGGTATTTCGATAAACTTCCGTTTATCTTCCAAATGAGTTTCTACAAAGAACAAAATCAGTGTATTATCCATTATGTACTTTCTCAAACTGGTCCAAACAATACCTCATGTACACTACTCATTCCTGGTGGTAGCTTGAGCCTATAAGCGACTGATCCAACTCAAGATGGGCTCTTGAAAGGACCTAATCATTATGGCTCAGCTCTTCTTTTCTCTACTAAACCTAATAGCATCTCTGCAAGATAACTCCTTTAACATAACCAAATCTTCAATCTGGAATCGCAATAGTTTCCTGCAATTGTCCATGTAATTCTTCTGTTGGTCATTTGGCGACTTTTAACCTTCCCTCGATCCAGGCAAATCCTGTCGCTAGTTTCCTAGATAACTCGGGTCTGGTTAATTGTCCTTTGTCACGTCAGCTCGATAAAATGGTGATCAACACTTCCGTCTATGCAAGGCTTCACATGGAGCAACCTAAATACTAGCGTTTTAATTATTATTGTAAGATAACTCTGCCAAGGGCATGCGAGTATCTTAACTTCCTTCGGAGTCCATCATACACACTCCCAATTCTTCTTTCAAGTGTTTGAAAAGCTTCCTCTTACTTTTCTTCCCAATCCATTCCCCTTTTCCTTTTGGGGTTATTAGTGTCGAAGGCTGCACTAATTTCAGAGAATTCTTAATAAACATCCGATAGAACCCAGCAAGTCCTATGAATTGTTGTACTCCCGACGGGATCTTTGGCGCTCCTCATCATTTGATTGCTCCAATCTTTGGCTGATCTACATGCATACCTTCATCATCCTTCATCACTCCATAGTTAACTTCAAACGTTACTCATGATTCTCTTTGGTTCGTGTATAGACAAGTATGTCGTCGATGAATATTATCATGAATTCATACGATTAGGGTTCCCATACCCTGTTCATGAGATTTATGAATATAAATGGCGCATTTATTTAGTCATAAGGCATGACTAATATCTCGTAATGGCCATATCACGTTTGAAAGCAGTCCCCGAAATTTCTTCGTCAGCAACCTTCACTGATGATATCTTGATCGTAGATCGATCTTCGTGTAGCAGCTGGGTCCCGGTAGCTTGATTGAACAAATCGTCATTCCTCGGTAAAAGGGTACCGATTCTTGATATTCAACTTGTTCGGCTTTCTGAAATCCTCACATATCCTGAAGGATCCATCCTTCTTTCTCTCAACAAAACAGACGCGCCTTAAAGCGAAAAGCTTGATCGAATGAAACCCTTGTCCAATAGCTCTTGAAATTGACTAGACATTTCTATCATCTCAGATGGTGCTTAATCTATAAGGAGATTGTGCAATTGAATGCAGCACTGTGTGCCAGATCGGTTCGAAATTCGATCTGTCTTGCAGGGGCAATCCGGGTAAGTCTTTTTAGGAAGACTTCCGGATAGTTGCGATCGATAGAAATCTCTCCGACATTCCTGCATTCGGTTTCCGTATCCACCACATCCACTAAAAACGCAGGATAGCCCTTCCGCAACAACTTGAGCATCCTCACAACACTGACGACTCTCAACTATCCACACTCAACACTCAACTCGGTCGATCTCCGCGAACAACTACCACCTTTCTACCGTCATCAGGACGAGATTTCTTAGTTAACTTCTTCAAGCGATAGTCCCCACTTCGTCCTTGGATAACCAGTCCATTTTCACATCTATGTCAAAGCTCCTCAGCTCCACTGGAAATAAACCAACACTAGAACTATGATCTCCTACCTAAATACTACAACCGCGAACGACCTCGCTAGTTTCTATCGACTTACCAATTGCTAGATCTATCAAGCACTCTATACTCAGCTCACTTGTTAGTAAACACAATAATGGTTCAAAGTTTTTCAAACAAAACTCAAGTCAGCTTTGGTATTAAAAGTATGAACATAGATTGGCTTTTGATTCGAAACATACCAGTAACAGTAGCAGGATTCTCACATGCCTTCCCAGCACTCGTCTCAACGGATTTGCCCTTAGCATCCTGTCCTTTCGGTTTCAGGCAATTTCTTTTGTTGTGTCCTTGTTCACCACATGCAAAACATCCTTCGAGCGCAACTCCATCCAACGTATTCTTAGCATAACACTTGGAAGTCACATGTCCGGTTCGGCCACATCTGGTACACTTCTCTTGTCCTTCACCGACTTTACTCTTTCCCGACTCCCTAGGGTTAGCCACACTTGCTTTCTCCAAGCTACGTTTCTTCCCATGTTCCACTTCGGGAGTCTTCTTGGAGCTCTCAGGTTTGCACTTCTTCGAATCTCTAGTTCTAGGCTCAGAACGCTGAATCACTCGAATGACCGACTCGTTCTGACAGCCCGATATCACACATATCGCTGTCACGTCATTGCATAGGACGCCAGTAAATGATCTTGGGTTACAACCCTGGATTGTTTTGTGTATGCTCCTGTGCATTATTCATACAGTTAATGAAAATCAGGAATACGTTCCAATGAGATCATAACAGATGAACTACCAAAACTTTCCGATCATTATTTTACCTGGAGGGTTTCCAATCTGTGTCCCACCAAGATCATGCCCGTGAGCACCGCATCCACGTTCCTGGCCATCATTTTGTTTAGCATTACGCTGTTCCATGGCAGTATTAACGTGTTGGGTTATGAGTCGTGCCAACTCTTCTGGTGTGGCAAGCAGTCCAGTACCCTGTCTTGCTTTTGGCGGCATTTCGTCGTTTCTATTATTTACGACAATAATAATCACATAAGACGATAACCAAAAATAATTCAATCATTAAATGTTAGTGGACCAAACATTGTGCATGTATAATATCCACATATTAATGAGAAAAATTTTAAACCAAAAGTAGATCATTTGATATTATCATAGAAATTAATAACTTGTTTTTCAGTACAACCCAACTATCCTTGGCATGTCTACATCGACACCCATAACAAGTTTTCACAAAAATTTCTACCTAATATCACAAAAATATAACCGGCACGCAGGCCCCCAAAAAGGAAAGTACCAAAAGTATCTAACAAAACAACCACGAACAAATAACAACTAACATCTAACGCCTCATCCCCAGAAAATCCAGCATCTTCCTGACCAACTCCTCCAAATCTACTATCCTCCAATGCATCTGGTCCATCGCACTGTTGTCCAAATCCTTCAACTCATTATACCAGTCCATTTGACCCTCGAGGTCCGTCATCTTACCCTTGGTCATTTCCAGTTCTTCACGCAAGGCAGCAAACTGTCGGTCACAATGGCAGCATCTATCTACCCATACCCCTTTCTGTTTCTTAGAAGCAGATGCAGTCTCAGCACGTGATGTAGAAGCAATCTCCCCAGCAGGCCTAACCCTCTTCCTGCGGTGATAATACACTAATAGAGGCGTAGTAGATGTGCGTGACTCTAAGACGGGTAAGGATGACTGTGACAGAACAGGTGGAGGGACCTCAGCGATAGACTCGATCACAGTAGCAGGTGGAGCAACAGATGGCTCTAATGGTCGAGCCATGACAATAGTGGCATCCACTGCTAGTGCAATACTAAGAGATCCTCTAATAACAGGGACACCTCTGATCACGTCATCGATAACTGGTATTGTGCCAGATGATTGTCCAGTCTCATGAATCGAGAGAGGAGCGTCATCATTGTCATCAATCCACCCGTTGCTTGTGAAAGCATATCGGGGGTCTACCTGGCTGGCAAAAGCAGCAGGGTCGACGCAGAATGATGAAGCAAACTCAGCTATACCAACCATATGTGGGGTCGTGATAGGTATCTCTGGTAGAATGGATCTGGGTGAAGTCTCGAAATCTGGCTCGCTACCTGAGTCGTTGATCTCGATGACCTCGTGCTCGTGCGACATCTGTGCAACATATGTAACCGTACAAGTAAGTGTGTGATCAATATGAATAGTAACACATAAGGCCCATATAAACAGAAAATCACGTATGCACATAAACACATAAGGGTTTTCATACATGATAAAACTTCCACGTTTATTTAAAATTCTTGGCTTCGAGAATTTTGGACTTTACATCTCAAAATTCTTCGGTTGAAGTCTAGTGTTTTCTCCCGAAAACATCTAGTTCGCTAACAACCATTGGCTCTGATACCAACTTCTGTCACACCCCAAAAACGTCGCAGCGGAATATAAAACGTAGTGGTAACGGAAGTTGGTGCCCATTTATATCTTGTTGAACGATGCACTCATTTGTTGGACATTTAGACTTATTTTAAAACATAAGTTATTAAACATTACATTTTAAAACTACGACACAACCACATAAGTTAAGTTGTCTTTGATCCTCACGGATCTTATTACAAAACGTCCCAGATAGTTTAAAAGTTGTCCAACATTGTCAAACAAAACAACATGCATCATCAAACACAAGATACGCCATGATTCCCGAAGCCGAACTCAAGTACCTGTAGACCACGTTAAATTCAAGTGTCAACACAAAGGAAGGTGAGTTCACATATTCACATACAAACAATTCATTCCAAAGGAAAACTTTCTAATTATGTGTTTATTTTAAAACATCCATATAATTTTTAGAAAGTCCATTTTACTTCCTTAATAAAATCCATGGGTCCTCCGTCGCAGTTCAAAAACCCAACAATAAAACATCTTACCCAGGTTTTGTATATTAAATTCATAGCATCAACTTTCAGACTCGTATGTTAGCTAGACAATACGAACTATATATTTACCATGCAGGGATAATCAAAGCTAGGCAATAAACAGAATATCAATTCGTCGTTTAACTTGAAAAGGGGCGACCGGTCACGACGGGGTTGTCAACCCGATAGATCTACCAACAATTCCTCGTGTTCAATACTTAACTGATTAAACGACATCGTGGGCGGGGGGTCCACTCGAGACCAATATGATGTCTGCCTCACGTACAATATATATATCCTACTAATATGGCAAATTTAATACACGAAGTTGTACGAATCCCCTGATCCCCTTCCCTGGGACCAGGCCGGAATCCGTCCCAACTTTACGGTCTGTTTCGCCTCGGAAACACCGTACCATCCCAATTTCTCATCCAAACATTCATTCATCAAAACGTTTTACCTCGAAACGTATGATTTATCAAACTCCATATATTTTCAACGAAAATATACATTTTATATTAAATGTATGTTTTAATTCAAAAACATTATTAAACCCTTTTATTGGCGTGTTCCATCCCCAAAAATATATACAAAGCAGTAAAAAGAGGTGTTTAGTGACACTCACCTTTGGGTGCGTATTTTAAATAGCGTAATCCCAGAGATTGATTTCTACACGTCCTATTATATATATATATATATATATAGGAATGATTTTAAATCAATATTCATAACACAAAAATCCTAAGTTTCTCCGTTTATTAGAATTATCGCATAACTTTGAGATTTTCTCGAAAAGTTATCATTTTTTATTATGTTGGCACGTATATATATATATGATTCTATATATATATTTTTTATGATTTTGCGACTTGAACGATTTTATTGGTGACCATTATTGTGTAAATCCGTTAACACTCCCGTTTATACGCAATATATCTACGATTTGCGCGTCGTAATATATATACATAAACGTTCACATAGATTATCACCGAAACACACGAAATCTTGTTAACTTATCTGTTTTGTCATTTTTAAAGCAATTATACATAAAATATTTTATATGTACCAATTTTCATGCTCGAAAAACAAGTTACACATTTAACGCGATTTTTACCGTTTCTACCGCACAAAACGCACAAATATACATGCGTAATCCAAATCTTTAAAATCATGTTAAAACTTAACATATTTTCACATTCTCATTTTTAAATCACATAACACATTTTAACACATAAGGTTCACCCCAAATTTTACCCATACTAGTGTATATTGAAAAATGCGTATTTTAGCGATTCGGTAACGTTTTCGGGCGTCGGAAGTCACGTATGATCAACCAAACACCAAGTAAACTCAAAATTAGTTAAAATACATATTTTTAAACTAAAAATATCAGTTTACTTACTGATCTAAATCAGTTTTATAAAAATCACTCCAAAAGCCGATTTTTGACAGTTTTAACGCATAGTTTTGCGTTAAACGTTACTATAATCATCCCAACTCGAAACGACTTGATATTTTAACACAATACATGTTATTTACTGATTAAAATAGTGGTTATAATCAGATTAGTGCAGTTTTTGTGTAAGTCACATAAATCATGCGATTTCACGTATTTTACAACTTTTAATGCACCAAGTAAAACATTCAAAGCTAGCAAACATTATGACAAAGTTATATGTCACTTAAACACTTTAAAATAACTTTATTTTAGTGTTTATAATCTGTTCAAAACTGATTTTTACTAAATCATACTCAAATCACCTTTTTATAAACATATATCATCATGCAAGATCTAGTTAGTGCATCTAATGCATCCACAACATGTTCTAATCGTTTTATATGAACTTGAATGCACTTAGATCTTCATTTATTTCATGTTTCTCATACTCAAACATTCCAACATTCTTATGATCATCATACAGTCATTTCTTATAAATGCAAGACATACACCTTCTTACATATTTAAATCTTTTAATCATCAAAATTTAAATGCATGTGTACATATACATATATACATACACGACATATATACACACATGCATATACTTCCAAAGTTTTACTTTTTAACATATTTATTTCAAATCGTAGAAACCTTTTTAAGAACATTCTTTTATGATATCTTTTCAACACATGCATGTATCCATCTTTCAAGAATCAAATCATCCATAAATCTTTTAACAAAGATCAAAACACAACTAAACACACACATAGCCATAACTTTCGGCCATACATACACACATATGTACATTCACTTTTACTTTCATTAAAATCTCATTCTTTGTTAAATGCAAGTTTGTGATTCATTCCAAGTTCAAGAGAAACCATCTAACATCTGCATTATCACTAAAAATCAAGAATATGATTTTAAAATAAGTTTATACCTTCAAGTTTTCTAAGTGGGTTTTTGGGAAAAGATGGTGATATGAGGCTTGTTCTTGCTTGAATCTTGCTTGAAATCACTTCCAAACATCCATATTAACTTGAAATCATCTTGAAAAGCCCTTGAATGTTCATGGAAAGGTTGGAAATTTTTGAATGTATATGTGTGAAGGGGTGTTCGGCCGTGAGGTTCAAGAGAGGAAGAGGAAGAGTTATTTGATCTTGATTGATGTAAGATGAAGTGTGTGTAGAAGGTTTAAATCATTAGCTCAAGACACAAGGTCCACTTGTCCAAATCTCACAATTCCAAGGTGGGTGGAACCCCTTCTAGCCGCCACCTATACTCTCTCTCTCCTTATACAGACACAAAACACACATATATATACATATACATATGTAGATTGGTGATAAAAACAGGTATTTTACTGGATACCGGGTATTTTATCTAGCGTTTTAGTCCCGTTTTAGTGTGTTTTAAAATATTTTTATCATTCTATTAAAATAATCACTCAAAATTATTACTGAAATAATTACCAGTTGCCTTGACTGGCTGCGTTGACAGTATTTTGTTTAATTCACGCAGTATCGCGCGGTACGCGCTCAAATTCGAAAAATAGAGTTTCTTAGCGTTTTAATTTATTTTTCCTCACGAATATGATCAAAATTATTATTCTAATCATAACAGTTTATTTTTAAGATTTTAACACTGATCGGGTGGTCACCGACGTTCGTTTCGCATTTTAATCGTTACGCGATAAGCGTTTATCTTACCGTTGCCAACATAATTTTTACCAAAGTTTAATTTTACCAACTCATTAAATTCCACAAATAAACATCATAACCAGTCAAATACAGCCCTGTTACCTATTCACAACACGTATTACAATTGTACGGTACGGCCTGAAAAGCCGGGTGTCACACATGCAGGGGTAAGAACAGTTGTGGCAAAGTTGATGAACATGGGGTACTTCTAGCCAACAATGCATAAAGACATGGCTGAGGTCATTTACAAGTGTGAAGCATGCCAACTACATGCCCCAATCACAGCAAGTCCGAAGCATGATCTTGTCCCAATATTGGCTGCCTGGCCATTTTATATATGGGGGATGGACATCGTAGGTCCCTTCCCCCCGGCAGCCGGGCAAGTTAAATTCCTCTTGGTGGCAGTAGACTACTTCACAAAATGGCCAGAGGTCAAGCCATTAGCAAAGGTCTCGGGGAAGAATGTTATCAACTTCATTTGGGAACAGATAATATGAAGATTCGGATTGCCAGGGGAGATAGTAACCAACAACAGAAAACAATTTGCAGAGAAACCATTCATTACCTGGTGCGAGGACCTTCAAATGAAGCAGGTCTTCAGATCTGTCTGTTATCCACAATCAAATGGACAGGTAGAACGGATGAATCATAGCATTGTGGAAGGGTTGAAGACTCGGCTGGGGAGGTATGGCAAACTGTGGGTAGAAGAGCTCCCTAGTGTATTATGGGCCTTCCGCACTATGGAAAAGACAAGCCATCAAAAGACTCCCTACAGCCACGTATACGGCTCAAAGGCTGTAATACCTGCCGAGAAAACATTGAGAAGCTCCAAGAAAAACAACAACACAAATGATTCTAAGATACTCCTAAACCTTGACCTACTTGAAGAAGCCAGGGAAGCTACCTTGATCCGGGAAGCAAGGTACAAACAAAAACCGAAGGCCTACTACAACGCAAGGGTCAAAAAGGAAACCTTCAAACCTGGTGACTTGGTACTCAGAAACAATGAGGGAAGTAGGCAAGAATATCTTGGAAAAATGGGCCCAAAGTGGGAAGGCCCATACATCATCAGTGAGGTGCATAAAGGAGGTTCCTACAAACTTGAAGCACCTGAAGGCTGGAAGGTACCAAGGCATTGGAACGGGAAACACCTCAAGAAGTTCATTGTTTAGACAATCATTGTAATGACAGAAGTAAACTTGTACTTGGCTATATCAGTTTAATGAAAACAAAGATATCACTTTTGTTAAATATTTCATTCTAATTTCATTTGTTCTATCCTAAGGGTGAGCTCCTCCAAATAAAGCTCCATGGGATCCGGCGCTATATCTACCCATGAAACGGGGTGGAGCTCCTAGGCCATAGCACTCAACAGGGAACAAGGCGCTATACCTTCCTGTAAACAGGGTGAGTTCCTAAAACAATACAACTCCATGGACCTAAAGAAAAATTTTCCAAACTCAACTCGAAAAAAGTACAAGTATAGATAAAAAACTACAAACATGTTCCCTTGCAAAATATGCGAGTAAACACAAAGTTACAAGTATACAAATAAATCAAATATTATAAAAGCAAGTCCATGAAAGAGGGTGAGCACCTCACACCAATTATGCTCCATAAGCTAACTTTACCAGAAACAATATGCTTATGTACAATATACCACCACGATAAACTAAATGAAAGGTGGACTAGTAAAGAGATAGAACCATCACAACTTGCATTGATCCTCTCTAAAAAGAATCAAACAGGGTGACTGCAGCACTTAGTTTGGGACCTTTGTGGAAAAGGGTATTGCAAAAATACAAACGGAAAAATAAAAATACAAAGTTTCCCATGATATTAGCCAAACACAAGTTTGACAAACGAAAAGTACAAGTAAAAATGAAAGAAAATGAACAAAGTAATAAGTACTAAGAGAAGCTAAACACTCCCAAGGGAGCAGCTTCATCATCCATTCATAAACATAAAAAAGTTCAACACAACATAAAAGCCCTCATAAGGGCACCACATACAACCACAAAAGAAGTTAAAATATTGTTTAAAGATACAACCACATCGTATTAACAGAAACAACAAGGCTGAACCAGAAGCACCGGCATTAAAGAAGAGAGGATCTTTACCTAAGGGTAGATTATCATATAGTCCGTCTAGGTCATCTTCTTCATCATTCCCGGTTGCAATGAAAGCTGACTCAACCCTTACAGAGGATAAAATGGGGAGCATCAATAGGGATAGACATAGCAGAAACTAGCTAAGGTTGGGACATACCTTCAGTTTCTTCGAAGAAGGACCAGCTTCATCATCCTCTTCATCACTGGTCTCGAACAGGGTTCGCTTAACAGAAGCAACCGCAAGCAGCTGCTCACATAACTCCTTGTTCAGACCTGCCGGCTCCAAAGCTTCAAGTTCAGCCATAGGATGATCAACCCTTCGAGACAGAGCTTCAATGTATGGGTAGGAAAGGGCCACCTCATCATCAACCACAGAAACACCCCTCCTAGGGGAAGCAATCTTAGAAGCACCACCTTTTGGCTTCTTCTTCAAAACTGTTTTCAACTTCTTACCATCATCAACAACAGGAAGACACTTTTCAGGAACAACCCTCTTGGTCTCATTTAGCTTCTTCAAAATAGCAGCTACCTGTTGGTCAGGAGCCACGACTGCCTCACTTGAAACCTCCAGAGTTTCCTTCTTAACTGGCTTCACACCAATCACAGAAGCAATAATGTTAGCATCATCTTCATTACCACTATCAATAGAGATAGTGTCAGAAGATTGGGAAGCAACAGTAGGGGAACTAGTAGATCTGGTAGACCGGCGAGAAGGGGCAGCTTGCTTCTTGGCAGATGAACAATCAACAAGGGGCTGAATAGGAACACTCTCAAAATCCCCATCAGTAGTCACATGCTCATTTCGATGAACCACAGAAGGATTGCCTTTAGGAACTTCCTTTTGGTTGCTCTCCACATTTGAAGGGTCATTCAGTAAGATATAATCCAAGGCACTCATTTCTGACAAAGCAAGAAAGTAAATACATTAACATCAAACAAAAGACAAAATAAGGCAAACACAACAAATACATACCCTTATTATTCAAATATAAAACCAGTTCAAAACTAGCCTCAGCCCAATCTTGGTTTATACCCAACATTACTAGGAGCTCCTCCGGGTAAGCCCTCAGTTTGGAACGGTAGACACGAAGCCTAAGGAGCAATCTCTGGTCAAGATCATTAACCCCCGGATCCTTCTCATTTAAGACTTCGAAGAATTTTCGAGGAACAACGGTAAAAGGAAGCAATCGCTCGGAAATGAAAAAGAACTGATTTTTCCAAGCGTAAGTATGACCAATGGTATGAGAAAGGAGGGGTGCCTCACATTGATTCTTCTCGATGGTGTACCAGTCGCCGTTACGGGGAAGCCAGAAAAAACACCGGAACATCAACAGAGAAGGATCATAAGAAAGGGCCCGACATAAAATCTCAAAATGCATGATCCGGGCAACACCCACCGGAGCCAATTGACCCAAAGAAAGGCAATAATATTTCAGAACTTCAAGAAAAAAGTTGGTAAAGGGGTATCATAAATTAGGCTGATCGACTATCCGAGTATAAAAAAAGGAAAGCCAGTCGGACATTCATTCGCAATTCTGTCCCCCAGAACTTGTGTTTCAATGGTGGGATCAATGCCGTAATCGGCACAGAACTGGTCGATTTCCGCCTGGGTTAACTTCGAAAATTGAACATGAATGTCGTTTTTGTTTGAAGCCATAAGAAAAATAAAAAGTAGACAAGTGACTCATCGGGATTAAAAGGGGGAAGATGATCGGAAAAACTTGTATTAACCGCTAGACAATAAGGAGAAAAAGGAGTTGAAGAAGATAAAGAAGTAAAGTATGATTGACGGTTATATAAAGGGAAATTGAATTCAAAATTCAAACTTAAAGGGAGAATTGACAACTGGAAGGCGAGGATTAAAAATGCCAGGGCTAGAAGCCTAAGGCAATCAAAGAAAAACTGACGGACTGTCACATCAGTCTTATCCAGGCCGCCCAAATCAGCAAGTGGGACAATGGGCCTAACGACCGGAAGCTCGAAACGTTTTGAAATGCTTCTAGAAAAATATTTCAATAAAATGCATTCTTTTTCCTCAAAATAAAAAAAACATGCATTTTATTGAACACAATTTAAGAAGCATAAATTACAAAACCTTCCTCGAAGAAGGATAAAACCCCTGAACTCAAGAGTCATAAGTGTTGCTATTTACAACACCAACACTCATGACTGGGGGGCTGATGACGTGGGTACTCGGAGATCCCAGTCAGCAAAAGTCAAAGTCAACGAATAACAAAAATAAAATAAATAAGAAATGCTGAAAGCAGGAAGCTGGAAGTCAGAAGCTTAAAGCTCCTGACCAGGAGCTGACATATCTATAGCTGACGACAGGAAGTAAAAGTCACTGTTCAGGCCTTGGGACTTGAAATGAACAAGTCAAGACAAAAGGACAAACTTTTATAAAGTAAATAGTGTCCTCGAGACACACAACCTGAATTATGCCTAAAGAGGTAAAGCCCAAACCTGCAAGCAATCAAAGGTGGATAAGCCTACTCGGAATAGAACGTACACAGCTAGATAACAGCTCCTTGGGCAGATCAGACCGCCTATATAAGATGAGTCTTATCCCAACCAAAGGTTAGACAATCTCACTCACTCTCTCCCTCTAAACTCTTATCCTTTCACTGCTTAGACTCTTAAAGGTCATTCCATTGATTCTCACACCGAAGTCCAAACACGGGAGGCCCCCTCTCGCGTTAAGGCTAACGGTGTTCTTTGGTTGCAGATATCGATCAAGAAGTTGTCTCTTGGAGTGGATCCTGGACCTTCGCCCTGCCATACTCTTGTTGCTTCAACACAACGCATCACCACGACCAACATGGGCCTAGACTCCATATCGCAGACCAATCAAATAAAGAAAAATGGTCAACATAAATCACTTTTGGTCAACGCGGAAATACAGAATTCGGATCTTTCTCTTTCTTTTGTCCTGTAGTGGCATGCAATTAATTCCACTTTCACCTTTTTTGAACTTTGGTCCCTCATCTTCTAATAGATATAGCAATAAATTTTTCACTTCCATCTTATAACAACAATGATCCCTCGATCATTATTAATTAATTCTAGCTTCTTGTTTATTGATCGCTTAAGATCATATTTAATCCTTTTTTTGCACCGGGACCTATAATAATAATAAATAATAAAATATATGTCTAAATATTATAAAAATGACTCTAAACTATTAAGATAATATATAAAATACACAAGGAAAATAAGATGTGTTTGCAACACATCATGCACGATGGACAATCGTACAGGAGACAAAAAGGTACATAAGGACATATACGTAGCACCAATCAGTGTGCGCCGACCACTGCTCCATGATCTCCAATTAGCTGTTGATGACAGACTAGACAACAAGGACAATTGTCAGGATACGTGGATCCATTCAGCATGTACCAGCTACCCTCTCGCCTGGAATCACTAACAGTCGTGGCAGAGGGAGCAGAATGGATATTCCTTGTTATCATCCTTAGGCCTAAGGCCCATCAGCCCATCTCCTTCACAAACCACCTCGACTATAAATATAAAACTTTACATCCAAGTTTAAGGATCGTTCTCTTGCTCTTTCACTTAATACACAGACTATTATCCTCAAAACAATTACTTATTCTCACGCCGGAGGGTGGTTACAAGGAGAACCCCCTATTCTCCTCCTTGTAATGAGCTTACGGTGTGTTGATTGTTTGCGGGATTTTCATAATTGTTTAGAAAAGAACGGAATAAGATTAACCTTGTTTAGACGAGACACTAACCACAAGCTAATCTTGATATTAGTTTGGTGTTTCTTCATTAGCGCCCACCAATTTCTACAATCACTTTTTCATCTTCTTTCTGAGCTCTGACTTTTGATCAATGGCTGATCAAGGTATTCATTTCCCACTGTTCAGCTCGCACTCTCAAATGGGCATGGTAGCGAACAACGCACACATCCAAAACCAACCCATTGACGAGTACGCCAAAGGTGAATGCACAGATGTTGGAGCCATACGCGCAAGTGGTAATCGTACTTCCTAAACGGTGACTCCAACAAACTAGGGCGCTGGTCCTTCAGCACCTGTAATGTCAGGGCTACCAGAAAGGGAGACTCCCGCTTCATGGTATGCAAAAAGTCAGGTGACGCTGAACCTCATTTACACGCAACTCTGTGCGTAACAGGGGCTAGCACAAGCCCAAATGCATCAAAATCTGATGGTGACCCCAATGCCAAGGAAACTAAATTATGAGATGCCACACCAAGAACGCGCGTGAAAGCAGCAGTATGACAAGTCACCACCACCTCAAAGGCAAAGTGGCCGCACCACGCATAACACGTACGACGAAATAGGAAGCTACTTCGATACCCATACTCAGTCAACTCTAAGAACTCCATTAAGTAGCCAGATCAGGCCGCGCAACATTAACAAGGAATGGGATACAAACATAGGCGAGACTGATCCAACTTATCAACAAGAAGAAAGTTCATCGGTTTTCAATTGGCTCCAGAAGAATCATGAAGTGTACAGGCCACGGATGCGCGCAGCGTACAATCCGTCGGCTGAGCATGACTATAGTCTGGTCTACAGACCAGTAGCAGTAGAGAAATCAAAGTTTTTCCGCGAGATTTCCCTTGCGCCATTAGAAAAAGCCAAGCTCCCACAAGCTGTTGGTAAGTTTAATGGCTTAACTGATTCGGATGACCACATACAATTGGTCACAAGCGTTGGTGTAGTTGGAGGATGTACCACGCCTATGTGGTGCCATCTTTTCATGCAAACCCTGACAAGGGCAGCTCGCACATGGTTCGACAGCCTCTTTGCAGGTAAAATAAAATCTTGGCTGGATTTTCAAGAAAATTCCTCACCCACTTCAGTCAACAGAGGCGGTACAGGCGTGATACCTCAGAAGTGATGGACATTTAGAGCCGTGAGGGCGAAGGTTTGGAAGATTTCATCACTCGCATTAACAAGGAGTGCCTGGAAATAGGGGCGTTAGCGAGGATCTCATGCGCGCTCACTTCAAAAAGGCCATATGTTAGGATCTGAGTTTACTTGTTTGTGCTGTTTTTATAAGATGAACAATGGAAGAAGATAAACAGAGGACTAATTTGCAACGGAATGAATGGAAAACTTTATAACACAAACAAGGAAAGAAAAGCTTTCATCATATATACTTTGTGTTGAATGATTTCATTACAAAATATTCAACGTACGAATGAACACTTTCTCCCCCTCAGCCTGAGCTCACAAGTGTAAGTTCGTACAAGATGAAAAGTGTGTGAAAGAGCTAATAGAACAGTACAGGTACTGTCTATTTATAGTACAAACCTAAACACTGTAGCATCTTTGCTGACGTTACCTAGACAGTGACAGCTAACAATCTTAACAACCTCTAAACACTACTAATTACAAACACTGTTACATTAAGACACTGATTAACTAACTGCTGATGAAGTTATCCACTGATTGGCTCAACCACTGATGAAGACTGAGCAGTGCTTTCCATAAAGGTTGATCAAGCCTTTGACTTCCAGCAGTTCTTTGCCTTCAGCAGATGATTGGTCTTCAACAGACTTTATACTTCAGCAGAGCTTTGTGTGTAACAGACTTTAGTGATCAACGGACTTTAGAAATCATCATATGTTGGATGCCGTTGCCATTGGAGGGAAAAGGAGTTCAAAGCACTATTATTAGGATCAGTTGTTGTAGAACCAGTTTTGGCTTTGTATCATCTGTTCTTCAAGGAAGGATCACATGAGCCAACAATCTCCCCCTAGAACAGATGATGCCAAAACTCTTCATTTTTCTTTGATCTTTATTTTCTCATCAACAGTTCCCGGATTTGCCCCTTGAATTGAAGCTCAAAATCCAAAGAATCTGTGTCTTCTTCATCCTTGTGCAGTTGAAGGTTCAATAAGTCTTGGAGGTCACCTGTATCCAGACCAAATGCATCCTCCCTTGATAGCTTTTCAACTTTACCATCAGACCTGATCAGAGTCAATACATGGGTATCTTTGTCAGACTTCCACTTTAGTATTTTAGATCTGATGGCTTTTTAGGAATAAGATTTATTTGAGATGAGTTTGGGGATTGAGGTCTGCTTGACAACCTTTTGATTGTTTCAGAAATTTGAGCAGCAAGTTGTTGAGAAGCATCATCCAATCCAAATTGAAGTTGATTTCTGATGTACTCTTTTTTGTGTTCAGGATACCTCTCTTCATCTTCCTCATCAATCTGCTTCTGCCTTTTTGTTTGATTCAAGGCACTGATGGGTAAAGCAGATGATGAGAATAGCTTTTTAAGGGCATGGGTCTATTGAGGCCTATCAGCAGTGGTTTCAGTGTATACTGGTTTCTGAGGAATAGTTGGATCTGTCTTTCTGAGCTCTTCTAACCTTCTATAGGTCTCATCAACATTCTGCTTAGACCATCTTGCAATTGATCTAGCAGGCCCATATCCAGCTACAACAAGCTCTGCTCTCTTCCTTTTGTACCTCAATGCATCATCTGCATCAACCTTCTTGTATTTATTCTAGTTGGGTGCAGACTTCTTCATTAGAGGATCTTTCTTCATCATTTCAATTATGTTTACTTTTTCTTTGAGAGCTTCTAGAGACCAATCTTTGAATTGAGACTTGTTGGCTTTGTAAGGCTTTTCTTTCATGATGATATCCAAGTAATCAATCCTTAGTTTCTTTTGAAGATCAGCATTTGGTGGCAACTCTGACATGGATTTACTCAGATCTCTAGCAAAGTCTTCCAGTTTCCTAACTTTGCTAAGCTCATGTTGATACTTATTCTGTTAAATCCTATCCCCTAACCCTTTACTCTCTTCTTTGGCAATACTTTGAGCTTGGTTAGCTTTCAACTTTAAGTATTCATCCATATTTTGAGGTGTTCTGAAGCCATACAAAGATAGGAAGGTTCTTTTGGATGAATCCTCTATTTTGTAGAATTGTATCATTTCATCTTGGACTGCAAGTAGTTCCAGAGGATATTGAGTTGCTAGAGGGATGTCACGTGGTAGGTAACCAATGGGTGGATGATCAAGTGGATTTGTTTGTGGAGATGATGAGGATGGAATGAATGTAGCAGGAGCAGATGATAAAGGAATTGGGTTTGAAATTTCTTTTTCTTCTTCAAGTACCAAAAATTTCCTTTTTCTTGCATAGGCAAACTTTGGAGGAGGAGGAGTTTTAGATGGAGAAGGTGGTTTAGGTGAAAAGGTTGATTATGAGGGGAATCTTTGGGGTGTTGATGGTAATTGTGTTGATGGTGGAGAATCAAAGTGAATGGAAGCAATGGATTAACTAACAACTGTTGAAACCACTGGTGTCTCAACAGCTGTTGCCTTAACATCTGCTGATGCTTTTGATGCATCAACATCTGTTGCTTTGGAGGATGGTGGTGATGATGAAGTTGTTTTCTGCTTCTTTTGAGGTGGTTTTTGTGGTGATGGTTTTTGAGGTGAAGGTTTGGGTTTGGTTGCAGCAGTGGTTGGCTTTTTAGAAGCAGTGGTTCTTTTGGGAAATGTGGCTAATGGTGGTCTGTTGTTTCTGAAAGATTTTCTTCTATCAGAAATGCCAGTATTTTGAACTTTGTTTTCTCTTTTCATCTTTTTCTCTTATTCCTGCTTCTAAACATCTGCCTTGCTTTCTGTTGTATCCTTTCTCTTCTTCTTTTCTAAAATCTCTTCATTTGTCTGTTTATTAAGGGTCTCATCAATTCCCTTTTTCTTTCCAACATCAAATTTTTCAGAAGATTTTGCAGAAGTGTCTTTGGTAGGCTCTGGCTTTTGTTTTGGTTGACCTTTTGGTTTTACTTTGGGGCCAACATCAAGTTTTCTCAAGGAATCTTTCTCCCCCTTTTTGGAATCATCTTGATCATCTTTCTCAAAGATAGGTGCAGGGGAGGTGCCAGTTAGTTTTGCAAGGGATTCTTTGATGCCCTTGATATCTGCCTGAGTATCTTTATATCTTGCCTCAACCATAACTCTGATCAGTTCCATGTGTGAGTTATGTTGAAGTTCAGCCAATTCCCTTTGAGCTGCTAAGATAGGTTGCACAGAATTCCGAAGCTCCTGGGATAGTTGCTGATAACTGGGCTGACTTTTCGAAGCATCCACCAACTGCTTCATCAGATCTTTCATTTCACCAACAGTTGTTTCAATAGATGGCATCCTCTCCATCAAATCCTTGTGTTTTAATTCATCACCTAACTTAATAGGATCACCTGGATTCCCACTAGAGGTGGTTGTATCTGCTTTTGTGATAGGAGTAGACTCCAAATCATCAGCAGCAGATGCCCCTGTTTCTTGGTTCTGGGGACTTCCCTCTGCATCAGTGGTTACCTTGGTAGACACAGCAGTGGTTGCCTTAAAGGGAGTCTTAGAAATGAAACTACTGTCCAAATGTAAATTAGTTGATTCAACATTTGTAGTAGCTGCTCCACTTGAACTACCAATAAGAATTTCATGAAATTCAAGTAGTATAACCTCCTCAACTATTTGTTGGTTAGCTAATTGAACAAGTTCAGACACAGCTATTGTGGAAGTTATACTCTCAGTAATGTGTTGGTGAGAGGGGCTGTTTTGAGTCTGAATGTCAATAGCCCAAATAGTGGTATGATGGTAGGTGGAATAGGAGATGAAGGGAGTGGTGTTGAAAGAGACATTGCCCCGGGAGAAGGACTTTTAAACATAATTTCAAGTGAAGGTAATGTTTCATATTGTGGTGTCCCTGTGCTTACAACATGTTCCTTTTGTGAGGAATCATGAGGAGTTAGGTTTTCTGGTTGAGATCTTTCCAACTGTTGTGAGGAAGTAGCAACAGTGGTTTCTATTGACATTTGTGTTGTCACGGGGTTAACCTCTGGGATCTCATCTTCCAGATGACCCTTATTTGTGGGTTTGGTGGGCTTTTTAGATTTGGATTTGGTCTTTTTGGGTTTTGATGGTGGAGGTTTCACAACAGTGGTTGTGGTGTTGTGATAACCATGAGCAGTGGGCTCAGCAACAGAGGTTTGAGTAGTAGATGTGGACTCATCTAAAGTTTGCTCAGACCTCTTTGCTTGTGTTTTGGAAACATTTGACTCTTTGGCCGTTGGGCAAGTAAAAGTTTCTAATGAAAGACTGTTCATTTTAAAAGCTGTACCTTTTTCAAAGGATTTTTGTAGAAGCTTCTTTTGCAGGTAATAGCTTAAAAATCTTGGAAACATGAGAAAAACAGCATTCTTCCCATTTTTAATGTTTTTCAAATTATTAACCATATCAGTAAACAGTGCTTGGGAGTAGTTGAAATCATTTTTTTTGGTCAAAATTGCATACCCCAAGTACTGAATTTTCAAAGGTATTTCATTGAAAGCAGTGGTTTTGTTTGAAAGACAGGTTAAAAGGGTATGGAACAGGAATTTCATGGGTGGTGGAAAATTGGTTTAAACATTGTAGCTTTATTCAACTGTCCATCATAACCCCTTTCAATCAAGTCTAGTTGAAATTCATTTTTTGGGAAAGAAGTTTACCTGCCAAGTCAATCATCTCGAATGTTTCAGATATGGTAGTGGGGGTTATGGCAACCAATACACCTCCGACTATTGAAGTGATGCCAAATGGCTCTTTACCTTGTTCCTCAATGGTGGCATTTGCCTAGAAGTCTCGGAGTGTGTCTTGGTAGATAGGTACATCAGCGGTGAGAAGTGTTTTGTATTTGGAGGTTGACAAGATGCCAATTATTAAGTGAAATTCAGTATTTTTGTCGGTTTTCTCAAAGGTGCAGAGGTAGTTATGAGGGTGTTTGATGATTAGAGCCGTGGTCGGAGTTTAGAAATTACGAATGGTTGAACTTGAAGTTAAGAAGAAGATGGAAACCATTTTGGAGAATTTTGAATTCGATACGGCGAGTAAAGCTCTGTTTGGGGTTTAATCGGGGTTTTATAAAGGGGAAAAAGTGAATGCTGACGTGGCAGTGGTTTCAAAGATCGGACGGTTAACATCTACCCACGTGGCAACCTCTGATGAAAAAGTGGATGACAGTTGTTCGGAAACCACTGTTGGGCAACAACAGTGGTTGGGTACAGTGTATGTGAAAACAGTGGCTAATTTTTTTCTATCAGTGGATAGACATCAGAGGTTGAAACAACAGTTGTTTAGTCAATAGTAGTCAACAAAGGAAATGAGAATGGAGGTTGTCTTTCAGAAGTGGGTGAATTTTCAACCAATCGGAGGTTTAAAACATCAGTGGTTATGAACAGACTTTTAAGGATTCTATGAAAATTTTTCATTTTTTAAGCCATTTTTAAGGATGGATCTTTGATTTTCTGAAAACATTTTAATGCTTTTTATTCAAAGAAAATAAGGTTTTGCCTTCTAGTCCAAGTTACGCATGCCAATTATTGAGACCAAACTTTCAAAGGTAGATGTGTCTAATGCTTTTGTTAGCACATATGCCAGTTGATCTTTTGTTGGAACATGATGCAGAGAAATCAAACCTTTTTCATAGAAATCCCTCACAAAGTGATTTCTGATGTCAATGTGTTTGGTGGTTGAATGGGATACTGGATTTTTGATGATATTTTCAGCTGCTTGACTATCCAACATGAGAGGAGTCTTTAGAGCAGTTATACCAAAATCCAGTAACTGGTTTTGAAGCCACAACAGTTGGGCTGTACAGCTTGCAGTAGTAATGTATTCTACTTCAGCAGTGGATGTGAAACAGTTGCTTGCTATTTGCTTTGCCAAGACACTAAGCAATTGCCTAGGAATTGACACCCTCCTGATGTAGACTTCCTGGTGGTGTTGCATCCAGCAAAATCACTGTCTGAATAACCTGAAAGCTTGATATTCCCATTAGCAGGATACAAGATACCAAGTGTGGGAGCACCTTTTATGTATCTGAATGTTCTTTTCACAGCAATGAGATTATACTTCCAAGGTGCTGATTGGGATCTGGCACAGACACATGTTGCAAACATGATGTCTGGTCTTGATGGAGTTAGGTACAATAAAGACCTAATCAAGCTTTTGTACAATGTTTGATCAAACAAGTCATCTTTTTCATCAGACATGACAACCTTTGTGGTTGCCATGGGTGTACTACATGGTTTCATAAGCATGAGGGACCTTTTGGTATGGTGGTTGACCATGTCCTCTTGGGAACTGGTTTGATGGTGGTGCATCTGTCACTTGTACCTCTCTGGGAGCAGAGGTTTTGTTCAACTGTTTTGTAACAGCTGTTTGGACAGGCACAAAAGTCTGTTTGTTTTTTGGGGGTAGGTTTTTGTGGACTCTCCAGTGTTTTTGATGTATACTCTTTTTTTTAACCTCAAAAGTTTTGAGATACACACACTCTTGAGTGAGATGATTGGTTTTTCCACAAATTGTGCATTTTGGTGCAGGCTCAATGACACTAGTTTTGTTTATATCATAAGCTTTTAAAAGCAAACAGTCTTTTGGTAGCATGGTTTCTTTTCTCACAAAAATCCAAAAACAGGTTCTTAAATTTTTCTCTTCTCTTCCTCTTTTCAACTTCCTTTTCAACAGAGTTTTTAACATCTGTTGGGATGTCTTTTAGAGGAATGACTTTAGCCTTGGGTGCTTTGACACCCTCAATTGTGGAAAAATCCATTAGCTTGAAGTTTTCAAGGATGTCACATTCATCAGACCAGGTGGGTTTGAATTGATATTTTTCTATCTCTTCAAAGGTTGATGACCCCTCTGGTTTTTTTTAAAATGATTTTGTTTCCATTTTTATCAGTGACTTTTATCTCTTGACCAGCCATGTTTGTGGGGATTACTTCAACTAAGCCAGATTCAATTTCAACAGTGTTTTCAGAAGTTTGGTTATGCTTTCTAAGCCAATGCCATACTTCACATTGCTCTTGATCTGCTTTTCCAACATCAATTCGTAACCTTTACAAGACTCCACCCATTTTTCACAAGTGATTTGGGTGGATTTAAGCTCCTTTTTACAAACTTGGTATTTTTCTACCATAGTTTGGAGTTGGTCTTTGGTTATGTTGTGTTCATGTTTCAGACTGCTGATTTCATTTTCTTTGTCAAACAATTTGATTTTCAACTCTTTAAAGTTTTCTCAAATTGCACTTCATCTTTTAAGATTTTGTCTCTAAGGTTTTCATTCACCTCTTTTATGTTAGCAAAAGCAATAATGCATTTATCTGAACATAAATCTTTTAAGATCTGAGGTGATACCTTAGCAGCAGCCATCATGGCATAGTCACATTCATTCTCACAAACACTAGCATCTCATGGATCAGCAAGAGGTTCTAACAGAGGTTCAGCTTTCTTCTCTTCTAACATCTGTTCACCAACAATATCTACTGTAACCACTATTTCAGCAATTTCTTCCACCTCTTAAGATCTGGACTCCACTTCCTTAGATTCCTGCCCTTTTGGTATTGACTCTAATGCCATGAAACAAAATTCATCAGGAGAAAGATCAAGATTAGCAATTAGAGCAAAATTTTCATCAATTAAATCCTCAGGCATACTGCTCTAATCAACAAAGCCCCGTGTAAAGAAACTCTGTTGACTGGCCTCTGCTGGAGCAGATGTTTGTGCAGCTTGTTGTGGTGCAGGTTGCACTTGAACCTGGGATACAGGGGCTTGAACATACTAAATCTGTGGAACAGTGGTTTGGACATACTACACAGGAACAGTGTTTACAGGATATGCAAAATGGGCAGTGTTTTGCATAGGAGGAGCAGGGGTATATTGAGAATAGTGCATAGTGCTTTGAGTGTTTTGAGGTCTTGGACTAGGGTGAGTGATGATTGGTCCACTATTTTGACTCCTACATTCCCTAGCAAAGTGACCAAGCCTATTACATTTATAGAACTTGATTTTTGACTTATCCAACCTCACCTTCAAATTCCCATGCAATCCTGGAAACTTCCTACCAGTTCTTTTGTAAAACTTGCTTGTTCTAACACTCAACAAGGCAAGCTGGTGCAAAATGTCCATTTCTTCCAAATCAGTGGGATCAAAGTGTTGGAGGTCATTCAGTTCAAAGGATAAGTTATCAGAGATCTGGTTTTCCCCATTAGCTGTGAAAGCATAATTGGGTGCGTAAGGCTCAGAGTTGAAGGCTCCACCTGTAGTTATGTCAATATAATGATCATAACTCTAGTCCTTACTACCTCCAGATGACTCTTCTTGACCCAAAAGTGTTGCGTTACTAAAAGTGTAATCATCAGCAACTTTTCCAGATTCCTGCAACTTCTTTTTCTGGTTAAGCTCTCTTTCATATGTGAGAAGCCTACCATGAAGTTTGGTCAGACTTAAATCCTTGAACCCCACAGTATTTCTGGTCACAAAGGCTATAGTGTTCCACTTTTCTGGTAATGATCTAAGAAACCTACTATTTAAAGTGGATTTAGCATATTCAACATTAACCAGTTTTAGCTCACTAATCAGACAACTAAACCTTTCAAACTGTTGGGTCAATGACTCTCCCTTAACATGACAGAATGTTTCGTATTATTGGTTTAAAACCTCTCTATTGTTTTTAATAACCTCTTCTGTCCCACCAAATTTCTCTTTGAGTGCATCCCATAGCTCTTTAGCACTGTTACAGTGTAACAGGCCAACATATATGTCATTGGGTAGTGTTGTGGCCACTATACTGAATGCCTTTGCATCTAACTCAATCTTTTGAAAACCTTGCTCAGAGTAATTTTCAAGGCTTTTAGGTACTTAGACCTTGGGATCTTCTGCACTTGGCACTATTGGAAGATGAGGTCCAAAGATGACAGACTTCCAGCAACCGGTGTTTTGCCGTGCTAACACATGGCGCATCCTACGTTGTATTCAGATCTGACAAGCATAGGTGGCTTGTAGAGTGTGCTGGTGTTGTGAGGGTCTTGTGTTGTGAAGACATCTTGGTTGTATTACAAAGTTTTTGAATAATCAACTTTATACGTGATTAAACTTGTACTTTGTTTTTCAACATATATGAACAACACAGTATAAATGAAATTGAGCTGATCTTTTATGTCCAATTGATTGTTAAATCGAATTTGACTGACCTATGCTCTGATACCAATTGTTAGGATCTGAGTTTACTTGTTTGTGTTGTTTTTATAAGATGAACAATGGAAGAAGATAAACAGAGGAATAATTTGCAGCGGAATGAATGAAAAACTTTATAACACAAACAAGTAAAGAAAAGCTTTCATCATATATACTTTGTGTCAAATGATTTCATTACAAAATATTCAACGTATGCATGAACACTTTCTCCCCCTCAGCCTGAGGGCTCACAAGTGTAAGTTCGTACAAGATGCAAAGTGTGTGAAAGAGCTAATAGAACAGTACAAGCACTGTCTATTTATAGTACAAACCTAAACACTATAGCATCTTTGCTGACATCACCTAGATAGTGACAGCTAACAATCTTAACAACCTCTAAACACTACTAATTACAAACACTGTTACATTAAGACACTGATTAACTAACTGCTGATGAAGTTATCCACTGATGGGCTCAACCACTGATGAACACTGAGCAGTGCTTTCCATAAAAGTTGATCAGGCCTTTGACTTCCAGCAGTTCTTTGACTTTAGCATATGATTAGTCTTCAACAGACTTTATACTTCAGCAGAGCTTTGTGTGTAACAGACTTTAGTGATCAACAGACTTTAGAAATCATCAAATGTTAGATACCACTGCCATTGGAGGGAAAAGGAGTTCAAAGCACTGTTATTAGGATCAGTTATTGCAGAACCAGTTTTGGCTTTGTGTCATCTGTTCTTCAAGGAAGGATCAAATGACCCAACACCATACGATGTGATAGCCTGATCAGGACTATCACAGGAAGAGATGGGATGCCGAAAGAATGGGACAAGCTGATGGAAGCAACGAAAATTGTCGCACAAATAGAGGAAACATTGACTGGGTCAAGGTCCAGTCATTACTCGAGGGATCATTGCTCAAAAGACTATGCACATGATTCCAGCAGGCGCGACAAGAGGAAGAGACATTCTGGCTAGAAGTCAAACCAATCCAGCAGAGATGATGAAAGACGTCACCATGGTGAAGACGCCTAAGCTACAATTGACCAGATGAGGTACACAAAAGCAGTAAAAAAGCGAGAATCGAGAGAAGCATTGGACTCCGCTGACTAAGACACCCTTAGAGGTTCTTAACACGGAGAACCTAGAATTCAAAGCTCCGCCACCAATACGCAATAAGAAGGGCCAAGGCCCTAACTTATACTACCAGTTTCATAAGGATACAAGGAACCTGAGAGATTATTGTTTCAGCCTGCGCACAGAGATCGAGAAGGCCCTGAAGAGTTGCAAGCTAGAATACCTGGTGAAGAACGTGCACAAGGAAACAAAGAAAATCCAGAGGGCTGGATGAACGGGTGGTCGATGAGCTCACTAACACATTGGGCTCATCGCATCATACCAAAAATAAACAACGATGAGACCATCCTTAGCCAAATCTATGGCTCAGGGGCAGTTATCCCGGTTAAAATCAGACTCCCTCCATCATGCATGACGGCAGTCAACGCAACTGATGGTAGACTCTCAAGATATGTTTTCCCGTGACAATGAGGCCTCTGATGCCGACAAAGGCGCGTATAAGCTACGTACTTCAGGCGGCCACATTGTTCCACACACCTAGGACGCACGACAACGGAGAAAAATTTACATGTAATTCACAACCTTTGTAAGCGATGGTCGTGCGCCTAACAAGTTTACTAATACAAGTATTGTTTACATTATTTTCCTTTTTATTTCCTACGGTCAATTCAAGTTACAAATGAATGCTCCAACTTTGAGTTCGCGCAAAAACGATAAAGTTAAATTATGAGCTCAAATACCAGCTAACCTCCAAGACTCCCGTGAACATAGCGTGGAGTCGGGTTCCATCGTTTAGACATCAGCCACACTTACTCTTATTCACGTAACTTAAACAAAGTTTCGACCGCATGCAATAATTGTAACATGATAATCAAATAGCAGAAATGTCACGTTGTATTAACAAGCGCAATGCGCATTAATTACAACACGAAAACAAAATTTACAAGGCACAAACGCTTGTCACAACACCTACAAACTATGTCATCTTCACTTTGGGCTCCCATCACCAGCATCTTCGTCTTCGTCATCGGAAAGATCTTGCACTTCAGGAACCTCGAAGATGGCCTTCAAGCATGCGACGTAGTCGTCATGTTGAAGCGCATCCGCGACCAAGTCCATAATAGACAGAGAAAGGGTGTTGTACCTTTCTTCAACTTGGGTAAAACCTTTCTCCACCTCAGCGTTAACAGAACAGTGACTGGTATCCCACCTCACCTTGAGCGCAGCCTCAATGTGGGATGCACATTCGGCATGGCCATCGCGGTGACCCATATGACGCGCTGCCACAATAAGCGCTGCCACAGATTGGTCTAACTCGATGGAGTTCAAAACTGCATTCGCAACCTGTCCAAGAAAACAAGAGTTAGCTTGCAAGATGATAACAAGCGCAACTAAAACAGGTAATAAGTAACTTACATGTGTAACCCCATACTGCTGCAACCTCCCCAAGTTGTTGACTAAGGGCTCGACCGTCGATTGGATCTCAGTATAGTTATCTTGGGCAACGTTTAAAGCTTTTTGGTAGATTTCACATGCCTCCTCAGCCCCATCGGCCCTGAGTTTCTATGCCTCGATGTCGATCTCAAGAGAATCAACCTTCTCTTGTGACTCGTGCAAGCGATGCTTGAGTTCTGCAATCTCAGCGTCCATGCCAGCCATGTCTCTATCCTTACAGATTAGTTGTTGTTTCAACTCTTCCTACGCAGATAACAGGTCATTTAGCCTTTGAATTTCGTTTACCTGTTCAGCACAGATAGAAGTAGTACGAACGTGGTTTATTTCAGCTCGCTCCCGATTAACTTTGGCAGCTTCGTATCTTTCTTCGAGATCAGCTATGGTTTTTGCAGAAGATTCAGCTTGTGCCTTGAGATTGGTAATTTCAGTCTGCGTAACATACATCTTCTCATTCTCCTTCTTGCAGGCTTCGCGCCATAGCCGACGCTCTTTAGCGAGTATATCCTCGGAAGCTAGCAACTTTTTCTTGAGGCCCAGAATTGTAAATCCCGAAAACCAGATCTTTTAATGATATCAAACAATCACCAAGTTTGTGCGGAAACCAAACTTGGTGAGATTCAAGAAAAACACAAAAATATGAAGAACAAACCCAATACGAAGAACACACCGAATCACTTTCAACACTTGCACACGATTCTATTACTATCAAAGCAAAATCGTCTGGTACAAGTGTTTTCACAACGAAATCGCCTCCCACTCTATGACTCTCTAGAATTGTGTAACTAGGAGGTTCAAAAACCTAAAACAAGTTGAACACTTGTTTATATACTAATTCAAGCCCACTTCCCTACATGGGCTCCCCTTGGGCCTACTTGGCCCACATGGCCTAAAGCTGGGCCCAAGTGACCTATAAAGGTCCAAAACCTAATATAAACTAACCCGGTAAGGCCCGGTTCATAACCATAGCCCGTTGTGTTAATTTGATGCGTCAGCCTCACACTTTAGGGCCTAACAATCTCCCCCTAGACTGATGCAATCAAATTGTCTTCATAACATGAATTCAGCAACGTCTTCAATGAAGTCTATGGTTGTCGCAATACTACAGATATTGTGGAAGTTCTTGACTTCTGAACTCTCAGCACTAGGTCTCTTTCTTCAGCTCTTGTGGTTAGCTTCATATCAGGATCTCGATCAGCTTTGCTTGAAAATCATGTTAAAAAGAATGTGAGAGGAGGATTCTCAACAACTCTTTTCTTCTTCAATCTTTTTCTTTCACGCAGGTTCACGGTACTTCTTCAAATGCACTTTCATTGTCAAATGGCGTTTCGTATCCGGTTCTTCTGACTCAAGTACATCTTGTTGTTGTGATGCTTCAGGCTTCTTCAGCAACTAACAGCATCTCAATCTTCATCAACCCCTATTCTTGATTGAAATCAAGTTCTGCACATGCTCACAAACTCATAAGCAAACATTTCTTATGCAACAGGGAGAGTACCATATGAACACTAGGTACATCCAAGTACTTGTACTCGGATTTCACAACTTAAACTCTTTCAACTTTTGATGATCAGTCAAATCTTCAAGAACGGTTATACTTTTTAATTTTAAGAAAACAAATAAACACTCTATTTTTGGATTTTTGGTTTTATAGAAAGGCAAGACACTATTTTTGTATTTTTTTTAATTTTTCATTTTTTCATATTTTTTTAATTTTTTATTTTAAGAACTAGAAACAAATAAAAATTCAAAATATAAACAACTATAATAACATACAATTACAATTGCCATGGGATCAAAATTCGTTCTCAGGCAGACTAAGGAACACTTTTCGATACGAGCCTAATCAAACTGGTCTATGTGATTGCCATTATGTTTGTCCACTTAAACTTTAACACTCAACTTTCAATTTTAAACTTCGTGATATGCTTAAGGTAATATTATACTATTATACCCGTGTGTCCCATTCCAAGGCATACCCCCGCGATCAAGGGAAGCACAACGATTCATCGTAGCAAGTGAGTATACTGATGTCATCCTTTTCGATTTACAATGTTAGACCATTGGTGACAGGTCAGTACTTTCATACAGCAGAGCGACCAATGATTGTGTCCAACGAGGGCGAGGCAAATACCATTTTGGTACGAATTTGGCTCTTTGAGCATTGGGAATTTTCTCATTTTGAGATTTGATTCGTTAAGGTTTTTGTCCTCTTGGGATATTTTAAGATATCATGACTGTGTCTAGGTCTAAATATAATCTGGATGCAACATAAGGACAACCAAGATATCCCTGGATGATTCAACAATATAAAGACCCGAAACCTTAGATGTTGGCTATATATCAACGCAAGATTTAAGACCATAAAATCATACGCCGTTGGTATGTTACCCACATGGTACATAGTTCCTTATGTTTATATCACTTAGTATCTTTTATCATTTGAGCGTCAAGCCTATCAACATATCGCAGTAGATCCTAGTCTTTTTAGCTATGGCACCTTACATGTGTTAGTCAAAGCCTTTAACACGAACATTTATTTCACTTCCCATATCATGCAATTTATCTTTTTGGATTTTTCATTTTTCAAATATTTTTGTATTTTTCTCATTTTCTCCTATTTATAGCAAACTCTTTTTGGATTTTCTCGGTTTTCTCCCCCTAAAGTATATATCTGTCTCTCTCTCCCCCTAAATTTGTGCATAAAACTTATGCGTAAATTTACCATTTACCAGGGAAAGGACACTTTATGTATAAAGTAATGAACTAGGAAAGAGAAAAGATATTTTTGCTTAACCGTTTTGTCATCAGATTGAAGACTAATCAAATTTAAATCAAAGTACTAAATTTAAATTGTACCTTTTGCTGATCTTATCTTACTTCTGTTATCTCCTCCAAAGGAAACATATCATCTGTAAAAAAAAATTGAACTTTTTGCAACAGTGAAATGTTACCTGTTTTATCTCTGGAACAACCGCTATCAACATTCCAGAGATTGTCAACAGCTCCTCCTTAGTTGTTCCTGAAAAGTAAGGAGATTAGTAAGACATGGGTACCCAGGCCATCGTGGTCCTGGGATTTCCTGAAGCATCAAAATAAGACACTTCTTTTAAACACATGTGATGGGTGTAAAATGCAACATATAAATTACATCAAATAAGGCATAAAACTAACCCTTTTTTAGTACTAATGTTGGAAAAAGTGTGCTTTTGTCTTCCTATTGTATTTTCAGGATTAAATGAGCATAAATGAACAAAAGGAACAAATTTGCAGCAAAATCTAACATAAATACAAGAAAAGGAACAAACGTGGCATGCCCGACCCCTCGACAGCATCTTCCCAAGCAAAAACAAGAAAACAGAAGGCTGACCACGGCCCCGTGCCCAGCGGACACGGGGGCGTGGCCAGTTGTCTGCAGAAAGGACAAAGCTATAGAAGCTTCTATTCCCGACACGGGGGCGTGCCCAGCTCGACACGGGGTGTGGTCAACGCTAAGATTCGCAGAATCCAAGCAAATCTTGATAGTACAGATACGCTTCGGCACACGGGGTCGTGCCCAGCGGACACGGGGCGTGTGGAGATAATGCAGACAAATTGAAATTAATGAAGAAAGAGAATAAGGATGGACACGGGGCAATGCCCAATGAACACGGGGCCGTGTCCGGGCGTCTGTGCAGGCTATAAATAGGGGTGCTTGGTTCACTTCAAAGGCATCCCATGGGAAACCACCTCTCTCCCACTTCACCCACACTCCACCACCACTATAACCCACATCCACCACCATCATCCATCATAGAGTGTGTGTAGTAGTCTCGAGATCCAAGATTGATAGTAAGAGTTCTTAGCAATCAAAGGCCATTTTTGCCTAAGTCTCTTACATCACTTGGTAAAGACAAGCATTTAGTGTAATACTTTTGATTTTTAATCTTTTCGCACTTTTTATTTGGTTTTGTATTAATGACTTTAATAACTAGTTTCTTATGTTGAAGGTGAAACTTCCTTATCATTTGTCTGTGGTTTCTTGGCGTTATTTTACTATCTATATAAAATAAAAGATTTACACCATTCATATCTCTACGGTCTATATAGAGATATGTTGGCTACCTGGTCGGGGGTTAAGGGAATGGTTTGGTAAGGTTTTTGCCTTGTTCAGTGTATAGATCCTGCAAGGACCTGGGTCAAGCTTACTAGGACCTCCTTCAATACCCACTTGTATTGGATGGCGGGGGTGCGAATGGCTTGATCCCCTCATATGTAAACTACTATTAATACATTAACCCGGCTACTTAGGATTGTGTCCCTGCTGACTCAAACCACTTAGCCGAGGGTAACGTCACCTTCAAAAGAGGGGCCTACCACATTATGCATTAATAACTTAATTAATTATCTTCCAATATTCCGATCCTTTATGATTGTATCCTTGCTATTGGGTTAAGGGTAACGTCACCTTCAAAAGAGGGGCCTACTACTATAACTAAGATAATCTCTTAAAAAGTGTAAAAGTGCGGAAATCATCAAAGGTTACACTAAAGGCAAGTCATATCCAAGTGATTCATCTTGTCTATCTGTTTTTTATTTTATTTTTATTTTTCAGCATTTGTTAGTTTTTAATTTTCATGTTTAAAACCTTTTCTAAAATTTTGATTTGATTAGACGTTGAGGATAAACCGGTACTAAAATCTCTTGTGTCCTTGGACGACCTCGGTATCTTACCAACGCTATACTACGCTCACGATGGGTGCACTTGCCCATATGTGTGTTTAGTGTTAGTAAAATATCGTGTTTTATAAATTTAAAACTTGACTAAAGTGTTAAAAAGGGCTTCAAATATAACTAAAAAATATATTCACACCGACAGACATCAAGTTTTTGGCGCCGTTGCCGGGGACACAAGGATTTTAAGAAAGTTAGTAATCAACGGCCTAATCGTTTTTCTTATTTTTTCTGTTTTTTAGGATTTTTCTAGATTTTTCAGTTTCTGCAGAAGCTCAGCACGGGGCCGAGCCCGCTGAACACGCCCCCGTGCCCAATCTTTGGTACTGGCAATCCTGTTTTAAGTCAGACAGTAGCTGAACACGGGGCCCTGCCCACTAAACACGCCCCGTGCCCAAGTTTCAGATACTGAAAACAGAACCGTAAGATCCCGACGGTTGGTAATTTCTGACGCAAATATGAGAGATATTGATAATTTTTACTTTCGCTCCTCTTATGGTACATGGTGTCAAATATGTGGCGGAACTCATGAAGATTTAAAATGTTATTTTTTAAATTACAATCCCCACTATACAGACCCATTGTTTTCCTGTAGCCTTAAGATAGGCGAAAGTAAAAACAATCCCTATCTCTCCCTCGAATGCTCTCAATCATCCCTTCTAAATGAAATGATTCTTGAAGAATGATTTCAAATGAAAGAACTAATTCTCCGATGGATAAAAGAACTTGAGATGGATATAACTAATTTATCTCAAGACGACGATCAAGGAGAATTATTGAGACCGCAATCGGAGTATGACAACATTGTTGCTCCTTAAATCACCTCTAACTCTTGTGAGGACTTGAGCGATAGTCGTCCCTGTGTCAATTGTGCCGTGAAGGACTCCCTATCGGTTTCCGCCGATGCATACATAGACCCGAGCGATTCAACATATACCTTCTTTAACGAGAGCCCGGATAAGGGAAATAAAGGTTGGTCTTGCCCACCGGTATTTAGCTTAGGAATCATCCTTTCCGATAACCTCTTGCGTTCTTGTCTAAAACTAGGGCAACTTAGGTATCTCATGCACTTCGGTGTTGTTCCGACCAGTAAGGAACCACCTGATCTGGATAGAACTCCTTAAAATAGACAAAACTTCATAAAAACCTCTAGCCACGGGGTCGTGTCTAGGTCAGCACGCCCCCGTGTCCACCCAAAGATTCCCGTCTGACTTTTGGTCAGAATACGGACAAAAAGTGTCAGAATTTTGTCTGCACACGTGGCCGTGTCCAGCCGACACGGGGCCGTGTCCAGCGTGCTGTCGTTTTCTATAAATGCAGCAAGATTCCTGCACTCTTGGACCCATTCCAAAGACAAAGATCTGGTGGTATCTTCACATATACCATACTAGGTATATTCTAAAGAAGTTTCTCAACGACCATCTTGTCTTTTCTACTTTTGTCATTTGCCTTCTTCTTCATTTTCTCCTGAAAACCTCCATTAGAGCTTGAAATCACCATAGTTTCAAGCTTTATTGTGATATTTGTTAGGTTTTTATTCAATGAATCTTGTCAAAAATAAGTTTTACAACACTGTTTTAAGTTATTTCTGCTTAAAAATTCTTTAGACGTTAGAAAAATAATTTAAAGCACCAAGATTCCTTGTTTCAAAAAAAAAAAAAAAAAAAACCTGCAGAGAGGTGCACACGGGGCCGTGCTCAACGAACACGGGGCCGTGCTCAACGAGCACGGGGCCGTGTCCGAGGTACTGATTCATTAAATTGAACTCTTTTCGGTTTGTTTTCTTATAATGTCGAGCAGAAATAGCGGAACATCTTCATCACACTCCAGGAACAACCGACAAGGGAGAAGGTCATCGGTAGAAGACTCTCTTGTAAACTACGTGTATGCCTTGAGGGAGGCCATCGATGAAATGACGGGAGTAGAGGAAGCTGTGGTCGACCCTATAAATCATTTGTCGTTGGGACTAGAAGGATGTCTTCGAGAAGTCAACCTTTTGCACCAAAGGTTGAATATTCTCGCTTCCCCTCCTTTGGTACCAATCATTACACAAAGGGGATGAAATGTAGTTCCAGAAGTCATCATTCCAGCCGAATGGTATGTCATGCACCCGGAACCCCCTCAAGACATACTACATGGGGTCCCGGTTGCCAACGCACCTCCTCCACAAGACGTTGTGGAAAATGAGCCCGCCTTCTTCCTCCCAAGGGAGATAGAGGAATGGCTCAACGACATCTAAGTGACATCCTTCGGTTACAAGGTCTACAACGCCTTTAAATACCGGGAAGCTATTTCCGGGTTTTTGATATTCCTACAATAAGGGTATAACTCCTTGGAATGATTTTCTGCATTACTTGACCTATCTATCTTAGGAACTTTTAGTTTTTCATTTCTAGCTTTATTTTTAAGTTTCTAGGATCTTATGTAATTCACTCTTTAATGAATGATGGTTTTAAAGTAATAAATGGTAATTGGATGATGTTGTGATGGATAAAACACACTCGGGATGACAGAGGTTACTAAGGGAAACTTGAGCCCACACCCCATGCACAGAAACAGAGCCACCCGACAATTTTTCTTCATTACAGCAAGTTCAGCACGGGGCCGTGCTCAGCCCAACACGCCCCGTGCCCAAGGTTCTGCAGAAAATGCCCAGTACAGGTAACTGGACACGGGGCCGTGTTCACTGAACACGCCCCTGTGCCCAGCCTTCTGTTAATTATGATACTGGCAATATGAACACGAGGCTGTGCCCGGATGAACACGGGCCCGTGTCCAGACGCCCAGTAACATAAAATTTTGTTTTTAAACACCTTTTTACACATTCAATCAACCTAAAAACTTATTTTTGGGACACATTGAGGACAATGTGTAATTTAAGTGTGGGGGGATACTAAAACCTTGAATTTTGCAAGTTCTAATAACAAGTCTTACAGAAAATTCAATTCGAACCGCTAATCACCCCAAATTTTTTTTTTCAAAAAAAAATTTCATTTTTTTACTTGTCTTGGTTTAAATTGGGAATAACAAGTTCTAAAATGGTTATATTTTTACAAATTTACAACCGAAAGCGTCGTGATAAAAAGAACCAACATAAGAAAATTATGAAATAGCATGACAAATCTAGTTAAAATTTAATTATATATACGTGATCACATTAAAAACCCATTCCCACAAAAAGTGAGTTTTGAGCCTTCATTCAGCATAAAAGCATACATCTTTAAATTAAATGCTCATTTTTCGTTTCTTGTGTGAATAGCTGCTTGGTTTCTTACGACTCTAGAACTTGCCATGACGATACATTCCCAGTCCTTACCAACTTAAACCTAAGTAAGTAAATGATGGAGGCATTAGGACTAACCCTTTTTCTTTTCAACACCATTATTTTTCATTTTTTTTACCACCTACCCAAAATCCCCCTAGTTAACCCCTTTGAGCCTAAACCTTTTCGTTTCTAAATCCACAAAAAAAAAAACACCCTTTACCCACTAAAACCTTTTTTTATTTTTAACCCTTTTATTTTAGTGAAAAGCTCGGTTTGAAAATGCTTTATTTGAAGTTTAGCAATAAACAAACAAGTTCATTATTTTATTTTTAACCTTTTTTATTTTTAACCCATTATTTTTCATTATTTTTATTTTGAAGTATAGCAATAAACAAACAAGTTCCTCAAAAGAAACTTTGTTTGAAAATGCTTTATTTGAATAAAATTCACAAAAGCAAAAAGTTTTACGACGACCGACGCTTTTTACGCCTTCGGCCGAGTGTTGAGTGATCTCCCGTGAGGTATGTGAACTTGTATATAAATGGAATTTTAAAAAGGCATGTTATGCCCAGATAAGTAATTTCTCTTATGAAATGTTCTAACATAAATCATAACGAATAGGATTGTAAATAACATAAAAATAAAGCCTAATAAAGATCTTGGATTCCCGACACTCAAGACAAGCCCAAAACTTCTCTTCTACCCATTCCATTTGGGAGTGTAAGCCACATTATAAAGAGTTTTGCTTGAGGACAAACAAAGATTCAAGTGTGGGGGTATTTGATGTGTGTAAAATGCAACATATAAATTACATCAAATGAGGCATAAAACTAACCCTTTTTTAGTACTAATGTTGGAAAAAGTGTGCTTTTGTCTTCCTTTTGTATTTTCAGGATTAAATGAGCGTAAATGAACAAAAAGGAACAAATATGCAGCAAAATCTAACATAAATACAAGAAAAGGAACAAACGTGGCATACCCGACCCCTCAACAGCATCTTCCCAAGCAAAAACAAGAAAACAGAAGGCTGACCACGGCCCCGTGCCCAGCGGACACGGGGGCGTGGCCAGTTGTCTGTAGAAAGGACAAAGCTATAGAAGCTTCTATTCCCGACACGGGGGTGTACCCAGCTCGACACGGGGCGTGGTCAACGCTAAGATTCGCAGAATCCAAGCAAATCTTGATAGTACAAATACGCTTCTGCACACGGGGACGTGCCCAGCGGACACGGGGCATGTGGAGCTAATGAAGACAAACTGCAATTAATGAAGAAAGAGAATAAGGATGGACACAGGGCCGTGCCCAATGAACACGGGGCCGTGTCTGGGCGTCTATGCAGGCTATAAATAGGGGTGCTTCGTTCACTTCAAAGGCATCCCTTGGCAAACCACCTCTCTCCCACTTCACCCACAATCCACCACCACTATAACCCACATCCACCACCATCATCCATCATAGAGTGTGTGTAGTAGTCTCGATATCCAAGATTGATAGTAAGAGTTCTTGACAATCAAAGGCCATGTTTGCCTAAGTCTCTTACATCACTTGGTGAAGACAAGCATTTAGTGTAATACTTTTGATTTTTAATCTTTTCGCACTTTTTATTTGGTTTTGTATTAATGACTTTAATAACTAGTTTCCTATGTTGAAGGTGAAACTTCCTTATCATTTGTCTGTGGTGCCTTGGCGTTATTTTACTGTCTATATAAAATAAAAGATTTACACCATTCATATCACTACGGTCTATATAGAGATATGTTGGCTACCTGGTCGGGGGTTAAGGGAATGGTTTGGTAAGGTTCTTGCCTTGTTTAGTGTATAGATCCTGCAAGGACCTGGGTCAAGCTTACTATGACCTCCTTCAATACCCACTAGTATTGGATGGCGGGGGTGCGAATGGCTTGATCCCCTCATATGTAAACTACTATTAATACATTAACCTGGCTACTTGGGATTATATCCCTGCTGACTCAAACCACTTAGGCGAGGGTAACGTCACCTTCAAAAGAGGGGCCTACCGCATTACGCATTAATAACTTAATTAATTATCTTCCAATATTCCGACCCTTTTGGATTGTATCCTTGCTGACTCAAACTACTGGGTTGAGGGTAACATCACCTTCAAAAGAGGGGCCTACTACTATAACTAAGATAATCTCTTAAAAAGTGCAAAAGTGCGGAAATCATCAAAGGTTACACTAAAGGCGAGTCGGATCCAAGTGATTAATCTTGTCTATCTGCTTTTATTTTATTTTTATTTTTCAGCATTTTTTAGTTTTTAATTTTCATGTTTAAAACCTTTTCTAAAATTTTGATTTGATTAGACGTTGAGGATAAACCGGTACTAAAAGCTCTTGTGTCCTTGGACGACCTCGGTATCTTACCAACGCTATACTACGCTCACGATGGGTGCGCTTGCCCATATGTGTGTTTAGTGTTAGTAAAATATCGTGTTTTATAAATTTAAAACTTGACTAAAGTGTTAAAAAGGGCTTAAAATATAACTAAAAAATATATTCACACCGACACACATCAACATGTCCCCTTTCATTTCAAGGATTGGAGACGTCGCTGCTTTGGATTTGGGTTTCCAAATCTGTTTCGGTTTTACAAATGTGTTTGTTACCTTCGGTTGAGCAACTTTAGCTGTTTCAGGTTTATTAGTTTTAGAAACAAATTTTTGTTCTTGAAAAGCTTTGTGTTTGTTTTTAGCAGCGTTCCAATCCCCATCAGATGGTTTAACCTTGGGATTCACATTCTTCATTTCCTTAGGTGATGATACCTTCATCGGCTTAGAATAGTAGTTACTCTTTTGTGTAACCCTCTGATTTTGCATATAATAGGTTACATAGGGATGATGTGTGCAGTTCCGAGCAATATGACCAGCAATGCCGCAATTGAAGCCTGTTTGTCTTTTCACGTAGTAGGCATTCTGATCAGCTTGTGTAGCTCTTGCAGGCCCTAAAGGACGAACCAATCCTTTCTGTGCTAGTTTTTGTTCCACATTTCTTGCAAACGAAGATGAATTCGGATGTTTATACTTGTCGTTTGCAGGGGCCTTCTGTGGTGGAGATTTCTTTTCATTCTTCTTGTTTTGTTTAGACTGCAAGTCTTGTTCAGAAATCTCACCAGTCTTTCCAAAAGCTTTGTTAGCACAGTCAAATGCATATTTCTCACATTTGCCATTACTGACTGGCTTAACAAAGGCATTTTTCACATCACGGGCCTTTTGAGGACTATGGTCGTCCGTTGAGGACTGTGGAGAGCCTGCTTGTCTTTGATGTTTATGCTTCTTCTTTCTGCGTCCTTTACCTGCTCGCTTCAGATCTTGTTGCTTGATTTAAACCTTTCATCACTAACAGAAGGTTCAGATTGTTCAACTTGTGCACTTGGAGCCTTGTTCACGTTAGTTTTCTCTTCATCCTTCATGTCATCAGCTTTGACAGAATCAGAGAGTTCTGGCTTGTTGGATGAAATACCAGAAACTTTAGCAGAAACATTTGACGAATTTTCAGCACAAGACGATTCTGCACATGACGCCTTTGAGCTGAATCCACTAGAATCAACTGATTCCAATTTCTCAGAATCATCTGCTTCAGATGATTCACATTTGGAATCAGATGGTTCAGCTGGCTCATTCGTTTCGTTTTCCAATTCAGTCTCTGTTACACAAGCATCAACATTTTAGCCCAAACCATCAGGCCTGAAATTAATCACAGAGTGAAAAAACGAGCTAAAAATGTCACACGCATCAGAATTTGATGCTTGTTCATCTCCAACGACATCTTCAACTTTTACTTCATCTGCAGGGGAAGACGAAGCATTAGAATCAAAAGTACCCTTAGAAACAAAATTTACCGAAGGAGTCGCTCGTTTATCAACATGTTTGCTGTTGATTGATGACTTATCATTTTTAGGACCGTAAGCCATCTTGTCCTCATTCATCAATTCCTCCTCAGTCATGGGTAAATATGTGTAGTTGTCATTATATGGAGGAGGAACTTGATTGAAACCCAAACCACACCCCTTCTTTCTCTTGTATGCAAGTTGCTGATCACATAGATTTTTGACCAACTTACTGGAAGACTCATATTTTTTAATGTTGATTTCATTAATTTGATATTTTTCTCTAATGTCTTCTAGTTCTTTGGTCAAAATGCATACCTTCTCTTTGACCTCCAAGTAGTGGGCCGTCTTTACACTTAGATCATCCTTAAGTTGAATGATGTCTTTTCGCTGAGCTTTGATTTTCTCTTTAAAAAGTTTTTCATTTTTAGCTAAAGTAAATTTTTTCCTATTAATATCATTATAATCTTCGATTAGCTCAGCGTTGTGTAAATGATATGCCTTTAGGGGGAGAAAACCGAGAAAATCCAAAAAGAGTTTGCTATAAATAGGAGAAAATAAGAAAAATACAAAAACATTTGAAAAATGAAAAATCCAAAAAGATAAATTGCATGATATGGGAAGTGAAATAAATGTTCGTGTTAAAGGTTTTGACTAACACATGTAAGGTGCCATAGCTGAAAAGACTAGGATCTACTGCGATATGTTGATAGGCTTGACGTTCAAATGATAAAAGATACTAAGTGATATAAACATAACGAATTATGTACCATGTGGGTAACATACCAACGGCGTATGATTTTATGGTCTTAATCTTGCGTTGATAGATAGCCAACATCTGAGGTTTCGGGTCTTCATATTGTTGAATCATCCAGGGATATCTTGTTGTCCTTCTGTTGCATCCAGATTATATGCAGACCTAGACACAGTCAGGATATCTTAAAATATCCCAAGAGGACAAAAACCTTAAGGAATCAAATCTCAAAATAAGAAAATTCTCAATGCTCAAAGAGCCAAATCCATACCAAAATGGTATTTGCCTCAACCCTTTCTCTACATTCAGGAATGCAAAAGGCAGAGATTATCCCTTCAACAGTAATTTCTTGAGCCATGGGTTTGTGAAATATGAATGCCATAATTTCAGTGGGTGGTTGATACTTTTGTTCTTCTCCTCAAAACACAAACCAAATGAGAACCCGTGTATTTGCTAACTCAAACCCTTTGCAGGCGAATGAACCCGCTTTCTGCACCGCACCTCAAAATCTGTTAAAACTTTTCACAACCAAACAAACTCCCCTTTTTTATTAAATATATAAACCTTTTTTTTTAATTTTATTTATTATTATTATTAATTTTAATTTATTTTATTTTTTTAATTAATTAAAATATATAATGTAAACTATAATTATTATTATTATTATCATTATAAAAACCAATGATTATGTAATGATTAACTAATTATTATTATTATAATTAATATTATTAAAACCTAAATCAAACACATGTTTCAATTGTCTTCTTCGTTTAAAAAACAAACCCTGAAACCCTAATTTCTAACTTTAGCCAGCCGTCGGAAGATGATGCTTAGAGAAGATGGAGATCGATGTTAACTGTGGTGACCGGAGGTTGGATAAAGATGATGGTGACGGTGCGGTGGTGCGGTGGAAGGAGAACGGAGGTGTATGACGGAGATGAATGTGACTGCGATGGTTGTTAATGGTGGTGTTGTGTAGGAGAAAGTTGCAGGTTAGATGATGAGTGAGTTGATGATTGGAAGATGATGAATAGTGTTCAACAGGGTAGGAGTGATCGGAGACTGGACGTTGGTGAAGATGATCAACTCGAAGATGATTAACGGAGGTGGGTTGATGACGACGAATGGTGATGATGGAGGAGACGACCGGAGACTACGAGGCTCGTAATGAATGAAGAAGATGGTTGTCGGAGATGATTAGTGAGGGTGACGGTGATCGGATGAACTCGGAACCAGTTACTCGAAACCAACTGATTGGTGATGACTGTCCGTGATTGGTAATAGATACCAGGTGGTGATGTAGTTCGAAGGTGACGAGAGATGATGATGATAATCTTCAGATGTCGTTGTCAATATGTTTGTAATATGTTTGATTAGTGAAGTTCACGTCGGGTTCACTAGGAGTCGATTGAAATTGCGACTTGAAAACTCGAAACAAATGCAACTCGAAACCGTGATGACGTGTTGGTTGCGACTCGGAACCGTGAGTCGAAATGGTGTTTGCGAGTCGAGACCTATTATAGAGATGGAGTCGAGATGTTGAGATGTTGAGTCGAAACCGTGATCAAGAGATGAGTCGAGACCGTTGATGATAACTGATATGAAAATGATGTTGTTGTGAGTCGAGTCGAGACCAGATGCACTCTCTTTCCTTAAATATTGGACTCGAAACCATGGATTGACAACTCGAGACTAGGAGGATGAAGATTGTAGATGATAAGTGGTTGCGACTCGGATCGGAAACGTGTGTATGTGGTGACTCGAAACCTCAAGGGATGAAGTCAAAATCAGTTGTGATGATAACTCGAGACCTCAGAAATGATGGGACTCGAAACCTCAATGAGTGAGATGGTTACGACTCGAAATGGAATTTTATTCTACAGATGTAATCCCACTCGAAACCTCAGTTATGATCAAGAGTGGAAATAATGTGTTGGTGTCGACAAAAAAAAGATAATATTTGTGAAAATAACAAATTTCCAAAACAAGTGTCAATTTTCCGAAAAACTTGGGATTTTTCAAAACTAAAAAACCCTTTTAAATCTTTTAAAAAATTGGAAAAAATCCCATTAACAGAATTTCGAATGGGTCAAATAGCAAAATATGATGAGTTTTCAATAAAAATCTATGAATATTACGAAGAACACGAAGAACGCAATGAACAAAAATTAAAAATCTTGAATATTTGATATCAAACCAAGCCTAGAAACAGGTTCTAATGGCTCTGATACCAATTGTAAATCCCAAAAACCGGATCTTTTAATGATATCAAACAATCACCAAGTTTGTGTGGAAACCAAACTTGGTAAGATTCGAGAAAAACACAAAAATATGAAGAGCAAACCGAATACGAAGAACACACCGAATCACTTTCAACACTTGCACAAGATTCTATTACTATCAAAGCAAAATCGTCTGGTACAAGTGTTTTCACAACCAAATCGCCTCCCACTCTATGACTCTCTAGAATTGTGTAACTAGGAGGTTCAAAAACCTAAAACAAGTTGAAAACTTGTTTATATACAAATTCAAGCCCACTTCCCTACATGGGCTCCCCTTGGGCCTGCTTGGCCCACATGGCCTAAAGCTTGGCCCAAGTGACCTATAAAGGTCCAAAACCTAATATAAACTAACCCGGTAAGGCCCAGTTCATAACCATAGCCCGTTGTGTTAATTTGATGCGTCAGTCTTACACTTTAGGGCCTAACAAGAATGCCCCAGTCTTCCTTCTTCTTCTCTGCCTCAAACTGAGCCTTCTGTTCAGCCAACTCAGCCTTGGCCTTCTCGAACTGTTTGGCATCAGCAGCCAAACGACTTTTAAAATCCTCCCATTTAGCACGCTGGCGATGCATAGTTCACCATTCACGCATGATTTGATTACCAGTCGATAACGGGTTAGCTTGCGCAAGCATGTGTGAATGGTACACTTGATCATGCGTGCGCTGCTTCTGAAGGAGAACTTCGGCTGGCGGGAAAGTGCCCATGAACCATTCACGGCAGGTGCCAAATGTGGCAAACGTATCACCTTGCCTTAGCTTCCAAACAAGAGCATGGATTTCTTCAGCGCGACTGTCATCATAAGAACGGTAGTATTGATCGCCCAATGTGTCCTCTGGCCGGATTGGTGAAGGTTCCTTGTGTTGAACATTGAAAGTGCTGACACCTTCACCTCCCGCGCCAGTGCTAGCAACATGCTACGGCCTCACGCCTTTGCCCTTGTCAGTAGTAGGGCCTTCAGTTTCTCTCGCAGCCTTGGTCGGAGGCTCTTCAACAGGTTTATCAACCCCTACAACCTGTTCCACATGCTCAAAGGTCCGTGTTGACTTAACAGGACCTTAGCTTGGTGTGGCACCTTCAACGTGAGGGCTCTCAACATTTGGTTCTACGACATTCTCACCAGCGACCTTAGGCGCGCCTTCCACCTTCTTTGAAGCATCAACAGGGGTAGGCGAAGGTACCTTAGGCGCAGGCTTGGGGTTTATGATCTTTATCCTCGGCTATGTTACCTTCAGTTCTGCATTATGTAATAATATTATACACATTATTAGCTACAACTTTAGGTGCACAATGTAAATCATGAAACACTTACTAGGTGAAATTTGAGACATCAGTGATCGGACATTTGCCTTGCGAGATGCAACTTTCTTAGCATCAGGCGCAGGGTAAGGCATTGACTCCTTGCGCTACTTTTTCGAGGCATTCTTCCGGGCCAACTCAAGAATGGGATCAATCTCCATCTCTTCAGCAGGAGTAGATGTGGGAGTTGCACCAGAAGGCTGATCTTTGGAGCTCGCGCTCCCCGAACTACGTACGCCAGCTGCTCCTCCGGCTTTAGCCTTTGCACCTATAGAGTACAGTTCTTCCATGGAGTCAGCAACATACATGAAATCATCTACGCTATGTTGTTGAGGACGAGCCATACCTTTGCGCGACGCAGCATCAGACGCTGCACCAGTCGACTCTAGTTTTTTGGGGTGCGCCCCTTCAACAACAGTCAAAGTCTTCTTCTTGCTCGACCACTTAGGTTTTTTCTCTTCATGATCCACACCAAGCTCGCGTAGGCTACCTGCAAACGCATTAGAGGGAGAATTTAACCCATGTTCCAAAGAAGTTATAGACTCCCTGCTGGAAAGCAGTACAACTTCTTCTCCAGTTGGATTTATGGCCCTACATGGCCTAGGGTTCAGTATATGCACACCTTCATTCGCGGTGGGTGGCGCGGCGAAAATTCCTGCCAGAGGATACATGAATTCTCACGAATCTGCTTGAACTAGAGCTCTTCGTCATCCCACAAGGTTCGCACGCCCATGACACCAACGTTAGCAGGGAATGCCCGATGATAAAGATCAATTTCTGTAAACAAAAATGGCGAAACTCCACAAGTCACCCAAACAAAGCAAAAAATCAAAGAATAGGGTTACCTTTGTTGTCTAAGAGAAGAGCGGGGACATTTGTGCTAGTACTAGGCCACTTATCGCTCATGCAAGTGGTGACAAGCACCTGTTCGCCAAACGCCTGGTTAGGCAAGGATATCAGTTTGTCATACCAATCTACGCCCTTGGGTATCTTCAAGTCCTCTTTCGAGATGGGCATCGGGTCTCGAAAATCCATGACAATTGGAATCACCTCCTCTCGGATATAGAAGAACTTTCCATTCCAGTCATGGTAACTTTTCAGAGGATTAATGAGCAACCTCTTTGAGCCGCGCGTGGTAAACGAGTAAAAACCAAGGTTATTTTGTAACTGGTAGAACGCCCGAAATCGTTCGACAGTAGGTTCCACCCCTTGCGAGCGACAGGCAAACTCAAAATGTCGAATTCGGACCATGCCTAAGGGGCTCAACTGGGAAACATGAAAATGATAGAAGGACAAAATATGTCCAAAGAAGTTTGTCGCTGGTAATCGGAAATTATCGTCCCCGAAAAAATCTGCGAACAAGGTGATATAGCCCGGCGGCACATCGACGGCGGTTTAGCCCTTGGCCGGATATCGTGCGTCCCATTCGCCGAAAAACTGACGGCCTCAGACTATCTACTCAAAGAGCCCCTCCTCCCACTTCAATGGTGGCATAGCACCAACAAATTCCTCAACCCCTACCACGTCTTCTACGTGTTCACTCATATCGTAATAAGATGGTCTTGAATAAAATCTGGGAAGAACTTGAAGATGTGAAGATGATCTGCAGAAGACTTGAAGAAAACTTGAAGATCTTCAAAAAGTTCTTGAAGATTTGAAGATTCAAAGAAGAAACGAGAGGAAATTCGAGGCAAAATTGATTTTTGTCATCGTTTCTTCATCTATTTATACCCATCACATTTAATGCGATGAGTAATCGTGCCAACAACTTACAGCGTGTGTCCAACCACAGGGTGACACATCAGGTGGGAAAACCGGAGCAACAGTTACCATGCGCGCGTGGACCTCACACTCCTGACACGAGACGAAACGGCGCGCCTGACACAATGATAACATGATCGTCACTGTGTCAGCGGTCACCTCAGCAGTCGTTTTCGCCACCAACCTGTCAGAAGATGCTTCTTTTTCAAATTTCAAGAATTTCCCGTGCAAATAAGGGAGATAACTTCAGAATTAAGCTAAATAGTTGCGCCGTGTAAGTTGTGACACAAAATACGCACGCCATCTTTTCTAGCACACATGATGCCCTCCTGAACACCAGAGCAAGCGCATAGACTTAATTTTTATTTTCTAGTCTAGAGTTCCAACCATTTGCCTTGCGCATGGAAGCAGCACTAGACTGGGGGGACTTGAAGGGGTATGGTCCTAAATCCTGAGCCGACCATACGAGTCAGCCTCAGGTCGCATATGAGACCATACCCAGGATAAACCAAAGTGAGAACATTTCCGACCTTGCGCCGACTAAACAGATGTGCTCCAAGTCGCGCGCAAAGTCAGGACTAAAACAAAATCAATTCTGACACCACGCTCCTTAGATAAAAGACCTGGCTTCCTTGACCTTGTGCCGACCGCACGGGATATACCCGAGTCGCACGGAGGTAAGAGGCGCAAGTAAACATCGGACAAGTACAAAAGGTACAAGTGGCAGAGCAGTGGACCAATAAGCGTTCAACAGACTGTATCTGATCGTGCTGCAGTATGGACAATCATACAGGAGACAAAAAGGTACACAAGGACGTATACGTGGCACCAATCAATGTGCGCCGACCACTGCTCCATGATCTCAACATGGCTGCTGATGACAGACCAGACAACAAGGACAATCGTCAGGACACGTGGATCCATTCAGCATGCACCACCTACCCTCTCGCCTGGAATCACTAACAGCCATGGCAGAGGGAGCAGAATGGATATTCCTTGTTGTCGTCCTCAGGCCCAAGGCCCATCAGTCCATCTCCTTCATAAACCACCTCGGCTATAAATAGGGAACTTCACCTCCAGGTTTAAGGATCACTCTCTTGCTCTCTCACTTAATACACACACTATTATCCTTAAAACAGTTACTTATTCTCACGCCGGAGGGTGGTTACAAGAAGAACCCCCTATCCTCCTCCTTGTAACGAGCTTACGGTGTGTTGATTATTTTGCAAGATCTTCACAGCTGTTTAGATGAGAACGGGAGAAGATTAACCTTGTTTGGACCAGACACTAACCACAAGCTAATCTCGAGATTAGTTTGGTATTTCTTCACCAACTTTATCCATTGCACTAGCTGATTCTAGGAGGGTTGCCAAGCAATTACAAAGAGTACGTTCACTCGAACTCTGTATTCCTAAGTCGGAAAAGCAACCCAGAATGTGGCCAAATTCAAACAACCACCCTAACTATCTTCCGTCCACTCCGCTTGTCATTAAAAAAAATTCTTGCGAATGCCAACATGATAAGTGACCTACTTGCTAACACTAAACCTCACCCGCCCCCGATGATGAGACATGGTGGGATGAGGCACTTTTTGATATTGACTAGGAATCCTTTATCCGGTTAAACAAGTTCCTTTCCCAACTCCAGCCCGTGTTGAGCCATCTTCATCTGTGATGAATAGTGATTCGAGAACTCCTGTCGACGACAACCAAGTAGATCGCAATGTAAATGATGCAAACAATGCTAATGGAGATTATGATGATTTTTCTGCTTATTCTCGAAACACTCTTATTTCATAGCCTACCATAATCCGTGGGAGAGTGAAGTTAGCCCGGAACCATTTAGCACTGAGGTCGAGTATGGAACTCCAAGATCCTTTCTTCACTAAAAATGGTGCTGTTCCAAGTTGCACACCATGCGTTTAATATATATGTAACATTGTTTCATTTTCTTTTTTCATACAACATATGTACAATTTTTGGTGGCACATGTTTGTTTTTTGGTCTTAATTTCTTACACTAGGTTTTTAGGGCTTCTATGAATGCTATAATGTTGTGACCTTTTATATTAAATTTATCTTTTTGCTTTCTCCAAATATACATGTTACATTAATTAAGTTACATTTATTATATGATTATTATATATATTTTAAAAAATGCGTCATTATAAAACAAAAATAAATAAAAAAATACGCACAAATAAAATAGAAAAAGTGTTACATACTTTAAAAAATGTAACGTAAACTAAAAACACACATAACAAATTTAAAAACGCACATCAAACATTACATTGAACCAGAAAAAAATAAACGTAAAACAATAAAGAAACAAACATCTATATAAGCGCACGTGCAAAATGTACACCATAAAAAAACAAAACACGGTTTGAAAACCCCAACATATAGAAAAACATGTTTACCAATTATAAACGAAGGTCAAAAAAAAAAAAAAAAAATTTTTTGAAAAACTATGTAACAAGCATAAATAAAACCATACTCTACGTAAAAAAATAAAAGTAAAAAAATAATCCAAGTATTTAGTACATTAAAAAAGATTAGAAGAAACAGGACCCGGATCTTCACAAAAACCCTATCATATTTTGTCAAAATATAAGAAAAAGCATTGATATGATTATGTATAAACTTTTTTTTTTGAAGTTAACAGGTTTCCAAAATGTAACAAGTTTACATTTATATGTAACTAGACATGTATAATAGTATTATTATTATTATTATACAATGTAAATCAAATGATTCTAATTTATTTTATGCTTCAAATGGTGAATCTAAAAAAATAGGGGTATGGAATAATTACAATAGGAGTTAATGTCAATTTGATTTGATTTGATTTGATTTGATTTGATTTGATTGACATGGAAATATAAATGTGTAGGTGAGAAAGTAAGTTGCAACTTGCATCAAACTAATTACCCAAATTACCCTTTATACTTTTCTTGAGTTATTTAGTCTTTTCATGCTTGATATTTTATTTTGCTTAATCCTGCTCACAAACTTAATTTGAATCAATGGTTGAGATTATTTCATATGATTGTCATTTCTAAATATAGTACTCATTTTACTATTTTCCTTAAATATATATTAGTTAATGTACAATACTATTATACAATGTAAAGCAAAAAGTTCTAATATTTTTATTTCTTTATATGGGTCAAGAATAGGATAAGGCATCGATCCATCAGTTGGCAGTTGTGGTGTATCTCTTCGAAAGACTGTTTTTTTGTAATAGATCGGGAGGGTCTGTTTTCTATTTTTTACTTCGTTTAGCTGCTCTTTTCTGTTGTTGGGACTGTTATTAGTAGGGCTGCAAACGAACCGAACGAACACGAACTTACCGAACGAGATTTTATGTTTGGTTTGTTTGATAAGGGAATGTATTTGTTCCGTGTTCGTTTGTGTTTGCTTATTAACTTTAGGCAATGAACAAAAATGTTGATGAACAGAAATGAGCACAAACTAATGACCATGAACATAAATGGAAACAGATGAACACAAACAAACATTTGAGAACAAAATATTTAATACACTGACACTTATTATATATTTTATTTGTCGAAGTTTTGAATTATTTAAATAAAATATAAAAATTAAAACCACTAATGAACTTTCGAACACAAACGAACATGTTACCGAATGTTCACGAACATAAATGAACGAGCGCCGCCTCTATTTTGTTCATTTAACTAAACGAACGAAATTTCATATTCGTGTTCGTTTGTTTAATAAACGAACGAAAACAAACGAACTTCCCGCTGAACGGTTTACGAATTCTTCGCTAAATGTTTGGTTCGTTTGCAGCCTTAGTTATCAGCGCCTAGCTGGTGGCTTTGTTTCTAATATATTGTCTTTGTTGTTGAAAAAAAAAATAAAGGTATAGAATAATTACATTGAGAGTTGACACAAATTTAATCTAATTAACAATGAAATATACATGATGAGAAACTTACTTACAGCTTGCTTCAAGCCAATTACTCAAACTACCATTTGATACTTTTCTTGATTTATTTATTATTTTTATGCTTAACATTTTATTTGATTTAATCCGACCACAAACTTAAATTAAATCAACGGTTAAGATTAGTTGATATGCTTATCATTTCTACTCATTTTATCATTTTCCTATAAATATATATCAGCTAAAGTTACATAGTTTCAGAGTTCTCATTTTATCATTTTCCTATAAATATATATTAGTTAAAGTTACATAGCTTGAGACACTCTTTTAAATGTCGAACTATTGAGTTGCCAAAGCAACATAAAAACTTTCATTTCAATATTGTCATTATTTATTTACCAAAAATGTCGAACTAATACATAACCATCTTTCATTTTTACCCAAGATTTCTTCTTCCTTTTCGTATGATAAAGAAAACGGTGTGTAATCTACAGACCACCATGAAATCTCCTGCACATTTCTTCAAGTTCATCCCACCTGCTCTAAACTCCCATCTGGTAACACTCTCTCTATTAAACTTGTACATTTGCAACTACCTGTAACTCTATGCAATTTACTCTGATATATATATATATATATATAGGGTGTGAGTTGGCTACAAAGTCCATTTTTCCTACAAAGAGTACAAAGTCATAAAACACCATAATGTCAACCATAAAACACACTCAAAACCCACAAATAACATAGTAGAGGTTACTAAAACACCATATTTATGGGTTTTGTGTTCTGTTTTGAATGATAAGGCTTTGATTATCCAATGACTAATATTTATGTGTTTTATGTTGATTATCATATTGTGTTTTATATTCATAGTTGTACGATGGTGTGTTTGAAGTTTTTAAGGAAAATATTAGGGTTTGAATATTGTGTTTTAATGATCTTCACTATGTTATTTATGGGGTTTGAGTGTGTTTTATGGCTGAAATTGTGGTGTTTTAAGACTTTGTACACTTTGTAGGAAAAATGGACTTTGTAGCGGAACCCCACCCTATATATATATATAGAGGGTAGAGTTGGCTATAAAGTCCATTTTTCCTACAAAGTGTAAAAAGTCATAAAACACCATAACGTCAACCATAAAACATACTCAAAACCCCCCAAATAACAAAGTGAAGATTACTAAACGCCATATTTGTGGGTTTTGTGTTGTATTTTGGATGATAATATATAATGAAAAACAAAGTTGCCATACCTGTAACTCTCTCTCTCTCTCTCTCTCTCTATATATATATATATGTGTGTGTTTATAATTTATTGATTTTGCATATGTTGTTGCAGTCGATACCTCATTCATTTAGAAAATATATAATGAAAAACAAAGTTGCCATACTGAGAAGAGGGAATCAGAAATGGGTGGTGAAGATTGACGACGATTGGGTTTTTGGCGACGGCTGGGATGATTTTGTGACAGACAATGGTGTGCAACATTTTGATACTGTGGTTTTTAAACATCAGGGGAATATGGTTTTCGAAACCATGGTTTTCGACACTACCTGGTGTGAAAGGGAGTATTCAAATAATCAAGTTACAAAATCTTTTAAGAAACGGAAACTTGAAAACAATGGTGAGTGCATGCTTTTTGCCATATTCAATATATACAGTGTATGTAGAGTGACATTCGTTTTTATTTTATAACCAATGGTTTGTGTTTGGCTAAAAACTTACATGTTTAAAAAGTGTAAAAATGATTTTTAGGCATATGTTTTAAACTTTTTTGGCATGGTGCCTAAAAAATTATAACACTATGAAGTTTATAACATCATGAAACATTATGTTTATCATCTTTTTGTGCGCTATGCATGGGTCTTACGCTTCTTGATATTCTAGTTCAAAAACGAAGGTGCGCCCGTTGATGTGTGTGTGATGTATATATGTTGGGTGAAGTTTATTTGAGAAGAATCTTTTTTAAGAAGAAAAATAAATTAATCTATGTCCTATATTTTTTTTCAATCAATGGTTATGAACCAATATATCATTTTTATTCAATTTTAATTAAGACTTTAATTAATAAGGTTATAATAGACAATTTGAAAGAGAATGCTACTAAATATTACAAAGAGTTACTCAAGTCTCATTAATGTTACCATAATTTCCCTCTTTCACTATTAATGTGTTAAGTCCTACACCAATTTTATTAGAAGAGACAATTATTTAAAAGTTTTGTGTCCTACACATATTTTATTATGAGTCACAAAATTATTTAAAAGTGTTAGGGTCCTACACCTTATGTACCCTACACCAAAACATTGTTTTTATGGTGTAGGAAACGTTGAATATGTAGGATCATGTGTATGATTATTTTTATTGTGTAAGGTGCACAACTATTTTATAGGATAGACTCATTAAATGATTAGGGTTCATTAATTTGAATGGCAAAAATAAAGTATAGACTCATTTAATGATTTGTTAAAATTACCTTTGTACCTTTTATTTTTTTATTCTTAATTTGTAATTTTTCTTATTTGAACTCTCCACTATATATATATATGGGTTGGTTAACGTACAATATTCCTTAACGTATGATGCGTACGAGATGAAATTACGCACGTTATAAAACTCAAAACCCTAATCACGCATGTTGAAAAAACATAATCACGCATGTTGAAAACCATAATCACGCATGTGTTATAAAACTAATCACGCATGTTATTATTTCATCTCGTACGTATTGTACGTTAAGAGATATTGTATTTTACACTTTCACTATATATATATATATGTTTAATCACATTAATTAAAATTTAATGAATGTGTAGCATTGAAGAAGATCTCAAAAGGGAAGGATGCATACATAAACCAATCAACCAAAACTTTACTCAAAGCTCAAAAAACCAAGAATCCTAATCAACATCACCATCCTTACTTTGTTGGCACTTTAAAGCAATATCCCAACTCACTGACTCTGGTAATTTAAGAAGGATATGATCATCATGTTGGTTGTATTTATCTAAAAAAGTGAAGTAATTCATCTTTCTGATGTAGTATATTCCGAAGGAATTTGGATTAGCAAATGGATTAAGTAATGGAGAAATGATCTTAAAAAATGTTGAAAACGAAGGCTCCTGGACAGTTAAACTGAGAAAAAGCTTGGGCAAATACTTTTATATTCGAAGTGGATTGCGTGAATTTTGTACCGCGATAGGCCTAGAGAACGGAGATAGTTTTCGGTTTGAGCTCATCCGCAACAGAAAGAAGCCTGTTGCCGTTGTTTCAAGTAAATATACGACGATAAACTGCAAGAAAATACAATTTCCTATTGTTTTTTAAACCAAATTATGCAGTTTTTATCGTTGGATGGTAACAAATGTTTTATATATCAGGGTTACGGAAGGCTGCTCTCGCTAATCCTTATTATAAATCCATTGTTACTGCATCTAGCATCAAGAGAGCTTCTTTGGTAAGTCAACGTATGATAGGGTTGTGCTAATTAAACATACGTACCCCTCCCTCCACCTACTAAATCAGTCACATCGTCACTCTACTTTTATTCTTATAGAGGGGTTCATTAAGCTACATAGGGGATAAGTTTATGGTCATGTCGATGTCGTATTGGTATGATATTTCGTTGCCTTTTGCAAGAGCAAATAACAGGTTGTTTTTATTGCAGTTTATTCCGTTGCCTTTTGCAAGGGCAAATAATCTTTACATGAGGAAGTGTAAAATGTTTGTGATGGATGAAAAGCAAAGGCGTTGGCCGGCACGACTCTGCTCCTCAAAGCGTCAAGTTGTTATAAGCCGATTGCGGGGCATGTTGGTTGCAAATGGATTAAAGGAAGGGGATGGGTATTCACTTGAGCTTGTTGATAATGGAAATAAGCCTCTCATGAACATCCACAGGTGATGGATCATATATGTCTTTATTCTTTATAAAAGATATATATTTATCATTATTCATGACCACTTTAACAGGCATGGTGGTAGTCAACCTGGGTCACTCGCTCTTCGTTGAAGTTGAATTAATCGGTGGTGGTCAACATGGCAACCAGACAAGACTATAACATTTTGACATATCAGCCTAAGGTGTTCAATGATTATTGTGTAATGGAATTGAATTGGGAAATTGTGATCAGTCTGTCTGGACGTTTTTTGTGCTTTGTTTCACTTGCGATTTGCGAATTGTTATATGATATCACCTTGGGCCTCTTTATTAACATTAGTGTCATATATGTCTCGTAGCTTTTTATATGTTTAAATTAATAATGGTAGTTTAACTAGTAAATTGCCCCGTGCGTTGCCGCGGTGTTCTGAAAAAAATTACGTTAAAACGTTGACTAAATGAAAACATACATAAAAATAAGCACGAACACATATTATATTGACCCAACTCATTTCCGGAAAAAAATACAATTTATGTCAAGATGTAGAACACCCCAAAACGTACATAATAATAAGCATATGAACATATTATATTTGACACGACTCATTTCCGAGAAAAAAAATACGTTAAAACGTAAATCACCTTAAATTCATACCTACATAACACTTAAAACCCGATTACAAAGTCTTTAAAAAAACTATATTCAAATTAAAGATAATAAAATTGTTAATTTTATTTTTAAAACTAAAGATAATAAAATTATTAATTTTATGCTAAATTTTTTCATAAAATAATGAAGTGTACATATAAAATCAGTAGTATCGTTATTCCTTCCCTAAATTTGTCCTTTCGAACTTATTATTTATGATTTTATCAATGGCTAAACTTAATCACAGAAAATTTATATTTAAGTGGTGTGATAATTATATATGTCCTATAACAAGCATGATTACCCTTTTCTTCATCTTTTTATATGGATTATTCGACTTATTTGAAATTTGACAACATCAACTTCTTCTAAATCTAGAGCAGGAAACGAATTGAACAAACATAAACAATGCCTTGTTGGTGTTTATTTATTAAGGAAATAATTGTTTTCACGAACAGTGAATAAACACTTATCTAAAGAATTTTTTTATTCATATTCATTCATTAAGGAAATGAATGTGTTTGTGTTCATTCTTCTTCGTATTCCTTGCACGTCATCGTACAGTGAATTCCCACAGGATATTATATTATATTATAATCATAATATAATATATAATAATATCAAGTTGTAACATGTATGGGCATTACTTGGTTGTAACTTGTGCATTAGTTCTTTTTTGTGCATCATTTGGTTGTAACTTGGGTTTTTTGTGTTATGCATTTTTATGACTATTATATATATATATAGGGTGAGGTTCCAGCGTGAACAACCTCCCAAGAGTAAACTGCGTGAACAGATCTGGACCGTTGATTAATATGATCTTGATATTAATTAATAGGTTAGTTTTTATTGTTTTATTAAAAGCAAAAGGGTAAAATTGTAATTAGATTAATTACTCATTTAAAAAAAAGTGCAAGATTATTTCCATAATAAAGATCAAATCCCGTAATTTTCTATTATTTTGTTACTCAAATATTTTCATATCCCCTTTATAATGAAATATCCCCCTCTCTCTCTCTATACTCAATCGGCGACAAGAGAAAAACGAGACATCGGCGTCGGATGCTTATTAATCGCCGGAAAAAAGCTTCTTCTTCAACAATCAAAGGTACACAATGAAAATCCTAATCTTTAATTGGTTCAGAAACTAGTTGCATGTTCCGTTCCTTTTATGAATGAACTAAGAACACCAATCGGAATTAGGGCTTGAATGTTTTGTTATGAAAGTTGTGTAGTTACAAATCTTATGTACAATGGTATCATTGTTGTAGGTATGTTGGTTTATACACAGGTGTACTGATCGTTTATACACATGTGTATTCCGATGATTGGTTTTGTTTTTTTTGGGAAAATGTGATGAAGATTGTATACTGGGTTGTACACATATTTATGTTTATTAGGCTGTGTTTGAGGCGGGTGTACACATGTGTATTCCGATGATTGGTTTTGTTTTTTGGAAAAAAATGTGATGAAGATTGTACACTGGGTTGTACACATATGTACATGGTTTTTTAGGTTTATTATGCTCTGTTTGAGGCGGGTGTACACATGTGTATTCCGATTATTGGTATTGTTTATTGGGGAAAATGTGATGAAGATTGTACACTGGGTTGTACACGTATGTACAGTGTGTTTTTTTGTTTATTATGCTATGTTTGAGGCAGGTGTACACATGTGTATTCCGATTGTACACTGGGTTGTACCTCACTGTAGTTATTTGTTGATTACCAAAATCAAAGGATTAGTTTGATGCATGTTTTTTTTGTTATATTAGTATTTGATGATTGTAATCTTTTGTTTTTCAGACCATTATCAAAGACTGTGAGGTTCAATGTGCTGAGGGTGATTCCAGCTGGATCTGCAAGTGCTGGGAACAAAGCATTTACAGGCATATAAACGTCCAGCACTTTTGCTTGATAATGTAGAAGTTTTTGAGAACAAAACGTTGTTTTATTGAGATTATTATGCTGTTTTTTACTTGTCTTTTTTATAATTATGTTAAAAAGTTCATTTGCTTTTGAATTTTATGGTTTCTTTGAGATGATCTTTTTGACTAACGGGTTAGGTTTTGTTAGTTGTATTTTATTTATTAATATATTAAATTAATTAGTAGTAATTGCCAAGTTCTTTTAAATAACAAATTTACAACAAATAGATAAAAGTTTCTAAGCTGATTTTCTTAAAATGCCGATTGGACCGAAAAAAAACTTTCAAAATCCAAGAACACTATTCTAGAGTCCAAACTCATAAGATGCATATGCACATATTCCATATCACGAAAATATCTTAATTTGTTGTAACTGATTTGATATTTACGATTAGGATTTAAAAAATAGATTTGGTAACTGATTTGAATTATTAATATAATGATTTAAAGTTAATTTTATTGTATAATTACAATCCTACCCTTGTTAAATGAATATGAAATCAATGGTTCAGATCAGTTCACGCGGTTCACTCTAGGAAATTTGTTCACGTTTGAACCTAATCCTATTTATATATGTATGTATGTATGTATGTATGTATGTATGTATGTATGTTTGGTTGTTGTTTGGGGTGCTCATTTGCACCCCACTGGTTGCTACCCAGCACCACTCATCTGCCATAATATCTCAACCGACGACGGAAACGTCAGGGCGATACGAAAATTGTTCAAAAGCTCATGATCAACTCGTAAGGTTAAATTAATTTATTCTGTTATGTTAAAATACCTTACATAAACAAAAATAAAAACAAATTGTACAACAATAATCCAAATTAAAGTTGATCCAAGTCCAAGCTCCTAAGTGAATTCACATCTTGAAAGTAGCTTATCCATTGTTTCATGAAACATGTATAAAATAAAAGGTCAACTGAAGGGGTATGATTCCAAAAACTTTGCGCAAGCGCAGAGGACCATACCATAACTACTCTCCAAATTCATCTTGAACAGACCTTGCGTGGTCGCGCAACGTGTCCTAATCTTTAATTGGTTCAGATTAATTACTCATTACTAATCTTGATATTAATTAATAGGTTAGTTTTTATTGTTTTATTAAAAGCAAAAGGGTAAAATTGTAATTAGATTAATTACTCATTTAAAAAAAAGTGCAAGATTATTTCCATAATAAAGATCAAATCCCGTAATTTTCTATTATTTTGTTACTCAAATATTTTCATATCCCCTTTATAATGAAATATCCCCCTCTCTCTCTCTATACTCAATCGGCGACAAGAGAAAAACGAGACATCGGCGTCGGATGCTTATTAATCGCCGGAAAAAAGCTTCTTCTTCAACAATCAAAGGTACACAATGAAAATCCTAATCTTTAATTGGTTCAGAAACTAGTTGCATGTTCCGTTCCTTTTATGAATGAACTAAGAACACCAATCGGAATTAGGGCTTGAATGTTTTGTTATGAAAGTTGTGTAGTTACAAATCTTATGTACAATGGTATCATTGTTGTAGGTATGTTGGTTTATACACAGGTGTACTGATCGTTTATACACATGTGTATTCCGATGATTGGTTTTGTTTTTTTTTTTTGGAAAATGTGATGAAGATTGTATACTGGGTTGTACACATATTTATGTGTATTAGGCTGTGTTTGAGGCGGGTGTACACATGTGTATTCCGATGATTGGTTTTGTTTTTTGGAAAAAAATGTGATGAAGATTGTACACTGGGTTGTACACATATGTACATGGTTTTTTAGGTTTATTATGCTCTGTTTGAGGCGGGTGTACACATGTGTATTCCGCTTATTGGTATTGTTTATTGGGGAAAATGTGATGAAGATTGTACACTGGGTTGTACACGTATGTACAGTGTGTTTTTTTGTTTATTATGCTATGTTTGAGGCAGGTGTACACATGTGTATTCCGATTGTACACTGGGTTGTACCTCACTGTAGTTATTTGTTGATTACCAAAATCAAAGGATTAGTTTGATGCATGTTTTTTTTGTTATATTAGTATTTGATGATTGTAATCTTTTGTTTTTCAGACCATTATCAAAGACTGTGAGGTTCAATGTGCTGAGGGTGATTCCAGCTGGATCTGCAAGTGCTGGGAACAAAGCATTTACAGGCATATAAACGTCCAGCACTTTTGCTTGATAATGTAGAAGTTTTTGAGAACAAAACGTTGTTTTATTAAGATTATTATGCTGTTTTTGACTTGTCTTTTTTTATAATTATGTTAAAAAGTTCATTTGCTTTTGAATTTTATGGTTTCTTTGAGATGATCTTTTTGACTAACGGGTTAGGTTTTGTTAGTTGTATTTTATTTATTAATATATTAAATTAATTAGTAGTAATTGCCAAGTTCTTTTAAATAACAAATTTACAACAAATAGATAAAAGTTTCTAAGCTGATTTTCTTAAAATGCCGATTGGACCGAAAAAAAACTTTCAAAATCCAAGAACACTATTCTAGAGTCCAAACTCATAAGATGCATATGCACATATTCCATATCACGAAAATATCTTAATTTGTTGTAACTGATTTGATATTTACGATTAGGATTTAAAAAAATAGATTTGGTAACTGATTTGAATTATTAATATAATGATTTAAATTTAATTTTATTGTATAATTACAATCCTACCCTTGTTAAATGAATATGAAATCAATGGTTCAGATCAGTTCACGCGGTTCACTCTAGGAAATTTGTTCACGTTTGAACCTAATCCTATTTATATATGTATGTATGTATGTTTGGTTGTTGTTTGGGGTGCTCATTTGCACCCCACTGGTTGCTACCCAGCACCACTCATCTGCCATAATATCTCAACCGACGACGGAAACGTCAGGGCGATACGAAAATTGTTCAAAAGCTCATGATCAACTCGTAAGGTTAAATTAATTTATTCTGTTATGTTAAAATACCTTACATAAACAAAAATAAAAACAAATTGTACAACAATAATCCAAATTAAAGTTGATCCAAGTCCAAGCTCCTAAGTGAATTCACATCTTGAAAGTAGCTTATCCATTGTTTCATGAAACATGTATAAAATAAAAGGTCAACTGAAGGGGTATGATTCCAAAAACTTTGCGCAAGCGCAGAGGACCATACCATAACTACTCTCCAAATTCATCTTGAACAGACCTTGCGTGGTCGCGCAACGTGTCCTAATCTTTAATTGGTTCAGATTAATTACTCATTACTAATCTTGATATTAATTAATAGGTTAGTTTTTATTGTTTTATTAAAAGCAAAAGGGTAAAATTGTAATTAGATTAATTACTCATTTAAAAAAAAGTGCAAGATTATTTCCATAATAAAGATCAAATCCCGTAATTTTCTATTATTTTGTTACTCAAATATTTTCATATCCCCTTTATAATGAAATATCCCCCTCTCTCTCTATACTCAATCGGCGACAAGAGAAAAACGAGACATCGGCGTCGGATGCTTATTAATCGCCGGAAAAAAGCTTATTCTTCAACAATCAAAGGTACACAATGAAAATCCTAATCTTTAATTGGTTCAGAAACTAGTTGCATGTTCCGTTCCTTTTATGAATGAACTAAGAACACCAATCGGAATTAGGGCTTGAATGTTTTGTTATGAAAGTTGTGTAGTTACAAATCTTATGTACAATGGTATCATTGTTGTAGGTATGTTGGTTTATACACAGGTGTACTGATCGTTTATACACATGTGTATTCCGATGATTGGTTTTGTTTTTTTTTGGGAAAATGTGATGAAGATTGTATACTGGGTTGTACACATATTTATGTTTATTAGGCTGTGTTTGAGGCGGGTGTACACATGTGTATTCCGATGATTGGTTTTGTTTTTTGGAAAAAAATGTGATGAAGATTGTACACTGGGTTGTACACATATGTACATGGTTTTTTAGGTTTATTATGCTCTGTTTGAGGCGGGTGTACACATGTGTATTCCGCTTATTGGTATTGTTTATTGGGGAAAATGTGATGAAGATTGTACACTGGGTTGTACACGTATGTACAGTGTGTTTTTTTGTTTATTATGCTATGTTTGAGGCAGGTGTACACATGTGTATTCCGATTGTACACTGGGTTGTACCTCACTGTAGTTATTTGTTGATTACCAAAATCAAAGGATTAGTTTGATGCATGTTTTTTTTTGTTATATTAGTATTTGATGATTGTAATCTTTTGTTTTTCAGACCATTATCAAAGACTGTGAGGTTCAATGTGCTGAGGGTGATTCCAGCTGGATCTGCAAGTGCTGGGAACAAAGCATTTACAGGCATATAAACGTCCAGCACTTTTGCTTGATAATGTAGAAGTTTTTGAGAACAAAACGTTGTTTTATTAAGATTATTATGCTGTTTTTGACTTGTCTTTTTTTATAATTATGTTAAAAAGTTCATTTGCTTTTGAATTTTATGGTTTCTTTGAGATGATCTTTTTGACTAACGGGTTAGGTTTTGTTAGTTGTATTTTATTTATTAATATATTAAATTAATTAGTAGTAATTGCCAAGTTCTTTTAAATAACAAATTTACAACAAATAGATAAAAGTTTCTAAGCTGATTTTCTTAAAATGCCGATTGGACCGAAAAAAAACTTTCAAAATCCAAGAACACTATTCTAGAGTCCAAACTCATAAGATGCATATGCACATATTCCATATCACGAAAATATCTTAATTTGTTGTAACTGATTTGATATTTACGATTAGGATTTAAAAAAATAGATTTGGTAACTGATTTGAATTATTAATATAATGATTTAAATTTAATTTTATTGTATAATTACAATCCTACCCTTGTTAAATGAATATGAAATCAATGGTTCAGATCAGTTCACGCGGTTCACTCTGGGAAATTTGTTCACGTTTGAACCTAATCCTATATATATATATATATGTATGTATGTATGTATGTTTGGTTGTTGTTTGGGGTGCTCATTTGCACCCCACTGGTTGCTACCCAGCACCGCTCATCTGCTATAATATCTCAACCGACGACGGAAACGTCAGGGCGATACGAAAATTGTTCAAAAGCTCATGATCAACTCGTAAGGTTAAATTAATTTATTCTGTTATGTTAAAATACCTTACATAAACAAAAATAAAAACAAATTGAACAACAATAATCCAAATTAAAGTTGATCCAAGTCCAAGCTCCTAAGTGAAATCACATCTTGAAAGTAGCTTATCCATTGTTTCATGAAACATGTATAAAATAAAAGGTCAACTGAAGGGGTATGATTCCAAAAACTCTGCGCAAGCGCAGAGGACCATACCATAACTACTCTCTAAATTCATCTTGAACAGACCTTGCGTGGTCGCCAACGTGTCTTGGTAACATTTGAAAAGATCAGTCCTCAATGACCATGCGCCGGAGAAAGGAAAGACAAATGTTCAATGAATACCCTTACGTAGGCCTGCGCAAGGGTATAGTTAAGCTTGAAGAGTTAACAGCAAAAGATAAGTCTTGAACACATCCGCGCGTATGAAATGAGGACTTGAACAAAAGGAATCTTTTCTGTTATAACAGAATGGACACGTGGCAAGGGATTAATGGTTTACAGCTGTAGATCTTCTAGTAGGCATCAAATGACCATCGTGCATAACCGCATTCGGTTGTAACCGAATGTGACGTGGCAAAATCCGGGGCCTTCATTGAAGTCACGATGATGGAAACAATTTACATGCAAATCTAGATCAAACCACTTTCCACGTGGCACCTCCCCAGCCGTTGATCAAGATCACAATCCGTGTGCATGGATGGGGAGATAATTGTTAACAGAAAATGAGATTCTGTTATTTCCTACGGGATATTTTTGGCGCCAAACTTCGGTTATAAATATGAGAATTCAGGTACAATCTCTCCATTCACATTCACTTACTTTCACTTTTACTACTTCATCTTCTTCTTGAGATCATTGTACTTATTCTCACGCCGGAGGGTGGTCACGCAGAGAACCCCCATTCTCCCCGTGGCGAGTCTAAAGGCTTTCTGTTTTGAAGTGATTTCCGGCGAAGTAGTTCCCATCAGTGATCGGCGAGAGGATTAACCACTTTATGCAGAAACCCTATCCCCAGATCTAAACAGATTCCGGTCATTTAGATTCGGTGTTTCTTCATTTGCGCCCACCGATTACTTCTTTCATTTTCATCTTCTCGTACGATTTTTTTCTCTCTTCAGATTCTATGGCAGAAGGTCTGTCAAATCAACCACCAGGTCCTCGATCCGAGAACAGAGGAAATTTTGCTTATGCTTATCGTGTCGACGGAATCGTGGAAGAAGCATCTGATGATAACGATGTTCAACATGATGCAAATTATGTGAACGATCTTGTTTCTCCAGTAGTTCAGCCTGAAATTCCGATCAGTTCAATTTTACCTCCTGGTGAAACTCCGATCTCCTGGTATGTTAAATCCCAGGTTGCTTTGAATGCTCTTTATGCACAGCTTTGTGCACAAATTGTTCAAACGGCACCGCGGGCACGTAGATCTGCAGCTCAGGTGTGAGCTCCATCTGCACCTCGAATGTTACATTATGATTCACAATTGTACAAGTCGGTCGAAGATACAGAAGTTTACTCTCAATCTAGCACCAGATATGAGTCTACTCATTCTAGATCTAGACGTCGGGATTATCGTGAAAAACAACACTCTCAGAAACATTAATCTGTTCATTCACGATTGGGCCTGCGTTTCTCACAAAAGCGGGACACCCAGACTGATGAATACGATAGAACATATAATGAGGATGAAAACACAAGTGTTTTCAATCGGTTACAAAAGGATCATGCAAGTTATAAACCAAAAGTACGTGTGGTGTACAATCCAGAAGCAGAGCATGATTACAATTTGATCTATCGACCGGCTTCACGGCTGAGAATTCCAAGTTTGTTAGGGAAATTGCATTGGGTCCCCTCGAGCGTGCAAAATTACCATCCAATGTAGGGGAGTTTAATGGATTGTCAGATCCCGATGATCATTTGCACTTGTTCACCAGCGCGGGGCTAATTGGTGGATGGACGTTACCGATGTGGTGTCACATATTTGTTCAAACTCTTACAGGAGCAGCGCGCCTTGGTTTGACAACTTACCAACAGGTAAACTGACTTCCTAGAATGATCTGAAGGAGAAATTCTTAGTTCATTTTAGTCAGCAGAGACGTTCCATCAGAGACTCCGCAGATGTCATGAACATCTGGCAGAGAGATAATGAAAGTCTGGAGGATTTTATTACGCGATATAACAAGGAAGTGCTTAAGATCGGTGACGTACATGAACATCTGATTCACGCACAGTTCAAGTATGTGGTACGTTATGATGACATGATCAAGGTGTTATCAGGAACTGAGGGGTTACCGAAGAGTTGGGAGAAACTTATGGCAGCAGCTAAAGTTTATGCTCAAACTGAGCGCAATTTAAGCTCTAATCGACCTCTATTGTCTCAGAATCGTCTGCAAGACATGAGCAGGAACAATGGTCAAAAATTCAAAAAGGGTTGGAAGGATTCAGGTTCGAGCACGTATGTAACATTCCCAAAATTTTTATTTATAAAATTTCCAGTAAAGTATATAAAAACTTACGTTATTAAACGGATAAATTATGGGTAAGTTGACTGTTAGAAATATGAAGTACCTAGACGGACCTAGGAACCGTTTAATAATTAAATTATAAAAATACAATATATTTAAACCTACTTCGTTTTTAATGAAACTTGGTTCAAACTGTACATACAAATATTCTCGTTCTAATGACATACTCTTTATCTTATAAAACGTCATATTTTAGAAGTTATACACGCCAAATAAGTAAAGCGGCTGAATTAATTATAATATATAAATTAATAAAATAATAATAATAATAACTTACGTATGATAATAATATAATAAAAGAATTCAAAACTACATTCAATTGAATAAAGAATAGTGTGGACGTGTACTATAGATTAGAAGGAATTTAATTGAAAGTTGTACGTGGACAATAAGTCGTGCACTCCAAGTCCTATTTTTCAACTATAAATGTGGACATCAGTTTCAAAGAGAAGATGTTTATTCCTTTCAAACTCTCGCCAAACTTTCCCTCTCTATTCTTCTATTTCTATTTTTTTTTATTTTGATATAATAAGAATAAAGCCCTGCCCTGTTTTAAGTGTTTTAACCCCCAGATCACTGAGTCAATACCCAGTCCGATTGATTTAGCACCCACCAACGCATGTCAAGGCTCTGCCCGACTAAGTACGTTGGGGTTCTGTCTCGGATGTATTGATAAAGTTAAATTGGGTTATTATACTTAACACGAGTACATTATATATTTTATTAAATAGTATAACAACCCTCATAAAACACCCTAAACGCTCCTAAATACACCCCGTATGCGATAAACGAACCCGTATAACCTTTATATTAATAAAAATCAAGAAAAAAAAATAACCTGGGTGGCTCGCGGGCCGCGACCCAGATAGCCTAAGTCTTCGCGGGGCCTTGCCGGATACCCTTGCTGCCACGTGTCCCGACACGTGTCTAACCTACTTCATGACTTAGCAACCCTATAGCCGACTTTAAGGCCCTCGCTGGCCGCGAAGAAGTCAGAAGCGGGCGTCGCGGGGCGCGACCTGCCCTCCGAATAGCCTATATAAGGAGGCTCCTGCCTCATTTCAAATCGTTCATTTTTTCTCTGAACTCTCTCAATTCTAATAGGCAAAAGAGATAGCCTAATACCCCCTCTAAGAAGCGAAGCTCTGCCACGTTGTAAGTATTATAACCCTGCTGTTACCCTACACGATTGATCCAGGGCTCCGTAATGCATGTCAAGGCTCTGCCTGACTCAGTCATTGGAGTTCTGCCTCGAGTTGTACGGTTAATGTAATTTGGGGTTATCTTACTAACACATGCGCATTATTTAGATATTACCAGGAAGCTATAATATTACCAGGAAGTCTGTAGAAATACCTAAGCCTACAAATGTGAGTCATTCTCTTTTTGTAAATCTTTTTAAGAGTCAAAATGTTTTACCAAAACCTTAATGGTTTTAAGCAATGATTGAGTATTTGTGATTCTACAATTACTGTCGGTATGTTGGGGTTTTGTATACATTACTTGTTACTAATACTGAGAATAGTAACATGACCACAAGTCAGGATTGACAGTACCGTGGGTGGTAATTTGGTAGATATAAACAAATGTAATTGCGGATGCCCTCAATACTGTAAAGATATAAAATTGTTTTGATTAAACTGGGATGCACTCACCAGTATTTCTTGCTGATAAAATGTTTTTAAAACGTGTTTCAGGTAACATAGTATAAAGCTAATAGAAGCCAGCTGAAGAGCACTAAAGGCTTAGAAGAGTGGCTATAAAAGTTACCTAGGATAAAAAGTAGATCATGTTTTCAATAATTAGGGTTTATCCCTATAAATGTATTGTAAAGAAAACTTGGGTTTTATCCCATTTATCTATTTTAAGCATTTTGGTGTTCAACTCTGATAAAAATATTTCCTAACTACGGTCCTGGTGAAAATTTCCGCTGCCAAATTAATAAACACCGATACCACTTTACTGGTTCGCGGCTCCCGCTCCCATGGTGGGGTCGGGGGCTGTGACAGAAGGTGGTATCAGAGCCACTGGTTTAAGCCATTTAGGTGTTCTTTTAATACCTAAAACTTAAACATTATGTTAGGAAATTAATGTAATAAATTATGTGTTATTCTGTGTAGATAAATCTTAATATTCATATTATGATTTTATGTTTTGAGTTCACAGTAGAGTGACCAATATGATTAAATGTACCTGTAGACTACCTAGGCGGATTTATTATTTTAACTAGTCAGACACTTCTCTATTTAAAATTTCACTTTATGGTCTATATCACTAGTTATCGTCTAAAAGGATATAGTACACATGGGTTGCCAATTTGGGGTAGGCTAGGATTAATAAAATACATATATATATACACGATGTATCATACCATATGGTTTTAACCATGTGAAATCATCAATATTACTGATTTTTATTACCTAATTGGCTAATAAATGCATATTAAATGGCAAAACTTTTTATTTAAACTCTCGTAAGCTAATAAAACATCAAATAAAAAATATACTAATGAAAAAAAAATCTATAATGTTAATGGAAATAACTCAATTAAAATGTCTCTGAAAATTAAGGATATATCACTAATGCTATTCTTTTTATCTTACTTTATTTTTATATCACCAATATGATTCCACAAAATTATATATAATCTAAGCAATCAAGCTAATGGTCCAAATTAACATAATATAACAAACATGTGTGATACTATAGCTTGTAATCTTGTATTAAGTTAATATGCACTTTAGAATATATATATATATATATATATATAGAGGAAGGATGTATAGAAAACCCACTTTTGGTTAGAAAACCCGGGAAACTCAAAGCTCCCGAGGTTTTTTTTTTTTTTTTGAAAAAATTTGCACATGTTATATACATGTTTTTAAGGGTTTTGGGCAAAAAAAAAAAAAAGCGCCGAGTAGATATTTAAAAAAAAAATTAAACAAGTTTTGGTGTAACATATGTTACATTCATCTGACATATACGTAACATATGTTACACCAAAACTTGTTTATTTTTTTTAAAAGTATCTACTCGGCGCTTTTTTGATTTTTTTTGCCCAAAACCCTTAAAAACATGTATATAACATGTGTAATTTTTTTTTTTAATTCGGGAGGTTAGAGTTTCCCAAGTTTTCTAAATTATAAGGGTTTTCTATAGATACTTCCATTATATATATATATATATATATATATATATATATATATATATATATATATACGTATATAGGGTAGGGTTCCAGCGTGAACAACCTCCCAAGAGTGAACTGCGTGAACAGATCTGGACCTTTGATTTCCTTTTTAGTTGTTAAGGGTAGGATTGTAATTATATAAAAAATTAGATTTAAATCATTATTTTAATAATTGAATTAAGTTACATCTTTCCTAATTTAAATTCATTATCCACATTATGTTTTATTTATTAATAAGATAATTATCAAAACAAACAACAAATCACTATATTTCAATTTTAATTTTTATTTCAGATTCATCACCAGAATTCGAATTTTGATTTTTAAGATCCACGTAGCCTTCATATTTCAACGGTATACACATGTGTACTTGGATATAAATAGAACAGTACACATGTGTACTCAGCATCGTACATATGTGTAATTAGCTACATAATACATACATAGAAACAATACCTGTAAAACTATTTTATATTTAACAAATTACAAGTTCCATAATGTTTTCCAAACCAAACAAAAAAAACATATAATTACAAGTTCCAGTTTCGTAAAAACAATAAACCCAACATAATCGAAAAAACAAAAAACATAATCTTTTACAACTATTCGCCACGTTGTATGCTGAATCATCCTTATCGACCAAGCAAACAAACATACGTGAATCATCCTTATCGACCTCATACGTGAATCATCCTTATCGACCCTCCATCTCCACTTTTCTCGTTAACGACATCTCCTAAAATAGCACAAAAAAAACTCAGCAACTAATACTTTGCATAATTCACAAGTGTACATCAACAACTTTACACATTCAATACACAAAAAATTATGAGATATCACAAAAGCAGACGCTATACATATGTGTACATTGGGATAAAATTAGAGCAAAATCAGAATACACATGTGTACATCGCATTAAAAACATAGCAAAATCAGAATACACATGTTCACATCGCGTTAAAAACAGAGCAAAATCAAAGAATTGAACAAAAAAACTCAACAACTAATACTTTCATAATTCACAAGTGTACATCAACAACTTTACAAATTCAATACACAAAAAAAAAACTCAGATATCACAAAAAACAGACGCTATACACATGTGTACATCGCATTAAAAACAGAGCAAAGTCAGAATACACATGTGTACATCGAATTAAAAACAGAGCAAAAATCAAAAAATTGAAATCCAAAAAACTTAAATCGGAACACTAATAGTCCAGCAGATCAGTAAAACAAAAAAAGTTACTGTTTGCAAAATTAACGGTAACTCACAAGGTATCAAAGCTAAAAGGGATTAAAACAAATGCTATAAATTACCGGTGTTTATGGAGACGGGCGACGGCGGCGATAAAACTATCTGTAAACAAAAAATAAAATTAATAATAAGAAATATGAGTACCATCAACATAATAATTTAACTATTTACAGTACCATCAACACAAAAGAAACAGAGCTTTCAAGATAAACAAGATAATCATACACTGACCAAAGGGTTATGAACGAGGGAGTGTGCGGCACTCATCGGAGTTAACTGTTGTTGTTGCCTTGGGTTTCCACTCGTGTCCAATCCAAAACCACCACTGATGACCTTCCGACATCGCCGCCATCTTCATAATCAACATCAACCTCACCACGTCGCCGGAAAACATGGAGGTCATCGGAAAAGCACAACCGCCACCGCCTCTGTCGCTTCCGTCTCTGTCGCCGGAAAACATGGTGAGCGGCGGCGCTTCCGTCTCTATCGCTTCATCTTCTTGATATATCTCTCTCTCTCTATATCATCTTTCTGGCTTAACCACCTCCACAGCCACCGTCTCTCTTCCTCTCCCTCCGACTGTCGTCGCCGTGCGCCGTCGTGAGCGGCGGCTCTACCGGTTAACCCGGTCACCGGTCTTGTGTGGCGCCGGAGTAGAAACGAGAGGGTGGGGGGGTCTTTCGCTGGAAAACACAGCCGACAGTCGCCGGAAATCCGGCCATATGCAGATGATAGGGAGAGATCGGGTGAGGAGGTGGGTGAGGGAATCTTGTTTTGAGTGTTTTGAAACTGATACAGAGACTTTTAGGGGATTACAAATGACAAACTATTGATTAGTTTCCATATCTTTAATATGAAAGTTTCCTATTTTACCCTTTAGATTAAAATTTAAATTAAATTTATTATACCTTTAATTACAATTGTGCCATTGATCTAAGATCTATCATCTACAAAATCAAGGGTCCAGATCAGTTCACGCAGTTCACTCTTGGGATTTTGTTCACGTTTGAACCTAATCCTATATATATATACACCGTAAAATAAGAAATAAAAGTTGGCTATATATGAAGCATTTTCCATTTTAAATGTTAGAATACTTTACTATTAGTTTTATTTATTATCGTTATATCAAGAGATGCGATTCTAGTTACGCATCTATTGGATTTTGATTTTTAAAATAGACATAAGATGCGTTTTAGAAGGGGTAACATCTTTTGGAAACACCATAGCATCTTTTGGTTACTTATGTACTTTATATTAACGTAAGTTTATATATTATAAAACATAGCCCTATATTTATTCCATAGATTACACAGGGGTAAACATTTAATATTTTATACCACCCCTCGGTCAATGAATATGAAATGTAAAAATATATTTTAGTGATATAAAAATATATTATAAACATATATTACTATAAAAAAAATTTCATCAAGATGTGATGAATTAATAGATATATATCCATTTTATAACTTTATACTAATGTTATGATATTAATATTAATATATTAATGTTAAGATATATTAATGTAAATATAAGATTGCACAATTCAGAAATGATGCCTCTAGACATCATTATATAAGATATTATTTGGTATAAATAATATGTTTTATGTTTTAAAAAACATAAAATAAAATAAAGTATATTCTGAATTGATATAATACTAATATATTAGTATAATAATACACATAAAACTATCTGAATTTCATGTAAACTATATATATGTTCAAATTCATGTTATAAAACAAATGTAACCATAGGGTAGGGCTAGGTAGGAAACCCTTATGTTTTTAAAAAACCCTAGAAAACCCAACCTCCCGACATTTTTTTTTTGAAAAAAATAACACATGTAATATACATGTTTTTAAGAGTTTTGGGCCAAAAAAAACAAAAAAGCGCCGAAGGGATCTTTTTAAAAAAAATAAACAAGTTTCAGCATTTTTTGCCTAACAGATGTTAGTCGCCGAAGTTGCTGAAATTTGTTTATTTTTTTTAAAAATAATCCTTCGGCGCTTTCTTGTTTTTTTGGCCCAAAACTCTTAAAAACATGTATATTACATGTGTTATTTTTTTTCAAAAAAAAAATGTCGGGAGGTTGGGTTTTCTAGGGTTTTTTAAAAACATAAGGGTTTCCTACCTAGCATTACATATATATAGAGGATATATAGATATACACAAATATACATTGTAAATATTAAAGTTTATATAAGTTTTAAACATATATCCTAGTTTAAGTTATATATCTAATCTATTTATATTTTGTTATAACCGAAACTGACTAAACTTTCCCTATAGAAATAAAACATCTTATAATTTATAACCAATTTGATCCATAAGAACCAATATAAATAAATTGAAAAAGAAAATATAGTTATAATAATCATAGTCATCATATTAAAACCATAAAAGTGTTAAGAAAACTATATATACTATTATAACTGCTATTCATTGCCTTTCATTTTTAATATAGGATAATAGTATATAATTATTCTAAAAGTATTATATATATATATATATATATATACACGTGTGTATAATGTAAACTAAAAATTTATTTTACGAAGGATACATGGAAAATTTTATACATTTAAAACTATAACCTAATTTAAAGAAAGTATATGTTTAAAAGATTATTATATATATAAATAATCATGTTTTTATTCTCTATCATTTAGAATATTATAAAAAATAATAATAATTTTTATTTTTAGAAAATAAGAGAAAAGATGAGTCTGATGGTTTGTACAAACGGTACATATAAAAGAGATTATATAATTAATTTTTAGAAGTAAAAGATATTACAAAATGAAAGCCACTTTTCTTACCCGACTTAAATTAATAATTTAATATTTTATTTATTTATTTATTTTACCTGGTCCGTTAAATTTCCCTAAACGTTCTAGTTATTATTTCGTTTTCAAGCTAGAATTAAGATGGATACCCCACAAAAAAATAATTGACTCAAATGTTTATTTAATACACTTATCCTTTATATAGTTTATTTAAAGATCAAATTATAGTGTTAATATTATAATATCTTTAAATAAATTACTGTGATTATTGTTTGAGATATATATATATATATATATATATATATATATATATATATATATATATATATATATATATATCTAATACATGTATATTATTTAAGTATCTAATATATTTAGAATCAATTTTAGAAACGTCAAACTTTGTATTTCCTGCTACTTCTTTGAATGAATAATATAATATACAATAAATTAAGAGTTAAGTTTTAATATTTTAAACCAATATGGTCCAACCCACTAGTAAAAAAATGAAATTGTTCCCATAAATCCAAAAAGTTTATATTTTTATTAATTTCTTTAAATTTTTATTTATCCATCCTTTAATTCCAAAATATTATATTCAATAAATTTAATAGAAGTGTATTTCAATAAAAGGGTAAATAAAGTTGTGAAAATAAGCTTGATGATTGGTACCATCGGATATATAGTTGTATTTTTATATATTACAAAGTAATTTAGTATTATATATATATATATATATGTGTGTGTGTATATATATTACATAAGTTTAAATATTAACCTAGAGATTTAAAATTTTTTGTTTCTAAATAATAAATATACACATATATACATATACATAAGAGAATTTCTTGATGGTATATACAATACAATAATCAAATATCTTCTATAAGATAAACATAAGAGAAAATATCACTAGTAATTCATATGAAAACATGAAGTCATTATAAATAAATCATGAAACGTATTATGTTTTAAAAATGCCATCTGTCTCAATGAAACATTCCTTGCAATGAAATCTAATGTTATATAAGCATAAATAGAGTCAGTTGTAAGCATATTCCTCACATCAAACCTAACCATAGAATCAATGGAATTAATGATATTTTTGTCAAACTCCACTTTCCAAACAAAAGAAAGCCACAACCATAATAATATCTATGCTTAAACAAAAAAGTTAGGAGATTGATCTTTACTGGTGAAGGGGTAAGGTCCCAAAAACCTCATAAAAAGGATTTGAGACCATACCACAAACCAACTTTTAACCTCTTGACCTTGCGCGGCCGCGCAACGGTCTCACAAGAGGAAGAAGAAATCAGCAATCTATAATCGCGCGCCCAAAGGAAAACATAAATCCTTGCGCCTTCTCCCATTCACAAAAGATTAAAAACCTTTACTACCGCCTAAATATCCAGACTTGGATATTATTTTACCCAGACTTGGGATTTATTCGTCTGTGTCCACACAGTAAGGTATCACACTGGATTACAGCAGTAATCTTCTAGAAAGAATATGATCGTGTACCACCCAGACGGTTATAACCGTCTGGACACGTGTCGTCACTACAAGCAACCCTGGAATCACAACAAAGGCATGCAATTGGAGAGTAATCTCCACTTAATCACTTTCCACGTGGCAATTCCCCAGCCATAGATCAAACCACGATCCGTGTGCATTCACATCGGATCGAGACAACTCAACGTTGGATCAAAGAACTTAACGGAAGAAAAGATAACCGCTACGGCGTTAGCATCTTCCGTTATCTTTTCAATAACAGATTTTCCCTCCTAAACTCCCGATTATAAATAAGAGAACTATTTAGGTATAAACTCAGATCACTCTCACTTCTCAGATACTTATCTTCTTCATTACAAATACTTATTCTCACGCCGGAGTCGGGTCAAGGAGAGAACCCCCTTCTCCCCTTGACGGGGCTAACGGTGTTCTTTTTTGCAGAACCACCGGAGAAGAAATTCCATTACAACTGAATCAACCGAGAGAGAGCTAACCTTTTATGCGGATTCAAACCCCCTAACTATTTCGGTTCCGACCATTTAGTTAGTGTTTCTTCATTGGCGCCCACCGTTTTCTCAGTTTTTCTAGTTTCTACCTCGTTTTCGATTCAGTTCATTCCGTTTTCTGTTTTTGCACATGGCAGAAAATTCATCATCTCACCGGCAACCTGGTCCTCGACCAAACGTCGGAAACAATTTACTGGTAGAAGGGATCGTAGAAGAGGCCTCAGACGATAACGAGGTTCAATCTAATCGAGCAAATGATCCTGTTACCCCAGGAATGTTACCAGCAAATCCTGCACAGTCAATTTTACCACCAGGAGAAACTCCGATATCATGGTATGTCCGGTCTCAAGGAGCATTAAACGCAGTATACTCACAGTTGTGTGCTCAAACTGCTCCTGTAACCCAATCCCGGAGGCCGGGATCAAGAGCTCATGCCTCTCAGCAAGAAGAATCAACTTACGATGATACAAGCAGTTACCGAAGACAACATCATGATGAATTACGCCCTCCTCAAAGACAATCGGTTCATGATAGGTTGGGTTCCCAACGGGATGCTCACACCGATGAATCCGATCGAACATACCGTTTGAGTGAAAACACCAGCGTGTTCAACAGACTACAGCCAAACTATAACAAATGCAGGCCCCGAGCGGTTTATAACCCTGAGGCCGAGCATAATTATGATTTAGTTTATCGCCCGGATGAAGAGGCAGAAAACTCAAAGTTCATATTAGAGATAGCTCTGGCTCCGTTGGAAAGGGCCAAATTACCATCTAACGTTGGGAAATTCAATGGGTTAACTGATCCCGATGATCATCTAAGAGTATTCACCAGCGCAGGGTTGGTTGGCGGTTGGACTCTCCCGCTGTGGTGTCATTTGTTTGTGCAAACACTAACCGGTCCAGCGCGAATTTGGTTCGACAACCTACCAACAGGACAGATCGAGTCATGGAAAGATCTGCGAAGGAAGTTTTTAACACACTTCAGCCAACAAAGGCGGTCAAAACGTGACACATCCGACGTCATGAACATCTGGCGTCGCGATGATGAGAATCTGGAAGATTTTATTACCAGATACAATAAAGAAGTGTTAGAAATTGGAGGTGTTAGCGAACAACTAATCCGTGCTCAGTTTAAGTACGCGGTTAGGTGTGACGACATGGTCAAAGTGTTATCAGGAACAGAGGGACTCCCCACGAGTTGGGAAAAAATAATGGCGGCGGCCAAGGTTTATGCGCAGACCGAGAAAAACCTTACTACAAACAGGCCGCCACCACCACACAACAGGCCGGCAGATTTAAGCGCAAATGGAAAGTACAAAAAGTCATGGCGCGAAGTATCAGGAAGTCGATCCGCGGAAGATGCCCGCACATCGACTAATAAGTTCTCTGCGCAAAGAGAAAACAAGCACGAAAATAGGGAGAGGCAGTGGACCCCCCTAACAAAAACCCCGACGGAGGTGCTAAGTACTGAGGATCACCAATTCAAACCTCCGATTCCGATGAAGAGTAAACGTGGTCAAGACCCGACGCAGTACTGCGAATATCATAAGGATAACGGGCACACCACGAATAACTGCATATCTCTGCGCACGGAAATTGAGAAGGCTCTCAAAAATGGAGAACTTACGCATTTGCTCCAGAACATGCGCAAGGAGATTAAGCAGATTACCCGGGGAGAAGAAACCTCAAGCAAACGGGCTAAAACTTAAAGGACTCTATAAGCTTCCGCAGAAAAGACATGACTTATCAAAAGCGGCGGAATTATCAGGGAGTAAGTTAAGTTCCATTTAATTATCCAAAAAGCTTTGTAATGCCTCCGAGCACTATCCGTGAATAAAATTACAAAGTTTCTATTATTTTTTGTGTTTACAAAATGCATGCAATTTCTTTTTAGTAAGTGCAAAAACATTATGGTAGTATAACACAAAGCTCCATGCGCGGTCAGTGATCACGTCACAAAACGACCATAAACTCACACATGAGCTTCATACCAACTTTATTCGCCTTACTCAATGCAAAAGTAATTGTACTCATGCAAGATATTGTAAAATCATTCAACAAAACAAATAGAAACCTGCTATTTTAAAGCGTACGAATACGCCTCAAAGAGTTTTAGACACAGCAGTGTTTGAAATTCTTGTGCAACAGCGCACCATCAGAACAAGGATCAACATCCTACATAAACAAAATCAAATTGTTCAAATACAATTTCATCCTACTCTAAATCTTCTCCCCCATCCGGAAAGATTTCTTTAAGTTGCGCAACGTGATCGTCAGATTGCAATGCCACATTTATCAACTCCATTACTGGAAGTTGTAAGTTATTAAACTCTGTCTTCATAGCAGCAAGCGCACTAGAAGTATTTACGCCAAAGGTAGCAGACTTGCTATCATCCCAGTTAACTTTCAAAGCGCTATTCACATGACGGGAACATTCCGCATAACCTTGCGCATAACCATCTCGTCGCGCCGCAACCATCAAATCCGCAACAGTTTTATCCAATTCTTCATAATTTAATACAGATTCAGCAACCTATGAAATCAAGTAAAGATAAAGCATCACAACAAAAGAAGCGCATACAGGGACAAAAAAAGAAAAAAGGAACTTACACAAGCAATCCCGCGATCTTTCAACCAGGCCATATCATTCTTTAAAGGTTCGAGCTCGCTTTCCGCTGAAACCCGCGCCATTTCTGAATTCTCCAGTTTCTCTTCAGCTTCAGTCAGATGGCGAGAGGTTTCAGTATTCTCAGAACGCGCAAGCTCCAGATCCTTCTTCAATTTTTCCTGGTCAGAAACCAAAGCGGTAAGTTCCTCTAATTCTTTATCTCTAATGGCAAGGGTGGCTAAAGCTTGTACCTCCCGTTGCTCGCTTCGTTCCCTATGAGAGCGCGCTTCCTCCAGCATAGCTTCCATGTCAGCTTTTTCTTTTTTCAATCTCTCTACCTCCGCATCTTGATTCTTCAGATTTTCAACCTCAGCCTTGAGGTTATTTATGATATTACGAAGGTTCGCCTTCTCGGCATTGTCTTTCTCACAAATTTTCCTCCAATTTTTGCGCTCCTCAGATAAAAGCGCAGCTTCCGCTTCAGCCTTTCTTTTCCAACCAGACACTGACCATTCCTCAGTCTTGCGCTCAGCTTCAAACTTAGCTTGTTCAGCTTCTAATTTAGCCTTCAGCTGGGCCACATGTTTTTCATCTTTAGCAAATTTCCTTTGTGATGCTACAAAAGCTGTTCGCTCTTTATGCATGCTATACCACTCACGCACTATACGGTGAGTAGTAGAAACATGAGAAGCAGTTTCTGCAAGATAAGACTGATAGGTCTGTTCATAAGGCTGATTTTCCTGAAATTTAACCTCGCCAGGCGGAAGTATTTCCTGCAACCAATCTTGGCATACGCGCCAATCCGAGAAGGTATCTCCTTTCTTTACATTCCAAACAGGAACATGAGAATCGGCAGCATCTTTCTCCGCATACATCCGGTAATAATATTCTCCCAAGGTTTCTTCGGGACGAATCGGAGATTGCTTCCCAACACCAGCAGATGAACCTCCCTCCTCAGTAGCGGCCTTCTCAGAATGCTCAGGTACAGTTTCAGAAGGTCTGGGGGGAGAAGACTGATTTGTCTCAGCAGTTTCCCTTTCCGGTGTCGGATTATCATCATTTACCACACTCGGCTCAACAATCTGTTCAGTTTCTATGTTAGCACCAACAGGCTCCTCAGCCTCAACAGTTTTCTCAACACCTTCCCCAGCTATCTCTGAAGACTCTAGCGGGCGTATAATAGTAGCGCGCGGTGGGGAAGGGGGAAGTCCTTTATCAACCACAGTTGGTACGTCCACAGGAACGGAAGACACAGGAATTTCTGGACAAACAAAAGTCTATAAAAATCCTATCCGCTCAAAGAAAACAAAGAACATCAATACTTACCAGGAATGGATTCTGAAACGAAAGCATCTAGGTTTCCCTTTCTAGTAATTTTCTTCCTCTGCACTTTCTTGGGAGGTTGACCCTCCGCATCAGCATCAGCTGGCTTTCTCTTACCGGCCTTCCTATGAACCAAACGTTCGGGACTGGAATCCAGATCGATAGGCTCATTTGGGTTAGAAGGAGGAATATCAGCAGAATCCTTCGGTTCCGGCTTCGGTTCCCGCATGATCACTACAGGAGTAAGACCCTCCAAAGAGTCAGAAACCACCACATAGTCACACCTGGAAACAGAAGAACGGCGCGTACCTTTCTTCTCTCCATCATTTTTCGCCTTCAAAGGTTGAGTCTTAACAGTTTCACTTCTCTTCGGCACGGAAGTGGACGTAGTTGCGCGTTTTTTCTTCTCAGGGCCTACGCCCAAATTTAACAATTCACCTACAAAAGCACAAGACAAAGATTACTCAAAATAACAAAGAAAGGAAAAAACGGATAAGCTCACCAGCACCAGCTGCCAGTTGAACAGATAAGTCCGCATCCCGCGGAAGAACAAAATTCTTCACAATCCGATGATACCAGAGTTCCTCTTCAGGTTTCTTCTTGATAGTTCCCATTTTTCCGCCTTCCCTCTTAAAGGCAACAACATATAGAGAAACAACTACATTGAAGAGAAAACAGGTCAAAAAAAAAAAAAAAGAGAGAGAGAAGAAGAACAGTGACAAAGCCCCAATACTTACTATGACCATCCTCAGTGTACACGGGTTTATCATCACGTTCCATCTTCCAGTTCAAACTCATGCCGGCTCCGACTAGGGCTTTCTCCGGCAAAGCAATATTGGGAACATCCTTCAGATCTTGGTACCAGTTCTCATCAACAGGAGTCTGAATCGATTCAATCGGAATATCGTCCTTCCCTCTTAGCGTCATCTTCATCGGAATCACTCCAGCCTTGATGAAGAAAAATTTCTGTTTCCAATCATGAAATGATTTTGGGGGCTGATGAAGAATTTTCTTTGCAGAAGCCCTCTGAACGAATGAGTAAAACCCTTAGGTACAGTGCATCTGATAGAAAACCCTAAATCGGGGAACGGTTGGCTCCACATGCATCGTCCGACATACAAATTCGAAATGTCGAACCCTAACCATACCAATAGGGTGAAGTTGGGAGATGTGCAGATTATAGAATCCAAGAATGTCAAGAAAAAATTTGGTAACAGGCAAGCGAAAGTTACCATCACAGAAAAAATCCCAAAAGAGGGTAATATACCCGGCCGGAGCATTTGCTGCTGTTTGCCCATCTTCGGGATACAAAGCACCCCAGTTCTCAGGAAACTTAAGATTCTGGATCAAACCCTCAAAAGACGCCCTGGGCCACTTCAATGGTGGAAGTTCAGTCGACATCTCTTCAACAAGATCCTCTTGACGTTCTCCGGTTGACATAAGCAGGGGGATGATGGAAAGTTTTTCTTAAAAACAAGGAATGAGGAAAAGCTTTCAAACAAAACAATGATTACACAACAGAGGTTACCCAAACGATTATATACTCATCGCAATAAATAGCATCGGTAACCGTCACAACACTGTTCCGGGTATCACAGTTCCCCAAGCAAAAGAAAATAAAGATGTCAGAACATACACGCGTTTACACGCGCGCGTGTACAACACGAATGGTAAAAAACAACTGACAATGACAGGTCGTCAAAATCAATTTACTGAAATAACGACAAGTCAAAGATTTTTTACAAAAAATCTTTACAAACTCAATAAATTCAAATCTTCTCAGAGAAGATTTCTTATTTTTTCGCGCCCAAAAACATTTCTCTCTCATAAGTCCAGTGCTCCACTTACTTGCATAAGTACAACACTAGACTGGGGGGACTTGAAGGGGTAAGGTCCCAAAAACCTCATAAAAAGGATTTGAGACCATACCACAAACCAACTTTTAACCTCTTGACCTTGCGCGGCCGCGCAACGGTCTCACAAGAGGAAGAAGAAATCAGCAATCTATAATCGCACGCCCAAAGGAAAACATAAATCCTTGCGCCTTCTCCCATTCACAAAAGATTAAAAACCTTTACTACCGCCTAAATATCCAGACTTGGATATTATTTTACCCAGACTTGGGATTTATTCGTCTGTGTCCACACAGTAAGGTATCACACTGGATTACAGCATTAATCTTCTAGAAAGAATATGATCGTGCACCACCCAGACGGTTATAACCGTCTGGACACGTGTCGTCACTACAAGCAACCCTGGAATCACAACAAAGGCATGCAATTGGAGAGTAATCTCCACTTAATCACTTTCCACGTGGCAATTCCCCAGCCATAGATCAAACCACGATCCGTGTGCATTCACATCGGATCGAGACAACTCAACGTTGGATCAAAGAACTTAACGGAAGAAAAGATAACCGCTACGGCGTTAGCATCTTCCGTTATCTTTTCAATAACAGATTTTCCCTCCTAAACTCCCGATTATAAATAAGAGAACTATTCAGGTATAAACTCAGATCACTCTCACTTCTCAGATACTTATCTTCTTCATTACAAATACTTATTCTCACGCCGGAGTCGGGTCAAGGAGAGAACCCCCTTCTCCCCTTGACGGGGCTAACGGTGTTCTTTTTTGCAGAACCACCGGAGAAGAAATTCCATTACAACTGAATCAACCGAGAGAGAGCTAACCTTTTATGCGGATTCAAACCCCCTAACTATTTCGGTTCCGACCATTTAGTTAGTGTTTCTTCAACTGGTAACAACCAGGATAGTATTTAGACTTAAACCTAAGAAAAATACCTTAGTATAAGCTTCGAAATAAGCTAATTATTTGTAAATAAAGTGTGATGGGTGTTAGTATGCCGTGAGGATAATAACTAGAATAGTGCAAGTATGATAAATAAGTGATAACACCTGGTGTCACGGCCCCCGACCCGGTTTGACCCGTTTCAGGAGCCGCGGGACAGAAATCCCGTGGTATTTAATTAATTGAGTTTAACAGCGGAAGTTTATTATCAAGATCTTTTTAAAACTGAAATATTTCCCGATTATTTTATTTCACAACTCGGGATAAAACCCGGTAATTTACAATCTTTTGATTTCACGAAGAAATCTTTTATACTACAAAACATGTTTCTTTATTTTATCCTGAGCCACTTTCTTAAGCTTGTAGTGCTTCACGGCACTTTTCCTGGATCATAATAGATCACCTGAAACATGTTTGAAAAAGGTTTTGTCAGCGGGAAATACTGAGTGAATCATTCTATTTACATAAAATGATGCATAGTTATTAATTACAGCATAAGAGCGATTACAATGGCTTCTATCTTATTTTTATCTGGCGGCCTGTCACAATGGTGACGATGGTCATACCACTATTTAGATCAATGAACCTAAATAGTGATGATTATCCCTGTAGGTTAATGAACCTAACAGTGATTATCCCGAGTAGATCAATGAACCTAACTGGGAGAAAATTAGTAATGTGCACAATACCCCACTAGCCAGTGATTCAAGATATCCACGACTTAGTCCCTGTAATTATAACTTTTGAAATAATTTGAGGTATTGTAAAATAGTTGATAAAAAGAGAATGACTCACATTGCAGATTTAATTGGGCAGAGCCTAGCCTACTGATTTAGCCTTTTCAACCTAATTTAATAACAGGCACACAATTCTGGGTTAGTAATCAATACAGCATTTACGATAACTCACGAGATCAACCCTCACAACGAATGACAAAGTACTATGCTTAAACATCCATCGAATTAACGACTAATGACAAAGCATCACCCTAATGTGGGCAGCACTTAAACATCCATTGAGTACATTGATCGATCGGAAAATGAATCGTAATAGCGATCGAGTTAATACCCTGCTTGCGGCGTCGATTAGTGATCCGTGTGTGTTAATTGTGGTAAACAGAACGTATCTCAGTGTATATTATGAGAATTTACGTCGTTTCAGTGCCCAAAATCAAGTCCCAGACACCCTTATTTATACCTGAAAAATAGTCCCTGTCGCGTGTCGCGACAGGTCCCCATGTTCCTTTCACGTGGCGCGAGAGGTGACCTTTTAAAGTAGGGTAGGCACGTGTCCAACTAGCTCAGGTGAGTCGACAATTCGATCAAATTCATTTTACACGTAAAACTGTAAAGATAATATCAACTAGGGTTTACCCCCCCCCCCCTGAGTTTTAGGGGCCCTGATTCTAATTCCGATTGTTCTGAAAATTTTAGGGTTTGTTCAGAATCACTTGGGTTTCTCAATTAGGGTTTCCTATTGGTCAATTAAAATAATAATTAAGACTTTTTAATGAGAGTTGTTACATTCTCCCCACCTTAATAAAAATCTCGTCCTCGAGATTTACTGGAATAATTAAGGATACTTTCGCTTCTTTTCTGATTCCAGTTCCCAAGTGTATTATAGTCCTATCTTTGAATCCCACTTTACTTGAACTTACACTAATCATTTGTATTTTTGAAAAATTTGATCTTTCTATCTTCTCTCTAAAGAGGTTTTTCTATAAATTTTAAATTTTTCGTTTACCTTTATATCTTGGAGAGGTACTACCAAAGATTCGTCAGATAGACATTTCTTGAGATTGGATACATGAAATATATCATGTATTCCAGCTAACTCTCCTGGTAATTGTAAATGATAAGCAACTGGTCCTATACGTTGGATCACTGAAAATGATCCTACATACCTTGGACTTAGCTTTCCTTTCTTACCGAATTTAACAACTCCTTTTCAAGGAAATACTTTCAATTGCATTTTGTCTCTAACTTGCAACTTCAACGGCTTTTGTCTATTATCTGTATAACTCTTCTGGCGATCTCTAACCATCTTCAGCCTTTTCTTCGTGATACTGAATATCACAGTTGTAGTCACTTAGGATTTTCATCCATCTCCTTTGCCTCATGTTTAATTCTTTTTGCCCAAATATATTTCTTAAATTCTTATGATCCGTATAGACAGTAAACTTACTTCCATACAGATAATGTCTCCAAATCTTAAGGGCAAAAATTATGGCTCCTAATTCTAAGTCATGAGTGGTATAGTTTTCTTCGTGCTTTTTCAATTGCCTTAATGCATACGCAATTACCTTTTTGCGTTGCATTAACACACATCCAAATCCTAGCTTTAAAGCATCATTGTATACTTTAAAATCTTCTGTTCCTTCTGGTAAGGCTAGGATTGGGGCATTTGTTAATTTATGCTTTAAGATCCTAAAGACTTCTTCTTGTTTAGGTCCTCATTCAAACTTAACTGTTTTAAAGGTTAGCTTAGTTAATGGTATAGCTATCTTTGGAAAAAAAATTCCTTAATAAACCGTCTATAGTATCCGGCTAAACCTACAAAACTCCTAATTTCCATTGCGGATTGCAGAATCTTCCATTTGGTAATTGCCGTCTATAGTATCCGGCTAAACCTACAAAACTCCTAATTTCCATTGCGGATTGCAGAATCTTCCATTTGGTAATTGCTGCTACCTTATCAGGATCTACGTGAATACCTTCATGATTCACCATATGACTTAGAAATTGCATTTCTGGCAGCCAAAATTCACACTTCGAGAATTTGGCATAAAACTTCTTTTTTCTTAACAAAGTTAAGAGTGCATGCAAGTGCTGACAATGTTCTTCCTGACTTTTGGAATAAATAAGTATATCGTCGATGAAGACAATTACAAATTTCTCCAATATGGTTTACAGATCCTATTCATCATGTCCATGAATGCTGCAGGTGCATTCGTTAATCTGAAGGGCATGATTGTAAACTCGTAATGACCATACCTAGTCCTGAAAATAGTTTTAGGTATGACTTCCTCTTGTACTTTTAATTGATAATATCCGGAACGTAAGTTGATCTTAGAAAAATATCTAGCTCCTTGAAGTTGATCGAAAAGATTATCAATCCTAGGTAATGGGTATCGATTCTTAATTGTAACCTTATTCAATTCTCTATAATCAATACACATTCTCATCGAACCATCCTTCTTCTTTACAAACAACACTGGCGCTCCCCAAGGGAATGAGCTAGGTTGTATAAATACTTTGCTTAATAATTCATCTAATTACTTTTTCAGTTCTAATATTTCTGTGGAAGCTAACCGATAAGGTGCCTTAGCTATAGGTATAGTTCCTGGAATTAGATGAATCCTAAATTCTATCTCCCTATCTGGTGGTAATCCTGGTAATTCTTCTGAGAATACATCTGGGTATTCTGAAACTACAGAATTTTCCTTAAGTTCTTTTAGTATTAATGATTACTGAAATCATATATACTATTCCTTGCTTCCCTTCATAATTAGCAACTTTCATTACTGATATGAACTTTATGGGTTTACATGGCTAATCTCTTGTAATCATTATTACTTCTCCAGTGGTTGCACAAATTTCTATGGAATTCTTTTCACAGATAATTCGAGCATGATTGTTTATTAACCAATCTATTCCTAACACAACATCAAATTCAACTAATTTCATATATAATGGGTTTGCAGAAAATTTATGACTTAAAAGTTCTATTTCTATGTTTTGCAGAACCTTATTTATTTTAACTGAATTCCCATCTGTCGTTTCTACTGTAGAAATTTGCCTAATGCTGGTTAAAGGTAAATTAAGAGTTTGGCAGAATGAAGTATTTATAAAACTTTGGTTTGTACCAGAGTCAAATAATACTTTTGTGTAAACGTTGTGAACTAAGAACGTACCGGCTATCACATCTGGAATGAGCTCTGCTTCCTTAGCAGTTAGTTGGAAGGCTCTTACATTCCTTTTTGCTCCTTCTGCAGGTTTGGCTTTATTGTCAGATGGTTTGTTCAGTTTTGGACAATCTAGCCTAAGATGTCCAGCTTCTCCACAGTTGTAGCAGACTGAAAATTTCTTCCTCCTGCAGTCTTCTTCTTGATGCCCCGGAATTTTGCAAAAATTGCAATATCCTTTGCATCTTCCAAAATGATTCCTTTTGCAAATATTGCAAAATGGACTAGTGGAAGATTGCCCATTCCCTCCTTTCTTGAAATTGTTATGGTTACCCGGACGGAATCCTTGGGTAATCTTTTGGGCTACTTCCTTCCTTCTATTTTCTTCTCTTGTCCGTACTAGTTCGTCAGTCAAAGTATTGGCTAAATCTACCGCATCATCAATCGTGCGAGGTTTCGCAGCTTTGACGATAATACGGATTTCGGCAATCAATCCCTAAATATAACGAGAAATAAGTACCGGCTCTGGCGAAGCCAGGGTTGGTACCACTCGAGCATACTCAAAAAATGTCGAAGTATACCCTCGACAATCTACATCCATCATCCGGTGGGTTAGAAACTTATTTGTCATTTGTTCCTTTTCATATTCGGGACAAAATTTTTTTTCTACAAAGCTCTTAAATTCTTCCCAGTTCATAGCATACGCCATCCTTCTTCCTTTTGCTTGTAACACCGTATTCCACCATTCTAGTGCCCCTTCTTTGAAAAGGTTTGACGCATACATGACCTGATCATCCTGAGCACATTTACTTATGGCAATTACTGCCTCGGTTTTCTCTAACCAACGCAGTGCCGCAGTTGCTCCTTCATTGCCTGCAAACTCAGTGGGTTTACAAGCAAGAAATTCTTTATAAGTGCAACCAGGTGTTGCAGTTTTCCTTTTCTTAGGGAGCGGAGCTTTCCGTATTTCATTCTGATGATTATTGCCTCCGTTTACGCTATTACTGAAGTTATCTTCAGAAATACGTTCGCTAGGAATGATTTGTTGCGGTTCGATTGGATTTTTAATAGCAGCAACGATTGCTGGAATAGCGTTGGCTATCCCTTGAGTAACTATTGCTGGAATAGCATTGGCTATCCCTTGAGCGACTATATTTTCTATATCCTGCCTAGTCACATATTGATCCCCCGGTTGTTGCTCAGATTGGTTAATCTCATTAACTGGTTCATTATTAGCGTTTTCCATCTGATATCTAATTTATAGTTAAATAATTAGTATAAAAGAAATAATCCAATGTCACAATTAATTGCACATAATCATATAAACGAATATACAAACAAAATTGTAAATTTTCTAAAATTTCATTTGTTTTATAGATTATATCATGCTTCTATATACAACCGTTTTATTATTTATTTTACACATCCTGATTTTTCTATTACCATTACACAACCACAGTTTCATAAACCTACTATCTTTCGTCATTTGTTTTCTTAAAAACGAAGCTTCCTTTCATCATATTTCCAGGCAATTTGTCCCCCTATCTCCCGGATTCTATTCCCAGCATCCATTAGTTCTTCGTCAAAATGGCGGAATTCAGCCATATTCTCGTTACTCATTGGTGGATTTGGTAAAGGTTCTGGATCGAACTGAGGAAAAAGCTTATAGGGATTGTTTTGGAGCTGTATTTCATTAGTCAACCATTCGTCTATTTGCGAGTGGATTGAAGGGTTTGGAATAGCTGGTTCTAAGTTCATTGGTAGTTGTGTTTCAAGAGAGTGAATAAAAACATTTTCATTAACAGGCTTAATAGTATTATAGCTTGTTAATATAAAATCTAGCTCTTCCTGAGATGGTAACCCCTCACTTTGCCTAGAGCTTTCCCCAATTTCCATTTTCTTAGGCTTAGGTTTCTCGAGAGGTAAAGAGTTGAATTCTATAGGTTCTTCTATGTCTGGTATATACCTATTGAAATCTCTGGAAACCTCTATTCTTACTGGATAGAGATTTAAATTCTGAAGGGCTTCAGACAAGTCACTCATGCTATTTAGCAAAATACACACAATTAATAAGTTTAAAATCATAATAAAATTTTATAAAAAAACTTTTAAATATTATTTCATACTGGGTAACTACAAAACACTCGAATATGAAAACATACTAGGTTTTATTTGTAAATTTATTTATTTACTGAATCAGGTTTCTGGCCTATATTTAATAAGAGTGATAAAACTTGAATCAAAATATTTAAAGATTTGTATTTACTGCTACAGTGGTTAACATATAAAGATCTACCTATACTGTAAAAAAAATTAGTCAGATAATAAAACACATAATCACAAAATAGCATTTAATAAATTATTAAGTATTTCTAAATACTTAATTGGCTTAAATCAGTGGTTCGATAAGTAGCTCTGATACCACCTTATTTCTGTCACGGCCCCCGACCCGGTTTGACCCGTTTCAGGAGCCGCGGGACAGAAATCCCGTGGTATTTAATTAATTGAGTTTAACAGCGGAAGTTTATTATCAGAATCTTTTTAAAACTGAAATATTTCCCGATTATTTTATTTCATAACTCGGGATAAAACCCGGTAATTTACAATCTTTTGATTTCACGAAGAAATCTTTTATTCTACAAAACATGTTTCTTTATTTTATCCTGAGCCACTTTCTTAAGCTTGTAGTGCTTCACGACACTTTTCCTGGATCATAATAGATCACCTGAAACATGTTTGAAAAAGGTTTTGTCAGCGGGAAATACTGAGTGAATCATTCTATTTACATAAAATGATGCATAATTATTAATTACAGCATAAGAGCGATTACAATGGCTTCTATCTTATTTTTATCTAGCGGCCTGTCACAATGGTGACATGTCACAATGGTGACGATGGTCATACCACTATTTAGATCAATGAACCTAAATAGTGATGATTATCCCTGTAGGTTAATGAACCTAACAGTGATTATCCCGAGTAGATCAATGAACCTAACTGGGAGAAAATTAGTAATGTGCACAATACCCCACTAGCCAGTGATTCAAGATATCCACGACTTAGTCCCTGTAATTATAACTTTTGAAATAATTTGAGGTATTGTAAAATAGTTGATAAAAAGAGAATGACTCACATTGCAGATTTAATTGGGCAGAGCCTAGCCTACTGATTTAGCCTTTTCAACCTAATTTAATAACAGGCACACAATTATGGGTTAGTAATCAATACAGCATTTACGATAACTCACGAGATCAACCCTCACAACGAATGACAAAGTGCTATGCTTAAACATCCATCGAATTAACGACTAATGACAAAGCATCACCCTAATGTGGGCAGCACTTAAACATCCATTGAGTACATTGATCGATCGGAAAATGAATCGTAATAGCGATCGAGTTAATACCCTGATTGCGGCGTAGATTAGTGATCCGTGTGTGTTAATTGTGGTAAACAGAATGTATCTCAGTGTATATTATGAGAATTTACGTCGTTTCAGTGCCCAAAATCAAGTCCCAGACACCCTTATTTATACCTGAAAAATAGTCCCTGTCGCGACAGGTCCCCATGTTCCTTTCGCGTGGCGCGAGAGGTGACCTTTTAAAGTAGGGTAGGCACGTGTCCAACTAGCTCAGGTGAGTCGACAATTCGATCAAATTCATTTTACACGTAAAACTGTAAAGATAATATCAACTAGGGTTTACCCCCCCCCCCCCTGAGTTTTAGGGGCCCTGATTCTAATTCCGATTGTTCTGAAAATTTTAGGGTTTGTTCAGAATCACTTGGGTTTCTCAATTAGGGTTTCCTATTGGTCAATTAAAATAATAATTAAGACTTTTTAATGAGAGTTGTTACATTCTCCCCACCTTAATAAAAATCTCGTCCTCGAGATTTACTGGAATAATTAAGGATACTTTCGCTTCTTTTCTGATTCCAGTTCCCAAGTGTATTATAGTCCTATCTTTGAATCCCACTTTACTTGAACTAACACTAATCATTTGTATTTTTGAAAAATTTGATCTTTCTATCTTCTCTCTAAAGAGGTTTTTCTATAAATTTAAAATTTTTCGTTTACCTTTATATCTTGGAGAGGTACTACCAAAGATTCGTCAGATAGACATTTCTTGAGATTGGATACATGAAATATATCATGTATTCCAGCTAACTCTCCTGGTAATTGTAAATGATAAGCAACTGGTCCTATACGTTGGATCACTGAAAATGATCCTACATACCTTGGACTTAGCTTTCCTTTCTTACCTAATTTAACAACTCCTTTTCAAGGAAATACTTTCAATAGCATTTTGTCTCCAACTTGCAACTTCAACGGCTTTTGTCTATTATCTGTATAACTCTTCTGGCGATCTCTAACCATCTTCAGCCTTTTCTTCGTGATACTGAATATCACAGTTGTAGTCACTTAGGATTTTCATCAATCTCCTTTGCCTCATGTTTAATTCTTTTTGCCTAAATATATTTCTTAAATTCTTATGATCCGTATAGACAGTAAACTTACTTCCATACAGATAATGTCTCCAAATCTTAAGGGCAAAAATTATGGCTCCTAATTCTAAGTCATGAGTGGTATAGTTTTCTTCGTGCTTTTTCAATTGCCTTAATGCATACGCAATTACCTTTTTGCGTTGCATTAACACACATCCAAATCCTAGCTTTAAAGCATCACTGTATACTTTAAAATCTTCTGTTCCTTCTGGTAAGGCTAGGATTGGGGCATTTGTTAATTTATGCTTTAAGATCCTAAAGACTTCTTCTTGTTTAGGTCCTCATTCAAACTTAACTGTTTTACAGGTTAGCTTAGTTAATGGTATAGCTATCTTTGGAAAAAAAATTCCTTAATAAACCGTCTATAGTATCCGGCTAAACCTACAAAACTCCTAATTTCCATTGCGGATTGCAGAATCTTCCATTTGGTAATTGCTGCTACCTTATCAGGATCTACGTGAATACCTTCATGATTCACCATATGACTTAGAAATTGCATTTCTGGCAGCCAAAATTCACACTTCGAGAATTTGGCGTAAAACTTCTTTTTTCTTAACAAAGTTAAGAGTGCATGCAAGTGCTGACAATGTTCTTCCTGACTTTTGGAATAAATAAGTATATCGTCGATGAAGACAATTACAAATTTCTCCAATATGGTTTACAGATCCTATTCATCATGTCCATGAATGCTGCAGGTGCATTCGTTAATCTGAAGGGCATGATTGTAAACTCGTAATGACCATACCTAGTCCTGAAAATAGTTTTAGGTATGACTTCCTCTTGTACTTTTAATTGATAATATCCGGAACGTAAGTTGATCTTAGAAAAATATCTAGCTCCTTGAAGTTGATCGAAAAGATTATCAATCCTAGGTAATGGGTATCGATTCTTAATTGTAACCTTATTCAATTCTCTATAATCAATACACATTCTCATCGAACCATCCTTCTTCTTTACAAACAACACTGGCGCTCCCCAAGGGAATGAGCTAGGTTGTATAAATACTTTGCTTAATAATTCATCTAATTACTTTTTCAGTTCTAATATTTCTGTGGAAGCTAACCGATAAGGTGCCTTAGCTATAGGTATAGTTCCTGGAATTAGATGAATCCTAAATTCTATCTCCCTATCTGGTGGTAATCCTGGTAATTCTTCTGAGAATACATCTGGGTATTCTGAAACTACAGAATTTTCCTTAAGTTCTTTTAGTATTAATGATTACTGAAATCATATATACTATTCCTTGCTTCCCTTCATAATTAGCAACTTTCATTACTGATATGAACTTTATGGGTTTACATGGCTAATCTCTTGTAATCATTATTACTTCTCCAGTGGTTGCACAAATTTCTATGGAATTCTTTTCACAGATAATTCGAGCATGATTGTTTATTAACCAATCCATTCCTAACACAACATCAAATTCAACTAATTTCATATATAATGGGTTTGCAGAAAATTTATGACTTAAAAGTTCTATTTCTATGTTTTGCAGAACCTTATTTATTTTAACTGAATTCCCATCTGTCGTTTCTACTGTAGAAATTTGCCTAATGCTGGTTAAAGGTAAATTAAGAGTTTGGCAGAATGAAGTATTTATAAAACTTTGGTTTGTACCAGAGTCAAATAATACTTTTGTGTAAACGTTGTGAACTAAGAACGTACCGGCTATCACATCTGGAATGAGCTCTGCTTCCTTAGCAGTTAGTTGGAAGGCTCTTACATTCCTTTTTGCTCCTTCTGCAGGTTTGGCTTTATTGTCAGATGGTTTGTTCAGTTTTGGACAATCTAGCCTAAGATGTCCAGCTTCTCCACAGTTGTAGCAGACTGAAAATTTCTTCCTCCTGCAGTCTTCTTCTTGATGCCCCGGAATTTTGCAAAAATTGCAATATCCTTTGCATCTTCCAAAATGATTCCTTTTGCAAATATTGCAAAATGGACTAGTGGAAGATTGCCCATTCCCTCCTTTCTTGAAATTGTTATGGTTACCCGGACGAAATCCTTGGGTAATCTTTTGGGCTACTTCCTTCCTTCTATTTTCTTCTCTTGTCCGTACTAGTTCGTCAGTCAGAGTATTGGCTAAATCTACCGCATCATCAATCGTGCGAGGTTTCGCAGCTTTGACGATAATACGGATTTCGGCAATCAATCCCTAAATATAACGAGAAATAAGTACCGGCTCTGGCGAAGCCAGGGTTGGTACCACTCGAGCATACTCAAAAAATGTCGAAGTATACCCTCGACAATCTACATCCATCATCCGGTGGGTTAGAAACTTATTTGTCATTTGTTCCTTTTCATATTCGGGACAAAAATTTTTTTCTACAAAGCTCTTAAATTCTTCCCAGTTCATAGCATACGCCATCCTTCTTCCTTTTGCTTGTAACACCGTATTCCACCATTCTAGTGCCCCTTCTTTGAAAAGGTTTGACGCATACATGACCTGATCATCCTGAGCACATTTACTTATGGCAATTACTGCCTCGGTTTTCTCTAACCAACGCAGTGCCGCAGTTGCTCCTTCATTGCCTGCAAACTCAGTGGGTTTACAAGCAAGAAATTCTTTATAAGTGCAACCAGGTGTTGCAGTTTTCCTTTTCTTAGGGAGCGGAGCTTTCCGTATTTCATTCTGATGATTATTGCCTCCGTTTACGCTATTACTGAAGTTATCTTCAGAAATACGTTCGCTAGGAATGATTTGTTGCGGTTCGATTGGATTTTTAATAGCAGCAACGATTGCTGGAATAGCGTTGGCTATCCCTTGAGTAACTATTGCTGGAATAGCATTGGCTATCCCTTGAGCGACTATATTTTCTATATCCTGCCTAGTCACATATTGATCCCCCGGTTGTTGCTCAGATTGGTTAATCTCATTAACTGGTTCATTATTAGCGTTTTCCATCTGATATCTAATTTATAGTTAAATAATTAGTATAAAAGAAATAATCCAATGTCACAATTAATTGCACATAATCATATAAACGAATATACAAACAAAATTGTAAATTTTCTAAAATTTCATTTGTTTTATAGATTATATCATGCTTCTATATACAACCGTTTTATTATTTATTTTACACATCCTGATTTTTCTATTACCATTACACAACCACAGTTTCATAAACCTACTATCTTTCGTCATTTGTTTTCTTAAAAACGAAGCTTCCTTTCATCATATTTCCAGGCAATTTGTCCCCCTATCTCCCGGATTCTATTCCCAGCATCCATTAGTTCTTCGTCAAAATGGCGGAATTCAGCCATATTCTCGTTACTCATTGGTGGATTTGGTAAAGGTTCTGGATCGAACTGAGGAAAAAGCTTATAGGGATTGTTTTGGAGCTGTATTTCATTAGTCAACCATTCGTCTATTTGCGAGTGGATTGAAGGGTTTGGAATAGCTGGTTCTAAGTTCATTGGTAGTTGTGTTTCAAGAGAGTGAATAAAAACATTTTCATTAACAGGCTTAATAGTATTATAGCTTGTTAATATAAAATCTAGCTCTTCCTGAGATGGTAACCCCTCACTTTGCCTAGAGCTTTCCCCAATTTCCATTTTCTTAGGCTTAGGTTTCTCGAGAGGTAAAGAGTTGAATTCTATAGGTTCTTCTATGTCTGGTATATACCTATTGAAATCTCTGGAAACCTCTATTCTTACTGGATAGATATTTAAATTCTGAAGGGCTTCAGACAAGTCACTCATGCTGTTTAGCAAAATACACACAATTACTAAGTTTAAAATCATAATAAAATTTTATAATAAAACTTTTAAATATTATTTCATACTGGGTAACTACAAAACACACGAATATGAAAACATACTAGGTTTTATTTGTAAATTTATTTATTTACTGAATCAGGTTTCTGGCCTATATTTAATAAGAGTGATAAAACTTGAATCAAAATATTTAAAGATTTGTATTTACTGCTACAGTGGTTAACATATAAAGATCTACCTATACTGTAAAAAAAATTAGTCAGATAATAAAACACATAATCACAAAATAGCATTTAATAAATTATTAAGTATTTCTAAATACTTAATTGGATTAAATCAGTGGTTCGATAAGTGGCTCTGATACCACCTTATTTCTGTCACGGCCCCCGACACGGTTTGACCCGTTTCAGGAGCCGCGGGACAGAAATCCCGTGGTATTTAATTAATTGAGTTTAACAGCGGAAGTTTATTATCAGGATCTTTTTAAAACTGAAATATTTCCCGAGTATTTTATTTCACAACTCGGGATAAAACCCAGTAATTTACAATCTTTTGATTTCACGAAGAAATCTTTTATTCTATAAAACATGTTTCTTTATTTTATCCTGAGCCACTTTCTTAAGCTTGTAGTGCTTCACGGCACTTTTCCTGGATCATAATAGATCACCTGAAACATGTTTGAAAAAGGTTTTGTCAGCGGGAAATACTGAGTGAATCATTCTATTTACATAAAATGATGCATAGTTATTAATTACAGCATAAGAGCGATTACAATGGCTTCTATCTTATTTTTATCTGGCGGCCTGTCACAATGGTGACATGTCACAATGGTGACGATGGTCATACCACTATTTAGATCAATGAACCTAAATAGTGATGATTATCCCTGTAGGTTAATGAACCTAACAGTGATTATCCCGAGTAGATCAATGAACCTAACTGGGAGAAAATTAGTAATGTGCACAATACCCCACTAGCCAGTGATTCAAGATATCCACGACTTAGTCCCTGTAATTATAACTTTTGAAATAATTTGAGGTATTGTAAAATAGTTGATAAAAAGAGAATGACTCACATTGCAGATTTAATTGGGCAGAGCCTAGCCTACTAATTTAGCCTTTTCAACCTAATTTAATAACAGGCACACAATTCTGGGTTAGTAATCAATACAGCATTTACGATAACTCACGATATCAACCCACACAACGAATGACAAAGTGCTATGCTTAAACATCCATCGAATTAACGACTAATGACAAACCATCACCCTAATGTGGGCAGCACTTAAACATCCATTGAGTACATTGATCGATCGGAAAATGAATCGTAATAGCGATCGAGTTAATACCCTGATTGCGGCGTCGATTAGTGATCCGTGTGTGTTAATTGTGGTAAACAGAACGTATCTCAGTGTATATTATGAGAATTTACGTCGTTTCAGTGCCCAAAATCAAGTCCCAGACACCCTTATTTATACCTGAAAAATAGTCCCTGTCGCGTGTCGCGACAGGTCCCCATGTTCCTTTCGCGTGGCGCGAGAGGTGACCTTTTAAAGTAGGGTAGGCACGTGTCCAACTAGCTCAGGTGAGTCGACAATTCGATCAAATTCATTTTACACGTAAAACTGTAAAGATAATATCAACTAGGGTTTACCCCCCCCCCTGAGTTTTAGGGGCCCTGATTCTAATTCCGATTGTTCTGAAAATTTTTGGGTTTGTTCAGAATCACTTGGGTTTCTCAATTAGGGTTTCCTATTGGTCAATTAAAATAATAATTAAGACTTTTTAATGAGAGTTGTTACACCTGGCCACTGTTATTTCTTGTTTATTGGTACTACTCGGTTCTAGAATATGATCCATCATGAGAATACTAATTTCCTTGTTTCTTGATGCAAGCCATAATAAATGATGAATTTTTAAATCATGATTTGAGAGAATTCTGTTTATGGGAAATACCATGATAATTACCTCTCCGGCAAGACTGGGTATGGTGTAATAGACTCTTCAGCTTGTCTGGGTAAGATGGGGGTACCTCTCCGGCGAGACCGGGTAAGATGAGGTATATGTTATGTTAATGAAATTCCCTAAATAGTACCATGACTTGATGTCTGACCTGTTTTTTGGAAATATGAATTTGTTAAATACATTGACCTTATGAATGGTGTATATATTACAGTATGTGAAATATATGATTATATAGATATGTATATCTATGAGGAAATCCAAAGACCATAATGATTGACAATTAGGGATAAATCATGAACACGTGTGTCAATTATAATTTTAGATTTAATTATCAGGAATCTCACATATACATCTATAATTCCAATATCAAACATTATTTCGTTTGATCATCTGTCTCGTAATTCGTGCGACAAGATGAACGACATGAACTCTTTAAGTTGGGACGCCATCGAAAGTATAAGAATTTCCCTTGTGTTACTTTAGATTATTGATGCATTAGGAAACCTGTAACTAAAAATTATGCTAAGACATAAAACATCTAAAAACTTACGCTAATAAGAGTAATTTTTACCTTCATTAAGAACTCTTGAGAAGATAAGAGTCTCAAAACATAGAGAATAGTTCTGGCCAAAGTAAAGTGAAATTCAAAGCAAGGACCAGAATATTCTTAGGAACTAGGATCAGTGACCAACTAAAGGTATTCATCCACATTTCAGTAAATCTCGAGGACGAGATTTAAAACAAGGTGGGGAGGATGTAACATTACCAAAATTTTTATTTATAAAATTTCAAATAAAGTATATAAAAACTTACGTTATTAAACGGATAAATTATGGGTAAGTTGATTGTTAGAAATATAAAGTACCTAGACGGAGAACCGTTTAATAATTAAATTATAAAAATACAATATATTTAAACCTACTCCGTTTTTAATGAAACTTGGTTCAAAATGTAGATACAAATATTCTCGTTCTAATGACATACTCATTATCTTATAAAACGTCATATTTTAGAAGTTATACATGCCAAATAAGTGAAGCAACTGAATTAATTATAATATATAAATTAATAAAATAATAATAATAACTTACGTATGATAATAATATAATAAAAGAATTCAAAACTACATTCAATTGAATAAAGAATAGTGTGGACGTGTACTATAGATTTGAAGGAATTTAATTGAAAGTTGTACGTGGACAATGAGCCGTGCACTCCAAATCCTATTTTTCAACTATAAATGTGGACATCAGTTTCAAAGAGAAGCTGCTCATTCCTTTCAAACTCTCGCCAAACTTTCCCTCTCTATTCTTCTATTTCTATTTTTTTTTTATTTTGATATAATAATAATAAAGCCATGCCCCGTTTTAAGTGTTTTAACCCCAGATCACTGAGTCAATACCCTGTCCGATTGATTTAGCACCCACCAACGCATGTCAAGGCTCTGCCCAACTAAGTATTGGGGTTCTATCTCGGATGTATTGATAAAGTTAAATTGGGTTATTATAAAAACAAATAACCTGGGTCGCTCACGGGCCGCGACCCAGATAGCCTAAGTCTTCGCGGGACGCGAGGCCCTATTACTTTCCGAATACCCTTGCTGCCACGTGTCTCGACACGTGTCTAACCTACTTCGTGACTTAGCAACCCTATAGCCGACTTTAAGGCCCTCGCGGGCCGCGAAGAAGTCAGAAGCGGGTATCCCGGGGCGCGACCCGCCCTCCGAATAGCCTATACAAGGAGGATCCTGCCTCATTTCAAATCTTTCATTTTTCTCTAAACTCTCTCAATTCTAATAGGCAAAAGCGATAGCCTAATACCCCCTCTAAGAAGCAAAGCTCTACCATGTTGTAAGTATTATAACCCTGCTGTTACCCTACACGATTGATCTAGGGCTCCGACATGCATGTCAAGGCTCTGCCTGACTCAGTCATTGGAGTTCTGTCTCGAGTTGTACGGTTAATGTGATTTGGGTTATCTTACTAACACATGCTCATTATTTACATATTACCAGGAAGCCTGTAGAAATACCTAAGCCTACAAATGTGAGTCATTCTCTTTTTGTAAATCTTTTTAAGAGTCAAAATGTTTTACCAAAACCTCAATGGTTTTAAGTAGTGATTGAATATTTGTGATTCTACAGGTGCTCAAAAGTGGGAAACTCACTCACTTGGTGCAAAATGTGCGCAAGGAGGTTCGTCAAATTACCCGCGGAGATGAAGGACCAAGCAACAAGAAAGCAAAGCAAACAAGCATGGTTCAAGGTGGTCCGACGCACAGGCGCAACCACAAACGAAGTCATAATGAACGATGGCGTGAGCAGCAAGTAATTTTTCCTGTCATACCAGGAGGTCCTCAAGAAGAACGACTGGTCGTCATCACTGGTATTTTTGGTCATTATCGTACTGATTACATGTTTAACAACCCGGGTAGTTCTATGGATATTATCTATGAGCTGTGTTTTAAGCAGTTAGACCCGGAGGATAAGGCGTGCTTGAAACCAGTTGATTTCCCTTTAACTGGTTTCTGCAATGAAGCCGTCTTTCCGCTGGGTCAGATCTCTTTTCCTGTTACACTTTCTGATGGCAAACACTCGCGCACTGTGTCGGTCAATTATATGGTTATGCCAGCTACGTCCTGCCATGATATTTTATTAGGAAGACGCTCACAAAGGGAGTTTAGCATGATTACTTCCATACCGCATGCTGCTTGCGATTTTCTAACAAAAACAGGCGTAGCAATTTTATATTCAAGAAAGGAGGTCATGTCTGTCGACGATGAACCTCCAGTTAAAGTCGCAAAGCCATCTCCTCTCAATGAACCGGAGAGGTGGGTTCTTAACAGTGAATACCTGGAGCAAACCATCCTACTAGGACCGGCAGTGTCTCCAACGACTCGTGCAAGACTGAAACAACTTTTATTTGAGAATATTGAAGGGCTAAGGTCCCAAAAACCTCATAATAAGTGCTTAGGACCATACCACAACCTCATCTTTAAGTCCTCTTTTTCCTTGCGCGGCCGCGCACTGGTCTTACAAAAGAAAGGCTTAAGAAACAGTCAACACTTGCGCGCCCAAAGGAAATCATAAATCCTTGCGCTTTCTCCCATAAACGAAGGATGCACTTCCGCTCAATATCCAGACTTGGATATTATTTACCCAAACTTGGGATTTATTTATCTGATTCCACACGATAAGGAGTCACACCAGATTACAGCAGTAATCTTCTAGAAGGGATTCAATCGTGCACCACTAAGATGGTTATAACCGTCTGGACACGTGTCGCCATCTCAGGCCTCCCTGAAATCACAACGATAGCATGTAATTGGAGAGTAATCTCCACTTGATCACTTTACATGTGGCAGATCCCCAGCCATCGATCTAGACCACGATCCGTGTGCTCTCACGTCGGATCAAAGAGCTGGACGGAAGGAAATGCAACCGCTTACGGGGTTAGCATCTTCCGTCCACTTTTCACTAACGGGTTTTCCCGCCCAAAGACTCCCGGCTATAAATATGAGAACTATTCAGGTATGAAATTCAAGTTACACACACTTCTCAAATACATCTTCTTCTTCATAACTCATACTTATTCTCACACCGGAGTCGGGTCAAGGAGAGAACCCCTTTCTCCCCTTGGCGAGGCTAACGGTGCTTCTTTTTTGCAGAGTTATCGAAGGAGGAGATCAATTGTAATCGAATCAAACGAGAGGAAACCCACCTTTTTATGCGGATTCAAACCCCTTAGATATTTCGGTTCCGACCATTTATCTAGTGTATCTTCATTGGCGCCCACCGATTCCTCTGTTTTTTCAGTTTTATCTCGTTTCGATTCAGTTTCCTTACCCTCTGTTTTAATATGGCAGAGAATTCATTAACTCACCCATCAGGTCCTAGATCTAGATTCAAGGGATCTACAGTCCAGAATACCCAGATCACCGGAATCATGGGAATCGATAAACATAACAGGCATCCAAATAGAGAGAACTCCTCAGATCAGCTCACAGAAAGAGCTCCAGAGTACTGGTTCGGTAGATGCCAGACTGCTTTAAACCGAATTTTCACACAAATTCACAGATCTGAGTCCCCAAACATCAGATCTGACGCTTTAAAAAAAACAAGGGTGAAATCAGTATTGCAGTATTGGACCCACAGACACCTTGTCAGGGGGACATCCAGTCTGACAGTTATGTTGAGAGGCTTCGACAATCAAAAGATACCAACTATCAGAAAGCCAAACAAATAAACATGGTTCAAGGAGGTCCGTCACGAAGGCCAAACAAACGAAACCATGATCAGCATTGGAGGGAACAACAAGTTGTGTTTCCTGTTGTCCCTGGAGGACCTCAGGAAGAAAGACCAGTAATTATTACTAGCATCTTCGGTCATTACCGAACGGACTATATGTTTATAGATCCGGGCAGCTCAATGGATATCATATACGAGCAATGTTTCAAACAGCTTGATCCAGAAGACAAAGCACGTCTAGAACCGGTTGATTTCCCTCTCACCGGATTTTGTAATGAAGCTGTATTCCCGTTAGGGCAAATAGCATTTCCCGTGACCCTATCTGATGGGGAACATTCACGCACAGTCACGGTAAACTTTATGGTCATGCCAGCAACATCACGCCATGATGTTTTGCTCGGAAGAAGGTCGCAAAGGGAATTCAGCATGATCACTTCCATCCCACATGCTGCATGCGGATTCCCAACAGAAACCGGAGTCGCAATTCTATACTCAAGCAAAGAAGTCATGTACGTAGATGACGAGCCACCAATGAAGGTAGCCAAACCCTCAACATCAAACGAACCGGAGAAATGGGTTCTGAACAACGATTATCCAGAACAGACCATTCTACTAGGTCACGCCATTTCACCAACAACACGGATACAACTAAAAGAATTGTTGTCCAACAATAAAGACATATTTGCTTGATGCCCAGCAGATATGACCGGCGTTCCACGCGATATAGCGCAGCATTGCCTGAGCATCAAACCGTCAGCAGAACCTGTTGCGCAAGGGAGGCGCAGCTTTAGCGAAGAAAAAGCAAAAGCCATGGACGAGCAAGTAACAGAGCTACTTAATGCCGGAATCTTGCGCGAAGTTCAGTACCATACATGGGTTGCCAACCCAGTAATGGTACAAAAACACAGTGGCGGATGGAGAATGTGCGTTGACTTCAAAGACATGAATAAAGCATGCCCCAAAGATTGCTATGCGCTTCCAGAGATAGACAAAAAAGTCGACTCTCTTGCGTCGTTTCGATGGAAATGCTTTCTTGACTGTTACAAAGGATACCATCAGGTCCAGATGAAAGAGGAAGATGAAGACAAAACTGCATTCCGTACAGACAAGGGCATCTTCTGCTACACCAAAATGCCCTTCGGCTTGCGCAACGCAGGCGCAACATACCAACGACTAATGGATACAATCTTCAGAGGAGACATTGGTAAGACAGTCGAGGTATACATGGATGACCTTGTTATTATGAGTCATGAGGAAGAAACAATGTTGGCAAACATTCAGCGCACGTTCGACTCATTGCGCAGCGTAAATTTAAAACTCAACCCAACAAAATGCTCCTTCGGAATGGAAGAAGGGAAGTTTCTGGGTTTCATAGTAACACGAGATGGGTTTAAAGTAAATCCAGAAAAAGTGCAGGCCATCCAGCTAATGCCATCACCTGCAACAATAAAAGAAATGCAAAGACTTGCTGGGCGCTTAGCAGCCTTGAACAGATTCTTGGCCAATCATGCGGCAAAGTCTTATCCATTCATCAGTACACTGCGGAACTGCGCCAAGAAAACCCACTTCCAGTGGACACCCAAAGCAGAAACAACCTTCAAGCAAATGAAGGAATGCTTAATTCAGTTGCCAACGCTAACAGCACCACGAGAAAAGGAACCGCTGATTTTATATTTGTCTGTTGCGGAAGTAGCAGTTGGTGCAGTATTAATGGTGGAACGAGAAAACGTTCAGACTCCAATTTACTATATAAGCAAGATGCTCACCGGCCCGGAAACCCGTTACTCGATGATAGAAAAGCTGGTCCTAGCACTGGTACACGCATCACGACGCCTACGTCGGTACTTTTCGGGCCACGTCATCACGGTTCTCACTAATTACCACTTAGGCCAAATCTTATCTAAACCCGACGTGGCGGGAAGATTGGCTAAGTGGGCTATCGAGCTGGGAGGATACAATATCCTCTACAGACCAAGACCAGCAATCAAAGGGCAAGTTCTAGCTGACTTTGCCACAGAGATTCCCATCGACAAAGTTCAAGAGTGCGAGGCAATCTAGAACCCTATTCCTGTTTTCGATGATAGAGTCTGGACTCTGCACACAGATGGAGCTTCCAACGACGACGGAGCCGGCGCAGGCCTTCGATTAGTCAGTCCTGACGACCACGAATTAACATATGCCATACGCTTGGATTTTTGAAGCACGAACAATGAAGCTGAATATGAAGCATTCTTGGCGGGTCTCCGTCTAGCGCTTAAAATGGGGGCAAGAAACCTTGAAGCCAACGTCGATTCAAAACTGGTGGCCGAGCAAGTTAATGGCCACTACGATGCAAAGGGAGAAGATATGGCATTATACCTTGAACAAGCGCGGATGTTAATCAGCCAATTCCAGACATTCAAGATTAACCATATAAACAGAAGCGAAAACAAGCACGCAGATGCGCTAAGCAAATTAGCTGCTACCAGCTTCAAGCACTTAGCAAAAGAAGTACGCATCGAGGTATTGTCCAATCCTTCTGTTCAACTCAAACAAGTAAATGTTATAGAAGTCGGAAATCCATCCTGGATGTCTCCGATCATCTTATACTTGCAACACGGAAAGCTCCCAGAAGAAAAGGCAGAAGCTCGAAAAATCCAACACAAGGCAATAAACTACGAAATGGCGGATGGCGTCCTGTACCGGAAGTCATTTATGGGACCATTGTTACGCTGTGTTGACAAAACAGATGCGCAATATCTTGTCAGAGAAATCCACGAAGGTTTATGCGGAATACACGCAGGACCGCGCATGGTCGTGGCAAAAATAATGAACGCGGGATACTACTGGCCCGGAATGCATGTAGACGCAGTAAACTTATTACGGAGATGCGCGGCCTGTCAACGCCACGCGCCAAAAACACTCCGACCAAAGAACCCGCTCGTACCAGTCACCTCCGCCTGGCCTTTTCAACAATGGGGCATCGATCTCGTTGGTCCATTCCCCGACGCGCCAGGCGCAGTAAAATTCATCATTGTAGCAGTCGATTATTTCACAAAGTGGGTCGAAGCCAAGGCACTAGCCTCAACAACAGTAATGGTAATTCGCAAATTTATATGGGAACATATTATTTGCAGGTTCGGATTACCATTGCGCATCATCTCCGACAATGGCACCAACTTCACTTCAGATGATCTTCAAAAATGGTTCAAAGAAATGAAGATTGAGCACAACTTTGCCTCCGTAGCGCATCCACAGGCAAACGGCCAGGTAGAAAGCGTAAAGAAACAAATCGTCGATGGCATAAAAGCGCGACTCGGGACAGTGCGCAGAGGATGGGTTGATGAACTCCCCAGTATCTTATGGGCACACCGCACCATGCCAAAAACCAGTACGGGGGAAACTCCATTCAGCCCGGTATATGGGTCCGAAGCGGTAATCCCAGCCGAAATCGGTCTTCCATCGCCGCGCATGCTAGCCATGGAACGACAAAACAACGAACAAGAACGGAGACTGGATTTAGACCTTCTCGAAGAAAGGCGCGAGAATGCCGCCATCACAGAGGCCAGGTACAAATCCAAACTTGAAAAATATTACAACGCGCGCGTCCGCGTATGCACATTTGTCCCTGGTGACTTTGTCTTACGCGACAACGAGGCTTCTAATGCGGAAAAACCAGGCAAATTAGCACCAAAATGGGAAGGACCATACATCGTCAATGAGGTTCTGGGCAAAGGGGTGTACACCCTAAAAAGACTTGATGGGACACAAGTTCCCCGCACCTGGAACGCGCAGCAGCTGCGCAGGTGTTACATGTAAGCTAGAACCAGTACGTAAAAAAGGGAAAACATACAATGTATTTCTTTGTCATCCTTTGTATTACGAACCTTGCGCTCTTATCAATACAGACATCATCTTTACTCGTGTTTCTGTTTATTACAAATTGCATATAATTCTTTTGGTTTCCGCGAAAACGATATGGTAGATATTGTACACCTCATGAACAGTCTAAACAGGGCAAACAAACGCGCCTTTTAGACAAAACGTTCACACATGAGCACAATACCATTTCTCATTCGCCCTACCTACTAAAAGCAATTAAACACATGCAACATATTGTAATGAAAACACAAAACTTACATGCACAACAGTGCATCAAAAATATACATATCATCAGGCAGTATAAACAACCATTCACAACAATCACGACAGTGATTTACAAAAAGTTTTCAGAAGCAGGACCAACATAAACATCAAAAAAGGGGGAATGCACAGTTCCCAAACCTACCCTACTCAACGGTAGCATCCTCATCAGCAGCCGGAACATGCTCAACTCGACGATTCTGCCGACGACGGTACACCAGCTCGCATCCACCAGGTTGAAGCGTTGGGAAACGAGCCATCAAGGCTTCAGCGGACAATACACCGGTTTCTTCTTTAATCTCCGGTGGACAGAGTTCAGAGCTAACCCCCGTCGAGAAGGGATGAACAGAAGATACCAGCTTCCCGGCTCTGATGACTGTTAGCGGTGGTGAGCTAGCAAGAAGTAAGAGACTCTCAGCAGCCTCGAACATATTCAGAACGTCCAACAGACGTCGGGTACGAGGGGAACGAACGATCTTCATCTTTCTAGAAACAAACAAAGAGAAGAAAAGGAACACCCACATGTATATATAGGCAAATAACTCCATGAACTGGAAAGGCATGATTATCTGTCAGATGTCCTTTCCAAACGGCGCTACAGGAGCAAGCGTCATATCCTCATAAATAAGGCCTGACAAGCACCACTACGAATCCCAAGATAAGAAGAAAATGTCACAAATACCAATTTTTTACTGCAAACTGACGTCACCACACGTCAGGGCATGATTACAAGAGGGCAAAAAGTCATAATTTCCCCTAAAAAACCTTTCAAACAAAATTAAATCTTCTCATAGAAGATTCTCTATTTTTTCGCGCCCAAAAGCATTTCCCTCATATAAGTCCAGTGCTCCACTTATTTGCATAAGTACAACACTAGACTGGGGGACTTGAAGGGGTACGGTCCCAAAAACCTCATAATAAGTGCTTAGGACCATACCACAACCTCATCTTTAAGTCCTCTTTTACCTTGCGCGGCCGCGCACTGGTCTTAAAAAAGAAAGGCTTAAGAAACAGTCAACACTTGCGCGCCCAAAGGAAATCATAAATCCTTGCGCTTTCTCCCATAAACGAAGGATGCACTTCCGCTCAATATCCAGACTTGGATATTATTTACCCAAACTTGGGATTTATTTATCTGATTCCACACGATAAGGAGTCACACCAGATTACAGCAGTAATCTTCTAGAAGGGATTCAATCGTGCACCACTAAGACGGTTATAACCGTCTGGACACGTGTCGCCATCTCAGGCCTCCCTGAAATCACAACGATAGCATGTAATTGGAGAGTAATCTCCACTTGATCACTTTACATGTGGCAGATCCCCAGCCATCGATCTAGACCACGATCCGTGTGCTCTCACGTCGGATCAAAGAGCTGGACGGAAGGAAATGCAACCGCTTACGGGGTTAGCATCTTCCGTCCACTTTTCACTAACGGGTTTTCCCGCCCAAAGACTCCCGGCTATAAATATGAGAACTATTCAGGTATGAAATTCAAGTTACACACACTTCTCAAATACATCTTCTTCTTCTTCATAACCCATACTTATTCTCACACAGGAGTCGGGTCAAGGAGAGAACCCCTTTCTCCCCTTGGCGAGGCTAACGGTGCTTCTTTTTTGCAGAGTTATCGAAGGAGGAAATCAATTGTAATCGAATCAAACGAGAGGAAACCCACCTTTTTATGCGGATTCAAACCCCCTAGATATTTCGGTTCCAACCATTTATCTAGTGTTTCTTCAAATATGGATATTTTTGCATGGTCCCCAGCGGATATGACCGGCGTGCCAAGAGAGGTGGCGGAACACTGTTTGAATGTTCCTCCTTCAGTGGAACCTGTGGTACAAGGAAAGCGCAGTCTAGGTCCAGAGAAGACTCACGCAATGAATGAACAGGTAGCAGAACTGCTTCAAGCAGGAATATTACGAGAGGTTTGGTATCAACAAAACTTGTCCAAAGGACTGTTATTCTCTCCCAGAGATTGATAAAAAGGTCGATTCGTTAGCCTCGTTCCACTGGAAATGTTTTCTCGACTGCTACAAAGGCTATCACCAAGTGCAAATGAAAGAAGAAGACGAGGATAAGACAGCCTTTCACACGGAGAAAGGTATTTTTGCTGTACGAAGATGCCTTTTGGCCTCTGCAATGCGGGAGCTACGTATCAGCGGCTAATGGATAAAGTTTTTGGAGAGGATATTGGTGTTACAGTCGAAGTATACATTGATGACCTTGTCATCATGAGTCAGGTTGAAGAATCAATGCTCAGAAACATTCAGCGCACCTTTGATTCCTTGCGTAAAGTTAATTTGAAGCTGAATCCAGTGAAATGTTCGTTTGGCATGGAGGAGGGCAAATTCTTTGGATTCATCGTAACCAAAGAAGGTTTCAAAGTTAATCTAAAAAAGGTAGAAGCTATTCAGTGCATGCCATCACCAGCATCTAACAAAGAGATGCAACGCCTAGCTAGTCGACTGGCTGCGCTTAACCGATTTTTAGCGAACCATGCTGCCAAATCTTATCCTTTCATAAGCACTTTGCGCAATTGTGTCAAGAAAAGTCAGTTCCAATGGACGCAGGAGGCCAAGAAAGCTTTTCAGGAAATGAAAGAATGCTTAATTCAGTTGCCAACCCTGACGGCTCCAAGAGCCATTAATTTTATATCTATCGGCATCCGATGTTGTGGTAGGCGCAGTATTATTGGTGGAACGAGATGGAATTCAAACGCCAATATATTACATCAGCAAGATGTTGACTGGTCCGGAAACCCGTTATTCAATCATGGAAAAGCTTGTTCTAGCGTTAGTTCACGCCTCGCGCAGACTACGAAGGTATTTGTCTGGCCACGTCATAACCGTTCTTACTAATTATCATTTGGGTCAAATTTTATCCAAACCAGATGTTGCTAGCCGGTTGGAAAAGTTGGCCATCGAATTGGGTGGACACAATATTTTGTATAAGCCACGCCCAGCTATCAAGGACCAAGTTTTGGCGGATTTCGTTATGGAAGTTCCTGTTGACACAATTCAAGAATGCGAAGCAATACAGAACCCGGTTCCGGTTTTCGACGACAGCGTGTGGACCTTGCACACTAATGGTGCTTCTAACGATGACGACGCAGGGGCTGGCATTCATTTAGTCAGTCCCGACAATCACGAGTTGACTTACGCCATTCGGTTAGATTTCAAAAGGACCAACAACGAAGCAGATTATGAAGCATTTCTTGCGGGACTTCGCCTAGCAATTAAAATGGGTGCAAAGAATCTAGAGGCGCACGTTGATTCTTTGTTAGTTGCTCGACAAATCAACAGTCTCTACGATGCGAAAGATGAAACCATGGCGTTATACCTTCAACAAGCGAAGTCTATAATTGAAAATTTTCATACTTTCAGAGTCAATCATATTAACCGAAGCGAAAACAAGCACGCGGATGCACTTAGCAAGTTAGCTGCTACAAGTTTCAAACATCTGGCAAAAGAGGTGCGCATCGAGGTTCTCTCAAACCCATCTGTTCCTTTACAACACATAAGCATGGTAGAAATCGAGAATCCATCCTGGATATCTCCGATTATTATGTTCTTACAATACGGAACTCTTTCGGAGGGAAAGGCGGAAGCAAGAAAAATTCAGAACAAAGCGTTGAATTATGAAATGGCCGATGGAATTCTGTACCGGATGTCCTATATGGGTCCTCTTCTACGATGTGTTGACAAACATGACGCGCAGTACTTGGTTCCAGAAATCCACGAAGGATTGCGGAATCCATGCCGGTCCTCGCATGGTGGTGGCGAAAATTATGAACGCAGGCTATTACTGGCCTGGCATGCACTTGGATACCGTCGAGACTTTACGCAAAACGTGCATCATGCCAACGCCACGCTCCAAAGACCCTCCGCCCAAAAAATCTTTTGGTTCCGGTAACCACAGCGTGGCCTTTCCAACAGTGGGCAATCGATCTAGTTGGTCCTTTTCCTGATGCCCCCGGCGAGGTGAAATTTATCATAGTTGCTATGGATTACTTCACAAAATGGGTGGAGGCGAAACCCCTGGCGTCAACCACCACAATGGTTATCAGGAAGTTCATCTGGGAGCATATTATTTATCGGTTTGGTTTATCCCTCCGCATCATCACAGATAACGGTACCAATTTTGCTTCCGACGATTTACAAAGATGGATGAAAGAGATGCGCATCGAGCACAGTTTCGCCTCCGTGGCGCACCCACAGGAAAATGGTCAATTTGAGAGCATCAATAAGCAGATTGTGGATGGTATCAAGGCAAGATTGGGAACCGCAAGAATAGGTTGGGTCAATGAGTTGCCAAGTATTCTTTGGGCTCATCGCACCATGCCAAAGACTAGCACGGGTGAAACACCGTTCAGCCTTATCTACGGAACAGAGGTCGTGATCCCAGCAGAAATCGATCTTCAGTCACCTCGTATGCTAGCCATGGAGAAACAAAATAATGAACAAGAGTGCAGGCTTGACTTGGACCTTCTCGAAGAAAGATGAGAGAATGCAGCCATTAATGAGGCTAAGTACAAGTCGAAATTGGAAAAATATTATAACACGCGGGTTCGTATATGTACCTTCCTGCCTGGGGATTTTGTCCTGAGAGATAACGAAGCATCGAACGTCGAGTGCCCTGGGAAGCTCGTGCCTAAATGGGAAGGACTTTATGTGATCAACGAGTTCCTGGGAAAAGGAGCATACACCCTGGGCAGGATTGATGGAACGGATGTTCCGCGAACGTGGAACACGCAGCAGCTGCGCAGGTGCTACATGTAATCTTAGCGTCATTTGTACTTGGAAGGTTCCCTGCGCCTTACCAACGCACAATACAAGGATCGCTACTTACATACGCATCAACTTTAATTATCTTATTTATCCTAAATGTAATCTTAACAGCTTTGTAATTATTGGCCTCTGCGCCTTATCAATATCAATGCAAAGTCTGTTACTTACATCTCACCTTCTTTGTATATTTTATTACAAATGCATGCAATTCCTTTTGGTAAGCACAAAAATACTAGGGTAATTTAATACAAGTCTCATGAACAACCTGCAGTCACATGTTACTACGCAAGGTCCAGTCCTATGTTCACACATGAGCTTTATATACCATCTTTATTTGTCTAACCTAAATAAAGTAATTGTACTCATGCAAATATTGTAACTAAAACATGCGATATATTAACAAAAAAAGTTACTTGCGCACCAGCGCATTAACAAGTCAGTACAAAGGGATTCAACATTCCAAACAAGTTCAAATAACAAACGTAACTTCAAGTTACAACCTAATCTAGGTCTTCATCCTCTGAAGCATCCGCTTCCTCAGGAAATATTTCCTTCAACCGGTCTACAAAGTCCTCATGCTGTAGGGCAGCACTTACCAAATCCATCACCGGAAGGCGTAGGTTATTATATTCTTCTTTGGCAGCAGCATGAGCAGCACTAGTGTTAGACCCGCTAGTGGCAGACCGACTAGTGTCCCAGTTAACCTTTAACGCGCTGGTAACATGTTGGGAGCACTCTGCATTTCCCTGCGCGTAGCCATCATTGCGCGCAGTCACCATTAAGTTAGCAACGGTTTGATCCAAATCTATCAAGTTTAGAATTGAATTTGCAACCTGCGCAGAAAAAGTCGTATAATGAGTATACACACTTATCCTAGATTATACAAAGGTTTGAGATACTTGCATTTATGATCCCATGGTGTTGCATCCACAACTTGTTATTCTTCAAGGGCTTAACCAAGTTTTTCGCCGTCACCCTAGCAGTTTCAGAACTTTCAAGTTTTTCTTCGGTCTCGGTGAGGCGGCGCGTAGCTTCAGCTTTTGCAACCTTCTCAAGTTGCAAATCTTTCTTTGCAGACTCAAATTCTGCTTTGGCTTGTTCCTGATCAAGCAATAAAGAGGTAAGTTCCTCAATCTCCTTATTTCTAAGGGCAAGAGTTGCGCAAGTATGTACCTCTCGTTGCTCGCTTCTTTCTTTGTGGGACCGGGCCTCATCACGAGCAGCTTCAGCATCCGCCTTCTAGTTCTTTAATTTCTTAAGCTCCACCTTAAGATTGACTATGTCATTTCAAAGAACTCTTTTTTCGCTATTGTCTTTCTCACAGATCTCTCTCCATCGTTTGCGTTCTTCTGAAAGGAGGGCAGCTTCGGCCTTCCTTTTCCATCCCATGGCAGACCATTCTTCTGTTTTCTACTCATCTTCGAATTTGGCTTGATCCGCTTCAAGTTTAGTACTCAGAGCAGAAATTTTTAACTTCTCTTCAGCAACTTCCTTCTTAGACGCCTCAACAGCATCCCACTCCTTGTGCATGCTACGCCACTCGCGTACAATTCTATGTGTAGTTGAAGTGGAGCTGGCAGTTTCTTGAAGGTAGGCGCGGTAAGTTCGTTCATGAGTTTGCTCTTCTTGAAACTTAGTTTCCGCTGGAGGAAAGGCACCTTGAAGCCAATCTCGGCATACTTGCCAGTCGAAAAAGGTATCTCCTTGTTTCAATTTCCAGATTGGAGCATGAATATTAGAGGCTCTCTTCGCCGTGTATGTTCTATAATTGTAATCCCCCGGAGTCTCATCCGGGCGGATAGGAGATTCCTCTTCCGCATCATGAACAACAAAGCCTTGAGGCTCGACATTGTCTGGATTTTTTTGAACATTATCCTTAGGAGGCTCAGAAATGGGCGCAGAAGAAGAAGGAACAGTCACCACCGGTGGCTCGTCTTCAGTAATGGATTTTTTTCTTTTCAGGCCCTTGCGCGGCCGCCACAACTTCAGGAGACACTGGTGTGGTAAAACCAATGTCAACTGTCTCCACCTCCATTTCCACAGTCTTCTCCACCTCCGCTTCCACAGTTTTCTCCACCTCAGTTTCCACAGTCTGGGTACCCTCTAAGTTTTCTTTAATAGACTCAGGGGGGGTGACGGCGGACAGTCATCATTGAAAGCAGATGATGTTTCCGCTTGAACGGGTAAAACAGGTTTTTCTACAAAGAAAAATTTACAAGGTCATTTCATTTATATGAAGGCGGAAACCTAAAAAGACACTCACCTGGGGAAAGTTTTGCAGCAAAGGCGTCTAGATTGCCTTTTTTACCAATCTTTCTTCTTATCACCTTTTTCATGGGTTGCGCCGCAGCCCCACCCTCAAGTTTCTTTCTTTTGATTTCTTTAGTCCTCACTAGTGGCTCAGGACTAGATTCCACATCGAGTGGATCAACAGGGTTTGATTCCGGGATGTCCGCAGTATCTCGAGGCTCTGCCTTCGGTTGTTTCACAGCTACAGGCGCAAGACCCTCTAATGAGTCAGACACCACTATGTAATCACACCAAGAGTCAGGCACAAGGCGCGTACCTTTCTTCTTCTCTTCCTTTGGAACATCCGCCTTCGGTGCATCAGTCTTCTTGGGTGCAGTAGAGGCAACAGGTCCGCGTTTCTTCTTTTTTGATTCAGGGCCTATGCCTAAATTGATCAACTCACCAATCCAAAAAAGATATATTGCAATATTACCCAAAGCGCAACATCAGCAAAGAGTAATATTGCAATACTACTTAAAAAATGTAAAGGAGAAACTTACCAACATCAGCAGAAGATTGCGCCTCCAGATCTGCATCCTTGGGAAGTGCAAAGTTTTTTACCATCTGATGGTACCATGGCTCCTCATCGGCACCTAACTGAACTGTTGTCATTCTCCCCTTTTCTCTCTTATATGCCACCACATATAAGGCAACAGATGCAAAAAGAAAAACCGATAACAAATAGTTTCACATAATACAAGAAAGGGATTTCATGACTTACTAGTTTTGTCTTCTACATACACCGGTTTGTCACGGCGATCTGCTCTCCAATATAGACACATTTAACAGCAACCAATGCCCTTTCAGGTAATTGAATAGAAGGAATCTCTTTAATATCTTGGTACCATATCTCAGTCACCGGACTTTCAAGAGTCTCTACCAAAATATCTTCTACACCTCGAAAGTTCATCTTCACCAGTATTACTCCTGATTTGATGAAAAAGAACTTGGTTTTCCATTTGTGGAACGATTTCGAAGGTACGAGCAGAATATTCTTAGCTGTTGGAAGTTGTATAAGTGAATAGAAACTATGAGAACAATGTAGCTGATAAAATACTCAAAATAGATCGACCAAGGGATCAATACTCATCAATTGGCAAAGAAACTCAAAGTGTCGGATTCGAACCATCCCCATAGGATTTAACTGAGATATATGGAATTTGTAATAACCCAGAACTTCGAGAACAAATTTTGTTGTTGGCAACCGGAAGTTTCCGTCGGCAAAGTAATCCTAGAATAAGGTAATATAACCGGCCGGAGTTTGTGCCGCCGTTTGCCCTTCTTTTGGATAAATCGCACCCCAACTCTCCGGGAACTTGAAACTTTTAATTAGGTCATTAAAGGTCTCTTCAGACCACTTCAAAGGAGGTAAGGATCTCCTCTGCAATATTTTCTGGGTTCTCGCCGGTGGACATGGGAATTAGGAAAGACAGTTGCAGACTCTTTTAAAGAAAAGGAAGATTAAGGAAGACGAAAGGATTTTGAAAATAAATGCTTAAAGAAGAAGTCGCACAAGGGTATATATACTCATCACCATTAATGCCCTCGAAAACCGTAAAACCCCCTTTTCAGGAAAACACGGTTACCAAGGCAGTAAAGGCGAGTGGGGAAGCAGAAAGGGCTTCATGTGCGCGTAGAAACCACGACTGACGATGCCCAATTAATGTTTGACGTCTGACACGGGTGACATCCTGTCACCTAACCATCATATGTCAACATCAGTACAGTACCTTTTACCAACTAGACTGCCACAAAACAAGCATTTTCAAAATTCAAATCATGAGAAATTCAGCTTGAAGATAAAGAAATATCTTTGAAAGAAGTTTGTTCATACCCTAAGTTGAGCAAATTGTTGACCTCTCCACAACAAAAGTGCACACTTCATTTTTTATAGTCCAGTGCTCCACCTACTTGCCATTTGCGCATAGGAGCACCACTGGACTGGGGACTTGAAGGGTACGGTCCCAAAAACACTGCGCAAGCGTAGAGGACCATACCATAACTACTCTCCAAATTCATCTTGAACAGACCTTGCACGGCCGCGCAGAGTGTCTCAGTAAGATTTGGAAAGATCAGTCCTCAATGACCATGCGCCGGAGAAAGGAAAGACAAATGTTCAATGAACACCCTTGCGCAGGCCTGCGTAAGGGTATAGTTAAGCTTGAAGAATTAACAGCAGAAGATAAGTATTGAACACATCCGCGCGTATGAAATGAGGACTTGAACAAACGGAATCTTTTCTTTTATAACAGAATGGACACGTGGCAAGGGATTAATGGTTTACAGATGTAGATCTTCTAGAAGGCATCAAATGACCATCGTTCATAACCTCATTCGGTTGTAACCGAATGTGACGTTGCAAAATCCAGGGACTTCATTGAAGTCACGATGATGGCAACAATTTACATGCAAATCTAGATCAAACCACTTTCCACGTGGCACCTCCCCTGCCGTTGATCAAGATCACGATCCGTGTGCATGGATGGGGAGATCACTGTTAACAGAAAAGGAGATTCCGTTATTTCCTCCGTGATAATTTTGGCGCCAAACTTCGGTTATAAATATGAGAATTCAGGTACAATCTCTCCATTCACATTCACTTACTTTTACTCTTACTACTTCATCTTCTTCTTGAGATCACTGTACTTATTCTCACGCCGGAGGGTGGTCACGGAGAGAACCCCCATTCTTCCCGTGGCGAGTCTAACGGATTTCTGTTTTGTAGTGATTTCCGACGAAGTAGTTCCCATCAGTGATCGGCGAGAGGATTAACCACTTTATGCAGAAACCCTACCCCCAGATCTGAACAGATTCCGGTCATTAAGATCCGGTGTTTCTTCATCAACTAAAAATAGTTGGTGAGCATACATAGGTTTAAATAGATAATAGATAAAAAGCTTAGCAATTCATATGTCCATGATTTATTAAAAACAATCTTGTGAAAACAACACACAGGGAACAAATTGCATAATCAAACCTTAGTTGACATAGTTGGTTTCAACTTCACGAGTTAACGTTAGTTACACAGTTGTTGTGTCAAGCATCCCTAAATTAATACAAGGATGAGTTTGTTAGACCTATAGCGCTATAACCTACTACAGTTAGCATGATCAAAGTTAATGATTGTACTAGTTTAATAGTTAGATCACCAATTCAAGTTTAAGACAAGATGTATAATAATTAGAAGCAAAGCCATAAGCATGAATTGTTATAATCAAATAGGTTTATCTACATATTTCACCCCAAATAGTTAAAATAGAAAAACGGGTTATGTAAATTCACCGTAATGATTGATGATGAGTTTGTGCGTTCTTAATGATTACAAGTAAACCCTAATAATTTAAGGATGGTTAATTAGGCTTTTGAAGATATTATGATTATGTTTGTAGATGATATTGTTTATAAGAACCCTTGGTTAATGGTACATCGTTTCATTTTAGAAAATATTTTAGTGACTACAAAAATTTTTGGATGTCCGGATGTGGTCAGAACATAAGATATGCGCGTAAATGCAAACTTACACAGTTTTTGACGCTTTTAGTCACTGTGATCAAATAAGCCCATTTTCACATACCGAACCCCTCAAAAGCTTATTTCAAAGCCATGTTAAGGTTATTTATGTTATGTTTAGCTTATGATCATGTTCCGGAATGTATGTTGCCATACGAAACGGCAGACTTTTGTAGTTTGACGCAAATAGTCCCTGTGAGCGAATAAACTTGTTTTTGCCATACCAAACCCTTTAAAACTTATTTCTAAGTTATGTAAAGGTTATTTAAGGTATGTTAAGCTTGTGTCACTGTTCTGGAGTGTTTGTCGCATTAAACTGATTATGTTTACGCATCAGTTTGCGTATAACTTTCCAGAAAGCGACATAGAGTTTAAAAACGATCAGAAATCAAAATGTGCAAAATGTCAAACATAAATAAACAATTATTGGAATCCAAAACACATTGTTTTATTGACATTTGAATTGTTCGGAATTTGTACAATGATTACACAAGCATAGATGTCACAGTCTCCCCTACTTTAGGAAATTTCATCCCGAAATTTTATTTAGAGGAAACTTGTGAGAATAGATGTGGATATTTCGCCTTCATTTGATCTTCACGTTTCTGGGCCACGTTTTGATTCCCAGCGAACTTTAACAATTGGGATGTGCTTACGTTTTAGCTTCTTGACTTCACAGTCCATTATTTCCACAGGTTTCTCAACGAAGTGCATCGTGTCATCAACATAGATTTCATCAAGTGGTATGTGGAGGTTCTCATCAGCTAAACACTTTTTGAGATTGGACACGTGGAAAGTTGGATGAACATTTCCAAGTTCAGGAGGTAGCTCAAGTCTGTAGGCTACTTTTCCGATTCTTTCAATGATCTTGAATGGTCCAACATATCGTGGTGCAAGTTTTCCTTTCTTTCCAAATCTAATTACACCCTTCCAAGGGGATACCTTGAGTAGGACGTGATCACCGACTTGAAATTCTAAGGGCTTGCGTCGTCTATCCGCGTAACGCTTTTGACGGCTTCTAGCTGTCTGAAGGTTATCGCGAATCTTTTTGACTTTATCTGTAGTCTCTAGAATGAGTTCAGGTCCAGTAAGCTGAGCTTCACCTATCTCATTCCAGCAGACCGGTGAACGACATTTTCGACCATATAAAGCCTCGAAAGGAGCCATGTTGATGCTAGAGTGATAACTATTGTTGTAGGAGAATTCGATCAGCGGTAGATGCGAATCCCAACTACCATCAAAATCGATCACACAAGCTCTAAGCATATCCTCCAGTGTCTGGATTGTTCTTTCAGATTGACCATCCGTTTGAGGATGATATGTTGTGCTCAAATTAAGTTGGGTTCCCATGGCAGATTGCATGGTACTCCAAAAGTGAGACGAGAATCGAGCATCTCTGTTAGATATGATGTTCAAAGGAACACCATGTCGGGATACAATCTCATCCACATAGATTTTTTCAAGTTTGTCAGCAGATAGATCCTCACGGATCGGCAAGAAATGTGCTGACTTTGTAAGACGATCAACAACCACCCAAATGGCGTCATGACCTCTTTTAGTGCGTGCCAATTTGGTAATGAGATCCATAGCAATGTTTTCCCATTTCCAAACCGGTATCTCTGGTTGCTCCAATAATCCAGAGGGATGTTGATGTTCTGCCTTAACCTTAAGACAAGTAAGGCATTTGGACACATATAAGGCAATGTCTTTCTTCATACCCGGCCACCAGTACTGGGTTTGAAGATCCTTATACATTTTGTCTGCACCAGGATGAATCGAATAACGAGACTTGTGAGACTCATCCATCAATAAGGTACGCAGATTGTCTTGACTTGGGACCCACAAACGGTCCATGAAATAATATAACCCATTTTCTTTCTATTCAAGATCAGCCTTAATATGATATGGTAATTATTTACCCATCAAGTCTTGTATAAAAGAAGTATATTGAGCCTAAGAAATGCGGGTTTGAATATCAGATCGAACTTGAACACAGTGAAGCTTGACACGTTCTTTACGACTCAATGCATCAGCCACGACATTCGCCTAACCAGGATGGTAGCGAATTTCGCAATCGTAGTCGTTTAGAAGTTCAACTCAACGTCGTTGCCTCATGTTTAGTTCTTTCTGATTGAAAATATGCTGGAGAATTTTGTGGTTAGTGAACACTACACACTTTGTACCGTACAGGTAGTGTCTCCAGATTTTGAGAGCAAAAACTACAGCACCTAACTCAGGATCATGAGTTGTGTAGTTTTTCTCGTGTACCTTTAGCTGTAGGTCCCCTTGATGTATGGATCTTTCACAGAATTGTCAATCTAATCAAGAGTACGGAATCCTCTTGATCAGAATATCACAGAAACAAGTAGAAGAACAACAATCACTTTCAAACTGGGTTTCTATTGATTATCAATCAAACTGAATTACAATCAATCTAAACCCTAACACAATTTCGTCCAAGAACAAGCCTCTCACGAAATTGCTCTCTCACAAATACTGTTTTTGGTTGATCAACCTAAACCCTAAAGCCTAACCTTGTTTATATAACACAAGGTTTGCAACTTGGGCTAGAGTTTCCTACATGGGCAAGGCCCAAATCGTCCCCCTAGACCCAATGTGGGTTTTGTTTAGCCCAAACTCTATTATTCAACTATTACAAAGCTAAACCCGCTAACTGTTTATCGTTTAACTAATTACAAGATATCCAAAGACCAAATCTAAGCTGTTGTCACAAATATGCACCAACAAACTCCCCCTTGACAATAGCTTCATAAAATAACTTTGTCTTCAGTCTTCTTGCAATCTTTATGTAGTCTTGCACAGTCTTAGGTCTTTGGATAGCTTCAGCTTCAATAGCTTCTGTCAGCAACAGACTCCCCCTAAGCTGATGCATCCAATCACCAAATCTTCACAAACTTTAGCGTTTGAGTAAACTCCAGTTCAGCATTTGAATAGCAATCTTCAAACTCTTCAACTTTGTCTGCAATGTAGAAAGGAGGTTCTACCATGCATCCAATCAAACTCTCATCTTCACATCAACTTCTCAGCAACATACCGCTTCAATCTGTATACTATAAAACAAACATCTCGAGAAACCATAAGAATTTTTCAACAAAGTTAAATAAATTATTATTTTTCAAGAGATAGTTAAACTGTATTACAGATTAAGCATTTTCAACTTATCACCAACACGCAAAACTTTTTAGTCACACACCCTATAACCCGCATGATTTAAAATTTTGAACTCACTTTCCAACACCGTCTCCCCCTATCAGTAACAATTCCTCCAAGAATAACAGTTTTCCGTACGTTAAGAATTTTTAAACAGAAAAAGACACTATTTTTGGATTTTTATGTTTTCTGAAAGCAAGTAAATAACAAAAGCAATAAACACTCTATTTTTGTGAGAATCACTGGTAAGAAGATCATATCAGCACAATCAAACTGTTTACACACTATTAGATAATTCTTTATTTAATTTTTCGTGAAAAGCAGTCCAAGACGATTACCAGTATGTTTGTCCTCTTAAACAAAATGCATGAACATTTCAAGTACCATTACCGTATGATACGTTAAGGTAATATTATTACTGATATACTAGTGTGTCCCACTTCAGGATATACCCCCGCGATCAAGGTATGCACAAAGATTCATCGTAGTAGGTGAGTATACTGAATTCATCTGTTTTGTTTTTCAACGATAGATAATTGGTGAACAGGTCAGTACTTCCGTACAGCAAAGAGACCAAAATATCTAATGAGGGCTATGACAAATACCATTTTTGGTACGATTTATGCATTTTGTACATTTGAATGACTCTCTATGAGAGCTTCTTCATTTATGGGTTTTGGCATTTTTAGCTCTTTTAAGATATCCTGGGTATGCCTAGGTCAGCATGTATCTGGATGCAGCAGAAGGACAACCCTGATATCCCCAGATGAAATAACAGTATAAAGACCCAAAACTTCAGATTTTGGCAATCTATCAACGCAAGATTTAAGGTCATTAAACCATACACCACTGATGTGTTCCCCACTCATACACAGTTTATTTAGGTTTATATCACATTGGTAAGTTGATTATTTCATGCTTTTTGCCTACTGGTACATCGTATGATGAAGCTGCTATCACACTTAAGCAATTTAATTCATTTTCAGTGTGACAGTCTAACTTGCTGATGTACTATCATTTCTCCTTTTTCACACAGTGATAACTCATTTTTGATTTTCTATTTTTTTATGTTTTTGAATTTTTCAATGTTTTTGTATTTTTTATTTTTAAGAAAAGCAGTAAACTATTTACAAAATTCTTATGAAAAACCAGTTATTCAGGATTCCTCATCCCGTTGAGTTCGACTAAATGTTCAAAGCGAGCCCTGTCAAATGCTTTAGTATAAAGAACTGCCAGGTTATCTAGTGTGTCGAATCAGCACTTTGAACTTTAATTTAAATCAATCAATATATATATCAACAATCTCACATCCCCCGTCATGTGCCTAGAGCAGCCATTATCAACATAAGTTGATAATCCTCCTTAGCAACTCCTGCACACACCAACTAAGAAATTAGTTAGATTGGGGGACCCAAGCCTTAATGGTCTTGGGTCGTCCAAATTCACCAACCACTTGAACATCCATCCAATATCCATTACTCCTAACTGGAGTCTTGGATCTCAGACCTGTTGATGGAATTTGATTTTGATTTCCACTAGGTCTTTGGTCCTGAGGGTTCCTATACGTATTTGGACTATTTGACCTTTGGAAATTTTGATTTGGGTATCTTGAATTTTGATTCCAAGAAGCATTATTGTTGTAATTTCTAAAGCCATTGTTATAAAAAGTTCGACCACCATTATTTTGGTATCGATTTTGATATTGACCTTGACTTCTGAAATTATTAGCATTATAATTGTTCATTCTTGGTGAACTGCTTCTAGGTCTGTCAAATCTGCCTGGTGGAGATCTAGGCTGAAATCTTGGTTGATTTCTTTGAAAACGAGGAACTTGTGGAGTTCCTTTTTCAGCCTTATCTACACCAACAACAACATTTTCTAGTTGCTTAGGAGCAGATTTCTTTGGAGAGTTGGACTCCTTCTCCTGTTTATCACCACTCTTCTCTGGTGACTTCTCTTTCTTTCTCTCACTCACTTGTGCTTCACTCTTTTTGTAAGGACAGCAGCTAGCTACATGTCCCTTGGTGTGACATTTGAAGCACGATCTCTTTTTCGAAGACTTCTTTTCTGAAGCCTTTGAACTAGATTCAGGTTTTTCTGATGATGCCTTAGAAGGATTTGGTTCAGTTTGCTTAGTTTTAGATTTTTCTTTATTCTTGTTTTTAGCAAACTCTACATTAGATTCGTTTTCAATAACAGCTGTTTCGTTGTTCATGTTACTTCCTTGAACAAAATTAACCTTTTTAACAAAAGTTGGATTGTTATTTTTAGGATGTGATGTGTTCTTTTTCAAAACAGGTTTGCTGTTATTATCCTTCTTAGCATCAGCATTCTCAAACACATTTCCTTGACGTGACGTGGAGCTACTTGGTGATGTTGACCCAAAGTTCATGAGCTCATCTTCATCAGGCAAGAAAGAATAGTCATGACTAACAGGAGGTGGAACTTCATTGAACCCATGAAATCCCACACTAGTTTTGTCATTACTTTTCTTCAAGCCACCCATCATATGTTTCATAACAAAAGTAGAGTCCCTGAATTGACCTAATTTCTTTTCAAGTTCAACAATTTTAAGTTGTGCATCTGACAACTCTTTGCATTTTTCAGAAATCTCTTTTGTTTTCTCTGCCATCATTTCATGAGCTAAGTCTATGACTTGAAGTTTTTCGTTTAGTTTGCAGGTTAAAGAGTCAATTTTACTTTCATAACCTTTTATCTTCTTCAAGTATGAGGATTCATTTCTTTTAGCAAAAAAGTTTGCTTCCTTTATGTTAGACATCTCGCCCACCAGACTTTGGTTTTGTGTTGACAACCTGTCTACCTCACCCTGTAGTTCACAACATTTTAAACACACAGAATTAGACTTTACCTCTCCTGTTTGTTTGTCAAGATTGGCCATTAGTGCTGCAAGTTGAGCTTCCATTCTCTTGTATTTAGCTTCTTTTTCTTCAGCTTCCTTTTCATAGTCAGACTTTTGCTTTTCTTCTTCAACATCTTTTGTCTGATCACCCTTCTTTTCTTCAGCTTTACTCTCTATTTTCACCTCAGCCTCAGCATCCACTTTTGCTTCAGCATCTCCCACAGTAGCTTCACCATCCTCAACTGGAGTTATCTCTGCCATGAATGCCTGTGTGACATTGTCATCATTTTCCAAGTGAATACTCCAGTCATATGAACCTTCTCTAGCAGTAGAGATCAGCGCTCTCGAGTTAGAGTTGTTTGTTGCATTCCTACTGTTTGAACTCTGACTCGAAGTCTCCTGCTTTTGTTTTTGACATTCCCTAGCAAAATGCCCATAACTTTGACAGTTGAAGCATCTCACTTTGGTCTTTTCAAAACCAACAGTCTTTCCTATAAACTTCCTTCCCGTTATGTTCATAAACCTCTTCACTCGTCTAGTAATCATGGCCATTTGCCACTGCAAATCCATATCTTCAAGATCATCAGGGTCAATCTGATCGTAATCTTCATCTAAAGTGGCAGGATCAGATATCTTTCCCTGAATGTAGTTCTCATAAGAAGCAACAAATGAAGCAAGTAGAGCCAGATGCTCTTCAGCAGACTTCACACTCATTGGCATCGACTTAACACCACTGCTCTGCTTAGAACCTGATGTTCTCTTGGCTCCTAATGATCCTCCTGAAGCAGCTACAAAACACACATCACCATCTTCATTCACTGTGACTTGCTCATTATCACACGAAAGAAACGCAGTAGCAGAGTCGCTAGAAGCGTTGTGAGATGAAGAAGATGTAAGCCCATTGTAAATCGCTGGATCATGAACCTGATCATATCCAGTGTCTTTCTTCTTCATACTGAGCTCATAAGCTCTCAGCTTTCCTACTACTTCTTCCAGTTCCTTTGTCTCATAATCTGCCTCTCCCTTAATCATGAGAGTGTAAATATCCCACTTAGTAGGTAAGGCATCGAGCAGCTTGTCATTCTTCTCTACGTCAGTATAGCAATCGATCTCATAATTTTCCATTTCTGACATCAGATGATAGTAGCGAGTGATGATGTCCTCAAGTGACTCATGTTTCATGAACTTGAAAAAAGCAAACTGCTTCTTCAGTAGATCAACTTTGTTTTTCCTGACATCTGCATTTCCCGCATATCTCTTTTCCAATGCATCCCACATATCCTTGGAATTTGTGTACCTCTTTGATACTATCAGGTAAGGACATTTTGATTGCAGCTAAGGCTCTCTTTTCAGCCTCATACATCCTTTTATCAGCATCTTCCATGTTCACATAGGCAGTTTTACGTGGTTTGCCTTCAAAGTCATGTGTTGGGTCTATGTACCCTTCTTCAATGCATATCCACATGCGAGTATCCTGATATTCAATGAACGATTGAAAACGATCCTTCCATGTCAGATAATTTTCCACCTTCATCATCTTAGGTGGTTTGTTGGTAGTGCCAACCTCATGCTCCATTCTCAAAAGCTCATTCAAACTAGACATGTTCGACATTTTAAACGATGCAGACTGTTAAAACTGTACAAAATTTCTCCGAAAACAGTGGTTACCAAATTACACCGTTAGAATCGTCTCGAAAAGACGAATCCAATGATATCTAATGTCGAAAACCGAATTCGGGATTTTCCAGAGTTTTTTTTTTTGGTCCTAAAAATACGAGGAATGCAACGGTGCAGACGGTTCTATCAAACGAGCTACGGATCAATTTATATTTTCGAAAACGTGAATTTTTTGTTACGCTAGCCAGAAAATATTCCACCTTTTTAATTATGCTAATTTCGCTAGCCTAGTTAATTAAATTCGCTCGGCTGTTTCTTGTTCAAATTCGCTGATCAATCAAGGTTTGCTGAAAAGTTAATTTTGCTGGTTAAATTCGCTGTCAACTTCGCCAGTCAATTTCGCGATTACGACGACCTGTAAAGTCGCCGAAAACCGTAATAATTTCGCTGAGGAAAATTATACGGTTACCAAAGTCGCCTTTGGATTTTAACGTCGCCGGTAATTTCGCAGGTCACTTAATTTCGCAGGTCCAGACTGCGAAATTACTCTAATTCGCCAGTTAAACTTGGAAACTAGATCTGTTCGAAATTCTGAAGATTCTTCCGGATTCCTTAACAGTTTCTGCAAAATCAAAACAGCAAAATATCAGTGATTTTTGAAAAAAAAACAGTGAAGAACAAAATGAAGAACGTGAAGAACACGAAGAACAGTATTCGAATCTTCAAGTCTATCAGCCGAAAACTTTTCCAGAATCAACAAATTCTTTCCAGAAATCCTGCAAAACAGCAATAAAACAAAGCAGAAGATCAAAACAGCCAAAGAATTTCGAAAATTTTATCAAACACACAAAAATTTCGAAACCCTAATTTTTCAGGTTTCAAAAATTCGAAAATTTCTTCTGTTTCTGCAACAACCAATTCTGAACCGAGCCTTCAAGAGCCTAACGCTCTGATACCAATTGTAGGTCCCCTTGATGTATGGATCTTTCACAGAATTTTCAATCTAATCAAGAGTGCGGAATCCTCTTGATCAGAATATCACAGAAACAAGTAGAAGAACAACAATCACTTTCAAACTGGGTTTCTATTGATTATCAATCAAACTGAATTATAATCAATCTAAACCCTAACACAATTTCGTCCAAGAACAAGCCTCTCACGAAATTGCTCTCTCACAAATACTGTTTTTGGCTGATCAACCTAAACCCTAAAGCCTAACCTTGTTTATATAACACAAGGTTTGCAACTTGGGCTAGAGTTTCCTACATGGGCAAGGCCCAAATCGTCCCCCTAGACCCAATGTGGGTTTTGTTTAGCCCAAACTCTATTATTCAACTATTACAAAGCTAAACCCGCTAACTGTTTATCGTTTAACTAATTACAAGATATCCAAAGACCAAATCTAAGCTGTTGTCACAAATATGCACCAACATTAGCTGTCTTGATGCGTAGGCTATGACTTTGTTTCTTTGCATGAGAACACAGCCAAGGCCTAAGTTTGATGCATCACAATATACGACAAAGTCGTCGTTGCCCTCAGGTAAGGATAAGATAGGTGCATCGCAGAGTTCCTGTTTGAAGGTCTGAAAGGCTTCTTCCTATTTGGGTCCCCACTCAAAAGGTTTATTCTTTTGAGTTAGAGCAGTGAGAGGAACCGCAATCTTGGAGAAGTTTTCAATAAAATGGCGGTAATAACCCACAAGACCAAGAAATGAACGAACCTCGGTAGGAGTTGTAGGCGTATCCCAATCCTTAATTGCACTTATCTTGGCGGGATCTACATGAATACCTTGTTCGTTGACAATCTGTCCCAAAAATTGAACTTCCTTAAGCCAAAATTTGCACTTGGAGAACTTGGCAAAAAGTTGTTCTTTCTTTAGGAGTTCCATAGTAAGACGAAGATGTTGTTCATGATCGGCTCGTGTCTTAGAATAGATCAGAATGTCATCAATGAAAACAATGATGAACTTGTCCAAATAAGGCTTACAAACCCTATTCATCAAGTCCAGGAAAACAGCAGGAGCATTAGTTAAACCGAAGGGCATAACAGTAAACTCAAAATGACCATATCTTGTGCGAAAAGCTGTCTTGGGAATATCTTCTTTGAGCACACGAAGCTGATGATACCCAGAACGTAGATCAATCTTTGAAAAGCAAGTAGCACCCTGTAACTGATCAAAGAGATCATCAATGCGAGGTAGGGGATATCGATTCTTGATGGTAAGCTTGTTGAGCTCACGATAATCGATACACATCCTGAAAGATCCATCTTTCTTTTTCACGAATAGAATAGGTGCGCCCCAAGGTGAAAAGCTAGGATGGATGAATCCTTTGTCAGAAAGCTCCTGAAGTTGTTTAGATAACTCTTGCATCTCAGACGGTGCAAGACGGTAAGGTTATTTAGCAATAGGATTAGCACCAGGTACAAGATCAATACGAAACTCAACCTGGCGTGCTGGGGGTAAACCAGGTAATTCTTCAGGAAATACCTCAGGATAATCCCGAACAACAGGGATATCTTAAATAGTCTTACCCTTGCCTTTCTCCTCTACGACATGTGCCAAGAAGGTGACATATTTCTTTCGTAGGTATTTTTGGGCTTGGGTACAAGACATAAGCTTAAGACTACTAACGGGTTTCTCCCCACGAACTTCTAGGATTTCACCAGTCGAAAGCGGTATACGGACAATCTTCTCAAAACAAACTACCTCAGCGTGGTATTTGGCTAACCAATCCATTCCTACTATTACATCAAAGCTCCCAAGTTGCATTGGCGTGAGGTCAATAGGGAAAAGATGGTTATTAAGGTTCAACTGGCAATTTCAAAGGACAAAATCAAGTACAACGGGTTCACCACTAGCTACTTCTACTGTCAAGCGCCTTCTTAGTTTTGTTCTAGTCATGGAAAGCAAAGGCTCAAAAGCTAATGACACAAAACTCTTATCGGCACCCAAATCAAAAAGAACAGAAGCAGGTTGGTTGTTAACAAAGAATGTACCGTTCACCACTTGGTTATCTGCGCGTGCCTCGTTTGCATTCAAATTAAAAGCTCGACCACGAGCCTGTGCCTGATTTGCGTTTGCCAACTTCGAGCAGTTGTTCCTGTAGTGGGTCAGATCCCCACAGTTGTAACATGAACCAGGCGGATAGTGAGGTCGTGCAGCAGCAGGGTTTTGTACTGCCTGATTTTGGTTAGGAGCAAAGCGGCAGGTGTTGGCCAGGTGACCCGATTTCCCACAGTTAGTGCAGATGCGGCATTGCACATGTGGTTGGTGGTGGCTGTTCACCTGCTGCATAGAGGTGCATTGCCAGCATACTGCCTCTTGGCAGCAGGTTGTGCAGGCTGATTAGGAGCTGCCATATTGGTAGGTGCTGTAATGGCGAAGTTCTTGGAAGCCTTACACTTCTTAGACTTCCTTGAAGACTCAGCCTTTTTACCCTTTTGCTCCTTGGCTTTGTCAGTCTGTTTCTTTTCCCCCTTTCTGTGGAGTTTACCCTTTTTGACTTGAGAGTCAGTTAGGGTTGCAGCTAGCTCAACGGCCTGTCTTACCGTAGTCGGGTTACTGCCAGTGACGATATCCTGAACAGGATCTGGCAAACCGTCTATGTATTTCTCAATCGCCTTATCCAAAGGCATGACCATTGTCGGACAGAGCAAGCTTAACTTCTCGTACCTATCAGTATACGCACGGTGCTCACCACTGTCTTGCTTCAGATCATGGAACTCATTTTCTAAAGCCCTCTGCTCGTGACAAGGGCAGAACCCTCTCATCATTAGAGCTCTAAGTTCCTTCTAAGTTTGACCCAAAGCAACCTTAGCACCTCGATCTCTCATTAACCCATTCCACCATGTGAGAGCCCTCTTTTGGAAGATGCTAGAAGTAAACTCGACCTTACGATTGTTTGGACATTGAACATGGCGAAAAGTGCTCTCAAGACTCTCAAACCACTGTAGGAGCCCAGTTTCTCCTTCAAAACCACTAAACTTGAGTGGTTTAGCCGAGTTAAAACTTTTGAAATTGCACGGAGCAGGTGCATTATTGTTATTGTTGGCTTGGTTAATTTGAGTGATGAGATTTGGTAGCATAGCAGCCTTCTGCTGTGCGATAATAGTTGCCAGTTCGGCATCGGGTTGTTGAACGTTACGTCGAGGAGGCATTCTAAAAAAGGAAACATGAGAGAAAACGAGTGAGATGATATGGTGAAAAATGAGATGTTACAATTATTGACAAAATGTAAGGATGGTGGTCATTTGTTCGTTACCTCATAACAAACAGACGACACACAGTGACAAATCAAAGTAAATGAGTCATAATAATGTATCGCGAAGACATGCTTTAGCCTATAAGTGGATACTCACCCCAAGAGTTCCCAGGTAAGAGTGACTGGTCTGATACTGCGGATTTGTACGAACACTCTAGCCTTAGACAGAAAACTCAGGGTACAGGCATCCACCCTTCCAGATTGCATGTGTTCACATTATTTAGACCCAAACTTTGATGAGATTTTGAAAATTTGGAAAGCTTAAAGCCAAAAAGAAATCGTCCAAGAATGGATGATTGATTTCAAAATCGTTTTGGAAATTTGTGTTCAGGTTTTGGTAATCACCTAAGGATAGGTGACGTGTATTGTTTTAAGATCTAAACACAAGAAAACTTGTGTTAGGGTCCTAGAAAGGTTATAGTCTAGGTCAAAGCATTACTAATAACCTAATTCCCTATAACCATGAGCTCTGATACCAACTCTTCTGTCACACCCCGACCGCATAAAACAACAAACCGCGGCGGAAACATCAGAGAGTAGAGCGACAGAATTATTGTTTCACAACCATGGTAATTAAAGTTTTGGTTTTATTCATTAAAGTGTTTACATTGTCTTGGAATCAACAAAAACATAACATAATTAAACTGTCTTTTAAGTCACTAAGGCCTGAGTCCGCCTAAGTGTAGCATGATCAACCTCAAACATTAGCTCCTGAAACACATGTGAAAATAGGTACGTCAGCATAAAAATGCCTGTGAGATACATAGGTTTTGTGATGAAGGATTCATGACTTGTAGTTAAAAGAATTGTTTAACAAAAGTAGTCATGAACCTTATAAAACTGTTTTCTTTTATAAAATCATATGAAAATCGATATGAAAATCAAATGATTTAAAAGAATAATGCATGGTTAAATAAATAACCAAGTAAAAATGAATTTGTGTAAAACATGTCGTTTGTAAAACAATGTCTTGTAAAAATATGTTATTTGTATAAAAATGTATCATGTCTTTGTCGAAGTGGTTTAGATAACGCTACGATATGTAATATCATAAAGCACTTATATATAGAAAGTACCAGCGGCGTATCCACCATGCTTTTATCATATTACACGCGCCTCGTTATTTAAATCACTTATCAATAATCACCAAAATGTCTTGTTTAAACCAATGTTAAAATGTTTATGTGTAAACAATGTCCAAGTGTCAAATGTAAACCATGTCATGTATAATCAAATGTAATGTATGGCAAGTAAACAGTATTTACTCAAACCATATGTATAATGTCAATGTATAACCAAATATCATGTATGGTGAATAAAAAGTATTTACTCAACCCCATATGTAAAATATACAAAACAAAGTCTTTGAATAAACCTAAGTTTACATCAAAAGTTATGTTTTGCAAAAAACATGCTTTATGATTACGAACATCTATGCAGTAATGTTTATCGCATACATTCAAGCCTTGCGACTGTCGGATAAACCCTTAAACGAATCAAATATTTATCAAAAAGGTTTTCGGATTCTTTCATTACCTACTTCCAAACAAACCTAGGAAGTCGGGAACAGGATTTGTCAAGTCCTATGGTACCATTACATACTACCGAGCGGCGTGATCAGTGTTAATGAATGTATTATTATCCCGTTAAACACACCAAATGTCATAGCCAATGTACGCATGTCATGTGAAAACCATGTACTAAGTATGCTAAGTAAACATACGAAGTAGAAATGTCCATGAAATCAATGTGCTAGCATGCTCAGTAAACATACATAGCAGAAAAGTAATGTAAATCAATGTGTCCATATGCTGAGTAAACATATGCAACAAAGTGTTTATGAAATTAATGTGCTAGCATGCTCAGTAAACATACATAGCAAAACATAATTGAAATCATGTACTATAGGTGTACTAGGTGAACATAGCATGTTTATGTCATAAAAAGCAATGAAAGCATGAAAGTAACAAGTATGCACATGTGTATCACCCCAAAATATTTGAAAGCGGTAAAAGAAGGGACTACGTACTCACTTGGGATTGCTTATTAGTCTTGGAATTAAGACAAAATAAAGCTTCAAGGATCACGGAATCAACACGACACCTAATATAGGTAACTACGTTAATAAACGAATCCTAAATCGGGAGATAGGATAGAATGAAGTTCTATAAATCAAATGAGTATTTGAACTCATATGGCATGATTTAATAGAGCTAACATTCTGATTAGAAAGTTATCCTAAGTGCTTTTGACCCGTTTCGACTCGTTAAGGTAGTTTAAGCTACTTTAACGCGTCGTTTGCGTAAAACTAAGGTCGGATGGTTATCTAAGTCCTATGTTAAGTCTTACATGCCCAATTATGTTTAAATATGTTATTAAATCAGTTTAGATGTCAAAAACTTGATCACATATGTTAAATATGGATTTATGCTCAAAAAGGGCATTTTGGTCATTTTTAATGGGCATATAAACGACTTAATGAATAACTAACCAACCTAAGTGATCATAAGGTATAACCTCAGTAGGTTATTCCCTTATGCAACTATGATCACTAAATAAGTTTGGTCGGATCCTAATGATCGACCAAACGGGTCGGGTTCGAAAGTCTAAGCGGTTGTTTAGACCGCTTGACTTACGACCCTAAACAAGCACTAAACTAATAGTGACGAGTTAAACATGTTAAGTTAGAAAACTGATTTGGTATCAAAACAAAGGGTTTTGATACCCGAAAATAGTTCCGTTGCAAAATGCGCATAAATACGCATTTTAACCGAAACTTTGACTCGTCACTACGCCTAGTCAACGTGGTAATCAGTAGGTATAATCGGTAAGGATTATAACCATCGTGATTATAATCACGTCGCAAAGTTCAATTGAACTTTGACTTGACCAATTGATGGTCAAAACCGAAAGTCAAACTGTTTAACTTTCAGCTTTAAATAGCTGAAAATAAAGACTAAGCCATGTAAGAACACTTACAAGGCTCTATGGCTGAAAGATTAGACTAGAAGAACTTAGGTAGGTGGCTTCCAATAATGGTTGCCTCCACTTAGAGTCCAAGAAGATGGAAATGAGCAATGAACAAAGTGAAATGGAAGGGTGTTTATAGTTGTGAAGGTGTTACAAGATCATTACATGTGTTTATGTAATCCCCAAGCAATGAATCCTGACCATACATGTGTTATGGACAGCTAATATTACTTGGAGATGTGTTAACTTGATGCCCACACCAAGAAAATTGCATAAAAGGCCCTCAAGAACAAGCTGGGAAGCTGCTGTGAACTTTCTGTCGCTGGCACTCTCTCGCGCCCCGCGTAGGATACAGGTCTGGCCTTCGCGGCCCACGACCTAGTGTCCAGAAGTTTCTGTTTTGTTCAGTTTCAGTCCCTGCATGCATATAACTTGGTTTTTGACACGTTTAAGCCCCGTTAACCCATTTTCAAGGCTCTATAATGAATTTAAAGTATAGGGGACTTGAAATATGCTTGAAACTATCACGGATGTCGGTTCATGTGGTCGTACGGTTGCGTTATTCGGCTAATTGCGACGAAACTCGAACGGACGCGAAAACGATCCAAATTAAGCGACGAATGGTATATTTGCATTCCTATCACTAAAATAAAATATTTTAGTGACTACAAAAATTTTTGGATGTCCGGATGTGGTCAGAACGTAAGATATGCGCGTAAATGCAAACTTACGCAGTTTTTGACGCTTTTAGTCCCTGTGATCAAATAAGCGCATTTTCACATACCGAACCCCTCAAAGCTTATTTTATAAGCTATGTTAAGGTTATTTATGGTATGTTTAGCTTATGATCATGTTCCGGAATGTACGTTGCCATACGAAACGGTATACTTTTGCAGTTTGACGCAAATAGTCCCTGTGAGCGAATAAACTTGTTTTTTCCATACCAAACCCTTCAAAACTTATTTCTAATTTACGTAAAGGTTATTTAAGGTATGTTAAGCTTGTGTCACTGTTCCAGAGTGTTTGTCGCATTAAACTGATTATGTTTACGCATCAGTTTGCGTATAACTTTCTAGAAAGCGACATAGAGTTTAAAATCGATCAAAAATCAATATGTGCAAAATGTCAAACAAAAATAAACAATTATTGGAATCCAAAACACATTGTTTTATTGATATTTGAATTGTTCGGAGTTTGTACAATGATTACACAAGCACTGATGTCACATAAAGTTTATAAAATGCCCGAGCTGACGGGACTTAAAATAAACTTAGTTGTAATCTCCACGAACCCACTAAGTTAACTAGGAATGTTTAACCTAGTTAATAAGAGGGAATATTGTTGGAACTAAGTGGGTTGTGGCCTACTTAATAACTAACCAAACATAAGGGGCCAAAGTTGGATAACTTGAAAGTTAAATTATAAAAAGAAAATTAAAACAAAACACACACTTAGTGTGTGTTCTGTGAACGAGCAGGAGAGGCTCCCATGGAGCCAAAACCCTAATTCACTCAAAATCATCAAATTGAAGGTCAAATTGAATCTCAAATTCACAATTGAACGTGAATTAATGATCACCCAAGCTAGGGGATCATAAGGTATGTAGAATTTTGATGATTTGTGAAGTTGTAAAATTTGATGAACATCATAATCTGTGAATTTTGTATGAATCATAGAAGGTATGACTGAATTGTAATGTATACTTGCTTAGGAACAAAACCCTAAGTGAAAATTATACATATATTGCTATGATTTGAATGTTTAGATGATTTACCACACTAGGATAAGTGGGTTTTAATCATATGATGAAACTTATGATATAATTGTGTTTAGAATAATCATACATGGTACTAATAAGAAAATACTTGAACAATTTAGGTGTTTGAGTACATAAATCATACTTGCCATGAAATGGGTTTTGTATGATATGATGAAAATAATGATATATTCATGTTAAAATGATGTTTGATATCATCATGTGTTAAGAATGATTGATGTTGTGTTAATTCGATGAATTACAGTTACAAAAACTTGGTTAATAAAGTGGTTAAAACGGTAGCATAAAAATGATGCTTACCGGATATTTGACAAAGTACTTAAACGAGTAGTTGAGCTACATCGTGTAATTACTTACGTTAATAGGCAGTTGACTTTAAAAAGTCAAACTGGCCATTGATATGATCGAATGATAATTTTGACATAAAAATCGTAAGATGGAATAGTCGTGATTGATAATGACTAATCTAACCATCTTACGAATTATAATGATAGTTTGACGCTTGACAAACTAGGTGGAAGCTTGGGAAGGAAGCGAGTCAAACGAATCAAGCATGAAGGAAAAGCATAATTTAGATGCAAGGTAAGTAAATCTTACACCCTTTTATTTTGAAGAACATTCCCTTATTGTATTAAGTACGAATAAGGTTAATAAGTGTATGAAATATAACGTTCCGACGTGTAGTCATAAGGAACGGAATAAATGAAAATAATAAGAAATCATGTTTAATGGTTAAAAAGGAATAATATGATTATCCGGTCATACTACAACGAATAGAAAATGAGTTTTGAGTGGTTACCTTATAGGGTAAGCCAAAACAAATAATAAGTGCAAAACGGTAATCTGGTCACGCGTTGACGATAAACGTTAGTTTTCGAAAGACACTTTACGGCGTAAGCCATGATAGTCCAAAAGAATTAAGAAATGAGTAATAAGTAATGTGGTCGTACGGTGTAAACCGGAACGGGTTACATAGATTAGATGATGAATAATACCATCTCACAAGGATAAAATGGTCATTTAGACCAAACGGGTCAAAAGGTGAAGATGTCACCATTTGACGATAACGACTAATCATTGTTTGTTGAGTATAATGATCACATGAATGAATATCGTGTGGAATATGCATTGCTATTAACTAGCAACTTAATTGATGAATATTAGGTCAACTTCTCATTTAGAACTTGAAGTTCGATGAGAGCTAGACAAAGTCGAGAATGGATATTGGGTTACCTTAATAGGTAAACCTAATAATTTAAATTATAGTCATTGTGTTTTTAGAAACATAATGATTTTTTAAACAAGATCATAGTTAAAAAGTGGGAGTTTTGGTCAAACATGTCCTTAAAATCCTTCGTCGTAAAAGAAGGGTTAAAGTTGACCAAAACGCCCTTAAATGATAAACCAGGCAAACGACCCTTAAAGCTTGTTTGAACATGATTTTTATGATTTAATAAGTATTTTGGATAAGAGAAAAAGTTAAGGTATGAACCTTTTGGGTCAAATGCCTCGAAATGAATATTTTCCGTAAAATGACAAACCGAGGGGTATAACTCGGCATGAAAAGTTTATCACACTAAATCCACCACAAATATAGATGTGATGGAATACAAGTTGATAATTAAATGTGGAAATAAGATGTGAATAAAAGAAAGAGCGAGATTTAAGCTTAAATGCTTAAATCCTCTAAACGGGTCAAATGAATTATGCGCATTACTTGGTTAATTGCTGCGTAATTCATAAAAGATTGATCACGAGTTAAAAACTTTGAATGAAATATGTTAGTATAAACTTTATGACCTTTTTGGAACAAGATGGTTTGATAAAATCATGAACGGGTCAAAACTTAATAATTAAATTTTAAGCCGAGGGCTTAAAATCTAGAAAATTGTTAATCCGAATGTCGGATTTTAACTCCATGTGATGGAGAATCGAATTACGATCACGTAGGAAGAAACGGATCGTAAAACGGATCAAAATTGAGAAAATTATGGTCATTTTGGTGAAATTATGTTTGGCTGGAAATGTACAACAACAGCATTCGAAACCTTCTGTTGAAATAGGCTTCTCGTGCCCCGCGACAAGTGAGTAAGCTTCGGTCGTGGCCCGCCAGAGGGCGTCGCGCCCCGCGAAAAAAAATGAGGAACCTGTCGCGGCTCGCGACAGGCTTAAAAGCTGGAAAAATTCCGTTTATTTGTTGTTTCAGCTTACAGACTTGGTTTTATACGTTTTAAATACCATATAACTAACTCATTTCATGTTTTATGAAATGTAGGTATAATGTAAGATGCCGGAGGACGATCAAGCTTAACGAAGAACCGAACACGATCAAGATTCAAGCTTCCGCGTTATATTTCGTCGTCACATTTTAAACGATGATATAAATATATGATGTTGAAATGTTTTAAATCTTAAAATGTTTTAACAAACTCGTATTTTCAACTATATGTGTAATCGTAAATACACAATCATAGTCGATATTTATAGGTAAATCGTATAAATCAAGTAAGGATCTTACACCGTTGGTCATTTTTAGGGGTTTTATGCGTAAATAAAATATAAAACATGTTTTTAGATTATATATTATATAATATAGATTAATATATCTAGAATAAAGTACAAAACAAAGAATAAAAGTGCAAGTATAGTGACGTTTTGAATGAAGAACGAATATGAACAAAGAACGATTATGATGAGACTTACTTGAAAGCAAAACTTATCCAATTCAAGAAGGCAAGGGGAACAAAATAGTGCAAGGATTTTTGAGCATTTTTTATGAGTTTTGGTGTGAAAAATGGTGAAAGGAATGGTGGTTTATATAGGAGAGCAAAGGGGTATGTTTCAAAATTAGATGAAAAGCAAGACGAGTGTAGGATGTTGGAGGACAAGTGTTAGATGGTGTTGTAAAAACCATGTCCTAAACAAGGGACAAAAGAAAAATGTGGGAATGGAAGATTCATCACCTTTTTTTTTTTATAAAATCTCATGTTTTTATATAAATATTGTTATCTTTTCTAAAAGTTTGGTGTGAGTTTGGGAGTATTTATACTAATTTGCCAAAGAAATAATATTACCCACTAAATATTATAAAATTTAGCAAACAATATCTATACTAGATGCTAGATGACGTATCGCATCTTACTATATTATAAAAGGCTGAAATACACATAATTCCCAAATGACATAAGACAAAAACCACCAACTATGGGTTTTTACCTGTTTTGATGAAATTATTCATTTACAATATATTATTTTATGCTAATCCAAGCATATTGACCTCTTTCTTAAATTTAATCAGTCTATCCATCAACCCTCGTTCCGGTAATTTAATGCTAAGTTATTGTTGGGTTATATAAGATCTGCTGATGATGAAAGCCAAAACCCAAAGGTTCCATCCTCCTTGTATGAATAAGTTAAAATACAATCTACAAAGTCCATCGGTTTCTCTCCCTTTTAAAGCTTCTCTAAAATAGTTGACCTAACTACTACTGCATCAAACTACTGCCTTCAAGAGAATAGAAGAACAAAAGCTGATGGTCAAAGTACTTGTCAACAAGTCAATAATCAAGTTAACCAAAGTGAAAGGCTAAAGACTCAAAGACCAGTCAACAAGTCAAAGACAGAAGTACTGGGTTTCTAGAAGTGTTGGTTTCCAACCAGTAGTTCTGAGAAATCCAGCTGTTCTCTGCTATTCATAAAAAGAAGCAGAAGTTCAATGTAACAGTGTGAGAATCTTGCTGTTTCACAACTGTTGGCAGGTACATCATTTAATGAGGTTGTTGAAGGTCGCTTTCAAGATGACGTCACAAGCAGTTCACACCTCCTATATATAGTTTTGATTGTTCTTTGTAATTGCTTAAAACTAAGAGCCTAGAGCATAGAACTTAGTGAGAGTATGTTCACTTAGTGAGGGGGAGTACCGAATGTTCCTTGTGATTGTATTACATTACTGAGTTCAATATATGAATCATGTGCAATCATTCCCTATTCCATTTGTGATAGTTTGATGTGTTTAGTTACTACTGTTTGATTGAATTATTAATTTGATTAATTTTTTTTCAAGAAAAACATAAACTACACACACACACTCAGATCCAACAGTTATAACTAAAAGCATTTACATAACCATCTTGCTAGCACGTTGAATAATAAATACACACGTATTAATGAGTTGAGTCACTAATTACAAAAAATGAGTGACGATCAAAAGCTTGAAATTTGCGATTGTTACATCTGCCTCCTCTAATACGATTAAATTTTGGCGACTTTGGGGATTGTCATCTTCATCTTCTACAGTCACCTCTCTTTTACTGTTTAGGGTTTTAACGTTTTGATAGGCTGTTAATGACGGTTGTTCGTGACGTTTGTTGTTTTGGTTGAACTTTTGTGTTTTTGTTCCAACTTTGCCCTTGCATGTCTGTTTTTTAGGCCAAGACCGACTGACAATTCAAAGCGTTTGTTTAATTTTTTGGGATCGTTGTCAATGAGGATTATAGTAATTATTGACCCGAGACGTTTAAGATGTTTGTGTGTTATAATCTGAGTTTCGTATAATGTTTAATGGTTGGACAATGTGGTTTGAACATTTGGTCTCTGTGACGATCGCTTTATGCTAATCTGGAAGTTGCAACACATGTTCTTATTGGCGATGATGCCGCCTGTCATTTAGCGTGACGTTATTACATGCAGTCATGAAGGGCTTCTGAGTCTATGTCGTTTCGTCTTTTAGACATACTAAAAGCATTTGATACACACGTTGCTTACTTTGCACGCTTCAATTTGTAACATGCATGTGCATTACTTGGTTGTAACATGTGCTTCATTTATGTTCTCAGATAGGCCTGTGTGGATTTGTAATGTGTACCGGTTGTGATGCATGGAACCTTAGGTGACTCCTTCCCTCCATTAAAAGTTTTATTCATCGAAGATTTGCTGGATATGTTATTTTTTGCCTGTGTGTATAGTTGGTTTAATGTGTTGTACATTACATCATTTAGACCCTAAGTGTTGATGGAAGCGTTAGCTTTGTCATACTAGTTTTTTTTGGTTTAGTTTCACACTTTTGTTTTTTTTTTTGGTGTAGTTTTACAAGGCAATTATTGTTGCATAAGTGCATATGTGTTGCTCATTGATAGTATTTTCAAAAGACTATGATGTTTAAATTTTGGTTTTATAAGACCGTGAAGGCTTAGTATAAGCAACTACTTATTATCAGATTTTAGGGTCACTTTTAGGAAAATAACTTCTTAAGAATGACTTTACCCAAAAAAAACTTCTTAAGAATGAGTCATTTTGTATGTGTGTGTGTTTTTTTTCACTTCTTATTTACGTTCAGGTTAACGAGTAAACGGCTATGGTGATGTATTTGAGCCAATTCGTTATCCGTTCCATATTCGTAATAAGTTTCTATTATTAATGTATTTATTGTTGTTCGTTTGAAATTTGAGATAAGTAATATGTATTTTCGCATGTCTAAAATGTTGGTAATTTACGGACTTCAAGTCATAAGTAGTGAACTTGGGGGATCAATGTTGACAAGTCGGTCATAGTTGGTTAAGTTTCTGATAGAGATCGCATACGTATTAGTATATTGTAATAGTGTAAGGGGTATTAGTGTAATTACTTTTCTATAAATAAGGCATTAGTCATTAGTGAAGGATAGGAAGAGAATTAGTTAGTGATTAGGCTCATTGCCTTGTGCATGAGAAGGGCTTAGCCCTGGACCACTTCGGTGGGTATTATTGTGTATCGTCTTCTTCATTCTATCAATATAGTTACAGCTTTGTTTTCATCATCTCTTTTAGATTCAATCTCTATCATTGGTCCGACCTGCCGCTTCTGCTCTACCATCGCTCGATCATCAATTCAATCGATTACATCTCTATTTGAGCTCTATCTTCAATTTCCAGATCTGTGTCACATTCGGATCTCAGATCCAATTCGATTTCAGATCTGTGCTCTAAGATCCAATTCGATTTCAGATCTGTGTACTCCTCAATTTCTCTGTTCTGTTTCCACTTCAGTCTTCGTTTCAATTTCTCTGTTATCGCTTCAATTTCGATTTCTTTGTTCTGTTCTGTTTCGATTGCACCATGGAAACCCGTACAAGTGCTAGAATCGATGCTCAGGACATTCAAATCAATCAATTACAGAGCGATATTACCAAACTCAAATCCACGTTGAACTCCTTGGAAAAATCGCTGGAAGAGGAACATGCTGAGTCGGCTGAATTTCGTAAAACTCTGCTCAACTGGATGCGACAACATGAGAAGAAAGGGGAAGAAGAGTCGTTGGGATCTAGTTGTCGATCGGGATCGGTATTAGCTCAATTGGAGGCGCTTGTTTACAGATCTGAAGAACGCCTGGGTAAATCGCTGCTGCACAATGGATGTGGCTCCAAATCAAGGTCGGATAGTGCTAATTGGGCCTTATCGACTGCTGAAACTGAGTTTGTCCATGGCTCCTCAACAACCAATTCGATGTCTAATACAGATCAATTGAAGGCGATCATATACCGATTTGAAGAAACGTCCGCCGACCATGGCTATTTGATGCTGAATAGTCATTCGGATTCCATTTTTTCAGGCTCTAATTCTATATCGGCGGCTCCAATTGTGCAATTTCAGTCTCCACGAGCACAAATTGTTGGCGTCCGATCAAAATCTCATGAAATTGGGGTGATATCGGGCCGTTCTCAGAGAAATTTGGGCTTCAGGACTGTGGTATTGGGCTCAGATGCTGTATTGGGCCTTGGTATTTTCAACATTCGACTAGCCGACTTGCCGCCTAAGTTGTTTGATATGGATCCTGATCCAGAACCACCTGACCGTCATACACCTTCGCTTTCAGCTCCTGTTCGGGTTCCTTCAAGTCAACTATGGGTGGTGCATGGGCAGTGTCGGCCTCCCGAAGACTCAACTAAGGAGATCTCAGTTTGCTTTTGGAGCTCGTTATCGGATTCCAGTCTTGAGGACAAGACTGTTTTGAAGGGGGGAGTATTGATAGAGATCGCATACGTATTAGTATATTGTAATAGTGTAAGGGGTATTAGTGTAATTACTTTTCTATAAATAAGGCATTAGTCATTAGTGAAGGATAGGAAGAGAATTAGTTAGTGATTAGGCTCATTGCCTTGTGCATGAGAAGGGCTTAGCCCTGGACCACTTCGGTGGGTATTATTGTGTATCGTCTTCTTCATTCTATCAATATAGTTACAGCTTTGTTTTCATCATCTCTTTTAGATTCAATCTCTATCAGTTTCCTAATTATATATTATATAATAGTGTAATTTGCAACATTGCTATGCAATATTGCTTGTACCCCATGCATAAAGAATGGTTCAGTAGTTTTGTTGAATTTGTGGGCTGGTTTTGTTTTACAATTTATTGCTTGTACCTCGTGCATAAAGAATGGTTCGGTAGTTTTGTTGAATTTGTGGGCTGGTTTTGATTTACAATTTAGCTGGCTTGTGACCATAAAGGTTTATAATTTCTTTTGGCTTCCGGAGAGAGAAAGCCCCTAATCACCTGCAACCTCTATCTTTCTCTATCTAAACATCCGAGATTCTTATTTCTGCTCCTTATCCGGCCATACACAAACCGGTCCCATGGTATTTATGGATCTGCGGTTGACAAATAGAGAGAGAGAGAGAGAGAGAGAGACGTACGATGATTATAGAGTGAGAAGCAGACCGACTATGGCGGCGACGGACTTAAAGCGTGTGGTGCCTTAGATCTGTTTCTCGCTTTAAATATTTTGCTTTGAGTTGATGATACCGCGATGGTGTTGTTGTTTACCGACGACCCTATTCATGTCGTGTTGTGCGGTGCCTTCCATCTCTGTAAATTGCTTCGATGATGATGCGCGTATTGTGCGTCTGAGAGGTACTAGCGTTGGTGCTCCGATGTTGATGGGTGTAAACCATAACTTTTTTGGTTTGATTTGTTTTTATTGTTGTCTCCATGATGTTGAGCCTAGCCTCATCTGAGAGCTTCATACATAAGTAATCTGGTGATGATGGGTTTAAAACATTAATTTATCTTTCAAAGTTGGTTTTTGTCTAGATTATTTAACAAATTAGGGTTTGGTTTCAGCTCTTAAAATTTGGGCGTGGGCTTAACATATCTGAATTGGACTTACATTAATTAGAAACTGGGGATGTATAGAAAAGAAAAGATACAGAGATAAAGGAATGGTGGAAAATGAACAGTGGTTAGCAAATGGTTTTGGTGATTTTGGTATTAGAGAAAATGGTTTACGAAAAGGTTGTGGTGGTTTTTGGTATTAGAGCATATGCTTTGATTGTGTTTTCACTATAATTAATATAACACTGCAATTAGTATACAAGCATGAGACATAATATAATTTGTTATTTATTTAGGAATAGGAAAAATTACAAGTTTTGTCCTTTATCTTTATAGTACTTTACAGGCGGTGTCCTTTTTTTCAAATGTTGACAGGCGGTGTCCTTTACAAGGAATTTTGTTGCACGTTTTGTCCTTTAACCCTAACCTAGTTAGATTTTTTTGTTAGGTCTCATCATGTGCAAGTCACATGAGGGTAGTTAAGTCTTTTTACCTATAAAGGACAATTTTTGTAAATACTACATATGTATGTATGTATGTATATACTCCATAAAACTTCCCCACCACCAACAGCCACTGCCATCACCTCCCCCCCCCCTAACTGCAACCACCGACTTGCCACCACAACCCACCCGATCTGATAATTTACCACCAACACAATTTTTTTGGACATAAAAAAGCAATTCATTCTATCTTTTACATTACAGTAACAAAATGCTAGTCATACATAACATCACCCATATGATACTTCCTTTTACATTACAGTAACAACAAGAATCATTCAACAATAATAAAATTCACCCATTGCACCACTTCAACCACAGTAAACGGAGCCCTTTTCCATTCCCAAACCCATAGATGACGATTTAACAATAGTTACAGGAGATAAACTATTCGCACTTACAGAAGCACCGGAAATAGATCTGAAATCGGTTTCCGTAACGTCGTGAACCTGCCGTGACCTAGACGACAATTCCGGCGAGAATCGGAGCGATTAAGACGGCAAATCGAACCGATCTGAGTGTGTAGGAGAGATAAACTGAGCAGATCTGAGTGACCTAGGGTTTCGTCTAGAGGTTCTGCCACCATGAAAATGAGGTCCGGTGAGTTGTTCCGCCGGTGGTCAGTTTTTGAGTGGCGATGGGGGTTGTTGGTGGTGGGGAAGTTTTTGAGTGGTGATGGGGGTTCGGGTGGTGTCTAACAGGTGGGTGTTTCTGGTGGGGAATAGTGGTAGGTTGATGGCAGGTGGGTGCCGGATGGTGGTGTGTTGATGGCAGGCGGGTTAATGGTGGTGGTGGGTTGATGGCAGGTAGGTGGCGGGTGGTTGTGGGTTACTGGCGATGGTCGGTTGATGGTGGTGAAGGTTGGTGGTGGGATCTGAACATTAAACATGTGAGAGAGAGTGTGTGTGTAAAGAGAGAGAGAGATTTATGTATATAGATAATAATAATAATTTTTTAAAATGTTTTGTTTTGTTTTATTTTTAAATAATATTAAATAAAGGGTAAAATGTCTAAAATACCCTTGGGTAACTAGATTTAACAAAAAAAAATCTAACTGGGTTAGGGTTAAAGGACAAAACGTGTAACAAAATTCCTTGTAAAGGACACCGCCTGTCAACATTTGAAAAAAAAGGACACCGCCTGTAAAGTACTATAAAGATAAATGACAAAACTTGTAATTTTTCCTTAGGAATATGATAGTCTATCACAGGTTATTGTTTTTGGACGATCATTAGTGTTTAAGAAAGAAACTATCTTATGTAATTAACTCAATCGATCCTACTCAATGAAAACCGACTGAATATAAATATAAACATAGCCTCCGCTGCATCGCGGCTAGGGGTGTGCATGGGTCGGTTTGGTTCGGTTTTTACTATTAACCATAACCATAACCGCTAGTTCGGTTATGGAGTTTTGATAACCATAACCGTAACCAAACATCGGTTATGTTTAATCGGTTATGAAGTCGGTTATGGTTCGGTTTTGGTTAATTTCGGTTAAGTAACCAAGTAAGGTTTGAAATAAATAGGGTTGTGCACGATTTGAACTTAGCTTGAGCCTATTTTATAAGATAACGGATACTAAACTTTTTGGTTAAACAACCGATTTGGGGTTCTTTTTAATAAGGTAATTCTCAAACAAAAAAAAAATTATAGACATCACAACTTAGTTCTTTATCAAAATAAATGGCATCTACATCAAGATCATTTTGTTACTAACATACTTTTATCTTAGTAAAAACCCTCTATATGGTTTTTTAAAACACAAATCCATTATATAAAGTTAACATTACAAGTTCGGTTCGGTTTCGGTTATATCGGTTAACCAAAGCTTCATAACCATAAACATAACCGATTGAGCGGTTATACAAAGTTTCATAACCATAACCATTGGTTATATTGGTTATCGGTTATTAGTGGTTCGGTTATCGGTTATGGTGGTTAATTTGCTCACCCCTAATCGCGGCAGGTTGCATTTCTAGTTATGTTATAATTATATTTGGTAATTTCTTGGCCACCAAGGTATGGTTAGCCTATATAAATTAAGTTAGGGTTAAACATTATTAAGAGAAAAAGACATAAGAGAAATCAAGTTATGGTTGGAGAGTTATCCTAATTAAGTTTTTTGAGTTATATTTTTCTGTTATCATAAAAGTTCTTGGAGAGCCATTCTATTCGTTCTTGTTATCGATTCTTAGACTTGATAAAATGTCAACTTCAAAAGCGGATATGAACGTGTTAGAGAGGCTTACGCATGTATTCTTGAAGATGTGATACAATTTGACAAATGTATTAATAACAAACTTACCAAACTCGCTGAAAGTGTTTGCAAAATTCGTGAGAAACAAGTCTAGTTACAATTGCCAATAGACGTGCTTTACGCGCATTAAGTTAGCAAAAATAATGTTGAAAAAACTAGTTCTAGGTACTATTGTGTTTAAATAAGTTAGATTGTAAATTTTCTTATCATTTTAAACAAACAAACAATGATAGTGGATATAGTTCATCCTTTATACGGAGTATTAATTACAAACATTCCTATTCAATCTAAACTTTCCATCCAAAAATTAAAGGAATATAGAATTCCCTTGATAAAATATTTTTTGATTTCAATTTCATCTGTAATAAACCAACCACAATTTTTAAAGAAATTATTTAACATTCCAATTTCAATCTCACTAAATTTCATATACCAAACCAGATTAATAGTTAACACTTTAATGTTTCACTTGTAAAAATTAACCTAAAAAGTCCTTAGTATCTCTCACTATGATGCTGACTATAAATTGTAATGTATTTCTCTTAAAAATAAAGAAAATGTATTTCTCCTAAATAAGTTGTAATGTATCTCTTAAAAATATAGAAAATGTATTTATCCTAAATGTATTTCTCTTAAAAAATACAGGAAATGTATTTTTTTAGAAATTTGTTGTAAAAAAACATTTGGTATCATCATGTATGTTTGACATGGAGATTTTAGGAGCTTCTAGCTTTAAGTTTTTAACAAAAAGCTCATATTCAATAAAAAGCTTTGTTTGGTTGAAGAAACTTGAAGCTTTTAGGTTAGAAGCTTAAAGCTTTTGGTTGAACGCTCCTACTAGTAGCGTTTAGAAGGAGCTACAATCTTTTAAGAAAAATGACTATTTTAACCTCTAAAGATAATGAACTTTTTAATGCACAAACTTTTTAAATTTTTAGTTATATCCATTTTGGTTATTTTATATATTTTATTTATTAAAAGCTGTAACTAATCTACCAAACACCAAATATATCTAAAAATAGGGTTGCAAACGAACCAAACGTTCGACGAACAGTTCGTGAACCGTTCGGCGGGAAGTTCGTTTGTGTTCGTTTGTTTACTAAACAAACGAACACGAACAAGAAATTTCGTTTGTTTAGTTAAATGAACAAACATGAACATAGATCGTGTTCGTTCGTTTATGTTCGTGAACGTTCGGTAACGTGTTCGTTTGTGTTCAATACTTCATTAGTGTTTTTAGTTTTTATATTTATTTAAATACTTCAAAATTCTGACAAATTAAATATCTAATAAGTGTCGGTGTATTATATATTCTGTTCATGAACGATTGTTTGTGTTCGCTTGTTTCCATTTGTGTTCATGAACATTAGTTTGTGCTCATTTGTGTTCGTCAACGTTCGTTTCCTAAAATTAACAAACAAACACGAACAAGTTCATTTCCTTAACAAACAAACACGAACATAAAATCTCGTTCGATAAGTATTCGTGAACGGTTCACGAACACATATATTTCTTAACAAACGAACACGAACAAGACCTTGTTCGTGTTCGTTTGCAGCCCTATCTAAAAAGCTATTAGCTAGCTTCCAACTCAGCCACCAAACAACATACCCTAAATAGATAAAACTTTTGATTAAAAGTAAATTAATTCCATATTGTGAAAGCCGAAGGCCCAAATCGACTATCTAATTCTAACCCTGCGAACGGTCTGTGCTCTGTCGTCTTCTTCTTCTTCTTCTTCTTCTTCTTCTTCTTCCATGGCTGTTCCACGGAGATCCAAACCTACACTCTTATTATTATTGCTACTATTACTATCTCTTTTCGCTTCTTCTTCACTCGCAACCGGGTACGTTCTTTCTTCTTCTCCTACAACTCTATATTATATAAACCCTAATTATCTCCTAATCACAAATCATCATGTTATATATACTGTTTACGGAGAAATTAGGTCGTCGGTCATCTTTGATTATCAGATTTTATATTTTATGATATATTGAATTGTTAAGACGTGTAGTTTACTGATTGTTAACTCTTGAATCTAGATAAAACTGTACCATAAGTAAGATGAATTCAACATTATTATTATTATGATCATATTCTTTTGATGTATGGTAAAAGGAACTATTTAGTATTCAAGCTTTCTAATTATTATGATATAGTTTAAATTATAGTTGTCCAAGGCGGATAGTATGAAAATACCATTTCAGGGGTTTTAGAGATGTTTTCGGCTTGTTTAGGGCTAGTATAATTGTTTTAGATCTGTTCAGGCAATTTTTTGGCCAAAATTTGGCTCGGAACATGGCCTGAAAGTGCGTGTGTTAGTGCTTGAAAATGGGGCTTTTAAAGTGAAGCAATAAGGTTATAAGGCTGCATCTGGGCACTTAGGTGCTCGCTTTTGATAACAGAGGTTCAATTATTAATCTCAGTCATATTTCATCTTATATTTTTTTTATTGGAGTCATCTTACGCCCCGCTTGTGGTATGCTCATATAATGTATATATGTGTAGGCGCTCGGGGGCAAAAGTGAAAGTGCTCTAATTTTAACGTTATTTTACTAATTTCGTGAAAATAACGTTAAAAGGGGGGATGGTTAATCATGCATCATCTGGTGGCGTTGATAGCCGAAAGACAATGGGTACATGCACTAATCGGCGTTTGTCTCAATTGCTGAGTGTTATGTGCCTTATGTCCAAGGCTTAATACAAAACTATGATCGAGCTTGGGGTCTCACTAGAAGCAGCCTCTCTATTCCTACGGGGTAGAGGTAAGGCTGTCTACATCTTACCCTCCTCAGACCCTACCTTAGCCTTGCTATTGGTGGGATATACTGAGTATGATGATGATGATCTTCCTGTTGCTCCTTGTCCTTATTTTGGTTGTAATATTGTGACAGTGTTTTATATCTTTAAGGTCACAATCCCATAATATCAGAAAAAGGATAAGCTGAATCATCTTGTGGTTTCGATCCAATATCTCAAACTTTCTAGTGTCAGATCATTGTATAAGGCATGAAGTAACAAATTCACTAAACATATGAGGTAACATCTATTAGAACTTTGGAGATTGAATGACAATGGTTAAATTGTTGCCGTTACAAATGTTTAGGTTTTAGTCAACAATGGTGACATAATGAAGTTGTTGAAGAAACTTTGAAGTTTGTTATACCTTAATAATAATTTGTGAAAGCATAAGGCTTTAATTCCTCAAATCAGATAAATCATGTACACATGCTGAATTACTGATGTACATATGATGTTCTATACATGGACGGGTAAGAATTGTGTACAGAAGTGAATCATAAATCATAATGTTGGAAGCCAATAAAACTAATGATGCGTTACTCTATAGATATTGTGTAGTCAATCTGCATGTTTGTTCTATCCATGGACTGATAAGAATTGTTTACACGAGTGAATCATAATGTCGGAAGCCTATAGAACTAATGATGTGTTACTCTATAGATATTGTGTAATAAATCTGCATTTTTGTTCCTTTATATTTCGATGATTTTGCTGTTTATTATTTGTTTGTTGATTTATAGGAATGGAGGTGGTTATAGTATTAATGGTCGTGTAAAAATTCCCGGTATGTAATTTATTTTAGTGGAATTTTTCTGTTTATCATTCAAATAACATCTTTTGTTGGTGTTCATTTCCACTTTCCAGTCGTGAGCTTAGCTTATTTGTTCCCACATTCACCTCTTGGCTTTTTGTAACTGTTATTTTCATAAAATATAAATATAAAAGTTAGGTGAATCCATTTCAGGTTTCGGTGCTAAAGGCTTTGGTCTGCCAGTTAAGGCTAACAATGCCAAAGTCATATTAAATGGTGGCCAACAAGTTACCTTTCTAAAGCCAGATGGTTACTTCTCATTGTATCCTATTCATCTCTTGCCTTCGATATCTTGTTTAACATTGTATAAAATTAAATTACAGTTCAATATTAGAATATTCACTATATATATAGGAGAAAACTAGAATGAAAACCTTGAAAACCATATAAAAACATCTTTCTTATAAAAATATTTAGGCCATGTAATATACATGTTTTTGAGCGTTTTGAGCAAAAAAAGATGAAAAATTCGTCGAGTGGGTATTTACAAAAAAATAAATTCAGTTTTATATGTTACATATGTAACAACGTTGTTTATAAATATGATGTTACACACCTGTTACATAGGAAATTTTTTTATTTTAAAAAAATTCCTTAAGCGCTTAGATTTTTTTTTTTTTTGGCTAATAATGCTTGAAAATATGTATATTACGTTCCAAATTTCTTTTATAAAAAATGTGTTGTTTTAGATATTGTTACACAAGAGTTACACAGGGTTTTCAAGGTTTTCTCATCTCAAGTAGGTTTCCAAAACCACCCTTCCCATATATGTGTGTGTGTACATAAGATGGGTATATATGCAATTATGCATCTTTGTATAAGTGAAAGTAGGCGATTATTTTTTTTATTATTGTTGAAGTTCCTTTATAATCCACTTAAAGCCATAATGTGCCGGCTGGAACCCACCTTATTGAAGTTGATGTCATTGGTTATTTCTTTTCACCGGTTTGTTTTTTTTCTCATCTCTATTCTGTTTTGAAACTAACTTCAGTTACCATGATTATAACAGTGTTATTATTATAAAACATATGATCCAGGTACGGGTAGATGTGAGTGCCAGAAACCCTGGTAAGATTCAGGCTGCACTAACAGAAACCCGAAGAGGTCTAAACGAGCTTGTGCTGGAGCCTCTGAAAGAGGAACAATACTATGAGGTCAGTTGGACATGTTATAAGTTTTATTAATGTATTGGTATCTTCCTCATAATTAAAAGACTAAAATGCCATTTCCATCCCTGAGGTTTGGCTAGTTTTGCGACTATCGTCCAAAGCTTTGTTTTTCCGCATCAGGATCCAAAAGGTTTGAAATCTTGCCATTTTCATCTGGCTCGTTAACTCCATTCATTTTTCTATGTGATGTCAGAGGTATTTCTGTCTTTTTTGCTAACTTGAAAGGCAATTCGGTTTTTTTCATTTTATGTAAAAAGAACGAATACCCTTGAAAAAGATTGAATTTCCCTTTAAGTTAACAAAAAAGACGGAAATACCCTTAACTTAACGGAGAAAAAATGGACGGAGTTAACGAGCCGGATGAAAATGGCAAGATTTTAAACCTTTTGGATCCAGATAGAAAAACAAATCTTTGGACGAAAGTCATAAAACTAGCTGAACCTCATGAACGAAAATGGCATTTTACCAAAATGCCCTTAAAACAAATCTTTTAACAACCTACAATACTTAAGGTACTAATTTCTTTATTATACTGTGCAATTTACCATGGCTCGTCATTTGTGGTTGCAGATAAGGGAGCCGTTTAACATAATGTCTATAGTGAAAAGTCCAATGGGCTTAATGATTGGATTTATGGTGGTGGTTGTGTTCTTGATGCCCAAACTAGTTGAAAACATGGGTAAGCATTCTCGTTTCTTAATCTTAAAACTCCCAAACTAAGTGTTCAATTTACAATCATGGTAGAGTAAAGTACACGGATGGTCCCTGTGGTTTACCAAAGTTTTGGATTTGGTCCCTAGCTTTCCAAAAATACACGGATGGTCCCCGTTGTTTGCACTTTGTAACGAATTTAGTCCCCAACCAACAAATCTAAAGGTTTTAGCAGGTCCAAGTTAGGGATTAAATGTGTTACAAAGTGCACATCACAGGGACCATCCATGTACTTTTAGAAAAAGCTGGGGACGAAATGTGTTACAAAGTGCAAACCACATGGACCATCCGAAGATTTCCTATTTTTCGTCCGAAAATTTTAAAATTATATAGGATTGCCCCCTCAATTATTTTGCCCACTCGGAACTTTTGGTCAAGCTCCGCCACTGCATCCGTGTACTTTACTTGTCATTGTAATTAGAAAACCGGCAAACATGTTTGTAACTACGAACTAGTAAATCTCGAGATCTTATGATTTATCAAACTAATCGCAGATCCGGAAGAAATTAGAAAAGCACAAGAAGAGATGAGGAACCAAGGTGTTCCTTCTCTTGCAAATTTGATGCCTGGAGCTGGAGGTGGAAGGAGCAATTAGGCACCAGCATAATTATCGGTGTGGGACCCGCAAGCAAAACAAAACGACAATATCCGGTTTGTAGCGTTTATATGTATTGTGTAGGATCGTTTTTAAGACTTTGTTTAGGTTGATCATAGGACTGTTTTTGTACTTACATTCATAAACTCTATTCTTCCAGGACGTTTATATGTTATTAATCATAAGCTTTATCATTTACATGTTTTTAAACATACCGATTATGTATGCATATATGATGATAATAAACATGGGGCCCACATGACAAACAAAATATATAAAAATTACTAACATGTCATTATGTGCAAGCTTGAATGTGTATCCCGGGTATATGAACAAATACAATGGAGTATGGAGCAACAGTGATTGGGTCGCGGAGGTTTGCTTCGACTGGATCTAGCGAAGGTATGATCCCTGTAGAATTTACGGTTAATTCTTTTCCGTTTAAAAGTACTGTGTGACTGTTTAAATTCCCATCTTTTGCTGTTAGGTGATACTCTTCTCTTGTGAACTCTTTGTTACGAAGTTTGGATGAGTGTGTGTGTTTTATTTGTCGTTTTGATGCCACCGCTATTGTCTCATTCTCAATCGTAACACCTACTTCGGTTTTTGTAATCCCGTCGAGGTTGATCAGTAAGATAGTCATCCCGTTCTGTCAAATTTAACCGATATTAATTTACATATAAACCCAGTGTTAAAACTATGAGGACCGTGCAATAACGTAGAGAATTGCATGTTTCTAAGTCTGTATAATTAGGGGTTTGGGTTGGTGGGTTAAATTGTTGAATCCAAAAACGACTCTACTCGTATATTTGTTCATGTTGAACCGCTATTCCGTGAACCTTACAGTCGTGCGACAAGAACATGGCATGTTTAACCCATTAATCTAAACGAGTCAAACTGGATGACAGTTTGTGAATGAGTTGAAGTCCTGTAATAGATGACAGTTTGTGAATGGGTTGAAGACCTGTAATAAATGGGTTAAAGAGGTTGGCTTGTTATTTTGAACCTGTAATAGATGACAGTTTGTGAATGGGTTGAAGACCTGTAATAAATGGGTAAAAGAGGTTGGCTTGTTATTTTGTTTAGATAAATGGGTTGACGGGTCGACTTGTCTAATTAAACAGGTTACCCAAGTGAACGAACATAACCCGTTTATTAAACATAAGCAACCCAAAACTGATTGTTTTTTTGACCCATTTGCCCACCCTGGAACAATTCATGCTCTTTCTCTGATGGTCAACACTAAGGAATATCGAATTTTAATAATCTCAACTATTCGCCGTTGGCCGCTAACAATCCCAACTTAAAAAATAACCACTGCCAGTCCCAACTATTAACATATTGGCCTCCAATGGACCCTGACTAACAGAACCCTAACGCCGTTAGTCTCTGGTTGCCGGAAAAACGTTTTTGGCCGAAAAACTCAACATTCAAACCTCTTTGTAAGCTTATTACGGATCTTTAGGAACCTTTTTCTAGTAGAAGCCCCGATTATTGAAGTCGCCAGAAAACTTCTTTTTGGCCGGAAAACTCAACTTTTTCGTCCCAACTCTCTTTGTAACCTTAAATCGGACATTTAGAAATCTTTTTCTGGCCAAAAACGGTTTTCCGGTGACCGGAGACTAACGGCGTTAGGGTTCTGTTAGTCAGAGTCCATTGGTGACCAGTATGTCAATAGTTGGGACTCCTAGTGGTTATTTTTGAAGTTGAGACTATTGGCGGCCGACGGCGAATAGTTGGAATTATTAAAATTAATATTCTCATACACTAATGACACTGCAGTTTTAGTGCTCTCTATTTAAATTAATGTGTATTAAACATGCCCTATATGTATATTTCATTTATTATGTATTAAAAGTGTACTTGTTATTATTTTTTTTTGAACGGCAAATTAGGATCACTGACGGACCACTGGAGTATCATCGTGCCACCAGAGGAACCACCCGATCATATCCATCTCCACTAGGCATAATGCCACACCAATTCAGGAGGAAACCCAATAAATATGGGAAAACCCCCCTTGTGGGAACGGCAAAAGTGTACTTGTTATTCATTGGTATTAAAGTTGCAGTAAGAGGAAATTTATATAGTTACCGAACGTTTGGAACAATGTACGTATGAACGGATCATTTTTGTGCCTTGAAAACTTGTCGACAGAACACGTCGTCCCATCAGCCGATGCCAAAGAAGGGCACTACATCGTATGATTAAATCATTCGACAATGTCAAATTCTCTAGTGAAGAACAGTTGAATTATTGCAACTTATAACCGTCACAAACAAACTACCTGTAATAGTCAGGATTCGGAACATATGTGTCGGTGTTAAGAAGCCCATAGTTACCTCCTATTAACGTTTGCCTACAATACGTTTTAGTATCATACGATGCTGCCATCCCCAGTTGATCCAAATACCTATAAAGATACACTATTATCAACATTTTATCGTCTTATGTAACACTAACACGTTGAATCAAAATGTATTGAGCTCCACGCGTGTAATTCTTGAAAAGGTAAAAGGGTTGTTAAAACTTACCAAAAGCTAAACACGAACGAATTAGTGACGTGATTATGTCCGCTGTTATAAGCACCACCCGCCTCACCTACCCAAGCAACCGTTGAAGCTTTCGATTTCTTCAAAATGTTTTGAACATCTCTAAATGGTTGTGATCCTCCATCCAAATATGAGGGGTTAAGTATTTTCTCAACTAAATGATTGTCAACACCTAATATTTAATAACAAAACACTTAAATATATGCATAGATGTTACGTAATATCATATACATTTTGTAATATATATTAATACCTGGACCAAGATTATAGATATGTTGGGTAATTACTTGAAGTGAATCTTTTGATTTGTTTACAAATTCATTGAACCAATTTGCATCAAAGAATCCACCTGGTCCAAGAACTAGTGGTTTCACTTCAAAAGCCTTGTAGATTTTTTGCACCAAGTTTCGGAGTGAAACCATATCCGACGCGTACTGATCCGCACCGATGCTTGCTCCTATCCCGTGCCCACTCAATTCGTTTCCTATTAGTTACCCATAAAAAAACGTTTTTGAGTCACGACCAGATAAAAAAGGTCGGTTTTGGACCAAGTCACCGAAGTAGCTTACCGAGTTCCCAACCATGAATCGTGAAACCCTTGTCGATGGTGTATTTCATCAAAGCTTCTGCGTCGCTCGAGTTCCATGGTCCTATGACCGAACCATCCGTTTTTACTTCTCTTTGATATAGCGCGTTTAACCCGAATATGACCTTTGCTCTTTTAAAAATAAGAGAAAATAAAACAAAACCCTGTTACAAAGAAACTTAATATCATAAACATATGAATAAGAATTTAAATATATATGTGTCCAAGTGGTTTTACCTTGAGTTTTGGAAAAAAGTGTTGAGCTCATCCCATCTAGATAGTGGTAAGCAACCTTGAGTGTAGCCCATTAGCCCATCATTAGCTTTGGTGAACTGGGAACATGGTTCTTGACCACCTTGCCTTTGGTATATCACCCTGTTTTGAAGGGTGCCTCCTAGTCTAAGTTTCAATGGAGAAAAGGCTGTAAAGGATCAAATTTACCTTTTTGTCATGAAAAGTTATTAATCAGTAGGTTTTAAAAAGAAAACAAGTAGAACATTTTTCTTGTATTATAGATAAAATATGACGTGTTAGAATACTTTCATTCAAGAATTTTAAATGGTTCATACTTTATGACGTGTTACTCCTTGCTTGAGATTGAACCCAAGACTCCCCCCTCCCTTAAGAGACAAGAGTCTAATTAAAACATGCATAAATTTTATATTTAATTTTATTTATTATATGCATTTCGTGTATGCAAATGTGATTCATGTGAATTTAAATTTATAAAAATCCAGTTTTATAAATCATAAACATACTTAATTTTTGGTTTTATATGTGTACTCACCTCTAATTGCGTTAAACAAGACTGGAACGTTAAGGTCCTGTGAACAAAAGATTTAAAACCAAATAAGAATGTTAAAGGTAGCAAGTAAGTTTTACACACATAATAAATCAATTTTGTACATAAAATTCTTATTATTGTATAAAGCACTTGTGTAAAATGTATGGCATATATAATGAAAGAGAGAAAAGTGAGTGATTATGTGTGTAGTTAAATAACCGTTTTATACATAAAACTAATAACAACTTTGATGAATAAAAAATAAAGTTGATGCTTAAGTTTATTTTATATAGTGGAATGAAGTGAAGTTTCATTGTATTGTAACCAAAACCCGAATCCTGATGCACCCTCCCTAGATATAAATGGTCTAGATATAAATACAATCACATTTTTTTTAAGTTTAAGGTTATGGTATGTGACTTGTTCAACTATCTTAATTTTTTAATCTTCAAATATAAAAAGGGAAAAATTATTTTTTTATTTATGGATTCTAAAAAGATTTTTAAGGTGACATTTATGGTATAAAATTAACTTACGGTAATTAAATGTAATTTTAAAAATAATAAAATTAGTTTTATAAGGAGTAGACTTTCACGGTATATGTTAAAATATTAAATGAATTATGTTTTGAAACATTTATACCGTTACTATTCTCCATATAAAACTCCATTTTTTCAACCAACATAAATAGACTTAAATATAAAATAAAATATTATCATACTAAATACCCTATTTATTTTAAAAGTTAAATGTCATTTTAGTCCCTGTGGTTTGGGTCATTTTGTCAGTTTAGTCAAAAGATTTGAAATATTGTCATTTTAGTCCAAATAGGTTTAAATATTGTCATTTTAGTCCACTGGGTTAACTACATTCTTTTATTTTGTTAACTAGAATGACATTTCGGTAATTCTATATGTAATTCTGTTAACTAGAAGGGCAATTTAGCCATATAAAAATGATCGAATTACCCTTCTAACTAACATAAAAAATGGACAGAGTTAACCTATTGGACTAAAATGGCAACACTTGAAACTATTTGGACTAAAATAGCAACGTTTCAAACCTTTGGACTAAACTGGTAAAATAACTCAAATCACAGGGACTAAAATGGCATTTAACTCTTATTTTAATCTACTAAAACATAAAATATTAATTTAATTTGACATTTCAATGTCAACGATCATGCCAATACAAAGCCGAGAAGTTAAACAATTTCGATTAATTTCCTTATGTGGTATACATAGCTTTAGTCGTGATTCGTGATAACTCCAAAAATGAAAAGCCCATCATGGATGTCATCAATATATACACAAACATTTTTTTTTATAATTATATTTGGTCAAAAAAATGAAAAGCCCATCATGTATGTCATCAATATATATACACAAACTTCTTTTTCATAATTATATTTGGTCAAAAAACGGATAAATTTAACGATGATGGGCGAAAAACATGATTATCACAATTAAATTATTCCTCATTGAAAGTTTCCCAAATGATTAAAATGCAATTATTAATAAATATATATTTTAGATGTTCTTGTTATCCAAATCCGCTTGAATGGACCAGGAGTTGAGATAGCGATGCAAGTTAGTTTTTCTAATCTTCTTGGGATGAACAACTTTACTACGCACACCTTAATACCGTCAGGCTACAAGCCCTCTGGTCTATGCGAGTTAGTTAGTTCACCGTATAGTGTAAAAGAAATCAATGGAAATATTAAACAACTAACCAAATTGAGGATAGAAGATGATCCCCAGCTGCAAGTTCCATAATCACATTTCTGAGGTGGCCACCAATCCAAAGTAGCACAAATGAAGTCTTCATCAATCAAACCAATGGAACTTGTTCCATTAACATGCACCATTCCCTCTCCAAAACCAACCTTTTCTAAGAGTAATCTTTTTAAGCCCGGGATCAACACCATCACCAACACCAAACATAGCCCCGTCGTTCCCACCAGTAAACCGATCTCAACTATCACACGCCTTTTTGGTCGATTTGTCGGGTTGCTAGCCATCGGCTACTTTAAAAAAGCTTTGAGAGAGAGAGAGAGAGGGAGAGAGGGGTGATAGAACTAATATTATTAGTGGGTGGTATTGTGTAACAAGGTTTATATACTAACTCATTTTACTTCGTATCAATCGAATCAAATTAAATAATTTTGATTCACACCACAATATTTTTGTCCTATAAAAGTTGACTATTGGCTGGAGTGTTTGGTTTTTTATTTCAGTTTCTGTAATTTGTTAATAAAAATGGATTATATGCATGTATTATGTGTATGTATATATGTATATGTGTATATGTGTATGTTTGTATTTATTCTAGGAAGTGACGATGTGAAAGGGGATGAGTGCGATTGTATGGTTTTAGTGGTGGGTTACCCTTATCATATTGTACAGAATAATTCCTTATGCGCTTTTATGCTTACTATATATATTGTTAAAATACTTATAATGATAGATAAAGTAAAGCAATTTTTTCATAGATAAAAAAATAACAACAACAATACTATATATATTGTTAAATTACTTATAATGATGGATAACAAAAGTAAAGCAAGTTTTTCATAGATAATAATAATAATAATAATAGTAATAATAATAGTAATAGTAATAATTACTTATTAGGCTTTTGCTTTAGTTTATTTGTGTTTAGAAAGATTTTGTTGAAAATGTTTTTGAAAAATAATCAGAATGAATAAAATGAAACTTGGATTAATTAAATAGGATGAAGTTTAAGTCAAAGTCAACCTTTTATCTTCCAAAGTATGGCTATACATCTTACAAAGTATGGCTATACCTTTTCTTGTTTGGCTAGTGTTTGACTAGGTTTTTTCATGTATCTTTTCCTTATTGTACCACTTGCTTAAGTAATGTTTCTAAAAATATCGTTCTTTTTCATTCCTTATTGTACCACTTGCTTAAGTAATGTTTCTAAAAATATCGTTCTTTTTCATAAAAAAAAAAAAAAAAAAAAACTAACGAAGAATAATATTATTGGATTTAAACATAGGCACTAATGTATAGTTAATGCATTATGAAAGATTTAAATATAGGCACTAATGTATAGTTGATGCATTATGAAAAAAATGAATCATGAAATGAAAGAAGACCTTTTTAGCATTAAAGTCAACGAGGGTGACTGGGTTCATAATTCACCCGCGGACTAATGACTTTACCACTAGTTAAGCAACTTATAAGTTTTATATATATAGATATCTCTTTCGGCGGCGGCTCGCACAGGAGGCAACAGGAAGAAATGGATGGCTGAAGACCGGAACAAGGCTTTGATTACCGGAACGCGATGGATTCGAAAAGGATTATGAAGTTCTACGTGACAAGATTTCCAGACAGATGTAGCTCGAAAGATATCGAGAAGATATTAGGGGTTTTTGCAAAGATCAAAGGAGTGTATGTGGCAAGAAAAAGGGATAAAAATAGTTTTCGAATTGGTTTTGTTAGTTTTACAGGGGTGAACGATGTGGCGGATTTGGAAAAGTATATGCACAATGTATGGATGGGTAGCTTTAAATTTTTCATTAACATAGCAAGATTTTCAATGGAAAATGAAGAAGGTAAAGGAAACCAGAAAGTGAAGGGCAAGTCTATGTTGCAGAATGATGAGCAAGGAGACTATAAAAAAATCAACAAGGAGCAGGGGATGAGATCTAACGCTTTTGTTTCCGGCGGTAAAACTTACGCCAGCACCTTGATAGGTAAACAACCGTCGATTTCAAGTACGAAAGAGGTAGTGGTTTCAGAATTTGCTAAAGCCTACGTGGAGCTACATGGGAAGGCCATTGTCGGTAAGACGAAGGACTTATGGACGCTAAGAAAGTTGGATATTTTACTTAAGGAAGCAAAATACAGAGATTCGATTATTAAATACCTCGGTGGTCTGAGTGTGTTGATAATCTGTAAAACAAATGTTGAGGCTGATTGTTTCAGGTCCAAGGCCCCTGGATTCGGATGGTTCACCAACGTGGAAATATGGAAACGACAATCTGCAACCTTGGAGAGAATTGCATGGTTGAACATTCATGGAGTGCCGCTACACCTGTCTGGAAATGAGACTTTCGATTCGGTGGGTAGATGCTTTGGTAAAGTTATTCACGCATCTCAACGACAACCGAAGGATAACTTTTTAACCTCGGATAGTGTTTGTGTGTTGACGAACTTGGTGAATAGGATAGAAGAAGTGGTTTCAATCATTGAGGAATGTAAAAGATTCAGGGTTTGGGTCAAAGAAGAAAGGGGTGACTGGATTCCAGATTCGATCGAGAACCAAGATGGCATCCAGAAAGAAGATGATTTATCAGACTCAGAAGTAAGTGGTGACGTGATGTCGAAGTCTCACTCAAATTTAATCCAAATACTACTAGATAGCTAGCGGTAAGTGGGTATCGAACACAGGGAGTTTGTGGAATATGTGTTATCTAAATGGCTTGCTAATTAACTAGATTAAAACTAAATTGCAAAAGTAAATTCAGAGATTTGGTTGATTGGTTTTAAGTAGCTAAATTAAACTAACTAAATTGCAAATCAAATGTTGGGTTTGGTAAACAGATTAAAAGAAAGCGACCACCCTAGGTTTCCGGTTTCAATTGACACTAGTGTTTATATCCAACTAGAAAGAACCACATAGACATGGCTCGTGTGCAGTTACTTGTTTGTGATAAAAGGGAACTAAGTACTCGGATTACTAGAATGCAAGGTTGTTACTCGATGACCAATTAATCAATATCCAACCCTAATCCCTCCCATGATATCTCGATTGCCAACGACACCAAGAACGTATGGTTTAGACTATGATCAAAACATAAATTAACAATTTACAAACAAGCATCAACACACCATAACAAACAAACAAACATTGTAAGTTTATTATTCTAGAAATTCAGATAAAAACACAAGTGTCTCAAACAAACCTTCCACCTAGGATGATCACCAACAAGTTTAGCTTTTCATAGGTTGGTGCATCATCATCACATAAAGTTTAATGTTCATATGAATCAATACACAAACCAAAGTGCTAAGAAATGTTTAGAAACCAAGAACAAGTGCTAAATTCGCCCAAGGACTGCTCCAAAACCAACCAACAATGACTGGATACCAAAAGTCTCATCAATAGCCTAATAAAACTTGGGAGTTACAAATTTTCGCTGAGCCTACCATAAGCTACGGTGCTACCGTAGCTTACGGTAGCTTTCAAAAGGCTACGGTGACTCAAGACTTTATTACGGTGGACAAATCAACATCTAGGGGCTACCGTAAGCTACGGTGGTACCGTAGCTTACGGTAGAGGCTGGAATCTTTTCTTTGTTTCTTCATCTTTGGTACATGCAACTCCACATTAAACTACTTCCGTCTGAACCTGCATTTCTACTCTTTTAAAGCCCCGTTCAAACCTAAAACATAAGCAACCGTAGTTATCTAATTCAAGATATTTACATAAATAAATGCGGGATTAAATTATACTTATAATACTTAAGGGTCGTCCTACGGACTACCCGTCACATTCCACACATAACCATTGCTTGCCCCCAAGCAACTTGCCCAAAACAACCTCATAATTCCTCAAGCGATCAACATGAATCAAGCAACCACATATCCTCATTTTACTAACTTTTTTTTTTCTTAAAGCCCCGCATAACACACTGTAACAACCCTCGGTAAAACCAACACCCTTATAAATATTTATTACACCCTATTTTATGTTAGAATGTCCCAATACGACTTATGTTACACCCCGTATGCGAAAACTGAGCCGTATTATGTTATAGTTTATAAAAATAAAATAAAAATCTGAATTTAGAACTGAGGCGGGCCGCGTAAGATCCCACCTCAAGTTCATGCGGGCCGCGCGGACTCATAACACGCGATCGCACCAGAGGCCGACACGTGTCGACATCGTGGCGGACCTACTAGCTGACCCAGCTAAGCTACTGCGTTGACTCATGTTGACGCGGGCCGCGTACATGTTCCTTGTCTTTGACGCGGGCCGCGTGGAAACCCAATTACACAAGTATAAATAGCAGGCATCAGTTTTCAATTTCCGTCGTTCATTTCTTTCTCTCAATCTCGAATTCTCTGATATTTGGCATAATATTTTGGGTATTATACCCTAATTAGCGTGGTTCTGCTCCGTTGTAAGTATTATAACCCCAGTTTCATAATAGTTGCGCTGCCCGATTGATTTAGGGTTCCGTAACAACTGTTGTGGTTCTGCCCGACGTAGTTGTTGGAATGCCGTCTCGGGGAGGGTATTATTAATAATTTCAAAGGGTTATGATACTAACCAATGTACATTTGTATAAATTATAGATTATATCCAGGAAACCCTTACGAAAAGCCTAAGACAGCAATGTGAGTTATCCTCTTTTTGTTAATGTTTTTGGTAATGTTTTTACCAAACCTTAAATGTTTTACAATGAAAATTAGCAGTGATTGAGTCTTTGTAGTCTTCAATTACTGTCCGGTATGTTGGGGTTTTGTATACAAAATTTTGTACTACTTGCGAGTAGTAAGTCGGGATGACAATACGTTACCATTGGACAATGAGTTAGCCAATGGGTAATATGACCCACAAGTCAGGATTGATAGTACCAAATGGAGTAATTGTGTAGACATAAACATTGTAATCATCCTCGATACTGTTTAATTTGATAAAATGTTTCTTGATTAAACTTGGATTCACTCAGCAGTATTTCCGACTGACAAATGTTTTTAAAACGCGTTTCAGGTAACCCAATGTGACAGCCAATTATTAAAAAGCCAGCTGGAGAGCACTAAAGGCTTGGGGATAAAGTGGCTATAAAAGTTACCTAATAAACGATGTTTTAAATTCAATAAAATAGGGTTTATCCCTATAAATGTATTGTAATAAGAAACTTGGGTTTTGCCCTTGTTATTTATTAATATGAAATATGGTGGTTTTACTCTGATAAACATTTCCTAACTACGATCCTGATGTAAATTCCGCTGCGAGACTAAATAAACCTGATACCACCGAACTCTGTGATCACGTCTGCCCGTTCCCGGGGATCAGGGATCGGGGGTTGTGACAGAAGGTGGTATCAGAGCCTAGCCACTGGTCTGAGCCAAAGAAGTGTTCTGCTGACACTTAAATTTTAAAATTTTGTATTAGGAAATAAATTACGGAAATATGTGCATAACTGTAATTATGTGTTATGTGTTATTTGACTATTTGTTAGTTTTCAGTATGAGTGATCAAGGACCATCAGATCTGATCCGTCAGTTATCTGATTCACCTAAGAGTGAAAGTACATTATCACAGCCTGTCCTCTCGGGGTATGTTGCTGATCAGGAGGATGGAATATTTGCTTTTAGAGCTAAATCTGAAGAACCCTTTCCTAATAAGAAACTAGGATGGTTCAGTAAAGAAGCTTTTGCTCGTAGAAAAAGAATGAGGAAATTGCAACAGCAAAGGGCTTTAGCAGCTATTAAGAGAGAAACAGATGCCCATACTCAAGAGATACTTAATAGAAGCCTAGCTAATTTCCATATCTTAGCTACAACTGCTGCTGACCCGAGTCTGGAACAACTAGTAGCCCCACAACCACAAAACCCAGAACAACCTATGGAGATAGAAAATCAGGAAGAAGAGATGTATAATTTTAATCCAGAAGAGATCCCTAGAGTGCCTGCACCAAACCCTCTAGACCCGAATTACGACCCTTGGTGGGACAACAATATGGATTTTGTGCAACGTTATCCTATTCAGGATTATCCACCCATACAGAACATAGAAGCTTACCCAGGTATGGACCCTTTAGATCCCTATTATCAAGATGATTATATTAGGGAAATATTAGAGGATCCTTACCAATTTCAGGCACATACACCCCCATATCAGGAACATGTACCCCAGATTCCAAACCCAGTCCGAGAACCTGCACCCCCAATGAGTGCAGAAAACGTTCAAGAACTTAGGACTTTCGGGGAGGAGATATTAGAAAGCAGTGAGAGAATGCGTCAGGTTGGAGAGCGTCTCGTATGGAAATACGATGAACGCAATATGGATTTCTGGATGAATCCATATCCATGAATATTAGAATGGAGGAAGTAGTAGTAATAATAATAAAAATAAAATAAAATATGTGTGTACGGATGCATATTACTATTTTATTTCTGTTGGTATTGTAATCTTTATTTCTGTACTAGTGTGTAATAGACGCATAAGTATATGAAAAGAGTAAGTAGCAATGATCTACGTTTTTGGCTAGATTGTGTGTCATGTGATTAATTATACTAGATATTAATTGTGATATTAATATGGGATAAATGTTTAAAATTCAGATGGCCGACCAAGGAAATCAAGTAAATCTGGATAATAACCCGGAAATCCAGAATGATAATATTCAGAATGATAATAAGAATCTGAATAACAACAATGGGAACCAGATGGATAATAGTGCTATCCAACACATTGTAGCACAAGGAATTATAGATGCAATGCCATTTATTCTTCAAACTGTTAAAGATGCTGACAATAAAAGTAAGCATAGCAGTAAGCGACCAAGTGAACCAGAAAACAGCGTGAACAATGGACCTGTACTTCAAATGCCCATTCCCAAAAGAAGAAGAACCATGTCCTATGGTTGTTCTTATAAATAATTCTGGTCTTGTAAACCAATGGAATTCTCAGGCAATGAAGGGGCTATTGCAACCTTACGCTGGATAGAAAAGACTGAGGCAGTCTTAAGGATAAGTAAGTGTGCTGAAGAAGATAGAATATTGTTTGCTTCTAATCTGTTTAAGAATGCAGCCCTAGAATGGTGGAACACTATCCTCCAGACAAGAGGAAGTGATCAAACCTATAATATGGAATGGGAAGAATTTAAGAACAAGGTAGAAAGGAAATTCTGCCCACCCAATGAGAAAGAACAGATAGCAAACAAATTTCTAAACCTTAGAATGACTGGTGTGGATAGTAAGGGATACACTAAAATATTCTTTGAATATGCTAGGATAGTGCCAACTCTTGCTTCACCAGAACCAGTGTTAATCTCTCGGTATATTTGGGGATTAATTGGAGAGATTAGACACATAGTCAAGGCAGCTAGACCTCAAACCATAGAAGAAGCTGTAGAGTTAACAAGTACCTTGACTGATGAGCTAGTCCGTACTAGAGAATAAGACCAGAGAAGGAACCTAACTCAAAGGCTTACTCAAGAATTCCGTTCGGGGAATTACAATCGTAGGAATACAGGTTCTACTTCTGCACCATACTGCAAGGTCTGTAAGAAAAAGCACTCGGGAAAATGCTCCAATCTCTGCAACTATTGCAAGATGTTAGGACACATGGAAGAAAATTGCAGGAAGAAAACCAGTAATGGATTTTGCTTCAGTTGTGGAGAAAAAGGTCGTATCAGGCCAAATTGTCCAAAATTAGCCCCAGATGCAAACAACAAAAATACTAAAAATGCTAGAGCATTTGTGCTGACTACAGAAGAAGCCAAGATGATCCCAGATGTCATAGCTGGTACGTTTTTAGTTAATGATGTTTTTGCTAAAGTATTATTTGACTCTGGTGCAAATCAAAGTTTTATTAATACACCGTTTTGCAAATTACTAAATCAATCATTAACTAAACTACCACATGAATGTTTAGTAGAAACAGCCAATGGAGAAACTGTTAGAATTTCTGAAATCTTGCAGGGAGCAAATATAGAAATTTCAAATCAGAAATTTATTGCAAATCTTTATCCTATGAATCTGGTAGGATTTGATGTTGTTTTAGGAATGGATTGGTTGATAACCAATAAAGCCAGTATTTTATGTGATCAAAAGTTAATTCGTGTAAATTCACAAAAAGGTAAAACGATCACAATTAAAGGAGATAAGCCCTTTAGATCCACAAAATTCATCTCTGTAATGAAAACTTCAAGTTGTATAAGAAAAGGTTCTATAGTGTATTTGATTTCCATAATCACTAACACTAAAGGAAAAGAATTAAAAGATATTCCAGTAGTATCTCAGTTTTCAGATGTCTTTCCAGAAGAATTGCAGGGCAACCTCCAGACCGAGAAGTTGAATTCAGAATTCACTTAATACCAGGAACCTCACCGATTGCCAAAGCACCCTACCGTTTGGCACCTGCAGAAATGCAAGAATTAAAAAAACAATTAGATGAACTGTTGGAAAAAGGATTCATACAGCCAAGTTCGTCGCCATGGGGAGCGCCGATATTGTTTGTTAAAAAGAAGGACGGATCAATGCGTATGTGCATTGACTACCGTGAATTAAGCAAGCTCACGATTAAGAATCGGTACCCATTACCGAGAATCGATGATCTGTTTGATCAGCTGCAAGGAGCTCGATATTTCTCTAAAATCGACTTAATGTCAGGATATCATCAATTAAAGGTACAGGAAGAGGATATTCCTAAGACCGCATTTAGAACAAGGTATGGCCATTATGAATTTACTGTCATGCCATTTTGGTTTAACCAATGCCCCAGCTGCATTTATGGACATGATGAACCGAATATGTAAGCCATATTTGGATAAATTCATAATTTTTTTCATAGATGATATTCTAATTTATTCTAAGAATAAAGAGGATCATGCAAAACATTTGAACGTACTCTTAAGTTTGTTAAGAAAGGAAAAGCTTTATGCTAAGTTTTCAAAGTGTGAATTTTGGTTAGAACAAGTACAATTCCTTGGACACCTAGTCAATCATGAAGGAATTCATGTAGATCCAACCAAAATCGAGGCAATTACGAAATGGAAAACCCCTGAGTCACCAACCGAGGTTAGAAGTTTCTTAGGATTGGCAGGTTATTATAGAAGATTTATTAAAGATTTCTCTAGAATAGCCATTCCTTTAACTAAGTTAACCTGTAAATCTGTTAAGTTTGAATGGGGAATAAAACAAGAAGAAGCCTTTAGAATTCTTAAGCAAAGATTGACTCATACACCCATACTAGCATTACCAGAAGGAACTGAAGAATTTGTAGTCTATTGTGATGCTTCTAGATTAGGTTATGGATGTGTGTTGATGCAACGTCAAAAGGTTATAGCTTATGCATCTAGGCAACTTAAGAATCATGAAGAGAATTATTCAACCCATGATTTAGAATTAGGAGCTATAATTTTTGCTCTTAAAATTTGGAGACATTATCTTTATGGCAGTAAATTTACCATATTCACTGATCATAAGAGTTTAAGGTATGTTTTCGGGCAAAAGGAGTTGAATATGAGACAAAGACGCTGGATGGAATTTCTTAGTGACTATAACTGTGATATTCAGTATCATGAAGGAAAAGCAAATGTAGTGGCAGATGCTTTAAGTAGAAAGTATCATGAAAAGCCAAGAAGGGTACGTTCTCTTAAATTAAATCTGCAAGTAGATTTAAATGATCAGATAAGAGAAGCACAAGACTCAGTAATCAAAGATGATTCTGAAAAATTAAAAGGTATGTTAAAAGAATTGAAACAAGGAACGGATGGAATTTGGAGATTCCATGAAAAGAGAATGTGGATACCTAAATTAGGAAATCTACGTAATCGTATATTAGAAGAAGCCCATAAGTCTAAGTATACGATACATCCAGGAAGTGATAAAATGTACCAGGATTTAAGGAAAAATTTCTGGTGGATAGGAATGAAAAAGGACGTAGCAGTCTATGTTTCTAAATGTTTAACTTGTTCACAAGTTAAGGCTGAACATCAGAAACCTTCAGGTTTATTACAACAATTAGAAATGCCAGTTTGGAAATGGGAATTAATAACAATGGATTTTGTTACTAAATTACCCAAAACTAGGAAAGGAAATGATACAATCTGGGTGATTGTAGATAGATTAACTAAGTCAGCGCATTTTCTACCAATGAAGGTAACAATTAGTATGGAACAATTATCTAAATTGTATGTAAATGAAATTGTTTCTTTACATGGCATTCCTTTATCAATTGTTTCTGACAGAGATAGTCGATTTACATCTCATTTCTGGTCAAGTTTCCAAAAGGCAATGGGAACCAAGATAAAGCTAAGCACGGCTTATCATCCTCAAACAGATGGACAAAGTGAAAGAACAATTAAGACAATGGAAGACATGCTTAGAGCTTGTGTAATTGACTTTGGAGGTAATTGGGACGAACACTTACCTTTAATAGAATTTTCTTATAATAATAGTTATCACACAAGTATCAATGCTGCACCATTCGAAGCACTTTATGGACGAAAGTGTCGAACCCCAGTCTGTTGGGCAGAAATTGGGGAAAAACAATTATCTGGACCTGAGATAGTACAGGAAACAACTGACAAGATTATGCAAATCAAGGAACGACTGAAAGCAGCACGTGATAGACAAAAGAGTTATGCTGATAACCGATGCAAACCCTTGGAATTTCAAGTTGAAGATAAAGTATTGTTAAAGGTCTCTCCTTGGAAAGGAGTGGTAAGATTTATCAAACGGGGAAAGCTAAGTCCCAGGTATGTTGGACCTTTTAAGATTATTAGAAGAATAGGACCGATAGCCTATCAGCTACAATTGCCAGAGGAAATGGCAGGAATACATGATGTGTTTCATGTATCTAATCTTAAAAAGTGTTTAGCTGATGAATCACTGATAGTGCCTCTTAAGGATATAGAGGTAAAGGAACAACTCAAGTTTGTAGAAAGACCTCTACAGATTGAAGACAGGAATGTCAAGAATCTCAAACACAAGAGACTAGTTCTAGTCAAAGTGAAGTGGGACTCCAAAAGAGGACCTGAGTACACATGGGAACTCGAGTCAGAAATGAAAAGGAAATATCCGCATTTGTTTCAATAGATCTCGAGGACGAGCTCAAAAACAAGGTGAGGAGAATGTAACAACCCTCGGTAAAACCAACACCCTTATAAATATTTATTACACCCTATTATATGTTAGAATGTCCCAATACGTCTTATGTTACACCCCGTATGCGAAAACTGAGCCGTATTATGTTATAGTTTATAAAAATAAAATAAAAATCTGAATTTAGAACTGAGGCGGGCCACGTAAGATCCCACCTCAAGTTCATGCGGGCCGCGCGGACTCATAACACGCGATCTCACCAGAGGCCGACACGTGTCGACATCGTGGCGGACCTACTAGCTGACCCAGCTAAGCTACTGCGTTGACTCATGTTGACGCGGGCCGCGTACATGTTCCTTGTCTTTGACGCGGGCCGCGTGGAAACCCAATTACACAAGTATAAATAGCAGGCATCAGTTTTCAATTTCCGTCGTTCATTTCTTTCTCTCAATCTCGAATTCTCTGATATTTGGCATAATATTTTGGGTATTATACCCTAATTAGCGTGGTTCTGCTCCGTTGTAAGTATTATAACCCCGGTTTCATAATAGTTGCGCTGCCCGATTGATTTAGGGTTCCGTAACGACTGTCGTGGTTCTGCCCGACGTAGTTGTTGGAATGCCGTCTCGGGGAGGGTATTATTAATAATTTCAAAGGGTTATGATACTAACCAATGTACATTTGTATAAATTATAGATTATATCCAGGAAACCCTTACGAAAAGCCTAAGACAGCAATGTGAGTTATCCTCTTTTTGTTAATGTTTTTGGTAATGTTTTTACCAAACCTTAAATGTTTTACAATGAAAATTAGCAGTGATTGAGTCTTTGTAGTCTTCAATTACTGTCCGGTATGTTGGGGTTTTGTATACAAAATTTTGTACTACTTGCGAGTAGTAAGTCGGGATGACAATACGTTACCATTGGACCATGAGTTAGCCAATGGGTAATATGACCCACAAGTCAGGATTGATAGTACCAAATGGAGTAATTGTGTAGACATAAACATTGTAACCATCCTCGATACTGTTTAATTTGATAAAATGTTTCTTGATTAAACTTGGATTCACTCACCAGTATTTCCGACTGACAAATGTTTTTAAAACGCGTTTCAGGTAACCCAATGTGACAGCCAATTATTAAAAAGCCAGCTGGAGAGCACTAAAGGCTTGGGGATAAAGTGGCTATAAAAGTTACCTAATAAACGATGTTTTAAATTCAATAAAATAGGGTTTATCCCTATAAATGTATTGTAATAAGAAACTTGGGTTTTGCCCTTGTTATTTATTAATATGAAATATGGTGGTTTTACTCTGATAAACATTTCCTAACTACGATCCTGATGTAAATTCCGCTGCGAGACTAAATAAACCTGATACCACTGAACTCTGTGATCACGTCTGCCCGTTCCTGGGGATCAGGGATCGGGGGTTGTGACACACACCCCACACAATGACTCTCCTCTCGATGACAAATAATATAACAACCCTCCTAAAACCCTTAACATGCCCTACACGTCCTAAAATATGCACGAAAAACGGGCCTGAAATACCTTTATATTATTAAAAATCAAATAAAACAAATATTCGAGGCTCTCGCGGGGCGCGACTAGGTCAAGGAAGCCTGTCGCGGGCCACGACTCAGTGACACCAGGCTGTACCCGGTTCCACCACATGTCCCAACATGTGTGAAGGCTAGATCGTTAACTCGAATAAGCTAGGACCTACCCTAGGTCTCTCGCGGGCCGCGTAAGTTTGGGAGCAGGTGCTCGCGGGCCGCGAGCCGCCATGATTCCAGCCTATATAAGGAGTGTTCGAGCTCAATTGAAAATCGTTCAAAAAATTCTTTCTCTCTCAATCTATAATAGCTAAAACTCTCAGGTATTATACCCCTAAAAAGCGAAGCTCTGCCTTGTTGTAAGTATTATAACCCCTGGTTACGTATTAATTACTCTACCCGATTGATCTAGGGTTCCATAACGCATGTCAAGGCTTTGCCTGACTCAGTCGTTGGAGTTTTGTCTCGAGGGGTATGGCCAATGTAAATTGGGTTATCCTACTAACACGTGTGCATTGTTTAATTTTAATAGATTATAACCAGGAAGTCACCAGAAAGCAGTAGTATTGTCTAAAACAGCAAAGTGAGTACATCTATTGTTGTAAACCTTTTTATACAAACCTCAATTGTTTTAAATTATGATAACAGTGATTGAGTCTATGTATTCTACAATTACTGTCGGTATGTTGGGGTTTTGTATACATTACTTATTACTATACTGTGAATAGTAGCATGACCGCAAGTCAGGATTGACAGTACCGTGAGTGGTAATTGGGTAGATATAAACATTGTAATCGCCCTCAATACTGTAAAATGATAAAAGCTTGTTTTGATTAAATTGGGATGCACTCACCAGTATTTCTTGCTGATAAAATGTTTTTAAAACGCGTTTCAGGTAACAAAATGTGAAAGCCAAATAGAAGCCAGCTGGAGAGCACTGAAGGCTTGGAAAAGTGGCTATAAAAGTTACCTAAATGAGAAAGAAGTTTTATTTCAATAAATTAAGGTTTATCCCTATAAACATATTATAATGGAAACTTGGGTTTTCCCATGTGTTTGTTATTTATAAAAGTGAGGTGTTTTACTCCGATAAACTACTACGGTCTTGATGTAAATTTCCGCTGCCAAATTAATAAACACTGATACCACCAGCTCCGTGTGCTGCTCACGGCCGCCCGCCCCTCGGGGCAAGGGGTCGGGGGTTGCGACAGGAGGTGGTATTAGAGCTACAACCACTGGTTTAAGCCACAGAAGTGTTCTGCTGACTGCAAGATTTTTAGCAGTTTTGTTAGGAAATAATCTATGTGATTATGTGTATATAGGTATATTATTGTTTTGTGTTATTTGACAATCTGTTAGTTTACAGTATGAGTGAGCAAGGTACGTCTGACGCTTACCATCACCTAGCTAGTTCCCCAAAGAGTGAAGGAACTTCATCATAGCCTACTCCTTCGGGGTATTCTGCTGATACTGAAGAGGGAATTTTCATCTTTAAGGCGCAATCCGAAGAACCGTTCCATTCGAAAAAGAGAGGATGGTTCAGTAGGGGAGCATATGAGAGGCAAAAAAGGATGAAAAAGTTACAGCAACAGAGAGCGTTAGCGAAAGCCAATAGGGAAGTGAATGCCCAAACTCAGGAGGCAGTTAATAGACAGTTGGCAAACTTTCATATGCTAGCCACCACTGCAGCAGATCCAAACCTTGATCAGATAGTTGCACCACAACCCTTGCCCTTATTTCCAACCCAACCAATGGAGATAGAAGCTATGTTCGACGTCTTTGATCAATTTGTTGCATGATTGTTTGCATTAAATTTTCTTCTGTGATATTGATACCTGATAAATGTTTATAATCCAGATGGACAACGAAGTAAATCAGGAAAACCAGAATAATGATAATAATGGAAACCAAATAGATAACAGTGACATGCAACATATAGTAGCATAAGGAATTATAAACGCTATGCCATATATTCTCAAAACTATTAAAGAAGCAGAAAATAATAAATCTGTAAATGGAAGTAAACATCAACACACTGAACACAGTCACAGCGTGAATAATGGACCGCTACTCCAATTTCCTATTCCAAAAAGAAGAAGAACCATGTCATATGGTTGTTCTTACAAAGAATTCTGGTCTTGCAAACCAATAGAATTCTCAGACAATGAAGGAGCCATTACAGCTCTACGTTGGATAGAAAAGACACATGCACTCTTAAAAATAAGCAAATGTGCAGATGAAGATAAGATTATGTTTGCTTATAATCTTTTTAAGAATCCAGCCTTAGAATGGTGGAATACTATTCTCTAGTCTAGAGGAAGTGATAAAATTTATAATATGAAATGGACCGATTTTAAGGACATAGTTGAAAGGAAATTTTGTCATCCTCATGAAAAAGAACAAATTGCTAATAAATTCTTAAATCTTAAAATGACTGGAATAGACTGCAAAGGTTACACTACCATATTCTTCGAATATGCTAGAATAGTGCCAACCCTAGCTTCACCAGAACCAGTATTAATCTCCAGTTACATCTGGCGATTAATTAGTGAAATCAGACACGTAGTCAAGGCAGCTAGACCACAAACCATAGAAGAAGCAGCAAAATTAGCCAATACCTTGGCTGATGAATTGGTACATACGCAAGAGAAAACCAGAGAAAGAACTAGCCCAAAGACTTAGCCAAGAATTTTGTTCTGGAAATACTTACCGTGGGAAAAGTACAGGTTCTACTTCTGCACCTTACTGTAAGTACTGCAAAAAGAAGCATTCAGGAAGATGCTCAATATAATGCAACTTCTGCAAAATATCTGGACACAAGGAAGAAGACTGCAGGAAGAAACCCAGCAATAAGCTATGCTTCAATTGTGGAGAAACTGGGCATATCAAACCGAACTGTCCGAAACTAGCTCTAGCAACAAACAACAAAATTACTAAGAATGCCCGAGCATTTGTTCTGATAGCTGAAGAAGCCAAAATGATTACGGATGTGATTGCCGGTACGTTTTTAGTTAATGATATTTTTGCTAAAGTATTATTTGACTCTGGTGCAAACCAAAGTTTTATTAATACTTCGTTCTGCAAACTTCTCAATCAACCATTAACTAAACTTCAACAAGAATGCCTGGTAGAAACGGCAAATGGAGAATCCATTAAGATTACTGAATTCTTGCAGGGAGCAAGAATAGAAATTTTAAACCATAACTTTATTGCTAACCTTTATCCAATTAATCTGGCTGGATTTGATATCGTATTAGGAATGGATTGGTTGGTAGCTAATCACGCCAGCATTCTATGTGATCAAAAGTCAGTACAAGTAAGTTCACCAAAGGGTGAAAATATCACAATTAAGGAGACAAGCCAACCAGGTCCACAAAATTCATCTCTGTGATGAAAACAGCCAGCTATGCAAGGAAAGGATCACTAGTGTATATGATTTCTATAATCATTAACTCTAAAGGAAAAGAATTGAAAGATATTCCCATAGTATCGAAATTCTCAGATGTTTTTTCCAGCAGAATTACCTGGATTACCACCAGATAGGGAGATTGAATTCAGAATTCACCTAATACCAGGGACAACACCGATTGCCAAAGCACCTTACCGTTTAGCACCAGTAGAGATGCAAGAACTGAAGAAACAGTTAGACGAACTTCTGGAGAAAGGTTTCATACAGCCTAGTTCATAGCCATGAGTAGCACCAATCTTGTTTGTCAAGAAGAAGGATGGATCAATGCGTTTGTGCATTGATTACCGAGAATTGAACAAAGTCACAATTAAAAATCGGTACCCACTACCTAGAATCGATGATCTATTTGATCAACTTCAAGGACCTCGATTCTTTTCTAAGATCGATTTACGCTCAGGATATCATCAATTGAAAGTATAGGAAGAGGACATTCCTAAAACTGCTTTTAGAACAAGGTACGGTCATTATGAATTTACAGTCATACCATTTGGTTTAACCAATGCCCCAGCCGCATTTTTGGACATGATGAACAGAACATATAAACCATATATGGATAAATTCATAATTGTCTTTATAGATGATATTCTTATTTACTCGAAAAGTAAAGAAGATCATGCAGAGCATTTGTTTATACTTCTAAATTTGCTTAGAAAAGAAAAGCTTTACGCTAAATTTTCAAAATGCGAATTTTGGTTAAAGGAAGTGCAATTCCTTGGACACCTGGTTAATCATGAAGGAATTCATGTAGATCCCACATAAATAGAGGCGATTACTAAGTGGAAAGTCCCTGAATTACTGACGGAGGTGAGAAGTTTTCTTGGACTAGCAGGTTATTATAGATGTTTTATTCAAGATTTTTCTAGAATAGCCATTCCCTTAACGAAATTGACCTGCAAATCAGTTAAGTTTGAATGGGGACCAAGACAGGAATAAGCTTTTAGGATTTTGAAGCAAAAGTTAACCAATGCACCCATACCAATGCACCCATACTAGCGTTACCAGAAGGAACTGAAGATTTGATAGTCTATTGTGACGCTTCTAAGTTAGGTTATGGATGTGTATTGATGCAACGTCAAAATGTTATAGCCTATGCCTCTAGACAACTTAAGAATCATGAAGAAAATTATACGACCCATGATCTAGAGTTAGGAGCTATAATGTTAAGGAATGAATTACAAGTAAAATGACCGCACGGTGTAAACCAGAGCGAGTCATGTAGACGAGATGGTAATAAACATCATCTCGCCAATACAACCGGTCACCTAGACCAAACGGGTCAAAAGGGCGAAGATACCACCTTTTGACAATATCGACTAATGACTTTCGTCGAGTTATATGATTTCAGGAGTAAATATCGAATGGATATTAGCATCGCTATGACTGAATATTAAAGCAAGATATTAAAACGGGTCAATATATTGATTCGACCCAGGTACGTGTAATAGAATAAACACTCAATTAGAACGTATGGTTCAATGGGTGTTAAACGAAGTCTAAGATAGACAATGGATTATTTTAATGAGTAAACCGAATGTTTTAAATGGTGGTCGTTGTTTTTTGGAAAGCATAATGATTTTTCAAACAAGATCATAACTAAAACGAAGGAATATGGGTCAAACATGTGTTCAAAATACTTCTTCGTAAATGAAAGCCAAAAAGGGACCAAAACGCCCTTGTAAGCTAAATTGAACTAACGACCTTTGAAGGTGGTTTGGAAACGAGTTTTACGATTAAATAAATACTTAGAATAAGTATAAGAAGCGAAAGATGTAAATCTTTGGTCAACTAGCTCTATATGAGTCTTTTGCCAAAAAATAACAATCCGAGGAGTAAAACCCGGAACATTGAATCCACCACAAATATAGTTGTGGTGGAAGATCACTTGATAAGAAATGTGGAAATATGAAGCTAGAAATTATTGAAAGCGATTTGTGCTTAAAATATGCTTAAATACCCTTAACGGGTCAAAATAAGCATATGAGCAAAAACGGGTCTAAAATACCTAAGAAACCTGTGATTGGAACCTAATATGTAAGACAATATTGAAATTAAGGGATCCGTGAGAAATAAGGGTCAACCAAACTTGTTTGTTTGATAAATACACGAACGGGTCAAAAATTTAGTAATTATATTTTAAGCCGAAAACTTAAATGTCTAAAATATTTTTAATCCGGATGTCGGATTTTAACTCCAAGTGACGGAGAATCAAATTACGAGCACATAGGAAAAAGAATCGTGTAAAACGGATCGATAATGAATGAGTTATGGTCGTTTCCGTAAAAACTGGTATTGCTGGAAAACGCAGGTCCCAGATACAGACCTGCTGGAAAACGGTCTCCCCCGCGCCACGCGAGGGAGCATTGTGGTGCCGGCGCATGGCGTGACGGCGTCCTGTTTCGGCGAAAAATTTGTATTTTAATCAGTTTAGCCTCCCGGACTCGTTTAAACACGTTTTGAACTACGTATGACTAATTCAATTCATGTTTTATGAATTGTAGGTATAAATTATAGTACCGAAGGACGATCAAGCTCAACGAAGAACCGAACACGATCAAGATACAGGCTTTCGCACATAGTTTCGTCGTCGTTGTAAACGACGAATTCATACGTATTATGTTGTATTGTTTTTATTGAGAAAAGTTTTAAATAAACACGTATTTTGATATGTATGTGTATTCGTAAATACACATTTAATTGTCGAGATTTGTACAAAAATCGTTATATAATAGCTAGGGTGTTACAAGTTGGTAATCAGAGCTCATGGTTAAAGAGTAAAGTGTGTTCGGTTCGAGGCTTGATCGCAAATCCGGTAAGTACATGTATGTTAATAGTTTTGTTAAGATCTGAGGCTCTCATGATTGTGCTTGTTTGTGTAAATTGAACAATCAATGAATATGAAAACATGTAAAGTGCAGTGGAAATGAACAACAAACTTTGTAAACACAATCAAGGAAGAAAATAGTTTTGATAAACACATGATTTGCATTAGTCGAAAGGTTACAAAGTCAATCAGAAGATTACAAAGCATGCTTACAAACTAAACTCCCCCTCAGCCTGATACTCCAAGGTTGGATTGCACAAGATGAAAGGATTGAATTGAGGAGAAGAACTCACTCAAGACGATCAAATGTAACAGTACAGAGTACTGTTCCATTTATAGACAATCCAAACCACTGAGGCATCTCAGCTGACGTCACCATGAAAGCGACGTCTAACAGCCTAACAACCTGTATCTACTGTTCTTATACAAACACTGCTAAACCTAACCACTGACTATACATAAAACAGATGACATACTAAACTACTGCTTTCTCTTTACATCAGTGCTTTCATCAAGGTTGATCAGTCCTTGATTGGGCAGTGTTTTGTCATCAGCAGATTGTACCAGCAGTGTTTTCTTCTCAACAGTTTTCTGGCTTCATCAGTAGTTAGAAGAACAACAGCAGTTGTATCTGGGCATTGGATGTAAGACCATCAGATGTTATAATCACTTTCAAGGGAGAAGACTTAGTGTAAACTGCTGCTTATTGTGAATCCACAGTCATGATCCGGTTTTGGCTTTCATTATCTGTTCCTCTGGCAGGGTTCAATCCCAACAATCTCCCCCTGGAACAGATAATGCCAAAACCCTTCATTATTCTGGATTTTTATTTCTCATCAGTAGTTCCCTTGCTTGACTTTTAAATTCTTCTTAAAATTCTTTGGAACTTGTGTCATCCTCATCCCTGCACAGTGAAAGTTCAAGGAGATCCTGCAAATCTTCAACACTAAGGCCTAGTGCTTCTTTCCTTGATATGTACTTCACTTCGCCATTGGATCTGACCAAGGTCAATACGTGGGTCTTTTGATCAGACATCCACTTTAGTACTTTTGAACCCAATGGGTTTCTTGGGAGGGATTTATTTCCTGATGAGCTTGGAGATTTTGGCCTTGAGAAAAATTGTAAAGCAGTATCCTGAACTTCAGACATTCTTTAGAAAGCTTCTTCTATGACTTCATTTGCTACAGCTATGTCTTCTGCAGCTTCTTGTTCAATCAGCTCTTGTCTTTTTCTTTGTTCAAGTTCAGTTTCTGTGATATCTGCTGCAGGTTTGGTTAATACCTTTTTGAAAAGGTTTTGAAGGCTTACCGAACTATCTTCTTTTAGACCCATTTTCTTGATGTCTTCTGTGAAGTACTCAACTTCCTTTTCTTTTTCTTCTTCACTGGTCAGCTGTTTTCCTTTCTCTTGGTTTATCACAAGACTCAGATCAACTGTTGATGTGATCAATGTTTTAAGAGCATCCAGCTGTTGTTCTATCTTGTTGTAGTTTGGCCTTTTAGAAGTGCCTGAGACTGCTATCTTTCTTTTCTTCAGCCTTTCATAAGCTTCGTCGGTATACTGCTTTGTCCATTTTGCTATGGCTTCAGCAGTGTCCACTTTAGCATCTATCAGTTCTTGTTTTTTCTTTTTGTATTCAGAAGTAAGATCAGCAATTATCTTTTTGTACTTTTTCCAATTTGGAGCTGTCTTCTTCTTACTTGGATCATTTTTAACCCTTTCAATCCTTTTTGCTTCATGCTTCAAGGCAATCAGTGGCCACTCTTCAAATTGGTTTTCTTCAGCTTGATAGAATTTTTCTTTCATTATATATGTGAGATATTCTTTTCTCATTGCCTTTCGTTGATCTGTCTTTTCTTTGATTAGATCTTGTGCATAGTCTTCCATCAGCTTGACTTTTGTGAGCAAGAGTACCATTCTTTCTGCAATGGCTTCATCACCTTCATCTTTGCATTCAAGTTTAGCTCTAATCCTTGCTTGCCTTGCTTTCAATTCGAGATATTCATCCATGTTTTCTGGGACTATGAAGCCAATGAGAGAAGGAAATTTTCTTTTTGAAGGATCTTCCTCGGTGTAAAATTGTCTCATCTCATTTTTCACAACATCTAGTTCCAGTGGATATTTCGCGGCAACAGGATCATATTTTTCATCAGTGGCTTGAGTTGTTTCTCTTTTTCTTTTGTGAAGCTTTACGGATGAAGAGGGTTTTGATTGTGATGTAGGAATGATGAGAGCAGTGGTGTATGGTTGACAAACAGCTGTTGAAACAACTGGTGTTTCAACCTCTGATGTCATTACAACTACTGATGTGTCAGTAGATGTCTTCTGCTTTTGAGCAGGGGTTGAAGATGGTGAAGTAGTTTTTGATGGTGGTGAATCATAGGGTATGAAGATCCTTCTCCTTTTTGTTGTAGGAGGGGAAGATGATGTTTTGGGTGGATCAGTGGTTTGAGAGTGAGTGGCAGTGATTTGTGATTGACTAACAACTATTGAAACAACTGGTGCTTCAACCATTGTTGTCATTACAGCAGATGTTGTAACATCTGCTGTCTTCTGCTTTATGGCAAGAGGTAATGATGATGATGTGAGGGCAGTGGTTTTGGTGGTGTGTGATGGAGTGGTGTGTGTTGATGAGATGACAACTGTTTGGCTAGCAGTAGTTTTTGTAACTACTGTTGTATCAGCTGTTTGTACGACAGTTTAAGGTTTTGTGGTTTTAGGTTTAGATGTCTGTTTTTCTTGATCTGGTTCAATGCACAGACCATCTTCTATTCCTTTCTTCTTCAACTTGATTTTCTCCCCCTTTTTGGCATTATCTGCAAGGGGTGTATCCATGAAGAGGATAGTAGGTGGAGCTTTTCCAGTGGTGCTTTGGATGCTGGCTTTTATAGCCTTGATGTCTGCTTGAGTATCTTTGAATCTAGATTCCACCATGTTTGTTAGCATTTTTACATGCATTTCATGCTGCTGATCAGCCGTTTGTTTATGTTTTTCAAGCAGGGGTTGAAAAAGATTCCAGAGCTCATTTGCAGCAAGTGCTTGTGGTTGAGCAGGCGCTTGAGGTGGAACAATGGTGGTTTGTGCTTTCTGAGCTTTTAATAGCTGCTGCACCATATCCTTTATCTCAGCAACTGAAGTTTCAAGTTGTTCAACTCTGTCCGTTAATTCCTGATATTTTGAATCATCACCTACGTTTGTAGGATCATCTGAATCCCCACCAGCAGTGGTTGTATCAATGTGTGACTTAGGAACTGAGTCCCAAAAATCACCCATTTGATGCCCCTTGTTCTTGGTACTGGGGACTTCTTTCTTCAGCACTTGATAATCCTTTGATGGTACCAGTGGTTAAAACAAACTCACTGGTGGTTATCGAAGGTGCTATAGAAGAAATTGCCTTCAAGGGAGTCTTACTAATGAAACAACTGTCCAACTGAAGATCTGTTGTTCCATCAGTTTTAGTTGCTGCTCCACTTGAACTACCACCGAGAGTTACTTGTAACTCAAGGGGTGTAACCTCCTCAATTGTTGCTGGGATAGTAGGAGTAGTAGCATCAGACCCAGTCACTTGTGGGAGTATACTCTCAGTGACAGGTGATAGAGAGGAACTGGTTTGTGTCTGAGCTATAGCAACTGCATGCAACAAGGGTATTATTGATTGTGGCATTATGATTGGTGAGGGCATAGGTGTTGAAAGAGACATGTCCTTGGGATCAGGACTTTGGAAGATGGATCCGAGTGGATCCAGAGCTTCATAATTTGGTGTCCCTGTGATTACAACCTGATCCTTTTGTGAGGATGCAGGAGGAGTTTGAGGCAACGGTGGAGATCTTTCTACCAACTGCTGTGAGGAAGTAGCAGCAGTGGTTTGTGGTGACATTTGTGTTGTCACAGGCAGTTGCTCTGGGATCTCATCTTCCAGAGTTGCCTTTTTCTTGGGTTTGGTGGGCTTTTTGTAAGATTTTCTTTTGGTCTTTTTGGTGATATCAGGTGTGGGTTTCAAAGCAGTGGTTGTGCTGCTCTGATCACCTGGAGCAGTGGGCTCAGCAGCAGATGTCTGAGGAGCAGTGGTAACTGCTGAAATCTGTTCAGATACCTCTGCTTTTGTTTTTATTGGTGCCATCATTCTGGAAAATGTTTCTTTTGTTAAGCCTTTTATTTGAAAATAGACACCTTGTTTGAGCAAATTTTCATTCTCTTTGTCAAATTTTTGTTTAAAATAATAGCTCAGAAATCTTGGAAAAAGTAGAAATGCTTTGCTATCAACATTTTTTACCAAATCATTAAAGATCTCCTGGGAATAGTTGTAATTTTCATTATTTAAAATAGCATAGCCCAGACATTGAATCTTCAATGGTATTTCGTTAAACGCTGTTGATGTATTTGAAACACAACTCAAATGTGTGTGAAATAAAAACCTAGGTGCAGAAGGAAAATAACCTTTTTGTAAGGTATCTACCTTTGATTGTTCTGCAAACCCTCTTTTTAAGAAATCCTTTTCAACTCAGTTTTATCAAAAGAAGGTTTACCTTTCTGATCGTCGAGTTTAAAGACTTCAGAGATTGATTGTGGAGTGATTTGAATCACTTTACCCTGTATCGAGGAGTTAATGGCTATGACTTTATCATCTTGTTTTTCAAGCGTCGCCTTTTTCCAAAACTCTCTCTAGGTTTGTAGATAAATGGGAGCATCTGCTGTCAACAAAGTTTTGTACTTTGAGCATCTATGGAGAAGAACAAAGACTGATGTTGAGAAGAAGGGTTGGAAACTGCTTTGAGAAGAGAATTTTGGAATTCAATTCGACAGTGTAAAACCCTGTTTGGGGGTTTTGATCAGGGTTTTATTAAGGGAAAAATGATCGCTGATGTGGCAGCGGTTATTATGATCTGAAGGCTAAAAACTGACCACGTGTCAACAAATGATGAAGAGATGAATTATGGAGGACAGTTGTTTTGGAAACCACTGATGAAGCAAGTATCAGTGGTTACAACGGCAAAATGAGGACACTGGGTGATTTTTACTATCATTGGATAGCATATCAGTGGTTGTAACACATATTTTGAATATCAGTGCTTACAATGAAGATGGAAGAACAGTGGTTGACTTTCAGCAGTGGACAGTAGTTAGAGGACAGATGTTTGAATAAAGCAGTGTTTAGGAGTGAGATAATGATAACGATTTGAAAGCCCATTATGTCAGCAACTTTTTAAAGAAATTTTCATTCAAGGTTTTGCCACATGTCATTTTCACAATTCGAAGCTTTTACGAATTTTTGACAGTGGTTTAGTACCCCAGATGGTAAGAACTTTTTGCTAAGGCAACTCATTTTAGTTTAATATCCAAATTAAAACATGAGTGCCCAATAGTTTAAGCACTGTTTAGCAAACAACCTTTGATTAGTGTTTAAAACAAACGTGAGTATGACATGACTTTGACATATGTACCATTTCCTTTTGACCCATTTATGAGGACAATAACACCAACAAAAATAAGGTACCATATCCTGACAGGAAAATGAAACTATTGCCAACAAAAACAAGCAAAAGTTCAAAATATATTATTCCTAAAAAAAACGAATAATATATCCTGGTTATTTGAGAAAGACCTTTGAAAAAAAATGATTAAAGGCTTTTCTGAGAACAACATCAAAAGGTTCTGGTATATTTTCAATAAAAAACGTAATCATATCATTCTCAAGCTTATGAAAATGGTCAGTTGAATGCAAACATGAGGATTTGTCTATTCCTTTTGAAGTTCATTCACCGAAATTTCTATTTTTACCTGAACCTTTTCCTGAACAGATGAATGCACATAGTTGCTTAATGACCATTTTTATCCCACGCTTTGACTCTTAAGTGTTTTATGTTTAACTCTTTTCTTCTGACATCAAAAGTTTTGAGATAAACACACTTCTGAGTTTTTGTGAATTTTCTCCTTCCCTTTTTACCCTTCCCATTCATAAGTAATGGAATACTTACTGGGAGGTCTTTGCTGAAGAGATACTTAATCCAGAATCATTTTATAGTAATGTTTTGAGAGAATTGGTCATATTTGCACAAGTTTTCAACCAATCTCACATTACATATGATACGGATTATGTTGACCCTTGATTTTCTTAATGTATTTCTAACAAAGTTGATTTGTTCCTTTTGAGGATCTCAACCTGTTTTCAACACATAAGATCTGAATGACTAAAGTTTTAATTTCCCTCTTTATAGGTTATAAAAAACACTAGTGTTTTATGAACATAGGTCTTTGTTAATCTGAGGTTCATACTTTAGCATTGAATGAGAACATCACAAATTTCATATCAACAGTTGAAATCAATTTTGAAAAGAAGAAATAATTCCATAGTTTAACAGATATGTTTGCAGATCTGAAAACTATGAGTGACTTGTGCATGATATCACTCGTTGTGTGAGATTTGTGTGTTATATGACATCTTGGTTGTTTTACAGAGTATTTGGATAACAACTTTAAGCGTTATCACCCGTTACTCTATTTTTCAACTGAATACAACCAACCTTAGTATCAATGAGTTTTGAGCCGAACTATTATGTCAATTTGACTGTTAAATCGAAATTGACTGTCCAGGCTCTGATACCAATTGTTAAGATCTGAGGCTCTCATGATTGTGCTTGTTTGTGTAAATTGAACAATCAATGAATATGAAAACATGTAAAGTGCAGCGGAAATGAACAACAAACTTTGTAAACACAATCAAGGAAGAAAATAGTTTTGATACACACATGATTTGCATTAGTCGAAAGGTTACAAAGTCAATCAGAAGATTACAAAGCATGCTTACAAACTAAACTCCCCCTCAGCCTGATACTCCAAGGTTGGATTGAACAAGATGAAAGGATTGAATTGAGGAGAAGAACTCACTCAAGATGATCAAATGTAACAGTACAGAGCACTGTTCCATTTATAGACAATCCAAACCACTAAGGCATCTCAGCTGACGTTACCATGAAAGCGACGTCTAACAGCCTAACAACCTGTATCTACTGTTCTTATACAAACACTGCTAAACCTAACCACTGACTATACATAAAACAGATGACATACTAAACTACTGCTTTCTCTTTACATCAGTGCTTTCATCAAGGTTGATCAGTCCTTGATTGGGCAGTGTTTTGTCATCAGCAGCTTGTACCAGCAGTGTTTTCTTCTCAGCAGTTTTCTGGCTTCATCAGTAGTTAGAAGAACAGCAGAAGCTGTATCTGGGCATTGGATGTAAGACCATCAGATGTTATAATCACTTTCAAGGGAGAAGACTTAGTGTAAACTGCTGCTTATTGTGAATCCACAGTCATGATCCGCTTTTGGCTTTCATTATCTGTTCCTCTGGCAGGGTTCAATCCCAACAAGTTTAGTATGATTAAAGTGTTGTGAACAACACATATGGTTATCATGTAATACACGTTACTCCAATGAAAATGATTGACATAGTTAACGAAATCACGTGCGTTGACACATATAGTAAAAAAAGGCTTGTATTACAATACGGGCGTTTATTAATGTCGAAATTACTAACTTTTGTAAATGTTTAGTTGAAGGATACTCGCATCTGAGGATGGCGAGAGTGTAACAAGTGACAGACATGACAGAGGAACGGTCCGAAGTACGACAAGTAGAGTATGGTCATCAAGGACCTAAATCGCGTGATGATCGCGAACAAGTTTAATGACATGGAAAGACCATTAGGGCAAGCATTACCAGGTGCACACTTTTAAATTTAATCGCACAAGTAGTAATATGCAACAAACACGTAGGGAATGACGGTTGCATATACCAGATAAAACCTGAAAAACCTGAATAGGATATCTATTCAGGATGAGGTTTCCAAGAAAAGTTTAATAGAAACATGTGTTAATCACTATGATGAATAACAAAGAAATAATAGGATTAGTTCATATGGAAACTTGGACGGGGGGTAATTATCCAAGTGGAAAACTCTCAATATAATGCTATTGAGAAAAGTAGCAATCACATTAACGAATGTGATTATATAATAGTTTGATAGAAAGGAAAAACATTATAAATGTTCAAATGTAAAACTAGTAAAACTAATGATTGTTGATTAGCAATTAAATAAAGTTTTACTAAATGAAATCAGAGATATGAAATAAATAGAGACGTTACTTACATAGGGCGTGATGTGAAAACTATAAAAAGATCATGTGTGTCATGTGTTAATCGCTTACTCTGGCCAAGTAAGTAGTGGCATATGATACCATGAACTTCTTGTAGTGGACGCATTTACGTCCAATGTAGTAAGGACGGGGTGAATGGGACGAACTAAAAAGGTACCCAAATGAATCAAACAGGAAAGATGTTTGATAATAAACGTAAACGCAAGTCAGATGATGGAAGCGTATTACGTTAGAGTAACGAGCCCGAGAGAAGGGACAAGGATCAAAGTAAATGAAAATATAGACCGATTAATAGGAATGCTAAGGCATAGATATAAAAGTTTGACTGTCACAAGTGATGAAATTCACACGGACAAGTCAAATGAATTAAATAAAGAATAAATGTCTTGATTGAATAGAAGCGATGGGTTTCGCTAAGGCGACCAAATAAATTAAAACGAAGTCTTAATACATACCGGGACGGTTGCTTTGATAATGACTTCGGTAAAATACCCGATAGATGGGTAGGATTTTGAAAGTATGCGTAAACTAAGAGACGGGAACGCGAAATAGAAAGTCAAAGGACTCGGATTATGAGTCATGACTAAAAGACGATGAGAATTCGTAAACAGAAATTTTGATAACTACGTACAACTATTTCAAAGTTGGACGAGTCGAATAAAGAACGGAGTTTGATACTCATAAATGATGAAATTTCACCCAAAATGAGTCAAATGAGTTAAATAAAGAACAACGCTTGCTAATGTAAGTAAGCGCGAACCGAATAAATAAAAGCGCAAAATATAAATAAACCTATGCAAAGGGTTATAAGCGCTAAAAACATTAAGATAAAAGAACCCTGGGTACGGGTTGTAAAGAAGTATAGGTATGAACCGGGTAATGGTAAACGTAGAACAAACCGACATATAGACGACGTAAGAAGTCGTAGAGTCGGAAGGTTAATCCAAGAGGAACCAAAGGTAGCCTTAGATCACGGTCAAGGTCCATAAAATTAAAGAATGAAAATGAACGATTCTAAACATAAAATGGTGAAAAGACCTACGGGTCAATAGCGTAAAGCGATGGAACTGGTTACGATTCCCCGTGTAAAACGAGAACGGAAAAAGAATAAATTATGAGTTGTCAATTTCCTTGATATAAGTAATTGACATAGTTAAAGAGAAAAACGTTAAACTAAATTTTAGTTTTAGTAAGAAACAACATTTTAACAAATATGAATACTATCAGACGAATCCGGAAATGATTAATATCGAAGAATACAGGTCTTAACACCGATAGGTGCGAGACGATACATTCGAAAAGAAGAAGTATGATAAAGAAAAGTCGAACTAAACTTAAACGTGACGTGATACGCTCACGGTCAAGAAAAGTAATATAGAAAATGATCACGTTGTAACGTGGGTTACGGGATAAAGAGTCATAAAGTCGGATGATGAGTTCGAAAGTAAATATATATGTACATTAAATAAAGACATGAATAAAAGATGATCTACGAGATCATCATAACCTACGAGATTATAAGAAGTGTTAAAGGTCTACGGGACCAAAAGACCCTTGGGTCACAAATAGAAAGAATTGAACTATTAAGGTCTCACCTTAAAAAGGTAAAAGGGTGAAAATTTAAAGAAATAGCCTACGAGGCTAAGTAAAAGAACCTACGGTTCACTTGGGTAAAGCATGGAAAACTGGTTACAATTCTCCGTGTAAAATAATAACGGTCAGGAATAAAAACTTAGAACCGAAATTCCTAGACACGAGAAAAAGACGTGAGACAAGAGAGAGCGTAAACTAAAAATTTAGTTTTTAGTCAAAAGCAATTTTTAACAAACATAAGTAGCATAAGGAGGTTTAGAAAATTTTAAACACACACAAGGCCGTAGATGGTAAAATAGTATACCCGGGTGACGGGGTATGAAGTGACGGTGACTAATTAGTCTAGCCGGTAAAACTATTCAAAGTTAAAAAAAATGTCATGGCAAATACAAAGCGATTGTTAATTTAAGACAAGCGCGGGATAAACCTGTTAGCAGACTGATGAGCCTAAGTGGTCAAGTGACAACTCGGTCAATAAAGATAAAGGATATAAGCTGAAAGTAACGACCCGCGAGGCCTTACACATAAAAGACGTACGCGTCAATATAAATGAAAACGTTAGATTGAAAAGAATGGATGAATGCCTTGAAAACGAAACCAAGTTCGTTTAGTCTAAATAAATGAGCTACGAAATAAGGTTTCGGGGACAAAACCTCTTTAAGGGGGGTAGACTTGTAACATCCCGAAAACGGGTTTGGTAATCAAACCATGTTAATATTAAAAGACGGGTAAAGTACCGATAGTGGTAAAATTAACCCGGTGAATATTAGGATTTTAAATAAATAAACCTAATATTAAATAAAAATATTATATAGGCTTTTGATGAAATAAAGTTTATAAAAGGCCCGAGTTAACGAGACTCAAAATAAATTGAGTCATAAATTCACCGAACCCACTAAAGTTAACTAGGAATGTTTAACCTAGTTAATAAGTGGGAGTATTGTTAGAAATAAGTAGGTTGTGGCCTACTTAATAACTAACCAGACACGAGGGACTAAAGTGGATAACTTGGAAGTTGGTTTCTTTGAAATAAAACAAACCACAACACACACACATAAGTGTGTGTGCGTGATCGATCAGATGAGAAGGCTCTAGAGCCAAAACCCTAACTTCCAACAAATCCATCCGATTGAAGGGCCAAACGAAGCCCAAATTCACAACCGAACGTGAATTAATGATCACCCTCGCTAGGGGATCATAAGGTATGTAAAAATTTGATGATTCGTGAAGTTGTAAAATTTGAGTAATCATCATAATCGCGAATTATGTATGGATTAGAGAGGCTATGGCTAAATTAGTGATGTATAATTGCTTAGGAACTAAACCCTAAGTGAAAATTATACATATGGTGCTAAGAATTGAATGATTTGATGAATTACCACATTAGGATAAGTGGGTTTTGATATAATAGTGAAGATGATGATAAGTTTGTGTTCAAAATCATCATATTTGATAGTAGAAACAAGGTACTTGAACAAATTAGGTATTTGAATACATGAATCATAATTCCCATGAATTGGGTTTGGTATAAAAAGATGGAAATGATGATAAATTCATGTTAAAAATGATGTTTGATATCATCATGTGTTAAGAAAGATTAATGTTGTGTTAATTCGATGTATTATGGTTATAAAACTTGGTTAATAAGCGGATAAACGGTAGCCTAAGAATGATGCTACCGGGTAGTTGACCAAGTAATAAAACGAGTAGTTGAATTACATTGTGTAACTACTTTCGTCAATAGGCACTTTGACTTTTAAAAAGTCAAAATGACCAAAGATATGATCGAATGATAAATTCGACATAAAACCTGTAGGATGGAATAGTTGTAAATGATCATGACTAATCTAACCATCTTGCGAATTATGATGATAGTTTGACGCTTGACGAGCTAGGTGAAAGCTTGGGAAGAAAACGGGTCAAACGAATCAAGAATAAAGAAAAAGCATGATCAGGGTGCAAGGTAAGTATATCTTACACTACTCTTGAATTATAGAATACTCTCTCATCGTATTAACTACGAATAAGATAAGTTAACAATCGTGATACAATGTTCCGACGTGTAGTCGTACGGAACAAGATAACCGAAGATGATAATAAACCATGTTTAATGGTTAAAAAGGACTAATACGGTTACTTAGTCATGCAATGGCTAATAAATATTGAACTTTTAATGGATACCTTATATGGTAAACCAAAACAAACAATAAGGGTAAAACGGTAATTTGGTCATACGTTGACCATAACCGTTAGTTTTTGAAAGACACTCATGATGTAAGCCATAATAGGCCAAAAAAAAGATGTCACACCCCCAAAATCCATCATGCGGAGTATCACCGCTTGGAGGCGTGACATGACCAGGATCGAGCCACCAATCATATTGAACAACATAATTAAGTAAATAAAACCAACCACAATACAATTGGTGAACAAAAGAGAGTAACCGATTTTTAAGTTAACAGCGGAAGCATAAAACGTAAGTCCAAAACATAAGTTCCATAGTTCGTAAGTTTAAAGTCCAAAACGTAGGTTTAATAAGTTCAAAAGGACTTAAATATTAAGCACAGAACATAACAGTCCGTATCCCACAACGACCTCCTCCTCGTGCAAGCTCCATAAGTATCTAGCGACCTGCAAGGCATGTAACAACAAATCAACAACAAAGTTGAGCGAGTTCACAGTAGGTGTTCGTTATAAAGTAGTTTTTTTTTCAGGAACTATGAGTTTGTTTGCAATTGCAGGTTAAATCCACTTTCCTTATTTTCCCAAACCAAAAACGGTGGGGGCTACCCCATGTTGTAAACCACTAGTCCGATTTACGAAATTCCAGTGGGAGAGTCACAAATACATCAGTGGTCATCTACTGTACAAATTTTATGAGCTGATTCAACATAGATTTCCAGTTATGACTAAAAACATATCACCCATTTACTGCAGCAAAAACTCAGCTTTAGCTGCTGTTACAAAACAAGTCCTTAAAAATAGTAAACGAAGTCTAAAAATTATGATTCCAGTGCCATTAGAACCGTATTTCATAATACATAAATCTAGACTTCAGAAAATACATTTTCTGCTTTATTAAGGTCCAGTTACAGCCAACTAAAGTTGGCTGTAATCACTAAACAGCCTCCTGTTTTTCAGCTTTTAACATTCTAACTCGAGTTATATTGGTTCCGTTAACATGTTTAGCGATCAATAACAACATTTAACATTAACAAGTAATCAGCAACATATCAAAAGAACTTCATACTATCATTATTGCATCATGTTTCATCTTTAATAAAGCTTTATGTTCATCTTCTTGGTTCTTGTTACTTTAGTGTTTAACATAAGCATTTTACTACAACTTTTAACCATGATACAAGATGAACAAGGGTGTAACAAAGAACTTACTACTAGCACAAGGCTAGGGTAGAATCTATGGTGAAAAGATGATGAGAATGAAGATGAACAAGCAAGAACAAAGTCCTTTTGAATGCTTCTCAACTTGCAACCTCCATGAATCACCTTCAAAGCTTGGAAGAGACTTGAAAATGGAAGAGATGGATGTTGAAAATGGTGGTGATGGTGGCGGTTTGGGGTGACCGAAAATGAGAGAGAGAGTGAGGAATGAGAGAGGTGAATCTATGGAATGATATGTTATAAGGGTGCCATACTTATAATGATAGTTCTAATATTTTGGTAAGTCTTGTAAGTAACCAATCTTATAAAATAATGGCATATAATCAAATTAAATATATGAAGTATGGAGGATGATTTGTGGGTCCACAAGGGGACCAATTTTCGGTTGGGGGGGGGGGGGCTTGAACTAGTAGGTAAGAATAGTTAGAATCCAAGTATAATACTTCCTTATATTAGTATGTTGATATTTAGGGGGTGTTATGGTATACGGGGATCATGACTAGCCAAAAGTAATTAAACAATGTGTTTGACAAGTATTTGGTGTCCCGGGTAATGTTCGGTTGTTCGGTCGGATACTGTTCCATTAAATTGTTCCGTAAGGTGTCTTATATATATATATATATATATATATATATATATATATATTGTAACACAATTAATTTCTAACACTTAGGATAATATTCAGGACCTTTTAGTAAATTTTCTGCACATGACTAGTAGGTTAACAAGCACATGTAAGCATGACACAGAAATCAGGAAACAGTTAAGTAATTCAACACAATCACCAAGCACTTTAATTATCATTAAATAATCGTACGGATACATGAAATTACGAGGGTTGTCACATTCTCCCCTTGTTAAGAAAATTTCATCCCGAAATTTAGCACGTGGTTACTGAGGAAGCTAGTTAAGTTGCGGTGTTTACTGGTTTTCCTGGGGTGTCACATCATCCCCGCGTTGATTTGGAATTTCGTCCCGAAATTCTGCAGTAGCTTCAGCCTCAGTAGTGGTTGCACTTTTCTTAAACAACTGGGGATACTTGAGTTTCATTTGGTCTTCTCGTTACCAGGTATACTCTGGGCCACGACGGGAATCCCAACGAACTCGGACGGGGGGTATCCTGGTATGCTTGAGAATCTTAACATCTCAATCAGTAATTTCTATTGGTTCCTTGACGAATCGCAGCTGGTCATCGATAGTGAGCTCCTTGAGAGGAATTATGAGGGTCTCGTCTGACAGACACTTCTTCAGATTCGACACATGGAAAACATTGTGAACTCCGCTGAGTTCTTCAGGTAGATTTAACCTGTAGGCGACCTTGCTAATTTTCTCAATGATTTCGAGCGGTCCGACATAACGCGGATTGAGCTTGCCTCGTTTGCCAAAACGAACTACACCTTTCCAAGGTGAGACTTTGAGTAGCATTCGATCCCCAACTTGGAACTCGAGTGGTTTCCTTCACTGATCTGCATAGCTTTTCTGACGGTCCCGAGCTGCCGCCATTCGCTGTCGTATCTGAGCAATCCTTTCTGTTGTATCTACTACGAGTTCTGGGCCAGTGATTTGACTGTCACCGACTTCTGCCCAACAGAGAGGTGATCGACATTTACGTCCATACAATGCCTCAAACGGAGCGGCCTGGATGCTGGTGTGGTAACTGTTGTTATATGAGAACTCCACTAGCGGGAGGTGCTTTTCCCAGCCATTACCAAAATCGATTACACACGACCTAAGCATGTCTTCAAGGGTCTGGATGGTGCGTTCAGATTGCCCATCCGTCTGTGGGTGATAAGCGGTGCTCATATCTAAACGTGAGCCAAAAGACTTGTGCATGGCTTGCCACAGTTCAGAAGTAAAACGCGCGTCACGATCAGAAATGATGGAGGTTGGCACTCCGTGCCTTGATTCTACTTCCTTTAGGTAGATGTCTGCTAGAGTAGAAAACTTGTCGGTTTCCTTGATAGCCAAGAAGTGTGCAGATTTAGTCAATCGATCCACTATCACCCAAATAGTGTCATTTCCGCGTTGAGATCTAGGCAGGCCAGTAACGAAATCCATGGAAATTTGCTCCCATTTCCATGTCGGGATCTTTGGTTGTTGGAGTAGGCCTGATGGTTTCTGGTACTCGGTCTTGACCCTAGCACAAGTCAGGCATTTGCTGACGTAGGTTGCTATGTGGGCTTTCATGCTAGGCCACCAGTATGTAGTCTTTAGGTCATGGTACATCTTATCCGAACCAGGATGTACCGAATAACGAGACTTGTGTGCTTCATCCATCACAAGCTCGCGTAAGTTTCCGTAAAGTCGAACCCAGATGCGACCGTTTACATAGTAGGCGCCGTCTTCCTTTTATTCTAACCGTTTCCTCGATCCTCGTAAGGACTCAGCCCTGATGTTCTCTGCCTTCAACGCTTCAACCTGAGCATCTCGTATTTGGGCAGGAAGACTAGATTGGATGGTAAGCTGTAATGCACGTACACGCTTAGGTAAAGTATCCTTTCGATTGATGGCGTCGGCCACAACATTGGCTTTGCCCGGATGATACTTGATCGCACATTCGTAGTCATTCAAGAGCTCGACCCATCGACGTTGTCGCATGTTTAATTCCTTTTGCTTGAAGATATGCTCGAGACTCCTGTGATCGGTGTAAATGGTGCACTTGGTACCGTACAGGTAATGTCTCCATATCTTAAGTGCGAAAACAACTGCTCCTAGCTCCAAGTCATGCGTAGTGTAGTTCCTTTCGTGAACCTTAAGTTGGCGTGATGCGTAGGCAATGACCTTGTCACATTGCATCAACACGCAACCCAGTCCTTGGATGGAAGCGTCGCAATAAACCACAAAATCATCTGTGCTTTCTGGCAATGAGAGGATAGGCGCGCTACAAAGTCTATCTTTCAAGTGCTGAAAAGCAGATTACTGTGCATCACCCCAACGGTAGGTGACACCCTTCTGAGTTAATGAAGTGAGAGGTTGCGCAATCTTGGAGAAATCCTTGATAAACCTTCTATATTATCCTGCCAAACCCAAGAATTGGCGGAGTTCTTGATCGAGTCAACCTTGGATGGATCAACATGAATTCCATCCTTGTTCACTACGTGGCCTAGAAAATGGACTTCGCGAAGCCAGAAGTCACATTTCAAAAATTTAGCATACAGTTGCTCTGCTCGAAGAAGTCCCAGCATAAGTCATAGATGCTGCTCGTGTTCCTCCTGACTCTTAGAATAGATCAGGATGTCGTCGATGAAAACAATAATGAACTTATCCAAGTAAGGTTTGCATACTCGGTTCATGAGATCCATGAAGACCGCTGGTGCGTTCGTTAATCCGAAAGGCATAACCAGAAACTCGTAATGGCCGTAACGAGTTCTGAATGCTGTTTTGGAGACGTCCTCATCCCGGACTCTCAGCTGATGGTATCCCGATCTCAAATCAATCTTAGAGTAATAGCTCGACGCTTGCAACTGGTCGAACAAGTCGTCAATGCGTGGAAGAGGATAACGATTCTTCACGGTCACCTTGTTAAGTTCGCGATAGTCAATACACATTCTGAAAGTACCGTCTTTCTTTTTCACAAACAAGACTGGAGCTCCCCAGGGCGAAGAGCTAGGACGTATGAAACCCTTTTCCAAGAGTTCTAGTAATTGCGTGGACAGTTCTTCAAGTTCTGACGGAGCAAGTCGATAAGGTGCACGAGCTATTGGTGCTGCTCCAGGAGCTAGCTCGATTTGAAACTCGACTTGTCGATGAGGCGGAAGACCAGGTAATTCCTCAGGAAATACCTCAGGAAAATCGCGCACAATAGGAATGTCTTCTATCTTCCTTTCTTCCGAGGATGTATCAGAAACGAGGGCTAGAATAGCAGTGTGACCCTTTCGCAAACACTTCTGGGCCTTAAGGAAAGAGATGATGCCTACAACAGCACCACTTTTGTCACCACGAATCACAAGGGGTTCTTTACCAGAACGAGGGATGCGAACAATCTTCTCGTTGCAAAGAATTTCCGCTTGCTGATGAGATAACCAATCCATCCCAATAACAACGTCGAAACTACCCAGAACGATAGGAATAAGATCGATAGAGAAGGTCTGACCAGCTAAGACGAGGTTACAACCCTTGACTACGTGCGTGGCCTCGAGACTTTTACCGTTTGCTAGCTCTACTGTGTGTTTGGTGGTCAAAAGTGTTGGGGTGCGCTTAAGCATTTGACTAACTTTTAGAGACACATAACTGGTATCGGCACCCGAATAAAATAAAACAGTAACATAAAAGTCGCCGAGAAGGAACTTACCCATCACTACGTTAGGATCATTCCTTGCGTCACCCTGACCCAGCACGAACTCTCGACCCCTGGCACCGTTGCCATCATTGTTTCCCCCATTGTTGCCTCCATTATTACCTCCATTGTTGTTCCCATTTCCTTGGTTGTTGTTCTGGTTCTGATTCTGATTCAGCTGTGGACAGTGCCTCTTGAAGTGACCCTCAGCACCGCACTGGAAGCATCCCTTATTACCTTACTGGTGTTGATGTTGGTTCTGTGGAGCTTGTGGCTGCTGTTGTCGATTCTGATTCGCATGACGTGAGCTCCTGCAATCATTGGCTTCATGTCCAGGTTTGTTACATCTCTGACAACAACCCTTGTTGCACGCCCCGCTATGGTGCAAATTACATCGATTGCACTTAGGGTGATTTCCCTTGTATCCACCCTGACCTTGATTCCCAGAAGAATGCTGACTGGGGCTCCTGTACCCATCTGTCTTTCGCTGCTGGGACTGAGACTGAACTGAAGTAGAACCTTTACTAGAATTCCCATCCCATTTCCGCTTGTTATCATTGGGAGCGTCAGTAGTAGTAGCACTAATACGCTTGGGCAGTTTGTTCTGCTCAACCGCTTGATCGGTGAGACGATGGGCCAACTTGATGATTTGCTGAATGGTACCCAGGTTAGCTGAAGTCACGTGACTCTGAATCTTTGGTACAAGACCCTTGTGGTACAGCTCAATACGTTTGATAGGAGGGTCCACCATAGTAGGACACAAGATGGCCAGCTCGTTTGACCTCTTCGTATATGCCTCAATCTCAGACCCCGTCATCTTCAGATTGAAAACTTCCACCTCTAGCTTGTGGATGTCGTCACGACTACAGTATTCTTCCTTGATCAATTCCTTGAAACCGTTCCATGGGGTGGCATTAGCAGCAACCAACCCCAGCAGCTGAACCTGAGCGTTCCACCACATGAGCGCTACCCCTTCAAGAGTACCAGTAGCATACTTCACCCTACGATCCTCAGGGCATTCACACATTTCGAAGACCGGCTCGAGCTTCTCGAACCAGTGGAGGAGTCCAACGGCCCCTTCAGTGCCACTGAAAGTACTAGGACGACAGTCCATAAAAGTCTTGAACGTGCACACAGGCGGCTGGGCATGCTGGCCTCCTGCTTGGGCGGCTGCAAGTGCCGCAGTAACTTGTTCGTTGATCAAAGCCGTCAGCTGGGCTTGTGTGAGGTTGATTCGTCCACTCATGATCTTCACCATACAGAGAACACAAGTGAGAAGTGCATCGTATCAATACGCAGGTGTGGAATGACAGAAGAGAGTGAACACACAAAGTTTTCAAGCAGTAGATACTATGTTATCTAAGCATACCATAAGCAATGTTCTATGTAACTAACAAGTAGGTAATATAAACATGAATCATATCACCTAAATTGTCGAGTCTTGCACGTGGAGCGAAGCGTCATTGTGGATCGTTGAGCACTCTTCAGGTTATAGTCTGGTTTTATCCAAAAGTTTTCCCCTTTTTAAAAACAAGTTCACTATAACCAATGGCTCTGATACCAATCTGTCACACCCCCAAAATCCATCATGCGGAGTATCACCGCTTGGAGGCGTGACATGACCAGGATCGAGCCACCAATCATATTGAACAACATAATTAAGTAAATAAAACCAACCACAATACAATTGGTGACCAAAAGAGAGTAACCGATTTTTAAGTTAACAGCGGAAGCATAAAACGTAAGTCCAAAACATAAGTTCCATAGTTCGTAAGTTTAAAGTCCAAAACGTAGGTTTAATAAGTTCAAAAGGACTTAAATATTAAGCGCGGAACATAACAGTCCGTATCCCACAACGACCTCCTCCTCGTGCAAGCTCCATAAGTATCCAGCGACCTGCAAGGCATGTAACAACAAATCAACAACAAAGTTGAGTGAATTCACAGTAGGTGTTCGTTATAAAGTAGTTTTTTTTTTTCAGGAACTATGAGTTTGTTTGCAATTGCAGGTTAAATCCACTTTCCTTATTTTCCCAAACCAAAAACGGTGGGGGCTACCCCATGTTGTAAACCACTAGACTAGATATATATATATATATATATATATATATATATATATATATATATGTGTGTGTGTGTGTGTGTGTGTGTACTTCCCAATCCGAGGACAGAGGTACATATTAAATATGTAGGTTTAGCGCTGGTGTCCTTCCCAATCCGAGGACCGTGGTACGTAGTGAGTACGTAGGTTTAGCGCTAGTGTCCTTCCCAATCCGATGATAGTGGTACGTAATGAATACGTAGGTTTAGTGCTGGCGTCCTTCCCAATCCGAGGACGGAGGTAAGTAGTCTAGTAGTGGTGAAAGTACAAGTTTCGTCTTAGCTATTTAATCCCATTTTCAACCACCGGGAATCCCATGCCTTAGTAAGGGTGTGAACTCACCTCGGTTGCTCGGTTTGACTCTTAAAAAATAGCTAACAGTCAAGGTCGGTCAATCACGTCCTAGTATAATTACCAGTTAGTCATTTAGTGGTTTTCAAATAGAGCACAAAGTTCCTACACGTATCTATCACATAACATGCATCACTTTAACGGTTTATGCCCATATAAGCTTCCCATCTATTCCCGTTCATGAGCAAACATACGACATTGCACATAACACTTTTATTGACATATAACATGTTAGATTATTCCCAGATAACCTACCCGACATTTAGACACGCAATTTACTACTTATGCCGTTTCAACTTTTATATTCAAAACTGGGCTGTTTTCGGGGATTTTAATAAAATAGTTAACTTGTTCCAAAAATTCCCAACTCTTTACAGAAGGTCTTAAACGATCCAAATATTATTTTGTAAAAATCTTGGGATCCAATTCATCACCAATATTTTATAAAAATTCATTTTCCGGACTGCAATCAGATTCATCACTTTCTGAATGCAGTCCACGGAATAATTCATTAAAATTTCATCGTAAGTCCGATTTACGAAATTCTAGTGGGAGAGTCACAAATACATCAGCGGTCATCTACTGTACAAATTTCATGAGCTGATTCAACATAGATTTCCAGTTATGACTAAAAACATTTCACCCATTTACTGCAGCAAAAACTCAGCTTTACCTGCTGTTACAAAACGGGTCCTTAAAAATAGTAAACGAAGTCCAAAAATTATGATTCCAGTGCCATTAGAACTGTATTTCATAATACATAAATCTAGACTTCAGAAAATACATTTTCTGCTTTATTAAGGTTCGGTTACAGCCAACTGAATGTTTTTCAGCTTTTAACATTCTAACTCGAGTTATATTGGTTCCGTTAACATGTTTAGCGATCAATAACAACATTTAACATTAACAAGTAATCAGCAAGTAATCAGCAACATATCAAAACAACTTCATACTATCATTATTACATCATATTTCATCTTTAATAAAGCTTTATGTTCATCTTCTTGGTTCTTGTTACTTTAGTGTTTAACATAAGCATTTTACTACAACTTTTAACCAAGATACAAGATGAACAAGGGTGTAACAAAGAACTTACTACTAGCACAAGGCTAGGGTAGAATCTATGGTGAAAAGATGATGAGAATGATGATGAACAAGCAAGAACAAAGTCCTTTTGAATGATTCTCAACTTGCAACCTCCATGAATCACCTTCAAAGCTTGGAAGAGACTTGAAAATGGAAGAGATGGATGTTGAAAATGGTGGTGATGGTGGCGGTTTGGGGTGACTGAAAATGAGAGAGAGAGTGAGGAATGAGAGAGGTGAATCTATGGAATGATATGTTGTAAGGGTGCCATACTTATAATGATAGTTCTAATATCTTGCCAAGTCTTGTAAGTAACCAATCTTATAAAATAATGGCATATAATCAAATCAAATATATGAAGTATGGAGGATGATTTGTGGGTCCACAAGGGGACCAATTTTCGGTTGGGGGCGGGGGGGGGGGGGGCTTGAATGAAACTTTTTGCAACTAGTAGGTAAGAACTAGTTAGAATCCAAGTATAATACTTCCTTATATTAGTATGTTGATATTTAGGGGGTGTTATGGTATACGGGGATCATGCCTAGCCAAAAGTAATTAAACAATGTGTTTGACAAGTATTTGGTGTCCCGGGTAATGTCCGGTTGTTCGGTCGGATACTGTTCCGTTAAATTGTTTAATTGTTCCGTAAGGTGTCTTATATATATATTTTTGTAACACAATTAATTCCTAACACTTAGGAAAATATTCAGGATCTTTTAGTAAATTTTCTGCACATGACTAGTAGGTTAACAAGCACATGTAAGCATGACACAGAAATCAGTAAACAGTTAAGTAATTCAACACAATCACCAAGCACTTTAATTATCATTAAATAATCGTACGGATACATGAAATTACGAGGGTTGTCACAAAAGAGAATGTTAAGGAATGAATTATAAGTAAAATGACCGCATGGTGTAAACCGGAGCGAGTCATATAGACGAGATGGTAATAAACGTCATCTCGCCAATACAACCGGTCACCTTGACCAAACGGGTCAAAAGGGTGAAGATACCACCTTTTCACAATATTGACTAATGACTATCGTCGAGTTATATGATTTCAGGAGTAAATATCGAATGGATATTAGCATCGCTATGACTTAGCGGATATTAAAGCAAGATATTAAAATGGGTCAATATATTGATCCGAGCCAGGTACGTGTAATAGAATAAACACTCAATTAGAACGTATGGTTTAATGGGTGTTAAATGAAGTCTAAGATAGACAATGGATTATTTTAATGAGTAAACCGAATGTTTTAAATGGTGGTCGTTGTGTTTTGGAAAGCACAATGATTTTTCAAACAAGATCATAACTAAAACGAAGGAATATGGGTCAAACATGCTTTCAAAATACTTCTTCGTAAATGAAAGGCAAAAAGGGACCAAAACGCCCTTGTAAGCTAAATTGAACTAACGACCTTTAAAGGTGGTTTGGAAACGAGTTTTATGATTAAATAAATACTTAGAATAAGTATAAGAAGTGAAAGATGTAAATCTTTGGTCAACTAGCTCTATATGAGTCTTTTGCCAAAAAATAACAATCCGAGGAGTAAAACTCGGATTATATAGATCACCAAATTGAATCCACCACGAATATAGTTGTGGTGGAAGATCACTTGATAAGAAATGTGGAAATATGAAGCTAGAAATTATTGCAAGCGATTTGTGCTTAAAATATGCTTAAATACCCTTAACGGGTCAAAATAAGCATATGAGCGAAAACGGATCTAAAATACGTAAGAAACCTGTGATTGAAACCTAATATGTTAGACAATATTGAAATTAAGGGATCCGCGAGAAATAAGGGTCAACCAAACTTGTTTGTTTGATAAATACACAAACGGGTCAAAAAGTTAGTAATTATATTTTAAGCCGAAAGCTTAAAAGTCTAAAATATTTTTAATCCGGATGTCGGATTTTAACTCCATGTGACGGAGAATCAAATTATGAGTACATAGGAAAAAGAATCGTGTAAAACGGATCGATAACGAATGAGTTATGGTCGTTTCCATAAAAACTAGTATTGCTGGAAAATGCAGGTCCCAGATATAGACCTGCTGGAAAACGGTCTCCCCTGCGCCACGCGTGGGAGCATTGTGGTGCCGGCGCGTGGCGCGACGGCGCCCTGTTTCGGAGAAAAAAATGTATTTTAATCAGTTTAGCTTCCCGGACTCGTTTAAACACATTTTAAACTACGTATGACTAATTCAATTCATGTTTTATGAATTGTAGGTATAAATTACAGTACCGGAGGACGATCAAGCTCAACGAAGAAGCGAACATGATCAAGATACAGGCTTCCGCACATAGTTTCGTCGTCGTTGTAAACGACGAATTCATACATATTATGTTGTATTGTTTTTATTGAGAAAAGTTTTAAATAAACCCGTATTTTGATATGTATGTGTATTCGTAAATATACATTTAATTGTCGAGATTTGTACAAAAAACGTTATATAATAGCTAGGGTGTTACAAGTTGGTAATCAGAGCTCATGGTTAAAGAGTAACGTGTGTTCAGTTCGAGGCTTGATCGCAAATCCGGTAAGTACATGTATGTTAATGGTTTAGTATGATTAAAGTGTTGTGAACAACACATAGGGTTATCGTGTAATACACGTTACTCCAATGAAAATGATTGGTATAGTTAACGAAATCACATGCATTGACACGTATGGTAAAAAAAGCCTTGTATTACAATACGGGCGTTTTTTAATGTAGAAATTACTAACTTTTGTAAATGTTTAATTGAAGGATACTCGCATCTGAAGATGGCGAGAGTGTAACAAGTGACAAATGATGTATGTAAAATGCAACATATAAATTACATCAAATGAGGCATAAAACTAACCCTTTTAAGTACTAATATTGGAAAAAGAGTGTTTTTGTCTTCCTTTTGTATTTTCAGGATTAAATGAGCTCAAAAACGCAAAAGAAGCAAAAAGACAGCTAAATCCAACATAAATACAAGAAAAGGAATATTAGTGGACTGCCCGACCCCTCAACGGCACCTTCCAACGCAAAATAGAGAAATCAGAAGACTGAACACGCCCCGTGCTCAGCCAGCACGGGGCCGTGCCCAAGAAGCAGCAGAAAAGACAAACCTATAGAAGCTTCTATTGCCCACCACGGGCCGTGCTCAGCGGACACGGGGGGCGTGTCGAAAGTACAGCAGGCGCATTTATTGTAATTGCGAATTACAATTAATGAGGAGAGAGATTGTCAGACAGACACGGGGCCGTGCCCAGCGGACACGGGGCCGTGTCCAGCTCTCTGTTCAGCCTATAAATAGGAGGGCTTGGATTCATTTCATCTCATCCCTTGGCACACCACCTCTCTCACACTTCATCCACCACCCACCACCATCACAACACCATCATCCACCACCATCATCCATTGTCCATCGTAGAGTGTGTGAGTCGTCTCGGGATCCAAGATTGATCGTAAGAGTTCTTGACAATCAAGGCCATGTTTGCCTAAGTCTCTTACATCACTTGGTGAAGACAAAGTGTCTAGTATAATACTTTTTATTTCTAATCTTTTGCACTTTTTATTTGGTTTTGTATTAATGACTTTAATAACTAGTTACTTATGTTGAAGGTGATCTTTCCTTATCGTTTATCCGTGGTGTCTTGGCATTATTTTACTGTCTATATAAAATAAAGGATTTTCACCATTCATATCTCCACGGTCTATATGGAGATATGTTGGCTACCTGGTCGGGGGTTAAGGGAACGGTTTGGTAAAGGTCTTGCCATTGTTCAGCGTTTAGAGGTCCTGCAATGGACCTGGGTCAAATTTAGTAGGACCTCCTTCAATACTTCACGGTATTGGATGGCGGGGGTCCAAACTCTTTGATCCCCTCATAAGTTAACTACTATTAATACTATAACCCGGCTATTTAGGACTGTATCCCTGCTGACTCAGACTACTTAGCCGAGGGTAACGTCACCGCCAAAAGCGGGGCCTACCACAATACTGCATTAATAACTTAATTCATTATCTTCCAATAATCCACCCTTTTAGGATTGTATCCCTGCTGACTCAAACTACTGGGGTGAGGGTAACGTCACCTTCAAAAGAGGGGCCTACTACAATAACTAAGATAATCTCTTAATTATGTGCAAAAGTGCGGAAATAATCAAAGGTTATACTAGATACGAGTCGGAACCAAGTGATTCATCTTGTCTATCTGTTTTTTCTTTTATTTTTATTTTCAGCATTTTAGTTAGTTTTTAATTTTCTTAGTTTAAAACATTTTTCTAAACTTTTATTTTGGTTAGACGTTGAGGATAAACCGGTACTAAAAGCTCTTGTGTCCTTGGACGACCTCGGTATCTTACCAACGCTATACTACACTCAACGATGGGTGCACTTGCCCATATGTGTGTTTAGTGTTAGTGAAATATCGTGTTTTATAAATTTAAAACTTGGCTAAAATAAGTGTTAAAAAGGGCTTAAAATATACACCTAAAATAAGTAACACTTTACCGCACATCAAGTTTTTGGCGCCGTTTCCGGGGACACAAGAATTTTAAGAAAGTTAGGAATCAACGGCCTAATCATTTTTTATTTTTCTTTTTAATTTTTTTTAGGATTTTTCTTAGTTTTTCAGCTTCTGCAGAGCTCAGCACGGGCCGTGCCCGCTGAACACGCCCCCGTGCTCAATCATTGGAACTGGCAATCATGTTTTACGTCAGACAGTAAGCTGAACACGGGGCCGTGCACACTCAACACGCCCCCGTGCCCAAGTTTCAGTTACTGAAAACAAAACTGTTAGATCCCGGCGGTTGGTAATTTCTGACATAAATATGAGTGATAGTAATTGTTTTTACTTTCGGCACTCTTATGGTACGTGGTGTCAATTATGTGGTGGCAAACATGAAGAAGTAAAATGCTACTTTCTAAATTATAGACCCCACTACATGGACCCACCGACTTCTTACAACCTTAAGAGGGGCGAAAGTAAAAATAAACACTATTTCTCTCTCGAATGCGCCCAACCAGATATTTTAGGAGAAATGCTCCTTGATGAGTTATTTCAACTAGAAAAGCTAGTTCAGAATTGGTTAGAAGAGCTTAGGAAGGATTTTATTGATCCACCCCAAGACGATAACCATGAAGAATTGTTGGAACCGCATTCCGACAACCTCGTTGCTCCCGAAAATACCTTCGTACCTAGCAAAGACTTGGACGATAGTCGTCCCTGTGTCGATTGTGCCATGAAGGACTCTCCATCGACTTCGTTCGGTGCATACATAGACCTGAGCGATTCGGCATACACCTTCTTTAACAAGAGCCCGGAAAAGGGTTGGACTTGTCCACCTAGAATGAAAATAGGAATTACCCTCACCGACAACCTCTTGCGTTCTCGCCTTAGTCTAGGACAATTAAGGTATCTTAGGCACTTTGGGGTTGTTCCAACCAGTCAGGAGCCACCCGATACTAACAAGTTCCTTAAAAAACTAGACAAATTCATAAAACAGTCCCTCGACACGGGGTCGTGTCTAGCCAACACGCCCCCGTGTCCATCAAAAGATTCCATTCTGATCAGTACGTCAGAATGCGGACAAACTGTGTCAGAATTCCACCCGAACACGGGGCCGTGTCCACTAGACACGGGGCCGTGTCCAGGATGCTGTCATTTTCTATGAATGCAGCCAAGAATCCTGCACATTTGGACCATCTTGGGGCAGAGATTTGCAGGAATCTTCTCTCAAACTATCCTAGGTAAGTCTAAAAGAAGGTTCCAACAACCCATCTTGTCCTTTCCTCTTTTAGCCATTTCCTTCTTCTTCATCTTTCTCCAAGAACTACCATTGAAAGTTTGAAATTTTTCCAACTTTGTGGTAGGGAATTATAAGTTTTGTTCAAGGAATCTTGGTAAAAACATGTTGTAACCTTGTTTTAAGTTATTGGCAACTAAAAAGACCCCACAAGCTTAGAAAATAACTTAGAAATCCAAGTTTCCTTATTCCGAAATTCTGCAGAAAGATGAACACGGGGCCGTGCTCATTGAGCACGGGGCCGTGTCCGATAACTGTTTCATTAAATAAACTCTTTCAGTTTATTTTTCGTAGAATGTCGAGTGAAAACAGCGAAACATCTTCTGTGCATTCGTCAAACAGCCGAAGAGGAAGAAGACCCTCTATTGAAGCTACACTTGTGCACTATGTGGTAGCATTAAGGGAGGCTCTCGATGAAATGACTTCAGTAGAGGAGGTCCTAATTAACCGTATTAACGATCTTACGATGGGACTTGAAAGCAGCTTCCAAGAAATTAACCTCTTGCACCAGAGGTTAAATATTCTTGTAGCACCTCCGATGGAACCAGTCCTTCCACAGCAGGATTGGAACCTAGCACTCGGAATCAACAACCCTACCGGGTGGGAAGACTTGCCAGCAGAACCTCTTGTGGAACACCTACAAGAGATCCCAGTGGAAGTTGAAACTCCTCAAACTAATGCCAATGAACCTTCCTTTCTCCTTCCAAGGGAGGTGGAAGAATGGCTCGCCGACATTTGAGGAGAACCACACGCGGAAGATGGAGTTCAAAAAGGCCTTGGTTAACCAAGATTAATTGCTTCTTGGAAATTTTGCTAATTAAAATAAAGTAAAGGCTAGGACTCCATGGGTTATTATTTCCTTATTCTATCTAGTTTAATTTAGGACTATGTAAGTTCTCTCTATGATGAAATGAAATGATGGTTTTAAGGTTTGGATGGTTTGTAATGAATAAAACACACTCATGGTGGTAAAGGATGAAAAGGGGAACGAGAGAAATGAACCTATGCACAAGAACAAGACAACCCGACAATTCTCTCCATTTCAGAAGGTTCAACACGGGCCGTGCCCAACCAACACGGCCCCGTGCTGAGCACCCTGCAGAAAACGCCCAGTTCAGGTAACTGGACACGGGCCGTGTTCACCCAACACGCCCCCTGTCCAGGCTTCTGTTTCTCTTGTTTTAATTCTGTTACTGGCACTTGAACACGGGGCCGTGCCCAGACAACACGGGGCCGTGTTCAGTGCCTAGTAACACAAATTTTTGCTTTTTAAACACTATTTTACACATCTAATCAACCTAAAAATTTATTTTTGGGACACATTGAGGACAATGTGTAATTTAAGTGTGGGGGGGATGCTAAAACCTTGAACTTTGCAAGTCCTAAATACAAGCCTTACACAAAACTCTATTGGAACCGCTAATCACCCCAATTTTTTTTCAAAAATTTCATTTTTTTTACTTGTCTAGGTTTAACTCGGGAAATTCAAGTTCTCAAAAAGGTTATATTTTCACAAATTTACAAGCGATAGCGTAGTGATAAAAAGAACCAACATAAGAAAATTATGAAAAGGCATGACAAACTTATTTAAAATTTGATTATATATACTTGATCACATAAAAACCCATTCCCACAAAAGTGAGTTTTGAGCCTTTATTGAGCACACAATTACATATCATTAGACTAAATGCTCATTTTTCGTTTCTTGTGTGAATAGCCGCTTGGTTCTTACGACTCTAGAACTTGCCATGACGATACATTCCTGGTCCTTATCAACTTAAACCCGAGTAAGTAAATGATGGAGGCATTAGGACTAACCCTTTTCATTTCTACACCATTATTTTTCTTTTTCTTTTACCACCCCCCTAGTTAACCCCTTTGAGCCTAAACCTTTTCATTTCATCACCCAAAAAAAAAAAAAACCCTTTTACCCACCAAAAACCTTTTTCATTTTTTTTTCCCCTTTGTTTTAGTAACAAGTTTGGTTTTTCGTATGAAAAAAAAATTTGAAGATGAAGCAAAAAGAAAATAAACAAACAAGTTCATCAAAAATAACTTTGTTTGAATAAATGCTTCATCAAAATAAAAATAGAAAGTCTTACGAAAACCGACACTTGTTACGCTTTTCGCCCTTTTCTACTAACCACTAACCACTATCCCAACCACCTACCTTTAACCCAAGCCTAACCCTTAACCCACAAAGTCCTCTTGATATTTACAAAGGTATAAAAGTTAAAAAGGAGGAGGATTGATTGCTTGGCAAGCCTATGGTAGGAATAAGTTCCATGCCGCTCTCGAGTGATTCACTAAAAATACACCTTCGGCCGAGTGTGAGTGACTTCTCCCGTGAGGTATGTGAACTTGTATATAAATGGAATTTTAAAAAGGCATGTTATGCCCAAATAAGTAATTTCTCCTATGAAAAGTTCTAAATAAATCATTACGAATAGAATTGTAAATAAATAAAAATACAACCCAAAAAGATCTTGGATATCCCGACACTCTACGACAAGCCCAAAACCTTCTCTTCTACCTATTCCATTTGGGAGTGTAAGCCACATATTAAAGAGTTTTGCTTGAGGACAAGCAAAAGTTCAAGTGTGGGGGTATTTGATGTATGTAAAATGCAACATATAAATTACATCAAATGAGGCATAAAACTAACCCTTTTAAGTACTAATATTGGAAAAAGAGTGTTTTTGTCTTCCTTTTGTATTTTCAGGATTAAATGAGCTCAAAAACGCAAAAGAAGCAAAAAGACAGCTAAATCCAACATAAATACAAGAAAAGGAATATTAGTGGACTGCCCGACCCCTCAACGGCACCTTCCAACGCAAAATAGAGAAATCAGAAGACTGAACACGCCCCGTGCTCAGCCAGCACGGGGCCGTGCCCAAGAAGCAGCAGAAAAGACAAACCTATAGAAGCTTCTATTGCCCACCACGGGCCGTGCTCAGCGGACACGGGGGCGTGTCGAAAGTACAGCAGGCGCATTTATTGTAATTGCGAATTACAATTAATGAGGAGAGAGATTGTCAGACAGACACGGGGCCGTGCCCAGCGGACACGGGGCCGTGTCCAGCTCACTGTTCAGCCTATAAATAGGAGGGCTTGGATTCATTTCATCTCATCCCTTGGCACACCACCTCTCTCACACTTCATCCACCACCCACCACCATCACAACACCATCATCCACCACCATCATCCATTGTCCATCGTAGAGTGTGTGAGTCGTCTCGGGATCCAAGATTGATCGTAAGAGTTCTTGACAATCAAGGCCATGTTTGCCTAAGTCTCTTACATCACTTGGTGAAGACAAAGTGTCTAGTATAATACTTTTTATTTCTAATCTTTTGCACTTTTTATTTGGTTTGTATTAATGACTTTAATAACTAGTTACTTATGTTGAAGGTGATCTTTCCTTATCGTTTGTCCGTGGTGTCTTGGCATTATTTTACTGTCTATATAAAATAAAGGATTTTCACCATTCATATCTCCATGGTCTATATGGAGATATGTTAGCTACCTGGTCGGGGGTTAAGGGAACGGTTTGGTAAAGGTCTTGCCATTGTTCAGCGTTTAGAGGTCCTGCAATGGACCTGGGTCAAATTTAGTAGGACCTCCTTCAATACTTTACAGTATTGGATGGCGGGGGTCCAAACTCTTTGATCCCCTCATAAGTTAACTACTATTAATACTATAACCCGGCTATTTAGGACTGCATCCCTGCTGACTCAGACTACTTAGCCGAGGGTAACGTCACCGCCAAAAGCGGGGCCTACCACAATACTGCATTAATAACTTAATTCATTATCTTCCAATAATCCACCCTTTTAGGATTGTATCCCTGCTGACTCAAACTACTGGGGTGAGGGTAACGTCACCTTCAAAATAGGGGCCTACTACAATAACTAAGATAATCTCTTAATTATGTGCAAAAGTGCGGAAATAATCAAAGGTTATACTAGATACGAGTCGGAACCAAGTGATTCATCTTGTCTATCTGTTTTTTCTTTTATTTTTATTTTCAGCATTTTAGTTAGTTTTTAATTTTCTTAGTTTAAAACATTTTTCTAAACTTTTATTTTGGTTAGACGTTGAGGATAAACCGGTACTAAAAGCTCTTGTGTCCTTGGACGACCTCGGTATCTTACCAACGCTATACTACACTCAACGATGGGTGCACTTGCCCATATGTGTGTTTAGTGTTAGTGAAATATCGTGTTTTATAAATTTAAAACTTGGCTAAAATAAGGGTTAAAAAGGGCTTAAAATATACACCTAAAATAAGTAACACTTTACCGCACATCAACAGACATGGCAGAGGAACGGTCCGAAGTACGACAAGTAGAGTATGCTCATCAAGGACCTAAATCACGTGATGATCGCGAACAAGGTTAATGACATGGAAAGCCCGTTAGACCTAAATCGTTATATAATAGCTAGGGTGAACATTTAGCAACCTATGTTGCTAAATGTCTAACCTGTTCACATGTCAAAGCTGAACATCAGAAACCCTTGGGTTTATTGCAGCAACTAGTAATGCCTATTTGGAAATGGGAATTGATGACAATGGACTTTGTAACTAAATTACCCAAGACACGAAAATGTAATGATGCAATCAGCGTGATTGTAGACAGACTAACCAAATCTGCTCATTTCTTACCAATGAAAGAAACTTTCAGTATGGAACAATTAGCCAAGTTATATGTAAATGAAATAGTTTCATTACATGGAATTCCTTTATCTATTGTTTCTGATAGAGATAGCCGTTTTACTTCTTATTTTTGGACTAGTTTCCAGAAAGCAATGGGAACCAAGTTAAAATTAAGCACAGCTTATCATCCTTAAACGGACGGATAAAGTGAAAGGACAATTCAGACAATGGAGGATATGCTTAGAGCTTGTGTAATTGATTTTGGAGGAAATTGGGACGATCATTTACCATTAATAGAATTTTCCTACAATAACAGCTATCATACCAGTATCAATGCTGCACCATTTGAACACTTTATGGACGAAAGTGCAGAACTCCAGTCTGTTGGGCAGAAATTGGAGAAAAACAACTGTCTGGACCAGAGATAGTACAAGAAACAACGGACAAGATTATTCAAGTCAAGGAAAGACTAAAACAGCACGAGATCGTCAAAAGAGTTATGCTAATAACAGACGAAACCGTTGGAATGTCAAGTAGGAGATAAGGTGTTATTAAAAGTTTCTCCATGGAAATGAGTGGTCAGATTCGTTAAAAGAGGAAAGCTTAGCCCAGGTATGTTGGACCTTTTGAGATTACTAAAAGATTAGGACCAGTAGCTTATCAGCTAAAACTGCCAGAGGAAATGACAGGAATACATGATGTATTTCTTGTATGTAATCTCAAGAAGTGCTTAGCAAATGAATCATTAATGGTACCTCTTAAGGACATAGAGGTAAATGAGAAACTTAAGTTTGTAGAGAAACCACTGCCGATAGAAGATAGAAAGCTTAAGAATCTCAAATGCAAGAGATTAGTTCTGGTCAAAGTGAAATGGGATTCCAAGAGAGGACCAGAATACACTTGGGAGCTCGAATCAGAGATGCGAAAGAAATATCCACACCTGTTCTAGTAGACCTCGAGGACGATATCTAAAACAAGGTGGAGAGGATATAACCGCCCTCCTAAAACCCTTAACATGCCCTACACATCCTAAAATATACCCCATATACGAAAAACGGGCCTGAAATACCTTTATATTATTAAAAATCAAATAAAACAAATATCCGAGGCTCTCGCGGGGCGCGGCCAGGTCAAGCAAGCCTGTCGTGGGCCGAGACTCAGTGACACCAGGGCGCACCCGGTTCCGCCACATGTCCCAACGCGTGTGAAGGCTAGATCGTTGACTCAAGTAAGCTAGGACCTACCCAAGGTCTCTCGCGGGCCGCGTAAGTTTGAGAGCAGGTGCTCGCGGGCTGCGAGCCGCCATGATTCCAGCCTATATAAGGAGTGTTCGAGCTCAGTTGAAATCATTCAAAAAATTTTCTCTCTCAATCTATAATAGCAAAACTCTCGGGGTATTATACCCCTAAAAAGCGAAGCTCTGCCTCGTTGTAAGTATTATAACCCCTGGTTACGTATTAGTTACTCTACCCGATTGATCTAGGGTTTCGTAACCCATGTCAAGGCTCTGCCTGACTCAGTCATTGGAGTTCTGTCTCAGGGGTATGGCCAATGTAAATTGGGTTATCCTACTAACATGTGTGCCTTGTTTAATTTTAATAGATTATAACAAGGAAGTCACCAGAAAGCAGTAGTATTGTCTAAAACAGCAAAGTGAGTATATCTAATTTTGTAAACCTTTTTATACAAACCTCAATTGTTTTAAATTATGATAACAGTGATTAAGTCTATGTATTCTACAATTACTGTCGGTATGTTGGGGTTTTGTATACATTACTTGTTGCTATACTGTGAATAGTAACATGACCACAAGTTAGGATTGACAGTACCGTGAGTGGTAATTGGGTAGATATAAACATTGTAATCGCCCTCAATACTGTAAAATGATAAAAGCTTGTTTTGATTAAATTGGATGCACTCGCCAGTATTTCTTGCTGATAAAATGTTTTTAAAATGCGTTTCAGGTAACAAAATGTGAAAGCCAAATAGAAGCCAGCTGGAGAGCACTGAAGGCTTGGAAAAGTGGCTATAAAAGTTACCTAAATAAGAAAGAAGTTTTATTTCAATAAATTAGGGTTTATCCCTATAAACATATTATAATGAAAAGTTGGGTTTTTCCCATGTATTTATTATTTATAAAAGCGAGGTGCTTTACTCTGATAAACTATTTCCTAACTACGGTCCTGATGTAAATTTCCGCTGCCAAATTAATAAACACTGATACCACCAGCTCTGTGTATTGCTTGCGGCCGCCAGCCCTTCGGGGCAAGGGGTCGGGGGTTGCAACAAATAATACTAGCAAGGATGGGCTAGAACACAGTTACGGCAAATGGGTAGTTGCACAATAATAAGCTTTTACTTAAATCGGTCATTCGCCTAAAGAGTTTGCTAAAACATGCATGTGAATCAAAGGAACTTAAATGTTGAAACGTGGCTAGGCATATGGGTAGAAAATGGAAATATATATGTATAGTAGCTAATTATTTAACCCGGCCATTTATTTCTATCTAAACATAACATAAACAACTATATACAATATATCTCGTTCATTTTTTCTTTTTCATTGCTTTTTCTCCTTTTTTTTTTCTTTTCATATTTTTTTAACATTTCAAATAAACATAACAACACAAGCATACTAATACAAGATGCTAACACTAATAGACCGGTGTTAGACCCACTTCATTACATTTGTGAGTAAAAGTAATATCATACTATTTTTAACAAAAATTAGGCATAACCCGTTCGTAACATAAACAATTCCCTGCTTGTAACAATAAAACGCTCCAACTTAAAAGACCTTTTTAAAACCAAAAGCGGACAAGTTTAAGTTGTCTAAATACAAAAGCTACTAACTAACTAAGTTTTTGCCCAAAACACAAAGGCGACAAAAAGTTTACATATGTTGGAAATACATATGACCAAAACTAAGACCATACTAAATAGACATCTTCGGAAGCGCAAAGTGGGCGTGAATTATGTGTGTTCGTTCCAAGTCGCCAAGCCACTATGTTGAGGATTTACTACATCATAACAAACTTATAAAGTTAATTTCGTTAAGCATATTACTATTTAAATTAACGAGTCAATGTAATTCATTCCATTCCTTCATATATCATTTACTTTTACTCGGCCCGTTGAAACGGGTCAAACATACTATCTTAACTCGAGATATAACGTTCCATCCATTAATCGTTAATTACATTCAAACGTAAACATCCATTCAATCTGTTTACAACGAATCGAATACATTCCTTTCATCATCATATTTACATTCACTTCAACCTATTTATGACGGGTTGAACCATACCATTCCTCTATGCATAACTTTCCATTCTTTTGGATCGTTCAAGACGGACCAACCATGATACATATCCTTTCATAACATTCATTACATATGACTCGTATGTAACAGGTTAGACAATCAACTTCATAACTACCTTAAACTACCATATCTAAGGTTTTTGTGCAAGAGCAATTAATAACGTAATGTAAATGTATGCGTAAAACAACATACCTCGATCTTGTGCGTCTTCCGTTTTCCTAGTACCTGAACCTTCTTCCTTCACGCCTACATTAACATGTTCATTTAATCTTTTAGTTCATCCGAATATCATTTCATCATTTACATAGTTTAGCATATGGCAACATTATCATAATTTTCCAGATTTTCACGTATATGTTCTCTTAAGCATTTCATCGAACACTTGCCGGGTTTCGCATTAATAGGACACTAAACACAATATTCTAAGACATGATTTAACTAGTTCTTCTAGCAATTCATCAATAATCAAACAAGCCATATGGTCCTTTTACTCTACATCGATTCATTTAGTGTTCATACATCACAAACAAGATCAATCATCAATATTTTACATACATATTTCTACTTGAACATCCTACTCATGCTAACTTTTCATCAAATGATTTTTTGCTAAAAATCAATCAAAATGCTAAAACCAAACATTATTCCTGTCCTATTTTGTAATCATAACTTCCAATCACACAAATCATATCATCAACTCATGATTGGGTTGAAACCCATTTCCTACAATTCATCAAATCATGAAATTGGACTTACCACTTCAATGAACAAGGTTAGAAGTTTGAAAATTGAGGTTCATGCATTCGATTTTCCTTGAAATTCCTACTGAAATTGATGGAATTGGTGAAACTAGGGTTTCACCTTGTCCTTGCCTTTGTTCGTTCGACCAGACACCCACACACAGTGTGTGTGTTTTAATTTTTTCATTCTTTTATTATTTTAAGTTTTGACATTTAACATCTTTGTCCCTTCAAGTTTGTTCGCTTGGTTAATTAAAACACTACCCATTTTATTACTAGTAGTTGTAACATTTTCCATTAACTAAGTTAAATTTTTAATTAATTTAACTTATGTCTAATAAACATTTTTGGGGTGTTACAAGTCTACCCCCCTTAAAAGAGGTTTCATCTTCGAAACCTGGACACATAACAAATTAAGTATTTACATACTGAAGAGAAAAGGGTAGTGCTTCCGCATTTCATCTTCCGCATCCCATGTAAGTTCCGATCCTTTTCGATGTTGGGATTGCACTAAGACTTGTCTAATGGATTTGTTGTGAAGGTTCTTTACTTTAGAGTCTTTAATGGCTATCGGTCTTTCGACATAATTTAACCCTTCATCTAGTTCAATGTCGTCAAGAGGTACAAACGCCATTTCATCCGCAAGGCACTTTCTCAATTGCGATACATGGAATGTATTGTGAATCTCGTCTAATGTAGACAACAATTCTAAATGATATGCAACCTTCCCGACTCGAGCTACAATTTTAAATGGTCCGATATAGCGAGGTCCCAATTTACCCCGTTTACAAAAACGGATTACTCCCTTCCATGGGGATACTTTCAATAAAACATAATCCCCGACTTGAAACTCAATAGGACGTCTTCTCTTGTCCGCATAAGCCTTTTGCCGATCTTGATCCGCTTTCAGTAGAGCTCTAATAAGATCGAACTTTTCGTTGGTCATTGAAATCAAATCATTAGGTGCAAGCTCCCTTTGCCCTACTTCGCCCCAACATACGAGAGTCCTGCATTTCCTCCCGTACAGTAATTCGTAAGGAGCCATTTGGATACCACTATGGTAACTATTATTATAAGAAAATTCCACTAGTGGTAAGTGGTCATCCCAATTTCCCCCAAAATCTAGGGCACATGCTCTCAACATATCAACAAGTGTTTGGATGGTTCTTTCTGACTGTCCGTCAGTCTGAGGGTGATAGGCGGTGCTTATATGTAGCTTCGTGCACATATTTTCATGAAACGCTTGCCAATAACGAGAGGTGAATCTCGTGTCCCGATCTGAGATGATTGACACGGGCACCCCGGGTCGAGAAATTATCTCGTTCATATACACTTCCGCAATTCTTTCCGAAGAGTAAGCCACTCGAATAGGTAAAAAGTGGGCACTTTTTCTAAGTCAGTCTATGATTACCCATATTGCATCGTGCCCCTTTTTCGTTCTAGGAAGCTTGGTTACCAGATCCATAGTTATCTCCTCCCATTTCCATACCAGAATTTCCAAAGATTGTAATTCTCCGTACGGTTTTTGATGTTCTGCCTTCACTTGGGAGCATGTCAAACATTTTGCGATATACTTAACAATATCGCGTTTCATTCCCGGCCACTAGTAATTTGTCTTCAGGTCCCGGTACATTTTTGTCGCTCCAGGATGAATTGAATACCGTGACTTATGAGCTTCTTCGAATAGTGCGGTTTTGACTTCACAAAACCGTGGTATCCAGATTCGACCAAATCTGGTTTTGAGCCCGATCGAGTTTTCTTCCAACTTTTTAGCTACTCCCTTTGTTCTTTCTTCCTTTGGATCCCCTGCCTCTAATGACTTTGTTTGAGAATCTCGTATCATTTCAAGGAGGCGAGGTGTAACTATCATCTTCATGGACTTTACTTGAATCGGAGATGGATACTCTTTTCGACTTAACGCATCCGCTACGACATTTGCCTTTCCCGAGTGATAGAGGATATCGCAGTCGTAGTCTTTAATAAGTTCCAGCCATCTCCGCTGCCTCATATTTAAATCTTTCTGTTTCGAATAAATATTTGAGGCTTTTATGATCCGAGTAGATTGTACATTTCGAACCATACAAATAATGCCTCCAAATTTTTAAGGTGAACACTACCGCTGCCAATTCTAAATCGTGGGTTGGGTAGTTTCCTTCATGTGGTTTTAGTTGTCTTGAAGCATACGCAATAACTTTTCCTCTTTGCATTAAAACACACCCTAAACCCTGATGTGAGGTATCTGAATAGACAACCAAATCTTCCGTTCCAACTGGTAATGTCAACACCGGGGAACTTGATGTATTGTAAAATACATCATTATTCGCGTCTAGGTTTGTTCGATTTTAGTTAGATTTAGTGTCGTTTTAGTTTAGATTGTATTTGCTTTTGATTTATTTGTATTTTCAGGTATTTGAAGCTGAAAAGAAGCAGAAATGAGTAAAATATGACAAAGGAAAGTGTCGGGTCAAGAACCGGAAGTTTGTGAGCGAAAATAAGTTGAAAAATCAGTTCTGGAGTGCCAAAGCGGGCCGCGATAAGTTACAACACATTCTGAGGCGGGCCGCTTGAGATTAAAACATGTTTTCGGATGATTACAAGGCGCGCGGCCCGCGTAGATGTTCACTTAAGTTGATGCGGGCCGCGAGGGGGCTTATTACGCGAAACAGTTGTGCACAGCGACGGGATTAGGGTTTTCGATGTTATAAATTGATCATAATCGCAAATCAGCGTAGATATACGATTTTGGATGACATATTACGAATTAGAGAGTTCTTGGGAGGCGGATTAGAGGCTGTTGAAGGCTTGGAACTGCTGGGAATCATCGGGTGACACTTTGGAGCGTTCGGGAGTAGAGATTACGGGTTTAATCATCTTTGTTCTCTCGTTTTCGTTTGTTTTACTTTGTTTGATGATGAATTCTGTTTGGACAATGTTTAATGCTATGTTTTTAGACATGTTTCTTGGATAAATTTCATAAACTACCTAGGTTAATGACAATAGCTTAATAAAGTTTGGATCTTTATTTGATTTTTAGCGTGGTTGTGGATATTCTTGTATTGTAAAAGCTTTGGGAATCTACCTTGGTGCATATGTGTGTTTGACAATTGTTTTATTATTGTTTATTGCTTCATATAACTCTCGGTGACGGTCTTTATCACATAATAGGGTTGTATTAGGGTTTCTTGATTTAGGTGACGGTCTTTATCACATAATAAATCATTAATCCTTTAGGGTGAAAATTGCTTAAGTAACCTTAGAAGTAATACTCGGTAATATTATAAAATCAAATGTGCTGCTAAACTCGTCGCGGAAAGGCTCGAGGTTATTGATAGGTCTAGGTTTGGTTATAAGTCCTTAACATCCCATAGCTTATTAAACCAAGATTAGAAACCATTGTCGCTTTAGACGTTCGCGCGGCAAACTAGAGGACGGAAAAGAAATCTAGAAAGCCGGTAAGCGTAACAGCCTAGGTAGTGCCACAAGAATCGCCTTGAGAGTGTTTGAGGGGCTTAGTGGTGTCTTAATAGGTTTAGCATCTTAAGATCCCGGTTCCACACCACAAAATCATCGAATAGAGATCCATTCTGAGTTAGCTTGCGTCTAGCCTAGGTAGTCTTCATTCCCCACTGGTCAGAGTCTTCGTCCAAGTTCGTGTTAGTCTTTTAGCTAATCTAGTTTAGTCGTTATTTGCATTCTTAGGATTTTTAGAACCCCCCCCCCAATCAACAAACATTTAGTTAAGTCGTGTCAGTTTGAGTCTAGATAGAGTCATTAGCGTAATCAGTAGAGTCTCTTGGGTTCGACACTCGGACTTCCTTAGGCTATACTTCATCGATCGGTACACTTGCCGGTTGTGTGAGTTAGGGTTTAGAGAGTCTTAGTTTTATAAATTTAAATCTTAGAGAGTCTAGAATTAGGGTAAATTTAGTTAGTTTAGTTAACCCTTTTTTCAGCACATCAAGTTTTTGGCGCCGTTGCCGGGGATTCTTGGCGATTGCGTTGATTGCTTTGTTTGGACTTGTTTGACATATTACGTGCTATTTGTGTTCGTTGAGTCGTAGGAGTCTAAAAATCATAAAAAAATCAAAAAAATATTTGCTTTAGTGTCTTTTCTAGGTTAGTGAGTCGTTGTTAGAGTCTTTTCGTTGTTCGTAGTTGGTGGATGCCCCATACGCGCTCGCAGGGATCGCCGCCACCTTTGTTTACAGTCAAGTCTTCTGAGTCGTCTTCTTCGTCTTCTTCTGTTCCACATTCCACCCACGCCTTCGATTTCACACTGAAGCCATCACCACACGTTTCACCACACGTTTCCCCACCACCCTCCCGTTCTCGTTCGCCTAGTCCTCCACTAGTCATGGCGAACCGCACCGTTTACCAGCAGGCTACCACCGGTTTCACCGGTGCCACTTCACCCATCACCCTTCCCGACATAGCGAATGATAGGTCTTGGCAGATCCCTTCTTACATCATGACCGCCATCACCAATTCTTGCTAGTTCCATGGTCGTGATGACGAGGATGCTCCCGCCCACATAAATCGCATCACTCGTCTCTGTGGCACCTATTCCATCGAGGGTGTCTATCTAGATGCTAGGTATCTTCAGGTATTCCCATTCTCGCTCCCTGGACGGGCAGCCGTCTGGTTTGATTCTCAGCCCGCAGGCACTTTCACTACTTGGGCAGGTCTTCGCGATGCATTTTTAGCCAAGTATTTTCTGCCAGCCAAGGCGTCTCGCCTTCGTGATCAGATACACTCCTTTCGTATGGAGCCTGATGAGCCATACCACTTAGCTTGGGAGCGTTTTCAGACGCTTCTTTCTCGTTGTTCACAGCATGGTTTGTCCGACTGGGCGTTAGTTGAAAAGTTCTATAACGGACTTACTCCTGAGATTAGAGCGTGATTCGATACTTCAGCAGGAGGTCAGCTTATGGGAAAGAAGACAGTTACTGAGTGTAATGATTTGTTTGAGAGTTTTGCACATTCTGATATGGACTACAGCTTTACCAGCAGGACTTCCATTCCTGTTCGTACCTCCTCGGCCGGTCGAGGGGTAAACCAAGTTAGCTCGGATTCGTCGGTAGTTGCTGAAGTCGAGATTTTGAAGCGAGAGATTGATGAGTTAAAGAAGAAAGTTGATAGGTGTGAGGTTTGTAGGGGAGGTCACGATACACTCGAGTGTCCCACACTTACGTTAGACCAGGTTGAGTACATAGCAGGCGAGTCTAGGGGTCAGTTCGGTAGTAATAATAGTTTTAACCCTGGCTGGCAGGGTAGTGGTAGTAGTGGTAGTTATCGTTCTTCTGGCAATCCCCCTAGTTTTCCATCTGGTCAGTATCAAAATAGGGGGCCGGGTCTTTACACGAGTAGTGGTTCGGGTTAGAGTGGTCAGTATAGTGGTTCAGGAGGTCAGTTTGCAAGTGGAGGGTCGAATCAGGAGAGTCAAGGTAGTGATAAGGCTTTACAGGGTAGCTTGAGTAGGTTAGAGGAGATGTTTGCTCAGATGATGACGCATAATCAGACTGTAGCTAAGAATCAGGAGCAGATTAACAAAAATCATGAACTTCAGCTTAAAAATCAAGAGGCCACTCTTCTAGATCTTCAGAGAACAGTAGGGGATATAGCTAGGCAGTTGAAAGAGTCCCCTTCTGGTCAGTATTCAGGTACTACTCACCCAGTCCACCATTCTGTTAAAGCAATTACTACTCGCAGTGGGTTGAGTCTAGGAGAGGTCGTGAGAGAGAATGTTGAGATAGGGAGTGATGATGAGGTAGATGAGGTGATTGAGATGGAGGCTCCAGGCAAGGTGCACATTAGGCTAGACCCAGCAAGTACCGCACACGCCGAGGAGTCGCCAGTAGAGAAGAAAGAGGAGAAGCAGCCAAAGAAGGTTCGGCCACCGCCTGTGATTGATATTTCTCGTCTTCCGTTTCCCGCTCGAGCTAGGCAGCAGATATATGCTAGGGAGTATGACAAATTCCTTGACATGTTCACCCAGCTGAAGGTGAATCTTCCGTTATTAGAGGCCTTGAGATCCATGCCCAAATACGTCAAATTCCTTAAGGATTTTCTCAAGCGTAAGGATGGGGTAGGAGAGTGTTCAAGTAAGTCAGTGAGTGGAGAGTGTTCGGCAGTGATCCTAAATAAACTTCCTGAGAAACTTACTGATCCGGGCATATTTACGATCCCTTGTTTGTTTGGTGGTGATGTTAGAAACCACGCGTTGGCAGACCTAGGTGCTAGTATTAATTTGATGCCATATTCATTTTACGAAAAACTAGGCCTTGGTGATTTGAAGCCGACTCGTATGACCCTCTCGTTAGCGGATAAGTCAGTTAAGTATCCTAGGGGGATAGTAGAGAATTTGTTGGTAAAAGTTGATAGGTTTGTTTTTCCGGCCGATTTTGTAGTGCTAGATATGGAGGCCGATGATAGAGTGTCGTTGATTTTAGGGCGCCCGTTCTTGAACACTTCTAAAGCGCTTATCGATGTTTTCTTAGGCACGATCACACTTAGAGCGGAGGATGAGTCGGTAGTTTTCAAGGTGAATAATGCGAGAGGGCCGAGTGAGAGAGTTGAGGCGATAGCATCGGTAGAGGAGAGTGAAAAGACTGAGAGAGACGGGAAAAAGGTAGTAAGTGAGCCGAGTCTAGAAAAGGTGTCAAAACCCAAGTGTGGGGATCCACCGGATTGGAAGGTTGAGGAGTTGGAAGAAAGAGTGACGAGTTTAGAAGTTAAGATAGAGAAACTGAGCAAGGCTCAGTGTGGGGATAGGTATGAAGATGATACATTCAGGGTCCCACCGTTTGATGAAGAGTGGAGAGAGTATGAGAAAGTTAGGAGAGATTCGGGCGATTTTGTGAATTGTAGTGCTAAGGCCCGTACGAGTTGGTGTGGAGGTGAGCTCCGCATATACGATCCTCCATGATTTTGTGAGTAGTTGTGACCCACTTGTAGAGTTTGTATATTGAGTCGTAGTTCGTGTCGTGTCTTTAGCTTAGTTTTGTGTGTTTTAGCGTTTTTTGCGTCATTTTCGTATTTTTGCGTCTGTTGTGTGTCGTGAGTATGTTTTGCAGGTTGCATCACCTTTACGAGGCCGAGATCGACGTTAGAGTAGTTTACCAGGTTTGCTGAATGTTAAAAACCGACGAAATACGTGCAGGGGCAGTTTGGGAATAAAGAAAAAAATGAATTCTGCACATTCTGCTGTTGCTGCGAGCTGTATTGTTGATATTTGCTGTTCAGGCGGCCCGCCTCAACTTATCACACTTCTCAAGCGGGCCGCGAGCCCGCTAAGGTTGACAACGGGCTGTTCCGGCCCAATGGGTTCAGCATTTTGATCCATCATCCATATTCAACTTTCATCCATATTTATCCATCATTGTTCGGTTGGTTCGAGTCGACGTTCAGGTATGTTTCATGTATTTGTTGTTGTTGTATTTGAGTCATTTTTTATCGGGTCTATTTCCATCTTAAGTGTTGGGAAACGGGTTGTATATTTTTAAGGAGTTAAAATGTGATTTTTCACAAAACTTTCAACCCGTTATCCGTTGCATCCACACTTGGTTAGGTTTGGCACTTGGGTTGTTCGAGGGTAGCAAAGTGCCGGGAGGGGGTAAGATGGTAATTCGGTGGTGTACTTTGAATCTTTTATTTTGTACCATGCGTCTAATTTAGTGATTTTTGAGTCTTTTTGTGTTTCGAGTCGGTATTGCTTTGGTATTTTGTTTGTTTTGTTGATGCAGGTTTGAATATGTACCACCCGTACTCAATCTCCATTCGGGTGATATTGGAGCTGCTGATCGAATTTCAAGGCATTTATCAAGCATACTAGTCAGAGTCAGTGTCAAGCCGATCGCGAATGAAATGCTATACGATCGAGCTGGATTGGTCGAGAGTTTTGGAGCTTACGCATTATAAAACCAGCTAAGTCCTTTCCGATTTGCCCTTTGTCTTTTATTTCTTATTTTTTTTAGTATTTTGAGTCGGTTTCCATCTTACATTGAGGGCAATGTAAAGTTTAAGTGTGGGGATGGGAACTATCGTTTAGTGTCATTAGTTAGTGTGTCTTTTGAGTCCTAAAAAATCGAAAAATACAAAAAAATTAAAAAATTGAAAAATCAAAAAAAAAAAAATTAAAAAAATAGAAAAATGTCTTTTGAAATAAGAAGTTTGCAAAATAAAAATGGAAAATGATAGAAAAGTTGGATTTTTGTTCGGGTTCAAATAATGATAATATGAGATAATATAATCGTGCTTGTGTCTAGTTTGGGATGTGCGGGTAGGCTTGGTTCGGTTCTGGGTTCCTTTGATCTTAAATATACCTAATTGTCGGTCTACTAGTGGGTTCTCATCTAGGGAGAGTGGGGAAATTGAAACCGCCAAAAATAGTATAAGGGGCACCGTTATAAGCTAAGATCGTTAGAGTTTTGGTCATTATCTCGTTGAAAAAATAGAAAAAAAATAAGTGAGCTAGAAACTAAATGAAAGTAGCACAGGTCTACTTGATAGCGACTCTACAGCCGGAATGCCTCTGGGATGTGTGAAATCGACTTGCCGAATAAAAGTACCGAAACCTATGTAGTCTGTGATTGGGGATAGCGACTCTACAGTCGGATTACCGCTTGGTTAGGGAAAGCATCGTCTAGTCTCACGAATGAAAAAAAAGAGAAAAAAAGCAAGCAAAGAAAAAGAAAAAAAAATGGAAAAATATATTTGATTTTAAACTCTCTTTATCTTGGTATAAAACAGTTAGGAAATAACCCAGTGGTTGTTCCTTTTGTCCTATAAGCTTGAGGGGGGATTAGGTGGACTTGCAATTCTTAGTGTGAGACCCTAGGTGGATTGACCGAACTTGAACTAAATCGCATGATAAGGGCTTGGAACCGGGTTGGGTTTTAGAGGATCGATATACTTGCAATCGCGGCTAACACGAGTTTCGATTTTAATAAAATAACTTATACTTTGACCCGTTTGATTATTCCGACTATGATTCCGTTTGCATAATTCTTTTTCGAGGACGAAAAAAGAGTAAGTGTGGGGATATTTGATGTATTGTAAAATACATCATTATTCGCGTCTAGGTTTGTTCGGTTTTAGTTAGATTTAGTGTCGTTTTAGTTTAGATTGTATTTGCTTTTGATTTATTTGTATTTTCAGGTATTTGAAGCTGAAAAGAAGCGGAAACGAGTAAAATATGACAAAGGAAAGTGTCGGGTCAAGAACCGGAAGTTTGTGAGCGAAAATAAGTTGAAAAATCAGTTCTGGAGTGCCAAAGCGGGCCGCGATAAGTTACAACACATTCTGAGGCGGGCCACTTGAGATTAAAACATGTTTCCGGATGATTACAAGGCGCGCGGCCCGCGTAGATGTTCACTTAAGTTGATGCGGGCCGCGAGGGGGCTTATTACGCGAAACAGTTGTGCACAGCGACGGGATTAGGGTTTTGGATGTTATAAATTGATCATAATCGCAAATCAGCGGAGATATACGATTTTGGACGACATATTACAAATTAGAGAGTTCTTGGGAGGCGGATTAGAGGCTGTTGAAGGCTTGGAACTGCTGGGAATCATCGGGTGACACTTTGGAGCGTTCGGGAGTAGAGATTACGGGTTTAATCATCTTTGTTCTCTCGTTTTCGTTCGTTTTACTTTGTTTGATGATGAATTCTGTTTGGACAATGTTTTATGCTATGTTTTTAGACATGTTTCTTGGCTAAATTTCATAAACTACCTAGGTTAATGACAATAGCTTAATAAAGTTTGGATCTTTATTTGATTTTTAGCGTGGTTGTGGATATTCTTGTATTGTAAAAGCTTTGGGAATCTACCTTGGTGCATATGTGTGTTTGACAATTGTTTTATTATTGTTTATTGCTTCATATAACTCTTGGTGACGGTCTTTATCACATAATAGGGTTGTATTAGGGTTTCTTGATTTAGGTGACGGTCTTTATCACATAATAAATCATTAATCCTTTAGGGTGAAAATAGCTTAAGTAACCTTAGAAGTAATACTCGGTAATATTATAAAATCAAATGTGCTGCTAAACTCGTCGCGGAAAGGCTCGAGGTTATTGATAGGTCTAGGTTTGGTTATAAGTCCTTAACATCTCATAGCTTATTAAACCAAGATTAGAAGCCATTGTCGCTTTAGACGTTCGCGCGGAAAAGTAGAGCGTCTTACATAAGCACTTTCAAGAAACTAGAGGACGGAAAAGAAATCTAGAAAGCCGGTAAGCATAACAGCCTAGGTAGTGCCACAAGAATCGCCTTGAGAGTGTTTGAGGGGCTTAGTGGTGTCTTAATAGGTTTAGCATCTTAAGATCCCGGTTCCACACCACAAAATCATCGAATAGAGATCCATTCTGAGTTAGCTTGGGTCTAGCCTAGGTAGTCTTCATTCCCCACTGGTCAGAGTCTTCGTCCAAGTTCGTGTTAGTCTTTTAGCTAATCTAGTTTAGTCGTTATTTGCATTCTTAGGATTTTTAGAAACCCCCCCCCCCCCAATCAACAAACATTTAGTTAAGTCGTGTCAGTTTGAGTCTAGATAGAGTCATTAGCGTAATCAGTAGAGTCTCTTGGGTTCGATACTCGGACTTCCTTAGGCTATACTTCATCGATCGGTACACTTGCCGGTTGTGTGAGTTAGGGTTTAGAGAGTCTTAGTTTTATAAATTTAAATCTTAGAGAGTCTAGAATTAGGGTAAATTTAGTTAGTTTAGTTAACCCGTTTTCAGCACATCAGAACTCGACAATTTCTCCTTTAACACTCGAAAGGCTTCTTCTTGTTCTTTACCACACACAAACTTCTCTTTCTTTCTTGTCAATTTCGTTAAAGGTAACGCTATCTTCGAAAAATATTGTATAAACCTTCTATAATAGCCAGCGAGGCCTAGAAAGCTCCTTACTTCAGTTGAATTTTTCGGGGAGACCCACTTCATTACGGCCTTGATTTTTTACGAATCTACCAAAACACCTTCCGAGTTTATTACGTGGCCGAGAAACTGCACCTCTCTGAGCCAAAAGGCACACTTTGAGAATTTTGCATAGAGTTTCTCCTTACGGAGTGTTTCAAGTACTTCTCGTAGGTGTCTCGCATGTTCAGCCTTACTTCGCGAATAGACTAGAATATCATCTATGAACACGATCACAGATTTATCCAGCATGGGTCGGCATACCAGGTTCATAAGATCCATAAACACGGCTGGGGCGTTCGTAAACCCAAAGGACATAACTAGAAACTCGTAATGTCCATATCGGGTTCTAAACGCAGTCTTTGCAATGTCTTCTTCTCGCACCCTGACTTGATGATATCCTGAACGCAAGTCTATCTTAGAGAACCAACTAGCCCCTTGTAATTGATCAAAGAGGTCGTCGATTCTGGGTAAAGGGTAGCGGTTCTTTATGGTTAATTTGTTCAGCTCTCTGTAGTCGATGCACATACGCATCAACCCATCTTTCTTCTTTACAAATAGGATGGGTGCTCCCCAAGGTGGCACACTCGGGCGTATGAAGCCCTTATCAAGTAGATCTTGTAACTGTGTCATTAACTCCCGCATCTTGGTGGGGGATAGCCTATACGGAGCTTTAGCTACCGGTTTTACACCCGGATTTAGCTCGATTCGAAACTCTATTTCACGTTCGGGAGGGAGCCCCGGTAACTCCTCCGGAAATACATCCGGAAATTCGTTCACAACCTCGACATCTTCGAACTTCGGGAGACTTTGTTGAGCATCTACTACATAAGCTAAGTATGCTCTACTCCCATTAAGCACATACTTACCAGCTTGAACAATGGTACAAAGTTTCGCTTCTACATTTCTCTCCCCTTGAATTCTTAGTTGCTTTCCACTCGGAGATTGGACAAGTACGGTCTTATTTTCACAATTAGTCTCCGCATGGTGTCGGGCCATTCAATCCATACCCACTATCACCTTAAATTCCCCAAAAACCATTGGTACGAGGTCAATATCAAATTCTTCATCTTCTATAGTGAGCTTACAATTTCTACAAACTTCGTGTAATAAATAGTTCTTAGTATCGGCTATTTCTACCTCAAAAGGCACCGGCATTCTTTCAATCTTAAACGAGGGATGTTGTACTATTTCACTTGAAATGAACGACATAGTGGCTCCGGTATCAAACAAAACGTATATAAGCAATGAATTTAACAAGAAGATACCTGAAACAACATTCGGATGAGCCTTGTCTTCTTCGGATGTAATTTGGAACATCCTTCCTTCTGCCTTAGAGCTCTCCTCCTTCTTCCCTTCCTTCTTTGCTCCTTGTTGAAGTTTAGGACACTCCGCTTTAACATGCCCCTTTTGAAAACAGTTGTAACAAGTCTTCGGGTTGTTAGGGCATTTATAATACGGATGTCCTTCGTCGCCACACTTATAACACCCCTTCTTGCCTAGAAGGCATTCCCTGGTATGAAGTTTCCCACAAGTCTTACAAGGGGTAATACCGCCTTTCGATTTATCCTTCCTACCATGATCCTGAAACTTCGCATTCTTGGACGGACTTGAATTGGCCCCTTTCTCCGTCGATCTCTTTTCACCACGTTCCTCTTGTCTTTTAAGCTCGATTTCTCTATCCCGAGCCCAATTAATAAGCTCATCGAGGGTTTCACATCTTAAGGGAGTGATAAACTCCCTATATTCAGCCTTTAACATGCCATGATAGCGGTTGATCTTCATTCTTCCCGTCTTCACAAAATCCTCGCAGAATTTCATTTTATCCAAGAAGGTATTCGTTATCTCGTTGATCGTTTCATTTTTCTGCCGGAGGCGTAAGAAATCCTCCTAAATCCTATCAATGGCTGACTGAGGACAATGATATTTCTGGAAAGGTTCCTTGAATTCCTGCCAAGTCATCATCTGAAGCTTGTCCTCACCTACTTCCTTATAATACGCGTCCCACCAATCCTTCACTTTTAAAATGAGTTGACCCGTAGCGAACATCACTTGGTCTTCCTTATCGCACCGACTTCGTATGAACACCGCTTCTATGTCTGAAATCCATCTTTGGCATGCTATCGGATCAATCTTGCCAACATAAGTTGTAGGGTTGCACGCCATGAAATCCTTGTATGTACACCTTCGTTCCTTGCTTTTGCTTTTAGACCCTTCAATCATCTCCTTCAACTCTTCGATCTTACTAGTCATCATAGCATCAACCAATCCCAAAACACGACTTTCGACTTCTTAAGCTAATTGGGGGAGGTTGGCTTGTATAACCTTTTCTGCCGCTTCCATAACCTTATTATCAAATGCTTCTTAACGTGCTAATTCATTATCATTTACATTCCCTCCATCCATCATCTACATAAAACATTCACCCCATTTATTAGATTTCTTTTCATACTTCTCTTCATCATATTTAAACTCGTGTTACCATACTACATTCCATTTACAATTCATACTTCATACATTATCGTCATTGACGATCATGTTGTATCGCTTAGGTCATAATCGTTGATCATAACGATTTACCTTCCCACCCTTCTTATGTGCTTTCATTCATCGATCATTTCTTAAAGCTAACTCACATGTCATGCCTAAATTCATACATTCTCATTGGATATTAAACTACCCTTTGGGTTTAACTAGAATCATTAAGGTTTTTGGGGTCCAAATTAAAATTTTATTGCTTGCCAGAGTCCACCATAAGCTACGGTTACTCCACCGTAGCTTACAGCCTAATATTCTTTTGTATCTGGGCGCCACCGTAAGCTACGGTGGTCGCCATAGCCTACGGTGAGGGTAAAAATGCTACGGTCAAATGCTACTGCCCTACGACGACCATTTCATCCCAGTCCCCACCGTAGCTTACGGTGGCCACCGTAAGCAACGGTGATGGCCAACATTGATGGCTGATTTTTTTCCTTTTTGCAGCCATTTAAAACCATTTTCAAATACGGATTCAATCTAGCCCATACCTGAGAATTCTAATTGCACTTTTCTATAACATAGCTACATTTTTACTTATTTCTAATCTTCCTATAACACCATTAGTTCATAACAACATTTGCTAGGAAATTCTCTTGAAAAGTTTACCTTTCTTGCGTCTCGGAGCGAACACACCCACTCACACGAGCTTTCAGTTTGAGTCCGAGCACTTTATCGTGTTCGAATCCCTCAAACCTAGGCTCTGATACCAACTTATTAGACCCACTTCAATACATTTGTGAGTAAAAGTAATACCATACTATTTTTAACAAAAATTGGGCATGGCCCATTCGTAACATTAACAATTCCCTGCTTGTAACAATAAAACGCTCCAACTTAAAAGACCTTTTTAAAACCAAAAGCGGACAAGTTTAAGTTGTCTAAGTACAAAAGCTACTAACAAACTAAGTTTTTGCCCAAAACACAAAGGCGACAAAAAGTTTATATATGTTGGAAATACATATGACCAAAACTAAGACCATACTAAATAGACATCTTCGGAAGCCCAAAGTGGGCGTGATTTATGTGTGTTCGTTCCAAGTCGCCATGCCACTATGTTGAGGATTTACCTACATCATAACAAACTTATAAAGTTAATTTCGTTAAGCATATTACTACTTAAATTAACGAGTCAATGTAATTCATTCCATTCCTTCATATATCATTTACTTTTACTCGACCCGTTGAAACGGGTCAAACATACTATCTCAACTCGAGATATAACATTCCATCCATTAATCGTTAATTACATTCAAATGTAAACATCCATTAAATCTGTTTACAACAAATCGAATACATTCCTTTCATCATCATATTTACATTCACTTCAACCCATTTATGACGGGTTGAACCATGCCATTCCTCTATGCATAACTTTCCATTCTTTCGGATCGTTAAAGACAGACCAACCATGATACATATCCTTTCATAACATTCATTACATATAACTCGTACGTAACAGGTTAGACAATCTACTTCGTAACTACCATAAACTACCATATCAAAGGTTTTTGTGCAAGAGCAATTAATAACGTAATGTAAATGTATGCGTAAAACAACATACCTCGATCTTGTGCGTCTTCCGTTTTCCTAGCACCTGAACCTTCTTCCTTCACGCCTACATTAACATGTTCATTTAATCTTTTAGACCATCCGAATATCATTTCATCATTTACAAAGTTTAGCATATGGCAACATTATCATAATTTTCTGGATTTTCACATATGTGTTCTCTTAAGCATTTCATCAAACACTTGGCGGGTTTCGCATTAATAGGACACTAAACGCAATATTCTAAGACATGATTTAACTAGTGCTTCTAGCAATTCATCAATAATCAAACAAGCCATATGGTCCTTTTACTCTACATCGATTCATTTAGTGTTCATACATCACAAACAAGATCAATCATCAATATTTTACATATATATTTCTACTTGATCATCCTACTCATGCTAACTTTTCATCAAATGGGATTTTGCTACAAATCAATCAGAATGCTAAAATCAAACATTATTCCTGTCCTATTTTGTAATAATAACTTCCAATCACACAAATCATATCATAAACTCATGATTGGGTTGAAACCCATTTCCTACAATTCATCAAATCATGAAATTGGTCTTACCACTTCAATGAACAAGGTTAGAAGTTTGAAAATTGAGGTTCATGCATTCGATTTTCCTTGAAATTCCTACTGAAATTGATTGAATTGGTGAAACTAGGGTTTCACCTTGTCCCTACCTTTGTTCGATCGACCAGACACCCACACACAGTGTGTGTGTTTTAATTTTTTCATTCTTTTATTATTTTAAGTTTTGACATTTAACATATTTGGCCCTTCAAGTTTGTTCTCTTGTTTAATTTAAACACTACCCATTTTATTACTAGTAGTTGTAACATTTTCCATTAACTACGTTAAATTTTTAATTAATTTAACTTATGTCTAATAAACATTTTTGGGGTGTTACAACCGGGTCAAATATGGGTGAATTTTTGAGGAACTAGGCACGGTTTAACAAACGATCGGCTTAAAGCTCAAAATGGCTACTAAAAGTCCAAACCCCTGCCCCTCTCGCTACCATGCTCATATATATAATTTATGGGTCCAACCCCTAAAATCCCACACTCGCACACACCAAGACGAGGCTACCTGATGTCCTTATCCTTTCCACATACCTATCAAGCAAAGGCCTCAAACCGCATTCAAGCACAAGTTCTAATGCACCCCCACCCATTGCCACTGTCATCAAAGAAAATATATTCTAATAAATCAACTAAGTGGCTCAAACTCTCACCAAGAAAAGGGGTATACGGGGTTGCCGGTGTGTCATGCGGTTTAGTACTTAAGTGTTCAAATTTGGATCATTTTTCGCTTGATTTTAAAATTTTTCAAAAATTTCCCCCCATCCCCACACTTGGGATACATTGACCCCAATGTATGGCTTTGGAAAAGAAAGGTCGCTAAAACATCACAACATCAACTTTTGTTTTTTTAACTCAAACCCCAAATTTCTTTGTTTTACATTCTAAATTACTAACACCACCAACTTCCACAACCCAATAACATCAACATCAAAACATCAATACACCACCCTACTACCCAACCATAAACATAAACACAAATATATACACAAAATATATAAGGTAAGACTGAGCACAACCTGGTCAATAATAGCGCGGTTGAGGGGGTCCAAAAATGGATGTCATCATCTCCGAAAAATCCCCAAATCCAAAAGCTCCGCCACTGCTGCTACCTTCGCCACCTTGATCACCAGATTGTTGGCTTGGCACATGTCTTCCCCCGCATGTATGTGGATCCACCCATTGAGAATGATGCAATGATGGGGTGGGGTACGATACACTACCGTCATAAGGCGGTAATGTGGTATAGTCCACAATAGGGGGATCTGGCACAACTGGGCATCCCGCATGCCAGTCGTCATGCATCCTTGGATTACGATCGTCAATATATCGGTTGTTCATTTCTTGGTCAAAAGAATATGCCTGGGTCCTATTCCACTGCTCCTGGCGATCATAATTTTGTTTCATTAACCGCTCCATACTAGCACCCATAAACGTCTGATGATCATAACCAGTGCGAACCGACTCATGCCAATCCATGTAGGTTGGTGGTCGTGCATTCCCAATTACTTCTTGCATCGTACCGTGGTGGGCCCAATTTGGGTACATTTGCCTTTGGGAATAATCAAAATCACTCGGCCCACCATGCCTTCTACCACCCCAACTCAAACCCCTTTGAACCCAATCTATTGGGTCATTCTCACGTTCAGAAACATAGTCCTCAACTCCACTTGGTTGTTCATCTCCACTCTCGGGCTCATCCTCCTCACCCGGTTCCAATGGCCTCGCATGTACCTTCAGTGCCCTCCATCTTTGACCCTTAGACTTCAATTTGTGATACCTTTTAGATTCTGTGTACATCCATCCCGACCCGAGTTTTGCCAGCTCAAACGGTGTATGCCTCTTTGATGCCCCCTTATCTTCCGCCCCGATTGCCCCAAACATCTTCAATAATGCCGTGATCAATTGGAAATGGGGGATGATTCTTCTCCCCACCTTATTTCAGCAAATCCATACATTGTTGAGCACTAGAAAATGAAATAGAACCAAAGGTGCCCCTTGAAGTAGCATGTAAAGAACTGGCACCTCGGGAAATCGGACCATCTCCTTGTCTACTCTTCTTGGCAACACATCACACACCACAATCATCAAGAGTAACATTGCTTCAATCTTCAGATTTTTTCTATAAAGAGTACCGTGGAATGTGCCCGGTAGAAAAAAAGCCTCCAACATTTGCATCCAACGAGGGTGTACCTCCGGCTTATGATATAAATCATCCAAACTAGGGAAGATGTATTCCCTCGCCGGCTTGCTATCGTACCTCACTACCCTTCTTAAAGTGTCAAACGACATCTCTACTTCCACATTATTCACCGTACCAATGAGCTTCATCTTTTGCGGCTTGTCATAAACTGGACATTGAAGAGTGGCCATCCACTCCTGTATCTCTTCTTTAAACAAATTCTTCTTTTCATGATCATAACAGTTCAAAGCCTTTTCCCAACCCAAAGCTTTAAAACGGTCGATAACATTGAACGGTGCAAAATTGACCTCCCTAACTTCCTTCTCACATATAAAAGTTGTAGCCCGATCCTTCAGTTCATTCATTTGTTCATGGAATAGGATAAGCTGCCAGTAATCCGGCTGATCATACAACAGACCCTTCTGCCTCTTGTTATTCTTCCTCTTCTGGGTCTTGATCGGCTAAACGGAACAACCTCCATTTCTTTTGTTGAGCCTCCGGTTGGCTCGAAGACCCTGCTGCCTCTTTCCCTTTTCCTGTTCGACCCATTCACCTGAAACATCACATGATCACAACAAACAATTCCTATTAGTTTCTCATTCACCCCACAACATCCCCACACTTGCTTACAACTACGGTTGTAGATGTAAATCAACATAATGTTTTATCTTTTCAAAATAAATTTGGGCATGATGTCTCTACATTGGGAAGATTTCCCAAAAATTCAGAATTTAACATCAACCTAGCATATACAACCATAGTAACTTGAAAACTAACAACTTCATATCTTCAAGTGTATACAAGCAAGTGTGTGTAAGAACAAGTAAGAACATCAACCTTCAATTTCACAATGCACCATCAAAAAGAGTGAAAAGTTGCATACCTTGGATTTTTTGATGATGGAAACACAAAGAACTCCCAGGAAAACAAGAAATCCCCAAAAACCCCAAGAAATTTCGGACCTAGGGCTTGAAAATCGGCTGGTGAAACTTAGTTTTCTTCCAAATCCGAACCCAAAATTGGAATGATTGTGAAATTCTAGTCAATTTAGACTCAAAAACCACAAGATTTCATAAAGATGTGAAGATTTTATGAGAGTAAGAATGTGGGGACTTAGGGTTCTTGTGATAGTGATATGGGAAAGAGAAAGAAGATTATGTGGTTGGGGAATACGCAGAGGATATTTGGATGGGGAGTTATTTTCGACTTTAATTATTATTTTTTTATTTTTTTTTATAAAGCTACTGCTGACATGACCCTTCAGCGCCCCAGGGCTACCGTAAGCTACGGTATTACCGTAAGCTACGGTAGCCGATGGGCAAAAATACTCACCGTAAGGAAGTAGCTTACCACCGTAATCTTTTTATTTTCTCAAAGTCCGTCGTAACTTACGGTGCCACCGTAAGCTACGGTGGCATCTAGACGATTGGGATTTGCACTTTTTTCAATCTTTTTGATGTGTGTGTGTGTGTGTGTATATATATATATTCAAAGTTTTGTAATTTTTATGGTGTTTATATTTTTTAAAAAGCATGAAAATTACCCTACCCCCATGAAAAACCCGTCTTGTCCTCGACACCGTGTTAGAGAAATTCGTAAGAATTTCCCCACACTTGTTTAAAACACAATTCAAGACGAGTACGGTAATCGTTTTAAAAACAATGAAACAAACAAAACTACACTAAATATTTACACTAACAAACCTCTTATGCTTCTTCCTCATCCAATGGGCGTAGAATGTAACCCACCTTATCAAGTTTGAGATTTTTGATATCGTTTCCTTCCAAGTACGGTTTGAGCCGGTGCCCATTCACCGTTTACTTCGTGAACATCTTCAATCTCTACATCTCCGAATTTGCCCACTCTTGTGATCACATATGGACACATCCATTTACTCTTCAATTTCCCCGCGAAAAGCTTCAATCTTAAATTGTACAACCACACCTTTTGACCCACTTCAAAAGTTCGCTTTCTTAACTTTGCATCATGAACCTTTTTCAGTTTGTCTTTGTATGCGGAAGCACATTCATACGCTTCATCTCTAATCTCCTCAAGTTTGCTCAATTGAAGCTTTCAAATCTTTCCCGCTTCGTTATAGTCCGCATTAACCGTCTTGATTGCCCATAACGCTCGGTGAGCTAACTCCATCAGTAAGTGACAGCCCTTCCCATATACCAACCGATAAGGGATTGTACCAATTGGAGTTTTATAGGCCGTTCGGTATGCCCATAATGTGTCGTCTAACTTGGTCGACCAATCCTTCCTATCCACCTGTACCATTTTGATGCGTGTGAAGTGTTATATATATTAGGTGTATATTTTAAGCCCTTTAACACTTTTTAGTCAAGTTTTACATTTATAAAACACGATATTTACTAACACTAAACACACATATGGGCAAGTACACCCATCGTGAGCGTAGTATAGTGTTGGTAAGATACCGAGGTCGTCCAAGGACACAAGAGCTTTTAGTACCGGTTTATCCTCAACGTCTAATCAAATCAAAAAGTTTAGAAAAATGTTTTAAGCTAAGAAAAATAAAAACTAACTAAAATGCTGAAAAATAAAAATAAAAGAAAAACAGATAGACAAGATGAATCACTTGATTCTGACTCGTGTATAGTGTAACCTTTGATTATTTCCGCACTTTTGCACTTATTTAAGAGATTATCTTAGTTATTGTAGTAGGCCCCTCTTTTGAAGGTGACGTTACCCTCAACCCAGTAGTTTGAGTCAGCAAGGATACAATCCTAAAGGGTCGGATTATTGAAAGATAATTAATTAAGTTATTAATGCAAATTATGGTAGGCCCCTCTTTTGGAGGTGACGTTACCCTCGACTAAGTAGTCTGAGTCAGCAGGGATACAGTCCTAAATAGCCGGGTTATAGTATTAATAGTAGTTAACTTATGAGGGGATCAAAGAGTTTGGACCCCCGCCATCCAATACCGTTAAGTATTGAAGGAGGTCCTACTAAATTTGACCCAGGTCCATTGCAGGACCTCTAAACGCTGAACAATGGCAAGACTCTTACCAAACTGTTCCCTTAATCCCCGACCAGGTAGCCAACATACCTCCATATAGACCGTGGAGATATGAATGGTGAAAATCTTTTATTTTATATAGACAGTAAAATAATGTCAAGACACCACGGACAAACGATAAAGAAGAATCCCCTTCAACATAAGAAACTAGTTATTAAAGTCATTAATACAAAACCAAGTAAAAAGTGCGAAAAGATTAGAAATAAAAAGTATTACACTAGACACTTGTCTTCACCAAGTGATGTAAGAGACTTAGGCAAACATGGCCTTGATTGTCAAGAACTCTTACGATCAATCTTGGATCCCGAGACGACTCACACACTCTATGATGGACAATGGATGATGGTGGTGGATGATGGTGTTATGGTGGTGGTGGGTGGTGGGTGAAGTGTGAGAGAGGTGGTGTGCCAAGGGATGGTTTGAGCTTGAGCCAAGCACTCCTATTTATAGGCTGGACAGACGCTCGGGCATGGCCCCGTGTCCAGTGGGCACGGCCCCGTGTCCACATCCTCTCTTTCTTCATTTAATGCAGCTTGTCTTTATTAGTTGACCATGCCCCCGTGTCCGCTGAGCACGACCCCGTGTGTAGAAGAATCTTTGTACTATGAAGATTTGCCTGGATTGTGCAAATCTTATAGTTGACCACGGCCCCGTGTCCGCTGAGCACGGCCCCGTGGTGGGCAATAGAAGCTTCTACCACTTTGTCTTTTCTGCTGACACTTGGGCACGCCCCCGTGCTGGCTGAGCACGGGGCGTGTTCAGTCTTCTGTCTTCTTGTTTTGGTGGGAAGATGCTGCCGTGGGGTCGGGCATGTCACGTTTGTTCCTTTTCTTTTATTTATATTAGATTTTGCTGTCTTTTTGCTTCTTTTGTTAATTTGAGCTCATTTAATCCTGAAAATACAAAAGGAAGACAAAAGCACACTTTTTCCAACATTAGTACTAAAAAGGGTTAGTTTATTGCCACAATTGATGTAATTTATATGTTGCATTTTGCACACTTCACATTTTCATCAAAATCTCCTATATTTTCCGGTTGGACACTTCAACTTGTCCACTTGTTTGCGGATGGTATGGAGTAGCAATTCGATGGTTCACGTTGTATAGCTTCAACAACTTCCCAAAGTTAAAATTCTTAAAATGTGAACCACTATCACTAATGATAACCCTCGGTATCCCAAAACGAGCAAAGATGTTGGATTGTACAAACTTGCACACCACCGAGTGATCATTGGTCCTTGTAGCTACGGCTTCAATCCACTTCGACACGTAATCCACCGCAACCAAGATATACAAGAACCCGTTCGAGCTTGGGAAGGGACCCATAAAGTCTATGCCCCACACGTCAAACACTTCAACTGCTAAAATAGGTTGTAAAGGCATTCCATCCCTCTTTGAAATACCTCCAACTCTTTGACAATTCAAGCAATTCTGGGCATACTCACACGCATCTTTGAATATTGTAGGCCAATAGAATCCACATGTAAGGACTCGATAACCCGTCTTGTAGCCCCTAAAATGACTCCCGCAAGCAGATGAGTGAGCATGGGTCAAAATTTCAACACTTCCGTCTCGAGAGTACACCTCCGTATCACTTGATCGGGCCCAATTTTGAAAATAACCAGTTCATCCCATATATATTGCTTGACTTGGACCATAAATTTTTGTTTCCTTTTCTTGGTCCAATGGCTCGGAATTGCACCTGTAGCTAAATAGTTAACATAGTGAGCATACCACGGTGCAGTCGAAACGGATGAAAGTTGTTCATCAGGAAACCGTTCATTAATCTCACCAGCATCATCAATTCTTATTAATGGAATTCTGGATAAATGATCCGTCACAAAATTTTCACATCCCTTTTTATCCCCAATTTCCAAATCAAATTCTTGTAGCAAAAGCACCCAATGAATCAAACAGGGCTTTGCGTCCTTCTTCTCCATCAAATATCGAACCGCACTATGGTCCGAATACACAATCACTTTGCTCCCCCAAATGTAAGATCGAAATTTGTCCTAGGCATACACCACCGCAAGCAACTCCTTTTCGGTTGTGGTGTAATTCAGTTGCGCCTCGGACAATGTCTTGCTTGCATAGTAAATCACCACCGGCTTTTAATCAACTCTTTGACCCAAAACCACTCCAATAGTCGTATCACTAGCATCACACATGATCTCGAACGACTTTGACCAATCCGGTGGTTGCAAGATGGGAGCTTTCACCAATTGTTCCTTCAAAACATTAAAAGCTTGTAGACATTTGTTAGTAAAATCAAAAGGGACATCTTTCAATAACAAATTACATAAAGGTTTGGTAATGACACTAAAACCCTTAATGAATCATCGGTAAAATCCTGCGTGTCCCAAAAATGATCTTACCCCCTTAACATTCTTTGGTGGAGGCAAAGATGAAATTACCCGAATTTTCGCCTTGTCCACCTCCATCCCCCGGTCAGAAATTACATGACCCAAAACAATACCCTCTTATACCATGAAGTGGCTTTTTTCCCAACTTAGCACCAAATTTGTCTCGACACACCGTTTTAAAACCTTTTCTAATTTGTCGAGTCAAGACTCAAAATTTGAGCCAAAAATGGAAAAATCATCCATGAATACTTCGAGTGATTCCCTGACCATGTCTAAAAAAATGCTCATCATACATCATTTAAAAGTGGCCGGGGCATTACATAATCCGAATGGCATTCGCCGAAAAGCAAATGTGACATACGGACATGTAAATGTGGTTTTGTGTTGGTCATCCGGGTGAATTGCAATTTGATTATATCATAAATACCCATCCAAAAAGCAATAGTATTTTTTACCCGAAATTTTTTCAATAATTTGGTCAATGAAGGGTAACGGGAAATGGTCTTTTGAGGTAGCGGCATTTGGTTTACGGTAATCTATGCACACTCTCCACCCGGTGACCGATCGGGTGGCGATTTGCTCACCTTGTTCGTCTTTTATTACCTGAATGCCGAATTTTTTTGGCACTACCTATGTCGGACTCACCCATGCACTGTCCAAAATGGGGCAAATGATCCCCGCATCCAACCACTTTATTACCTCTTTTTTAACTACCTCCCTCAAATTTTGATTTAACCTTCTTTTTGTCTCCCGGGTTGGCTTGGCATCCTCGGTGGTAATAATCTTGTGCATGAAAATGGATGGACTAATACCTTTCAAGTTGGCTATCGTCCATCATATGGCCGCCTTGTGAGCCTTCAACAATCTCAATAATCCCTCTTCTTGTGCTACATCCAAATTAGAGGCAATGATCACCGGTAAAGTGTCATTATCCCCCAAAAATGCAAACTTCAAATGACTCGGAAACTCTTTCAATTCCACTTGTGGTGGACACTCCAATGAGGGCTTCGTATCCGAATTGATTTCCACCGGTAAATTTTCAATTCTGTGGGTCTATGGCAGTCGCCCCTGTTTGACCGGTAAATCGACTTTGGCAACTGCTGGGAAAAGCATCTGCCACTTGTGGAATTTTCGTACAATAACAGCTACCACACCAGCATTAAAGCTGCTCCATTTGAGGCATTGTACAGACGTAAATGCCGGTCACCTCTTTGCTGGGCAGAGGTGGGAGATAGTCAGATCACTGGTCCAGAATATGTGGTAGACACAACCGAACAGATTGCTCAAATACGAAAACGCATGACGGCAGCTCGCGAACGTCAGAAAGTTTACGCCGACATGGGCAGGAAACCGCTTGAGCTCCAGGTTGGGGAGCGGGTACTACTCAAAGTTTCACCCTGGAAGGGTGTGGTTCGTTTTGGTAAACGCGGCAAACTCAACCCACGATACGTTGGACCTTTCGAAGTCATTGAGAAAATAGGCAGGGTGGCCTACAGACTCAACTTACCAGCGGAACTCGGTGCAGTTCACAACGTTTTTCACGTGTCGAATCTGAAGAAGTGTCCGTCAGATGAGACCCACGTAGTTCCTCTGAAGGAACTCACTATCGACGAACAGTTACGATTCGTCGAGGAACCAGTCGAAATCACGGACCGGGATGTTAAGGTCCTCAAGAGCACTAGAATACCTCTCGTTCGAGTTCGTTGGAACTCACGTCGCGGCCCAGAGTTCACCTGGGAGCGCGAAGATCAGATGAAACAAAAATATCCCCAACTGTTCGCAAACAGTACACCCACTACTGAGACCGAAGCTACGGAATTTCGGGACGAAATTCCAGATCAACGGGGGGTGGATGTGACACCCCAGGAAAACCAGGAAAACCATACAACTTAACTAGCTTCCTCAGTGAGTGCCTACCAAATTTCGGGACGAAATTTCTTTCAACTTGGGGATGATGTGACAACTCGAAATTTAGAACCTTTCATCGTAGCTCGATGTAACATGCTTGAACGTTATGTGATTAGTTAACTTGTTGGTTTAATGAATGATATGAGTAAAATTATGTGATTATGTGTTGTGTTGTATGTACGTACGTTAAATATGATTATAAGTGAACCGAGACCACAATAGACTCGACTCGAGACCACTTGGCCTCGAGTGAACATGAAACAGTTGGGCCAGTTGGGCCGGTTGGGCCGCACCTCATTTAATCCACCCGAAAGCCCATTAGGGTGCATCAACTTAGAACAAGTATATAAGCTTGTTATTAGCCAACATTGCCATTCTTTGGGCAATCTACACACACTCTCCTACACACACACTCCTACTTTTCCTCTCACTAGAACCCTAGAAACACAAACCTCCTTCCTCATTCTCGGATTCAAAACCGGCAACAAGGGTCTTCGGTTCAAGCCTAGGATCTTCTTTGAGAACTCATTCATCGATTTCCTCATACCCTCACACCTTGGGAACCTAACCGGTTAGTGATTCATGCTATGTATTGTATTTTGAGTTGATAATGATGTGTGATTTTCGGTTGATGATGATGATTTGATAACATGTTTGCTTGTTAAGATTCATACATGATAAATATATATCCTCCTTGAATAACCGATGTTAAGATTGTTGTTGTTCATCTATGATGTATATGCTTGATTTCTAGATAAAGTCATGGTTAGGAAGAATAGAGTGGTTGCTAATGTTCATGCTAACTTGACATATGAATAAGTAGAAAAATGTTTGAATATGGTGCTATTATGTTCTCGGTTGGATGTGTGAATGATGAGGATCGATGGTGCATTAAACTAGGTGGATTATGCTAGCATAAATCGGTTAAATGAGCATGTTCGTTTAGGATGAAAACCCTAAAGATGGACTAGATGAACATGTGTTGAATATGATATGAATGTGACTTGAATATTTGAAAACTAGTTGTTTGATCCATTTTGGTTAATTGTTAGACAATTAAACATGTTAGTGTATTGTTATTGGATAGTACATGAAATCACAACAGTGAAATCTTATTGGCCAAGTACATTATTGAATTCAGCAAATGTTCCCAGCCGAAACCTCTAGTTGCGACTCGAAACCACCACATAACGAGTCGAGATCCCCGATTGCGACACAGGTTGCGAGTCGCAGACACCTGGTTGCGACTCGAGACCAAAACAGCATGAACCGAAACCATGTTTGCGAGTCCAGTTGCGACTCGAGATCAGAACCATGATAACCCGAGACCGTGTTTGCGAGTCCGGTTGCGACTCGAGACCAAAACAACATAAACCGAGACCATGATTGCGACTCAGGTTGCGAGTCGAGAACGCCTGGTTGCGACTCGATACTATACGCATGTACACGCTGTTTGGGCTTGCACCTCATTTCGGACTTAAGTGATTGGGCCGGACCTTTGGGCCTAATGCATGGACCTTATACGTACTGTTGTTTGTGAATGATTATTTGGGCTGCTATGGATGAACTTGCATGCAATGTGCTAGCATACGTGTAGAACATACGTGCAATACGTGGTTTGAACCTGACTTGTATGATACAACTATGATAGGACGCGAGTAGCCACAATATTGCTTGTTTGACTGTTCTGTGTACCTACCGAGCAAACCAAGGTGAGTTCACACCCTCTACAAAGCATGGGATTCCCAGGGGTCGGGAATTGGGGTTAAGGAACATGGGTTCCTCGTCCTCCTTGGGTAGGACAGCAAAGGTTCAGGAATGTAATTCCTCGTCCTCACGGACAGATAACTCGTACTAGACCAAAACTCTATCACGAAGTCCCTCCTTTTTATATCGACTTAATCGCCGGGCCAATGGCGAGCGGCTCATTAGTTAGATAGCGCTATTTAGGTCTGACAAACCTCACACCGTGCCGCAGAGGACGGGCGTGAACTAATGGATCTGGGGCACGTCAATGATGATAGACATTGACAGTTTCAGGGCACATAAACACGACTACAGTCAGCAGTCGATATGGTAACGAGTCTAGTAGATACATGGGGTAGCCCCACGGCCGAAATGCTAGATAACTAACACGGGGTAGCCCCCACGGCTGGATTGCCAGAGTAACCGGGAATAAACAAGTCACGTTTTTAACTATGGGGTAACCCCCACGGCAGGATGCCAGCTAAAGGAAACTGTTTTCGAAACGACTTAAAACGAACACCCAACCGTGAACTCACTCAACTTGTTGTTGACTCGTTACTACATGCTTTGCAGGTCCGTAGGTTCTTAGCTGGAGCTTGTATGGAGAAGGATCGTTGTGGGACATGGACGGCTGTGTGCCATGTTAAACTTTGAAACTATTAAACTTATGTTTTGGCTTTAAGACTTATGCTTCCGCTTGCAACTTAACTATGTTTTGTTTGAACACCAATTGTATTGGTTGGATTTTATAACTACTTATATGCTCGTTCAATATGATTGGTGGCTGGATCCTGGTCAGTCACGCCTCCAAGCGGTAGTACTCCGCAGGTGGATTTTGGGGGTGTGACAACTCATCACCACCAAAAGAGTTAGAAACGTTAGTAAAAACATTTAACCTCATCTTTCTATTATAGAATGTCATGTTGGCCGTACCATATCGACAATCAATCACGACATGAGCGGTGTTCAAAAATGGCCGACCCAAAATAACATTTTGTTGTTGAATTGGGTCCGTGGATGAGTAGTCTAAAACAAGAGAATCAACCGGATAATAAAATTTGTCAACTTTAACAATAACATCCCGCATAATCCCTCGGGGGAGCTTATGAGACAAATCGGCTAAAACAACCGTTGTCTCAGCCCACTTCAATGGACCAAAATCAGTATTGGTCATATAAGCCCCACGGTAAAATACTCACCCCGGCTCCAAGATCTAATAACGCCCCCGATATTTGAAAATTTCCAACTTGAATATTTATGAGAGGCATTCCCGGATCTTGGAGCTTAGGAGGAAGATCCCCTTTTAAAACCGCGCTTACCCGTCAGTTAAGTCGACCCGTTTAGGCACTTTTGTTACCTCTTTTGAGTATACAATTCTTTTAAAAACTTTGCATAAGCGGGTACTTGTTTTATCGCTTCAAGTAACGGAAGATTAACTTTCACTTGTTTAAACACCTCCCACATTTCCTCCTTTTGAGGACCCCTTTTTTAAATAATTTTTTTTTACCCGGGTCTACTAAAGTCGAAGGAAATGGGACTTGACTCGGTCCCCCTTCCTCGTTTTTATCTTTTGCTTCTTCGTTTATTACCGGTTTTCAAAAATAGGTTTTGTAGAAGAATTTGTACATGTGTCATTTTCTTCATCACTTTCCATACCCATTATATCCTCAACCACCCTATCAACCAAACCCAGTGATGGGTCGGTTTTGTACTCTTACCTACTTCTCAAAACACTCTCATGATTAATATTAATATTATTACGAGTTGAACTATGAGAAGGGTTTACCTTAGTGTCGCTTGGTAATTGACCTTTACCTTTCTTCAAGTCCGCCACTTCGGTTGCAAGTTGACCCATTTGGGTGGTCAATGATTGAATCGCCTTATCCCGGATTTCATCCTTTTGAATGCGAGCATCATCCATTTGGTTCCTCTTTTGCATCTCCATTTGCATTGCCTTCAACATCTCCATAACTTCATTTCCACCTGAAGAATTTTGCCCCGAAGACCCACCATGTTGCTGACCCGTTTGATATTGCCTTTGAAACCCTTGGTTATTCCCGCCTCGATAAGCACCTTTATTATTAAACGGTTGGCACGGAACAAAGTTTCCTTGATTTTCTTAAAAGTTCGGGTTTGCTTGGTTTGACGGATTCCCGTATCTAAAATTCAGATGGTTTCGTAACCCAGGGTGGTATGTGTTCGAGTTCATATTGTAATTTCTACCACCTCCACCTCCACCTTGACCTTGAATTGCATTTACTTCTTCATATTGTACCTCATCTGCTTGGCAATTTTCAGCCGCATGCCCCAATTCATTACAAAGTGTACAAACATCATAGATTTGGTTTATAGTTTGCACATTAACATCCTCCGCTGCATGCACTTGAGTTCTAGTAATGGTCGGTCTCGCTCTCCTCGATGATTGAGCCTTTCACTTTAATATGACCGCCATTTGTTCCAAAAACGCCCAATCGTCTTGCTCGTAATTGGTACCGAATGTACCATTCGTGATAGACATTAGGTCATGAGCATCTTCGGAATTTAAGCCCTCATGAACACATTCAACAATTCCCACAACTCTATCCCATGATGAGGGCAATTCTTGATCATCGAATTAAACCTCTCGAAAGCTTCGTGAAACATTTCACCTTGTTGTTGAAAGCTTCTCAAGCTTCTTCGTGCATCGTTTATCTTTTGGGCTGTGAAAAATTCTTCCAAGAATCTTTGTTGCATCTCCGCCCATATATAAATCGAAGCCGATGGTAAAGTGTAAAACCATCTCTTCGCTCTATCTTCCAACAAAAATTGAAATAGCACCAACTTGACCTCGTCCGATGAAAACCCTTGCCCACCGATAGTATTGCATATCGAATCGTATGCCTCCAAATGAAAATAAGGTTCCTCCATTGCTAATCCCTTATATTTCGGTAAACTTTGGAGGGAATTAGTTCTAACTTCGAAAGTCCTCCCTTGATTGTTCTGAGGAATAATTACCGGTGAAGGATTGTTAGTAATAATCGGACGAAAATGTGCTTCAATACCCCTTACGGCATCTCAGTTATGACTTCTCGGCACACCCAATCGAACTCTTGGATGTGGTGGACCCATTGGTCTTTGAACCGGTCTTTGAGGCATCAATTGTTGAGGCGGTGGTTGATACATTTGCCCAACTTGTTGTTGTTGAGGTGTTTGTCTTTTAATTTGTGAACCTTGTGGCGGCAATTGTTGTGGAACAATTTATTGTATAACTTGTTATTGTTGAGGTCTACCAAAACCATGCATCCCTTGACCTTGAACATATGTGTAATCTCCTTGATCTACATCACCCCCATAAATATACCCTTCGTCTTCATAACCCGCAAACTCTTCATCATACCTGTCATCATCCCCATCTCTTCTTGCTCCCGAAGTTTGTAGAAATTGTGATGGTTGATATTGGACCCCCGGTTGTAATGGTTGTTGGAATGAAGGGGTAGCATGGACTATGGATGAGGTTGGTTGAAATGGATGTGGTGGTGGTATTTGTTGTGATGAAGATGATTGTCCGGATGATGGGAAGAAGGATGAAAACGGTGGAACGGTTGTTGAAGGGTTATAGTTAAAGGAGTGGTCGGTTTTGGTACTTGTGGGTAAAGTGGTGTTGGTTGGTTTAAACTCATGTGTTGGTGTAGGAATGGTAGTAGAATTTGGTGGAGGTGTGGATGGTGTTGTTTGACCCGTAGTGGGTGGTGGTGGTGGATCCATTGTATTAATTGATGTAACTGGTGTTGTAGGTGTTGTAGGTGAACCAATGACTTTATTTTCTCGTAATAGGACTCGGTTTCTTCGCAAAGTTCATTCAATTTCCGGATCGAAGGCTAATGATGATAGCTTGTGAGAGCCTCTAGTATGCATGCACCTGTAAATACCTGCACACTAAACACAACCATCATAAACCCGCAAAAATAACAAACTAAACTACAAAAGATAACACACGTTACGCACTACTCCCCAGCAACGGCGCCAAAAATTTGATGTGATGTCGAAGTCTCACTCAAATTTAATCCAAATACTACTAGATAGCTAGCGGTAAGTGGGTATCGAACACAGGGAGTTTGTGGAATATGTGTTATCTAAATAGCTTGCTAATTAACTAGATTAAAACTAAATTGCAAAAGTAAATTCAGAGATTTGGTTGATTGGTTTTAAGTAGCTAAATTAAACTAACTAAATTGCAAATCAAATGTTGGGTTTTGTAAACAGATTAAAAGAAAGTGACCACCCTAGGTTTCCGGTTTAAATTGACACTAGTGTTTATATCCAACTAGAAAGAACCACATAGACATGGCTCGTGTGTAGTTACTTGTTTATGACAAAAGGGAACTAAGTACTCGGATTACTAGAATGCGAGGTTGTTACCCGATGACCAATTAATCAATATCCAACCCTAATCCCTCCCATGATATCTCGATTGCCAACGGCACCAAGAATGTATGGTTTAGACTATGATCAAAACATAAATCAACAATTTACAAGCATCAACACACCATAACAAACAAACAAACATTGCAAATTATTATTCTAGAAATTCAGATAAAAACACAAGTGTCTCAAACAAACGTTCCACCTAGGATGATCACCAACAAGTTTAGCCTCTCATAGCTTGGTGCATCATTATCACATAAAGTTTAATGTTCATACGAATCAAAACACAAACCAGAGTGCTTAGAAATGTTTAGAAACTAAGAACAAGTGCCAAATTCGCCCAAGGACTGCTCTAAAACCAACCAACAATGATTGGATACCAAAAGTCTCATCAATGGCCTAATAAAACTTGGGAGTTACAAATTTTCACTGGGCCTATCGTAGCTTACGGTAGAAGCTAGAATCTTTTCTTTGTTTCTTCATCTTTAGTACATGTGACTCCACATCAAATTACTTCCTCCCGAAGCTGCGTTTCTACTCTTTTAAAGCCCCGTTCAAACCTGAAACATAAGCAGCTGTAGTTATCTAATTCAAGATAATTACATAAATAAATGCGGAATTAAATTTTACTTATAACACTTAAGGGTCGTCCTACGGACTACTCGTCAAGTGGCTCTGGTGATAACATCGACATGGATATCAACGGTCCGGTCGGTTACGATAGGAAAGACGGCAGTGTAGGTGCGGAGAAGGAAATGGCAGGTGAGAGTAATCAAAAGTATTCAGGTTCACCTGAAATGGTAATAGACCCGGATGTCGGCAACACAACGGAATTTGGGTCGAACCCCGACAATGGCAGGTCAGCGGAAGATGATATTAACGTCGGAAAAGTTACTTCGTCGGTGACAAAGAATAACAAAGAGACAGTTGAAAAGTCGGTCAACAATTATGATTTGGGTAATATCGAGACTCTTATCGGTAATAAGGAGAAGGTTTCAGAAACCGGTATGAACATTGGAATATCGTCGATGGCATCAAAATCTGTTGAGTTTGTTGAGATATAAAACGCCAAACTTTGTTTTTAAACGATAAAGCAGAACAAACAGTAACTGAAACAACGGAAGTTAATTACTAGCATTTATTATAATAAAATCCGGCCTAAATACGCGGCAAAAACATCCTATATAAACAACATCTCAGACCTTCCATTAAACACACCAAACCCAAAACGCCATATTTTACTATATACCATTCATCTTAGAAACGCCAAAAAAAACCAAACATCATATTTTACTGAGATGTTGAATATCTCAGTAAAACGCCAAAAAGTTAAAAAATCAAAAATGGCAAACATCGTTTCTTGGATATTCAATATTGTTCTAAGCGAAGTTTCACCGAATGGATTGTTAGCTGAGGGGTGTAACTCAATAACATTTTGCTGCATGAGATGGACAAATCTTCAAGAAAAACAGACTGATGACAGACGAATGTCATTTTCTGTGGTCTGTTCTTCATGAATATTTGAATAGCATGAAGAGACGGATGACACTAAAGAGTGGGTTTGAAGATAAAGATGAACTTCAAACAGAAAACTCATGTCATTTTATGTCTCCAAACATCCACAAAAAAGCTACTTCAACAACAAAAAAACAAATGAATCATACCAAAGTAAAAAAAAAGCCATATATTGGTAACGGTTCTTGTAGTTTCAAAGAAGAAAGAGACTGGTGACAGTGAAGATTTGGAAGATGAATTGTTTTAATTTTTTTTTTAATTTTCGTTTTCTATTGTTTGTTATGTAATTTTCAGCTAAGAACAAATACATTATTTCTCTAAAAAAATATAATAAAACGCCACACAAACAAATCCTTGTGAAACACCATCATGCCATAAAACGCCCAAAACTCCCAAACTATAATAAAATTACTTTGGACAAGTATTACAAACTATAATAAAATTACTTTGGACAAGTATTATTAAAAATTCAAAAAAAAAGTATAAAACAAGGTACAAGAGAATAGAACAAAGTGACATCTTTATCTAAAACCCATTAAAAAATACAAAACGCCAAAATCTCGAAAAGGTAACTACAAACAGTAAATTGAAACGATAAACAGATGAAGCTGAACAAACAGTAACTACAAAACAGTAAACTGAAGCGATGGAAACTTTATTACTAACATTGATTATATTAAAAGCCATTATGTGGGAAATTGAATTTATTTATCTTTTCAAAACACCATAATTAGCTGTTGAATTTATTTATCTTTTCAAAACGATATAATTACCTGTCACTTTATAGACTACATCCTACATGCGCAGAAAAAAAGTCATTATAAAAATAGAACATGTAAACACAACTTAAACACTCTACACATTATCTAAAACGCCACATATTGTCCAAAACGCCATAAAACTTAAACAAATGGCCAAGGTTATTGCATGGAGGTTTGAAAGGTCGGAGAGATGTTTCATCCTAAAGTTCTCTGATAGAAGAAGGGTGAAGGTCAAGACAATCAAAACTATACTTAGTATGGATGAAAGGGGTTTAGAGGAATATTTTGGCCCTTCGGGTTCCAATGGCCAACGATTGTGAAAGAACTCGAACAGTAATAAGGAGATTGGAGAGATAATTTCTAGAAGAAAATGATGATGATCATGATGATGATGATGATATTGGCGATACTCCTCTACCAACAGTTAGCAGTTGGGTGTGGCATGATGAAGCAGGAACGGTTGAAGTGACTTATGGACACGGGGTGGAATATTCATTGCCCATGGAGGAAATGTTGAAGACAGAGAGGCTACATCTTCTTGAACAACTCTGTGATTTAGCACCTTCAAACGATGCAAGATCCAGGGTTGTAATGATATTTAAGTATAGGCTGTAGCAAAAAAGAGACAAGATGATGGCGTTATACGCCAATGCAAAATATGATGATGATGATGATGATGAATCCGAAGAAAGTGATGAACAAAGTGAAGGGTACATCTCTAATGTAATCCCATACATAGAAGACTACTAGTTTGTTTTAATTTCGTCTTGTAATGTTATGAAATATTAATAAATGATAATGAATTTTTAACAACGCCACGAATGCCAAAAAAATTGACCTGGGAAATGCCATAACGCCAAAAAAATTATCTATGTGACACCAAAACAATTAATTCAACGAGACAGATCCAAAAAACAGTAAAACGCCAAGTAATTAATGAATCTAATTAATGCCAAAATAATCTTAGACGCCAATAATGAAGCAACATGTGACACATGAAAATGGGAAAAAAGAAGATTAAAAAGACAAAAAAGCCCCTCGCACCCTAATTATATCCCGCACCACGTGTTCCATCAGGATGCGTTCTCACACTTTTGGTCGTTTTCTCCTGATCCCGTTTCTGTATATATATATATATATATATATATATATTGTCACACCCTGATATTTCCACATATTCCGGTGGGCCCGGTGGGGAGTATCGTGACGTAGTTGATATCATCATAGACAATTAAACACGGATATAGCACAACGGAAGTATTGGAATATAAAATATTATTACAAACCCAAATGTCTGAACATATCAAAGTATTAGTTATAGACGAGCTTGTAATATCAAATCCACAGGTGGATCATTTCAGAATGTATAAAATGAAGCTTAGCAGACTTTAAGGCATCTTAAAGGATTTGCAAGATCCTCTATTTCGACGCCGAGCAGCTCCCAGCCTATTACGAGTAGTACTTGTCACTTAGCCTTTTGAAAATACGTCAGTTTACACTGGTAAATACAATTAACCGACTCTTTTGAAAAGAGTTTATGAAAATGGATTTAAATGCACGTGGCACAAATATTCTTTTATAACTTGGGACAATCTTTATTAAAATCTTTTATACAGATTTACATGTTTGTCATACAATCGGGGCCGGTTTGGAAGCCGGTCATGATTAACCAACTTACCACTTATAAAACCCACAGAGGAGTTATCTCCAACTTGTGGGTAATTTAATATTTATCATTTGCATCTGTCAAGTGTATGCCTACACCCCGTGCATAGGTCGTGGCCAATAATAACTTAAATGAGACGAGGATATCCAGGACACGGTCGTTAACCCCCAATGTTTATGTTATCAAACAAAACAGATTAAAACGGGTTATGCAGATTTATTAAATCACAATCCGATTAAATGATCTCATACCCGACCAAGCGGTAATAATATACCGTATCCCAAGCCCGTATAAGGGAAAATAAGTTAAAAGTATTTACCTGAGCTAATACTTGATTCATAGCAAAATAACTCAGTCGTATCCAACCTAACTAAGTGTAGGTAGCTTTTACTGGGTGGCTCTAGTCTGGAATGATGGTAATATATAACCAATTCAGAATGCTAACGGTCTTATTTAAGTCGTAGACTTAGACCTGCTAGCTTAAAGTATCTAAAACGGTACGATACGCTAGATTAAGCGATGACCGGAGTAGAATGTAGTTTAGACCCAATTAAGTATGAAGATTTGTATAATATGGGTAAATTAAGTACATTCTGGATTTTGAAGTAAAAACGATAAGATTTAACCCGTTTCGGTAAACTTACGTAAACTAGTTACGTAAGTCTAATCGTACGCGTATAAGCGATAACGAGTAACCGGATGAGTCATGAACAAGTTCCATATGCCAATATACCTTAAACAAGTTAAAATATCAGTGGGATATCAACTTGTATGCCCGTTTAGGTTTTAAAATTAAACTATGCCCCGTAAGGGCGTTTTGGTCATTTTATGACGTATAAAGGAACTTGCGTACAATCTGATGCTACGACCATAAACCTTCTATGAAAACACTTTATTTATGATATAATATCAGTATGACATCAAACATATGTGTGTTTTATAGTTTAAAACCAAACTATGCTTTATAGGGGCATTTCGGTAATTTCACACATAGTTTTGAAGGCTAATTTGGGAATATGAGTTTATAACATATACCTACTGACAATTTTACTTAAAATGATTTATAAAATTAGTACGTATCAAGTCTTGATTGGTAGTTATGGTTTAAAACCATACTACGCGCCGAAGCGGCGTTAAAGTCGTTAAATGACGATATTTGCGATCTTTTAGGAAAATTGACGTTATGATCAAGTTTATATGTCCAATATATGTTAATTATTATAACATATCAGTAGTCAAAAGATTTTGTATAAAATATGCTTTCAAAACCATTTTAGGTGCGAAAAGGGCTTTATCGTCATTTAAGTACATAATTCAAGAACTTGTGCATAAACTCAATCTATAAACAGAATTGATATCCCAAAATATCCCAATTATGATATTACATCAGTAGGCAATGAGTTTGATGTGATAAATTATGCTTAAAACCGATCTATGCGCCTAAAGGGCATTTTGGTCAATTCATGGCATAATTTACGACGATATCCGTAAACTCAGTTTATGATCAGATTCATAACATCGAAATATGTTAATCATGTTAACATATACGTACCTAAGTTGTTTGATAGCTTATTGGTGTCTAAACCTTGTTTTTGCTAAAAAGGGCATAATGGTCAAAGTATGGCATAATTACGGATACTTGCATAAAACTCATATTACTAGTATGATCGTGTAATATAACCTCAGAGGATTATGCTACATTAAATTACGATCATAAAAGAACCTAAAATCAGTAGTAAACTAATCTAATTCGGTTCAGAATCAAAAGTTAAAGCAGAAGTCAAACTTCGCGACTTTCGGCTGCGAACCGACCCTAAAACTGGAATTGACGAGCCGAACATGTTTACACACGTTCTAATAATTATTACCATGTTGTTTAAATGATAAAACATATTTAGAACACTTCTAAACTCAGATCGTAATTATTTTAAAAATCTGACCCCTTGACTTTTTAAAAGAACATTAAGTTGACTCGTCAAATGACCAAGGAAACTTGATTCTTAGGAGGTGCCCTTTTAAGGGATAAACACCTACCTAATTACGATCACGTAGCCATGTTCGTTGCGAATCATGGCTTGACTGTTTAAGGTTTAACTAAAAGTCAAAGCGTTTGTCGTAAACGCTTGACTTTTCGGCTTTAAAAGCCAAATAAAATAACTAGCCATGAAAGGAGCACTTACAAGAGGTCCTTTTGACTAAAAAGAACTCAAGGGTCTGCTCTTAAAAGCTCAGGAGCTCCCCAAATGAGAAAGATAGGAGATTAAGATGAAATGAGCAATTGAGAATGTTGAAGAACACTTCTTTATATAGTGTTTGGAGGATTTCAAGATGATTGACAGGTGTTTAGGGCTTTCTCAGATGCTTACAAGTGTCCCGGTATGTGTTACAAACCAGCAACAAGCCCCTAGAGTCGAATTATGTGAGTTATAGCTGTTTCCTTGGGCTGTAAACAATTTCTCGCATCTGGAACTTGTATACGGACCGTATGGTCCTGTATACGGTCCGTAAGGACCTGGCCAGCTCACACCAACTTTCAAATGTTGACACGTTTGGCCCCTGGACTTTGTTTTGTCGCGTTTTGTCACCCGTAACCCCTTTTAACCAAATTTATAGGCGTAATAAAGGTGTTAAGGCATATGTGACTTGGATTATGTCCGTAAATATCACGGATGTTGGTTCGTTCGGTTGTACGGTTAGGCGTTTCGCAAAATTGCTTAAAAAGACTTTAACGAACACGAAAACGACCCAAACTTCGTAACGAATGGTATTTTTGTATTCCCATTATTAAAATATAATATTTTAATGATTACAAAAATCTTTGGATGTACGGATATGGTCAGAATGCAGAATATGCGCGAATATGCATACTTTCGCAGTTTTGACGCTTTTAGTCCCTATAACACACAACTTGCGTGTATCTTTGTTTTATCACGTCGAAGCCCTATGTTATCCATATTAAGCATTCCCGTGAGTATTATCAACATCACGATGATTCAGGTTCGTTAAAAAGGTTACTCAGAGGTAAGAATTAACATGTTGACACTTTTAACCCTTTTAACGCACAAACTTGTGCGTATCATAGATTATCGGCATTAAAGCCCTAAATGGCCTATATTATGTATTCCCAAGAATATGATCAGACATCATAATGCTCCAGGTTTGTTAAAAGGTCACTCAGAGGTATAATTAAACAGGTTGACACTTTTAACCCTTCGTCGCGAAATCTTTTAATCAATTACGCAAACGGTTTCGCTTATCCAACAAGTGGCTTAATATGAGAATACGGGTACCATATAAGGTCACTCAGAGGCTTAGTTTAAGCATGTTGACACTTTCAGTCCTTTCCATAAATATAGTTTGACGAAATTAGTCCCTCATAGTCAACGTGTGACTTTATTAGGGTTTATTACACGTGTCAACACATCATTGGACATGATTTTTACGAGGTGTTACATCCTCACCCCCTTAAAAGAAATCTTGACCTTGAAATTTGCTCAAAAAGATAGGAGTACTTCTGTCACATAGTGAACACTACCTCCCATGCATAATCGGGATTTCTATGGTACCCCGCTTAATCATAATAATAGGTATATACTATCTTTGGAGCTTCTTGAACTGTTGATCTTTGACCGATGCCGGTTTCTCATTAAACCGAAGGTTTTCATAACTCTGCATATCTTCATGCGACATAGCTAGCGACTCATTGGCTAGACATTTTCCTTAATCGCAAATGTGGAACACATTGTGAATTCCACTGAGATCCTCAGGTAAGTTTAACTTATACTACAAATTTGATATATTTGTTTATTTCAAATGGTCTTTAAATATCTAGGGTTCAACTTGCCCATTACATCAAATGTAGCACACCTTTCCAGGGTGGTACTTTCTGTTGAATCTTGTTCCTTATTGAGAACTTAAGAGGCTTGCGACTCTCGTCGGCATTGATTTTCCCACTAATTACTGGAAGCTTTCAAACGATTACGGATTCGTATGATCCTATCCGTTGTTTCCAGGAAAATTTTAGGTCCTGATAATTGGGCTTTCCCAAACTTCTGCCCAATGAACAGGCGTTTAACACTATCTTTTATACAAGGCCTCTAAAGGAGCAGCCTTGATGCTTATATAATAGCTATTGGTTATAGAAGAACTTAATTTGGGTGAGATGATCATTCCAACTACTATTCATATTAATCTTAACGAAAAAGCTACCCTCATGGTTAGTCAAACAAATCGACGATCCTGGGTAGCTGATAACGACTCTCCACCGTTTCCTAGTAAGGTTTGCGGTAATCAGTGCACAAGTGTATTGCACCGTGCTTTCTTTTATCAACAGAAATCAAAGTTTCTGTAACTGATACAATTCCTAATAAGATGTCAATCCTAACTCCACTTGCCTTTCAGGAGGTAAACAAGGTAGTTCTACGGAGAAGACATCAAGTTATCCAAATATGTTAGAGATAGCTCCAATCTCCGTCTTCGGTTAACTTACCGTTACTTGTGTCATGCAAATGACACATCTGTTTTGCGAGTACATGGATGCCTCAGGTAGAGACGCCTACTTAGGCATTTCTATAATGGAGATCTTCCTTGAACACCACTAGCTTACTTTAGTACAATATGACCATTGGGATATCTCAGTGGTTCCATGCATTAAACCTCCATACTGATCAGGCATGGAAGCAATCTATGGGACACACTAAGATAAATCAATCCTCATATGGTGTTTTTATCAATACAGTCTGGCATTTGCAGTTGATAGAAATCAATGAGAAAATAATATAAAATAACATATATTGGCGTACTCTATCTAGAGATAGAGCACTCCAGATTTTATGAATAATGATTATACGATGAGAATAGAAGAAATGATCTCTATGATTTTATTGGAAAGTTCCACCTGATACTTAATGTCTAGAGTTCTTATGAGTATATTCAAAAGTTTGCTAAGCTTATGGTCTATGAAAGACTTTTTAGTACCCGAATTCAAAACATACTTCTTGGCAGAATATCCTTGATTCATGATAGGGAATGTACCTAATAACATTATTGATGTTTACTGCCTCTTGGCATTCATCTGCAGAGTTCAGGCATTTCCTTCCCTAGCCTCTCTATATACTTAGTTGTACCTTCTTTGGCAGCCTTATGGCATCTAGTTCTGATGTGGCCTTTCTCACCACAGCCGTTACAGACTGCATTCTTTATGTCCCTACATTCGTGGGACTGATGACCAGTTCCTTTGCAGATGCCACACTGCTTTGGTCTTTGTTCTATTCGACACTGTGCCCAATGCCTTTTATAACAGGTCTTGCATACAGGCTTCTTATTGGACTTTTGTTGATTCTTATTGAGCCCAAACTTGCTATTTTTCTTAGATTGCTGGGAGTTATCCTCCTCCTTTTTCCTTTTTCTGTCAGTCTAAATTTTGGCTGACTTATTTCTCAACCTATCCAGTGTAAGTGGCTGAGATAGATCCATAGTGGATCTAATAGAAGCAGGCTTCGAAGCTTTATCATGCTCCTTTCTCTCTGGTGCTAAATCACCATGTCGACAGTTCGAATTTTTCATTTTGAGAGTCAGAAGATCTGATTCCGCCTTTTCCATTTCATGTCGTTGATAGTCGGTTTTTCTGATGAGGTCTATAAACTGGGACCATTCCATATTATATAGGGGTATTTTCCCCGTGGACTTTATCAATGTTTTCCACCAGGTAAGGGCATCGCCCTTAAATGACTGTGATACGTACTTCACAATGTCTTCCTTAGCACAACCACTGATTTCTACAATGGTTTCCATTTCATCCAACCATCCCATGCAATCAATGGCTCCCTTTTCGCCATTGAAGTCTCTTGGCTTGCAAGAGACGAATCACTCGTAAGTACATCCTTGGGAGGAACGAAGCTCCTCATTACACATCATTTTCTTTGGTTCATTCTTCACATTCGAAGCATGAACGAAGCTCTCTTCATGAGTAGGTGAATGTAGTTTTTAATGGGATTTGGAGCGAGTAACATTTGGCTCCTTAAACTTTTTCATGACCTTTTCCATGGCCTTTCCAACTGCTGCATCAACCACAGCTTGGAGATTAACTCCATTAATATTGAGGTTTACGTTTGCAGCATCATTAGCATTTGTCGCATAATTAGTATCACGACTGTTTTCTGCCTCATCCGAGTTTTCCATACTCGAGGCTTAGTACTAAACATTAAATTAAACAATAGTTAGTCGTCATCCTGACGACCTAACATAGATTAGCCACAACATCAATAAACCGCATAGGCTATTTAGTTCCGAACATTCCTAATGAATGTTATTTGAAAGAATATTAATTTCATTTAGACTAGGTCACAAAAGAACCATTAATGGCATTTAAGGTTTGGACCGAGTCCAATACCCATTTGATAGGGGATTACAATGTCACAACTGTCTTTGTCATGAAGACGATTATGAATAGCTCGAAGGCTAGACTTAAAGGAATTCTAATATACATGGCACAGAGGCCCGTCACTAGGGACATAAAACGATATGACATAGAGCCTAGTCATGAAGGACATAAATAATCATATGGCACGAAGGCCTTGTCACAAAGGACATTTAGATATGGTACAAATAGCCTCAACACAAGGACGTTATAAAATATGGCACCAAAGGCCTGTCTCGGAGGACATTTTTAAATCTGGCACAAAAGGCCTGTCTCAAAGGATGTTAATATTTAGTATGTTAACTTATCACGAATGACAAATTATAGCACATTGGCTTGTCATGAATGACTTTAAAATGTCACTCGTTGGTGTGTCACAAAGGACATTAATTTATAAGCCGCAATCTTATTAGATCAGGGGCTTTAAGATTGAACATAGTTCTTCACCTTTGGACAGGCAGTCATAGACTATATCTGTCATCGTCTTGAAAGACAATTTATTTTGGCACAAAGGTAAATAAATTAACATCACTAATGGATGTTTATATATAATCATCGTATTTGATGATATTAGTCATGATCACATTGATCGTATAGACTACGAAACTTGGGCATAACGTTCCACTTTGGACAGGGAACCATAATGGTCACAATTGTCATTGTCTCAAATGGACGATATAATGTAGCTCGTAGAAGAGACATCACTGGGAATGTTTAGTATGATTAAGATGTTGATGAGGTTAGTCATGATCACATTGATCATATACAGTACACTATTAGGTTTGGGTATAACCCACCATTTTGAACAGGGGATCATAAAGATCACCACTATCCTTGTCTTGTCGACAATAGAGTAAAGTATAGCCCGTAGGCACTTCATCACTAGGGATGTTAATATTATGATCATCATACTGATGATATTAGTCAAGATCGCAATGATTATATAGACTATGGGATTTGAGCATAGCTCACCCCCTTGGCAAGGAATCATAAAAGATTACAATTGTCTTGTCACAATTGGACAATATAATATAGCCCGTAGGCAAAACATCATTAAGGATGTTTAATTAAATCATCATATTGATGATTTTAGTCATGATCGCATTGATCATATAGACTATTAGGCTTGAGCATAGCTCACCACCTTGGACAGGGGATCGTAAAGATCACAATGTCAATGTCTCAAATGGACAATATGTTATAGCCCGTAGGCAAAACATCTCAAAGGATGTTAAATAATATGATCATCGTATCAGGTGATATTAGTCATGATCGCATTGATCATATAGACTATTATGTTTGGACATAGTCCAATATCTTTAGACAGGGGGTCGTAGACCACAACTATCATTATCTTATTGGACAACAAGTATAGCCCGTAGGCACTTCACCACTAATGGATGTTTATGGTATGATCATCACATTGATGATACTTGCCTGGTCTACTTTAATCATATAGGCTTTAAGTCTTGGACGTAATCCAATACCTTGACGGCCGGTGTGGTTTCTCAAGCCACACTGCCAGGAGTGTTAACATGTTCTTAGATGTTAACAAAGATTAATTGTCTTAAGAGGGTTTTACCATCATAGCCATGTTCATAGACATATAAGCTAGGTTATACCATTAAGAGCATTTTTTGAAATTTCCCAGCTGATCGATAAAGTTCGAGTAAAATCGAAACGATCGTTTAATAAAGGACGAAATGAATACCTATATAAATTCTCAAACTTCCCATAAATCATTAGGATTTTACAATGGTGCCTTAATCAGGACTTTTAGTAATTCATTTGTCCACACCAGGACTTTAAAGCAATTCTAGTCCACGCAGGGACTAAAAGGAAAATATAAGTCCGTATAGGGACTATGAGATATGTTCGCATAGGGATTATTTTGATATATCATGTCCACGAAGGGACATTATTAAACAATTGTCCTCACTGGGACTTTAAGTCGAAAGATACGTCCTCATTGGGACTTATTAATGAAACAATATGTCCTTGAAGGGACTATAATGAAATATCATGTCCACAAGGGATTTTAATGGAATAATATGTCCATAAAGGGACTTTGATGAATTAACATGTTCACGAAGGGACTACGATGGAATAATATGTCCTCGAAAGAACTATAATAAATTGTTATGTCTGCCAGGGGACTTTAATGAAATAATACGTCTACAAAAGGATTTCATTGAAATAATATGCCCATGAAAGGACTATGATGGAGTATGATGTCCATGGAAGGACTATATTGGAAATACCAAGTCCACGAAGGGACTATTTTAAAATAGTGTATCCACAAAGGGATTTTAATGAAATCACACGTCCATGAGAGGAATATATTGAAATAGTATGCCCACCGAGGGACTTATTGAAATATGATGTCCACGAATGGACTAAATAGCAAATGCCCATACAGGGTCTTTAGTCGAAAGGTATGTCCACACAGGGACTATATAGAAGAGATAGGTCCTTATAAGGACTTAAAGGACAATGAATATTATGGAAGAAGGATTCTCTAATGCCTTCCTTGCTTCATTTCGATTGTTTCTCTTCTTTGTTTACAGTACACGGTAGGGACACTGAAGACTTCAGTGAATAAAGTAAGTATTCCAATCAGAATCCGTTATAGAAGTAGAATTCAAGGATTCTATTGTTAAAGAATGATATGGATCACGGATTGGGTTTTAACTGATATAATACAAGTCTGGGATTCCAAAACTTGGAGGTAAGAAATAGGGATCATTAGGATCCATGGATATTATTTTCAATACGGGAACCTCAGGGACCTCCTGGTATGGGTTCCACTGATACAGGCTTCGAATTTGAGCCTCAGGGACCTACGGTATGGACCCCGAAGTCTGATTACAAGTTTCAATAGGTTTGATTTTAGGAATAGGTCCTTAAAGGTCTTTCCTCCAAACCGGTCGCATACTCATTCTAGCAGTGATACGAAGCTTGGCATCCCTTGGCTTCGAAATAAGGAGAATTTCCATCAACGGCTTCTTGGCGACATATTCAAATACACAAAATCGAAATCAATATTTACTTAATAGGGATGAGAGAATTCCTATGTTAAGTCTAGACTCAAAAGGGCTAAGGAATATGCTACTATGTCATTTGAGATTAAACACTAAGGACTAGTGCTTAATTCACTCAAACGTTAGCTCTGATACCAACCTGTCACACCCCGATATTTCCACATATTCCGGTGGGCCCGGTAGGGAGTATCGTGATGTAGTTGACATCATCATAGATAATTAAACACAGATATAACACAGCGGAAGTCTTGAATATAAAATATTATTACAAACCCAAATGTCTGAAAATATCAAAGTATTAGTTATAGACGAGCTTGTAATATCAAATCCACAGGCGGATCATTTCAGAATGTATAAAATGAAGCTTAGCAGACTTTAAGGCATCTTTAAGGATTTGCAAGATCCCCTATTTCGACGCCGAGCAGCTCCCAGCCTATTACGAGTAGTACCTGTCACTTAGCCTTTTGAAAATACGTCAGTTTACACTGGTAAATACAATTAACCGACTCTTTTGAAAAGAGTTTATGAAAATGGATTTAAATGCACGTGGAACAAATATTCTTTTATAACTTGGGACAATCTTTATTAAAATTTGTATACAGATTTACATGTTTGTCATACAATTGTGGCCGGTTTAGAAGCCGGTCATGATTAACCGACTTACCACTTATAAAACCCATAGAGGAGTTATCCCCAACTTGTGGGTAATTTAATATTTAGCATTTCCATCTGTCAGGTGTATGCCTACACCCCGTGCATACGTCGTGGCCATTAATAACTTAAATGAGCCGAGGATATCCAGGACACGATCGTTAACCCACAGTGTTTATGTTATCAAACAAAACAAATTAAAATGGGTTATGCAGATTTATTAAATCGCAATCCGATTAAATGATCTCATACCCGACCAAGCGGTAATAATATACCGTATCCCAAGCCCGTATAAGGGAAAATAAGTTAAAAGTATTTACCTAAGCTAATACTTGACTCACAGCAAAATAACTCAGTCGTATCCAATCTAACTAAGTGTAGGTAGCTTTTACTATATGGCTCTAGTCTGGAATGATGGTAATATATAACCAATTCAGAATGCTAACGGTCATATTTAAGTCGTAGACTTAGACCGGCTAGCTTAAAGTATCTAAAACGGTACGATACGCTAGATTAAGCGATGAACGGAGTAGAATGTAGTTTAGACCAAATCAAGTATGAAGACTTGTATAATATGGGTAAATAAAGTACATTCTGGATTTTGAAGTAAAAACGATAAGGTTTAACCCGTTTCGGTAAATTTACGTAAACTAGTTACGTAAGTCTAACCGTACGCGTATAAGCGATAACGAGTAACCAGATGAGTCATGAACAAGTTCCATATGCCAATATACCTTAAACAAGTTAAAATATCAGTGGGATATCAACTTGTATGCCCGTTTAGGTTTTAAAATCAAACTATGCCCCGTAAGGGCGTTTTGGTCATTTTATGACGTATAAAAGGAACTTGGATACGATCTGATGCTACGACCATAAACCTTCTGTGAAAACACTTTATTTATGATATAATATCAGTATGATAACAAACATATGTGTGTTTTATAGTTTAAAACCAAACTATGCTTCATAGGGGCATTTCAGTAATTTCACACATAGTTTTGAAGGCTAATTTGGGAATCTGAGTTTAAAACATATGCCTAGTGAAAAAGTTATTTAAAATGATTTATAAAATCAGTAGGTATCAAGTTTGATTGGTAGTTATGGTTTAAAATCATACTACGCGCCGAAGCGGCGTTAAAGTCGTTAAATGAGGATATTTGCGATCTTTTAGGAAAATTGACGTTATGATCAAGTTTATATGTCCAATATATGTTAATTAATATAAAATATCAGTAGTCAAAAGATTTTGTATAAAATATGCTTTCAAAACCATTTTAGGTGCGAAAGGGGCATTATCGTCATTTAAGTATATAATTCAAGAACTTGTGCATAAACTCAATCTATAAACAGAATTGATATCCCAAAATATCCTAATTATGATATTACATCAGTAGGCAATGAATTTGGTGTGATAATTTATGCTTAAAACCGATCTATGCGCCTAAAGGGCATTTTGGTCAATTCATGGCATAATTTACGACGATATACGTAAACTCAGTTTATGATCAGATTCTTAACATCGAAATATGTTAATCATGTTAACATATCAGTACCTAAGTTGTTTGATAGCTTATTGGTGTCTAAAACCTTTTTTTGCTAAAAAGGGCATAATGGTCAAAGTATGGCATAATTACGGATACTTACATAAAACTCAGATTACTAGTATGATCGTGTAATATAACCTCAGAGAAATATGCTACATTAAATTACGATCATAACGGAACCTAAAATCAGTAGTAAACTAATCTAATTCGGTTCATAATCGAAAGTCAAAGCAGAAGTCAAACTTCGCGACTTTCGGTTGCGAACCGACCCTAAAACTGGAATTGATGAGCCGAACATGTTTACACTCGTTCTAATAATTATTACCAAGTTGTTTAAGTGATAAAAAATATTTTTGAACACTGGTAGTGTATTATGGATGGTATGATAGGTGAAAAGGAAAGTGTATTCAAAGTAGTGTACCAAAAACACGTTATATCATGTTTATACATATAGATGCACATGTGCATTTCTAATATTGGTAATGTAAAAAGTATTGTATTACGGATGATAGTGTAAAATGAAAGTGCAATTGTCTAATACTGGCAATGTATTATAGAATTTGTCAAAGAAATGATACATATGCATATGGTTTATTTATTGGGCTGATTATTTGCCTGTTATCATTGTTGGACTTATGTTATGATGGGCCTGGTTCTTATTTGTTTATTGTACATTGTTATAACAGCTGGAAGTATAAGGGTCTATATGAAACTTATGGAGGACTGTGATCATCATCAGTGTAACTTTTGGACTAGAGTGTAACATTTCAACGGCCTCATATAAAAGAGAAGGATCTGGACTTTTCCTCTCATTCTCCCTCTCACTTGTTACGCATCAATTCATCTGTTCTTCATTGTTCTCTCTCGTTGTATCCTCTGTATTTTGTATCAGTAGTTGGAATATCTTTGATAGATCTTATGATCGTGTGTGATCACTGTTATAGATCATCTAATTCTCTGTATCAGTTGATCATTTCTTGGTATCTGTATTCAGATCTTATGATTTGTAAGATCAAGGGTTTTAGGGGTGTTTTTTTGGTTTGGGTAAATAATAAAGTTTTGTCGCCTGTTTTCTCGCTAATTTGTGTGTTCATCAGTTGTACTCATACCATTTGACATGGTATCAGAGCTACAGAGCTCTTGATTTGTCTTCCGCTTGTTGATTTCTTATAATTTTCTTGTTTTTTTGTGTCTGTTTAGGGTTTCTTGCCCTAGAGTTTGATTGGAAAGGTGTTGTGTAGTTCTGCATCCTTGGGATCTGTGCTGGTGAGATCTGAGAAGACAAATCCTAATCTAGGGTTTGTGTTGTGTTGTTTGAAGACCTGTGTTAGTCTCTGAAACCCTAGAAGGTTAAGGGCAAACTGTCACACCCTGATATTTCAACCACAAACAAGTGGGCCCGGTGGGGAGTATCGTGACGTAGTTGATATCGTCATAGTCAATTAAACACAGTTATAGTACGTCGGAAGGCTTGGAAGGAAATTACTTAAACCGAAAGTTCAAAGTTCAAAATATTAATATACAGACGGTTGTAGAACGGATCCACAGGCGAATCTAAATGATATACAAAATGAAGTTTAACATACTTTAAGGTATCTCAAGGACTTGCAAGATCCTCTATTAGACACCTAGCAGCTCCCAGCCTATTTGCGTGTAGTACCAGTCACTCAGTCTTTTGAAAATACGTCAGTTTTCACTGGTAAATACAATTAACTGACTCACTTGAAAATGTTTAAGAAAATTGGTTTAGGTGCACAAGGCACAAAAATCTATTATAACTTGGGACAGTTACTCTTTTAACCTTGTATATAGATTTACATGTGTGTTATACATATGGGGCCAAGTACAGAGATCGAGACATGATTAACCGACACACCACTTATAAAACCCACAAAGGAGTTATCCCCAACCTTGTGGGTATATGATATTTTAGTATTTGCATCTGTCAGGTGTATGCCTACACCCCGTGCACATGTCGTGGCCATTAGCAATTTAATGAGCCGATGATATCCAAGACACGGTCGCATTAACCCCCAATGTTTATGTTATCAAACAATACAGATCAAAACGGGTTATGCGGATTTGTTAGTCACAATCCGACCAAGTGATCCCATACCCGACCAAGCGGTAATAATTTACCGTATCCCAAGCCCGTATAAGGGAAAATAAGTTAAAAGTATTTACATGGGTTTTAACTTTAATTTTAATGTAAGAGTTAACCACTCAGCCGTATGATTTACTTAGACTTGTGAAGGTAGCTTTTACTAGGGCTCCCTAGTCTGGAATGAAGGTAATATTAACTTATTAGAATACTAACGGGTCCTATTTAAGTCATAGACTTAGACCGGTTAGCTTAAAAAATGATTTACGGTACGAAACACTAGATTAAGCGATGACCGGAATGGAATGTAATTTATACCCTACAAGTATGGGGACTTGTATAATATGGGTAAACTAAATACATTCTGGATTTTGAGGTTTAAATGATAAGGTTAAACCCGCTTCGGTTGGTTTATGCAAACTAGTTACATAAACCGAACCGAACGCGTATAGGCATTAACGGGTAACCGGATGAGTCATATACAAGTTCCATATGTTATTATGCTTAAAATATGTTATGATATCAGTAGGATATCAACATGTATGCCCATAAAAGTTTTAAAACCGATTTAAGCCTTATAAGGGCGTTTTGGTCATTTTATGATTTATAAAAGGAGTTTGCAAGCAATCTGATGTCAAGGTCATAAATATTCTGTAAAAATATTTATTTTATGATATATTAACAGTAGGATATCAAATATGTGTGGTTGATTTTTTATGGCCAAACTATGCACCGTAGGGGCATTTTGGTCATTTCACACATAGTTTTAAGGACTTATTTGGGATTTTGAGTTTATGAATTATACCTACTGTAAAAATAATTATAATGGTTTATAAAATCAGTAGGTAATAATTCTTGGGTGCTAAATATACTTTTAAACCATACTATGCACCTAAATGTCGTAAAAGTCGATAAATGACGATAATTTCGATGTTTAAGAAATTATGAGATTATGACTAGCCTTGAATAGTCAAAATATTTTATTTATCATAACATATCAGTAGCAAAAAGGTTTTGCATGTATATTATGTTCAAAACCTATTTTAAATGAAAAAGGGTATTATCGTCATTTATAAACTTTGTAGAAGAGCTTTGAGTTAAAGTCAGTATATAATCTGACTTAACATCCCAATAATTCTTAAATATGATATCACAACAATAGGTAAAAAGTTTTATGTCAAAATTATGTTTAAAACTTAATTTCCAGGCAAAAAGGCATTTTAGTTCTTTTAAAAGCATGTTTTATAATTATATTAGTAAACTCAGTTTATGACCAGAATATAATTGTCAAAATATGTTAAATATGTTTACTAATCAGAATGTAATTTATTGGCATGCTTGATTATGTTTAAAATCTCATTTTTGAACAAAAGGGCATAATAGTCAACATTAAGCATAATAACGGAAACAAATAAACGAACTTAGATTACTATGTAACCATGTAATATAACCACAGAGGGTTATACTACAACATAATATGGTCACAAAGGAACCTTAATGCATAATGAAAGTATACTAATTCGGGTCAAAACTGAAAGTCAAAGCAAAAGTCAAATTTTGCGACTTTCGGTTGCGAACCGAGCTTAAACTCAGAATTGTCGGGTTGAACATGTTTATACATGTTCTAATAATTTTTACCAAGTTATTAAAGTAATAAAACACATTTTATAACCTTTACATTATTAGATTTGAATTATTTTAAAAACTGACCCGTTTGACTTTTTATTTTAATAACTTTGACCCGACAATTAACTAAGTAAACGTGATAATTAGGAGGTACCCTTTTAAGGGATTAATACCTACCTAATTACGATTATGTAGCCATATTCGCCTCGAACAATGGCTGGACCGTTAAGGTCTAAACCAAAAGTAAAAGCCTTTTAGCGGAAACTTTGACTTTCGGTTTTTAAAAGCTTAAAGCCGAAAAGCAGAGGCTAGGGACCTTTACAACAGGTCCTAGCTCGAAAATTGAACTTAGGGGAGTCTCCTTTATGATCAGGAATCTCCAAGAATACAAAAGCAAGTGAGAAAGAGATGATTTTAGAAATGAGCAAGGAATGAAGGCACACAAGGCTCCTATTTATACTAATTCATGATCTCACAAGATGAAGCCAGGTGTTAGAGGCCTTCTCTGATCATCCCAGGTATCCAAGAGGTTCTTAAAAACCATTTACATGCTCCTTGTTTCGAAATCAGGCTGCATGGTAGTTTGATTGGGGCTCAAGGATGCAATACATGCAGCTGTCCATTTCTTACTACCCAGATATATCCCTCGCGGGGCGCGAGAGAAGATAAGGATGCGAGTTGCGGCCCGCGAGCGAGCCCACAACCAGTAAAACAAGTTTCAACATTGGCAGATTCAGTCCCTAGCCTTTATAACTTAATATATATTTCATTTTAAGCACCTTTGGCCCCTAGAGTTAGTTTTTGATAATCTTGGAAGCTATAACAAACATCGTTAGGCTCCGGTTTCGCTAAAAGGTCACTCAGAGGTGTAATTAAACATGTTGATGCTTTTAACCCTTTTGTTGATGAATTTTTGATTTATTTCTCGAATGGTTTCGTAAATCCAACGTGTGAATTATTAATGTATACGAAATCCGTAAATGGTCATTCAGAGGCACAAGTTTGGCATAATGATGCTTTTAGTCCCTTCGCATACATCCTTCCATTGTTTGTCAAGTTTAGTCCATCTCAGTCAATGTTTGACTTTATTAGGGTTTATGACACGTGTCTTAACATTATTGGACATGATTTTACGAGGTGTTACACAAACTAACCAGGAGTGTTTGATTGTGGCTTGATCAGATCTTGTAGTTCTTGAAAACTACAGTTCTGGTCTCTCTTGGAGTTATACGCACCCTCTGTAAGATCGTTCAATTTTGTTCTTTTTTTTTTGTTGTTGATTTAGTTGATGCCGGGGTGGTGAGGACCGGCTTGATTATTGATTTGTCTAGTTGATACCTGGGTAAAGAGGACCGGTCTATCTGTGCTTTTGTTTGTTATTTCTTGTTTGTTGTTTCTATTGTCGTTGTTCTGTGGTATATCTGTGTTCTTGTTGTTCTATTGATTGTCATTTAGAGCTTGGCTCCTGAGTAAAGGCTTGTCCAGGCACCATAGAGTGGTGAACCTGGAATCTGGTCCCTGACTCAGTTTCGCCCTAGGTTATTGTTTCTGATATTGTTGTTTTTGGGATTAGTTATCTGTTGATAACCTGTGTTTTCTTTGTATTGTGTTGCTATTTGACTGTCTGTTGTGTTATCATTATGGATCCTAGTAGTACATCTGTTACTCTCATTAGTAAATTAGATATAGGATCACCTATTTACTTGCATCCTAGTGATTTTAGTGCATTGACCATTGCTAGTATAAAATTTAAAGGTACGGAAAACTATATTGTCTGGGCTAGTGCAATGAAGCTTGCATTAGAAGCTAAAAATAAATATTGTTTTATAGATGGTAAATGTGAGAAATCTGAGGATGATGATGTGTTGTTTGCCCAATGGGATAGGTGTAACACAGTTGTGTTCTTGTGTAAAAACTCCCAAAATACAAGTAACAATTCCCAAAATACATTATAAGAGCCCCGGATTGAATCCCCAAACTTGTACGGCGCGACCTGGTACAAAAAACAAAGAAATCAATGACTGGAATCACAGGAGGTTGCGCGCGGGGGGGGGGGGGGGGTACCCCTAAACCTTCCGCGACACGCGAGGGAGTACCATGAAATGTGTGACTCGAGCGCAACATTTGGCAAGCCTATTTGCGACGAGGCTACTCTAGAGCTAATTGGCATGCCTGGCGACACGCGGGGGTGTCCCCCTTGACTGTCGCGACGCGCGGGGGGTGTCGGGATGAGCTATATATTCAGCAGAGTGAGACAGGTTCAGTTGCTCAATTTCGATCGATTTTCACGATTGTATTCCCGCTCGTATCTCTATTTCTTCGCCAAAGTCCCTAAAACCCCGAAGCACTGCCCTATTATCATGGTAATAACTCTAATCACTGATACGGTACTATATCTGATCGATTGAAAGAGATCCAACAGATGTTTAAGTGTTGTCGGTACCCGGCTATACTTTGTCATTCATTGTGAGTTTTGATCTCGTGATTATCGTTAAAGTTGAATTGAGTTAATACACTAATACGTGTGTATTGTGTATTTAATTCGGTATACCAGCATTAAATCAGTAGGTAATACCGTCAACTTAAATCTGCAATATGAGTCATTCTATTTCTATCAAATTGCTTTCAAAACCCTAATTGTTTTCCAAGTTGTATCTACAGTGGTTAAGTTTTTGTATTCTGAAATTACTGCCGGTATGTGGGGTTTTGTATACATTACTTGATAAGTTTCACCATTGGACTACGAGTTAGTGAATGAGTGATATGACCATAGTCACAGATCCGATCGAATGACAAATACCGATTTGGGTAATTGATAGATATAAACAAATGTAAAAACCCTTAATGCCGTAAATTATAACAATGTGTTTTTATACAACTGAATGAACGCACTAGTATTTTTCGCTGACCAAATATTTTTAAAACGCGTTTCAGGTGATTTACTATGAAGTGAAGAAAAGTGTCGTGAAGCACTTTAGCTTAGAGAGAAGCTTTGAAAGAAAGGAATATTGAAGAGGAATATCTCCGTGGGATGGAGAAGCTTTGATGAAGCCCACAAATCACGGTACTCTATTCATCCCGGTGTGGATAAGATGTACCAAGATCTCAAGGATTATTATTGGTGGCCAAGAATGAAAGGCGATGTTGTTGTTTATGTTAGCAAGTGTTTAACGTGCGCCAATGTAAAGGCTGAATACCAGAAGCCTTCAGGACTTCTGCAACAACCTGAGATTCCCAAGTGGAAATGGGAACATATTTCAATGGACTTTATAACGAAACTGCCCAAGACGCCCAGAGGCCATGATATGATTTGGGTGATAGTTGACCGCCTAACAAAGTCCGCACATTTCTTGCCAATCAAAGAAAAGGATAACACTAGTAAACTTGCGGAAATATACATGCGAGAGATTGTCGCATGTCATGGAGTGCCTCTCTCGATCATCTCTGATAGAGATGGACGTTTCATATCAAGGATTTGGCAATCCTTCCAAGAAGCTTTTGGCTCACAATTAAATCTGAGCACTGCATTTCATCCGCAAACTGATGGGCAAAGTGAAAGAACTATTCAGACATTGGAAGATATGCTGAGAGCATGTGTAATGGATCTAGGTGGTAGCTGGGATAATCATTTACCATTGGTTGAGTTTTCGTACAACAACAGCTACCACACAAGCATTGAAGCCGCGCCATTTGAAGCTCTTTACGGACGCAAGTGTCGATCTCCACTATGTTGGGCTGATGCAGGTGATAGGCAGCTTGTTGGTCCCGAAATAGTCCAAGAGACGACAGACAAGATTGCGCAGATTCGAAAGCGCATCGAGGCGGCTCGCGACAGGCAGAAAGCCTATGCAGATCCAAAGAGGAAACCTTTGGAATTTCAAGTCAGGGATATGGTTTTATTGAAAGTTTCACCCTGGAAGGGTGTGGCACGCTTCGGAAAGCGTGGGAAGTTGAATCCGCGTTACATTGGCCCTTTCAGAATCCCGCAAAGGATTGGGCTTGTTGCCTACAAGTTGGACCTACCTGCTGAACTCAATGGTGTTCACGATACATTTCATGTATCAAATTTGAGAAAGAGTCCAACACAAGAAACAGTGATCATTCCTGCTGACGAAGTTCATATCGACGACACGCTCCACTTTACCGAAGAACCCGTCGAGGTTACGGATTGGAAAGTTAATAAAACACGCAGGAGTAGTGTCAAACTCGTCAAAGTTTGATGGAATGCAAGACATGGACCTAAATTCACGTGGGAATGTGAGGATCGTATGAAAGAGAAATACCCCCATTTATTTCCGAAGACCCCTGCAACTAGAAGCAGAACCTAAAATTTCGGGACGAAATTTATTTAACGGGGGGAGAATGTGACAACCCTCACCAAACCAGGTATCCGTGCGAATTAATTAATATTTAATTAATGCTTAATTACTGTGCTTACTTATAGTCGTGATTAAACTACTACTTGAATTCTGATACATAGACATACATGCATCATACTTTATTGTTGTCACTCCATTATTTACACAGAACTATAGTGACAAACTTGATGCACAAGAGCACAGTAGCACAATGAACGGATAACCCAGTATATATGCTGATATAGCCAGCATCAGACAGGCACTGTCTCTAAGGCCAGTATGAGCCGGGAATAGTTTACTACACTAGTAGGGAGTGTAGGGAGGTGAGGATTGTTAAACTGCGTCACTAGGTGATAGTTATAGTGACCGGATGTGCCTAAAACATGCTCTAACTACAAAATTCTGCACTTTAATACAAAATTCAGCATTTAAGCTAACTAGTAAAGTGCAAAAACATGGAAAAATAATACTAGACACTTTCCAAAGTGTCGGGAATTCATTGTGTCACTAAAACAAATATTAACGACACTTTAAATGCTTATTTAGCACTTTAACGGATCAATATCCAACCGAACAACCGGACTTTACCCGGAACATAAAAATATTGTCAATGCATTGTTTTTCCTTTTCTAAGCTAGTTGGGGTCCCCGAACACCCGTTACAAAACATTGCACACTAGTAACTTATTTAAAGTTCCTAATTAACTAACTAAACTCTAACTATGAAGTTCAAACCAAACTATAACCCCCCCCCCCCCCCCTTAACCGAATCGGTCCCATGTGGGGACACCCTCCACCAATTTTGAATATTTTATTTGTTGATGCCTTATATCTAGAGAACACATAATCCCTTGGTTAATCAAGTTAGATGGTTTATAAATTTAACCAAGAGCTCATTATCATTCACTAAACACAACACACAAACTTTGCTCTCTCTCTTTCCCTCTTGGCTACTCTCGGACGAACCCACACACAACCATCTCACCATCATTCAAGTTTGATCTTGCAAGTTCACATACACACAAGGGTGAAAGGTCACACACAAGGAGGCTCGGTGCTTACGGAATCTCAAGGACCTCTCTACATCGCTATTAACCACCTTGTTTTCGCCTTGATTCTTCCCTAGCCTTGAGCTAGTTGTAAGTGATTCTAGACACTCTCTTGATCTTGTCTAAAGTGGTTAATAAGAAGTTTAACGGTTAAAAATCATGAACACTTAAGAACAAAACTAAAAGTCTGGCAAGTATGATGAACTTGATGGATAAAAGGAAAGTAATGGTGTAAAACTTGTTAAACTTGTTTTGTTATGATTATTTTATGTTGTTGATTGCTAGTAGTGGGACGGATCGTCATCTAACCACGCTAGATCATGTTCATGAAACATGAACTAGCATTATGTTTAGTGTAAAAGTTACAAGATGACGAACCCTCTCATACATGAACATGAACTTGTGTAAAAATAGTTTTCTTGTAAAATGGAGTTTTAAACTAGTAGATCTAAAGGTCTACAAATGGTATTTTCAAAGAAACAAGTGTAAGATGCAAATCATGTTTAAAAGCCGGATCTTTCTTGAAACAAAAGCATTTTTGTGAACAAACAAGTATGTAGGCACTTGTGTAACAAAAGGTTTTAACAAAGAAATATTCTCGTAATTTTTTACTAGGAAGTTGTAAAGTTACATCTTCTTTAAAGATAAGATTCCAAGAAACCGATTTTATTTTTGGAAGTAGAAAGATCTACTAAAAGTGTTGGAAGTTACTACATACTTTTACACAACTTACAAGTTCATGTGTTTGCAATTTATGCTTATTTTGACTAGTTTGACAATTGAACATTGTATATTGATGATTTGGAAATTGTTGGTTGAATTTTGAAAAGAAAATGATACACAAGTAAACGTGGCCACCTCCAGTTACAGAGGAAACTCTGGCGAAATTTTTCCAGGAAATAACACTTAGGATATTTTTGGTGACAAGTGTTATGAATATATTTTTGACTTGTTTTCCAAACAAACTTCACCATGACTTTTATTACAAAATAACCAAGTATTCGGAGGTGGATTTTCATAAATAAAACTTGTTAAATATATATTGAGAATATATATTTCCTAATAAAACACTTGTGTGATTTTATGATTATTTAGTGAACTACACATATATTATTTTTAGGGTAAAAATAATATAACTCACATACACTAAAAAGTAACGACTCCAAAATAATACCAACGCCTTCACGAATAAATATTTAAGTTACACCGGTATTATTATTACCACACGAACTTTAGATGTAACCTGCGTATTTTCTGAAAAATACTCTTGAATGAGTATTTTGATAAAAATATTATTTTGGGAATCGTATAGAATAAAATATAATATTTTTGGGAAAAATATGTATATTTTGGAGATATAATATTTTAGACAAATATATTTTATTAAGTGAGACTTAATAATGTATTTTGGATTTACAAAATGCACATGTATTAAACCCCCCATCCTTGGGAAGGAATATAACTATAGATAATTACGAAGTGTAAATACGAAATAGTTGCTTAACTATTTCCCAAAAACTTAAACCTTAAGCCAAAGCACGGTCGTCCGTCTAATAGAAGTTAGTACGTGTAGGTCGTCACGCAGCAGGTTATTTTGGGACGGACTATTTCGAGACGCACTTCAGTGAGTTCATGTCCCCCTTTTCTCTTAACTGTTTTCAGTTTTTATACTGCGGGGGTGAAATACATGTTACGATTATTACGAACTTTAACTTACATGGTATGGTTAGCGTAAGGAGGGTTACTACTTAGATCATGTGAGTGGGTAGGCGGGAACTGGAGGCCATTAATCCTCATGGTAGGACCGAGGGTCTTTAGCGGTAGATCTATCTGGGTGTAGCGAGCCCAGCCCCAGGCCCAACAGTACGGACCTCGGGGTGACTTGGTACCCGACGCAAAAATCTGCTAGGTTTGAGTCTTCCTACTGCACTTCACACATATCAATGGCCTTGCAAACCATTGGTGATCTCTTTATTTCCTTATTTGCTACATACCAGGGATTTTATACTTACAAAGGTTTTACATACTCACTTTCACATGAACTCGCTCAACTTTATGTTGATTTTTCAACTTACATGTATTTCAGGGAATTAGGGATCTGGCGAAGTATGCTACGTTTTCACGCTGCGTAAGAGTTATGAGGTCATCCATGTTTAGGGATTGTGACTTTTACCTGGACGAGTCGCAAGTCTTAAACGGTGTTTATTTTATGTTTGTGGTTATGTCGTATGAACAATGTTTTTATTTTGTTGGGTTATAACTCGTTGCATGTGTCAACTTTAAACAATGATGTCGTATTCTACTTTTAAAACTTAAATCAACGGATGATCTTCATGGTTTTATTTTCATATAGCTTTGTTGTGGTTAAGCTATGGTATTAAGAAGTCACACCAAATAAACCCACGCTTCCGCAAAAGCCAGGGTGTGACAGCTTGGTATCAGAGCCTTGATCATAGCGAACTAGGATTCCTTCTCGAGTCTAGACTATGATCACTAGGGCTCTCACGAAAACATTTTTTTTTACATTGCATACACTACGTCCAGATCCAGAGTGCAAAATATTTTAAAAGTTATGGCTCAGTCTGAGAGGCTGAGAGAGTAGTCTAGTGGGACTAGGAGGCTCAGTCTGAGAGGCTGAGGGAGTAAGGCTAGTGGGACTAGGAAGTTCAGTTTGAGAGGCTGAGGGAGCAACGCTTGTGGGACTAGGAAGTTCAGTCTGAGAGGCTGAGGAAGTAAGGCTAGTGGGACTAGGAAGTTCAGTCTGAGAGGCTGGGAGGTTAGACTAGTGGGACTAGGAGAATTACTTGTTTGCTTATTGGGTGACTAACATGTTTATATGATTATATGATTGATTATTTGTGCATGTGTGTGTTTGTGTTACAGACATCATGCCTTCATCCGGTACTAGGGAATCGGACACTACAGATCCCATGGCCATAGTATCAGACGACATAGTTTCATCGGAGAACGAGGTGTACACTTCCGATACTACTAGCACAGATGACGATGACTTTCAGCCCTTTGCGCTGCCTGATGTCGTAGCAGAGCCAGATGGCCATCTTGTTGGGGATTTGCCACTCGTGGTGATCCCTGCTCCTATACCCCTTGCCGCTTATCCCGTTATTGATATGCCCCTCGACGTTGTCTCTGACGATGACGTTGACTTGTTTGAGGAGGACCCACTTGAGGGCGAGGCCCATATTGCTGCCGGTGATATTCCACTTCTTGCTGATGCTCCTGCGGAGGAGGCTCCCATACATTCACCTGTTCAAGACTCCTTCGAGTCTGTGGCGTCCGCATTTTTACACGCACAGGGAGTGCAGCACCACTCACACGACGCCGACCTGGACATGGCGTCATCCGCTGCACCTGCTCCTGCGCACAGCTTTGAGTTCGATCATGATGTTGATGATGATTCAGATCCTATTTTTCACCTGGCTTTGATCCATACCAGGACATTGAGTTCGTACACTTAGACCAGCACTTGGAGGATCCTGTAGCCCTTTTCGACCCTATGTTTGCTGATCCAGCTGATTTTGAGATGGAGTTTGTTGATCCGGAGCCGGTCATGGCCCCTGAGCCAGACATTGCTCCTGACCCCGCATTGGAGCATGACCATGTTCATGTCGATGCACCTGCTGTTGCTCCTTTGGTTGATGACATACCTGTTGACGATCATCCTGTTGTTGTTCCACAGTTGGGGGATGATCATGTTGCTGACGCTCCTGTTGATGCTCCACTTCTGTTAGAGGATCCTGTTGTCGCACCATTTCCTGACCCTATGCCAGTGATGTTCGACCGCGCACCTTTTGCGACCCACATTGATCCACGATACGCTCACACCCACAATGGGTGGATAGAGGATGACGATGATTACCCACCTTTCGTGATACCAGTTACACCACCTGTAGCCCCCGTTCCAGCTCCTGTTTCAGCTCCCATTGACGTTCCTTTGATTCCCCCGCACACCACAGATGCTCACCGTACAGATCTTCAGATCACTAATCTCTAGGACATTCCTCCACCCCGTCCTGGGGAGGGTTCGTCACGTCATCCGTTTGGTCATACACCTTTTGTGTCGGGAGGAGATCAGTTTGTACCTCAGGTTTCTCATCCCACTGTTGTCCCCACTGTTGCACCATTTACTGTGCCATCCTTTGCTCCATCTAGTGAGCCATTCCTCTGGACCACGCCCCCCATTATGCCACCGACTGATCCATATCACCCATATCACGTGGGGTATTCTACGGAGGATGTTCTCACATCTGTCATGATACAGCAGGAGGCGCTGACCCGTCGCATACAGGAGCTAGAGAGAGCTCAGCGACTCCCGTGCCAGTGCCAGACTCCACCCGCAGTATCACACCCTCCTCGACCACTTTCACCTGATTCTGCTGCTCGTTTTTGGACTCCGGAGCAGCAGATAGCATACTTACTGCGCTCTTATCGCGCTATGGAGGAGGACTGGCTTCATATGCGACGTTTACTTTTTTCTCGTTTTCCCCCTCCTCCACCGCCATCAGCTTAGGGCCATTTTGTATAACTCGGGTAGACTTTTGATGAGACGACCGCGATTGTGCAGACTACACAGTTTTTGGAGACCGCATTTTTGATGATTGTGACTTTTGATGATTTGTATATTTGATGTTGTTGTCACTGACTAGATATTTTGGACTAGGGCGATGTGGCCCTTAGTCATTGATGATGTACGATACAGTTATGTACTTGTAAACCTTACATTGTGGTCTTGATTTATGACAGCGCAATCGCAGTATTCTCATCATTTGTGATGTTTGATTTATTGTTTATGTTCTATAATATGAGATGTTATGTGTTGATATTGTTGAATACATACGTACACTTTACTTACTATGACCTAACCAACACGATCATCTTTTAGAAGATGCCACCGAAACGCGATCCGCGCATGCCTGCCAACGAGGCAGAACTTCAAGGAATCATCGCTGCCGCCATAGCGCAGTATGCAGCCTCACAAGGAGGAACCAGCGGAAGCAGTTCACAGAACAACGGCAATAACAATCCACCACATGGTAATGTTAAGTCATTGAGACAAACTACGATACAATTGGATATTTTTAGCACGTTCGCTAATGCCATTTGTATATTCTAACGTATGTGCAGGGTGCACTTACAAGCAGTTCTTAGACTGCAAGCCTGTGAACTTTGACGGCACCGGAGGTGCTGTTGCTTTTGTAAGATGGGCCAAAAAGACAGACTCTGTTCTCCGAATGAGCAAGTGCGCTCCAGACCAACAAGTGACTTACATTTCTGGGCTATTTTTGGACGGAGCCCTGTCCTGGTGGAACTTACAAGTACAAACTCTTGGCGAAGCCGCAGCTTACGCAATGACATGGAATGAGGTAAAGGAGCTCATGCGAAGAAAGTACTGCTCGCGCGCTGAGATACAAAGGTTGGAGACTGAGTTTTGGCATTTGAGGATGGACGGTCCCAAAATTGCTGAGTACGTTCAAAGATTCTACGACCTGTCGCATGTGGTACCTTATATGGTTACACCAGAATTCAAGCGAATCGAGCGCTTTATCTGGGGTTTAGCTCCATAGATCATGAGTATGGTCACTACTTCCAAGCCTGCAACAATCACAGAGGCTATCGATCTGAGCGTGTCTCTTACTGAGGAGGGCATTCGCTTAAACAAGTTTTCGAATGTTGAGCCAAAGAAGAAAGAGACTCACGTAGAGTCGTCTGGTGAGAATAAAAGGAAATTCTCGAACTTCAAGCAGGGTACTAGCGGTGTTGGCAAGAAAGGAGAACCAAGCACACTGGTCCAAGCTACAACCAGTGCTGGGAAGAATGGAAAGGGATATATGGGTACTCATCCCAAGTGTAACACCTGCCAGCGTTATCATTCTGGCCGGTGTGGGCCAAAAGTATGTGAAGCTTGTGGAAAAGTTGGCCACCTGAAGGATAACTGCTGGGCTAGTGCAGGCCGGGGAGGCCAAGGAGGTTTTGGTAATCGGAACAATAATCGTGGTGGTAATGGAAATCGTCCACGAGGGAACAATGCAAATCAAGCTGGGGACGCGAATCGAAATCAAAACAACAATCAAGCGGGGAATGGAGGTGGAAATGGTCAAAGATTGGGTTGTTTTAACTGTGGTTAAATTGGGCATTTTAAGAGGGACTGCCCAGGATTGAATCAAGCCCGCGGAAGAGTGTTTAACATTGAGGCGAGGGAAGCGCGCCAGGATCCCAATGTTGTTACTGGTACGTTCCCTATAAACCAACGCTTTGCATCCGTTTTGTTTGATACTGGTGCCGACTATAGCTTCGTGTCATTAGAATTTAAGAATATACTTGGGTTGACGCCTAGTAAGTTAGACGTTCCATATTCGATCGAATTAGCCAACGGGAAACTAGTTGAGACCAGTGAAGTTGTCCGAGGATGTGTGATTGAACTAGGAGGACACGATTTTACACTAGACCTGCTACATGTCGAGTTGGGAAGCTTTGATGTGGTAGTGGGAATGGACTGGTTGTCCAACAACAAGGCTGAGATCGTTTGCCATGAGAAGACCATCCGCATCCCACTGACGGATGAAGAAACAATCGTAGTGCACGGAGAGAAGCGTGATACGCCGTTGAGAATTATTAGCTGTCAAGAAGGGATGTGTTGCATTCTTGGCACACATCGTGGATAAGAAAGCTGCTGAGCCGAAGATCGAAGACATCCCAGTTGTCAAGGAATATCCGGAAGTCTTTCCAGAAGACCTGCCAGGATTACCGCCTCCAAGGCAAGTTGAGTTCCACATTGATTTGGTTCCAGGTGTCGCACCTGTAGCCAAGGCACCCTATAGACTTGCGCCATCAAAGATGCAGGAGTTGTCGACACAACTCCAAGAGCTGTTAGATAAAGGATTCATCAGACCAAGCTTCTCACCTTGGGGAATTCCGGTTCTGTTTGTTAAAAAGAAGGACGGCAGTTTCCGTATGTGTATAGACTACCGTGAGCTTAATAAGCTGACCATCAAGAATAGATATCCTTTGCCGGGGATTGATGATCTATTTGACCAGTTGCAAGGCTCAAGCTTTTATTCGAAGATCAATTTGCGATCAGGATACCATCAACTTAGGATACAGGAGGAAAGTATCCCGAAGACCGCTTTCAGAACTCGCTACGGACACTACGAGTTCCTAGTTATGCCGTTTGGGTTGACGAACGCACCTGCAGTTTTCATGGACCTAATGAACCGAGTCTGCAAGCCATATTTGGATAAGTTTGTAATTGTGTTTATCGACGATATTCTAATTTACTCGAAAACAAAGGACGAGCACGAACAACACTTAAGAGCTATTCTAGAGCTACTTAAGAAGGAGAAATTATATGCCAAGCTCTCGAAGTGCGAGTTCTAGCTGCGTGAAGTCCAGTTTCTTGGACATGTGGTAAACGGAAATGGAATCCATGTTGATCCCACAAAGATCGAGGCGATCAAGAGTTGGGAGACTCCAAAGACGCCAACCGAGATTCAACAGTTCTTGGGTTTGGCTGGTTATTATCGAAGATTCATTGAGGATTTTTCTAAAATCGCTCAACCCCTGACCGCGCTCACATAGAAGGATAAGAAGTTTGATTGGGGAATCAAACAGGAAGAAGCATTCCAGTTGCTGAAGAACAAGCTTTTCAATGTGTAGGATCGATTTGTAACCCAAACGAGTCGTTCAGAAGAGATTTTATCAGTTTCAGATGCGGAAAATAAGAAACTAACTTTAAAACAGCTTGCTTATCACTTTAAACACTGATTTGATTGATATAATAGCAATTACAATCAGTTTTCACACCGGCAGCACCTCGGTATGGAATTCACAAACTTGTTACAAATGAAATGCATCACACCTATATATAGTAGTCAAGCTTTCGCTTGAAAATGACAAAACTAATTACATGCGAAACCACCTATTCACATGTTTCAAGCGAAACCTCTATTTTGTCTTCAAGCGAAACCTTCAATTCTTGTTTCATGTGAAAGTCAATTATGTCTGTATGTGCTTCTAATTTATGTGATGATGTAACATGTGATGTCATCTCTATGATGTCATCATCAAAGATGATGACATCATTGTTGATCAAATCCACAATGAACTCGAGACTCGATATAAGACGAAGATGACAGATGAATGTACTAACAGACTCCCCCTCAGATGTTGACGAGTCTTAAGTGTCGAGTCTTTGCATCTTCAGTCTTTATCAGTCCTTTCGAACTCTTCAGCAGACTCCCCACGAAAATTCTCTACTCGGATGTCTTCAGACTCCCCCTTTCGATATGCTGGGATCGCAGTCTGGCATATTGGAATCACACATTCCTCAGGTATCGGAAACTTGCTCTCTATCTCTTAGAAACCTGCACATCTCCTGCACACTTCTCACCAAAACATAAGTTTTTACTTAAATCAATAAGAAAAACTTACTAGAAATAGTTACACCAAGTTTAAATTAATGACCCTGATTAACTAATCTCAACTTCTTTTTTAATTCAAAATTTTTCAATTCAGCACTCAAACCCAACCCTGTTCATCATGTTCAGCACATGAAATTTTGAAAATCAGCTATCCAACATCAGTTGTCGAAAATCTTTTTGAATTTTTCAAAATTTATGCTAAAACACACTGAAAATCTTTTTGGATTTTTTAATAGAATGAAATGCAGTAAAGAAATATTTACAAACAATATTTTTGTGAGTTTGTGTAAGAGGATCATATCAGTTTATGAGACAAATCACTAACACCGTTAAGCTTGATACATTTTCAGTTCTAAATGATTCACGTAGATTGACGATATTGTTATCCACTTAAACTCAATCTAAAAAACTTTCGAAATGCTTACCAATACGTTAAGGTATATTAATTTTTCACTCAGTTCTTATGGACCCCACGATCTCAGCATATCCCCTCATCATGCAATACACTATCTCGAGTAATGCCTTTAAACTTTTATCAACTGTGATTTGTGCGAAAACAAAGCAGAATGTTTAAACATTAACAATCAGGTCGATACTTCCGTATACGCAGAGAAAGTCCAATGTTTAAACAAAATAAGAAAAATAAAACAAGTTGAAGTTGTTTAGGCTTTAACCACCAGGTCGATACTCCCGTATACGCAGAGGTGATCCAAAGCTTAAACGAAACACCAAAGAAAATAAAGCAGAACGTTTAGGCAATAACATCCAGGTCGATACTCACGTATACGCAGAGGATGTCCAATGCTTAAACAAAATAAAGAAATAAAACAAGTTTAAATCTTTGCAAAATAAAATGCACAATCACAGTGATTTTTTAGCAAAGTTGTGAAAGTTCACAAACTTAACCAGTTTTATGTCTTTCGACAATCAGCGATTACTGAGTAGGCACACAGTCAAGAAGGACAAAACTAAGTACTATGCTTTTGACCATGTTTCCCACTAGAACTAGGCTTTTTCATTTAAGTTTGTATCGTTATCGCAAATCTACAAGTCTATCTGAGCCTATCGTCACATCTTTAGTAAGATCGTTTATCACATTTTATCTCTCCATTTCTTTAGCATGCTGTGACAGTCTAACTGAACTACTATCATTTCCTCTTTTTGACAACAAAACTCATTTTTTTCATTTTTCAATGTTTTTGACTTTTCAAATTTTCTAATTTTTTAAATTTTTTCTCCCCCTAAAATCAAAATATGTTTCAATTTTGATTTTCTGGGAAAATTTGAAAAAGAACTATACAAACTTGACAACATGATGAGAATCACTTCAATTCTCCATTCACTTGGCTTGAACAATCAGAACTCCCCCTGACAACAAAACATTTTCCCATGGTGATTTCAAAACACTTAAGTTTGTTTTAATCAAAATGGTTTTTCTGGAAAATTAGTTTTGTAAGTCATTTCTCAAACATGGGGTTTCATCACCTTGTTCTTTCAACCACTTGTAAAAACTAACATTTATAAGATCAATCCACAAACATCACTTATAGAAAATCAAGTACAACTTAATGTCCCTGATTTACCACATGTAAGTTCGAAATATCACTTTCGTGAATTTCTCAAGAAATGTGCCGATTCATGTTCCACGCTTACCAACCTGGGAACTCTGGAAAGTTAGGTTTTTCTATTTAAACAGATTCACCCAAGCCTGACTGTCCTTGGGTGATTTTGAATTCTTGTTCAACAATGGTGGAAAATTTGCATCATCCATTGTTAGACCAGAATTCTCAACTTTTACCTCAACACATGGCTCCTCTAGTTTTAACATACCAGAATCATTGCCTGAATGTGGCTTGTCTGACTTTGATGAGCCAGATTCATCGCCGACATGTGGCTCCTTTGTTTCCACAGAAACAGATTCATCGCCAACAACTTTCTTCTTCTTCTCTTCTGTCCTCAGATTTGTATCTGATGTATTCGTTTTGCTTGATTTGTCATTCTTTGGCGAGCAAAACAATTTATCAGAACTTTTATCTGTTTTACCAGTTGTATCCGAGGACAAAATCTTCTCCAGATACTCTCTGGCCTTCTTCCTCTTCCTCCTCAGTCTGTCTTTTTGTCCCTGTGAAAGCTTTACTTTCTTTTCTTGAACTTTAGGTTCTTGAACCTTCTGTTCTTTGGCTTGACATTGACTGGTTTCTTCACCTGCTTCTGAGATTCAACCCTCGATCTTCTCATTGATCTCATTGAGCAATCTCTAGCAATATGGCCAATGATGTTGCAGTTAAAGCATCTCCTTGACTCAAATCTCCAACTCTGGCAGTTAACAGCAATGTGTCCTTGATAGCCGCATCTGTAACACACTCTGTTATCGTACCAATCACCATTTTTAGTCCAAACATTCAGATCAAAGCACTGTTTGGCTTGGTGATAATCCTTTCTTCTCTTGCTTGCTGGATTTGGCTTTTGAGCTCTGTGGTCCGACCTGCACCACTCATTACCAACAATTTTTGAATTTTCAATTTTTACTTTTTGTAATTTTTTATTGCGATTGGATGATTGATCTGATTAACTTTTATTTTCTTTTTGAACATTTTTCAAAATTTTCTCTTTTTGTTTTTGTTCCACTTTCTTCTTCAAAGGTTTTTGCTTAGAGCATTCTCCTTTTTCAGTTGATTGTGGAACAGTATCTTGAAACATTTCTTTTAACTTCAAAAATAAATTCTTTTTCTTCATTTTTTCATTTTCATCATCAGATTTCTCATCGCAATCTTCAACTATGACTTTGTCATAGTTTGTGACATCATCACTTATTGGAACAGAATTGATCGGTTTTGGACAGGGGAACTCAGATGAAGTCACAAAACCTTTCAATTTCTTTTCAAGCTCATCAATTTTGTTCCTTGAATTCTCGGCTTCAATTTCAAGCTGAGACTTGATTGTTTTTTCGTATTCAATTTTGATGTTTTCAAAAACAGATTTTTCATTTTCCAAAACTTTTAACTGTTCTTGAAATTTTGTTTCATTTGCTTTTAAATTCTTGTTCTCTAACTTTATCCAGAAATCTTCATCTTCTGAAGATTTCTTTTTGCTTTCAAAAACCTTTTCTTTCTCTTTCAAACTTTTGTTTTCTAATGTCAAACTGTTCAATTTACTTAACAGTTTGTCATTTTCTGATTTCAATCTCTCACAATTTTCTTTCAAAATAAGAATCTGTTTAACATTATCTTGCTTCTCATCCTTCAACTTTTTGACTTCCAATGTCAAACTTTCCGCATCTTTCAAGAGTTTGCCATTTTCAGCCTCAAGTTTATCATATTTAGAGCACACTGATTCAGAACCAGATTCTTCTTTCTTTGAAACTTCCTTTGTTTCCATCTTGTATGTTCCTGCACAAAAGAGTTTAACAAAATCAAAAGGATTCAGACTTTCATCAACATAACATTTCCTTTTAATATCATATTTCATAATACTCTTTGTTGCAAGACACACACGAATTCTTTTATCAATTTCAGTAATTACATTCAATTCCAATTTTTGTAAATTCTTTTCCATTTCGTTCAAAAATTCATTCTTTTTCTTATATTCCTTACGAAACTCTGCATTAACCTCATTAAAAAACTGTTTTGGATAAAGTTCTGTAAAAATATCCTTCCTTTTTAGTTCAACCAAGAATTCATCCCATTTAGCAGGTAATGCAGCTGCCAATTTTGATATCTGTTCATCTTTTGATATTCTAATATTTTTTCTTCTCAAATTTTCTGTTAAAATTTCAAATCGTCTTTCCAACTCATCCAATGTTTCATCCTTTTGACACATGAAATGTTCAAAACTTTTAACCCAAATGTCTACACTCACATTTCTATAATTGCTATCCACAGTTCTCATATACCAACGATTTAAACTTTCAAGATAATCATTTTCTTTCTCATCAAACATCTTGTCCAAAACAATCTGTTCAAACACTTAAATCTAATTGGGCCTTCACTGATTGGGTCGATGATAATGAAACTTGGGTCTATGATCGATGAATATAACTAGCCGACAACACACTTCACTTTGCCGACAACCTCTTTAACTAGTCAACATATGTTCTCGATATGATAAAAAAAACTGTCACTTCACATGCAAACTTTATCAAAATGGTATGACTTATCTGCACAAAGTTTTAATGTCCAAGATCACGTGAACTGACAATCCTAAAACTCTATTGGGCCGATAAACTGATCTTGAATATTGATTGGGCCACAAATATGTAAAGGACATTAGATTAAAATAACTATCTACTAAACTGACAAAAACGTCTGATGTTGTTCTAAATCTATTGGACCTCAAATCAATATCACATGCAAATGTTTAATGTTCACATGCAACGATAAAATTCTTGCCGACACAACAATATCACATGCAATGATAAATGATACTGATCACCTCGTGCAAACTGACATAAGACACGAGATTTCTTTTCCCAACTACTGACAACTCGTAAACTGTTCAACACAACTCGATGTACACACTCAAGCGAAATAGTATTTTCAAGCGAGACGTCAATTTCAAGCGGAACCTCAGTGTAAACTCAAGCGAAAGTTCGATGACATCAGCAAAAGTCGAACAAATTTCAAGCGAAAGTCCAATTTTAATCAGATTTAAACCGATTTTAGCTCTAAAACTTTCCAGGATTTGTTAATTCATGATTGCGCACAATATGTGAAAGTTTGAGCCGTTTTTAACCGTGAAAAAATTTAAATTTGAAAAAGAATGGTGTAGAAATCAGAAAAAGTGATGAAAACAGGCGGTTTTAGCAAGATCTCTTCCTCCTGAGCTCTGATACCACTTGTAAGATCGATTTGTGACCCAAACGAGTCGTTCAGAAGAGATTTTATCAGTTTCAGATGCGAAAAATAAGAAACTGACTTTGAAACAGCTTGCTTATCACTTTAAACACTGATTTGATTGATATAATAGCAATTACAATCAGTTTTCACACCGGCAGCACCTCGGTATGGAATTCACGAACTTGTTACAAATGAAATGCATCACACCTATATATAGTAGTCAAGCTTTCGCTTGAAAATGACAAAACTAATTACAAGCGAAACCACCTATTCACATGTTTCAAGCGAAACCTCTATTTTGTCTTCAAGCGAAACCTTCAATTCTTGTTTCATGTGAAAGTCAATTCTGTCTGTATGTGCTTCTAATTTATGTGATGATGTAACATGTGATGTCATCTCTATGATGTCATCATCAAAGATGATGACATCATTGTTGATCAAATCCACAATGAACCCGAGACTTGATATAAGACGAAGACGACAGATGAATGTACTAACACAATGCGCCGATCTTAGCGCTACCAGAAGGAACTGATGATTTCGTGGTATACTGTGACGCCTCACATCAAGGATTGGGTTGCGTGCTGATGCAACGCCAGAAAGTTATAGCTTACGCGTCACGTCAGCTAAAAGTTCATGAAAAAACTATACCACGCATGATCTAGAACTAGGCGCAGTGGTATTTGCGCTGAAAATCTGGAGACATTATTTGTATGGTACAAAGTGTACAATATTTACGGATCATAAAAGTCTGCAGCACATATTCGACCAGAAAGAGCTCAATATGAGGCAAAGACGTTGGGTCGAACTATTAAACGATTACGACTGCGAGATCAAGTATCATCCAGGGAAAGCGAATGCGGTCGCTGATGCCCTGAGTCGAAAAGAAAGGATCAAGCCCATAAGGGTTAGGGCTTTGGAGATGATCGTACAGACAGACCTCTCTCTGCGCATTCGTGCTGCCCAGAGAGAAGCTTTGAAAGAAAGGAATATTCAAGAGGAATATCTACGTGGGATGGAGAAGCAATTAGTGCCAAACGAGGAAGGAACGCTATGCTTCATGAAAAGGAATTGGGTTCCTCTGTTTGGTGGTTTAAGAAAAGTTATTTTTGATGAAGCCCACAAATCACGGTACTCTATTCATCCCGGTGCGGATAAGATGTACCAAGATCTCAAGGATTATTATTGGTGGCCAAGGATGAAAGGCGATGTTGCTGTTTATGTTAGCAAGTGTTTAACGTGCGCCAAGGTAAAGGCTGAATACCAGAAGCCTTCAGGACTTCTGCAACAACCTGAGATTCCCAAGTGGAAATGGGAACATATTTCAATGGACTTTATAACGAAACTGCCCAAGACGTCCAGAGGCCATGATATGATTTAGGTGATAGTTGACCGCCTAACAAAGTCCGCACATTTCTTGCCAATCAAAGAAAAGGATAACACTAGTAAACTTGCGGAAATATACATGCGAGAGATTGTCGCACGTCATGGAGTGCCTCTCTCAATCATCTCTGATAGAGATGGACGTTTCATATCAAGGATTTGACAATCCTTCCAAGAAGCTTTTGGCTCACAATTAAATCTAAGCACTGCATTTCATCCGCAAACTGATGGGCAAAGTGAAAGAACTATTCAGACATTGGAAGATATGCTGAGAGCATGTGTAATGGATCTAGGTGGTAGCAGGGATAATCATTTACCATTGGTCGAGTTTTCGTACAACAACAGCTACCACACAAGCATTGGAGCCGCGCCATTTGAAGCTCTTTACGGATGCAAGTGTCGATCACCACTATGCTGGGCTGATGCAGGTGATAGGCAGCTTGTAGGTCCCGAAATAGTCCAAGAGACGACAGACAAGATTGCGCAGATTCAAAAGCGCATCGAGGCGGCTCGCGACAGGCAGAAACCCTATGCAGATCCAAAGAGGAAACCTTTGGAATTTCAAGTCGGGGATATGGTTTTATTGAAAGTTTCACCCTGGAAGGGTGTGGCACGCTTCGAAAAGCGTGGGAAGTTGAATCCGCGTTACATTGGCCCTTTCAGAATCCTGCAAAGGATTGGGCTTGTTGCCTACAAGTTGTACCTACCTGCTGAACTCAATGGTGTTCACGATACATTTCATGTATCAAATTTGAGAAAGAGTCCAACACAAGAAACAGTGATCATTCCTGCTGACGAAGTTCATATCGACGACACGATCCACTTTACCGAAGAACCCGTCGAGGTTACGGATTGGAAAGTTAATAAAACACGCAGGAGTAGTGTCAAACTCGTCAAAGTTCGATTGAATGCAAGACATGGACCTGAATTCACGTGGGAACGTGAGGATCGTATGAAAGAGAAATACCCCCATTTCTTTCCGAAGACCCCTGCAACTAGAAGCAGAACCTAAAATTTCGGGACAAAATTTATTTAACGGGGGGAGAATGTGACAACCCTCACCAAACCAGGTATCCGTGCGAATTAATTAATATTTAATTAATGCTTAATTACTGTGCTTACTTACAGTCGTGATTAAACTACTACTTAATGCATCATATTTTATTGCTGTCACTCCATTATTTACACAGAACTATAGTGACAAACTTGATGCACAAGAGCACAGTAGCACAATGAACGGATAACCCAGTAAATATGCTGATATAGCCAGCATCAGACAGGCACTGTCTCTAAGGCCAATATGAGCCGGGAATAGTTTACTACACTAGTAGGGAGTGTAGGGAGGTGAGGATTGTTAAACTGCATCACTAAGTGATAGTTATGGTGACCGGATGTGCCTAAAACATGCTCTAACTACAAAATTCTGCACTTTAATACAAAATTCAGCATTTAAGCTAACTAGTAAAGTGCAAAAACATGGAAAAATAATACTAGACACTTTCCAAAGTGTCGGGAATTCATTGTGTCACTAAAACAAATATTAACGACACTTTAAATGCTTATTTAGCACTTTAACGGATCAATATCCAACCGAACAACCGGACTTTACCCGGAACATAAAAATATTGTCAATGACATTGTTTTTCCTTTTCTAAGCTAGTTGGGGTCCCCGAACACCCTAACAGCCGTTACAAAACATTGCACACTAGTAACTTATTTAAAGTTCCTAATTAACTAACTAAACTCTAACTATGAAGTTCAAACCAAACTATGACCCCCCCCCCCCTTAACCGAATCGGTCCCATGTGGGGACACCCTCCACCAATTTTGAATATTTTATTTGTTGATGCCTTATATCTAGAGAACACATAATCCCTTGGTTAATCAAGTTAGATGGTTTATAAATTTAACCAAGAGCTCATTATCATTCACTAAACACAACACACAAACTTTGCTCTCTCTCTTTCCCTCTTGGCTACTCTCGGCCGAACCCACACACAACCATCTCACCATCATTCAAGTTTGATCTTGCAAGTTCACATACACACAAGGGTGAAAGGTCACACACAAGGAGGCTCGGTGCTTACGGAATCTCAAGGACCTCTCTACATCGCTATTAACCACCTTGTTTTCGCCTTGATTCTTCCCTAGCCTTGAGCTAGTTGTAAGTGATTCTAGACACTCTCTTGATCTTGTCCAAAGTGGTTAATAAGAAGTTTAACGGTTAAAAATCATGAACACTTAAGAACAAAACTAAAAGTCTGGCAAGTATGATGAACTTGATGGATAAAAGGAAAGTAATGGTGTAAAACTTGTTAAACTTGTTCTGTTATGATTATTTTATGTTGTTGATTGCTAGTAGTGGGACGGATCGTCATCTAACCACGCTAGATCATGTTCATGAAACATGAACTAGCATTATGTTTAGTGTAAAAGTTACAAGATGACGAACCCTCTCATACATGAACATGAACTTGTGTAAAAATAGTTTTCTTGTAAAATGGAGTTTTAAACTAGTAGATCAAAAGGTCTACAAATGGTATTTTCTAAGAACCAAGTGTAAGATGCAAATCATGTTTAAAAGCCGGATCTTTCTTGAAACAAAAGCATTTTTGTGAACAAACAAGTATGTAGGCACTTGTGTAACAAAAGGTTTTAACAAAGAAATATTCTCGTATTTTTTTACTAGAAAGTTGTAAAGTTACATCTTCTTTAAAGATAAGATTCCAAGAAACCGATTTTATTTTTGGAAATAGAAAGATCTACTAAAAGTGTTGGAAGTTACTACATACTTTTACACAACTTACAAGTTCATGTGTTTGCGATTTATGCTTATTTTGACTAGTTTGACAATTGAACATTGTATATTGATGATTTGGAAATTGTTGGTTGAATTTTGAAAAGAAAATGATACGCTAGTAAGCGTGACCACCTCCAGTTACAGAGGAAACTCTGGTGAAATTTTTCCAGGAAATAACACTTAGGATATTTTTGGTGACAAGTGTTATGAATATATTTTTGACTTGTTTTCCAAACAAACTTCGCCATGACTTTTATTACAAAATAACCAAGTATTCGGAGGTGGATTTTCATAAATAAAACTTGTTAAATATATATTGAGAATATAAATTTCCTAATAAAACACTTGTGTGATTTTATGATTATTTTGTGAACTACACATATATTATTTTTAGGGTAAAAATAATATAACTCGCATACACTAAAAAGTAACGACTCCAAAATAATACCAACGCCTTCACGAATAAATATTTAAGTTACACCGGTATTATTATTACCACACGAACTTTAGATGTAACTTGCATATTTTCGGAAAATTACTCTTGAATGAGTATTTTGATAAAAAATATTATTTTGGGAATCGTATAGAATAAAATATAATATTTTTGGGAAAAATATGTATATTTTGGAGATAGAATATTTTAGACAAATATATTTTATTAAGTGAGACTTAATAATGTATTTTGGATTTACAAAACGCACATGTATTAAAACCCCCATCCTTAGGAAGGAATATAACTATAGATAATTATGAAGTGTAAATACGAAATAGTTGCCTAACTATTTCCCAAAAACTTAAACCTTAAGCCAAAGCACGGCCGTCCGTCTAATAGAAGTTAGTACGTGTAGGTTGTCACGCAGCAGGTTATTTTGGGACGGACTATTTCGAGACGCACTTTAGTGAGTTCATGTCCCCCTTTTCTCTTAACTGTTTTCAGTTTTTATACTGCGGGGGTGAAATACATGTTACGATTATTACGAACTTTAACTTACATGGTATGGTTAGCGTAAGGAGGGTTACTACTTAGATCATGTGAGTGGGTAGGCGGGAACTGGAGGCCATTAATCCTCATGGTAGGACCGAGGGTATTTAGCGGTAGATCTATCTGGGTGTAGCGAGCCCAGCCCCAGGCCCAACAGTACGGACCTCGGGGTGACTTGGTACCCGACGCAAAAATCTGCTAGGTTTGAGTCTTCCTACTGCACTTCACACATATCAATGGCCATGCAAACCATTGGTGATCTCTTTATTTCCTTATTTGCTACATACCATGGATTTTATACTTACAAAGGTTTTACATACTCACTTTCACATGAACTCGCTCAACTTTATGTTGATTTTTCAACTTACATGTATTTCAGGGAATTAGGGATCTGGCGAAGTATGCTACGTTTTCACGCTGCGTAAGAGTTATGAGGTCATCCACGTTTAGGGATTGTGACTTTTACCTGGACGAGTCGCAAGTCTTAAACGGTGTTTATTTTATGTTTGTGGTTATGTCGTATGAACAATGTTTTTATTTTGTTGGGTTGTAACTCGTTGCATGTGTCAACTTTAAAAAATGATGTCGTATTCTACTTTTAAAACTTAAATCAACGGATGATCTTCATGGTTTTATTTTCATATAGCTTTGTTGTGGTTAAGCTATGGTATTAAGAAGTCACACCAAATAAACCCACGCTTCCGCAAAAGCCAGGGTGTGACAGTTATAGTTGGATTGTAGACTTTGGTGCTAATCAACATATGACTAAAACAGATAAAAATATGTACAACTGTGTTTATGTGTCAGAGTTTGATTTAAGTGTTAGTCATCCAAATGGTACTAGTGTGAAAGTTTTAAAAATTGGAGACTTAAAATTAATTGATGGTGTTGTGTTAAAGGATGTCTTTTATATTCCTGATTATTGTGTGAAGTTGTTGCCTGTTCATAAACTTGCTAAGGATAATAATGTTTCAGTAGTGTTTAATGAAGAAAACTATGTATTGCAGGATTCCAAAGCAAGGAAAGTCCTGATGATTAGTAGTCAAGATAGTGGTTTGTATTTTGTGGGAAAAATGGTAATTCTAATGGTGTTTGTTTTAATAGTGTGTTGAAAACTAATTTATGGCATAGTAGGCTAGGTCACCCTTCAGATCAGGTTCTAGCCTTGTTGAAACATGAGATTGGAATTAATAGTTTAGATCACAGTCCATTTGAAATATGTCATAAAGCCAAACAGGTTAGGGTCCCTTTTCCTATAAGTGAACATAAATCAAAATGTGTTGGTGATCTAGTTCATTTAGATCTTTGGGGTTCTTATAAGGTTTCATATTGTGAAGGATTCAAATATTTTTTAACTATTGTAGATGATTTTTCTAGGACTGTTTGGTGTTATCTTTTAAAAAATAAAAAGGATATTTTTGAGAATTTGTGCATGTTTTTATGAGATGGTTTTAACACAGTTTAAAACTAAAATTAAAGTTTTTAGAAGTGACAATGGGATGGAATTTGTAAATAATCAGATGAATAATCTTTTTAAAGCTAAAGGTGTTATTCATTAGACGTCTTGTTCATACACACGACAACAGAATGGTGTGGCTGAACGTAAACATAGACATTTGTTAAACTTGGCTAGATCACTGATGTTCCAGGGTGGCTTGCCCCTTAGGTTCCGGTCTGATAGTGTTCTGACTGCCTTGTATTTAATTAATAGGTTGCCCTCTTTTGTGTTAGGTGGTAAAAGTCCGTATGAAGTTGTTTTGGGTTTTAAACCTTCTCTGTCCCATTTGAGAAACTTTGGGTGTCTTTGTTTTAGTACAATTTTAAATGAGTCAGATAAATTCGCTTATCATGCTGATAAGTGTGTGTTAATAGGATAGTCGAATGTTAAAAAAGGATATAAACTTTGGATTTTGGATGAAAAGAAAGTTTTTTATTCAAGAGATGTTAAGTTTTATGAGGATGTCTATCCTTTTGAAACAAAACAGTTGATGGATCAAGAAAGTTTTGTTGATAAAACATTAAATCATGTTAATTTTTTTTATTGTGTTGAAATAAGTGTTCGTAATGTTTCTCTACCTCCCGATGATGAAGAGAGGGTTATTGTATAACAACCCTCCTAAAATAATTAGAACAACCCTATACGCCCTAAAATACACCCCGTATACGAATAATGGGCCCCAAATACTTTAATTTTATAAAAATTAAATAAAATCAAAATATTAGGGCGCTCGCGGGCAACGAAGGCCATAAGCAACTCTGTCGCGTGGCGCGACAGCTGGCCACCCGCCTGCACCATGCCGCCACGTGTCGCAACGCGTCGAGGCTACCCCTTGAATCAGCCAAGCTAGGCCCTACACAACCTAGCTCGCGGGCCGCGAAGAAGTAAGCCCAGGGCTTACGCGGGGCGTAAGAAACCATCGATCAGACCCTATAAATTGGGAACATCGGCCTTCAGTCCAAACTCGCTCACAACTCGAATTCTCTCTCAAAATTCTGAATATTTGAAATAATATCGGGTATTATACCCTCGAATATAGCGAAGCTCTGCCTCGTTGTAAGTATGTTAACCCCCGGTTACGTATTAGATATGCTGCCCGATTGATCTAGTGCTCCGTAACGGCTGTCAAGGCTCTACCCGACGTAGTCGTTGGAGTTCTGTCTCGGGGAGGGTATAACTAATGTAAAATGGGTTATTATACTAACGCATGTGCATTGTTTTAAATTAATAGATTATAACCAGGAAATCACAAAGGACAAACCTAAATTAGCAATGTCAGTAATCCTTCTTTTTGTAAACCTTTTTGTGAGTAATCTCCTTTTATGAAATCTTTTTTGTAAACTATTTTTACAAAACCTTAAATGTTATAAAATATAATTAGCAGTGATTGAGTCTTTGTAATTCTTCAATTACTGTCGGTATGTTGGGGTTTTGTATACAAAATGTGGAACACGTTACCATTAGACAATGAGATAGCCAATGTGTAATATGACCCACCAGTCAGGATTGATAGACTGAATGAGTAATTGTGTAGATATAAACATTGTAATCGCTCTCAATACTGTACAATGATAACACTGTTTTGATTAAATTGGGATTCACTCGCCAGTATTTCCCACTGATAAAATGTTTTTAAACGCGTTTCAGGTAAAAAATGTGAAAGCCAATTAGAAGCCAGCTGGACATTACTGAAGGCTTGGGAAAAGTGGCTATAAAAATTACCTAAATAAAGAAGATGTTTTATTTTAATAAATTAGGGTTTATCCCTATAAACATATTTGTGATGGAAACTTGGGAATTTCCCCATGTATTTAATATTATAAAATGTGGTATTTTACTCTGATAAAATATTTCCTAACTACGGTCCTGATGTAAATTCCGCTGCCAAATTGATAACCACCGATACCACTAATAACTGGTTCGCGGCCGTCCGTTCCCAGGTAGGGGCCGGGGGTTGCGACAGAGAGTGTTATCAGAGCTACAGCCACTGATTTCAGCCACAGAAGTGTTCTGCTGACCCCAAAATTTTATTTTGTTAGGAAATAATCTACGTGATTACGTGCATACCTGTATATTATTGTTTTGTGTTATTTGACAATTTGTTAGCTTACAGTATGACTGATCAAGGACCATCGGACGCCTATCGTCAATTGTCTAGTTCTCCTAGAAATGAAGAAACTTATTCCCAGCCTACCCCCTCGGGGTATTCAGCTGACACAGAAGAGGGGATCTTTATATTCAAAGCGCAATCCAAATAGCCATTCCCTACCAAAAAGAGAGGATGGTTCAGTCGGGGAGCTCACGAGCGTAGGAAAAGAATGAGGAAATTACAACAACAGAGATCTTTAGCAGCTGCAAATAGGGAGATGAATGCTCAAACCCAGGATATGATCAATAGGAGACTGGCCAATTTCCACATACTAGCAACCACAGCCGCAGACCGAACTTAGAACAAATCATAGCACCACAGCCACTACCATTGTTTCCAACACGACCCATGGAAATATAACCTAAACCAGAAGACCAGATTCCATTACCTGTTTTCGACCCAAACGAAATCCCTAGAGTCCCAGCCCCAAATCCTCTAAATTATGACCCGTGGTTTGACGACCATAGAGATTACCCATAATTCCATCCACAGGAGGAGCTAGTACCAAACCCAGTAGCACCTTATCCAAACCTTGACCCTCTAGATCCATACTAGGGTAATGACCAATATATCAGGGAAATCTTAGAGAACCCATACCCATACGAAGAACCGATGCCCCAGTACCCTGACCCAATACTAGCACCCGCACCACCCATGAATACCGAAAATGTGTAGGAACTCCGCACTTTTGGTGAGGAGTTATTAGATGAAAGTGAAAAGATAAGGCAAATAGGGGAGAGGCTCGTTTGGAAATACGACGAGCGTAATATGCAATATTGGATGGACCACCACTAGTAGTAGCAGTAGTAGTAGCAGTAGCAGTAGCAGTAGCAGTAGTATGTATATATATATATATCCACTAAGATAGATAACCCAATAACTACTGATGCATACTAGTATTGTATTTTAAATTCCAGTTACGGTCTGTAATAGATGCATATATATAAAATAGAGTAAATGTTGCAATGTACGACGATTTTGATCAATGTGTTGTTTGTATGATTGTTCGCACTAAATATTGTTTGGTGATATTAATACTTGGTAAATGTTTATAATCCAGATGGACAACGAAGTGAATCAGGAAAACCAGAATAACAATAATAACAGGAACCAATTAGATAACAGTGTCGTTCAAAACATAGTGGCACAAGGGATCATAGATGATATGCCTAATATCATCCAAGCTGTTAGAGAAGCTGAAAATAATAAAAGTAACAGTGGAAGTAAACGACCACCTACTGAACCCGATCACAGCGTAAACAATGGACCGTTACTTCAATTGCCTATTCCAAAAAGAAGAATAACCATGTATTATGGTTGTTCTTACAAAGAATTCTGGTCTTGCAAACCAATAGAATCCTCTAGCAATGAAGGAGTCATTGCAACTCTATGCTAGATAGAAAAGACAGAGGCTGTCTTAAAAATAAGCAAGTGTGCAGAGGAAGACAAAATCATGTTTGCTTCCAATCTTTTTAAGAACGCAGCTCTAGAATGGTGGAACACTATTCTCCAGTCTAGGGGAAGTGACAGAGTCTATAATATGGAATGGACTGAGTTTAAGAATATGGTTGAAAGAAAATTTTGTCCTCCTAATGAAAAAGAACAGATAGCCAATAAGTTCTTAAACCTTAGAATAACTGGAATAGACTGTAAGGGTTACACTACTGTATTCTTCGAATATGCTAGAATTGTGCCAACCCTAGCTTCACCAGAACCAGTATTAATCTCCCGTTACATCTGGGGATTAATTAGTGAGATTAGGCATGTAGTCAAGGCAGCTAGACCACCAACCATACAAGAAGCTGTAGAACTAGAAAATACCTTGACTGATGAATTAGTACGTACACAAGAAGAAAATCAGAGAAAGAACCTAGCCCAAAAGCTTACTCAGGAATTTCGCTACGGTAATTCCAACCATGGGAAAAATGTTGGTTCTACTTCTACTCCTTACTGTAAGTATTGCAAAAGAAAGCATTCCGGAAGATGCTCTATATACTGCAATTTCTGCAAAATATTTGGACACAAGGAGGAAGACTGCAGGAAGAAACCTAACAATAAGATATGCTACAATTGTGGAGAAACTGGACATATCAAACCAAATTGTCCGAAACTAGCTCCAGCCATGAATAACAAGACTACTAAGAATGCTAGAGCATTTGTTCTGACTGCCGAAGAAGCTAAGATAATTCCGGACGTGATTGCCAGTACGTTTTTAGTTAATGATGTTTTTGCTAAAGTATTATTTGACTCTGGTGCGAAAGAAAGTTTTATTAATACTTCCTTTTGCAAAATTCTCAACCAACCATTTAAACTCCAACAAGGATGTCTAGTAGAGACAGCAAATGGGGAATCCATTAAGATCACTGAAATCTTGAATAGAAATTTTAAACCAAGATTTTATTGCTAATCTTTACCCAATGAATCTGGCTGGATTTGATATTGTATTAGGAATGAATTGGTTAGTAGCCAATAAAGCCAGTATTCTATGTGATCAAAAGTCAATCCAAATAAATTCACCAAAGGGTGAAAAGATCACAACTAAAGAAAATAAGCCATCTCGATCTGCGAAATTCATCTCTGTGATGAAAACAACAAGTGGTGCAAGAAAAGGATCACTAGTGTATATGATTTCTATAATCACTAACGCTAAAGGAAAAGAATTGAAAGATATTCCCGTAGTATCTCAATTCTCAGATGTTTTCCAAGAAGAATTGCCAGGACTACCGCCGGACAGGGAAGTTGAATTCAGAATCCACCTGCTACCAGGAATAGCACCAATTGCCAAAGCACCCTACCGTTTGGCGCCAGCAGAAATGCAAGAACTAAAGAAACAGTTAGATGAACTTCTGGAGAAAGGATTCATACAGCCCAGTTCGTCACCAAGGGGAGCACCCATCTTGTTTGTCAAGAAGAAGGACGGATCAATGCATATGTGCATTGATTATCGAGAATTGAATAAGGTCACGATTAAAAATCGGTATCCATTACCGAGAATCGATGATCTGTTTGATCAATTACAAGGAGCTCGATTCTTTTCTAAGATCGATTTACGCTCAGGATATCATCAATTAAAAGTGCAGGAAGAGGAAATTCCTAAGACCGCTTTTAGAACAAGGTATGGTTATTATGAATTTACCGGCATGCCATTTGGTTTAACCAATGCCCCAGCCGCATTTATGGACATGATGAACAGAATATGTAAACCATATCTGGATAAATTCATAATTGTCTTTATAGATGATATTCTAATTTACTCTAAGAGTGAAGAGGAACATGCAGCGCATCTGCATACACTCTTAAATTTGCTGAGAAAAGAAAAGCTTTACGCTAAATTTTCAAAATGTGAATTTTGGTTAGAAGAAGTACAATTTCTTGGACATTTAGTTAATCATGAAGGAATTCATGTGGATTCCACAAAGATTGAGGCAATTACCAAATGGAAAGTCCCTGAATCACCAACAGAGGTGAGAAGTTTTCTAGGACTAGCAGGTTATTATAGAAGGTTTATCCGAGATTTCTCTAGAATAGCCATCCCATTAACAAAGTTAATCTGTAAATCTGTTAAGTTTGAATGGGGACCAAAACAAGAAGAAGCCTTTAGAATTCTTAATCAAAGATTAACCAACGCATCCATATTAACATTACAAGAAGGAACTGAAGACTTTGAAGACTATTGTGACGCTTCTAAGTTAGGTTATGGATGTGTGTTGATGCAACGTCAAAAGGTGATAGCCTATGCCTCTAGACAACTTAAGAATCATGAAGAAAACTATACAACCCATGATCTAGAGTTAGGAGCCATAATTTTTGCCCTTAAGATTTGGAGACACTATTTATATGAAAATAAATTTGTAGTCTTCACAGATCATAAGAGTTTAAGGTACATTTTTGGGCAAAAAGAGTTAAATATGAGACAAAGACGCTGGATGGAAATGCTTAGTGATTATGATTGTAGTATCCAGTACCACGAAGGAAAGGCTAATGTAGTAACTGATGCTCTAAGTCGAAAATATCATGAAAAGCCAAAAAGAGTATGTTCTCTTAAATTAAATCTGCAGATAGATTTAAATGAGCAAATTAGAGAAGTACAAGAATCAGTAATTAATGATGATACTGAAAAATTGAAAGGAATGATTAAGGAATTAGAACAAGGAACATATGGAATTTGGAGATTCCATAAGAAAAGGATTTGGATACCTAAACTAGGAAACCTACGCCACTGAATATTAGAAGAAGCTCATAAGTCTAAGTATACGATACATTCTGGAAGTGATAAGATGTATCAAGACTTAAGAAAAAATTTCTGGTGGATAAGAATGAGAAAGGATATAGCAGCTTATGTTGCCAAGTGTCTAACTTGTTCACAAGTTAAAGCTGAACATCAGAAACCCTCAGTTTTATTACAGCAGTTAGAAATGCCTGTTTGGAAATGGGAGTTGATAACAATGGACTTTGTTACCAAATTACCCAAGACAAGAAAAGGTAATGATACAATATGGGTGATTGTAGACAGATTAACCAAGTCTGCTCATTTCTTACTGATGAAGGAAACTTTCAGTGTGGAATAGTTAGCCAAGATGTATGTAAATGAAATAGTTTCATTACATGGAATTCCTGTATCTATTGTTTCTGATAGAGATAGCCGTTTTACTTCTCATTTTTGACGAGTTTCCAAAAAGCAATGGGAACCAAGTTAAATCTAAGCACAACTTATCATCCTCAAACGGATGGACAAAGCGAAAGGACAATTCAAACAATGGAGGATATGCTTAGAGCCTGTGTAATTGATTTCGGTGGAAATTGGGATGATCACCTACCATAATAGAATTTTCCTACAATAACAGCTATCATACCAGCATCAATGCTGCACCATTCGAAGCACTTTATGGACGAAAGTACTGAACTCCAGTCTGTTGGGCAGAAATTGGAGAAAAACAATTGTCTGGACCAGAGATAGTACAAGAAACAACGGACCGGATTATTCAAGTCAAGGAAAGGTTAAAAGCAGTACGTGGTCGACAAAAGAGTTATGCTGATAACAGGAGAAAACCATTGGAATTCCAAGTAGGAGACAAGGTATTATTAAAATTATCTCCATGGAAAGGAGTAGTCGGACTCATCAAGAGGGGAAAGCTAAGCCCCAGGTATGTTGGACCTTTTGAGATTATTAAAAGAATAGGACCTGTAGCTTATCAGCTACAACTGCCAGAGGAAATGGCAGGAATACATGATGTATTTCATGTATGTAATCTCAAAAAGTGCTTAGCTGATGAATCATTAGTGGTACCTCTTAAGGACATAGAGGTAAATGAGAAACTTAAGTTTGTAGAGAAGCCTCTACAAATTGAAGACAGGAAGGTCAAGAATCTCAAACACAAGAGATTAGTTCTAGTCAAAGTAAAATGAGATTCCAAGAGAGGACCAGAATATACGTGGGAGCTTGAATCAGAGATGCAGAGTAAATACCTAAACTTGTTCCAGTAGACCTCGAGGATGAGTTCTAAAACAAGGTGGGGAGGATATAACAACCCTCCTAAAATAATTAGAACAACCCTATACGCCCTAAAATACACCCCGTATACGAATAATGGGCCCCAAATACTTTAGTTTTATAAAAATTAAATAAAATCAAAATCGTAGGGGCGCTCGCGGGCCGCGAAGGCCATAAGCAACTCTGTCACGGGGCGCGACAGCTGGCCACCCGCCTGCACCCCCTGCCGCCACGTGTCGCAACGCGTGTCGAGGCTACCCCTTGAATCAGCCAAGCTAGGCCCTACACACCCTAGCTCGCGGGCCGCGAAGAAGTAAGCCCAGGGCTTACGCGGGGCGCGAGAAACCATCGATCAGACCCTATAAATTGGGAACATCGGCCTTCAGTCCAAACTCGCTCACAACTCGAATTCTCTCTCAAAATTCTGAATATTTGAAATAATATCGGGTATTATACCCACTAATATAGCGAAGCTCTGCCTCGTTGTAAGTATTTTAACCCCCGGTTACGTATTAGATACGTTGCCCGATTGATCTAGTGTTCCGTAACGGTTGTCGAGGCTCTGCCCGACGTAGTCATTGGAGTTCTGTCTCAGGGAGGGTATAACTAATGTAAAATGGGTTATTATACTAACGCATGTGCATTGTTTTAAATTAATAAATTATAACCAAGAAGTCACAAAGGAAAAACCTAAATTAGCAATGTGAGTAATCCTTCTTTTTGTAAACCTTTTTGTGAGTAATCTCCTTTTATGAAATCTTTTTTGTAAACTATTTTTACAAAATCTTAGATGTTATAAAATATAATTAGCAATGATTGAGTCTTTGTAATTCTTCAATTACTGCCGGTATGTTGGGGTTTTGTATACAAAATGTGGAACACGTTACCATTGGACAATGAGATAGCCAATGGGTAATATGACCCACCAGTCAGGATTGGCAGTACTGAATGAGTAATTGTGTAGATATAAACATTGTAATCGCTCTCAATACTGTATAATGATAACATTATTTTGATTAAATTGGGATTCACTCACCAGTATTTCCAACTGACAAAATGTTTTTAAACGCATTTCAGGTAACAAAATGTGAAAGCCAATTACAAGCCAGCTGGACAGCACTGAAGGCTTGGGAAAAGTGGCTATAAAAGTTACCTAAATAAAGAAGATGTTTTATTTTAATAAATTAGGGTTTATCCCTATAAACGTATTTGTGATGGAAACTTGGGAATTTCCCCATGTATTTAATATTATAAAATGTGGTATTTTACTCTGATAAAATATTTCCTAACTACGGTCCTGATGTAAATTCCGCTGCCAAATTGATAAACACCGATACCACTAATAACTGGTTCGCGGCCGCCCGTTCCCAGGTAGGGGTCAGGGTTGCGACATATTGGATCTCATGAGTTTCCTTGTGATGATCAGCAGCTAGATCATCCTTCTACATCTACCTCCTCTAGGTTGAGAGTAGTAGTGGAGAGGATAATAGCAGGGTTGAGGACACTGGGATCTCAAATGAAGAGACCAACCTATCTGAGGGAATCCAAATTAGTTCTAGAAGGTCTACTAGGGTTGTATCTGTGCCAAAAAGATTGGATGGTTTTGTGCTTGATAATAAAATTAAATATGGTATAGATAGGGTGGTTAATTACTCTTGTTTATCTGCTGAGAATTATTGTTTTGTTAATTCTTTGAATTAAGTTGTTGAACCAATTAATTATAGTGAGGCCTGATGGAGAGGGTGAAATCCGGGTGTTAAAGTGTTTAAATTATATGTTTTAGTGCGTTTTAGGTGGTTATGTATTTCGAATGTAATAACTACGAGTTTTTTTGTGGTTTTATAGGTTAACCGTCTAAACTGGGAAAGTTGGAGGGCTTAGTGATGAAACAGAACAAGCAAAGATGATTACTAAAATATATCAAATCATTCAGGACTTGTTCGGGTCGAAGAGATAGCTCAAATGTGCAAGAAACGTGAAAGAACGAAGTCTAGGGGCCTTCTAGTCATTTAATGAAAGTGTTTTGTGAAGAAAAGTGGAAGTTCAAGACCTGGCGTAGGCTACGGGTTCACCAGCATAGCCTATGGTTGACATTTATACTCCAAAGGTTTTCAGCAGCAATGGAGCGTAGGCTACGGACATGGGGGTGTAGGCTACGGCCAGATGAAATAGAGTGACCAGCAGGTTGGGACTGTAGGCTATGGCCCTAGGGATTAGGCTACGGTTGGACTAAATCAGCAGCGCGCAGTTGGAGTTTTTTAGGGCTTTAAAAGGTTAACAAACCCTAACTCGAAATCTAACACCTCTGGGACGACAATAGGAACCAAAAACACGAATTTGGGAGCTCTATTTCACCATCATTCCTCATATCTTCCATAACATCAACAATCAAGATCATGAATTCAATCGTCTCTCAAGTGTTTGACGATCAATCGAACGAGATGAGCGGCTAATCATCTAGTGGTTTCCTCCGGGTAGAGGATTCTTATAAGTGAACAGATTTTATGTGTTTTAATCATTTGTGAACATTGGTAATCTAAGCATTCAATGATTTTTACCTATTGATTCGTTTAACTGGTTGTAATCGATTGCCTTTATCTAAACTTTATTTCCGATTCATTCAATTCCCAAGAGTTCTAGTAATCGGGATATATTTGATAGGGATTAGGGTTGATAAATTCAGTTGATTGCTTATATGATAACCTTCCGTTGTTTTACAATCGAAGTAAGTAGTCTTTAGGTAATCACAATTTGTTAATTGAATTACACAACCATGTCTATGTGATTGTTACGATTAAACACATAATTGGCATTTACTTTGAATCTAAAATCCGGAGGAACCATTGTTTTCTCCAATTGTTTACAACTCATTTTAGTAACTTTTAGTTTAGTCTAACAAACAAACAACCAAGTTTTATATTTTTGCAATTAGTACTTAACTCATAACACTTTCCACAAGACTCCTCTGGATTCGATACCATGCTTACCCTAGCTACCTAGGTTAATTAGGTTTTTGCATGACCCTTTCGATAGTCATCAAGGCCGCCAAAGACATTAGGTGGGTTAAGGCTATGAATGCTGAAATGGAGGCCTTGTTTAAAAATAATATATGGGTTTTAGTTGATTTACCACCCAATAGAAAACCTATTGGGTGCAAATGGGTATATAAAGTCAAATATAAAGCTAATGGTGAAGTTGAACGTTTTAAAGCAAGATTAGTAGCCAAATTCTACAATCAAAGAGAAGGCATAGATTTTAGTGAAACCTTCTCTCCAGTTGTTAAAATGGTAACAATAAGATGTGTTATTTGTCTTGCTGTGAAAAATTAGTGGCCTATGTTTCAGCTTGATATTAATAATGCATTTTTGTATGGTTCATTGACTGAGGATGTGTATATGACGTTACCCCTAGGTTATTATTCAAAGAATGAAACAAAGGTTTGCAAGCTTGTAAAGTCCTTATATGGACTTAAACAAGCACCACATAAGTGGAATGAAAAGTTAACTGAGGTTTTAGAAAAAAAATAGTTTTAAGCAAAGCTTATGTGATCATTCTTTGTTTATTTTTTGCAATGATTCTGTGTTTGTTGTTCTACATATGTATGTAGATGATATAGTCTTAACATGAAACAATGTTAATGAAATAAATAAAGTTAAGAAACTGTTAAGTGATAGCTTTAAGATAAAAGACTTAGGTAAGCTGAACTATTTTTTGGGATAGAGGTTTTGTATGATAAAAATGATGTTTGTTTGAATCAAAGAAAATATTGTTTGGAGTTATTAAAAGAATTTGGGTTATTAAGGTGTAAACCTGTATCAACTCCCACTGAACAAAGCTATATAGTGTCGTCTAAAACTGAGAAAATCCAGTTTTGTTAAAAGATGTCACTAGTTTTCAGAAGTTAATAGGAAAGTTAATATATCTTTCTTTAACCAGACCTGATATATCATATGACGTCCAGTTTCTGAGTCAATTTATGCATAGTTCAACTGAGTTACATTTACAAGTTGCTCTAAGGTTGCTTAGATACTTGAAGTCTTGTCCTGGTAAAGGGTTAAAGTTTAAGTCTGAAAATGTGTTGGAGTTGTTGGGTTATGCTGATTCTGACTGGGGTAAATGTTTAATAACTCGAAAGCCTGTAACTGGTTTTTGCATATTTATGGGCTCTTCTTTGGTTTCATGGAAGAGTAAAAAACAAAGTATGGTGTCGAGGTCAACTACTGAAGCAGAATACAGAGCTATGTGCTCTACTACTTATGAGCATGGTTGTAAAACAAGGTCTCCAAGGCCGAGTACACCCCGAGTAGTCGCTACAAGGTAAGTTGCCAAGGCGACTTTCTTCAATTCCGACTAATTACTCGGAATCGATCAAACGTGGTCAGCATCGGCCAAAATCGGATCTAGTAGGTCAATTTGGGCTGAGTTTGACTTAAAATAAAATAAGACATAATTTCTATGCCTATCATATTAAATAATGAATATCATCTTCACGTATTTTGTTATAAATATTAGTAAATTTATGTTATTTGACGTATATTTAATTTCCAAAAACTAATTTCTTTATAATTTAGCATGTCCGAGTACTCCCCGTGTACTCTCCACCTAGGCCGAATACTCTCACTCCCATGTTGACTGACTAGGGAGCGCCTAAAGTTGATGTGGATTATGAATTTGTTGAAGGAACTTAAAGTTGATGTTAGTTTACCTGTAAATTTGTTTTGTGATAGCAAAGCGGCTATGTCTATAGCTTGAAATCCGGTATTTCATGAAAGGACGAAGCATTTTGAACTGTACTTGCATTTTTTGAGAGAGAAAGTTGCATGTGGTATAATACATCCTGAGAAAGTTAACACAGAGTGTCAACTTGCAGATGTGTTTACTAAAGGGCCTTCAGTGTAACAACATGAATGTTTTGTGACAAATTAGGACTGGTTAATATATTCGAACATATGAATGAAGGGGGGATGTTAAAAGAAGAGAATTAATTCTCATTCATATGTTTTATTTATTGGGCTGATTATTAGCTTGTTATCATTGTTGGGCTTGTGTTATGATGGGCCTGGTAGTTATATCTGGTTGTTATGTGTTTGTTGTAAGTTGTTATAACAGCTGGAAGTCTGAGGGGCTATATGAAACTTATGGAGGACTGCGATCATCATCAGCGTAACTTTTGGACTAGAGTGTAACATTTCAAGGGCCTCATATAAAATAGAAGGATCTGGACTTTTCCTCTCATTCTCCATCTCACTTGTTATGCATCAGTTCATATGTTCTTCATTGTTCTCTCTCATTGTATCCAGGGTCGGCCCTGAGAATTAGTGTCCCTTGTTCAAGCTAGAAAAAACGTGCCCTTAGGCCTTAACGAAATTGGGTATGGGGCTCACTAAAGGTCTAAACAATGCCAATGGGCTAATAAGTAATCTAAACCTTAAAATAGTTTTGTAAGTGGGCCTATATTGGTGTTTGTATAGGTATACCCTATTAATTTATTTTTTTTACATATACATATCGAATTTTTTAAATAGCTTCCCTTCGAAATATCGGGCCCTGGCCGGTGGTCCTCCCCGCCCACCCTCAAGGCCGGCCATGGTTGCATCCTCTGTATTTTGTATCAGTAGTTGGAAGATCTTTGATAGATCTTGTGATCGTGTGTGATCACTGTTATAGGTCATCTAATTGTTTGTATCACTTGATCATTTCTTTGTATGTGTATTCAGATCTTATAGTTGATCATTTCTTTATATCTGTATTCAGATCTTACGATTTGTAAGATCAATGGTTTTGGGGGTGTGTTTTTTTTTTGGGTAAATAATAAAGTTTTGTCGCCTATTTTCTCTCTATTTCGTGTGTTCATCAGTTGTATTCATACCATTTGACATAGTGTATCCTCACATTTTAAATCTAACACGATGAATGTAAATATGTTTTTTAAGAATATCTTCTTGAAATAATACAACACGAGAAGAGTATTAATTAAAAGTTTGCGTATCCTCACATTTGAAATCTAACACGATGAATGTAAATAAGTTTTTTTTAAATGTCTTCTTGAAATAATACAACAGGAGAAGAGTATTAGTTAAAAGTTAACTTGTATTTCACGAATTGCGCAATGCGACAAATCCATTAAAAACAAATACACATTTCATATGTTAATTCGAAAGTTCATTTAAAAAACCAAATCTTCAGTGTAAGTCCACGCATTATAGCAAAGACGTTGACAATATCCGAAATCTTATGTAAAAAAGTGAAGCGCGTTGCACGGGTACCACTACACCGAACAAAAACCAGACATAAAAAACGTTAAACCACGTACAGACATTACAGTGTGTTAAAAGTAAACCATAAGGGTTATTTGCTATTTATACTATAAGAAGTATTTTTTCTTTTAGTAATAGTCTAAAAGAAGAAAATATATATATATATATATATATATAGGATTAGGTTCAAGAGTGAACACTAGTTTAGTTTGCGAACTCAGCGAACTATTCCTGGCCATACATGTGTGTAGATCAATGGCCAGGATTTGATGATGAAATACACTAGTGTATTTTACGATTTGATCATGAAATCCTAGCCTATATATATATATATATATATATAGGAGAATGATCCGTTAGGAACCACCCTTTATTGCGAGAATCGCGAGAACCAGTGTGAACACAAACAGTAATACCTAAAAAATCTAAAAAACACCCAAAATTTTTTTTTTTTTTTACTATTTTTTTGAAAAAATCGCTATATTTTGTTTATAAAAAAAAAAGAAAAAAGAAAAAAAATTCGAGTAACAGTTATCCATGCACATGTGCATTTGTATCATTTCTTTGACAAATTCCGTAATTCATTATAAATATTAGACAATTGCACTTTCATATACACTACCACGTGTAATACACTACTTTTTACGTTAACAATATTAGAAATGCACATGTGCATCTATATGTATCAACATGAAATAAGGTGTGTAGGTACACTGCTTTCTCTTTCATCTATCATTCCATCCATAATACACAAACATGCACATGTTCATTTTTGTCATTTCTTTGACAAATTTCGTAATTCATTACAAATATTAGACAATTGCACTTTCATTTACACTATCATACGTAATACACTACTTTTTACATTACCAATATTAGAAATGCACATGTGCATCTATATGTATCAACATGAAATAAGGTGTTTTGGTACACTACTTTGAATACACTTTCCATTTCATCTATCATACCATCCATAATACACTACCATTACCTTCTACCATCCATAATACAATACCATTACCTCCTACCATCCATAATACAATACCGTTACCAATATTTTCACTTTATTACATGTATATCAACACCATTTATACCATCCAATCAACATGTTTTTTTAACGGAAAATTTGGATCACTGACGGACCACTGGAGTATCATCGTGCCACCAGCGGAACCACCCGATCATATCCATCTCCATTAGGCATAATGTCTATACACCAATTCAGGAGGAAACCCAATAAATATGGGAAAACCCCCTTTGTAGGAATCGAACCCAGGACCTATTGGTCCCAAAGCTTTATCCCACCCCCCAAGATGCCACTAGGCTATAAAGCCATGGGTATCCAATCAACATATTACATCATAAATTGACAACTATAACCAAATAATCAACCACTAGATATAACTAACCAAAAAACTTGTATATGGGGCCTACTTATCCATTCAAAATCACAAACTTTTTGTACCAAAACACGTTATATCATGGTTATACATAATGATGCACACGTGCATTTTGAATATTGGTAATGTAAAAAGTAGTGTATTACGGATGGTATTGTAAATTAAAGTGCAATTGTCTATTACTGATAACGTATTACGGAATTTGTCGAAGTGATGATACATATGCACATGTGCATGGATAACTGTTACTCAAAAAAAAATTTTTTTTTTTGCTAACTAAATACATCGATTTTTTTTTAAAATATATTAAAAAAAATTGAGTGCTTTTTTATTTTTTTTTTTAGATTTTATTTTATGTTCACGTTTATATATATATATATATATATATATATATATAATAGAAGCTTATAAACATAGTTTTAAAACTTTTATATAAAGAAAAATATATAAAACAAATTTGTAGATTCCACAAAACATCTACCCATTGACATATTGTTGCTACAACAAATACAAGACCAAGGCCTGTAGCGATATCTCTGGGTAAAAGGGTTCAAGGTTTCAGTTTGCCTAATGCAGGTCGTGGGGTCCCCCCACGTTTGCAAGACGTGGAGAGAGGTTCACTAGTGTTGTTGTTGTTCTCCTTGAATTCTAGACTGATATGAAACCAGCCTAGAATGCAATCGTTGGAGAGGATGAATTATTTAGAGTGAAGAAGAGAAGCAAGCATGAAGCTAGTTCTCATTGGAGAAGAAGAAGAGAAGTAAGCATGAAGCTTGTTCTCGAGAGGGAGAAGGAGAATCAGAGAATTGAGATAGTTTTCTGCTGATTCCAGAATGAATGGCATGCTTGTCATGGGCTGCAATTTATAGGGGAAGAGGTTTCTCAAAGGAGAAACCTTTAACTAGTGAAGTTAGCTTGTAGTGAGGGGCTTACCCTTTTTAGGGGTTGAAGGGTTTGGACCTGCGGACAAAAGGGTGTGCTCTCCCACATGGTCTGGTTGCGGCTGGGCAGGAGGTTTCACACGCAAAGGGTGATGTGACAAGGCTCTGACTTGTCTTTTTACTGTTCATGACCGTTGGACAATTTCCGAACCCTTTAACCTTTTAAGCTGTTGTGTCTCTAATCAGTTTATTAAGGTTTGAGCTACCCCCATCATCAGCCCCCCAAGTCAGAGGTATTTGGGGTGTAAGCTCAAATGCTTCTGACTTTTGTACACGATTTTTATTGCTTAAAGGCTTCAAAGCTTGAAAGGTTATCAGGCGTCTAAGTTTTTTGGATTTGAATTTTGAAATGATAGTTAATGTGATGGATGGCAGTTTTTTGCCTTTTGCGTAATAATAACTGCCTATATTTCACTTTCTTTTTTCTTTTGATCGCCTCTCCTGGGTGCTAGCAAAGATCTGTATGTGAGTTATTCTTGTCTCACTAGAGAGGAAGTTGAGGCTTTTTGTAAATAACGGGGGATCGATCTAAAGTTTAATCTGGTGGCTCCGGGTTTTAGATAAATCGATCGATCAGTGTCCCGCTGGTTCGATTGCTCTTTATTGCTGCCATTTCGAGTTTTCCAACTTGTGTCATCCGTTTTTGGTCTTTGTTCTAAATATTTTAGAGTATTATCGTGTGTCGCTTGGTTAGTTGAGTCCTCAAGGTCTTGCTCGGACTTTACACTTTGAGGTCTTGTGATAGGGTATGACCCATCGTTGTTGTTCCGATGTTTCTTCTGGTTGACCAAGAACGATGATTGGGTCACGTTTGAGACATCCCAAGTTGATGTTTGTTTGACTTCCTCAATGGTTACTACCGTTGGTTCTTGGAAGGACCGATTTTTCTGGATTTCTGAGTCCATTGTTTCCTTCAATCTTGTTTGGAGGCACCCTGATGTTATGTTAAACAAGCTTAAGCCATTTAAGTCTGAACTAGATAGTTTAAAAGCCATTAGGAAGTGTCCTTCAAGGCTTCATCCCTTTCCTGAACACCTTTTAGTGTCGATGGGTGTGAGCACCTTGTGGGACAAGCCGGATCGTGACCCTGTGCTCATGAGGTATGATCAGGGTATGATGTTTTGCCTTATGCTTTATCAAGAGTGATGATACCTCTGATGTTGTGTTTGGGGATGTTGAGGCCACCCCCGGTGAAGATGTTGTTGCCAGAGGTGCTGAACACAGGTTCGAGGGTTCAGGTTATGTGAACGTTCCAAATGTCAAAGGCTTTACTAGGGTCGGTGCTTCCAAGGCTTCTACCCATTGTTTAACCCGACGTATGTTAAAGAGAGCTGACCAACTATCGGCCTTCGAGCCAGTGCAACCGAGTGATGATATAGAGGCTTCGGACGACTTGGAAGTTGGGGTTGAGAGAAAATAATAAAAAAAAGACAAGGAGTTGCCCTTGGTGATTGGTAAGGAGAGTAAAGCAGCGGGTAAGAAGGTTGTAAGCTTGAAGGGTTTCGGGAAAGGTGGTGAAGGTTCCACCAATGTTAATCCCGAAGAGGTTTATGTGCCGGATTGGAAGGTCACAGTTGGTGACAGCTTCAAGTATTCATTCGTTTGAGAGGATGTTCTTACCCATTTTGCTCCTCCTATTGTACGAGGTTCTTGCTCGTCTATGGACGACGACCTGATGATCTCGAAGATGATGATGGGTGCTTGCAACCTTGCTGCCTTGCTTCTAGAGGGTGTATCCCGATTTCGCAAAAGGATGCACGAATATGAAGTCTTTTCGAAGAAGAGGGATGAGTTGAAAGCTTCAATGGTTGCTTTGAAAGAAGCTGAGGGCTATGCTGAGAAGGAGAAAGCATTGTTGTTTGAAGATTTGAGTAATTTTCTTCCTGCACAAGACTGATATGGTTGAGTTGGAAAAACGCTTCGAGGCTGACAAGGTTTAAGTCAGGATCGATAAGGCTGCCTTGGAGGTTTAGAAAAAGGTCTTATTAGAGGAGAAAGAAGGGTTAAAGGCTTCACTTGCCCAGGCAACTAGTGATAATAAATGGCTCATTGAGCATGGATTCCAGCAAGTGGTTACCTATCTTCTCTATTCATCGGAGTTCAAAAAGGTCTTGGGTGATGTGTACACTGAGCTTCTTGCTCATGGGAGACACCAAGGTTTGTTTGCTGGTTACAAAGCTTTGTGATCCTGGGGAGCCTTGGGAAAAGTCTTCTCTTTTTCAACCCAAAGCCTTCAAAGTTTTCAAGGGAACAGTTTTGAAGATTGAGCATATGATTTACCCTTATGTGGGTAAAGTCTCCAAGTGTTTTTGTAAACCTTTGCCTGTCTTGCAAGGGCTAAAACCTCGGGGCCTTAATGAGGTTGTTTATAACGAAGTGCTGAAGTCCCTCTCGAAGAAACGTCCTTACTCCGGAGATAGCGAGGAAACGTGTTCTGAAGGTGGTGAGGGCTTAAAAGGTTCGAGCCTTGATGAGGAAGGCTGAAAAGACCCAAGATGATGGGGTTTCGACGAAGGATGGTGCAACAAAGTCTATCATCTCTGATGCTGCCAAGTGAAGAAGAAACTTTGATTTGTAGCATTCTTAGCATGTCGAACGATGTTATGGATTGTTTGTTTGAACATCCTTTTATTTAAGGGAACCATTTAGGTCCCTTGGTGGTTAATGTCACACCCCAACCGATGGCGGAATCATCGGGGCATGGCACTGAGCGAAACAGATTGTCCAGAAGTTTCCACAACAATTATCAAAACTATTCAATTTAAATAATACGTCCCATACCGTATCTCAAACAGTCAAATAATTATTACAGACAATCATCAAGACAAATATTCTGTTCCGACAACTCAGATTTAAATAAGTAGTAGTTGTTTATCTGCTTCTAGAGACCCCTGATTCGTTATCTACAGACAACTATTTGTTGGGCTCTAAAGCTTTATTCTAGCTTCAATTTCCTACCACATGTGCGTCCTAAGCACCTGTCACATACGTTAAAATAAAGTCAATACATAAAATGCAAAGGTGAGCATACAAGTTTGATAATAGCATATAGAGTTCGAATTCGTTTACGCATAACCAGCACGTACACATAGTGAAATGAAGCACGTTAGTTATCGACATAAATCCATCGATACCAATGACTGCGGGTTGACTGCCCGAGGCAGTTCGCATTACATGATTACCACCGTAATCCATGCAAGTAAAAGATCCTTAACAACCCCCGTGTGAACGGGTGCTGAGTCCAAACTATAGTACTATCGTTGCTAAGGTAGGTAGACAGCATTCCATGTGTAAACATAACAAACAAGCATTCATAAGCCACGTATAACATGCATTAATGGTTAGCGTTCAAATAGTATTTGAGTGGTGTGATAGTTGTAGTTTGAATATTCGTAACGTATGTAACACCCAAAAGTGCTTAAAGCAAAAAGGGATCGAGTATACTCACAGCGATTAATGGATTGAAGGGAGCGGTTTTAGCGAGTACGGTTAGCCTGAATAGATTCGGTAACGTAGCGATAAGTGGCGCGTAAAACAATACAGGGTGAGAGTGGGTAGGATAGCTGGTCGTTCAGATGGTCATCCGTGCGAACAGCAATCCGAGTGAATAGTAATCCGTTCGGTTAGTCATCCGTGCGGACAGTTTGTCCGAGCGGATGACTATTCGAGTGGATTGTTTCTTCCTATGGGTGAGATGTGCTTGTGTATGGTGGCTTGACTTTTGAAGTCTTTGTTGTAGCATTTGAAAATCTTGAAGTTCTCTTACCCTTCAAGTCGGTCGAGCGGACGACAATCCGTTCGGACGGTAGTCCGTGCGGACAACGACTTTAATGGTGAGTCACTTGGTGAAAGTGTCATCCGGTCGGATGGGTTATCCGACCGGGTGTCAACCCTGTTAAGGAACATGTTGGAAATTGTTTAAGGTCTTAGTATCTCATGATCCGAAGAGTAATCCATTCAGAGGGTCGTCCGTGCGGATTATTCATTCGTCGATACTCAAACCTTGTTTGGATATGGGTCCCAAGTGTAGTCCGTCTGGATGGCAACCCGTCCGGATAGCCTGTCCGTGCGGACATCAGTCCGTCCGGACAGCATCTCGTTCTGGTTGTTCCATTCGTCTACCCTTGGTCGCTTTTGTCGTTCTATCGAGATGTTCTGATTACGTGTCAACCAATCGGAATTGTATTCTTACCCGCATGAATAAGTCGGCCAGGAATCACCCTAGCTTGGCCGGTCGGCGGCTCAGAACCGTCATTCTGGTCTAACCCGAAATCAGGTGTCTCGCGGGTAGAATCCGGATTTAGGACTAGTGCATCACTAACATTAAGTAGAAGACTAGAACTGATCCGATTCTTATCGTTTTTTAGTGTAAAAGAGGGAGTAAACTTGTGTTTATTTCTTTCAACTCTTTTATCCATTTGAAAAAAAGTTCAGATTTATGCGAAGTCGTTGTGAAATCTTGTGGAAACCGTTCAGATCCGAGTTATTCTTGGTGGAATGAGGTCAAACTTGAAGTTCATGGGAACTTTATGATGACGTCATCCTAGAATACCTCAAATCTTGATGATTTCACGGTTAAAAGTTAATATTTAAAAGATAGAAAGGTGTAGAAGTGCGTATAGATCAAGAAAGTACGAGATTTAGGGCGAGATCTTACCTGGATTGAGAGAAATCGAAGGAAAGGTGAAGAGAGCGTGCTGGTCGGACGTCACTTGCCAAAAGTGGAAAGTTTGGAGAGTGACCCATGTATTTATAGGATGCCAAAAGAGGAAAGTGTTATCCGTCCGGATTGCACATCACCCGGATGGTCGGTCGGGCGGATAGCAATCCTGGTCGGATGGCACTTATCACTTCCCCAGGCGGCTACCCGGGCGGATGGCCATCCGGCCGGTTGGCGCCTGGGTGGTGTGTTTGGTGCGACGATCTTTGACGTTTCGGTTCCGATTGCGAGCGATTCGATAGGGTTTCCTAGTCAAATTACTTTTAGTCCCAACTACTTCGTACCTTGCGTAATCCATTTTCCACTATCTATCATGGTTCGATCGTGATTCGAGTTCGAGTTCGATTGCATTCGAGTTAGATTTCGAGTTTCGATTGAGTTCGCTTGATTACCACAACACAACATAAATAAACATGCACAGGTAACACGTAAGGCACACACACACGTATAAACAACAAGTAAAATACATAGTTCGAGTTGCGATTCGATGTCGATTCGACTAACATAGCTTGATTAGTGATTAGTTAACTTTATCGCATTGTTACTTCCTATAGTTCACAGTCGTAGATCGGTTGAATAACGATTAACACAATTCGATTACTGTCATTAACGACACTTACTCCACATAATACGAATTAAATAAAGAAATTTCTATAAGTCAAGTTGCGCGAAATCGGTCGTTGACTTAAACCTTGACTTTGACTTTGACTTGTGAAAACACGGGGTGTTACAGTTAAAGCCAGGAAGACTTGTGGAAAATGTTTTATGTTTGATGGTCAGTATGGCCCTTGCTATCTTTAACTTATCTTGCTATGTTGTTTTATTTATTCCCTTGTGTTTTCATTGGTTTTGTATGTTGTCTTTGTTTTGGGCGGTGCATCTTATGTTACTTATACCTTAAAGGGTTCAGTGCTGCAGTCACTTAACCTTAGGATATTTTTAACAAGAAGATACAACCTCTATCCTATGTATGACATTCACTTAAAGTCTTTATGGTTCGTAAGCCAATGTTAGGGCTTAAGGAACATTTGGTGTAGGCTGTTCAAACCCATCTATGAGACATGATTTTTAAGATTTCTATGAGTCTCATAGAGTTGTATTGATTTAGGAACTCACCCCTTATATAGGTCCATTCAACCCTTGAACCTATTGAGCGATGTGGCCTGGGAGCTCATCCCCTTACATGGCCCCTTACATTTCAAAGTACTTTGATTACTAGGGGAATAGAACAACTTTTTGGAACTATACGTTTTGGTTAAACATGGAACCTTTTAAGGTTTTTGCTATCTCAATGGCGGGGGTGCTTTTTGCCTTGCGGACCTGCCAGCTTGTATGATCCCCCTTTGTGGGCTTTAAGGATAGTGTATGGCCCTTCCTATTTAGGGCCAATCTTTCCTTGGCTTTCTTTCTTGCAGGCCACATTATTTCGAAGCACAAGGTCCCCAGGCTTGAAGCGTTCATGCTTCACCCGTGTATTGTAATACAATTCCATGTTTTGCTTGTAACTTGTTTTTTGTATGGCTGCTTGGTCACAAGCCTATTCGAGGAGTTCCAAATTCAACATCGTTTCTTTCTTATTTGAATCAAGGTCGATGTTGAATGTTCTTTGTGTTGTTACTCCGATTTCAGCTGTGATTACAGCCTTTGATCCAAACACTAGGCTGTAGGGTGTGTGTTTTTTGTGTGGCTCGTTTTCTCGGTTGTTCGAATTTCCAATAGCACATTGGGAAGCTATTCGAGCCAGTTGTTGTCGTATCTTCCCAATCGAGATTTAATCCCTTCAACAATGTTGCGGTTTGTCCTATCAACCTAGCAATTGGATTGTGGGTAAGCTACCGAGCTAAATACTTGAGTTATTTTGAACTCCTTACACCAGGAGCTAGAAGGCTTTTCGGTAAACTACTTCCCGTTATCCACGACTAGTGTCCCTGGGAGCCCAAAACGACAGATTATGTTTTCGTAAACGAAATCAATGACCTGTTTCCCTGAGATTTTTGCCAATAGTTTTACTTTTAGCCACTTGGTGAAGTAGCCCACGGCTACCAATAAGAACTTGACTCCTCCTTTGGCTGGTGGGAATGGTCCAACAATGTCCATTCTCCGCTTACGAAATGGCCAAGTCGAGGAGGTGGGAACGGGGTCATGTTTGGGGCTTTTGGGTACCGGAGCATGTAACTGTCAAGCTTCACATTTTCGCAGTTGTTCGAAGGTATCTCGATGCATGGAAGGCCAAAAGTATCCGAGGTTCATCAACTTTGATACTACCGATCTTGGGCCACAATGAGCCCCACATATCCCTTCGTGGACCTCTTTAATCAGATATTGGCTTTGTTCTGGGTCAACGCATCGTAGTAGTGGTGCAAGGTATCGTTTTTTGTTAAGGATATCTCCTTGTAGCACATACTGCCTTGACTTGATACGAACCCTTTTAGCCTCAGTCTGGTTATTAGGTAATTCACCATTTTTGAGGAACTTTTCAATGGGAGTCATCCAATTTGGCCTTTCTTTAGTTATCACATCTTGAACCTCAAGTTTTTTGGATGGATGGGTTTTTAATACCTCAATTAGTACCTTCTTGGTGAGGTGGGCAAAAGTAAGAGATACAAGCTTGCTTAGTGTATCAGTTATCTTGTTTTGAGATCTTGGAACTTTTTTGATGGAACATATTTGAAATGTGTTCATCAATTCCTTTGATTTCTCTCGGTACTAATACATGTTGGGTTCTTTTGCTATGTAGGTGTAATTGTCTTAGCTTGAGAGAGTCTGTGAGGGCTTGAAGCTTTTGAATCCCTATTTCTTTGGCTATGTAGTTGTCACTTACTTGGTATGAAACAAGCAACGAGTCTGTGAAGACTTGAAGCCTTTTGACACCCATATTTTTTGCAAGCTTGAGCCCGGCAATCAGTGCTTCATACTCAGCTTCGTTGTTTGTAGTCTGCAATTCAAGACGAAAGGCATACGTGAATTCCAATTCGTTAGGATCAATTAGAACAAGCCCTGCTCCTAACCCTTCAATGCTGGAAGCTTCGTCGGTAAAGAGCTTCCAAGTATGGGGGTCGGAGGGTTCAATGGAGACTGTATCGACTTCCGTTGTGACTTCTTTAGGGACTTCTATGATGAAGTCAGCTGAGACTTGGGCTTTGACAGCTTTTCTCGAGACATAGGTGATTTTTCAAGCACATTCTTAATAGGTTAGTCAGTGACCACTTGTATCAGGTGTGACTGAAAGTACCTTCGAAGCCTTCAAGCCGTTTGGACTAGGGCTAGAGCAAGTTTTTCCGAAGAAGAATATTTGATTTCTGCTAATTTTGAAGTTTTGAAAAAGTAAACGGGTATCTGAACTTTGTTTCGTTCAATGATCAGAGCCGTACTTATGGTCTTTTCAGCAATCGATAGGTAGGTAGAGGTCGTTCCTCCTGTCTCCGGAGCCAAAATGGCTGGGAGTGAAGCCAAGTGTTGCTTCATTTGGTTGAAGGCTTCCTTTTGAGGTAAAACGCTTCAAAGCTGTAAGCTTTCCTTCGAAAGCCTTTCTTGTTAGCATATCCCTTGAGGCTTGACTTTTATGCTTTGTTTCCCCGTGATGTGCCCTACAAACTTGCCTTCTTCAACACCAAACGAGCACTTGACTGGATTAAGCTTTATGTTGATCTTTCTCGAGTTTTGGAAAGTTTCTTGTATGTCATCGAGCATTTGGTATTTTGTTTTGCTCTTGATCACCAAATCTTCAACATAAGCTTTAATGTTCTTGCCGATTTTTCCGGCAAACGCTTTGTTAACCAGACGTTGATAAGTGGCACCTGCATTTCTTAAATCAAAAGGCATTTTTTGATAGCAAGATATACCTTTATCAGTGTGAAATGTGGATTTTTCTTCATCTTTTTTTTATTATTAGGATCTGATGGTAACCCTTTTAGGCGTCAAGAAAACACTTGAATGGGAAGCCTGTGAGCGAGTTACCCTTAAGGTCTATCTCGGGCAGCGAGTAGCAATCCTTTGGGCATGCTTTGTTCAAGTCTTTAAAATCGATATACATTCTCCAAGACTTGTCGGGTTTTCGAACCATTACGGGATTGGCCACCCATGATTGATACTTGACCTCTCGAATGATTCCGGCTAGAACAAGCTTTTCCATTTTTTGTATAATGGGCTTATTATCAGATGGGATCCATAACTCATGTCTCAACAATGCTATGAGGGATGCCAGACATATCTTCGGGGCATCAAGCGAATACATAGTGCAAGAGCAGCTTTTCAAGGTATGAGAGGGTTTTATTGGAAAGGTTAGTGTTTACCCTTATCCCCTGTTGAGGATATTTTGGGTTTATGTCCAACCCTTGTTCATCGTCGCTGAGAGGGTTAAAGCATTTCTCAAACATGATTTTGGTGGTTGCACCGGTGTCAATGTAAGTCTTTTGTGTCTTGATGGTTCCTATGTTGGACTCCATCACCAGAGGGTTTGAAAGCAACTCTCCTTATGTTGATCTTCCCATGCCTCGAAATGATGGTGTTTGTGGGAAGCTTTGTTTTCAAGGTCGACCATGTTCACTATTATTATTTTTTTTTAACATCTTGTCCTTGACCCCTTTAACCAAGTGAGCCAGTTCGGACTTGACGGCTTCTTCGATCCTTTTTTTTTTTTTTTTGGGTTTGGAAGAAATCATTGGTATGGTGACCTTTCTATTCGTGAAACTCACCATATTGGCTTGATTTTTCTTATCTTTTGTTTTTTAGCAAAGGTTGAGAAGGGTGGAAGTTGTGTTTTACCTCTTCGGTTGCCAAGATCTCTTGCGGAGTCTTGGTTAAGGCTGTAAAGTTTATGGTTTTTTCTCGGCTTGGAGGGTTCCGGCCTTCAGGCCTTCTGGAATTCGAACCTTTGAACCGTTTGTCATAAGAGCCATACCAGTTAAGAGTTCTCTCTTTTTTTCTTTGATGTCTACAGCTTATTCTCCTCGAATATGGGCTTCAGCCCTTTCGAGTGTTTCTTCAAGGGTTTTGGGCAGGCATTTATTGAAGTCTCTTGCGAGATATTTGGAATTTATAGCATTCATGAACCCTGCAACCCTAATCTTTTCATCGGCGTAAGTTAAACCTTCCTTCTTGTAACTTTCGATGAAGTCTCTGAGACTTTCATCATCACGTTGTTTGGTCTGGAAGATTACCGTGGCGTCATTGACATGCCTCTGTTGTTATAGGGAACTTTTGCTAAGATCGTCAAAGGTCTGAACGCTTCGTCCAGGAAGGTCATTGAACATTATGCGTGAAAACCCTTCAAGGGTTTGCATGAACATGAGACAACATTCGGAGTTGAGTCATTTTTCAATTCTTACAGTCCCGACGAAGATTTGGAGGTAGTCTTTAGTACCGTGATGGCATCTTTATCTGGGTTTGAAACTCGTAATCAACGATTTGTCGGGAGAAGCAAGACAAGTTTGTTAGGCTTGTAGGGTTTTGAGAGGGATTCTACTACCCTTGAAGCTGGGTTACCGTTTGAGGTACCCTGGTGAGTGGTTGGTACTTGGTTGATGAAGTTAAAGCTAAAGCCTTGAAGGCTTTCTGTGTCATCATCCAGCTTTCACGTGCTGCAAAGGAAATTGTGCCATCATTTGTGTCATCAGCTAGGGCATAAGGTTAAATCCTTAAAGGCTTTCTGATGGTACTAATAAAATATGTCATTATCTGTGTCATAAAGTTAAAGCCTTAAAGGCTTACTGTATAAGGCATTCCCATGGATGTGCTCATGACCGCACCTCGAGCCAAATGTAAGGTGGTCATGGCTTGTTTTCACGAAGTAGCAATGGGAGGAGGAACACTTGAAGCTGGTGACTGCCATAATTGATCAAGAGTGGTTTTATGCCCCATAGGTGCACCAGTTGTAATGGGTTGGGAGGTAAATAAGGGAAAAGCGGTTGGACTTGGCCTCCCCAAAAGCTAAAGGGCTTGAGTGGTTGGTCTGTCACACTAGGATCAGCTTCAAGGTAAGATGTGGCTGAACGTGAGCTGCTAAAAGGAAGAGATGGAGGGCCATGTGATAATAAGGGTTCAGACTACTCATAATTTAGTCTTATTCTCACCCTTTTTTCCCTTTCTAAGCTCACATGCTAGTTGAGAAGAAATCTCAGTTGTAAGAAATTTCTAGCTACTCCCTCGGGTGTTAGATATATGTGTTTCGGTGTATGCATTACATCGATTTGAGTAGGTGCAACCCCTGACCGAGATGGGTTTGTGTTTGAAAAGAAGTGAACTCCGGGAACATATCCCGGTGGAGTACTTCCGGGAGTAGAAAGAGGTGTAGATAGGACCGGTGAGATCCGAACCGAATTTGGTGTTAAATCGGTGTTGTTAGGCACCTGATTTACCTGACCGAGAGACTCGCTTTCAGACATGATGTAAAGAGAAAATGGAGCTACACAACTGGTCTTTAAGATAAAGTAAGCGGCGTAGCCCAACGGTGGGCGCCAACTTGTTGCTACAACAAATACAAGACCAAGGCCTGTAGCGATATATCCGGGTAAAAGGGTTCAAGGTTTCAGTTTGCCTAACGCAGGTCGTGGGGTCCCCCCACGTTTGCAAGACGTGGAGAAAGGTTCACTAGTGTTATTGTTGTTCTCCTTGAATTCTAGACTGATATGAAACCAGCCTAGAATGCAATCGTTGGAGAGGATGAATTATTTAGAGTGAAGAAGAAAAGCAAGCATGAAGCTAGTTCTTATTGGAGAAGAAGAAGAGAAGTAAGCATGAAGCTTGTTCTCGAGAGGGAGAAGGAGAATCAGAGAATCAGAGAATTGAGATAGTTTTCTGCTGATTCCAGAATGAATGGCATGCTTGTCATGGGCTGCAATTTATAGGGGAAGAGGTTTCTCAAAGGAGAAACATTTAACTAGTGAACCTGGCTTACAGTGAGGGGCTTACCCTTTTTAGCGGTTGAAGGGTTTGGACCTGCGGACAAAAGGGTGTGCTCTCCCACATGGTCTGGTTGCGGCTGTGCAGGAGGTTTCACACGCAAAGGGTGATGTGACAAGGCTCTGACTTGTCTTTTTACTGTTCATGACCGTTGGACCATTTCCGAACCTTTTAACATTTTAACCTTTTAAGATGTTGTATCTCTAATCAGTTTATTAAGGTTTGAGCTACCCCCGTCATCACATATAAAGTTTAATCAAAACAAATACTAAAACTTCATCACATACATCATTGATTGAAAATATAGAAAACGAATATGAGGTGATGTTTCTATCGCTTTATGCCTAGTGGGAAGTGGCCGAGTAGGGAATTAACAAAAAAACAAAACGAAACACCGAATATGACAAGAGCATGATCTACAATCACTCAGTATATGCAATTAATTAATTTACAACATTATTCCACATAACTCGTAAGTCGTAATCAATAACGATAAGACCATAACTTTATGTTTAATGGGTATACAATGAGTTTTAACTAGTCCAATCTTTTAATTAGCATGTTATGGTTTAACTAAATTTCAGTTACTTTTTAATCATTGTTTTCAATTTTATTTAAACTAGTTTTTAGTACCCGCGAGTTGCACGGGACTGTGAAACCAAACAAAAAATAGCCGTAAAAACGTTGAACCAAACACGTGTGTTGTAAAATATTAACTCATCAAATTTAAACCAAAACGTAAAATATTATCATAGTAAAGAAATCTAAGTCAAAGCATTAACAAAACTCACCTAAAAGGAGGTTGTGCAATGAATGTATAAAAGGAAATTTAGATAAATAAGTGTAGGTTATGCAATGAGTGAAAGTACTATAAGCATACAAATTTATACAAAATTGAATAGTGAAAGTAACTCACAACTATTTTACAAATTAATATAGGGGAAATATATTCCTTTATATAAAAACAAAAATGATAAATACAATTATTCTAGTCATCATCACCGTCATTATTGTAATCATCGTACTTACAATTCAACCATAGGTGTTCTAATAAATCCAATCGAAGATTTAAATATGTGTCGCTATGTTGTATTTTCATTAGGATTGCTAGTTTCTATTGGCGTTTGGCAAATGGATTTGCTCAAGTCCTCCAAGATCATATTGTGTAAGATAATCCAAATGTACATAATGTTTCTTAATTTTTTTCTTTTGTTGTATACGTGCTGATTGGGCAATGGTACTCCGTCATTTTTTTAATAACCTGAAGGTTGTTCAAATTCTTTTGTTGAAAACTCACGTCTTTTCTTGAAATATAAACATTTATCATCATCTGAGCACGAAAAAGTTTTCACCAACGTGGACCACTCCAAATAAATACCATCGACAAGATAGTAATCGTACTCGACCTCACTTGTAAAAACTTGATGACCTAGGTTTAGCTCCATCTTTGACATCGTCGAACACATGCGATGATTGTATAACAGTGATATCATTTTTTGCGCCGGCCATTCCAAAGTATGTATATCAAGTCCAAAGATCATATGATGCGTCTACATCAAGTAATAGGGATGGACCCTCATGATCACCTCGATGATCTTGACCTTTCCAACTAGTTGGACAGGCGACCAACTCCCAATGTGTGCAATCAATACTACTAAACATCCCGGAAAGACCATGTACTTGTTGATGGACCTCGTATATTTTTTGGATGTCACCAAAGGTCGGATTCCTCATATATCTCTTTCTGTAGAGATCAACAACACCTGATAATAATACCTTCACAGAAACATTTACGACTTGAGACACTTTTTCTGACATCTTTAAATACTTGTCTAATGCATCACTCAAAATGTCGTATGCTAGGTGACGAATTGCGGTTGTGCACTTTTTTAACGCGGATAATTCTAGTTTACTTATATCATCCTCCTATTGTTGAAACAATTGTAACTCGCTTTCTAAATCGCCAACAACTCCTAAGAATAGTTGGTGACTCATCCAAGAACGACGTCGAAAAAGTCATGATGTAGCCTCACGATCCCGTTGAAATGAAGGTCATCTTGTACTTAGTTGTGAGCTTTGCATTCATCAACTAAAAGTTGGACCCTCGCTTGAACTGCAATAACGATCAACTCATCCTCCATGTCTGTATCAAATGAAGAGTTGACGTGCGGGTCTATTTTTATATAAAAATTTAAAGAATAGTTAAAAGAAATATGAGTGAGGTTGGTTTAGTTTTGTATTATGTGATATATACATTCATAGATACATATAGTTAGTATAATAGTTGTTATTTATTATAGTAGGGATTGCAATGGGGAGAGTTTGAGACGGGTTTAGGTGATCCCAAGCCTAAATCGGGTGGGGTTCGGTTACAAAGTCCATTTTTCCTACAAAGTCATAAAACACCATAATTTCAAGCATAAAACACACTCAAAACTACAAATAACAGAGTGGAGATCACTAAAACATAATATATAAACCCTAAAAGTCCATAAAAACTTCAAACACACCATCTAAAACTATTAATATAAAACACAACATGCTAATCAACATAAAACACACTAATATTAGTCATTCGATAATCAAATCCTTATCATCCAAAACACGACACAAAACCCACAAATATGACGTTGTAGTAATCTTCACTTTATTATTTGTGGGTTTTGAGTGTGTTTTATGGTTGACTTTATGGTTTTTATGACTTTGAACACTTTGTAGGAAAAAGGACTTTGTAGCCAACTCTCACCATATATATATACACACACACACGTATTTAAAACAAAAAGAAATTATATCGGGCATACAATCGGGTAAACGTGTACACTTAGTTAGGTAATCGGGTCGGGTAAACGAGTATATCACCAAATCCCAAACCTGTCCCAAACCCACGAAAAAAATAAAATAAAATCTAATCCAAAACCCGTTCCCATAACTATTACTTGACCCCATATCCGTCCCAAATGTGTCATTTATGGTTTATCCATCGGGTGGGAATGTACTTGGACGCTCCATACCCTTCACTGGTATTTTCAAAACTTTATGAGAACTAAATATTAAATTTTTATAGAGTTGAGAGGAAGTTCGTGAAATGAGTACTCTGTGTGAAAAATAGAAGAAGATTGGATTTAAATAGAGTAGAAATTTATTCTTTTTTATAGAGTGTAACGGTCGTTTAAAGGGGTTGTATCACACCGCGATGGCCATCACGATTTCCTCTGTGATAAACACCACCTGCGACGATGTATCACACCATTATGACCGTGATGGGGCACGATCACGGGGGTGCCGCAAGAACCCTAATATCATAATATCTACACATGTGAATTTATTGTAGCCTTATGTATTCAGTCACAAACATTATGACATGCCAACTTGCGTGCTTGGTTTTGAAAACCGGACCGGTCGGTCAGATCGAAGACCAGAGGTATGACCGGTCCGGTCCACTTTATCAGACCGCCCTGTTGGACCGGAAAACCGGGTGGCCCCTGGATTTTGTTATTTTTTTCATTTTTTATCCTAGTTATATTTATAGTATTTACGACATAGCCTGGTTCTTACATCCGATCCGACGGGCCCGACCAGTGGACCAACAATGAGATCAGTTCGACTTCCGGTCCGGTCTGATCCTGAAAACATTGCTTGCGTGTTCTATCAAGAAAGGGGAATACGTCATAATAATGAGATTTTACGACGAATTTACTCAACTCTCAGATCTCAAAACTTTTTATCCAAATCGTTGCTTTGGACTTCAAATAGTTTTTCTTACACTTTTTTTAACTATATTTGAATTCGCTTTAATCATTAAATCATGTGGATTCTGCCCATGACATTATAGTCTAGTGATATTTTTGGGGTGGGATAAGGATTAGGTACCAATTGGTCCTGAATCCGATTCCCACAAGAGGATTTTTCTCAAATTTATTGGGTTTCTCCTGAATTGGTGTATAAGCATTATAGTCTATTGGAAATGAATATGATCGGGTAGTTTTGCTGGTAGCACGATAATACTCTAGTAGTCCGTCAATGATCTAAATTTATCATTAAAAAATTATGTGAAATCTGGAATTACAATAAATCACATTCTAATTCTTAGCAATTTAAGTGAATTTTAATGTTGATTGAGACTTTAGCATATAGTCAATTTTGAAGACGCATTATCCAAAGGCTATGTGTATACGACTAAGGCATTAAGAAAATTATACTTTTTTTTTTTGAAATTGCGTGTTACACTTGTATGTTGTTTAATTAACTATCTTTGAGTTATTTTAATTTCAGTAAAAGCAGTTTTATTAATTTGTAAAATTAACAAAGCAAGTACATGTGATTTTTTAATTATGTTATGGCATGATAATGGTGTTATAATATTGTATACTGTATATGATCCCACGTTTAATGTCTTCTATCTAGCCAATTATTGCATACTAATCAACTTTGAGACTTTGACTTCGTCAACCCTTATTGCTAATGCCTAAACGTGAAGCAAAGTTGCAAGCATATTTTAATGAAGCTATATAAAATAACGGTTATTGGTTTCCAAATTGACTATTAATCAAATGACATATGAAATATACTATAAAACATCCCAATGACATATGAAATATACTATAAAACATCCCACAGATTAAACATTAACATTTCAAGGAAAAAATTATTAATAGTTGACAAGAATGTGCTTATCCCTTAGCGGGAACACAAAGTTAGTTGGTGTTCATCTGATTTTTTTTATTAACAAGGGTATCTAACGTCATAGATTCTTCAACTAATAAATTGTTGTAGATTGAGAAAAAGATGAATGGTATTTGCAATTTGACCTAATTAAAAAGTTTTTGTGTGACCTAATTGAAAAGCTTTTGTTATGTAAATGCACTCATAGGTAAAAATTTTGGGGTTACTAAACCACTATTACCAAGGCAAAACGGAGCAGGAAGCATAGGAGAGAAACCTTTAGCTAAAAAATAGTTTTGTATTGAAAATCTAAATTTGGCAATCATTATTGAAATTTTTTTGACACGGCTTACGATATTGGGTTTAGTCAAACGGGTTTAGGTCAGCTTGTGGTTGAACCCGGGAACTCGTTTAGTTAAAGGGGTCGGATTCGTGTCAACCTGATACGTTGGCAAGTTGACTCGTTTAACCCATTTATAGGGTAGGGTTAGTGTAAAAATTAGTGGTTTGTGAGAAATGTAAGAAGTGTTTTAAGCCCTTAGATATTGTAGTTAATGGTTGAGATCAAAAAGGGCTTAAAATGTAAATTATCTTTTATTTTTTTGACTAATTTGGCTAGATTAAGGGTAATGGTGTTTTTTTTATATTGTGTTGTTTAAATAAAGAAACTGTCATCAACCTCAATGCACATGCAAGTTCCACCCATCTTTTTTATCGCAAATAACTTTTTATACGTAACTTTTAAAAAAATACATCATAACAACGAGCTTTTTTTATTTTTATATTAGTACCATATTGCTATACTTATATAGAAAAAAATATGTATAGCATGATATGAAACCTACTGGAATGCAAGTTTAAAACACCATACAAAGAACATTTACCGAAGAAATCAAGACTCCACATGAAGAAATTTGCTCCAAAAGTCTAGCAAACCACTTATGCCATTTGTGGCAACATATCTACCGTTGAGATGTTTCCGTTCATATCTCACGAGCGCATAACTCCAAAAGAACTTAATGTTATGTCGTTTTAAGTTGTGTCATATTCTAGCTCACTTGCATTTATTGAATGGCTCTAAAAAGGAAATTTGCTCCTAATACTTTTTTGAACGGCTAATTTGCTCCTAATACTTTTTTGAACGGCTAATTTGCTCCTAATGCTAGGAAGGAAATTCAGGTTGGATTCAGTAAGAAACATAATCATTGACAATATATTGCTCTCTTAATCTAACGTCATAGATTCCTCTACTCTTATGTAATTGTTATTACAGATAGAGAAAAAGATGATTGGTACTTGGTTGTTTGCCCCAGTTAAAAAGTTTTTGTTTGGCCACTATTAATGTGTTTAGGCTGTGGGGAGTGGGGCATTGGGGGCGTTGGTTGGGGCAGGGGAAGCCCTTTAACGACAGCTGCTCTACTCCGAGTTGGCGTTGGTTGGGGCGGTGCCCCTTTGGCGGCGGTATTCAGCCTGGCATGGGACAGGGGGCAAGGTGACTTGGTTGGCTGGTTCAATATGGCTGGCTTTGATTGACTACTTTAATTAAAAACAAAAAATTCACATGGCTGACCAAGCCACACCACACCCCTCATTTTTCACCATATCTTATGGAGCTCACCCTCGTCACGTGTCGAGCAATGTCCCCAACTCAAACCCTTCCACTCCCCGCAGTCTTATAATTAAGGTTTAAGCAGAGCCGGAAGCATATGAGAGAAATACCTAGAACGAAAAAAAAAAACCTTTTGTATAGAAAAATATATTTGGCAAGTATAATTGGGAATTTTTTATTTTTTAACAACAGTTCTTATGTTTTCTAAGATAGCATGCCACTTAACTACCAGAATATAGCCTAAATAAACACATAAATTAATGAAATTCATGATTCACACATTGTTATGGAAACAAAATCAATCAAAATGACTAAAATTGGGGAGATTGATCAAAATGCAAAATCAAGACCCCACATGAAGAAATTTGTGTCCAAGAGTTTGGAAAAACGCAAAATCAAGACCCACGTGAAGATATTTCGGTCCAAATTCCAAAATTTTGGAAAACCGCCTATGACATCTGTCATAATGTATCTATCGATGAGACGTTACTGTCCATATCTTATGACTCAGTAACTTCAGAAGAACTAAAAGTTATTTCGTTTTAACTTGTGTCATTTTCTAGCTCAACCGCTGAAGAAATACCACGTTAATCCGAAGATTAACTTGTTGAATTAGTCTCGTTCAAATAAGGTTACTCTTCTTTCTCGCCTGATGGCTGGCTGCTCAACCCTGCAAAATAACACAACACCGTGAAGCTCGTTACAAGGAGGAGGATTGGGGGTTCTCCTTGTAACCACCCTCCGATGTGAGAATAAGAACTTGTTTTGAGGATAATAAGTGTGTGTATTCAGTGAGAGTGCAATGAGGGCGATCCTTAAACCTGGAGGTGAAGTCCCATATTTATAGTCGAAGAGAATTACGAAGACGATGGGCTGATGGGCCTTGGCTCGACGGCGACATCAAGGAATATCCCATTTGTCCCCTTGGACATAACCGTTAGTGTCTGCATGCAATTGGGAAGATGGCGCACGCTGATTGGACGGCCTTGTAGTTGTCCTTTCTGTCGGGTCTGTCATTAGCGGTTAATGGAGATCATGGAGCAGTTATTGGCGCACAGTGATTAGTGACACGTCACTGTTCTTTTGTACCTCTTGTCTCCTGCACGATTGTTCATCGCGAGGCTCCACTGGACAAAGCCTGGTGTGCGCCTATTGGTCGCATGCTCACTTGTACCGGTTGTACTATGCCTTACTGGCATGCACAGGCTTGCGTCGTAGAAACTTGCGCGGATGTTCTTAAAGGTGACCAAGTCTGAAGTTCAAATATTAAGTTCACTTGTTTTGGGTATGGCCCTCCGCACACGACATAGGCTTGTTGTTGCGCATGTCGATGCGAGATTTGAGACCATATCCCATCAACTGCATTTATCGATAACTGTTGATGCACTTTGTGTGGACGCGACTCGGCTCGGTTCGACTCGGCCTTGAAGACTTGAAGACACGAAGATCGAGGCAAAGCTACAGCCAAGGGGGAGTTTGTTGGTGCACTTGTGTCTGTACTTTGTCTGTATTTCGTCATGATACAAAACGATGTCTTATGTTAGTCTGGGTTACGTCTTAGTTTGTTACAATGTGCGTTCGATGTAAGTTTGACCAAGTCAACCATCCTCCTGGTTTGACTTGACCAAACAGTTAGCACATTGGTTGTTAGTTGTGTGTGTCGAAGGATAGATCATCGAAGGATAGTTTATATCCTTCGATGATGAGCTCGAAAGATAGACCACGAAGGATATCATCCTTCGTGGTGAATGTGATCTTTCGAAGGGATTTCTGGTCGACAGATGATCTTTCGATCAGTCTGTCTGATCCTTCGACCAGACCTGCTGTGTCGGGTATAAATACCCGTGTGTTGTGTTCTCTTCGATAGTTAAAAAAGTTAGACATAGACAGACACGAGAGATAAGGCATAGTGAGACAGGAGAACACACACACTTTGAGAGTTTATAGAACATATCTGTAAACATTGAGCTTGTAACCGGACCCTTCATTTGTATTAATACATGTGGTGTTAATCGGTGAATCTTGTGTGTTGTGTTTGTGCTTGTTCTCGTATAAATTCTCGGTTGCATGCTAGCTTGGATTCCGCACTCGCTAGTGTGTTTGATATAACAAGGAAAAGGTTTTTTATCTCATCCTCGAGAGGGACCTACAATTGGTATCAGAGCCTTGGCTCTTCTCCTTGTTAAAACCGAGTGTTCTTGGGTGTTTTTCGGGTTTTGAAAAGTTGCATTTTTCTGAAAAACTTTGTTTTATCCGGTTTAAATCTTGTTCGGAAGTTTGTAGTTTTACCGGAAAACCCTTTGTGTTCATAATATCTTCAAGTGTTCTTCAAAGTTTACATCTTTTGATCTTGTTTAGGTATTTTCGAAAGTTGTTGGTGTATTGGAAAAAGGGAACTGATTAAAATAATCATACAAAATCTGTTTTTGCAGAAAAGCATGGTCTGACCATACTTTCTGCCGAAAGATTTACCAACCCATCACCTTTTTCACCAACCTGTCACCCGTTGTCAACTGTGTCAGAGCTGTTCGAAAGATATCCTTCGAAGTCGAAAGATCATCTTTCGACCAAAGGAGGTTCGACAGATAGTCATCATTCGAGCATCCTTCGAAGTGTGAGACTTATCTTTCGTTCCAAGGAATATTTTCGAAACATATATCTTTCGGTCTACAGTTCATTTTCGAAAGATAAGGATCCTTCGATTGGAGAATCTTTCGAAAACATTGTTCGAAACTCAACAGTGATCTTTCGAACACTGTTGATCCTTCGAACAGGTGTTGATCTTTCGATCCTTGTCTGTTTAAGTTTAACAGATTGTGCTTTTCAGGTCTTTCGACTCTTGATCCTTCGGCTGGTTGTTATCCTTCGAGATTTTAACATAGTTTGTGAAAATTAAATTTTTAAAAGGAGAAAACTTATTTTTCAAATTTTTAAATCAATTTTCACTTAATATATTAATTATCATAAAATGGGAACAAACGGTCAGTGGGATCCAACCGCGTGGACTCAAATAACTTCGACTCCACAATCATCAGCTATGCAATCTACGCAATCTACGTCAGATTTCAACAAAACTGCATGGATGCAAGCTATTGCCCCACCTCAAGCTGCAATGATCACTGCAAATCAATGGGCATTGGTCACAAATCAAAACAGCAGCATTCAATCTATGATGCAGAACGACAGTGAAACTGGTACAAGCACAAAACCGCCAAAGCTGAATCACATCAATGATTAGGGATGGTGGAAAGAAAGGCTGAGAACTTATGTTCAGGGGCAAGGTCAAGATCTATGGATGTGCTTCTTCACAGCATTTGAACATGATTTGGAGGTTGCAGGATCCAATCCAGAAACTTACAGCACTTTGTCTGAAGAAGATAAGAAGAAATTTGAGCTAGAAAAGAAAGCATTCATGATTCTCACACAAGCTCTTCACAGAGACATATACCACCAGTTTGTTTACTGCACGACTACTAAAAGCTTGTGGGATATGCTCACGTTACGATGTGAAGGAAATGCTCAATCTAGAAAGATCAAGCAAGAATTACTGAAGAAAGAGTTTGAAGGATTCACGTGTATGGAGAATGAGACTTTGGCAGATTTATCTACAAGGTTTCATCACTTGTTGAGCGAGATGTTTGCCTTTAAAGTCACTGCCACTCCACAAGAAATGGTGAAGAGATTCGCTGATAGCTTACCAGCAAAGTGGAACAGTTATCTTGAAATTCTCAAAGAAAACGGTGTTCTAGACACAATCACCGTTTATGAGTTAATTCAAAGATTGGAGAACAAGGATGTGGAAGAAAAGCTTAAGGCGAAAAGAACATTGACTCCTCAAAATCCTGAGATGTACTTTGGAATTGCAGGAGGTATCAGTGGAGAAAAACCAGCTTCTCAACACGCGAAGCTTCAAACAGCTTTCGTCTCTAACACCGGACCTTCAACAACAGATCAGTTTGATCCTTCAGCTTACACGATGTTTTCAAGACCGAATGTGCAACCGACAGCTCAGCAGCAACAACCGCAACAGCAAGGGTTTTATGGAAGCTCTTCAAACTTTCAAGCCACTTCCAATCCTAACACAGTCAGATTAGACACTTCCAACTTTTCCAAAGTCAGTGTCGAAGTAGCCAAGGAGCATATGGAGATGTTGAATACCTTGGTTAGTGCTTATTGTGGATTAGTTGCGGGTCAGATTGGGAATATCAATCTAACCAATGAAGATTATCAGCAAGTGGATAAAGAAGAGTTTGAAATGATGGATATCAAATGGGCTCTTGCTAGTGCAATTCGAAGAGCAAAGGAGTTTATGGAAAGGACGGGAAGAACCAACTTGGAAAACAAGAAAGACACCAAGTATGGGTTCGACAAGCAAGCTGTCAAGTGCTTTAACTGTGGGGAACGGGGTCATTTCAAAAGGGAATGCACAAGACCAGCTCAGCATGGAAATCAAAATCCGTTCAGAAATCAAGGCAACCAGAACGGGAACAATGTTCGTACGTTGATACCTGTCAACAACCAAGGCCAAGCAGGGTCATCAAATACCAACCGGGGGCTGTTGGTTCAAATAGATGAGGGTTGTGATTGGTCGCTTCAGCTTGGAGAAGGAGGAAATGGTGGAACAGCATGTTTTGCTGAAGTCGTAAAGGATTTAAAGCACGCCAGTGGTGGAGAATCTTCCACCAATGGTGTTGCATCTTCTGGAGATGAAGACAGTTCTGGTTATAGTGGAAGCTCAGATGAAGAATCCTCCACTTCAGGAAATGATCATGTGGATGAAACATCAAGTGCGTCAGTCGATGCAGATATTGATGAGCTCTTGGAAGAAGCTGCAGCAGGAACTGAAAGAAGATCTAATTTGATGGATCAAGCTGCTTACTCTTCGTCTTCTCTCCATTCAGCCTTTATGGCTAATGTCGACAGTTCATCAGGTCAGGTATGTGTCGATGAACCCACTGTAGTTAGCTGTGAAAATTGTGATAGTTTAAATGTTAAATATGCTGAACAGGAAGGTCAGATTGAAATCCTATCCAAACACAATCAAGAATTGATTGTAGACCTTTCTAAAGCAGCTGAAGCTAACGTGTTTTTAACCAGAAATGAAAAGGAATTTAAAACAACAATTGCGTCATTAAGACATGATGTTTCAGAATTACAAAAAGCTGTTTTGCGAAAACAACATGCTAACAATGATCTTATAGACACAATTGAAAAGCAGATGGTAGAATTGGCCACCGCTCGATGTGAATGTGAAACAATCAAGCAGAAATTGGAAAGTTATTCCAATTCCCGCTATGTATTGGATCACATTATTGATGTTCAAAAGAAAAAGGGGGATAAGAAGTGTATGGGATTCAAATCATGTCCTCCCCCAATGAATCACAATTACTCCAAATTGCCTGATGACGAGGATATGCCCCGTTTTGAACCTACTGTGCCACTCGGTCTAGATGACTTTGCAGCAGGCCTCGGGTTCACAACTGGTACATCATCCTCAGGTCAATCTGAAACTGAATCTGGATCTGAGAATGTGACAGATTCATCATGTGTTAAGGAACAGAGTCCTCCCATTGTTGAGGATGCTGATTCTTCGGATGATGAATCTGAAGTAATTGTGAAACAACAGTCTAACTCGGTTACAACAGATATTCCAATCGAGAATCACATCCTGTGTGATCCACCAGTGAAACCGAGTAAGACTGAAATGTCAAAACCAATGGAGTCCCTTGTATCAAGCAGTGAAGGGAATAACTTGTTGTACACGCTCAAAGGAGATGACAAAATTTACTCTAACAAAGATTTTCCAATTAAAAATGTAAATCAAGATTTAATTGAGCAAATTTTTGAAGGATGTACTGACAAGTTTTTGGGAAACAAAAGTGGCAAAGTTACCGTCACTCAATGTGATCCAATTCCGTGTAACCAAATTAGAAAACAATACGGAAACCAAAAACCACCAGTTGAGCGAAAACAACAAGTCAACTCCGGAAAGGGTAAGGGACAGGGAAAGAAGGCTCAGAACAAGAATGTTCAAGCACCTAAGGTTCAACAACAATGGGTGCAAAACAAAAGAGCTCCTGTTAAGAAACGAGAACCGAAAGTGAACTTTGTTGGATCCACGGGTTCAGACAAACTTGAAACATTTCAGGATAAATCTAACCTTGATTTTATAAAACAAGTTAGAATTTTAAAACGAAATGATCAGAATAATTACACCCAACACACCAACGGATGTGATTTAGGTCCAAGCACGTCTAGATCACAAAGTTCATTGTCTGGTTCTCAGTCTGGTCATCAACGTGTTTCTCCGAGGTTTGTAGAGCGGAGAATGTGCTTTGAGTGTGGCACAATTGGGCATATTGTAATATACTGCCCATACCTGCAAAAGTTGAAGGCAAGAACAAGTGCTCCCCAAGAAACCAATTACCAAAAACGATCATTTTCCCCGAAACAAGACCCACGTGTCTTGAAAGAAAAGGAAAAGAAGTAAAAACAAAAGAATCAAAAGGTAATTGAGAAGGCCTTAAAATCAGAGGTCAAAGAAGAAAAACCTGTTCAAGCAAAACCTAAAACTGTTAAACCAGTAAATGCTAAAACACTTAATGCAAATACTGGTAACGGACAAACAGCTTGGAAACAAAAACAGGTAATTCAGTCAGGGGGAGCACCACAGGTCCTTTTTCCTAATCATCAAGTGATTGAAATCACTTTTCTTGATGATCAAGGACGACCCAAGTCCACGAAGGCTTGGGTCCCTCTCTCCAACTAATTTTTGAGTGAGTGTGTAGGATATTCCAGGAGGAACTTTCGATAGTCGTAAGATTGTTGATAGTGGAGCATCCTTGCACAAGATAGGCGACAGAAGAAATTGTTGCCTTTGATGGAGAGGAAGAGAAAAGGGAAAAAGAAATGGCTGATGAAAGAAATTGAAAAGCTTCGACAAAATGAAAATCATTTCAAAATGTGAATGTTCAAGGCTTTGATCGGGTCCCCGGGATAGATTCAAATCAAAATGTACGCTCCTGCAGCACGTCTGAAGTTCAACAATCTACAAGATGAACGTGCAGTGTACATTTCTTCATGGTGTGATTGAATAAAATGTGTTTGTTGAACAAACCAACCAGGTGTGCGGACGCCTTGGCATGGGTTGAACAACCGCACACTACTTCTGAAAGAGAAAGACAAAGACCTTCGCTGGCGCAATGTGGACGACCAGTCGGACCCAAAGGTTTCTGATCTTGTTGCTGTCAAGAGATTTCTAAGTAGCTGCAAAGAATCGACTTTGAAATCCACACCGGGTGGATATCCAGTTTGGGAGAGCACTCAAATTCCTGGCAATGCACGATGCAGTTGCAGGATACGGTTTTAAATTTCTAATCTCTCCTATACTTGTCGATATTTAAGCTGCTTTGTGAATTATTATCTCGTTCAGCACTCTTTGGCCAGACAATGCTGTCTTGGTCCGCACCGCTTACCGACATGCCAACTGATTATGTTTCCAAAATTTGCTAAATCATTTCTGATTAAAACTTAATTTTGGTAAACGGCATTGAGGTAAAACATGAGTTAACCAACATCGGAAAATCATTTTTGTAAATACCTTTGTATTTTAAATTTGTCTTAGTTTATTGATTTTAGGGGGAGTAATCCAAAATCTGAAAATCCAAAAACATCGAAAAATTTCAAAAACACAAAAACAATAGAAAAGCAAAAATGAGTTTCCTGGCGAGCAAAAGAGAAAATGATAGTACATCAGTGGTCTGTCTAAACCTCTTTAAACCTTAAATGAAAAACGATAAGCAGCTCTATATAAGATGTATCGGTAGGCTCACAATCATTTTAAAGTGTGCAGGGTGATATAAACTTAAATCGACTGAAGACTGGGTGGGAACCATTCATTGGCATATGGTCTTAGTACCGAAATTTCGTTTGAGAGATTGCTGAGGTTCTGAGATATTCGGTCTTTATGCTGCTTATCATCTGGGTATCATGGTTGTATCTTTTACCGAAAAATAACGGGGACGCAAGTCTAGATCTTCCATGATACTATACATACGTGTACATACTGCATACGACCTCAATAAGTGATAAACAATCACATGTCCCAATCAAATAAGTGATAAAATATCACAAATTCTTTCCGGGAGTCAAGTTCGTCTCTCTGCTGTACGAAAGTACTGACCTGTTCACGGACTTGCTCCTGTGCCCTCATGCATCGAAAATCAAGTTCCTCATCAATAAGTGATTCTATCACATAGGGCTTGTTTTCAAATCAAAATAAGTGAGAATCTCACATCATATACGGTCAAACAGATGATAATCGGTATACTCACCGGTAAGATGAATCCTCGTGCATACCTTGATACGGGAATGTATCGTGATGTGGATGAACACCGGTCGGTAAGTATAAATTATACCTTAACGTATCCCCTCGCCATGATTACAAATGATAAGCTGAGCTTAAGTGGACAACAATACCGATAATCGTTATAGGATGCTTATCTTAATGTTAACTAAAAGAACAACAAGAGCGTTTTGGCATGACCGTACACTGATATGATTCTCTTACCCTCGAAACTCGCAAAAAGAATGTCTGTAAATATTTATTTAATGTTTCCTGTTTATGTATCTTGGTATATATTTATTTATTGCTTTCCGTCCTTACATTTGAAAAATGAAAATTCCAAAAAGATTTTAGGTGTTTTTAATTTAAACTTTATAAAATCCAAAAAGATTTTTCTTCAAGTTTATTTTTGATTTACCGATATTGGAACTCGAGTCTATCCTACCCAAAATCCTGATCGTAAGCTGGAAAACAATTGCATCTTCATAAACAGTCGAAGTCAACGAGTTTTGAAAGTTAAAGGATTAAAATGAATATTTTTCTAAACTTTCAAACTGCTGTCGGTTGGTGTTTGATTGAGATTTGATCTCATAAGTGTCATTAGTTTAAATATTAACTATATTCCAAGCGGTTGTTCTCATTATGCGTTTAGCTTTCTTGCATGTGCAGATGCTAAAGGCGAGGAGAACATGTTCGATGAAAAGCTTTGGAATGAAGACACGAAGTGGAGGCACTCAAAGGATAAAATGATCGAGTTGCCGTTGTCCCTTCTTCAACACCACAAGGATCTGAAGAATTGTCAAGTTAAAAGATTCACGAGCATGACTCAATGGAGAGTTCAATCTAAGGGGGAGTTTGTCAACACACTTTCTACATGAAACGGGGAGTTTGTTGATACACTTTCTGCTTACGACGCGTGAAAACTTTGAAGATCCTCCGACATGAAAGACATAGAAGACGAACCATCACGAGTAGCGTCCAAGGGGGAGTTTGTTGATGCACTTTGTGTGGACGCGACTCGGCTCGGTTCGACTCGGCCTTGAAGACTTGAAGACACGAAGATCGAGACAAAGCTACAGCCAAGGGGGAGTTTGTTGGTGCACTTGTGTCTGTACTTTGTCTGTATTTCGTCATGATACAAAACGATGTCTTATGTTAGTCTGGGTTACGTCTTAGTTTGTTACAATGTGCGTTCGATGTAAGTTTGACCAAGTCAACCATCCTCCTGGTTTGACTTGACCAAACAGTTAGCACATTGGTTGTTAGTTGTGTGTGTCGAAGGATAGATCATCGAAGGATAGTTTATATCCTTCGATGATGAGCTCGAAAGATAGACCACGAAGGATAGACCACGAAGGATATCATCCTTCGTGGTGAATGTGATCTTTCGAAGGGATTTCTGGTCGACAGATGATCTTTCGATCAGTCTGTCTGATCCTTCGACCAGACCTGCTGTGTCGGGTATAAATACCCGTGTGTTGTGTTCTCTTCGATAGTTAAAAAAGTTAGACATAGACAGACACGAGAGATAAGGCATAGTGAGACAGGAGAACACACACACTTTGAGAGTTTATAGAACATATCTGTAAACATTGAGCTTGTAACCGGACCCTTCATTTGTATTAATACATGTGGTGTTAATCGGTGAATCTTGTGTGTTGTGTTTGTGCTTGTTCTCGTATAAATTCTCGGTTGCATGCTAGCTTGGATTCCGCACTCGCTAGTGTGTTTGATATAACAAGGAAAAGGTTTTTTATCTCATCCTCGAGAGGGACCTACAATTGGTATCAGAGCCTTGGCTCTTCTCCTTGTTAAAACCGAGTGTTCTTGGGTGTTTTTCGGGTTTTGAAAAGTTGCATTTTTCTGAAAAACTTTGTTTTATCCGGTTTAAATCTTGTTCGGAAGTTTGTAGTTTTACCGGAAAACCCTTTGTGTTCATAATATCTTCAAGTGTTCTTCAAAGTTTACATCTTTTGATCTTGTTTAGGTATTTTCGAAAGTTGTTGGTGTATTGGAAAAAGGGAACTGATTAAAATAATCATACAAAATCTGTTTTTGCAGAAAAGCATGGTCTGACCATACTTTCTGCCGAAAGATTTACCAACCCATCACCTTTTTCACCAACCTGTCACCCGTTGTCAACTGTGTCAGAGCTGTTCGAAAGGTATCCTTCGAAGTCGAAAGATCATCTTTCGACCAAAGGAGGTTCGACAGATAGTCATCATTCGAGCATCCTTCGAAGTGTGAGACTTATCTTTCGTTCCAAGGAATATTTTCGAAACATATATCTTTCGGTCTACAGTTCATTTTCGAAAGATAAGGATCCTTCGATTGGAGAATCTTTCGAAAACATTGTTCGAAACTCAACAGTGATCTTTCGAACACTGTTGATCCTTCGAACAGGTGTTGATCTTTCGATCCTTGTCTGTTTAAGTTTAACAGATTGTGCTTTTCAGGTCTTTCGACTCTTGATCCTTCGGCTGGTTGTTATCCTTCGAGATTTTAACATAGTTTGTGAAAATTAAATTTTTAAAAGGAGAAAACTTATTTTTCAAATTTTTAAATCAATTTTCACTTAATATATTAATTATCATAAAATGGGAACAAACGGTCAGTGGGATCCAACCGCGTGGACTCAAATAACTTCGACTCCACAATCATCAGCTATGCAATCTACGCAATCTACGTCAGATTTCAACAAAACTGCATGGATGCAAGCTATTGCCCCACCTCAAGCTGCAATGATCACTGCAAATCAATGGGCATTGTTTATTGTCATATTCTCGCATTTGGTAACGAATGAATGAACCTAGAATGTCAACACCGGTCCTAACGAGTTCACAAAGTCTTTGGAGGGATACAAGTCGGATCCTACGGGGTACTAGGGGACGTTCTTATTCAACTAGCATATGCAAAGAAGAAATTCGTTTTCGTGATTTTTCGAAAAACCAAGAACATTCAACGAAGATTGATGACAGTTCCGCTTAGTGGAGGGAACTGGTGAACATTTGACGACAGTTTCTTTGAAGTGGAGAGAATCTGTTAAGGTTTAGAAATCTTACCAAAGAAATAGGGGGAATAAAAATTTCGTATGTTGAATTTCTTCGGTAAATTTCTAAACGCAATCACAGGTGGTAGAGTTTGTGATTTTCTGGTGATACAAACGGTTCGGCGTGGAATGTTTTGCACATACACATATTTGAGGATTTTAATTAATTCTCCAGCCAGCGTGAAGGGTTTTGCACGGAAAAATACAGGTTTCTAAAGTCTACAGTAGTTACAAAAGCGCTGTTCACTGAAGACCTGGGGAATCTTAATGAAAGCTGATAGTTCAAGACTGAAGACCTGCAGGATTCGGTTTTGGGTTTGATGTTTCCTTGGGATTTTACAGGGATCTGGGGGTAACTCAATTCGTTGAGTTTGCAAACGATGTACTTGGTCAAGCTGACTTCCTGAGTACTGATGCTGAAGATCCGTAGTGCATTACGTGGTCAACTTCACAAAGGCGAGACAATGAGATCTGGATGTAGTTCAACTAAGCATGCTGGTTGAGCTTGCAAGGGATACACTTGGTCTAGCTGACTTTCCTGAGTGTTGATGCTGAAGATTAAAGTGCATTACTTGGTCGATTCCACAAAGACGGTTTACAGAAGACAGTTCACCAGAAATCTCTATCAATGTAGTATGCTTGTATGAAATAGAGTTCTTATGACAAGATCAAGACTTGATGCAGTTCTTAAAGATTGGAACCCTTATCAAATGCCGGTTGGAGTATTGGAAGATCAGCGGAAGATCGGTCAATTGAGGAAATTGCACAACACCCAACACGGATATGCGTACTTTAAGGGGGAAATATTTTACAAGGAGCGTCAAGATACTACTTACCTGGATCATCGGTCAAGGGGGAATTTGTTAACACAGAGAAGATGAATACTTGACTGAAGATCGATTGCAGTTGCATTTTCAGCATTCGACAGCAACGGACAAGGGGGAATTTGTTGATGCAGATTTTGTGTCCGATGCTTGTCGAATAGATTAGTTTTATTTTACGCTGAATTTGTAATAGTTAGTGAAACGGTCTATCGAACATGTATAGACCCGCTCGTTTGAAGTGGTCAAACGAGAGGGTTATTCGGTTGACCGTGTGGGTTTTGCTAGACAAACAGTTAGATTATGGTTGTATAATGTTTGGTGTCGAAGGATAAGGCATCGAAGGATTGTGTATATCCGTCGATGAGCTCGAAAGATATCCATCGATAGATGAAGATGGACCTCGAAGGATATGTCATCCTTCGAGGTATATGTGTATCTTTCGATAGCTGGATGATCGACAGATGATCTATCGATCAATCAGTTAGATCCTTCGACCATACAACCTGTGTTGGGTATAAATACCAACACTTTGTCATTTGCAAAAAAAAAAGAGAGTTAGAGAAGGTTTGAGACCTCACCCAGGGAGAGATCACCACTTGATCTCTCCCGGAATGTATACTCCTTTGGTATTAGTTCGGTTATCATGTAATCGGGCCGATTTGTAATGTTATACTACCGGATTAATACAAAGTTGTTTTGTTTATCATTGCTAATCTCTTCCGTCTTTGAACATAATCACAAGAATCACGGTTTCGGTCACGAAACCCGGTCCTACAATAACTCTTTATACAACTGTAGCTTGGATGAGAAAAAAAAAAGAACACTACAGAGGTAAAGAATTGGTAACAAAGACTCAATGAAAATTGTAACCAAGTCAAAGATTGAAATGGAAGCACTATAGCAAAGGTTAAACAAATAAAAACACTATGTCTACCAACAGCTTCAATGACAATGGAAGCATAGTTATATATTAAAGACCCACACCCAAAATGGTCAATTATGTACTATTGCCTGCATTAAGATAATTGAAATCCTATACAAAATATAAAAACTTATAAGCTCAAACTCCTACGTCCGGTCCGATTCGGTTTTTTCGGCCAGTTTCTAGTATAAACCAGAAACCAAACTGTTAAGTACGGTTTAAAAGTTTCTAAACCAACCAAATTAAAAAAAAAAAAAAAACAACAACAACAACCACCATGAAACCAAACCGATGACTGGTTTGAACGGTTTCAAACAGAACCATGAACACCCCTGTTGAAAATACATATTTGAAAATCAGGACATACTATCATAATACTCTTTGTTAGAATTCATGAAATATATTAGAGAATGAATGAATGAATGTTGGTGTTCTCTTTAACTGGCAGGTTTGTTTATTTCATCCATTTTTCATAATGGTCCATTCTGACTCAGCTGGCTTTTACTTAAACGGTTAAACCCTGAACCGAGATGAGCTGTTTTGACTCAAACCAATATTGACCGAATCCGCTCTGACTCATCACCCAACCCGCAAGTTTTGCCAACTCTAAAAAAAGATCAACGGCAAAGTATCCTACTCCTAGATACTCCATTTTGCCCATAATAGGACTTGAACCTTCACCTTAACAAAGCGTCTTTGTACCATTACGCTACAAAAGCACGTTGTAACAGTTGGACAGTCCACACACAAACCGAATATAACCTAACCGGCTCAGTTTCTCATATCATTAACCCAAATTTATCATTTATCATTTAATTAGCATTTAAGAGAGAAATGCCTTTTAGCTAAAAAAAATTTGTATAGAAAATCCAAATTTGGTGGTTTCTTTTTTTAGCTAAATCCAAATTTGATTTTTTTAGCTAAAAGGTATTTCTCTCCTATGCTTTCGGCCCGCTTTCCCTTAGTAAGAGTGGCTTGGTAACACCAAAACCTTAACTATGAGTGCATTAACAGCGGCTTCTTATGAACAGCGGCTTCTCATGTTGTGAGTTTCTGGTATACTTTTTGCATAGGGCTTGTACTGATACAGATCTAAACAGACAACTGCTTAAGATTAGACTAATTTAAGTTTAGAAAGGTACTGAAAATTGAGAAATATGATATGCCCACAAAAAGTCAACAAGAGTTTACAAAAAAAAATATCAAAATTTCTAAATAATCAAACCCAAAAAGGCAAGAAGCTTTTCCAGCTTCATTTGCTCACAATTTGCAAGACAATGAATCTTGCACCTACTATTTCTTTCTAACAAGATTTTACAAGATCAAGCATACCCTTCTTGATCCGTAACAAACTACGCAACTTCATATAAAAAATGGTGTATACTCCTTTAAGATTTATGCCCACATTGACATATATAAAGGATCCTTGAGCTTCGGTGACTTTTGTAGCCGGTTGATGCCCAAACGCACTAAAAAATAACGAAAAATCCAGAAATAATCTTCAGTTCTTTTGCTTCCAACAGCAAAAGAAACAATTTAAATGCCACAATCAGCAAAGAAACCTGGAAATATAGGAAAGGAAATTCAGGTTAAATTCCTTAAGAAACAATATATATATTGCTCTGTTAAAAATTTATATATAAAGTGACCCCTAAATAATCAGTCAACAAAAATCAGAAGCAATACCAAATACCCCCCTTAAAGTCACCAATATAAACTATGCTTCAAAATATATTCTAAACGTCGTCAAGAAATATATAATCAGTTCTCATAATATTACCATTATTTTTTTCAGATGATCAAAGAAGCTTCAGAAACTCTCCATCAAAGAATGTAGCTTTGAAACCCGCCGCTTAAACAGCGGTTCTAACCGAAACAACGGAACACCAGTCAGCCTCCGTTTAGTATCAAACATCTCATTCCATGCCTGAACTATTTCATCAATTTTGAAATTAAGACCTGCAAGTCACAAAAATTATAAAAAAAAATATATAAATTTCTCAAAAAAGTTTCATATAGTCTACTTGTCTTAAACACTTACCTTCCAACGCGGTTCCATTCGAGCAATGATTCTTTATAATCACGGTCATATCGGTTTGTGATGCACCCGCAAGTTCAAACTTCTCAATCGAAACTTCCAAACATTCTTCCCAAGAGAACAAACCTAACTTAAATTCCGTTACTGATCGCTCATACAGCAACGTACCCCATAGAATATATATCTGCGACCGAATATTAACCGCTTCTTCTGCTGCTTCATCGCTAGATGCATCTTTAATAATCCCTTCCAAACCCGCATTAATCAATTCAACTTTATGTTTATCGTATAAACTTAACCCGTTTAATCTCCGTTCTTCCAGTTCTTCCCAAATCTGCATACCCTTTTCCATATTATCCTCCGCGTTATTATACAACTCAAGTATTTGTATAGACGGAGTTTCAAGATCAGCTTTCGTCCGAACGGTGTAGTGCCACGTCAGCTTGGCTTGTTCGAACTGCTGCTGCCCGAGCGCCAGGTGGCCTTCGTAGAAATCGGGTTTGATCTTTATCGACTCTTCGTATCGTTTTCCTGCTTTTATATACTCCTTTATTGCCCATTCGTATGCGACTTTCACCTTTTTTTCAACCAAATCGCGAACTTCATCTTCCGCAACGCTTACCAATTTTCTCGCTTTGTTCATATGCACATTTCCCCAATTGAAAAACGCTAAAGCGGATGTTTCTTTAAACTTTTCACCGGCGATATTAAACAGATTTTGAGCGTTTTCGTTTAAGACATCGTCTTCCATCGCTTCGGAATACAATTCCATTCCGATCTCGTGAAGATCCAAATATGGATTCGTATCTAAACCCACATGGTTCTTAAACAGCCTTGTGAATTGAACGATCCATTCTTCGACTCCCTCCGGTTTTTCCGAACTAACATTCTCGGAAACGCTAGATTGTACGGGTTCGGAGTTAGGAAGCCGTTGATTGGTCAACGTCAACCCTTCGTATAACGGTTCTTTATCTGGACTAACTTCTGTTAGATAAAGCCTAAAAGAGCCTTGAGGATCACTTGAATTTTCGGCTAATCTTAACTCATCGGTAGTTAAAACTGTGATCAAATCGCCTTCTGGATCTTTATACTTTATAAGAACACCGTTTAGGCCCGGAAACCGGTCCCGAATTATCTCCCGAACCAAACTGATGCTACAATTAACCGGAAGCTCAGCCCACCTTATATCATCTCCGAGAACCATCTTCACGGTTTTCGTCACCAGTTTTTCGTCTTTAATGCTTGTTTTATCTACCCGAACCACCTTCTCATCGTCGTTCTCCTTTTTCACTTCCGCTTTAGATATTTTCGCTTTTTCATCGACGTATTCAACTACACGAATATCTTCACCATTGGACTCGTTCGCCCCACTCGCCTTCTCATCGTCTTTCTTCTTTTTCGCTTTCTCTTTCGATGCTTTCGCTTTATCTTCAACATTTTCACCAACATCTTTGTTCAACTCGTCCCCACCCATCGCCTTCTTAACCAAACTCTCGATCTCCAACGCAGCCACATTGTTCGGCTCCATGTTCAACACGGTCATAACATCACTCAAAGCCGAATCAAACTTATTTAGCACGGAATAACACTTTGCTCGGTTAACCAACGCCGGACTGTATTTCGGAGCAACTTGAAGAGCTTTGTTACACTCCTCAATAGCTCTAGGGTACTCCTTAAGTCCCAATTGCATATAACAAACCGCCATTCTGCTACGCAAATACGCAACGTCTATGTGATTTTTTGGTAACAGTTTGACTCCTTTTTCATACTTTAGCATTGCACCTTCAGTGTCATGCTTTTGAAATAGTTTATTACCTTCTTCCTTTAGTTCTTGAGCCATTTGAATGAACACAGCAGTATCTTCATCAATAAGCTTTGAAGCTCTTTCAGATGATGCTGTTTTGTTCTGTTTGGTTGCTTTTTCAACTCCAGATTGTAACTTCTTCTTTCCAGTTGGTTTCCCCATTTCTGGTCCAAAACACATACATAAACCCTTTTTTAACATGAATAATAATAATAATAAAACATATAAATGATTAACCCCCTAACCTTAATTAACTCAAGCCAATTCAGTTCAATGCAAACAATTTTCAAAACCATTTCTGTTCCAAAACACATAAGCCCTTTACCCAAAAAAAAAAAAAATAACACATAAACACTAATCTTAATTAACTCAACTCAACTAAATTAAATTCAATTTAATCCAAACAGTTATCAAAAATTAAACAGAAATATTTTTTTCCAGTAAATTTCCTCATTTCTGTTCCAAAACACATAAACCCTTTAACCCAAAAAATAAATAAATAAATAGATAATAATAATAATAATAATAATAATAAGCCTAACATAACCTTACTTAATTCAATTCAGTTCTATTCAATCCAAACACTATTCAAAACTATTCACATAAACCCTAACCTTAATTAACTCATCTTAATTCAATTCAATTCAATCCAAGCAATTTTCAAGACCATTTCTGTTACAAAACACATAAACCCTATAACCCCCCCCCCCCCCCCCCCCCAAAAAAAAAAAAAAAAAACACACACTCACACACACACATAAGCCCTAACCTGTTTAAATTCACAATTCAATCCAAACAATTTCTAAAACCATTTCTATTCCAAAACACACACACAGACATACCCCTAACTCAATTAAATTAAATCCAAATAGTTTGAATAAAATTAAAGAGAAATAACAAGAATTGCAGGATGAAAGGAAAGAAAAGAAAAACGAACCCTAATTGAATTGGGGAAGAATGATGGATGAAACAGGGGATTTTGGCGGAAAATTGTTTTTTTTTTTTTTTTATGATTAGGAGGGTGTGTGTGTGTGTTTGTGTAATTATGGGATTTAAAACTAAAAGCATCCATTAATGGAGGATAATGACAGCGATGAAATGATGATTGAAACGTCATCAGGCACACTGGTTCGAGCTGTGAAGGACCCACTCTTGGGCTCATGGAGCGTAGAACATGGACCATCCGGCAACCACAAATTGAACAATTATTAAACTATTATTATAGATGTAAGTTTTGCCGATAGTACCCACAAACTAACTAAACCCTAACTTAGTTTTTTTTTTCCTTGATGTGACACTTGTGTGGTGATGTGGTGTCTGACATGGAATTTTTTAATGATGTGGCATCTAACTTTGCTTTTTTGATGATGTGGCAGCTAACGTGTCACACCCTCAAAATCCACATGCGGCGTTTTACCACGAGGCGTGCGACAGACCAGGATCAAGCCGCTAATCATGTTGAACCAAGTATAAAAGTTATTATCATCACGGTCAACACGATGAGTGATTAAGACTTAAATGTCCAAAACATAGTTTAAATCAACAGCGGAAGCTAAACATAAAATCCTGACATAAGTTAAAAACCAGAATGTTTAATAAAATTTAAAGCCAATAGTTTAATGTCGGCCACAACACTCCAAATGTTGCAAGCTATCATGTTGTACCTAACGTCCTGCAAAGCATGTTAAAGTGTATCAACAAAGGTTGGCGAGTTCACAGTTTCAGTTTTAAAGTAAAGTAAGTTTCAAATACATTAGTTTATTAAAAACATGTCATAGGTAGCTAATCCACGGTTAAGCCACTAAACTGTGTAGTACTGAATACTTGACTGAAGTAAGTTGTTGTACCCCATATCAATGTCTATCGTCATTGATATAAAGTCAATGTCAAAAGTTCACGCCCGACTCCCAGGTGAGTTTGTCAAACCTAATAGCGCTATTAACTAGTACCTCGTTTGCCAAACCCGGCAACTAATAGGTAAAATGCGTAGGGACTTTCAGATGGAGTTACATTTAGTCTGCTAAAGACATGAAATATAAACTACGGTATTTAATATGCAATATTCCAACCCAGGAATATAGAGTAGTCTTAAATCCAGGGACAGTGTAGTTCCAAAACCCGGGAATGCATGATTTTAATAAAGGTGTGAACTTACCTTGGTTTAAGCTCGGTTAGATTTAGATGGAGAAATAACGAGAATGGTCAACCACGTCCTAGAATGATTACCATTTAATTCGTTAGGGTGGTGTTCATGCAATACATGAAATTCTACATGCATCTAACACATAGCACACAACATGTTGACACGTGAACATTTAACCGAATAGATACATGCACATCACCATAACATGCAACATGTTAAACAATTATCACCTAAGTAATAATCAAGTTCAGGCATTCCATGATAATATAAGCATCATGCAAACACATATAAATCAACTTGTCAAAATTCAGCTTTGACTCCTAAAACTGGGGTGTATCCGGTGATTTTATTAAAATAGTAAACAAGCTTCAAAAATTACAAATATTTTATGTGACGCGTATTTTGGTTGGCTAGGATTTGTGTAAAATTCACATGGCCTAACTCTTTATACAAATATTATGAAAATTCATTTACTAAGCAGTGGCCAGATTCATCATTTTCTGACTACAGCTTACGAAAAAATTTATTTAAAAATCCTCTTTTATTCTTTTACGAAATTCCAGTTGGAGATTTTCGATACCTCCTGGAAGTACTTACAGTAAAAATTTCAGATCATAACTAAATTCCTACATTGAGTTATGAGATTCGTAATAGGCTGCAAATTTTGCCAAAAAACGCAGCCTTAACTTCGATACGGAGAAATTCATAAAACATTCAGTTTTCGTCGAAAAAATGCAATTACAGTGGGGTTTGAAAGGTATTTCCTGGAAGCACATCATAGGTTCAAAAATTGCATGTTTTTGTTAAGTTTGGACCCCATTACTGCCGATTAAATTCGGCTGTAACTTTCTGGACAGAACCTGTTTTCACATGACTTTCATAAAATGGGTTTCCGGGTTTCTTTATCATGTCTTAGCAATTACATGAACACCTTAAATCATTCATTGCAGGTTATAGGCTATTATATCTCATATTCATCAAACAAAATATCAAGATCATCAAAACTATAAAACCCTAATTAACATATACGTGCCTATATATACATAAACAACACTACTAATCATCATACTCGTCATGAACATCAAACATCATGTATTCATAAACAAAAAAATGCAACCATGTTTATAAAAACTTCAAACCGAATCAAACAAAACCTTACACTCTAACCTTGGAGAAATGGGAGAGAGCTAGAGTGAGAAATAGCGAAAGAAAGAGAGTTAGCGACGGTAGGGGGTCGCCGGCAACCGCACGTCAAGAGAGATGAGGGAGGGTGTTATGGTTTTTGTTTTGTGATTTGGTGATTATTAGGTTACTCACACACACATGCATACGTATATGCATAAGGGGGCGGTTGGGTTTTGGTTTGGGTGGGCCACAAACATGGGTCGTGTGTAAAGGGGTTTGGGCTGAAGGTTTAAAGGGTGGCAGGTTGGGTTTGAATCACATTCGGGTTCCAACCAGGTTTCAGTCGGGTCATAGTTTACAATATATTCGAGATGTATATGTTTTTATCTATTTATATATATACGTTCAAGTGTATATACGAAACATATACGAAACATAAACGAATAGTCGAAAGGAAAGAACAGTACTAACCTTGAAAATTACGGGTTGTCACATCATCCCCAAGTTGAAAGAAATTACGTCCCGAAATTTAGCAAGCATTCGCTGAAGAATCTAGTGCATTCAAGAGTTCCCGTGGGGCGTCACATCATCCCTAAATTGATTTGGAATTTCGTTCCGAGATTCAGTAGTAGCTTCAACATAAATGCAACCGGTTTGAACAAATGAGGATACTTGCGCATCATCTGATTTTCCCGTTCCCAGTGAGGGTGGCTCTTCAGCCATCTGAGACTATTTATGTTCTTTGGTTGATCCTGTGATGTTTTGCTAAGACAATGGTTGCTTACAATATGTGAGTTGTTGGTTATTCGGTTGGTTTGGATGAGTCGGTTGTTTTACGATACTGCTTGGATTGAGTCTGTGTGTCTATGACGCTATGTTGAGACACACAAACTTGGCGGTAAAAGTAGCAATGCATAGAAATCTTTGAAGTGATTCTTTTAAATGGATCATGGTGTGCCTTGAGTATATAATGCTTTGCTGGGATTTTTAGTAACATATTAATTAATTTTTTTTTAGGTTGTTTGTTGTTCTGTTTGTTTTCCTAATGACGAGGCTGTGATGTTGATTGCTTGTAGTAATTAGACTTTGTAGATCCAGTCGATATCTTGGTTAGGCAATGTTGATGGTTATTGTGTTGTATAGAGATTTTCTCTACACCTTTTACAAATACGATTGCAGTCATGGTAGATTTGGGCGAAGGAGAATACCGTAACTACGATTCTGAGCCTTTGTTCATACCCTTTTTTCGTGCTTTCATTTTGTTCTTTGAGTTCATCATGTACAGTTTGTACGCATAATGGAATCCGAAAAAACATGTCGACTGTCGTTGATGGATGTTTGTAAGTATTATTTTGCTTTGTTTTGGTTTATGCGGTCGATGATGGTGAGGGCAACCTCATATGAGACTTTTTTTCTTATTTGTTATGTTGGTTTTGTTGTTGGCTTTTGGGTTTCGATGAGGTAAGTGGCTTGCATACTTTGTCTATTTTATATATGGTTACATGTTTGCCGTTTATGTTTACTTTCTTATCGCTATGAAGAATTTTTTTTTATCTAGGCATGGCAATGAAAGTGGATTTAATGTGACCACCATTTGCAGCCGATAACCTGAACATGTTTATACGTATTTACATATTGTTAATCACTAACATCTACTTTAATTCTGAACCTGTTTATATGTATTTACATATCGTCAATCACTAACATCTACTTTAATTCTTGATTGTATTATTTTCTTTTTTCTTATTGCGTCAGTGTGTTGTTTCTTTTGCTTCGATGTTTCTACCATCTACATTTGTCGGTGCCAATGGTAAGTTAATGATTTTAGCTTTCGCGTCGTTGGTATAACGTTTGATTATTGTTTTTTGTTACAATATGTTGAATGTCAAGTCTAACGCTAACGTAGTGGATATTTGCATTCCCAAGTATTCCAAGAAACATTGGGAAATTGCTACTACGAATTAGTATGATATCTTACATAGTGATATTTATATGTTTTTTGTGTTTAAATTTGTTGGCATTAAGAACTTGCATTTTTGTTGTCTTGTGCAATAGGTTGTTAGACTTTATGCAGAACTGTGTTTGCTCCGTTTATTTGTTATTTCTTCATCACATGCCTAGTTGGCTACGTACTTCAGATTTACGGCATGTGTCGGAGTTGATTACATCATGGTAAGCTTAGCACTTATCGTTTTTTTAATTAATTGTCTTTTCTTATGCTAGCGGATAATCACTTATTATTTTTGTGGATCAACCGACACACACAATTCCAAGACAACTAGTGCTTTTTTGTTGTACCAAATTACCGACGTAACGGCTGATTAAGCCCTTTTTGTCATGTGCCTGCAAATGGATGGACCCAGCGGTGGGAAAAAAACTTCCACAAAAACATGATGTTTATTGCTTTTGTAGTACAAAAAAAAATTGGTTGGCCTTATTATTTTTGTAATAGCATTATTTGTAACAACTTTACTCTATATAATATTAATTTACAAGATTTACGTGTGCATTGTTGGTTATACTCTTTGATTTCTTCATTTTCCTTACTTTTTTGATATATTGTATTACATTTTGTATGAAATATCATATACTACAAACTAGGAGCACATAACAATAATTAACGGTCCGTTATTGTTACAAAAAGTCTCCATTTAACGTGTCTGCGGTGCAGTGCGCACGGGCATAATTCTAGCTTCTCTTATGAATAAACAAAACATATAGAGGTTAATGCAATACTTAAATGACCAAAAGCTGATAGTTCTTGAAAACTAGTTGGTTTTTTAAACATCATTATGTTATTTTAGACTATAACAATACCCTTGCAAGCCTTCTATACAATAATCATGGGTTTGGTTCAAATTCATCCAAAATCTCCAAACTTACTCCATGAACCCTAAAACCAGTGGCGGATATACCTTAGGCCGGGGGGCAACGCCCGCTACGGCTTGGGGCGGAAAAATTTGGAAAAATTAGTGTAAATTTTGGAAAAATTTGAGGTTTTTTTGATTTCGTTACGGCTTATTTCTAAAACGTTACGGCTTGGCGGATTTTCTAGATCCGCCGCTGCCTAAAACCATTTGAATATTGATTAATAATGATTTCCATTGATTTATATTCATGCACAGTAATGCTTCTAAGTAGTTATTCATCATTATAAGCCTATTTCCAAAAAAAAATTATATATATATATATATATATATATATATATATATATATATATATATATATATATGACCTTGTAACAAATTTTCTAGCCTAAAAATGAAGAACTAAGGAGATGGCCCTTATTTAAAGCTTTGTTGTTGAATCAAATCAAAGATAGTTAAAAGTATGATTATAGGTTAATCTTAAACTCCAATTTCATATGAAATCAAGTTGAAATCCTCCCTTTGAGTCCCTTTCTTGGCCACTCGTAACCTCACCCCCACACACACTGTAGTTCAGTTTTCCTCAAATGTGATTCATACGTGGGTAACCCACGTAAGCCAAATCTATTTAAGTTTGTATCTGTCCACGAACAGCCCTTCCATTACCCAACTTATGTGGCTATACAGCCTATAGATTAACAATTTCTTTACAAACCTTTAAGATATTATCATTTCACTTTTATTTTAATATAAATAAGAGTTGGGATGTTACATTAGACATCTATTGAAAGTGAAATAAACTTTTTCTTCAAATAGAATCTCAAGTTATCATCAAGACTATAACTTCACATGGTGTTATAAATGAAATTATGTATTATTGTTCAGACATTAACAGGTAGAGATGCACAAAATAACTGGTTAATTAACCGTAACCGGTTATTAACCGAAACCGTAACCGGTTAATAACCGATTTAGGAATAACCGGTTAGTGGTTATTTTTAACCGTAGGTTAGTAACCGGTTATAAGTGTTTAGTATAATAACCGGTTATTAACCGGTTTTTTTAAACCGGTTTTTTAACCGATAGACTGGTTAACCGAAAAAATAACCGAAAAATTAAAAAAAAAAGGCAAAAAAACCGGTTAATAACCGAAAATAACCGGTTAAAGTAATTAACCGGACCAGTTAAAGTAATAACCGGTTAAAGCATTAACCGGTTAAAGTCAAAAAGTCAAATTAACCGGTATAACTGGTTAACCGAACCGGTTATTAAAATTAACCGGTTTGTGCACCTCTATTAACGGGTCATGTATGATTTTTCCAATAATAATTATCAAACATTTTACCATGCATTATTGTATTGGAATTTTTCTAAATTCTAAAATACTTTTTATTGTATTTCATTGAATATATTTAGTTTGTACATCATATTTGTCACACCTCGTCTCAGTGGATCAATACTAACCGATCATATCAATCAAATACATAGCGGAAATAAAAAATTATCTGTATCATTGATCAAAGGTTCATTACAACCATGGTCGAAGACCAAATGTAATCTTATTATAAAGGATTTTATCAAATTCTAATGAAAACATCATACACCAAATCAAATTCTCATGCATATCACACTATGCACATATATGTATGTTGACATTCCAGCTCATCGCTGGTTCCCCCCTTTTTCGTATAAAGTTCTTGCTGTTCAAAAAAAAATGTATGTTGACATATATACACCACTTTCCAGCCTTTCGACACTCCACATGAGCAGGATTTCAACGCATATAGCTAAAGTACTAACTATAGGTATATATATGCCCCGGGACCACAACGCCTTAATGATTTGCAAGTAACATTTACTAATATAATACATGTTCAAACCAAAAACTCATCTTTTGTCAGATCATTTCCATGTATTATGGCCCAAAAAGCGTTTAAAAGGGATCTAGTCGTGAGGGCTTACCTTTGGTCACTTTGATTTAGGACGTCTACTTATCACTAATTAGGGTTAGTCGGCTCTAGTTATTCGGCCCACTTAGTTAACTTGTTGACTAAGTAGAAAACCCTAATCTTGTTCTATAAATACATATGATGTAATAATAGTTGTGCGCATCTAATAAAATTGAAACCCTAATTAAAACCTGTGGACCTAGGTCACCTTGACCGAACCACGCAAATTCTCGTGTTCTTTATATCCTGCTAGTATGTATATGTGTGTTTGTTCGCTTCTGCTCGAGACTACTCTAATCTGATACCCTAACAACATGTATCAAAGCCAAAGGTTCAATTAAACACACGGTTATCGCGGGAGAGGGAAAGAGCTGGACGAGAGGTCTAGATCTGTTGTGGGAGCTTCAACTGGTCTCTCAGGTACTTGATGAGAGGTGTGGTTGCAACTAGATAGCTTGGATGTGACGGAAGTCTTAACCTATTCATGGAATCGAAGGCTTGGAAGATTGGAGTCTTAGCTTGTTCTCGGAACTGGAGGCTTGGAAGACTTGAAGATTACTAAAGCTACTGACTATTGGTTTCTTGGATGCACTTTGTGGACTATGCAAAGCCTCCGAATGGGAGATTGTTGGGTTCGTAAGCTTTAGGGTAGCCTACCCTAGTTATTAGGTCACACTTTGTTAACTTGTTGACCAAGTATAAAACCCTAACCATGTTCTATAAAAATACTTATGGTGTAATTGTAGTCTGTGAGAATCTAACAAAACTTAACCCCTAGTTGCAACCCATGGACGCAAGTCACCTTGGCTGAACCACGTAAATTGTCGTGTTCTTTATATTATGTCAGTGTTTGTATACTTCCGCTCGATCCTACTCTGATCTGATACCCTAACAACATTATCTAATATAAAACACATTCAAAGCAAAACTCATCACATGTCGAATCATTTCCATGTACTATGGCCCCAAAACCATTTAAAATGGGGATCTAATCGTGAGGGCTCACCTTTGGTCACTTTGATTTAGAACGTCTACTTAACATTATCTAATATAAAACACATTCAAAGCACAACTCATCACATGTCGAATCATTTCCATGTACTATGGCCCCAAAACCATTTAAAATGGGGATCTAATCGTGAGGGCTCACCTTTGGTCACTTTGATTTAGAACGTCTACTTATCACTAAATGACGATTCACTTTGCGATTCGAAAGCCATATCAATCGAGATTAATCACAATATTAATCCTAATACACTAGCATACTAAGCCATATCATTCGAAAGCCATCTACAAGGTTGTGAATATACATTCCCAACCACTAGTATTCACAAAAAAAATGGTTGCAAAGGTATCATCACAATGTCTCTTTGGTGTTTACTTAACCAACATTTATCATAACCCTAATTTGGTGTTTTCTCAAACTCCTAAACCTTCATCACTAAAAACAAAGGTATCATCACAATGTCTCTTTCCATCATTATAGAAAATGTTTCACCCTCATTTGTTTTGTTCTCCCAACTAGGTTTGGGACCATCTAGCTTCTTAGCTAGTTGGATTATTAGGTGCAAGTTTTGGTGTTATCTAGCCAGCTGGATCATTTGGTAGTTTTGGTGTTTCTTGCATATCCTTCCATTCCATTTGCATAGATCAGATAATATTTTGTTATCACACTTTTCCATGTATGGTCCATTTTCTCTATCTTGTCATTCCCTCTACTCCATTTTTCTAACTTAACCAAATCAATATTTCAATTTTTGAAATAAACAAACTTCTTGAAAAACAAAAGATTAAAAAACTTGTTTTATTTAAACTATGTATACTTTAGTCAAGAAACTATGTTTATTTTATATAGAGACCATTATTAGCTTACCCAACCCAATCAATGCAAGTTAGGTATTAGGTGTTTTTAGCGTGTATAGGTTCAAAAGTAACAACTGTTTTAACTTCTCACAAAAAGATAAGTCACTTCATTTCCACATTTCCAGCGTCAAGGTCAATATCTTTAAATCAAATCCTCATTCCTGTTGCGTGAACCATTAATTAATTAATTAAATAATTAAGAACAATAAATTAAAATTTAATAAAATTAAATGAACAAAAAGTACGCATTACCTCACAGGAAAGGCATATACCCACCAAACGGCGAAACAGACGGTAAACGGAAGAAGCTAACGGAACGTCATCCAACTTAACGGAACATAACACGGATTCTGATGCACGCAACGGAACAAGAAGAACGAGACGCATAACGAATCTGATGCTGCGAAAACGGATGGAACAATGGATCAATCAATCAAATCATCAAATGAAACAACACAATGAACAAACCACACGAAAAGCGAATAGAAATTAATTAAGATGATTGTTAACTTGTTTTAAGTTGATTAAGAGTTAATTTAGATGTTAGTGGGTTTAGAAGAGATTGATTCGTTGAAAGTGAAAGTTTAATCAAAAAAGTCCTTCAGTTTTGCAATCACAATGGCTGCAAGCACATCATAACTATCATCTATGTACACAAGATGTTCAGTTCAGTTCAGTTCCGTTTGATATGGATAATTGAATAAGCTTTCTTCTTCATCTTTGTGTCAGAATTGAAGGATTGATTTCATGTCGTCAAATTGCATAAACACCGGAATATTCTTCTCTTCGCCGATATATTCGTCGGAACCCTAGCACCGGTGGAAGTAGATCTGTAATAGAAAAAGGTAAGAAGTAAAATTACCAAACCTGTACCGAACAACCAGAGGATTTTCAACCGTTGAAGAAAATCATACGTCATCGGCCTTGGACATAACTGACAACCGGCTCGGTCTCGGCTCAAACGCTGTTCTCCGCCTCTGCTGATGCGACGACGGACGGATCAATGCCGCTAAAGCTCTTTTAACCAGATCTCCTCCTTCAACGGTTCCGATTCGCACAAGCGAGTTCGTCATCGCAGATCTACGAGCATTCAACCTGTTCGGCGAATACGTCACCGTTTGATTATTATTGTTGTTAAATCTCTTGTGCAAACTACACCGAAACGATCCAGGATGCGTCGTAGGCGAACACATACATGTCTTCTTCGGAACATTCTTCAACGGATTTCCAGCGTTCTGCTTCCGTACAACCTGTTCTCTAGAACTCACCGCCATAGATCTATTCGGAGATCCAGATCTACTCGCTAACGAAAACTTCACCGATGATGACGTCACCGGAGCGAGTCCGTGAAGGTTCACACGTGTCGGAGATGACGAACGGCTGTAGACTTGACTCGAAACCGGAGACGAGTAGAAACTCGAACTCGTTGATGACGCAAACGGAGATGAATTGACGTCAGCAGCGAACGCCGATGAGTAGCTTCCGATACGTCCGTACGGCGAACTTGACCGGTTAAACGCCGATGTCAACGGCATCACCGGCGAGTTTGACTTTCTAGAAGATGTCACCATTTTTTCCGTTTTAGAGAGAGAAAACTTGTACTTTTTTAGTGAGAGAAAACGGTTTGAGAAATGAATGAAGGAGAAAAGAGAGAGGGGAGGGTGATTTTACTGAAGGGCCCTTGGCTCTTCAGTTGGGCAAACCTAGCTCTGGTTCGATGGTTAATTTATAGGAAGGGAATTGTGGGGGGTATGGATTGTAATTAATGGGAACTTTGGAGGTTAATGTGTGGTGATTGTATTGGTTTTGGTTGGTTAGGTTAACCATATTAGATGGAGACAGCTAACCATGGTTACGCTAGGGTTTTTGGATTGTTTGCTTAGAGATTGATCGGACGGTTGTAAATCATCAGCCGGCTATGCCGCAATGCTGGATCAAACTTTGTGGGACGCGATGGAATGAAATTTTTGAATTACTCTTTGCCACCAATTTCGTTTTTCATTTATTTATTTTTTTTTCATTTATTTTTTTTTTTCGTTTTTTGAAATACTTTTTATTGTACAAGTAGGGTTTTCATTAATTTTGTTTTTATTTTTAGGTTCCTTTATTTTTTTTTATATTTTTTTTTATTATACAAGTAGCGTTCATGTGTGATGCGACAGAAAACAGCGACACTGATAGTTACATAAGATCTTAATTTTTTTAAACTTAAAAAAACTAAAGCAATACATACTCAAATTAAAGTGTTAGTTTTTATTGTATGATTTAAAAATGAAAAATGAACGTATGAAAAAATTGTAAATGGAAGTTTGTTTAAAAATCAAAAATATATGTTTTAAAAGTTATAACTAGTTATAGTTTAAAAATTATAAAAACGATTTTTTATCCTTTTTATATGCATTATAATATATGTATATGTATCAGATAATTATACTATTAATAATATTTGTTTACTCTATTAAAATATGTAAATGTAAATGGATAATTTTGGAAAGAAAAAAAATAAACAAAAAAAAGGCCACACAACTTGATTGGCATGGCATGAGGCACTCCATTGACCACGGGACATACTCATTGAATCCATATGAAGTTGACCGGCTGGTGTGATTGGAGGTTAATGTAGTATGGGGTGTCCCATGTGTAAGGAGTGGTAGTGAATAAGACTGGAAGGTATGGAGGAGGCAAGTCCTTCAAGGATGGGCCGTCAAGTAATCGCCACGTAGGAGTGGCTTGGAGGGGATGGACCTAGGGGGGTGGAGGATGGGGCTAAATATATATATATATATATATGCATGTATGTATAGGTTGGTGTGTGTGGAGATGGCCCGTCGAGATCGGCGAGGAGTTGCCGCTGAGGAAGGGTGGGATGGAGGGGGGCGGTGTGGGGGACCGGCGCCGGTCCTTGCCGGGCCTCAGCCGGCCCCCACTCCTTCTAGTCTAATAGTGACAAATATACAATGATCAAAGCATGTATCAAAATATCATGACAATATTGTGACAAGCTTTGGCAAGTGAGGTTCAACACAAGTAAGCAAGCATAAATTAGAAGTTTGAGATATACATAATATAGCCAAGTAGCCAACCCAAGCCTAAAGATTACCATATAAACCCGGATTCCTAATAACCCAAGATTTTAAGATTACACTAGTCAATAATGTCTCAAGCCATGTTACAAGTATTATTAGTTTTAAGGCAATTGAGATTATGAAGCAAAGGAGTATCCCATATCCATAAGTGTGGAACACCTCTTCCTATTCCAAAGGTCACATCCAATGGAGAAAAATTAAGTTAGAAAAATAGAAAGACAAGAAAAATGTGTCCGGATTAGCAAAGTTGGCATAACCAAACTCATCCCACCAATGTTCTCTCCATTCATCTATTGAAGACATTCTCTTAGTTAAGTGGTGTGTTTCATAACCAAAAGGTTTAGAGTTCAAATCATACACTATACAGGTTGTGATGTATTTATCCTATAAATCTAGGAGTTGTTAAGAAAAAGTGGTGATACTATTCGTTCAAACTAGGAGAATCTAACATATATGTTTACCAAAACATTTGTCACATCAACATTAAGAAATTGTTTCATAAATTGTGTTGTGCTAATTAACTCAAGGAGTCAAACGAGGGGAGTAAAGTGTGGCATTTTGTCTCATAGATTTGTCCCATTGAGTTTTTTCTTGAAAGCCTTTCATAAGCTAGATCTCAAACGTATTGAAAAAAAAGGTATTATTTTTAGTTTTTCCTTTGCTAACTGCATGTTCTATTGGGTTTTGCCTACTAAAGTATTAAAAGTACATAATTTTATAAGTTTTAAATTCATTAATAGTGTAATAAATAAATAAAAACTTATAAAATATATTAAATTTCATTTCTAAATTCATTAATAATGTAATAAATAAATCAATAAATAAAAACTTATAAAATACATTAAATTTCATTAATATCACTTCATCATCATCATCATCATCATACTCATTAATATCACTTGGTGATTGCTAATGAATAAACCATAAATTTAAAAACAATTTCAGAAATATAATTTATATTTTTAACTAATATTATTTTAGCTAGAAGGATAACGTTGAGAAAACGGAGGTAGCTTTGACATATTATTTGGTGTGGCTATCAAGACACTTGGACCATTTCCAAACCGACCTTATTAAACGAATGGATATTATTACATAACTTGTCCATTTGTTAGCCTCCATATTAAGGGCTCTTCCTTTCAACGAACATGACAATTGAAAATTCTATGGTTTCCAGTCATTTTGGAATATATCTTCATGAAAATCTTTTTTGAACAAGGTTAGGGTGTACGGGGCACAAGCGGGGAGGGGGATCGGTGACCCCAGTCCCTGATCGGGAACACCGCCGCCGTCACCGCGGGGACCCAAATCGGGGAGGGGTTTCGGTATTGTTTCACCGCGATGAAATGCACATGATTCGAGGAACGGTCCAATTTTTCCAACGGTCAAATTTAAAAAAAAATCAATTTAAACTAATATAAATAACCAACTTCACTAATTTTTTACCACACCCACCACTCTCAAACTTTTATACTATAAAAATCTATCAAATACAACAAAAGCCAAACCGAGCAATGGAGAACCAACCCCGCGAAGCCAAGAAAAAAACTAAGGGACGAGGCTCGCAACCGTCTCGTGGTGGTTCGAGCGGTGCAAGTGCACAACCACAACCCCCTTTCGGATATACTTCACAACCACCCCCGTTTTTTTACCAACAACCTTCACACCCCCCCCCCCCCCCTTTTACAACACCCAACCACAACCCACTTTCGGCTATTATCAAAATTTGTTATCAATGGATCCACCTCAATCCCCCGCCTTCGAGCCGTATGGTTTTCGTTCCCCACAAGTTCCATATACACGAGAAAATGTTGAACGTCCTCTACCTATTCACGAGGACGAGGACGAGGACGAGGAAGTAGTGCCCGAAACTCAAAATTTGGGCGACTATGAAAATGACACCGGCGACGATGAATATAATGTGGATCAAGACGCCAGCAACGAAGAAGATGACGCTCTACCAACGGGAAAAATGGAGAGCCAAAAATGGACAAAGGTCCAAGAAGAGGCGTTGGCGAAAGCATGGGTACATTGCTCTACCAACAAAAAAAAGGGCAATCAACAAAACCGCGATAGTTTTTGGCGTAAGATTTTAAATCATTTTAACGACACCGTTGGTGGAAGTAACCGGACCGTGCATCAAGTACGGTCTAAATGGGGCCCGATGATGACGAAGTTATCTTCAGAAATACGTTTACTAGGAATGATTATTGCCTCCGTTTACGCTATTACTGAAGTTATCTTCAGAAATACGTTTACTAGGAATGATTTGTTGAGGTTCGATTGGATTTTTAATAGCAGCAACGATTGCTGGAATAGCATTGGCTATCCCTTGAGCAACTATTTCTGGAATAGCATTGGCTATCCCTTGAGCAACGATATTTTCTATATCCTGCCTAGTCATAAATTGATCCCCCGGTTGTTGCTCAGATTGATTAACCTCATTAACTGGTTCATTATTAACGTTTTCCATCTGATAACTAATTTATAGATAAATAATTAGTATAAAAGAAGTAATCCAAGGTCACAATTAATTGCACATAATCACGTAAACGAATATACAACAAAATTGTAAATTTTCTAATATTTCATTTGTTTTATAGATTATATCATGCTTCTATATACAATCGTTTTATTATTTATTTTACACATATTGATTTTACTATTATTACACAACCACAGTTTCATGATTCCCTATCTTTTGTCAGGTGATATTCTAGTAACGGCGTTCCTTCTCATCGTATTTCCAGGAGATCTGTCCCAAAATCTCTTGGATCCTATTTTCAGTATTCATTAGTTCTTTACCAAAGTGGTGAAGTTCAATCATATTCTCGTTACTCATTGGTGGATTTGGTAAAGGTTCTGGATTGAACTTAGGAAAAAGTTTATAGGGATGGTTTTGTAACAGTATTTCATTATTCAACCATTCGTCTATTTGCCAGTGGATTGAAGGGTTTGGAATAGCTTGGTTCTAAATTCATTGGTAGTTGTGTTTCAAGAGAATGAATAAAATCATTTTTATTAATAGGCTCAATAGTATCATCGTTTGCCATTATAAAATCTAACTCTTCCTGAGATGGTAACCCCTTAATTTGCCTAGAGCTTTCCCCAATTTCCATTTTCTTAGGCTTGGGTTTCTCAAGAGGTAAAGCGTTGAATTCTATAGGTTCTTCTATGTCTGGTATATACCTATTGAAATCTCTGGAAACTTCTATTCTTACTGGATAGAGATTTAAATTCTGAAGGGCTTCCGACAGATCACTCATGCTGTTTATGCAAGATACATACAATTACTAAGTTAAAATCATAACAAAATTTTATAGAAAAACTTTTAAATATTATTTCATACTGGGTAACTATCAAAACAACTGAAAAATAAAAACACACTAAGTTTTATTTGTAAATTTATTTATTTACTTACTGAATCAGGTTTCTGGCTTATATTTAATAAGGATGCTAAAACTTGAATCACAATATTTAAAGATTTGTATTTACTGCTATAGTGGTTAGCATATAAAGATCTGCCAATACCGTATACAGTTAACTAGATAATAAAACATTTAATCAGTTAATAAAACATGTTTTCACATAATAGCAATTAAATTTCCTAAGTATCTCTCAATTATTTTAATAGGCTAAAATCAATAGTAAGCTTAAATCAGTGGCTCTGATACCACCTTTTCCTGTCACGGCCCTTGGCCCCGGTTTTACCCGGTCCAGAGCCGCGAGGAAGGAAATCCGATGGTATCTGATTAAATGACAGCGGAAGTCTTTTTAAACAGGATCGATTAATATTAAAACTGCTCGTTTATATATATATAATATAGGGATAAATCCCATAATTTACAATAAAGTGATTTTACTGGAAAATCTTTATTTCTCAAAACATGTTTCTTTATTTATTTATATTGAGCCACTTTTCTAAGCTTGTAGTGCTCCACGGCACTTTTCCTGTGCTCACAACAGATTACCTGAAACATGTTTGAAAAAGGTTTTGTCAGCAGGGAAATACTGAGTGAATCATTCTATTTTGCATAATGATGCATAGTTATTAATTACAGCATAAGAGCGATTACAATGGCTTCTATCTTATTCTTATCTGGCTCTCTGTCACAATGGTGACGATGGTCATACCACTATTTAGATCAATGAACCTAAATAGTGATGAGTATCCCTGTAGGTCAATGAACCTAACAGTGATTATCCCGAGTAGGTCAATGAACCTAACTGGGAGAAATTAGTAATGTGCACAATACCCCACTAACCAGTAATTCAAGATATCCACGACTTAGTCCCTGTAATTATAACCTTGAAAATAATTTGAGGTATTGTAAAACAATTGATAAAAAGAGAATGACTCACATTGTAGATTTAACGAGCAGAGTATAAGCCTACTGATTAGCCTTGATTATCCTAATTTAAATAACAATACACACACAAACAGTTTAGTAACTAATACAGCAGTTACGACAATTCACGAGATTAAACCCTCACAACAATTTACAAGTGCAATACTTAACAATTCAGCGGATTCACAACGAATGACAGAGTATAGTCCGATTTCGAACAGCACTCAAACATTCAAGTCGAAATCACGATGAATAACAAAGTATAAACTCAATTTGAGCGGCACTTAAACAATCGTTGGATAGTTATAATCGATCGGACGTTGAATCGTAATAGCGATCGAGTTATTACCCTGATTGTGGCGTCAATTTAGTGATTGTGTGTGTTAATTGTAGTAATCGGACCAAAAACTCAGAGAATATAACGAATTTTCTCGTCGAACATAAGCAAAATTTCAAGTGCCAACCTCTGCTATTTATACACGATTTTTGCCCTCCCTTACGGACCGTAACAAATAAATTGTTGCTGTGCATAAGGCTTCTTACGGACCGTAAGATTAAATCTGTTACGGTGCGTAAGGGTTGAAAATAGGTTATAGGGTAGCCACGGTTGGGACTAGCTATGCTGACTTGACATATTCTATTTTTCAAAATTTGACAACGAATTATTGTAGATAATCGCTAACTAGGGTATATCCCCCTTGAGTTTTAGGGGCCCTGATCCTGATTCTGATTATTCTGAAATTTTTAGGGTTTGCTCAGAATCACTTGGGTTTCTTAATTAGGGTTTCCTATTGGTCAAATTAATTTAATAAATATGACTTTTGATGAGAGTTGTTACATTCTCCCCACCTTAATAAAAATATCGTCCTCGAGATTTACTGGAATAAATGAGGATACTTTTACTTCATTTTGGATTCCAGTTCCGAAGTGTAATCGGGTCCTTGTTTCGAATCCCACTTAACTTTAACTAGCACTAGTCTTTTGTGCTTGAGAAACTTTACTTTTATGTCTTCTATCTGAAGAGGTTTCTCAACAAATTTTAACTTTTCGTTTACCTCTATATCTTGGAGAGGTACTACTAAAGATTCGTCTGATAGACATTTCTTGAGGTTGGATACATGAAATACATCATGTACTTCAGCTAATTCTTCTGGTAGTTGTAAATGATAAGCAATTGGTCCTATACGTTGGATCACAGGAAATGATCCTACGTATCTTGGACTTAGCTTTCCTTTCTTACCGAATCGAACTACTCCTTTCCAAGGAGGTACTTTCAATAACGTTTTGTCTCCAACTCGAACTCCAACGGCTTTCCTCTATTATCCGTATAACTCTTCTGGTGATCTCTAGCCGTCTTCAGTCTTTCCTTCGTGATACTGAATATCACAGTCGTAGTCACTTAGGATTTTCATTCATCTCCTTTGTCTCATGTTTAATTCTTTTTGCCTAAATATATGTCTTAAATTTTAAGGGCAAAATTTATGGTTCCTAATTCTAAGTCATGAGTGATATAGTTTTCTTCGTTCTTTTTCAACTGTCTTGAAGCATACGCAATTACCTTCTTGCGTTGCATAAGCACGTATCCAAATCCTAGCTTTGAAGCATCACCGTATACTTCAAAATTTTCAGTTCATAAGGCTAAGATTGGAGCATTTGGTTACTTTTTGCTTTAAGATCCTAAAGACTTCTTCTTATTTAGGTCTCCATTCAAACTTAACTGTTTTACAGACTAGCTTAGTTAATGGTATAACTATCTTGAAAAATCCTTAATAAACTGTCTATAGTATCCGGCTAAACCTATAAAACTTCTAATTTCCATTGCGGATTGCGGAACTTTCCATTTGATAATTACTGCTATCTTAACAGGATCTACGTGAATACCTTCATGATTCACCATATGACCTAGAAATTGCACTTCTGGCAACTAAAATTCACACTTCGAGACTTTGGCGTAAAGCTTCTCTTTTCTTAAAAATGCTAAGAGTGCATGCAAATACTGAAAATGTCCTTCCTGACTTTTGGAATAAATAAGTATATCGTCTACGAAGACAATTACAAATTTATCCAAATATAGTTTACAGATCCTATTCATTATGTCCATGAATGCTGCAGGTGCATTCGTTAATCCGAAGGGCATGACTGTAAACTTGTAATGACCATACCTAGTTCTGAAAGCAGTTTTAGGTATGTCTTCCTCTTATACTTTCAATTGATGGTATCCGGAACGTAAGTCTATCTTAGAAAAATATCTATCTCCCTAGAATTGATCGAATAGATCATCAATTCTAGGTAATGGGTATCGATTCTTAATTGTAACCTTATTCAATTCCCTATAATCAATATACATTCTTATTAAACCATTTTTTTTTCTTAATAAATAACACAAGTGCCCCCCACACGGGGATAAATTAGGTTGTATGAAACCTTTACTTAATAATTGCTTTTTCAGTTTTAATATTTCTATGAGTGCTAACCGATAAGGTGCCTTGGCTATCGGTATAGTTTCTGGAATTAGATGAATCCTAAATTCTATTTCCCTATCTGGTATTAATCCATGTAAATCTTCTAGGAATACATCTGGGTATTCTGAACTTACAGAAATTTTCTTAAGTTCTTTATCTTTAGTATTAATGATTACTGAAATCATATATACTGTTCCTTGCTTTTGTTCATAATTAGCAATCTTCATTACTGATATGAACTTTATGGGTTTATATGGCTTATCTACTGTAATCATTATTACTTCTCCAGTGGGTGCACAAATTTCTATGGAATTCTTATCATAGATAATTCGAGCATAGTTGTTTACTAATCAATTCATTCCTAACATAACATCGAATTCAACCAATATGGTTGCATAAAATTTATGACTTAAAAGTTCTATTTCTATGTTTTGCAAAACCTTATTTATTTTAACTGAATTCCCATCTGCCGTTTCTATTGTAGAAATTTGCCTAATGCGGGTTAAAAGTAAGTTAAAAGTTTGGCAGAATGAAGTATTTTGGGTTGCACCAGAGTCAAATAATACTTTTGTTATGAACTAAGAACATACCGGCTATCACATCTGGAATGAGCTCTGCTTCCTTAGCAGTCAATTGGAAGGCTCTTACATTCCTTTTTGCTCCTTCTGCAGGTTTAGCTTTATTATCAGATGGTTTGTTCAGTTTTGGACAATCTGGCCTAAGATGTCCAGCTTCTCCACAGTTGTAGCAGATTGAAAATTTCTTCTTCCTGCAGTCTTCTTCTTGATGTCCCGGAATTTTGCAAAAATTGCAATATCCTTTGCATCTTCCAAAATGTTTCCTTTTGCAAAAATTGCAAAATGGACTAGTGGTAGATTGCCCATTTCCTTTTCTCTTGAAATCGTTATGGTTACCCGAATGGAATTCTTGGGTAATCTTTTGGGCTACTTCCTTCCTTCTATTTTCTTCTCTTGTCCGTACTAGTTCGTCAGTCAGAGTATTGGCTAATTCCACCGCATCATCAATCGTGCGAGGTTTCGCAGCTTTGACGATATTACGGATTTCAGAAATCAATCCCCAAATATAACGAGAAATAAGTACCGGCTCTGGCGAAGCCAGGGTTGGTACCACTCGAGCATATTCGAAGAATGTTGTAGTATACCTTCGACAATCTACATCCACCATCCGGTGGGTTAGAAACTTATTTGTCATTTGTTCCTTTTCATACTCGGGACATAATTTTCTTTCTATAAAGCTCTTAAATCCTTCCCAGTTCATAGCATATGCCATCCTTCTTCCTTTTGCTTGTAACACCGTATTCCACCATTCTAGCGCTACTTCTTTGAAAAGATTTGACGCGTACATGACCTGATCATCCTGAGCACATTTACTTATGGCAATTACTGCCTCGGTTTTCTCTAACCAACGCAGTGCCGCAGTCGCTCCTTCATTTCCTGCAAACTCAGTGGGTTTACAAGCAAGAAATTCTTTGTAAGTGCAACCACGTGTTGCAGTTTTCCTTTTCTTAGGGAGCGGAGCTTGCCGTGGTTCATTATCATGATTAACATGATTATTGCCTCCGTTTACGCTATTACTGAAGTTATCTTCAGAAATACGTTTACTAGGAATGATTTGTTGAGGTTCGATTGGATTTTTAATAGCAGCAATGATTGCTGGAATAGCATTGGCTATCCCTTGAGCAATTATTTCTGGAATAGCATTGGCTATCCCTTGAGCAACGATATTGTCTATATCCTGCCTAGTCATAAATTGATCCCCCGGTTGTTGCTCAGATTGATTAACCTCATTAACTGGTTCATTATTAACGTTTTCCATCTAATAACTAATTTATAGATAAATAACTAGTATAAAAGAAGTAATCCAAGGTCACAATTAATTGCACATAATCACGTAAACGAATATACAACAAAATTGTAAATTTTCTAATATTTCATTTGTTTTATAGATTATATCATGCTTCTATATACAATCGTTTTATTATTTATTTTACACATATTGATTTTACTATTATTACACAACCACAGTTTCATGATTCCCTATCTTTTGTCAGGTGATATTCTAGTAACGGCGTTCCTTCTCATCGTATTTCCAGGAGATCTGTCCCAAAATCTCTTGGATCCTATTTCCAGTATTCATTAGTTCTTTACCAAAGTGGTGAAGTTCAATCATATTCTCGTTACTCATTGGTGGATTTGGTAAAGGTTCTGGATTGAACTTAGGAAAAAGTTTATAGGGATGGTTTTGTAACAGTATTTCATTATTCAACCATTCGTCTATTTGCCAGTGGATTGACGGGTTTGGAATAGCTGGTTCTAAATTCATTGGTAGTTGTGTTTCAAGAGAATGAATAAAATCATTTTTATTAATAGGCTCAATAGTATCATCGTTTGCCATTATAAAATCTAACTCTTCCTGAGATGGTAACCCCTTAATTTGCCTAGAGCTTTCCCCAATTTCCATTTTCTTAGGCTTGGGTTTCTCAAGAGGTAAAGCGTTGAATTCTATAGGTTCTTCTATGTCTGGTATATACCTATTGAAATCTCTGGAAACTTCTATTCTTACTGGATAGAGATTTAAATTCTGAAGAGCTTCCGACAGATCACTCATGCTGTTTATGCAAGATACATACAATTACTAAGTTAAAATCATAACAAAATTTTATAGAAAAACTTTTAAATATTATTTCATACTGGGTAACTATCAAAACAACTGAAAAATAAAAACACACTAAGTTTTATTTGTAAATTTATTTATTTACTTACTGAATCAGGTTTCTGGCTTATATTTAATAAGGATGCTAAAACTTGAATCAAAATATTTAAAGATTTGTATTTACTGCTATAGTGGTTAGCATATAAAGATCTGCCAATACCGTATACAGTTAACTAGATAATAAAACATATAATCAGTTAATAAAACATGTTTTCACAGAATAGCAATTAAATTTCCTAAGTATCTCTCAATTATTTTAATAGGCTAAAATCAATACTAAGCTTAAATCAGTGGCTCTGATACCACCTTTTCCTGTCACGGCCCTTGGCCCCTGTTTTACCCGGTCCAGAGCCGCGAGGCAGGAAATCCGATGGTATCTGATTAAATGACAGCGGAAGTCTTTTTAAACAGGATCGATTAATATTAAAACTGCTCGTTTATATATATATAATATAGGGATAAATCCCATAATTTACAATAAAGTGATTTTACTGGAAAATCTTTATTTCTCAAAACATGTTTCTTTATTTATTTATATTGAGCCACTTTTCTAAGCTTGTAGTGCTCCATGGCACTTTTCCTGTGCTCACAACAGATTACCTGAAACATGTTTGAAAAAGGTTTTGTCAGCAGGGAAATACTGAGTGAATCATTCTATTTTGCATAATGATGCATAGTTATTAATTACAGCATAAGAGCGATTACAATGGCTTCTATCTTATTCTTATCTGGCTCTCTGTCACAATGGTGACAAGTCACAATGGTGACGATGGTCATACCACTATTTAGATCAATGAACCTAACAGTGATTATCCTGAGTAGGTCAATGAACCTAACTGGGAGAAATTAGTAATGTGCACAATACCCCACTAACCAGTAATTCAAGATATCCACGACTTAGTCCCTGTAATTATAACCTTGAAAATAATTTGAGGTATTGTAAAACAATTGATAAAAAGAGAATGACTCACATTGTAGATTTAACGAGCAAAGTATAAGCCTACTGATTAGCCTTGATTATCCTAATTTAAATAACAATACACACACAAACAGTTTAGTAACTAATACAGCAGTTACGACAATTCACGAGATTAAACCCTCACAACAATTTACAAGTGCAATACTTAATAATTCAGCGGATTCACAACGAATGACAGAGTATAGTCCGATTTCGAACAGCACTCAAACATTCAAGTCGAAATCACGATGAATAACAAAGTATAAACTCAATTTGAGCGGCACTTAAACAATCGTTGGATAGTTATAATCGATCGGACGTTGAATCGTAATAGCGATCGAGTTATTACCCTGATTGTGGCGTTAATTTAGTGATTGTGTGTGTTAATTGTAGTAATCGGACCAAAAACTCAGAGAATATAACGAATTTTCTCGTCGAACATAAGCAGAATTTCAAGTGCCAACCTCTGCTATTTATACACGATTTTTGCCCTCCCTTACGGACCGTAACAAATAAATTGTTGCGGTGCGTAAGGCTTCTTATGGACCGTAAGATTAAATCTGTTACGGTGCGTAAGGGTTGAAAATATGTTATAGGGTAGCCACGGTTGGGACTAGCTATGCTGACTTGACATATTCTATTTTTCAAAATTTGACAACGAATTATTGTAGATAATCGCTAACTAGGGTATATCCCCCTTAAGTTTTAGGGGCCCTGATCCTGATTCTGATTATTCTGAAATTTTTAGGGTTTGCTCAGAATCACTTGGGTTTCTTAATTAGGGTTTCCTATTGGTCAAATTAATTTAATAAATATGACTTTTGATGAGAGTTGTTACACTTGACCTTTGAAGTTTTCGTTGTAGTATTTAGAAAACATTGAAGTATCTCTATCCATCAAGTCGTTCGATGGGATGCGGGGCCGTACGGGTGACAATCTGTTCGGATGGTCATCCGGTCGGACGACGACTTGGTGGTGAAAGAAGCCACTTGCAATCTGCAGAGACCTCTTCAAGAAGAAGTTCAGAGGCCTTGCACTCAGCAGTTTTCTCCTCAAGAAGACGCTCAGCCGCTTCACACTCAGAAACCTTCTGTTTCGCAAGGTTTTCCATTTTAGAAAATATGTTCAACATACTCTTTCTCTTTCTTTTCAAACACAACACGCGCCTGTTGAGCCTCCTCAGCAATCTCTGTCTTTTCACCAGACAAACGCACAATAGCGTCACGTTGAGATTTCAGCTCCGCATTAGTACGCTCACACGCAGCTTCCCAATTTTTCTGCTTATCAACATTGACTTGTTTCTCTTGGGCAAGTTTCTGTTCTGCATCAGATACCCTCCACATCAACCGTTTCTTCTCAGCGTTAAATTTTTCTCTCTCTTCCGCAAATAGCTTCTTCTCATTTTCAAACTCAAGAGTGTCCTCCCCCATCAGCTTCCACTCAAGGACAATCTCCTGAGAAGTGGACAAGAAGTTAACCCCGACACGAACATGATCATCTAACAGTTCTAACCGGCGGCGCCTCTTCTGAAATAACCTTTCAGCTGGGGGGAGAGACAAAGAGAAAAACTCATGACAATTCTCAAGATCATTCATCCGGGAGCCCTGGGTCAGACGCCAGCGAGGAGCATGCGGCAAATCATCACATGCTGGGTTATGGGTATCCCAAGACCCACCCTGAGCATACTCAAATTCAGGACTCCAAACCGCTCCAGAAGTTGCACCACCACCACCCGGTGGGCGTTTGGTATATATCGTTTGATGAGGAGCGGTTTCACTGGACTCCACTGTAATGTCAACACCCATACCTCTACCATCACCACCCCCACCATCGCCACCAGCAGCATCACCACCACCTTCATCCACATGCTCAAGGGTCACATCATCTTCCTTCCTCTTCCAAGCAACATCACGAGGAGGAGACAAGTCAATGTTCCTGGACGGCGGAGAGGTAGGAGGGGTAATCTTTGAAACATCAACCACGCATGGTGGTTTACCCGACTTGACACCTAAGACAAGATACACACAAACATCAAAAAACAAGCAAAAACCCAGATGACAAAGCCCACAAGCACAAATGCTTCACCTGTCGGGGCAGAGGCAGCATATATTTCCTCCAGCAGGTTACCACGACCACCACTAAATATACCCATGTCAATCTCAGATTCAGAAGGTGCAGGAGGGGTTTCCTTCTGGAATTTAGCCTTCTTGGATGCAAGCAACGCAACAGCTTGCTCGTCAAGTTTCCGTTTTTTATCTTCAACAGCCTTTCTCTGCATCATCTCTGTCAGGGTAGCGCGGTCGTCAGGATCAGACCCACGATGTTTCTCTCCGGTCCCTAAACCGGACAACGTATCAGAAACCACAACGTAATCTAGGACAGGAAGAGTAGAGGGTCGCTTACGAGGAGTTTCAGTGGCATGTTCCTCAGCCTTCTTCCCTTTCCCTTCTGGTTGGTCAGTTTTTGTTTTTCTCCTTGTCTCCAATTGCTCAGCAGTCTCAACCGGAATCTCTAGATCATCATCAACAGGCTCGTTCACCGGCTCATGCACAACCCCCTACGCCGGACCTGCACGCGGGGAACGAGAAGTTAGGTCTTCAAAAGATCTGCCAGACCCATCACTCGAGAGAACAATAACTTCCTCTCGAATAAAATCAAAAGCATCATCATCATCCTCACTATCTTCACCTAAGACAGTGCTGGCATAAGTGGTAAAACTCTCATTGGTCGGATGCAGGAAATGACCACGAATCTGATCCAACCAGGGTTGTTTCTCAGCCTTTTGAATCGCCTCAACCATGGCACCACCAGCTTTCGAGTCCAGAACGTTCAACAAGTTATAACCCACTGCAAAAACACGAAGATGAAGAGTAATGACGGAAACAACAAATAAAATATATATATATATATATATAACATATAAAAGAGAGACAAAAGGTTATAGAACAACACATACGTTTGCCACTATAACCATAAACTGGGACCCCCAGAGGATGCTTCGGAACCCACAGCATACTCATCCCAGCGCCCACCAACGCCATCTCCTCAAGCTGAAGAATAGGAGTGGCTTTATGAGTCAACTTTTTATACCAGGCTTGCTCATAAAAATTTGCAACCACATCAACCTTGGGGATCCCCTCACTCCCTGCCCGGTAATGCATATCTACCGGGATAACCCTCGGCGAATATAGAAAATTTTTTGTTTCCAGTCATGAAGACTCTTCAAAGGAGCAGAACAAACTGGAGCAACACCGGTCCGAGAGTTAAAAGAATAAAACCCACTTGTATACGAAACGGTATAGAAGACGTTGAACATCTCAAACGTCAGATCCAAGCGATTAGCCATACAAACAAACTCAAAATGAGTAATACGGGGAAGCCCGATAGCATTGATTTGGGAAAGATGGAGCCCGTAGTTTCTCAAGACGTCGACGGTAAACCTGGTGATTGGAAGTCGGAAGTTGCCCTCTCGAAAGAACGCAGCATACAAAATCATATATCCCGGGGGTGCATCCATAGCAGTCGAACCGGCAGTCGGGTACTGGGCCCCCCATTCAGGAAAAAAACACATCTCCCTCACAAGATTGTGAAACTCCTCTTCCTTCCAACCCTATGACCGCCTGGTCAGGACCCGGAGGAGTTTTCCCTTTATTCCTCTTCTTCTTTGACGACGGATTCGTACCAGACGTATTGTAAGAAGATGAACAATAATGTAGATGAACTCAAGAAAAGTGGAATCAAGAGAGAGGAAGAAGAGAGAAAACCGGAGTTCAAAATTTGAAAAGTGAAGAAAATGCAAGAAACCGCCATATATTTATACCCATCGCATTTAATGCGATGGGTAGTGGCCCGTTAGAGCCTGGAAAAGCAGTCAATAGGGGAGAGACACGTCAGAAGAGAGAGAAGACAACACCTCTTTTTTCGGGAGCAGGTGAACAGACGCCTGACACCCCGCCAGAAAGTAACTGACAGTGACTGAAAAGGCGCCTGTTCACCTTCGATAAGACAGGGGACACGTGACAGTCAGATCAGCCACTCCCTCCCAAGACAACAAAACTTCATCCAGAAGACAACAACAAGTGCCATTACGCCATGCGCCATGCGTCCATTTGGCTCAACTTTTACAAGTTGCCAAAACCCACGCGCCATGCGTCCATTTGGCTCAACTTTTACAAGTTGCCAAAACCCATGCGCCATGCGCCCATTTGGCTCAACTTTTACAAATGGCCAAACCCATGCGCCATGCGTCCATTTGGCTCAACTTTTACAAGTTGCCAAAACCCATGCGCCATGCGTCCATTTGGCTCAACTTTTACAAGTTGCCAAAAACCATGCGCCATGCGTCCATTTGGCTCAACTTTTACAAGTAGCCAAAACCCATGCGCCATGCGTCCATCAGGCTTAACTTTTACAAGTTGCCAAAACCCATGCGCCATGCGCCCATTTGTCTCAACTTCTCAAGTCTTCCACAAGGTACACGCCGTAGAAACCACCGCCTTCATAAGTCCAGAATCCCTCCTAGACGATCAACTCAACTAGAAGGCACACTGGACTGGGGGGGACTTGAAGAGGTATGGTCCCAATTCCCTACCCACATGGCAGGGACCACACCACTTTTACATCCTATGTGGCACTGACATCAACAATGTCATCCAGAAGCTTCTGGAAAACATCAAGGTGGCACCAAAGATGCTCCATCCGACAAAAAGGACAACACGTGTCACCAGTCATCAAGCGCCAGGTAGGCCTGCGACAAATCAAGGAGCAGTCCGACAACACCAGTACGATGTCTCCAAAATAGGCAAATGTAAGCGCGCCACGTGTACCACTACACTGACCACAGCAGAGGAGACCAAGAGGATATTCCCCTTGGTCGGACAGCTGGCGCGCAATCACAGCTGGCACAGCTGCTCCTCCCTCCTTCACCCTCCGACTATAAATAGGACCCTTCATCATCCAGGTTGAATCATCTTGCCCTCTATACTCTCACACTTAACACACACTGTTTATTCTTCCTCAGAACAGTACTTATTCTCACGCCGGAGCCTGGTTAAGAGGGAAACCCCCATATTCCCCTCTTAATGAGACTAACGGTGTTGCTGTTTTGCAGGACCCAGGTCATTGCTACGAGTAAGAAAGGAGATTGAACCCACAGAAGGAATAACCACACAGATTAACCCTGGTGTTAACCTGTGTTTCATCAGAGGGCGATGAGAATGAAATGTGAGCAGTTGGATTTGCCCCAACCTTCTCTATAAATACTATGTTTTTAACTTATAGGTTAAGTTTCTTTTGATCTTATCATACACGTACAACATACACGCATGATGAATTACATTTTAATTGTTAGTCAAGATTCCATTTCTTTCTTTTCATTTCAAATGTGAACGTAGACATCTAGTTAGTTAATAATATATATATATAGGATAAGGTTCAAACGTGAACAAATTTTCTAGCGTGAACCGTGTGAACTGATCTGAACCATTGATTTCATATCCATTTGACAAGGGTAAGATTGTAACTTCATATAAATATTGAATTTTAATTATTATCATATTAATTTCAAAAGCCTACAATATCATCAGTTACAAACTATTTCGTAATCTTCTCAACAAACTTTTTTCGTAATCTTTCAACAATGACAACTATAGAATCATAATTTTTTTATTTATTAAAGAGAATCTTAACATATTTTATATTTATCGAAAGAATATTTCATAATCTTTTAAACAAACATCCGTATCTTCATGATTTTTTATCCACAATTCACGTTGATAAATATCATCTGCAATTCACGTCGATCAATATTATCTCGCCGGACATCAACTTTTCAAAAACCTGAAAATCTCGCCGGACATTTATTTTTGCTGAGTAAGTCGTCTGTATCTTTGCCCCTAATCGCCGGACATCAACAGTCATCTTTATTGTCTTTGCCCCTAATCGCCGGACATCTTGTGTATAACTCTTAGCTCCGTAGTACACATGTGTACTGGTATGTTTTATTCAACCCATCACGATAGTACACATGTGTATAATCCACGGTATAGTAGACATGTGACCCGTAGCATTGTTGTCTTTGTTTTTTTGAATGATTTTTTTACTGTAATTGTGCAGAGTCGGTTGCTAGCAACGTTTACGAAACGAAACCGGTACTGATGGCGAAGATAACGATAGTGACATCTAGAAATTTTCTTGAATTTACAAACAATTGTAAACAATTTGGTGAACCTTTTCCTTTTATTGTTTTGTGATTTTTATTTTAGCGTTTGTTATTTGTTTGTGGGATTGTTTGATGCATAATTGCTATTAAGTTTGTTTCATGCATAATAAAACATGTTATCTTCTTCGGTGATTATTTTTCTTTTCTTTAAAGGTAAGGCTTGTATTATATTGATGAAAAAAAGTTCCACAAAGACATAAGCGACATTCCTGTTTAGTGTAGAAATATGAAAATTAAAACCGTACACTTGTGTACTTATATGCTATTATGTTTGTACACATGTGTACTTGGATGATAACATCACAAGTAAACATGTGTACATACTTTACTATGTGATAACTCTGCTCATTTTGTAGTCTGTGAAAGCGTTTAATTAAATTCAAGAAAATTACACACACATTACGTACATTTCCTTTTAAAGGGGATATGGCAATATTTGAGTAACAAAATAATAGACAATTACGGGATTTCATCTTTCATTATGGAAATAATCTTGCACTTTTCTTTAATAGAGTAATTAATCTAATTACAATTTTACCCTTTTGCTTTTAATAAAACAATAAAAAGTAACCTATTAATTACAATTATGCCACTAATTTAAATTATCAAGATCATATTAATCAACGATCCAGATATGTTCACGCAGTTCACGCAGGGTAGGTTGCTCACGCTGGAACCTCACCATATATATATAATGTAATTAATTTAGCTGCTTCACTTATTTGGCGCGTATAACTTCTAAAATATGATGTTTTATAAAACAATGAATATGTCATTAGAACGAGAATAATCTTATCTACATTCTGAACCAAGTTTCATTAAAAACGGAGTAGGTTCAAACATGATGTAGTTTTATTTTTATAATATTAAACGGTTCATGCGGTTACCAAAAATACCTTATATTTCTATCGGTCAACTTACCCATGTCCTACTTGTGTAATAACTTTATTTTAAATTTAAAATTTTTGGGAATGTTACATCCTCCCCACCTTGTTTTAAATCTCGTTCTCGAGATTTGGGCTACGATATTTTCTTGGGGTCACGTCTTTTAGTTGGTTATCAATGTGTCTGGGATAGAATCAAAAGATGAATATAATGATGTCATAGGATAATTGGAATTTAATGGTCTCAAAACTTAGTTTCAGGAATTGATGTTAACTAAATAAGATGAAATGATACCATTATCAAGGTCATTAAGTTTAACAAATCAAAAGATAGATTTGATAGGCATAGAATTCGAAATGTAATGACTTGTAGAAACAATAGGATTCAATGCCAGAAAAGAACTTGTAACACCCCGAAATTACAAATTCTTATATTACAAATATGTTGTAAATAAATAAGTGGGACAAACTAACTGGGAATGACACTAACCTAGTTAGATGATGACTTATAAGTAGTTAATGAGTTAAAACAAAATAAAAATGAAAGTTGAGGGGCCAAAAGTGTTTAATTTGAAACTAATAATGATAAAACAAAAAAATTAAAACTCAAACACACTTTTGTGTGATGAGGTCGAACCAGACAAGGGGGGGGGGTGACCAGAGCTCTCCAAAACCCTAACATCCACAAAACTCATGAATTGAAGGTCCAAATCTGATCCAAAACGAAATCCGAGCTAAGATTAGTGATCTCCATCGCAAGGGGGTCATAAGGTATGTAAAATTTGATAAGAAATCTCTACTTGAAATTCTCATGATTCTAGAGAAATTGAAATCTGATGATGCATGTTTGCTAAATGAATAGATTAAGGATGATATAGTGTCTGGGAGTAAACCCTAGACAACAACAAGTGAAATCATGTCTAATCTCTGAAAATTTCATGAACACATAGAAGGTGATTCATGGGTTTTGTGAGAAGATGACGAGCACTAGGGTTTAGAAGGCTATTCTAGTGTAATTTGATGCATAGAAACTGAATTCTGAAAAATTTGATGTGTAATTCTATATGTGATAACTCAATTAATGTCAATCGAGGCTAAGTGACAAGCCATGAACTAGAATATAAAGGATATAAAATCCCGCCCTTAAAGTGTTTGTTGAAATGCCTTAAAGAAGGTTCGAAACTGAAAATTTAAGTCAAAACGCATAATTATGATGTTTGGGCGAATTATGCGATATATGATCGAAAAGAGTTCTATCCGTGTTATGATTGAACTCTATAGGAAAAGATACCGGAACGTTGGGCGGACAAGCCGGTGGTGATTTGCGTTTGAAGGGCGTGCTCTAAAGGTATGTAACTTGACCCGTTACATTAAGTGAATTGTTATTAAATTATGTATGGTTACAATGTAAAATAGAAGTTGCATTGATTGTAGCAATCATGTTCGTTACTTAAATCCATAGGTTAATATTTGGTTAGAAGTAGTTTGGTAGTCATTATAATGGAGGATCCCACAGATGAGCTAAACGGGTCGGTTACTTGTGTAAATTGTTGTATTAGTGTTTTAGTGAGTTAACAATGGCGATAACAATCACAAGAGCATTAAGCCATGAGATTGGTAAAGAAATGTGGGTGATGATAAGCCCCGGATGTTGGGTATAAAGTGCCATAGGTTTACTAGTTAAATGGTAGCTAATTGAGTGAAGTTAGAATGGGTCGAATAATTGCATAAGTGACTTTTAGTTGTTCGGCCCGTAAGTTAACCTTTTTGGTATGATAATTGTAATAGGCTCGTTGGTAATGAATTTACAGACGTATAGGAAAAAGAATCACCTAAAACGGACGTACGAGTCAAAAGATATGCTTATTTGAAGTTGAAAATCTGAGTTTCCGGAGCTGGCAGCAAATGCAGGTAAAAAACCTGCATCTGCTGGAATATCGTTTCCCCCACGCCACGCGACAGGATCTCATGATCCTGCCGCGACACGCGACAGGAGGAGTAGAACCTGCCGCGACACGCGGCAGGGTAACTTTTGAAATTTTATTTTGTTTCTCATGTTTTGATGCTAGAACTTGTTGGTATGATTCAATTTATCGTCAAAACTAATATTTTGATTGGTTTTGACTTTAGGTGATAATGGGAATCTTACGGATGGCGGTCAAGCAAGTAGATGAAGAACCGAACACAAACTTTTGAGCTTCCGCGTTATCTTAACTTTGATAGACAATGTTTTTGGGATGTAAACATTTTGCTAAACAAATTATTAATTTTTGAATTAGTCGGTAGTTGACTAATGTTTGGTTACTTTAGAACTTTGTTTGGGAACTTATGTTTTACTTTAGACGCTTTTAGTTTAAATCGTATGAATTTTCACTAAATTCAAGTAGTAATTAAACGGGTGTTACAGAACTTACTTTAATCTTCAATTGAGGGAGATTCTGAATCAATAATCTCAATTTGAGAATGGAAATATGAAAAAGGATTTGTCAATGATCAAACCAGAAATTAGTGACGTTTATTTAAATAGCAAGGATACACCTGACAATAGAATTTAGTGCATCATTGTCTTAATACAAAATTGTATTGAAACTGTTTTAGGATAATGATAAAATCGTACCTCAGGTGTGAAAATGAAATTAGTGCAAGTTTTTAAAGAAATCGCTACCGCAAGGTGTCGTGTTTTAACAAATGACACATCGAGATTGAAGACTTTTAAACAAGTATATTTATGATTCAAACAATAAGATTACCTCAAATATGATGATCTCAATTCATTATATGGGATTTTGAAGTAAATAGATTTTGTGAACAAGTTCTAACAATTGAGCTTGGTTTGGTCATATTCCAACAATGGATATATGTACTGAAAATGATTTCAATGAAAATCTGGTAGGTATCTTTAAAAAAGAAAAAGGAGTTTTCCAAGAAATTTTTGACTTGATTATCAAAAGTCAACGTTATGTAATCATATATATTATCAGAATGAGTATAACGAAATATTTATTAAAACTTATGAATAAATGATCTTTTGAAGTGAATTCACATGCATGACAAATAATGCACGTACAACATAAGAATTTGTCAATAGATGAGACAAATGAGAGTTGACTCTATAAAAGAAAAACAAAGACCTTTTATTGATGAAGTTTTGATCGGAATCAAAAGTCAACTAATAAGTGCAGACAAAACATAAGGGTGCTCTATTTTAAAGTTGCTGTTGGCTCGGGTGTTATAATTTTTTATGCGTTCTCCTTAGCTTCATCGGGGTTTCGATTCTTGTTGTCGGGTGCCTTAGATAGTTTCGGGCAGTATGGACGAATGTGGTCTGGGTCTCCGCATTGGTAACATACATTAGTTTTCCTTCTACATACTTCCTCTGCATGTCCAGCCTTCTTGCAGAAATTACAGTGAAGTGTCTTCTTAGAATGACGTTTTCTTGCGTTCTTCTTGTTATGGCTGTTGCAGGTAGGCTGCGTGATTACTGTTTTTTCATTTCTTTATCCTTACGCGATTTGTCGGAGCGGAATTTCTTATAAGAGTAGCTATAGGTTGTGGTTTTCTTTCGTTTGGAAGATGAAGTTTTGATACGAATATCAGGACTTCCATTGATACTAGGGTTAGGTTTGAAGTGATGGGTATGCTTACAGTGTATAGTATGACCTTGGGTCATAAGCACAGAAATTTTAATAGCTTCAATGATCGAAGGTATGGCATTCGATATTCCTTGAGCTATTACATTTTCTATAGTGTTCCTATCCAAAGAGTTTTCATTACTAGCCTCAATTTCTTGATCACATGCCATTTCATTTGACATCTGTATTACAAACATGTTTAGATATAATTATCACAGAACTAGGTAATTATACAGGCACATTTTGTTTAACACAATTATAGTCATAATTTATTAGTATTATGTGTTGATAATTATATGTATTAAGGTATATATATACATGTCATATCTTGACATTTTCTCTTACTATATATTTTATCAGAATATAAGAAAAATGTATATTTTGTATGTGTTGTTTTTCCCTTTGGTGTAATAGCTTCTCCCTATATTGTCTTAATTTAATTATATTTCCAGAACATATGGCTGGATAGGTATTCAAAATAAAGGTAAAGGCTTTATATGAAATTCTGAGATTTTCCGTCATTGACTCATTTATTTGTTTTTCAAGAGGTGGTGCTAATACATATATCCTTAAGGTATCTTTTGAATTAAAGTTGGGTATCAAAATAGATCTTGAGTAAACACGTAGATTTATTTCTTTTGTTATATAAAAATTTATCCTTCTACCGAAAACATTTGATCATTATATTATGTATATTATCAAGAAAATTGCGTCTTGTATATACATACGTATAGATATAAGGTTTTAAAATTTTCTATAATATATACACATAATACCAAATTATAAGAATTCAATTACATAACTAATTATACTTAATTATTCTGTTTATTCCCATAATTTTGTTTATTTCTTTATATTAACGAAATAAATTTCTATCAGATTTATTGAACATAATGTTTTAGAATAAAAAGGAAATTCATCAAAAGTAATAAATTTAATAAAGATAATTCTTCTGAATTCTTTTAGAATAATTCAATCTTGACAGGTTGACTTAATTTTGGTTGTAACATTTTTAGAACTTGATTTATATTCTTAATTTATTATATCTATTTATTAAAGAATTATAATAGGTAATACAAAGTCTAGCATTTTTAAATTTGATTCTTAAGTAATGAAATATCATTCTCATATCAAAATATACATACACCTGACTTACATATAATTTAAGAAATAAGTTTAAGCTATTTCCTGTTGATATATAGGTATTATCTATTAAAATCATTTAATTATACAGTACCAAGTTGTTATACATATTCTTATTTCATAGATACAGTTTTACAAAATATTTTATATCTTCCATTGTATATGTATATGTGTTTAAATTTTAGAATCGTCAAACTATGAATTATGAACTGTAAGAATTCTTATTCATAATTTGTACAAATTAAATTAAGAATTATGTTTTATAAAATTCTTTTAACATAACTTTATTCAAGAACCAAATATTTAATTTTTTCCAAAAATATTTTTATTTAGTTTTAATTTAAAACAATATTTAATTTCGTGTATTATATTAATAATAATGATGATAAATAATATATATTAAAGACTTTTCTTAGAGAGTGCTTGTGTATTAAGAATTTTCTCTAGCATGTTAATTATCATCAATATTGACTATACACGTAATTTCTGAATATTACGTAATTTATCAAATTTTTGATGAATAATCTACATATTGAATATTTAATAATACGATAAAGAATTATAAAGTGATTTACAAAGTATTTTAATTATTGTATCTAAATAATGCTGAAACGTTATATTATAATTATACGTTTTATCAAAAGTTTGACAAATACATATCTTTAAATCGAGTAAAACCTTTGGATTATATCATAAAATATCTTGCTTTCATTGAATAATATTTTATATTATGATATTTCAGTGACACCGTACCTAAAGGCGTTATTTTACATCTTTGGTTAAGATATTAATATCAATATCATAATATTATAATAATTTATTTTAAATTGTATTTACATAATTATGAGGATACAGATTTGAGTATTATATTTATGAATATATCCCCTCTCTTATAACCTAACATAATTACATATCCTGAGAATCTAAATGATATGAAATCATTTAGGTATAACACATATTATTTAAATACTTATATCATGATGTTTACAAAGTATCATATCTTAATTGCATTTATTTTATATTAATATTAACATTCTATTATTACTATAAAATTCATATTGCGTTATGTTCCCACATATACACATGGATATATAAGATATCACGAAATTTACTAAGACATGATATTATTAATACATATATCATTTATATATATATATATATATATATATATTATAGCATAAGTGTAAGATACAGATATGAGTAACACATATTGGGAATTTAAGATTCGTGAAATAACATAAAAATCATAATAAACATATTAAGATTTTATGTTTACATGATAACACATAAGATATTAATTTCCTAGCACAAATGGTTAAGGGTTTAGGTATTGGAAGAACACCTAAAGGGCTTAAACCAGTGGCATAGCTCTGATACCACCTTCTGTCACAACCCTCGACCCCTATCCCGGGAGCGGGAGGCCGCGTCCAGTTTCAGTGGTATCGGTGTGTATCAGTTTGGCAGCGGAAATTTCATCAGGACCGTAGTTAGAAAATATTTTATCAGAGTTAAACACAAAAAATGTTTAAAATAAAGAAATGGGATAAAACCTCAATTTCTCTAATAACACATTTATAAGGGAGACAAAACTCGATTTTCATTTTGATATATTTATAGGGAATAACCCTAATTATTGAAAACAAATTTTCCTTTTTAATTAGGTAACTTTTATGGCCACTTTTCTAAGCCTTCAGTGCTCTCCAGCTGGCTTTTATTGGCTTCACACTAAGTTACCTGAAACAAGTGTTTAAAACATTTTATCAGCAAGAAATACTGGTGAGTGAATCCCAATTTAATCAAAACAGGTTTTATCAATTCACATGTAAGACCCTTAAAGTTATTTGATATATATATTGCTTTCAAAATGTCATTTTAACTAAAACATTAACCACAACAACATTTACATAAACTTGAAAACATTCAAACATCACTAGTACCATTATTACACATAAGTTTGGTAGCAAAAGAAACTATTTTATTAGCGGAAACTTTTATAGGTTGTGTGTTCGGTCCTTGTACTAGCTTGATCCACATCCGCCGCCTTCCATGAGTTACCTAGTCACAAAATACTCCATTTTATTAGTTATGAATGCTAAAAAGTTGTTTATATAAATTCATATGAACAAAACAACAATCAACAACAATTTTTCCAACTTATATAGCTGTCGCGTGCCGTGACAGCATCCACAATCTCCGTCGCGTGTCGCGACCACATATGTTTGTTCTCGTGGCGTGACGCGAGGGCTATATTTTGACAGCAGGTTTCGTTTTCAGACCTGCATATTCCCAGCTCCAGACCATTTTACTAAAACGGACATAACTTGTCCGTTATTGATCTGAATTAGGTCCTGTTTCTTCCTACGTGACCAAAATTCGATATTCTATAACATAGAATCAAAATCCTACATTCACCTGAACGAATTTCTTTCATTTAAGCCTTCGGGTTATGAACATTTTTATAATTATTCGACCCATTTGCATTAATGATGCATAATATATACTCACAAGCTCAAAACTTCTGTAGAAACTATATTCCAACATATTCCCTGTTACGACTCATTCTACTAAAGCTCAAGTGTCGGTAACAAGTACATATGTCTTAATTATTTAGTTTAATTTGTTGGCGATATTTATTACTTTAGTTTATCCAAGTTTCAACACTTTGGGGATTTTGACCCGTTTGATTTCATTGGTGAAACCCATTGCCATTATTGAATCAAACATGTAGTATTCGAGTCCATTCGACCCGTTTAAACTTTCAAGTGGAATCCACCACTTTCATTATTTCTATATTGTTGAATTCTCTACTTATTTGCGTTGAATACTACGAACAAAGTCCTTCGTTTTAGTATTATCCAACATTATAACAAATTGATCATTATTCAAGTACTCAACATAAAATGCTAAACAAGATATTACGAAACGAATAGCAACGTACCTTTCAAAGCTTTCCTTTTAAGCGGTTATTCGATCCGCCTTGCCCACTCGATGATCCACCCAAATCACCTATATAATTCAATCCGAATATATTGTTTAGAACTCACGGTTTGATGTTCAACCTTTCATACTTTTAATTACGCGATTGAGCGGTTACTTCTTAATTTCCAAGTAATTCAATTCACTTAGACATTTTATCGAACATCTTAAAGGCATAATCATTTTAATACCATTTACATGTTCATGATTAACTAGCAACTCATATCAAAACATCATTCATATGCTAATATGATTAAAACACCAAAATTAACACTTGAACTTGCATCATAACTATCGTTTAACTTTAATATCACAAGAATTCAAGTAATCATCACAAAACCCATATCATACCTATATGAAAATTATTGAAGCAAATAGGGTATGACATGAATTGATCAAAGTGTTGTCTAAGACTTATTCCTAGACTTGTATTTATCATAATTTAACCATACATCCATGAATTCACTACTAATTTCTATTAGAGGAATTCATGAATCCTTAGAACATCTTCACTTCTCAAAATTAAGCATACATTTGGATATACTAGGGATGAAGATCACTTATTTAGCCTTGAATCACCTTCAATTTGGTTTCGATTCCTTGATTTTAAGTGAAATTGTAGAAACTAGGGTTTTGGAAAGGATGGAGCTCGCTCATGGGGGTCCTGGTTCGATCAGGACACACATAAAGTGTGTGTCTTTGATGTTTATCCAGATTTTAAACAATTAAATTTCAACATTTGCACTTTTGGTCCCTCAATTTCCAAGTTTTATAAAAGGGTTAAATTACTTTGATTTCCCCGTCCTTTTTATTAATATTTTAACTAGGTTAAATTTTTCCTAGTTTCAATTCACATTGTTATATTATAAATTTTTACTATCCCTTATTCATATTTGCTAACATATATAATTTAGGGAATTTAGTGGTGTTACAAGTCTACCCCCTTTAAAGAGGATTTCGTCCTCGAAATCATAATACGTACCGAATAAGGAAGGATATAAGTGTCTCATCTCCTATTCGGATTCCCAAGTGGTGTCCGATCCTTTCCGATGTTCCCACTTGACTTTAACTTGGTTGATTTCTTTGTTTCTTAAGTTTTTGACCTTTCGATCAAGAATTTCAATAGGCTTTACGACATAATTCAGTTTATCATCAACTTCAATGTCCTCATAGCTTATATAAGCCGTTTCATCAGCTAAGCACTTTCGTAGGTAAGAAACATGAAAAGTGCTATGTATATTACGCAACTCTTCTGGCAATTCAACTCGGTAAGCTACCTTACCCACACGCTCTAAGATTTTGAATGGCCCAATAAATCTAGGACTCAGTTTTCCCCGTTTTCGAAATCGAATAACCCCTTTCCACGGAGATACTTTAAGCATAACCATATCGCCAACTTGGAACTCGATTGGTCTTCGTCTATTATCCGCGTAGGACTTTTGCCGATCTTGAGCAGCTTTTAAATGAGCCTGAATCACTTCAATCTTTTCATTAGTGATATTGACTATATCTTTGTGAGCTAATTCTCGTGGACCCACTTCTCCCCAGCACACCGGGGTTCGACACTTTCGGCCATAAAGCATTTCATACGGGGCCATTCCAATACTGGAATGGTAGCTGTTATTATATGAAAATTCTGCTAGTGGTAGATAGATATCCCAGCTACCGCCAAAATTGATAATACATGCTCGTAACATATACTCGAGTGTTTGAATAGTTCTTTCACTCTGCCCATCAGTTTTCGGATGATATGCGGTACTAATAAATAACTTAGTACCCATCTCTTCTTGAAAATTGCGCCAGAAGATTGAAGTAAAGCGTGTATCTCTATCTGATATGATAGACACCGGTACTCCGTGGCGAGAGATAATTTTGTTCGTATATACTTCCGACATCTTCTCGGAAGTGTATGTTTCCCGAATTGGAATAAAATGAGCACTCTTGGTCAATCTATCAACTACTACCCATATAGCATCAAATCCACGTGATGTTCTTGGTAGCTTAGTTAACAAATCCATCATAATGTGCTCCCATTTCCACACCGGAATATCTAACGGCTGTAGTTTACCGTAAGACTTCTGGTGTTCTGCTTTTACTTGTAAACAAGTTAAGCATCTTTACACATACTTCGTGATGTCTCGTTTCATTCTAGGCCACCAATAATTTTGTTTCAAGTTTTGTACATCTTGGTAGCTCCTGGGTGAATAGAATAGCGGGACTTATGGGCTTCGTAAAAAAGAAGAGTTATAACATTGTAAGTGTTTGGAATCCAAATTCGATCAAAACGGGGTTTCAATCCATTATTATTATTATCCTGCAAGTCCTTGAGCTGACCCACTATTCTTTCCTTTTTCACATTTTTATCTTTTACAGCTTCAGTTTGCGCATCCTTGATTCGTTCAAGTAGCCCTGAGGTCACTATTAACTGCATCGACTGCACCCGAATAGGTGAATATTCTTCTTTCCTACTCAGTGCATCTATTACTATGTTGGCTTTTCCGGGATGATAATGAATTTCACAGTCATAATCCTTCACCATCTCTAACCAACGTCGTTGTCTCATATTTAACTCCTTTTGATCAAAGAAGTACTTGAGACTTTTATGGTCAGTGAAAATAGTGCATTTCACACCATATAAATAATGCCTCCAAATTTTTAAGGCAAAGACTACCGCCGCCAATTCCAGATCATGTGTTGGATATTTCTTTTCATGAATCTTTAATTGTCTTGAAGCATACGCGATCACCTTTTCTCGCGGCATAAGTACACATCCGAGACCTAGCTGGGATGCGTCTGAATAAATAACCATATCTTCAGTTCCATTTGGTAACGTTAGCACAGGGGCACTGGTCAATTTTTCTTTAAGAATACGGAAGGAATCTTCTTGTGCACTATCCCATACAAATTTCTCATCTTTACGGGTCAACTTAGTTAATGGAGTTGCAATTTTGGAGAAATCTTGTATAAATCTCCGATAATAACCCGCAAGACCTAGAAAACTCCTAATCTCTGATGGATTCTTTGGAGGTTTCCATTTAGACACAACTTCTATTTTGGACGGATCTACCGATACTCTAGCGACACTAATAACATGTCCTAGAAACTGTACCTCACGTAGCCAAAAGGTACATTTTGAAAACTTTGCATAAAGTCTCTCACGCCTAAGCGTTTCAAGTACTTTACGCAATTGACATTCATGATCCGCTTCGCTTCTTGAATATACAAGAATGTCGTCTATGAAAACAATCACCGACTTATCCAACATTGGCTTACAAACGCGGTTCATAAGATCCATGAAAGCCGCAGGTGCATTAGTTAATCCGAAAGACATTACTAAAAACTCGTAATGTCCGTAACGCGTTCGGAATGCTGTTTTCGATATATCTTCTTCTTTTACTTTCAACTGATGATAACCCGACCATAAGTCAATCTTCGAAAACCAACTCGCGCCTTGTAGCTGATCGAACAAATCGTTGATCCTAGGAAGCGGGTATCGATTCTTTACCGTGAGTTTATTTAACTCCCGGTAATCAATGCACATTCTCATACTTTCGTCTTTCTTCTTTACAAATAATACAGGCGTTCCTCATGGAGAAACGCTTGGTCAAATAAATCCTTTGTCTAAAAGATCTTGTAATTGCGACAGCAGTTCTTGTAGTTCCGACGGCGCTAATCGATAAGGAGCCTTAGCTACCGGTTTCGCGCCCGGGACTAATTCAATGCCGAACTCCACCTCACGTTCAGGTGGTATCCCCGGTAGATCTTCCGGAAAAACATCTTCGAATTCCCGTACCACTGGTACGTCTTTGATTTCTGGGGCCTCTTTAGTTGAATCATGTATGTAAGCTATATATGCCTTACATCCCTATCTAACCAGCTTACAGACTTTAATGAAAGAACTGATTATGGGGCTGCAACTTTTCTCCCCATAAATAGTAACATGTTTTCCGCTTGGAGACATTAGTTGTGTCTCCTTATGGTTACATATTACTTTTGCATGATATCGAGCTAGCCAATCCATCCCGATTACTACTTGAAATTCTCCCATTGACATGGGAATTAAGTCAACAAAATACTCTTCATCGTCAATGCTCAGTTTACAGTTCCAGCACATATCACAAACAATAAAACTTTTATTATCACCTATTTCTACTTCTAGTGGTATCGGTAATTTTGTTAACGTGAATGTAGGGTGTTGAATAAATCGATGTGATATAAAAGATCTATTTGCACCCGTATCAAATAAAATTCATGCTGGAATTGAATTTACAAGAAATATACCTGAAACAACATCAGGTTCAGTTTTTGCTTCAGCAGCTGTCATGTGGAAAGATCCAGCCTTTGCTTTCTGAGCATCAGGCTTTACATCAGTGGCGTCTTTAGTTCCAACTAACTCCTGGCACTCAGACTTTTTGTGTCCCGGTTTGTAACATTTATAGCATACCGATATCTTTCCTGGGCAATTTGCAACCACATGTCCCACTTTGCCACAAGTAGGACATGGTTTGTTTTTAAAATAGCATTCACCCTTATGATTCTTTCCACATATTTTGCATTAAGGTGTTCCCCCTTTTTCAACGCCTTTCTTATGAGCTTCATTCAACTTTTGTTTCTTTGCGGGGAGTGGATTTTTCTCAAATGCTCTCCTCTCACCCCTATCAATCTGCTTTTTCAACTCAATCTCTCTTTCACGTGCGGCATTCACTATTTCAGTAAGATGCACATATTTTGAAGGAGTCATGAACTCCCTATACTCCGCACTCAACATGTTGTAGTAATAATAGATTTTCCGTTCTTCATTCTGAACCAGCTCATCACAAAACCTTTGCTTATCTAAAAAGATTTCTTAATCTTCTCTATCGACTCACCGCTATGTCTTAGCTGAATAAACTCTTCTTTAATCCTATTGATTACAGCTTTTGGGCTATGGTGTCTAAGGAACGGAGTTTTGAATTCTTCCCACGTCATAGTTCTCGTGGCCTCAATTCCATGTTCCTTCTTCAGATTATCCCACCAATCCTTAGCTTGGCCTCTCAACTGACCGGTTCCGTATGCCACAAAATTAGTCTCATCACAATGGGTTATCTCGAATACCCTTTCGATGTCGCTAATCCATCGTTGCCAAACGATCGGATCAACTTCACCATGATAGAACGGGGGTTTGCATGCCATAAATTTATTATATGGACACACTTTCGATTTACCCGCATCTTTCTTTTCGTTCATCTTATCGTATATTACCGCTAAAAGCGTAGTTTGTAGTCTATCGATGAACTGTGGTAGACTAGCTTCCAAAGCTTTTCCGACTTCCTCGGAAATAGTAGCTTCCATCTCTTCAGTTACCCGAGATGTTGATTCCTTACCGGTTTCACCAGCCATTTCTTTAGCTGAAATATTCGCAATAGTTAATCAATAACTATTTGATTTAGTTCCACCTTGCTACATGGAAATTTATATTACACATACTTAATCACAAGTAATGTGTATTTCTTTTTAGGTTCGGTCAAGTACATATCTTGCCTTGCCTTTCTTACTTAGTGTATGTCCCAGGTTCGAGTATAATAGTACACTCCTCCCATACACTTTTGTATACCTTACATCATCCAAATCTATACATTTGAACTCATTTATAAGTAACTCTTATCGGATGTCTTGATCAAGCTTTGAACCAAACACACTTTGTCTTAACCAGTCTCTGATTGCCAACTTGTAAGACCCTTAAAGTTATTTGATATATATATTGCTTTCAAAATGTCGTTTTTACTAAAACATTAACCACAACAACATTTACATAAACTTTAAAACATTCAAACATCAGTAGTACCATTATTACACATAAGTTTCGTAGCAAAAGAAACTATTTTATTAGCGGAAACTTTTATAGGTTGTGTGTTCGGTCCTTGTACTAGCTTGATCCACATCCGCCGCCTTCCATGAGTTACCTAGTCACAAAATACTCCATTTTATTAGTTATGAATGCTAAAAAGTTGTTTATATAAATTCATATGAACAAAACAACAATCAACAACAATTTTTCCAACTTATATAGCTGTCGCGTGCCGCGATAGCATCCACAATCTCCGTCGTGTGTCGCGACAATCGTCGCTTGCCGCGACCACATATGTTTGTTCTCATGGCGTGACGCGAGGGCTATATTTTTATAGTAGGTTTCGTTTTCAGACCTGCATATTCCCAACTCCACACCATTTTACTAAAACGGACATAACTTGTCCGTTATTGATCCAAATTAGGTCCCGTTTCTTCCTACGTGACCAAAATTCGATATTCTATAACATAGAATCAAAATCCTACATTCACCTGAACGAACTTCTTTCATTTAAGCCTTCGGATTATGAACATTTTTATAATTATTCGACCCGTTTGCACTAATGATGCATAACATATACTCACAAGTTCAAAACTTCTGTAGAAACTATATTCCAACATATTCCCTGTTATGACTCATTCTACTAAAGCTCAAGTGTCGGTAACAAGTACATATGTCTTAATTATTTAGTTTAATTTATTGGCGATATTTATTACTTTAATTTATCCAAGTTTCAACACTTTGGGGATTTTGACCCGTTTGATTTCATTGGCGAAACGCATTGCCATTATTGAATCAAACATGTAGTATTCGAGTTCATTCGACCCGTTTAAACTTTCAAGTGGAATCCACCACTTTCATTATTTCTATATTGTTGAATTCTCTACTTATTCGCGTTGAATACTACGAACGAAGTCCTTCGTTTTAGTATTATCCAACATTATAACGAATTGAGCATAATTCAAGTACTCAACATAAAATACTAAACAAGATATTACGAAGCGAATAGCCACGTACCTTTCAAAGCTTTCCTTTTAAGCGGTTATCCGATCCACCTTGCCCACTAGATGAACCACCCAAATCACCTATATAATTCAATCCGAATATATTGTTTAGAACTCACGGTTCGATGTTCAACCTTTCATACTTTTAATTACGCGATTGAGCGATTACTTCTTAATTTCCAAGTAATTCAATTCACTTAGACATTTTATCGAACATCTTAAAGGCATAATCATTTTAATACCATTTTCATGTTCATGATTAACTAGCAACTCATATCAAAACATCATTCATATGCTAATATGATTAAAACACCAAAATTAACACTTGAAGTTGCATCATAATTATCTTTTAACTTTAATATCACAAGAATTCAAGTAATCATCACAAAACGCGTATCATACCTATATGAAAATTATTGAAACAAATAGGGTATGACATGAATTGATCAAAGTGTTGTCTAAGACTTATTCCTAGACTTGTATTTATCATAATTTAACCATACATCCATGAATTCACTACTAATTTCTATTAGAGGAATTCATGAATCCTTAGAACATCTTCACTTCACAAAATTAAGCATACCTTTGGATATACTAGGGATGAAGATCACTTATTTAGCCTTGAATCACCTTCAATTTGGTTTCGATTCCTTGATCTTAAGTGAAATTGTAGAAACTAGGGTTTTGGAAAGGATGGAGCTCGCTCCTGGGGGTTCTGGTTCGATCAGGACACACACAAAGTGTGTGTCTTTGATGTTTATCCAGATTTTAAACAATTAAATTTCAACATTTGCACTTTTGGTCCCTCAATTTCCAAGTTTTATAAAAAGGGTTAAAATACTTTGATTTCCCCATCCTTTTTATTAATATTTTAACTAGGTTAAATTTTTCCTAGTTTCAATTCGCATTGTTATATTATAAATTTTTACTATCCCTTATTCATATTTGCTAACGTATATAATTTAGGGAATTTAGGGGTGTTACATCACAGTATTGAGAGCGATTACAATGTTTACATCTACACAATTACTCATTCAGTACTGTCAATCCTGACTGGTGGGTCATATTACACATTGGCTAACTCTTTGTCCAATGGTAACGTGTTCCACATTTTGTATATAAAACCCCAACCTACCGGCAGTAATTGAAGAATTACAAAGACTTAATCACTGCTAATCACATTGTAAAATATTTGAAGTTTTGTAAAAACAGTTTACAAAAAGGAGATTACTCACATTGCTAATTTAGGTATTTCCTTGTGACTTCCTGGTTATAATATATTAATTAAACAATGCACACGTGTTAGTATAATAACCCAATTTAACATTAGTTATACCCTCCCCGAGACAGAACTCCAACGACTACGTCGGACAGAACCTCGACAGCCGTTACGGAAATCCTAATCAATCGGGCAGCGTATCTAATACGTAACCGAGGGTTATGATACTTACAACGGGGCAGAACTTCGTTAATTAGGGGGTTATAATGCCCGGGTGTAGCGCCTACTATAGAGAAATTGAGAGAGAAAGTCGAGATTTGAACTAATTGAAAATGAATGCTCTGTTTGGCACTTTGTCGCGCCCCGCGGCAGACGGGGAAGGAGTTTACGCGCCCGTGAGGGCCCCTAAGGCGGCAACCGATGTGCTGAGTCCTCGGGTCATTCGACGCGTGTTATGCCATGTGGCGGTTCCAGGCTGTGCCCTGATCTTGAGCTGTTGCAGCCCGCGGCAAAATTGGAAGAGGGCTACGCGGCTCGCGAGCGGCTTGCATTTTTGTTTTTATTTTATTTTTACAAAAATAAGGGTATTCCGGACCGATTTTTCGTATACGGGGTGTATTTTAGGACGTATAGGGATATTATAAATATTTTAGGAGTGTCGGAAATATTTTAGGAGTGTTGTTATATTTGGGTATAACTCCTAAACTATTTAATAAAATATATAATGCACTCACATTAAGTATAGTAACCCAATTCAACTTTATCCCTACGTCACGAGACAGAACCCCAACGAACATAGCCAGGCAGAGCCTTGACATGCGTTACGGGGCTCCAGATCAATCGGACAGGGTATCAGTGATCAGGGGTTAGAACACTTAAAACGGGGCAGGGCTTTTGTTACACCCCAACCTATGGCGGAAACATCAGGGCATGGCACTGAGCGAAACATATTGTCCAGAAGTTTCTATAACAACTATGATTACCAATTTTTTAAAGCATCACGTCTCATACCATGACATAAAAAGTAACTTAATTATTACAGGCAAATTCAAGACAAATTGTTCTATTTCGACAACTCAGAATTCAAATACAGACAGTTTGTTTATTTGTTTCTAGACCTTTCCTAGCCTCGATTTCACAGCAAGCCAAGCATTTAAACATCTTAAGCACCTGCCACATACGTTAAAGTAAAAGTCAATACACATAGTGTAAAGGTGAGCATACAAGTTTAATAGATATAATAGAGTTCGAACTCGTTTACGCATAACCAGCACGTACACAGTGTTAAATGAAGCACGTAGGTTATCGACAAGATCCTATCAATACCAATGACCGCGGGTTGACTGCGCAAGGCAACTCGTAATACACACTCACCACTGTGAGCCATGTAATTATGTGTCCTTAACAACCCCTGAGTGAACAGGTGTTGAGTCCAAACTAATAGTACTATCGTTGCTAAAGCAGGTAGACATCAATCCATGTGTAAACATAACAAACAAGCGTTCATTGAGTCACGTATAACATGCAGTAGCGGTTAGCGTTAAAGTATTGCATAGTGTGTTCGATTGTGATTTAGAATAAGTAACGTATGTAACACCTAAAAGTGCGTAAAGCAAAAAGGGTTCGAGTATACTCACAGCGATGATGGATTGAAGGGAGCGCTAGAGCGAGTTTAGCCTGATAGAACGATAACACAACGATAAGCGGCGCGTAAAACAATACAAGTGTACCAAGGATTGGATGGCAATCCGATCGGATGGCCAGTCGATCGGGTGGAAATCCGTTCGGATGGTCATCCGATCGGATGGCCATTCGATTGGATTGTCACCTCGTTTGGCTGAGGATGTGTTTGTGTATGATGGTTTGCCTTATGAAGTTTTCATTGTAGCATTTTAAAAACAGAGAAGTATCTCTACCTTTTAGGTTGGTCGATCGAACGGTCGTTCGATCGGGCAACAATCCGATTGGCGAGACTTCTCAGTGTGAGAACAAGTTCACAGCAGGACGGCCACTCGATCGGATGGCTATCCGGTCGGGCGGCAATCCGTACGTACTGAACATATTGAAAATTGTTTAAGTATCCAAGTCCCATACGTCACACGATCGGACGGCCACCCGATCGGATGGGAATCCGATCGGGTGGTAATCCGTTTCAACGTTCAGTTCCTTGAATAGTTTGAAAATAGCTTAAGTGTGGGACCAAGGTGCAAGCCGATTGGGTGGCTGTCCGGTCGAGTGGCAATCCGATCGGACGGCAATCCGATTGGACAGCAATCTGTCCCAGTTGACCTGATCGTCTTCATACTTGGTTGTTTTGATAGTTTGTAGTTTTTCTCGAGATTGTACAATAACGTCTCAAAAAACGGAAACCTCGTCAAGACTTAGTGACCCGATCGGATAGGAACCACCCTAGCCCGACCAGTTAACTGTTCGAGACAGTGTTTCATGTTTAACCCGAAATTAGTAATCTCATGGATAGAATTCAGATCTGGAACTAACACACCACTAAGAATGACTAGGAGGTCAGAGCAAGGTCCGAATCTATCGGTTTTGAGTGCATTGAGTGTAAAAGAGTTAAAAGAAAGTTAGAAAACCATCTTTCAGTCTTTTTCACCATGGATATGTTTAGATCTATGAAAGATCTTTCTTTATTCATGTGGAAATCGTTCAGATCTAAGTTGTTCATGGTGGATTGAAGCCAAAACATGACGTTCATAAGAACCTCATGATGACATCATCCTAGAACACCCTGAATCTAGTGATTTCATGGTTAAAAGTTAAGATTCAAAAGATAGAAAGGTGTAGGAGTGCGTGTAGATCAAGAAAGTACAAGATTTAGGTCGAAAACTTACAAGAATCGGAAGAAATCGAGAGAAATGAAGGCTGGAGCGAGCTGGTCGAGTGAGAGCTGTCAACATCAAGTGATGTGACATATGAGGGTATTTATAGGGTTTTCATAAAAGGAAAGTTGGGAAGTGGATGGTCGATCGGGTGGCAACTCGATCGGTTGGCCACTCGGTTGGAGTGTCTGGCGCGACGGGTTTTTTGCTGTTTCGTTTCGAGTGTAGAGCTTTGCGATGCGATTCGAGAGAGCGATGCGATAGATTTACCCATTAAATTACTTTTAATCCCAACTACTATATCTAACATACAATCACTGTCATTCACTTGCGTTTAGCGTTTTTCGATTCGATTGTGATGTGATAGAATTGCGATTGCGATTAACACCTCAACATAAACATAACATGCACAAGTAACACTTAAATAGCACACACACGTAAAACAATAACCAAAACACATAATTCGAATTGCAAATGCGATAGCGATAAGCGATAAGTCGATTAAACATGCGATTAATAGCGATTAAACCTCGATTATTAAAAAGTACTCCACATAATACAACTAACACGATAACATAAATAGACTATCTATGAGTCAAAGAAGTCAAAACAGGAATTGAGCAAGGAGTGATAGATCGCAATTAGCAATCTTGTATTCCTTTGACTTCAATCTTGACTTTGACTTTCGAAACACGGGGTGTTACAGCCTCCCCTTCTTAAGGGAATTTCGTCCCGAAATTAGGCTGAAGCCGTAACAAACAACTGCGGGTACTTCGCCTTCATGTCGATTTCGAGTTCCCAAGTGAACTCTGCGCCTCGTTTGCCTTCGCAGCGAACTTCCACAATGGGAATGCGCAAGCGTCGGAGCTGCTTGGTTTGGCGGTCCATGATTTCGACAGGCTTTTCCACGAAGTGTAGTGTTTCGTTTACTTGAAGAACCTCGAGGGGTACATGTAAATCATCATCATCCAGGCACTTTCTGAGGTTCGAAACATGGAAAGTCGGGTGAACGTTGTTAAGTTTCTCCGGTAGTTCGAGTCTGTAAGCCACTTTTCTGATCCTTTCCTGAATCTTAAAGGGTCCAACATATCGAGACGCAAGTTTTCCTCTCTTGCCGAATCTGACCACACCCTTCCCTGGTGATACCTTTAGGAGTACATGGTCGCCAACGTCAAATTCGAGGGGCTTGCGTCGTCTATCGGCATAACTTTTCTGACGGCTCCGAGCTTTCAGTAGATTGTCTCGAATTTGGAGGATTTTGTCAGCTGTTTCTTGCAGTAGCTCAGGACCGGTTAATTGCGAGTGCCCGATCTCGTGCCATACAATAGGCGATCGACATCTTCTTCCATACAAGGCCTCGAAGGGTGCCATTTGAATGCCGGAATGATAACTGTTATTGTACAAGAATTCGACCAAAGGTAAGTACGCGTCCCAATTACCACCTAAATCTATGACACACGAACGGAGCATGTCTTCAAGGGTACGAATTGTTCTTTCAGCCTGACCGTCGGTTTGAGGGTGGAAAGAGGTACTTAGATTTAGCATAGTGCCGAGGGCAGCTTGAAATGTTTCCCAACAACGCGAGGTAAACCGAACATCGCGGTCAGAAATGATGTCGTGAGGCGTCCCATGTCGAAAAATGATATCTTTGGTGTAGATTCGGGCTAATTTTTCTACCTTGTAGTCTTCTCGTATTGGCAGAAAGTGAGCTGATTTGGTCAAACGGTCAACGATGACTCAGATGCTGTCGTGACCTGATGGCGTACGCGGAAGCTTTGTTACGAAGTCCATAGCAATACTCTCCCACTTCCACACAGGGATCTCGGGTTGAACGAGTAAGCCAGAGGGTCTTTGATGCTCAGCCTTGACCTTTGAGCAGGTTAGGTATTTCGAAACATAAAGGGCGATATCCCTCTTCATGCCCGGCCACCAGTACTTGTAGCACAAGTCCTGGTACATCTTGTCGGCACCAGGATGAATAGAATATCGGGATTTGTGGGCTTCGAACATTAAGATCTGTCGTAAATTGGTCCGTTTAGGGATCCAAATTCGGTCCAGATAATGGAATATCCCATTTGACTTGTTCACTAGCTGGGCTCCATCGTTGAGAATCCTTTCCTTCTTCAAAGTGCGCTCGGTAAAACAGGCATGTTGAGCTTCGCGGATAAGAGTTTTGAGATCATATTGGGCTTGGATATTACAGGGCGCTGAGCAAATAACTCCGTCTACTGAGAGCATCAGCAACGACATTTGCTTTGCCAGGATGATAACGAATCTCACAGTCATAATTGTTGAGAAGTTCTACCCACCGGCGTTGACGCATATTTAGTTCTTTCTGATCAAAGATGTGTTGTAGGCTCCTATGATTGGTGAAGATCGTGCATTTGTGTAACACCTCGGCCGGAGGCGGAAAAGCCAAAGGTGTCACGAAACTTGATAGAATGCATTTGAGCACATGGAGATTATATTAAGTTGAAATATAATTTAAGTTCAATTCAATAGATTGCATTCACATCTGAGAATATAAGAGTACATAAACAAATACATCATAAATTGTTTCACAAATGATAAGTTCGGATTTTATCTAAGGCAAAAGTCTTGATCAATCCTATGTAAATAATCTTGCAAATCATGTCATCAAACATTGTCACCTGAAACATATGTTAGGGAAAATATTTGGGTCAACAAACGGTTGAGTGAATTCATAGGTTTTGTTAGGCAAAAATAATAATGTAATATGAAAATGAGTTAACACTGTGGCATGCGATATGTTTTAAGCAAAAGAGTAATACAAGTAGTCATTTGGTGGTACATTCAAACCTTTGTGACTCGTCCATCGTTCAACTCGTTCTTGCATTAACAAACCTCCAAAGGGTAAGTTAACAATCATCAGATTCAGTCGTTACCCACCTAACCCACACATAACCATGGGTCCGGTCTGATAACGGGATTTGTCGGATCCTATGGTACCATAACCTAATACTGGTCGGCTTGATCAATGCTAATGAATGTCATTCGTTATGTAACTACCACCAACAAGTTCGTTCACATTATCAAAATCGTTATTAGTTTTGTATAAACCATCGCAATCGTTTTGAAACCATCGTTAAAATATTGAAATCGTTTTGATATATATGAATCATATGTTTCATCCCAAAAATAATGTAAAAAGGGACTATGAACTCACCTTGATTTTGGGCAAGTCCAAACAAGTATGCAAAGTGTGAGAGTTCTTGGAATTAAGACTCCACGTCACTCTAATTGATTGAACATGCAACAATATGGAATATGTCACTCTAAATCTATAGGATTCGGTAGTGTTTTGTTTAAATGGTAATTATGTGGTTTGGATAACCTAACAAGAGGACTCGGAAAATGAATATGATGTAAAGGAATTACTTATGAAAAATATTAATTTAACATAAATAATAAAATTGCAAAAATAAGTAATTGGTTTAATATAAACATTTGTAATAATACATCAAATATAATTATATTAAATCTGAATAATTAAAAATAATATTTTTAATTATTAAACTTGAATATTACTGACTTAAAATAAATAATTATTATGGCCTTGGAATCATTTTAAATAAATAAAATGAATTAAAATGATTATAATAACAATAAATAAGTTTATATAAGTTTAATTATCTAAATAATTAAACATAATAAAAATTCAGATTCTAAATTTATATAAACTCAGAATAATGCATCTTTTGTCATAAGAATAATTTTGGATCAAAATTATATAGTTATATAATTTAATTACATTAAATTAAACTATATAAATAAGTATAAATACTGATTTATTTATATAAACATCAAATTTATATAAAAGGTGAGTAATAACATTATTTTTGTAAGGATCAGTATTTAAAATAATTAGTCTGAAACTTTCAGATTTTAATTCCTAAAAATCAATTTATTAGGAATTATTTAGTAACAAACTGTTTTAATATTGTAAAAATTAGTTTTATAAATAAATTGACTAACTTCATATTTTTAATAAAAGTAACAATGTCTGGGAGTGTTATAAAAATTATTGAAATGTTACAAATATTAAAAATAAAACGTTTAAAAAGAAACACAGACCCCTGGGTTCGAACCCGGGTCTGTATTGAAACCAAACAGAGTCTTAACCATTGGATTAAGCTTCTGTTTGTGTTTGGTTTAGGACTGCTAAACTTATAACCAAACAGAACCTGGTCATCTTCTCCAAAGAGAAGTCAAAGTCAGAAGACCCGGTCAAACTAAAAGTCAAACTCGTGATTTCTACGGGTAAACCTATGTTATATCTAAATTAAATCCTAGGAATCATTATACAAGTATAATGGAACTAATTGGAACAATAAAAACGAACCGGTAATGAGTGAAATGACGAATCGGTTATACTCCGGCGACTTTGAAACTTCCGGCGAGTTGCAGGTTCGAATTCCGGCGATTTCGGATGTTCGAGTGATTGTGAAATGGTGTGGAATGTTGCTAGGAAGGTAGGGAACTTAAATACACGAAGTTTGGATCTCAGATTCGACACAAATTAGTGGATTAGATCCACTTTTTATTTTTATAAAAATTCTTTTCTTTTTGAGTGTTTTAGGCACTAAGATATGTCGTTTGAATGATTGGAACAAGTTGGGATGGGTTGGGGATCATGTGGGTAAGCTTTACAGGTCAAAAGAATGAATTAAAATTGGTTTTGGTGAGATTTTGGTGAAATCCGCGACCATGCGGATCTGTTCTTATAATCAGGTCCGATTTTAATGTTATCATATATATAATACAATCCAATAAAATTCACACGTGGCTGGTTAGTCCAGCCGGTTATGCGCGCTGTTGTGTTTGCGGAGGGGCACGGGTTCGAGTCCCGTGGTGGCCGGTTTTGAGGTTTTAAAACATTTTTGGTTTTTGAATTAATTAAATCCTAATATTAAAATTCTAAATAGTATATAAAAGAATTTAAGTTCCATATCTTTCAGCTCCTGTACAGGAGGATAAACTGGTTAAGACACTTCGGTTATAATGTACAGACGCGAGTTTGATCCCCGGCAAGGGCCGGTCCGATACAGAAGGACCCCCTTTTGACCGGGTTTTTGGATATTTACACTTTGGCCCCTCAAGTTTCATTTTTTACAAAAATAGTCCCTCAAGTTTCAGAAATTTACAAAATAAGCTCCTGAACTTTCGAAAAATATTCAAAACCGACCCTGAAGTTTCAAAAATATGCAACTATGGTCCCTGAAGTTTCGGAAAGTGTCACAAATGGTCCCTGGTTTATTCAGTTAGATATACTAACTGGGTTAGTTCTCAAAGAAGGAATTTCTATACAAATTTTAACTTGGTTAGGATTATGGTTAAAATAAGTTTGTAAATGGCAGAATAAATCCCTACAGTTTAAGTTTCAAGAATGACCAAATGAACCTTGTACTTTTAAAACTAAATATATATGTTTATTTTTAATAATATAAGTTTCAAAAATGACCAAAAGGACCCTAAACTTGTAGTTTTCAATAATTGCATTTTTAACCCTTGTATTTCTAAACTTTCAAAGAATGACAAATAGATCCCTTAGATTGTAGTTTCACAAAATGTCACAATAGGCCCTTATAGTTTATGTAACCTTGTTTAATAGCATAAAACTCAACAAATTTGAAATTGTTTCACGTGTTTGTATTGGTATAAGCATGTATAAGCACAAAGTAAGTATGTTCAAATAAGTTTTATTCCAAATACGGTATTTGTTACAATGCAAGTCAAAACAAATGCGAGTGTGAAAACCAGGGTGGTTACAGTCTCCCCTACTTTAGAAAATTTCGTCCCGAAATTTATTTGAAAGAGACCGTAGAATATAATTGTAATGATTAGAAAGATAATCAAATCATTTTTTGGTGCTGATAATTTTGAGGAATTTACGAGGATCATTGTATAGAAATTGTTTTGCATGGCACTATGTTATGCTAGATTTGTAATGTAAATATTAGGCAAACAAATGTGTGTACAAATAAGCAAATAATGGATAATCACATAACCACATAATGTTTTTATATGCCACCTTACTTAACAAGGCTTACTATGATTCTCATGCATCGAACCCCGTAATTAAGTGTGCACCCAAAATTACGCGTTTCGTTGCATGGTCCACATAGCACTTCTAGTTAAGTGAGGAAAACAAATAAGATTGAGGTATTGTTTAAATCAAACAAGCATCAATATAACATAACATCAACTGAATCAAAACGTATTTCACATTAGCAATGATAGCATTGTTTGTTTGACAGTCTATTGAAGAAATTTACATTTGAAATAAGTCATGTAATCGATCAAATTCAGGATTATAAGGTGGTAGAGGCAGTTGCATATGATCAGTTATTTGTCTCAGCATGCTTTCCAACCATTGATTTCTTTCTGTCAACCATTTTATTTGTTGAGACAAATTTTGAACTTGATTGTTTAACCTAGTCACTTCGTCTCCCAATGAATCTGGAGGTAGATTCATTTGAGGCATCGTACTTGGGCCTGTTGTATCTGTTGGTGGCAGTTGTTCTACTTCGTTCAACAGTGACTGGAAAGAATGTGGCAGTTATTTATTTATGCACCGACGAGTGTACGCCTACACTCCGCGCTTAGGTCGTGGTCATTTCATAAAATGATGCCAAGGATATCCGGGACATGGTGATTAACCCCCCAAAGGCGTTAAGCAAACAAAACATATTTTAAACGGGTCATCTCGATAATACTTAACCACCAATCGATTAAGGTCGAATGCCTGACCAAACGGTATTTTATATACCGTACCCCAAGCCCGTATAAGGGAAAATAAGTTAAAAGTATTTACCTTTGCAAGTATAATTCACAATTAGCAAATGCGGGTAGCTTTTACCGGGTCTCCTATTCTGGAACAAAGGTTTATAATAACCTATTAGAATCCTAACGGTCTTTAGTCAAGCTTAAGCTTAGACCGGTTAGTTTTAAGGAATGATACGGTCCGAACGCGTGATTAAGCGAAGACCGGAATAGAATGTGATTTAGACCTGACATGTTTGAAGACTTGTTTTATATGGGTAATCTAAACACATTCTGGATTTTGAGATAAAAACAATAAGGTTTGACCCGTCTCGGCTAATTTACGTAAACTAGTTACATAAATCGAACCGAACGCGAAGGATGCGTAACGGGTAACCATAAGAGCCATATACAGATTTCCTAAGTTAATATGCCTAAAATCTGTTATGACATCAGTAAGATATCTTTTATTATGCCCGAAACGAATTTAAACTCAAACTATACCCCGTAGGGGTATTTTGGTCATTTACGAGGTTATAAAAGAGTTCTAGTATTAATCTGAGTTACAGGTCTGATATCATCAGTAAAAATACTTAATTTAATAAGTTATAATAGTAGGGTATTGCATATATGTGAAATTTATCAATTATAACCAAACTATGCACCGTAGGGGCATTTTGGTAATTTCACATAAGCCAAAAAGTTCAAAACTGAAGTCTGAGTTAAACAACTTTTTCTTACTGTTAAAATATTATAATTTACCTAAAATATCAGTAGGTATCAACCCTTGTATGTTTAAAATAGTTTTAGTACATACTATGCGTTAAAAACGCTTAATAAGGCGATTTAGAAGCCGTTTCCGGGTTCTATATAGAAAGCTGATATTTTTATTATTCCAGAAGGTTTAAAATAATGTATTTATCATATAAAATTAGTATCAAAAGGTTTGGGGTCGAAAAGATATGTAAAACTCATTTTATAGCCCAAAAGGCCAAAACCGACAATTACCGACTCAAGCTTAAAACTCTAAGTTATGCTCAGCCTAAAATTAATTAAAAATCTTCAAAAATCCCAAAATATTATATTACATCAGTGGGTAAAAAGTTTGATATCAAAAAGTGGTTTTAAATAGGCTATATGCTAATTATGCCGTTTAATCGTTAAAAAGCTTTCTAATTACGCTAATGAGCATAACTCTCAATCTACACCTCAAACTGATGTCAAATTTTGGGTGCAAGTTTATAAATCAGTAACTAAGGTTTCTACTCTTTTACATTTTTAAAAATCACGTTTTATGGTGAAAAAGGCATAATAGTCAACATATAGACAATTAACGGGATTTTGCATATTAATTGGATAACTAATGAACCATGGTGTATAATCACAGAGGGTTATACTAGCATGTAACCTAGTCCAATTAAAGCTCTAAGGCATTTCTAAAACATGCTTAAACGGGTCAGAACTGAAAGTCAAAGCAAAAGTCAAATTATGCGACTTTCGGTTCCGAACCGAGTCTCTACAGAAAATTGTCGGGTTGAACATGTTTAGACATGTTCTTACATTAATTACCAAGTTATATTAATGATCAAACAGGTTGTATGGGTTCTACATTGCTAATTATGCATAAATTGGAAATTAAGCATTCTGTTGACTTTTTAATAACAAGTTTGACCCGACATTTGACCTAGTTAGAGTGGGAATCAGAGGGTGCCCTTTTAAGGGTTTATTTACCACATAATTACCAACTTATAACTACTTTCAATTCGACTAATCACTGGACCATTAATGATTAATCGCGAAGTCAACCGTTAATTATGACGGTTTGACTTTTAAGCTAAAACTAAGTAAAAACTCAACTAAGAGAGGTTAAGCATACTTACAGATGTCCTATGCACGATTAGGAAGGCTTAGGGTCTGCTCTTAAGCTCCAGGAAGCTCCAGAAATGCAGAAGGAATGAGTGATCAAAATGGTTGCAACAAGAGGCCTTTTATAGTGCTTTTGATCTCATAGATCATTGACACACAAGCCTAGCAATGGCCACGGATCATCCACAGATGTCCCCTAGGTCTAAAAAGCATGTAGGGGTCGTCCAAAGAAGTGGAAAATCGATTCTAAGTCGGTTTCATGCGTATAACAGACCCCTGTCCCGTTTACTGTCGCTGTGCATGCCTTACGGACCGTAAGGCTCGACCTTTACGGTCCGTAAGCATGTTCCAGAGGGCAAAATTTGATGGCCTTTCAGGCTTTGAACGGGAAATCAAGCAATACGAAATTTGGGCCATTATTTTTCAGTATGGGGCCTCAAGAATGTTCCTTGAACAGTTATGTACCCCACCATTTTGAAATGTTTTATTGAATCCTTTTTGAAAGTGCCGTAAATGAAGGTTTATCGTGCATTTCTTCGTAGGAGTCCACCCTCGCAATTATGGTTCAATTATTGTTAACATTTCCTGATTGGAATGTATAATAGATATCTATAAGATGTTTATGATATATATATTAGGGCCTTGGGATTCATAATGAGGTCGTTCAGCGGTATAAATTAACATGACGACACTTTTAAATCCTGCCATACATCTTTAACTAGATCCGGGTTTATACACTTTTGCCGTTCATGACACGTGTCATTATTTTATTGAACATGAATTTTCGAGGTGTTACATCCTCACCCCCTTAAAAGAAATCTCGACCTCGAGATTTACTGAAACAAATGAGGGTACTTTTCTTTCATTGTGGACTCTACCTCCCACGTGTACTCGGGACCTCTACGGGCATCCCATTTAACCTTTAAGATCGGTACATGCTTCCTTCGAAGCTTCTTAACCTGTCGATCCTCGATCGACACAGGTTTCTGAACAAACTTCAAGCTCTCTTCTATGTGCACATCTGTATGTGGTATGACTAGTGATTCATCAGCGAAACAGTTCTTCAGATTGCAGATGTGGAATACATTGTGAATACCACTGAGCTCTTCAGGTAATTTTAACTTATAGGCAACTGATCCGACACGTTCGATGACCTCGAATGGTCCTATGTATCTCAGGCTTAACTTGCCTTTCTTACCAAATCGCATCACCCCCTTCCAGGGTGATACTTTAAGCAACACCTTGTCGCCTACTTCGAAGTTAAAAGGTTTACGCTTTAAATATGCGTAGCTTTTCTGCCTATCCCTGGAAGCTTTAAGGCGATCACAAATCTGGACAATTTTATCCGTCGTTTCAAAGACTATTTCCGGTCGTGACAATTGGACATCTCCAACTTCCGCCCAACAAACGGGCGTTCTGCACTTTCTACCGTATAAGGCCTTGAAAGGTGCAACCTTAATGCTGGTATGATAGCTATTGTTGTTGGAGAACTCGATTAATGGCAGGTGGTTATCCCAACTACCACCTAAGTCGATTACACATGCTCGGAGCATGTCTTCCAAAGTTTAGATAGTACGCTCACTCTGGCCGTCCGTCTGAGGGTGGTAAGCCGTACTAAAATTTAAGCGCGTGCCCAACGATTGCTATAAACTCTTCCAAAAATGTGACGTGTATCTAGTATCCCTGTCAGAGATAATAGACACTGGCACGCCATGTAGAGCTACAATCTTTTCAACGTACAGTTGGGCTAACATGTCGGAGCTGTAGGTCTCCTTAATGGGTAGGAAATGTGCTGACTTAGTCAGTCTGTCTACGATCACCCATATGGTATCATTTCCTTTCCTTGTCTTAGGTAACTTGGTGATAAAATCCATAGTTACCATTTCCCACTTCCAAGTGGGAAGTTCAGGCTGTTGTAGCAAACCTGACGGTTTCTGATGTTCTGCTTTGACTTGCGCACACGTCAAGCATTTAGCTACATAGGTAGCTACAGACTTCTTCAAGCCTATCCACCAATAATTTTCCTTCAGATCCCGATACATTTTATCAGCTCCTGGATGAACGGAATATTTAGAACTCTGGGCTTCCTGGAGAATAACCTCTCGAAGTCCTCCATAAACTGGAACCCATATTCGTCCATTCAAGCTCAGAATTCCGTCCTTACCCTGAGATAACTGTTCTTCGGTTACTCCTAGCTTTTTATTAGGATAGTTAGCTTCCAACACAACTTCCTTCTGTGAAGCTAACAACCTTTCGTTCAAACTGTTCTTTATCTCAATGCTCTTGGCATTGATTCTTATAGGTTTAACTCTTTCTTTGCGACTCAAGGCATCGGCGACTACATTCGCCTTGTCAGGATGGTATCTGATTTCACAATCATAATCATTCAAAGTCTCCATCCATCGGCGCTGCCTCATGTTTAAATCCTTTTGGTTAAAGAGGTGCTGGAGGCTCTTGTGATCAGAATAGATCATACACTTGATACATTTGACAGGTACCTCTCGTAAATAGGCTGGAGCTATAGGGTATCATTAGAGGATCTTGCAAATCCATGAGATACCTGAAGTCTGTAGTTTTTGTTTCTTTGTACATTTATGATCCGCCTGTGGATCTTATTACATTCCAGTCTGTATATTCATAAACTCGAACACTCAGACAATATGGTTTGTAATAGTTTATTCACCAAGCCTTCCACTGTGCTATATTATTGTGTGTGTTGACAATGATGATATCAACTACGTCACGATACTCCCCGCCTGGCCCACCGGTAATATGTGGAAATATCGGGGTGTGACAGGTTGGTATCAGAGCCAACATTGAGTGAATTAAACACTAACCTTTTGTGTTTAATCTCAATGACACAATAAGCACATTCCTTATACTCTCGAGTCTAGGCAAATGACCTAGGACTTTATTCTTAACCTTCCTTTTACTGTTATATTATAGTTATTTGTTTTGACAGGAAAATGCCACCAAGAGTAAGAGGAAAAGGCAAAGGACCCATGCGTGGAGGACCGTCTGGCAGCTCTGGACCCTCCCACAGGCGTACACCATCTGACTCGCTTTCCGGCTCCGACTCCAAGGATAATTGGAGCCATAGCTTTGAACCAGCAAGACATTCTGTCTCGCTGGGGTCCTCACCATCAGACCCTTCTTATTTTGGGTTGCCCATTCCGATCGAACCCCATCACTCTCCTCTTTCGTTAGGAACTCATCACTCAAACCAATCATACCACTCTTACCAATTCATCCTTTTCATCAATCAGATTCTACTTACTCCCCAACACAATTTAATCCCAACGCTTATGTTAACGACTTTTTGGGCTACAACCCTTTGGGGCCTGATGATCACTTTTCTCAGGAAATGGAGATGGATGACGACTCGGGCCCGGATTTGCAAACAGGAACACCAGGCAACCCAATAAGTATCTCAAGCGGTACCCCATTTCAGGGATCACCGTACCATGGGCCCGACTCATTCCAGGAGAGGATGGCTCAGCATGAATGGTACTTTACACCTTCATACCATAGCTCACCTATCCAAGCTCCCTTGGATAAACCACAGCTTTGAGCGGTTACCCCACCACCCTTGCCTATTGAGGAACCACCTCAACAGCCTCCCAAGCCGCCAAGGCGGATGAGAAATGCTAGAATGTCCGTACGTGGGGGACCACAATTTGCATCTCCTCATGGCTCAAGTTCGTATCCTCCTATCCCAGAAGACCCTCAGTTGGGTGAGTCATCACACACGGTGCCGGAAGTCAACCTTCTGCCAGTTTCACACGCACCACCACAGCCACCGTTGGGTTTTGACAACCCTATCCTGACATACCTAGGATCATCTGGGTATAATCCGTCTGGATACCCATCTGACTATGGGACTCATGATCCGTACCTTACCGCTACCCAATACCATCATCTTTACCCGTCTTCTTACCCTCCTGTGTATCCCACGGGATACCCGGCGCAGGATTTCCAATACCCGCCATACCAACAACCTCCTCCGTTCCAGCAGCAGCAAACTCAAGAGATTTTTGAGAGGTTGGACAGGGTTGAACATGAGGCTCATGAAACCAAGAAGAAACACAATGGTTTTGTCAAGGGTCTTATGAACCTTCTCAAGGGCAATAAGAAATAGGATGATGTTGGGTTGTTTTGTTTTGTTTGTAATAAAGTCCCTGCGAGGATGTTTATTTTGTTTCCATGTACCAAGTCCCTGCGTGGACTTATTTCTGTTTCAGTAAGCCCCTGCGTGGGCAGTGTTTTCAGTAGCCCCTGCGTGGGTAGTTTGTGATGTTTTTCTCAAGCCCTTTTCGGGCAACGTTGTAATCGTTTCGTGTTTTTAATGCAGTTATTTTGATTTTAAATATGTAATTTATTATATCATGCTACTTCATTTCAAATTTTATTTAATCCGCCTAAGAAACTCTTAGAGGTATAACCTAGCCAAAATATTAAATGGCTATGATGGTATAACCTTTTTAAGATAATGACTCTATGTTAACATCTGAAAACATGTTAACAATCCTGAATTGTGCGGTACGAGAAATCACACAATCTTCCTAATATAATTGGATTTTTCCAAGCCACAAATTTTAGCCTATATGATCAATATAAATCATGGCTAATAAACATCAATATGATGTATACACCATAAACATCCATTAGAGATGTATGCTTATAAGCAAAGGTGTAATAATGACAATGAAAGTTCTATTTATAAATTTCTTGTCAAAAAGGCGATGAACCTTGTTCGACCCTTAAATGATCACTGATCCAAAGGATCGTTGGTTATAATTTAATCATCCATGTGACAAGCTTTCTAAGCTATTTAAATGTCCTTCGAGACGAACTTTGTGCAATATGATTATCTCTTTGATTATTATTCTTATATGGTCTATATGGTTTAATAATACCATGACCGTCTACTCATCAATACGATGATCCAATATGTAAATTAAATATATCATCTATGTTTGTTATAGTATTCAGAAATGGCTGGCTCGGATGAAGCAAACAGTCATCCTACAGAAGGCAACAACACCAGGATTAATATCACTGGCGCCGAACTGCAAGCAATGATCACCGCAACAGTTTCTCACGCGGTAGATGCTAAGTTTAAAGAGCCTAGTATTGTTAGGTCTCAAACTCATTCAAAATCCCAATCTCAACCCCACACTAATAAGAAAAGTGAGTCTCAGCATTCATCTAACCAGGGTAGTGAACCCAAGAGGCAGTTAGTCCTCAAGCCGACTCCTAGGTACGCCAAGGGTTGTACGTACAAGTACTTTGTCTCCTATAAGCCTAGGGATTTTACTGGAGAAAAGGGAGCGATTGATTGTATGAAATGGTTAGATGAGATGGAGACTGTATTAGACATCAGCGGATGTGCTAAGGAGGATGTGGTTATGTTTGTATCACAATCCTTCAAGGGTGATGCCCTCACATGGTGGAAAGCCCTAGTGCAGTCTACTGGGAAGGTTCACCTGTATAATCTTACTTGGGAGAAGTTTGTTGACTTGGTAAAGGACACTTACTGTCCTCAACATGAGGTAGAAAGGATAGAGACTGATTTCCTCACCTTGGTAATGAAGGATCTGGATTGTAGATCCTATGTGACTAGCTTCAATTCAATGTCAAGGCTTGTGCCATATTTAGTCACTCCTGAACCCAAACGCATCGCGCGTTTCATTGGTGGCTTGGCCCCTGAAGTAAAGGGAAATATTAAGGCCTCAAAGCCAGCCACTTATAGATCCGTTGTGGATCTATCCTTGTCCCTCACTTCGGATGTTGTGAGGAGTAGGGCAAAGAAAACCACTGATGATGGGAAGAGGAAGAGAGAGGAAGATAAGTCTCCTCAGTCGAACAAGAAGGGAAAGGGGAACTCTGGTTCCAAAAAGGGGCAGTTGAATGACAAGCCCAGATGTAAGACTTGCAACAAAAGGCATTTTGGAAAATGCAACCAAGACCCACAGGCTAAACCATGTGGGATCTGTAAAAAGAAAGGGCACAAGTCTGTTGAGTGCCGAAATATAAAGGATGCAACTTGCTATGGTTGCAATGAAAAGGGGTAAATTAAAACCAATTGCCCCAAGAATGCAAAGAAGCCCGAGGAGGCAAAGAAAACAATGCAAGAGTTTTCCAGATGCAAGCGAGGGAAGCGGTGAATGACGAGAACGTCATAACAGGTACCTTCCTCATCAATAACAACTATGCTAGAGTCTTATTTGATTCCGGTGCTGATAAGTCTTTTGTAGACCATAAGTTCTGTAAGATTTTAAACTTGCCTATTAAGACTCTAGACATAAAATATGAGGTAGAGCTTGCCGATGGTACCTTAGAAATAGCTTCCACTCTTCTTGATGGATGTTCTATATCCATTAAGAATCATTCTATCCTGCTATCTCTTTTGCCAATGAAATTGGCTGGGTTTGATATAGTTTTAGGCATGGATTGGTTATCGCACAACCAAGCCCAAATTGCCTGTGATAAAAAGCTAGTTATTATCAAAACCCCTTCTAGCGAATCAGTCACCATTCAAGGAGATACACATTACGGATTGCCCAGAAATGTGTCTATTCTCAAGTTAGAGCAGTGTATGAAAAGTGGATATGTCATTTACATGGCACAAGTGACTGTGAATGATCCAAAGCCTAAAATTGAAGATATTCCGATTATCTCTGAATATCCTGATGTCTTTCCTGACGAATTACCTGGATTACCTCCTGAGAGGCAAGTAGAGTTTAGGATAGACATTCTTCCAGAAGCTGCACCTATTGCATGAGCTCCTTATCGTCTAACGCCTACTGAAATGAAAGAGCTTAGGACCCAATTGGACGAACTATTGGAAAAAGGTTTCATACAACCTAGTTCTTCGCCCTCGGGAGCTCCAATTTTGTTTGTGAAAAAGAAGGACGGATCAATGCGCTTATGCATTGATTATCGTGAATTAAATAAGGTAACGATCAAGAATCGTTATCCCTTGCCCAGGATCGACGACTTGTTCGATCAAATCCAAGGGGCAAGCTACTTCTCAAAGATTGATTTGAGATCTGGGTATCATCAACTTAAGGTAAGAACTGAAGATGTACCTAAAACGGCATTCAGGACGAGATATGGACATTTCGAATTCTTAGTGATGCCATTTGGGCTCACTAATGCTCCAGCAGCATTCATGGACCTCATGAATAGAGTCTGCAAACCATACTTAGATAAGTTTGGCATCGTCTTCATAGATGATATACTTATCTATTCTCGTAATCAGGATGATCATGAGAAGCACCATCCATGTATCTTAGGATTGCTTCAACAGGAGAAGTTGTATGCAAAATTCTCCAAATGCGAATTCTGGCATCGCGAAGTCCAATTCCTTGGACATGTTGTCAGTGAGCGAGGTATCCAAGTAGATCCCGCTAAGGTAGAAGCCATAATGAATTGGGAAGCACCCAAGACTCCAACCGAAATACGTAGCTTTCTAGGTTTAGCTGGATATTATAGAAGATTCATTGAGAACTTCTCAAGAATAGCTGCACCATTAACTTCTTTGACCCGTAAGAATGTTAAGTTTGATTGAGGTCCGAAACAACAGGAATCCTTAGAGATTCTTAAGCAAAGGTTAAGCAATGCTCCGGTATTAACCTTACCTGATGGAATTGAAGAGTTTGTCGTATACTGTGATGCTTCACACACTGGTATGGGCTGTGTGCTTATGCAGCAAGGCAAGGTGATTGCCTATGCATCACGACTACTAAAAGTGCATGAGAAGAATTACACCACCCACGATTTGGAGTTGGGTGCTGTTGTATTCACACTAAAGTTGTGGAGACATTATTTGTATGGAACTAAATGTGTGATCTATTCAGATCACAAAAGTCTCCAACCTTTGTTCAATAAAAAAGAGCTCAATATGAGGCAACGTCGTTGGATGGAAACCTTAAATGACAATGATTGCGAAATTCGCTATCATCCTGGTAAAGCGAATGTGGTCGCAAATGCTCTAAGCCAAAAGGAAAGAGTTAAACCAATTAGGATCAATGCCTAGAGCATTGAGGTGAAGAATAGTCTGAATGACAGACTATTAGCAGCACAGAAGGATGTTGTTTTGGAAGATAATCTTCCAAATGAAAAGTTAGGTATAACTGCTGAACAGTTAGCACCTAGAAAGGATGGAATTCTCAGGATGAATGGAAGAATTTGGGTTCCTATTCATGGAGGACTTCGAGAGGTAATCCTCCAGGAAGCCCACAATTCCAAATACTCAGTTCACCCGGGAGGTGACAAAATGTATCATGATTTGAAGGCTAATTATTGGTGGATAGGTTTGAAGAAATCTATTGCCACACATGTAGCTAAGTGCCTGACATGTGCTCAGATTAAAGCTGAACATCAAAAGCCATCAAATCTGCTTCAACAACCAGAACTCCCCACATGGAAGTGGGAGATGGTGACCATGGATTTCATAACCAAGTTACCTAAAACCAGGCATGGAAATGATACAATATGGGTTATTGTTGATAGACTGACTAAGTCAGCACATTTCTTACCCGTCAAGGAGACTCATAGCTCCAATAAATTAGCCCAATTGTATGTAGATAAGACTGTAGCTTTACATGGAGTACCGGTAGCTATTATCTCTGATAGGGATACTAGATACATCTCACATTTTTGGAAAAGTTTCCAACAATCTTTGGGCACACGTTTTAATTTTAGTACTGCTTACCATCCTCAGACAGATGGACAAAGTGAGCGTATGATTCAAACTTTGGAAGACATGCTTCGTGCATGTGTTATTGATTTAGGTGGTAGTTGGGATGACCACCTGCCATTAATAGAATTCTCCTATAACAATAGCTACCATACAAGCATTAAGGTTGCGCCTTTTGAGGAATTATATGGTAGGAAATGCAGAACACCTGTCTGTTGGGCAGAAGTAGTAGAAGTTCAGTTGTCAGGACCTGATATAGTCCTTGAGACAACAGATAAGATTATCCAAATTCGCGATCGCCTGAAAGCTGCCAGGGATAGGCAGAAAATTTATGCTGACAAGGGGCGAAAACCTCTAAAATTTGAAATAGGCGATAAAGTTCTACTGAAAGTATCACCCTGGAAAGGTGTGATGCGATTTGGTAAGAAGGGAAAGTTAAGCCCTATATATATTGGGCCATTCGAGATTATCGAATGTGTCGGCAGTGTAGCTTATAAGCTAAACCTACCTGAGGAGCTAAGTGGGATTCATAATGTGTTTCACATTTGTAATCTCAAGAAATGCCTAACCGACGAATCATTGGCTATGTCCCATAAAGACGTACAAATTGATGAAAGCCTGAGATTCGTTGAAAGACCTATATCGATTGAGGATCGACAGGTTAAAAAGCTCCGAAGAAAGCATTTACCTATAGTAAAGGTCAAGTGGGACGCCCGCAGAGGTCCCGAGTATACGTGGGAAGTCGAGTCCACTATGAAACAGAAATACCCTCACTTATTTCAGTAAATCTCGGGGTCGAGATTTCTTTTACTGGGGTGAGGATGTAACACCACGTAAAAACGTGTTAAATTATGTATAGACACGTGTCCTAAACTCTAAACATGTGAAAGATTTAGTTTGAAGGACCAAAGTTATCGAACTGTGAAACTATGAAACCACAGGGACTAAAAGTGTCAACATGCCAAACTTGTGCCTCTGAATGACCTTACACGATGAATATATTCTTAAACGAGTGATTGATTGGATATAAGAAGCCGTTTATAAAAATAATCGGAAGATTATTAAATTACAAGGGTTAAACGTGTCAACATGTCGTTTCTGACCTCTGAGTGACCTTTTAACGAAACCGAGGCTTCGAAACATTCAAATATACTCTTAAGAATAAGTGGTATAAATTTCACATGGTTTCGATATCGTTAAGCATGTTTTCAAGACTTTGGGCCAAAAGTGTCAACTTGATGAAACTTGCTTTCATAGAGGTATTTAACGAACCGGAGCCTAACGAAGTTAGTTCATACACCCTTGAGCCTCAACAAATTAACTACAAGGGCCCTGATTGCCAAAAATGGAGTTAAAAAGGGTTAAAAACGAGCAGGGACTGAATCTGCCAGCTTTGAAACTGATTTTGCCAGTTCAGCCGGTCCACGCGGCCCGCGTAAGACACCCTTAAGTCTTACGCGGCCCACCTCAGCACGCCCAGATCAGAAAATAGCTGCCAGGTGCGGGTTCTCGCTGTTCCACCGCCTTAGCCTAGTTTGTAACGATCTATTAAGCTATAAGTCGGTTATTATCAATAGCTAGGACACCTGGGGTGATCCCAGGGCCTCCAATTACACCTGGAACTGATCTAACTTCAAGGAATTTGCTATATAAGAAAGCCATTCTTGTGTTCATAAACACATTTGCAACAATTGCACTTGTGGGACTTGTTCTGGAGCTTCCATCAATAAGGAGAAGACTTTGAAGTGTAGAAAAGTTTGCTAGGACCTTTAGTAAGCTTCTAATTACTTGTTTGGTTGTTTAATTTAGCTTAATTACTCTAAAGTCAAACTTATCATAAAATTAGTTTGACTTTCGTTTTAATTACATGTGGCTTAACCACTGGTCAAATTGAAAGTGGTTATAAGACCACATTAGTGTAGGTGATTAACCCTTAAAAGGGAACCTCCTAATTATCTCGTTTGACTGGTCAATTATCGGGTCAAAGTAGTTTGACAAAAAGTCAATCTGGACAGAATGTTTGAATATGATTAAAATTAATAAACCAGAGGTTCTAAATTATATTTTAACATTCTAATGATTTGGTAATCAATATTAAAACATGTTTTATCAGTCCTAACCCAGCAATTAATAGTCTAAGGTCAGTTTATAACCGAATGTCGCAAAAGCTTGACTTTTGCTTTGACTTTCAGTTCTGACCCGTTCAAGCTTAATTCTCCCATGTTTTAAGCTTCCATTAGTACCACATTACTTAGTAGTATAACCCCCTGGAGTTATATTGCATGGTGCCTAGTGGTTTGAATTATATACACTTGATCGTGATTATGCTTAATAATGCCATAAACGCCTTTTTTACATACAACTGAGATTTTTAACAATGTGATTGGACTAACACCCTTGCTACTGATATTTAGACATGTCCTAAAGATTTGACATCAATTTGTGGTCTAGAATTGAAGTTATGCTCAATAGCGTAATTAAGAAGCTTTTTAGTATTTAAAGGGCGTAATTAGTATGAAGCCTATCTAATCCGATTTTTGACACTATACTTCTTACCTACTGATGTAAAATAATATTTTGGGATTTTTGAAGATTTTTAATTATTTTTAGGCTGAGCATAACATAGGATTATAGCTTGATTTCGGTAAATGTCGGTTTTTCCCTTTTCATGCATAAAATGAGTTTTACATAACTTTTTAGTGTCAAACCTTTTGCTACTGATTTCATATGATAAATAAAGTATTTTGAACTTTATAAACTGATCAAAAACTCAGATTTCCTATTTTAACCCGAATACCCCTTTAAACCTACTTTTAAGCATTTTTAGCATCTAGTATGGGTCAAAACTATATTTGACATATAAAACTTATTACCCACTGATATTTTAAGCTAATTTATATAATTATACAGTAATCTAAAGTTTTTAAACTCAGCAGTCTATTTTGACCTTTAAAGCCTTTGTAAAATTACCAAAATGCCCCTATGGGACATAGTTTGGCTATATAAGATAATTTTCACATATATAAAGTATCCTACTATTATAACTTATAAAAATACATATTTTTACTGATTTAATCAGACCTGAAACTCAGTTGCATAATTAAACTCTTTTATGGGCATTAAAATTTACCAAAATGCCTTATGGGACTTATTTTGGTTTAAATTATTTTTGGGCATATATGTTAACATCTTACTGATGTATTAACATATTTTGAGCATAATAATGATTAAGACCTGTATATAATTTATTTGGTTACCCGTTACGCGTTCGGATCGGTTTATGTGACTAGTTTACATAAAATAGTCGAAACGGGTCAAACCTTTTCATTAAGTCCTCAATTTCCAGAATGTGATTAGCAAACCCATATTATACAAGTATCCAAGCTTGTCGGGTCTAAACCACATTCTATTCCGGTCTCCGCTTAATCTAGCGTTTAGAACCGTAAGGTTTCTTTCTAGCTAGCCGGTCTAAGTCCTTGACTAAATTAAATACCCATTAGCATCCTAATAGGTTAATAAACCTTCTATACAGATTAAATAGCTTCCGGTAGAAGGTGCCTTCAAAAAGCTTTGGGATTTTTACTGCTAGCATCAGGTAAATACTTTTAACTTATTTTCTCTATACGGGCTTGGGATATGGTATTATAATAATACCACTTGGTCGGGTATGAAATCATTAAATCGGATTGTGATTAATAAATTTGCATAACTTGTTTTAATATGTCTTGTTTGATAACATAAACATTGGGGGTTAATCTGACCGTGTCCTGGATATCCTCGGCTCATTTCATTGAAAATGGCCACGACCTATGCACGGGGTGTAGGCATACACCTGACAGATGCAAATGCTAAAATATTATATAAACCCACATGTTGGGGATAACTCCTTTGTGGGTTCTATAAGTGGTGAGTCGGTTAATCACGACCGGCTTCCAACTGGCCCCAATTGTAAGACAAACATGTAAATCTGTATACAAGATTATATTTATATAATTGTCCCAAGTTATAAAAGATTTGTGCCATGTGCACTTAAATCAATTTTCATAAATGTTTTCAAAAGAGTCAGTTAATTGTATTTACCAGTGTAAACTGGCGTATCCTCTTAAAGACTGATTTGACAGGTACCTCTCGTAAATAGGCTGGAGCTATAGGGTATCATTAGAGGATCTTGCAAATCCATGAGATACCTGAAGTCTGTAGTTTTTGTTTCTTTGTACATTTATGATCCGCCTGTGGATCTTATTACATTCCAGTCTGTATATTCATAAACTTGAACACTCAGACAATATGGTTTGTAATAGTTTATTCACCAAACCTTCCGCTGTGCTATATTATTGTGTGTATTGACAATGATGATATCAACTACGTCACGATACTCCCCGCCAGGCCCACCGGTAATATGTGGAAATATCGGGGTGTGACAGTTTAGGACCCGATGAGGATTTTTTATATGACCACATTGTTGTAGGGAACCCTATAAGGTTATACCTTATGGTCTATCTATGGATACTAGTGTACAATGACTTTCCTTGCCTGATCGATGTGGGATGAAATTTGACATGTCTGTCTTATTACTACGTTTCATTTTGAAATATATATTATTATTATAATATAAAAATTAATTCAGCTGCTTCACTTGTTTTTCTCGTATAACTTTTAAAATATGACGTTTTATAAAACGACGAATATGTCATTAAAACGAGCATATTTTTGTTTACGTTTTAACCTAAGTTTCATTAAAAACGGAGTAGGATCAAAATATAATATTTTATTATTATTATTATTATTATTATTATTATTATTATTATTATTATTATTATTATTATTATTATTATTATACGGTCTCTTATAATACTAAGTGCTCGTCTAACCACTACAAATTTTAGATGAACTCATTACTTACCAGTTTGACAATACGAGAAATATAAATTTTATATACTTATATTCTTGTCTAGAAAATGGGGTGTTACAGTGATGGTTTGCTGTCACGACCCCAGCCCCGGTTTTACCCGGTCAGGAGCCGCGGAACAGGAACACGTGGTATTTATTAAATGATGCGACAACAAAAGATTTAACAGGATCTTTTAAAAACTTGAAAATGCCCGATTATTTTATTTCATAATTCGGGATAAACCCCTTAATTTACAATAGAGGAATTTGACTAGGAAATTCCCTGATTTATAAAACATGTTTATTTATTTTAACTGAGCCACATCTTCAAGCTTGTTAGTGCTCCGTAGCACGTTTTCCTTGAATCACAACAGGTCGCCTGAAACATGTTTTAAAAATATTTTATCAGCGGGGAAATACTAGTGAATCATTCATTTTGCACAAAACGACACATAGTTATAAATTACAGCATAAGAGCGATTACAATGGCTTTTATCTTATTTTTATCTAGCACCGTGTCACCTGGTGACGATGGTCATACCACTATTGGGTCTTTCCCCAAGTAGTGATGATTATCACTGTTAGGATTTATTAGCCTAACAGTGAGAAATTAGTAATGTGCACAATACCCCACTAGCCAGTGATTAAGATAACCATGACTTAATCCCTGTAATTATAACATTTGAAAATGGAGTATTGTAAAATATTTGATAAAAGAGAATGACTCACATTGCAGATTTATACGGGCAGAGTTTAGCCTACGGATTAGCCTGATAACCTAATTTAAACAATAATGCACACGAACTAGGTCAGTAACTAATACAACATTTACGATAACTCACGAGATTAAACCCTCACGATGAATGACAAAGTGCAATACTTAAACATCCATCGAATTTATGACGAATGACAAAGTATAACCCTAATTTGAGCAGCACTTAAACATTCATCGGATAGTTTCAATCGATCGGACATTGAAGCGTAGCAGCGATCGAGTTAATACCCGGTATCGTAGCAGTGCCTCGCTAATATAAAAGTAAATTTCGAATTTGAACAGCCAAACTTCTTTTTTGTGAAATGATTTCGACACCAGAGGACTGCTCATGATCCAACTTATTTATAGCAGAAATTTAGGTCTTACACGGCCCGCGTGAACCTTGGCTCAACCTTTACGCGGCCCGCAAGAGGGTCTAGTCTACGTGTAGGCTTGATGGGTCACGAGTAGGTGTGTCACGTGGGTGACACGTGGATTGGAAACGCTTATCCGGTCAACAGGGAATTGACGCGGCCCGCGTCAACTTAAGCTTGACCTTTACGCGGCCCGCGAGAGGACCAGAAATCTTTTTTTCTTGATTTTTGTCATGGATTAGGGTTTTGGGGGTCCGAGTTTCCACTTATGGGTCGGTTTGGGACAATTTTTGAAGATCCTTACATCCTCCCCACCTTATTTAAAATCTCGTCCTCGAGATTCATTGAAATAAGTGAGGGTACTTTCTTTTCATCTCCGATTCCAGCTCCCAAGTGTACTCGGGTCCTCTCTTTGAATCACACTTGACTTTGACCGGTATGAGTCTTTTGTGTTTGAGACACTTGACCTTTCTGTCTTCTATCTGTAGTGGCTTCTCAATAAATTTTAATTTTTCATTTACCTCTACATCTTGAAGAGGTACTACCAGAGATTCATCAGATAGACATTTCTTGAGATTGGATACATGAAATACATCATGTACCCCTGCGAGCTCCTCTGGTAGTTGTAAGCGATAAGCAACTGGTCCTATACGTTGGATTACTGGAAATGGTCCTACGTACCTTGGACTTAACTTTCCTTTCTTACCGAACCGAACTACTCCTTTCCAAGGAAAAACTTTCAAGAGTACCTTGTCTCCAACTTGGAACTCTAGTGGTTTGCGTCGATTATCGACAAAACTCTTCTGGCGATCTCGAGCCGTCTTTAGTCTTTCCTTGATTTGAGTGATCTTGTCGGTAGTTTCTTGTACTATTTCAGGACCTGATAATTGACTTTTTCCTATCTCTGCCCAGCAAACTGGAGTTCTGCACATACGTTCGTATAGTGCTTCGAATGGGGCAGCTTCGATGCTTGAATGATAACTATTGTTATAGGAGAATTCAATTAAAGGTAGGTGGTCATCCCAGTTTATTCCAAAATCTATCACACATGCCCTAAGCATGTCTTCCAGGGTTTGGATCGTCCTTTCACTTTGTCCGTCTGTCTGAGGATGATATGCAGTGCTTAGATTTAGTCGGGTTCCCATAGCTTCTTGGAAACTTGTCCAGAAGTGAGAAGTGAAACGACTATCCCTATCCGATACAATGGAGAGTGGGACTCCATGTAAGGATACTACTTCATCCACATATAACTTTGCTAACCTTTCCATACTAAAGGTTTCTTTCATGGATAGAAAGTGAACTGATTTGGTTAATCGATCCACAATTACCCAAATCGCGTCATTACCTTTTCTGGTTTTGGGCAATTTAGTAACAAAGTCCATTGTTATGAGTTCCCATTTCCATACAGACATTTCTAATTGTTGTAGTAGACCTGAGGGTTTCTGGTGCTCTGCCTTAACTTGTGAACAAGTAAGACATTTAGAAACATATCTAGCTATGTCCTTTTTCATTCCTATCCACCAGAAGTTATTCCTTAAATCTTGGTACATTTTATTGTTTAATGGATGCATGGTATACCTAGATTTATGAGCTTCCTCTAAAATCTTATTTCTTAATTCTCCTTGCTTAGGTACCCAAATCCTTTTCTTATGGAATCTCCAAATTCCATCAGTTCCTTTCTCCAATTCCCTTATTCTTCCTTTCATTCCTTCAGCATCATCCTTGATTGCTGTTTCCTGTGTATGCTTTAAATGTTCCATTAAATCTAACTGTAGATGTAATCTAAGAGCACGAACTCGTCGTTGTTTCTCATGATACTTACGACTTAAGGCATCAACAACTACGTTTGCCTTTCCTTCGTGATACTGAATATCACAGTCGTAGTCACTTAGAATTTCCATCCACCTTCTTTGCCTCATGTTCAATTCTTTTTGCCCAAATATGTATCTTAAACTCTTATGATCTATATAGATAGTAAACTTACTTCCATACAAATAGTGTCTCCAAATTTTAAGGGCAAAAATTATGGCTCCTAATTCTAAGTCGTATGTCGTATAATTTTCCTCGTGTTTTTTCAATTGCCTTGAGGCATATGCAATTACCTTCTTACGTTGCATTAGCACACATCCTAATCCTAGCTTAGAAGCATCACAGTATACTTCAAAATCTTCTGTTCCTTCTGGTAAGGCTAGAATTGGAGCATTTGTTAATTTCTGTTTTAAGATTTTAAAAGCCTCTTCTTGCTTAGGTCCCCATTCAAACTTAACTGCTTTACAGGTTAGCTTAGTTAGTGGTACAACTATCTTGGAAAAATCCTTAATGAATCGCCTATAATATCCAACTAACCCTAGAAAACTTCTAATTTCCATAGCTAATTGCGGAACCTTCCATTTAGTGATCGCTTTTATCTTAGCAGGATCTACGTGAATGCCTTCGTGATTCACCATGTGACCTAAAAATTGTACTTCCTACAGCCAAAATTCACATTTCGAGAATTTGGCGTAAAGCTTCTCCTGTCTTAACAAAGTTAAGAGTGCATGCAGGTGCTCACAATGCTCCTCCTGACTTTTGGAATAAATAAGTATATCGTCGATGAAGACAATTACAAATTTATCCAAGTACGGTTTACAGATTCTATTCATCATGTCCATGAATGTTGCGGGTGCATTCGTTAGTCCAAAGGGCATGACTGTAAACTCGTAATGACCATACCTTGTTCTGAAAGCAGTTTTAGGTATGTCTTCTTCTTGTACCTTCAATTGATGGTATCCTGAGCGTAAGTCGATCTTAGAAAAATATCTAGCTCCTTGAAGTTGATCAAACAGATCATCAATCCTAGGTAATGGGTATCGATTCTTAATTGTAACCTTATTCAGTTCTCTATAATCGATACACATTCGCATCGAACCATCCCTTTTCTTTACAAACAACACTGGTGCTCCCCAAGGGGATGAACTAGGTTGTATAAATCTTTTACTTAGTAATTCGTCTAACTTCTTTTTAAACTCTAGCATTTCTGTGGGTGCTAACCGATAGGGTGCCTTAGCTATCGGTGTAGTTCCATGAATTAGATGAATTCTAAATTCTACTTCTCTATCAGGTGGTAATCCAGGTAGTTCTTCTGGGAATACCTCTGGGTATTCTGATATTACTGGAATTTCTTTGAGTTCTTTACCCTTAGTGTTAATGATTACCGAAACCATATACACTGTTTCTTGTTTTCTTGAATAACTAGCCAACTTCATTACTGAAATGAATTTTAGTGGCTTTCGTGGCTTATCTCCTGTAATCACCACTAATTCTCCTGTGGGTGTATGAATTTCTATGGAGTTTTTATCATAGAGAATTCGAGCATGGTTGGCTACTAACCAATCCATTCCTAATACCACATCGAATTCGGCTAATTTCATAGGTAATAGGTTTGCAGAGAATTTATGACCTAAAAGTTCTATCTTTTCTTCTTGCAAAACCTTATCTATGTTAACAGAATTTCCATCTGCCGTTTCTACCGTGAAAATTTGCCTAAGGTTGGTTAAAGGTAAATTAAGAGCATTGCAGAATGAAGTATTTAGAAAACTTTGGTTTGCACCAGAGTCAAATAATACTTTTGCATAAACGTCGTGAACTAGGAACGAACCAGCTATCACATCAGGAATTAGTTCTGCTTCCTGAGAAGTCAACTGGAAGGCTCTTACATTCTTCTTGGTAGCTCCTTCTGCAGGTTTGGCTTTGTTATCAGCTGGTTTGGCCAATTTAGGGCAGTCTGGCCTAAAATGTCCAGCTTCTCCACAGTTGTAGCAGACTTTTGCTTTCTTCTTTCTGCAATCTTCTTCTTGATGCCCTGGGATTTTGCAGAAATTGCAATACCCTTTGCATCTTCCAAAATGCTTCCTTTTACAGGCATTGCAAAATGGAACAGGGGAAGATTGCCCGGTTCCCTTTCTCTTGAAATTACTACGATTACCCATACGGAATCCTTGGGTAACCTTTTGGGTCACTTCCTTTTTCCGGTTTTCTTCTCTTGTGCGTACCGGCTCGTCAGTTAGGGTGTTAGCTAATTTCACAGCATCGTCAATAGTGCGAGGTCTCGCAGCTTTAACAATATTACGGATTTCGCCAATCAGTCCCCAAATATAGTAGGAAATAAGTACCGGCTCTGGCGAAGCCAGGGTTGGTACCACTCTCGCATATTCGAAGAATGTCGAAGTATACCCTCGACAGTCTACTTCCACCATTCGATGGTTCAGGAATTTGTTTTCCATTTGTTCTTTTTCATATTCGGGACAAAATTTTCTTTCCATTAGCTGTTTAAATTCTTCCCAACTCATGGCATAGGCCACATTTCTTCCTTTGGCTTGAAGTACCGTATTCCACCATTCTAGCGCCCCTTCTTTAAAAAGATGTGACGCGTACATGACCTTATCTTCCTCGACACATTTACTTATCATAATTACTGCTTCGGTTTTCTCCAACCAACGCAGTGCCGCAGTCGCCCCTTCATTGCCTGCAAATTAAGCTGGTTTACAAGCAAGAAATTCCTTGTAAGTGCAACCAGGCGTTGCAGCTTTCATTCTTTTTAGACTTGGGGCTTGCAGTATATCATTATCGTTATTAGTATGGTTGTCGCCTCCGTTTACGCTATTACTGAAGTTATCATCGTGTGTGCGTTTGCTAGGAATGATTTGTTGAGGTTCAACAGGTTTCTGGGCAGCAACCAGGATTGCTGGAATAACATTGGCTATTCCTTGAGCAACGATATTCTCGATATCTTGCCTATTCAGAAATTGATCCTCATTGTCATGCTCAGATTGATTAACTTCATTATCGGGTTCATTACCAGCGTATGCCATCTGGTAATTAATTTATATAAGTAATTAGTATAAATTAAGTAATAACCAAACATAACAAAATAATTGCACATAATCACGTAAACAAATATAGCCAAAATTGTCGATCTTTCGACTTTCGATATTTTATATATATTAGGCATCCGTACAAACTGGTTATCTTACAAAGTTTTTTTTTTGGATTATTTCACATAAGTATATTTTGATTATTATATTATTATTAAACATATGCTTCCAGCATTCCACATTATCCCATCAGCTGGCGTTTTAGAAACGACGTTCCCTCTCGTCGTACTTCCAGGAGATTTGTTCTCCTACCTCCCGGATCCTATTCCCTGCATCTATCAGCTCTTCGCCAAAATGGCGGAGTTCAGCTAAGTTTTCATTACTCATTGGTGGGTTTGGTGCAGGTTCTGGGTCGAACTGAGGGAAAGAGATATAAGGATTATTTAGGAGGTTTTGAAATTGCTAGTCGTTGGTCCACCATTCGTCCATTTCTTGAGGTTGGGTGTGGATCAGAGGTTCTGGGATGGCTGGTTCCAAATTTATTGGAAGTTGGGTTTCGGCAGGATAAGGAAATAGGTTTTCATTGATCGGCCTAAGGATATCACAACTTGCCAGTATGCGATCTAGTTCTTCCTGCAGTGGTAATTCCTCGGCTTGTTTAGAACTTTCCCCAATTTCTATTTCTACTTGCCTAATACTTTCCCCAATTTCTATTTCTTTTCCTTTATCAATGGGATTTTCTATCTTGAGAACTTTCCTAGTTGCGGGTTTCCTTCTGCGCACACGCCTCCAGCCCACAAATCTTCTTCTTTTCTTTGGCTTTTGTTTCTCTGGAGGTGGAACTTGAAATTCCATAGGTTCCTCCACATCAGCCAAGTAACCAGTAAAGTCTTTGGAAACTTCTATTTTCACAGGATAGAGATTGAGATTCTGAAGAGCATCAGACAACTCATTCATGCTGTTTAGTATTTATGAAGAAACATACAAAATTTTAGTTTAAAATTTTGTAAATTAAATTTTCACATAATCACATAATAGCAATTAGAAAATTAATATTAATTACGAATATCTAATAAACCATTTTATTGAAACAAAATATTTATTTTTAGTACACTAAAATATTAAAGAATCTGGATTGTAGGTGATATGGGTGCTAGTACTGGGTTAGGGTATTTAAAAGTTAGCATTTACTGCTATAGTGGCTAATATATAGAGATCTGCCCATTTTTCATCTAACTTGTCTTCCCATGATGGAGTATTGCCTATTTCCTGAGTTTCCTTATTCATCATTCCCTTTGGTTGTGACTTATTTACTTTCTTTTGACTTTTTCTAATAATCCAACTTATTTTATTAGGGGTAAGTGGTTTCTCAAACTGTGCCTTACGAACAAATATTCCCTCCTCAGTATCTGCTGAGTATCTTGAGGAATCTGATTGGGATGAAATTCCCTTATCTTTCGATGAACTATCTAATTTAAGATAGATATCCGAAATTCTCTGCTTACCCATACTGTATATTAACAGATAGTCAAGATAGAAACACATAATCATAAAATGACAATCAGAAAATTAAGTATTTTGAAATACTTAATTGGCTTAACTCAATGGCTCTGATACCACATTTTCCTATTACGGCCCCAGCCCCGGTTTTACCCGGTCAGGAGCCGCGGAACAGGAACACGTGGTATTTATTAAATGATGCGACAACGGAAGATTTAACAGGATCTTTTAAAAACTTGAAAATGCCCGATTATTTTATTTCATAATTCGGGATAAACCCCTTAATTTACAATAGAGGAATTTGACTAGGAAATTCCCTGATTTATAAAACATGTTTATTTATTTTAACTGAGCCACCTCTTCAAGCTTGTTAGTGCTCCGTAGAACGTTTTCCTTGAATCACAGCAGGTCGCCTGAAACATGTTTTAAAAATATTTTATCAGCGGGGAAATACTGGTGAATCATTCATTACACAAAACAACACATAGTTATAAATTACAACATAAGAGCGATTACAATGGCTTCTATCTTATTTTTATCTGGCACCGTGTCACTTGGTGACGATGGTCATACCACTATTGGGTCTTTCCCCAAGTAGTGATGATTATCACTGTTAGGATTTATTAGCCTAACAGTGAGAAATTAGTAATGTGCACAATACCCCACTAGCCAGTGATTAAGATAACCATGACTTAATCCCTGTAATTATAACATTTGAAAATGGAGTATTGTAAAATATTTGATAAAAGAGATTGACTCACATTGCAGATTTATACGGGCAGAGTTTAGCCTACGGATTAGCCTGATAACCTAATTTAAACAATAATGCACACGAACTAGGTCAGTAACTAATACAACATTTACGATAACTCACGAGATTAAACCCTCACGATGAATGACAAAGTGCAATACTTAAACATCCATCGAATTTACGACGAATGACAAAGTATAACCCTAATTTGAGCAGCACTTAAACATTCATCAGATAGTTTCAATCGATCGGATATTGAATCGTAGCAGCGATCGAGTTAATACCCGGTATCGTAGCAGCGCCTCGCTAATATAAAAGTAAATTTCGAATTTGAACAGCCAAACTTCGTTTTTGTTAAATGATTTCGACACCAGAGGACTGCTCATGATCCAACCTATTAATAGCAGAAATTTAGGTCTCACGCGGCCCGCGTGAACCTTGGCTCAACCTTTACGCGGCCCGCGAGAGGGTCTAGTCTACGTGTAGGCTTGCTGGGTCACGAGTAGGTGGGCCACGTGGGTGACACTTGGATTGGAAACGCTTATCCGGTCAACAGGGAATTGACGCGACCCGCGTTAACTTAAGCTTGACCTTTACGCGGCCCGCGAGAGGACCAGAAATCTGTTTTTCTTGATTTTTGTCATGGATTAGGGTTTCGGGGGTCCGGGTTTCCACTTATGGGTCCGTTTGGGACATTTTTAAAGATCCTTACATTTGTCGTTTTATAGTCATATGCCGGTGGCTTTTGTAGGTTGTGAGAGCCATGAAAATATGATCGTTGTTGTTTTTTTAGTATCTAGTTATTTTTTCTTTTTCTTGAGTTGACCCTTTAAATTTGATGTGGTCTTTTGGTGTTGTATAAACTTATTGTTGAATAATATTGGTTTTATTTGGTTAGGGGGTTTGGAGCATTTTTGTGTTTTGAAGAATATGAGGAGTGTTTGAGATATAAATAGAGTGGGTTTAAAGCTTTAATTAAAATAATATGGGAACTGACAAAATTGCGCCTAACTAACAGAGGTCATTGGATGTGGTTAAGTCAGTTAGACTAAAATGGCAATGTTAAAAACTTTTTGAACTCATGGACGATAAATAAAACCTTTAGACTAAAGTGACAAAATGACCTAAACTCCAGAGACTAAAATAGCATTTTACTTTAAATAAAAACGTCAAAAGTTTTATGGTATTACTTGGTTTAAAGAAAGGGAACGTGTTACGGGCCAAATGTTTGAAGATCGCAATGCTATGGGTTGTGCTTGAACGTTTGGGTTACTGGCTAGTCCTGGACTTTATCAGGGGACGGAGTCAGTGTCAATGAAGAGGTGTACGTGCCTAGTCGTGCAAACGATGAACGCACCACTGGTCGAGAGCTGGCGCCGCTCTCCTGATGAGTCCAAGGCAGGACGAAACCAGTGACCCACACAAAGAAGCGGGATGGATTGGCTTGTCCCTGGGGACTTGGGGACGCCACACGGGGGTTGAAAAGTAACCCCGTGACAACTTGGTATCAGAGCAGAACGATTCTCGGATACGTTGGAACGTGACTCTTAACCAAATGAGCTTAACATTTAGAGTATGGTTGCGCAATGGTGGTGGGAGAAGACCAAATATGGGTTTGCTTCGGCAAAGGTCTTTGTACTCCGCGAGTATGGGATTGTGAGAGCCGCTCAAGTATAGTTGCAGTGAAGCCCTCCGTGTTATGTTAAAAAATCTACGGTCCAAGTAGCGCCGTAAAAAGGAAGTTTTGTGAAAGCTGCTACAACTATTCAGGTCCTCGTATTCCTGAAACAAGGTGAATCATCGGCACCTAATCCGATGCGGCGGACGTCAGCGCCACTTAAAACCAAAATTGACATACTTTATTGAACATGCACGACAGAAGATCATTGTTGATGTGCTTTCGGGTGTCTTACCCTCCCAAAGTGAATCATGCTCAACATAAGGGGATCATGCATTGTCAAGTATGCGAGCTGGTATGGGACGGCGAGCGTGCACGAGGACGTGCATGAAATGGTGGTGGGAGAGTGTCACGGGCCAAATGTTTGAAGATCGCAATGCTACGGGTTGTGCCTGAACGCTTGGGTTACTGGCTAGTCCTGGACTTTATCAGGGGACGAAGTCAGTGTCAATGAAGAGGTGTACGTGCCTAGTCGTGCAAACGACGAACGCACCACTGGTCGAGAGCTGGCACCGCTCTCCCGATGAGTCTAAGGCAGGACGAAACCAGTGACTCACACAAAGAAGCGGGATGGATTGGCTTGTCCCCGGGGACTTGGGGACGCCACACGGGGGTCGAAAAGTAACCCCGTGACAATATGTTATGTAACTTGATGGTTTAAGAGCATTCACATCCATGCTATCAAATTATATGTGTAGAGCTTTTATAATATAAAGAGTATAAAAAGTGGTTGTAAGTGGAGGAGAGAAAAATGTTATTGTTCATCTGTATATTTGGGGGGACACTGTTCACTCCTTATAATTGTTTAGGGACAATTGCATATTTCTCCTTAAAAAACATCTTAATTGCGTATTTATCCAAACTCAAACTAAAATTGCATATTTCTCATTCTTTAGTTAAAAATTTTGCAAATGTACCCATTTTGATTTATTTTATTAAATTAAATTATGTAATACCCATTTTACCCTTACTTATACTAAAACAATTTAGCTTATTAATATGTTTCAGCTTAATCATTCTTTTAACTTATTAATATTGTCAATCGTTTTCTTTTACTCCTTTTGAGTTAATCCTGTGTTGGATTATTGGGGTCTTTGTTAGCTTGGTTTGAGATGGAGTAATAAATCACCTCCTTTTTCTTAATTAAAATACAACACACAAAATACTTTTATTGCGTACATAAATCTAATGCATACCAAGCCCAAAATTGTAGCTCCTCCTAGCCATTTGTATATGTGTTCATATATATTTAATTTAATATGATGATTTGTAACAGTTATAAAAATTCGTTGCTTATATATGTTAAAACAATTTGTTGCTTAATTCGTTGCTTGCAGGATAAAAAGATGGTAGTTTCTAATCAAAAGATTGAATCTAATCTCATGACAAGAGAGATAGAGAAGGAGGTGGTTAGAAGGGAAAATTAGAGATGGTTGAAAGGGCATTTTTGTCATGTTAAGAAATTTTAATAAAGTAGAGGAAATATGCAATTTTAGTTTGAGCTTGGGTAAATATGCAATTAAGGATGATTTTTAAGAGGAAATATGCAATTGTCCCAATTTTTTAATATATTTCGAAAGTGGTTGTGAGTGGAGAAGAGAGAAAAGGTAATTTAAAGGTGTAAAAAAATATTATTTAATTGAAAATGAGAGAAAAAAATGTAGTGTTTTTTAGTGTAATTTAGGGTAAAAATATGATGAAATGGATGTGAATGCTCTAAAGAAATAGAGCATATTGTCACGATCCGCCTAAATACAAAACTTTTTTCGCTAGTTCCGGAAGATTCCGGAACACTAAAGAGGCATCTAGGGCTGTCCGGAAGTCTCCGAAACAGCCTACAAGTTGTTGGAACATTTTAGCAACATCGGAAGGGTCTAGATCAGCCTTCAAAGATCTAGGAAGGGCCTAGAACGTGCTGATATTTTCTGCCAAAAGTTGCAGCCAAGAAACATCTAGAAAAGCCTTGAAAACTCTTGGAATGACTGGATATTTTGCAAGAAAGATCTAGAAATCAGCTCTAAATATCTTAGATATTTGTATAGAATTCTCTAGTTAGAGAATTCTCTAGAACTAGTAGATAGCAAGTATAAATAGGTGGAAGGGATCTCATTTGGAGATCACCCAACATCATAGCAAGTTTACATACTTGTAATTGTAACCCACACTTGTAAACTCTCTTGTAATCAATACTAAGTTGTTTATTTGAAAGCAACACTTGTAATCATCACTTGATCCCTACAAAACCTTATCATCGTTGGGCATAAAAGCTTAACTTAGATCGAGTCTAAGTCGCTACACGTGAGTCAGTATTAACTCCATGACAAGTGGTATCAGAGCGGGACGATTCATTCAGGATGGCAACCGAAACAAAGGGAGATGAAAGACGCACAACTAAGAAAGAACGAGATGCAACATTTGACAAGCGCATTGGCGACACAGAGGAAGCGGTCACCGGATTGGGCGCGCAACTGGACCATGCATTCCAACGATTACAAACGTTGGAAACTAATCTTGAAGCTTTCAAGGACAACGTCAAGTCTCTCATGAGCGTTTGGCACCAAGAGCTTACGACATTATTCAAGGAGGAAATGTCGAAGCTACGGAACGAGGGGGAGAATAGCATTCGTGATTGTCACCGAAGCTTCCTGGACCTAGAAGCTAAAGTGAAGGAAAACAAGCACGTAGTTGTGCATTCAACCAACACCGATCTTTTCACCCCTAGGGTCGAGATCCCAAAACCATCTCCGTTCCTTGGCAAAAGAGAAGCACGAGCAGTTGACTTCATATGGGAGATGGAACAATACTTGGGTGGAGTGAAAATCAAGGACGATGCCACCAAAATCAAAACGGCCAGCATGTACCTAAAAGACACGGCAACACTATGGTGGAGACGTCGACACATAGACATCATCAAAGGTGCGTGCACTATCAACACTTGGGCTGAATTTGTCCTAGAACTAAAGAAACAATTTTACCCGGTCAATGCTGAGCATGAAGCTAGAAGCAAATTGAGAAAGCTCAAGCGTACCGGGACCCTCAAGGACTATGTCAAAGAATTCACAACATTGGTCCTTGAAATTCCCGCTCTATCGGAAAAAAAGATTCCCTTTTCTACTTCCTCGACGGGTTACAATATTGGGCTAGAACAGAATTGGACCGTCGCAATGTTCAAGATTTAGCTACAGCAATCGCCATAGCTGAAGGATTGATTTATCTTAAAGAAAAACGCCCAAACAAACCCGTAGTCGAAGAACCTGATGATGACATTGGTGGGGGAGCAAAACAAAGTTATACTCGGAGGATAGAAGGTCCAAAACCCCCAAGATACAACAACAACCAACCCGCGAGAAGAGGATGCTTCATTTGCGAAGGGCCGAACGATGCACGCGATTGTCCAAAGAAGTCTAAGTGAACAGCCCTTATCAGGACTGAAGACGATAAAGCCGAAGATAGCGGGGAGGCTCGTCTAGGAGCGATGCAACTCCAAGTCCTTAATGCTTTAAGGACACAACAAACAAAGCCGCTAAGAATAGCCCATGACCACTCGAGTAAGACCAAGGAAAATTCCACAAATGAGGACCCAAAAGGTCTTCGATTCATAACACTCGAGATTAACGGGCAACACGCAAAAGCATTAGTTGATACCGGAGCCAGTCACAATTTCATTACTAGGGACGAGGCCAAAAGACTTGGTTTACGGATGTCACGACCCCCGACCCACCCTGGACGGAATCGAGAGTCGCGAACAGCCCGTGGTACCGGTGATTAATTTTTATAAAATATTGCAGCGGAAATTTCATCAGGACCGTGAGTTAGGAAAAATATCAGAGTTTAGAAACACCGGATTTTATTTATTAAATAGATGGGATAAAATCATGTTTTACAAAGGTAGCTTTAATAAAATAAATTATAAAACAATATTTCTTAATTTGATTTAATTAATAAAATAAGCCACTTCTTAAAGCCTTTTATAGCCATATCCAGCTCTTATTCCAATCTACGGTAATTACCTGAAAAATGTTTGAAAAAGGTTTTGTCAGTGGAAATACTGAGTGATTTCATTCCATTTTTATAAAATATATTGTTATACCTTACAACATTAAGGTTTTTATATTTGTTCATATTTACCCAACTCAATCAGTATTTGTCACATGGTGGTAGTTCCGATGTGACAGTAATCATATCACTTATTGGCTTACTTTCGTCCAATAGTGAATTTATCAAGTAATTATATTTTACTATTATTCAATTCATCTGTCACTAGGCGATTCCTGTGACGGTGATCATATCACTGTTGATCATTCTTTCAACTAGTGACTCTGGTTATATCACTGTTAATCATTCTCTTAACTAGTAATTGTGGTCATATCACTGTTGATCATTCTTTCAACTAGTGATTCTGGTCATATCACTGTTGATCATTCTTTCAACTAGTGATTCTAATCATAAGACTGTTGATCATTCTCTCAACTAGTGTCTTTGGACATGTCACTGTTGATCATTCTCTCAACTAGTGACTTCTGGACTTAGTTGTGTCCCGTGACATTACTTTGTCAAATATATTACTTATGGCACAAAACCATTTAATCCAGAGAATGACCATATATCATTTTATGTCAAACTACTATAACTTATCAAATATAATATGTTAATCAAATAATTGTAATATCATTATTTGATATATTAACGTGACTAAAAATATAATCTTTGTATAGTAGAATACATTATAATTGACTATTTTATTATGGTATACACATTTTAGATTTATTTCAAACATACATTAAATTAATTAATGATTTAATGTTAAATTAATATTAGTTATAGACTATGGTTACTGAGGCATAATTTCCACTGTGATTGTGGTCATGCTACTATTGGCTAACTTTCTGGCAAATAGTAACAAGGGTCAAATAATGTATAAAACCTCCCATACCAGCAGTTATTATAGAATATAAAAATTTAATCACTGTAAGTATAACTGATAAACATATTAGGATTTTGGAAAGCCTTTGTAAATATAATTGTATCACAAAAAGGTGATAAAACTGTGAGAAAAGAGAATGGACTCACAAACGGTGAGAAAAGAGAAATGAACTCACTTTGCAGATTTCTACGGGCAAAGCTTAGTCTACAGATAAGCCTTGATAGATTGCAGATTTATACAGGCAGAGCTTCGCCTATTAATTAGCCTTGTAACCTATTGCATACAAACTAGGTAATTAACTAATACAGCATTTACGATAACACACGAGATAAAAACCCTCACAACGAATGACAAAGTGCAATACTTAACATCCATCGGATTCACAACGAATGACAGAGTATTCCCCGAGTTCGGGTGGTACTCAAACATCCTGTCGGAATCACGACTAATGACAAAGCATAACCCAAGTTTGAGCAGCATTTAAACATCCATTGGATAGTTTAATCGATCGGACATTGAATCGTATCAGCGATCGAGTTAATACCCTGTTTGCAGCAGCACCCTGCTATACTAATTAGTGATTCGTGTGTGTTTTGAGAGTATTTGGACGATATCTCTGTGCCTGAGTCGAATTTTATCATCGAACGAACGCACAGAAGCAAGTCCCAAAGCCTGCCATTTATACAAGAAATTTGACATGCTTACGGACTGTAAGCATCAACCCTTATGGTCCGTAAGGGATGCATTTTCGCCATAGATTTGCCACGTGTGGGAGTAGGCCTGCTGAGTCGACGGAATCGAGAAATTCAATTTAGACAGCAATTTGTGAGGATAATCGTCGAGTAGGGAATACCCCCCCTAAGTTTTAGGGCCCTGATCATGATTCTGATTGTTCTGAAATTTGTAGGGTTTTGTGCAGAATCACTTGGGTGTCTCAATTAGGGTTTCCTATTGGATAAAATAATAAAATAATTAGTACTTTTAATGAGGGTTGTTACATTCTCCCCACCTTAATAAAAATCTCGTCCTCGAGATTTGGGTTACGATATTTCTTTTAAACTTATGTCATATTTCAGTCAACAAAATGACACAGAATTAAATTTTGTGAATATGAGTTATACAATAAATAGGACTCAATGGTTCAACTGAATTATTTCAAGAAATTGACGACAATCGAATAAAATGAAATGATATAATTTCCAAGGTGACTAGGTTCAAGCAAAAAGATATATGATCAATAGATATTTAGAATGAATGTGAAGGATTTTTAGAATCAATAAAAATTCTTTGTCAAAAGAAAGCTTACTTTGATTGGCAACAGAAGAAGACTCAGAATCAACAAGTTCAAAATGAAATAGAAGCACGAAAATGATTGTCAACTATCGAACCATAACAAGAGAAAAATTAGTGTGTTGACATTATTGAATTGCAAGGATACACTGAAATACAATAGAGTTTAGTGTATCATTGTCTTAATACATAATTGTATCAAGACTATTTTTCAATGATGAGTCAAACGAAAGACATACGTGGTTTTGAATGGTTCGTATGATTATGATTAGCCCAAGCTACAAGTTTATAACGACGCCGCAAGGTGTCGTAATGATTGAAATAATTCAATAATTACGGTGACCGAACAATTTCACCGTATAATCAATTGAAAGCTTTAATGAAGTAAATTTGGATATTCATTTTGAATAGGATTTGTAATTAATAATGAAAAGACCAAATGAATTTGATAAATGATGAAAGAAACATTAAGAGGTACACCGGAATATGATATGAATTTGTGTACTCTTATCTTAACACATAATTGTATTAAGACTGTTTAAGATAATGAACCAACAGAAATTAGAATTCGTTCATCAAGAGTGAAAATGAGATTATCTCAAGATTCAAATTACAGAAAATGCCACCACAAGGTGTCGAAGTAATTGAAAATAGTAGCGGTGAATGAAATGAGTTTCACCATGCTTTAAATTAAATGAAGTAAGTCCGAATGTTTCAAATAAATCTAGTAGGATTGAAATTGAAATAATTGGATAATGTTTTTCTATCAAAGATGATAAAGCAATAAAGATTACGAAACGCTCGATTGCTGATATAAAAATCATTAAGAGATACACTGAAATATGAAATGAATTGGTGTATCATTATCTTAGCACATGATTGTGTTAAGATTGATTTTATAGAATAAACCAACAAAGTGGATTCAATATAAATAAATAATTAAACCCGTATATAAGGTATGTAACGAGATTAGCACAAGCTTCAATTTTTTTGTGAAAACGTTACCACAAGGTGACCGTGACCAAATAAATGATTAGGTGAAAGTGAAGACCAAACAATTCTGTTATGGTTTTGAATAGATGAAGTACTTGACAGAATGTATTTATTTATAAACTTTTATTTGTACTAGGGTCAAATAGTAACTTAACTTAGATATTACATATCAGCGATTACGTCTGGAATCATTTCTGCTTCTTGCGTAGTAAGTACGAATGCTCGCGCGTTTTTCTTAGCTCCGTCTGTAGTTCTGGCCTTGTTGTCAAGTGTTTTGTTTAGTTTTGGGCAATATGGTTTGATGTGTCCCGTCTCTCCGCAATTAAAACAAACATTAGTTTTCCTTCTACATTCTTCCTCTATATGCCCGGTCATCTTGCAGAAGTTACAGTAGGGTGTTCTCCTAAAACGGCATCTTCCTGAATGCTTTTTGTTACAGCTTCTGCAGGTAGGTTGTTCCAGTGACAGTTCAGTTCCTGTCTTTTTGAATTCTTGGAAAATTTTCTGGGCTAACTCTTTCTTCTTGTTTTCTTCTCTTGTCCGGATTAGTCCATCTGTCAGCATGTTAGCTAGTTCGACTGCTTCTTCAATAGTCTGTGGTCTAGTGGCCTTGACTATGTCTCGGATTTCGCTAACTAATCCCCAAATATAACGAGAAATTAGTACGGATTCTGGCGAAGCCAGAGTTGGTACCATTCTTGCATATTCGAAGAACATTGTCGTATATTCACGACAATTCACATCTATCATTTTATGATTTAGGAAATTGTTAGTCATTCGTTCCTTTTCATAAGGAGGACAAAATTTCCTTTCTATCATTTCCTTGAATTTTTCCCAGTTCATGGCATAAGCCATGTTACTTCCTTTTGCCTGAAGAATTGTATTCCACCATTCTAAGGCTTCTTCCTTAAAGAGATTAGATGCATACATCACCTTATCTTCTTCGGCACATTTGCTGATTGTAAGAACAGCTTCCGTCTTTTCCAACCATCGCAGAGCAGCCGTGGCTCCTTCACTGCCGGCAAACTCAGTTGGTTTACAAGCTAGAAATTCTTTGTAGGTACAACCGAGAGTCATCGCCTTCTTTTTCTTGGGAAATGGGATTTTGATAATATCATCATTACCTCCATTGACACTATAGCTAAAACCATCGTCACGAGTATGCTTGCTACTCACAACTTTGGTGGGTTCTACGGGGTTTTTAACAGCTTTAATTATTAAAGGTAAAGCATTAGCTATTCCTTGGGCAATTACATTTTCTATAGCATTTTTATCCAAAGGATTTTCATTATTAGTATGAACTTCTGGATTATGTGGTACTTCATTCGACATCTGAATTTGCAAACATTTTCACTTATTAATATCACAGAATAATTAAAACAAAACAATACTTCCAGGATATTATATGTGCATATCGACATATATATATTCATATATAACACATATGTAAATTTATATCAGTTTCCTAACTTTATTGTTTAGGTATTAAAAGAACACCTAAATAGCTTAAACAAGTGGCTCTGATACCACCTTCTGTCACGACCCCCGACCCACCCTGGACGGAATCGAGAGTCGCGAACAGCCCGTGGTACCGGTGATTAATTTTTATAAAATATTGCAGCGGAAATTTCATCAGGACCGTGAGTTAGGAAAAATATCAGAGTTTAGAAACACCGGATTTTATTTATTAAATAGATGGGATAAACTCATGTTTTACAAAGGTAGCTTTAATAAAATAAATTATAAAACAATATTTCTTAATTTGATTTAATTAATAAAATAAGCCACTTCTTGAAGCCTTTCAGTGCCGTATCCAGCTCTTATTCCAATCTACGGTAATTACCTGAAAAATGTTTGAAAAAGGTTTTGTCAGTGGAAATACTGAGTGAGTTCATTCCATTTTTATAAAATATATTGTTATGCCTTACAGCATTAAGGTTTCTATATTTGTTCATATTTACCCAACTCAATCAGTATTTGTCACATGGTGGTAGTTCCGATGTGACAGTAATCATATCACTTATTGGCTTACTTTCGTCCAATAGTGAATTTATCAAGTAATTATATTTTACTATTATTCAATTCATCTGTCACTAGGCGATTCCTGTGACGGTGATCATATCACTGTTGATCATTTTTTCAACTAGTGACTCTGGTTATATCACTGTTAATCATTCTCTTAACTAGTAATTGTGGTCATATCACTGTTGATCATTCTTTCAACTAGTGATTCTGGTCATATCACTGTTGATCATTCTTTCAACTAGTGATTCTAATCATAACACTGTTGATCATTCTCTCAACTAGTGTCTTTGGACAAGTCACTGTTGATCATTCTCTCAACTAGTGACTTCTGGACTTAGTTGTGTCCCGTGACATTACTTTGTCAAATATATTACTTATGGCACAAAACCATTTAATCCAGAGAATGACATATATCATTTTATGTCAAACTACTATAACTTATCAAATATAATATGTTAATCAAATAATTGTAATATCATTATTTGATATATTAACGTGACTAAAAATATAATCTTTGTATAGTAGAATACATTATAATTGACTATTTTATTATGGTATACACATTTTAGATTTATTTCAAACATACATTAAATTAATTAATGATTTAATGTTAAATTAATATTAGTTATAGACTATGGTTACTGAGGCATAATTTCCACTGTGATTGTGGTCATGCTACTATTGGCTAACTTTCTGGCAAATAGTAACAAGGGTCAAATAATGTATAAAACCTCCCATACCAGCAGTTATTATAGAATATAAAAATTTAATCACTGTAAGTATAACTGATAAACATTTTAGGATTTTGGAAAGCCTTTGTAAATATAATTGTATCACAAAAAGGTGATAAAACTGTGAGAAAAGAGAATGGACTCACAAACGGTGAGAAAAGAGAAATGAACTCACTTTGCAGATTTCTACGGGCAAAGCTTAGTCTACAGATAAGCCTTGATAGATTGCAGATTTATACAGGCAGAGCTTCGCCTATTAATTAGCCTTGTAACCTATTGCATACAAACTAGGTAATTAACTAATACAGCATTTACGATAACTCACGAGATAAAAACCCTCACAACGAATGACAAAGTGCAATACTTAAACATCCATCGGATTCACAACGAATGACAGAGTATTCCCCGAGTTCGGGTGGTACTCAAACATCCTCTCGGAATCACGACTAATGACAAAGCATAACCCAAGTTTGAGCAGCACTTAAACATCCATTGGATAGTTTAATCGATCGGACATTGAATCGTATCAGCGATCGAGTTAATACCCTGTTTGCAGCAGCACCCCGCTAAATATGAGGCAAAGAAGGTGGTTAGAACTTTTAAAAGATTACGACGTAAATATTCAATACCATCCAGGTAAAGCCAATGTTGTAGCTGACGCGTTGAGCCGAAAGAATTCCGGGACTATATCTTGCTTACAAATTCAGCCTCGTATTAGGAAGGATCTCGAAAGGATGAACATTTGGCTTCAGGTTAGTAAATCTGATGGATATCTAGCTAAAATGCAGATTGAACCTGACCTCATATCACGGATCAAAGATGCACAAAAGCAAGATGGAGAACTTTGGGCAATTGTGCAAAATCTTGAGGTGGGTAAGCAATCTGAATTTCGTATAGACCATCATGGGGTGGTTTGGTGTGGCAAAAGACTTTGTGTACCCGATTACTCCAGCCTTCGTGAGTCATTGTTAACAGAAGCTCACAGCTCACCATTTTCGATTCACCCAAGATCTACCAAGATGTATAGAGACTTAAGACAGAACTTCTGGTGGAATGGCATGAAGGAAGACGTTGCTCGATACGTAAGTAAATGCCTCACTTGCCAACAAGTGAAAATTGAACACAAACGAGCAAGCGGTCTGTTGCAGCCATCGGATATTCCCATATGGAAGTGGGATGAGATCACAATGGATTTTGTTACCAGTTTGCCTAAGACTTTCAAGAAGAATGATGTTATATGGGTTGTTGTCGATAGATTGTCGAAGTCAGCACATTTTCTACCAATTCAGCAAGGATTTTCGGTTAATAAGTTATCCGAAATATTTCTTCAAGAAATTATTCGACTCCATGGCACACCATCTTCCATTGTTTCCGATAGAGACCCACGTTTCACCTCACGATTTTGGAAAGGTTTTCAGGCAGCTTGGGGTACACGACTGAAGTTTAGTACGGCTTTCCATCCACAAACAGATGGACAGTCAGAACGCACGATTCAGACCTTGGAAGACATGCTCCGAGCATGTGCACTTGAATGGTCTGGAAACTGGGATGAATATCTATGCCTTGTTGAGTTCGCTTACAACAATAGTTGGCAAGCAAGTATTGGCATGGCACCTTTTGAACTTTTATATGGTCGGAAATGTCGAGCACCGATATGTTGGGATGAAGTTGGAGAAAAGATTATTGAAGGACCAGAACTAGTTCAGATTACAAACGAAAAAGTCACTATGGCACGAGAAAAACTGAAAGAAGCTCAGAGCAGACAAAAGAGCTATGCAGATCAAGATAGACGACCACTCGAATTTAAAATTGGCGACCACGTATTCTTAAAAGTATCACCTTGGCGTGGCGTTCGTAGATTTGGAATTAAAGGAAAGCTTAGTCCTCGTTTTATAGGTCCTTTTGAAATCCTTGAAAGAATTGGAGAAGTATCATATCCACTGGCTTTACCACCTCAACTCTCTCACGTTCATAACGTTTTTCATGTCTCCTCGTTAAGAGGATATAATTATCATCCACTTCATGTCATTAGTTATCCGTTACTTACAATTCACGAGGATTTGTCCTACGAAGAGGAGCCAGAAGCCATTTTAGATCAACAAGAAAGGGTTTTGCGTAGGAAAGTAATTCCGTTTGTTAAAATCCTCTGGAAAAATCACTCTGAACACGAAGCAACATGGGAATCTGAAGAATCAATTCGCTCTTTATACCCTAATCTATTCTAGCAATAGAATTTTAGTTAAGGTAATGGTAAACCTTACTAGTTGATCTATGTTCATTTATTTCTGCTTATGGTCATTCATGCTTTGACTTATGTGAATATATTTTAGTTATGATTAAGCATATTTAAGTAGGAGATTTTTGTTATATAAGTTAGTAACTCTGCTATGAAAATTCCGTTCCCGTTACTTATACGATATATTTGAAAAATTTCGAGGACGAAATTTCTTTTAAGGGGGTAATAGTTGTAATAACCGAAAATTTAAAATCATTATTCTAGAAATAAAGGAATAATAAACTAATAATTTAACGACCCTCATTAAAAGACCTAATTATTTTGTTAAATTAACCCATAGGAAACCCTAATTAAGACACCCAAGTAATTTCGTACAAACCCTAAATTTTTCAGAATTTTCAGAATCAGGATTAGGGCCCCTAAAACTCAGGGGGGGTAAAACCTAGTTAACGATTATCCTAATAACTTACGGAAGAAGTTGAGATTTTAAAAACTGTCGATTCAGCTAGGCTAGTCCCACACGTGGCAACCCTATGCCCAAAATAAGTTGCCACGCGGCCCGCGTAAGAATAGTCTTAAGGTCACGCGGGCCGCGTCAAGGTCAAAATTTGGCTATAAATAGAGGAGGTTGGGACTTGAATCTGGGCACAAAAACGACGAAGAAACTCTGAATACTCGCTGAGATATCGTCCAATTACTTTCCAAATACACACGAAACACTAATTAAGTATAGCGGGGTGCTGCAGAACAGGGTAATAACTCGATCGCTATTACGATTCATTGTCCGATCGATCAATATATCCAATGGATGTTTAAGTGTTGCCCACATTAGGGTTATACTTTGTCGTTCGTCATTAATTTGACGGATCATCGTTAATTCGATGGATAAAGTATTGTACTTTGTCGTTCGTCATTAATTTGACGGATCATCGTTAATTCGATGGATGAAGTATCGCACTTTGTCATTCGTTGTGAGAATTTGATCTCGTGAGTTATCGTAAAGGCTGTATTAAGTTACTAACCTAGTTGTGTGCATGTTATTTTAATTAGGTTAAAAGACTAATCAGTAGTCTAAACTCTGCCCGTATAAATCTGAAATATTATCACAAGGTAGCATCACTTTGGAATTATTAAGGTACGGATCCTTACCCCACTCCTTATTGCTTCATATTCAAATTGTTATAAACCACTAAATTAATATATCTTTTAAAAACTCCTCACGTCTTTGATTATCGATTCATTTGACAGTCCGTTCGATTCCTATTTGATTTAGCTTTCATGTCATGCGATAGTATTATGTTGTTATACGCATTATCGCATGTTCCAATATATGTTCCGTTTTGTTATAAAAAATAAGTTTTATAATTTATATGAATAAGTCCAATTGTACTCTAATACCCTGAGTATCGCTTCTCGTGGAGTGTCCCACGAACATGTTGTTGCGGCATCGACATCATGTGCTCCATCCGTGACGGAGAGATCAGTTCACGGCGTCTCTTAAGTACAAGTGTGGTACATAAGGCTATTAGGAGGCGTATGGATCGATCCTAGGATTTAAGTATAAGGAGGTGGATAACGGGTATGCCAATTCGCCATCTCATGTGATAATTATGCAGGAGTAGCTACCTGTGTATTGTCACGTTTTAAGTTTGCTCATGGGTACATCCGTAAGATATGATTATGAAAATTCGTTCTTTGCATCAAGTTTCATCCAAATAAAGCGTTAATTGTTATTTGAGCCTAATATTCCGTACTGAGCATTCGGCTCATTCCGTAAAATTGTTGTGTATACAGGTCAGCAGGTTACTTTGGGCGGGGAAAAGAGAGAAGAATAAAGCCTAGGAATAAATCTGAAGATGTTAGTTAATAAATTTGAATGTCTCCGCTTGTATAATTAACCTTAAGTTTAGTTGTTATGTCGTTGTATCCTTGTCCCATAAATAAATAAATGAAATTATGACTTTTGTTTATGATACTGTTATTGTGACACGTCAGCCCATTCCGGGTTGGGGTGTTACAGCTATGGTATCAGAGCAAAGGCTCTTTCCTGTAGAAAACTTGAAGATAGTAATTAAAACCTGTGAGGAATGGGTAGATATCTATGATAGGATTCAACTTGGTCTCTTATTTGGTTTAATTCCTATGTTTATTCGTATAGATATGCCTCCTCGTCGTCCGCAACGTAGGAGTACTCGTACTAACCATGTGCGTAACAACACTTCTTCGAATGAGACTCCAGTTGATCCAAGCGTAATTAATGCTATCAATCAGGCTGTTGCCGAGTTGCTTCCAAACCTTGTTGCTCAAACAGCTGAAGCCGTTATTCAACAAACTCGTCCTCCAGAACGTAATAACACGAATCCAATCTCTGGTGAAGAAATTCGTGAAAATACCACGAACCATACTAACTATAGTATAGACATATGGATAGCTAAATTTCAAAAACAAAAGCCGAAATCCTTTAGTCACGCTACTAATCCAGTCGAAGCCAGAAACTGGATAGCTCATGTTGAAAAGATCTTCGGAGTTCTTGGAGTTCCGGAGCAATACAAAGTTAGATTGGCTACCTACAAACTTGAAGATGATGCACAAACTTGGTGGGAAGGATATAAGCAAGTCAAAGGAGGGGATGATTTTGACGCTAATCTTTCATGGGTCGACTTTCGTAACATCTTTTACGACAAGTATTTTTCGACCGCTGATAAAGAAGCTTATATCAGGGAGTATGCAGTGATTCGACAGGGGAGTGATGAACCAGCCTCTGAGTTCATTACTCGATTTTCAAGGTTGGCTAGTATTGTAGGAGACGTTGCAGGATCAGCAGAAGTCCAGGCAGAAAAATGCAAGTGGGCAGTCAATGATCGAATTCGGAAGTCGATCATGTATAGGAAATTTAAGGATATCACCGAAGTTGCTGATGCAATCAAAACTTTTGAATTCGAAAGGAAAGAATTCTTATCTCGAACTGGGGATAATAAGAAGAGAAATAGGGAAGGACAATTTAAGCAAGAAAACGGCCAATCATCCACTACGCCACAACATCAAGATCGCAAAGTGCAAGGAAATCAAAACTCTGGAAATCAGGCACGTCCATGGCAACCGAGACTGCAAAACCCAAGACCTGCTCAAAACCAGATTCAGTTGTATGTAGAACCTATTAGAGCTCAACCACTGAATCAACATGTAAACCCGAATCAGATTACATATCCTTTATGTAATACTTGTGGTAAGAGACATCATGGCGTATGTTACCGAAGTACAGGAGCATGCTTTAGATGTGGCCAAACTGGACACATGATCAAGGAGTGTACACAGAAAGACACTAAGAAGAATAACCGATCAAATGTTGCACCGCCGAATGTTGGAGGAAGAGCTTTCACACTTTCTGCTACTGATGCTGCTAATGTCCCAGGTACTGTGTCGGGAACCCTTCAGCTTGGTAAACATAGTATTTATGTGTTATTCGACACAGGAGCGACTCATTCTTTAGTATCCCATTCGTTTACTAAGTACCTTCCGATAAGACCAACTCTCTTAAATCACACTTTAACCATTTCCACTCCCATGGAAAATTCATCCGTAATCACTTCCGTATATAAGGATTGTCCGATCCGTATTGAATCTATTGTGTGTAAGGCAGACTTATTTCCAATACATATGTGTGACTTTGATGTTATTCTAGGAATAGATTGGTTGTCTAGACATCGTGTAACTATAGATTGTCATTCTCGCCGTGTTATTTTCGGTGATCTTCATCATCCTGATATTATATATCAGGGAACTCAAGCTCATAAATCCCTTAAAATTATCTCTGCGCTTAAGGCTCGAAAATTCATATCAAGAGGTTGTGCTGGATTCCTAGCATCGATTAGGGATACTTCTGCTAGTGTTAAGAGTATCGATAGCCATTCCGTTGTTCGTGAATATCCTGATGTATTTCCGGATGAACTACCAGGATTACCACCCGACCGTCAGGTAGAATTCACCATCGACTTGATTCCTGGCGCCGAGCCTATTTCTAAAGCTCCATACCGTATGGCTCCAATGGAACTGAAGGAGTTGAAGGAACAATTGCAAGAATTGTTAGACTTAGGATTCATAAGACCCAGTGTTTCACCTTGGGGTGCTCCGGTCTTATTTGTGAAGAAGAAAGACGGTAGTATGCGTTTATGTATTGACTACCGAGAGCTGAACAAGATTACTATTCGTAATCAGTATCCTCTGCCTCGCATTGATGATCTCTTTGATCAACTTCAGGGGGCTCAGTTCTTCTCAAAAATCGACCTGAGGTCCGGGTACCATCAGCTAAAGATCAAGAATGATGATGTTCCCAAGACCGCCTTTCGTACTCGATATGGTCATTACGAATTTTTGGTTATGCCCTTTGGGCTAACTAATGCACCCGCAGTCTTCATGGATTTGATGAATCGTGTATTTCACAAATTCCTAGACAAATTCGTTATTGTCTTTATCGATGACATTCTAGTGTATTCTAAGAGTCACGAAGAGCATGAAGCACATCTACATGAAGTACTTAGAACCTTGCGACGTGAGAAGTTGTACGCTAAGTTTTCCAAATGTGACTTTTGGCTTAGCCAAGTGGCATTTCTAGGTCATGTCATATCAGCAGAGGGAATTATGGTAGACCCAACAAAGGTTGAAGCTATTACAAAATGGCCAAGACCCACTTCTGTTACCGAAATACGAAGTTTCTTGGGTCTTGCTGGCTATTACCGAAGATTTGTTGAAAGATTCTCAGTAATTGCTTTACCACTCACAAAACTCCTAAGGAAAGGGGTGAAGTACTCATGGAATGAGGAACAAGAGAAAAGCTTTGAAGAATTGAAGAAACGACTCGTATCCTCCCCGATACTCGCTCCCCCTTCTGGATCAGGAGGTTACCAAGTCTATAGTGATGCCTCAAAGAAAGGATTAGGTTGTGTGCTAATGCAACATGGGAAGGTTAGCGCTTATGCCTCCCGTCAGTTAAAGCCTTATGAAGTTAACTACCCTACACATGATTTAGAACTAGCAGCAGTCGTCTTTGCACTTAAGATTTGGCGACATTATCTGTATGGTGAGAGTTGTGACATCTTTACCGACCACAAGAGTCTCAAGTACATATTTACGCAGAAGGAGCTAAATATGAGGCAAAGAAGGTGGTTAGAACTTTTAAAAGATTACGACGTAAATATTCAATACCATCCAGGTAAAGCCAATGTTGTAGCTGACGCGTTGAGCCGAAAGAATTCCGGGACTATATCTTGCTTACAAATTCAGCCTCGTATTAGGAAGGATCTCGAAAGGATGAACATTTGGCTTCAGGTTAGTAAATCTGATGGATATCTAGATAAAATGCAGATTGAACCTGACCTCATATCACGGATCAAAGATACACAATAGCAAGATGGAGAACTTTGGGCAATTGTGCAAAATCTTGAGGTGGGTAAGCAATCTGAATTTCGTATAGACCATCATGGGGTGGTTTGGTGTGGCAAAAGACTTTGTGTACCCGATGACTCCAGCCTTCGTGAGTCATTGTTAACAGAAGCTCACAGCTCACCATTTTCGATTCACCCAGGATCTACCAAGATGTATAGAGACTTAAGACAGAACTTCTGGTGGAATGGCATGAAGGAAGACGTTGCTCGATACGTAAGTAAATGCCTCACTTGCCAACAAGTGAAAATTGAACACAAACGAGCAAGCGGTCTGTTGCAGCCATTGGATATTCCCATATGGAAGTGGGATGAGATCACAATGGATTTTGTTACCAGTTTGCCTAAGACTTTCAAGAAGAATGATGTTATATGGGTTGTTGTCGATAGATTGTCGAAGTCAGCACATTTTCTACCAATTCAGCAAGGATTTTCGGTTAATAAGTTATCCGAAATATTTCTTCAAGAAATTATTCGACTCCATGGCACACCATCTTCCATTGTTTCCGATAGAGACCCACGTTTCACCTCACGATTTTGGAAAGGTTTTCAGGCAGCTTGGGGTACACGACTGAAGTTTAGTACGGCTTTCCATCCACAAACAGATGGACAGTCAGAACGCACGATTCAGACCTTGGAAGACATGCTCCGAGCATGTGCACTTGAATGGTCTGGAAACTGGGATGAATATCTATGCCTTGTTGAGTTCGCTTACAACAATAGTTGGCAAGCAAGTATTGGCATGGCACCTTTTGAACTTTTATATGGTCGGAAATGTCGAGCACCGATATGTTGGGATGAAGTTGGAGAAAAGATTATTGAAGGACCAGAACTAGTTCAGATTACAAACGAAAAAGTCACTATGGCACGAGAAAAACTGAAAGAAGCTCAGAGCAGACAAAAGAGCTATGCAGATCAAGATAGACGACCACTCGAATTTAAAATTGGCGACCACGTATTCTTAAAAGTATCACCTTGGCGTGGCGTTCGTAGATTTGGAATTAAAGGAAAGCTTAGTCCTCGTTTTATAGGTCCTTTTGAAATCCTTGAAAGAATTGGAGAAGTATCATATCGACTGGCTTTACCGCCTCAACTCTCTCACGTTCATAACGTTTTTCATGTCTCCTCGTTAAGAGGATATAATTATCATCCACTTCATGTCATTAGTTATCCGTTACTTACAATTCACGAGGATTTGTCCTACGAAGAGGAGCCAGAAGCCATTTTAGATCGACAAGAAAGGGTTTTGCGTAGGAAAGTAATTCCGTTTGTTAAAATCCTCTGGAAAAATCACTCTGAACACGAAGCAACATGGGAATCTGAAGAATCAATTCGCTCTTTATACCCTAATCTATTCTAGCAATAGAATTTTAGTTAAGGTAATGGTAAACCTTGCTAGTTGATCTATGTTCATTTATTTCTGCTTATGGTCATTCATGCTTTGACTTATGTGAATATATTTTAGTTATGATTAAGCATATTTAAGTAGGAGATTTTTGTTATATAAGTTAGTAACTCTGCTATGAAAATTCCGTTCCCGTTACTTATACGATATATTTGAAAAATTTCGAGGACGAAATTTCTTTTAAGGGGGTAATAGTTGTAATAACCGAAAATTTAAAATCATTATTCTAGAAATAAAGGAATAATAAACTAATAATTTAACGACCCTCATTAAAAGACCTAATTATTTTGTTAAATTAACCCATAGGAAACCCTAATGAAGACACCCAAGTAATTTCGTACAAACCCTAAATTTTTCAGAATTTTCAGAATCAGGATTAGGGCCCCTAAAACTCAGGGGGGGTAAAACCTAGTTAACGATTATCCTAATAACTTACGGAAGAAGTTGAGATTTTAAAAACTGTCGATTCAGCTAGGCTAGTCCCACACGTGGCAACCCTATGCCCAAAATAAGTTGCCACGCGGCCCGCGTAAGAATAGTCTTAAGGTCACGCGGGCCGCGTCAAGGTCAAAATTTGGCTATAAATAGAGGAGGTTGGGACTTGAATCTGGGCACAAAAACGACGAAGAAACTCTGAATACTCGCTGAGATATCGTCCAATTACTTTCCAAATACACACGAAACACTAATTAAGTATAGCGGGGTGCTGCAGAACAGGGTAATAACTCGATCGCTATTACGATTCATTGTCCGATCGATCAATATATCCAATGGATGTTTAAGTGTTGCCCACATTAGGGTTATACTTTGTCGTTCGTCATTAATTTGACGGATCATCGTTAATTCGATGGATAAAGTATTGTACTTTGTCGTTCGTCATTAATTTGACGGATCATCGTTAATTCGATGGATGAAGTATCGCACTTTGTCATTCGTTGTGAGAATTTGATCTCGTGAGTTATCGTAAAGGCTGTATTAAGTTACTAACCTAGTTGTGTGCATGTTATTTAAATTAGGTTAAAAGACTAATCAGTAGTCTAAACTCTGCCCGTATAAATCTGAAATATTATCATAAGGTAGCATCACTTTGGAATTATTAAGGTACGGATCCTTACCCCACTCCTTATTGCTTCATATTCAAATTGTTATAAACCACTAAATTAATATATCTTTTAAAAACTCCTCACGTCTTTGATTATCGATTCATTTGACAGTCCATTCGATTCCTATTTGATTTAGCTTTCATGTCATGCGATAGTATTATGTTGTTATACGCATTATCGCATGTTCCAATATATGTTCCGTTTTGTTATGAAAAATAAGTTTTATAATTTATATGAATAAGTCCAATTGTACTCTAATACCCTGAGTATCGCTTCTCGTGGAGTGTCCCACGAGCATGTTGTTGTGGCATCGACATCATGTGCTCCATCCGTGACGGAGAGATCAGTTCACGGCGTCTCTTAAGTACAAGTGTGGTACATAAGGCTATTAGGAGGCGTATGGATCGATCCTAGGATTTAAGTATAAGGAGGTGGATAACGGGTATGCCAATTCGCCATCTCATGTGATAATTATGCAGGAGTAGCTACCTGTGTATTGTCACGTTTTAAGTTTGCTCATGGGTACATCCGTAAGATATGATTATGAAAATTCGTTCTTTGCATCAAGTTTCATCCAAATAAAGCGTTAATTGTTATTTGAGCCTAATATTCCGTACTGAGCATTCGGCTCATTCCGTAAAATTGTTGTGTATACAGGTCAGCAGGTTACTTTGGGCGGGGAAAAGAGAGAAGAATAAAGCCTTGGAATAAATCTGAAGATGTTAGTTAATAAATTTGAATGTCTCCGCTTGTATAATTAACCTTAAGTTTAGTTGTTATGTCGTTGTATCCTTGTCCCATAAATAAATAAATGAAATTATGACTTTTGTTTATGATACTGTTATTGTGACACGTCAGCCCATTCCGGGTTGGGGTGTTACAGCTATGGTATCAGAGCAAAGGCTCTTTCCTGTAGAAAACTTGAAGATAGTAATTAAAACCTGTGAGGAATGGGTAGATATCTATGATAGGATTCAACTTGGTCTCTTATTTGGTTTAATTCCTATGTTTATTCGTATAGATATGCCTCCTCGTCGTCCGCAACGTAGGAGTACTCGTACTAACCATGTGCGTAACAACACTTCTTCGAATGAGACTCCAGTTGATCCAAGCGTAATTAATGCTATCAATCAGGCTGTTTCCGAGTTGCTTCCAAACCTTGTTGCTCAAACAGCTGAAGCCGTTATTCAACAAACTCGTCCTCCAGAACGTAATAACACGAATCCAATCTCTGGTGAAGAAATTCGTGAAAATACCACGAACCATACTAACTATAGTATAGACATATGGATAGCTAAATTTCAAAAACAAAAGCCGAAATCCTTTAGTCACGCTACTAATCCAGTCGAAGCCAGAAACTGGATAGCTCATGTTGAAAAGATCTTCGGAGTTCTTGGAGTTCCGGAGCAATACAAAGTTAGATTGGCTACCTACAAACTTGAAGATGATGCACAAACTTGGTGGGAAGGATATAAGCAAGTCAAAGGAGGGGATGATTTTGACGCTAATCTTTCATGGGTCGACTTTCGTAACATCTTTTACGACAAGTATTTTTCGACCGCTGATAAAGAAGCTTATATCAGGGAGTATGCAGTGATTCGACAGGGGAGTGATGAACCAGCCTCTGAGTTCATTACTCGATTTTCAAGGTTGGCTAGTATTGTAGGAGACGTTGCAGGATCAGCAGAAGTCCAGGCAGAAAAATGCAAGTGGGCAGTCAATGATCGAATTCGGAAGTCGATCATGTATAGGAAATTTAAGGATATCACCGAAGTTGCTGATGCAATCAAAACTTTTGAATTCGAAAGGAAAGAATTCTTATCTCGAACTGGGGATAATAAGAAGAGAAATAGGGAAGGACAATTTAAGCAAGAAAACGGCCAATCATCCACTACGCCACAACATCAAGATCGCAAAGTGCAAGGAAATCAAAACTCTGGAAATCAGGCACGTCCATGGCAACCGAGACTGCAAAACCCAAGACCTGCTCAAAACCAGATTCAGTTGTATGTAGAACCTATTAGAGCTCAACCACTGAATCAACATGTAAACCCGAATCAGATTACATATCCTTTATGTAATACTTGTGGTAAGAGACATCATGGCGTATGTTACCGAAGTACAGGAGCATGCTTTAGATGTGGCCAAACTGGACACATGATCAAGGAGTGTACACAGAAAGACACTAAGAAGAATAACCGATCAAATGTTGCACCGCCCAATGTTGGAGGAAGAGCTTTCACACTTTCTGCTACTGATGCTGCTAATGTCCCAGGTACTGTGTCGGGAACCCTTCAGCTTGGTAAACATAGTATTTATGTGTTATTCGACACAGGAGCGACTCATTCTTTAGTATCCCATTCGTTTACTAAGTACCTTCCAATAAGACCAACTCTCTTAAATCATACTTTAACCATTTCCACTCCCATGGAAAATTCATCCGTAATCACTTCCGTATATAAGGATTGTCCGATCCGTATTGAATCTATTGTGTGTAAGGCAGACTTATTTCCAATACATATGTGTGACTTTGATGTTATTCTAGGAATAGATTGGTTGTCTAGACATCGTGTAACTATAGATTGTCATTCTCGCCGTGTTATTTTCGGTGATCTTCATCATCCTGATATTATATATCAGGGAACTCAAGCTCATAAATCCCTTAAAATTATCTCTGCGCTTAAGGCTCGAAAATTCATATCAAGCGGTTGTGCTGGATTCCTAGCATCGATTAGGGATACTTCTGCTAGTGTTAAGAGTATCGATAGCCATTCCGTTGTTCGTGAATATCCTGATGTATTTCCGGATGAACTACCAGGATTACCACCCGACCGTCAGGTAGAATTCACCATCGACTTGATTCCTGGCGCCGAGCCTATTTCTAAAGCTCCATACCGTATGGCTCCAATGGAACTGAAGGAGTTGAAGGAACAATTGCAAGAATTGTTAGACTTAGGATTCATAAGACCCAGTGTTTCACCTTGGGGTGCTCCGGTCTTATTTGTGAAGAAGAAAGACGGTAGTATGCGTTTATGTATTGACTACCGAGAGCTGAACAAGATTACTATTCGTAATCAGTATCCTCTGCCTCGCATTGATGATCTCTTTGATCAACTTCAGGGGGCTCAGTTCTTCTCAAAAATCGACCTGAGGTCCGGGTACCATCAGCTAAAGATCAAGAATGATGATGTTCCCAAGACCGCCTTTCGTACTCGATATGGTCATTACGAATTTTTGGTTATGCCCTTTGGGCTAACTAATGCACCCGCAGTCTTCATGGATTTGATGAATCGTGTATTTCACAAATTCCTAGACAAATTCGTTATTGTCTTTATCAATGACATTCTAGTGTATTCTAAGAGTCACGAAGAGCATGAAGCACATCTACATGAAGTACTTAGAACCTTGCGACATGAGAAGTTGTACGCTAAGTTTTCCAAATGTGACTTTTGGCTTAGCCAAGTGGCATTTCTAGGTCATGTCATATCAGCAGAGGGAATTATGGTAGACCCAACAAAGGTTGAAGCTATTACAAAATGGCCAAGACCCACTTCTGTTACCGAAATACGAAGTTTCTTGGGTCTTGTTGGCTATTACCGAAGATTTGTTGAAAGATTCTCAGTAATTGCTTTACCACTCACAAAACTCCTAAGGAAAGGGGTGAAGTACTCATGGAATGAGGAACAAGAGAAAAGCTTTGAAGAATTGAAGAAACGACTCGTATCCTCCCCGATACTCGCTCTCCCTTCTGGATCAGGAGGTTACCAAGTCTATAGTGATGCCTCAAAGAAAGGATTAGGTTGTGTGCTAATGCAACATGGGAAGGTTATCGCTTATGCCTCCCGTCAGTTAAAGCCTTATGAAGTTAACTACCCTACACATGATTTAGAACTAGCAGCAGTCGTCTTTGCACTTAAGATTTGGCGACATTATCTGTATGGTGAGAGTTGTGACATCTTTACCGACCACAAGAGTCTCAAGTACATATTTACGCAGAAGGAGCTAAATATGAGGCAAAGAAGGTGGTTAGAACTTTTAAAAGATTACGACGTAAATATTCAATACCATCCAGGTAAAGCCAATGTTGTAGCTGACGCGTTGAGCCGAAAGAATTCCGGGACTATATCTTGCTTACAAATTCAGCCTCGTATTAGGAAGGATCTCGAAAGGATGAACATTTGGCTTCAGGTTAGTAAATCTGATGGATATCTAGATAAAATGCAGATTGAACCTGACCTCATATCACGGATCAAAGATACACAATAGCAAGATGGAGAACTTTGGGCAATTGTGCAAAATCTTGAGGTGGGTAAGCAATCTGAATTTCGTATAGACCATCATGGGGTGGTTTGGTGTGGCAAAAGACTTTGTGTACCCGATGACTCCAGCCTTCGTGAGTCATTGTTAACAGAAGCTCACAGCTCACCATTTTCGATTCACCCAGGATCTACCAAGATGTATAGAGACTTAAGACAGAACTTCTGGTGGAATGGCATGAAGGAAGACGTTGCTCGATACGTAAGTAAATGCCTCACTTGCCAACAAGTGAAAATTGAACACAAACGAGCAAGCGGTCTGTTGCAGCCATTGGATATTCCCATATGGAAGTGGGATGAGATCACAATGGATTTTGTTACCAGTTTGCCTAAGACTTTCAAGAAGAATGATGTTATATGGGTTGTTGTCGATAGATTGTCGAAGTCAGCACATTTTCTACCAATTCAGCAAGGATTTTCGGTTAATAAGTTATCCGAAATATTTCTTCAAGAAATTATTCGACTCCATGGCACACCATCTTCCATTGTTTCCGATAGAGACCCACGTTTCACCTCACGATTTTGGAAAGGTTTTCAGGCAGCTTGGGGTACACGACTGAAGTTTAGTACGGCTTTCCATCCACAAACAGATGGACAGTCAGAACGCACGATTCAGACCTTGGAAGACATGCTCCGAGCATGTGCACTTGAATGGTCTGGAAACTGGGATGAATATCTATGCCTTGTTGAGTTCGCTTACAACAATAGTTGGCAAGCAAGTATTGGCATGGCACCTTTTGAACTTTTATATGGTCGGAAATGTCGAGCACCGATATGTTGGGATGAAGTTGGAGAAAAGATTATTGAAGGACCAGAACTAGTTCAGATTACAAACGAAAAAGTCACTATGGCACGAGAAAAACTGAAAGAAGCTCAGAGCAGACAAAAGAGCTATGCAGATCAAGATAGACGACCACTCGAATTTAAAATTGGCGACCACGTATTCTTAAAAGTATCACCTTGGCGTGGCGTTCGTAGATTTGGAATTAAAGGAAAGCTTAGTCCTCGTTTTATAGGTCCTTTTGAAATCCTTGAAAGAATTGGAGAAGTATCATATCGACTGGCTTTACCGCCTCAACTCTCTCACGTTCATAACGTTTTTCATGTCTCCTCGTTAAGAGGATATAATTATCATCCACTTCATGTCATTAGTTATCCGTTACTTACAATTCACGAGGATTTGTCCTACGAAGAGGAGCCAGAAGCCATTTTAGATCGACAAGAAAGGGTTTTGCGTAGGAAAGTAATTCCGTTTGTTAAAATCCTCTGGAAAAATCACTCTGAACACGAAGCAACATGGGAATCTGAAGAATCAATTCGCTCTTTATACCCTAATCTATTCTAGCAATAGAATTTTAGTTAAGGTAATGGTAAACCTTGCTAGTTGATCTATGTTCATTTATTTCTGCTTATGGTCATTCATGCTTTGACTTATGTGAATATATTTTAGTTATGATTAAGCATATTTAAGTAGGAGATTTTTGTTATATAAGTTAGTAACTCTGCTATGAAAATTCCGTTCCCGTTACTTATACGATATATTTGAAAAATTTCGAGGACGAAATTTCTTTTAAGGGGGTAATAGTTGTAAAAACCGAAAATTTAAAATCATTATTCTAGAAATAAAGGAATAATAAACTAATAATTTAACGACCCTCATTAAAAGACCTAATTATTTTGTTAAATTAACCCATAGGAAACCCTAATTAAGACACCCAAGTAATTTCGTACAAACCCTAAATTTTTCAGAATTTTCAGAATCAGGATTAGGGCCCCTAAAACTCAGGGGGGGTAAAACCTAGTTAACGATTATCCTAATAACTTACGGAAGAAATTGAGATTTTAAAAACTGTCGATTCAGCTAGGCTAGTCCCACACGTGGCAACCCTATGCCCAAAATAAGTTGCCACGCGGCCCGCGTAAGAATAGTCTTAAGGTCACGCGGGCCGCGTCAAGGTCAAAATTTGGCTATAAATAGAGGAGGTTGGGACTTGAATCTGGGCACAAAAACGACGAAGAAACTCTGAATACTCGCTGAGATATCATCCAATTACTTTCCAAATACACACGAAACACTAATTAAGTATAGCGGGGTGCTGCAGAACAGGGTAATAACTCGATCGCTATTACGATTCATTGTCCGATCGATCAATATATCCAATGGATGTTTAAGTGCTGCCCACATTAGGGTTATACTTTGTCGTTCGTCATTAATTTGACGGATCATCGTTAATTCGATGGATAAAGTATTGTACTTTGTCGTTCGTCATTAATTTGACGGATCATCGTTAATTCGATGGATGAAGTATCGCACTTTGTCATTCGTTGTGAGAATTTGATCTCGTGAGTTATCGTAAAGGCTGTATTAAGTTACTAACCTAGTTGTGTGCATGTTATTTAAATTAGGTTAAAAGACTAATCAGTAGTCTAAACTCTGCCCGTATAAATCTGAAATATTATCACAAGGTAGCATCACTTTGGAATTATTAAGGTACGGATCCTTACCCCACTCCTTATTGCTTCATATTCAAATTGTTATAAACCACTAAATTAATATATCTTTTAAAAACTCCTCACGTCTTTGATTATCGATTCATTTGACAGTCCGTTCGATTCCTATTTGATTTAGCTTTCATGTTATGCGATAGTATTATGTTGTTATACTCATTATCGCATGTTCCAATATATGTTCCGTTTTGTTATGAAAAATAAGTTTTATAATTTATATGAATAAGTCCAATTGTACTCTGATACCCTGAGTATCGCTTCTCGTGGAGTGTCCCACGAGCATGTTGTTGCGGCATCGACATCATGTGCTCCATCCGTGACGGAGAGATCAGTTCACGGCGTCTCTTAAGTACAAGTGTGGTACATAAGGCTATTAGGAGGCGTATGGATCGATCCTAGGATTTAAGTATAAGGAGGTGGATAACGGGTATGCCAATTCGCCATCTCATGTGATAATTATGCAGGAGTAGCTACCTGTGTATTGTCACGTTTTAAGTTTGCTCATGGGTACATCCGTAAGATATGATTATGAAAATTCGTTCTTTGCATCAAGTTTCATCCAAATAAAGCGTTAATTGTTATTTGAGCCTAATATTCCGTACTGAGCATTCGGCTCATTCCGTAAAATTGTTGTGTATACAGGTCAGCAGGTTACTTTGGGCGGGGAAAAGAGAGAAGAATAAAGCCTAGGAATAAATCTGAAGATGTTAGTTAATAAAGTTGAATGTCTCCGCTTGTATAATTAACCTTAAGTTTAGTTGTTATGTCGTTGTATCCTTGTCCCATAAATAAATAAATGAAATTATGACTTTTGTTTATGATACTGTTATTGTGACACGTCAGCCCATTTCGGGTTGGGGTGTTACAGGAAGGGTCTAGATCAGCCTTCAAAAATCTAGGAAGGGCCTAGAACGTGCTGATATTTTCTGCCAAAAGTTGCAGCAAAGAAACATCTAGAAAAGCCTTGAAAACTCTTGGAATGACTGGATATTTTGCAAGAAAGATCTAGAAATCAGCTCTAAATATCTTGGATATTTTCTATTAGAGAATTCTCTAGAACTAGTAGATTAAGTATAAATAGGTGGAAGGGATCTCATTTGGAGATCACTAAACATCACAGCAAGTTTACATACTTGTACTTGTAACCCACACTTGTAAACTTTCTTGTAATCAATACTAAGTTGTTTATTTGAAAGCAACACTTGTAATCATCACTTGATCCCTACAAAACCTTATCATCGTTGGGCACAAAAGCTTAACTTAGATCGAGTCTAAGTCGCTACACGTGAGTCAGTATTAACTCCGTGACAATATGTTATCTAATTTGTTACTCTATACAAAAACAAAAGAAAAAACTTTTATATATTTTAGATTTAAAGGTGTAAAACTAATTTACCTCTCACATGTTATGTTAAACTTAAAAGGACATTATTATCTTTATCGTAACAATTTGTTGGAATAGACAACGAATCATTTGGAACAAACGTCTAAAAACTTTGCCGATGTACACTGGGTTTTCGCAAAAATAGTCGGCCACCAAACGAATGTGTGCACTATATTAAATATAGAAATGAACATAATGATTTGAGACACATTTTTTTCTTCCTTCGTAATGATTTATGTCGTCTTCATTACTGTGTTGACGAAAAATCATTAATTTCATTCAATGAAGATGAAGAATCCATCATGTAATGTGACGTGTATGATTATTGAAGAGGAAACTTGTGTAAAAATTATGTAGATTTTTTTTTTTAAATTGGTGTTTATTTTTTTAAATGCTTCTAAACTGACATTTTATTGATACAACGTTCAAATTTTAATGTTCAAATGGTTTGAAATGGTTCGAGGCAACTAGGGATGGAGATCACAGGAAAGCTGGGCATCAACGGAAGCCTTTCCGAGGGTGATATGGTGTTCTCCGCGACCCTGCTTCACATGGGTTCATTTAAGAACCATAAAACCCTAATTTGAGAACCAAAAAGTCCACTTCTAATAATAAATACAAACATAAAAGTTGACTAATCACATTAAAAAAATATAATTTTGCATATTTTCATATTTTTATCGGAATATAGTTCGTAATTTGTTAATATATAATTTGCTGATCAAAGAGCTTGTAGTATAAAAATGTTAATGTATGCAGGAAATGTTTCTTTATTATGTTGAGGGTTCAAGTTATACGTCTCACACCCCAACCGATGGCGGAGACATCGGAGTGCGATCACTAAGTGTTCAAATTGCTCAAGAGATTCCATAACGCTAGATATTTCGATAGAATTAAGTAGATTGCATAAATAAATTATCTAGAACATAAACAAATATCATCAAATTAAATCAGCAAATAAATTGTTCAAATTGTTCAAAAACTAGATTAACTAGGCGACGTTTCTAAGCATCTCCTAGCTTGATTTCCATGTTCCATAGCAACCTATCAGCCTGCAACATGTATTAAAATATCAATACGTAGGTATTGGTGAGTATACAAGTTTGATAATAGAATACTAGATTAAAACAACTCATATCCATAATGTAAGCAATAAAAATAGTTTCAGCCGTGCTAGTGTCGCAGTCCACGCAGTGATAGCCCAAGTATCCCGATGCTTTAGTGTTTACCCAAGACTCAAGGTAAACTAGAATCCTCCAAACAATACCCCATGAGAATAATGGGAGAGGTGCATCCCCTATAGCGCTACTATTGTTAAGGCGGAACTACACACCTTGGATTAAACGTCACATAACACAAATAGAATACTAGAATGCACAAGTTTTCACAAACACATAGGATATAGTTTAGATTGCAAAAGATTAAAGTTTATATAGAATACATGTTACACCCCAAAGTTTAAAAGTAAAAAGGGGATCGAGTATACTCACAGTGATTGCTTAACAGTCGCAACTGTTATTGGATCAAAGGGAGCTCTTTTTAGAATTAGCCCGATTAGATTACAATAGGATAAGAGTCGGGCAGAATAATGAGGTTGCTCAAAGTGCCAAATTGGTCATGGGATCGAATGGCTGTCCGATCGGATGGTTGTCCGATCGGGGGATTGCCGGTCGACCGGATGACACATAAGTGTGAGAAGACAGATGGTTGCCCGATCGGATGGCCATCCGATCGGGTTGCTACTTGATGAAAGAAGAATAGGATGGCTGCCCGATCGGATGGACATCCGATCGGGTTGCCACTTGACTTGTAGTTTGGAAACTAGAGTGGTTGCCCGATCGGACGACTGTTCAATCGGGTTGCCACTCGATCCGAATGGTAAGCACCCTGGGTCATCTCAATCGGATGGTTGTTCGATCGGACGGCTGTCCGATCGGATTGCCATTCGATTAAGACTTCCCAATTTTGAAAAGTTATTAAGTGTTGAAATATTTCAAGGGCAAGTGCCACCTGATAGGGTGGCTGTCCGATCGGACAGCTGTCTGATCGGGTTGCCGCTCGATCAGGCGACCCTTGTTCTTTTCTACCATTTTTGTAAAAATTTCTAAGTTTCTAGTTTAACGGTGACGGTACGACACGTATTGAGACAACAGTAAACCTATCAGCTCACAACCATTCTGATCGGTGGGAACCACCCCTGACCAATCAGTTGTATGTCTCTGACGGGTTTATGTCGGAATCCGTGCTTTGCTCGTCTTTTCCGGTAGGGATTTAGATCAACACCAACTCTAGGCTATTTATCAGATCTACAGTTAGTGTAGACCTGGTTCCCACCGAATAAAGTAAAAGTTTAAGAAAAGATGATGGTATTCAAGTTTATATAGGAAAAAGTCTAGTTTTAGCTTGAATTTAGAGTGAAAACGCATGAAATAGCTTAGATCTGAGCTAGATCTTGCTCAGAATGACATCACATGGCAGTTTGTACAAACCCCCATGATGGCATCACCCTCAAGAACTCAGACCTGAGAGATTTCACGGTGAAAAGTGTGATTTCAAGTGAGAATCACGTAGAGAATGATGTATAGAGCGAGAAAGTACAAAGATCTAGCTTGAAACGTACCAAAATCGATGAGAAAGTGAAGAAATGAGAAGGTAGGGTGTCTGGGTATAGCAGAGCTGTCACATCACTGAAAATGGTGATGTGACAGGTCTATTGATAGGGTAAGAGTGTGTGTGAAGGAGGTAAGGGTGCACGAGTCCGATCGGATGGCTGTCCGATCGGACGGTCATCCGATAGGGTGACAATCTGATCGGATGACAATCCGATCGGATTGCCATTCTGGCCAATCCAATCTTTCCGCGTTTCCCGTTTTTGATTCGTCTTGCGAGTTAGATTAGGCGTTGCGTATTATTTGAGTAATAGAGTAACTAGATTAGAATATATACGTCAAAAGTTTACAAAATTAATAGATTCCGCCAGTGACAAGGCTCTAGTCTCTCGTTCAACCAAGAATCAAGTTTCACGAGTCTAAAGAGTCAAGCACCAAATAGATTTAGACATTCCAAACATAGAATTAGGCATTCCATCATAGATTTAGACATTCCAACATAGATTTAGGCATTCCAGATATAGAATTAGGCATTCCAAGCATATAGATATAGACATTCCCAAGATATAGACATTCCCAAGATATAGACATTCCCAAGATATAGACATTTCACACGTAGATTTAGGCATTTCAAGCATATAACATAGACTTTCATATAGATTAGGGGCTTAGAATGACAAATAGACAAACTTCAGGGACTAATCTTGACAAAGTCCTAAAGTTTAGGGACGCTGGGCGTTACAATACGGTATATGATGAAACAGTGGTTAATCAAGGGAGGTTAATTCACTGGTCTCGTCAAGTAGGGTTAATCCCTTCCTTACGAGGATCGGTGGCTGGATCGTCCGCTGATCTGTCTCCTGCACAAGGGAAACACACCGTGACCCGTAACAAGGAGGAGGCGGTGGGTGGTGCTCCTTGTTACCTGATGTGCGTGAAGTGTCGTATATTTTAGGTGTATATTTTAAGCCCTTTTTAACACTTATTTTAGCCAAGTTTTAAATTTATAAAACACGATATTTCACTAACACTAAACACACATATGGGCAAGTGCACCCATCGTTGAGTGTAGTATAGCGTTGGTAAGATACCGAGGTCGTCCAAGGACACAAGAGCTTTTAGTACCGGTTTATCCTCAACGTCTAACCAAAACAAAAGTTTAGAAAAATGTTTTAAACTAAGAAAAATAAAACTAACTAAAATGCTGAAAATAAAAATAAAATAAAAACAGATAGACAAGATGAATCACTTGGTTCCGACTCGTATCTAGTATAACCTTTGATTATTTCCGCACTTTTGCACATAATTAAGAGATTATCTTAGTTATTGTAGTAGGCCCCTCTTTTGAAGGTGACGTTACCCTCACCCCAGTAGTTTGAGTCAGCAGGGATACAATCCTAAAGGGGTGGATTATTGGAAGATAATGAATTAAGTTATTAATGCAGTATTGTGGTAGGCCCCGCTTTTGGCGGTGACGTTACCCTCGGCTAAGTAGTCTGAGTCAGCAGGGATACAATCCTAAATAGCCAGGTTATAGTATTAATAGTAGTTAACTTATGAGGGGATCAAAGAGTTTGGACCCCCGCCATCCAATACCGTGAAGTATTGAAGGAGGTCCTACTAAATTTGACCCAGGTCCATTGCAGGACCTCTAAACGCTGAACAATGGCAAGACCTTTACCAAACCGTTCCCTTAACCCCCTACCAGGTAGCCAACATACCTCCATATAGACCGTGGAGATATGAATGGTGAAAATCCTTTATTTTATATAGACAGTAAAATAATGCCAAGACACCACGGACAAACGATAAGGAAATATCACCTTCAACATAAGTAACTAGTTATTAAAGTCATTAATACAAAACCAAATAAAAAGTGCAAAAGATTAGAAATAAAAAGTATTATACTAGACACTTTGTCTTCACCAAGTGATGTAAGAGACTTAGGCAATCATGGCCTTGATTGTCAAGAACTCTTACGATCAATCTTGGATCCCGAGACGACCCACACACTCTATGATGGACAATGGATGATGGTGGTGGATGATGGTGTTGTGATGGTGGTGGGTGGTGGATGAAGTGTGAGAGAGGTGGTGTGCCAAGGGATGAGATGAAATGAATCCAAGCACTCCTATTTATAGGCTGAACAGAGAGCTGGACACGGCCCCGTGTCCGCTGGGCACGGCCTCGTGTCCGTTTGACACTCTCTCTCCTCATTAATTGTAATTCGCAATTACAATAAATGCGCCTGCTGTACTTTCGACACGCCCCCGTGTCCGCTGAGCACGGCCCCGTGGTGGGCAATAGAAGCTTCTATAGGTTTGTCTTTTCTGCTGCTTCTTGGGCACGGCCCCGTGCTGGCTGAGCACGGGGCGTGTTCAGCCTTCTGTTTTCTCTATTTTGCTTTGGAAGGTGCCGTTGAGGGTTCGGGAAGTCCACTAATGTTCCTTTTCTTGTATTTATGTTGGATTTAGCTGTCTTTTTGCTTCTTTTGCGTTTTTGAGCTCATTTAATCCTGAAAATACAAAAGGAAGACAAAAACACTCTTTTTCCAATATTAGTACTAAAAAGGGTTAGTTTTATGCCTCATTTGATGTAATTTATATGTTGCATTTTACACACATCAAATACCCCCACACTTGAACTTTTGCTTGTCCTCAAGCAAAACTCTTTAATATGTGGCTTACACTCCCAAATGGAATAGGTAGAAGAGATGGTTTTGGGCTTGTCGTAGAGTGTCGGGATTTCCAAGATCTTTTTGGGTTTTATTTTTATTTATTTACACTCCTATTCGTAATGATTTATTTAGAACTGTTCATAAAAGAAATTACTTATTTGGGCATAACATCCCTTTTTTTTAAATTCTATTTATATACAAGTTCACATACCTCGCGGGGAAATCACTCACACTCGGCCGAAGGTGTATTTTTAGTGAATCACTCGAGAGCGGCATGGAACTTATTCCTACCATAGGCTTGCCAAGAAATCAATCCTCCTCCTTTTTAACTTTTATACCTTTGTAGATATCAAGAGGACTTTGTGGGTTAAGGGTTGGCTAGGGTTAAAGGTAGGTGGTTGGGTTAGTGGTTAGTAGAAAAAGGGCTAAAAGCGTAACAAGTGTCGGTTTTCGTATTTTTGCAACTTTTTATTTTGATGAAGCTTTTATTCAAACAAAGTTATTTTTTATTACTTTGTTTGTTTATTTTCTTTTTGCTTCATCATTATCAAATTTTTTTTTCACGAAGAACCGAACTTGTTACTAAAATAAAGGGTTAAAAATGAAAAAGGTTTTGGTGGGTGAAAGGGTTTTTGTTTAGGTGATGAAACGAAAAGGTTTAGGCTCAAAGGGGCTAACTAGGGGGATTTTTGGGTAGGTGGTAAAAGAAAAAGAAAAATAATGGTGTAGAAGTGAAAAAAGGTTAGTCCTAATGCCTCCATCATTTACTTACTCGGGTTTAAGTTGATAAGGACCGGGAATGTATTGTCATGGCAAGTTCTAGAGTCGTAAGAACCAAGCAGCTATTCACACAAGAAACGAAAAATGAGCATTTAGTCAAATGATATGAAATTGTGTGCTCAATAAAGGCTCAAAACTCACTTTTGTGGGAATGGGTTTTTTATGTGATCAAGTATATATAATCAAATTTTAAATAAGTTTGTCATGCCTTTTCATAATTTTCTTATGTTGGTTCTTTTTATCACTACGCTATCGGTTGTAAATTTGTAAAAATATAACCTTTTTGAGAACTTGAATTTCCCGAGTTAAACCTAGACAAGTAAAAAAAAAATGAAATTTTTTTTTTGAAAAAATTTGGGGTGATTAGCGTTTCCAATAGAGTTTTGTGTAAGGCTTGTATTTAGGACTTGCAAAATTCAAGGTTTTAGCATCCCCCCCACACTTAAATTACACATTGTCCTCAATGTGTCCCAAAAATAAATTTTTAGGTTGATTAGATGTGTAAAATAGTGTTTAAAAAGCAAAAATTTGTGTTACTGGGCACTGAACACGGCCCCGTGTTAACCGGGCACGGCCCCGTGTTCAAGTGCCAGTAACAAAATTGAAATAAGAGAAACAAAAGTCTGGACACGGGGGCGTGTTGGGTGAACACGGCCCGTGTCCAGTTACCTGTACTGGGCGTTTTCTGCAGGTGGTTCGACACGGGGCCGTGTTGGTTGAGCACGGCCCGTGTTGAACCTTCTGAACTGGAGAAAATTGTCGGGTTGCCTCGTTCTTGTGCATGGGATCATTTTTCTCGTTCCCCTTTTCATCCTTTACCGCCATGAGTGTGTTTTATTCCTGAAAATTAAACTAACTAGAAAACATAAAAACTAATCTAAATTAAACTAAGGATAGTTCCGTGGAATGCCTCCATGGTGCGCCACGTTTATAAGGGTCCTTGGCTAGACCCAAAGCCTGGTCATATGTTACCCAAGTGGGATGTGTTGCATCCCATGTTACACCGTCGGAGAGCGTCATCCAAGCTTGAGTCTATGACCTTCATGTAGTTGACCGGATCTTCTTCCTCTACTCGCTTTCCACATTCAAATTTCACTTCCTCATCCCCAAACTTCAATGTTAGAGTTCCGTCATTCATATCCACCACTGCTTGAGCGGTGGCTAGAAATGGCCTCCCGAGGATGAGAGGGACCTCGGTGTCTTCTTCCATGTCTAGGATGACAAAGTCGGTTGGAAAGACGAATCTGTCGACCTTGACTAACAAATTTTCGGCGACACCATGTGGGAATTTGACGGACCTGTCGGCGAGTTGTATGCTCATCTTTGTAGGGCTTGTTGTTCCTAGGCCGAGTCGTTTGAACATTGAGGTGGGCATGAGGTTGATGCTAGCCCCAAGATCAGCTAAAGCATTTCGGACGGGGGACTTCCCAATCGAACAAGGGATTGTGAAGCTCCCGGGGTCGATTTTCTTTTGTGGAAGTTTGTTGAGTACTAGAGCTGAGCATTCTTCGCCTAAGTTAACTAATTGCAATGATTCAATTTTCCTTTTATGAGTGAGGAAATCCCTCATGAATTTTGCATATTTAGGCATTTGGGTAAGGACCTCCATAAAAGGAATATTAACATGCAATTGTTTTAGTAAACTTTCGAACTTTGCGAATTGCTCATCGGTCTTTTGACGATTTAACCTACCGGGGTACGGAATTGGAGGAGTCTTGGTGGGCTCTTGATTTGGTATAGAAGCCCTTTCTGGCGCAGGAGGAGTTATAGGCTGGCTAGAATGGCTTCTTTCATTTGGTGGCAATGGAGCATCCTCGGGACCCACGGTTCGATTTCTTAATGTGATGAGATTTACTTGTGCCTTTGGGTTCGTTTCGGTATTACTAGGTAACGCGCCTTGTGGTTTCTCGGAGAAATTTTGAGCTAGCTGATTTAATTGTTTTTCAACGTTCTGAATGCTAGCTTGTTGATTTCTAAAATTTGATTCCAATTGTTGAAATCGATCCGAGTTTTTCTTTTCAGTGTCAGAGATGAGGCGAGATACCGTATCTTCAAGCCTTTCTCTTCCACCTTGTTGTTGAGAAAAATTTTGCGGTTGTTGAAAATTAGTTCGTTGGTTTTGTTGGTTACTACTATTGCCGGGATCTCTCCAACCAAGATTTGGGTGGTTACGCCATCCTTGGTTGTAGGTACCCGTTGGAGGACCTGACGGCCTAGGTCTATTATCCAAGTAGTTTACCGTTTCAGTTTGTTCATCTAATTCTTTCATACAACTCCAATTTTCATGTGACCCACCACACCCTTCACAAGCCATAACCGAGGCCGTTTTTGTCATTTCTAGCCTTTTGATTTTTGAAGAGAGGGCCTCGATTTGGGCTTGTAAAGAGGTGCTTTCATCAACCTTATGGGCGCCCGGGGCAATAGATTTATTACCCCGGGGAGTGTGCCATTGAAAATTGGTTTGAGCAATTTCCTCAATTTGGTTATATATTTCATTTGGGTGACGATTACCTAAGAGTCCCCCGGAGCTTGAATCAAGTGTTTGTCTTGTGTGTGGCAACAATCCATTGTAGAAAGTGGATACTTGTTGCCATACCGCTAGACCATGGTGAGGACACTTTCTTAGAAGCTCCTTGAACCTTTCCCAAGTTTCATATAAGGATTCCCCATCCTCTAGTGAGTATGTATTAATTTCAGTCATTAATTTAGCCGTTTTAGCAGGAGGGAAATACTTATACAAAAACTTTTGGGCGAGTTCATCCCAGGTGTTTACCGATCCAGCTGGGAGGGTGTTAAGCCAAGCCTTAGCTCGGTCTTTTAGTGAAAAAGGAAACATACGAAGGCGGATGGCGTCATTTGATGCTCCATTGATCCGAAAGGTATCACATATTTCTAAGAAGTTAGTAATATGTAGATGGGGATCCTCGTCCGCAAGCCCGTGGAAGGTTGCGGAGTTTTGGAGCATTTGTATCAAATGTGGCCGAAGTTCGAAGTTGTTGGCCTTGACATTCGGGGCATTGATAGCGGCGCCAAGATTGCCTACGGTAGGTCGTAGGTAATCCATGAGGGTACGTTGGTCCGCCATTGGAAGTGGGTCCCCCGAAGCTTTCTCTTGATTTTTAGCTTTTAGTCTTTTTCTGAGAAAGCGCTCGGGTTCTTCTAGGGGTTCTTTTATGTCTCTACTAGAACTGGAGCTCATGCACTACGTAGGAGGTTTAAATGTGGCGCCTGGGTTCCAAGTCCTGCAACAAAAACAGAAAAGAACGCTGGTCAGAATGTTCACCACGGCCCCGTGCTCAATGAGCACGGCCCGTGTTCAGAGGCGCAGTAATTGATTTCTGGATCCCTGTTACTGGGAGTTGGACACGACCCCGTGTTGCACCGACACGGCCCCGTGTTCAGCTCTCTGTAACTCAGAAAATAAAAACTGCCAGTGATGATTGCTGGGCACGGCCCGTGTCTGACCGGGCACGGCCCGTGCTGAGCTCTGCAGAAGCTGAAAAACTAAGAAAATCCTAAAAAAAATAAAAAGAAAAATAAAAGATGATTAAGCCGTTGATTCCTAACTTTCTTAAAATCCTTGTGTCCCCGGCAACGGCGCCAAAAACTTGATGTGCGTGAAGTGTCGTATATTTTAGGTGTATATTTTAAGCCCTTTTTAACACTTATTTTAGCCAAGTTTTAAATTTATAAAACACGATATTTCACTAACACTAAACACACATATGGGCAAGTGCACCCATCGTTGAGTGTAGTATAGCGTTGGTAAGATACTGAGGTCGTCCAAGGACACAAGAGCTTTTAGTACCGGTTTATCCTCAACGTCTAACCAAAACAAAAGTTTAGAAAAATGTTTTAAACTAAGAAAAATAAAACTAACTAAAATCCTGAAAATAAAAATAAAATAAAAACAGATAGACAAGATGAATCACTTGGTTCCGACTCGTATCTAGTATAACCTTTGATTATTTCCGCACTTTTGCACATAATTAAGAGATTATCTTAGTTATTGTAGTAGGCCCCTCTTTTGAAGGTGACGTTACCCTCACCCCAGTAGTTTGAGTCAGCAGGGATACAATCCTAAAGGGGTGGATTATTGGAAGATAATGAATTAAGTTATTAATGCAGTATTGTGGTAGGCCCCGCTTTTGGCGGTGACGTTACCCTCGGCTAAGTAGTCTGAGTCAGCAGGGATACAGTCCTAAATAGCCGGGTTATAGTATTAATAGTAGTTAACTTATGAGGGGATCAAAGAGTTTGGACCCCCGCCATCCAATACCGTGAAGTATTGAAGGAGGTCCTACTAAATTTGACCCAGGTCCATTGCAGGACCTCTAAACGCTGAACAATGGCAAGACCTTTACCAAACCGTTCCCTTAACCCCCTACCAGGTAGCCAACATACATCCATATAGACCGTGGAGATATGAATGGTGAAAATCCTTTATTTTATATAGACAGTAAAATAATGCCAAGACACCACGGACAAACGATAAGGAAAGATCACCTTCAACATAAGTAACTAGTTATTAAAGTCATTAATACAAAACCAAATAAAAAGTGCAAAAGATTAGAAATAAAAAGTATTAAACTAGACACTTTGTCTTCACCAAGTGATGTAAGAGACTTAGGCAATCATGGCCTTGATTGTCAAGAACTCTTACGATCAATCTTGGATCCCGAGACGACCCACACACTCTATGATGGACAATGGATGATGGTGGTGGATGATGGTGTTGTGATGGTGGTGGGTGGTGGATGAAGTGTGAGAGAGGTGGTGTGCCAAGGGATGAGATGAAATGAATCCAAGCACTCCTATTTATAGGCTGAACAGAGAGCTGGACACGGCCCCCTGTCCGCTGGGCACGGCCCCGTGTCCGTCTGACACTCTCTCTCCTCATTAATTGTAATTCGCAATTACAATAAATGCGCCTGCTGTACTTTCGACACGCCCCCGTGTCCGCTGAGCACGGCCCCGTGGTGGGCAATAGAAGCTTCTATAGGTTTGTCTTTTCTGCTGCTTCTTGGGCACGGCCCCGTGCTGGCTGAGCACGGGGCGTGTTCAGCCTTCTGTTTTCTCTATTTTGCTTTGGAAGGTGCCGTTGAGGGTTCGGGCAGTCCACTAATGTTCCTTTTCTTGTATTTATGTTGGATTTAGCTGTCTTTTTGCTTCTTTTGCGTTTTTGAGCTCATTTAATCCTGAAAATACAAAAGGAAGACAAAAACACTCTTTTTCCAATATTAGTACTAAAAAAGGGTTAGTTTTATGCCTCATTTGATGTAATTTATATGTTGCATTTTACACACATCATTACCACTCTCCGGCCTGAGAATCAGTAATTTGCTTGAGAAGCAAAGTGTGTGATAGTAGTAGTAAGCGATACCTCAAACCTGGTCCAGGAATATGGGTATTTATAGCCGAGGAGTGAAGAAGAGTAATTGAGTGGCTAGACTGACAACGCACAACCCCTTGCAGGTGTGTCAAACTTGTCGGTTACGGTGGTGATGCCACGTCCTATTGTGGTGTCAGTCTGTGCGCTAGTGTCGTTTACGTATGGGCTGACATATGACTGTCGGCAGTGCCACTTGCTGTTTTGGCTGCCTGAGTCATGGTGTCAGTCCTACTTGCGTCGTCAGTAGGATGCGGTGCCAAGCCGCATCGCTGCCTGTGGTAACCGCGGTTGTTTCCGCGTTATTTGATCTGACGCAGACGTTTATGGGATGCGGTGCGGAGCCGCATCGCCATACTTGGTAACTGCTTTTTCTATATCCCTTGTCGTGACGAAAATATTCATAGGATGCGGTGCTAAGCCGCATCGCTATGTGTAACACTCATTTTCATACACAAGATAAGTCTTCCCATCACTTGATAAATTGGATTCGACCGCTGTGTTCGGGTGTGCCCGCACGGACACATATAAGTTATTGCCGGTGGGGGTTTTTGATAAGGATAATTGTCACTCACGACCGTATTGGTACAAGATCTGGGACCATACCCCTTGAGTATATGTAATTATAGGAGTAACTTAGAGACGTGCGACTTAGCTGGTTAAATAGAATACATATTTGAGGATTTGACCATGCACCAATCCTTAAGCTTGTTTGATTTTGATCCTCAGAACATGTTTACATATTACAAGTGTTTGAATATTACAAGTGTTTGAATACTACTAGTATTTTTTTAATAGTCAATATTCGCAATACTCGATATTGATATTTTTGGAAATCATTATTATAATGCAAAGACGTTTATCGATGTTGACATTTTCAAGAACTATGATTTTCGAAAACAAGAAATAGGAGAGAATGCCATTGAGTCTTTGGTAGAGTGGTGGAAAAGACTTAGACCTTGTGAGAGGTCTCAAGTTCGATCCCCACTTCAAGCAAAGAGGAGGTGGGAAGGTTTTACTCCTTCGGAGGTTCCTGCCCGGGTGCTCAGGTTCGATCCTCAAGGCCTGAGTAAGGTGCTGCATTTCCTTAAGCAATGCGGAGAATTATACAAGAGTGGGTTTCCATAGGGTTGTATACGCCTCGCTGTTCAAAAAAAAAAAAAAAAAAAAAAAAAAAAAAAAAAAAAAAAAAAATAGGAGAGAACGACAAATCAAATACAAAAATAAAAATAAAAATATTTATAAGTATTAAATAAATGTATTTTGGGTTTTCAATTGAATCAATTTTAATAGTTAGACAGAAGGTAGTGGGGCGACTTCCACCCCAAGTCCGCGCCCCTCGCTCAACTTCCATGGCAACTTCATTTGTCCGTCCTCTTCTCGTCGCCCCTCCTCTCACACTTTACCCAACTTTTGGCACAAAATTCCAAGAACTCCCCCCTTTTCAAACAAATCAACCAATCAGAGGTCTTGGTGGCAACTTGAGTTGCCATGAACACCACGCCCCCTTTTTTGAGGACGCCACAAGTCGCCCCTCAAACGCCACGTGTCACAAGACCCCCTCTTTTGAGGTCGCCCCACTCCCTTCAGTCTTAGGATTTAGGAATATGTCCCGACCATTTTGTCAAAAAAGATTTTACTAATGTGTTGGAGGGTAAAAGAATTGTCTTTTTGTTGAGGTTTATTTAATATAGTTTAGGTGATCAACTTTTATAAAACTTAAATAATTTTTGTATGATTTATTGTTCTTTTTAAAGATACTATACAATAAAACCAAAAAAAAAAATATTTCCTTTAGTAGAGTATAGAATTATTGCATATTAAAAAAATATTTCCGTTAGTAAAGTATTAAAAACTAACATTTTTAAAAGAGTAAATTACGTTTTTGGCCCCTATAGCTATATCAATTTTACTATATTAGCATAAAGTAAGAATTTTTAACATATCTGTGGCCCCCATGATCTATAGACTTAGGGGACAAAATGGTTAGTTATAGAGACCATGAAGGCAGATATGTTAAAAATTCTTATTTTGAACCAATATAGTAAAAGTGATATAACTACAGGAGCCAAAAACATAATTTGCTTTTTTAAAATGAAGAGTAAATTGCCATTTTCGCCCCTGAGGTTTGGGCATATTTGCCATTTTAGTCCAAAATGACACTTTGGTACCATTTTGCCCCCCACGTTTGTAACTTTTTGCGATTTTCGTCCAAATAATGACACTTTGGTACCATTTTGCCCCCCACGTTTGTAACTTTTTGCCATTTTCGTCCAAAAATTAAGTAACTTGATTAGCCATTTGGACGAAAATGGCAAAAAGTTACAAACGTGGGGGGCAAAATGGTACCAAAGTGTCATTTTGGACTAAAATGGCAAATGTGCCCAAACCTCAGGGGCGAAAATGGCAATTTACTCTAAAATGAATGAATGTTCGTTTATGTAGTGCAATTATCCCATTTTAAATGTTACAAATATGTGTCTGCCTCATTTATATTGTGTGGATGTTAGTCCAGGTATGTAATGGGATCCAATCACGCGTTACATAGTGTGTTTACCATTTACGTTGTTTAGGATTTTAGTGTGTGTCGACGTAAATTTTTTCAGCAAATAACCCGGGCTATATATTATACGTTGCTGTGTTTATTTTTATGTATATCTTCAGTTTATCTACGTTTTAATGTAACTTTGTTCAGAGACAACTCTTATCTTTATTGTACAAATTCGAGTTACTTTACATTTAGTTCCGCCGCATCATGCGGAGAAATTTACTAGTTATATACAATGTGATAACGATTTAATACACGTATCAATATAGCAATATCCCAATATAAATATAAAATGTGACAGCTAATATTTCTGTTAACCATATATATTTTATATTGTTTCTAGAAGTAGTTTCTGGATTTTGCCATCCTATTGTTGGGTTGGCTATTTCTGTTAACCATATATATTTTATATTGTTTCTATAAGTTGTTTCTGGATTTTGCCATCCTATTGTTGGGTTGGCTATGGGTATGTTTGGCAAAAGTAGCTGGTGGCTGCTAGCTGGAAGCTGTAAGCTGGTGGCTGGTGGCTGGTAGCTGTAGCTGGTAGTTAGTAGCTGTAGCTTTTTAGATATATTTGGTGTTTGGTAGAGTAGCTGGAGCTTTTAATAAAATGTATAAAATGACCAAAATGGACATAACTAAAAATTTAGAAAGTTGATGCATTAAAAAGTTTCCTATTTTTAGAGGTTAAAATAGTCATTTTTTCCCTAAAAGCTTGTAGCTCCTTCTAAACGCTACTAGTAGTAGCGTTCAACCAAAAGCTTTAAGCTCCTAACCTAAAAGCTTAAAGCTCCTTCAACCAAACAAGACTTTTTATTGAGTAGGAGTTTTTTCTTAAAAGCTTAAAGCTAGAAGCTCCTAAAAGCTCCATGCCAAACATACCCTATAGGTATGTACACTTTGTTGGTTCTCCATATTAAAGTCACATACTTAAAGTCAACAAAAGAGGTTCCGTTTTGACGTCTTTAACTAAAACTAGTTTTTTACTATCGCCGCGTTGCGACGAACATTTTTTGTTGTTTAGTGTGTTTAGATGTGTTTTGAAATCACTACGAACGCGTTGCGCACGAAAACCGCTGACAAGAATAAAAAGAAAATATAGAAAAAAACACTAAAAGATAACCAAAAGAAAATCATACAAAAAAGTTGTATGGTAATAATGTTGTTCGTATGAAACCTGTGGTCAGAGATAAGCAAATGCTACTGGGTACCGGTACCGAATTTCCCGAACTGAAAGATCTTAACTACCAATTCAGTACGACTTTTGGCGTTCCTGGTACCGGTTCGCTACCGTTTTTTACCTTCATATACAGGTATCGTAATTGGTATTTTCGGTACCAGTACCGATTCGGTATTGATTGGTACCGAGCTCATCCCTACTCCTGAAACTAAAAAAACAAATCATTAAAAGTTGAAGGAAATAAAAAAAAGTTGCACGATACTGTTGTTCATACGACACCCGTGATCAGGGATAAGCAAATGGTACCGGGTAGCAGTACCGAATTTCACGAACTAAAAGATTTTCAAAATCAATTCGATACCGACTTTTGGTGTTTTCTGTACCAGGCTGGTGTTGGTTTTTACCTTTATGTTCCGATAACCGTACTAGTATTTTCGATACCAGTACCGGTTGACAAAAACTTATTTAACTTAAAAAGTAAAAAAGATAATAAAACTATTAAAAAAAACCATATATATTATTATAACTTTTAGTGTTCAAAACATTGTATCTATACATATAATAAAAGAAACTAATGTGTGACACGTGTCATTCACTGAAGCCCTCTAATTTTCTGTTTTCCCGCATTTTTTCATACTTATCTTATACAAATTAATATTATTTCTCTTCATTTATCCCAACTTATTTTTTTTCCAAATTCAAATATGATAGGTATCAATTTTACTCTACGAAAAAGTATTTAGATTATATCTAATAATTTGTAAGTATGTTATTGAAATAGGTATCACAATATAATTATGACTATGGACGCATGTATGGTATAAACAAAATTATGCATAGATAAAATTGTATATATAAGTACTTCAACTTTTTTCTTTTTTTCTAGAGTAAACTGCCATTTTGGTCTCTGTGGTTTGGCCAGTTTTGCCACTTTAGTCCAAATCTCAAACTTATTATATCTGGGTGACTGGGTCCCTGTGGTTTGCATTTTGTTGTTATTTTAGTCCAAATTTCAAAAACCCTATTTTTTGACTGTTGCAACCTCCTATTTTGTCTTTTAGTTCAGGGCATTTTGGTCATTTTGCTTTTCATTTAACATTTTCTTAATTCAAATATATATATATATATATATATATATATATATATATGGGCTGGTTAACGTACAAATGCGCTTATCGTACATTACGTACGCTACAATCTCAGCCGTCAGATCATCTTCCCGCATTGAAAATCGCATGTGAAATTGAATTACCACATGCGAAATTGTTACAAAAAAACAACCTGCTATTTCATCAAAATTATCACATGCGAAATTGAATTACCACATGCGAAATTGTTACAAAAAAACAACCTTCTATTTCATCAAAATTATCACATGCGAAATTGTTACAAAAAAACACCTGCTATTTCATCAAAATTATCACATGCGAAATTATTACAAAAAAAAAAACAACATGCGATTTTCATTGCGGGAAGATGATCTGACGGCTGAGATTGTAGCGTACGTAATGTACGATAAGGGAATTTGTACAGTACCCTTTACCTATATATATATATATATATATATATATATATATATATATATATATATATATATATATATATATATTAATATACACACATACAGCTCATCTTCATCATCATCATCGACAACACACTCTCTCTCTTTCTCTCTCCAAGCACCACCCATCACCGCCACTGCCGTGAACGCCGCCGTCGTCCAACACCACCACCACGTCGCCGGAAAACAGAAAAGTCACATCATCTGCCGGTTTTTGCTTGAAAACTTAAGGAAAGTCAAAATAGAAGGGGAGTGGAGTCGGAACCTGTTGAAAAAACGGAACACCACCGTCATCGCCGCCGCTGACGGCGTTGGTCGCCGGTGACGTCGTGTCTCTTTCTCTCCTTCGTCTCTCTCCTCTCACCCCGTCTCTCTCCTCTCTTTCTCCGTTAATGGGTTTGATGCAAAATTAGGGGGATGCTGTTAATGTTTGCTGATGTGGTGGTTACGGCGGTGGTGGATCTTAATGGTTGTGGCGGTGTTAAGCAGCAGGGGCGACGAGGCTGATGTGGTGGTTACGGCTGTAGTGGTGGCCTGCCCGGTGGTGGAGGTGTTCGTTGGTGGTGGTGGGTTTCGGGTGTTGGTGGGTGTTGATATGTGATTTTGTGATGGATGATGATCTGTGAACCCAATCCTTTTATTCACCACGAGGCTATGATGATTTCACCTAATCCGAGTCAAAATTGGGTCAACATTTGAGATTTTCCGCAGCTTGGCGTGGCAGAATCGGAGGAGGGCAAGTGCGCTTGCAACCTCTGTTTGCAGCCATGGCGGTTTTGATTTGTTGTTGTCTGTATTTTGATTTTTGTGAAGGTTTCTGGTTTTGTTCTGGGTTCTTGATTTTCTTGAAGATGATGTTCTTGATTTTCTGGATTTTCTGGGTTTTGATGATGATGTTCTTGAAGATACAGATCCGAGCCTCGTTTCTTTTTACAAATCGGTTTTTGTTTTGATTTGTTGTTGTCTGTATTTTGATTTTTGTGATGGTTTCTGGTTTTGTTCTGGGTTCTTGATTTTCTTGAAGATGATGTTCTTGATTTTCTGGATTTTCTGGGTTTTGATGATGAAGTTTGATGATGTTCTTGAAGATGATGTTCTTGTTTTTCTGGATTTTCTGGGTTTTGATGATGAAGTTTGATGATGTTCTTGAAGATGATGTTATTAATTATTGAAATGTTATAATAAATTAACATGGACCAAAATGCCCCTGCACTAAAGGACAAAATAATTGTTTTCAACAGTCAAAATAGAGGATTTTTGAATTTTGGACTAAAATGGCAACAAAATGTAAACCACAGGGACCCAGATGTAATAAGTTTGAGATTTGGACTAAAGTGGCAAAACTGGCCAAACCACAGGGACCAAAATGGCAGTTTACTCTTTTTTCTATATATAATATCAGATAATCTATTTTTCTATGTATATTAGATTATATCTAACTTATGATAGTATATTATTAAATCATAATTTTCAGTTTATCTTTATCTTTTATTTATTTATTTAAATATTTTTTTCTTAATCATTTCTTTTATTTTTCCATTAATTAATAGCCTTTTATTTTATTTTTTCACTTATCTCTTATGTTTCCAGCTTTGATCTAACCACATGTGATACATAAGCTTGTAACCTAATAATCAAAAACGGACGAAGTAAAATGTTATACCACGTGTGATACAGAAGTGTCTAACCTAATAATAATTGAAAAACAAAGTAGAATGTTAAATAGTACATTGAAATTCATTTTTTAAAACATATCTTAACGAATGTATGTGTTATGCGATTACATTATATTTATTCAACATGTGTAATACACGTATTTATTCAACCGTGCAATACATGGGTTTTCTAAAGATGTAACTTTGTTTATACTTACTATATAAAATTACGTGTATTCAACCCGTGTAATACACGGGGTTTTAACCTAGTTATTAATATATAGGAGAATTAACATATAACATTTACGTTACGATTGATAGAATGTGTTTTATGGTATTATTTATCCAATCTACTACTTCTAATAAAGCAAAACAAGCTTAAGCCACATGGCATTAGCTTAAGCCATTACTTGCCACGTGGCATTTGCTTAGACCACTTTTTTTTGCTTTTTTCGCCAAAACCATCCTCCTTAGCTTCTTTAATACGCTTCACTTCACTCCAAAACCCTAATACCCATCTCCTGCATCCGGTTCTTCCTTCTTCATCGATTGATCTTCGAAAAACATAGGTATGTTATTTTTCTTTTCCCTCTTTGATTTTTCTTTGTCATTGTTAAACACTATCTATTTCTTCCTTAAACCCTAGATATCATCTAACGATCTTTAATATGTTATTTGCAATCTCCTGAACCCTAGATTTCTTCATCTTCAATCGCGAGTGGAAGCAACCAGTCCTTATTATGCGGCGTATAAGGTATGTATCCGTGTTTTCAATTTTCTTTTTGCGGCGTTGTTGGTGTCTGGAAGACCTAGCCGCCGCCTCTTCTTAGGGTTTCAGTGATTTCTAACTTATGCATTCATCAATACCTATATTCATTTCTTGAGTGCTTCTATGATATTTTTCAAGATTTGGTGCTTTTTGAAAGATGGGATCCATCACTGTCTTCTCCAAACGATTCAACAAATAGGTAACAATTCTTCAAATATCGATTCATGTTTGATAATGTCGCTTCCTGATTGATGTTCTCTATCATATGTTCATCTTTAGGTTTTCCGATTAAATTCACGTATTGAAGTAGATTTTGAGCAATTGTCAGAGGTGACGTTGTTTGCTGACACTATTACAGTTCAACAATTGGGAGTGATGATTTGGCATACCAGAAAGGTTATAGTACAGATTATTGTTTAAGCTTAAGCAATGTTTCATCCATCATTCTCTATTTAAATCCTTAAAATTGTGATGTCATTGTTGACAACAGGTCCTTTAGAGAGCTGATCATTCTTCCAATCGATTGCAAGCAGGTTCGTTTTCCATAGATTTGGTGTTATTTTGAGTCTTCTTTATCGTTCTTTAGGTAAATTGTTTTGACTGATTATTTCAAAATTTGAATTTTTGAAATTTATATCAATTATGGATACTTATCAAAGTTGTCTAAATTGTAACGTATTTCCAAATTTATCAAGATAACTTATATTAAAGTTTTAATTGCTTCCAAATTTTGTGTTAGTTTCCATAATTTTCGACAATCACATTAATTTTCAAGTTTCTCAGAATTTGTTGTTCTTCTTTTTTTGTAGATCATTCCACTTATTCTGCAGGTATGTAAACTAGATTAGATTGTTATGTATTTTAAATGCTTAATCGCACTTTTTTTAATTTTTTTTCCGTATTTTTTGTGATTGATTTTTTTTTCACAATCATTTAGATATTGATTATATTATGAATATATTAACCTTATTGGTTTTGAATTTAAGTTTGAATAATACTTAACTATTTAGGTAAATTGTTTTGACTTATTATTTCAAAATTTGAATTTTTGAAATTTATATCAATTATGGATACTTATCAAAGTTGTCTAAATTTTAACGTATTTCCAAATTTATCAAGATAACTTATATTAAAGTTTTAATTGCTTCCAAAATTTGTGTTAGTTTCCATAATTTTCGACAATCACATTAATTTTCATGTTTCTTAGAATTTGTTTTTTTTTTGTAGATCATTCCACTTATTCTGCAGGTATGTAAACTATATTAGATTGTTATGTATTTTAAATGCTTAATCACACTTTTTTTAATCATTTTTCTGTATTTTTTGTGATTGATTTTTTTCACAATCATTTAGATATTGATTATATTATGAATATATTAACCTCATTGGTTTTGAATTTAAGTTTGAATAATATTTAACTATTTAGGTAAATTGTTTTGACTGATTATTTCAAAATTTGAATTTTTGAAATTTATATCAATTATGGATACTTATCATAGTTGTCTAAATTGTAACGTATTTCCAAATTTATCAAGATAACTTATATTAAAGTTTTAATTGCTTCCAAATTTTGTGTTAGTTTCCATAATTTTCGACAATCACATTAATTTTCAAGTTTCTCAGAATTTGTTCTTCTTCTTTTTTTGTGGATCATTCCAGTTATTCTGCAGGTATGTAAACTATATTAGATTGTTATATATTTTAAATGCTTAATCGCACTTTTTTTAATCATTTTTATGTATTTTTTGTGATTGATTTTTTTTCACAATCATTTAGATATTGATTATATTATTAATATATTAACCTCATTGGTTTTGAATTTAAGTTTGAATAATATTTAACTATTTAGGTAAATTGTTTTGACTGATTATTTCAAAATTTGAATTTTTGAAATTTATATCAATTATGGATACTTATCAAAGTTGTCTAAATTGTAACGTATTTCCAAATTTATCAAGATAACTTGTATTAAAGTTTTAATTGCTTCCAAATTTTGTGTTAGTTTCCATAATTTTCGACAATCACATTAATTTTCAAGTTTCTCAGAATTTGTTCTTTTTCTTTTTTTGTAGATCATTCCACTTATTCTGCAGGTATGTAAACTAGATTAGATTATTATGTATTTTAAATGCTTAATCGCACTTTTTTTAATCATTTTTTTGTATTTTTGTGTTGCTGATGATGATTTAAATTTTTCGAATCTAATCTTATTAATGGATCTATTCTTGGTGTCTTTGAAAGAGTGATGCTCTTACTGATTTTTTATTTTATTTTTTGTTTTTTCATGATAAACCATAATTTTTATGCAATTGCATGAGTCTGAATCTTCTTCGAACACAAGAGGTAAGTTTAATGTTATCGTTTTTTTAGTGTTTTTTGATCCGGTATAATGATAGTTTTCATCATTTATGCTAATCTCTATAATTTTTAAGTTATTTTTTTTTGGCAAATCAAACTATGATATTTTTTGAAATTTGAAAATCTTTGTTTTTTTACTAATAAATTTTATACTGTATTAATATGTATTAATGATTCTTTTGTTTTGTTTTTATTTTTTATTTTTTCATGGTTAACCCTAAATTTTATGCCATTGCCGGACTATTAAAATTCGTCGGACATGTTAATAAAAAATTGTAGTTTTATTGTTTTTTTCCTATTTTTTATCCGGTATAATGTTTGGTTTCATATTTTATGCTCATTTAATTTTGGCTGTATTTTTTAGTTACTAATAAATTTGGTATTGTATTAATTTCTGGAAAATTTGTAGTGTTTCTATAAATAAATTCATTTACGTTTTTTGAAACCCCTCATTTTGTTTGTTTTATATTTTTTCCCTCTCTTATGAGTTTGTTTCTATGTCGGTTGGTTTTACTTGGCAAGGTTAGACTTTCCTAATAAGTTTGCTTGATTTACGGGATTAGATATTAGTGATTTGATTTTCAGATTTTAAATTTTAAAATTTGAAGTAAACCATTATTTTAAATTTAAATTTTGAAGTAAACCATTATTGTGTTTGATTTTAAATTTTCAATTTCGAAGTCAATTATTATTTTAAATTTTAATTTGAAAGTTTGCCATTAATGTGTTTGATTTTAAATTTCGAATCTGTAAATTGAATTTAAATTTGAAAAGTTATACTTTCATAATAAGTTTGCTTGATTTACGGGATTGGATATTAGTGATTTAATTTTCATATTTTAAATTTTGAAGTCAATCATTATTTTAAATTTAAATTTTGAAGTAAACCATTATTGTGTTTTATTTTAAATTTTGAACGCTTTGAAATCTTGATGTTTTTTTATGAGATTCTTTGACTATATTATTTGTAATTTTAGGGATGCTTCGAGTCTTCTTCGACTATTGTTTTTGTACTCGAGTTGCATATCTAATTCAAATTGTGTTTTGTAATTTTAGGTGATGAGCTTCTTTCAGACTCCTTCCCCTACAAGGAACTCTTGAATGGGATCCTATGAGAAGTTGAAGGAAAGGTATATCTTGCACCGTTCTTTATCTATATCTATATATCTTAAATGGGATCCTATGGGAAATTGATCTCTATTCGATTCACTAATGTATATTCTTCTCCTCACCATTTTGTTCCATTAATAAACTCATGTGTGCTCTTATGTTTGATATCCGATCTTATTCCAGTGATTAATATCCGCTTGAGTAACCCAATCTGAGTCTGATTTTTTTCGTTAACGATTCAGGTAAACTTTCCCGATTTGGGTTTTCTGCAAGTCTAATCATCTAAATTAATTTTTTATTTTTATGGTTTACATCCTAAACCCCAGTTTTACAGTATCTCATGACAATCTTTCTTCGTTTTTTAGAATCTGATCAAATTGGGCCATAATCTGAAGAAATGTGTTTAAGCTACGACAAGGTGTGTATAGCATTATGATTGATATTATAAAAAAATAACTATAACAGTTTCTCTTCCTGTAATTTTGTATAGCATTATTTATAAAATGATTACAGGTATGATAAAAAAGTATAAAAGCTGCTCTTCCTGTCTTTTGTTCGCTTCACGTATCTTCGCTAAATCAATATGTTGGAAGGTTTGTGTATGTAGAATTAGTCTGGATACGCCCACGAAAAAAAGGCCGATTTATATTGTATTTCTCATGACAGTATGAAGGCTATGATTAAGGATAAATGATAAGATCTTCAAAGGGGTCGATGCTTTTCAAACTAAAATAGTGCAAGACATTAAGGTGGTTACTCTCTGGTGGATGATTAACAGATCGATAGGCGTCAATCTCTCAATCTGGTCCACTTTCTCTGGTTTAGACTTTGGTTAGTGTATGTGTATAGATAGTTTTTTTAAAGTGATTGGATGTGTAATGGGGTAAGAGTATTTTGGATGTATCTTAGTGTGTTTTTTTGGAAGCTTAATTGTTGTTTGTATGCCTCTTTTGGTGATTAATAAAGTTTGGTTTACTGAAAAAAAAAAAAAACGCAATTTCAACCGTTTTTACCTAACGGGTGATTTGCTTTATATTTATCTCTAATTGCTCAAGTAGGTAAACTTTGAAAAATTGTTTAAAGACGGACTTATGATTAGTTTGTTTGTATTTATTTTATGTATAGATGTCAAAAGATATTTAGAGGATAACATGTGATTAACTCGATTAAAACAGGTTGTGATGAAATGAGTCTTTTTTTTAAATGGGTCTTTTCAAAATTGGTGAGGCTGTGGTATAAATGAAGCTTTTCAAAATCATATTAGATATTACACACTCAGAATAATAATATTGAGGGTTGAATGTATGTGACCCTATAAATATAGAGGTGTACTTTACTTTGATTTTTTTCTATTATAGAAATTCCAATGTGATGGTATTTTTGTTGTTTCCTCTATTATTTTCTCTATATAATATAGAATAGAGGTTCCAATGTAAATGCTCTAAATATAGACGTTTACTTTACATTCTTGCTTTTGTATGTTTTTATGGCTCTTTACAACAAGAAAAAGTTTAAGAAACCAATTAAAAATTTATGATGGAGAAAAGGAAAAGATGATACTTTAGATGTTAAAGTGTTATTTTTATACTTTTATTTGTTATAAATTAAATTTTCCTACCCGGAAAATTTCCGGGTTATAACCTTATTTTTTTCTATAACAGTAAAAGGGATTTATAGCAAATCAAGTGTTGGAGGGTAGCCAACCAGTTGATATCTCTAAGAACCCGTTTGAGTTGTTCTTACACTTAAGTAAGAATCTATTTTTTTCAAATTAATTTCATGTATATAAAACAGTAATTAACTCTTTTGAGTTAATTACTGTTTCATCCTGTGGTTTGTTAAAAATCACTATTTCAGTCCATTAGTTTAAAAATTGCGATTTCAGTCCGTGTGGTTTCACTTTCGTGACCATTTTCAGTCCCTGTGGTTTCACTTTCGTAACCATTTCAATCAATTTATTCTGTAAGTACAGGGACTGAAATGGTTACGAGGTGGATTGAAATGGTTACGAAAGTGAAACCACAAGGACTGAAATCGCAATTTTTAAACTAATGGACTGAAATAGTGATTTTTGACAAACCACATGGACGAAAACAGTAATTAACTCTTTTTAATAATCTAGCAATAGAGCTTTAAATTCTAAGTCGTCCTGAGTGGAATTGATAATGTCAGAGGATGAATGCGATAGTGGAGTTAAAGAAGACATCATGAAGGTTTAGTTGACAAAAACTTAATTTGTAATGAACATTATGTAGATGTACTATTGTGACGTGCTCAACTGTCTCAAAATATTAGGCTTAACAAATCACACTTTAACGCTTCTACGTTTAAATTATTTTATGTGTTTAGTTGGTGTTTAGCCACCCGCGAAGCTCGCGGGGTCTTAGGCTAGTCATATAATATAATATAACATAATTAATTAAGAAAGGTCAATTTGATCTTTATATGTTAACAATTTAAAATAAAAGGTGATATTTTGTAGGTCAAACATCATACACTAGATGTTTTATTTAATTAAGGTTTATTTAATCGCAACTTAAGAACATACGCTAAGATCATATAATATGTTTTAGTTTTAAAAGAGTCGTTTATTTGCTACAAGTAGTTGGGGACATTGGGTAGGGGGTGTGAATTTCTGACACGACCCAAAAACCCGACACGAACCTAACACAAAATTGGTTTAGGTTTAGTTTAAACGGGTTCAGGTCAGTTTCAGGTTGAACCCGCGAACCCATTTGGGTTAACGGGTCGGGTTCGGGTCAACCTGGTCGGGTTGGCGGGTTGACCCGTTTAACACATTTATACTATATTATATTTTTTTACAATATATTTTATGTCATAAATTAAATGGGATGTGTATTTTATGTCATGATTATAACTTAAAAAGAGAAATTATCATAGAATTTATTATTTAAATATGATATTATTATATACATTTGTGTTTTTTAAGTAAATTTTAATTTTAATATATTAATTTCAGAAAAAAATAAAAAAATTCGGGTTGAACGGGTCGTGTTCGGGTCAACCCACGAAACTTCGGGTCATGTTCGGGTTGTTATGTATGATACGATTTTCGGGTTCGGGTTGAACCTGCCAACCCGCGAACACGACCCGTTTAGCACCCCTAACATTGGGTGGCAGCTTTTGCGTACTTTGAAGGAACAAATTATATAGACAATATTGTTTATTTTTTTGGAAAAATTACAAGTTTTGTCCTTTATCTTTATATCACTTTTCAGGCGGTGTCCTTTTTAACGAATGTGAACAGGCGGTGTCCTTTACCAGGTATTTTGTTGCAAGTTTAGTCCTTTACACCCAACCCAGTTAAAAAACCCTGTTAATTGTTGGGTGTAAAGGATAGAAACTTGCAACAAAATACTTAGGTAAAGGACTAAACTTGAAACAAAATACATAGTAAAGGACACTACCTGTCAACAATTAACAGAGTTTGTTTAACTAGGGTGTAAAGGATTAAACTTGCAACAAAATACATAGTAAAGGACACCACCTGAAAAATGGTATAAAGATAAAGGAAAAAACTTGTAATTTTTCCTATTTTTTTAAACAAGCGACATGTATATGTAGAGGTATTTGTAGCGTGTAATGTTTATATTTATATGTATGTAGCGTCATATACACAATCGAACAATCACATCAATATATAAACCTATTTATATAGAGAGAGTGAAGGAGTAGGGTAGTTCATAAATTACTCGAGATCTGATAGCTAAAATTTCGAATCAAATCATTGCTTAAGTGAGCTCGATTTGAGCTCAAACCTAAGTTGGAGCCCATTTAATTAATGAACTCAGTTCGAGCTACATAAATCGTGTCTGACTAGGCTCGTATGCTTAAATGAGCATCGTGTATATATATATATATATATATATATATAACGAAATATATATAGGGAGATGAACATGATAAACTACTTAAATGTGAGAAAACTAAAAAACTCACTCAAAACCACTAAAAAGGAGAGGAAATAGACTTTTTCGTATTGTCACACATGTGTAGTAATAAATAGTGGTATTGAAAAAAATACGACACCTTAATTTCTTTTATGTGATAAAAATATATTCGAATGAAAGATAAAAAAAATTGTGATCTTATGGTATTTTTAAAAAATGATAACGTACGGAGAAATTAGAAATGTTTAATATATATTTCAATTTTACCCCTCCTTCATTAAAGTCCCCTTCTCTTACTTTTTAGTGGTTTTAATGAAGCTTTTAGTTTTCTCATTTAAGATGAGTTTTTTCATAATCCATCCCCAATATATATAATACAACATATAATGGATTATATATGCACACTTATAGTTTAGAAAACTAAATATATATCTTTTATTAGGGTGGAGATACAATAGAAAGTTTATTTGACTAGGAAGGCTAGGAATTGATCTTGACCATCCATTAAGTTAATCAAGGGCTAAGATTAAATCAGGGAAATTGAAAGAAAGAAAAGAGGCGCGTGAGTTTATTCAAGGGCATTCTAGTCAATCAAAGCCAATAGTTTCTCTCTCTTCCAATTCCCCCCCCCCCCCATTTTTTAAACGTTAATAACTCTTTCATACGACATTATTTTTTTTTATAAAAATTGCACAAAAAAATCAAGCGTTTTTTATCTTTAAAACGAGTATACTATTGTTATATTTAAAAAAAAAAATTTTAAACCCAGTTGTGTAAAACGCAATAGAAAAACCAACAGTTATGTAAAACGCAATGAAAAAAAAACCCCTAAAAAATGACATTTTTCTAAAACGCAATGCACAAAAAACACAAAGAAATGACTTATTTGTAAAACGCAATAGCCAGAAAACACAAAGAAATGTCTTATTTCTAAAACGCAATGGACTGAAAACACATAAAAAAGTGTTTTACCTAAAACGCAATGCACAAAAAACACAAAGAAATGTCTTATTTGTAAAACGCAATGGCCAGAAAACACAAATAAATGTTTTATTTTTAAAACGCAATGGCCAGAAAACACTTAAAAATGTCTCATTTCTAAAACGCAATGACCTAAAAAAACAAAAGAAAGTGTTCTCTGTAAAACGCAATGGACTGAAAACACCTAAAAATGTGTTTTACCTAAAACGCAATGACTAAAAACACTTCAAAAATGTGTTTTACCTGAAACGCAATGACTAAAGATACTTAAAAATGTGTTTTTTCTAAAACGCAATAGCCAGAAAACACATAAAACTCTCTTATTTCTAAAACGCAATGGACACATAAAACTGTTTGTGAATTGTCTGTGAACTGTCTGAATTGTCTGCGAATTACTGTCTTCGAAATGAGCCAATTTCTGGAAAATTAATTTTTCTGATGCGTTTTTAGTACAGCAATTTAATCGAAAAAACGCCAGGGGTTGCCGCCTCTGGGACCCCGCTACCAGGGGCGCTGCCCCCGGACCCCCGCCAAGATCGTAAAACGCAATGACTAAATCAAAAACCCATATCGTAAAAATGAAATTAAAGAATTTCTTACATGGATCGAAGTGATTTCTTTAACAATTGACGATTTTTGAATGATTGAAACACTTATCAGCGATTGAATCGAACAAATCGAGCGATTATCTTCAAAATCACCAGAAAAAAAGAGATTTTGAATGAAATTAAACTAGGTTTTCTTCGAAAAAAGCTGAAGAACACGTTGATCGGGTGGTTGAATCATTGATTGATGACGAAAATCACACTATAATGTAGTGATTATTGAGATAGTAAGTGAAGAAAAGGTTGGAGATGGTGGGTTTTGAAGTAACTGGGGAGAAGAAGGAAGAAGAAATGATGAGATTGACTAAAATACCCTTTCTCTTTATTTTAAAATTTGCCACATGTCATAATCCTATGACTTCCTATCCTTCCTAGCCAAAATTAACTTCCTATTTGATATTTTCCCTCTTTTATTATACATATAAAGAAATACACATGTATAAAAGGATAATTCATTATGCATATGTGCAAATAAAAAATAGTACAACACTAAACGAGGCAAACTTTAGTTTGTAAACATTAGATATAAGCTGAACTCGAATTTTAGAAACAAAATGAGTTGAATTTAAACTTAGTCAGGTTTAGGTTTAGGTTTAGCGTTATGTTGGCAAGTGTGTTTGGACGTTGAACCTACAAAAAATCTCCAACTCTTCGACTGACTGCTACAAGAAGTTCATTGGGCTTTAAGTAATGATCTTAATAAATGCTTGGATCCACCTAGAGCCCACCATAGAGAAAGGATCCATTATTTGATCAAACTCGAACATAAAGAGTAATTACTAATTAGAGTAAACTGCAATTTTACCCCCTGAGGTTAGGGGTCATTGGCATGTCTACCCCCCTAAGGAAGTAATTACATTTTTACCCCCCACTGTTTGGGGTTATGTCGCATGTTTACCCCCTGACCATTTCAACGTTAGATGTTAGCGATTTCTGTTAATGGTCAAAGGGCAATTAGGTAATTTCGCTTTCCTGTTGACCTGCAACCTCATTTAATCACCAATTCATCACATTGAAACCCTGAACTTAACCTAACTCGAAATTGAAGAGCTCCGCACCGGCGATCAGGCATTCTTCAACAATTACAGCAGATTAGAAGTCTGTTACGAGCATGGATCTTCGATTGTGGAAGATACGAGCTGAAGATCAGTATTTCAAACCGGGTGAAATGTACAGTAAGTGACATGCAAGTTCAAAGGGTCTGAATTAGGTAAAAATTTTAATTTTTTTCTGTCTTAATTTGTTGTTGATGTGTGTTTACAGGAGAAACCCAATCTCAATTTACCATTAAATTTCACCATGGAGGTAATTTTGTAGAAAACCCAAATAGGAAATACTTTGGTGGGAAGATGAGCTACAATGATCATGTAGATTTTAAAGTGTTGAATACTGATGTTTTAGAGGAGATGGTTAAGAAATTAGGATACAATGATGGTTTGTTTTTCTGCATTCATTACAAGGAACCGTATTGTTCGTTGGATTTTGGTCTTAGGACATTAAACTGTGATGTTGACTTAGAGCCTATCTTTGATCATGTGCGTCAAGGAGTCCACATCATAGACATGTATGTTGAACACCAGATGTCAACAATATTGGAAAATACAAGTGAAGGTCCTGTTGGGGCATGTAAAGCAATTGTTCCAGCATCATTTACAATAAATAATCAGAATTATAGTATGAATGAAGATGAAGAAGAGAGTAAATGAAGTGATCCTGATTATGAGTATGTTGAGGAAGATTATTTGGTTTATGAAATAGAGGTGGATATGCAGATGTTCAGGGCTAATGTTGATTTTACTAGGGAAGAGCTGGATGGTTCAAGTGATGCGGATCATGATGATGACAGAAGTGAAGAAGGTCATGTGCCTGTTGACTTGGAGGATTTTGAAAGTGGATCGGATGATAATTCAACCCTTAGAGATAAGGTTGCCAGGAAGATAAGGAGGAGAAACAAGAGTGCTTCAAAAGGTCCAAATGATCTGCTATTCTATATTGGTCAGCTTATTGATGACAAGAAAAAGATGAATCAGATGGTGAAAGATTATGCTCTTAAGGCAATGAGGGATGTTTTTATTCTAAAAAATGAATTGTTAAGGTACAGGGTAGTATGTTTTGGAAGCAATCCACCACTACTTGGTCATGTAAAAAAAGGAGAAGATGGGCAAAATAGTAAATGCACCAAAGTAGGGCAAAAATATAAGCACCTTAAAAGGCATACCAAGCCCACATGTCCTTGGGCAGTTCACATCTCAAGGAACACAGACAAGGATAAGTGGTGTGTGAAGACCATTCATAATCAACACAATTGTTTGACAACAAGGGCCGTTTCTTTGTACACAATGAGTTCGATTGCCAGAGAGATCCAACCTATGATTGAAAGCAATCCAGACATGCCAATTCAAGCAATCCAAAGTCAACTGCTTCGGAAGCATCAACTTGAAATATCACTACATAAGGTATTCAGAGCCAAGAGGATAGCAACTACGAAGATCTATGGTGATTACCAAGAACAATATGGTCTGCTAAGGTCATACTGTGATGAACTTCTAAAAGCCAACCCAGGTAGTACAATTAAAATTGATGTGGAGCCATGTGGGAACTCAGCTAGTCCTACAAGGCAGTTTCGAAGGGTTTATTTTTATAAGAATTTGCTTTGGTCAGCCGGAAGGAAGACATCTATTCCATACTTTAACAAAGCTATGGAAGAAATTAAGACAACAGAACGAGCTATGTATGACTGGCTGACTGAGATCCCATTCACCGCTTGGTCAAGAGCATATTTTTCTGGAAGAGCTAAATGTGATATGTTACTGAACAACATATGTGAGGTTTTTAACAGACAAATTGTAGGAGCAAGGGACAAGCCGATTATCACATGCCTAGAATTCATTCGGGAGTACATGACCAGGAGGATAGTGAATGTCAAGAAATTACAATAAAAGTGTATGGGGCCACTGACTCCTCATGCCACTGAGGTCTTCGATGAGATCAAGAAACAGGCTGCTGAAATGTCTGTTTTAATGGTTGATTCGGACAAGTATCAAGTCACAGGTCCGAGATCACAGTGTGTTGTGAATGTTAAACATAAAACTTGTGCATGCAGGAAGTGGGATTTGACCGAGATGCCTTGCAAACATGCAGTTGCAGCCATATGGGATATGTCAAGGAATAGCATTGATGCTGGCATACCAGAAGACTGGGTGGATGAAGTGTATTGGCTGTCAACATGGAAGAAAGTTTATTACAATGTCATAGAGCCAATCAACGGGCCGGAGATGTGGACTCCTTCAGAGTGTCCAACAACACTCATCCCACCAAAGCATCATACACAAGTTGGAAGGCCAAAGAAGAAAAGAAAGAAGGCATTTGGTGAAAAAGAACTTGTGCAGGAGTTCGACAAAGGAGGTAAAATGACCAGAAAGGGTAGTAGCATCAGGTGTGGTAAATGTGGGAATATGGGTCATAATGTCAGGAGCTGCAAAGGACAAGGGGCTGAACATTCCAATGTTTCACAGGAATCACACACTGCCACTCAAGGTGCACCAGTTTACAATCTTGATGAGTGATGGATGGTTTGTAAGTTTAGACTATGTTTGTTAGGTTTGTCAAATTTGTTCAAGACAATGTTTGGTTGGTTTATACCTTTATGTTTGGTTTGGTCAAGACAATGTTAGGTTTGTCAACTTTGTTCAAGACAATGTTTGGTTGGTTTGTACCTTTATGTTTGGTTTGGTCAAGACAATGTTATGTTTATATTAAAATGACCATATGATCCATTTGCAGCTGTTAGGTGTAACACCACGGAAAAACGTGTCCAATTATATATAGACACGTGTCTTAAACCCCAAAGGTGCGAAAGATTTCGTTTGAAAGGCCAAAGTTGTCGAATAACGAAACTATGAAACCACAGGGACTAAAAGTATCAACATGCCAAACTTGTGCCTCTGAATGACCTTACACGATGAATATATTCTTGAATGAGTGCTTGATTGGATATGAGAAGCCGTTTATGGAAATAATCGAGAGATTATTATATTACAAGGGTTAAACGTGTCAACATGTCAATTCTGACCTCTGAGTGACCTTTTAACGAAACCGAGGCTTCGAAACATTCAAATATACTCTTAAGAATAAGTGGTATAAATTTCATGTGGTTTCGATAACGTTAAGCGTGATTTCAAGACTTTGGGCCAAAAGTGTAAACTTGACGAAACTTGCTTTCATAGGGATATCTAACGAACCCGAGCCTAACGGAGTTTGTTTATACATCCTTGGGCCCCAAGAAAATAATTAAAAGGGTCTCCTTTGCCAAAAATCATGTTAAAACGGGTTAAAAACGTCAAGGGACTGATTCTGCCAGTTTAGAAACTTGTTTTGCCAGTAACACAGTCCCAGGCGGCCCGCCTGAAGACAAGCATAACCTGAAGCGGGCCGCGTGAGGTCCCCAGTAACAGAAAATGACTTCCAGCTGCGGGTTGGCCTGTTCCACCGCCATAACCTCAAAAATATCGACCTAGGGAGCTGTAAGTCGGTTTAAATGAGTAGCTAGGACACTTGGGTCGATCTTGGAGCTTCCTATTACACCTGGAAGTGATCTAGCTTCAAGAATTTGGCTATATAAAGAGCCTTGGTTCATGTGTTCATAACACACATTTGCAACATTTCATTGTGGGACTTGCTCTGGAGCTTCCAGCAGATTGAAGAGGATAATCAAGTGTAGAAAAGTTTGCTAGGACCTTAAGTAAGCTTCTAATTACTTGTTTAGTTGTCTAATTTAGCTTAATTACTCTTAAGTCAAACTTAGCGTAAAATTAGTTTGAATTTCGTTTTAATTACATGTGGCTTAACCACTGATCAAATTGAAAGTGGTTATAAGACCACATTAGTGTAGGTGATTAACCCTTAAAAGGGCACCTCCTAACTATCTCGTTTGACTGGTCAATTGTCGGGTCAAAGTAGTTTGACAAAAAGTCAAACTGGGCAGAATGTGTAAATATGACTGGTCAATTGTCGGGTCAAAGTAGTTTGACCACATTGGGAATATTAATAAACCAAAGGTTCTAAATTATATTTTAACATTCTAATAACTTGGTAATTAATATTAAAACATGTTTTATCAGTCCTAACCCGACAATTAATAGTCAAAGGTCAATTATTAACCGAAAGTCACAAAAGCTTGACTTTTTCTTTGACTTTCAGTTCTGACCCGTTTAAGCTTAATGCACCCATGTTTTAAGCTTCCATTAGGACCACATTACTTAGTAGTATAATCCCCTAGAATTATATTACATAGTACCAAATGGTTTGAATTATATGCACTTGATCGTAATTATGCTTAATAATGCCATAAATGCCCTTTTTACTTACAACTGAGATTTTTAACAATGTGATTGGATTAAAACCTTTGCTACTGATATTTAGACATGTCCTAAAAAATTTGACACCAATTGGAGGTCAAAAATGAGAGTTATGCTCAATAACGTAATTAAGGGACTTTTTAGTAATTAAATGGCGTAATTAGTATGAAGCCTATCTAAACCTTATTTTTGACACCAAACTTCATACCTACTGATGTGAAATAATATTTTGGGAATATTAAAGATTTTTAATTGTTTTTAGATTGAGCATAACATAGGATTATAGCTTAATTTCGGTAAATGTCGGTTTTACCCTTTTCATGCATAAAATGGGTTTTACATAACTTTTTAGTGCCAAACCTTTTGCTACTGATTTTATATACTAAATAAAGTAGTTTGAACTTTGTAAACTGATCAAAAACTCAGATTTTCTATTTTAACCCGAATAACCCTTTAAACCGATTTTTAAGCGTTTTTAGTACATAGTATGGGTCAAAACTATATTGGACATATGAAACTCATTACCCACTGATGTTTTAAGTTAATTTATATAATTATACAGTAAGTTAAAGTTTCAAAACTCAGAAGTCTATTTTTGAACTTTAAAGCATATGTAAAATTTCCAAAATGCCCCTACGGGACAGAGTTTGGATATATAAGATAATTTTCACATATATAAACTATCCTACTATTATAATTTATAAAAATACATATTTTTACTGATTTAATCAGGTCTGAAACTCAGTTGCATAATTAAACTCTTTTATGGGCATTAAAATTACCAAAATGCCCTTATGAGACTTATTTGGTTTAAATAAAATTTTGGGGCATATATGTTAATATTTTACTGAAGTATTAACATATTTTAAGCATAATAATGATTAAGACCTGTATATAATTTATTTGGTTACCCGTTACGCATTTACGCGTTCGGATCGGCTTATGTGACTAGTTTACATAAAATAGTCAAAACGGGTCAAACCTTTTCATCAAATCCTCATTTTTCCAGAATGTATTTAGTTTACCCATATTATACAAGTATTCAAGCTTGTCGGGTCTAAATCTCATTCTATTCCGGTATCCGCTTAATCTAGCGTTTAGAACTTTAAGGATTCTTTCTAGCTAACCGGTCTAAGTCCTTGACTAAAGTAAAGACCCGTTAGCATCCTAATAGGTTAATAAACCTTCTATACAGATTAAATAGCTTCCGGTAGAAGGTGCCTTCGAAAAGCTTTAAGATTTTTACTGCTAGCATCAGGTAAATACTTTTAACTTATTTTCCCTATACGGGCTTGGGATATGGTATTATAATAATACCACTTGGTCGGGTATGAAATCATTTAATCGGATTGTGATTAATAAATTACATAACCCGTTTTAATCTGTCTTGTTTGATAACATAAACATTGGGGGTTAACGACCGTGTCCTGGATATCCTCGGCTCATTTATTTGAAAATGGCCACGACCTATGCACGGGGTGTAGGCATACACCTGACAGATGCAAATGCTAAAATATAAACCCACATGTTGGGGATAACTCCTTTGTGGGTTCTACAAGTGGTGAGTCGGTTAATCATGACCGGCTTCCAACCGGCCCCAATTGTATGACAAACATATAAATCTGTATACAAGATTATATTTAAATAATTGTCCCAAGTTATAAAAGATTTATGCCATGTGCACCTAAATCAATTTTCTTAAATATTTTCAAAAGAGTCAGTTAATTGTATTTACCAGTGTAAACTGACGTATTTTCTTAAAGACTGATTGACAGGTACCTCTCGAAATAGGCTGGAGCTATAGGGTGTCTTTAGAGGATCTTGCAAGTCCATAAGATGCCTGCAGTCTGTTATTTTGTTTCTTTGTATTTATTTATGATCCGCCTGTGGATCTTATTACATTCCAGTCTGTACATTCATAAACTCGAACACTCAGACAGTATGGTTTGTAATAGTTATTCACCAAGACTTCCGTCGTGCTATTATATTGTGTATATTGACTATGATAATATCAACTACGTCACGATACTCCCCGCCGGGCCCACCGGTAATATGTGGAAATATCGGGGTGTGACAGGTTGGTATCAGAGCCAACATTGAGTGAATTAAACACTAGCCTTTTGTGTTTAATCTCAATGACACAATAAGCACATTCCTTAGACTCTCGAGTCTAGGCAAATGACCTAGGATTTTACTCTTAACCTTCCTTTTATTGCTTTATTATATCTACTTGTTTTAACAGGAAAATGCCGCCAAGACTAAGGGGACGAGGCAAGGGACCTATGCGTGGAGGACCCTCTAGTAGCTCCGGACCTTCTCACAGGTGCACTCCATCCGATTCGCTTACCGGTTCCGACTCCAAAGATAATTGGAGCCATAACCCTGAACCAGCGAGACATTCTGTCTCGTTGGGATCCTCACTATCAGACCCTCCTTACTTTGGAATGCCCAATCTGAACGAACCTCATCATTCTCCTCTATCATTAGGAACCCATCAATCCAACCAATCATACCACTCTTACCAATCTCAACCTTTTCACCAATCAGATTCCACTTACTCACCTTCACAATTCAATCCTAACGCTTACATTAATGACTTTTTGGGCTATAACCCTTTAGGACCTGAGGATCATTTTTCACAAGAGATGGAGATGGATGACGACCCAGACCCGGATTTGCAAACTGGTACACCAGGGCACCCGATTAGCATCTCTAGCGGATCTCCATTTGTGGGGTCACCGTACAATGGGCCTGACTCGTTCCAGGAGAAGATGGGCCAGTATGACTGGTATTACACGCCTTCATACCATAGCTCACCTAGCCAGCCACCCTTGGATGAACCACAACTTAGGGCTGTTACCCCACCACCCTTGCCAGTTGAGGATCCACCTCAACAACCTCCCGCGCCGCCTAGACTAGGGAGGAATGCTAGGATGTCGGTTCGTGGGGGACCAAGGTTTTCATCTCCACGTGGCTCAAGCTCGTATCCTGCTATCCCAGAAAACCCTTAGTTGGGTGAGTCGTCACGCACGGTGACGGAAGATAACCTTCCGCCAGTTTCACACGCACCACTTCAACCACCGTCAGGTTTCGACAACCCTATCCCGACCTACCCAGGATCATCTGGGTATAACCCGTCTGGATACCCATCCGACTATGGGACTCAGGATCCGTATCTTTCAGCTGCCCAATACTATCATAATTACCCTTCTTCCTACCCACCACACTATCCTACTGGATACCCAATGCAGGATTCTCAATACCCGCCATACCATCAACCTCCTCCGTATCAGCAGCAGCAAACTCAGGAGATTTTAGAGAGGTTGGAGAGGGTTGAACATAAGACTCATGAAAATAAGAAAAAACACAACGGTTTTGTTAAGGGCCTTATGAACCTTCTCAAGGGAAAGAAGAAATAGGGTGATGTTGGGTTGTGTTGTTTTTGTTTGTTATGTAATAAAGTCCCTGCGTGGACGTTTATTTTGATTTCATGTATCAAGTCCCTGCGCGGACTTATTTCTGTTTCAGTGTGCCCCTGCGTGGGCAGTGTTTTCCTTTCAGTATGCCCCTGCGTGGGCAGTATCTTTCCGTATGCCCCTGCGTGGGCAATGTTTTTCAATAAACCCCTGTGAGGGTAATTTGTGTTGTTTTTCTCAAAAGTCCCTTTTCGGGCAACGTTGTAATCGTACCATGGTTTTAATGCAGCTAATTTGGTTTTAAATATGTAATTTATTATGCCATACTACTTCATTTCAAATTTTATTTAATCCGCCTGATAAACTCTTAGAGGTATAACCTAGCCAAAATATTTAATGGCTATGATGGTATAACCTTTTTAAGATAATGATACTCTGTTAACATCTGAAAACATGTTAACAATCCTGAATTGTGCGGAACGAGAAATCACACAATCTTCCTGATGTACTTGGATTTTCCAAACTACTATTTTTTAGCCTATATGATCCATACGAATCATGGCTAGTAAACATCAATATGATGTATACACAATAACATCCGTTAGAGATGAATGCTTATAAGCAAAGGTGTAATAATGACAATGAAGGTTCTAATTATAATCTCTTGTCAAGAAGGCGATGAACTTTGTTCGACCCTTAAAGAAAGCAATGATTATAAACGTCCCTGCGACAAGCTTTCTAAGTTATTTAAATGTCTTTCGAGACGAAATTCGTGTAATATGATTATCTTGTTGATTATTATCATTTTATGGTCCATATGGTTTAATAATACCATGACCTTCTACTCATTAGTACGATAATCAAATATGTAAATTAAATATATCATTATGTTTGATATAGTATTCAGAAATGGCTGGATCAGATGAAGCAAACAGTCATCCTACAGAAGGCAACAACACCAGAATTAATATCACTGGTGCCGAGTTGCAGGAAATAATATCCGCAGCAGTTGCTCAAGCTCTAGATGCTAAATTTAAAGAGCCTAGTGTTGTTAGGTCTCAAACTCATTCGAGAACCCATTCTCAACCCCATTCTCATAAGAAAAGTGAGTCCCAGCACTCATCTAATCAGGATAGTGAACCGAAGAGGCAGGTTACTCTTGAACCAACTTCACGGTACAACAAAGGATGTACCTACAAGTATTTCGTCTCCTGTAAACCAAGAGATTTTACAGGAGAAAAAGATGCAATCGATTGCATGAAATGGTTAGATGAGATGGAGACCGTAATAGACATTAGCGGATGTGCTAAGGAGGATATAGTGAAGTTTGTATCACAATCCTTCAAGGGTGATGCCCTTACTTGGTGGAAAGCCTCAGTCCAAGCCACGGGGAAGGTTCCTCTATACAATATGTCATGGAACAAGTTTGTTAATTTGGTTAAGGAAATTTATTGCCCCCAACATGAAGTCGAGCGGATTGAGACTGATTTCCTCACCCTAGTAATGAAGGATCTAGATTGCAAATCTTATGTGACTAACTTTAACTCGATGTCTAGGCTGGTACCATACCTAGTCACTCCTGAACCCAAACGCATTGTGCGTTTCATTGGTGGGTTGGCTCCCGAAGTAAAATGGAATGTTAAGGCTTCAAAGCCAGCCACTTATAGGTCTGCTGTAGACCTATCTTTGTCCCTTACTCTAGATGTGGTAAGGAGTAGGGCAAAGAAAACCACTGATGAGGGGAAAAGGAAAAGGGAGGAGGATAAATCTCCTCAGTCAAACAAGAAGGGAAAATGGAACTCTGGTTCCAAGAAGGGGCAGTCGAATGACAAGCCCAGGTGTAAAACTTGCAACAAAAGGCACTTTGGGAAGTGCAACCAGGACCCACAAGCCAAACTATGTGGGATCTGTAAAAAGAAAGGGCACAAGTCTGTTGAGTGCCGAAATATTAAGGATGCAACCTGTTACGATTGCAATGAAAAGGGGCACATTAAAACAAATTGCCCCAAGAATGCAAAGAAGCCTGAGGAGGCAAAGAAGAACAATGCAAGAGTTTTCCAGCTGCAAGCAAGGGAAGCAGTAAATGACGATAACGTCATAACAGGTACCTTCCTCGTCAATAATAATTATGCTAGAGTCTTATTTGATTCCGGTGCTGATAAGTCCTTTGTAGACCATAAGTTCTGTAAGTTATTGAATCTGCCTATTAAGACTCTAGACATAAAATACGAGGTAGAACTTGCTGATGGTACCTTAGAAACAGCTTCCACTCTTCTTGATGGATGTTCTATATCCATTAAAGACCATTTTATCCCGCTATCTCTCTTGCCAATGAAATTGGCTGGGTTTGATATAGTTTTAGGCATGGATTGGTTGTCGTATAACCAAGCCCAAATTGCCTGTGATAAAAAGCTAATTACTATCAAAACCCCTTCTGGCGAACCCGTCACTATTCAAGGAGATACACATTATGGATTGCCTAGCAATGTGTCTATTCTCAAGTTAGCACAGTGTATGAAAAGTGGATGTGTCATTTACATGGCACAAGTAACCGTGAGTGAGCCAAAGCCAAAGATTGAAGATATCCCGATCATCTCTGAGTATCCTGATGTCTTTCCTGATGAATTACCTGGATTACCTCCTGAGAGACAAGTAGAGTTCAGGATAGACATTCTCCCAGGATCAGCACCTATTGCACGGGCTCCTTACCGTCTAGCGCCTACAGAAATGAAAGAACTTAGGACCCAATTAGATGAACTATTGGAAAAAGGTTTCATACGACCTAGTTCTTCACCTTGGGGAGCTCCAATATTGTTTGTGAAAAAGAAGGATGGATCAATGCACTTATGCATTGATTATCGAGAATTAAATAAGGTAACAATCAAGAATCGTTATCCTTTACCCAGGATCGATGACTTATTTGATCAGCTTCAAGGAGCGAGCTTCTTCTCTAAGATTGATTTAAGATCTGGGTATCATCAAATCAAGGTTAGAACCGAAGACGTGCATAAGACAGCTTTCAGAACGAGATATGGACATTTTGAATTTTTAGTGATGCCTTTCGGGCTCACTAATGCTCCAGCAACATTCATGGACCTCATGAATAGAGTCTGCAAGCCATATTTAGATAAATTTGTCATTGTCTTCATCGATGACATACTTATCTACTCTCGTAATCAAATAGATCATGAGAAGCATCTTCGATGCATTCTAGGATTACTTCGACAGGAGAAATTATATGCAAAATTCTCCAAGTGCGAGTTTTGGCTTCGCGAAGTCCAATTTCTTGGACATGTCGTCAATGAGCAGGGTATTCAAGTAGATCCCGCTAAGATAGAAGCCGTAATGAATTGGGAAGCACCCAAGACTCCAACCGAAATACGTAGCTTTCTGGGTTTAGCTGGGTATTATAGAAAATTCATTGAGAACTTCTCAAGAATAGCAGCGCCATTAACTTCTTTAACCCGTAAGAAAGTTAAGTTTGATTGGGGTCCGAAATAACAAGAATCCTTTGAGATTCTGAAGAAGAAATTGAGCAATGCTCCGGTACTAACTTTACCTGATGGAATTGAAGACCTTGTCGTATACTGTGATGCTTCACACACCGGTATGGGTTGTGTGCTCATGCAGCGAGGCAAGGTGATTGCATATGCATCACGACAACTAAAAGTGCATGAGAAAAATTACACCACCCACGATTTGGAGTTGGGTGCCGTTGTATTCGCACTTAAGTTGTGGAGACATTATTTATATGGAACTAAATGTGTTATCTACTCGGATCACAAAAGTCTCCAACATTTATTCAATCAAAAAGAGCTCAATATGAGACAACGCCGTTGGATGGAAACCTTAAATGATTATGATTGCGAGATTCGCTACCATCCTGGTAAAGCGAATGTGGTCGCGGATGCTCTAAGCCGAAAGGAAAGATTTAAGCCAATTAGGATCAATGCCAAGAGCATTGAGTTGAAGAATAGTCTGAATGAAAGACTATTAGCTGCACAGAAGGACGCCGTTTTGGAAGATAACCTTCCAAATGAAAATTTAGGTAAAATTTTCGACCAGTTAACACCTGGAAAGGATGGAATCCTTAGGATAAATGAAAGAATTTGGGTTCTATTCATGGAGGACTTCGAGAGGTAATCCTCCAGGAAGCCCACAATTCCAAATACTCAGTTCACCCGGGCGGTGACAAAATGTATCATGATTTAAAGGCTAATTATTGGTGGATAGGTTTAAAGAAATCTATTGCTACCTATGTAGCTAAGTGCCTGACTTGTGCTTAGATAAAAGCTGAACATCAAAAGCCATCTGGTCTGCTTCAACAACCAGAACTTCCCACATGGAAGTGGGAAATGGTAACTATGGACTTTATAACCAAGTTACCCAAGACAAGGCACGGAAATGATACAATATGGGTTATTGTGGATAGACTGACTAAGTCAGCGCATTTCTTACCCATTAAGGAGACTCATAGCTCCGATAAATTAGCCCAGTTGTATGTAGACAAGATTGTGGCTCTACATGGTGTACCGGTGGCTATTATCTCGGATAGAGATACTAGATACACCTCTCACTTTTGGAAAAGTTTCCAACAATCCTTGGGCACACGTTTGAACTTTAGCACCGCCTACCATCCTCAGACGGATGGACAGAGTGAGCGTACGATTCAAACATTGGAAGACATGCTGCGAGCATGTGTCATTGATTTAGGAGGTAGTTGGGATGATCATCTACCCTTAATCGAGTTCTCCTATAATAATAGCTACCATACCAGCATTCAGGCTGCACCTTTTGAGGCATTGTATGGTAGGAGATGCAGAACGCCTGTCAGTTGGGCAGAAGCTCAGTTGTCAGGACCTGAGATAGTCCTTGAAACAACGGACAAGATTGTCCAGATTCATGATCGCTTAAAAGCTGCCAGGGATAGGCAGAAGAGCTATGCTAACGGGAAGCGAAGGTCTCTAAAATTTGAAATAGGCGATAAAGTTTTACTGAAAGTATCACCCTGGAAAGGAGTGATGCGTTTCGGTAAAAAAGGTAAGTTGAGCCCTAGGTATATTGGACCATTCGAGATTATCGAATGTGTAGCTTATAAGCTGAACTTGCCGGAGGAGCTAAGTGGGATTCATAATGTGTTTCACATTTGTAATCTCAAGAAATGCCTAGCCGATGAATCTCTAACAATGTCTCATAAGGACGTGCAAATTGATGAAAGTTTGAGATTTGTTGAAAAACCTATATCGATCGAGGATCGACAGGTTAAAAGGCTCCGAAGAAAGCAAGTACCTATAGTAAAGGTTAAATGGGAAGCCCGTAGAGGTCCCGAGTATACGTGGGAAGTCGAGTCCACTATGAAGAAGAAATGCCCTTACTTATTGCAGTAAATCTCGGGGTCGAGATTTCTTTTAAGGGCGTGAGGATGTAACACCACGGAAAAACGTGTCCAATTATATATAGACACGTGTCTTAAACCCCAAAGGTGCGAAAGATTTCGTTTGAAAGGCCAAAGTTGTCGAATAATGAAACTATGAAACCACAGGGACTAAAAGTATCAACATGCCAAACTTGTGCCTCTGAATGACCTTACACGATGAATATATTCTTGAATGAGTGCTTGATTGGATATGAGAAGCCGTTTATGGAAATAATCGGGATATTATTATATTACAAGGGTTAAACGTGTCAACATGTCAATTCTGACCTCTGAGTGACCTTTTAACGAAACCGAGGCTTCGAAACATTCAAATATACTCTTAAGAATAACTGGTATAAATTTCATGTGGTTTCGATATCGTTAAGCGCGATTTCAAGACTTTGGGCCAAAAGTGTAAACTTGACGAAACTTGCTTTCATAGGGATATCTAACGAACCCGAGCCTAACGGAGTTTGTTTATACATCCTTGGGCCCCAAGAAAATAATTACAAGGGTCTCCTTTGCCAAAAATCATGTTAAAACGGGTTAAAAACGTCAAGGGACTGATTCTGCCAGTTTAGAAACTTGTTTTGCCAGTAACACAGTCCCAGGCGGCCCGCCTGAAGACAAGCATAACCTGAAGCGGGCCGCGTGAGGTCCCCAGTAACAGAAAATGACTTCCAGCTGCGGGTTGGCCTGTTCCACCGCCATAACCTCAAAAATATCGACCTAGGGAGCTGTAAGTCGGTTTAAATGAGTAGCTAGGACACTTGGGTCGATCTTGGAGCTTCCTATTACACCTGGAAGTGATCTAGCTTCAAGAATTTGGCTATATAAAGAGCCTTGGTTCATGTGTTCATAACACACATTTGCAACATTTCATTGTGGGACTTGCTCTGGAGCTTCCAGCAGATTGAAGAGGATAATCAAGTGTAGAAAAGTTTGCTAGGACCTTAAGTAAGCTTCTAATTACTTGTTTAGTTGTCTAATTTAGCTTAATTACTCTTAAGTCAAACTTAGCGTAAAATTAGTTTGAATTTCGTTTTAATTACATGTGGCTTAACCACTGATCAAATTGAAAGTGGTTATAAGACCACATTAGTGTAGGTGATTAACCCTTAAAAGGGCACCTCCTAACTATCTCGTTTGACTGGTCAATTGTCGGGTCAAAGTAGTTTGACAAAAAGTCAAACTGGGCAGAATGTGTAAATATGACTGGTCAATTGTCGGGTCAAAGTAGTTTGACCACATTGGGAATATTAATAAACCAAAGGTTCTAAATTATATTTTAACATTCTAATAACTTGGTAATTAATATTAAAGCATGTTTTATCAGTCCTAACCCGACAATTAATAGTCAAAGGTCAATTATTAACCGAAAGTCACAAAAGCTTGACTTTTGCTTTGACTTTCAGTTCTGACCCGTTTAAGCTTAATGCACCCATGTTTTAAGCTTCCATTAGGACCACATTACTTAGTAGTATAATCCTCTGGAATTATATTACATAGTACCTAATGGTTTGAATTATATGCACTTGATCGTAATTATGCTTAATAATGCCATAAACGCCCTTTTTACTTACAACTGAGATTTTTAACAATGTGATTGGATTAAAACCTTTGCTACTGATATTTAGACATGTCCTAAAAAATTTGACACCAATTGGAGGTCTAAAATGAGAGTTATGCTCAATAACGTAATTAAGGGACTTTTTAGTAATTAAATGACGTAATTAGTATGAAGCCTATCTAAACCTTATTTTTGACACCAAACTTCATACCTACTGATGTGAAATAATATTTTGGGAATATTAAAGATTTTTAATTGTTTTTAGATTGAGCATAACATAGGATTATAGCTTAATTTCGGTAAATGCCGGTTTTACCCTTTTTATGCATAAAATGGGTTTTACATAACTTTTTAGTGCCCAACCTTTTGCTACTGATTTTATATACTAAATAAAGTATTTTGAACTTTGTAAACTGATCAAAAACTCAGATTTTAAGCGTTTTTAGTACATAGTATGGGTCAAAACTATATTGGACATATGAAACTCATTACCCACTGATGTTTTAAGTTAATTTATATAAGAGTAAATTTCAAAGTTCGTCCTTTATGTATGTCTAATATATCAAAGTATGTCCTTTGTCTTTAATAACCTCAGAAAACATCCTTAATGTTTGAAAAAACCAATCAAGTTATGTCCTTTACCCTAAACCTTGTTTGTTTTCCCAGTTAAGTTAGGTCATGTGAGAAGCACATGAGGGTATATTGGTCATTTTACCCTAAATACTAAAAAAATTATAAAAAATTCAGATCTTCCTCTCTCTCTCTCTTTGAACGCAGACCTTTATTTCATCATCATCTGCACACTCCTCAGCCAATTCATATCTAAACAAAACCACACACAAAATCAAAAACCCAAATCAAGATAAGTCTTTCTCATACACTCCATTAAATTCAAGACCCACCTCCATCTCCCCCATTTCTGTAAATACAAAACAACTTTACTCCAACAAAACCCAACTACACACATGAACCAAAAACCCAACAATAAAGAGTATAAAAGAGGCTCAGATCTGTAAAGAATCAGAACAAAGAGGATAAATCCGCCATGGCTGCAACTCTCTCGGCTGAATCAATGGTAGATTTCTACCACAAAACAGCCGGAGAATCGCCCCGCTAAGTTACGGAGCATCTCAAACTTTGCTGATTTACTCATACAACAAGAAATTCATCATCACCGCCTCATATTAGGTGACGTCAGAAATCGGTTTACTGTTTTGCCCCAAACTTCGAGTAACCGCCGTAACCGACTCACCGGATCTCGTGTTTTCCGCTTTCGATTCGCACCAGGTGACGTCAGAAATCGGTAGACAGTCCGGAAATTCATCGAAATCGACCATTCCTGGAACCCTAACTTACGTGAAGGAGCTTGGAGTTCTAGCTGCAACCGCGATAATGTCTGGAGCGTTCGGTTTCTCTGGTTACATTCGTCTATGGGATCCGAGAACAGCGTGTGTGGTTTGGGAGACGAACGAGCCAGGTTCGGGGCGGAGTAGTAGGAAGTTGGGGGATGGTGAGGTGTATGGCGGTGGTTGTCGGTCCGGCGGTGGTGGTCTGGCGATTAGAGAGAGAGAGAGCAGGTGTGTGTTGAGAGAGAGAGAGAGGTGTTTATGTGAGAGAGAGAGAGAGCTGATGTGTGTTGTGAGAGAGAGAGAGAAAGCTGTATGTATATATATATATATATATATATATATATATAATTTTTTAATATTTCTTTTAAAATTTGTGATAAAATGACCAAAATACCCTTATGTGGGGCTGACTTAGTCAAATTTAACCATGAAAAGTAACTGGATTAGGACTAAAGGACGTAACATGTAAGGATTTGCAAACATTAAGGATGTTTTCTGAGGTTATTAAAGACAAAGGACATACTTTGATATATTAGACATACATAAAGGACGAACTTTGAAATTTACTCTTTATATAATTATACAGTAAGTTAAAGTTTCAAAACTCAGAAGTCTATTTTTGAACTTTAAAGCATATGTAAAATTTCCAAAATGCCCATACAGGACATAGTTTGGATATATAAGATAATTTTCACATATATAAACTATCCTACTGTTATAATTTATAAAAATACATATTTTTACTGATTTAATCAGGTCTGAAACTCAGTTGCATAATTAAACTCTTTTATGGACATTAAAATTACCAAAATGCCCTTATGAGACTTATTTGGTTTAAATAAAATTTTGGGGCATATATGTTAATATTTTACTGAAGTATTAACATATTTTAAGCTTAATAATGATTAAGACCTGTATATAATTTATTTGGTTACCCGTTACGCATTTACGCGTTCGGATCGGCTTTTGTGACTAGTTTACATAAAATAGTCGAAACGGGTCAAACCTTTTCATCAAATCCTCATTTTTCCAGAATGTATTTAGTTTACCCATATTATACAAGTATCCAAGCTTGTCGGGTCTAAATCTCATTCTATTCCGGTCTCCGCTTAATCTAGCGTTTAGAACTTTAAGGATTCTTTCTAGCTAACCGGTCCAAGTCCTTGACTAAAGTAAAGACCCGTTAGCATCCTAATAGGTTAATAAACCTTCTATACAGATTAAATAGCTTCCGGTAGAAGGTGCCTTCGAAAAGCTTTAAGATTTTTACTGCTAGCATCAGGTAAATACTTTTAACTTATTTTCCCTATACGGGCTTGTGATATAGTATTATAATAATACCACTTGGTCGGGTATGAAATCATTTAATCGGATTGTGATTAATAAATTACATAACCCGTTTTAATCTGTCTTGTTTGATAACATAACCATTGGGGTTAACGACCGTGTCCTGGATATCCTCGGCTCATTTATTTGAAAATGGCCACGACCTATGCACGGGGTGTAGGCATACACCTGACAGATGCAAATGCTAAAATATAAACCCACATGTTGGGGATAACTCCTTTGTGGGTTCTACAAGTGGTGAGTCGGTTAATCATGACCGGCTTCCAACCGGCCCCAATTGTGTGACAAACATATAAATCTGTATACAAGATTATATTTAAATAATTGTCCCAAGTTATAAAAGATTTATGCCATGTGCACCTAAATCAATTTTCTTAAATATTTTCAAAAGAGTCAGTTAATTGTATTTACCAGTGTAAACTGACGTATTTTCTTAAAGACTGATTGACAGGTACCTCTCGAAATAGGCTGGAGCTATAGGGTGTCTTTAGAGGATCTTGCAAGTCCATAAGATGCCTGCAGTCTGTTATTTTGTTTCTTTGTATTTATTTATGATCCGCCTGTGGATCTTATTACATTCCAGTCTGTACATTCATAAACTCGAACACTCAGACAGTATGGTTTGTAATAGTTATTCACCAAGACTTCCGCTGTGCTATTATATTGTGTATATTGACTATGATGATATCAACTACGTCACGATACTCCCCGCCGGGCCCACCGGTAATATGTGGAAATATCGGGGTGTGACATTAGGACTTAATTATAAGGTCAAAATGACCATTCTGGTCATTTGCAGTAGTTAGGACTTAATTATAAGGTCAAAATGACCATTTTGGTCATTTGCAGCAGGTTTGACTTGTTTATAAGGTCAAAATGTCCATATGATCCATTTGCAGCAGGTTTTGGCTTGTTTAATCCTGGCATGCATGTTTGATTGTGTTTAGATGATCACAGGCGGGTTAGTTTTTCTCATTTGCAGCAGGTTAAGGTCAAAATTATTATGTGTAGGTTTGTTTATATCAATTTGCAGCCTATATCAATTTGCAGCCTATATGAATTTGCAGCAGGTTTGGTACAAATAAGAGGCGGAAAGTGATTCGATTAGACTACATTGCAACATTTAGTACAAATAAGATGTCCAACATACAAACTTAAAACCAAACAAAATCTAGCCTATTTCCAGTGACAATCATCCAAACAAGACCAATCCGAATCAGAACCATGCTCCCCTTCATATGGGTCATAGTACCAATCATCATCTTCATCCCAATATGTGTAATCCCATGCATGTTCCAGCACTTCAGGGTCATAATCCTTTGTCGGATCTCCAAATATCTTTTCATAATCAGTTTCTTACTCCATGTAAGGTCTGAGTATCTCAGACTCTTGATCCTCAAAGTAGACATAACTGTCTGGTTCTTCGGCTGCAACGACGTCTTCATCCTTACCAACATCTTTGTCTTCATCCTTACCTACAGAATTACAAGAAGCCTACCAACACAAACATATAATAAGAACTTGAAAAAGACCAATGCATGAAAAAGTATAATTACAAGCAGTCAAAATATACATCCAAATGCAATTTGTCCACATTATACTACTTAACCAAAAACAGTAGAACAATCAACACCCAAGTAATCACAAAGTACATCTTCAGTTTCAACACATCTCCATTCTTGTACCGACCCAACTGTTCTTTGCAGTTAGCCAACTCATCAATTAAACCAGGCATTACCTCTCCGCAAACCGGACATCCATGTTCTTCACCTTTGTCAGCCCATCTTAGGAATCCACATCCTCCAACCTATTATCGGACATCATAAGCAACACTTTCCAACAAAGTTAAGATTCAATAAGCATAAAACAGAAGAAACTTACACATCGAATATACCAACGACCAGGATTAGCTGTCGATTCTGATTGTTTCACCACTGTTTTCGCACCACATGGACATATGATGTCTAAATGTTGAGTTTTGCCCTTGAATCGAAGCACAGACGACGAAGATGAAGACATGTTCAGGGCAGCGATTGAAGCGATTGAAGAACGAGAGCATTTAGGGCAGGATTCAAGCTATTAATGGGGAAGATGAAGGGTAGTTTGGACTTTTCACTACAAACTAACGGTAACTCTAACGTTGAAATGGTCAGGGGGTAAACATGCGACATAACCCCAAACAGTGGGGGGTAAAAATGCAATTACTTCCTTAGGGGGGGGGGGGTAGACATGCCAATGACCCCTAACCTCCGGGGGGTAAAATTGCAGTTTACTCTACTAATTAATACTTGAACATGAGAGTAAGTAGTGGCTTTGGCCACTGGGGGTGGCAGTGTTGTTTTTTCGTGATGGGATTTTCAACGCGTGGAAAACAGGAAGATACCACCGCCACCATTAGTTCAACGCGTGATACAATAACGAAAACCCGATTCCGTGATTTTTTTTAACGCGTGATATATGTTAGTTGTGAGGGTAGTTATTGGTTGGGGGAAAATTGTTGGGTGTGGTGGTGAGTGATGACCACCGCCACTAAAAAATGTTGTGAGTTATGGAAAAATGGTTGCTGACATGGCGGAACATGATTGGATATTGTGAGTGATGGAATTCTATCACTAGTGACCACCCCCACTCCCCTTAGGGCATAGACTTAATTAATGTTCAGCCAGAACAAAGTGTATGTGTATTGAATATGCGGTGGTTGAAATCGTATTGAATCTTCCTACTAAGAAGATGCTGGGTCGGCTCAATCATTTTTGAAATTGGAAGCCCAAAGAAAATTTTAAAATCAGTGGCCTTTTGTAATTTAATCCCAACTATTTTTTATTTTCAATTTTGGTCTACCATACTTTTCATCTTTCCAAAGTTTTCGTTTCGTTCTAAATTTTGTGAGTTAACGCACCGCAACGTGCATATAGGGTTCAACATTTTTTCGTATATTTTTTTCCCGTTTGACTGGCCCGTCGCATCACATTTATTTTTCTGCGTTTGACAAGTTTGTCTAATACGCGGGTCCTGGATGGACTTAGTTATTTTTTCTATGTTTTACGTTTCGGTTTAATTTCTCAGCAACAAGCGTGCGTAATTCAAAGATTTTACGTTTGCTTTTCGCTCGGCGTTATTTTTTCCCTTTTTTATTTATTTTGTTTTTACGAGCTTTTTCGATGTTGGTGATCGTTGATAATGGTATAGTTTTGCTACCACTTACACAATGAGTTTCTTTATGAAATAGATTAAATCTTAAGGAATCTCATTTTATTTTTAATTGTTCAGTACGTTATAACTCATTACTATTCCAAGTTGAAGCTTTACAAACTATACTAACAATAGACGATTATTTATTTTTTCTTAACTTTTGTGAGCGGCAATAGATAGTTTATTTACACGTACTTTACCCATTATAGCACGTACCATAAACTTCTTATACATGTTAAAAGTGTTATTGTTATAATCTAAGTATATATTTATTAATTTATAACCACACAAACATTTAGCCACGATCATTCCTCTACACTAATATTTACAAACCTCCGTTTCTAAAAAAATCGTTCACAACCTTCTTTACATATCTTTCTCCCCTCCCCGACCACTTCTACCAATAACCGTATTCGTATAAACCCGGTGTCTCCTCTCTCTTGCGTAAATCACCCAACAAACGAGCGAAAACATCACCGCCAACGACACCATCAACAGCCCGACATATATCCAGTTGAGGTAGCGAGACAGCCCCGGGCAATGATCTCGAGATATGTCCGTAAAAGTCTTCCGGACAAATGTGCAATCTTGAAGATCCACCAAAAACGGCCCATACAACCACAACGAGTAGCCTAGTTCTATCCCAGCCGACATTTGGTTAAACGAGTCAGGCGTTAGACGGCCTGTGGTGGTGCATATCTGGTTAGATGAAACTTGACAAACATATTTACTATATACACTTGAGGCGTTACTCAATGGCACTTCACCGGGTTCACATGTTCGGTTAGTGAAGTCCTGATTGAATGGGTTGCAAAGGGGTGGCATTGTTGGGCCAGATTGGTTGTAGTAAAGTGGTGCATTGCTTGGTGCGAAATTGCCGTTTGTAACGTTTCTTATGACTTGGTTGATCACGGTTATGAGTTGGACCGTGACCTCTTTGGACCTCTTTGAGGTCTCGTGAGCCGTGATGTTGTCTACACATGGAAGTATGTCGTCTAGAGTCGTGTGAGCCGTAGGGTTTTGGACCCATTGGTTCATTGCTTCGCAGCTGTCTGCAGTCGCGCTATCAATTGCGAGATACAAGTCATTATAAACATTAATTAAAAAGGTTAATGAACACAAGTTATTATAGAAATATCAAATATAATGGCGGATATTTTTAGGTGGTTTAGAGAAACCACAAATGTTTTTAGGAGGGTTTTGAATTTGGTTTCTACGGAGTCTGCTAGTAAAAATAGCAAACTCAATTAGAGTCCGCTAGTGAAAGTAACAGATTCAGTTAAAGTCCGCTAGTTAAAGGAGCAGAATAAATTGGATTCCGCTAGTAAAAAAATCTAAGGCCGGAGGGTGTGGATGCGCCATCCATGCCACCTCACCGTCTATTGCGCCTGATGGCGCCACCACCCCACACCGTCGCATTTACGGAGGGGCGCCACTGATGGGGCTTCACCATGGTAACGAGGAAGAGTGTGAGTTGCAGGTGGGGCCCACATCATTTCATCCAATATTTTTTTTTTAATTTTGTTTAATAGGGGGCGTTATCCCACACCCTACAAGTTAAGAGAAGGCGTGATAAAGCCCCCTGGCTGACATGGATTTGATGTGGCTTGATAGCCTCTAGGGGCTTATCCCACACCCCATAGCCTAACAAGAGCCTGTTTCTATGGATTTTTTGAGTTTTGCCACGACAACATTCATGAGGAGTTCGTTTGCCACGTGAATATCGTGTCAAGATATTTTAGAGTCTGTTGCTACAGATAGCGAACTCCCTTAAACCAAAACATTTCCAGAACCTCCTACAAACACTTCTCATTTTCTACAACTTGACTTAGAAATCAATATACGAAAATTATTGACCAACATTATTGAAATCAAACTTACTTGTGGAGACAAAGGAACACGCTGCATAATATAAACGTCAGGGTCACAAAAATCCATCCAAATAACACCAATCTGCAACCATTCAGTTTATTTATTATAAGATAAAAAATCTAATAATAGTCGGTTTAATGAGGGGAATTTCACTCACGTGTATACTATGCATTGCATGCCAAGAATGGAAAACACTGCAAGTAGGCATTTTAAAAAAAAAAGTCAACCTTAAAAAGTTTACCAGAAAAAGTGAAAATTTGCATAAGGGGGACGGGGCAATCTTATGGGTTCCCTCCATGCTAGTTTCTTGTGCCATAACACCGCCGTTATTAAAAACTAGTGACTGTTGATTGATAAATTCTTAACTAAAAGCGATGTAGTAAAACATGGTCTCGGAGGCCGATTACTTTCCGAGTAATCGTTACTAGGTAAGCTTCTGAGACCGAGTATTCTTCGCCTAGGCCGAGTACTCCCTGAGAACTCTCAACTCTGACTTTGTAAACATAAATAAATGTAACGACTATTTGATATAATATATATATATATTTTTTCAAAATGACTATGACCTTTTTTTTTAATTGAAGATATTATTTCATTCCAATCATCAGGGCAAATTACATAAGGATAGCAGGTAGACGAGCAACAAACTGCGCCACCATCCCTTTCTGAATAGAAAACCCTAATCTACTAAAAACAAAGCCCCGGCCCTGAGGGGTCGAAAAGTTGCTATGGACCACACGCTGAACTCTAGACAAGAACCGAACTGCCTCCGGCGCCAAGGAGCCGAACGTGTCAAACATTAGAACTTTTAGATGTTATTTTAATGACTTCTGATGGTTATTTCGATCTAAAAAGTTGGACGCTGGCTATTTTAGACCATCCCCAATGAAATATCAATAACACATGTGTAGCAATCATGGCCAAGTTTTATTAATAAATATTTTAGTTTATAAACATATATAAAAAATATTAAGCTTATAAGAAAACAACAAATTAAATTTTTATGTTTCCTTATATAAATTAAGCAAATTAAATTTTATAACTTTAAACCTATCAACCTTTTATAAGATAAACTCATCATGAATCAAAGAAACTTACTGAATCCAAGAAACGTCAAAAGCAACATCCCCACGGATATAACAATCAACATTATTCTCCTACAAGATTACATACATATCAAACGGTTAAAATTAAAATAAAATTTTCATTTAACCTTTGTAGGATTTTGGCTCAAGGATGGTTAATTTAACCCAAAGGCAATGCTTAGGGAACCATCACTCCAATTTTTTGTTTTCTGGCCCACGCCACATCAACATTTTTACGCCTGTCTTATGATCGGTACCCTAAACGTCGTATTGTAGTTTTATAAACATCGCCTCTGGCCAAATCATCCTCTCCACCTTTGGGCTATATATAGGGGCTCGGAGGTGCCACAAGTAACCTCTCTATCAACAGTAAGGTTTATCCAAATCTCGCCCTACCAATAGTTTTGCTATTGTATGGGGAGTTGGAGGTGTCTAAAACCCTAGTGGCCTCATATAGTTAGGGGCATAAAACAAGGTCTCCAAGGCCGAGTACTCCCTGAGTAGTCGCTACAAGGTAGGCTGCCGATGCAACTTTCTTCGACTCCGACTAATTACTTGGAATCGATCAAATGCGGTCAACATTGGCCAAAATAGGATCTAGTAGGTCAACTCGGGCCGATTTTGACTTAAAATAAAATAAAACATAATTTCTATTCTTATCATATTAAAGAATGGATATCAATTTCACGTATTTTGTTATAAATATTAGTAAATTTATGTTATTTGACATATATTTCATTTCCGAAAACTAATTTCTTTATAATCTGGCATCTCCGAGTACTCCCCGTGTACTCTCCACCTAGGCTGAGTACTCTCAACTCCCCGGTCGACTGACCAGGGAGCGCCTAGCGACTTTTACAACCATGGTTAGGGGTATGCAAAACATACACAGTTCGAAGGATTTTCTGAATGTCTTTTTTATTGGCTTCGGTTCTCTTAGAGAGTTCAATAGCCGAAGCATTAAGCTTAGTTTGTATCTTATCAATGTCAGCTTGCACATCAACCGGCAAAAACACTTGTGCAACGGCTATTTTTTTCGCAGCAGCAAGATCATCCGACACGTTACCAAGTGTTTTAGCAGTTATTTCAGCTTGATGAGCGATATATTTCAACGCTTTTTTTGTACTTGAGTTAAATTTCCCCTGACCCGTGTATAAAACGATGCATCCAACACTGCAAAAGGATCAATGAGTTTTCATGGTGATTTGTTTTGTAATTAAAAATCAGTTAAGGGTTTTAAGTTGAGATGTACATTGTGGTGATGGTGAAGAGAATTAGAAGAACGAGTGATACAGTGTAAGCGGTTTTGGAATAGCCGAAAGGTTCTTTCCGGCAACAACAGTAGCAGAAGCATGTTATAGATAAGAATAGACCAAAGATCACGAACCAAATTGCACCCACCACAAAGAACGGTGCACCCGTGAAAGCCACAGACTGATCAACCATATATACGTGCATGCACACATAAAATGTGTTAGTTATTATAAATTTAGAAAACTCTTTAGTCTTTACAAATATATACAAAAAAAGCATGAATCTCCTATTGTTATTTTTTAGGAATATTTAAATTATCACTAGCACCTGCAATATTTTGAAAATAATCTTTGACACAAAAATAAACATGATTACTTCATTCCTTCGTTGCATGCATATGTTTTTGTGAGTTTTTTGGGCATTTGTCCTAATATCAATTATTACTTTTATTTAAGTACATAAAAAAGAAATGACTAATTAAAAAGAATATTTTTTATGAAATAAGTTAGTACTTGTAAAACAAATGATTTGCTTTCAAATAAAAGATATTCATGTATATAGGCTTATGCATATTTATAACATAGAATTAGCAACATGTATAGGCTATGTGATGTTGTATTTCATGCTTAAACTGTGTATTGTGATGTTGTGTCATGTATCATGCACTAATGTGGTTGTAACTTTTAACCCTTAATTCAAATAAAATTAAGAATCTTACATAAAACCCAAGTTTAGAAATTGTTTTTCCAATTTTCTTAGGGAATACATGTTCTAAAACATGTAGGCCAGATTACTATATGGTAAAATAGATCTTTAATTAGTTAGTTAATAAACAAATTATTTAATGGGGTTTTCCATGCACTTTTCGTTTTTTTTTTCTTTCTGTTCTTGATATTAGAATCATGAAGATTAAAGGGTTTTGTTGAACATTTTCTAATTTCAAAAATAATGATTTAAATTTAGAAAGAATTGAAAGAAGAATCAATCAAGAAAATTACAGCCCAATAATGGCGCTCTTTAATATTCCATCCTCCTGTGTATTTCCTGAATTTATTAAGAGGGTCTTTTCTTGTTGTTCTTTCTTGAGCCAAAACAAGTGATGCATTCTTATTCTTCTGTTCATCCCCAAGCAGCCTCTTGCTCCCTACAAAATCAAAACAATTAAAAAAAAACAATCTTTACCATCTTCTCTAACACATTTTCTTGATAAATCTAAACAAAATCAAGAAAAGAATTAAGAAAAATATGACGAACCTGAACTAGGTCTTGATTGAGAGATGGTGAATTGGGATTCTTCATTTGATAAAAAGAAACAAAAGGCAAGAAAAAGAAGAAGAAAAGGGACCCTTTTTAGCATTATGAAATAAAAAGCTTTGTTTTTTGGGTTTGAAGATGGTGTGCTTTCAAGAACACACTTGAGCCATACAAAATAAATTGGGAGCCGAAATTTGCTCTAGGAAATGATTTTTTGTAGGGATTTTGACATGTAATCAAGGTTTTCCTTCACATGTACACATGTCATGTACTCATGTTGTGTATGAATGCCAGAGAAGTAGTGTGAGATTAGAACTATTTAAATTGTATGAAAGATGTGAAGAAAGTGTTAATGACAAATAGACACCTAAATTATAAATACTCCAATTCATAACTCATGTTGTTTTAGGCTCCGAATATATATCTGAAACATAGGCAAACGTAGTCATCTAATTCTAGACAATTACTTGGTTTAATATAGGACTTAGCTATCGTTTATACCATTTAAGGGTCGTCCTACGGACTACCCGTCAATGTGTCCCCTCTTAGGAGGGGAATGTCGAAATTCAGACGAGCACACATTTTATCTAGTCTTCCAGATTGGCCTGGTTTCTCCAACTGGACACCTAATTCTTTTTATGAGCCCAAAACTCTTGGATTTAATTATAAAAAAAGCCCAAGAGGTCCAAGACTAGTGATGCATAACATGGAAAGTAGGAGGCCCAAACCATATGCAGTTGTGTTTTATTAATTAGACTTGGACATAAACAAGTATTTTGACTCGCCAACAGGCTACTACATTGTGGGCCAGTTTTTTTTTTTTTCCTTTTGTCAAAAAATCAAGAGTAAACCTCAATTTTCGTCTAATGGTTTGCTTGTTTTAACACTTTTAAGTCCAATAGTTTAAACATTGCAATTTTCATCCAATAGTTTGCTTAATCTAACAATTATAATCCATCAACTTAACACCGTCCGTAACTTCCGTTTGTCCCACCCCACGTGCCCCTCACATGAGGGGCATTTATGTCCTTTAATTTCTCTGTCACCTTCCCTACATACGTTTTTAAAACCCTACATACTCCTTTCTACACAACAATGAAAGCCTCATTAAAATCCAACCTCAAAAATAATGAGAAACCATGGAGTCATGTTCTGTTCATGTGGATCTCCAACAACCGTTCGAACATCATGGACATCTGCAAACCCTGGTCGCAAATTCTACTGTTGCACACGATGTGGGTTTGTTACTTGGTTTGACAGTCCATAATGAGAAACCATGGACGTTTACTCATCAAATAATTATGAAATATCAGTTTTGTATTTTCTTAGAAACATTACATATGATTTTTTTTTTTTCAAACAACGAGGGGCTTTCTATTATACATCAGTCATCATCCATGGATCCAACCAAAAGAGGGTATCCTTATCATTACTGTTATGAGTGGAATTCTGAGCCCATATCCTGACACTATATCTTGATTTTACGATAGCTGATTACGATCGGGATACCGGATCAGAATATTGGTAACATCCTGAGGCGGTATCCTGGTAGTTACTAATAGTTTGCTTGCAGGTCATGGTTGCAGGATCATAACGTTAACAAGGACCCTTTCTCCTGAAGACTCGCTCTATTTAGTTGGAAAATGGACGTTGAAGATGGAAGAAAAGGTCTCCAACGTTCAAGAGGGAATATTCTAAAGTATCCCTAGGAGAAGTTGTTTGTTATTGTAACTATATAAACAATAAGCCATATCATAGGAACACTTCACTTCACTTCGAGCTCTCGAACTCATACACATTTCTCTTGCAATGGCATATTAACACTCATCACTTGCAATCATTGTAACACTTAGTAGCGATCTGAGCATTATCCTGCACTGTATACTGGTTATTCAAGCAATAAGAAGAACAAGGCATCCGACGATTGTCAGCTCCTGAGGTTTTATGCCATAGATCTAGATTGATCAAGGGCTTTCCTCGTATATCATGTGCCCACTTTTTACTTTGGGTTAATGGATTTAAACACCCTCAACTATTGCCATTTGGCCACTGGCACTCTCAACTTTAACTTTGGCTCACACCACTCCCAACTTAACACTTGGGTTGCTGTGTCACCCCGTCGTTAAATAAACACTAACTGGGTTAGTTCTTTTTGCTGATGTGGCCATTTTGTCCAACGTGGCATGATGACATGGCCTGTCTTTTATGAGGTGATGTGTATTTAATCAGCTCCTTCCCCAACATTTCAACACCGCTAACATCATCTTCTTCCCCCTTTCTAACCACCGCCACAACCAACCCAGCCACCACCACCTCCCCCCCCTCTGCGATGGCACCACCGTTCACCGTTCATCTTCTCGGTTACCGACCTTTCACCTCCACCTTCAAGTTGCAGATCGGAAGAAAGGGAGCCGCCGCACACGGCAACGGCGCAACGACAGAGAGACGGTTAAATTAACGTCGATGTAAACCACCAGAATCTGAAATTTAGTTGAATCTGATGTTTGTGCGTGTTTCAGTGTGTGATTTCATATTTTCATCAATTTATGACTATAACTAGATGCTAGGGTTTGTAATAGATGCGTTAATTGTTAACTGTTATAAACATAACGACTTACGTAACTTGTTGATGATCTGCAGTTGTTTTTCAATCCCTGTTATAACTAACATGTTTATTGAGTGGTTTAAGAGGGTATATGTCTATACCAAGCCTTTTATCCTCATGATTTTGTCGCAGGCTTCGTATGTTGTATACGGTTTAGTTGTCAAGTATGCACTAAACAAAGGCTTGAATCATTACAGTTTTTCTATTTACAGACACGCATATGCATCTCTCTTCTTTGGTCCTTTTGCTTTCTTCCTCGAGAGGTCTGTTACTTCGTGTGATATACATATATTTTGTACTAGGGTATGACAACTTTGGTCGGACAGTGAATCCGGTGACCGGAGCCGTTGGACTTCTCTGGATGGGGAACCGGCACGTGTGTCAAACAGCTGTACACATAGTTCTTCGCGGCGGAACACTACGGTCAATCGGCGAGCTTATTGACGAATTTCCGATGACATCAAAACTCAGTAATTCTTCGGATAACGTTCAGGATCTGGTCAAAGTTCACCAATCAAAGGTCCAGAAGCATAGGCGAGTGGTGGAGCCATAGATGTCACAATCACAATCTCAGCATCTCGATCCGAATATGAATCAGAGTTTTCCGGCAAGTAAAGTGTGACAACCCAAACATTCAAGGTCAATGCCTTTTAGTCACGTGATCCTGTTTTCTTATTATTTCTCTTTTACGTCCTTTGAGATGATAAAAATTGTTAAACACTAGTGACTTTAATAAACGTGCTAAATGTAAAGCTTTATTGAGTATGTTTGAGTGTTTAGTGGGCCACTTTAGGTGCCTAAGGGTTAAGTTGAGCCGCAATCCTTAAAACTACATTAACCCGGTCCCAAATGCTATTGGGCCGCCACCATCCTTAAGAAAACCTGGCCCAATCCGCCACTCTTAAACAACTCGGCCCAATCCCCTCCTTTTTCTTCATTTATACGTGGGTTTATGTGTTCTAATTCACAATTGGTTGCAAACCCTACACCCCTCTAGACACATGACGACAGTAGACCCCCCCCACCATCGAGGCAACACCTTATTCAGTAGAACTCTTGGTCAGTAGATTCATGTTTACGTTAATTCTTAATTCGTAATTGTTGATCTTGTTCATGTGTGATTTTGATTAACAAAAAGTAGATATGTATGTTCTATAAAAACATGACGTGATGCTATGAACAAGGTAGATGATTAGAGTGTTAAACAAGTGATATAAATCTAATAAATGTAATCGGCCGATGAATCAGTTAGAATGTTACGTGAAATTGAATGATTGATAATTATGATGATCATGTCGTGGGCCGATTAGCAGGCTAATGGTTGTATTGTTTACATATGATAGTGATTTATGTTTGGTGCAATATGAACCATTGATCTAGGGTTTAGATAACATGCTAATGGTTTGTATTGTTTACATATGATAGTGATTTAGGGACGACACAGAAACATGTATATAAGGTTTAGATAATGAAGATTGTTTGAGTAGGTATAATCTTTGTTGGGTCAAGAAACTGTTAGCGTTAATCATGAAGTTGATGTACTAGTTTGATTGAATGACGAACCTGATTCTATAACTTGATCTTAATGTTGATACCCTAGAGTTGTTCATGTGCAGATTATTAGTGATTATCTTGGTTAAAACATGGCCATAGCTACTGAATGATATGCATAAGTTAGATTGGAATGATGATTGAATGTTCAAACAATAGAGCTAGGGTTCATACGAATTCAAGGAATGGAAACCGTTTGATCTGTTTTAAATGTTAAATGATTAAGATTAATTGTTATGGATATGTTTGGAATGATTTCCCAAATAACCGACTTTAGATTACTGTAACCGATCCCATGATTTCAGCGATTATTAAACTGATCGCACATAAAATCGCACAAGGTTAAGTCAGTAGCACAAGCCTACTCTAGTCGCACAACACTAGAGTTGTGTGAACTGTTGGGCCGATTCATATTGGGCCTGCATTGTTGGATCACACAACCCACAACACACACGAGTCGCACAAGTCTAAAGGGATTACATGAATCGCACAAGTGATTCTGCAATCATACACCTGGATCGCACAAGTAGGTCCAGTTGCACACGCTCGTATCAGTCGCACAAGTAAGCCTAGTCGAACAAGCTGAATATTTGGGCTGGACTTCTAGTTGGGTCGCACATTTATATGACTTATGCGTTTAACTGATTTTGTGTATGATTTACTGATGAGTCGTATGAGATCTAAGAAATGTATGATGTGCGTTATGTGATAATTTTCTTGTGTGACTACGTGAACAACTTGTAATGCAAACATGTATGAGGCACAAACATCTGTTATGTGAATGTATGAAAGACTAACGAGTAGCATGGTTGACTGGTATGACATGTATGATGATATGTGCTTTACTTGTTCACTACTTGTATAATGTGATACGTGATTTATGTGTACACAAAACTAACTGTCACATGGTAACCATATTAGGATTTGGTTGACCAACTGTAAACAAGTAATTAGTCTTACTGAGCAAATCTAAGGTGAGTTCACTTCTCTCAAAACAAGCATGCGTCCGGTGGGGACAATCAAACTGACAAAACTTGTAAACGGATTTTCGTAAACCCATATCCTTGTAGGGGATATGAGGCGGTTTTCAAATACCCACATCCTTGTAAGGGATGTGAGGCAGATTTCACATACGCATATCCTTGCAGGGGATATGCAACGGTTTTCAGTTACGTTAATGTTGGATAATACACTCACTCTCTATCACTTAAGTCCCATCATACTACCGGGTTAGTTGCTTGTAGGGCAACGGGGTTATTAGTTGATAGCGCTATTGGGTTTGGCACCCTCACGACGTACCTGGATAGGACGAGCGTGAACTAATAACTTTAAATCATGACTAATGTTTGATAGAGCATTGGAGAAGGGCAAAAAGGGACTTCTGCAGTATCGAGTTATTATCAACATAACATAACATGAATCAGTATTCGGTAACGAACGGTTTAACAAAACAGTGAACTCACCAGTGTAGTCTGATACACGTTTTTCTGCATGCTTACAGGCCTTTAGGTACATGATGTTGGAACTGGCTGTCTGGGATGCTGGAGTGGTCATGGGTCAAGTACAAGGAATCACAAGACAAGTTATTAAATCGTAACTATTGTATTATGCTTCCGCTGAAATATAAACAACGTTTTGTAGCGCTTATTTTAATAAATGAAAGTTTTATTCGAAATATCATTATGAGTTCAATGTGATTGGTGGCTAGATCCTGGTACATCACACGCCTCGCGGGGATTTTGCATGTGGTATTTTGGGGGTGTGGCAGATTGGTATCAGAGCCACTGGTTATAGTGAACTTGGTTTTAAAAACGTTTTTATAAAACCAGACTATAACCGAACAGTTCTGAAAACAAGGATACGACCATGACACTCAGCTCCAGACTGCAAGGTTCATCTCTTTCGCCTGTTGCATACATTTGTTTACGATGTAACATACGAACACACACTCGTCACTATAGCATCGTTACATGAATTGCCTGGTTACCTTATGATGCGTTGGTAGTCTGTCATAGTTCTTGGATTTATGTGACCTTATCATCTTGATAACCTCTGTTTGGCATCTGAGTTTGAGGAACCCTTTGACATGAGTTAGGAGGAACTGAGATGAGCATGCAAATCGCAATATTATTGTGGGTGCACACATAATTATAATGTGGGGTGCATGCGATTCCCAGTGAGGCTTAACAAGTGAAAAACGGGTTCTGTTCCGTTATTTGATCAATGTGAAATGTAACAAATCTATAGGAGTCATAGTAGTGGTTGTCTCCTACCCGAACGTGATCTTTTCACTTCTCTCTGAATTCTTACAAATCTCGATGCTATCGAGTATCACCTGAACACTCATCTGAACGTCTAGCGAACTGTGTAGAATGATAGGTGCTAGTACGAACGTCTCTGAGTGGGATGTCGCAGCGTCGAATGATTGGTCTATACTTCTCTCGCTTTTCTTCGTTTTCTGGAACTTAACGCATTGATGCCATAGATCCCGAAGTGCGACCACTTTTGCAACTCTCTAGCAACATACCGTGTATCACTCCATCAACTTGCAGAATTGATGGACAAGAGGATGAGCGTAATACCTTACCGACCTCAGTATTAGGATGACCCTAACTACCGGCAACGAACATCAGCAGGATGACTTCAATTGAATCCTTAATCCTAATCGGTGACTTATGGGAGTCAACTCTTACGAACCAAACAGGACATAAACGATGACAATTGGCTATAAAGTGGAAAGTAAACTGCCCGCAAAGTGAGTAGTGCCTTAGGACGTGACACCGAATGTGAAAGGATGAACCTTGTTGGTGAAAGATCGCAGGGCTCCGTTGCAAGCAATGACACTAGAGGCAGCAGTCAGGCTGACATCAAGGTACTCGTAATCGTAGCCTACAGTATGGAAACGAAGGTGACTTCAACAAGGATTGACTGTTGCTAGGTCAAGATGTCAGCAACTAAGGGAACAATGACAGTATTGAGAATCCTCGTAACGATAACTACAACACCGGAAATGATACTCAAGGAAGGGCATTTAGGATTGGCATGGGCGACACCAGAATAATAGCAGCATGGTAGCTTGTTTGGGTAGCAAAATCGCTTCGTCTCGGTTCTGTTTAACCCTGATGCTTCTCGAAACCGAACCTGTTGTGGAATCGGCTGATGGCAAGTCAATTGAAGCCTCATATGATTGTTGGGATGCAAACTCAACCTTGTGGGACAAGTTTTCCACATCGACCTTCTTTCTACTATCCTTGATGGTTTCGATGCAGTAGTTAGTGTGGATTGGTTATCCAGATATTGCGTGGATATACACGGTGAGGAGGAAATTTTGCGTATCTCTCTCTCCCTAGTGGAGAATCGTTCTCTGTTCTAAAGCGTCAGAGTGGTGCGAAGGTTAGCATCATTTCAGCAATGAAAGCCAGGAGTGTCTACGGAGGGACTACCCCGCTTAGTTAGCAACTGTTTATGATTCTTCCGATGAGCTACTCGAAGAACTTCCAAGATTACTTCCACAACTATTAGGCAGAATCTCAGTTTGAGCTCGCGCCAGAGGCAACCCTGATTACTTGTACGCCTTACAGTCTTGCACCAGGAGGGTTGCAAGTACTGATAAATCAACTACAGGAACTGTTGAGCAGGAGTTTTGTCGGACCTAGCTTTTCGCTTTGGGGAGCCCCAGTTATATCCGTGACGATAAGCCTTTTCGTATGTGTACTGACTATCGAGAACTCAACAAAGTGGCAGTCAAGAACCGGTTGCCTCGACTATGTATTGACAACCTGCCGACCAGATGCGAGGGTCAAGCTCCCATTCAAGGGTTGACTAAGGAACGAACTATCATTAGATGGAAGTCCAAGGGGAGAATGTTCCTAAAACGGCATAACGAACGCAATGCTGTCATTGCAACCTTGTATTCCATGATCTTTGGGATAATTAACACGCCAGCAGCTTTATGGATCACATGAATCGACCGTGTTTATAGATGACGTTTTGAATCATTCCAGGAGAAAGGAACATCATGGGTGGTATTTGCATCTTATTTTAGAGCTCCTGGGAGAGGAGCCACTCCGCGCAAAGTCTTGTTAAATGTAACTTCTGGATTCGAGAGGTACCTATTTGGTCATAAAATCAACGAAGTGGGAATATACGTGGATCTCGCTAAGACCCGTTTAGGTTAGAAACTGATCGACACCAAATATTCCTGCGGGGATACATCAATTCCTTGGTTTCGCTAGATACTATCGCAGATTTACCGAGGGATTTTCGAAGATTGCGCCATTGTAACTTCTTTAGCACAGCAGGGTGCTGTGTATTCGGGGGAGACAAACAGGAGAACGTCTCTTCAGCTTTTGAAATCTGACACTTCTGAGCAATGTCTTTACCCGAGGGTACGGGTGATCTAGCGGTATACCATGATGGTTCGAATCGGAGACCCAGTTACACGCCAATGCAACACGAGAAGACGATGACGCACGCAGTGGATTTACGAAGGAGAATTGCCAGACTCAAAACCTGGGGTGGGAGCTGTGGTCTTGGATTTAAGTTGGAGGCATTACTTGGACGATACCAGATGCACTACTTAGACCGATCACAAGGGCCTCCCGTGTACCTTTATTTCGACAGAGCTAAAACATGTAATGCCATAGCTGGATGGAACTTTTGAATGATTACGACTGTGAAACCTAAATATGCACGAGCTTTGCAGCTCACTATCGACTCTAACTTACATGATCAGGCTCGCTTTGTTCAAACTGGAGAACTGAAGGAAGAGAATTTTCAGGTTAAACCCATGCGGGGCAGGGAGAAGCAACTTCTAGCAAGTTGGACGATATTCGCTACTTCATGGAACGACTACGGACTCCACTGTACAACAATCCAAGGGAACTCGTGTTGAGCAAAGCACACCAACCTCGATATTCTAGTCATCTGGATTTTTGATGGAATATATTAGTATATAAGGATCTTATACTGGCAACTGGGCTTGAAGGCCTACACAGTAAAGCATGTGAACGATATTGGACTTGTGCGAAAGTCGAGGTAGAACATCAGAAACCTTCTGGTTTGTGTCAGTAATCAGAAACACCTATTTGGAAATTGGAACAGACAGCCACGGATTTTGTCACTGGCCTACCTGAATCTCAGAACATAACCAATATCACCTGGGTGATCGTTGATTGTCTCACGTTACCAGCACACTTTCTTACAATCAAGGAAACTGATGAGTCTTCACAGCTGTGAATGTTCCTCTGAGAGAGGCGGCTTTTAGGCACGAGGTGCCAACTCCTGTTACCTTTGATTTTGAGCTATACCTGATTTATGACCGGTAATACACAACACCCTTGGCTCACGTCTAGACATGAGCATTACTTATCACTGTAGGACAACCGGACAGAGTAACGAACCATCCTGACACACGAAGACATGCTGCGAGCATGTGCGTGATTGACTTTAGCAAACATGTGGAAGGACACTTATCTTTGGGAGAGTTCTACTGCGGCCGTTACCGTTTAGTATGCATACAGCTCTGTTTGAGGCATTGCATGGACGATAATGCTAACCTCCTTGATGGACTGAGGTGGATGACAACCTAATCACGGGTCCAGGACTTGCACTCGAAGCTCTTGGGAAGATTATTTAGATTGGAAATCGTGTGGCGACAATGCGTGATCGCCAGGAAACCTCATAACTTAGTAAACACTGGGAGTTCGTTGCAGGCGAACATGTTATATTGGAAGTCTCACCCTAGGAGGGTGCGGTACACTTTGGGAAGCATGGCAAGCTTAACCCACGCTATGCCAGGCCATTCAAAGTCTTGGAACGGATTGGTAGAGTGGCGTACAAGCTCGAGTTACCTGCTGAGTTGGGTAACGTTCATGATGTTTTCCATGTTTCGCAGTTGAAGAAGTGTTTGTCCGATGAAACACTTGTAGTACCTTTTCAAGAACTATAGATCGATGACAATTTGCAGTTCGTTGAGGAACCAATAGAAATTATGGATCGGGAAGTCAAGGTTCGTAAGCACAGTCGAATTCCAATTGTGAGTGTTCGTTGGAACTCAAGACGTGGAATGGAGTTCACTGGTGAATTTCGGGACGAAATTCCCTTTCAAGTTGGGGATGATGTGGTACCCGAAGAAAATCCACAGTCATCCTGAGTTAACGTCTTGCTGTTTCGGATTACTTGTCAAATTTCGGGACGAAATTTCTTTCAAGTTGGGGATGATGTGACAACCCAAACTTTCAAGGTCAGTGCCTTTTAGTCATGTGATCCTGTTTTCTTATTATGTCTCTTTTACGTCCTTTGAGATGATAAAAATTGTTAAACACTCGTGACTTTAATAAACGTGCTAAATGTAAAGCGTTATTGAGTATGTTTGAGAGTTTAGTGGGCCACTTTAGGTGCCTAAGGGTTAAGTTGAGCCGCAATCCTTAAAACTACATTAACCCGGTCCCAAATGCTATTAGGCCGCCACCATCCTTAAGCAAACCTGGCCCAATCCGCCACTCTTAAACAACTCGGCCCAATCCCCTCCTTTTTCTTCATTTATACGTGGGTTTATGTGTTCTAATTCACAATTGATTGCAAACCCTACACCCCTCTAGACACATAATGGCAGTAGACCCCCCCCCCCCACCATTGAGGCAACACCTTATTCAGTCGAACTCTTGGTTAGTAGATTCATGTTTACGTTAATTCTTAATTCGTAATTGTTGATCTTGTTCATGTGTGATTTTGATTAACAAAAAGTGGATATGTATGTTCTATAAAAACATGACATGATGCTATGAACAAGGTAGATGATTAGAGTGTTAAACAAGTGATATAAATCTAATAAATGTAATCGGCCATGTGATGAATCAGTTAGAATGTTACGTGAAATTGAATGATTGATAATTATGATGATCATGTTGTGGGCCGATTAGCAGGCTAATGGTTGTATTGTTTACATATGATATTGATTTATGTTTGGTGCAATATGAACCATTGATCTAGGGTTTAGATAACATGCTAATGGTTTATATTATTTACATATGATAGTGATTTAGGGACGACATAAAAACATGTATATAAGGTTTAGATAATGAAGATTGTTTGAGTAGGTATAATCTTTGTTGGGTCAAGAAACTGCTAGCGTAAATCAAGAAGTTGATGTACTAGTTTGATTGAATGACGAATCTGATTCTATAACTTGATCTTAACGTTGATACCCTAGAGTTGTTCATGTGCCGATTATTAGTGATTATCTTGATTAAAACATGGCCATAACTACTGAATGATATACATAAGTTAGATTGGAATGATGATTGAATGTTCAAACAATAGAGCTAGGGTTCATACGAATTCAAGGAATAGAAACTGTTTGATCTGTTTTAAATGTTAAATGATTAAGATTAATTGTTATGGATATGTTTGGAATGATTTCCCAAACAACCGACTTTAGATTAGTGTAACCGATCCCATGACTTCAGCAATTATTAAACTGATCGCACATATAATCGCACAAGGTTAAGTCAGTCACACAAGCCCACTCTAGTCGCACAACACTAGAGTTGGGTGAACTGTTTGGCCGATTCATATTGGGCCTGCATTGTTGGATCGCACAACCCACAACACACACGAGTCGCACAAGTCTAAAGGGATTACTTGAATCGCACAAGCGATTCTGCAATCATACACCTGGATCGCACAAGTAGGTCCAGTCGCACAAGCTCGTATCAGTCGCACAAGTAAGCCTAGTCGCACAAGCTGAATATTTGGGCTGGACTTCTAGTTGGGCCGCACATTTATATGACTTATGCGTTTAACTGATTTTGTGTATGATTTACTGACGAGTCGTATGAGATCTAAGAAATGTATGATGTGTGTTATGTGATAATTTTCTTGTGTGACTACGTGAACAACTTGTAATGCAAACATGTATGAGGCACGAACATCTATTATGTGAATGTATGAAAGACTAATGAGTAGCATGGTTGACTGGTATGACATGTATGATGATATGTGCTTTACTTGTTCACAACTTGTATAATGTAATACGTGATTTATGTGTACACAAAACTAACTGTCACATGGTAACCATATTAGGATTTGGTTGACCAACTGTAAACAAGTAATTAGTCTTACCGAGCAAATCTAAGGTGAGTTCACTTCACTCAAAACAAGCATGCGTCCTGTGGGGACAATCAAACTGACAAAACTTGTAAACGGATTTTCGTAAACCCATATCCTTGTAGGGGATATGAGGCGGTTTTCAAATACCGACATTCTTATAGGGGATGTGAGGCAGATTTCACATACGCATATCGTTGCAAGGGATATGCAACAGTTTTCAGTAAACGTTAATGTCGGATAATACACTCACTCTCTATCACTTAAGTCCCATCATACTACCGGGTTAGTTGCTTGTAGGGCAACGGGGTTATTAGTTGATAGCGCTATTAGGTTTGGCACCCTCACGACGTACCTGGATAGGACGGGCGTGAACTAATAACTTTAAATCATGACCAATGTTTGATAGAGCATTGGAGAAGGGCAAAAAGGGCCGTCTGTGGTATCGAGTTATTATCAACATAACACAGCATAACATAACATGAATCAGTAATCGGTAACGAACGGTTTAACAAAACAGTGAACTCACCAGTGTAGTCTGATACACGTTTTTCTGCATGCTTACAGGCCTTTTGGTACATGATGTTGGAACTGGCTGTCTGGGATGCTGGAGTGGTCATGGGTCAAGTACAAGGAATCACAAGACAAGTTTAATGGCTTTTATACGCTTGAGTTATTAAATCGTAACTATTATAGTATGCGTCCGCTGAAATGTAAACAAAGTTTTGTAGCACTTATTTTAATAAATGAAAGTTTTATTCGAAATATCATTATGAGTTCAATGTGATTGGTGGCTAGATCCTGGTATGTCACACGCCTCGGGGGGATTCCGCGTGTGGTATTTTGGGGGTGTGACATAAAGGCTCGCTGGAGAAACGACGACATGGAAGTCCATAGATGAATTTGATCTGAATATGTATTTTTTGAATTTGAATCAGATTAAAAAAATAACAATACACATTTGGACAAAAAAATTGCACATCACCTCATAAAAACAGGCCATGTCATCATGCCACTTTGGACAAAATGGCCACATCAGCAAAAAGTACTAACCAAGTTAGTGTTTATTTAACGACGGGGTGACACAACAACCCAAGTGTTAAGTTGAGAGTGGTGTGAGCCAAAGTCAAAGTTGAGAGTGCTAGCGGCCAAGTGGCAATAGTTGAGGGTGTTTAAATCCATTAACCCTTTTACTTTTACAGCTCATTGTTTGATTATTGGTATAGCTTAATATCCAGAGGCTATATCCTGAAACTGTTTTTATAAATGATCAACTCAATACATTTTTTGCAAACATTACTAGCACACTACCTCACAAACTAATTTGATCATTTAATTGCTTCGGTAATTTTTGACCAAAACAATTACCCCTTTCAGTTTGATCCCAATTTTGGATTATTAAAGTAACATGAATATGAAGGTATTTGATTTGGATTTGCTAGTTGTCAAATGAATTGAAGTGTGTTAAAAAGAGAAGCCATATGAAGAAAAGGGAGGTGGAGGAGGTCCAAGTAGATAACCGAGTTGTTCATCCATGGACAAACGATGAAAAGTAGTGTTAACAAAATCTGGGATACATGTTTCGAAGAACCCGGTTTAGGTACATGAATTTTTATTCTATTTTTTTCGGAAGAGAAATTATATTTAAAAGAATATATTTTTTCTTATCTTGGATACATTTTTTAAATATGTTGTTTAAAAAAAACAGTACAAATCAACACGAATACGAATTTTGGGATCAAATAAACGATCTTTATCACCAAATGATGAAACGAGAGCTCTACAGGGGGGAATGATAGTCTCTCGTCAAAGTGGTGTGAAATAAATACAACCATCTCCGCCTTTAATGGTGATGTAGCGTGTGTTATGATATCGAAGAACAAATCATGTTGATTCTACGAATACTCGTGATAGTATTCCCCAACCCCCCAAAATTCAACCCAAAGGGCAGAGAATTTGAAGTGAAAAGTGATTAAACTCAAAATTGATTTATGACAATTGGAATTACAAGAGCAATACATAAATAGAAACTGAAATTAGAAATGAGCCACAAAAGGCCATGGCCAAACACAAGCCCAAAAACAAAATGCATAAAACATCGAAAAAACCTACAAAATGTCCAAAACTCCCATTAAAATGCGTTTTTTGGGGCGAAACTTGGTCAAAGACTTTTTGGGTATTTGCCACTACGTGCTCCTCGTTTCAGGCTTCGATTTGACTGGTTGAACACCTAAAACGGAGACCCATAGCCAAAGTTATGCTCATTTTCGTAAATCACCCTTGGAAGCTCGATCATTGGCCTATAGAAATGCCAAGGCCCGATTCTCTACACTTGAGCCTGCATCAAATGGTTACTACAATAACATCAAGAACACCTCAAAAAGTGGTGAAACCGAAGGCGATTACTTGATGCGAGCGTTTAGTACTTAGAAAGAAAAAAAAAAGAAAGGGTCGTTCAAATTTGTTCATTGTTTAGAAGTGGCGAGCACTCTACCAAATGGGCAAAAGTACCTGTTGCAGGGGAATCATCTAAAAGGGCGAAAACAAGCTCCTCTACTAATCATTCGGATGCTTATATCGAGTATGATCTAAACTTAAGCAACGATGACATCGTCGTTGAAGCGCGACACCCACCCGATAGAGATGTAACACCCCGTGTTTTGAAAGTCAAAGTCAAAGTCAAGATTGAAGTCAAAGGAAGAAAAGATTGCTAATTGCGATAAGTCTCTCCTTGCTCAATTCATGTTTTGACTTCTTTGACTTGTAATTAGTCTATTTTATTTTCGCTTTAGTTGTATTATGTGGAGTATCTATTAATAATCGCATAGTAATTTTATTTTCGAACTACCGGAGGAACTCAGTAATGTCCACCCGACTTTCCATGTGTCAAACCTTCAAAAGTGCCTGGCTGAGCAAGATTTAATTGTACCTCTCGATGACCTTCAAGTAAACGAAACACTACACTTCGTGGAGAAGCCTGCCGACATCATGGATCGACAAACCAAGCAGCTCAGACGCTCGCGCATTCCTATTGTGAAAGTCCGATGGGAAGGCAAACGAGGCGCGGAGTTCACTTTGGAACTCGAAAGCGACATGAAGGCAAAATACCCATAGTTGTTTGTTACGGCTTTGGCGTAATTTCGGGACAAAATTCTCTCAACTAGGGGAGGCTGTAACACCCCGTGTTTCGAAAGTCAAAGTCAAAGTCAAGATTGAAGTCAAAGGAAGAAAAGATTGCTAATTGCGATCTGTCACTCCTTGCTCAATTCCTGTTTTGACTTCTTTGACTTGTAATTAGTCTATTTTATTTTCGCTTTAGTTGTATTATGTGGAGTATCTATTAATAATCGCAAAGTAATCGCTATTTATCGTATGTTTAATCGCCTTATCGCTGTCGCAATCGCACTCGCAACTCGAAATAGCATTTTGATTATTGTTATACGTGTGTGTGTGCCTTATGTGTTACTTGTGGATGTTTATCTATGTTATGTCGTGGTAATTAATCGAATCGCAATCGAAACTCAAATGCAATCGAACTCAATTGCAATCGAAATGGTATGATAATTGGTGGAGAAAAGACAGTGCGAGATATGAGTAGTTGGGATTAAAAGTAATTTGACTAGGAAACCTAATCGCATCGCAACGCTAGCAATCGAAATTGAAACAACAAAACTCGTCGCGCCAAGCACTCAAACCAAGGGCCATCCGTCCGGATTGCCATCCGTTCAAGGTGTCATCCGACCGAACTGTCATCCGGGCGAGATGCCATCCGACCGACCGCTCCTTTCCATTTTGGGAATCCTATAAATACCTCATGTCACTCTCAAAGTTACCACTTTTGGCAACTGACGTCCGACCAACTCGTGCTCCTCACCTTTTCTTTGATTTCTCTCAATTCCGGTAAGTTCTCGTCCTAAATCTTGTACTTCCTTAATCTACACGCACTCCTACACTTTTCTATCTTTTAAATCTTAACTTTTAACCGTGAAATCATCAAGATTCAAGGTGTTCTAGGATGACGTCATCATGTGTTCTTGAAGAACTTCATGCTTTGGCCTCAACCCACCAAGAACAACTTAGATCTAATCGATTTCCACACAAATGAACAAATATCTTGCATAGATCTAAACACATTCATGGTGAAAAAGGATTGAGAGATGGTTTCTAACCTTCTTTCAACTCTTTTACACTCAATGCACTCAAAACCGATAGAATCGAACCTTGTACTAGTCTTCTACTCATTCGTAATGTTGTGCTAGCTCAAGATCAGGATTCTACTCACGAGACCACCGATTTCGGGTTAACCAAGAACAACCGTCTTGAACCGGTTAACTGGTCGAACTAGGGTGATTCCTGTCTGGCCGGATCACTTGGGTCAAGATGGGGCTCTGTTGGTTAGCACTGATGTGTGTAAAGTGCAACATATAAATTACATCAAATGAGGCATAAAACTAACCCTTTTTTAGTACTAATATTGGAAAAAGAGTGTTTTTGTCTTCCTTTTGTATTTTCAGGATTAAATGAGCTCAAAAACGCAAAAGAGGCAAAAAGACAGCTAAATCCAACATAAATACAAGAAAAGGAACATTAGTGGATTGCCCGAACCCTCAACGGCACCTTCCAAAGCAAAATAGAGAAAACAGAAGGCTGAACACGCCCCGTGCTCAGCCAGCACGGGGCCGTGCCCAAGAAGCAGCAGAAAAGACAAACCTATAGAAGCTTCTATTGCCCACCACGGGCCGTGCTCAGCGGACACGGGGGCGTGTCGAAAGTACAGCAGGCGCATTTATTGTAATTGCGAATTACAATTAATGAGGAGAGAGAGTGTCAGACGGGCACGGGGCCGTGTCCAGCGGACACAGGGCCGTGTCCAGCTCTCTGTTCAGCCAATAAATAGGAGTGCTTGGATTCATTTCATCTCATCCCTTGGCACACCACCTCTCTCACACTTCATCCACCACCCACCACCATCACAACACCATCATCCACCACCATCATCCATTGTCCATCATAGAGTGTGTGAGTCGTCTCGGGATCCAAGATTGATCGTAAGAGTTCTTGACAATCAAGGCCATGTTTGCCTAAGTCTCTTACATCACTTGGTGAAGACAAAGTGTCCAGTATAATACTTTTTATTTCTAATCTTTTGCACTTTTTATTTGGTTTTGTATTAATGACTTTAATAACTAGTTACTTATGTTGAAGGTGATCTTTCCTTATCGTTTGTCCGTGGTGTCTTGGCATTATTTTACTGTCTATATAAAATAAAGGATTTTCACCATTCATATCTCCACGGTCTATATGGAGGTATGTTGGCTACCTGGTAGGGGGTTAAGGGAACGGTTTGGTAAAGGTCTTGCCATTGTTCAGCGTTTAGAGGTCCTGCAATGGACCTGGGTCAAATTTAGTAGGACCTCCTTCAATACTTCACGGTATTGGATGGCGGGGGTCCAAACTCTTTGATCCCCTCATAAGTTAACTACTATTAATACTATAACCCGGCTATTTAGGACTGTATCCCTGCTGACTCAGACTACTTAGTCGAGGGTAACGTCACCGCCAAAAGCGGGGCCTACCACAATACTGCATTAATAACTTAATTCATTATCTTCCAATAATCCACCCCTTTAGGATTGTATCCCTGCTGACTCAAACTACTGGGGTGAGGGTAACGTCACCTTCAAAAGAGGGGCCTACTACAATAACTAAGATAATCTCTTAATTATGTGCAAAAGTGCGGAAATAATCAAAGGTTATACTAGATACGAGTCGGAACCAAGTGATTCATCTTGTCTATCTGTTTTTATTTTATTTTTATTTTCAGCATTTTAGTTAGTTTTTATTTTTCTTAGTTTAAAACATTTTTCTAAACTTTTATTTTGGTTAGACGTTGAGGATAAACCGGTATTAAAAGCTCTTGTGTCCTTGGACGACCTCGGTATCTTACCAACGCTATACTACACTCAACGATGGGTGCACTTGCCCATATGTGTGTTTAGTGTTAGTGAAATATCGTGTTTTATAAATTTAAAACTTGGCTTAAATAAGTGTTAAAAAGGGCTTAAAATATACACCTAAAATATACGACACTTCGCACGCATCAAGTTTTTAGCGCCGTTGCCGGGGACACAAGGATTTTAAGAAAGTTAGGAATCAACGGCCTAATCATCTTTTATTTTTCTTTTTTATTTTTTAGGATTTTCTTAGTTTTTCAGCTTCTGCAGAGCTCAGCACGGGCCGTGCCCGCTGAACACGCCCACGTGCTCAATCATTGGAACTGGTAATCCTGTTTTACATCAGACAGTAAGCTGAACACGGGGCCGTGCTCACTCAACACGCCCCCGTGCCCAAGTTTCAGTTACTGAAAACAGAACCGTTAGATCCCGACGGTTGGTAATTTCTGACATAAACATGAGTGATAGTAATTATTTTTACTTTCGGCACTCTTATGGTACGTGGTGTCAATTATGTGGTGGCGAACATGAAGAAGTAAAATGTTACTTCCTAAATTATAGGCTCCGCTACATGGACCCACGATCTTCTCACAACCTTAAGAGGGGCGAAAGTAAAAATAAGCACTATTTCTCCCTCGAATGCGCCCAGCCAGATATTCTAGGGGAAATGTTCCTTAGCGAATTATTTCAACTAGAAGAGCTAATTCTGAAATGGATAGAAGAGCTTAGGAAGGATTTTATTAATCCGCCCCAAGACGATACCCATGAAGGAATGTTGGAACCGCATTCCGACAACCTCGTTGCTCCCGAAAATACCTTCGTACCTAGCAAAGACTTGGACGATAGTCGTCCCTGTGTCGATTGTGCCGTGAAGGACTCTCCATCGACTTCGTTCGGTGCATACATAGACCTGAGCGATTCAGCATATACCTTCTTTAACAAGAGCCCGGAAAAGGGTTGGACTTGTCCACCTAGAATGAAAATAGGAATTACCCTCACCGACAACCTCTTGCGTTCTCGGCTTAGTCTAGGACAATTAAGGTATATTAGGCACTTTGGGGTTGTTCCAACCAGTAAGGAACCACCCGATATCGGGGAGATCCTTGAATTAGCAAAACTCCATAAAGCAGCCTCCAGACACGGGGCCGTGTCCAGGTCAACACGCCCCCGTGCTCACTAAAAAGATTCTCTGCTGATTTGGTCAGAATACGGACAAAATGTGTCAGGATTTTTTCTGAGCACGGGGCCGTGTCCAGTCAACACGGGGCCGTGCCCAGGGCGCTGTCGTTTTCTTTAAATGCAGCCTGATTCCTGCTCATTTTGACCACTTCAATTAACAGAGATCTCTGGAATTTTCACTCATACCATCCTAGGTAAGTGTCAAAAGAAGGTTCCAAGGGACCCTCTTGTCCTTTCCACTTTTATTCATTTCCTCCTCTTTCAAAAATTTTCAAAAGTTCCTCCATGGAAGCTTGGAAATCCTTTGATTCCAATCCTCTATGTGAAGTTTGTAAGATTATTTGCTAAAGATTCTGGGCTAAAGTTAGTTGAATAACTTTACTTTAAATTATCCGAGCTTAAAACCCAGATAAAAATCATAAAAATAATTTAAAACTCCAAGAGTCTTTAGCCAAAAATCCTGCAGACTAATGGACACGGGGCCGTGCCCAACGAGCACGGGGACGTGTCCAGGGGCTCTGTTTTGTAAAAATTTAGTTTTCTTCGGTTTTCTTCACAGAAAATGGCAAGCAGAACAAGCGGATCATCTTCGAGGAATAACCGACAAGGGAGGAGATCTTCAACAGCAGAAGACTCTCTTGTAAACTATGTTTACGCTCTAAGGGAGGCTATTGATGAAATGACGGGAGTGGAAGAAGCATTGGTCGACCGTATCAACCATCTTACTGTAGGGCTGGAGGGCTGTCTCCATGAAGTAAACCTCTTGCACCAGAGGTTGAACCTTCTCGCCTCCCCACCTTTGGTACCCATAATAACCCAAAGGGCGTGGAACATGGTGCCCGAAGTTGTCATTCCAACTGAATGGTACGCCATGCACCAAGAGCTTCCTCGAAGAGTGGTGCAAGGAGTCCCGGTAAATGTTCCCCCTCAGCCACCAACAACAGAAGAAAACGAAGCCGCATTCTTCCTCCCTAGGGAGATCGAAGAATGGCTTTAAACAAAGTTTAGGAAGGAACTCATTCGGCTAAAAGTCCTACTCTATCGGGAAATCATTCTCGAAATTTTCCTAAATTAGTAGAACTCCCTATGATAACCTCGTGTACTTGCTGACCTATCTAGTTAAGCTTTAATTTTAGTTTAATTTAGGATTATGTAAGTTCTCTCTATGATGAAATGAAATGATGGTTTTAATGTTTGGATGGTTTGTAATGAATAAAACACACTCATGGTGGTAAAGGATGAAAAGGGGAACGAGAAAAATGATCCCATGCACAAAGAACGAGGCAACACGACAATTTTCTCCCTTTCAGAAGGTTCAACACGGGCCGTGCCTAACCAACACGGCCCCGTGTCGAACCACCTGCAGAAAACGCCCAGTACAGGTAACTGGACACGGGCCGTGTTCACCCAACACGCCCCCGTGTCCAGACTTCTGTTTCTCTTATTTCAATTTTGTTACTGGCACTTGAACACGGGGCCGTGCCCGGATAACACGGGGCCGTGTTCAGTGCCCAGTAACACAAATTTTTGCTTTTAAACACTATTTTACACATCTAATCAACCTAAAAATTTATTTTTGGGACACATTGAGGACAATGTGTAATTTAAGTGTGGGGGGGATGCTAAAACCTTGAATTTTGCAAGTCCTAAATACAAGCCTTACACAAACTCATTCGCCCGAGCACCTCTCCTTGGGGCGCGCCAGTCCTTTTCGTTAAAAAGAAGGATGGGTCGTTCAGGATGTGCATCGACTATCGGGAATTGAATAAGTTAACTATCAAGAACCGCTACCCTCTACCTCGCATTGATGATTTGTTTGATCAGCTACAAGGTGCTATGTGTTTCTCGAAGATCGATCTACGCTCAGGCTATCACCAACTACGCATTCAAGAGGAGGATATACCCAAAACAGCGTTTCGCACTCGATATGGCCATTATGAATTCGTTGTTATGCCTTTTGGTTTAACCAACGCACCCGCGGTTTTCATGGATCTGATGAATTACGTGTGTAAACCCTATCTCGACCGTTTCGTCATCGTATTCATCTACGTTTGGTTCTCGAGCTACTCCAGTTGATCCAGCGAAGATTGAAGCTGTTAAGAGTTGGATTACACCTAAGAACCCGTCTGAAGTCCGTTCTTTTCTCGAACTAGCGGGCTATTACCGCCGATTTATCGAAGGATTCTCTAAGATCGCTGTGCTGCTTACCACTCTCAAGCATAAAGACAAGCCTTTTATTTGGGGAACTGAACAAGAGTCTGCCTTCCAAACCCTCAAGCACATGCTTTGCAATGCTCCTGTTCTCACATTGCCCGACGGAAACGACGATTTCATTGTCTATTGTGATGCTTCCAACCTTGGTCTTGGCTGTATTCTTATGCAGCGGGACAAGGTTATAGCTTACGCATCTCGTCAGCTCAAAATCAACGAGAAGAACTATACAACCCATAACCTCGAGCTAGGCGCAGTTGATTTTGCGTTAAAGATTTGGCGACACTACCTGTATGGTACCAAGTGTACGATCTTCACCGATCATAGGAGCCTACAACATATCTTTGATCAGAAAGAACTTAGCAGCCGTAAGCTCCAAGCCCAACATGATCTCGACACCCTCATCCGCGAAGCCTAGCATGCTTGTTTTAATGAATGCACCTTGAAGAAGGAAAGAATCTATCACGATGGAGCCCAACTTGTGAATAAGTCGAATGGGATATTCCACTTTCTGGACCGAATTTGGATCCCTAAACGGACCGATTTGCGACAGATTTTGATGGATGAAGCCCACAAATCCCGGTATTCTATTCATCTCGGTGCCGACAAAATGTACCAGGACCTTTACTACAAGTACTGGTGGCCGGGCATGAAAAGGGATATTGCTCTCTACGTTGGAAAATGCCTGACTTGTGCAAGAGTCAAGGCTGAACACCAAAGACCCTCTGGCTTACTCGAACAACCGCCCATCCCTATGTGGAAGTGGGAGAGTATAGCTATGGACTTTATAACAAAGCTTCCGCACACATCATCAGGTCACGAAAGCATTTGGGTTGTTGTTGATCATTTGACCAAATCTGCTCACTTTTTGCCAATACGGGAAGACTACAAGGTAGTACGATTAGCCCGAATCTACACCAACGAGATCATTTGTAATCATGGGACGCTTCGCGACATCATCTCTGACCGTGATGCTCGGTTTACCTTGCGACTGTGGGAAACGTTTCAAACGGCTCTCGGTACATCGCTTAATCTAAGTACCGCATTCCACCCTCAAACCGACGGTCAGACTGAAAGAACGATTCGTACTCTTGAAGACATGCTCCGTTCGTGTGTCATAGACTTCAGTGGTAATTGGGATGCTTACATGCCGTTAGTCGAATTCTCGTACAACAACAGTTATCATTCCAACATTCAAATGGCACCATTCGAGGCATTGTACGGAAGAAAATGTCGATCGCCTATTGTGTGGCACGAGATCGGTCACTCGCAACTAACCTGTCCCGAGCTATTGCAAGAAAGGACAGACAAGGTCCTCCAAATTCGAGACAACTTGTTGAAAGCTCGAAGTCGACAGAAAAGTTATACTGATAGACGATGCAAGCCCCTTGAATTTGACGTTGGCAACTACGTACTCCTAAAGGTATCACCTTGGAAGGGTGTGGTCAGATTTGGCAAGAAAGGGAAACTAGCGCCTCGATATGTTGGACCTTTTAAGATTCTGGAAAGGATCGGAAAAGTCGCCTACAGACTCGAACTACCGGAGGAACTCAGTAATGTCCATCCGACTTTCCATGTGTCAAACCTTCGAAAGTGCCTGGCTGAACATAATTTAATTGTACCTCTCGATGACCTTCAAGTAAACGAAACACTACACTTCGTGGAGAAGCCTGCTGACATCATGGATCGACAAACCAAGCAGCTCAGACGCTCGCGCATTCCTATTGTGAAAGTCCGATGGGAAGGCAAACGAGGCATGGAGTTCACTTTGGAACTCGAAAGTGACATGAAGGGGAAGTACCCATAGTTGTTTGTTACGGCTTCGGCCTAATTTCGGGACAAAATTCCCTCAACTAGGGGAGGCTGTAACACCCCATGTTTCGAAAGTCAAAGTCAAAGTCAAGATTGAAGTCAAAGGAAGAAAAGATTGCTAATTGCGATATGTCTCTCCTTGCACAATTCCTGTTTTGACTTCTTTGACTTGTAATTAGTCTATTTTATTTTTGCTTTAGTTGTATTATGTGGAGTATCTATTAATAATCGCATAGTAATCGCTATTTATCGCATGTTTAATCGCCTTATCGCTACCGCAATCGCACTCGCAACTCGAAATACGCATTTTGATTATTGTTATACGTGTGTATGTGCCTTATGTGTTACTTGTGTATGTTTATCTATGTTATATCGTGGTAATCAATCGAAACTCAAACGCAATCGAACTCAATCGCAATCGAAATGGTATGATAATTGGTGGAGAAAAGACAGTGTGAGATATGAGTAGTTGGGACTAAAAGTAATTTGACTAGGAAACCCAATCGCATCGCAACGCTCGCAATCGAAATCGAAACAGCAAAACTCGTCACGCCAAGCACTCGAACCAAGGGCCATCCGGCCGGATTGCCATCCGACCGACCGACCACTCCTTTCCATTTTGGGAATCCTATAAATACCTCCTTTCACTCTCAAAGTTACCACTTTTGGCAACTGACGTCCGACCAACTCGTGCTCTTCACCTTTTCTTCGATTTCTCTCAATTCCGGTAACTTCTCGTCCTAAATCTTGTACTTCCTTAATCTACACGCACTCCTACACCTTTCTATCTTTTAAATCTTAACTTTTAACAGTGAAATCATCAAGATTCAAGGTGTTCTAGGATGACGTCATCATGTGTTCATGAAGAAGTTCATGTTTTGGCCTCAACCCACCAAGAACAACTTAGATCTAATCGATTTCCACACAAATGAACAAAGATCTTGCATAGATCTAAACACATTCATGGTGAAAAAGGATTGAGAGATGGTTTCTAACCTTCTTTCAACTATTTTACACTCAATGCACTCAAAACCGATAGAATCGGACCTTGTACTAGTCTTCTACTCATTCGTAGTGTTGTGCTAGCTCAAGATCAGGATTCTACTCACGAGACCACCGATTTCGGGTTAACCAAGAACAACCGTCTTGAACCGGTTAACTGGTCAAACTAGGGTGATTCCTGTCTGACCGGATTACTTGGGTCAAGATGGGGCTCTGTTGGTTAGCACGATATCAACACATCTCGATAACACGACAAACAATCAAAACGACCAAGTGTAAGACGAACGGAACGACCAGGACGGAGTGCCGTCCGATTGGACTGCTGTCCGAACGGACAGCCATCCGAGCGACCGACTGTCCGAACGACTTGCACCTTGGGTCCCACACTTAACTATTTTGCCAACGATTGAAGTCTGGTTGTTGAACGAGTTGTTGTCCGACCGGACTACCATCCGAACAGACAGCCACCCGAATCATGAGGCATTTGGACTTTAACACTTAAACAATTTTCAACATGTTCAGTAACAGAGTTGCCACCCGGACGGATGGACACCCGACCGAGTGACCGCTCTGCCGTGACCTTGTTCTCACTGAAGTGTCAACCTATCGGATTGCCATCCGAGATGACGACCGTCCGACCGACCTGAAAGGTAGAGATATTTCAATGTTTTCAAAATGCTACAACGAAAACTTCAAAAGCCAAGCCATCATACACAAACACATCCTTCTCAAGGGAAGAAACAATCCACTCGAACAGTCATCCGACCGAACTGTTGTCCGACCGGATTGCCATCCGATCGAACTGCTGTCAGAGCCACTTACACCTTGCACCGTTTTACACGTCACTTATCGTTATGCTATCGTTCTGATCAGGCTAACCCTGCTCTCTAGCGCTCCCTTCAATCCATCATCGTTGTGAGTATACTCGATCCCTTTTTGCTTTATGCACTTTTGGGTGTTATATACGTTACTTATACAAAATCACAATCGAACACACTACGCAATGCTTTAAACGCTAACCGTTACCGCATGTTATACGTGACTTAATGAATGCTTGTTTGTTATGTTTACACATGGAATGCTGTCTACCTGCCTTAGCAACGATAGTACTATTAGTTTGGACTCAGCACTCGTTCACTCGGGGGTTGTTAAGGACAATTATTTGCATGGATTACAGTGGTGATCATGTATTACGAACTGCCTCGGGCAGTCAGCCGCAATCATTGGTATCGATAGGTTCATGTCGATAACTAACATGCCTCATTTCACTCTGTGTACGTGCTGGTTATGCGTAACGCTTTCGAACTCTATATGTTATTATCAAACTTGTATACTCACCTTTACACTATGTGTATTGACTTTTATTTTAACGTATGTGACAGGTGCTTAGGATGCTTATCTGCTAGGAAATCGAGGCTAGAATAAGGACTTAGAGGCCAACAAATAGTTGTCTGTACAAATGAAATCTGAGTTGTCGGAACAGAACTATTTGCCTAGATTTTGTCTGTAATAATTGTATTATCTTTTAAGACATGGTATGGGACATGTTATTTTAAATTTATTGGTAAAGATAATTGTTATGGAAACTTCTGGACAATCTGTTTCGCTCAGTGCCATGCCCCGATGTTTCCGCCATCGGTTGGGGTGTGACAAGAGATGAATCCAAAAAGAGGGCGCAAAAATAATATACTTCAGGTGCGCACTACACCAAAAGTTTAGCCGATCTAAATGAACGTATTTGTACGTTCAATAACACCCAACAATAAAGTATCCACCGAAAAGTAAAGCTTATCTCTTTTTTGAACAAAAAATGAGTTTGAAAAAGGAGAAGGATTTGGCGAAAAAAAAACAAATGAGAGGAAGTGAAATTCTTTGCCATGAACATCGATCACCTTGACGGTGAGAAAAAAGAAATGTACAAGGAAATGAAAAGAGATATCATGAAAAAATACCGTAGTTAGTTTGTTTTTTTATGCTTATTAGTTACGTTTTTATTATTTCAGTATTTTTTAAGTTTATGCAATCCTATTTCTTTACTTAATATAAATAAATGTTCTTTTAATCTTATTGATTTGATTTTTTAAATAAATTAAATAAAAAAGTGATTGCCACGTGTCGTTCCACGTCCCCTTTCACCCTACGCTTTTTGAGGCTTGAAGGGGAAAACTCTCTCACCTAACGTGGCTGCCACGTGTTGCTTCATACCCCTCCACACTGAGTACTTATAGCTTTTCTCTTTTACATATTGAATGATACACCAATGAGATTCTTTTTTTACCAGCTAAGTTTTTTTATCCCCTCAATCCAGGGGCGGATCCAGGGGTGTTTTGAGGGTTCCCAGGAACCCCCTTGGTTTGGCAAAAAATGTGAAAAATTAGTGGAAACCTTGTATGATTTGAAAAAAATTAGTGAGAATCTATCAAAAGGAACCTGTTGAAAAAAATTCATGGATCTGCCACTACCTCAATCCTATATTAAATTACATATTACCAGAATTGAACTTTGGTCTTTTTACCAGAGGTATTTCTCTTGACCACTAGGTGAAAGATTAAGTGGCACTATTGACTAATGAGATTCTTGTGTCTCATATTTCACTTCATGCAGTGTAGAAATGTTTTTCATATGCACATATTATGATATTATAATAATATACATGTATAAATTTGTACACAAACTTGTGGTCACCTTATACATCACTAGAGGAATGAATTCTTTTTTTTAATTATATAAAATCACATCAACATCCTAAAAGTTATGGTTATTTAAGATATTAAAAAAGTAAGAAACTAGCATCCATTTACCACGATTTACAACCATGCATGTCTTTTATAACGGAAACTTGTAGATACAGCTTGAAGGGTAAAGCATCACTTTTGTAAATCTATATCTATATCTATATATATAATAAACAAAACCATTGGGGGACACTTGTCACCCATTGGTTAAGCCACCTAAGCAATCCACGTGGCATATGTCTTGTGCGAGTATTGGAACAATCGTATAAGGGAAGTTTCTTTTATTCTCTCTCTCATTCATCGTTCTTATTTTCCCTAAAACCCTAGAGGTGAAATCATCTCCCTCCTCCGGATCTCAATCTCCCTCTTCTGGATCTCAGTGAACAATCGACGACTAACCTCAATCGAAGCTTAGGGTTTGCAATTCTGTTTCTTCAAGGTGAGTTTATCATACAGTTCATTTCCTCATTATAACTTTGGTTGTTCGATTTTGTCTTCAACATTCATTTAGGGTTCGATTCCATATGATTTAGGGTTCAATTTCATATGATTCCATCCCAAACTTGATTTACCCCAATCTTCAGTTTCTACTCAAATTTATTCATTGATTTCATCTATTTCAACAGGAATTGGTTCGAATATGAGAATCTAAATCGACTATGGGCAAGATCCAGTACTCCGAGAAGTATTTTGATTATACATTTGATCACAGGTTGTAGTTTTTCATTTTTTTCTTTATTAATATTAGTTCGATAGTTGTTTTTTTTTTCTGTAATCCATCTGTTTAGTTATTAATATTTTGAATAATTTGTGATAATTACTTCTGATTTTTGATTTGTAGGCATGTTGTTCTTACTCATGTAGTTGTGAAGCTTTTTCCAAAGAATTGACTTATATCCGAGGTATATTGTTGATTTTGATATGTTATAAGGGTCTGCTCTTTTTTATGCTTACGTTGTATCGATGTTTAATGATTACAGTTTCGATGGCAAAAGGAGCATAGATAGTCGCCAGGGTTTTTGAAGTGGATAAAAAATTATCTTTTTACCTATGTATATGATTTGAAGGGTAATTGAAGAACTTTACTTTCTTTTATGTTCTTGAATTACAGGAGTTTCTTGAAGCAATGGGCAATGACAATGATTTCTTAAAAAGGTTTGTCATAGAAATTGAATATGTTCACAAACTGCAAGTATCATTATATTATTGTTGAATTAATTACTAACCAACATGACGTGTATATATATATGATAAAACAGATTCAGAAGCAAAGAACGCGCAACTGTTTCCCATTAATTTCATCAGTGGGCCAAGAAGGCAGCATTCAAGGAACCAGATAGGTTGTTTGACAAGGTTCCCGCACATCCTTGCATATTGTACATGGTCTCTAATTTTAATTCATCAGTGGTTGCAAATTGGGGGGGGGGGGCTGGGTAATGGTTCAAAACAACCAATTACTTATATTGGTGTGAAAATGTGATTATACAAGTTAAATGATTTTAATGATGATCTTATTTCCAAATAAATGATTCAGTAGGGTTGGTAAATAAAAAGTACACCTTTATTAAAATTTACTTTACCTCTTCAAAGATAAACCATAATCCGAATTGGCCCATTCATATGTAAACGAGTCAAAATGGCCACTTCTACCACTTAAACATGTGCATAATCAAGTAACTTCATGCTCATATTTTCTTGTGTCACGGTTTGAGTTTGATTCTTGTGTTTGGTGGTTCGTAGTTTGCCTTTGAATAGCATTGATATTATGACTTAAGATGATAAGCAGCTTAGGTGGGAGCATTTATTTTTAATGGTTTTGATGATGAATTGTGAGATCGCGCTATGCTTTTGAGCTTAACAAAATCAGCAACATTATTCTAAATCAAAGTTTATTTTGTACAAGCTTAATAAACACAATGTTTTATTTATTTAAAGGAGATGTTGTGAAAGAAGTTGGTGCGACTTGAACGTTTTCCTTATAGCTTCTTTGTACGATTTAAATATATTTAATAAAATAGGATGTGACACCCTTTCTACATTAAAGTTTGATTACAATTTAATATTTTGATCTGGTGTTACTTTTGATTACTTGGAATTAGCTCTTGAGATGTTTGAAGGTCCATTTTTCCTTCGAGAACTCAGTTTGGTGAGGATGTTTTGTTTTTGTGTGGATACTAATGCAGGTAATACCTGATCCATACACCTACTTTCCTGATTCCAAAAATCATATCTCTGTTCGTAGACAACCCAAATCAACGATGATGCTTTAATCCTAATTGAAACCACAATTTGAATGCCACCATCTCTGCACACCCGTCAGATGTTTTGCTTCATTGAGCATTCATAAATATCAGCTTACAGTTCCGTTTCCACTCACATTTCACTTCGAGGTAAATCATAATATCTGTGAGCTTCGTTTTTTTGTCTTTTTTGGTTAATATGTGATTTGATTTTGAATCTAATGGATTAAGGTTAGTCAACCCATATAGATGTGAAGTTTGGAGTTTTTTCGACCAACTAATGGCACCTCCATAATGTTCATCATATGGACCTCTGGTATCGATCCTAATCCTATATATGTTCTTTATTTGCAATCTATGTGCATATTTTCCATTCGATAGGAATTTGCTTCCTTGATTTGGTTATACGTTGATTTAGGATTACAATAACATGTGTGTGTTTAGACAACAGATACAGTTGCTTTAGCTGCAATGACATCACTTTCCATTGAAGCTTCTTGAGTTGACTGCCAAGGTTTGTTTTCTATAACAAGAAATACGTTTTCAGATTGAGGAAGTCACATTGGGAGTACTATGTTTGAAAACAAAAATAAAAAGTCTAATTTCATAAAGTCATGTACTAATTTTGAACCTAAAAATTCGCCATCTAATCACTTAATTATTTGTTAAAATGTGTTATTCACATTATTTTAGATATGGGTCATCTAAGGTTGAGCAGTTGGCCTGATATGAACAATGTTGCAGCAAGCGTTGGTTTTCATGGGGAAGCGCTAAGCTCGATTTCTGATGTTTCTTTGCCGAAATTTTTTACAATGGCACATGGAATGCAAAATGGCTAACGCAATGGCATAAAGGTATGAGTTCTTAAAAAGTTAAATATTAACATTTCATGACATTTTACCTCTCATAATTTGTAGTTTTTTTTTTCTATTTTTCATGTGTGAAAATTGTTGTATTTAGGAATTGGCGATGAGAGACAAGATGTTGGCTTAACAGGTAATGTATTCTCAAATGTTATACACAAATGTGTCTTTGGTTTGATGGTTTAATCATTTGTTAGCATATTGTTGGGTATTGCGGTTGTTTGTGATGTATTATATAACCAACCAGTTAAAAGAAGGAATTTATAGTCCAGATTCTTTTATGTGATAAATTGTTTTAATCGTCTTTAATTATTGTATGAAATTGCATATTCATGATGCTAACATAATGTTAGGTTATCATCTTCAGGAGCATGGAAGCAAATTAACAAGGCGATTGGCGAAATGAAAAGAGACGGGCTTGGATGTTTCTAGGATCATTAAAGGGGTAATTGGTGCAAGTACTCCGGTTAGATTCTGGTTCGACTGTTGGGCTTGTGACAAACCGCTATTGTCAAAGTTTCCTCAGTTGTATGATCGAGAAACTAACAAAAGTGTGTTAGTGGCATCTCGAGTGGTGAATGGGGTGTGGGGAGGGGGCTTGGGAATGGTGGCGGACTGCTCTAAATGATGCTGAACAACAGGAGCTTCGGCATCTTCTATTATTGGTTGAGCAACCAGTGATGTCGAACACAAGGGATAAGTAGATGTGGGCGTTGGATAGGGCTGGGGTATTTTTTGTTAGGAGTATAAAAAGAGAGCTACAAAGGAAGCGGTACGGGGTCTCGGCCAGTGTGTTTGAGTGGAACAGTTGGAGAGCAGGTTTAGAAAGGTTGCCGACTCGTGTGATTTACTGGTTAAAAGCATTAATGTGTCGTCTAATCTGTGTCCTATGTGTAACGAAATGCTAGAGACGGTTGAGCATCTCTTTGTGTCATGTGAGTTTGCTCAGACAATTTTGCAATGGGTCACGCTTTGTTGTAAGTTGTAGCCTTTCTTTGCTTTTAACATGCAAGATGTGCTAAGGTTTGATACTTATTCGGCTGGATCGGCGAGGCTTAAGAAGACTTTGCATGCGGTGTGTCTAACTTCGATTCGAGCCATATGGAAAGCGCGTAACAAGGTGGTTTTCAATGAGGTTCCGGCTCAGATTCAAAAAACCGAGTGATATAAAAGGCTCTTAGATTTTTTGTGGGTGAATCAAGATTTAAGCAGGTGGATTTGGACCAGGAAATTTGGAGGGCCTTTAAATTGTATAAGGTGGGATGGTAGCCTTTTGAGTAACATTTTTGTTTCTCTATTGTAATTTGGTAATGTAGCTGTACATATAGAGTTGTTACGATGGCTTGTATATTTTGGGAGATAATGAATAAGGGTATTTTTGTTAGCTGTAAAAAAACTATAAGTAATAACCGACTTCAGGCAGATAAAGCAGTGGTTATGGTAGCACATCTAATGAAAGCCTTAAAAGACGTTCTTCACTCTTCTTAAGGAATGCATACTGGATATTGCTCTTGTCCCTTAACAACCTGGGATTCAAAGTGATTAATGTTGATAGGTGTCCACTTTTCGTATATGTATTTTTTATATATTTAAAGTTTTTTTTTATAATTTTATGTATGATTACTAACAAAATATAAATAAATAAATAAAATTAAAATCAAACTTAATTTAGTTTTGTTTTCATTTTACGAAACAGAAATTAAATATAAAATACATATAAGACTTAAAAAAAGTATTGTTAGTAAAAAATCAATAAACTTCACGTAATTTTTAATACATGTTTTGTACAGATTTGTCAATTACATTAAAACTTATCTCAAATATCCAATTTTCTCAAATGGTCAACTTTATGTTGCATTATCACGAGTCAAAAGCAGAGCTGGTGTAAAGTTGCTTATACTAGACAAAGATGAGAATGTAACGAGTAAAACAACAAATGTCGTCTACAAGGAAGTTTTTTCCGGGATTTGAATAATTTTCTGTTTGTTTCTTCCAATGTATGCGTTTGTATAGAATTTTCGTTTTGGTGTTGTTTTGTTGTTGGAATTTGTTTTTTTTTTTTGTTAACTTCAAGAGTTGTGCATTTATTTTACACCTTGTCTAATTTTGTTCAATGCCAAAGACTGCATTAGGCTCATTCTTAGACATGGGTACCTCTTATTACTTATCAAGACTACTTGGATAAAAGAATTCCTATCAAGTTTCAACGACGACAATTCCCCTTAAATGTATGTTTCGCAATGACTATAAACAAAAGTCAAGGACAATCTCTATCAAGGGTTGGATTGTATTTGAAATATCCAGTTTTTTCACATGGTCAGCTTTATGTTACGTTATCTAGAGTCAAAAGCAGAGCCGGTGTGAAGTTGCTTATACTAGACAAAGATGAGAATGTAACGAGTAAAACAACAAATGTAGTCTACAAGGAAGTTTTTTCCGGGATTTAATAATTTTCTGTTTGTTTCTTCCAATGTATGCGTTTGTACAGAACATTTCATTTCAAAGTAAATAATATGGTTTTGGTTGAAGCCCGCGTATTACGCGAGCATTAACCTAGTATGGAATATGATTATTCATCAACAATAAGATTCTTAATATTAACTTTTAGGGCCGGCATAAGAATCCAAATAAGATTCTCAATATTGGAATATGATCATTCATCAACAAGGTAACATTGACCACATATTGCAATAGCAATATTATAAAGATTTAATGGATATTCATAATTCTAGTCAGGTTGGAAAGAAAGCGAAAAAGATTATTATGGGGCTGGTTATTATTTCGTGTTAGTGTATTTGGAAAGGTAGAACGAGTTGGCCTTCAATCAGATAAGGAGAAGTCCGCAAAAGATTATGGTGGAGATTAAGTCGAGAAATTTTGGGTGGGTTAAAAATAGATCTTAATGTAAATATATTAGTTGGAATGAGTGGTGTAAATATCATATGTATATGTTGTAATTTTGCCCTTTGCCGGGGGTGTTGTTTTGTCTGGCCTTTTGTCCGTTTGGGTCGAAGGTTTGTTTTAATGAAGTTTTATTTTCAAAAAAAATTACACTAGATTACATATGAATTAACGTTAACCTAATATATTATATCTGAATAAATTTCTTTATATTAATTTTGTTAAGAGTATTTCAAACATTTAGTTACGTTTGACTTAGAAAATCTTTGTTTGTGTTGTTGACATATGGAGTTCATGAATCTTGGTTTAGTGGTGCCCTCATCATGCGTTGCACAGCTGTGACAGCATGCATCTGGATATTTTTATGTTCAGTTAACACCCGAGGAAAATGTCTACGTGATAATCTTAGTTGACTATTTTTATTTAAATTGGCTTTGTCAATGTTCTTTTTTTCTTAGAAATTATTAAAAGAAGTTTAAATAAATTTAATGATTTAAGCTTTATTAAATTCATTACAGACTAGATGTTTACAAGAGTGAAATGCCAAAATTGTCCATCAGATTTAGTCTTGCGAGCTTAAACGAGCTTTGTATTTCAGGCTTGAACTCGGGCTTGAGCTCGTCAAAGCTCGGCTCGTTCGAGTTTTTAACCGAGCCGATAACGAGTAGCTCTCGAGCCTATAGGCTTGTTTACACCCCTAATTACGATTCAAATCATGGTGTTTTTAGAATTTGTATGATGTTTTATACCTGCAAAATAACTCGTAAAGCGGTTACAATCATTCTAGAAAATTTAACTCCTAAAGCGATTACAATCTATTTTATAATTAAATTTGGTTTTTTAAAGTTAATTACCTTATTACCCTTAATCGATAAAATTAAATAATGTCACGTGTCATCTACATAATATTTCTTACACTTCTAACAAACTTTACCCCTTTTACAGGAACCTGAACCTATATAGATAGGGTACGAGTTGGCTACAAAATCCATTTTTCATACAAAGTGTAAAAAGTCATAAAACATCATAATATCAACCATAAAATACACCCAAAATCCACAAATAACAAAGTGATTATTACTAAAACACCATATTTGTGGGGTTTGTGTTGTGTTTTAGATGATAAGGCTTTGATTATCGAATGACTAACATTAGTGTGTTTTATGTTGATTATCATGTTGTGTTTTATATTCATAGTTCTACGATGGTGTGTTTGAAGTTTTTATGGACTGTTAGGGTTTGGATATTGTGTTTTAGTGATATTTACTACGTTATTTGTGGGTTTTGAGTGTGTTTTATGGCTGAAATTGGGGTGTTTTATCACTTCGTACACTTTGTAGGAAAAATGGACTTTGTAGCCGAACCCCACCCCCTATATATATATATATATATATATATATATATATTTAAACTATATTATAATGCATAAGAGAGGAGCATTTTAAGATACCAAAAAATAAGAACTTTTCCCTTTTAATTTATAAATACACTCCGAAAATAGGGTAAATTGGTCTTTTAAAAAATAATTATATTTTAGTCTCCCATTTTATTACACTTAAATCCTTGAGTTTTAACATAATTATAGGTAATTAGTTACATTTTTGTCCCTCCACAACAAACTTATAATTCTTTTACGTATTTTGTCATATCTTATAAACTATAATGTTTTAAAAAAAAAATCCAAAAGTACCGTGACGACCTACTCATTTTTGTCGACGTTTTCGATTGTTATCATGGTTCGTATTAACGTGTGGATTAAGGTAGAGGTAGATGATGACTTAGTGTATAAGTGATTAAAGCTCAATGTACTTAGTCATTATCCTAGATTGTTTAATAATTACAAAAGGTCAAGTGATTAAATATCGTCAATTTAATCATCTCATCTGGATTACACTTTAATTCCTCATATTTAACAAAATAATAGATAATTAGTTAGTAGTTACACTTTATCTCCTTATAAAAAATTAACCCCTCACGAGGTTTTTAAACGGTCATAACTTTTTGGTATGTTAATATTATTATTTTTTAAATTACACCATATAAACGAGTATTTTATTATCTTTAATTTGAGTATAGTATTACTATAGTTTTTTAATTAAAAATGATATGTTACGTGATTAACAATGTCTAATGGTGAGTAACAACTGAATCGTTAACCGAAACCGATCGGAAATCAACCAAAAACGGTTATCGATTTTTTGTACCTTCATTTAACCAAAATTAATTGAAATTCATATTTTCATATATTTCTAACTTTTATACCTTCAGTTCATGTATTTTATATTTGTACCCCCATTTTATATACCTATATATCCATTTCATGTATTTCTAATCAAAAGTTTTAGCCCAAGTTTGGTTTTGGCTATTAAACGAAAATAAATGAATCAAACAAAAACCGTCAATCTAACTGAGTAAACCAAACCGATTAACTGAAAACGGATTGGTTAATAAAATAGACTAATCGATGACATTGATTTTGTCTGAGGATAATAATAATAATCTAACCAACCGAACAATCCACACCTTGGCATTAATAAAATAGACTAATCGATGACATTGATTTCGTCTGAGGATAATAATAATAATCTAACCAACCGAACAATCCACACAGTGGCAATATCTTTGTTTCTCGCCGCATCGCGCTCTATTATTGATTATTAACCAAAGCTGGTTATCGTTGAGCAATAACTGAATCGTTAACCTAAACCAAAAACAGCCGGAAACGAACTAAAGTCAACCGAAAATTGAATTAATTGAAAACCAAAAACCGGTTATCAATTTTTTTGTACTCTCATTTAACCAAAATTAGCTAACTGAACTGAATCATTCATATTTACATTATACCTTCGGTTCATATATTTCATATTTTATATCTCAATCTCATATATTAATACTTTCATTTTATATATTTATACCTCAATTTTATATATTTGAAAACAAAAGTTTTAGCCAAAGTTTGTTTTTGCTATTAACTAAAATTAAATGAACCAAACCAAAAACCATCAATCTAACCGAATAAACCGAAGTTATTAACCGAAAATCGTCTTGTTAATAAAATAGACTAACCGATAACTTTGGTTTCGGCTTCAGTCAAGGATAATAACCGAACCGACTGAACCATGCACAACACAATGAAATAGATTATCAGATTACTTCGTTTTTAATGTATATCTATCACAATGATGCTATAATAAATTATATGAATCAGAAACTACAAAAAACGAGTATCGCAATGCGATGTATCGCTCCAGTCGTATCGCGTAGGACATCCCGTTAGTGTGTGTGTATATATATATATATATATATATATATATTGGGTGGCTTGGGGTTAACACAAACCCATTTCGGATACATCCGGTGCACCGGACTGGATCACTCCAAGTCATCACCTCCAACGTCTTCCATATACGCTTTGTGCATCCAAGAAGCGGACTCACCTACGATGCTCTTGTAAGATATCGATGGATCTAAAGTTTATTTGGTGGAATGTTAATAAATAATTAATTGCTGATACAATGTATTTTATTAGACACTGTGACAAAAATTCTCATCAAACAAAATATTGTACTACAATCGTACATATGGGACAATAATATGACGTTATTACCAATTTTTTCTTTCCATATTGTCCTTACTTGTTTGGACCGAAATGATAAAATGTATTTAATTAGACACGGTGACAAAAATTCTCACTAAACAAAATATCGCACGACGATCGTACATATGGGACACTAGTATGACGTTATTGCCCATTTTTTCTTTCCATTTTATCCTTACTTGTTTGGACCGAAAATAGACAAATATCATTATTAACCAAGTATTATCTATAAAATATGGTTTAGTTTGGTTGTACTCTATGTTTTCTTGATGGCTAGTTGGATGTCACTCGATTGGGTAGTTGATAAAACCAAGGTTAAATTACACTTTATAATCCTATTTCTAAACCTACACCTTTAGATGAAGGAACGTGATAAGGTAAAACGAATATTGTCAAAAGGTTGATGCGCAACGTTTTTTTTTTTTTTAAACGTGAACTTCATTAAAACAACGCCGAACCCAAAAACCGGGACGGAAAGAACAAACAAGCAACTACATATTCACAAATTTACATCAATCTCCCCAATCTAAATTACCTTTTCGGGCCCTATGTTTGAACCAAAAAAAACTAACAACCCTAACTTCGCTAAAGTTGATGCGCAACGTCTACTTATATTCTTCATGTGATCTTAACCTTTTCATTTAAAGATTTTTTTTTTCGCCATTAGATTATTTAAAATCCATGTAATGCATGTGAAATAAAATTATATATAATTCAAAATGCACTTGCCTGTGTAGGAGAGGATTAAATAGGAAGTTTATTTTGGCTACGAATGATAGGAAGCAATAAGATTATGACATGTGACAAAATTTAAAATAAAGAGAAAAAGTATTTTAGTCAATTTTATCAAATCTTCTTCTTTCTTCTCTCTGTAACTTCAAAACACATCATCTTCAATCTTTTCTTCACTTTCTTTCTCAATAATCACTACGTTATAGTGCGGTTTTCGTCACCAATCAATGATTCAAACACACAATCAACGTGTTCTTCAACTTTTTTTTTTGAAGAAACCCAGTTTAATTTCATACAATATCTCATTTTTTCCCGTGATTTTGAAGCGAATCACTCGATTCGTTCCATTCGATCGCTGATAAGTGTTTCTAGCATTCAAATTTCGCCAATCGTTGAAGAAATCTGAAGAAATCGTCTTCGATCTATGTAAGAAAATTTTGAATTGCATTTTTACGATCTGAGTTTTTGAATTGAATTATTGTGTTTTACAAAGGAATGAAAAACCGTTTTTTTTTTTTTTTTTTTTTTTTTTTGTATTTTCAGTCAATTGCGTTTTAGAAATAACACATTTTATGTGTTTTTAGTCCATTGTTTTTTAGAAAAAAAAAACACTTTCTTTTGTGTTTTTATCTATTGAGTATTAGAAAAACACATTTTTTTTGTTTTTTTATCCAATGCGTTTTAGAAACACATTTTGAAGTGTTTTTAGTCCATTAGGTAATCCATTGTGTTTTAGAAAGAATACTTTCTTTTGTGTTTTTAGGCCATTGCGTTTTCGAAAAAAATATATTTTTATATGTTTTTTGGTCCATTGCGTTTTAGAAAAAAAATTGAAGTGTTTTTAGTCAATTGCGTTTTAAGTAAAACACATAAGTCCATTATGTTTTAGAAAGAACACTTTCTTTTGTGTTTTTAGGCCGTTGCGTTTTAGAAAAAAGACATTTCTTTATGTTTTCTGGTCATTGCATTTTAGAAATAAAATATTTATTTGTGTTTTCTAGCCATTGCGTTTTAAAAATAAGACATTTCTTGTCCATTGCGTTTTAGAAAAAAATCATTTTTTACGCTTTTTGTCCGTTACGTTTTACGTAACTGGGTTTTCGAAAATATAGCAATAATATACTCATTTTCATGATAAAAAACACACGTTTTTTTGTGCAATTTTTATTAAAAAAAATAACGCCATATGTTATTAACGTTTAAAAAATGAGGGGAATTGGAGAAGAGACAAACTATTGCCTTAGATTGACTAGAATGTCACTAAACCCACACGCCTTTTTTTTCCCTCAATTTCACTCATTTAATCTTAACCCTTGATCAATAAATAGATCATCAAATTATTTCTTAACCCTTCAACCTAAATAAACATGCTAGTATATTACATTGCTATTTTGTTTTGGAACCTTCCCATATAACAAAAGTAAAGCTCCGAAGTTAACATGGAATTTTTTAAGTAAACTCCCTTGTTTTTGTAAAAGCCAGCCTGTGAATGCAAGTATTACTTTAATCACCCGTTCAATTACTGTATGGATATAAACTTATTTTTTATTGTTTATAATTTATATTTCATAAAACGAATGATATTATAACAGAATGACATATCGCAAAACGTTGTAATCTATGGTGATACCGTGTTGTAATCTAACATGTGTAACTTAAGTAAGACAAATTTATAGCGTGAAAGATTAACATTATCTAATTTTCTAATCTAACTTATAATAAACCATTCTAAATAATGGTACATGACATTCTCCTTCAAACTCATAATTTTTCTTTATATTTTTAATATATTAAATTTTAATTATTTAAATATAAGCTTTAGAGTTATTGGATTTTATTAATTTTAACTATTGGGTAATGGCCACTGCCACTCTTAACTATCCCTTTGACTCACACCACTCCAACTTAACACTGTGTGTTGTGTCACTTCACATGTGAACATTTTTTAGTGTTTGTGTTATTGGTGATATTAGGCTAACACTTTGTAAATTAATAATAAATGCGGGTGAATTTGCTCTTAAAAGACAAAAGGGGAGTCAAAAACCACTCAATCGGAGTGACACAACACACAAAGTGTTAAGTTGGGAGTGGTGAGAGTTGAGAGTGGCAGCGACCGATACTCAATAGTTGAGAGTGATAAAATCCAATAACCCTAAGCTTCCATATAGTATAATTTTTAACATATTATACCATTTTATATTACAAACTCGAACGCAGTAGTAACTTTTTTATAATCTTAAAGATAAAATATTACAGATTCGAACGCAATAGTGGGTATTCGAAATCATGTAAATTCTTTTTAAGAAAACTATAGCAATAAGATGCTCGAATTAAAGAGAATGAAATGCTCATTAATATGGTTTAATTTTTTTTTAAATATTAATGTATGAAAAAGTTACAAACGTTTTAACATCAAGGGGGAAGGAATTCAAGTGAGAAAGAACTAGAATACTCTTTCTCTACTTGTTTTTTCAACTAGGATAGTAATCCGTATATTACACGGGTTAAACTATTAAAATGATAAAATTCATAAAATTGTAACATAAATGTTTAATACTTGGTGTTATTTAAAAAAAATTGAATATGTGGCGAAGATCATAAAATAAAATGTAGCAGAAATAGAAGAGTGGGTTACAAGCTTGGAAAATATGTAATAAAACCTAATGATCATACCAATAACTAAAACAATTCAAAACCATCCATATCAATAACAAATATAAATTTAGAATTGCAAAATGTCATACCAATAACCAATAACAAACCCAAATTCAAAATTACCAAAACTTTTGCGTTGCAAATTAGAAACCTAAAACTGATCAAAGGAACGAATCACCATCCATTTGCAATCAACCTTAAGTTAAAGTTCACATTATTCTTATATTCATGGTATCATACCAAACAGTATGGCACCAATTTTGGATTGTCACAATAAGACTTGAATCCAATGCATGTCTTACTTCACTCGTAATGAATGGAAATTGGTACACACATCACTGGCACGAGATACGTAATCACCGTCATGCCTATAAATTTTAACAATTGTTCCTTGTAATATATAGTACAAGTCACTAATACGACTTTGATTATAACTTATAAAATAAACATATTAAATAATATACGGGTAAGCAACAGAAACTTGAAGTACAAACTGACGAATTCATCTCACCTTTGGCAATCCCCCAGTTCCATAAGCAAGATCAAGCTTTGACGAACCAGTGATTAAATTACACGTTTTCTTATATTCTATATCTTGGGCACTAGCTCGAATTTCTCTCAAAATCATGCCGAGTTAGAATTGAAATTATATCATATTATATTTGTAACTAAAGTACCCAATCAATCTTTTACACACCACATGCTAAAAAAATACATACAAAATCTATACGACATCAACAAAATCTATCACAAAATTGTTAATAGGTATCATTAGAATCTCTAATCTCAATTAATCAAATGAATTGGTTCAATTTATGCTTATGCTGAAACTTCATACTCAAGAACAATAAGCAGATAACCATAAGCAATTTAATTTAACTTAAAAGTACCGTCAATTGTTGGGTCTTATAACATGATTCTTATATGAAATTTTGAACTAATAATCTCAATTGGGCACGACAGTAGGTAGTTGATAGTTAAAATACTGTATCCATTACTTATATAACTTCATTAGGCGAGATTGAAATAAATGATAGATTGAATTTGAAATCTGAAATACATTAGTAATAAGAAACGTTTCCTAATCCGGTTGAATGAGTTGTTTTGCGAATGTGATTTGATATGCAAATGAGAAAAAATGGAAACGAACGCCGTATTAGGAAAAGAATACGATTGTACGAGCTATATGCGGGATTTTTTTTGACATTTAGGTCTCTGATTGGGTCTGTAAGTTATATCATAAAAATTTAAAAGATATTTTATGTTTATAAAATGATTGCGTTTGTGAAGGTTATCTTATACCATAAAAATTTTGAAAGATATTTTATGTTTATAAGATAATTATGGTTACAACTTTTAATGTGTTTTATAAAGAACTATATTTATATGATATTTGATTATGGTTACAGCTTTTAATGGGTTTTATAAAGAACATTTTTATATGATATTGTTTTTGTATTATTCTATGATAGTTTGTATTCTAATAATGCGGCTACAAAATCTGTACAAATCATTAATCATCGAACACCTCTTATTTCTTCAAAATTAATGTCTTAAACATTAATTAATATAAATATAAAATATAAAATATCTAATATAGTGCAACATATATTTCGGAACAACCAGTTAGTTTACTTATATAATTAGTTAGTTATAATTATTTTTTGATATAAAATCAATATAAGATACTACCTCCGTCCCACTAAAAGTGTCATATTTTGAATTTTCAAAGTCTTTATTTATAAAGTTTGACCTTAAATAATTTTGTTTGTTTTAGATAATACTTGATGAAAATTATATGATTTGAGTGTGTTTTACAAGTGTTTTTATCGGGTTAATTTTCATCAAGTTTTATATAACACAAAAAATATATAATTAAAGTCAAAGTTTATAAATAAAGACTTTGAAAATTCAAAACATGACACTTTTAATGGGACGGAGGGAGTATCTAATATAGTGTAGCACATATTTCGAAACAACCATATTATTTAGTTTACTTATATAATTAGTTAGTTATATTTATTTTTTGATATAAAATCCTAAATTATAGAAAACTTTCCCTCCAAATCTTTGGATTGTTAAAGGTGTCACGTGTTAACCCAAGTTCTTTATTTGTTAGATATGATAGATTGTTTGAACCTCATAATTAAAAAAATGACACCTCTTAGTTGTGAGCCATTAATCTTGGAAGATTCGTCTAAAGCCACAATCTATATAATAATATGTACAAAACAAATACTTTTTGTAAAAAAGTATTTCGAATAAAAAAGATAAATTTTACATCAAACTAGTATTAAGTACCCTCGCGTTGCGGCGGGGGCAAGCACTGATGCCACACTACTGCTAACGACCATCGACACTGAATTTTAATGCGAAGAAATTAAACCGAAACATAAAACATAGAATAAAATAACTAAGTTGATCTAGGACTCGCGCGTTACGATGAACCCACGTCTATTTTTTCCCGTTTGACAGGTTCATCGTAATCTATATATAATATATATTATTACCACTATACAAACCATAATGCATACATTACAACAACCATTGCATCAATATGTTGCAAATTATATTTATACAAGATTTTGGCTAAATTAATTAGATTATTATAATTATAAATAATAATAACTTACAAATAAAACAACACAAATTTGAATGGACCAAACTGATTGAATATGGTAAGATAATGAAACCATTATTTGATTAGGGCACAACCATTTAAGCACAATTTACAACCATACATGAATACAAAACAGATTGAATTTGGTAAGATAATGAAACAATTATTTGACTACGGTACAACCACTTAAGCACAATTTACAACCAAACATGCATACAAATTATTTGATTAAGGTACAACCATTTAAGCACAATTTACAACCAAACATTCATACAAATGTTACAAATTAATTAATAGTATATAAATAAATTGAAGTTACAAACCACATAGCTCAAGATACACATACAAATAGCTAGGAAAACCTTAATAGCATGAAGTACAACTACCTAATGCCTAACCTTGTTTTAAATTAATAGTATATAAATACTTGTTAAATCTATTCAAGAATATTTATTTATATATAGGACTTTTATAATAAGTGCAATGTCAACCACTAATTTCTTAGCGATTTTGAAACACAAGTAATGTTGAAGTTGCATGGGATCTTCTCACTTGGCGGTTTTGAAACGCAAGTAATGTTGAAGTTGCATGGGAACTTCTCAATTAATTTAAAAGGTAAAATCACTATATAATAGGTACTTGATCTATCATTTACAATAGCAAGTAAAGCCTTATCTCATATAGGTGCTGTTTGTTTTTTCTTCTTGAAAACCTCTTCTGCTGCAGGCTACATCTGTAGGCATCTGCAGGAGAAGAGGTGGACCAAATGTCTTCAGTCTGCAAGAAGAAGAGGGTTTGTTTTTTTTTATATAAAACCTCTTCTTCTAGGTTTAAAAACACACACCACAATCTGCACCTCCACTCTCTCTCTACTCTCTCTCTACCACTTCACCACCGTCACCACCTCCGCCTTCACACCTCCACAGCCTTCACACCTCCACCGCCATCATCACACCTCCACCGCCATCATCACAACCACCGTACCTGAACCGAGACTCGTTGAACATGAGGTCGACCGCCATCATCACAACCACCGTACCGTGGCGGTGGCGGAGCAGGGGTGGTGGGTGGCGGAGCAGGGGTGGTGGTGGGTGGCGGAGCATGGGTGGAGGTGGAGGTGGTGCCAAGAAGAGGTAAAGCTCTTCTTGGAGAAGCTTTGGTTTTATCACTTCCTCATGAAGAGGCTGGGGAGAGGCAGGAAGCACTTCTCAAAAAAATAAAAACAAACACTCTTTTGAGGCTCCACCTCTTCCCGCGTCTGCACGGTGCAGACAGAAGAGGCAGGAAGCTCTTTTTGAAAAAAAACAAACACCACCATAGTCATCGTTGAACATTTACAATTGTTATTGGTTTGTGTATAAATGCTGTTATGCACATGAGCAATGCTGTAAAATATAAAATCTATTTTCAATTGCACTAAAAGCTGATAATCTAATAGATATGCACATAATGTCATAATCCATAACGAATAATAAATAAGTTAATGATTGCATCACCTTTCACAATTCTCTTAACCCAGGCGGAGCTTTCCCATTATCCTAAAAATTTTCTTTTTACCATGTAATCATATAATAATAATAAAAAAAAGATAATAAATAAAGTAAAAGAAATAACTAATAGATTTGTTCTCTTCTTGTTTTCATATAATAATAAAAAAGATAATAAATAAAGTAAACAAATACCTAATAGATTTGTTTTCTTTTTGTTTTCATAGCTTGAAATCGTTCTATTACATCGTCGTCTTTTATTTTATCAAAAGTTATTTTTTCGACCATACAAACCATAACATTGTTCAAATATTCCGGGTCCATTCAGGATTGTTTGTTAGATTGCGATTGCGATTTCATCTTCACTTCAAGGAATCAACTTTCAACTTCAAAGAATTTAAGTACCTAGTTTAACAAGAAAACTATAACTTTTTGTTTACTTATCTAAACACTAAACCCTAACAAATCTACAAACAACAATGCTACATAAACAATAAAAACAAACAAAAAATCAAAGGACAAGAAACACTCACCAAACACGCAGGTCAACCGCCGGTCAATGGAGCAGTAGCAGGGACGCTGGAACAATCACAATTCGCTGTGACGTTCTGTTTCCAACTTTGCCGCCCATACACAAAAGTTTTTTATTGTTTTGGGGCTTAGGCTAAATTTATCAATTGGGACTCTTTCAAATAAATTATTCTTCATTTGGGTTAACTCTATTATCTGGCTTAATTATTATACAAGTTTGATGTTGTAAAAAGTTTGAGCTTATAAAAATTTAGAATTTTAATAAATCAAAGTATTCTATTTTTTAGAGGTATCCCCGTATTTGTTCTGTGATGTTTTTTATATAAAACCAAAATAAAAAAAATATACACTACAAAGACGGGGTTAAGCCGAAGCCCATGCTACACCTCATTATACTATACCTCCACCTCTTCTCGAACACAAAATTTATTTTCTTGTTTCTCTTGTTTAACCTAATCGTATTCTGTTTTGTAATTTTTAAAAGCTAATTACTTAAAAATACGCTAAGGGGGGACGGACGCCCCGTTATCACAGAAAGTCCACGCGTTGATACGCGTTATACAGCACCGCTAGTCCCTCATATCACGCGTGGAATTATATAAGCGTAATCACGAGCACGCGTTGAAATTGAACTATTCTCCTCTGAATACGCTCACACTCTCAAATTTAACCTGCTGATCTTCTGCGCGTCCACCGGAGATACTGTTGGGGTCAGAGCACCGGCAACACCCTATTCTCATCATTCGGTTCCCAATATCAGGTATTCTTAGGTGATTGTGGATCGATTTCATTGTGTGAGCGAAAACCCCCATATCAATTTAGGAGATTATAAGCTTATCTCCTTCAATTTTGTGTTAACTCGAACTAGTGTCCATGGTGATTATGTATTTGGGAACTAAGGTAACCAAAGCACGCGTGGAATTATATTTATTTGTGTTAATTTATATTTAAAAAAAAAAAAAAAACCATCACTAGTGATGGGTATTTCCACTAAAATCCATCACTAGTGATGGAATAATGTTTGATGAAATGACGGCACTTGATTGTGTATGGGGGCTACTAAATGTACCCCCTCTTCTTACTTTTTATACCCCCTTTCTATAAAATCATATTTAAACTTGTCATATTTACTCCCTAATCAAGTCATATTTTTTTAAAAGGATTCTTTTTTGTTACAAAACAAATTCAAAAGTGTAAAAATATATTATAGACGTTTTTTTTAAATTGTTTAATTTTTATTTTTATTTAAAAAACCATATTTTTTTAAAAAAGTTTTCAGATATTTTTTACACTTTCTCAAATAGTATTTTGATTATGTTTTCTTTTATTGAACGTCTTTACAAATTACTAATAACGTTTTTCATATAAAAACATTAATAAGAAAGTTTTGAATTTTATTTTTGAAAAAAAGTCTACATTATATTTTTTCCTTGTCTAGTTTGTATTTTAAATGTCTTTTATTTATTATTTTTAATATTTTAAAATGTTTTTTTTATTATTTTGGAACGACTTGAAGTGGGTATCTGATGCGTGGTCGAAAACCGATGATTATTCGTAATTAAGTTTATGCTTTTACGTGACTTTTGGTTTCGAATGACCTACTTTTGATTACAAAAAAATCCACATATATTTTCGAAATCAACCAGTTTAATATATTTTTTAAATGAAGAAGAGAAAAATATTTGTGAATCAACCCTATCCATTTGTTTTGCTTTAGAAAAGTGTTCACTTCGTTCCAAGTCTTAAACGGGTTTAAACTTGTTTATAACATACTCTTTACATTAATTAAATTTGAATTTATATACATTGTTAATTTATAGTTTGATAAAATAATTTTAGTACCTATTGTTTATTTGTTCACTTACATAGATGGTTTGAATGATTAATATGTCCTAGGGCTGTAAACGCTATTTAAAAAAAAATACTTTTTTGATAAACAAAAATTGTTAATTATTTTATAAACACATCTAAAGTATTAAAAAAATATAAAAGTAAGACCTTTAAAATACAAACTAGACGAGTAAAAAACATAATATAGACTTTTTTCAAAAACAAAATTCAAAACTTTTTTTTATTATATTTATAGTTATTATTTAATTGTAAAGATGTTCAATAAAAAACCATAATCAAAATACTATTTGAGAAAGTGTCTTTAGAAACAATATATGAAAACTTTTTAAAAATATGATTTAAATAAAAATTAAATATTTAAAAAAAACGTCAGTAAACTTTTTTTACACTTTTGAATTTGTTTTGTAACAAAAAGAATATTTTTTTAAAGTGATGATTTGTATAGGGGGTAAATATTACAAGTTTTAATGTTATTTTATGGAAAGGGGGGGTATAAAAAGTAATAAGAGGGGGTATGTTTAGCCTACCCCTTGTGTATTGCGAGTAATGTAATTCTATCATTAGAAAAGCGCCTCTACCCCTAATAATAAATATACCAGCTAGGTTAGGTTTTTGTATATAATTTTAAAAGTAATCTTCCTTAACTTTTGTATGATCGTCAACTGTCAAGTAGCTTTAAAACCTCATAACCGTGTGTATACATTACATACATCCATCCACCTTCTTGTTGTCAGTCGTCATCTCCGGCTACTAATCATGTACAGGGTAGCAAGTGCATCTGAGTATTTAGTCATCACCGGATTCGGGATCGATGACATCAAAATCGCAAAGAAAGCATGGGTACTTCCAGGCCAATCCTACTCCGTTTTCGACATCTCTCCTGTCAACTACACGTTCGAAGTGATGGCCATGAGTGCTGAGAAGCTCCCCTTCATCCTCCCTGCCGTTTTCACAATCGGTCCACGATCCGATGACGACGACAGCCTCAACAAATACGCCAAGCTCATCTCCCCTCACGATAAGTTATCGCAACATGTGAATGAACTTGTCAAGGGGATTATTGAGGGCGAGACACGTGTCCTGGCTGCCTCCATGACCATGGAAGAGATCTTTAAAGGAACCAAGGAGTTTAAGCAGGAGGTGTTTGAGAAAGTTCAGTTGGAACTGAATCAGTTCGGGTTGTGGATTTATAATGCGAACGTTAAACAGTTGGTGGATGTTCCTGGACACGAGTATTTCTCGTATTTAGGACAAAAGACACAGATGGAAGCCGCTAATCAGGCGAAAATCGATGTTTCTGAAGCCAAGATGAAGGTGATAACTGATAATCATCATACTTTTATTAGTTTTATTTTGCTTAGGTTTTGAATTGCGATCATTGATTTATTTATGATTGGTTTGATATAGGGTGAAATAGGAGCGAAGCTTCGAGAAGGACAAACGCTGCAGAACGCGGCTAAGATTGATGCGGAAACAAGGATCATATCGACGCAGAGGCAAGGCCAGGGGAAGAAGGAAGAGATAAAGGTGAGGACAGAGGTCAAAGTGTTTGAGAATGAAAGGGAGGCTGAGGTGGCAGAAGCAAACGCTGAGCTGGCGATGAAGAAAGCAAAGTGGGCCAAAGATTCACAGGTGGCGGAGGTGGAGGCAACTAAGGCGGTGGCGCTTAGGGAGGCCGAGCTGCAGAAGGAGGTTGAGATCATGAACGCGTTGACTCAGACCGAGAAACTTAAGGCTGAGTTCTTGAGCAAGGCGAGCGTTGAGTATGAAACCAAGGTAACATTAACATACATACATACCTTAAATTGAATTCTAACTTGTATTTATTGAATAAACTAGTTTAGTTATGAACTAATGATTAAATTGGATGTAATTAATGAAAGGTACAAGAGGCGAATTGGGATCTTTACAAGAAACAAAAAGCCGCAGAAGCAATTTTGTATGAGAAAGAAAAAGAAGCAGAGGCTCAAAAGGCTACAGCCGAGGCCACCTTCTATGCGCGTCAACAAGTTGCAGATGGTGAGCTGTATGCAAAACAAAAAGAAGCTGAAGGTCTAGTTGCCCTTGCACAGGCACAGGGGACATACATAAGGACCCTTCTGGGTGCATTGGGGGGTAACTATGGGGCTTTAAGAGATTATTTAATGATCAATGGTGGAATGTATCAAGAGATTGCCAAGATTAACGGGGAGGCGGTCAAGGGGTTGCAGCCTAAGATTACTATTTGGACTGGTGCAGGTGGTGTTGGGGACGGCAGTGATGGTCAAGGTGGTGCTATGAAGGAGGTTGCCGGGGTGTACAAGATGTTACCGCCATTGTTTAACACGGTTCATGAACAAACTGGAATGTTGCCACCAACTTGGATGGGGAAGATCACTGAATCCTAAAGGTGTGAATTATGGTCTAATGGTGTGAATAAGATTATATGATCATTAAACTGTGAGTTGGTGTATTATAATTATGTGAATTAATTTTCTTGGTGTTAAATGAAATGTTATATGTGGTGGTGCTTGTATATTTTGGGTGAAACTGTTTACTTATGTAAACATAGTAACATACTAGTATTTGTTATTGTTGAACTAGTCCTTCACGTTCTGCCTTAATACGTTGGTTTTGACGAAATTTTTAAGCTGAATCATTAACTACGATTTCTGGAAACCAAACCGGCTGCGCTGGGTGGGTAAGTCAGGCTAACGGTTTGACAATTTAATGCTTCTTTTTTTCCCTTAATCGTTAAGCTGTATTGAAAATTTAAAATGATAAAGATGGTATATGAATCTAACTACATATTCCAAAAGTGAAAAATCGGTTGGGTTTACATTGTCAACTCCAAGTTTGAGACCACTCTATAAATCTCAAATTGACCGAACCCGCTGATGGGGCTTCGTTTGAAAGGTTTAGTTGGTTTACAGAAATGTAAGTGGTAAAATCTTGATGCAAGTAAATGTCTACCACAATCTTCCAATTTTTTGAGTTTGTAAATGAGTTTTGAACTCAATGTAGAAATCAATTCTAATGTCTAACTGTGACCCGTAGTCTGGAATCATTACATATGACTCGAAGTGTTTGATTTGTGTTCTTCTGAAGCCTGAGTTGTAGCATTGATCACCGTCATGCTAAAGGCACAAGGAGTGCTTGCAGCAGTTGCCCCACTTGTTGGAACACCTCTCTCCTCCACATAAGCGTCACATCAGATTCCATTCCACGATCTACTTGCCTCTTACTTGCTTCTTTAGCCAAATCAAGGGAAATCATATGCTTCTCATGTCACAACCAATTCTTTATAAAAACACCCCATTCACACAATGGTCTCGGCATGAGCTGCAAACTTGAAACCTTCTTGCCGCTAGCTACTCGCTGATCCACCATATGTTGCATCATGCATGATGCCGAAGGTACCTGCTTCCGACACCGCGTGTTGCCGATTACAGTTTGTCACTCCACTCCTTGTGTCATCACGTAACTTGTTTGTGCAAGATAAAGAAACTCTAAGCAGCGAAAGCAAAGGGTAATTTGTGTTAAAAACCTAACCACTGATAGATGAGGAACGACAATGACTGAATGATGATCATTCGGCGAAGAAAAAAAAACAAAGAAACTCCGATTGAACTAAATTGTTAGTAATAGAGATTGTGTAAGGTTGCTTCACCGATTGATTGAAAAAGGCAGTGACGATTGTAAAAAAAAAAAAAAAAAAAAAAACTAAGAAGGTTTGTATGCTCTGGTGGTAGGGCTGTCCAAACTGCTCGACGATCGCTCGAAAAATGCCCGAAAAATGCTCGTTCGATTCCCGCCAAGTTTGTAAATGAGCCGCTCGGCTCGGTTCGATTTGAAAACGATCCAAGCATGAGCAAAGGTCCGCTCGCTCGTCGATCGCTCGGTTTCACTCGAATTACTTTTATTAAATAACTAATATATATATTATAGATTTTATAGATTTCAAGTTCATACATACAAGTCTACCATTATTTTGTTTATCGATTAAAAATTGTGTTTTTTTGCAGAATGTCTTCTTACATAGGATCAAACGAGAATCCGGCTGCTCATGTTGACTTGACTGATGGAGAGAATGACCCGAATCCAATAATTGATGAATCGGGTGATACCGATATAGCTGATACAACGACCAGAGGTGCTTGTTCAAAAAAGATAAAAAATTCTTCCGATGTGCATCTACATTTTGTAGATGTTCAGGGTTTGTATAAAGGGAAAATGGTGCCAAGAAAACAATGCATCTATTGCAAGCATACATATGTAAGTTGTAACTCGAAGAACACAACAAGTATGAGGCGACACCTTCTAGAACGTGGATTATTCCAAAAAGCGCAAGGTAAAAAAATCGGTTTTCTCGACTTTGAGTCATTAGGTAGTGGTAAAAATGATTGTGATGCTTTTGAGGGTTTTGATTTGATTGAAGCTTATAGTCAAATGAAAATTCGTGAAATAATTGCAAAAATGATCATAGCAAATGAGTTACCCTTTTTGTTTGTAGAGTACCAATGGTTTAATCACCTATTGAAGACTATGAATCCTCTATATGAAAAAGTTAGTAGGTCTACAATCACTCGAGATTGCGTAAAAGTTGTAGATGTAGAAAAAGAGAGGATAAAGAAAACTTTGGAAAAGGCTAAGATGGTATCCCTTACTAGTGACTGTTGGACATCTAACCAAATGATTGGTTTCATGTATTTAACGGCTCACTTTGTTGATTGTGATTGGAAATTTCAAAAATGTATTATAGGTTTCAATGAGCTTGCACCACCCCATAGCGGTGAGGTTATATCCGATGGTATCTTAGAGTATCTTATAAAATGGGGTATCCAAGACAAAATAGGTACCATCACTTTAGACAATGCATCGAACAATGATAGGGCAGCAAACATTTAGACAATGCATCGAACATTTTTTTTTTGTTGAATGCAGCCTTGTAATAGTCTTGATTTCAATTTTTTTTGTTGCTACACATGTTTTAATTTCGGTGCTGAGAAAAAACAAGCGAAAACGATCCGCTCGTTTAAATTCAATCCAAGCACGAGCATCACCTTTGTGCTCGATTTTGCAAATTCAATCCGAGCACGAGCAGACCCTCGCTCGGATCGGATCGGCTCATGAACACCCCTATCTGGTGGTTGCTTGTGTGCTTTGGTGGTTGTTTCACTAGTGGAAAAAGATGGTGGCGCTAGTGAGCTCGATAGGCTCTGTTAACAAATCAGAGTCACAAGGAGAATGTTTTGGAAAGTTGTATTGATTGTATGATCATTAGGCTATGTGGTGTGGTTATGACCCAAATAACTACTATCATCCTCCACGTTAGTGTCATGTCACCCTACCCTATATGGTGTGGACCATGAGCCCCAATATCATCCACTATCATCCCCTACCAATCAAAATCCCATAATTAATTGAAAGAGGGTTATGGTTGCCATGAATTAAATCATGCGAACCACCATGGTTTCGAAAGGAGGGCGGTGTGCCATGAGAATCATGTCCCGCATGGAAATCCATGATCCAATCTACCACCCCCATACCCCATAGCTTTAGAGTTTGTACAAGAGTTTATATACTCAGTGTTGTAAGAATAGTTAGGCGCTAGTCGGGCGGTGGGATACCGACTAGCGATTAATCATCATTAATAGGGATTAATCGGATTGAGATTTTTATATGTAATTTTTAGTTACATATATATACACACATTTTTATATGTAGTTTTTTAAAGTAGACATGTTTTCACCCCTCATTAACCCACTTTTTAAAGTAACTAAGGTAATGCCCGCGCGATGCGCGGCTTCATCCAAAACCATATTATTTACTTTGAAGTATAATATTTTGTACAAACGCAGAAATTAGAAGAAAAAAACAAAAAAACTATTTAAATGCCGGAAAAAGCTTCCTTGTAGAGTACATTTGTTGTTTTACGTAGTCTCGTACTGTTGCATAAAAAATTTCGTTGATCAATATACACCGGTCGAGTAAAAAAGAAAATATCAAAATATGAACCAAATGTTATAAAATGTGAATGTATTATATGGTTGAAAATAAAGAACATTATATAAAAAAAGATAAAGTCATTTATTCATGTATAACAACTAATTATAAAATTTTTATCTTAAATATATTTTCGAATCAAGTAGTAAAAGGGACTAATCATACATCACAAATTTGAATCAAGTAATTTTAGAGAATCAATACACAAATCATATTAAGTAATAATTGTTATAGAAAGTGCTTAAGAGCATGAATATCATCCAAACACTTGCTAGTTGCTTGAACATCTTGACAATTTGAGATCATTCGGCTTCTTCTTTGCCTAATATGAATAAAATAAATGTCACACATAATGAATCCAGTTATATAAAAGAATTGAATTTATAATTCTAAGAAATCTATGAAATGAAAGGTAAATGAATAAAATAATTAAATGTTCCAAGGACTTACATATCATTTCCCAAAAATCGCAGTCGATTAAGATGGCTACACAACTGAATTAATCCTGAAAGTTAAAAGAAATAATAAAACGAAAAAGTTTGATATTTAAGAGCAAGTAATCAATTAAGAAGAACAATAAATCAAACCCGAAAGTTGCAGCGTAATATAACCATCCTGACCCGACCCAGATGACCAGTTGTACACATCAAGCATCAACTTGAATGATCCAGTCATATACCCGAGCTGGCCCAAATGACCAGTTGTCCTCATCAAGCATCAACCCGTAAGATCCAGCGTGATATATAACCAACCCGACCAGGATAACCAGTTGTATCCATTAAGCATCAAACAGTCAATCTAGGCCCGTTTAGTACAAATGATTTTTAACAGAATAATCCAAACATAAAAACATATAAAAAAGATGCCAAAAAGAATATACCTTCTTTAATCTTTTTGTAAGGCTTCAAAATTTAGCAAATCATGTGAATTAGTCAAGGTATAAAATAAAGTGTGTTGCCATTGGTCAAGTATAGGGGTGCCCCTGGTGCAGTCAAGCAACCCACCCCATTTTGACCTCCCAAAATTACCCATTTGACCTGTATGATGTATCAAATCACACTGAAAAGCATATCGCATTTTAAATGACAAAAAAAAACTTATAAAATAAGAACAACTCACAGCAAATATCTAAATCAAAATACAGTTGAAGGTACTTGAGAGAAGGATAGATAATCAAAATACATGTTGGTGGTTGTTTCTTGAACACACAAACACAAAACAAAAATCTTGATCAAAACATGTGAGAATGACCAAAACCAAAACATTGACAGAAGCGTCAAAAAATCTTCTTTCGATAAGACGTTTGCCATCTGTAAATGCAATCAGCAAAGTTAAAAACAAACTCAAACTGAAACTATTTTTTTAATAAATAAGACCCATATAAAAACCATTTCCATCTTTACACTACTATTTTCATTCTCTCATTTGTTTTCTTTCCATATAATACACCTCAAATCTTCGCCTTACATATCAGTTTAACAAAATAATGAAATTGTGACTAATCAACATTAACACCTACACCTGAGGCCTTGCAACAAAAATACTCCTTAATAACATTTTCGTGTACTCCTTTATAACATTTTCATGATACTCATGAAGTTTCATAATGAAAGAGGTGTATACTTTAAGGTGCCAATTCAATGGTCAACATATTACACCTAACAAATATATAATTAAATAAATAACCAAGTCCATTGGAACAATTAGGAATAAAAGATAGTGTAAATAAAATGATAACACCATCCATAATTTTTTTTATCAAGAACGCGCGCTCCACGCAAACAAAGGGTCTATACTACCATATCCAGCTTGTGTTGCACATAATTCTTGTATCAAGAACACCATACACAAAGATTAAAGAAAAAGGATATGTACCTTTGCCCAATAACCCAGTTGTACCACCAGTAACAAAGAGCCTCTTTTCTTTTTGTATATTTTTAATGCCAATTCGATCATCACTCATACCCACCATGTAAGCATTTTCTGCATCTCGATCGGAGACTAAATCCTGGTTGTTCACATTCACGTGTGTGTAACTGGTTGTGAATGATACTCTTGCTCCAGTTGCTCAATAGTCGAAGAAAATCATAAAACCTACAAAAAATGATACACTCACAAATTACTACTAAAAACGTAATAATAAGATGTGAAAACTGAACCAAACTGTTGGTCAGAGTGTAGAAATGAAAACTGAATCAGAAGATAGAATTCCACGATGGTATCACTATAAGGGTGCCATGAAACGAACCATGAGATCCCCCTGCAAATCAGTAGATTAAAAGGGTTTTCAAAACAGATCCAGTAATATCAAACATACCATGAGCATCCACAAGGCAAACTTTTAAACTAAATGTGTTAAAAATATCAAAACTAAAATTATCGATAACAAACACATAGATAAAGAGACGGAATCAGATCAAAACAGATTGATGATATATGACAAATGAATGAGAAAACAGAACATATAACATACCTTAACAAAACGATTCACGGCAAAAAGGCACTAAAAACACAAATTTAGCCCTAATTCAAGATCTCAGTCATTCAAAACATTCAAAACCAATCGTTAAAGAGATGAATGATTTGAGTTACAAATTACAGATTATAGGTCATGAATGAAGCAAGCAAGAAGCACACCCACCTTTAGTACGCATCGAGTTTTATTGCCAACAAAAAAAATTCAAAAAAGATTTTATTAGCATATTACAAAATCTGAAGTTTAATAAAAGCATGTGACAATTTAATAATTACCATCGTTTTTTGCATGTGTCAACTTTAAAGCTTAAAATTTATTCAGAAAGGTAACTTATATTAAATCAAAGAAGGCATATGAGAGGAGGATTCTAAACCTGCCGAATCTCTTGAAATCTCTGTGCGTCTAGAGTTTTTAGGAATCGGTTCCTACAAAAACCCAATAACATCAAGATACTCATACACATATAATAAATACGACAATTTGCCCTTGAAAAGTCAATAACCGGATTAACCAGACACTACACAAACTTGAAATCAAATTTCAAATCAACCCACCATAAAAAACTGGCAATTTTAATACACTTACTTAAAATTTTGAGCTCAGTTGTCCTGTCCTGTGTATGGTCAAGCAAAGACCTATGTCAACAGCCATACAGCAAAAAAACTGGTACGAACCAACATCATTTTGCATCAAGAGAAAAATAATTTACCAAAACTTGGTCCCTAAAGACTCCCATTTGGATCCTCGACTTATTAAAACTATTATCGACAAAGTTTCCACTTATTAAAATACTAATTATACTACTGAACCTGAAAATCCGTTCTTCCACATCCACGTATTAACAAAGCATCACCAGTAAATGTTCAATCACAATCTTTTCTACTTCTTCCAAATTAGATTCTTGAAGTCTGCAAAAAAAACATTTCATAGTAAAAAACAGTGTTGAAAATCCATTTTGAAATTGGCTTGGTATGTAAGTGGTCGTCATCTAACTGTCAGTTATGAGAAAAAGATAAACTTAACATAATATGTCGGCGAAGAGTGTTTGGGATAGAGAGAAAGTGTTGTCGCAGAAGTGGTGGCACTGCTAGTGGTGGGTAAAAAACTTCGTTGATGGTGAGGGAGGTTAAGTCGTGATTGCTTTCTATACCATTTTCGTGCTCTTAAATAGGAACAATTAAGCTTGAAAATCAAAACAACCATCTGTCCCAATTAAAGTATAAGTTACTATAAAGCCTAGAAACAAACTAATTATATCTAGACAAATAAACAACTTTCGTGCTATTAAATAACAATACGGTGCTTGAAAAAATGATCATATAAAGTTCAAAATAAATGAAATTTATCTCAGACATTTCATCAAACAGTTGCAGTGCATCTGTAACAACTCTCATTAAAAATCATATTTATTTTATTATTTTATCCATTAGGAAACCCTAATTAAGACACCCAAGTGATTCTGCACAAACCCTACAAATTTCAGAACAATCAGAATCAGGATCAGGGCGCCTAAAACTCAGGGGGGTATTCCCTACTCGACGATTATCCATATATATTGTTGTCTAATTCGAAATTTCTCGAACGGTCGACTCAGCTAGGCTAGAAACACACGTGGCAAGCCTATAACCATTTCGTGTCCCTTACGGACCGTAAGGGATAAGGCTTACGGTCCGTAAGCCATGTCAAATTTGTGTATAAATAGCAGGCATTGGGACTTGCATTCTGGCGTTCGTTTGACGAAGAAATTCGTTATACACGCTGAGTTATAATAGAAGCAGTTTCAAAATCACTAATTAGTATAGTAGGGTGCTGCTACGATACCGGGTATTAACTCGATAGCTGCTACGATTCAATGTCCGATCGATCTAAACTATCTGATGGATGTTTAAGTTCTATCCTTTGTCATTCGTCGTGATTCCGACAGGATGTTTGAGTACCACCCGAACTCGGGGAATACTCTGTCATTCGTTGTGAATCCGATGGATGTTTAAGTGATTGCACTTTGTCATTCGTTGTGAGGGTTTTAATCTCGTGAGTTATCGTAATTGCTGTATTAAGTTACTTACCTAGTTCGTGTGCACTAGGTTACAAGGATAAAATCAATAGGCTAAGCTCTGCCTGTATAAATCTGCAATATATCAAGGCTTATCTGTAGACTAAACTTTGGCCGTATGAATCTGCATGCTTATAATGTGAGTCATTCTCTTTTATCAAATTACTTTCAAAAGCATGTTTATTTTCAAGGTTATAATTACAGGGATTAAGTCTTTGTAATCACCAATTTACAGCCGGTATATGGGGTACTGTGCACAATATTAATTTCTCACGGGGTTAGGCTAATAAGCCCTAACACAGGTTAGGCAAATAAGCCCTAACAGTGAATTATCACAGGGTTAGGCTAATAAGCCCTAACATAGGTTAGGCAAATAAGCCCTAACAGTGATATACGTCATCATTGGGGCAGCCAATGGTGATATGACCATAGTCACAGATCCGGTCGAGTGACAAATACTGTGGGTAGTTGGTTGATATCAGAAACATTGTAATCGCTCTTAATACTGTAAATTATAACAAATGAGTCGTTTTAGAAAATAGAATGATTCACTCAGTATTTCCCGCTGACAAAACCTTTTTCAAACATGTTTCAGGTAATTACAGTAAATTGGAGTAAGGGATGGATACGGCACTAAAAGGCTTCAAGAAGTGGCTTATTTTATTAATTAAATCAAATTAAGAAATATTGTTTTATGTAATCAAATTTATCTTTATTAAAGCTACCATTGTAAAACATGAGTTTATCCCATCTATTTAATAAATAAAATCCGGTGTTTCTAAACTCTGATATTTTTCCTAACTCACGGTCCTGATGAAATTTCCGCTGCAACGTTTTCAAAATAATCACCGGTACCACTGGGCTGTTCGCGGCTCCCGATTCCGTCCAGGGTAGGTCGGGGGCCGTGACAGAAGGTGGTATCAGAGCCACCGATTTAAGCCTTTAGGTGTTGTGATAATAATATCTAAGTTTATATAAAAGAGTTTGGAGATTGCTATTAATTGGTAGCACACATGATAGCATTTAGATTTGAACTTAAGAAAAGATGCCTTAGTATCAGCTTCGAGATAAGCTAAGTACTTGTGTAAATAAAGTATGATGGATTTTGGTATGCCGTAAGAATGACGATTAGAACATTGCAGGCAATAGCACTTAATTGCTACTAATTCTTGCTTATTGATATTACTTGGTCTGGAATAAGATATGTTACGGGAATATAAATTTCCTCGATTCTAGATAAAAGCCCTAATAAAAGAGGCACTTTTAAAAATCTTGAAAAGATACTATTTATGGGAAATATAAAATTTTCTCCGGCAAGACTGGGTATGGTGTAGCAGACTCTCCAGTTTTTCCGGATATACTGGGATTACCTCTCCGCGTGAACCGGATAAGACGAGGTATATAATACGTCAAACAAGTGACAAGATTTCCCTAAATAGTATCATGACCAGATATTTGACTGGTTCTTGGAAATACAAATCTGTTAAATACATTATGAAGTGTATGTATATTACAGTATGTGAAATATATAATTATATAGATATGTATATCTATAAGGAAATCCAAAAACCATAAGGATTGCCAAATTTGGAATAAAGCACAAGCATCTGTGTCTAGATTTCTTTATCAGAAATTTCTTTTCCGATATCAAACATTATTTCGTTTGATCATCTACCTCGTAACTCGTGCAATTGAAACCCTTTAAGTTAGGACACTATCAAAAGTATAAGAATTTCCAATACATTACCATAACTATTAACGCAAGTAAGAAGCATGTAAAGTTGTGATAATGAACAAGAAAACACATGAAAATTTAATCATAAGTCCACAGACGTTAAAATATATCACACACGACTTCCAAGGCAAGACCTTTGGAAAATATAATTAGGCGCAATGACACCAATGCTAATCTTGTCAGTGGTAGAACTACTGATAAAAAAGAAGAAGCACTTTGCCACGCGATCCTACAAACGACATGAATATCGATGAGGTACGTTGTAACAAGATTTCACAACCATTGGTGCACAGTCTAATTAGATTCATAATTATTAGCACTGAAAAAGGAATCACATACCTTTGCAAATTCCCTATTTCATTTTATTTACATTCCCTAGTAATGTCACTTAACAACGGTTATCACACGAAATTCCAGATAAAGTTATTATATTTCTTTTTCTGACTTCTGCATATAATGAGTTGACTTTCGCATCTCTACTTCCCCTAATGGTCATCATACCATGAGGATTTCTTTCATAATAGTGAATATTGATTTATTTCATTTCTTGGTAAATCCACACGTTACACATGCACTGTTTGTTGCGCATGTGGTTCGTTTGATTTATGAAGACCACTGGAGGGCTTCATTCCGATTTGTTATTTTATCAAAACTCAAATATCATTTCGCTATACTTGATTTTTGGTACTGTAAACCACATTATTACAAAACGATAACTCTTTGATATCGAGTCAATGAATTTCTTGAAAAAAACTCAAATTTCTTTACATGATTTTTGTTGTAACCATGTCCGAACTTATTAAAACTCATTTTGTTTAAACCGAGTTCAATTATTTGAATTTGCTCGCATTACATATTCAATTCAAGGTTCCATATGATGAATTAAAACCATCATATTCGAAATAAATCTTAACAAGCATTTCAATTTTCTTGAACTATAACATGCTTGTGTAATCCTCGACTTCATTAAATCATTTCTTTGATCACGATCACCTTGTGGTGATGTTTTCACAAAAATCTGAAGCTTGCGCTAATCTCGGATTTAATTATTTGTTCATTTATATTGAATCCGCTTGGTTGATTTATTCTATACAAGCAATCTTAACACAATCATGTGCTAAGATAATGATACGCAAATTCATTTCATATTTCAGTGTATCTCTTAATAATTCTTACAACATCAATCGAGCCTTTTGTGATATTATTGCTTTATCATCATTGATCAAATATAAATATAAATTTAATTGATTAATTACCTAATTTACAATATAGTATTCCTATATTTAAAATTCTTGAGGTGAAGAACTTATATTTTTATATAAAAAAAATATGTTTGAGGTATACTCTTATCTAAATTTATATTTAGTTTTGTTATTAGTAATAATAGTAGTAGTATTAATATTATTTTTAAATACTAGGATTATTATTAAGGGCATGTATTGGATAGCCTAGCCTTAGTTAGGCATGGACTGATCAACTATGCTTAAACAAGGCAGCAGTAACCAATATCCAACCATGATAATAACTAGTTAATGTATATAAATTAAGTCATCATACTTATTTAGTAAATCTGAGTAGGGTTCGCACGGAAAGTGTGTTTTTCCTAGAAAGTCTAGGAAGCGATCTGGTCCATCAGATTGGTGTGTTTAATGGTTGAGATTAAATCAATGGCAATCTTGTAATATTTGAGTTATATAATTATAGACTTTTAATATAGTGAGGGTATTTTGGTAATTGGAAGTGTTTTAAATAAGTCAACAAACTGCCATATCAATAATCAATCCCTAAATTCATGCAATTTCCCCTCTTTCTCTCTCTCTTTCTCTCTCTCCCTCTCTAAACCAGGCGACGCAAAACAAGACCCCAAGAGCATTCAGATTTCAGTTCCAAGGCTTGTTCATACCCCTTTTCTTCACTAGGTATTCATATCTTGTGTTGTGATTAAAGTTCTTGAAGTGCATATACGTTTTCGGTCTTAATCTGCTAGTAACTTGGCTGCGTTTTTTCTGTTTTAATTGATGATTGTAGAGAGGATTGTACCGCTGTTTCTGAGTCGTTCTTGATAAATGGAAGGATTACCAGCATGGATGGTAAAACACGGCGTCAAGAAATCTGCTTGCAGTTAAAACACAGCGTCAAGAATCTGCTTGCTGTTAAAACACAATGGCAAGAATCCTCCATCAATCTGCTTGCTGTTAAAACACATCGTCAATAAATCTGCTTGCTGTTAAAACACAATGTCCAGATTCCTCCAGCAATCTGCTTGCTGTTAAAACACAGCGTCAAGAATCTGCTTGTTGTTAAAACACAGCGTCAAGAAATCTGCTTGCTGTTAAAACACAGCGTCAAGAATCTGCTTGCTGTTAAAACACACTGGCCTGCTTGCTGTTAAAACACAATGTCAAGAAATCTGCTTGCTGTTAAAACACACTGGCCTGCTTGCTGTTAAAACACAGCGTCAAGAAATCTGCTTGCTGTTAAAACACACTGGCCTGCTTGCTGTTAAAACACAGCGTCAAGAAATCTGCTTGCTGTTAAAACACAGCGTCAAGAATCTGCTTGCTGTTAAAACACACTGGCCTGTTTGCTGTTAAAACACACTGACTTCAGATTTGAATTTAGTTAATGAAAAATAAATTCGATTTGAATTTGACTCCATATAAACACATTGACCTCCAGATTTGAATTTGAATTCGAAAACAACAAAAATTCCGAAAATCATGGAATGTTAGTTAATGAAAAATAAATTCCAAAAATAAAATTAAAATGTGAAATTACCTAGTTGCCCTTTTAGTTAAAATAACTCAATGCCACATGTCCAATTCTCATTGCTTCCTAGACTTTCTAGGAAAAATAGACTTTCCACCCAACTCCTACTCTAGTAAATCTTAATTATATATATAAAAATATTTTACTTTGTACTGTAAGGAAAAGACATATTTTCATAAAATAATACAAGAATTAGAGGGACGAAGAAAATTATATAAATAATTGTCTATCAGATGTTTTGTGGTAACTATGTACCATAACGCTCTGGCAAGAAAATGACCATATAAGAATAATATGGTAGTCATCAATTATGTTGGGTTAAGGGAACAGTATAATATATAAGAATAGTCCCCGTTTTCACTTATTTACAACATTTGTAAATACATTCACAACGTTATATGGTTTCAAAATGAAAATAAGTAATCACATAGAATCGACCCATTAAATGTTATATATATTTACAAATTATTTTACAAATACTTTTGTACAATAAATATTTTTACACCTTTATTTACAATTTTCATTTAACGTTATAAATAATAGTGATTTCTTTTACAAAATAATAATACTAAAATATTTTGTAATGTAATAACTTCATTGCGGAGTTTTGTAATATATATTACATAGTAAATATAAGTTATTTTACACAGTATAGTAAAATAATAAAATAATATTTATTTAAAAGTGGTGACCATTTACATATAGTAAAAATGCGTAACAAATATATATATTACATAGTATTTATATTTGATATGTAAGATACGGTTCAGACAAGGATACAAATAATATATATTACGTTTGCTTTACAAATATAATATAATGGTTGGTCATGCCAAAACAACTTGTTCTTATTATATTTCAATCTCTAGGACATAGTATGAAAAATATGGTCACTAATAGTATACTATCACATTGTTTCACAATTAAAATAACTTGGAACTCTAAACAATGATACACCAACTCTATTGTCTTTTGGTGTATTTTTGCAATTCACTCATCTCAACACTTTGATTTTCTCATATCATAATTCAATATTTGACAAATCATTTTTCATGCTTTTATTTCATTTTTGAACCTGTCAATTCTAAGTCTTCCTCAGTTGTCAATCAAAGTAAGCTTTCTTTTGACAAAGAATTTTATTGATTCCAAAAATCTTTCACATTCATTTTAAAATATCAATTGATCAAATATCTTTTAGCTTGAACCTAGTCACCTTGAAAATTTTATCATTTCATTTTCATTCGTTTGTCATCAATTTCTTGAACTAATTCAGTTAAACCATTGAATCCTATTTATTGTACAACTCGTATTCACAAAATTTGATATTTTAATTTTGTGTCATCTACCTTAATATTGTTTTTATTGACTAAAATATGACATAAATCTAAAAGAAATGTCGTAACCCAAATCTCGAGGACGAGATTTTTATTAAGGTGGGGAGAATGTAACAACTCTCATTAAAAGTCCTATTTATTTTATTATTTTATCCAATAGGAAACCCTAATTAAGACACCCAAGAACCATTGGGTGTCAGCCCAATGGCCACCAGCCCGCATTCTAACCCGAAGGTGGCGGGTTCGAGTCTTGCTCGTTCCCAATGCCCCTACGGTAGCGGATTTACCCCCAGACTCAGGCTTGCTGGGTGGCGGTCTGCGAGGTGGGATCACCTCGGCGGTTGGGAGGACCGTGGAATATCCCCCCCCCCCCAATTAAGACACCCAAGTGATTCTGCACAAACCCTACAAATTTCAGAACAATCAGAATCAGGATCAGGGCCCCTAAAACTCGGGGGGGGGGGGTATTCCCTACTTGACGATTATCCATATATATTTCTGTCTAATTCGAAATTTCTCGGAGGGTCGACTCAGCTAGGCTAGAAACACACGTGGCAAGCCTATAACCATTTCGTGTCCCTAACGGACCGTAAGGGATAAGGCTTACGGTCCGTAAGCCATGTCAAATTTGTGTATAAATAGCAGGCATTGGGACTTGCATTCTGGCGTTCGTTCGACGAAGAAATTCGTTATACACGCTGAGTTATAATAGAAACAGTTTCAAAATCACTAATTAGTATAGTAGGGTGCTGCTACGATACCGGGTATTAACTCGATCGCTGCTACGATTCAATGTCCGATCGATCTAAACTATCTGATGGATGTTTAAGTTCTATCCTTTGTCATTCGTCGTGATTCTGACAGGATGTTTGAGTACCACCCGAACTCGGGGAATACTCTGTCATTCGTTGTGAATCCGATGGATGTTTAAGTGATTGCACTTTGTCATTCGTTTTGAGGGTTTTAATCTCGTGAGTTATCGTAATTGCTGTATTAAGTTACTTACCTAGTTCGTGTGCACTAGGTTACAAGGATAAAATCAATAGGCTAAGCTCTGCCTGTATAAATCTGCAATATATCAAGGCTTATCTGTAGACTAAACTTTGGCCGTATGAATCTGCATGCTTATAATGTGAGTCATTCTCTTTTATCAAATTACTTTCAAAAGCATGTTTATTTTCAAGGTTATAATTACAGGGATTAAGTCTTTGTAATCACCAATTTGCAGCCGGTATATGGGGTATTGTGCACAATATTAATTTCTCACGGGGTTAGGCTAATAAGCCCTAACACAGGTTAGGCAAATAAGCCCTAACAGTGAATTATCACAGGGTTAGGCTAATAAGCTCTAACACAGCTTAGGTAAATAAGCCCTAACAGTGATATACGTTGTAACACCCCGTGTTTTCACGAGTGAAAGTCAAAGTCAAGGTCAAAGTCAACGACCGATTTCGCGCGACGTGACTCGTAGAATTGTTTGTATGATATTTAGATTATGTGGAGTAAATGTCGTTCATTACAATAATCAAGTCATACTAACCGCATTTCAATCGACTTACGGCTGTGAACGATAGGAAGTAACAATGTGATAAAGTTAATCAAGCTATGATAATCAAATCGACATCGAATCGTAACTCGAGCTATGTATTTTACCTGTCTTTATACGTGTGTGTGTGCCTTACGTGTTACCTGTGCATGTTTATTTTATGTTCTGTTCTGTTGTGCTAATCAAGCGAACTCAATCGGACTCGAAGTCTAACTCGAATATAAACGAACCCGAACCCGAACCCGAATCCTGAGTCGAACCATATAAGAAGTAGTTGGGACTGAAAGTAATTTGACTAGGAAACCCTATCGAATCGCTCGCTTATCGAAACCAAATCAACATCGCACCGAACTCACCAAAGGAGGTGGCATCCGCACGGATGGCCAATCCGCACGGATTGCCAATCCGCACGGATTGCCAATCCGCACAGATGACCAGTCCGCGCGGATAACCTACCCGGATGTGTGCCATGCGCACGGCTCACCCTTTCCCTTTTTGGCATCCTATAAATACACGGGTCACTCTCCACTTTTTCCACTTTTGGAAAGTGACGTCCGAACCGCACGCATTCTTCACCTTTTCTCAGATTTCTCTCAATCCAGGTAAGATCTTGCACTAATTCTTGTACATTCTTGATCACCACACAATTCTACACATTTCTATCTTTCGAATCTTCGATTTTAACCATGAAATCATCCGGATTTGAGGTATTCTCGGGTGACGTCATCATGAAGTTCATAAGAACTTCAAGCTTGACCTCATTCCACCAAGAATATCTCAGATCTAAACGATTTCTACAAGTTTTTACAATAACTCCACCTAGATCTAAACTTTTCTAAGGATAAAAGAGTTGAAAGAAATAAACCTAAGTTCTCTCCTTCTTTTACCCTTAAAACCGGTACGAATCCGATCAGTACCAGTGTTCTACTCGTCAATAGTGATGCACTAGTTCTAGATCTGGAATGTTACCCATAGACAACTGATTTCGGGGTTAACCGGGATGACCGTTCTGAGTTGTCGACGGGCCGAGTTAGGGTGGTTCCTGACCGGTCTAGTCACGCGGGTGAGAACACAACTCCAAGTGGTTGCCACGTAATCAGAACGTCTCGATAAACAACAACAGAAACCAAGTGTAGACGGACGGAACAACCAGACCAGCTGTCCGCACGGACAAGCTGTCCGCACGGACAAGCTGTCCGCACGGACAAGCTGTCCGCACGGACAAGCTGTCCGCACGGACTAGCTGTCCGCACGGACTAGCTGTCCGCACGGACGAGCCATACGCACGTACAGGCCATACGCACCGGTTGTCACCCGCACGGACTACCCTTGGGACCCACTTTCCAAACGAGGTTTGAGTATCGACGAACGAGCAATCCGGACGGACGACCTCTGAATGGATTACTCTTCGGATCATGAGATACTAAGGCCTTAAAATGAAAAATCAAACAATCTTCATCCGCACGGCCAAGCCATACGCACGGACAGGCTATCCGGACGGATTGACTCTGCCCGCGCGCACAGGCTGCCCGCACGGACTACCATACGCACGGACTGCCGTCCGCGCGACCGACTTGAAAGATAGAAACACTTTGGTGTTTTCTAAATGCTACAACGAAAACTCCAAAGCACAAGCCATCATACACAAACACATTTTAGGAAGAAACAATTCACTTAAACATTTATCCACACAAGCAATCAAACCGTACGGATAAGTCGTCCGCACGTACAACTAGTCCGCACGGATTACCACCCGCACGGACAGTCGTACGCACGGATAACCTATCCGGATGGAACACCATCCGCACGCATCACCATCCGCACGCATCACCATCCGCACGGATGGGCCATGCGCACGGATGACTTCTACTCACGGATAACTGATCCGCACGATCAGTCATCCTACCCACTCTCACTTGTACTGTTTTACGCGTCACTTATCATTACGTTATCGAATCTATTCAGGCTAACCGTACTCGCTGTAAAAGCGCTCCCTTCAATCCATATCGCTGTGAGTATACTCGAACCCTTTTTGCTTTTAGCACTTTTGGGTGTTACATACGTTACAACTATTCAAACAACAACTATCACACTACCCAAGCTATTTTAACGCTTAACCATTAATGCATGTTATACGTGGCATATGAATGCTTGTTGTTATGTTTACACATGGAATGCTGTCTACCTGCCTTAGCAACGATAGTACTATAGTTTGGACTCAGCACCCGTTCACACGGGGGTTGTTAAGGATCTTTTACTTGCATGGATTACAGTGGTAATCGTGTATTGCGAACTGCCTCGGGCAGTCAACTCGCAGTCATTGGTATCGATGGATCTATGTCGATAACTAACGTGCTTCATTTCACTATGTGTACGTGCTGGTTATGCGTAAACGAATTCGAACTCTATATGCTATTATCAAACTTGTATGCTCACCTTTACATTTTATGTATTGACATTATTTTAACGTATGTGACAGGTGCTTAGGACGCATATGTGGTAGGAATTGGAAGCTAGAATAAAGCTTTAGAGCCCAACAAATAGTTGTCTGCAAATAACTTATTAGGGGTCTCTAGAAGCAGATAAACAATTGCTACTTATTTAAATCTGAGTTGTCGGGACAGAATATTTGTTTTGATGTTGTCTGTAATAACTTGTTTGACTATTTATGTTACGGTATGGGACGTAATGTTTAACTAAATGGTAATGATAGTTGTTATGGAAACTTCTGGACAATCTGTTTCGCTCAGTGCCGTGCCCGATGATTCCGCCATCGGTTGGGGTGTGACAGATTGGTATCAGAGCCATAACTATAGGGAATTAGGCAAGACTCGACCTAGTCCGGGTCGAAGTCTTAGAGACCTAGACTATAGTTAAGAACCAACAGACCAACTCACGCGGATGCGTAAACTCGCCACTATCACTCACTCTTTTCTATCATTGCACTCGAATTTTCAAGTTATGAACAGGTAATGAGGCCGAGAATAGGTGTGAAAACCGCAAACTCTCGACTAAAGTTGCCTAATCAGCTTGCGTTTTTTTAGCTGCAAACGAGGAGAATTATACCAAATCAGGAGTGAAATCCATATTTTGATGAATAATCTCCTCACTTTTTCTCAAAAACGAGGACGGAAGTTGCAAGATAGGGGTGAATCCCTAACCTTGACGACTCGCCCCGCTTTTATACAAGAACTCCACCAAAGTTCGATGGACTCCAACGGTCTAAAGACACAACCTAACCAAAGGGAATTGCGCCAACGCCCGAAAATCGAGGCAAAGGCATAGTCCTGGAGGTCGTTGTGCAGGATCCTTGCGAATAGTCGAGCTACTTTGGTTAGTCGAAGTCTATTAGCCGCAGACAATCTACCTTCGATTTATCGATCTTTATGAAAATTTTATGCATTTTCTGTTATTTGTTAACGTTTTGAGGTACTTTTTGTTTCAACTCAACTCTATTGCTCCTGCTAAAACACAAAACTCACACGACTCATCGCTAGCGAATCGACAATAGAAGCAGTCAGAATAGTTTGTATGCTCGTAGGTGCTTTTAGTAACTAAGTATATGTGTTTCTTGTTGTTACGCTTATGTGATTAGGAATATTGTGATTATGTGCTCTATGTGATTATGTGATTTTTGTGCAATTATGTGATTTTATGACTACATGCGTTACATGGTACGTGTTACTGAGCTTTAGTAGTAGTAGACGTGTGAGGTGAGATTCGAATACATGTGTTGAGTTCCATGGCGATGTCTATTGCAGACAATGTCGTCTGGATCCCGTCATCAACTCTCTCGCCAGGAAAAGAGGGACAGACGCCTTGCTTCCATCGTCGCGAAAGCGGTAGCAAAGGCTGTGAGCGATGTCTGCGAGAATGCCAGCAAATCATCCGAGGAATCGAGGACTGAGGGTCCTAGAGCTGCCGCGAGACCTTTCAGTTTCAAACAATTCAAGTCATGTGGGCCGAAAGAATTCACAGGCGAAGGAGGTCCTACTGCTCTATTCCACTGGTTTGACTCTATCGAGGTTACTCTGCGACAAAGTGGTTGCCCTGATGACCTTCGAACTCTGAACGCTACCGGCGTCTTTCAGTCCCGTGCTTTGGACTGGTGGACGGCCGAGAGGAACAGGAGAGGGAATGATGCAGCTTACGGTTTGTCGTGGGATGAGCTCAAAGAAGTCATGCTAGAGGAATTCTTCCCTCCTCACGAGCGTCAAAAGCTTGAAGATGAATTTTGGCACATACAACAGAAGGATGGAGACAATGCTGGTCTCACTGCTCGCTTCAAACAGCTCAGCATTATCTGTCCTGACCAGGTCAAGACTCCTGATATGACCATCAAGAAGTACATCCGAGCTTTGCCCGACTGCGTTGCTGATTTCGTGCAAGCGGCTAAGACTACCACGATCGAAGAAACCTATCTGCTGGCCGCTGAGATCAATGACAAAAGGGTCAAGGCTGGAGTGTGGGATAAGACCTCCAAGCATCTGCATCAAGCCACTACTACTGCACCAACTGCTGAACCCACGTCATCAAGCAACAAGAGAAAGAACAAGAGAAAGAACAGCTCCACCAACAAGAACTGTGCGATTACTGCTGCACCGATCCAAGTTGTACCAGCTCAACCGCGTCAAGTAGTGGCGCCTGTGGCCAATGCACCGCCTGCAAAGCGTGCATATACTGGACCACACCCACTCTGCCCTACTTGCACCTATCATCATCCGACCGCTATTCAATGCCGCTTCTGTGCTCATTGCAATGTCTACGGCCACTTTACTGCCAACTGCCGTATTCGTCAAGCTCCTGCCAATCAAGCTCTACTCGCTGCCCCACAGGGTCAACAAGCTCCTCCGGCACCCGCAGTCAAGGCCAGAGCATGCTTCACGTGTGGCGACCCGAATCACTTCGCCAACATGTGCCCGAACAGGGTGGTGAAACAAGAACCCCAGCAGCAACAGCAGCCACCACAGCAACAGCAGCAGCAACAGGCCGCACGAGCCAGAACTTTCAATCTCAACGTGCGTCAAGCCCAGGCCGACAACAACGTGGTCAATGGTACGTTCCCTGTGAATGGTATTTATGCTTCATGTTTGTTTGATACTGGAGCCGATAATTGCTTTGTGTCACTCGAATTTGAGAAACTCCTTAGTCGTAAACGCTCCCGACTTTCCTCTGCATTCGATGTTGAAGTCGCCACCGGAAGAACCATCGCTGTAAACTCTGTTATTCGTGATTGCACACTCGAGCTCAACAATCACATCTTCTCAATCGATCTCATTCCAATGCAACTAGGAAGCTTTGATGTCATAGTAGGCATGGACTTTCTTCACGAAAACCATGCCGAAGTTGTGTGTTTCGATAAAATGATTCGTTTTTCGCTCGCCAACGGTGATTCCTTGTGCGTCTATGGTGATACTACTTCGAAGGGTCTCAAGCTTATGTCATGCCTACAAGCTAGCAAGTATCTCTGTAAGGAATACATGGCTTTCTTGGCTCATGTCGTAGCAGCGGAGAAGGAAAAGAAAGAGAAGAAGAAAGTAAAAGACGTTCCAGTGGTTCGAGAATTTCCTCAAGTTTTTCCAGAGGATCTTCCCGGATTACCTCCGAAGCGTGATGTTGATTTTCGCATTGATCTCATTCCTGGAGCTAATCCTATCGCCAGAGCTCCTTATCAACTCGCGTCGTCCGAAATGCGCGAACTCTCAACCCAACTCCAGGAATTGCTTGAAAAAGGCTTTATTCGCCCGAGCACCTCTCCTTGGGGCGCACCAGTTCTTTTCGTTAAAAAGAAGGACGGGTCGTTCCGGATGTGCATCGACTACCGGGAATTGAATAAGTTGACTATCAAGAACCGCTATCCTCTGCCTCGAATCGACGATTTGTTTGATCAGCTACAAGGCGCTACGTGTTTCTCGAAGATCGATCTACGTTCAGGATATCATCAGCTGCGTATACGAGAGGAAGATATACCTAAAACCGCGTTTCGCACTCGTTACGGCCATTACGAATTCGTCGTCATGCCTTTTGGCCTAACCAATGCGCCAGCAGTTTTCATGGATCTGATGAATCGAGTGTGTAAATCGTATCTTGACCGTTTCGTCATCGTGTTCATCGACGATGTCTTGATCTATTCCAAAACGAGAGCCGAACACGCGCAACATCTACGTTTGGTTCTCGAGTTACTCCAGGGGAACCAACTCTACGCCAAATTCTCCAAGTGCGAGTTTTGGTTGGGGGAGGTTCAGTTTATGGGTCACATCGTAAATTGTCAGGGTATTCATGTCGATCCTGCGAAGATTGAAGCTGTTAAGAGCTGGGTTACGCCTAAGAACCCGACCGAAGTCCGCTCCTTTCTCGGGCTAGCGGGCTATTATCGACGATTCATCGAAGGATTCTCGAAGATTGCTGTACAACTTACTTCTCTCACTCATAAGGATCAGCCTTTTGTCTGGGGAACCAAACAAGAGTCTGCCTTTCGAACCCTCAAATACATGCTCTGCAATGCTCCTGTTCTCACACTACCCGACGGAAACGATAATTTCATTGTCTACTGTGATGCTTCCAACCTTGGTCTCGGTTGTGTTCTAATGCAACGGGACAAGGTCATAGCTTACGCATCTCGTCAGCTCAAAATCCACGAGAAGAACTATACAACCCACGATCTCGAGCTAGGCGCAGTTGTTTTTGCATTAAAGATTTGGCGACACTACCTGTACGGTACCAAGTGTACGATCTTCACCGATCATAAGAGCCTACAACACATCTTTAATCAGAGGGAACTGAATATGCGTCAACGCCGATGGGTAGAACTTCTCAACGATTACGACTGTGAGATTCGTTATCACCCAGGCAAAGCAAATGTTGTTGCCGACGCACTTAGCAGACGGAGCTATCTGCTTAGCACTCGAAATGTTCAAGCCCAGTACAATCTCGAAGCTCTCATTCGCGACGCCCAGCATGCATGTTTCAACGAACGCACCTTGAAGAAAGAAAGAATCTACCACGATGGAGCCCAGCTTGTGAGCAAATCAAATGGGATATTCCATTACTTAGACAAAATCTGGATTCCCAAGCGAACCAACCTGCGACAGATTATCATGGATGAAGCCCACAAATCACGATACTCTATTCATCCTGGTGCCGACAAAATGTACCACGACCTTCGCTATAGGTACTGGTGGCCGGGTATGAAACGGGATATCGCTCTCTACGTCGGAAAATGCCTGACCTGTGCTAGAATCAAGGCTGAACATCAAAGACCCTCTGGCTTACTCGAACAACCTCCAATTCCCATGTGGAAGTGGGAGAGCATAGCTATGGATTTCGTAACCAAGCTTCCAACCACGTCATCAAGTCACGACAGCATTTGGGTTGTTATTGACCGTCTGACTAAATCAGCTCACTTTCTACCGATACGAGAGGACTACAAGGTAGAACGATTAGCCCGAATCTACACCGACGAGATCATTTGTCGACATGGGACGCCTCATGACATCATCTCTGATCGCGATGCTCGGTTCACTTCACGATTGTGGGAAACGTTTCAAACGGCACTCGGTACAACGCTTAATCTAAGTACTGCGTTCCACCCACAAACCGACGGTCAGACTGAAAGAACGATTCGTACGCTTGAAGACATGCTCCGTTCGTGTGTTCTAGACTTCGGTGGTAATTGGGATAGACACCTTCCGTTAGTCGAATTCTCGTACAACAACAGTTACCAGGCTAGCATCCAGATGGCACCTTTCGAGGCCTTATACGGAAGAAAATGTCGATCGCCTATTGTGTGGCACGAGATCGGTTACTCGCAACTAACCGGTCCGGAGCTGCTACAAGAAACGACAGACAAAATTCTCCAAATCCGAGACAATCTAGCGAAAGCTCCGGATAGGCAGAAACTTCTCGCCGATAAAAAGCGCAAGCACCGTGAATATGGCGTTGGTGACTACGTACTCCTAAAGGTATCACCTTGGAAGGGTGTAGTCCGATTCGGCAAAAAGGGGAAGCTCGCGCCTCGATATGTTGGACCTTTTAAGATTCTGGAAAGGATCGGAAAAGTCGCCTACAGACTCGAATTACCGGAGGAACTTAGCAATGTCCATCCGACTTTCCACGTGTCGAACCTCCGAAAGTGCATCTACGACCCTGACTTACATGTCCCTCTAGACGATCTACAGGTGAACGAAACATTACACTTCGTGGAAAAGCCTGTCGAAATCATGGATCGCAAAACCATAGAACTCAGGCGCTCACGCATTCCTATTGTGAAAGTTTGGTGGGAAGGCAAGCGAGGCGCGGAGTTCACTTGGGAACTCGAAAGCGACATGAAGGCCAAGTACCCGCAGTTGTTTAATTAGAGAGATAATCTTAGAGAGAGAAAGTCTAGAAAGAGAAAGTCTCTCACGTGATTTCCGGAGCTTGTAATCGTCAGGTCATCAATAGAATCACGTTAAAAATTGGACATTCTTGTGTATCGATCTCGCTCGTGCACGGATTCCGCACGTCGTACGAGTCGGATCGCAATCGAAGCGAATTCAAACCGAAACCTGCAACAATCAAGGTTTTGAAAGAAAAAGAAAAAGGTTTTGAAAAGCATGTTTATTTTCAAGGTTATAATTACAGGGATTAAGTCTTTGTAATCACCAATTTACAGCCGGTATATGGGGTATTGTGCATAATATTAATTTCTCACGGGGTTAGGCTAATAAGCCATAACACAGGTTAGGCAAATAAGCCCTAACAGTGAATTATCACAGGGTTAGGCTAATAAGCCCTAACACAGGTTAGGCAAATAAGCCCTAACAGTGATATACGTCATCATTGGGGCAGCCAATGGTGATATGACCATAGTCATAGATCCGGTAGAGTGACAAATACTGTGGGTAGTTGGTTGATATCAGAAACATTGTAATCGCTCTTAATACTGTAAATTATAACAAATGAGTCGTTTTAGAAAATAGAATGATTCACTCAGTATTTCCCGCTGACAAAACCTTTTTCAAACATGTTTCAGGTAATTACAGTAAATTGGAGTAAGAGATGGATACGACACTAAAAGGCTTCAAGAAGTGGCTTATTTTATTAATTAAATCAAATTAAGAAATATTGTTTTATGTAATCAAATTTATCTTTATTAAAGCTACCATTGTAAAACATGAGTTTATCCCATCTATTTAATAAATAAAATCCGGTGTTTCTAAACTCTGATATTTTTCCTAACTCACGGTCCTGATGAAATTTCCGCTGCAACGTTTTCAAAAAAATCACCGGTACCACTGGGCTGTTCGCGGCTCCCGATTCCGTCCAGGGTAGATCGGGGGCCGTGACAGCATCTAACACCTTTCCATCTTAAAGTACACACAATTCACATTACAAATCAATACCCATAAGATAAGAACAATTAAGGTTGAAAATCAAACATTTTACAACCATGAGAAACATTTTATAGATCTTTCCACTACATTCTTAATTTTCCATACCTGAAAAAAACGTGGTGTCCAAAACACCCTTTATTAAGGCTTCAATATGCGTTTCCGGTCAATCAATTTCATACACTCAAACCTCCATTTAGATCCGCCACACTAAATAAAGAAATCACATTGTTGCAAAATAATCAGCAAGTTTGTGAAAAAAATCAATAACCATACAAAAGCATAAACCTCAATTACGTGATTTTGAAAAATAATCAGCAACTTTCCTTTAAACCAGAGATAAATAATGCATGTCGAATGGATTGGCACTTTGGCATAAACCTACAATAACTATCTACATGGAAACAACACTCATTTAACACAATTACGCCTAAAACAAAAAAAAAACAAAAAACTTACAGAGATAAGCAACCCTAGGGTTGCTAGGCTCAACTTCATTAGCCACACGCAGAATCGGAGCAATCTCCACCACCAACGACGACGACGGCACCACCTCACTATAAAATATCGATTCTCCGAGATTCCCCGCCGTCTGCGTCCGCATAATCCGCCGCTGCGGTGGCGGCGTCGGTTGATCCGATGGTCCACCAACAACTGTACTGCACCGACAAACTTCAAATCTACTTCAAAATCAACAAAAATCAGCCGATGATTGATAAAGGCTTCAAAGCCGATGATTGATGATTCGTAGATGATCTTCAGAGAGAGGATTATTGCGTCTTGAAGATCGATTGAAGGTTGTCGGACAGGATTGAGAGAGATGAAGAGGCAGAGGAATTTTGATCTAGGGTTGTTGGCGATTAGGGTTTTCGGTTAGAAGAGGAACGATGATGAATGAGAGAATGAGAGATAACGTATAATTGAAAGCGTACATAGGAAGCTATCCCAATCCTGCCCTTAGAGCCATGCCACATGTTTGATGATGTGTCAGCTGAGTTGGCTTAACCATAGGGTGACATGTGTCCCCCAATGGTTTGCTTTATTATATATATAGATATAGATATAGATTAGAAGGAATTATATATATAGGGCTTGGTTATATAAGAAACTCTATCTTTTTAAGGAAACTATGGAAACCCATTGTGAACCATTGATTAGCTTACATCAACTTTGATCAATGGCTATGATTATTTTGGTATGAATAAAATTAAAAAGAAATAAAAAGTACTGCCATTTAGTACCATTGAAGGGCATTATCGGAAGTCATAAAAAGACATTGGAAAACAGAAATCACTGCCATGCAGTAGCCGTCTAATCAAGAACAGCAAACAAAATTCAAAATTTTTTCTTCTTTCACATTATACTCAGAACCTCATCTGTTCCGGAACGCTCACATAGAAGCTGATTGTGGCCAACTTGCACAATGAGGAACTCGTTCATAATATTGTCGTCGTCCGTGAAGATGAAACGATTAAGGAAGATTCACAGTTCAATTAAAAGGTTAGTTTTGTTGTAATCGGTCATGTAAAAGGTGGTTTTGTTCTACCGATTTATCGGAAAATGGCACCTGAGTTTGTTTTCTTTTATATATGTAGGACGTCGAAACACAGATTAGGGCAAAAAAGGTCTGAGAGCCGTACAGTTGTGATTATATCCGACGAACCCAAGACAGGACCTTCCAAACAACAATCTGACTTTGGTGCGACCCAACGGGAGTTAGGTTAGAATTTTTATGTCTCTTAACATTGTTCAAGGTGATCTATATATGGATAGTGTGTTGGATAAGAAATTGGGCATAACAGAATTTTGTTGGCTGCATTGCAGTGTATGATGATACCGATAGTGTGTCACCAAGCCATGGGAAAAGACGGAAAGCAGGTAACGGGTAACCAGTAATATTGTTTATAATTTGTATAATGTCTTGTTGGGCTAATCGTTTTCGTTACGAATCTATCGGTGCTAAATGAAGGTTGTGTTGAAAGTTCCTTTTGTTACAATAGTGACTAATTGCGTATCCAGTTAAATCTGAGTAACATGTTTGAAACTGTAGGGAAGAAAAGCATTGTCGGGGATAGTTCTGGGTGTGGAAATAAAAGAAAACGTGGTTAGTTAAATATTGTTGGCTTTGTTTAACATGTGTTAATTGGGCATGATCTTGAAAATTCATTAACATGTGATAATCAGCAGGGGAAAGAAACAGCGCCGATGATAAGTCTGGGAATGTAATGCGGAAAGACCGTGGTTAGTTATTTTTTAAGCCCTTCAAAACTTTTGGATGTTACGAATGAAAAATTGTTACATGTTGTCATACATGGTTGTAAAGTACACTAATTGTTTGGGTTGTTGTGGTTTCGTATAAAATGTTATTTCAGTAAGTAGGGCAGAAGTGACGGCTACATCGAAGGGTGGGACGTTAAGGACCAAAAAGAAGAAGGGTTCGGAGGACAATGGGAAAGGTAAAACAGGGAAACCAAAGGTAGTTGGTAACAAACCGGAAAAGGTTCAGAAAGCCCGTAAGCGAGCAGAAAAGGATGAATTTCCAGGCGTAAGGACAAGATCTGCACCACTGCAGTTTTATAAATGTGTACGGGCATTGACAGAACAACAACGTGACGCAGTCAGGCAAATGGGCTTTGGTCGTTTGCTAACTTTCAGCGTTGATGGTTTGCCGGCTAAGTTAGCTTATTTTGTTGTGGACAATTTTTATCCCGATAAGATGGTGATATGTACGCCTGCCGGGGATATCAAGGTGAACAGGAAAGTGATACATAAGTTGTTAGGGATTCCGACTGGTGGACAAAAGATTAGTTCGATTACTAAGCTGCCGATGCTGATTGATGCCATTGCTGATTGGAGGGCGAGATACCCGGGTGTAATGGTGCCTCCAACAAAGATGGTGAAGATGATAGATGAGTCCGATGGTGAAGACAACTTTGATTTCAGGATGGATTTTGTAATGTGTTTTGTGGCAGTGCTGGTTGATTGTCATAAACAAAGTTGTTTACGGGAAGAAATCTTAGAGTATCTGGATGACGAGATGGACTTTGCAACAATAGACTGGTGTGACCTTGTTGTAGAAAAGCTGAGAACTTGCAAAGATACCTGGAATCGGCTTGACCCACAAAGTTTCTTCGTCGGTCCTCTAACGATTCTGATGGTAAGTGCACTTTTAATTATTTTAGATAAATTAACATGTGTTAGAATACTCGATTATTTCCGGGCTGAACGGATCGCTGTTTCTTGTAGTTGTTGTATGTTGATAGCATTGAGTGCACGGGGATGGAGGTAGACAGTGCGGTGTGTCCTTTAGCTTTTTGGAACTTGAAAAGATTGCGAGAGAGAAAAAGGCTTGAAATACTTGCTGGTGGGTTTGGACTAGGACGGTTTAAAGGATTAACACGTCCCAGAAACTATAACGTGGAACACTGGGCAAGTAAAGAGGTAAAGTTATATGCTCTAAGATGTGTTTTTTACAATTAGTATATAGTGTTAGTATCAAAGTGGTGAAAAACTATTTTCAACAGGAGAGGTTGACGATAGTACGACAGTTAATAAACGTGACAAAGAAGAACAAAGTCAAAATTGAGGGGATGTTAGAATCGCTATTGGTGGAGAGCCATGAAGACGAAGAAGTACAAACGTTGAAGGCAACGTTTGAAAGTATGTTTGAGAAGAAAGTTAGTGAAAGTGAGGATCACGATGACGCGGTAGATTTAGCGTCACACAAGATCAATTCGGTCTTGGGAGATTTGAGAAATGATGAAAGCTTTCACATCAACGAAGGAGAGAACGCTGGTTAGTAACTGTTATTCTTTGTGTTATTTAGTTTAATAATTTGGAATCCATTTATCATTGTGCAAACGATTTCGTAGGGGATGGCGTGGACGACGATTTTTCGGATGGGTCACCAATAGCGAGCTTGTACAGGAAGTCGCTTATCCGGCGAAACAAAAAAATCAGTAAAAGTAGATTGAAAGCAGTAGGATCTTCAGCAATAGACTTTGATGCCCAAGAAGGTGTGCTGACTATGTTTATGAAATGAACACTGAACCACGTGTTAATGTGATACCTGTTGTGTTGGTTATCATTCTTAAAGTGATCACGGTAACACATTTGACGGGTGTGGCAACCTGTATTGATTGACTGGAATGTTTTTTTGGGGTTGCAGCTGATGTTGCGGGCCAATCAATCGTAGATGATGGTGGAGAAGACTATGCTGAAAAGATGGAAGATGGTGGAAAGTCGGGTCAGGTGAGGAGATCTGCAAGAATCGGGAAGTTAAAGCATGTTAGTGAGACAGAAGAAGGGGTTGTGACCCCAAAAAGAAGAAAGACAAATATGAAGTTTGGTGGACAATACACGGATGGTGGCAAAGAAAAAGGTAAATTGTTACATGTATTACCATTTTAAGAGTACGTTTATAGCGCGAAAAGAGTTTATGTACCTGTACTATATGTTATGGAATGAAATGTTTTGTCTAACACATGTTAATGTGACTTTGATCGTATAGTTTAACATTCTATTGTGGTTGCAGCAGATGGTGCGGGGGAGTCAAGCGTAGTTGCTGATGGAACTGAGTGTACCGGAGCGCTGGAAGAAGGTGGTATGTTGTTGCGGGTAAGGAGATCTCCCCGTCTGAATAAGTTAAAGGATGCTCCTGAAATGAAAGCAAGCTTTGTGACCCCGAATTGCCCGAAGAAAAATTTAATCGTCAATCGGGAAAAAATGGATGATGGACTCGAATCAGGTAAACTGTAACAAATGTTACCAGTTTCATCATACATTTAGAAGTACACGTTGACGGTGACGCGTAGTTTGTTGCTCGTTAAAATTTATTACCCTCTAATATGCGTACGTGTCTGAAACCCATTTAATCTTTCTGTGATGTTATAGGCTTCAACAAGTCTGAGAAGCAACTGGAAGAGAGAGAACTGGGGTTTAGTGATTTTGTGGAAGAAACAAATGAAGTCGTCGAAAGTGATAAGAGTGTTCTTGATGCTGGTAATTCAAGGGGAGGTGACTGTAGTATTGGTGGGGCCGAAGAAAATAAAGGAGCCGGAAGCGTGGATAAAAGTGATGCTGAAGAAGTGTATAAGCCGCTGGGTTTAATGCGTGCAATAATGCGTATTAAAGAAGCAGAAGTGCATGGTGCTGTCAATGATAAGGACGAACATGTGGTTCTGGATGGCAAAGGCAAGGGGGCTGTTGATGAGTGTGACCGTGATATTAAGGGTAATTATTTATGCAGCTTCTGGTACTAAGTTGTGCATAAGATGTGATAAGAATGTTTTATGCAGCTGAAGAAGGTAAGATTGAGCATGATGGGATGCACTCAACTGATGTAAATATGCAAGGGTGCAGTAGCGCGGTGGTAGACTCTGTCACAGGCGCAGCTTTCGATAAGGACCAGGATGTCGAGGGTAAAGGGAAAGCGGCTGAGGAGGTGTGTCAGCTGGAAAAGAACGGTAAAGATTTTCATGCTCTAACATGTGTTAACTGCTCCCCTACCTGTATCATTTAGTGAGTTAACATGTGTTAATCATATACACAGTTTTCGAAAACCGTTTTATTTTATTAGCCATGTTTTGGCAGGTCTAATTTATTCGAAAAATGTTTATGCAACTACAGATAGTAAGATTGAGAATGAAATTAGGGCTGCAGCTGATGGAAGAAAAGAAGAGAGTGGTGGCGTCATGTTTGCATCTGTGGAAGGTGCTGTTAATGATAAGGACGAACATGTGGTTCTGGATGGCAATGGCACGGGGTCTGTTGATGAGTGTGACCGTGATTTTAAGGGTAATTATTTATGCAGCTTCTGGTACTAAGTTGTGGATGAGATGTGATAAGAATGTTTTGTGCAGCTGAAGAAGGTAAGATTGAGCATGATGGGATTCATTAAACTGATGTAAATATGCAAGGGTGCAGTAGCGCGGTGGTAGACTCTGTCACAGGCGCAGATTTCGATAAGGACCAGGATGTCAAGGGTAAAGGGAAAGCGGCCCAGGAGGTGTGTCAGCCGGAAAAGAACGGTAAAGTTTTTCATGCTCTAAGATGTGTTAACTGCTCCCCTGCCTGTATCATTTAGTTAGTTAACATGTGTTAATCATATACACAGTGTGCGAAGGCGATACGATTTTTGATGAACGGAATTTAGATGGCCCCAATTGGAGTCTTGGAATGACACAAATTGGGGGTGAATTGGACGTGTCACAGGAAATCGGTACGATAGAGCATTAAAGAAACTCAGTATTGATGGGTTAGTAGGAGTCATCTGTAATATACTTATTTGCATTAAACGTGCAGGGTGCACAAGTGGGAAGGTGGATGATATTTCTCGGACAGAAACAGTGCTGGAGCCGTCCGGTGAGCTGAAATACATTCATTTACTGTGAAAAGTGTTGTATTCTTCAATGCGTAACCTGAGTTATTTATTTTATATGTTTTAGGCGATATGGAGGCTACCACGGACTTGAGTATGGTTCTAATGGTAGAACCAGTTAGCTCCTATGACCCGGCACTTGCAATCCACAAAGGGCTAACTGGTCTGGAATTTTGTGGGGGTGATATGAATGATGTGGAGGACAATATTCCGCTTGCAAACCGTGTGCGTATGTTGGATGAGTTGCGGGCCAAAAAACGACAGCTCCCTTTCAGAGAAAAAGTGGCAGCGGAAGTAAACAGATCACCTTACTATATAAGGTCTGTTGACATGGGGCAGGCAATAACTAAGAAGGAGGCAAATCTGTGGGAGTACATATACGCTGATGAAAGCCCATTGCACTCTTTAAATGGGCATTCTCGTAGGAAGCGGGCAATGGAGGCAAACGTGTAAGTAGAACTGCAACGTGGTTTATTGTTTTATAATAATAGGGTAAACCATGAACCAAGTTCCACGCTACATAATTCGTTATATTTTGATTTTTTCCGCATGAGGGAACAGGGTTCGTCGTCGGTTGTTGATGTAGATAGTCCGATACACATGGCTGTGTAAGTAGGGGGGTCACCGTACCAAAATTTAGTAAAATAATAAATAACATGTGTTAAAGTATGCAATTTAATTTATAATTTGTACATCTCAAACCAGGGAGTTGCTGTTTAGAAGCCCTACCCATGTTGAAGCGTCTCGGGCTATGTTCAAGAGTTTAAACGTTGGCAATGAGATCTCAGATGGTATTATCGACTGTTGGGCGGAGGTGCTAAACTTCCAAGAGAAACGGAAATCACGGGGGGCTTACAGTAGGCAATTCTTTGGTACCAAAGTTGTGGTGAGTGTCATGTATATAGAGATTACAGTGTGGCGATTTTTTGAGCTTATTAATTTATCTGTTGTGGTTAAAGTTTCCGTGGATGCTAACAACTGAGGAAGGTGGAGTCGAGGCGCGGATGCACAAGTTTCGGCTGGGAATAAAAGGTGCGATTAACGGCGGTGAAAATGTTCCTGACTTTCGAAATCACGACATTGTTTTCTTCCCGATATTGGAGCACAAACACTTTTACTTGCTAGTGTTTGAGTTACGCGACCCGGGAATTTATGTCGTTGATAATGACAAAGCCCGCCAAGGTCAGTTGATAGAAGATAGTGTCTACTACCTCCACAAGGACACAGCGTATAAGATCGTAAGTTTCTTATAAACTGACAATTGTTCAACAAATAAGTGTGATAATATTGAGCAACTGCTTTTTTATTGAGCATGGCTTGTATATGTGTATGCAGAAAGATATGTTTGTGCAATATCTTCGGGAGGTTGGGAATCCGCGAGCCGATGACATAGAGTACTGCAACATCCAGCGTATGCCGGTTCCTTGGGCGACCACCGCAAACACAACTGATTGTGGGGTCTTCTTGATGCGGCACATGGAGTGCTACATGGGAAAAAACAAAAGTTTTAACTGTGGGTTCAGCATGAATGGGGCGAGGAAGATGGCGGAGGTGCGAAAGTTGAGAAAGAGGTATGCTGCGCACATCTTATGTTCGGAGGTGAATGTGCTGCTGCCAAAAATCAAACAGGATTGCCGAATAGAGTAACACGTGTTAGGGGGGGTGGAATGGTAGTTACTGTAGCACCAGTGTGCATTAAATTGCGCCAGCTTTGTTTTTGGAAACATGTAATGTACTTTGATGGATTTGGGGATGTTGCTTTAAACTTACGACGGGGTAGGTGTTTTGTTGGGTATGGCATCGTCACGATGTCTCTTTGGGGATAGACTATCTATATACAATCTGATGTTTAGTAACTTGGTAATTCTATACTCTAAAGAATATTGATGTGTTGTTGGATGTGTTAGAATATTATTAATCTAGTTGATTGACGTAGATGATAATGTTTTAAATGAGGTTGTTTGAAATTATATAAAGGTACGTGTAACATGTGTAACATTATAGGAAATGAGAAAATGATGCTTCCAAGGGAACCACTCTTTCTAAAAATGTAGTAGAAATATTGGAAATTGTGGAAAGTAGGTGGCAGAAGTCTACAAACATAGGGGTTGGTGTCTATACCACAACTTTATTGGGAAAGGAATCATTGCTTTTTGGCCCCTTATGGTCACATCAAAGTCAAGTCACAAAGACCTATATTAAATGTACCCAGTTCAAACCTCTATAAGTATTGTGGTTAAGAACCAAAGTCATATTCAGTTGTGATTCACCACTTAAGTTAACCATAAACTGTTACCGGTTCCAAAGTGGTGTAATCTCATGGACCCGTGTAAAGGTAAGGTTACGGCTACCCAACCAGGCATGGAGAAGCATGTGAAAAAGGGGAAGGAAGCATGTGAGGGCCAGTACGGGGTGTGCTACGAAAGAAAAGGGTCTCAGAAAAATCGAGAACACGGGAAAACTGGAGTAGCATCTGGTGACGATGTTGCAGAAAGCGGAACCAAAAATGTAACTGATGTAGCTGGTGTGTCGCAAGAAACGTCACGCCGTAGGGAACACGTTGTTCCAGAAGCTGAAAAGTTGAAGGGGCTACCAGATGAGTTGGTTAGGTTGCTGACGGATCCAGACCATGAATTATGTGGTTGCCCGTTGTGTCCATACTCGCCCGAAACAATCCAGTCCTGGTGTTACCATGACCCATGGGAGAGTGAGCGCAGCCCCTCTCCTCTGTACTTTCATGATGAGGAATTTCCAACACCATGATGAAAAGGTTGTTAGAGATGGAGGATTACAATGGGTAGTTAGTATGTTGAAAATGGTTGAAGATGTGTTACACTGATGACCCTATGTTGTAACAAAACGACATACCAATGTCGTTTTGTTGGTATTTTATTATGTTTTTTTTTTTGGCAATCAATGTGTTCCAGACGCGGGGGGGGGGGGGGGGGTGTAACCTATTAGTAGAATGTGTGTTTAAGTTGGCTAGACGTGAAGTTTAATTCTATAACCTGACGTGGTTTAATATATAAGTTTTTTTTTGTGTGGTTAAGACAGATTGTTTTGATCCTTTCAAGGTAAAAGAACCAAGCATTATGGGGGCTAACATGTGTTAAGCATCTGTTTTTATGCCATTGTAAAAAAATAAAACACATAGCCATGGGTATCAAAATGTAACACATTGGTCATGATGATCCACACCCGTGAATGGCACAAAAACCATCTTGTACCTACGAAAAAAAAATTGATTTGATGTTAACAATATGTAAATATTTTTTGGGTTAGGGTTGTATACTTGGGGATCAGGCCTAACACATGTTAATGGGGGGGGGGGGGGTGGGTTTGACTAACCTGTTAGTGCTGTAAGTTGCGTCAAACGAGAGGACATCGCCAAAAGCTTTGTAGTTTAGCTTTGAAATCTCATCAGCCCAGAACCTGTTTTTGTGTGGTTAACACAGATTGTTTTGATCCTTTCAAATTAAAAGAACCAAGCATTATGGGGGCTAACATGTGTTAAGCATCTGTTTTTATACCATTGTAAAAAAAATAAAACACAAAAACACAATTATAATGTTTTTTTTTTTGGCAATTAATGTGTTCCAGACGCGGGGGGGGGGGGGGGGTGTAACCTATTAGTAGAATGTGTGTTTAAGTTGGCTAGACGTGAAGTTTAATTCTATAACCTGACGTGGTTTAATATATAATTTTTTTTTGTGTGGTTAAGACAGACTGTTTTGATCCTTTCAAGGTAAAAGAACCAAGCATTATGGGGGCTAACATGTGTTAAGCATCTGTTTTTATGCCATTGTAAAAAAATAGAACACATAGCCATGGGTATCAAATGTAACACATTGGAAATGATGATCCACACCCGTGAATGGCACAAAAACCATCGTGTACCTACGAATAAAAAAATTGATTTGATGTTAACAGTATGTAAATCTTTTTTGGGTTAGGGTTGTATACTTGGGGATCAGGCCTAACATATGTTAATGGGGGGGGGGGGGGTTTGACTAACCTGTTAGTTCTGTAAGTTGCGTCAAAATCGAGGACATCGCCAAAAGCTTTGTAGTTTAGCTTTGAAATCTCATCAGCCCAGAACCTGTTTTTGTGTGCTTAACACAGATTGTTTTGTTCCTTTCAAATTAAAAGAACCAAGCATTATGGGGGCTAACATGTGTTAAGCATCTGTTTTTATGCCATTGTAAAAAAATAAAACACAAAAACACAATTATCAAATGCAGATAATATTTAGATATGCCCATTAATAGCAAATAGAGGTCCCCAAAGAAGTAGGGCTACAAACACAAAAGTGGCCAAGGCCGTAGAGTTAGAGTTTCTTACAATCCTAATTATGGTTAATGGGATCAATATGGAAAACCACCTTCTTACACACGTAACAGAGAAGAGCAGGATGATGTCAAAATACTGTTACATGTGTGTAAGAAGGACAAAATGAAGAGAGTCTCCCATGAAATAGTACTAGAAAACGACAATAAAGATTTTAATCAGAGGGTGAGTCGCCAGAGGCGGTCTGCCTTTGTTGTTCAGCAGCTGCCTTTGCTGCTTTCATTGCAGCCACCTTAAGGCAGTTGCGTGAGTCGTGGTCGTCGACATACAGACCACAACGCTTGCATAAACGAAGCTGCTTTGGACGTTTTGGTGGTTTTGCCTTTGCCTTCTCACCGGGCCCAGAAATGCGAGTATGAGTACCACATCCTTTATTGCGTGCAACTTCTGGATTAGCAACTTCGACTGGAATGTTGATTGGCTGTCCAACTATTTCTTCCATTTGACACTCGTTTGATTCATTTTGAATTGTAGACAATGGTTGCTTGGAAAGCACATTGATCTTGAAATCCCTAAGTTGGTCCACCAATTTTGCCAACGAATCCTCATCGGTTCTGGCCACATCAACACATTCAGTAACGAGGTCGAGGATTTCATTCCGCATAACGGACGGTGCGTGTGGGTTGACTCCGTATCGGCTGGAAATTGAAAAAACCTGTTTGGGGAGGGCATCTCGACGCCACCTATCGTTTATGTATTGTGGTGGAATCCTTTCAACATTTTTCAATCGATAGACGCAAAAGACATGGCGACACAGATATCCGATACGTGTGAAATTCCTGCATGAGCAACTGGCGGATTGGTCTACAGTGTTATACGTAACCTGTTTTGAGCATAGACAGCAAAAAAAAAGAAAGCCCTTTAGATCTAACATGTGTTAGAGGACGTGTAATAATGAAATTGCCTAACATGTGTTACCTGATAGACGTTTGTGATGTTGTTCCTTTTATCCAAATGAGTGACGTCTATCAGAAGACTGGAATTGCTGGACTCGGTTTGGTTTGTGATGTAGCATAAAAACTTCCCTTTAATTATCTCTTTTTGAACTTGCGCGAAAACAGCGTTTGTGTAAATGGTGAACGCGTGCTTTTCTATCGCTAAATCAGTATCGCCAGTGAACATCGTGGATGAGGTTTTGTACTCCGATACACGTTGACGGTATCGTTGGTTGTCTACCCTATTTTCAAAGCACATCATAAATTGTACAAGGGTGTTTGCGCTTGTTGAGTTGACCTTGAAGGCAGCGTTAGAGCTTTCGCAGCGGGAAGTGGTCTTCATTAAGCAACACATGGGCAGTTCCCTGAAGTAGGCTGGTACCCAGAGATGTTTGATGTTGTACATGTCGTTCAACCAGCTGTGGTCTTGAAGCCCAAATGTTTGTAGGAGGTCATTCCAGCGGGACTCAAACGTTTCAGGTTTGATATAAACATTCCAAACCAACCGGTGAATGCAGGACCGAAGATCAGTGTTATCGAGAACGTCGGCAGAAATCTGAAAAAAGTTAATAGTTACTAACACGAGTTAGATTAAAAACAGTTTGAGAAGACATATAAAAAATGTGTTATGTTGGATAACACATGTTAAGGGCTAACAAATTAAGCTAACCTTGGAGGGTAGTTTTTTCATTATATGCCACATGCATAGACGGTGTCGTGATTCGGTAAAGACCATAGGAACAGCTTGTAGCATGGATGGGTCTTGATCACTCAGCACGAGAGTTGGTTGAGTATCGTGTGCCTTCAAGAAAGCCTTAAGCAACCACACATAAGATTCAATGGACTCGGTTGATATCAAACCCGCTCCAAATGTAACACATTGGAAATGATGATCCACACCCGTGAATGGCACAAAAACCATCTTGTACTTATGAATAAAAAATTGATTTGATGTTAACAATATGTAAAACTTTTTTGGGTTAGGGTTGTATACTTGGGGATCAGGCCTAACACATGTTAATGGGGGGGGGGGGGTTTGAATAACCTGTTAGTGCTGTAAGTTGCGTCAAACGCGAAGACATCACCAAAAGCTTTGTAGTTTAGCTTTGAAATCTCATCAGCCCAGAATACAGAAGACAACTTTCCATTTGATACAGTGTAATCAAAATAGAAGTTGGGTAGGTTGTCAAAACGCTCACGCAGGCGTTCAAGGAAAACTTGTGCGTCGCGTTCACCAATAAAAATTCGCAACTGGTGGCTCCAGTTTTTAAAATCCATCGGAGTCCCTTTGACATTGTGATGCCCTCCTTTTAAAGCTACAAGACATCTATAAGCTCTCATTGGTCCGATACGGTTTAGACTCATATTGTGAATGAATTGTTTCGTGGAGAATGACAGCTTCCGTGATATCTTGCTAAGATCACGGTTGTAACTCTCAACAAGTTCATGATTATGAATATCATTGAAACTCAGAAGTGTGTATGAATCATTCGAGATTGAGACTAGTATGCTTGCCTTACAGTCACACCATGTGAAGTTGGTCCTCCGGTGCTTAACAGAAGATTCATCTAGGGTGTCAAATTTCCTCCTGGGTTGTGGTTTTCCATATTTTGAGCATCGAAGATACTTGTGTGTGGGAATTCCATTCCAGACTTTAGTTTGCCCTTTTTTTTTACAGAAAAACCTGCTTCAAAAGCATAAAGTTCATACATCGAAAGAACATCCGCAAAAGTTGGATAAGATTTCCCACACACTGGTATGAACTTATCAGCGACATTAGGAATCCAGTAACGGGTTCCCTGAGGGGTATCAAAAACAAAGTATGGATTCGATGGCCCTGCATCATAAAACGAAAAAGGTTAGGAATTTGCTATACATGGCATGACAAAAGGTTAGAAATCTGTGATATGAGAATAAAGTGGGCTCCCATGTAATATATACAACCGTCTAACTGGCCGCGTGATGATTCAGCAAACATAGAAGGACCATACGGTGATCCAGAAACAGCAACAGTCATGTCCTGCATATGGGAATCTTGGGATGCTACATGTGAACATTATGGAATAAGTTTTCTAACAATGCCATATCTGGGGAAGAAAAAAACAAAACCAAAGTATAGAAAAAACAAACCTTCTTCATTATCCATAACCTGGTCATCATTAAACGCGCTGTTCATGAAATTGTTGGATATCACAACATCCGGGGATCTAACAGGGGCTTCAGATGACCGAGAACAATCAACATGCATATAAGTGTATACAGAAGCTTCGAATGGAACAAGTGAACATGGACATGCAGTATAGTTTGGATTATTAGATTAAAAAGTTGTAAAAGACAAAAAAAAAACAGGACTTTCGTGAACAGTTAAATTAAATATATGGACAAACCTGGAGCATTAAATTCCTCATCATTTTGGAAGTCGCTGCAAAAGAACCGGTTGGGGAAACTATGGATCGGCGACATTGATTGTGAGGTTGGTGGATTTGTGTCCATGGATATTAATGGAGAAATGAACATGGGAGTAGAAGATGAATATGTAAATCAGTTGAAGAATATAGAAAAATGAGAAATTGTAAAAGAAATATGGGGGTGGGTGCATTGTACAAGTGAGATGATGTGCATTAAATGCTGATGTCAATTCAACTCTTGCCTAACACAAAATTACATAAATAACCTTCCTGCAAAAAGTAACAAGAAGTGTGGGATGCATACGTGGCTAAATGATGGCCACTATTATAGTTTGCTAAGTTTTCTAAGAATATGGGGTTTCTTACTAAGCATTATCCTATATATATATATATATATATATATATATATATATATATATATATACATATAGGATAATGCTACATGAAAAACCCCATTTTGGTAAAAAACTTAGCAAACTCTACTTGTGGACTGTATTTATCCACGTGGCCATAGTCCCTTCATAACCCATTTTGCTTTCAAGGTTATTAAAGTAATTTGCCAACCCAAGATATTTCCCCAATGTGATCTGACATGATCATTTAATGCCCCCCATCAACTCATTTGAAAAAATCAGCAACCCCCATATTTCATTTACAGTATTTCATTTTATGGTATTTTATATATTCATTAAAAGAACCTCCATTATCATCTTCTCCACAAAATTATGCTTTCTCCATGAAAACCCAAAACATCTTCATTGACAACGATGAAGAACGAAGTGAAGAACGAAAATCAGATCGATCAATCCCTGATGAAGAACGTAGGTTTGTGATGAAGATGTTAATATATGAAGTCAGATCCACGTGGAAACCCCTTCCAGATCTTGTTTCATTCCCTTTTAGATCTCCTTTGTCCACATGTTTCATAATGTTGTTACAGATCTGGATATTTGTGAGTTTTTTACACTTTTTTTGTTTATATAAAATATGATTTGTATATGTTGTTTCAGATCTTGATATTTGTGAGTTTTTTACACTCTTTAAGTTTTATGCAACATATGTTTTCATATATGTTTGATTCCGGGTATTTCGTATGGATTTTCCTGATTTTGTGGAGTTTATGTTAGTTGATAACTTGAGCATGTAGGTATGAACTTTTGAAAGATGATTATAATTTACGGTTCTACTATTTTACACTTAAATATTGAACCAATAAAATATTGAATTTAAAAATTGATATAGGTATGGACTTTATAAGATGATATTCAACGTCTGGCTCCATTTTTTACACTTACAATATCAAAAATTATTCATAAAACCTGGTTGTTAATAGGTTTTTGTATAATGGTTGTTTTAGAGATGAAACATGATTTTTTTTTGTTAAAATGGTTCTTAAAAGGGGTAAATGTTTATGTAATTTGCAGGTTTTTATTTTTGTGTTACAGCACAACACAACTAACACGTGTTATAGCAAACGTTGGTTTCGTCAAACGTGGATCAGATGCTCAAGGATCATGACCATGTTTATGTTACAGCACAACACAACTAACACGTGTTATAGTTTGAACTTCTCGGATATGCATGTGTTACATGTGACATGAAACCCATGTACAACGTAACACGTGTTACGTGAGACATGAAAACACATTTTTATAACTTCCATGGCATACGCACACCCACATGTTTACAAACCGTTTCAAGACCGACCCAAACAATAAAGCCAGGGTAGCCGCTGAAAACCTAAGGCAGCAAAGGTAGCCGCTGAAAAGCTAAAGCAAATTGTCAAAGGAAGCTCCACCATTTTCTTAGTGCTATGTATTTTCGTTTACTAGTAATATGTAATGTGAGACTCTTATTGTTTTGTCTAGTACATGATGTTAAAACGGTATGGATGCTTACATGTTATCATATGTATACAAGTGGGGTTACAACAAGATTACGATATTAACTAAGCTCACCATTAAAGTCATCGCCCCCGTCGACTGTTTTCACCCTTTGTCACATGTTAAGCAATTACATGTTCCGAACAGACAAATTGTAACACATGTTAGATCAGTATATACACATCATGGTGTTTTGTAAACCACTAACTTATACATGAATACATGTCAGGTTACAAAAAGAATATAACAGAGGCTTAACACATGTTATACATTCCAAAATGTGCAAAACAAATGACCCGTTTCATATTATATATTCCAAAATTACCGGTACATGTGTTACCATAAATGGCTCGTTTCATATTACACGTTACATACTAACTTGTACATTTATTACTTGTACAAGTTTTACGCTCAATATCCACATTATCGGATATTTTAAACATCAACAAAAATAAAATAGATGTTACTTTTTTTAGTTAACAAAAGGTTAACACACGTTATATATCATTCTAACAGGGGCTTAACACATGTTATACATTAATACATGTCAGGTTACATCATGGTGTTCTGTTACAGCATGAACCACTAACACATGTTTATAAATGAACGAAGAGTTCTTTATCATGACCATGTTTATGTTACAACACAACACAACACAACTAACACGTGTTAAAAGAGGCTTAACACACGTTATATCAGGTATACTATGTTATTAAGTTACTATTGGAGTTTATGCATCCATTATGGAAGTCTTAACACACGTTATAATAGAGGCTTAACACACGTTATACACGTCAGGCGCGTAACACATGTTACAGTATGTATATACAAATCATGGTGTTTTGGAAACCACTAGCTTATACATGACACCATGTTGGGTTAAACCAAGATTATAATAGAGGCTTAACACATGTTATCCCAGTTATACGGTGTTACAACATTAACTTGTATGTTTCATCTTAACTTGTACACGTGTTACGATCAGTATATGCACATCATTGTGTTTTGCAAACCACTTTCATATACATGAATACACGTTGGGTTATAATGGATGCTTCACATGTTATCATATGTGTACAAGTGGGGTTACAACAAGATTAAGATATTAACTAAGCTCACCATTAAACTCATCGCCCCCGTCGAATGTTTTCACCCTTTGTCATTAAGCAATTACATGTTCCGAACAGAAAAATTGTAACACATGTTAGATCAGTATATAAACATCATGGTGTTTTGTAAACCACTAGCTTATACATAAATACATGTCAGGTTACAAAAAGATTATAACAGTGGCTTAACACATGTTATACGGCCTCCAATTGCATTCCGCCCAAAACCGATACCACAGTCTGCAAGGCGCTTGCGGTTCTTTTGCCAGTTCGGGTCACACGTCCAGCAGTCATCAATGGGATTACCAGTTCCACATGAGAAGAATCCTAGTATCCTTTCTTTCAGTGTTGTTTCTCATGCTCCTGCTCATCACAACAAACTAATATGTTGAATATGCAATCCCAGTTTACCGAAAAAGTAACTTTGCCTCTAATGAACAAAATGACTAATTGTTATCATAATCAACATATTATGATTAACACACATTATATATCATTCTAAAAGGTGCTTAACACATGTTATGGGTCTGTCTCTGTAAATCAAGCAACCCAACAAAAAAACAATTATTGTTAACAAAAAAACACTTACTGTTCAGATCAAAAACCCAAACAAGCAACCCAAACCTTTATGGGTTTGTTTCTGTAAATCAACACACGTTACATAACATTCTAACAGGGGGCTTAACACGTGTTATGGGCCTGAGTCTGTGAATCAAGCAACCCAACAAAAAAACACTTACTGTTCAGATCAAAAACCCAAACAAGTAACCCAAACCAACAAAAAAACAGCTACTGTTAAGATCAAAAGCCCCTAACAAGCAACCAAACCAACAAAAAAACCCGTTCAAAATCTCATCCTAAAGTTTTTGATTTATTTAAAATACATGAACATTAACCATGGATACCCCATTAACCATTACTAAAACACTTTCAGCACACAAAAACATATTAACAACCATTTCAACAAAAAATCAAGTGTGAAATGATATTTCAAGAACACTTACCGGATCTATACCCGTCCGATGAACACGAAGAAGGGTCTTCAAACCTTCTTCTCTCATACACACTAGAACATTCAACTCTCTCTCTCTAAAAAATAAAGATTATTGTTTCTGTAATCAGCAACATCTGAACACGAAGAAGGGTCTTCAAACCTTCTTCAAACCGATGAACACGAAGAAGGGTCTTCAAACCTTCTTCTCTCACACACGCTTGAACATTCAACTCTCTCTCTAAAAAATAAAGATTATTGTTTCTGTAATCAGCAACACCTGAACATGAAGAAGGGTCTTCAAACCTTCTTCAAACCGTCCGGGAGAAGCTTTTATGGTTATGGCTATGGTTGTCTTCAAGATTAGGGAAGAAGAAATAAGAAAGAGAAATAGAAAGAGATGTGCATTAATGAGAGATGATAGGACTAGACATTGGAGAGAGAAGAAATATACTACCCAAAATGCCCTTTTCAGTTGACTAATCGTACCAGCATGGAGTATTTTAATGTTTTAAATGCTAAAAGTTGTCTAAACAAATCATGACCCTTAATCCATTAAGATGAAACAAGATCAATGGACCACATAGAGTTTTCAAAGTTTTTTAAAAAAGATGGGGTTTCTTGTATAGCCAAGCCCTATATATATATATATATATATTGTTCCCATTAAGTCTAACTACATTTCAAATCGATATCCACCGTTAGATCTTGCTGAGATGAAATCTGAGCCGTTTAAACTCACTAAAATAACCGCTCTTGTGGCGGTTCCAAGAGGTTATGGTTGGTTTTTGTATCTGGTGGTTACATCCACCTTTTGCTTCCCACTATCTCCATAACTCAACCACCTAAGTGTGATTTTAACCGTTTTGGGTATTGATTTGAACCTTCAATTAAAGGTGGTTACTTATTATTATACTATTGTTCACGGCTACAAAAACTGCCAATTTTTTGGAAATAATTGTTTGTGGTTTGATCTGGGTTGTCCAAACTTAGCGGTTATTTTTGAATTAAATCATGGCCAGAATCACATGGTGGTTATGGGCAATATTTGGAATTTTTTTTTTGCTGATCAGTTTGTGTTCCCCAATATTCTGCATTTTTCTCGCTACGCTAATAACTCCTCCCGCTCCCTCAATCCAATTACCTTATAAACCCCTTCACATCCCTTATCCATTTAGTTGTGTTTTAGGTTTATCGCTTGGTTCTGGTTGTGTGGCAATTTGCGGAGACACGAATAATGTGCTACAAGCAGATATGTAGTTTGCGTAATGTAATGTAATTCTGTTACAAACTTTGTAGGAAGATGACAATTTATATTTGTTATAAAGTGATAGGAATATTGTGTTGTATGCTTCAAATTTATATTCATTTAAATGAAATTTATAGGCACTAGCTAATATTCATAGATTACTTTTAAAGGGACGAAATGTGGCCATTGAACAAAGCTATGGAGCTCCTAAAGTGACAAATGATGGTGTTACTGTGGCAAAAAGTATTGACTTTCAAGACAAGGTGAAGAATGCTGGTGCTAGTCTTGTGAAGCAAGTTGCTAATACCACCAATGATGTTGCCGATGATGGTGAGTTTCACTTTTCTTTTATTTCTTTGAAGTTGGAATATAATCATTACTTTAAGGCTGACTACTTACATGATTTTTTATGTTTTAGGTACCACTTGTGCAACGGTTCTCATTCTCGTGCAATTTATTCAGAAGGCTGCAAGTCAGTTGCGGCTGGAATGAACGCCATGGATCTTAGATGTGGGATCACCATGGCTATTGATTCAGTTGTCACAAACTTGAAGAGTAGAGCTAGGATGATCAGTAGGGATGAGCATATCGTACCTGAATTCTTGTGCGTATATGTTTCGTTACCGAATCGGTACCCACTTTTTGGCATTTTTAGTACTGGTTTGATACCCACTTTTTGGCGTTTTTGATACCCAGCTCATCCCTAATGATCAATACTACAGAAATAGCACAGGTTTGTTTGTTTTATAATGGATTTGAAAACCAATTTTATCGAACATTTTAAAATAAGTCATCTTATTAGCTATGTGTCATTTTGTTTATTTGATGTTAAAAGGTTGGTACAATATCAGCAAATGGAGAACGAGAAATTGGTGAGCTTATTGCCAAAGCTATGGAAAAAGTTGGCAAAGAGGGTGCCACTACCATATATGTAAGTGACTTACAGTTTATACATGTCTAGTGGTATAAGCTCTTAAAAGCTTTATTTAAGATATTGAATTGCAGTAACAAAGATATCAAAGTAAGTTCCTTTTTTGTATAACCCTTCCGTTGTTTGTTTAGTAGGGTAATTCAACGGTATTGAATTGCATCTCATACTCACTGACTCGTTCATAGTTTATTCAATTGCTTACTTGTATAGTTTTGTATTTATGGCGGTTTTGAAAGTCATTAGGTTGGTAAAACACTTTACAATGAATTGGAAGTGGTTGAGGGAATGAAGTTGGACAGAGGTTATATATCACCTTACTTCGTCACCGATACAAGGAACCAAAAATGTGTAAGCATTAAGAGTTTATTCTGAAGGGTTTTTTTTTTCATTTCTACAGGAATCAGATGATCCTTTGATTTTAATACATGAGAAAAAAATCTCTAGCTTAAATGTCATTGTTTCCATGGGTATGTTTTGTCGAATCCCCAAATCCCTGGTTGAAGCGGGTCGGCGTTATTAACCTCAGATTCGGTAGGATTCGGCTCAGGTTCGTCATCTTGTCGTCATGGTGACAGTTCCCCTTGCGAGGCATCGGGTCTTTGGCTGCAGCCACAGGTAGATCTAGTTAGAGGGCCCGAGGGGGTTCACCCCGTGGGCACTCCGACGCTCAAGTCAGTATCATGTATGGCAATGATAATTATAAGTGCAAGCAAAATGTATAATCTAGGAAGATGGAGTAGATATTGTATATGAGAAGGAGGAGAAAGAAATAACCTTTTTGTGGGGAAAATGTAATCTGCCTTTTCTTGGAGAAGGGAGTCCTTCTCATATAGTGAGACCTTTGGGCCCTAGCCCTAATGGGCCGATCCAAGAGTGGGCTTATCAGGACATGGCCCACTCAAACCAACTAAACATTCCGAGAAAGACACGAGTGGGCTCGAGCCCAGCCACCAATCTAGGGCGATGAGCCCGGACGAGGAGCCCAAGCGAGGACCCTCGTCGTCAAGTCATCCTTAGTCCCAGTCTATTCACTCATGAATGGGCGCAGGACTTGTTCCAGTCCCTGACAATCTAGGCGGGTCGTTATCCGCCCTTCAACCGTTCTCCCTATCCGTCGGGTAAGCATAGTCTAGGGCACGTCATGCCAAACCAATCTACTTTGTTGTCCTTGGGGTGACCTTGCATATAGTACTTAAAATAGCCAGGTGACCCCTTAAGTAGGGTAGCGCAATACCTTACTTCAATTTATGCCTCCTTGAGGGCGTTTTTTTTTTTCAATGCACTTGTTCGATAGTGCTTTTTATAGCGTTTATGCTATTTAGACCGTCTTTGCATATACTTCTTAGATGCATTTCAATCAAAGTACTCGTTCGAGAGTAATTTCTCAAAAGGGCATCGACCGGGATGCCTTATTTACCGTGTTGTACTCTTTGTATTGTGTTCCCCTAATGAGGGTTTTTGTATTGCTCGAATCGTTAAGACTTTCTCATGAATTTTCTTTGTACCCTGTTTAAGCCGTTAAGACTTTTTATGGGTCGCTTTGTAACTTTTTAAGTTGTTAAAGCTTAGTATAGACCCGTTTTGTGACTCGTTTGGAACTTTGCATAAGTTTGCTTCATAGCTTGCTTGAGTTGTTAAAATTTTCCTATGATTTGCTTTGTCACTCGTTTACGTTGTTAAAATTTTATATAAGTTTGCTTTGTCACTTGTTTAAGTTGTTAAAGCTTTATATAAGTTTGCTTCATAACTTGCTTGAGTTGTTAAAGCTTTATATAAGTTTTCTTCGTAACTTGCTCAAGTTGTAAAAGCTTTGTACAAGTTTGTTTCGTAACTTGCTCAAGTTGTAAAAGCTTTGTACAAGTTTGCTTCGTAACCTGCTTGGGTTGTTAAGCCGCGATTGTCTGTTCGAGGCCAATCGCTGGACAAGTTGATAATGTGATATTATGTTTTTGACTTGTTTTGTCCGCTTTCTTTGGGTTAGCTAGACCCTGTTTTGCCCCACAGCCGGGCTTTTGGTATGTTTGATATACCCTATACACGTGTGTTCATTTGTTGGTTAGGTTTATAGTGTTCCTGGGCACGTCTGCCTGGTTATAATACCTGTTATTTTGCCAAAAGAGGACATATTAGTTGTCATTTGTCATTTACTTCTTGGGAGTTAAACTTCCCAGCATAAGTTGTTACAAAAGATATGTTCTTGGGGGAGCCCCAGATTAATAGTTTGAATATTACCAAAGTGGCTCTTGGCCGTTTTTCCTGGGGATAAGCCCCTCATATGTAATACATCCTAAGTTGCTTGAGGTTCCATGTCCTGGGGACCTCCTTGCCCTGGAGAGTTGTTGTAATTCTCTAAAAATGGGTGCCCATGAAATGTGCAACCCTCTCCTCTTGGAGAGACTTCTTCAAACGTATGCGACCCCGAGATGGGGTTCCTCTTCTTTGGGGAGATACTTTCTAAAGCACAGACCTGTGGCGGAGATCTTTTCTTTTCAAGGAAGGGATTCTTCAGATTCGAAGTCCTTTGTCAAGGGGGCTCCCCCCTCCTCTTTTTTTTTTTTTTTTTTTTTGAATAAGTTGTTCAGGTGCGAAATCTCAAGAAGGATTTTTCTCAGGTATCCCCAGGGATGGGAGTACTTTCCCGTCCTTAGAAGGAACTTCACCAATACTTGATCCCGTAGCTGGGTGCACTTCTGTTCTTTGAATAGGCTTTTGCAATAATTAATCCCACGGGAGGGGACATCCTCCTTTTCTTGGGAGAAACTTGTTACTGTTTGTTGAAAAGACTTACGAGACCCCTAATCACATAGGGTGGGACATCTTTATTTTTCGGAGGCGGCTCCTCCAAGACTTAATCTCCAGAGATACTAATCCTCATCGTGAAACTCCCACTTTAGTTACCTCCCACATTTAAGCTTCAAATAATGACACATTGGACCCCAAACTCATTTACTTCATATTCCTTTTGTATTTTCATTCAATTTAACTTTTGATTAATGACCGAACGGCCCTTGTACTTCATCATTTCATATTCTTGGAAGGAGTTTCTTCAAGACTGAATCCCGAGTGAGGGATATGTTCCTTCCTATTCTTGGAAGGAGTTTCTTCAAGACTTAGTCCCGAGGAAGGGGTATGTTCCTGTTTATGAAAGGGACTTCTAAAGCACCTGATCCCAGGGAATGGGATATTCTTCATAATCTCGGAAGGAACTTTTCCTGGACGTAATTCCATGGAAAGTATACGTTCCTGTTCTTGTAAGCGACTGCTAAGGTACCTTATCTGCAAGAGAATGGATTTTCTTGTTGATGGAAGGGACTTCTAGAATGCTTTAGCCTTTAGGAGAATATATCGTTTTGTTCCGGCAGATAAGGGTCCCGTCCCTGAGGCACTTTACAATTGGTGTCATCCATGTTTCTTGTGTGTTTTCAACTGCAGCTACCTCCTCTGTACTGATGGAGGGGGGGGGTTAGGACTTCCACTTTGACTTTTCTTGCTAAGTGATCGAATGCTACTGAGGCTAGCTCACTGAGGGCATCAGGCTTTCTGTTTCTCCCTCGGGGAATGTATTTCAGCTTAAAAGTTTTGAATGCCTTGGCCATCTCTTTTACCTTTGCCACGTACTGAGCCCTGGTGTTGTCTTTGGCCTCATACTCTCCTTGGTATTGTTTGACTACTAACTATGAATCAGCGCTAGCTTCCTCATGTTTTGCTTTCATCTTTTCTGCCAGCCTCATCCCCGCTAAGAGGGCTTTATATTCTGCAGTGTTGTTGGTGTTTTCGAAATCCAGTCTTATGGCATAGGTTAGCTCGATTCCCTCGGGGCTTATCAAAGTAATGCCTACTCCGCTCCCTTCTTCACTGGAGGCTCCATCTGTGAAGAGTTTCCACGAAGCCGTGTCTTCCCTCTCTTTCTCTTTTCTTTCCAAGGCTTCCCATTTTAGGAGTTCTTTTTCTTCATCCTCAGGGACTTCTGCCAGGAAATCTGCCAGTATTTGTCCTTTCACGGCTGTCCTGGGTTTGAACTCCAAGGAGTGTTCTCCCAGTTCCACCATCATGACTGCACTTATAGTTGTTTTTTAGGCGGACAGGTACAAGGTCAGATGTTCCCCGGGTACTGGGGTGGCCAGTGTTGGGAGTTTACAAATATAGGCCTTCATTTCTTGAAAAGGGCCTTCCGCCTCAGAGGTGCAATTAAACTTGTCCGTTTGAAGGCAGTCCTTCAGCACCTTCATGAAGGGGAGGGTTCTGTCAGCTACTTTTGACAAAAAAAATGGTTTAAAGCGATTAGCCTCCCATTTAGCTGCTGGATCTCTTTCAAAGACATGGGAGATCGTATTTCGGCCACAGCTTGAGTCTTCTCCGGGTTAGCTTTGATTCCGCCCTTTGTGACTACTACCCCCAAGAGTTTTCCTTCTTATACCCCAAAACAGCACTTCCCGGGGTTTAGTTTCATATTCACATCTTGCATGGTGTGGAGGGTTTCAGCTATATCGTCTATCATGGCCATTTCGGTTAGGCTTTTGATAACGATGTCATCGACGTATACCTCCAAGTTCCTTCCCCGTTGTTCCCTGAAGAGGGAGTTCATAAATCTTTGATATGTGGCCCCAGCATTTTTAAGATCGAAGGGCGTTTTGGTATAACAAAATGTCCCCTCGTCTGTGATGAAGGCGGTTTTTTCCTCATCTTTCATTGACATCTGTATCTGATGGTATCCTTTGTAGGCATCCAGAAAGCATTTCAGGGGGTATTGGGATAAGGAGCCCACTTGGACATCTATTTCTGGGAGGGGGTAACAGTCCTTAGAACATGCTTTGTTCAGATCTTGGAAGTCGATGCACATCCTCCATCCCCCGTCTTTCTTCTGGACCATAACCGGGTTAGCAACCCAGGATGGGTACTTCACCTCCCTGACTATCCCCGCTTTGAGCAGTTTCTTGGTTTCTTCACAGGCGACCCTCCTTTTGCTGGGACCCATGCTTCGTTTTTTCTGTTTCACTGGTTTTGCCCATGTATACGTATGGATTCGGTGCTCAGTCAAGCTTCTCGGGATTCCTGTCATGTCTCCATGTTGGAATGCGAACACCTCTATGTTATGGAGGAGCAACTCCTTCAGGGCGCTCTTGCATTTATCACTTAAGTGGCTTCCCACTTTAACCGTCTGCTTCAGGAATCTGTCACAAAGGACCCACTCTTCAACCCCTTCCTTTCGGGGCTTCTCGGATGCTTCCCCTTCAGACACGGAAGAAATCACTTCGTATGCATATTTTACCCAAGCCAAGCCCTTTGGTGTCTGAAATACTAAGGCTCCGTGTGGGGTGGACGCCTGTGCTTGCAAATCCCCGATTTCGGGTCTTCCTAGGATTGCGGTGTACTTTGAGGGTGCTCGAACCACTGTGAGGGTCAGGTTTATTGTTCGGACCCGATCCCCTACCCCGACTGTGAATGGGAGTTTGATCTTCCCCAGGGGGTGTGACACATTGTTGTTGAACCCTACTAGAGGGATAGAATCCTCCTCAAGCCGGTCTCTTACATCCCTGTCAAGTCTGAGGAAACAATGTTCGTATATAACTTCTACCCCAGATCCCCCGTCTACGTGTATTCTGGCCACTTTATGACCGGCTATAACAGCTGAGATGTTGAGTGGGAGCCGTTGTACCTCGTTTTCCTCCGAGTGTGGCATCAGGATGGGAGCTTTCATGCAGTTTGGGGAGCCCATGATTTTGGCCTTGACACTCCTTGTGGTATCAAATTCATCCCTCCTTCTAATCATATCTACATCTGCCCTCCCAGGCTCCCTTGCATCTTTCCCTTTACGACCCCCCCTCCTTCCTTAATTTCCTTAACAAATGGGCCAGTTTTCCTGTTTTAACCGCGGCTTCTATTTCTCTTTTTAGGTACAGGCAATCATCAGTTCTATGGCCAGACCCTTTGTGAACGTCACAATATTCATTTGGTTGTGCCTTTGGCCCAGGTTTAATAGGTGGTGGCCTTGGAAAGGAGCCCTTCACCCTCTCAGTAGCCAATATTTCATTTGGTGTCTTGGTGAGAGGGGTGAAATTGTCAGGGTAAGGGGATGGGTCTCTTCCCCGAGGTCTGTATGGGGAGTATGAGAGTCTTGTTCTATCACGCAACATTCTTATCAAAAGCAAGCTTTCGGGAGTAAGGTGTACCTTTATCAAGAGGTTTTATAGCGGAGGTGACCCTTCGGGGTGGGGCATCTGTCTCCTTGGCTTTGCTAACTTTGTCTTTGCCCCTGACAAAGGCTCTGACCCTGTCCATGAGATTGTCAAACGAGTGAGGAAACTCTTCCCCTAGTTTCTCGCATAGTTGTGCATGCTTTAATTTGTTTATGAAACTGCTGATCTTCATGACCTCCGGGACGTCTTTGATGTTCATGCCTTCCTTGACAAACCTTTCCGTGTATTGGTCTATCCGCTCGTTGTCCCTCTGCCTTATGTGTAAGATTTCGTTTGGGTTCTTGACCACCTTTTTTTGATGATCTTCAGGGTCTCTCGTCCCATCATACCGGTCGAAGTTTGGAGGTAGTTTTGTTTTAGGGGGGCATAGGTGCCTCTGCAATTCTCCGAGTGAACTTTGAGACTTCAGCCAGATCCCGTGGAAGGTAGGGTTGGTCCGGCAGATAAGGGTTTCTTGAGCACGACGGACCGTAGGAGGATTTCACTTTCCCCTCTCGTATTGTCCTGCTCAGGTTCTTTCCTTCTTCAAGAGATGGACTAATAATGCAGCTCAATGGTTCTTCCTTTTTCAAGGAAGGACAGTCCAGGGTTTCCTCAAGGACTAACAACGTAGTCCAAGGAGTCTTTCGTCTTCAAGTAGAGCGTCTGGATTTTCCTTAATAACATAATCTGACGATTCTTTCCCCTTCAGGAGGGGAGTCAGCTGCGTAGCCCAGCCTCCTCATTTCTTCAAATGGAGGATTGATAAGGTGATCCTCTGATTCTTTTTTTTTTTTTCAGGGAAGGAATTAGTAAAGCAGTCCATGCCCATTCCTCCTTCCTCCCCTTCTTTTTTCTTTCTCTTCTTTCTTTTTGTTTTTTGAGATCTTCGAACATAAGAATTTATGGAGGGGCTTAATCCTTTTCGGAGGAGGTAATAGAGAAATAAAGATCCTTTCAAGAAGTCTTCAATGTAGGACCCAATGGTGTTATACCATGCTAGCTCCCCAGTTCAGTGTTGTCAAGCGTAGTTGGTAATACTGAACTTATGAGATAGGCTGTCCTTGAGCCTGTTTGTCTAAACCATCGGTTGTGAATAAAGAATATAGTTACTTTCGATGAGTATCGAGAGTCTTCTAAATCATTATCACTTCTAATGAGTGACGTAGTTATCCGAGACACGATAGCACGCAAGGATATGGCTGATAGATGTATCCGGCAGATTAGCATATGATTCCTTGCTGAATGAGAATAGCCCGAGGTTAGCAAAAACTATGTCCCACAATATCCCCCTAGACATATTAGTCCCTCAGTTCAATGTTGCACAAAGGTATTTCTTGCTTTCACTAATGTTGTGTTGCTTTCTTCCCAACCAAAGCTATATCCATGTTTAAGGATATTTTAGGTGACCACTGTTCTTTAGTGTCTTTTCAAGGGTCATGCCACGTTTCTTGGATGCACCTCATCCAGTCCAATACTAGCCTTCGTCGACCTGTCCCGTAGGTCGTGACTAATAGCTTCTTGTGTTGTTCATGTTCATGCTTCGATACTTGCCACGAAAACACTTTCAAAGAGGTAAGTCATACCAAAGGTCAATTTACTTATGTGTTAAACATGTTGTGTTGTGTGTACAAGTACTTGTGCCTCAAGCTTTATTTTGTGAAGACATGTGATCATCATACCATTAAGGGGGTAGCCTACGTACCCTAACTACGTTGTACTGGGAACAATAAATTTGTGTCTAGAAGTGGTCCATGACGCGAGACTTTGAAGGAAGTGCATTGCATAAGTGTTTTCTGTTAGGACCTAGAAAAGGACCTGGTAGAAGGATCTGTAAAAGTGGCTCTGTGAAAAGACCTGTGGAAAGGGCCCGGGGAAGAGACCCCGCGAAAAGACCTGAGAAAGGTCCTGGGGAAGGACCTTAGCAGAAGGGCCTAAGGAAGGTCCTGGGGAAGGACCTTGGCTGAAGGGCCTGAGGAAGGACCACGCGAAAGGACCTGAGGAAGGTCCTGGGGAAGGACCTTGGCTGAAGGGCCTGAGGAAGGACCCCGTGAAAGGACCCGAGGAAGGTCTTGGGGTAGAACCTTGGCTCAAAGGCCTGAGAAAGGAGCCAGGGAAAGGGACCCCGCGAAAAGACCTGGGGAAAAACCTTGTAGGAGTAAAATACAATTATTTTGCATTGGTAAGAGTAATTCATCATTACTCTTTTTCTTTTTCAAAAAGCAAGGTCACATCAACTATTAAAGTAACTGAGTTTTTTTTTTCACCATTTTTTCAAAGTGTACCTTGTTGTAAGATGCTCACTCTCTCTCTTGCTTTTTATTATTTTTATTTTTATCAGCCTTGATAGTCATGAGTAATTGTCAAAAAAATAAATAAGTATAGGGTTTGACCCTAGTTCTAAATATGTACCGCATGAGTCGTACTTATATCTTAGAGAGTCACATGCTTGTGACAGAAAAGTTTTGTTAATTCTTTCCATAAAAGTATTATTTTATCATATCACTTTTCAATCTGCTTTTTGAAAAGTAAAGATCAAGTTGGTATGTTAATATCCATTAAGAAATACATGTATATTATGCATTCTTTCTTGTGTATCAATTTTTTGACAAAGCAAATGTATGCATTATCACGGTGATAAGTATATGCACACTTCAGTAATAATATTTTAAAAGACCATTCCTATTTTGCGAGAATTATGCCTCACGGATGCATTAGCTAAGCATAGCGAATTAATAAATGGTAGGCACATGTGAGATGTCCTCAAATCTCAACCACTGGTCGATTATTATATTTTGAATAATAACATTGAGGAATAAAAGACTTCAATGCTATAAGAGTATCTTAGACATGTGGATTTGTCAGCTTGAGTATATGCACATATATAAAAATCAAATATTATTCATAGGAGCTTGCACTGTGGAGTATAAAGAGCTTGTTTATTTTTCACTAATCTATTTTATTTTGCACCAGATGAATGGTTGGCAAAAGAGATAAAACAAAGAACATAAGCTACGCATTAGCTATGTGTACCATACGCAGTAAAACTTGTAACTTTACTTTTTTTTAAATAGGAAAGATATATGATGCCTTCCAGGCATGTTCCTCCTCTATCAAAATATTAAATATTAATATTAATGCTACATGCATTGTCTACTTGTACTTTGTACATAATTATTTGCATTTTCTATTTTTTTTAAGGGGTAGAGACAATCTACTGACTTTGCTTCCTCTCGAAGCTTTGCTTCATTTTTTTTTCTTCAACCATATAGTGTGAAGGTTTTTGAATGTCTCTAGATCTGCAGTTTCTTGCAATGACATTTACAATCTAGCTTTGACTTTAAAAATTATGAGGGTATGTCATGCTCAAGAGTGTGCTTATACATACACCGTTCACATACCTCAGTTTTAAGCATATAAATGTAATCTTCATGTAATTTCATATACTGTTCATATAAGAGATATGAGACAAGAAGGCGGAACCTGTTAACCGGGGTTAAGAATGCAGATCTGACCGTCACGGAGAGGGCGGATCTAGCCGTTTGTATGAAGAGACCGAGACACACTTGTGCTCGGTCCCACGGATGGCGCCAATGTCGAATCCCCAAATCCCTGGTTGAAGCGGGTCGGCGTTATTAACCTCAGATTCGGTAGGATTCGGCTCAGGTTCGTCATCTTGTCGTCATGGTGACAGTTCCCCTTGCGAGGCATCGGGTCTTTGGCTGCAGCCACAGGTAGATCTAGTTAGAGGGCCCGAGGGGGTTCACCCCGTGGGCACTCCGACGCTCAAGTCAGTATCATGTATGGCAATGATAATTATAAGTGCAAGCAAAATGTATAATCTAGGAAGATGGAGTAGATATTGTATATGAGGAGGAGAAAGAAATAACCTTTTTGTGGGGAAAATGTAATCTGCCTTTTCTTGGAGAAGGGAGTCCTTCTCATATAGTGAGACCTTTGGGCCCTAGCCCTAATGGGCCGATCCAAGAGTGGGCTTATCAGGACATGGCCCACTCAAACCAACTAAACATTCCGAGAAAGACACGAGTGGGCTCGAGCCCAGCCACCAATCTAGGGCGATGAGCCCGGACGAGGAGCCCAAGCGAGGACCCTCGTCGTCATGTTTTATAATCAGCATTCTTTAAATATAATTCCTTATCTATATGTGAATTGTGTTTTGCTTGAATTTAGATGGATTGATCTTTAGTTAATGCAATTAAATGACACTATATGCAGCAGGTGCGGGTTGTGTAACGGGAATGTGCAACATATCTTCGACGGTTGTCGCGCGCCCAAAAGCGCCTGGTGGCAGTTTTGTAGATGGATGAAGATCGAGCCTCCTAAAGATGGGGACTCGCTTCAGAAGAGGCTGGACTTCTTCAAGCGCCAACCGGGATTGAAGACATGGAAGAAAGTGGTGTCAGTTCTTATGCTAGCTACATTTGGAAGCTTTGGCTTTCTACAAATGAGAAATATTTTATCAGCACGGAGGTGCCTTGTTTTAAATTGGTGGAGTTGACTAAAGGAGATGTTTCTTTGGGTTAGAAGTTGATCAAAGTTTGGGGCTCTTGAATGGGAGAAGTGGGGGAGTTTGATTTTGTAGATTTCTTGTAAATGTATTTTTGTTTAATTCCAGCCAGGCTTTGTATTTAGTTATAAAGTTTGTTGTCGTTAAATAAAAGTTAATTTAATTGATTCTCATCTTTCATAGCCCTCCTCATCATTACCGAAATAGTTGCTTTGCTCTTTCGAGAATGACCTTCACTTTTTGTTGTTAGTAAAAATGAATGTTGAACGTACATGTTACTATGTTTAAGTGCTAAAATACATCTGATGTAACTAAATTAAAACTAAAAAGTGTTTTTTTCTTTATCGAATTTTCGATATTCCTTTTTATTTCTCTAGGCACTTTAATTAACTATTTATGAAAATCATCTAATATATAATTATGTATAGTTATTAAAAAGTCACATGTAAGTTAGTTCGAGATGATTTAATACGAGCTAGCCATCATGTATAACTTCTCAAGACAAGTTAAAGCTGACGGTGGGTCACTCGAATAGATTTTCATTATTTTTCCTTTTGTATGTTGAGAGTTCAGCATCATGTTATTTAAAACTTCTGTAGTAGAGATTATTGTTTGATTCTCATCTAAAACGGTAAAACCTACATAAGCCACGGCGGTTTGGAGATATAAATGTCGGGAGTTGGGAATGGGGAGTGGACGTCACATAAGTAGTTCTAAATTATCTTTATTAAAAATAGTTTATTAATCACAAGATCTTATTATTATTACCATATTTACACTACTTTGTTATATTAACCTCAAAATTTGAACAAAATCTGTTTGGGCTCCCCTGGGTTACTGGGTGCACATTTTGGTCCACTACCAAACCCACGAATTTTGCCAAATGGAGACTGCTCATATAATTTTGTGTAATATGACCCAATTTTATTTCTTTGTTTTCGCAGATTCATTCATGTTGTTACTATCTAATACACCAACATAACCCGTCCATCGGAGGAGTATTAGGGTATGTTTGGCAAAAGTAGCTGGTGGCTGCTAGCTGGAAGCTGTAAGCTGGTAGCTGGTGGCTGGAAGCTGGTAGCTGTAGCTGGTAGTTAGTAGCTGTAGCTTTTTAGATATATTTGGTGTTTGGTAGAGTAGCTGGAGCTTTTAATAAAATGTATAAAATGACCAAAATAGACATAACTAAAAATTTAGAAAGTTGATGCATTAAAAAGTTTCCTATTTTTAGAGGTTAAAATAGTCATTTTTCCCTAAAAGCTTGTAGCTCCTTCTAAACGCTACTACTAGTAGCGTTCAACCAAAAGCTTCAAGCTCTTAACCTAAAAGCTTAAAGCTCCTTCAACCAAACAAGACTTTTTATTGAGTAGGAGCTTTTTCTTAAAAGCTTAAAGCTAGAAGCTCCTAAAAGCTTGTAAAAGCTCCATACCAAACATACCCTTAAACTAGTTTATATGGTTTGGTCAAAATTTGGTCGGCATCTAGCCAAAATTTGGCCAGAATAGGACCACCACTGACTGCCTAGCTATTAATCGGTGAACCTCCGATTAGTGATTAATCGGCGACTAATCGAAGACTGGTTGGGATTTTTACAACCATGTATATACTATCTAGACATTTATACATTTACAGAAACTACCCCAGACTATGATACTCTACATTAGTGATTAATCGGCGACTAATCGAAGACTGGTTGCCATCTTAACTATCGGTTCTTTGAGCGAGCCACTGTGACTACTGGCAAGCGTTATCATGCATGTTTAGTAAAACAAATGCAATCATTAACTATAGCATAATATCCTTCAACATGATAACAAAATAACTCGTTTACAAAGATATATAGACCATCAGCTGTGGAAGGTTATGCTAGGTGAAAGCAATTGATCGACACATTTGGTAGCCTAGTATGATTGAGTGATGTGCCACATTTCGCTGTTGCATATTGAATTAAAGAAACCTGAACCATAAACAAACTAGGAATCTCTTGGATAATCTCTACGAATCGTGTATTCACTATCAGATCAAACAAATTTGATGGTACTATCAAAAAGTTTGAACAAATTAGACTTAGAGAATCAAGAACGAATTTGATTGTTATGTTGAGAAATAACCGTAGTTTTTTTCTTTTGTTCTCTGTTCTGTTCGAGAGAAAAAGAACCATATACTTGGTCGATGTATTGGAAAACAAATCAGATCCACTCCTTAAGCCCAAATAAGTTTGGGTTTCCTTGGAGACCCGGTGGAAAGAACTTTGGGTTTCCTTGGAGACCCGGGTTCGATCCCCACCCCTTGCATTTTGGGGGAAAATGACCCCAAACTTGTTGAGGGGTCATGGCAATGATGGATTAGAGCCTTGAGTGCGTTATAGCCCGGGTTCGAGTCTTGAGCCGCACACGAGTTTTCTATTACAGCGCGGTTACTCCGGCTCTTGAGTGCGGAGGCTGCAACGACAGTCAAGTGGCTGTCGGTTGGAAATTTTCTCGTGGAGCGCCTATGGTCAACCTCGGATGCCTCGCCCGAGGGGGCCTAGGACCCATACAATGTGGGTGTGATCCTCTCGACTGTTGGAGTCAATCGCCGTTCAAAAAAAAAACCCAAATAAGTTTAATACTTAGTTAATTCATTACAAGATGGGCGCCCAATTTAATTTAATAAACATGCCCAAAGTAAAAATGATTTTAATTAAAAACCCAAAATAAAATATATTGAATTTACAAAACCGATAAGTACCCAATCTTATTAAATTGAAACGAGCCGACACTCCCACATCTCCTAACTCGTTTAGTTTTTAACAAAATCAACATTGTCGACAAGTTAATCCAATATCGTCAAAATCCATCGATAACACTAAAAATTCCAAGCCTATGATCTCTAGATCAAGTGGTGGAGGTCTTGCATTTCTCTTGAGAGATGCAGGTTCGACTCCCACTTGGTGCAGAGTGAGGCATTGGTGGGCAATGATAGGAGACCCAGGGAAACCTAGGTTGGATCCTTGAGCCAAACGGGTTTTACCGGTAATTTCACCGTCGTGCCTACGGGCGGGTGGGTTACCGGGTTTTCCCCGGAATTGGTGGTGGACTCGGGTTACTCTCGGAGTACTCCGTTTGTCCAGTGGGTGCCCCGAGAGTGCTCGGGATTGAGTTTGTTGGACGTTAAAAAAAAAAAAAAAAAAAAAAAAAAAAAAACTAAAATTTCCAAGAATGAATACATGTGGATTTCAAATTCTGATCTGTACAAAAAGTTTAAAAAAAGAAAGAAAGAAAAAATAGTTTCAACTTTGATGGAGTCAGACCCGGTTCCCAAAGCGCGACGATTTCGCCGGTGGTTTCTCCCAAATCATTTCAGCCAGTCATAATCACTAATCAGCTCACTCTTTGATCCATAAAACCCGACCATCGTCTATATCTCACTGAACACCAAATTAAGCGAACTATAGATCAGCGTTTGGGCTTCTGTGCATGATACGTTGTACAACATCAACATAAACTCCACATACAAAAGGTATTTATATGTTTTTTATAATCCATGCGAAAAACAAATCTAATTTAAGTAGTTGAACATGCAGAAGAATAAGGAAGTAGTGGGGTTTATTTTGCATGTGTTATATTTGATTTATTCTCATTTTTAGGAGTTCTACGTGAGTCTGTATCTATATATATGGTTTATTGTTATTGAATGAAAGTGTGAGTTTGTTGAGTGAGAAAAGAGTGGGGGCCTGAACCAACAGTTTTAACTTCCATGATTATCTACGTCCCTTTCATATTGCATTTGTTTCATCAACTTTACAAATATTCTTGGGGCAGTCATGTATAGGGTAGCAAGGGCATCAGAGTATTTAGTCATCACTGGATCCGGGATCGACGACATCAAAATCGCAAAGAAATCATGGGTATTTCCAGGCCAATCCTACTCCATCTTCGACATCTCTCCGGTCAACTACACGTTCGAAGTAATGGCCATGAGTGCCGAGAAACTCCCCTTCATCCTCCCTGCTGTTTTCACTATCGGTCCACGAGCTGATGACCAAGAGAGTCTCCACAAATATGCCAGGCTCATCTCCTCTCATGATAAGCAGTCGAACCATATGAATGAGCTCGTCAAGGGGGTCATCGAGGGCGAGACACGTGTCCTTGCTGCCTCCATGACCATGGAACAGATCTTCAAAGGAACCAAGGAGTTTAAGCAGGAGGTTTTCGATAAGGTTCAGCTGGAAATGAATCAGTTCGGATTATGGATCTACAATGCGAACGTCAAACAACTGGTGGACGTTGCTGGACACGAGTATTTCTCATATTTAGGACAAAAGACACAAATGGAAGCAGCAAATCAGGCGAAAATCGATGTCTCTGAGGCCAAGATGAAGGTGATATTCATCATACATAACATTAATTAATCTTGGTTTAACTGGAAGTTGATAATGTTTTGAGTTGTGACAATGATTTAGGGTGAAATAGGAGCAAAGCTTCGAGAAGGACAAACACTGCAGAACGCGGCCAAGATTGATGCGGAAACAAAGATCATATCGACGCAGAGACAAGGAGAGGGGAAGAAGGAAGAGGTAAAGGTGAGGACGGAGGTGAAGGTGTTCGAGAACGAAAGGGAGGCCGAAGTGGCAGAAGCAAATGCTGAGCTGGCCATAAAGAAGGCAAAGTGTGCCAAGGATGCACAGGTGGCCGAGGTGGAGGCAACCAAGGCGGTGGCGCTGAGAGAAGCCGAGCTGCAGAAGGAGGTTGAAATAATGAACGCGTTGACTCAGACCCAGAAACTTAAGGCTGAGTTCTTGAGCAAAGCTAGTGTTGAGTATGAAACCAAGGTAACATACATACATACATGCAGACTTTGAAATTAAACTTGTATGTGTTGTATAGTAATTAATATCATTAAGTTGGATATGATAAAAGGTACAAGAGGCGAATTGGGAACTTTACAGGAAACAAAAGGCTGCAGAAGCAATTCTGTATGAGAAAGAAAAAGAAGCAGAGGCTCAAAAGGCTATGGCTGAGGCCACGTTCTTTGCTCGTCAACAAGTTGCTGATGGTGAACTATACGCAAAACAAAAGGAGGCTGAAGGTCTTGTTGCCCTTGCACAGGCCCAAGGTACCTACATAAGGACCCTTTTGGGTGCATTGGGAGGCAACTATGGTGCTCTAAGAGATTATCTAATGATCAATGGTGGAATGTATCAAGAAATTGCCAAGATTAACGCAGAGGCGGTTAAGGGACTAAAACCAAAGATTAGTATTTGGACCGGTGCAGGTGGTGTTGGGGAGGAGGGTGATGGTCATAGTGGTGCTATGAAGGAAGTCGCCGGGGTGTACAAAATGTTACCGCCGTTGTTTAACACAGTTCATGAACAAACTGGAATGCTGCCGCCAACTTGGATGGGCAAGATCAAGGATCCTGATTGTTAAATATGAATTGGAGTCTTTAGTTTAATGTTCTAATGGTATCAATAAGAGTGTATAACGTTAAGCTCTTAGTTGGGATATTTTCATTATGTGAATGTACTTGGTGTATTAGTGAATAATAATATCATTAGCCTTTTCTTATGAAAGAAAAACAACATCATCGGGTTACACTCGAAATAAATAAATTCTAAGAAGGGGTAGAACTGTAGAAGTAGAGTTGGTGAGGCATGGTACCTTAAAAGAGGTATCGCATTTCCTTTGAGAACATGTTTGTCTCCTCAGATACAACAACTACAGTTTATCGTATTACCTGAGTTGAACTAATGAATATATCATGTATTCAACTCCCTAGTTTAATCATCTAATGTTGTCAAAAAGAGTATATGGTAAATTACACTTTTCATTCTTCATCTTTATACCAAACTAGCAGTTGCCCCACCCGCGTTGCGGGGCGATGATCGAATAATTCTCAATCAATTAAAAAAACACTACGATAATTTTTCCAGGAAAAAAACTAAAACGATGAGAAGACCGTAATTTTCGTCTCAGGGCAAAACTGTAATTTTTCAGGACTAATGAGCGAGTGTTAGGTAGCTACTTGACACCGAAAAAATTAAACGGAGTCAATCAATTAATTTTTTTTATAGTTTTGCAAAAAAAAAAAAAAACTAAAACGATGGGAAAAACGTAATTTTGAACTGAGGGCGAAATCATATTTTTCATTCAGGGATAAAATCGTAAATTAAATGGACCAATGAGGGAGTCGCACGCAGCTGCCGGCATGACTGCAATTTTCACTGGGGGCAAAACTGTAATTTAACCAGGAAACAAACAAAAACGATGGAGAAAATGTAAATTTAAGTTAAGGGCAAAATCGTAACTTGGCTGTGATAAAAAAAAAAACCTAATGGCAAAACTGTAAATTTAAACGGGGCAAAATCGTAAATTTGAACCGATGGCAAGTTTGGAATTTTTCGCTGGGAGCAAAAGCGTAAGTTTATTTTTATGTGGTGGTAAAAACATAATTTTGAACTGATGGCAAAATCGTAATTTTAAGGGGAAAAAACAAATGGCAAAACTGTAAATTTAAACCGGACAAAATGGGAGCAAAACGTAAATTTATTTTTAAGTGGGGGGTAAAATCATAATTTTGAACTCATGGCAAAATCCTAAATTTAAAGCGGGATAAAATCGTAAATTTGTTGGGCAAATAGGATAGTGTCAGGCACCTGCCTGGCACTATTCTCTTTGCCGCCCATGTGAGCCAATAGATGGCCACCACTACCCATTTCACCCAATAGGTGAAAACCACTATTCCCGCACATCAAATTTGTATACGTTGAATAATTTTAGTGTATGTCATTTACTTTTAAATTGACAAGAATCATCCTTTAGGTTTTAAAACTGTCCTGCTGACAATAACCGGGTTTATTTATAGCGTTAAATAATATCACGCGGACCCCACATGAGGGCAAATTAGTCTTTTACCAATTTATTCAAGCAATATTTTTCGTAGATAAACAAAATGAATTCTAAAATTTTTGAAAATATATACAAGAGTAAACTGCCAAAATAGTCCTTGAGGTTTGATTGCTTTTTTCACTTTAATTCAAAATTCAAACCTTTTGAATCTGGGTCCCTAAGGTTTCAATTTTGTTGCTATTTTCATCCAAAAGCAAAATCTGGTCAGATTTTTCAGTTAAAATTTAGCTTTTTGTCTTTTTCCTCTCTTTTAATGAAGGGCAAAATGGTTAGATTTTTTTAATTTTCTTATAATAAAACATTAAAATACCATTTTGCCCTTCTTTAAAAGAGAGAAAAAGATTAAAAAAAAAAAAAGCTGGATATTAACTATAAAATTTAACCAGATTTTGTTTTTGGATGAAAATGACAACAAAATTGAAACCACAGGGACTCAAATTCAAAAGGTTTGAGTTTTGGACTAAAGTGTCAAAAGTGACCAAACCTCAGGAACCATTTTGGCAGTTTACTCTATATACAATAATCAACCCCCCCCCCCCCCCTTCATTCTACATTTATGTTATAACACCACCATAAGGGGGGACGGGGTGTATCCGTGATGGCACATGGTGGCTGGTGACCACGCGTGGAACGCGTAGACTACAAAACGCGTTGAATCTATCACGCGTGAAGATGTGAGGGAAATTGTTGGGTTTGAGGGAAATTGTTGGGTGTGGTGAGTGATGACATTTCCACTAAAATCCATCACTAGTGATGCAATAATGTATGATGACATGGCGGAACTTGATTGGAAGTTGTGAGTGATGAGTGATGGGCGCCCCTACCCCCCTAAGAACCACCCACCACCCCTAACCACCAACGATTACTACCTTCTCCAGCGCTGGCGTAGACTACCACCATTAGCAAGTTTTGTAAGTCATCCAACATCTACCCTACATAAACCAAAAACCACCTTTATACCACCACACAAACCTAACCACATTAGATAGAAAGAGCAGGGGAGGGAGTGTAGGAGAAAGGGAATGCCAGATTCCTATTCCGACAAGATTTCTGGTGGCCGGCCAAATACCGGCAAACCCAACCTTAGCCACCGTCTTTCTACCAGAACCACCTACCGCTTCTGTAACTACGAAACTAGCGGAGGAAGAAGGACCGGAAGTTGAAGGCGGGTTCGTGGGCCAGTTCTTGCACCATTACTCAGTTGTGTACGACTCGTTAGTATAAAACGTAAATTATAATCCTTGTCAATTTAAAAGGTAAAGGACACCACTGAAATTTGGTATAAACATAAAGAACAAAAAATGTAATTTATCCAAGAGTATATAATATGAAACGAGATCAGGAGAAAATGGCAAAAAGTGTGAGAACGGTGAGAACACATCCTGGCCGAACACGTGGCGCGGGGCATGATCAGTGTCCGAGGGTTTTTTTTGTCTTTTTAGTATTCTTCTCCTTTCACTATTTTCGCGTTTGACATGCTGTTTTTTTGCGTGCAAGATAATTTTGGCATTATGTAGAATTATTAATTATTTGGCGTTTTACTATTTTTCTCATATTTCTTTTCGTTGAATTAATTCTTTTTGTGTCACATAGTTAATTTTTTGGCATTATGGCTTTTTCCATGTTATTTTTGGCGTTTTGTATCTTTTTGTTAGTAATTGATTACCATAGATTAATATTTTATAAAACTACAATAACGCGAAAATCAAAATAAACTAATAGTCTTCCGTAGGTGGGATTACATCAGAGATGTACCCATCTCTTTGTTCTTCACTTTCTTTAGATTCTTCATCATCAAATTTCATTTTTGCGTATAACGCCATTAGCTCATCTCTTCTTTGCTGCAGCTTATTCTTGAATATGACTGCATCCTTGGATTTTGGATCGATTTAAGGTGTTAAATCACAGAGTTGTTCAATGATAGATAGCAACCCTCTTTTCAACATTTCTTCAATTGGCCTTGAATATTGCACTCCATTTTTATAAGTCACTTCAAGTGTTCCTTCTTCCTCATGCAATACCCAATTGCTAAGTTTTGGTATATGAGTATCTTCAATATCATCATCATCTTCTGCTGGAAATTTTCTCTTCAGTCTTTTTATTACAGTTCTTGTTCTTTCACAACCGTTGTCTATTGGAACCCCAAGAGCCAGGATATCCTTCTGAACATTTTCATTCATTCCAAGCATTGCTTTGATTGTCCTTAGCTTTTCCCTTCTCCTATCAGAGAACTTTATGATGAATCTTTTCTCTTTCCTTTCAAACCTTCATGCAATAACCTTAGTCATTTTTAAATTTTTTGGCGTTTTGGACAATATGTGGCGTTTTAGTCAATTTTTTGGCGTGTTTGAGCTTGGGTTCTCATGGTCTTCTTTTATATTGACTTTTTTTCCCGCATATGACAGGTAATTATGGCGTTTTGAAAAAGATAAATAAATATAATAATGTTATAAATATATTATTATTTATATGGTTATCAACACCTAAAATAGATTAGGCTTATTCTCCAAGTTACATCTCCTATATATACCATTGTATATCTTGTATTATATACATCCAATCAATAATAAACATCTCTTTCTCTTCCAATATCTTTTCTCATCTTCTTGCTATTAGACTTGTTCATAACATGTTATCAGCACGCTTGCTTTGGATCACACAATCATGCTTGCTTTGGATCACACAATCATAAGGTATATCATATTCTCTAATTATTTTCCCATTATTCATCACACTCATACATAATCCATATTGTAATTCATACGATTGTGGGTTGTGTTAGAGACTTGTTTTATTCTTCTCTTTAATCTCCTTGAATAAAATATAACTGTTAATTCAATTTTCTTTTCCGTTTTTTTCGAAAAGTGAATACGTAGTCTATAAGCAACTGGCAAACATATGTGGTTAATTCAATATGTCCTTATTTATTGGTTTTCTCCCGATAATTGATTTATTGGTTAATTTATAAAATACTTTATTATTAAATTATTAGTTCTTATCATGCCTAAATTATATAATGATTAATAATAATTGTCCCAAAGGTAATTATTGATTAATTTTTATTGGTTATCGTGGCTTTTGCCGTCTGAAAAAAAAAACAAAATTTTTACAATTCTTAACTCATTTAGTGGCAAAGATTTATCATTATTTAACTAGTCTTGCTTTTATCTAACCGGTAAATCGGTAATCATCGTTTTAAAAGGATTACTTAGTTAATCTTTCTTATGAATAGAGACAAATTGTGTGAACCCATCGGGTGCAATTCGAGTATAACTATTTTGTAGTAATTATATGTATTTTGTTAGACACTCTATATATGTCTAAAATATATTCAGTAAGTAAGATTGATATATATATATATATATATATATATATGTCTAAAATACATTCAATAAAATTGATAAGAATCATGGACAAATAATTTTCATATATCGTGGTACAATTTTGTTTAGTTGACCTTGTTGTAACCATTGTAAATTATAGTGATAAGTTTTATGATTGATTTTCATAGAGTGACATATTTGTTGAGAAAACTAAAAGAAAATCGAATATTGATAATCACATATATAGTCTTTAATTTAATTGGTTTTATTACCTTCTTTTTGTATGTATCATATATGTGTTGATATTTGAACTTCATTAAAATATACATGGATTGTATTATATATGAATACATGAAACGTTCCAGTGACAAGATATATGGTGTCTTATATCAAACTATATGACTAGTTATTATATAAAACTTCTATTGATGAGAAATTATTGCTATAAATTAGTAGTTAAAAATCATATGTTGATTTTCATATCTTTACAAATTATATGCTGATTTTCTTATCTTTATAAATATTTGTTTGCTTCTATAACTGCAATATATGATTCAAGATGAATGATTTCATGGTTCATTCGTCATATAGTTTTGTTCGTTATGAAACAAACAATATTTTAGTAACAATATTTTGAAAATTGTGTACTTGCTAAAATAGATAATGATGTATAATGGTTTTTATCAAAAGATTATCACTATTGCAGTTATATTCTTTTAAGTATTTATATCGATCTTATTAGATAAAAAAAATTTAAGGCCAAAGTTAATTGTTTTATTAGCACTCACATGAATAGTATAATATGTTTAGATATAACACCTGAGGGGTTATATCCTCTGAATCTCATTATCTAGTTATAAAGGGTCATAAGATGTATAATTGATAAATCTTATATGATGCGAACGTTTAGTCACTTCTTATTGATGTTATGTGAAGAAAAGATTATATACAAGGAAAATTTGGATACAATAATTTTCATTGTCACACCTGAGATACATGCTCCTGAAATAGCATATCATTATGAGATTCATGAAAAGTTTGAAATAATATATACTCGTGTGACTGAGTAAAGAATGAAAAGCTACGAAACTTGTTTTGGTTCTACTCCATTCTCTTAAGTGAGTGTGAGTAAAGAATAAAAAGCTATTGATCATTGTAAAGATTAGTGATCTTGGACATTATTGAGAAAATTGTAATGATGAGATCGACCATGAGAATTATATAATGGTCAAGTTAATAATGAGATTGACTATTAAAATTGTAGTGATGGTCATAATGAGAACGACCACCAAAAGTGTCAAACTAAAGGAATGTTATATGAGAATATATAGTTTGGAATGATGATACGGTCTTCTCTCATATATTATGTCTTGAATTATCATGAGTGCAAGTGATACATATTGATCATAAATCATAAGTTTATACATCATGATTATTTAAATACTTGGCATGACCGGTTAGACCACACCGAGTCGATGATGTTGTGAAACTTGACGAAGAATCAAAAGATTCTTGTCATCTTTGCTCTCAAGGGAAATTAATGATTCACCAACCAAAGTAGGGTAAGAATCCCTAAATATTCTGGAATTGATTAAAGGATATGCATATCCCAACATGATACCATTTAGTTTTTTTTTAAATCGATGCATCGTCTAAATGGTTATCAAATCCACAACTTAAAGTTTGTGTGATTATGACTTAGCTAATGTGGTCACAAGCATATTATTCCAGATTGACATATTTATTTTGGTTGTAATAGTGAATTTGATTCTCAAGTTATTGATCATCATTGGAATACATGTTTTGTTGAGACGATCGCTAAACGTCTATGATTGGTTGCAAAACCTATGATCATGAGAGTAGAAGTTCATATGTTATGGACATGTTATTTTACATGCAACATTAATTCACATCAAGCCAACAAGTCATAATACTTTGTCCCTGTATCGTTGGTTTTTGGTCAGGAACCAAAGATGTCCCATCAAAGATTTTGGTTGTACAACATATATTGAAATTGATCCACCACGATGCACAAAGATGGGACCTTAAAAAGTGGTTGGGTATATATGATAATGAATAGAGCCATTGACGAGATATTTAATTACGGCTCAATTATTTGATATACATATCAATGGATTAACATTCCCAACATCAGGGGGAGATAAAAAGCAGTTGGAAAAAATGAGTTGGTATGAATTATCATTGATCCTCAAAAACTAAAAGTGTGAACCAGAAATTCAAAGAATAACTCATATACAAAGATTAGTGAATCTATTACCAGACGCATTCACTGACCTTAAAAAGGTGATTATGTCACATATATCAACTGCTAATGCTCCAATTAAGATGAGTGTCCTAGAAGGACAACCACATGTTTGTAATGAGTCTATTGCACGTCTGAAGCATGGTAGACTACTCGATTCCAATAATAAAATTCCTCGAAAGTTGGAGCAACTAATTAAGATGGTCAAGTCGGGGTTATATTAAAAAGGTCTCCCGAGGAGACGGTAGACATGATGGTTCAAGAAGAACCTCAGGTACCTGAAACTAAAGAGATCTCAATAAGTTGTATCATGTCTAAGAAATGTATGGAATTGAAATAAAATTCGACGTCGTTATACTTTTGTATATAATATAGCGCTTTAAATGATGAAATGACGAGGATCAAGATTTAAGATCTGCCTATGAATGAAAATACATAAATGATTGGCCAAAATGGAAAGACGCAAAGTATGGCAGATTTAAATTCTCTAATGAAATGGAAAGTTTTCGGACCAACAGCCCATACAACTGAATTTGTAAAGTATGTTGGATATTAATGGGGCTTTTATGCGAATCATGTGAAAATCAAATTAAATGAGATAAGGCAAATATGGTGCACAAGGATTTTCGCAAAAACCCATGATTGATTATAATGAGACACATTCTCTAGTGGTGGATGTAATGACTTTCCAATATTTTATTCGTCTGGTAATATAAAGAGAGAATTGATATGCGTCTTATGAATGTTATGTATCACTTAATACTAAAAGTTTACATGAAAATCCTAAAGGATTAAATTATGTAAGTCATGTAAAGTAAGTTCTCGAGAACAATATGATACATATATGGATTTGAATAGGTTATGATTATTTTAAATGTTGGAACTCCTGATGAGTTTCTAAAGCAATTAAGTGCTTAAAAGGTTAATTGAAACATCTTAATGATGTAATACTTGTGCACCAAGAAACATACATAGAAAATTTGTACCCGATGATTATGACATCTCAATAAATTGTGTACACGCATGGTACAATATGGATTTTGGAGATAAAAGTAAGTGTTTATGACATTTTTGCATATGATATAGATATCTATGTGTTAAATGGCCAAATTTATGTAGCAAAACTCCTCAAGAGTGAAAACACATGCATATTGGGATAAGATGGAACGAATTCCCTCAAGGATCGATAATGCCGGAAGCATTGATGTCAAAACCTTAAGAACATACTATATGAAGTTGACAAAATATGTATTGACTAAAATAGTCGGGTCGAGTGTTGTACAACTTTAGATATTCGCATAAAGAGGGATATAAGTTTGATTAAATTAGCCATGTTTTATCAACATTCCACTTTTAAAAGTTCATTATAATCGCAATTTACAGTGATAATGTCTAGGCATCATCGAGAGAAATTGTAGAGCTTTTAGAGGGAGAATTTTTGAATGACCTTGGCACGGTCTAATTATTACTCGAACTGCAGTTCGATTATATATGTAATTATATTTGATCAATCCCTCAAGTACATCTAGAAGATGATGTTGGGATATTTTAGTATGGACATAGTTGAACCTTAAAGTATGTTAAAGGTTTTTAAGTCACTTGTTATAAGAAACGCCTATTATCATCTCCTACCAAAGTAGAGATTTTCATTCTAGAAGTACCATGTTAGATGCATATGTGCATTGATATGTTTTGCTAGCTATGTATGGTTATAATATCTTTCACTTGAGCTTATTGTCATGATATAACCTTTGTCAAGCGAAGAGACATTGGAATGAGTTCAATGAAATATTTCAGGTATAAACGATATTTGATTATATTTTACTAACCCATCAAAACAAGTTTGGTTAGTCTTGTAGATGCAGGAATGTACCAAAACACAGTTGTGGATATATGTTATTTTTTGAAAGGAGGGACCTACAGTCTCGTTAGAAGATTATACAACATTGCTCAATATAAAGGATAGCACATTAAGGGATTAAGGGATCAAGCGACAAATCATTGGTTACAAAAGCTTTGATCAACTTTCAAGGAAGATCGACACGCGTCACTTAAAGGATACGTATTTTAATGAGGGGGAGATTTATTCAAGTTGCACTCTTTTTCCCTTAACTAAGTTTTGTCCCATTGGGTTTTCTTAGTAAGGTTTTTAATGAGGCAATGTACCCAATCCAGACGTATCAGGGAGAGACAATACGCACTGCACTCTTTTCCCTTAGTTGAGGTTTTGTCCCACAGGGTTTTCCAAGCAAGGTTTTTAACGAGGCAGCATCTCCAAGCATAAGAAGTTGATAACCAAGGGGGAGTGTTATAAATATATTATTATTTATATGGTTATCAACACCTAAAATAGATTAGGCTTATTCTCCAAGTTACATCTCCTATATATACCATTGTATATCTTGTATTATATACATCCAATCAATAATAAACATCTCTTTCTCTTCCAATATCTTTTCTCATCTTCTTGCTATTAGGATTGTTCATAACAAATAAATGTTAGTAATTATGTTTTCCGTCCTTTCATTTTACTGGTTTTTGCAGTTTACCGTGTTTTGTTTTCAGACTCAATTGTTATTTTTTTTGGTGTAACACGTCAAATCTTTGAAGGCTGTAATTATGACGTTTTGTTTTCTAATGGCGGTTAGATAACTATTGGACTTCTTTTTGTTTTATATTCTTTGCACTTTGTTTCACGCTTTTTTTTATAATATAAGCTGTTCAAATTAATTTTTTATAGTTTGGTAGTTTTTTGATGGACGAAGCCCATAAATCCCGATATTCTATTCATTCCGGTGCCGACAAAATGTACCAGGACCTTCGCTACAAGTACTGGTGGCCCGGCATGAAAAGGGACATTGCTCTTTACGTCGGAAAATGCCTAACTTGTGCCAGGGTCAAGGCTGAACATCAAAGACCCTCTGGCTTACTCGAACAACCACCTATCCCCATGTGGAAGTGGGAAAGTATAGCTATGGATTTCATAACGAAGCTTCCGCACACGTCATCAGGTCACGACAGCATATGGGTTGTTGTTGACCGTTTGACCAAATCAGCTCACTTTCTGTCGATATAGAAGACTACAAGGTAGAAGGATTAGCCCGAATCTACACCGACGAGATCATTTGTAATCATGGGACACCTCGTGACATCATCTCTGATCGTGATGCTCGGTTTACCTCGCGACTGTGGGAAACGTTCAAAAGGCTCTTGGTACATCGCTTAATCTAAGTACCGCATTCCACCCTCAAACCGACGGTCAGACTGAAAGAACGATTCGTACTCTTGAAGACATGCTCCGTTCGTGTGTCATAGACTTCGGTGGTAATTGGGATAAATACCTGCCGTTAGTCGAATTCTCGTACAACAACAGTTATCATTCCAGCATACAGATGGCACCATTCGAGGCTTTATACGGGAGGAAATGTCGATAGCCTATTGTGTGGCACGAGATCGGTCACTCGCAACTAACCGGTCCCGAGCTACTGCAAGAAACGACAGACAAAATTTTCCAAATCCGAGACAATCTAGTGAAAGCTCGGAACCGACAGAAAAGTTACGCCGATAGACGACGCAAGCCCCTTGAATTTGACGTTGGCGACTACGTACTCCTAAAGGTTTCACCTTGGAAGGGTGTGGTCAGATTCGGCAAGAAAGGGAGACTAGCGCCTCGATACGTTGGACCTTTTAAGATTCTGGAAAGGATCGGAAAAGTCGCCTACAGACTCGAACTACCGGAGAAACTGAGTAACGTCCACCCAACTTTCCATGTGTCAAACCTCCGAAAATGCCTGGCTGAGCACGATTTAATTGTACCTCTCGATGACCTCCAAATAAACGAGACACTGCACTTCGTAGAGAAACCTGTCGAAATCATGGATTGCCAAACCAAGCAGCTCCGACGCTCGCGCATTCCTGTTGTGAAAGTCCGATGGGAATGCAAACAAGGCGCAGAGTTCACTTGGGAACTCGAAAGCGACATGAAGACGAAGTACCCGCAGTTGTTTGGAGAAAGTCTAGAGAAAGAAAGTGCTCCAAAGTGATTCACGGTGTGGTACGACTTACAGCTTAATTTCGGGACGAAATTCCCTCAACTAGGGGAGGCTGTAACACCCCGTGTTTTCAAAAGTCAAAGTCAAGACCAAGTCAACGACCGATTATCCGGATTTGACTTATAGTAATTTCTTTATTTTAATTGTATTATTTGGAGTAAGTATTGTTAACTACTATGGTCGACGTGTGTTAATCGCTATCTAATCGACTCGCGACTGTGAACTATAGGAAGTAACAATGCGATAAAGATAACTAATCAATGATCCAACTAAGATAATCAAATCGACGTCAAATCAAATCGAAACTTGAATTACGCAATTGAGATATTGTTATACGTGTGTGCGTGCCTTATGTGTTATTTGTGCATGTTTTAATTATATGTGTTGTTGGAATCAATCGAAACTCGAAACGCCATCGAACTCAATCGCAATCGAAATCGAACTATGATAATTAGTGGAAAAGGGACAGCGCGAGATATGAATTAGTTGGGACTGAAAGTAATTTGACTAGGAAACCCTATCGTGTCGAACCGCTCGCAATCGAAATCGAAACGCCAAAAATCGTCGCGTCAAACACTCGAACCAAGTGCCATCACGCCGGATAGCCATCCGACCGGATAGCCACCTGGTCACAGGTCAGGTGCCATCCGACCGAGATGTCATCCGGGCGATGAACCATCCGACCGGACATCCCTTTCCTCTTTTGGAATCCTATAAATACCCATGTCAATGTCATCATTTCCACTTTTGGAAACCCTCTGTCCGAACCATTCGTGCTCCCCACCTTTTCTTCGATTTCTCTCAATCCAGGTAAGATCTCACCCTAAATCTTGTACTTTCTTGATCTACACGCACTCCTACACCTTTCTATCTTTCAAATCTTAACTCTTAACTGTGAAATCACTAGATTTCGGGTGTTCTAGGATGACGTCATCATGTGTTCTTGAAGAACGTCATGTTTTGACTTCAATCCACCAAGAACAACTTAGATCTAACCGATTTCCACACAAAGATCTTGTAAAGATCTTAAAAAAAGCGTGGTGAAAAAGGATTGAAAGATGGTTTCTAACTTTCTTTCTCAATACACTCAAAACCGATAGAATCGGACTCTGTTCTAGTCTCCTACTCATTATTAGTGTTGTACTAGTTCAAGATCTTGTCACACCCCGATTTCCACGTGTCACCGGTGGGCCCGGTGGGGGAGTATCGTGACGTGGTTGGCAACGTAATAGTCAAACAACACAATATTAATATGCACAGCGGAAGCAATTGAAAATATAATACAACCGAATTTATTATTGTAATATCGAATGTCACAATATTCGGAATTTTATCCACAGAAGGATCGAACATAAAATGGAAACAATAGTTCAACAAACTTTTAGGCATCTTAAGCTTGCGAGACTTCTACTGATGCTAAGGAGAAATATCCAGCCAATTTCGTATAGTACCTGCATTTAGCCTTTTTGGAAAATACGTCAGTTTACACTGGTAAATACATTCAACTGACTCATTTTGAAAATGGTTTTAAGAAAATTGATTTGGATGCACGTGGCACAAAATATCTTTTATTATTTGATTAAAATGCATAGAGGCAAAATTAATCTTTTTAACTTGGGAGAATTATTTAATATTATAATCTTGTGAACGAATTATGTGTTACTTATGCGTTCAGTAGCCCGGATCTAGTCCGGGTTAAAGATCAATAGACACACCACATAATTGAGTTATACACGACAGGTGTACGCCTACACCCCGTGCTCAGGTCGTGGCCATCTCGTAAGATGATGCCAAGGATATCCGGGACATGGTCATTAACCCCCCAAAGGCTGTAAAGTAAACAAGACTATTTAAACAAGCCGATCAAATTATTCAACTACCCACTAAGCGTGGAGATTTGATGCCCGATCAAGCGGTATGCTATATACCGTAACCCAAGCCCGTATAGGGAAAATAAGTTAAAAGTATTTACCTGAGCTAAATATAAATTCAATCCCAGCCGTATATCAAATCAGCAAGTACAGATAGCTTTTACTGGGCTCCTAATCTGGAACGAAGGTTTTTAATAACCTATTAGAATCCTAACGGGTCTTTAATTAAGCTTAAGCTTAGACCGGCTAGTTTCAAAGATACGGTTCGTACGCACGATTAAGCGAGGACCGGATAGAATGTGATTTAGACCCGACAAGTTCAGAGACTTGTTTAATATGGGTCCTTCATGCACATTCTGGATTTTGAGATAAAACCGATAAGGTTTGACCCGTTTCGGCTATTTTATGTAAACTTGTTACATAAACCGAACCGAACGCGTAATAAGCGTAGCGGGTATCTAAAAGAGCCATATACAGGTTTCCTAAGTTAATATTCTTCAAATATGTTGTGACATCAGTAGGATGTCTTTCATTATGCCCGAAATGAATTTAAACACAAACTATGCCCCGTAGGGGTAGTTTGGTCATTTTAAAGATTGTAAAAGAGTCTAAATGTTTAACTGAGTTACAGGTCTGATGTAAACAGCAAACATACTCAATTTGATGAGTTATAACAGTAGGGTAAAGTATATATGTGAAATATATCATTTATAACCAAACTATGCACCGAAGGGGCATTTTGGTAATTTCACATAAGCCGAAAAGCTCAAAACTGAAGTCTGAGTTTATCAACCTTTGCTTACTGTTAAAATATCATAATTTGCCTCATATATCAGTAGGTATCAACCCGGGTATGTTCAATATGATTTTAAAACATACTATGCGTTAAAAACGCTAAATAAGGCGATTAAAGGCCATTTCCGGGTTTGATACTTAAATCTGATATTTTTATATTTCCAGAAGGCTTAAAATAATTTATTTATCATATGTGATCAGTAGCAAAAGGTTTGGAGTCGTTTAGATAAGTAAAACTCATTTTATGGCCCGTAAGGGCAAAACCGACAATTACCGGATTAAGCCTACGACTACTAGTTATGCTCAACCTAAAATTAATTAAAAATCTTTAAAAATCCCAAAATAATATATTATATCAGTGGGTATTAAGTTTGATACCAAAAAGTAGGCTTAACTAGGCTATACGCTAATTACGCCGTTTTATTAACATAAAGCTTTAATTTTGCAATATTGAGCATAACTCTTAATCTATAAGTCAAACTAATGTCAAACTTTGCATACAAGTTTATATATCAGTAACTAAGGTTTCTACACTTTTACATTTTCATAAATCATGTTTTAAGGTAATAAGGGCATAACGGTCAACATATGAGCAATTAACGGAAATATGCATATTAATTGGATAACTAGTGAACCAAGGTGTGAAATCACAGAGGGTTGTTTTAACATGTAACCTAATCCAATTTAAGCTCTGAGGCATTTCTAAAACATGCCTAAACGGGTCAGAACTGAAAGTCAAAGTGAAAGTCAAACTATGTGACTTTCGGTTCCGAACCGGGTCTAAACAGGAAATAGTCGGGTTGAACATGTTTAGACATGTTCTTACACTTATTACTAAGTTATAACAATAATCAAACAGGTTGTATATGTTCTAGATAGCTAATCATGCATAAATTGCAATTTAAGAATCCTGTTGACTTTTTAAGTACATGTTTGACCCGACATTTGAACTAGTTAGAGTGGTGATCAGGGGAAACCCTTTTGAGGTTTTATTACCCACATAAATACCAACTCATAACTACTTTTAATTCGAGATATGACTGAGGCATTATTGACTAATCTCGAAGTCAAACCGTAATTACGACGGTTTGACTTTTAGCTAATTAACCAAGCTAAACTCAAATAGAGAAGGACTAGCAGACTTACAAGAGTCCTATGCACGACTTATGATCAGTTGGACCTGCTTGGGAGCTCCAGAATTGATCATTTATGCTCTTGAAGGTATGAAGAACAATGGTTGCATAACATGCCTTTATATAGTGTTTAATCCACCACAAATCCTTGACATGTGTGTCTACAACTCACCACAACTGATCAACACTTGTTCCTAGTGTTTAGGGGGTGCTTAGGGGCCAAGAAGAATGAGGAAAATCGGATAGAATCGATCAGATTTCACTCAGCAGGCTAAAACCCATTTAAATCTGAGCTAGGGACCCCTAGCGTGACGCTAGGCCTCCCTCACGTCGCACTAGGCCTCTTCTGCACCAAATCCATGTTTTAGATTTTTGCGATTTGATCCTTGCCCCTTCAAGACTCGATTAGGCACTTGTTTATTGCACTATGAACCCTCCAAATTGATGTTTAGGGGCCTTAAGACATAAACCCATTTTGTTAAGTCCCCGGTTAACTTAATTGTTACCCGAAAAGTCCTAACTTTCAACGTTTACGCTTTAAGCCCTCGTACACTAATTTGATCATAACTTTCTCATACGATAACGAAACTTTATGAAATTTTAATCGTGCATTCTAGTGAGCATAATTAACCGTTACAAAGCTTCGGGTTTGTCAAAAGGTCAATCAGAGGTATAATTTAAACATGTTGACACATTTAGTCCCTGTAGTTTGTAATCTCTCACTTTTAGCTTCGTATGATCCATGATTTATTCGTTTGAAGGTATGAGCACCATGTAGGGTTAATGTACATTATATTTATTCATGGTTGACATTTAGAATACGTATATTCACATACTTTCCATGATTGTCAACTTTAGTCCTTCTATAATATTTCTTTCACACGTTTAAACATTTGACACGTGTCTACACATTATAGGACGTGAATTTTCGAGGTGTTACAGATCTAGATTCTACTCCAGAGACCACCGATTCCGGGTTAAACAAGAACAACCGCCTTGAGCCGGTAACTGGCCGAACGAGGGTGATTCCTGGTCGGTCTGGTCACTTGGGTCAAAACGGGGTTCTGTTGGTTAACATGTTGTCAAAACGTCTCGACAAAACGACAAACGACCAAGTGTAAGATGAACGGAACAACTGGAATGGAATGCTGTCCGAACGGACTGCTGTCCGAGCGGATAGGTCACCCGAACGGATCACACTTTGGGACCCACACCTAAGCAACCTTATCTGAAGTTTGGGTATTGAACGAACTGCTATCCGATCGGACGACCATCCGAACGGATTACTCTTCGGATCATGAGATACTAAGACTTTAAAGACTTAAACAATTTTCAACATGTTCATTAACAGGGTTGCCACCCGATCGGATGGACATCCGACCGAGTGACTCTTCTTCTATGAACTTGCTCTCACTAAGTAACCTCGCACTAAGTTGCCGTCCGACCGGACCACTGTCCGACAGGATGACCATCCGAACGGATTGTCATCCGCACGACTAACCATCCGATCGACCGACTTGATGGATAGAGATACTTCAATGCTTTCAAAATGCTACAACGAAAACTTCAAAAGTCAAGCCACCATACACAAACACGTCTTTCTTATAGGAAGAAACAATCCACTCGAATAGTCATCCGACCGGACAAGTTGTCTGACCGGATGACCATCCGAACGGATTGTTATCCGCACGGATTGATGTCCGATCGGATTAACATTCGACCAAACTACTATCCGACCCACTCACACTTTGTATCATTTTACGCGTCACCTATCGTTATGCTATCAAATCTATTCAGGCTAACATTACTCGCTAAGCGCTCCCTTCAATCCATCAACCGCTGTGAGGATACTCGACCCCTTTTTCTTTAAGCACTTTTGGGTGTTACATACGTTACAACTATTCAAATCACATCAAACACACTACTCAATACTATTTGAACGCTAACCGTTAATGCATGTTATATGTGGCTTATGAATGCTTGTTTGTTATGTTTACACATGGAATGCTGTCTACCTGCCTTAGCAACGATAGTACTATAGTTTGGATTCTGCACCCGTTCACACGGGGGTTGTTAAGGACAATTACTTGCATGGATTACGGTGGTAATCATGTATTACGAACTGCCTCGGGCAGTCAACCCGCAGTCATTGGTATCGATGGATCTATGTCGATAACTAACGTGCTTCATTTCTCTATGTGTACGTGCTGGTTATTCGTAAACGAATTCGAACTCTATATGCTATTATCAAACTTGTATGCTCACCCTTACATTATATGTATTGACTTTATTTTAAAGTATGTGACATGTGCTTAGGATGCACACATGTTAGGAAGTCGAAGCTAGAATAAAGCTATAGAGCCCAACAAATAGTTGTCTGTAGTAACGGGATCAAGGGTCTCTAGAAGCAGATAAACAATTGCTCTATTTTAAATCTGAGTTGTCGGAACAGAATTATTTGCGTAGATTTTCATCTGTAATAATTTATTTGCTGTTTGAGGCATGGTATGGGACTTGTTATTTAAATTGAATAGTAATGATAATTGTTATGGAAACTTCTGGACAATCTGTTTCGCTCAGTTTCATGCCCCGATGATTCCGCCATCGGTTGGGGTGTGACACATTTACACTGGTATAGGTCTCTTCTTATCATCCAAACCTTCTTCAGGAACAAAGATGACAGTATGACATATGGGTGTCATCAGTCCCTTTTTTTTCAATTTAGTTCATCTCATGCAGCAAAATCTTTCTACACTCACGTAACAAATCATTCAATGAAGCTTCATGCAGATCATTACTAAGGATCAAAGAAAATATGTTTTGCCGTCGTTGTATTTTTTGGCGTTTTACATTGAGTTGTAAATTTTTTTAGCAGCCACTATGTGTTTTTTTTTGTGTGTTAAACGGAAGGTGGTGAGACGTTTCTATTTATAGAATTCTTTTTTGCGCATAGTTTAGGCGGGATGCTATTTTTATAACAAAAAATGTAATTAACATTTATCCTGATGTAAGCTTTGGCGTTATATATAATGGCGTTTAATATTTTTTGGCGTTTTTGTAAGCAGAGAGCTTAAATAAAAACCCAGAGAAAAAGTACCCAGTGATAAAATTGGCGTTTTGTATGTATTTGGCATTTTAGTTTTCAATGGCGTTTTATGTGAGAAATGGTTTTTTACCTATTTACCTTTAATGAAGCGCGTCCAGGTAATAAAATTGTTGTTATTTACTAAAATGCCACCGCGCCAATCTAGTCCATAGATTGTTTTGATCGGACGATCAATAAGCGTTCTCACCGTTCTCACACTTTCTACAGTTTTCTCTAAATCCCGACCCTATATAATATTAAGCTCTGACTTGGAATATTATAATTATATGAAGAGTAAAATACACGGATAGTCACTGTGGTTTGTCAAAATAAAACCTTTATTCCATAAATTTTGGAAATTACACTGGTGGTCCCTGTGATTTGACAATTTGTTACTCGGATAGTCCCTGGAGTAGATGGGGTTAGTTTTCTCCGTTAAGTCCATGTGAAATTACAAAATTACCCCTTGCTTTAATTAAAATATTAAAAAAATCCATACACACACATATATATAAACAACACACTCACTCTCTCTAAAACACACACTCTCTCTCTCTCTCTGGAAAACCCCCATCACCACCTGCCGCCACCAGCATCACCCCCTGCCACCACCCCCACACAACCATCTGTCGCCACATAAGTATGAACAGAAACATGAAACATGAGATCTGAGTACAATCAAGGCACAATCACATTTGTTTATGACGAGAGAGAGTATTTTAAATGTGAAGTGAAGTAATGGCTCACGTATGTTTCACCAATCAGACACCCTTGTTAATTTTAGTGTAAGTTGAATGTCACGGCCCCCAACCCGGTTTGACCCGTTTCAGGAGCCGCGGGACAGAAAATCTCGTGGTATTTAATTAACAGCGGAAGTTTCTTCAGGATCTTTTAAAAACTGAAATATTTCCCGATTATTTTATTTCACAATTCGGGATAAACCCCGGTAATTTACAATCTTGAGATTTCACGAAGAAATCTTTTATTTTACAAAACATGTTTCTTTATTTTATACTGAGCCACTTCCTTAAGCTGATAGTGCTTCACGGCACTTTTCCTGGATCACAACAGATCACCTGAAACATGTTTGAAAAAGGTTTTGTCAGCGGGAAATACTGAGTGAATCATTCTTTTTATTAAAACGACTCATTTGTTATAATTTACAGTATTAAGAGCGATTACAATGTTTCTGATATCAAACCAACTACCCACGGTATTTGTCACTCGATCAGATCTGTGACTATGGTCATATCCCCCATTGGCTGCCCCAATGGTGACGATTATCAAGTAATGTATACAAAACTCCACATACCGGCTGTAACTTGGTGATTACAAAGACTTAATCCCCGTAATTATAACTTTGAAATAAACATGATTTTGAAAGTAATTTGATAAAAAGAGAATGACTCACATTGCAGATTTAATTTTGAACAGAGCTTAGCCTACTGATTAGCCTTGATAACCTAGTTTAAATAATCAGGCACACAAACTAGGTTAGTAACTTAATACAGCATTTACGATAACTCACGAGATTAAAACCTTCACAACGAATGACAAAGTGCGATACTTAAACATCCATCGATTTAACGACGAATGACAAAGCATAAACCCTAATGTGGGCAGCACTTAAACATCCATTGGATAGTTTAATCGATCGGACATTGAATCGTAGCAGCGATTGAGTTATTACCCTGAATTGTGGCAGCACTTCGTGATCAGTGTGTGTTTTTTGTAGTGATTATACTATAACTCAGCGTACATATTGAGTTTTTACGTCGAATTAACGCTCAATTGCATGAAACAGACTGTTCTATTTATACTTGAAATTGGTTTCCCCCGCGTGTCGCGAAGGGTGACCCTGGTTCTGTCGCGAGTCGCCTGGGGTAACAATCTACCCTAGAGTAGCCTTGTGTCCTAGTAGGCTTGCTGAGTTGGTTTCGTGTTATTTTGAATTTTTGACAACGAACTGTCAAGATATTACCGAATAGGGTTTACCCCCCCCCCCCTGAGTTTTAGGGGTCCTAATCCTGATTCCAAATGTTCTGAAAATTTTAGGGTTTGTTCAGAATCACTTGGGTTTCTCAATTAGGGTTTCCTATTGGACAATTTAATTTAAATAAATATAACTTTTGATGAGAGTTGTTACATTCTCCCCACCTTAATAAAATCTCGTCCTCGATATTTACTGAAATAAATGAGGATACTTTCGCTTCATTTCTGATTCCAGCTCCCAAGTATATTCAGCTCCTCTCTTTGACTCCCATCTGACTTTGACTAAAACTAGTCGTTTATGTTTGAGAAACTTGATCTTTCGATCCTCAATTTGAAGAGGTTTCTCAACAAATTTCAGCTTTTCGTTTACCTCTATATCTCGAAGAGTTACTACCAGTGATTCGTCTGATAAACATTTCTTGAGATTGGATACATGAAATACATCATGTACTCCAGCTAATTCTTCAGGTAGTTGTAAACGATAAGCAACTGGTCCTATATGTTGGATCACTGAAAATGGTCCTACATACCTTGGACTTAGCTTTCCTTTCTTACCGAATCGAACAACTCCTTTCCAAGGGGAAACTTTTAATAGTACTTTGTCTCCCACTTGGAATTCAAGTGGCTTGAGCCGATTATCTGCATAACTTTTCTGACGATCACGAGCCATCTTCAGTCTTTCCTTGATTTGAGTAATCTTGTCAGTCGTCTCTTGCACTATTTCAGGACCTGACAATTGACTTTCTCCTATTTCTGCCCAACAAACTGGAGTTATGCACTTTCTTCCGTACAGTGCTTCAAATGGGGCGGTTTCAATACTTGAATGATAGCTATTGTTATAGGAGAATTCAATTAATGGTAAATGATCATCCCAATTTCCACCAAAATCTATTACACATGCTCGGAGCATGTCTTCTAGAGTTTGGATCGTCCTTTCACTTTGTCCGTCTGTTTGGGGATGATATGCAGTACTCAGATTGAGTCGAGTTCCCATAGCTTGCTGGAAGCTTTTCCAGAAATGAGAAGTAAAACGACTATCCCTATCCGAAACAATGGAGAGTGGAACTCCATGTAAGGATACTACTTCATCTACATACAATTTTGCCAACATTTCCATACTAAAGGTTTCTTTCATTGGTAGAAAACGAGCTGATTTGGTTAATCGATCCACAATTACCCAAATCGCATCATTACCTTTTCTTGTTTTGGGTAACTTAGTAACAAAATCCATTGTTATAAGTTCCCATTTCCATATAGGCATTTCTAATTGTTGTAGTAACCCTGAAGGTTTCTAATGTTCTGCCTTAACTTGTGAACAAGTGAGACATTTAGAAACATATCGCGTTATATCCTTTTTCATTTCTATCCACCAGAAGTTCTTTCTTAAATCTTGGTACATCTTATTGTTTCCTGGGTGCATAGTATACCTAGATTTATAGGCTTCTTCTAAAATCTTAGGTCTTAAGTCTCCTTGCTTAGGTACCCAAATTCTACTTTTGTGGAATCTCCAAATTCCATCTGCTCCTTGTTCTACTTCCTTTATTCGTCCTTTCATTCCTTCAGCATCATCCTTGATTGCTGTAGCTTGAACATTCTTCAATTGTTCCATTAAATCTATTTGTAGATTTAATCTGAGAGCACGAACCCGTCGTTGTTTCTCATAATACTTACCACTTAAGGAATCTGCAACTACATTTGCCTTTCCTTCGTAATACTGAATATCGCAGTCGTAATCACTTAAAATTTCCATCCATCTCCTTTGCCTCATGTTTAACTCTTTTTGCCCAAATATATATCTTAAACTTTTATGATCTGTATAAACAGTAAATTTACTTCCATACAGATAATGTCTCCAAATCTTAAGGTCAAAAATTACGGCTCCTAATTCTAAATCATGAGTCGTATAATTTTCTTCGTGCTTTTTCAATTGCCTTGAAGCATATGCAATCACCTTTTTTCGTTGCATAAGCACACATCCATATCCTAGTTTTGAAGCATCACAATATACTTCAAAATCTTCAGTTCCTTCTGGTAATGCTAAGATTGGTGCATTTGTTAATTTCTGCTTTAATATTCTAAAGGCTTCTTCTTGCTTTGGTCCCCATTCAAACTTAACTGCTTTACAGGTTAGCTTAGTTAATGCAACAGCTATCTTGGAAAAATCCTTAATAAACCGTCTATAGTACCCAGCTAAACCTATAAAACTTCTAATTTCCATTGCTGTTTGTGGAACCTTCCATTTGGTAATTGCCTTTATCTTAGCAGGATCTACGTGGATGCCTTCGTGATTTACCATGTGTCCTAGGAATTACACTTCCTTTAACCAAAATTCACACTTCGAGAATTTGGCATAAAGCTTTTCTTTTCTTAACAAAGTTAAGAGTGCATGAAGGTGTTCACAATGCTCTGTCTGACTTTTGGAATAAATAAGTATATCGTCTATAAAAACAATTACAAATTTATCTAAATATGGTTTACAGATCCTATTCATCGTGTCCATGAATGCAGCAGGTGCATTTGTTAACCTAAAGGGCATGACTGTAAACTCGTAATGACCATACCTAGTTCTGAAAGCAGTTTTAGGTATGTCTTCTTCTTGTACCTTCAATTGATGATATCCGGAGCGTAAATCTATCTTAGAAAAATATCTAGCTCCTTGAAGTTGATCAAACAGATCATCAATCCTAGGTAATGGGTATCGATTCTTAATTGTAATCTTATTTAATTCTCTATAATCGATACACATTCTCATTGAACCATCCTTTTTCTTAACAAATACTACTGGTGCTCCCCAAGGAGATGAACTAGGTTGTATGAATCCTTTACTTAGTAATTCATCTAATTGCTTTTTCAGTTCTAACATTTCTGTGGGTGCTAACCGATAAGGTGCCTTGGCTATCGGTGTAGTTCCTGGAATTAGATGAATCCTAAATTCTACTTCCCTATCTGGAGGTAATCCCGGTAACTCTTCTGGGAATATATCTGGATATTCTGAGACTACAGGAATTTCCTTAAGTTCTTTACTCTTAGTACTAATGATTACTGAAATCATATATACTAGTCCTTGTTTTCGTTCATAATTAGCAACTTTCATTACTGATATGAACTTCATGGGCTTACGTGGTTTATCTCCTCTAATCCTAATTACTTCTCCGGTTGGTGATTGAATTTCTATGGAATTCTGATCACAAAAGATTCAAGCATGGTTGGTTACTAACCAATCCATTCCTAACACAACATCAAATTCAGCTAAATTCATTGGCAACAGGTTTGCAGAGAATTTATGTCCTAAAAGTTCTATATTTCTTTCCTGTAAAACTTTATCGATTTTAACTGAATTTCGGTCTGCCGTTTCAACTATAAAAATCTGCCTAATATTGGTTAAAGGTAAATTAAGAGCTTGACAGAATGAAGTATTTATAAAACTTTGGTTTGCACCAGAGTCAAATAATACTTTTGCGTATACGTTGTGAACTAAGAACGTACCCGCTATCACATCTGGGATGAGTTCTGCTTCTTGAGTGGTCAGCTGAAATGCCCTGGCATTCTTCTTAATAGTTTCGTCAGTCGCCTTGGTTTTGTTGTCTGCTGGTTTGCCCAATTTAGGACATTTTGTTTTAAAATGTCCATTTTCTCCACAGTTATAGCAAACTATTGTTTTCTTTCTGCAGTTTTCTTCACGATGTCCTACAGTTTTGCAAAAATTGCAGGTTATATCGCATCTTCCATAATGTTTCTTCTTGCATTTCCTGCAGAATGACGGAGTTGAGAATTGCCCAGTTCCTTTTCTCTTGAAATTACTACTGTTACCCGCACGAAATCCTTGGGTAATTTTCTGAGCCAATTCTTTCTTCTTGTTTTCATCTTGTGTACGTATCAGTTCGTCAGTTAGGGTGTTAGCGAATTCCACAGCATCGTCAATAGTGCGAGGTCTCGCAGCTTTAACGATATTGCGGATTTCACTAATCAGTCCCCAAATGTAGCGAGAAATGAGTACCGGTTCTGGCGAAGCCAGCGTTGGTACCACTCTAGCATATTCAAAGAATGTCGAAGTATAACTGCGACAATCTACACCCATCATCCGATGATTTAGGAACTTATTTGTCATTTGTTCCTTTTCATACTCGGGACAGAATTTTCTTTCTACAAGACCCTTAAATTCTTCCCAATTCATGGCATAAGCTATTATTCTTCCTTTTGATTGTAACACAGTGTTCCACCATTCGAGTGCTCCTTCCTTGAAGAGATTTGATGCGTACATGACCTGATCATCTTTAGCACATTTACTTATTGCAATTACTGCTTCGGTTTTCTCTAACCAACGCAGTGATGCAGTTGCTCCTTCATTGCCTGCAAATTCAGTGGGTTTACAAGCAAGGAATTCTTTGAAAGTGCAACCAGGCGTTGCGGCTTTCATTTTCTTAGGAAATGGAGCTTGATGTGGTTCCTCATTATGATTAACATGATCATTGCCTCCGTTTACACTATTACTGAAGTTATCTTCAGAAATACGTTTACTAGGAATGATTTGTTGCGGTTCGATTGGATTCTTTACAGCAGTAACGATTGCTGGAATAACATTGGCTATCCCTTGAGCAACAATATTTTCGATATCTTGCCTAGTCATATATTGATCCCCTGGATGTTGCTCAGACTGATTAATCTCATTTACTGGTTCGTTACCCATGTTTGCCATCTGATAATTAAATTTTATATAAATAATTAGTATAAATACAAATATAATAAAACAGTTTGCACATAATCATATTAACATGTATAATCAAAAAATATCGATTTTCCGAGTTTCATTTCTATATATTATATTATGTCTCGTACACACGATTATCATACAACGTTTTATTGTTAAGTTATTACACATACTGGTTCTTATGATTATCTATTAAACAAATATTCCTGCAAACTCCCATTATCTGGTCAGCTAATTTCTTAAAAACGACGCTCCCTTTCATCGTACTTCCAAGTAACTCTTTCTCCAGCATCCCTAATCCTATTTCCTGCATTAATTAACTCTTCTCCCCAGAGACGAAGTTCAGTCAGATTCTCCGGGCTCATAGTTGGGTATAGTGGAGGTTCTGGGTCAACTTGTGGGAAAAATGTATCAGGGTTGTTTAAAAGATTTTGGTATTACCAATCAGTTGTCCACCATTCATCTAATTCTACTGGTAGTGGTTGAGGTTGGACAATAGGATCTGGAATAGCAGGTTCCAGATTGATTGGAATTGGAGCTTCTAGTGGATAGCTGAAAAGATCTTCTTCAGTAAATATAAGGTTTGGATTAGCTGGTTCAAGGTTTCCATCGGCAGGTCCGATGAGGTCACTCATTACTAGTTTATGATCTAAAATTTCCCAGGGAGTCATTTTCTGTTTCTGTCTAGAACTTTCTCCGATTTCTCTTTCTTTTTTCTTAAAACTCTTCTCAGCTTCTATCTCTACTTGATTAACATTTTCCTCAATTTCTACCCCTTTTCCTTTGTCTTTTGGTTCTTCAATTTTGGTAACCTTTCTTGTTGCTGGCTTTTTCCTACGTACACGCCTCCAGCCCACAAATCTGCTTCTTTTCTTGGGTTTAGGTTTTGCCAGTGGTTTGGATTGAAATTCCATGGGTTCTTCTTTATCAGCGAAGTAACCGGTGAATTCCTTGGAAACTTCTATCTTAACGGGATAGAGGTTAAGATTTTCTAAAGCTTCAGATATCTCATTCATGTTGTTTAGCATATATGCAAAATACATACCAAATGTTAAAATAAAATAACAAATTTTTCATAGACAACCCTTAAATATTATTGCATACCATACATAAAACAACTGACAAGTAAAATATACTACGATTTACTGTGAACTTATTTATTTACTGAATAAGGTTTCTGGATTGTAGATAAATAAAGGTGCTAAAACTTGAGTTATAGTATTTAGAGATTTGCATTTTCTGCTACTGTGGCTAGCATATAAAGATCTACCCATTTCTCATCTAATTTGTCCTCCCAGGGTGATTTACTGATTAATTCCTGGGTTTCCTGTTTAACTTTCTTCTCTCGGTTTTTCCTTATTTCCTCCTGACTTTTCCTAATAATCAAACTTCTTTTATTAGGAGAAAGTGGTTTCTCATAATGTGCCTTTCTCACAAATATTCCTTCTTCAGGAATTACAAAGTGATTTGAGGATTTGGGTTGGGATGAACTTCCTTTCTCGTTGGATGACCTATCTAGTTTAAGATAGATGTTTGACAGCTTTTGTTTACCCATACTGTAACTAACAAATAATCAGTTAATAAAACACATAATCACATAATTGGTAATCAGTAAAATTAAGTATTTCTAAATACTTAATAGGCTTAAATCAGTGGCTCTGATACCACCTTATTTCTGTCATGGCCCCCAACCCGGTTTGACCCGTTTCAGGAGCCGCGGGACAGAAAATCCCGTGGTATTTAATTAACAGCGGAAGTTTCTTCAGGATCTTTTAAAAACTGAAATTAATCCCGATTATTTTATTTCACAATTCGGGATAAAACCCGGTAATTTACAATCTTGAGATTTCACGAAGAAATCTTTTATTTTACAAAACATGTTTCTTTATTTTATACTGAGCCACTTCCTTAAGCTGATAGTGCTTCACGGCACTTTTCCTGGATCACAACAGATCACCTGAAACATGTTTGAAAAAAGTTTTGTCAGCGGGAAATACTGAGTGAATCATTCTTTTTATTAAAACGACTCATTTGTTATAATTTACAGTATTAAGAGCGATTACAATGTTTCTGATATCAAACCAACTACCCACGGTATTTGTCACTCGACCGGATCTGTGACTATGGTCATATCCCCCATTGGCTGCTCCAATGGTGACGATTATCAAGTAATGTATACAAAACCCCACATACCGGCTGTAACTTGGTGATTACAAAGACTTAATCCCCGTAATTATAACTTTGAAATAAACATGATTTTGAAAGTAATTTGATAAAAAGAGAATGACTCACATTGCAGATTTAATTTTGAACAGAGCTTAGCCTACTGATTAGCCTTGATAACCTAGTTTAAATAATCAGGCACACAAACTAGGTTAGTAACTTAATACAGCATTTACGATAACTCACGAGATTAAAACCTTCACAACGAATGACAAAGTGCGATACTTAAACATCCATCGATTTAACGACGAATGACAAAGCATAAACCCTAATGTGGGTAGCACTTAAACATCCATTAGATAGTTTAATCGATCGGACATTGAATCGTAGCAGCGATCGAGTTATTACCCTGAATTGTGGCAGCACTTCGTGATCAGTGTGTGTTTTTTGTAGTGATTATACTATAACTCAGCGTACGTATTGAGTTTTTACGTCGAATTAACGCTCAATTGCATGAAACAGACTGTTCTATTTATACTTGAAATTGGTTTCCCCGCGTGTCGCGAAGGGTGACCCTGGTTCTGTCGCGAGTCGCCTGGGGTAACAATCTACCCTAGAGTAGTCTTGTGTCCTAGTAGGCTTGCTGAGTTGGTTTCGTGTTATTTTGAATTTTTGACAACGAACTGTCAAGATATTACCGAATAGGGTTTACCCCCCCCCCCTGAGTTTTAGGGGTCCTAATCCTGATTCCAAATGTTCTGAAAATTTTAGGGTTTGTTCAGAATCACTTGGGTTTCTCAATTAGGGTTTCCTATTGGACAATTTAATTTAAATAAATATAACTTTTGATGAGAGTTGTTACATTGAACATGGCCGAATCGAGGTGACAAGATTGGTGATGTCGCAAAAGCAAATTCGATGTTACCGTTTTTTTCTGGCGAGATGCAGTTTTCCGACGGAACTAGACGTGAAAGTGAAGGACTCGATTGGTGGTGGCGGTGGATAAGGTTGGGTTTTAGAGGAAAGTGGTTTGTTGAGGTTTCAGGAGGAATCAAACTCGTTATTGGACCATTCGTTGTCTGCTATTTCGATTGACTACAACCCTCGCTTCATTAGAGGAGGGAGGAGGAAGATGAAGGCTGGGAATGTTCGGAAAAAGACCAAGTGTGGGAAGGTTTGTGACGCCAGACAAACACAACCTCCAGCCAACCTTTTCAGCTCGGATTCTTCTCTCATCGGTTAATTCATTTATGTATGTTGTTTGTTTTAACATCCAGATCGAAAGCCCTATACCAATTGCTTATGACAGAGGCACAATCCCTGTTAATTTTGTGATTTGAGTCTAGGGTTCATGGTGGTGGTGGCTAGGTTGTGGGCGGGTCCTACAAATAAACTAAAAGTCTTTTCTTAGTTTTAAAAGATGGGGTTGTTTGTTTGCATCTGACTGGGTCAATTAAGAGGCTGGTCTCTGATTCAGTCAGACCTCAGACTGTTTGGTTCACATCTGAATGGAGCAAAAATAGGCAAAATGAGTCTGACTCGGTCAGACTTCAACCAATATCTGACTGGGCAAGAGGTTCAGTCAGAGTTGCTCTGATCGAAACAAACAGCCCCTAAATAGTTCTTGACTGTTTTTTTTAATTCATGGGGTAATTTTGTCATTTTGCTTCCATTTATCAGAGAAAACTAATCTCTATCCACTCTAGGGAGTATATGAGTAACAACCGATTAAACCACAGGGAGCATGAGTGTAATTTCCAAAAGTTGGGGACTAAATGTGTTATTTTGACAAATCACATGGACTATCCATGCATTTTACTCTGATATGAATTTACCGGGTGTTTAAATAAATAATATCATTAGACTTTTCGTATGAACGTAAACCAAAATAGAATGGGTTAGTAAATGAAATATGAAGAATGGTCGAATTAGAGTTGTGAAGGACATGTGTTTGACATGGTTTTCCTTAGAACAGGTATCACGTATCCTTTGAGAACACATTTGTTTCCCAGGATACAACAACAAGAGCAGTTTGTTGTATTACCGGCGATGTCCTTTGAGTTTGAAATTCACTTGCCGGAAATCATTTAGTGTGTTTACGTAGTGTATGAGTAGCTTCAAGAGTTTCACAACTAAGGTGGAATCCATATTCTAATAATTAGACCGGTAATGAACAATACTTAGGGGGGGGGGTGGTCACTAGTGATAGATTTCTATCACTCCCAATATCCAATCAAATCATGCCATGTTATCACCCAATATTCTATCACTAATGATAGAAATGTAGTGGGGGTGGTCATCACTAGTGATGGGATTTCAATGTACAAGTATTAATACACAATGTACAAGTCATACCCTATCACTCCTCAAGTTCAACGCGTTATATATATAACGAGTAATTCCTATCACTCGTTATGGAAGTGGAGGCGACGGTGTTAGTGATAGGATAACTCGTTATGGGGAGTCCATAACGGACCACCCCCTCCCCCCTAATGATGTGTGGTTTGGGTTGGTTTTAAGAACCGATAGATTTGTTAGACAGCTCATCATTAGCTAGACTATACAGCTCATCATTAGCTTGGTACTTTATTTTTTATAGATATACGATTGTATTGTAATTGTTCTCTTTCCCTTTTTATTGTTTATGGCCTCTATATAAAGTGCCTGTGTATTGTACTCAAAATATACATAAAAATACAAAAGTCTGTTCTCTTACAAAAGCTCTTTATGGTATCAGAGCACTGATACCGTCCTACTCCCTGTCTCTTTCTGCAACTCTTTTTTTTTTCTTTGCCTAATCCTTGTTTCATCTTCAACTAACCTGCTATCCTATATTTATCCTTGCAAAATGTCAACCACATCTGCATCATCAGATTCTTCATCTGGTGCAACTGCAACATCAAACCAAGGTGAACAAATTCCAAGTTTTACAAATCTTGCCAATCTAATTTCTATCAAATTAGATGGTGATAATTATCTGGCGTGGAAACATCAAATAGTCACAATACTTAAGACTATGGGACTTTTATCTTACTTAAAGAAGGATGTCTCTCCTCCTGCAAAAGACTCTGCTGATCGAGCCCACTGGGAGAAGGCAGACGGGTATGTCTCTGCTTGCTTGAATGCAACATTATCTCCTTCAATTGCTCACATCGCTATAGGTACTTCATCAGCCTCTGAATTATGGTCTGTTATAGAAGAAACATATTTTCAACAACTTTTTGCCAAACAGATGCAACTAAGAACAGAATTTCAAATAATGAAACAAAATGACCTTTCAATTACCAGTTACTGTGACAAAGCTAAACAACTGGCTGATTCATTAAAGGCAGCTGGTGATTCAATCACCGACTCGTCACTTGTTCTACAAACTTTACACGGGTTGAATGATAACTTCACTCCAATCCGACTAAATATTGAAAGCAGCAACGTATTACCAACATTTCATCAAGTGAAATCAAAACTTCTCGCGTACGAGGCTCGGCTAAGCCAACAAGAAACTCACAACATACCTGTTAGTGTGATGGCAGCTATGACTATGAAAGCTGCTGTCCAGAAATGGCCATGATCACTCGTTCTCGTGATCACACTCGTCCGGCTCGCCAATTTCCTGATCATGTTCTTCTCTATACATCTACTACTCCTACAACTGAGCCTACTACCTTTTCTCAGGCTCAGAAATGGCAAGTGTGGTGGGATGCGATGCGCACAGAGGTTGTCGCTTTGCATTCCAACCGGACTTGGGTCTTGGTTTCTCCACCCACTAATGCCAACATTGTTGGTTGCAAGTGGGTTTATAGGATTAAGCGTAATCCTGATGGTACTATTGGTCGATATAAAGCCCGGCTCGTCGCCAAGGGCTTTCATCAAACAGAGGGAATCGACTACACCGAGACATTTAGCCCTGTGGTCAAACCCACTACTATACGGATTGTTTTGTCTGTGGCTTTCTCTAGAGGTTGGGATATCCGACAAGTGGATGTCAACAATGCCTTTCTCCATGGTGATTTATCTGAGACCGTGTACATGTCTCAGCCTCCAGGATTTGTTGATTCCACTCGACCACATCATGTCTGCTTACTGCAGAAGGCTCTTTATGGCCTCAAGCAGGCTCCTCGTGCATGGTTCTCCAAGTTGTCTTCTGCACTCACTACTTTTGGATTTTCTCAGTGTATATCAGATACCTCTCTCTTTGTTTATAGCAGTGGTTCAGATGCCTGCTATGTCTTGGTATATGTTGATGATATCCTTATTACTGGGAGTTCTTCACCCTTTGTGATGAATTTGATTGAGCGCCTAGATTCTCAGTTTGCTCTCAAGGATTTGGGATCTCTATCTTATTTTCTGGGAATTCAGGCTACATTCACTGATGACATACTACACTTGTCCCAGCAAGGATACTTACGTGATTTGCTACATCGGACTGGACTAGCTGACTTGTAACGCCCCAAAAATCCGAATGTTAATATTTGTCGTGTGTTCCGATATGACACGTCAGGAAATAAATAACTAGGCTATTTAACCTAGTTAAGGGTATGGTTAAAAGAATTAAAAGAGGAAGGTAATGTCGGTTATGTTTTAAAGGTAAACCCGAGGGGCTAAAGTGGGAAAGATGAAAGTTAAGTTATTAAATAACTTATCAACCACAAACACACACATGTACGTGTGTGTGTTCGAGAAGGAGCAGGAGGCTCCTATGGAGCCTCAAACCCTAGCATCATCTTTATGCTCAAATCGGAAGGCAAGATGAAGCTTAAATTCATAACCGAGCATGGATTAATGATCACCAACACGAGAGGATCATAAGGTATGTTTTAAATCTAAGATTGGTGATCATGGGTGAAGTGGGTTATGCTCTAATCCGTGAGCTAATATGAAATTGATCATGTACAAGGGTTAGAATCCTCGAATAGAACATGGGTTATGTATGGTTTATGTTAATTTGATGATTTGAGGTGAAACCCGTTAGTTAGGGTGAAGATGATGACTAGAATCACCTCCTATGTTCAAGTCTTGATTGAATGATTGATGTATTATGTGGATATGATGAATTATTGTTAGATGAAAGTATAGGAATATGATGATGTTATGTTAAATGATCATTTGGAATGATATATGATGGTTAGTAGTTGGTTTTGGTGGGTTATGTATGAGTTTAGAAGAATTGTGCATGAAATAGTTGTACGTTATGCTTAAAGGGTTGTACTCACATCAAGTGTATGATGAAATGTATATAGTGTCGTCCGTATAGTCGATTATGATGTTACGGGTATATGATGATAAGTCGATAGTCAAGTATGGTTAATAGTTGACTTTTGAAAGTCAACTAAGTATAAGAAACATGAATTGACTCGTTGTCGTAAAGGTAGGATGATAGGAAGTCGTTTGGTACATGTTATGTTAATATGTATTATTTGTAATTACATGATGAATTACGTGTGATGAAAAGAGTATGAAGTCGATTATATGTTTTAATGCTTGTTAGAAATGATTAAGAAAAGTTAAGTGGGAATTATGCGAATGATATGATGGTTACATGTACCAATGAGTATGCTAATAAGGGCGTGGTTTCGATGAAATGAAAGTATAGGAAACACGTCGAGACGGACTCAAGCTTGAGGTGTTAACGGGTCAAGAAGAGGCAAGGAATCGCATACGAGCACGGACGCATAAGGTAAGTGATTTCCGTAATCACTTCTTAGTACAAGTAAGTAATAAAGTGTTGTAATGAATTAAATATGATGTCTGAGGTCAAATATGTGTTAAAGTCTTTCGTCGTAAATGATGGGTTTAAGGTTGACCAAAATGCCCTTGATGGGTATTTTGGGGTAAACGAACGTAAAAGTAACTTAGAAACAAGTTATACGATTAATGTGATGTTTTGGACAAGTATGAAAGTGGGGATTACGGTTTGGTTAGTCGTAGACCAATTAATGCATGAATACCCTTAACGGGTCAAAAAAAAAATAAGCATATGAACGATAAGATGTTAAGAGGATGCAAGACATCCAAGAATTTGGTAATTTATGGTAGACGTCACTCATATTACTATGTTTATAAGAGGTTTTGGTAAAACGAACAAGTTATGTTGACGTATGCATGAACGGGTCGAAAAATGTGAAAATGGTAATAAGCCGAAGAGATAAAAGTCGGAAATTATATTAAGTCGGATGTTGATTTTAGTTCCATTAGATGGAGAATTAAATTACGGATGCGTAGGAAAAAGAATCGGGTAAAACAGACCAATAACGAAGAAGTTATGACCGTTTCCGTGAAACGCGGACGTGTTGAAATCTGCAGCACTGCAGCAACAAACATTCAGTTTGTTTGATGGCGTCGCGCTACGCGACGGCCCGTCGCGCTACGCGACGGGGTGGCTGTTTGTCGAAAGTTGCTTGTTAGCTCCGTTTTGTATCGGGAACTCGTTTAAACGCGTTTTATGTCGCGTATAACTAGTTTAACTCATGTTTTATGATCATTAGGGTAAGCGTATGTGTGAATGTGTAAAGGTGGGATGACATGATCGTGCGTGACGATATAGGTATGTTGGTTCCCCTTGGGATCCCATAGCCCAGGTAAGAATCCCACCTTAGGTTCCATTTATGAACCTTAAAGCGGGATCCCATAGCCCAGGTAAGAATCCTACCTTAGGTTCCATTTAGGAACCTTAAAGCGGGATCCCATAGCCCAAGTAAGAATCCCACCTTAGGTTCCATTTATGAACCTTAAAGTGGGATCCCGTACCCCAGGTAAGAATTATTAATTTAATTCTCATTGGCAATCGCCCTTATGTGGATAAGCAAGTATGTATGTATGTATGAGTATATACGGGGATGTAATGATGTAGGAGTAGATAGTATGTATAAGTAGTCAAGGGAGTATGTACAAAGGTATGCACGTATGTAAGTTGTGAGAAGGTATGGAATAAGTATGTATGCATGTATGTAATTATGTATGTATGTTGGTATGCAAGTATGTATGTAGGTTTGTATGTAAGTATGTATGTAGGTATGTATGTATGTATGTAGGCATGTAAGGATGTATGTATGTATGTATGAATGGATGTGTTTAGGTATGCACGAACGTATGTATGTAGGTACACAGGGATGTATGTTGCTATGTGTGACCGTAAGTTTACGTATAGGTTGTATGAAAGTACGTACGCATGTATTCAATGAAATTGAGCACTAACGATAATAACATCGTGCCTGGTGATGAAGTGTAACGCAGGAATATCAAAGATGTCTCACTACGGATCTTATGATCAGAAGGAAAGACGGGATGTAAAGAGTTAATGAAACGAAAAGTAAACGTGAACAAGTCTTGTATGCTTATGATACGTACTAATGTATGAATTTTATGTGGTGAGCACAGGTAGTACCAGTCATGAGGATAACCAAGGTTTGGAGATCGAGGATCGAGTCACAAGACAGATTGTACGGGAATGCTTAAATATGTAATTTAGTGTTGATAAGGCATGTTCTTATATTCTAAAAATGAATTATTAGAATGTCAAGATGTATGTCATGAAAGAAATTTTCAAACTCGATTTTCCGCTGCGTTGTGTTAAGGTTAAATGAATTAGGGTCTTACAAGTTGGTATCAGAGCCCTGGTTTGAGGGAATCAAGTACGAGAAGGTAAGTACTTGAACTCAAACTTGTGTGCTCTTGAGATAAGAAATCCGTACAATCTAGGACTCGATCAAGATCCAAAGGTAAAGGTTGATGAAAGTATGTATTTATGTATACGTATAAAGAAACTGACGGTTTTGTATGTGCAAGGTAAGCATAAGTGTTGAAAGAGGATGATCCGTGAATGCAGTCTAGGATAAATACTAAGGCAGGCAAAGAGGTAATAGGACAAATAGGCAAATGAGCCCAGGTACGTGAATGTAATATGTGGAGGTATGTAATGGAAAAGTTTATTCAGGAAAGGGAAAATTTTTAAGATGAAAGACAATGATAGTATAGTAATGAAGTATTGGAAGCAATACACGCGCCGAAGCCTAAGTCTACGGACATAAGGTGACAATTACATGAAGGCACGAAACTACTATGTGGATTGTGTACCTGGCCAGTACACGAGAAACGTATGACGTTCGTGAGATCATGATAATTGTTACAGGTATGTCCGGTAGAGTTGGGTAGCAGGCGGGCGTGTGAGTGAAATGGGAAGTAAGACTCTCGGGAAATTGAGAGTACTATGTAAGAATGAAAAACATGCCTGAAAGAATGAAGAATGTTGAACCCGTGATTAAGTACGGATCAACAAGATAAGAATGTAATGTTTGAATCCGCGAGACGGATTCAAGGATGAAAGGCATGAATGAAATGTTTGAATCCGCGAGACGGATTCAAGGATGAAAGGCATGAATGAAATGTTTGAATCCGCGAGACGGATTCAAAGATGAAAGGCATGAATGAAATGTTTGAATCCGCGAGACGGATTCAAAGATGAAAGGCATGAATGAAATGTTTGAATCCGTAAGACGGATTCAAGGATGAAAGGTAAGAATGAATGTTTGAATCCGTGAGATGGATTCAAGGAGGAAAGGTATGAATGTAATGATTGAATCCGTGAGATGGATTCAAGGAGGGAAGGTATGAATGTAATGTTTGAATCCGCGAGGCGGGTTCAAAGATAAAAGGCATGAATGTAATGTTTGAATCCGTAAGGTGGATTCAATGAATGAAAAAGCATGAATGATGCGTCTGAATCCGTAAGACGGAATCAAAAATATAAGAAGATGAAATTAATCCGCCTAAGAAGATGTCGACAGTTTGACCATGATTGAGTCGAACGGGTCATAGAAGCAAGTATAAAGTAAAAAGTGATAGTATAATAAACGAAGTTTTGTATAAGTTACGTGTTAGATGTGTTAGTAATTGACTCTTAGAAGTCGGAATGATGACGGGCTGTGACTCGGACAATAACTTGAGTATGGGCGGAAATGGTAAGCTCAGTAAGAAATATTGAAACGATGTAATAAGGTCCTTGCAAGTAAGCATGAATGGAAGGAAGTACGAGCGTGTACTTCCGTTGGCAAAATGATTAATTGAATGAAAAGATTGCATGTAGGAAATAGAATGTGCGGTAAGTTATAGCAGAATTATTGATGTGATGAAACCAATCGTATTGGGGAAAGGATGTGCACGAGTGGAAACTCATGACACGGATGAATGAAATCTGGCCTATTATGGCTAGTACTCGAGGAAAAGATGAATCGATCTGGGTTGCAGATCGTGGTTTGGGAAATGAAAAAGAGGTTAGTAAGAATATTTAACTCATGATTTGATAGATATGAAATAGTATGACACCTGTACCTGTGTAAATTAAGTAATGCATGAAGTGAAAGCAATAGTAATGTGAGATGAACGAAAGGATTTAAAGATGAAACAAAGGTATGCAAGGTATACGTAACTATAGAAAATGTAGAATGAGGTTAACGTTAGAATTAAGCACGTAGGCGTGATTATGTAATGATAGTTTTGTTGTGATAACAAAACAAAAGTTAAATGTTATACAGAGTATGTAGAGAATGTAAATTTTAAAGGTGAGATGGAGATATTAGATCCATTAAGAAAGGATCATATTAAAGGACGGAAGAGTATGTGTATTGACCAGTTATTGACAGCTCAAGTAAAGGAAAATGAAAATGATATAAGAAAGAATGATCAGGAAAGTATGGGCTAGTAGTCGTATGGACGGACTAGAAGAAAAGATAATGTGTGTTTGATGAAAGTGAGGAAGGTTTCAGGGACGAAACCTTGTTTAAGGGTGGTAGACTTGTAACGCCCCAAAAATCCGAATGTTAATATTTGTCGTGTGTTCCGATATGACACGTCAGGAAATAAATAACTAGGCTATTTAACCTAGTTAAGGGTATGGTTAAAAGAATTAAAAGAGGAAGGTAATGTCGGTTATGTTTTAAAGGTAAACCCGAGGGGCTAAAGTGGGAAAGATGAAAGTTAAGTTATTAAATAACTTATCAACCACAAACACACACATGTACGTGTGTGTGTTCGAGAAGGAGCAGGAGGCTCCTATGGAGCCTCAAACCCTAGCATCATCTTTATGCTCAAATCGGAAGGCAAGATGAAGCTTAAATTCATAACCGAGCATGGATTAATGATCACCAACACGAGAGGATCATAAGGTATGTTTTAAATCTAAGATTGGTGATCATGGGTGAAGTGGGTTATGCTCTAATCCGTGAGCTAATATGAAATTGATCATGTACAAGGGTTAGAATCCTCGAATAGAACATGGGTTATGTATGGTTTATGTTAATTTGATGATTTGAGGTGAAACCCGTTAGTTAGGGTGAAGATGATGACTAGAATCACCTCCTATGTTCAAGTCTTGATTGAATGATTGATGTATTATGTGGATATGATGAATTATTGTTAGATGAAAGTATAGGAATATGATGATGTTATGTTAAATGATCATTTGGAATGATATATGATGGTTAGTAGTTGGTTTTGGTGGGTTATGTATGAGTTTAGAAGAATTGTGCATGAAATAGTTGTACGTTATGCTTAAAGGGTTGTACTCACATCAAGTGTATGATGAAATGTATATAGTGTCGTCCGTATAGTCGATTATGATGTTACGGGTATATGATGATAAGTCGATAGTCAAGTATGGTTAATAGTTGACTTTTGAAAGTCAACTAAGTATAAGAAACATGAATTGACTCGTTGTCGTAAAGGTAGGATGATAGGAAGTCGTTTGGTACATGTTATGTTAATATGTATTATTTGTAATTACATGATGAATTACGTGTGATGAAAAGAGTATGAAGTCGATTATATGTTTTAATGCTTGTTAGAAATGATTAAGAAAAGTTAAGTGGGAATTATGCGAATGATATGATGGTTACATGTACCAATGAGTATGCTAATAAGGGCGTGGTTTCGATGAAATGAAAGTATAGGAAACACGTCGAGACGGACTCAAGCTTGAGGTGTTAACGGGTCAAGAAGAGGCAAGGAATCGCATACGAGCACGGACGCATAAGGTAAGTGATTTCCGTAATCACTTCTTAGTACAAGTAAGTAATAAAGTGTTGTAATGAATTAAATATGATGTTTGAGGTCAAATATGTGTTAAAGTCTTTCGTCGTAAATGATGGGTTTAAGGTTGACCAAAATGCCCTTGATGGGTATTTTGGGGTAAACGAACGTAAAAGTAACTTAGAAACAAGTTATACGATTAATGTGATGTTTTGGACAAGTATGAAAGTGGGGATTACGGTTTGGTTAGTCGTAGACCAATTAATGCATGAATACCCTTAACGGGTCAAAAAAAATAAGCATATGAACGATAAGATGTTAAGAGGATGCAAGACATCCAAGAATTTGGTAATTTATGGTAGACGTCACTCATATTACTATGTTTATAAGAGGTTTTGGTAAAACGAACAAGTTATGTTGACGTATGCATGAACGGGTCGAAAAGTGTGAAAATGGTAATAAGCCGAAGAGATAAAAGTCGGAAATTATATTAAGTCGGATGTTGGATTTTAGTTCCATTAGATGGAGAATTAAATTACGGATGCGTAGGAAAAAGAATCGGGTAAAACGGACCAATAACGAAGAAGTTATGACCGTTTCCGTGAAACGCGGACGTGCTGAAATCTGCAGCACTGCAGCAACAAACATTCAGTTTGTTTGATGGCGTCGCGCTACGCGACGGGGTGGCTGTTTGTCGAAAGTTGCTTGTTAGCTCCGTTTTGTATCGGGAACTCGTTTAAACGCGTTTTATGTCGCGTATAACTAGTTTAACTCATGCTTTATGATCATTAGGGTAAGCGTATGTGTGAATGTGTAAAGGTGGGATGACATGATCGTGCGTGACGATATAGGTATGTTGGTTCCCCTTGGGATCCCATAGCCCAGGTAAGAATCCCACCTTAGGTTCCATTTATGAACCTTAAAGCGGGATCCCATAGCCCAGGTAAGAATCCTACCTTAGGTTCCATTTAGGAACCTTAAAGCGGGATCCCATAGCCCAAGTAAGAATCCCACCTTAGGTTCCATTTATGAACCTTAAAGTGGGATCCCGTACCCCAGGTAAGAATTATTAATTTTATTCTCATTGGCAATCGCCCTTATGTGGATAAGCAAGTATGTATGTATGTATGTATGAGTATATACGGGGATGTAATGATGTAGGAGTAGATAGTATGTATAAGTAGTCAAGGGAGTATGTACAAAGGTATGCACGTATGTAAGTTGTGAGAAGGTATGGAATAAGTATGTATGCATGTATGTAATTATGTATGTATGTTGGTATGCAAGTATGTATGTAGGTTTGTATGTAAGTATGTATGTAGGTATGTATGTATGTATGTAGGCATGTAAGGATGTATGTATGTATGTATGAATGGATGTGTTTAGGTATGCACGAACGTATGTATGTAGGTACACAGGGATGTATGTTGCTATGTGTGACCGTAAGTTTACGTATAGGTTGTATGAAAGTACGTACGCATGTATTCAATGAAATTGAGCACTAACGATAATAACATCGTGCCTGGTGATGAAGTGTAACGCAGGAATATCAAAGATGTCTCACTACGGATCTTATGATCAGAAGGAAAGACGGGATGTAAAGAGTTAATGAAACGAAAAGTAAACGTGAACAAGTCTTGTATGCTTATGATACGTACTAATGTATGAATTTTATGTGGTGAGCGCAGGTAGTACCAGTCATGAGGATAACCAAGGTTTGGAGATCGAGGATCGAGTCACAAGACAGATTGTACGGGAATGCTTAAATATGTAATTTAGTGTTGATAAGGCATGTTCTTATATTCTAAAAATGAATTATTAGAATGTCAAGATGTATGTCATGAAAGAAATTTTCAAACTCGATTTTCCGCTGCGTTGTGTTAAGGTTAAATGAATTAGGGTCTTACATGACTGTCGACCATTGTCTACACCAGTTTCTTCTGGACAGCAGCTTTCTCGGTATTCTGGCGTTCCTCTAGAGGATCCCCTGCTATATAGGAGTACTGTTGGGGCCTTACAGTATTTGGTTTTGACTCGCCCTGAGATTACATATGCAGTCAGTAAGGTTTCTCAGTTTCTACAGAAACCTACTGACCGACACTGGGGAGCAGTTAAGCGTATCTTGAGATACCTTAAGGGTACTATCTCCCATGGTTTGGGTATTCGACGATTTAGTAGCCCTGATTTGCATGCTTATTCTGATGCTGACTGGGCTGGATGCCCAGATGATCGTCGTTCCACTACAGGCTACTGCATCTTTCTTGGATCCAACCTTATTAGTTGGAGTTCCAAGAAACAACACACTGTTGCACGTTCCAGCACAGAGGCAGAGTATCGAGCACTGGCCCACACCGCTGCAGAGGTTCGATGGATTATGTCCATCATGCATGAACTTAAGATCCCTACTTCCTGTCCCCCTACTCTTTGGTGTGACAATCTTGGTGCCACATACTTAGCAGTCAATCCAGTGCTTCATCAGCGCACGAAACACCTTGAGATTGATCTTCACTTTATACGAGATATGGTTTTAGCTCAGACGCTCACTATCAGATATGTTTCCACTACTTCTCAGTTGGCTGATCTTCTCACCAAAGGGTTGTCCTCCACTCGCTTTGACACTCTTAGGTGCAAGCTTCACGTTGCTGCGCCCGTTTCGCTTGAGGGGGCATGTTAGACAGCTCATCATTAGCTAGACTATACAGCTCATCATTAGCTTGGTACTTTATTTTTTATAGATATACGATTGTATTGTAATTGTTCTCTTTCCCTTTTTATTGTTTATGGCCTCTATATAAAGTGCCTGTGTATTGTACTCAAAATATACATAAAAATACAAAAGTCTGTTCTCTTACAAAAGCTCTTTAAGATTACGTAAACGTGTTGATCCAATTACAAGATAAATCTATATAGTATCAATTTGCAACTTATTCTATGTATAATGGTTTTATATCTCATACTTAGGATGTTTATAAAAAAATTAACCCAAACTTTTCATCCTTTACAATTTAACTTCACAAAATTTGATTTTTTTACTTTTGAGCCAAAACTTTTCATTTTTTTGCAATTTAACCTCACAACTTTTTTACTTTCAACTATGGCCCCCTATACTTTTCATCTTTCACAAATTTTCATTTTACGTTTCGTTCTAAATTATGTGAGTTAACACAATGCAATGGTTTTGTATCTATCACTCCTCAAGTTCAACGCGTTATATATATAACGAGTTATTCCTATCACTCGTTATGGAAGTGGAGGCGGCGGTGTTAGTGATAGGATAACTCGTTATGGGGAGTCCATAACGGACCACCCCCTCCCCCCTAATGATGTGTGGTTTGGGTTGGTTTTAAGAACCGATAGATTACGTAAACGTGTTGATCCAATTAGAAGATAAATCTATATAGTATCAATTTGCAACTTATTCTATGTATAATGGTTTTGTATCTCATACTTAGGATGTTTATAAAAAAAATTAACCCAAACTTTTCATCCTTTACAATTTAACTTCACAAAATTTGATTTTTTTACTTTTGAGCCAAAACTTTTCTTTTTGCAATTTAACCTCACAACTTTTTTACTTTCAACTATGGCCCCCTATACTTTTCATCTTTCACAAATTTTCATTTTACGTTTCGTTCTAAATTATGTGAGTTAACACAGTGCAATGCGCGTGTGTAGTTCAACGTTTTTACGTTTTGTTCTAAATTTTGCGAGTTAACACGACACATACGTGTGTAGTTCAAAGTTTTTACGTCTATTTTTTCTCGTTTAACAAGTTTGTCGCAATGCCCAGGTGCTAGACCGAGTTAGTTATTCTTTTCTACGTATTACGTTTCGCTTTAATTTCTTCGCATTAACGTTAGGCCGAACATCAATGTTGGTGGTCGTTGACGGTGATGTAATATCGGTTCTACTTGACACGGTTTGACGCTCTCGTGGCAACACGGTGCGGCTTAATACTAGTTACTATTTAAAAATATTCAATAACCTGGTTAACACGCTTGACATGACACAACCACCAATCAGTTCCTTTAGGAATAAGAGACATTAACCGGGCCTCATGAATAACCATTCTGTTAATCATAGTAAAATCACCAAGCTCCTTATTACAATCTCATTTCATCGGTGTAGTAAAATGTTGAACCATCTCACGACATGTGAAGCTTACTTTACATTATCCTTGTTCCAAACATTCCAGTTTGGTGCATAAATAAAAGATTAAAATAAAAAGTGAGAATTATTAGAAACTAGGTTGTTGACGTTACACGTTGTGGTGAACAGAGCAAATGATATGTAAAGCAAACATTATTTGAAAATACAGGTTGTTGTTTAGAAATGCAAACCGTCAGAATCGGTTCAGGTCATCATCATACCGCTTTACTTTTGAATAGAACCTCATTTTAACATAACTTATACTTGAATAGAATGCCGAGGAAAAAAAAACCATAACTAGGTACCTAAGCTTTTAGAAAAACTTAACGAACGTAAGTTATTAAAGAAATGTCAAATTAAATGAAGTTTTTGCACTGTCTAGTAACTTTGCTAACGTTTAGGGGCATCAGTGTAAATTTGGTTAGAGTTAAGGGGTGTTATTAAAACAGTTATAATTAAAAAAAATCCTCAAAAACAAGCCTACAGTGAATCGAACCCGGACCACTCAAGTGGCATACAAACAACTAATAGACTACACTTCAGCAACACAATTTGTGTTTTGGGTAAATTACTTTTTGAGTCCCTGTGTTTTATAGGTTTTAACCATTTAAGTCCAAAATCAAAATGTTTAACGCTCTAAATCCCTATAACCACTTTTCTTAACAATTTGAGTCCAAATTTATAAGCATACTACAATATAGTGTTTGATATGGGTTTGAGGTTTTGATGATTTGTGACAGTTCACGATGGTGGTGGAGTGGTGGTGAAGGTGCGGTGGTGGAGTGGTGATGGTGAGGTGTAGGTAATTTATTTTTATATATATTATATATTAAAAGTTAATGCATTAAAGACTTGTTCCTTGTACTCATGTGCATATAAGACTTGTACTTTGTGTGTAAATGATCAAATTACCCTCATAGTTAACAGACTTGGTGGACGGTGTTAGAAATTTGGACTCAAATGGTTAAGAAAAGTGGTAATAGGGACTCAGAGCGTTAAATATTTTGATTTTGGACTCAAGTGGTTAAAACCTATAAAACAAAGGGACTTAAAAAGTAATTTACTCTTGTGTTTTATATGGTTTCCATATGTGTATATAAGAAACTTAAAATCACTTCATCATATTGCGATTTTCTTCGTTAATCAATAATTCAAACACTCAATCAACGTGTTCTTCAACTTATTTGAAGAAATCAGCTCACTATTATACAATTTCTCACTTTTTTCGCGTGATTTTGAAGTAGATCACTCGATTCGTTGATTCGATTGTCGATCAGTGTTTCTAGCATTTAAATTTCGTAATCGTTGAAGAAATCCTAAGTAATCTGAAGAATTTCGTCAATCATTACTTTTTAGGATCTAGGTGAATTGTGTTGATTTGAATTGTGTTTTTTAATAGAATTGTGTTTTATATATCTGAATTGTGTACATTTGCGCTTTACGATATGGATTTTCGAATTTTTCAAATTGCGTTTTACGATCTGGATTTTGCAAGTGTGAATTGCGTTTTACGATCTAGGTTTTACCATTGTGAATTGCGTTTAACGATCTGGATTCTAGCATTGTGAATTAGGTTTTTCTGGGTTTTCGAAAAAAAATTAAAAGTAATTAGCAATAGTCTTTTCGTTTTAAAGATAAAAAATCTCGTTTTTATGATGCATTTTTTTTCATAATATAGTATTAAAGAGTTATTAACAATTTTTTTTTTAAAATGGGGGAAATAGATGAGAGAGAAAGCTTAACTTGAATGGATAACAATACCCTTAGTTTAAATGATACATCTTTTTTAAATTCACTGTTTAATCTTAGGGGTTGTTTGGCAACATCTCAATGGTTAAGTGCTGAACCAGCAAGAGGTCTGAACCATTAAAAGCCTGTATGATGCTTAACCGTTCAGAGGCAAATGTCTGACCAATTCAGATTAAGTGGCTGCTTGGTAGCCTCTGAATGGTCATTAAGAGGCTACCTCTTAATGGAACCATTAAGAAATTTACCAATGAGAAGGTAGAAGAATGTGACATGTGATGATTTACCATTCAGATGTTACCTCTTAACCATTTAGACTTGATGTTACCTCTTATTCATTCAGAGGTTTTAAACCATTAAAATGTAGCATCTGAATGGTCATTAGGAGGCTACCAAACAGCCCCTAAAGGTCTTAACCATTCAGACTCTGTAAAAATCTTAACCATTCAGAGCCAAATGTCTGAACCATTCAGACATCTGCTCGTGAAACAAACAGTCTAAACCATTAAGTGCTGAACCAGTAAAAGGTCTGAACCATTAAAGGCTCATTAAGATGTAAACAAACAGCCCATTACTCATCTATTACAATATCTTGGGGCTATGATTACTTTTTAGTTTTCTTATACAAACACAACTTTCTAATATTCTAACCCAAATATTATTATTATTATTATTATTATTATTATTATTATTATTTTTTTTTTTGAACGGCAAATTTGGATCACTGACGGACCACTGGAGTATCATCGTGCCACCAGCGGACCCACCCGATCATATCCATCTCCACTAGGCAATAATGCCCTACACCAATTCAGGAGGAAACCCAATAAATCTGGGAAAAACCCCTCTTGTGAGAATCGAACTCATGACCTAATGGCCATAAGCCTTATCTCACCACCAAGATACCACTAGGCTATAATGCCATGGGTTATTGTTATTATTATTATTATTATATACTATATAAATGAATGATTCAAAATAACAAAAGAACTAAAAATATTTATATTTTAACCTTTTTAACTATGAAGGAAAAAAACCGCGTAAAAGAAAAATAACAAATGTGATAGTAATCCTAGTCCTTTACGATTATCCCTTAAAAACCTCATATGTCATCTAATAGTAATCTCCTAATCCTTTACGATTATCCCTTAAAAGCCTCATATGCCATATCCCACTATATATGTATTCTCTATTTGTTACGTATCTACATTACCGACTTTAACCCAAACTACGCTCAATATTACGTACATACCCTCTTCCCTCGCATCCTTCATCATCTCCGGCGATTAATCATGTATAGGGTAGCAAGTGCATCCCAGTATTTAGTCATCACCGGATCCGGGATCAACGACATCAAAATCGCAAAGAAATCATGGGTATTTCCGGGCCAATCCTGCTCCGTTTTCGACATCTCTCCAGTCAACTACACATTCGAAGTAATGGCCATGAGTGCCGAGAAACTCCCCTTCATCCTCCCTGCTGTTTTCACTATCGGTCCACGCTCCGACGACCAAGAGAGTCTCCACAAATACGCCAAGCTCATCTCCTCTCACGATAAGGAGTCGAACCATATGAATGAGCTCGTCAAGGGGGTCATTGAGGGCGAGACGCGTGTCCTGGCTGCATCTATGACTATGGAAGAGATCTTTAAAGGAACCAAGGAGTTTAAGAAGGAGGTGTTTGGGAAGGTTCAGTTAGAACTGAATCAGTTCGGGTTGTGGATTTATAATGCGAACGTTAAACAGTTGGTGGATGTTCCTGGACACGAGTATTTCTCGTATTTAGGACAAAAGACACAGATGGAAGCCGCTAATCAGGCGAAAATCGATGTCTCTGAAGCCAAGATGAAGGTAGTTTTATTACCTTACGTATATTTTTATTTTGCTTAGGTTTAATAGTTTAAATAATAACAATGAATTTGGGATGGTTTGATTTAGGGTGAAATAGGAGCGAAGCTTCGAGAAGGACAAACGCTGCAGAACGCAGCAAAGATTGATGCGGAAACAAGGATCATATCGACGCAGAGGCAAGGTCAGGGACAGAAGGAAGAAATAAAGGTGAAGACGGAGGTGAAGGTGTTTGAGAACGAAAGGGAGGCTGAGGTGGCAGAAGCAAATGCTGAGCTGGCGATGAAGAAGGCGAAGTGGGCCAAGGATTCACAGGTGGCTGAGGTGGAGGCAAGGAAGGCCGTAGCGCTCAGGGAGGCTGAGCTGCAGAAGGAGGTTGAAATCATGAACGCGTTGACTCAGAAGGAGAAACTTAAGGCTGAGTTCTTGAGCAAGGCTACTGTAGAGTATGAAACCAAGGTAAAATACATACATAATCATTGAATTGAATTCAAACTTGTATTAATTTATTGAATACGCTTTACGTTTAGTAATGACTAAATTGGACGTAATTAATCAAAGGTACAAGAGGCGAATTGGGAGCTTTACAGGAAACAAAAGGCTGCAGAAGCAATTCTGTATGAGAAAGAAAAAGAAGCAGAGGCACAAAAGGCTACGGCTGAGGCTGCGCTCTACGCTCGTAAACAAGCTGCCGATGGTGAACTGTACGCAAAACAGAAGGAAGCAGAAGGTCTTGTTGCCCTTGCACAGGCCCAGGGGACCTACATAAGGACTCTTTTGGGTGCATTGGGAAATAACTATGGTGCGCTAAGAGATTATTTGATGATCAATGGTGGAATGTATCAAGAAATTGCTAAGATTAACGGGGAGGCGGTTAAAGGACTGCAGCCAAAGATCAGTATATGGACCGGTGCAGGTGGTGTTGGGGATGGCGGTGATGGTCAGGGTGGTGCTATGAAGGAGGTTGCCGGAGTGTACAAGATGTTACCGCCGTTGTTTAACACAGTTCAGGAACAAACTGGGATGTTGCCACCAACTTGGATGGGGAAGATCACAGAATCCTAATGGTCTTCTAGTATTGTCATATGAAGACATTAAACTGAGTTAAGAGTATTTTAGTCTTGCATTTAAGTCCTTAGTTTATTAGTATAATGGTGTCTATAAGATTATATAACGTAAAACTGTGAGTTGGAGATTTCAATTATGTGAATTTATTACTTCGTGATGCTTATATATATATTTGTTTGAAACTATTTTCGTAGGTTATATAAATATTAATATACTTGGTTTTTGTTGGCTTAGTTCATGTCCATGGTTTGGTTTGATTAGCTTTTACGAAATTTCTAAGCTAAATCGCTAACTATGGTTTGGTTTAGGGGAATGTTTGACTTTCAGTATCGAAGCTTGGTGATTCCCAACCGGATGTTGTTGGGTTAATGGTGAGTTTAGGGCAATGTTAGACTTTCAAAAAGAATTTTAAACCATCCTCAGCGTCTTCTTTGTCGCTTGCTCATTCGCTAGAAAGTCCAGGAGTAAGGCCGGCCCATACCTTGTGTGGGGTGTGCACAAGGCCTACTATTGCAAGGACCCATATTTAAATAGGGTAGGGTTTACGCGAGAACCAATGTTAACACAACAAAATAAATTCACTACACCACCATCCAAAACCTAAAAAAACCTAACCCCCCACCCCACCCCTAAAAAACCTAAAAAAACTTACCCCCCCCCCCCCCCCCCCAAAAAAATAAAAATAAAATAAACCCACTACAATGACGCAAATATAGAAAAAACACAATGATAGTAAATAAAGTTTCTAAAATATAAAACCTATAAATCCAAAACTGAAAACCTAAAATTTCACATCGTAGAATTCGATACGACGGTTCCAATGTCGCTTGAATGAGGTCAATCGAAGTCAGTTTGATACCCTTTGTATGAATTCTTCTTATTTTTAGAAGCCTTTGTATTTAATCCTAAACCATATATCACATCTTCATATACATTTTTTATAAAATATTTTTCTTCCCACTATTTTTAGGGCCATATTTTTTTTAGAAAATATATTCCCTTAAGTAAACATATTTTTAGAAGGGAAACCACGCTTCAGTTCTGGTCCTCCCTCTCTCCATCCCTTGGCAAACCCTACGCTTCTCTCTCCCTTCATTCTTGGTTCGCACACCCTAACAGGTAACGGGTTGTCGGTTTTGCTTCTGTTCCATATAGTCGGTTTTTAGCTACAAGAAGATATGAACAGGGGCATACCCACCCTTTGGCATGGGTGGGCGGACGCACCCCTTGGAAAAAGAAATTTAGTGTTAAATTTCTAGAAAATTTCCATCGCACCCCTTGGAAATTTTCAACCGTCTCCCTCTAGAAAAAAAAAACATATTGTTAATTTATAAAAAAAATTGTTAACACTTATTTTTATAAAAAAAAAAAAAATATAACCTAATGTATAAGTTTGTAAGTTGTAACCCACTCAACTAGTTTAATACCCGTCCGGTGGACGGGTTACGTTTATTTACTATAATAACCTGAATGAACCTATAAACACAAAGAACTATACACAAAACTAAACAACATGAGAAACAAAGATAACATATACTAAGCGCACACAAAATTAATCAATGTGACAAACAAAAGCGCCATTCTTTAAGTTATCAAAGGATAGCGAACATTAAAAATGTACAACCAAAAAACGAAAAAAAGTAGAAATGATAGACTGTTGAAACATGAAATTGTGACATTTTGATGAAAAAGATAAACGGTTCCCTAAAGGCAAGTGAGGTAAAGTACGTCAACATGTGAAGAATGACAAAAGTTTTTATTTACGTTTACATGTATATTATGAACTAATCAAATGAGTTCACAACGTAATTAAAAAGGAAAAGCAAGGTTGAAGACAATTTCAATAACTCAGATTATATTAAGTCTTTAAGTCGACTATTGACTACTAAAACACAAAAGCACGTGTATTAAATTCTGGATGAATCATACGATTTAATTAGCTAGTACCTCCATAAAAAGAAATGCACAATCTAAACATTTTGTAGGCTTGTGAGGGCAAGGCTTCAGCAATAGAGATAACAAAATTTCGCCACTTGACAATGTTTAATTAACCCTTAATTTCTAAAAAAAAATCATCAAACGAATGCTTTTAAAACAAATTTGCTCGTCTAAGGTAATTGACATACAAACCGAGGATGGCATGATTGTGAGTTGATCTGATTTAGGAATAGAATCGTAAGATAAAGAGAAAATTACCAAATTAGCCAAGAAAAAACTTTGACCACCAAATTAGCCATTTGATGCCTCCTTGGAACAGGGCATCACATATTTCGAGAGTGGTCATGCGTCTGCAGGTCTTAAGGATGCGTCATGGAATAGTCAAGCGACACGTGTGTCAATGATTGGGTTTGAAAACTTCTGTTGCTTCGAAGGCGTCTACCAGACGCATCCACTTTAGCTTGCGTCTGGCTTAGTGTGATGCGTCTGGCTGGGCACAAGTTTTTATGCGTCGGTCAGAGACCCTTCGTATGCGTCTAGAAGACGCTTCCATTGTCAGCTTTTTGGATGCCCCTAACAGCTGCTTCGGATGCATCTAGAAGACGCTTCCATTGTCAGCTTTGGATGCCCCTAAGAGCTGCTTCGTATGCGTCTTGAAGACGCTTCCCTTGTCAGCTTTTGGATGTCCCTAAGAGCTTCTTCAAATGCGTCTAGAAGACGCTTCCATTGTCAGACGCTGGATGCCCCTAAGAGCTGCTTCGTATGCGTCTTGAAGACGCTTCCCTTGTCAGCTTTTGGATGGATGCCCCTAAGTGCTGCTTCTTATGCGTCTAGAAGAAGCATCTATTGTCAGCTTTTAGATGCGTCTTAACACGTTTATTTATGCGTCCCTATGCGGGTGAGAACACGTGTCAAACTACTGTTCCTTTGACTCTTTAGTACTGACAGACGCATTGGAGGAGTCGAGAGACGCTTTAGACAAAAAAAAATAGTTTCCGTTTTTATTTCTCTTTTATTTATTATCAATGTATACACGTTTCTATTTTTAGATTAGATTCTAGGTACCAGTACCATTTAGACATTTTACAAAATGTCTTCTCCAAATTTTTACAAAAAATACATCTTCATATTTTTATTCTCTCTATTGATATGGCAGTCAGATTTGTTGTTTACTGTGGTGGCAAGTGGGAAGTCGTTGATGGGAGGCTAGAGTACGTGGTCCAACCAGATTCTGTTAGACGTGGTTTTGAAACTTCTACTACAATTTCTTATAACACATTTTTAAAAAAATCTTAGTGAGTCAACAGTTGTTCAAAACATCACATGTGTATCTTACAAAATGTCAAGTTTTAGCGATCCCATTGATATAATTGATGATTCCGATCTTACTTTTTTTTCAATATTGCGGAAAGAAACCCTCATGAGTTATTTAAATTATATGTGGTGCAAGAACAAGTTGGTTCATCTGTGGGTTCTTCCAATTTTTTTAAAAGTCCCGATCTTAATGTAAATGTTTTTCCTGAAGGTGAATGTAACGCATCATATAAATCTGGAGTTACTGATAATGTTAATTGTCCCCTTGAAAATAAAAGGCAGTTTTACATAGGTTATATTTTCCGTAACAAACAGGAAATGAAAATAAAATTAGGAAAATTGTGTCTTTCCGTAAATTTTTCGTATAAAGTAGACAGATCATCCAAAACTCGTTACGAAGTATCTTGTATTGATGAGAATTGCCAGTGGAATTCCAAGGCAGCGAGTCGGGAATCTTGTGATGTTTTTTACGTTAAACATTTTAACAACAAACATACATGTTCTAAGACGCAAACATATCCACATATGCGACAAGCAAACTCAATGGTGGTGGGTAGCTTATTAAAAGAACAATTTAAAGATTGTGGACGGATATACCGTTCGACGGAAATTGAAAAGGATTTTAGGATTTAAGAAAAATTCAATTTATCATACATGCAAGCATGGCGTGGGAAATGCAACGCATTAGAACTTTTGCAAGGTACTTCGTCAAGTTCTTTTGCCGAACTTCCCGTCTATTGTTATAACTTGGAGAAGGTTAATACAGGGACAGTGACACACATACGCACTGATTCTGAAAGTCGTTTTGAAATGTTATTTGTGGCCATAGGTGTTGTGGTAAGTGAAAGACTATAAATAAATAAATCAATAAATAATTTTTTCCACAAAAATCTAACATTATCGTATTGCTTTCAGATTCGGAGCTTTGTCCGTAATTTAAGACCGCTTATCATCATAGATGCGGCCCACTTGAAGGGTGAATTTAAAGGAACAATGTTTTTGGCTGTTGGCATGGACAGAAACAATCAGATTTTGCCTATTGGTTATGGCATTGGTAAATCTGAAGATGGTGAGTCGTGGACGTGGTTCCTTTCAAAACTGAAAGAATGCATCGGCGAGCATCCAGATTTGGCAATCATTTCTGACCGGGCAGCTTCTATACAATTAGCTGTACGGGTTGTGTTTCCAAGAAGCTTTCACGGGTTATGTTGTCGTCATTTGATGGTCAACCTTCGTTTACCGTAAAAAAAAGGAATATGAGAGTCTTTGGTGGAAGACTTGCAAATCTTACCGTATATCCGATTTTCAAGAATCATTCGACGCGCTATGTGCCGCTGTTCCAAGATTACGGAACATTCTTATAGAAATTGGGTTTGACAAATGGTCAAGAGCACATTGTCCAGCCAGAAGATATCATTACATGACATCTAATAGCGCTGAATCTATGAATGCTTTATCAAAACATGCCCGAAAAATTCCAATAACCCAACTGATAGAATTTTTCAGACAGTCTGTCCAAAAATGGTTCTATGATCGCCGGAACGAGGGAATTCAAGGTGAACACTTGCTTACAACCTGGGCTCAAAAAAAAATTCAAGGCAAAGTTGAAGGTTCTCGTTCGTGGGTGGTTGCTGGAATTGCCCAGGACAGTTTTGATGTTGATGACGGGGGAAAGAGAGGTTTAGTTGACTTCTCTAATGGAACATGCAGTTGTCGGGTTTGGCAAGTATCTTGGTTACCTTGCGGGCACGTTATTGCGGTATCTAGATTTTTAGGTGAACCAGATTGTGCTCAATATGCGATGTCATTTTACACTAATGAAGTTTATAAATCCACTTATGAGGAGCATATAAATCAAGTCCCTGATAAATCAGAGTGGGAAGTACCCGATGGACTGGTGAATCTGCAACCACCGCTTATTACAAAACGACAAGACGGACGTCCGAAAGAAAACAAACGAATCCTATCTCTAGGAGAGGATCCAACTCCCATATATTGCGGTAAGTGCAAAATGTATGGGCATTCTCGTGCGAGCTTTTTAGCACCGCCCAAAACAAAGACTTCTTCTCGCACCGTCTCTAAGCCACAACCCACACCCGTCCAAGTTGAAGCCGGAGAATTTCAGGATTATGTACTTCAAAATACATACCCCTTGTACAATTTGGGTGATGATTAAAGAAGAAGTTTTTGTATAAATTTATGCCAAATGTATATCCTAATTAAGATATATTACAATCCTTATTTTATTTATATTAACTTTCTGTTTTAAGTTTTTTGTAATTCACAAAAAAAAAGTCTTTTATAATTGAAAAAAAAAACATAATTTCACTAAATAAACAATTAACAAAAATTTCGATTCAATTAATTTATATCACAATAATTAAATTAAATTATTTATTAGTCATTATTTATTAATTAAATTATTAAATTAACAAAAATTTCGATTCAATTAACTAAATAAACAATAATTTCACTAGGCATTATTTATTAATTAGATTATTAATGGGGTGTGAAACGTGCAGAATACAGTTGATCTGCCATAAATCTTCTATATCTCATACATGCATCTTGCATGTTTCGTTCCTGCCAGTTTGGAAGTACACTGTTTTGCACAATATTTTGCAGTAACATAGACAATATCACACCCGAGTTCTGACCAACCCGATGTTCCGATGTAGGCCAGACAACATCCCCGGTGTACTCCAACGCATCAGCCTCACTTAGTCCAGCATTTTCCCAATATTGTATATGACCGAGGAACCATAAGAAGAGACTCTCGAATTCTACTAGAGTTTGGTGTATCCTTCTGTGAATGCAGAATCGTTCCCCGCAATTAAGTGCATCACATTTATTGGTAAAATAAACGGTAATTTTTAGTGAGTGCATATCTATCTTTAAGATTATCCAGCCTTCTTTGTCTTACGATACTGGTATGTAAACCTGAAAAAGAGATACGGTAAATATTTAGTGAGTACATATCTATGTTGCTCATTCTTACAATGTAATTTTTTTTACCGTATCCACTTCCCAAAAGGCAGGGTAAAGTTCTACATTTCCAGTAGCGTATCCGTAAGCATCTTGATCCTGTTCCGCCAGAAGGTTTATAAAATTTGGGGGTAGAATGGTCCAACCAACAGTATTTGATGAAGATGTCCCTCGACGATTTTCTGTTTCTCTATCTTGTATTAGCTTGTTACACCATGCACGGACATGCTATAAATTTTTTTAAATTATCATATTTAGAAATTATAAATAATATAACTAATAAAACTATGTAAAATAATCTAATTACCGTTTCTTGCATAAATCCATCTCCACAATACCCTAGTACTCCACCCCACCACTCTCTGTCTAATGGCGTTTGCCCCATATAAGTTTGAATAGCAAAATTGGCTATCACCGTCGTAGTAGAAGTCAAGAACATTTTGTGACCAATAAACATATTGGTCATCCCGATTAAGCCAAACAGTGTTCTCTACACAATCTGGAATGCTTGATTGACGCCTTCCTTTTGACGACATTATTGTGCAAATTTGTGGTGGTATGAAGAAATCCCACCAATGGTCCATATTTATAGACCAATAATAACTTCTACCTACCTCCTCTTTTTTATAACTAATACTATTATTATAATTTTTTTTAAACCGTTTCTTAAAAATAGGTAAAGGAAATACTAATAAAATAATTTAATAACTTTTTATAAAGTCTTAGAATATGTTTTTTTTTATTATTTAAAGGTATTTTTTAACTTATACAAAATTAGCATTTAATTATTGTGAATTTCAAAAGATGGAATGACAATTTAGTTCTTTTATTAAACTTTAAGTTACAATTAAGATTATTTTATTGTTTCACACTAAATTTTCATTTAATTAAGAGATCCATGCCTATATATATAGCCTACTTCCCATTTTGAATTCATCATTCATTCCACTTTCTTTGCTCTACACAAAACCTTCAAGAATATGGATGATTCATGGACCGAGGTTGAAGACATTGTCGTTGCAATGTCCTACGTTGAAACGAGACACCTATGCCGGCATGCTACTATGGATGCAGCCTTTTGGGTCAGCGTGTTCCACATGTTTTGTAGACATGTTGGTGAAACGGAACGAGATGTGAAGGAGGTGGAGACCCGTTCGGCCTACCTAAGGTGCATGTGTTCCAGGTTCAATGGAAGGCTAAAGGAGGCGTCCAAGGCAGCGTCCAAGGAGAAAAAGAAGGTAACTGAACAAGAAGTGATCGAGGACGCAAAACTAGAGTACCTGTTAACGTATCATGAAGACTTCGATCGGGTCTCTGTTTGGGAGATTATGAAGATTTACTTGTAAATCTTCATATACTTCGTCACTTATGTCTAAGATCACCCGTTTGTTAACCGTTTTATGTACTAGTTTGGTTAACAAGTTTGTTTTTTAATATTTAAGATATGTATGAAACGCACCGTTTTGGTTATATTAATATATATTATGTGCATTAAAATGGCCCGAAAATAGTGCATTAAATCTATTTGGTTATATTAATACATATTTGGTTAACAAGTTTTTTTTACATAATTCTGCACCCCCTTCTGAATTGGTCCGATTAAGAATTGCTGCACTAATGGAATGAGAATTGGGCCGAATCTGCACTATCGAAAAATGTTGATATTGTCAACGATTGTACCAGTTGACAATATGCTAAAAGTTGCCGTAATGAGCCAAATCAGAATTGGGGAGAATCAGATTTGGGCCGGCCCAACCCGTAATAATGGGTCAGCTGCATGGGCTAGACCAAAATATTGTAATGTAAATGGGTCATAAACAATAAACAAACAATTAAAAACACTCTGTTTCAATACTTAAAGCATAACTAGATTTGGGTCGGCCCAATGACATTTTTTGAAATCGAACAATTTTAATTCAGTGGAAATAGTATGGGGCGAATCAGAATTGGGCCATTGAATTGGGCCCCAAATCTGAATCAGAATTGGGCCGAATCAGAAATGGGGCGAAACAGAAATGGGCCGGCCCAATGCAAATGTTCAATGTCATAATACCTTGTTTACGGATCTACAACTTTTTCATCAACTTGTTCATCCTCATCATTTTCAAATGACTGGCAACTACTGACGAGATCAAAGTTTTCCGGTAACAGGCTATCGTAGAACATGATAGCCAACCTTTGTCTCATTTGGTAAGCTGCCTTTGCGGTGTTTTCTTCTCGATAATAGGGTTCCTTGTTGATCAACCTTTCCATGAAAATGCAAACCCATACACCACAATCTCCTAAACTCCCTGATTGTTGAGGTACTTGCCTGGGGTAAACGACTTTGAACGGCAACGACATCTTTAATGGCTCATCGGCTAAATAGTATCCGTTGATGCGTAGCCATATGTCGAAGGCAAAATTGATGTGGTAAATGACTTCCGTTCTGTCTTTCACCATGGTTTCACTTTGCAATAAACTACACACGTAGGAATATGTAAATTGTAAGAAATTGATTCAATGCACTATATTGGTAGTATATACATGATGTGACGAACCTGTCGTAAATTGTGAGAGTCCGATTGCGAAGGTGGAACACCGCCAAAAGCCAATGCACGTTTTTTATATTCAACGGAACATAAACCTATCCATGCATAAAAAAGTTGCTAGTAATTTTTTATTTTTAAATGAAATATATATAAACATTTCGGCATTCAAACATAATTTACCTCGTCAACTTCGGAAATTGGTGGAATAGGTATCAAGGACCCATTGAAATAGCCCTCCATCCTCCGGTGTGCATCACACTGAATTACGGTCAATTGAAAATAGGGTGGTAGAATGCTCCAACGATCGGTGTGGTTCCTCTGCTCGTACATCTTAATTATCCAACCGTATAAATGTTGTTTTGAAAATTTTTTAAAATAACAGATTTGAAATTATAAATAATTTGAAAGCATGAATATTGATAATTTTCTTACATCATCACTTAACCAACCGGACCCGTCGTCACCTAGCAACGAAGACCAAAATTGTGGACCAACTTCACCGGCCATCGTTTTTCCAAGCTTCCGGGTCCTTGAATCCGTGTTGTTTACCAGTGAACGTTCGATGATATACCAATCTCAGATCTTTTGAATCTGTTTATCCGTACACGTACTATCTTCTTTGTTCTTGTTTCTCTTTGACACATTCTTGAACAAAACAAAAGGTGATAACATAGACGGACCGGGCTTTACTAACCTCTCTGATCGCCGCAACGCGGCTGTCGGGGCATCGTCGACTAACTGTTTTGTATTATTACATACAAGATCGTCAGACGGTTGCAACTTGATAGTTGCCACTTCATAATCACCAACATCAGTGAAGTTCACAAACGAGTCTACTTCCGGCTACATACATAAGTTTAAGTGATAACGAACATTAGTATATATTATTTTTGATGTAATTGAATTGCTTAAATCCTCGCAATACAACATTACCTTTCCGACTGAATGAACGCTACCATGATCAAGACTTAGACTCATTAGCTGCATAAGAAATAGACATATTAGCATCACTATTACATAAAACACATTTATTTAATTTCACCCTCACCTTTGCCTCAACCTTTGCCTCAATTAGCGAACTTAGCTTCTCATTGTTCACGTCCAATATTGTTTTAATTTTTTCAACAAGAGACGATTCTAATTCATCCGTATTTGAAACATTTCCTCCATCATGAATTGCAGACCTTCTTTTTCTTGTTGTTTGGGTGGCCATGGGGGACAACGCTGCATAACCTTCAAACCCGTCAGCAACCCCATCATTTGGAATCTCACCACTGTTGTGCATCGTATCAGAATTGGGCTGCATGTTACGGGGTACCTCACTTGCTATACGAATACTATCTAAAAACTGAACACTCGATATGTACCACTCAGTCTGCATCTCCTGACTAGTGGGCAATATGGTTTGAATCGGACGGTAATGGATATGCTTATGACCACAACCAGTTTAGCTAACGTCTCTTTTTCCTTCAAATTTTTGGCAGTCTAGTAGCCCCACAGTGGAATTCTTCGTCTAAGTTATACATGGGTAAGATACGTTGAGTTTATGTTATAAATAATTACAATTATATTATAATGCTTCTATTTTGCAAGCTGCATGTGATGATTCAGGAGCTAAAACTCGTAGAGAGAGACGGAAAGAAGCCCGATTAGATAAAAGTAAGAGAAAGTTTGACTCGTGGCTCCAGCATCATGTATGCATGAACGTCTTCTTTTTCTCTAATCCATTTTGGTTAGAATGTGAACTACATATGACTTATATATTTTTTTCTTGATTTATAACACTTTCAGAAAATAAAAAAGATGATGAGCAATAAGAAGGCAGAAAATATGCACAAGAATACTCAAATTGAATTGATAACCAGAGATTTTAAAAGACTATCCAAAACTAAATTTGAGGAGTATATGGATATCGAAACGCATAAAGATGGGAGAGAAGCTTCTGGAAACACCAGTTCTTCACATAAGAGGACAGTATATGACCAGATAAATACTCCAGTGAGTAAAAAGAAAACAAAATTTGAAAAGTATTTGGAACTGGAAAACCAGAATGGTGATCTTGCTTTGGAAAGAAAACTTGCAAAACAACTTAAAGTGAAAGAAAGGAAATTAGGGGGAGATGGTGATCAAATCAACATCTTGCTCGAGGGAATTCCATCTGTATTTGATTTCTTCGAGACTGAAGAAAATACAGTCGGTGAAGAAAAGTTGGATTTGGATGCTAAGATTAAAAGTCATGATTTGGTTGAACAACTTGAAACTCAACATGAAAATAATCATGCTCATGTAGGAACCGTTCGCATAAATAATAAATAAAATAAACAAATTTTATTAAAATGATTACAATACAGAAATCTGGAAAAACAAAATACTATTACAACTGAAATAAAACAAATACAAGAATGGAGTAGAAGACAGAATTGACTGAGGCACGTGTAAACATGCTTCCCTTAAAACAAATTCCGAGTCTCCCAAGAGTACTCGTTTTGTTTACCAGGGTACAACAGCCAGAGCAGTAGTACTACCGGAGAAGACCTAGAACCCGAAGGCTACCTTGAAGCGAGCAGGAAGAAGATCAGAAAGTTGTAGAGAATTGTATGCATATGCTGTTGTTGCTAGTGATCTCTTCTGCTGGGTATGGAGCTGTATTTATACAGCTCCCGGTTTGAAACAGCCAAAAAACGAATTAAATGAGAGGTTTAAATTGCATTAAACGTCTTCAATGCAATTTAATACGTCGGTTAATTCTCAGTCAAATCCTGTTAACTCGTCAGTTACGAAGCTGGACTGAAACTGCACTGTCATTCAATGTTGGAAGCTTCTACGCGTGCGCGCGCGCAGGCCACACTGGTGCGCGCGCGCCCAGGTGTGCACGCCATGCGCGGTGCATCCTCTTGGCTCACACCCATACGCGCGTGTGCCACGTCACCTGTGAGCCTCTACGAGCACGCCACACAGTCGCGTCGTTTTGGCTCACTTTGGTGCGCCGCGCACGACACCTCCAGAACCATTCACCATGCGCAACCGCGCGCCCACGTGCCACGTATACCCGCGCGCGGACTGCCACGTCACGCGCTTCGAACCTGCACTCCACTTGGTCCCTGCAGCCCATGAGATCCACCACGCGCACGTGGTCAAAAATACAAAGGCGGCTCGCGGCGATGCGAAGTGCAAAGTGCGCCATCAAAGCGCCACATTGTGCCTCATCGCCCACGCCACGCGCGCGCGCGCGCGAGCGTGTGCGAGTTAGGGTGCACCCTTCGCGAGTACACTAGTGAGTGCTCCCATGAAACAATAAGGATGGAGAGTTCCCACTTAAATACCCCTTTAAGTTCCATCTCTCATCCGATGTGGGACAAGGTGCTACTTTCCCTTTTGTTTCAGCATTGAATGTTCCAAACACCCAACTTTGAGCATCGATATCTCATTCATCTTAGCTCCGTTTTGGACGTGGTTTAGTTCGTTGCGAAGCTCTCCCAACATAGAACACAAACCCACAAATAAATATATAAAACCCACTCATTTTATTATATTTATTTATAGTCCAAAATAGGAAAAAATCATTTTCCTATATTTGTGAAAAATGCTATTTTCACCTATTTTTCCAACAATCCCCCACATGAAAAATGCTATTTTCATCAAATTTCCAACAATCCCCCACATGTATGGAAATGGATCTTTTCCTTACACTTTTCAACGATAAACTTCGACAGTTGAGTATTGCAAGATAGGTAGGTTGAAGCCTTTGAACCTTCTTTTGTGAAGCGCACTTAGCTTACTAGCGGTGTGTAGACGCGATGTCCTTGAACATACCCCCATTTGTGTAAACGACAATACACTTCACACAATACTCTCCCTGGTTTGGCCAACTCCTCATTGTCGTGTCCTATTATGGTCCTGGAACACTAGCCTGGTTCTGCGAGAGCTCTAGGATTTGCGCACCCCACAAATCCATTTGAAGCGACCCCACTTCTCTCTAACATAGGTGATTCCCCTGAATCATTAAAAGCATCATGGTTATTTGATTTCCCAAAATCGTTAACCTTAATATGCTTAGCCTCACATCAATGTCACTGATTGGAATGGACTAGGAAGTATATTTAACTCCCTTTTAGTTTTGTTTGGGGTACTCCCCCACAGTGACTCCGTTTTGGTAATATGATTAAGTTGTCCTATTGAACTTAGATCTTGGGATCTCCAGTCAGCTAAGTTAGGTTTCCCTCATATTCCCATTTACCACGGGCTTTAGTCCCATTCCTCTTGACGACGTTTCTACTAACTCTCTGCTTAAGCCTTTTGTAAACGGGTCCGCAATGTTATCCGCTGATCTCACATAATCAATTGTGATAACACCTGTTGAGAGTAGTTGTCGTATCGTGTTATGTCTACGTCGCATATGCCTTGATCTGCCATTGTACATCAAGCTTTGAGCTCTACCAATCGCTGATTGGCTATCACAATGTACACATATGGCTGGCAAAGGCTTTGTCCATCTTGGAATATCTTCCACGAATTGACGTAGCCATTCCGCCTCCTCGCCTGACTTATCCAAGGCGATAAACTCGGATTCCATTGTGGATCTTGCTATGATCGTTTGCTTAGAAGACTTCCAAGCAATAGCAGCTCCTCCAAGTGTAAACACATAACCACTTGTTGATTTGGAATCTTTATTATCCGATATCCAGTTTGCATCAGTGTATCCTTCGATCACTGCTGGTTGTCGGGTATAATGCAGTCCATAATCTCTTGTGTATCTTATGTATCTAAGCACCCTCGTGATAGCCTTCCAATGATCCACGCACGGATTGCTGGTGTATCTACTTAGCCTACTCACCGCGTAAGCCAAGTCGGGTCTAGTACATGTCATTAGATACATTAGACTGCCAATAATTCTTGAATACTCTAACTGAGCAACTCCATCTCCCTTATTCTTCTTAAGATGTTGGGAGGTATCAACTGGAGTTCGAGCTACACTCGTATCTCCCGAGTTGAATTTTTCAAGAATTTTATCCACATAGTGAGATTGACTTAACACAAGACCATCTTGGGTTCTTATGATCTTTACTCCAAGAATCACATCAGCTAAACCCATGTCTTTCATGTCAAATCTCGCTTTCAACATGCTTTTAGTAGCTTTGATAATTTTATCATTACTCCCAATGATAAGCATATCGTCTACATAAAGGCATAATATCACATAACCTTCATTTGTGTCTTTGAAATAAACACATTTGTCGCACTCATTTATTTTGAATCCATTGTCAATCATGACATGATCAAACTTTTGGTGCCATTGTTTTGGTGCTTGCTTCAAGCCATACAAAGACTTGACGAGTTTACATACTTTACCCTCTTGACCTGGGGCGGAAAAACCTTCAGGTTGCTCCATGTAAATCTCTTCTTCTAAATCGCCATTTAGAAATGCGGTTTTAACATCCATTTGGTGAACTTCCAAATTTCTTAAAGCCGCTATAGCAAGAACCAATCTAACCGAGGTTATGCGCGTCACAGGCGAGTAGGTATCAAAGTAATCTAGACCTTCCTTTTGTCTAAATCCTTTAATCACCAACCTAGCCTTGTACTTATCAATACTTCCATCAGTTTTCATCTTCCTTTTGAATATCCAACGATATCCAAGTGGTTTGCAACCAGGTGGAAGATCTACTAACTCCCAAGTATGATTTTGCAATATAGAATCTATTTCATTTCTTATTGCTTCTTTCCATTGAGGTCCTTCTGAAGAAGAAACTGCTTCGATATATGTATTGGGCTCGCCCTCAACCATATAGCTAACGAAGTCTGGACCGAAAGATTTTTCAACCCTTGGCCTTTTGCTTCGCCTACGGTCACTTTCTTCAACCTCAGGTTGTTCATGTGTCTTATCATGAACTACCTCATCAACTCGTCTCGATGAGCTTTCACCTACTTCAAAATTAGGTGTTGATGACGTTGCATGTGTTTGTCTTCTCAAAGGAAACACATTTTCAAAGTAAGACACATTTCGTTAGGATTCACCTCCATGATAGTGTTTACGTGTACATCAGGATTCTTGGACTCATGTACAAGAAATCGATGTGCACTACTGTTATGCGCATATCCAATAAATATGCAATCAACAGTTTTGGGTCCTATCCTAAGAGCCTTAGGAGGTGGCACAATCACCTTTGCTAGGCACCCCCACACTTTCAAGTATTTATATGAAGGCTTTTTCTTTTTCCATAACTCATATGGAGTCTCGTCTCTCTTTTTCAATGGTATCTTGTTCAAAAGATAATTGGCCAAGAGAATGGCCTCCCCCCACATTTCCTGGCTCATCCCAGAACTTATCAACATGGCGTTCATCATTTCTTTCAATGTGCGGTTCTTTCGTTCCGCCACGCCATTTGATTGTGGAGAATAAGGAGGTGTACACTCATGTACAATGCCACTTTTTTTGCATAAATCAGCAAAAGGTGCAACATATTCGCCTCCTCGGTCGCTTCGCAAAGCTTTTATCTTCTTTTGAAGTTGATTCTCAACTTCAATTTTATACAAGATAAATTTACTTATTGCTTCATCTTTACTTTTTAGTAAATATACATAGCAATATTTAGTACTATCGTCAATAAACGTGATGAAGTACTTATTTCCACCTCTTGTGGGTACCGCTTTTAAATCACAAATATCAGTGTGAATTAAATCAAGGGGTTCGGTTATTCGTTCAACCGATTTGGATGATGTTCTTGTAAGTTTGGATTCAACGCATGTTTCACATTTATAGTGTGAATCAATATGGAATGTTGGTATGCAATTTAAATTGATTAAACGACGTATAGAATTAAAATTAACGTGACCTAATCTACCATGCCATTTATTCGAATCAGAAAACTCAAGCATATAAGTAGAAGTAGTAGCAATTTTATTCATGTTCTTTGTCACAGCCATTACATTCAATTTGAACATACCATTTTGGGCATAGCCCTTACCCACATACATTCCTCGTTTAGTTAGTACAAATTGATCGCTCTCAAAAACTAAACGAAATCCAAACTTGTTAAGCAACCAACACGAGACTAGATTCTTGCGCAAGTCCAGGACATACAACACGTTGCTTAGAGTGAGCTCCTTCCCCGAAGTCCACTTCAAGATCACCGTTCCTTCACCCATGATGTCAGCGGTGGCTGCATTTCCCATATACAGCTTCTCTTCTCCAGAAAGCGCCTTGAAGGTGGTAAAGAGGCTTTTGTCTGCACAAACGTGACGGGTCGCGCCCGTATCAACCCACCATCCTTTTGGAGTGTTGGTCACAGTATTGACCTCATCCATCATTGCGCTTTTGTCGGAAATCATTGCCACCAAAGGCATTCCGTCTTCATCCACCATGTGCGCACGCTCACGCTTTGGTTTCTTGCATTGGTTAGCCCGATGCCCCGGCTCGTCACAGTTGTAACAAGTCCTTTGGAACGTTGGAGGTTTCTTTTTCACAACCCCTTTCTTCGGTCCAAGTTTGCTAGCCTTTGCTTTCTCCTTGTCCTTCTTCCCCTTACCCTTTGCGCCCTTAGAGGATTGCCCATGCTCAACCAAATTTGCGCTAGCAGAAGTTTACGCCTGGCTGCCTTTTAGGGCAATTCTATTGCCCTCTTCAATCCAAAGACGAACAATAAGGTCCTCTAAAGTCATCTCCTTTCGTTTGTGTTTAAGATAATTCTTAAAATCCAACCAACCAGGAGGTAACTTTTCAATCATCGCTGCCACTTGAAATGTCTCGCTAAGTGTCATGCCTTCCGCAAAGATGTCATGTAGTATAATTTGGAATTCTTGGACTTGATTCATAACACTTTTAGAATCAACCATTTTGAAATCCAAAAAACGGGCTACCACAAATTTCTTTGTGCCAGCATCCTCCGTTTTGTACTTCTTGTCTAAGGCATCCCAAAGGTCTTTGGAAGTCTTGACGTTGTAGTACACATTATACAACGCATCCGACAGGCCGTTTAACACATAGCCACGACATATGAAATCCGAATGCTTCCACGCATCTACCGCGCACTGTCTTTGTGCGTCGGTCTCCCCTTCCACAGGTTGGGGAGCGGTTTCCATCAAGAACCTCGCAAGGTTCATGGTGGTCAGGTAGAAGAACATCTTCCGCTGCCACCTTTTGAAGTGTAGACCCGAGAACTTCTCGGGTCGTTCAGCGTGATTGGCCACTGTGGACGCTCCCACAGTGGTGGCGTTAAGGGGGGTTCCCGTCACAACATTTGTGGTGTTGTTAACGTTGACGTTGTCGTTGTCGTTCGACATGCAGGAAAATTAAAAAATTAGAATTTTTAGTCAAAAAATTCTGATTTACGCACAAACCAGAAGGAAACTACTAAATTTTAATTTTACCCCAAATTTACTGTTTAGGCTTCTAAGTCCAACTTTGAAGACCAAAAACAGAAAATTCTTAATATTTAAAACTTACTGACTGGCTTCTAAGTCCAACTTTGAAGACCAAAGACAGAAAGTTTATTAGCAATTTAGGACAATCTGAATGTAACCAAAATAGTTTTCAACCAAAGTCGCTCCTTTGAAGATGAAAACCAAAAAAAAATCTGTTTTTAAAACTCAAACTGAGTGAAAACAAAACAAGTTTGAATCACAAACAGAATGGTTTTGATTACACGAACGGTTTTAAAAATTTGTTTTAAGATTGTAGAAACCGTTCGCATAAATAATAAATAAAATAAACAAATTTTATTAAAATGATTACAATACAGAAATCTGGAAAAACAAAATACTATTACAACTGAAATAAAACAAATACAAGAATGGAGTAGAAGACAGAATTGACTGAGGCACGTGTAAACACGCTTCCCTTAAAACAAATTCCGAGTCTCCCAAGAGTACTCGTTTTGTTTCCCAGGGTACAACAGCCGGAGCAGTAGTACTGTCGGAGAAGACCTAGAACCCGAAGGCTACCTTGAAGCGAGCAGGAAGAAGATCAGAAAGTTGTAGAGAATTGTATGCATATGCTGTTGTTGCTGGTGATCTCTTCTGCTAGGTATGGAGCTGTATTTATACAGCTCCCGGTTTGAAACAGCCAAAAACGAATTAAATGAGAGGTTTAAATTGCATTAAACGCCTTCAATGCAATTTAATACGTCAGTTAATTCTCAGTCAAAGCCTGTTAACTCGTCAGTTACGAAGCTGGACTGAAACTGCACTGTCATTCAATGCTGGAAGCTTCTACGCGTGCGCGCGCGCAAGCCACACTAGGTGTGCACGCCATGCGCGGTGCGTCCTCTTGGCTCACACCCATGCGCGCGTGCGCCACGTCACCTGTGAGCCTCTACGAGCACGCCACACAGTCGCGCCGTTTTGGCTCACTTTGGTGCGCCGCGCACGACACCTCCAGACCCATTCACCATGCGCAACCGCGCGCCCACGTGCCACGTATACCCGCGCGCGGACTGCCACGTCACGCGCTTCGAACCTGCACTCCACTTGGTCCCTGCAGCCCATGAGATCCACCACGCGCACGTGGTCAAAAATACAAAGTGCAAAGTGCGCCATCAAAGCGCCACATTGCGCCTCATCGCCCACGCCACGCGCGTGCGAGTGCGAGTTAGGGTGCACCCTTCGCGAGTACACTAGTGAGTGCTCCCATGAAACAATAAGGATGGAGAGTTCCCACTTAAATACCCCTTTAAGTTCCATCTCTCATCCGATGTGGGACAAGGTGCTACTTTCCCTTTTGTTTCAGCATTGAATGTTCCAAACACCCAACTTTGAGCATCGATATCTCATTCATCTTAGCTCCGTTTTGGACGTGGTTTAGTTCGTTGCGAAGCTCTCCCAACATAGAAGACAAACCCACAAATAAATATATAAAACCCGCTCATTTTATTATATTTATTTATAGTCCAAAATAGGAAAAAGTCATTTTCCTATATTTGTGAAAAATGCTATTTTCACCAATTTTTCCAACAGCTCAAGCATTAGTAATGCCACCTCAGCTAAGATCTATGTCCAGAAATGGATCCGAAATTCCGAAGAATATTCTAGAATTCGTAGATGTGTGCGCGGTACGCAAAACTAGAGCTTTTTTTAATATGCTGGTCTCACATTGTATTCTAGATATATTTGTTTGTAAATGTTGATTTGTTTCAGGCCTTTTAAATAGGCTGGGTGAATCCAATGTAGAAAGAATTACAGAGGAAATGTCCTCAATATATACCCAGGTAAGCTTTCTAATTTCATATATTTCTTTTGGTTTTAGTTTGTTTTGGTGCACTTCCATATATACCCTTATAAAAGCTCAATTTTTTTACTCCTCTAAGCTTGATAATGCTGTCTTATGAATCGACTCTTCTAAACATTAAAGTTCTTATGTTTACCCATTTCGTAGTAAAGTAAGTTATTTATGATCTGTTTTGCCAAATAAACAAAAATAACATTATGCACTCATCTCATGTGATGATTCATAGTAATAACTAATAACATTGCCATCCTATACTTTTATTTGTGAAACAATGTATAAGTAACTTTTATTAACTGTGCAAGGAGTAAAAAGGAGAATTTTAGTCATTTGAAATGCTAACAATGAAGTTTTGAAGGGTAATATGAAAGTGATCCTAATCTTATGTATTAAGAAATGAGTGATGGTGCCATGATGCGATAAGTTAAGCTTCATATAAGGTTTTCATTAATTTCTTTCTTGTTTTATCATATTGTTAGTATGCTCCCATTTAAAACCAATACTCTCATTTTTCGTGAACTTTTTACTTGCAGTCTGTTAGCTATGGTGGTCAAATTATAATTGAGGAAATTTTGAAGTCATGTTCGGGCGGACCCACGAACAGTTGAGCCCAGCTTTAAGTATAATGCGTTTTCATCGTTCTGTTTGGTGACAATTGTACTCTTGCTGCAGGTATGCTGCTGTTTTTGCAGCTTTAGTTTCTGGTTTGGCTTGCTTGGTTGGGATTGACTTTGGTGCAAAGCTGCTCGCTTCACTTGCGAAGTGTTTTGAGGTTCGTTCCTTGTTTGAAATGGAAATTTAGAATGAATAATTTGATTTTCACATGTTTATGTTAATTAGGACGAGTACCGGAAGGAAGACAATCTTTCATTGCGAAATCTGACTCTTCTTCTCTCTTATTTGTACATATTTGGAGTTTGCTCAAGGTCTGAAATTACATATTGGAGATATGTAGATGTACTTTAAAATATATTTTATTAATCATAATACCATTTCAGTGACTTAATATATGATTTCATGATGATGCTGAGCTCACGGTTGACCGAGGTCGATGCTCTCACTATCTTGACACTTCTTGATTGTAAGATTCTCAGTGTTTTATTTGCTTCTGTTAGAGGTGGAAAAATAAGTTTGAACTACTTTTTGTCCCAAAAGTTTGTTTATTTTTATAAATAGTTAGTGCTATTATTACCTAAATTGTATTATTTCTTTAACTATCTAGTATTTTATTTTTTGTTTGATGATGAAATGGTATAGAAGGTTTTGTGCATTACGATACACTTTGGGCAACTTTCGACATGTGTGACCCCTTTTCTTTTACCCTCTCTTAGAGATGAAACCTAACGCTTTAGTTTTTTTTTATATCATAAGTTTCGTATTACCTGAATAACTGAATTGTCTAAATTTACCATCAGGCTGTGGGATAAGATTAAGGAGTGATGACCCGGCGACCATGAAAAACTTTATTGTTAGCATCCAGAACAAGGCGAAAGAAGAACTGGAGGCTGCTGCATCTGGAGATAACACTACAAGTAAAAGAGTATATATCTACACATTTCATTATTACTTTTTTCTATAATAATTTCTGCTTGCTGATTTTGTTTGCTTCTTCATGGGTGGCAGATGAAATTCATGCTAAGTGACATCAAGAACAATAAAAAGAAGGCTAAAGAGGATGATACTGTTGGTAATCGAACATGCGAATCACAGGTATGAATGTAAAAGAATTGAGAATCGAAGAACAATAAACTTGCTTATATTGAATGAAAGGTGATGATTACAATTGACATACTTGAACCCTATATATACTATACGAATAGGTGCGATTGAACAGTCGCGTCTCCTCTTGAATCGATGTGTCTCTTGCTTGAAACGTCGTGTCTTTTGCTTCCTCCTTTGTTGGCGCTGATTCTGAACAGGTACGTCTCCAGGAGAGGCGTCTCTTGATTAAGTGTAGGTTACAATCTTTCAACTTGTCGCTTCCGGTCCTCGCACTTACTAACTAATCTAATTATAACACAAACTAACTATCTACTAATTACAGAACGACCCCTATACCTATATTTAGTTTATAACACCAATACTCCCCCGTAAACTAAATATAGTTTAACAAAGGTCTTCAACTTGCTTGACTTGCAGTAGCATTGGTTCTTCTTCTAATGCGAGATTGGCTTCTTGTTGCGTGTCTTTCTCCTTTTCCTTCCACTTGGTGCAATCTCTTGCAAAATGACCAAGTTCTCCACAATCATAACATCTGAACTTGCTCTTGTCTTGGTTTCTTGGACCCATATCTTTTCCACGTCCTCTTCCTCCTTTGAAAGATCCTTGTCCTTGACTTCTGCCATAGTTTTGAACACCACGGCCCTTTCCATGATGCAAACTTTCAAACTGATTATTTGTACTTGCCATCATGAGTCCTCCTTGATTATTATCTTCTTGCTTGTCTTGACTTTTGAGACGTTCTTCAAAAGCTATTATTCTTCCCACTGCTTCTTCAAATGGCATTTTGTCTATTTCCGAATATTGTTCGATATTTGCCACGATGGGTAGGAACTTCTTCGGAACGGAGATGAGTAATTTCCTTACGAGTTTCTTGTCTTTGATAGTGGTACCGAGAGTTTTAAATTTGGCTTTTATACCACTCAACTTGCTTGCGAAACTACTTACTGTTTCGTTCTCATCCATCTTTAAAACTTCTAATTCGCTCCTCAAAGTTTGTAGACGTGCTTTCTGAACCATATCTGCTCCGAGATAACGAACTTTGATTGCATCCCATACTTCCTTTGCTTTTTCGTACTGAGCAACTTGCATTAAAACATCTTCCGGTAACGTTTGGAAGATAAGTGATTTTGTTGTGTGCGCCTTCTTTTCATTTATCCCTTCCGTTGAAACAACTGCTTCCCAAAGACTATATGCCTTCAAGATTGTTTCCATCATAACTGCCCATTGGGTGTAATTCGTCTCTTTCAATTTTGGGCATTGAAGAGATACATTCCCTTGCTCGTGGAGTGACGTTGATGCACTTCCTTCTTTTTCTGTCATGCCTCCTTTCTTTTTCGCCTTGCTTTTCTTGCCTATCTTGCTTGTGATCGGATGATCCTTTTCTGGACTTTGTAGATCAAATTTCTTACTTAGTACTTGCGTCTGGCTAACTTGCTAACCAGGTTCTTGCGTTTCTGACCGACTTGCTAATCAGATTTTTTTATGTACCCTGACCCACTTGCTAATCAGGTTCTGACCGACTTGCTGATCAGATTCTTGCTAACTTGCTATTGCGAGTGAAAAAAAAATATCCAACCAACTTGCTAATTGGACTTAATTTGATCGACCCGCTGTACTTGCTTTTTCTTGCTTTGACCAAGAATGGTCGTTTCTTGCTAGACTGAATCGTGATGATTCGACGTGCTACTTGCTATTTTGAACTAAACGATCCGGAACTTGCTATTTGAACCAAGAATCGGTTTGACTTGCTAGAACCGATACGGGTTCGATTTCTTGCTATACGTATCGTTTATGATTCAAAATTGACTTGCTTTATTTTAAAAAAACATGCTAATGATCCCCTTTTCAACATACAAAAAACTTGATATCCTTTTTTGAACACTAGTTCCACCCACAATTATTTTGCCTTATTAATTTCCTTTAAGAAAACATGTGCATGCCCTTTTTTTTAATTGACTTCAAACATGCAGTATTGTATTAATTATCCATGTTCTTTACTCTTCCCAAGGCAAAATTAAAACAGATTCCTTTTCTTGTGGATTGACTAAATCAAAAAAAGAAAAAAAAAAAACCGCACTTACGAAATTGAAAAAACACGTCGTCCGGTTCTCTGATTCAAACGGCAAACCCCGATATCGTTTCTTGCTCGTAATCTTGCACTGAGATTTTCCTTTCTTGCTTCCTGGATCGATTAACGTGGTGCTCTGATACCACTGTTGGTAATCGAACATGCGAATCACAGGTATGAATGTAAAAGAATTGAGAATCGAAGAACAATAAACTTGCTTATATTGAATGAAAAGTGATGATTACAATTGACATACTTGAACCCTATATATACTATACGAATAGGTGCGATTGAACAGTCGCGTCTCCTCTTGAATCGATGTGTCTCTTGCTTGAAACGTCGTGTCTTTTGCTTCCTCCTTTGTTGGCGCTGATTCTGAACAGGTACGTCTCCAGGAGAGGCGTCTCTTGATTAAGTGTAGGTTACAATCTTTCAACTTGTCGCTTCCGGTCCTCGCACTTACTAACTAATCTAATTATAACACAAACTAACTATCTACTAATTACAGAACGACCCCTATACCAATATTTAGTTTATAACACCAATAGATACCTTACAACACACTCGCATCAAGAACTGGCTTCAGAAGGTCATTGTTATTTTTATGTTATCTTCTTATACATCGTTAGAAATTCCTTTTTTTTTTCACAGTTGAGGGCAGAAAGTATTTTAGTCCGCGGATTGAAATGGAGCAAGCTTCTTGACCCTGAGAAAAAAGGTCAATGGTGGTTATGGGGAGAGATAAATATTGAAAACTTTGCCAAGAAGATTGGCTCAGAAGAAGCTGAAAATATGCAACAACTTGCTGCTGAACTAGGAATGAATACACCTGCAAGAAGGGCGATATTTTTTATAATTATCAATGCGGAGGATTATATTGATGCGTTTGAGAAACTGTTGAGGTTAAATTTGCAAGGGAAGCAGGTACCTTTTCTTATTGTTAGAATTAGAAATAACAGCTATGGTTATTATCAGTTTTTCATGATATTGTTGTAGGATAGAGAGATCATGCTTGTCCTTGTCAAGTGTTGTCTGCATGAAAGAGTATTCAACAAATATTATTGTGTTCTTGCTTCAAGGCTATGCAACCATGACAACAACCACAAGTTCACGTTACAGGTATTATTATTTCTTTGGTAATTTTCTTTAGGACGAGTTAACTATTTTTACCCGTTCAGTACTGCATATGGGACCACTACGTGGAACTAGAATCAATGAAGGAAGAGAGATCAAGGCGGCTGGCAAAATTTACAGCAGAAATGGTGTCCGGTTTTACACTTTCACTTGCACTTCTTAAAAAAGCAGATCTACACGACACCAGAATACTACTGCCTTCCAAACAAAGGCATTTTAGGATGTTTTTCGAGGCAGTTTTTGAGCACGCAGATGATGTGGTTTGGAATGTATTTAAACGGATAGCTGGGTCCCCACAATGTGAAACCCTTAGAACTGGAATCGAGTTTTTTCATAGAAAATTATGTAGCAGGGAATCAAAAACAATTTGCAAGAAAATACAAAATTGCCAAGAAGGCCCTTACGAATGTTGAAGAAGAAGAAGATCCATTTCTCTAAAACGCGCCAGTTTTAATTGAGTGTAACAGATTTTCTAACTGGTTTTAAAGTTTTTGTTTACATCCTTTTATTTTGAGTTATTGTATTTGCTTTGATCTAACTTAGTTTATTTATTTTGTACGAGTAATATGCCCATGTTTATTATTAACACAGTGACTTTAAATTAATTTTAGAGTAAATTACACAATAAATTTAACCCCTTTTCACTGTCCCTTTTTCTGCCAGCAACGAGAACCACCGCCTCCATTGCTGTGGTGTACGAATGAGTTTTGGGTCAAATTTGTAAAGATGGGTAAAGATGATTGGTAACAAATCTTGTTATTGTCATGTTTTGATAAATTCATATAAAATCATTGAAACGTCCGATGTTCACCAACAGAACTCTATGTGTTTGGAAAGCCCTTTGAACATACTATGTTTCATCTTTGAAGATAACAAGTTGATTTAGATTGGACTTTGGAGGAGGGTCAAAATAATGTGGCTTCTCAAAAAGTACAAGAAGATGAATGAAAGCATTTTATACTTCTGTCCTATTCTTAGAAATCTATAATACTATATAAACTATTCTTAGAAATCTATATTTATAATCTATATCTATATATTACTATATATAGCATATTCCATGAACATAATGGTAATTTCAAGCACTTTTCTTAAGATGGCATATGAAAAGTCAGTTAAAATCCCTAATTTTTTTGCCATTTTCTCCCATTATTGCCCCTCTCCTCTAACACACCGGCCTCCCTCCTTTCCCCATGAAAACCCTATCACATGTCTTCACTCTTCAATTATAGATGAAGCGTCTAGACTTCCAGCGGTTTCCATCGCCCCCTCTGCTCTATAATAACTATACAGACTGGAGAAAAATAGAGAGTTGGAGAGACAGAGAGATGGAGAACAGGAGAATATGAGGGATCCAGTCGGTGGTTCTGACGACCGTTCTACGGCGGCATAGCCACCACCACCACGACAACATCAGCAGCCGATTCTGTTGTTTTTTCCATTCTCGGTTCCCTTTGTTGGGTGCTCCGATTTCAGGTAAGTAGGGTTCCACCATTTGGTTTCGATTAAGGTTGTTTTTTATCGTTGTTTCCGAATTAATACTGCTTATATTTATGATAATTGATCTGAAACTGTTTTACAATTAGGGTTAGGGCTCTTAACTTCTACTCTTTTAGTATGAATTCTTTTTTCTAGCTAAAATCAAATCTGGTCGCATTCAATTTGGTTATATGTATGTGTGTCTGCAAATATACTTTTGAAGCAAGTTGTTCTTTAAATGATTTATTTTTATGCAAAATTGGTTTCCAGTTAGTTCTTTTATAATTCGGTGTAAAACAGGAGGACACATCAACCCAGCAGTGACCTTTGGTTTACTACTAGCAAGAAAACTGTCTTTAACCATAGCACTATTCTACATGGTGATGCAGTGTCTTGGAGCTATCTGTGGTGCAGGTGTGGTGAAGGGGTTCCAGGGCAAGCTCCAGTACACAACTTTGGGGGGTGGAGCCAATGTTGTGGCCCATGGTTACACCAAGGGTGATGGTCTTAGTGCTGAGATTGTTGGGACCTTTGTTCTTGTCTACACTGTTTTCTGAGCCACTAATGCCAAAAGAAGTGCCAGAGACTCACATGTCCCTATATGTGTACTCTTCCTTTTGTCTATTTAATACTTATTGTTTTGGTCAAAAATTACCTAAGCAATTAAGTGATCAAATTAGTTTTGTGAGGTAGTGTGCTAGTAATACTTTGTGAAAAATATGTTGGTTAAGTTGTTCGCTAAAACAGTTTCAGGATACGGCTCGAGATATAGAGTTGTATTTATGATCAAACAATGAGCAAAAAAGTAAAGGTTGACACGTGATATACAAGGAAAGCCCTTGATCAATCTAGATCTCCGGCATAAAACCTCGGGAGCTGACAATCGTCGGTTGCCTTGTTCTTCTTATTGCTTGAATAACAGGATGCAATGCAGGATATGATACGGATCAACTAAGTGTTACAATGCGATTCGAGTACAAGTGTGAGTGTTTGTGAGTGGTTACAGGTGGTAGAGAGCAAGAGTGTACGAGAAATTGTGTGTGTGTAAGTTGTCCGTTCCTATGATCCGTGCATTCCTTTATATAGTAAAAGGAAATAACTAACTATGCTAAAAATCCGGGATACTGAGATTATTTCCTTTCTGAACGTTGCCAGGCTGTTTCCACTCGTTTTCCACGCGCTTACTAACTATAACTCCGGGATTTAAGCTTTCATAACCGTTACAACATTAATATCTTTGACCAATCTTCGTAACTTTCCATAAAACACGCCAATCTACAATGCTGACCGTTACAAGAGCTATTTTTCCGCCATCAACGTCCCTATCCTAACCAATTTGAGCGGGTCTTCAGGATGACTTGGTCTTCATGAACGTTAGTCCCTTGTAGCCAACGTATACAAGCAAATTGTTAGTAATAGTCAGGATACTGCCTCAGGATGTTAACAATATCCTGTGTGGTATCCTGATCCGGTATCCTGATCATATACCACTAATAAAAAATCAAGATACAAAGTCAGGATATGGGCTCAGAATTTCACCCATAACAATTGTCCCCAAAAATATAACTGTTGGATATCCTGATTCCAACGGATATATTTTTTTAGTCATTCCAACATGTCTGGTAAGGATATATGTTTTCTTCGATCTTGAGAAGCTTGACAGCTATTGTTTTGGTCAGAAAATCTGATGAGGATATTGCAACCAAACTCTTTGTTTAGGGGAATGATGCTTTAAATATGTAACAGCGATGAGGATCACTTCAATGTAAAATGCACAAACAACACAAGGATTTATACGGGGAAAAAGCCCTTGATCAAGAGTTGATCTCCGGCACAAAAAACCCCGGGTGATGGAAACTACCGATCACCAAGCTAAAATAAATGGTTAAATGTTTACAACTTCGGATAGTAACGAGCTAGGTACAAGGATCACTACGGTGAAATGTGTAAAAAGTGTATGAAATTGCTAAGTGATTGAACGAGAGCTTGTATGAGCGTTTGTACGAGTGTGTGTAACTGAAAAATGGCTAAGTGTGTTCTACTAGCTCGTTACTCCATTTTTAAAATAGAAAAAACCACCTAAACTAACTATCCGACTTTCGTGCCAAGCCTCCACGTTCTCCATAATGTCTACTTTCGGTCAGGCACGTGCAGAATAGTTCAGGAATATTCTCCAGGAATGTCGCTTAGACTTGGTCAAGCTCAATATATCTGCGAAATGCTACAAAACATAAGTAAACAATCGTCAGTACGAGGATCCTTAAAGTGATCCATGATCCTGATCCTGAAGCTCTTCTGAGGATCACCACCTGTCACAGAAGTAAGGATCACTAGTTAGGATAACGAATAAGGATCACTAATTGTTAGAAAATCCTCCCCTAACAATTGCCCCCAAAATATAAGGAGTGAAATTGTAAAATTAGCGAGTTATGTTTTCTTGATCTTATCCGTAACAAACTAACGGATATATAGCCGTTAAAATAGAACTAGCCGTTGCGATGATGATGTCACGGAAGTGACAATCCTGCAGAATCATAATTATAAATAGAGATATAGATAGGATCATCATGCATTCAAATTCGAAAGAGACTCCCTTTAAATTCTCAGTCGACGAGCTACCAGGTAATTCTTTCTCCTCTTTCTCCATTCTTACTCTGTTTCTCTACCTTTATCTTCGTCAGTACGAAAATGTTGCTTCGAAGTTCACCGGGCAAGGATCACCCAAAGAACAGTCCTCCGAAAAGCCAGGGGATCATTGAAGATTCCATTAAAGAACGTTGCTGCTTCAATGATGCTCAGATAGATAGGATTCGCTATTGTTTTCCGGCGAACACCGAATTCAGGCCTTTTGACCCCAATGCCTTGAGCGATCATATCTCCGATAAGTGGGTTGCTTTCCCCGTCACTCCTTTCACCATAGGCTATACATATCCTTTTCCAGCCTTCACCCAATCTTTCTTTTCCCTAACCGGCATCTCTTATATCCAAGCCATGCCGATGATTTGGAGGGTTTTGCACACCCTTGAAAGGATCATCGATCAAGAGGGAATAGATCTAGGAATGGCAGAGCTGGGAGAACTGTATGATCTTACCACCTTTGGCTCTCACCATTATTTGTTCAAACGTAAACCTGGTGAAGAACACCCGATCTTCAAAGCCACCAAGAATGATGCTAATTGGAAACGGCGCTTCTTTTTTATCAAGAGAGATTCCATCCAGGATGGAAAGGATCTTCCTAAAAAATGGGCTACCCATGGTAGGATGGAGGATCCTGAGAAGGATCACCAGGAACTTCCTTTTGATGTAAGGATAACTGATATTTTTGCTTTCTTCTTATGCAGCTATCACCGTTTCACACCTCAAACTGTCCCCTGCTGCTAGGGAAAGACTCCTCGCTTTCAAGAGACTTGATCCTGAGACAAGAACTTTCAAGACAACAACCCAAGATTCACAGGAGGTCTCCTCAGGCTCTGTCACAATGTCAAGTAAGTATCCTTGTTTAAGATTTAAATATATAGTGAAATATGAACTAGGAAAAGATACTTATCTTGCTTTAATTGTGTAGGTGCTGGAAAATCTGCCAAGCCTGTATCCCAATTCAACACTGCTGACCTTGATGTCGTACGACCCAGAAGGAAGAGATCCACCAGCAGTCCCAGCATTTCCATTCCAAAGGCACCCACTAAAGGAAAGGGTGTCAAGAAGAGGAAAACTTCTGATGCTGAGGATCTTCAGGGTCTACCACTGATCCGCCACCAGTTCCTTGAATACTTCAATGAAGTAAGGATCCTTTATTCTGCCTATATATCCTACTCGCATGAGGATCACTTAGTCTTGAACCGCTTTTATCCTTTTCTTTTGCAGAAATTTGCTGAGATTGAGGATTATGTGGGCCACGTTGAGGATCAAGATAAAAAGATTGCCGATCTCCAACAGGTTGCTGTGCTCAAGGATCTTGCACTTGCTGATGCTCGGAAGGAACTCCTAGATGAGAAGACCAAGACAGCCAAACTTCTGATCCACCTTGACTATGAAAAGCATGAACTTATGGAAAATGCTAAGGTCTCTGCCGCCATTACGATGTACCAGACAAAATTGAAGATGGCCCAGGAAGCTCAAGATCCTAGCTTTGATAAAAACAGCTGGGATGTTGAGGGTTGGAAGGAAAGGTTGGCTGATCTTGAGGATGAGGAAGAGGAGGCTACTGAAGTCTTGGCGATTGAAGCAAGTGGAAGTGGGAAGGATCAGGTGAAGGATACCGCAGCTGGAGGAGAAGAGGATGCAGCAAAGGTGTAGGCTGCACAATTGGGCGATGATGGATATATGTGCCAAGGCCGGAGCCCAATTTTTTTTAGTTTGATGGTTGTGATGTTTAAAACAATTTCATGGTTTGTACTTTGAACAATAGGTTTTAGGATTAAGGATCATGTATGATCCTTTGGACAATAGGCAGGATTGCAATTGGTGGAGGGATCCTCTGTTTGGGGGATGAAACCATTGTGATCCTGCCGCCTTTATATTCCTGCACTACTTTTGAACTCGTTATCATGGACACCCTTTACCTACCCCAGCGGACGGGCCACGTTTTGCTGGTAGAAGCTCGGGTAGGTAATTTTGACAACCTTTAAAGGGTTAGCCTTATGTTAATAAATAAAAACTTAACCTTTTGTCGCTTATCTTGTGTTGCTATCCTTTTTAGTACGTTACTTTCCAACTGTTGTAATATTCATTCTGTTTATACTTATCAAGCCTTGAAAAATTAGAAAAGATATCCAAAAAATTTAGGAAATGAACAAGGATCACATATCCCATAACCGATAGGTTTTAAAAAGTGATATGATTTAAGAAATACAAGTTCAGTTGTCAAGTATAAGGGTTATTTAGAAGAATAATAAACAAAATCAAAAGAGTTAAGGATCATACCTGAGGATCCAAGTTAGAATCCTAACCTTAATAAGGATAACTATAATATAAACCTTAGAGTGAAATAAGGATCAAGGATCCCTAACTGCCTATCTTCAAGGACCTGAAATAGAGCATAACTTGGGACTAAGCCAATATAAGAAAAGAGTTAGCAACTGGGGACAAGCCCAAGGATAACTGGGGACAAGCCCAAGGATAACTAGGGACAAGCCCAAGGATCGTGTGTAAACTGGAGTATGGCCCTAACTGGCGTCTATCCAAACTTAGTGACATGAAGATGCCAAAACCTTAGCTAACGTGAAAACGTTAGAAACCTTAGCTAACGTGAAAACGTTAGAAACCTTATGAACGGATGTATGGTACGTCTACCATTATACGTAGGATCCTAAGCATAGCCAGAACAATGGAATTATCAGCCCCTAGAACGAGTACTGGTCCCAAAGCCTTGAACTATACCAGGATCATCGTGCGCTACAGGCGGAATCTGGGGACAAGCCCATATAACTGGGGTTTAACCCAAAAGACGGATTGCTTCTATGGATAACCAACGTTGTGCTAAAGATACCTGAACTTTCAAAACTTGAGCTCACGTGAGAGATGGATAAAGGATACATGATCCTTATCTATATAAGAGAGAATAATAAAAATGAAATAGCTTAAGTTTAGGATATTACCTAAGTAAGGATCACCGATCCTCTGAGGATCCTTTAAGGATATCTGATGGGTGTAAAATGCAACATATAAATTACATCAAATGAGGCATAAAACTAACCCTTTTTTAGTACTAATATTGGAAAAAGAGTGTTTTTGTCTTCCTTTTGTATTTTCAGGATTAAATGAGCTCAAAAACGCAAAAGAAGCAAAAAGACAGCTAAATCCAACATAAATACAAGAAAAGGAACATTAGTGGACTGCCTGAACCCTCAACGGCACCTTCCAAAGCAAAATAGAGAAAACAGAAGGCTGAACACGCCCCGTGCTCAGCCAGCACGGGGCCGTGCCCATGAAGCAGCAGAAAAGACAAATCTATAGAAGCTTCTATTGCCCACCACGGGCCGTGCTCAGCGGACACGGGGGCGTGCCGAAAGTACTGCAGGCGCATTAATTGTAATTGCGAATTACAATTAATGAAGAGAGAGAGTGTCAGACGGGCACGGGGCCGTGCCCAGCGAACACGGGGCCGTGCCCAGGCTTCTGTTCAGCCTATAAATAGGAGTGCTTGGTTTCATTGCAACTCATCCCTTGGCACACCACCTCTCTCACACTTCATCCACCACCCACCACCATCACAACACCATCATCCACCACCATCATCCATTGTCCATCATAGAGTGTGTGAGTCGTCTCGGGATCCAAGATTGATCGTAAGAGTTCTTGACAATCAAGGCCATGTTTGCCTAAGTCTCTTACATCACTTGGTGAAGACAAAGTGTCTAGTATAATACTTTTTATTTCTAATCTTTTGCACTTTTTATTTGGTTTTGTATTAATGACTTTAATAACTAGTTACTTATGTTGAAGGTGATCTTTCCTTATCGTTTGTCCGTGGTGTCTTGGCATTATTTTACTGTCTATATAAAATAAAGGATTTTCACCATTCATATCTCCACGGTCTATATGGAGGTATGTTGGCTACCTGGTAGGGGGTTAAGGGAACGGTTTGGTAAAGGTCTTGCCATTGTTCAGCGTTTAGAGGTCCTGCAATGGACCTGGGTCAAATTTAGTAGGACCTCCTTCAATACTTCACGGTATTGGATGGCGGGGGTCCAAACTCTTTGATCCCCTCATAAGTTAACTACTATTAATACTATAACCCGGCTATTTAGGACTGTATCCCTGCTGACTCAGACTACTTAGCCGAGGGTAACGTCACCGTCAAAAGCGGGGCCTACCACAATACTGCATTAATAACTTAATTCATTATCTTCCAATAATCCACCCCTTTAGGATTGTATCCCTGCTGACTCAAACTACTGGGGTGAGGGTAACGTCACCTTCAAAAGAGGGGCCTACTACAATAACTAAGATAATCTCTTAATTATGTGCAAAAGTGCGGAAATAATCAAAGGTTATACTAGATACGAGTCGGAACCAAGTGATTCATCTTGTCTATCTGTTTTTACTTTTATTTTTATTTTCAGCATTTTAGTTAGTTTTTATTTTTCTTAGTTTAAAACATTTTTCTAAACTTTTTATTTTGGTTAGACGTTGAGGATAAACCGGTACTAAAAGCTCTTGTGTCCTTGGACGACCTCGGTATCTTACCAACGCTATACTACACTCAACGATGGGTGCACTTGCCCATATGTGTGTTTAGTGTTAGTGAAATATCGTGTTTTATAAATTTAAAACTTGGCTAAAATAAGTGTTAAAAAGGGCTTAAAATATACACCTAAAATATACGACACTTAAACGCGCATCAAGTTTTTGGCGCCGTTGCCGGGGACACAAGGATTTTAAGAAAGTTAGGAATCAACGGCCTAATCATCTTTTATTTTTTTATTTTTTTTTTAGGATTTTTCTTAGTTTTTCAGCTTCTGCAGAGCTCAGCACGGGCCGTGCCCGCTGAACACGCCCCCGTGCTCAATCATTGGAACTGGCAATCCTGTTTTACATCAGACAGTAAGCTGAACACGGGGCCGTGTCCACTCAACACGCCCCCGTGCCCAAGTTTCAGTTACTGAAAACAGAACCGTTAGATCCCGACGGTTGGTAATTTCTGACATAAACATGAGTGATAGTAATTATTTTTACTTTCGGCACTCTTATGGTACGTGGTGTCAATTTTGTGGTGGCGAACATGAAGAAGTAAAATGCTACTTCCTAAATTATAGGCCCCACTACATGGACCCACGATCTTCTCACAACCTTAAGAGGGGCGAAAGTAAAAATAAGCACTATTTCTCCCTCGAATGCGCCCAGCCAGATATTCTAGGGGAAATGTTCCTTAGTGAATTATTTCAACTAGAAGAGCTAATTCTGAAATGGATAGAAGAGCTTGGGAAGGATTTTATTGATCCGCCCCAAGACGATACCCATGAAGAAATGTTGGAACCGCATTCCGACAACCTCGTTGCTCCCGAAAATGCCTTCGTACCTAGCAAAGACTTGGACGATAGTCGTCCCTGTGTCGATTGTGCCGTGAAGGACTCTCCATCGACTTCGTTCGGTGCATACATAGACCTGAGCGATTCGGCATATACCTTCTTTAACAAGAGCCCGGAAAAGGGTTGGACTTGTCCACCTAGAATGAAAATAGGAATTACCCTCACCGACAACCTCTTGCGTTCTCGCCTTAGTCTAGGACAATTAAGGTATATTAGGCACTTTGGGGTTGTTCCAACCAGTCAGGAGCCACCCGATACTAACAAGTTCCTTAAAAAACTAGACAACTTCATAAAACAGTCCCTAGACACGGGGCCGTGCCCAGCCAACACGCCCACGTGTCCATCGAAAGATTCCTTTCTGATCGGTACGTCAGAATACGGACAAACTGTGTCAGAACTCCACCTGCACACGGGGCCGTGTCCACTGAACACGGGGCCGTGTCCACTGAACACGGGGCCGTGTCCAGATTGCTGTCATTTTCTATAAATGCAGCCAAGAATTCTGCACATTTGGACCAACTTGGGGCAGAGATTTGCAGGAATCTTCTCTCAAACTATCCTAGGTAAGTCTAAAAGAAGGTTCCAACAACCCATCTTGTCCCTTCCTCTTTTAGTAATTTCCTTCTTCTTCATCTTTCTCCAAGAACTACCATTGAAAGTTTGGAATTCCTCCAACTCTATGGTAGGGATAAATGAGTTTTGTTCAAAGAATCTTGGTAAAAACATGTTATGAAACATGGTTTTAAGTTATTAGTAGCCAAAAAGGGCCCACAACATTCAGAAAATAACTTAAAAATACAAGTTTCCTTGTTCCAAAACTCTGCAAAAAGATGAACACGGGGCCGTGCTCAGTGAGCACGGGGCCGTGTCCGGTTACTGTTTCATTAAATAAGCTATTTTTAGTTTATTTTTCGTAGGATGTCGAGTGAACACAGCGATACATCTTCTGTGCATTCGTCAAACAACCGAAGAGGAAGAAGACCCTCCATTGAAGCTACACTTGTGCACTATGTGATAGCATTAAGGGAGGCTCTCGACGAAATGACTTCAGTAGAGGAGGTCCTTATCGACCGTATTAACGATCTTACGATGGGACTTGAAAGCAGCTTCCAAGAAATTAACCTCTTGCACCAGAGGTTAAATATTCTTGTAGCACCTCCAATGGAACCAGTCCTTCCACAACAGGATTGGAACCTGGCTCTCGGAATTAACAACCCTACCGGGTGGGAAGACTTTCCGGCGGAACCTCCCATGGAACACCAACAAGAGATCCCGGTGGAAGTTGAAACTCCTCAAACTAATGCCAATGAGCCTTCTTTTCTCCTTCCAAGGGAGATAGAAGAATGGCTCGCCGACATTTGAGGAGAACCGCACTCGGAAGAAGGAGTTCACTAAGGCCTTGTTTAACCAAGATTTGATTATTTCTTGGAAATTTTGCTAAATTAAAATAAAGTAAAGGCTAGGACTCCATGGTTTGTTATTTCTTTGTTTTATCTAGTTTAATTTAGGATTATGTAAGTTCTCTCTATGATGAAATGAAATGATGGTTTTAATGTTTGGATGGTTTGTAATGAATGAAACACACTCATGGTGGTAAAGGATGAAAAGGGGAACGAGAGAAATGATCCCATGCACAAGAACGAGGCAACCCGACAATTTTCTCCATTTCAGAAGGTTCTACACGGGCCATGCCCAACCAACACGGCCCCGTGTCGAACCACCTGCAGAAAACGCCCAGTACAGGTAACTGGACACGGGCCGTGTTCACCCAGCACGCCCCCGTGTCCAGACTTCTGTTTCTCTGATTTCAATTTTGTTACTGGCACTTGAACACGGGGCCGTGCCCGGATAACACGGGGCCGTGTTCAGTGCCCAGTAACACAAATTTTTGCTTTTTAAACACTATTTTACACATCTAATCAACCTAAAAATTTATTTTTGGGACACATTGAGGACAATGTGTAATTTAAGTGTGGGGGGGATGCTAAAACCTTGAATTTTGCAAGTCCTAAATACAAGCCTTACACAAAACTCTATTGGAACCGCTAATCACCCCAATTTTTTTCAAAAATTTCATTTTTTTTACTTGTCTAGGTTTAACTCGGGAAATTCAAGTTCTCAAAAAGGTTATATTTTTACAAATTTACAACCGATAGCGTAGTGATAAAAAAGAACCAACATAAGAAAATTATGAAAAGGCATGACAAACTTATTTAAAATTTGATTATATATACTTGATCACATAAAAACCCATTCCCACAAAAGTGAGTTTTGAGCCTTTATTGAGCACACAATTTCATATCATTTGACTAAATGCTCATTTTTCGTTTCTTGTGTGAATAGCCGCTTGGTTCTTACGACTCTAGAACTTGCCATGACAATACATTCCCGGTCCTTATCAACTTAAACCCGAGTAAGTACATGATGGAGGCATTAGGACTAACCTTTTTCACTTCTACACCATTATTTTTCTTTTTCTTTTACCACCTACCCAAAAATCCCCCTAGTTAGCCCCTTTGAGCCTAAACCTTTTTCGTTTCATCACCCAAACAAAAACCCTTTCACCCACCAAAACCTTTTTCATTTTTTTACCCTTCATTTTAGTAACAAGTTCGGTTCTTCGTGAAAAAAAAAATGAAGCAAAAAGAAAATAAACAAACAAAGTAATCAAAAATAACTTTGTTTGAATAAAAGCTTCATTAAAAATAAAAAGTTGCAAAAATACAAAAACCGACACTTGTTACGCTTTTAGCCCTTTTTCTACTAACCACTAACCCAACCACCTACCTTTAACCCTAGCCAACCCTTAACCCACAAAGTCCTCTTGATATCTACAAAGGTATAAAAGTTAAAAAGGAGGAGGATTGATTTCTTGGCAAGCCTATGGTAGGAATAAATTCCATGACCGCTCTCGAGTGATTCACTAAAAATACACTTTCGGCCGAGTGTGAGTGATTTCCCCGCGAGGTATGTGAACTTGTATATAAATAGAATTTTAAAAAGGCATGTTATGCCCAAATAAGTAATTTCTTTTATGAACAGTTCTAAATAAATCATTACGAATAGGAGTGTAAATAAATAAAAATAAAACCCAAAAAGATCTTGGAAATCCCGGCACTCTATGACAAGCCCAAAACCTTCTCTTCTACCTATTCCATTTGGGAGTGTAAGCCACATATTAAAGAGTTTTGCTTGAGGACAAGCAAAAGTTCAAGTGTGGGGGTATTTGATGTGTGTAAAATGCAACATATAAATTACATCAAATGAGGCATAAAACTAACCCTTTTTTAGTACTAATATTGTAAAAAGAGTGTTTTTGTCTTCCTTTTGTATTTTCAGGATTAAATGAGCTCAAAAACGCAAAAGAAGCAAAAAGACAGCTAAATCCAACATAAATACAAGAAAAGGAACATTAGTGGACTGCCCGAACCCTCAACGGCACCTTCCAAAGCAAAATAGAGAAAACAGAAGGCTGAACACGCCCCGTGCTCAGCCGGCACGGGGCCGTGCCCATGAAGCAGCAGAAAAGACAAATCTATAGAAGCTTCTATTGCCCACCACGGGCCGTGCTCAGCGGACACGGGGGCGTGCCGAAAGTACTGCAGGCGCATTAATTGTAATTGCGAATTACAATTAATGAAGAGAGAGAGTGTCAGACGGGCACGGGGCCGTGCCCAGCGAACACGGGGCCGTGCCCAGGCTTCTGTTCAGCCTATAAATAGGAGTGCTTGGTTTCATTGCAACTCATCCCTTGGCACACCACCTCTCTCACACTTCATCCACCACCCACCACCATCACAACACCATCATCCACCACCATCATCCATTGTCCATCATAGAGTGTGTGAGTCGTCTCGGGATCCAAGATTGATCGTAAGAGTTCTTGACAATCAAGGCCATGTTTGCCTAAGTCTCTTACATCACTTGGTGAAGACAAAGTGTCTAGTATAATACTTTTTATTTCTAATCGTTTGCACTTTTTATTTGGTTTTGTATTAATGACTTTAATAACTAGTTACTTATGTTGAAGGTGATCTTTCCTTATCGTTTGTCCGTGGTGTCTTGGCATTATTTTACTGTCTATATAAAATAAAGGATTTTCACCATTCATATCTCCACGGTCTATATGGAGGTATGTTGGCTATCTGGTAGGGGGTTAAGGGAACGGTTTGGTAAAGGTCTTGCCATTGTTCAGCGTTTAGAGGTCCTGCAATGGACCTGGGTCAAATTTAGTAGGACCTCCTTCAATACTTCACGGTATTGGATGGCGGGGGTCCAAACTCTTTGATCCCCTCATAAGTTAACTACTATTAATACTATAACCCGGCTATTTAGGACTGTATCCCTGCTGACTCAGACTACTTAGCCGAGGGTAACGTCACCGCCAAAAGCGGGGCCTACCACAATACTGCATTAATAACTTAATTCATTATCTTCCAATAATCCACCCCTTTAGGATTGTATCCCTGCTGACTCAAACTACTGGGGTGAGGGTAACGTCACCTTCAAAAGAGGGGCCTACTACAATAACTAAGATAATCTCTTAATTATGTGCAAAAGTGCGGAAATAATCAAAGGTTATACTAGATACGAGTCGGAACCAAGTGATTCATCTTGTCTATCTGTTTTTACTTTTATTTTTATTTTCAGCATTCTAGTTAGTTTTTATTTTTCTTAGTTTAAAACATTTTTCTAAACTTTTTATTTTGGTTAGACGTTGAGGATAAACCGGTACTAAAAGCTCTTGTGTCCTTGGACGACCTCGGTATCTTACCAACGCTATACTACACTCAACGATGGGTGCACTTGCCCATATGTGTGTTTAGTGTTAGTGAAATATCGTGTTTTATAAATTTAAAACTTGGCTAAAATAAGTGTTAAAAAGGGCTTAAAATATACACCTAAAATATACGACACTTAAACGCGCATCTCCAACTTGAAACCTCCTGATCCTGACGTTTTTGTTGTAAGCACCAGCCATTCTTTGTTGATAACTGGCCATCCTTATCCTAGCCATATCCCTGATTTCTTCAATAGTATCCAGGTCTTGAGCCAAGTTTTCATCATTTTCCTCAGGATCACGGGTACTTGTTCTAGCAGTAGGAACCACCATTTCTGTTGGGACCACCGATTCTGCCCCAAACACCAAAGAGAATGGTGTTTGACCAGTAGCATTCTTAGGGGTTGTCCTGTCAGCCCAAAGCACATAGGGTAGTTCTTCTGCCCATTTCCCTTTCTTGGATCCAAGCTTTTTCTTCAAATTGTTGATGATGATCTTATTGGATGATTCTGCCTGGCCATTAGCTTGTGGGTGGACTGGTGTTGAAGTTATCATCTTAATCCCCCAGCTGTCACAAAAGTTAGTGGTTCTGCCCCCAATAAATTGGGAACCATTATCACATATAATCTCGGAAGGAATTCCAAATCTAGTTATAATATTTCTTTTAATGAAGGATATAACTTCCTTTTCTCTGACTTGGGCAAAAGCTTCAGCCTCTATCCACTTGGAGAAGTAATCAGTCATAGCTAACATGAATACTTTCCCACCAGGTGCCTTAGGGAGCTTTCCAACTATATCCATACCCCATCTCATAAATGGCCAAGAGGAGGATATAGGATGCAATAATTCAGCTGGTTGATGAAGGATATTGCTGTGTCTCTGGCAAGGATCACATCTTCTGGCAAACTCTATAGCATCTTTCTTCATGGTTGGCCAGTAGTATCCTGTCCTCAGGATCCTTGAAAATAAAGCCCTGCCCCCAGTGTGGTTTCCACAATCTCCTTCATGGAAGTCTTTTAAAACTTCTTGAACTTCAGGATCCTCAATGCATCTCAAGTATGGTCCTGCAAGAGATCGTTTATACAACATATTATTCATAATTGTGAATTGAGATACCTTAGATTTGAAAGCCCTAGGGTTTTCTCCTGTAGGAATCTCTCCATGTTGTAAGTATCTCATAATTGGTGAAATCCATGATCCTGATTCTGAGTAGGATTGAGTATCCTCACTGGGGATAACTGCAGAATCATTTCCTATCTCCATAGTCTGGTGATCCTCGATAGCCGGGGTCAGGATATGGATAATAGGAATCCTAATATCCTCTGGGATCTTCAAAGATGATCCTAAGTTAGCCAATGCATCAGCTTCTGTATTTTCTTCCCTTGGTACCTGTGACAAACTAAAGGAAACAAAAGAGAGTGCCAAACTTTTGACTATCTCCAAATATTTGGTTAGCTTTTCACCTTTGACAGCATAGGATCCATTAAAGTGGTTTGTAATTAACAAAGAATCTACATGTACCTCAAGATACCTGATTCCCATATGCTTAGCGATTTGCAAACCAGCAATTAGGGCTTCATATTCAGCCTCATTGTTAGTGGTTTGGAACTCACAAGCTATAGAATGGGGTATTATGTCCCCCTGTGGCGATTTTAGTAGTATTCCAAGCCCTGTGCCTTTGACATTTGAGGATCCATCAGTATGAAGTATCCAAGGATCCTTGGTCTCTTCTAGCTGCTGGACTTCTAACTCAGCTTCTTCTTGTAAATCACTACTGAAATCAGCCACAAAGTCAGCTAATGCTTGGGATTTGATGGCTGTCCTAGGCTCATATCTTATATCATATGCACTCAGCTTCACTGCCCACTTAGCCATCCTTCCTGACATCTCTGGTTTCCTGAGGACATTCTTAATTGGGAAATTAGTTTTAACAATGATAATATGAGTTTCAAAATAATGTCTTAACTTTGTAGATGTCATAATTAATGCAAGAATAAGTTTTTCAAGGTGTGAATACCTGGATTCGACATCAAGTAAACTTTTAATTACATAATAGACAGGATGTTGTGTACCTTCATGATCCTTAACAAGGACCGCACTTACTGCTTTTGAGGATACTGCAAGATACAAGGATAACACATCGCCTTTCTCTGGTTTCATCAAGGATGGGGCTGAGGATAAGTAATCTTTGAGGGCTCTCAAAGCATTTTCATGCTTCTCGGTCCACTCAAATTTCTTGTTCTTCCTTAGGATATCATAGAATTCTTTGCACTTCTCCGAGGATTTGGATATAAATCTGTTCAAAGCTGCTATCCTGCCTGTTAGCCTTTGAACATCCTTAGCATTGGCCGGAGATTTGATGTTTACTATTGCTTTGATTTGTTCCGGGTTAGCTTCAATGCCTCTCTTAGTCACCATGTATCCTAAGAATTTACCTGCTTTAACACCAAAATGACATTTTGAAGGATTAAGCTTCATATTATATTTGTCAAGGATATCAAATGCTTCCTCCAAATCCTTTAGGTGATCCTCAGCTCTTATGGATTTTACCACCATATCATCTATATAAACCTCCATAGTTTGTCCGATCTGATCCTTGAACATCATATTCACCAGCCTTTGGTACGTTGCACCTGCATTTCTCAGTCCGAACGGCATAGCAATATAGCAATATATACCAGTTGGAGTCATGAAGGCTGTATCCTCTTGGTCGGATGGTTCCATTTGGATTTGTTGAAATCCAGATGAAGCATCCATAAAAGTTAACAGTTCATGACCCGCAGTTGCATCCACCATGGAGTCAATGTGGGGTAAAGGGAAAGGATCCTTGGGACATGCCTTATTTAAGTCTGTAAAATCGACACATACCCTCCACTTTCCGTTTTTCTTTTGAACAACAACCACATTGGCCAGCCATTTTGGATACTTGACCTCTCTAATCATACCTGCCCGGAGCAATTTCTCTACCTCTTCCTGGATAATGGCATTCCTTTCTGGTGCAAACTTCCTTCTCCTTTGATGGATTGGTTTGAAGGATCTGTCGATGCCGAGCTTGTGAGTGATAACATCTTTAGATATGCCAGTCATATCTTCGTGTTTCCATGCAAAGGTAGTCTTTCTCCTTTTGAGGAAGGATATGAGGTCTTCTTTCATTTCGCCAAGGATCCCTGATCCGATATAGATTTTGGATTCAGGATCATCAGGATCCATGAGGATTTCTACCACATCCTGCTCTCTGGCCTCCAAGACATTCCTTGGAGGATACCTTGATTGCTATTGTTCCCTTGACTTCGAGGCTGGTTTCATCGATGAAGTGTAGCAATTCTTAGCCTCCTGCTGATCACTATCAATCTTTACTATTCCCCAAGGACTAGGAAGCTTCACACATTGATGGTAAGTAGACGGGACTGCTTTCATATCGTGTATCCAGGGCCTGCCAAGGATAACATTACAACAAGATAAACAGTCAATAACACAAAATTTTTGATAAGAGTGTAAGCCTTCAATATATATTGGGAGTTTGATGTCCCCCAGGGTGTTCTTAGTTTCGCCACTAAATCCCACGAGCACGGAGGATCTTGGTATGATCTCTGATTCAGGGATACCCATCTTCTTTAGAACATCGAGCTGGATAATGTTCACTGAACTTCCTCCGTCTATTAGGATCCTGCGGACAAAATGGTTAGATATGAAAAGAGTAATAACTAAACCATCGTGATGAGGATCCTGGATATCAACGCGATCCTCTTCATCAAAGGTTATGACTTTTCCTTCGGAGACACTTGATGTTCGGACTGGTCTTTCTCCATTATCCATTTTAGCTTCCTTCGCGTGCCTTTTAGCTGCTGAGAAGGATGTGCCACAAATGTCGGATCCTCCAGAAATAAAGTTTATCACTTGTGCATCTGCTGGAGGAGCTGGAGCCTTCTCAGGGATCCTTTCAGGATCCTGAGTCCTTGACTTTTTTCTTCCCAACAACTCTTTTAGATGCCCTTTGCTCAACAAGTATCCAATTTCCTTTCTTAATGCAATGCATTCTTCTGTAAGGTGCCCAAAATCTTCATGATATGCGCACCACTTTGATTTATCCTTAGTTGCAGCCGGCCTATCATTCTTTCTCGGCCATCTAGCTTTATCACCTAGGTTCTGCATAGCAAGGATTAACTCATTGTTATCAACACTAAAGCAATATTCAGAAAGTGGAGGATAATCTTCGTCATCCTCTTCTTGATCAATAGAGTGCACGTTCTGGTTATCAGATCTGTTGTAGGATCTGAACTTGTTGTTCCTGAATGAGGATCCTTGCTTATCCTGCTTTGAGGATCCTGTTATCCTCTCCTGGATCCTCTTGTCATCCTCTAGCCGTATGTACCTAAGTGCTCGGGTTCTTACCTCATCTAAGTTCCTGCATGGTGTCATAACAAGATCATCATAAAATAACGAATCCCTAAGCAATCCCATTTTGAAGGCCTCAACAGCCGTGGCTATATCTAAGTTAGGAATGTCTAAGGATTCTTTACTGAATTTGGTAATGTAATCCCTTAATGATTCATTATGACCCTGGGTTATCCTATATAAATCACTAGTTAATCGTTCAAATTTTCTACTACAAGAAAACTGGTTATTAAACAAGTTAACTAGGTTAGCAAATGAGGTAATAGAATAGGGAGGAAGACTTAGCAGCCATTTGAGAGCTGATCCAGTAAGAGTGGATCCGAATCCTTTGCACATGCATGCTTCCTTTAACCTTTCTGGGATTGGATTGATCTCCATCCTCTCCCTGTATTGTGCTATGTGTTCTTCAGGATCTGTTGAGCCATCATACAGCTTCATTGTAGGCACGTGGAACCTCTTGGGTATCTCAGCATCACAGATTGGTGGTGCAAAACGAGATATCTTATGGCTCCCATCTGCAATCTCTGGGATAGGTTTGACTACTCCCGGGACACTTGATATCATATCCTTTAGCTTTTGCAATTCTCTGGCCATGGCATGATTGATACCTGGATCCTGCATGAGACCTTGGTTAGTAGTATAAGAATTGTTAAAAGTGTTACCTCCCATTGGATTCAAGTTAGGGAGAATGGATGTTAATCCATATTGTTGGGGCTTTGGAATGATCGAGGGACCAGTAGAGGCATTGGTCTGCATTGGAATAAAATCTCCCTGATGGACATCCGAACTTCCTGTTTGCAAACTCCTCAAGGATCCTGGCATCTGGAAGGATCCCTGAAACTGGGACGATCCTGGAACGAAGAAGGATCCTTGAACCTGGGATGATCCTGGAATGAAGGAGGATCCTTGAACCTGGGATGATCCTGGGACGAAGGAGGATCCTTGAACCTGGGATGATCCTGGGACGAAGGAGGATCCTTGAACCTGGGATGATCCTGGAATGAAGGAGGATCCTTGAACCTGGGATGATCCTGGGACGAAGGAGGATCCTTGAACCTGGGATGATCCTGGAATGAAGGAGGATCCTTGAACCTGGGATGATCCTGGGACGAAGGAGGATCCTTGAACCTGGGATGATCCTGGGATGAAGGAGGATCTTTGAACCTGGGATGATCCTGGAACGAAGGAGGATCCTTGAAACTGCTGCACTCCTGAACTTGTGAGGGATCCCATATGCTGAGGATAGGATCCTGCTGGCTAGAAAGGTGAACCTGATTCCTGGGTCATGGTTGTTGTTCCGTAGTGCACTCCTTTTGGTCCTCCCACATATTGAATGTCTGGAACCACTGATGGCTGAGAAGTAATCACCGGAGTATCAAAATTCAAAGATCTGGGCATCAGTGGGGAGTGATTCTCTGCCGTTTTCTTCTGTTTCTTAATTTCGTCAATCTCCCGGAGGATCCTTTCGTTGGTTTTATCCTGCTCTTGTGCATGATTCCTCATCTGCAAAATCAAAGCATAGAGATCATTAGTAGTAGGATTAGTTGAAACAGAGGAAGTAGGTGGTTTTGAGAAAATGGGAGTCGGTTTCTTCGCAGCATTCTCAGTATTCTTCTGGGATCCAGAAGGTGGTGGAGGCAAAGGAGGAACGCCTTGTGAAGAAGTGAATGAGGGAATCAAGTTTGAAGCATTCTTCGATGAGGAAGCCATCTGCTTGGTTGTAGTGAACCGAATTAAGCACAGAAATGCGTATTTTCTTAAGGACGAAGCACCAATTGCCCCACGGTGGGCGCCAAACTGTTTTGGTCAGAAAATCTGATGAGGATATTGCAACCAAACTCTTTGTTTAGGGGAATGATGCTTTAAATATGTAACAGCGATGAGGATCACTTCAATGTAAAATGCACAAACAACACAAGGATTTATACGGGGAAAAAGCCCTTGATCAAGAGTTGATCTCCGGCACAAAAAACCCCGAGTGATGGAAACTACCGATCACCAAGCTAAAATAAATGGTTAAATGTTTACAACTTCGGATAGTAACGAGCTAGGTACAAGGATCACTACGGTGAAATGTGTAAAAAGTGTATGAAATTGCTAAGTGATTGAACGAGAGCTTGTATGAGCGTTTGTACGAGTGTGTGTAACTGAAAAATGGCTAAGTGTGTTCTACTAGCTCGTTACTCCATTTTTAAAATAGAAAAAACCACCTAAACTAACTATCCGACTTTCGTGCCAAGCCTCCACGTTCTCCATAACGTCTACTTTCGGTCAGGCACGTGCAGAATAGTTCAGGAATATTCTCCAGGAATGTCGCTTAGACTTGGTCAAGCTCAATATATCTGCGAAATGCTACAAAACATAAGTAAACAATCGTCAGTACGAGGATCCTTAAAGTGATCCATGATCCTGATCCTGAAGCTCTTCTGAGGATCACCACCTGTCACAGAAGTAAGGATCACTAGTTAGGATAACGAATAAGGATCACTAATTGTTAGAAAATCCTCCCCTAACAGCTATCCCAAGCCTGTCCTGGTGAAAAAGGAGCCATCTGTTGCTGCTGCCAAAGGTTTCTCTTATGATGACCTTGGCTTCACGGAATCTATCGAGCCCATGACCTCCTTCCCTAATAAGGTAAGTATCCAGATCCTGTATCCCGTACACATATACTGAACCTGTATCCTGGTTAGTCTGTCTTTAATGATACCTATATTTTGTAGGGTCTAAATCATCCGGTCGTCCTGCACTTAGAACAATTTTAATTTCCTGCAAGTAGAATAGTTTGACAGTTGAAGGTGGAGGGATCCTGTGTTTTCAGGACGAAGCCTTCAACTGTTTATGTAAATGTATTTTAAAAACTTAATTGTGTTCTTGGTGGACGGGTCTCTTTTTTGAGATGAAACCGAGAATACAATCCATTAACAATAAACTAACCTTTTAGCCTTATTTGTTGTTGTTATGTTTGTTTTGAATATCCTGATCCAATATCCTGGTCAAGATACTGATGAAATGTTCAATACTTTTGTTATCAAAATGTTAGACAAAGCTTGGTTGAATATGACTTTTTAGAAAACTTAGATCATTTAGATAAGGTTTTCAAGACTGGAAAAATAATAAATCATACCAGAAACACTTAGGCAATAATTTCCATCCTCAACCTTTGAATCCTTTGCAATGTCCCCGGCATGGATGTCCCCTGTCTGTGCAGGATAATGCATCAGTGCATGACATACTTGAGTATTTCTTCACTTAGTGATTAAACTTCGTAGCTTCTTATCCACAAAAGAACGTGTGTAATCACAGCTTGTCATATCTTTGCAATCTTGTTAAAAACTTTAGTTTTACTGGGGATAAACCCTTAATGCACTGGGGATAAACCCTTAGTATCCTGGGGAAAATCCCAAATTTTCGTGCGCTACTGGCGGGAGTGTATAAACTCCAAGATTTAGAAAGGTGAAAACCTTTAAACCTTAGAGAGTATGAAAATACCCTTTCGCGAGAGAGGGTGATCAATCCTCATATACCTTAAGGATCCAGGGTATAGCCAACAGTAACGAAATTGTCAGCCACTTTTACATGAACTGGTCCCGCCACCTTGAACTATCCCTGGATAACTTGCGCTCCAGGTGGGGTGTTTAAACCCAATTCGTGAGAAAGGTGAATACCTTTAAACCTGTGAAGGGATCAGGATCCCTTAAACGTGAGAGAGGGGGCCAATCCTCTAATCTTTCGAAGTATCCTGAGTGTGTATCCTGGAGCTATATCCCGAAGCATATTCTGCAAAACAACCTTAAACTAAGGTGGGTGTTAGCTTGGCTAACACCCCTCCAATGCTTAAGTTAGTATTGGGTTCAAATAAAATAAATTATATTTAAAAGAGACAGAATTCATACCATCTTGAGTTAGAAAATAAATTCTAAACTCACTTGAAATAGGCTTTGAGATGTATAGCATTCCAGGATCTTGGTAACATATCCCCTTCCATATTCTTGAGTCGGTATGCTCCTTTCCCAGATTCTGACTCAATTTCATAGGGTCCTTCCCTTTTGGAGCCAACTTTCCATCAGCAGGATTAGTAGTATTCTGGAAAGCCTTTCTCAATACCCAATCTCCGACCTGGAACCTTCTAGTCCTTATATTCTTGTTATATGCTTTAGATATCCTCTGTTGATATGCTGCCATTCTCAACTTTGCCGCATCCCTTGTCTCATCAATAGTTACCAATTCTTGACGTAGGGCTTCAGGATTCTTCTTAGGATCCCGGAGGTTGGATCTTGCTGTAGGTATCACCATCTCTGCCGGGATTACTGCCTCTGCTCCAAATACTAAGGAAAATGGGGTTTGCCCAGTAGCATTCTTCACAGTTGTCCTGTCAGCCCATAGGACAAATGGTAGTTCTTCTGCCCATCTTCCCTTCTTAGCTCCAAGTCTTTTCTTCAAATTCTTGACAATTATCTTGTTCGAGGATTCTGCTTGTCCATTTGCTTGAGAATGCACTGGTGTTGACGTAATCATCTTAATTCCCCAACTCTTGCAAAAGTCAGTAGTTCTTTTGCTGATGAATTGAGAGCCATTGTCACAAACTATCTCAGCTGGTACCCCAAATCTGGTCAGGATATTCCTCTTTATAAAGGATACCACTTCTTGATCCCTGACTTGAACAAAGGCCTCGACTTCGACCCACTTGGAGAAATAATTTGTCATTGCCAGCATGAAAACCTTTCCTCCTGGAGCCTTTGGAAGTTTTCCCACTATATCCATACCCCCATTTCATAAATGGCCAAGGGGATACGATAGGATATAATGGTTCTGCAGGCTGATGCAGGATGTTGCCGTGTCTTTGACATGCATCGCATTTCTGAGCATACTCCGCAGCATCCTTTCTCATGGTCGGCCAGTAATATCCTGTTCTCAACACCTTTGAGAATAGAGATCTGCCCCAGTATGGTTGCCACAGTCTCCTTCGTGTATATCCTGAAGTACCTCCTTGGTTTTAGGATCTTCCAAGCACCTTAGGTATGGACCTGCAAGGGATTTCTTATACAAAATGTTAGGGGAGGATTTTCTAACAATTAGTGATCCTTACACGTTATCCTATTTAGTGATCCTTACTTCTGTGACAGGTGGTGATCCTCAGAGGAGCTTCAGGATCAGGATCATGGATCACTTTAAGGATCCTTGTACTAACGATTGTTTACTCATGTTTTGTACTATCTCACAGGTATAGCAAGCTTGACCAAGTCTTGGCGACATTCCTGGAGAATATTCCGAAACTATTCTACACGTGCTTGATCAAAAATAGACGTTATGGAGAACGTGGAGGCTTGGCACGAAAGTCGGATAGTTAGTTTAGGTGGTTATTTCTATTTTAAAAAGGGAGTAACGAGCTAGTAGAAAACACTTAGTCATTTTTCCAGTTACACACACTCGTACAAACGCTCATACAAGCTCTCGCTCAAACACTTAGCGATTTCATACACTTTTTGCACATTCCACCGTAGTGATCCTTGTACCTAGCTCGTTACTATCCGAAGTTGTAAACATTCATTCATTTATTTGAGCTTGGTGATCGGTAGTTTCCATCACCCGGGGTTTTTTGTGCCGGAGATCAACTCTTGATCAAGGGCTTTTTCCCCGTATAAACCCTTGTGTTGTTTGTGCAATTTTACACTAAAGTGATCCTCATCGTAGTTACACATTTTAAGCATCATACCCCGTAATCTAGAGTTTGGTTGCAATATCCTCATCTGATTTTTTGACCAAAACAGTTTGGCGCCCACCGTGGGGCAATTGGTGCTTTGTCCTTAGAAGAATACGCATTTATGTGCTCATTCCGGTTCACTACAACCAAGCAAATGGCTTCCTCAGCGAAGAGTGCTTCAAACTTGATGCCCTCATTCACTTCTTCACAAGGCGTCCCTCCTTTGCCTCCACCACCTTCTGGATCCCAGAAGAATACTGAGAATGTCGCGAAGAAACCAACTCCCATTTTCTCAAAACCACCTGCTTCTTCTGTTTCAACTAATCCTACTACTAATGATCTCTATGCCTTGATTTTGCAGATGAGGAATCATGCACAAGAGCAGGATAAGACCAACGAGAGGATCCTCCGGGAGATTGACGAAATCAAGAAACAAAAGAAAACGGCAGAGGATCGTTCCCCACTGATGCCCAGATCTTTGAGTTTTGATACTCCGGTGATTGCTTCTCAGCCATCAGTGGTCCCAGACATCCAATATGTGGTTGGACCAAAAGGAGTGCACTACGGAACAACAACAATGACCCAGGCATCAGGTTCATATTTCCAGCCAGCGGGATCCTATCCTCAGCATATGGGATCCCTCATGAGTTCAGGAGGATATTCAGGAATGCAGCAGGTTCAAGGATCCTCCTTCGTTCCAGGATCATCCTAGGTTCAAGGATCCTCCTTCGTTCCAGGATCATCCCAGGTTCAAGGATCCTCCTTCGTTCCAGGATCATCCCAGGTTCAAGGATCCTCCTTCGTTCCAGGATCATCCCAGATTCAAGGATCCTCCTTCGTTCCAGGATCATCCCAGGTTCAAGGATCCTCCTTTGTTCCAGGATCGTCCCAGTTTCAGGGATCCTTCCAGATGCCAGGATCCTTAAGGAGTCTGCAGACAGGAAGTTCAGATGTCCATCAGGGAGATTTTATTCCAATGCAGACCAGTGCCTCTACTGGTCCCTCGATCCTTCCAGAGCCTCAACAATTTAGATTAACATCCATTCTTCCTAACTTGAATCCAATGGGAGGTAGCACTTTTAATAATTCTCATACTACTAACCATGGTCTCATGCAGGATCCAGGTATCAATCATGCCATGGCCAGAGAACTACAAAAGCTAAAGGATATGATATCAAGTGTTCCGGGAGTGGTCAAACCTATCCCAGAGATTGCAGATGGAAGCCACAAGATATCTCGCTTTGCACCACCAATCTGTGATGCTAAAATACCTAAGAGGTTCCATGTGCCTACAATGAAGCTGTATGATGGTTCGACAGATCCTGAGGAGCACATAGCACAATACAGGGAGAGGATGGAGATCAATCCAATCCCAGAAAGGTTAAAGGAAGCATGCATGTGCAAAGGATTCGGATCCACTCTTACTGGATCAGCTCTCAAATGGCTGCTAAGTCTTCCTCCCTATTCTATTACCTCATTTGCTAATCTAGTTAATCTATTTAATAATCAGTTTTCTTGCAGTAGGAAATTTGAACGATTAACTAGTGATTTATATAGGATAACCCAGGGTCATAATGAATCATTAAGGGATTATATTACCAAATTCAGTAAAGAATCCTTAGACATTCCCAACTTAGATATAGCCACGGCCATTGAGGCCTTTAAAATGGGATTGCTTAGGGATTCGTTATTTTATGATGACCTTGTTATGACACCATGCAGGAACCTAGATGAGGTAAGAACCCGGGCCCTTAGGTATATCCGGCTAGAGGACGACAAGAGGATCCAGGAGAGGTTAGCAGGATCCTCAAAGCAGGATAAGCAAGGATCCTCATTCAGGAACAACAAGTTCAGATCCTACAATAGATCTGATAACCAGAACGTGCATTCTATTGATCAAGAGGAGGATGATGAGGATTATCCTCCAATTTCTTAATATTGTTTTAGTGTTGATAATAATGAACTAATCCTTGCGATGCAGAGTCTAGGTGATAAAGCTAGATGGCCCAGAAAAAATGATAGGCCATCTGCAACTAAGGATAAATCAAAGTGGTGTGCATACCATGAAGATTTTGGGCACCTTACAGAAGAATGCATTGCACTAAGAAAGGAAATTGGATACTTGTTGAGCAAGGGGCATCTAAAAGAATTGTTGGGAAGAAAAAAGTCAAGGACTCAGGATCCTGAAAGGATCCCTGAAAAGGCTCCAGCCCCTCCAGCGGATGCACAAGTGATAAACTTCATTTCTGGAGGATCAGACATTTGCGGCACATCCTTCTCAGCAGCTAAAAGGCATGCAAAGGATACTAAAATGGATAACGGAGAAAGACATGTTCGAACATCAAGTGTCTCGGAAGGGAAAGTCATAACCTTTGATGAAGAGGATCGTGTTGATATCCAGGATCCTCATTGTTTTAGTCAAAAATCACACAAGGATAATGCAACCAAATCTGATTTTGTGAGGAATGATGCTTGGTTAATTGAATGAACGAAAAGTGTATGAAATCAACGATGAACACCGAGATTTATACGAGGAAAAAGCCCTTGATCTTTAGAAGATCTCCGGCATAAAAAACCTCGGGTGATGGAAACTACCGATCACCAAATATATTGCTGAAACAATAGTGATCCTTGTACAACTTCGGAAGAAAACAAGCTCGATACAATGAATTTCTAGTGAAAGTGTGTGTTTTTTGCTAAGTGTTTGCAGAGAATTCGTGTATTGTGTGTAATTTCAGTGGTGTGCACGACTTATGCCTTCATTGAGCTGTTTTCCCCTTAAAAAGATAAGAAAAAACAACTAACTAACTTCCCGAAAAAGGTGGAAGTCACCCATGACCACCACCAACGGTTATTTCTTCAATATGCACGTGCCTAAAAGCATATTCCACGAGATTCCAGCAAAGAAGTGGTCCACTACATCCATTCCCTGCATTTACACATTAAAAACGTGCAAAACATAAGTTCTGTTAAGGATCCTGATCCTCAGACTCGTGATCCTCAGACGCGTGATCCTCAGACTCGTGATCCTCAGACGCGTGATCCTCAGACTCGTGATCCTCAGACTCTGGATCCTTAGACTGTCTGCATCATCCATTAAGGATCCGTGATCCATGCCCAGACTCAGGATAGATGATCCTTAGCATAAAATTCATGCCCTAACAATTGCCCCCAATATGGCAGTTGTGATAAGGATTCACAGCTGTCATATTTCCGTCAGAAGCGGACTAGCCATTGCTGCTGGTAACTAGTTGTTACACTGCCTGTCGTCACTGATAAGACCTGCTATAATGATCATTGCAAAATATAGAGTTAGAGATAACTCCTCAAGTGCCTTTACAGATCAGAAGATCCTTCCATTCGTGGAGAATGAATCCTTCTACACAGTTTGCTATTAACCTTCCTGCACTTTAATTTCTGCATAGACACTTTAACTGTTAGATAGCCTTATCCGGCCTGGGTGGATGGTCCACGCTTTTGCTGGTGAAATCCAGGCCAGATGATTTGATACATAATGAATGGGTAATAACATTAAACTTTTTTAGCTACATCTATTGTTGTTTCTTCACTTTTTATTTTTCATGTATGCTTTCTATTTTCAAAAATATCATCACCAAACAACTGGAAAGTTATTGAAAATCTGATGATAATGTTACACTTTTAACAGAAAACTTGAAGTGTTCATATAAATGTGGATCAATGATCCTTAACCAAAAAGGATAAGAGACAACTTACAGCTTCGAAAAAGTTAGAATACAACATACCAGAGAATCCAAGTTAGGATTCTATATCCTTGTAAATTATTGCTGAATAAGCAAACTATGAAAAGTAAAGCTTCTAGGATCGAGGATCCTTATCGTCAGAACTTGTATAACTTTAGACAGTTGTTTCTAGGGTGAAGAATCATGGATCCTTGAACAATAGGCAGGATAATGGGTGGTGGATGGATCCTCTGTTTGGGGGATGAAGCCACTCGTTATCCTTCCGTCTTTTATTTTCTGCACTACAAAGACCCCTAAACAATGGACACCCTTTGCCAACCCATGTGGACGGGCCATGTTTTGCTGGTAGAAACGTGGGTTGGCAATTTTGACAACCTTAAAAGGTTTAATGTTTTGTGAATAAAATAACTTTAACTTTTTTACTATCTCCCGTGTTGCTATCCTTATGTATCCTTTAGTTTTCAATTGTTGTGATATACATTTGTTTGAATAAGAAAAGTTAAACAAATTAAGTTTAAGAATTTTAGGATATGATCCAGGATCAAATATCCTATAGTTGAAAAGTTCCGAAAAGTAGTATATTTTAAGGATCATAAGTTCAGTTGTCAATGTATAAGGGCTATTCAAATGAATAATGAATAAAATCAAAATAGTTAAGGATCATACCTGAGAATCCAAGTTAGGATCCTAACCTTTATCATTATAAACAGGATAACCATAAGACAAACCTTAATGGAAGGTAAGGATCAAGGATCCTTGGTCGTTTGTCTCCAAAAACCTGAAATAGGATACAACTTGGGACTAAGCCAATATAAGATAAGAGTTTGTAACTGGGGACAAGCCCAACAAACTGGGGACAAGCCCAAATAAACTGGGGACAAGCCCAAATAAACGGATGTAAACTGGGGTCAAGCCCATATAAACGGATGTAAACTGGGGTCAAGCCCATATAAACGGATGTAAACTGGAGTATGGCCCTCACTGGCGACTATCCAATCTTAGTGACATGAAAATGCCAAAACCTTAGCTAACGTGTAAACGTTAGAAACCTTAGCTAACGTGAAAACGTTAGAAACCTTAGGAACGGATGTATGGTACGTCTACTATTATACGTAGGATCTTGGGTACAGCCAGTACAATGAAATTGTCAGCCCCTAAAACGAGTACTGGTCGCACTGCCTTGAACTGCACCAGGATCATCGTGCACTACTGGCGAAACTGGGGACAGGCCCAAACTGGGGACAAGCCCAAAACTTTGGAGAGTTGGCCAACCACTTTGATCTTCTGTAAAATGATAACAACTCTGCAAAATCTTAAACTTTGTGAAAATAGATGTTAACTGATTAACATCTTTAACTTATGATAAGTAATAAGTATAAAATGAATGAAAATGAAAATGAAAGTAATGTGTTACCAAATGTAGAATCATATATCCTTTGAGGATCCTGGATCCTTAATCAGAATACCGGTATCGCTGAGGATCCCTGATCCTTCTTACTTAAAGTATTTTTTGAGATGAACAGCATTCCAAGCTCTTGGTAGGAGATCATCATCCATTGTTAACAAGTGATATGCCCCCTTTCCTGATTCAGCTTCAATTAGATAGGGGTCTTCCCACTTTGGTGCTAGCTTGCCATCAGAAGGATTTGTAGTGTTCTGGAATGCTTTTCTTAGCACAAAATCACCAACTTGAAATCTTCTAATCCTGACATTCTTGTTGTATGCTCCAGCCATTCCTTGTTGATAACTGGCCATTTCCTTTTTTCTGACTTTGAGCAAAAGCTTCTTCTTAGGATGCAGATGTTATGTTGGTTGGTGTAGAATAGTACTGTGTCTTTGACAAGCATCACACTTCTTTGCATAATCCACAACATCCTTCTTCGTGGTAGGCCTATAGTATGTTGTTCTAAGAATCCTTGAGAATAGTGCTCTGCCCCCAATGTGGTTTCCACAGTCTCCTTGACTTTGAAAGCTTTAGGATTTTGTCCTGTAGGGATCTCTCCATGTTGTATATATCTTAGGATTGGAAGGATCCAGGATCCTGAATTCGATTGTGCAGGATCACCAGGTATGATTGCAGAATCCTCCACTATCTCCATGGCTACGTGATCCTCAATTGCAGGAGTTAAAACATGGGTGATGAGTATTTTTCACATCTTCTGGCATCTTTAGGAATGATCCAAGGTTAGTTAAAGCGTCTGCTTCTGCATTCTCTTCTCTGGATACCTGTGTTAGACTGAAAAAAGCAAAAGAATCTGCCAATTTCTTGACTATTTCTAAGTACTCGATTAGTATTTCACCTTTAATAGCATAAGAACCATTAAAGTAGTTAGTAATTAATAGGGAATCTACGAATACTTGAAGATACCTGATCCTCATATTGTTAGCTAATTGCAAACCTGCTATCAAGGCCTCCTACTCTGCCTCATGATTAGTGGTTTGGAATTCACATGCAATGGATTGGGGTATAATGTCCCCCTGTGGCGATTTTAGTAGTGTGCCTTGTCAAGTTCCTTTAACATTTGAAGCTCCATCCGTGAAGAGTGTCCAAGGATCCTTTGTCTTCTAAAGTTGTTGAACTTCTAATTCAGCTTTCCTTTGTAGATCACTACTGAAATCAGCCACAAAGTCAGCTAAGGCTTGGGACTTGATGGCAGTCCTGGTTTCATACTCAATGCTTGACTATCCACTTTGCCATTCTACCTGCCATTTCAGTTTTTCTGGGAACATTCTTAATAGGAAAGTTAGCTTTCATAATAATAGTGTGAGTTTATAAATAATGTCTATGTTTAGCAGAAGCCATAATTAAATCAAGAATTAATTTCTCTAAATGAGAATACCTGGCCTCAGCATCAAGTAGAATTTTACTTACATAGTATACCGGATGTTGAGAGCCTTCATGATCCTTAACTAGGATCACACTTACTGCTTTAACTGAAATAGCTAAGTATAAGGATAACGATTCTCCATTTTCTGGTTTCATCAGGGCTGGTGCTGAGGATAGATAATCCTTAAGAACCTTGAGTGCAGCTTCATGCTTATCAGTCCACTCAAACTTGCCTTGAGCAATTTGTCTACCTCTTCTTGGACAATGACATTCCTTTCAAGTGTAAACTTTCTCCTTTTTTGGGGTATTGGCTTGAAAGACCTGTCAATACCAAGTTTGTGAGTAATAACATTCTTAGATATACCTGTCATATCTTCATGTTTCCAAGCAAAGGTAGATTTTCTTCTTTCCAAGAAGGATACTAAATCCTGCTCAATACTGTCTAGGATCCCGGATCCTATAAAAATTTTGGATTCAGGATCCTCTGGGTTCAACAGAATATCCTTGACGTCTTGCTCCTTAGAGGCTGGCTTCATTGAAGAAGTGTAACAGTTCTTTGCCTCCTGCTGATCACTTTCTATCTTCACCATATCTCATAGAGTTAGGAGCTTGACACATTGATGATATGTTGAGGGGGACTGCCTTCATATCGTGTATCCATGGCCTGTCAAAGATAACATTACAGCAAGACAAGCAATCAATAACATAGATTTTTTAACATAATTCACTCCCTCTATATAGATAGGAAGTTTGATATCCCCCAATGTAATCTTTGTCTCTCCATTGAATCCCACAAGGACAGATGATCTTTGGGCAATATCGGATTCAAGGATGTCCATTCTATTGAGGACATCCAACTGGATTATGTTCACTGAGCTTTTCCCATCAATGAGAATCCTGCGAACAAAATGGTTAGATATAAATAATGTAATAACTACACCGTCGTGATGAGGATCCTGAATGTCCGCACAGTTATCCTCATCATATGATATCACTTTCTGATGGGTAAGGATGGAGGTCCGAACAGGTCTGCCCCCATTCTCCATCTTTGTTTCCTTTGCACGTCTTTTAGCTGCTGAGAACCTCCAGAGATGAAATGGATGATTTGAGCATAAACTGGTGGAGGAGGAGCTTTTCTAGGAACTTTCTCAGAATCCTCGATCCTTGACTTTTTCCTTCCAAGCAATTCCTTCAACTATCCTTTGCTCAAAAGATAACCTATCTCCTTCCTTAATGCTATGCACTCATCTGTGAGATGACCAGAATCCCCATGGTAAGCACACCATTTCGATTCGTCTTTGGTGGCAGGCGGTTTGTCATTCTTCATTGGCCACCTAACCGTGTCACCTAAATTCTGCATAGAAAGGATTAGTTCATTATTATCAGCAGAAAAACAATATTCAGAAATAGGAGGATAATCCTCATCATCTTCCTCTTGTTCCACAGCATGCACATTCTGGTTATCATGCTTGGGGTATTGCTTGGATCAGTTATCCTTGAGATAGGATCCTTATTTGTCTTGCTTTGAGGATCCTGACAATCTCTCATGGATCCTTTTGTCATACTCTAAACGGATGAACCTAAGGGCCCTGTTTCTTTCCTCATCTAAGTTCCTGCAAGGTGTCATAACAAGATCATCATAGAACTGAGAATCCTTAAGTAAACCCAGTTTAAAGCTTCAATAGCAGTAGCAATATCTAAGTTAGGGATTTCTAAGGATTCTCTACTAAATTTAGTTATGTAATCCCTTAATGATTCATTATGACCTTGGGTGATCCTATATAAGTCACTAGTTAATCGTTCAAATCTCCTACTGCATGAGAATTGGCTATTAAACAAATTAACTAGATTAGCAAATGAAGTAATAGAGTAAGGAGGAAGACTTAGCAGCCATTTTAACGATGATCCGGTAAGTGTGGATCCAAAGCCCTTGCACAAGCAACCATATTTGGTGTCTGAAACCTCTTCGGTATCTCTGCATCACAAATAGGTGGTGCAAAACGAGATATCTTGTGGCTTTCATCAGGAATTTCAGGAATGGGCTTAACCACTCCTGGAACGTTGGATATTATATCCCTATGTTTCTGCAATTCCTTAGCCATAGCTTGGTTGATACCTGTATCCTGCACAAAGCCATGGTTAGCATTGCAAAAATTATTCAAAGTGTTACCTCCTAAATGATTCAAGTTTGGAATTCCAGATGTGAATCCATGTTGGCGGGATTCTGGCATAACCGAGGGACCAGAGGAAGCAATGGTCTGCATTGGTATGAAGTCTCCTAGATAAACATCTGAACTTCCAGGTTGCACACTCCTTAAGTATCTTTGATCCTGGAAGATGTTGGATCCTTGAAGTGCTGTGAATGTAGGTCTTTGAGGATAATCCATGGATCCGGAAACCTGAGATGAAGATCCTTGAACCTGGAAGGAGGAACCTTGATCCTGAGAGGATCCTTAAACCTGAGAGGATAGAGGATCCTTGAGCCTGGGAGGAGGATCCCTGATCCTGAGAGGATCCTTGAACCTGAGAGGATCCTTGAACCTGTGAGGATCCTTGAACCTGAGAGGATCCTTGAACCTGAGAGGATCCTTGAACCTGAGAGGATCCTTGAACCTAAGAGGATCCTTGAACCTGTGAGGATCCTTGAACCTGAGAGGATCCTTAAACCTGAGAGGATCCTTGAACCTGAGAGGATCCTTGAACCTAAGAGGATCCTTGAACCTGCGAGGATCCTTGAACCTGAGAGGATCCTTGAACCTGCGAGGATCCTTGAACCTGAGAGGATCCTTGAACCTGGGAGGATCCTTGAACCTGCGAGGATCCTTGAACCTGAGAGGATCCTTGAATTGGTTGCGTCCCCATGCATTCTCCTAAACTGGTGAAGAATCCCTGATGCTGAAATGAGGATCCTGAAGGCTGGAAAGAGGATCCTTGAGCCTGAGACATTGCCGATGATCCAGAACGTATTCCTGTTGATCCACCCTGGTATTGGACATGTGGAGCTGCAAAGTGCTGGGAAGTTATGGCAGGAGTGTCAAAATTCAGCGACCTCGACATCAAAGGGGAGTGATCCTCTGCTGATTTTATCAATTTCGCGAAGGATCCTGCCATTAGTCTTGACTTGCTGCTGCATGTGATCCTTCATCTGCACAATCAAAGCATAAAAATCACTGTTAGTAAGTGTAGAGGAAGAAACAACAGTTGGTTTTGTGAAAACGGGGGTTGTCTTCTTCGGAGAATTCTCAGCATTCTTCTAGAATGCAAGGGGGAGATGATCCAAAGGCGGAATGCCCTGTGAAAAAGTGACCGCCGACATAGAACTTGGAGTAGTTTTCCCTGAGAAGCCATGCGGTTGAAGGTAATGAACCGAAATGAATGAAATGAACAAAATTTCTCAGAATTGAAGCACCAATTGCCCCACGGTGGGCGCCAAACTGTTTTAGTCAAAAATCACACAAGGATAATGCAACCAAATCTGATTTTGTGAGGAATGATGCTTGGTTAATTGAATGAACGAAAAGTGTATGAAATCAACGATGAACACCGAGATTTATACGAGGAAAAAGCCCTTGATCTTTAGAAGATCTCCGGCATAAAAAACCTCGGGTGATGGAAACTACCGATCACCAAATATATTGCTGAAACAATAGTGATCCTTGTACAACTTCGGAAGAAAACAAGCTCGATACAATGAATTTCTAGTGAAAGTGTGTGTTTTTTGCTAAGTGTTTGCAGAGAATTCGTGTATTGTGTGTAATTTCAGTGGTGTGCACGACTTATGCCTTCATTGAGCTGTTTTCCCCTTAAAAAGATAAGAAAAAACAACTAACTAACTTCCCGAAAAAGGTGGAAGTCACCCATGACCACCACCAACGGTTATTTCTTCAATATGCACGTGCCTAAAAGCATATTCCACGAGATTCCAGCAAAGAAGTGGTCCACTACGTCCATTCCCTGCATTTACACATTAAAAACGTGCAAAACATAAGTTCTGTTTAGGATCCTGATCCTCAGACTCGTGATCCTCAGACGCGTGATCCTCAGACTCGTGATCCTCAGACGCGTGATCCTCAGACTCGTGATCCTCAGACGCGTGATCCTCAGACTCGTGATCCTCAGACTCTGGATCCTTAGACTGTCTGCATCATCCATTAAGGATCCGTGATCCATGCCCAGACTCAGGATAGATGATCCTTAGCATAAAATTCATGCCCTAACACCCATCACGATGGTTTAGTTATTACTCTTTTTATATCTAACCATTTTGTCCGCAGGATCCTTATAGACGGAGGAAGTTCAGTGAATATTATCCAGCTTGATGTCCTAAAGAAGATGGGTATTCCTGAATCAGAGATCATACCAAGATCCTCTGTGCTCGTGGGATTTAGTGGAGAAACTAAGAATACCCTGGGGGACATTAAACTCCCAATATACATCGAAGGCCTACACTCTTATCAAAAATTTTGTGTTATTGACTGTTTATCTTGTTGTAATGTTATCCTTGGCAGGCCCTGGATACACGATATGAAAGCAGTCCCATCCACTTACCATCAATGTGTGAAGCTCCCTAGTCCTTGGGGAATAGTGAAGATTGATAGTGATCAGCAGGAGGCTAAGAATTGCTACACTTCATCGATGAAACCAGCCTCGAAGTCAAGGGAGCAATAGCAATCAAAGTATCCTCCAAGGGACGTCTTGGAGGCAAGAGAGCAGGATGTGGTAGAAATCCTCATGGAACCTGATGATCCTGAATCCAAAATCTATATCGGATCAGGGATCCTTAGCGAAATGAAAGAAGACCTCGCATCCTTCCTCAAAAGGAGAAAGACCACCTTTGCATGGAAACACGAAGATATGACTGGTATATCCAGAGATGTTATCACTCACAAACTCGGCATTGACAGATCCTTCAAACCAATCCATCAAAGGAGAAGGAAGTTTGCACCGGAAAGGAATGCCATTATCCAGGAAGAGGTAGAGAAATTACTTCGGGCAGGTATGATTAGAGAAGTCAAGTATCCAAGATGGTTGGCCAATGTGGTTGTTGTTCAAAAGAAAAACGGAAAGTGGAGGGTATGTGTCGATTTTACCGATCTAAATAAGGCATGTCCCAAGGATCCTTTCCCTTTACCCCACATTGACTCCATGGTGGATGCAACCGCGGGTCATGAACTGTTAACTTTTATGGATGCTTTATCTGGATTTCAACAAATCCAAATGGAACCATCCGACCAAGAGGATACAGCCTTCATGACTCCAACTGGTATATACTGCTATATTGCTATGCCGTTTGGATTAAGAAATGCAGGTGCAACATATCAAAGGCTGGTGAATATGATGTTCAAGGATCAGATTGGACAAACTATGGAGGTTTATATAGATGATATGGTGGTAAAATCCTTAAAAGCTGAGGATCACCTAAGAGACTTGGAGGAAGCATTCGATATCCTTGACAAATATAACATGAAACTTAATCCTTCAAAATGTCACTTTGGTGTTAAAGCAGGTAAATTCTTAGGATATATGGTGACAAAGAGAGGCATTGAAGCTAGCCCGGAACAGATCAAAGCAATAGTGAACATCAAATCCCCGGCCAATGCTAAGGATGTTCAAAGGCTAACAGGCAGGATAGCAGCTTTGAACAGATTTATATCCAAATCCTCAGAGAAGTGCAAAGAATTCTAAGATATCCTAAGGAAGAACAAGAAATTTGAGTGGACTGAGAAGCATGAAAATGCTTTAAGAGCCCTCAAAGATTACCTATCCTCGGCCCCGGCTTTGATGAAACCAGAAAAAGGCGATGTGCTATCCTTGTATCTTGCAGTATCCTCAAAAGCAGTAAGTGCGGTCCTTGTTAAGGATCATGAAGGTACACAACATCCTGTCTATTATGTAAGTAAAAGTTTACTTGATGCCGAATCCAGGTATTCACACCTTGAAAAGCTTATTCTTGCATTAATTATGGCATCTACTAAGTTAAGACATTATTTTGAAACTCATGTTATCATAGTTAAAACTAATTTTCCAATTAAGAATGTCCTCAGGAAACCAGAAATGTCAGGAAGGATGGCTAAGTGGGCAGTGAAGCTAAGTGCATATGATATAAGATATGAGCCTAGGACAGCCATCAAATCCCAAGCACTAGCTGACTTTGTGGCAGATTTCAGTAGTGATTTACAAGAAGAAGCTGAGTTAGAAGTCCAACAGCTAGAAGAGACCAAGGATCCTTGGATACTCTACACTGATGGATCCTCAAATGTCAAAGGCACAGGGCTTGGAATACTACTAAAATCGCCACAGGGGGACATAATACCCCACTCTATAGCTTGTGAGTTCCAAACCACTAACAATGAGGCTGAATATGAAGCCTTGATTGCTGGTTTGCAAATTGCTAAGCATATGGGGATCAGGTATCTTGAGGTACATGTAGATTCTTTGTTAATTACAAACCACTTTAATGGATCCTATGCTGTTAAAGGTGAAAAGCTGACCAAATATTTAGAGATAGTCAAAAGTTTGGCACTCTCTTTTGTTTCCTTTAGTTTGTCACAGGTACCAAGGGAAGAAAATACAGAAGCTGATGCATTGGCTAATTTAGGATCATCCTTGAAGATCCCGGAGGATATCAAGATCCCTATTATCCATATCCTGAACCCGGCTATTGAGGATCATGTGGCTATGGAGATAGGAAGTGATTCTGCAATGATCCCTAGTGAGGATACTCAATCCCATTCAGGATTAGGATCATGGATCTCACCAATTATGAGATACTTACAACATGGAGAGATTCCTACAAGAGAAAACCCTAGGGCTTTCAAATCTAAGGTATCTCAATTCACAATTTCAAATAATATGTTGTATAGACGATCTCTTGCAGGACCATACTTGAGATGCATTGAGGATCCGGAAATCCAAGAAGTTTTAAAAGACTTTCATGAAGGAGATTGTGGAAATCACACTGGGGGCAGGGCATTATTTTCAAGGATCTTGAGGACAGGATACTACTGGCCAACCATGAAGAGAGATGCTGTGGAGTATGCTAAAAGATGTGAGCCTTGTCAGAGACACAGCAATATCCTTCATCAACCAGCCGAATTATTACATCCTATATCCTCCTCTTGGCCATTTATGAGATGGGGTATGGATATAGTTGGTAAGCTCCCTAAGGCACCTGGTGGGAAAGTGTTCATGTTAGCTATGACTGATTACTTCTCCAAGTGGATAGAGGCTGAAGCTTTTGCCCAAGTCAGAGAAAAGGAAGTTATATCCTTCATTAAAAGAAATATTATAACCAGATTTGGAATTCCTTCTGAGATTGTATGTGATAATGGTTCCCAATTTATTGGGGGCAGAACCACTAACTTTTGTGATAGCTGGGGGATTAAGATGATAACATCAACACCAGTCCACCCACAAGCTAATGGATAGGCAGAATCATCCAACAAGATCATCATCAACAATTTGAAGAAGAAGCTTGGATCCAAGAAAGGGAAATGGGCAGAAGAACTACCTTATGTGCTTTGGGCTGATAGGACAACCCCCAAGAATGCTACTGGTCAAACACCATTCTCTTTGGTATTTGGGGCAGAATCAGTGATCACAACAGAAATGGTGGTTCCAACTGCAAGAACAAGTACCCGTGATCCTGAGAAGAATAATGAGAACTTGGCTCAAGACCTGGATACTATTGAAGAAATCAGGGATATGGCTAGGATAAGGATGGCCAGTTATCAACAAAGAATGGCTGGTGCTTACAACAAAAATGTCAGGATCAGGAGGTTTCAAGTTGGGGATATGGTATTAAGGAAAGCATTTCAGAATACCACCAATCCTGCTGATGGAAAATTGGCTCCAAAATGGGAAGGCCCTTATTTGATTGAAGCTGAAGCAGGAAAGGGGGCATATAGATTGCTAACCATGGAAGGTGATTTGCTACCAAGAGCTTGGAATGCTGTCCACTTGAAGAAATATTTCATGTGAGTAGGATCCTAGTGGCACTGATGATCCTCACGATAGGGATATCCTTAAAGGATCCTCAAAGTATCGGTGATCCTTACTTAGGTAATATCCTAAACTCGAATTATTTCATTTCTTTATTTTCTCATATAAGGATAAGGATCATGTATCCTTTATCCATCTCTCACGTGAGTTCAAGTTTTCAAAGTTCAGGTATCCATAGCATAATGTTGGTTATCCGCAGAAGCAATCAGTCCTTTGGGTTTAACCCCAGTTATTCGGGCTTGACCCCAGTTCCGCCTGTAGCGCACGATGATCCTGGTATAGTTCAAGGCATTGGGACCAGTACTCGTTTTAGGGGCTGATAATTCCATTGTACTGGCTATGCTTAGGATCCTACGTATAATGGTAGACGTACCATACATCCGTTCCTAAGGTTTCTAACGTTTTCACGTTAGCTAAGGTTTCTAACGTTTTCACGTTAGCTAAGGTTTTGGCATTTTCATGTCACTAAGTTTGGATAGTCGCCAGTTAGGGCCATACTCCAGTTTACATACGATCCTTGGGCTTGTCCCCAGTTATCCTTGGGCTTGTCCCCAGTTATCCTTGGGCTTGTCCCCAGTTATCCTTGGGCTTGTCCCCAGTTGCTAATTCTTATCTTATGTTGGCTTAGTCCCAAGTGATGCTCTATTGCAGGTTCTTGAAGATAGGCAACTAGGGATCCTTGATCCTTACTTTATTCTAAGGTTTATCTTATAGTTATCCTTATTAAGGTTAGGATCCTAACTTGGATCCTCAGGTATGATCCTTAACTATTTCTAATGCTGTTCATTATTTATTTGAATGACCCTTGTACTTGACAACTGAACTTATGATTCTTAAACCATATCACTTTTTAGGACTTATCGGTTATGGGATAGGTGATCCTTGATCATATCCTAAAGCTTTTTGGATATCTTTTTTAATTTTTCAAGGATTGATAAGTATAAACAGAATGAACATTACAACAGTTGGAAAGTAACATATTGAAAAGGATAACAACACGAGATAAGCGACAAAAGGTTAAGTTTTTATTTATAAACAAAAGACTAACCCTTAAAGGTTGTCAAAATTACCTACCCGAGCATCTACCAGCAAAACGTGGCCCGTCCGCTGGGGTAGGTAAAGGGTGTCCACGATAATAAGTTCAAAGATAGTGCAGGAATATAAAGGCGGCAGGATCACAATGGCTTCATCCCCCAAACAGAGGATCCCTCCACCGATTGCAATCCTGCCTATTGTCCAAAGGATCATACACGATCCTTAATCCTAAAGTCTATTGTTCAAGTACCAACCATTAAATTGTTTAAAACATCACAACCACAAAAAACTACCACCAAACTGAAAAATTGGGCTCCGGCTATGTCTAGAAGTTTCCATCATCGCCCAATCATGCAGCCTAAGTCTTCGCTGCATCATCATCCCCTCCAGCTGCGGTATCCTTCGAAAGATCCTTCCCACTGCCACTTGCTTCAATCGCCAAGACCTCAGTAGCCTCCTCCTCATCATCCTCAAGATCAGCCAACCTTGCCTTCCAACCCTCAACATCCCAGCTGTTTTTATCAAAGCTAGGATCTTGAGCTTCCTGGGCCATCTTCAATTTTGTCTGGTACATCGTAATGGCGGCAGAGACCTTAGCATTTTCAATAAGGTCATGCTTCTCAAAGTCAAGCTCGATCAGAAGTTTGGCTGTCTTAGTCTTCTCATCTAGGAGTTCCTTCCGAAGATCAGCAAGTGCAAGGTCCTTGAGCACGGCAACCTGTTGGAGGTCAGCAATTTTTTTGTCCTGCTCCTCAACATTCCCCACATAATCTTCAATCTCAGCAAATTTCTGCAAAGAAAAGGATAAAGCAGTTCAAGATCAGGTGATCCTCATACGAGTAGGATACCTAGGCAGAATAAAGGATCCTTACATCATTGAAGTATTCAAGGAACTGGTGGCGGATCAGTGGTAGACCCTGAAGATCCTCAGCATCAGAAGTTTTCCTCTTCTTGACACCCTTTCCTTTAGTGGGTGCCTTTGGAATGGAAATGCTAGGACTGGTGGTGGATCTCTTCTTCCTGGATCGTACGACATCAAGGTCAGCCGTGTTGAATTGGGATACAGGCTTGGCAGATTTCCCAGCACCTACACAATAAAAACAAGATAAGTATCTTTTCTTAGTTCATATTTCACTATTTATTTAAATTTTAAACAAGGATACTTACTTGACATTGTGACAGAGCCTGAGGATACCTCCTGTGAATCTTGGGTTGTTGTTTTGAAAGTTATTGTCTCAGGATCAAGTTTCTTGAAAGCAAGGAGCCTTTCCTTAGCAGCAGGGGACAGTTTGAGGTGTGAGACGGTGATAGCTGCATAAAAAGAAAGCAAAAATATAAGTTATCCTTACATCAAAAGAAAGTTCCTGGTGATCCTTCTCAGGATCCTCCATCCTACCATGGGTAGCCCATTTTTTAGGAAGATCCTTTCCATCCTGGATGGAATCTCTCTTGATAAAAAAGAAGCGCCGTTTCCAATTAGCATCATTCTTGGTGGTTTTGAAGATCGGGTGTTCCTCACCAGGTTTACGTTTGAACAAATAACGGTGAGAGCCAAAGGTGGTAAGATCATACAGTTCTCCCAGCTCTGCCATTCCTAGATCTATTCCCTCCTGATCGATGATCCTTTCAAGGGTGTGCAAAACCCTCCAAATCATCGGCATGGCTTGGATATAAGAGATGCCGGTTAGGGAAAAGAAAGATTGGGTGAAGGCTGGAAAAGGATATATATAGCCTATGGTGAAAGGAGTGACGGGGAAAGCAACCCACTTATCGGAGATATGATCGCTCAGGGCATTGGGGTCAAAAGGCCTAAATTCGGTGTTCCCCGGAAAGCAGTGGCGGATCCTATCTATCTGAGCATCATTGAAGCAGCAGCGTTCTTTAATAGAGTCTTCAATGATCCCCTGGCTTTTCGGAGGACTGTTCTTTGGGTGATCCTTGGCCGGTGAACTTCGGAGCAACATTTTCGAAGTGACGGAGATAAAGATAGAGAAACAGAGTAAGAAGGGAGAAAGAGGAGAAAGAATTACCTGGTTGTTCGTCGACTGAGAATTTAAAGGGAGTCTCTTTCGAATTTGAATGCATAATGATCCTATCTATATCTCTATTTATAATTATGATTCTGCAGGATTGTCACTTCTGTGACGTCATGATCGCAACGGCTAGTTCGATTTTAACGGCTATATATCTGTTAGTTAGTTGCGGATAAGATCAAAGAAAATATAACTCGCTAATTTTACAAATTACTCCTTATATTTTGGGGGCAATTGTTAGGGGAGGATTTTCTAACAATTAGTGATCCTTACACGTTATCCTATTTAGTGATCCTTACTTCTGTGATAGGTGGTGATCCTCAGAGGAGCTTCAGGATCAGGATCATGGATCACTTTAAGGATCCTTGTACTAACGATTGTTTACTCATGTTTTGTACTATCTCGCAGGTATAGCAAGCTTGACCAAGTCTTGGCGACATTCCTGGAGAATATTCCTAAACTATTCTGCACGTGCTTGATCAAAAATAGACGTTATGGAGAACGTGGAGGCTTGGCACGAAAGTCGGATAGTTAGTTTAGGTGGTTATTTCTATTTTAAAAAGGGAGTAACGAGCTAGTAGAAAACACTTAGTCATTTTTCCAGTTACACACACTCGTACAAACGCTCATACAAGCTCTCGCTCAAACACTTAGCGATTTCATACACTTTTTGCACATTCCACCGTAGTGATCCTTGTACCTAGCTCGTTACTATCCGAAGTTGTAAACATTCATTCATTTATTTGAGCTTGGTGATCGGTAGTTTCCATCACCCGGGGTTTTTTGTGCCGGAGATCAACTCTTGATCAAGGGCTTTTTCCCCGTATAAACCGTTGTGTTGTTTGTGCAATTTTACACTAAAGTGATCCTCATCGTAGTTACACATTTTAAGCATCATACCCCGTAATCTAGAGTTTGGTTGCAATATCCTCTCGAGAATCACCCGTATTTGGAGTTTCCTCCGGAGTCCGACGCTGCTCTCCGTTGCGAGAAGCTTCGGAATATGCATATTGGTGAACATTTTGCGGTTTCTTGGAAAACCCTCCGGAAGCTCGAGGTTGAAGATTGGGCGCGGGGGTTTGTTCCCCTTGAATCACCGTGGGATCGTATGTTAGAGCTATCGTTTACGCCGACCTACAGGGAGATACTGGTAGAGTTTCTGTCGTCGTTCGAGTTTCATCCTCGTCGGCAAGATCAGGTTGAGGACCCCGCGCAGCCCCCTCCCCCGCCTGAGGTTTCTTTTCGCATGGCTGGCCAGGATCGTTCTATGTCACTTGCACAGTTTGCGGTGCATAGCGGTTTGTATACGGAGGCTGAGATCGCTACGGATCTTTATACGAAGGTACGTTTAACACAAATTTTGTATTGTTATTATTATTATTTTAATATATAACATTTAAGATTTAATATTAATTTAACGTTTAATAAACATTCGTGTAAACAGGGGCAAGTATTGGTTGATAAACCCACGCTATTAGGGTTTTGGGCTGAGATCGCGGACATCACTCATTGGGACCACCAACAATCCAAGGGGAGGGTTACGCTGATTAAGGATCCGCTCTTCAGGTACGTTAGTTATTAAACAGCTTTTTTTTTAAACAGATTTTTTTTAAACAAAATTTCTTTTTAAACAGAAATTTATTTTAAACAGAATTTTTTTTAATTATTTAGTCGAAGTCGAACCGTAACCGGCGTTTAAACCGGCAGCCATTTGGGGCTGCGTTTGCAGCCGTAAACCGGCGTTTAAACAGCTGCAAACACAGCCCCAAACGACAGCGATTTCGCAGCCGTTTGCGGCTGCGTTTGCAGCCGTTTAAACGCCCGTTTACGGCTGCAAACGCAGCCGTTTAAACGCCCGTCAGGGACCTACGCGACTTACGGTTCGACATGGACTAAATAATAAAAAAATAATATAATTTAACGACGATCTTAGTTTTGACGCTCGTAAGGCGCGTACGGTCCTAACCAGCGTCGAAACTAAGTTCTTCGTTAATATATATATTTTTTTTATTATTTAGTCGAAGTCGAACCGTAAGGCGCGTAGGTCTCTAACGAGCGTCGAAACTAAGTTCGTCGTTTTATATTTTAACGACGAACTTAGTTTCGACGCTCGTTAGGGACCTACGCGTCTTACGGTTCGACTTCGACTAAATAATAAAAAAAATATAATTTAACGACGAACTTAGTTTCGACGCTCGTTAGGCGCGTACGGTCCTAACGGTTCGACTTCGACTAAATAATAAAAAAATATATATTATTTTTTTATATTTTTGACGAACTTAGTTTCGACGCTCGTTAGGGACTGTTTGTGTCAATTTTTGAAACCTCAGGGACCATTTTTGTAAAAATTGAAACTTCAGGGACCAAAGTGTAAATATATCAAAAAAGGGACCATTTGTGTCAATTTTTGAAACTCCAGGGACAATTTAAACAAAATTTCTTTTTAAACAGAAATTTTTTTTAAACATAATTTTTTTTTAATTATTTAGTCGAAGTCGAAGTCGAACCGTAACCGGCGTTTAAACCGGCTGCCGTTTGGGGCTGCGTTTGCAGCCGTAAACCGGCGTTTAAACGGCTGCAAACACAGCCCCAAACGACAGCGATTTCGCAGCCGTTTGCGGCTGCGTTTGCAGCCGTTTAAACGCCCGTTAGGGACCTACGCGACTTACGGTTCGACATGGACTAAATAATAAAAAAATAATATAATTTAGGTAACCGGCGTTTAAACCGGCAGCCATTACGTGCGTCAAAATCCGTAACGAGTAAAAAATATATTGTTTTTTTATCCTCATTTAATCGATGTCGCCTGATTATTATTTACTGACTGGTTTCCATTTATGCAGGTATTTGCACAAAATGATTTCCACTTCGATCACTGCTCGAAACAAAAGCCGGGAGTGGTGTACGAGTGGTGACTTGTTCTTTTTATATTGCCTCTTATAAAAGAGGCCGTGCGTTCTCGCCTACGGGTTGGCGCAGTACTTCGCCTCCGCGCATCATCGACAGGAGCGCGGAGTACTATTCGGCGGCGCCTACGTGACCAAGATAGCCCATTCGTTGGGCTATCATCCGGAGAACGACCGCGGCCGTGTAGGCCCGGCGACACAGCCAAAGCGGATGGGGATGAACACAGTAAACGGGATGCATATTACCAAAGACTTTCCGTGCGGGAAGCGGTTAAAGAAACTAGACGGCACGCAATACGAGCTTACACAACTGCCAGAACAGTTCCCTCTGTTTTATCCTCCGCACGATCCGGAGCCGCATGAGTCGGTCGCCGTTCTTCCGCAGCCACCACAGCCGCGTGGACCTTCCGGGGCGCCTCAGTTCCCACGCCATGTTTGGCCCGGTCCTGACCCGTCACATCAGCGGCTGCTTCAGAACGTTGAAAGGAACAACTATCTGTTGGAGTGGGTGGCTGCGGCGCTGCAGCAGCAGCGACAGCATGACGGGTTACCTCCACTACCCTTCATTGCGGATGCGGAATGGGATCAACATCAGCAGCAGCAGCAGCAGGAGCAGCAGCAGTAGTATTTTATCATTTTGTTATGTATGCACAAACTTTTGTTGTATATATCAAACTTTCGGTGTAAACAGTTTAACATATTTTGAAATGTTATATACTATGGTGTACATAGAAAATTCTGGCAGGTTATTTAACATGTTCTGTTGTATAGATAAAGTTCTAGATAAAGTTCTGGAAGTTTTAAAATTCAGGAAGGTTATATACGCTGCGTATTGACCAATACGCAGCGTATATAAACCTGGCAAACTTTTGATACTTCAAACCTACTAAAATGACCCTAATTTTGCAGATGTTTTACATACGATGCGTATTGAGCAATACGCATCGTATTACCTAACTAGTGTATATAAGAATTAAGTTTCATATTCTAACAGCTCTGGACAGAGGATAAACTGGTGAAGGCGTTGTGGTTCTAAACAACAGGTCACGAGTTCGAGTCTTGCAAGGGCCGGTTCTTTAAAGAAGACCCTCTTTTTACCCATTTTTGATATATTTACACTTTGGTCCCTGACGTTTCAGTTTTTACAAAAATAGTCCCTGACAGGGACCATTTATGTCAATTTATGAAACAACAGGGACCAAAGTGTAAATATATCAAAAATAAGGGACCATTGGTGTCAATTTTTGAAACTCCAGGGACCATTTGTGTAAAATTTAATACGCTGCGTATTGGTCAATACGCAGCATAGACACACCTTGTTTTCTATGCAATGATTGGTTATCAGGCACTGAGATCTATGGGCTATCTACGCTGCGTATTGGTCAATACGCAGCGTATTGGTTTAACCCTATACGATGCGTATTGACCAATACGCAGCGTAGATAAACCCTAATTTTGCTAGGGTTTAGTGTGCCAATAGGCACTTTAGTGTGCCAATAGGCACACTCATATAAAATCATCAATGTGTTGAAACTATTAACTATAACTAGAAAACATGCTATTGACTGAACTTGAAATAGAGAACTATAACATTCTTCTTATTTATCAAAGAGTAAATTACAAGTTTTGTCCTTTATGTATGTCCAAAATTGCAGGCGTTGTCCTTTGTCTTTAAAATTGATGAGTTTTGTCCTTAATGTTTGCAAATCTTGCACGTTACGTCCTTTATGGCAAACCCAGTTAGATTTTTTGGTTAAATTTGGTCATGTGCAAGGCACATGAGGGTAGTATTGTCATTTCAACTTCCCAAGGACTATCCTGTAAAACAACTTATATTAAGGGACCATTAGGTAAATAATAAAACACTAACTATATCATCATCACCAGATATCTGCAACACTGTAATTAGGGTTTCAGACACAACCCTCCAATTGTCACACCCTGGCTTTGCGGAAGCGTGGTTAATTTTGGTGTGACTTCTTAATACCATAGCTTAATCATACCAAAGCTATATGAGTTAAAAACATGCAAGATCATCCATTAAGTTTTGAAAACCAAACACAATACCATTGTTTTAACCAACAACCATAACCTTGTCCAACAGACGTTACAACTTGAAACATAACATAAACATGGTTTAAGGACTGTGTCTTGTCCAGGAAAGAGACACATCCCCTAAACCCCGGATGACCTTGGAAACTAGTGCAGCGGAAAACATGCCATACCGTGCCAGATCTCGTTAATTTCCTGAAATACATGTAAGTTGAAAAATCAACAATAATGTTGAGCGAGTTCATGTGCAAGTGAGTAAGTAAAAACACTTGTAAGTATAAAAGTTCCATGGTATGTAGCAGTGTAAGAGGACTTGTGATCACCAATGGTTTGCAAGGCCATCAGCATGTTGTGAAATGCAAGTAGGAAGATTCAAACCTAGCGTATTTGGCGTTGGGGCACCAAGTCACCACCTGGTCCATTATGCGGGCTCAGGGGTTGGGCTCGCTACACCCAGATAGATCTACCGCTTAAGTCCCTCGGTGTTCTAACTACCCATTCACATGATCTAAAACCTCCTTACGTTAATCATACCGTGTATAATAGTACTTGTAAACAAAGTAACATGTATTTCACCCCCGCCGTTAAGAAAACTGAAAACAGATAGAGAAAAGGGGGACATGAACTCACAGTGAATGCGCGTCTCTACCAAGTGTCTCCAATACAGTAAGCTGTGCAACGACCTACAAGTGCTAATTCTATTAGACGGACGGCCGTGCTTTAGCTTTATAGTTTAAGTCTTTGGGAAATAGTTAGACAACTATCTCGTGTTTATGTTCTGTATACACTTGGTAGTTATACTTCTTCCCAAGGATGGGGGATACAATACATGTGCGTAAGTTACGTTTTAATAATCGAGTGGTAATATAATTACCGGTGTAACTTATATGTTAATGTGGAAGCGTTCGAAAAGTTTTGGAATCATTAACGCTTGTAAATATTATTTTTACTCTAAAATAATATTTATGTATTTTCACAAAATAATCATAAACAGTGTGGTGACAAAATATATTTATCACGTTAACTCTTGTGAAAATCCCACCTCCGAATATTTAGTAAAACATAGTTCTGGCGAAATTTATGTTTCGAAAATATGTCGAAAATAGTTCTAACACTTGTTGTGTAAATAAGCCTAAGTGTTAGGTTTTTAGAAAATTTCGCCAGAGTTTCCTCTGTAACTGGAGGTGGCCACGCTTCCAAGCGTATCATTTTCTTTTTGAAAACAACCCATGATTATCAACAATCAACCCTTACGTTTTAACACGCGAAACGCTACCCTTGTCGTTTCAGTTTCAATAAGTGGAAACTGGACTGTTTTCGGACGACTAAATAAAATACTTAACCCTTTCCAAAAATTCCCAAATTTTTACGGGTCGTCCTAATCGACCCAAAAATGATTGTATAAAAATATCGGGGTCCAGTTTCTTATCAATAATTTATAGAAAATCGTTTACCGAACTGTGATCAGATTTGTCACATTCTGATCACAGTTTATGGAAAAATTCGTCAAAAATTCCTCGTATGTCCGTTTATCGAAATTCCAGTTTGAGGGTCACAAATACATCCGTGACCATCTTAGATAAAAGTTTCAGGGGCTGGTTCGGTTCGGGTTTTAAGTTGTGATTGAAAACGCACGGCCCAATTTACTGCAGTAACAAACAGCCTTAGCTGCTGTCACGAAAACAGGTTTTTAAAATAGTAACCGACATCAGAAAAATACGATTCCAGCGCCATTTTCTTCGTTTTTCGAAATGACACGATTTAGGCTTTTGAAATTCCGTTTTTCGAGTTTTTAAAGTCTGTTTACAGCCTGATGAGGGCGGCTGAAACAGTGACTCAGCTTGCTGTTTTGCGGTTTAGATGTTATTAAGTCGTGTTATAAGTGTCCGATTAGCGAGTTAAACAAGAAAACAACTTTTGTACACGTTAAAACACTTTTACCCGAGTAAAGCATTTTACACAAGTTCATGTTTCATGTGTGGTAGAGTTTCACCCTTTAACCCTTGTTTCTTCTAAAAACAAGCTTATGTGAAGATCCATGATTTTACAAAGTCGGGTTAAACGATGATCCGAGCTACCACATCATAGATCGGGCCTCAATAATCACAAATTCCAAATACTACATCTTTTACACAAGTTACAAGCTATTAACCACCATTTTAGTGTTTTTACTAGACTTTAAAGCTTCAAAATGTAAGTTATCGATATTTAACCGACAAAGTTCCTTTTAACCACCTTAGATATGATCAAAATCAAGTTTTAAGTGTTATACCTCTAGCTCGGGGCTAGGGAAGAATCTTGACGAAAAAGAGGTGGATAAAAGCTAACGGAAGAGGTCCTTCGCGTCCCGAGTGCACCAAAGCTCCTAATACGCGATCCTTGAAGTGTGTATGATGATGGAATGTCAAGAACTAAACTCGAAAGTGTGATGGGTGTGTGTGTGGAGTTCGGCCGAGAGTGGGTGAGGCAAGGGAGAGAGTTTTTGTTGGTGATTATGATGTGTAAAAACCTATGTGTTCAATGGTGGTATTTATAGATAAATTCATGTTCTTCGTCCAACGGATTTTGTGTCCCCTTGATATTAAACACTTGCCAATATAATATTCAAAAGTTGTACTCTCTTGGTTACCCCTTGTTGGCCGATCTCATTAGGGGGGGGGGGGGTATCTAGTTCGTTTTCAATTGTTTAGTTAGAGTTTAATTACATTAAGTAGGTTAACTTTTGGGGTTAACTCCGTTAGTTGTATGATGCGTTATAATGCGGGTGTTAGGGTAATCAGGGATCCTAACTGGCTCAGAAAATTATAAATAGTGAAAATATTAATATTTTCATGTTCCGGGTAAAGTCCGGTTGTTCGGTTGGATGGAAATCCGTTAAAGCTTTTTGTAACGCTTTAAAGTGTCGTTATATTATTTTAGTGACACAATTCAATTCCAACACTTTTAGAAACTGTCAAGTGTTATTTTCTCATGTTCTGGCACTTTACTAGTCAGCTAGAAGCTGGTTTGTTTATTAAAGTGCTGTGTTTGGTACTTAAAGTGCGTTCTTGGCACATCCGAATCAGTGTATCTTATCCCTAGAGACGCGGTACCATAATCCTTATATCCCTACACTCACTACCAGTGTAGTCAAAATATATGAGGCTCTTAACAGGCCTTAGAGGCAGTGTCTGCCTGATGCTGGTTATATCAGCATGTTCACTGTGTATCCGTTTAGTGCTACTGTGCTTTTTGTGCATCATGTTTGTCACTGAGGTGCCGTATGTAAATAATGTAGTGACAGCAAATAAAGTATGATGCAAGTAAGTGCATGTATCAGTATGCAGGTAGCAGTTTATCAGCTAGTTCAATCAAGCACAGTAATCAAGTAGTAATTAATCATTAATTAAGTTGTACGGATACCTGGTTTAGTGCGGGTTGTCACATTCTCCCCCTGTTAAATAAATTTCGTCCCGAAATTTAAGTTCTGCTTGTAGATGCAGAGTTCTTAGGAAAATAAGTGGGGGTATTTTTCTTTCATCCGGTCCTCACGTTCCCATGTGAATTCAGGACCATGTCTGGCATTCCAACGAACCCTGACGAGTTTGACACTGCTCCGGCGGGTCTTGTTAACTTTCCAATCTGTGACCTCGACAGGTTCTTCAACGAAGTGGAGCGTGTCGTCAATATGAATCTCGTCGGTAGGAATGGTAACGTCAATTTGAGTTGGACTTTTCTTTAAATTGGATACATGAAATGTATCGTGAACACCATTCAGTTCAGCAGGTAGGTCCAACTTGTATGCTACAGTTCCAATTCTTTCCAGCATTTTGGAGAGACCAATGTAGCGCGGATTTAACTTTCCATGCTTCCCAAAGCGTGCCACCCCCTTCCAGGGTGAAACTTTCAATAACACCATTTCTCCAACTTGGAAATCCACATGCTTCCGGTTTGGATCCGCGTAGGCCTTTTGTCTGTGGCGAGCGGCTTCGATGCGTTTAAGGATTTGCGCGATCTTGTCTGTCGTCTCTTGGACGATCTCGGGACCAGCAAGCTGCCTATCACCCGCGTCAGACCAACATAGTGGTGATCGGCACTTGCGTCCGTATAGGGCCTCAAATGGCGCGACACCAATACTGGTGTGGTAGCTGTTGTTGTATGAAAATTCGACCAAAGGTAAGTGTTTATCCCAGCTACCGCCTAAATCCATAACACATGCCCTCAGCATGTCTTCCAAAGTTTGTATCGTTCGCTCGCTCTGGCCGTCAGTTTGCGGATGGAACGCAGTGCTCAGATTCAATTGTGAGCCAAAAGATTCATGGAAGGATTGCCATACCCTTGACACAAACCTTCCGTCTCTATCAGAGATGATCGAGAGAGGTACTCCATGACGTGCTACGATCTCTCTCAAGTAAATTTCCGCAAGTTTACTAGTACTGTCTTTCTCCTTGATTGGCAGAAAGTGTGCGGACTTTGTTAGGCGGTCAACAATCACCCAAATCATATCATGGCCTCTTGGCGTTCTTGGCAGTTTTGTAACAAAATCCATTGAGATTTGTTCCCATTTCCACTTGGGAATCTCAGGTTGTTGCAGAAGTCCCGAAGGCTTCTGGTATTCCGCCTTGACCTTAGCGCACGTTAAACATTTGCTCACGTAAACAGCAACGTCGCCTTTCATCCTAGGCCACCAATAGTAATCTTTGAGATCCTGGTACATCTTATCCGATCCAGGGTGGATAGAGTACCGTGACTTGTGCGCTTCGTCGAAGATAACTTCCCTTAATCCACCAAACAGAGGAACCCAAATCCTTTTCTCAAAACATAACGTCCCTTCCTCGTTTGGTACCAAAAGCTTCTCCATTCCACGGAGATATTCTTCCTCAAGGTTTCCCTCCTTGAGAGCTTCCTTTTGTGCAGCACGAATGCGCAAGGAAAGATCGGTTCGTATAATCATTTCCAAAGCTCTAACCCTTATGGGCTTGATTCTTTCTTTACGACTTAGGGCATCGGCGACTACATTCGCCTTCCCTGGATGATATTTTATCTCGCAGTCGTAGTTGTTTAACAATTCGACCCATCGTCTTTGCCTCATATTCAACTCCTTCTGGTTGAATATATGCTGTAGGCTTTTGTGATCTGTGAAGATTGTGCACTTCGTACCATACAGGTAGTGTCTCCAGATCTTTAAAGCAAAAACCACTGCGCCAAGCTTTAAATCGTGTGTGGTATAATTCTTTTCGTGCACTTTCAGTTGGCGTGATGCGTAAGCAATGACCTTTTGGCGTTGCATCAACACACAACCCAATCCTTGACGCGATGCGTCGCAGTATACCACAAAGTCATCAGTACCTTCTGGTAGAGCTAAGATTGGCGCGTTACAAAGCTTATCCTTCAATATCTGAAACGCTTCATCCTGTTTGATTCCCCAATCAAACGTCTTGTCCTTCTGCGTGAGAAGCGTCAAAGGTTGAGCGATTTTCGAGAAATCCTCGATGAACCTTCGATAGTAGCCAGCCAAACCCAAGAATTGTCGAATCTCGGTTGGCGTTGTAGGCGTTTCCCAATTCTTGATTGCCTTGATCTTCGTGGGATCAACATGAATCCCATTTCCATTAACCACATGTCCAAGAAACTGGGCTTTGCGTAGCCAAAACTCGCACTTAGAGAACTCGGCATGCAACTGTTCCTTCTTTAGCAGCTCCAGAATAGTTCGTAGATGCTGTTCGTGTTCAGCCTTTGTCCCTGAATAAATCAAGATGTCGTCGATAAACACAATCACGAACTTGTCCAAGTATGGCTTGCAAACTTTATTCATTAGATCCATGAATACCGCAGGTGCGTTTGTCAAACCAATTGGCATAACGAGGAACTCGTAGTGTCCATAACGAGTTCGGAAGGCTGTTTTCGGGATACTTTCCTCCTGTATCCTTAATCGATGGTATCCAGATCGAAGATCGATCTTTGAATAATAGTTCGAGCCTTGCAGTTGATCAAACAGATCGTCGATTCTTGGCAGAGGATACCTGTTCTTGATCGCCAGCTTGTTCAATTCTCTGTAGTTGATGTTTATTTGAAAATCATCATCCTCCTTTTGATGGGTAACAATGGGATTACCCCGAAAAGGAATTTTTGGTCTGTTATCTTCCTTCTCCATCCGTTACCAACACTTCTTTGTCAATCCTTGCACCCCCGAAAATGTAAGTCGCTATGATGCATTGACTACGGGTGCAGTGCATGGAATTGAATCGTCGTGAAACTCTACTTGCCTTAGAGGCGGTAATCCAGGCAAGTCTTCTGGGAAGACTTCTGGATACTCCCTTACGACAGGGATGTCTTCGATTCTTGGCTCAGCAGCCTTTTTATCCACGATGTGTGCTAGAAAAGCAACACATCTTTTCTGTAAACACTTCCTTGCTTTCAAGCAGCTGATAAATCTTAGCGGTGTGTCACGCTTCTCTCCGTGAACCACAATTGTCTCACCATCATCAGTTGGAATACGAACAGCTTTCTCGTGACATACTATCTCAGCCTTGTTTCCGGATAACCAATCCATTCCTACCACCACGTCGAAGCTTCCCAATTCGACTGGTAGTAGATCCAAAGTAAACTCACGTTCTCCCAGTTCTTTCACACAACCTCTGGTTACTTCGTTGGCTTCAACTAACTTTCCATTAGCTAATTCGATCGAGTAGGGGATATCTAACTTACTAGCGGTTAAACCAAGTATATTCTTAAATTCTAATGACACGAAGCCATAACCGGCACCAGCATCAAACAAAATAGGTGCAAAAGTTTTGGTTGTTAGAGAACGTACCAGAAATCACACCTGGATCCTGGCATGCCTCACAAGCTCTGATGTTGGATTTTCTCTCACGGTCTTGTTTCAACTTCAGGCATTCCCTCTTAAAATGTCCAACTTCCTTACAATGGTAGCATCCTATCATTCGGCCATTTCCTTTCCCATTTCCACCTAGAGTGTTGTTACTGTTTTCTCCTTGTATGGAACTCTTCATCCCACAACCTTCCTTGTTGTGTCCTTTCCTCCCGTACCAAGGCTTCTGACATCCACCATCACGGTGACACTTGCACTCAGCACATCTTGGTTTGGTTTCTAAGTAAATCTTATCATTGGCCTGTTTGTTGTTAGGGCAATCTTTCTTGAAATGCCCTTTGTCCCCGCAGTCAAAGCAACCTCGAATAGATCTTTGTTCATCGTTGTTCATTTGGGTGTCTTCGGTAAGCTTCCTTTTGTTCTGTCCAGATGACTCTACCTGAGTTTTCTTGTCAGGGTTTGCAAGTTTTTCTAGTCTTTTTGCTTCCGTAACGAGTGCCAAACCCATCTTACTTGCAACAATGGTTGTTGGTGGCGTAGATGCTGTCATCAAGCTCAAGACTTGAGGCGCCAGTTCCCAAATGAATTGTTCCAATTTCTTCAGTTCTGGTTTTACCAGGTATGGAACAATTTGTGACAGATCATGGAGTCGTTGCACGTACTCCAACACCTTTGGACCTTCCATCATTAGGCTCCGAAATTCATCTTCCCACTTCTGGGTTTCCGTGTGGGGGCAATACTTCTTATGCATCATTCCTTTCAACTCATCCCAAGTTAATGCGTATGCTGTAGTTAGGCCCATTATTCGAACCTGAAGGTTCCACCATAATCGAGCTCCATCTTGAAACAACTCAGAAACGTATGGGACCTGTTGTTCTGGCGTACAGCCACTCATTCGAAAGATGGATTCCATACTTTCAATCCATTTTACAAAAGTTATGGCACCCCCAGTGTCGTCGAACGTCGGAGGCTTGTAGTTGAGGAAGTGCCAGTAGGAACAACCGTTATTTTCTGAGGTACCTTTGATTGGTTCGGAGCGTAGGGCCTCGTGCTGCGCTATAGCTGCAGCAATTATCTCTTTAAGTTCTGCCTCAGAGGTGGGCATGCGCACTTCGCATCTTGGCGGCATCTTCTAAAAGATGTTTCACATAGGTTAGGTCATAGCAAGTGAAGTGTACGTATGCATTCAACAATACCAACACATAACATCTCATGTTATCAACAAATCAATCACATAACCTCTTATGTTATAGGGCATAAACAATTGATTGAACATCGCATGTGATGAGAATACTGCGATTGTACTGCCACAATTCGAGACCACAATGTAAAGCTTACAAGTACACCACTATATCATACTGCATTAATGACTTAGTAGGGGACGACCCTAGACAAGTCGTGCGATCGCTGGACATGTTCAGGAGTCTCTGGTTCGTCCTTTCTCAAACTTCAGGACTCCACGTCAAGTTTCTGAATTTCTGTCCTAAAACAACATTTCTTCTCAATCGTTTCCTTGAGCTCGTCCCAGCTCAGTGTATAAGCAGCGTCTATGCCAAGGGTCTGAACCTGGAGGTTCCATTAAGAGAGTGTGCCATCTAGAAATATCCCTGAGATGTAGGTAACACTCTGTTGGGGCGAACAGTTACTCATTCTTAGAGTGGAGTCGATCTTTTGGACCAACGAACAAATGCAACGGTGCCTCCGGTTCTGACAAAGTTCAAAGGCTTGCAGTTCAGGAACTGTTTATAGGTGCAGCCAGTTGGAGGGTTATCTCCAGTAATGCCATCGTTGTACTTAGAGTGGAGGGCTTCATGTCGTGCATTTATCTGTGAGATGCGTTCTTGCAGCTCGGCTTCTGTCCTTGGCAATGTACTGGTGTTTGTGTCACGCCTGGGTGACATTCCCTTTTTGTCGAAATAGCGTGAAGCGGGTTGGACAATGTTTCAATTGTCTATGGGGTATATATATAGCAACGTAAGCCATCATGTAATCACCCCATTTCACACGCAAATATACTCACTGTATAAGTGGGGAAATAAATTCCCGAGCCTTCACATAGGCTGGCCAATTTGGCTTGTTGCTTGTAATAGAATGAACTCGAGGCTACATCGCCTTGGTCATTCGTGTTTAGGTTATTTCCTGCTGCATGGGTTATCATTAGCTCGACCCGCAGAGTCCACCAGGATTCCTGTGCACTACAAGTCGTTATTACGTGGGCCCCCGTAATAATAAATTGTCTTGCACAGTTACCCCAAATTTTCTCTCAACCAAGCAGATGATCAATCAAGGAGCAACAGTCGGTGCATTGGCATGAACAGGATCATACTCCAATGCGGGGTCAGGAGCAACGCCTGGCTCAGGGGCCACGGCTAGCTCCGAATCAAAAACTCTATCTCAAAATCAGCTGGATCAACAAACACAGGGGTCGACAGGGGCTACAGGATCCCCCAAGGGCTGGTCTAAGTGCATGAACTCAATGTCATGGTCTGGATCAACACCAGGCGGAAAAACAGAATCGTCCTCATTATCGTGATCAAACTCAAATCTGCGTGCGGGATCCGGTGCAGCTGGTGATGCCATATCAGGGTCGGCGTCGTGTAAGTAGTGCAGCATTCCCTGTATGTGCGAAGATGCGGATGTCAGAGACTCAAATGAGTCTGGGATAGGGAAATGAGTTTTCTCCTACAGGAGTGTCCGCATGCAGTAGTCTAATGCCAGCAGCAATAGGGCCTTGCCCTCAAGTGGGTCCTCCTCTTAATAGTTCGACATCGTCTTCAGAGACAACGTCGGGGGGGCATATCAACAACGGGATAAGCGGCAAGGGGCACAGGAGCAGGGATCACCGCCAGTGGTAAATTCCCAACAAGATGGCCATCAGTAGGCTCTGCTACGACTTCAGGCAGTGCACAAAGGGCTGAAAGTCGTCATTGTCTGTGCCGGTAGTATCAGAAATGTACACCTCGTGCGTCGTTGAACTATGTCGTCTGATACTATGGTCATGGGGTTCGTAGTGCCCATCTTTCTAGTACTTGATGAAAGCATAACGTTTGTAACACATATACGTATAATAATCAATCATATAATCAGTTAATCACATAGTCACCAAGTAAGGTATCACATACTTCTCCTAGTCTTACTAGCCAATTTCATCCAGTCTACAAGACTGCTCTATCCTTCACTTAAACCAAACCTCGATCCTCCAGATCGATCCTATAACAAACCAACGTGCTCAACTATCTCGGTCACCTCGATCCTCCAGATCGGTCCTCAGCCCTCCAAGCTGAACTTATAATTAATAAAATGTGCTCAACATTTGTTTGTAAAAAGTGTGGATCTGGACTTAAGTGGTATGCAGAAAAATGTTTTCGTGAGAGCCCTAGTGATCATAGTCTAGACTCGAGAGAGAATCCTAGTTCGCTATGATCAGGGCTCTGATACCAAGCTGTCACACCCTGGCTTTGCGGAAGCGTGGTTAATTTTGGTGTGACTTCTTAATACCATAGCTTAATCATACCAAAGCTATATGAGTTAAAAACATGCAAGATCATCCATTAAGTTTTGAAAACCAAACACAATACCATTGTTTTAACCAACAACCATAACCTTGTCCAACAGACGTTACAACTTGAAACATAACATAAACATGGTTTAAGGACTGTGTCTTGTCCAGGAAAGAGACACATCCCCTAAACCCCGGATGACCTTGGAAACTAGTGCAGCGGAAAACATGCCATACCGTGCCAGATCTCGTTAATTTCCTGAAATACATGTAAGTTGAAAAATCAACAATAATGTTGAGCGAGTTCATGTGCAAGTGAGTAAGTAAAAACACTTGTAAGTATAAAAGTTCCATGGTATGTAGCAGTGTAAGAGGACTTGTGATCACCAATGGTTTGCAAGGCCATCAGCATGTTGTGAAATGCAAGTAGGAAGATTCAAACCTAGCGTATTTGGCGTTGGGGCACCAAGTCACCACCTGGTCCATTATGCGGGCTCAGGGGTTGGGCTCGCTACACCCAGATAGATCTACCGCTTAAGTCCCTCGGTGTTCTAACTACCCATTCACATGATCTAAAACCTCCTTACGTTAATCATACCGTGTATAATAGTACTTGTAAACAAAGTAACATGTATTTCACCCCCGCCGTTAAGAAAACTGAAAACAGTTAGAGAAAAGGGGGACATGAACTCACAGTGAATGCGCGTCTCTACCAAGTGTCTCCAATACAGTAAGCTGTGCAACGACCTACAAGTGCTAATTCTATTAGACGGACGGCCGTGCTTTAGCTTTATAGTTTAAGTCTTTGGGAAATAGTTAGACAACTATCTCGTGTTTATGTTCTGTATACACTTGGTAGTTATACTTCTTCCCAAGGATGGGGGATACAATACATGTGCGTAAGTTACGTTTTAATAATCGAGTGGTAATATAATTACCGGTGTAACTTATATGTTAATGTGGAAGCGTTCGAAAAGTTTTGGAATCATTAACGCTTGTAAATATTATTTTTACTCTAAAATAATATTTATGTATTTTCACAAAATAATCATAAACAGTGTGGTGACAAAATATATTTATCACGTTAACTCTTGTGAAAATCCCACCTCCGAATATTTAGTAAAACATAGTTCTGGCGAAATTTATGTTTCGAAAATATGTCGAAAATAGTTCTAACACTTGTTGTGTAAATAAGCCTAAGTGTTAGGTTTTTAGAAAATTTCGCCAGAGTTTCCTCTGTAACTGGAGGTGGCCACGCTTCCAAGCGTATCATTTTCTTTTTGAAAACAACCCATGATTATCAACAATCAACCCTTACGTTTTAACACGCGAAACGCTACCCTTGTCGTTTCAGTTTCAATAAGTGGAAACTGGACTGTTTTCGGACGACTAAATAAAATACTTAACCCTTTCCAAAAATTCCCAAATTTTTACGGGTCGTCCTAATCGACCCAAAAATGATTGTATAAAAATATCGGGGTCCAGTTTCTTATCAATAATTTATAGAAAATCGTTTACCGAACTGTGATCAGATTTGTCACATTCTGATCACAGTTTATGGAAAAATTCGTCAAAAATTCCTCGTATGTCCGTTTATCGAAATTCCAGTTTGAGGGTCACAAATACATCCGTGACCATCTTAGATAAAAGTTTCAGGGGCTGGTTCGGTTCGGGTTTTAAGTTGTGATTGAAAACGCACGGCCCAATTTACTGCAGTAACAAACAGCCTTAGCTGCTGTCACGAAAACAGGTTTTTAAAATAGTAACCGACATCAGAAAAATACGATTCCAGCGCCATTTTCTTCGTTTTTCGAAATGACACGATTTAGGCTTTTGAAATTCCGTTTTTCGAGTTTTTAAAGTCTGTTTACAGCCTGATGAAGGCGGCTGAAACAGTGACTCAGCTTGCTGTTTTGCGGTTTAGATGTTATTAAGTCGTGTTATAAGTGTCCGATTAGCGAGTTAAACAAGAAAACAACTTTTGTACACGTTAAAACACTTTTACCCGAGTAAAGCATTTTACACAAGTTCATGTTTCATGTGTGGTAGAGTTTCACCCTTTAACCCTTGTTTCTTCTAAAAACAAGCTTATGTGAAGATCCATGATTTTACAAAGTCGGGTTAAACGATGATCCGAGCTACCACATCATAGATCGGGCCTCAATAATCACAAATTCCAAATACTACATCTTTTACACAAGTTACAAGCTATTAACCACCATTTTAGTGTTTTTACTAGACTTTAAAGCTTCAAAATGTAAGTTATCGATATTTAACCGACAAAGTTCCTTTTAACCACCTTAGATATGATCAAAATCAAGTTTTAAGTGTTATACCTCTAGCTCGGGGCTAGGGAAGAATCTTGACGAAAAAGAGGTGGATAAAAGCTAACGGAAGAGGTCCTTCGCGTCCCGAGTGCACCAAAGCTCCTAATACGCGATCCTTGAAGTGTGTATGATGATGGAATGTCAAGAACTAAACTCGAAAGTGTGATGGGTGTGTGTGTGGAGTTCGGCCGAGAGTGGGTGAGGCAAGGGAGAGAGTTTTTGTTGGTGATTATGATGTGTAAAAACCTATGTGTTCAATGGTGGTATTTATAGATAAATTCATGTTCTTCGTCCAACGGATTTTGTGTCCCCTTGATATTAAACACTTGCCAATATAATATTCAAAAGTTGTACTCTCTTGGTTACCCCTTGTTGGCCGATCTCATTAGGGGGGGGGGGTATCTAGTTCGTTTTCAATTGTTTAGTTAGAGTTTAATTACATTAAGTAGGTTAACTTTTGGGGTTAACTCCGTTAGTTGTATGATGCGTTATAATGCGGGTGTTAGGGTAATCAGGGATCCTAACTGGCTCAGAAAATTATAAATAGTGAAAATATTAATATTTTCATGTTCCGGGTAAAGTCCGGTTGTTCGGTTGGATGGAAATCCGTTAAAGCTTTTTGTAACGCTTTAAAGTGTCGTTATATTATTTTAGTGACACAATTCAATTCCAACACTTTTAGAAACTGTCAAGTGTTATTTTCTCATGTTCTGGCACTTTACTAGTCAGCTAGAAGCTGGTTTGTTTATTAAAGTGCTGTGTTTGGTACTTAAAGTGCGTTCTTGGCACATCCGAATCAGTGTATCTTATCCCTAGAGACGCGGTACCATAATCCTTATATCCCTACACTCACTACCAGTGTAGTCAAAATATATGAGGCTCTTAACAGGCCTTAGAGGCAGTGTCTGCCTGATGCTGGTTATATCAGCATGTTCACTGTGTATCCGTTTAGTGCTACTGTGCTTTTTGTGCATCATGTTTGTCACTGAGGTGCCGTATGTAAATAATGTAGTGACAGCAAATAAAGTATGATGCAAGTAAGTGCATGTATCAGTATGCAGGTAGCAGTTTATCAGCTAGTTCAATCAAGCACAGTAATCAAGTAGTAATTAATCATTAATTAAGTTGTACGGATACCTGGTTTAGTGCGGGTTGTCACACCAATGGCACCATCAATGGCAGCAGCACAACCACTACCGAGCCGACAACGAAAACTGAACAGGTGAAGACGAAGAAAAGCAACGAATTCTCTTAGAAGCAGGAGGCGATGCCGATGAAGAAGAAGATTTGTTCAACCGCAAAATCCCCAAATTCTAGGTTTTCTTCACTAGATCTGTATTGATCTTCAATTATTGATCAGATTTCGATTCAATAAACACATAACCCCCAAATTTTTTGTCAATTAGGGTGACGGTGACGGTGGAGGGTGGTGGAGATGGCGGTGACGGGTTGATTCACCCAACCAGATTCACTCCCATTGATCGATACTGTGTTTGGATCTCACAGTGTCAGTCACTCAGTCGGTCAGTTAGGGTTTCAACTTTCAAACACAAAATGTCAGTGGTAAAAGATCAGAACGAACGAGAACGAGAGTGTGTAGTTGATGATGATGATGAGTGGGGAGATCTGATCACGACTCCGAATCGGTTGATTCCGAATGAGTATTTTGTTTTGAAGGCGGAGGAAATGGAGTGTGGAGTGGATGATGATGATGATGAGGACGAGAGGAGGAGAGCTAGGGTTTGTGAAGGTTAGGGTTTCATCGACACCTGTTACGGTTTGGTCTCAGATTCTTACTGCACCGTCTGAGATTAGTATCGAATCGTTGCTGGATTCTACTGTTATGATTCCTAATAGTCAGGTAATATTGTTGTAATCTCGTTAATCTGGAATTTAAGATACATATTTTGTTGGGATTTTTGGATCGATAGAGAAGCAGATAGCTAGAGAGAGAGAAGCAATTGTAGAGAGAGAGAGGAGAACCAGATGATGATATATATAAATAAATAATAGTAATAATAATAATAATAATAGTATTTTTTTAATAATAATAATAAATATATAGGTAAAAAGACAAAAATACCCTTGGGTGATCAGATTTAACCAAAAAATTTAACTGGGTTTGCCATAAAGGACGTAACGTGCAAGATTTGCAAACATTAAGGACAAAACTCATCAATTTTAAAGACAAAGGACAGCGCCTGCAATTTTGGACATATATAAAGGACAAAACTTGTAATTTACTCTTTATCAAATTAACATTTAAACTACCCATTGCTGAAATGGTTTTATTACATAACATTACATATTTATTATAAGTAACAAGACCAATCAATTTAAGCAAAACTCCTTTGATTGTAGCAATCAAGATTATCTCCAGGACTAACTCCCAACATGCTGCAATACCTTCTGTAAAACCCAATTCTATCCTCCCCTGCATTGTTTCTGCCCTTCCCGCATTCTAACCCGCCATTAATGATATTTGTTATCACACCAAAACCCGAGACACGACCAGCTGCACTGTCAGCAGCTGATGGCGTCCATCTTCTAGTAATAACATCATGGCTTGAGGGTTTGTTATCTCGTGGGGTCATCCAGAACCATATTGCCGACTGGAAAGATAAGGTTGGATCGGTGGCTAAAAGATCAGGGTTGTTGATCAAGTCCCTTCCAATTGATCTTCCAAACAGCTCATAGTTGTAGTCGCTGTCAAAATGTTGGATGTTATACTAGTAACAAGAAATGTTAAATTATTTAGGATATATTTATAATATCTGTAATTGATTTTATTAGTTGAAATGAAAACCATTCAAGCGAATTAAGGGTTGCACAAAATATACTTTTTTTTTTTTACAATTTGCTTCTATGTTGTTCTAGTAGATCCCCCGGTTATTTAAACCAGTGTTTTGAAACTTGGACTGGACTAGCCGGTCGGACCAGGACCAGGAACCGGGGCCTTAACCGGTCTTGGTTAGATTGTTAGAACCGGATTGATGCGAACTGGAAGTCAGACCAAAAAACCGACCAATGTTGAACCAAAAATTTAGGGGTCGAATCGGAAACTGATTAAGTTCTTCAAATTTTAACTTATTAGTTTTTATAATATTTATGACGCCGACTGGTTCTTACATCCGGGCCCAAACTGTCTGACCAGTCCGATCAATGGACTGTAAGGAAACCGACTCGACGTCCGGTCCGGTCCGGATCTGAAAACAATGATTTAAACACTTTCTTTCCAACTACCTAATCTTTTAAAAAAAGTAAAATAAAATAAAGTATCATGCTGATTTCATAACGAACTTATGGAAATTGCTAAATATAACACAAAATGTCTTCACAAGCCAAGTAGGAGCAATCACCTTGTTACATTAACATCAGTTGTAAAGGGTTAGAAAGAAAAGCTTTTTAGATATTGGGGCATTTAGTTCACAAATATTTAGTGACCTTTAAAGTTATTTTAGTTATAACAAGCGATCATTTATTAGTCTCTTGTGGGTTCGCTCAAGTCGTTTGGCAGGTGGTTTTCCAGTGGTGCAAAATGCAGCCGCTAATAGCCTTTAGTTTACAAGATATTCTGGATGCATACAAGAGTCTCGGAGGTTCGGCTAAGAAAAAGAAGGCATTTCATGCGGTTTGTTTAGTGTCGCTGTGGAGCATCTGGAATCTCAGGAACGAACAAATGTATGTCGGGAAAACAAAGACTGTCTCGGCTGTGGTGGAGGAGATTAAGCTGAAAAGCTTTGGTTGGGTGAAACACCGTTCGAAGGAATCGTCGATGACTTGGGAACAAGGGAGAAATTTTGATGTTTTTTGATTTTGTGTCCTCTTAGATTTGTTTGTTTAGGTTGTATGTGGTTGTTATTGGTGGTTTTGGTGTATGTAATCTTGGTGTTAGCCGCTGGCTAAATGGAATAAAAGTTTTTGTTGGCCGTTAAAAAAAACATCTTATGAATCATTTTAATACATATATAGTGATAATATTTGACTGTGATTGATAGATGGAATATCATTTGATGGCAACATAAGAGACAAACACCTATCTAAAAATGTTGTCAAAAGTGAAAAGCATGAAACTGTTGTGAAGAAAACCATAAAAAACGAAAGTAAACTGTCGCAAAGTGATGTTATTAATTGATATACATAATAATATTTGAATGAATTTACTTAGTAGTAGCTAGATATTAGAAGGACTTTAGTGAAACTTTGATTTAAAAGAGCATATCCTATATTAGTTACATGTGAAAGTGATTTACATTTTACAAATATGTAAATTGGCATCTAACCCATGCTAGACACTCAGTGATTTAACTAAAGAACTATATATCACAAACTATGGTCGCAATTTGCGACATAATTCGAAACGTGACATGAAAATAGTTAGGTGGGCGGGACGCCCATCACTCACCACCCACTCATCACTCACAACATCCAATCAAGTTCCGCCACATCATCGAGCTTTATTCCATCACTGGTGAAGGATTTTAATGGAAATGCTCATCACTCACAACACCCAACAATACCCATCACTCACAACACTCAACAACACCCATCACTTCATCATCTTCACGTGTTGTGGCTATAACGCGTTTTCAATTTGACGAGTGATAAAGTTAGGTGGTGACGGTGTTTCACGGGGTTCCACACGTGATCACCATCCCACCACGTAATGCTCCGTCCCCCCTTAGAATTTGGGTTGTTATATGTAATAAGTTGAACAAATGAATCGCTTTCAAATTGACCCACTTAATAAAACAACTCAATTCACCAACTTAGTTAATTAAACATGTAGATCTGTTAACCTGCTTATACTGTCAAACCCATTTTTTACAACCCACCAAGTTAATTAACGTGTTTACTATTTCATTGCCCGTCAACCCATTGTTGGAGTCGCACAGTTTCAAGTGTACGCGGGTTAAGGTTGATATTTTTTACAAAAAAAAAATATGGTCCGTGTTACTTGGCACAATAAAGAAAATATTAGTGAAGTTATAGAGTAGGAACTTACTGAGTTAGTTGTATAGGCCCTCTACCATAGTACCTATCTGACTGGTCTTGTTGTCTAAGAAAACAATATCCCCATGCAAATGCTCCATCTGGTGCACTCGACCATCCACCTACACATCATAACATCAACTCAATCATGAACATCTCCTTCTTTGTTAATTAAAAAAAGAGTTAAATGCCATTTTAGTCCATGTTGTTAGGGTCATGTTGTCAGTTTAGTCTTGAAGTTTACTTTTCAAAAAAAAAGAGTATATTACAAGTTTTGTCCTTTATGTATGTCCAAAATTGCAGGCGCTGTCCTTTGTCTTTAAAATTGATGAGTTTTGTCCTTAATGTTTGCAAATCTTGCACGTTATGTCCTTTAGGCCAAACCCAGTTAGATTTTTTGGTTAAATCTAGCCATGTGCAAGGCACATGAGGGTACTATTGTCATTTCATATCTTTAGGGGCTATTGTGTAAAACTGATTATGTTTAGGGGCTAGATTGTAAAAAAAATAAAAAAATTTATAAATACAAAATAATCTGCCATTTCTCTCTCTCATGTTTCTCTCTCTAAATTCTTACTCTCTCTCTTCTCTCCCCCTCTCTCACCTGCCGCCACCTCCCACCACCACCACCACCGTCTACCAGACTACCACCACCGTCTCATCGATATTACACCCATACATGACAGTATCTTGATTACTCAGATGAGTGTCTGGGTTAGCCGATTTATCAGGGGTTTGATTTTCACCCAAACCATCATTCCCACGGTAATTTAGAGGCGAATTAGCAACATTACATGTGTTCACTGCTGCCTCTGTAGCCATAGAGACACCATTCCCTGTTGTGGCAATGAATAACCCCTCTTGAACCTTGTTCTCATCTAAGATTCTTCTACACCAAGACCCTAGAGCCTCAACGAAATTTGAGCTAGCTTTTTGGTGAGCCGATTGGAGCGAAACAAGGGGAGCCTTGCCCGCATCTTGTGCACTTGGATCCAGAGAAAAATCCTCAAGATTCAGGTTAACCACAACCCTATTGTCAGTTTGAGAGAGTGATTGAGGGACGCCCATTCCTCTATTACCTCCGGTGGGTTCTGAGTCGATCTGTCTCCGACCCATTAGGGTTTGATCAGTGAAGAACAAAACCCAGAAAAAAAAGTTTTCAAATTGGTTAACAAAACCATGTAAAGATTGTAAATTTATTTGGGTTTATTGTCGAATTTTGGAGGGGGTGCATTAGGGTCAACTGAGAAATTGATGTGGCTATATAAGATCATAAATACGATTGAATTCAGGGAAGTTGGTGAGTGTGTGCAGAGACATGGAGGATTCTGAATTTTTGATAAAAAATAATAATTAATATATTCAGAAAGAAGAGAAGAAATGGTGGACGATGGTGGCGGTTTCTTGAGATTTTCTTTGTCGAGATGTAAATGAAAAAATAAAAAATGGAATGGCATGGCATGATGTAAGAACCTAACACAATTATTGGGTTTTTGGTCAATCCCTAATCACAATTAGTTGTGCAGTGGTGGTTCGACAGTGGTTGTGCGGCGGTGGTGTGGGGTGGGAGTGGGAGTGGGTGATGGCAGATGGTGGGAGGAGGTGGAGGTGACTGATGAGGGTGGGTGTTTTAGAGAGAGAGGTTTATATATAAATTTTTTTATTTTCTAAAACCTTTTTTAAATAAGGAGAAAGACAAGTGGGAGGTGAAATGACAATAGTACCCTCATGTGCCTTGCACATGGCTAGATTTAACCAAAAAATCTAACTGGGTTTGGCCTAAAGGACATAACGTGCAAGATTTGCAAACATTAAGGACAAAACTCATCAATTTTAAAGACATATGACAGCGCCTGCAATTTTGGACATACATAAAGGACAAAACTTGTAATTTACTCAAAAAAAAATGTTGTCAGTTTAGTCTAAAGGTTTCATTTTTCGTATACGGTTCCAAAAAGGTTTCACTGTTGCTATTTTAGTCCACTGGGTTAACTTAATTCATTTTTCCAGTTAACGAGAAGGGCAATTTGGTCATTGTGTATCGCCGAATTGCCCTTCTAGTTAACAGGATTACATATAAAATGACTGAATTGCCCTTCTCGTTAACAGAAAAAAATGGATGAAGTTAACCTAGTGGACTAAAATAGCAACTGTGAAACCATTTTGGACCAACAGGCGAAAAATGAATTAATAAGAAAAACCTGTTGTTTCATGGGAGGTTTGACCAAAGAAAGCCGCAAGCTCTCTTCTACGGTCTTCAGCACTTCCGGTGTTGCCGAACCCGTTATACGATCTCGCAGCGTTAATGAAAGCATTGTAAGTGTAGAATTGTCACACCCCGAATTTCCACGTGTCACCGGTGGGCCCGGTGGGGAGTATCGTGACGTCATGGTTGGCAACATAATAGTCAAACAACACAATATCAATATGCACAGCGGAAGCAATTTAAAATATGATACAACCGAATTTATTATTGTAATATCATATGTCACAATATTCGGAAGTTTATCCACAGAAGGATCGAACATAAAATGGAAACAATAGTTCAACAGACTTTTAGGCATCTTAAGCTTGCGAGACTTCTATTGATGCTAAGGAGACATATCCAGCCAATTTCGTATAGTACCTGCATTTAGCCTTTTTGGAAAATACGTCAGTTTACACTGGTAAATACATTCAACTGACTCATTTTGGAAAAAGAGTTTGTAAATTGTTTTGAATGCACGTGGCACAAAATATCTTGACACATTGATTAAAATGCACAGAGGCAAAATTAATCTTTTTAACTTGGGAGAATTATTTAATATTATAATCTTGAGAACGATTTACATGTTACTTATGCGTTCAGTAGCCCGGAACGTATCCGGGTTAAAGATCAATAGACACACCACAATTCTAGAGTTATACACTGACAGGTGTACGCCTACACCCCGTGCTCAGGTCGTGGCCATCTCGTAAGATAATGCCGAGGATATCCGGGACATGGTCATTAACCCCCCAAAGGCTGTAAAGTAAACAAATCTGTTTAAAACGAGCCGATCAAATTATTCAACTACCCACTAAGCGTGGAGATTTGATGCCCGATCAAGCGGTACGCTATGTACCGTAACCCAAGCCCGTATAGGGAAAATAAGTTAAAAGTATTTACCTGAGCTAAATATAAATTCAATCCCAGCCGTATATCAATCAGCAAGTACAGATAGCTTTTACTGGGCTCCTAATCTGGAACGAAGGTTTTTAATAACCTATTAGAATCCTAGCGGGTCTTTAATTATGCTTAAGCTTAGACCGGCTAGTTTCGAAGACACGGTTCGTACGCACGATTAAGCGAAGACCGGATAGAATGTGATTCTGACCCGACAAGTTTGAAGACTTGTTTAATATGGGTTTATTATTCACATTCTGGATTTTGAGATAAAACCGATAAGGTTTGACCCGTTTCGGCTAATTTATGTAAACTTGTTACATAAACCAAACCGAACGCGAAATAAGCGTAACGGGTATCCGTAAGAGCTATATACAGGTTTCCTAAGTTAATATGCTTCAAATATGTTGTGACATCAGTAGGATGTCTTTCGTTATGCCCCGAACTAATTTAAACACAAACTATGCCCCGAAGGGGTAGTTTGGTCATTTTAAAGTTTGTAAAAGAGTTTAATTGTTTAACTGAGATACAGGTCTGATGTAAACAGCAAACATACTCAATTTGATAAGTTATATCAGTAGGCTAAAGCTTATATGTGAAATTTATCATCTTTAACCAAACTATGCCCCGTAGGGGTATTTTGGTAATTTCACATAAGCCGAAAAGCTCAAAAACGAAGTCTGAGTTTATCAACCTTTGCTTACTGTTAGAATATCATAATTTGCCTCATATATCAGTAGGTATCAACCCGGGTATGTCCAATATGATCTTAAGACATACTATGCGTTAAAAACGCTAATTATGGCGATTAAAGGCCATTTCTGGGTTCTATACTTAAATCTGATATTTTTATATTTCCAGAAGGCTTAAAATAATTTATTCATCATATGTGATCAGTAGCAAAAGGTTTGGAGTCATTTAGATAAGTAAAACTCATTTTATGGCCCGTAAGGGCAAAACCGACAATTACCGGATTAAGCCTACGACTACTAGTTATGCTCAGCCTAAAATTAATTAAAATCTTTAAAAATCCCAAAATAATATATTACATCAGTGGGTAAAAGATTTGATATCAAAAAGTATGTTTAACTAGGCTATACTCTAATTACGCCATTTTGTTAACATAAAGCTTTAATTTAGCGACAATGAGCATAACTCTTAATCTACAAGTCAAACTGATGTCAAACTTTGCATACAAGTTTATATATCAGTAACTAAGGTTTCTACACTTTTACATTTTCATAAATCACGTTTTAAGGTAATAAGGGCATAACGGTCAACATATGAGCAATTAACGGAAATATGCATATTAATTGGATAACTAGTGAACCAAGGCGTATGATCACAGAGGGTTGTTCTAACATGACTCCTAATCCAATTTAAGCTCTGAGGCATTTCTAAAATATGCCCAAACGGGTCAGAACTGAAAGTCAACGAGAAAGTCAAACTATGTGACTTTCGGTTCCGAACCGGGTCTAAACAGGAAATAGTCGGGTTGAACATGTTGGGACATGTTCTTACACTTATTTCTAAGTTATAACAATAATCAAACAGGTTATATATGATCTAGATAGCTAATTATGCATAAATGACTTTTTAAGCATTATGTTGACTTTTTAAGTAAAGGTTTGACCCGACATTTGACCTGCTTAGGATGGTGATCAGGGGAAACCCTTTTGGGGTTTTATTTCCCACATAAATACCATTCTAAAACTATTTTTAATTCGAGATAAGACTGAGTCATTAGTGACTAATCTCGAAGTCAAACCGTAATTACGACGGTTTGACTTTTAGCTAATTAAACAAGCTAAACTCAACTAAGGAAGGACTAGTAGACTTACAAGAGTCCTATGCACGAGATATGATCAATTGGACCTGCTTGAGAGCTCCAAGAATGATCAGATTGCAAGGAAATGATGTGTGGAACACTTGTGCACTTGAAGTCCTTATATAGTGGACTCAATCACCATGATTGGTTGACAACAAGGTCTAGCATACACCACAACTGATCAACACCTGGTCCTAGATGTTAGGAGGTGCCTAGGGGTCGTACATGAGTGAGAATAACCGGCCAAATGGGTCAAAATCGCGTAAAACAGGCAACAGCCCGTTTTTTGGTTCTGGGCATACCCTTGCGCATCGTAGCAACATATTGCTACGATGCGTAAGCCTTCAAAAGTCAGAATTTTCATTTTTAAATGTTTTGCAGCTTGACCTTTGGCTTTACGAAGGGGCAACTAGGGTTATTTCTAGCATTTTGACCCCCTTATATTTACCCACAAGGGCTTTAGGACTTATACTCACTTTGCCAAGTCCCTGAACACTTCCGGTTAACCCGAAAAGTCTTAACTTTCAACGTTTGCACTTTAACCCCTCGTACACGAATTTGATCATAACTTTCTCATACGATAACGAAACTTTATGAAATTTTAATCATGCATTCTAGTGAGCATAATTTACATTTACAAAGCTTCGGGTTTGTCAAAAGGTCACTCAGAGGTATATCTTTAACATGTTGACACATTTAACCCCTGTAGTTTGTAATCTCTCACTTTTAGCTTCGTATGATCCATGATTTATTCGTTTGATGTTATAAACATCATGTAGGGTTATTATGAAGTATATTTATTCACTGTTGACACTTAGAATCCGTATATTCACATACTTTCCATGTTTGTCAACTTTAGTCCTTTTATAACATTCTTTCACACGTTCAAACTTTATGACACGTGTCAACACATTATAGGACGTGAATTTTCGAGGTGTTACATCCTCACCCCCTTAAAATAAATCTCGACCCGAGATTTACTGAAATAAGTAAGGGTACTTTTCTTTCATCGTGGATTCAACCTCCCACGTGAATTCGGATCCTCTATAGGCATCCCATTTTACCTTTACAATAGGTATATGCTTTCTTCGAAGCTTCTTTACCCGTCAATCTTTAATCGACACAGGTTTTTCCACAAATATTAAGCTCTCATCTATATGCACATCTGTATGTGGTATAACTAGTGATTCGTCAGCGAAACACTTCTTTAGATTGCAGATGTGGAACACATTATGAATTCCACTGAGCTCTTCTGGTAAGTCTAACTTATAGGCAACTGACCCGACACGTTCGATAACCTCGAAAGGCCCTATGTATCTCGGACTCAGCTTGCCTTTCTTACCAAACCGCATCACTCCTTTCTAGGGTGACACTTTCAGTAGGACTTTGTCACCTACTTCGAAGTGAAAATCCTTACGCTTAGAATCAGCGTAACTCTTCTGCCTACCTCGGGCAGCTTTGATACGGTCACGAATCTGGACAATCTTGTCCGTCGTTTCGAACACTATCTCTGGTCCTGATAACTGGACATCTCTAACTTCTGCCCAATAAATAGGTGATCTACACTTTCTACCGTATAATGCCTCGAAAGGCGCAGCCTTGATGCTGGTATGGTAGTTATTGTTGTAGAAGAATTCGATTAATGGTAGGTTCTTATCCCAACTACCACCCAAATCGATCGCACATGCACGTAGCATGTCTTCCAACGTTTGGATAGTACGCTCACCCTGACCGTCTGTCTGAGGATGGTAAGCCGTACTAAAGTTCAAACGTGTGCCCAAGGATTGCTGGAAGCTCTTCCAAAATGTGATGTGTACCTAGTATCTTTATCCGAGATAATAGCTACAGGTATGCCATGTAAGGCTACAATCTCATCAACGTATAACTGGGCTAAGTTGTCGGAGCTATAAGTCTCCTTGATGGTTAGGAAATGTGCTGACTTAGTCAGTCTGTCAACTATAACTCATATCGTATCATTTCCTTTCCTTGTTTTGGGTAACTTGGTAATAAAATCCATAGTTACCATCTCCCACTTCCGCGTAGGAAGTTCAGGCTGTTGTAGCAAGCCTGACGGCTTTTGATGCTCGGCTTTGACTTGCGCACATGTCAAGCATTTAGCTTCATGGGTGGCTACGGACTTTTTCAAGCCTATCCACCAATAATTTTGCCCTTAGATCTTGGGTAGCTGATGGCAAATTCTTAATCGTTGCCTAATTGGAGTTGCGGCATGTATGCATAAGCAATATGAACTGTCTTTCTTATTTAATAATATAAAACTCTCAGAAGCTTGAGTCAGACTATATGTGCCTATGTCTTAAAACCTACTAAATCAAGGTTTTGATTTTTCCATTATCGCTATGGAGTTTTTCATAATACTCCAACCCACAGCGGGATGTTAATCTTAGTTCTACCTGTCTTCCAGGAGGTAAGCAGGGGAAACTTATGAGAAGATAATTAAGATACAAGGAGGCTATAGAGATTTTCCATATCTCAGGCTCCAGTTCATCCATCATTGTTCGTGTCAGATGAGTGACACCTTTATGTTATAAGTCCGCGAATTCCTTAATCGGGAACATTTATTTGAAAAAAAAAATTCCATTTTTGGATATCTTCTTTGAATATTACTAGTCGACTTTAGTACAATATGATCATTGGGATATCTTAGGGGTTCCATGTATTAAACCTCCATGCTGATCAGACATGGAAATAATCTATGGGACACACTAGGATACGCCAATCCTCATATGACACTTTTATCAAACATAGTTTGGCATTCGCAGGCGATAGAAAACAATGAGAAAAATAATTAAAATAACATATGTTGTCGTACTCTATGCGAAGAAAGAGTACTCTTAGATTTTCGAAAGGATTCCTTGCCGATACTAGAAGAATCGGTTACTATGGTTTCCTTGGTAATTTATACCTTGTGGATAATATAAAAGTTTGCTAAGCTTATGGTCTATGAAGATTTATTATTGCCTGTATTAAAAACAGGGCACTTAGCAGAAATTATCATTGATAAATGATAAGGAAGTTTATTGTACAAGTGCTTATATTTAATTAATAATGGAAGTTTCACAAACTAGGCACCTAGCTCAGTTGGCTAGGCGCGCGAAAGGGTGCGGCCGGCCTAGACCCAGGTTCGATTCCGGGGACGGCCAGTTCCACCATTTTTTTTTAATATTAATTAATCGCACGGATACGTGTAATTATGAGAGTTGTCTCATAAGGAGTCTTGATAATTAATTGCTCCTTATCACCCACAATATGGGCTTGATTTTTAAGGCAACCAATCGATTTTTATCAATTTATTGAGTCCTTGTATTTAACGTAACTAGGACATCAAAAATGATTCCTTATGGATATAAAACATCCATCTAATAATGCTGAAGCAGTCTCAGAGGTATACAGGCTTCTTACTGAACTTTCGTTGCTTTTTATTAAGCCTGTACTTGCTCCCTTTCTCAGATTTCTGGAAGTTGTCCTCCTCCTTTGGTTCATCCTTCATCTTTGAAGTGCGAACATAGCTCTCCTCATGAGTAATTTAACATGGTTTTGAATGAGATTTAGAGCGAGAAGTATTCAGCTCTTTGTATTGTCTCATGACCTTTTCCATGGTCCTTCCAACTGCTGCGTCAACCACAGTCTGGAGATTAACTCCATTAATTTTGAGGTTTACGTTTGTAGTTTTATTAACTTTCGTCGCCTTAATAGCGTTGCGACTGTCGTCTACCTCATCCGAGTTTTCCATACTCGAAACTTGGTACCAATCACCAAGATTTAACCTTTATCAGTCATCATCCTGATGACCTGACTTAGATTAGCCATGGCATTCATAAACCGTATGGGCTATTCTGTTCCAAACATTCATAGTGAATGTTATTTTGAATGTATTTCCATTATACTTAGCCTAGGTCACAACTGGACCATCAATGGCATTCAAAGCTTGGAGCGAGTCCAATACTTGCTTGACAGGGGACCATAATGTCACAACTGTCCTTGTCACAAGTACGATTATAAATAGCTCAAAGGCTAGCCTTTCATGACTTCGATTATATATTTATATACATATATGGCATAGAAGCCTGTCGCGAGGGACGTAAAAATATGGCATAAAGCACAGTCATGAAGGACATAAATGATTATACGGCACGAAGGCCTTGTCACAAAGGACATTTAGATATGGCACAAACAGCCTTGTTATAAGGACATTCATCAAATCTGGTACAAAGGCATGTCACCAGGAATGTTAACATTTAATATGTTAACTTGTCACGAATGACCAATTATAGCACATAGGCTTGTCATGAATGACTTTAAAACATAACTTGATGGTCTATCACCAAGGACCTTAATTTATAAGCAGCAATCTTATTAGATTAGGGCTTCAAGGTTTGAACGTGGTTCTTCAGCTTTGGACAGGGAGTCATAGACTACAACTGTCATCGTCTTGAAAGACGATTCTTTTGGCAGAAAAATAAACCAATCAACATCACTAATGGATGTTTATATATAACCATCGTATCTAATGATATTAGTCATGATCACATCGATCATATTGACTATTAGGTTTGGGTGTAATCACACCATTTTGAACAGGGGATCATAAAGATCACTACTACCTTTGTCTTACCGACACTAGAATAAAGTATAGCCCGTAGGCATTTCATCACGAGGGATGTTAATATTATGATCATCATACTGATGATACTAATCAAGATCACACTGATAGTATAGACTATGGGAATTGAGTATAGCTCACCCCCTTGGCAAAGAATCACAAAAGATTACAATTGCCTTGTCTCAGTTGGACGATATAATATAGCCCTTAGGCAAAACATCATTACGGATGTTAAAATTTTTAATCATCGTATTGATGATTTTTGTCATGATCGTATTGATCATATGAACTATTAGGCTTGAGCATAGCTCACCACCTTGGACAGGGAATCGTAAAGATCACAATGTCTTTGTCACACATGGACAGTAATATTTGGCCCATAGGCGAAAACATCACTCATGGATGTTTATAACTGATTCATCCTATTAGATGCTATAAGTCATGATTGCATTAATCATATTGACTATTTGGCTTGAGCATAGCTCACCACCTTAGACAAGGAATCATAACGATAACAATGTCAATGTCTCAAATGGACAATATATTATAGCCCGTAGGCAAGACATCCCTAAAGGATGTTAAATAATATGATCATCGTATTAGATGATATTAGTCATGATCGCATTGATCACATAGACTATTATGTTTGGACATAGTCCAACATTTTAGACAGGAGGTCAAAGACCACCACTGTCGTTGTCTTATCGGACAACAAGTTTAATCCGTAGGTGCTTCATCACTAATGGATGTTTATAATATGATCATCTTATAGGATGGTATAAGCCATGATTCCTAGATCACTAGGCTAGATTTGAGAATTGGAAGAATCCAATATAAGGATGACTGTTGTGATTTTCTCGAATCACGTTTGTCAAGAGTGCTAACACATTCCTAGGTGTTAACAAGGATGTGAATCCCTTGAGTAGGTTTCACCATCTTGGCCGCGTAGGCTAGGTTTCACCTTTAAGATTCCCTTCAATTGCATACTGACAGAGAAGGAAGGATATTTATTTTATTCAGGATTTTTATCATAATTCCTAATTCATAAGTTAATAATAGCACCAATGGCCTAGTCGCGTAGACAAGTTAAATTTATAAGCCATGATTTCAGAGAATCGTGGCCTTAAGGTTTGAATCAAAGTTCATTACCTTTTCTTGACAGGGAGCTGTAGGCTACCACTGTCTTTAGTCTCAGAGGACATTAACTATAGCCCGTAGGCACTTCCCTTATAAGAGATGTTTATTACTGGATTGCCCCTTAGGGAAATTCATTAACCATGGTAAACAGAGACCATATTTGGTTAATTTATTAATCATATTTATTTAGGATTTCTATTATAATTTATCCTAATTATAAAACATTAACAGTCTTATTAGTGGCACCAATGGCCTGGTCACATGGACATTTATAAATTATAAGCTTATGATTTCAGAGAATCAAAGCAACAATAACTGTTTTATTTAATAGCACAAAAGGCTAGTCACAAGGACAATTTTTAAATTATAAGCCATGATTTCAGAGAATCAAGGCCTTTAAGTATATTAGCACAACTGGCTTAGTCACAAGGACATATATAATTTTTTTTTTTTTAAGCTATGATTTCAGAGAATCAGAGCATGAAAGTATATTGGCACAATAGGCCTAGTCACGTAGACAATTATAAATTATATGCTAGGATTTCAGAGAATCAAAGCATTTGAGGTTTGAACCTAGTTCATTACCTTTATCTGACAGGGAGTCATAGCTACCACTGTATTTTGGCTCATGTAGAAATGAGCAAGGCCCGTAGGCACTATATTACCACGTATGGTTAAAATATGATCATCTTAATTGATGATGTAAACCCAGGATTTAGAGATCATTAAACTGGGTTAGGAATCTTTTGAAGAATTCCATATAAAAATGACGTGTGTGATTTTAAATGAATCACATCTGCCAGGAGTGTTAACATGTTTTAAGATGTTAACAGGGATTTGAATCTTTTAAACAGGTCTTACCATCTTGGCCCGGTCTTATAATTGACCCGAAGGCTAGGTTTCACATTTAAGATTCTTAATTTATAATTAACGCAGAACAATTTTAAATTGAGGTGTAAATATGGATCTGAATCTAAATTGCGGAACTGCCATCTTGGCCGGTCTTAATATGACCCGAAGCTAGGTCTTGCCCTTTTAGATTTTTGCCATTTTATTATAATGGTAGATCTTGCAAAAGGGGAATATTATTTTTCCATTTATTTAATATTTCTTATTTAGAATGAAAGTTTAAACTTAATCATTCCATTATATAAAAATAAAAGTATAAAGTTGCCCTAAGCGGGACTTAAAAGGAATAATGTTGTCCTCGAAGGGACTGAAAAGGTAAATATGTCCTTATAAGGACTATTGAGGAAACGATCTTCAGCAAAGGAGTTTCTTCTTCATTCAATTCTTGAATGCTTTCTCCTTGGTCGCACGTTTCATCCTGGTCGCGGTACGAAGCTCATCATTTCAAGGCTCCAGATGTGGAGAATTATTATTACGGCTTCTTCGCTTGGCGACGTATCCAAAAATTTGGAAATAAAAATTTTTGATTAGGATTGAGAATATTCCTAAGTTAAGTCTAGACTCAGAAGGTTTAGATATGTGCAATTGTGTAACTGAGATTAAACACTAAGGCTAGTGTTTAATTCACTCAGTGTTGGCTCTGATACCAACCTGTCACACCCCGAATTTCCACGTGTCACCGGTGGGCCCGGTGGGGAGTATCGTGACGTCATGGTTGGCAACATAATAGTCAAACAACACAATATCAATATGCACAGCGGAAGCAATTTAAAATATGATACAACCGAATTTATTATTGTAATATCATATGTCACAATATTCGGAAGTTTATCCACAGAAGGATCGAACATAAAATGGAAACAATAGTTCAACAGACTTTTAGGCATCTTAAGCTTGCGAGACTTCTATTGATGCTAAGGAGACATATCCAGCCAATTTCGTATAGTACCTGCATTTAGCCTTTTTGGAAAATACGTCAGTTTACACTGGTAAATACATTCAACTGACTCATTTTGGAAAAAGAGTTTGTAAATTGTTTTGAATGCACGTGGCACAAAATATCTTGACACATTGATTAAAATGCACAGAGGCAAAATTAATCTTTTTAACTTGGGAGAATTATTTAATATTATAATCTTGAGAACGATTTACATGTTACTTATGCGTTCAGTAGCCCGGAACGTATCCGGGTTAAAGATCAATAGACACACCACAATTCTAGAGTTATACACTGACAGGTGTACGCCTACACCCCGTGCTCAGGTCGTGGCCATCTCGTAAGATAATGCCGAGGATATCCGGGACATGGTCATTAACCCCCCAAAGGCTGTAAAGTAAACAAATCTGTTTAAAACGAGCCGATCAAATTATTCAACTACCCACTAAGCGTGGAGATTTGATGCCCGATCAAGCGGTACGCTATGTACCGTAACCCAAGCCCGTATAGGGAAAATAAGTTAAAAGTATTTACCTGAGCTAAATATAAATTCAATCCCAGCCGTATATCAATCAGCAAGTACAGATAGCTTTTACTGGGCTCCTAATCTGGAACGAAGGTTTTTAATAACCTATTAGAATCCTAGCGGGTCTTTAATTATGCTTAAGCTTAGACCGGCTAGTTTCGAAGACACGGTTCGTACGCACGATTAAGCGAAGACCGGATAGAATGTGATTCTGACCCGACAAGTTTGAAGACTTGTTTAATATGGGTTTATTATTCACATTCTGGATTTTGAGATAAAACCGATAAGGTTTGACCCGTTTCGGCTAATTTATGTAAACTTGTTACATAAACCAAACCGAACGCGAAATAAGCGTAACGGGTATCCGTAAGAGCTATATACAGGTTTCCTAAGTTAATATGCTTCAAATATGTTGTGACATCAGTAGGATGTCTTTCGTTATGCCCCGAACTAATTTAAACACAAACTATGCCCCGAAGGGGTAGTTTGGTCATTTTAAAGTTTGTAAAAGAGTTTAATTGTTTAACTGAGATACAGGTCTGATGTAAACAGCAAACATACTCAATTTGATAAGTTATATCAGTAGGCTAAAGCTTATATGTGAAATTTATCATCTTTAACCAAACTATGCCCCGTAGGGGTATTTTGGTAATTTCACATAAGCCGAAAAGCTCAAAAACGAAGTCTGAGTTTATCAACCTTTGCTTACTGTTAGAATATCATAATTTGCCTCATATATCAGTAGGTATCAACCCGGGTATGTCCAATATGATCTTAAGACATACTATGCGTTAAAAACGCTAATTATAGCGATTAAAGGCCATTTCTGGGTTCTATACTTAAATCTGATATTTTTATATTTCCAGAAGGCTTAAAATAATTTATTCATCATATGTGATCAGTAGCAAAAGGTTTGGAGTCATTTAGATAAGTAAAACTCATTTTATGGCCCGTAAGGGCAAAACCGACAATTACCGGATTAAGCCTACGACTACTAGTTATGCTCAGCCTAAAATTAATTAAAATCTTTAAAAATCCCAAAATAATATATTACATCAGTGGGTAAAAGATTTGATATCAAAAAGTATGTTTAACTAGGCTATACTCTAATTACGCCATTTTGTTAACATAAAGCTTTAATTTAGCGACAATGAGCATAACTCTTAATCTACAAGTCAAACTGATGTCAAACTTTGCATACAAGTTTATATATCAGTAACTAAGGTTTCTACACTTTTACATTTTCATAAATCACGTTTTAAGGTAATAAGGCCATAACGGTCAACATATGAGCAATTAACGGAAATATGCATATTAATTGGATAACTAGTGAACCAAGGCGTATGATCACAGAGGGTTGTTCTAACATGACTCCTAATCCAATTTAAGCTCTGAGGCATTTCTAAAATATGCCCAAACGGGTCAGAACTGAAAGTCAACGAGAAAGTCAAACTATGTGACTTTCGGTTCCGAACCGGGTCTAAACAGGAAATAGTCGGGTTGAACATGTTGGGACATGTTCTTACACTTATTTCTAAGTTATAACAATAATCAAACAGGTTATATATGATCTAGATAGCTAATTATGCATAAATGACTTTTTAAGCATTATGTTGACTTTTTAAGTAAAGGTTTGACCCGACATTTGACCTGCTTAGGATGGTGATCAGGGGAAACCCTTTTAGGGTTTTATTTCCCACATAAATACCATTCTAAAACTATTTTTAATTCGAGATAAGACTGAGTCATTAGTGACTAATCTCGAAGTCAAACCGTAATTACGACGGTTTGACTTTTAGCTAATTAAACAAGCTAAACTCAACTAAGGAAGGACTAGTAGACTTACAAGAGTCCTATGCACGAGATATGATCAATTGGACCTGCTTGAGAGCTCCAAGAATGATCAGATTGCAAGGAAATGATGTGTGGAACACTTGTGCACTTGAAGTCCTTATATAGTGGACTCAATCACCATGATTGGTTGACAACAAGGTCTAGCATACACCACAACTGATCAACACCTGGTCCTAGATGTTAGGAGGTGCCTAGGGGTCGTACATGAGTGAGAATAACCGGCCAAATGGGTCAAAATCGCGTAAAACAGGCAACAGCCCGTTTTTTGGTTCTGGGCATACCCTTGCGCATCGTAGCAACATATTGCTACGATGCGTAAGCCTTCAAAAGTCAGAATTTTCATTTTTAAATGTTTTGCAGCTTGACCTTTGGCTTTACGAAGGGGCAACTAGGGTTATTTCTAGCATTTTGACCCCCTTATATTTACCCACAAGGGCTTTAGGACTTATACTCACTTTGCCAAGTCCCTGAACACTTCCGGTTAACCCGAAAAGTCTTAACTTTCAACGTTTGCACTTTAACCCCTCGTACACGAATTTGATCATAACTTTCTCATACGATAACGAAACTTTATGAAATTTTAATCATGCATTCTAGTGAGCATAATTTACATTTACAAAGCTTCGGGTTTGTCAAAAGGTCACTCAGAGGTATATCTTTAACATGTTGACACATTTAACCCCTGTAGTTTGTAATCTCTCACTTTTAGCTTCGTATGATCCATGATTTATTCGTTTGATGTTATAAACATCATGTAGGGTTATTATGAAGTATATTTATTCACTGTTGACACTTAGAATCCGTATATTCACATACTTTCCATGTTTGTCAACTTTAGTCCTTTTATAACATTCTTTCACACGTTCAAACTTTATGACACGTGTCAACACATTATAGGACGTGAATTTTCGAGGTGTTACAAGAATCCATTTGCTTTGCATCTGGGGTCGTTTCGGTACTTGAGCATTTCATCAAACACGGATGAGGTAATGATGGAGCCAACGGTATCACTGCTACTACCACCACCACCGCCACTGCTGCTACCACTGCACTGATACTGGCAGTTATTTTGCGGCAAGCAGTGATCCGGAGTGTTTCCACAGTAACCCCATTGGCTACAGCAGTTACCGTTGGAACATGGTGCGTTACCGGCCTGTCTACCGCAATTTTGAGCAGAAACAGATGCAAATAGAAACACAAAGATTAGAAGGAGAAATGTATTCATGGCTTGTTGCTTGCTTGTGATATGATATTATTGTTGTGTGAAACTTCGTGTATTTATAGGCACCAAGGACTTAATTTATAACTTTTTTTTCATATTTCCTCTCTGTCATTTATGAAATATATACGAGGAGGTTTCGGTATACAATTTTTTAGTGTTTCGTTGGTTGGTGGAATTTGTAGGTCATCCACTATTTTGTTTTTATGTTTTTATCTAGGTAAATTACACTTTCGTCTTTTATGTTTGTAACGGGTTGTAATAATGATCTTAAACTTCAATAATTATAGTCACAATCCTTTATTTGGAAAACCTGTTGCATGTTTCGTCCTTTACCCCAAACCATGTTAGAAATTTAAGTTAACTCTGATCATGTGCTTAACACGTGAGGGCATTTATGTCCTTTTACCCCTAATTCCTCCTACCTTATAAACCCCTCTTTCACCCTCCGTCCCAAATTAGGGTTTCAAACTTCAAACCTGATATCCAAGCCCACCACAACCATCAAATACGTCCACCAACTCTCACCGCCACTGTCCACCAAGCTAACCACCTACACCTACCACAACCGTCGTCGCTGCAGTCCCTACATCAAAACCCATCTCTTAGGATCCGCTTGCGATTTCCCCTCCCGATCCTTCCAAATTCACAGATTTGTTTGTGCTTTCCCGTCAAATGAAGGCATCCACCGGTGGGTCTCACCCACCGGACCAAAACCATGTACCAGATAACCCTAATTCAGGGGATTCAACTCCCAATCGACGTATTCCTACCCACACAAAACGGATTCGAAAAATCATAGGTTTGTTTATTTGGTGAACTACCACGATCGTTCTCCTCCACCATTTGATGTCAATGTTGACAGGAACTCTTCACCAAAGTTGCATGTGTGTGGTATCCAGACCCCCTTTCTCTCTCTCGGTTTAAACTCTAGTGTCTCTCTGTTTCTCTGCCTAATTTGAAAAAAGTGGGTGTGTTTGATGGTTTTCTAAAAACCATGGCTAGAAGGTGTGTATGTAGATAATTTTGGACGTGTTTTAGCTACTTTTAGCTACGGACCGCCCAAATATTTCTTGAACGGTGGTGGTGGCTAGATTTAGTGGTGGTGGAGGTTGGTTGAAGAGGGTATTAGGTGTGTATGTATATAATTTTTTTAAACAAAAAGGTAAAATTACCGATCTATCCTCACATGCTAAGAACATGATCAGAGTTAACTTAAATTTCTAACCTGGTTTAGGGTAAAGGACGAAACATCCAATGGGTTTTCCAAATAAAGGATTGTGACTGTAATTATTGAAGTTAAAGGTCATCCATTGCAACCCGCTACAAACATTAAGGACGAAAAATGTAATTTAACCTTGAGTAAACTGCAATTTACCCCCTGGGGTTTAGGCCAATTGGCACGCTGACCCCCTCTAACGAAATAATTGCAGTTTTACCCCCCCCCCCCCAATGTTGGTGTTATGTCGCACATTTACCCCCTGGCGTCAATTATGTTAACAGATCTGTTAACTTTAATGTGAAATGACTATCTTACCCTTTAATATTACCCCCCAACGTTCTTGTTATGTCGCATAATTACCCCCCACTGGTAAATTACTAAATTGTCCTTTCTTATTACCCCTATACTTTGTGTTAAGAAACTATATTACCCCCTGCAACTTCCAAAACCCTTCCCGCCAAAAAAAGTTTGACCACCCAAAGTCAACTACACATGGAAATTCACAAGAAATCTGATTTAAACTTAATAAACACATGTATTCAAACTTAATAAACACATATACTAGAACAGGTTTGAATACAAACATGTGTAGTTGAACAGGTTTGAAGTTAACCATTGTAATGCTTATGGACATGAAACTGCTGATAAACAAACTAATGGATCATCTGAATCTGATAAACAGGTTTGAAGTTACCAAATGGACATGAGACAGCAGCATGTTTTATGGTTGCAAATGCACATCAATCCAAATGGACATGCTGCAAATGGACATGAAACTAAATGCTCTAACTGAATCTGCAAATGCACATAAACAAACCAAACCTGCTGTCATCAAATGGACATCTAACCTGCTGCACATAAATGGTCAAAATCAAATGGACATCTAACATGTCATCATCAAATGGACATCTAACCTGTCATCATCAAATGGACATCTAACTGTCATCAAATGGACATCTAACCTGCTGCACATAAATGGTCAAAATCATCTAACCTGCTGCATATTTTGATCATAACTGCAGTGTAATATAACATGGTCAAAATCATCTAACATTTTGATCCATTCAATAGACATTCAAACATACCTGCTGAGGGGGAAGTTCAAACATACCTGCTGATCAATCTGCTGTTCTTATAACTAGGCACATTATAGGCACATCAATCTGCTGATCAAGCATATATTAATGTTTGGCAAAGCACATCAATCTGCTGATCAAGCTACTAACAACATTGACCTAGATCAGCTAAGTACTTGGTAACCAAGCTAACAACATACACAAAATCATCATTTTACACAAAATGCATAAAGGATTCCAACAACACTGACATAAGGAACATTCTTCATTTTAGACAAAATGCATGTTTAACCTACATATACATAAAGGCTTCGATTAAGTTAAGTTAACCTACATATTACACAAAAGCTAAATAACTACTAGTCTAAAGATCCGCTCAACTCTCCGGTGGATAATGGAAGTTGAGGACAGGCTCATCGTCAGGTCAACTGTAAAAAAACACCAAACATCACAAAATTAACATGGAAATCAGATTCAATCAGACTAATTATTAATACCCTGTTTAACATGAGACTCAATCAGACACAAATCCGACCCTAACCCTCTTTATAACTTGATAATAACTAACAGTTACACAAATCCGACCCTGATTAACTAACATTGGGCGATTGTACCTGCCGTGTGGCGGATGACGTAGCGGATCAGCCAACAAAGAACCGGCATTGTAGCTGAAGGTCTGAAGGTGGTGTCGCCGGAGAAGGTGGTGTCGCCGGAGGTTGATCAAATTAGCAGGAGTGGATGATCGGTGGGAAGGTGGGGGGTAAATGTGCTTTGATATCTTACTTATAGAGTGTTGTATTGACTAAGCTACACAATGGTTTATTGAAAATTACCTTTTTACCCTTTGACCTTTACATTGTTATGTTGACTGTTAACCATAATTGACGCCGGGGGGTAAATGTGCGACATAACACCAACGTTGGGGGGTAAAATTGCAATTATTTCGTTAGAGGGAGTCAGAATGCCAATTGGCCTAAACCCCAGGGGGTAAAATTGCAGTTTACTCTTTACCCTTTTATCTATGTATACAAGTCTTAAAGCTATGTGTACAAGCCTCTATTATTATATATAAACATTTATGTTTTCTTCCCTTTGACTATTGCTAAAAGTAAAAATCTTCTTTTAGAATATTAGTGTAAGTACCATATAACCCTTATGATTTACTTTTAGTTTTAATAAACTCTATACTTTATAAATTTATTTAACTATTATTATTACTAGTATTATTTTATTAAAATTGACTTGCGTTGTTCAACGGTTTTTACATCTAATTTTTGTTTGGTTTAATGGTACCGCCGCAACGAACTTCACTATTTTACATAAGATTGCAAGTATTGTTAACGTTTTTGCCATACCACGTGGAAATTCTTTTTCGTTTTCCATTTTAGTATAAATTTTGCAATTCAACGTTTTTACGTCTATTTTTTGTTTCGGTATAACGGTCTCGCCGTAACGCACGGGTCCTAACTAGTTATAATTATAATGCAGGATATTAAAAAGGTGCTGTGTAGTGTGTACGTGTTATTGCCTTCGTGGCCCAAGGAATAATGGCAATCCGGATAGAGCAATCTGTTTACAAAATCCCTCATAATTATTACTTGATGATGTTGATGTAATAAATAGCTAATTAACTCGTTCAAGCTAGCATACTCAGGTCCAGATTTATATGATAACGTCTGTGTTACGCTAGATTTTATCGTCAAACTAGCATGTAATGGGTCATGTTATCGTACATCAAAGGGACGGTTAGAAGATAAGTAAACATTATATGGTTTTATCTTACCACAAGAAATTAAATTTGTAGATAACTTATGTATGTATTATTGGAAGTCTTGGGTGTGTGTGAATGAAAGTCTCAAAGTGGTAAAACACTTTGTCCCATATTGGTATGGAGACAAAGGGAATGGTTGTTTATAAGGTAAAACCTTTACCAAGCCATTATAGTTTTATGACATGTTTTACCACAAGTCCTATCTACGCGTGCGCAGGGTGGGGGTCAAAAATTGAGTTTCTGAACTGGAATTTGGTTGAACTTGTGCGCGACTCTGCGTGTGAGCTAGTTTTTGCACTCGTGACTCATAACTATTATTCGTTTTTAATGAGTTTAAAACTGAAATGATTATTCAATATTGATGATCATTATTTTATTTTCAGTTTTAAACTGTTATTATTATCAGTTTTAAAACTGATGCACTAATGTCCATTATTTGGTTTTAATTCGTTGCAATAATGGCCAGAATTCGGTTATGGTTCTGTGACTATAAAACCAGATCAAGCGAATCAGTTTAGACACGCCACGACTCATTCCTCACTCTCATGGTTCTGTGACTATAAAACCAGATCAAGCGAATCAGTTTAGACACGCCACAACTCATTCCTCACTCTCAATCTCTCTGCTGCAACATCAACAGTTTCATTTCAGGCAAGTGATCAAGTCCGGCAATACGCTGCTACTGTTGCTTCACTGTTACAGTCTCTTTTGCTTTATTTGTTTCTGTTTCAGTTTCTCTGTCGAGTTCAGTAGCAGATTACTAACACGTATTCAATAATTAAAAGTTAAGTTTAATTTAACTAGTAAATTGCATGTCCAAAATATCTACTTCTTACCTGTTTGATACATTAGCACATATAAGTTAGTGGTTGTAATAATTAAAGTGTGGAAGTCAATATTAGCTTGGTCATCTTAGAAGAAAAACTTACACCCACTAATATGTGGAAATCTTGCACAACCCCATTAAATAATACCTTTTATGTAGACATCTTAACTTTGCTTAATGGCTAATACGGTAGAGAAGGTTCAAATGAAAAACACTATTTATCGTGAAAACTCGAAAACTAACTAAAAAAATCTAAAAAAATATACCAATTTATTTTTTTTACATACCAATTTTAGCTATTTAAATTATCTAAAAAAAACTTTTTTTTCAAAACAAAAAAAAAATTGTAGTACACATGTGCACTACAAAAAAAAAATTGAAAAAAAAAATTATATAAAAAAACTAGCGATTTTTAAAAAAAATGAAAAAAAAATTTGTGTTTTTTTTAGGCTTTTTTAGTTAGTTTTCGAGTTTTCGCAATAAAAGTGTTGAACCATCCCCTAATACGGTATTCATATAAAAGGTTATAGTTTTAACATGTTAAAATCACTGGGACACGATTATATTTTTTAGTTAAGAGTCAATTATATAAATCATCCTTGTGGTATCTATAAACTTAGAGATATTTCGTGTATTCTCACTCTAAACTTTTAGAATACTATATTTTTCATACCATTTGATTTAACGGTATTTTATTTTATGTATGTATTTATTTATTTATTTAATTTTTTTGAGATAATACAATATTTTACTACACTAGGGAGGAATATGTGAAATTACCCCTTAAAACTATACATATAACTAGTTTTATACCTGTCTAGTAGACGGGCTTTTAATCTCATAGTGACACTAGTATGTTTTTTTTTGCATTCTAAGCAAAAATAGTATGTTTAAGATAAAAGTACGTGTTTAATTTAAGTTCAAAAATGACCGACTTCATTAAGAGAAACACAATACAATGAAATTATTTATGTAATTATCTAGGTAAATACATCCAATCTCTAACATACATACATTCCAAGTGCAAGTGCAAGACCATATTCATTAGCTCCTATTCAATATCTTCAAAAGATATTTCATATGTATGTATATTCTTCAACATTTCATCTGTTGGTATCAATTCCACAGGATCCCCGGTTCCAAGATTTCGGAGTAGACGCATGATAACAAGCGACTACGTAATCACTACATATCTCGCACCAATACATGATCGAATCGTAAAACAGAAATCGAAATAAACTAACCGAAACTGAATGAACAGAACTTGAATAAACAGAAACTTGTATACAGAACTTGCATACAGACACGTACAGACACTGGAAGTTGCAGCCCTATTTATACGTGATGAAGGGGTGCGTATGAAGGGATGTGTCGATCACAGGAGATGTGTCGATTCCCTGATAACTGTTTTGTACGGTTATATCATACTCGCACCCTTTCATAAACAGGCCCTGAACTTGTAACCTAATGGACTCTAAAGTTTTGACCCAATACATAAACATATGGCCTCAGGCCCAAATAGCAAATAAAACATAAACAGTAATATGTTCGACCCATTAAACATACTAAATAAACAAATAAAAGCTGCTGCGTTTTTTTTTCTTTCTTCGAACTCGGTTGCGCTTGATTATCGGACTTCATCATCATCAAGACGACTTTCACTTGCAAAAGCATAAGCACCGAGGCTCCACATGTATTTCACTGTATTCTTTCAAAAAAATACAACATTCAAAGTTAATGATAACTTAAATCTTAAATATCATATAAAAATAAAATAAATAACTTTGATATACCCTCTTGCTAGCCATAACAAGTCTCGTGCTGATAGCTGATATTGATACTGGTGTAAAGACCACCCAATAATTCTCATTTACGTTTAAAACCTTATTACCATTTATCATATACTTTCAAGTGTTTGTTTAAGATTAAAAGACAACTTGTTCTGAAACGTGAGAGCATGTCGTATTGTTGAAAATGAAAATGTCAATTAACACACATGTATGGTAGAAAAGAGGCAGGATATTTGAAGGCTGGCACACCAAGGCTGTCTATTTGCACACTTAAGGTTTTAATACGATGCGTATAGAGCTAACGCAGCGTATAGGTTGCATGAAATTCAGCGCCTGGCCCAGCAATCATAGGCACAGACAACTAGCGTTTATATACGCTGCGTATAACTCTATACGCATCAGCAAAGCTTAAATTCACAAAAAAAAAAAGCTTAAATTCACAAAAACACCTAACAGCAACAGTTACCTGTGTGTTTATATAACTAAGGGAAACAGTTTTAACCAAATACATATAAGCATCGCCACATAAAAATTCATTTGAACACCAAGTAAATTAACAAATTTAAAATACTCCTAACTCAGTTTAAAATATATAACTAACAACTTAAATGCATAATACTAGACCACTAGGATAATACTAAGAAATTATATAACTAAGAACAATTCATATGATAATACTAGGCCATTAGGATTCAGTGATCTTCCCCATCCAAGTAGGTGGCAACATTCCGGTTTGTTCATGAACCGTGTTAAACAACGGCGGCAACATCTTATACACCCCAGCGACCTCCTTCATAGCACTATCACTACCCTCCCCAACACCATCCGCACCAGTCCAAATACTAATCTTTGGCTGCAACCCCTTAACCGCCTCCCCGTTAATCTTAGCAATTTCTTGATACATTCCACCATTGATCATTAAATAATCTCTTAGAGCACCATAGTTACCTCCCAATGCACCCAAAAGGGTCCTTATGTAGACCCCATGAGCCTGTGCAAGGTAAACTAGACCTTCAGCCTCTTTCTGTTTTGCATATAGTTCACCATCAGCAACTTGTTTACGAGAGTAGAGCGCAGCCTCAGCCGTAGCCTTTTGAGCCGCTGCTTCTTTTTCTTTCTCGTACAGAATTGCTTCTGCTGCCTTTTGTTTTCTGTACAGCTCCCAATTCGCCTCTTGTACCTTGGTTTCATACTCAACACTAGCTTTACTCAAGAACTCAGCCTTAAGTTTCTCCGTCTGAGTCAACGCATTCATGATTTCAACCTCCTTCTGCAGCTCCGCCTCCCTTAGTGCTACCGCCTTCGTTGCCTCCACCTCCGCCACCTGTGAATCCTTGGCCCACTTCGCCTTCTTCATCGCCAGCTCAGCATTTGCTTCTGCCACTTCAGCCTCCCTTTCGTTCTCAAACACCTTCACCTCCGTCTTCACCTTTATTTCTTCCTTCTGCCCCTGACCTTGCCTCTGAGTCGATATGATCCTTGTTTCCGCATCAATCTTAGCCGCGTTCTGCAGTGTCTGTCCATTCCGAAGCTTCGCTCCTACTTCGCCCTAAATCAACCAATCATAAAATCATTACCACAACTCAAAACTTGAGCAATTAATAAAACTATGATGATTATCAGTTATCACCTTCATCTTGGCTTCAGAAACATCGATTTTCGCCTGATTCGCAGCTTCCATCTGTGTCTTTTGTCCTAAATACGAGAAATACTCGTGTCCAGGAACATCCACCAACTGTTTAACGTTCGCATTGTAAATCCACAACCCGAACTGATTGAGTTCCAACTGAACTTTCCCAAACACCTCCTGCTTAAACTCCTTGGTTCCTTTAAAGATCTCTTCCATAGTCATAGATGCAGCCAGGACACGCGTCTCGCCCTCGATGATCCCCTTGACGAGCTCATTCATATGGTTCGAGTGCTTATCGTGAGAGGAGATGAGCTTGGCGTATTTGTGGAGACTCTCTTGGTCGTCGGAGCGTGGACCAATAGTGAAAAACAGCAGGGAGAATGAAGGGGAGTTTCTCGGCACTCATGGCCATTACTTCGAACGTGTAGTTGACTGGAGAGATGTCGAAAACGGAGTAGGATTGGCCCGGAAGTACCCATGCTTTCTTGGCGATTTTGATGTCGTCGATCCGGAATCCGGTGATGACTAAATACTGCGATGCTTTTGCGACTCTGTACATGATTAACAAGGGAGGAAGTATTTGGTTTGAAGCTGCAAAGTTGATACAAAAGGGTGTATATATATACAGATATGAGGTTTAAACTTTAAAGGGGTACGTACATGGATAAACATAAAGAAATGTATCTTATCATATCGAGCCGAGGGGAGTCTTCTATTCCTACGGGATAGAGGTAAGGCTGTCTACATCTTACCCTACTCAGACCCTACCTTTGCTTTGCTATTGGTGGGATTTACTGAGTATGATGATGATGATGATGATCTTATCATAGGGTCAAGTTATTCTACAAATACTTCTAATTGTAAGAAGTGTAAGAAGGATTTATAGAGTAACAAGTGTACAATAACCTAAAACTAAACCCACTACATCACCACCAAAAACCTAAACACCCACCCCCACCCCCACCCCACCCAAAAACCTAAACCCCCCCCCCCCCCCCCAAAAAAACCTAAAAAAACCTACCCCCCCCCCCCCCCCGCCCCCCCGCAAAAAAAAAAAAAAAAAACAAAAAACAACTATACCTCACCAAAAAAACCTAACCCCCCACCTCCACCCCCAAAAACCTAAAAAAACCTAACCCCCCACCCTCCCCCCCAAAAAAAAACCTAACCCTCCCCCACCCCCCAAAAACCTAAAAAAAAAATATAAAAAAAACTAAACACCCACCCCCACCACCACCCAAAAACCTAAACCCCCACCCTCTCGGCAAAAAAAATAATTTTTTTTTTTTTTTTTGGGTGGGTGATGTGGGGGGGTTGGTGGTGGTGGATGTTTAAGGTTTTTTTTTTTTAGTGGGTTTTTTTGTGTAGTGGGTTTTTTAGGTTATTGGACACTTGTCACTCTATAAATCCTTCTTACACTTCTTACCATTAAGATCATTTGTATTTGATCCTAATCCTCTTATCATATCCAGATTTATAGGTTGATTAGTTTTTTTGGTGTTATCTTTATTATACTCGATGATTAACTAACTAGTAAAATAAAAATATATAATAATACATAATGTTGTTATCATTATTCCGTATCACCAACATAATAGATCCACTAATTAACAGGTTAAAAATAGATTTTAACAGGTTAGGTTATGTATCTTTTATAGATGAGTAAACTGCCATTTTGGTCCCTGTGGTTTGGTCAGTTTTGTCATTTTAGTCCAAATCTCAAACTTTTTACATCTGGGTCCCTGTGGTTTGCATTTTGTTGCCATTTTGGTCCAAATTTCAATTTTGGTCAGATTCCCAACTAATGACCATGATATTTTGTCTTTACCCTCAGGGGTATTTTAGTCATTTTGAAATTATTATAACTCAGTTATATATATAGAGGCCGGTTAACGTACAATACCTCTTATCATACATTATGTACGCGATGCCCTCAGCCGTACGATCTTCAATCGATCAAACGCGGGCGAAACTAATTTAAATGATTAAATTAATCATTTTAATATATCTAAATCATATCAGGAAGGTTAAAAACGTCATTGCGAGGTCATAAATCTCTGTAATTGACCGATGATGGTTCAAAATCAAACCCTAAATCAAATTCAAAAACCTGAAAATCTTCTTCCCCAACCTCCCTTCGTTCCTTTTAGTGCGATATCGATAGTAAGAACTACTAACTTTGGAGTTGTAAGGGTCAAACGGAAGAAGACTGACAATGATCGACCAACAATGGAAGAAGATGAACAGTAAAACACACACAGATTTTTCACATGCGATATTCAATTTTCCACATACGATTCTACACACCCCATGCCATTTTTCACATTACCCCATGCTAGCCATTTTTCCACATGCGATATTCAATTTTTCACATGCGATTCTACACACCCCATGTCATTTTTCACATTACCCCATGCCATTTTTTCACATGCGATATTCAATTTTCCACATGCGATTCTACACACCCATGCCATTTTTCACATTACCCCATGCCATTTTTTCACATGCGATATTCAATTTTCCACATGCGATTCTACACACCCCATGCTATTTTTCACATTACCCCATGCTAGCCATTTTTTCACATGCGATATTCAATCTTCCACATGCGATTCTACACACCCCATGCCATTTTTCACATTACCCCATGCCATTTTTTCACATGCGATATTCAAATCTTCTACATGCGATTTTGTCCATCTACACACCCCATGCCATTTTTCACACTACCCCATGCTAACCATTTTTTCATATGCGATATGTATTGAATTCGCATCAGATCTACACCTGATCGAACGGCTGGGATAATCGCGTACGTATCGTACGATAAGCGCATTTGTATTTTACTCTTTACCTATATATATATATATATATATATATATATATATATATATATATATATATATATATAGGGAGCCGCTAGAATGAGAACCACCACGAGTTATGAGAACCGCGCCCTGCGGGTGGCCGTCGGCGACGAAATTTTTTTTACACCTAGATCCGTATATTTTAGTGGGGGGTTTAAATTTTCGGTTCAAACGCGCGCCCGAGGGGGTAGTTTTTTACGCCCAAAGTTTGGTAAAAAAAAAGAAAAATTAAAAAAACCCAAACTTTGGGCGTAAAAAACTACCCCCTCGGGCGCGCCATTTGAACCGAAAATTTAAACCCCCCACTAAAATATACGGATCTAGGTGTAAAAAAAATTTCGTCGCCGAAGGCCACCCGCGGGGCGCGGTTCTCGTGGTTCTCATAACTCGTGTTGGTTCTCATTCTAGCGATCCCCTATATATATATATATATATATATATATATATAGGGAGAAGATCATGCGAGAACCATCTCTTATTGTGAGAACCGCGAGAACCAATGTGAACACACCAAAAATGCCTAAAAATAGCTAAAAATCACACAAAAAAAATATTTTTGATTTTTTTAATATTTTTTAGGTTAAAATCGCTACTTTTCGAACCCAAAAAAAAATTTTGGGTTCGAAAAGTAGCGATTTTAATTTTTTTTTTTCTTCGAAAAGTAGCGATTTTAACCTAAAAAATCAAAAAAAAAAAATTTGGATTTTTTTTAGATTTTTTTTAGGTTTTTTTGGGGTTTATTTTTAGCATTTTAGCTTGGGGGTGGGGGGGGGGGGTTTTAGGTTTTTGGGGGGTGGGGGGAGGGGGGTTTAGGTTTTTTTTTTTGGGGGGGGGGGGGTGGGGTTAGGTTTTTTTAGCTTGGGGGGGGGGGGTTTAGGTTTTTTTTTTTGGGGGGGGGGGGGTGGGGGGTTTAGGTTTTTGGGGGAGGGGGGTGGGGGTTAGGTTTTTTTAGGTTTTTTTAGCTATTTTAGGTGTTGTTCACATTGGTTCTCGCGGTTCTCACAATAAGGGTGGTTCTCGCATGAGCCCCTCCCTATATATATATATATATATATATATAGGGCATGGATATATAGGAAACCATTTTTTAGTGAGAAAACTAAGGAAACTCAATTGTGACCATTGATCTTGATCATCTAAGGGTTAAGGAAATTTGATGTTTATTGATTTAAATTTAATACATAACATATGTTGATTAGTGGGCCATGAGGGTATTTGTGTCAAAAGGCCCTATCTCATTCTCTCTCTTCTTTATTGTTGTCACCATCACATCATCATTGTTTCTCTTTCTTCTTTCTTCTTTTCTTTGAGAATTCAAAAAAAACTCCTGTGCATTCACCATCATCATCCATTCTCTCATCCTCTCTCTTTCTTCATGTTTCAATCACCAAGAACACACACACAAGTGTGTGTGTGAGAGAATCGTTATTGTTAAAACCCCTTCGTGTTCATGAAGAACACCAAGAACACACACACAAGTGTGTGAGAAAGAAGCAGGCCTGAATCATTCGGTTGCATGAGTTTCTAGAGAGAGAAAGTTATTAGAACACCAAGACCAAGAACACACACAAGTGTGTGAGAGAGAAGCAAGTCAGAAATCATTTGGTTCATGGGTTTTTAGAGAGAGAAAGTTGTTAGAACGCCAAGAACACACACACACAAGTGTGTGTGAGAGAATCATTTTTGAAGATCTTCATCGTGTTCATCAGACGGGTCTAGATCCGGTTAGTGTTCTACTAATAGCAAGAACACACTTGATTTTTTTGTTAAAAAGGTTGTCAATAACTTTTTGTGTGCTCAAAGTGTTCTAGTAATGGGTTAATGTTCATGTATTTTGCAGGTTTTTGTTTTTATGTTAAAATCATTTTTAGTTTTTTGATATTTTCAGTTTGTTGGCCAATAATTTATGGGTTGGGTTTGTGTTAGGTTTTATGAATTGGATTTGCTTTATTTTGTTTTCTGGTTTTTGTTTAAATTGGGCATCCCAATTATTGGTAGATAATTAGTTTGAAAATCCATAATTGTTACAGTAAAGGTTTCAAAATGTTGTTGGTTAAGTTGTTCTTTTTTTTATAATTAGTGTTAAATGTTTCAAATTTTTGCAGGCATAACTAGTTACGTATGTTACATTTCTGCCAGCTACATTTCCGCTAGTTGGATTCTAAACTGTTTGTCCTGTATATTGTAACATATGTTACACTTTCGGACAATATATGGTGCATACATTGTGTTACACATTTTGTTTTGATATGTAACACATGTTTGTAACGTGTGTTACACTGGAGGGTACCTTTGATGTTGTACAGAAGTTACCCTCCAGTGTAACACATGTTACAAACATGTGTTACATATGTTCAACCTCTTTGTTACCAAAAATCGGGGCTGCACATATGTAACACGTGTTACAACAGGTTTTTACCTACTTGCACGTCTCTATTACAAATGGATGAAAAACAGTTTTTTTAAAACATCCACGGTGTAACACTTGTTTATTTGAAAGTTCTTAAAACAACCATTGTAACACGTGTTATAATCCCATCTTCAACGTAAAGATACATCCAATGTAACACGTGTTACAAAAGGAAATTACCTACTTACACATCTCTATTACGTTGATTTAAACAGTTATTTAAAAACATCCACTTTGCAACACTTGTTTATTTGAAAGTTCTTAAAACAACCGTTGTAACACGTGTTACAACTTTTTTAGTGTTGTGCATTTTCCTTTTTATTATCTCATCTTCAGCTTGAAGATACATCCAATGCAACACGTGTTAGGTTTGTTACGTGTTACAAAAGGTTTTTACTTAATGTAATAGTAAGTTTAAATGTTAAAATGTTTTTTTTAAGATTGGCTGTTAAATGTTAAAATATATAAACTTCATAATTTATTCGGAATATCTCGTTTATTTTACAAATAACTCCGGAAATATTACTTGTGCTATTATGTATTTACTATGGCGGTTGTATTTGCAGGAGTGAGGAGAATGACCAGGTCCGTGACGGGTAGGCTGGCTAATAAGCGAAAGCAGAACGATAAAGAAACAGAACGATAACGAAAGAAGGTAGATGGAGAAACCGATGAAGAATGGGAACAAGAAGTCGATGAAGGGCAGGTGGTGGGTACCTTTGACGTTGTACAGAAGTTACCCTCCAGTGTAACACATGTTACAAACATGTGTTACATATGTTCAACCCCTTTGTTACCAAAAATCGGGGCTGCACATATGTAAGACATGTTTGTAACTTATGTTACACTAGAGGGTAACACATGTATGATCATTTTTGGATCATTTGTATATATTTAAGTCTGTATAAATCTACAACATTGATACCCCCAAAAAGGTTACACATGTTACGATAGAATGGGAAATGTGTAGCAACGTTCAATACTGTTGTTTCACTCTATAGTGTGTAACATGTGTGAAATGGCGTTTGTCAGTAAAACATATAACTTGTAAGGTGATACGACTGTATCTTTAAAACATGTTTACCTATAAGTACTTACATGTTACAGGTTGTATCTTTAAAACATGTTTAAACTGGAAACAGGAAACACTTGCAATGTATAAAGCAGAGTTACAGAAGATGTAACATGTGTAAAACTGGAAACACTTGTGTAACATTTTGGTGTAACACATTTTACAGGTTGTATCTTTAAAAAATGTTTACCTATAAGTACTTACAAAATAGAAAGCAGAGTAGGAACACAACTTTTAAGGATGTTACATACATTGTAGAGAAGATGTTACATGTGCACACACAATTAACATGTGTAACATCACGACAAGTGTCATGTGTGATCTTTTTTTGTTACCCTAGGGTGCTAAACGTATTACAACGTTCATAACACACGTAAACTTATACTAACATCCGTCCCTATGTCCACAGATGATATAGAACATACTCCACGTTACCATATTTACTAGTATTCTAATGGCACTAAATTGTGGACACCGAATGTCAACGAGCAATATCATCCTATTATTGTTAAATCATACGTCACACTGGAAGAACTTCTTGCCATGTGTAAGGCTTATAACCAAGAAGCTGGGTTCAATGTAAAAAATATACGTTAATGTAGTTTTTTTATCTACTAATAACATTGTTAATAACAAGTCTAGGTACTTATGTAACATGAAGTGTATCGTTTGTCCCTTTAATTTGTTACAATAGTCTCATATACTTATATTTACATATATTACTTGTTTGTTCATTGATATGACATTTTGGATGATGTAATGTTGTTACATATGTAATTTTGCTAAGTTTAAATTGACACCAAAGGGGCTGACATATGTAACACATGTTTATAACATATGTTACAATATGGGTATATATGTAACACATGTATAGCAATCTTACACATGTTACATATAGGTGTTACATGTGGTACAACGTCAAGGCTACACATGTTACATATAGTTGTTGCATCCAAAAAAAAATTGCCTTTACAACAACATCCGTATTCATCCAAATATTGGCATACTAACAATGAAAATAAAAATAAATTTTATATCAATAGTTGTAATGCTTCTAAAAATGGTCTTCTAAAAATTGCCTTCACAACAACACCATCGTCACCACGAAAACCTGATGATGCGTTGTAATCCTTCTGTGGGTTTCGCTTCTTGATAACCATCTTCATCTTGAACACAAAACATCTTTCCACCTATGAACAAAACAAGTACATCAATATTAAATATTCTATAGTTAAAACTTATTAATCTTCTATGTAACATGTGTAACGTGGCTATACATGTGTTACCTCTCTAGTGTAATAGAGATGTGTAAGTAGGTAATTTCCTTTTGTAACACGTGTTACATTGGATGTATCTTTACGTTGAAGATGGGATTATAACACGTGTTACAACGGTTGTTTTAAGAACTTTGAAATAAACAAGTGTTACACCGTGGATGTTTTAAAAAAACTGTTTTTCATCCATTTGTAATAGAGACGTGCAAGTAGGTAAAAACCTGTTGTAACACGTGTTACATATGTGCAGCCCCGATTTTTGGTAACAAAGAGGTTGAACATATGTAACACATGTTTGTAACATGTGTTACACTGGAGGGTAACTTCTGTACAACATCAAAGGTACCCTCCAGTGTAACACACGTTACAAACATGTGTTACATATGTGTAGCTCCTTTTTATGTCCAAGAAAGGGCTGGTTTTAACATAAGTAACACGTGTAACATTATTACAACATATGTAGCTAATTATGCCAGCAAGACATTTCAACTAACAACCCATTTAAAATAACATTTCAACCCATTTAAAAAGATATAGATTTGTAAACACATAATGTTTTGTTAGGTTTCTTCCCAGTCCCAGTCCTGCCCAAGAAATGAAAAACACAAATATTAGTAGTCAGCAAAAGAGTACTTGCTAAGATGAGGATACAACAATTACCATTCACCATTTCAATATCCACTCATATCAAAACAAAATGTGTAACACAATGTATGCACCATATATTGTCCGAAAGTGTAACATATGTTACAACATACAGGACAAACAGTTTAGAATCTAACTAGCAGAAATGTAGCTGGCAGAAATGTAACATACGTAACTAGTTATGCCTGAAAAAATTTGAAACATTTAACACTAATTATAAAAAAAGAACAACTTAACCAACAACATTTTGAAACCTTTACTGTAACAATTATGGATTTTCAAACTAATTATCTACCAATAATTGGGATGCCCAATTTAAACAAAAAACAGAAAACAAAATAAAGTAAATCCAATTTATAAAACCTAACACAAACCCAACCCATAAATTATTGGTCAACAAACTGAAAATATCAAAAAACTAAAAATGATTTTAACATAAAAACAAAAACCTGCAAAATACATGAACATTAACCCAAGAACATATACTTAATTTGTCCCTTTAATTTGTTACACTAGTCTCATATACTTATAAAAATGGTCTTCTAAAAATTGCCTTCACAACAACGTAACCACGAAAACCTGATGATGCGTTGTAATCCTTCTGTGGGTTTCGCTTCTTGATAACCATCTTCATCTTGAACACAAAACATCTTTCCACCTATGAACAAAACAAGTACATCAATATTAAATATTCTATAGTTAAAACTTATTAATCTTCTATGTAACATGTGTAACGTGGCTATACATGTGTTACCTCTCTAGTGTAATAGAGATGTGTAAGTAGGTAATTTCCTTTTGTAACACGTGTTACATTGGATGTATCTTTACGTTGAAGATGGGATTATAACACGTGTTACAACGGTTGTTTTAAGAACTTTGAAATAAACAAGTGTTACACCGTGGATGTTTTAAAAAAACTGTTTTTCATCCATTTGTAATAGAGACGTGCAAGTAGGTAAAAACCTGTTGTAACACGTGTTACATATGTGCAGCCCCGATTTTTGGTAACAAAGAGGTTGAACATATGTAACACATGTTTGTAACATGTGTTACACTGGAGGGTAACTTCTGTACAACATCAAAGGTACCCTCCAGTGTAACACACGTTACAAACATGTGTTACATATGTGTAGCTCCTTTTTATGTCCAAGAAAGGGCTGGTTTTAACATAAGTAACACGTGTAACATTATTACAACATATGTAGCTAATTATGCCAGCAAGACATTTCAACTAACAACCCATTTAAAATAACATTTCAACCCATTTAAAAAGATATAGATTTGTAAACACATAATGTTTTGTTAGGTTTCTTCCCAGTCCCAGTCCTGCCCAAGAAATGAAAAACACAAATATTAGTAGTCAGCAAAAGAGTACTTGCTAAGATGAGGATACAACAATTACCATTCACCATTTCAATATCCACTCATATCAAAACAAAATGTGTAACACAATGTATGCACCATATATTGTCCGAAAGTGTAACATATGTTACAACATACAGGACAAACAGTTTAGAATCTAACTAGCAGAAATGTAGCTGGCAGAAATGTAACATACGTAACTAGTTATGCCTGCAAAAATTTGAAACATTTAACACCAATTATAAAAAAAGAACAACTTAACCAACAACGTTTTGAAACCTTTACTGTAACAATTATGGATTTTCAAACTAATTATCTACCAATAATTGGGATGCCCAATTTAAACAAAAAACAGAAAACAAAATAAAGTAAATCCAATTTATAAAACCTAACACAAACCCAACCCATAAATTATTGGTCAACAAACTGAAAATATCAAAAAACTAAAAATGATTTTAACATAAAAACAAAAACCTGCAAAATACATGAACATTAACCCATTACTAGAACACTTTGAGCACACAAAAAGTTATTGACAACCTTTTTAACAAAAAAATCAAGTGTGTTCTTGCTATTAGTAGAACACTAACCGGATCTAGACCCGTCTGATGAACACGATGAAGATCTTCAAAAATGATTCTCTCACACACACTTGTGTGTGTGTGTTCTTGGCGTTCTAACAACTTTCTCTCTCTAAAACCCCATGAACCAAATGATTTATGACCTGCTTCTCTCTCACACACTTGTGTGTGTTCTTGGTCTTGGTGTTCTAATAACTTTCTCTCTCTAGAAACACATGCAACCGAATGATTCAGGCCTGCTTCTTTCTCACACACTTGTGTGTGTGTTCTTGGTGTTCTTCATGAACACGAAGGGGTTTTAACAATAACGATTCTCTCACACACACTTGTGTGTGTTCTTGGTGATTGAAACATGAAGAAAGAGAGAGGATGAGAGAAGGGATGATGATGATGGTGAATGCACAGAAGTTTTTTTGAATTCTCAAAGAAAAGAAGAAAGAAGAAAGAGAAACAATGATGATGGTGATGGTGACAACAATAAAGAAGAGAGAAAAGTACAAAGCACAAACTTCAAAGAAAGAAACAAAAAGACCAAAATACCCTTAAAGGATGGGTATGGATGAGGTGATGTGGGTGAATGTGGACCACATATTCTAGTTTGCTAAGTTTTCTCACTAAAATTGGTTTTCTCCATATACTTACACTATATATATATATATATATATATATATATATATAGGGTAAGGTTCATGCGAGAACCACCCTTATTGCGAGAACCGCGAGAACCAATGTGAACACAAAATAAAATCTAAAAAAAATCAAAAAAGCACTCAAATTTTTTTTTTTATTTTTTTTAATATTTTTTAATAAAAAATCGCTATATTTCGTTACCATAAAAAAAAAAAAAAAAAAAAAAAAAAAAAAAAAAAACTTTTTTTTTTCGAGTAACAGTTATCCATGCACATGTGCATATGTATCATTACTTCAACAAATTCGGTAATACGTTATCAGAAATAGACAATTTCACTTTAATTTACAATACCATTAGTAATACACTACTTTTTACATTACCAATATTCAAAATGCACATGTGCATAATTAGGTATAACCATGATATAACGTGTTTTGATACAAAAAGTTTGTGATTTTAAATGGAGAAGTAGACCCATATACATGTTTTTTGGTTAGTTATATCTATTGGTTGATGGTTTGGTTATAGTTGTCAATTTTTTATGTAATATGTTGATTGGGTGGTATAAATGGTGTTTACATACATGTAATAAAGTGAAAATATTGTTAATGGTATTGTATTATGGATGGTAGGAGGTAATGGTATTGTATTATGGATGGTAGGAGGTAATGGTAGTGTATTATGAATGGTATGATAGATGAAAGGGAAAGTGTATTCAAAGTGGTGTACAAAAACACCTTATTTCATGTTGATACATATAAATGCACATGTGCATTTCTAATATTGGTAATGTAAAAAGTAGTGTATTACATATGGTAGTGTAAATGAAAGTGCAATTGTCTAATATATGTAATGAATTACGGAATTTGTCAAAGAAATGACAAAAATGCACATGTGCATGCTTGTGTATTATGGATGGAATGATAGATGAAAGAGAAAGTAGTGTACCAAAACACCTTATTTCCTGTTGATACATATAGATGCACATGTGCATTTCTAACATTGTTAACGTAAAAAGTAGTGTATTACACGTGGTAGTGTAAATGAAAGTGCAATTGACTATTATTTGTAATGAATTACGGAATTTGACAAAGAAACGATACATATGCACATGTGCATGGATAACTGTTACTCGGAATTTTTTTTTTTTTTTTGAAATTTTTTTTATTTTTTTTATTAACAAAATATTGCGAATTTTTCAAAAAAAATAGTAAAAAAATAAAAAAAAAATTTGGTGTTTTCTTGATTTTTTTAGGAATTACTGTTTGTGTTCACACTGGTTCTCGCGGTTCTCGCAATAAAGGGTGGTTCCTAACGGATCTTTGTCCTATATATATATATATATATATAATACCCTAAAACCATTAATATATATATATACACACACATACAGAGACTCTGCTCTCTCTCTGAACTACCACCACCACACCATCACCACCCCCACCATCGGATCTGCAGCCCGCCGCCACCACCACCACTCTGCCGCCACATGCACCACCACCACCGCCACCTCCTCCCCCTTCTCACTATCACCAACCTCTCTCTCTTTCTCTCTCTCTCTCTCTCTCTCTCTCTCTCTACACCACCGCCGTCACATAAACCCTTGTTCGGATTCACAATTTTATCAAGAAGAGTACACACATGAACCCCCATTCTCGTTCTCGTTCGAAATCAGACCCATGAAATTGCAATTGGTTCCTCCATTCATCTGTCCTCTTGAACAACTCTACAAAAAAGCCCTAGACTTTCAAAACTGTTCCCCAAAATCAACCAAACCGTCATTTTTAGCAACATATATTGATTTGGGGTTATTGCATATTTCATCTAGATCTGCCATTTGACAAAGAGAGAGAGAGAGAGAGTGATCGGAAGAGAGAGAGAGAGAGAGTCTCCGGGTTGTTTTTTTGGGTTGTTTTGTCACCACAGTGGGATGGTGGTGGTGTGGTGGTAGTTCAGAGAAGAGAGAGAGAGAGCTGAAGTTGTCGATGATGAAGATGAATTGCAGATTGTATATGTACAAGTCGATCTGTAACGTCGGCGGCGGCGGTGGTGGCATTCGATCTGTAACAGGAATTTAAGTTGTGGGTGTTTGTTGTTAGGTTTTAGGTTAAATGATGATGATTTGATCTGTAACAGGAATTGAAGATGAAGAACCAATGAAAATGATGATGATTTGATTTTGTATGTTGATAAGGGGTTGAAGATGAAGAACCGATGAAGATGATGATTATTGATATGGATTATTGATATGGCGGTGGTGGCATTCGATCGGAACCCTCGTCGGTTCTTGCCGTCGCCGGACTTGAAGGAGGGGGATTGAGAGGTTGGAAGGGTATAAGGTGGAAGTGGGTTTAGGAGTGTTTTGCAGGAGGAAAGGGGCTGCCGGTCGTCACCATGCTCGCTGCTGGTCGGAGATCGAGATGGAGAGATCGAGAGGTTGGGGGTGGATGTTGATAAACTCAAAAAGGTCTGTATGTGTGTGAATGTCTGTATGTATATATATATATATATATATATATATATATATATATATAATACATAATTAATTTTGTGTTAATTTATTAAAAGAGTAAAGGAGGGTGGGGTGGGGTGGGTAGTTGGGCAGGCAAAATGACCAAAATGCCCCTTCAGAAAAGGACAAAAAACCAGGTTGCAACAGTGAAAAATTGGGGTTTTAGAATTTTGAATTAAAATGGCAACAAAAGTGAAACCACAGGGACCCAGATGTAAAAAGTTTGATATTTGGACTAAAGTAGCAAAACTGGCCAAACCACAGGGACCAAAATGGCAGTTTACTCTTTATAGATTTTGAGGTTTAAAGGTAAGCGGATAATCATATCTTTCACACGGGCTTTTCGTCATTGATTAAAAAATAACTAGTTTAAGCAATCCCACGCTTCGCAGCGGGCAACAATTTTTCTGCACGATGTAGCGGTGATTCAGTCGGTATCGTTTTGATCTGTGATGCATAGAAAACTTGATCAGTATCATTTTGTTACTGTAAGCTGGGGAAAATAAGCAAAAAAATAAGAAAGAATAAACTACTTGTAAAATGTATTCACATATTTCTTTTACCAAAGTAATATTTATTAGGCCAGTCGGTATGGGGGACGGCCAAGGGCAGGCGAGGCACGGCGCCGCCTCCTCTTCGTCCGCCCACAGCCAATGTCGACGTCCCCCTCCAACACACACACACATACATACATACATATATATACAGTGGCGGAACTAGAACAAAAATTCAGGGGTATCCAAAAAAAAAATTTTTTTACCGTGCAATCATACAATATTAAAAAAAACAACAATGCATAAAATAAAGTAAAACAAATACCTAATAGATTTGTCCTCTTCTTTTTTTCATAGCTTGAAATCGTTCCATCACATCGTCGTCTTTTACTTCACTTAAAAAATCCTTTTCGACCGCACAAACAATAGCATTGTTCAAGAATTCCGGACCGATTCGATTGCGTAAATCCGTCTTCACAAGCTTCAATTTCGAAAAACATCTTTCAACGGTTGCGGTTGCCACCGGTAAAAGCAAAGCTAGCTTAAATACCCGATAAACTGTAGGACAAGAACTATGCGTTCCCGTTTCAACCATAACACGCGCAAGATCACTTATTCCATTCGGACTTGAATCAACGTCAACATTCGGAGGAGTTGTTTCATTCGGAGTCGTATCATCATCATTAATTTCTCCGTATTTTCTTTTGAAAAAGTTCCCAATGAAAGCTTGTTTTTTGGATTTTGGTTTCGTCATCTCTTCAAAGAATTCAAACAATAAACAATCAAACTAACAACCAATTACCAATAATCAGCCAATAAAAAACAAGTAACAAGAATAAAACTAATCAAACTAACCAATAATCAACCTTGTTCGATGACTCGACGTGGCGGACGTGCTAATGCCAATTCTTTTCGAAATTCGAAGACGATGTTCTGTTCGATATTCAACTGCCATTAACAATAAGTAACAATATTCATAAAGTGATAAAACTAATCAACTAACAAACCTAATCAACTAAAGTATCAAACTGAAAGTCTGCGAGACTGTCAAAGTATCAAACCTAATATTCATAAAGTGATAAAACTAATCAAACTATCAAAGATGAAAGAATCAAAGTGAAACAATCAACAAACAAACCTGCAAATCTGCGAGACTGTTCTGTGTTCGTCTCATCCCCTACCCCCTTGGTCCAACCCCTTTAGGCCCATCCTCACACCCGCTTACGTGGCGGGTGACGTGACGGCCCATCCTCCCCACACCATACCTTCCAGCCTTAACTTTTCAAAAAGATTTGTACCCCGTGAAGTATAATTATGATGAATTTAATAACTATCACGACTTTAAAGATTATGAAATACAAAGAATAAAATATAAGAAGAAAAAAAAGGTGGGCTTGACCCTAACTAAAACAGTAAAACCATTGTTTATTTTATTAAAGGTGACTGAATGCTCATTTTAGCAAATAATCACTGTTGAACTTCTTTCAAATTATATAGATACAATTTATTGTAATCTCTATATATTGGATTATTATATTATTATTATTATTCGCCAAAGTTAATTTGAATTTTTAAATCCTCATATATGGTGTTTGTATTTTTCATTTAGGAGATATAAGCTAACGGCAGTATGACACTCCGCTTTTAAGATGAACAACTTGTGACATGTAGATCTTGTATTACATGTACTACTGCTTGTTGATTATCATGTTTCCGGACGATTATAGTGTTCAAGAACGATTTACTAGACAAATGTTAGTTTCAGCAGAAATGGTGACAGAGGTTGGAGCTATGACGCAAAATACTGGGGTGCACAATGTTGCCACCGCGTAGAACCAAAGACAGTAACTGCAACATTTATTAAAAGTCACAACAATCATTAAAACCAAGAAAATGGAATTTTCATTATAACTAGAATTTCCTATCATTCTTGAAGGTTACGAAGCGTAAATAGCTACAATGTCAAACTCAGCAACCAATCGACAGCAACCATTTTGTTGTATTGAAGACATATGAAATATAAATATACTTTTGACGTGCGCTGCAAATAGTTTAAACATCGGCAGACTTCTTAGGTGTAATCAAAGGGTTTAAGGTCCCCAGTTTGGAATGTTCTCTGAGGCCTCATTCACCATTTTCACTAGTGTCACCTGCCAATTCATAGTAATTTAGTTTACAAGAAAGACGAAATACAAGTTGACTGATTTAAAAGTAATAAGTTTGACCTTGAAAGTCAAATGGTGGTGCACATAAAACAAAAGCTTACCACACTTTCAGGGACGCCGGGTGGAGGAAGTGGAAGGTTTTTCGGAGGGTAGACGCTATCGAACGATCTTTTGTCAAATCTCCACTCGCCAATTTTTCCATATGTTAACTTTCCCTGTAAAGAGTTCTCAGTGTTGTAACAGATTTTTTCTGATACTTTTAAAAATGGTGTTTATCGTGAAAGTTAACATTAATTCATTTAAATCACCTAGAAATGGCCATTTTGACCCATTTATGATCAAATGTAAATGAACTGAACGTTCAGTGAACAGTTCGGCCGGAAGTTCGTTTATGTTCGTTCGTTTAATAAATGAACAAGAAATTTCATTCGATAAGTTAAACAAATGAACATGAACAATGGTTGTGTTCGTTCGTTATGTTCGTGAACAATCGGTATTGTGTTCGTTCATTTAAAGGTTCGGTTCGTTTACAGCCCTAATCAAATGGGTCACATTGGGTTTTATATTTTATCTCAAACAAGTCAAACGTCACCCATAGTGTATTTAAAATATACATAATCCTCCTAAATCATTTTATTTAATAAAAAGAATAAACCAATATTGTGATAAACTCGTTCATGTAATCATCTTTAACACATTAAATATATGATTCAATTAAATATAAATTCGGTTGTTGAAATAGAATACCTGCATATCATAATCACATCCATACGTGTAGTGAATTATGAACTTGTCACCAATTTCTGTATCCCATGGAGGCTATTGCGTATACAGTACAACAACAAGAAAAACATTAACATTAACATTAAGTTACTTTCATTTGGTTTTGTTTGATTTGATTTAGAAATAAGAACACGAAAACAATCAAACCTGAAGCATGAAATCCTTGTGTAAAATGTTACCAACATCATGCAAAGCAGATGCAACAGCATAAGCATACCTACATACAAACCCAATATATTAATTTAAAAACAAAAATATATTAAATCATTAAACATTAAGTTACAAAAAGTCAACATTCTTACATCTCAAGGACCCAACCGAAAGCCTTATCAGCTTCAGGGTCTGTTTTCATCGCCAACGACACATTCATCCATGTAGGGGCTATTTTTTTAAGAGATTCCTAAATCCAGAAATAAAAAAAATATATATAGATATAAAAATCATATCAAAACTTAGTGGAAACTAAAATGTGAATAGTGTGTTGATGAGCATAATTGTGTGTACCTTTCCAACGATAACGGGTGAATTTCCAATAGGATCAATATTGGTTATCGGCCCTTTGTTTTCCGGGAAAAACTTTCTAAGAATTGTCTCGTATTTTTTAGGTTCGATGTAAAAGAACGGGAATGCGGCTCCAAGGCCATCTCGGGATAAATTTGGTATCGGTTTTACAATAATATGATCTGGCTCTGACATTAATATATAGCTGCAGATAATATAAGAGCAAGGCATTAAAATTTACATATATATGAATGTAGAAGTGAATCTATTAACGTTTGTGTACATACTCTTCCTTGATGTCTGCTTGACGAAGCCATTGCACAAATGCCCAAGGTCGGTTTAGGACTATATAACCCTAAAATATACAAGAAAATAATTAATAACTGAAAAAAAAATTACTAATGAAAATAATCGTCAAAACTTCGGACATGAATTCAAATATTAAAACCATTTTCACCAAATACGCTACCGAGTTATGGATTCATCTCATCCTTGATTCGCCTCCACATGTCTCAAACGAAGTAGAAAGCTATTATATATGTTTTAAACGTCAAGAAATCGGTAACTTTAAACTAGAACAAGCCCGTTACGTCAAGTCAAAGTAGAATTAATAACATTCCCCTTGTGTAGACACATTAACTACACACACAAATCACAATACAACTTACATTTGTTCAAAAAACAAGTCAACTATCCCATAACCAAAACCTTTCAAATCTGAAATTAGAATTGTAAATTCCCATCAACTTTAACTTCTTACACACTTCCTAAGCAATCCCTATAGTTTGAATTTCAAAGTCAACCCTATAACATTTTCATAATCCAAACTAAACAAACAACAAGACATCTACTTTCCACACCCAAAAACTCTTCCTTGCAACATATCTCACACCATCTATTCACCCCCCCCCCCCCCCCAACCCCAACCCCAACCCCAAACCCAACATTCTCCTCAATTTCAAAAGTCAAAATCAGCCCACAAGAACTAAAAAAAAGGTCAAAATCAAAAGACACCCATATAACAATTTGAAGAAGGGATCATACCCGATCTGTACCAGCAGGAAGTGGTTGAGCAACAAAAGTAGGAATCTCATCCATAAACTTATCGGGTTTACCCGAATGCAAGATCCGGGTAAACCCACCCATTTCACAGTCAACACCACCCGTCTTCTTCATCTTCTTAAACCAATAATACATAACCCTCGTCTGCCAGGTGTTATAAACAGAATCAGAAGCAGTAACAGCAGTATGAAACAGCCTCTTCTTGTTGGTCAACGCAGACTTTCTGTTTCCGGGCATCTTAATAATCGGGTCAAAGGAAAGAACCCCTTGTGAAGAACCCGGAAGCTCTTGTTTGAGTGGAGCATTGGCGGAGATGATGATGTTGTAGGTGATTAGAGCTACTGAGAATGTTATTATTAACGTGAAGAAGAAATTCCCACAACCCATGATGCAAGATTTGATGATGTTTATGGGTCAATTTTGGGTTTTTACATTTGGGAATTTGATGGGAGTTTTGGGGGTGTGAGGGAGGGGTGAAGATGATGAACAAAAGTCGTATGTATATTGGTTGTAATCCATGGTAGTATGCGAGAGTAGTTGAAGAATATAAAACTGGCTGCCAAAACCAAACATTTGATAAGATTCTTATTTAAAGTTTGACTAGGGGCATGTTTGGGTAAGCTTTTTAAAACAACTTATTAACTTATTGGCTTCTTGGAAAAGTCAGGATTTTGTGACTTATTGACTTATTGGCTTTTTCCCCTCACATACACCCTCTTTGCCAAACATCATTTTAGAGCTTATGACTTTTCAAAAAGCCAATAAGTCAATAAGTTGTTTCAAAAAGCTTACCCAAACATGCCCTAGGTACATTAATTTTTGTTAAAAAAATGTAGGTTCATATGGTATGTCTATCTACTATAAGTTTATAATTGATAATTGATAATGAGACAGTGGTGGAGAGGTAAGGGAGAGACTTGTGTTCTAAAGGGACTCAAGTTTGATTCCTGACCTCATTATTTTCCGCGACATCTGGTAATGATTGGAGACTAGGCGAAAAGGTGGAGATCGCTAGTTCGATCCTTGAACTGAGCGGGTTTTACCACACCGCACTGTCGTGCCTTCGGGCGAGTGTTCATGGGCTTCGACCCTAGGTGAGGGTTTTCCCCGGTTCGGAGGTGAGTGTATCCTGATGTGGTGAATTTCGCCAGTAGCTCATTTGGAGAATTCGTTGGTCGTTCAAAAAAACCTATAAGTCTATAATTCAATTATCTTTTAGCTTCTTTTATTTAAATAAATGACATGCTTTGTAATTTCAAAAGTTTTAAGGCCAAGTGTTGTGCGTCATGTAAATTGTGAAAAAAAATAATAGTAACGAGATTTCATATTTCACACCTTAAATCTATTGTTGTGATGATCACGCCTCCTGTTTTTGTTCTTTCCCCGACTAACCAAACTCACCTTTTACGCCCTTGCACCAACAACCCGCCTCACGCCCCCTTCTTTGCGCCCTGCCATTACGATGTGGTACCCTTTCGCCCTCCTTTTAAGCTCCACAACACATAGTCTAAGTGTTCTTAAACATAGGTTGGTTCTTTCTACATACAATTCAAAATATGATATTAAGTATAGGTTGAAACTCATGTGTTGTCTTAGTTTTGCCCGTTAATAAGTAGGATCTATTTTCGAAATAGATCTCAGTGTGTTAGGAATGTCTCCCTCGCGATAAATTGTCACTAGTGTAATGTCAGAAGAGCAGGTTAGAGGACCACTAGTTGACGCCATTCACCCGAACTAGTAGCCACAGCCATTGTCTATCGATTGAGAAATAATCATGTGTATAATTGTTTGTGTTAACACTATAGAGACTAATAACGAACTAAGCTTAATATTATGTAATGATGTATTGAGAAAAATAGAAAGTGAGATATTCATAATAATTAACTATTGAAAGATATTTCATCTAATGCATGGTTACATTCATATATGATTATTTTCATAACAATATTTAATACAAGAGTTGAATTGTGATGTTTAATAAATGATTAATAACAATGATTAAATACTTTTAATAATTCATCATTTAAACGTAGAAAAAACGACTCTAGGTAGATGCAACAAGTTTGATAGTGGAAAAGCAATATAATTATTACATATGGAGTAAAATATAAATAATGTTAATTATTTGTGACTGGGTTTAGCTATGTTTGTCTATCATCAACATTCCAACTCTATGCAAAGTTTGTTACTTTATATAATGTAAGTTTAAATCTCATTTCTTATACGGGTCAAATAAATGTAACGTTATATGTTTAGTAATAAAAAGTTATGAGTTTAAAAACTTGTGTATTGCATGATTGAATACATACCCAGTTATAATTTATTTTTTAATGATTGTAAAACGATAACATGTGAGTTAAATATACCAACAGAGAGTTTATGATCGACAATACAGTTCAAGCTCGGATCCAAACAATTTTTTTGATAATTGGTATACAAAAATATATAATTGAATACTATGTTAAAGGTCCTATGTGCAAGGTAAACAATTGGGATGTAATATTAATATATGATACAAATGAATCACAGTCAAGCCCTCCAATTTAAGGACGAAAGTCACGAAACAATACCAAGAATTCAAGTCAACCTTAACAAAGATATGATCATACGAAGATATAAACAATCTTTCGCAAAGTTGAGGGGCATCTTATAAAAATAACCCCTCCTAAACCAATTAATAAAATCCCACACATATTTTTATAAGTTCAATTATTACAAAGGAATCTTAGATTTTATAAAAGTGAGTCAAAGAAAATTTTAAACCGGTCTTGTTTACAAAGTAGTTTTCAGAAGAAAAATATAGTAAAAAAACGGGGTGGGTTGATCAATTAGACCTAGGAGTGTAAACGTAACACCTCAACCGGAAGTCCGGAAAGGTTGCCATGTCACCATATCAAAGGTAATTTCCTATATGTACAAAAGGAAGATAGGGGAATAGTGCCACACTGTGGCACTTTCTTATTTGACCACCCGTTTTATTATTTTATATTCGTTTTAAAATTACGGTTTCGTCCTTAATTTAAAATAAAATTACGTTTTCGGCACCACTTCAAAATAAAATTACGTTTTTGTCCCTCGCGCAAAGTTACGATTTTGCTCTCGGTTCAAAATTATGATTTTATCCCCATATTATAATTACAATTTTGGTCCCAGTTCAAAATAAATTTTTGCTTTTGCCCCAAACTAAAAATGACGATTTCGCATTTTCGCCCCTTTCAAAAATTATGATTTCGCCTTAAGTTTAAAATTATGTTTTTGCCTGGTTCAAAATAAAAGTATGTTTTTGCCCCCCAATTCAAATTACGATTTTGCCCTCATTTCAAAATTTTGATTTTGCCCGAGTTCAAATTAAAAATATAGTTTTGTCCCCAGCTTAAAATTACGATTTTATCCTTAGTGCATAGTTATATTACGATTTTGTCTCTGGTTCAAATTTATAGTATTGCCATCACTTTAACTTTTGGCAAATTATGATTTTACCCAAGTCAACAAATAAAACTTTGCTCTCAGTTCAAATTACAGTATTGCTATCGTTTTATTTTTTTAGCAAAACTATAAAAGTGTTTTTTTAATTGGTTGACTAGATTTAATTTTTTTCCATGTCAATGAGCCTAACACTCGCTCATTAATCCTGACAAACTACAGTTTTGCCCTGAGCTCAGAACTACGGTGTAAAGCCCAAAAATTTTCTAAACATTCTTACTATGCGGAATGTAGGCCCATTTTTTTAGTTTCAATTTCTAGAAACAATTATAGTGTCTTGACTTTCATTTGATAGTTAGCATCATTTAAACACTTACATATTTCATGCCAATTTTTTTATAAAATTTCGGCATGACGCGTTCATAATACGGATAACCGTTACGGTAACAAAACCTGTTTACAATCTATTTTTCAACTCTAAACTTGAACATAAACAAAACAAGACACTATGTCTGACTCATGAAGCTTACACGGTTTAAAACTACCGAATGCCGAAAAAGGCAAGTAAAACATGATGACCCGTCTAAGTCGGCGATATAACCTGACGGATGGACGAACTGACATTGCTGACTCGATCTCGGATTTGTCGCCAAACCTTGTTCCATTCATCAGTCCGCAAACCTCTAGTTCCCATTATACTTGAAACCCAACATGCACGTTATGAGTTCTATATATAATATATATTAGATAACTCAAATAGGTGGATTCTGATCTATATTTTTCACAAACTTCCAACGAACTCGACTCCATTAATTTCATAGTCAACTATCGCTTCCAACTTGTGAATCAACCTCCACTAGAATTCACAATTAAGCCACTTGTGATAAAAATCTCATTCAACTATTAGACCATTAATATTTATTTCTAACAGATCCAAATATTTCATTAATGCTTTACTAAGCACGAATCCAAATCTTTTTCATTCATGTGGATCAAGTGACCCAAATCTACTTGCTTACCCCAAGTTAAATAATTCGAGACAATAGTTTAACCAGTTACCACTGTAATCTAATTCACTTACTAAATAAACATCATGGTTATGATATTTGTACACAACTTGGAATCATGTGCATATGTACTTATTTAATCCAAAGCATTCCATTTATTAAGATTGTGGTTTGGAAGCCACGTACTAATTTGACTTTTATTAAATCAACAACCCTTCATTAGATTAACCGTTATCAACACATCTAACATTCTACCCTTAGTTTAAAAAAAAAAATCACCAGGCAAGTCATGTACCCATGACTTGAATTCAACTTGCCAATTAAATAGTTTCAAATCTATGATATAGATACTTACCATACTCGTGGGTTATGATTCCCTTGTCCATGGTATTCTCCTATGAATACCTCCAATTTAACATTTCATACTTTAATATTCTCATATAAGTTCCACATTAAACCACAAGATGTTCTACGTATACAAGTACAAGAACCTGCAAACAATAAATCTATGTTCTCGCATACAACTATTAAGTGCAAGAAGCACTTACCTTGACCCGTAAGTAGTTGATACGTATTCCATATGTTCGTCTCGTTGCCTTCCGAGTTCGCGCCCAAAATGGCATGTACCTATCCTTTCATGTCCACGTTTACATGTCATTATTAGCAAACGTTATAACTCATATTATCAATTACTTGATTCATACATCGAGAAATTCTACACATAGTTCTATATACCACATACGCGTGTTATAGTACACATTCCACCATACATTAAATTAAATACATTCATACATGCATAATTACCAATGATTACATAACAATACATACAATTTACAATTCGTAATGCCATAGACCATTACTAGTAGGCAACTGCTAACATACATATTGCATAGATCCATTATCACATCATTCATAACATAACCAATTCAACTTACCATCATGTACACCATATAATAATCTAGCAAATATTCACATGATCTCCTTATTCTCACAATAGTGTTAGGAAGTCTAACCTTATTATTCATACCTTGTTGACTTTCTAAAAAGTCAACTTTCAATCATACATACTTCCAATCCGATAAACATATAACCACTTAGTCACATTACTTTCATTAATCAATCATTCACTAACATGTATAGCTTAATTCACTGAAAATAGGCTGTTTTGTGACGTCTGTTTATTGTACTTACGAGCTTGAAAAAATTACAATTTTTATGTGACGTGCCCCTTGGAGGGGTTATCATTGTGTTAAATTTTTAGATTCTAACTCTCTACCAAAAATTTATAAAAATTCATTTACTATGCTGCAATCAGATTCGTCACTTTTGACTGCAGCTTACGGAAAAATTCATTTAAAATTCCTCGTTTATCCGATTGACGAAATTCCAGTTGGAGATTTTCTTAACCTCCTGAAGATACCTACAGTAAAAATTTGAGATTATAACTCAATTCCTAAATTGAGTTATGACATTCGTAATGGGCTGCAAATTCTGCCAGAAAACGCAGCCTGAACCTTCGATACGGAAAAATTCATAAAACGATCATTTTTCGTCGAAAAAATGCAATTCCAGTCGGGTTTGAAAGGTTTTTCCTGGGAGTTCATCACAAACTCAATAAACATCAGTTTTTGACAAGATTTGACCCAGTTACAGCCGATTACATTCAACTGTAACTTTCTGGACATATTTAGTTTTCATCAAATCTTTTCTAAATATCTCTCATTCTAACTTCACCTAGACATTTCACCATACACCTTGTGTGCATACCACCAATAAAGCACATGATACAAGTACCTTATGCATTACCCTACTAGTTCATTCATAATTCATCAATTACAACAAGAATCAACTTAAGTACATACTATAATCAACCTATCTAACAATAATTCATTACATACAACATATACATCAATGATTCAAGCTAGGTTTTAACATGGGTGCAATCTCTTATGTCATCATCTTCACCACTAGAAATGGGTTTAACCTCTATCATCCTACTACTCAAAATCTTTCACAATACATGTTCCATATGAGGATTATAACACTTATTCATGCTCAATTTTATTTAATTACACATGGTGACATTCCTACGAATTTAATAATTCGAGTTTTGGGGTGTTACAACGGTCTTGTCATCGTTTTAGCTTTTTTTCATAACAAAACTATAATAGTGTTTTTTTAATTGATTGAGAATTATTCGGCAATCGTCCCGCAACGCGAGCGGGGCATCAACTAGTTAGAGACATAAGACATGACTTCATTAACTCTTAAATTTAGAAACACAGAACTTAAGTAAGACCCGAGGGTCAAATAACAATTATATAACAAAAGTTATATAAATAAACAATAGTTAATTATATAACAATATTTATATAAAAAATATATATAAATAAAAAGAGCTTTTTTATGCTCGTAAGTCATAAGTAAACTCAAGCTCAAAAGGTGAATCTCAAGCCCGTTTATCAAATGAGCCTCAATAAAAGTCTTGATTCGTGTGAGCATGCAATGCTCTTTTGGTTAAGGACACTTTTGGGTAGAGGTGTCAAACGAGTTGTGTTTGCGGGTTGGAGGGTTCAATCCGACCCAAAACAGAAAATTTTAGACGAACCCAAACACGACCCGAACCCGAAAATTATGTCATACATATAAACCCGAATATTCGCGGGTTGAACCAAACAAGACCCAAGACCCATTCAACCCGAATTTTTAATTTTTTAATTCTTTTTCTGCAAATTAATATATTAAAATTTATTACATAAACACAAGTGTATATATTACAATTACATTAAAATTATAAAATCTAACGTCAATTTCTTTTTATAAGTTATAATTATGGCATAAAATACACCTAATTTAATTTATAACATAAAACGTATTGTAAAAAAATCAACTATATAAAACCTATTGTAATAAAATAAAGTATAATATAAATGAGTTAAATGGGTCAACCCATCAACCTGGTCGGGTTGATCCGAACCCAACGCCTTTAACTAAACGGGTTCACAGGTTCAACCTGAAATTGACCCGAACCCGTTTAGACTAAACCTAAACCCACGAATTTCATGTTAGTTTGTATCAGATTTTCGGACCGTGTCGGAAATTCACACCCATACTTTTGGGTATATAGCTTAATGGGTATATGAGAGTGATATTAGCAAAAAGTGTTCTACCTCATATCTTGAGTAAGATATCCCACCTAACATACACATGAAAATCCAACGATGAGACGTGTTTCCAACATTAAAAGTGGGATTAAACTCTAAAAGATGTTTGGTCACAAAATTATATTAAATGTGTAACCATATATGTAAAAAGGGGATATCAAATATCGATAATCAAGGAGAATAAAGATAGTCAATAGCCAATAGTTAGGGATGATAAAATCCAATAACTCATAATATAAAAGGCCAAACTATCTTACAAACATCAATAAGTTGTATTTTAAAGCTATAAATGAAAGGATTTTGGATCTATAGGTTGATTGCCGATACCTTCAATAGGTACTGCTCACAAGGTCTATCGTTTATTTTTTGAACGACTAAAATCACCACAACGAGCCGTTACAAGATTCAAACCCACAAACATTTAGTTTGAGACTACATCACTCTACCACTTCTCTTGGATCAAAAGTTATACTCATTTAACATTTATATGTTTTCTTTCACGTTTCTCATACTCTCTCGTTGCTCGATAAGGTGCATGTATGATTAGAATAACCCACGACAACCATGTATTCTTGTAAATTGTAATGCAAAATAACTAAAACTGCACCTATGAGGCTATGCGGTATGGTGATGGCCCATCCTTGGAGGATGATCCGCCACGTAAGCGTTACGTAGCTCGGGTGTGAGGATGGGACAAAGATGATGGAGGTAAGGAAATGTGGGATGGGCCTAAAATATATATGTATATTTTGTATGTATAGCTGTGTGAGAGAGGGGGAGACCAGTCTCCAACGTCTGGATGTCGACGTTCAGGACGCCGGCGATAGGGGGAATGGGGGGGGGGGGCGGCGGCGGCGACGAAGCAGGACGGGCTAGGGACGACCCCCACACCCTCCAGCCTGATTATAATGAGTGCCACTACACTTTGAGGAAAAAAACCATGGTTGCTCATGTAACGTGTATTAAAAGCAAATAAAACAATAATGACAATACATGAAGGAAAAAGCCAAATTACTTTACAAAGTGAAGAAAATGTGACCTATTTCTGGTCCACAAATTAGGCAAAGCCAAAAAGTTAAGAACTAATTTATGATATTTAATTCACACTCCAACCCTAATTCTCTACGAAACACACACTCAAAAACTCTTCCATCTTCAATATTTCATTACCAACCATTAAACCTTCTTCCACTTGGCTTACAAGATACCATTGACGAATTCGACTATTATTACCTTTATTATATAAAATATAGATTGATCAACATATGATTAGAACTACGAGTAAAACTTTCTTTTACGAGTTTTTTTACTCCTTTTAGACTTTAAATATTGAGTTTATTTATGTTTATTGCATACAAATTGTCTTCTATCTCTTTGTCATTAGATTATTTGAATAAGTTAGTCGTAAAACGACTTTATTAATCACTCTCTCTTTGGTTTAAAAGATGTTTGGTGTTGAATCACATAATTCATATATAGAATTAATTAACTAAAATAGTTTTCGTCCCCACAGTCCAAAATCCTAGTTTCACTCCCTAAACTTATTTCAATAAAAACTATAAATCTATTATATATTATATATATATAATAAATGTGTTAATTTTTGCTGATGTGTCAAGCTAGGAGGTCTCTAAATTTTGCTTTTTGGCGGGAAAATCACGGGTTAAAGTTTTTGGTATATGGGTTGACACGGGATCCGTATTCCTACCCATTCACATATACGTTTCTTTTGTAAACCCTAGGGGCATGTTTGGCTTAACTTATTTCTGACTTATTAAAAGTCCTTTTCCCTCAAAATAAGTAAGAATTTCTTACTTATTGACTTCTTGTCTCACAACAACAGAAAACCCAAACACTAAAATAAGTCCTTTTACCCACCAATAAGTCAATAAGTCAGAAAAATAAGGAACCCCAAACACCCCTTAGATTTGTATCTTCTCCTTCTCCTTTGTCTCCTGTACTTCTCTTCTCTTCTCCCCTTGGTTCTGATTATGAGGAAAATTCATCTTCCATAAATTGCAAAACTCGATTTCTGGTTCAATCGCAGGTTTGATCATCCAAGGTTCGGATCATATATATACACTTCCCATACGAATCACAAACTTTCTTCTCTCAAACCCTAAATCCCAAAATCGCAAACCTGATTCATCTGTTCTCACCGATTCATCATTGATAATCGAAGGTATATTGTTTATTTCATTCTCTCTGTGATTTTTATTGTTAATGTAATAAGATTTGTTAATCGTAACCATTTTCTGTTTGATATTGTTCATGTAGCCCCATTCCTTTGGCTTGAAGCTTCTACATCTCATTTTCTCTGAAAAGATAGGTGTCGCTTGTGCTTTGAATCGACTGATAAAGGATTCCAAAATCAAACCGATTCACTTACAAGTATGTGGATTCTTTAGTCGATATTGATTTTAAACGTTTTATTTGTTTCATCGTCTCAGTTTTTTTCTAAAATTTTGACTGTTTCATCGTATGGGGAAGATGGTGATGGTGGTGGCCTGAAGAGGAACGATGACAACGACATTGGTTGATTTAGGGTTTTCCCAGTGGTGGTCTTATGATGGTTGTGGTTTAACGCAACAACGAAAGGGCGGCGGCTAGGGTTTCACCAACACATAAATCGGTATCTTTCTATTTCATTTTTAATCCTCTTATTCAGATTTGATTTGTTGCATATCTCACTGATCTGATTATTCCCTAAAACCTAGAGCACCGACATCAGGTAGTAATTTCTCTATTTTCATATAATTTCGTTCATGATTTAGTGTGAGTTCCTCAGTTCTAATCGTTTTAGGGTTTTTTTTTTTTTTTTTTTTTTTTTTGAAGGTCATTGTAATAAGGTTTTGGATGTTGTGATCGGATGAAAATGATCTGGTTTAAGAGTATTCAATTACAAATGTTAAATAAATTTGCCAGTAGTTTGATTGAAAAGCTTTTGTATAACATTATGTGATTGTTTATATATTTTGTTTATTAATCTGATGGTGATTTGTGATTGTGTAGTTTTTTTTATAACCTAGAGTGGATGAATAACTGAAATCTGTCAAGTGAATGGACTAATTTGTTCTGATAATAATCACTATGAATTGACAGCATCTATGGTCTGAATTATCGGATGAAACTTTCTACTTCAGTTTTGTTGTTTGATTTTGATGATTAGATGCGTTAGTAGATACGTATGTATGGATGTATGCATCGTAAGTTTGTACTTTGTAACAAGCTTTTGGAAGTTATGATTGTAATCTATGCTCGCTTTAATTGTTTAGTCGGATACAAACGATCAGTTGTGATCGTGTAGTTTTTTTAACCTAAGTGAATGAATAACTGAAATCTGTTAAGTGAGTGAACTAATTTGTTCTGCTAATAATCACTATCAATCGACAGCATCTACGGCTTGAGAAATCTTAAAATACTACTACATATGAAGATCATATGTGTTCTATACTTCTATATGAAATTTCACACATTATATTTGATCTGATTGTGGGATAAAACAGATTTGTAGAGCGCAGGAAGTGGTAATTCCACATCACTGGGGCCAACTGTCGGCGGTTCACGCCATTGGCGTGATGTTTTCTGGCTTGGAATATTTCTTTTACATTTGGTCGTGGTAGTCTTGCTCTTGGTGTACTCGGACTAAATAGGTTTAGGAAGAAAGACAGGCTTAACATAGATCAATACACCGAAAGGTTTCTCGAGAATCAAGCTGGTTTAACCGAGGACTACTGGCCATTATACGCAATTGCCGGTGCCATTAGTACAATTCTTTCAGATCAGTTAGAGACACGTGCTATTATCGAAAGAATTTGTTTTGATTATTTCTTATTTATGTTTGTTGGGGTGTTTTTATTTTCTATTTATAAGTTAGAGACACGTGGCCAGATACGTTAACATTATCGATTTTAATATTTCAGGTACACAACCTTTTGGATTCTGCTCATTATCACTAAGCTGGCTTTCAGTTACTATTTAGAGGTTCTGTACTCTCATATTCTTAAGATCTGGTCTAACTGGACAAATTTTATATTTTGTGATGACGGTTGTAAACTATTATTGCAGATAAAGCCACTTGTGGGTCCTACAAAAGCTATCATGCGCGTTCATATCAGAACTTACGCATGGCATGAGTTCTTCCCTCAGGGTAATAATGAGAATATTAAATGAATTATGAAAAGTTCAAGACTGAGATATGAGATACCCTTATAATTTTTTTCCGAATTTGGATTGTGCGGTTTTGCAACAAGGAACAATATTGGTGAGCTGGTTGCACTCTGGGCTCCAATTTTTGTGATCCTCTTCCTTATTTGCGATATTATGAGCTCGTGGTGCTTAAAACTATAGCTATCTGCGAATATGCGGTAATTATGATTATAGCTATCCGTAGTTTGCAAGCTGGCTTTTTTACAATCATTTTATTTACAGTCTTGCCACTTGCAATTGCAGGTTCAAAATGTGAGTGCTTCATATGTGATGAAATGTGATGATGACACTTTTACACGGGTGGATACCGTCTTGAAAGAACTAAAGAGGGTCCTGCAACAACGATCCCTTTACATGGGAAATCTTAATCTCTATCACCGGCCTCTTAGACATGGCAAATGAGCTGTCAGTTTTGAGGTCCGATAACAATTAATCATAACTATATGGCAAATGATATAATTAGTTACAGTATTGTCTGGTTTGAAATGGTTCTTTACATATTAATGTTGCAGGAATGGCCAGAAGCAGTATATCTACCTTATGCAAATGGACCAGGATATATTATTTCCATTGATATAGCTAAATTCATCGTATCCCAACACGCGAAAAGAAAGCTCAGGGTCCGTTATATACCCCTCTAAATTTATGTAGATTTAGTGACAAAATGGGCTGGTTGTAGCCTTGTAGATCACATACACTTTTTATACAAATTTTGATATATAAAAATGATTTAGCATGCTGAATATGAATTTAAAAGTAATCAAACTTCTTTTAAAAGAGCTACTTAGGATGTTTTATGAATTCGAAATTTTGAATGCACATTGGATGGATTTCAACTTTAAACTTGTCTGACATTTTCCCTTTATGTGACCCGTTTGGCAGATATTTAAAATGGAAGACGTGAGCATGGGAATGTGGGTTGGGCAGTTCAACAGCACCAACCCGATCCAATACTCCCACAATGGTAAGTTCTGTCAATACGGGTGTATAGATAATTATTACACCGCACATTATCAATCACCAAGACAAATGGTGTGTTTGTGGGATAATTTAGCAAGAAGTCGGGCTCGCTGCTGTAACTTTAGATGAGAAAAAGTCAGCAATTGATGCGTGGGTGATTTTGTTTTTTTGGTTTATATGCACCATGACTTTGTTGTGATGTTATTGTGAAAATTATGTAACATGGAACTGTGCATTATGGTGGGCATGGTCATGATTCATGAAGATGAACCATGAATCCATGATTGATGTTTCTGAGTATTTTTGGGCCACTGGGTTTTGTTTTGGTCATGTGCCCTGGAAATTGAGAATGTAAGTCTGGATGTACAATTGATTTGTATAGAACTGATTACGCCTCTTTATGTTATTAACACTAATCAAATTTTGATATTGTTTATGGTATATAAGCCTTGAAAAATGATCGGGTGGGTTTAGGTCAAAAGGGTTCTAAACATAATGGGTACCGATAAAAACAACTTGTGTTCGAAATGGACTTCCGTTATAAATCTTATAATTATTCGTTTTATAGAGACAAAAGATACCAATATCAAAATGTGTTCACCTGTTGTATTTATATTATGGCGGAGGGGTTTGGTGATAATCATTGTTACATACTTACATGCCTTCTTCAAGAAAGAGCTTGTAATGCAAAGGATTAGCAAAGCATTTTTTAATGAATTCCTTAAGTGTTAATTATCAAAGATACGAGCATGAACGCGATATTGTGTCAAGTACTCCAACTCTATGATATGTAGAAATTAAGCCATACACGTTAACTAATGTTGAAGCCTATGTGATTATATGGATACTTTATCACCCACAATATATCCACATTTTAACAAAGAAAACTTTGTTACCATTTTATGTAATGTCACTTTATTTGCATTACTTTTCAAAAAATAAAAAAACATATCATTTCTCAACACACATTTTCATAAAAAGATTTAAGGGTGTGTTGATAACTATTAAACCCGTATATTATTGTTGCTTTTGATTGTAATTTAAATTTTCCTACCCGGGGAATAACCTAGTTATTATATATTACTATATATTAAGAGCATTCTCATCCAATCCATCAAATTATACATACATTCCACTAAAAAACAACTCCTATATCAATATAGGTGTACACCCGTGTGAATACACGGGTTTGTTCTAATAACGATCGGAATCAAATACTAAAAAATATATTATAATATATTATTTAAATTATTTGCATTTAGTTACATATCTTTATAAAACAATGTTAAAGACAGTATGTATTATAGATAGTATAGACGTAAAAACATGTGTCTTTTTAGGAAGTCATTCGATAATTATGTTGGTCGGACCTACTATATTTGATTTACTGTAAAAGAGAGTTTGATATATTGGTTTAATCATCAAATATGTAACATCTTGAAATTATTTTCTCATATGTACAAATAAACATGTGAATCTGTACAAGCCCGACTGCAAATTACAAGAACAGTTCCAGAAAATTACAATGAATTATCAATCTAATGATCCAAGAAGCGAGAGAAGAAAAGTCCGATAATGGCCTGACGTTTCAGAGTGAACCGCATCATTCAAATTCTTATTGTACTTCTTATGGTATTCAACCTTGATGTATTGCATATCGATATCAGTTCTTGTCACAATTACCCTTATAAGTGTCGTGTCATTGGTCCCTAAGTCTTGCATTGACTTATATAGCACCTACAATCATTTTCAAACTACATATAAGTATGAGAGTATCATCTTCTAACCTTAAAACGAACTATAGCTAACTAAAGATTTCACCTTTGCAAAATACTTTGCGGGATTTTCAGCACATTGTAAGATTGTCAAAAGTGCGTGTTCAAATAACCCCGAAGTTTCCTTCTTTATAACCAGGGTAAAAAAACATGTGTAATTCATTGGTTAGCAAAATCTTGGAAACAATCTTGAGGAAACATAAAGAAAAAAATTTCATGTTTCTTGAGAACCTTTTTGAGTGATCCACCATACATGTCATGGTAGCATGTGTTTATAGCAATCAATTGTGCATTACTTCTTTCACTGAAAATTTTCACAAAAAAACCTTTTCATCAGTTCCTAATTTCTTTTCACCAGCTTTATACAAAGCCTTTGCATCATTTGCAGCCATTTCTCTATCTACTTCTGGTCCTTCATAACGCGGTTTGTTTACACAAGCAAGCAAAATCTACACAAGAAGACCATTTTCAGTTACATGAAGTCTTCTCAACATTCAAAAGACCAAGAAAATGACACAAAATCCAATACTATAACTTGATGAACGGAAGAGGGGTACAGATTCGACCTTTTGGTGATCTCCAGAAGCTTGTAGTTCGATGTCATGTTCAAGATAAGTTCCACAAGTCGAGTGGTAAATTTGCTTGAGAGTTTGTAGTTGCAAATATGTTCGAGAGCATCTGACTTCGATTACAGCTTCAAGATCTATACAATACGTGCTCAATGCATCGATTAATACTTTGGCATCCCTTTGTGCTGGATCAGGCATCCAAAGCAAAACTATAGTCTGTGACATGATTTTAAATTTAACCAGGCCCGTCTCCGAGAATGTTAAAATATTTTTTGGCCCTGGGGTAGATAAGGAGACCGAGCCCTACCCCACAATAATATAAACTCATCAATCACATATATAAAAAGTAGAGTAAATTGCCATTTTAGTCCCTGAGTTTTGTCCAAATTTGCCATTTTAGTCCAAATAGTTTTTTTTGCCTCTGGGTCCCTAACTTTTACATTTTGTTGCCATTTTGATCATTTTGTCTAACTCCATCCAAAAACCCAGTTTGTAACAGGGGTATTTTGGGGATTTCCTTAAACAATGTTTTCAGTTGCCATTTTGATCCAATTCCAAAAAATCAAAAAAATTCCAAAAAATAAAAAAAAATAAAAAAAAATAAAAAAAAATCTAAAAATCAAAAAAATTCTAAAAAATCATAAAAATTCAAAAAAAATCTAAATATCAAAAAAATTCTAAAAAATCCAAAAATCATTAAATGTTTCGGCACGAAGCGTTTCGACCCGTACCGTTTCGAACCCGAACCGTTTCGAGCCGAACTGTTTCGACGTGAACCGTTTCGACGCGACGCGTTTCGACCCGTACTGTTTCGACCCGTACCGTTTCGAACCCGAACCGTTTCGAGCCGAACCGTTTCGACGCGAACCGTTTCGACGCGAACCGTTTCGACGCGAACCGTTTCGACGCGAAGCGTTTCGACCCGTACCGTTTCGAACCGTACCGTTTCGACGCGAAACGGTACACGTCGAAACGGTACGGGTCGAAACGCTTCGCGTCGAAACGGTTCGGCTTGAAACAGTTCGGGTTCGAAACGGTACGGGTCGAAACGGTTCGGCTCGAAACGGTTCGGTTCGATACGGTACGGGTCGAAACGGTACGGTTCTCGTCGAAACGGTACGGTTCGATACGGTACGGGTTCGAAACGGTTCGCGTCGAAACGGTTCGGTTCGATACGGTACGGGTCGAAACGGTTTGGTTCGAAACGGTGCGGGTCGAAACGGTTCGTGCCGAAACATTTAATGATTTTTGGATTTTTTAGAATTTTTTTATTTTTTAGAATTTTTATGATTTTTTAGAATTTTTTTTATTTTTAGATTTTTTTGAATTTTTTGGAATTTTTTTGATTTTTTGGAATTGGATCAAAATGGCAACTGAAAACATTTTTTAAGGAAATCCCCAAAATACCCCTGTTACAAACTGGGCTTTTGGATGGAGTTAGATAAAATGATCAATATGGCAACAAAATGTAAAAGTCAGGGACCCAGAGGCAAAAAAAAACTATTTGGACTAAAATGGCAAATTTGGACAAAACTCAGGGACTAAAATGGCAATTTACTCTAAAAAGTAAAAACCCACAATATGACGGTAATTGTTATAAAAAAACTCATAAGTCGACTCGCTTGTTGCGGCGGGACTGTTAAACCACACAAAATAGACGTACAAGCTTTGAACTACGCACACGTGTATAGTCAGACCGAAACATAAATATTATCGTAAAGAAAATAACTAAGTCGAAACGGTATCAAAATCAAGTAAACATGGAAATAAAAAAACTTTAATGAGTTGTTCGTCTAATGCTTAGATGACTATACATTATCACACATAATTCCATTTTAAACGAAATTTTTATCGATATGTAAATAAAATTAGAACCAACCTATTGCGATCCGTCATTTTTATGCCACGGTTCCGCTTTATCGCCATTTCTATACCTTGATTCCTCTTAAATGTTAGTAAACCGTGATTTAATCAAATATAAAATGAAAATTACTTTAAGATATTTTATCTAAAAATAAATTAGTTATGAAATTTAATTGAGATATAATTAAATTAGTTATGAAAAATTGTTACCTTGTGTTGTCAAAATAACACCCAATTGGATGTATGTAACTATGTATGATAAAGGTTTTTTTTTTGAGATAAAAGGGCCCATACTTATATTGTTCTTATTTAAAAATGTTTACAAAATGAAAATATATGGCAGTAATGGAGACTCGAACTACAGACGTTTGGCATACATAACCAGCGCTCTTCCACTAAGCTATATGGACAGGTGTTTACAATTTTAATATAATAAATATTAATACTCTTCAGACAAATAAACTACAATCAATTTTTTTAAAAATTTTACGGGTCCCTTTACGTTTTTGGCCCTGAGCCGTCGCCCACCTGGCACTTGCTCAGGGCCGGCCCTGCAGACGACGCGCGCATCGGATGACTCGTTACAGAGTCGACGCTACTTGGCACTTTAATAATAATACCAAATCACGTAGGTAAAAATGAATTCTGAGATGTCGGAATTTAGTAACGGAACTAACTACCTTGATTTATCTCTATAATCAAATCTTCGGAGTCGCTTAAAAGATTCGCAATCAGAACCACAGCTGTAAAACATGAGTTCGCCACCTGTTTTGAAAAAAATTAAATTATTAGAAAGAACAAAATGAAAAGAACTTAAAAGTTGTAAACAAACTTGATCATATTACATACCTCTGTTTTATCAGGAAGTTTTATCAAAGTGCCAAGTAGACTAAAAAGTTATCTACTGGAACAAAGTTCTTGGGAACAACCATCAATTACAGTGAGGACTTCAATAGCCCGAAGAAGCGTATCAAGAACACAGTACCTAATAAATAACAAAAATAGTTATATAACACAATGAATATTAGTTTATTGTATTCTTAACATGGTATTAGACAAGAAAATGTTTACGACTCGTTACGGACTCGACGCTAGTTACAGACGACGCTCGTTACGGAGTCGTCGCTAGTTACAGACGACGCTCGTTACGGATGACTCGGACGATAAAATAAAAATATTATATGTTTACGACTCATTACAGAGTCGATGCTAGTTACGGACAATGCTCGTTACGGACGACTCGGAAGGTAAAATAAAAATATTATATCTTTACGACTCATTACAGAGTCGACGCTAGTTACGGACGATGCTAGTTACGGACGACTCGGACGGTAAAATAAAAATATTATATATTTACGACTCGTTACGGAGTCGTCGCCAGTTACAGACGATGCTCGTTACGGATGACTCGGGCGATAAAATAAACTGAACAGTTTATTGATCAATGTTCTAAAGGATACAGTTGCGGTTCGTATGCTTAGGTTCCTAGCAGAAGCGATTTTATCGTCGTTTGAAGAAGCTAACTGGTGATCAAGAAGCTCTTCTTCTATCAAATCCGAAATTACGTCCCATAATGCGGTTCGTATGCTCAGGTTCCTAGATATATATTTATAAAGATTTATTGCGTTCATTTCCCCTTGTTGAAATTGAACCAGGAATCTCGAAATTACGTCCCATAATGCGTTTCTGGCTTCTATGTCATCAGAAGCAAAAAGGAAGATATCCAGAAGGCCCTGCAAGAAAACCAGATGTGGAACGCATATAACGTGTCACTGTTTAATTTGAGGTAAGTTTAATAATAATACCAAATCACGTGGGTAAAAATGAATTCTGAGACGTCGGAATTTAGTAACGGAACTAACTACCTTGATTTATCTCTATAATCAAATCTTCAGAGTCACTTAAAAGATTCGCAATCAGAACCGCAGCTGTAACACATGAGTTCGCCACCTGTTTTGATCTCCGCGCTTTCGCCTCAGATAGAAGCATTTTGCACGCACTCTCTGAATTTCCATTTATAACAATCTGATGCATATCGGATGTCAATAACTTGCAAGAAAGCGCAATCGAAATCGCAGTTTCCTGCTTATCTCCGGTCAATACCCAGACCTTAATTCCCGCCTGTCGGAGACACTCGATGGTTTCCAGCACACCCTCTTGAAGTTTATCTTCGATCCCAGTTGCTCCAAGCAACCGTAAATCAGATTCAACAAATAATGCGGTTTCCCTTAACTTCAACGATCTATCAGACAACAAAGTTGTTGCGTCTTCATACATTAACTGCCATTTTTCGAGTTCTTCGTTTGTAAGATCTTTAGCAGCAAGTACAAGTGTGCGTAGACCTAGTGAGGAGTATTCGGTCAAATGGCGTTGGGTTGTGAGGGTAATATCGTCATTTTCTTGATCTTTTCTCAAAATGGTGAGAATTGATGTATCCGCTCCTTTGTAAGATCTTTAGCAGCAAGAATTGATGTATCCGCTCCTCTTTTCTCAAAATGGTGAGAATTGATGTATCCGCTGAAGCAATAACAGCTTAAGCTTAGATGATTCCAATCTTGTTAGCAACATCCAAAGCATCATAATCCGGAGTCAGTCGCACATAAGCTTTTTTCGTTCCATCAGGTCTACACATTCAAACAAAACATGAATAAACAGATCCTTGAAACATATAATAACTATAATATAAACTCAACCAAAACAAAAAAAAAGATAGGTGATAAATCATCAAAATTTTCACTGTTCCCAAAATTTTCTTAAAACTTCACAGTTCACAAGAATGTCCTATGATCAATCATCAATTACAATCTTGGTTTATTATTTAAAACCCTAATAAGATATAACAATCACCATCTGTTTATTATCTTTTTTTTTTAATTTTTAAATGATAACATGCAATTCTCTTATAACTACTCTCGTTTTTTAAACTCAACAGACTTTCTATGTCTATACACTATTACCCTAAACTTTTCAAAACACAATCAAGTGTAGGTAATAAACAAAGTGTCGCTGATAGTCTATCTCAAACAAACAGCCAAACAACATCTTCTTTGATTAACTATCTGCATATCTTTTTCATTCTTCTATCGATCAAGTCTCCAGCAAACACTATCAATAACCTTTCCTTATGAAATATAGACTAATCACAACAGATTATCAAGAAACGTTTTGATAAAAAATTACCGAAAATGATTCGAATCAGTCCGAAATGTACCACAAACTTTAGCCGAAAGTCACCGAATTCGACCGAAAATACAACCAATTCAGTTCTTAACAACGGAACTACGAACAAAATGTACTACTTACTAAAAACTTGATTCAGATTCAGCTCAGATCACAAAAACTGTTCGAATTTTACTAAAACTTGTTTCCAATCACACCGAATCAGATCGAAATTCGATGGAAAACAGTCCGAACTCAAACGAATCAGTCGAATATATTGAAAACATCCAACACAGTTTGAAATCTATTTGAAAGACAACAGTTTCAATTCGATTTTGGTGAAATGATATTAGACTTGATCAAAACAATTCGACAACAGTACACTATCAACACATAATTCTTTTTAATTCATCTTTGTTTGAAACTTTAACCAAATCAATCCGGAATTGTAAAAACATATGGACAACATAAATATCTTAACTCTTAAATTCAAGAAGAAGAGGATCTATCTATCTACATCAAACCAATAAAATCAATCTATCTAAAATTTGACAAGCAGGGCAAAACCTCCCAAACAGATCTATCTATCTACATCAAACCAATAAAATCAAGATCTGCAAAATCGAACCTTGATTCAATAATCTGCTGCATATTGGAAGAACTTGCATAAAAGGCTGGAGCTTCTGATGCTCCTCCAACAACTCAGTCAAGTATTGACTGCAATCAAAATCCAATCCAATCCGATTAAAACAGATGAACCCTAAAAATCATATGAAATGAAGAAAGAAGAAGAAGACCTGTCAACATCTGGTAGTATGTCCAAACTTTAACAACAATTTCATAACAATAAGCAAAAAGGACGACTAAATAACATCAAAGATCGTGAAATCGCTAATACCCATCAAAAAAATCTAAACTTTAACAACAATTTAACCCTCAAAATGCTGGACATTTAATAAAATAATTTTGTTAAGGAATCATCTTCGCACCTTTCTCATCATCAATTTAACCCTCAAAATGCTAGATCTGTAACACTGGACATTTAATGAATATGTGTAAACCATAATCTAAGAAATATTGAAAATTTTGTATCCGTAAATGAAAACAAAAAATCAATTAAAAACCAAACAAAAGCATCACCTGGCACTTTGAACACAACAGGGGATTTCAACTTGAACTTCAACAGGAAGCCCTCAAAAATCAAAATCAATGGAATTGATCGAAAGTAACATGAGTCAAATCCTTGCAAATCGACAACGCCCGATTATTTACTACCTTCCGACCGGGGTCAATTTCTGCAAATTGTGAGAGAGAACCATGTAAAGAATACTGAAATGGTAGACGAAAAAGCACATGCATTTTGGGCAAAAAAAAACAATAATACATAAATTCAACAATAATAGCAACTTTAACTAAATCTAGCTTGCCTCATGTAGTTTGGATCACACACAGCATAAATTGTCCAGATAAATTTGCCCTAAAAACATTAAAACCCTAAAATTACAATCAAAAGTGCAGTAAATTACAATCAAAGTGAGCAATAATCAAACATTTCGATTAAAAAAAGATGACATTTTTACATAAAATCAGGCAAGAATGAATCGATTTAGTGAAAGAATAAGCGATGAATGAGAGAACGAACCCTAACGACAGCTGGTTCTGTTCTTCCTCAGCTGCATTTTCACCACCGCCTCCTCCTCCTCTTGTGAGCATCACCATCCCCGTCATCTCTCTATCTCTCTCTCTAAAACCCTAAAGTGCAAAACAGAGATTGAAGGAGAACAATGAGATTGAAGGGAGTCAGTTTTAGGGAACAGAATCAAAGGCAAGAATGATCTGGGATGTGGAGCCTAGGGATTTATCGAGAACTTCTATTTGGATTCATGGAGGTTTTCTTGTGGGAGAGAGAGAATCAGATCTTGAATCAGATTTGAGAGGGAGAGAGAGAACGTAAGAGAAAGAAGGTTGAAATTATGGTTTGAAATTTGAAAATGGAGCCAGAACTATATTTGAGAGAAAGAGGGATTGAATTTGAATTTTTGAAAATGGCTCTAAAACCATCAGATTATTAATAATCTATACTATATATTAACGGAATTATGATGTCATATTAAAATCGGAATTATGATGTCATCCAATCCAATGTGGCATATCTAGTTGGTTGACACGTAAGCAAAGTGAGGTCATGCTCTAAGCTCCTTTAATAGATAGTATAGATTTCCACTAAAAACAAATACTTTTTTTCTCTCATTTTCAATTAAATAATATTATCATCACATTTTTCTCTTTCCTTCACTCACAACCACTTTCAATATATATTAAAAAAATTATACTGGGTGAACAGTGTCCCCCCAAATATACAGATGAACAGTAACATTTTCTCTCTCCTCCACTCACAACCACTTTTTTTACCCTTTACAATCTAAAAACTCACCCTCACAAGTTTTGATGGATTGGATGAGAATGCTCTAACAATTGACGTCGGGCCTTATCTACAGTGCCAAAGGGCACTTTAGGAATTTTTTATGTTACTATATATATATTAACAATTGACGTCGGGCCTTATCTACATTGCCAAAGGGCACTTTAGGAATTTCTTATGTAGACAATTCTTGATGTGAGAGAAAGACAGCCGAAGGGAGAGAGCAGTCGCCAGATATAGAGAGAGCCACTCAGAGAAAAGCCCTCCGGTAGCTTATTCGGGTCGTGCTACACACCAATAGGCGGTACAGAGGATGGTGATCCTCATGGTGGTGTTTGTTTCTGTCACACCCTGATATTTCCACGTTTCACCGGTGGGCCCGGTGGGGAGTATCGTGGCGTAGTTTATATCATCATAGTCAAGCAACACAATATATAAATGCACAGCGGAAGCAAAAGATAATTATATTACAATCCGAATATAACGTAATATCAAGTATTACAACGGAAAGTAAAGGATCCACAGGCGGATCATAAAACATAAACATTGTTCAACAGACTTTAGACGCCTAGAACTTGCAAGATTCCTTATTAGCGCCCAGAGCTTCTAGCCAATTACGTTCAGTGCCTGTCACTTAACCTTTTTGGAAAATACGTCAGTTTTCACTGGTAAATACACTCAACTGACTCATTTGAAAAGAGTTTAGGAAATTGATTTAGATGCACCAGGCACAAAATATTTTGACACTTTGATTAAAATGCACAAAGGCAAAATTAATCTTTTATAACTTGGGACAATTATATTTATAATCTTGTATACAGGTTTACATGTTCGTTGTACGTTCAGGGCCCGATGTAGAAACCGAGTCAGATTAACAGACACGCCACAAGTATAGGCCCACAAGAGAGTGAGATACCGTTATTCCTTAAGCAACTGTCAGGTGTATGCCTACACCCCGTGCTTAAGACGTGGCCATTTTATAATACAATGATGTCAAGGATATCCGGGACATGGTCATTAACCCCTAAAGGCTTTTATTTCAAACAAGACAGATTAAAACGGGTTACCTCAATAATTTAATCACAATCCGATTAAACATTCAATACCCGACCAAGCGGTATCATTATACCGTATCCCAAGCCCGTATAGGGAAAATAAGTTAAGAGTATTTACCTGAGCTAGCTCCTGTCTTAAATAGCAAGAATTATAATAACTCAGCCGTATTCACTTAAGTAAGCGTATGTACAATTTACCGGAAGGCTCTGGTCTGGAATGATGGTATAAATAACCAATTAGAATGCTAACGGGTCTTTAATTAAGCCTAAGCTTAGACCAGTTAGTTTTACGAAAGATACGGTTCAAACGCATGATAAAGCGAAGACCGGTTTAGAATGTGGTTTTGACCCGGCAAGCTTGTATGCTTGTTTAATATGGGTAACCTAAACACATTCTGGATTTTGAGACAAAACTGATATGGTTTGACCCGTTTCGGCTAATATATGCGAACTAGTCACATAAGCCGAACCGTACGCGCAAGAGGCGTAACGGAAATCATAAGGGTCCTAACCAGGTTTCCTAAGTTAATATGCCTCAAATATGTTGTGATATCAGTAGGATACCTTCCATTATGCCCAAAACGAATTTAAACACAAACTATGCCCCGTAGGGGTAATTTGGTCATTTATAAGGTTATAAAAGAGTTTAAGTATTAACCTGAGTTGTAGGTCTGATATGTTCAGCAAAAATACTCATTTTACCAAGTTATAACAATAGGGTATGGTATATATGTGAAATTTATCAATTATAACCAAACTATGCACCGTAGGGGCATTTTGGTAATTTCACATAAGTCGAAATGCTCAAAACTGAAGTCTGAGTTAAACAACTTTTGCTTACTATTAAAATATTATAATTTACCTAAAATATCATTAGGTATCAACCCGTGTATGTTTAAAATAGTTCTAGTACATACTATGCGTTAAAAACGCTTAAAAAGGCGATTAAAAGCCATTTCCGGGTTGTATACATAAAGCTGATATTTTTATTATTCCAGAAGGCTTAAAATAATTTATTCATTATATGTGATTAGTAGCAAAAGGTTTGGAGTCAATTAGATATGTAAAACTCATTTTATAGCCCGTAAGGGCAAAACCGACAATTACCGGATTAAGCCTACGACTATAAGTTATGCTCAGCCTAAAATTAATTAAAAATCTTCAAATATCCCAAAATAATATATTACATCAGTGGTAATAAATTTGATATCAAAAAGTAGGCTTAACTAGGCTATACACTAATTACGCCGTTTAATTAACATAAAGCTTTCAATTTACGCTAATGAGCATAACTCTCAAACTACACCTCAAACTGATGTCAAATTTTGGGTGCAAGTTTATATATCAGTAATTAAAGTTTCTACTCTTTTACATTTTCAAAAATCACGTTTTAAGGTGAAAAGGGCATAATGGTCAACATATGGGCAATTAACGGAATCATGCGTATTAATCGGATAACTAATGATCCAAGGTGTATAATCACAGAGGGTTATACTAGCATGTCACCTGGTCCAAATAAAGCTCTAAGGTATTTCTAAATCATACCAAAACGGGTCAGAACTGAAGTCAAAGCAAAATTCAAAGCTTTGCGACTTTCGGTTCCGAACCGGGTCTAAACATAAAATTGTCGGGTTGAACATGTTTAGACATGTTCTTACACTAATTACCAAGTTATATTACTGATCAAACAGTTTGTATGTGTTCTACATTGTTAATCATGCATAAATTAGGAATTAAGTATTCTGTTGACTTTTTATTAACAAGTTTGACCCGACATTTGACCTAGTTAGAGTGGGAATCAGGGGGAACCCTTTTAAGGGTTTATTACCCACATAATTACCAACTTATAACTAATTTCAATTCGACTAATCACTGGACCATTAGTGATTAATCTTGAAGTCAACCGTTAATTACGACGGTTTGACTTTTAAGCTAAAACTAAACAAAAACTTAACTAAGAAAGATTAAGGATACTTACCAAGGTCTTAATTAAGACTAAGGATGATTAGGGTCTGCTCTAGAGCTCCAGGAAGTCTCCAAAAATGCAGATGGAATGAATGCAAGAATGTTGCAACATGAATGGCCTTTTATAGTGATCTTAATCTCATAGATTGTTGACAAATAATGCTACCAAAGGTCATGGATCATCAACAGATGTCCCTAGAGCCTAGGAGTCAGTTAGGAGGCGCCCATGAAGTGTTAAAGGGCAGTACATGACGTTTACAAGGGCTGAACAGGCAACAAAAACGAGTTGCTGTATCTGGGACTTGCTTGCGCACCGTAAGGCTTTTGGTCTTGAGGTGCGCAAGCCCTTGGCCAGCACAAAGAAGCTTTCAAATGTTGACAGTTTTGACCCCTGGACTTCCAAACTTGATTTTACATTTATTTCTTGCACTTTGGGCCCTCTAAATTGAATTCTAAGGGCTTCAAGACTTATACCAACTTTGTTAAGTCCTTGGTTAACTTTTGATTACCCGAAAATTCATAGATTTCAACGTTGACGCTTTTAACCCCTCGCACACGAATTTTATCATAACTTTCTCATACGATAACGAAACTTGGTGAAATTTTTATCACGCATTCTAGTGAGCATATTTAATCGTTACAAAGCTTTGGGTTTGCTAAAAGGTCACTCAGAGGTATTCTTTAAACATGTTGACACTTTTAACCCCTGTGGTTTGCAATCTCTCACTTTCTTTCATATTTAGCCTCGTATGATCCATGATTTATTCGTTTGAAGGTTTAAACATTATGTAGGGTTATTGTAAAGTATATTTATCCATTGTTGACAATTTGAACCCTTATATTCACATACTTTCCATGTTTGTCAACTTTAGTCCCTCTAGAGTATTATTTCACACGTTCAAGCTTATGACACGTGTCAATACATTATAGGACGTGAATTTTCGAGGTGTTACAGTTTCCCTGTTTGTAAAGCGGTGATGGTTCAATCGACACCACATGCTCGTCGGCTAAGGTTTATAACTCAGAGGGGGATAACATTGGGATAACGTGTCCAAACATGAGGATAAAAAACATAAAAGATGGCAAAAACCTAAATTCGGCGTTAATTGGTCATCTTCTTCGATTGCATTGTTTTATTTCTTTGATTTCTTTATGTTGCCTACGATCTCTGTTCGTCAGTTCATCTTTGATTTCTGTTCACCTTCTTCGTTGGTGTTCTTCGATTAACAATCAGGTTTGATTTCTACTCTCCAGCCTACATATCAGTTAAGGTTAGATTCTTTTTTTTTCTATAGGAACTGGGAACTATGTTTACTTTTTTTTATTCTCGATGTTTCATACGGAAACTGTAAGGTGTTATGTGATATGATTTGAAGAATAAAACCCTAAAATTATGTAAAGTTTTAAGCCTCTATGTTTACGGCGTTGGATTGTAGTTAGAATTAGCACAAATTTTTAACTTCACAAAGCTTTTCATGACTTTTTCAAGTGTTTGGTTATTAAAAAAGCTTTTCAAGTTGTTGTAAAAAGCACCCCTGATGTTCACTTTTGGTTTAATCTAAGGTTATGCGTAGTGGGGCGGTATGCCCGGTCATGGCGCCGGTATAGCGCCGGGAACACCAAAACGGAGGGCGCCATCTTTCGAAAATTTGGAACGGCGCGATGAAATTGTAATTTGTTATTTTTGACCGTTGGTAAACGGTCAGTTTCTTAAAAAAAAAATCAAATTTTTTTTCAAACTTTCCTTTAAATAAATACCTCCTTTCCTATTTTTTACCACACACACTCAAACACTCTAAATCTCTTCCACTTTTTTTAGAAATCCTTATATTTTATACAATGCATCCATTCAACCGTGGCTTCATTCCTCCCCGATCAAGTGCGGACCCAAACCAAAGTGGTAATCCTACTCGCCCCGTGTCGCCGGTTCCCACTCGACCCAACCCTTTTGGCTCCGGTTTTCTCGACTACAATCAACAAAATCCCGGGTTCATGAATCTTTTGAACCAACCGCTATCATGGGACCCGAATCTCTACGGGTGGAACCCGAATCAAAACACCGATGGAATGGGGTCGTCTCAAGCGTTTGGGTCGGCTCAAGCTTTCGGCTCCCCACTACATGATACCGATGTTGTTCCGGAAACACAACCCGAAGTAGCTGAGATGCAAAAAGGAAAAGGAAGACAGCCACATAAAAAGAAAGGGGAAACCGACACCCGAGCGAAAAAAAATGTGATATCGTGGGAGCCCGATGAGGAGTATGCGTTAACCCGCGCTTTCATCGATGTGTCGGAGGACCCGGTTATAGGTATATTTTTTTAAATTTCTTTATTTTTTTTCCGTTTATTTTTTGTGTTTTTTCGTTTTTTTCTCTGTTTTTTAATTTATTTTCTGTTTTATTTATTTTTTAAATTTTAGACTAACATTATATTTTTTTTGTAGCAAACAATCAAAGTAAAACCGTTTTTTGGCAACGAATACGAGATCTTTTTTACGATCTCATGGGTAAAGGAGATGAATACCGCCCACGGGACTCTATATCGGGCAAGTGGACCGATATAAACAAGAAATGCACGAACTTTCAAACCGTGTACCAACGCATGTTTGCCGGATGGAAAAGTGGAAGTAAGGACGAAGACATTACGCAAGCGGCATTGGTCGAGTATACGAATGCTAATGGCCATTTCCCGTACATGAGGTGTTGGCAAATCCTTCGCCATAGCCCCAAATGGGCCACCGTATCTACTCCAAGTGGTCGTTCAGGAAATAAACGGCCGTCAAAGAGGTCCAAAACAAACGATTCGGGTGAACCCGAAACGCCAACCTCCGACGCTCAAAACACCGACTTGAACGAGGATATTCCGGATGACGAGCCGGTGGAGGAGCTACCAAGACCGCCCGGAAAAAGTAGGCGGGCGAAAAAGCCCGAGTCGTCAACGATATCTATGGGAACGGATATGAGTCACGCATTTTCGGAGATAAACAACCGACTTCAAGACATACACGAACTCGGTACTAAACGTATGGAGGAGAACCGCGAAGTTACGGAGATTATGCGGGATAGACAACGGGCTCACGACTTTGAGTTCTACTCGAAACCGCACGACCACCTTACCGGAAAAGCTTTGAAGATGGCGTTGGCCCAAAAGGAAAGGATCGAAAAAAAATATAATCTATTCGCGAGACTCTTGATGGGCTATAATAAATGTATTTCCGGCGCGAAGCGCCGAGGAATTTTACTAGTACTATATACAATTTGCGTAGCTCTTATCTACAGTAAACGACGAAATTACAATTTTATCCTTCCTCTCAAATTTCAAGATTGCCCTTCTGAGACAGACCTTGCATTATCAGAACCAACTTCATGACTTTTCCAGCAGATAAACATGGGCGGCCGAGACCTCCGTTACCGGCGTAGTTGGTGGTTGTCGAATATGTACGATAAATACGACAGTGAGTATTGGTTTTCAGATCTAGCGGTAAAAGGCCGGTGCAAGCAGCCGCTTCCATTTTCCGGCAACGGCGGTAGGCGGTGGTTCGTAGGTAGGCGTGGATGGGGGTGGGTTATATGGTTGTGACATTGACAATGGTGGTGGTTACATTGACGATAGGCTTCCGGCAAAGACAGGCCACATGTCCGGCGACTCTTTTTTGTGGGTTTTAGTTTTTTTTGCATTTGTTGATTTGAACACCATTTTCGTATCAGATCGGAGGTCGAGACAAACGTAGATCAGGTGGTGCCGTGGTGGTACTGTGTAGTGGCGGTTTGGCTAATTGAAGTGGGGTTTTATTGAAATTAAGAATGGAAGAATGCCCAGATGTTGGATTTCCATGAAATGGTTAAAGATTGAAGGCTTTTGTAGGGGTTGTACTCTTGTAGATGAAAGATGGATGAAATGGATTCATCTAGATTTATTTATCCATGGTTAATTTGTTCAAAGAGTAAATTACTATTTTAATCTAACTACCTGAGTACAAAATCAAAAAGTTTAACGATCTGAGTCTTTAAGCACTCATGTAATAACATTTTGACTCCACTTTTTAATACGTGTACTTTTGATTTTGGACTTAAGTGGTTAAAACACTAAAACATAAGCACTCAAAACGTTACAAAATGAATAGTTAGGGACTTAGGGTGTTAAACTTTTTGATTTTGAACTCAAATGATTAAAACCACTAAAACACAGGGACTCAAAAAGTAATTTACTCTTGTTTGTAAAACGTTGAGGATTTTACAAAAAGGGGTTGATGGGTGGATTAATTTACCGCCAATTTTTTTACGATTTTCTAGGTTTTGATTGTCATTTGCGTATTATTCGCAACACGGGTTTTGCCACTACTTACTAAAAATTGTAAAGAAGACCTAAATATCATTTTGACCTACTCGACTTTAGAATACATATCGGTATAAGTTCAAATTTGACTACAATTTATGTTGGGTCACAATGTAAGTTCGTATTTGTCCTTGCCTTCGTTTTACGTCGAGCCGGTATAAATTCGTGTTTTTTAGTTAAAATTTTTACCGGTTTTGATCGGCATTTGCTTACTGTTTAGTATGATTATACCACCCCGCAACGCGGGGTATAAATACTAGTTTTATACAACTCAAGTATTGAAGTGCAAATTTATTTTGTTATTTATCATCAAATAAAAATAGAAACTTGAATACACTCACTTTAGACAGGTTTACATGTAAACTTCAATTCAATTTTCCACCAAAAAACTTGCCAAGTTACATCAAAATAGAATGTAGACGGGCAACAAGCTGCGCCGCCACCCCTTTCTGAATTGCAAACCCTAACCTTCCAAAGACAAACCCCTGCCCGCCTGGGGTTGAACAATTGTTGTGGATAACCCGTTGGACCCTGGTAAAAAAGCGGATAGCTTCTGGCGCTAGGGAGCCAAATGTATCAAAGGCAAAAGGGACAAAGACATGTTGGCTCTCTGTGTAAGCTTTAGCGTGTTTATCCATTTTTTTTTATTCTGCCTTTCTTGCTGCTTGTCCAGCTACAAACCCGTTTTCCCTTAAACCAACCAAAGGGGAAACTCCCGTAAGGTCCACACAAGCATGTTTCCCCCAGCCCAGCCAAAGACAAGCAGATCCGCTGGTCGCAGAGTAGATCTCCCTTCCATAGGGTCCGTGAGAAAATTCACAGGAGCCTCTTTCTTAGCAGAAATCTCAGCTCTTCTTAGGATGTCCCACAAAGCATCCCGAACCCAGTCATGCCGATATTTGAATCCAGGGAGATCTTTACAATGAACTGCGTGTTCCCCGTATTTATCCATACAAGCTTTACAGCATATCGGGCAGGTTTCATCTTCCGGGTACATAGGGATCATCAAGCGATATTTGAGAATGGCTTTGTATTCTACTGCAGACATGCATTGTCCCAACCCCTCAATCGGGATGACGGTCAAGAAATCCTGAGCATGGGGACCCTTCAGGCACTCAAACACCGCCTTCTGGCGGGATGACAAATCAAAAACTTCTCCCAGGCTTTGAGCGATTTTGCTAAACAGAGCATTCGCCAAAGTTTTTTGTGGCTTCGAGGGGGCGGTGTCCTTATTAGAGAAACCGCTAATATCCAAGTCTGGGAGAGAGACATTTAAACGTTCGAGCGCCTGCTGATAATCCGAGTCAAGCCCGACGACCCCACTATTTCGAAGGATATGATCCTGTAGTTCCCAAGACTGAGCCCTAGACGCTACAAAGGCATAAGCCCCAACATCTCGAGCTGAAAGAAGGCCCAACCCACCGAGGCGCATTGGCAGAGATGCCAGACGCCACTGGAGGTCACCAAAGAAGGGGCCGCCACCCACGACTATGTCTTCTATAGCCTCCCTGAGGCCATCATCGAACCAAAATATCGCATCTTCCATCAAATGGGGTTGACAAGTCCGCAACCCAAAGAGTAACTTAGCAACCCCCACGCATCTTCCATCAAATGGGGTTGACAGGTTTATTATACAAATTTTAGATATTTTTCTCTCTCTTTATTTAAAGACCAATAAACGTTGTTTGGGTGGCCAAAACCATTCACAACAATAGTGGTGGCAACGAAAGAGAGTTTTTGGTCACGACTCGTCTAAATATAGATCGCAATCTTCCAATTCTAGAACTTTCGAGCAACACGTGCAGAATTAAGACTTTAGACATACCACGGAAATATCTACATCCTCGTATTGTACATACATATTTAGATGATGAGGTGAAGACAGTAACATTTTAGAGATATAAAAGTATTTAGGAGTAAGTTAGTTTGTCGTTCAACTAAAAAAATCATATAAATAAGAAGTCGGTTACCTCAAAAGTATATTTCATATGTTATTTATAAAACACACGTGTAAGATGTCTTGAAACAATATAAACGTTTATTTGGTTACATTTACTTGCGCTTTGGGACAAAAGTTAATTTTAGTACCCGAAGTAGAAAAGATAACTCTGCCAAAGTTATTTTCATATAATTTCTGATTGTGGCAACCACAAAGTTATTTTCACATAACTTTGTTCCGGGCATTCCGTCTAAGTACGTATAACTTTGTGCTCTGCAGTCTGCATGGACAACATCTACACTTAATACACATTTGTTGTAAAATGAAGTGAATTACAAAACTCCTTGGACTATTTTTCATGAGCATTCGATCAGTCCCTTGCAAGTTTTTGTTGTCATGACTAATCCATTATTTTTAACAAACTTGATAAAAATCAGTTCCTTGATTTAATAAAATTACAATTTATTAAGCAATACCAGATGCCAAACATCCCCTAGACTTTTGCTAATTGAAGACATGTCACTTTTAAGCCCAATCCAAAGCCAAGGCCCAGACCCAACACATTAAAATCCAAACATTTCCAAAACTAAAAAGTAGTAGCAAGAATGAAGAACATAAAACTACTATATTCATGTACAATATTGCACATCAAGATGCATGTTTCTTATTCTATAAGTCCCGAATAAACCATAAACCTGTATCTTATTCACAAAACTAAAAGATACACAATGACCTACGTAAAGGGTATCTTAATTCAGATTTGGCCTATATATGACTTTCAAAAGCCAAACTTCTTAACGTATACCTGTCTAACCTTTATCTTGTCGCCCCATTCCCCTTTCTTGCAACCGCACGCAAGATCTCCATTCCATTGGTAACTTCTTGACTCCCATGTTATGATCGCCGTTTTTGTCACCTGCATTGCTTCTTTTTGTGATTAGAGTTGGAGGGTCATTCATGTCATTTTGATCAAACGTTTCATAATTCTAGAAAATGTAATACCTTATGCGTTTGCTTTTCAAGACGGTAGAAAAAGACGAATTGTTGTGCCTTTGTTTTCTCTAATTAATAAACCAATTGTTAATTTGCTTTAACTGTAGGCATGCCTGTTTCTTGTACCAGTCTTGCCTTGTCTTCTTCCTGTGAATCAAAGTGATTAAAGAACTTTAGCTTGACATTGTTGATTGTTATGTGATGATTGATTACTTGTTATCATTTGGTTAATATGACATTTTGACACCAAAAAAAAAAAAAAAAACATGAAAGTCTTATTTACCACTTAAAATGAGAACTAATAATAGGGTACCCATAACATATGACTTAATTAGCCACCTATTGGGAGGAATGACAAATTTGCATCTATTTCTAATTTTTTTTTTGGCAAATAAGACCCTTGGATGAATACCAAAATAGACATGTAACATGTTTCACCACATAAATAAATGTACATTGACTAAAATACTTTAAACATAAACACCGACTTTCTAAATCAGTACTAATGTATGTTATTTAGGCCTATGATGTTAGAGCAATTAAATCATGAGACGTGGCCTGATCAGTGGCGGACCCAGGATTTTTTTCCTGGGGGTGAGGAAATTTTTTAAAGATTTTAGACCCCTAGCTATATAAAAAAATCGGTTCATAGCGGGTCGGATCGGGTCGGGTCGGGTCATGTAAAACAAGTAAAAACAAACAAACAAAGTTTAATGGCGTGTCAAATCAGATCGGGTCGGGTCCATTTCAATTCTCAAGCAATCAAACCCTAGTTCCTAACTTCCTATCACATTAACAAACAAAAAAACATCAAAGTTCAAACCATCCCTACTTTTATTTCTTGTTAAAGCACCGGATCGATGACGAACATCAAACACTGCACTTGATTCAAGACATGAAGAACAAGAACAGGGTAGATGAAGAAGAAGATGCAAGACAAACTCATTCATTTCAATACAATCATCACAGATTACATACCAAACGAGTATACATCATCTTCTACAAGCTGGTTTAGATCACAAAGATCTAAACCCTAGCTTTCTCTCACTAACACATAGTCTCTCTCTCTAGAATTCACACCAGGAGAATAAGCTGGGAGCGAAGCACAAAGCTTCTTCTTGAGGGTTTTGCTTCGTTGCCCTAATCCTATACAACACATATATATAGACTAGGACTAAACTCGGACAAACAATCTACACCAAAACCCTGACTTTTGTCCCTAACATAAACCCCTGACCTTTGTCCTAGACACAAACTTGGACAAATTGTCCAAGGATAAACCTTGGACTAAGTTTCAAGACTTGTACAATAAAGACCCTAACAATTGGAAAGCATGCACTTATCACCCAAAGTGAACTAACAAACTCCCCCTTGATCAGTGCATGGTCTTCATGTGGTCTTGAATTCTTCATTATCGTTGACTTTAACTTGGACAACTACTTTGGTTGACCAGAACTGATAAGCGACAGTTACCCGGCAGGAACTGCACTTACAGTCTCCCCCTTAACTGTTGCAATCAGTTCTGTCTAACACTGATATCTTCAGTCACCGGATACTGCACTTACAGACTCCCCCTTGACTGATGATATCATGCCTGCTTTCAACTTTGGCTGAGACTTGATCTTTCTGGTAGAGCACAACGATCTTCAACCCTTCTAATAAAAGACTTGCTGACGATCACTTAAGGTCGCTTTGAGAAACCCGAAGAATCCAACATCAAACACTGTAGATCCTCCCCCTCAATCTACTCCCGAATCAAGTTAACGCGAACCGACCTACAACCACATGTAAGAATATCGCTAGATACATTAATCTTCAAACCTAACCGGCAGCAGAAAGAAACATTGGATTTCCAATGCCCGACCTTGAACACTTCAAATTCCGCAATGACTTGAAGCTCAGTTCGATAAGTTAATAACAAACTGAACTTTGTAAAAGTACATCCACCATCTTGATCAAAATCTGCAACCCTTCATGTATGATCTCATCTCGTCACGAATCTTCATGAATCAATCTCCTATCTTCACGAATCCACTGAATCCCCGATGGCTTTCATCTCTGATCTTCCCCTCAACAAGAAGCCCCACATTATTTCGAGACCAGAACTAATCTTCTGTAACAACTCTCACTAAAATTAATACTTAGTAGGTTAATTATCTATTAAGAAAACCTTAATTGAGAAACCCAAGTAATTCTGCACTAACCCTAAAATTTTCAGAACAATCGGAATCAGGATCAGGGCCCCTAAAACTCAGGGGGGGGTAAAACCTAGTCGGTAATATCCTTACAGTTTGCTGTCAAAAATTTAAAATAACGCGAAACCAACTCACCTAAGCTACCTGGACACGAGGCAACCCTATGCTAGACTAGGGTCTCTCGCGCCACGCGACGCGCACATGAGATCCTTTCGCGTGGCGCGAGGGGGGACATTTTTTGGGTATAAATACAGGGCCTTGGGACTTGAAATTTGTCTTTGAAACGGCGTAAATTCGAGTTACGTAGACTGAGTTATCACAGAAACAGTCCACTAAACACACACAATCACTAATTGCTGCCGCAATCAGGGTAATAACTCGATCGCTATTACGATTCAAAGTCCGATCGATTATAACTATCCAACGATTGTTTAAGTGCCGCTCAAATTGAGTTTATACTTTGTTAATTCATCGTGATTTCGACTTGAATGTTTGAGTACTGCTCGAATTCGGACTATACTCTGTCATTCGTTGTGAATCCGCTGAATTGTAAAGTATTGCACTAATAATCGTTGTGAGGGTTTAATCTCGTGAATTGCCGTAATTGTTGTATTAGTTACTAACCTATTATGTGTGCATTGTTATTTAAAATTAGGTTAATCAAGGCTAATCAGTAGGCTTATATTCTGCTCGTTAAATCTACAATGTGAGTCATTCTCTTTTTATCAAATTGCTTTATAAATTCTTAAAATATTTTCAAAGTTATAATTACAGTGATTAAGTTTATGTAATCACCAAATTACAGCCGGTATGTGGGGTATTGTGCACAGTATTGCAGTTTTATCACTTTAGGTGGGCGAACCTAAATTTAGTGATAACCGTCATTCATTGGGGCAGCCAATGGTGATATGACCACAGTCACCGAAAAGAGTCGAGTGACAAATACTGTGGGTAGTTGGTTTGATATCAGAAACATTGTAATATCTTAATACTGTGAATTATAACAAACGAGTCGTTTTAGTAAAACTGAATGATTCACTCAGTATTTCCCTGCTGACAAAACCTTTTTCAAACATGTTTAAGGTAATCTGTTGTGAGCAAAGGAAAAAGTGCTATGGAGCACTACCAGCTTAGAAAAGTGGCTCAATGTAAATAAATAAAGAAACATGTTTTAAGAAATAAAGATTTCCCAGCGAAATCACTTTATTGTAAATTATGGGAATTATCCCTATATTATATATAAACGAGCAGTTTTAATATTAATCGATCCTGTTTAAAAAGACTTCCGCTGTCACTAAATTAGATACCATCGGATTTCCTGCCTCGCGGTTCTGGACCGGGTCAAACCGGGGCCAAGGGCCGTGACAGGATAAGTTGGTATCAGAGCCACTGATTTAAGCTTACTATTGATTTTAGCCTATAAAAATATTTAAGAGATATTTAGGAAATTTAATTGCCATTCTGTGAAAATTTGTTTTATTAACTGATTAATTGTTGAGTTACAGTATGGGTAAACACAAGATTTCTGCTATCTACCACAAATTAGATACCGCACCCACAGAAAAAGGAAACTCTTCCTCCAAACACCCAGCAGATCTGGAAGAAGGGATTTTTGTCCGTAAAGCAAATTATGAAAATCCTCTTACCCAAGATAAAAGAAATTTGATTCTTAGAAAGGGAAAGGAGAAAATAAAGAAAACCCAAGTCAAGAAAGTGAGGTTTAATTCAGAAATCCAAGAATTAGGCAATAGGTCACCTTGGGAGACACATTAGATGAAAAATGGGCAAATCTTTATATGCTAGCTACCGTAGCAGAGAATGCAAACCTCTAAAATAATAATAAGCCTGGTCTAGTAGAAAATTAATCTTTAGTAAATAAATAATGGATAGTGTTCTCTTTCCTGTAGTCTTTTCTACAAATCCGTATGCAATAAAACTTTAATGTTTATTTGTAAAACTTTGTTCCAAAGTTTTAACTTAGCATTTTTGTGCATTTTGCATATATGCTATCCAACATGAGTGAGATATCGGAAGCATTTCAGAATCTCAACCTCTACCCAGTACCAATTGAAGTCTCCCACGACTTTACTGGTTATATTGCTGACATAGAGGAACCTCTGGAATTCCAAGCTCCACCGCTGGAAAAAGCAAAACTTAAAAAGAAAAGAAGATATGTAGGATGGAGGAAAGTGCGCAGGAGAAAGCCAGTTACTAGGAAACTCCCCAAAATAGAAAACCCTATAGACAAAGGAAAAGGAATCGAAATTGGAGAAAGTTCTAATCCAGCAGAGATAGAAATCAGGAAAGATTCTAAACAAAAAGGAATAGAAATTGGAGAGAGTTCTAGACAAACTGAAGAAATCACATTTCAAGACGAAATAGACCGTCTACTGGCAAATTGTGATGTCATTAGCCCTATCCATAATAATCTATATCCTTACCTAGAAACCCAACTTCCTGTGAATCTGGAACCAGCTATTCCAGACCCACTAATCCACACTCGACCTTTAGGCCAAATGGAAGAATGGTGGACAAATGACTGGCAATTCGAAAATATCATCAACAGTCCTTATTCTTTTCTTCCACAGTTTGATCCAGAACCTATCCCCAATCCTCCAATGAGTAACGAAAACTTAGCCGAACTCCGTCAGTTCGGTGAAGAGTTAATAGGTACAGGGAATAGGATCCGGGAAATGGGGGAGCAAATTTCCTGGAAGTACGACGAAAGGGAGCGTCGCTACTAAACTACCAGTTGACCAAAGAAGAGTGGGGTGGGAAGAATTTTTGTATAATAATAATAATAGTTAAATATAATTCTGTAAAATGGGAAATAAAACATTGTAAGATAAACAGTGTGTATGGATGCCTATATAATATATAAAGCAAAATAGAAGTCGAAACATCGACAATTTTGGATATATATCTGTGTTGTAAGATTTTATGTGCTTCTGTGTAATTGTTTTATTTACAATCATTTGATACTAATAGTTATATTTTTAATAATTATCAGATGGAAAACGCTAATAATGAACCAGTTAATGAAGGGAATCAATCTGAACAAAATCAGGAAAACCAGTATATGACTAGGCAGGATATAGAAAATATTGTTGCTCAAGGGATAGCCAATGCTATTCCAGCATTCGTTGCTGCTATTAAAAATCCAATAGAACCGCAACAAATCGTTCCTAGTAAACGTACTCAGGAAGATAATTTTAGTCATAGTGTAAATGGAGGCGGCAATCATGACGATAATAATCCACGACAGGCTCCACCTCCTAAGAAAATGAAAGCCGCAACGCCCGGTTGCACTTTCAAAGAATTTCTTTCTTGCAAACCTTCTGAATTTGCAGGTAATGAAGGAGCAACTGCAGTACTGCGTTGGTTAGAGAAAACCGAAGCAGTAATTGCAATAAGTAAGTGTTCAGAAGAAGATCAGGTGATGTATGCATCAAATTTATTCAAAGAAGGGGCGCTAAAATGGTGGAACACCGTATTACAATCAAAAGGAAGAAGGATGGCTTATGCTATGAACTAGGAAGAATTTAAAATTCTTGTAGAAAGAAAATATTGTCCTGAATATGAAAAGGAACAAATGGCAAATAAGTTCATAAACCATCGTATGGTAGGCGTAGAGTGTCGCGGTTATACTTCGACATTCTTTGAATATGCTAGAGTGGTACCAACACTGGCTTCGCCAGAACCGGTACTCATTTGCCGTTACATTTGGGGATTAATTAGTGAAATTCGTAACATCGTTAAAGCTGCGAGACCTCGCACTATTGACGATGCTGTGGAACTAGCTAATACCCTAACTGATGAACTAGTGCGAACAAGAGAAGAAGATCGAAAGAAGGAATTGGCTCAAAAGATTACCCAAGGATTCCGTATGGGTAATGATAATAATAGGTTCAAGAAAAGAGGAAGGAGACAATCTGCACAACTGCCTTTCTGCAGCAATTGCAAAAAGAATCATTTTGGAAAATGCAATGTAAATTGCAACTTCTGCAAAATGGCAGGACATCGTGAAGAAAATTGCAAAAAGAAAACAATAGTCTGCTATAACTGTGGAGAAACCGGACATTACAAAACAGAATGTCCTAAGTTAATTAAACCCGCAGACAATAAAGGCAAACCAGCTGATGGAACAACAAAGAAGAATGCCCGAGCATTTCAGCTAACCACTCAGGAAGCCGAATTAATTCCCGACGTTATAGCTGGTACGTTCTTGGTCCACGACGTTTATGCAAAAGTATTATTTGACTCTGGTGCAAACCAAAGTTTTATCAATACTTCATTTTGCCAAGCCCTTAACTTACCCTTAACCACTCTTAGGCAAATTTTTACAGTCGAAACGGCAAACGGAAATTCTGTTAACATAAATAAGGTTTTGCAAGAAGGAAAAATAGAACTGTTAGGCCATAAGTTTTCTGCAAACCTGTTACCTATGAAGTTAGCCGGGTTCGATGTAGTGTTAGGAATGGATTGGTTGATAGCCAACCATGCTCGAATCCTTTGTGATAAGAATTCCATAGAAATTCAATCACCTACCGGAGAAGTGATTAGGATCACCGGAGATAAACCACGTAAGCCCATGAAGTTCATATCAGTAATGAAAGTTGCTAATTATGAACGAAAACAAGGAATAGTATATATGATTTCAGTAATCATAAGTACTAAGGATAAAGATCTTAAGGAAATACCAATAGTCTCAGAATACCCAGATGTATTTCCAGAAGAATTACCTGGGTTACCACCTGATAGAGAAGTAGAGTTTAGGATTCATCTAATTCCAGGAACTACACCGATAGCCAAGGCACCTTATCGGTTAGCACCTACAGAAATGTTAGAACTGAAAAAGCAATTAGATGAATTACTAAGTAAAGGTTTCATACAACCTAGCTCATCCCCTTGGGGAGCACCAGTATTGTTTGTGAAAAAGAAAGATGGATCAATGAGAATGTGTATCGATTATAGAGAATTAAATAAAGTTACAATTAAGAATCGATACCCATTACCTAGGATTGATGATCTATTTGATCAACTTCAAGGTGCTAGGTATTTTTCTAAGATAGACTTAAGATCCGGATATCACCAGTTGAAAGTACAAGAAGAAGACATACCTAAAACTGCTTTCAGAACTAGGTATGGCCATTATGAGTTTATAGTAATGCCCTTTGGACTAACAAATGCCCCAGCAGCATTTATGGACTTAGATAAATTTGTAATCGTATTCATCGACGATATACTTATTTATTCCAAGAGTCAGGAAGAACATTGCAAGCACTTGCATGCACTCTTAACTTTGTTAAGAAAAGAAAAGCTTTATGCCAAATTCTCAAAGTGTGAATTTTGGTTAAAGGAAATGCAATTCCTAGGACATATGGTGAATCACGAAGGCATTCATGTAGATCCTACTAAAATAGAAGCAATCATCAAATGGAAGGTCCCACAAACAGCTATGGAAATTAGAAGTTTTCTAGGCTTAGCCGGATACTACAAACGATTCATTAAAGATTTCTCTAAGATAGCTATACCTTTGACTAAGTTAACCTGTAAAGCCGCTAAGTTTGAATGGGGACATAGGCAAGAAGAAGCTTTTAAGATTTTAAAGCACCGATTGACGAATGCTCCAATTTTAGCATTACCCAAAGGAACAGAAGATTTTGAAGTATATTGTGATGCTTCAAAATTAGGATTTGGATGTGTATTGATGCAACGCAAGAAGGTAATTGCGTATGCTTCCCGTCAATTGAAAAAGCATGAGGAAAATTATACAACTCATGACTTAGAATTAGGTGCCATAATTTTTGCCCTTAAAATATGGAGACATTATCTGTATGGAAGTAAGTTTACTGTTTATACAGATCATAAAAGTTTAAGGTATATATTTGGGCAGAAAGAGTTAAATATGAGGCAAAGAAGATGGATGAAAGTTTTAAGCGATTACGACTGTGATATTCAATATCACGAAGGAAAGGCAAACGTAGTTGCTGATGCCTTAAGTCGTAAGTATCATGAAAAGCAACGACGAGTTCGTGCTCTTAGATTAAATCTACAAGTAGATTTAATGGAACAATTAAAGAAAGTTCAGGAAACAGCAATCAAGGACGATGCTGAAGGAATGAAAGGTTATATAAAGGAACTAGAGCAAGGAAATGATGGAATTTGGAGATTCCACAAGAAACGAATTTGGGTACCTAAGCAAGGAGAATTAAGAAATAAGATTTTAGAGGAAGCCCATAAATCTAGGTATACTATGCATCCAGGAAACAATAAGATGTACCAAGATTTAAGAAAGAATTTCTGGTGGATAGGAATGAAGAAAGATATAGCAAGATATGTTTCTAAGTGTCTTACTTGTTCACAAGTTAAGGCAGAACACCAGAAACCTTCAGGACTACTACAACAATTGGAAATGCCGGTGTGGAAATGGGAACTTATAACAATGGATTTTGTTACTAAGTTGCCTAAAACAAGAAAAAGGTAATGATGCGATTTGGGTAATTGTGGATCGATTAACCAAATCAGCTCATTTTCTACCAATGAAGGAAACCTTTAGCATGGAAAGGTTAGCCAAGTTGTACGTAGACGAAGTGGTATCGTTACATGGAGTCCCATTCTCCATTGTATCAGATAGAGATAGTCGTTTCACTTCTCATTTCTGGAAAAGTTTCCAGCAAGCTATGGGAACTCAACTAAATCTGAGTACGGCATATCATCCGCAAACAGATGGACAAAGTGAAAGAACGATCCAAACTCTAGAAGACATGCTTCGAGCATGTGTAATAGATTTTGGTGGAAATTGGGATGATCACTTACCATTAATTGAATTCTCCTATAACAATAGTTATCATTCAAGCATTGAAACTGCTCCATTTGAAGCACTATATGGAAGAAAATGCAGAACTCCAGTATGTTGGGCAGAAATAGGAGAAAGTCAATTATCAGGTCCAGAAATTGTACAAGAAACTACTGACAAGATAACTCAAATCAAGGAAAGACTGAAAACAACCCGAGATCGTCAGAAGAGCTATGCAGATAATCGCCGCAAGCCGTTAGAATTTCAAGTCGGAGACAAAGTACTATTAAAAGTTTCTCCTTGGAAAGGAGTTGTTCGATTCGGTAAGAAAGGAAAGCTAAGTCCCAGGTACGTAGGACCATTTTCAGTGATCCAACGTATAGGACCAGTTGCTTATCGTTTACAACTACCAGAAGAATTAGCTGGAGTACATGATGTATTTCATGTATCCAATCTCAAGAAATGCTTATCAGATGAATCACTGGTAGTACCTCTTCAAGATACTGAGGTAAACGAAAAGCTGAAATTTGTTGAGAAACCTCTTCAAATTGAGGATCGAAAGATTAAGTTTCTCAAACATAAGCGACTAGTTTTAGTCAAAGTCAGATGGGATTCAAAGAGAGGAGCTGAATATACTTGGGAGCTGGAATCAGAAATGAAGCGAAAGTATCCTCATTTATTCCAGTAAATCTCGAGGACGAGATTTTTCTTAAGGTGGGGAGGATGTAACAACTCTCACTAAAATTAATACTTAGTAGGTTAATTATCTATTAAGAAAACCTTAATTGAGAAACCCAAGTAATTCTGCACTAACCCTAAAATTTTCAGAACAATCGGAATCAGGATCAGGGCCCCTAAAACTCAGGGGGGGGTAAAACCTAGTCGGTAATATCCTTACAGTTTGCTGTCAAAAATTTAAAATAACGCGAAACCAACTCACCTAAGCTACCTGGACACGAGGCAACCCTATGCTAGACTAGGGTCTCTCGCGCCACGCGACGCGCACATGAGATCCTTTCGCGTGGCGCGAGGGGGGACATTTTTTGGGTATAAATACAGGGCCTTGGGACTTGAAATTTGTCTTTGAAACGGCGTAAATTCGAGTTACGTAGACTGAGTTATCACAGAAACAGTCCACTAAACACACACAATCACTAATTGCTGCCGCAATCAGGGTAATAACTCGATCGCTATTACGATTCAAAGTCCGATCGATTATAACTATCCAACGATTGTTTAAGTGCCGCTCAAATTGAGTTTATACTTTGTTAATTCATCGTGATTTCGACTTGAATGTTTGAGTACTGCTCGAATTCGGACTATACTCTGTCATTCGTTGTGAATCCGCTGAATTGTAAAGTATTGCACTAATAATCGTTGTGAGGGTTTAATCTCGTGAATTGCCGTAATTGTTGTATTAGTTACTAACCTATTATGTGTGCATTGTTATTTAAAATTAGGTTAATCAAGGCTAATCAGTAGGCTTATATTCTGCTCGTTAAATCTACAATGTGAGTCATTCTCTTTTTATCAAATTGCTTTATAAATTCTTAAAATATTTTCAAAGTTATAATTACAGTGATTAAGTTTATGTAATCACCAAATTACAGCCGGTATGTGGGGTATTGTGCACAGTATTGCAGTTTTATCACTTTAGGTGGGCGAACCTAAATTTAGTGATAACCGTCATTCATTGGGGCAACCAATGGTGATATGACCACAGTCACCGAAAAGAGTCGAGTGACAAATACTGTGGGTAGTTGGTTTGATATCAGAAACATTGTAATATCTTAATACTGTGAATTATAACAAACGAGTCGTTTTAGTAAAACTGAATGATTCACTCAGTATTTCCCTGCTGACAAAACCTTTTTCAAACATGTTTAAGGTAATCTGTTGTGAGCAAAGGAAAAAGTGCTATGGAGCACTACCAGCTTAGAAAAGTGGCTCAATGTAAATAAATAAAGAAACATGTTTTAAGAAATAAAGATTTCCCAGTGAAATCACTTTATTGTAAATTATGGGAATTATCCCTATATTATATATAAACGAGCAGTTTTAATATTAATCGATCCTGTTTAAAAAGACTTCCGCTGTCACTAAATTAGATACCATCGGATTTCCTGCCTCGCGGTTCTGGACCGGGTCAAACCGGGGCCAAGGGCCGTGACATCTTCTCTACTCTAAATAGCAACTTAATAAGGCTCAATCTTCAACTAGTCATCAACCGAGAATTCAGCTTCATCATGTCAACACTTGATTAATAACATAAACACACGTGACAAAAACTCCATCACACATGAGCTATTTCACGCACAAGCTTTATATTTACAAAGAAAACAGGAACTTCAAAAATTTTACTCCCCCTTTTTCTTCGTAAACTGTCAACGTTCAAGCCAAGTCACGATAATATCCAAGATTGTCCCAAAACTCTAGTAAGTACCGAATCCGAACTCCGAGAATCTTGAAAAGAATACCGTGGACCACCGTTACCGCGTCTCGTCCCCTCATTTAATCCGGACAACATAAGTTCAGTGACCCGAAACTGACTTAAAGTTTCACAAAGAAACTCGGATGGTTTGAGCTCAAGGAAACTCGGATGAGGGAAACTGGACCAGAGCAATCATGATGATCATGTTTAAAAAAAAAAACTCGGAGATTAAGTTTAAAGGAACAAACTCTGATCCTTTTAATGCTTAAAAAGTAACTCGGAAGTTTCTCATAAACTTAACTCGGAACAGAACTTTTATACAAAAAAAAATCTCAAACCTCGGACTCTTTAAGAATAAAGAGATAAACTCGGAAACCTGGACTACAAAAACAATGAAAAAGGATGAAACACAGAAACTTGGAACAAAACAAATAAACTCGGACTCAATTTTGAGCTAATAAACTCTGACTATTAAAAAAAATCTTTTAAAAATCGAAGTCATTTAAATGCGGATAGGATTTTTCCTTTTTTTAAAAAAAAAAAAAAAAACTCTGACCAACTTAAACTCTGAAAACTCTTACCAACTTAATCTCTGAAAACTCTGACCAACTAAAACTCTGAAAACTCTGACCAACTTAATCTCTGAAAACTCTGACCAACTTAAAGTTTCAAAAGAAACTCTGAATGTTAAAGCTCGGACTGATGTTTCACAAAGAAACTCTGATGGAAAACATAGAGTGAAGGAAACTCGGATTAACAAGCAGACTTAAAACTCTGACTCAAAGGAAAAAAACAACGTAAAACTCGGAAAACTCAGAAACATTTACTTCAATACTCGGACAAACCAAAGAACATAAAAGAAAACTCGGAACTTTGCCTTTGGAACTTTGCCTTTCTAAAACTCGGAGAAATCAGCTCGGAAATATGTTAAAACTTAAAACTCGGAACCTTTGATCCTCTGTTCATAAAAACTCAGAAACAATATCACAAGATAATAATCGGACTGTTGAAACTATGCAAAACTCGGAACACCTGAAAGATTCAAAAACTCGGAGTTGAGATGTCTTGTAAAACTCGGACCTTGAACGATTAAAAACTCGGAATTGAGAGCTTGAAGACTTGCACTTTCAAACAACATAACTCGGAACATCTGAAAACTTGGAACATCCATATTATAACTCTCGGAACATCTATAAAGCTCGGAACATCCAAACTTTCTTTAAAACTCGGAAACAAAGTGAAGACTCAGAATCCATTTAAACTTAAAAACTCTGACCAGAATTCGGAATTGACATAAACTCAAAACTCGGAACAAATCCATCATCATTAAAAATTCGGAATAGGTTGATGAGAGTGTAAAACTCAGACAAGTTTCAATAACCAATCTCCGGACTATCTCCCCAGTGTGACTTCACACTGGTTCACCAAAACCCCGGAAACACAAACACAGAGTTTTAAACTCAGACAAACCCCTTTTTTTTGGATCAAAACCCTAGATCTCCAAAAACCAAGCAGTTCTCTCCAACACAGCTCGAATATCTTCATATCTGGACCAAAATCTTCACGTCTTCAAGATGTTTGGCGGAAACAAACATCAAATCAAGAGCAATGGTGATTCGGAAGGCTGTTAGACCATTCTGAATCGGTAACCATGCTCTGATACCACTGTTAAAGCACCGGATCGATGGCGAACATCAAACATTGCACTTGATTCAAGACATGAAGAACAAGAACAGGGTAGATGAAGAAGAAGATGCAAGACAAACTCATTCATTTCAATACAATCATCACAGATTACATACCAAACGAGTATACATCATCTTCTACAAGTTGGTTTAGATCACAAAGATCTAAACCCTAGCTTTCTCTCACTAACACATAGTCTCTCTCTCTAGAATTCACACCAGGAGAATAAGTTGGGAGAGAAGCACAAAGCTTCTTCTTGAGGGTTTTGCTTCGTTGCCCTAATCCTATACAACACATATATATAGACTAGGACTAAACTCGGACAAACAATCTACACCAAAACCCTGACTTTTGTCCCTAACATAAACCCCTGACCTTTGTCCTAGACACAAACTTGGACAAATTGTCCAAGGATAAACCTTGGACTAAGTTTCAAGACTTGTACAATAAAGACCCTAACAATTGGAAAGCATGCACTTATCACCCAAAGTGCACTAACATTTCTCTTAATCATTCAATAAAAGAATAAAAAAACTTATCTATAACACACCTTGGTCTTTAACTAGAATAATCCGGCGAAAAAAAAGTGGTTCAACCCCTTTCCTCTTGAGAAATCGCGCCATAACTTCCGTACTCATTGTTCATTCATAATCCTATCACATACAAAATAAACCAAGGATCTTCAAGTGTTCAACCATAGCCTATGTTCCGTAACTGTCAATTTAAAATTTTGAATTTCAAGCCTTAGTAATTATTATTTGCCAACCAACAATTATATAATCAACAAACATGTTTGCCAAGTGAGGCAGAGGGAGGGCGGGAGTCACTGGCAAGTGGCAGCGATTTGGGTTTATTTTTTAATTACGTGGACGGGTTTGTTTAACAAAACTAGTAGTTGGGTTGGGCTTGAATGGGTATTAAGTTATTGGGCTTGATGGATTGAATTTAAGTTTTATTAAAGGGGTTAGTAGGCTAACTTGTTTACATAATTTGATCGGGTTTCTATCCGTGTTCACAATTTTTTTTACATAAATTCCTAACATTTTTTTCTAAGGGGTGCGATCGGAATTTTTCAAAGGGTGCGGACAAAAATTTCCAAGGGGTGCGGTCTGGATTTTTCGCGAAAAATACCACTAATTTTTTTTTTCAAGGGGTGCGGCCGCCCACCCACCCCATAACTTGGGTCCGCCCCTGGGCCTGATATGACTCATCCAACACGCTTTTCATCTAATGAAGACACGTGTTAATCCCTGGCCATCCACATCACACACTTAAATTTCACCATTCACCCCCAAAAGATGCGACATGTCATAGTTTTATTGACCGAAAAAACTCAAATGTATATGGTAAAAAAAAAAACCAATGGCAATGTTCATTTTTGTAATTTGCTTGGTTGTCTGTTTTCATGATTTTATGTTTTAAAAAGAGATGTCGAATTTGCTCATTTCATAGATTTTGAGTGGCAAGTTGCCCTTTTTAACCCTACTATTATTATTATACATATTATACTAAACTTGTGATGAACAGTAAATAACAATTTTTTAATATTTATGTGTTATTCTTAATAATAAATAGTAATCGATAAATTTTAAGTATTTTTATTTTTTATTAGTAATATTTTATTGATTATTTAGTTTTCTTTTTAGTGTTAAGTTTAACAAAAAAATCCGTATGTATGTTTATTTTTTTTTAATATTTCAAGTTATTTGCCCACGCGTTATGATGGTATGTTACCGCGTGTATTAGATCAAAATCGGTTCGGTTCGTTACTGTACCAAAAAGATACATACACTTCGTATAGAAATCAATACATGTTTTACATGGCCGAAAACGATAAAAACAAACACCGGTACTAGCATCTATGTTGTTCGTACGACACCGATCGGTTTAGAGTGTCACGGTACTGGTAACGTTATTGACGTTCGGCATGGTAGGGTAGCAATACGATGTCAGTTTATAGAAAGAAAAAAATATAAAAATAAACTCCTAAACCGAAAATGATGTTCTTCGGTTGGGTACAATATTGTAGCAATACGGTGTCAATTAATCAGAAAGAAAATGAAAATAAATAAATGTTGGTACTGATACAGATGTCGTTTAGTCGGTTCCGATTCGGTTTGGTATGATTGCGGCACAATATTCGTTATCAAAAAAAATTTATATCGCAATGTTGAAAAAAATAAATAAACATAGAACGCAAACCAATCGAATCGATATTAACTGAACAACATAGGTCCCGGGTATCGATATTCATTTTTTGTTTTCTGTTTTCGATCGATGTAAGGTTTTCTCTTTTGATCACTATAGGCTATTGTGAGTACAAGTACAAGTACTGTAATGAAACAAACAGATACCGACCAAACTCTCGCCTTGAAGCACGAAATGAATCTTACTAGTTTATAAGAATTAGATGAAGTAAACTCACGGTAGGGTATGGCCTTTGGCATGTGATTGCCACCATGATTTCAAAACCGAAGTCGTGAACAATAACTGAATCATTCACCGAAACTTAACCGGAAACAGACGAAATTGAACCGAAATTAACCAAAAACTTAATTAACTGAAAACTGATTAATCGAAAACCGAATTAAACAAAAACTAGTTATCGGTTTTTTTACCCTCGTTTAACCAAAATTACCCGAACCGAACCATTCATATTTTTATATATTTCTAGTTTTATACCTCCAGTCATGTATTTCATATTTTATAACACCATTTCATGTATTTATACTTTAATTTCATTTATTTATACCTCAATTTCATGTATTTATAAGCAAAGATTTTAGCCCAAGTTTGGTTTTGGCTATTACTCGAAATTAAATGAACCGAACAAACAACCATCAATCTAATCGAATAAACCGTACCGATTAACCAAAAACTTGGTTAATAAAATAAACTAACCAATGACTTCGATTTCGGCTTTGGTTGAGGATAACCAAACTGATCGAACCACATACACCCTGGCAGTATTTATGTATCCCGCCACATCACGCGGACACCCTTCTAGTAATTTACTAATATACATCAGGATATTTATGAGATTAACAACATCTAGGGGAGGGTTCAAGAGAAAACTCATTTTATTGCAAGAACTCGAAAAACTCCTAAAAAAGCTTAAAAACACACCGAATATTTATTTTAAAACATTTTTTGGCTGTAAATCTAGCATTTTTAAAATATAAAAAATAATAATAAAAAATAAATTTGTATTACACATGTGCAACACTACGAAAAAGCTTAAACCGGCCAACCCCCCCCCCCCCCCCACACACACACTAAAAAAAAACCACCTAAACTCTCCACCCCCACCCCTCAAAAACCTAAAAACTAAACCCGAAACCTAAACCCCCCCACCCCTACTTTCGAGTATTCTCACTAACTATAAGTTTTTAATTGAACCCTCCCTACAACATATATTCTTCTATATTTTTCTGTGACCTAAAAGTAAGAGTTTATAAATTAACATATGATAAAAAAAACTGAATGAACAGTAACCGCAGGGCATTTTAGGGTTTTCATACCATTTCATTTTATCACATTTTCTTTTGCTATGGGGGTGTTTGGGATTCCTTCTCAAAATGACTTATTAACTTATATAAGTCAAAAGTGAGAAGTTAGAAATTCTAACTTCTCAAACACATAAAACTCTCTAAAATAAGCTAATCCAAACACTCAAAAAACAACTTATTAACTTTTATAAGTCAATAAGTCATAAGCTGCTCTAAAATAAGCTAACCCAAACACCCCCTATATCAACACACAACAACACAGAGATAGAGAGAGGAGTGAGAGAGACGAGGTCGACAGAACAGAGCGACGGTGATGGAGGAAGCGACGCCAACCGCCGTCGAGGAAGCGGTGACTTTTGTTTCGACGTCACTAACCACTGCCGACTGAACCAAACGTCTGAGATGACGGCGGCGAGTTCTAGAGTCCTGATCTGTCAAGTGGTCGCCGGTTGTAGCTTCTCCATGGTGTTTGACCGGTTACACGGGGATAATCCGGTGGATCTGGCGGCTATTATTGTGGGGGAGAGGGTTAAAGAAGCGTGGAGAGGAGTCCGGTGGCCGGATTTGGCGGTGCCAGAGATGGATGGCGGAAAGGTTGGTTGGTATGAGCGTTTTGAGATGAACGAAGATGATGAGTTGGAGTTTCGTTCATCTAGGTTCTTTTCCGGTAACAGCTATGACTCCGACAACAACTCCACTCAACTTCCGACGATGTTCTAGTAAGCACAAATTCACTATCCACTCTACATTCGTTAGATGGTTGATAGCGTGACCATACTTCATTGGTGACTGGGTTTCGTTGATGATAACAAAGGGGTTTTCTCAATCCTCTTCGCCTAGGTTTTACAACTGGGTTTGATGTTCATGATACCTGTTTAAGTTATCGTGACTCTTATAAAAGTGCTATGATTTAACAGTTCAGACACTTTGCGACTTATTTGAAAGTGTGGATTGTGTAGTTTCAAATATAAGTTGTGTCACATGACATGTTCAACCACTTAAATCTAGAAACTGAGGTATTATTTGTGAATTAACTTAGGCATAAATCCATTTTTTCAGTACATATTGGGCCATATAGTAATTCATCTGTTGTTAGGTGTTCTAAAGGGGTCATGATTTAGGTGGTATGATAATGGCTATGGATTTAGTTTGTAAGTTGTGATACATATGAACTGTGTAATAGGACAATATCCATGTAATGCTATGGATTTAGTTGTTTAACAGAAAGTGTGGAGTTTCAATGTTGAAGAGAAATGTAGCTCAAATATAAGAACAAAATTGGTAAATGTTATTTAAATCTTTAAATCAAGCAATGACTATTGTTGGAGCCACTAATAGAAGTTATAAAATTCTCTCTCCACGGTATTAAAGGTGTCCATGCTATATTGTATATAACATGCTGTAGTGATGGTCCATTGAACTTTCTAGAATTAGATGTGAAAGGCGAAGTTTATGCAAACAATTTGCTTGAGTTATGGACCGGTGGATAGTAAGGTTGTTAGAAAAACAAGGAAAATGTTATGGGCTCATAAGCCTTTAAGGATATTTTGAATGACATTATGTACTAGATTTTTTTTTGTTCCAGTTATGATTTTGATTATTTGGTGAACGTTTTAAGAGGTATACTCTAATTAATTTCATAAAATATATGAACTATATGCGGGTAGGGCGATATTTATTAGAATTCGGATTTGTAGCTTCATATACGTTGCGGAACCGATTAAGTGTAGATTTAGATATAGAATAGAATATAGATGTTGATACTTATATATAAAGATTAGAATCATTTGGCATCTTTAGTTTCTGCAAGGTTCACACTTCCACCTAAATTATATAATGTTTAGTTATTAAGCTACTCCAGTTAGTTAAATTGATCCAACGAATTGTTTTCCACTTTATTTGGCCGATCTCATCATGTATGTTCATTAGATACCATATTATTTAGATATGTGTAGCAATCAGTTCTTTTATTAACGGATTAAAAATGACGCTTTGTAATTTTTAAATTAATATACGTTTGAGTTTAGTGTTGCGAGCCGTTGGGTGCATGTGGTCAAACTTAAAAGGGGGTCGACAGAAGTCAAAATACTCAGTATGCTTACCGAGGAGTATGATCCGATTCAGTTACGAAATAGCCGCGAATGAAGGTATTATCACACACTTGACCATTAGACATGTTGAAATCAAGTGGTGGTAAATATTCTGACGATATTATGTAATTTAAATATAGGTTCTTTAGTGGAGTTGTTGCGTTGGTTTCCCGACTTATCAAAATTAGTGGTGATACATCGGTCAGATGATGGTGCGACGATGAAAGGATTGTTTCTAAAACAATTGATAATCAAATTTGTTGTGTTGTTGTAAGTATTTATAGTCTATATCTAAATCTCTGCTTGGTTATCCATGGAAAATTAGGTAACCAGTAATTATGCTCCTGTGTGTATATAACTTTTTTCTTGACGTTTTTTTGGGTACTTTTAGAAGATTTTTTTTTTTTGGTATTTTTAAAAGACTCCACTTAGTAATATTTTTGGTTAATCTCTTACGCTTGCGAGTTTGTTCTATTGTTATAGTTTGAAAATTAAAACTGATTGATTTTTTTTATTTGTGCTATAATGCAGACTCATTATGTTCTGTTGCTTTGTTCTTTTAAAGAACAACTGCAACAACATGTTCATGTTCACGTTATGGAAGCTGTTATCGCGTGTTGGGAGATCGAGCAGTCGTTACAGAGCTTGACAGGTTTTGTGGCTTTGTTGGTTTGGATTTCTGTTTGATATTTGTTCATGTTGTTGTTTGATGATGATGATGGTTGAAGGAACGGGTGCGACAATGTCGGATGATGATGATCAAGTGGACAGGCGACGGTGATGCGAATTTGTTTGATGGGATGAGTTGCTTTTGTTTTGTTTTATACTTTTATGTATGGAGTTCATGTTTTGCACAAATGGAACATAAATGTTATCGAGTTTTGAACACAGTAATTATTTTGACCGCCCGCGCGCCGTGAAGCGCAGTAATTATTTTGACCTCCTGCGCGCCGCGAAGCGCGCGCGAGGTTTAAATCCTAGTTTCAATAAAAACTATAAATTTCATTCAACTCAAGTATTGAAGTATAAATTTATTTTATTATTGTCATCAAATAAAAATACGAAATTTGAATATTAATCTAACTTTAGACAGGTTTATAATACCATTTCTAAATACACACGTCTTCAATGAAGACAATTTGACTTTGTTTGGGGTGGCCCAAACCATTTACAACCAAAGAGAGTTTTGTTGGTCACGACCCGTCTAAATATAGCTCGCAATCTTCCAAATCTATAACTTTCAAGCAACACGTGAGGAATTAAGTTTTACACCAAAAAAAAAAAAAAAAAAAATCTTGTATGTACATCATTAGATGATGACGTTTAGATAGCAACATTCTATTATAGAAGTATTTAGAAATATGTTAGTAGGAAGTCGGTTACCCCATAAGTTAACTTCATAACTTATTTATATAACACACTAGTAAATTCTCTTAAAACAATGTAAACGTTTCTTCGGTTACATTTCCTTGCGATGATTAGGAAAAAGTTAAATTTAGCATGCGAAGTAGAAAAGATAACTTTGCCAGAGTTCTTTTCACAAAATTTCCAATTGGCAACCTGCCATGAAGCCCGTCCATCCTATCCACACTCCAGAGACAGAGCACCAGACAGAGCACCCAATCGGGTGTTAGAATATAGTGAATTAAAATTCGTCGTTGAACTATTGTTCAAGAGCATTGTCCGTTCCTTACAAGATTTTGTTGTCATGACTAATCCATATTTCTTAACAGACTTATTAAAAATCAGTTCCATGACTTAATAAATCTACAATTTTATTAAGCAATACCAGTTGCCAAACACCCCCTGGACGACTTTTGCTAATTGAGGACGTGTCACTTGTAAGCCCAAGCCAATGCCCAGGCCCAGGCCCAACACATTCAAATCCAAATCAACATCTCCAAAACTAAAAAGTAGTAGCATGAATGAAGAACATAAAACTACTGTATCCATCATCCATGTACACTATTGCACATCGCGACGCATGTTTTCTTATTCTATAAGTCCCAAATAAACCATAAACCCGTATCGTATTCACAAAACTGAAAGATACATCGACATACATAAAGGGTATCCTAAATTCAGATTTGGCCTATATATAGTCAAACTTCTTAGTTCTTAACGTATACCTGTCCGATTCTCCCCCTTTTCTTGCAACCGCACGCAAGATCTCCATTCCATTGGTAATTTCTTGACTCACATGTTATGATCACCGCTTTTGTCACCTGCATTACTTCTTTTTGTGATTAGAGTTGGTGGGCGGTTTATGCCATTTTGACCAAACATTTGATAATTTTAGAAAAATGTAATACCTTTTGCGTTTGCTTTTCAAGACGGTAGAAGAAGACGGATTGCTGTGCCAGTTTCGCTTTCTCTGATTAATAAACCAGTTGTTTATCTGCTTTAACTGCAGGCCGGTTTCTTGTACCAATCTTGCCTTGTCTTCTTCCTGTGAATCAAAGTGATTAAAGAACTTTAGCTTCACATTGTTATGTGATGACTTATTTCTTATTATCATTTGGTTAAAAGGGTACATTTGACATTTTGACACCCAAATTATTTGAAAGTCTTATTTACCACTTAAAATGAGAACTTGGTGCAAATTTGCCACCCTCCTCAGACCCTACCTTAGCTTTGCTATAGGTGGGATATACTGAGTACGATGATGATGATGATATTTACCACTTAAAATGAGAACTTGGTGCAAATTTGCCATTCTGCCCGTTTGACTTTTGACCCGTTTGACATGCGCTTGAAGTTCATAGAGTGGATCAAACATTTGGTAAAAGAGAAAGTCAAAGGGTGTTTTGGTTTGATTGTCAAGGTATCTTTATTTTCATATTTTGCATCCAAGTTAGTCCATGTAACATAGGGGCCTAGTCAGCCATTTAATGGGAGGAACGAAAAATTTGGACCAATTTCTAAGTTTTTATGACAAATAAGACCCTTGGATAATCACCAAAATAGACATGTAACATGTTTCATAACATAAATTAATGTACATTGACTAAAATACTAGCAATCATAAACGCCGACTTTCAAAACCAATAAATAATGACACATGTATGTTATTTATGCCTATGATGTTAAACCAATTAAATCACCAAACTTGGCCAAGAGTATGTAATTTACGTCCAAGGAACCCTCTTAAATTTCACGATTCTCGCCCAAATGTAATAGTTTTATTGGTGGAAAAAAGTCGAATGCATATGGAAAACCATAACTTATGGCAATGTCCATTTTGCTAATTCGCTTGGTTGTCCGTTTTCGTGATTTTACGTTTTAAAAATAGGTGTTGGATTTGCTCATTTCATAGATTTTGGGTGGCAAGTTGCCCTTTTTAAGCTCACAGTCGGGTATGGCCATTAGCTGCGATTTAGATGAAGTAAACTCACAGTCGGGTATGGCCATTTGGCATGCGATTGCCACCATGATTTCAAAACCGAAGTCGTATCTCCTGGCAGTTTCCCAGCCCTTCTTTTACGCAATATTTCCTCCCTAATGTCCACAATCTTCTCCTTGTAACCCTATTAACACCACAACAAAACCACAATTTTATTATCAAACTATAGTGTTTTGGTTTCTTATTACAACACACTATTTTCCCCTTAGTTAGAAAACACAACTTGTAAGAACCGAGAATCTTGAATAACCACGGAAATGTAAATGCATTGTCTTGCGCCTTTTTTTTTCTTTTGACGAAAGCGGATCGTTCTTGCAAAATGCAATGTACCATGTTGAAATCAATAAACGCTTTGTTTGCGACACAAAGATAAGTATGAGTCTGAAAGATAAATGCTACATTTGGAAATACAGTTGAATTAAAGAGTTTTAACTATGTGTCAAAAATATATTGTAGAAGTAGAACCCTTGTCAACTTTTTTTGCCCAAACATTTTAAAGTTGATAAATCAAACCAACCTGTTTCAACTCATGCTTTAGCTCTTGCCTAACACGCTCCATCAAAGATCTTTCACTCTCCGTCGGCACAAGAGGCCCGAAACCCATACTATCGTGTCCATCAAAACTCCCATCAAACAAATTCACGTCGCTGTCCACTTGATCTTCATCATCATCCGACATTGTCGCACCCGTTCCTTCTCCAGGTGACACCCCTGTTTCAACAACCAAACTTCAACCATCATCATTAAACAACAACATAAACAAATATCAAACCGAAATCCAAACCAACAAAGTCACAAAACCTGTCAAGCTCTGTAACGACTGCTCGATCTCCCAACACGCCATAACAGCTTCCATCGCGTGAACACGAACATGTTGTTGCAGTTGCTCTTTAAAAGAACAAAGCAACAGAACATAATGAGTCTGCATTACAACCCAAATAAAAAAAATCAATCAGTTTCAATTTTCAAACCATAACAATACAACAAACTCGCAATCTTTTACTCGTACCATGAACTGATCAAGCTCCTTATCATCACCAAGGTTACCACCCTGCCCACCGAGACCCGAATACTTCGCGACAACATGCTGCGACTGCGCCAGCTGTGCGTCGATCCTGGGCAGCTGATCCACGGGAGTCGCAATTCGCAAACAAGACACGTGAGCCGACAACAACTGCTCGTAAAGCGGGTGTGACAGTACCTCGGCTTTGTATCGAGCATTTTGCCAGTTTACAGCCGCTTCACTGCCACTCACACCGTCGCCGCCACCTACCTCGCTATCTCCTAGCTCACCTACCCCATTATTATCCACCTGTATACACAGTCACAAGAATGCTTCATTAATCCTGCCTGTCTGTTCTAACCCTAGCTATGGCACATTGTTCAAAGTTTTTTTATTCAAACGCTAAAACCAACATGACTAGTGATAGGTCAAAAATAGTGCCTAGATTGCAATCCCTAGGTTTATTGTCAATTTCATTTAAATAAAAAAATCATAAACATCCATTGGTTATTGTGTTTTAAATTCAATTAGGGGCAAAACAATTTTGAGAATTTTGTTCATTAACCGTATCCGGATGACTTTCTCTCGCTTGTTAGAGTCTCGTTTGTGACAAATCGTCATGCGTAAGCCAGGGTTTTACCACAGTAGACCTTCGAGAGGTGGGTTTTACCAGCGTTGTCTGCGATCACGGGCGTGGAAGACCTTTTGCTGGACCAAGCTTCAAAAAAAGAATTTTGTTGATAAACAACAATAGAATTATTAAATTGTTGTTGCCTAAATAAAAATCTTAACAAACTCCCAAAGGTCTACTGTGGTAAAACACGCATGATATTTTGTCACGAACGAGACTCTTACCGACGACCTGCCATAGAGAAAGTCACCGGTGTGCCGCTAAAGAATTTTGTTGATAAACGACAATAGAGTTATTTAATTGTTGTTGTCTAAATAAAACATTTTAACAAACATACCCATTAAAATTCAAATTCATAAAAAAAAAAAAACTTTGTAAAAAAAAAAAAAAAAAAAAAAAAAAAAGTTTACCTGAGCGGAAACCATGTTTCTAGTCAAATCCGGTGAATCATGAGAAGACATGCCGGCAGCCGCAACAATAACAGAATCATTAGAAACCTGCGAAACGATGTCGTCTCCACGAACATCACTAACGTTCCTCTGCAACATCGATCTCGACAGCCACTGGTTATTATTATTATGCTGAGACGACGTCGTCACAGCAGAATCAGAATTATTGTTATTATTGTTATTAGTTTGCAAGTTGAGAAAATTATTATTACTACTACCACCTTCATTTCCGTACTGCCCCTGTCGCCGGAGAATCGCACTGTTAAGCCAGTGGTCTTTTCCGGCTGAGCGGGACGACGGAGAAGAAGACTGGAGGTGGTGGTGGTGGTGGTGGTCCGGCGGCAGAATTGTACGGAGGACTGAAATGTTGTCGGTATCGGAGAAATGTTGTTGTAGGGCCATCTCTTGTGAGAGATGGTTGTTGGGGTGAAAAGCCATGAGTGTTTTGTTGTTGTGAGGATTGAGGGTGGAGAATTGTGAAGAAATGGTTACATGAAAAGAAGATGAAGCAGGTTTTTATAGGTTAGATGGAGAGTAGACAGTTGCAGGGAGGAAGAAAGAGAAGAGAAGAAGAAGGAGAAAGTGACATTGTTGGAAAATTGGAGGGGATTCAAGGAAAAGTAACCACAAAAAACTAATCACATTTGTCATTGATGTGTCCATTGTTTTTTTTTTATTACATGATATGTTTATTTATATTTATACTAGGTTTTTACCCGGGATTGCTTCCCGGGCTCGGAAAACTTAGTTATATTAATTACTATTTGTTATTAATATGACCACATTATATCAACCATCTCATTCGATCCAACAACAATGTCTTCAAATCACCGGATTAGATCATGAACCCATATTAGAAGTCAAACAAAAGCACAACATGACCACATGAATAATATCATTTCCACTTTTACTTCAATGCACTTACATGATAGGGTGATTTGGGATTTTGTAAAAATGTTTGTTTTTGTACTTGTTTACAAAATAAGATGTTGACCAAAATTCAAACAGATGTTGACCAAAAGTCAATCAAATGTTGACCAATAGGCAAACAGATGTTGACCTTAAACAAATGTTTGGTTTAAGGCCAAACATCTGTTTATGGCCAAACATCTGTTTAAGGTCAAACATCTGTTTAAGTCCAAATATCTGATATAGAAGGCGAAACATCTGTTTAAGGCAAAACATTTGTTTAAGGTCAAACATCTGTTTATGGTCAAACATCTGTTTAAGCCTGAACAAATGTTTAACTTAATAAGATCTGCTGTCTTCTCACACTGTTTTCCTCTTCAAAATATTGTTCAACCTAACATGGGTTTCCATTAACTATTGACCAAAATGCAAACAGATGTTCAAACCACTGTTTGTTATTGTACTTCTTTACAAAATTACATAGAATTCAAGAAAATGAAACAATGACTTAAAGAACTATAATTTAACACATAATCTAATCGGGTAAAGCAATCTATTATCTGACAATTCCCTGGTTTTTGCAACATGAAACACAACATCATCATGCCAAATACAGTCATATATATCCATCCATTATTCTGAATTCATAAACCCATAAATACAGAAGAATGTCACATTTGCAATTAATAAACCAAGTTTCTACTAATTGCAGTTACTATTAGCAAAAAGAAACATCATATCATCTATATATATAACATAAAATGCTAATAACAGTGTTTTATCATGTTAGCCATACATAGCAACAAACCATCAAGTTAATAATTAAAAAAAAACATACATCATCACCATCAAAAAATTCATAGTTATAGTATCTGATATCAGAACATACTTAAATGTCTTTGTTAAACTGACGTAACTTGATTTAATACGATCTTCTGTTGCGAAGACACGTATGTGAAGTGCAACATATCACCAAACCTCAAGTTATTGTCAGTCATAAACTTTCGCCAACCGTCCAACGCATAACGTGGGTTCAATTCATTTAACTCCGACTTAACATCATAAACCTCCACAACTCCAACCATGTTTTGAACTTTCAAAGGATGAAGATCAAGAGAAAGACCTGCTCGTCTGGCAACTTCAGCAGGAAGACGCTACATGTATTGTGTGGAAAAAAATAATAGTTAGACAAATAAACATAAATCATTAGTTTGTTATAAAAAATGGTATACCAGCCTATAGTCTCCTTTGCGATCAAAATGAAAGAACTCAGGGTCGAGAAGATGCCCAGAATGTTTTTTTGCAGTCTTTGCAATCTTATTTCTACAGTTAAGCTTTTTCTGAACGTTGGCGGCTCTCTTCCCCCTTGATGAAAAAGTAAAAATATACATGTGAATTAAAGGAATGCTGAATATATGCACACAAAAAAAAACAGTTCATATAACATATACTAATTAACTAGCAAGTATAGATACCTTAACTTTACGAGCAGATGAAGAACATCCAATATGATCACTTGTGTCGACAAGTAAGGCATCATTTCCCTTAGTCCTATTCTTGACCATCTCTTTTCTCTCAGAAGTAACTTTACCTTTCTTCTTAACCTGTTGTCATAGAGTAACTTTAATAACAATAGTAATATAACAATTTTTAAGATGGTAAACATACATCTTGGGTTTTGTTCAATCGTGAAGACATGCGTCTCTTCGACGTGCATGCGGCATTGGTTGGTAACTTCTTCTAAATAATACATTATTGGATAAATATAACATCAGTAAACAGCATTACTAATAGTTGTAAAAACATTAAATTCTTATATGTGTTAAATTAAAAATAAATAATTTTAATAATTTAGTAAGTACCTGAGTAACGGTTCTACCTTCACCTACAGACACAACTTCTTCATCCTCATAGATGTCCTGGTCAACATTAATGAAATAATTAATATAATGCTAAAAAAATTAAAACTTTTAGTGCTAATGCTAAATACTTACGTACCTTGAATGCATTCTCAACATAATCAGCCTTCGATATCTCAAGTGCACTATCATCGTCAGATTCAGGTTTCTTCAAAAAGCAAATCTCAGTCTCATCTCTATAAACTACTACCTCAAAAACAACATCATCAATTCTGGTAAACATAAGCAAATCATCCTCCAGTATCCCAACATCGTTGCACATTTCCGGCCATCCTCTAGCAAATACAAAGTTGGTATCAACCTTAGACGCCTCAACATTCCAATAGAAACCCTTATAACAGATTTGAAATTTGCCACTTGGTGGGCTGTTTACGTAAAATTGTTTAACGAAGCAGTCTTCGATTACCTGCATAAAATTAAAAATAATGAATACTGTACGTGAAGTATGTAACTTATGAGAATAAGTGTTGACACGTTAAAGATGCAAAAGAATTCAAGTTAAGATCAATACTCATACCGTAAAACCAAATCTTGCATAACGATTAAACGTGAAATAAGATTCACCACACATGCCATCAACAAAACATGAAAGTTCAAGCCCAAAATCACCTAACGGTTTGAAAACCAACAAAGTATCCCTCGGCAGATTGAGATCTTTAACAACATTGTCCCAACTGTCAGTTATTATTGGGGTTGAATTTTCTGTTCTGACCCTCATAACCCTTTTTTTACCAGACTCATGATAGATTCGCAACTTATTTTTCTGCCAACAATCTCCCCACTTTTGATAAGGCTATAGGTACATCCTGTATATAATTTTTAAGTAGTGTAAGAAAATATAAGCCATAAGAACTGTTAAATATATATCTCAATAAAAATAAATTATGTATGTAAAAACATGTCATACCAGTTTCAAAGATTCTGGGTTATCAAGAAACTTGACAAATGTAGTATACATCATAAAACCTGAATCAGTAAAGATGTTAAAAGATTGTAATAAAAAAGTTGGCTTCGAAGATGAACATTAACTTTTTGTATTAACAGAGTATCTACTGAAATTAATCATAGAAACAGAGTATGAGTTAAAAATTTTCTGCAAATAATAACTATTTTAACATGTTCTCAACAAATGATTCAAACACCTAACTAAACCCTTCTTGAATGTATAGCAATAAACGTTTAAAATCGTATTTGTAGCAAGATAGGATTTGAATTAAGATCGGTTAAACAATATAAAGTTCATTACAATATGAATGTACATACCAGTTGCTGAAAAAAAAACAATAAAACCTCAGGTGATTGAAGTGTAGAAGACGGAGAATAAGAAAGTTGAAACCCTAGAAAATGACTGGGAAGAAGAGATTTTTGAAAGAAGAGATGATTGATGTTTGATGTGTAATGATGCTGAAGAAATAATGACGGTTGTGTTTTTGTCTTCCCATATTTTCAACTGATGAAAAATATTTACACATACACCCCTTATTGAATTTGTTATTTACATTTACATTGAGATACAAGAGTAAAGTGGATGATTAGTTGAATTGATTTGGTATTCAAATTAACAAAGAAAAATAATGTTTCTTATAGCAAAGCCATTAACATATCATATATTTTCTATGCTTTAAATCATGTATTAATCATAATTAGCTTTTAACATAAGTAAGTTTCACGAGCTCGGGAAGCAATGCCGGGTGAAAATCTAGTTTTATCTATTATAATTAGCTTTTAACATAAGTAGTTTGACTTTGGTCAAACAACGTTTTAACATTGCTCAAACAGTGTTTTATCTATTATAATTAACTTTTAACATAAGTAGTTTGACTTTGGTCAAACAGACTTTGGTCAAACAACGTTTTAACATTGCTCAAACAGTCTTTTTAACTTTGGTAAAACAGACTTTCGAACCACTAAGAATCATATTTTTTTTGCAAACAGTTGTTTGACATTGGTCAAACAGTGGTTTGACTTTGGTGAAACAGTTTTTTGGCTGGTGTAGGTTTGAAATTGATCAGTTCGTAGCCTCTTATGCAGTCCAAATCCGGTATAATTTTCTTCCATATTGATAGTGAACACGGGGATCTTCAGAATTGTCTGCGTTGTAAATTACTTATGAATAAATTTATCACACATTGTTCTGAGATGCAAAACACAATAGAGTTTATAAAGTTTAAACCAAATAAAATTTAAACAAAATAGTAATTAAGAATATATATATACAACTATACTTAGAACGGTGGAAGTTAAAACTCAGAAAAAACAATGATTACAAGCTAGTAAAAACTTCTTTGTAAACAACATTAGAAGTCTTATTTGTTGGTTTTCCATCAGCGTCGAATATTAGTATTTTAACCCCTTCTCTGGTCTTGACCTTTGATAATGCAACGTACAACTGACCATGAGTGAAGACAGAATCTTTCAAATAAAGACCAACCTTTGATAACGATTGTCCTTGACTCTTGTTAATTGTCATGGCAAAACAAACTGATAAAGGAAATTGTCTTCGTTGAAATTGAAAAGGTAATTTTTGTCAGACGGGATCATATTAATCCTTGGAATAAAAACCCTCGTGCCAATGTTACCACCAGATATTACTTCAGCTTCTATAACTCGTTTACCAAGAAAAGTAATTTGAAGCCTTGTACCGTTACATAACCCTTTCTGTTGATCAATGTTTCGAAGAAGCATCACAGGAACACCAACTTTAAGAACTAATCTGTGATTAGGCAAGCCAGAAATCTTAAGAGCATTCAAATTTTCTGTTGAGTATAAGCTTTCTTGAAAAGAATCAAGAATTTGTTCAGTTTGACATATACTATCAGAACTCAGATACTCTTTCGCGTCACCAGGAAATAACGAAAGCAATCGATCATTAAATTCATGAACTACCTCATTTTTGGGTGCTAGAATTGCTCGCTCCGAAAAAAATCCAGGAATCCTAAATTGTTCAATAATTGAAGGATATACAAAGTCAATTAAACTTTGTATCGGGTCACAAATATCGGTGATTAGTAGATCATCTGGTATCTCTATAATGGCATCACCATCATTATCATCTCCAACGTTTCCTTCACCAATATCAATAAGCCATTTTGCAAATTCTCTGATAGACTACATATTTGAACTTTTAGCTCCAATAGTTAGACGCATGTTTTTAGTCAGCCGTAACAGTCTGCATTTTGACCATATGTATGAAGAGCTTAAACATGCACTAACAATTTCTTGTCTAGTACCATTAGGAATAACAGGTAGGATTTGTCTAAAGTCACCACCAAATATAATAACTTTACCACCAAAAGGAATATCCGAACGAATACTCCTACCTTTCGAAAATACATCGGTCATCGTCCTATCTAAAGCTTCAAAGGCATGTTTGTGTACCATCGGTGCTTCATCCCATATGATTAATTGGGTTTCCTTTAATAATCTGGCAATATCACTATTTGGCTTAATATTGCACATTGAATCTTCTGTTAGATTAATGGGGATATGGAACCGAGAATGAGCTGTCCTTCCACGGGAAAGTAATAACGAAGCAATACCACTTGAAGCCACATTTAAAACTATTCCATTTCTACATCGAACAGCTGAATCCAAAGTCTTCCATAAAAAAGGTTTTTCCAGTTCCACCGTAACCATAGACAAAAAAAAGGCCTCCTTTACGGCCTACAACTGCTTCCATTATTTCGTCAAAAACCGCTCGTTGTTCATCTGTAAGAGATTAATGTAATCTGTTAAACTCAGCTTGTACTTCATCTAGGTCATGTGACAGCTCTTCATTGATCAGACGATTAGAATCATCACGTAAGGAATCGTCATCAGGGTACGGCATAGTGACAAACCTTCGTAATGATGAACCATTGGAAATTAAATAGTTTTCAATTTTCAACAAAGTAAGGTTCTTAATCTGATATTCAGGAAGCACTAAACCTAACAAATCAAAAAATTAACATTATTAATTAAAAAATCAAAATGTAGTATGTGAAATAAAAAAGATAGATCAGAACCTGAAATATTTGTTTCTTTTTGTCGTCTATAAACAATATCATCAGCTAAGTATTTCCACATGTTCTCCCAAACAAATTTTGGCCGTGAAAGAGTATTTGACAAAAGCAGGGTAGCAAATAACGCTCGAAGATACCCAGCATGTCCTTCAAAACTTGCTTCTTTAATGGCCTCAACGTATTCATTGTCATCATCTAAGAGTCCCATCGCATAGCAAGCATCTCTAAAAGTCGGGAATAATTGACCGTTAACTGTACGTATCTCCTCGAATGATCTAGGCCCTTTAACTTTATTGAGTAGTATCCTCAAAAAATAAGGTTCGCCCAATGCAGGAGATACAGAATGAATCCGGCCAACACACTGGTACGACTTACGTACCTGCTAACATCTATCTTTAAGTATCCAAACAAATTTGGAAGGAAACTCAACATAAGTCAGCTTTCTAGCATCTTCATTTGTCTCGTTCAACTTCATTCATTGCACAAATATTGAAGAAGCAACATAAGGCTTGCTTAAAACATTATCAATATCGTCATCCGCACCATACACAACATTCTGTTGGCCCGGCAAATGAAAGGGAAGCCTCATAACAGCAGAATACCTATAATGAACCTCATTAGAGAATATTCTCCAGGATGCCTCACACGCTGAAATATATCTACAATCATAATACTCCTTGATCTCGTCTTTTGGCTTTTCCTTGATGGTTGAATTTGTATCACCAGAAACTACTGCAGTAGCCATATCAGGGCCTTTGTTAATGTACTTGAACAAATATTTCACTGAACCGGCTTGATTACACCATTCAACATTAATGTGTGCTTGATATCTTTTCAAAAGCCTTTTGTTATAAGGAACAACATTTCTGTTGTCTAATCTAACACCAGATTTTATAACTGTATGACCTGGATCTCTTCTTCTGTATACAGGAAAACCACTTGAATCAATAGTTGTATGTGGTGTGAATTTCTTCAGAAAGTTTTTTGAACATCTTTTATCAACCATGCAAGGACAATTCAAATTAGCATTCCCACACGGACCATGAATCATATAATCAGTCACAAGAGAATAAAGTTCAGGATCTTCTTTTTTATCGGGAATATCAGCAGAAATAAATGGATCTATGTGATCTATGGTTGGTGGGCTTTTTGGATGTGACAACTTTCTTTTTGCGTTTTCCTGGTCTGTGTTTCACAACACCGGTTGTGGTGTCATGATTACCAGGAGCAGTTTGCTCAACAACAGAAGTTTGAGCAACTGTTGCGGACGCATCTAAAACAGAAGTTTCAGTTGTTGAAACTTTTGACTCTTTATCCATAAGTTTAGTAAAATTTTACTTGTGAGACTATTTATTTGAAAAGCTACACCTTGTTCAAAATCTGTTTGTGACACTTGTTTTCGTAGGTAGTAGCTTAGAAGTCTTGGATACAACAGAAAAACATTACTACGAATACCTTTTTTCAATTTTTTTTTCACTTTTTTCAAATTATTCAACAAATTAGAAAACAGTGCTTGTGATAAATTGTAATCAGATTTTGTTAAAATAGCATAACCCAAATAATGAATGTTCAAAGGTATCTCATTAAATGCGGTGGTCTTGGCTGAGAGACAAGTTAAAAGAGTATGAAACAAAAATTTCATTGGCAGAGGGAAGTTTGGTTTGTAGATAGCAACTTCTTTTAATTGTGCATTATACCCTCTTTCAATGAACTCTGTATGAAGTTCAAGTTTTTCAAAGTTGTTCTTACCTCCCAAGTCGTCCAATGCAAATGTAGTGGAAATTGTAAAGGGAGAAATTCGTACCACACTTTCTCCGACCTTAGATGTGATGGCAACTGGATTATTATCTTTAGCCTCTATTTCAGCATTAAACCAAAATTGTCGGAGTGTTTCTGTATGAACCGGAGCATCAGCAGTAAGAATTGATTTGTATTTTGATGACGTTAAAAGGTCAATTATTGAGTGATAGCAGGTATTTTTGCTGGTTTTCTCAAAAATGGGGAGGTAGTTGTGAGGTTTTTTGATGTTCAGACACATGATCGGAGAAGAATGTGATTTGGGGATGAAACAGGGTTTAAGTTGGAGGGTTTTTAATATGTTGGAAACTGTTTTTGAGAGTTTTGAATTCGAGACGGCAGTGGTAGAACCTCGATTTAGGGATGAAACAACTTTTATATAGAGAGAAGAAGTGAATGCTGATGTGGCAGTAGTTATAAATATTTGATTGCTAAGATCTGTCCACGTCAGAACCTCTCTTGCGACAACCGATGACAGTTGTTTGGAAACCTGTGTTGGTCGTTGGGAATAGTGTGAGTCAAACAGTCGTTAGATAAACAGAAGTTATGAGAACAGATGATAACTTTCAGCAGTTGTTTTATTTTTAGCTAACATCTGTCCACGTCAGGACCTCTGTTGTCATAATGGATGACAATCAGCAGTATAGTAAATCAACAGTCATTAGGATAAACAGAAATTAGGACAACAGACGGTACCCTTTAACCGTGGGCCAGACCTTTGAGAGAGAGAAGGGGGGTTTGAATTTTGAAAATGGAGCCAAAACTTATGTATTATAGATATGGGCAGTGGTTTTGATGGCAGTAGTTTGGATTTTAAAGTGGGCCAGACCTTTGAAATTTTAATGTAGAGCAGTGGTTTGGATTTTAAAGTGATTTTAAATTAGGCTTTATGATGTAATAATGACATAAGAAAAGCCTTGTTGGACTGCTTCTCTTGCCGACACATCAGCTTTTCTTATGTCATTGGGATTTCTCCTTTTATAGAAAGTATAGATTTGGGTATTCATATGTGCAAAATAATTATAAGACAAATATATACGGTACCATCTCATCCATGAAGATCATATCAAGACGATATATTTCATTTTTGTTTTCATTCATCATCTTCTTCGACATGCTAACAATCTTCACTCTAATCGAATAGTTGTTTGAGAATGTATTAAGATCGTTAAGCATGCTAACCTTTGCAACCTCCATTTGAAGACTGTACATAAAAAAAGAATAAGCAAAATATATCTATTGCTAAACGTAATATGATAATACAATAAGCATGAATGTTCTTAAAAAAAATATCAAGGTTGGAATTCAAGCTTACCGATTCTCCATTCAAAATTTTAATTGAATGCAGTGGCAAATGTAATTTGAAAGATAAGTAGTGTATATCCTTATATCCTGCTTTATTAAACTAATTAAATATTAGAAATGATATGCAAAGTAGGAAAAAAAAGAGAACGTCAATTTTAAATTACCATTTTGCATATTTTGAATTTCAAAATTACTGATATTATCAGTAATTACTGATCTGATTTGAAGGCAACTGTCATGATGACTTTTCTAATTTTTATTTTAACTTTAATTAAGAGATAATAACCGTCAATTTGAAATTCACATTTTGCATATTTTAAATGTCCAAAGCTCAAGAAATTAGCATTAATTACTGATTTGATTTGCAACAAATAGTCATCAAGATTTTTTTTATTTTTTAATTTAACTTTAAATTTTGTCATGAAAACAATGTTGGAGGAACTCTTATCTCATTGGAATGTAACGATTAGGTAAAATGGTAATTTCATTGTAATTCTAGTTTTCATTTGATAATTTCAATCTATTACTAATTAACACCATCAATAATAAAAATGTGAGTAGTGGCTGCTTTTTAGGGAAACTGCTGATGGTCAATATCAGTGGATGTCAACAATAAAAAAAGTGAGCAGTGGCTATTTTTTCCTATCAGTGGATACCCAACAGTTTTTGAAACACTGATGTTTGCTCAGTCAGTGGTCAACACGAAGATTGAAGAAACAGAGGTTGTATTTCAGCAGTGGATAACTTTTAACAATCAAATGTTTTAACCAACACAGTGGTTGTAACAGGATTTTAAACAAATGTTGGGGCTTAAACATATGATTCGCCTTATATATCAGTTGTCTGGACTTAAACAGAAGTTTGACCTTAAACAGATGTTTACCCATAAACAAAAGTTTGGCCATAAACAGATGTTTGGCCTTAAACAAATGTTTGCCCATAAACATCTGTTTGCAAAAAAAAAGACCAATTTCAAGAATACTATACCCAAACAATCAAAATGAGGAGCTTAATAATCATCCAAGTGTACTTGATTTTTATTTATTAGTATAAAGATGAAACAACTGTTCAATTTAATAGTGAGCAGTGGATATTTTTTCCTATCAGTGGAGCACAGATTCTTCAAAAAACTGCTCTCAATGATCAAATTCTAAACATTTGTTTTATCTTTGCACTCTCCTGCTGACTATCAAATGAACCTTTGATACTATTAAACCTCTGTTGACTTACCAAACATATGTTCAGACACAATTCAACATCAACATAATCTGTTCACCATCAAACCAATCCTTGACACTATTAAACCTCTGTTGACTTACCAAACAGATGTTCAGACACAATTCAACATCAACATAATCTAAATCTTACTCAAACACTAAATAATAAGTAAAAATAAAACACAACATAAATTCATAAAATTAAAATTTATTCATGACCTTAAAACTAAAAGTCCAATAATTACATCACATACTGAACAATATTAAAGTTCAAATCTAAGAATAACAACAAGAATTAAGAAAGTTTAGTTTCAACTCCATCGATTGCTGAACCTCTCGATGTATGTCCTTCAACATCGCCATGAACTGCACGTCTCTATCACCGCACTCTGTATTACTGACAACATAAAGCTCACGAACGAAAGTTGAAGGCATCCGCATAAGATCTCTGGAAACCTGCTCTCTAGTGAACAGGTCAACTTGCAATCCATCAAAACATCTCTTCAGCTCTTGAAGAGTAGCCCTATCTTCATACACCTGTTCCTCGATTTGCCTGACAAAACGCTGCTTTAAATCATCTGATTTTGCATTTGTGAATGACGCCATTTGAATAAACTATATTACTCGACTTTCCTGAAAGTATGATATCTTCGTAGGAAAACTTGATGAAAAACATGCGAAGTGACTATGAGTTTATATACTGAAATTTGTAATTGTGAAAACGTGTATATTTAATATAAACATATTAATGTATATTTCAAAACAACAGTCCTTTAATGCACAAACCTTTTCAAACCCCAACTTTTATGGGAAAATTGTAAAATTAAATACCAAGAAACCCAAGAGACAAAATTTCAAAGTTCAAAGAACAAAAATAGATTATCACAATTACAATTAACCTCTTCATTTACCAAGTAGACGCGTTTTTAAACTCTATAAAAGACCGATGATTACTTTTGATTCAAAACATCAACAAATTGTCCTACAAATCACTTTCTGTAAAAAATTGTTCCAAATCACAAAACCAACAAAAAATCTACATGGCAAACTTCAACTTCTACCACTGGTCAGACACCAGCGATGTTAAAACACAATTCTCGATGTGGTCACTCAAAGAACAAAGAACAGACGAAGAACTAAACATGAAAGTCGACAACATCAATAACACTAATTACAACAAAACCTGGAACAACATAGCATTGCTCGATGAAGTCCTCCACTCTCCTCCATCAGAGTTCCAGAAGAATGCCGAAGAGTTTTTGACACAACTTCTAAAACAGGATCAGAAAATCTGCCACATGCTAACTGACCTGAAATTCAAAAGAGAGCATGAAATCACATGGAGAAAGGCCAGAGTCTACGAAATCCTAGCAAGTGTTAACTCTAGCGTGTAATACTTTATAAATATTTCATTAAATTTCAATTTTTCTATGTAGTAGTTCATTTTAATAATATAAACATGCATCTTAACATATTCTAAAACGTCAGTGTAAATAAAAACTCTCAACATGATCAACAGTTAATCAAAATAAGAAACAAACCTAAAATGCAAAGTCTCTTCTCAACTTTTGTAGCACATCTGACTTTTCACGATATTGCACGAATCTATCCTTTCTATATAAGGAGAAAATCTTACTGACGCAAGAAAACCTGACTTTCGTTTTACTGAAAATCCAACAATACAACTCTCCCATCAAAGAAGATAGTGTTGGATCTGAGTTTGGTTTTGATTGTATTTTTGTTTGAAATTAAGATGGAAATGGATGAGTTGTGCAGCGGAATTAATATGAAAACAAACTTTGCATACAATCAAACGAGAGTATTGCTTTGATCAAACATTTTTCACAATGAACCGAAAGATAAGAAACCCTAGAATAATAATATGAAAGTTGAAAAAAAAAACAGAGGATCAAGAAACATAGGAGCATCAAAAATTACTAACATGGGTGAATAAATCAACAAAACAGCTTGTGAAAGACATAAACTACAAACATATCAAAATCAATCTACTCGTAATCACATAATACAACAAAGCAAGCATCTGAATAAACAATAACAAAGGAAAGACAAAATCAAAAGCTACAAATAGAGTTATTCATATATTTCATATATATACAATAATAAAAACATTATTACAACATACCAGTGTCACCGATTAACAGGAGCTTGTACAAAAGGGTTTATCGAGTACGATAAGAAACCCTAGGAGATCTGCTTCTTCTTCTGAGGGTACAAAAGGGTTCATCATGTTCAGTATGAGAAAATAGATAAAACGAAATAAAATTTCTGAATGAAAAAATAGATCTTACATGAATATTCTGTTCTTCAACTACTTGACGGTACATGATTTAGGGTTTCAAACGCAGATGTATCCAATAGAAGTAACCTTTGCAGGACGTTGTTCAAGAGATGGAAATGTGAAGAAGGAGAAGGATGAACATCAGAGAGAAAGGGGATCTTGTATGGAAAGGTGAAGGAGAAGAATGAAATAGGGTTTGTGAAAATGTGAGAATAAAGGGCAGTGGTTACTGTTGGGCGGGAAAAACGATGCCCTAATTAAGTGACACTTGGCACAAATCACTTTCATTTATTATATATAATAGATATCAAAATTTGTAAAAGTTTATAATTGGTTGTGGTTAATGTACCCATTCTTGTATTATTTATTTGTTGCATAGGGATGGTAATCGAACCAGAAATCTGACATATTTGAGATAGGTTTTGGGTCAGGTAATCAAGTTTAAGATTAGTTTTATTTTTTTACGGGTTTGGGATGGATTTAAGATTCGGTGATATACCCATTTTACCCGATCCGATTACCCATGGGCGAAGCTTTTAAGGGGCGGGAGGGGGAGGCCGACCCCCCGAATTTTTCGCTCAGTAGTGGAGAGTAGGTAGTATAGAAATTTTTAGGTATGTACGTTTTCGACCCCCGGTTTTATAGAAATTTTTAGGTCAGGTGACTTCCACCCCCCCCCCCCCCCCCGGTCGAAAATCTCAAAGTTCACCATTGCAATTACCCGATAACCATACTCGTTTACCCGATTATATACACGATATAATTTATTTATTTTTTAACACATGATATATCCAATTTTTTTCTTTTTATAATCATTTGGTCTAACTATTATGGAACATCTAGATTGTCAATTTATTATATTATGCTAACAATCGTCAAAATTGGTGTATACTATTTTTGTTATCCATGCATTTAAGTATTTTTTTTATATACATTTAGGTATGTTGTTTTACATGTAGGAGAAATATCATAAAAACCCACTATACTTTCTCATTTTTCTTATAAAAGTCACTAAACAACTTTTTGCATATGAAAAACCAACATATTTTCTGTTTCGTCTCACAAAAGTCACTCAACAATTTTTTGAACATTAAAGTCCCTTCACATGTTAAATTTGAACAAAATTACAACAAAAATAATTTAAACAACTTGGAACCGTTAGAGGTGTCGATCGGTTCTTTTCGGTTTATTTGGTTATTTGGTTTGAATTTTTTTGGGGTTTAACCAAAAATCGAACCAAGCTAGACGGAATTTAAGTACTTCAAAACTCAATCACTGACCGCATTCGAATTTGGTTTGGTTTTCGGTTTCAACCGAATACAACGAATTCATATAATTGGGTTTATTCGTCTAAATATAAAGTATGGTTTACTTTTGTTACTTAGTTTATTGGGTTACATATAAACCGAATTCTTTCTATTCGGTTCAGGTTTAATAGTTTTTTGTTTGATTTCCATGTTTAACTGTTTTTTGTTCTACAACAATGATCTATAAATTTTCAAACATATCTTAGGTTGAAACATAACTTCATGTAGCAAGTTTTAAAAAGTTTTTGTTATAGTTTTGTTCAAATTTAACATGTGAAGAGACTTTAATATTCATAAAATTGTTGAATGACTTTTGTGAGACAAAACAGAAAGTATGTTGGTTTTTCACGTGCAAAAAATTGTTGACGGATTTTTATGAGAAAAATGAGAAAGTATATTGGTTTTCTATGGTATTTGCCCTTACATGTATTGTAGTTATTTAATGTATTTTTATATTGATAATGCTAAGTGTAGTTGATTAGTAGTTATCTGATAGATACTTGACAGGTATGGGTCGCGTATACCCAATGGGTAATTTCTTTACAGGAACGGGTTTGCCCGAAACCCGCGGGTATACCGATATCCGACACGTATTTACCCGATAGAAACCCGACGGGTTTAGGACAAGCTTATCTAACCAGGTTGGGGTTTGAATTACTTAAACCCGACCCATTCTCATCCCTATTGTTGCACTCAGGTTATGTGATGTGGTGGGTTAATAAGGCTATGCCCTTTCCACGTCGGAGGTGTTATAGGCGCGAACATCACACAGTTGAGCTTGGAAGGGGCGCGGAGCAAGGGGCTCAGTTGGGAGTTGGCCTTTAGAGCGTGAGGCGCTTTTGATGGTTTTTTTTAAATATACAACCAATTATATCAGGCACCTCATTCTAAATACCACATTTCACATCAAGCCCCGTAACAGTTATTATGGAAAAGTGTCACCAACATTGCACCATATATTTCACACCCCAACCGATGGCGGAAACATCGGGGCGCGGCACTAAGCGAAATCCACAACAACTAAAATTACTGGATATTTAACATTATGTCCCATACCATAGTATATCAAGTAAAAGCAGTTATTACAGGCATTGTTTTCTCAAAGACAGATAAAAATGTTCCGACAGCTCAGATTTTGTTAGATTTGTTTCTAGACTCCTTCCTACTTAATTCCACAAAAGCAGGTCCTAGCAAGCATCCTAAACACCTGTCACATACGTTAAAATAACAGTCAATACACATAGTGTAAAGGTGAGCATACAAGTTTAATAGAGTAATAGTAGCGAAAGTGATTTACGCATAACCAGCACGTAACACGTAGTAATGCGACGCTAGTAGGTTATCGAAAATGATATATGCACAGATGTGACTGCGAGTTGTAAAGTGCGCAACACATATCACCACTATGACACGTGAAGTAATACCCTTAGCAACCCCCGTCCACGACAGGTGCTGAGTCCAAACTATAGTACTATCGTTGCTAAGGTGTCAGGAAACAATCACTGTGTAAACATAACATACAAGCATTCATCGAGTAACACGTATAACATGAGAGAGCGGTTAGCGTTTAAAATGTGTTTGCATTGTGTGATCGATGTGTTTTGTTATAGGTAACGTATGTAACACCCAAAAGTGCTTAAAGCAAAAAGGGATCGAGTATACTCACAGATTGTGTTTAGTAAATAAACACTCTCTTGGATTGAAGGGAGCGCTAAGAGATTAGCCTAAACACAATACGAAAGTATGAGCGTTTGAACGGTGCGTGTAATGAGGCGAGTGACACAAGTGATGGATAGTGATCCGATCGGATGACCTTCCGGACGGATGGCCATTCGCTCGGAGGGTGGTCCGTTGGGATGGATGTGTTGTGTATGATGGAACTTTGAAGTTCTCGTTGTAGCATTTTATAAAACACAAAGTGTTCCTACCTTTCAGGTTATCTGGCCGGATGGTCATCCGGGCGGATAGCCGTCCGATCGGATGACGATTCGTTTGAAACTAACTCCTTTGAAATTTTGTGAAAAAGTCTAAGTGTTGGAAAAATAACATAAGCACTAAATATCACAGGTGTCCGATCGGATTGTCGTTCGATCGGATGGCAATCCGATCAGACGGCAGTCCGTTCAGCAACCTGTTCGTTCTGAAACTTGTAAAATTTGCTAAGTTAAACTTTTGCGTTTGAGGCGAGTCTTTATGACAACGTGTTAAACAACGGAAACCCCATCAAGTTCAAGTCGTCCGATTGGATGGGAATTACCCCGTCTGATCAGTGACTGTTCTTGACGGTATTTCATATTCAACCCGTTAAGTCGATCATCTCTTAGGTAGTAATTCATTCTTAGACCGACACTTCACTAGAGAAATTAGTAGAAGGCCTGAATGAGCTCGGACCTTATTGGTTTTATGTGAAAAGTTGAGATTATTGAAGAAAAGGTTGAAACACTTTGATTGTGTTTAAATTTAGGAGAAATCAATGTTTAAACCTTGTAGAAATCAGTTAGATTTGAGTTGTTCTTTGATGGAATGAAATCATACTTTGGTGTTCTTGAGAACCCATGATGACGTCACCCTTGAACAGCCCGAAATCAGATGATTTTGTGGTGGAAAGTTGTGATTTGATGGTGAAAACGATGAAGAAGTGTGTGTAGATGATAGAAGTACAAGATTTGAGGTAGAAACTTACAAGAATCGCGAGGAATCGAGAGAAAATAGGGCAAGAGCGGCATGTTCAGAGAGGGAGGTGTCACATCAATGATTGTTGATGTGACATGTGCTATTTATAGGCTAGAGAGGAGAAAAGGTGGTGCAGAGTGACGGATCAGAGGGCCTTCCGATCGGATGAGTTGGTTTCTGTCTTTTCGTTTCGAGCGTTGAGCGTTGCGATGGGTTGCGAGTAAGCGATGCGATAGTATTTCCCATTAATTACACAAATAACCTAACTAATGTACCTTAACAGTCATAAACCTAAATATACCCATTCTGCGTTTTGTATTGCGATGAGATTGCGTTGTGATAGAGTTGCAATTGCGTTTTTGAATAACCACCACAAATAAATATAAACATGCACAAGTAACACATAAGGCACACACACGTAAAACAATATCCATAATCTGTAATTCGAGTTGCGATGCGATGGCGATGCGATTAGCGATGAATAGTGATTATTCCATTTATAAGTCCACATAATACAACTAAGTTAACATAGGTTAAGGTATTGATTAATGATTCTAGAGGTACAAGTAATGATTAAACAAGGAATGAAAGATTCCAATTAGCAATCTTTTCTCCCTTTGACTTGTACTTTGACTTCCAAAAAATCGGGTTGTTACAATATATGACAACAATTTTCCATCTTAAAGCCCCTTTAAAGCTTCTCTACAACACGTAGTCTTAGAAACAAAAATAAAACATTTAAATTTAATGTTTTTAAAGGAGTGGTGCAATGAAAATTTAAGGACACTTCTTTAGAAAGTATCACAATTCCTCACACATAACAAAACTAAATTCGATGTTTTTAGAGGAGTGGTGCAATGAAATTTAAGGAGACTCCTTTATAAAGTATTACAATTCCTCACACATGATGAAACACTTTTAAGTTTTAAATTTAACCTATATAACTTGTTTATTAAATAATCAAATACGACTATATCTCTTCGATAAACAAGTTAAATTGAACATGGCATGGCATGTTTTATAAGTGGTTTGACTTTAAGTATGTTTAAGCTTAGGGTTTTAAATAGTATCTATTTAGATTAGGGATAAGCTTGGCACTGAACCAGTATCGAAATTACGAGTCCTGAAAAATGGTTATATTGGGTACTAGTACTGAAAATAATCAATACGGTACCGGTATTTACCAGAAAATCAACTAAAATATCGTTACTGTATCGATACCGAAAATGATAGGAACGGTACGGTACCCATACCAAATGCATATCCCTAATTTAGAATATAGACAAGGCTTTTTACAATGACTTACGATTTGATATTTTGATTTTTAGTTTCCACGAAATTAGTTATATCCCTTGCACTTTAACAATTGAACTACCGGTTCTCACTTTCTCTTTCTTCAATTTTTTCCATTGTTTTCTCTAATCTTGAGCTGAATATGTAAACCATGATTGTTAGTTGATGTGACGTTCGTGAAAAATCAAGGTAAACCCTAAATCGAAACACTATGCTTACACGACTAACAAAATGAAACCCTACGTGCAGTAAACGATTTTGGGGGTACGGATATATGTAAACATGATCTTTAGACTATAACATAGGGATTTTGTGGCCTTAACATGTAGCAAACATGTTAAACGAAACAGTTTCTGGTTAATGAAATGCCTTCCATTTTAACGTGCATCGTATCATCCAAACATGCATTGAATCATCTGTCAAGCCTAAAAAGCCTTGTAAAACATTAATTTATGATATTTTAAGCAAATACATAAAAGCGTTCGAGATTTCGTTAACGTACGTCCGTTTTTTTAAATGCAAAAACCACGTGAAAAACCGTTTCTTTTCGTGACCATTTACTGAACCAAGGGAGCGTTTTAACCCATTAGTATCCACAAATGATATAAATCTATCAAAACTATCTTAATTTGTTGATTTATGTGAAGTCAAAGAGGGGACACTTGTCCCTTCCTTACTTCCGATCGGACAATACATCTACACATATCTTCTTTTTTAATTTAAAAGCTATCCAATTCATTCTTATTTCACTTCATACTTATGCTCTAAGTTATTATCAACAAGTTTCAGCAAGAACGCAAGGTATTCTAGACCTTTTTTATAGTGTTTTGATGTCTTTTCTATGATAAAAAGTATTATAGACAAAAAGAAATATGTTTTGATCCATGCTATAACAACTCATAAAAATGCCCTAAAACACTCCGTAAGTGATAAACCAAACCCGTATAACCTTATTCGTTATAAAAATCAAATAAATACGGACTTTTTAGTTTGTCGTGGGCCGCGACCCACAAAGGGGATGTCTCTTGCGGGGCGCGAGAGACTTGATTCTATCCGGACACGTTTTGTGACACGTGTCATACACGTGTCAAAGCTAGGGTATGACAGGAAAGCCTTAGCTGTAGCTAGGGTGGCGCTCGCTGGTCGCGAAGGCTTCCGCTGAGCAAGTCACGGGACGCGAGGGACTGGTGAAACAGCTATAAATTGAGCTTTCTGTGAGATTTCAAAGTTGCTCGAATTCACTTCTGTCTCTTATAGTTATACTCAAATTAATATAGCAAAGTACCAACACTCTGCTACGATAACGGGGTAATAACTCGATCACTGATACGGTACTATATCCAATCGATTAAAACCGATCTAATGGATGTTTAAGCAACCATTAACTAAGTTGAGTGAAGTTTATACGGTAGAAATGGCCGAAGGGAATCCTATCGATATACTTGACGTACTTCAAAAAGGAAAAATAGAACTATTAGGACATAAGTTCTCTGCAAACTTCTACCTATGAATTTAGCAGGATTTGACGTAGTGTTAGGAATGGATTGGTTAGTAGCCAACCATGCTCGAATCCTATGTGATCAGAATTTGGTAGAAATTCGTGCGCCAACAGGAGAGATGATTTTGATTAAAGGAGATAAGCCAAGCAAGCCAATGAAATTTATCTCAGTAATGAAAGTTGCTAGCTACAAACGAAAGCAAGGTGTAATGTATATGATTTCAGTAATCAGTAGCACTAAGAGCAATGAACTTAAGGAAATTACGGTAGTGTCAGATTACTTAGATGTTTTCCCAGTAGATCTACCCGGATTACCACCAGATAGGAAAGTAGAATTTAGAATTCATCTAATACCTGGAACTGCTCCAATAGCTAAGGCACCCTATTGTTTAGCACCAACGAAAATGTTAGAACTGAAAAAGCAATTAGATGAATTGTTAGAAAAAGGATTCATACAACCCAGTTCATCCCCTTGGGGAGCACCGGTGTTGTTCGTGAAAAAGAAAGATGGGTCAATGCGAATGTGTATCGATTATAGAGAATTAAATAAGGTTACCATTAAGAATCGATACCCATTACATAGAATTGATGATCTTTTTTATCAACTTCAAGGAGCTAGGTACTTCTCTAAGATAGATTTGCGCTCCAGATACCATCAACTGAAAGTACAGGAAGAGGACATTCCAAAAACTGCTTTCAGAACTAGGTATGGTCACTACGAGTTTACAGTCATGCCATTCGGATTAACAAATGCTCCTACAGGATTTATGGACATGATGAATAGGATATATAAACCGTACTTGGATAAATTTGTAATTGTCTTTATTGACGATATACTTATTTATTCCAAAAGCCAGGATGAACACTATGAACACCTGCATGCACTCTTAACCCTGTTAAGGAAAGAAAAACTTTATGCTATTCTTAGGTCACATGGTTAATCATGAAGGAATTCACATAGATCCTTCAAAAATAGAAGCTATCATGAATTGGAAAGTCCCGAAATTAGCTACAGAAGTCAGAAGTTTTCTAGGATTAGCTGGACACTATAGACGTTTTATCGAGGACTTTTCAATATAGTTGTTCCATTAACTAAGTTAACATGCAAATCGGTTAAGTGTGAATGGGGACCTAAGCAAGAAGAAGCCTTTAGAATCGTAAAGAAAAGATTAACAAATGTCCCAATTCTTGCTTTACCAGAAGGAACAAAAGATTTTGAAGTTTACTGTGATGCTTCTAAGCTAGGATTAGGATGCGTATTAATGCAACGTAAGAAGGTGATCGCTTACGCATCAAGGCAATTGAAAAAGCACGAGGAAAATTACACAACTCACGACCTAGAATTAGGAGCAATAATTTTTGCCCTTAAGATTTGGAGACATTATCTGTATGGTAGTAAGTTTATCGTCTTTACAGATCATAAAAGTTTAAGATATATTTTTGGGCAAAAAGAATTGAACATGAGGCAAAGAAGGTGGATGGAAATCTTAAGTGATTATGAATGTGATATTCAATATCACGAAGGAAAAGCAAATGTAGTAGTAGACGCCTTAAGTCGTAAGTATCATGAGAAGCAAAGACGAATACGCTCTCTTAGATTAAATCTGCAGTTAGATTTAATGGAACAACTTAAAAGTATTCAAGAAATAACAATCAAGGATGATGCTGAAGGAATGAAAGGAAGAATAAAGGAACTAGAACAAGGAATTGATGGAATTTGGAGATTCCATAAGAAAAGAATTTGGGTACCTAAGCAAGGAAATATAAGAGATAGAATATTAGAGGAAGCCCATAAATCTAGGTATACGATGCATCCTGGTAACAACAAGATGTATCAAGAGTTGAGGAATAATTTTTGGTGGATAGGAATGAAAAGGGACATAGCTAGTTACGTTTCTAAATGTTTAACTTGTTCAAAAGTTAAAACAGAACATCAGAAACCTGTAGGTTTACTTCAACAATTAGAAATGCCTGTATGGAAATGGGAACTGATAACAATGGATTTTGTTTCTAAGCTACCCAAAACAAGAAAAGGTAACAATGCAATCTGGGTGATTGTGGATCGATTAACCAAATCAGCTCATTTCCTACCAATGAAGGAAACCTTTAGTATGGAAAAACTAGCCAAGTTATATGTGGATGAGATTGTATCATTACATGGAGTTACACTCTCCATTGTATCTGACAGCGATAGTTGTTTTACTTCACATTTTTGGAAAAGTTTCTAACAAGCAATGGGGACACGATTAAACTTGAGTACAACATACCATCCCCAGATAGATGGCCAAAGCGAAAGGACAATCCAAACCTTAGAAGACATGCTTAGAGCATGTGTTATCAATTTCGGTGGAAATTGGGACGACCATTTGCCATTAATAGAATTATCCAATAACAATAGTTATCATACAAGCATCAATGCTTCCCCATTTGAAGCACTTTATGGACGAAAGTGCCAAACTCCAGTATGTTGGGCAGAAATAGGAGAAAGTCAGTTATCAGGTCCTGAAATTGTACAAGAGACCACCGACAAGATAACTCAAATCAAAGAAAAATTAAAAACGGCACAGGATCGTCAAAAGAGTTATGCCGACCATCACCGAAAGCCGTTAGAATTTCAAGTTGGAGATAAAGTGCTATTAAAAGTTTCTCCTTGGAAAGGGGTAGTCCGATTCGGTAAGAAAGGAAAGTTAAGTCCAAGATATGTTAGACCTTTTAAAGTCATCCAACGAATAGGACCAGTTGACTATCAGTTAAAACTAACAGAAGAATTAGCAGGTGTACATGATGTATTTCATGTATGTAATCTTAAGAAATGCTTATCTGATGAATCACTGGTAATACCTCTTCAGGATATAAAGGTAAATGAAAAGTTAAAGTTTGTTGAGAAAGCTCTTTAAATAGAAGACAGAAAAGTCAAGAATCTCAAACACAAGAGATTAGTTCTGGTCAAAGTAAAATGGGATTCAAAGAGAGGACCAGAATATACGTGGGAGCTAGAATCAGAGATGAAAATAAAATACCCTTACTTGTTCAAGTAAAACTCGAGGACGAGATTTTAAAAAAGGTAGGGAGGATATAACAACTCACAAAAATGCCCTAAAACACTCCGTAAGTGATAAACCGAATCCGTATAACCTTATTCGTTATAAAAATCAAATAAAACTGACTTTTTAGTCTGTCGCGGGCCGCGACCCACAAAGGGGATGTCTCTCACGGGGAGCGAGAGACTTGATTCTATCCGGACACGTTATGTGACAGGTGTCACACACATGTCAAAGCTAGAGTATGACACGAAAGCCCTAACCGTAGCTAGAGTGGCGCTTGCGGGCCGCGAAGGCTTCCGCTGAGCGAGTCGCGGGGCGTAAGGGACTAGTGCAACAGCTATAAATTGAGCTTTCTGTGACATTTCAAAGTTGCTCGAATTCACTTCTATCTCTTATAATTCTACTCAAACTAATATAGCAAAGTACCAACACTATGCTACGATAACGGGGTAATAACTCGATTGTCACACCCCAACCGATGGCGGAAACATCGGGGCATGGCACTGAGCGAAACAGATTGTTCAAGAGAATCCATAATAACCATTAATGACGATATTTTTAACGTTAATGTCCCATACCACTAACATATAAAGTAAAAACAGTCATTACAGATAATAGTCTCAAAAACAAATAAACTGTTCCGACAACTCAGATTTTTATTGTGGGTTTCTAGACTTCCTACTCGATTCATCACAACAAGCTTAGCATCCTATCAACCTGTCACATACGCTAAAGTAAAGTCAATACAAATAATGTAATGGTGAGTACACAAGTTTGCATAATATATGGTATAGCAAAAGCGTTTATGCATAACCAGCACAGCATGTAACACGTAGAAATGTGAATCAAGTAAGCTATCGACAATGACACATGCAACCGACATGACTGCGAGTTGTAGAATGCGCAACACATTATCACCACTGTGACCATGTGAAGTAAAGCCCTTAACAACCCCTGTCCATGACAGGTGCCGAGTCCAAATTATAATACTATCGTTGCTAAAGTGTCAGGCAAACAATCATTGTGTAAACATAACATACAAGCATTCATCGAATCATGTATAACATGCGAGAGCGGTTAGCGATATAAAAGAGTTTGCGTATTGTGTGCGTTGTAAGTTGATATAGAACGTATGTAACACCCAAAAGTGCATTTAAGCGAAAAAGGGTTCGAGTATACTCACAGTAGGTGTTTAGCTAGTAAACACAGTACTTGGATTGAAGGGAGCGCGTTGGAGATTAGCCTGATCATAGAACAGTAGCGTAAGCATTGAACAATGCGTAACGGAGTGTTGAGAGTGTAGAATGGTGAGTCGCGCTGATGATCATCCGGACAGATGGTCATCCAGACGGATGACCATTCGAACGGATAACCATTTGAATGAGTTGTGGTGTTTGTAAATTGTTTCAAAACTTTTGAAGTTTTCATTGTAGTATTAAAACAAGTCATCCGGTCAGGATGGTCATCCGGAAGGATGGACATTCGGTCAACGGCTATTCGTTTGAGTGGTTGTGTTTTGGAAAATTGTTAAGTGTTGAAAATAATAAGGGACGGGCCACCTGGTCGAATGATCATTCGATCGGATGGTGATCCGGTCAGATGGTCACTCTAGTGGTGAGCTGTTGTTTTGAAAGTTTCAAGTTTTCAAAGTTAAAAGTTTGCGATTTAACGGAGACGGCGTGACAACGTGTTTGAACAGCGGAAATACACCAGGGTCCAGCTCGTCCGATCGGATAGGAATCACCCCATTCGATCGTACTCACTATTCTTTTGATGAAGTCTCATGTTCAACCCGTTAATCGGTCATCTCTCCGGTGGAAATACGTTTTCAAGCCGGCTCTCAACTAGAGAATGAGTGGAGAGCCTGATTGAGCAAGGATTACATCGGTTTTATGGAGAATGTTGAAGAAGAGTTTGAAAAAGAGATGAATGGTGTTGAAATCTTGTAAAACTTAAGGAAAAGTTGTTGAAATCTCTTAGATCTGAACCATTCTTGATGAGATGACGTCACACAATCGATTGCTTAAGTAACCGAGGTGATGTCACCTTCAAGGGGTCCAAATCAGGTGATTTCAAGATGAAAATCAGTGACTCCAGTGGAGAAGATGATGTAGAAGTGTGTAGTGATGATGGAAGTACAAGATTTAGGGAGAAATACTTACGAAATGGCCTTGAATCGAGAGAAAAAGTGCTGAGAACGACTAGTGAGCAAGTTGGTCGGATAGGGAGATGTCACATCAGTGAACAGTAGAGCGTACGGGTATTTATAGTATGAGAGGTGAGATTTAAGGCGGTGCTGAAGTGGGTCGGATGGCCAGTCGATCGGATGGTCATCCGGTCGGATGTCCATTCGATCGGGTGGTCATTCGACCAGCCGAGTCGCGTTTCGTTAGTTTCCGACGTTCATTTCGTGCGTTAAGCGTTGCATTGCATTTAAGCGAGTAGCGAGTGAGCATTTGAGCGTATAAGCGTTGCGTTGATAACCCCAATATATTTAAACTAATAATCACATTGACCTTATGGTCGGTGAAGACCGTACACTTGGTACCATAGAGGTAGTGTCGCCAAATCTTCAATGCAAAAACAACTGCACTGAGTTTGAGATCATGGGTTGTGTTGTTCTTCTCATGGACCTTGAGCTGACGAGACGCGTATGCGATAACCTTGTATCGTTGCATAAGAACACAACCTAGACCTAGGTTAGAGGCATCGCAATAAACAACAAAGTCATCGTTTCCATCGGGTAGCGTGAGTACGGGAGCGTTGCAAAGCATACGCTTAAGAGTTTGAAAGGCTTCCTCTTGTTCAGTTCCCCAAACAAAGTCATCGTTTCCATAGACAAGGATATCATCGATAAACACGATGACAAAGCGAACAAGAAAGGGTTTACACACGCGATTCATCAAATCCATGAAGACTTCGGGAGCGTTGGTCAAACCAAAAGGCATGACGACAAATTCGTAATGGCCGTAGCGAGTACGAAAAGCAGTTTTAGGGATATCTTCCTCCTGAATTCGCAGTTGATGATAACCCGAGTGTAAATCGATCTTAGAAAAACACGTAGCGCCTTGCAATTGATCAAACAAATCATCGATTTGGGGTAGAGGGTAGCGATTCTTGATAGTAAGCTTGTTGAGTTCCCTATAATCGATGCACATTCGGAACAATCCATCCTTCTTTTTCACTAAAAGGACAGGTGCTCCCCATGGAGATGTGATAGGGTGTATGAAGCCTTTATCAAGTAATTCTTGAAGTTGAGTGGAAAGTTCACGCATTTCAGACGGAACGAGGCGATAAGGGGCTTTAGCTACAGGGTTAGCTCTAGGAATGAGGTCGGTACGGAAATCAATATCATAAGTAGGGGGTAGACCAGGTAAATCGTCAGGAAAGACATTGGGAAAATCATGAATCATGGGTACCTTTTCTATTGTTTTCTTTTCCTTCTCGGCTACTACAATGTGAGCCAAGAAAGCCATGTATTCCTTTCGGAGATACTTGCTCGCTTGAATTCACGACATAAGTTTCAGTTCCTTCGAAGATACTTCGCCATAGACACAGAGTTGATCACCGTTTAAAAGAGAGAAACGGATCATCTTTTCGAAACAAACGACTTCAGCACGATTCTCACGAAGAAAATCAATGCCTATTATGACATCAAAACTACCAAGTTGCATCGGAATGAGATCGATTGGGAAAACGTGATTGTTGAGTTCAAGAGTACAATCACGGAGAATAGAACTAACAGTGATGGTTCTTCTGGTGGCAATTTCTACGTTGAACGTTGTTGGGAAGTTAGCGCGTTTATGGTTTAGGAGCTTTTCGAATTCAAGCGACACAAAACAGTTATAGGCTCCAGTATCAAATAAACACGAAGCATAAATACCGTTAACAAGGAACGTACCATTGACAACAATTTTGTCAGTCTGAGCCTGGCGGACATTGATGTTGAAAGTTCTTCCGCGGGCTGATGGTTGTTGTTGCTGCTGCTACTGTTGTTGTTGTTGCGGCGGTGGTTGTTGCTGCGGTTCTTGTTTCACAACTCGATTCGGGCAGACATTAGCAAATTGATTAGGGTCACCACAAGCGTAGCAGGCTCGTGCATGGGCTGCGGGAGCAGGAGCTGCTTGGTTACCCTGGATAGCAAGAGGTTGAGTTGGTAGTGCTTGAGGAGCTTGAGCTGCTGGAGCATGTTGACGTGGGCCAGTGCGATAGTTCGCTGTGAAGTGTCCATAGAGGTTGCAGTGGACACAGAAACGACAAGCTATCCCAGCTGGGTGATGATAAGTGCAGGTAGGGCACAGAGGGTGGGGACCAGTGTACGCACGCTTAGCAGGCGGTGCGTTGGTCACAGGTGCTGTCGCTTGGCGGTTCTGGTTGTTGGTAGGTTGGACAGGAACAACGTAGAGAGGAGCGGCGGTAGTAGCGTAATTCTTGTTGTTATTACCCTTGCGCTCGCGATTCTGACATGAAGACTTTGAACCTTGTGATGCTGCAGTTTCGGTTGCGGGAGTAGCAGTGACCTGGTGGAGATTCTTGGTTGAGGTTTTGAAATACCCAACTAAGACTCGCTTATCATTGATCTCAGCTGCGAGTTGGTATGTCTCCTCAATGGTAGTAGGTTTAGTTGCTTGCACGAAATCAGCTACACAGTCGGGTAAAGCTCGAATGTACTTCTTGATTGTCATATCAGGTGCTACCACCTGGCTAGGACAGATGATACTGAGCTACTTGAAGCGAGCGGGGAGACCTGCGTTATCAGCACCGTCTTGTTTGATACCCCAGAACTCGTTTTCCAGCTTTTGGAGTTAATGCGGCGGACAGAATTATTTCATCATGACTTCCTTCAGTTCCTCCCATGACAGACCATAGGCTACATCATTTTCGCGCCTGTTGTGCTCTGCAGTCCACCAATCCAATGCCCTAGACTAGAAGGCGCTGGTAGCATTCACAGTGCGGAGTTCATCTGGGCATCCGCTTTGACGGAGAGTGACTTCGATGGAATCAAACCAATGGAACATTGCATTGGGTCCGTCTTCACCAGTGAAGTCTTTAGGACCACAAGCGTTGAATTGCTTAAAGCTGAAGGGAGTGTTGGGTGCGTCTCTCTTCGATTCGACAGACGATTTGCTGCTGACCTCGTTGATCTCACTGACGATTTGAGGTATGACTTTAGCTATCTCCTTGGCTATAAGAGAAGCGATACGCTTGTCATCTCTGCTCCTCTGAGCATTTCGATGAGTGTGAGAGCCAAGGGAAGACACTGTCTGTAGCAGACATTGTTACATGTCTTAGACGAGATTCGATTATTTTGGGTTTAGATAATAGTGTAGCGTTTAACCAACATACTTATTATTATTATTATTATTATTATTATCATTAGGTAAAGCACAGAAACACGTAGGCACATAGTCCACATAAGCACGTAAGAACCGAAGCACATAGGAGCACATAATCCACGTAAGCACATATTTTGCACGTATTCACCTTCCTATTTTGCACGTATTCACCTATCCTTCAAAGCTGCGTTTTGCGTTCGAGAGTTGCGAGTAGCATAGCCTACATAAGCAAATACTGTAGCGAATGAGAGTTCTTAGCTTGTCTGCGATTTATTAGCCTTTTTAGGTAACAAAAGCTATGCGAGTTGTGCGCGTTTAGTAAAGCGGTGAGCGAGGAAAGTGAATAAAATCTTCAAAAATCAAAACATGTAAACACATAAAGCGCATAAAATCGATAACTCATGAAATCAACGGTTGCGGCTCAGAATCGAAACAGAGTACCTTGGGTGTTAGGTATCGACTACCCAAAGTAATTCGATTATCCTCAATGAGATCGAGTACACGCTTTCGCCTAATAGACTGTGCTCTCGCTATAGCACATCGGTCGGCACTCATCCTTTCAGTTACTACGTGACTCGGGTTGTTGGAATCCATCGAGACTTTGGTGAGAGTTTTGTAATACCATTATAGAGAATGGAACAAGTCACTAAGATGCGGGTTTCAACCCTAACTCAACAACTTCGTCCCTAACAGTGTGGTAAACCATGAGATGGAAATTTTCATCGAGATACGGATGTCACTCCTAACTCAACGAAGATCCTCGTGCTGAGGGTAAAAACATGCGTAGAGTGAGTAATCGTTTCGAGAGTTACTGGTTTTAACACCTAATCTCGATTCAATCACTCGATTGTGTTATGCGAGTGTTTTCAAAAACGTGTGTGTTGTGTCAGCCTTAGGAAAGGTTATGTAATGTCCAGCCTTAGGAAAAGCTGTTATTTGCACGAAGCTGTAGTATGCGGCACAAAGTTGCAGTTTTAGCGAGTTCGTGAGTGTTGAGAGTAGGCTCGTGCGAGACCCCTACAGGGTTCACACAGAGTGGACCTGTTGGTACTTAGACTATAGACTAGGTCAATTCTAAGACATCAAACCCGGACTAGGTCGTGTCTTTCCTAATTCCCTATAGTTATGGCTCTGATACCAATCTGTCACACCCCAACTGATGGCGGAAACATCGGGGCTTGGCACTGAGCGAAACAGATTGTTCAAGAAAATCCATAACAACTATTAATGACGATATACTTAACGTTAATGCCCTATATGTTGCAACCCCCGATCCCTGATTCCCGGGAAACGGGTGGCCGCGAGCCAGTTTCGGTGGTATCTTGTATTTTCTAATTTGGCAGCGGAATTTTTTTCATCAGGACCATAGTTAGGAAACATTGATCAGAGTAAAATACCACATTTTTATAACATTAAACAAATGGGTTAAAACCCAAGTTCATAGTACATGCGTTTTCATAGGAATAAATCCTATTTATTTAATAAAAACATCTATTTTATTTTTAGGTAACTTTATTGCAACTTTTCCGAGCCTTCAGTGCTGTCCAGCTGGCTTCTATTTGGCTTTCACAGTTTGTTACCTGAAACGCGTTTTTAAAAACATTTGTCAGTGGGAAATACTGGTGAGTGAATCCCAGTTTAATCAAGTTTAAATAAAAAGTCCCAGTGTACAGTATTGAGGGCGATCCCGCAATTATATTTGTTTCTAAGACATATCAATTAACATCCATGGTACTGTCGAACCCGACTTGTGGACATGTTACTCCTTGACCAGGTGGTAACAAATTTTGTATACAAAACCCCAACATACTCATCATAATTGTATTCTTACAAATACTCAATAATTGTTATTCACATGGAAAAGTATTTAAGGTTTTGTAAAACAGTTAACAAAAAGCGGATCAACTCACACTGCTGTCTTAGATTTTCCGTAAGGGTTTCTTGATGACAATCTAAAATTTACACAAAAGTACACACGTTAGTATTAATAACCCATTTTAACATTAGTAATACCCTCCTCGAGACGGCATTCCAATGACTATGTCGGGCAGAACCACGACAGCCATTACGGAACCCTAGATCAATCGGGCAGCGTATCTAATACGTATCCAGGGGTTATAATACTTACAACATAGCGGAACTTCGCTAATTAGGGGGGTATAATACCCGAGTATTACTTCTACTATTCAGAATTTAGAGAAAAGAAACGTTTGTGAGCGATCGGAACTGAAAGTCGATGCCATTCTTATATAGTGCCTGATTCTGTCTTTCTCGCGGCCTGCTTAAAACAAGGACAAGGGTTACGCGGCCCGCGTCAACCCTGGTTAAACATGTAGCTAGTCCGAGTCAACAAGTAGGGTCAACACGCGTCGGCCACGTGGCAACACCGGGCTGCGCCACTATCTTGATCTCACGCGGCCCGCGTAAACTTAACGGAGATCTTACGCGGCCCGCCTAAGCTTAAAACTCAACGAAATCAGGTCTAAACCTTCATACCGCCCGCGTAAGGTTTGGGGTGGGTCTACGCGGCCCGCCTCAACTTAAGTTTCAGATTTTTAATTTATTTTTAAATACTATTTAATATATTTGAGGCCCGTTTTCGCGTATGGGGTGTATTTTGGGACATATTGGGACATATTAGGATATTTTAAAATATATTAGGGTGTCAGAAAAATTATGAGGGTGTCGGTTTTATTGAGGATTGTTATATCCTCCCCACCTTGTTTTAGAGCTCGTCCTCGAGATCTACTGGAACAAGTGTGGATATTTCCTTTGCATTTCAGATTCAAGCTCCCATGTGTACTCATGTCCTCTTTTGGAGTCCCACTTCACTTTGACCAGAACTAATCTTTTATGCTTGAGATTCTTAACTTTCCTATCTTCGATCTGTAGAGGCCTCTCTACAAACTTGAGTTGTTCATTTACCTCTACATCCTTAAGAGGTACTATTAGCGATTCATCAGCTAAACACTTCTTGAGATTAGATACATGAAATACATCATGTATTCCTGCCATTTCTTCTGGCAGTTGTAGCTGATAGGCTACAGGTCCTATTCTTCTAATAATCTCAAAAGGTCCAATATACCTGGGACTTAGCTTTCCTCTTTTGATGAATCTTACTACTCCTTTCCAAGGAGAGACCTTCAACAATACTTTGTCTCCTACTTGAAATTCTAATGGCTTGCGTCGGTTATCGGCATAGCTCTTCTGTCGATCTCATGCTGCTTTCAGTCGTTCCTTGACTTGAATAATCTTGTCGGTTGTTTCTTGCACTATCTTAGGTCCAGATAGGTGCTTTTCCCCAATTTCTGCCCAACAGACTGGGGTTCGGCACTTTCGTCCATAAAGTGCTTCGAATGGTGCAGCATTGATACTTGTGTGATAACTATTATTATAAGAAAATTCTATTAAAGGTAAGTGATCGCCCCAATTACCTCCGAAATCAATTACACAAGCTCTAAGCATATCTTCCATTGTCTGAATTGTTCTTTCGCTTTGTTCGTCTGTTTGAGGATGATAAGTTGTGCTCAGATTTAACTTGGTTCCCATGGCTTTTTGGAAACTTGACCAAAAATGAGAGGTAAATCGACTATCCCTATCAGAAACAATTGATAAAGGTATTCCATGTAATGAAACAATTTCATTTACATATAATTTAGCTAACTGTTCCATACTGAAAGTTCCCTTCATTGGTAGGAAATGAGCTGACTTGGTTAGCCTATCTACAATCACCCAAATTGTATCATTACCTTTCCTTGTTTTGGGTAATTTAGTAACAAAATCCATTGTTATTAATTCCCATTTCAACACTGGCATTTCTAATTGTTGTAACAAACCTGAGGGTTTCTGGCGTTCAGCTTTAACTTGTGAACAAGTTAAACATTTAGAAACATAGGCTGCTATGTCCTTTTTCATTCCTATCCACCAGAAATTTTTCCTTAATTTTATCATTTCCTGGGTGCATCGTATACTTAGACTTATGGGCTTCTTCTAATATACGATGACGTAAATTTCCTAATATAGGTATCCACATTCTCTTCTTATGGAATATCCAAATTCCATATGTTCCTTGTTCTAATTCCTTAACCATACCTTTTAGTCTTTCAGCATCATCCTTGATTACTGAATCTTGTGCTTTTCTGATTTGTTCATTTAAATCTAGTTGTAGATTTAATTTAAGAGAACGTACCCTTTTTGGCTTTTCATGATACTATTGACTTAAAGCATTTGCCACTACATTTGTTTTTCCTTCATGATACTGTATATCACAATCATAATCACTAAGCATCTCCATCCATCGTCTTTGTCTCATATTCAATTCCTTTTGCCTGAAAACATACCTTAAACTCTTATGATCAGTGAATATGGTAAACTTACTACCATAAAGGTAATGTCTCCAAATCTTAAGGGCAAAAATTATAGCTCCTAATTCTAGATCATGGGTTGAATAATTCTCTTCATGATTCTTAAGTTATCTAGATGCGTAAGCTATAAGCTTTTGACGTTGCATTAATACACATCCATAACCTAACTTAGAAGCGTCACAATAGACTAGGAAGTCTTCAGTTCCTTCTGGTAACGCGAGTATGGGTGTATTAGTTAATCTTTGCTTAAGAATTCTAAATGCTTCTTCTTGTTTTGGTCCCCATTCAAACTTAATGGATTTACAGGTTAACTTAGTTAAAGGAATGGCTATTCTAGAAAAATCTCGAATAAACCTTCTATAATTACCAGCCAATCCTAAGAAACTTCTAACCTCAGTTGGTGACTCAGGGGTTTTCCATTTAGTAATTGCCTCGATCTTTGTTGGATCCACATGAATTCCTTCATGGTTTACTAAATGTCCAAGAAACTGTACCTGTTCTAACCAAAACTCACACTTTGAAAATTTAGCATAAAGCTTTTCCTTTCTTAATAGACTTAAAAGTGCGTGCAAATGCTTTGCATGATCCTCTTTACTTTTAGAGTAAATTAGAATATCATCTATGAAGACAATTATGAATTTATCCAAATATGTTCATCATGTCCATAAATGCGGCTAGGGCATTGGTTAAACCAAATGGCATGACAGTAAATTCATAATGACCATACCTTGTTCTGAATGCGGTTTTAGGAATATCTTCTTCTTGTACCATTAATTGATGATATCCTGACCTTAAATCGATTTTAGAGAAAAATCGAGCTCCTTGTAGTTGATCGAACAGATCATCGATTCTCGGTAATGGGTACCGATTCTTAATCGTGACTTTGTTCAATTCACGGTAGTCAATGCACATACGCATTGATCTGTCCTTCTTTTTAACGAATAAAATCGGCGCTCCCCATGGTGATGAGCTTGGCTGTATGAATCCTTTTTCTAGCAATTTGTCTAATTGTTTCTTCAGTTCCTGCATTACGGCGGGTGCCAAACGGTAAGGTGCTTTGGCAATTGGTGTTGTTCCTGGTAGCAGGTGAATTCTGAATTCAACTTCTCTGTTTGGTGGTAGTCCTGGCAATTCTTCTGGAAAGACATCTGAAAACTGGGACACTACTGGAATGTCTTTTAGTTCTTTTCCTTTAGTGTTAGTGATTATGGAAATCAAATACACTATAGAACCTTTTCTTATATAACTTGGATTTTTCATCACAGATATGAATTTTGTGAATCTAGAGGGCTTATTTCCTTTAATTGTGATCTTTTCACCTTTTGGTGAATTTACTTGGATTGACTTTTGATCACATAAAATACTGGCTTTATTGGCTATTAACCAATCCATTCCTAATACAACATCAAATCCCGTCAGATTCATGGGATAAAGGTTTGCCATAAACTTATGATTTAAAATTTCCATTCTTGCTCCCTGCAAGATTTCAGAAATCCTAACAGTTTCTCCATTAGCTGTCTCTACTAGACATTCTTGTGGTAGTTTAGTTAATGACTGATTTAGAAGTTTGCAAAACGGAGTATTAATAAAACTTTGGTTTGCACCAGAGTCGAATAATACTTTAGCAAAAACATCATTAACTAAAAACGTACCAGTTATCACGTCTGGAATCCTCTTGGCTTCATTTGCAGTCAGAACGAATGCTCTAGCATTTTTAGTGTTCCTGTTGTTCGCAGCTGGAGCCAATTTCGGACAGTTTGTCTTAATGTGACCTTTTTCTCCACAATTGTAGCATAACCCATTACTGGATTTTCTCCTGCAATCTTCTTCCTTGTGTCCTGGCATCTTGCAGAAATTGCAAATAGTGGAGCATTTTCCCTAATGCTTTTTCTTGCAGACCTTGCAGAATGGTGCAGAGGTAGAACCCATATTCCTACGATTGTAATTCCCAGAACGGAATTCTTGAGTAAGCCTTTGGGTTAGGTTTCTCCTCTGTTCTTCTTCTCTAGTACGGATTAATTCATCTGTCAAGGTATTTGCTAGTTCTACAGCTTCTTCTATAGTTTGAGGTCTAGCTGCCTTGACTACATGTCTAATTTCTCCGATTAATCCCCAGATATAACGGGAGATTAATACTAGTTCAGGTGATGCAAGGGTTGGCACTATTCTAGCATATTCAAAGAATGTGGTAGTATAACCCTTACTATCTACCCCGGTCATTCTAAGGTTCAGAAACTTATTAGCTATTTGTTCCTTTTCATTGGGAGGGCATAATTTTCTTTCTACCATATTCTTAAATTCCTCCCATTCCATGTTGTAAACCTTATCACTTCCTCTTGAATGGAGGATAGTGTTCCACCATTCTAAGGCTGAGTTCTTAAATAGATTGGAAGCAAACATTATCTTATCTTCTTCAGCACACTTGTTTATTTTTAAAACAACCTCAGTCTTTTCTATCCAGCATAGAGCTGCAATGGGTCCTTCATTGCCCGAGAATTCTATTGGTTTGCAGGACCAGAATTCCTTGTAAGAACAACCATATGGCATGGTTCTTCTTCTTTTGGGAATGGGCACTTGAAGTACGGGTCCATTGTTCACGCTGTGTTCTGGTTCAATTGGTCGCTTACTGCTATGTTTACTTTTATTATTCGCTTCCTGAATCATTTGAATAATAAATGGCATTGCATCTATGATTCCTTGTGCCACTATGTGTTGAACGACACTATTATCCATTTGGTTTCCATTGTTATTGATGCTCGGATTCTCATTAACCACGTTAATGTTACTCTGGTTATCGTTATTCAGATTTCCTTGATTTCCTTCGTCGGCCATCTGAATTTTAAACATTTACCCCATATTAATATCACAAAATAATATTAATATAGTCAATCACATGACACGCATTTTTGCCAAAAGCGTCGATCATTGCGACTTTTACTCTATTCATCTATTATGCATCTATTACATACTAGTACTGAAATAAAAATTACAATACCAACTGAAATAGAATTACACTAATAGTAGTAGGCATCCATACACACATATTTTATTTTATTTTATTATTATTACTATTACCATCTCACCATCACATCTACGGATATGGATTCATCCAAAAATCCATATTGCGCTCGTCGTATTTCCATACGAGTCGCTCTCCCACCTGTCGCATTCTCTCACTACTTTCTAGAATTTCCTCACCAAAAGTCCTAAGTTCTTGTACGTTTTCTGCACTCATTAGGGGTGCAGGTTCTAGGACTGGGTTCGGAATCTGGGGTGCGGGTTCCTAGTGTGGGGGTGTAGGTGCCTGGAATCGGTAAGGATCATCTAAGATCTCCCTAATGTATTCATCATGGAAATAGGGATCTAAAGGGTCCAAACCTAGGTAGGCTCCTACGTTCTGCATGGGTGTGTCTTCATGTATCGGGTAACGTTGCACGTAGTCCCTAATGTCAATCCACCTGGGGTCGTAATTTGGGTCTAGGGGGTTTGGTGCTGGTACCCTAGGTATTTCTTCCGGATTGAAGTCATGCATCTCCACTTGGTTTTCAGGGTTTTCTATCTCCATGGGTTGGTCAGGGATTGGTGGTTGTGGTTGGGGTGCTATTATTTGCTCCAGATTTGGGCTAGCTGCAGTGGTTGCTAAGATATGGATATTAGCTATACCCCTATTTATCATATCCTGGGCATATGCATCTGTCTCTCTCTTGGTTGCGGCTAGTACCCTCTGATCTTGTAACTTTTTCATACGCTTCCTACGCTCGTGTGCCCCTCGACTGAACCATCCCCTCTTTTTCTGAGGAAATGGCTCTTCTGACTGAGCCTTAAACACAAAGATTCCTTGTTCCATATCAGCAGAGTACCCTGAGAGGGCAGGCTGAGAAGAGGAGGTTCCTTCGCTTCTAGGCGAACCAGACAATTGACGGTACGCGTTAGATGGTCCTTGGTCGCTCATACTGTAAACTAACAGATAGTCAAATAACACATAACAAATAAATACAGTTATGCTCGTATTTCCGTAATTTATTTCCTAACACTTTATATTTTGATGTCAGCAGAACACCTCTGTGGCTGAATCAGTGGCTTAGCTCTGATACCACATTCTGTCGCAACCCCCGATCCCTGATTCCCGGGAAACGGGTGGCCGCGAAGTTTCGGTGGTATCTTGTATTGTCTAATTTGGCAGCGGAATTTTTTTCATCAGGACCGTAGTTAGGAAACATTAATCAGAGTAAAATACCACATTTTTATAACATTAAACAAATGGGTTAAAACCCAAGTTCATAGTACATGCGTTTTCATAGGAATAAATCCTATTTATTTAATAAAAACATCTATTTTATTTTTAGGTAACTTTATTGCCACTTTTCCAAGCCTTCAGAGCTGTCCAGCTGGCTTCTATTTGGCTTTCACAGTTTGTTACCTGAAACGCGTTTTTAAAAAACATTTGTCAGTGGGAAATACTGGTGAGTGAATCCCAGTTTAATCAAGTTTAAATAGAAAGTCCCAGTGTACAGTATTGAGGGCGATCTCGCAATTATATTTGTTTCCAAGACATATCAATTAACATCCATGTTACTGTCAAACCCGACTTGTGGACATGTTACTCCTTGACCAGGTGGTAACAAATTTTGTATACAAAACCCCAACATACTCATCATAATTGTATTATTACAAATACTCAATAACTGTTATTCGCATGGAAAAGTATTTAAGGTTTTGTAAAACAGTTAACAAAAAGCGGATCAACTCACATTGCTGTCTTAGATTTTCCGTAAGGGTTTCCTGATGACAATCTAAAATTTACACAAAAGTACACGCGTTAGTATTAATAACCCATTTTAACATTAGTAATACCCTCCTCGAGACGGCATTCCAATGACTACGTCGGGCAGAACCACGACAGCCATTACGGAACCTTAGATCAATCGGGCAGCGTATCTAATACGTATCCAGGGGTTATAATACTTACAACAGAGCAGAACTTCGCTAATTAGGGGGGGTATAATACCCGAGTATTACTTCTACTATTCAGAATTTAGAGAAAAGAAACGTTTGTGAGCGATCGGAACTGAAAGCCGATGCCATTCTTATATAGTGCCTGATTCTGTCTTTCTCGCGGCCCGCGTAAAACAAGGACAAGGGTTACGCGGCCCGCGTCAACCCTGGTCAAACATGTAGCTAGTCCGAGTCAGCAAGTAGGGTCAACACGCGTCGGCCACGTGGCCACACCGGGCTGCGCCACTATCTTGATCTCACGCGGCCCGCGTAAACTTAACGGAGATCTTACGCGGCCTGCCTAAGCTTAAAACTCAACGAAATCAGGTCTAAACCTTCATACCGCCCGCGTAAGGTTTGGGGTGGGTCTACGCGGCCCGCCTCAACTTAAGTTTCAGATTTTTAATTTATTTTTAAATAATATTTAATATATTTGAGGCCCGTTTTCGCGTATGGGGTGTATTTTGGGACATATTGGGATATTTTAAAATATATTAGGGTGTCAGAAAAATTATGAGGGTGTCGGTTTTATTGAGGATTGTTATACTATACCACTAACATATAAAGTAAAAAACAGTCATTACAGATAATAGTCTCAAAAACAAATAAATTGTTCCGACAACTCAGATTTTTATTGTGGGTTTCTAGACTTCCTACTCGATTCATCACAGCAAGCTTAGCATCCTATCAACCTGTCACATACGTTAAAATAAAGTCAATACAAAAAATGTAATAGTGAGTACACAAGTTTGCATAGTATATAGTATAGCGAAAGCGTTTACGCATAACTAACATGTAACAGGTAGAAATGTGAATCAAGTAAGCTATCGACAATGACGCATGCAACCGACATGACTGCGAGTTATAGAACGCGCAACACATTATCACCACTGTGACCATGTGAAGTGAAGCCCTTAACAACCCTTGTCCACGACAGGTGCTGAGTCCAAACTATAGTACTATCGTTACTAAGGTGTCAGGCATACAATCACTATGTGAACATAACATACAAGCATTCATCGAATCACGTATAACATGCGAGAGTGGTTAGCGATATAAAAGAGTTTGCGTATTGTGTGCGTTGTAAGTTGATATAGAACGTATGTAACACCCAAAAGTGCATTTAAGCAAAAAAGGGTTCGAGTATACTCACAGTAGGTGTTTAGCTAGTAAACACAGTACATGGATTGAAGGGAGCGCGTTGGAGATTAGCCTGATCATAGAACAGTAGCGTAAGCGTTGAACAGTGCGTAACGGAGTGTTGAGAGTGTCGAATGGTGAGTCGCGCGGATGGTCATCCAGGTGGATAACCATTCGAACGGATAGCCATTAGAATGAGTTGTGGTGTTTGTAAATTGTTTCAAAACTTTTGAAGTTTTCGTTGTAGTATTAAAACAAGTCAAACGGTCGGATGGTCATCCGGACAGATGGCCATTCGGTCGGATGGCTATTCGTTTGAGTGGGTGTGTTTTGGAAAATTGTTAAGTGTTGAAAATAATAAGGGACGGGCCACCTGGTCGAATGATCATTCGATCGGATGGTGATCTGGTCGGATGGCCACTCTAGTGGCGAGCTGTTGTTTTGAAAGTTTCAAGTTTTCAAAGAAAAAGTGCTGAGAATGACTTGGGAGCGAGTAGGTCGGATAGGAAGCTGTCACATCAGTGAACAGTAGAGCGTACGAGTATTTATAGCGTGAGAGGTAAGATTTAAGGCAGTGCTAAAGTGGGTCGGATGGCCAGTCGATCGGATGGCCATCCGATCAGATGGTCATCATGTCCATTCGATCAGGTGGTCATTCGACCAGCCGAGTCGCGTTTCGTTAGTTTCTGACGTTCGTTTCGTGCGTTAAGCGTTGCATTGCGTTTAAGCGAGTAGCGAGTGAGCGTATAGGCGTTGCGTTGATAACCACAATATATTTAAACTAATAATCACATAATCTAACACATAAATGCGTAAAAGTAAATCCGCGTTTTGACTCTGCGTTGTGTTTTCGTTTTGATAGAGTTGCGATTGCGTTTGTGAATAACATCACAAAACATATATAAAGCACACACAAGTAAAGCACATAATAACACACACATAGAACAATATCAACAACTGCATTTCGAGTTTGCGTTGCGTTGCGTTGTGATAGCGCGAAGTAGCAATGCGATAAAGTGCGTTTAAATAGTATTCGTTAACTGTGTTTTGAATAAACGTTGTAAAATATAGTTTAAAATAGTTAACCCATAGCAATAATCGATATCTCGAGAGTACAAGTCAATTAAGAAATAAATGACAGATCTGAGTAAAAACACGAATTGACTCGGAAAGTCGGGTTGTTACATCGATCACTGATACGGTACGATATCCGATCGATAAAAACCGATCCGATGGATGTTTAAGTGCTGCCTATATTTGGCTATACTTTGTCATTCGTCGTGAGGGTTTTGATCTCGCGATTATCGTAAATGTTGTATTAAGTTACTAACCTAGTTTCGTTTGCATTGTACATTTAATTAGGTTTACCAGCTTAACCAGTAGGCATGCTTTGACCGGTTAAATCTGCAATGTGAGTCATTCTCTTTTTACCAAATTGCTTTCAAAACCCTACTTGTTTTCAAAGTTGTAATTACAGTCATTAAGTCTTTGTAATCTTCAATTACTGCCGGTATGTAGGGTTTTGTATACACTATTTGATAAGCTTCACCATTGGACAACTGGTTAGTCAATGTGTGATATGACCATAATCACAGATCCGGTCGAGTGACAAATACCGATTTGGGGTAATTGGTTGATATAAACATTGTAACAGCTCTTAATACTGTATATTATAACAATGTGTCTTTTGTACAAATTGAATGCACTCGCCAGTATTTTTCGTTGATCAAATCTTTTTAAAACATGTTTCAGGTAATTTACTGTGAAGAAAGGGAAAAGTGCCGCGTACTACTCCAGCAAATAAAGTGGCTCAGTAAATAGAAATAAACATGTTTTTTGTAAAACAAAGGATTTCCCTAGTGAAATTCCTTTCCAGTAAATACGGGATTCTACCCCGAAATTAATAAAATAAATTCGTTGTTTTTAAAACTCTGATATTATTTTCCTGACAAACGGTCCTGATATAAATTCCACTGCCAATTAATAAATACCGGTACCACGGGTTTTCTGTCTCGCGGCTTCTGAACTAGGTAAACGGGTCGGGGGCCGTGACACATGCATAACCAAAATTTGGGACATGAGGGTTGTTTAAACTTCTAATATGTATAACAAGTTCATACATGATGTTTGATGATGAAAAACTATGGTTTATGGATAAAAAAACACAACGAATTCGACAAGAAATGCCTAATCAAAACCCTAACCAAAAAAGATAAATTATAAGGTTCGATATGTGATGTCGGATGCATGTTTGTGTTGTATATGGTATGTATGTATGGTATCTAGTCTTACTTGGAATCTAGAAGCATAGAAATCGCATAAGGAATCGAGAAACAATAGGTATAACACCGACTACTGAATTTAGGGGAATAGAACTTTGTTTAAGCATAACTAGTGGTGTGGGTATTGTTAGCTTATTAAATTTACAGGGTGATCACATACTGTAAAAATAGAGCGTCTGGACAGTTTGAGAATCGTTGGAATATCTAAGAATCTTTGGTGACTTTATTGGTATTTAATAGCGTTAATTCAGGAAAAATAGCAAATTGATTTAATAAATTGCAGAGAGTCTGTACTTGGCATAAAAATGATCCACACAAAATTAGGGGTTTATTGGTTAATCATAGCTATGTTTTACACGTTTGTTTGGTCCGTCCCCAAACTGCAAAAATTGGGACTGTCGTTTGAGTGAATTAGACCGCTTAACACCCAAACTTTCTTTATAAAACAAATCATTTTATATTATTCAATAAATTTTGACAATGTATGTGATCATGCTATTATCCTAAGGCCTTAAACGAACAATCGTGACCGGCGTAAAAAATGGTGAACGGAAACCAAACTTGATTTTGGCACTAAGACATTACCCAACGCCTTACACAGAGGCTATTAGCTTATTCTCGGATGAATATTCCCACCTGAGTTTAGTGTATAACAATTTCTGATCTGAATGTTGTTTTCGGTAATTGATCGTACAATATTGATACTAGGATCGGATTAGTTGTATGACTAGACAACTATATTGTGCTTGTATACTACGTGCATACCATACCAGGTAAGTTTCATAGCCCCTCTTTTATACATGTTGTATCAACTACATAGGGGGAAAGCATGTTTTGTACACGTATGCACATGAACATTGCTTTGATGTGAATTTTCTGAGTAGACATTTGACATACACACAAGTTATACTACTTTCCCAGTGAATATTGTGGATAGTACCGACAAGCCTAAACCGCCATACAAACTTAACTCGACTGGATGTCGAACGCGCGAAGCGTTGTTGCACATATTCATAACTAAATATGCTATGTTGTGTTAGGCATAACTACTTGGGACACTATTGTTTGTTTGTTTGTTGTGGTGGGTGTTAGCCACGGTGATTTGGATACATGTCTTAGCACAACTTGTGAACTTAGTAAAAATACTCCACATGTGCAAAGCTTCTTTTGTGTACTTACTTTTAAAAATAAGCAAAACCTATTAAGCTCACCAACTTTTGTAGTTGACTGTTTTCAAACATGCTTTTCAGGTAAACAAGAAAAATGAATGATGCTTGTGTTTTGTTGTTCCAAGTTTTGCTTGCGGATAATTGTGTACATGGATGCGTACTTGCTATAGGAATATAGCGATTTGTGGGAACCTGCCGTTGTAACATACATATCGTGTGTAAACAACATGTAACATATTGTATAATTAATGTTTAATATAGTATCTTTATAAACAATGTGCTTGTATTAGAGGTGTATGTTGCATCTCCTTTTACTTTAGTTGCTAGTCTGGGTGTGATAGTTACAGGTATATGAACAACGATAACTAAACAGCATTGGAAAAAAAGTGTATTTGAGTCGGGGCATAGAGCATTGGTTGTTTAAGTTTTACTAAGTCACTAAAATTATATTAAATATATTAGCAAATGAGCACTATACAAGGTGACTCGAAACACTAAATAACCACGATATTAATTTTATAGTGTTTGGATTATAATTTATGTCTTTGACCTAAAAAAATAAATCTACATATTATATGAGTCGTAAACTCGTAATTGAATACCTATTGAAACCTTCTTAAGCTAAAATATTTTAACATGCCAATCAACATGATCGACACCCAACTAAAAAATATGAATGTTTATATTTATATAAGTTATGGTAACTAGTCAAGAGCCTTCATGATGCGACGGACTTCAAATTACCCAATAACCCTCATCAACCCAGAGTTTCATCACCAATGCCCTAATTTATTTCTTATGAAACCAATTAAAGGACAACATCATACGCGCGCGTGCACACACATCCTTCTGTTAAGTCTTTGATACACACACATGCACTTTAGAATTACACACGTACCACACATCTGCACACACACATACACGCTGGCATATCACGCACACACTTTTATATATACACACCATAAGGGTTGAGATCCTGTACAAATAGTGCTAACTGTAAGAACCGTTAGAACAGATCTGAACCATTGATAGTTTAAATCAAGGGTTGGGGTTGATTATAAATAAAACCCTTATAATTAAAAATTAGTACTAACAAGTTAGGGGTAATTTCGTAAAATTGCTAGTCATTTGACCATTTTCAATTAAATACAAATTCCACCAAGGTTTTTTAAATTAAAATAACTTTTATATACTTCATTATTTAAAAAAAAAATATACCATAAAATCAAGTATTTTTTAATCTTTAATATGAGTACCATATTGCTATACATTTTTTTATTTATAACAGTAACTTTAAAAAAGGTTACCAAAAGTTGTTTTATAATTGTACTGATAATGTGCTGATTATGTATTAATTACAATATAACACAAACAAACACCAAAAGTAGATATAATCAGCACATCTGATGTGCTGATAATGGAGAACGATTGAGGACGTTGTGCTAATAATGGAGAACAATTAAGAATGTTATGCTAATTATATAGTGTTGTGCTGATTATATTTTTTTGTGGTGGTTCCTACAGGTTGGTTTCGATCATGGAGAGTTACCAGATCATCATGGATTTTTTAAAACATTCAAACTTTGATTTGAATTAAACTTGCATGAATTTATGGATGTTTTAATAATTATTTTTAATTACTTATAAATAAATACGGCGAAAAGGTCTAAATTACCCCTAAACTAATTTTTTATTGAGGGACACTTGTCAGTTATGTGTTGGTTTTTATGGTTCTTACAAACATAAGTGTTTGTATTTTATCTCATTCCCACACCATAATATAAATTACATGTGATAGAAATTATTATATACATAAATAATGTATTAACTATTATATACATAATACTAGGTTAGAACCCCGCGTAATACGCGGGTTGAATAAATGTAACTTTATATACCAAATAATAAAAAAAATATATCTTCAAAAACCTCGTTTATAACACGGGTTGAATAAATGTAATTTTATATACAAAATAATAAAACAATATACCTTTAAAATCTCGTTCATTACATAGGTTGAATAAATGTAATTTTTTATATTAAATAATAAAAATTTTATATCTTTAAGAACCCCGTGTATTGTACGGGTTAAGTAAATTTAATTTTATATATTAAATAATGAAAAAAGTTACATTTTTAAAAACATCATGTATTGTATGAGTTGAGAACATGTAATTTTATATACCAATCAATAAAAAGTTATATCTTGTAATATCTTTATAAACCCTGTGTATTATACGGATTGAATAAATTTAATTTTATATACCACATAATAAAAAAAAGTTATATTTTATAAAACCAGGTGTATTACACGAGTTGCATAAATGTAATTTTGTATAGTAAATAATAAAAATATTATATCTTTAAAAAACCTCGTTTATTACACGGGTTGAATGAATCTAATAAAAAGTTATATTTAAAAAAAAAAACTAAGGGATATACTCGATATATGCTAGATAGGGTGATTGCGGTGATGGTTCTTATAAATGCCATGTAAACATGGTGAATACCGTATTGAGTTGCGAGTTGAACACGAAAATAAAAGTATAGAACCAATAAACATTGATTAATGTTTTTGTAAACATTTTTTAAATAGGTTCTACACTTAACTATTTTAGTTTAATAAAATAAATAAATCATTTACATCATATTAATTTATATTTAGTGTACTTCTTTTGTTAATTTCAAGATAATTAATTTTGAAATCTAATAAATATTTCAAAATATTATATTATCTCTTATATGAATTGTTTAAATTTATATTAAATTTAATTTTATAATTATGTTTTAATTAATATTAATTACTAAAAAATAGATGGCTTCAATGAATGACATGTGTCCCCTAATTGGTTTCTTTTATTATATAATATAGATTAAATAAGCTTGTGTGATAGAAATTATATATATAAATAATATATTAATTAATTAAGAGAAGTATGAACAAATTAAGAAATACTACATATAATATGTATACGTTATGCACTAAAAATTGTCTTACACACCACCTGAAAATTATAATGTTAAATATTGTAAGTCAACTTTGATAGGCTAAACTATTGATTGAAATCTTAGATTTTAAAAATAATGTTAAATATTGTAAGTCAACTTTGATAGGCTAAACTATTGATTGAAATATTAAAATAATTGTTAATTGTCAATAACTAAAATACGTACAAAAATAATTAAAAGTGTCCATTACTACAAAAATAGAGCGTTAGACGGGGTGATATGGGTTTTATGACGGTGTTTAATTTGAACAGTGTCTTAAACTTGATGAACACCGTTTTTTAATATAAAAATATTTTCAAATATTTATTAAAACAAATATTTTTTAACATCTTCTTATAAACATTTGCTGAAAAAAAACATTTATGGTAAAAAAGGTTTTTCAGAAATACACATCAAGCTAATATACACCAATGGAACATTTTCAAATCAAACCAAACCAATACACGTTCAATTCAGAAATAAACCCGTAGACATCCAATTCAAATTACAATCATTTGTTGAATGCATAACAAACTATGTAAAACTGTATAAATAAACTACATATAATCTATATATAAAGCTAAACTAACGAAATACCTAACTCGCTAAAAAACTTTGGCATCAACGTCATAAACAAAACATCTATATCATTATCCGTAGCCTCTCTCGTGTCGTGTCACATCTAAAATAAAAGTAAAAAGAAAGAGTTATTACAAATATTATAGACAAAACTAAAGGCAAAGAGAAAAAATGGTAACAACATCGTCAATAAAGTTACGTGTATATATACATGTTATATACATCTAAAAACAAGTATATAATCAACTAAACCTTCTAAGTTTTAAAAAATTAAACAATTGATATATATACATATATATATATGTATATACATGGTCGTAAAACAAGGTTTCCAAGGCCGAGTACTCCCCGAGTAGTCGCTACAAGGTAGGCTGCCGAGGCGACTTTCTTTGACTCCGCCTAGTTACTCGGAATCGGTCAAACGCGGTAAACCGAGGCCAAAATCGTATCTAGTAGGTCAACTTGGGCCGAGTTTGACTTTAAAAATAATAAAACATAATTTCTATGCCTATCATATTAAAGAATGAATATTATTTTCACGTATTTTGTTATAGATATTAGAAAATTTATGTTATTTGACATGTATTTAATTTCCAAAAACTAATTTCTTTATAATTTAACATGTCCGAGTACTCTCCACCTAGGCCGAGTACTCTCAACTCCCCGGTCGACCGACTAGGGAGCGTCTAACGACTTTTGCAACCATGTGTATATATATATATATTATTTATTTCATCGGGAAATTAGTTTTGATACAAATTGACAAATTCAAACATATGTTGGAGAACCTTGTAGCCGCATTCCCATCCACCCCTTTGTTCCTTACCTAATCATGATTACACAATATAAGTGTTAGTATGATCATGTTAACATTCTTGACAGCCGTAAAAGTTGAGAGGAGGGAATACTTACATTTGTTTCATGACAAACCAATTTGTAAATCTTCTACCTTGATATAAGTGTTAGTATGATCATGTTAACATTCTTGACAGCCGTAAAAGTTGAGAGGAGGGAATGCCTACAAGTTTACTATTGTGGTTAATTTTCATTTAGATTTATACAACACAAGCTCAATATTATCAACTTGAGTTTTTGTGTCAAGTCTCATTTTTTTCCCATGGTTGTTGGTAAAACTGAGATAATCCATAAGAAGATTCATTATACGTAAACAATATGGTTTCAACTTAGCTATCACATTTTGACCCATTTAGAAAACATCTAATGTTCCAAATGCAGTCGTTTCATGAAATTAAATCCATTTTTACTCATCTCAAGGTAGAACATACTTTTATTTCTAAGACTTATAATAACTGAACGACTTATAGAGTTCAAAACAAGAAAATTCGTTGTATGTTCATAACCCACAATTTCATTCAGAACCCTAAAATTTTGATCCATTCAAGATTTAAATAAGGGTTATTGGATTTTAATAATCCTAAGTTTCACCTGTTGGCCGATAATAATCCCAACTTTAAAATTCCCTACAATGATCCCAACTTGTAAAAGTTTGGCACCCATTGATCCTTTTCAAACATATAAGAATTTGACATCCTCAATAGATTCAAGTGCCCCTGCAGACTCCTTAATTGATTTAAGTGCACCTATGTTAGAAAAGGATCAATGGGGCCAAATTCTTACAAGTTGGGATCGTTGGAGGGGATTTTTAAAGTTGGGATTATTATTGGCTAACAGGAGAAACTTAGGATTATTAAACTCCAATAACCCTTTAAATAAACACTTAAATTAGTGGTATGTAATCACATGCAAACATACTATTGAGGATCTCCATGAGAAATAAGTCAATAACACCATATTTCACTCAAGACTATCAAAACCCATTTAAATGATTGTAGGTTTATGAATGAATATTTAAAAGGAGAAAATAATACTTACAACTGAAAGCATATCGATGAGGTAACAAGATTTTGAAGCTATTTATTGAATGTTAACTCGCTTTTTTCTTCGTTTCCTTGTTCTCCCTTTCCTCTTTCTCCCCTCGTCGCACACACAAATTGAATGAAGAAGATGAGTGAGTTATTGAATCTGTTGTGATTTTGAATTGGAGTATATAAGACGGTGTTCAAAGGGAACACCGTCTAAAGGGTGCATATATAAGCATAAGACGGGGTTTAAGCATAAGACGTGGTTATATGGAATTTTGTTGAATATTTTAATTGGATTGGCACAATGGCCATGTAGGAATTGATTTTAAGATGGGGTTATTATTTTAAGGCAATTTGGATTTAAATAATCACAGCTTTCTCAATTTGGCCGATAATAATCCCAACTCAGTTATTGCTCGATAATAATCCGAACTGTTCCACTTTTGGCCGATAATAGTCCACCGTTAAAAATAGCTTAACGGAGTTAAGATTTCTTCCGAATTACAAACTGATGTTTTATGGATTTTGATCAGAACGAGGATACGAGTCGATTTATGTAAAACTTACCTCGAAATGATGCTTCAAAGAACTTAATTTTTGTTAATTATAAGTTTAAACACCCGAATTGAAGCACCATTTTCGTCGTTTGGGAAATATTTCGAGGTAAATTTTACATCAATCAACTCGTATCCTCATTCTAATCAAAATCCCTAAAACACCAGTTTGTAATTCGGAAAAAAACTTAACTCCGTTAAGCTATATTTAACGCAGACTATTATCGGCCAAAAGTTGACCAGTTCTGATTATTATCGGCCAATAACTGAGTTGGGATTATTATCGGCTAAATTGAGAAAGCTGGGATTATTTAAATCCAATTTGCCTTATTTTAACATCGTCTAAAACAAATATTGAACACCGTCTAATGCTTCATATTGTAGTAGTGGTCATGTCTAGTATCCCATATTTTTGTACCAAATAACATAGGAATATGTACTTTGGTCGAGTTGAAACTGTAGAATTACTAGTTTACTGCAAAAAAAAAAAAGAAAAAGAAAATCCTTTTGACATGATAAATGGCATTTTATTGTTCCTCTTATTAATGTTTAACGTTAGGTTGTTGACACAAATAGTGATTATTATCAATCATTATCCGTTTTTTTGTCCAGCAACATCAAACAACTAAGAGTTTAGTAGTCCAAATATGAAATACCAAAAGATACAAATGTATAACAGGAGCTGCTTGGTTACCCTGGATAGCAAGAGGTTGAGCTGGTAGTGCTCGAGGAGCTTGAGCTGCTGGAGCTTGTTGACCCACCAGTGTGATAATTCGCTGTGAAGTGTCCATAGAGGTTACAGTGGACACAGAAATGACAAGCTATCCCAGCTGGGTGATGATAGGTGCAGGTAGGGCACAGGAGGTTGGGACCAGTGTACGCACGCTTAGCAGGCAGTGCGTTGGTCACAGGTGCTGTCGCTTGGCGGTTCTGGTTGTTGGTGGGTTGGACAGGAACAGCGTTGAGAGGAGCGGTGGTAGTAGCGTACTTCTTGTTGATATTACCCTTGGGCTTGCGATTCTGACATGAAGACTTTGAACCTTGTGATGCTGCAATTTTGGTTGCGGGAGTAGCAGTGACCTGGTGGAGATTCTTGGTTGAGGTTTTGAAATACCTAGCTAAGACTCGCTTATCATTGATCTCAGCTGCGAGTTGGTATGTCTCCTCAATGGTAGTAGGTTTAGCTGCTTGCACGAAATCAGCTACACAGTCGGGTAAAGCTCGAATGTACTTCTTGATTGTCATATCAGGTGCTGCCACCTCGCTAGGACAGATGATATACTTGAAGCGAGCGGGGAGACCAGCGTTATCACCACCGTCTTGTTTGATACCCCATAACTCGTTTTCCAGCTTTTGGAGTTCATGCGGGGTACATAATTATTTCATCATGACTTCCTTCAGTTCCTCCCATGACAGACCATAGGCTATGTCATTTCCGCGCCTGTTGCACTCTGCAGTCCACCAATCCAATGCCCTAGACTAGAAGGCCCCTGTAGCATTCACTGTCTGTAGCAGACATTGTCACATGTCTTAAACGAGATTCGATTATTTTGGGTTTAGATAATAGTGTAGCGTTTAACCAACATACTTATTATTATTATCATTAGGTAAAGCACAGAAACACGTCCAACACGTAGGCACATAGTCCACATAAGCACGTAAGCACCGAAGCACATAATCCACGTAAGCACATATTTTGCATGTATTTACCTTCCTATTTTGAACGTATTCACCTATCCTTCAAAGCTGCGTTTTGCGTTCGAGATTTGAAAGTAATAGCGAGTAACGAGTAGCATAGCGTACATCAGCAAATACTGTAGCGAATGAGAGTTCTTAGCTTGCCTGCGATTTGTTAGCGTTTTTAGGTAACGAAAGTTGTATGAGTTGTGCGCGTTTAGTAAAGCGGTGAACGAGGAAAGTGAATAAAATCTTCAAAAATCGAAACATGTAAACACATAAAGCGCATAAAATCGATAACTCATGAAATCAACGGCTGCGGCTCAGAATCGAAACAGAGTACCTTGAGTGTTAGGTATCGACTATCCAAAGTGATTCGACTATCCTCAATGAGATCGAGTACACGCTTTGGCCTAATAGAATGTGCTCTCGCTGTAACACATCAGTCGGCACTCATCCTTTTGGTTACTACGTGACTCGGGTTGTTGGAATCCATCGAGACTTTGGTGAGAGTTTTGGAATACCATTATAGAGAGTGGAACAAGTCATTAAGAAGCGGGTTTCATCCCTTACTTAACAACTTCGTCCCTAACAGTGTGGTAAACCACGAGATAGAGAATTTCGTCAAGATACGGATGTCACTCCTAACTCAACGAAGATCCTCGTGCTGAGGGTAAAAATACGCGTAGAGTGATTAATCGTTTCGAGAGTTACTAGTTTTAACACCTAATCTCGATTCAATCACTCGATTGTCTTTTACGAGTGTTTTCGAAAACGTGTGTGTTGTGTCTGCCTTAGGAAAGGCCATGTAATGGCCAGCCTTAGGAAAAGCTGTTATTTGCACGAAGCTGTAGTATGAGGTGTTCGCGCAAAGTTGCAGTTTTAGCGATTTCGAGAGTGTCGAGAGTAGGCTCGTGCAAGACCCCTACAGAGTTCACACAGAGCGGACCTGTTGGTACTTAGACTATAGACTAGGTCAATTCTAAGAGATCAAACCCAGACTAGGTCGTGTCTTTCCTAATTCCCTATAGTTATGGCTCTGATAACAATCTGTCACACCCCAACTGATGGCGGAAACATCGGGGCTTGGCACTGAGTGAAACAGATTGTTCAAGAAAATCCATAACAACTATTAATGATGACATATTTAACGTTAATGTCCCATACCACTAACATATAAAGTAAAAACAGTCATTACAGATAATAGTCTCAAAAACAAATAAACTGTTCCAACAACTCAGATTTTTATTTTGGGTTTCTAGACTTCCTACTCGATTCATCACAGCAAGCTTAGCATCCTATCAACCTATCACATACGTTAAAATAAAGTCAATACAAATAATGTAATGGTGAGTACACAAGTTTGCATTGTATATAGTATAGCGAAAGCGTTTACGCATAACCAGCATGTAACAGGTAGAAATGTGAATCAAGTAAGCTATCGACAATGACGCATGCAACCGACATGACCTGGAGTTGTAGAACGCGCAACACATTATCACCACTGTGACCATGTGAAGTAAAGCCCTTAACAACCCCTGTCCACGACAGGTGCTGAGTCTAAACTATAGTACTAGCGTTGCTAAGGTGTCAGGAAAACAATCACTGTGTAAACATAACATACAAGCATTCATCGAATCACGTATAACATGCGAGAGCGGTTAGCGTTATAAAAGAGTTTGCATATTGTGTGTGTTGTAAGTTGATATAGAACGTATGTAACACCCAAAGTGCATTTAAGCAAAAAAGGGTTCGAGTATACTCACAGTAGGTGTTTAGCTAGTAAACACAGTACTTGGATTGAAGGGAGTGCGTTGGAGATTAGCCTGATCATAGTACAGTAGCGTAAGCGTTGAACAGTGTGTAACGGAGTGTTGAGAGTGTTGTTACAGATCTGAGTAAAAACACGACTTGACTCGGAAAGTCGGGTTGTTGCATCGATCACTGATACGGTACTATATCCGATCGATAAAAACCGATCCGATTGATGTTTAAGTGCTGCCTATATTTGGCTATACTTTGTCATTCGTCGTGAGGGTTTCGATCTCGCGATTATCGTAAATGTTGTATTATGTTACTAACCTAGTTTTGTTTGCATTGTACATTTAATTAGGTTTACCAGCTTAACCAGTAGGCATGCTTTGACCGGTTAAATCTGCAATGTGAGTCATTCTCTTTTTAACAAATTGCTTTCAAAACCCTACTTGTTTTCAAAGTTGTAATTACAGTGATTAAGTTTTGTAATCTACAATTACTACCGGTATGTAGGGTTTTGTATACACTATTTGATAAGCTTCACCATTGGACAACGGGTTAGCCAACGTGTGATATGACCATAGTCACAGATCCGGTTGAGTGACAAATAACGATTTGGGGTAATTGGTTGATATAAACATTGTAATAGCTGTTAATATTGTATATTATAACAATGTGTCTTTTGTACAAATTGAATGCACTCGCCAGTATTTTTCGTTGATCAAATCTTTTTAAAACATGTTTCAGGTAATTTACTGTGAAGAAAAGGAAAAGTGCCGCCTACCACTCCAGCTTAAATAAAGTGGCTTAGTAAATAGAAATAAAGATGTTTTCTGTAAAACAAAGGATTTCCCCAGTGAAATTCATTTCCTGTAAATACGGGATTCTACCCCGAAATTAATAAAATAAATTCGGCGTTTTTAAAACTCTGATATTATTTTCCTGACAAACGGTCCTGATATAAATTCCGCTGCCAATTAATAAACACCGGTACCACGGGTTTTCTGTCTCGCGGCTTCCGAACCAGGTAAACGGGTCGGGGGCCGTGACACATGCATAACCAAAATTTGGGACATGAGGGTTTTTTAAACTTCTAGTATGTATAACAAGTTCATACATGATGTTTGATGATGAAAAACTATGGTTTATGGATCAAAAACACAACGAATTCGACAAGAAACGCCTAATCAAAACCCTAACAAAAAAAGATAATTTATAAGGCTTGATAGTGAAGTCGGATGCATGTTTGTGTTTTATATGGTATGTAGGTATGGTATCTAGTCTTACTTGGAATCTAGAAGCATAGAAATCGCATAAGGAATCGAGAAACGGAAGGTATAACACCGACTACTGAATTTAGGGGAATAGAACTTTGTTTAACCATAACCAGTGGTGTGGGTATTGTTAGCTCATTAAATTTACAGGGTGATCACATACTGTAAAAATAGAGCGTCTGGACAATTTGAGAATTGTTGGAATATCTAAGAATCTTTGGTGAATTTATTGGTATTTAATAGCGTTAATTCAGGAAAAATAGCAAATTGATTTAATAAATCTTCAAAACTTGTAGAGAGTCTATACTTGGCATAAAAATGATCCACACAAAATTCGGGGTTCATTGGTTAATCTTAGCTATGTTTTACACGCTTGTTTGAGTCCCCAAACTGCAAAAATTGGGACTGTCGTTTGAGTGAATTAGACCGCTTAACACCCAAACTTTCTTTATAAAACAAATCATTTTATATTATTCAATAAATTTTGACAACGTATGTGATCATGCTATTATCCTAAGGCCTTAAACGAACAATCGTGATCGGCATAAAAAATGGTGAACGGAAACCAAACTTGATTTTGACACTAAGACATTACCCAACACCTTACATAGACGGTGTTTTTAACACCGAACAGTGTCTTAAACTTGATGAACGCCGTTTTTAATATAAAAATATTTTCAAATATTTATGAAAACAAATATTTTTTAACACCGTGTTATAAACATTTGCTGAAAAAAAAAACATTTACGGTAAAAAAGGTTTTCCAGAAATACACATCAAGCTAATATACACCAATGTATATTAGGGTTTTGGGGGTGGTGGAGGGGGGTTTAGGTTTGGGGGGGTGGGGGGGTTAGGATTTTTTTAGGTTTTAGTTTTTAGCATTTAGCTGGGGGGGGGGGGGGTTAGGTTTTTTTTGGGGGTGGGGGTTAGGTTTTTTACGTTTTTTTAGGTTTTTTTAGGTTGGGTTCTCGCGGTTCTCGCAATAAAGGTGGTTCTCGCATGAACCTTACCCTATATATATATATATATATGTAGGGAGGGGCTCATGCGAGAACTCCATTTATTGCGAGAACCGCGAGAACCAATGTGAACACAACCTAAAATAGCTAAAAAAACCTAACCCCCCCCCCCAAAACCCTAAAAACTAAACCCCCCAAAAACCTAAAAAAATCAAAAAAAAATCTAATTTTTTTTTAATATTTTTTATGCTTAAATCGCTACTTTTAGTGGCAAAAAAATTTTTTTAATTTTTTTTTGGCTTCGAAAAGTAGCGATTTTTATATAAAAAATATTAAAAAAAAAATTGTGTGATTTTTAGTTATTTTTAGGCATTTTTTGTTGTGTTCACATTGGTTCTCGCAATAAGAGGTGGTTCTCGCATGATCTTCTCCCTCTATATATATATATATATATATATATTATTTACCTCATCTGAAAATTGATTTTGATACAAATTGACAAAGTCAAACATATGTTAGAGAACCTTGTAGCCGCATTCCCATCCACCCTTTTGTTCCTTACTTAAACATGATTACACAATATAAGTGTTAGTATAATCATGTTAACATTCTTAACAGCCGTAAAAGTTGAGAGGAGGGAATACTTACATTTGTTTCATGACGAACCAATTTGTAAATCTTCTACCTTGATAACTTGATTGCCTACAAGTTTACGCTTGTGGTTAATTTTCATTTAGATTTATACAACACAAGCTCAATATTATCAACTTGAGTTTTTGTGTCAAGTCTCATTTTTCCCATGGTTGCTAGTAAAACCAAAATAATCCATAAGAAGATTCATTATACGTAAACAATATGGTTTCAACTTAGCTATCACATTTTGACCCATTTAGAAAACATCTAATGTTCCAAATGCAGTCGTTTCATGAATTTAAATCCATTTTACTCATCTCAAGGTAGAACATACTTTTATTTCTAAGATTTGTAATAATTGAACCAGTTATAGCGTTCAAAACAAGAAAATTCGTTGTATGTTCATAACCCCCAAATTCATCCAGAACCCTAAAATTTTGATCCATTCAAGTTTTAAATAAGGGTTATTGGATTTTAATAATCCTAAGTTTCACCTGTTGGCCGATAATAATCTCAACTTTAAAAATTCCCTACAATGATCCCAACTTGTAAAAGTTTGGCCCCCATTGATCATTTTCAAACATATAAGAATTTAACATCCTCAATAGATTCAAGGGCCCCTGCAGACTCCTTAATTGATTTAAGTACACCTATGTTAGAAAAGGATCAATGTGGGCCAAATTCTTACAAGTTGGGATCGTAGGAGGGAATTTTTAAAGTTGGGATTATTATTGGCTAACAGGAGAAACTTAAGATTATTAAACTCCAATAACCGTTTAAATAAACACTTAAATTAGTGGTATCTAATCACATGCAAACTTACTATTGAGGATCTCCATGAGAAATAAGTCAATAACACCATATTTCACTCAAGACTATCAAAACCCATTTAAATGATTGTAGGTTTATGAATAAATATTTAAAAGGAGAAAATAATACTTACAACTGAAAACATAGCGATGAGGTAACAAGATTTTGAAGCTATTTATTGAATGTTAACTCATTTTTTTCTTGGTTTCCTTGTTCTCCCTTTCCTCTTTCTCCCCTCGTCGCACACACAGATTGAATGAAGAAAATGAGTGGGTTGTTGAATCTGTTGTGATTTTGAATTGGAGTATATAAGACGGAGTTCAAAGGGAACACCGTCTAAAGGGTGCATATATAAGCATAAGATGGGGTTTAAGCATAAGACGTGGTTATATGGAATTTTGTTGAATATTTTAATTGGATTGGCAGAATGGTCATGTAGGAATTGATTTTAAGACGGGGCTATTATTTTAAAGAAATTTGGATTTAAATATTCCCAGCTTTCTCAATTTGGCCGATAATAATCTCAACTCAGTTATCGGTCGATAATAATCCGAACTGTTCCACTTTTGGCCGATAATAGTCCGCCGTTAAAAATAGCATAACTGAGTTAAGATTTCTTCCGAATTACAAACTGATGTTTTATGGATCTTGATCAGAACGACGATACGAGTCGATTTATGTAAAACTTACCTCGAACTGATGCTTCAAACGGCTTAATTTTTGTTAATTATAAGTTTAAACACCCGAATTGAAGCACCATTTTCGTCGTTTGGGAAATATTTCGAGGTAAATTTTACATCAATCAACTCGTATCCTTGTTCTAATCAAAAGCCCTAAAACATCAGTTTGTAATTCGTAAAAAAACTTAACTCCTTTAAGCTATATTTAACGCAGACTATTATCGGCCAAAAGTTGACCAGTTCGGATTATTATCGGCCAATAACTGAGTTGGGATTATTATTGGCAAAATTGAGAAAGCTGAGATTATTTAAATCCAATTTGCCTAATTTTAACATCGTCTAAACTAAATATTGAACACCGTCTAATGCTTCATATTGTAGTAGTGGCCGTGTCTATTATCCCATATTTTTGTACCAAATAACATAGGAATATGTACTTTGGTCGAGTTGAAACTGTAGAATTACTAGTTTACTGCAAAAAAGAAAAAGAAAATCCTTTTGACATGATAAATGGCATTTGATTGTTCCTCTTATTAATTTTTAATGTTAGGTTGTTGACACCAATAGTGATTATTATCAATCATTATCCATTTTTTTGTCTAGCAACATCAAACAACTAAGAGTTTAGTAGTCCAAATATGAAATACCAAAAGGTACAAATGTATAACATACAGCCATTGATAGGATCTGAGTTTGGATTGATTGTGTTTTATGTTTGAATTAAAATGATCAATGAACAAGTAGTGCAGCGGAATGTAAATGGATTTAAACTTTGCACACAATCAAACAGGAGAATTGCTTTAAACACACATTTTCATCATAGAACCGAAAGATTGAATTTATTTCAACAACGATTACAATGCATGCATGTAACAAACTCCCCCTCAGCCTGAGCTCATAGTGTTTGTTCGTACAGGAGAAAAGTGGTGAAGAGCTAATAGACCACTACATGGTACTGTTCTATTTATAGGCATGGCCAAACCACTGTGGCATCTTTGCTGACGTCACCATGAAAGTGACATCTAACCTCCTAACAAACTCTAACAACTGATCTATACAAACATTGCTATGCTAACTACTGTTTACAATGCATTACATAAGGAAAACTAAACTGTTGCTCTATCCTTCCACTGTTGTGACTCCAACAGTACTTGATATAACTCAGCAGTGCTTGACCCATAGTAGTAGATTGATCAACAGAGCTTTAGTCTTAAACAGTCTTTGACTTGATCAGCAGTTGTAGGTCAGCAGTTGTAAGGATCAGTGGATTGGAGGTCATCAGATGTTGAAACCACTTTCAAGGGGAGAGAATGTAAACATAACATCTGCTTATTCTGGATCCACTACTCTAATCCGGTTTTGGCTCTAATCAGCTATTCCTCTGATAGGGTTCAATCCCAACAATCTCCCCCTGGAACAGATGATGCCAAAACCCTTCATTATTGTAGATCTTTATTGCCTCATCAGCAATTCCCTTATCTGGCCTTTAAGTTGCAATTCAAAATCTAAGGCATCTGTATCATCTTCATCCCTGCAAAGTGTAAGATCAAGGAGATCCTGCAGATCTTCAACACTTAGGCCAAGTGCTTGTTCCCTTGATATTTTCTTCACTTCTCCACTAGACTTGATCACTGTCAGTACATGGGTCTGTTTATCAGTTTTCCATTTTAGTACTTTTGAGTCTGGTGGGTTTCTTAGGAGATTTTTACTGGATGTGGAATTTGGAGATTGTGGCCTGGTGATGACTGGCTGAGTAGTGCTTTGAGCTTGAGCAAGTTCAGCATTTTCAGCCATCATTTGCTTAATGACTGATTTTATAATATCATCACTAGCAGCTATATCTTCTAGTGTTTCTTTTTTCCATCTCCTTTTGTCTTCTTCTTTGATAAATGAAAGCACCAGGTGGAGTAGTAGATTTCCTGACTAGCAGCTTTGGTGGTCTTGTTGAAACCTCTGCCTCAGGATAGTCAGGTTTTTGTGGAACCATTGGATCTTTCTTCCTTAGTTCCTCCAGCCTTTTGTAGGTGGTCCTGACTTTGTCTTCTCTCCATCTCATCACTTGATTTCTAGACCCATAATCAGCAGTGATTAATTCCTCTTTCATTCTCTTAAGCTCCAATGTCTTTTCAGGTACATTCTTTTTGTATTTTTGTATTTCAGCTCCAATGTCTTTTCAGCCATCTTGAGGTGTGTGTTGAAGTGGTGGCAGGTGTTTGGCTAGCAGTTGTTGAAACCTCTGAAGTATCAGCAGTTGTTGATACAACAGGAGTTACAACAACTGTTTGGGTGGAGGATTGATGTTTGGAGCCTTTGGAAGGTGGTTTGGAAGCATGCTTTGTGGGTCTGGATGGTGTGTGTTTCGGTTGCCTCACTTATTTAATGGGCTTCTTCTTTTTATCCTTAGGATTTTCTTCATCCATTGGCTCAGAAGGCCCCTGCACATTCAGCTCCATAAAAGCTCTTTTCTCTTGTTCCCACTGGCTTTATCCTTAGCCATTCTATCCCTTTTTACCTCTGCTAATGCATCAGCAATGGCATTAGTGGTAACATCAATCTTTTTGGACCCATCTGGCAAGGGAATGTCTTTGAGCATGCTATCTTTTTGTGGCTCTATGTACAGACCATCTTCATATCCCTTCTTCTTCCACTGCTTGATTTTCTCCCCCTTTTTGGCATTATCTGGTGGTGGGTTATCAAGAAAGAGAACAGTGGGAGGAGCAGTACCAGTGGTGTTTAGGATGTGGGCCTTTATAGCCTTGATATCAGCTTGGGTATCTTTAAACCTAGCCTCCATCATGTTTCTCAGCTTTTGAACATGTATCTCATGTTGCTGATCAGCTAGTTCTCTTTGTTGGATGAGCAGTGGTTGAAACAAGTTCCATAACTCATTTGCAGCAGGTGCATGTGGTGGTGCAGGTGCTTGAGCTGGAACAGCAGTTGGTGGTACCTTTTGAACTTTCAATAACTGTTGCAGCATTTCTTTGATTTCTGTAATAGATGTATCCAGTTTGCTAACTCGGGCCGTCAATTATTGGTACATTAAACCATCACCCAACTTAATGGGATCATCTGATTTCCCACTTGGAGTGGTTGTCACAGTGGTTGACCCAGGAATTGTATCCCAGAAGTCAGCCACTGATGCCCCTTTGTCTTGGTACTGGGGACCTCGTCCTTCAAATTGAGAAACACTTTTTAGTGAACCAGTAAAGACTGGATACACAAATGTTCCCAGAGAAGAAATTGCCTTCAAGGAAGTCTGACTGATGAAACCACTGTCCAAATGCAAACCAGTGGGTTCAACACTTGTAGTGGCTGCTTCACTTGAATTACCACCAAGAGTTACTTGTAACTCAAGGGGTGTAACCTCCTCGGGTCTTGTTGGTGGGTTAGCAATGATTGATACATCAGACCCAGTCAGTTGTTGAGGCATACTCTCATAAACAGGTGAGTGAGAGGGACTGGTTTGTGTCTGGTTCAAATCAAGAGCATCCAACAATAATTTTGTTTGTGGGGGAATTGTGGAGGTGAGGTTTGGTGTAGAAAGCAAATTTGCCCCGGGCAGTAGGCTGTGGATGATGGATTCGAGTGATTCCAGAGCATCATATTGTGGTGTCCCTATATGTACAACCTGTTTTTTTTAGAAGAAGCAGGAGGAGTTTGAGGCAAAGGTTGAGATATTTCTACCAACTACTGTGAGGAAGTAGCAGTAGTGGTTTCTTGTGACTTTTGTGCTGTCACTGGCATTTGCTCTGGTATCTCATCCTCCAGAGTTGCCCTTTTTGTAGGTTTGGGGGGCTTTTAAGTTTTTTTTTTTTTTTTTTTGGCTTTTTGGTGATTTTAGGTGTGGGTTTCATAGCAGTTGTTTTGCTGCTATGATCACCTAGAGCAGTGGGCTCAGCAGCAGATACCTGAGGAGCAGTGGTAGCTGCTAAATTCTGCTCAGGGACCTCTGCTTTTGTTTTGCAAGGTGTTGATAGTCTTGTGAAAGTTTCAGCAGTTAAGCTGTTAATTTGAAAAGAGTCACCTTGTTTTATTACATGAGCATCATCCTTACCAAATTTCTCTTGAAAATAGTAACTTAGAAATCTTGGAAATAGTAAGAATGGCTTTTTATCAACATTTTTAACTAAATCATTAAAGATTTCCTGGGAGTAATTGAAATTTTCATCTTGGAGAATAGCATATCCCAGGTTTTGAATCTTTAATGGTATCTCATTAAAAGAAGTTGTTTTGTTTGAAACACACATTAAAAGGGTATGGAACAAAAATCTTGTTGCACGTGGAAAACTTCCTTTTTGTAAGGTATCCTTTTTTATTGAATCTGCATACCCCCTTTCATGGAAATCACTTTTTAACTCGTTTTTTTGGGAAAAGAAGTTTTACCTTGCAGATCATTGAGTTCAAAGACTTCCGAGATGGATTGTGGTGTGATTTTGACTGCTTTACCCATTAGGGAAGAGTTAATGGCTATGACGTCTTCACCTTGTTTTTCAAGAGTAACATTTTTCCAAAACTCTCTCTGGGTTTTCAGGTAAATCGGAGCATCTGCTGTCAACAAAGTTTTGCACTTTGATGCAGACATAGTGTCAATGATTGAATCGTAGATGTCGATGGTGTCGGGTTTTGTAAGAAGACCCAGATAGTTATGAGATGCTTTGTATGGGATTTCAATGGGTGTGGTAGCCATTTGAGTGGCCTGTTTGGAAGATGAAGACTTTGAGTTTGTCATTTTGACGAAGAAGAACGATGAATGATTTGGAAGAAATGGAGGAAAACTGCTTTGAGAAAGGAATTTTTGTGAATTCGATTCGACGGTAAAACCCTATTTAGGGTTTTGAAGGGGGGTTTTAAAGAGGAAAAAGTGAATGCTGGCGTGGCAGTGGTTACAAAAGATCTGACCGCTATGTATTGTCCACGTGCCAACCCCTGATGAATTGAAGGACAAGTGTTTTATAAAAACCACTGATGGAACAAGAACAGTTGTTGCAACGGTAATAATGAAAGCAGTGGGTGATTTTTACTATCAGTGGATATCATATTAGTGGATAAGAACACTGATTTTGAACCACAGTGCTTATCAAGAAGATGAGAGAACAGGGGTTGACTTTCAGCAGTAGACAGAGTTTTAAGCAGAACAGATGTTTGAACAAAACAGTGGTTATGGCAGACTTTTAAGGATTTAATGAAAAATTAATTTTTAGCTATTTTTAAGGATGGATTTTTTATTTTCTGAAAACATTTTAATGCTTTTATTCATAGAAAAACAGGATTTTGCCTATTATTCCATGTTCAGCATGCCAATCCTAGAGATCAAGCTTTCAAAGGTGGATGTGTCTAATGCTTTGGTTAGCACATCTGCCAGCTGAGCCTTAGTTGGTACATGGTGCAGAGAAATCAAACCTCTTTCATAGCAATCCCTCACAAAGTGATGTCTGATATCTATGTGCTTGGTGGTTGAATGGGAGACTGGATTTTTGATGATATTTTCTTCTGCCTGACTGTCCAACATGAGAGGTGTCTTTAAGGCAGTGATACCAAAATCCAGCAACTAATTTTGAAGCCAAAGCAGTTGGGCTGTAAAGCTTGCAGCAGCTATATACTCTGCCTCAGCAGTGGATGTGGAAACAGCTGCTTGCTTTTTGCTTTGCCAAGACACTAAGCAATTTCCTAGGAATTGGCACCCTCCTGAAGTGGACTTCCTTGTCTTGTCACATCCAGCAAAGTCACTATCTGAGAAACCTGAAAGCTCAATTTTACCATCAGCTGGATACCAGATACCAAGTGTGGGAGCACCTTTGAGGTATCTGAATATCCTTTTTACAGCAATAAGGTTTGACTTTCTAGGAGCTGACTGGGATCTTGCACAAACACATGTTGCAAACATGATGTCTGGCCTAGATGCAGTTAGGTACAATAAAGACCCAATCAAGCTTCTATATAGAATTTGATCAACCAAATCATCCTTTTCATCAGACATGACAATTTTATTGGTTGCAATGGGTGTACTACATGGCTTACAATCATCCATCTCAAATTTCTTTAAAAGTTCTTTGGCATATTTGCCTTGATGGATAAAAGTGCCATTTTGCAGTTGCCTTACTTGGAGACCAAGAAAGCACTGGAGCTCACCCATTGCACTCATTTCAAACTCAGCTGTCATGAGTTTCCTAAACTCCTCACACATTTTATTACATGTGCTTCCAAAGATGATGTCATCCACATAAATCTGGACAATCATCAAATCCTTTCCTTTCCATTTTAAAAACAATGTTTTGTCTATTTTACCTCTTGTGAAACCAATGGATAGTAGGAAAGTGGAAAGAGTTTCATACCAGGCCCTTGGTGCTTGTTTCAGGCCATACAAAGCTTTATTTAGCTTGTAGACATGATTTGGATTAAATGGATCCTCAAAGCCTGGAGGTTGACAAACATAAACCTCCTCTTGAATCTTACCATAGAGGAATGCACATTTGATATCCATTTGATACACCTTGATGTTGTGGTTGACAGCAAAGGCCAGATATAATCTGATAGCTTCAAGTCTTGCTACAGGGGAAAATGTTTCATCATAGTAAATGCCCTCTTCTTGTCTGAACCCTTGAACCACAAGCCTGACTTTATTCTTGACAACAATGCCCCTTTCATCAGTTTTGTTTTTGAAGACCCACTTTGTGCCAATAGGACTTACTCCCTCTGGCAGTGGTACAAGTTCCCATACTTGTTGTCTTTTGAACTGTTGGAGCTCCTCTTGCATGGCTTCTACCCAGCTGTTGTCTTTCAGTGCCTCTTGGTACTTGACTGGCATATGGAGAGATAAGAAACCAACAAAAAGACAAATGTTTTGGGATTGACTTCTTGTGAGCACCCCTTCATTGATGTTGCCAATGATTTGGTCAGGTGGATGAGATTTCAAGAAGATTAAATCTCCTTGGTATGGAACAATGGCATTTAATGGTGAAGGCTGCAGATGTGAATCATCTGAGCTAACCACTGCTGGTGACTTTGATGATCCAGCAGTGGCTTCAAATGGAGGTGGAGGAATAGGTGGAACTGGTGTGAAAACATGTTGACTTTTATCCACTGATGGGGGATTATCAGCAGTGTTTGATGATGTGGAAGCAGGGGTTAATGGGCTACTTTGGTCAACAACTGTTGAGGTAGCAGTGGTTGAGCTTTGATAGTTGTTTTGAACATCGGCTACTCTTCCCATTGAGACAGACTTTTGTTGAGGAATGATGACTTCATACCCATAGTCTGAGGATGAATCCTTTGATGGACCTGCACTGTTAGTCTTGACAGCAGTATTTTCAAAGGTAAATTTATCAAGATCAAACAATTCTGCAGGATTTACTGGGATTTTCATTGATGAAAGTTCATTGAACTTTACATTCAAGGTCTCTTCCACTATTTTGGTCCTTGTGTTAAACACTTTGTAGGCCTTAGCAGTGGTTGAGTATCCCAGATGATAACCACAATCAATTTTAGCTGCAAACTTAGAGATAGAATCTTTTAAGTTTAAAATGAAACATGGGCAGCCAAAAACTTTGAAATATGAAATCAATGGATTTATTTTATACAGCAGTTCATAGGCAGTCTTTTGATGCCTAGGGTTGATTAAAACTCTGTTTTGGACATAGCAAGCAGTGTTTACTGCTTCTGCCCAAAAAGTTAATGGCAAACCTGAATATGCAAGCATGGTTCTGGCAGCCTCAATTAAAGTTATGTTCTTTCTCTCAACAACCCCATTTTGTTCTGGTGTCCTTGGAATGCTGTATTGTCTCACAATTCCTTTTGACACACAAAAATCATCTAACTCCTTGTTCCTGAACTCTGTGCCATTATCACTTCTGAAAATTTTTACTGGAAGGTCAAACTGCTTTTCAACCTGTTTCACAAAGTCTTGCAGAATGCCTGCAGTCTCATCTTTTGAGTGTAAAAAATAAGTCCATGTAAACCTAGAAAAGTCATCAACTATAACTAGACAATATCTTTTCTTCCTAAGACTCATGACTTTTACTGGGCCAAATAAATCCATATGAAGCGTTTGTAAACATTTGGTTGTTTTGGACTCTTCAATTGATTTGTATGAGCTTTTATGTTGTTTTCCTTTTAAGCAGGAAACACAATGCTCAGAACAGGTGAACAGTTTTTGAGGTAAACCTCTTACTAACCCCTGTTTTGAAATGGCAGTGATTGTCTTGAGATTTGTGTGCCCCAATCTCCTGTGCCATAATTCTGTCTCTTTGTTTGAAGCAGCTGAGAACAGACAGGCATCAGTCCTGGGGCTCTCTTTTGACATATCCACCCCATAAACATTGCCACTTCTTTGAGCAACAAGTTGGGTTTTTCCAGTTTTTATTATTGCTTCAATCTTTTCAACCATTTATGGTCCAACAATCCTACAACAATCCTTTGTGAAGAAAGAGCCATAGCCCTTATCACTCATTTGAGAGACACTCAGGAGGTTGAATTTTAGATTGTCTATTATATTGACATTTTCAAACTTAACTTTACCAGACTGCACAGTACCAGACCCTAGAACCTTTCCTTTACTATTATTCCCAAAGGATATATCACCCCCTCCATGTGTTTTGAAATCTTTGAGAAGGGCTCTACATCCTGTCATGTGCCTGGAGCCTCCACTATCTACATAGCAAAGACTATCTAAGCATGCAGAAGCTCCCTGCACATTTAGTAAAGAATTAGTTCATTAGGGTCTCCAAAGCCAATATGGCTTTGGATGGGGTCTCAGCAGTGTCTAGGTTAAGTTCAGATAGATAGGCAGTGGTTAGGTCAGGGGTTTGGACTGTTTTAGGACTGTTTTTCTCTAACCACTGTTGGGGGTCTTGCCCAATGATCTGCTGATAACCAAAAGGATGCCTGTTCATTCTTGGTTTAGAAGGCCTTTTGTAAGCCTCATAAACATGTGAGATCCTTTGGTATGGTGGTTGTCCCTTGCCTCTTCTGTATTGATTAGCAGGGGGTGCATCAGTCACCTGAACATCTCTTTTGATAGATGTTTGGTTCAGCTGTTTTGTAACAGCTGTTTGGACTGGCACAAACAGTGGTTGATTCTTGGTGAACTTGACAGATGATGTTGATGAACTCAAAGATGTTTTTGCGGTGTACTCATTCTTTTTTACATAAAAATTCTTGAGATACACACATTCTTGAGTTTTGTGGTTTGATTTACCACAGATGGTGCAGCTTTCAGCGTGTATAATGACACTTGTTTTGTTTAGATCATATGCTTTTAGATGAAAACAGTCTTTTGTTAGATGATTCTTCTTTTCACAAAAATCACAAAACAGGTTTTTGATCTTTTCTCTTTTCTTCCTTTAATCAGACTCCTTAGCAACAGAGTTTTGAACCACTGTTGGGATGTCTTTGAGAGGAATGACCTTTGCATTTGGAGCTGTGACACCATCAGTGGTTGTGAAATCCATAGGCTTGAAATTTTCAAGAATGTCACACTCATCAGACCATGTGGGTTTAAATTGGTATTTCTCAATTTCCTCAAAGGTTGAGGACCCCACAGATCTTTCCAAAGTGATTTTGTTACCAGGTTTGTCAGTTATCTTGACTTCTTGGCCATTCTTGTTGGTTGGTTTTATTTCAGCTGAACCAGCTTGTTTGACAGCAGTGTTTTCAAGATCATCATATTTTCTATATCCTATTCCAAACTTGACATTGCTTTCAAGCTGTTTTTCAAGCATAACCTCATAACCTTTGCATTATTCCACCCATCTTTCACAAGTGATTTGGGTGGATTCCAACTCCTTTTTACAAACTTGGTATTTTTCTACCATAGTTTGAAGTTGGTTCTTGGTTATGCTTTGCTCTTCTTTAAGACTGCAGATTTCTTTGTCTTTTTCAGCCAACTTGTTTTTAAATTCTTTTAATGACTTTTCAAATTTGACTTCATCAGTTAAGACTTTATCCCTAAGGTTTTCATTCACCTCTTTAATGCTAGAAAATGCAATTATGCATTTGTCTGAACACAGATTTTCAAGAACCTGAGGTGATACCTTGGCAGCAGCCATCATGGCACAATCACATTGATGATCACTTTCTTCATCAGCTCTCTCTTCTTTCTCACCTTCTTTCTTCTCTTCTTTTTCTTCTTTGTCTTCTTTGGACCAGGGATCAAACAGTGGTTCAATCAGGGTTTCTGAATTTTCTCCCAGCAGTAGTTCACCAGCAACTGCAGTAACCACTGCTTCAGCCACTTTATCCACTGTTTCATCACTTGTTCACCTTCAGCTTCTACCCCTTCTGGTATTGACTCTAATTCCATCAAATAAAATTCATCATTAAAAGTATCATTAGAAGCATAGAGTGCAAAATTTTCATCACCAAGCTCATCAGGCATGTTGCTCCAGTCAACAAAGCCTTGGGTGAAAAAGTTTTGCTGATCTGGTTGAACCACTGCTGGAGCAGCTTGTTGAGGTGCAACAGGTTGCACTTGTGCCTGAGGGACAGGGCTTGAACATACTAAATTTGTGGAACAGTGGTTTGAACATAATGCACAGGCACAGGGGTTGCAGCATAATGAGCAGTATTAACATGGGATGCAGGGGTATATTGGGCATAGTGCACAGTGCTTTGGTGTTGTGGTCTAGGATTTGAGTTGGGATGAGTGATAATGGGACCAGTGGTTTGACTCATGCATTCCCTAGCAAAATGACCTAGCCTATTGCACTTATAGCACTTGATTTTTGACTTATCCAACCCCACCTTTAGATTCCCATGTAACCCTGGTAACTTTCTCCCTGTTCTTTTATAGAATTTGCTTATTCTCACACTAAGAAAAGCCAATTGATGCAAGATGTCCATTTCTTCTAAGTCAGTGGGATCAAAGTGTTGCAAATCATTGAGTTCAAAACACAAATTATCAGAGTTTTGGCTTTCTCCATTTGCTGTGAAAGCAAAATTGGATAAGTGAGGATCAGAGTTAAAGTTACCTCCAGTAGTTATGTCAATAAAATGATCATAACTCTGATCCTTACTGCTGCCAGACTCTTCTTGACCCAGAAGAGCTGTGTTTCCAAATGAATAATCATCTGTAACTTTGCCAGACTCCTGCAACTTCTTTTTCTGGTTTAACTCCCTTTCATAGGTCAGGAGTCTACCATGAAGTTGGGTCAGTGTTAGGTCTTTGAACTCAATGGAATTTCTAGTAACAAATGCAATTGTATCCCATTTTTCAGGTAGTGATCTAAGAAACCTGCTATTTTGTGTAGAATTAGGAAATACCACCTTAACAAGTCTTAGCTCACTAATGAGACAACTGAATCGCTCAAATTGTTGAGTCAGTGATTCACCCTTGATGTGACAGAAGGTTTCATACTGCTGATTCAGAATTTCCCTATTGTTTTCAATAACTTCTTTCGTTCCCCCAAATTGTTCCTTCAGTGCATCCCATAGCTCTTTGGCACTGTTACAATGTAACAGCCCAGCATAGATTTCGTTGGGTAATGCAGATGCTATGATTCTAAATGCTTTGGCATCTAGTTCGAACTTTTGGAAATCAGTTTTAGTATAATTTTTATATTTTTTAGGTTCGAACTTCTTTGAATCCTCAGCTGTGACAACTGTGCTCTGTAATCGATGTACAATGTAAAACAATGATGATTATTAATAAAACAATGTGATTTGGTGTTATTATATGTGTTTTGGTGTTTTTATGTGTGTATTTGTGTTTGGTGATTTTACAATTCGATTCGATTCCGATTTCAAGCTTTAAACCGCTTTCTAGAAGGTTATACGCGCACTGATGCGTAAATATAACCAGTTTAATGCAACAAACACTCTGGAATAGTGAAATAGGCTTAACATACCTTAAATAACCTCCACATAACTTAGAAATAAGTTTTGGATAGTCTGGTGTGTTGAAATTAAGTTTGTTCGATCGCAGGGACTAATTGTGTCAAACTGTGAAACTATATCGATTTGTATAGTAACGAACATTCCGGAACTTGATCATAAGTTAAACATACCCTAAATATCCTTTACATAGCTTAGAAATAGGCTTTGAGGGGTTCGGTATGCTAAAATAAACTTTATTGATCAATAGGGACTAAAAGCGTCAAAAAGTGCACAAGTTTACATTTTTGCGCATATCTTACGTTCTGAATATATCCAGACATCCAAAAATTTATGTAAGCATTAAAATATTTTATTTTAGTGTTTGGCATGATAAAAATCCATTCGTCTCTTAATTTGGATCGTTTTTGCGTTCATTATGACTTCCATCGCAATTAACCGAACAACGCAACCGTACGACCAAAGGAGCCGACATCCGAGATATTTTTGAGCACATTTTAAGTGCCCTATACTTTAACTTCATTTTAGAGCTTTGAAATGGGGTTAACAGGGCTTAAACGTGTCAAAACGCAACAAAAATCAAGTTCGGAGACTCAGGGGCCTGTTATGCCATTTAGCCAAACTTTCTGCCAGCACCAGAGGTCCTTACGGACCGTATGGACATGCTTACGGTCCGTAAGCCATCCCCAGAATAGCAGAAGGTTGATTCTAGCTATTTCCAGCTTGATCCCACTCTTGCAAATGGTTTTAGGCAATTCTAGGGGCTCCCTTGGTTTTGTAAATCTGTGGGCACGAGGTGTACGGCTGAGATTGAAGCTCGGTTTTCGATGAACGATCCTAACGGTTGTACAAAAACTATATATAGCCCACCCCATTTCACTTCTTTCTCACTCAAATCTGATCTAAAATGCTCTAAGTTGGGGCCTTTGCCTCATACCTGAGCTACTTGGATCAAGATTTGCTTGCGGGGACCCTTTGTAAGTATTCCTTCGTTCTTTTCATTCGTTTTAGCTTAAAAGTCAAACTACGTTTGACTTTCTGCATTAACCAGTTTATGGTCAATGCAAAGTTCGTTTGAACTTCATAACGTGAGCGTAATCACGATGGTTATAGTCCCTAGTGACTATACCTACTGATTACCACGTTATCTAGGCTCAGTGACGAGTCGTAGTTTCGGCCAAAATGCGCATTCTCGCGTATTTTGTAACCAAACTACTTTTGGGTATCAAAACCGTTTGTTTTGATACCAAACCTGTTTTCTAAATTCGTTAAACATGTTTTAACATGTTTAAGTCGTCACTTTTTAGTTTAGTGCTTGTGTAGAGTCGTAAGTCAAGCGGACTAAACACCCGCTTAGACTTTCGAACTCGACCCGTTTGGTAGATCATTAGGATCCGACCAAACATGTTTAGTGACCATAGTTGGATAGGGAATAACCTTCTGAGGTTATACCTTATGGTCACTTAGGTTTAATTAGTTGTATGATAGGTAGTTTATATGCCTTAGGTAAATGACCAAAATGCCCTTTTCATGCATAATTGGTAATTAAGCATATGTAACATAAACTTTTGTCATGTAACTGATTATGTAACATATTTAAACATGTTTTGGCATATAATACTTGTCATAGGACTAGTTAGACGTCTCGAACGCGCATTTGCGCGCACGACGCGTTAAAGTAGCGTAAGCTACCTTAATGGGTCGCGATGGGTCGAAAGCACTTAGGTTAGGTTCCGATTTAGAATGTAGGTTTTGTTAAACCATATCACATGAGTTCCAACACTCATTTGGTTTACAAGACCTCATTCTGTCCGATCTTCCGATTTAGGCGTCTATTGTTTGATTTGTGATTCGATTACTAGGTGCTGCTTGATTTCTCTGGTTTACTTGAGTTTGTTGAGGTTCTATCGATTGAGGATACTTTGCACTTCATGTGAGTACATAGTTCCCCTATTTTAGTGTTTTCAATTGTTTTGGGGTGATTCATATGTACAAAAATGATTTCAAGGTTTAAACGATGATTTAAAAAATGATTTGAACAAGTTAAACGAATTGAATAAATGATTGGTTTTTGGTTAAGTGTTTGGATAACGGGACGGGTGTAATGTGGTGAAAGCATGGTAGATACGCCGCTGGTACTTCTTATATATAAGTGTTTCCAACATATTACATGTTGTGGCGTTATTTAGTTCACTTGGGTAAACGATTTTGAAACGATGTCACACAACGATGTTTTCTAAAAGATATGAACCATATAATTTTTATTAACGAGTTTGTACAAGATGTTTTACAAATTGGTTTTCTAAAACAAATGTTTTTGGGTTAAGAATCATGGCTACGAGATTTTATGAACTATAACCAACTTGATTTGAGTTGGTTAGCTATGTTGCAATACACTTTTCAAAACGAGGTTTGTATTTTGACTCTTGTAGTCTAATAAAGTACTGCAACATGTAAACGAAGCCATGATTCCGATACTCTTGTAAAACCTATGTACTCGCCAGCATTTCTTTGCTGACTTTGTTTTTACATATGTTTCAGGTGTTGTTGCTTGATTGATTTCTAGGATGCATGCGTCACATAGGATCTGGACGAGGCCTTAGTGACATAATAATAATGATAGACGATATGTACTTGGTTGTTGTGTGTTAAGACAATGTAAATGTTTAATATTATCAATAAAATGAAACTCTTTTTGTATCCATGGTTATGAAACGATAATTCTGTTACAACACTCCCCGACGTTTCCACCATGATTTGTTGTTTTACGTGGTCGGGGTGTGACAGAAGAGTTTGTATCAGAGCCAATGGTTATAGGGAATTAGGTTATTAGTAATGCTTTGACCTAGACTATAACTTTCTAGGACCCCAACGCAAGTTTTCTGCGTTTAGATTTTTAAAAAACCAAACCGTCACCTATCCTTAGGTGATAACCACAATGAGAACACAATTTTTGAATCTGCCTTGAAAAAAACCAATCATCTGTTCTAGGATGATTGATTACTAGGTTTTGAACCCTCTGTTATAAGTTTTTGAACCCTTTAAGTTTTAAAAATCTCGTCAAAGTTTGGGTCTAAACAGTGTGAACACGTGCAAACTGAAAGAGTGAGTGCCTGTACTCTGGGTTTTCTGTCTAAGGCTAGAGTGTTCGTACAAATCCACATAATCGGACCAGCCACTCTTACCTGGGAACTCTTGGGGTGAGTGTTCACTTATAGCCGAGCATGTCTTCAGCGATACATTAGTTTGACCCATTTACTTTGATTAGTCACTGCGTGTCGTTTGTTTGTTCTAGGTAACGAACAAATGATCGCCTTCCTTGTGTTTTGTCGATGTTTTCAATACCTCTTTTGTTTCTCCAATTTTCAACCTCACTCGTCTCTCATGTTTCCTTGTTAGACAATGCCTCCTCGACGCGATGCTCAAACTTTTACTGTTGAAGAAGTCGCAGCCCTTGTCTCTCAACAAATGGCTGTTGTACTTCCGGGCGTTGTGACCCAAATCCACGAGTTATACAACAACAACAATAATGCACCGTGTAATTTCAAGAATTTCAACTCTGCGAAGCCGCTTAAGTTTTCTGGGTCACAAGGAGCAACTGCGCTCCTGCAGTGGTTCGAGAGTATCGATAGCACATTCAGACATGTGCAGTGTCCGAATGCGCGTAAGTTTGAATTCGCATCAAGCGTGTTTGAGAAGCGAGCTCTTACTTGGTGGAACGGTGTTATGCGCGATAGGGGTGCCGAAGTGGCAACGGCACAAACATGGGAAGAGCTTCGAGCTCTCATGATGAAAGAGTTTTGTCCCCGTCACGAAATTCGAGCTTTGGAACGAGAGTTTGACGATTTAAAGCAAGATGGGGGTGAACACCGTGCGTATATGGATCGTTTTGAAGAACTCAGTCTGTTGTGTCCCACTATGGTTACCCCTCTGGAGAAAGCAATCGAGAGATATATCGATGGTTTAACCGATTCCATACAGGATATTGTGACCGGTATTAATCCTACTACCGTCCGTCACGCGATCGAGTTGTCTGCTACCCTGACTGAGTCTCAAGTCATGAAGGGTAAACTTACCCGTCAGGGTGATAAAAAGAAGTCGACCGATTCTGACAAGGAAAAGAGTAAGGGTAAGAAAGGCGAGTCATCGAAGAAGTCGAGAAAGCGAAAGGGTGCTCAGAATTTTGCTGTTACAACACAGACTGCTCAGAACCCGCAGAACCCACCGGCTCAACCGCCTGCGAAGAAGGTGTATGCTGGTACCGCACCTCATTGTGCTCGCTGCAACGGTCATCATGTTGCACAGCAAGTTTGTAAGCAATGCACAACGTGTGGTAAACTTGGGCATTTGGCCAATATTTGTCGTCTGGGACAAAATCAGGTTGCCCAGGTTTAAGCTCCAGTTCAGGGGAATGCTGCGAGATTCCCACCGGGTTCATGTTTTAATTGTGGAGTGTTTGGTCACTTCCGCAACAATTGTCTGAGGTTGGTGAACGCGAATGCTAATGCGAACCCGAATGCGAATGTCAACGCAAACGTGAATCCCGCTCGTGGACGAGCGTACAATTTGAATGCAAACGAAGCGAGGGCCGACAACGAGGTGGTTAATGGTACGTTTCTTTTTAACAATCGACCTGCGTCTATTCTTTTTTATTCTGGTGCCGATAGAAGTTTTGTTTCATTGTCATTTGAACCTTTGCTTGCGATACCTAGAACTAAACTGAGGAAACCCTTATCTGACGAAGTTGCTACTGGTAATACTCTTGTTCTTGATTCTGTTATTCGTGATTGTCAGTTGAACCTCGATAACCATATTTTTCCTATTGACCTCACACCGATGCAACTTGGGAGTTTCGATATTATCATTGGAAAGGATTGGCTAACCAAACACCATGCTGAGGTGGTTTGTTTTGATAAGATCGTTCGTATTCCTCTTTCGTCTGGTGAAGTTTTAGAAGTTCGTGGCGAGAAACCTTCAGGTGGATTGAAGCTTATGTCGTGTATGGAAGCCCAAAGGTATTTACGAAAAGGATATGTTGCTTTTCTAGCACATGTCACCGAGGAGAAAGGAAAGAGCAAGAGTATTCAGGATATTCCGATTGTTCGGGATTATCCAGAGGTGTTTCCTGATGAACTGCCTGGTTTGCCTCCAGTTCGTCAAGTCGAGTTTCATATTGACCTTGTACCCAATGCCAACCCGATTGCGAGAGCACCTTATCGTCTTGCACCGTCGGAGATGCAAGAGTTATCGAAACAGCTTCAAGAGTTGTCTAATAAAGGATTCATCCGTCCGAGCTTTTTGCCTTGGGGAGCTCCTGTTCTCTTTGTGAAAAAGAAATATGGATCTTTTCGAATGTGTATCGATTATCATGAGCTTAACAAGCTTACCATCAAGAATCGATATCCCCTACCTTGAATTGATGATCTCTTTGATCAGCTGCAAGGTGCTACCTATTTTTCCAAGATCGATCTGCGTTATGGGTATCATCAACTTCGTGTTCTCGAAGAAGATATTCCCAAAACTGTTTTCCGCACAAGATATGGGCATTACGAGTTTACTGTCATGCCTTTTGGTTTGACGAATGCCCCAGCTATCTTTATGGACTTAATGAATAGGGTCTGTAAACCTTATTTAGACAAGTTCATTATTGTGTTCATCGACGATATTCTCATTTATTCGAAGTCTCGAGCCGAGCACGAGCAACACCTTCGCTTAACGTTGGAACTCCTGAAGAAGGAACAACTTTTTGCTAAATTCTCCAAGTGTGAATTCTGGCTTAAAGAAGTCCAGTTTTTGGGTCATATAGTCAACGAGCAAGGTATTCATGTGGATCCATCCAAGATTGTTGCAATTAAGGATTGGAACACACCGATGACACCTACAGAGATTCGATCTTTTCTTGGTCTTGCTGGTTATTATCGTCGATTCATTTCTAATTTCTCGAAGATTGCAGTTCCACTCACTGCTTTGACTCAGAAGAATAAGCCTTTTGAGTGGGGACCTAAGCAAGAAGAAGCGTTTCAAACGCTGAAGCAGAAGCTGTGTGATGCTCCCGTTCTATCTCTTCCCGATGGAAACGACGATTTCGTTGTCTATTGTGATGCGTCCAACTTAGGCCTTGGTTGCGTTCTCATGCAACAAGGCAAAGTTATAGCATATGCATCTAGACAATTGAAAGTTCACAAAAAGAACTACACAACTCATGATCTTGAGTTGGGAGTTGTGGTTTTCGCGCTTAAAATCTGGAGACACTACCTCTATGGCATGAAATGTGTGGTTTTCACAGACCACAAGAGTCTCCAGCATATTCTTAATCAGAAGGAGCTGAACATGAGGCAACGACGTTGGGTTGAGCTCTTAAGTGATTACGATTGCGAGATTTGCTACCATCGTGGTAAGGCGAATGTCGTAGCCGATGCGCTTAGTCGAAAGGAGCGAGTCAAGCTTCATTCTGTTCAAACTCTATCTGATCTGCAGACTCGTGTTCTTCAAGCTCAGCAATTTTGTGTTTCACAAAATTTGATAGGTAAGGAATTACCACGTCAACTTTAACATAAACTCGAAGCGAAGGACGATGGGTTGCTCTATTTCAAGGATCGATTGTGGATTCCGAAACAAGACGATCTTCGCACCTTGGTAATAGACGAATCTCATAAGTCTCGATATTCTATCCATCCTGGTGCTGATAAAATGTACAAGGATCTTCGTACTCATTATTGGTGGCCTGGTATGAAAAAGGATGTTGCCTTGTATGTATCGAAATGACTAACTTGTCTCAAAGTCAAGGCTGAACATCAACGACCTTCTGGCTTGCTTGTACAACCAGAGATACCGGTTTGGAAGTGGGAGAACATTGCGATGGATGTCATCACTAAGTTACCGCGTACGTCTAAAGGTCATGATGCGATTTGGGTTGTTATCGATCGATTAACGAAATCAGCTCATTTCATTCCGATTCGCGAGGACCTATCTGCTGATAAACTTGCAAAGATTTATGTTGATGAGATTGTATCACGACATGGTGTTCCCTTGGATATAATTTCTGATCGTGATGCTCAATTTTCATCTCATTTTTGGAAGACCATGCAATCTGCTATGGGAACCCAACTAAATCTAAGCACTGCTTATCATCCTCAAACAGATGGTCAATCTGAGAGAACGATTCAAACTTTGGAGGATATGCTTAGAGCATGCGTGATACACTTTGGTGGTAATTGGGATTCTCATCTGCCACTGATCGAGTTTTCTTACAACAATAGTTATCATGCTAGTATTAATATGGCACCATTCGAAGCTCTCTACGGTCGAAAATGCCATTCACCTGTCTGTTGGAATGAGATCGGTGAAGCTCTGCTTACTGGACCTGAGCTCATTCTGGAAACAACAGACAAAATCAGGAAAATCCGCGATAATCTTGTGACAGCTCGGAACCGTCAAAAGAGTTATACGGATATGCGACGCAAGCCCTTAGAATTTCAAGTCGGAGACCGTGTCCTACTCAAGGTTTCACCTTGGAAGGGAGTCGTGAGATTTGGAAAGAAAGGAAAACTTGCACCTCGATATGTGGGACCATTTAAGATTGTGGAAAGAATTGGGAAGGTTGCCTATCGACTAGAGCTACCTCCAAAGCTTGGAAATATTCATCCGACTTTTCACGTGTCCAATTTGCGAAAGTGTTTAGCTAACGCTGATCTTCACATTCCTCTTGACGAGATCCGAATCGATGAAACGATGCACTTTGTCTAGAAACCCGTGGAGATAGTGGATCGGGGCTTTCAAACAGTTGAAGAACAAACGGATTCGATTGGTCAAAGTTCGCTGGGAATCCAAACGTGGCCCATAATTTACTTGGGAACGTGAGGACCAGATGAAGACGAAATATCCGCATTTTTTTCACAAGTTTCCTCTAAATAAAATTTCGGGACGAAATTTCCTGAAGTAGGGGAGACTGTGACAACTGTGCTCTGTAATCGATGTACAATGTAAAACAATGATGATTATTAATAAAACAATGTGCTTTGGTGTTATTATATGTGTTTTGGTGTTTTTATGTGTGTATTTGTGTTTGGTGATTTTACAATTCGATCCGATTCCGCTTTCTGGCTTTAAACCGCTTTCTGGAAGGTTATACGCGCACTGATGCGTAAATATAACCAGTTTAATGCAACAAACACTCAAAAATAGTGAAATAGGCTTAACATACCTTAAATAACCTCCACATAACTTAGAAATAAGTTTTGGATGGTCTGGTGTGTTGAAATCAAGTTTGTTCGATCGCAGGGACTAATTGTGTCAAACTGTGAAACTATACCAATTTGTATAGTAATGAACATTCCGGAACTTGATCATAAGTTAAACATACCCTAAATATCCTTTACATAGCTTATAAATTGGCTTTGAGGGGTTCGGTATGCTAAAATAAACTTTATTGATCAATAGGGACTAAAAGCGTCAAAAAGTGCACAAGTTTGCATTTTCGCGCATATCTTACGTTCTGAATATATCCGGACATCCAAAAATTTATGTAAGCATTAAAATATTTTATTTTAGTGTTTGGCATGATAAAAATCCATTCGTCGCTTAATTTGGATCGTTTTTGCGTTCATTACGACTTCCGTCGTAATTAACCGAACAACGCAACCGTACGACCAAACGAGCCGACATCCGAGATATTTTTTAGCACATTTTAAGTTCCCTATACTTTAACTTCATTTTAGAGCTTTTAAATGGGGTTAACGGGGCTTAAACGTGTCAAAACGCATCAAAAATCAAGTTCGGAGACTTAGGGGCCTGTTCTGCCATTTAGCCAAACTTTCTGCCAGCACCAGAGGTCCTTACGGACCGTATGGACATGCTTACAGTCCGTAATCCATCCCCAGAATAGGAGAAGGTTGATTCCAGCTATTTCCAGCATGATCCCACTCTTGCAAATGGTTTTAGGCAATTCTAGGGGCTCCTTTGGTTTTGTAAATCTGTGGGCACGAGGTGTACGGCTGAGATTGAAGCTCGGTTTTCGATGAACGATCCTAACGGTTGTATGAATACTATATATAGCCCACCCCATTTCACTTCTTTCTCACTCAAATCTAATCTAAAATGCTCTAAGTTGGGGCCTTTGCCTCATACCTAAGCTACTTGGATCAAGATTTGCTTGCGGGGACCCTTTGTAAGTATTCCTTCGTTCTTTTCATTCGTTTTAGCTTAAAAGTCAAACTACGTTTGACTTTCTGCATTAACCAGTTTATGGTCATTGCGAAGTTCGTTTGAACTTCATAACGTGAGCGTAATCACGATGGTTATAGTCCCTAGTGACTATACCTACTGATTACCACGTTATCTAGGCTCAGTGACGAGTCGTAGTTTCGGCCAAAATGCACATTCTCGCGTATTTTGATACCAAACCTATTTTCTAAATTCGTTAAACATGTTTTAACATGTTTAACTCGTCACTTTTTAGTTTAGTGCTTGTGTAGAGTCGTAAGTCAAGCGGACTAAACACCCGCTTAGACTTTCGAACTCGACCCGTTTGGTCGATCATTAGGATCCGACCAAACATGTTTAGTGACCATAGTTGCATAGGGAATAACCTTCCGAGGTTATACCTTATGGTCACTTAGGTTTAATTAGTTGTATGATAGGTAGTTTATATGCCTTAGGTAAATGACCAAAATGCCCTTTTCATGCATAATTGGTAATTAAGCATATGTAACATAAAATTTTGTCACGTAACTGATTATGTAACATATTTAAACATGTTTTGGCATATAATACTTGTCATAGGACTAGTTAGACGTCTCGAACGCGCATTTGCGCGCACGACGCGTTAAAGTAGCATAAGCTACCTTAATGGGTCGCGATGGGTCGAAAGCACTTAGGTTAGGTTCCGATTTAGAATGTAGGCTTTGTTAAACCATATCACATGAGTTCCAACACTCATTTGGTTTACAAGACCTCATTTTGTCCGATCTTCCGATTTAGGCGTCTATTGTTTGATTTGTGATTCGATTACTAGGTGTTGCTTGATTTCTCTGGTTTACTTTAGTTTGTTGAGGTTCTATCGATTGAGGATACTTTGCACTTCATGTGAGTACATAGTTCCCCTATTTTACTGTTTTCAATTGTTTTGGGGTGATTCATATGTACAAAAATGATTTCAAGGTTTAAACGATGATTTCAAAAACTATTGAAACGATTTAAACTAAACTAATAACGATTTCGATAATGTGAACGAACTTGTTGGTTGTAGTTACATAACGAATGACATTCATTAATTTTGGCCGAACCGACCAGTATTAGGTTATGGTACCATAGGATCTGACAAATCCCGTTATCTACTACACCCATGGTTATGTGTGGGGGTTGTGGGCAACGACTGAATTTGTGATTGTTAACTTACCCTTTGGAGGTTTGTTAATGCGAGAAACGAGGTAGTCGAGTCACGAAGGTTTGAATGTTATTAGCGAGACGACCATAAATAGTTTTCACAATTAAAACGAGGATGATTTAAACGAGTTAACGATTTGGAAACGACTTGGAAACGATTTGAACAAGTTAAACGAATTGAATAAACGATTGGTTTTTGGTTAAGTGTTTGAATAACGAGACGGGTGTAATGTGGTGAAAGCATGGTAGATACGCCGCTGGTACTTCTTATATATAAGTGTTTTCAACATATTACATGCCGTGGCGTTATTTAGTTCACTTGGGTAAACGATTTTGAAACGATGTCACACAACGATGTTTTCTAAAAGATATGAACCATACGAGTTTTATTAACGAGTTTTTACGAGATGTTTTACAAATTGGTTTTCTAAAACAAATGTTTTTGGGTTAAGAATCATGGCTACGAGATTTTATGAACTATAACCAACTTGATTTGAGTTGGTTAGCTATGTTGCAATACACTTTTCAAAACGAGGTTTGTATTTTGACTCTTGTAGTCTAATAAAGTACTGCAACATGTAAATGAAGCCATGATTCCGATACTCTTATAAAACATATGTACTCGCCAACATTTCTTTGCTGACTTTGTTTTTACATATGTTTCAGGTGTTGTTGCTTGATTGATTTCTAGGATGCATGCGTCACATAGGATCTGGACGAGGCCTTAGTGACATAATAATAATGATAGACGATATGTACTTGGTTGTTGTATGTTAAGACAATGTAAATGTTTAATATTATCAATAAAACGAAACTCTTTTTGTATCCATGGTTATGAAACGATAATTCTGTTACAACACTCCCCGACGTTTCCGCCAAGATTTGTTGTTTTACGTGGTCGGGGTGTGACATCAGCACTTGGCCCCATGGGAACATGGGGCCCAAAAACAACTGATCTCCAACATCCAGTGTTCTATTGAGCAAGGACGTGACCCATCCTTCTCTCCCAGATGTTGTATTCACGTCGTTTCATCATGGGTGGTTTGAAAAGTGAGCCGATGTTATTCTTATCATCTTGTGATTGTGACGTCATCCTGGTTGTTTCACAGGTACTGACTAGTCAACTTTGATGGTGATTAATCCTTACTCTGTTTTTCAACAAAACGAACAACTATCAGTATCAACGATTGTGAGCTGAACTGTTTATGTCAAAATGATTGTTAAATCAAATTTGATTGTCCGAGCTCTGATACCAATTAATAGGATCTGAGTTTGGATTGATTGTGTTTTATGTTTGAATTAAAATGATCAATGAACAAGTAGTGCAGCGGAATGTAAATGGATTTAAACTTTGCACACAATCAAACAGGAGAATTGCTTTAAACACACATTTTCATCATAGAACCGAAAGATTGAATTTATTTCAACAACGATTACAATGCATGCATCTAACAAACTCCCCCTCAGCCTGAGCTCACAGTGTTTATTCGTACAGGAGAAAAGTGGTGAAGAGCTAATAGACCAGTACATGGTACTGTTCTATTTATAGGCACGGACAAACCACTGTGGCATCTTTGCTGACGTCACCATGAAAGTGACATCTAACCTCCTAACAAACTCTAACAACTGATCTATACAAACACTGCTATGCTAACTACTGTTTACAATGCATTACATAAGGAAAACTAAACTGCTGCTCTATCCTTCCACTGTTGTGACTCCAGTAGTACTTGATATAACTCAGCAGTGCTTGACCCATAGCAGTAGATTGATCAACAGAGATTTAGTCTTCAACAGTCTTTGACTTGATCAGCAGTTGTAGGTTAGCAGTTGTAAGGATCAGTGGATTGGAGGTCATCAGATGTTGAAACCACTTTCAAGGGGAGAGAATGTAAACATAACATCTGCTTATTCTGGATCCACTGCTCTGATCTGGTTTTGGCTCTAATCAACTGTTCCTCTGATAGGGTTCAATCCCAACAACCATGTTAGTGGGTTAGTCTTTGTTAGATAGGCTAGTCTCTATGAACCCAAATTTGGCTTTAATGATGATGTGGGATTTTGCTTAATGTATTATTAACCCTTCCTATTGCATAAGTACACACCCAAGACCAAGGTGTGATGCATCGGAGTACACTACCATATAATCGGTACCATCCAATAACGTTAACACGGGTGCTTGAGTTAACTTTTCCTTACGTGTTTGGAACGCTCTTTCTTGCTCACGTCCCGTAAACAAACTTTTCATCCTTTACCCCATACAAATAATGCCTCCATATCGTTATGGCATAAACCACCGCCGTCAACTCAAGGTCATGAGTCGGATATTAGCTTCATGAACTTTCAACTGCCTCGAGGCATAAGCAATCACCGTACCCCTTTGCATAAGTATACACCCAAGACCAAGGTGTGATGCATCGGAGTACACTACCATATAATCGGTACCATCCAGTAACGTTAACATGGGTGCATGAGTTAACTTTTCCTTAAGCGTTTGGCACGCTCTTTCTTGCTCAACTCCCTAAACAAACTTTTTGTCCTTGCGGGTTAACTTAATTAACCCGAATGACATCGTAATACCTATACCATGTACAGAAAGCCGTTTCGGTACATTTCCTTCTTTCACCCATAATTGATGATAACCCAACCTTAGGTCGATTTTTAAGAACCAACTCGCGCCCCTTGTAATTGGTCAAATAAGTCGTCAATCCTTGGGAGTGGATATCTATTCTTCACCGCAAGCTTGTTTATCTTGAAATAGTCAATGCACATTCGCATACTCTCGTCTTTCTTCTTCACAAACAATATCGGTGCTCCCCATGGGTAAACACTTGGTCGAATGAACCCTTTATCAAGCAAATCTTGTAATTGGGTCATTAACTATTGGAGTTCCAAAGGCGCCTACCTATATGGTGCCTTAGCAACTGACTTAGCCCCCAAAACAAGTTCAATTCCGAACTCCACCTCGCGTTCGGGTGGTACGCCCGGTAAGTCTTCCAAGAATACATCACCAAATCCTTACCCCACTAGCACGTCTTCTATCTTTGGAGACTTCTTTTTCGAGTCACACACAAAGGTCAAGTATGCCTTGCACCCATGTTGAATAAGTTTTTTAAGTTCCATCATCGAGCATATTATGGGGTTCAACTCATTTCTCTGTATATGGTAACTTGCTTCCCACTTGGCGATATCAATTGTATCACCTTGCGGTAGAATATTACATTGGCGTGGTAGCGGGACAACCAATCTATCCCCACCATTACGTGAAATTCTCCCATCGCCATGGGTATCAAATCAACCGGGTATTCCTCGTCTTCAATGTCAATTTTGCAACCTCAGTATATATCACAAACAATAAAACTTTTATTATCACCTGCCTCTACTTCTAAAGGCGTAGGCAATTTTGACATAATAGAATAAGAGTGTCGAAGAAATTCATGTGAAACAAATGATTTATTCACACCTGTTTCAAATAGTACCTATACGAGAATCGAATTAACGGTTAATGTACCTGTAACCACATCGGGTTCGATCTTCGCCTCCTCCGCGATAATCTGAAGATCTCGCCCGTGACCTTGGGGCTTCAACTTTAGTGTCGGTCTTTTCACCCGCACCTACCAAGTCCGGGCACTCGGCCTTTTTGTGACCCGTTTTATAGTATTTGTAGCACACTGGCATCTTGATGGGGAAATTTGTGACCCCGTGCCCCATTTTCTAGCAATTTACACATGGCCAATATTTAAAGCAGAACTCACCTCGATGAGTACGACCACATGTTTTACAACTTGGTGACTCGCCCTTCACGTTCCCCTTTTAGGAGACTCTGTCGCTTTTTGTTTCTTATAAGGGCTTGGATTAGCATCCGCTGCCCTCATTTCTCCCCTTTCTGTTTGTTTCTTTAATTTAATCTCACGCTCTAGGGAGGCATTGATTATTTCTGTTAGGTTTTCAAACTTGGAGAGAGTCATAAACTCCCTATACTTGGCAGAAAGCGTATTATGGTAGTAATAATTTTTTCGTTTTTCCGTCTGTACCAATTCACCACATTCAGCTTGTTTAGAAAGATACCCGTGATCTTGTCAATGGTTTCGCCTTTATGCCTTAATTGCATGAATTCTTCCCTTATTGTATTAACCATCGCCTTAGGCTTATGGTGCTTAAGGAAAGGCGTTCTAAACTTTCTCCTTAAGCTTAGGCTCTGAATACCGCCTGTAAGACACGTACTTATAATATATCAAATTTCACAATCTCATTTAATGATTAACTCAATTTCATACATCACAAAAGAAGATTTAATAATGTAACTTAAAAGTTTGTTTATACATAACTAGACGTCATTTTTAAATTTAATAAAACTTAAACAAAAGCGGAAGTTATTGTGCATTTGGGATTGTTCGGTTCTTCTGGTGGCTTGATCTTCGTCCGGAGCTTAAACTTAGATGTTACTTACCATAAGATTCCATACAAAAGATTAGTGTTTAAGTTAAACGAGCAAACACATTTTAAAACAACAAAGAAAACAAATTGTTTGGTTTGGTTCCCCTGCGCCACATGGGGAAGCTTGGTTTCTCCCCTGCGTGTCAGGGGAGGGGGACTTTTCCAGAATGTTACCAGTGTTTTCCAACTTTACCACACTTAGCCAATTTTCCAACTTTTCACCAAGTTTATACCTAAGTTGGTTCAAACCCAAATTATTTCACTTAGGACTATTCCCTTCCATCTTTAAACCCAAAATCCACTACCTGGGTCCGGATTGTTTAAAGTTTCACTACTTTCATTCGGTTTGATGTTTTTACCTAAACTGACCCGTTAGGAGGCATTAGACATTTTAGTTCATGCCTCATTCTTGTCAAGGTTTTCCTCATTTTCTCCCAACCACAACCGCAATTATATTTGGTACATTGGGCAAACCTTAGCATTCCAATACCCACTCCAACATTCATGGGGTTATCAATCTAGAACAACCATATATGTAATTTCTACACATATATCATTCATATTGTGGTTTCAAACTAGTTTTATACATCCAATTTCATCATACTATTATAAAACCCAAATCAAGACTAGCATATTCATGTTCCAATTCATAGAAAATCTATTCAACTGTGGAATTACAACATACCTTAGGTTTAGATAATGCTAGATGATTTAAGTCCTCAAACATGCTATGAAATCACTTGGATTTCACCTTCAATTTCATTGATTTTGTGGTTTGAGATTTTGAGAGGATATCTCTCTCTCTCTAAACACGACACACACACATACAATTTCCTGAATTTTGTTTTTCCTTTCTTTCGCATAACATCTTTCACACTTAATCACTTTTAGTCCCTTAGGTTTTGTTAGTTATGTTTGTTTGTTTTTAACCGACTTAACCTTCACTAATAGACAACAATGTTAACTACGTTAATATTCCTAGTCAAGACACTCTATGTTAAAAATTATACTTAACGTGATAATTGAGATTTAGTATTTCGGGGTGCTACATAGGGTTGTAAACGAACCGAACGAACACGAACAAGGACTTGTTCGTGTTCGTTCGTTAAGGAAATAAATGTGTTCACGAACGGTTCATGAACACTTACCGAACGAGATTTTATGTTCGTGTTCGTTCATTAAGGAAATGTGCGCGTTCGCGAACGGTTCACGAACACAATAAATTTGGCGAATGTGACGAAGGATAAAGGTGGATGACCTAGAAACTAGCACTAGAACTTGAATTCTTATTGTGGAACGGATGTCGATCGTATTCGTCGATGTAAATAGTAAGAAATGAAAGGGAAATGGTGCATAAACAAGGTTAAATAAGGTTTTTTAGTTTAATTTTTAGGATAATAAAATAAATATAAGTTTAATTATATAAAAAATATAGATAAAATATATGAAAGTACAAAAATCTTTCATTAAAAGACAAACATGCGAACATAAACGAATGTAAATGAATGAATGTTCACGAATACGTTCACGAACACCTTACCGAACGTTCACGAACACAATTGAACGAACGAGACCTTTGTTCATGTTCGTTCATTTAACTAATCGAACGAAATTCCTTGTTCGTGTTCGTTCGTTTTTTAAACGAACGAACATAAACGAACTTCCCGCCGAACGGTTCACGAACTGTTCGCTGAACGTTCGGTTCGTTTACAGCCCTAAATTACACTATCTAATACGAGAGCTACATGTATGTAATAACAAAAGGAAATATATGCAACTATCCAAGTACATATATTTGATAACATATTTATGTAATAATAGAATTACATATACCTCGGAGGGTATGGACTTGTTCTTCAATGAAATCAATTTATGATTCTTTATTATAAATCATGTTTGTGGATATATGGCCCATCATGTGGGACTCTAATGGAGAGAAAATGTTTTCTTGAAACTTGTTCTTATGAGATCGTATTCTTAAATACCGTGTGCTCATCCTGGATTTCTAATGGAGAGAAGTCGTATTCTTCCCTAAGACCACAGGTAGTGTCTCAAAATTTGGGTGTTTTTTTTCAGAAAATAACGCCCCTCCATGCCGAAGGGACCGCCCCCGGGGCGTTGTTGAACCAAAACAAGCACACAACGTGCTTTAAAAAACGCTCCCCGGCTCTTTTTTCTAAATAAGACCGTTTTTATAAACTTTCTCTACTCTTTCTTTTCATTAGTAAATCATGAATCTCTTCCGACCCCCATTCGGTGTGTCGTCGAGACCCGGTAACCCCAATACATATTAGCCGAACACCAAGCAACCGCAACCGAACTTCAACCTTCAAGACATGGATCCGAATGTATTAGTGTACACGCAAATACTAGGCATTGGCGGTTCGCAACCGTTCTTTCAAGTTCCGCAAACATTTCCAACCATGGGCGGTTCGTAACCGTCTCCTCAAGATACCGATCCGGAAAAAAGAAACGCCGAAAACAAAAAAATTGTCGCGATACAAGAATCGAGACAAATAGAGAAAGATATCGAATTTTTGTCTAAACCCATCGACTATCTCACCGGCGACTCGTTGATCCTAGCACAAATGCGTCGACAACAAATCCGTCAAAATACGGACTCTAGATTAATAGTTTTTTATTTATTTTTTCGGTTTTTTATTTTTTAGCATGGTAATTTTTTATTTCTTATTTCGTTAGTAACACCATTAAATGAAGATAGATGAGATCTATCAAAGTTAGATGTTTATGGTATAGATAATGTTTTTTTCATGTTTGCAACTCTATATTCAGGCACAATTTAACATCAACATAAACTAAATCAATTATAATTCTCTAGATGGTCACTCGAAAAAAAAGAGAGCATATGAAGAACTAAACAGAAAAGTCGACATCATCAGTGATAACAATTACAAGCGAACCTGGAGCAGCATCAGATTGCTTGATGAAGTTCTCCACTCTCCTCCATCAGATTTCAAGAACAACGCAGAAGAGTTTATCACACAACTGTTGAAACAGGATCAGAAAATCGGTGACATCCTAGCCGATCTGCAAAACAGAAAACAAAAGAATGAAATCGCATGGAAGAAGGCGAGAGTCGTCGAAATCCTATGAAGTGTTAATTGTAGCGTGTAATATTTTATGCATATTTTAGTCTTTAATCTGTCTTTATATTTAATTTAATAAAATCAATATCCATATTCACATATTCTTAAATTTGAGTGTTAATAAAAATGATCAACACTTGTTTCTTCGTAATCAACTTAAATAAATATAACTACAGTAAAAAAAGTAAGCTACAAACCTAACATGAAAGTCTCCCATCAAAGAAGCTAGCACAGTGGACATCACATTAAACACAATGGACAATAAATTAAAACACAATGAAAAAAAAAATTAAAACACATTGTATACAAACTAAACACAATGACCAGAACATATAACTTAATGTATAGAAAACTCACATAGTTGGAAAACACAATAATCATATGCAATAACGCAATATATAGAATCACTTGCAATACCATGGCTAATCTTAACACTATCCATACCACCAATATTCAAGTATTTTATTATTTAGTTAAACAAACAATAAAATATAAAAGATTACAAAAGATACGATATCAACATCATATCTCTCACAATCAAATCAACTTCATCATCATCGGCGTTTCATATCCCCTTAAAGATCATCGCCGCCGAAGATTTGATCGACAAAAAGGTAACTTCCGATTGTAAATCTTAACGGTTTACGTTCTATTAGTTTTCTAAACCTCTGTTAGATACTTAATCATATGATGGTTTCTCCGGCGAATAACTTGTTTGTAGACGTCAAATCTGATTTTAGGGTTCAATCATCTTCAACCTCTCATATGTTATGTATAGTTGATATATATCTTATGTATTGCATGTTATGGACATTGTTGAATTAATGTTTACAGTATAATGAGGATTACATATGAAAAATTTGTAATCAAACATAAATACGGATTAAAACATATGATTATGTTATAATTTTTTTTATTTTTGGGGTTCCTTCTCAAAAAGTACTTATTAACTTATATAAGTAATAAGTGAGAAGTTAAAAATACTAACTTATCAAAAACAACTTCTCAACACACAAAAATAACTTAAATAAGCTAACCCAAACACTATAAAGACAACTTATTAACTTTTATAAGTCAATAAGTTATAAGTTGCTCCAAAATAACCTAACCCATGTACGATTACGCGATAAGAGTTATTTTAGGAATATATATATATATACACACTCATATATTGAAACGGTATATAGAAGAGATCTATTGCACATTATGAATTAGGAATATCACTAATGGAAATAATATTCTCATGACATAAGATTACATTTTAAGACATTGTGTATTAGCCTTAATATTAACAGTTAATATTAAATGTTATATATCATAGGTGTACAAAAATGATTACGTCCTGCCTGGCTCTATTAGAAGACCCTAAATCGTTGAAACTGGTATGCTGTAATGCCTACAATAAGTAGATGTAAACTTTATTATGTAAACTGAAATTAGTAAATATAATGACAGGCATTACCAATTGAGTTTGCTAAGCTTGTGGGAGGAGATTATTAGAACCGGACAAAGGTAACGATAAATCATGAAAGTGGAATAAGCTGTTCGACATGGCTGAGAAGTGTAAGTGGTGAAAGTGTTGTCACTGACGGATGGGTAAGTATCGTAAAAGGTCTTAAATTGACAAAGAACACCTTATTGGTTTTGAGGATAATCAAAGAAAAATGTATGCAAATACATTGTTTCATAGAAAAAGTTTGTGATGAATCGTTCTTGACAGTCAACCGTTACGGAGATTTAAAGATCATAGTAAGTATAGTTATATGTTAGTAGGAATTTGTTTTTTGTTATACTTTTCAGTAAATGATATAAATGAATATATGTTTATAAAATATTACATGACTTTTCAGGTCATTCCAGAAGCTTATGTGAACAAATTTTACTGTTACTACCCAGTAAAAAGATTCTTATAACATACACGCAGCAGGTCAGTGTTGGAAAGTTGAGACCGAAAAAATAAATGCATGCTACGTTTTTGCTAAAGGGTGTCTGGAGTTATTTGAAGATCTTGACATAGAAGACGATGATATACTGATGTTGATGAAAACAGACAGCGAATCGTTTGACTTGACACTTTATCGTAGCGGAGTCGAGGTTGTTTTTAGTAAGAAGGAGACAACTAAAGACAACTCAGTTGTTGAAATACCTAAAGACACATACAATGAACACTTCAACTCTGTAAGTATTTTAAAGTAAGTTAAAATGGTTTGCCAGTAAATACGACTTATCTACGGATGTTATCGTATAACAGATCTTCACTGATCAAGAAAATTGATTACTGAGGTAATAAGTTTCCTTATTTTTACAATACAATATATTGATCCTCAGATGTTAATGAATTTTAAAAATCTTGGATGCAGATGAATGAAACTAATGAGAAACATGAAGTGAATAAGAAAAGTGTTGGAAAAGAAAAGTTGAAGTCTGAAAGAAAGAGTTTTGTAAGAGAGGGAAATAAAAACCAGACAAAAGAATATGTAAGTCTTTGAAACATAATAACGGATAAGTTATTTGTTCATATTATTATACATACTTAGTTGATGATTGTAGTTTAATTTGCTTTAATGTTACGACTGTAATAACAGGTTAAAAAGAAAGATAAACAGATTGCATCTGAATCTACATCTGAAGAACCTAAAGAACTGATATGTTGTACAACTTATGATCATTCTACCGTGTCAGCAACTGGACGACAAACACGTGATCCGTTTGGTAAGTTAAGCATAAGTTAAGAAAATATTCCAATAAATATTTCTTATACATTAACATATATACTATATATATATATATATATATATATATATATTGAAAGGTAATGCATGTTTGTAATGATAAGGCTAACAAAAACGGGAAAAGAAGTGGGATGGCGTTGAAGGTAAGCAATGTAGGCGAAAAACGTGTTGCACGTCAAAATGATGTTCAAGAAAGTGATGCGTATCAATTCAACAGGAAAGGAAATTATCGAATGGTATGTCATTTCTGTTATTTAATGAGAATAATTTACAACACCATTCATGAGGCTATTTATACGTATAGAATTACCAGTTAAACACATAACAATTCAACTTGGTTTGCAACAAAAAACCTTAAAACAGTTTTTTTTTAACAATAAAGTATAACTTCACTTATAGCCTTCATAGAATAACTATAATAGATAATACATACTAAATTATGTTTATTCGTAAATTAACAATTGATATTTGTTGCTGCTGAAAATTATATTCCAACACGGCTAATATACTTGTTAACTCTTACATCAATGCAGCGATTACCTGTAGAAGTTGTAAACAGGGAAAGCCTAACAAAGAAGGTGCATCAGATGAATGTCAGAAACATGAATGGGAAAACATTTGTGAAGAGAGTTAAGCAACAGAAGGATGGAAATGGATTTAGGTATGCAATTGAAGGGTGGCCAAGTTTCATGAAAGAAAATGATATTAGCGCGGGTGACATTATGCATTTGACTTATGTTGAATCAGGAAACCTCCTCATGTTGACGCATGTGGATGCAGTTAACGTTATCTGCTAATGATGCAGATGTCTACATATATAAACTAATGCCTTTTGTCGTCATCGTTTGATGGTTTTTGGTTGGACATGTTGGTACAGTTTATTATGTTTTTTTGGTTGGTTGGTAGTCTAACCTTGATGACAATTATTAGTATATTATGGCATGGATGGCATATTTTGTTTAGAATTATAATTTGTAAACGGTAGTCGAAGTTCATATTTATTTATAAATTTAGTTGTGTTTTCCTGTATACAACATTAGAAGTCTTATTGGTAATAGTGGAGGGTTCAGATGAGAAGAATTTTTTTGTAAGAAGAAAAAAGAAGAAGTTTCAACCAATAAGAATGCTTTATTTTATTTCATTTAATATTTGCATTTAATTTTAATATAAGGGTATATTGGTAAACTTACAAAAATCATTAATTTGTATTCTTCCCCTTTAATAACTAACTAAATAAAATTTATAACTCATTTTCAAAATATATACTTTTTCCAAATAAAAAAAAACAGGTTAATTTAAAGTGTAGAATAAATTACTAGTTGTGTAGGATAAATTACGAGTTGTGTAGGATATATTTTCGAGGTGTGTAGGATAAATTTCGACTGTGTAGGATAAAATTCTATAATGTGTAGGGTATATGTAGGAAAATTTTGATATGTGTAGGTTTTGTAGATTATATGTAGGATAATTAATTATTAGTTGACTAATTAATTAAAGAGTTAATAATTAATGATATGAGTTATAAATGAAATAGTATTTTACTAATATGACATTTCTTCTCACATTAAATTTCTTCTCAAATGAACCTTCCCCTATTGGTAATATTTCCATCATCCAAATGCACTGCATATTTTAATATCACAATGACTTCTTACCCAACAATTAAGAACATCAATAAGTGTCTCCATATTTAAGATAATGATGACTTTTTATGCGATTGCGATTAGTAACTACAACTATTCTTGTATTGTCATACATACTAAATTAAAATCTTACATCTAATTCGCACAATTTAAAATGAATTAATTATTTGTAAATTGATTAACGTAGAAATTAATAACACCATTAAATGAACTTAGATAAGATCTATGAAAGTTAGATGTTTACCAAAGTGTTAAAAAAACTACCAATGACAATCAAACGTTGATTATATTTATTGGTATAAAATATTACACACCAAACATATTATAAACATAATATAACAATTAAAATAACACATTAATTTCGAATATTGATTCTCCATATACAAAAATATACCAACCACAAACATAATAGTATGTATATAACACAATGATAACAACAAACAACTAAATACAAAACCATAACTAAACATGTGGTGAAACTACAGTTTCAATATAGCTTGCACCTACAATGTCTTGTGTAAAGATGATAGGAAAAAAAAACCATGCATCTTCTTTGCCCTTACGTTTATCTGAGCAACATCACCCCCATTCGTGTACTATAATTAATTTGTTATTTCCATCAATGTGGTGCACAGATGACCCTATCATCAATGGCATAAACACACGGGGTAGAAAAGACACCACTTTTGACCAAGTATTATTTTGCAGACACTACGATTGAACATCTACACTACACATTCCAATACTAACCAACATATGGAGTTCATCTTGTATAGTCACCAACTGACCTATAGATTCCACACTCAATGTATCTGGGTATCCTACATTTTCTATTACCTTCGACTCAACATCCAATCGAAGAACCGTTGTGTTACCCATACACCAGAATTTGGTCAATACAAAATACAAACTATTCCTACAAAACGTCCCAAGGGACCAACTATAAACAACAATATCGTATGGACTATAAATTAAGAACCTTGGAGTTGACCATGAACCTTCACTAAAAGAATAAATGTTAACAGTCAACCTGAAATGAGTGCGTTTAATGTGCACAATTTTGTAATCACCAGCAGAGTCAACACAAAACCCAAGACTATCATCATCCATATTGTAAAATCCCTGATAATTAGAATTTCTCAGCATCTTGAACACACGAGTTAGTGGATTCCAAACAACTAATTCACCAGTATTACATAGGCAAGAACATACCATGCCATCCAAACTTGCTAGAAAGATCACATTACCTGGATGACAATAGAAGGGAATGTGAAGATTAGTGCCTAAAACACATCTAGGAGATGCAACATCAACATAACGAATCGCACACGATGATTTGTCAAGAGTAATTATTTCCTGGTCACCTAATACTTGCAAGAAACGACAATTATTCTTAGAAAACTCAGGAGTTGAAAGATAGGATAACCACTCTTTAGACACAGCCTTGTACCGTATAACCTCCTTTGCCGGAAGTTTTGGAATAATCTTCATCAATATTAACAGAGATGGAAGATCCTTCATATTCACTTACGATTATACTTTAATTAGAAATACTGACGTTGATACAGAGAGGAAGAAAACACATACGAAAAGCGATTCCTTTGAAAAATGAATACCTACATAAAAACTATTTCAATTAACAGTTGACACAGGTGAGTAAAAACTCCTAAAACTACGAGTAGTGGTGGTATACGGTTTTTACATACTATGGACGATAGGGGGTAAATAAAATTAAATAACAATATATATTAGAAACCGTTTCTAATTTACAGGTAAACATATACACATACATGGAGATAGTTTTTAATCAATCACATACACGGATATACTTTTTATTAATCAATCTTATTTTTATAAATTACTGTGTTAGTTGTCAAACATTGTGTTATTACAATTGTGAAAATAATTACATCGTAGGATTTTTGTGGCATTGTGTTTTATATATTATTTTGTCCTTTTATAAAAATATTGTTTTTTTATGATAATTGGATTATTGAAAAATAATGAGAACCATAACAAAAAAAATATGAAGCTAATTACACAATACAATATATAAAAATAGACACCTACAAAAAAATCAAATATATAGAAAACATAATACCAATAACACAATGATAAACAAAACACAAAATGACAATATTCCAAAAAAAAAAAAAACAATCCAGTAAGAACTATTCCTTAACTGGACATATTACAAAGTGGGAAGTTTCTAATTGTCAATAACTGCACAATATGTAACCACTATTGAAAAAGAATGAGAAAGACAGCAAAAAGTAGGAAGTTAATTACACAATGTTATATTTAAATATAGACAACTACAAAAGAAATCAAATATATAAAAAACACAAAAACAATGACCTAATGATACTCAAAAACACAATGACTATACTAAAAAAATCATTCAACTAAAAACTAATCATTAACTGCACCTATTACAATGTGGGAAGTTTCTAATTCTACGTAACTGCACAATAGGTAACCACTATTTAATCTAAAAAACTAACAAATTGAATACTTTATTTAATGACCAAATTACGAGGGTAAAACGCCCTAAATATGTGGTGGCCTGTTATCTTTGTTTGATCCTTTGTTGAAAATATAAACAGATTTCATGAATGTTTATCATGCTTTAACTTACTAATATTTTGTTTTACATATGGAGTTATAAAATTATGCTTACTCATCTGACAGATTAATATAGTATTTATCTATGCAAGTGTATAACTCTTCTTAATGTCTTAATTTGTCATATAGAAAGGTAATACTTATCACATTATGTAAAGACATTATTACATGCAAAAGGCAATTAAAAAGATTGTTTAGTATCTCCACCAGGTATTTAGGTAAATTTGTTTATCACATTGAGAGTGTTTAATCATAATTAAATACGTACAAAGGAAATATTAAAATCATACACTCTCAATGAATATTTAACATGTGTTTAAAATTAGCAACTAAACATTACACACAATATTTCAATAGAACTTTTTTTTTTACTTTGGGCCCACCTCATCACATAAACCAAGACAAACACATGCCCTTGTGCACGTGCATCTCACCTAAGGGCCTCTAAAGTTGGATGAGCTCCAATGGTAAGGGCTTCCAAGCTGCTATAAGGGCTTGGTCTCCAATGGCCCATTGTGTTTTTTGGAACACTTTTTTGTTTTTAAAACACAATCACATGTAATCATAATTAAATACGTACAAAGTAAATATTAAAATCATACACTCTCAATGAATATTTAAAATGATAATATAAGCACATTAATTCATAAAGATTCAATCTCATTGTGACAAACTATACCACACATAAATACAACCACAAACATCAATTACTAACTGATCAAAACAACGAAGAACAATAAAAGAACTACATAAAATAGCATAGATAAACCTTTGGTGAAATTGTAGTTTCAAAATAAACAGATCCATTCACGCCTTGAGTAAAGATGATAGGCAAAAAACCATGCATTTCCTCTGCCTCCACATTTACATCAGTAATATCATCCCATTCTTGTACTATAATGAACTTCTTATTTCTGTTGATATAGTGCACAGACGACCCAATCATCAATGGCATAGAAATAGCAGGTGGACAAAAAAAATACTTTCGACCACTTTTCATTTTCAAGTTTCCACAATTCCATATTCACACTATAGAATCTGATACTAACCAACATATGGAGTTGATCTCGTATACTAACCAACTGACCTGTAGCTTCCACATCCATTGTATCTGGGAATCCTACATCAGAAATTACCCTGCTATCAACATCTAAACGAAGTACACATGCGTTACCCACACACCAGAACCTGGTCAATACGAAATACAAACAATTTGCACAAAACGTGCCTACAGACCAACTATAGACGTCAACATTAAACGGACTGTAGTTTGAGAACATTGGAGTTGACCATGTTCACTTAGAAAATAATTGTTAACAGCCAAAATCATATGTGTCCGTTTAATATGCACAATATTGTAATCACCATAAGAGTTGACACAAAACCCAAGACTATCCTCATCCGGACTAAAAAACCCTATGAATTAGAATTTAATAGCATCTTGAACACACGAGTTAATGGATTCCAAACTACCAATTCACTAGTATTGATTAGGCAAACACATACCATCCCATCCAAACTTGCTAGAAATAAAATATTGCACGGATGAGCGTTGAAGGGAATGTGAACTTTAATACCTAAGAAACATTTAGGGGATTCATTATCCACATAACGAATATCACACAATAATCGGTTAACGGCAATTATCTTATGATCACCTAATCTGCGCATGAAGCGACAATGATTCATAGCAAACTCAGGTGTTGAAAGATAGACAAACCAATCTGTGACAACCCTCAAATTTACATGTATTCCGTACAATTTATTAATGACAATTAAAGTGCTTGACGACTGTGTGGAATTACTTAACTGCTCTCTGATTACTGTGTTATGCTTACATGTATTTGTGAACATACTAGTAGTGTACAGAAAAGTCATTAAACAGTCCTGTGTGTTTTTCCTAATTGTTAGAAATCAAAAGTGTTACAAAAATATATATAAAAGACACTTTTCGGATTAATTAAGCACTTTAATGGAACAGTATCGAACCGAACAACCGGACACTACCCGAAACATAAAAATATTGCCAAACACATTGCTTATACTTTTCTGAGCTAGTTAGGGTCCCCGAACACCCTAACACACCTTATATTATAACACACATAACAACACCCTAACTAAACACTTACATCCTAACTAAATAAGTAACCAAGGATCACCCCCCAACCCTATACCCCCCCCCCCCTTGTTGAACTGGTTGGAACTAGTGGGGACACCCCCACAATACTTTGATTATTTTAGTGATGAATGTTGGGAGATGAGGGACACATTGTATGTTGGTTAATAAGGGACTTGGTTTATAAATATACATGCTAGACCTCCAACATCTCTTATCAAACATCAAACAACAAACAACTTCTCCTTCTTCCTTCCCCACTTTCGGCAGCCACCACTAACCACCCTATCACCACCATCAACTCCCTTTCTAGCCATTTTACACACATACAAAGGTGCTACGGGTCATACAACGAAGCTTGGTGCTCTCGGAAGTGGAAGGACCTTCTCCATTCGCTATTAACCATCACATTTCTTCACTCGAACTTCCCTAGCCTTGAGCTAGTGGTAAGAACTTAGATCCGTTCATTCTTTATGTTATTTAAGTGGTTAATAGATGTTTGATGATGAAAATCCATGAACACTAAAGAACCCTGAACAAAGTCTTGCATATAAACAAACTTGTAATGAAATATTGATGAAACATGATGAAGTGATGATAAACTGAAGTTGTCTTGATTATGTTACTGATTTACTTGCTGATCTACTTGTAATATTGATGTTTGACGTTGTTGTGATCACTAAACACGCTAACGGAATCAATCGAACGCGCTTTAGAGTGTTAAAGACTGAAACAGTAGGCTGTTTGGTAATTACAGCCAACTTCAGTTGGCTGTAACAGGACCATAACTTAACAAGAAATGTATTTTCTGAAGTCTAGGGTTATGTATTATGAAATACGGTTCTAATGGCACCAGAATCATAATTTTTGGACTTCGTTTACTATTTTTAAAGCGTTATTTTGTAACAGCAGCTAGAGCTGCATTTTTCTGCTGAAAATATGCGTTTTGTTTTCTGTCATAACTTGAGTTCTGTGTAGAGTTAGATCATGAAACTTGTACTGTAGATGACCACCGATGTATTTGTAATTATCTCACTGGAATTTCGTAAATCGGACTTACGATGAATTTTAAATAAATTATTCTGTGGACTATGGTCAGAAAAAGATAAATCTGAGTTCAGTCCGGAAAATGAATTTTTATAAAATATTAGTAATGAACTGGACCCCGATATTTTTACATAATAAAATTTGGAACGTTTAAGACATTCTGTAAAAATTTGGGAATTTTTGGAATAAGTTAACTATTTTATTAAAATGTCCGAAAACAGCCCGGTTTTGAATATTTAAGCTGAAACGACATAAGTTGTAATTTGCGTGTCTAAATGTCGAGTATGCTATCTGTAAATGATCTAACATGTTATATGTGTTATGTGGATTATCGTATGTTTGCTTATGAGTGGGGAATGGATGGGAAGTATATATGGGCATAAACAGTTAAAGTAATGCATGCTATGTGATAGATACGTGTAGGAACTTTGTGCTCTATTTTGAAAATCACTAGATAACTAACTGGTAATCATATTAGGATGTGATTGACCGACCTTGACTGTTAGCTATATTTGAGAATCTAACCGAGCAAACCGAGGTGAGTTCGCACTTTCTACAAGGCATGGGATTCCCGGTGGTTTGGGAATGGGTTAAAGAATTTAAAACTAAATCTACATATCCCCTTGGGAAGATATGTACGGCCATCCTCCATAGATAGGATGCCATTATTAATCCTACGAATTCTCCTGGTGCAGAATACGTACGTTCGTCCTCCTGGTGTAGGACAACAACCTTAAAAACTAGCTAGACAAAACTCTATCAATAAGTCCCTCTTCATTATATCGACTTAATCGCCGAGGCCAATGGCGAGCGGGTCATTAGTTAATAGCGCTATTAGGTTTAACAAACCTCACACCGTGCCGGTCGGACGGGCGTGTACTAATGGACTATGGCAGACTATCAGTGATGATAGACGCTGATATAGGGCACAACTTATTTGCGTAGTAGTCGATATCATACCGTCTAGTAGTTCACACGGGGAAAGCCCCCACTGATTATGGTTATGGTTTGGGTAATGAAAAAGGAACTGGTTAAACATACTTTCAACTACGGGGTAACCCCCACGGCAATTAAGCCAACGAAAGGCAAACCACGTTTTTCAGAAACAACTTAAAACTAAACAACCAAACGTGAACTCACTCAACTTTGTTGTTGACTCATTGTTACATGCCTTACAGGTCGCTAAACGCTTGGAGCTTGCACGAGGAAGGAGTCGTTGTGGTGTACGGACTGTTATGTTCCGTGCTTATTATTTAAATCCTTAAGAACTTATTAAACTTGCGTTTTGAACTTTAACTTATAAACTATGGACTTATGCTTTTGGATTTATTTTTATGCTTCCGTTGTTTAAACTAAACATGGTTAACTAGCTTTGGTCACCAATCGTATTGTGGTTGGTCTTATTTACTTGATTACGATGTTCAATATGATTGGTGGCTCGATCCTAGTCACGTCACGCCTCCAAGCGGTGGTACTCCGCATGGTGGATTTTGGGGGTGTGACTCAATCTTTACACACAACCTTGCACTGTGTAACAACTTTTGACGAAAGTCTTGGCATTATCTTCATCAGTATCAGCAGAGACGGAAGAAACTTCACATTCATTGTCAATCTAGGTTAAATAACATACACTTTGACGATCTATAAAACAAATATGAAAAGTGATTCCTAAGAAGATGAAAGTCCAATAAATATTATCACAAACAATAGTTAACACACGTATATTAGAGCTCCTACAATTACGAGTAGTAGGTAGTTATTAAATAAATAACCATATAAATAGCAAAACCGTTTCTAAGACTGGCAGTGTGTATATATATATAGATAGATATATATACATAATGACAAAAGAGAGAGAGTAAGAGAAACAGGGATAGAGAGAGAGAGAGAGAAAGAGAGAAAGAGAGAAAGAGAGTGAGATAGAGAGAGATATAGAGAGAGGAGTTGTTCTTAAAATATTCAAGCCAAACAGAATGGTATACATAATATACAAACTACTTAAAAAGTAAAAACATAAAAAACACAATGACAAAAAACACAATTGTATAACATATATGTTTACACACAACACAGAGACTTCATGTTTACTTTTATTTTTTACATCGGTCATGTATTTGACATTGACTTATAACAATTTTACTTAATAGCTCTATTCTGTCATTTTACCAGATATTTTTTATTATAAATTGATTTCTTACATAATTGTATTTCATATATAAGGTACAGGATCAAGAGAAAATGCCCTAAAGTGTGAGAACGGTGACAACAAATCCTGGCCCAACACATGGCACGTGATATAGTGAAGGGGGAAGGGGCTTTTTTGGCGTTTTGAAACTCAAGGGAGAAATATAGCATTTTATTATCTTAAAAAAAGTACACAAAAAGAAAAAAAAAATTAAAACTCCTTGTCAGACGGTACTTTGTCCGAGAACTATCCATCACTTCCGTCGTCTTCTTCCTCGGAGTCTTCAAGACTTTCATCCATGTCATCACCTTCACTTTCATCAGCTTCTTGTTGTTGAAGATCTGAAACCTCCATTTGAGCATGTCCTGCATCAACACCATTTTTGAGTCCATGTCTGTGTTCAAACATGTGGCATTGTGCAATTCTTCCATGAACCAAATCCCATGCTTTGTCATGATGTTTTCAAGCAGGTAGTCTTCCTGCTCTCCGCTATCATATATAACGGTCACCATGTCTGTTTTCTCATCAAAACGCCATGATGTCATGACTGGGTCCGATTTTCCATCTGCTTCGATTGGTCCAAATTTCCTTGTTAATGTTTTCATAAGCTTTTGTGTTTCATGACATTCGTTATCCAGAGCGATGCCAAGCGATAGTATACCCCTCTGTACCTCTTCTTCCAACTTCAAAATTGCTTTGATTGTCCTAACATACACCCTCCTTCTGTTGTCAAAACATAGGATGAATCCTCTGATTGCCAGAGTGTTTGCCATCTTTGGTGTTTTCGTAAAACTTGGCATTTTTGGTAAAGGATATTTTTTTGAATGATGTATTGAAATGATTATAGATGATATGTTTAACATTGTTTATATACAAAAACGATTTATTAAACATCAGAAATAACTGCCAAGATTGAACTGCATTTGTTTTTTTTTTCAAATTGCTTCCTTTTTTGTCGGAATTCTCTTAGATGGAGAACGTGGCCAGAAAATCATGGGGGAACTAACTAATTAGCAGTTTTTTAATTAGTTTTATAATTCTTTTGTTAGATCGCGGAATGTTATCTCCTATTTATTAGGCTGACCAGGTTAAAGTCTCAACTTGAACTGCTGTTAGGAAATAACTGCTTCCATTCAGAAGTAACTGTTATGTATTAAAAACACAATATTAAATTGTATATATCTAATTATGTTTTACTAAATTACATAGATAACCGTCAAGACGTATTAAAACACAATGTCTTAAAAACACAATGTTAAATTGTATGTATATTATCTATAACTAAATTACATAAATAGACTGATGACTTTTTTAACACAATGATTTATAACACTGCAGAATATAGCTCATGGGATAACATTCGAACACATTTAATGCATTAATAATGAAATACCGATACATCCCCGATTTTTATTTGTTAAAAGATAATATATATTAAGAGATCAAAATAATGGTTATTTCTTAATATATAATTTAAGTTTTTCTTTCAGGTGTTGCATGCTCCAACTAAAATTGGTTCTATGCGTGCTGCAACTCAAATTCATCCTGACACGAATATTAATACACCTTTAAGATAAATATTATATATTATTTTGTTACATTGTTTAATTAAAATTATTGATTTTTAGAGGTAAATTAGATTTGTTTTGAAATTTACAAAACAAAAAATATAATCAAACATAATAAGATTCAGCATAAACATCACCAACTATCACTAACAAAATAATTTACATACTTTAACATAAACGATTTACCTTTGCAGACCCGATTGAAGACATAGTCAAGTCAGGAAGTACTCCAAACAATTCTTCAAACTGAAAAACAATATACTCATTAATAAAATAAACTACCATGTTGTACTACAACAATGTTATCTTACAATATTATAAGAATTATTACGTACGTTTCCAGTTTCATCAGATATTTTACTCAACTTTTGAAAATAATCATCCATAAAAATGTTGTCAGTCACAACCTAGAAAAGAAAAAAAACAACTGTTAATCACTGTTGTCATAGTATATTACAAAAATAAACCAAAAAACACAATATCTGTAAAAAAACACAGTATCTGTAAAAAAAACAATGATTTTAAATAATACACAATATGATAAAATATTTTACAAGAATTATTACGCACGTTTCCGGTTTCATCAGATATCTTACTCAACTTTTGAGCATGATCATCCACAAACATGTTGTCAGCCACAACCTGGAAAAGAAAAAAACAACAACTGTCAATCACTGTTGTCATAGTAGATTACAAAAAAAAAACCAAAAAACACAACATCTGTAAAAAAACACAATGATTTTGAATAACACACAATATGATAAATAATAACAGAAACTTCATCATAAGCTTGCTTATATAAATGTACATTCTCATTAGAGCAATGAGTAAATTTATGCAAATGACCATCCACAAACTCGTCAGCTACAACCTTACAAAAAAGCATGTCAATGATTGTTTTACTATAATAACACAAAGGATTGCTACAAACACAAAACGATTGTAAAAAAGACAATGGTATGTAAATCCCAATAGTTGACAAAACAAAATGATATATACATTTCCAACTATATTACAAGACTTCATAACTGTTGCCTGCTTCATTATTCAAATGAACAAGCATGGTTAAATAAACACGATGCCATATAAATTAACAACTTACATTTTTCCCCGTAATTGAATCCTCATCATACACAGCATTATCCATCGATCATAGCTGAAGCAAAACAACCAAACTAAATAAGAAACTATTTTCGAAACATAACAAACATCATAAACACATAAAATATGTAACGACCTTGCATTGATATCATTTATTGAAAACGATGTAATACAAAGCATACACGGACATATATATACATCTTGTATACTATCTTCCACGTAGAAGTTATCAAATATCTCCGACAAGGTTGAGGGAGCGTACCCACGTAGCTAGAAAAATGCAGAAAACACAGGAAACCTTAACTTGCTTTGAAAATAAAACTGCCAATTTTTTTGGGTTTGAACGGATGAGATTCAATCTCGAAGATAACCGTCTGAATTATTACGGTCAGGATCTTCTAAAAAGACGGTTATGGCCCTGTTGACCGGCGGTTTCATCGCGGCGAACAATTTATTAATAATATATATACACACATATAAAGACAAACTATATATACACTAGATGGATCAAACATGCGTGTTGCGCCGAGTGAAAACTTTGTTTGTTTCAATGAATTCATTATAGAAAAAGCAAGTGAAAGCCCAAACATTATGGTCGTAATATGCCCAAAATGTGCTCGCTTTATCAGCTTTTATATAAAAAGGAAAAAAAACATTTCGGATATCGTTTTGTTAAATTTAATTTAAATAATGAACAAAATAAATAAATTAAGTTTTAAACTAAAAAAGGAAATTAAGAAGCCTAGAGAAAAGCTTCTCACAGAATCGAACGTGAGACCAACTTCATCCAACTAAACACTTTCTAAGCGGATTGAATTTGGTAAACAATTTTTACAAAAAAACTTATATATACACTTAGGGTAGGGTTATTATAAAAAGGGGGTTTTGTGAAACTAGGGCTTGCAAACAAACACGAACACAACCTTGTTCGTGTTCATTTGTGTTTGTTTGTTAATTTTAGGTAGTAGACTAAAGCGAACACAAACGAACGTTCGTGAATATAGACAAACACAAATGAAGGCAAGCAAACATAAACAGGTGTTCATTAACATAAACGAACACAAACCACCCCTATCTTGTACTGAGAATGACGAGAACACGAGCGCAAATAATTTATTAAGTGGGAATTTTGAAGTACTTAAATAAAAAATATAAGTAAAAAACCCTAATAAATTGTCGAACATAAACGAACATGTTACTGAACGTTCACGAACATAAATGAACGAACACGACCCATGTTCGTGTTTGTTTGTTTAACTAAACGAACATAATTTCTTGTTCGTGTTCGTTCATTTATTAAATGAATGAACACAAATGAACTTCCTGTCAAACGGTTCACGAATTGTTCGACGAACGTTTTGTTCATTTACAGCCCTAGTGAGAAGTGCAAGAAGTGTTTTAAGCCCTTAGATCTTGTAGTTAATGGTTGAGATAAAAAGGGCTTAAAATGTAAATTATGTTTTTTTTTACTAATTTGGCTAGATTAGGGGTAATGATGTCTTTTTATATTGTTTAAATAAAGAAACTGTCACTGGCATCTTCACAATTAATACCCTCTCCTACTTAATCAGAGACATGGATCAAAATCAGAATTCAAAGTTCAGCTTGTTTTATAAATGTACTCAACTAACCTTCTTTGTCGTTGTGTTTTATTGGTAATCGCATGATATGAAACCTAATGTTAAAACGCCATGACATGAACTGTGATCATCATCAACATAACATAAAATACCACAAACTAAAGAATATCAAAAAATACTATAAATTAAAAGAATACTAGAAAACACCATGCTATTAACATATTCTGAGAATAAAGGTTGTAAAACACGATACGAATAATATATGGACGTGTGCTCAAGTTATATGAGAAATAATACAAACAAAAGTACAATTTTATGGATTAATGTATATATGGACGTGTGCTCAAGTTATATGAGAAATAATACAAACAAAAGTACAATTTTATGGATTAATGTACCACGTTCATATAATGAATATTAATTACATGAAGAATTACCTATATATTGAATAGCTACGAGGGGAATAGTGTTAGACAGTTTTCTGACACCCTCGTATTAGTCGATGTGTTTTGTATTTAATTTTTGAACCTTTAACTTCTTTCATATACGTGTTTAAAATCTCCATTTAAAAAATGCTTTCTTTTTATTGGTTAACTTTGTTTGTGTACGTGTTTAGTCCCTCAACTTTAACTTTTTGTAGTATATATGTTTAATCCCTCTATGCTTATTCTTTTTAGTAATCGATCGTGGCTTTTCGAATTTTACTTTTTGAAGGCCATGCTTGGGAATAGTGTCACGCAGCTGTCTGACACTTCCCCATTGGCCTGTACCAATAACGATTTTAGTCCCTGTTTAGAATTATGATTTTGCCCTTAGTTCAAAATACAGTCTTGCCATCATTGTAGCTTTTGACAAATTACATTTTTCCCCCAGTCAAAATTACGATATGTCCTCACTTCAAAATAATACTCTTATCATCGTTGTATCTTTTGATAAATTACGATTTTACCGTAGTGAAAATTATGATTTTCCCTACTGTTCAAAATGACAGTGTTGCCATCATTTTAATTTTTTAGCAAACCTATGGTAGGGGTTGTTTGGCAACATCTGAATGGTTAAGTGATGAACCAGTAAGAGGTCTGAACCATTAATTGTTGAACCAGTATGAGGTCTGAACCATTAAGAGCCTGTATAATACTTAACCGTTCAGAGGCAAATGTCTGACCAATTCAGATTAGAGAGGTCTTAACCATTCAGACTCTGTATAAATCTTAACAATTCAAAGGCAAATGTCTGAACCATTCAGACATCTGCTCGTGACACAAACAGTCTGAACCATTAAGTGCTGAATCAGTAAGAGGTCTGAACCATTAAGAGCCTCATTAAGAGGTAAACAAACAGCCTCGTAGTGTTTTGTTTCAATTGGTTGACTCGATGTAATTTTTATTCGTACCAAACAGCAATCTAGCACAAGCTCATTATTCCCCACAAATTACAATTTTGCTCCTGACTCAAAATTATGATTTTGCCAATCACTTTAATTTTTTAGCAAAGATGTATTGATTGAGAAATATTTGGCCTAACGCCTATTACAAGCATAAAACCAGTTCATATAATTACTTGTGAAGATATAAGGGTGTAAGGAGTGGTTAAACACTTTGGAGTGGTAAACTAAAAAACCGACCAATCAGAGCGCGCCATGTCAATCAGGCAAAAGTGTTTAAACTTTGCTGAAAAGTGTTGGCAATGGTTTAAACACTTGCTGAAGTGGTAAACTTTTATTATTTTTTTTGTGCACTATTTTATTTAATATTAATAAATGTAGAATAAATACATTAAATTAAAAAACAATAAACTTTCATAAATTAAATTAAAAACATCAAAATTACACTAAATTAAAAAATAATAAAATTACATTAACTTGAAACAATTTAAACTAGTCTTCGTCGGAATCGACCAAAAGGTGGGGTAAATATTGACTTGCGAGATGATCTATGAGATCGTGTTTGAGTCTTCAATGCGTGTCTTCATCCATCAACTCGCCCAACACCGTATCGTCTAGAGCGGGCTCGACCGGAGGATTCCGAATGTGCACCGGTGCTATCGCCTTTCCTTCATCTTTCAAAATCATGTTGTGTAAAATAATACATGTGTACACGACACTCCTAATTTTTTTAACGGATCTTGCTCTCATCGGTCGACTCAATACACCCCATTTCGCCTTCATAACACCAAAAGCCCGTTCGACGTCTTTTCTTGCCGCCTCATGTTGCCTCTTGAATTTCTTTTGGTCTACTTCGTGAGGGTAAGGGATCGACTTCACAAACACGGACCACAAAGGGTAGATTCCATCCACGAGCAAATAACCACATTTGTATAAATGGTTGTTAACGTAAAATGGACATTTTGGCGCGGTTCCATTTCGTTCCGTAAAAAATAACGGAGATTGTTGTAGAACATTGATATCGTTTTGAGAACCCGGTGGACCGGCAAAAGCATGCCAAAACCATAAGTCTTGAGAAGCAACCTCTTCGAGCATAACAGTCGGGTATCGATGATCTCCTCGCATATATTGGCCTCGATACTCTGTCGGACAAAATCGCCAAACGAAATGGGTGCAATCAAGGCTACCGAACATACCTGAAAGGTGATGTTTTTCCTCATGAGCTTGGTACAAAAGTGCCATGTCGTGGCTTGTCGGTCTACGTAAGAACTCTGGACCGTATATTTTGCAAACCGTGTCGCAAAAATATTCTAGGCACTCGCGGGAAGTTCTTTCGGCCATATGCAAGTACTCGTCGTTCTCGTCTGGAGTGTTACCAGTTGCGAGTTGTTTAATAGCCGATGTCACCTTTTGTAACGGCGTAAAGCCCTTCCTACCTCGCGCATCGGGGGCCTCTTCAAACCACGGGTCGTTCTCTTCTACGTCGGCCACAATTTTTAGAAACAAACGTTTCGACATACGGAACCTATGCCGAAAGATATCTTCGTTGTACTTCGGGTCTTCGACAAAATAACCCGTCATGAGTGTCTCATGCCCCTCCTCACGTTGACGTTCAATATATCTCCTTCGGTTAGATGTGCCCGTGTCTTGAAGTTCGGCTTCTTCGATGAGATTTTGAAAAAAAAAAGAATGTTACTATCGGATGATTCGTCGCTACTCATGGGTGGGAACCATAACGGGAGTTCATCCGCCATTTTGTTTTGTAAATTTTTTGGAAGAATTGTTGGTATTTTTTGGTTTGGTTGGGTATATATTTGAAGGTATTTGGTTATGGTTTGGTTTGATATTTATAGGTTAATTTTTTAAAGAATTTTTTTTATTTGAAACGGTAATATTACCGTTATACTTGGCCCACATTCCAAACAAACATCTTCCCCGCGTCGGCAACCACTCACCGCACCATTCGCCTTGCCGATCGGTAAAGGGGTCGGCGGCGGTGTTCCCGGTCGGCAAACCGAGTTTGCGGCACCCCTTTACCGACCACTCCGGACACCCTAAGTGCTTCCGTAGTGGGGCGCTTTGCCCTAGCATGGCGCCGCGAAAACGCCCGGAACACCAATACTTGGGGCGCTATCAACAGCGGCGGATCTAGAAAATCCGCCAAGCCGTAACGTTTTATAAATAAGCCGTAACGAAATCGAAAAAACCTCAAATTTTTTCAAAATTTACACTAATTTTTCCAAATTTTTCCGTGCCAAGCCGTAGCGGGCGTTGCCCCCGGCATAAGGTAGCTCCGCCACTGGCTATCAAGGAGAAATGGGGGAGTGGCGCGAGATTTATAGCGGCGGTATGGGGGAAGACATCAAAGATTGGACCAATCACAAACAAGCAAGGTTTTTATAATTAATTAATAAAATTGAAAATTAAGAATTAGGTAATGATGGGTAGGGGCTTTATGACTGCGGGCTCTAGTGATATAATGCCCCATAAAACCCCCGTGTGACGTGGCACGACACGTGTCGCATAACGCCCCACAAGGGGCTTTATGACTACGGATGGCCTAAGGAGGTGTCTCACTAGCATCTATACTATCTATAATAAGAGATTATGAGTTGATGTAAATCTGCCTATGTGTCAACTTCTAAGGTATGCCACATGTCAATGATGATGTCATAATTTCGGTTTACAATTTACAATCTACAAATAATCTATAAATCTGATTTTTATTTTTATTAGAATTAATTAGTGGTTTTTTTAGGCGGGACAATATAAAATTCAAAATTTAAACAACTGACCCATAAAAACCTCTCTCTAAAATTCAAAATTTCACTTTCAGAAATCAATCCATTTCTCTCTGATGGAGTTGGTTCTCCTGTTCACTCCACACTCTCTGCTTCTCTACCGCAACCCCTCAACGCCGCCGTGCTCCGCCGCTGCCGGCATCGGATTGCCGTATCTATAGCCGTAAACTTATCATCGACTCAGGTCACAATGTCATCAACGACTCGTGATTTTCAACTACTCAAAACAAAAACAACAAGATTGATTATCGTTCTATAGGGTTTTCATTCTTCAATCGCCGATTATTCCAACCATTAATTCGTTCGGTACTCTCTCCACTTATGTTTTGATTGTTCTCTCAAGTTAGGGTTTTTTGTTGTGCAAATTCGGTATGAATTTTGTTGAATTTACGGTGCATTTGGTTGTTATGTATGCTTCATTTGTTGTATAAGGTGTGCTTGATCTGATAGTTGCTGAAACGGTGCCGTTTTGTAGGTATGAGATCAAAATGAAGAATAACGCACCAATATTCTCATTCTTGGTTTTGAGTTTGACACTGCAATTTCAGATTAAAGGACCTGCTTGGAGTTGCTTCTGTAGGTCCAATACCTCTTCTAATTGTTGATGGAACCAGTTGTAGTTATATGAAGTTTTTCTAATACATTTTGAGTTTTTTTTTGCTTATCTTACCAGATGAGAAGTATTACAAGGGATTATGGTCTTCAGGAATGATTTTATGCAAAGATGGATCTAGAACATTCACCAAGTCACAGCTTAATGTGATGGCACCGGTGAACCAGTTTTTCTAATACATTTTGAGTTTTTATGACTTATTGTGCAATTAGGTTTGAATTCAACTTGACAAAGTTCAAAGTAGGTTTGAATTCAACTTCATAGATATAAACTTTAATAAGAGTGATTTTTTGATGTATCGATGAACAAGTTAGGTTTGAATTCAACTTGACAAAGTTCAAAGTAGTGCACTTATCTTAACATAACGGTATATGTGGCTTTGCAGGAACATCAGCATGCCCCACTGGGAAATTCTATTGCAGAAACGCTGGACATAGTGCCCTGACTATAGTTTTTTGTAGGATAAATGATGGTGGTATCTGTGATAAGTAATGTTTTTACTCACAAATCTTAACCATATCACATGTAAGAAACTACAATCCTTATTTTCTGAGTTTAAGCTCTTAGTGATTAGTTACTTTGTCTTTTTATTCAAAAAGAGGCTTTATCTACCTAACATGGCAAGGGTTATCTGAATAATGCTTTATTGAGTCCTTTTTCGCATTAAAATAATGTTTTAGTAACATTTTGTTTAAATATTAATTATTTATTGATTATTGATTTATAATTTTAATTAACCAGGTGGATACGATAAGGAAGACAAAGCAGCTAGAGCTTATGAATTAGCAACCCTCAAGTATTGGGGTCCCACCACCACCACAAACTTTCCGGTAGTAATCTTTATCTTTATGCCCTGAATTAATTGAAAGTAAGGATCGGCTTGCTAAAAGCTTATACACCGAGTCTGATCATATTTTATATAAATTTGGATGATTTAGGTTTGCAACTATGAGAAAGAGCTTGAAGAAATGAACAACTTGACTAGGCAAGAATTTGTTGCTTCACTTAGAAGGTATATATAAGTTGTGTCGGTTTCACTTTGTGAATTAAGTGCAATCGTGAGCGCATTAGGTTATATATAGATAGTGTCTAATTAACCTTTAAATTTGTAGGAAAAGCAATGGTTTTTCTAGAGGAGCCTCAATTTATAGAGGTGTGACAAGGTAACAAATGTTAGTTATCATATAACCGGATGTTCACCGTCCAGTTCGCCAAGTTTTTGTGAAAAATATGGATTAAACTGCTAATAATGCTTTTAGATTAAGAAAACCGAACCGACCAGGTTGGTAATTGGTTGGGCTGCCAGTCACTAACACAATGCAGTATACTATCATTTTAATGGCTAAATTTTCAATATCTTTTGCAGGTGTCTTCTTTATTCTTTGGTTCAACCCATGTGCACAACTTACTATCACTTATTCTTTTCATTTGTGGATTTCTGCCTTTGACATAGGTACGTAGAACTAATTTTCTTGCAATTTGATTATAATATGTTCGATAATTACATAATCTGTTTGTGGTTTCTCTTCATATGTTTGGTTTAGACTTAGTTTTAAGGACGAGCACAAGCTCAAAAACACCTAAATTTATAACTACTAAATTCCATAAACAAGTGTATATTTTCTACTTTATTTAATTTTTCTTTAGCTTATATTTGTCTTGGTATACCGAATTACATTGTTGGAATTAAACCTTAACAGAGGAACAGTTGATTAAGGCCAAAACCGGTTCAGAGCAGTGGAACCAGAATAAGCAGTTGTTAGGCTTCAGACTTTCCCCTTGACAGTGGTTCAAACAACTGCTGATCTATAATTCTGATTTGTTTTATCCACTGCTTAGCATAATAGCTGATGTGAAGACTAATAGAATGCCAAAGACTAAGTACTGCACTTCCAACTATTGCCTTCAGTCAAGCATTGCTGAGAAGACCAAAGCCCTGCTTGGAATAAAGCAGTGGAATGAAGAAACAGTTGTTGATACAACAGGAGTTATATCCCCTTCTTGGGTGGCTGAGGGGAAGTTTTAGTTTGTAAGCATGCAATGTAATCTTTTGATTTGATTTGTAATCTTTCGATTAATGAAAAGCATGTGTTTATCAAAACTATTTTCCTCCTTGATTGTGTTTACAAAGTTTGTGTTCATTTCCGCTGCATAAATCATTGAATCATATTCATTCATTGTTCATCTATTACAAAAAACACAATCAATTTAACAATCAATTTAACAATCAATTCATCTATTACAAAAAACACAATCATGAAGACATCTGAGCAGCAGATGTACAAAACAGATGTTAAAGCTCATCCACTGATATACCAACAGTTGCTGATCAAATTAAACTTCAAATCCACTAAAAGACAGAAAGTTGGGTAGTGTCATATAAGAGGAGCTTCAACAGTTCAGGGAAAACAAGTTTGAAAACTTGCACACTTACCAAAGGATGAGAATCTTTTGGGCAAAAAGTGGACCCTCAAAAACACTGTATATGTTGGAGTATAGTTGTCAAGATTTATACTCATCAAACTAAGCACAAACAGCAGATGTTTCCACAACCACTGTTTTGAAGAAGACTATGTTGCTGCTGCCTATTGAGAAAATAACTGTTTGTTTCCTCTAAATATGATATTTGATTTTGATATAATTGCTCAAAAGACTTCTTTTATGCAGGATTGTCAAGCAGCTGAAATATATCATCAAAAATCTTATACCTCATACATCCATCCTCACTTATCATCAGACATCACTTTGTGAGGGATTGCTATAAAAAAAAAGGTTTGATTTGTCTGCATCATGTTCCCACTAAGGATCAGCTTGCAGATGTGCTAACCAAAGGTTTAGACACATCTATCTTTGAAAGCTTGATCTCTATGATTGGCATGCTAAACATGGAATAACAGGCAAAATCCTGTTTTTCTATGAATAAAAGCATTAAAATGTTTTCAGAAAGTCAAAGTCTGTCGTAACCACTGATTGGTTCAAACATTTGTTGGTTTGTAGCTATCCACTGTTGAAAGTCAACCTCTGTTCCATCATTTACATTGTTTTCCACTATTACCAAACTTCAGTGCTTTAAACCACTGACACAGCTATCCACTGATAGTTAAAGTCACCCACTGTCCTCACTTTCATTTGTAATCCACTGATATTCATCCATCAGTGGTTTCCTTAACAACTGTCTTCCATTATCCTTCATTTCATCAGAGGTTGGCATATGGTCAGTTCTTATCCGTCAGATCTTTGTAACCGTTGCCACGTCAGTAATCACCTTTTTCCCTATAAAACCCTGATCTAAAACCCCAAACAGGGGTTTTACTGTCGATTCGAATTCACAAAAAAACTGTTCTCAAAGCAGTTTCCATCTTCTTATCTCAAATTCATTCTTCGATTTTCTTCATCAAAATGACGAAATCAAAATCATCATCATCATCTTCCAAAGAGGTCGCTCAAACGGCCGCTGAAACCATTGAAATACCATACAAATCCCCTCACAACTACTTGGGTCTACTCACAAAACCCACCAACAATCACACCTTCGATTCAATCATCGACATCATGGCTGCATCAAAGTATAAAACTTTGCTTACAGCAGATGCTCCAATTTACCAACAAACCCAGAGAGAATTTTGGAAAAACGCTACCCTCGAAAAACAAGGCGAGATCGTCACTGCCATTAATTCTTCCATACAGGGTAAAGCGATTCAAATTACTCCACAATCCATCTCAGAAGTCTTTAAACTCGATGATCAGCAAGGTAAAACTTCTTTTCTTAAAAGCGAGTTGAAAACTGATTTTCTGGAAAGGGGGTATGCAGATCAAATAAAAAAGGATACCCTACAAAAAGGTTTCTTCCCCTCTGCAACTAGGCTTTTATTTCATACTCTTTTGACATGTGTTTCAAATAAAACAACTGTTTTTAACGAAATACCATTAATGATCCAATGCCTGGGTTATGCCATTCTACATAATGAAAATTATAACTATTCCCAGGAAATCTTTAATGATTTGGTGAAAAATGTTGATAGCAAAGCATTTATACTTTTTCCAAGGTTTCTAAGTTACTATTTCAAAGAAAAATTTAGAAAAGAAAATGAAAATTTACTCAAACAAGGTGTTTATTTTAAAATAAGTGGTTTAACCACTGAAACATTCTCTAGAATGATGACACCTACAAAAAGAAAAGTAGAGGTGCCTGAGCAGAATTTAGCAGAAAACACTGCTCCTCAGGCATCTACTGTTGAGCCCACTGCTCCAGGTGATCATAGTAGCACAACCACTGCTATGAAACCCACACTTGTAATCACCAAAAAGACCAAAAAGAAATCATACAAAAAGCCCACCAAACCCAAAGTAAAGGCAACTCTGGAAGATGAGATCCCAGAGCAACTGCCAGTGACAACACAAATGTCACCAAAAACCACTGCTGCTACTTCCTCACAGCAGATGGTAGAAAGATCTCCACCCTTACCTCAAACTCCTCCTGCATCCTCACAAAAGGATCAGGTTGTAAACACAAGGACTCCACATTATGAAGCTCTGAATCCACTCGGATCCATCTTCCACAGTCCTGATCCCAAGGACATGTCTCTTTCAACACCCTTATCCTCACCTCTCACATTACCACAATCCATAATACCTTTGTTGCATGCAGTTGATATAGCTCAGACACAAACCAGTTCCTCTCAATCACCTATCACTGAGAGCATACTCCTACAGGTGACTGGGTATGATGATTATACCTCTGTTATCCCAGCAACAACTGAGGAGGTTACACTGCAGGAGTTACAAGTAATTCCCGTCAGTAGTTCAAGTGAAGCAGCCACTACAAATGTTGAACCCACTGGTTTACATTTGGACAGTGGTTACATCTATAAGACTTCCTTGAAGGCAATTCCTTCTATAGCACCTCTGATAACCACCAGTGAGTATGTTAAAACTACTGGCAACATTGAAGGGCTATCAAGTGTTGAAGGAAGAAGACCCCAGAACTAAGAACAAGGGGCATCAATGAATGATTTCTGGGACTCAGTTCCAAAGTCACACATTGATATAACCACTGTTGGTGGGAAATCAGATGATCCCATTAAATTGGGTGATGATTTAAAATATCAGGAATTGACGGGCAGAGTTAAAAATCTTGAAACAACAGTTGCTGAAATAAAGGATATGGTGCAACAGCTGTTAAAAGCTCAAAAAGCACAATCCACTGCTGTTCCAGCTCAAGTACCTGCACAACATGCACCTGCTACAAATGAGCTATGGAGTGTATTCCAACCCCTGCTTGAAAAACAAAAACAAATGGCTGATCAGCAGCATGCAATACATGTACAAATGCTGACAAACATGGTGGATTCAAGGTTCAAAGATACTCAAGCAGACATCAAGGCTATAAAGGCCAGTATCCAAAACACCACTGGCAAAGCTCCTCCCACTTTACTATTCATTGATAACCCCCTTCCAGATAATGCCAAAAAGGGGGAGAAAATCAAGCAGTGGAGGAAGAAGGGAATAGAAGATGGCCTTTATGTTGAACCAGAAAAAGAAAAGCAGGTTTCAAAAACTGCTAGCCAAACAGCTGCCATCTCTTCAACACACACCACTACAACCACTGCTCTACCTCCACCTAAAATCACCTCACCACCAAAATCCATCACTTCAACTACATCACCAGCCATCAAATCAACCCCTGCTCAAAAGCAGAAGACATCTACTGACACATCAGTAGTTGTAATGACAACAGAGGTTGAAACACCTGTTGTTTCAACAGCTGTTTGCCAGTCATCCACCACTGCTCTCATCAATGTCACATCACCACCATCACCTCCTGCGAAAAAGCAGAAGACATCAGATGTTACAACATCTGTTGTAATGACAACAGTAGTTGAAACACCAGTTGTTTCAACAACTGTCAGTCAGCCACAATCCACCACTGCCCTCACTTCACTTCAAGCCATCTTTACTTCAATTAATAAATCACCCAAAAGCACTCCTTCACTAGAGAAAACTTACACCAGAAAAAGAAAAACAACTCAGGCAACTGATGACAAATATGATCCTAATGCTGCAAAATATCCACTGGAACTGGAAGCTATAAAAAATGAGATGAGACAATTCTACACTGTGGATGACCCTTCGAAAAGAAGATTTCCTTCTCTCATAGGCTTCATAGTCCCAGAAAATATGGATGAATATCTCGAGCTCAAAGCAAGGCAGGCTAAGATAAGAGCCAAACTTGAATGCAAAGATCAAGGTGATGAAGCCATTTCTCAAAGAATGGAATTCTTGCTCACCAAAGTCAAACATATGGAAGACTATGCACGAGATCTGAGCAAAGAAATGTCAAACTTACCACCCGAAGCAGATCTACGAAAAGAAATGAGAAAAGAATATCTTGCATACATAATGAAAGAAAAAATCTATCCAGCTGAAGAAAAACAATTCGAAGAATGGCCAATAGTTGCATTAAAGCATGAGGCAAACAGAATTGAAAGAATTAAAAATGATCCAAGCTAGAAGAGGACAGCTCCAAACTGGAACAAATACAAAAAGCTCATAGCTGACCTTACATCTGAGTACAAAAGAAAGAAGCAGGAGCTGGTGGATGCAAAGGTGGATACTGCCAATGCCATCGCAAAATGGACTAAGCAGCAAACAGATGAGGCTTATGAAAGGCTTAAGAAAAGGAGGATGACAGTTTCTGACACTCCAAAGAAGCCTGACTACAAAAAGCCAAAGCAGCAGATCAAAACTTCTGAACCACTGATCACCTCAGCAGATACCTCTGTCACTGTGATTGACCAAGAAAAAAGGAAACAGCTGACTGTTGCAGAAGAAAAGGAAAAGGAAGCTGAGTATTTTGAAGAAGCCATCAAGAAAATGGATTTAGATAAAGATAGATCAGCAAAGCTTCAAGACCTTGCCAAAAAGGTTTTGAATAAACCATCATCACCAAACACATCAGCAGATATATCAGACATTGAGCTAGATCAACAAAAGAGACAAGAGCAGAATGACAAAGAAGTTGCAGAAGACATAGCTGCAGTAAATGAAGTCATAGACAAGGCTTTCAAACAAATGTCTGAAAATTCTGAGCTAGCAAAGAAGTTGTTTGAAAGCCTTGTCTATGACTTCATTTGCTGCAGCTATGTCTTCTGCAACTTCTTTGTCAATCTGCTCTTGTCTCTTTGCTAGCAAAAGCTCAGGATACTGCTTTACAAATCTTTACAAGGCCAAAATCTCCCAACTCATCAGTAAATAAACCTCTCCCAAGAAACCCATTGGGTTCAAAAATACTAAAATGGCTCTCTGATCAAAAGACCCATGTATTGACCCTGATCAGATCCAATGGTGAAATGAAGTACATATCAAGGAAACAAGCACTGAGCCTTGGTGTTGAAGATCTACAAGATCTCCTTGAACTTTCATTGTGCAGGGATGAGGATGACTCAAGTTCCAAAGATTTTGAAGCAGAATTTAAAAGACAAGCTAGGGAACTTCTGATGAGAGAATAAAGATCCAAAATAATGAAGAGTTTTGGCATTATCTGTTCCAGGGGGAGATTGTTGGGATTGAACCCTACCAGAGGAACAGATAATGAAAGCCAAAACTGGGTCACAACAGTGGATTAACAATAAGCAGTAGTTTACAACAGGCTTTCCCCTTGAAAGTACTTATAACATCTTATACCCTCCATCCACTGTCCATATACAACTGCTGCTGCCCTTTAAACTGCTGATAAAGCCCTGAAGAAGCAAACACTGCTGGTTAAATCTACTGATGCTAAAAGACAGCCTACTCAAAGACTGATCAACTTTGAGGAAAGCACTGTTGAAAGAAGAAAGCAGTAGTTCAGTGTTTTACTTGTATTGTATAGAATCAGTCGTTAGGATTAGCAGGGTTTGTATAAGAAAAGTGTTTACAGGTTGTTAGGTTGTTAGACATCGCTTTCATGGTGACGTCAGCTGAGATGTCTCAGTGGTTTGGTTTGTCTATAAATGGAACAGTACCCTGTACTGTTACATTTGATCGTTTTGAGTGAGTTCTTCTCCTCAATTCAATCCTTTCATCTTGTGCAACCAACCATGGGGTATCAGGCTGAGGGGGAGTTTAGTTTGTAAGCTTATATTGTAATCTTTTGCTTTGATTTATAATCTTTCAACTTAATGAAAAGCAAATGTTATTCAAGGAAATAAAGTTTGTTATTCATTTCTCTTTGCTTTGGTTACACCATTGTGAATCTTTCTCTTTGATTGTGTTTACAAAGTTTGTTATTCATTTCCGCTGCATTTAAACTCTGTTCATCTCTATTGATTTGTTCAAATTATACAAACAAGCATAATCATTAGAGCCTCAGATCCTAACATGTTGTATCAACAACTGTTGGTACCTCAGTGGTTTCAGCAGTTGTTAAACCAACAACCACCACCTCAATCACAACAACTGCTACTTCAACACACACCACTCAAACACCTGATCTGACTAAATCATCCACCACCACTACAACCACATCACCAACCATCAAATCACCACCTGCCACTGTGCAGAAGACTTCTACTGACACACTAGGAGTTGTAATGACAACAGTGGTTGAAACACCTGTTGTTTCAACAAATGTTAGTCAAACACTTCTCACTTCAAACACAACCACTGATCCACCCAAAACATCATCAGTCTCTCCTCAACCAAAAATGAGAAGGTTAATTTTGATTGATGATGAGCCTTCACCTTCACCAACATCTTCACAACCTCTACCACTTGTCACTTTACCAAACCCTGTACCTCTCTCTTCAACACAGATCAAATTAAACTTCAAATCCACTAAAAGATAGAAAGTTGGGTAGTGTCATATAAGAGGAGCTTCAACAGTTCGGGGAAAACAAGTTTGAAAACTTGCACACTTACCAAAGGATGAGAATCTTTTGGGCAAAAAGTGGACCCTCAAAAACATTGTATATGTTGGAGTATAGTTGTCAAGATTTATACTCATCAAACTAAGCACAAATAGCAGATGTTTCCACAACCACTGTTTTGAAGAAGACTATGTTGCTGCTGCATATTGAGAAGTAACTGTTTGTTTCCTCTAAATATGATATTTGATTTTGATATAATTGCTCAAAAGACTTTTTTTATGCAGGATTGTCAATCAGCTGAAATATATCATCAAAAATCTTATACCACATACATCCATCCTCACTTATCATCAGACATCACTTTGTGAGGGATTGCTATGAAAAAGGTTTGATTTGTCTGCATCATGTTCCCACTAAGGATCAGCTTGCAGATGTGCTAACCAAAGGTTTAGACACATCTATCTTTGAAAGCTTAATCTCTATGATTGGCATGCTAAACATGGAATAACAGGCAAAATCCTGTTTTTCTATGAATAAAAGCATTAAAATGTTTTCAGAAAATCAAAGTCTGTTGTAACCACTGATTGGTTCAAACATCTGTTGGTTTGTAGCTATCCACTGTTGAAAGTCAACCTCTGTTCCATCATTTTCATTGTTTTCCACTGTTACCAAACTTCAGTGCTTTAAACCACTGACACAGCTATCCACTGATAGTTAAAGTCACGCACTGTCCTCATTTTCATTTGTAATCCACTGATATTCATCCATCAGTGGTTTCCTTAACAACTGTCTTCCATTATCCTCCATTTCATCAGAGGTTGGCATATGGTCAGTTCTTATCCGTCAGATCTTTGTAACCGTTCCCACGTCAGCAATTGCCTTTTTCCCTATAAAACCCTGATAAAAAACCCCAAACAGGGGTTTTACTGTCGATTCGAATTCACAAAAAAAACTGTTCTCAAATCAGTTTCCATCTTCTTATCTCAAATTCATTCTTCGATTTTCTTCATAAAAATGACGAAATCAAAGCCATCTGCAACATCCACTTCGAAATCATTTAAAAAGGCCTCTCAAAAGGCTACTACACCCATCGAAATCCCATACAAATCCCCTCACAATTATCTGGGTATTCTTACAAAACCAGGCACCACCGATGTTTTCGATTCCATGATTGATACCATGACTGCATCAAAGTACAAAACTTTGTTAACAGCAGATGCTCCGATTTACCAGAAAACCCAGAGAGAATTTTGGAAAAATGCCACTCTTGACAAACAAGGAGAAGACATCATAGCCATTAATTCCTCCTTAATGGGTAAACCAGTCAAAATCACACCACACTCCATCTCGGAAGTCTTTGAACTCAATGATCAGCAAGGTAAAACTTCTTTTTCCAAAAATGAGTTAAAAACTGATTTCCTTGAAAGGGGGTATGCTGAACAAATAAAGAGGGATACCTTAGAAAAAGGTTATTTCCCTCCTGTAACAAGATTTTTATTTCATACCCTTTTAATGTGTGTTTCAAATAAAACAACTGCCTTCAATGAGAAACCATTAAAGATTCAATCCCTGGGGTTTGCTATTTTACAAAATGAAGATTTTAATTATTCCCAGGAAATCTTTGATGATTTGGCCAAAAATGTTTTAACAAAATCCTTTCTATTATTTCCAAGGTTTTTAAGTTATTACTTTACAAAGAAATTTGCAAAGGATGATGTTCATGTATACCAACAAGGTGAATCTTTTCAAATTAAAAGCTTAACAGCTGAAACTTTCACTAGAATGTCAACACCTTGCAAAACACAAGCAGAGGTGCCTGAGCAGAATTTAGCAGCTACCACTGCTCCTCAGGTATCTGATGCTGAGCCCACTGCTCCAGGTGATCATAGTAGCACAACCACTGCAATGAAACCCACACCTGCCATTACCAAAAAGACCAAAAAGAAATCATCCAAAAAGCCACCCAAACCCAGTAAAACGGCAACTCTGGAAGATGAGATCCCAGAGCAACTGCCAGTGACAAAACAAAAGTCACCAATAACCACTGCTGCTACTTCCTCACAGCAGATGGAATAAAGATCTCCACCATTGCCTCAAACTCCTCCGACATCCTCACAAAAGGATTCGGTTGTAATCACAGGGACCCCACATTATGAAGTTCTGGATCCAATCGGCTCCATCTTCCTCAGTCCTGATCCGAAGGACATGTCTCTTTCTACACCTATTCCTTCACTCGTCACATTACCACAATCAATGTTACCTTTGTTGCATGCAGTTGCTATAGCTCAGACACAAACCAGTTCCTCTCAATCACCTATCACTGAGAGTATACTCCCACAAGTGACTGGGTCTGATGTTCATACCTCTGCTAGCCCAGCAACAACTGAGGAGGTTACACTGCAGGAATTACCAGTAATTCCTGTCAGTAGTTCAAGTGGAGCAGCAACTACTAATGTTGGACCCACTGGTCTACATTGGGTCAGTTGTTCCATAAATAAGACTCCCTTGAAGGTAATTTCTTCAGAGACAACCAAGGCAACCACTGGTGTGTTTACTTTAACAACTGGTGAGTTGTTCAAAGTGTCCACAAATGAAGAAAGAAGTCCCCAGTACCAAGAAAAAGGGGCATCAGTAGATGACTTTTGTGACATATTCCCTAAGTCTACTGCTGATACAACCACTGTTGGTGGGAAATCAGATGATCCCACTAAGTTGGGTGATGGTTTAAAATACCAAGAACTGACAGACAGAATTGACACACTTGACACATCTGTTGCTGAACTAAAAAATATGATGCAACAGATGTTGGAAATTCAAAAGGTACCACCCACTGTTGTTCCAGGTCAAGCACCTGCACAACCTGCACCTGCTACAAATGAGTTATGGAACTTATTTCAACCCCTGCTCCAACAACAAAGACAGTTGACTGATCAGCAGCTTGACATACATGTCCAAAAGCTGAGGAACATGATGGAGTCCAGATTTAAAGACACCCAAGCTGACATCAAGGCCATAAAGGGCCATATCTTGAACACCACTGGCAAAGCACCTCCCACTGTTCTCTTCCTTGGTAATCCACCACCTGATAATGCCAAAAAAGGGGAGAAGATCAAGCTGTGGAAGAAGAAGAAAGGGATTGAAGATGGTCTCTACATTGAGCCACAAAAAGATTGTATGACTAAAGACATTCCCTTGCCAGATGGGAGCAAAAAGATTGATTTTACCACAAATGCACTTGCTGAAGCAAAAGCAAGTGTAAAAAGAGATAGAGAGGCAAAGGATAAATCAAGGTGGAATGAGGAGAAGAGAGCTTACATGGAGCTGAATGCACAGGGTTGTTCTGAGCCAAAGGATGTTAAAAATCCTGACCCAAAAAGAAAAAATCCCACTAGAAAAGTGAGGGAACCCAAATCCACACCATCCAGACTCACAAAGCATACTTCAAAACCACCATCTAAAAGCCCTCAACATCAATCTTCCACCCAAACAGCTGTTGTATCAACAACTGTTGATACCTCAGTGGTTTCAGCAGTTGTTAAACCAACAACCACCACCTCAATGACAACAACTGCTACTTCAACACACACCACTCAAACACCTGATCTCACTAAATCATCCACCACCACTTCAACCACATCACCAACCATCAAATCATCACCTGCCACTGTGCAGAAGACTTCTACTGACACATCAGTAGTTGTAATGACACATCAATCTTCCACCCAAACAGCTGTTGTAACTCCTGTTGTATCAACAACTGTTGGTACCTCAGTGGTTTCAGCAGTTGTTAAACCAACAACCACCACCTCAATCACAACAACTTCTACTTCAACACACACCACTCAAACACCTGATCTGACTAAACCATCCACCACCACTACAACCACATCACCAACCATCAAATCACCACCTGCCACTGTGCAGAAGACTTCTACTGACACATCAGGAGTTGTAATGACAACAGTGGTTGAAACACCTGTTGTTTCAACAACTGTTAGTCAAACACTTCTCACTTCAAACACAACCACTGATCCACCCAAAACATCATCAGTCTCTCCTCAACCAAAAAGGAGAAGGTTAATTTTGATTGATGATGAGCCTTCACCTTCACCAACATCTTCACAACCTCTACCACTTGTCACTTTACCAAACCCTGTACCTCTCTCTTCAACACAGATACAAAAGCCAATCACTGATATTGCTCCTACAGGTGTTCAATTTCCTCTAGAACTTATTGCTGTCAGAGAAGAGATCAAATCCTTCTACTATGAGGATGATCCTGCAAAAAGGAGTTTACCATCTGTTGAAGGATATCCTAGGCCTAATAATATTGATGAATATTTAAAATTAAAGGCCAAACAAGCAGAGGATATTGCTAAAAGAGAATCAACAGGGAAGACTGACAAAGAATATCAAAGGCACTACCAATTTTTGTTTACTCAAGTCAGATCCCTGGAACAATTTGCAAAGAATGTTTGTCAAAAATTATCAGAAAGAGCAGATAAATCTATGAGAAAAGACTATGTTGAGAATATCATGGCTCACAAGAAGTATAAGGGAGAGAAGCATATGTACAAAGATTGGACCATTCCTGAGCTTGAAAGTGAAGCAGCCAGGATCCAAGAGATGCTTAAAAATAAGGTTAAACACACTCCTCCTGACTGGGAAAAATTCAAAAAGAATGTACCTGACAAGGCTTTAGAGTTAAAGAGAATGAAAGAGGAGCTGATAGCAGCTGACTATGGGTCAAAGAATTCAGTGTCAAAGTGGAGAGAAGATAGGGTCAGAGCCACTTACAAAATGTTGGAGGAACTAAGGAAGAAAGATCCAAATGTTCCACAAAAACCTGACTATCCTAAAACTGAAGGTTCAAAAAGACCACCAAAGTTACAAATCAAGAGATGCACTGATCCAGCAGGTGCTGCTATTTATCAAAGAAAAAGACAAAAGCAGATGGATACTGAAACCTTGAAGGAACTTATGGCTCGTGATGAACTTGTAAAAGAAGGTATCAAGAGAATGGTGATAGAAACTCTTGAACTGAATCAATATGCATGCACAGATCAGATCTGATGGTAATGTGATTATCCTTGATCTTCAACTGTGCAGGGATGAGGAAGATACATATTCTGTTTAGCCAATTCTACTTTTTTACTATATAGTTTTTTTTTCTTTTTGAGGTTGAATTACATGTTAAACTCACGAAAAATTATTAGTTGGTTTTGAATGTTGATGACACTGATGGCCAGGTACATTATGTTATCATGACGATAACTGGAATAGGTTGACCAATTCTTCTTTTTTTACTTTTTGTAAATTTTTATCATTTAGTTATGTTGTATAGAAAAGTAAAATATACTAAAGCTTCTTGCTAATAAAGTAGAGCTAAAACAAAAGTTTCATTGAAAATTAAAATTATAGATTTGATCGGTTTGCGGATATTATTAGACATAGATGATTTATTGAAAATGTGTATTACCAAGATCGGTAGGCAAAGTACCAGTATTGGGATGTACTGAGTTTGTGGTTGAGACTTTTAAATGTATACTTAACTAAAGTGCGAATGTGAATTCATCAAATATTTGTTCACATGATAGTTTACATATTTACATAGACAAAAACTTTTATCATTATAGTTATTATAATACTAACACATACTGTCTTTAACAGTATTTTATAAAGTTATAGATCTAAAGAACAAAATTTAAATGATATATTATAATCTGTTTTTTAGTATTTGATTTTGATCATTACTAAACCTACCCGTGTGGTTACACAGGTCCTACACCTAGTTTGCAGAATGGTAAGTATACAATTCTTTCTGACACGTGGTAGTCCATGCTAATTTGGACCACGGTTGGGACCAACAAAGCACGCGCGAGGATATTTTTGGTGACTATTATATCAGGGTATCTTCTATTTTATATTAAGTTTTCTTGATTAAGAAATAATTGTAACGATAAAATGATGCTCATGTGTAAATTTTCACTACAAACAAAACTAGCAGCATAATTTACATATAGTTAAAAATAACTTGATTCTACTAATGTGACAACTAATTTAGGATGATTTAGGATAAGGTATATGAAAATGTAACAATGTTTTACACCGATTACTATTTTATATAATCAAAGACGTCTCTAAGAATTCACGTATCATGTTCGAGCTTAAAAAAAATGTTTCCTTCCGTAATGTTTTATTATTATTTAAATAAAAATCAAATTAGTATTGGGCTCAATAAACCTAATGCAAAGTGAGCTAAATTCTAAACTATAAAAAAATGATTTGTAAATGAGCCTATATTGGAATTGGTATATGTTTACTATTTAAAAAAATAACATATATATATCGGGTTTTTTTAAATCGCGTACCCCTCGAAATCACGGCCTTGTACGGAGGTCCTCCCCTCACACCATCAAAGCCGCCACCGTATATAATGAATTTTTAAGATTTATGTGATGAAAGCAAACTTCGTTTTATCTAATTTAAATGGTTAATTACACAATTACTAATTGTTTTTTTTTTTTTTTTTCTGTCAAACGTCTTTCCTAAACAACATTTCAACGTTATAAACTTATCACATGTAAATTGGTCTACAACTTTTTCTACGTCTCTAGTGGCAATCTATAATGTTACTTGGCGAAGTGTGTGGGTGACTAAAAGCAAACAATGACAAAAGTGGTATGACTTGGTAGGAGTCACTGATAGCAACGCACTAGCAGCGTTAGAAGATTCACAATGAAATCTCTGTCTTTATCTGTATAATTATATTAAAAATCATTTTTTTCTTTTTAATTAAAAAAAATATTTTATACTTACCATTATTTTTTTTCTTCTTCATTTACAACCACTTTCAAAAATATTAAAAAATTTATAGAGGTAAATAGTATTTTCTAAATATTTACGTATGAACAGTAACATTTTATCAGTCATTCATTCAAAACCACTCACTACTATTCCTTTTAGTATAACTAATACACTCATATATGTATATGGGTTCTATTGTGAATGATTTTACATGGTAATCAAATAAAATCAAAATACTAAGAAATCTTTTAAGATGTCCATACACTTTGAACACAAATAAAATCAAATAATCAAATATAGCAAGCTTCATGTGTATGTGTGTACAAGAGCATTCTCATCCAATCCATCAAAACTTGTGAGGGTGAATTTTTATATTGTAAAGGGTAAAAAAAGTGGTTGTGAGTGGAGGAGAGAGAAAATGTTACTGTTCATCTGTATATTTGGGGGGACACTGTTCACCCAGTATAATTTTTTTAATATATATTGAAAGTGGTTGTGAGTGAAGGAAAGAGAAAAATGTGATGATAATATTATTTAATTGAAAAGGAGAGAGAAAAAGTATTTGTTTTTAGTGGAAATATATTGATATAAGAGTTGTTTTTTAGTGGAATGTATGTATAATTTGATGGATTGGATGTGAATGCTCTAAGACTGAACGGTGTGGGGATCATCCCCCACGGTCGCCGGGTCGTCGGCCTCGTCCCACACCGCCCCCTCCGGGGTCGTGGCGTCGCAAACGTCGCCGGGAAGACGGAAGCAAGGAGGAGGTTGGTTGGTGGAAAGGTGGGCCCCTCAAGTTGTTCTCTCTCTCCTTTATTATATATAGTTTTTTTATTAAATTTGGGTAGTACCCCACACCCTTGGGTAGTCTTTTTTGAATGGTCTTTTATCGAATGTGACATGGCACCTACGTGGCGGATAGTCCCCAAAAGGGATTTTTACATATTTCCCCCTCCTAAGCCTCCTTATTACGTATTTCCCCAAACTATAAAATCAATTACATATTTCCCCTCCCTAACGCATATATATTACATATTTCTCCTTTTCATTTAAATAACTCTTATTTATGACTATTTTACCCTTAATAAACTATTTAATGAATATTTACATATTTCCCCATTCTAATATGTAAAATCAATTACATATTTTCTCAAATTATGTAGTATCACCCCAATTCTTCTAGAACATCGAGTTTGCATTCCTATAGCTTTTTCTTAATTCCTCTCCTTGCTGTTATTCCGAAACAATATATCTCATATATCAAACATTTTGAAAATTTAAATTTACAATAATTCATGTGCCATTGATACTGGGATATGATAAGTTGTTTATTGTTTTATAACTCTATTTAACATAAAACGTTACTCTTTTAAAAATATGTATAATTTAAGAATTAAGAATGCGATGAGAGCCAAAGAAAAAATATCATGCTTTAGTTCTTGCCTTAAAAAGAAGAAACTTACGATTTTATTTAGTTAAAATCATTTATTCGGTTTAATTAGTTAACAAAATTCTAATGTTTGTAAAAAAGTGTAGATTTTCAATCTGACATATATCATATATAATCTAATTATTGCATACACTATTTAATACATTTAGAAAATAAGTTACCGCTGTTTGCAAAGGGGAAGCAGGGGAAACGTGTTTTAGATTAGCTTATAAGAAAGGGATTAGGAATAAGGGTAATTGGGTAATTTACTTAAAATTGGGGAAATATGTAATTAATTTTATGAGTTGGGTAAATATGTAATAAAGGCTTTTAATAAGGGGATATATGTAAAAATCTCTCCCCAAAAAGACCATCTAAACCACACCCTAAGATTTTCTAAGGAGATCAAAATCATGAAATACATCTAATCCTTTTTTTACTTGATGTTTGGATGATTGGCAGTATGTCGGCACAAAAAAACATCGGGAAAATATTTCTTTAATAAATAATTGATCACTATACGGCATGTAGATCATTAATTCAACTATTCCAACCAAAACCTTAATAACCACATACCACATCGAAATGGCATGTTTTTCTTTGTCTTTAAAGATTAATGAACATAATGGTATACTGAACTCAATTGTATAACTCACATTTATATGTTGATGAAAGATGGGTGACTAAGGGTTTGGATATATGATACAAGATTACAAGATATATAAGTAGGCTCATTCTATTCTCACATTCCAAAATCTTATTTACACATTGTTTTCACTCTATCTCACTCTCTCTGTATATGTATGTATATATAGAGAGATAGATGGGAGGGGTGTGTGAATATTATAAGTAAGGATGTGTATTTTGCATTTAGTCAAGTTTCAACCATGTTTCTTACTGTTTTCTTATATGAGAATATTTCACATAATATTAATCAAGTTTTACGAGTATCTCAATTATGTTATTTAGAAAAAAAAAAAATTTGTCCCAATCAGATTACTCAAATTTATTTAAATATTCCAGTGTGAATATTGAATATTGAGTCACCAATCCTACATGACATTTCTTTAATTTTCCTTTTTTTATTATATGATGACATGATTTAAAAATGCTAACATGAATTAAAAAATTTGTGAAAAAAATCTTAAAAAGTAGCAAATTTTTTTTAAAAATTGTGAAAACTTATGAAAAATTGCCAATATAATTTATTTTTTACATTTTGGTAATTTTCTCACATTTTTTTTAGATTTTTAGAAAATATAGAAAATCATACGAATTCAAAAGCTAAAATTACATAATTTTGATGACATATCACCTCTTATTTATTTAAAATTTTCAGAAAAACTCCATATATGTTTTTCTTAAGTGATTATTTTTGTAAAGTGAACTTTATTTATTTAAATTTAAACTTTAAATATAAAAGACTCGAATAATTATTTTTCGATGGAAGAATTATTTAGGTAAATTTATTTGTCAAGCTTTTAGTGATTATTTTTTTAAAGTGAACTTTATTCATTTGTAAGTGAATCCGAACATTAATTGAGTCCCAAATCGGGAGGGGACCAGTGACACGTGGCGAGCATTGGGGCGGGAAGCGAGTTGTGGTCCGCCGCCAGTACCTGTGAAAAAGAAGACTGCTGGTTAGACATGGGTCCCACTGTGACTATCAGAGCTTTAATGAGTTACTTTGCGTGGGTCCCTCACTAACGTACGTACAGAGCTAGCTTACGATTTATTGTTGTGGACAGCGAAAAAATGAAGCCATAACAGCATTCTCATCCAATCCATCAAATTATACATACATTCCACTAAAAAACAACTCCTATATCAATATATTTCCACTAAAAACAAATACTTTTTATCTCTCATTTTCAATTAAATAATATTATCATCACATTTTTCTCTTTCCTTCACTCACAACCACTTTCAATATATATTAAAAAAATTATACTGGGTGAACAGTGTCCCCCCAAATATACAGATGAACAGTAACATTTTCTCTCTCCTCCACTCACAACCACTTTTTATACCCTTTACAATATAAAAACTCACCCTCACAAGTTTTGATGGATTGGATGAGAATGCTCTAAGGGTGAGAGAGGCACTCCCCTCTTAGGCTAGAGGGTGTGGGATAACCCCTTGAGGCTTTATAAGCGCCACCTCAGCGCCACGTCAGCCAAGTGGGTTTTATAACACCCCCTTTAACATGGAGGGTGTGGTGATAACCCCTAGGGGCGCTATAGAAAAAAAAAATAAAAATTTTGATTGGTGCAAACAAGTGGGCCCCACCTGATACCCCATTCTCCTCTCGTTACCATGTTGGCGAGTGTAGTATGGCGCCCCTCCTTAACATGGAGGGTGCGGGTGTATAGCGCCCGGGGCGCTATAGAGGCTGAGGTGGCGGGTATGGCGCCCCCCATACCCTCCGGCCTTAGGGGAGTCCTCTCTCTTACGCACACCCAATCAGGTTATGCCACATCAACTCCCCTCTTAAACTCCCCTCACACCCCAATTTGATGGCGGCACTCCCCTCTTAGGTGACTTTTTAATTTTTTTTTGTTGTAATTATGCATGTTTATAAATTAAAAAAAATATTAATAAAAATTAAATAAAATTTAACAAAAGACATTTCAATGTAGAAAATAAAAATTACATTCAAACTAGAAAATAAAAATTACATTCAAACTAGAAAATAAAAATTTTAGAAATTGCACGGCCACCCGTACTTGTTAGCGATGTCGCGCTTTCGGGCGAGGATGAACGGCAACATTTCCGGCGGAGCATCGTCGTGCGGCTTGAGGAATGTTTTCATATCTGGATCGTAATTGTAGTTTCTCATTGTCTCGCGTTGTTCCGATATGAGCTCGCGAGCCTCTGACTCTCTTTTATTCCTCAATTCAATCGCCTCCAATTCAATCGCGTGCTTCTTTTCTTTCATGGCGGTGTACTATTTGAATTGTGCCGCCAACTCGGCCGAGCCCTCGGACGATGTCTCTTGACGCTTGTCTCGCCGTTGTGTTCTTTGTGGCGAGGGGTCTTCGTTCATATCGGGTGTGGAAAGGTCCACCTCAACGGGCTTTCTTTTTTGTCCCGAACCTTCCCCTTCCTCACCCAACAATGGGACTTGGGCCCATTTGTCGTGTTTTCGAACGACCTCCCATGCCTCGATATGTTGAAAACCGTTCGGATATTTTTCTTTAAATTCCTTTAAAGCGACTTTCATCACGTTGACATCGCTACATCCGCTTCCTCGTGTGCGATCCTACATATTATAAAATAACAAGTGTTAAAAATATATTTTTTTACATATTAGTAAACAAAATTAAAAAATATACAACGTTAAAAAATATAATTTTTACCGCTTGTTGGTATAGGCCGTTGAACAAGTTTATTTTCGTCATCATCGGGCCCCATTTAGACCGTACTTGATGCACGGTCCGGTTACTTCCACCAATGGTGTCGTTAAAATGATTTAAAATCTTACGCCAAAAACTATCGCGGTTTTGTTGATTGCCCTTTTTTTGTTGGTAGAGCAATGTACCCACGCTTTCGCCAACGCCTCTTCTTGGACCTTTGTCCATTTTTGGCTCTCCATTTTTCCCGTTGGTAGAGCGTCATCTTCTTCGTTGCCGGCGTCTTGATCCACATTATATTCATCGTCGCCGGTGTCATTTTCATAGTCGCCCAAATTTTGAGTTTCGGGCACTACTTCCTCGTCCTCGTCCTCGTGAATAGGTAGAGGACGTTCAACATTTTCTCGTGTATATGGAACTTGTGGGGAACGAAAACCATACGGGTCGAAGGCGGGGGATTGAGGTGGATCCATTGATAACAAATTTTGATAATAGCTGAAAGTGGGTTGTGGTTGGGTGTTGTAAAAGGAGGGGTGTGACCCCAGTCCCCGATCGGGTGTACGGGGCACAAGCGGGGAGGGGGATCGGTGACCCCAGTCCTCGATCGGGAACACCGCCGCCGTCACCGTGGGGACCCAAATCGGGGAGGGATTTCGGTATTGTTTCACCGCGTTGAATTGCACATGGATTGAGGAACGGTCGACTTTTTCCAACGGTCAAATTTAAAACAAAAATTCAATTTAAACTAATATAAATAACCAACTTCACTAATTTTTTTACCACACCCATCACTCTCAAACTTTTATACTCTAAAATTATATCAAATACAACAAAAGCCAAACCGAGCAATGGAGAACCAACCCCGCGAAGCCAAGAAAAAAACTAAGGGACGGGGCTCGCAACCGTCTCGTGGTGGTTCGAGCGGTGCAAGTGCACAACCACAACCCCCTTTCGGATATACTTCACAACCACCCCCGTTTTTTTACCAACAACCTTCACACCCCTCCTTTTACAACACCCAACCACAACCCACTTTCGGCTATTATCAAAATTTGTTATCAATGGATCCACCTCAATCCCCCGCCTTCGACCCGTATGGTTTTCGTTCCCCACAAGTTCCATATACACGAGAAAATGTTGAACGTCCTCTACCTATTCACGAGGACGAGGACGAGGAAGTAGTGCCCGAAACTCAAAATTTGGGCGACTATGAAAATGACACCGGCGACGATGAATATAATGTGGATCAAGACGCCGGCAACGAAGAAGATGACGCTCTACCAACGGGAAAAATGGAGAGCCAAAAATGGACAAAGGTCCAAGAAGAGGCGTTGGCGAAAGCGTGGGTACATTGCTCTACCAACAAAAAAAAGGGCAATCAACAAAACCGCGATAGTTTTTGGCGTAAGATTTTAAATCATTTTAACGACACCGTTGGTGGAAGTAACCGGACCGTGCATCAAGTACGGTCTAAATGGGGCCCGATGATGACGAAAATAAACTTGTTCAACGGCCTATACCAACAAGCGGTAAAAATTATATTTTTTAACACTTGTTATTTTATAATATGTAGGATCGCACACGAGGAAGCGGGTGTAGCGATGTCAACGTGATGAAAGTCGCTTTAAAGGAATTTAAAGAAAAATATCCGAACGGTTTTCAACATATCGAGGCATGGGAGGTCGTTCGAAAACACGATAAATGGGCCCAAGTCCCATTGTTGGGTGAGGAAGGGGAAGGTTCGGGACAAAAAAGAAAGCTCGTTGAGGTGGACCCTTCCATACCCGATATGAACGAAGACCCCTCGCCACAAAGAACACAACGGCGAGACAAGCGTCAAGCGACATCGTCCGAGGGCTCGGCCGAGTTGGCGGCACAATTCAAAGAGTACACCGCCATGAAAGAAAAGAAGCACGCGATTGAATTGGAGGCGATTGAATTGAGGAAGAAAAGAGAGTCGGAGGCTCGCGAGCTCATATCGGAACAACGCGAGACGATGAGAAACTACAATTACGATCGAGATATGAAAACATTCCTCAAGCCGCACGACGATGCTCCGCCGGAAATGTTGCCGTTCATCCTCGCCCGAAAGCGCGACATCGCTAACAAGTACGGGTGGCCGTGCAATTTCTAAAATTTTTATTTTCTAGTTTGAATGTAATTTTTATTTTTATTTTCTACTTTGAAATGTCTTTTGTTAAATTTTATTTAATTTTTATTAATATTTTTTTAATTTATAAACATGCATAATTACAACAAATAAAAAAAACAAAAAAAAATAAAAAGTCACCTAAGAGGGGAGTGCCGCCATCAAATTGGGGTGTGAGGGGAGTTTAAGAGGGGAGTTGACGTGGCATAACCTGATTGGGTGTGCGTAAGAGAGGGGACTCCCCTAAGAGGGGAGTGCCCCTCTCACCCTAAATGACACTTTTAAAAACAAAAATTATTAAACTAGAATTAGTAACCCAAATAGATGGTAACCAATTTCACAAATCGACTTGATTTTTGGTATTGATTTAGTATCCACGTTTAGCGTTTTCAGTACAGATACGTTAGTGGTACTTACCTTTAAATACCGGTCTATATCGGTATCAGTATCAAACTGTATCGGGTATTTTTGATACCGGCACCCATTTTTTAGGATTTTCATATCGCTATTTTTCGTACCGGTTGATACCGAGCTCATCTATAGCAAAACCCATAACTTATATAGGGTGAAGGTTGGGTTAATGGTAATAGCATTGAAGTTAAGTGTGGAATGTTTGGTGTTCGAATCCTGGTAAAGTAATGTGTTGCGGAGGGGTTCTAAATTGCCTTTAAAATAGAAAAGTGTTGTAAAATAGAAAAGTGTTGTTACGTGGTACCACAGAAACATTTTTTTCTACCTTAGGGTGTAAGGATTGGGCGGCAAAGTGAGTTTGCCACTCGGTAACACCATCACCAACAAAAGTTTAGTCATCAAAGTTTACCAAATCGGTAGGATGTTGCCGAGCGGTGAAGAAGTGCGTGTGTGTATAAGGAGTGGGGTCCATTCCAATCTCAACCAATCACACATTTTTCCTTTTTAAAAAAAAATAGTTTACCACTTCACCAAGTGTCTAAACCATTGCCAACACTTTTCACCAAATTTTAAACACTTTTGACTGATTGACATGGTGCGCTCTGATTGGTCGATTTTTTGGTTTGTCACTCCAAAGTGTTTAACCACTCCTTACACCCTTAGGGCTTTAAAGGGTGTTGTCAGTTGTGGGAGGCTTTACGAGAATGTAGTATTCGAGTGAGATGGTTAAATATGATTGGTTGTACATTTAAAAGATAGTGTTTGCACCCATGATGCCTCTAAGACCATGCGTAGCGGCTCCATTTTGGGGCGTTTTTTGCTCGAAAATGCCCAAACACACCGGAACTCAGTCCCTTGGGTCGTTTTTTTTTTAATTTTTTGTGTTTGGCGTTGTATTTTCCACGCTCAGCTTCATTTCTTGTGTCCAATCACCTTCATTTTCCTTTTTGTAAAACCAATCAGAATTTTTGATTTTTTTATTTAATTTTATTACAAACATAATTCCCCACAAATCCACAATGTCCACATCCCCACTACACCCATTTTAGAAAATGCCCCACAATGTCGCATTGCTGACTGGGTTGTCACATGACGCAAAACACCCAAGGGTGGGGTGTTAACCACCACACATGGTCTAGCGTGACAAGGGTGTGGCCTCATTAACCCATCACGACACATGGTCTAAAATTGTATGAGTCCAATCTTTGAATGTGTAAGTTGAGATGACATTTACGTAAAAAGTTGTTTAGAAAAATAACATTAAAAGAAATAATAATAAAACATATTTATTTTTTCAATACATTAATTATACGCTAATCAAGTTCAATATAAAATAACTGGTGTAGATCGAGCGTAACTAAATACATAAGTTCAAATCAAGTTAAACCAACTAAAAGATAAGTTCATTAGCATCTAAAATATAAGAGTATTGTTGGGTGTGTGTATAAACATATAACTAAAAGTTAAATAATTCAAGCCAAATCGAACCGAGCCACCTTTGGCCCGAACTCGGCTTGGCTAGTTTCAAACCGAGTCAGCTCCCTGCCACTAGGGCTGTTCACTAGCCGAACCGAACCGATTGGACCTTTGCTCGTACTCGGTTGGTATACGAATCGAACCGAACCGAATTTTTGTTCAACCAAGCCAAAATCGAACGAGCATCTTTCGATCCGATCATCTTTCGACTGAACGCCGAGCGAGTACTGAGCGTCGTAGAACAAAAAAGGAAACTGACGATGGGGGTGTTAGTTTCATACTAAAGTGCAGTTTTTGCCCCTGAGGTTTCATCCAATTAGAACACTTGTAAAAGTTTAACAAATAACAAGTATAAATTTAACAAATTACGAAGAATAAAAAACACTAAAATGGTTTTATCGATAGATTAACTAAGTGGGAAGATGAATCGTCGATCGATTGAAGCAGACCCTTGTCCTATTGGAAGTTTGAAGTCGAATGAACCGACTGAAGCAAAACCCTGGCGAGCTGACGATGGAGAACTTGAATAATGATGGCCGATTGGGGGTTTTGATTAGGATTATGTACGTCTGAATCGAATGGCGGGTTAAGACTTGAGTGTCAAGCGACGCTTCACATTTGAGTATTTGACATTTTGACTCAATTATCCAAATGGACATTGAAGTATTCGACAATAGACTTTTGGTATTAGAATTAAATTCTAATCACTTAAATGAGCTAAATTTGAATCTTGGACCAAACATTATTAATGTGGGCCTCTAGTGATTTTATTAAATATTATATATATTAAAATATAAATCGAGCTGAACCGAACCGAGCGGACCTTTGCTCGTGCTCACTCGTTTACAAAACGAACAGATCCAAAACGTCTTTTTTAATCGAGCTGAATCGAACGAGCGAATTCTGAGCATTTTTCAAGCGAGCATCGAACAACGTCGAGTAATTTGAACAACCCTGTTTACCACGAACTTTTTAAACAACCCTAAACACTAACAATAATTGAAATTGACTGTAACACCCCAAACCGGATAGGGCTAACGTGTCACTAGAAACGGTGATCAGAGACATAAGACATAGTTCCATTAGTATTAAAGTTAGGGTTACATGCCATAAGATAGTTCATAGCCCTAAGGCCCAAAATACATATTTATTTTATAGAAGTAATAAACATCTTCAGTTAGCTTCCTGTGTTTTATTCTTCACTTTTCACCCCGCCCAAAGTAACCTGTGAACCTGTGGTGAAATAATATACATAGAATGAGCTAAATGGTAGTACAAAATAATAGCCTCAAATAACAACAACAGTAACAATAACGGTAATAGTAACAATAACAATCAGTAACGATGATAATAGTAACAGTAATATGATACAGTATAAAAATAAGTCAACAAGAAAACTCTATCATACGAATGTACCCTTGAGCCGAACAGTAAAAAAGTATGATGGGTGTGGGCACATACAAACCATCTACCGCAATAACAGTAATCATATGATCGATCTATACGCCTCCTAGTAGCTATGACACTTGTACCTAGGGATGTCGTGAACTAATCTCTCCATTATGGAAGTAGCACACGTTATCGGTGCTTCAATAACGTGCGCGTGGGACACTCCACGAGAAGCGTAGAACTCTGGGTAACAGAGCACAATCAATCATAAACAGTAATCTAGTTTAGCAGTAAACAATAACCATATAATCAGTATCGGAAAATGCGATAATGAATACAATATAATCATAATCCTATCGCATGATATGAAGGCAATTTAAAGCCTGAAAAGGAAATGAACGGGCAGTCAAACGAATCGATATTCCAAAGACGTTAGGAGTTCCAAAAGAAAACGATAATATGCGGGGTTTATAAACAATCGAACCATATAACAAAAGGAGAGGAAGTAAGGATTCGTACACAACGGGTTTCATAAACAATCGAATAAGATAATAATAAAGAAAGGGTAAAGATACGTACCTTGTTTCTTAATTTTTCGTCTTATAAATAATAGTCTTGTTTAAGAGTGTTTGTATAAACCTACATCGTGTCCATATATTTCATAAGGTTGTGTTCATATATATACATAGTGTGTGCGTGTGTGTGTATTTGTTTGTTTCATTTATATCTAGTTTAAAACCTCAAGTTTGCTTAAGTAGTCATTTAAATACTATGAATTTGCAACAAGTTTTGGCATTGAGTGATTGTACGTAGTGCATAACATGTGTTTTGTGCAACTCTTTGAGGTACATCTGGTTTAGTGGGTTGTAAGTTGTTTCTAGGTTTTGACACGTATGTTTGCTTGCTACGTGTTAAAGCCAAAAGCAATCCTCCCACCGCCAAAACACCACCACAGCAACAAAACCCCTGAGATCTGAAATCTGGAGATTCTAGAAAGTGGAAGAGTAACACGCAGGAGTGACAGAGGGTTGGGCCAAGAGAGGGGCGGTGGTGTGGTTTTAGACGGTACACCTCTCCGATGAACGTGTCATGTCGGTGGGTCTGGTTTCAGTAACAAGATAGAGGCGGCGCGAGGTAGGGTTGTGACGGGTCTCCCTTTAACTCCGGTAAAGCATCGATTCAATTTCATGTTTCGTTTTCAGTTAGATCGATTTACTTTGTTTTTGTTTAACCTATTTATGGTGGTACAAATATCAGGTGAAGCTCCGGCGAGTTCTCCGGTGACCAATCTGGTTCTGTATGTCAATAAATCTTATTGATAGGTGGTTCTCCACTACATTCAGTTTCCGAAAGACCAAACAATTTAGAACCCAGATATTCAAACCCGTTTCAATTCACATATCACAAAACGAGAAGTTACTTTAGTCATCAACAGGTTAATCATCATTTACTATCTTTTTTTATATTACTTAATATTACATGTATACACGCTCATCAACTGCGGATTTAATGAAACCCTAACCCCCAATTTCGTGTACTTTACTTTATTTGCAGAAATACTAAAACCTTAATTCTCCATCACGTTGATCTGTTGTTGATCATTGTTGTTTCAGGTAAATTTTGTTAATCCTTTGTGTATTTATATGATTGGTTGATTTAAATTGATGTGATTTGGGGGAGTAAAATTTTGAGTTGGTTTTAGGGGTTTTTTAGGGGGGCATCGAGCTAACTATATTTAGGTTTTTATAATTTTATTTGTTGTATGTAATTATTGTGTATATAGAATCAGTGTTGAAGCGGGGTTATATTTGCTTTAAATCATATCTTTTGATTACAAAAATTCATGTTACTTCTAATTCCCTTTGAGACATGTTGATTACAAAAATTCATATGCCTCAGTTTACTTTCTGTTTGGCTATGTTGTGATATATTATTTTAGGGGCTCATTAATTAATTCTGTATCTATACCTACTAATTAAGCTAAGCCTTTTTCTGGGGTGATGAAAATAAGTTCTTGGACCATAACAAAATTAATGTTGATTACGTGGGGCAAATTTTGAGTTCATACCATTTGGTTCTGGTCGAAGAATGTGTACAGCTATACCCCTCGCGTCACGGGTGCTTCCACTCGCTTTAGGTACACTTTTGCACAAGTTTAATTGGTTTTGGGCGATGGACTTAAACCGATGGAAATGGATATGAGGGAAAGAATGAGGATAACTCTTAGGAAGATTGTTCCATTAAAGGCTATATCTATACCTAAACCACTAGATGTGTATATATTATATGCAATTATGCATCGGCATAAATAAAATGTACCCTAGATGAAAAGCTTTATCATGCATATATTGTAGAGAAGGAAAAAACAAAAACCAAGGTGTTTCTGTATTTTTTTTTGTTAAATTTTGAAGTTAATATTCAAAGTATATTTGAGAAAACTGATAGTGGTTGGAACTTGAGTTATTAAATTCAATCTTAATTGATAAAATGAATATAGTAAGCCTTTAATCATCTTTTTGATTTTCCATTTTCAGAACCTGTCCAAAGTAGCCTCAACCAAATCAGTATGAAGTTGTGATTATTTGCATTAAAAGGTTCAACACATTGTGGGAAGTTGAAACATCATTATGGGGGTGTGGCAAGTTGGTTACGAAAGTGTATAGTAAGTTTTATAAAATCTCTTTTGGTTCTAAGGGGTAGGTACACTAAAAATAGGGAAAGTTTTTTTTTTTTTTTTTTTTGCAACAAATTTCTTTTAATCTTTGTCGTCTGTGGGACTTGAACCCAAAACCTTCCATTTCCAAATCCAGGTGTTTAAAGATTTTGCCTTTGCCAATAGATCACCACCCAATTGATAAATAGGGAAAATCTTAATATGCCTAAAAATAATTAGGAGATGTCATGTGTACCAAACATAGTCTCTTTGACTTAAAACTTGGTCTTTCTTTCTTTATGTAGCTTTTGTACATGTAGTCATGAAACGTAGACTATTATAAGGTTAAATTTTAACCTTTACAGTTTTCACATATAAAGTGTGTCTTTTTATGAGGGTGCTATAATGGTTCTAGCAACGTTGAACTTAACTTAAAGGGTGCTATAAAGGTCGTGGCATTTTACAATTTTGCAAAATTCTCTGACCAAATTAGCAAATCATTTGTATTCATGTTCACCTATTGAAAAAGGTGTGTTTAATGTATTGGATTGTGTTTTAGGCAGTAAGTCTTGAATTGTTTTGTTAATGGTTGTGGTATTGGAAGGTATCACAGGTCAGGAAGGGAATGTTTGGTCAGGTTTCTGGCAAAAAACAAATGTATGTGATTATTTTTCGTGCAATATGAGAATACAAGCTAGATAGACTTTTTTATATATTTTGATCAGTTATATTTTAAGTCTGACATACTTTCATGTACACTACCTCACATGTGCAACTTGCAGGTTATTTTGACTAACCCAGATGGTATGTAGAGAGAGAAAGAGAAGAAAGATACTAACCCATAAAGATTTGTAGCTGAAAAAGGGATGCCATGGTAGATGGCACAATGAGGGAAGGTTGTAGCAGAAGGGAAAGCTGTTGTTCCCTTTCCACCACCAGCTTAAAGATGGCTAGCGGTATCGACATTGTTTTTTTTAAATATAACAAATATAACAAATATAGTTATTTTCGGTGAAGCCGGCAGTTTGAGTTTATGGCACAGGTATATTGCCTAATTTAGCAGGAAACATAGCTTCGGTAGATCATTTAGTAGAGTTTAGGGGAATTCTGTGTGGTATACGTTTAGAATTAAGATTAGATGAAGGCATTCTTGGTTATGTGGATGTATGATCCAATATTTTAAGTGTTTAGACTATGGTATTCAATGTAATTATTACTCATTACAATATTGAAGGTGATTTTGTCTTGCTTTTGTAGTCGGAACTGAGAAATGAATGACTAAATTTCCTGCACAACACGCCATGAAATAATGGGTCTCCCGTCGCAACGCGTGAGCGACAACCGACCTTAGCGAACGCTTTGTCCCGTTCGACGCAACGCCCGGCGGGCAGGTGCGACAAGCGAACTTAGCGAACGCCATGTCCCGCCGGCGCAACGCGCTGCGGGTAAAAATCTAGTTTATATTAATTAGTTTTGCTTAGATTAAAGAATATAATGGTTCACTTGGTTGGCTTTTGATAAACGTCTAGATGTCATGATGCTTGGTGTTGGTGCATACGTCTGTCGACTTCGTCTTGTATCAAGTCTAGTATTAGAATTGTTAGATCAGGACGCGATGTACAAGAAAATAGGAGATTTTAGGTTGTATTAAAGGTAATTTCGCTTGAAGGAAGTGATTTAGCTTGAAAGTAACAAGTGACACTTCAAGCGAAATCAACATTACAAGTGACACTTCAAGCGAAATCAACAATGTTGATTTCGCTTGAAATGGTACATGTCATCTTCAAGCGAAATCCCATCCTCTATATATAGCCTTCAAGCGGATTCAGTTGTAACTTCCTTGTTTCCGGTACCGAACTGCTGCCGAAGCGTCATTTGATATGTAAAGTGATTTTAATCAATAAACAAGACGATTTAATAGTGTAACAAGCTGTTTTCCACGTCTGTTTCTTAGTTTCCGCCTCTAAAACAGACTAGAGCTCTTCTGATTGACTCGTTTGGGTCACAACTCGATCCTACAAGTGGTATCAGAGCTCAGGAAGAAGAGTTCTTACCAAATTCAGCTTGAAAATCTGTTTTCTACACCTTTCACAAAATTAACAAATTTCATGGTCAAAATGGTCTGATTTTCATATATATCATTCATAACAGTGTTTTAACTAATCCTTGAAAATATTGGACTTTAACTCGGCTTAAAACTGATAAAATTCATAGTTCCGCTTGAAAACAGACCGAATTGTGATGACGTCAGCGGCTTTCAAGCGAGATTAGCTTGTGATTCCGCTTGAAATTCGGTATTTCGCTTGAAAATTTGACCGGTTTCCGCTTGAATTTGTTGTTTTCGCTTCAAAGAGTTATCCCGCTTGAAAAGTTTCAAGCGAAATCAGGTTTTTCGCTTCAAGAAGATATTTCGCTTGAAATTGTGGTAGTTCAAGCGAAATCAGGGAGTTCGATTAGATAGTGTTTTCGCTTAAAACAGTTATTTTGTTTGAGGTTGGTATTCCGCTTGAAAAAGAGTTTTCGTGAAAATTTTTCCGAAAAATGGACGAGGAATTCTACAATGCGTTTGCTACACCAGTCGCTCCGGTTACAGCTGCTGAAACATTGTACAGTGAGAATGAAACGGGAACTCATCAGAAACCGCCAAAACTTATGTACATTGAAGATTTTAAAGGATGGCAAAATCGATTTGAGAACTGGGTGCAAGCTTACAAGTTTGATGCATGGTGTGCGTTGGAGAAAGATTATGAGAAACCGAAAAACGAACGTGGGCTTGAAAAGGGATTTTGTGATTTTACTGAAGCTGATAAATTGAAATATACAAGTGAGAAAATGATGATCAGTATTCTTCAACAAGCAATTAAGGAAGATATCTTTGTTTTACTTCAGCATGAGGGTACTGCTAGATCGATTTGGAATGCATTGATTCAAAAGTTTAAAGGAAGTGTAGATATGATCAAGAACAGAAAGGCATTGCTGAAGAAATCATTTGATATGTTTGTAGCCTTCGATCATGAAACAACGAAATAGACAATTGATAGATATTGTCATCTGGTTTTGGAAATGGGAAGATTGGATATAAAGAAAGATGATGAAGAATGGGTGGATAAACTTGCTGATGCATTGCCACAGCAGAAATGGGGAACATATTTGATGATTGTGAAACACATGAGGAAGTCTGAGAATATGAATCTTGCACAGTTTATTCAGAAAATTGAAGAGCACGAGTTGGATATTCAGAAAACGGCTATCTTGACAAATCCGAATGCTAAACAAGATGTCAGTCTGTATTACCGAGGGAACAAGTTTGAGGCTATCCCTAGCTCTAGTCCAAAGATACAAACTGGTTTCAGTGCTGATAGTTTGTCTGTAACAAAGGGCAGTAATATGACACAGAGTGGTGGATCTTCATCTTCATATTCAAGTTTTGATCCAAATCATACAACATCAAGTCCTCAACAACAAAATTCTACCAATCTGCAGTGCAATGTTACTTTGAACATTCAAAATGGTCAAAATCTGTCTCCAGAATTAGCAAAGCAACACATGGCATCACTCGTTACTATGTTGGAATCTTATGAAAATTTGATTGATGGCAAGATTGGAAATCCGATGCTTACAAAAGAAGATTATGATCAAATTGATGCAGAGGAACTTGAGTTGATGGATGTGAAGTGGTGTTTAGCTAGTGCTTGGAGGAGGGCAGAAAAGTTTCAACAAATTACTGGTAGAGATGAGTTTCGAGGAATGGCTACTTCTCCTTTGGGTTTTGACAAATCAAAGGTTACTTGTTTCCGTTGCAAAGGAAAAGGTCATTTTAAACGAGAATGCAAAAATCAAGAAGCAACCGGGAATCAAGAAAAGAACAATTATTACCAGAAATCTATTTTTCATCAGATTACTCAACAAAAGGAACCACAAACTGCACATGCTCGACCAATTGTTGATGACAAACGGAAAATGATCGAAGATGCAAATAAAAAAAGCTTATTTTGGTATCATTAATCAAGATGATGAATTTGTTGCTGAAGGATTTAGCTGGGATAAATACATTCCATCTGGTTCAGGTTTTGTTGCTAGAATTCAGGGTGAAGATGAGACTAATCAGAAAAGAATCCCGATTTTTCAAGATCTTGGAAGTGATGTGGATACCGATGATGAGGAAGAACATCTCAACAAAGCTAGGAAAGGCATTGATCCTACTAGTTTTAATTTGTTTTTTGCAGATAAAATGGAGATGCTGAATCAGAAGAAGATTGCCAGATTGAAGAAAGAGTTGGAAGAAGCAAGAAGGCTAGATGATGAAAAGACAAAGACAGAAACTGGAGAAGCTAATGTTGAACCAGCAAATAAGAAAGTAGTAGAGAAAATTGTTGAAGTGGAGAAAGTGGTGGAGAAGATTGTTGAGGTTGAAAAAGTAGTCGAAGTTGAAAAACTGGTTGAAGTTGAAAAAGTTGTTGAAATAGAAAAGATTGTTGAAGTAGAGAAAGTTGTTGAAGTCGAAAAGATAGTTGAGGTTGTTAAACCGTGTTGGAAATGTGAGGAATTCTGCAAACAGTGTGAAGTGAAAGACAAGAAGATTCTTGAATTGGAAGAGATGAAAAAGAATTTGCTATCTGATGTGAAGTACGTGAAGGAGTCTTATGACGTGCTGAACAGAACAGTTGATAGTTTGAAAAAGAAAAATTTAGAAGTTGAAACTGCTCAGATGAGAATGAATGGAACTTTAATGACAAAGCAAAAGGTCATCAATGAGTACATCAAAGACTGTGCTAAGCTGAAACAGGAGCTGGAACTTGAAAATATTGAGAGTGAAAGGATTAAACGATTACTGTTGAGTTATACAACATGTGATTATTTGATTGATCGTGTTTATCCTACTGTTGCAGGCCTTGAGGCATTCATGGATAAAAACACTGAAGATACTGATACTGGTAAGAAACCAAGTGTCAAGTATAACAGATGTCCGCCCCCGATCCATGAAAGTTATTCTCCCAGGAATCCTAATGAGGAGCGTCTAAAAAGGCAGTCAACATCAAGTTAAAGTCTGAAATCATTGATGAATTACCAGACAATATTGATGTTACATTCACAGCGTCTGACACTGATCACGAGTCTGAGTTATTAAAGAAAGTTGTCGATCAGGTGTTGGATATGGATGAAGAGTCAAAGTCGGAGTCTAAGTCTGAAAGTTCGAGTTCATCAGAAAAGAGTCTGAGTTCACAGGAGAAACGGGTTTACAATAAAGAATTCCTGTTATCAAAATCTAATTTGAATGACGGACTAATCAAAGTAGCATATACTTTGAATGATTCAGACAAATTATATTCTGATGAGGAATTTCCAATAAGAAGTGTCAAAACGGAAATGATCAAACAGGTTTTCAAATTAACAGAAATTAATATTTCTGAAATAAAAGATTTAAATCTTCATGAAAAACCTAAAAAGTACACTTCAAGAGTTCAACAGAGATTGAACAAGAAAAAGGGTTACAGTTCTGGTTCAGGTTATCGAAAGAAACCTAACCATAACGGTAATTTCAGAAAACAAGGTCTTGGTTTTAGTTCTTCAGAAAATTATAAAAATGAGAAAAATTATAAACCAAAAACAAAATTTGTTTCAGGAGGAAGTTCTGAAGATGAACAGAAGAAACCATTCTGGAAACAATCAAATCAAGAGTTTCTTGCTCAAGTAAAGAAGAATGTGAAGAAATTTGCTTCAAGAGTTGATAGAAGAACCTGCTTTAAGTGTCAAAAGGCTGGACACATTGCTTGGAATTGCCAAGAGTTCAATTATTCAAAACGGGGAGTGTCTTCTAACTCTAAAATGATAAGGAAAGGTGTTGATAAATCGAATATAGAAGTTGGTGAAACTTCAAAATGGTTTTACAAAAGACAAGTCAATTTAAACAAACAAAAATGGGTTGTAAAATCTAAAAGAAGTTCTGACAATGAATCTGATTCCATAAAATCAGAGGAGTCATGTGTTGAGAAAAAGGTTGATAATTCTGTTCCTGATTTGAACGAGGAAAATTTTCCGCCATTGACTAAAGATAATTTGAAATCAAAAGGTAGATTTGAGATATCAGGTCAATTTTTTGCTGATAAGAAAGAATTTGATGCTGAAAAGGTGTTTAATGAAAATGTTAAACATATTTTTGGTAAGATGGTTGACAGGAAGGTGAAAGGTGCAAAAGAATTCTACAAATCAAAATGTTGGTGGGATAGATGTGTACCAAAATCTCCCAAGGCTGGTCAGGCTTGGGGGAAAGTTTTTCCTAACTGAAATTCTGACTTGCCGGAGCTCCTAGGTTGGTAAGAGTGGAGCAGGAATCGGCACCATTCTTGAAATTGTTTGATTGGTAAATCTACAGGTGATATCTTTATATTGTTATATGTTGATTTACAAATGGTTTTGGTTGGTGAGTGAATTTACAAGTGGTTGAAGAGGTTTTCACTTACAAGTGGTTAATCAAGGTCATTAAGTTGAACTTGATTGGACCATACTTACAAGTGGTATTTTGAAGAACAAAATGATGAGTTTATCCCCTAACCTACAAGTGGTTTGAAAATCAACAAAACTAATTTTCCGGAAAAACCATTTGATTAAAACAAACTTAAGTGTTTTGAAATCACAATGGGAAAATAGGTTGTTGTGAGGGGGAGTTCTGATTGTTTATGCCAAATGAATGGCGATTTGAGGTGATTTGATATCAGTTGTCAAATTTTCTTGTACAGTTTGTTTCAAATTTACTAAAATGTGTTTGCATTTTAGGGGGAGTAAAAATTTTCAATTTTCAGAAAATCCAAAAACATTAGAAAATTTGAAAAAGGCAAAAACATGATAAAATCAAAAATGAGTTTTGTTGTATAAAAGAGGAAATGATAGTACATCAGTGGACAATCACAGCATGCTAAAGAAATGGAAAGTCAAATGTGATAAACGGTCTCACTGATGATGTGTTAGTAGGTTTTTACACATTTAGTAGATTGTGACGAGATATAAACCTAAATTCAAACTTGCTTAATTCGTGGGTAACATCTCTCGGATATATGGGTAACCCCCGAAATCTTGTTTGAAGGACCCCTCTTTCTGAGATACTAGGTCTTTATGCTTAGTGATATCTGGGGTATTATCCCGGGACTTCTGATAATGCGGAAGCAATGGCCTAGTCCCCGGAGAATACTTTACGCTTGCTTGAAAAATAGCGCCGCCCTCAGCATAAATGATGAGACAATAAAATTGCTAATCAATGCTGTTGTAAAAAAGATCCTCTAAAGGGGACCCACCAAAAGTCGAGCCGTCATCTCTCTGCTGAACGAAAGTTCTGACCTGAGCTCTCACGGTCTCACAATTAACCCCTTACAGATATCATCTAGGTATACTCACCTGTAAGACTGAATATTGGGATCTGGATACGGGAGTATATTCTGAGGTGGGACACGCGAATAAGTTTAAGTGCTTAAAACATAAATCTCGTATCTCGAAACAGTTGAACTTTGTGTGAAAATTTAAATGGATCAGTATACTGATAATCTAAGTGAATCGTTTAGAAATTAAAATGTTTAAAGCTTAACGGTGTTGGTGATTTGTCTCAAAAACTGATATGATCCTCTTACACAAACTCACAAAAATAGTGTATGTAAATATTTCTTTACTGCATTTCATTTCTGTTATTTCAAAATCCAAAAGATTTTCAGTGTGTTTTAGCATAATTTTTTGAAAAAGTCAAAAGGATTTTAGACGACTGATGTTGAAAAACTGATTTTCAAAATTCCGAGTGCTGAACATGACGAACAGGTTTGGGAAAGTTTGTTTGAAGATGTTTAAAATAAAAATGATACTCATTCATGTGGTTCATCAGAGACTATAAATGATAAATCATTTTAAGTTTTGCCCTACAAGTGGTAAGCTGAGTATAAATTTATCAAAATTGTAAAAATTATTGTGAGGTAGAGATTGTGCAGGTAAGCCAGGTTTCAATCCTGAGCAGGAATTGAGCTAGGTTGCGATCCTGGAACTGCTGATGCTGATGAGCTTAAGGAATCAAGAGATCTGATCAAGAGAATTAGAAGACTACGATTCCAGCACAAATTGAGAGGGAGTTTGTTAGAGATAAAGATTCTGAAGAAAATTTTGATTTGAGACAAGAGCCAGGTCGAGATCCTGGAAGAAAGAATCAGAATGTGATAAGAGCCAGATAGAAATTCTGGAAGCCCGAAGACTGATAAAGACTGAAGACGTTGAAGACTCGACACTTAAGACTCGTCAACATCCGAGGGGGAGTCTGTTGGTGCATACGTCTGTCGACTTCGTCTTGTATCAAGTCTAGTATTAGAATTGTTAGATCAGGACGCGATGTACAAGAAAATAGGAGATTTTAGGTTGTATTAAAGGTAATTTCGCTTGAAGGAAGTGATTTAGCTTGAAAGTAACAAGTGACACTTCAAGCGAAATCAACAATGTTGATTTCGCTTGAAATGGTACATGTCATCTTCAAGCGAAATCCCATCCTCTATATATAGCCTTCAAGCGGATTCAGTTGTAACTTCCTTGTTTCCGGTACCGAACTGCTGCCGAAGCGTCATTTGATCTGTAAAGTGATTTTAATCAATAAACAAGACGATTTAATAGTGTAACAAGCTGTTTTCCACGTCTTTTTCTTAGTTTCCGCCTCTGAAACAGACTAGAGCTCTTCTGATTGACTCGTTTGGGTCACAAATCGATCCTACACTTGGGATCCAATAAATTTATGTGGGAAGCTGAGAGCTGGAACCTCATGTCATTCACCAGAAGGCTTAGCTTCGTCAGTGTGTATAATATGCATTGAACCCCAATCCTCGATGACAACCTGATTATGACTTTTGGATCACAATTATCATGGCTATTAAAACCGAGTAGGAGTCATCGAAAAGTGAGAAAAATTTATAGCCTTTATAGCTGTCGGTTTTCGAATCTCCCGATGTGTTTTGGGAATCACTTTGTGCTTTTTGTTGCCTGCCTTTCCTCTTGGCCTATGGTGGGTACCAATTGTCGGGTGGTTTTCTGAAATCCACCATAAAGGTGAATGAGTGGTGTTTGGTTTGTTAAGGGTGGTTGGCTCTTTGCTTGCGCAACAACTGCCACCCGACTTACCTCTTCAGATGTTTGCCTAGGCTTCTATAGCCTATGCAGATTATGGGTTTCCTGTGTTGCCTACTATGTTACAGAATTGTCCCTATCGATCAAAGTTGCTTTCGTCTTGTGTCATCTCCATGGCATAAGATGAACCTCAAAGCTGTTTCTTTGTACAGCATCGTTAATGCTTGCGTTGATGTTGTGGCCCATTTTGCATTGCTTGGTACCTTGGATACGGAACCTGATGTGGGCATGGGTCCTAAGGGATCCTTGTCCTGCCCTCGTTTATGGTTTGCACTTGTACATATATTGTCACACCCCAACCGATGGCAGAAACATCAGAGTGAGACGAAGATAGATTGCTCATTGCACACAACAGTAAAAGTGACAATAGAACTAAGATAAACTGATTTCATTTCATATCAAAAGTTGAATTACAATACAAGAAATTCAGATACAACATAATTTCGATACAACAAAACAAAGTACAACATAGCATAATACAAAATTGATACAACAAGTTTAAATCTGCGATTTCTAGATGTGTATCTAAGGCCTCGTCACTACGCCCATTTAATCATCAGCATCATCCTGCAATATGTTATAAAGTATAGATCAACACACAATGCATTGTCGAGTATACAAGTTTTAGCTACATAGCATAAGTAAATAAGTTTAAACGAATCCACATGGCAAACTAGTTATTCAAGATAAACAATAAACTGACATGTGAACAAACAAGTCAACCCAAAGTTTAACGCAAGAAAAGTCTTAACATGACCCAACGTTCACAGGCGATGCGTTACTTCTATAGCGCTATACATGTTAGGGGTAGGCTCGTACAAAGTTAATGACAAGTTTAACACAAAACGTACAAACCCAGATTAAAGTATCAAGTATAACGTATGCATGCATGTATTAGGATTGTTCATGCATTTTGTATAAAAGTCTAAGTGTAAGTTTATAGGATAACGTATTGCACCATAAGTGTGAAAATGAAAAAGGGTTTTTGAGTATACTCACAGTTTTGCTAATTCTCCGTTAGAATTCTAGTGAGCATAGTTTTGGCAGGAGTAGGTGGACCTAGTACAGGAACACCGAGGTTATTTGTTGCAACCCCGACCCCTTGCCCCGGGAGGCGGGCGGCCGCGAGCTCATAGATTTAGTGGTATCAGTGTTTATTACTTTGGCAGCGGAAATTTACATCAAGACCATAGTTAGGAAATAGTTTATCAGAGTAAATAACCTCAATTTATAAATAATAAACACATGGGTAAAACTCAAGTTTCCATTTATAATATGTTTATAGGGATAAACTCTATTTTATTGAAATAAAACTTCTTTCTTGTTTTAGATAACTTTTATAGCCACTTTTCCAAGCCTTCAGTGCTCTCCAGCTGGCTTCTATTTGGCTTTCACATTTTGTTACCTGAAACGCATTTTAAAAAGTTTTTGTCAGTGGGAAATACTTGTGATTGCATCCCAATGTAATCAAAACAATTTTATATCTTTACAGTATTGAGGGCATCCGCAATTACATTTGTTTATATTTACCAAATTACCACCCACAGTACTGTCAATCCTAACTTGTGGTCATGTTACTATTCTCAGTATTAGTAACAAGTAATGTATACAAAACCCCAACATACCGACAGTAATTGTAGAATTACAAATACTCAATCACTGTTAAATTACACTTTAAAACAATTGAGGTTTTGTAAAAACAGTTTACAAAAAGTGAATGTACTCACAAAATGATTTACAAAAAGAGAATGGACTCACATTGCTATTTTAGACAACCCTACGACTTTCTTGGTAACTTCCTGGTTATAATCTATTAAATTAAAAATGCACACGTGTTAGTAAGATAACCTAATTTTACATTAGCTATACCCTCCCCCCGAGACAGAACTCCAACGACTGTGTCAGGCAAAGCCTCAACATGCATTACGGAGCTCTAGATCAATCGGGCAGAGTAACTAACACGCAACCGGGAGTTATAATACTTACAACGAGGTAGAGCTTCGCTATTTAGTGGGTATTATGCCTGGGTAGTATTTCTACTATTAGAGAATTGAGAGAGTATTTTGATTTAGAACGAATTGTAAACTGAGCTCGACCACTTCATTTATAGGCTGGAAACAGGGCAGCTCGCGCCCCGCGTAAGCCTTGTGCTTAGTCCCTCGCGGGCCGCGAGGACGTAAGCTAGAGATCTAGCCTTGGCGACTCACCAACTAGGCTCGACACGGAGGGGGACACGTGGCATCACCAGGTGCGGCCAGGTGTCACGTCGTCGCGCCCCGTGAAACACATAACCATACTGGTCGCGGCCCGCGAGTGCCCACCAGATTTTGTTTTATTTGATTTTTATTAAAATAAAGGTATTTCGAGTCCATTTTTTGTATACGGGGTGTATTTTAGGACGTATAGGACATGTTTAAGGGTTTTGGGAGAGTTGTTATATCCTCCCCACCTTGTTTTAGATCTCGTCCTTGAGGTCTACTGGAACAGGTGTGGATATTTCTTTTGCATCTCCGACTCGAGCTCCCAAGTGTATTCTGGTCCTCTCTTAGAATCCCATTTCACTTTGACCAGGACTAATCTCTTGTTTTTGAGATTCTTGATCTTTCTGTCTTTGATCTGTAGGGGTTTCTCTACAAACTTAAGTTTCTCATTTACCTCTATGTCCTTAAGAGGTACCACTAATGTTTCATCTGCTAAACATTTCTTGAGATTACATACATGAAATACATCATGTATTCCTGCCATTTCCTCTGGCAGTTGTAGCTGCTAAGCTACTGGTCCTATTCTTCTATAATCTCAAAAGGTCCAACATGCCTGGGGCTTAGCTTTCCCCTTTTGATGAATCTGATCACCCCTTTCCATGGAGAAACTTTTAATAATACCTTGTCTCCTACCTGAACTTCCAATGGTTTTCGCCTGTTATCAGCATAACTCTTTTGATGATCGCGTGCTGTTTTCAGTCTTTCCTAGACTTGAATAATCTTATCCGTTGTTTCTTGAAGTATCTCTAGTCCAGACAGTTGCTTTTCTCTAATTTATGTCCAACAGAATGGAGTTCGACACTTACGTCCATAGAGTGCTTCAAACGGTGTGGCATTGATACTGGTATGATAGCTATTATTGTAGGAAAATTCTATTAATAGTAAATGATTGTCCCAATTTCCTCCGAAATCAATTACACAAGCTCTAAGCATATCCTCCATCGTCTGGATTGTCCTTTTGCTTTGTCCGTCTATTTAAGGATGATAAGCTGTGCTTAGATTTAATTTAGTTCCAATTGCTTTTTGGAAACTAGTCCAAAAATGAGAAGTAAAACGGCTATCTCTATCAGAAACAATAGACAAAGGAATTCCATGTAATGAAACTATTTCATTTACATACAACTTAGCTAATTGTTCCATACTGAAAGTTTCTTTCATAGGTAAGAAATGAGCAGATTTGGTTAATCTGTCTACAATCACCCAGATTGTATCATTACCTTTTCTTGTCTTAGGTAATTTAGTAACAAAATCCATTGTTATTTATTTCCATTTCCATACAGGCATTTCTAACTGCTTCAATAAACCTGAGGGTTTCTGATGTTCAGCTTTAACCTGAGAACACGTTAGACACTTAGTAACATAGGTTGCTATATCCTTTTTCATTCCTATCCACCATAAATTCTTTCTTAAATCTTGATACATTTTATCACTACCAGGATGTATCGTGTACTTAGACTTATGGGCTTCTTCAACAATTCGGTGGCGTAGGTTTCCTTGTTTGGGTATCCAGATTCTTTTCTTATGGAATCTCTAAATTCCATCGGTTCCTTGTTCTAATTCCTTAATCATTCCTTTTAATTTTTCAGTATTATCCTTGATTACTGATTCTTGTATGGTTCTGGCTGCTTCAGTTAAAGTTATGTTCTTCCTTTCAACCACCCCATTTTGTTCTGGTGTTCTTGGGATGCTGTACTGCCTTACAATCCCTTTTTACACACAAAACTCATCCAACTCCCTATTTCTGAATTTTGTGCCATTGTCGCTCCTAAAGACTTTTACTGGCAAGTCAAATTGCTTTTCAACCTGTTTGGCAAAGTCTTGCAAAATGTCTGCAGTTTCATCTTTAGAATGTAAGAAATATGTCCATGTAAACCTAGAAAAATCATCTACAATTACCAAACAGTATCTTTTCTTTTTAAGGCTCATGATTTTTACTGGGCCAAACAAATCCATGGGCAACATTTGCAAACACTTGGTTGTTTTGGACTCTTCAATGGACTTAAATGAGCTTTTATGTTGTTTTCCTTTTAAACATGAAACACAATGCTCAGGGCAGGTGAACAATTTTTGTGGAAGACCTCTTACAAGGCCTTGTTTTGACAAAGCAGTGATTGTCTTGAGATTCGTGTGCCCTAATCTTCTGTGCCATATTTCTGTCTCTTTGTTAGAGGCAGCTGAGAACATAAAGGCATCAGTCATAGGGCTCTCTTTTGACAAATCAACTACATAAACATTGCCACTTCTTTGAGCAACAAGTTGGGTTTTTCCATTGGCTATTATTTCTTCAATCTTTTTGACCATTTCTGGTCCAACAATTTTGCAACTCTCCTTAGAAAAGAATGATCCATAGCCTTTGTCACTCATTTGTGAGACACTAAGGAGGTTGAATTTTAGATTATAAATCAAATTAACATTTTCAAACTTGACTTTACCAGACTGAACTGTTCCAGACCCCAACACCTTTCCCTTACTATTATTACCAAAATATATATCACCCCATCCATGAGTTTTGAATTCTTTGAGTAGGGCTCTACATCCAGTCATGTGCCTGGAGCCTCCAATATCTACATACCAAAGACTATCTAAGCATGCAGAAGCTCCCTGCACATCAAGTAAATAATTAGTCCAGGAGGGTCTCCTTGGATGGGGTCACAACAGTGTCGGAGTCAAGTCCAGGAACATGGACAGTGGTTAGATCAGGGGTTTGACCAGCTATTGACACGTTTCTCTCTAACCACTGTTGGGACCCATTTCCTATCTGTAGCTGAAATCCAAAGGGATGCCTGTTCACTTTTGGTTTAGAAGGCTTTTTGTAAACCTCATAAACATGTGGGACCCTTTGGTATGGAGGTTGACCTTTTCCTCTTTGGAATTGGTTGGCAGGTGGTGCATCTGTCACTTGCACATCTCTTGGAGCAGTGTTTTTGTTCAGCAGTTTTGTAACAGCTGTTTGGACAGATACAAATGGTTGTTGTTTCATGACAGGTTTTTTTGATGATCTCATGGGTGTTTTTGAAGTGTACTCATTTCTTTTGACATCAAAGGTCTTCAGATACACACACTCCTGAGTGACATGGTTTGTTTTACCACAGACAGAACAGCTGTTTGAAGGCTTAATTATGCTTGTTTTTTTTGATGTCATAGGCTTTTAAATGAAAACAATCATTTGTTGAATGATTTTTCTTTTCACAAAAGTCACAAATAAGTTTTTAACCTTTTCTCTCTTTTTCTTCTTTTTCAGACTCATTTGCAACAAAGTTTTGAACCACTATTGGGATGTCCTTAAGAGGAATTACCTTGGCCTTAGGTGCTTTCACACCTTCAACTGTTGAAAAATCCATGGGTTTGAAATTCTCAAGGATGTCACACTCATCTGACAAAGTAGGTTTAAATTGGTATTTTTCAAGCTCCTCAAAAGTTGAGGACCCCTCTGGTCTTTCAAGAGTGATTTTGTTACCATTTTTATCAGTTATTTTTATGTCTTGGCCATCCTTGTTTGTTGTTATTATCTCAACAGTGTTTTGAACATACTCATTTGCAGTAGTGTTTTCAACTTGGTCATTTTTTCTGAAATCTATGCCAAATTTTACATTGCTTTTGATCTGTTTTTCTAGTATAACTTCATAACCTTTGCAGGATTCCACCAATTTTTCACATGTGATTTGGGTAGATTCCAACTCCTTTTTACAGGTTTGATATTTTTCTATCATAGCCTGAAGTTGGTCCTTGGTTATGCTATGCTCATGCTTGAGGCTGCAAATTTCACTTTCTTTTTCAAACAATTTGTTTTTCAGTTCTTTAACAGATTTTTCAAATTGTATTTCATCTTTTAAGATCTTGTCTCTAAGGTTTTCATTCACCTCTTTAACATTAGCAAATGCTATGATGCATTTGTCTGAACATAGGTTTTTCAAGACCTGAGGTGATACCTTAGTTGTAGCCATCATGCCACAATCACAAACATTTTCACAATCACTGTTGTTCTCTTTTTCTTTCTCTTCTTCCTTGCACCAAGGATCAGCAAGAGGCTCTAATAGTGGTTTGACTTCCTTCTACATCAGATGTTTACCAACAATAGCGGTAACCACTGCTTTAGCAATCTCATCCACTGTTTCAGCACTGGATTCTCCTTCTTCAGTTTCCAGCCCTTAAGGAATTGACTCTAATGCTACAAAACAGAATTCATCAACAGGAGCATCATTTTTAGAAAATAGAGCAAAGTTTTCATCAGTTAATTCATCAAGCATTCTACTCCAATCAACAAAGCCTTGGGTGAAGAAGCTTTGCTGACTGGCCTCTGTTGGAGCAGATGTTTGTGCAACATGTTGTGCAGGTTGTTGCACTTGGACCTGAGAAACTGGGGCTTGGACATACTGTATTTGAGGAACATTGGTTTGAACATATTGCACTGGAACAGGTGTTACAGGGCGTGCATAATGAGCAGTGTTTACATGAGCAGTAGGGGTATTTTGGTAATAGTGCACAATGTTTTGTGTGTTCTGAGGTCTAGGGCTAGGGTGTGTTATGATTGGTCCACTGTTTTGGTTACTTCTACACTCTCTAGCAAAGTGTCCTAGCCTGTTACACTTGTAGCACTTTATCTTTGATTTATCCAACCCAACTTTCAAGTTCCCATGTAACCCTGTAAATTTTCTCCCTGTTCTTTTATAAAACTTGCTGGTTCTTACACTCAGCAGTGCCAATTGATGCAATATGTCCATTTCCTCCAGATCAGTGGGATCAAAATACTGGAGATCATTAAGTTCAAAGGACAGATTGTCAGAATTTTGGTTTTCACTACTAGTTGTGAAAGCATAGTTAGCTGAGTAAGAATCAGAGTTGTTAAAAGCTCCACCAGCAGTTATGTCAATGTAATGATCATAACTCTGATCCTTACTACTACCAGAATCCTCTTGACCAAGAAGTGCTGTGCTACCAAATGAGTAGTCATCAGCAACCTTCCCTGACTCTTGTAACTTCTTTTTCTGATTTAACTCTCTCTCATGGGTGAGGAGTCGACCATGAAGTTGAGTCAGTGTTAAGTCTTTGAACCCAACTGAATTTCTGGTTACAAAAGCAATTGTGTCCCATTTTTCAGGAAGTGACCTTAGAAACCTACTATTTACGATTGATTTTGTAAGTTCAACTTTAACAAGTTTCAGTTCACTAATGAGATAGCTAAAACGTTCAAACTGTTGTGTCAGTGATTCTCCTTTCACATGACAAAATGTTTCATACTGTTGATTCAAAACTTCTCTATTATTTTCTATCACCTCTTCTGTACCACCGAACTGTTCTTTTAGAGCATCCCACAGCTCTTTGGCACTGTTACAATGTAACAATCTAGCATAAATGTCATTTGGAAGAGCGGAAGCTACTATGCTAAAAGCCTTTGCATCTAGTTCAATTTTTTGTAAATCTTGTTCTGAGTAGTTTTCTAGGCTTTTAGGCACAAAGCTTTTGGGATCCTCAGCACTAGGGACCATAGGAATGTGTGGTCCATAGATAACTGACTTCCAACAGCCGGTATTTTGTCGTGCAAGGACATGACCCATCCGACTCTACCAGATGTTGTACTTGGATCTGACAAGCATCGGTGGTTTGAAAAGAGTCCCTGTGTTGTGAGGGTCGTGTGATTGTGATGCCATTCTGGTTGATTTTCACAAAAGTTTTTAGAATAATCAACTTTGTACGTGATTACCTTTTTACTCTGTTTTTATCAACTTATACGAACAAATTGAGTATCAATAAATCTGAGCTGAGCTTTTACGTCAGATTGATGGTTAAATCGAATTTTGACTGTCCGAGCTCTGATACCAATTGTTAGGATCTGAGTTTCTTACATTGTGTTTGTTTGAATTAATTGATGTAAAATGAAAGAACATAGATGAAGTAATTGCAGCGGAAATAACAATCAAACTATGTAAACACAATCACGGAAGAAAAGTTTAGGCAAACATGCTTTCCATTGAATCGAATGATTGTATCAATTACAATAATCAAAACAAATTGCATGCATGCACAAGACTCCCCCTCAGCCTGAGCTCAGTGATTTGTTCGTACAGAATGTCTTGTGAAGAAAGAGCTAATGGAACAGTACAGAGTACTGTTCTATTTATAGTACAGCCCAAACCACTGAGCATCTTTGCTGACGTCACCATGAAAGTGACATCTAAACTCCTAACAAACTCTAAGCACTGTTCTATACAAACACTGATTACATAAACACTGATAATATAAACCACTGATTCTTCATTCCACTGTTGAGCCTAAGCAGTGATGTTGAGCATCAGTGCTTTCTTCATAAGATGATCAGTTCTTTGGATGAGCAGAGCTTTGGTCTTCAACAGTGCTTGGGACACATCAGTAGATTGAGCTTCAGTCTTTTATTCTTGATCAATACTTTGAAAAATAGCAGTTGTGATGATCAGTTCTTGGAGTCGATCAGTTGCTGGATAACCACTGTCAAGGGGAAAGTCTTTGTGCAAGCACTGCTTATGATGTTCCACTGTTCTGAACAAGTTTTGGCTTTTCTTATCATCTGTTCTTACTGAGTGTTGGTGCATGCGTCTGTCGACTTCGTCTTGTATCGAGTCTTGTATGTATATAGATAGATCAGGGCATGTAATTCGAGAAAACTGTAAAAAATAGGTCAACAGGCAAGTTCAAACGAAATTAGAAAGTTTAATTTCGTTTGAAATGACATGTTCATTTCAAACGAAATTACTTGGCTAATTCCGTTTGAATTCGTATTTCCGCATGAACCTGATTCCGTTTGAGCATGTTCAAATGGAATTAGCTGGCCTATATATAGAGGAGTCCTGATTTCGTTTGAGTCATTCGTGTATGTGTGTTTCCAGAGCTGAAGTGCTGCCGAAGTGTCGTCTCGCTATAAAACTTTGTCAAATCAATCTAAAGATAGTTTAAAGTGATATTCTAGTTGAATTGAACTCAATACGTCTGTTTCCGCCTTTCGTATTGAGAAAAACTCTTCTGAACGACTCGTTCGGGTCTGAAAACGATCCTACAAGTGGTATCAGAGCTCAGGAGGAAGAGTTCATACCAATTCAGCTGCAAATTCTGATTTCTACACCTTCTTTTTCAAAATTAACCGTGAAAAGTGGTTAAAACCGGCTAAATTTCTCACATATTGTGCGCAACAGTTTTTTAACGAATCCTTGAAAGTTTTGGACCTTGAAAGTTTTGGACCTTAATTCGATCTAAAACCTGTAAAATTTGTAATTTCGCTTGAAAAACAGTTCGAGAATGATGACGTCAGCATCATTTCATACGGAATTAGTCCTTGATTCCGCTTGAAACCGGTATTCCGCTTGAGTGTTTCCGTTTGAAATCAGCTATTCCGCTTGAAACTGTGATTCCGTTTGAAAATTTCATACGAAATTAGGGATTCTGTTTGAAAGGGGTGTTTTTTCAAACGAAATTAGGTATTCCGTTTGAAAAGCTTTTTCGCTTGAAAAGAGATCTCGTGTGAAAGTGTTGATTCCGTTTGAACAGGGTTATTTCACACAAATAGTTATTTCGTTTGAGAAGTGTAATTCCGCTTGGAAACTAATTTCGGTTTAAAACAGTGTTTGTGAATTTTTTGAAAACCGAGTCATGGAAGAGGAATTTTATAATGCATTTGCTACTACCCCGACTACTCCGGCTAGTGTTACCCAGAACTTGACCATGGAAAATGAAACGGGCACTATGCAAAAACCGCCAAAGCTTATGAACATTGAGGAGTATAAAGGATGGGAGGAACGATTTGAAAATTGGGTGCAAGCAAATTATTTGGATGCTTGGGAATATATTGAGACAAAATATGTTAGACCAACAAATGATGACGAAGAGGAGGTTGCTATCAAAGATATGAGTGTGGATGAGAAAAAGAAATACCAAAACGAAAAGATAATGATCAGTTTACTGCAACAAGCTGTTAAAGAGGATATTTTGGTCTTATTGCAACATACTGGAAGTACATATTCAATATGGAAAGCATTAAGATCCAAGTTCGTTGGAAGTCAAGAAATGATAAAAAAAAACAAAAAATCGCTTTTGAAGAAAGAGTTTGATCTATTTCGTGGTTTGAAAAATGAGAGTACAAAGCAGATCATTGAAAGATACTGTAATTTGTTAGTCAACATGAAGAGAGTAAGCATCAACAAGGATAATGAAGAATTGATTGAGAAGTTGGCTGATGCTTTGCCACATGAAACTTGGGGTACATATCTCATGATGTTGAGGAACAAGAAAGGGTTTAACAATTTAACTTTGAGCAAATTCATTGAGAAATTAGAAACTCAGGAGATGGAACAAAGGAAGATCTCGAGAATGAAAGATTTTGATGGTGAACAAGATATCGGTCTTTATTACAAAGCTGGTATTAATAACAAGACCAACATGTCACCAAAGATCGAAACTGCATTCAATGCTAAGAGTTCATCGGGAGGTTCTTCTAAAGGATCAAATAGCAAAATGAGTTTTTCATCATATCCGTCATTTGATCCAAACGTGTCAGCAACCAAGAATGGCAGAAAGTTACAATGCAACATTGTTTTGAATCTTGAGAATGATCAAGATTATTCAGAAGAAGTTGCAAAAAGTCACATGTCTTTGTTGGGGACTGTGTTAGAGTCATATGGTAGTTTAGTTGCAGGTCGGATCGGGAATCCAATGCTGACAAAAGAGGATTACGATCAGATTGATGCTGAAGAGATGGAATTGATGGACATTAAGTGGTGTTTGGCAAGTGTGTTGAGACGAGCTGAAAAATTCAAACAGATCACAGGAAGAGATGATTTCTGTGATGCATGTGTTTCTAATTTGGATTTTGATAAATCTAAAGTTACTTGTTTTCGTTGCAGGGAAAAAGGACACTTCAAGAGGGAGTGCACTAATCGCGAAGCAAGTGGAGCTCAAAATCCGTTCAACAATAATGATTACTATCGGAAGGCCATCTATCATCAAGTTGCTCAACAACAACAAGAACCACAAGTGGCACATGGTAGAAAAACAATAGAGGAGTCTTCATAGAGAACATGTTTGGTGAATCAAGAAGATCAGAAATCATCGAAGGGTTTCAGTTGGGACAAATATGTTTCAGCTGATAGTAAAGCATGTCTAATAAACCAAGATGATGAAAAATTACCTAAAGGGTTTAGCTAGGAAGGTTTTAGTTGGGATGATTACTGTCCGGATAAAGATATTTTAAAAGAAAAATCTTTTATTGCTCGAATTGAAGAAGATAGTGATGATGATAATGATTATTATGCTAAAAGAATGGCAGCTCATTTGAAAATGATGGAAGAGAGTGATAGTGATGATGATAAAGCTAAAAAGAAAAAGAAGAAAGTCAAAACACCAGTCAGCAGTGATGATGAAGATATTCCTGTGATAAGGAAAAAGGTGAAAAACATTCCAGAGTTCAAATTTGAAGCAGAAGTTAATGCACCAAATGTTCCTGTGACATGTGAAAACTGTGAAGCAGTAAAGAAGCAGAACAGCACATTGATTCATAACATGAATAGATTGAAAGAATCATATGATGTTCTGAACAAAGCAATGAATCAGTACAACCAAACAAGCAGTGAACAGGTAACAACAATGAAGACACTACAAGGAGCTTTCATGACAAAGCAGAAAAGTGTTAACAGTTACATTGAGAAGTGTGCTGTGCTTGAACAAAAACTGGAGACACAAAGGATTGAGACAGAAAGAGTATACCGTTTGTTAAAAAGTTACTCATGTACTTCTTATGTCATTGACATGATTTATCCAACTGTTGAAGGCATGAAGGCATTTGAGGATGATGAAGTAACTGAAGAACAGATAGTATCTGAAGAAAAGACTTCTAAAAAGAAAAAGAAAAAGGAAAAGAAGAAGGATACTGAAGTTAAGACATCTGGTAAGAAACAAGGTGCCAGTTACAACAAGTGTCCACCCCCGCTTGAAAATGGATATTCTCCGAGAAATCCAAATTCAGAAAGAGTCGAAAAGGCAACAAACTTACAGTGGGAGTCGGAGTCTTCAGTTAACCTGCCAGAAAATATTGATGTTACATTTACATCGTCTGACCCTGATCAACAATCTCAATTGATGAAGAAAGTAGTGGATCATGTGTTAGATAACGATGAAACTGAGGAGTCAAAGTTGGAGTCTATGTCAGAGTCAAAGTCTGAGTCCAGCACTCCGAGTCAAACCGTCAAACAGGGCAAAAGAGTTTACAATAAAGAATTCCTTCTATCAAAATCTGATTTGAATGAAGAAACATTCAAAGTTGCATATACATTGAATGATTCCGACAAATTATATTCTGATGAGGAATTTCCAATAAGAGGTGTTAAACCAGAAATTACAAAAAAGGTTTTCAAACTAACAGAAATTAATATTTCTGAAATAAAAGATGTAAATCTTTCTGAAAAACCTAAAAAGTACACCTCAAGAGTTCAACAAAGAGAAAACAAGAAAAAGGGTTACAGTTCTGGTTATCGAAAGAAACCAAACCATAACGGTAATTTCAAAAAGAAAGGTCTTGGTTTTATTCCACCAGAAAATCATAAAAATGAAAAATATGTTCGAGACTTTAAATCAAAAATGATATTTTTTTCAGGTACATCTTCTGAAGAAGAAAAAGAAAAATTATTCAGAAAACAGTCAAACAGAGATTTCCTTGCGAAGAAGCAAGAAGAGATGCAGACTGTTGATCAGAAGAAAGAGACAAGAACCTGTTTTCAATGCAAAACAGTTGGTCATATTGCCAAGAATTGTCAAAAGACAATACAAACAAAACAGGGAGTATCTGATAAACTGAATGGAAAGATAGTTGAAAATGAACCACCAACTAAACCGTTCAGAGTTTTCAAAGATTCAAAGTTTGAAGTTGGTGAATGTTCAAAAAGGTTTTATAAAAGAAAGGCAAATCTTGATAACCAAAAATGGGTTGTTAAGAAATCTGATGATAGTTCAAGCAATGATTCTGATTCGTCAAAATCAGAGGAGCTATTGTCTGGTGATGAATCTGATTCCACAAAGTCAGAGGAGCCACAAGCTGAGTTAAAATTGGAAACATCAGTGCCGCCAATGGATGATGTTAATTTCCACCATTGCGGGCTGAAAATTTTAAACAAAAAACTGGCAAAGTTAAAATTTCAAATCAATTTTATTCTGAAAAGAAAGAATTTGATATTGAAAAGGCATTTAACCCTACAGTTCACAACATTTTTGGTAAAATAGTTGATGGGAAGGTCAAAGGAGTTAAAGAGTTCTATGAGAAGAAAATGAAGAAACCAGGTAAGGGTGTTCCGTCCCAGGTTTGTGACTGGGATGGAACTTATTATGATCAGTAAAACCCTGGACTTGCCGGAGCTCCCAAGTTGGTAATCGTGGAGCATGAATCGACATCATTCTTATATTGTTTTTGAAAAATTGAAAACTGTTCACTAGTATGATTTGCCGGAGCTCCCAGGTTGGTAAAAGTGGAGCAGGTATCGGCATCTTTCTTGAGAAATTCACGAAAGTGATTTCGACCTACAAGTGGTTGAAGAAGGGTTTTAACATACAAGTGGTAAATCAGGGACATTAAGTTGTACTTGATTTTCTACAAGTGGTGTTTGTTGTTTGAATTTAAATTGTTATATTTTTTAAGTGGTTGAATGTATGATTTTAACATACAAGTGGTAAATCAAGGACATTAAGTTGTACTTGACTTTCTACAAGTGGTGTTTTTTGGTTGAATTTAAATTGTTATATTTTTTAAGTGGTTGAAAGAACAAGGTGATGAACGAATCCCCTAATCTACAAGTGGTTTTAATAAAATCAACAAAACTAATTTTCCGAAAAAACCATTTGATTAAAACAAACTTAAGTGTTTTGAAATCACAATAGGAAAATAGTTTGTTGTAAGGGGGAGTTCTGATTGTTTATGCCAAGTGGATGGCGAAATGAAGTGATTTGATATCAGTTGTCAACTTTACTCGTACAGTTTGTTTTCAAATTTCCTTAAATGATTTTGAATTTTAGGGGGAGTAAGAAATTTCAGAAAATCCAAAAACATTTGAAAATTTGAAAAAGTAAAAAACATGATAAAATTAAAAATGAGTTTTGTTGTGAAAAAAAGGAAATGATAGTACATCAGTGGACGATCACAGCATGCTAAAGAATTGGAAAGTCAAAAATTGTGATAAACGATCTCACTGATGATGTGCCAGTAGGTTTTTACACATTTAGTAGATTGTGACGAGATATAAACCTAAATTTCAAACTTACTTATATCGTGGGGAACATCTCTCAGATATATGGGTAACCCCCGAAATCTTGTTTGAAAGGCCCCTCTTTCTGAGATACTAGGTCTTTATACTCAGTGATATCTGGGGTATTATCCTGGGACTTCTGATTTTGCGGAAGCAATGGCCTAGTCCCCGTATAATACTTTCCGCTTGCTTGAAATATAGCATCGCCCTTTATACAAAAAATGATGAAACATTGAAAAATGCTAATCATGTGCTGTTGAAACAAAAGATTCTCTAAAGGGAACACACCAAAAGACGAAGCCGTCATCTCTCTGCTGAACGGAAGTTCTGACCTGAGCTCTCACGGCCCTCGCAATTTAACCCCTTACAGATATCATCTGTGGAATACTCACCTGTAAGACTGAATACTGGGATCTGGATACGGGAGTATATTCTGAGGTGGGACACGCGAATAAGTTTAAGTCTCTAAAACATTAATCTCGTATCTCGAAATAGTTGAACTTTGTGTGAAAATTTAAGTGGATCAGTATACTGACAATCTAAGTGAATCGTTTAGAACTGAAAATGGTTAAAGCTTAACGGTGTTGGTGATTTGTCTCATAAACTGATATGATCCTCTTACACAAACTCACAAAAATATTGTCTGTAAATATTTCTTTACTGCATTTCATTTACATTCAAAATTCCAAAAAGATTTTTAGTGTGTTTTAGCATAAATTTTGAAAAAATTCAAAAAGATTTTCGACAACTGATGTTAGAAAGCTAATTTTCAAAATTCCAAGTGATAAACATGATAACAATCAGTGAGAGGGAGTCTGTTTGAAAGAAGTTTTAATTGTAAAAAAATGATATTTCTTCAAGAGGTTCATCAGAGAGTGTGGTTTAAATGTTAAATCATTTTTGAGTTTAATATTTGCAAGTGGTAATTTCTAAATTTGTCAAATATTAAAACTGTAAAATTTATTGTGAGGTAGAGATTGTGCAGGTAAGCCAGATTTTGATCCTGAGCAGGAATTGAGCCAGGTTACGATCTTGGAATTGCTGTTGCTGATGAACTTAAGGAATCAAGAGATCTGATCAAGAGGATTAGAAGATTCAAGAGCCAGATTGTGATTCTGAAATTAAAGATTAGATCAACATTCGAGGGGGAGATAAGTTGATATAGAGAAGACAGAGATTGAGGAAGTTTTACATTGTTAGATACTTCAGAAAGAGTAGACTGATAAAGACTGAAGATGTTGAAGACTCGACACTGAAGACTCGTCAACAATCGAGGGGGAGTCTGTTGGTGCATGCGTCTGTCGACTTCGTCTTGTATCGAGTCTTGTATGTATATAGATAGATCAGGGCATGTAATTCGAGAAAACTGTAAAAAATAGGTCAACAGGAAAGTTCAAACGAAATTAGAAAGTTTAATTTCTTTTGAAATGACATGTTCATTTCAAACGAAATTACTTGGCTAATTCCGTTTGAATTCGTATTTCCGCATGAACCTGATTCCGTTTGAGCATGTTCAGACGGAATTAGCTGGCCTATATATAGAGGAGTCCTGATTTCGTTTGAGTCATTCGTGTATGTGTGTTTCCGGAGCTGAAGTGCTACCGAAGTGTCGTCTCGCTGTAAAACTTTGTCAAATCAATCTAAAGATAGTTTAAAGTGATATTCTAGTTGAATTGAACTCAATACGTCTGTTTCCGCCTTTCGTATTGAGAAAAACTCTTCTGAACGACTTGTTCGGGTCTGAAAACGATCCTACACTGAGTTTGAGTGCATGAACCAACAATTTCTCTAATTTGCTCCTTTAAATCTATCTGCAGATTTAATTTAAGAGAACGTACTCTTCTTGGCTTTTCATGATACTTTCGACTTAAAGCATCAGCTACTACATTAGCTTTTCCTGCATGATACTGGATACTACAATCATAATCACTAAGAATCTCCATCCAGCGTCTCTGTCTCATGTTTAACATCTTTTGCCCAAAAACATATCTTAGACTCTTATGATCGGTGAAAACCGTAAATTTACTACCATAAAGATAGTGCTCCAAATTTTAAGGGCAAAAATGATAGCTCCTAACTCTAGATCATGGGTTGTATAATTCTCTTCATGATTCTTAAGTTGTCTAGAGGCATAGGCTATAACTTTTTACGTTGCATCAACACACATCCATAACCTAACTTAGAAGCATCACAATAGACTATGAAGTCTTCAGTTCCTTCTGGTAATGCTAGTATGGGTGCGTTGGTTAACTTTTGTTTTAAAATCTTAAAAGCTTCCTCCTGTTTTGGTCCCCATTCAAACTTAATTGATTTACAGGTCAATTTTGTTAAGGGAATGGCTATTCTAGAAAAATATTGAATAAAACGTCTATAATAACCTGCTAGTCCGAGAAAACTTCTCACCTCTATCGGTGATTCAGGGACTTTCCACTTAGTAATTGCCTCGATCTTTGTGGGATCCACATGAATTCCTTCATGATTAACCAGATGTCCAAGGAATTGCACTTCTTGTAACCAAAATTCGCATTTTGAAAATTTAGCGTAAAGCTTTTCTTTTCTCAGCAAATTTAAAAGCGTATGCAGATGCGTTGCATGTTCCTCTTTATTCTTAGAGTAAATAAGAATATCATCTATAAAGACAATTATGAATTTATCCAGATATGTTTTACATATTATGTTCATCATGTCCATAAATGCGGCTGGGGCATTGGTTAAACCAAATGGCATGACTGTAAATTCATAATGGCCATACCTTGTTCTGAAAGCAGTCTTAGGAATGTCCTCTTCCTGTACTTTTAGTTGATGATATCCTGAGCGTAAATCGATCTTAGAAAAGAATCGAGCTCCTTGCAGTTGATCGAACAGATCATCGATTCTCAGTTATGGGTACCGATTTTTAATCGTAACCTTGTTCAATTCGCGGTAATCAATGCACATACGCATTGATCCATCCTTCTTCTTGACAAACAAGATTGGTGCTTGGCGATGAACTAGGCTGTATGAAACCTTTCTCCAAAAGTTCATCCAACTGTTTCTTCAGTTCCTGCATCTCTGCTGGTGCCAAGCGATAAGGTGCCTTCGCAATCGATGCTGTCCCTGGCAATAGGTGAATTCTAAATTCAACCTCTCTATCTGGTGGTAATCCAGGTAACTCTTCTGGTAAGACATCTGAGAATTTAGATACTACGGGGATATCTTTTAATTCTTTTCCTTTAGTGTTAATGATTATGGAAATCATATGCACTAATGATCCTTTCCTTGCACAACTCGTTGTTTTCATCACAGAGATGAATTTTGTAGACCTAGTTGGCTTATCACCTTTAATTGTGATCTTTTCACCGTTTGGTGAACTTACTTGTATTAACTTTTGATCACATAGAATGCTGGCATGATTGGATACCAACCAATCCATTCCCAGTACTATATCAAATCCAGCCAGATTCATTGGGTAAAGGTTAGCAATAAAATTATGGTTTAAGATTTTTTTCTTGCTCCCTGCAAGATTTCAGTAATCTTAATGGATTCTCCATTTTCCGTTTCTACCAGGTATTCTTGTTGAAGTTTAGTTAATGGTTGATTGAGAATTTTGCAACACGAAGTATTAATAAAACTTTGGTTTGCACCAGAGTCAAATAATATTTTAGCAAAAATATCATTAACTAAAAATGTACCGGCAATCACATCCAGAATCATCTTGGCTTCTTCAGCTGTCAGAACAAATGCTCGGGCATTCTTGGTAGTTTTGTTGTTTGTTGCTGGAGCTAGTTTCGAACAATTCGGCTTGATGTGCCCCATCTCTCCACAGTTGAAGCATAGCTTGTTGCTGGGTTTCCTCCTACAGTCTTCTTCCTTGTGTCCCGACATTTTACAGAAGTTACAGTATATGGAGCATTTTCCTGAATGCTTCTTCTTACAGGACTTACAGTAAGGTGCAACCTATACTTTTCCCACGGTAGTTATTTCCATAACGAATTTCTTGGGTAAGTTTCTGGGCTAGGTTCTTTATCTGATTCTCTTCTTGTGTACGTACCAATTCATCAGTCAAAGTATTGGCTAATTCTACTGCTTCTTCTATAGTTTGTGGCCTAGCTGCCTTGACTACATGTCTGATCTCACTAATTAATCCCCAGAGGTAACGGGAGATTAAATATGGGTTCTGGTGAGGCTAAGGTTGGCACTATCCTAGCATATTCGAAGAATATGGTAGTGTAACCCTTGTAGTCTATTCCAGTCATTCTAAGGTTTAAGAACTTATTAGCAATTTGTTCTTTTTCATTGGGAGGACGGAATTTTCTTTCAACCATTTCCTTAAAGTTGATCCATTACATATTATAAGCTCTGTCACTTCCCTTAGACTGGAGAATAGTATTCCACCATTCTAAGGCTGCATTCTTAAAAAGATTAGAAGCAAACATAATCTTATCTTCTTCTGCACATTTGCTTATTTTTAAGACTGCCTCTGTCTTTTCTATCCAACGTAAAGCTACAATGGCTCCTTCTGCCAGAGAATTCTATTGGTTTGCAAGACCAGAATTCTTTGTAAGAACAACCATATAACATAGTTCTTCTTCTTTTTGGAATTGGTAATTGGAATAGCGGTCCATTATTCACGCTGTGACTTGGTTCACTAGGTGTTCGTTTACTTCCACTTTTATTATTTTATGTTTCTTTAACAGACTTAATAATATATGGCATAACATCTCTAATTCCTTGTGCTACTATATGTTGAATGGCACTGTTATCGATTTGGTTTTCATTATTATCATTATTCTGGTTTTCCTGATTTTCTTCGTTGTCCATCTGGATTACAAACATTTATCATGTATTAATATCACAGAATAAGATTTAATGCAAACAATCAAACAAACAAATTGATCAAAATCGTCGAGCATTGCGACATTTACTCTTTTTCATATATGTATTTTACAATCTAAAACTGAAATGTAAACACACTATTAGTTACGCATCAATAGATATTAGGTTACCTATTTTAGTTGATTTGATTTTTTTTTTCAAACTACACGCATTTATATATATATATATATATATATATATAGTGTAAGGTTCATTGGGGAACACTAAAAAAGTGGGGAACAGTGGGGAACCGATTCAAACGAACTCCGATTGGACTCATTCCAGCGGCGTTGGAACCGGCTCGTTGAACCCTAACTAGGATCTTTTAACCCTAAACCCTAAATCATAACCCCTGAACCCTAAATATATTAGGGTTTGGCTTTTAGGGTTTAGCTTTAGGGTTTAGCCTTAGGGTTTAGCTTTAGGGTTTAGCTTTAGGGTTTAGAGTTTAGCTTTTGGGTTTAGGGTTTAGCTATAGGGTTTAGCTTTAGGTTTAGCCTTTAGGGTTTAACTTTTAGGGTTTATAGTTTAGATTTTACGGTTTAGCTTAGGTTTTAACCTTATTTTTTAGCTTTAGGGTTTAGAGTTTAGGAGTTATGATTTAGGGTTTAGGGTTAAGAGATCTTAGTTAGGGTTCGACGAGCCGGTTCCAACGCCGCTGGAATGAGTCCAATCGGAGTTCGTTTGAGCCGGTTCCCCGCTTTTCCCCACTTTTTTAGTGTTCCCCAATGAACCTTCCCCTATATATATATATATCATTATTAAGTGTTGAACTGCATCTCTCGCTTGTCGTATTTCCACACGAGCTTCTCTCCTATCTCTCTCATCCTCTCTCCTCCTTCTATCAATTCCTCACCGTAAGTGCGGAGTTCCTGCACATTCTCGTCACTCATGGGTTGTCGTGGTGCGGGTACTGGGTCAGGGTACAAAGGTAACGGTTCTCCATATGGGTACGGATTGTTTAAGATTTCTTGAACATACTGGTTGGCGTTCCAATATGGATCTAAGGGATTAAGGTTGGTGTATTGTACTATGGGGTTTGGGATTGGTTCTTCCTGTGGGTAAAGTTCTTGGTATTCCATATGGTCATCATTCCATGGATCACATGCTAGAGGATTAGGTGCTGGGACTCTAGGTATCTCGTCAGGGTCAAAGGCTTGTATGGGAAATTCGTTTCCTGGGTTCGGTTCTATTTCCATTGGTTGAGTTGGAAACAGTGGCAATGGTTGTGGTGCAATGATTTGGTCAAGGTTTGGATCAGCTGCAGTGGTAGCTAGTATATGGAAGTTGGCCAAACGTCTATTAACTAAATCTTGTGTCTGGGCATTGACTTCCCTTTTGGCTGCTGCTAAAGCCCTTTGTTGCTACAACTTTCTCATTCGCTTTCTCTTCTCTTGTGCTCCCGGACTGAACCATCCTCTCTTTTTCGAAGGGAATGGTTCCTCGGATTGTGCCTTAAATATGAAAATCCCCTCTTCTGTATCAGCAGAATACCCCGAAGGAGTAGGCTGTGACGAGGTTCCTTCACTTTTGGGAGAACTCTCTAGATGACGGTAGGCGTCAGACGTACCTTGCTCACTCATACTGTAAACTAACAAATTGTCAAATAACACAAAACAATAATATACATGTATGCACATAGTCACATAGATTATTTCCTAACATAATTGACAAATTTTGGTGTCAGCATAACACTTCTGTGGCTCAAATCAGTGGCTGTAGCTCTGATATCACTCTCTGTCGCAACCCCCGACCCCTTGCCCCGGGAGGCGGGCGGCCGCGAGCTCACAGATTTAGTGGTATCGGTGTTTATTACTTTGGCAGCGAAAATTTACATCAGGACCGTAGTTAGGAAATAGTTTATCAGAGTAAAACACCTCAATTTATAAATAATAAACACATGGGTAAAACCCAAGTTTCCATTTTTGTAATATGTTTATAAGGATAAACCCTATTTTATTGAAATAAAACTTCTTTCTTGTTTTAGGTAACTTTTATAGCCACATTTCCAAGCCTTTAGTGCTCTCTAGCTGGCTTCTATTTGGCTTTCACATTTTGTTACCTGAAACGCGTTCTAAAAAGTTTTTGTCAGTGGGAAATACAGGTGAGTGCATCCCAATTTAATCAAAACAATTTGATATCTTTACAGTATCGAGGGCATCCACAATTACATTTGTTTATATCTACCAAATTACCACCCACGGTACTGTCAATCCTGACTTGTGGTCATGTTACTATTCTCAGTATTAGTAACAAGTAATGTATACAAAACCCCAATATACCGACAGTAATTGCAGAATTACAAATACTCAATCACTGTTAAATTACATGTCACACCCCAACCGATGGCGGAAACATCGGAGTGAGACGAAATAGATTGCAAGAGACTTCATAACACAATTTGTGACAAGTATTTAAATGATAAATTTTCATTTCATTTCTAAAGAGTCAATTACAAGGATTTGAAACAAATACAACATGAATAATGAAATACAATACAAATAAAATACAAAATTTAAAGTGTGTATCTAAGCATCCTACTAGATTCCATACATCATCAACATCATCGCAAAACCTGCAACATGTTTTAAAAGCATAGTTCAATACAAAGGTATTGGCGAGTACACTAGTTTTAGACTCGTGGCATATGTATAAAAAGGTATTTTCAATCCAATATGTCAACTCTAGTGTCCACTAGTATTTAGCATCCCTCGACACAAAAATGACGAGACCGTTATAGAATAAAGACTCAACAAAACCCCGTCGGGTGGTGTGCTACTCCTATAGCGCTATAATTGTTAAGCCGAGTTAACAAATAGTATGTATTCTAACATGAACCTAAGCATAGCAAAGCATGTATAAGGATTGAACGAATAAAAGCATGTTTGTGAATCGTGCATTTTAACAAGTAAAACATGTTCCATCCAAAGTGTATTAAAAGGAAAATGGGTCAAGTGTACTCACAAAGTTGCATATGCGTTCTGATTATCCCATGTGACGAAGTTGTTGAGACTAGGAAGTTGAATGTGTTTGATTTGGAGTTTAAGAGGTGTTTACATATGGTTCTAGGGATTTGGAGTTTAAATAACATGAAAAATAAACATATGAAAACAATCATCTAACACCTATGACACTTGTTCTTGACACTATGAAACTCTAAAAGAGTTTAAATGTTTTCATGGAACAAACTTCCATTAGAATCGTGACAAGTTGTCAAGGCCTAAGATGATACAATCTACTAGCTTGACGAATGTCCATTAGTTCATCACCAAGAGTTCGATTATTTGGTTGTTATATAAGTATTACATAGTGTATATTACATCATATAAGTCACGCATGAGGTAGAAGATTAAAGTCTTCATTAAGGCACCTCTAAGTATCATGGAATTCATACATGAGGTAGGAAGAACAAAGCTTCCATTTAGGTACCTCTATTGTTTACCACTACACTTGTTGTTATGAACAACAGGGAGGGTTATGAACTTACAAGAAACAATAAAATATGAACAACTAATCTATGAGAAAATATCAAGCAATGTGTGGATTTTCAAGTAGGTTAGCCCAAGCTAATCCTAAATCACACAATCAGCAAGTCTTGAACTTGAGCATCACTTGTGGGCTAAACCCCTAAAACAGAAAGTTTGTGAGGTTTATACCTCTGATTTTGAATGTCTCAACCTTGTTTTTAAGCCTAACTAACCATAGAAGTGGTTATAAGCATAAGGACATAGGTTTGAGATGAGTTTCCTCAAGTTTAAACAAGTTTATCAAAGTTTGAAACAAGAACAGAAAAGTCAGTCCACTTTGGAGCCCTTTTGGCAACATTCCAGTCTCTGGTTTTCCAGGGAAAACCTATGGAAACGTAGCTAAGGTCAATACAAAGTAGTAGGAAAAAGAATCGAGTGAATCGGATAAGAACTGAGTGAGTTATGCTAACTTTAGTGAAGGGGTATAAATCTGCTCGAACTTCTGCAATCAGCTACGGTTTGGAGTGTTTGAGAGTGAATGGAGAGTGTTTAGCAAGTGAAAAATGCTTGGAGGAGGCTTGGGTTATATAGGGGATTGATTAGGGTTTCATTGGGTTGGGCTTTGGAAGTGTTTAGTAGGCTAAATAACTCAAAACAAGGAAATTAAGTGGGCTGATGCAAGGCTGTTAACAACCCTATAATTTTTATTTTATTTTATTTTTTTGACATTAGAAGGTATATATTTGATGTTTAATAAAGTGTTACATGGTGTCTAGTATGTATGTAACTTGTAACAAGGTCCAAAATGCATAAATGACATGTTTTAATTTAGCAAAAGTGTGATAACATAGGAGTGTATAACACATGAAATATAACAAGTATGTATGGTTTATAGTTTGGTATGATCAAGTGAAAAAAAAAACATACCACTTAATCTTATAATCGAATAACTAAGTGTTTAAATGTATGAAGATTTAAGGATTACGAATACACGATCATTGTTTACGAGTTAAGCTTACATTTATACGAATTACGAACCATGTATCAAATGAGTGCACGTATCAATGTATAAACATGTATAAACGATGTATAAAAGATTCGTTTCATTACGATCAAAGTCTCGGACTTTACAACGATACAACGAAATACGATTACAAGGAATACAAGATTTCCAAAAAAATAGAATTTCAAGCAATGGTTTCTAAATATGGAAAGTATGAAAACGCAGGGCGTTACAGTCTCCCCTCCTTTAGGAAATTTCATCCCGAAATTTATTCAAGAGGAAGACTTGAAAAAGTTTTGGCAAAAATTGAGACTTGGAAATTTTGAAACGGTTTGAAAAATACGAAACTTTGGAGAACGTCAAGGTAAATTTGCAAGGGAGTTCGTTGTCTAAAATAATTTGAGGTACCAAACATAGCTGAAAACGTGTAGGTGCGTATATAGGTAAAGTGACTCTAAACAAGTTTGGATAACTTAAATTGAAGATGTATTAAAAATGGGACGTATTAAAAAGGAAGATTTTGACAAACGGTTCGTATTTTGTTGGAAAGTAGAGTAGTTTCAGGGGAAGTTTTAAGGATAGTATAAAAATCACACTTTCGTAAAAATTGTTTATTGAGAGGAACGAAAAGGTTTGGTACTTTGAATAAAGCGTTAAAGGTATACTAAGTATATTTACACAAGAATAAAGAATAGGAAGACGGTTTTAAAGGTAATGAGATAAGTTAGGATTTCAATGTTTAAACAAGCTTGATTGTGAACGGGGTTCGTATGAAAGAAAGGATAATGGAGAATAATAGGAGTATGGGGCGAACGATTGAATCTAAATGAATGCAAGTATATGAATAATATAAGTATTAGATAGATGAAAGTAGCGTGTTAAAGATGAAGTCTCGTCATGGATAATCAGATATAATGCGTTTGTGAGTTATTTAAAGTTTGTATTAGGTCAAAAGGTCTGCAAAACACTGAATTTCTCATGGCACGTTTTACTAAAGTTTGGTAACATGGTGAAAACACTTATATATAGGAAGTACCAGCGGCGTATCCACCATGTTTTGAACATGTTATGTCCGTCTCGTTATTCGGTGTCATGTTACGTTCTGTGTCTTACCATACACAGTAGTACGCTCTATGGTTTTCATACGCCTATCACTATAATCCCGTGTGCACCCGCGATTATTTTGATCGTTGCATGATCCGCATAGCTTGTACCAGTTGTGTATGAATCATGGTATACATAATTTAAAAAATAAGAATGTGTACGTATAAGAATATAGTATATAAGCAAGTCCATGCTTAAGTATGTATGGGACCCACGTAAGCGAATCACTCGGATTACGCTCGCGTACGGGTACGAATGTATGAATCATGAGTATGAATGAAAGTATGAGCATAAGTATAAGTTTAAGTATGAATATGCATGTAAGTATGAGTATAAACATAAAACGTACGAGTAGTATGAGTATAAGTATAAGCATAAAACGTATGTGTATAATTACGAATAATAAAATTTACGTATATAGTGTACGTTGGGACATAGCAGATATAAGCGTATAAAAGCATTCAAAAGGTTGAGTATCTAAATACGAACAATATGAATGATGTTATCGCGAGATATCGACTAAAATGTGTATAATGATATGCATGTATAGTTGTTTAAATGAAACGTTGAGTTTATCGAATCAAAATTAGATTGAGCTTGATTTGAAGGGTAGAATATAGTTTGTATATGTAAGAGGATATAAAGTACTCATTGGTTAAGCATAATGTATTTTGTAATGAATGGAAATGCTACTTTTTTTTAAATAGTTTACGTAATCTGAAGATGGTCGGTCCCCATGAAGTCCTCTCGCCCACGTGTTTTGTAAATTGGTGTGGGAAAAAGGTTTTCGATAAAAATGTAAGTTCTTTTCATCAAATAAGAAATTATGAATTTAGTAGGTTCTTGTGAAAACGAGGATCCTTAGAAAAGAAATTTAGCAAAAGGACTTAGTGATTGTTAAAAGTTTTAACAAATGATTTGTTGATGTTGAAAAGAGTATTTGGTAAAACGACCATATAACATCTATAAGATCTTATAAGTAATTGAGAAAGTTTGGTTTGATTTCGATTAAGAATGGAAGTCTCTAGTATGATGATATAACGTGTGCGTGTTTTAGTGATTAAGTTGAATATGAAGTTTATGGGCCAGAGATTCAGTGGACCGATTAAATTGATTGGTAGCATTTTGTAAGGTTTTGAAATACGGGAAATAAAACATTTTAAGGTATGATTAAGAATTTCGTGTATGTGAGTTATGTGAAAATAGATTGTAGGATAAGAAGTACGTTTGATAAAACAATGTATTTTGGAATTGATATAAGTGGGTATTTCGATAAATGATTTAGGTATGAAACATGATAGTGTTTGCATGATAAAGTATTTAGAAGGAAAGTTTTGGTAACGATCACCTAGGTAAGGGAATCAGCCCTAACTCGTTGGTAAGGTCGTTTTAAGAAAAGAAGGAGTGGTGTTAATCGTCAAGGTAAGGAAATCACTCCTAACTCAATGATATGTCTCCATTTTGGCATTATAAAGAATGTAAACAAAATTGAGTGACGTTTTGAAATCATGCATAGGTAAGGAAATCACTCCTAACTCAATGATATGTCTCCTATTTTGGTGAAGTCGTCTCGTTTGTGTATTACAAGTGGTTTCGAATTTAGTATAAATGAGTAAAAGACGTATGCTCAAAATAATAATAACAAGTATAAGCACATAAAGCATTTTAAGAAAATAACACGTAAGAGACATTTCAAGAATAACATGTAAAGATATTTCATAAAAGTAGCATTTGAAGCAAGTATGGTCGAATTTTGGTGCTTAACTATAGACTATGTCAAAAGCATGGAAATTTTCCTAATTCCCTATAGTTGTGGCTCTGATACCAATCTGTCACACCCCAACCGATGGCGGAAACATCGGAGTGAGACGAAATAGATTGCAAGAGATTTCATAACACTATTTGTGACAAGTATTTAAATGATAAATTTTCATTTCATTTCTAAAGAGTCAATTACAAGGATTTGAAACAAATACAACATGAATAATGAAATACAATACAAAATTTAAAGTGTGTATCTAAGCATCCTACTAGATTCCATGCATCATCAACATCATCGCTAAACCTGCAACATGTTTTAAAAGCATAGTTCAATACAAAGGTATTGGCGAGTACACTAGTTTTAGACTCGTGGCATATGTATAAAAAGGTATTTTCAATCCAACATAGCAATTGGTATACAAGGTCAATCTATCATGCATAACAATATGTCAACTCTAGTGTCCACTAGTATTTAGCATCCCTCGACACAAAAGTGACGAGACCGTTATAGAATAAAGACTCAACAAAACCCCGTCGGGTGGTGTGCTACTCCTATAGCGCTATAATTTTTAGGCCGAGTTAACAAGTAGTATGTATTCTAGCATGAACCTAAGCATAGCAAAGCATGTATAAGGATTGAACGAATAAAAGCATGTTTGTGAATCGTGCATTTTAACAAGTAAAACGTGTTGCACCCAAAGTGTATTAAAAGGAAAATGGGTTAAGTGTACTCACAAAGTTGCATATGCTTTCCGATTATCCCATGTGACGAAGTTGTTAAGACTAGGAAGTTGAATGTGTTCGATTTGGAGTTTAAGAGGTGTTTACATATTTTACTAAGGATTTGGAGTTTAAATAACATGAAAAATAAACATATGAAAATAAGCATCTAACACTTATGACACTTGTTCTTGACACTATGAAACTCTAAAAGAGTTTAAATGTTTTCATGGAACAGTTCCATTAGAATCGTGACAAGTTGTCAAGGCCTAAGATGATATAATCTACTAGCTTGACGAATGTCCATTAGTTCATCACCAAGAGTTCGATTATTTGGTTGTTACATAAGTATTACATAGTGTATATTACATCATATAAGTCAAGCATGAGGTAGAAGATTAAAGTTTTCATTAAGGCACCTCTAAGTATCATGGAATTCATACATGAGGTAGGAAGAACAAAGCTTCCATTTAGCTACCTCTATTGTTCACCACTACACTTGTTGTTATGAACAACAAGGAGGGTCATGAACTTACAAGAAACAATAGAATATGAACAACTAATCTATGAGAAAACATCAAGCAATGTGTGGATTTTCAAGTAGGTTAGCCCAAGCGAATCCTAAATCACACAATCATCAAGTCTTGAACTTGAGCATCACTTGTGGGTTAAAACCCTAAAACAGAAAGTTTGTGAGGTTTATACCTCTTATTTTGAATGTCTCAACCTTGTTTTTAAGCCTAACTAACCATAGAAGTGGTTATAAGCATAAGGACATAGGTTTGAGATGAGTTTCCTCAAGTTTAAACAAGTTTATCAAAGTTTGAAACAAGAACAGAAAAGTCAGTCCACTTTGGAGCCCTTTTGGCAACATTCCAGGCTCTGGTTTTCCCGGGAAAACCTATGGAAATGTAGCTAAGGTCAATACAAAGTAGTAGGAAAAAGAATCGAGTGAATCAGATAAGAACTGAGTGACTTATGCTAACTTTAGTGAAGTGGTATAAATCTGCTCGAACTTCTGCAATCAGCTTCAGTTTGGAGTGTTTGAGAGTGAATGGAGAGTGTTTAGAAAGTGAAAAATGCTTGGAGGAGGCTTGGGTTATATAGGGGATGGATTAGGGTTTCATTGGGTTGGGCTTTGGAAGTGTTTAGTGGGCTAAATAACTCAAAACAAGGAAATTAAGTGGGATGATGCAAGGCTGTTAACAGCCCTGTAATTTTTATTTTATTTTAATTTTTTGACATTAGAAGGTATATATTTGATGTTTAATAATGTGTTACATGGTGTCTAGTATGTATGTAACTTGTAACAAGGTCCAAAATGCATAAATGACATGTTTTAATTTAGCAAAAGTGTGATAACATAGGAGTGTATAACACATGAAATATAACAAGTACTAGGTGTACACCCGTGTGAATACACGGGTTTGTTCTAATAACGATCGGAATCAAATGCTGAAAAAAATATTATAATATATTATTTAAATTTTTGTGTTTAGTTACATATGTTTATAAAACAATGTTAAAGATAGTTTGTTTTAGTGTACATGTTTGATATAGAATGAAAGCATGACCTAATTTTATGTTGTCTAATAACTTCTTATGTACGACATTAGTTTTTTTTGACACATTGTTAGTGTAAAATTCAGTAAAGGTGCATTGTTATTGTATAATTCAATAAAAGGCCTATTCATTTTAGGATGTAAATAATCAAATTTCAGAATGGGCCAAAGACCTTGAATCCAATTAGTAGTTGTCAATGGGCTTGTGGGTTGAAGCCGATTAGAACCTGTCTTTGAAATATAGCCCTAAAGACACATTGAATCGAACATTTACATCTTTCGGAACTAACTTGCGAGAACAAACAGACAGCTTTCTTCAAGGTCTTTGGCAAGTCAATCCACAGGTAATCATCTATATGCATCAATCGAACAGTCTGTTCTTCTAAAATCTTTTCTTCTGGTAATTTATTATACCACGGTTGTATATGTTCGGCTCTTGGGTGTTTATTCTATGCCTTATACTTCTGATTTTCATATTGATGATCGATTGACGTTAATAGTTGTAGGCATTGATGATCGATTGAAGTTAATAGTCTTAGTATTTGTCAAATTATTTTATTTCACCTCAATTAGGGCAATGTTAAAAATGACTATTTATTAGATTTTGTACGATTATGTATGCGATGATATTTGCTGAACTGGACCAAGTTACTGCAAGTCTAGACTAATAACAGATCATGCTCGAGTAATAATATGTATTTTAATAGAATTTTGATTTGGTTTTCTAAAAAATAGTGTAATTCTCAAATGCTTTTTGACTGTAATTCTGAAATGTCAGCTACTTGTGGATTCTAAAGTCGTTCAAAATCGTATCGACTTACATCGGAATTATAGTGCAGATTTAATATACATTGTATGGATGTATGATTGAAGATTTGTAATGTACATATGACTGGCTGTTATGTAATGGGCTAAATTTTGTTAGTTGACCTTTTAAAACAACAAATGTCAGAAATCAAATACGGAGAAATAATCAAAATCTGCAAGTTTATGATGTTTAGTCTTCAAATTTTGTATAAAAAATTTGTAAGATTATGTTGTTTATTATAATTTCAGTTTGTGTTTTTGACATTGAAAAAGTGCGGATATATACTTTTGGGTTGGAACAGTAGATTGTATTATTGCTTAGCAACAGGGAATTAGTCAACAGTTGATTGGATTGAACTGTAGATTGAGTGTGCGTTAGGAACAGTATATTGGACTCAACAGTAGATTGAGTGTCATTTAGGAACGGTAGATTGGGTTGATTAGCAACAGGAGTTTTGGTTGATTATTCAATCAATGAGCTAGCTGAACGTTAATACAACTTGTCCCTTGTTAATCAATTATTTGGTCATTCATATTCAACAGTTATCGGCACTATTGTAGTTTAGATGATAACTTTATGTTTTCAAGTCTTTGTTTGTATTCTTATCATTTTTTAGAATAATCTTTTAATATTTTATTCTTTTATTTATTAATGATATTAATAGTATTTTATTTGATACTTCAAAGTTATAAGGATGTACGGCTTTGCATGTTACATGGAGGACAACCAAAGAAAATGTTTGGTTAGTACATTGTTCTCGGTTATGGTAAATTTAGTTTTCTTTATAATATCATATTACACAATTTCTAATTTTAATTTATTTATACATAGGTTCTCCCAAAAAAATATAAACAATGGATAACAAAGTTTAACTATCCATTGGGCTTTGTGAAAGTGCGGACAACGAATGGGAAGGTCTTTGAAGTGAAGGTATATGAGTTAACAAACTTCTGTTATCTTTACAATGGGTGGTATTATGTGGTTGAAAGTTTGAAGCTACAATCTGGATCTTGGCTGGTATTTCAGTATGAAGAAGCATTATCAAGTTTCCGAATATTTTATTTCTATGACAATATTGAATTTGCTCCATCTGATTATTTTTACTACAGACTCAATGGTGATTTTGATAAACCTGATGCTATGGTATGTAGTTCCCAATCTGAATTCATTATATTGATTATGGTTTGTTATTTATTTATTGTTAGTATATATATTACTAATATCTATTTTTTTTCATTGAAGCATATCAATCGTTTATTTGTACATCACAAGATGGACAATACCATTCCAAACTATCCAGTTGTTATTAGAGGTCCTGGGAAGCTTAAGGTGTTTGTTCGAATGTAAGTTTTTGACAATCAGCTTTACATAACAACTGGATGGGATCGGATTAAGAAGAAATTGTCAATAACTGATGAGCATATGCTTGTGTTTGAAATGATTGATCTTCATACTTTTGATATGTTCGTTTTCAATTGTTCAAAGAATGCTGATTTATTGTTGCCGCCGGAATTATATGCTGCTGCTGTTAAGGAAGAAATTGAAGAAGACGTTATTAGTATTTCTGATGCTGAAGATGTGGATGAGGTTACTAACGGCACAGAAGCTAATATGCTTGCTGTAACCAGGAATGAGGAAATTATTCCAGTAGTTTTCCGTGTGGACAATCATTTTGTAAGTTTCTGTAACCAAAAAGTACATCATTATATTAACTTTGTTAACATAATTTGTTTTTTGTTACAGCGCATTAAAAAAGATCTTGCTAAAAAAATTGGCTTGGATAGGAAGAGGTGTTTAAAGATTGTAGATGCTGAAGGTAATATTTTTTTCGGTTTTTTTCTTTTTTTTCAACACCATTTATTTAAACTACAAAAACTGGAAACCAAAAACACATCAATAAAAGATATCCAAAAAGTATTACCTCATCAACAACCTCAAGACCATTACCATTACCATTACCAGCAACCAACTCAGCAAGTATGTCCGGATCATCACATAGTTTTTGGATAGTGTAAACATGATAGTCATGGTTAAGGTTGTAATCAGAAACTTCAATTTTAAAAGCCAACTTCTTTTCAACCAACCGAGATATTTCATGTGGAAAACTTTCAGTATCATTGGCCTTCACTTGGCGTTCCCTTATATCACTCGCAGTTGAACCAATGAGCTTCATTACATCTTTATCAAACATCACGAAAGATACACTACCGGTTTCATCTTGAACTCTCAAATGTACCTTGAACCTGTAATAAATAGTAGTTAAATTACATTCATATTATAGGAAGCAATAAACCTAAAAAGCAACATTAACTTACTTAATGGTTATCGATGTACATTCTGTATCACATTTCGGACAAACCAATGAAGTAGGAGACAGATTCATGACCTCATCAGAAATGATTTTAGCATATTGTAAGTATTCAGTTTTAGTCAACACCTTCTTGTTACAGGTTCGACATGCCGGATAAAACCACCCATAGTTTTCTTGAACAATTTTGATCGTTGCAACTACCACACATGACATTACCTATAATATGAAAGACAAAACTTTATTAACATACTAATATTATAAAACATAGAAAACAGTAAAGGAAATTAAACGACTTTGTATGGATATAGAAATATTCATACGCTTTCAATCTCAATTATTTCATCAACATGTTTTTTAGGAGTATCAATTAGAAATTCTTGACGGCTTGGAAATACACTCTGAGATGAAAGAATGGTTTGAGAAGAAGAAGCACCACCTTCAAATTGTTTCACTAAAAGCCTATAAAAACAACATTCGTGTTAATACTCACACTCGTATTAAGAAAAATATTAAAAATAAGAAATATAATTCAGTGATAGTACCTCCTACGAAGTTCATTAACCTCATCAATTTCTTCGTTGAGAAACAGTCGAGTTCCAAACTTATCATTCTGAATGGTATATTGTCCTGCATGTAACAATATACATATCCAACAAATTCATTACAAGTGACAAAAACACATTGGAAACACTAAAGTAAGTAAATCAGTCAAATGTAAATTACCCTGCCACAGCTTAATCTTCGCATGCTGAATGACAGCCATGACATTCTCAATCGGATTGTTTTGCGCCAAGAAATCATTAAATTGTTGTGCATATCCATTCCACAAAGTACAACGAACTACTTCTCCCCTACAACAAACAGATAAAAAAACAGCATTAAAAGTTCCACTAAAATCTATACTATCTATTAAAAGAACAATAATCAGTCACAATAAATAATGCCAATGATTTAATCTGTCTATGTATTAAATGCAATGAATGTCCAAACCACATTAATTAAAGACAATAATAAAACAATAATCTGTCTTTATATTAATTCCAATGAATGTCCAAATAACACCATAATCATTAAAGACCCATAAACAGATATAAAACAACATAAATAAGAAAAATCATTTAATGAATCCTCAATACATTAATTAAATACAATAATAACACACAAACAAATTTATATAAGTGGGATAGAAAAATTTACTGCACATCTTGAAGATCAAAGTTCATCCTTTTTCTTTCATTCGGAAAGATTTCCATATCTCCACACGACACGACACGACACGACACGACACAACAATTCCAGCAACATCTAAAATGGCGAACATAGCAACAGTAATCAGATTAAAAAATGTAAGCAAAATATATATCAGGCTATCAGAAACAGTCCTACCAACAGTGAGCAGATTCTTTCCCTCTCCTTTAAGAATTTCTGAATGTGCCGTGAAGTTAAATCCATAATCAACCCCTTCCCAACCATTGGCACGTGTAACAACCGTACAACGGTAAAAGTTAATCTTGTAACCATGATTAACAACTTTGTATGCATCAGTGTTTTCTCCAACACCAAATCTGGATAGAATAACAACCTCATCCTCATGAAGTTGAGAGATAAACACAGGTATCAATGGAGCCTTAATACATGCTTGAATTTTACGACCCTGACCATTGCAGTGAAATATCATAGTTTAGAAATAAACATACTCAGCAGAAAATATAGATAAGCCTAAATAACACAAAACAATTAGTAAGATACCATGCCATCAAATTTAAGAAGACTAAAACAAACAAAGACCAAATTTAATAAGACTATGTTTTAATAACACTAAAACAAACAGAAAATATACACAAAAGTAAATTACACAAATCACAAAAAACTTTCAAAACAACCTTCCAATTCGTTTCATGTCACCAAGATTAAAACTTTCAAAAACTATTCATCTTTCTTTCTTTATAACTAACCCTAAACTCATCTAACGCTAAAACAAACAAACTTTATTCTTCACAGAACAAACATCTATCGATGATCAATAACCAACTAAACAATATTCATGTTCAGTCCTTTATATCTAACCCTAAAACATGTAAGAGTATCAGAAAAAACACAAACTTAAAGGACAAAGAACACAAAACACAAACATCTATTACACAACCAAGCAGCTTAGAAATAAAAAACAAACCCAAAATCATGCGGATTAGAGAACCATCTCTGTATAAACCCTAAAACAGTAAAATAAGAGAATCATCACTTCACAAATACTAATACCTTCTCATCGATCAAGACGAGGTCCATCCGAAAGGGCTGAATCCATTTCCGGATGATTCGACACTTGATAGTCCACATATCTTTGGATGGATTCAAATCGTCTATGAAACTGAGTGACAAAGACTGTGATTCACCGACGGATTTCTTCTCCGCTGACATTCTTGGCGAGAAAGCTTTGTAACAGAAACCCTAGATTTTTAAACGCACACTCGTCTGAAATGAAGAAAGAGAGAAATAGAGAAATGTTGATGAAGAAAGAGAGAAATGTTACTATATGTTTGAATTGAGAAGAAAGAGAGGGTGATATGATGTGCATTAAATGGTGAAACAACTCCCCATGCATTTTCAAATTTGCCTCCTAAAAAAAACATAATTTTCTAATTTAAAAAACTGATTTGTATATACATTCAGATTAAAAAAAATTCGAATTTATGACATCAGCGGAGTCTATGTGGCATACCTAATATCATGACACGTAAGCAAAGTGAGGTCATCCTCTAAGCTCCTTTAATAGATAGTATAGATGTATGGTTTATAGTTTGGTATGATAAAGTGAAAAAAAAACATACCACTTAATCTTATAATCGAATAACTAAGTGTTTAAATGTATGAAGATTTAAGGATTACGAATACACGATCATTGTTTACGAGTTAAGCTTACGTTTATACGAATTACGAACCATGTATCAAATGAGTGCACGTATCAATGTATAAACATGTATAAACGATGTATAAAAGATTCATTTCATTACGATCAAAGTCTCAGATTTTACAACGATACAACGAAATACGATTACAAGGAATACAAGATTTCCAAAAAAATAGAATTTCAAGCAATGGTTTCTAAATATGGAAAGTATGAAAACGCAGGGCGTTACAGTCTCCCCTCCTTTAGGAAATTTCGTCCCGAAATTTATTCAAGAGGAAGACTTGAAAAAGTTTTGGCAAAAATTGAGACTTGGAAATTTTGAAACGGTTTGAAAAGTACGAAACTTTGGAGAACGTCAAGGTAAATTTGCAAGGGAGTTCGTTGTCTAAAATAATTTGAGGTACCAAACATAGCTGAAAACGTGTAGGTGCGTATATAGGTAAAGTGAGTCTAAACAAGTTTGGATAACTTAAATTGGAGATGTATTAAAAATGGGACGTATTAAAAAGGAAGATTTTGACAAACGGTTCGTATTTTGTTGGAAAGTAGAGTAGTTTCAGGGGAAGTTTTAAGGATAGTATAAAAATCACACTTTCGTAAAAATTGTTTATTGAGAGGAACGAAAAGGTTTGGTACTTTGAATAAAGCGTTAAAGGTATACTAAGTATATTTACACAAGAATAAAGAATAGGAAGACGGTTTTAAAGGTAATGAGATAAGTTAGGATTTCAATGTTTAAACAAGCTTGATTGTGAACGGGGTTCGTATGAAAGAAAGGATAATGGAGAATAATAAGAGTATGGGGCGAACGATTGAATCTAAATGAATGCAAGTATATGAATAATATAAGTATTAGATAGATGAAAGTAGCGTGTTAAAGATGAAGTCTCGTCATGGATAATCAGATATAATGCGTTTGTGAGTTATTTAAAGTTTGTATTAGGTCAAAAGGTCTGCAAAATACTGAATTTCTCATGGCACGTTTTACTAAAGTTTGGTAACATGGTGAAAACACTTATATATAGGAAGTACCAGCGGCGTATCCACCATGTTTTGAACATGTTATGTCCGTCTCGTTATTCGGTGTCATGTTACGTTCTGTGTCTTACCATACACAGTAGTACGCTCTATGGTTTTCATACGCCTATCACTATAATCCCGTGTGCACCCGCGATTATTTTGATCGTTGCATGATCCGCATAGCTTGTACCAGTTGTGTATGAATCATGGTATACATAATTTAAAAAATAAGAATGTGTACGTATAAGAATATAGTATATAAGCAAGTCCATGCTTAAGTATGTATGGGACCCACGTAAGCGAATCACTCGGATTACGCTCGCGTACGGGTACGAATGTATGAATCATGAGTATGAATGAAAGTATGAGCATAAGTATAAGTTTAAGTATGAATATGCATGTAAGTATGAGTATAAACATAAAACGTACGAGTAGTATGAGTATAAGTATAAGCATAAAACGTATGTGTATAATTACGAATAATAAAATTTACGTATATAGTGTACGTTGGGACATAGCAGATATAAGCGTATAAAAGCATTCAAAAGGTTGAGTATCTAAATACGAACAATATGAATGATGTTATCGCGAGATATCGACTAAAATGTGTATAATGATATGCATGTATAGTTGTTTAAATGAAACGTTGAGTTTATCGAATCAAAATTAGATTGAGCTTGATTTGAAGGGTAGAATATAGTTTGTATATGTAAGAGGATATAAAGTACTCATTGGTTAAGCATAATGTATTTTGTAATGAATGGAAATGCTACTTTTTTTTTTAAATAGTTTACGTAATCTGAAGATGGTCGGTCCCCATGAAGTCCTCTCGCCCACGTGTTTTGTAAATTGGTGTGGGAAAAAGGTTTTCGATAAAAATGTAAGTTCTTTTCATCAAATAAGAAATTATGAATTTAGTAGGTTCTTGTGAAAACGAGGATCCTTAGAAAAGAAATTTAGCAAAAGGACTTAGTGATTGTTAAAAGTTTTAACAAATGATTTGTTGATGTTGAAAAGAGTATTTGGTAAAACGATCATATAACATCTATAAGATCTTATAAGTAATTGAGAAAGTTTGGTTTGATTTCGATTAAGAATGGAAGTCTCTAGTATGATGATATAACGTGTGCGTGTTTTAGTGATTAAGTTGAATATGAAGTTTATGGGCCAGAGATTCATTGGACCGATTAAATTGATTGGTAGCATTTTGTAAGGTTTTGAAATACGGGAAATAAAACGTTTTAAGGTATGATTAAGAATTTCGTGTATGTGAGTTATGTGAAAATAGATTGTAGGATAAGAAGTACGTTTGATAAAACAGTGTATTTTGGAATTGATATAAGTGGGTATTTCGATAAATGATAAATGATTTAGGTATGAAACATGATAGTGTTTGCATGATAATGTATTTTGAAGGAAAGTTTTGGTAATGATCACCTAGGTAAGGGAATCACCCCTAACTCGTTGGTAAGGTTGTTTTAAGAAAAGAAGGAGTGGAGTTAATCGTCAAGGTAAGGAAATCACTCCTAACTCAATGATATGTCTCCATTTTGGCGTTATAAAGAATGTAAACAAAATTGAGTGACGTTTTGAAATCATGCATAGGTATAAATGTATGAAAAAGATTTAGTATGATGTGTGTGTGAGAAGAAAATATCGAAAGTAAATTCATATTTGAAAGATTGCATCGTATAAAATAAGTAATATAAACACATGTTTGATTAAAATTTGGGATGGTTCCAAAACGGAACTTTGACTAACCAAAGTGGTCGAAAAGTCTTTCGAATTTGAGGAGCATGATTTGGCCTAATAGGTGGAATACTCTCGCCGACAAGTCGGTTAAAGGTATTTACCCTTCCGGTTACTACATGTCCTAAATCAATCGAAATTTCGAGACTTGGAGGGATTTATGAAAAATTCAAGGAGTGGAACTAGTCAACAAGGTGCGGGTTTCACCCCTAACTTGACGATTTCGTATCCAAAGTGTGCTTGGTACTCGTCGAGTCAAAATTTAATTTCAACACTTTGACAAGGGTCCACTAGAATTTGAAAGCGGAAATTCTCCATCAAGGTGAGGATCTCATTCCTAACTTGGTGGCGAATTTCGTGTAAAAATAATAGGTGGATTGAGAGTCTTTCACCAAATTGTGGGTTTCACGCCTATTTTGGTGAAGTCGTCTCGTTTGTGTATTACAAGTGGTTTCGAATTTAGTATAAATGAGTAAAAGACGTATGCTCAAAATAATAATAACAAGTATAAGCACATAAAGCATTTTAAGAAAATAACACGTAAGAGACATTTCAAGAATAACATGTAAAGATATTTCATAAAAGTAGCATTTGAAGCAAGTATGGTCGAATTTTGGTGCTTAACTATAGACTAGGTCAAAAGCATGGAAATTTTCCTAATTCCCTATAGTTGTGGCTCTGATACCAATCTGTCACACCCCAACCGATGGCGGAAACATCGGAGTGAGACGAAATAGATTGCAAGAGATTTCATAACACTATTTGTGACAAGTATTTAAATGATAAATTTTCATTTCATTTCTAAAGAGTCAATTACAAGGATTTGAAACAAATACAACATGAATAATGAAATACAATACAAATAAAATACAAAATTTAAAGTGTGTATCTAAGCATCCTACTAGATTCCATGCATCATCAACATCATCGCTAAACCTGCAACATGTTTTAAAAGCATAGTTCAATACAAAGGTATTGGCGAGTACACTAGTTTTAGACTCGTGGCATATGTATAAAAAGGTATTTTCAATCCAACATAGCAATTGGTATACAAGGTCAATCTATCATGCATAACAATACGTCAACTCTAGTGTCCACTAGTATTTAGCATCCCTCGACACAAAAGTGACGAGACCGTTATAGAATAAAGACTCAACAAAACCCCATCGGGTGGTGTGCTACTCCTATAGCGCTATAATTTTTAGGCCAAGTTAACAAGTAGTATGTATTCTAGCATGAACCTAAGCATCGCAAAGCATGTATAAGGATTGAACGAATAAAAGCATGTTTGTGAATCGTGCATTTTAACAAGTAAAACGTGTTGCACCCAAAGTGTATTAAAAGGAAAATGGGTCAAGTGTACTCACAAAGTTGCATATGCTTTCCGATTATCCCATGTGACGAAGTTGTTGAGACTAGGAAGTTGAATGTGTTCGATTTGGAGTTTAAGAGGTGTTTACATATTTTACTAGGGATTTGGAGTTTAAATAACATGAAAAATAAACATATGAAAATAATCATCTAACACTTATGACACTTGTTCTTGACACTATGAAACTCTAAAAGAGTTTAAACGTTTTCATGGAACAAAGTTCCATTAGAATCGTGATAAGTTGTCAAGGCCTAAGATGATACAATCTACTAGCTTGACGAATGTCCATTAGTTCATCACCAAGAGTTCGATTATTTGGTTGTTACATAAGTATTACATAGTGTATATTACATCATATAAGTCAAGCATGAGGTAGAAGATTAAAGTTTTCATTAAGGCACCTCTAAGTATCATGGAATTCATACATGAGGTAGGAAGAACAAAGCTTCCATTTAGGTACCTCTATTGTTCACCACTACACTTGTTGTTATGAACAACAAGGAGGGTCATGAACTTACAAGAAACAATAGAATATGAACAACTAATCTATGAGAAAACATCAAGCAATGTGTGGATTTTCAAGTAGGTTAGCCCAAGCTAATCCTAAATCACACAATCATCAAGTCTTGAACTTGAGCATCACTTGTGGGTTAAAACCCTTGAACAAAACAGAAAGTTTGTGAGGTTTATACCTCTGATTTTGAATGTCTCAACCTTGTTTTTAAGCCTAACTAACCATAGAAGTGGTTATAAGCATAAGGACATAGGTTTGAGATGAGTTTCCTCAAGTTTAAACAAGTTTATCAAAGTTTGAAACAAGAACAGAAAAGTCAGTCCACTTTGGAGCCCTTTTGGCAACATTCCAGGCTCTGGTTTTCCAGGGAAAACCTATGGAAATGAAGCTAAGGTCAATACAAAGTAGTAGGAAAAAGAATCGAGTGAATCGGATAAGAACTGAGTGAGTTATGTTAACTTTAGTGAAGTGGTATAAATCTGCTCGAACTTCTGCAATCAGCTACGGTTTGGAGTGTTTGAGAGTGAATGGAGAGTGTTTAGAAAGTGAAAAATGCTTGGAGGAGGCTTGGGTTATATAGGGGATGGATTAGGGTTTCATTGGGTTGGAAAGTACAATGAACTTGCTAAATAAAGAAAGTACAATGAACTTGCTAAATAAAGAAAGTTACAAAAATGCGAGGCGTTACACACACACATATATATATATATATCTGTGTGTGTTTGTTTAATTCATGTCTAGTTTAAAACTTCAAGTTTGCTTAAGTAATCATTTATAAAAATTAGTTTTGCTTTGATTAAAGAATATATATGTGTATTTATTAATAAAAATGTTATTTTCAGTTGTATAATCGTAATTATAAAGATATAATAAGCAAGTAATCATTAAATATATGTTTAAATAAATAAAACGTTAACTAAAAATAAATGTTAGTCACAAGATTTGAACTTGCTACCTAAAGGTTATAAGCAAAAGACTTAACCAGTGAGCCACTTAGTCATTTATATTTATCTTATAAAATCTGATTATTTAAGTAAGAAATTTGATGTTATTAATTAGAAATCTGATAGAAAATCTGATAAAAATAGTGTCACCAGCAAGGTTTGAACCGCAGACCTCTGATTTCTAGGTCCCGAGACTTAACCAATTGGACTACACAACCTAAGACTTCTAGGTTATAAGTTAGAGTCTTAACCAACGAACCATTTAATAATTTAAGTTTGATTTACGAAATCTGATGTTTTAAATAAGAAATCTGATAGAGTCTTAACCCGTGAACCATTTAGTAATTTACATTTGATTTATGAAATCTGATGTTTTAAATAAGAAATCTGATGCATTTAATAGGAAATCTGATGTTGCATCAGAAATCTGACAACAAATATGTTTCCAGCAGGATTCGAACTTGTGACCTCTGTGTTGTAAAACAGAATCTGAACCAACTGGGCTAACTGAGCCCTTGTGAACAAACAAATTCATTAATTATTTTATGTACTTAGTTCACTGGTTTATCTTCTTCTTAATCATGTTTTATCCAAAACTAACATTCACATAATTAATTATATATTCCATTTTCATTATAGATTAACCTTAAAGTTTCAAAAATAAAGATTTAGTTTATAGTTACCTTAATCAAAAATGCGATTCGGTTACTAGAGACGTCGTCGAAAAATACATAAGTATCGCCAGAATTGGTATTTCTTCACTGAAAATAGTTTCAGGTGGTACGTTTTCGTGGTTAAAGGCTCGAGTGGTTTAGTAGAGACAATGGTGAATGCAAAGTGGTGTCAGTATGGTGTTCGATTTCAGTTACGGTTATCGGAACCGGGTTTTCTTATCGGAAGGTGATGGAAAGTGGTGTATTTGTGAATGAAGGTTGAGAGTGGTTTGCAAGATAATCAAGTTCTCAATTTATAGAAGGGATCCGAAGGATCTCGTTAGATGGAAGTTTGCAAAGATTTTCGAAAGTCAATTGTGCATGAATAATTCATGCAAGTGATAAGAAGATAAATAAATCTCAGCCATTGAAATTACAATTTGCCTGACAAAGTAATATCAATACCTCTTTGTCTTTTCTCACTTACAAGTCATTGCAATAACATAAGCATTATATTATTATTTTAGTTGTGTTTTGAAGGCGCCGTGTAGAATTTTGGAAAAACCTAGAATTTGAAATGTGATGTACGCGTGCGTTAATTTACATTACATGATTTTGAGGACGATGAACGCGTAATTTGCGAGCATTATGAGGATGTGAGTCAACCAAACACCGTAGAATTAAGTGAGCAGGAGAAAGAAAAGAACTTACAAGAAATTAAACATAATACTACACAACACAACCTTCGAGCGGATTGAATTGAACACATTTGGAGAGTTCCATGAAACGACGTTGACAAAGACAAAGACGATGATTAATGTTTATGTAATTTTTTTTATTTAAATTTAATAGATTTTTTTTTATAAATTTTAAATATAAAATAATAACAAAAGTGTGTGTCACGTGTCGAATAGCGCCACTCTTCCATGCCCCGTCCCACACCTCCTGTTTTTGCACCACGCCCCATTTCTGACGTGTGCTTAAGTGTCTTCCACATGTCGCATAACTAGGGGTGTTCATGAGCTGAACCGAACCGAACCGAACGGAGGTATACTCGTGCTCGGTTCGGTTTGAAACCGAGCCGCTCGGTTCGGATTTAGGAAATCGAGCGGAAATCTTATGCTCGTGCTTGGTTCGGTTTAGAACCGAGCCACTTGGTTTGGTTCAGTTCAGTTCGCTTTTGCTCAATTTTATTTAGGATTTCTACACAGCCATTTATTCACCAAAATTCATGGTTATACATAAACACTTAAATAATTCACTACGCCCATTAAAAACAAAATCAAAGGTACCAAAATTATCAAAACTAGAAAAAAAATCAAACTATGATGAGTCTCCAACAGAATAATATTCTACAAAATAAGAATCAAATTGGGGATATATACAAAAAATACGAATGAATTAAAGAAGAGGTGTTTAGTGTGGGTACTTCAAACCGCGGAGTGGCTGTGCGTTTTAATTGACCGGCGGCTGACAGACGGTGGAGTGGTGGATGGCCGACGGTGGAGAGGTTGTACGGTTGATCGGTGGTTGTACGACGGACGGTGGATGGCCAGCGGACAGTGATGCCTGCGGACGAGGGATGTGGACGATGGAACTGGATCAGGATGGATGTCAGCTGGATGTGTGACTCGAGAGTTGAGAGAAATTAGGGTTTTCTTTCTTTCATTTTTTTTTCAACTGAAGAAGGATTCTAGTATATGAGGATTCTCGGGTAGTTTTGGATGTCGGCTGGATATGTCAAATGTTTATATTTAATAAATACAATATATATATATTTAATAAATATAATATATATATATATATATAGAAACGGGATCATGAGAAAACGGCAAAAAGTGTGAGAACGGTGAGAACGCATCCTGGCCGAACACGTGGCGTGGGGCTTGATCAGGGACCGAGGGGTTTTTTTGTCTTTTTAGTATTCTTCTCCTTTCACGATTTTCGCGTTTGACATGCTTCTTTATTTTTTGCGTGCAAGATAATTTTGGCGTTTTGTAGATTTATTAATTATTTGGCGTTTATTGTTTTTTTCTCAGATTTCTTCTCTTTGAGTTAATTCTTTTTGTGTCACATAGTTAATATTTTGGCGTTATGGCTTTTTCCATGTTATTTTTGGCGTTTTGTATCTTTTTGTTAATAATTCATTACCATAGATTAATATTTTAAAAATTTACAATAACTCGAAAATCAAAATAATCTAATAGTCTTCCGTAGGTGGGATTACATCGGAGATGTACCCATCGCTTTGTTCTTCACTTTCTTCAGATTCTTCATCATCAAATTTCATTTTTGCGTATAACGCCATTAGCTCGTCTCTTCTTTGCTACAGCCTATTCAAGAATATTACTACATCCTTGGATTTTGGATCGTTTGAAGGTGTTAAATTACAGAGTTGTTCAATGATAGATAGCAACCTTGTCTTCAACATTTCTTCCATTGGTCTTGTATATTGCACCCCGTTTTTATAAGTTACTTCAAGTGTTCCTCTTCTTCCTCATGCAATACCCAACTGCTAAGTTTTGGTATTTGTGTATCTTCAATATCATCATCATCATCATCATCATCATCTTCATCATCTTCTGCTGGAAACTTTCTCTCCAGTCTTCTTATTACAGTTCTTGTTCTTTCACAATCGTTGTCTCTTGGAACCCCAAGGGCCAGGATATCCTTTTGAATATTTTCATTCATTCCCATCATGGCTTTTATTGTTCTTACCTTAACCCTTCTCCTGTCAGCGAACTTTATGATGAATCTTTTTTCTTTCCTTTCAAACCTCCATGCAATAACCTTAGCCATTTTTTAATTTTTTTTGCGTTTTGGAGAATATGTGGCAATTTAGTTTTTTTGGCGTGTTTGAACTTGGGTTCTGATGGTCTTCTTTTATATTGACTTTTTTTCCCGCGTATGTCAGGTAATTATGGCGTTTTGAAAAAGATAAATAAATTTAATATAATAAATGTTAGTAATTATGTTTTCTGTCGTTTCATTTTACTGTTTTTTGCAGTTTACCGTGTTTTGTTTTCAGACTCAATTGTTTTAATGGTGTAACACGTCAAATCTTTTGACGGCTGTAATTATGGCTTTTTGTTTTCCAATGGCGGTTAGATAACTATTGGACTTCTTTTGTTTTATATTCTTTTGCACATTTTTTCACTCTTTTTTTATAATATTAGTTGTTCAAATTAATTTTATTATAGTTTGGTAGTTTATTTGGGGCTTTTGTATGGCATTATGGCGTTTTACACGTATTTGCTAATTTTGGCGTTTTATTATATTTTTCGTTATAGCATTAATATTATTTTGTTGTTTATTAACTGACATTACAAAACAAACAATAGAAAAAGAAAATTAAAAAAAAAAAGACAAAGTAGAAGCAATTTATTATTTTAAATCTTCGGTGTCATCAGTCTCTTTTTTCTTTTTGAAACTACAAGAAATGTGACAAATAAATGGCGTTTTGGGTTTGGCGTTGTTTATTTTATTTGTTCATGTGTTGAATTATCTTTTGTTGATGTTTGAGTCATAGAGCGACCCCCTGTGGGTGGATGCTATCTGCCACTGGTATAGGTCTCTTCTTATCATCCAAACCTTCTTCAGGAACAAAGATGACAGCATGACATATGGGTGTCATCAGTCCCTCTTTTTTCAATTTTGTCCATCTCATGCAGAACTTTAATGAGGATCAAAGAAAAAGATGTTTGCTGTCGTTGTTTTTTTTGGCGTTTTACATTGAGTTGTAAAATTTTTTAGCAACCACTGTGTGTGTGTTTTTTTTTTTTTTTTTGGTGTGATAAACGGAAGGTGGTGAGGCGTTTCTATTTATAGAATTTTTTGGCCCGTAGGTTAGGCAGGATGTTATTTTTATAACACAAAATGTAAATAACATTTATTCTGATGTAAAGTTTGGCGTTATATATAATGGCGTTTCATATTTTATGGCGTTTTTGTAGCCAGAGAGCTTAAATAAAAACACAGAAAAAAGCACCCAGTGATAAAATTGGCGTTTTGTATTTATTTGGCGTTTTATTTTCAATGGCGTTTTATGTGAGGAATAGTTTTTTTTACTTTTTTACCCTTAATGACGCGCGTCCACGTAATAAAATTGGTGTTATTTACTAAAATGCCACCGCGCCAATCTAGTCCACAGATTGTTTTGATCGGACCATCCATAAGCGTTCTCTCCATTCTCACACTTTTGAGCATTTTCTTTAAATCCTGACCCTATATATATATATGTAGTGTTAAGTTCCTGTACAAATAAAATAAACGTACTAAACGTACGAATTGCATGAAAAGAAAAAAGGAGGCGGTGGCATTTTTGTAATTATGTACAAATGTATAAATGTACCTGTAGAGTAATTTTGATGTTTTGTAGAGTAATTTTGTAAAATGGTCTAGTAGAGTAATTTTGTTCTTGTAGGGTAATTATCAAAATTACTCTACAAATGATACTGTAGAGTAATTTTGATCTTTTGTAGAGTAATTTTGTAAAATGTTCATGTAGACTAATTTGGGTCTTCTAGGGTAATTATCAAAATTACACTAACCCCCCCTGTAACAACCCGCACGTTCGTGCGTTGTTACTACTCGCTACACTCGTTACGCCTAGCACCAGAGATTCGGATCATAATGTTACTATATCGCATACATCGCTATTTCGCAGTATATTCGCATATTTCGCATAATTTATCGCTATAACGCATCACATCGCATACACTAACACTCACGATGTCATTGAGTGAGGACCTATTCTACCCTCCTCGATAGCCGTGATGTGTCATGACGCAAACATTAATGCTAACGATGACTTCTCGCGTGAGTACTACCCCATCGGTCATCGTGACGATGATGACAATACGAGCGAGTGGTACCCCGTCAGTCATTGTGGCACAACGCATCGCAAACTCGAAAGCGCACCCGCAATCACGCGCAACTCGATTATCGCACCGTACATTTGAAAGTGTGGATACGTATATACGACCTTCTGTGATTAATTATAATAAATATATATATGAAAATGTGTAACCAAACTATCGCAACGCTTAACGATCGAAACAAAATGCCGAAACGTTGACCATCGGAACCACTCGATAGAGTGACAGCTCGATCGGACGGTCACCCGATCAGGTTGCCACCCGATCGGGTTGCCACCCGATCGGACAGTCACCCGATCGGTGACCCACCCGATCCGTGACACTCTATCTCCTCCTCTCCTATTCACCTATAAATAGCCCATGTCACATCACTTGAACAGTGATGTGACAGCTCTCACTCGACCAGCATGCTTTGGGGCTCTTCTCTCTCGATTTCTCGCGATTCTTGTAAGTTTTCAACCTAAATCTTGTACTTCTATAATCTACACGCACTCCTCCATCGTTCTCTCTTTTGAATCTCAACTTTTAACTGTGAAATCAACGGATTTGAGGTGTTCCAGGGTGATGCCATCATGGAGTTCATATGAACTTCAAGTTTTGGCATCATTCCACCATGAATAACTCAGATCTGAAGGATTTCCATAAGATTAAACAAAGTTTTCACACAAATCTAAACATTTTCATGGTTAAAGGGATTGAAAGATGGTTTTCCAACTTTCTTTCAACTCTTTTACACTCAATATACTCGAAATTGATAGAATCGGAGCTCGTTCTGACCTTCTACTCTTTCCAGTGACGTGTCGGTTCAAGATCTGGTTTCTATCAGAGAGACTACCGATTTCGGGTTAAACATGGACAACCGTCTCGAACAGGTTAACTGGTCGGGCCATGGTGATTCCTGTCCGAACGAGTCACTTGGGTCAAGATGGGGTCACTGTAGTTTAGCATGTTATCACACTGTCTCGATCAACACCGCAACCCTATCAAAACTACCAAGTATCAAGACAATCAGGCCATCGGAACGGACTGCCGTCCGATCGGGTTGCCACCCGATCGGATTGCCGCCCGATCGGGCATCTGCCCGAACAGCTTGCACTTGGTTTCACACTTAAACTATTTAATCCAACCTTTCAAGTTCTGAATGTCGAACGGATTGCCGTCCGATTAGATTGCCATCTGATGGAACAACCATCCGAACATGTGATGTTTTGAACTTCACCACTTAAACAATTTCAACATGTTCAACACTTAGACAAGTTCCAAACGGATTGCCACCAGATCGGATTGTAATCCGATCGAGGGATAAACTGCTGTGAACTTGTTCTCACTAAGTGTCCTACTAATCGGATCGTCACCCGATCGAGCCATCGTTCGATCGATCGACCTGAAGGGTAAAGATACTTCTCTGTTTTCAAAATGCTACAACGAAAACTTCAAAAGGCAAACCATCATACACAAACACGTCCATACCAAACGAGGTGACAATCCAATCGAATGGTCATCCGATCGGATCCGATCGGATGACCATCCGAACGGATTGCCACCCGATAGACTGGCCATCCGATCGGGTTGCCATTCAACACTCAATTGCATCCCATCGTTTAACGCACTGTTCAACGCTTACGCTATCAATCTGTAATCATGCTAATCCCAGACGCACTCCCTCAATCCAACCAAGTTGTGTTTACTTGTTGAACACCGATTGTGAGTATACTTGAACCCTTTTTGCTTTTGCACTTTTGGGTGTAACATACGTTGCTATCGAATCAAATCATATCAAATGCTTAAACTATTTATCACTTGCGAATGACTTACTTGCATAGTTATACGTGATGCTAGTTACATATGTGCTAGGACTTATACTCGCGACGTCCCACCATGACTAGTATAGTACTATTGCGCCCGACGGGGTCTAGTTTGCCATCGCGTATTCGAGCATTGAGGACTTAGCTGGTAGTATAGGTTTTGTGAGTATATATGTCGTGTATACCGTTTATGTATGTAGGAATTCGCAACACTTTTAATCTATTATGCTATTACATATCAAACCTGTATACTCGCCAATACTTTTGTATTGACATTATTTTAACGTATGTTGCAGGTTAGATCGCAGGTTATTTCAAACCAAGCTAGGAAGTCTAGAAACTCAACTAAAATCTAGGTTGTCGGATTTGTATTGTTCGAGAGAACATGTAATCTGTGACGACGTATGTGATTATGATTGTTCATTAGTATGGGATAATGAACGCATTAATTATTGTCGCAAAATAGTTGTTATGGATTCTCCTGAGCAATCTGATTCGCCTAGTGCCGCGCCCCGATGATTCCGCCATCGGTTGGGGTGTGACACCCCCAAAAACCTAAAAAAACCCTAACCCACCCCCCCCCTTAAAAAAAACCTAACCCCCCACCCCCCCCAAAACCTAAAAAAACCTAACCCCCCCCCCAAACAAAAATCTAAACCATAAAGCTAAACCCCATAACTAAATTGTAACACCTTGTAAAAACGCGACCAATATAATAAAGACACGTGTCGTGGACTTTAAACGTGTAACAGATTGATTATGAGGGACAAAAGTTGACAAACAAAGAAAGTATATGTATATAAGTATGCAAAGTGTCAACATGTTTAAGTTATACCTCTGAGTGACCTTTTAGCGTATGAAACCGTTTGTGGAAGAAAGTGAAAGTTTACAAGATGCGAGGGTTAAATGTGTCAACATGTTTAATTTATACCTCTGAGTGACCTTTTAGCGAACCCGGAGCCTTGTAACGATTAATTATACTCCCAAGAATAAGTGATAAATATTTCAGAAGGTTTCGATATCGTATGAGAAAGATACGCTAACTTTCGTAATTAAGGGGTTAAAAGCGTCAACAAGACAAAACTTATGTTTTCGGTTATCATTTAACGAAACCGGACCTAACGGTATTTGGTTATACCTCACGGATCATAGAAATATAAGTTAAATGGGTTAAATGTGCTTAAAATGGAAGAAATTACGTTTTAGAAGGTCCAGGGGGTGAAATGTCATTGTTTGAAAGATGCTGATCAGGTGAGCCACCTGGTGGCGCTGCGCCACCACCAACAGCTTCTGTCGTCGCGTGACGCGACGGCCTGACCTGGACAAATTTCATGCACAGGTGCGAGTTCAGCAGGTTATACCGACTTAGAAGCCTTGTATTCGATTCTAGGGGCTTGTTTGATGGTTTTATTAGCCTAGGGACATTTGGGATCATCTGAATTACCTCCTAGGTACTTATGGAATGATCTTGGAGCTCTAGAAATCCTATATAAAGGCCATAAGTTCAATTGTTCAAGTGCTCATTCACTTGCAACAACTCAAGCACTCATCTCTGGAGGTAGCTGGCCTTAGGGGAAGATTGAGAAGTGTAGAAAAGATAGCAAGGACCTTAAGTAAGAGTTTTAATCCCTGCTTAGTCCTTTTAATTAGCTTAAAGACCAAAAAGTCAAACCGTCGTAATTAAGGTTTGACTTAGTGATTAATAACTAATGGTCCAGTCAATTCTCGAATTGAAAGTACCTATGAGTTGGTAATTATGTGGGTAATAAACCCTTAAAGGGGCACCCTCTGATTCCCACTATAACTAGGTCAAACTTAATTATAAAAAGTCAACAGAAATCTAATTTTCAAATAAACACATAATTAACAATGTAGAAGCCGTGAAACCTGTTTTACCACTTATATAACTTGGTGATTAATGTAAGAACATGTCTAAACATGTTCAACCCGACAATTTTCAGTTTAAGCTCGGTTCGGATCCGAAAGTCGCAAAAATGGACTTTTGCTTTGACTTTCAATTCTGACCCTATGTAGCATGTTTTAGAAATGCCCTAGAGTTCTATTAGGACCAGGTTATAGGTTAGTGTAATCCTCTGAGGTTATACAACTTGGTTCATTAGTTATTCGATTCATGTGCATGTTTCCGTTATATGCCTAAATGTTGACCATAATGCCCTTTTGACCTTAAAATGAGATTTTTGAAAATGTGAGAGGACAAAAACCTTTATTACTGAATTATAAACTTGTCCTAAAAATTTGACATCAGTTTGAGTTCTAGATTAAGAGTTATGCTCAATAGCGTAATTAGAAAGCTTTTTATTTATTAAACGGCATAATTAGCATAAAGCCTATTTAAACTCGAATCTTGACACTAAACTTTTTACCCACTGATGTAATATAATATTTTGAGATTTATGAAGATTTTTATTTATTTTTAAGCAGAGCATAACATAGGGTTCTTGCTTTAATTCGGTAACGGTTTTGCCCTTTTCTTGAATAAATGAGTTTTACATAACATATTGATACTAAATCTTTTGCTACTGATTTTATATGGTAAATAAAATATTTTAAGCCTTCTGGAATGATAAAAATATCAGCTTTTCTTATAAAACCTAGAAATCGCTTAAAACCGCCTTTTTACGCATTTTAAACACATAGTATGAGTTAAAACTAATTTTAAACATATAAGACTTAATACCTATTGATGTTTTAGTAAATTTTTATACTTTAATAGTAAGAAAAAGTTTTAAACTCAGATTTCCAGATTTGACCTTTTAAAGCCTATGTGAAATTACCAAAATGCCCCTTCGGCGCATAGTTTGGTTATAAATGATAAATTTCACATATATGTAATACCCTACTGTTATGACTTATAAAAAAAATAAATATTTTTACTGATTATATCAGACCTGAATCTCAGATTAATACTTGATCTCTTTTATAAGCTTTAAAATGACCAAAATGCCCTTACGGGGCATAATTTGAGTTTAAATTTGTTTTGGGCATAATGGAAGGTATCCTACTGATATCACAACATATTTAGGGCATATTAACTTAGGAAACATGTACATGACTCATTTGGTTACCCGTTATGCATTTTTCGCGTACGGTTCGGTTTATGTAACTAGTTTGCATAAATTGACCGAAACGGGTCAAACCTTATCATTTTTATTTCAAAATCCAGAATGTATTTGGTTTACCCATATTATACAAGTATACAAACTTGTCAGGTCTAAACCACATTCTAATCTGGTCTTCGCTTAATCTTGCGTTGGAAACCGTGTATCTTCCTTTAAAACTAACCGGTCTAAGTTTAGGCTTAATTAAGACCCGTTAGGAATCTAATAGGTTATAAAAACCTTCGTTCCAGATTTAGGAGCCCAGTAAAAGCTATCTGCACTTGCTGATTGAATACGGTTGAGATAAATTGAATAATTTGCTCAGGTAAATACTTTTAACTTATTTTCCCTTATACGGGCTTGGGGTACGGTATATAAAATACCGCTTGGTCGGGTATTGAATTGTTAATCATATAAAGGTTAATTTATTGAGATGACCCGTTTAAACTGTTTTGTTTGCTTAAAGCCTTTGGGGGGTTAATGACCATGTCCCGGATATCCTTGGCATCATTCATTGAAATGGCCACGACCTAAGCATGGGGTGTAGGCATACACCTGCCAGTGTATATATATAAAAAGGTATAACCGCCGGTTCGAGAATAACTCACCGCGGGATTATATCATGTGGTGTGTCTATTAATCTTTAACCTGGTATTTAGCCCGGGCTACTGAACGTATAACAAACATGTAATTCTTTTACAAGTTTATATATAAATAATTGTCCCAAGTTATGAAAGATATTTTGTGCCTTGTGCATTTAAATTAATTTTCTTAAACATTTTCAAAATGAGTCGGTTAATTGTATTTACCAGTGAAAACTGACGTATTTTCCCAAAAAGGTTAAGTGCAGGTACTAATTGGAATAGGCTGGCTATTCCTAACATCAATAAAGAGTCTTGCAAGCTTAGATGCCTATAAAATCTGTTGAACAATGTTTCTTTTATCTTTAATCCGCCTGTGGATCCTTTACAGCCGTTTTGTAATAAATGATATTACTTTCATTCGGTTTGTAATATTTTTACCTTTCGACTTCCGCTGTGTATATAAAATGTGATAAATTGTCTATGATGATATCAACTACGTCACGATACTCCCCACCGGGCCCACCGATAATACGTGGAAATATCGGGGTGTGACAGGTTGGTATCAGAGCCAACATTGAGTGAATTAAACACTAGCCATTTGTGTTTAATCTCAATGACACAGTTTGCCCATTCCTCGAATTTCGAGTCTAGACAAAGAACTTAGGACAAATCCTAATTTATTTTATATTGTCCTTTATTGTTTTTCTTTGTTGTTTCTTTTGTTGTATTCCTTTTCTCTAATAGTCCTTATAAGGACATATTTATCTTTTAGTCCCTGCGTGGACAATACTATTTCTTTAAAGATCCGTTTAGGGCATTGTTGTAATTTTAAAACTTTTATGAGAAGTTCCTTTTAGAGATTGTAACATATATAATATGTCCTAAAACATCTCAATTTATGATTGCTCTGCGCTAAATATTAAAAAGGATCTTAAAGGTATAACCTAGCCTATATGTCAGTTCAGACATGGCCAAGATGGTAAAACCTATTTGAAAGATTCAAATCCTTGTTAACATCTGTAAACATGTTAACACTCCTGGCAAATGTGATTCGATAAAATCGCATAAGTCATCCTTATATTGGATTCTTCCAATTCCTGTCTCAAATTTCTATAATCATCCATTAGTGATGAAAGTGCCTATGGGCCATAATTAAGGTCCTTTGAGACTGAAGACAGTTGTAGTCTACGACTCCCTGTCAAGAAAAGGTAATCAACTACGATTCAAGCCTTAATACCTCGATCATATAAGATCTTGGATTATAATTTAAATTGTCCATGTGACTTGGCCTTTTGTGCCGTAATTATATTTTAATTAAATTAAGGATAAGTATAATGAATATCCTGAATATATATATATTTAACAAATTAACCAATATGGTTTATTAATACCATGGTTAATAAATCATCGAGGTGACAATTCTGTTATAAACCTCTAAATAAATCATTGTCATCATTTTATGAAGCAATCAAGCTACATGGCCGAGTCTGATGAAGTCAACAGTCACCATTTGGAAAATCATGATAACACCAGAATCAACATAGCTGGTGCAGAGCTACAGACATTAATAGACAATGCCGTTACTCGAGCTCTGGATAGACGAGACAATAAATCAAGTGGTACTAGAAGCAAGACCTGATCTGTACCCCATTCCAAATCACATCCTAAGACTCACTCTAAGGCTCATAGTAAGCCATCTCCTAAACAACATGAGTCAAAGAAGGATGATGACCGACACTCATCAAATCAACATAGTGTTCCGTCTAAGAAAATTGTATTTGATAAGGAGCCACGTGCAAAGACCTGCTCCTATAAGTATTTCGTCTCCTGCAAACCCAGGGATTTCACTGGGGAAAAAGGAGCTATCGACTGCATGACGTGGTTAGACGAGATGGACACCATAGTTGATATCAGCGGTTGCGCTGATAGAGATGTTGTGAAGTTTGTATCTCAGTTGTTTAAAGGAGAAGCACTAGCTTGGTGGAGGTCTCTAATCCAAGCAACTGGGAAAATCCCATTGTACAATCTGTCTTGGGATCAGTTTGTGACTTTGATCAAGGAGAATTTCTGCCCTCAACATGAGGTTGAGAAGATCGAGACCGACTTCATGACATTAGTTATGAAGAATTTAGACTGTCAGGCATATCTTACGAGTTTTAATACCATTTCTTGATTGGTTCCATACTTAGTGACACCGGAACCAAAATGGATAGCCCGTTTCATTGGGGGTTTAGCCCCAGAGATCAAAGCCAGTGTGAAGGCATCCCGACCTACTACCTTTAGGTCTGTAGCTGATCTGTCACTATCTCTTACCCTTGATGCGGTCAGGCAGAGATCGCTTAGGAATTCTGATGCTGAGAAGAGAAAACGTGAGGATGATAACTCACACCGTTCTGACAAGAAGCACAAAGGGAACTCTGACCACAAGAAGAGTTACGGGTTTAGAAAGGATGATCAACAGTCGGGTGAAAAGCCCAAGTGTAAAACTTGTAAGAAACGTCATCTGGGAAGGTGCAGATACGAGTTGAAGTCCCAATCACAGCCCAGGGCTTGTGGGATTTGTAAGTCAAGTGAGCACAAGACGATAGAGTGCAAGAAGATAAAAGATGCAACGTGCTATAACTATAATGAAAAGGGGCACATCAAGTCCAACTGCCCAAAGTATGCCAAGAAATCTGAGGAAGGGAAAAAGACCAATGCTAGGGTCTTTCAGATGAATGCACGGGAAGCGGTGTAGGATGATAACGTGATAACAGGTACTTCCTCATTAATGATGTTTATGCAAGGGTATTATCTGATTCGGGTGCGGATAAGTCATTTGTCGATGATAAGTTTTGTAAGTTGCTAAATCTGCCTGATAAAACCCTGAGCATAAAGTATGAAGTAGAATTGGCCGACTGTACCATAGAAACCGCTTCCACCGTGTTAGATGGATGTTTTATATCCATTAGGAACCACTCTTTTCCGTTGTCTTTGCTTCCTTTGAAATTAGCTGGTTTCGACTTAGTAATAGGCATGGATTGGTTATCTCATAACCAAGCCCAGATCGTTTGTGATAAGAAGCAAGTGGTTATCAAGACTCCATATGGAGAGCCACTTACCATACAGGGAGATACTCAGTATGGGTTACCTAAGCAATTGTCTATGCTTAAGGCGTCAAAGTGTATGAAGAAAGGTTGTGTCATCTACATGGAACAAGTAACTATTGATGAACTAAAACTGAAGATTGAAGACATCCCCATCATTTCTGAATACCCTGATGTATTCCCTGAAGAACTACCTGGTTTACCACCAGATAGGAAAGTGGAGTTCAGAATCGACATTATACCTAGAGCAGCACCTGTTGCAAGAGCACCTTACCGGTTGGCCCCAACTGAGATGAAAGAATTGAGAACCCAGTTGGATGATTTATTGGCAAAAGGATTTATTAGGCCCAGCTCATCTCCTTGGGGAGCATCGATTCTGTTTGTGAAGAAGAAGGATGGATCGATGCGACTATGCATCAATTATCTAGAGCTTAACAAGGTCACAATAAAGAATAGATATCCATTGCCCAGGATCGACGATATGTTCGATCAACTGCAAGGGGCAAGTTACTTCTCCAAGATTGATTTAAGGTCTGGTTACCATCAGCTGAAGGTTAGAGATGAAGATGTGCATAAGACTGCATTCAAAACTCGCTATGGTCACTACGAGTTCTTAGTGATGTCGTTCGGGCTCACTAATGCACCAGCAGCGTTCATGGACCTTATGAATCGCGTTTGCAAACCCTACTTAGACAAGTTCGTCATTGTCTTTATTGATGACATTCTTATTTATTCAAAGAACCAAACTGACCATGAGAAACATCTTCGATGTATTCTTAAACTACTTCAGCAAGAAAAGCTCTACACCAAGTTCTCAAAGTGTGAATTTTGGCTTCGTGAAGTCCAATTCCTTGGACATATGGTTAGTGAGCGTGGTATCCAGGTGGATCCCGCAAAGATTGAGGCTATCATGAATTGGCAAGAGCCGAAGACGCCCACAGAGATTCGAAGCTTCGTAGGCCTGGCAGGATACTACAGGCGTTTTAATGAAAACTTCTCAAGGATTGTTGCACCCCTAACCTCATTGACTCGCAAGAATGTCAAGTATGAATGGGGTCCTAAGTAACAAGAATCCTTTGATGTTCTTAAACAAAAGTTAAGCAATGCTCCTGTATTGACATTGCCTGAAGGGATTGAAGAATTTGTGGTGTACTGCAACACATCACACACTGGAATGGGATGTGTGCTCATGCAGAAGGGCAAAGTTATTGCCTATGCTTCCCGATAATTGAAAGTGCACGAGAATAATTATACCACCCACGATTTGGAGTTGGGTGCAGTTGTGTTTGCACTAAAACTGTGGAGGCATTATTTATATGGTACCAAGTGTGTGATCTATTCTGATCACAAGAGCCTTCAACATTTGTTTAATCAGAAGGACTTAAACATGAGACAGCGTCGATGGATGGAGACTTTAAATGACTATGATTGTGAAATCCGATACCATCCGAGCAAAGCGAATGTAGTCGCCGATGCCTTAAGTAGGAAGGAAAGGGTGAAGCCCATAAGAATCAATGCCAAGAGCATTGAATTAAAGAATAGTTTAAATGAAAGATTGTTAGCCGCTCAGAAGGAAGCCGTATTAGAAGCTAACTATCCGAATGAAAAGTTGGGAGTAACTGCTGAGCAGTTATCATATGGCAAGGATGGAATTCTAAGATTTAATGGATGAATATGGGTTCCAATTTATGGAGGACTGAGGGAAGTGATCCTTCAGGAAGCCCATAGTTCTAAATATTCTAGGGGTGTGCACGGACCGGTTCGGTTTTGAGCCGAAACCGTAACCGCTATTATCGGTTTTTACATTTCTATAACCAATCGGTTTCGGTTATTACGGTTCGTTTTTTCAGTTATTTTTCGGTTTCGATTCGGTTTCGGTTAAATAACCGTTTTTTTTCTTTCTCCTGTTGAGTTCCACTGTGTTGTTGCTGGGAAACTGTGATATGCAATATTACTGGAAACAACAAGAAAGCTAAGGAAGAAAAGGATGTCATGTTAAAGTGGTCAGCCATGGAAGTCCTACAAAACCTCAAGAGATAACCGTTCCAAATCTAAACTCCAATTTTTATATGTGTAAACACTAAATTGTTGCACCACACTCAAAGAAAGCATCAACAAGACAACAATATGTGATATATTCAACTATTAGAGCACCATTTCTTCTCGACAAGTCATAGCATCAAGTCCACATAACAAAATAAAATACAACAAATTACTCATGGAGAAGCAACGTTGATTGATCTGAGAGCAGCAGAAGCCTATTCGCCTGAGAAGAAGCAGGAGCGTCGTCGTCCGAGCGGGAGTGAGGAATGAAGCGTCGTCGTCTGAGCGGGAGACTTCAATGCATATTAAGTACGAAACTTGTTCAACCCTCGAGGGTTTCAACTTTCAAAACTGATTTAGCATCAATGAGTTTTTTATTGATGTTATGTATTGGGCTGGGCTGGGCTACTAGTATTGATTAAAGGCTAACATATTAACAACTAGTATGGGTTAAAGGCTTAAGGCTAACAGATCCAACTTAAACATAAAACATATGGATTGGGCCTTGTAACCTATCGGTTCGGTTCGGTTTTTATCGGTTATTGGAAATGGATATCCAAAAACCGAACCGAAATTTTCGGTTATTAAAAATCCGAAAACCGAACCGTCAGTTTTTGTTTCGGTTCGGTTATTTCGGTTACGGTTCTGTTATTTCGGTTTTCTTGCTCACCCCTAAAATATTCTGTTCATCCTGGAAGTGACAAGATGTACCAAGATTTAAAGGCGAATTATTGGTGGATAGGCTTGAAAAAGTCTATAGCCACTTATGTGGCCGAATGTCTGACATGTGCTCAAGTTAAAGTAGAACACCAGAAGCCGTCAGGTTTACTACAACAGCCTGAACTTCCCACATGGAAGTGGGAAATGGTGACTATGGATTTTATCACCAAGTTACCAAAGACGAAGAGAGGAAATGATACTATTTGGGTTATAGTGGATAGACTGACTAAGTCAGCCCACTTCCTACCTATTAAGGAAACACACAGCTCAGATAAGTTAGCTCAGTTGTACGTGGATGAGATTGTATCTCTCCACGGAGTGCCAGTGTCTATCATCTCTGATGGGGATACGAGGTATACATCGCATTTCTGGAAAAGTTTTCAACAATCCCTAGGCACTCGATTGAACTTCAGCACAGCATATCATCCTCAGACAGATGGTCAGAGCGAGCGTACTATACAAACCCTTGAAGATATGCTTCGAGCCTGTGTTATTGACTTAGGAGGAAGCTGGGATGATCATCTTCCATTGATTGAATTCTCATACAATAATAGTTATCATTCCAGTATTCAAGCTGCACCTTTTGAAGCTTTGTATGGAAGAAAGTGCAGAACGTCCGTTTGTTAGGCAGAAGTTGGAGATGTCCAACTAACAGGACCTGATATAGTCCTGGAGATGACATATAAGATTGTACAGATACGAGATCATCTCAAAGCTGCCAGGGATAGGCAGAAAAGCTACGCAGATAAAAGGCGTAAACCTCTAAAGTTCGAGGTTGGTGACAAAGTGTTACTTAAGGTATCACCCTGGAAAGGGGTGATGCGTTTTGGTAAGAAAGGCAAGTTAAGCCCAAGATACATAGGACCATTTGAGATCATCGAATGTGTCGGAACAGTGGCTTACAAGTTAAAACTGCCTGAAGAGCTCAGTGGAATTCATAATGTGTTTCACATCTGCAACCTGAAGATATGCCTAGCTGATGAATCACTAGTCATGCCACATACGGGTGTGCATATCGATGAGAGCTTAAAGTTTGTCGAAAAACCTTTTCGATTGAAGATCGACAGGTTAAGAAACTTCGAAAGAAGCATGTACCGATTGTAAAGGTTAAATGGGATGCCCGCAGAGGTCCCGAATATACGTAGGAGGTTGAGTCCACAATGAAACAGAAGTACCCTCATTTATTTCAGTAAATCTCGAGGTCGATATTTCTTTTAAGGGGGTGAGGATGTAACACCTCGTAAAAACGCGACCAATATAATAAAGACATGCCTCATGGACTTGAAACGTGTAACGGATTGATTATGAGGGACTAAATTTGATAAACGAAGAAAGTATATGTATATAAGGATGCAAAGTGTCAACATTTGATAATTTTGCCTTTCAACAACTCTACACGATGTTTATACCCTTAAACGAATGAATCATGAAGCGTATGAAACCGTTTGTGGAAGAAAGTGAAAGTTTACAAGATGCGAGGGTTAAAAGTGCCAACATGTTTAAGTTATACCTCTGAGCGACCTTTTAGCGAACCCGGAGCCTTGTAACGATTAATTATACTCCCAAGAATAAGTGATAAAAATTTCACAAGGTTTCGATATCGTATGAGAAAGATACGCTAACTTTCGTAATTAAGGGGTTAAAAGCGTCAACAAGACAAAACTTATGTTTTCGGTTATCATTTAACGAAACCGGATGTAACGGTGTTTGGTTATACCTCACGGATCATAGAAATATAAGTTAAATGGGTTAAATGTGCTTAAAATGGAAGAAATTACGTTTTAGAAGGTCCAGGGGGTGAAATGTCATTGTTTGAAAGATGCTGATCAGGTAAGCCACCTGGTGGCGCTGCGCCACCACCAACAGCCTCTGCCGTCGCGCGACACGACGGCATGACCTGGACAGATTTCATGCACATATGCGAGTTCAGCAGGTTAAACCGACTTAGAAGCCTTGTATTCGATTCTAGGGGCTTGTTTGATGGTTTTATTGGCCTAGGGACACTTGGGATCATCTGAATTACCTCCTAGGTACATATGGAATGTTCTTGGAGCTCTAGAAATCCTATATAAAGGCCATAAGTTCAATTGTTCAAGTGCTCATTCACTTGCAACAACTCAAGCACTCATCTCTGGAGGTAGCTGGCCTTAGGGGAAGATTGAGAAGTGTAAAAAGATAGCAAGGACCTTAAGTAAGAGTTTTAATCCCTGCTTAGTCCTTTTAATTAGCTTAAAGACCAAAAAGTCAAACCGTCGTAATTAAGGTTTGACTTAGTGATTAATCACTAATGGTCCAGTCAATTCTCGAATTGAAAGTACCTATGAGTTGGTAATTATGTGGGTAATAAACCCTTAAAGGGGGACTCTCTGATTCCCACTCTAACTAGGTCAATTGTCGAGTCAAACTTAATTATAAAAAGTCAACAGAAAGCTAATTTTCAAATAAACACATAATTAACAATGTAGAAGCCGTGAAACCTGTTTTACCACTTATATAACTTGGTAATTAATGTAAGAACATGTCTAAACATGTTCAACCCGACAATTTTCAGTTTAAGCTCGGTTCGGAACCGAAAGTCGCAAAAATGGACTTTTGCTTTGACTTTCAATTCTGACCCAATGTAGCATGTTTTAGAAATGCATTAGAGTTCTATTAGGACCAGGTTATAGGTTAGTGTAACCCTCTGAGGTTATACAACTTGGTTCATTAGTTATTCGATTCATGTGCAAGTTTCCGTTATATGCCTAAATGTTGAACATAATGCCCTTGTGACCTTAAAACGAGATTTTTGAAAATATGAGAGGACAAAAACCTTTATTACTGAATTATAAACTTGTCCTAAAAGTTTGACATCAGTTTGAGGTCTAGATTAAGAGTTATGCTCAATAGCGTAATTAGAAAGCTTTTTATTTATTAAACGGCGTAATTAGCATAAAGCCTATTTAAACTCAAATCTTGACACCAAACTTTTTACCCACTGATGTAATATAATATTTTTAGATTTATGAAGATTTTTATTTATTTTTAAGCTGAGCATAACATAGGGTTCTTGCTTTAATTCGGTAACGGTTTTGCCCTTTTCTTGAATAAATGAGTTTTACATAACATATTGATACCAAATCTTTTGCTACTGATTTTATATGGTAAATAAAATATTTTAAGCCTTCTGGAATGATAAAAATATCAGCTTTTCTTATAAAACCCAGAAATCGCTTAAAACCTCCTTTTTACGCATTTTAAACGCATAGTATGAGTTAAAACTAATTTTAAACATATAAGACTTAATACCTACTGATGTTTTAGTAAATTTTTATACTTTAACAATAACCAAAAGTTTTAAACTCAGATTTCCAGATTTGACCTTTTAAAGCCTATGTGAAATTACCAAAATGCCCCTTCGGCGCATAGTTTGGTTATAAATGATAAATTTCACATATATGTAATACCCTATTGTTATGACTTATAAAAAAAATAAATATTTTTACTGATTATATCAGACTTGAATCTCAGATTCATACTTAATCTCTTTTATAAGCTTTAAAATGACCAAAATGTCCTTAAGGGGCATAATTTGAGTTTAAATTCGTTTTGGGCATAATGGAAGGTATCCTACTGATATCACAACATATTTAGGGCATATTAACTTAGGAAACCTGTACATGACTCATTTGGTTACCCGTTATGTATTTTTCGCGTTCGGTTCGGTTTATGTAACTAGATTGCATAAATTGACCGAAACGGGTCAAACCTTATCATTTTTATCTCAAAATCCAGAATGTGTTTGGTTTACCCATATTAAACAAGTATACAAACTTGTCGGGTCTAAAACACATTCTAATCCGGTCTTCGCTTAATCTTGCGTTGGAAACCGTGTATCTTCCTTTAAAACTAACCGGTCTAAGTTTAGGCTTAATTAAGACCCGTTAGGAATCTAATAGGTTATAAAAATCTTCGTTCCAGATTTAGGAGCCCAGTAAAAGCTATCTGCACTTGCTGATTGAATACGGTTGAGATAAATTGAATAATTTGCTCAGGTAAATACTTTTAACTTATTTTCCCTTATACGGGCTTGGGGTACGGTATATAAAATACCGCTTGGTCGGGCATTGAATTGTTAATCATATAAAGGTTAATTTATTGAGATGACCCGTTTAAACTGTTTTGTTTGCTTAAAGCCTTTGGGGGGTTAATGACCATGTCCCGGATATCCTTGGCATCATTCATTGAAATGGCCATGACCTAAGCACGGGGTGTAGGCATACACCTGCCAGTGTATATATATAAAAAGGTATAACCGCCGGTTCGAGAATAACTCGCCGCGGGATTATATCATGTGGTGTGTCTATTAATCTTTAACCCGGTATTCAGCCCGGGCTACTGAACGTATAACAAACATGTAATTCTTTTACAAGTTTATATATAAATAATTGTCCCAAGTTATGAAAGATATTTTGTGCCTTGTGCATTTAAATCAATTTTCTTAAAGATTTTCAAAATGAGTCGGTTAATTGTATTTACCAGTGAAAACTGACGTATTTTCCCAAAAAGGTTAAGTGCAGGTACTAATCGGAATAGGCTGGCTACTCCTAGCATCAATAAAGAGTCTTGCAAGCTTAGATGCCTATAAAATCTGTTGAACAATGTTTCTTTTATCTTTGATGCGTCTGTGGATCCTTTACAACCGTTTTGTAATAAATGATATTACTTTCATTCGGTTTGTAATATTTTATCTTTCGACTTCCGCTGTGTATATAAACTGTGATAAATTGTCTATGATGATATCAACTACGTCACGATACTCCCCACCGGACCCACCGGTAATACGTGAAAATATCGGGGTGTGACATAAGTGCTAACAAAATTACTTTACAAGATCAAAATTACTCTACATTATCATTTGTAGAGAAATTTTGATAATTACCCTACAAGAACAAAATTACTCTACAAAAGATCAAAATTACTCTATAGGATCATTTTACAAAATTACTTTACAAGATCAAAATTATTCTACAAGATCATTTGTAGAGTAATTTTGAATTGTATGTTGTTTGATAAACTTACAGTGTAATTTTGATTCACTTGTAAAAGTAATTTTGATGCAGAGTAATTTTCATACACTTGTAGGGTAATTTTGATAATTACCCTACAAGAACAAAATTACTCTAAAAGACCATTTTACAAAATTACTCTACAAAAGATCAAAATTACTCTACAGGTACATTTGTAGACTAACTTTGATAGTTACTGGTAATTACAAAAATGCCACCGCTTTTTTTTACTTTTCTTTCAATTCGTACGTTAAGTTTATTTGTATTTGATCTTTATCCTATATATGTAATAATAAAAATAAATTCGATCGAAACCGAACGAGCGACGAGGGAGCGTACCTATGCTCGTGCTTGGTTCGTTTTTAAACCGAACCGAGCTGCTCGGCACGGTTTTAACCGAGCAAGGAATTGAACGAGCAAATTTTCAAGCTTTTTCGAACGATCGTCGAATGATCTTCGAGCGCCGAGCAGTTTGAACAGCCCTACGCATAACGCACAATTTTCAAACCTTCACCGTATAGTCTAATTTTTGTGGGTGAGGCATCCGCTAAAATTCATCTCTTTAACACTAGAAAAATTTACAATACCTTTTGTAAGTCACTTAGACCGGTGGGTGTGGGGGGCGTCACCCGGCCACCTCATCACCGATAGCGTCCCACCGGAGCCATCACCCATGCCGTGGCTGTTAAACCGGGGCGCCAGGGAGTTGTCCTCCACCATGGTAGCGCCAAGATGGAGATATTCAGGTGGGGCCCACTTGCTAAAAACCAATGAATTTTTTTTTTTAATAGGGGCTCTATCCACACCATGCAAATTAAAGAGGGTTCCATGGCTGAGGTGGATTCTAGGTGACGCTGACTTGGTCTGATAAAGCCCCTAGAGGGAGAGGGAGCGAGACAAGTGGCGCGGAGGGAAGATAATTCGCGGAGATTCAATGAAATCCATTGGAGTTGCGTAGGTTTTTGGGAAATTTGTAGGTATCTTGACAGACTGTAACGTCCTTTGGGATTTTTTTGTAGAAAATATAAAAATAGTGACTGTATTATTAAAAAGAAAAAGTCATTTTGATTTTTGAATTAAAGGGATATGTATTAATTTGTAAAATAACATGAAGACAAAGTACCAATCGTATAGAAAACACAGAGGTATACCTAACATCGAGTAGGGTTGCACTTGGGGTAATATCGAGCTAGACAAGCCACAACATTTATTCATCAGATGCCAAGTTGCTCGGTTTATTAGTCCGTTATTGCGTTGTTGTGTAAAACTCCTCAACTCACTCTAGCACAAGATTTATTCGAATGGATAAATATGCTAAACAATCTGGACGGGTCGAAAGAAAAGAGGAAAACCATTAAATCAATTGCTTTCAAAACAATTTGGGTGCTATGGCTTAGGAGAAATGAGAAGATCTTTAAAGCTAAGGATATCCAAATTCAGAGATCGGTTGAAGACATCAAAACTTTGTCGTTCTTATAGGTCTCAGTCAGATCTAAACTTAGAGTGTTAACATGGGAGCAATGGAACACGTTTAACATTCCGATGTTTTCGATAGTTTAAGTAGGCTGTATTTTCGTTTATCATCTCTTAATCTCTTGTTAAGGGGTCCGTTTGTTCGATTGTTGTTTTCGGTATTGAGTAATAAAATCTCATTTTGTTGGCCCAAAAAAAAAAAAGCAAAGTAGCAATGGAGTGGTGGTCCATTCGAAGGACAATAAAAGAAAGAGATTTTGAGTTTAAGTTATCTTGGGGGTGAGATAAGACTTTGGACCAATAGGTCCTGGGTTCGATTCTCACAAATGGGGTTTTTCCCATATTTATTGGGTTTCCTCCTGAATTGGTGTATAGGCACTATGCTTTATGGAGATGGATATGATCGGGTGGTTCTGCTAGTGGCACGATAATACTCTAGTGGTCCGTCAGTGCTCCAAATTTGCCGTTCAACAAAAAAGAAATTTGTTGTAAAAAAGAAAAGAAAAACATGAAGACAAAGTAGTTAAACTTTTTATTTGGAGAGGAGAAAATGAAATAATTGACATAAGCGGCCCCAGGATTTGACAAGGTGAAACTATTGAAGTAGCAGTAGAAGTGGGTTTCGGTGTACTATTGGATGAGGGAAAGTTGTAAGAGCATTCACATTCTGACCATCAAATTATGTGAGAAGGGGTTTTTATATTATAAAGGGTATAAAAAGTGGTTGTGAGTAGAGGAGAGAGAAAATGTTACTGTTCATCTGTATATTTGGGGGGACACTGTTCACCCGTTATAATTTTTTAATATATTTTGAAAGTGGTTGTGAGTGGAAGTGAGAGAAAAATGTAATGATAATATTATTTAATTGAAATGAGAGAGAAAAAGTATTTGTTTTTAGTGGAAATATATTTATATAGGAGTTGTTTTTTAGTGAAATGTATGTATAATTTGATGGTTTGGATGTGAATGCTCTAAGAGCATTCTCATCCAATCCATCAAATTATACATACATTCCACTAAAAAACAACTCTTATATCAATATATTTTCACTAAAAACAAATATTTTTTCTCTCTCCTTTTCAATTAAATAATATTATCATTACATTTTTCTCTCTCCTTCACTCACAACCACTTTCAATATATATTAAAAAAATTATACTGGGTGAACAGTGTCCCCCTAAATACACAGATGAACAGTAACATTTTCTCTCTCCTCCACTCACAACCATTTTTTATACCCTTTATAATATAAAAACTACCCCTCACATATTTTGATGGTTTGGATGAGAATGCTCTAAGTTGTCACTATAATATTTTTCAGAATAATATATTACATAATCATATTGGAACAAAAGAACCAATAATTATCTCAATGTTACCGGAATCATCATTGTAGTACTTTAGAGATGTTCATTTATATCTAAAACCTGACCCGAATCCGAATCCATCTAAACCCAAACTAGACAATAACCGCAAAACCTGGACCGAAAAACCCGAACCCGGCTAACCCGAACCTTATATGGGTTGGTTATCGGGTCACTTATTCCTAACAAAAAACTCGAACAACCTGACCCAAAAAAATTGAAACACGAAACACGAAAAAAAACTGGAACATTTATTGTCTTTTTTTTTCTTATAGATGTGTTTTGGCTTGAAGTCTTTGGTATTTGAATTTTGTAACATTATGTTTTGGGACTTTTGAAATAATCATATCATATTGTCAAATTACGTTTGAATTTTGATAATATATATATATTTTTTTTGCAGCAATATGAGTTTTGATAATATTTTGTAAATAGAAAACATTTTGTTTTCATTTTCGCATCTAAACCTGATGTTGGTGCATATTTCGTACGTCTGACACTGTGCGAATAGTTAGATAGAGCGTGTGTTGAATATTGAATAGAATAGAGAAAAGTTGGACAGGTTTTGTAATTGTCAATGCCAATCCGATCGGGTGGCAATCCGATCGGATAGCACATGTGTGAGATGTCTATAAATAGGGACATTGGGGTTCCATTTGGACAAGCTTTTGGTTCCCAGAGGGGAAATGTTGTCCAACTAATCTCGCGGTGCGGTAAACGTTGAATAATCAATAGAGATCAGATTATAAGTGACTTATTGGTGTCGTATTCTGTTTCTACTCCTTTCTTTGTTGTAATAAACGCATCGAACACCTTGTTTCGGGACTGAAGCTTCGTCGAACTCACCGGATCCTGGAATCAGCAGTGGTATCAGAGCTACGGTACCGATTTAATCGATCTAACAGTCGGTTAAATCACCCAAAGCTCATCAATTTTGGGTTAAACGGGAGTTTTGACGTTAAACAGAGAAAATTATCAAAATAAAGGTCAATTCACGGATGGATTTTGGAATTGAACACATCAATCTGTGCGGAATTGACTGTCGAACAATCCTGTGAAGTTTCATCATCAAATTCACAGTAATAAAGATTCTGGATCGAAAAAACGTGATTTGGAGTGTTCTTGAGATGTTAGAAGATTTCCAATCGGATGGCAACCCGATCGGATGACCATCCGATCCACGTCACCATCTTGAAGGCTTATTGGAAGATAATTGCTTTTCAATCAGGTGGCAATCCGATCGGATGGCAATCCGATCGGATGACCATCCGATCCATGTCACTATGGGGTGTTTGAAAGTTAAGTTGTTTTCAATCGAGTGGCCTTCTGATCCATCATACCACATTCCTTCAATCGAGTGGCAATCCGATCAGATGGCAATCCGATCCGATGACCATCCGACTCTTGACACTCGACTAGATGATCTTATGCCTAAAAAAGGGCATTTTTTTATCGCAACGACGAGGAGAGTCTCCAGAAAAAAAATTGGTGATTGTCAATTTTTTCAGGTTTTTAACGACCAAGCTGGGTTGTTCGGGGACACCGTCGGGGACTTCAGTGAACATATTTGATGATGCGATCACGGATTGTGGAAATTAGTGGGGTAGTCATGATACTGGTGCAGAAAGTTTATCTTTCAGGGTATATGACTATTTATGGGCCAAATTGTAAAATCCGCAAAGACGAAAAACTGACAATTGTGGCGAATATTGTGATATTCTGGTTTGGTCAAGTTTTTCGGAGAAGAGATTTAGAAACTGAATTCAGTTTGAGGGGGAATTCAGTGATAGAGACGTCAGAATTTGCAAAAATGAGGGGGAATCAAAATTTCACTGTTGTATGTTGAAATTCCACCATTTTTGAAATTCGTGACACTGCAACTGTACTCGGGTAGTTTTCGACTTCAGATTGTCAGGGGGAATGTGAATCTGATCATGGATGATAGCTTCTGAGATCTAGATTATCCGAGGAGGTGAATCTGATTGTGGACGAATGCTTCAGAGATCGGATTGCATTACCAGATGATTTGTTTTCCGATGAAGATTTGCTGATTGTGGAGAATACCGTTTACACGGATCTGTCATTCTTATGGTGCGTTAAAGTGGATCACGGTAAACGGGATATCAGATCTTCAGGGGGAATCATGAATTTGAAGTTAACCGGTGGGGTATTTGAAGTTTCTATCAATTTCCGGTTGAGTTTTTGTACATTCTTAGATCGAGCAGGCGGAATGCGAGATCGTGGTGCTTACTTGTGATAACAAAAACTGAGCTCGGATGCGGTTAAAGTTGAAACAGATGATGCTGCATTGACTAGTTTCAAGTTGGTGATTGTTCGTGAAGGTTGCAGTTTAGCAAATCAGAGGAGATTCATAAACTGTGCTAAAAACCTGAAGATTCATTCCAGGGGGAATTCGTGCTTTACCTTGGCAAAAGCAAACCCGAATCATCAATCGAGGGGGAATTTGGATAGTCAGATTTCAAGATACCTGATTGAAGTTGCAGAAGAGTTAAAGATTACAGAATATTCAAACACGGCTCTAGGTTCTCAATGTTGTAAAGACGATTCGACAGTGACATCCGAGGGGGAATCTGTTGGTGCATATTTCGTACGTCTGCCACTGTGTGAATAGTTAGATAGAGCGTGTGTTGAATATTGTATAGAATAGAGAAAAGTTGGACAGGTTTTGTAATTGTCAAAGCCAATCCGATCGGGTGGCAATTCGATCGGGTGGCAACCAGATCGGGTGGCAATCCGATCGGATAGCACATGTGTGAGATGTCTATAAATAGGGACCTTGGGGTTCCATTTGGACAAGCTTTTGGTTCCCAGAGGGGAAATGTTGTCCAACTGGTCTCGCGGTGCTGTAAACGTTGAATAATCAATAGAGACCAGATTATAAGTGACTGATTGGTGTCGTTTTCTGTTTCTACTCCTTTCTTTGTTGTAATAAACGCACCGAACACCTCGTTTCAGGACCGAAGCTCCGTCGAACTCACCGGATCTTGGAATCAGCACCTGAAAACCGAAAAACCCAAGCCAGAATAACCCGAACACGACCAACCCAAACTTTAAATGGGTCGGTTATCAAGTCACTTTTTCCCAGTAAAAATTCCGACAACCCGACCAAAAAAAACCCAAAAAATAACCCAAAGAATACCTACAAACTTTTACTACATTAGGAAGGAAAAGTGCTATTTTTTTTAGTATTCACCCGGTAAACAATTAGCATCGATAAGACAAAAAAAATATATGCAAGTTAACTTTGATACGACGAAAAAAATGGACAAAATTGCTTAAATCAACCTTTATGTTATATCCAAACTGCACTCCGTACCTTTCACAATGAAATTGGCAAAAACCAACCTTTATGTTCATGTTTTGCTACAGCAGCGGCTAGTGGCGGCTGTAGTGAAGTGTGGCAACTAGGGTTTTGTTTTGGACAAGCAACCAATGTCTTAACCCATGCTTAAGCTTATACAGCCAAGGATTAGGTTAAAACTAAAACCCTATGGGCCACAAGCCCACATCCTTTCCTCTTATCTTTCTTTCAGCCCCTCAACAAAAGTCCATAATATAAAACCCAATCTGATTAGGTTTATTATAATATTTATTTTATAACTTTATAAAATAAACATTATTAATCGTTCAGTCAAAATATGTCATTTAACCTAATTCAATGAATTACCTCGTGGTCCTCGGTGTAACTCTTACGGGTCAAGACCCGGTCGGTAGTGTTGACTTATCGAACCGGACATGAACTTCCAACAGGAACTTCCCCAATTGAAGGTTATAGTCCCAAACACAAAGGTTATCGATGTTTAGCCATCGGCCACACAACAACATGTCAAGTCTGGCAAGCACTAGAAAATCCCTATAGCTACCCAATTGAAGGTTATAGTCCCAAACACAAGGGTTATCGATGTTTAGCCATCGGCCACACAACTGCCTGTCAAGCACTAGAAAATCCCTATAGCTACCACTATCTCGAAAGAATGCACACTCTTCGAGACTCTCTCCATCAGTTGCAGAAGGGTACTTCACTGGTCGCCGATTACGTGTAACGCCTCGCTTTTTGTATCTTTCCTTATTTAGCTAGTTCATTGTACTTTCCATTTATGGAAACTTGTATTCCTTTGTATTTGTATTTCATTTCAAACGTTGTAATCCGAGACTTGAATCATAATGAAAGTTGTATCTTTTATATACTTGTGTTATTCATTGTTCATAAATACTTGTCGATTATTTGTGTTATATACATATTTGGAGTTAAATGCTTGGTTGGTCCCTGTGGTTTACGAAAATTGCATACTTGGTCCTAATGGTTTACTAATTATACCGTCATCGGCGAGTAAAGGAATATCATCCTCGTAGGAGTAGAACACGCCAGAGGAAACTGACGCACCGGAATGAGTCTTCGATTGACGGTCTTCTAGAGCATTGTTGTTATTATTAGTCTCGAAACCACTGCGATTACAATTATTATCTGCATCGACGTTAAGATCTAGCATCTTCGATCCTTGAAGCGTGAAAAAAAGCTCGAGGTGTTTGATTATTCAACCCGAACAAGCTCTGTAGTTCATTCCGATGAATGTAGAACCGGTTTTTAGGTTTCTGATCAAATCATGTGATTCTCGTGAAAGGATTAGCTCTGTGTGTGTATGAGTGCGTGTGAGAAAGAGAGAGGAGAGAGATAGAAGGGATAAGAAGATGAGGGGTGGCATCTCTTTTTGGGTTTTTTTATTCTTTAATTGCTCAAGGTTAATTTAGTCATTTTACAAAGGCTTAACTGAAAATTTTAACAAAAGTTAGTGTTAAGGACCACCCGAGTTTAAAAATTGCAACCACTGGGACCAAGTGTGTAATTAGTAAACCATTAGGACCAAGTCTGCAATTTTCGTAAACCACAGGGACCAACCAAGCATTTAACTCTACATATTTGATACCATTTACAAGCAAACTCATGCGTATTCATACTTGTTATACATACAAAATACATTTATACGTTCCTTTATTTATGCACAACACTTATACAATGCACTTATACGCTTAAAACCATTGAAATCTAGAAAAATTGAACATTGGGCTTTGGGGCCTGGCACACTCGTACGAATGGGCCTGGCCCAGTTCGTTCGAGTGCACATCCGAGCCAGGGCAAGCTCGGGCTCCGCTCGATTATAAACTGAGCTGGCTCGGCTTGGCTCAGATTTGAAACTGAGCTGAAAATTTAAGCTCGGGCTCGACTTGGTTTTAAACCGAGCTAGCTCGGCTCGGCTTGGTTTGACTTGATTTTGAAAAGAAAAATTAATACATAGTTCTCAAAATTCGTTAGTCTAAAATATTATTTAATAGTTTAAAAGAGCATATCCAAAATAAGCTCAACCTAATACATTACAAGCCCAAATCAAGTTTAACAACACAAAATAAGTTTGAAATTTTAACGAAATACAATATAAGCTCGTTAGCATGGTAATCAACCTTCAAATATGCATTACACTCATAAATACATGTAAATAATTATAAGCTTTTTTTATAATCTATGTATAAAAAACCATAGTAAAAGCAAAATAATCCGAGCTACCAAGCGAGTCAAACCAAGCCAATCCGTCTCGTTATGAGCTGAGCTAGCTCGCTTTCTAACCGAGTCGAGCTGGCTTGGCTCAATTTCAAACCGAGACATATTGAGCAAGCTCCGAGCCGCGAGCTTTTTGAACAGCTCTAGCTATGCCCAACGAGCCCCTCCTCTCGACGCCAATCTTGCACAAGCTTTCCAAGCACAGTGCAACATCGCTCAAAATACTCCTGATTGGATGGCTAATTCAGGAGCTACTACTCACATGCTTTGCTCTTCTGTCTTTAGGATTCCTATGCTGCATCTGCTAATAATTATGTCACATTTGGTAATGGTCAATCGCTGCCCGTAACCAAAATCGGAAAAAGAAAACATCGGAAAAAATGTGATAACCGGCAAACCATTTCATGATCCCAACCTATATCGTTTTGTGGTTAGTGCACTTCAATATCTTACCATCACCTGACCACTTCACACTTACAGCTTGTAAAGCGGATTCTAAGATATGTCAAAGGTTCACTATCCTTGGCTTGACTTTTGACAAACCACTTAAACATTTTTGGTTTGTTACTCGGATGCGGATTGAGCGCAATGTATAGAAACTAGGCGTTTAGCATATGGTTATTCTATATATTTAGGCGGTAACCTGGTTTCATGGAGTGCAAAGAAGCATCCCACCGTTTCTCGTTCAAGTCGTCAGTCTGAGTATAGAGCTATGACTAATACGGCAGCTGAAATCATTTGGTTAACTCACCTTCTACGAGAGTTACATGCTCTCCTACCAGACCGGTCAACTATCTTATGTGACAACAAAAGTGCTTTATTCTTAAGTCAAAACCCGGTCTAACACAAAAGAGTAAATGATATTGACATAGATTACCACTTTGTTCATGAGTTAGTCTCCGCCGGATGTCTTCACATAAAGTTTGTTCCTACTACGCTCCAGGTAGCCGACATCTTCACCAAGAGTCTCCCACGACCTCTCTTTGAATGCTTCTGTACAATGCTACAGGTCGGTCCACTATCTGTTCGCTTGAGGAGGGGGGGGGGGGATAATAGGCGGCAAGTATGATTGTAAAACTCATGTATATATTATGTATTCAAGGTTAATGAAAAGTATGCTTTCACATTCTTTCAAAGTCCCTGAATATTCACACTATAAAATCTAGTCACAACATTAAAAAGAGATGCCACTAGATCCTATTTCATTAGGCCATGTGTAGTCATAACCCCCCTTTGTGGGCGTTATGCGACACGTGGCGCGCCACGTGTGCGGGTGGGCGTTATGGGGCGTTATGCATTTAAGCCCGTAGTCATAAAGCCCCCGCCTAATCATTACTCAATTATTAATTTCTAATTTTTTATAATTATTTTCTAACTTTATAAAATTAAAATTCATTTCATTAAATTAAAAAAAAAAACATTACACTAAAAAAAAAAAACATTACATTAGAAAAAAAAAACATTACAGTAACATAAAAAAAAAAAAAAAACGGTTCCAAAAAAAAAAAGTTGGACTAAAAAAATAAAAAAAAACAACACTTCAAAGATTATTCTTCGGCTTCATTTTCGTTCTCTCCTTCTTCCTCTTCGTTTTCTCCAGCATCCAAACCTACGTCTTCAAAGTTCCCGTCTTCGAATTCCTCAACCTCTTCTTCCTCGGAATCTTCTTCGTTGTCAGTGTTGTATCGAATTGGGCGAATCGCCCAAGCATGCTCAACCAAATACGCCTTCAACGTGTTATGTATTTCCTTAGATCGCAATAGTTGAGCATTTGCGAGTCTCTCTTCCATTGTTGCGTGGGTTCCTTCGACTAAATCTTTCGGAATATAGTTTTGGCATATCGCTTTTCCATCATCCTCAATGATCATATTATGCAAAATGATGCAAGCATATATGGTCATTCGTATTCTATCCTTATGCCACATGCGACAAGGATTTCTGATAAAATGCCATCGTTGCTGTAGAACCCCAAAACACCTCTCGATATCCTTTCTTGAAGACTCTTGTAATTTTTTTAAAATACTTTATTTTCTCATCGAACGTTTCAGAAAACGTTTTAACAATAATCGAATACTCCGGGTATATACCATCGCCCAAATAGTAGCCATGCTCGTAGTCGTTCCCGTTCGCATGAAAACCGGCCTTTGGTATAGTTTCAGAAATGTAGCTCTCTATTAATGGTGAAGCCTCTAACGTATTAATATCGTTAAAACACCCGGCTACACCAAAGAAGGCCGACCAAACCCAAAGGTCGTATGACGCAACAGCTTGTAATACCATAGTTGGCCCTTTTTGATCACCCCGTGTATGTTGACCTCGCCATGCGGTTGGACAATTATACCAACGCCATTGACGACAATCCAAGCTACCAATCATGCCGGGTATTCCATGTTTTTCTAGATGCACCTCATATATTTGTTGAAGGTCGTTCAAAGTGGGATTTCTCAAATAACGATTTCCATATAACTGGCATATACCTAAAATATAATTTAATATATAAAAGTTTTACTAGTAAGCTACTAAAAAATCAATATATAAAAGTAAGTAAATAAATAAAAGTCAATAAAAAATACCATAGCAAAAATGTTCCAAGCAATCTCGAGTTGTTTTCTCCGCCATCTTCAAGTACTCGTCGTTGATGTCGTACGTGTTTCCGTATGATAATATGCGTAACGCGGATGTGACCTTTTGAATTGAGGTGAAGCCTAAATATCCTCGCGCGTCCATTCTTTGCTTAAAGAAATCATACTTATTTTCCAAATCATTAGAAATGCGCAAAAATAACCTTTGGCTCATCCGAAAACGCCGTCTAAAAACATTGGGTCCGTGAACCGGTGTCGCATCAAAATAGTCTCTCATCAAACGCTCGTTCGCGGCTTCACGATCTCGCAAGATATAGGTGCGCCGCAAGATGGGTCGTGGAGGGGGAGTAGGCCGAACGTGCTCAAATGCTTGTATCATAAAAGTACACACACTCGTAACCGCTTCTTCCTCCTCCGCGTCTTCTTCGGGTGAAAAAAATCTTTGGTAAATATCGGTGAACAAGTCTTCCGACGGGGAACCCATTTTTTTTTAATACGGTGGGAGTAGCTTCAAAACTTTTTAAAAAATATATAGAGAAGGAGAGAATATTTGAGTATGATTTGTTAAAAAAATGGAAGAGTTGGGAGTTATTTATAGTGTGAAAATAAAAAAATTGATTTTTTTTTATGAAATATGACCGTTTATCAACGGTCAAAAATTAAATATCACATTTCATAACCCCGCTATAGACATCGCGCCACCCCCTCATTTTCGATTCATAGCGCCCTCGTATTGGTGTGCCCGGCGTTTTGCCGGCGCCATGCTTGGGCATACCGCCCCACTAACCTTATGCATCACATAATTATCCGTTCAAGCTAATTCTAAGTGTTACCGGTAACCGGTGTGTTATACCAAATATGTCAACAATTTTCACACACATGCAGTGGCGGAACTAGACGAAAAATTCAGGGGTATCCTAATTTTTTTACCGTACAATATGAGTTTGGGCTTTTAAATTTTTAACTAAATGTGTGTTTTTTTTAATTAAATTTGAGCTTTTAATTAATATGAATTTTGTGCTAAATGTGGGACCAGGGACGGGGTCGTCTCCTTGAATTCGAGGGCCGTCAAAGGCCATGTGCGAGTAGAAAAAATTAGCTCTTAAGTTATGATTGTCTTTAAGATTTCGAATGTCATGTTACTAGTAAAAATGAGCACTTGAAATGGAAACATGTTTATTTAAACAAAATTCATTATATTAAATTATAACAATAATAACATTTTTAGTTATACATATATCTATATTTCTAACCAATATTTTAATATTCACAGGTTAAATCAAGTGTGATGACACGAAAAATCAATCCAATCGTTAGTTGATAAGCTTCTAGTATATCTCAAGTTTTTGGGTGAAATAGAAAAAAAGGTTAAAAACTATATTAAAGTAAATAAATAGTAAGAGTTAATGAGTTGTCACTCTAATCCATCACTTTTACAGACCCTATATTTCACCTACACATAAATAATATATTAATATTTATATTTAAAGAACCAGATACATATCTTCTCCCTCCCCATGTTCATCTTCAACACAAAACTACATAGGTTGCCGGTAGTTTATCGGGAAAGATCTGAATAAGCTACTTTTACTCTTTTTCTCAGGGGTATCCTAATATTTGCTTAAAGATGTCAAATACATAAAAACGGAAAAAACGAAAAAAAATTACACTTCGTCAAGAAAGTTGAGGGGTTGCCCGGGATACCCCTGCCTCTCAAATAGATCCGCCCCTGCACACATGTATGCTCGCTTTTGAATGCTAATTTTTTTTGTAATTTGCATGTATATATCAGAATTTGCATTAGGATATATATAGGCATATTTTTGTTTGTTGTATAAGTGTATTCATATTTTTTTATTTAGATTTAGAATGGTAAACAAACAAAAAAGAAAAAAAAACATATGAGTGAGGTTTGTTCAGTTTTGTTTGTAGTACAAGTGTATTCATATCTTTTATTTAGAATGGTAAACAAACAAAAAGGGAAAAAAAACCGTAAATACAGAAACTATTTAAAACGTAGCGTTTTAAAATAATATGTAATTTCCAATATAAATAATATCCATTTTCTCATTCATTTGTTAGTATTCTAAATATATTTTTTATTAAAAGTATTTGAAGAAACACTGACCTTCACGGTAGTATCCAACTAGGACTTCAACTCTTGGCGATCCGAACAGCTTAACTGCAAAACAGAACACCGTTATGACTCGTTACAGGAATGGGGTTATTCCTGTAACCACCCTCCGGCATGAGAATAAGTGTCGGTTTTGGGAGTAAAAGAGAAGGTGTAGAGAAGAGAGTAAAGCAAGAGCTAGATGTCCCATACCTTTGATATTTACCTCTATTTATAGTTTATTATTAGGGTTTCCTTAACTTAGTATGGGCTCCGATAAGTTAGGGATCTTCGTGATCTTCCCAAAAAATTGGGGATTTACTTACGTGATTTATCCATGCAAGATGGAATGTTCTAGAACAAACGTCTATGATTATTTATTTATAATAAAATAATAGGTAATGACCGGGTCGGGTTAACCGATTCGGGTCATACCTCGTCATGTCCCCCCAGTCCGAAGTGACGAAATGTAATTCATGAAATCGGACTAAAAAAGGAAAAGTCAACCTACCCTGTTTAGGGCAAGTTTAATCAAGTGAAATGCCGTTGTGTGTTTTGAAAAAGTGGCGGCGATGGGATAGGGTGTGACAGTTAAATCATCATTAGGATGACAACTGCACCCACCCTGTTCTGACGCGTGATCCCGTCCTTTCATCTTTTCGAATTTGAAAAGTTGCCCGTTTGTATAAATAGTACTTCTGTTCTTTGAGTTTTGAATTCCACTTCTTTTCGTGCTCATAACTCGTTCTTTCCATTACCTGTTTCGAAAAAATGGCCTCTAAGACCGGCGAATCCTCTTATGCTGCCTCAACTGGCTCCGATGCCCTGTTCTGCAAATGGGGAATTGTGTCGTACAACAATCTTATGCAAGATTACGGCATTAGGGCTGAATGGAATCCGGTGCTACCATCGAAAACGGATATGGCATTCCCGTTAAAGGAAGGTAAAATCACTCTGTTTAGTGACTTCTTTAAATTCTGCAACTTCCGGCTGCCGATTACGAAGTTCTGCAAATTAGTTCTTGACCATTATCCCATCCATATTTCTCAACTGCATCCCTTAGGGCTGGCGAAACTCCGACACTTCGAGTTTGCCTGTATCGCCCTGGGGCACATTCCGGAAGTCCTTGTTTTTAGGGCTTTTTTCGTCCTTGTATGAAAATCCCCCTTTTTTTACCTTTGACAGGAGGGATATAGAGGTATCTTGTTTGAGAGACATTCCTGCCAGTTTAAGGGACAAAGAATGAAAGAAAATTTTCTTTTACATCGATGCCATCGTCATTCCCGGATAGATGCAGTGGAGAGCAATGGGGTTAAAAGACAAGGTTAAAGATGAGGCCCCTCCAAAAGATTCCTATGTGTCGAATGCCCTGTATACCAAGCTATGTGAGCACCCATCTGAGTGTATGGTGATCCCGGAGGGGGCGTTGGTGATGGCTGGAATGAGCCTTTCGTGGCATGATATAAAATTGTATCCTTCTTTCCGGAGGGAGGATGGAGGTATGTAAGTTGTGGGTTTGCAATTGTTTCACTTGCTGTATATGTTGACATGTGTGTATCTCATAGGTAAATGGAGCTTGTTCGACTTTGTGGATCCTCCACGGCACGCTGCCTTAAAGGCCGCGGACCGCGTACTTGGTGAGCAGGAGCCGGATGTCCTAAAAATCCACTTAGAACAATTTTTGCTACCGGCTATACCGGCGGACCCCACTGTTTATATTACAGTACCTCCCCCCAGCGGAGGAGGTAATGCGGTCGTCGTAGAGAAAAAACCTGTCAAGCCGAAGGTCTCCGGAAGGAAATACATGGCTGTGGGGACGGGTGCTTCGTTGGTGAGCGTGTCCACTTCCGCTGGTGGTGCTGCAGAGCTGACGAGTCCAACACATGTGTCGAAAAAACGAAAGGTTATCCCCGCTCTTACTGCTTTCGAGGCTATCCAAGCCGCTCATATCATACCTACTGGTAAGTAGCCTTTGTCTGTGAGTGTTATCATAGACTTGACATCATGTGTTTATGGAGAACTTAATTTTACGCAGGTCCTACTGCTGGGGTTCATGGTGGGAGCGTACCGTCTGCTCCGTTAGTATCTATGGGAAACATCTCATTTGTTGCTGGCAAAACCAACCTCTCCGATCTAATATCCCAGACAAGTGCTACCACTGCGGTTAGTTATCCTATGCCACCACCCCTGCCTACCGTTGCTATGGCTGTTACAACCAGTCCGGTGTCTACGCCTATGCCATCAAGTAGAGTTCCTTCTACTTTGTTCGAGTCTCCTTGCAGAGTTTTTTCTGCAACTGGGAAGGAGACACCCACTGTCTTTGCTACCCATGAGGCGACCAGTATCCAAGATGCCGCCCTAAGCGACGTCGGGGGTTCGAGCAGCGGTATCGCCGATGATGGAGCCCGCTTGGGTGATGACCTGTACTTGCCTACCATTAACTGGGATCCTAACATGCAAGATAAACGGTATCAACCTAAGTGGAAAATAGCCGAGTCTTCAAGACTGATCTTTCCACCAGTGATTCAGCACTGGGTTGAGCGGACTTATCCCCCGGCTGAGTCAGCGTATGTAGAGGGTTTAAACAATGAGAATTTGATGAATTCTACTATCGTAGATTTCGTTAGTCAGCCCCGGAGGCTTGCAGAGATCCGGCATAGGTGGATGCATGACAATAACGAGCTCCATCAAGCGCGAGCTGTTATTGAGGAGTTGAAGGATGAAAAGTACCGTTTGGAGAGTTAACTCCAAGCCGCTGGATTGAGGGAGAGTAGATTTGTATCTGAGAAAAACAAAGCGGAGGATGATCTGAAACGGGTGACCGCCAACCTAGCTGAGGAGCGAATAATATGGGCTCGTGACGTAGCGGAGAAGGACCGGGTCCTTGCTCATGCTAAAAATGTACAGGAGGAACTGGAGCGTAAAGCTATTACCGAAGCCCAGAAGGTGAGATCTGAAATGTCCGCTGAAGTGGAAAGATTTCGAATTGATACTGACTTTGTGTCTCAGGTGCAGGAACGGTACCAGGCTTTGACGGTTGAGGTGGAAACTTCCCGTGCTAAGGTCCAAACCAAACAAGCTGAGTTGGAGGAGCGGGAAGACCAGCTTAGGAAATTGCAGCAACAACGTGACTCTCTGGTTACTGAAAAGAACAAACTTGCTCAATCCGCTGCCGCCGATCAGGCGCGCCTCAAGGAGGCAGAAAATGCGCTGGAGCAGGCAAACGTCGAGGTGGACAGCTTGACAAGCCAACAGGCTGCCTTGCAGGGTGACAGGAATTGTCTAATAACCAACGGCCTGGTTGGGGCATTTGAATATCTTCGGCAATCAGGGTCCTTTACGGCGTTGCTAGACCGCCTTTCCGCCGCGGCTTACCAATCTGGCCATCATGATGGTGTGTACACCGGCTATCATGAGTGCCATCAATCAGGTAAGATTACTCCTGAGTTCCATGCAACAAGGGGTAAGCTTCAGGGAGATATGGCGGATGCCTTGGAGGCTGTATGCAACGATCCACTACTCGCTTATGCTGACTTAACAAAGCACGTTGCTGAAGATGGCGTGGATGCCCTACGCCTGATGCTGGAGCCAGTGGAAGAATCTGAAGAAGAATGAATATTTTATTTTTCATATGTTACGTACACTGTTCTTCAGATATTTTGTATTAACACTATTTTACTTGGTTTTTGCGCAAGTGCTTGACTTGTGTGTCAGACATTTAATGTTAATGTCATGATTGGTGACGCCGCCATTTATCTGAAATGTGGCGATTAAACGTGTGATGATTATTTTCATTAATTCTGCTAACGTCACCACTGTCAATCCTGTTTATCCTTCTATAAATTAAGCTTCTTTTTCCAAATTTGGCAATTTGAAATGATGAGTCGGAGAAGTTATAAACAGAGGCTTTCCGATATTTTCCGACGCTTAGATGCCGCCGACGGTTTAGTCCGTCTCCAAGTTCCGGTAACGGAAGATATGATCCAAGGAGAAGAGGTGCCTCCTGATAACGTCTTACCCCGGGTTAGCCGGTCCTGTAAGAGCATTATATATGAAGAGCCTTCTCATGCCGAGCCAAGTGTTGCTGTTCTATCAGCTGATGCTTTAATAAAGGCCTTTCCATCTGACTACATTCAATGGTGTGAAGTAGTGTATGAAAGGCGTCGTGGTGGCTGTTCCGGCAAGAAACCGGTTGAGGATCGGGAGGTAGTGGCTGTTCCGGTGGATGAGGGAAATACCGATGAGTTGATCGTTGATCCTCATCAGTTGGAGCGTTATGGAAAAGTGTTACGTACCCCTGCAGAGGTAGTGGCAGACCTTTCCTAGAAGTAGGTTTTTTGAACATGTTCGTTTTTGGTTCCCGTATGTTGGTAATTTAACAACAGGGACAAGTACCTTGGTTTTTTGTAAGATAGCTGTATGTATTTATTACCAAAATACCTATCTTTTGGTAGCGGTTAATGTATCTATTAAGTATTACCAAGATACCCGCTCTTAGCGCTGTATATTTTGATCCTTTGACTTGTGTGTATGAAAAATATTTCGCTTCAAGGATACTTTTTTACCGTTATGTGCAGTTAATATGCGATGGTAATTATTTGTACCGTGTAGTGCAGTATAAATGCGATGGCAATTGTTATTGTATGAACAACGAGGAAACATAAAAAGGAATGATTTTTATTAATCAAAACTTAAAAAGAAAGAGACATCGCTATAGATGAATTACACTTAGTTGCAAAAAGACAGGAAAACATTAACACCCACCGTTAGGGGCGAGTGTATTACATATAACATTTTTTCAAATGAGCCACGTGCCAACTACGCGGCACCGCGGTACCATCTAGCCTTGCTAAGCAGTAAGGACCTTCCCAGATTTTCTTGAATGACATAAGGACCTTCCCAGTTGGGTCCCAACTTGCCTGTGGGTTCCGCTCTACTAGACTCATTGTCACGCATGACATATTCACCTTCCTTGAAAGTATGATGAGCCACACGCCGGTTATAGTATTTTTCCAATGTCCTTTTATACTTTGCTTCGCTGATGGAGGCTGCTTCACGCCTTTCCTCAAGCATATCCAGCCCTTCCCTTAAGAGTCGGTCGTTATCATCATCAGTTGTGAGACGCCTAAGCGAGGGTAAACCGACTTCCGCGGGTATCATTGCTTCCACGCCATAGGTTAGGCTGAAAGGGGTTTCGTTGTTACTTGTCTTAGGCATTGTTCGATGTGCCCAGAGGACATTTGGCAATTCCTCTACCCAAGAGCTTCCTTCGCAACCCAGCCTTCTTTTTATGCCATCTAACAGACTTCGATTTGCCCGCTCTACCTGGCCGTTTCCTTGCGGGTGTGCTACAGATGTGAAGATTTGTTGAATCTGGAGTTCTGCACACCAATCTTGCAAGACCTTATCCGTGAACTGTGTTCCGTTGTCGCTCACCAAATACAGCGGCAGTCCAAACCGACACACAATGTGTTCCCAAAGGAACCTTTTTGCATTTTCCGCGGTTATTTTAGCCAGGGGTCTGGCTTCGACCAATTTGGTGAAGTAGTCAATCGCCACGATAAGATACTTTAGCTTTCCTGGGGCCAGCGGGAATGGTCCCACGATATCCATTGCCCATTTTTGAAAAGGCCAGGTCGCCGTAACCGGGATTAAGTTGTTCTTAGGCCTGAGTGTTTGAGGGGCAAATTTCTGACAGCTACGGCACCTTCTGAGTTCTTCTACCGCGTCTTCATGCATCCCAGGCCAATAGTACCCGGCATTATGGATTTTAGCCACAACTGCCCGGGGTCCAGCATGGATGCCGCATATGCCCGCATGTATCTCTTATATCAAGTATTTTGCTTCCGCCGGGGAGACACACCGCAGGAGTGGTCCCAAGTATGACTTTCGATACAGGACGTCGTTGTTTACTTCGTATTGCAGCGCCTTGGTTTGTATCTTTTGAGCTTCGCCCCTAGCAGGGGGTAACTCCCCCTTGGTAAGGAATTTTAACATTGGGGTGTACCGCTGTGACGGCGGAAATGTCCCGAGGTTCAATTGAGGGAATCTGCAATGTTTCAACCTTTACTTCCTTTTCCATACCCGAAGTGGCGAGTTTGCTCAAAGCGTCCGCTATTTGGTTTTTTCCTCTGTGAACATGGTTGAGCGTGACATTATCAAAGGAAGCCATGAGCTCCTTTGTTTTAGCCAGGTACTTTGCCATTGATTCATCTTTGGCTTCATACGTCTCATTTACTTATTTATTAACCAATAAAGAATCAACATATGCATCCACTCGTGTAGCTCCCATGGATTGGGCCATTCTTAACCCCGCGAGAAGCGCCTCATATTCTGCTTCATTGTTGGAGCATTCGAAATCGAAACGTAAGACGTACATTAGCCTTATTTCGTCTGGGCTTATCAACATTAGACCCGCCCCAGAGCCTTTTCCACTAGATGATCCGTCAGTGTAAAGTTTCCGGGTTTGCCTGGCGGTACTGGATTCCGGGATGTCCTAGATAGCGGGGTTCACTATAGTTTCTCCCTCAGGAATTTCAGCCAAGAAGTCGGCGATCACCTGCCCTTTGACTGCTGTTCGTTTTCGATATTCGATATCCAAAGCTCCCAATTCAATCGCCCATTTGGCCAATCTTCCGGAGATTTCAGGCTTGTGCAAGATTTGTTGTAGCGGGTAGTTTGTTAAGACCTGTACGTGGTGCCCTTGAAAATATCTTCGCAATCGCCGGGTGGCGTGAACCAGTGCTAGTACCAACTTTTCCAGGGTTGGATACCGCGTTTCGGGTCCCGCCAACACCCGGCTAATGTAATATATGGGTGTTTGCTTCCCATCTCTTTCCACTATGAGTACCGCGCTTACCGCGCTATGGGCCGCCGCCAAATACATTTTAGCACTTCTTTAGGGTATGGCGCTGTCAACATGGGTAGTTTCTCAATGAAACGTTTCATGTCTTGTAGGGCTTCTTCCGCTTCGTCAGTCCATTTGAAAATTTTCTTGTTGAGACAATCTTTTAGTGTCTTTATGAATGGCAAAGATCTTTCGGCATGCCATGCTAAGAATCTGTTTATAGCCACCAAACGCCCATTTAACGCTTGCGCTTCTTTCAAAGTCCTGGGGGAGGGCATCCGCGTTATGGCGGCTACCTTTTTCCGGGTTAGCTTTAAAACCGTCCCGGGTGACTACTACGCCCAAAAATTTGCCCTCCTCTACCCCGAACGAACATTTCTTGGGGTTGAGTTTGATATTGTATTCTCTGAGCCTTTGGAAAGTTTCTTCAATATCTTCCAGCATTTGTTTTTCTTCCCTGCTCTTAATCACCAAATCGTCAACATACACTTCTAGGTTTCTGCCGATTTGTGTTTCAAAAGCTTTATCCATGAGTCGCTGGTAAGTGGCTCCGGCGTTTCGTAAGCCGAAAGGCATCTTGGTGTAGCAAAAGATGCCTACGTCGGTGTGAAACGCTGTTTTTTCTTCGTCTTCTTTGGACATTTTGATCTGGTGATACCCTTTATAGGCGTCTAAAAAGCACTTATACCTATAAGGGACCAGGGAGTCAACCTTAAAGTCCATCTCGGGCAGTGGGTAGGCATCTTTGGGGCATGCTTTGTTCAGATCTTTAAAATCAATGCACATCCGCCATGTACCATCAGGTTTCTTTACCATTACAGGGTTTGATACCCATGTATGATATTTTGTTTCTCTGAGGATTCCAGCTTCGACCAACTTCCGTACTTATTTGACAACCGCTGCCCTTCGGTCCGGGGCCATACTACGTTTGCCCTGTGCGACTGGCTTGATGCCAGGGAGTGTCACTAGCTTGTGCTCTGCCTTATCGCGGGGTATTCCAGTCATGTCGGAATGCTCGAAAGCAAAGATGTCTACATTCCTTCTTAGCAGCTGTTTCAGATCGTTTTTAACCTCAGGGGAGAGGCTGTCACCTATCGTGACGGTCTGATCTGGATGGCGTGTGCTTAATACCCATCTTTCCGGGCCGATAGCCCAGTGGGTCCTTGGCGACATCTTTTGGTGTTCAATACCTCCCCTAATTTGTCACGGAACACCGTTGCAACACCCCGCGGGGTAGGGAACTTCATAAAACCTCGTGCCGTGGAGACTATAGCGTCCAATTTCCCTAGGGTGAACCTTCCGATGATTACATTGTGGTATGACTCAGCATGTACTACAAGGAAAGTTAGGAGTATAGTCCTTTCCTGGGGATTTCGTCTGAATGTGACTGGAAAGGTAATCTGACCAATAGGGTCAACCTTTTCTCATGTGAAACCTTTAATAGGGGCGTGCACCGAATCAAGCAGCCTTTTGTCTTCTGGTTGCATTCTATTGAATCAGTGTTCATAAATAATGTCTTCTGAACTCCCGGTATCTAACAAGATCCTTCTCATATGATAATCACCTACCGCAGTGGATATGATCAAAGCGTCCGTGGTGAGGTGCAAATCTTCTACGCGAGGCTCGATAGTCATGGTCGCTAACATCCAGGGTTCGAGCGTGGAGAAACTCCGCTTTGCCCCTTTTCCCTTATCCGCATATACCATGTTTAGCTCACGCGGTCTTTTACCCGAGGCCTTGTCGTTTTCTTCCTTGACGGGGGGCGGGCCTTGTTTGATATCCCTCACCAGGTGTGCCAGTTTACCTGCTTTCACGAAGTACTCAATCTGCTTCTTTAGCTGAAAGCAGTCGTTTGTATCATGGCTGCTCCCTTTATGGTACTCACAATATTTACTTGTATCTTTGTTAGGGTTGCCTTTCAGCGACTTTGGATGATTGAACTTGAGGTTCTCTGAGGCTAGGATCTCTGCTGGTGTCTTGCTCAGATTGGGGTAGTCGGATCGCGGTTTAGAGGACTCATTTCTTGAATAGGCGTTTCTGGACCTATCATACCGCGAGTTCGTCCTATCACTCCTTTGGTATCGGTCTCCTCAACCTTTACCTTTAGAACCTCGCTGCTCTCTGTCTTCTTGGTTTTTCTGAGCCTCCTTTTTCCTGTTGGCCGCGTGACTGGCGGCTACGGCCTTTTCTTGTATAACGTACACTTTGGCTATTCTTAGTATTTCGTCGATGGTGGGAGGCACGCCATCTCTTCCATGAAGTGTTCTTAACAACTCATCGTCGTTTACTCCTTGTAGGAAAGCTCCACACGCCAGATCATTTGTGACACCCGGGATTGCCAGGCTTTCTTTATTGAATCTAACGATGAAACTTTCCACCGTTTCATTGTCTCGCCGGCGGATGTGGAGGAGCTCATTTCGATCTTTCGTGTGCCTACGCTGCTGACTGAATTGTAAGATGAACTTAGCCTCTAGATCTTCGAAACTGTCAATTTCCCCCGTGGGCAGACTGTCCCACCAGACGCGAGCCGCGCTTACCAGCGTTTGGACAAACATCTTGCACCAGAGAGGCATAGGCCAACAGGCTACTTCCCCCGCACTTTTGAGTAGGTTAAGATGATCATCAGGATCGCCTAGCCCATCATATTTGCCTACCGTCTGAGGCATCTTGGGCTTTTCCTTGATAGGAGCTTCTGCTATCCTTCTGGTGAACTTGGATTTGAAAGTGGCATCCACTGGCTTGTTAGGTCTGGTAAGTTCGTCTTCTTCGACATTGATGGGTTGCACAAGGGGAGTTATCCCGCCCTGGCTGGCACCCTGGGTGACAGGGGGTGGAATCGGGGTAATGTTCAGTATTGAGCTTGGGCCTCTTCCTGGAGAGAAACGAGGCCTAGACGTATTTCCCCTATCATAAGTGGGCTCCGCTGTGGGAGGGGTTTGACTATAAACTGGTTGTGATGCTGGGAAGGTCCACCAAGGTGGCATATACGCCGCGTATGGCGGTTGTTGAGAGTAAACTTGTGGCCCTCCCTGAGGAGTATATGTTGGGGTATTGTATTGAGGTAAGTACCCGTACGGGGGTGCGAAATAATACCCGGGAAAATAAGCCTGATTTCCTGGTGTAACCGGAGCGTTCATGATTCTCGCCGGCATGACCACGGGTTGATGGGGCGGCGTGGATAGCGCCGCTGTCAATGCTGCTGAATACAGAGGTGGCATGGCGTAAGTGACCGAGGGTTGATAGTATTGAGGTACGCCAACCTGCGGTATGACGGTGCTGGGGCTAGCCGACGTGATAACCGACATAGTGCTATGACGTATGGTCTGTGCACTGGAGGTTGTGGCTGAGGCGAAAACGTTTACGCCTGTTGTGATTGGTCCGGCTGACTGGAGTTGTAAAGAAGTGTATGAAAATAAATCTGCTGCCGTCGTCCCAGAAGAGGCAGCGGTAGTGCCAGCAAAACCCGGTGGGGGTCCCTCTGCTTCAAACTCCAAGTCGATTGACCTGGTTACAACCGGTGAAACTGGCATAGAGATAACAGGGCTTGTTTCCAGCAACGGATTGCTAGTTAACATCGCCTGGCTTGGTGTTACTGCTATGTTCTGATCGCTTGCCTTTGGTTCAGTCTTGTTAATGCTACTGATCTGGTCCCACGGATGGCGCCAATGAAGAAACACTGACCTTCACGGTAGTATCCAACTAGGACTTCAACTCTTGGCGATCCGAACAGCTTAGCTGCAAAACAGAACACCGTTAGGACTCGTTACAGGAATGGGGTTATTCCTGTAACCACCATCCGGCGTGAGAATAAGTGTCGGTTTTGGGAGTAAAAGAGAAGGTGTAGAGAAGAGAGTAAAGCAAGAGCTAGATGTCCCATACCTTTGATATTTACCTCTATTTATAGTTTATTATTAGGGTTTCCTTAACTTAGGATGAGCTCCGATAAGTTAGGGATCTTCGTGATCTTCCAAAAAAATTGGGGATTTAGTTACGTGATTTATCCATGCAAGATGGAATGTTCTAGAACAAACGTCTATGATTATTTATTTATAATAAAATAATAGGTAATGACCGGGTCGGGTTAACCGATTCGGGTCATACCTCGTCAGTATTTCATATCTATAAATAGATTATTTATTTATCATTTGGGACATAAATGAACCCTACATAAAAGAGCGTAAAACAAAGAACCAAATTATCAAAGCAACGAAAATAAACAAATATGGTCTATTCTTTTTTGTTAATTAAATTAATTTAATGTTCATAAATTTTAGACTAAACTGCAATTTTACCCCCTGGGGTTTGGGGTGATTGGCACCCTTACCCCCCCTAACGAAATAATTGCAATTTTACCCCCCAACGTTCGCTGTTATGTCGCAACCTTACCCCCGGCCTCAAATTTGTTGACCGGTCAACTAAACTATGGAAGGGTCAAAGGGTAATCTTGTAATTTCACCAAAATTAGTACCTTATATATTATAATAACCCCTAAATATAACCTTCTATATCAACCTTACCCCCTAAGTTTCCACCCAATCCTTCTTCTTCACTCCCCCACCGCAGAGAGCACCACCACAGCTTTGGCTACCACCGTCTACATCTCCACCACCACCGGGCGTCGGAATAACCACCAAATCGGCACCATCTACATCTCCATCTCCACTCTCTCTCTCTCTCTCTGGCCAACAAATCTGTGAAGAATGAAGGTGGTGGCGTTGTGGTGTTCCGACCAATAAACTCTAGATCCGGGCTGCCATCTCAAATAACCATCATCATACCCATCGGCTTTCAGATCTATATTATTTTTTCGAAGCTTTCAGATGTGTTGTTGAGTGGATTTCAAAGCTTTTAGATCTGTATTCTTCTCCGGTCATATCTGAACGGTGGCGGTGGTGCTTTGTTAGCAACTATAAAGATTTAGAAGAAATACTTTGATTTGGGATTCTTGAGTGAATTCTAGAATCAAATACTTTGACTAAATTTCTGAAAACAGAGCATGAATATGGATTTCCAAATAACCTACAAATTCAAGCGATCAAAAGGATTTCCAAATAACCCACCATGATACACCGTTGATTTTATATATGTCTGGATACTTTTATAGGCATTACTTGGTAATTCCTGTGGAGCACATTGCAACAGTCAAGGACCTCCAAAGGAGGACACAAGACTATTGGGTATTTTTCTTTTAATACAGATATCAATAAAGATTTTTACCCAATTTTCCAAAATATATTTTGATTCCTTTTTTTTTCTTCTAGTGTTTTGAGTCTAGTTTATCTTCTTTGTCCAGTCAGTCACATGTTAAACGTGGGGCAGATGTTGCTAAGCCGAGATGCACCCGATTCCATTAATTACAGGTAATTATTTCCCAACAAATATGTGTGATTTACTTCATACACTACAAATTACCGAAGCCCTAGAGTACCTGATAAGTGATAACCACAACAGTTTACAAGTCATAACTGCACTTATGAACGGACTTAATGGGCGACGGTGGCTGGTGGTGGAATAATCGAATATGGGTGGTGGCGGGAAAGGTTTTGGAAGTTGCAGAGGGTAATATTGCTTCGTAACACAAAGTATAGGGGGTAATAAGAAAGGGCATTTTAGGAATTTACCCCAAGTCAACAGGTCAGTCAACAAATTTGATGCCAGGGGGTAAACTTGTGACATAACAGCGAACATTGGGGGGTAAAATAAAAGGGTAAAATAGTCATTTCACCCCCAAGTCAACAGATCAGTCAACAAATTTGAGGCCGGGGGGTAAGGTTGCGACATAACAGCAAACGTTGGGGGGGGTAAAATTGCAATTATTTTGTTAGGGGGGGTAAGCGTGCCAATCACCCCAAACCTCAGGGGGTAAAATTGTAGTTTACTCTAAATTTTATTTATTTATGTTCGTTCAATAAATTGGGGAGCAAAAATGAACTTTTCGTCAAATCGTTTCACGAATCACTCATCGAACATGCTGTTTGTTTAGCGGCCCGGTACTTGAAGAGGTTCACTCTGTGCACTAAGCATTGTTTAATCACAATGATTAAAATATATCATTTAAAGTAACGTTTTTTTTCTTTTCATTTAATTGTTAAACACAATGATTAAAATATATCACTTATAGTAACATTTTTTTTCTTTTCATTTAAACCAATAATAATAGACTTGTCTAGTATCATGACTCATGACTGAGGAAAACAAACAAAGTTTGCAACTTTAAACTTTTAAAACTTCTATTTTTGTTTATATATAAAATTTGGTTTTATTTAGTTATGAAGACACATGCTTCACATAGAAATTTTAATAATGTGTAGTTGATTAGAATTCTATAATGTTCATAATGCATGAAAATCAGAAAAAAGAAAAGGCAAAATAGTCAATCACCTTTAACTCAAGTGGTAGGAGGACTTGAGTTCTTCTTTAAATACTCAAGTTTAATTCCCATTTGGTGCAAAAAAAGGAGTGAGACACTGGTGGACAGTGATAGGAGACCTAGGGAAACCTGGGTTCGATTCTTCAGCCAAACGGGTTTTACCGGTAATTTTATCGTCGTACCTATGGGCGGGTGGGTTACCGGGTTTTCCCCGGAATTGGTGGTGGACGACTCGGGTTACTCTGGGAGTACTCTGTTTGTCCAGTGGGTGCCCCGAGAGTGCTCAGGATTGATTTGTTGGTTGTTAAAAAAAAAGAAGATGAAAACCAAATGTAGTTTAATAAAAATCAAAATTAAAAGTAGAAAACCAAATGTAGTTGTTGTTGTTTGTTTGGCCTTTTAGGTCGGAGGTTATTTTTATGAAGTTTATTTAAAAAAAAAACAAATGTAGTTTCTAGAGCGGATTTTGTTATGCTATGATTGGATATATTAAACACGTGCCAAATTAGGGGTTGGTTTGGCTCAATAAATGTTTTCAAACGATTTAAAACAAGCAAACAAATATGCGACACACAATGCATAAAACATCACAGAAGCACAACTTACAACTCACTAATACACCAAGTTGTTGCAAATTTATAATATATAACTAGTATTAAACATCCCCCCGCGTTGCGACGGGGGCGAGCACTAATGCCACACTACTGTTAGCGACCACCGACACTGAAGTTACGGTGTTAATGTGAAGAAATTTAACCGAAACGTAAAACATAGAATAAAATAACCAAGTTGATTTAGGACTCGCGCGTTACGATGAATTCGCGTCTATTTTTTCCCGTTTGACAGGTTCATCGTAATCTATATATAATATATATCATTACCACTATACAAACCATAATGCATACATTACAACAACCATTGCATCAATATGTTGCAAATTATATTTATACCAGATTTTGGCTAAATTAATTAGATTATTATAAACAACAGGAATTTACAAATAAAACAACACAACTTTGAATGGATCAAACCGATTGAATATGGTAAGATAATGAAACCATTATTTGATTAGGGTACAACCACGTAAGCACAATTTACAACCATACATGCATACAAAACGTATTGAATTTGGTAAGGTAATGAAACCATTATTATTTGATTAAGGTACAACCACTTAAGCGCAACTTACAACCTATATTTGACTAAGGTACAACCACTTAAGCGCAACTTACAAATTATTAAAGTATTTGGGTTAAGAGTAAAATAATAGTTAAAGACAAAATAAATTTTAAAGACAAAAAAAAATCAAGTGGGTACAACCATTTTTGCTAAAATTACAACTAATAATGCAACAAAATGTTATAAATTAATATATAGTTAATATGTAAAAGAGTTAAATGTCATTTAGTCCCTATGGTCTAAGTCATTTTGTGAGTTTAGTCTAAAGGTTTCATGTTTCGCCTGTGGGTCTAAAAAGTTTTCACCGTTAACTTCATCTATTTTTTTTCTTGTAACGAGAAGGACAATTCAGTCATTTTATATGTAATTTTATTTACTAGAAGGGCAATTCGGCGATATAAAATGACCGAATTGCCCTTTTCGTTAACAGAAAAAATGGATGAAGTTAACCAGTGGACTAAAATGGCAACGGTGAAACCTTTTTGGACTCATAGGCAAAAAATGAAACATTTGAACTAAACTGGCAAAATGACCCAAACCACAGGGACTAAAATGACATTTAACTCTATGTAAAAAGAGTTAGAAGTTTTGGTTTAGAAAGGTCGAAAATATATACAAGATCAAAAGACTCATCTACAAAATATAGATATGACAAAACATTAAGGTGTTAATTTGTTTTTTCAGAGGTAAATGTCTGAAGTTTACGGATCACATCTGCAGACATTTGTAGCAGAATAGGTGGACTAAACCTCTACAATATGCAAGAAGAAGACTGTCCGCAGACATATGTAACAGAAGAGGTGGACCAAACCTCTGCAGTATGCAAGAAGATGACTGTATGTTTTTTTAACTTCTGCAGGCTGCTGAAATAAACTGAAATTTAAATAAACTGATTTTTAAACTTAAAAGAGTTTTCAACATTCAAATTAAATAATAGTCATACAACACTGAAATAATATTCATAAAAATACAATAACATTTTTTAAATAATTTATTCCATACTTTGCATTAACTGTTCAGTAATCTCATCTCGTAACTAAGTCATATATTCCTAATCCGATGCAGCACCATTTGCTTCAACTTCATCTTCATCAGCATCAGCGTACACTTGCCTATTATGTAACGACACACTGGGTTGATCGTATTATGTAAACAACTCATCGCTCAAACCCTCTTTCCTTGTAAAATTACGTAGCGCGAAACATGCAACAGTAATGTTCCTTTGTGTAACCAACGGAAATAGTGTCATCCTCTTTAATATAGGGAATCGTGCTTTGTCACACCCCGACCCGTAGTGGAATAGGTGACCTGGGCATGATCCGATCGTTCATAGCTTATAACAAAGTATTAAAAGTTGCATATTATTAATAATTAAATTGACAATGTCACAAATACAACCGATAAATGAAATACATCATAAATCCGGTTATTTATCTAAGACATCATCCCTAAGTTTCGACATCCAATCTTCGAACCTGTTAACTTATATCATGTGGAAAAATGGTTTTTGGGTCAACATAATGTTGGTGAGCAAATCTAAAAGGTTTTTAATGAAAAATGGTTTTTGTTTATTTGTTATGAAATGAGTAAAATTAATAACATGCAACTCAAATGGTAATTAAATGAATAAATGCACACAACATGTAACCAAATGAAACACACACATATCCAACTGAATATGTAAACTACTGTAAAATGTAAATGTACAGAACAATGAATATGAGACTCAAGCCTTCAAGGAGCAAATCTAAATGTGGTGGCGATACTAGACTACAACCGATGGATGTGGAAAATCTAGTTATCCGATGGTAACGATCCATCTAAAATCTGAATTTGCATACACTGAACTTGAATACATTGAACTTGCACAAATACCAAACATAACATCACATAATTACACCTTGAGCATTGCATGTATTTGAATAGTGAATTTGAAATGTTAAATATGCACATGGTACACTCCAAAATGGTTAAATGATAAAAAAGGAATTTGGATAGATTTACTCACCTTAGGGTGCAAACAAATCAACAAGATGCAAGTAGGTACGATGTTGAGAGACATCCTAAAGGGTTACCAAGTTGCGAAGCTTCGAAGAACTTAGAGGATAGCTGGCGGGTTTGAGTTTCCAGCAAAGTTGGAGCTCCGGCGGGTCGCAGAAAAAAACGTAGACGACAAACATTTGAATAAAAGGTGAATTCATAGGTGTTAAGGGTTTGAATAGAGGTTGAGATGCTTGTTTAAATACTGAATTCAACCGACCCCACATGATTTGGAATGAATCCGTAGTTTGGGAGATAACACCCAATTTAGTTGGTCTTGATTCGACTTGCAAAAATTAGACGGATAGGGGCTGTTAATACGCACAAAACAGATTTTGTTAGGTGTATCATTTGTTGTATTAACATTTGGAAACTTGAAATCCAATTTGGGTTGTTTATTTAGGGAATCGAAAGGTTGCCGAAAGGATTCAGCGTGAATCGAACCTTGGCTTTCAACAATTAAAATGTTACTTTACAAGTTCAACTCTTGGGTTGTTTAAAATGTCAATGATCTCTAAATCAAGTGGTGGAAGACTTGCATTTCTCTTGGGAGATGCAAGTTCAACTCCCACTTGGTGCAGAGTGAGACGTTGGTGGGCAATGATAGGAGACCCAGGGAAACCTGGGTTGGATCCTTGAGCCAAACGGGTTTTACCGGTAATTTCATCGTCGTGCCTACGGGCGGGTGGGTTACCGGGTTTTCCCCGGAATTGGTGGTGGACCCGGGTTACTCTCGGAGTACTCCGTTTGGTCCAGTGGGTGCCCCGAGAGTGCTCGGGATTGATTCTGTTGGCCGTTAAAAAAAAAGTTACTTTACACGAAAGGTCCCCAAGGTTTGGTCTCATGGATAAAATCGATCTAGACTTAATTCCATCACATGGAACTTTCTTAATTTGGTAGTATAGGTCCCTGAAGTTTATAACTAGCTTAACCATACTTTTAAACCCCATTTGATTATTTCCTTTAAACCATATAACGGTACCAACGGGTATAATCTATTACATTATTATTTTACCGAACTTAATTATATGAACTAATTTAATATGCGCCATTGCTATTGTGAATACATAGAAAAATTTTCATTTTCACTTATTACACGTCAGGTCCGGTTTATAAAACATGTCGGTTTTTTTAAAGACTCGTATTTTGGTGGATGTTACAGTCTCCCCTACTTTTAGCAATTTCGACCTTAAATTAAGAGGAACCGTAAACGGTAATGGTTAGCTTTAACCCTAAGAGTACACATTAAGATTTAACTAGAGTAGGGTTTAGGTCCAATTGAGGCGGTGGCATTCCCGATAAGGGCTAGATACCGTGATAAGGAAATCGCTTTTTGATGCCTAAGAACACACTTTATAGGTATTATGTCCCCTATGGTGATTTCAGTATCATACCTAGTCTTGTGCCTCTTACATTAGATGCACCATCAATAAACAATGCCCACTTCTCTTTTGTTTCTTCCAACTGCTCGACTTTCATATTTGCTTCATGTCTAGTATCACTATTGAAATCTGCTACAAAGTCTGTTAATGCTTGGGATTTAATCGCAATTTTAGGTTCATACACCAAGACGTAGGCACTTAGTTTTACAAACCACTTAGCCATTGTTACTGCATTTCTTGTTTTCTCAGAACACACTTTATAGGGTAGTTAGTTTTAATATGAATAGTATGCGTTTCGAAATAATGTATAAGTTTAGTAGATGCCAAAACTAGTACTAAAACTAACTTTTCAAGGTGAGAATACCTAGTTTCTGCTTCTCATAGACTTTTACTTACATAATAGACAAGATATTGTTGTCCTTCATGATCTTTGATCAGCACAATGCTCACAACATTTTCAGATACGACTAGATATAGGGATAATGTGTAGCAACCATGATATTTTAACTATGTGTTTGCCTTCCAATTTCATTTCTTTTATATTTACACCCTCATTTCAATCTCTACAATATCCTAGAATAAATTTTATCATTGTTATTTCATTTATCAAATCATATATTGACTTAGTTATATATATGTATATCCATGTATATATATACAATCTATAATTTTTTTTTATCAAATCCTTAATAATAACAAAATTTGTTTTAAATGAATAAACTTATAAAATTTGTTTTGACTTAGTTAAGATTTTCTGTCTGTCGCACCTATTGAAGGCTTGGGGCAACACATGTCGGCTGTGGAATACCGTGCTATCCTTAGATACCGACTGATGATTCCTTTGTTCCCAGTTTACGAGCCATATCCGGTATGCCGCAAAGCGTGTTTGGATTCTTTCGGCGAGCACGCGATCCACTGTAAAGAGCTACCGGGGTTTAAATATCGGCAGGATTGGGTGAGAGATGTGTTCTGTGATGTTCTTAAACGGGCCGGGATCTTTGCCAAAAAGGAGGCTCCAGTAAATTTCCTGACTGACCCCTTAGAGGGGAGGTCCACTTTACGCCCGGCGGACATCCTTGTGTTTGGATGGGAAGGGGGAAACACGCTTGTGTAGATCTAACTGGAGTCTCCCCCTTGTCGAGCTCAAGGACAAGGGCTTTGTCGTAGGGCAAGCAGTGCTCAAGGCAGAGGCAAGCAAAGTGGCAAAACATGAGAAAGCCTGCCTGGAGAATCAACATGTGTTTGTCCCGTTTGCGTTTGATACCTTTGGTGGTCTCGCTCCTGACGATGTGCGACTTTTGAATCGGGTTCAAAAAGTCGTTAATAGTAATTCTTCGTCGCTAAAGGTTTCAAACTTTGTATTTAGTAGAATTGGTTTTTCTATTCAAAAGGGGGTGGCGGTGCAACTTGTTGCCCGACTACCTGTCATTGCTTTGTAATTGCCCTTTTTCGTGTGGAATGATATTGTAGTTGGTTAAAAAAAATTAAGATTCAGAAATGTATCTAAAATTCAAAAGTTTTATACATAAAATTATAAGATTCATAACAAGATTATTAGTTTATTTAAAATTAATTAAGTTTTATAAATAACTCAAACTTGAGGGACCATTTATGCCTAAACCCAAATTTAATTCCAACAAATCAAAAGAACCGCCCAGACTCATTTTCCAGCAGGATTTTAGAAATTCCGACGAACCTTTAGGGACACCGGCGAGACACAACCTGATCCAATTATAAAACACGTTTTCGCCATTCTAATCACCATCAATTCTTGAAAAATCTTCCTAATAACCCACGTATCGAGTCATGTGTAACCACGCCTCTTGACCGAAAAATTAATTCCGTTTTCTAGCAAACAAGTTGAGAAGATTTGGTGATCTCGAAATCACCGTTTTGATCTTGAACCTTCCTATTTTAAATCTGTTAATCCCTAACCAACCCTATGTCAACTTTCCCATTTTAAATTACACGTTACAATTGAATCACATGTGACCAGTGGCCCATTATATGGAAACTCTATTTTTAGGCAATAACCGAATGGTAGAATCGTGTAACAATTCACTCGTTTTCTTTCGTAATCGAATCAGTTAGACATTCCTAACTAGTCTATATGGTTCAACTTAAACTATAACCTTTAATAATTCAATCAAGATCCCATAATTTGTAATATAAGATTCATAACAAGACTATTAGTTTATTTAAAATTAATTAGGTTTTATAAATAACTCACACTTGAGGGACCATTTATGCCTAAACCCAATTTTAATTCTAACAAATCAAAACAGTCTCATTTTTTGGCAGGATTTTAGAAATTCCGACGAACCTTCAGGGACACTGGCGAGACACAACCTGATCCAATTATAAAACACGTTTTCGCCCTTCTAATCACCATCAATTCTTGACAAATCTTCCTAATTTAACCCACGTATCGAGTCATGTGTAACCACGCCTCTTGACCAAACAATTAATTCCGTTTTCTAGCAAACAAGTTGAGAAGATCTTGTGATCTCGGAATCACCGTTTTGATCTTGGACCTTCCCATTTTAAATCCGTTAATCGCTAACCAACCCTCTGTCAACTTTCCCATTTTAAATTACATGTTAAAATTGAATAACATGTGACTAGTGGTCCATTTTATGGAAACACTATTTTTAGGCAATAACCAAATGGTAGAATCGTATAACAATTCACTCATTTTCTTTCCTAATCGAATCAGTTAGACGTTCCTAACTAGTCTACACGGTTCACCTTAAACCATAACCTTTAATAATTCAATCAAGATCCCATAATTTGTAATCATACCTTGTGGGTTTGATTCAAAATTTATTATAAAAACCAACATAGACACATATTCGAACTTTTATCCACACATCCAACTTTTGTATCAAGTCATTCTGAAGAACTTGATTGCTTGTCAGAGTGCTTAATACCGGAAAACTCGATATTTTTGTTCAAGCGACATACGATACAATTAAAACTACCCTTTTGGTTTCTTCCATCATGCTAAACAAAAGCCCTTTATTGATTCGTATAAACAACAGCATCTAGACATTCAATTTTGGGTTATAAAAAATTAAGGTTCTTAAGTATAGATTCGGATTTAGGGCCAAAGCCAGTTTGTGTTTCTTAAAGGATTAAAACACCATGGACAACCAACGAAACTAGGAGCCTAGGCGGATAATGCTTTGTTGTTAAATCATTGAACTTGGTCGGGTCATGGGTTCGACTCCGGGTTCGGACATTCATTTAGGTTTTATTTCTTTTTATTGATTATATCCAAATGCTAAAATCTCATAGATTTCTTTTTATAAATTTTTTAACTGTATAAGCAAACAGATGACTAGAGATTTTAGATTTGACATTTTGTTTTCTCATTTACCTAAGTTAAGTGATTTAATTAATAATACAAATTATAAACCATATATTAATTAAAATCACATTCTATTATGATCTGAGTTTTAACTTGTGTTTGTTCTATATAATGAAACAGTGAAATGTTGGTAAATTAGTCACGAATTATGGATAATAATAATGAATGCAGATGGATTTAAAGACAACCATACGAATAGTGATGTGTACAAAATGAAACATATAAATTACATCAATTGAGGCATAAAACTAACCTTTTTTTGTACTAATGTTGGAAAAAACGCATTTCTTTCTTCCTAATTTACATGACCAAATGAGCTTCAAAGAACAAAAGGAACTAATAAGCAACTAAAAACCAACATAAATACAAGAAGAAGGAATAACATGACATGCCTGACCCCTCGGCAACATCTCCCAAGACAAAAACAAGAAACAGAAGCTGACCACAGGGCCGTGCCCAGCTGGGCATGGGGCGTGGTCAGCCCTGACACAAGAAGACAAACTCTACAGAAGCTTCTACGCCCACCACGGGGTCGTGCCCAGCTCACAATGGGGCATGGTCAACTCTTAGATTTGCAGAATCTTGATAGTACAGTAAAGAGTTGACCACGGGGTTGTGCCAAGAAGACACGGGGTCATGTGGGGCCCTCTGCTGACAAATTCAATAAATGAAGGAAGAGAAGATGCTGGCCACGGGTCGTGCCCAGTGGACACGGGGCCGTGGCCGGGGCTCTGTTCAGGCTATAAATAGGGGTGCTTGGTTCACTTCAAAGGCATCACTTAGCAAACCACTTCTCTCCCACTTTGCCACCACTCCACCACCACTAAACAGCCCTATTCACGATTTGACCCTAAACGACGCAGCGGAAAATGAACCGTAAAATTTCTTTCTTTTAACTACCCAAACATACTTAAATACCGTTTAGGTCAACCCTTCTAACATAAATACATCATTTATCATTTATTTAATGTAACTATGTTAACAAATGATTACAAACAACGTGACCGCTTTCCCATACAATCCATGATCTTCAACTTGATCCTCGTTCACTTGTCCATCATGAATATCTGACTAACCTGCGGTCACCATATATAACCAATACGTTAGTACATGGTAACATCATATATAATTTAATACATATACTTAAAAGGCTATATCACATTCTAACTATGTAAGGTATTCCATTGAAACATCCTCTCAATTTTATTTACTCGAGTCCGACATCAATTCCTCGAGAGTCCGGCGTTCCCATACCTGCACTCCATTTATTTCATTCTCAATAGTAACATTGTTAGGAGAACGTAATCTCAAACATATTGAAATCCCACATCTTCACATATACGTATACTAGTGATCTACAATCATTAGATTACAACACGTGTATACACTTTCAAATATCTAAGTACATTCATACGTATCCCATTCATATGTACGTACATACAAGTTCACACTACTTACACACGCTACAGTTCCATATCTACATACATACATACAAGTCACATTCACTTATTTATAAGTTGAGCCTTATATACAAACATATCAACACAAATCAATGCAATTACAAACAAACATAATCGACTAACTTCCACTAAAAATGATGAACATTCCATTAACATGATGAACATTTCAGTAACATGATGAACATTCCAGTAACATGATGAACATTCCATTAACACGACAAACATTCCATTAACATGATGAACATTCCAGTAACATGATGAACATTCCATTAACACGACGAACATTTCAGTAGCATGATGAACATTCCAGTAACATGGTGAACATTCCATTAACATGATGAACATTTCAGTAACATGATGAACATTCCAGTAACATAATGAACATTCCATTAACATGATGAACATTTCAGTAACATGATGAACATTCCAGTAACATGATGAACATTCCATTAACACGACAAACATTCCATTAACATGATGAATATTCCAGTAACATGATGAACATTCCATTAACACGACGAACATTTCAGTAGCATGATGTAACGCCCCAAAATCTGAATGTTAATATTGTCGTGTGTTCCTATATGACACGTCATGAAATAAATAACTAGGCTATTTAACCTAGTTAAGGTTATGGTCAAAAGTATTAAATGATGAGGGTAGTGTCAGTTATGTTTTAAAGGTAAACCCGAGGGGCTAAAGTGGAACAAATGAAAGTTAAGTTATTAAATAACTTAAACACACACACAAACACACACATACGTGTGTTCGAGATAGATCAGGAGGCTCCCATGGAGCCTCAAACCCTAGCTTCATCTTTATGCTCAAATCGGAAGGCAAGATGAAGCTCAAATCCATAACCGAGCATGGATTAATGATCACCAACACGAGGGGATCATAAGGTATGTCTTAAATATAAGATTGGTGATCATGTGTAAAGTGGGTTATGTTCTAATCCATGAGTTTAAGTGGAATTGAGCATTAGTATGTGTTATGATCATCATATAGAACATGGATTATGAATGGTTTGTGCTAATTTGATGTTTAGATGATAAACCCATTAGTTATGGTGCTGAAGATGACTAGACTCATCACCTATGTTCAATTCTTGTTGAAAGATTGATGTATTATGTGGGTATGATGAATTCTTGTTAAGATGAATTAGAAAAAATGATGATGATATGATTAATGTTTATTAGGGAATGATCCATGATGGTTAGTAGTAGAATTTGATGGGTTATGTAAGAGTTTAGAAGATTTATGCATGAATAAGTTGTACGTTATGCTTAAAAGGTAGTACGTACATCAAGTGAATGATAAAATGTATATAGTGTCGTCCGTATAGTCGACTATGATGTTACGGGTATATGTTGATAAGTCGATAGTAGCATATGGTTAATAGTTGACTTTTGAAAGTCAACTAAGTATAAGAAACATGATTTGACTCGTAGTCGTAAATATAGGTTGATGGGAAGTCGTATGGTACATGTAATAGCAATCCGTGTTAAATGTAATGACATGATGAGTTACATGAGTTAAACGTATACGGACATGATTATATGAGTTATGTTTGTTAGAAATGATTAATGAAAGTTAAGTGTGAAAAATGTGATTGATACGATTGCTATCATGTACGAATGGATATGCTAATAAGAGCGTGATCTTGATGAAAAGAGGGTATAGGAATCATGTCAAGACGGACTCAAGCATGAAAGGCTAACGGGTCAAGAAAAGGCGAGGAATCGGATACGAGCACGGACGCATAAGGTAAGTGATTTCCGTAATCACTTCTTAGTTCAAGTAAGTAATAAAGTGTTGTAATTAATTGAACATGATGTTTGAGGTCGAATATGTGTTAAAGTCTTTCGTCGTAAATGATGGGATAAAGTTGACCAAAATGCCCTTGATGGGTATTTTGGGGTGAACGATCTTAAAAGTGGTTTAGAAACAAGTTATTCGATTAGTGTAATGTTTTGGACAAGTGTGTAAGCGAAGAGTATGGTTTTGTATGTCATAGACCATTTAATGCGCAAATACCCATAACGGGTCAAAAATAAGCTTTTGAGTGTAATGGGTTAAGAGGATGCAAGGCATCCGAGAATTTAATCTTTTATGATAGGCGTCAATGAAATTATTAAGTTCATATGAGTTTGAGGTCAATTAAACAAATTCTGTTGATAAATGCACGAACGGGTCAAATAATTAGAGAATGACAATAAGCCGAATGCGTGTAAGTTAAGAATTTCCTTAATCCGTATGTGGGATTTTAAGTTCATATGATAGAATGTGAATTTACAAGCATGTAGGAAGAAACGGGAGGTTAAACGGGTAAACGGTTTGAAAGTTATGCAAGTTTTAGCGTTTTCGGACGACGAAACGGATCTGCAGCAAAATGGAGATTTTAGGGGCCGTCGTCGACGCCCCTATGGCCGTCGCCGACGCCCCGTGCATTTTCCGATTTTACCCGACGCCTTAAATGACTGTCTACGCGAAGCTGGCCGACGGGAGGTATCGCACGGTCGTGCGGATGGACGCATGGCCGTGCGTTTCCGAGTAAACCAATGCATTGGCTCGTGCATTGCCGGCACCCTCGACGTCGTAGGCACCGCACGGTCGTGCGGTTAGGACGCATGACCGTGCGACAGCTGCAAATTTAACTGAATGCGCAGAATTCATCCGAATCAGCCCCGTAACCTTTAAGGGGTCCCAAAATGTATTCTAAACTCATCATAGAATGTTTACGAGATTCGATGGAAGTCTAAAGGCTTTAAATCCCAGTTTAAGCTTATGAAACTAACGCACGAGCATGATATGTGTATATAAATGAGTTAAACAAGAATCGTAGGCATGTTTAAACGTATGTAAGTATATGAACATGTGAGTGAAGGTATGCAAGTGTATAGTTATGATTGTTTTATGTATACATGTATGTAAAGATGTAGGAAAGATATGTACGTATGTGGATGTGTATGTATGTAAGTATGAAGACATGTATGAGTGTATGCGCGTATGTACAGTTGTAGGAAAGGTATGTATGCATGTAGATGTGTATATATGTATGAATGTAAGTACGTATGTATACATGATGTAGACACGTTGAGTGTTAACGTTATTAATGGTGTACCTTGAGAATGAAAAGTAATGCAAGTACATTATTGAAGCCTCACCAGGAAATGGATACGCAGATGAAATGCTTAAAGTTTGAAGAATGACGAAATGCAAAGTGTACGTGATTGAATCTTGTTTATATAAGGTGTGCTAATGTTATGAATGTATGTGGTGAGTGCAGGTTGAACGGATCATGGGTGATTATCACAAGGATTAGGGATCGAAGACCGAGTCACAAGAGAGATTGTACGGGAACGTTGATGTGTAAAATGTAGTAAACATAAGCTATGTTTTTCATTGGTAAACCGCAAGGATGACGGATTTATGAATAAGAGCTATGTTAAAGTTAATGTTTAAATAAGTTGAGGTATTTATAAAGAAAGAAATTTTATGGTTCGTGTTTCCGCTGCGACTTTTGTCATGTACGATTTAGGGTATTACACATGACGAACATTCCAGTAACATGATGAACATTCCATTAACATGATGAACATTTCAGTAACATGATAAACATTTCAGTAGCATGATGAACATTCCAGTAACATGATGAACATTCCATTAACATGATGAACATTTTAGTAACATGATGAACATTCCAGTAACATAATGAACATTCCATTAACATGATGAACATTTCAGTAACATGATGAACATTCCAGTAACATGATGAACGTTCTAGTTACATGATGAGCATTCCATTAACATGATGAGACTATCATCTTAATTTACATTAAGGATAGACGAAGTTCATATGAACTTACCTTGGTACTTACCCTTACCTGTAAATTCTTACATGGTTCCCTATATACAACATACCAAACTTCATTTATAAATAAGAAGTGATTCCGGAAATCACTTACCTTAAGTGTCCGTTTCGTACTTGCTTCCTCGCATCCTTCCCGTTAGCCTTCCACGCTTCCACCCACCTTGACATGATCCTATACTTTCATGTCATTATGGTTACCGCATTATTAGCATACACGCACATTCTAAATTACATTTATTCTACATAATTCGTTATATCGTCACATATAACATTTATTGATATAGCATGTGCCTTGCGATTTCCCTAACATCACATTTGTGGCCAAATGTCTTACTATGCTATTTATGCACAGTTGACTTTTAGAAAGTCAACTGTCCATCATATGAATTATCAACTTAAGCTCATACATTCTCAACATTAATAGACTATACTACGGACATCATACACATTTCATACTCATATAGCAATACACATAATGTGCATCATATGACCTAAGCATAGAGTACAACTTCTAATGCATAATGTTTACCAAATCATATAATTAACCAAAATCCTACATGTATTCCATTCAAAACTTATTTCTCATGATTAATTATCACCGAATTACATCACCTCCACACATTATACACTTTCATCCATCATTTGCATACCATTTCATCTATTAATCTCACCTAGGCATTTCAACAAACACTTGGTGTGCGTACTACTTTCTAAGCACACTGTACAAGCATATTATGCTCATCTTCATACTCCTTGCCTTCATCAATCAAATACAACTAAAATCAACCTAATTCCATACCATACTCAACCTATCTAACAAGTATTCATCACATACAACATACTACATCAAATTTTGAACAAGGATTGGATATGGATGTTATACCCATGTCGCCATTTTCACTAACCCAAGTGGGTTTCACCTTCAAACATCAAATTACTTGATATCATACATAAAACATGTTCTATTTGGTCATTCTAACACATATCCATGCTCAATTTCAACAAATTTCAGGATTGATCACAAACCCACTTCATACAAGATCACCAAATCACAAATTACAACTTACCACATGTTTATCTTGTCTAAATTATTCAGAATCTAAGCTCATGCATCTGAGTTAGCTCCAATCTCCATCCTAATTTGATCAATTGGGCCATTCTTGAGTTGAAGAGGGGTTGTTCCTCCTCCTCCTCTCTCTCTCTCTGATCGAACACACATACACACACTACACACACTTAGGTGTTTTATAAAACTTTCATTCTTTTTTCTTTCCAAGTTTAGCCCCTCGTGTTTGCCATTCTTTCTTTTTGTCACAAAACTTTATTCATTACTACTTAACCTACATATCCTAACTAAGTTAAAAGACTTAGTTATTTTATTTCTTTCCATTACCCTAGGAACATACTGACGAAATAAAACTTCTGGTTTTTGGGATGTTACAAGTCTACCTCCCTTAAAGGAGGTTTCGTCCCCGAAACCTTCTCATTCCTACCTGATTATGACTATGTTTATTCATTTAACAAATCCTAAAGCATACTATTACCCGAACCCACTCATGGTTCGGATAGAGTCTTCGTTCGTGAACAAGCATAATTATATATTTTGTTTCTACTTTCTTAATTAAGCATAAAACTTTCTTACCTTTACTAATCATAACGAATCCATAAATTCCAATTTACTCACCAATCATACTCAATATTCTATTCTTGCGTTAGTCACATTAGTACTTGTCACGAGCTTACTAATGCATCTCACTATTAGGATTCTTTCTAATAATTTCATTAACACATGAAAATTTAAACCATAAACATACACATACTACGAACATTTAATCAAAGTTATCACAACAAAACCACTATGTCATACTCCTTTATTCATACTTATCTCGGAAGATAAACATCATTCTACGTTTGCTACCGCTAGATGATATTAAGTATACCCTTAGGTCAATTTCGATACATTTCACGCATCACTCACAATGCACACATGCGCATTACTCAACAACATTAAATCTGAGCTATAATTCATTCCTTTGTTGACCTTCACAATTCAACATTCTACATTATGCCATACTCAAATACCATCCTTTTGTATGGAAGGTATTATTCAAATTGAACTTCTTCTTAACAATCATAATTTAAAACATGTTACTAACCTTGCATTCATTGCGTAGGCTAACGATCTGCAAACCAGATTGGCCCGCTTCTTCACAAGTCCGTATCAAAACCGGATCGATCCCTTCCTTCCATTTAATGAGCTTCTGCTCGTGCACATCCTTTCACCAATTCGATTGGTTTCATCACATTAAGAGTTCTACCACTATCATCTACAAAATTGGCGGTTAGCACATTTCATTCAAACATTCATTCTACTAGGTGATTATTCACCTAAAATTCTTCTACAAATTTCCTACGTACATACTATAACATATCACACATTCCTTTTCTTACATACAATTTTTTTTTTGTTATTTATTTTGCCAGCTTCTTGCAGTTTGACTTTTCAAGGTCAAACTGGCATTTCTTACTTATCGTAGATGTATTGAAGTACACGTTCGTACTTCTTTCCATTCATGCTTACTTGCAAAGACTTTATTATATCATTTCAGTATTTCTTGCAAAAACATACCCTTCCCGTCCATACTTAAGTTATTTGTCTAGGTCGTAGTCGTCATTCATCCCGACTCCCAAGAGTTAATTAATAATATGTCTAACACATAACTTATTTCTTCCGTCTAAAGTTTCTTGCTACTGCAATGGTTTTTATCGGTTTTATCTTTTTGACAATTCAACTACTTCATGCTATCTTACTATTACTTGCTTAATAACTTATCAACTTACTTTGTTTGACTTTTCAAAAGTCCAATTGTAATTACATTCTGATCTACATTCACCAATTACCCAATTCTAACACACCCCTCTCTAGTCGAGCAATAAGCTCCTATTAAATGCATAACCTTTATACATACCTAACGCAAGTCAAAATCCATTGACTCGTTATCCATACCTTGCTTGACTATTTCCTTCCAGTTTGTGACAGTAACATTACCGTACATCATGCTCACCTACCATTAAATAACTTGACCATTTCAAACATTAAATACCGGGTTCAAATGGCAATCACCATTTGACCCGCATAACTCATTTATCCTTTCAACCATTCTTGTATACAATACATGAGCATAATTATATTCATATATTTATATATATATATATATATAGTGTGTGAGGTTCATTGGGGAACACTAAAAAAGTGGGGAACAGTAGGGAACCGACTCAAACGAACTCCGATTGGACTCATTCCAGCGGCGTTGGAACCGTCTCGTCGAACCCTAACTAGGATCTCTTAACCCTAAACCCTAAATCATAACCCCTAAACCCTAAATAATTAGGGTTTGGCTTTTAGGGTTTAGCTTTAGGGTTTAGCCTTAGGGTTTAGCTTTAGGGTTTAGCTTTAGGGTTTAGCCTTTAGGGTTTACCTTTTAGGGTTTATAGTTTAGATTTTACGGTTTAGCTTAGGTTTTAGCCTTATTTTTTAGCTTTAGGCTTTAGAGTTTAGGAGTTAGGATTTAGGGTTTAGGGTTAAGAGATCTTAGTTAGGGTTCGACGAGCCGGTTCCAACGCCGCTGGAATGAGTCCAATCGGAGTTCGTTTGAGCCGGTTCCCCGCTGTTCCCCACTTTTTTAGTGTTCTCCAATGAACCTTCCCCTATATATATATATATATATATATATATATATATATAAGCTCAAAACATAACTTGAATAATATCCGCTTCTTAAAGAATATTTACTCGTTCGATCTATAATTACTTAAAATTTTGAGCCTTTCATTCTTATCATTCATTCTTACTTATTTGATTCGTGCCTATTACGAATTTTAAACCTTTTTTCATTCTATCATTCATTCCCTTCTTTGTTTCGAATCCGTCTTGCGGTTTCTAACATATCATTCATATCTTTCGTTCCTTTCATGTTTCGAATCCATTTCACGGATTCTAACATATCATTCATACTTCTCATGTGTATTTGGTACTTTCAAACCCTGAAAGTCTTACATTTCCCTTCACCCTCACGTCCACCTACTACCTAATTCTAACGGACATACCTATAACAATTATCACGGTCTCACGAACGTCATATGTTTCTTGTGTACTGGCCTGGTACACAATCCACATACTAGTTTCGTGTCTTTGTGTAACGTCACCTTATGTCCGAAGAATTAGGTTTCGGCACGTGTAACTTTTTCAAAACTTCATTGCCATTCTATTATTATATTCCTTTTTAAAATTTTCCTTCACTTGATAGAATTTACCGTTACATGCACCCACAGGTTAAATTTATGTACCTGGGGTCAATTTTTCTTATCACATGCCTTGATACCGGTCCTAGACCGCATTCACGGATCATCCTCTCCAAGCAATTATGCTTACCTTACACATAATACTGTTAGTTTTCTTCAAATACATACTTAAGTACATACTTACCATTGCTTCTACCCTTAGATCTTGATCGAGTCTCGGATTGTACGGGTTCCTTGTCACAACACAGGTTTGAGTCCAAGTATTTACCTCCTCATACTTGATTTCCCTCAAACCAGGGCTCTGATACCAACTTGTAAGACCCTATTCATGATTTGACCCTAAACGACGCAGCGGAAAATGAACCATAAAATTTCTTTCTTTTAACTACTCTAACATACTTAAATACCATTTAGGTCAACCCTTCTAACATAAATACATCATTCATCATTTATTTAATGTAACTATGTTAACAAATGATTACAAACAACGTGACCGCTTTCCTGTACAATCCATGATCTTCAACTTGATCCTCGTTCACTTGTCCATCATGAATATCTGACTAACCCGCGGTCACCATATATAACCAACACGTTAGTGCATGGTAACATCATATATAATTTAATACATATACTTAAAAGGCTATATCACATTCTAACTACGTAAGGTATTCCATTGAAACATCCTCTCAATTTTATTTACTCGAGTCCGACATCAATTCCTCGAGAGTCCGGCGTTCCCATACCTGCACTCCATTTATTTCATTCTCAATAGTTACATGGTTAGGAGTACGTAATCTCAAACATATTGAAATCCCACATCTTCACATATATGTATACCAGTGATCTACAATCATTAGATTATAACACGTGTATACACTTTCATATATCTAAGTACATTCATACGTATCCCATTCATATGTACGTACATACAAGTTCACACTACTTACACATGCTACAGTTCCATATCTACATACATACATACAAGTCACATTCACTTATTTGTAAGATGAGCCTTATCTACAAACATATCAACACAAATCAATGCAATTACAAACAAACATAACTGACTAACTTCCAACAAACATGATGAACATTTCAGTAACATGATGAACATTCCAGTAACAGGATGAACATTCCATTAACACGATGAACATTCCATTAACATGATGAACATTTCAGTAACACGATGAACATTCCAGTAACATGATGAACATTTCAGTAGCATGATGAACATTCCAGTAACATGATGAACATTTTAGTAGCATGATGAACATTACAGTAACATGATGAACATTCCAGTAACATGATGAACATTCTAGTAGCATGATGAACATTCCAGTAACATGATGAACATTCCATTAACATGATGAACATTTCAGTAACATGATGAACATTCCAGTAACATAATGAACATTCCATTAACGTGATGAACATTTCAGTAACATGATGAACATTCCAGTAACATGATGAACATTTCAGTAGCATGATGAACATTCCAACAACACGATGAACATTCCATTAACATGATGAACATTTCAGTAACATGATGAACATTCCAGTAACATGATGAACATTTCAGTAGCATGATGAACATTCCAACAACACGATGAACATTCCATTAACATGATGAACATTTCAGTAACATGATGAACATTCCAGTAACATAATGAACATTCCATTAACATGATGAACATTTCAGTAACATGATGAACATTCCAGTAACATAATGAACATTCCATTAACATGATGAACATTTCAGTAACATGATGAACATTCCAGTAACATGATGAACATTCCAGTTACATGATGAGCATTCCATTAACATGACGAGACTATCATCTTAATTTACATTAAGGATAGACGAAGTTCATATGAACTTACCTTGGTACTTACCCTTACCCGTAAATTCTTACATGGTTCCCTATATACAACATACCGAACTTCATTTATAAATAAGAAGTGATTCCGAAAATCACTTACCTTAAGCGTCCGTTTCGTACTTGCTTCATCGCATCCTTCACGTTAGCCTTCCATGCTTCCACCCACCTTGACATGATCCTATACTTTCATGTCATTATGGTTACCGCATTATTAGCATACACACACATTATAAATTACATTTATTCTACATAATTCTTTATAACGTCACATATAACATTTATTGATATAGCATGTGCCTTGCGATTTCCCTAACATCACATTTGTGGCCAAATGTCTTACTATGCTATTTATGCACAGTTGACTTTTAGAAAGTCAACTGTCCATCATATGAATTATCAACTTAAGCTCATACATTCTCAACATTAATAGACTATACTACGGACATCATACACATTTCATACTCATATAGCAATACACATAATGTGCATTATATGACCCAAGCATAGAGTACAACTTCTAATGCATAGTGTTTACCAAATCATATAATTAACCATAATCCTACATGTATTCCATTTAAAACATATTTCTCAGTATTAATTATCACCGAATTACATCACCTCCACACATTATACACTTTCATCCATCATTTGCATACCATTTCATCTATTAATCTCACCTAGGCATTTCAACAAACACTTGGTGTGCGTACTACTTTCTAAGCACACTGTACAAGCATCTTATGCTCATCTTCATACTTCTTACCTTCATCAATCAAATACAACTAAAATCAACCTAATTCCATACCATACTCAACCTATCTAACAAGTATTCATCACATACAACATACTACATCAAATTTTGAACAAGGATTGGACATGGGTGTTATACCCATGTCGCCATTTTCACTAACCCAAGTGGGTTTCACCTTCAAACATCAAATTACGTGATATCATACATAAAACAAGTTCTATTTGGTCATTCTAACACATATCCATAATCAATTTCAACACATTTCAGGATTGATCACAAACCCACTTCATACAAGATCACTAAATCACAAATTACAACTTACCACATGTTTATCTTGTCTAGATGATTCAGAATCTAAGCTCATGCATCTGATTTAGCTCCAATATCCATCCTAATTTGATCAATTGGGCCATTCTTGAGTTGAAGAGGGGTTTTTCCTCCTCTCTCTCTCTCTGGTCGAACACACATACACACGCTACACACACTTAGGTGTTTTATAAAACTTTCATTCTTTTTTTCCAAGTTTAGCCCTCGTGTTTGGCATTCTTTCTTTTTGTCACAAAACTTTATTCATTACTACTTAACCTACATATCCTAACTAAGTTAAAAGACTTAGTTATTTTATTTCTTTCCATTACCCAAGGAACATGCTGCCGAAATAAAACTTCTGGTTTTTGGGTTGTTACATACTGACTCAAACCACTTAGCCGAGAGTAACGTCACCTTCAAAAGGGGGGCCTACCACTTTTCGCATTAATAACTAACTTAATTGTCTTTCAATATTCTGACCCTTTTGGGATTCTATCCCTGCTTACTCAAACCACTGGGTTGAGGGTAACGTCATCTTCAAAAGAGGGGCCTACTACTATAACTAAGATAATCTCTTAAAAAGTCCGAAAGTGCGAAAATCATCAAAGGATATACATTAAAGATGAGTTGGATCCAAGTGATTATGTCTTGTTTATTTGTTTTTCATTTTATTTATCTTTTTAATTTTTAGATTTACTTTTATGGTTAAAAACTCTTTTAAAAAATTTAGATCGATTAGACATTGACGCTAAACCGGTATTAAAAGCTCTTGTGTCCTTGGACGACCTCGGTACCTTACCAACACTATACTACGCTCGCGATGGGTGCACTTTCCTAAGTGTGTGTTTAGTGTTTGTATAATATCGTGTTTCATAAATTTAAAACTTGACTAATGAGTAAAACGGGCTTAAAATATTAATAAAATCATATCACACTCGACACACACCAATAGAGAGTTATCAAAACTGTTTTTTATTGATAATCAAAATATTACAATTATAAAAATGAGTCTACAACTCCCCAGCCTGATCACTCAACTTTGTTGTTTGTATAAAAGAAATGTGTGTGTTGTGATAAAATAGATCTCTAAGAGGTGGGATCTATTTATTCAAAGTACAAACATCTGTTGGCAATCAGGGCTGACATCACCCTGATAACGACATCTAACATTCCTAACAGAAAAGATTCCACAGATGTTAGAAGCATCTGATGGAATGTAACTACTGTTCTAAGACTACTAATATTTGTTTAAACATACACTGTTACATTAAAAGAACTATTCTTTAAACATTTTTGGCTTGATTCAAACATCTGTTCTAGCCAAAACATATGCTTTGTCTTTTATATTAGTGTTTTGTCTTCAATAAGGCTTTGGCCATTGAACGGGTCTTCAACAGATCTTTGAAGTCTTCCCGCAGATGCTCTGTTTGTGTTCAAGATTCACTATCTTTAGGAGGCGATGCATATCAAAACTTGTTTATTTCTTGATCAAAGTAGCATGTTTTTTCTTTTGCAATCATCTGTTGTTTTGCACGTCCAACAATCTCCCCTAGAATAGATGATGCCAAAACTCAATCTTTATTAGATCAACTTTTATGACTCATCAACTTCTCTGATCTGACCTTTGAATTTTCATTCAAATTTCAGTGAGAAGTTATCTTTTGGGTCCCTTTCAAGTTCAAGACCTAGTAGGTCTTGTAGATCTTCATTTTTGAGCCCATATACACTATTCATGGAGATCTTTTTAACTTCTCCATTAGCCATGAGCAACATCAATTCATGGCTTATCTTGTTAGACTTCCACTTTAGAATCTTGAGGCTAGATGGATTTCCTGGGTCAAAAGTTATTTTTTTAGTTTGGAAAAAGAGGTATTCCCAAGATTTTTCCAATAAGATCTTTAGGGTTTATATCTCGAGGACCATACATCAATTCACTCCTGATGCCTTATTTTCTATAATAATCCTGATACATCTTCATGTCTTCCTCTGACATCTCCTTTTTTTCCTTTTAAGGTAGTTTCTCATAGATGTAGAGATGTTCTTTGTTGAAGGAAGTTCAAAAGGATCAACCAATGTCTTGATATGGAAATCAACTTGATTATAAACTGGCTTTCTTGGGATTAAGGGATCTTTTACTCTTAGGATTCCAAGCTTCTTATAGTTCTCTGTGATTGTTGGCTCATCCCATTTGGCAATTGATCACACTGTTCCAAAATTTGTTGCAACTATTTCTTCCTTCATCCTCTTCAATAGCATGACCTTTTTGTCATTGGGCCTTTTCCCTGCTTTCTAGTTTGTAGGTGTTGGCTTAAACTCTAGATTGAGTTTCAACTTTTCTATCCTTAGTATTTCATCTAGTAAGGCTTTAGTTGACCATCCTTAGAATTAAGCTTTGGTTGCTTTGTATGGTTTGTTCTTCATAATGTGGTTAAGATAACTTTTGCATAATCTTCAGGAGTGTTCACCTTTTGGAGTTCTTCTAATAAGATTAGTTGTGCCTGTTTGTCATCATTTCCTTTGCTTCTCTCTACGACTATTTCTCTGCTTGTTTTAACTTCAGCTCCAAATATTCCTTGACATTTGTGGGCTTTAAAAAGTTTTGGAGAGATGGGAAAGTGGGTTGGCTTACATCTGTTGAGGAATAGAAAGACTGTATTTCTTGTGATACAGTTATTACCTCAAGTGGGTGTGGAGAGGTGATAAGAGTTGTGGTGGTTGATGGGATTGATAATGGAAGAGATGTGGGAATGGATGTAGATGTAGTTATGGTTTGGTTTGGTTTGTGGGAACTAGTAAATTAATTAATTATTTTTGCAATTAAACCTAAACAAATACTTACTCGACAATTTAAATAATTATACTTTGATATTGTTTAAATTGAATAACTAATAACTTGTATTTTAGTTATACCACACATTATTTTCACAATTTGTAACATATAACTATCATTTATTTTGTTAAATGAACAGTTAAATACTAAACCTTTAATCAAAACCCTAATTATTCCCAACTAAGATCTGGACGTTAATCTCTAAGTCTCATCTATTAAATTAGTATATACTGAACTATATAGGATCATTCCTTGGAACTATCTCAATAACAACAACAACGAGCCTGTTTCATTTGCTTGCTAAGGTTAGTTTACATAGCCCCTTTTTCACTTTTTACATTTTAAGGTGTACATGTACTTTATATAATATATAATTTTCATTATACATTTACATTTACAATCAAGTTACTTTATGGCTTTGTATAAAATCTTGTTGCTATTTGAGTGAACTAGCATGATTAATTATAAGTTAGTATATTCATCAACTGGATCGAGCTGAATGGGAGTATATTATAGCATTATAGGATTGACAACCCATCCCCACCCCTTAGCCTTTTTAGGGGGAGTACGCTTGGGATGATTGAAACCGCATTCTTTCAAGAGGTTAACTTGTCGTAGTCCCTCGGTTTTAAGAGGTTAATGTTATGATTGCAAACTTGCCCTCCTTCATTTATCTATCAATAATATATATACAGTGGTCGTATCTCCTATTCGTACCAAGAGATATGTATAAACCTATAATATATTTACATTCCATATATAACTATATTCTATTACACCCCTGCAGTCAAAGCAAGAGGAGGCCGAATGTTAAGGTTGGAGCGAAAATCATCAAATAGGTTGCGAGGAAGTCCTTTGGTGAAGGTGTCTGCAATTTGAAATCTGGAGGGGACATGTAATACACGAACCTGTCCACGCTGAACTAGCTCACGTACAAAAATGTATTCTATATGTTTAGTACGTTGATGTTGCACAGGATTACCCGATAGATACACAACACTAATGTTGTCACAGAAGGCAATGCTAGCCTTGATCATGGGTTTGTGAAGATCTAATAAGAGATTTCGAAGCCAACATAATTCAGCAACAACATTTGCAACACCCCGGTACTCAGCCTTTGCACTGGAACGACAAACCACAGCTTGACGCTTCGAAGACCAAGACAAAAGATTAGAACCAAGATATACACAGTACCCGGATGTAAATCTATGTGTGTCTGGACTGGAGGTTGCACTTAACTTCGGGTTGCGATCAACGGGCGTAGCAACGGGGTTACAAGAATTCATACCGGCTCGTTCATTGATGTCATTAGTATATTGCTGCTTAGAGAGAAATATAGACTGGCCGGTGCGAGTAACTTGAATGCCCATAAAATGACTAAAAGGGCCAAGGGTTTTCATGGCAAATTCGTCACCTAATCGACGCATAAGATGATCCCGAAGATGATCAATGAGAGGTGGTGAGAATAATGTCGTCGACATATATAAGTAAGTAAGCCGCGTTAGAACCATGATGGTAAACAAATAAAGAATAGTAGCCGGTTTAAAAACTGTACTAAAAGTATCTTCCAAGATTGAGACAATGCAAGAGACAAAATGGTACGAATAGTAGCCGGTTTAAAAACTGTACTAAGTATCTCCACAATCCACCCCTATTTGTTGGTTACTACCATCACAAACAAGACGTGCTTTGTATCGTTCTAGTGTACCATCTGACCTGTATTTATGACGAAACAACCATAAACTACGTAGAACATTCATGTTAGGTTGTCGAGGTACAAGGTCCCAAGTCTTATTTTTAATAAGGGCATTAAACTCAATGGTCATGGCGTCATACCATTCCAGAACAGAAAAGGCATCTTTTGGAGTTTTAGGTAAGGGGGCGATGGAAGTGGTGAGAAGATTAAAGAAATGTCGTGGTTTGGAAATACCATCCATGGCTCGAGTACGCATCGTATAGGTGGAGGTAGGAGGAAGAGGTTGCGACGTAGTTTGAGATGGTTGTTTAGTCGATGGATGTGTGAGGGAGGGATCGGGTTGAGTTTGGGCTGGGTGGAGTGGGTTGTTGGGTGTATTATGGATTGAGTGGAGTGGGCCAGGAGATAGAGGTGAGACTGAGGTAGGGTGGGCCGTGAGAAGGATTACGGAGTAGGCCGCTTGAGGCGTGATGTTGTGGGCATTGGGAAGATATAGGTTGTGGGTTGTTTAGTGGGCCAGTTGAGGCGTGATGTTGTAGGCTGTGGGAAGATGTAGGTTGTGGGTTGTTTGGTGTAGTAGAGGGAGAGGGTGAGGGTGGTGCATTATCAGTGGACCACAAAAGTGGGTGAGTGTATGTGTCGAGAAAATCATAGGTCCGTAAGCAAGATTGTGGGCGATTTGCATATGGGAAAGTGGTTTCGTCAAAGACAACGTGGCGACTAAGTATTATTTTATGAGTGGCTAAGTCAAGGCACTTGTAGCCACGGTGGTTGGGTGGATACCCGAGGAATACACACGACATAGAACGATAATCCAATTTATGGATGGTTGTGGAAGGAATGAGAGGGTAGCATAGGCACCCAAAATTTCGTAGGTGGTCATAGGATGGATGGGAGAGATATAAGCATTGAGTAGGAGAGTTGAAGTTTAGAAGTTTGCTATGTAGAATATTTAGAAGATAGGTAGCAACTTCCAAGGCATGATGCCAATATGTATTTGGAAGAGATGCTTGAGCTAAGATGGTACGAATGAGATTGTTGATTGTGCGTATTTTTCGTTCTGCTTTGCCATTTTAAGATGAAGTATGTGGACACGAAAACGAAATTGCATGCCATTTTGATTACAAAATTGTTGAAACAAAGAGTTTGCATATTCGCGTCCGTTATCACATTGAAATTGTATAATTTTAAGTTTAAATTGAGTGGTTATGAGGTTTGCAAAGGTGGTAAGGGTAGAAAAGACTTGCGATTTGTTGGCAAGTGGGCAGGTCCATAGAAAATTGGTATAATCATAAAAAACAATATATAATACCGATGGCCTCCACAACTGAGAATTAGAAAGTCCAAAGGTCACTGTGAACAATATCAAACGGCGTAAAAGTAGTATTAAAAGAATCAACAAAAGGTAGTCTAACTTGTTTCCCAAAAACACACGACTGACAAAATTTGGGTTTCACAGTGCCACAATTAATAAAGCGAGACTGTTTTAGAGAATGAAGTAAATTTGATCCCGGGTGATCGAGACGTTGATGCCATATGTCTTGAGAGATAGTTGCAAAAGTGGATGGTGTAGTAAACTTGGTGATTTGTGTAGGATCAAGGGTGTAGAGATCTCCCAGACCATTGCATCATGGGATAGGGGTCCGGGTCTTGAGGTCCTTCACAATAAAACCAAAGGGATCAAATTCAACAAAAACACGATTGTCAGTTGTAAAGCGACGAACAGAAATCAAGTTTTTAATTAGAGAGGGAGCATATAAAACTTGATTTAATTTAAACGGTGGAAGGGGTGGTTTAAGTGTTTGATTGCCATACCCAAGAACCGAAATCGTATTGCCATTACCCACAAGTATATTTTTAAAAATGCCATCATTAAAAAGGAGGAGAAATTACCAATCAGGGGGGTCATATTCGTGGTCGCACTTGTATCCATAGTTAGATGGGTTGGTCAACGTCAGTCGGTGCATAACTCGAAGCATAGCTTACGGCATAGGACTGGGCCGGGCGTAGGCCAAGGATTCCTACATTAGTAGTATTGGGTCTGTGTGGGACTGTAGGGTAGGGACATGGTGGCATGGTGGACCAAGGGGCCCCAAGAGAGTAGTTGGGAGATGGGTCGGGCCATGCGTTATAACTGAAGGGCCAAGGAGGGTAACTGGGCTGAACAGAGGCCCGTTGTGAGTTGTTTCCGCTTCCCCGACCTGTTGACCCATCGCGTCCACGTCCATGGCTGCGACCGCGGCCTCGTCCACGCGTGGAATGATCACGATTTGAATCTGACCGCGTATCATAACGCCCTTGAGTTGACCGATTGTCATAATTTTCAGAAGTTGGTGGAGCTCGGGTGTCAGAAAATGCCATGAGGGTTGTACCAGCGGCCTGTGCCGTGCTACGGTCTTGATTTGGCCTTCGTGTCTCAGCCATGCATAGCTGAGACCGTGTTTCGTAGAAGTCCGGCAGAGGGTTGGTTTGTTGGATAATAGTCGTGCCCTCGTACTGTTCCGTAAGCCCCATGAGAAGTTGCAAGACCAATTGTTCTTCTGTGATAGGAGAACCAACATTAGTGAGTTGGTCATAAATAACCTTGAGTGCCTAGCAGTAAGCTGACGTAGTAGGAAATTGTTCAAGGCGAGTATTTGCACACTTGTTATTAAGGTCAATGGTACGAGTGACTTTGTTATCTTGAAAAATATTCTCCAAGGCCATCCAAGCAGCATGAGCATTTGTGTTGGGCTTTAAGATAGTATGAAGAAGATCGGTGGAAATTGTCCCATAAATCCATTGTAAAACAATAGAGTCAAGGCGTTCCCATGAAGGAGATGACATGGTTTTGTCTTTGGCTTGATCTTTGTCAGAAGGGGAAGCATCAGCAGGTTTCTTAGGCAGAAGGTGATCATACACATCGTAAGATTTGCAGTGTATCTTGAATAGTTCTGACTAAGCAGTATAATGGTCGTTTTCGATGTCTAGAGTAATGGGGATGAGGGCTTTGATGTTAGAAACTGTGACTGCAGGGTGAATGGAGTTAGACATGCTTGTAATCGATGAAAGAAGGAGGAGAATAAAGGTAGAGAAGGTTGCGTAGAGGAGGGAAGGGCTGTAAGTAAGGATCGGCTGCTAGGGTTTAATAGTTTGATACCATGTTATGATTGCAAACTTGCCCTCCTTCATTCATCTATCAATAATATATATACAGTGGCCGTATCTCTTATTCTTATCAAGAGATATGTATAAACCTATAATATATTTGCATTCCATATATAACTATGGGAGTATATAGGATTGACAACCCATCCCCACCCCTTAGCCTTTTTAGGGGGAGTACGCTTGGGATGATTGAAACCGCATTCTTTCAAGAGGTTAACTTGTCGTAGTCCCTCGGTTTTAAGAGGTTAACTCTTTGGGTTCCTTACTTATACTAGCAAGAGGTTGACTTGTCGTAGTTCCTCACTTTCATGTCAACATAGGTTTGAGTGCACACCTAGTTTCATGTTTTGTTTAGCAAATTGCTTGGATGATTACTACGCCATACGAATTGACGTTTCAAATTTATCCATATACATACATAAACCCTATGTTGCTCACCAACTTTGTGAAGTTGACACTTAATTTTACACATGTTTTAGGTAACAACGTTTGAGTTATTTCCAAGATTTGTTTCACATAGGAGCTTTGGACTTAGATTAATTTAATATGGATTTTGTTTAGTTATTTGTAAAAAAGTTGTCTTCTTTTGATGCATGAATATTTAATTTTGGTATAATAAATTTTTCAACTTTAAATAGTATAATCATGTGCTTTTGCATAATTTGTGTATCACCTTGACGTTTCGCCGTCGGTTAGGGTGTTACATAATGGTTCACCATCTTCTAGCTTCATCAATAGGGGTGCTGATGATAGATATTTCTTCGGCCTGAAGTGTTTTTTCATGTTTTTCACCCCATTCTAATCTCTTATTTTTTTTCTTTAGGATAATGTAGTTTGCATCTCTATGAGGATCTTGAAATGAATGTGTTGAGTAATGCCACCCTTTTTGTCAATCTTTGTACATCTTTAGTATTCAATGGGGATTATAAATTCAAGATAGCATTGATTTGTTTCAGGCTTGCTTCTATTCCTGCTTTGGTCACCATATATCCCAGAAACTTTCCTACCCTACTCCAAAGTGACACTTTGAAGGGTTGAGCTTCAGGTTATATTGGTCCAGAATGTCAAAGGCTTCTTTGAGATCCCTTAGGTGATTCTTGGCTTTCTTTGATTTGACTACCATGTCATCTATGTACACCTCCATTGTGCCCCTAGTTTATCTTTGAACATCATATTCACCCGCCTTTAATAGGTAGCATCTACAATTTTGAGACTAAAATGCATAGAAATATATCAATACATGCCTATAGGGGATCATAAATGCAATGTCTTGTTAATCCGAAGGTTCCATTTGAATTCGTTGGAATCCTAAGTATTCATCCATGAAGGTCAGCATCTCAAGGCCTGTTGTAGCATCAACCATTGAATTTATACGTGGTAAGGATAAATGATCCTTAGGATAGGCTTTGTTGAGGCTGGTGAAGTTCACGCAAACTCCCCATTTCCCATTCTTCTGTGTGCCACTATTACGTTTACTAGCCCTCTTGGTAACTTTACCTCTTTTATCATACTGGACTTAAGAAGCCTCTCAACTTCTTCTAGGAAAATTATATATCTTTCAGGTGGAAAATTTCTTCGTTTTTGATGTATAGGCCTAGAACTTTTATCAATATCAAGTTTATAAGTAATAATATCTTTAATATACCTGTCATGTCCTCATGCTTCCATGCAAAGGCCGACATCCTATTTTTCAGAACATCTAAAAGTTCTAGCTCAATATCCTTGGGGATATTGGATCTTATAAGCACTTTAACATTTGGGTTCGCAGGATCTAAGGACACTTCCTTGACATCTTGCTCGCTAGCTTCGAGGATGTGTCACGCTTGCTTCTTTAATTGATATGCCTCACTTCCCAGAGGTTTGGCAATTTAACGCACCAGTGATACATTGATGGCACCGCTTTCATATCATAGATCAATGGTCTCTCTAAAATAATGTTATAACAAGATAATGAGTCAATCACACAAAATCTTTGGATCGAGTTTACCCTTTCAATATAAAAAGGTAGCTTGATCTCTCTAATTATGTTCTTGACCTCTCCATTGAATCCTACCAGTATTGAGGACTTCGTTACAATTTCACTTTCAGGGATATTCACCCTTTTCAAGGCCTCTAGTTAGATGATGTTGACAGAGATGCCCCCATAAATCAGGATCATGCGAACAAAATGGTTGGCAACATACAAGGTGATGACCAAGCCCTCATGGTGAAGATTCTAAACGTTTTATCTATCCTCCTCATCGAACGAGATCACTTTCTTATCGGTTAGGGTTGATGTTCTGGTAGGCATGTCTCATTTTTTCCTTTTTCGCTTCTTTGGCATGTCTCCTAGCTGTTAGATATTAGTATAAGATTAGTTACCTTCGCATCCGGAGGAGGGGATGTTGCTCGTCATAGGATTTTGTCAGGATCCTGGCTCTTCTCTTTCTTTGGGTTGCCAGATTTTGAATAAGGTTTAGATCTGTAGGGTTTGTAAGATGAGGATTCCAACTTTCAATTAGGATGATCATAATTAGATGGCTTGTAGATCTCTTTTTGGATTTTCTCATCCTCTTCGAGCCTTATGGTCTCAGAGCACGATTCCTAACTTCATCCAAATTCCTGCATGGGTTCATAACGAGATCTTCATAAAAAGGGTAATCACTATTCAATCCCTTTTTGAAAGCTTGAACTGTTGTAGCGATATCAAGATTTAGAATATCTAGGGATTCCAGACCAAACTTGCACACATATTCTACTGCATGAAAATTGATTATTAAAAAGTTAACCAAATGAGAAAATGAATTAATAGAATTAGGCGGAACACTTAGTAGCCATTTTAAGGCGGGTCCTGTAAAAGTTTCATTTTGGTCCATAAGGATAAGGTTGATTTCCATCCTTTCCCTGTACTGGGCAATGTGCTCTTCAGGATCTGTGGTCCCATCATGTAGCTTCATGTTGGGAGTTTGAAAACGCTTAGGGATCTCTGCGTCACATATTGGAGAAGCAAATCTCGAGATCCTATGGCTTGATGAGGATACTTCAGGTATCGGTTGGACCACAAGGTACACTTAAGATCATATCCATCAGCTTCTTTAGTTCTTTGGCCATAATCGGGCCGATCCCTACATCCTGCATAAGTCCAACATTGTTAGTGTTCAAAAACTGACAATCGGAAATGTTACCAATGTTAGTGTTCTGTGTTGATGATCCTAGGGTGGTTTTGAAATATCTCGTTGCCAAAACTCTAACAACCTGAGTTAGATCAACCTTCCTCGTTCAAGACTGCATGGAGATGAAATCTCCCGGTTAGTTTCCTAAGGATCATGCAGTATCAGAATTCAGAATCCAAGGTTGCAATTGAGTGGTCGTCGCCTCCACTAGCTTCTTCAATTCCGATTTCATCTTTTCTATCTCTTTTATCAACATCTGATTGGTCTTCTATTTTTGTTTTGTATGTTGTTTCACTTGTGAGAACATATAAATGATTTCATCATTCAAGATAAAGATAGGTACTCTAGTAGCCAGCATATGTTGTCTTTTCTATTGGATTGTCATTTTTCTTTTGAAATGATAGAGGAAGGGGAAAAGGGTTGCTTAACTCAAAGTTTGAAGATAGGATCAAAGAAGAAAAAGGCTTGGATTGGGACAACATCTTTGAAAAGATCTTTGAGAAATAGTGAAGTCAACAAAAAAACTTGAAAAATGAAAAGCACCACTCGCCCACGATGGGTGCCAAATTGTTTTGGTAAAAAATTATCAAGACTAACTTTGTGATCAAATTTGTATATGAGGTGGTGTGCTTGATTGATTTGTGTAACAAGTATGATAATGTATGTAAGAAAATGACATGGGTGATCAGGAGGAAAGCCCTTGATCTTTAGGAATCTCCGACATAAAACCTCGAGAGTTGACTAAACATCACACTCCCTCTTGTTGTTCTTATTAATTGTAAAAGATATTATAACGCTTGAGTAATGGAGATCGATTATAAGTGTTACAGAGAGTGAGTTGTAGGTGTGTTGTATCGTGTAGAAGTGAGGTTAGAAGTGAGGTTCAGTGACCTATTACGATCTCAATCTCCCCATTATATAAAAACTAGAAATAACAATATCCCGAAAATTCCCGGGATTATTCAGTCTTCATTCCCGACCATTGGAAGCCTCTTCAAAATTTCTTCCAACTACGTTAGCGGTTCGTTCAGATGGGCTAAGTCAATGTTAATCACTTACGGAGACAAACAAAAAGAGCAAAAGTTGGTTGATGTCGTTAATACTCATGATACTGTACTTACCCGGGATCCAAGATTCCGGATTGTTATATCGACCCCTAACACCCTTAAAATTTTGTGAAGTGTTTTTTTTATAATTTTTCAAAACAATCAAAGTTACAAGATATCAAATAATAAAGTTCTTCTAGTTCAAAACCCTTGGACAAGCTTGAGATCTAGAATGTGAGGATACACAAAGTATGGGAGATGGGAGACATGTACTCTCACTCACACCCTCGTCAAAAACCTCTTCGCCACCTACATTGTTCGTGTTACTGGTGGGAAGGGCGCAAACCATCTTCCCACTCAATTCCTACCACCATTAGCAATGACATTACCTTGGAACTAGGATTGGGTGGTTCAAACATTTGATTTGGGATCTATTTACTTTCCTTTAATTGTTCATCACTGTCGCATTAGTTGGATGTCAGATCTAGAAGAAATAGTAAGACTATGGGGTGTGGGGCATGGATTGGGGCGGCGGATTGGCTTTAATGCTGGCTACACCACACCAGCCAAGCGTTGGGCATGGCGTTGCCTGCTTGGCGTGAGGATTTGCCTAGCGTGGGGTGGGGGGCTGGGTGACATGGCGGGCTTTCGTTTGCTTGTTCAATGTAGCCGTTTCCAAACAGCTAGTTTAAATAAAAAAATTATTTACATATTAAACGTTTATAAATACTCACCAATTTTTTACAATTTTTACCACTTCTCTACTTCTTCTACCATATCTCTTTATCTTTTATAAAATCAACTCACAACATCCTGCAATGTATTCTTTTAACCGCGGCTACGACCCAAACAACCCCTTTGGATACCAAGAAAACCCGAACCCTAGCCCGCCATCAAATCATCCACCACCAAACCCAACCCAAATATCCATTACACGCGGCCATCCACAACAACCGACACACGGTTTAGTATACTCACCGTGTCCTGATCTAGCTGGAATCGCATCGTATATAGGAAACCATGTATCCACAAACTTTCCATACGACAACTCGTCTATTCCAGTTAGCCTATCCCAACCCGAATTCGTGCCCGAAACTCAACCGTAAGACGTTGGTGGTTCGTTATCAAAAATGACAAAAAAAGAAGCCACAAGAAAAAACAGACGGAGAAATAATGAAATTTATCGCCATGCCCGTCGATCACCTTACCAGCACACAATTGACAATGACGTTGGAAATAAAAGAAGAAATAATGAAAAAAATATAACATAGAGTAACTTTTATGTAGTTTTTAATTTTATTATTATTTTTTTGTAGGTATTTTGTTTATTTTCTTTGTATTTTTTAAAATATTCTATGTAAACTTTTAATTTAATTAGTGTGTTATTTTTATTAAATGATATTTTAAATAGTTTAAACAAAAAATAATAATTTTCACATGGCTGGCCACGTCCAGCTAAGGGACGCCCACCACACCCCTTGTCACACCCCAACCGATGGCGGAAACATCGGGATGAGATGAACAAATTGTTCAAAACATCATAATCCTATGTGACAATATAAATTAAATTCAAATTCATAAAGATACTAAAAATGTCATACAAAGATTCAAATAAAGATAAAATTGTTTCAAAACATCACATAAAAATGACAAATTAATCTAGGTGTGTTTCTAAGTCCACCTAAATCTTGTTACTTCTCATAACATCATCTCATCTATCAACCTGCAACATGTATTAAAATATATCAACAAAATGTTGGCGAGTTTACAAGTTTTCATACATAGCATAATATAGAATAAAAGTTTAAAGAGCTCATATCCAACATGAATAATCAATATGCAAGTTACTAATATGCTGAAACGGTGTACTATATGTTCAAACCCAAGTATACAACGCGTTAATTTTGCCTATCCCAAAGAATAACGGGAGGTTAACAAGTTTAACTTAACAATACCCCAAGACTACTGGGCGGTGCGTTAATCCTATAGCGCTATAATTGTTAAGGTAGGCTAGCAAAGTTAATGAGCATATATCGACACAAAAAGTTTACATAGCATACAAGTCTAACAAGCATCATATAGTTTCATGTTAAGCATGGATAGAGATTAAAATAGTTTAAGTGTTGTGTGATTTGTATAACATACATGTTGCACCCAAAGTGGTAAAAAGTAAAACGGGATCGAGTATACTCACGGTTTTGCAAGCTTTCCACTTGGTAATTCCGCGAGTGTTTGGTTGGTTAGGATGGAACATCGTGTCCTTCTACACGAAGAAACATAGGTGTGTGAGTATTGGAAGTTAACGGGGGAGTAAAGATTTGGAGTTTAAATTACATGAAAGTATACATATGAGAAGGTAATCATCCATCACACAATACTTGGTTTGACACTAAGAAACTCAAAAGAGTTTAAATGTTTTCATGGGTCAAAATGCCCATTAGAATCGTAACAAGTACTATGGTCTTTAGATGATGTAACCTAATACTTTGACATATAACCACTAGGTTATCATCAAGGGTTTGGTTATTTAGATAATATATATGTATTATATAGTATATATTATAGTTTAACTCCAATCAATAACATCCTACAAGTCATGCGTGAGGTAGGTAGATGAATCTTCCATTTAGGTACCTCTTTGGTATTCACAACTACAAATGTTGTCATAGACAACAAGGAGAGTCAAGAATATACAATAAAGAATGAAATAACTACAACTAATCTAAGAAAACATCAAGTGATGTGTGGATTTTCAAGTAGGATAGCCCAAGCTAACCTTATAATCACACAATCTTCAAGCTTTAAGCTTGTTCATCACTTGTGGGTTAAAACCCTATCAAAACAGAATGTTTGTGAGGATTAAACCTCTGGATTTACATGTCACAACCTTGTTTTTAATCCCACCTAATCATAGACTTGATTATGAGCATAAGGACATAGGAATGCAATGACATAACTCAAGTTCAAGCAAGTTTAACAAATGTTTATTCAAAATAGAAAGTTTATTGCATTTTGGAGCCTTTTATGGTGATGTTCTAGCATTGGTTTTCCATGGAACACCTGTGGAAACATTCCTAAGGTTGTTCCAAGTGATTAGAAAGATGAATTAATGAAAAAGGAAGTGTAGAAGTGAACTTATGCCCACTTTAGTAACTTGGAATGAATCTGACTTTGCTTCTGATTGACTGCTGAATTGAGAGTGATTTGAGAGTGAGATTAGAGAGTTTGCAAAGTGAAAAAGGTGTGGAGGAGGCTTGGGTTTTATAGGGAAAAGAATTAGGGTTGATTAGGTGACATTAAATGTAAGAAACACAAGTTAAAACTCAACAAAACACAACAAAATGACCCAATCCGTGAGCTGGAAATCTGTTCTATGGATTCAACCACCTCGCGGGGCGCGAGCCACTCAAAGGGTGTGGGTCGCAACCGGTGAGCCGCGTCACTGATGAATCAGGTTTGATTTTTGCATAATAGGTCCTTGTAGTTCCATACTTTGATGTTTTAAGGCATTTTCAAGGTGTTTTAAGCACAAGAATCATACTTAAGGGTATTTAGTGTAATTAAATCATAAAACAAATATAAAACATGTGTAAACTAGTAGGTTTGTCGAGATTAATTTACATGTTTGCAAAAAATTGAGTATATAAGTCACATGTTTGCATGTTTGACGCATTTTGCACAAATTATGAATAAAGTATCATATGTTTAATAATTCCAAGTGTATGCACAAGTATGAAATGTGTATAACATGAATGTAAAGAAAACACGAATTTCATTATGATTCAAGTCTCAGATTTTACAACTAAAAGACGATTACAAGAGTACAATACTTCCAAAAATAGAAATACAAGCAACGGTTTCTAATTATGGAAAGTATGAAAAAGCAGGGCGTTACAGTTTCCCCTACTTTAGGAAATTTCGTCCCGAAATTTAGGAAAAAGTAACAAAAAGTTGTGGATACTTGGTCTTCATATCAATCTCGAGTTCCCAGGTAAATTCATCGCTACGTTTTCCTTCCCATCGAACCTTAACGATAGGAATTTGACTGCGCCTCAGTTTCTTGATTCCTCGGTCCATGATTTCGACGGGTTTCTCCCAGAAATGCAAAGTCTCATTGATTTGAAGATCTTCGAGTGGAACTTGAAGTCCTTCTTCAGCTAGACACTTCTTGAGGTTTGAGACATGTAATGTTGGATGGACGTTGTTGAGTTCTTGAGGTAAATCGAATCGATAAGCCACCTTTCCAATCCTCTCGAGTATTTTGAAAGGACCAACATAGCGAGGGGAAAGTTTTCCCTTTTTACCAAAATGAACTACTGCTTTCCAAGGAGATACTTTGAGTAGAACATGATCACCAACGTTAAACTCCAAGGTTTTATGTCTCTTGTCAGCATAGCTCTTTTGTCGACTTCTAACCTTGAGTAAGTTATCACGGATTTGAAGAATCTTATCCATTGTTTCTTGTATGAGCTCAGGGCCAGTAAATTGTTTATCACCAATCTCATGCCAGCTAATGGGGGATTGGCACTTGCGACCATACAATGTCTCAAAAGGAGCCATGTGAATACTGGAGTGGTAGCTATTGTTGTACGAAAACTCGATCAATGGTAAATGCATATCCCAACTACCACCAAAGTCGATGACACAAGAACGAAGCATGTCCTCTAGGGTTTGGATGGTACATCCAGTCTGTCCATCCGTTTTAGGATGAAAGGCCGTACTGAGATTCAAGTGAGAACTCATAGCGGACTTGAAAGTTTGCCAAAGACGCGAAGTGAAACGACCATCACGATCAGAGATGATGTCAATGGGTATACCATGACGACATATGATTTCATCGGTATAAAGTCGAGCAAGTTTCTCAACCTTGAAGTCTCCACGAATAGGAAGGAAATGAGCGGATTTGGTCAAACGATCGATAATCACCCAAATGCTATCGTGACCAGACGATGTGCGAGGAAGTTTGGTTATGAAGTCCATAGCAATGCTATCCCATTTCCAAACGGGGATTTCAGGTTGTTCGAGTAGACCATAAGGTCGTTGATGCTCAACTTTGACTTTCAAACAGGTGAGGCACTTAGAAACATACGTGGCAATGTCCCTCTTCATACCAGGCCACCAATAGGATGCACGAAGGTCATGGTACATCTTGTCAGCGCCAGGATGAATCGAGTACTTGGATTTGTGTGCCTCGTTCATGATGAGTTCACGAAGATTGTCGTGATTTGGCACCCAAATGCGATCAGGACAGTATTGTAGACCATTTGATTTCGTCCAGAGTTGGTCTTCAGTAGGACCACATATTTCTACGAACAAGGTTCCTTCGTTGGCGGCCGAGTATTGAACTTCATGAATACGAGTGTGAAGATTGCTAGAGATGTGAAAACAACGAATACTACTAACATGAGCCTTACGACTAGGTGCATCGGCCATGACATTCGCTTTGCCAGGATGGTAGCGAATCTCACAGTCGTAGTCGTTAAGCAGTTCCACACAACGTCGCTGACGCATGTTAAACTCTTTTTGGTTAAAGATGTGTTGTAGGCTCTTATGGTCAGTGAAAACCACACACTTCGTACCATATAGGTAGTGTCGCCAAATCTTTAACGCAAAAACAACTACGCCAAGCTTGAGATCGTGGGTAGTATAGTTTTTCTCATGCATTTTGAGTTGACGAGAGGCACAAGCGATGACCTTGTCTAGTTGCAAGAGAACACAACCAAGACCACGGTTTGAGGCATCATAATATACCACGAAATTATCATTCCCATCAGGGAGAGCAAGAATAGGAGCGTTACAAAGCAAGTTCTTGAGAGTTTGAAAAGATTCCTTTTGCTCAGGACCCTAAGCAAAAGGTCTCTCTTTTTGAGTCAACAAGGTGAGAGGAACAACGATTTTCGAAAAGTTCGAGATGAATCGGCAGTAATAACCCGCCAATCCTAAGAAAGAACGGATTTCAGAAGGAGTTTTAGGCGCGGTCCAATTCTTCACAGCTTCGATTTTGGAAGGATCAACATGGATTCCTTTTTCATCAATGACGTGTCCAAGGAATTGGACTTCTTTGATCCAGAATTCGCACTTAGAAAACTTCACATAGAAGCGTTCACCACGTAAGAGTTCGAGTATGAGGCATAGATGACGTTCATGATCGGCTTGGGTTTTAGAATAGATGAGAATATCATCAATGAAGACGATTACAAAACGATCCAAGTAAGGCTTACAAACACGATTCATCAGATCCGTTAACACAACTGGTACATTGGTCAAACCAAAAGGCATGACCACGAACTCATATTGCCCATAGCGAGTGCAAAACGCGGTTTTGGGAATGTCCTCTTTGAGAACACGGAGTTGGTGATAACTAGATCGAAGATCGATCTTGGAGAAACAAGTTGCGCCTTGAAGTTGGTCAAAGATATCATCGATGCGCAGAAGAGGATAACGATTCTTGACGGTGAGTTTGTTAAGCTCATGATAGTCGATGCACATGCGGAACGAGCCATCCTTCTTTTTGACGAAAAGCACAGAAGCACCCCATGGTGAGGTACTTGGACGTATGAAGCCCTTACGAGGAGTTCTTGAAGTTGAGTAGATAACTCTTGCATTTCAGAGGGTGCAAGACGATAAGGAACTTTGGCAACAAGAGTCGATCCAGGTACGAGGCTAATACGAAAGTCAACAGATCGAGGTGGAGGAGGACCAGGTAAGTCTTCAGGAAAGACTTCAGGGAAGTCGCACACCACTAGAACATCACTTACGCTCTTTCCCTTGCCCTTTTCTTCCACAACGTGGGCTAAAAAGGCAAAGTACTATTTGCGTAAATATCTTTCGCTTGTGTGCATGACATCAGTTTCAGTCCTCTTGAAGGTCGGTCTCCATAGACGTGTAAGGTATCGCCAGATGGAAGAGGCAAACGAACATACTTCTCGTGGCAAACAATTTCAGCATGGTTCTTACGAAGCCAGTCCATGCCTACTATGACATCGAAACTACCCAGTTGCATGGGTATAAGGTCGATAGTGAAGATATGCTCGTTGAGAGTAAGAAGACAATCACGAAGAACGGAATCGACTAAGATGGATTTGGCATTGGCAACTTCGACGGAAAACGACTTAGACAGTTTAGAGCGTGTACAATTTAACAAATGTTCAAATTCAACGAACACAAAGCTTTTGCCCGCACCAGTATCAAACAGTATCGAAGCATAAAGATTATTAAAAAGAAACGTACCATTAACGACTTCATTGTCCCTTCGCACCTGATTTGAGTTGAGGTTGAAAGCCCGTCCTCGAGGAGGTTGTTGTTGTTCCTGGTTCAGCTGAGGACATTGAGGATGGAGATGCGTAGTATCACCATGTTTGTAACAGGCTCTAGCTGGTTTTGCGTTTTGAGGAGCTGGTTGGGCTTGTGGTGCAGGGTTATTACGAAAATAAGCGGCATTATGGCCAAAACGGTTGCAAGTTGTGCAATGGCGACAATTGACATTGGCAGGGTGATGATAGTTGCAAGTGGTACACTTGGGATGAACCCCAGTGTATGGCTTTCATGCATTTTCAGGCTTAGCAGGGTTTGGGTTAACAGCTGGTACAATCGCGTTGCAACCATGGTTCTGATGCTTTCGCTTCTTCCCCTTGTTACCACTCGATTGTTGGGTTATTTGATTGGCTGGCTTTGAAGAAACAGGGTTCGCAGCTTGTTTGCCGTGAATGCGATTGTTGTTTAGGAAACTGGGAGATGGTAAACGGCTTCAATGTTATCAAGCTTGGGTGCCTCGATAGTATCTCGCATGGAAGGAGGTAAACCATTGATGTATTTCCTTATCATGCGGTCGGTGGTCAAAACAAGGTGGGGAACAACGAAACTAAGATGTTTAAAGCGGGTGGTGTAGGCTAAGTTATCTTCTCCAACTTGCTTTAGAGCCCAAAATTCTTCTTCCAGCTTTTGTTGCTCATGAGGAGGGCAAAATTCTTCTGTCATAAGTTGCTTAACTTCCTCCCAAGGTAAAGCATAAGCAACTTCGTTTGAACGAAGGTTTCGTTCGTTGGTCCACCATTCCAAGGCTCGGGCTTGGAAGACCCCAGTAGCACTACACATCTTAAGCTCTTCAGGACATTCACTATTGATGAATGTGACTTCTATGCTGTCAAACCACTCTAGCATAGCAGTCACCCCATCATTGCCAGTGAATGGCTTAGGGTTGCAAGACAAGAAGTGTTTGAAGTTGAAAGACACGGGCTTGCGCACATCAATCTTTGAATCGACGGAGGAGTTTGGAGTAGCAGACGCTTGGATTTCAGTGACGATCTTAGGGACGATGCGAGCAATCTGATTGGCCATGAATGCCATCATCTTCTTTTGGGAGCTGGTCTTAGACTTCTTAGTCGAGTTGGAAGTTGGCCAGACATCTAAGATTCAAAAGAACGAATAGGTGAGACTTGATCATAACGTTTGTTTAATAAAATCGTTTTCATGAATGCATCACATAGCATACAAAATGTTCAAATTGTTCCACATAGCATAATCATGAATTCCACATAGCATAACATAAATAATGAAAGCATCGTAAATTTAGTTTGTTCACGAGAGATTATTATTGTTTTTGATTGCGAGAAACGTGCGAATTGTGTAACGGTTTCGAAATGAACGAGGTAAGAAGTATAAAATCACATATAAATTGAGATAACATAAAAGAGAGGCTCATAAAACATCGGATTGTTTCGGGTAGAGAAACGTCGACTATTCCAAAGTGGGTCGAAAGTCCTTTCGAATTAGAGAAACGTGCTTTGGACTATAGGTAAGATACTCTCGTCGAGAAGCGATTAACGGCATCTTACCCTTCCAGTTACTACACGTTTCTCATCGATTGAAACAATCGGGACCTTGGCGAGATTGAAAAACGAGGAATGGGACTTAATCGACAAGATGCGAGTTTCACCCCTAACTTGACGATTTCGTACCCTAATGTGGTTGGTACTCGTCGGTTCAAAATCAAATTTCGACACTTTGATGAGGGTCCACTAGAGTTGAAATGGAAATTTACCATTAAGATGTGGATTGCACTCCTAACTTAATGGTGTAATTTCGTGCAAAATAGAACTAAGCGGAATGAGAGTCGTTTACCAAATTGTGGGTTTCACGCCTATTTTGATAAATTCGTCTCGTTTGTGTCACGAGTTTCTTCAAGTCTTCAAAAGTGTATTGTGTTAGCCTTAGGAAAGGCATGTAAGTTTAAGAGACCAAAAGAGAATAGATAAGAAGCAAAAAAGGTAGAAGGCATGTAGTTTTAAACCACAAATAAGAATCAAAGTTCCTAAAACTATAGACTAGGCAAAACATTCCTACTTTTCCTAATTCCCTATAGTTATGGCTCTGATACCAATCTATCACACCCCAACCGATGGCGGAAACATCGGGATGAGACGAATAAATTGCTCAAAACATCATAACACTATGGGACAATATAAATTATCTCAACGTTCATAAAGATGCTAAAAATGTCATACAAAGATTCAAATAAAGATAACATTGTTTCAAAACATCACATCAAAATGACAAATTAATCTAGGTGTGTTTCTGAGTCCACCTAAATCTTGTTTCTTCTCATAACATCATCTCATCTATCAACCTGCAACATGTATTAAAATATATCAACAAAAAGTTGGCGAGTATACAAGTTTTCATACATAGCATAATATAGAATAAAAGTTTAACGAGCTCATATCCAACATGAATAACCAATATGCAAGTTACTAATATCCAGAAACGGTGTACTATATGTTCAAACCCAAGTATATAATGAGCATATATCAACACAAAAAGTTTACATAGCATACAAGTCTAACAAGTATCATATAGCTTTATGTTAAGCATGGATAGGGATTAAAATAGTTTAAGTGTTGTGTGATTTGTATAACATACATATTGCACCCAAAGTGGTAAAAAGTAAAACGGGATCAAGTATACTCACGGTTTTGCAAGCTTTCCACTTGGTAATTCCGCGAGTGTTAGGTTGGTTAGGATGGAACATCGTGTCCTTCTACACGAAGAAACATAGGTGTGTGAGTATTGGAAGTTAACGGGGGAGTAAAGATTTGGAGTTTAAATTACATGAAAGTATACATATGAGAAAGTAATCATCCATCACACAATACTTGTTTTGACACTAAGAAACTCAAAAGAGTTTAAATGTTTTCATGGGTCAAAATGCCCATTAGAATCGTAACAAGTACTATGGTCTTTAGATGATGTAACCTATTACTTTGACATATAACCAGTGGCGGACCCAGGAAATTTTTTCTTGGGGTGCGGAAATTTTTTAAGAGTTGTTTTTCTATTGTTATATATATATATATATTTTTTCCGGTCAGGGCCGGGTCGGGTCGGCTTGTGGGGGCATAAATTCTTGTCATTCTATGATGTAGGTTTTCCCGCGTTTTGAGGCGGTACTTCGGTACATATACAAAACATAAAATGATGTTTACAATAGTATCAACCTAATAAAAATTAGTTAAAAACAAAAGGTTCCGAGTTACAATGTTTCATTGCGGGTGGTAAAAAATACCAAAAAATATAAAAACCGACTCGTATCGAAACCAAAATACAATTAAAATAATAACTAATACCGTTACGGATGTTTCTATAGTGGTATCGATATGGTTTAGTTGTGTAAAAAGTTATATGTATTGCAATTTATTTATTTATAGGCCATTAAAAATCTATTAACATATTCTTATCCGAATTAATTAAAAGAGAATGGATAATTTTTTTTAGTACATAAATTAATTAATTATGAAATGTGTAAATACATTATAGTATTTAGTGGATAATTAATTCATTTCCAAAGGGTTACAGCTAATTGCTTTTCTTTTTCCGAGATTCTGGCTTTCCATATTTCCAAAAAAACTAATTGCTTTTCTTTTTCTTCCATTACAACCTTCTTCTTCGTTACCTTCCCTGTAACACACTCATAACCTTAAAATCCTTTTCAAGATCTTGCCATAATTCCCATTAATTCTTTTTTATTGCAAACAACATAAACTCATTTACTGGTTTCAACCAAGTTCAAGGGGTGCAAAGGAAAATTTTTAAGGGGTGCGGTTGAGATTTTTGGTAAAAATTAACACTAAATTTCTTTTTTTCCAAGGGGTGCGCCCGCCACCCCACCGGGTAAGATAGGTCAGCCCCTGCATATAACCACTAGGTTATCATCAAGGGTTTGGTTACTTAGATAATATATATGTATTATATAGTATATATTATAGTTAAAGTCCAATGAATAACATCATACAAGTCATGCATGAGGTAGGAATATGAATCTTCCATTTAGGTACCTCTTTGGTATTCACCACTACACATGTTGTCATAGACAACAAGGAGGGTCAAGAATATACAATAAAGAATGAAATAACTACAACTAATCTAAGAAAACATCAAGTGATGTGTGGATTTTCAAGTAGGATAGCCCAAGCTAACCTTATAATCACACAATCTTCAAGCTTTAAGCTTGTTCATCACTTGTGGGTTAAAACCCTATCAAAACAGAATGTTTGTAAGCATTAAACCTCTGTATTTACATGTCACAACCTTGTTTTTAAGTCCACCTAATCATACACTTGATTATGAGCATAAGAACATAGGAATGTAATGAGACAACTCAAGTTCAAGCAAGTTTAACAAATGTTTATTCAAAACGGAAAGTTTATTGCACTTTAGAGCCTTTTATGGTGATGTTCCAGCCTTGGTTTTCCATGGAAAACCTGTGAAAACATACCTAAGGTTGTTCCAAGTGATTAGAAAGAATAATCAATGAAAAAGGAAGTGTAGAAGTGAACTTATGCTCACTTTAGTAGCTTGGAATGAATCTGACTTTGCTTCTGATTAACAACTGAATTGAGAGTGATTTGAGAGTGAGATTAGAGAGTTTGTATAGTGAAAAAGGTGTGGAGGAGGCTTGAGTTTTATAGGGAAAAGAATTAGGGTTGATTAGGTGACATTAAATGTAAGAAACACAAGTTAAAACTCAACAAAACACAACAAAATGACCCAATCCGCGAGCTGGAAGTCTGTTCTGCAGATTCAACCGCCTCGCGGGGCGCGAGCCACCCAAGGGGTGCGGGTCGTGGCCGGTGAGCCGCGTGACTGATGAATCAAGTTTGATTTTTGGCATAATAGGTCCTTGTAGTTCCATACTTTGATGTTTTAAGGCATTTTCAAGGTGTTATAAGCACAAGAATCATACTTAAGGGTATTTAATGTAATTAAATCATACAACAAATACAAAACATGTGTAAACTAGTAGGTTTGTTGAGATTAAGTAACGTATTTGCATAAATTGAGTATATAAGTCACATGTTTGCAAGTTTGACGCATTTTGCACAAATTGTGAATAAAGTATCATATGTTTAATAATTCCAAGTGTATGGACAAGTATGAAACGTGTATAGCATGAATGTAAAGAAAATACGAATTTCATTATGATTTTAGTCTCGAATTTTACAAAGATTACAACGAAAAGACGATTACAAGAGTACAAGACTTCCAAAAATAAAAATACAAGCAACGGTTTCTAATTATGGAAAGTATGAAAAAGAAGGGCGTTACTCCCCTAATTTTTTAGTTTTAGCTTGTAGATCCTACCCTCGCCACGCGTCGAGCAATGCCCCCAACCCAACCCATCCCCTCCACACCCCAAAGTCTAAGAATGTCTTTGGTTTCATTTAAGTCATGGGATTCTAAACATTCCATTCAGTGGCGAAGCTTGAAAAAAAATGTTCGGGGGGGGGGGGGGGGGCGGAAGGTACCGGACCTAAAAAAAATTCTATGTTTGGGTCGGATGTCGGTGATTCGATTCGGGTCGGATCGGGTCAAATATTAATATCAAATAAAATACGTTCTCAAACATTAAAACGTAAACATTGTTTAACAAACAATTGAACAAAGACACGAAAACATTAAAAAGAAGAGGAAGGTGGGTACCCGGTGGCCGGTTCTCCTGGATGAAGAATTATAGTTCAGCTCGTCTTCCTTTAAGATTTTTGAATTCGTCAAATAAAATACGTTCTCAAACATTAAAACGTAAACATTGTTTAACAAACAATTTTAAAAAAAGAAGTTATGATTTTGTTTTTCCCCATAGCGTAATCTAACAAGAAACAAGTCAACAACACAAGTTAAATCCCTAATTTCAACAAGTTACAGCCTGTTACAACCTAATTAACCATCAACAAGACATTTTCTTTTTCTAATATCTAGCATGGTTACAGCCTAATTTCACCCCTAAATCCCTAATTTCAACAAGTTTATGGCAAAAAATCGGTCCAATTTCATCTCTAATTTAAACCTAAATCACATAAATTAAGCCCTAATTTAAACCTAAAGATAAAAAAAAAACACATACCTTGAAGAGTTGAAGACAGCCGCACCTGCACCTAAATCCCGAACGAAGAAGACAGCCGGCCGCACCTGCACCTGCTGCGTTTTTTTCTTCTGTTCTCGGTCTCCAGTTAGCAGCAACAAGCAAGCATTTTTTGTTTTTTTTGACCGGTTAGCACTTAGCAGCAACAGCCTTTAACTAATGGGCTATTCAAGTTATATTGAGTTTTTTTGGGCTTATCATTAATGGGCTAAGTAATAAACATACAATCCAAGTTATAATGGGCTATTTAAATAATTTTATTTAGGCTATATAAATATTTTTTTATAAAACCGGAGGGGTCAAAAACGTATATACCAAAAAAAAAATTAAACCGGGGGGTCCAAAAAAATATATACCTAATTTTTTTTTTAAACCGGGGGGGTGAAGACATATAAACCTAAAAATTTCTATACGAAAAATAGATACGTAACACTACTTCGCAAAAAGTTCGGGGGGTCGGGCGCCCCCCCCGGCCCCTCATATCCTGCGCCCCTGGTTCCATTAAGATAATATAGAAAAGCTAAGCGGCTGTTTGGCAACATCTGAATGGTTAAGTGCTAAACCAGTAAGAGGTCTGAACCATTAAGTGCTAAATTAGTAAGATGTCTGAACCATTAAGAATTGTATAGCTTAACCGTTCAGAGGCAAATGTCTGACAAATTCAGATTAGAGGTCTTAACCATTCAGCCTCTGTATAATGCTTAACCATTCAGAGGCAAATGTCTGAACCATTTAGACATCTGCTCGTGAAACAAACAGCCTGAACCATTAAATGCTGAACCAGTAAAAACTTCATTAAAAGATAAACAAACATCCTCTAAGTTTCTTTGATTGAAAGTAGGGGTTTATTTGTTTTCAAAACCCATTAAAGTAAGAATCAAAGTTAAACTTAGTCCTCGTTAGAAATATGTTTTGTTGTTCAATATGAATCCGATTCCTTATCGAACAATCAAACATAATTCTAAATTTTAGCTTTAATGATTTTTGGAATCCATATTGGTTTTTCTTAAATGAAAGCTTTTCTTGGTTCGAATTTATACGATGATACTGACAGTTTGGGCCTAGTCGATCAAATAAGCCACGTAATAAGCAAAAAAACATAAGGTTATGATAACACTTTTAAAAACATAATAAGATTATATTTTTAATATTAGTGGGTGGTAAGGTTAGGGATTAGGTATAATTAAAGAGATACTTTAGATCAATAGGTTCTGGGTTCGATTCTCACAAGGGGGTTTTCTCTGGGTTTCCTCCTCAATTGGTGTATAGGCATTATGCCTAGTGGAGATGGATATGATCGAGTGGTTCCGCTTGTGGCACGATGATACTCCAGTGGTTCGTCAGTGATCCAAATTTGCCATTAAAAAAAAAATTAAAGAGATGCTACCATTATTACCTATTTTTCTAAAAGCGGACACTTAGTTTAATAAGAAAAAATAAAATAATAAGACAGATAATACATTTTTTATAAGAACATGCGTAATGAAACATTATAGGGGCATGAATGGGTCAAATACTGTCCCCTAGAGTGTTATAGGGGCATGAAGAGAGATGGACATTTCTAGTATAATGCCCAAATGGAAAGAAAACAAAACGGAAAGTATTACACATTTTTTAAAAGGAACGTTATAATGCTGATATGGCAGAAAATGCTCTTATGGGGCATTAACCATTACGGGTGTTCTAATAAGATATTTAAGTATGCCTTTGATAATCATTGCTTCTCTGATCTCTCTTATCTAGTTTTAACTACAACATGTCTTCGACGGAAAGAACAAAAATCGGTTGTCAAACTTTAAGCGGTTATAGTTTTATTTAATATATCAAAACTTATATACTTGAAGAAGAGTTTAAGATCATACTTAAAACTATTTATCTTCAATGGGTTTAAAACTATTTTATGGGAATAAACAATAACAAAGAATGTGTATTGTTTATTAGATGCAAACACATTTGAAGATGTGATACAAAAAGTAATCAAATAGAAAGCAAAACCGATAGAAAATGGACCTTTCCACACCTTTACCAATAGTGCTTGGAATGGACAAACATTTGCAATTACAAACTTTTTTTTAATGGCTAATGTACGAAAATCGAGAATATTAAGGACCCATATACATCACTATGACTAATTTATATAGTTCAATACGCATGAGTCAATTTCGCTGTCATGCATAAGTATTACTATTAGTGTCTTCTATGTCATGATGAACTGTTCTGACATTTTTATCAAAGTCTTTATGTCTATCTAGTCATGTCAATTATAGAAATTTTAAGTGTGCATATACATTATTGGAGCAATCACTTTCATGTAACACGACCATCGTGATAATCATTCTGTTTTTATCCGAATAACTTTATGGAATAAGTGAATTCGGGTCGATTACGTAATCTTAAGAGATTAAACTCACCCCAAAGCCAATTTCTTGAAAATCTTCCAATTTCAAATACTTAAGATGAAGCTAACAAGCAGCCTGTATCTAATATGAATTTGTTGTTTTTGTTTTGGGGTTGAAGGATTCAAGAGGATAAGGTGGTGGTAGAACTTAAATGGCATTAATATCCCACAACTCTCTACTCTTATCTAATGTTCCTTTTACCCACAAAAATAGGCTTTTCTTTCAAGGACCACATTCCCACTTCTATGGACCACAATAACACTTATTCAATTGTTCAATTTCTGATAGGAAAAGAAAATTAAATAAATTATTGGGGTCCATGAAGGAAGAAGGCATAGGATAAATAAATGAATGGCTTAAGTGAGACGTACTTTGTGACGGAATCTAAAATCATATATTTTTCTAAGTCGAAACATGTATTGTTATATTTTGAAAGTAAAAAATAAACCGAAATAAGTTAACAAAACAATAGTATTTTACATAAACTCAGGAGTTAGTTAAATAAGAAAAGAGTTAATTACTGTTTTCGTTCCTGTGGTTTGTCAAAAATCATTATTTCAGTCCATTAGTTTAAAATTTGCGATTTCAGTCCTTGTGGTTTCACTTTCGTAACCATTTCAGTCAATGTACTAACAAAATAAATGGATTGAAATAGTTACGAAAGTGAAACCACAGGGACTGAAATGGTTGCGAAAGTGAAACAACGGAGACTGAAATGGTTGCGAAAGTGAAACAACGGAGACTGAAATCGTAATTTTTAAACTAAGAGTAAATTACAAGTTTTGTCCTTTATGTATGTCCCAAATTGCAGGCGTTGTCCTTTGTCTTTAAAATTGATGAGTTTTGTCCTTAATGTTTGCAAATCTTGCACGTTATGTCCTTTAGGCCAAACCCAGTTAATTTTTTTTGTTAAATCATATTACACAAGGGTAATTTGGTCATTTTACCTATATATATACATAATTATTTAATTAACAAAAAAAATTAAAAAACTAATATAATGTAATATATTATATACATAAATAACATTATATCACAAAGAATCTATTATATTTCTCCATTTGGTTCCTACCCCTGTTCGTCTTCTCTCTGCATCTTGTCCACCACCGATGACAACCACCGATGACAGCAACCAACAGCCACAACTCTCAACATCACCCACACCATCACTGAGAGAGAGAGAGAGAGAGAGAGAAGAGAGAGGGAGAGACTTTCCCCACCACCACCGCCACGAGCCACCGTTCAATCTCCGACACTGACTCTCAACTCGACGAGTTCCTCTCCGACACCGACTCTCAACTTGTTGATTTTCGATCTGCAACAGATTATTACAGGTATTGAAGTTGTTTGTTGTAGGTTATGAAAAGGGGTGAAATTAGGTTGAAGATGAAGTTAGGTATTGAAGTTGTTTGTTACAGGTATGAAGTTACGGAGACAAACATAGAAGATTTGAAGGCAATCTGAAGGTGCTTTGATGTTGTTACTGGATACTGAATGTCAATAAGCCATTCACCAGTAAGTGTTCTAACCCTGAATTTGGGGATTTTTTGTTCAGATGATTTGGGGATTTTTTGTTTGTTCATGGATTTGGGGATTTTTTGTTGAATCTGGTTCAGGCGATGTAATTGATGGTGATGTTGGAGACAGTGGAGTGGTGATGGTGGGTCAGGCGATGGTGGAGATAGTGGGTGGTCGGTGGGAGGTGGTGGTGGTCGGCGGCAGGTGAGGGTGGGAGGTAGTGGCGGCAGGTGGTGGGTCTGCAACTTTTGAAGATGGTGTGATATTTATTTTAAGTTAATTACATAAATTTTCATAAAAAACGAAATTACAAAAATGCCCTCATGTGCCTTGCACATGATCAGATCTAACAAAAAAAATTAACTGTGTTTGGCCTAAAGGACATAACGTGCAAGATTTGCAAACATTAAGGACAAAACTCATTAATTTTAAATAAGGCTGGCAAATCGTGTCTTAACAGGTTTAACAGGTTTCTGACGGCGCGCACAACATAAGTTTCAAACATGATTACGACTCGTTTAACTACTTTCTACCTCATGTTTATAAAACAGTTTTATGTTTTATGTACAAAGATGAATAAATGATAGATCCTAACATTGTAATTTTAATTATTTTAAAAATTAAAAAAGTCAAAGGGTGTATTTTTCAGTCAAACAGGTCTAATCGTGTCTTAACAGGTACCCAATTGCCAGCCCTAATTTTAAAGACAAAGGACAGCGCCTGCAATTTGGGACATACATAAAGGACAAAACTTATAACTTACTCTTAAACTAATGGACTGAAACAGTAATTTTTAATAAACCGCATGAACAAAAAAAGTAATCTCATAAGAAAACAAAATACATTTAAGTTTGAAGACTTTCTTGACATTTCTGAAATATAAAAAATAATATAAGGTACCAAAAAATAATTGAGTGATTTGAACCAAGGCCACACAGTTCACTTGAGTTAACTAACTTTAACCTGTTGAGTCAGCTTTAACCACTGCACGTTTAAATTACGGTTACATTATGCTCTGTTTATGAGTTAATTTCACAAAGAAACAAATCTTTAAAAAAAGTATACTATTCGTGTATAGAGACAAAGAAACAAATCTTGAGAAAAAGTGTACTATTCATGTATAGTACAATAATTTATAGGTTCGTACTACTCATAGTCCACTTTATATATACACACATTAGAGGATAGGGCTGTAAATGAACCGAACGTTCAGCGAACAGTTCGTGAACCGTTTGGCGGGAAGTTCGTTTATTTTCGTTCGTTTAATAAACGAAAGGACATGAACAAGAAATTTCGTTCGATTAGTTAAATGAACGAACATGAACATAGGTCTCGTTCGTTCGATTGTGTTCATGAACGTTTGGTAAGGTGTTCGTGAACATTCGTTGATTTGCTTCGTTTATGTTCGTATGTTTGTGTTTTAATTGAAGATCTTTGTACTTTCTTATATTTTATTTGTATTTTTTATATTATTAAATTTATTTTATTTTATTTCCCTAACAATTAAACTAGGAAACCCACTTTCACCTTGTTTATGCATCATTTCCCTTTCATTTCTCATTATTTACATCCACGAATACGATCGACCTCCGTTCCACAATAAGGGATTCAAGTTCGAGTGCTACTCTCTGGGCCATCTATCTTTATCCTTCGTCGAGTTCGCCAAATTCGTTTGTGTTCGTGAACCATTCGCGAACACGCTCATTTCCTTAATGAACGAATACGAACATAAAATCTCGTTCGGTAAGTGTTCATATGAATCATTAATTTAGTCTTCAAAAATAGCCTCATGCATCGAGTTGTGAGAACATGAACAACCACATTTAAAAAAGTATTTAGTGTATTTTTGGGTGTAATATACTATTTCTAACGGGAACTTTAAAGAAAATATGTATATGGAAAATTACACATATTAGAAAAAAATAAAAATTACACATGTAAAACGAAGTTGTTTTTCTATGTAGCGAGCAAAATTAGACACATGTAACCTTTTTCTAAATCTAACATATATAATTTTTTATAATGTCGTAGGGAATAGTAGCTTACACCAAAAAATACAAAAAAGTATTTTTTTTCTTCTTTTTTTTTTTTTTTAATTTGGATGTGGTTCTCTAAGGGGCTGTTTGGCTAAGCTTATTTTAGTGACTTATTTACTTATTGACTTTTTGAAAAGTTAAAAGGTGTTTGGGTTAACTTATTATGTGAGAGGAATAAGTAAATAAGTCATTCCATTATGACTTATTTGTTTTTCAAATAAGCAAATAAGTTATAAGTAGCCCAAAATAAGCTTAGCCAAACAGCCCCTAAGTATATATGTGCGTATATGTCTTTAGTGGAATGTTCAAATGAGAATAATTTTTTTGTAAGAAGAAAAAATAAGAAGTTTCAACCAATAAGAATGTTTCATTTTACTTCATTTAATATTTGCATTTAATTTTAATATAAGAGTATATTGGTAAACTTACATAAATCATTAATTTGTATTCTTCTCCTTTAATAACTAACTAAATTAAATTTGTAACTCATTTTCAAAATATATACTTTTTCTAAATTAAAAAAACAACTTAATTTATAGTGTAGAATAAATTTGTAGTTGTGTAGGATAAATTACGAGTTGTGTAGGATATATTTCGAGGTGTGTAGGATAAATTTCGACTGTGTAGGATAAAATTCTATAATGTGTAGGGTATATGTAGGAAAATTTTGATATGTGTAGGTTTTGTAGATTATATGTAGGATAATTAATGATTAGTTAACTAATTAATTAAAGAGAGAAAAAATTAATGATATGAGTTATAAATGAAATAATATTTTACTAATATGCCCTTTCTTCTTTTTCTTCTCATATTAAATTTCTTCTCAAATGAACATTCCCCTATGTCTTTATACATTATTAATAAGTAAATATGGTGTCATGTATCATAATTATAGGACCCTAACACTTTTTTTTCCGCTTTTTTTTTTTTTATTAACGTAGACTCATTCATGACTCACGACTCGCTTCATTTGAAATTCCCCAATAGTTTCTTTATCTTCCTCCACAGACAAATCATCATTTCCTTATGAGTTAAATGCTTGGTTGGTCCCTGTGGTTTGCGAAAATTGCAGACTTGGTCCCACTGGTTCACTAATTACACGCGTGGTCCTAATGGTTGCAATTTTTGCATTCGGGTGGTCCTTATCACTAATATCTGTTAAGTTATTCAGTTAAGTGTGTGAAAAGTACCTATTTACCCCTGAACAATTTAAAGAATAACAAATTAAAAGAGATCACCAACACTCATCTTCACCACCACCATCTAACCCACACTCACCACCTGCACCCTCACCCTTTAAACCCTAACCCACCAGCACTCTAATCCACCATCACCATTCCGCCATCGACAACCATACAATGACGAACCAGGGCTGCTCCAAAATCACGTTTAGCCCACGTTTATCACCGGTACCCACGCTTCAAATTCTGAGTAAACAGGGCTGCTCTAAAATCACGTTTAGCACTGCTCACATTGAAAGGAATGGAGGCCGACAGTGATACATTTGTTTGGGTTTGCGGTTGTTAATCGTGCTTGCCAATTGTTACGAAGAAGTCGCCGTAAAATCTGGGTAAATAGGGCTCGATGCAAAATAGAGAGAAACAGAGGAAACGGAAATCGCCATTGATTTGTGTCTGAAAATAGGGTCGGTTATTTATTTATTTATTAATTCCTAATTGTGAATTTGTGATCAATGCACAGACGTTTAGTGATTCACAACTTTAAATCGCGTATGAACCGCAATAAACACCCATCAGGTTTTAAATACCCATTTTGAGTTCTGGTGATTTCACATTTTGAATTCTGTGATCAATGCACATAAAGACCCATCAAGTTTTGAATGCCATAGTTACGTGTACGGTCCATGGAAAGATGCAACAGGCTGGTCTTATGATTATTATTGGTAATGTTTGAAATCGCTTAAGACCCAATCGGAGATGTTGGTGGTGAGGTGGTGGTGGTTTGAGGCAGAAGAAGTGGGGTGTGGTGGGACCCACAAAAGATTATTGTTTTAATAAAACATTTTTTATTTTTGTTTTTATTAATAAGTAAGGGTACTTTGGCTATTTAACAAAACTTAACTGAGAAATTTAACAAATGTTAGTGATAAGAACCACCCGAGTGCAAAAATTGCAACCACTGGGACCACGCGTGTAATTAGTGAACCACTGGGACCAAGTCTGCAATTTTCGCAAACCACATGGACCAACCAAACATTTACCTCTTTCCTTATTTTTCCTCTATAGTCATGTTACCATTTTGCTCAGCTCGAAACTATTTTCCTCAAAATAGTGTTTTATAATTTTTAAATCTCCTTTACTAACTATTTAATATTTTATTTATCCAACCCTCAACAATATTGGAAAAAAAAAAGACGCAGGCTGATTATCCTTAATGTCGGGATCAAACCCACAACAAATATGATAGGTATTGTGGAACCATCAACACAACGAGTCGAGCCGAGTCGAGCCAGGGTGGGGTCGAGCTCAAGCTCAAAATTAATTCAGGCGGTTAAATTTGGCTTGAGCTTTACGTTGGAGTTAAACGAGCCTAAGAACGAGCCAACGAGCCGAGCTTAGCTCGAGCTGGGCTTGATTACAAAATGAGCCAGCTTGGTTCACGACATCTCAAATTGAGTTTTTTTAGCTAGTTTTTCTCGAGCTTCTTTCGAGCGAGCTACGAGTCGCGAGCTTTATGAACAACCCTAAACGCAACACCTAACTCGTTTTTAGGGTTAAAGTATTAAGTAAAACCACTCATAAAGGATCGTAGCCCACCAATCATTGTGGACCTCTTACTTGGTTTTGCCTATACAAAAGTAGTAGAGATGAACTAGATCAAGTCCTCAATGCTTAGATTTGCCACCACCTTGAGGCAAGAATTACCAAACCCAAAGTTCCGAAACATAGACATAGAAACGTGAATGTTTGAATTAATCAAATACAAGGTTAATGATTTTTTTAAGACCTTAGTAAAATTCATTTTCAATATAGGGGTTAGTGACTTAAAGTCATTAACACACTTTAAGGATCTCCACAAATAGGGGTTAAAGTGCCATTTAAGGGTTATCTCCCCTTCTGATGTAAGAATTTAGTCACTCATGGCCATAAAGATAAACAACATGAAACTTGATTGATTAGAGGTAAACATACAAGAATGATTGTTAAAAAATATTTCTTACAATCTTGGACTAGATTTAAACCGAAACGACAAAAACTAGGATGGAAATGTTATGGTGCATGTATGGTAGAAGGATGTGGAATTGTGGTATGGAGAGGGAGATGGTGGTATGGAAGTGGGTTAAGGGATTCTTCAAATGGTGATCTTGAGGTTGAATTTATAGGTTGGATAGGGGGTGAGGTACGTCCTGTGCCGTTTACTTTTGCAATTTTGTTTGTTTGTGTCAGTTGGAGAGTTGACTTTGGCTATGGGGCACGGTTCCTGTCTTAGTGAGACACGACTGTGGTCAACTTTGTAGGGATCACATCTCTTTTGTCTTCACTCGGAAGCTTGGGCGCGAGGGCGTGTTTGATCAGGCACGACCGTGTGCCTTGATGTCTTCTTTGTCTTTTTCCTTAAGGATGTAAGCACGGGGTGGTGCTTTGAGGGACACGGACCCGCGACTTGTGTCCCGGTTAATCTTATCTAGATTGTAGAAGCACAAGGGCGTGTCTAGTGGAGCATAGGGACATGCTTTGGTCTATTTTCTTGAAAAACTTGATTTTTAGCACATGAACATCATCTTTGTCTTTTTGTTCGTTTGTTCCTGAAAATCAAAACTAAACAATTAAATAACTTATTTACTATATTTATGCAAGAAAGTGATTAAAACCGAGCCCCAAATGATGTGAATTATATGCTCGTTTTTATGCACATCGATAGATTATACAAATAAACGAAGTATGGCCATAGTTTTTTTTAATTTCAAAATAGACGAATAATTAGTACATTTCAACAATTTTCTAATATTATGTGTCAATGTGAAACTTCGAAGGTTTTTTAAGTGCATGTACCAAACACTTGCCATATATTAAAATGATAACCCGCGATCGTGATACTCCATGAGTTGCAAACAACTTCCATCGTCCTCCTTCATAGTCAAAATAGAACTAGTCAATGAAACATCACCCCACCTCTTTGTAACACATGTAAAATTCTGTTACTTTCCCTTAGGTGCTGTTTGTTTTTTCAGAGGTAAAACATCTGCAGTCTGCGAACCATATCTGCAGACATCTGTAGCAGAAGATGTGGACCAAACCTCTGCAGTCTGTAGGAAGAAGACTGTTTGTTTTTTAACTTCTGCAAGCTGCTAATAAATTTCTGAAATTCAACACCTAAAATCAACAAAATACCACCAAATTTCTAAAATTTAACATCTAAAATCAGTAAAATACCAACAAATTTTGAAATTTAACACCAAAAATTCAACAAAAACCAGAAAGAAAATAACGATTAGATCATCAAGAAACAATGCATCAGGCACTGTATATAGTGTTCGATTGATTGTTTTGTGCAAAAAGAAACTGCCTTTAAGGCTTTAACATGTTAAAGTATCAAAATGATTATATAAGCTAATTAAGAACGTAAGAATGGAAGATCAATACCATTAAAAAATGTAAGGATCAACAAAAATTGTTAATTAACCATGGGTAGAAACCATCTCATTAGATATTGTTCCATCGATACCAATCCAAAACAACAACAAAAACTAAAAATGTTAAGTGACCAACACAAACAAAAACTAAAGACGAACCTTCTCCAGCTGCAATAAGGGAAAGTGCATGAGCAGGAGATAACACAACTTCTTCTTTAACACCTTCAACAAAGGTTCCCTACGGGCAATACAATCATCGCATAATCTTATTTAGAATCGTTAAGGGTCTGATAGAAGCAGAACAAAATGCTTTCTAAGTAGGGGATAAAATGAGAAAGCAAGTATCAGAGAATGATACACAAAATTACCTGACTATCCTCCCTTATTCTTAAATTTTGCCCTGCTGGAAAATCGTATTCGACCGGGCTGTTGTGGAGGCGATTTGGAGAGTACCAATTTGATTGCAGTTTCCAATCGGTTAATGGGTCGCCTCTGGTCGACGGAAACCGACCAGTTCACCACCATCATCGATGAACAAACATTATTTAACTGAAACCCAAATGAAATTTACAACAAACTCACCTCACATTGTCGATTTAAGCAGTGAAAAGATGATCAAGAACCCGTTTTTTCTGTAAACTTGCTGCAGCACGATGGGGCTGTGGGAGGAGAGGTGGTGGTGGCGGTGATGTGGGAGGAGAGGTGGTGGCGGCAGCACGACGGGGCTGTGGGAGAAGAGGTGGTGGCGGTGATGTGGGAGGAGAGGTGGTGGTGGTGGCAGGGAAGAAGAAGGGAGGTGGAGGAGGGGTTAGGGTTCTGTGTGTTTTGTAAAGAGGTTAGAAGAGTTGAGAAGATGGTAGTCCATGTCTGCACCAAAAAGTGGTCAGGCAGAGCTTTTTGAATGATTTGTCTTCTAAAAAACAAACACACTGCAGACCCCTACGTCTGCGCGTGGTCTGCGTGGGGAAGACATAAGAAGTTGTGAAGTACTTTTCTTAAAAAACAAACACCACCTTAGTATCCATCCACCCAATGATTCTAGTAGACATCGCTAATAAAAATATACCAATAATCCAAACCATACATCGAAATTATAAACCAAACATTTACACAAGTTAAATATGGGTTGGAGTAATGCATCTCCCATGTGACCCTGAAATTAAAGTTGTGGACCCAAAGTTCATTAAAAAGAAAAAGCTAGCAAGAAGCTAGACAAAACAATACAAGAAGAGGAAATTACAAGACATTAAATCTGCACCAATCCGACCATTCTAAAGAGTGCATTTTTGCTCTGTTTCTCACCCAAAGGAAGCTTGTGGATTTTATTTCAGCAAGGAGTCTTGAGATATCCACCCGATTACCGGAGAAGATGACATCGTTACGTAGTTTCCAAATATTCCAGCATGAGATTATTACTATTGCCTGGACCATTTTCTTCATTTTTGGTGAACCCGAAATGTTTTTGTGCACCCGAAGCAAGTCTACAATAGTGAAGGCATATATGGGAGGTATCCTGAGCCAACCGGACACCATTTGCCATGTTACAGAGCTAACCAAGCATTCCGTGAAGAGATGCTGAATTGTTTCTTCACCTTCGCCACATAATGGACAACATGTAGATGATATACTAATATTTCTTCTGGCCAGAGCCGCCCGTGTGGGTAGTCGATCGATAGCCGTCCGCCACCAAAAAATGTTCACTTTGCGTGGAACCCAACTATTCTACTCGAAGTTATTGATAATAGGCAGATTATGTGAATTGTTGAGTAATTTTTTGACAGACTTTACCGAGAATGCCCCTGTAGGATCTGATGCCCATCTCCATTCATCTTTGGAATCTGATAACAAAGACTGCACAACAATACTAGTGAGTTCTTCGAGCTCTGCCTGTTCCTGTGAAGACGACGGGTGACGAAGCCAACCCCATGTGATGCTATTTATACTTTCTCCAGGCACTTTTTGCAACCGATCCCGAACACTGCATCCTTTATGTTTTTCTAGCGAGTAAAGCAATGGGAAACGGTCTTTTAATGGAGTATCCACAGCCCAAACATCAGTCCAAAACTGTGTATCGGACCCATTACCTATCTTGCATCTGAAAAGTAGGTTGAGGTGGATGTCCTTGTTTTTGAAGGCCTCCTCTCTCTTGATGATATTGTTCCATACTCCAGAAAGTCCTTTTTTTGAAGGCAGGAAATTTCCTTGCTTTCGATTGAAATGAAGACTCAAAATAATCGACCTCCAAAGCCTGTTAGACTCCGTTTTGTACCTCCAAGCCCATTTTGACAATAAGCTACAGTTCATATTATATAAGGAATCCAAACCGAGCCCCCCCCCCCCACTTTTTATTGGTTGTGTTACCCGATCCCACTGAACCCAATGCATCCTTTTTCTTGCCACCGTATCGCCCCACAAAAAATCCCTCCTTATTTTCTCTAATTTATTTAGCACCGCCATTGGGGCTTGGTAAAGAGAGAAATAGTATAAAGGCAACAAATCCAGGACCGATTTGATAAGTGTAGTTCTACCCCCAATTGATAGAGTACTTGCTTTCCAAAGTGAGAGTCGTGCTTCAAAAGTTTCAATAACCGGTGACCAGTTATTGAATTTGTTCATATTGCCTCCAACCTTGAGGCCAAGATACATGAAAGGGATAGACCCAAAGTTTATGTAAAGTCGAAATATTGGGACTCAAAATGCAGAATGTTTGATTAACTCTGTATCATATATATATCAGAAGTATCAGTTTTACGCTAATTATGCTTTAAGAGCATTGTGCATTATGTGTTTTAACACTTATGTTTTGTTACATATGATACTTTATACACACACACACATATATATATATATATATATGGTAGGGTTCATGCGAGAACCACCTATATTGCGAGAACCGCGAGAACTAATGTGAACACAACAAAATAAACCCACTACACCATCACGTAGAACCTAAAAAAACCTAACCCCCACCCACCCAAGTTAAAAACTAAACCATAAAGCTAAACCCCCCAAAAAACCTAAAAAAATCTAAAAAACATGATTTTTTTAAATATTTTTTATAAAAAAAAATTGCCACTTTTCGTCATCAAAAAAATTGTGTGTTTTTTAGATTTTTTTTAGGTATTTTTGGTTGTGTTTATATTGATTCTCGCGGTTCTCGCAATAAAAAGTGGTTCCTAACGGATCCTTCTCCTATATATATGTGTGTGTGAATTTTTATATTATTAAAATATATATTATTACAATTAACAAAAAGATGCGAAATTTAATTGTCATGTTACTATTATGGCATTAAAAATCACAGAGTTGGCCGCATAAACTATTTCAACATGTTACAACAAGTTATAGAGTTTGTAATACCGATTAAAAGCATAATGTATTTTTTTCTAAAAAGAGTTTTAGGCAGTGGCGGACTCAGGATTTTTTTCCTGGGGGTGCGGAATTTTTTTAAAGATTTTAGACCCCTAGCTATATAAAAAAATCGGTTCATAGCGGGTCAGATCGGGTCGGGTCATGTAAAACAAGTAAAAACAAACAAACAAAGTTTAATGGCGGGTCGAATTAGATCGGGTCGGGTCCATTTCAATTCTCAAACAATCAAACTCTAGTTCCTAACTTCCTATCACATTAACAAACAAAAAAACATCAAAGTTCAAACCATCCCTACTTTTATTTCTCTTAATCATTCAATAAAAGAACAAAAAAACTTATCTATAACATACATTGGTCTTTAATTAGAATAATCCGGCGAAAAAAAAGTGGTTCAACCCCTTTCCTCTTGAGAAATCGCGGCATAACTTTCCTACTCATTGTTCATTCCTAATCCTATCACATACAAAATAAACAAGGATCTTCAGGTGTTCAACCATAGCCCATGTTCTGTAATTTTCAATTTAAAATTTTGAATTTCAAGCCCTAGTAATTATTATTTGCCAACCAACAATCATCACAAACATGTTTGCCAAGTGAGGCAGAGGGAGGGCGGGAGTCGCTGGCAAGTGGCAGCGATTTGGGTTTTTTTTTTTAATTACATGGACTGATTTGTTTAACAAAACTAGTAGTTGGGTTGGGCTTGAATGAGTATTAAGTTATTGGGCTTGATGGATTGAATTTAAGTTTTATTAAAGGGGTCAGTAGGCTAACTTGTTTACATAATTTGATCGGGTTTCAATCCCTCAATTTTTTTACATAAATTCCTAACATTTTTTTCTAAGAGGTGCGGTCGGAATTTTTCAAGGGGTGCGGACGAAAATTTCCAAGGGGTGCGGTCTGGATTTTTCGCGAAAAATACCACTAATTTTTTTTTCAAGGGGTGCGGCCGCCCACCCACCCCATAACTTGGGTCCGCCCCTGTTTGAAGGTATTAAAATTTAATAAAAATTTGACAAAACTTTAAAGATTAACCCAAGATGGGTATAATCCTAGTGCCTAAAACCTTCATATGGGTATACCCTTGGCACGTTTTTAAGAATATATGCTTTGCTCATCCAAAAAAAAAATATTTATCACGAAGATTAATACTTATTAAAAATCAAAGATAATACAAAGTTATAATATTTTTAATCGTGTATTAACCATAACATTTTATAGTATTATCCATCCACATCTTTTTTTTATCATCTATCATCTACTCGAGAAAGCCTTTAATTTATTTTTTAACGGCAAATGGTACTCCATATTAGACATTCTACAACTAATATTATTTTAAGCTGGTTAGTTTTTATACTATATATATACACACACAATTTAGCTTTTATGAGTTAAAATAACTAATAATACATATAGGTTGTATACTAATATTCGGAGAAAATAAGCCTTCCGTAAAGATCACCTCATAAATGAAAATTTCATCTGGGCTGGGCTCAACAATTGTGTTGGTAGTTTGTTTGGATTTTTTTGGTTTGCTACATTTTATGTATATTCCTTATAGTCCTATTCCTATATGAACTTTGTGGTTAGCTACATTTAAGTAAGTGGTTGAAGTGCATAATATATCCGGTTATTTTAACAAAACCGGTAAAATAACCTGTTATTTAAATAAAACATGTTAATAATCAAAACCGTAACCATTTTGTAACCGGTAGAGGAGTAACTGATGACGTGATTTTTTAGCCATAGGTTAGTAATCGATTTGGGATTTTTTTAGCACTACAAGGTTATTAAACCGGTTATCTTATTTATTTTTATTTTTAAGCCAAACTAGCCGCTTATGACCATTATATAGCCGTTGGAAAACGACATTACGGCTGTTATAGAGCTATTCCATCGGTTTTTTTTTAACCATTTTCACCCCCATAACATGTGTGTTTTGTATATTGGGTTAGTCACAAATTCATCCAAGCTAAAAAAACACTTAAGAAATCAAAAACCACAAAACACGTTCAAAGTTTCGTACATTTGAAATGGCGAGCTTGAGTGCTCGAGGTTGGTCACATTTGTCAAAATATACTACAAGGTGGTGAAAAACAATCCCACCAGTGATCAAGCACAAATATCATCAGATGGAGGCAAATAAACAATTATATATTAAAAATCAAATGTACAAGATACCTTTTTTTTCAAGTCGATATAATGTTTGTTGTAAAATATGAAAAATAGATAAAAATGGATGTTTATTTATATGTTTTATATATTTTTTTCTAGGATTTTTTGTAGTGCTAAAAAAACCGAAAATAACCGGTTATTTTTAATTAATTATAGGTTAACCATTTTTTTAACCTATAGGTTATTATAGGTTTGGCCGTTTGGGTTTATATCCTTGAAAACCTGGTTTATAATTGAACTGGTTACACTAATAACCAGTTTAAAATTGAAAAAAAAAACCCGGCCAGAACGGTTAACCGACCCGGTTAGAAAAAAAACCCTTGAAAGGTGTGAAAAGCTGGTCCAAAAGGTTAAAAGCCGATACCACCTTGGAACAGCCGAACACATTCAATTGGTTTGGTTGTTGATTTTAGATAACTGCATTTTGAGTTTTCGTCTACTCCGGCGCAGTTCAAAGTCTACTAAAACCAACGGAAACCAAATCAATCAGTTTCGTTATATATTGGCATGAGAAGTTTAAGCGTTTAAGAGTCTGGACGGTAGCAATTCACCTAAAGGTGTCTTGTGTGTTCAAAAGCATTCCCACATGACCCTTTAATCGCGCTAGCTTGTTGCACTTAAACGGGGTCGGTTCGGGTTAAGGAAGGGGTGGCTGATTGCCAAGGGTCTATTCTCATGGGGCTCAATATTTTTAGATACATAACATATCATGTGGAAAGAGTTTATATAGGTTTAATTTGGATTTGGAAAACAATTGCCCCCCCCCCCCCCCCCCCCCCCCCTTAAAACCTAAGACCCACGCAAATTCGAGTCTTCCAAAGGGGGTTTTTTTAATAAGCCTTTCTAGCATTACACAAATGAAATTGTCACTAAGAGTTAGCTTATTTTGTATTTCAGCCCTCAAGTTCTTCCATAAGAGTAATTTAACAATGGTTTTCTAGAATTTCACATATTCACTCAAGAGTTAGTTTATTTTATATTTCAGCCCTTAAGTTCTCCCATAAACTAATTTAACTGTATAACATTTCAAATTTAAAACCCAATAACATTTTTAAGTTTATATTTTACGAACTCACTAGTTCTTTTACCCGCCGCGCGTTGCGGCGGCGTCATACGCGAAATGATAACATATAGACTAAAATCAACCAGACTCGTTTCTGAACTAAATTTATGTCAAATCGTATGATAACTCAGAGTTATACCTTCGAATCAAAACGTATTACATTTGATCCGATTTGTTTCCAAATAGAATTTACGTCAAATCGTAGTCCAACTCAAAACATACACAAAAAAATATTTTATAATTGACCTGGCTCATTTTCAGACAATATTATGCTAAAGCGTAGACGAACTTGAATTTTATACCAACATGTCCATGAAAATAAAAAACTTAAGAAATTAGTTTTAGGGTAAACTTGAAACTTTAGAAACTTGAGAGGTTCAAAATGATATTTTCAAAGTTAAGAGGGTTACCTCTGACATTATAGCAACGTTTGGGGGTAGAATGGGTTACATATCAAAAGTTTGAGGGTTAAAGAGAAGTTAACATGTATGGGGGCCTTTTTGTCAAGTTGGAAAGTAGGAGAGTCATTTTTATCAAGTTAGAAATTTGAGCAGTGAATTTTGTATATTTGGAAAAGTTAAAGGGTGATTTTTGTCAAATCTGAAAGGTGGTCGGCACCGACCTTTCAATTTAAGATTTATCAACCCATGTCACGCATTGCGGCGGCAACGACACATTTGTGACTTTGTTATAAGCGTTTTTGACTTTGTTAACGTATTGGGCCCACGCGTGATGTGACACGTTAGTAACATTAACGTGGTTAGGCATTGACAAAAATAGTATAATATCTCGCACATTGTGGGGTGAAGACGTAAAAGTAATTTAAACAAACGAATTTAAGTATTAGTGAAGATGAGGTGTGAAGTTATTTCGTATGGGAGGTCAAAGTTGCTAAATACCAAAGTTAAGGGTTAATGTGTCGTTTACTAAAAGATTTGGGTTGAATATGTATATCATTTACGTTGAAACGTTAAATTATATCGATACGTACACAAAAATAACTACGTGAGAAAATAGATTTTTTTTGGTATTTTAAGCTAAAAATGAAAATACATGTGGTAAATTTGAAAAGTTAAAACATAAGGGTTGAAAATGACAATTTATAAAGTTATTAAAAGGTTTCCAAAAGTATAAGGGCTGGTTTTGTAAATTTAGAAAGTTCGTTTTTTTGTCTTATTGTCACTGACTTGTAATTTAAGGGTATACATTTTTAAGCTAAAAATTAAAAATACATAAAGTAAATTTGAAAAGTTAAAACTTAAGGGTTAAAATGACAATTTATAAAGTTGTTTGAAGGTTTTCAAAAGTATAAGGGCTAGTTTTGTAAATTAGAAAGTTGTTTGTCTTATTCTCACCGACATTCATCTTTCATATTATATAAATTTTTATACATACACTAGGTTATTGTCACCCCCTGATCCGAAGCGTAATGGTACGGGGCATGATGAGTGCCCACCCATAGCTTATGACACTATTACAAATTTAAATATTTAAAGTCACCCAATTAAATTTGTCCACACATAACATAAAATTCAAATATTAATACCAAGTTACAAAATAGAATAAATAAAAGCAACATATCATAGCCGGTTTATTACTAAGGCAATCCTACATGACTCAAAATCCGCTCACCCTTATGTACCTGTATCACGCGTAAAAGAGTTTTGGGTCAACAAACATGTTGGTGAATAAATTTGGTTTTTATTTAAAAACGTTTTTGTTTTATTATTTTAGAAAAACCTTATTTTATAACATGCATTATCAAATGTGAAACTAGGTCTTTCAATATAACAAGAATTCAACACATATCTCATAAATAACACAAACATAACAATATTGGTAACCATATACACATAGAGATTCAAACCCCGAAAGGCGAATCTGCAAAACAATGATGGCGATACCGAATTCGACCCATGGACGTGGGGAACTGGTCAGCCAGGTGGCGAAACCTGTGACACAAAGCGAGTAACACATAGATACACATATCAAGAAACAATGATACATAGCAACATGGGACACGTAGTGACACATCGAGTAGCATGTTAGACTTGTGACAACTAGCACGAAACCGGTAATTTCCATACACTTTAATTATTACTTAATGACTGCAATTATGTGCTTAATTGATTGATTACATACTATACAAGTGAATTCATGCACGTTTAATACTACAAAATATTGCTTTATGCCTTAGCAAGAGCGTTGCGTCAGAAATATTAGTAAACTCACCGGTAAAACACAATATGTCAACAACTCTGCAGAAAGCAGTCAGACATTAGAACTGAGGTCTAGGTGTAGGTCCAACGTAAAAAATACATTAAAACCTAAGAGTACATACAAAGGTTAACATATAGACGCTCCGAAAGCTAAAATACGCACTAAAAAGCACCCGAAACGCACTTTAAGTGCAGAATTATTCTAAATTCAGCTATAACCAGCTTTTAAACAATAAAATATCATACAGTATTTACGTTCTATCGTCCAGAATATTTCCCTAAGTGTCGGGAATTGAAAGGGGGCAAAAGGGTACAAGAAAGACACTAAACGGGGCAACTTAGCACTTAACGAACCGGTATTTAACCGAACAACCGGACATTACCCGGGACATCAAATCTTTGTCAAATACTCTGTTTTATTATTTCTGGCTAGTCATGATCCCCGTTTACCATAACACCCATTAAAAATCAAATAAATAATATATGAAAGCATATTACTTGGAATTGAACTACCTTTACTATCTAGTTACACAATTTACATTAAACCCCCCCCCCCCTAAACCGATTTTCAGCCATAAAATATCCACCATGTGCTCATGTCTTGCTCAAGATTTTATATCAATTATTTATTGGATAGCTTGCTTGAATATCTTGACAAAATATGTGAGAAGATCTATATGTATGACACCAAAGATCACAATCATCATCACAAGATATTCTTGGATTTTTGTTTTTCTTATTTCCTTAATTGTGGTTGGCCAAGAATCAATGTAATCATTCCTCTAGGATTTGCTTAGGGTGGCCATGTGAGTTCCAAGAAACTCTATATCATCACCACCTTCACAAGTTCATTTCACCTCACTCAAACTCACTCTCCCTCTTCTCTCTCGGCTGCCCACATCCGCCACCACCACCATCACTTCAACATTTACCCCTTTGATCCATTTTCAAGTCCAAAACAAGTGATAAAAGGAACCTTGTGAAGCTTGGAGCTTGGAGTCTTGAAGAAACATCACCCCTTGCATTCTCACGCCATTTTCATCATCATTTCTTGTTCACAAGTTCATCCCTAGCCCTTGTGCTAGTTGTAAGTCTTCGATTTAACTCCTGAATCACTTCTACGTTGATTGTTCGAAACATTGTTGTTTGAAGTTTAAAATAAGGACACAAAGAGAAAATGAACAAAGAACCTAAACATGAACTTATGTAATGATAAAATCTGGTTGGATTATGTTGGTATAAACATGCATGTTGTTTGATCATTAATTTATTGATAAACCGTTGTTAGAACAATTGTTGACGCATTTTAGTAACATTTACACTCTAAAAAGCATGCTGATTAGTATTTTCAGCCAACTTCAACAGGCTGTAACTGGACCATAATAAATCGAAAAACTGACTTTCTGAAGCCTAAATTATGTATTTTCGAAAAACGGATCAAATGGCACTGGCATCGTAATTTTTCGAGGTCATTTACTATTTTTAAAGAACTATTTTTGGACAGCAGCTCAAGGTGCGATTTTACTGCTGAAAAAGTGTGTTTTCCTCGGAGTCATAACTTAAAAACTGAGTAGAATCAGCTCATGGAATTTTTACTGTAGATGGTCACTGTTGTCGCTGTAATTCTCCCACTGGAATTTCGTCAATCGGACTTACGATTAATTTTTAGTGAATTATTCTGTAGACTGCAGTCAGAAAGTGACAAATCTGATTGCAGTCCGGTAAATGAATTTCTATAAAATACTGGTAATGAACTGGACCCCGAAATTTCTACACAATAAAATTTGGATCGTATGTGACATCCTGTAAAAATTTGGGAATTTTTGGAGAAGGTTAACTATTTTATTAAAATGCTCGAAAACAGTCAAGTTTTGATGAATAAAGCTGAAATGACATAACTAGTATATTGCATGTCCGATTGTCGGGTTTGTTATGTGAGAACAATCTACGTGTTATATGTTAAAGAAAATGATATGCTACTTAGCATGGACACCTCCAGTTACAAAGGAGACTATGGCGAAATTTTCTGAAAATCCTAACACTTAGTAAATATTTTCTAGACAAATGTTTGCTAGTATGTTCTAAACTATGCTTTTCGAATACAAACCTCGCCATAATTTTTGTAACAAAAATCCACATACCACATACAAGATACATAACTCGGGTGCAAAGTGCAAAATACAAGAAACTTATATTTATTTTTGAGAAAATAATATAAGTAAGACACTTAGTTAAAAATACGAACTATTTTTAACACAAGAAAACATATACATAAAAGACAGTGACTTGTACTTGTGCGATACAAGTCTAGTCACTAACGTTAAGAAAACACGTATAGGTCACGACGTTAATTAAGCAAATCCGGTGAAGTTTACGACGCAAGGAACGCAAAGTTGTGAGTTCATGCTCCCCCTTTTCTTTTAACTGTTTTTAGTTTTATAACTTCGGGGGTGAAATACATGTTACAAATACGAAAATATTTATAAATGGTATGATACAAAAACAAGAGGCACGCTTGGTGATAACTAGTACCAAGTATGATGCGTTTTGAGAAATGATACGAGAAATCGTGTCACGAATAGGGTACCATAAGCACCATTAATCGTGTACATACTTAGACCGCAGAACAAAATGTTAGATCTAATGGGTTTCAGGGCAGCCCCACTCTTGGTGACAACTAGTACCGAGTAGTGTTTTTGTGTCTCAGTCGTGAATCGACTACAGAAAAATGCCTATGGTTTGGTGACTTCCTATGTCGTGTCACATGTTAATGGCTTTGCAACCCATTAACACTTGATACATACAGAAATACTTGGTTTATACATGAGTACGTGGTGTACACAAAAGACTTGACTTATACAAGATACAAATTATGTTTTCATACAAAGTATACAAACGTGAAATACAAAAATTGCATGAATTCACACCAACATTATGTTGACGTTTTTCCAAAACTCACATGTATTTCAGGTAACTAGTGGATGTGTGCGCGGTTTTACTCATGCTCTTGGATGTCGCTTTTGTTTATCTTTGAATAAAGTTGTAAACTTATCAGACAAAATGTTGTCTTGTGATGTAAACACTTAAACTACGATTTCAGTTATGTAATGTGTTGCATTTAAAGTTATTTTTATGAGCATGTAGTATGTTTACCTTTCGTATGCAATGAGAACCTTTCATGATCACACCTCGTGCTTCCGCCGCAGAAAGGGGTGTGACAGATTGGTATCAGAGCTGCGATTATAGTGAACCAGGATTCCTTCTCGAGTCTAGACTACAATCACTAGGATCCTTTCACGAAAACGATTTAAAAAAAAAGTTTTTCATTGCATAAAACTTTCCGCGACATCCACTACCTGAAACTGTTTACAGGAGTCTAGAAAAGACACTACGAGACTTAGGGTGCACAAGAGTAGCACTTGTCTTTGACTGAGAAATTACTTGCAATTATGTGTGATAATTAGCATATACATATACTAGACGTAGAATGTCACACGTATACGTGACTTTACCTGAAAACAATGGTCTATCTGAAGGAAGAGATACGAGGATGAAACGAACTGTGCGGACTGTGCAAGGAGTTACGTAATTATGGATGCATACGTAATTATGGAATTCAGTGCACAGAAATCACAGCAAGTCTTGTCACATATAGATTCCCTCAGTGCAAGAAAAGGTCAAACATGAACACCAGCCTATTAAATACTCTGCTAGAGTAATAATTGTTTGATGTCACTTACGTGGTATATGCCTGTGTATATATATATACTACTACAGTCTAGTATGACGATATCAAACAAATGCCTAAACCTATTGTGTGGTGTTCTGTCAGAACATGGCCCCAAGAAAAACTGTGAACGCTCGTGATCAACCTCCTCATCCCCCACTGCCAAAGACTGCTGAAGAGCTGAACGCTCTACTGGAGGAAAGGATCTCTGCAGCTATCGCCCACTACGAGGCAACCCGTACTGCAGACAGTGGCGGTCCAAGCAACGCCAGACGTAATGGGAATGGAGATTCATCTGGAGGAAACGCAGTTCAGGGCTGCACTTTCAAGCAGTTTCTCGACTGCAAACCAATGAACTACGACGGCACAGGAGGTGCAGTAGCATTTGTACGCTGGACAGAGAAAACTGAAGCCACTATCCGTATGAGCAAGTGCACCGCTGATCAGCTAGTCACTTTCGCTACTGGGTTGTTTGTTGATGAGGCACTGACTTGGTGGAACTTACAAGTCCAAACTTTGGGTGATGATGCCGCTTATGGCATGACTTGGGATGAACTAAAGGAAAGAATGAGAGAGAAGTATTGCTCTCGTGCTGAACTCCAAAGATTGGAAACTGAGTTCTGGCACTTGACTATGGTAGGTGCTGACATTAATGGGTATACTCGAAGGTTCCACGATCTGTCTAGAGTGCTTCCCTACATGGTGACTCCCGAATTTAAGCGAGTTGAACGCTACATTTGGGGACTGGCCCCAGAATTTCGTGGCATGGTAACTTCGGCCAAACCTCAAACGATCACCGAGGCTGTAACTCTGACTGTCAGCCTTACTGAAGATTGTGTTCGTATGAAGAAGCTATCACTAAACCCAACAGAAGAGACCGAGACGCATGCTGAGTCGTCCGGCGACAAGAAAAGGAAACATGCAAACCTGAACCAAGCAACTCGAAACAATAGGGGTTCCAACAAGAAGCGTGACACCAACCCGCCTCAGGGGGCGAGATCTCTTGCAGCCATGAATGACGATCCAACTAAAGGATACCTGGGCACTCTGCCCAAATGCAATCATTGCAAGCGTCACCACGAAGGGGTGTGTCGCGTTTCAAAATGCGACAAGTGTGGAAAGTTGGGTCACCGCACTGAAGACTGTTGGGGAAAAGGAAGGAACGGAAATGGAAATCGCAACGGTACTGGTAATGCGAATGGTGGGAATGGAAATGGTAATGGCAACCAGATTGGGAATGGAGCTGGGCGTAACCAAGGATGCTTCAGATGTGGAAGCAAGGAGCACTTCATGAAAGATTGCCCAGAGGGAAACAATGCTCAGGCACGAGCGTTTGTGATTGGAGCAAGAGACGCACGCGAGGACCCTAACGTGGTCACCGGTATGTTTCTCGTTAACAATCACTTTGCATCCATATTATTTGTCACTGGTGCCGATTATAGCTTCATGTCTGTGGAATTTAAACGCGTGCTTAGAATAGAATCTAGTAGATTAGAAATTCCTTATTCCGTAGAATTAGCCAATGGTAAACTTGTTAAGTCGGGCGAAGTTGTTAGAAGTTGCACATTAGAACTTGGTGAACGAAGATTTAGCATCGACCTCTTACCCATTCAATTGGGTAGCTTCGATGTAGTAGTCAGAATGGACTGGTTGTCCAAGAACAGAGCTGAAGTTATTTGTCACGAGAAAATCATTCGCATCCCTTTGGCGAATGATGAAACTCTCATCGTACATGGAGAAAGACGAAACGCACCTCTTCGAATCATCAGTTGCATGAAGGCACAAAAGTGCTTAAGGAAAGGATGTGTTGCTTTCCTAGCACACGTTGTAGATAAGAAGGCTGTGGAGCCGAAGCTCGAGGATATTCCCGTGGTAAAGGAATTCCCTGATGTTTTTCCCAAAGATCTGCCAGGACTACCTCCGCAACGACAAGTCGAATTTCATATAGACTTGGTTCCAGGAGCCACTCCTGTAGCCAAGGCGCCCTATCGGCTTGCACCATCCGAAATGCAAGAATTATCTACACAACTCCAGGAGTTGTTGGATAAAGGGTTCATTAGACCAAGCTTCTCACCCTGGGGAGCTCCGGTATTGTTCGTGAAGAAAAAGGATGGAACTCTGCGGATGTGTATCGATTACAGAGAACTGAACAAGCTCACAATCAAGAATCGGTACCCGCTACTGAGGATTGATGACTTATTTGATCAGTTGCAAGGATCAAGCTACTATTCCAAGATCGATCTTCGATCTGGATACCATCAGCTAAGGATACAAGAAGAAAGCGTACCAAAGACTGCATTCCGAACGCGCTATGGGCATTACGAGTTTCTTGTGATGCCATTCGGATTGACGAACACGCCAGCGGTCTTTATGGATCTGATGAACCGCGTTTGCAAACCATATCTCGATAAATTCGTGATTGTATTTATCGATGATATCCTGATTTACTCACGAACGAAAGACGAGCACGAGCAACATCTCAGAACCATTTTGGAACTACTGAAGAAAGAGAAACTTTATGCAAAGTTCTCGAAATGCGAATTCTGGATTCGCGAAGTACAATTTCTGGGTCATGTTGTGAATGAGAAGGGTATTCATGTAGACCCATCCAAGATTGAAGCAATAAAGAATTGGGAAGCTCCCAAAACCCCAACTGAAGTTCGTCAATTTTTGGGCTTGGCGGGCTATTATCGGCGATTCATTGAGAATTTCTCAAAGATAGCTCAACCGCTAACGACCCTTACACAGAAAGACAAGAAGTACGACTGGGGTGACAAGCAGGAAGAAGCCTTCCAGCTACTTAAAAACAAGCTATGCGATGCACCAATACTATCACTACCCGAAGGCACAGAAGACTTCGTGGTATACTGTGACGCCTCACGACAAGGCTTGGGTTGCGTGCTCATGCAACGCCAGAAAGTCATCGCTTATGCTTCAAGACAATTGAAGGTACGTGAAAGGAACTACACCACGCACGACTTGGAACTGGGTGCGGTGGTATTCGCCTTGAAGATTTGGCGACATTATTTATATGGTACTCGATGTACAATCTTCACAGATCACAAAAGCCTACAACACATATTTGATCAGAAGGAATTAAATATGCGTCAACGACGTTGGGCCGAACTACTGAACGATTATGAGTGTGAAATTAAGTACCATCCTGGAAAAGCGAACGTTGTAGCAGACGCGCTAAGTCGAAAAGAAAGGGTTAAGACCCTAAGGGTTCGAGCATTGGAGATGACGATTCAAACGAACCTCACTGCACGTATTCGTGACGCACAACAAGAAGCTCTTAAGGAAGAAAATCGCAAAGCCGAATACCTCCGGGGTGCATTGAAATATATGGTGCCAAATGAAGAGGGAGCCTTATACTTTGAGAAATGTATCTGGGTTCCACTCTATGGTGGCATACGAGAAGTCATCCTTGATGAAGCGCACAAGTCAAGATACTCGATCCATCCAGGATCGGACAAAATGTATCAAGACTTAAAAGAATACTATTGGTGGCCGAGACTCAAGAGCGACGTTGCTGTCTATGTTGGAAAATGCCTAACCTGTGCTAAGGTTAAGGCTGAATATCAGAAACCGTCCGGCCTACTGCAACAACTAGAGATACCCATGTGGAAATGGGAGCAAATCTCGATGGACTTCATAACAAAATTACCCAAGACCCCAAGAGGACACGATATGATATGGGTGATAGTCGATCGGTTAACGAAGTCTGCGCACTTCCTACCGATCCGCGAAAAAGATAGCACTGGAAAGCTTGCTGAGATATACTTAAAAGAAATTGTGGCACGTCATGGAGTGCCTATCTCAATTATTTCAGACAGAGATGGACACTTTGTCTCAAGAATCTGGCAATCCTTTCAGGAAGCCTTTGGATCGCAGTTAGATCTAAGCACGACATTCCATCCACAAACAGACGGCCAGAGCGAACAGACTATACAAACGTTAGAAGATATGCTTCGTGCATGTGTCATGGACCTGGGCGGCAGCTGGGATACTCATCTACCTTTAGTTGAGTTTTCCTACAATAACAGTTACCATACAAGTATAAAAGCCGCACCGTTCGAAGCTCTGTATGGCCGCAAGTGCCGATCGCCCTTATGTTGGGCAGACGCTGGAGATAAGCGCATGGTTGGTCCTGAACTTGTGCAAGAGACAACCGACAAGATCACGCAGATCCGAGAGCGCATTAAGGCGGCTCGAGATCGACAAAAGAGCTACGCTGATCTAAAACGAAAGCCATTAGATTTCGAGGTGGGAGACAAAGTGTTGCTAAAGGTCTCACTTTGGAAGGGCGTAGTCAGATTTGGCAAGCGTGGAAAGTTGAATCCATGATACATCGGACCATTCAAGATTTTGGAAAGAATTGGTACCGTGGCATACAAATTGGAATTACCGGAAGAACTGAATGAAATACATGATACGTTCCATGTATCCAACCTCAAGAAGAGTCCAACACAAGAAGACGTGATCATCCCCATGGATGAAGTACATATTGATGACGCCCTCCGATTTACAGAACAACCCGTTGAGGTTACCGACTGGAAAGTCAACAAGACCAGGAGGAGCACTGTTAAACTTGTCAAAGTACGTTGGAACTCTAAGCACGGACCCGAGTACACATGGGAACGTGAAGACCAGTTCAAAGAAAAGTATCCCCACCTATTCAAGAAGACTCCTGCGAGAGTTAGTTCAACCTGAATTTCGGGACGAAATTCTTTTAACGGGGGGAGACTGTGACAACTGGCACGAAACTGGTAATTTCCGTACACTTTAATTATTACTTAATGACTGCAATTATGTGCTTAATTGATTGATTACATACTATACAAGTGAATTCATGCACGTTTAATGCTACAAAACATTGCTTTATGCCTTAGCAAGAGCGTTGCGTCAGAAATACTAGTAAACTCACCGGTAAAACACAATATGTCAACAACTCTGCAGAAAGCAGTCAGACATTAGAACCGAGGTCTAGGTGTAGGTCCAACGTCAAAAATACATTAAAACCTAAGAGTACATACAAAGGTTAACATATAGACGCTCCGAAAGCTAAAATACGCACTAAAAAGCACCCGAAACGCACTTTAAGTGCAGAATTATTCTAAATTCAGCTATAACCAGCTTTTAAACAATAAAATATCATACAGAATTTACGTTCTATCGTCCAGAATATTTCCCTAAGTGTCGGGAATTGAAAGGGGGCAAAAGGGTACAAGAAAGACACTAAACGACGCAACTTAGCACTTAACGAACCGGTATTTAACCGAACAACCGGACATTACCCGGGACACCAAATCTTTGTCAAATACTCTGTTTTATTATTTCTGGCTAGTCATGATCCCCGTTTACCATAACACCCATTAAAAATCAAATAAATAATATATGAAAGCATATTACATGGAATTGAACTACCTTTACTATCTAGTTAAAAAATTTACATTAAACCCCCCCCCCCCTAAACCGATTTTCAGCCATAAAATATCCACCATGTGCTCATGTCTTGCTCAAGATTTTATATCAATTATTTATTGGATAGCTTGCTTGAATATCTTGACAAAATATGTGAGAAGATCTATATGTATGACACCAAAGATCACAATCATCATCACAAGATATTCTTGGATTTTTGTTTTTCTTATTTCCTTAATTGTGGTTGGCCAAGAATCAATGTAATCATTCCACTAGGATTTGCTTAGGGTGGCCATGTGAGTTCCAAGAAACACTATATCATTACCACCTTCACAAGTTCATTTCACCTCACTCAAACTCACTCTCCCTCTTCTCTCTCGGCTGCCCACATCCGCCACCACCACCATCACTTCAACATTCACCCCTTTGATCCATTTTCAAGTCCAAAACAAGTGATAGAAGGAACCTTGTGAAGCTTGGAGCTTGGAGTCTTGAAGAAACATCACCCCTTGCATTCTCACGCCATTTTCATCATCATTTCTTGTTCACAAGTTCATCCCTAGCCCTTGTGCTAGTTGTAAGTCTTCGATTTAACTCCTGAATCACTTCTACGTTGATTGTTCGAAACATTGTTGTTTGAAGTTTAAAATAAGGACACAAAGAGAAAATGAACAAAGAACCTAAACATGAACTTATGTAATGATAAAATCTGGTTGGATTATGTTGGTATAAACATGCATGTTGTTTGATCATTAATTTATTGATAAACCGTTGTTAGAACAATTGTTGACGCATTTTAGTAACATTTACACTCTAAAAAGCATGCTGATTAGTATTTTCAGCCAACTTCAACAGGCTGTAACTGGACCATAATAAATCGAAAAACTGACTTTCTGAAGCCTAAATTATGTATTTTCGAAAAACGGATCAAATGGGACTGGAATCGTAATTTTTCGAGGTCAATTACTATTTTTAAAGAACTATTTTTGGACAGCAGCTCAAGCTGCGATTTTACTGCTGAAAAAGTGTGTTGTCCTCGGAGTCATAACTTAAAAACTGAGTAGAATCAGCTCATGGAATTTTTACTGTAGATGTTCACTGTTGTCGCCGTAATTCTCCCACTGGAATTTCGTCAATCGGACTTACGATTAATTTTTAGTGAATTATTCTGTAGACTGCAGTTAGAAAGTGACAAATCTGATTGCAGTCCGGTAAATGAATTTCTATAAAATACTGGTAATGAACTGGACCCCGAAATTTCTACAAAATAAAATTTGGATCGTATGTGACATCCTGTAAAAATTTGGGAATTTTTGGAGAAGGTTAACTATTTTATTAAAATGATCGAAAACAGTCCAGTTTTGATGAATAAAGCTGAAATGACATAAGTAGTATATTGCATGTCCGATTGTCGGGTTTGTTATGTGAGAACAATCTACGTGTTATATGTTAAAGAAAATGATATACTACTTAGCATGGACACCTCCAGTTACAAAGGAGACTATGGCGAAATTTTCTGAAAATCCTAACACTTAGTAAATATTTTCTAGACAAATGTTTGCTAGTATGTTCTAAACTATGCTTTTCGAATACAAACCTCGCCATAATTTTTGTAACAAAAATCCACATACCACATACAAGATACATAACTCGGGTGCAAAGTGCTAAATACAAGAAACTTATATTTATTTTTGAGAAAATAATATAAGTAAGACACTTAGTTAAAAATAAGAACTATTTTTAACACAAGAAAACATATACATAAAAGACAGTGACTTGTACTTGTGCGATACAAGTCTAGTGACTAACGTTAAGAAAACACGTATAGGTCACGACGTTAATTAAGCAAATCCGGTGAAGTTTACGACGCAAGGAACACAAAGTTGTGAGTTCATGCTCCCCCTTTTCTTTTAACTGTTTTCAGTTTTATAACTTCGGGGGTGAAATACATGTTAAAAATACGACAATATTTATAAATGGTATGATACAAAAACAAGAGGCACGCTTGGTGATAACTAGTACCAAGTATGATGCGTTTTAAGAAATGATACGAGAAATCGTGTCACGAATAGGGTACCATAAGCACCATTAATCGTGTACATACTTAGACCGCAGAACAAAAGGTTAGATCTAATGGGTTTCAGGGCAGCCCCACTCTTGGTGACAACTAGTACCGAGTAGTGTTTTTGTGTCTCAGTCGTGAATCGACTACAGAAAAATGCCTATGGTTTGGTGACTTCCTATGTCGTGTCACATGTTAATGGCTTTGCAACCCATTAACACTTGATACATACAGAAATACTTGGTTTATACATGAGTACGTGGTGTACACAAAAGACTTGACTTATACAAGATACAAATTATGTTTTCATACAAAGTATACAAACGTGAAATACAAAAATTGCATGAATTCACACCAACATTATGTTGACGTTTTTTCCAAAACTCACATGTATTTCAGGTAACTAGTGGATGTGCGCGCGGTTTTACTCATGCTCTTGGATGTCGCTTTTGTTTATCTTTGAATAAAGTTGTAAACTTATCAGACAAAATGTTATCTTGTGATGTAAACACTTAAACTACGATTTCAGTTATGTAATGTGTTGCATTTAAAGTTATTTTTATGAGCATGTAGTATGTTTACCTTTCGTATGCAATGAGAACCTTTCATGATCACACCTCGTGTTTCCACCGCAGAAAGGGGTGTGACAAGACTATGGGGTATGGGGCTTGGGTTGGGGCGTGGGTTGGCTGAAAACGCCCAAGCCAGCACCCCGGGGGCTTGGGTTGGGGCGTGGCCCCTTGGGGCGGGAGTTTTAAGCCGGGCGTGGGGCGGGCTAGTGGTCCTATGTGGCGGACTCCTATTCGCTTGGTGGCCATGTGTATTTTTTTTAAGTTTTTTGTAAATTTTTTTTAATAAACTGCCAAGCCACGCCCCAACCCAAGCCCCGCCATACCCCATCCAAAGTGGGTTTGAGAATTGGGTTTTGAAATTACACGTGTCAACCCATGCCCCAACCCTAGCCCCACCATACCCCACGGTCTTAAAAATAGAAATAAACAAATTTAAAGTAAACGTGAAATACACCCCAAAAGATTGAACGACAAAAATGGGGAAAAAGAATTCGAATCTACTCACCTTGATTGCGTTGTTAGAGATTCCCGCACGGGTTCACGAATATCAACAAAAAGTATCTTATGCGATGGCTTATAAGAAAGCAAGCTAAAACAAATCGTCTTCGACGAGTAGGCAACCTATAATTTCATTATTAAATTTACTAAAATTAAATCGCTACATAATTCGTTGACTAATTGATTGTCTGTTGACGAAGATTATTATATTTCAACGCAGTATTTTTCAATAAGCTTAGAAATCGCTAAACACAACATACTTCTTATAAAATAAAAATAAAAATAAAAATAAAAATAAAAATAAAAATAATAATAATAATAAAAATAGTAATAGTAATAGTAATAATAATAATAGGTATAAGAACATCATCATCAATATCTAATATAAATTGTTTTTGCTTGTTTTGTATGAATCTGAATATAATCATAAATTTATGTTCTAGGGTTTTAAAACCAGACTTATAAAGGACAAACTAATGGTTTAGTTGTTATTAAAACACAGAAATTTGTTGGGGTTGTGCTTAATCGAACTGTTCTGAACTTGCAATTTTATGGAATTTGATGTTTGTTGAACCTAGAAAACTAGGGTTCTTGTTGGATTAACCAAGAAATAGGCGACTTGTCTAAATCTTGAAGACCATGAACAGTGCGCGGGGTTAGTATGTTGACCAAGTCAACATGTTTAGCGGGTTTGGACTCAGTGGGTTTTGGTTTAGCAGGTTTAGGTGCTGTTTGTTTTTTCTGAGGTAAAACGTCTGCAGTCTGCGGACCACATCTGCAGACATCTGTAGCAGAAGTGCTGGACCAAATGTCTGTAGTCTGCAAGAAGAAGACTGTTTGTTTTTTTACTTCTGCAAACTGCCGAAATAAACTGAAATATAAATAAACTGATTTATTAAACTTAAAAGAGTTTTTCAACATTCAAACTTAAATAATAGTTATACAATACTTAAATAATATTCATAAAAAAGACAATAACATTTTTTAAAGCATTGTATTCGTGCTTTGCATTAACTGCTCAACAATCTCATCTCGTAACTGATTCATATATTCTCGATCCGATGCAGTACCATGTGCTTCAACCTCGTCTTCACCTGCATTAACGTGCACTTGCCTATTATGCATCGAAACATTGGGTTGATCGTATTCTGTAAACAATTCATCGCTCAAACCCTCTTTCCTTATAAAATTATGTAGCGCGAAACATGCAATGGTAATGTTCCTTTGTGTAACCAATGGAAATGGTGCCATCCTCTTCAAAATAGGGAATCTTGCTTTCAAGACACCAAAAGCACGCTCAATTACGTTCCGAAGTCTTGCATGAGCATGGTTAAATTTCTCTTTATTAGTCAATGCACGTCTTCGGCGAAAATCTCCTAGCCAATACCTCACATTACGATATGGAGCCATAAATCCCCGTATGTGTGCATACGCGGCATCACAAAGATAATACTTGTCTGTAAAGATATACAATTATTTTAGAAAAGTAAACCAAGTGATAAATATCTAAAAGAACATAAACATACCTTGTGGTGGAAACGGGAATGGTGCATCTGGATCTGATAATATTCTTGCATCATGTGCTACACCTTCCCAGCCGGCCACGACGAACGTAAAAATCATGTTGAAGTCACAAATTGCTAATACGTTTTGATAACAATCTCCTTTTCCTCTTCCTCTATATAAATCTTGTTTACTAATAGGGACAACAACATGTATTAAAGTTCCATCTAGTGCACCAACTGCTCCTTTAAAAACCCATCGTAGTCTCTTGTTATGTCCCGGTATGTTTGGATTAGGATTGAAAGAAGTTGGTACTATCATCATGGTTAATAGATGATTTTGAGGTTTTGGCCCTTTTGTTTGGATTAGGCTCAGAAGTGGGCTCGGAAGTGGGCTCGGAAGTAGGCTCAGAAGTGGGCTCTGGAGTAGGCTTTGGAGTAGCCTCAGAAGTGCCGGCATCATCTTGTGTGTCATGATAATGGGTGTCCATAATCATAAGTGATTGGATACGATGACAAGAAGATCCAACCCCGGATGTTGTTTGGGTTGAGATCCACTTGCAATTTCCAGTGGCAGTATTTCCATCAAACAATTCTGCACAAAGTTCTGGAAAAGGCAATGGAACTGTCTTCAATGATGCAGCCTTCGGATGCCCCTAAACCCAAAGTAAAAAAAAAATATTGTTATAAACTTTTTTTTAGAATTATGTTTATAATTTATAATGAACATACCTTTTTAAATTCTTCCCATTCCTCGTTCGTTAAGCTAAAAGTATTTGTTTGAGGGTGGTATATGTTGCCGGTTTTGTTTTTTAAATACACCCAACCTACGTATTTGGCTTTTAGATTATCATATGCATTCTTCATTTGTTTTTGTGTTAAATCCAAGCCAAACTTTTCCTTAAGAACTTTTCCTAATTTATTCCACGAGTCTTTATGCAAACTCAAGCCTTTTCTACCCACTGTGTGTATCTCTTCAATGCAAGTCTCTAATAAGCATTTTAGATGGTCGTTTGACCATTGTTGTTTCTCTCCCATTTCTACTAATCATGTCAATCAAAACATAAGCTAAGCGAAGCGAAAGCGAAAAGTATATTCAAACAAACAAAAATCCTTAATTAAACGATTCATCAATAAGCATAAGCGAAATATTCCAAAACACCCAACATCTATATTCTAAAACATAAGCGAAGCGAAATACTCCAAAACACCCAACATCTATATTCTAAAACATAAGCATAACCGAAATTCAGCCAAGAACTAACTATACGCATAACCGAAATTCAGCCAAAACATCTATAAGCATCTATGTACCAAAACATATTTAAGTTGATCTATAAGCATCTATGTACCAAAACATATTTAAGTTGATGTAATAAAAAAAAAAAGAGTCTGATAACATGTTTCAAGGAAACAACAAGATTTCTTACCTTTACCTATATAATTCAAGGAAACAACATGTTTCAAATATTTAAAGATTTAAAAAAAACCCAACTCAATTCAGTTTAACAATTGATAAAATCAATGTGTCTTACAAAATTAACAGATCTGGAAGTGGAAGGTTTCAGATCGGGTGAAAACTTTCAGACGGAAATTACACATTTGTTATAATAACTTCAGCCAAAATATTAGCAAGAACAAATGACACATTTGTTATGATAAATTCAGCCAATATATTAGCAAGAATAAATTACACATTTGTTATAATAAATTCAGATCTTGTTACCTTTAGATTGGAGGATGAGTGGAGATACAAGGGGGCTGCGGCTGTGGAAGTGGAAGGTTTCAGATCGGCGTGGTGCTCGGCTCGGCGGTGGAGAACGACTGCGGGAGGCGTGGCGGCGGCGTGAGGTGGAGGAGCAGGGGAGGTCGGCTGGACTGAGGAATGGAGAAGGGATAGGGTTTTGAGAGTTTTGTGTTTGGAAGAGGTTGAAGAGATATGTGAAGAGGTAAATCAAGATCTGCCCGAGGAAGAGTTTCTGAAGTGTTTTTTTTAATGAATTGTCTTCTGAAAAACAAACAAGCTTCAGACCCCTATGTCTGCGCGTGGTCTGCTTGGTGAAGACAAAAGAGGTCCTGAAGCTCTTTTAACAAAAAACAAACAACACCTTAATCTCTTGACCAAGTCAATATATTAGCAGGTTTGGACTAAGCAGGTTTAGATTTGATGACTAAGTCAACATTGTATAGTGGGTTTGTATCTCCGTAGGGTTGTTGACTGAGTCAACTTGTGATTAGCAGGTTTAGGTTTGGTCAAAGAATCAACAACGAGTTTAGTGTTGTCAAATAAAGATTAATAGTGTTCTGTTGATAGCTGGTTTATTAGATGATAGCGGGCTTGAGGACACTTAGTTTTAACTAAGAAAAACTTGTGTTTTTTAACACTTAGTTTTTTTTTTCAATAATAGATCAATGTGTTTAAACTTGTTTGAAAACTTTTGTTATGTCTCAGTTTGTTTTTAATTGATTGTTTTTCTTTGTGAACATTTATGGGCGTCGCTCCTCGTCTGTATCGACCATTCTTCCCAAAACATAATCAAGTTGCAATTCTTGATGACACTTCTGAGGACATTAATGATTACAAAGAAATTATGCGTTTCTTGATGCGTTCAAGAATTCGACATGTGATTTCTCATGAAGTTGTAATAGTTCGAGTTTACATTGATGGTTTTCGGAACACTGTTATTCAAATAGACAACGGTTGTACACAACTTATTATCCGAATTGTATGTCCCTGTGCCCAAAGCGACCATTGTTTACTGTGATAACATATCAGCCGTCTATTTATCAGAAAATCCGGTCCAACATCAACGTACAAAACACGTTGAAATAGACATTCATTTCGTTCGGGAAAAGGTGCGCCTTGGTCATGTTCGGGTTCTTCATATTCCTTCAGGTGCACAATATGCAGACATCTTTACATAGGGGTTGCCTCGACAATCTTTTCAATTGTTTCGTACCAGTTTGAGCGTTCGTCCACCTCCTGCTCCAACTGCGGGGGAAGATTAGCACAAAATATTATGATATAATGGCCTTCCATATTCGAGATATTATTTGTCCATTGATTGTGTAGTTTACAAAAGTTAGGTGATTGTAAACATTAATGTAATTGATCTTATAATTAACCCCTACATAAGGGGATCTCTTCTTGTGAATGAAGGCATCGATTATTTGTGATATCATAACTTCTCTTAGTACATGCACTAATCGGCAGTTGTCTCAATTGTTGAGTGTTATGTGCCTTATGTCTAAGCCTTGATGCAAAACTACTATTGAGTCGAGGGTCTCACTGGAAACAGTCTCTCTATTCCTATGGGGTAGAGATAAGGCTGTCTATATCTTACCCTCCTTATACCCTATCTTAGATTTGCTACCGAGTATGATGATGATGTCCATTTTTATAGTAGAGTAACTAATTTAAAACACACAAAAGGGCGGACCCAAGGCATGCCTTGGGTGGGCGGGCGCCCCATTAAAATTATTTTTTTGTGTATTTTATAGGCAAAAATCCTGACCGCACCCCTTGAAGGTTTGGTGGAACCCTTCATTCGCACCCCCAGAAAATAATACATGAGTCCGCCACTAAACACACACGTTTATATTTATAAAATTCAATATGGGTTTGTTTCATTACATGCATTATTGGTCCTGAAATAGACAAATACAGGTCTTGTGACCTTGTGGAGTGATGAGAGGTGACACCATTGGTTCAATAAGACTAAAGGGTATGGGGGCCGGCTAGGACCGGCGCCGGTCCCCCACACCGCCCCCTGAGGGTCGGCTCGGCCCAAACGGCTCCCCACAGCCGAATGAGACGTGGTCCCACTTCAAAAATCTAGCCGTTTGCAACGGCACTTTTCTTAAAAAAAATAAAAATTCATTTTTCAATTTAAATACCCTCTATCTCATCCATTTTTATACAATTCTATCCTATTCTACTCCCATTCTTCTCCAATTCTCTTCCTTTTTTATAAAAAAACACTCCATATTTTTTATACCTTTTTCTCTAAATCATGCATCCTTTCAACCCAAACAACCCCAACCCAAACAACCCCAACCCGAATAATTACAACCCGAACCAACCTAACTTTTTTTCGACCCCCGCTTACACTCCGAGTATGGATCAATCGTGGGGGGCTCCGCAATTTCCTTTTTCGGGTTTCCAACAAACACCCAACGCATTCTCACAAATGTCTCAAGTTCAACAACTCCAACAATACCAAGCGCTACAACAAATCATGCAACGCAACTCGTTTGAACAACTCCAATCGCAACCGCCAACTTCCCAACCGGTTCAACTTGACGATGATGATGATGAAGAAGTCGTCCCCGAATCGCCACCGCAAGATCTCAACCGAAAAAAAAACAAGGGGAAGGGGAAGAAGGTTGAAAACGTACCCGAAACCGCGCCAAATAGCGGTTCGAGAGCAAAGGGGAGACATTGGACGAAAGTAGAGGAGGAGGCGCTAGCAGTGGCGTTTGCTAAGTCCTCTACTTGCCCGATAGTCGGTATGAACCAAAGTTTAAATTTTTAATTTAAATTTTAAAAGTTTTTATTTTTTATTTTTACTAATGCATTATTTTTAAAAATTTAGGAAACAATCAAACGGGTAGTAGTTTTTGGAAGAAGACAACGGCTAAATTTCACGAGCTTATGGAGCATGGCTCGGATCGTGATGTAGAAGCCGTCTCGGGCAAGTGGCGTAAAATGAGCAAGGTCATCAATAACTTTAACGCAATTTATAACCAAATTTACACTTGTCCTCCTAGCGGGAGTAACGAGGCGGACATTCTTAACCTTGCTATCGCTAAGTGGGACTCTCAAAATTCAAAGCCTTTCCTGCACTTCCGAGCATGGAACGTTGTAAGGAAAGAACAAAAATGGATGCCGATTCCAAATGAGGTCGCAACCGCCAAACGGACTAAAACTTCCGAGTCCGGAAGTTATAGTGCGGGAGGCTCCACCGGTCGTTGTCAAATCGACATAAACGACGACCCGGAAGATGACGAGGACGTGTTGCCCATTCACGAGTCGGAACGTCCCACCGGGAGGGACAAAGCAAAAAAAAGGCGGCCGGAAAGCGCAAAGGGGCCGGCTCGAGTGGAGGGGGCGGCTCGGGTGGAGGGGGCGGCTCGAAGGCATCGGCGAAAATGGACGACTTGATAAACGAATTCCGTTCGTTCAAAGAGTTCGCGACCGAAAAATACACTCACAAGAAAACCGTGTCGGCCGACTATTCTCGAGCGGAGGATTTTAGGATTATGAGGTTGGATCTCGACTCGGTTCCGGAGGATGAACGCGAGGTTTATCGGAGGATGAAAGAAGAGGTGAAGAAAAAATGGACGTCGTAGGTTGTTTAGTTTTTTAATCGTATCGTAATTTTTTTTTTGTTTTTTATGTTTTTAGGAAATGTAATTTTTTTTTATTTTTCGGAAATGTTTTTTTATTTTTTTTATTTTTAGGAAATGTAATTTTTTTATGTTATGAAATGACTTTATTTATGTTGTATTTTTTAACTTTTATAAATTTAATATTAAGTTAATAAAAAAAACACTTAAAAAATTATAAAATAATGACGTGGGGTAGGCTCATCCTCCATCCCCCTCAAAAAGCATGGAGGCTCATCCCCCATGAGCCGCCTACGTGGCGCCTACGTGGAGGCTCATCCCCGTGGGGATGAGCCTCACCATACCCATTGGTCTAAGTGTTTCGGAGTCGCCCCTTTTTCTTTTGATTTGATGCCGCCTGCATTTGTACATGCACTTAATTCATGGGCTGGTGTTCTTTTTAACCATCGTGGGTCCTTCATGGTCAAATTTGACCAAATGTTTGATTGAATCGGTCAACTCTTATCTTCAATTATTTTGGATTTTCAAATGCTTCATTGAATTGCCTTGAACGCAATTTAAACAAACCACATCACGGTCCCACACACACATCCATGTAAAATATAGGGTGCCATTCAAGAAAAGAAATTACGGCAAAGTTTATCAACCAATCCATTTTTTTAGTTAAAAGGTTAGTATTGTATTGTAATATATAGAGACAGACATGTATATATGTAGATCGAGGTTACAAATACGTAGCTGACAAGGTACATATATGAAGCTCATACAAGGTATGGGAAGGGTTCAATTATTAAAAAACTATAATGAGAGAACTTCAAAAAGCCTTTGTAATAAAGGAGGGGTAAAATTGGAAAAAATATATGAATTTTCAAACATTTCTATATTAATAATATGTTATTATCTTATAAAAAAATGCACTAAGATCACAAATTTTCTTATCTTTCATTCGAGTATATTTTTTCGACACAAACAAAAGAACCCGTCTAAAATGGTAAACAAGTGAACTCGTCTAAAAAGGCATATAAACTTCGTATCAAGATCGATGAAGTTTAACTCTTCCAGAATCTACAAGTGAACCCGTCTAAAATGGTAAACATGTAACAGAATGGGTTTGTGACCTTAGGCCATGCACCGTGTTCTTTTGAATTTTCGATTGCGACCAGCCGTGTTCTTCCAATTTAACCAAACAGACCATGTTCTTCCGATTTAATTAAAATCGAGTTCCTGAAACTCTTCCTTTGATTTACTTATGACTAGAAAAACATATTTGACTCTATTTGGAAAATATTAACCAAACAATCTCCAACCAATTTCAAAATAAACTCAATTGTAAAAATAGAGTACCCAAAATCTAAGAAGAATATGAAAACCTTGGGGGTGTTATGCATAATGAAAGCTGGAATTTTACACCTTTAACAATTACGTGTTGAAAGCAGTTAAGCCTAACTAGGGTAATAATAGTTGAACCATAGTCACTGACTCACTGAACCATCTTCCTTTATATTTTAGACGGAAACGCCTCACGCATATACGTATGTTCATTCGTTCAATCCACTTTAAACCGACAATGGGTCTTATCACGGTTTCTCAGAATGTTCTAGCGCCAAGCCCTTAGCTCACAAGAAGCGCCCTCACTTCCAAATTCAACTACAAAATCCCTTTGAAGTACTTTCAATCATTTTTCTAGTAGTCCTTTTATATAGGCATTGGTTAAGGCCATAACAATATGTTGATTAGTAGATCCCTTGGACATTCTGCTTCTTTACAACAAGAAGCCATTGCTACAAAGGGGTTTTGTTACAACTTTGTTTCATTATTCCCTAAGACATTGCTCCGACACCAAGTTTGAAATCTAACTACTTGTGGATGCATAGTCTTCTTGATCAGTTATCCAACACACATCTCCAATATTACAAAAGTCTATCTGTCATATTCATTGTTAGGCCCTAAAGTGTGAGACTGGCGCATCAAATTAGCACAACGGGTTATGGTAACGAACTGGGCCTTACCAGGTTAGTTAATATTAGGTTTTGGACCTTTATATGTCACTTGGGCCAAGCTTTAGGCCATGTGGGCCAAGCAGGCCCAAGGGGAGCCCATGTGGGGAAGTGGGCTTGAGTAAGTATACAAACAAGTTTTCAACTTGTTTTAGGGTTTGAACCTCCTTGTTACAGAATTTCTATAGAGTTAGAGAGGGAGGCGATTTGGTGGTGTACTCATACCAGATGTTTTTGCTTATTTAAGTAAAAGAAACGTGTGTGAATTAAAAGTTATTTCGGTGTCCTTGTTTGTTTTCATTCTGTTTCTTGAATCACCTATTGATTGGATTCCGCACAATCAATAGGTTGTTTGAAATCATTGAAAGATCCGTTTTCGGGACTTATAATTGGTATCAGAGCCATTAGAGCCTGTTTCTAGGCTCAATGTGATATCAAAGATTCAAAGTTTTGAATTTTTTTTTGAAAATCATCAAGAACATTCATGTTAGGATCTGAGTTTGTCTGATTGTGTTGTTTAATTAGATGATAAATGTAAGATGGTAAAACAGAGATGGATTTGCAGCGGAAATAGAAAGTAAACTTTATAACACAATCACAGAAGAATAGCTTTGAGCAAACATGTTTTCATTAATCGAATGATTGTATGAATTACAAGATTCAACTATGCATGCATGCAACACTAAACTCCCCCTCAGCCTGAGCTCACAGTTACTTCGTACAAGATGATGGTGAAAAAGAGCTAATAGAACAGTACAAGTACTTTTCTATTTATAGTACACTCCTAACCACTGAGCATCTAATGCTGACGCCACCTAGACAGTGACATCTAACAGCCTAACCACATCTAAACACTGATCTATACAAAACACTATTATAATAAACAACTGATAAGTAAACACTGATTCTCCTTTCCACTGTTGTTGCCTAAGCACTGATGTAGCATATCAGTGCTTTCTTCATTGGTTGATCAGGCCTTTGAATCAGCAGTGTTTAGTCTTCATCAGATCTTTGACAATCAGCAGTTGTTAGGTCTTCAGTCCTTATGATCATCAGTTGTTGAGCAGTTGTTGAGGGGATCAGTATTTATAGTCATCAGCTGATAGAAGCACTGCCATTGGAGGAAACTTAGCACATGCATTGCTTATTGATGATCAACTGTTGAGAACCAGTTTTGGATTTCAGTATCATCTATTCTTCTAGGTTTGATTACATGGGCCAACAATCTCCCCCTAGAACAAATGATGCCAAAACAATTCCTTATTCATGATCTTTATTCCCTCATCAATTTCTCCGTGATTTGCCCTTTGAATTGCAATTCAAAGTTCATGGAGTCTTCATCATCCTCATCCCAGTGAAGTTGAAGATCGAAAAGATCTAGGAGATCAGCTGCATCCAGGCCAAATGTATCCTCCCTTGAAATGTGTTCAACTCTACCATTGGACTTGGGCAAAGTCAATACATGGGTCTTTCTATCAGACTTCCACTTTAGTATTTTTGAGTCCAATGGGTTTCTGGGGAGAGACTTTGTTTGTGATGAGTTTGGTGAAGGAGGTCTGCTTGTCAGCCTTTGAATTGTTACAGCAAGTTGAGCTTAAAGCTTTAATGAGGCATCATCCAAGCCATACATGATCTGGTTCTTGATATACTCTTTCATGATACCAGTTCTCTCTTTGCATCTTCCTTATCCATCTGCTTCTATCTTTTTCTTTGATCTAAGACATGGGTGGATAAGTCAAAGGATGTGAACAGTGTTTTCAGAGAGAGGGCCTAATGTTCTGGCTTATCAGTGGTTTTGTCTTTATACACTGGCTTCTTTGGAGCTGTTGGATCAGTTTCTCTTAATTTTTCCAGCTTTTCATAGATTTGATCAACATACTGCCTAGACCATCTTGAAATGGTCTTTGCAGACCCATACTTAGCTGCAACCAACTCAGCTTTCTTCCTCTTGTATTCTAAAGTAAGCTCTGCACTGGATTTTTTGAACCTGTTCCAGTTTGGTGCAGACTTATTCATCCGAGGATTATTTTTCATTCTTTCAATTCTATTGGCTTCTTCTTTTAGAGCTGTTTGAGGCCAATCTTTGAATTGGTGTTCCTTAGCAGGGTATGGTTTATCACTCATGATAAGCTTTAAGAGGTCTTTCCTTAGCTTTTTCTGAAGCTCAACATTTGGTGGCAGATTTGATATCTCCTTGCTCAAGTCTCTTGCATAGTCTTCCAGTTTCCTGACTTTACTTAACTCATGCTGCATTCGACTTGACAAGTTGGTGTCACCTTTCCCTTTACTCTCTTGCTTAGCAATATATTCAGCTTGCTTGGCTTTGAGTTTCAGATATTCATCCATGTTCTTTGGAGTTTTGAAGCCATGAAGAGATGGTAAGGTTCTTTTGGATGGATCATCCTCTGTATAGAATTGCCTCATTTCAGCTTTCAATGCATGTAATTCCAGAGGATAATTTACTGCCAATGGTATGGTTCTTGAAGGGTCTTGGCCTTCGAGTGTTTGTGGTTGAACAAGTGGATTGGATGTTGGTGATGATGGAAGAATAAATGGTTCAGGGTTGGTTTGAATGAATGGTGAAGATGATATGGGAGTAGGTGCAGGTATATCATCATCATTCAGTTGGAATTTTCTTTTCCTTGCATAAACAGATTTAGGAGAAGGAATTTTTGTTGGAGAGTTGGAAATTGGAAAGTAGTGGTTGGTTGACAAACAACTGTTGAAACAACTGGCGTTTCAACCGCTATTGTCATAACAACTGTTGAAGTGTCAACATTTGTTGTAGTGTTGGATGGTATTGGTGAGGAAGGTTTTGTTTTCTGCTTTTTGGCAGGTTGTTTTTGTGGTGGTGGTGTTGGTTTAGGTGTAGCAGTGGATCGCTTTTTGATACCAGCAGTGGTTTTGAGACCATCAGTGTTTTGCTTTTCGGGGTTGTCAGATGTTTGTTTTGGTGGTGAGGGTGATCTTGGATATGTGGCAAGAGGTGGTTTATTGTGTTTATGGGATTTTCTTCTTTCTGAAGTGCCAAGATCCTTTGTTTTTATCTCCCAATCTTTCAAAGCCTTTTGTTCCTTCTTCCAAATCCTTTCCTTTGTTGCATTCTGATTTTGGACAGTCTTTTTGTTTGCAGCCACTTCATCTGCTTAAATGTTTAGGGTTTCATCAATTCCCTTTTCTTTTTCTTTGACAGATGTTTCATCAGTGGTTGCATAAGACTTCATTTCAGGCTCTGGCTTTTGAGTTGGCTTTTGCCTTGGAGTAGGTCTGCCAAACTTCTTCATATCATGTTTCTCCCCCTTTTGGCATCATCTTGATCATCATCATCAAGGATAGGTGCAGGGGCAGTGCCAGTCATTTTTGTCAGGGCTTCTTTGATAGCCTTGATTTCAGCCTGAGTATCTTTATACCTTGCTTCAACCATATTTCTGATCAGTGCCATGTGTGTATTATGTTGAATTTCTACAAGTTCCGTTTAATCAGTAAGAATGGGCTGAACTGATTTCCAGAGCTCTTGGGATAATTGTTGATGTGTTGGTTGACTTTTGGAAGCTTCTACCAGAGTTTGTATTGACTGATTCATTGTGAGAACAGTGGTTTCAATGGAAGATAACCTCTCCGTCAAATCTTGGTATTTTAAACCATCACCCAAATAAATGGGATCATCTGATTTCCCACCAGTGGTGGTTGTATCAGCTTTTGAACGAGGAGGAGTCTTCAGAGTGCCATCAATTGATGCCCCTTTTTCTTGGTACTGGGGACTTCTTTCTTCAGCAGTAGTTACCTTGGAAATCTCACCAGTGGTTAGCTTGAACACACCAGTGGATACCTTGGTTCCCATAGAAGAAATTGCCTTCAAGGGAGTCTTAATTATGAAACTACTGTCCAGATGTAGATCAGTGGATCCAACATCTGTAGTAGCTGCTCCACTTGAACTACCAACAAGGATTTCATAAAATCCATGTGGTGTAGCCTCCTCAACTGTTTATGGGATAACCAATTGAGGTGGTTCAGACACAGCCATTGTAGAAGTTGTACTCTATTTAATGTGTTATTGAGAGGGGCAGTTTTGAGTCTGAAGCTCAATGGCATCAAACAGAGGTATGATGGATTGTGGAATTTGAGATGAAAGGGGTGGTGTTGAAAGAGAATTTTCCCCGGGAGGAGGACTGTTAAGCATACTCTCAAATGAGGGTAATGCTTCATATGGTGGTGTCCCTGTGCTTACAACATGTTCCTTTTGTGAGGAAGCATGAGGAGTTGAGGCTTTAGGTGGAGATCTTTCCAACTGTTGTGAGGAAGTAGCAACAGTGGTTTCAGGTGACTTTTGTGTTGTCACTAGGTTAACTTCTGGGATCTCATCTTCCAGAAGGCCCTTTTTACTGGGTTTGGTGGGCTTGGTGGATTTCTTTTGGTCTTTTTGGTGGTTTTTGGTGGGGGTTGCACAGTAGTGGTTGTGCTGTTGTGTTCACCAAGGGCAGTGGGCTCAGCAACTGAAGTCTGAGGAGCAGATGTTGACTCATCCAAAATTTGCTCAGACTCCCCTGCTTGTGTTTTGAACCTTTTGACTCTTTAGCCATGAGGCGAGTAAAAGTTTCAGCTGACAAGCTGTTTATTTGAAAAAGGTGCACCTTGTACAAGTACTTGTGCATTTTCTTTTGGGATTTTCTGTTGCAAATAATAACTCAAAAATCTAGGAAACAGCAAGAAAGCCTGTGGCTTCTTATCTTTAATATTTTTTTACATTTTTGACCAAATCATTTGGGAGTAATTGAAATCAGTTTTAGACATGATAGCATACCCCAAGTATTGGATTTTTAGAGGAATTTCATTAAAAGCAGTTGTTTTATTAGAAACACAGGTGAGCAGGGTATGGAACAAGAATTTCATGGGAGGTGAAAATTCTCCCTTTTGCGTAGTTGTTTTTGACAGTTGTCATGCATACCCTCTTTCGATCAAATCAATTTGATACTCATCCTTAGGAAAAGAGGTTTTACCTACTTGGTCGTTCATCTGAAACACTTCTGATATGGTCTGTGGTGTTATTGGGACCAAGATTCCACCTACTTGTGAAGATATTGCACAAGCCTTTTTGTCTTGAATTTCAAGTTTGGCATTTGCCCAGAAATCTCGTAGGGTATCTTGATAAATGGGAGCATTGGAAGTCAACAAAGTTTTGTACTTTGATGATGAAAGGGCGTCGATGATGGAATGGAAATCTGTATTTTTGCTTAATTTTTCAAGAGTACAGAGGTAGTTGTGTGGGTGTTTGATGATGAGAGCCATGGTGATTGTGAAAATCGTGATTGAAAGAGAAAGGATGAATGTGAGATGGAAACCACTTTTGAAGAATTTTTGAATTCGATACGGCAGTGAAAACTCTATTTGGGGGGGTTTATCAGGGTTTTATTTGAGTGAAAAAGTGGATGATGACGGGGCAGCGGTTTCAAAGATCGGACGGTTAACATCTGCCCACATGGCAACCTCTGATGAAAAAGTGAAAGCAGTTGTTTGAGAACCACTGATGGACAAGATCAGTGCTTGACAACAGTGAAAAATGAGAATAGTGTCTGATTTTAACTATCAGTGGATAGACATCAGTGGTTGAAGCACTGATGTTTAGTCAACAGTGGTCAACAAGAAAAATGAGGAAACAGAGGTTGTCTTTCAGCAGTGGGTGAAAATCAACAATCGGATGTTTGAACCAAACAGTGGATATGGACAGACTTTTAAGGATTTATGAAAAATTTTCATTTTAACTATTTTTAAGGATGGATTTTTGATTTTCTGAAAACATTTTAATGCTTTTTATTCATGTTCAAACAAGATTTTATTTGTTAGTCCATGTTAAGCACGCCAATTCTAGAGATCAAGCTTTCAAAGGTGGATGTGTCTAATGCTTTTGTTAGCACATCTGCCAGCTGATCCTTAGTTGGAACATGATGCAGAGAAATTAAACCTTTTTCATAGCAATCCCTCACAAAGTGATGTCTGATGTCAATGTGCTTGGTGGTTGAATGAGATACTGGATTTTGATGATATTTTCAGCTGCTTGACTATCCAACATGAAAGGTGTCTTTAAAGCAGTTATACCAAAATCCAGCAGTTGATTTTGAAGCCACAACAGTTGAGCTGTACAGCTTGCAGCAGCAATGTATTCTGCTTCAGCAGTGGATGTAGAAACAGCTGCTTGCTTTTTGCTTTGCCAAGACATTAAGCAATTGCCTAGGAATTGACACCCACCTGATGTAGACTTCCTTGTTGTGTTGCATCCAGCAAAGTCACTATCTGAGAAACCTGAAAGCTTAACATTCCCATCAGCAGGGTACCAGATACCAAGTGTGGGAGCACTTTTTATGTATCTGAAAATCCTTTTCACAGCAATGAGGTTAGACTTCCTAGGTGCTGATTGGGATCTTGCACAAACACATGTTGCAAACATGATGTCTGGCCTAGATGCAATTAGGTACAATAAAGACCCAATCATGCTTCTATATAATGTTTGATCAACCAAATCATCCTTTTCATCAGACATGACCAGCTTTATGGTTGCCAATCATGTGGTACTACATGGTTTACAATCATTCATCTCAAATTTGTTTAAAAGATCTTTTACATATTTGCTTTGATGAATGAAAGTGCCATTTTGCAGTTGCTTAACTTGGAGACCAAGAAAGCACTGTAGTTCACCCATTGCACTCACCTCAAACTCAGCAGTCATGAGTTGTCTGAACTCTTCACACATTTTATTACATGTGCTTCCAAAAATGATGTCATCCACATAAATTTGGACAATCATCAAATCTTTTCCTTTCCATTTTAAAAACAAGGTTTTATCAATTTTACCTCTTGTGAAACCAATAGAGATTAGAAAAGTGGAAAGAGTTTCATACCAGGCTCTAGGTGCTTGTTTCAAGCCATACAAAGCTTTGTTTAGCTTGTAGACATGATTTGGATTAAATTGATCATCAAAACCAGGAGGTTGATAAATATATACCTCTTCTTGAATCTTACCGTAGAGGAATGAACATTTGATATCCATTTGAAACACCTTGATGTTGTGGTTGACAGCAAAGGATAGGAACCCTCTGATAGCTTCCAATCTTGCTATAGGGGCAAAGGTTTCATCATAGTCAATGCCCTCTTCCTGTCTAAAGCCTTGAACCACAAGCCTAGCTTTGTTCTTGACAACAATGCCCCTTTCATCAGTTTTGTTTTTGAAGACCCACTTTGTGCCAATAGGACTTACACCCTCTGGTAGTGGTACAAGTTCACATACTTGTTGTCTCTTAAACTGTTGGAGCTCTTCTTGCATAACTTCTACCCAACTGTTGTATTTCAGTGCCCCTTGGTACTTGACTGGTTGATGGAGTGATAGAAAGCCATCAAAAAGACAAATGTTTTGGGATTGACTGCTGGTGAGAACCCCTTCATTGATGTTGCCAATCACTTGGTCTGGTGGATGAGATTTAAGAAAGACCAGATCTCCCTTATATGGAACCATGGCATTTAATGGTAAGGGCTGCAGATGTGAATCATCTGAGCTAACATCTGTTGGTGACTTTGATGATCCAACATCTGTTTGAAATGAAGGTGTAATAGGAGGAATGGGTGTGGCACAAAGTTGATTTTTATCCACTGTTGATGGATTTTTATCAACAGTGGTTGGGAATGATTTGGTGACAGAGGTTGAAGGGCTACTTTGGTTTACAACTGTTGATGCAGCAATGGATGAGCTTTGACAGCTGTATTGAACATCTGCTGCTCTGGAGGTGGATGTGATTTTATATTGTGGGATCACAACATCATATCCATAATCTTGTGAAGGAGGTTGTTGAATACCTGCAGGGTTAGTCTTGACAGACACATTTTCAAATGTAAATTTATCAAGATCAAACAATTCAGCAGGGTTTGCAGGGATTTTCAGTGAAGAAAGTTCATTGAACTTTACATTCAAAGTCTCTTCCACACACCTAGTCCTTGTGGTAAACACTTTATAGGCCTTGGCAGTGGTTGAGTATCCCAAATGATAACCATAATCTACTTTGGCTGCAAATTTTGAAATTGAATCTTTTAAGTTTAAAATGAAGCATGGGCAGCCAAATACTTTAAAGTATGATATCAATGGTTTGATTTTGAACATATTTTCATAGGCAGTCTTTTGATGCCTGGGGTTGATCAAAACTCTGTTCTGCACATAACTAGCAGTGTTTACAGTCTCTGCCCAAAAGGTTAAGGGTAAACCTGAGTCTGCAAGCATTGTTCTGGCAGCTTCAATCAAAGTTATGTTTTTCCTTTCAACCACCCCATTTTGTTCTGGTGTTCTTGGGATGCTGTACTGCCTTACAATCCCTTTTGACACACAGAAATCAACCAACTCCTTATTTCTGAACTCTGTTCCATTGTCACTTCTAAAGATTTTTACTGGCAGATCAAATTGTTTTTCACCCTGTTTAACAAAGTCTTGCAAAATGTCTGCAGTCTCATCTTTAGAATGTAAAAAGTAAGTTCATGTAAACCTAGAAAAATCATCTACAATAACCAAACAGTATCTGTTCTTTTTCAAACTCATGATTTTTACTGGGCCAAACAAATTCATGTGCAGCATTTGCAAACATTTGGTTGTTTTGGACTCTTCAATGGACTTGTATGAGCTTTTATGTTGTTTACCTTTTAAATAGGAAACACAATGCAGAGAACAAGTAAACAATTTTTGTGGAAGACCTCTTACAAGGCCTTGTTTTGATAAAGTAGTGATTGTCTTGAGATTTGTGTACCCAAGTCTTCTGTGCCACAATTCTGTCTCTTTGTTAGAGGCAGCTGAGAACAGACAGGCTTCAGTCATTGGGCTCTCTTTTGACAAATCAAGTTAATATATATTGCAACTCCTTTGAGCAACAAGTTGTGTTTTTCCTTTGGCTATTATTTCTTCAATTTTTTTCACCATTTCTGGCCCAACAATCTTGCAACTCTCCTTAGTAAAGAATGACCCCATAGCCTTTGTCACTCATTTGTGAGACACTAAGGAGGTTGAACTTTAGATTGTCAATAAGATTGACATTTTCAAACTTGATTTTTCCTGACTGAACTGTTCCAGACCCCAACACCTTTCTCTTAGAATTGTTACCAAAGGATATATCACTCCTTCCATGATTTTTGAATTCTTTGAGTAGGGCTTTACATCCAGTCATGTGCATAGAGCCTCCACTATCTACATACCAAAGACTATCTAAGCATGCAGAAGCTCCCTGCACATCAAGTAAACAATTAGTTCAGGAGGGTCTCCAAAGCCAATAAGGCTTTGGATGGGGTCACAACAGGGTCAGTATCAAGTCCAGGAACCTGGACAGTGGTTAGCTCAGGGGTTTGAACAGTTTTTGAACCATTTTTCTCTAACCACTGTTGTGGACAATTTCCTGTCAGGTGTTGAAATCCAAAAGGATGCCTGTTCACTTTTGGTTTAGAAGGCCTTTTGTAAGCCTCATAAACATGTGGGACCCTTTGGTATGGAGGTTGACCTTTTCCTCTTTGGAATTGGTTAGCAAGTGGTGCATCTGTCACTTGAACATCTCTGGGAGCAGAGTTTTCGTTCAACTGTTTTATAACAGCTGTTTGGACAGACACAAATGGTTGTTATTTCTTGATGGATAAATTTGAAGAACTCACAAGTGTTTTTGAGGTGTACTCTTTTCTTTTAACCTCAAAAGTTTTGAGGTACACACACTCATGAGTGAGATGGTTGGTTTTTCCACAGATGGTGCGGCTTTGTGCAGGCTCAATTATGCTTGTTTTGTTAATATCATAAGCTTTTAAATGAAAATAATCCTTTGTGGAATGATTTCTCTTTACACAAATGTTAGGATCTGAGTTTCTTTTGATTGTATTGTTTAACAGAAATGGAAGATGAAATAGAGAATGATGTGCAACAGAAATGGAAATAAACTTTATAACACAATCAAAGAAGAATAGTTTTCATCATACATGATTTCATTAGTCAAAAGATTGTATGAATTACAAAAGTTTAACTATGCATACATGAACACTAAACTCCCCCTCAGCCTGAGCTCACTAGTTTGTTCGTACAAGATGATTGGTGCAAAAGAGCTAATAAAACAGTACATGTACTGTTCTATTTATAGTACAATCCTAACCATTGAGCATCTAATGCTGACATCACCTAGACAGTGACATCTAACAGACTAACAAACTCTAACCACTGATACATGCAAAACACTGATACAATAAACAACTGATACATAAACACTGATGCAGCTTCCCACTGTTGTTGCCTAAGCACTAATGTTGGAGATCAGTGCTTTCTTCAAAGGGTGATCAGACCTTGAGTCAGCAGTGCTTTAGTCTTCATCGGTACTTGAGAAACATCAGTTGTTAGGACTTCAGTCTTTATACCTTAGCAGTTCTTTGATTAAAAGTTGTTGTGGAGATCAGCACTTAGAATCATCAACTGATGGAAAACACTGTTGATGTATAAGAATTTATACATCTTTTAAACGTCAAATATGCCCCTTTTATGCGAAAACTCTTTGTATTTTCATTGATTTTGGTACTCATTTGAGTTGTTTGTGAAAATACAGGTCCGGGCTTCGGCCCGGTGTTGAAACGGAGGCTTTTGGAGCAAAATGGATCGAAAATGATGCATTCCAGCTAACTGCCAGATATGGCACTACTGTGCCATACACACGCACGACCGTACGAGGCCTCCCAACATCAGCACTCTCGACCAGCACTATCACCCAGCATCACTTTCATCGAAGATCAGAGAACGCACGACCGTGCCGGACTCACGCACGACCGTGCCAGGCCAAAATCACCCTATGATCAACTCATCTCCGAGATCGCACCAGTCATTCCCGAGCACTCATCGACACGCACGACCATGCCATAGCCCGGCACGGTCGTGCCACCTCGGAAACGTTTAAGCGGGTTTTTTCCTAAAATGGTAGCAAACATGGTCAACATACGAGAAAGTGACTCTGACACTTGCCAAGCACGACCGTGCCAAAAGGTGGCATGGTAGTGCCAAACGCCCAACAGTTTAAATACGAGTTTCTAGCTCATTTGCAAGGGAGTTGGAGCATCTTGGTGAAGTTTTCTCTTAAAATTCTGGACTTGGAAGGTTGTTGAAGCCAAGGAGGAGCTTGGAGAAGACTAAACCATTGAAGATTCACTCAATTTACCACTTTAATCTTGTCTTTAAACTTGGTTAGCCTACTTTCTACATCATGAACAATTTAATCTTTCCTGTAGTAGTCATGAGCCTTATGGGCTAAACATTTGTGTTGTCTAAACTATGTTGAAGCTTATGAACATGTGATAATGTGGAAGAAGATGTGATAATTGTTTTTGTTAATCTTCATAGTGACACTTAATCTTGTTCTTGGAGTTCATGTGCATGTTTAAAGTCCTTGTTCTTGAATATTTGCTCATAAATATTTACATGTTGTGTTGGAAAGCCCATGTAAAGATTATGATTATTGAATCTTGTTAACTTGTTAGTATGATTCATAGCATGAAACTAGGAATGGTAATTGCTAATATGATGTGAATGATGATTTGAACATGTGTATGGATTCTTGCATCTAGATTTGGAAAGATCAAAAGTTTGTTTATATGAATTCTATAGTTTGTGTTCATGTTAGTTTGATGATTTAGGCCAAAGTTGTTAGCTAGCATGACCATGCTTGTGGTTCATATCAAGAACATGATGATAGTGCCACTTACTTGTAACCAAGTTAGGGTGATTAGTGTGTTTTTCATATTAGTTTTCCCTAAGTTGTAGAGTTAGGAGTTTTGACAAACAAATAACTCATGATTAAAGATTAACATAACTTACCAAGTGAACTTAAAAGAAATAATTTTTAGGTGATGAGAATGTTAATTCATTTTAAGTTTTCCTAAGAATTATAAGACTAGGAAGCCTTGATTGGGGACTTAGTTGAAATTAGAGTTTGCATCATCACTAATCCTTCCCCTTTGTTGTCACATGTTTGTTAGTGGAAACTTAGTTTAGCCAACCTTTCTTAGATATTGTTATTTTCTAGAATATTTAGTAGTTTGTTTATTTGCATGCTAACTTAGAAAAATCAAACCCATCAATTGAAAAGGCTTTAAAGTAACAAAAGTTTAGTATCGAGACACCGCATCCACTGATTGATATCCGGTTCTTGCCGATCAGCTATATTACCACTCGACGGATACACTTGCCCCTTTTGTGTGTGTAGTCTAGTCTTAGGTGAAAATCATTTTAAAACTAAATTTGTGTGAAAAAATATCTTCACAAAAAAAATATATAAAATTCACGCACATCAAGTTTTTGGCGCCGTTGCCGGGAATGCAATCTTCTTGAAAACGATTCGAGTTACTTATTTAGCCATTTGTGAAAATTGTATAAAGTTTTTGTCTAGTTGTTTTATTTGCCTTTGCTTGATTATTTGAAAAAAAATGATTATTTGCTAGTTGTTTTTGTTTTTGTGTATATATAGTGCATTGTGCTCCTCCTTATTCCCTACAGGTCGTGCATGTCCTCAACCCCTGTTGTTGATATCGTTGAGCCTTCATCAGAGCCGGAGCGCGATCTTCGTCGAAGACTGCGGGAAAGGTCCCGCGTGGTAGCCGAGACAATTGAGGCAGACGCAGCGGGAGGCAACACATTCTACGAGTTTAGGGTAGAAATGGCGGATGAAGATGAGACGAGGATCTTGAATGAAATAGGAAAACCGTCACTTGATGGTTTACCTGCGAGTATCAATGCACTAGTAATCAATAGTAATAATTTCGAGATCAAATCTGGCACCATATCGATGTTGCAGAATGCGGTGCAGTTTTATGGCAAGGATCACGAGGATCATAGTGTCCATATCGCGGGTTTTCGGGAGGTTTGTGCCACGTTTAGGGTTCGTGATGCATCACCGGATGTTGTACGCCTTCGTATCTTTCCGTTTTCCTTACGGGATGGAGCCAAAGAGTGGCTTCTTTCACTTCTAGCTGGATCTATCACTACATGGAATCAATTAGCTGAGAAGTTCCTTCAGAAATATTTCCCTCCAGAGAAAACTGTTCGGTTGAGAACCAAAATTCTGAACTTTCGTCAGTACAAGGACGAGTCCCTTTACGAGGCATGGGAGCGTTTTAAATAGCATATGAGAAAGGTCCCACATCACGGGTTGCCCAAGTGGCAGCAATGTCAGATCTTCTACCATGGTTTAGATAGTCAGGGACAGATGCTGGTTGATACATACTCGGTTGGAGACATCGGCACGAAAAATGCCGCCAAGGCATTTGAGATTCTGTAGAAATGTGCCGCGAAAAATCGGACACAATAGCCACCGAGGGGGAAGAGTTCTCGACAGGGAGTTCATCACGTGGACGGCTACACAGCCATGGCAGCATGTATGGATGCCTTATCTTCGAAATTTGATCGAGTGATGGAGATACACTCGAGTGGTTCTTCGAGTGGGGGAGCATATCAGGTAGGCGATTTTCCGACGGGAGAGATGTCACACGAGCATGTTGATTTCATGGGAAACCAATACTGTCCTCAGAATAATCCCTACAGCAACACCTATAATCCGGGGTGGAAGAATCACCCAAATTTCAGTTGGAAGCCTGACGCTTCTAACCAGCATCCACCCAGATTTGCTCCACATCTCACAACTCCAGCTCATGGAGCATATGGTCCACCTCGACCTCAGCAGGCACCTCCCTCTAGCGAACCTAGTGTGCATGATATGCTTAGTCAGATCTTAGCCAGTCAAAACACTCAAAAGGTCGAGAATGAAAAGCGTTTTAGGGAGTATGACGGTCGTTTTATGAGGCACGAGAGTGAGTTGAGAAGCCAAAAGGCTTCCATGCAGGCCATTGAGAACCAAGTTGGCCAGATTGCCAAGATGTTGTCTGAGAGACAACAGAGGGGCCTTCCGAGCAACACATAGCCTAACTCAAATGCTACTACGAAGGCCACCACGTTGAGAAGTGGCAAGACCGCTCAGCCCATCCCTCCGGCTGTTCCAGCAAAGCCGGTTGATGATGAGATTGTTGAGGAGATTGAGACTGAGTCTCCGGGTGAGGTGCAACAGAGGTGAGTCCCAGCAAGTACAACACGACCCAAGGAACCAGTGAGAGAGTATGTCCCTCCCATTCCATACCCGGGGAGGTTGAAGAAGCAGAAGATGGAAGAACACTATGGTAAATTCCTCGAGCTTTTTAAGCAACTTCATATAAATTTACCATTTGTCGAGGCACTTGCTCAAATGCCTAAGTATGCCAAGTTTATGAAGGATATCCTATCCAACAAAAAGAAACTTGAGGAGCTTTCACAGGTTACCTTGAATGAGGAGTGTTCAGCGGTTCTTCAGAACAAACTACCTAAGAAGATGAATGATCCAAGGAGTTTCACTATCCCGTGTTTGATTGGTAGTTTGTCGGTCAGCAATACATTAGCAGATCTTGGAGCTAGCATAAACCTCATGCCATATGCGGTTTTTGCTAAGCTAGACTTGGGAGAGCCAAGCCAACTCGTATGAGCATTCAGCTGGCCGACCGTTCAGTGAAGTACCCTCGAGGCATAGTTGAGAATATGCTGGTGAAAATCGACAAGTTTGTCTTTCCTGTCGATTTTGTGATTTTAGACATGTATGAGGACAAAAATGTTCCACTTATCTTAGGACGCCCATTACTAGCCACTGCGAGAGCCTTGATAGATGTCTGCACGGGTAGACTTACTCTTAGGGTTGATGATGAGGAGGTTACCTGTGATATTGGGAAATCCATGCAACACTCACAGAGTCAGGATGATTGAACGCCCCAAAACTCGGGTCCAAGTATTTTATTTGGACATTTTGTTAGGTTGGAATAAGCAAGTAGGATTTATTGGCTAAGTGACATATTTTACTAATAACCAAGTAATCTAACTTGGTTAGATAAAGTTGGCTATTAATTAAGTGTGGAAAACTATGGGGGGTCAAATAAATAAGAAAGAACATGAGGGACTAAGGTTGCCGAAGTGGGAACTTGAATTAATTAAAAGAATAAAAAGAAAATCTAAAACACACACACACTATGTGTGTTTGTCTGGGGATTGAACTAAGCAGAAGAAGAAGGGTGAAACCCTAATTCACAAGAATCATCAAATTAGAAAGGGGAATTCAGCAAATTCTAATGCATGTACAAGGATTCTTGATCATCCATGTGTTCTTCACATTAAGTAAGTTTAATTTTATGTTTTGGTGATGTTTGATGTTATGGGTTATGGTTAATCCAGGAGTTGATGCAAAAATTGAACATGAATAAGTGTTATAATCCTCGTATGGAGTATGTGTTATGCATGATTTTGATCAATTAGGTGTTTGGAGGTGAAACCCACCATAGATGATGGAAATGACGACATGGGTATTTCACCCATGTCCAATCTTCGTTCGATTCTTGATATGTTATGTTGTATGTGACCATCTTGCTAGTTAGGTTGAACTTGGTATGAAATTAGTTTGGTATTTTGTATTGATAATGATTGAAAGTAAAGAATTAGGAAGAAACAGAATGAAAATACTTGTACATTATGCTTAGATATTAGTACGCACGCCAAGTGTATGATGAAATGTCTAAGTGAAGTTAGGATGAGGAGATTGTATGAAATGGCTTGATATATATGAATGTGATATGAATTTGTTGATGTTTTTGTGTTAATTGATAAATGAAGGCATGAAGTAGGAAGTAAAGCATGAAACACTTGTACATTATGCATAAATCATGGTATGCACACCGAGTGTTTGATGAAATGCCTAGGTAAGATTAATAGATGAAATGGTATGCAAGTAATGAATGAAATCGTATAACATGGGGATATGATGTATTTGATGATAAATAAACATGAGAAATGTATTTTTAGATGGAATTCATGTAGGATTTGGTTGGCCATGTTATTTGATAAAAGTATGCATTAGAATATTGTACTCTATGTTGGAGTGGTATGATGTTTACTACATTTTTGAATAATTTCTTAATCAAAATTGATAAGTAAAAGTACACTAAATGTGAAGCATATGAGATCATTAGAACGGGATGAAGTTAGAATGATGTTGGGTTGTTAAGCATAGGTCATGGTGTTAGTTGTAGAATTATGTTAATAGAACTAGATGATCATGTGGTTGTATGCTTATTGCATCGTGAGTATGAAATGTATATAGTGTCATTAGTATAGTCTACTATAATGACATGGATGTATGAAGTTAAATCGAAAGTTCATATGATAAATCGTTGACTTTCTGAAAGTCAACTGTGCATAAGTAGCAATGTAAGACTTTCTGTCACAAATGTAATGTTATAGAAAGTCATATGATGCGTGTTATATCTATATGTGTTATATGTGATGACGTGATGAATTATATGAGTTTTAAAAGATTGACTTGTGAAAATATGCCTTATGCTTGTTAGAATTTACTAATGAAAGTCAAATGTGAAACATGAATTTGATATGATCGTTAATATGTACAATCATGTATGCTAACAAGAATGTGAATGCGATGACATGAAAGTATAGGGATCATGTCAAGATGGATGGAAGTATGGAATGCTACCGGGTCAAAAGGAGGCGAGGAAACGGATGCGAATACGGACACTTAAGGTAAGTGATTTCCGGAATCACTTCTTATTTATAAATGAAGTTTGTTATGTTGTATATAGGGAACCAAGTAAGAATTTACGGGTAAGGGTAAGTACCAAGGTAAGTTCATATGAACTTCGTCTATCCTTAATGTAAATTAAGATGATAGTTTCATCGTGTTAGTGGAATGTTCATTATGTTGCTGAAGATTCATCGTGTTAATGGAATGTTCATTATGTTGCTGAATGTTCATCGTGTTAATGGAATGTTCATTATGTTGCTGAATGTTCATCGTGTTAATGGAATGTTCATTATGTTGCTGAATGTTCATCGTGTTAATGAAATGTTCATTATGTTGTTGAATGTTCATCGTGTTAATGGAATGTGCATTATGTTGCTGAATGTTCATCGTGTTAATGCAATGTTCAGTATGTTGCCGAATGTTCATCGTGTTAATGGAATGTTCATTATGTTGCTGAATGTTCATCGTGTTAATGAAATGTTCATTATGTTGCTGAATGTTCATCATGTTTGTTGGAAGTTAGTCGGTTATGTTTGTTTGTAATTGCATTGATTTGTGTTGATATGTTTGTAGATAAGGCTCAACTTACAAATAAGTGAATGTGTTATGTTTGTTTGTAATTGCATTGATTTGTGTTGATATGTTTGTAGATAAGGCTCAACTTACAAATAAGTGAATGTGACTTGTATGTATGTATGTATGTATGTATGTATGTATGTATGTATGTATGTATGTATGTATGTAGATATGGAACTGTAGCGTGTGTAAGTCGTGTGAACTTGTATGTACGTGCAAATGAATGAGATACGTATGAATGTACTTAGATATATGAAAGTGTATACACGTGTTGTAATCTAATGATTGTAGATCACTGGTATACGTATACGTGGAGATGTGGGTTTTCAATATGTTTGAGATTACGTACTCCTAACCATGTTACTATTGAGAATGAAATAAATGGAGGCAGGTATGGGAACGCCGGACCCTCGAGGAATTGATGTCGGACTCGAGTAAATAAAATAGAGAGAATGTTTCAATGGAATACCTTACGTAGTTAGAATGTGATATAGCCTTTTAAGTATATGTATTAAATTATATATGATGTTACCATGTACTAATGTGTTGGTTATATATGGTGACCGCAGGTTAGTCAGATATTCATGATGGACAAGTGAACGAGGATCAAGTTGAAGATCATGGATTGTACGGGAAAGCGGTCACGTTGTTTGTAATCATTTGTTAACATAGTTACATTAAATAAATGATGAATGATGTATTTATGTTAGAAGGGTTGACCTAAACGGTATTTAAGTATCTTAGAGTAGTTAAAAGAAAGAAATTTTACGGTTCATTTTCCGCTGCGTCGTTTTGGGTCAAATCATGAATAGGGTCTTACAATGATACACTCTACTTCATTGAGACTATCGATACATATGTGAGTGATCATCTCCATGCTACATTCGAGGAGGATGTTGTGGACACACAGCTGCTAGGAGGGGAGACTTTTGGTTTGCCTAGTGTGGACCGAGAATTTGAGGAGGTGACCTGTCTGATAGGTCATGCGTCTCCCCCGTGTCTCGAGGTTTTTGAGGTCGTGGATCGCGTTGCTGAGCCAAAAGCACGCCCTTCTATTGAGGATCCACCTTCGGTTGAGCTTAAGGAGCTTCCAGATCATTTGGAGTATGCTTTCTTGGAGGGTGAGACTCATTTGCCCATCATCATTTCTGCTGGATTGTCGGGAGAAGAGAAGGATCGATTGCTTAAAGTCTTGAAGCAGCGTAAAAAGGTAATCGCTTGGAAGATTATGGATATAAAAGGGATTAATCCATCCTTTTGTACCCATAAGATCTTGATGGAGGAGGACTTTAAACCTGTGGTACAGCATCAGAGGCTTTTGAACCCCAACATGCAGGAGGTTGTGAAGAAAGAGGTCATCAAGCTACTTGATGCAGGTTTGATATATCCGATCTCTGATTCACCATGGGTTAGCCTTGTGCAGGTAGTCCCGAAGAAAGGAGGCATGACAGTGGTGACTAATGAGAAAAACGAGTTGATTCCTACTCGTATTGTCACCGGATGGAGAATTTGCATTGACTACCGCAAACTTAATGATGCCACGAGTAAGGATCATTTCCCACTTCCTTTCATTGATCAGATGTTGGAGAGGTTGTCGGGCAGGATGTACTACTGCTTCCTTGATGGTTTTTCAGGCTATTTTCAGATTCCCATCTCTCCTGAGGATCAGGAGAAGACGACATTCACATGTCTCTATGGCACATTCGCTTACCGGCGGATGCCCTTTGTACTGTGTAATGCCCCGGCCACATTTCAAAGGTGTATGGTGGCCATTTTTCATGACATGATCGAGGACTCCATGGAGGTTTTCATGGATGATTTTTCTGTGTTTGGAAGTTCTTTTGATCAATGTCTCGGGAATCTGAAAAAGATGTTGGCTAGATGTGAAGAAGCCAACCTTGTGTTGAACTGGGAAAAATGCCACTTCATGGTGAAGGAGGGCATTGTGCTTGGGCACAAGATTTCACAGGCGGGGCTCGAGGTTGACTGAGCCAAAGTCGAGACTATTTCAAAGCTCCTGCCTCCCACATCAAGGAAATCTATTAGGAGTTTTCTAGGTCATGCAGGTTTCTACCGGCGATTCATAAAGGACTTTTCCAAAATTGCATGTCCCATGACTCAACTCCTCGAGAAGGATGCCCAGTTCGTTTTCTCCGATGAATGCTTTCGAGCATTTGAGTTGTTGAAGGAGAAGTTGGTGAATGCCCCGATCATGGTCGCTCCCGACTGGGAGCTACCATTTGAGTTGATGTGTGATGCGAGTGACTTCGCAGTCGGGGCTGTCTTGGGTCAAAGGAAAGATAAGCACTTTCACCCGATTTACTAGGCGAGCAAGACCTTGAATGACGCTCAGGAGCATTATACCACGACAGAGAAAGAGCTCCTAGCTGTTGTCTTTGCCTTCGATAAGTTTTGGTCTTATCTTGTCCTTTCCAAGACCATTGTGTACACGGATCATGCAGCCCTTCGGTATCTTTTCAGCAAGCAGGATGCTAAACCGAGATTGATACGTTGTATTTTGTTGCTGCAAGAGTTTGATATTGAAATCCGTGATAAAAAAAGGGCTGAAAATTTGGCAGCCGATCATTTGTCTCGTCTTAAGCATTCTGAGGGAAAGGAAACTCGTGGGCCTAACATCAATGACAATTTCCCCCACTAGTTCCTCATGAGGATCTTGACTAGTGATGATTCCCCATGGTTTGCTGACTTTGCAAACTATCTAGCTAGTGGCATCCTGATCAAGGGGATGACCCATCAGCAGAAGCTAAAGTTCTTTGCGGATTTCAAGCATTACTTTTGGGATGACCCTTACTTGTTTAGGGTCGGAGCGGATCGAATGATCCGGCGATGCGTGTACGGTGACGAGGCGAGTGATATTTTACGCCACTGTCACGAAGGACCCACGGGAGGTCACCACGGAGCGAACAACACGGCGAGGAAAGTGTTCGACGTCGGATTCTTTTGGCCGACTATTTTCCGTGATGCCCATGAGTGGGTGAGGTCCTGTGATGCTTGCCAGAGGGCGAGCAACATTTCTGCACGCAATGAGATGCCACAAAACGGCATCCAAGTTTGTGAGGTTTTTGACGTATGGGGGCTAGACTTCATGGGCCCTTTTCCGACCTCTTTTGGTAACCGCTACATCCTAGTCGCTGTTGATTACGTTTCAAAGTGGGCTGAAGCACAGGCTTTACCCACTAATGACGCTAGGGTGGTGGTGAGGTTTTTGAAGAAGTTGTTTGCTCGCTTTGGTGCCCCAAAGGCATTGATTAGTGATCGTGGGACGCATTTTGGTAATGCACAGCTTAAGAAAGCATTGTCCCGATATGGTGTGCAACACCGATTCTCTACACCATATCATCCGCTGACGGCGGACAGATTGAGGTCACTAATCTGGGTATCAAGCGGATTTTGGAGAAAACGGTTAATTCTAGCCGTAAGGATTGGTCCGAGAAATTGGATGATGCACTGTGGCTTTCCGGACAGCCTACAAGACTCCTATAGGCACCACGCCATTTAAATTGCTCTATGGAAGTCTTGTCATTTTCCTGTTGAACTCGAGCACAGAGCATACTGGACTTTGAAGACAGTTAATCTCGATATGCCTGCTGCGGGTGAGAACAGGTTTGTGCAAATTCATGAGATGGAGGAGCTTAGGCACAAGGCGTATGAAAGCTCCAAGCTGTACAAGGAACATACTAAGACGCTTCATGATGCCCTCTTGAAGGACAAGAAAGAATTCCGAGTGGGTGATCGTGTGTTGTTTGTTATACAACTCACGTCTCAAGTTATTTCCTGGTAAGCTCAAATCTCGGTGGTCGGGTCCCTACACTGTAACGTCAGTGTTTCCTTACGGGACCGTGGAGATAGGCCATGAGGATGCCCGGTTGTTTAAAGTCAACGGGCATAGGCTAAAGGCTTATGTTGGAGGGCCCGTTGACCAGAGTGAGGAGGTTGTTACCCTCCACTTCAGGAACAAATGAATTCGGGGTGGTGAGTGTAGCTGAAGACTCGTAAATAAACTTAGCATGTTTGTGTATTTATTATTATTGTTATTAGTTTTGTATGGTTGTCTACTTCTTTTTCAGGTTGTGGTTCGTTCTGGTCGCGAGGGATGTTAGAGCTTGTTGCCGGCTCTCAGGTATGTTAGTTTGATTCTTTTTCTTGGTAGGAGATGCTTCGTGAGTGCCCCGGGTTCAAGGAGTTTTCTTTGTAAATTTCCTTTATCTACATCCTTAAAAAAATCTGGCACTACCAGACATGGGAGTGTCAGCCCTTTGTAGACTAATAATAGAACCAAATTAATAAACTCAACCACCCAACTCCTCTTCTTCATAACTTCATTTTCTCCATTGAACCCATTCAAAGCACTCACGAATCCTCTGCATCTCCTAGCTTCCTCCAAGAATTTTTTTTCATCCCAACAAGTATTCCAGGAACGAATTCAACCTTTTCCTTGTTAGTTTTTAATGATTTAGTTGTTATGTTCTTCATGCTAGTTTTCTTTAAGTTTTTAGGGCTTGGTCTAGATCACCCGATTCAAGCCCGGTTTTCGTGTTTTTTGTGTTGCTTTGAACTACAATGGACCGATTTACAAAACCCCTAAGAAAAATGTGAAAAAATCGGGGTTTGGGGGGTGATTTGAGCGATTTTCCGTCATGCACGAGGGTGCCACTGTACGGCACGGTCGTGCTATACATAAATCTCATCATCAACCGGCTTTGCTGGAACAACCGGAGGGATGGGCTGAGCGGTCTTGCCGCTTCTCAACGTGATGACCTTCGCAGTAGCATTTGGGTTAGGCTCTGTGTTGCTCGGAAGGCCCCCCTGTTGTCTCTCAGACAACATCTTGGCAATCTGGCCAACTTGGTTCTCAATGGCCTGCATGGAAGCCTTTTGGCTTCTCAACTCACTCTCGTGCCTCGTAAAACAACCGTCATACTCCCTAAAACGCTTTTCATTCTCGACCTTTTGAGTGTTTTGACCGGCTAAGATCTGACTAAGCATATCATGCACACTAGGTTCGCTAGAGGGAGGTGTCTGCTGAGGTCGAGGTGGACCATATGCTCCATGAGCTGGAGTTGTGGGACGTGGAGCAAATCCGGGTGGATGCTGGTTAGAAGCGTCAGGCTTCCAACTGAAATTTAGGTGATTCTTCCACCCCAGATTATAGGTGTTGCTGTAGGGATTATTCTCAGGACGGTATTGATTTCCAATGAAATCAACATGCTCATTGAGCCAACATTGCACACTTAGCAAACATGATCAAATTCACAAGAATTTTACCCAACCCATTTTACCCTTTGCCTTTATTTATTCATTTAACCCACTACTAAAGCAATAAAAACTAACACCTACGATGGAGGGGTGTACGTACAACGGAAAATGGCACACCACTCAAACACGAAATAATGATAAAAAGACGAGATGGGTAGCGGGACTAAAACCTGTCACCGGATCCCGAAGGACCGGCGTCGTCCCGGCGATCAAATCTAGATCTGCGTGAAAAACGCGGCGGCGGCTGCGTGTATGGATTGTTGAGTGAGCCAGCGATATGCTGCTGCGAACCAAACAACCAGTCAAAGCTGCGACGGGTCTGCTCATACATGTCTTCCATGAAGTTCCCCTGCCTATGTTGTTCCGCGCTTATCAAATCTACATCTCGCCTCACCTCCTCCTGGTCTAAGGCAAGTTCGTCCATACTCCTCCAAAGATCCATCGATGACGGCTCGTAAGGACCGTAAGCACCATGCTCATAACCGCCACCACCATATCCACCATACACGTGCTCACAGTTTGGGCTATCGAAACCGTGGCTCATCTCCCCCAGCGGCCCCCTCCTGCCCATGAACTGGAATATCGTGCATGTGTACGTTATTATCGCCACCATCACCCCCATCACCACTATCATCATTACCCTCATTAGCTACAGGTAGCGGGTCCCAAATCCTTCCCAATTTGTCCACAAGCTTCGGGATACCGTCCACCTTCCGGGTCAAATGCATAGAGTTCAAAAGTTGCAGATCGAGAAGGCCATAGTCACAAGCTTCGGTCAAATTGTCTAACCGAACTCTATAGAATCTGGCAAGTTTGGTGGCAAAGGCCCCTCCGCATATTCGTGATGTGGGAGTCGAGCCAACACCTCGAATAAGTGACTCTGCAACGTTGACCGCTAAGTTGCAATTTGAGCCGGAAATAATGCAATAAAGGTGAAAAAGGTCGCAGGTGGTTATATTGCCCGTGCTGTCACCCCGACCTCCCATGACGTGGAAGATAGCACGCTCAATGACTCGGTGAAGTGGGTCAAGGATCCATGTTGCCTTGGCTGTCCGAAGGTCCCATACCCGACCCGGTACAGTGAATTCATTCCAGAAGGCTGCTTTGTCTGCGTTTGGCTCCTAATCCTGCAAACTACCATGAAACAAGTCCGAGTCTATCTCATCATCCTCATACAACCCTAACACTACACCGAATCGACTGATCGATTGATGATGCCAATTCTTGCCCAAGCGGAGTTTTACGCCAACATTCTTGTCGTATATGTCCGGGCAAGGGAAAGTGAATCGGAAAGATGCAAAAAACTCGATCACCAGCTCCACATACTGGGGCTCCGCTATCTTGAAAAGGCGGGACCAAGGAGGCGTCATAAGATCATCAAACCGCTCGGATTGTCAGAGCAAGTCCAAGTCAACCATCTGTAATCTCCTCATGGGCTCAATCAAGTGTCGTCTAGCCCACAACCTTTCCGCCTTCGCGATACAATACCCTTCGCTGGCATTGTTGCGAAACTGCAAGTACGGGTGGTCCATCTGCAAGATTGAAACAAGATTAATCAGCAGCCAAAAACAAACAAAAAATATGGAACTGGACGAAATTGCACGGTCGTGCCACCTGACGGCACTACCATGCTTGACTTGTAATCAGCAAGTTTATGAAGATTTCTAGGGAAATTATAAAGTTCAGCGTTTTTATACCCCAGTCGCACGGTCGTGCCACCCCACGGCACTCTCGTGCTTGGCCGGATTCCGGCTCATTTGAACGTTTTCCGAGAATCACGGTCGTGCCACCCTACGGTACCCTTGTGCCTGACCGATCTCCGGAAACAAATTCAAGCGATTTGAGCGATTAACTGATACGCACGATCGTGCCACAAGGATCCTTGACCCACTTCACCGAGTCATTGAGCGCGCTATCTTCCACGTCATGGGAGGTCGGGGTGACAGCACGGGCAATATCACCACCTGCGACATTTTTCACCTTTATTGCATTATTTCCGGCTCAAATTGCAACTTGGCAGTCAGCGTTGCAGAGTCACTTATTCGAGGTGCTGGCTCGACTTCCATGTCACGAATCTGCGGAGGGGCCTTTGCCACAAAACTCGCCAAATTCTATAGAGTTCGGTTAGATAATTTGACCGAAGCTTGTGACTATGGCCTTCTCGATCTGTAACAGTTGAACTCTATGCATTTGACCCGGAAGGTGGACGGTATCCCGAAGCTTGTGGACAAATTGGGAAGGATTTGGGACCCGCTACCTATAGCTGATGAGGGTGATGATGATGGTGGTGATGGGGGTGATGGTGGCGATCATGACATACACATGCACGATATTCCAGTTCATGGGCAGGAGGGGGCGGCTGGGGGAGCGGACCCCCACATGCAGATTGGACAGATGGGCCACGGTTTCGATAGCCCAAACTGGGAGCACGTGTATGGCGGATATGGTGGTGGTGGTTATGAGCATGGTGCTTACGATCCTTACGAGCCGTCATCGATGGATCTTTGTAGGCGTATGGAAGGACTTGCCTTAGACCAGGAGGAGGTGAGGCGAGATGTGGGTTTGATACGCACAGAACAACATAGGCAGGGGAACTTCATGGAAGACATGTATGAGAAGACCCGTCGCAGCTTCGACTGGTTGTTTGGTTCGCAGCAGCATATCCCGGGCTCACTCAACAATCCATACACGTATCCGCCGCCGCGCTTTTCACGCAGATCTAGATTTGATCGCCGGGACGACGCCGATCCTTCGGGATCCAGTGACAGGTTTTAGTCCCGCTACCCATCTCGTCTTTTTATCATTATTTCATGTTTGAGGGGTGTGTCATTTTCCGTTATACGTACACCCCTCCGTTGTAGGAGTTAGTTTTTATTGCTTTAGTAGTGGGTTAAATGAATAAATAAAGGCAAAGGGTAAAATGGGTTGGGTAAAATTCTTGTGAATTTGATTATGTTTGCTAAGTGTGCAGTATTGGCTCAATGAGATGTTGGCTTGGTGGATGGCTACCTCAGATAGGTCACCTCCTCAACTACTCGGTCCACACTGGTCGAACTAAAAGTCTCCCCTCCTAGCAGCTGTGTGTCCACAACATCCTCCTCGAATGTAGCATGGAGATGATCACTCACATATGTATCGACGTCTCAATGAAGTAGAGTGTATCATCCTGACCTGTGAGTGTTGCATGGATTTCCCAATATCAAAGGTAACCTCCTCATCATCAACCCTAAGAGTAAGTCTACCCGTGCAGACATCTATCAAGGCTCTCGCAGTGGCTAGGAATGGGCGTCCTAAGATAAGTGTTGATGCACGAATGTCTAAAGCCTACGTCTTAGTCTTAGTCAAGCTTGTATAGGGTCTAGGGGTCAGAAATGTCAATCATGTATAGTGTAGGGGCTGTTATGGTTTATAGTGGTGATTCCGCTCCTAATGACATGTTGTCATTTGGAGCGAAATCAGAAGGATTTGATTCTGCCCGAAATGACAACATGTCATTAGGAGCGGAATCAGCCTCCCTATATATAGTGGTTTGTGTTTCTCATTTGGCATCGATTCGTGAAGTTGTATACTGTTACGCTACCGGATTTTTCTGAAGAAAATTAATGAGAAACAGTGTTTAAAGTGATATTCTTCTATTTTCTACTCCATTCTCTTTGATTCGAGCTGTTTACGTGTTTCCGCCACATAAACAGTGGTAGTTTGGTTCTGATTGACTCACTAGATCGGTCAAATCGATCCTACAATTGGTATCAGAGCCAGTTATGAGCTAAAATACCTGAATCAAAGCATTTTTACTACATTTTTTTGGATTTCTGGACATTGCCACGGACAAAATGGACTGAGTTTTTGTCATACTGTGTAAAAGTGACTTTTAACAAACCCTTGAGAGTTTCAGCTTAAAATTCGGCTTAAAATTGATAAAAAATGGCTCGAAACCTGATTTCGCTCGAAACGACATTCGGTTGATTCCGCTCGTAATTCTGAGCGAAATCAGGTCTTTCACCTGAAAAAGTTAATTCTGCTCAAGCATTTGGAGCGAAATCAAAATTTTAGTTTGAATATGTGATTCCGCTCGAGGGAATCTTCTGATTCCGCTCCTGAGATCACTAACATTCTGATTCCGCTCCTAAGAATCACTAATGTGGTGATTCCGCTCGTAATCACTTCACAGGTGATTCCGCTCCAAAGTTCTATACTGATTTCGCTCATAGTGTAAAATTGTGATTTCGCTCATACTTGAAATTTCTAATTTCGCTCGAAAACAATTTTCAGCATTAAAAATCATGGTTTGAGGGTTAAAATCCATTTTGTTCGTGATTTTTCGTCCAAAGTTCAGTTTGTGTAGAACGTGTTTTCAGTAAAGTCATATGTTTTTCAAAATTTAAACAATTTTCAGTAATCAAATTTCTAAAAATGGAAAACCAAGATTTCTACAACTTCTTCGCCGGCAGTGGTATGGTAGCAGGACAAACCTCGGGTAGTCTTATGCAAAACGTCAACTTGGAGAATGAATTGGGAACGATGCAAAAGCCTCCCAAGCTTATGAACATAGATGAATACTCAGGATGGTCAGGCAGATTTAAGAACTGGGTCCAGGCTAATCACTTTGAATGCTGGATGAAGATAGAAGTGAAGTATGTTCCACCGGTTGATGGGAGAGATCAGGCAAAGGGTATTGGAAGTCTGACAGAGTCAGAACAGATTGATTTCAAAGCCGAGAAAAAGATGATTAGTATCCTTCAGCAGGCTATCAAAGAGGAAATTTTAGTATTATTACAACATGAAGACAATGCTCACTCTATGTGGAATGCATTGAAAGTGAAGTTTCAAGGTAGTGTGTCAATGATCAAGAATAAGAAGGCTTTATTAAAGAAGGAGTTTGATATTTTTACCGGCATGAAGGGTGAAACAACAAAGCAACTGATCGATAGATATTGCCATTTAGTACTTGAGATGAAGAGATTAGGAATTGAAAAGAACAATGAAGAATTGATTGATAAGTTGTCTGATGCATTACCATATGAAGAGTGGGGCACTTATCTGATGATGTTGAAAAACAATTCAGACTTTGGGAATCTGAATCTTAGTGGATTCATAGAAAAGATTGAAGCTCAAGAGTTGGAGTTGCTAAAAATTAGAAAGATGAACTCAATGAATGTTCAACAAGATGTATCTTTGTACTACAGAGGCGGTACTCCAGTTACAACAAACCAGAGTCCAAAAATACAAACTGGTTTCAGTGCTGACACATCATCAAGTGCTTCATCAAATACTCCACAAACAAACAAGCCTTCACCATTTGCCAGTTACGAGCCAAATTTCAAAGCTTCTGAACAGACATCACCTCAAAGCTCGACCAGTTCAAACAATCAGGCGTATGTTTCTGGGATCCAATGCAACATCGCAGTAAATATCAAGAATGGGAATGAATTCACTGAATCAGCTGCGAAACAGCATATTGCATTGTTGGCTTCCGTGTTAGAGTCGTATGAGTCTCTGGTAGCGGGTAAGATCGGGAATCCGGACATGACCAAAGAAGATTACGATCAGATTGACCCGGAGGAGCTTGAGTTAATAGATATTAAGTGGGGGATGGCTAGTCTTGTGAGGAGAGCACAACGCTTTATGGAAATCACTGGCAGAAACAGCCTTTCTGGACCTGATCAGAAGCTAGGTTTTGACAAGTCTAAAGTAACCTGCTTCAAATGCAAAGAGAGAGGCCAGTTCAAAAGGGAATGCCCAAATAGAGAAGTGAATAATCATCAGAACCCGTTCACGAATGATTATTACAGACAGGCAATTTATCACCGACCAAATCAGCAACCTGTAGTTCAAAGACCACAAATCGAGAACAAACCAGAGAAAGCTCTCATTGTGAACCAGGATGACGAGAAAGTTGCTGAGGGATTCAGTTGGGATAAATATATCCCTGGAAGTGATGGACAGGCTATGATGGCTGAGATAGTTGAAGTGACCGAAAGTGTTGTTGAATCTGAAGTGGTTGTTGAAGATGTTTCTGTGGATAATGTGGCTGACATCGAGAAGTTAGATGCAGAAGTTCATTACTCTCAATCTGAGCAGGAGGTATTAGCCAGTTCTTTGAGATCTATCATGCCTCCTAAAATTTTTGAATCTTTTGCAGGTTTCTTTGAAGAACCGACCACTGGATTGTGTCCAAGATATGAAGAGAAGAAAGAGTCTGTCGAGGAAATGATCGATGTCACAAAGGAAATGACTGAAGACACTTTGAAAGAAATTGCTGACAAGGCTCTCATGGCGAAACTAAAAGAGGTACACACAGAACTTGTAAAACCCGAGTCTGTCGGTACCGAGTCAGGTCAAAAGAAGTCGGATAAGAAGTCAGAAATTGAGGAGATCAAATCTGAGAAAGTGTCTGAGTCAGAGTCCAAAGATGTCGGTAAACAGGAAGTGAAAACTGCTCATGAGGTAGAAGTGGTTGAGATAGTGGATTCAATGTCTGAAACTCCATGCCAAAAGTGTTTACAACCGTGCATGGAGTGTCTTGAAAAAGACACTAAGTTTCAGGAATTGAAACAACATGCTGACATGTTAAAAATTGATCTAGGACAAGTCAAAGAAGCATATGATACACTAGCCAGATCAGTTAAAATGATTAAAAAGGAAAGTGTCGAAAATGATAAAGCCATAAAACTAGCAAAAGCAACACTTTTTGATAAACAAGTGGAAGTTAATTTTCATATTGACACAATCGCATCATTAAAGAAAGAGTTGGAATTGACTAAAATTGAAAATGAACGAATCGATAAGAAATTAATGAGCTATGTGGCATCGTCCTATGTTCTTGAACAAATTGTACCACAACAGCCAAATGCTACACCGGTCTTTAACAGTGTTCCACCCCCAATGTGGAATCATTATACTCAAAAGTATCCAGATGGGGTGGAAGCTGCATTGAACCTCAAGTTAAGGACAATTGAGGATGAATTACCAGAGAGCATTAATGTTACATTCTCTGCATCCGACACAGACAACGAGTCTCAGGTCATTAAGACTGTTGTCGATCAGGTGTTAGATGAAGAGAGTGATAACTCTGAGGTTGAAGTCATGAAATCTCACTCTGAGAAGTCTGTTACTGATTTTGAAGACGAGGGTAATTTTTTAGATCGTTTCATACCGAAATCAGACAAGAGTAAGAATGATGATCCGATCATGGTAGTTTATACTATGATTGGAACTGACAAACTTTATTCTGATTTCGAGTATCCGCTTCAGAACGTTAAGATTGAAAATGTCGAGAAAGTTTACAAATTGGTTGAAATTGACATTGATGTGGTAAACAACAAAGAATTCTTTTCGAAACCTAAAAAGTCATTTGTTACAACACGTTTCAACAACTCGGGGAAAAAGGAGTGGGAAGGAAATGGTAACAAGAAAAATGGTAACAACTTTAAAAACAAAGGAATTGGTTTTGAGAAAAAGATGGCTAAGAAGGTTGTCAAGCCAAAGGATAAAATGAATGATATATTTGTTGTTGGACCAAGTGTGGATGATGAAAAAGAGTACATTTTTAGTCAAAAGGCCATTGACGATTTCAATGCGGCGAAGAAACTGAAAGAAGAGTCGTTCAAATCAACTTTTGTCGAGTATGACAAAAGAATTTGCTATCGCCGCAATGAGATTAGACATATGGTAAAACAATGCAAGAAAATTTTTGAAAAACCTGTCGTAAAACCTGTTGTTCAAAAACCTCGACCTAAGTCACCAGTTGACAAAAAGGGTAAAAAACCAATGGTTTCACCAATCCGCATCTTGAAGAGGGGTGAATCTTTGAAGACGGAGGATAAGCCGAAATCGACATTCGAGATTGGTGAATCTTCAAAGTCTCAAAAGCCTTCAAAGATTTATCCGAAAACAAAAAAATTTGAAAATCAATCATGGGTTGCAAAATCGAAACCATCAGTCGAGGAGAAAAAGATGGAAAACATTTTGAAAAAGGAAACAAAGGTTTTGAAAGATGAGGTTACAAAGTTTGAGTTTGAACTTGATAAGTTTCTGGCAGAGTTTCCCCCGATCAAAAATGAAGTAAAACCAAAAGCTAAAACTGATGTTCCGAATGTCACGTTTAACTTTCCTAAGATTGATGAGAAGTGTGATGTAGTGTTTGGGAGTGTTTCAGCAGTTAAGAAGTCATGGAGTTCATTGTTTGAATGAATTCGCTATGATGTTTGCAGGGGCTGCCCAGGTCGATCATTTCAAAATGGATCATGGACAGTGGAGCCTCTAGACATATGACAGGAATGTTGGCACTGCTTTACGACGTTAAATCAATCAACGGAGGTTACGTGGGTTTTGCAGGAAACCAAGGAGGAAGGATTATCGGTCAAGGAACATTAACAAATGGAGTAATTTCATTCGAGAAAGTTAACTACATAATTGAATTGGAAAACAATTTACTCAAGTATTTCACAAATTTGTGATAATTCTTTTAGCATACATTTCACTAAAAATGAATGTCTTGTCTTAAAACCTGGATTCAAAATTCCGAAAGAAATGGTGTTATTGCGAGCTCCACGAGTAAATGATCTGTACATTCTTGATATGAGTGTCGCAACAACAACAGATTATCAAAAACAATGTTTTGTGTCAAAAACCAAAGCTACTAAAAAGGATTCGATAATGTGGCATCGAAAGATGGGTCATATTCATATTAGAAAAATGAATTTTCTTGTATCAAATGATTTAGTTGAAGGTGTAAATTTGAGAAACTTTCATTTGAATGATGACTGTGTAGCTTGCAAGAAAGGAAAACAGACCAGGAAGTCACATCCACAAAAGTTGCTGAATTCAATCAGAGTACCACTTAAGAGACTCCACATGGATCTCTTCGGGCCGGTCAATGTAAAAAGTATCAGTGGTGATTTGTATTGCTTGGTAGTCACTGATGATTATACGAGGTTTTCGTGGGTAGTGTGCATGGAAAGAAAGGATCAGACGTTTGAGTCGCTGATGATTCTGTTCAAAAAGATGGAGACTTTGTACAAGGTACCAATCCGAAGAATTCGAAGTGATAATGGGACGGAGTTCAAGAATAACCGCATGCTAGAGTTCTGTAACGAGAAGGGAATTCTTCATGAATTCAGTGCACCATACACTCCACAGCAAAATGGTGTAGCTGAAAGAAAGAACCGTTCTCTAATTGAAACTGCTCGAACCATGTTGGCCGATTCAAAATTACCGATCTATTTCTGGAGTGAAGCTGTGGCTGCGGCATGTTATACCTTGAATCGAGTGCTTACTGTGAAGAAATACAAAAAGACGTGCTTTGAACTTCTTCACAGATATAAGCCTAATCTAAAGTTTCTAGAGCCGCTCGGATCACCATGTACCTTCATAGATCAAGATGGAAAATTTGGTGCGAAGAGTAATGAAGGTTTCTTTGTGGGATACGCGAGTCCCTTAAAAAGAGTATTCGTTCCATGCTTGAAGAAGGTAATTGAAGCTCATCATGTGGATTGTCAGAAACACACTGCGTCATCTCAACTTCCCGGAAACAGATTGTTGTTCGACTACGATAAACTCTGGGAGTCATTTCAATTACCTACGGAGCCGAGTGAAGAGGAACTTGTTTACTTGTACCAACCACAGCAATCATCTTTTCAAGATCAGGTGCCTAGACCGTTGGTGGTTTCTCAACTAGATGTGGATACAAACACTCCTACAACTGGTGCAAACGATCACGAGGCAGGTCTGAGTGGAACAACTCATGACGACCCAGTAGAACCAGCTCCATCATTTGATCAGTCCGATGACTCAGATTCGGAGAACGCTCCGATATTTGATGAGGATCCAAATATTGCATCAACTGAAGCTGAGGAAGAACCAAACTACCACTGTTTATGTGGCGGAAACACGTAAACAGCTCGAATAAAAGAGAATGGAGTAGAAAATAGAAGAATATCACTTTAAACACTGTTTCTCATTAATTTTCTCCAGAAAAATCCGGCAGCGTAACAGTATACAACTTCACGAATCGATGCCAAATGAGAAACACAAACCACTATATATAGGGAGGCTGATTCCGCTCCTAATGACATGTTGTCATTTCGGGCGGAATCAAATCCTTCTGATTTCGCTCCAAATGACAACATGTCATTAGGAGCGGAATCACCACTATAAACCATAACATTTACATAACAGCCCCTACACTATACATGATTGACATTTCTGACCCCTAGACCCTATACAAGCTTGACTAAGACTAAGACGTAGGCTTTAGACATTCGTGCATCAACAAACTCCCCCTTGGATACAGCCGGAGTCTTCAGTCTTGGTCTTCATAGGGACTTGAACTTCTCTTCACGAGGCTTAGGCTTCTTCAGTAATGCTTTCCTAATTTTCTCATTCTCTTTCGCAATTTTCAATCTTTCTGCTTCCTGCTCTCTCATTTACTTGCCTCGCAGCATACGATCTCGTTCTTCACGTTCTTTCTTTTCCTTTGCAGCTTTCAACTTTACTTTTTCTTCAAGCTTCCACCACTTTGAGTTCCATTTGTTATCAGCATTAATGCCCTTTTGAAAACAAATAGAAACTACTTTCTGAAATTGCATTGCTTGCTCTCTGTCTTCAGCTTGAAAATGTATCTTGTTGATGAATAAACATTCAATATCCTTAGCTGAGCAGTTCACCAGCCACATAGGGTCATAGACAAATATATTTCTGATTTCATTCCCTGCTCGGTAAGTAATCACTGCTTCAGTTGATATGCAGCTATACACCCAATCCAGAAAACCTTTATAAAAATCTTGCTCCATCTTTGGTACTGGTATGATCTTCATGGTTCGTGGCTTCTTTATATTCAAGATTGTTTCTTCGTTACCAGTTTCAGAATTGATTCTTCTCTCCTTCTTTGGATAATGCGGTTGCTAATGCCTGAACTCTCTCAAAGCCTCAAACCTTATCATTCCCCATACTGCAAGATCATTCTTTCTAACAGGATACCCCAGAGTTCGTACTTGAGATAATTCGTCCACATCCCACCATGGAAGTGACATAACATCATATAAATTTTCAAAGTACTGAACACCACACTCTCTCCTGATCGCATATGCATTACTTTGAGGTAGAAAACCCCAACTAATGATGTCACCCATCGAAATACTTCTATCTCTTTGATAAAACTTCAACGGACGTTTAAACTTCCTTTCATGAGAGTGTCTGAACCACTTTTTGCGTTCTTCTTTCAAAGGATCTTTTGTGGTTCCATCGAAGTTCTTATCTTTCAGAATTTCTTCAACTTTCCTCATCAGTTCATCTCTATTTTCTTTAGTAAAGAATTCCATCAATGTTGAAAAATCTGAAGTATCAACATTAACATCAACATTTTCTTCATCAGTGCGGTCTTCTACACGATCATAGAGATCTGCATCTTCCACATACTTATACTTATATTCAACTTTTTGATTCACATCAAATGCACTTAACTCTTCTACAAGATCAGATTGAACTTCATTTTCTTTCACATTGAATATCTTTAAGACTTCATCTAACGTGTAAGTATGTCTGATCTCCCCCTCTTCAACTTCAGGTTCGATGCGCAAGATCAGCTTTTCAACAGTATCAACACTTTGATCACCAACAGTCTCCCCCTTTCCGTCAGCTCCCTCTGTCTCCTCATTCACTACGTCATTCATCAGATCATCTGCAGTTTGTTCTTTAGACCTTTCAGAAATCATAAAACCAGATGCACCTTGATCATCATCATCGTCATCATCACTTGAACTGCTTGCAGAAAACACTTTCTCATCATCGTCATCCTCTTCTTCTTCATCATCTTCAACATTATGAACATCTTCTTGCAAAACAACTTCTTCAACTACAGCAGCAACAGAAGATAGCAGAATAGGTTGTTCATACACTGGTTCAGGATCATTTACTAACACAATAGCCCTTTCTCCAGAAGAACCTTCAAGCTCTTTACCTTTAACCTTCATCTGAGCATCAATCTCTGCCTGTTTCTCAGCTCTGACCTCCTCCCGTGCAAGTTCATCAAATTTCTGTTCAACAGACTTACCAAGCATACTTTCCAACACTCTATTAAACATATACAACTCATGCTCTTTCTGTGCTTTTGCAGCTTCAAGTTCTTTGTTTTTTAACTCATAATATTTTAGCTGATTTTCCCTGCTTTTCTTTTCTTCCAATAATTCAGAAATCTGAACTTTCATAATATCAATCTCTTCTTCATCAGCTTTTACTTTCTTCAGTAGTGTCTTGTTGTCAGATTCTAATTTTTTTACACGCAATTCAAGAATTTTTTCACGATCAGCAACTTTCTTACTTTCGGCTGCAACTATTTTGCTTTCATTCAAAACATCATCCATTTTCTTCTCTAACTTATTCACTTGTTCATCATTTGCAAAACCAAAAACTCCAATATCTTCAAGATTATCTGAAGGAGTAGAAAGACCTTTGTGACCAGAAGAACCAGGAGTTAGTTGAACTTGAGTGCGTGGTGGTGTTTTGAAGATTTCTTGAGATGTAAGTAATGTTTGTTGTTGTGGTGTGGTAATGGTATGAATTTGTTGTGATGAATGAGGTGGTGTAAGATGTAATGGTGAAGGTTGTCTTGGTGGAGTTGGTTGTTTGGGAGGTGGTTGATGTGGTGGTGATTGTATTGGTGAATGATGTGGTGAAGGTTCAGGTGATGGTGTTGGAGGTTTACTTGGTTCTTTGGCTGGTTTCTTCTTCAAAATAATCTTTGGCTTTGCAATCTTCGGAGTAACTTTCTTTATCTTAGGAGATACAATCTTTTTCTTTGCTCCTGCTTTCTTTTTACCACCTGAAGAAGGAGATTGAGACTCAGAAACATGTTGTGGTGATGGAACATATGGAGCATCCTCCTTTTCTTGTCTTTTTCTCTTCCTCAACAATTTCTCCTTGGCATTTTCTTCTTGAATTCTTTTTAAACGTTCTGTTTCATCTATCCCATCTTCAGAAGAACTTGAAGAACTTGTAGTGCTTTTATCAACATCGCACCACTTTGAACAACTTCAGTTTCTTTTCCTTTAACAATGTCTATGTTAGGTGTTTGATCTGACTCTAAATCATCAATGTTTAGCATCACATTATCAAGATCAACATCCAGATTTTCTTTAGCAGTTACAACTGGCTCTTCATCCTCAGGCTCATCAATCAATAACGTTCTTGCCACTCTCTTCTGTTTCCTTTTTGGCTGTGATGACGACCCCTCACCCTCTTGTACTTTAGGAGTAATCTTTCTGCCTCTTCCTTGGTTCTTTGACATACCAATCATTACGTGTGGTTTTGAAATCAGCAAGAGCCTGTAACTCATCAGTATACGCTGCTTCCTTCATCTCTTCTTCATTTCTCCAGTTTTGATGATTTACTGGATCAGGATCAACATAGTTTGCATCCTTGATGAATCCAAAGAATTCAGCTACTTTTGTTGGTTCAGGATGATTTGCATGATATCTAGCAAGCTGCTTGAGAGAATCGTTGCTCATGTGTGACTGGACTAACAAATCATTCTCCAAATCACGTTCAATATCTGGATAAACATGATCGATCAGCATCTGCACAAATCTTGGATACATCCAAGTCCTACTCTTTGTTGTGATATTCTCTGTCATGTAATGAAAAACAATATGCGAGAAATTGTATTTCTTGTTCAACACCAATGCAGTGACCATGTTCATCTGGTAATCACGCATAGTATCGTACCCTCCTTTGGTATGACTAAGAGACATCAATACACTATGAATAATGAACTTGTAAGGTTTCTGAAACTTTGATTTCAAATAATTTCCAACATTTACTGCACCAACGTATCCCATCCTGAGCATACAACCCTTTACCATTCTTTCTGGAAAACTTGTTGTCGATTTATCGTCATCAGGAAAGTTTAATACTTCACGAACCAGCGCCTCAGTAACAACAATTGTTTTCTTTTCATTTTGTACCTCCACAACTGATTGAATCACTTTGTTCTTTTCATCGTAAGTAGCATTCTCCCAGAAACGTTTGATGTGTGATTTGTATACTGGACGTTGATCTGTAAGAACTTTCTGTATAGGTACTCGTCTCATGAACTCCAAAATACTGCTGAACTTTGACAACTCCGAATTCTTTTGCACATCAAAATCACTACAGCTGTTGTGAAGTGGATCAAAGATGACATTCGAACCCTGTAACACAACACACATCACAAAATGAATCAATACTTAGAAACATTTCAGCATCAAGCAATTTATGAGTGAAATCACATTCTGAGCGGAATCAACAAGATTCTGATTTCGCTCCTAATAACAAAGAGTCATTATGAGCAGAATCACACTCAGAGGCGAAATCAAAACTTATGTACCTAAGAGCGGAATCAGATGTAAAAGCAGTTAGGAGCGAAAACAGGTCTTATTCAGTTAAGAGCGGAATCAGATGATTATGCTATTAGGGGCGGAATCAACATTTCACCCTCTTAAACACATCAGATGATGAAATTGAACTTGTGGGTATGATTATTAGTGAATTCCGAGCATGTGGATGTGTTTTCTATACTCTAAAACCATTACAAATAACCTAGATCTAAGTTTAAACAACTGATACTGTTCACACATGAACACACCCTAGATCTGGTTCAATTAACACTCACACGCATGATCTACATATCATTCCGACAACATACACATAATATCTTGTTCAGTTTTATCCGATTTAAACCCTAAATCTATGTTTTGAAACAAGAACAGTGCCGACAATCGAAAATCAGAGATATATGAATCAAATACGACCTATTTCTCACATTTCCCATGTTAATAGTTGAGCAAACCAACTAATAACAACAAACAAAAAATCGGGCAGAGTTTCGACTTGAAAAACGATGATTTGGGGATTTCGCTCTTAATCGCCGTCGACAGAAACTCAGGGGCGAAATCAGAAATAATGAGTAGGAGCGGAATCAGACAGTAATGAGTAGGAGCGGAATCAGACAGCTATTTATAGCCGGTCTGATTTCGCTCGAAATGACTTAGAAAGTTTAAGAGCGGAATCACCTATGAGGTGATTATGAGCGGAATCAGCCATTAACGTGATTACGAGCGGAATCAGCTTTAACTTTTCAAAATTTTTAACTTTTTAACTTTTTCAGATTATATACCGACACACCCAGTTAACCAAGTCCAAGTTAATGACCTTGGTCAACTATTTAACCTACCAAGTTCAACTTAATGACCTTGGTTGATCAGATTATGAAGTACGCTGACTTTTTGAACCTGAGAACAATTCAAATTAATGAACTGTTGAACTTTTTGAACTTTCAAATACTTTTTCAAACTGTCAAACTTGTACCAATCACTTTCCAGAATCTCCTGCTTACCCAAACCTCACAAATCAGACATGATCTCCTGCTTACATCTGATTCCGCTCTTAGGTAAATAAGTTTTGATTTTGCCTCTGAGTGTGATTCTGCTCATAATGACTCTTTGTCATTAGGAGCGAAATCAGAATCTTGTTGATTCCGCTCAGAATGTGATTTCACTCATAAATTGCTTGATGCTGAAATGTTTCTAAGTATTGATTCATTTTGTGATGTGTGTGCTGTTGTGATTTTGATGTGCAAAAGAATTCGGAGTTGTCAAAGTTCAGCAGTATTTTGGAGTTCATGAGACGAGTACCTATACAGAAAGTTCTCACAGATCAACGTCCAGTATACAAATCACACATCAAACGTTTCTGGGAGAATGCTACTTACGATGAAAAGAACAAAGTGATTCAATCAGTTGTGGAGGTACAAAATGAAAAGAAAACAATTGTTGTTACTGAGGCGCTGGTTCGTGAAGTATTAAACTTTCCTGATGACGATAAATCGACAACAAGTTTTCCGGAAAGAATGGTAAAGGGTTGTATGCTCAGGATGGGATACGTTGGTGCAGTAAATGTTGGAAATTATTTGAAATCAAAGTTTCAGAAACCTTACAAGTTCATTATTCATAGTGTATTGATGTCTCTTAGTCATACCAAAGGAGGGTACGATACTATGCGTGATTACCAGATGAACATGGTCACTGCATTGGTGTTGAACAAGAAATACAATTTCTCGCATATTGTTTTTCATTACATGACAGAGAATATCACAACAAAGAGTAGGACTTGGATGTATCCAAGATTTGTGCAGATGCTGATCGATCATGTTTATCCAGAGATTGAACGTGATTTGGAGAATGATTTGTTAGTCCAGTCACACATGAGCAACGATTCTCTCAAGCAGCTTGCTAGATATCATGCAAATCATCCTGAACCAACAAAAGTAGCTGAATTCTTTGGATTCATCAAGGATGCAAACTATGTTGATCCTGATCCAGTAAATCATCAAAACTGGAGAAATGAAGAAGAGATGAAGGAAGCAGCGTATACTGATGAGTTACAGGCTCTTGCTGATTTCAAAACCACACGTAATGATTGGTATGTCAAAGAACCAAGGAAGAGAGGCAGAAAGATTACTCCTAAAGTACAAGAGGGTGAGGGGTCGTCATCACAGCCAAAAAGGAAACAGAAGAGAGCGGCAAGAACGTTATTGATTGATGAGCCTGAGGATGAAGAGCCAGTTGTAACTGCTAAAGAAAATCTGGATGTTGATCTTGATAATGTGATGCTAAACATTGATGATTTAGAGTCAGATCAAACAACTAACATAGAAATTGTTAAAGGAAAAGAAACTGAAGTTGTTCAAAGTGGTGCGATGTTGATAAAAGCACTACAAGTTCTTCAAGATCTTCTGAAGATGGGATAGATGAAACAGAACGTTTAAAAAGAATTCAAGAAGAAAATGCCAAGGAGAAATTGTTGAGGAAGAGAAAAAGACAAGAAAAGGAGGATGCTCCATATGTTCCATCACCACAACATGTTTCTGAGTCTCAATCTCCTTCTTCAGGTGGTAAAAAGAAAGCAGGAGCAAAGAAAAAGATTGTATCTCCTAAGATAAAGAAAGTTACTCCGAAGATTGCAAAGCCAAAGATTATTTTGAAGAAGAAACCAGCCAAAGAACCAAGTAAACCTCCAACACCATCACCTGAACCTTCACCACATCATTCACCAATACAATCACCACCACATCAACCACCTCCCAAACAACCAACTCCACCAAGACAACCTTCACCATTACATCTTACACCACCTCATTCATCACAACAAATTCATACCATTACAACACCACAACAACAAACATTACTTACATCTCAAGAAATCTTCAAAACACCACCACGCACTCAAGTTCAACTAACTCCTGGTTCTTCTGGTCACAAAGGTCTTTCTACTCCTTCAGATAATCTTGAAGATATTGGAGTTTTTGGTTTTGCAAATGATGAACAAGTGAATAAGTTAGAGAAGAAAATGGATGATGTTTTGAATGAAAGCAAAATAGTTGCAGCCGAAAGTAAGAAAGTTGCTGATCGTGAAAAAATTCTTGAATTGCGTGTAAAAAAAATTAGAATCTGACAACAAGACACTACTGAAGAAAGTAAAAGCTGATGAAGAAGAGATTGATATTATGAAAGTTCAGATTTCTGAATTATTGGAAGAAAAGAAAAGCAGGGATAATCAGCTAAAATATTATGAGTTAAAAAACAAAGAACTTGAAGCTGCAAAAGCACAGAAAGAGCATGAGTTGTATATGTTTAATAGAGTGTTGGAAAGTATGCTTGGTAAGTCTGTTGAACATAAATTTGATGAACTTGCACGGGAGGAGGTCAGAGCTGAGAAACAGGCAGAGATTGATGCTCAGATGAAGGTTAAAGGTAAAGAGCTTGAAGGTTCTTCTGGAGAAAGGGCTATTGTGTTAGTAAATGATCCTGAACCAGTGTATGAACAGCCTATTCCGCTATCTTCTGTTGCTGCTGTAGTTGAAGAAGATGTTTTGCAAGAAGATGTTCATAATGTTGAAGATGATGATGAAGAAGAGGATGACGATGATGAGAAAGTGTTTTCTGCAAGCAGTTCAAGTGATGATGACGATGATGATGATCAAGGTGCATCTGGTTTTATGATTTCTGAAAGCTCTAAAGAACAAACTGCAGATGATCTGATGAATGACGCAGTGAATGAAGAGTCAGAGGGAGCTGACGGAAAGGGGGAGACTCTTGGTGATCAAAGTGTTGATACTGTTGAAAAGTTGATCTTGCGCATCGAACCTGAAGTTGAAGAGGGGGAGATCAGACATACTTACACGTTAGATGAAGTCTTAAAGATATTCAATGTGAAAGAAAATGAAGTTCAGTCTGATCTTGTAGAAGAGTTAATTGCATTTGATGTGAATCAAAAAGTTGAATATAAGTATAAGTATGTGGAAGATGCAGATCTCTATGATCGTGTTGAAGTAGAAGACTGCACTGATGAAGAAAATGTTAATGTTAATGTTGATACTTCAGATTTTCCAACATTGATGGAATTCTTTACTAAAGAAAATAGAGATGAACTGATGAGGAAAGTTGAAGAAATTCTGAAAGATAAGAACTTCGATGGAACCACAAAAGATCCTTTGAAAGAAGAACGCAAAAAGTGGTTCAGACACTCTCATGAAAGGAAGTTTAAACGTCCGTTGAAGTTTTATCAAAGAGATAGAAGTATTTCGATGGGTGACATCATTAGTTGGGGTTTTCTACCTCAAATTAATGCATATGCGATCAGGAGAGAGTGTGGTGTTCAGTACTTTGAAAATTTATATGATGTTATGTCACTTCCATGGTGGGATGTGGACGAATTATCTCAAGTACGAACTCTGGGGTATCCTATTAGAAAGAATGATCTTGCAGTATGGGGAATGATAAGGTTTGAGGCTTTGAGAGAGTTCAGGCATTAGCAACCGCATTATCCAAAGAAGGAGAGAAGAATCAATTCTGAAACTGGTAACGAAGAAACAATCTTGAATATAAAAAAGCCACAAACCATGAAGATCATACCAGTACCAAAGATGGAGCAAGATTTTTATAAAGGTTTTCTGGATTGGGTGTATAGCTGCATATCAACTGAAGCAGTGATTACTTACCGAGCAGGGAATGAAATCAGAAATATATTTGTCTATGATCCTATGTGGCTGGTGAACTGCTCAGCTAAGGATATTGAATATTTATTCATCAACAAGATACATTTTCAAGCTGAAGACAGAGAGCAAGCAATGCAATTTCAGAAAGTAGTTTCTATTTGTTTTCAAAAGGGCATTAATGCTGATAACAAATGGAACTCAAAGTGGTGGAAGCTTGAAGAAAAAGTAAAGTTGAAAGCTGTAAAGGAAAAGAAAGAACGTGAAGAACGAGATCGTATGCTGCGAGGCAAGTATATGAGGGAGCAAGAAGCAGAAAGATTGAAAATTGCGAAAGAGAATGAGAAAATTAGGAAAGCATTACTGAAGAAGCCTAAGCCTCGTGAAGAGAAGTTCAAGTCCCAATGAAGACCAAGACTGAAGACTCCGGCTGTATCCAAGGGGGAGTTTGTTGATGCACGAATGTCTAAAGCCTACGTCTTAGTCTTAGTCAAGCTTGTATAGGGTCTAGGGGTCAGAAATGTCAATCATGTATAGTGTAGGGGCTGTTATGTAAATGTTATGGTTTATAGTGGTGATTCCGCTCCTAATGACATGTTGTCATTTGGAGCGAAATCAGAAGGATTTGATTCCGCCCGAAATGACAACATGTCATTAGGAGCGGAATCAGCCTCCCTATATATAGTGGTTTGTGTTTCTCATTTGGCATCGATTCGTGAAGTTGTATACTGTTACGCTGCCGGATTTTTCTAAAGAAAATTAATGAGAAACAGTGTTTAAAGTGATATTCTTCTATTTTCTACTCCATTCTCTTTGATTCGAGCTGTTTACGTGTTTCCGCCACATAAACAGTGATATTGTCCTCATCCATGTCTAAAATCACAAAATCGAAAAGAAAGACAAACTTGTCGATTTTCACCAGCATATTCTCAACTATGCCTCGAGGGTACTTCACTGAACGGTCGGCCAGCTGAATGCTCATACGAGTATTGGTTTCCCATGAAATCAACATGCTCGTGTGACATCTCTCCCGTCAGCTTCTCTCTTTGCATCTTCCTCATCTATCTGCTTTTGTCTTTTTCTTTGATCTAAGACAATGGTGGATAAGTCAGATGACGTGAACAGTGTTTTCAGAGAGATGGTCTACTGCTTTGGCTCATCAGTGGTTTTGCTCTTGTATGTTGGTTTCTTTGGTGCTGTAGAATCTGTTTCTCTTAGTTTCTCCAGCTTATCATAAGTTTGATCAATGTACTGCCTTGACCATTTTGATATGGCCTTTACTGATCCATACTTAGTTGCAACCAACTCAGCTCTCTTCCTCTTATATTCTAAACTGAGTTCTGCACTGGATTTCTTGAACTTGGTCCAGTTTGGTGCAGAACTTTTCATCTGAGGATCATTATTTACTCTTTCAATTCTGTTAACTTCAGCTTTGATTGCAATGAGTGGCCAGTCTTTAAATTGTTCTACCTTAGTGGATTTGATGTTGGTGAATGTGGAGGATTGAATGGTTCAGGGTTGGTTTGAATGAAAGGTGTAGATGATAGAGGAGTAGGTACATATATATCATCATCATGCACTTGAAACTTTCTTTTTCTTGAATAAACATTTTTAGGAGAAGTAGTTTTGTTGGAGATTTGGAAATAGGAATAAGGATAGCTTGGGAAGGAAATTAAAAAGTGGTGGATGGTTGACTAACAACTGGTGTTTCAACCGCTTTTGTCATAACAACTGTTGAAGTGCCAACATTTGTTGCAGTGTTGGATGGTATTGGTGAGGATGGTTTTGTTTTCTGCTTTTTGATAGGTTGTTTTTGTGGTGGTGGTGTTGGTTTGGGTGTAGCAGTGGATGGCCTTTTAGCACCAGCAGTGGTTTGTTTTTCTGGTGTTTGGTTTTGTGGTTTTGGTTTTGAGAATGTGGGGACTTCCCTCTGAAGTGGTACTGGAGACTTTTTCTTGGTACTGGGGACTTCCCTCTGAAGTGGTTACCTTGGAAATCTCACCAGTGGTTAACTTGAACACACCAGTGGATACCTTGATAGCATCAGCAGTGGTTGCCTTCAAGGGAGTCTTACTTATGAAACTACTATCCAGATGTAGATCAGTAGATCCAACATCTGTAGTAGATGCTCCACTTGAACTACCAACAGGAATTTCATGAAATTCCAGTGGTCTAACCTTCTCAGTTGTTTGTGGGATAACCAATTGAGGTGATTCAGACACAGCCATTGTTGAGGTTGTACTCTCTTTAATGTATGATTGAGAGGGGCTGTTTTGAGTCTGAAGCTCAATGGCATCAAACATAGGTACAACGGATGGTGGAAGTTGAGATGAAGGGATAGGTGTTGAAAGAGAGTTTGCCCAGGTAGAAGGGTTGTTAAGCATATTCTCAAGTGAGGATAATACTTCATGATGAGGTGACTCTGTGCTTACAACATGTTCCTTTTGTGAGGAAGCATGATGAGTTGAGGCTTTGGGTGGAGATCTTTCCATCTATTGTAAGGAAGTAGTAACAGTGGTTGTTGGTGACATTTGTGTTGTCATTGGGTTAACTTTTGGGATCTCATCTTCCAGAATACCCTTTTTGATGGGTTTGGTGGGTTTTGTGGATTTTTTCTTGGACTTTTTGGGAATTTTTTGGTGGGGGTTGCACAGCAGTGGTTGTGCTGCTGTGATCACCAAGAGCAGTGGGCTCAGCAGCTGAAGTCTGAGTAGCAGATTTGGACTCATCAAAAATTTTCTCAGACTCCCCTGCTTGTGTTTTGGAATCTTTTTGACTCTTTTTCCATAAGGCGAGTAAAAGTTTCAGCAGACAGGCTGTTTATTTGAAAATGTGCACCTTGTATAAGTACTTGTGCATTTTCTTTTGGTATTTTCTGCTGTAAGTAATAACTCAAAAACCTTGGAAATAATAAGAAGGCATGTGGCTTCTTTTCTTTTATGTTTTTCACATTTTTGACCAAATCATTGGAAATTTCTTGGGAGTAACTGAAATCAGTTTTAGACATGATAGCATACCCCAAGTATTGTATTTTCAAAGGAATTTCATTAAAGGCAGTTGTTTTATTAGACACACAGGTGAGCAGGGTATGAAACAGGAATTTCATGGGAGGTGGAAATTCTCCCTTTTGCATGGTTGCTTTTGTTAATTGTCCTGCATACCCTCTTTCGATCAAGTCAATTTGATAATCATCCTTAGGAAAAGAAGTTTTACCTACTTGATCGTTCATCTGAAATACTTCTGAGATGGTCTGTGGTGTTATTGGGACCAAAATTCCACCTACTTCTGATGAGATTGCCCATGGCTTTTTATCTTAAATTTCGAGTTTAGCATGATTCCAGAAATCTCTTAGGGTATCTTGGTAGATGGGTGCATTACTGGTCAACAAAGTTTTATACTTTGATGATGAAAGGGCGTCAATGATGGAATGGAAATCTTTGTTTTTGCTTATTTTCTCAAGTGTACAAAGGTAATTGTATGGGTGTTTGATAATGAGAGCCATGGTGATTGTGAAAAATCGCGAATGGAAGAAAAGAGATGAATATGAGATGGAAATCGCTTTGAAGAATTATTGAATTTGATACGGCAGTGAAAACTCTGTTTGGGGTTTTATCAGTGTTTTATGTGAGTGAAAAAGTGAATGTTGACGTGGTAGCGGTTTTAAAGATCGGACGGCTAAGAACTGTCCACGTGGCAATCTCTGATGGAAAGTGGGAGACAGTTGTTTGGAAACCACTGATGGATAATATCAGTGGTTGAGAACAGTGAATAATGAGAACAGTGACTGATTTTTGGTCAACAGTGGTCAACAAGAAAAGTGAAGAAAAAGAGGTTGTCTTTCAACAGTGGATAATTTTCAACAATCAGATGTTTGAACCAATCAGTGGTTATGACAGACTTTTAAGGATTAATGAAAATTTTCATTTTAACTATTTTTAAGAATGAATTTTTGATTTTCTGAAAACATTTTAATTCTTTTTATTCATAGAAAACAAGATTTTGCTTGTTATTCCATGTTAAGCATGCCAATTCTAGAGATCAAGCTTTCAAAGGTGGATATGTCTAATGCTTTTGTTAGCACATCTGTCAGCTGATCCTTAGTTGGAACATGATGCAGAGAAATCAAACCTTTGAATACATACCACCCCGGGTTACGAAACCACCCGAACTTTCGATATGAAAATCCATCAAATCAAGCCAACCCGAATTTTCAAGGAAGTCAAGGTAATTTTGTTCCACGCCAACCGTTTAATAATCAAGGAGGGTATCGAGGCGGGAACAACCAAGGGTTTCAAAGACAATATCAAACGGGTCAAGAGCATGGTGGGTCTTCGAATGGAAATGAGGTGATGGAGATGTTGTAGGCGATGCAAACGGAAATGCAAAAGATAAATCAAATGGACGATGCTCGCATTTAAAAGGATGAGATCCGTGACAAATCAATTCAATCTTTGACTACCCAAACGGGAAAACTCGCAACCGAAGTGGCGGACTTGAAAAAGGTAAAGGTCAGTTACCAAGCGACACTAAAGTAAACCATTCTCATACTTCATCTCGTTATATTAATATTAATCATGTGAGTGTTTTGAGAAGTGGGAAAGAGTATAAAACCAACCCTTCAACGGGTTTGGTTGATGGGATGGTTGAGTACATAACCAACCCTTCAACGGGTTTGGTTAATGGGATGGTCAAGAATGTGATGATGAAAATGAAACACCTAAAAATTCTTCTAAAAACCCCATAATTAATGAAGAAACAAAATATAAAAATGAGGAAGGGGGACCTAGTCAAGTTCCATTTCCTTCGGCTTTATTAGATCCGGGTAAAAAGAATTTTATTTCAAAACGGGGTACTCAAAAGGAAGAAATGTGGGAGGTGTTTAAACAAGTTAAAATAAATCTTCCATTACTTGAATCAATTAAACAAGTACCCACTTATGCAAAGTTTTTAAAAGAATTATGTACCCAAAAGAGGCAACAAAAAGTGCTTAAACGGGTTGATTTGACCGAGCGGGTAAGTGCGGTTTAAAGAGAGGTCTTCTTCCTAAGCTACAAGATCCGAGAACGCCCCTTATTAATATCCAAGTTGGAAATTTTCAAACGGCGAGGGCGTTATTTGATCTTGGAGCCGGAGTAAGTATTCTACCGGGGGGCTTATGACCAATACGATTTTGGTACATTGAAGCGGGTTGAGACAACGGTTGTTTTAGCCGACTTGTCTCATAAGCTTCCCCGGGGTATTGTGCGGATGTTATAGTGAACGTCGACAAATTTTATTATCCCGTTGGTTTTCTTGTGTTTGACTACTCATCAGCGGACCCAATTCAACAACAAAATCTTATTTTGGGTCGGCCATTTTTGAACAACGCTCATGCTGTAATTGATTGTCGATATGGTACGGTTGACATGACATTTGGTAATAGAAAGATGAGATTAAATGTTTTTACTAACTGGTCTAATTCTTTTGGTGATGATGAGTGTTTCTTAGCAAATATCATTGACGGATGCGACCCGCATGAATACGAGGAAGATGTGTTGGAACCGTGTGTTTGTGATTGTTCTTTGCAGGTACATATGTGTGAATTGAGGATGGAAGAAAAGGAGCAAGAGGATCTAGCGGTCAAGGAAGGAAGACCGCCATGGACCCACCAAATTGAGAATTTACCGGTAGAGATTGATTCGGGTACAAAGCCTTCCTTAGAGTGTCCACCACAAGTGGAGTTGAAGGAGTTACCAAAGCACTTGAAATATGCATTTTTGGGGGACAATGACACTTTACCGGTGATAATTGCTTCTAATTTGGAGGTGGCTCAAGAAGAAGACTTGTTGCGGGTGTTAAAGGCTCATAAGGCGGCCATTGGATGGACGATAGCCAACTTGAAAGGTATTAGTCCATCCATTGGAAAGATTATTACTAATGAAGATGCAAAGCCTACCCGAGAAACACAAAGAAGGTTGAACCCGAACTTGAGAGAAATTGTAAAGAAAGAGGTAATAAAGTGGTTGAATGCGGGGATCATTTATCCCATTTCGGACACTGCATGGGTAAGTCCGACACAGGTAGTGACTAAAAAAACAAGCATCCAGGTAATTAAAGATGAACAAGGCGAGCAAATTGCCACCCGACCGGTCACCGGGTGGCGAGTTTTCATAGATTATAGAAAATTGAACGCCGCTACCTCTAAGGACCATTTCCCTTTACCATTCATTGACCAAATTATTGAAAAACTTTAAGGTAAAAAATATTATTGTTTTTTGGATGGGTACTCGGGATATAATCAAATTGCGATCCACCCGGCCGACCAACACAAAACCACGTTTACATGTCCGTATGGTACATTTGCTTTTCGGCAAATGTCATTCGGATTATGTAATGCCCCGGCCACTTTTCAAAGTTGTATGATGAGTATTTTCTCAGATATGGTCGGGGAGTCTCTTGAAGTGTTTATGGATAATTTTTCCATCTTTGGCCCAAGTTTTGAGTCTTGTCTCGATGAATTAGAAAAAGTTTTAAAAAGGTGTGTTGAGACAAACTTGGTGCTAAGTTGGGAAAAAAGTCACTTTATGGTTAAATAGGGGGTGAGATCATTTAACCATAAAAGAATGTTAAGGGGGTGGAGGTAGACAAAGCAAAAATTCGGGTAATCTCATCTTTACCTCCATCAAAGAATGTTAAGGGGGTGAGATCATTTTTGGGGCATGCGGGATTTTAGAGAAGATTTATTAAAGGTTTTAGTGTTATGACCAAACCTTTATGTAATTTATTATTGAAAGATGTCCCTTTTGAGTTTACTAACGAATGTTTGTAAGCTTTCAATGTTTTGAAGGAACAGTTGGTGAAAGCTCACATTTTGCAACCGCCGGATTGGACAAAGCTATTTGAAATCATGTATGATACTAGCGACACAACAATTAGAGCGGTTTTGGGTCAAAGAGTTGACAAGAAGCCGGTGGTCATTTATTATGCAAGCAAAACTTTGTCCGAGGCGCAACTGAATTACACTACAACCGAAAAAGAATTATTAGCGGTGGTGTATGCCTTGGACAAGTTTCGATCACACATATGGGGGAGCAAGGTGATCGTTTGTTCGGACCATAGTGCGGTTCGATATTTGATGAAAAAGAAAGATATGCGAAGCCCCTGTTGAATCGTTGGGTACTTTTGTTGCAAGAATTTGACTTGGAAATTCGGGACAAGAAGAGTTGTGAGAATGTTGTGGCGGATCATTTGTCCCGAATTCCGTTGGAAGGAATTGACGATCCTAGTGAAATCAATGAACGGTTCCCTGATGAGCAACTTCTATCCGTTTCAACCGCACCATGATGCTCATTATGTTAATTATTTGGCCAAACGTGCGATCCCAAGTCATTGGACTAAGAAACGAAGGCAACAATTCATGGTCCAAGTCAAGCAATATATATGGGATGAACCGGATCTCTTTAAAATTGGGCCTGACCAAGTATTAGAAATTTTGACCCATGCTCACTCATCAGCATGTGGGGGTCACTTTAATAGACACAAAACGGGTTATCGAGTTTTAACTTTGTGGGTTTTATTGGCCTACAATTTTGAAAGATGCTTGTGAATTTGCCCGTAACTGTGTCAATTGTAAAAGAGTGGGAAGTATCTCTAAATGGGATGAAATGTCTCTACAACCAATTTTGGTGGTTGAGTTATTTGATGTATGGGCAAATTCACAAGCATTTTTGAAAATCGTAGGCCAATAAAACCCACAAGTTAAAACCCGATAACTCGTTTTGTGTCCACTAAAGTGACCCCCACATGCCGATGAGTGAGCATGGGCCAAAATTTCTAATACCTCCGTTTCGGGGACACATCTTCTAATTACTTGGTTAGGCCCAATTTTAAAGATATCCGGTTTATCCCATATATATTGCTTGACTTGGACCATGAATTATTGCCTTCGTTTCTTAGTCCAATGAATTGGGATCGCACTCTTGGCCAAATAATTAACATAGTGAGCATACCATGGTGCGGTTGAAACGGATAGAAGTTGCTCATCGGGGAACCGTTCATTGATTTCACTAGGATCGTCAATTCCTTCCAACGGAATTCGGGACAAATGAGCCGCCACAACATTCTCACAACCCTTCTTGTCCTGAATTTCCAAGTCAAATTCTTGCAACAAAAGTACCCAACGAATCAACCGGGGCTTCGCATATTTCTTTTACATCAAATATCGAACCGCACCATGGTCCGAACAAACGATCACCTTGCTCCCCCATATGTATGATCGAAACTTGTCCAAGGCATACACCACCGCTAATAATTCTTTTTCGGTTGTAGTGTAATTCAGTAGCGCCTCAGACAAAGTTTTGCTTGCATAATAAATGGCCACCGGCTTTTTGTCGGCTCTTTGACCCAAAACCACTCCAATTGTTGTGTCGCTAGCATCACACATGATTTCAAACGGCTTTGTCCAATCCGGCGGTTGCAAAATGGGAGCTTTCAGCAGCTGTTCCTTCAAAACATTGAAAGCTTGCAAACATTCGTTAGTAAACTCAAAAGGGACATCTTTCAATATCTTATTTCCTACCCCTAACCTAGCCCTATTACAACCCTTTAAAGACCTTTTGACTTGTGCTTAGTATTCGTGTTCGGTGGTGGAGAATGATTGAGTTGCAAGCCTATGCGGGCAGGTACATGTTCTATTCAGTTTTGAGTGATTACTTTAAAAGGTGTTAAATACATCATTAAAATTAGCCAATTTGTAAACCGAGTGGAGTGAACATTGTGAGGGATATGTATGAATTGTGAGTTGTAAAGGCAGGTTAATATTGGATAACCATTTCATATGTGACTAATCACTTTATCATTAGATAATGTGAAAATTGTAAAAAGTTTGAACTGAGCATGACATTAGACCTTAACCTTAGTCTCGGGAATGGGGAGTGTGTTTCTCGTTCGACCCACGTGAAAGTGAAAGGCAGAGTTGCTTGAGGACAAGCAAACGACAAGTGTGGGGATGTGATACGTGGTTGAAAACCGGTGTTCGTATTGGTTTAAATCGTTGTTGTTACATGATTTTTAATTTTGAATAGCCTACTTTTGATTAAAACTTTGTTTTGCAGGTTTAATGAAGTTTAAGGAGCTATTTGGGAGCTTTACGGGCTACCGGGACGAAGAACGGGCCACCGGGACGTCACACGGGTCAACCGGGATCAAGATTTGAGAAAAACGGAGAAGTGGAAATGTGCGTCATGAGCGGCTAAATCTCCCGTGATCATCTCCGGGACTGGGTTTGTGTTTGAAACATTGGGTTATTTAGATTTACGATTTTTGGATTAAGATTTGATTAATCATTCGCTTAGTCTTTCTTATTGTTCTTGTTTCGATTAAACGATTGTTTGATTATCGTAAACATTCATGTTCATCAATTATTTGGTTTGTTTCATCAACAATTGGGATTAAATTCTAAGTTGTCATTGTTCTTAAACCTTTAATCATTGAACTTGTCTATGTTTATGAAATCTAGAATTGGTAATTAATTGGATTACTATTCATTTGCATCAATCTTTCGGTTTCGATCGTGGATTATTGTAATCAAATATATTATCTATTAGTTATTTATCAAAACAAGTTTTATCAAATCATGCCTATGTGATTTCCAACTGGTAGTAATTACGTAACCCAATTTTCTGCATAACCTGAAAACCCGAAAATTGGTCATTTTCTCATAATTGTTACAACTACAATTCAATTTCGTTTTCATAATTAGTTTCACAATCTGCAAAAAGCAATTAGATTTAAATTAGATCATCGTCACAAACAATGAGTTTTTACACTTTCCACTGATTCCCCGTGGATTCGACACCCTACTTGCCCTTTAATAGTAAAGGTGAATAGGACACTTTTAACTATATCTTTGACCGACCTTACGATATCGATCATGTAACTACTAACTAATCATCTATAATTTTGCTAAAGATGAGAGATTAAAGTGTAATCTAGATTAGAGGATTAAACTAATGGTATTTAATCCCCTAACAGTCTGTAGCTATTAAACATTCTGGGTCGTTGGGCTTTAATCACTTGTACACTAATGCATCATCTGCTTGTACCTTTTAATCCACAAGTCAATACTGACCAGGACAACTATCGAAACATCGACAAAAATAAGCAAGTTGTTACGGTACTTTTGGATTATTTTTAAAACATTATAGTTTATAAGATATGGCAAGAAAACGTAAAAGAATTATAAGTTTGTTGTGAAGGAGAAGAGTGTAACTAATTACCCATAATGATGTTAAAACTCAAGGATTTAAGTGTAATAAAATGAGAGACTAAAATATAATTATTCTTAAAAATACCAATTTACCCTCATTTTAGGGATGTATTTATAAATTAAGAAGGAAAAAGTTATTATTTTTTAGGTATCTTAAAATACTTCCACCTCATGCATTATAATATAGTAGAGATTTCGCTCACCTAGATACCATCTAGAAACTTACAAATATCTTTGTTCTTCACACATGGCATTTATGCAAATATTCAAAAGAAAAAAAAAACATATGGAGCATTAGATAAACAGATACCTGATTCATTAGAGCACATGGTCAAGAAACAAGCTCAATGTCATTTCCATCCATTATGAGTTCATCCTTCACCTTCTCAGATTGCTACTGTAAAACCATCAAGCGTCGACTTAAGACTTTCCTCACCTATAATTCAGAATAAAACATTTTGTAATTCAGTGTTGTCTCATCAAACATAAACTTATGAAAACATACAAAGGTTAGGATTATATACTTACAATTGTTTAAAATACAATGTGAATCAACATAACTACAAAGAACTCTCACGTGTAATAATAATCATGTCAACATGAATATCACCAATTCAATCACACTCATATTCTCCTATAGCTAATAAATATATAACCCATCTCTCTTAACACATCTACTAAACTTGGGCTTCAGTTCTAGGATAGATATAGCGTATAAGCAAATATATTGACTGAACCAAACGCAAACGTTTAGCATAACAAATAATTGAGTATATGACCACTGGAATGAGAACTAACACACGAAACATTTGAAAATCCATACAGTAAACAACAAGAATCAAGGTATAATATACGAACATCAAAAATGAAAAGCAATGAAAGTGATGTTAAAAATCATAAATAAGAAAATGTATATACCTTTTTTCACCAACGAGTTATTAATCGCAATCGTAAACGATCTAGTCCAAAGGGAAGATGATCTAAACACCTCAAGAACCTCAGTTGTCTATTCTTAGCTTTCCTTATTTCGCTCACGTGGATACCATCTAGAAAGTTGCAGATATCTTTGTTCTTCACATGACTTTTCTGCAATGAAACATTTAGTCATTCAGTGTTATCTCATCAAATGTAAACAGTGAACTTATGAAAACATACAAAAGTTATAATTATATAGATACAGTTGTTTAAAATACAATATGAATCACCAGAACAACATAGACCACCAAATTATGAACATAATCCAACATTCAAGACACTTCCCACAGCTGAGAACCAACAATAATTTTAAACTATATATGTAATCACTAAAACTAAACCTTTTTGGGCGGCTCAGTCGACCCAACCAACCCAGTCAGTTTGGTTGACGTTTTCCAAAACTGTAGTTAGCGGTTCAACCAACAACTTTCATGTCGAGCTGAACATCCCTAGTTTTAAACCAAACAAAGAAACTCATACATGTAATAATGATCATGTCAGGACATGAAACTTTACCAATTCAATCACTCATCTTCTCCTAAAGCTAATATCTACTCCATCTCTCTTAATGTTCTAAAAAACGCCCCATCGCTTTGTGTAGGTAAGGTGGGCAGGGGTGGATCTACATTGGATGGCATGGGTTCACATGAACCCGCAGCGTTTCGGAATTTTAATAGAAATTATATATCACAAACTGGAATGAACCCATTAGTATCATTAGAGATTAGGTAAACTTACAATTTGCTAAATCGTTAACATTGTTGCTTTTCACTTGCCTATGGAATTAAAGTAGGGAACTTACCCTAATCTAGTTCACATTCAGCACTAATTCATTTTTTCTGTTAATTCTTTACAGTATCTAAATCAAAGCAAATGTTTAATATAACAAATCACTGAATATATGATAAATAACACACGAAAGATTTGAAAAATGTCTATACCATTTTTTTCACCAACGACGTCGGAAAGTGAGGATCTGAATCGTAAATACTGCCGTTGATCGGAAAGTGAGCGAGTACAAGACGGATCTAGTATCGGAAGCCTACCGGTGATGAGTGATGAGATTAGCGGCGGTTTTGTGAGATCCGAACCAAACATCGACCGTCAGTTTCTGTTTTCCGGTGTCTTCGTCGACCTTTCAGTTCGATGATATTAATCTTGGCATTTATCCGTTTCCGGAACCAAGAATAAACCCTAAACGGAAAACTGTATTTTTTTTTTTTTGAACAGCAAACCTCTAGATGCCTAGGTTCTAGAGAGTGCAGGAATTATTCTCATCTAGGAAGGACCGGACTTGAACCTGCGATCACCCGGGAAGGGAACCTCACTAAGTGAGTAAACCCACCCACCTCCTCTTTGTTGAAAGTGGGGATCGAACTTGAGACCTCTCACAAGGTCTAAGTCCTTTCCACCACTCCACCAAAGGCTCATTGGCAAACGGAAAACTGTATGTCCATGGGTTTGAGTTTTGCATTTATAAACCGAAACAATTCGATGGGTCGGATAGATCCGATTCCTGTTAGTTGTTCAAAATTTGAAAAAGTAACGGATGGATTTCGAGGTTTGTTCGTATTGCTTTATTGGTACCTAATATGAATAGGGGATTGTAAATGAGACTAGATTTGTAGACGTCGCGCGTTGCGACGAAACAGAGTAATAATAACGTAAAACAAACGTTATCTGAAAATGAGGTATGTTGTTTAGAAAGTTAAACCGTTAGAATCGATTTAATTTATCATCTTGTCGTTTTACGACACCAAATAAATAGTCTATTTTGAATACAACTTCATTTTAACAAAACTTGGAATGTTGTGAGTAAAAAAATACACACAACCACGTACTTCAGTTTTTAGAAAAAAAAAAAAAAAAAAAGTTTAACAAACTTAAGTTATTAGAAAATTTTCAAATTATGTGATAAAGGAAAAATGATTTAAAAAATAAAAAAAAGAATTATTAAAAACAAAAAGTAATTGATAAAAATATGGTTTTAAAAAAGTAAAAGAATAATAAAAATATGTTAAAACTTAAAAGTAAATATACTAATAAACTATTATATTATTAAATAATAAAATATTAAAAAATTATATATTGTTATAAAAATAAAGTTACTATTCATGATTCTTCAATAAAAAAATATATATATAATGGCTTAGCTAGATTGGATTTGTAAATAAGCCGAGCTTGAGCTAGGTTTGACTTGGCTAATGAGCTTGCGAAATTTTAATTTTAAATGTATTAAAATAAAAAAAAATGTTAGAGAGGGTTGAAATGTTAACACTTTAATTTTAGAGTACACTGCAATTTTACCGCGTGGGGTTTAAGCCAATTGGCACTCTGACCCTCTCCCTGAAAATAATTGCAATTTGCCCCCCCCCCCCCCCAACGTTGATGTTCTGTCGCAATATTACCCCCTGCCGTCAGTCAATAGTTGTTTGACTGTTATAGGTAAGGGTATTTTGATAAATCTTACCCCATATTTATTATTATTATTATTATTATTATTAAAATCATGTTTCATCTTCAAACACCCAGTAATTGCAGAATATGAACATCATCTGGATCTTCAAAATTCACCACAAACCATCTTCATCATGTTCAGAGAATCATAAGTCCAGAATCATATTCAATATAAACCATATTCAACATAAGCCATCTTCATCATCCACACACAACATCACAAATACTCCATCTTCAATCTTTATCATGAGCATCATCATCAGCGAACGTGAACATCATCTTCATCTCACAAGAACATAATCTCAAAACCACCACCAACATCATCATCTGTTTCATATCAGAATCGCCGACTCCATCTGTGTTAGATTTGAATCGCCCCATCACCAAACCCCAATGGAAGTTGAAGTAAAGCTCCGGCTACCGGACTCCACCGCCTACCAGAAACTCTCCGACATCCTCTCACCCTACCACACCAAAATCCACCTCCAACAAAACCTCTTCTTCGACACCCCACAACTCACTCTCGCCACCACCTCGCCGTCCTCCGCTTCCGCTTCTATGACCTCGACACCCATCAGCGCCACCGTCAACAGCCACCACCAACCACCATTAGCGCCATCGTCAACGAGTCCGTCAGATTCAAGGAACCCATTTTCATTTTTTAAAAGTGAGTAGTCGTTAAGGAGTTCTAGATTGGTTGATTTTGGTTCAAGAATTGGGGGTTTTCCATTGGAATTGGAGTTGGGGATTTGAGGATCTGGAAGTTCGTTTGCTGAAGCATGTGGGATTACAGGATCTGAAAGGGATTTTTGTAGGGGGGGGTCTAGTTAATGTTGCTGCGATAGTGGTGATTTTGGAATTTAGATTCTTATTGATTTATAAAAAAAAGGCATGGTGTTGATTTTGTCGTCAGTGATAGTTGTGGAGGTGGTGGTTGGTGGGGGAGATGGTGGTGGTGATAGGTGGTGTTAGGATCGTATTTCGACCTAAATGAGTCGTTTCAGAGGAGTTTAATCAGATACAGGTGCGGAATAACAAGTATCTGATGTAGAAACAACTGAATCTTCTCTTAATCTACTGATTTTATTGAATTGGCAACGTTTACAGTTCAATCTTCACACCGGCAGAGCTTCGGTATGGAATACAAGATCTGTCTATCTGATTTCGCTTATGAGGCACTATATATAGACCTTGTGATTTCGCTTATGTGTACATGTTCACATAAGCGGAATCACCTATGTCCAAATAAGCGGAATCACTTGTACAAATAAGCGGAATCACTTGTACAAATAAGCGAAATCAGCCTCTAAACTCAATACTCTTCCTATTTTCTCATAACATATGCCCTAATCTAAACAATGTGATCTAAGACTCGATCCAAGACGAAGTCGACAGATGTAGTGCACCAACAGACTCCCCCTCAGATGTTGACGAGTCGACTATCGAGTCACGACAACGCTGTGTCTTCACTTCTTCAGTCTTGATCAGCCTCTGGGCTTTTCTCTCTCTCTCTATCTTCATCAACAGACTCTTTTTTAACAATATCTGCTTGACAAACTTCAGACTCCCCTTCTCAATATGCTGGCATTCCTTTGTTCTTCAGCAACATCTGCTTCAGGATCATTGTCTGGCTCTTCATGTTCCAGGATTGATACCTGGCTCAAGCTCTATCTGCAGAATCTTTAAATTTCAGGATCGAAACCTGGCTATCATCTAACTTGGATCTCAGGATCGACCTAGCTTAACTTGACCTGCATAGACTCTACATCACAGTAAGTTTTCTAAATTTAACAATTTAATTCACCAACACTCTGATATAATCAGACAACTCTCTCACATAAACATGTGCATCAACACCGACTCTCCCTCAGATCATATACACAAGATGAACCACTTTTTGATTTAAAAACATATTGTGACAATTAAGACACACTCCCCCTCACAATAATGTCATCATGTTTAGCACTTGGAATTTTGAAAATCAGCTTTCCAACATCAGTTGTCGAAAATCTTTTTGAATTTTTCAAAATTTATGCTAAAACACACAAAAAATCTTTTTGGATTTTTGAATGTAAAGAAATACAATAAAGTAAAGAAATATTTACAGACAATATTTTTGTGAGTTTGTGCAAGAGGATCATATCAGATTTTGACAAGTCACAAGTACCGTTGAGCTTAGTTACACATTAAGAATTAAACAATTCACTTAGATTGCCGATATACTGATCCACTTAAATTCTCACACAAATTTCAACTAATTCAGGATATGAGTTAGGTGTTTTAAGGACTTAAACTCATTCATGTGTCCCACCTCTTGAATATACTCCCGTATCCAGATCCCAATATTCAGTCTTACAGGTGAATATACCACAGATGATATCTGTAAAGGGTTAAATTGCGAGGGCCGTGAGAGCTCAGGTCGATCTTTCGATACGCAGAGAGATGACGGCTTCGACTTTTGGTGTGTCCCCTTTAGAGGATCTTTTGATTACAACAGCAGCGACTATCAATTTTATTGTTTCATCAGCTTGCTGAGGGCGATGCTATGTTTCAAGCATTTGCAGAAAGCATTATCCGGGGACTAGGCCATTGCTTCCGCAAAATCAGAAGTCCCGGGATAATACCCCAGATATCACTGAGCATAAAGACCTAGTATCTCAGAAAGAGGGACCTTTCAAACGAGATTTCAGGGGTTACCTATATATCCAAGTAATGTTCCCCACGAAATAAGCAAGTTTGAATTTATGTTTATATCCCGAAAAAGCTTACTAAATGTGTAAAAACCTATCGGCATATCATCAGTGAGACCGTTTAATTCTATTTAAACAAAACAATTCTTTAGCATACTATGACAGTCTACTGATGTACTATCATTTCCTCTTCTATGACACTAAAACTCATTTTTGATTTTATCATGTTTTTGCCTTTTTTTCAAATTTTCAAATGTTTTTGAATTTTCTGAAAATTTTCTACTCCCCCTAAAATGCAAACACATTTCAGGAAATTTGAAAACAACTAGACTCTTGACTCAATTGAAAAACAAAACTATACAGAAACTTGACAACTGACATCGAATCGCATCAAATCGCCATTCACTATGCATAAACAATCAGAACTCCCCCTATCACAAACCATTTTCTCATTTAGATTTCAAAACACTTAAGTTTGTTTTAATCAAAATGATTTTTCCGGAAAATGAGTTTGTTTTTACCACTTGTAAGTTTACCACTTGTTAAGTACGGGGATATGGTTCATCATCTTGTCAGTTTTATCAAATATAATAAATCAAGTACAATTTAATGTCCCTGATTTACCGTTTGCAATTAAGCAACCTTTGTACCAATTGAAAGAATTACCACTTTTAGGATCACAAACAATACCACTTGTAGGTATAACTAACCAATACCAACTGTAGGAATATTACGTCTACATGCATTATTTTACCAATCAGGATGCCGATTCCTGCTTCTCACTTACCAACCTGGAAGCTCCGGCAAGTCACACTCATCCTGTAAAAATTAAACACATTTAAAAAATCTTTCAAGCAAACTTTTCAAACACTAGAATGATGCCGATTCCTGATCCACGATATAAACTTGGGATCTCCGGCGTAGTCCTAAGACTTCAAGGGAAACAGACTTCCATCCAAGTCTTTTCAGTCTTTTCAGACTTGATGGCTTTCAACTCTTGCGCAGTAGGGTTGTAAGTTGCCTTTTTAGTTGCATAAAAATCTTTAACCCCCTTAACTTTCCCATTCAACATTTTCCCAAAACTTTTCTTAACACTTCCATTAAATGTTTTCTCGACATCAAACTTAGTTTTCTCGTTGTAAAACTGATTCGAGATATCAACCTTGCCAACTTTCTGTTTAACTTCTTCAAATTTCAGTGATGGAAACTCATCATCATTCACTGAAATTTTCATCTCAACCTGTGGCTCTTCTGGCTTTATGGAACCAGATTCATCGGGACTTTCTCATCAACTTTCTTAACAACCCACACTTGGTTGTCTTTCTCTTTCTTTTTGTAAAAATTCTTTTTAGAACACTCACCAATCTCATAAGTTGAATTTTCAAAAATCTTAAATTTTTCGATTGTTGGTTCAACATCAACAACCTTTTCTTTCAATTTCTTAGAAACTCCCTGTTTTGTTGTGACATTTTTCGAACAGTTCCATGCAATGTGACCAGCTTCATTGCACTTGTAACAGGTTCGAGTTTCCTTTAGATGAGACATTTCAGTTCCATTCTTCTTCTTTTCAGCAAGAAACTCCTGGTTTGACTGTCTCCAGAATGGTTTCTTCTGTTCCTCTTCTGCAAGTCCACCTGACACAAATTCTGTTTTTGTTTTAGAATTTTTCAAATTTTTATGATTTTCTGGTGGAATAAATCCAAGACCTTTCTTTTTGTAGCTACGATTTTGATTAGGTTTCTTTTGAAAACCAGAACCAGAATTACAGCCCTTTTTCTTGTTTAACCGTTGTTGAACTCTTGAAGTGTACTTTTTAGGTTTTTCAGTAAGATTTAAATCTTTTATTTCAGAAATATTAATTTCTGTCATTTTGAAAACCTTTTTGATCATATCAAAACGAACACTTCTTATTGGAAATTCTTTGTCAAAAAATAATTTGTCCGAATCATTTAAAGTGTATGCAACTTCAAATGCTTCATCATCCAAATTTGCTTTTGATAACAAAAATTCTTTACTATAAGACCGTTTAACCGACGACTTTGAACTGTTGACTAACGAACTCGAACTTTTGACTGACAAATTTGAACACCCAGACTCGGACTTTGACTCAGACTCCTCCTCAGTATCCAACACCTGATCGACCACCTTTTTTATTAACTCAGACTCATGATCAGTATCGGACGATGTGAAAGTAACGTCAATGTTTTCTGGTAAATCATCAGTTGTATCGGTTTTTAGTTTTATATTGACTGCTTTTTCAAGTTGCTCCTCGTTTGGTTTTCTAGGAGAATACCCTTCCCAAATCGGAGGCGGACACTTGTTATAGCTAACAGTCGGTTTCTTACCACTATCTTTCTTTTTCTTTGGCTTCTCGTCTTGAAAAGCTTCCATACCTGCAACAGTTGGGTAAATACGATCAATGAGATAATCAGAACTAGAATAACTTTGTAATAAACGTCTAATTCTCTCATTTTCAATCTTCTCTGTCTCCAACTCTTGCTTCCATTTAGCACTTTCTTCGATGTAAAAGTTTATAGCTTTTTGCTTTGTCATCATGACTGCATTCATCATTGTTAGTGCATGTTCTCTTTCTGAATTTGTCTTTTGTAAACCAGTTACTGTTTTGTTCAAGACATTATAAGATTCTTTCACATAATTGAGGTTGAACAGTAACAACTCTTTCTTCTTCTCATACTCAGCAATTATCTCGTCTTTTGCTGCACAACCCTTGCATGCTTCCAAACACTTTTCGCAAGGCTTTACAACTTCAACAAACTTCTCAATCTCGATTGTCTTTATCACTTCAATCACTTTTTCTTCTTCAATCACCTTCTCTTCTACCTTCACTTGCTCAGTTTCAACCATCTCCTCAGCAACACTTTCAACATTCTGAACAGCTTCTTTTGTTTGATCACCACTTTCAGACTTCTGTTTCATTTGTTCTTTTGCAGCTTGTTTCTCTTTTAGTTTCTCCATGCGATCTGCAAAATAGAAATGAAAACTTTCAGGAGAAAGATGAGATTTAGCAACATCGATATATTTTTCCTCCTCATCATCACCGCTCTCATCTGGAGGTGATTTATCAAACTGTGCAGACTTTTCAGAACTAGCATCTAATTCATCAGAATTTGACGGTGTTTGATCAAATCCAACTTCCTTTTCTGAAATAACATCATTCTGTACACTCTCATCTGAACTCTGTAAACCTTCATCAGCACTTTCTAAACTTTCATCAGATGTAACAGACTCTTTCTCCAAATTCTTCACAGTCTCTCCAATAGACTTCATCCAGGTGGCAAACATGTCTGGTTCTCTAACAATCTTAGCAATGAAAGCTTTGAAATCTCCTTTTTCATCAACAAACATATCCCAGCTAAAGCCTTCAGGTAGCCTCTCATCATCTTGATCGACTATGCATGCTTTGCTATCAGGAGATATATAATTGTTCCAGTTAAAATCCACCGCACACGCTCTTTTTGAATCCTCGATTCTTCTACCATGAGCCGTTTGTGAGTCTTGTGATTGACCAACTTGCTGATAAATGGCTTTCCGGTAATAATCATCTTTTCCAAATGGATTCTGAGCGCCACTAGCTTCTCTGTTCTTGCACTCCCGCTTGAAATGGCCTTTCTCCCTGCAACGAAAACAAGTAACTTTAGATTTATCAAAGCCTAAAGTAGATACATGAGCATCAAGAAAGTCATTTCTCCCGGTAATTGTTTTGAACTTTTCAGCACGTCTAAGAACACTAGCAAGACACCATTTGATATCCATTAATTCCATCTCTTCGGCGTCTATTTGATCGTAATCCTCCTTTGTGAGCATAGGATTTCCGATCCGACCTGCAACTAGACCCTCATAAGATAACAACACAGAACCAAGTAGAGCCATATGGTCTTTAGCAGTGTCTTCTGAAAAACTTTGACCTTCTGGAAGATTTAGAGCAATGTTGCACTGAATCACATAACCATTTCCTGTCTTGGTGCTTTGAGACTGAAAGCTTTCTGATGAACTCTTTGGATTGACACTCGGATATAATGAGAAACCACTGCTGCTTTTGTTTGAACTTTGATCAATCTTTTCTGTAGAATCTCCAGCACTAAACGCAGTCTGAATTTTCGGACTTCTCTCAGCTTCTGGAACCGGAATACTACCTTTGTAATACATTTTTACATCCTGTTGACCAGTTGGACTGTTCATCCTTGCGATCTTCTGCTGTTCCAAATCTTAACCCTCAATCTTTTCGATAAACTCACCAATTGATAACCCATCATAAACTCCTGTGTTTTTCAGGATCATCAAATAAGTTCCCCACTCTTTTTGCGGTAACGCATCAGCTAACTTGTCTACCCACTCTTCAGATTCCTTTTTTATACTAAGCATTGACATGGATCGCACTAAGTGGCAGTATCTTTCGATCAGCTTCTTTGTATCTTCCCCGGGCAAACTTGTAAACAAATCAAATTCTTTCTTGAGCAGTGCCTTCTTACTCTTGATCATATTCTCGCTACCCTCAAATTTGACTTTAAGTGCATCCCAGATTGACTTTGCAGTTTTGTCATGCTGTAGCAGTATGAAAATGTCTTCTTTGATAGCCTGCTGAAGTAAACTGATCATCATTTTTTCAGATCTATACATATCTCGTTCTTCATTAGTAAATTCAGATATTTTTTTATCAACTTTCATATCAGTCTGTGGCAGAACATATTTCTTCAAAATACACTCCCAAGACCTAAGATGGTTAGCCTGAACCCAGTTCTCGAATCTATCTTTCCACCCGTAGTATTCTTCAATACTCATCAATTTCGGGGGCTTTTGGGTGGTTCCCGTCTCATTTTCTAAACTCATAGCTTGAGCAATAGTGCCTGGACCAGACGGTGTTGCAAATGCGTTGTAGAACTCGGTATCCATGACTTTTCAACACGTATTTCAAAAACTGTGACTAATAAGCGAAATCTGTTGATTATGCACTAAGAGCGAAACCCTGATGACCTTATAAGCGAAATCAGTGACTTAGATTGACACAAAAGCGGAATTAGAATCTTATGTTGACACAAAAGCGGAATCAGATCCTTAAGAGTGACACAAAAGATGAATTAGGTTTCTGGATGTACATATGAGTGAAATCAGGTGGTCATATAAGCGAAATCAGCAAATGTCCATAAAAGCGGAATCACTTCGGGATGCATTTTGGTCCATTTTTAGTACGTATTTAGGTCCGAAACTTTCCAGGGTTTGTTAATGTCCAAATGTCTATGATCTGTGAAAATTTGAACGAATTTCGACCGTGAAATCTTTCTGAAACGAGAAAAGAAGGTGTAGAAGTGAGAATTATCAATGAATTCCAGCTAATCTCTGCAGAACTCCTCCTCCTGAGCTCTGATACCAATTGTTAGGATCGTATTTCGACCTGAATGAGTCGTTTCAGAGGAGTTTAATCAGATACAGGTGCGGAATAATAAGTATCTGATGTAGAAACAGCTGAATCTTCTCTTAATTTACTGATTTTATTGAATTGACAACGTTTACAGTTCAATCTTCACACCGGCAGAGCTTCGGTATGGAATACAAGATCTGTCTATCTGATTTCGCTTATGAGGCACTATATATAGACCTTGTGATTTCGCTTATGTGTACATGTTCACATAAGCGGAATCACTTGTACAAATAAGCGGAATCACTTGTACAAATAAGCGAAATCAGCCTCTAAACTCAATACTCTTCCTATTTTCTCATAACATATGCCCTAATCTAAACAATGTGATCTAAGACTCGATCCAAGACGAAGTCGACAGATGTAGTGCACCAACAGGTGGTGGCAGTGGTGGTTGATGGTGGTGGTGGAGGGCTTATGAAAGAGGGGGTAATATTGCAGAGTAGAACAAACCATGGGGGGTAATATGAAAGGGTAACATAGTCATTTCATATTCCATTTAACAGAATTGTTAACTTATTTGACGGCAGGGGGTAATATTGCGACATAACATCAACGATGGGGGGTAAAATTTAAATTATTTCCAGGGAGGGGGTCAGGGTGCCAATTGGCTTAAAACCAGGAGGTAAAATTGCAGTTTACTCTTAATTTTAATTAGTTAACACTTTAAAATAATGTGAGAAAATAAGCAAATATTATACATATAATACTCTTAATTTGCCTTTCGATCTTTAATATATTAGAAAATATAAATAATACATATAGATATTAGATATATGTGTAATTTTTATTTTTGTTTTTTATGGTATCAATATTTATAAAGAGAATTAACGAGCCTGGTCGCTCAAACATTTTACGAGTTAAGCTTGAGGTCGACTTTTTAACTCGATAGCTCGTTTAAGTTCGAGCTCGAGCTCAACATGACTTAGCTCGATTACAGCCCTACGTAGGTTGTTGAAAACGAATGGCGGTTAACATTTTTAGGTTTTTGGTGGTGTAGTGGGTTTATTTTGTTTTGTTCACATTGATTCTCACGGTTCTCGCAATAAAGATGGTTCTCGCATGAACCCCACCCTATATATATATATATATATATATATATATATATAGGGTCAGGATTTAGGAAAACGATGAAAAGTGTGAGAACGGTGAGAACGATTTTGGTGTTGACATGTGGCATTGATGCTAAATTAAACTAAGGGGTAATATAGTAAAAAAAAACTCACTCACATGAATTGGGTGTTCAAATAAAACGCCATAAAAATACCCAATTCAGAAAAACGCCATGAAAACACCCAGTTAAAAACGTCATAAAACACTCAGTTCAGAAAAACGCCATAAAATACCTAGTTAAAACGCCATGAAAATACTTAGTCTAAAACGCCATAAAAATACCTAGTTCAGAAAAACGTCATAAAACACTCAGTTCAGAAAAACGCCATAAAAACCCAGTTTATTTTTTTCGAAAAGTATATCAATAGTATACTCGTTGGAAAAATAAAAAAAAACGCTGAGTTTTATGGTGTAATTTTTTTCGAAAAATAATCATGTATAAAAAAGTTATTGTCGTTTAAGTATGCTGGGGGAAAATGACATGTGATTAGCATGTGCACCTTTGTTTGGATCTTCATATTTTACCCCTCTTGGCAGTTCTAAGGCCCCTATTATTTACAAAAATGTCACCGCATCAATCTCAGCTACAAACCACTAAGATCTTGTGGCTAAAAATCGTTCTCACCGTTCTCACACTTTGAGGCGTTTTCTCCTGATCTTTTTCATATATATATATATATATATAAGGTTCTATGCAGAACACAAATATTGCGAGAACACGCAGATCACAATGAATCACCCATTTTTTCTATCCTAAAAAACTAAAAAGTAAATGAAAATGTTACAAATATAAGATTTATTATTTCTTACACTAGAATTCAAAACAAAATATGGAAAATTTTCATTTTTTGTATAACCTACACATATGTAGGTTATGTATAGGTTTAATTACCAACATGTATGTAGTCTATGTGTAGGTTAAAATCGTTGGTTTTTTATGTATATATAATACATATATGAATGTAAGAAACATAAAATTTAAAAAATATATACTTTAAATCCCAAATTTTAGTATTTTAAAGTTGTTCTTTTTGTTCTCGCAACAGTTAGTGTTCTGTAATGATCATCATATATATATATATATATATATAGGGAGAGGATCATGAGAAAACTAGATATAAATGAGAAAACCAAAAAAGCACTAAAAAGGAGGGGGGGAGACTTTTAATGAATGAGGGGGGACTTTTAATGAAGGAGGGGTAACGTTATCATTTTAAAACAAAAATGGCACCATAAGATCACAAATTTTTGTATCTTTCATTCAAGTATATTCGAGCATATTTTTTATGACATAAAAAAAGATTTATGGTGTCGTCTTGTTTTCAATACTATTATTATAGTAGTGCACATGTGCAATATAACATGTACTACAATTGCATTACATGCTTAAAATTAGCTTTTTGAGTCTAGTTTAGCTTTTAGGGTTAGTTTTTTTGGAGGTTTAGGATTAGGATTAGGTTTTTGGGTGTGGGGGGGAGGGGGTTTAGGTTTTTGGGGGGTGGGGGGGTGGGGGTGGGGGGTTTAGTTTTTTTTCGGGTTTACAATTGCATTACATGCTTAAAATTAGCTTTTTGAGTCTAATTTAGCTTTTAGGGTTAGTTTTTTTGGAGGTTTAGGATTAGGATTAGGTTTTTGGGTGGGGGGGGGGGGAGGGGGAGGGGGGTTTAGGTTTTTGGGGGGTGGGGGGGTTTAGGTTTTTTTCGGGTTTATGTTTAGGGTTTAGTTTTAGGTTTTCGGGAGGGTGGGGGTGGGGGGTTTAGGTTTTTGGGGGGTGGGGGGGTTAGGCTTTTGGTGGGAGGGTGAATTTAGGTTTTTGGGGGGTGGGGGGTTTAGGTTTTTGGGGGGTGGGTTAAGTGGTTTAAGCTTTATGTATTAGTGCACATGTGCAGTACAACCAAAAAAAAAAAATTTTTTTTTTTTTGAAATTTTTTTTCTAGGCATAAAAACTAGCGATTTTTTTATTAAAAATTGTAAAAAAAAAAAAAAATTGGTATGTTTTTAGGTTTTTTTTAGGCTTTTTTGGTTAGTTTTTTGGTTTTCTCATTTAAACTAGTTTTCTCATGATTCATCCCCTATATATATATATATATATATATATAATTTCTTTTTAAATATTGGGACCTCAAGGAGGCCGGGCTCAGGGCCGTCATCCACCCAGCCCACCCCCAAAGCCAGCATCAATCTTTACACAAATAAGATATGTAACAAGTACTCTTGGTAACGCTTTCAGAACCATATTTGTAATTGTGACATTCTTCAAAATATTACATACGAATAAGTTATTAAAGAAAGTTCTTTAAGTTAGAAAATTTTTGCCACACCAACAATATGATTTCTATGACGTAATGGTTTGGCACGATGAGTTGACCATGACTATGAACGTCATGATCATAAGGTGTGCATTGTAACTTAAAATATTCTAAAAAAAAATAAATAATCCTAAACTCAAAAGCCTTGTTTTTTACCGGAGGGGGGGGGGGGGTCGAGCAATGGTTGTTGACAGGTGGCTGTGGTTGACGGGTGGAGTGATTTTCTGTGACAACTGTCAAAAATCTAGGTATCCGTACAATTAATTAACCATGATTAGTGCTTAATGACTGTGCTGAATTGCAATTAACCGCTTTCTGATTAATGCCATATACATACATATGCATCATACATTGTTTAATGTCATACCAATATTGCATGAAAGCTATATTGCCTCAAATGATGCATTAAGTACAGTTAGCACAGTTATCTGATAAATCAGGATAATGTGACAGAACTCAGCACATAGACAAACAGTGCATTGAGACACAGAATGAGCCAGAAACCAAGTATTACACTAGTGTAGTGTGTAGGAAAGTAAGCATCACAAAACTATCTTTCTAGTGATAATTAAAGTGCCGGAAAGTGCCTGAAATTCACCCAAAGTGCTGAATTCAGCAAAAATCAACATTTTAACAACCTAATATAATGCAGAAATATAGTAAAATGGTCCTGAATGCTTTCCTAAGTGTCGGGAATCAAAGGTGTCACAAAAGGTAACATAAAGCACACTAAACTTCAAGGTTTAGCATCTTAACGAACCAGTAACCAACCAAACAACCGGACACTACCCGAAACACCAAATTTTCACTAGAAGCATTGTTTTATCATTTCCAAGCTAGTTATGGTCCCCGGACATCATAACACCTCTTATAACAATATGACAACTAAAACACTAACTTGAGCATTAGATTCTAACTAGATATCTTAACTATCCATCACAACATAACCATACCCCGCCCCCCCCCCCATGTACACGGTTTCAAGGGTGGCCCCCACCCTTGATTTTATTTGTTTATTTTATTAGATTATGTCTAATCTTTTGCAACATAATACACATGAGATAACAATATGTTGGAAGCAAGTTTATATAAACCAAGAGTCCTACATTCTCTTTCATTTCACAATATCACCAACTCAAACTCCCCTCTCCTTCTCCTCCCCTTACGGCCGAGAGCACCACCCACCATCACCATCATCTTCATCTCTTGTTCTCCCATTTTCAAGTGATACCAAGGTGCTTGGAGCTAAACTAAGGAACTTGGAGCCATTGGAAGTTCAAGGACCTTGATCATTTGCTTTTATCCATCTCATAACCTCTCTTGATCATCCCTAGCCTTGTGCTAGTGGTAAGATTCTTGATCTTGCTATATTACTTCTATTTTAAGTGGTTAAAGAAGAATCATAACCATAAACTTGAAGAACACTAAAGATCATAAGAATGAAACTTGAACATAAGCATGTTTAATGAAGTAATCTTGATGAATATGAGTTGTTATGCTTGTTGATCATTGATTGTTTGTAGAAATGATGTTGATCATCATAAGATCTTGCTAGATCATGATTAAAAACATAATCTAGCAAGATGAGAAAATAGGAATGTTGTAGGATGATGGATCATCCACACATGAATCATGAACTTGAGTGAATAAATGGTTTTCTTGAAAAATAAAGATCAAAGTAAGTTGTTAATCATGTAGATCTAAAGATTCATGGATGGTTTTTCAAAGGAACCAAGTTAAAAATTAAAGTTTTATTAAATCTTGGTTCTTACAAAAACAAACTCTATTTTTATTGGTTAAACAAGTGTAGAAACACTTGTGAAACAAGAAAATCTCATAAAGAAACATTTTTAGAAAATGTGACAAAAAGTTGTAAACATCTAACTTCTTTAAAAATTAAGTTTTTAAAGAACTAAACAAACTTTAAAGGATAACAAGGCTTACTAATGACACTAGTAAGTTACTACAAATTTTTACAAATATTCAAGTTCATGAAGTAGTAGATTATGCATGATTTTGGCAAAATTGGTAAGTGTAAGTTGTTTATTGTTGAATGATGATTGATTGTGTTGATTTCTACAAAAGAAAATGATATACTTGAAAGCATGGAAACCTCCATTTTTAGGGGAAACTATGGCAAAATTTTCTAAAAATTCAAACACTTAGAAAAATATTTCTAAACAAGTATTTACACGTGTATTTCAAACCATAAATTGTTACAAAAACTTTGCCATAATTTTTTGTTACAAAAATATAAATATTGGAGGTTGTTTTTATAAATAAAAGTGACTAAGTATGTATTTAGGAAATATATATTTAGAAGACACTATGTGTGTGATTATTTGTATATTTTGTGTATTAGTTATATTATTTTAGGACATGAAATAATATAACACATCAAAATACCAAGAATTACAATCCAAAATATTAACAAAATTCCAAGTAATAAATATGCACATTTACACAAAAATATTGGTGAAACCGAACTAAGGAATATAACTTACAAAATATTCCGGGAATAATATTCACAAGCATATTTTGGTAAATAATAGTTTGGACACCAAGAGACAAAAATATGATTTTTACAAAGTATTACAAACTTATATCATATTTTTAACAAAAAGAAAATATATTATTTTTGGGTGAATAAAAATATGTATTTTCTTGGAAGTATTAGAAGATATATTATTTTTGAAAGAAATATATATTTTCTCAAACAAAAACGGAATATATCATTTTTGGAAGAAAATGAGTTCAAATATATTTTCTAAGTTAAGACTTGAAAATATATTATTTTTGAAAATTTATAGGAGACTACAAATATTTTTGCCAAAGAAAAATTATAAATAATTTTTCTGAGTGATATTCCTTAAAATATATATTTTTGGAAATATATATATATTGAATCTTTATTAAAAATAATATTCTGGAATAATTAATATGAAATTAAGTATAAAGGATACTTAATACCGTAAAAATACGTATTCTTGTACGTATAAATACACACCGGAATACGACCCCGATACATGGCAAAAATATACAAGTATAAGAGTACACATACAAATACACCCATCTTTGGGAATGAATTACAATTATAAATACTTGGGGAGTATTAAGTTAATATGTATTGTTTTAGCAATTATTCCAAAATTTAATAAATATAATTGAAGTTAAAATATTAATTATTTTGACAAATAATCATATAACTTGGAATAATATCGAAGATACAAAGAAACGTAACTAAAAAACATTAACACTAAGTCAAGGCACGACCCGTTCGTCTAATAGACATTAGCACGTTGTAGGTAGTCGTGTTGACCGAAGAAGCTTGAGTTACGGTGACTGAAGACGCAAGACTGTGAGTTCATGTCCCCCTTTTCTTTAAACTGTTTTGTTTTATAACTTCGGGGGTGAAGTACATGTTACAAAATGTTTACATACAATTACAATTGGTATGGTTAGCTTTGGAAAGTATAGTAGATCATGTGAATGTGTAGGCGCACTCCTAAGACCATTAATCCTTGTGTTAAGACCGAGGGGCATGAGTGATAGATCTATTTGGGTGTAGCGAGCCCACACCCATGTGGACCAGGGTGGCCCATGAGGTGACTATGTCTTACAGCCGGAGGCCCGGTACAAATCTGCTAGGTTTGAGCCTTCCTACGTCGTTGCACGCATGTTAATGGCCTTGCAAACCATTAATCGATATGTTTCCTTGTTTTGCTTACATACCAGGATTTACAAGTATACATACAATGATTACAAGGCTTTATTCATTCACACAAACAAACTCATGAACTCGCTCAACTTTTGTTGATGTTTTTAAAATACATGTATTTCAGGGAATTAAAAGTGGATCCGGCGGGCGTTGGATGTTTCAAGTTGTGTTAAGAACAAAAGATGTCATCCATGGTCTTGAGGTTTGGTTTGGGTGTCCTATCCTGGACAAGACACCACTTCCAAATCTTGGATTTATTTAGAGTCTTTTGATGAGTCCTTGTGAACTCTTAAACAATTCGTATGGTTTGTAAAATTTGAATTTTAAGTCTATGTTTCAAACAATGTTGTTCGTGATGTTTTTAATCTTAATTAATGGATGACCACCTATGGTTTTATCATATAGTTGTTGTTATGATTGAATGCAATGATATTAAGCAAGTCACACCATAATCACGCTTCCGCAAAAGTCAGGGGGTGACAATTTAGTATCAGAGCTTCGATTGTAGCGAACTAGGATTCTTTCTCGAGTCTAGACTACAATCATTAGGGCTCTCACGAAAATGATTTTACAACTTGTTTTCATTGCAAACACGAAACACCCAGATCCAGGGAAACAAACATTTTTACAAAAATAAAAAGACAAGAAACACAATGCACAATTACTGGGTGGTTCAGTCTGAGAGACTGGGTAGTTCAGTCTAAGAGACTGGGAGGTTCAGTCTGAGAGGCTGGGTAGTTTAGTCTGAGAGACTAGGTGGTTTAGTCAGGGAGGCTAGGAAGGATACTTGATTACATGATTTCATTATCTTTGATTGCATAATGTTAGTAGTTGATATATGTGCATATGTTGTGATTGTTTTGTTACAGACACCATGTCATCATCCGAGAGTGGTTTGTCCGATACCGATGACCCTATGGCTGTGGTTTCTGACGATGAGATCGTCCCCGAGCCAGAGATCTTTACTTCTGACAATGAGAGCGACCCAGAGATGATGTCCGACGATGACGACGACTTTCAGCCCTTTGCGCTGCCCGATCTCGGAGATGATTTACCGATTGCTGATGGTATCCCAGACGAGAATCCTTTTGTTATTCCTATTCCAGTTCACGATCATCTTATCATCGGTCACCCCGATGGTGAGCATGCCGTGGCACCAATCCTCGCTCCCGTTCCTCTCATGGTCATTCCTCCTAAGGATTGGCCCTTTGATGATCTTTTTTATGATGATTTTGACATGTTTGTCGATGGTCCTCCCGATGATGCTCATGGTGATGGAGAGCTCGATGAGGACGTTGTTGCTATTCCACTTCTGGGGATTCCTGTTATTGAGATTTCTTCTGACTCTAGTTTACACTCTATACCAGATTCCTTTGAGTCTGTGTCCTCATCCGCCTTACAGGCAGCTGGGTTGCGACATTACGCCACAGATTCTGACGATGATACAGCTATGTCAGCTGCATCGATTCCTCCACATGACATTGAGCCTGGACTTCAGCTTGATTTTATTCCTATTGATCAGCCTGTTGATGCACCCGCTGATCCTGAGCCGATACCTGCTCCTGAGCCTTTGCCTGATCTTGATCCTATCCCCTTTGGCATACCTAACATTGCACCACTTATACCAGATCCAGTTCCTGCACCCGTTGACCCTCCTGTTATTGAGTCTGTTAATCCCCCACATGCACCTGCACCTATTGATGCTGCCCCTTTTCACCCGATCGAGTCCGATGTTCACCGCACTGACTTACCTATCACTTTCTTGCAGGACATCCCTCCACACCGTCCAGGGGAAGGCCCTTCTAGCCGGCAGCATAGCCATGACCCATATGTGTCAGCAGTTTCCCTCACATACCTCAGTATATACCTACTGCTCATTTTACTCCTTCACCACTAGATGAGCCACTTAGATGGTTCCCACCTTACACCATGCCGATATCTGATCCCTACCATCCCTCGCACTTTACTGCTTATACCCGGGATGAGTTACTACTATCATTGCAGCTTCAGTATGAGATCATGAGTCGCAGGATTCTAGAGCTTGAGATGACACCGCGACCTTTGCCATGTCCGTGTCAGCCATCTTTTGTTCCCCCTCGTTCATCACCGTCCCCGTTTTCACATCCTCCTGCACCACTCACTCCATTTCCCGAGTTTGATACTCGATTTCTTACTGTTGAGCAGCAGATCAGCTATCTGTTGCGTCATGTTTATGATCTTGAGGAGGAGCTAGCGCATGTGCGCAGCTTGCTTTTTGTTCCTCCACCTCCTCCTCCACCGCCATCAGCATAGACAATTTTTGATTTTATGTAGGTAGCTTGCTTTTGATGAGAGCACCGCTATTGAGCTGAGCTAGTGAAGCCTTTTGGAGACCACCTTTTGACTGTATGACTTATGGTAGATTGGTAGACATTTTGGACAAGGGCAGTGTGACCCTGTGATCCCTTTTGATATGATACTTTGTAAAACATGTAACTGTCTTTGTGGTCGATGATTAATGAAAGCTCAATCGTAATGTTCTCATTAAATACGATGTTAAATTACTTGTTTATGCCATGATTATGATGATTACATGCTTACTTGTTATGATAAACGCTACTAGATACATGCTACTTATTATATACATAAGACCTGACCTGTACAATCTTCTTTTAGAAGATGCCTCCTCGAAGGAACACTCAGTTGCCCACAACAGAGGCAGAACTGCAAGAACGGATTTCACAGGCAATCGCATAACATGAGGCCTTGCGCTCTGAACACAGCGGAGGTACCTCAGGAAACAACCCACCTCACGGTAATGTTTAAGTCATTTAAAGGCACATTACGATACGTTTGGACATTCCATGTGCCTTTGCTAATGCTTTCTGTGAATGATGTTGCTTGTACAGGCTGTACTTACAAGCAGTTCTTAGACTGCATGCCTCTGAATTTTGACGGCACTGGAGGTGTTGTAGCTTTCGTTAGATGGGCTGAGAAAACAGATTCTGTGCTGCGAATGAGCAAGTGTGCGCCAGAACACCAGGTCACTTACATTTCTGAACTCTTCCTAGATGGAGCTCTATCATGGTGGAACCTTCAGGTTCAGACCCTAGGTGAAGAAGTAGCGTATGCTATGACTTGGGACGAGATGAAAGAATTAATGCGCAAGAAGTACTGTTCAAGGGCCGAGATTCAGAAGTTGGAAACCGAGTTCTGGAATTTAAAGATGGATGGTCCGAAGATTGCTGAGTATGTGCAGAGATTCCATGACCTGTCTCGCGTTGTCCCCTACATGGTAGAACCAGAATTCAAACGCATTGAACGTTTCATTTGGGGATTGGCACCCCAAATCATGAGCATGGTGACGACATCCAAGCCCCCAACAATCACTGAAGCCATTGATTTGAGTATGGCATTGACTGAAGAAGCGATTAGGCTGAATAAGTTTTCGATCTCTGATGGGAAGAAGAAGGAGACTCATGTCGAGTCATCAGGAGAGAACAAAAGGAAGTTCTCCAATTTCAAGAAGGGTACCCAAGGAAGCAACAGTGGTAACAAGAAGAGGGATACGAATCCGCCAGCCGAGGTTAAGACTGGTACTACTTCTGGTGCTGAGGTTAGAGGAAAAGGATATATGGGCACCCTGCCCAAATGTGATGTGTGTCAGTTTCATCACACTGGACGATGCCGAGCTGGAAAGTGTGAGACGTGCGGAAAAGTTGGCCATGCCAAGGAGACATGCTGGTATGGTGCCGGTCGTGGGAATAATGGCCAGAGAGGAAATGGTAATGGCAACGGAAACCGTGGTGGCAATGGTTATGGCAATAGAAACCAAAGTGGAAACAATAATCAAGGAGGTAATGGTAATCGTGGTGGTTCTAGAAACCAGACTGGTAATGGAAACCACAACCAAAACAACAACCAGGGTGGTACTGGAAACAAGCAAGGATGCTTTAGTTGCGGAGATGTCGGGCATTTCAAGCGAGATTGCCCAAAGAACAATCAAGCCCAAGGAAGAGTTTTCAACATTGGAGCTAGGGAAGCTCGCCAGGATCCGAATGTAGTTACTGGTACGTTCTCTATCAACCAACACTTTGCATCTGTACTGTTTGATACCGGTGCCGATTATAGCTTCGTGTCCCTAGAATTTAAGAATATACTTGGGCTAGTGGCCAGTAAGTTAGATATTCCGTACTCGATAGAACTAGATAATGGAAAGCTAGTAGAGGCAAACGAAGAGATTAGAGGTTGTGTAATAGAACTTGGAGAGCAAGAGTTTACGCTTGATCTTCTGTCAGTCGAGCTGGGAAGCTTTGACGTGGTAGTTGGAATGGATTGGTTGTCGAGCAACCGAGCTGAGATCGTATGCCACGAGAAGATCATTCGCATCCCGATGGCAAATGGAGAGACGATTGTAGTGCATGGAGAAAAGCACGATACGCCTCTAAGGATTATTAGTTGTTTGAAGGCCCGGAAGTTTTTGCAGAAAGGATGTGTTGCCTTCCTGGCTCACGTTGTTGATAAGGAAGTGGTAGAACCAAAGTTAGAAGATATCCTGAAGTCTTCCCCGAAGACTTGCCAGTATTTCCGCCGCAACGACAAGTCGAATTCCACATTGATTTAGTTCCAGGCGCCGCGCCTGTAGCTAAGGCACCTTATCGACTCACGCCTTCTGAAATGCAAGAGTTGTCGACGCAACTTCAAGAGCTATTGGACAAAGGATTTATTAGACCAAGCTTCTCGCCTTGGGGAGCTCCAGTACTGTTTGTCAAGAAGAAGGACGGTAGTTTTCGTATGTGCATTGACTACCGAGAGCTAAACAAGTTAACCATCAAGAATCAGTATCCTTTGCCGAGGATTGATGATATCTTCGATCAACTTCAAGGTTCGAGTTATTACTCCAAGATCGATCTTCGATCAGGTTATCACCAGCTGCGGATTCAAGAAGAGAGTATACCAAAGACTGCTTTTAGAACTCGTTATGGACATTATGAGTTTCTAGTGATGCCGTTTGGGTTGACAAACACGCCAGCAGTATTTATGGATTTGATGAATCGAGTCTGCAAGCCATACCTCGATAAATTTGTGAGTGTATGCATCAATGATATTTTGATCTATTCAAGGACGAAGGAAGAGCACGAGCAACACCTTAGAGCCATTTTAGAGCTGCTCAAGAAGGAGAAACTGTACGCTAAGTTCTCGAAGTGCGATTTCTGGTTGCGAGAGGTACAATTCCTTGGTCATGTAGTGAATGGAGATGGAATCCATGTGGATCCCACCAAGATCGAGGCGATTAAGAATTGGGAAACTCCGAAGACGCCAACCGCGATCCGTCAGTTTCTAGGTTTAGTTGGGTATTATCTCTGATTCATTGAGGATTTTTCTAAAATCGCTCAACCGCTGACCTCCCTTACTCAAAAGGATAAAAAGTATGAATTGGGAGATAAACAGGAAGAAGCTTTTCAGTTGCTAAAGAACAAGCTTTGCGAATGCACCTATTTTATCCCTACCTGAAGGCACCGATGACTTCGTGGTATACTGTCACGCCTCGCGTCAGGGATTAGGTTGGGTGTTGATGCAGCGACAGAAGGTTATCGCTTATGCTTCGCGCCAGTTGAAGGTTCATGAGAAGAACTACACCACGCATGATTTAGAATTAGGCGCAGTGGTGTTTGCATTAAAGATTTGGTGACATTATTTGTATGGCACCCGATGCATGATCTTTACGGATCACAAGAGCCTCCAGCACATATTCGACCAGAAAGAGCTTAATATGAGACAGCGACGATGGGTTGAGCTGTTAAACAATTATGATTGTGAAATCAAATATCACCCAGGAAAGGCGAATGTAGTCGCAGACGCCTTAAGTCGAAAAGAGAGGATTAAGCCCATAAGGGTTAGGGCTTTAGAGATGATTATACAAACGGACCTCTCGTTGCGCATTCGTGCTGCGCAGAGAGAAGCTCTTAAGAAAAGGAACCTTAAGGATGAATATCTCCGTGGGATGGAGAAAAAGCTAGTACCCAATCAGGAAGGAACCTTGTGTTTCATGGGACGAATTTGGGTTCCCCTCTTTGGTGGTCTTAGAAATGTAATTTTTGATGAAGCTCATAAATCGAGGTACTCGATCCACCCAGGATCGGACAAGATGTACCAAGATTTGAAGGATTTCTATTGGTGGCCGAGATTGAAAGGTGATGTTGCAACTTACGTTGGAAAGTGTTTAACTTGTGCCAAAGTAAAGGCCGAGTATCAGAAGCCTTCAGGTCTTCTGCAGCAACCCGAGATACCCATGTGGAAGTGGGAGCAGATCTCGATGGACTTCATAACAAAGTTGCCAAAGACACCCAGAGGTCATGATACGATTTGGGTAATCGTAGACCGCCTGACAAAATCTGCGCACTTCTTGCCAATCAGGGAAAAGGATAACACAGGTAAGCTAGCTGAGCTGTACCTAAGGGAGATAGTCGCACGTCATGGAGTGCCTATCTCAATCATTTCAGATAGAGACGGATGATTTGTGTCGAGAATTCGGCAATCTTTTCAAGAAGCGTTTGGTTCTCAGTTGAATCTGAGTACGGCTTTTCATCCACAGACAGACGGTCAAAGTGAGAGAACGATTCAGACGCTTGAAGACATGTTAAGAGCTTGTGTAATGGACTTGGGTGGCAGTTGGGATACTCACCTGCCTTTGGTTGAGTTCTCCTATAAAAATAGCTACCATACAAGCATTCAAGCTGCACCGTTTGAAGCTCTCTACGGACGAAAGTGTCGATCGCCGTTATGCTGGGCAGATGCAGGCGATAGACAGCTGGTTGGTCCCGAATTGGTCCAAGAAACGACAGATAAGATCATGCAGATCCGAGAGCGCATTAAGGCAGCTCGTGATCGACAAAAGAGCTATGCGGACCAAAGAAGGAAACCTTTGGAATTCGAAGTGGGAGATATGGTCTTGTTGAAAGTCTCACCTTGGAAAGGTGTGGCACGCTTTGGGAAGCGTGGAAAGTTAAACCCACGATTCATTGGACCGTTCAAAATCCTGGAAAGGATTGGCCTTGTAGCTTATAAGTTTGAACTACCTGCAGAACTTAATGGTGTTCCTGATACATTCCATGTATCTAATCTGAAGAAGAGTCCAACTCAAGAAACAGTGATCATACCTGCTGATGAGGTTCACATTGACGACACACTCCACTTTACCGAAGAACCTATTGAGGTTACTGATTGGAAAGTTAACAAAACGCGGAGGAGTAGTGTTAAATTTGTCAAGGTTCGATGGAACGCACGTCACGGCCCAGAGTTTACTTGGGAGCGTGAAGACCGCATGAAAGCCAAATATCCGCATTTGTTCCCTAACTCCCCTGCTGCTAGTGGTAAAGCTAAAAATTTCGGGACAAAATTTTCTTAACAGGAGGAGAATGTGACAACTGTCAAAAATCCAGGTATCCGTACAATTAATTAACCATGATTAGTGCTTAATGACTGTGCTGAATTGCAATTAACCGCTTTCTGATTACTGCCATATACATACATATGCATCATACATTGTTTAATGTCATACCAATATTGCATGAAAGCTATATTGCCTCAAATGATACATTAAGTACAGTTAGCACAGTTATCTGATAAATCAGGATAATGTAACAGAACTCAGCACATAGACAGACAGTGCATTGAGACACAGAATGAGCCAGAAACCAAGTATTACACTAGTGTAGTGTGTAGGAAAGTAAGGATCACAAAACTGTCTTTCTAGTGATAATTAAAGTGCCGGAAAGTGCCTGAAACTCACCCAAAGTGCTGAATTCAGCAAAATTCAGCAAAAATAAGCATTTTAACAACCTAATATAATGCAGAAATATAGTAAAATGGTCCTGAATGCTTTCCTAAGTGTCGGGAATCAAAAGTGTCACAAAAGGTAACATAAAGCACACTAAACTGCAAGGTTTAGCATCCTAACGAACCAATAACCAACCAAACAACCAGACACTACCCGAAACACCAAATTTTCACTAGAGGCATTGTTTTATCATTTCCAAGCTAGTTATGGTCACCGAACATCATAACACCTCTTATAACAATATGACAACTAAAACACTAACTTAAGCATTAGATTCTAACTAGATATCTTAACTATCCATCACAGCATAACCATACCCCCACCCTTGATTTTATTTGTTTATTTAATTAGATTATGTCTAATCTTTTGCAACATAATACACATGAGATAACAATATGTTGGAAGCAAGTTTATATAAACCAAGAGTCCTACATTCTCTTTCATTTCACAATATCACCAACTCAAACTCCCCTCTCCTTTTCCTCCCCTCACGGCCGAGAGCACCACCCACCATCACCATCATCCTCATCTCTTGTTCTTCCATTTTCAAGTGATACCAAGGTGCTAGGAGCTAAACTAAGGAGCTTGGAGCCATTGGAAGTTCAAGGACCTTACTCATTTGCTTTTATCCATCTCATAACCTCTCTTGATCATCCCTAGCCTTGTGCTAGTGGTAAGAGTCTAGATCTTGCTATATTAATTCTATTTTAAGTGGTTAAAGAAGAATCATAACCATAAACTTGAAGAACACTAAAGATCATAAGAATGAAACTTGAACATAAGCATGTTTAATGAAGTAATCTTGATGAATATGAGTTGTTATGCTTGTTGATCATTGATTGTTTGTAGAAATGATGTTGATCATCATAAGATCTTGCTAGATCATGATTAAAAACATAATCTAGCAAGATGAGAAAATAGGAATGTTGTAGGATGATGGATCATCCACACATGAATCATGAACTTGAGTGAATAAATGGTTTTCTTGAAAAATAAAGATCAAAGTAAGTTGTTAATCATGTAGATCTAAAGATTCATGGATGGTTTTTCAAAGGAACCAAGTTAAAAATATAAGTTTTATTAAATCTTGGTTCTTACAAAAACAAACTATATTTTTAGTGGTTAAACAAGTGTAGAAACACTTGTGAAACAAGAAAATCTCATAAAGAAACATTTTTAGAAAATGTGACAAGAAGTTGTAAACATCTAACTTCTTTAAAAATGAAGTTTTTAAAGAACTAAACACACTTTAAAGGATAACAAGGCTTACTAATGACACTAGTAAGTTACTACAAATTTTTACAAATATTCAAGTTCATGAAGTAGTAGATTATGCATGATTTTGGCAAAATTGGTAAGTGTAAGTTGTTTATTGTTGAATGATGATTGATTGTGTTGATTTCTACAAAAGAAAATGATATGCTTGAAAGCATGGAAACCTCCATTTTTTAGGGGAAACTATGGCAAACTTTTCTAAAAATTCAAACACTTAGAAAAATATTTCTAAACAAGTATTTACAAGTGTATTTCAAACCATAAATTGTTACAAAAACTTTGCCATAATTTTTTGTTACAAAAATATAAATATTGGAGGTTGGTTTTTATAAATAAAAGTGACTAAGTATGTATTTAGGAAATATATATTTAGAAGACACCATGTGTGTGATTATTTGTTTATTTTGTGTATTAGTTATATTATATTAGGACATGAAATAATATAACACATCAAAATACCAAGAATTACAATCCAAATTATTACTAAAATTCCAAGGAATAAATATACACATTTACACAAAAATATTGGTGAAACCGAACTAAGGAATATAACTTACAAAATATTCCGGGAATAATATTCACAAGCATATTTTGGTAAATAATAGTTTGGACACCAAGAGACAAAAATATGATTTTTACAAAGTATTACAAACTTATATCATATTTTTAACAAAAAGAAAATATATTATTTTTGGGTGAATAAAAATATGTATTTTCTTGGAAGTATTGGAAGATATATTACTTTTGAAAGAAAAAATATATATTTTCTCAAACAAAAACGGAATATATCATTTTTGGAAGAAAATGAGTTCAAATATATTTTCTAAGTTAAGACTTGAAAATATATTATTTTTGAAAATTTATAGGAGACTACAAATATTTTTGCCAAAGAAAAATTATAAATAATTTTTCTGAGTGATATTCCTTAAAATATATATTTTTGGAAATATATATATTGAATCTTTATTAAAGATAATATTCTGGAATAATTAATATGAAATTAAGTATAAAGGATACATAATACCATAAAAATACGTATTCTCGTACGTATAAATACACACCGGAATACGACCCCGATACATGGCAAAAATATACAAGTATAAGAGTACACATACAAATACACCCATCTTTGGGAAGGAATTACAAGTATAAATACTTGGGGAGTATTAAGTTAATATGTATTGTTTTAGCAATTATTCCAAAATTTAATAAATATAATTGAAGTTAAAATATTAATTATTTTGACAAATAATCATATAACTTGGAATAATATCGAAGATACGAAGAAACGTAACTCAAAAACATTAACACTAAGTCAAGGCACGGCCCGTTCGTTTAATAGACATTAGCACGTTGTAGGTAGTCGTGTTGGCCGAAGAAGCTTGAGTTACGGTGACTGAAGACGCAAGACTGTGAGTTCATGTCCCCCTTTTCTTTAAACTGTTTTGTTTTATAACTTCGGGGATGAAGTACATGATACAAAATGTTTACATACAATTACAATTGGTATGGTTAGCTTTGGAAAGTACAGTAGATCATGTGAATGGGTAGGCGCACTCCTAAGACCATTAATCCTCGTGTTAGGACCGAGGGGCATGAGTGAAAGATTTATTTGGGTGTAGCGAGCCCACACCCATGTGGACCAGGGTGGCCCATGAGGTGACTATGTCTTACATCCGGAGGCCCGGTACAAATCTGCTAGGTTTGAGCCTTCCTACGCCGTTGCACGCATGTTAATGGCCTTGCAAACCATTAATCGATCTGTTTCCTTGTTTTGCTTACATACCAGGATTTACAAGTATACATACACACAATGATTACAAGGCTTTATTCATTCACACAAACAAACTCATGAACTCGCTCAACTTTTTTTATGTTTTCAAAATACATGTATTTAAGGGAATTAAAAGTGGATCCGACGGGCGTTGGATGTTTCAAGTTGCGTTAAGAACAAAAGATGTCATCCATGGTCTTGAGGTTTGGTTTGGGTGTCCTATCCTGGACAAGACACCACTTCCAAATCTTGGATTTATTTAGAGTCTTTTTGTAACACCCCGTGTTCTCAGGAAAGTCAAAGTCAAAGTCAAGGTCAAAGTCAACGACCGATCGCGCGACTTGACTTATAGTGAATTCGCTTTATGTGTTTATTTTAGTTATATTATGTGGAGTAATTATCAAAATCGCAGTAATCGACGTGTAATATTCGCTATTTAATCGACTTATGACTGTGAATTATAGGAAGTAACAATGTGATAAATCAAATCGACATCGAATGGTAATACGAATCGCAACTTGAAATATGTGTTTATGTGTGTGTGCCCTTTATGTGTTACTTGTGCATGTTTATTTATGTTTATGTGGTGATCAATCGAAACTCAATCGCAAATCGAATCGCAAACGCTAAATGAAGGAAAAGTAGGATGATTGTATGTTAGATATAGTAGTTGGGATTAAAAGTAATTTGATAAGAAACTCCATCGCATCGCTCGCTCAAATCGCATCGCAATGCGCTACACGCGAATCGAAACAGTAAAACTCGTCGCACCGAGCGCTCGAACCAGGTGCCGTCCGACCGAACTGCCACCCGACCGAGGCACCACTCGGCCGAACTGCCATCCGGGCGAGTTGCCACCCGAGCGACCAGCCTATTCTTCCCTTTCCACTTTGGGAAACCCTATAAATACCCATCACTTTCTACTTTGGGAAAATGTCAGCTCACACACTCTCTCCACTCGAACCAGCCTCTATTTCTTCAGATTTCTCGCGATTCTTGTAAGTTTTCTCTTAGATTCTTGTACTTTCTTGATCTACACGCACTCCTACACCTTTCTATCTTTTGAATCTTAACTTTTAACCGTGAAATCACTAGATTTGAGGTGTTCTAGGATGATGTCATCATGTGTTCTTAGGAACTTCATGTTTTGGCTTCAATCCACCAAGAACAACTTGAATCTGAATGATTTCCACTAAAGTAATCAATGTTTTCATACAAATCTAAGTGTTTTCAAGTATAAAAGAGTTGAAAGGAATGTCTATCCTAACATGTCACATCTTTTACACTCAATGCACCCAAACCCAATGGAACCGGACCTAATGTTGATCGTCTACTCATTCTTAGCGATGTATCAGTGCTAGATCCAAGTTCCATTTGAAAGATAGTGATTTTGAGTTTGGACACGAACAACCGTCTCGAACTGTGCACTGACGGACTAGGGTGATTCCTGTTCGGTCAGGTCATTGGGGACGAGATGGGGTTCCCACTGTTTAAACCAGTCATCACAACGTCTTGCTCAAGTTACAACACTTCAAGCAAAATCAAGTAACAGCACGATCAAGTCGTTGGACGAGTTATCATCCGACCGGACTGCTGTCCGACCGGGTTGCCATCCGCTCTACCCACCGTCCGATCGGGTTGCATCTTGATTCATTTAAAACTTAAACAATTTTCAACATGTTCAGTAACAGGGTTACCACCCGGTCGGATGGACATCCGACCGAGTGACCGCCCTACTGTGGATTTGTTCTCACTGAGAAACCTCGCCATTCGAGTCGCCGTCTGATCGAACGACCGTTCGACCGACCGACCTGAAGGGTAGAGATACTTCTCTGTTTTCTAAATACTACAACGAAAACTTCAAAAGTCAAGCCATCATACACAAACACATCCTTCTCAAAGGAGGAAACAATCCACTCGAAAGTTCAACCGATCGGATGACCATCCGAGCGGACTGTCACTCGAACGAACGGCTGTCCGATCGGACTACCATCTAATCGAACTGCTGTCCTACCCACTTGCACTCGGTATCGTTTTACGCGTCGCTTATTGTTATACTATAAATCTGTTCAAGCTAACCCTACTCTCTAGCGCTCCCTTCAATCCATCAACCGTTGTGAGTATACTCGAACCCTTTTTGCTTTATGCACTTTTGGGTGTTACATACGTTACGAATATTCAAATCACATCGAACACACTACTCTATACTACTTAAACGCTAACCGTTACTGCATGTTATACGTGGCTTAATGAATGCTTGTTGGTTTTGTTTACACATGGAATGCTGTCTACCTGCCTTAGCAACGATAGTACTATAGTTTGGACTCAGCACCTGTTCGCAGGGGTTGTTAAGGACAATTACTTGCATGGATTACGGTGGTAATCATGTATTGCAAACTGCCTCGGGCAGTCAACCCGCAGTCATTGGTATCGATAGATCTATGTCGATAACTAACGTGCTTCATTTCCCTATGCGTACGTGCTGGTTATGCGTAAACGAATTCGAACTTTATTATATCATATGAAACTTGTATGCTCACCTTTACACTATGTGTATTGACTTTTACTTTAACGTATGTGGCAGGTGCTTAAGTTGTTTATATGCTTAGCTTGCTGTGAAATTGAGGTAAGGAAAGGTCTAGGACGCCCTGTTTACTAGTGATGAAATTGAGGCTAGGGATGAGTCCTAGAAACCAATAAACAATTATTCTATTTTGTAAATCTGAGTTGTCGGAACAGAACTACTTGACTGGATTTTGTCTGTAATAATTATGTTACTTCTTATGTCATGGTATGGGACGTGACACTTTAAATATTGGGTAATTATAATTGTTATGGAAACTTCTGGATAATCTGTTTCGCTCAGTGCCGCGCCCCGATGTTTCCGCCATCGGTTGGGGTGTGAAAGATTGGTATCAGAGCCATAACTATAGGGAATTTGGCAAGACTCGACCTAGTCCGGGTCGATGTCTTAGAAACGACCTAGACTATAGTTAGGTACCAACAGACCAGCTTGTGCACACCCGACAGGGGTTTTGTACGAAGCTACCTACTGTTTCACGTCATTCTCGCTTACACTACACTATCACTGCATTCGAATTTCGAAAATTAACGAGTAATTGAGTCGAGATTAGGTGTGAAAGCCGCAAACTCTCGAGTAAATCGCTTGTTCTACCCGCATTTTTATCTATAAAAAGGGGAAATTGCGTCGAATCAGGAGTGAAATCCATACTTTGACGCCAAATTCTCTTTATTTTATCAAAATAGGGACAAAAGTTATTCAGACAGGGGTGAAACCCGAATCTTAATAACTAGGTCCGTGTTTTACTTAGTTTTACAAAACTCTCACCAAAGTCTCGACGGGCTCCAACGGCTTGAAGTCACGCTGAAACCAAAGGGGTGCATACCATTCGCCCAGAATCGAGGCAAAAGCACGGTCCCGAAGGTCAAAGTGTGCTCAGAAAGTCCTTGTGAATAGTTGAACCACTTTGGGTAGTCGATGTCTATCAGCCTAAGACAATCTATATTCGATTTCAAGCTCGCAATCGCTGATTTTTGTAGGTTTTATGTGGATTTTTATGTGTTTTATTTGGTTTTATGCTTATTTGTTAGCGTCTTGAGATAATCATTGGTTTTGATCTAACGCTTCTTGCTCCGCTCATCACACAACACACTACACAACCGTTAACAAATCGCTATTACCATGAGGAAACCCCGTACGCTATGATTATTCATGCTATACTACTCGCCACGATAATCGCGATCGCTATTCCCGAACGCTCATGAACTATGAATGATAGGATCTTGTATTCTGGGGCAGTCAGAATGCTCTACGTGTCTCTATATGCTCCCATGTGCTTCTAAGTGGATTACATGCTTATGTGCTTCTGTGATTCTATGCCTTATGTGCTTATGTGAATCTGTGATTATGTGCCTACGTGATCTCTGTGAATTGATGTGTTCCTAAGCTTTAGAAGTATTAAGTGTGAGGTGAGATTCGATTATGGTATACCTGAGACCCAAGACGATGTCTGTTGCAGACAATGTCGACTGGACCTTCATCTGGTCCCCGTCACCCACGACTCTCTCGCCAAGAGCAAAGAGACAAATGTCTTGCTGCTATCATTGCTAAGCAAGTAGCAAAAGCCGTGGGTGAAGTATACGAGAATGTGAGCAAATCGTCTGAAGAGTCCAGAACCGAAGCTCCTAAAGCTACCCCCAAAGTTGCCTTCAGTTTCAAACAGTTTAAGGCATGCGGACCGAAAGAGTTCACTGGGGAAGAAGGCCCCACGGCATTGTTTCAATGGTTTGACTCCATCGAGGTCACACTACAACAGAGCGGTTGCCCCGATGATCTACGCACTCTCAACGCGACTGGCGTCTTCCAGTCCCGCGCCTTAGACTGGTGGACGGCTGAGAGGAACAAACGTGGGAATGATGCAGCCTACGGTCTGTCATGGGACGAGCTCAAGGAAGTCATGCTGGAAGAATTCTGCCCTCCTCATGAACGCCAAAAGTTAGAAGATGAATTCTGGCACATAAAGCAGAAGGATGGTGAAATCGCTGCTCTCACTGCTCGCTTCAAGCAGCTCAGTATTATCTGTCCTGATCAAGTCAATACTCCGTAGATCGCAATCAAGAAGTATATCCGAGCCCTGCCTAACTGTGTTGTAGATTTCGTGCAAGCGGCCAAGACAACAATGATTGAAGAGACTTACTTGCTGGCCGCTGAAATCAACGACAAGCGGGTCAAGGCTGGTTTTTGGGATAAAACTTCGAAGAACCCGCATCAAGCTACCACCACCGCACCAACTGCTGAAACCGCCACCGCATCGAGCAACAAGAGGAAGAACAAGAGAAAGAGCAACCCCAGCAACAAGAACTGTGCGATCACTGCTGCACCAATTCAAGCTGTACCAGCTCAACAGCAACAGCATCAAGTAGCCGCGCCTGTGGCAAATGCACCGCTTGCTAAGCGTGCATATACTGGGCCACACCCACTTTGCCCTACTTGCACCTACCACCACTCGACTAGCATCGCTTGCCGATTCTGTGCCCATTGCAATATGTACGGCCATTTCACTACCAACTGCCGTGCTCGACAAGCTCCTGCTCATCAAGCTCTTTTCACCGCCCCTCAGGGTCAATAAGCTCCTCCGGCACCCGCGGTCAACGCCAGAGCCTGCTTCGCATGTGGCGATCCTAACCATTTCGCTAACATGTGCCCGAACAGGGTTGTGAAACAAGAGCCCCAGCAGCAGCAGCCTCATCAACAACAACAGCAGCAACAAGCAGCACGTGCTCGAACTTTCAACATCAACGTGCGCCAGGCCCAAGCTGACAACAATGTGGTCAATGGTACGTTCCTCATGAATGGTATTTATGCTTCATGTCTGTTTGATACTGGTGCCGATAACTGTTTTGTATTGTTTGAGTTTGAAAAGCTCCTTAACCATAAGCGCACCCATCTCCCCTCGACGTTCGATGTCGAAGTTGGCACTGGAAGAACCGTCACTGTAAATTCTGTTCTTCGTGATTGTACCCTCGAGCTCAACAATCACATCTTTCCAATCGACCTTATTCCGATGCAACTCGGAAGTTTCGATGTCATAGTAGGCATGGACTTTCTTCGCGAAAACCATGCTGAAGTTGTGTGCTTTGACAAGATGATCCGATTCTCACTCACTAATGGAGACCAGTTATGTGTTTATGGTGAAGTCGCTTCGAAGAAATTGCAGCTCATGTCATGCACCCAAGCTAGCAAGTATCTCCGCAAGGAATACAGAGCTTTCTTGGCCAATATTGTAGTAACGGAGGAGGAAAAGAAAGAGAAGAAAGAAGTGAAAGACGTTCCTGTCGTTTGCGAATTTCCCAACGTGTTTCCTGAAGATCTTCCTGGATTACCTCCAAGTCGTGATATCGACTTTCGCATTGACCTCATTCCTGGAGACAATCCTGTTGCTAGAGCTCCTTACCAACTCGCACCGTCAGAAATGCGCGAACTCTTGAGTCAACTCCAGGAATTGCTTGATAAAGGCTTTATTCGCCCTAGCACCTCTCCTTGGGGTGCACCAGTCCTCTTCGTCAAAAAGAAGGATAGGTCGTTCCGGATGTGTATCGACTATAGGGAGCTGAACAAGCTGACAATCAAGAATCGCTATCCTCTACCCCGCATTGACGATTTATTCGACCAGCTACAAGGTGCCACGTGTTTTTTCAAGATCGATCTACGTTCAGGCTACCACCAACTACGTATTCAGGAGGAGGATATACCCAAAACCGCTTTTCGCACTCGCTAAGGCCACTATGAGTTCGTTGTTATGCCTTTCGGTTTAACTAACGCACCCGCGGTTTTCATGGATCTTATGAATTGCGTGTGTTCATCGATGATATCCTGATCTATTCCAAGTCGAAAACCGAACACGCGCAACATCTACGTTTGGTTCTCGAGCTACTCCAAGGGAATCAACTCTACGCCAAGTTCTCCAAGTGTGAATTTTGGATAGAGGAGGTTCAATTCCTAGGTCACATTGTCAATAGTCAAGGTATTCACGTCGACCCCGCGAAGATCGAAGCTGTCAAGAGTTGGGTTACACCCAAGAACCCGACTGAAGTCCGTTCTTTTCTCGGACTAGCGGGTTATTATCGTCGATTTATCGAAGGATTCTCTAAAATCGCCGTGCCGCTTACTACTCTTACGCATAAAGACAAGCCTTTTGTTTGGGGAACTGAACAAGAGACTGCCTTTCAAACCCTCAAGAGCTTGCTTTGCAATGCTCCTGTCCTCACGCTGCCTGAAGGGAACGATGACTTCATAGTCTATTGTGATGCCTCAAACCTCGGTCTCGGCTGTGTTCTCATGCAACGGGACAAGGTTATTGCGTACGCATCTCGTCAGCTCAAGATCCACGAGAAGAACTATACAACCCACGATCTCGAGCTAGGCGCAGTTGTTTTTGCGTTAAAGATTTGGCGACACTACCTCTATGGTACCAAGTGTACGATCTTCACAAATCATAGGAGCCCACAACATATCTTTGACCAGAAGGAACTTAATATGCGTCAACGCCGATGGGTAGAACTTCTCAACGATTACGATTGTGAGATTCGTTATCATCCTGCCAAAGCAAATGTCGTTGCCGACACTCTCAGCAGACGGAGCTATTTGCACAGTACCCGTAATATTCAGGCCCAATTTGATCTTGAATCCCTTATCCGCGAAGCCCAGTATGCTTGTTTTAATGAACACACTCTGAAGAAGGAACGAATCTATCAAGTCACGACAACATTTGGGTTGTTGTTGATCGTTTGACTAAATCCGCTCACTTTTTGCCAATACGGGAAGACTATAAGGTGGAACGATTAGCCCGAATCTACACCGACGAAATTATCTGTCGACATGGGATGCCTCGCGACATCATCTCTGACCGTGATGCTCGGTTTACCTCGCGACTGTGGGAAACGTTTCAAGCGGCTCTCGGTACAACGCTTAACCTAAGTACCGCATTCCACCCTCAAACCGACGGTCAGACTGAAAGAACGATCCGTACTCTTGAAGACATGCTCCGTTCGTGTGTCATAGATTTCGGTGGTAATTGGGATGCATACCTGCCGTTAGTCGAATTCTCGTATAACAACAGTTATCATTCCAGCATCCAAATGGCACCATTCGAGGCTTTATACGGAAGAAGATGTCGATCGCCTATTGTGTGGCACGAGATCGGTCACTCGCAATTAACCGGTCCCGAGCTATTGCAAGAAACAACAGACAAAATCTTCCAAATTCGAGACAATCTAACGAAATCTCGGAATCGTCAGAAAAGTTATGCCGATAGACGACGCAAGCCCCTTGAATTTGACGTTGGCGACCATGTACTCCTAAAGGTATCACCTTGGAAGGGTGTGGTCAGATTCGGCAAAAGAGGAAAGCTCGCGCCTCGATATGTAGGACCCTTTAAGATTCTGGAAAGGATCGGCAAAGTGGCTTACAGACTCGAACTACCGGAGGAACTTAGCAACGTTCACCCGACTTTCCACGTTTCGAACCTCCGAAAGTGTCTGGCTGATGATGATTTATGTTGGTGCACTGAATATCTGATGACTACGTCTTAGTTGAGTTTTAGGTCTAGATAGGTTAGATTGGAGCTTGGATATGAAAAAGTGGATTTAGATTGTAATTCCGCTCCAAATGACATTCATGTCATTTGAAGCGAAATTAGGATATGTTGTAATTTGGGATTCCGCTCCAAAAGTCATCAAGGTAATTCCGCTCCAAGATGTAAGTTGGTGATTCCACTCGTAATCAAACATGTAGTTTGGAGTGGAATTAAGATCCCTATATATAGGTGTGTGTTGTATTCATTTGTAACGAGGTGGAGCGGAATCAGGTCATGCTATAGGTGTCGAATTGCTGTCAAAATCTACTCAGAAAGCATTAACAGAAAGGAAATTGAAAGGATAAAGCTGTTGTGACTTTGTATACTCTGATTCCGCCTCTGTATTCAAAGATGAACTACTTTTACTGACTATTTAGGGTCGCACACGGTCCAACAAGTGGTATCAGAGCTCAGGACGAGGAGTTCATACCATAGCAGCTTGATTCTACCAGATTTTCTTATTTCTACTCTCTTCTTCTCATACTTTTCTGATTTGAACTAGTTTCAACGGTTGGAATGGCCTGAATTTCGAGTATATTGTGTAAAATATAGTGTTAACAAACCCTAGAAAGAACCAGGTTAAAATTCGGAGTAAAAATGGTAAAAATGACTTAAAAACTTGATTCCGCTCGAAAAGTTCTTCGCAGATTCAGCTCGAGATTGTTACCTGATTTCGCTCGAAATCAGAATATTTCTGATTCCGCTCGAAATCAGATCAAGTCAATTCAGATTCCGCCTGAACGATTATTTTCTGATTTCGCTCGAACTAAGACAAATTCATATTTCGCTCGAAAGTTATCTTCTGATTCCGCTCGAAATCAGAACAGTTATTATTCAGCTTGAACTTGTTTGTCTGATTCCGCTCGAAATCAGACTGCATCTGATTTCGCTTGAATTGTTTCTGTTGATTTCGCTTGAAAGCTGATTCCGCTCGAATTAGTTGTGTTTCAAAAATTTCGAAAATTTTCTAAGAGATTGCTGATTTTTCAGGTATGTACAAGATGGATGATTTCAATCCGTTTTATGATATCTTTGCATTTGCTGGAGACGGTGGAGTTGATACTTCTTCGAACAACACAAATGAGAACACGCCGAATCCAAAGAAAAAGTTATCGGATGCTTTGGAAGTTGAAAGCGCATTTGGAACATATAACAAACCCCCGAAGTTGATGGCTATCGAAGAATACAGTCGGTGGGCCAAGAAGTTTGAAGATTGGTTGAGAGCATTTGCTTTTCCTAGCTGGAAGAGTCTAAAAAATGGTTATCATGATGGAGGCAAAAAAGGCGAAACCTTATCATCACCTGATGAAATAGAATCGTTTGTTGCTGAGCAAAAATGTATTGCGTTGCTGTTTCAGTCCGTCCGAGAAGATATAATTTCTTTGATCGAATATACTAATGCTACAGATCTCTGGAAAAAGTTAAGAGCTAAATGTTTGGGAAGTGCATAAATAGTGAAAAACAAAAAGAAATTGCTTAGAAAAGAATTTGATTTATTTGGTTGTTTAAAGAATGAATCAGTTTGTAAAATGATTGAGAGGTTTGGGCATCTAAAACTGGAGCTGGCGAGACATGAAATTTCCTATTCTCGAGAAGAGCTAATCGACAAATTGTTTGATGCATTGCCAGATGAGATGGATTGGCAATATTATGCTTTGATGTTAAAGAATACGATCAAGTCTGGGGAGCTTACAGTGGATTTGCTGATTGAAAGACTAGAAAGTCACGAGTTGGAATTAAAGAAGACACACAAAGTCAATCATTCGTCTTATCAGCAGAACTTGAATTTGTATTATCCAAAGAGCATGATGCCAAAGAGTACATCTCCCAAGACAGCCTTTTCTGCCGAAAATGTTAACACATCAAACAAAGAAAGTCAAAGTAGTGGATTTCACAGTGGATCTTCGTCATCTGCAAATCATTCTGATGCAAAGAATCTATTTCAATGCAACATCGCTGTAGACTTAAAGAACGCTCAAAACTTCAGCGAGGAGTCAGCAAAGCAACAGATGGTTTTCTTAGCATCTGTGCTAGAATCTTATGAAAGTCTTGTAGCAGGGAAGATTGGCAACACCAACCTGACGAAAGAAGATTACGATCAGATAGATCCTGAGGAGATGGAACTGATTGACATAAGGTGGTGTATGGCCAGTGCAGTTCGTCGGGCACAACGTTTTATGGAGATCACAGGGAGGAAGTCTATTGGTGGACCTTCTACCAAGTTAGGCTTTGACAAGTCTAAAGTGACGTGCTTTAAGTGCAAACAGAAAGGTCACTTTAAGCGTGAATGCCGAAATGCGTATGCTGATGAGTCTGAGAACCCGTTCAGAGAAGATTACTACAAGAAAGCGATTTATCATCAGAATAAATCAGAGCCGCCAAGATTGAAGCAGCTTGAGGATAACAAAGAGAAATCTAGAGCTCTTGCGGTGATTCATGACGATGAAGGTTACGACTGGAGTGAGTTGTTACCTGAGGAGGATGCAGTTGGATATGCATTCATGGCAAAATCTGAGCCTGTTCCTTGGAAAGACAACAGAACTGAAGAACAGAAGTATAATCACAGAAAGATGTTGGCCACAAACAGATTGATCAGAATATCTGGTATCTTTTCTGAGGCAAAAAGAGCAAAAAGATGGGATCCAGACAGGGAATGTTATCTGGACCCCTATGGAAACATTGCTATTGATCACAACACTCTTGATTTGGAAACCATAATCAAAGAGTTTAAAGATGAAGATGATTATTGGCAGAAGAAATGGTGGGGAAGCGGAGAAGAGGAAGAAGAGAAAGAGAAAGAGAAAGAAAAAGAGAAAACAAAGAAGATTGACAATGGAATTATTGACACGACACAGGAGTTGAATGCTGAAAACATGGGAAAGATGGCTGATAAGGTGCTGGCTGCTAAGGCACTTGAGGTAGATTCTAAATCCGTTTTTGAGTCTAAAAGCCAGGCCAGTTCAAATGCGTCAACGACTGAGTCAGGTAAGAATGTCAATGGTGATGTTGACTGCAAAAATTGCATCAAGGAATGCAAAGTTTGTAGCACAGTCACTTATCTCAAAGGTAAGAAGGTTGAAGATCTGACTGCTAAAGTCAGAAGTGTTGAGGATCAAATCCTTGATCGTGATAAAATGGTGAAAGCTTCAACTGAACGATTAAAAGAATTAACTAACAAAATTGAAACCGATAAAATTGATCAGGAAAAGGTTAGGAAAGAAAATGAGAGGTTAGTTCTTGAAAATCGTCAGATTACTGAAAATTTTGAGAAGCTTAAAAGCACGGTTAAAGATAATGATGATAGAAACGGTAAAACATACAAAGAAAATTGCCAATTGCAATGTGTTTTGAGGATTAAAGAAGAATTAATCAACAAACAATTGGATGAGATTGCTAAATTGAAACTTCAATTTGAAGAAGCTAAGATTGAGAATGAGCGAATCAATTTGAAATTGAACAGTTACAACTCTGCAAGCTTTGTTTTGCAACACATTATTCCCAAACCCATCGGGAAAGACAAAGCAGGCGAAGATGTATACTGTGATGGAACTGGGGTGGGTTTTCATCAAGTTCCGCTACCAGTTCTAGACAATTATCCGATAAAGCAATCTGGGTTGGTTAATCTTGAGGAAGAAAATGAAGTGAAACTTCCTGATTCAATTGATGTGACATTTTCTTCATCATCATCTGATGATAGTGTTCAAACTGAGATTGTAAAAGGCATGGCTGAAAGTGTTTTGGAGAGTGATTCAGCTGAGGATGAAAAATGTTTTCTGGACAATTACATTCAGAAACCAAAATCCAAAAACAACTTAGGTGATGAACCGGGTCTTGTGATGTACAAGATGGTTGGATCTGATAAGTTGTATTCGGATTCTGAGTTTCCTCTGGAGAATGTAAATGTTTCAAAATTGACAAATGTGTTCAAAATGGTTGAAATCGATTTGTCTGAAGTAAAGAGTTTGAAACAAACAAAAAGGCAAATGAATTTTGAGAAAGATAAAGCTTACTACAAGAAACCTGTAGTTCCACCGAGTTTTTATAACAACAATCGAAACAATTGGTCGGGTGGATATCAGGGTGGTAAGAACTATCAAAGAAAGAATTTTCAAAACAAGAAGTTTGCTGAGAAGAAAGTGTTTGTGAACAGCTCAAGTTCACTTTCTGATGAGGAAAATGAAATTTTTTCAAAATCAAATGAAGAATTTTTTGAGAAGAGGGCTTCACAACCTCAGTCTGAAGGCACAAGTCGGGTAGTTGATACTCTTATATGCTTTAGATGTAACAAAGTTGGTCACATTGCAAGAAATTGCACCAACTTTAAGCCTAAGACTGAAGTTGTTGAGAATCAAAAGAAGAAGGTTGATTCAAAAGGAAAAACTTCATTGGTTGTTGAGAAAATTTTGAAAAATGAGAAAACAAAAGTCAAAATTGAACCTGTTAAGAATGTGGTAAATAAAAATGACAAATTCTACAAACGGGTTGCTTCATCTCAACAAACATGGAAGCCAAAAGTGGTTGAAAAGAAACCAAGTTCATTTAAACCAAAGGTTTCAGTGTCGGAAAGACAATCATCTTCTACCACACAGGTAACGATGGATGTTCCTTTGGATTATTATGAAAAATTGGAGAAACAATCTTCTACTCCACCAGGGAAGAAGAATGTTCAAAAGAAAAATCAACCAACCGGTCAACTTAAGATAGATGAGTTTTTCTTATACAAAAAGGTTGAGGTTGGATCAGAAGAAAACTTGAAAATGAATGATAAAAATTTTCCGCCACTTTACACTACAAAATCTCACATTAAAGTCCAGTTACCTGAGTCGAAAGAGGCTTGGGTAGCATCAAAATCTCATTAAAGATTTTGGACTTGCCGGAGCTTCCTAGTTGGTAATTGTGAAGCATGAATCGACATCTTTATTGAAATGTGTTTTTAAATCAATTTGTGATATACGCAGGATCTTCCAAGAGCTGTTTCACGATGGATTATGGATAGTGGAGCGTCTCGACATATGACAGGGAAGACTGCATTGTTGTATGATGTTAGAAATATCAATGGTGGTTATGTGGGATTCGTAGGACACGAAGGTGGTAGAATTATTGGTGAAGGAACGTTATCCAATGGGATTGTTACGTTTGAAAGAGTTAACTACATTACTGAGCTGGAGAATAATCTGCTGAGTATTTCACAGATTTGTGACAATATGTATACCACTCACTTCACAGACAAAGAATGTTTGATCTTGAAACCAGGATTTGTTATCCCTGAAGAATGGATTATCATGAGGGCACCTAGAGTGAATGATCTGTATGTATTGGACATGAGTGTAGCAACTACAACTACAGGTCAAGCTCATTGTTTTGTGTCTAGAGCAACGGAGATAGAATCAAGATTGTGGCACCGAAGGATGGATCATATACATCTTAGAAAAATGAATCACTTGGTGCACAATGATTTGGTTCTTGGAGTTAATATCAAAGGTTTTCATATGGAAGGGGAGTGCATTAGTTGCATCAAAGGCAAGCATAAGAAAAAGTCACACCCTAAAAAGCAAGTCAATTCAGTTTCCAGACCTTTAGAGAGACTACATATGGATTTGTTTGGTCCAGTAAACGTCAAAAGTATTACAGGGGATCTCTACTGTCTTGTGGTTACTGATGATTATTCCAGATTTTCGTGGGTATCATTTCTGAAGACAAAAGATGAGACGTTTGATAGTTTAATGGCGTTGTTCAGAAAGATTGAAAACTTGTACCAAAGGCGTATCAGAAGAATTAGAAGTGATAATGGTACTGAATTCAAGAACAACAAGATGGAAGAATATTGTGATGAAAGAGGTATATTGCATGAGTTTAGTGCTCCGTACAGTCCACAGCAGAATGGAGTTGCAGAACGTAAAAACAGGACGCTAATCGAAACGGCCAGAACAATGCTTGCTGATTCAAAGTTACCGATAAATTTTTGGGCAGAAGCAGTTTCTGCCGCATGCTATACGCTCAACAGAGTTCTCACTGTCAAGAAATTCAACAAGACATGCTTTGAGTTGATCAATAACCGCAAACCGAACCTGAAGTTTTTAGAACCGTTTGGGTCACCCTGTACTGTTCTAGAGCCTTTTGGAAAGTTTGGTCCGAAGAGTATTGAAGGGATATTCATAGGTTATGCAAGTCCATTACGACGAGTCTTCGTTCCAAGTCTGAAGCGGATTATTGAAGCTCCAAATGTTGAATGTCAAGGTTTTACAATGCCGCCGCAGAATCCTGGAGATTCATGGCGTTTTAATTACGACAAGTTGTGGGATTCGTTTGACATGATGGAAGAACAAGAAGAAGAAGAAGATTTCTTTGACGAGTTGGATATTCTAAGAGAGTATGAAGAATCGCAGGAAAGGTTCCCAGCTGAGTATTCAAGAAGACCTCAACGAGCATCAAATGACGATGAAGCAGGTCCAAGCAATGCTGGAGAACATGATGATGTCCAACAAAATGAAGTTGCTCAAGATAATCAGTCGGCACAGAATGATAATCAAGAATCTGAGAACATGCCAGTATTTGATCGTGGTGATTCAGATTCTGAGGGGGAGCAAATTCAGATCTCAAGTCAAACAAACCCAGTCAGTGAACAAGGTGCAAATCATAATGTTACTAATTTGGAAGGTGAGGTAGATGTTTCAGGCGAAGTGATGCCACGAACTCTTTTATACCATCCAGAGGAGCTGATCATTGGAGAATTGCAAACAGGCGTTCGCACTAGACGTCAAATTGACCAAGGCCTTACTTGTTTTTATTCTACAGTAGCACCTTTACAAACTGAGTTTTCACTAAGTTGTTTTATTTCCCAGATTGAACCGCGAACATACAAAGAGGCGCTAACTGAAGATTCTTGGGTCAATGCCATGCAAGAAGAGTTTAGTCAGTTTGAGAAGTTAGGTGTGTGGAAGTTAGTAGATTTGCCTGATGGTCAGAGGAAGATAAACACCAAGTGGGTGTTCAAGTGCAAGAGAGACGATAGAGGGGTTGTGGTTCGTAACAAAGCTCGACTCGTAGTCCAGGGTTTTAGTCAACAGGAGGGTATAGATTTTACCGAAGTGTATGCTCCTGTAGCTCGACTAGAAGCGATCAGAATCTTCCTAGCATTTGCGTCTTGGAAAAACTTCAAAGTTTATCAGTTAGATGTTAAATCGGCTTTTCTCTATGGGAAGGTAAAAGAGGAGGTATATGTCGGTCAGCCATCGGGCTTCACCGATCCAATCCACAAAGACAAGGTATACTTACTGGATAAAGCACTGTATGGTTTACACCAGGCCCCGAGAGCTTGGTATGAGACATTGTCTCAACACCTACTAGCCAACAGTTTCATTCGTGGAAAAGTGGATGCCACTCTCTTCACCAAAGAGGTCGACGGACATCTTCTGATAGTTCAAATATACGTGGACGACATCATATTTGGGTCAACAAATGAAAATTTGTGCAAAGATTTTGAACGAGTTATGAAGCAGAAATTCGAAATGTCATCGATGGGTGAGATGAAATTCTTTTTGGGACTACAGGTTGATCAACTACCCAAAGGAATTTTCATACATCAAACGAAGTACGTTCATGATATCTTGGAGAAATTCGGGATGTCAGGTTCTACTCCAGCTTCCACCCCGTTAGCAACGAATTATGGGATAAACCCTGATCTCACCGGAGAGAAGGTAGATGAAACGATGTATCGTTCCATGATCGGATCGCTGATGTATTTGACAGCTTCAAGACCCGATATCATGTACCCAACCTGCCTCGCAACAAGATTTCAATCTAACCCGAGAGCTTCGCATATGGTTATTGTGAAAAGGATATTACGCTACCTGAAAGGAACTCCATCATTGGGGTTGTGGTATCCAAGAGAAGGCGATTTCACGCTCGAAGGGTATTCCGATTCCGATTTCGGATGCTGCAAAGTTAACGCTAAATCAACAACAGCGGGGTGCCAGTTCTTTGGATCACGATTGGTCACCTGGCAATGCAAAAAGCAAACCTCTGTGGCTTTATCCACATGTGAAGCGGAGTATGTATCTGCTAGCAGTTGCTGCTCACAAATCTTGTGGATCCAGCAACAGATGCGCGACTATGGTTTGCAATTTCTAAACACCTCTATCTTTGTTGATAATGAGGCAGCGATTAACATTACTAAAAATCCTGTTCATCACGCTAAAACGAAACATATTGAAATTCGTCATCACTTCATTCGAGATTGTTTCGAGAAGTTGATACGAATTGAGAAAATCCACACTGACGATCAAAAAGCTGATTTACATACCAAAGCATTTGACAAAACACGTTTTCAGTATTTGCTAAAACTGAATGGTATGAAGCTTTTATCGGTGTTGGAAGAGATCATTGGCGTTGATGAAGGAGACATTGTAGATGATGTTGAGAAGCAATCTGCAATGGTTTGTCGATTTTTTACTTGTTTTGGTATTTAGGGGGAGTATAGGGTAATATTTTCAGAAAATACAAAAACAGTAAAAAAAAATTAAAAATACAAAAACATGAGATATTTTCAAAATCAAAAAACAATAGAAAACCAGAAAAAGAGCTTGTGTAAAAAGGGAAAATGATAGTACATCAGCTTGACAGTTACAGTATGCTAAAGAAATGGAATGTTTAAATGCGTTAAACAGTCTCGCTGATGATATGCCGATAGGTTTTTGCACATTTAGTAGGTTTGTTCGGGATATAAACTTAAATCTTTACTTACTTATTTCGTGGGGAACACTACTTGGATATATAGGTAACCCCTGAAATCTTGTTTGAAAGATTCCTTTTTCTGATATACTAGGTCTTTATACTCAGTGATATCTGGGGTATTATTCCGGGACTTCTGCTGAATGGAAGTTCTGACCTAGTCCTCGAATAATACTTTCCGCAATGCTTGAAACATAACATCACCCTCAACATATATGATAAGACAATAAAATTGCTTAGCAATGCTGTTGTAAAAAAGATCCTCTAAAGGGGACACACCCAAAAGTTGAGTCATGATCTCTTTGCTGAACGGTAGTTCTGACCTGAGCTCTCATGATTCTTTATAATTTATTAACCCCTTACAGATATCATTTGTGGTATACTCACCTGTAAGACTGAATATTGGGATCTGGATACGGGAGTATATTCAAGAGGTGGGACACACGTATAAGTTTAAGTCTCTAAAACACTAAATCTGTATCCTGGACAGATTGAAAATTGTGTGAGAATTTAAAGTGGATCAGTATATCGACAATCTAAGCGAATTGTTTAATTCTGAGTATGTAATTGAAGCTTAATGGTACTTGTGACTTGTCGGATAGCTGATATGATTCCCTAACACGCTTAACCAAAAATATGTTTGTAAATAGTTTATTTTCACTGCATTTTAGTTCTGTATTTCATTTCTAGTTTAGAAATTTTATTCAAAATTTAAAAATTTTACACTTCTGCTTTATTTTTTGACAAACCAAAGTGGAGAGTTGATCTTCAGATTCGAATTAAAGCAGATGCAGGAAGTTTCTGGATTGGAGGATGAGTAGTGAGCTTTACATGATAAATGTGTGAAAGTTGAAAAGTTTAAGCAAGTTCATTAATTTGAAACTTGTAAATTTTTAGAAAAACAAATTGAACTGAATGTCAGTGTGAATTATCTGTGATCATCCAAGGTCATTAAGTTGAACTTGGTAGATAAATTGAGTAATTAGGGTCATTAACTTGGACCTGAATACTTATGTGGATTTCTAAACACTGGTTAAACTATCAATTGAGGTTAAAAGGTAAGTTTTGGATTAATTCTGTTATTGTCATATATCTTATATTTGGGTAGAGTATATGCAGGTAACAGGAATTCCCATGGCAATCAAAAAGTAAAAGTTTGAACCAGAATTTAAGCCCTAGCTGATCAAGAGGGGGGGTCTGTGAAAGGGGGAGTCAGGTTTCTGGATCAACAATCAAAGGGGAGATTGAAGATGGAGCTAGGTTGAGTTTCTGAACTTGTGTGAAGAAAGAGTTTTTGCAATGAAAAGACAGAGTTGGAAAGAGACCAAGACTGAAGACTTGATGCTGAAGACTTCGTCAACATCCAAGGGGGAGTTTGTTGGTGCACTGAATGTCTGATGACTACGTCTTAGTTGAGTTTTAGGTCTAGATAGGTTAGATTGGAGCTTGGATATGAAAAAGTGGATTTAGATTGTAATTCCGCTCCAAATGACATTCATGTCATTTGAAGCGAAATTAGGATACGTTGTAATTTGGGATTCCGCTCCAAAAGTCATCAAGGTAATTCCGCTCCAAGATGTAAGTTGGTAATTCCACTCGTAATCAAACATGTAGTTTGGAGCGGAATTAAGACCCCTATATATAGGTGTGTGTTGTATTCATTTGTAACGAGGTGGAGCGGAATCAGGTCATGCTATAGGTGTCGAATTGCTGTCAAAATCTACTCAGAAAGCATTAATAGAAAGGAAATTGAAAGGATAAAGCTGTTGTGACTTTGTATACTTTGATTCCGCCTCGGTATTCAAAGATGAACTACTTTTACTGACTATTTAGGGTCGCACACGGTCCAACAATTTACACGTGCCTCTTGAGGACCTGCAAGTGAACGAAACATTACACTTCGTGGAAAAGCATGTCGAAATCATGGACCGACAAACCAAGCAGCTCAGGTGCTCACGCATTCCCATTGTGAAGGTTCGCTGGGAAGGCAAACGAGGTGCAGAGTTCACTTGGGAACTCAAGAGTGACATGAAGGCGAAGTACCCGCAGCTGTTTTTTACGGCTTCAACCTAATTTTGGGACGAAATTCCCTTAACAAGGGGAGGCTGTAACACCCCGTGTTCTCAGGAAGGTCAAAGTCAAGGTCAAAGTCAAAGTCAACGACCGATCGCGCGACTTGACTTATAGTGAATTCGCTGTAGGTGTTTATTTTAGTTGTATTATGTGGAGTAATTATCAAAATCGCAGTAATCGACGTGTAATATTCGCTATTTAATCGACTTACGACTGTGAATTATAGGAAGTAACAATGCGATAAATCAAATCGACATCGAATGGTAATATGAATCGCAACTCGAAATATGTGTTTATGTGTGTGTGCCCTCTATATGTTACTTGTGCATGTTTATTTATGTTTATGTGGTGATCAATCGAAACTCAATCGCAAATCAAATCGAATCGCAAACGCTAAACGAAGGAAAAGTAGGATGATTGTATGTTAGATATAGTAGTTGGGATTAAAAGTAATTTGATAAGCAACTCCATCGCATCGCTCGCTCGAATCGCATCGCAACGCGCTACACGCGAATCGAAACAGTAAAACTCGTCACACCGAGCACTCGAACCAGGTGATGTCCGACCGAACTGCCACCCGACCGGGCAGCCGCCCGACCGAGGCACCACTCGGCCGACCTGCCATCCGGGCGCATTGCCACCCGAGCGACCAGCCTATTCTTCCCTTTCCACTTTGGGAAACCCTATAAATACCCATCACTTTCTACTTTGGGAAAATGTCAGCTCACACACTCTCTCCACTCGAACCAGCCTCTATTTCTTCAGATTTCTCGTGATTCTTGTAAGTTCTTGATCTACACGCACTCCTACACCTTTCTATCTTTCGAATCTTAACTTTTAACCGTGAAATCACATGATTTGAGGTGTTCTAGGATGATGTCATCATGTGTTCTTAGGAACTTCATGTTTTGGCTTCAATCCACCAAGAACAACTTGAATCTGAACGATTTCCACAAAAGTAATCAATGTTTTCATACAAATCTAAGTGTTTTCAAGTATAAAAGAGTTGAAAGGAATGTTTATCCTAACATGTCACATATTTTACACTCAATGCACTCAAACCCAATGGAACCGGACCTAATGCTGATCGTCTACTCATTCTTAGCGATGTATCAGTGCTAGATTCAAGTTCCATTTGAAAGATAGTGATTTCGGGTTTGGACACGAACAACCGTCTCGAACCGTGCACTGACGGACTAGGGTGATTCCTGTTCGGTCAGGTCTTTGGGGATGAGATGGGGTTCCCATTGTTTAAACCAGTCATCACAACGTCTTGCTCAAGTTACAACACTTCAAGAAAGATCAAGTAACAGCATGATCAAGTCGTTGGACGAGTTGTCATCCGACCGGACTGCTGTCCGACCGGGTTGCCATCCGCTCGACCCACCGTCCGATCGGGTTGCATCTTGATTCATTTAAAACTTAAACAATTTTCAACATGTTCAGTAACAGGGTTGCCACCCGGTCGGATGGACATCCGACCGAGTGACCGCCCTACTGTGGATTTGTTCTCACTGAGAAACCTCGCCATTCGAGTCGCCGTCCGATCGAACGACCGTTCGACCGACCGACCTGAAGGGTAGAGATGCTTCTCTGTTTTCTAAATACTACAACGAAAACTTTAAAAGTCAAGCCATTATACACAAACACATCCTTCTCAAAGGAGGAAACAATCCACTCGAAAGGTCAACCGATCGGATGACCATCCGAGCGGACTGTCACTCGAACGAACGGCTGTCCGATCGGACTACCATCCGATCGAACTGCTGTCCTACCCACTTGCACTCGGTATCGTTTTACGCGTCGCTTATCGTTCTACTATAAATCTGTGCAGGCTAACCCTACTCTCTAGCGCTCCCTTCAATCCATCAACCGTTGTGAGTATACTCGAACCCTTTTTGCTTTATGCACTTTTGGGTGTTACATACGTTACCAATATTCAAATCACATCGAACACACTACTCTATTGTACTTAAACGCTAACCGTTGCTGCATGTTATACGTGGCTTAATGAATGCTTGTTTGTTATGTTTACACATGGAATGCCGTCTACCTGCCTTAGCAACGATAGTACTATAGTTTTGACTCAGCACTATAGTTTGGACTCAGCACCTGTTCGCAGGGGTTGTTAAGGACAATTACTTGCATGGATTACGGTGGTAATCATGTATTGCGAACTGCCTCGGGCAGTCAACCCGCAGTCATTGGTATCGATAGATCTATGTCGATAACTAACGTGCTTCATTTCACTATGCGTACGTGCTGGTTATGCGTAAACGAATTCGAACTTTATTAAATCATATGAAACTTATATGCTCACCTTTACACTATGTGTATTGACTTTTACTTTAACGTATGTGGCAGGTTCTTAAGTTGTTTATATGCTTAGCTTGCTGTGAAATTGAGGCAAGGAAAGGTCTAGGACGCCCTGTTTACTGGTGATGAAATTGAGGCTAGGGATGAGTCCTAGAAACCAATAAACAATTATTCTATTTTGTAAATCTGAGTTGTCAGAACAGAACTACTTGACTGGATTTTGTCTGTAATAATTATGTTACTTCTTATGTCATGGTATGGGACGTGACACATTAAATATTTGGTAATTATAATTGTTATGGAAACTTCTGTACAATCTGTTTCCCGAACGCTCACGAACTATGAATGATAGGATCTTGTATTCTGGGGCAGTCAGAATGCTCTACGTGTCTCTATATGCTCCCATGTGCTTCTAAGTGGATTACATGCTTATGTGCTTCTGTGATTCTATGCCTTATGTGCTTATGTGCTTATGTGAATCTGTGATTATGTGCCTACGTGATCTCTGTGAATTGATGTGTTCCTAAGCTTTAGAAGTATTAAGTATGAGGTGAGATTCGATTATGGTATACCTGAGACCCAAGACGATGTCTGTTGCAGACAATGTCGACTGAACCCTCATCTGGTCCCCGTCACCCATGACTCTCTTGCCAAGAGCAAAGAGACAAATGTCTTGCTGCTATCATTGCTAAGCAAGTAGCAAAAGCCGTGGGTGAAGTATACGAGAATGTGAGCAAATCGTCTGAAGAGTCCAGAACCGAAGCTCCTAAAGCTACCCCCAAAGCTGCCTTCAGTTTCAAACAGTTTAAGGCATGCGGACCTAAAGAGTTCACTGGGGAAGAAGGCCCCACGACATTGTTTCAATGGTTTGACTCCATCGAGGTCACACTACGACAGAGCGGTTGCCCCGATGATCTACGCACTCTCAACGCGACTGGCGTCTTCCAGTCCCGCGCCTTAGACTGGTGGACGGATGAGAGGAACAAACGTGGGAATGATGCAGCCTACGGTCTGTCGTGGGACGAGCTCAAGGAAGTCATGCTGGAAGAATTATGCCCTCCTCATGAGCGCCAAAAGTTAGAAGATGAATTCTGGCACATAAAGCAGAAGGATGGTGAAAACGCTGCTCTCACTGCTCGCTTCAAGCAGCTCAGTATTATCTGTCCTGATCAAGTCAATACTCCGGAGATCGCAATCAAGAAGTATATCCGAGCCCTGCCTGACTGTGTTGCAGATTTTGTGCAAGCGGCCAAGACAACAATGATCGAAGAGACTTACTTGCTGGCCGCTGAAATCAACGACAAGCGGGTCAAGGCTGGTTTTTGGGATAAAACTTCGAAGAACCTGCATCAAGCTACCACCACCGCACCAACTGCTGAAACCGCCACCGCATCGAGCAACAAGAGGAAGAACAAGAGAAAGAGCAACTCCAGCAACAAGAACTGTGCGATCACTGCTGCACCAATTCAAGCTGTACCAGCTCAACAGCAACAGCATCAAGTAGCGGCGCCTGTGGCAAATGCACCGCTTGCTAAGCGTGCATATACTGGGCCACGCCCGCTTTGCCCTACTTGCACCTACCACCACCCGACTAGCATCGCTTGCCGATTCTGTGCCCATTGCAATATGTACGGCCATTTCACTACCAACTGCCGTGCTCGACAAGCTCCTGCTCATCAAGCTCTTTTCACCGCCCCTCAGGGTCAACAAGCTCCTCCGGCACCCGCGGTCAACGCCAGAGCCTGCTTCACATGTGGCGATCCTAACCATTTCGCTAACATGTGCCTGAACAGGGTTGTGAAACAAGAGCCCCAGCAGCAGCAGCCTCATCAACAACAACAGCAGCAGCACGTGCTCGAACTTTCAACATCAACGTGCGCCAGGCCCAAGCTGACAACAATGTGGTCAATGGTACGTTCCTCATGAATGGTATTTATGCTTCATGTCTGTTTGATACTGGTGCCGATAACTGTTTTGTATCGTTTGAGTTCGAAAAGCTTCTTAACCGTAAGCGCGCCCATCTCCCCTCGACGTTCGATGTCGAAGTTGGCACTGGAAGAACCGTCGCTGTAAATTATGTTCTTCGTGATTGTACCATCGAGCTCAACAATCACATCTTTCCAATAGACCTTATTCCGATGCAACTCGGAAGTTTCGATGTCATAGTAGGCATGGACTTTCTTCACGAAAACCATGCTGAAGTTGTGTGCTTTGACAAGATGATCCAATTCTCGCTCGCTAATGGAGACCAGTTATTTGTTTATGGTGAAGTCGCTTCGAAGAAATTGCAGCTCATGTCATGCACCCAAGCTAGCAAGTATCTCCGCAAGGAATACAGAGATTTCTTGGCCAATATTGTAGTAACGGAGGAGGAAAAGAAAGAGAAGAAAGAAGTGAAAGACGTTCCTGTCATTTGCGAATTTCCCAACGTGTTTCCTGAATATCTTCCTGGATTATCTCCAAGTCGTGATATCGACTTTCGCATTGACCTCATTCCTGGAGCCAATCCTGTTGCTAGACTCATTACCGACTCGCACCGTCAGAAATGCGCGAACTCCCGAGTCAACTCCAGGAATTGCTTGATAAAGGCTTTATTCGCCCTAGCACCTCTCCTTGGGGTGCACCAGACCTCTTCGTCAAAAAGAAGGATGGGTCGTTCCGGATGTGTATCGACTATAGGGAGCTGAACAAGCTGACAATCAAGAATCGCTATCCTCTACCCCGCATTGACGATTTATTCGACCAGCTACAAGGTGCCACGTGTTTTTCCAAGATCGATCTACGTTCAGGCTACCACCAACTACGCATTCAGGAGGATGATATACCCAAAACCGCTTTTCGCACTCGCTACGGCCACTATGAGTTCGTTGTTATGCCTTTCGGTTTAACTAACGCACCCGCGGTTTTCATGGATCTTATGAATCGCGTGTGTAAACCTTTTCTCGATCGTTTCATCATCGTGTTCATCAACGATATCCTGATCTTCCAAGTCGAAAACCGAACACGCGCAACATCTACGTTTGGTTCTCGAGCTACTCCAAGGGAATCGACTCTACGCCAAGTTCTCCAAGTGTGAATTTTGGATAGAGGAGGTTCAATTCCTCGGTCACATTGTCAATAGTCAAGGTATTCACGTCGACCCCGCGAAGATCGAAGCTGTCAAGAGTTGGGTTACACCCAAGAATCCGACTGAAGTCCGTTCTTTTCTCGGACTAGCGGGTTATTATCGTCGATTTATCAAAGGATTCTCTAAAATCACCGTGCCTCTTACTGCTCTTACGCATAAAGACAAACCTTTTGTTTGGGGAACTGAACAAGAGACTGCCTTTCGAACCCTCAAGAACATGCTTTGTAATGCTCCTGTCCTCACACTGCCTGAAGGGAACGATGACTTCATAGTCTATTGTGATGCCTCGAACCTCGGTCTCGGCTGTGTTCTCATGCAACGGGACAATGTTATTGCGTACGCATCTCGTCAGCTCAAGATCCACGAGAAGAACTATACAACCCACGATCTCGAGCTAGGCGCAATTGTTTTTGCGTTAAAGATTTAGCGACACTACCTCTATGGTACCAAGTGTACGATCTTCACAAATCATAGGAGCCTACAACATATCTTTGACCAGAAGGAACTTAATATGCGTCAACGCCGATGGGTAGAACTTCTCAACGATTACGATTGTGAGATTCGTTATCATCCTGGCAAAGCAAATGTCGTTGCCGACGCTCTCAGCAGACGGAGCTATTTGCACAGTACCCGTAATATTCAGGCCCAATTTGATCTTGAATCCCTTATCCGCGAAGCCCATCATGCTTGTTTTAATGAACACACTCTGAAGAAGGAACGAATCTATCACGATGGAGCTCAGCTTGTGAATAAGCCGAATGGGATATTCCATTATCTGGACCGAATTTGGATCCCTAAACGGACCGATTTGCGAAAGATTTTGATGGACGAAGCCCACAAATCCCGGTATTCTATTCATCCCGGTGCCGACAAAATGTACCAGCACCTTCGCTACAAGTACTGGTGGCCGGGCATGAAAAGGGATATTGCCCTCTACGTTGGGAAGTGCCTGACTTATGCAAGGGTCAAGGCTGAACACCAAAGACCCTCTGGCTTACTCAAACAACCCCCAATCCCTATATGGAAGTGGGAAAGTATAGCTATGGACTTCGTAACGAAACTCCCGCGCACGTCATCAGGTCACGACAGCATTTGGGTTGTTGTTGATCGTTTGACTAAATCCGCTCACTTTTTGCCAATACGGGAAGACTATAAGGTGGAACGATTAGCCCGAATCTACACCGACGAAATTATCTGTCGACATGGGACGCCTCGCGACATCATCTCTAGCCGTGATGCTCGGTTTACCTCGCGACTGTGTGTTAGGACCGGTTTTGACTCCGAAACGATTGCGAAACGAACGTGTGACATGCGGAATCCGTACACGAACGTGATCGAACACACGAGAATGTAATATAATTGGTGATTCTATTAACAGATCTGAAAACGTACAGCACCTTGAATCTCATACAACGAGCTCTCTCTCTCTAGACTCTCTCTCTAGAACTCAAGCTCTCCAAAGCTCCAAAGTGGCAAAAGTCGCAAAAAGTTCTAAATGAGAACCATAATGGTTCTATTTATAGGCCAAAGTTATAAGGAGGTTCTCCTTATTTACAATTATGCCACCTTGCCTTTTAGTAACAAGATATTTCAATATAAGCCTAGAATTAAACTGTATCTGCTACGACTTGAGATGACGGAGGCGATAGACATAAATGCACTAACAGACTCCCCCTTGGATATTGCCGCAGTCAATCTCAAACATTTAGTTAAACTCGTAGCGTCTTGACTTTGTCTCTCTCTCTGAGTCTTCTTGAAGCTTTAACACGTTTTCAGCAAACATTGACTCCCTCTTGCTTGAACAGAATCCCCGTGGATCTGTCTTCAGCTTCAGCTCTCCCTTTCCGTAAACTCTTTTCTTCATCAGGCTCCCCCTTTCGTCAAGCTTCTGTGATTTTGGGATCGACACCTGGCTTTCCGTGTACAAGCTCTTTCAGGATAGTTACATGGCTCCTTGAATCCACGCTTCCTCTTGCGTTGAGCTCGTCTTCAGACTCCCCCTTAGACTCGGCTATCGGGATCGTAATCTGGAATAGTATCTACAACTTTTCAAACATTTATGAGTAAAATATTTTGAACATCCAGGATTGATTACCTAGCTCTCTCAACAAATGCTAAATATTTTACAATGAAAGCTATTTCGATTTTCCAGGAATCGTAACCTGGCTCTATTAAACTTTCTAAATCAAAATCCTGGCTCTAAGATATAATAATATGAATATATCCAGGAATACTTGATTCTCTCCCCCTATCAACAAACTTCAAAGATTTGGCAGTATTAATCGAACATGATCGAAAACTGGCTTTTTTACATATTTTAACAGTATAAGCTTCCAAATCCCTCACAGTTAATCATCCAAGTCCAACTTAATGACCTTGGAGATATCACAAACTGTTTTTGATTTTTGATTTTAAAATTTCAAGTTTCAAATTAATGAACTTGTTTATTTTCGAAAACACAATCAGCATACTTAGATTTTGAAACTCAGCTTCCCAGACATCGGTTGTCGAAAATAAAGTAGAATCAAAATCTTTTTGTATTTTTCTGAAATGAAATGCAGAAAAAAATATTTACAAACATATTTACAGACAATATTTTTGTTTGAGTTCGCGTCAGAGGATCATATCAGTTTATGACAAATCACTAGTACCGTTGAGCTTTAAACACTTTAAGTTCTAAACGATTCACTTAGATTGTCAGTATACTGATCCACTTAAATTTTCACACAAAGTTCAATTGATTCGAGATACGAGATTAGTGTTTTAAGGACTTAAACTTATTCGCGTGTCCCACCTCAGAATATACTCCCGTATCCAGATCCCAATATTCAGTCTTACAGGTGAGTATACCTAGATGATATCTGTAAAGGGTTAAATGCGAGACCATGAGAGCTCAGGCTATTGCTTCCGCAAAATCAGAGAGATGATGGTTCGACTTTAGGTGTGTTCCCTTTAGAGAATCTTTTCTTCAACAGCACATGATTAGCATTTTGTAATGTTTCATCATTTTTTATGCTGAGGGTGGTGCTTTTATTTCAAGCAAGCGAAAAGTATTATACGGGGACTAGGCCATTGCTTCCGCAAAATCAGAAGTCCCGGGATAATACCCTAGATATCACTAAGCATAAAGACCTAGTATTTCAGAAAGAGGGGTCTCTCAAACAAGATTTCAGGGGTTACCTATATATCCGAGAGATGTTCCCCACGAAATAAGTAAGTATTTGATATTTAGGTTTATATCTCGAAAACAATCTACTAAGTGTGTAAAAACCAACTGGCATATCATCAGTGAGACCGTTTATCACATTTTAACATTCCAATTCTTTAGCGTACTGTGATTGTCTACTGATGTACTATCATTTCCTCTTTTTACACAAAAACTCTTTTTCATTTTCTCATGTTTTTGTCGTTTTTCAATATTTTTCAATTCGAAAATGAGTTTTGTGCTTTTTCAAATTTTCAAATGTTTTTGGATTTTCTGACAATTTCTTACTCCCCCTAAAATGCAAAATCATTTAAAGAAAATTTGACAAACCGATGTAGATAGCTTTGTCTCGCCATCCATTTTCTGCTTTTCATGCTCTGTTTTGCAGAAAATATAACGTACCCCCATGATTTACAACCCATTGATATTTTACAGTTTGAAAACTTTTTTTCAATCTTGTGAAAGTAATCATGTTTGTTCAGCCGTGAGGGTTTCGGCGTATTCAATCAACATATTTTTTAATTTTGAATTTTTGACAAAATTTAAAAACAAACATATTTTTGATTTTTCAAAATTTTTGACAAAATAGAAACATATTTTTTGAAAAAATAAAAAAAATTTGATTTTTAAATTTTTCAATTTTTAGGGTTTTTGAAATATTGTTTATTTATATACAAAAATCAAACAAACTCCCTGTTTCAACCAACACAGGGTCCAGCAGCCTTCTTATCTCATGCCAGGCTGCTCCGACACTGCTCTTGTTGACATTCAGAATTCTTCAGAAGCACCTGCACATTCAAATTACTCAATTACTTGAACAATTTAGCCCAGGTCTGTTTAACCTTAGTCATTTCAACACAATATGCATCATTTAACTTCGGAAAATCTTTGTCATTTTGAACAAAGACTTTGTCAATTTTCACTTCAACTTTTTCATCATTTACCGAAGTCATTTGTTTCTTAACAGACCATGTTTGACCTTTTGGAGTCCCTCTTTTGTAAAAATGTGACTCTTTTTGAACATTTTGATTCTGAACAACAACTTTTGGTTTCCAAAACTGGTTTTGTTTTGTTGTATCAATAGTTGTTTTCCAACTTTGTGTTGTTCTTAATTTGGGTGTCTCTGATTTCCAGGTTTGTTGTGAATCAGCCTTTGACATTTTCGGCTTCCAAGTTTGCTTTGAATCAAACTTGGGTAATTTCTGAATCACAACTTCATATTTCCGTTTTTGAACATAAACAGACTTCTTTTTCGTCTCAACACCAACAGGTTTCAGATTTGGACACTTGCGAGCAAGATGTCCAGTTTGATCACATTTAAAACATGTTCTCTTTGAGACATCTTTGACCTGTTGTTGTTGCTTTTTCTGAGCATAGAAGTCTTCATTAGACTGTCGTCTAAATTGGAGTTCTTTCTCTTCTTCGGAACTGTTCCGTGAACAAAATTCATTTTTGTCTGAAAATTTGATGTTTCATTTCTTTTCCAATTTTTTTTCTTCTTATAACCCAACCCTGCCTTCATGTTTTTCTTCTTGAAACCAGGTTTGTTATAAAAAGTTTTGTGACCTTTTCCAGCAAATTTTGGAATTTCAGATTTTTCAATCTCAACCATCTTGAAAACTTTGTCAATTTTGTCTGAAATCACATTCTGAATCGGGAATACAATATCTAAGAATAATTTGTCTGATCCAATCATGGTATAAACCAATCCTTTTGAATCATCATTCAAATGTTTCTCAGATTTTGAGTTTTTCAGATATTCTTCATGAAAACTACCTTCATTTCCATCCTGTGATTCAGATTTACCTTTTTCAACCGATTCTTCTTTCAACACACTTTCAACGACCTTACCTACCACCTCTGAATCACTTGAATCATCAGATTTGGAATAGGTTACGTCAATGTTATCTGGCAATTGATCGACCATGTTGAAAGCTTTTTCGACCTTTTCATCATCATAAAATGCGAACTTTTCCGGTGGTGGAACTTGATGAAACTCTGAGCCAATACCTTTCTTGTTTTGCTCAGAATCTTTACCATCCGGTTTTAGATTGAAAATTCTTTCAAGCACATATGATGATGCATGATAACTATGTAACTTGTTGTTATCCTGTTCTAAATCAGCTATTTGACGCTTTAGCTTAGCAACATCCTCAATGTAAGAATTTACAACTTGTTGCTTTATTGAATACTGTCGCTTAAGCGTATCAGTTGTTTCAGAACAGTATCTCAATCTAGATTGAACAAGTTTCATTTGACTCTTCACATTTTCATATGACTCTTTTGTAATGTGATAAGCCAATTTTATTGAATCATATTCTTTTTTCATCTCTTGAAAAGCATTCTCTTTTTTATCACATTCTTCTATCCTTTTCAAAACTTCATTTTCTTTTTCTAACTTTTTACATTTTTCCGAAAGTTTTTCATCATTTTCTTTTAAAACCTTTTCGTTTTCTAACATCTCTTTGCATTTATTTTTGAAAACTTCTTCAATTTTAACAAATTCAAGATCTCTTGTTCTGAATTTTTCATCTTTTTCAGTACAAGCACTGCATGGTTCCATGCATTTCTTGCACTGTTCAACGATTTTGATTAGGATTTCAGAATCAGAATTTACCTCGGTGATTGATACCTTTGTTTTCGCTTCCGTCTACTTCTGATCAGCTTCACTCTTCTTCTCATCACCAGCATCAACATCATCACCGACATTCAAACTCTTATTCTTCACCTCTTCTTCTTCTTTCTTCTTCATTTCTTCTTCAACCACCTGCTGTTTTTCAGTAACAGCTTCTTTCACAACTTTTTCTTCTTTTATCACCTTCTCTTCCTCAGCAATCTTCACATCTTCTTTCACAACTTCAACTTTGACTTCCTCAGCTACCTTCTTCAAATTATCAACCAAATTCTCAACATTCTTCTTCATTCTTTCTTCATCCATCTTCCTCGGACTTGATGTTATAGCATCTCTGATGATTTTATTCAGCATTTTCTCATAATTCTTGTCTTTTTCACGTTTTGAATAAAATTCGCCGGATAGAGGAATTACTAGAAGAACATCATCATGAACTATATCTCTCCTGGGAACAACAGGTTCACCTTCTCTGTTGACATAACATTCTCGGTTCTTGTCCCATCTTTTGTTTCTAACAGCATTTTCATACTCTTCCTGCATTTTCTCCATTCTGCACCCAACAATGAATATTTCTCTTTCAGTCTTCTCTTTCAGAATCTCTTCTCAGGTTCTTTCCTTGATTTCGGTCACGATGCTATCTCCTCGAATCACAAGAATAAGAACAACAAGATCAGTTCAATCACTAATAATCAACTGAATCAAACAAGTATCCGATCGAGTAAGTCAACAAAAGTCAACTGTGAAATAATCAGTGTTGTCCGATCGTGTGGAAAAGATGTCCGGTCGGATGGGAATTTGTTCGGGTAACAGTTGTCTTTGAATCGGATGGGGATCCGCTCGGACGGGTATCCGATGCTTTGATAATCACCTGAAACTCAAACACAAAGAACTGATTAGGATCGGGTGGTAATCCGTTCGGATTGCCACTCGATTCGTTGCACGTTTAAAACTTGAACACACAAAATTCTTTAACTCGAATTGTGACCCGGTCGGGTGGGATTTTGATCAAGTATGTAAGTTGTCCGATCGGGTAACACTAATTGCAAATGAACTTTGTAATCTTGATAGGGTAATAACTCGCTTAAGTCACCACTTGAATGAAAGCACAATACGACAAAAAAAAATCAAAAATTGATTCCATCTAAATTCTACCAACTAACACATGCAAACTGATATATCATGCACATGCAATAGCCGACAATAGCTTTCAATACTTCACATGCAAATTGGCTTTTCAATGAAGTGTCACATGAATGTTCACACTAAACTCATTATTCAATTAAATGGCCGACAATTTTAATTGTGCATGAAATATAATTGGGCCGCACAAGTGTTGTTCACGTGGTGTATAGGCCCAAGGCAAAGTTTAAGTGTTCGTTGACCGAGTAAGGTTTCGTCAACAAAACAGTGTTCGTCAACACAATGAAGGTTCGTCAACAGTTATAAGGTTCGTCAGTTGAGTGTTCGTTGACCAGAGATTCTTCGTCACAGCACACCTGTATTTATTCAAAAGCAGATTAGTTGCAGCGACTCGGATTGCCGTCCGACCGAGTGGTAATCCGGTCGGATAGGTCAACAAAAGTCAAAGGGTGAGATGCTATGACTCGGATTGCTTGTCCGATCGGGTGAGTAATCCGAGCGGGTGACTTGGTCGATCGGGTAGCTTCTCAATGTATGGCACTAAACGACAAATATGTTGTCGGATCGGGTGAGTTGTCCGACCGGATTACTTGTTGACTTCTTGACCACAATCAATGAAATACAATCTCACAAGCAACCTTCAATTGTGCCGAAGACTTTAGTGAATTCTGACAATTCACATGTAATTTGACTTTAATGATATGCTCATCACATGGGCCATCAGACTTTTTAATCAGATTCACGTGAAATACTTATTAATTGCACCGATTGTAGTAAATGAATCACTTGAACTGCTGATAAAGTTGACTGACAATGCAGAATAATGTTGACTAAATTGCTTGAACAAGTGATGTGATGCTATGACACGGATTGCTTGTCCGAGCGGATTACTTGTCCGATCGGATAGGCAGTCAACAAGGTCAACACTTTTAAATGAATTACAATGAATGAATTTGAGTCGGATAGGTCATCCGGTCGGATTGGTCATCCGATAGGATTGAACACCATGAACAACAGTCACAGCAACAATAACATTCATATCTTCAATATTTTCGATCCAAAAAATCCAAATTTCTCCCAAACGACTAGGAATTAGATTCTGAAAATTTGTAGGGTATTAGATCAATGAATTTCGCATATCATGTCCAAAAATTAGCCGATTTTAACCGTAAAAAGTTGTTTAATTTGGAGATTTTCTGATAAAAACGTGACAAAATGAAAAAAATGAAGAAATAGATCGAATCTGATGAGATTTGGATCTGAATTCGATGAAATCCTGTGCGAAATCGTGTGATTGATCCGTGCAATCGAGCTCCTGCTCTGATACCACTTGTTAGGACCGGTTTTGACTCCGAAACGATTGCGAAACGAACGTGTGACGTGCGGAATCCGTACACGAACGTGATCGAACACACGAGAACGTAATATAATCGGTGATTCTATTAACAGATCTGAAAACGTACAGCACCTTGAATCACGTACAACGAGCTTTCTCTCTCTAGACTCTCTCTCTAGAACTCAAGCTCTCCAAAGCTCCAAAATGACAAAAGTCGCAAAAAGTTCTAAATAAGAACCCTAATGGTTCTATTTATAGGCCAAGGTTATAAGGAGGTTCTCCTTATTTACAATTATGCCACCTTGCCTTTTAGTAACAAGATATTACAATATAAGCCTAGAATTAAACTGTTTCTGCTACGACTTGAGATGACGGAGGTGATAGACATAAATGCACTAACACTGTGGGAAACGTTTCAAGCGGCTCTCGGTACAATGCTTAACCTAAGTACCGCATTCCACCCTCAAACCGACGGTCAGACTGAAAGAACGATCCGTACTCTTGAAGACATGCTCCGTTCGTGTGTTATAGATTTCGGTGGTAATTGGGATGCATACCTGCCGTTAGTCGAATTCTCGTATAACAACAATTATCATTCCAGCATCCAAATGGCACCATTCGAGGCTTTATACGGAAGAAGATGTCGATCGCCTATTGTGTGGCACGAGATCGGTCACTCGCAATTAACCGGTCCCGAGCTATTGCAAGAAACAACAGACAAAATCTTCCAAATTCGAGACAATCTAACGAAAGCTCTGAATCGTCAGAAAAGTTACGCCGATAGACGACGCAAGCCCTTTGAATTTGACGTTGGCGACCATGTACTCCTAAAGGTATCACCTTGGAAGGGTGTGGTCAGATTCGGCAAAAGAGGAAAGCTCGCGCCTCGATATGTAGGACCCTTTAAGATTCTGGAAAGGATCGGCAAAGTGGCTTACAGACTCGAACTACCGGAGGAACTTAGCAACGTTCACCCGACTTTCCACGTTTCGAACCTCCAAAAGTGTCTGGCTAATGATGATTTACACGTGCCTCTTGAGGACCTGCAAGTGAACGAAACATTACACTTCGTGGAAAAGTCTGTCGAAATCATGGACCGACAAACCAAGCAGCTCAGGCGCTCACGCATTCCCATTGTGAAGGTTCGCTGGGAAGGCAAACGAGGCGCAGAGTTCACTTGGGAACTCGAGAGTGACATGAAGGCGAAGTACCCGCAGCTGTTTGTTACGGCTTCAACCTAATTTCGGGACGAAATTCCCTTAACAAGGGGAGGCTGTAACACCCCGTGTTCTCAGGAAAGTCAAAGTCAAGGTCAAAGTCAACGACCGATCGCGCAACTTGACTTATAGTGAATTCGCTTTAGGTGTTTATTTTAGTTGTATTATGTGGAGTAATTATCAAAATCGCAGTAATCGACGTGTAATATTCGTTATTTAATCGACTTACGACTGTGAATTATAGGAAGTAACAATGCGATAAATCAAATCGACATCGAATGGTAATACGAATCGCAACTCGAAATATGTGTTTATGTGTGTGTGCCCTCTATGTGTTACTTGTGCATGTTTATTTATGTTTATGTGGTGATCAATCGAAACTCAATCGCAAATCGAATCGCAAACGCTAAACGAAGGAAAAGTAGGATGATTGTATGTTAGATATAGTAGTTGGGATTAAAAGTAATTTGATAAGCAACTCCATCGCATCGCTCGCTCGAATCGCATCGCCATGCGCTACACGCGAATCGAAACAGTAAAACTCGTCGCACCGAGCGCTCGAACCAGGTGACGTCCGACCGAACTGCCACCCGACCGGGCAGCCACCCGACCGAGGCACCACTCGGCCGAACTGCCATCCGGGCGGGTTGCCACCCGAGCGACCAGCCTATTCTTCCCTTTCCACTTTGGGAAACCCTATAAATACCCATCACTTTCTACTTTGGGAAAATGTCAGCTCACACACACTCTCCACTCGAACCAGCCTTTATTTCTTCAGATTTCTCACGATTCTTGTAAGTTTTCTCTTAGATTCTTGTACTTTCTTGATCTACACGCACTTCTACACCTTTCTATCTTTCGAATCTTAACTTTTAACCGTGAAATCACTAGATTTGAGGTGTTCTAGGATGATGTCATCATGTGTTCTTAGGAACTTCATGTTTTGGCTTCAATCCACCAAGAACAACTTGAATCTGAACGATTTCCACAAAAGTAATCAATGTTTTCATACAAATCTTAATGTTTTCAAGTATAAAAGAGTTGAAAGGAATGTCTATCCTAACATGTCACATCTTTTACACTCAATGCACTCAAACCCAATGGAACAGGACCTAATACTGATCGTCTACTCATTCTTAGTGATGTATCAGTGCTAGATCCAAGTTCCATTTGAAAGATAGTGATTTCGGGTTTGGACATGAACAACCGTCTCGAACCGTGCACTGACGGACTAGGGTGATTCCTGTTCGGTCAGGTCATTGGGGACGAGATGGGGTTCCCATTGTTTAAACCAGTCATCACAACGTCTTGCTCAAGTTACAACACTTCAAGCAAAATCTAGTAACAGCACGATCAAGTCGTTGGACGAGTTGTCATCCGACCGGACTGTTGTCCGACCGGGTTGCCATCTGCTCGACCCACCGTCCGATCGGGTTGCATCTTGATTCATTTAAAACTTAAACAATTTTCAACATGTTCAGTAACAGGGTTGCCACCCGGTCGGATGGACATCCGACCGAGTGACCGCCCTACTGTGGATTTGTTCTCACTGAGAAACCTCGCCATTCGAGTCGCCGTTCGATCGAACGACCGTTCGACCGACCGACCTGAAGGGTAGAGATGCTTCTCTGTTTTCTAAATACTACAACGAAAACTTCAAAAGTCAAGCCATCATACACAAACACATCCTTCTCAATGGAGGAAACAATCCACTCGAAAGGTCAACCGATCGGATGACCATCCGAGCGGACTATCACTCGAACGAACGGCTGTCTGATCGGACTACCATCCGATCGAACTGTTGTCCTACCCACTTGCACTCGGTATCGTTTTACATGTCGCTTATCGTTATACTATAAATTTGTTCAGGCTAACCCTACTCTCTAGCGCTCCCTTCAATCCATCAACCGCTATGAGTATACTCGAACCCTTTTTGCTTTATGCACTTTTGGGTGTTACATACGTTACGAATATTCAAATCACATCGAACACACTACTCTATACTACTTAAACGCTAACCGTTACTGCATGTTATACGTGGCTTAATGAATGCTTGTTTGTTATGTTTACACATGGAATGTTGTCTACCTGCCTTAGCAACGATAGTACTATAGTTTGGACTCAGCACCTATTCGCAGGGGTTGTTAAGGATAATTACTTGCATGGATTACGGTGGTAATCATGTATTGTGAACTGCCTCGGGCAGTCAACCCGCAGTCATTGGTATCGATAGATCTATGTCGATAACTAACGTGCTTCATTTCACTATGCGTACGTGTTGGTTATGCGTAAACGAATTCGAACTTTATTATATCATATGAAACTTGTATGCTCACATTTACACTATGTGTATTGACTTTTACTTTAACGTATGTGGCAGGTTCTTAAGTTGTTTATATGCTTAGCTTGCTGTGAAATTGAGGCAAGGAAAGGTCTAGGACGCCCTGTTTACTGGTGATGAAATTGAGGCTAGGGATGAGTCCTAGAAACCAATAAACAATTATTCTATTTTGTAAATCTGAGTTGTCGGAACAGAACTACTTGACTGGATTTTGTCTGTAATAATTATGTTACTTCTTATGTCATGGTATGGGACGTGACGCTTTAAATATTTGGTAATTATAATTGTTATGGAAACTTCTGGACAATCTGTTTCGCTCAGTGCCGCACCCCGATGTTTCCGCCATCTGTTGGGGTGTGACACTTTTGATGAGTCATTGTGAACTCTTAAACAATTCGTATGGTTTGTAAAATTTGAATTTGAAGTCTATGTTTCAAACAATGTTGTTCGTGATGTTTTTAATCTTAATTAATGGATGACCACCTATGGTTTTATCATATATTTGTTGTTATGATTGAATGCAATGATATTAAGCAAGTCACACCATAATCACGCTTCCGCAAAAGTCAGGGTGTGACATTTTCATGACGATCATTGAGTGTGGTGAGCACAATGAACAATGTAGGCTTCGGTTGTGGTACCTAGGTTTAAAGGGATCAATTCAGTGTTTGTTAAAAGAAATACAAAAACAAGTTATTTTGTGATATAAAGTATGATTTTCATATAGAAAAAAACAAGTTATAAAATAAACAGGTAAACCTTAACACTAACCTAAATACGACCTCTTTATCTAAACATCATAAGCATAAGCAAAGGTACTAACCCGTCAAACCAGGGGCGGACCCACCACCAAGCCAAGGTGGGCGGGCGTACCCCCGAGAAAAAAATATTTAGAGTAATTTTCCGAAGAAAATCCCGTCCGCACCCCTTGGAATTTTTCGTCCGCACCCCGTGGAATTTTTCATCCGCACCCCTTGGAATTTTTCATCCGCACCCCTTGGGTAAAAAAATATTATGGATTTATATTATAATTTTTTTAGTAAAGTCTGATTTTTTATAAAAAAAAAAACTACCATTATACTACTTAAACCCAAACCAAAGTTTAACCCATTAGTCCATTAGTCCATATCCATTATCCAATACCCAACAATAAACAAAAGCCCAATAGTCCATTAGTCAATTACCCAATACCCAACAATAAACATTAACAATTTGCCCAAAAACCCCTTCAATATCCTCCCGCCCTTCTGTTTCTGTTCCACGACATCCTGCCCAGCGACTTCATCACCAAGCCAGCAGCAACAGCAGCCATCGACAGTCAAAATTCCGGCCAGAAACTGACCGGAATCCGGCCAGGCAGCAGCAACACAGCAGCGACATCATCAAGGTTAGTTTTTTGGTTTTTTTTTAATGATTTTACTTGATGATTTACTGCCATAGATGATTTTTATGATGATTTTACGTGATGATTTACTGCCTTAGATGATTTTTTTGATGATTATGTTATTTAGATGATTTTTAGGGGTGATTAAACAATTCTAGGGCTTGATGATTATGTTATTTAGATGATTTTTAGGGGTGATTTTTAGATGATTTTTGGAACGATGAATTTATGGTCATGGATGATGGATCAATATGATTGTGATAGGAACTGGGGTGTCCCAGTTGGCCAGCCTCACCCTCCTCTTTCGTAGAGACCCGGGTTCGAGTCTTGGATCAGGCATAATACCCCCAAGGCTCGGCTCGGTTGGGTATTCACCGCCATGCAACCTTGAGGCGTGGTAAGCTGCGGAGTTGTAATACTCCGGCGGATGGGAGGTCCGTGCAAATACCCCCCCCCCCCCACCATGAGTAGAGACGTTATGGCGCGAACTAATTGATTTGGATACTCTTCCTTCGGAATCCGACCCGATACAACCGATTTTTTTACAAAGTTTGACGTGTTTGCCAAATATATAAATTTAGTTTGATGTTCTTTTGACTTACATGACCCGACCCGACCCGACCCGATTCAACCGATTTTTTTACTTATTTACCTAGGGGCCTAAAATTTTTAAAAACTTTCGCACCCCCATGGAAAAAATCCTGGATCCGCCACTGCGTCAAACCATTCCAAATGTAACTCATGTTACGAGACTAGTCAAAAAACTTATCACACTAAACGCAAACTAACAAAAAATTGTATAACATGTCACGTCAATCCTGCACTATTATCTACAAGGGAGGGACAAAGTTATTACGCGTGGAAGATGTTAGCTAGCGATCATCTATTAAACATGTGTCATTCAATTTCAGCTATTACAAACTATTATAATAAAATTTAATAATTTCAAGAAAAGTAATTGAAAATGTCCAATCTTAGACCATTCGTAGTGGTTTAATGTTTGGGCTTTTTTTAATAAAGCACGCCCCTTCACGCCGAGACACCCGCCCCTCGGGGCGTTTTTCTTTCAAAAAATGGTTTTGCCGTTTTATTTTCAATGTCCTGCTTCAATTCTTTTGGTCAATCACCTGTTTCCAAGCTTCACTTGTCCAATAACATTTTTTATGGTTTTTTTTATTTAATTCTATTACACCAAAATGCCCACATCCTCACTACACTCATTTTAGAAAACGCCTCATAATGCCTCATTACTGACTGGGCTGCCACATGGAGCAAAACGCCCAAGAGTAGGGGCATTACCACTACACATGGTCTTAGGCCACCCGGGGTGGCTTAAGTTTTGTCCGTGATAAACTAATTTCACACGTGAACAATAGCAAATGACCACCGCCTCCCCATATCCATCACGCGTTGATTTTAATTTACGTTAAACTTTTGATGCGTTATGGTTTTTATGTTGTGAGGGAAATTGTTGGTTGGGGGAAAATTGTTGGGTGTGGTGGTGAGTGATGACCATTTCCACTAAAAAAGGTTGTGAGTGATGAAATAATGGTTGATGACATGGCGAAACTTGATTGGATGTTGTGAGTGATAAATGGGTTGTGAGTGATAACCACCCCTACCCCCTTATAGGCAAAGTTCATAAACTCCTACTATCTTAGAGCATCCACAATAAGACCGTGGGGTATGGCGGGACAGGGGTTTGGGGCATGGGTTGACACGTGGAGTTTGAGCCCCCCGCTGGTGAATGACGTGTCCGTGGGGTATGGCGGGGCGTGGCTAGCCCGCGTGGCTTGGTAGGTTTATTAAAATAAAAAACCAAAAATTAAAAAATACACACAACATTTAAAAAAAAAAGCCTAAAATTTTATTAAATTCCTAAAAATTACAAAATTCTACAAAAAAAGGATTACAAAAAAAAAACCTAGAGTGTTAGGTAGATTTCGAAAAGGGCGAGCTTGTCGAACGACTTCCACTCCTTGCCCCGGAACTCGATGTTGGCCACCGCCACCCGGTCTTCGTGACTTATCTCACCGCCCGGGACGCTGTCGTAGTAGGCTTTAAAACGATCGAGCTTCGGTCATAGCTCGCGCCATTTGTGTTGGCACACGTTTAAATTGTGCCGGTCGTTTCCCACGTTATGCCGGTAGCTAGCAAAAGCTTTCGGCCAGTAACGGGTCTCACCGGGTTGGCGGCCCTTCATTGCGTCAACGACGCTCGTGACAAGAGCTAGCTCTTCCTCGTGTGTCTAAGAGGCAATCGATCAAGTGTGTGTGGGTAGCGGGTTCGATCAGGGGTGTTTGGGTTGGGGTAGCGGTGGACAGCCGGTGGGGTTGGGGGTTATATAGCGATGTGGATAGTTGGGTGGGTGAACTGATTGGCTTGGCCAAACAGTTATATTTTGAAATTTAAATGTAGCCCGCTATGACCAAGCCAACAAGCGAATAGGAGCCGGCCACGTAGGACCACTAGGCATGCCCAACGTCCGGTCTTAAACTCCCACCCAAGGGGCAACGCCCAAACCCAAGCCCACCCGGGGTGGTGGCTTGGGCGTTTTCAGCCAACCCACGCCCCATACCCCACAGTCTAAGGGGGAGAAAAAATGAGTGACATGGCACCTGCCCAACTCATTTCTCTCTCATGCCCACTGAAGAAACACTGGTTAAATGATCGGAATCAGATAAACCAGGGGGTTAGGTTCTGCATAAAGGGGTTGGTTTCTTCTCGTTCGGTTCAAGGTGACAGATCTTCTTCTCTTCTCGATAGCTGCAAAACAGACACCGTTAGACTTGCCACGGGGAGAATGGGGGTTCTCTCCGTGACCATCCTCCGGCGTGAGAATAAGTATCGGTATTTGAAGAAGAAGAAGTATAAGTGAAGTGAATGTAACCTGAGGATTATACCTAAATTACTCTTCTATTTATAGCCAAAGTTTTGGGCTGGAAAACCTGTTATTGAAATGTCGACGGAAGATGCTAACTCCGTAAGCGGTTACTTTTACCTCCGTTAATTCTCTTAATCGGATGTGAAAGCACACGGATCGCAATCAAGATCAACGGCTGGGGTATTGTCACGTGGAAAGTGGGCAAGTGGAGATTTCTCCTTAATTCCATGCCATCTCCGTGACCTTAAGGGAGCCCGGGATGATGACACGTGGCCAGACGGTTATAACCGTCTAGTGGTGCACGATTGAGTCTTTTAGAAGATTACTGCCGTAATCCAGTGTGACTCCTTATCGTGTGGTATCAGAAAAGTAAATAATATCCAAGTATGGGTATTATTTAAGCGGAAGTGCTTGCTGGGATTTTTATCCCTGTCTCATTATGGAGAGAGGCGCAAGGTTTCATTAGTTTCCCTTTGGCGCGCATGTGTTGCTTGTAGTGTTTCTTCTAAGCTCTTTGTAGGATCAATGTGCGGCCGCGCAAGGTCTAAAGAGGGTTAGAATATGAGGATGTGGTATGGTCCCATGTGCTCGAAGTGAGGCTTTTTGGGACCTTACCCCTTCAAGTCCCCCTAGTCTGGTGCTGTTCTTATGCAAATAAGTGGAGCACTAGACTATGAGAGAGGGACGCTTTTTTGCTGTAGAGTTTTTGGCGCGCAAATAGAGAATCTTCTGAAAAAAGACACTCTTTCTTATTATTTTGATTTATGAAAATCTTTGACTTTGGGTATGTGGAAAGGTACAGTAATGACTGTTGACGTGTGACAGGCTGTCACTGTCAGGTGTACATTACTGACCGTGCTTTGCACGCGCGCGTGAACTCGCGTTTGTGGTTCTTTCTCACTTGCCTCTGACGTTTGGATAATTGTGCCATCCCGGAAAGGGTGCTTTTGCAGTTATCTATGCTATTTATGGCGGTGAGTATATAAGTGTTTTCAATCGCCTATTTTTATTAATCATTACTTCCTTGAAAATCCCTTTCTTCTTCGTCTTCTGTCATTTATTTAGAAAGATTTTGCAATTTCCCTTTCTTATGTCAACCGGAGATCAACACGAAGATTCTACTGAAGAAATGGCTGCTGAACTTCCACCGTTGAAGTGGTCCAGAGCGACGTTTGATGGTTTGATTCGGAATCTTAGGTTTCCGGAAAATTGGGGTGCTCGATATCCTTACGAGAGTCAGACGGCGGCAGACGCTCCGGCTGGGTATATAACTCTGTTTTGGGATTTCTTTTCTGCAGGCAATTTTCGATTGCCTGTAACGAAATTCTTTCTTGATATTCTCAATTATTACCAGTTCCATATCTCCCAGATGCACCCTATCGGTATGGTTAGGGTTCGCCATTTTGAATTCGTGTGCCGTGCGATGCATATTGAACCGACGGTTTCTTGATTTCGAGTCTTTCATCAAATCCATTGCTCTCAAGGGTTCTATTCCTTTGTATAGAGGGCTTCGGCGAAGAAGGTTTTGCTTCATCCCCCAAAATCATTTCATGATTGGAAACAAAAATTCTTTTTTTATCAAGGTAGGGGTTATCCCGATGAATATGTCGTTCAGGGGAAAAGAGGATGTCCCTACTGAGAATATTCAAACTCCTGTTAATGAAAATTGGTACAAGGATTTAAAGGACGTTCCATCTATTGCTTTGCAGGAGAAGGCCCTTGTTGGTGCTGGCATGAGTCTGAATTGGAGGATGAACCAGGAAGATAAGCCGGTGTATATGGAAGGCGACAAAAGTAAGATTTGGGATTTACCCCTCTTCTTTTCTTCTTTTTCTCTCTCTTTCTCTTTTTTTTTTTTTGAATTTGTTTTTCCTTCTCTTTCCTTTCAGTCGTCTCGTTGTATGTTGTTGTTTTTGAGAGAGAATGTGAGAAGATGGCTACAGCTGCCAAAAAGCCTGACGAGGAGCTTTGGTACCATCATATTGTTAGGAACTTTACTCTTCCTCGGGATGACGATTTGAATGCGCAACCTGTTGCTGGTGCTGGTACGTCTTCTTTCGTGATGTTTATTTGCTTGCAGCTTCTTGCGCTTTTGAATTAAGTTATGCTTTGCGCTTTATGGTAGGTGAGCTGTCTAATTTGGGCCTAGGCCCGGAGAAGAAAGACGCGCGCCCACAACTACTGCTGCTCCAAAGAAGAGTGATGCTGAGAAAGTTCAACCTTCTAAGGTCAAAAATGTGGGAGGGGAGAAGAAAGGTACGCGCCGTTCCTCTGACTCCTGGTGTGAATATGTGATGGTTTCTGATTCATTGGAGGGTCTTGCGCCTGCAGTTACAAGAAGACCAAAACCAGAACCAAAAGATACTGCTGATATCCCTCCATCGAACCCTGATGATCCCATTGATTTGGAATCAAGTCCTGAGCGCTTAATGAGGAAGAAAGCAGGAAAAAGGAAACAGACCGACGTTGGGGCTGAAGGTCAGCCTGCGAAGAAGATTCAGAGGAAGAAAGTTACCAGAAGGGGCAACCTGGATGCCTTCATTTCAGAATCTGTTCCTGGTAAGTGTTATCTTTACTCGTCCTTCCTTGCTTTGAATATTTGTGATTCATACGATTGTTTTTACAGAAAACCGAACTCTCCTGTCCCCACAGAACCATCATCTGTGGTTAATGAAGAACTTCCACCCTCTCCTCCAACTGCTTCTGCTGCTGACCAGTTAAAGAATACTGAGATTCCTGAAAATGAGGCCGGGGAGACTGTTGGGGTTGAGAATCTTGAGGCTGATAAGCCTGTTGATGTTGTTGTGGATGCATAAAAAGTCACTAGCCCAGAGGCTGTGGGTGGTGCTGGTAATCCACAAACTCCTGAACTTGTTGCTCATGATTCGGAGAAAGGGAAGACTACTGAGGAGATCCCTGTAACAACTTCTCCTTCCATGGCTGTTGGTTCTATGCCTGAAAATATTGAGAAGGTCTCTGTTGAGGACCAAGGGTCATTTTCTGATGTTTATAGAAGCTCTCCAATCTGACCAGATGAGACACTGGGGGACTACTATTATCGAACTTATTCAGAGAAAAATGATTCTGAAATTTATGTCCCTGTCTGGAATCTGAAGAAAGGCGATACTTTCTCAGATTGGCGCGTGTGCCGAGATTGATTGTAGGGAACCTTTCCTCCTGGGGAAATTAAATTTCAAAAGGGACGCCTTCACGATTAAACTTATCATGCTTACCTTGAGGAGGTTGCTTCTTATACATTTACTACGCACCGTATAGTGCGTGAGTGGCATAGTATGCATAAGGAGTGAGCCGCTTTTAAGGCGTCCAAGAAGAAAGCTGCTGAGGATGAAGACCGTGTTGCCCAGTTGAGGGCTAAACTAGAAGCTGATCAGGCCAAGTTTGAGACTGATCGGAAAACTGAAGAGTGGTCCGTTGCGGGCTGGAAGAGAAAGGCGGAAGCCGAAGCTGCCCTTCTTTCCGAGGAGCGCAAGAACTGGAAAAAGATCTGCGAGAAAGATAATGCCGAGAAGATGGGTCTCCGTAATGTTATCAACAATCTCAAGGCTGAGGTTGAGAAATTAAAGAAACAAGATGCGGAGATTGAAAAATTGAAGAAGGAAAAAGCTGACGCTGAAGCTGCGCGAGATGAAGCGCGTTCTCATAGGGAACAAAGTGAACAACGAGAGGTACATACCTGCGCCACCCTTGCCCTTAGGGATAAAGAGATAGAAGAACTTATTGCTTTGCTATCTGATCAGGAACAACTTAAGAAAGATCTAGAGCTTGCGCATACTGAGAAAGCTGAAACCTCTCGCCACCTAGCTGCAACTAAAGAAAAACTAAAAAATTCTGAAACGGCGCGGGCAACGGCGGAGAGCGAGCTTGAACCTTTGAAAAGTGATATGATATGGCTGAAAGAACGCGGAATCGCCAGTGTAAGTTGCTTCTTGTTTGTAATTCTTCCGGAGATGTTTTGCGCTTTTTTCCTTATGTTCCTGATTTCATAGGTTGCTGAGTCGGTGCTGAATTCTGAAGAGCTAGATAAAACGGTCGCGCGCTTGGTGGTTGTTGCGCGAAATGACGGATATGCTCAAGGATATGCGGAATGCTCGCACCATGTAGCTAGTGTCTTGAAGGTTGATTGGGATACTAGTAGATCTGCTACTCATGGTGTTAATACTGATGCCGCCCTTGCAGCTATGAAGACATAATTCAACAATTTGCAGCTTCCTGTCATGGATATTATAAACGTTGCATTGCAGTCTGAAGATCATGTGGCGCAACTGAAGGAAATCTTCCCAGATGGAGAAGATGAAGATTTAGCGTAGGTTTCCTCTTGTGGTTGTTATGAACAATTATTTTGTAGTTTTTTGGGATATGTATCCCTTTTTGTTAATGTGTTGTCGCGCAATTAACGTTTATTGAAACACTTCCGTGTTTGACAATTTTTAAGGCGTATTGGTGCGCCAGAAGCAGTATGATATGTGTTTTGATCTACAATATTTTGCATGGGTACATTTACTTTGGTTAGGTAAGGCGAATAAATGCGGTATAAAGCTCATGTGTGAACGTAAGGTCTTGCGCGATGTGTGTAATCGCTGACCGCTCATGAGACTTGTATTATATTTACCATAATGTTTTTGCGCTTACCAAAAGGAAGTGCATGCACTTTGTAAGAAAAACACGAATAATAGAAACTTTGTTGTTTATTCATGGATAAGGCGCAGAGGCCGTACAAAGTCTATTAAAATAATTACATGGGACTTAACTTACTATAGTCCTTGCTGAGAATTGATAAACTGTAGAGTTTGTTTAATCTGCAAGGAGACTGTAGAACTGCTACTTAATTCTTCGCTTTTTTATTCGGGCCTTCGTCACCACGAGTGATTTGTTTTATCTCTTTGCGCACATTTTGTAAGAGGTGAGTGAGCTCACCGCTCTTAAGCGCTTTCTCGATTTCAGTGCGCAAGGAGATACATTTATTGGTAGTATGCCCGTTGTCTTTGTGATAATCACAATATTGACTTGGGTCTTGGCCGCGCTTGTTCTTCATAGGCAGAGGTGCTTTGAACTGGTAGTCCTCTGTGCTTAACACCTCCGCTGGAGTTTTAGTTAAAGGAGTCCACTGCCTCTCCCTGTTCTCTTGTTTAGCTTATCTTTGTGCAGCGAGCTTGTTGATTGTAGCTCTTGCATCCTCAGATGAATAATTTCCTGAACTTGAATCGCGCCAACTTTTCTTAAACTTTTTCCCGCTGCTCGGGCCTAAGTCTGCTGGACGACTGTGTGGTGGTGGCGGTCTATTGGTGCTGAGATTTTTCTCCGTCTGGGCATAGACCTTAGCCGCCGCCATTAATTTTTCCCAGCTTTTTGGGAGTCCTTCTGTTCCGGACAAGACTTTTATCATGTCGTCACATCTGACGACATATTTAAATTGAGCTCGGATCAGGTTTTCGTGAACGTCTCCTATTTTGAGCACTTCCTTGTTGTAACGAGTAATGAAGTCTTCTAAACTTTCATCATCGCGACGCCAGATTTTCATTACGTCCGCCGTATCGCGGATGGACCGCCTTTGCTGGCTGAAGTGTACCAGAAACTTCTCGCGTAAGTCTACCCATGATGTGATTTTCCCTACAGGCAGGTTGTCGAACCAAAGCCTTGCGGCGCCTGTGAGGGTTTGAATAAAGAGGTGACACCACATCGGTAGAGTCCAGCCTCCTACCAGTCCTGCGCTTGTGAAGACCCGAAGATGATCATCTGGGTCCGTTATACCGTTAAACTTGCCTACGTTAGATGGAAGCTTCGCCTTTTCTAGTGGAGCTAGAGCAATTTCGCTAATGAATTTAGAGTTTTCTGCGGCTTCTACCGGGCGATATATCAGATTATAGTCGTGTTCAGCCTCGGGATTGTAAATCGCGCGGGGTTTACATTTGTTGTAATTTGGTTGTAGCCGACTAAACACACTTGCACTTTCTCCTTCACGGTACGTTCTATCATACTCCCTGGTGTGGGTGTCTAGTGACGGGCCCAACCTGGTGTGAACTGACTGACGGCGATGAGAATGAGACTCATCCCGATATTCTCTTCGGCGATTTTCTGACTGGGTATACTCGTATCTCGATGGAGATCTAGAGTAAACCTCGGTGTCTTCGATCTGGACTCGTGATGGTCCATCATGTTGAGAAACATGAGGTACCGATGGTGCCCTAGCACGGGATATAGGCCTTCGTGATTGGGTTGGGGGAGCAGTTTGCGCACAGAGTTATGCATACACAACATTTAACGCTCCCTGAGATCTGACATACCAGGAGATAGGGGTTTCTCCTGGAGGTAAAATTGAGCTTACAGGGATTTCTGGCTGCATCCCTGGGGTGACAGGTTCGTTTGGATGATTATCGGTGTATTGTACTTCATTGTCATCCGAAGCTTCTTCTACAATACCCTCAACTTGGGTATTGTTAATGAAATTTGGCCGAGGGCCGGTTTGTCGATGAGTCGAAGTTTCCTCCATTTAGAAAATGGAAATGACGAGGTGAATTGAAACGAGAAAAAACGGATGAAACAGAGAAAAACGGTGCGCGCCAATGAAGTAACACTGGTTAAATGACCGGAATCAGATAAACCAGGGGGTTAGGTTCTGCATAAAGGGGTTGGTTTCTTCTCGTTCGGTTCAAGGTGACATGTCTTCTTTTCTACTCGATAGCTGCAAAACAGACACCGTTTGTCGCAACCCCCGATCCCTGTTTCCCGGGAACGGGCGGACGCGATCTCAGAGTTTCGGTGGTATCAGGTTATTTAATCTTGCAGCGGAATTTACATCAGGACCGTAGTTAGGAAATGTTTATCAGAGTAAAACCACTTCTTTTAATATTAATAATCACATGGGTAAAACCCAAGTTTCTTAGTACAATACATTTATAGGGATAAACCCTATTTTATTGAATTTTAAAACATCGTTTATTTGGTAACTTTTATAGCCACATTTTCCCAAGCCTTCAGTGTTCTCCAGCTGGCTTTTTATTAATTGGTTGTCACATTGGGTTACCTGAAACGTGTTTTAAAAACATTTGTCAATCGGAAATACTGGTGAGTAAATCCCAGTTTAATCAAGTTTAAATAAAAGTCACAGTGAACAGTATTGAGAGCGATCACATTGTTTATGTCTACACAATTACTCCATTAGTACCGTCAACCCTGACTTGTGGGTCATATTACCCATTGGCTAACTCATTGTCCAATGGTAACGTATTGTCATCCTCGACTTACTACTCACAGTGTAGTACATTTTGTATACAAAACCCCAACATACCGGCAGTAATTGAAGAACTACAAAGACTCAATCACTGCTAAATTTCATAGTAAAACATTTAAGGTTTGGTAAAACATTACCAAAAAGATTAACAAAAAGAGGATAAACTCACATTGCTATCTTAGACTTCTTGTAAGGGTTTCCTGGATATAATCTATAATTTATACAAATGTACATTGGTTAGTATCATAACCCTTTGAAAATATTAAAGATACCCTCCCCGAGACGGCATTCCAACAACTACGTCGGGCAGAACCACGACAGTTGTTACGGAACCCTAAATCAATCGGGCAGCATAACTATTACGAAACTAGGGTTATAATACTTACAACGGAGCAGAACCTCGCTAATTAGGGGATATAATACCCGACTATAATGCTTATAACTTCATAAATTCATTTAGAAAGAAAGATGTGAGCGACGGAAAATGAAACCCGATGGCCTGCTTATATAGTTGCTGAATTCGACTCTCACGCGACCCGCGTAAGCGTAGCCATAGGGCTACGCGGCCCGCGTCAACATATGGTCAACGTATAGCTGATCCGGATCACCACCTAGCTTCGACACGATGTGACACGTGTCATCACCGGGCTGCGCCACATTTTGGGTCTCTCGCGGCCCGCGTTAACTTAAACGGGGTCTTACGCGGCCCGCTTGAACTTAAGAAGTCAACGAAGTCAGGTTCTAGCCCTTATACCGCCCGCGTAAGTGGTTGAGGTGGGTCTACGCGGCCCGCCTTAACTTACTGTTTTCAGATTTTTATTTATTTTAAATGTTATAACATACTTCGGGCTCGGTTTTCACATACGGAGTGTAATATAATACATATTGGGACATTCTAAAATATATTAGAGTGTTAGACATATTATGAGGGTGTTGGTTTTACCAAGGGTTGTTACACCGTTAGACTCGCCACGGGGAGAATGGGGGTTCTCTCCGTGACCACCCTCCGGCGTGAGAATAAGTATCGGTATTTGAAGAAGAAGAAGTATAAGTGAAGTGAATGTAACCTGAGGATTATACCTGAATTACTCTTCTATTTATAGCCGAAGTTTTGGGCGGGAAAACCTGTTATTGAAATGTCGACGGAAGATGCTAACTCCGTAAGCGGTTACTTTCCCCTCCGTTAATTCTCTTAATCGGATGTGAAAGCACACGGATCGCAATCTAGATCAACGACTGGGGTATTGTCACGTGGAAAGTGGGCAAGTGGAGATTTCTCCTTAATTCCATGCCATCTCCGTGACCTTAAGGGAGCCCGGGATGATGACACGTGGCCAGACGGTTATAACCGTCTAGTGGTGCACGATTGAGTCTTTTAGAAGATTACTGCCGTAATCCAGTGTGACTCCTTATCGTGTGGTATCAGAAAAGTAAATAATATCCACGTCTGGGTATTATTTAAGCGGAAGTGCTTGCTGGGATTTTTATCCCTGTCTCATTATGGAGAGAGGCGCAAGGTTTCATTAGTTTCCCTTTGGCGCGCATGTGTTGCTTGTAGTGTTTCTTCTAAGCTCTTTGTATGATCAATGTGCGGCCGCGCAAGCTCTAAAGAGAGTTAGAATATGAGGATGTGGTATGGTCCCATGTGCTCGAAGTGAGGCTTTTTGGGACCTTACCCCATCACCCACTCATAACAAATTCTCTCTCTTTAAAAACACCACTCTCTTTCCTCTCTCCTCCGTACACTCACATAACTCATGTTTTCTAGTTTTTCACCACAAACTAAACCACACTCTCTCTCCTTAAAAACAACTTCACCCAATAATAAAAAGGGAAAACTCTATAGAATAGTAACCAATTTTCAATTTTGTTCCAATTAAGTCACTCATATTTCTATTTGTGCTAATCAGGTCACTAAACTTTCAAGTGGTGTTCTAATACTATGTATTTTACCTATATAGTAGGTAAACATGTCTATTTGACATTTTTTTTCTTTTTTTTTAATATATGCTTATGTGGATTGTCAAAAAAATAATTATATTATTGGATAATCCAACAAATTGATGAACTATGATACCGGAACTGTCGTTTATTTCTTAACCAGACCTCCCTTGTTTCACCACCGACATGAACTCCGGTCCCGACCCTTCCTCACCTGATAATCCAAACTCAACCTTCTACCATTTCCCCTAATCACCAACTAATCACTCGAAATAAAATCGTTCGGATCACCAACACACGCTTTCCGTTTCAGAATCAACTTGATATCAAGAACGTCGTCACGTGGTACGATTCCGGTGACCTGGATGAGTGGAGAGCGATGGTCTCCTATGAGTTTAGCGGCAGGTTTTTTAAGGGTTTGGAGGTTGAGACGAATTTAGCGCCGGGAGTCTGAGACGATACAGACAGGGGCGCAACTTTGAAGGGGCCGGGGGCGCCCGACCCCCCGAACTTTTCGCTCAGCAATGTTATATATGTAGTTTTCGTATAGAAATTTTTGGGTATGTACGTTTTCGACCCCCATTTCTATAGAAATTTTTGGGTATATACGTTTTCAACGGGGGGTCGAAAACGTGAAGCTTCGCCATAGGATACATAGATGAAACAACGGTGAGTCAACCTTGGTACACGTTGATGGACGTTGAGTGTGGGGATGTCGGGTGTTATATCGTTGTTGGAGAATGAAAATTGAAGGAAACGAATCTCAAAAGTGGCATTGGATTAATTAATGGAGTCATATGTATCAAATTGGGATGCCGGCATCGACGACGGAAAGTTGCAGGTGGGTTTTGATATGAGTTTTTGTTTTGTATTTTTTTTTAATGATAATAATATTGCATATAGCCCCAAAGTAACAAATTACAAACATGTGGCAGGTAAACGGGCAACAAGCTGCACCGCAACCCCCTTTTGAATTGCAAAACCAATCCTACTAAAGACGAAACGACCCTTAAAGGTTGAGAGATTACTATTCACAACCCGTTGGACCCTGTTTAGGAATTCCACGGCCTCTGCGGCTAGGGAACCAAATGTATCAAAAGCGAATGGGATAAACACATGTTGATTTTCTAAACAAGCCTTTTCGTGTTTAGCGACCTTGCTTGATTCCGCCTTCAATGCAGCCTGGCCAGCAACAAACCCATTATCCCTAAGCCCAACAAGAGGGGGCACTCCTGTAAGGTCCACACAAGCGTGTTTCCCCCTGGCCCACCCAAACACAAGAATATCAGCTGGCCGAAGAGTAGACCTCCCGTCGAGCGGATCCGTCAGAAAGTTCACCGGAGCCTCCTTTTTTTGCCGAAATTCCAGCCCGCTTTAGAACATCAAACAAAATATCCCTCACCAAATCATGCCTGTATTTAAAACCAGGTAACTCCTTACAATGAACCGCATGTTCGCCAAAAGTATCTAAACAAACCTTGTGGCAAACTGGGCAGGGCTCATCAACCGGAAACAGAGGGATCATTAGCCGGTACTTAAGAATTGCCCGGTATTCCACTGCCGACATGTGTTGGCCTAGTCCTTCAATGGGGATGACTGTCAGGAAATCCTGAGCATGAGGAGCCCGGAGACAATTGAACACGGCTTTCTGACGAGGGGATAGACTAAACTTCTCTCCCAAACTCTGGACAGTTCTACTAAATAGGGCACTCGCCAAAGCATTCTGGGCTTTAGGGGGGGCGGTGTCCTTATTAGAGAAACCGCCAAGATCGAAATCCGGAAGGGACATGTGCATGCACTCCAACGCACACACATAATCAGAATCTAACCCGACAATACCACAGTCCCGAAGAATGTGGTCCTGCAAACTCCAAGATTGCGCCCTCGAGGCCACAAAAGCATACGTAGATACATCCTCAGCCGAACATAAACCCAAACCCCCAAAACGGATCGGAAGGGATGCAAGCCTCCATTGAAGATCCCCAAAAAACGGACCCCCACAAACCACAATATCTTCTATAGCTCTCCGAAGGCCTTTGTCAAAAACCGAAACAGCCTCCCCAACAAACGTGGGTTGGCATAAAGTATTACTGAATATATAATTCTTTTTATAACCTACATCAGCATAAAATAAAAAAAGAAATTTAAAAATAATGCCACATAGGCATGTTAACCTCCTATCTAGGTAAGAAACATAACATTAGAACATCTTTTGAAAGTTTAATGACCCATTTGGTACAAAAATATGAATGAGTGAACTAATTAGAACAAAGTTGAAAGTTGGTTAGTATTCTACAAAGATACCCCTAATAAAAATACCAAAAAATTATCCACATCACTAAAAACACATCTCAAATATGCTTTATTGGTGATGCTTTATGTTTCGAAATAAAATAAAGTGATCTTTAATTTATTAATTAAACACTGTTTACGTTTTTTTAATTAACGATAGCAATTCAATGGCCGCTATCAATAGGATCTTCACCATCATACCCGTCAACATCAACAACCACAAATTGTCACTCACACAGGTAATCACCAAAAAAACAAAAAAACAAAAAAAAAATACATTCAGTGGCGGAACTAGAATAAAAATTCAGGGGTATCCTAAATTTTTTTTATCGTACATTCATACAATAATAATGAAAAAAACACGATAATAATCTGTACTATATAATAAAAGAAACCACTTTGGGGACACTTGTCATCATATTAGGCCATCTCTTATAGATAATTATTATTTTAGTTTAATCTTTTTTAATTAATTATAGATAATCCTTCTATTAAATATTATTTAGTTTAATAACTTATGGATAATTATTATTTAGTTTAATCTCCTTCTCATTTATAATATTATTTATTTGAATTAATTGAGTTAATTACTGTTTTCATTCCTGTGGTTTGTCAAAAATCACTATTTCAGTCAATTAGTTTAAAAATTACGATTTCAGCCCCTATGGTTTAGCTTTCGTAACTATTTCAGTTCACCTTGTAACCATTTCAGTCCCTGTACTTAACAGATAAACTATTTACTTGAACGTTTTATTTAGTTTGGTATCAAATAGATTTTACGAAACTTGAAATAAAATTAACTAATATTATTTATCATTTATATATTTACGGAGTTTTAAATAAAGGGTTACATTTATTGAGACTTCGTTAACAAATTTTGCAACAACAGAATAATCTATTTTTATCACAAAAACCAAACTTTGTATTAATATATTAATTATTTTTATTTTCACTATATAAAATTACATTTACTCGACCCATGTAACACATGAAGTTTTTTAAGATATAACTTTTTATTATTTGATATATAAAATTAGATTTATTCAATTCGTACAATACACGGGGTTTTTAAGGATATATTTTTATTATTATTTAGTACAGAAAATTACATTTATTCAAACCATGTAATACGCATATTTTTAAAGATGTATTTTTTTTAATTATTTGGTATATAAAATCACATTTATGCAACCCGTGTAATAAATGAGTTTTTTTAAAGATGTATTATTTTATTATTTAGTAAAAAATATTACATTTATTCAACCCATGTAATACACGTGGTTTTAAAGATATAACTTTTTTATTTGTTATATAAAATTACATTTATTCAACACGTACAATATGGTTATTATAGATATAACTTTTTATTATTTAATATATATTTATTTAACCCGTGCAACAAAGGAGGTTATTAAAGACATATCGTTTTATTATTTAGTATATAAAGTTTATTTATTCAACCCGTGTAATACACGGGGTTATAGCCTAGTATAAAGTTAAACAAATGCCCAGGGTCGTCTCTAAAAACTCGAGTGCCCTCGAGGGCCCTGTGCAAATAGAAAACATTGGCCCCTACAAACTTAGTTATAAATAGAACCATAATAAGACAATTTTATGAGCTCTGAATATGAAAAAAAAAAACTAAATAATCTATTTTTACTACTTTTTGTTTGGTTTTAAATTTGACTAGTGATATATTACTCGCGGGCTGCATCATTTGTAACGATATTAGCTAATGTTATTCTAAAGTAGGCTAGATCAAACATAAGCGATATCTAATCGTATAATTTAAATACTAATCTAATCATATAAGAAATTTGTTGATTTGATGAGGCTTTAATGATTGTGATCATGGTAAAAATACTGATTTAAAAAAATAGAGAAGTTTTGGCCATTTTAAATAACCAAATAAGTTGTCAAGCCAACTTAAAAAAATTACATTCTCTTGGATGTAAACGTGAAAATTAAAGAAAATAATAACAATCAAAATTTACATTCCCTGAAAAACAAATAAAATAATGATAATCAAAATATTGTATTATATATATTATAATATAACAAAAAAATAAGAACGCAGCTTTTTATACAGTTACCTAAATGAACTTGAAAAGAAAAACAAAAATAAGTAGAAGAAACCTAAAAGAATAATCGAATAAATAAGATACCGCTTGTTGTTTTCTTTTGTTGTTGTTAATCATAAAGTAATAAAAAGAAACTATTATTTTAGTATTAAATTTAATATTTTAATAGTAGGCTACTTGATAGACCTAGGGGCTAGAGCTATGAGTATACATGGTACACTTGCTTTTAATTAGAAGCACGAAACCCAATTCATTATTTTAAAAAATTTACTGTCATCGTCTTCCTTGTTTAAACTCAAAACCAGAAATGAAACACAACGTTGCTTGCCGGAAAATTTTTCATTTGATTCTTTCACTCATATTTATTCTATTTAAGGGTATCCTAATATATGCTTGAGGGTATCCCGTACATAAAACGAAGAAAAAAGGAAAAAAAAAAAATACAGTTGGCCAATAAAGTTGAGGGGTATCCCGGGATACTCCTAGCTGAAGCATAGATCCGCCCCTGATTACATTGATGAATAAAAATGAAAACCCTGCAAAATTACCAAATTCCTTTATATTCTTCATCTAGGAATCCTATTCCTATACTAAAACCACTAGAAAACCTGCTTCAAGCCGGCATTCCTTACCCTTATCCATTCTCAGCTCATCATCGCGAGATCTTCTTCACTCGGTATCATATTTAAATCGGGTAACACAAACCCCTTTTGTGGAGCTACCGTTTCTGCTTCTACTCTACACGATTGAGTAACCCTTGATGGCGATTTTATTAGTCGTTTATGTTCTTCCATCACTCTCGTCATGTTTCTCTGGTTTTGATCCAAATCAATCTGAAAATAAATAACAAAAATGAATCGTATTAGTTTTTTTTAACAGCGAATGTTACTCTACTCATACTCATAAGTTACATCAAATTAATCTAAAGGGTAAATCGTATTTTGTCCTTTAAGTTTCAACAAAATTTTAGGCGTTGTCCTTTAACTAACGAAATTAAACGGACTGTAAAGAAATTAAAACATAAAGGACATCCGCTGTAATTTCGTTAGTTAAAAGTCAGCGTCTGAAATTTTGCTAAAACTTTTTTGTACATAATATGCATATTGTGATCCTCATTAACAATACGTGTGATTAAAGACTTATACCTTAATTCGTTTCAAATTTTCTCTTGTAGATATTTGTTGATATAATGGTACTCGCATCGATGTCAATTCCTGTTCATGTTGAAAAAGTTTTCGTTTTTCTGATTTATGTTGGCTGGAGGTAGATGCAATTTCATTTACCTGCAACAAAAAATAATAAATAATATTATTATTATATTATATTATATTATATTATGTACAAAATAAATAAATAAAAGATAAAAGCGCTATCCTTTCAAGTGGAATATCAAAAAGTCATAAAGACGTAGCCGACAAACTTTCACGCACCAAAACATATATCAATTTTATGATCATAATATTCCAATATTGGTAAAAGGAAATAATAATTACTTAAACCGGTGTTCACAACTTGGGTCGGCAGGTTTTGAAAAAATTTATCGCCGAAATTAACCATGGTTAAATGGGAAAGCAACAAATCAAACCGGCTAGAAAGAACAAAAATGCCAACTCTACTGGTTTAACAGTTCAGTTTTATTTGTTTAAACACAAGTAATCTCTTTTTCAACAAAAAAATAAAAACAAAGGAAATGAGTTGAATGCCATTTTCGCCCATGTTGGCTTCAAAATTTTTCTATTTCGTCGAAGACATTCTTAAAACATGTCAGTTTAATATAAAAAGTTAATGGTCATTAACTTTGACATAAATGAAAAGAAAAGGTAATTTCAATTTTTATCCTTTGTTTGACCTGTATGTATGTGTCGTTTCAAAAAGCTGTAAAAAATTGAGAAAAAAATAAAAATTACCTTTTTAACCCTCATTTAACAGTCAAGGTTAACAACCGTCAACTTTTTGAATTAAACTGGTATGTTTCAAGAATATTAAAGACGAAAACGATACAATTTAAAATTTGGGCTAAACTAAACAAATCACAAAAACAAAAATAACAATTAACTCAAAAGAAACAGTTGAAAGATAATGTAGAAAAAGACAAAAGTGCCCTCCGCGTACGGTGCTGACCACCATCCGAATCCCTTTTTGCTTAAAAAACAACGGAAAGGGTAAATCCGTCTAAAAGAATAATAAACTCGTCTTGGAGAAGTTTCAAGTTTCAACTCGTCTTTGGATCTTAAACCCGGTATATTTACACAAATACCCTTGAAAACCACGTCACGAGAAACAGGTGAAAAACTTTTATAACGACATGTAACACATTTCCGTAATTAATTATCTTCCGACGCCTTTCACCGTCGGCAAAAATACCGACGCAAAAGTCAAACTTCAGTGGCAGTAAAAATAGAAAAAAGACAAGGGTAAAATAGTAATAGATCTTTATAAAACTTGTTTATAACAAAGTCATACATAGGCCGATAGCCCGCCGGAAAAATCTGACGTGTCACAAACCAGATCGATAAAAAACAGATTTCCGGTAACCGACGAAAAAACCGGTAGAAAAGAAACAAACCTTGATGGATCTTCCACCGGATGAGAGATCTGACGGCCGACAAGATTCGTCATATCCGTCGCTGCTAGAACCACCGGCGCCGCCGCTTCCGCCGCTCCAGGACAGATGTGTGGTGGGACTACGACGGTGTTCTTTCCCGGCGGTGGTTGGAGAAATAGATTTCGATCGGTTTTTCCGATGGCCCCAGAGAGGTGGAAGGATCGTTGTGATTGCAGTAGATGTGGTTGCTGATGGTGGGTGACGGTGTAATGAATCTGAATCGGATGAATGTTTTGCTCGTAAAAGAAGCTCCGCCACCAGAACGTCGTTTGTTAACGCCGATTGCAACCAGTGGTCCGTCATCTGAATCTGGTGGATTTTTTATTGGTGTTTGTTAACGGAGAGGTGATTTGCAAAGAGAAAAGGAGGAAGATGAGATGGGAAGTGGGGGGTTGGGGTGGGGGTGGCGCAAGTTGTTGAAGGATTTTATAGGAGGTGTCGATATGTTTTTTTTTTTTTTTTATTAAAGTGAAAAGGATGGAGTTAAATGAGTTAAATACAACAGTTATATGCCTGGTTGGTCCTATGGTTTCCACGCATTACAGACTTGGTCCTAGTAATTTAATAATTGTAGTTTTGATCTCGAGTAGTTGTATTTTTTGCATTCAAGTAATCCTTATCACTAATCTGTGTTATATTTCTTAGTTAAATACGTGTGAAATTATTTATTTAACCCTAGATAATTTAAAAAATAAAATAAAAAAATATAAGAGTTAAATGCTTGGGTGGTCCCTGTGGTTTTCAAAAATTGCAGATTTGGTCCCAGTGGTTTACTAATTATATGTGTGGTCCCAAAACTTGTCAAAAATGACCTCTGATACCAAGCCACCGACTGATGACGAACACGGAGAGAAACGAAAGCGAACGAAAACCAAATAAGATGAGGTTGGAGACATAAGGTAGAATAGAAGCTTCTAGAGAAAGAGATGCCAGAGTTATGATGACAGAATCAGTATCAGATGAAGAATGTTCTGAATTTGCACTTGATAAGTGTTTTGTGAATCTTCCGATGAAGTGGAGTAATGATAATTTAAAAAAGTTTCTTAATGATCAAGTGAATTGTTGTTTATTGTACTGCATTTTGTTTAATTTGTTCAGGATGTAGTGGTGGTGGAGGAGAGATGGTGGTGGTGGTTAAGGGTAGAAGAAGAAGAATTGGTGGTAGGGTAGAAGATATATTGTTTTATTTTTTATTTTCTTAACAAGTAAGAATATTATAGTCATTTAACACATACTTAACTGAGATATTTAACACAGGTTAGTGATAAGGATCACCCGAGTGCAAAAATTACAATCGCCGGGATCAAGTATGTAATAATTGAACCACTGGACTAAATCTGCAATATTTGCAAACCACAGGGACCAACCAAGTATTTAACTCTAAATACAATGACAATGAGATTTAGATTTTGATTTAATTATTTATTGCCTAAAATAAATTTAGAAAACTTATGTTTGGTAATGTTTTTTGAGCAATGGATATTGGATAGAATCTTATTGTGACATCAAGAAAAGTAAAAAGTATCTCTAACTATTGAAGATTATAAAAAGGGTGCTACTTTCTACACCCCTAATTACTTTTTACACCCTTCCTCTAACATACTTACAGGTGGGGCCCGTATAGGACCGACAGTTTTCCTCTCACAAGGGGGGTATAATCAGGAGGGGGTGTTTAGAATCAGCCTATAAAAATTATTTATGTTGACAAATAATCATACTCCATTAATTACATAAAGTTTTGGTTAGGTTTAGAAAATAATAATTTTATATATTTTTTTATTAAAGTTATTCACCAACTAGGTCTATTCTTCACCACTTCTTGACAAAGGAAGGGTGTAAGTCATCTTAGCTGTAAGTTAGACTTCTAAAAAATTCAAACAATGCGAAGATAAACATCTGAACTCAATTAGAGTCTAAATATCTGAGTCTAACTTTCAGTAGAAACTTAATGTCCATCCAGAGATGTTATCCGTGTAACTATACTCATTGGCGTAGGGCTGTTTGCCAATATCTGAATGGTTAAGTGCTGAACCAGTAAGAGTTCTGAACTACTAAGTGTTGAACCAGTAAGAGTAGGAGTGCAAACGAGCCGAGCTACTCGAGATCGGCTCGAAAAAAGGCTCGAACGAGCCGAGCTTAAACGAGCTCGAGCCCGAGCCTAAAAACAAGCTCGTTTACTAAACGAGCCCGAGCCCGAGCTTTGCTTATCGAGCTCGAGCCGGCTCGCGAGCCTAATCGAGCTTTCTGTTTGAATATTTTTTATTAATATATTAAGCATATATTTATATAATAATAGTTACCATTTATATAAATATAAAAAATAACTAAATTATATATATATAATAATAGTTATAATTAATATAAATTAATTAATAAATACTAAACGAGTCGAGCCCGAGCCGAACTCGAGCTTGAAAAATTACTTTCGAGCCGAGCTCGAGTTTCAATGTGTTAAACGAGCTCGAGCTCGAGCCTGGTCGAGCTCGGGCTCGGCTCGTTTGCACCCCTAAGTAAGAGGTCTGAACCATTAAGAGCTTGTATAATGCTTAACCATTCAGAGGCAAATGTCTGACCAATTCATATTAGAGGTCTTAACCATTCAGACTCTGTATAAATCTTAACCATTCAGAGTCAAATGTCTGAACCATTCAGACATCTGCTCGTGAAACAAACAATCTGAACCATTAAGTGCTGAACCAGTAAGAAGTCTGAATCATTAAGAGCCTCATTAAGAGGTAAACAAACAGCGCCGTAGCATAGTTGGGGCCGGAGGGGGCGCCCGACCCCTCGAACTTTTCGATCAGCAGTGTCCGGTATGTAGTTTTCGTATAGAATTTTTTAAGTATATACGTTTTCGACCCCCCGGTTTTATAATTTTTTAGGTATAATTTTAGGTTCGGTGACTTCCGACCCGCTCGGTCGGAAATCTCAAGCTTCACCACTGACTATACTTAACAATTCCAGTTATGGTTTCCTCTCTTTGTAAACATGAGGTAGCCGTGATAGTCTCTAAAGTTATTCGATGCAACTGAACGCGTCATAGCTAATTCAATTGAATCTTATTGTTTCCCCAACCACTTTAACTATAATCTGAGAAGATGAACAAGAACACACATGATTCATATTATGCAAACAGGTTCGAACACCGACTCCAATCCATCATGGCTCAATCAGTGGTTATTAACACATGCACGAATCCTACGTTGAGAGCTCGATCTGATTCCTGGCCATTTGTTTCTTTTATGTTGTTTTATGCTATTTTATGATTAGACCAAGCTTTACCTAAGCATAATTAATATTTCACGGTATACATATAGAGAGAGAGAAAGAGAGAGGAAGGTTTACATGAGAATAATTATTTTGTAAGAAGACAAAAAAAATTAAACCAATAAGAATTTATCATTTTGTTTCATTTAATATTTGTATTTAATATTATTGTAATGGTATATTGGTAAACTAAAATATATTATTCATGTTGTGTTCCTTTTTAATAGTTGGCTATATTAAAATCATATTAAGAATTTGTACCAATGGTTAAGAGGTAACATCTGAATGGTAAATCATCACATGTCACATTCTTCTACCTTCTCATTGGTAAAATTCTTAATGGTTCCATTAAGAGATAGCCTCTTAATGACCATTCAGAGGCTACCAAACAGCCCCTTAAACTTTCAAACTTTTCATCCATGTAGTAATCGGATGAATTGAGTTGTATACATGAAAGCGTAAGAACTCAACGGATTCCCTTCTTTGTTTGTCTGATTTGAAGGAGAAGGTCCCGTTGAGTTCTTAATAACTAGAATATTTTTTTATAAGTTCATTGAATCTATTTACTCAACAAATTTTCCCCTCCTCTTTTGTTTGTCCACCACTTTTATATTTTTTCTATTTATAGTATACGTAATTATTAATTCTTATAAGATAATAAAATAAGAAATAAAATATGTAATAACTCTAAAAAACGTTCTGATACGTCTGTAAAAAATCAAAACTAACACTAGGAATGTTTGACGAACAGTATAAAGAATCATAATTATTTCGACACAAGAAAAGGGTGTGAAAAATCCTTTTCTTGTGTCGAAGACTAGGAAGACAAATAACCCCTCCCAGAAATACGTGCTCCCTTCATTTATATTGATCCGTTCTATTTCGCATTTACTTGTGGATAGGATCTAGCCAAAGTGAATTGTATTAGAATCAAATGCATTTTATGACATTTCAATCTCACAATACTAGGCAGTAGCGGACCCATGATTTTTTTCCAATGGGGTCCACTTTTTTCGGTGTTCAGAATTTTCGGGTCGTCGTCATTTGGGTCGGGTCGGAGCAAGGAACATAACAAAATATAATACCGTAGCAAAATTATATAATCGTTACTCATTAGAAAACACACAATAATAAAAATACGATGTCATAGATTCATATCACTGTGCACTAAAAATTTCAAAAACTTCATAACTTCATCACAGATTCATAGTGCACTTAAGATTAAAGTACTAACTTCATCACTTTTAAAAGTAAAATCAGTTTATAAGATGAAAACTTCATCACTTTATAAGATGAAAACTTCACAACTTCATCACTTTATAAGATGAAAACTTCATAACTTCATCATTGTGTACTAAAAATTTCGAAAACTTCATCACAGTGCACTTAATATTAAAGTACTAACCAAACTAAAAAAAAACTTAATTAGATTTTAAAAAACGAAAAAAATACGGTTCTTACCTGTGGAGAGGACTGGCAGCGGAGTGGTGGCAGCCGATGATAGGAGAGAGCGGCGGAGCCAGGGATGGAGGCGGAGAGGGCGGAGAAAGGGCGGCTTTTGGTGGAGATGGTCGCTAGCTTTGGGTGGAGAGTGAAGGGTTGCTGACTTTTGGAATTTGATTTATTTTATGGCTCTGTTGTATGTTTTGAAAAGGAATAAAAAAAACCCTAGTCTAAAATTAGATTTGTAAAAAAAAAAAAAACACAAAAAACGGGTTTAACAAGGGTCGAACCCGGAACCTTTTGTTGATAAACACGGGGTTTCACCACTGCACTAGTTTCACTATTATTTGAATGGTGTCCAACTATTTTATTTTATGGGGTCCAAAGAAAATTTAATACACCGTCTTTACTATTTTTTTAAAAAACATTGGGATCCGAGGACCCCGACCCGTTCAATGTGGGTCCGCCCCTAATACTAGGTAGCATACAATTCGACTTGAACAGACTCAAAGAGGATTTGAATAAAGAAAGTTTTAAATTACTTATACAGAATAATTAATTAAATATATCAAGTTTTAAAATAAAAAAATGACCAATCTTGCATTTACATAAGGGAAAATCACGAGAATAGCCAAAGAATGGTCAACTTTTCAAAAATAGTCATTAGAAACGTCTCAACGAGCCGTTTCAAGCAGCTGAAACGGCTTAAAAAATCCTTTCAAGGCAACCAACCGATGATTGCCACGTGTCCGGTTGAGAACTTTCAAGCAGCTGAAACGGCTTAAAAAATCCTTTCAACACGGCTTGGCTTAAGAACTTTCAGCACACGTGGCAAAAGATGATTGGTCGTGAGGAAAGTTCTTAACTTTTAATTTGAGCCGCGTGGGAATTTGTGAAAGCTCATTTTACGGGGTGTCAACTGGCTATTTTTGAAGCTTTGACCAAGTGTTGGCTATTCTCGTGATTATCCCTTTACATAATGGTTAAAATGGGATTGATTTATATAATATTTGAAATATATTAAATGCATAGTCTAATAAAAACTATAAAAGTTTTAAATTTTGTAAAAGAGTCTATAACAGCTACTAATAAATGGATGATGTTAAAATTAATACATAATATTATTTATGGTTTATATTATTAAGTTGTAATTGATATTAATACATAACTAGTGTTATTCATCATCGCGCGTTGCGCGATTTACAATATGTTTTTTGCCGTGTTATCATGATATAGGTTGGGGGTGGGTATTCAGGTATATCGACTCCTGCTTCGATGCATGGCTCCGTTAGTGTGTGGATTCTAGGGACTGAAAATCTTTCTTCGTGTAGGATACGTTTTCCAAAACAATCAGACAGATGATAGGCTTCGGCTTGAACTATTACGTCCTCCACAACAGCATCTGCTCACTTGTGTTTTCTCTCGTGGAGTGAAGAATTTGTGCCTTGACATGATCTAAATGGATGACCCATAGGCCCAACATGAATTTCATTACAATACCTGTCAAGAAAAAAAGTCCCACCATATAAGTTTGTACAACATGCCCAAATATACAAGGAAGCGTCAAGGGTGTAAAATGGAGGATGCATAAAGGGCGAGTTGGTTTTGGTCGAATAGAGTTGTGGTCAAAACCAGTCAATTTTATTATGCGTCAAAACAGGTCGGGTTGGACTGGGTGATACACATGATGCCATGAACACACACACACCTATATAACGAAAAAAACTATAATTTTTCTATAAAGCATTATTAAGTGATTGTAAGCATTGAATCACATTTCGGCCCACTTTCGAGTTGTTTCACCTGCTCCAGGTTACCTAAATGAGGTAGTTCCCAACTCAAGCTATGAATATAGTAATGACATTTACCAAGTACAAAATGTGGAACATATTTTAATTAAAAAAAACAAATTTCATACCTATAAGTGTGAGCCTCAACATGATTAGGATTCAAGGTGAGTTCACCAGAGCATCTTTAACCTGGCAAATTTATATAAATTGTTAACATGCATATTATTTTTCTCTTTCATATATATATATATATATATATATATAAATAAAAAGAAAACTCTTGTTGGCTATTTGTTGCTTTCTGTTAACAGCATATTGACCATTAGTTCTTGTAATGGTGACAATGGCGGCTGCCTATGTTTTGAGACAACTTGTAGTATTTCATAATCTTAAGATAATTCTTTGCTTCACCACGTATCTACAATTGTGCAATAAATATCCATAGAACTTTTTCATTTTTTTGTATTGAGAAAAGCGATAAGACAAATAGGAGTTTTGATTTAGGCAGTTCGATAAAATGCAAGATACAATGTCTAAACTTGAATTAGACTAAACTATCAAAACCAAATTGTGGAATAGGTGAAACATCAAACCTGATTCAAAACAAAGGCCAATAACTTTTACTTATAATGTTATAAACCTATTCCAAATACTCACCTAACCACATTATGCTATCAATCTGTTGAACAAAATTTCTCCTAAAACCCTAATAATTCTAAAAAACCAACTACCATCTCAATGATCACATAACAGAACACGCATGCAGATCTTCTACATATAACAGAAAAACAGAATAACTACTTGAATTAGATCACGAATATATGAGCGATTACAACATTTTTTGCCCTAATTTGACAAGTAGAGTAGCCAAAAATCAAAAACCAAGCAATCAAACTGACAAAATGATACTTACAGTTATGTCGGCTGTACGGGTTCCTCTGGTGTTGACGGCACCCCTATCATGTAGTCTGACGACCGATCTAACAACCTTGAGCATTGAAAACCACCAGAACCCAGCTCAGCCGCCAGATCCACCGGATTATCCCCGTTAACCGGCCAAACACCATGGAGAAGCTACAACCGGCGACCACTTGACAGATCAGGACTCTAGAACTCGCCACCGTCATCTCAGACGTTTGGTTCAGTCGGCGGTGGTTAGTGACGTCGAAACAAAAGTTACCACTTCCTCGACGGCAATTGGCGCCGGTTCCTCCATCACCGTCGCTTCGTTGTCTCGACCTCGTCTCTCTCACTCCTCACCGTCATCTCTGGTCTCGTGTCTTGATAAAGCAAAAGAAAATGGGATTGAAAGCTATGAAGGGCTGGGGAGTCTCCACGTATCTGATGTTAAATGCCATAAATACCCTTCACACTGTTTTACACTGTTTATTACTATTCATAAGCTTTCTTTTTTAATATATAGGATAATACTCAATGCTTGGAATTTGCTCGTTCGATTCAGCTCGATTTAAAAAACGCTCGGTTCGGTTCGGTTTGTAAACGAACCGAGCACGAGCCAAAATCTGCTCAGTTCGGTTCAGCTCGGTTGGCTCGATTTAATTTTTAATATATGTATATATATATATACATATATATTTGTGTTTGTGTGTGTATCATTTTTAATGAATGACTAGAGACAGTGGCGGATCTAGAAGACAAGTTCAGGGATATCCCAAAACTTTTTTTGGATACAGGGCTATCCTAATATTTGGTCAGGGGTATCCCCGATACATAAAATGGAGAGAATATTTTTTTAGTACTAATTTTACACTCCGCCGACAAAATTGAGGGGTAGCCCGTGCTACCCCTCCTTGTTCATTACATCCGCCCCTGACCAGAGACCAACATTAACAATGTTTGGTCTAAGATCCAAATAGAGCTCATTTAAGTAATTAGAACTGAAATCCAATACCAATAGTCCATTATCCAATACTTAAATGTCCATTTGAGTAATTAAGTTAAAATTTCAAATACTAAAATGTGAAGCGTCGATCAATACTCAAGTCTCAACCCGCCATTTGATTCAGAAGTGCAAGACCCTAATCAAAACCCTCCATTGGCCATCGTTATTCGATTTCTCCATCGCCACTCGCCAAGACGCCAACTCGCCAGGGTTTTGCTTCAATCGATTCATTCAATTTCAAACTTCTGATAGAACAAGGGTATGTTTCAATCGGTCGACGGGGATTTTCAGCGTAGACCGAAGATTTGGGAGTCAGGAGCAAGAAGCCGCGTCGGTGACGCACCAGGGGGCGTCGGCGATACCTCCCCTATCTCCCAAACACTGATTTGCTTATATTCAGCATTTCAGCTCGTGCGACCCGTTTTCGAGTCCCATTCCAACCCGAACTGACCCAAAATGTCCGTAACATTTTAGAACATTCCCACATGACTCCCAACATTCATACATGTAACAACCCGACTTTTCGGATTGTTATCTATCGCCGTCATTTCTTTTGTAACCGCTTGTACTCTTGAGATTCGATTAACGCAATGGGTTAAACTATATTTTTAAACGCATATTACAACGCTTATTCAAATCGCAGTCATCACATTTAAACTCTATTTATAACGCTTATCACTTAAACGCATTTTATCACATTTTACATCGCTTATTTAGACTACACACTATCGCAATGCAAACTCAACGAAGACTCGAAACGCGGATTTCATTATATTATGTGTGTTATTTGTGTGATTACTTGTTTAGAATGTTATGTGGTTATCAACGCAACGCTTATACGCTCAAACGCTCACTCGCAACTCGATTAAACACAACGCAACGCTTAACAAACGAACCAAAAGTTGGAAAATTAACAAACACAACTCGGCCATCCAAATGGACTTCCGCCCGAATGGACATCCACTCGGACACTGCCACCCACACCGAATTAAACCTCGCTCATTCTCCTATAAATACTAGCCGTACGCCTCATTTCAAAACTTTGACACTCTCATCCACTCCCAAGACTCTGTCACGATTCAAGGCCAATTTGTAAGTTTTTTTCCCTCAAATCTTCGTCAATCTTCATCTCTAATCACTTCTACTCCATCTTCTTTATCAAAATCACACACACACTTCAACTTTTTCTCGAAAATCATCTGATTTGGACCTCTTGAATGTGGTTTCCACTCGTTTGCTTATGCAAACTGTTGTGGAGCACCATTTAATCAGGATTGACTCCAAATCTAAAGGATTTTCACACTTTTCAACTAAGTTATGAAAGATTTCTACACATTTCAACCTGTTTTGAACTCTTCTTCGGTCTTTACACAATATTGATGGAATTTAGACTCAATCAGACTCTTGACTCATTCCTTAGTCGAGAGCCGTCTTGAAAACGGATCTCCACTGGAGAGATGGACCGATTAACGGGTCAAACATGAAGCTTCATCAAGAACAGCACATCTGTCCGAATGGGCTGGGCCCATCCGACCGAATGGACTGGAATTGATACTTTCCGTTGTTTTACACGTCGCCACGCCGTCTCCGTTAACTCGAAAAACTTTTACTTAGAAAATTTTTACAAAAACTTCAGCTACAGACTATTCGACCGAATGGCCATCCGTCCGGATTGTCACACCCCAACCGATGGCGAAAACATCGGGGCGTGGCACTGAGCGAAACAGCAAAACTCATCGCACCAAACACTCGGGTCGAGTGGCCAAACGATAGGGTGGCCATCCGATCGGATTGCCACCCGATCGGACTTCCACCCGATCGACCAGCCACTTTCCCCACTTTCCTTTTATGGAAACCTTATAAATACCCTCATATGTCACATCACTTGATGTTGACAGCTCTCTCTCTGCTCAACTCGCTCCAGCCCACTTTTCTTCCGATTTCTCCCGATTTTTGTAAGTTTTCAACCTAAATCTTGTACTTTCTTGATCTACACGCACCCCTACAGCTTTCTATCTTTTGAATCTTAACTTTTAACCGTGAAATCAGTGGATTTGAGGTGTTCTAGGATGATGTCATCATGGTGTTCTTATGAACTTCATGCTTTGGCTTCAATCCACCAAGAACAACTTAGATCTGAACGATTTCCACATGAATAAACAAAGATCTTTCGTAGATCTGAACATATTCATGGTGAAAAAGATTGAAAGATGGTTTTCTAACTTTCTTTCAACTCTTTTACACTCAATGCACTCAAACCCGATGGAATCTGTTAGTTCATGCGTCTGTAGCTTCCGTCAGCATTTAGTCGTATTTTGTATGTTTATGTCCTTTGTGAACAATTATGTTTATGTATGTATGAACGTAGTATGATAACTCAGGAAATAGGATTGGATTGTAAAAGTGTTGACCAAAGTTGACTTGTGTCACTCGATCGGGTGGGCCATCCAATCGGACAGCACTGTCATCCGATCGGAAAGCAGCCCTGCCATCCGATCGGACAGCACTTAGTAGCCTCCTGAGTTGCCTATAAATACCCCACTAGGGTATGCCTTTTAGAACTTTTGTTGATTCTGTTGGTGTACTCTGTCAAGTCTGACTTCTACTGGCACTTGTGTACTTTCATATCTTCTTAATAGAAAGATCAGACGGTGTTAAACGTTGAATACTTTGTCGTACTTCTGTGACTTGATCCAATGTATTCTGCACATTGATTGAGGTCGATTCTTCTACGTTTGTGTCAATCAGATCCTGTACAAAAGGACCTAACAAGTGGTATCTGTCACAACCCCCGCCCCCTAATTACCTGGGAACGGGCGGCCGCGAGCCAGTTTCGGTGGTATCCGTATGTTTAATTATTATGGCAGCGGAAATTTCATCAGGGCCGTAGTTATGAAATATTTTATCATAGTAAAACCACCATATTTTTAAATTTATATTCACATGGGTAAAACCCAAGTTTCTTATTACAACATGTTTATAGGGATAAACTTTATTTTATTGAATTTAAAACATCGTCTTTTAGGTAACTTTTATAGCCACATTTTTCCAAGCCGTCAGTGCTCTCCAGCTGGCTTTTTACTAATTGGCTGTCACATTGTGTTACCTGAAACGCGTTTTAAAAACATTTGTCAGTGGGAAATACTGGTGAGTGAATCCCAGTTTAGTCAAGAAACATTAATTTAATTTAAACAGTATTGAGAGCGATTACAATGTTTATATCTACCCAATTACTCATTAAGTATTTGCCACTCGACCGTATCTGTGGCTATGGTCATATCACACATTGGCTAACCCGTTGTCCAATTGTGAAGGTTATCAAGTAATGTATACAAAACCCCATAATACCGACAGTAATTGAAGAATTACAAAGACTCAATCACTGCTAAATTGCATTGTAAAATGTTTAAGGTTTTGTAAAAACTGTTTACAAAAAGGAGATTACTCACATTACTATTTTAGGTACTTCCTTTGTGGCTTCCTGGTTATAATCTAGTTGAATAAACAATGCACACGCGTTAGCATAATAACCCATTTTAACATTAGTAATACCCTTCCCGAGACGGCATTCCAACGACTACGTCGGGCAGAACCACGACAGCCGTTACGGAACCCTAGATCAATCGGGCGGCGTATCTAATACGTATCCAGGGGTTATAATACTTACAACGGAGCAGAACTTCGCTATTTAGGGGGTATTACACCCGAAATTATGCCTATACTTTAGAGAATTCGAGATTGAGAAAAGAAAATGGACGAACAGACTGAAGATCTAAGGCCTTCTATATATAGTGCTGATTTCTGGTCCTCTCGCGGCCCGCGTAAAGTGTAACCCAAGGGTTACGCGGCCCGCGTCAACGCTGGTCAACAGCGTAGCTGATCTGGGTCATCGCCTAGCCTCGCCACGATGATGACATGTGTCATCACCGGGTGTTGCCGCGTTCTTGATCTCTCGCGGCCCGCGTAAGGGTTAAGGGGTGCCTTACGCGGCCCGCCTAAAACCCAAAAATTTAGTTTTTAATTACTTTTAATAATATTTAAGGTATTCGGGGTCCGTTTTCGCATATAGGGCGTATTTTAGGATATATTGGGACATTTTGAAATATATTGGGGTGTCGGAAATATTTTAGGTATAGCTCCTGGACTATTTAATAAAATATATAATGTACTCGTGTTAAGTATAGTAACCCAATTTACTTTATCCCTACGTCACGAGACAGAACCCCAACGAATTTAGGCAGAGCCTTGACATACGTTACGGGGCCCTACGTCAATCGGACAGGGCATCAGTGACCAGGGGTTACAATACTTAAAACAAGGCAGAGTTTTTGAAGTATTACAGGTATGATACTAAACAAACAAAAAGAAGTAGACTATAGAGGGAGGGCGATGAAGAGGAGCAACTGAAATCTTACATCCTATTTATAGTTGTACTGAGCTTGGTGGACACGAAAATCATTAATTTCTTTGAATGTAGTCATGCATACGTAACATTACAAGTTCAATGTTTAGTCTTTGTCATATTATTATTATTTTATTTATTATAATCGAATATAATGCCACGTAAGTTTTATTTAATTATTTATTTTATTATATATATATTATAATTAATTCAACTGCTTCACTTATTTGGCGTTTATAACTTATAAAATATGACGTTTTATAACATAATGAATATATCATTAGAACGATAATATTTGTATCTACATTTTGAACCAAGTTTCATTAAAAACGGAGTAGGTTCAAATATAATGTATTATTATTATAATTATTAAACGGTTCCTACGTTTACCAAAATTACTCATATTTTTTTTATCGGTCGACTTACCCATGATCTATCCGTTTAATAACATAAGTTTTTATTTTAAAAATTTTGGGAATGTTACATCCTCCCCACCTTGTTTTAAATATCGTCCTCGAGATTTCCTAAAATATGAATACTTTTAGTTAGTCTAGTTCGTAGGTATAATTCTGGTCCTTGCTTTGAATTCTATTTTACTTTGACCAGAACTATTCTCTATGTTTGGAGATTCTTATCTTCTCAAGAGTTTTTAATGAAAGTAACATTACTGTTAGTGTAAGCTTTCGCACAACTTTTAGTTACAGGTTTCCTAATAAGTTAATAATTTCAAGGGGAATTTATACTTTCGATGGCGTCCCAACTTATAGGGTTCCTGTCGTTTATCTTGTCGCACGAATTACGAAATGGATGATCAAACGAAATAATGTTTGATATTGGAATTATAGATATACATGAGAGATTTCTGGAATTATCATTGACACACCTAATTATCAATCATTATGGTCTTTGGATTTTCTTATAAATATACATATTTATATAGTCATATATTTCACATACTGTAATATACACACCATTCATAAGGTCAATGTATTTAACAGATTTATATTTCCAAAAACATGTCAGACATCAGGTCGTGGTACTATTTAGGGAATTTCATTAACATAACATATACCCCATCTCACCCGGTCTCGCCGGAGATGTACCCCCATCTTACCCGAACAAGCTGGAGAGTCTACTACACCATACCCAGTCTTGCCGGAGAGGTAATTATCATTGTGTTTCCCATAAATAGAATTTTTCTCAAATCATGATTTTAAAGGTACATCGTTTATTATGGTTTGCATCAAGAAACAAGGAAATCAGTATTCTCATGATGGATCATATTCTAGAACCGAGTAGTACTAATAAACAAGAAATAACAGTGGCCAAGTGTTATTGCTTATTTATCATACTGGCACTGTTCTAGTCATCATCCTCACGGGATACCAATAACCATCACACTTTATCTACGTAAGTAATTGGCTTATCTCAAAGCTTTATACTAAGGTATTTTTCTTAAGTTCATGTCTAAATACTATTTTAGGTGTTACCAGTAATTGTTTAAGCATAGATATTATTATAGTTGTGGGTTTTTTTTTTGCTTGGAAAATGAAGTTTTGACAAAAATATAATTGTCTCCATTGACACTATAGCTAGGTTCGATGTGATGAGTATACTTACAACTAACTCTATTTATGCATATATAACCTTAGATTCCGTTACAAGGAATATTTCATTGAGACATATGGTATTTTTAAAACCTAATACGTTTCATGGTTTATTCTTATAATGACTTCATGTTTTTATAAGAATCACTAGTACTAATTTCTCTTATGTTTATTTTCAGAAGATATTTGATTATTATATTGTGTATATTTATTATTTAGAAACAAAACAAAAATTTTCAAATATTTAGTTTAATATTTAAACTTAATATATATATATATATATATACACACACACATATATATAATATTATTTTGTAATATCTGATGATACCCATCGTCAAGCTTATTTCCACAACTTTATTTATCCTTTTAAAAGTAGTATATTGAAATAAATTTCAGTTAAATTTATTGAATATAATATTTTGGAATTTAAGGATGGATAAATAAAAGTTTAAAGAAATAAATTAATCAAAATATAAACTTTTTGGACTTATAGGAATAAATTTATTTTTAACTAGTGGGTTGAACCATATGGGTTTAAAATATCAAAACTTAACTCTCAATTTATGGTATATTATATTATTTATTCAAAGAAGTACTTATGGTAAGTAAGTTTGACGTTTCTAAAATTGATTCAAAATATATTTGAGTAATATATATGTGTTTGAATATGTATGTATATCCCATACAATAGTAATAGTAATTTATTTAAAGATATTACAATACTAAAATTGTAATATGAAAAGTTATATAAAGGACAAACGTACTAAACACACATTTGATTCAACTATTTTGATGTTGGGCATTCATTTTAAATTCTAGTTTGGAAAATGAATGTTTAGGAACATTTTAACGTGCTAGGTAAAATAAATAAATAGATACTAAATTATTGATTTAAGTAGGATAAGAAAAGATGTTTTCACTGTTGCAATATATTCACTTCTAAAAATTTAATTATCCAATTTCTTTTATATGTATCGATTGTTCAAACCATCAAACCCATCTTTTCTCTCATTTTATTATATATCATAAAAATTTTATTACTTCTTTTTAAATATAATATTCTAAATGATAGAGAATGAAAACCTGATTATTTATATATGATTATCATGATATATATATAATGACCCTTTTTATCATACCCTCTCTTTATCGTTTTAAATGTATAAATTTTACATGTATCCTAATATATATATGAATATGTATATATATTTTTATATTATATACACATATATATTATTTAAATGTATTATAGTGTATATACATTTCAAATATAATAGAATTGTATTATATATTATCTTATATTAAATAATGAAAACCGATGAATACAAAATGTTATTAACTATATTTGTTTATATAGTTTTTAATAGTAACTTTGAACATTATATTACTAGTATATAAATTTAAATTATTTAATTCATGCTGCAAGATTAATTATTATAATAAAAGAAATTTACATCACTTATAACATTAAATGTATAGAAATGTTCGAATTGATGCAGTTAAAATATATTACATTTAGATACCCTTAAAAATTCATAATATTTAAATTTATATAAACTAAATATTTGTATACGTATATATACATAAACCCACTGTTGTATAATAACTACCTAAAGGGCATTATTAGTATACATATAAGTTTATAATATCTAAATTAAATGTATATTAACAATTGAATGTATTTAAATACATTTTTATAGGTATACAAATGATTACATTTGTATATTTTATATGTCACATTTAATGACATATATGATAATATTAAAACATGTATTAATAATAAATCGTGTAACTATTCTAACTGATCAACTCCCATTTCCAAATAAAATATATCATTTTTTTAACGTATACATATTATGATATTATTTGAGTATGTGGTATTAATTATCACAGACAAATTTCTAGTACAAACATTTAGGTACAATCATAAAAATAGATTGATTAAAAACGGTAAACATTGCGACTTATATATATATATATATATATATATATATATATATATATATTTATTACAAACTACAACTGGAATTCAAAATATACTAGTGATTATGCATCCGTAACTTATTTTAGTCTATCTAAGTTATAGGAGTATTATGCTCAACATGCTTTTATGTAAGGTTTATTCTATCTCTTTCTTCTACTAGGTTGTTTATTTAATGGGCAAAGTTCCTTTAAAGTTTTTGGCTCATAGGTGGCATGGGTGCTGGTACTGGTTTGGCGGTTTAACTATTTAATATAAGTTAGCATTTACTGTTGTAGTGGCTAACATATGGAGATTTACCCATTGTTCATCTAATTCATCTTCCCATAGTAGGTTATTGCCTGTTTCCTAAGTTTGTGTATTTATTTCCTTATTGATTATCACTCCCTTTGGTTGTGACTTCTTTATTTTCTCTTGACTTTTTCTAATAATCCTACTTCTCTTCTTAGTGGTAAATGGTTTCTCAGACTGTGCCTTACGAATAAATATTCCCTCCTCAGTATCTGCTGAGTATCCTGAGGGATTTGGTTGAAATAAGGTTCCCTTATATTTTGGTGAACTATCTAATTGACGATAGATGTCCGAAATTCTTTGCTTACCCATACTGTAGACTAACAAATAGTCAAATAACATAAAGCACATAATTACATAAGTTATTTCCTAACACAGAATTTAAAACTTAAGTGTCAGCAGAACACTTCTTTGGCTTGAACCAGTGGCATGGCTCTGATACCACCTTCTGTCACAACCCCCGTCCCCTAATTACCTGGGAACGGGTGGCCGCGAGCCAGTTTCGGTGGTATCCGTATGTTTAATTATTATGGCAGCGGAAATTTCATCAGGACCGTAGTTAGGAAATATTTTATCATAGTAAAACCACCATATTTTTAAATTTATATTCACATGGGTAAAACCCAAGTTTCTTATTACAACATGTTTATAGGGATAAACTTTATTTTATTGAATTTAAAACATCGTCTTTTAGGTAACTTTTATAGCCACATTTTTCCAAGCCGTTAGTGCTCTCCAGCTGGCTTTTTACTAATTGGCTGTCACATTGTGTTACCTGAAACGCGTTTTAAAAACATTTGTCAGTGGGAAATACTGGTGAGTGAATCCCAATTTAGTCAAGAAACATTAATTTAATTTAAACAGTATTGAGAGCGATTATAATGTTTATATCTACCTAATTACTCATTCAGTACTTGCCACTCGACCGTATCTGTGGCTATGGTCATATCACACATTGGCTAACCCGTTGTCCAATTGTGAAGGTTATCAAGTAATATATACAAAACCCCATAATACCGGCAGTAATTGAAGAATTACAAAGACTCAATCACTGCTAAATTGCATTGTAAAATGTTTAAGGTTTTGTAAAAACTGTTTACAAAAAGGAGATTACTTGCCACTCGACCATATCTGTGGCTATGGTCATATCACACATTGGCTAACCCGTTGTCCAATTGTGAAGGTTATCAAGTAATGTATACAAAACCCCATAATACCGGCAGTAATTGAAGAATTACAAAGACTCAAGTAATGTATACAAAACCCCATAATACCGGCGTTAGCATAATAACCCATTTTAACATTAGTAATACCCTTCCCGAGACGGCATTCCAACGACTACGTCGGGCAGAACCACGACAGCCGTTACGGAACCCTAGATCAATCGGGCGGCGTATCTAATACGTATCCAGGGGTTATAATACTTACAACGGAGCAGAACTTCGCTATTTAGGGGGTATTACACCCGAAATTATGCCTATACTTTAGAGAATTCGAGATGGAGAAAAGAAAATGGACGAACAGACTGAAGATCTAAGGCCTTCTATATATAGTGATGATTTCTGGTCCTCTCGCGGCCCGCGTAAAGTGTAACCCAAGGGTTACGTGGCCCCCGTCAACGCTGGTCAACAACGTAGCTGATCCGGGTGTTGCCGCGTTCTTGATCTCTCGCGGCCCGCGTAAGGGTTAAGGGGTGCCTTACGCTGCCCGCCTAAAACCCAAAAATTTAGTTTTTAATTACTTTTAATAATATTTAAGGTATCCTGGGTCCGTTTTCGCATATGGGGCGTATTTTAGGATATATTGGGACATTTTGAAATATATTGGGGTGTCGGAAATATTTTGGGTATAGCTCCTGGACTATTTAATAAAATATATAATGTACTTGTGTTAAGTATAGTAACCCAATTTACTTTATCCCTACGTCATGAGACAGAACCCCAACGAATTTAGGCAGAGCCTTGACATACGTTACGGGGCCCTACGTCAATCGGACAGGGCATCAGTGACCAGGGGTTACAATACTTAAAACAAGGCAGAGTTTTTGAAGTATTACAGGTATGATACTAAACAAACAAAAAGAAGTAGACTATAGAGGGAGGGCGATGAAGACGAGCAACTGAAATCTTACATCCTATTTATAGTTGTACTGAGCTTGGTGGACACGAAAAGCATTAATTTCTTTGAATGTAGTCATGCATACGTAACATTACAAGTTCAATGTTTAGTCTTTGTCATATTATTATTATTTTATTTATTATAATCGAATATAATGTACACGTAAGTTTTATTTAATTATTTATTTTATTATATATATATTATAATTAATTCAACTGCTTCACTTATTTGGCGCTTATAACTTATAAAATATGACGTTTTATAACATAATGAATATATCATTAGAATGAGAATATTTGTATCTACATTTTGAACCAAGTTTCATTAAAAACGGAGTAGGTTCAAATATAATGTATTATTATTATAATTATTAAACGGTTCCTATGTTTACCAAAATTACTCATATTTTTTTTATCGGTCGACTTACCCATGATCTATCCATTTAATAACATAAGTTTTTATTTTAAAAATTTTGGGAATGTTACAGTATCAAAGCATCCAGGAGACTGAATCGAGATCTACGACAACGAATTCACCGGAATTCAAGCTTTTCTTGCCGATTAGAGTCAAATTTCACCGGAAATTTGACGAATTCTCTCACTTTCTACTCATTTCTTTCAGAGTTTTTCACCTTTATACTTTAAAAACCAGAAAAACGTAAAATTGAACTGGAAATTACGGTTAAAATTTGACGAATTTGTTATCAATCTGTTCGCAATCAATCATAGTACAATCCTTCAAGATTTCATAAGAAAATTCCTTCAAAAACTAGATCAAAATCATCAAAAACTATGTTGAACTGTTCATGTGTGCTGACGTCACTTGCTCGTTCGAACAGCTGTACGAACGACTTGTCTTAGATTATTCTTAGATATCTGGTTGCTGACATCAATAGTGTTACCCGATCGAACAGCAGCTCGATCGGACAACATTGTTGTTCTTGTCTTCTAGTGCTTACGTCATCCTGTCACTCGATCGGACAACCATCCGATCGGTGAAGGGTTGAAAAGTCAAAGTTTTTTAAAAGGTTGTTGTGCTACTCGTTCGGACAACCACTCGATCGGACAACCACCCGATCGAGTTGCAATCCGATTCGTGTACTTAGCTTTTATTGTGTCACTCGATCGGACTACCATCCGATTCAAGTGCACTAGTGTGAAACTTTTGAAAATTACAAAAATTTGTCTAAGTGTTTGTAAACTGTTTCAGGTACTCTAAAATGGGGGACGATTTTCTAAACCCATTTAGCGACATATTTGCTTACACCAGCAACACGGGAGACGCTACGTCAAGCAACACAAACAACACTGATCCAAACCCGAATCCTAAGAAAGCCATTGCTGACTCACTAAGCGTGGATAACGCTTATGGCACCTACAAAAAACCGTCCAAGCTCATGGCTATCGAAGAATATAATAGATGGGCACCTAGGTTCGAGGACTGGTTGAAGGCTTTCGCCTACCAAAGTTGGAAGTGTTTAAGAAAAGGTTTCAATATTGGGAGAAGTGACTATGAAAACCTGATCGATACTGAACAGGAAAGTTTTATTGCTGAAAAGAAATGTCTTGCATTACTACATCAATCAGTGAGGGATGACATCATATCTTTAATCGATTACAAAGATTCCAAAGATTTATGGGGAAAACTGGAGAAGAAGTGTGTGGGAGGAGAAGAAATTGTTAAGAACAAGAAAAAAATGTTAAAGAAAGAATTTGATCTGTTCGGTTGTATGAAAAATGAATCAGTTTCAAAGATGATAGAACGGTTTTGTCATTTAAAGATCGAGCTTTCTAGACATGGGTTTAAGTTTACCGAGGAAGAATTGGTTGATAAGTTGTTGGATTCGCTGCCTGATGAAAAAGATTGGATGTATTTTGCCCTGCTGTTGAGGAACACAGTAGAGACGAAGGATCTGACAGTTGATTTGCTGATTGAGAGGCTTGAAAGCCACGAGCTTGAGATTAGAAAGACAAATAAAGTCAACAGTACCCCGTATCAACAAAATGTTGATCTGTACTATCTGGGAAGCATGATTTCAAAGACTGTATCTCCAAAGACTGCGTTCTCAGCTGAAAACTCAAGCATGTCGAATCAAGAGAATCAAAACAGCAGTTATGCTCCAAGTAGTGGATATCATGGAGGATCATCTTCATCTACTCCAAGCCAACAACAACAATCTGTTCCAAAAAATATCTTCCAGTGCAACATTGCTGTAAATCTCAACAATGCACAGAACTTTAGCGAAGAAGCAGCCAAGCAGCAGATGGTATTTCTGGCATCCATCTTGGAATCTTATGAAAGTTTAGTAGCAGGAAAGATCGGAAACATTAACCTTACCAAAGAAGACTATGATCAAATTGACCCCGAAGAAATGGAGTTGATTGACATTAGATGGTGTATGGCAAGTGTTGTCCGAAGGGCTCAGAGGTTCATGGAAATAACCGGTAGACATTCCATTGGTGGACCTTCAACGAAATTAGGTTTTGATAAATCGAAGGTTACATGTTTTAAGTGCAAGCAAAAGGGGCACTTTAAACGAGAATGCCGAAATGCAGTTTCTGATGAAACGGCCAATCCATTCCATGATGATTATTATAAAAAGGCCACCTATCATCAAAACAAAGCAGAACCTCCAAGAATGAAGCAGTTAGAAGAAGCTCCTAAAGAAAAGTCAAAAGCCTTAGCAGTTATCCATGACGATGAGGGCTTTAACTGGAGTGATCTGTTACCTGAAGAAGATGTTGTGGGTTATGCCTTCATGGAGAAAATTGTTCCATTCAAAGACACAAGAACAGAAGAAGAAAAATATGTAAATAGAAAGATGTTAGCACAAAACATGAAAGATAAAATTTATCGAACCTGGAAAGAGGCAAAAAGTGCAAAAAGATGGGATGCTGATCGGGAATGCTATTTAGATCCAAAAGGAAACATAGTTGTTGAACCATCGACAATCAGTGTTGAGACTCTCATTGAACAAATAACACAACAGGAAGAAGAAAGACAGAGAGAGTGGGCAAGGCAAGAAGAAGAAGAAAAACTAAAGTCGAAAAAAGTCGATGATGGGATTATCGACACAACGAAAGAGATGACTGCAGAGAACCTAAAGAAAATGGTAGATAAAGTGCTCGCAGCAAAGGAATTAGAGGTAGATTCTAAGTCCGGATCTGAGTCAAAGAGCATGGTCAGTTCAAATGATTCAACAAATGGGTCAGGTAAGACTGATAAAGCCAAAATTGAAAGTGACTACAAAAATTGCATGAAAAACTGCAAGGTTTGTAGTACTCATGCTTATCTCAGTACTAAAAAGACTGAAGAGCTGAATGAGAGAGTCAGAGAAGTTGAAAATCAAATCTTACGTCGTGACAAACTGGTAAAAGCTTCAAATGATCGAATCAAGGAATTAACTGATAAAATTGAAAAAGATAAAATTGAAGTAGAACAAGTTAGAAAAGAAAATGAAAAGTTAATTCACGAAAACCATCAACTTTTTGAAAATCATGAGAAGCTAAAAAGAACGATAAAAGATTCTGATGAGAGAAACAGTAAAACAACCAAAGAAAATCTTCAACTGTCAGGAGTACTTCAGTCGAAAGAAAGGCAAATCAACCAACAGTTGGATGAGATTGCTAATCTGAAGCTTCAGTTTCAGGAAGCTAAGATTGAAAATGAACGAATCAATCTGAAACTAACCAGTTACAACTCCGCAAGCTTTGTTCTTCAACACATAGTTCCCAAACCCATTGGGAAGAACAAAGCTGGTGAAGATGTATATTCAGACGGAACTGGGGTGGGGTATCATCAAGTTCCACCACCAGTGTTAAATAATATTTCAAAGAAAAAGTCTGGGTTGGTTAATGATGATGAAACAAATGAGATTAAACTTCCAGAAACAATCGATATCACATTCTCTTCATCATCTGATGAAGACAGTGTTCAGTCCGAAGTTGTTAAAAATGTGGTTGAAAATGTTTTGAAATCTGACAGTGACTCAACTAAGGACGAAGAGTGCTTTTTGGATAAATACATTCCGAAATCAAAATCCAAAAACAACTTAAGTGAAGAACCTACTCTTGTGATGTACAAGATGACGGGTTCAGATAAGTTGTATTCGGATCTTGAGTTTCCTCTGGAGAATGTGAATGTCGACAAATTGAAAAATGTGTTTAAACTGGTTGAGATTGGTTCTTGTGAAATCGAAGGTTTGAAACGTTCCAAAAGGCAATTGAACTTTGAAAAGGATAAATCTTACTACAAAAAACCTGTTTTTCCGCCACGTTTTTCTAACAACAACCAAAACAAATGGTCGGGTGGTTATCAGGGTGGTAAGAATAATCAAAGAAGAAACTTTCAAAACAAGAAGTTTGTTGAGAAAAAGGTGTTTGTTAGAAGCTCGAGTTCTCATTCCGAGCAAGAATAAGAGATCTTTTCAAAATCAAATGAAGAATTCTTTGAAAAGAAGGCCTCACAGTCTCAGACCGAAGGCACAAGTCGGGTAGTTGACACCCGAACATGCTTCAAATGCAATTAAGTTGGACACATTGCACGAAAGCGCATCAAATCGAAGCCTAAGTCTGTGGTTGTCGAGAGTCCGAAAAAGAAAAACGATGCAAAAGGCAAAGCTCCAATGGTTGTTGAGAAGAAAATTTTGAAAAACGACAACACCAAAGTCAAAACTGAACCCGTAAAGAAGCCGGTAACTAAAACTGATAAATTTTACAAACGGGTCGCTTCGTCTCAACAAACTTGGAAACCAAAATCTGTTGAAAAGAAATCAAGTTCCCTAAAACCAAAGATTTCTAAGTCTGAAAAACAATCATCCTCTACCACACCAGTAAAGATGAATGTTCATTTGGATTACTATGAGAAACTTGAGAAACAAACTTCTACCCCACCAAGGAAGAAGTATGTTCCGAAGAAAGACCAACCATCTAGTCAACCTCAGAAAGACGAATTTTTCTTATACAAAGAGGTTGAGGTTGGATCTGAAGAAAGTTTAAAAATGAATGACAAGAATTTCCCGCCATTGTACACCAAAATCACTCGCATCAATGTCAAGCTACCTGAGTCAAAAGAGGCTTGGGTTGCTTCAAAATCTCACTAAATGTTTTTTGATATGTGCAGGAGCTTCCAAGATCCGTCTCACGTTGGATAATGGATAGTGGAGCTTTTCGGCACATGACGGGGAAGAAGACCCTACTGTATGATGTTCGAGGGTTTAATGGAGGATATGTGGGATTTGCAGGCAATCAGGGAGGTCGTATAGTTGGTGAGGGAACTTTATCGAATGGTATTGTCACATTTGAAAGAGTAAATTACATCGCCGAGCTGGAAAACAATCTTCTGAGCATATCTCAAATTTGTGATCGAATGTATTCAACGCACTTCACAGATAAGGAATGTTTGATATTGAAGCCGGGGTTTGTTGTCCCCGAAGAGTGGGTCATCATGAGAGCACCGAGAGTCGACGATCTGTACGTGTTGGAAATGAGCGTAGCCACTACTACCACGGGTCAGACTCATTGCTTCATGTCAAGAGCCACCGAAAAGGAATCACAACCGTGGCATCGGAAGATGGGCCACATTCACCTGCGCAAGATGAACTACCTGGTGCACAACGACTTAGTAAATGGTGTTCACTTGAAGGGTTTCCATCTTGAGGGGGAGTGTATTAGTTGCATCAAAGGTAAACCGCGAAAGAAATCTCACCCTAGAAAGAAGATGAACTCAGTCTCGAGGCCGTTGGAGAGACTTCACATGGATCTCTTTGGTCCTGTGAATGTCAAAAGCATAACTGGTGATTTATACTGCTTAGTTGTCACAAACGACTTTTCGAGATTTTCGTGGGTGACGTTCCTGAAGACAAAAGATGAAACATTTGAGAGTTTGATGACACTTTTCAGAAAGATTGAGAACTTGTACCGAACTCGAATTAGAAGATTGAGAAGTGACAACGGTACAAAGTTTAAGAATAACAAAATGGAAGAATATTGTGATGAACGAGGTATACTGCAAGAATTCAGTGCTCCTTATACTCCGCAGCAAAATGGAGTAGCAGAAAGAAAGAATAGGACGCTGATTGAAACGGCCAGGATAATGCTTGCTGATTCAAAGTTACCTGTCAATTTCTGGGCAGAAGCAGTGTCAGCCGCTTGCTATACTCTCAATAGGGTTCTTACGGTGAAGAAATTCAACAAGACGTGTTTCGATTTGATTAACAACCGCAAACCTAATTTGAAGTATTTAGAACCGTTCGGGTCTCCTTGCACAGTTCTAGAACCTTATGGTAAATTTGGCCCAAAGAGCATTGAAGGTATCTTCGTGGGTTATGCAAGTCCAATGAAAAGAGTCTTTGTTCCAAGCTTGAAGCGGATCATCGAAGCACATAATGTTGAGTGCCAAGGATATACAATGCCACCCTCAGAAACTCGCCGACTCATGGCGATTCAATTATGATACTCTGTGGGACTCATTCGATATAGAGGAAGAACCGTAGTTCTTTGACGAGTTGGATATTCTAAGAGAATATGAAGCATCACAAGAAAGATTCCCAGCAGAATCTCTGAGACGTCAACGACAAACTTCGAACGATGATGAGGCTGGTCCAAGCAATGCTGGAGAGAATGATGATGTTCAGCAAACTCTGACATTTTTGGAACGTGAACAAGCTCCTAACAATCAGACGGCAGACAATGATAATTCAAAATCTGATGAAAGGCCAACATTCGATCGTGGTGATTCAGAGTCTGAGGGGGAGCAAATCCAGTCTCAAGATCAGACAATTCCTGTCAGCGAACAAGTTGCAAATCAGAACATTACGAATTTGGAAAGTGAGGTAGATGTTCCAGGCGAGGTGATGCCAAGAACTCTTTCATATCATCTAGAAGAATTGATTATCGGAGAGTTGCAAACAGGCGTCCGCACCAGACGACAAATTGACCAGGGCCTTACTTGCTTTTATACAAAAGTTGCTCCTTTACAAACAAAGTTTTCACTTAGTTGTTTCATTTCGCAGATTGAGCCGCGAACGCACAAGGAAGCACTAACTAAAGATTCCTGGGTCAACGCTATGCAAGAGGAGCTCAATCAGTTTGAGAAGTTGGGTGTCTGGAAACTGGTGGACTTGCCTGATGGGCATAGGAAGATAAACACCAAGTGGGTGTTCAAGTGCAAAAGGGATGATCGAGGGGTTATTGTTCGCAACAAAGCTCGACTCGTGGTCCGGGGTTTCAGTCAGTAGGAGGGTATAGATTTCACTGAAGTATATGCTCCGGTTGGTCGACTTGAGGCGATCAGAAACTTCCTAGCATTCGCATCTTGGAAAGGATTTAAAGTGTATCAGTTAGATGTCAAGTCGGCATTTCTCTATGGTAAAGTGAAGGAGGAGGTATATGTCGGACAGCCACCGGGCTTCCCCGACCCAATCCACAAGGATAAAGTTTATCTCTTGGATAAGGCATTATACGGCTTACATCAGGCCTCAAGAGCCTGGTATGAGACCTTGTCTCAACATCTGATAGCCAACAACTTCATCCGAGGAAAGATAGACGCCACCCTCTTCACAAAAGAAGTCGACAGCCATCTTCTGATTGTCCAGATTTACGTGGATGACATAATTTTCGGGTCGACAAATGAACAACTCTGCAAAGATTTTGAAAAAGTGATGAAGCAGAAGTTTGAAATGTCATCAATGGGTGAGATGAAGTTCTTCTTAGGGCTTCAGGTTGATCAACTACCCGAGGGAACATTCATACATCAGACAAAGTATGTTCACGATGTCTTAGAGAAATTTGGGATGTCTGGGACTGCTCCAACTTCCACCCTGTTAGCGACGAACCATGGAATAAACCCTGATCTCACCGGAGAGAAGGTGGATGAAACGTTTTATCGCTCCATGATCAGATTGCTGATGTATTTGACGGTATTGAGACCGGATATTATGTATCCAACCTGCCTCGCAGCCCGATTTCAGTCAAGTCCCAGAGCTTCGCATATGACGATCATCAAGAGGATATTACGCTACCTGAAAGGAACTCCTAGTTTGGGGTTGTGGTATCCAAAGGATGGAGATTTCACGCTTGAGGGATATTCTGATTCCGATTTCGGATGCTGGAAAGTAAACGCTAAGTCAACAACAGCGGGATGCCAGTTTTTCGGACCCCGATTGGTCACCTGGCAATGTAAGAAGCAGACCTCTGTTGCTTTTTCTACATGTGAAGCCGAGTATGTATCTGCTTGCAGCTGCTGCTCCCAGATCTTGTGGATCCAGCAACAGATGCGCGACTACGGTTTGCAATTTCTTACCACCCTATCTTTGTTGATAATGAGGCAGCCATTAACATAACTAAAAATCATGTTCATCACGCTAAAACCAAACTCATTGAAATTCGTCATCACTTCATTCGAGACTGTTTCGAAAAGAAGTTGATACGAATAGAAAAAATCCACACCGATGAACAAAAGGCTGACTTGCATACCAAAGCGTTTGACAAAAATCATTTTCAATATCTTTTGAAACTTAATGGTATGAAGTTACTATCGGTTGCGGAAGGGATTATTGGCGTAGATGAAGGTACCACTGTAGATGATGTTGAAAAGCAATCTGCAATGGTTTGTCGATTTTTTAGCTGTTTTGGTATTTAGGGGGAGATAGGTTATATTTTCAGAAAATACAAAAACAATAAAAAATTCAAAAACCCAAAAACATGAGATATTCAAAAATCCAAAAACATTAGAAAATCCGAAAAAGAGCTTGTGTAAAAAGGGGAAATGATAGTACATCAGCTAGACAGTTGCAGTACGCTAAAGAAATGTAAAGTTTAAAAGTGTTAAGCAGTCTCACTGATGATATGCCGATAGGTTTTTACACATTTAGTAAGTTTGTTCGGGATATAAACCTAAATCATTACTTGCTTAATACGTGGGGAACATCTCTCGGATATACAGGTAACCCCTGAAATCCTGTTTGAAAGACTCTATTTCTAATATACTAGGTCTATGTGCGTGATGATATCTGGGGTATTAACCAGGACTTCTGATTTTGCGGAAGCAATAGCCTAGTCCTCGTATAATACTCTACACTGCTTTATTCTTAAAGCTCACCCTCAGCATAAAAAATGATGAAACATTGAAAAATGCTAATCATGTGCTGTTGAAGAAAAGATCCCCAAACGGGACACACCGAAAGTCGAGCCATCATCTCTCTGTCTGAACGGAAGTTCTAACCTGAGCTCTCATGGCATCGCATTTACCCGTTACAGATATCATTAGTGTACATTCACCTGTAAGACTGAATATAGATTGTCTGGATACGGGAGTATATTCTGAGGTGGGACACGCGTATAAGTTAAGGCTTTAAAACACTAATTCGTATCCTTAACAGATTGAAAATTGTGTGAAAATTTAATTGGATCAGTATATCGGCAATCACTGTGAATTGTTTAATGCTTAGTATGTTATCAAGCTTAACGGTACTAGTAGCTTGTGATATGATCCCCTAACACGCTCACCAAAAATATGTTTGTAAATAGTTTACGTTTACTGCATTTCATTTCTGTTTAACATTCAAAACCCAAAAAGATTTCATAGCTTTCTAGTCTAGAAACTTTCTTAAAATCCAAAAAGATTATACATATCTGCTTTAGTTTCTTCGACAAACCAAAGTGGAAAGCTGATCTTCTGATTCACAGTTATGAAGCAGATGCAGGAAGTTTCTGAGCTGGACAGATGGGTTGGGAACTTATCATGTTAAACCTGATAAAATGAAAAGTCAAAGCAAGTTCATTAAGTTGAAACTTGTAATTTTCAGAAAAAATGTTTGAAAAGGAATGAACAAAAAGTCAGTATGCTTTGTTTCGGGTCAACCAAGGTCATTAAATTGGACTTGGTAGGCAAATTAAGTACCTAGGGTCATTAATTTGGACCTAGATACTTAAGTAGATTCCTAAAAACTGATGAAATCAAAGTCAAAAAGTCAAAATGTTAAAAGGTCAAAGATTAAAAGTCAAAGAGAAGTGAACTTGGCTCGGGCGGCAAGTCGATCAAACAACAGCTCGATCGAACAGCACTCCGATTCAAGACACACTATAAATAGTTTAGTCAAACCTTTCACTCGTTCAACCGACCGACCTATTCTCTCTCACACTTTCTCATCTGATCTTTGATTTTACACACTCTCTTTGCACAAGAACGTTGGATTGTTGGTTAGCACAACTCTCACAATGGCAAAGGTAAGTTTTTCATGCTCAAATCTGTTAAAACTTGATGATTATTGACTGTTCTTGTTCGATTACGTCACTGTCGGAGCTTAAATATTAGATCTAGGGAGATTTAGGCTGATTTGATAAATTCTGAGTATGAGGTTTTGTTCGCATGATTAGATCTACACGTTTACCGTCTTGATTTGTGCCATAACTTGTTAAAATTCACAGATCTGAGGATTAGATAAGTCGGCTATCGGACCTTTAAAAGTCAAATTAGTCACTGTTTAGGCCAAATTAGAACTTGATGAACATAGGGTTTTGATCGCGTATGAAAACTCTACGTAGATCTATGTTCAATTTGATGTTTAGACTTAGAAAATTTTTGGTGTTCATGAGTGTTCTTGAATGTTCTTGAAATGAGGTGCTGACCGATCCGGTGGCAGTGTTGTCCGATCGGGTGACCACCTGACCTCTTGAATGTTCACTTGATAAAATTTTCGAAGTGTTTGTGCCTAGGAATCTGTGCATTATCTGTTACATTATTTGATGCCTTGGAATATGTGCCTTCATATGTTCATCTGTGTTTTGAAGAAGGTGCAACTCGTTCGGGTAGCAATGTTGTTCGATCGGGCGGCAATCCGATTCATGGAACATCTTTATGCTTGCCTAGGTTTCTGTGCCATCACTTTGTCACTTGGAATGTTTGGCAACCCGATCGGGTGGCAATCCGATCGGGTGGCAACTCGTTCCATAATGCATTCATTCATTATTCATGAATAAGAGTGGCAATCTGATCGGACAGCAATCCGATCGGACAGCCACTAAATTCCAAAAAGCATTCACTATTCTTGAATAGGGTGGCAATCCGATCGGACAGCCACTAAATGACAAAATCTTTCAAGTGATCATATATGCCAAGAGTCAAGTGGCAAACCGATCGGACAGCAATCCGATCGGGTGGTCATCCAATTCTAAACATTCTCTCATACTGTTGACTGGTCAAAGGAATTCATTTGCATGTCACATGAATCGAGTGGCAACTCGATCGGGTGGCAATCCGATCGAGTGGGCATCCTATTCAATTGCATGATGACTATGTTGACTTCTTTACTGCACAAGATGGCACTCCGATCGGACGACAATCCGATCGGACAACCATCCGATCCTCAGTACTATCACATAGAGAGTTCCAGAGTTAGAAAATTTTTGATTTTTTCAAAATTTTCATCATTCACCTTTGTGTCTCAAACCTTGTGAAAATGATTAACAGTGAATGTTTTTTGCAGGGAAAAGACTGGGACAAGGGTCACAACGTATATTGTCTACTAGATGCAGATCATACAAAAGAAACTGTGGTCGAGGATATATAAAAGTTTTTAAGAGAAAGCAGGATTGGTAAAGCGTTAACAGATAAGACCATAGTATACGAATCTCATGTGCGAAGGTTTTGGAACTCAGCTAGATACGAAGAATCAGATAAAGATGATTTATTCTGCTGTAACGAAGAAGGAATGAAGACTATGCTGGAAGGAACTGCAGCTACATCCGAGGGGGAGTCTGTTAGTTCATGCGTCTATAGCTTCCGTCAGCATTTAGTCGTATTTTATATGTTTATGTCCTTTGTGAACAATTATGTTTATGTATGTATATACGTAGTATGACAACTCAGGAAATAGGATTGCATTGTAAAAGTGTTGACCAAAGTTGACTTGTGTCACTTGATCGGACGGGCCATCCGATCGGACAACACTGTCATCCGATCGGACAACAGCCCTGCCATCCGATCGGACATCACTTAGTAGCATCCTGAGTTGCCTATAAATACCCCACCAGGGTATGTCTTTTAGAACTTTTACTGATTCTGTTGGTGTACTCTGTCAAGTCTGACTTCTACTGGCACTTGTATACTTTCATATCTTCTTAATAGAAAGATCAGACGGTGTTAAACGTTGAATACTTTGTCGTACTTCTGTGACTTGATCCAATGGATTCCGCACATTGATTGAGGTAAATTCGTCTACATTTGTGTCAATCAGATCCTGTACAAAAGGACCTAACAGAATCAGAGCTCGTTCTGATCTTCTACCCATTCTTGGTGATGTATTAGTTCCAGATCCGAAATCCATCCAAGAGGTATTGACTTCAGGTTTGAACATGAACTACCGACTCGAACCGTGAACCGGTCAGACTAGGGTGATTCCTGTTCGGTCAGGTCACTTGGGTCGAGATAGGTTTATGTTGTTCAAGCATGTTATCAAAATGCCTCGTTCAAACACTACAAAACTCAAACGAATGAAATGACAAGACGAATGGATCGTCGGGACGGATTGCCGTCCGATCGGATTGCCACCCGATCGGATTGCCACCCGATCGGATTACCACCCGATAGACCGGCCACCCGATCGGGTTACACTTGGGTTCCATACTTAAATTATTTTTCAAACTATTCAAGGAACTGAACGTTGAAACGGATTACCACCCGATCGGATTGCCATCCGATCGAGTGACCGTACGATCGTGTGACGTTTGGGACTTGGATACTTAAACACTTTTCAACATGTTCAATATGTACGGATGATCGGATAGCCATCCGATTGAGCGACCGTCCTGCTGTGAACTTGTTCTCACTCTGAGAAGTCTCGCCAATCGGATTGCTGCCCGATCGAACGGCCGTTCGATCGACCAACCTGAAAGGTAGATATACTTCTCTATTTTTAAAATGGTACAACGAAAACTTCAAAAGGCAAACCATCATACACAAACACATCCTCACCAAACGAGGTGACAATCCAATCGAATAGTCATCCGACCGGATTGCCACCCGATCGACTGGCCATCCGATCGGATTGCCATCCGATCGGATTACCATCCGATCCTTGGTACACTTGTATCATTTTACGTGCCTCTTATCGTTTATGCTATCGTTCTGATCAGGCTAATTCCGCTCTAGCGCTCCCTTCAATCCATCATCGCTGTGAGTATACTCGAACCCTTTTTGCTTTATGCACTTTTGGGTGTTACATACGTTACCTATACTAAATCACATCGAACACACTACGCAATACTTCAACGCTAACCGCTACTGCATGTTATACGTGACTTAATGAATGCTTGTTTGTTATGTTTACACATGGATTGCTGTCTACCTGCCTTAGCAACGATAGTACTATAGTTTGGACTCAGCGCCTGTTCACTCAGGGGTTGTTAAGGACAATTAATTACATGGCTCACAGTGGTGAGTGTGTATTACGAACTGCCTTGTGCAGTCAACCCGCAGTCATTGGTATTGATAGGATCATGTCGATAACTTACGTGCTTCATTTCACACTGTGTACGTGCTGGTTATGCGTAAACGATTTCGAACTCTATTATATCTATCAAACTTGTATGCTCACCTTTACACTTTGTGTATTGACTTTTACTTTAACGTATGTGACAGGTGCTTAAGATGTTAGAATGCTTGGCTTGCTGTGAAATCGAGGCTAGGAAAGGTCTAGAAACAAATAAACGAATTGTCTGTACTTAAATTATGAGTTGTCGAAACAGAACAATTTATCTTGACTTTGCCTATAATAATTATGTTACTTTTTATGTCATGGTATGGGACGTGATGCTTTAAATATTGGTAATCATAGTTGTTATGGAAACTTCTGGACAATCTGTTTCGCTCAGTGCCACGCCCCGATGTTTCCGCCATCGGTTGGGGTGTGACAGATTGGTATCAGAGCCATAACTATAGGGAATTAGGCAAGACTCGACCTAGTCTGGGTTGATGTCATAGAAATGACCTAGTCTATAGTTAGGTACCAACATACCGACTTGTGCATGCCCTGTAGGGGTTATGTACGAGTTTACTTGCTATTTCTCGCTATTATCACCTACACTACACTATCACTGCACTCTAGTTTTCGAAACTGAATGGGCAACTAAGTCGAGATTATGTGTGAAAACCGCAAACTCTCAACTGAATTGCTTGTTCAACCCGCATTTTTATCTATAAACAGGAGAAATTGTGTTAAATCAGGAGTGAAATCGATACTTTGACGCATAAATTCTCCCTTATTTTATCAAAACAGGGACGAAGTTGTAAGTTAGGGGTGAAACCCGAACCTTGACGACTTGTTCCGATCTCTATTTTTGTTTTACAAAACTCTCACCAAAGTCTCGACGGACTCCAATGACTTGAAGTCACACCGTAACTGGAAGGATGCGTGCCATTCGCCCAGATTCGAGGCGAGAGCACAGTCCCAAAGGCCAAAGTGTGTGTCAAAGGTCCTTGTGAATAGTCGAATCACTTTGGATAGTCGACGTCTATCAGCCGCAGACAATCTATTCTCGATTTCTATGTGTTTCAATTCTGAGCCCGCAACTGCTGACTCTAATATTTGCCGATTTTATGTGGAATTTATGTGTTTTATGTGTTTAATATGTTTTGATTTTGGTGATTTATTCATTTTCGCTATTTTGTTCGATCAACACGCACAACACACTACACGATCGCCCACGAATCGCTGGTCATTGTTCGCAATCGCTGCTCGATACTCGCAATCACTATAATTAATCGCTATACGCGCTGTGAAGGATAGGGAATACGTGCAACATATAGTTAGGTTTCTGTATTCTGACTGCCTCTTGTGTTTATGTGTTTCCATGCTCTACGTGCTTATGTGAAACTGTGATTACGTGTCTATGTGTATACGTGTTACGTGAACGTGTTCCTGAGCTTTAGTAGTACTAGGCGTGTGAGGTGAGATTCGATTATATTGTGTTTGAGTCCTATGGCGATGTCTGTTGTAGACAATGTCGTCATCTGGATCTCGCGCTACTCAAGCTGCTCGCCGAAATCAAGTAGACAAACGCCTCACCTCGCCTCTATGATTACCAAGCAAATGGAGAAGGTTATCCCACAGATCGTGAGTGAACTACACGAGAATGCGAGAAAATCTTCTGAGGAGTCAAGGACCGATACTCCCAAAGCTACTTTTAGCTTTAAGCAGTTTAAAGCTTGTGGACCGAAAGAATTTACTGGCGAAGATGGTCCTACGGCCTTATTTCAATGGTTTGATTCGATTGAGTTCACCCTGCGCCAGAGTGGCTGTCCTGACGAACTCCGCACTCTGAATGCTACCGGCGTCTTCCAGTCCCGCGCTTTAGACTGGTGGACGGCCGAGAGAAACAAACGCGGAAACGATGCAGCTTATGGATTGACATGGAATGAGTTGAAGAACGTCATGTTGGAAGAGTTCTGTCCTCCCCATGAGCGCCAAAAGTTGGAGGACGAATTCTGGCACATCAAGCAGAAGGAGGGTGACAATGCTGCTTTAACTGCTTACTTCAAGCAGCTCAGTATTATCTGTCCTGATCAAGTTTAGACTTCTGATATGGCGATCAAGAAGTATATTCGAGCTCTGCCAGATTGTGTCGCAGATTTTGTGCAAGCTTCAAAGCCAGCAACAATCAAAGAAACCTACCTGCTTGCCACTGAAATCAACGACAAACGAGTCAAGGCTGGTATCTGGGAATAAGCCTCAAAGAACTTGCATCAAGATACCACCATACCAACCGCTGAAACCGCCGCCACTCCGCGGTCTTCAAAGGCCTCTCGTCGCAAGAGGAAGAGCAACAACAACTCCAGCAACAAGAACTGTGTTGTCACTACTGCTGCCCCGCTTCAAGCTATACCAACTCAGCATCAACCTCAACACCGATCAGCTGCAACACAAGTTACTCAAGCACCGCCTGCGAAGCGTGCTTACACTGGTCCTCACCCCGCTTGCCCGACATGTACCTACCACCATCCAGTGGGAATTGCCTGCAGATTTTGCGTGCATTGCAACATGTACGACCATTTCACCGCCAACTGCCGTACAGGTCCTCGACAAGAACCAGTTCCAGCTACTGCTCATCAAGCTCTGCTCCCTGCCCCTCAAGGCTAACAGGCAGCTCCGGCACCCATGGTCAACGCTATAGTCTGCTTTGCGTGTGGTGATCCCAACCACTTCGCAAACATGTGCCCCAATCGGGTTGTGAAGCAAGAGCAACATCGGCAGCCTCAGCAACAGCAACAGCAGCAGCAGCAGCCTCAGCAACAACAGCAACAAGCCGCTCGTGCTCGAACTTTCAACATTAATGTGCCCCAGGCTCAGGCCGACAACAACGTGGTCAATGGTACGTTCCTTGTGAATGGTATTTATGCTTCATGTTTGTTTGATACTGGAGCCGATAACTGCTTTGTATCGTTTGAGTTTGAAAAGCTCCTTAATCGTAAGTGCGCCCATCTCCCCTCGACGTTCGATGTTGAAGTTGCTACCGGAAGAACTGTCGCCGTCAACTCTGTTCTTCGTGATTGTACTCTCGAACTCAACAATCACATCTTTCTTATCGATCTTATTCCGATGCAGCTCGGAAGTTTTGACGTTATAATAGGCATGGACTTTCTTCGCGAAAACCATGCCGAAGTTGTTTGCTTTGATATGATGATTCGATTCTTGCTCGTAAATGGTGATCAATTGTGTGTGTATGGTGAAACTCTCTCGAAGGATCTCAAGCTTATGTCATGTATCCAAGCTAGCAAGTATCTCCGCAAGGAATACAGAGCTTTCTTGGCTAACATTGTAGTAGCGGAGAAGGAAAAGAAAGAAAAAACTGAAGTGAAAGACGTCCCCGTTGTTTGTGAATTCCCCAACGTTTTTCCTGAAGATCTCCCAGGTCTACCGCCAAATCGTGATATCGACTTTCTCATCGACCTCATTCCTGGAAAAACCCGGTTGCAAGAGCCCCTTATCGACTCGCTCCGTCTGAAATGCGCGAACTCTCGAGTCAGCTCCAGGAATTGCTTGACAAAGGATTTATTCGCCCTAGCACCTCTCCTTGGGGCGTACTAGTCCTTTTCGTCAAAAAAAGGATGGGTCGTTCCGGATGTGCATCGACTATCGGGAATTGAATAAGCTGACAATGAAGAATCGTTACCCTCTGCCTCGCATCGATGATTTGTTTGACCAATTACAAGGTGCTACGTGTTTCTCCAAGATCGATCTACGCTCAGGCTACCACCAGTTACGCATACAAGAGGAGGATATTCCCAAAACCGCTTTTCACACTCGATATGGCCATTATGAATTCGTTGTTATGCCTTTTGGTTTAACCAATTACCCGCGGTTTTTATGGATCTGATGAATCGCGTGTGTAAACCTTTTCTCGACTGCTTTGTTATCATGTTCATCGATGATATCCTGATCTATTCCAAGTCGAAAGCCGAACACGCGCAACATCTACGTTTGGTTCTCGAGCTACTCCGGGGAAATCGACCCCCTATGCCAAGTTCTCCAAGTGTGAATTCTGGCTAGAAGAGGTTCAATTCCTCGGTCACATTGTTAATAGTCAAGGTATTCACGTCGATCCCGCGAAGATTGAAGCTGTCAAGAGTTGGGTTACACCCAAGAACCCGTCTGAAGTCCGTTCTTTTCTCGGACTAGCGGGCTATTATCGCTGATTTATCGAAGGGTTCTCTAAAATCACTGTGCCGCTTACTGCCCTCACGCACAAAGACAAGCCTTTTGTTTGGGGGACTGGACAAGAGATTGCCTTCCAAACCCTAAAGTACATGCTTTGCAATGCTCCCGTTCTCACTTTTCCTGACGGAAACGATGACTTTATTGTTTATTGTGATGCCTCGAACCTTGGTCTTGGTTGTGTTCTCATGCAATGAGACAAGGTTATTGCTTACGCATCTCGTCAGCTCAAAATCCATGAGAAGAACTACACAACCCACGATCTCGAGCTAGGCACAGTTGTTTTTGAATTAAAGATTTGGCGACACTACCTATATGGTACCAAGTGTACGATCTTCACCGATCATAGGAGCCTCCAACACATCTTTGATCAGAAAGAACTAAATATGCGTCAACGCCGGTGGGTAGAACTTCTCAACGATTATGACTGTGAGATTCGTTATCATCCTGGCAAAGCAAATGTCGTTGCCGACGATCTCAGCAGACGGAGTTATTTGCACAGCGCCCGTAATATCCAAGCCCAATATGATCTCGAAACCCTCATCCGCGAAGCCCAACATGCCTGCTTTAATGAACGCACTTTGAAGAAGGAAAGGATTCTCAACGATGGAGCCCAGCTAGAAAATAAGTCGAATGGGATATTCCATTATCTGGACCGAATTTAGATCCCTAAACGGACTAACTTATGACAGATTTTGATGGACGAAGCCCACAAATCCCGATATTCTATTCATCCCGGTGCCGACAAGATGTACCAGGACCTGCGCTACAAGTACTGGTGGCCGGGCATGAAGAGGGATATCGCCCTCTATGTTATGAAATGCCTAACCTGCTCGAAGGTCAAGGCTGAGCACCAAAGACCCTCTGGCTTACTCGTTCAACCCGAGATCCCTGTGTGGAAGTGGGAGAGTATAGTTATGGACTTCGTAATGGAGCTTCCGCGTACGCCCTCAGGTTACGACAGCATCTGGGGTGTCGTTGACCGTTTGACCAAATCTGCTCACTTTCTGCCAATACGAGAAGACTACAAGGTAAAAAAATTAGCCCGAATCTACACCAAAGAGATCATTTGTCGACATGGGACGCCTCGCGACATCATTTCTGACCGCGATGCTCGGTTTACCTCGCGTTGTTGGGAAACGTTCCAAGCTGCTATCGGTACTGTGCTTAATCTAAGTACCGCGTTCCACCCTCAAATTGACGGTCAGACTGAAAGAACGATCCGTACCCTTGAAGACATGCTCCGTTCGTGTGTCATAGATTTTGGTGGTAATTGGGACGCGTACTTACCTTTGGTTGAATTCTCGTACAATAACAGTTATCATTCCAGCATTCAAATGGCACCATTTGAGGCATTGTACGGAAGAAGATGTCGATCGCCTATTGTATGGCACGAGATCAGACACTCGCAATTAACCGGTCCTGAGCTATTACAAGAAACGACTGATAAAATCCTCCAGATTCGAGACAATCTACTAAAAGCTCGGAGTCGTCAGAAAAGTTACGCAGATAGACGCAAGCCCCTTGAATTTGACGTTGGCGACCATGTACTCCTAAAGGTATCACCTTGGAAGGGTGTGGTCAGATTCGGCAAGAGAGGAAAGCTCGCGCCTCGATATGTTGGACCCTTTAAGATTCTGGAAAGAATCGGAAAAGTGGCTTACAGACTTGAACTACCGGAGGAACTTAACAACGTCCACCCGACTTTTCATGTATCGAACCTCAGAAAGTGCCTGGCAGATGATGATTTACATGTACCCCTCGAGGATCTTCAAGTAAACAAAACACTACACTTCGTGGAAAAGCCTGTCAAAATCATGGACCGCCAAACCAAGCAGCTCCGACGCTCGCGCATTCCCATTGTGAAAGTTCGCTGGGAAGGTAAACGAGCCGCAGAGTTCACTTGGGAACTCGAAAGCGACATGAAGGCAAAGTACCCACAGTTGTTTGTTACGGCTTCAGCCTAATTTCGGGACGAAATTCCCTTAAGAAGGGGAGGCTGTAACACCCCGTGTTTCGAAAGTCAAAGTCAAAGTCAAGATTGAAGTCAAAGGAAGACAAGATTGCTAATTGCGATATGTCACTCCTTGCTCAACTCCTGTTTTGACTTCTTTGACTCGTAGATAGTCTATTTACGTTATCGCGCTAGTTGTATTATGTGGAGTACTTGTTAATAATCGAGGTTTAATCGCTATTAATCGCATGTTTGATCGATTTATCGCTTATCGCTATCGCATTCACAACTCGAATTATGTGTGCTAGATATTTTTTTACGTGGGTGTGCTATTTATGTGTTACCTGTGCATGTTATGTTTATGTTGAGGTGTTAATCGCAATCGCAAATCTATCGCATCACAATCGAATTGAAACGCTAAACGCATGTGAATTATAGTGATTGTATGTTAGATATAGTAGTTGGGATTAAAAGTAATTTGATGGGTAATACTATCGCATCGCAAAGCTCCACACTCGAATCGAAACAGCAAAACTCATCGCGCCAAACACTCGGGTCGAGTGGCCAACCGATAGGGTGGCCATCCGATCGGGTTGCCATCCGATCGGGTTACCATCCGATCGGGTTGCCATCCGATCGGGTTGCCATCCGATCGACCAGCCACTTTCCCCACTTTCCTTTTATGGAAACCCTATAAATACCCTCATATGTCACATCACTTGATGTTGACAGCTCTCTCTCTGCTCAACTCGCTCCAGCCCACTTTTCTTCCGATTTCTCCCGATTCTTGTAAGTTTTCAACCTAAATCTTGTACTTTCTTGATCTACACGCACCCCTACACCATTCTATCTTTTGAATCTTAACTTTTAACCGTGAAATCAGTGGATTTGAGGTGTTCTAGGATGATGTCATCATGGTGTTCTTATGAACTTCATGCTTTGGCTTCAATCCACCAAGAACAACTTAGATTTGAACGATTTCCACATGAATAAACAAAGATCTTTCATAGATCTGAACATATTCATGGTGAAAAGGATTGAAAGATGGTTTTCTAACTTTCTTTCAACTCTTTTACACTCAATGCACTTAAACCCGATGGAATCGGAGCTCGTTCTGATCTTCTACCCATTCTTGGTGATGTATTAGTTCCAGATCCGAAATCCATCCAAGAGGTATTGACTTCAGGTTTGAACATGAACTACCGACTCGAACCGTGAACCGGTCAGACTAGGGTGATTCCTGTTCGGTCAAGTCACTTGGGCCGAGATAGGTTTCTGTTGTTAAAGCATGTTATCAAAATGCCTCGTTCAAACACTACAAAACTTCAAACGAATCAAGTGACAAGACGAACGGATCGTCGGGACGGATTGCCGTCCGATCGGATTGCCACCCGATCGGATTGCCACCCAATCGACCGGCCATCCGATCGGGTTGCACTTGGGTTCCATACTTAAATTATTTTTCAAACTATTCAAGGAACTGAACATTGAAACGGATTACCACCCGATCGGATTGCCATCCGATCGAGTGACCGTCCGATCGTGTGACGTTTGGGACTTGGATACTTAAACACTTTTCAGCATGTTCAATATGTATGGATTACCACCCGATCGGATAGCCATCCGATTGAGCGACCGTCCTGCTGTGAACTTGTTCTCACTCTGAGAAGTCTCGCCAATCGGATTGCTGCCCGATCGAACGGCCGTTCGATCGACCAACCTGAAAGGTAGATATACTTCTCTATTTTTAAAATGGTACAACGAAAACTTCAAAAGGCAAACCATCATACACAAACACATCCTCACCAAACGAGGTGACAATCCAATCGAATAGTCATCCGACCGGATGACCATCCGAACGGATTGCCACCCGATCGACTGGCCATCCGATCGGATTGCCATCCGATCCTTGGTACACTTGTATCATTTTACGCGCCTCTTATCATTTATGCTATCGTTCTAATCAGGCTAATTCCGCTCTAGCTCTCCCTTCAATCCATCATCGCTGTGAGTATACTCGAACCCTTTTTGCTTTATGCACTTTTGGGTGTTACATACGTTACCTATACTAAATCACATCGAACACACTATGCAATACTTTAACGCTAACTGCTACTGCATGTTATACATGACTTAATGAATGCTTGTTTGTTATGTTTACACATAGATTGCTGTCTACCTGCCTTAGCAACGATAGTACTATAGTTTGGACTCAGCACCTGTTCACTCAGGGGTTGTTAAGGATAATTAATTACATGGCTCACAGTGGTGAGTGTGTATTACGAACTGCCTTGCGCAGTCAACCCACAGTCATTGGTATTGATAGGATCATGTCGATAACTTACATGCTTCATTTCACACTGTGTACGTGCTGGTTACGCGTAAACGATTTCGAACTCTATTATATCTATCAAACTTGTATGCTCACCTTTACACTTTGTGTATTGACTTTTACTTTAACGTATGTGACAGGTGCTTAAGACATTAGAATGCTTGGCTTGCTATGAAATTGAGGCTAGGAAAGGTCTAGAAACAAATAAACGAATTGTCTGTACTTAAATTCTGAGTTGTCGAAACAGAACAATTTGTCTTGACTTTGCCTAGAATAATTATGTTACTTTTTATGTCATGGTATAGGACATGATGCTTTAAATAATTGGTAATCATAGTTGTTATGGAAACTTCTGGACAATATGTTTCGCTCAGTGCCACGCCCCGATGTTTCCGCCATCGGTGGGGGTGTGACACAGATGACCATCCATCCGAATGACCTGACCCTGACTTTTCCCGTTGTTTAAATGCTTTTAACTAAACTTCGAATTTTAACGATTCACAAACACCCACACACTATTCGAATGGCCATCCGTCCGGATGACCATCCGTACGGATAGTCCGTCAAGCACTTATCCCGTTCGATTTTCTGACTTCGACCATGCTTACACTTAGAGGACTTATGCTTCTGTTCCCGTGTACATGCTAACTCAACGCGCCCCCTTCAATCCAATCCAGATTGTGCTTACTTGCAAAACACACACTGTGAGTACTCAAGCCCATTTTCGTTTAACGCACTTTTGGGTGTTACATACTATCTATATCAAAACACAACACACAACGTAAACACTTTACGAACGATAACCGCTCCTGCATGCTATACGTGATTTGATTAATGCTTGTACTATGCTTATACAGTGTTACACTAGACCTCCTCTAGCAACGACAGTACTATAGTTTGGACTCAGCACCTGTGTGACAGGGGTTGCTAGGGATCACATTACTTTACTTCACGTGTTCTCTTTGGTGAACATGTGTCGCGCATACTCTACAACGCAGTCTCGTGGTTAGGTTGTATCATTGTTGATAATTACATGCTTCGCCCGTTACGTGATACATGCTGGTTATGCGTAAACGCTTTTTATACTACTATTATTATGCAAACTTGTGTACTCACCTTTACTTTATGTATTGACTTTTATTTTAACGTATGTGGCAGGTTGATGGAATGTTATGCTGAAATCAAGATAGGCAGTCTAGAAACTCATCTAATAGAAATCTAGGTTGTCGGACAAGTTTTGTTTAAGAGATGTGACTCTGTGATAACTGTTTGTGGAATGTTTGTTTATTGGTATGGGACAATGAACCTTTTAAGTATTGCCATTTAATAGTTGTTATGGATTCTCTTGAGCAATCTGGTTCGCCTAGTGCCGCGCCCCGATGTTTTCGCCATCGGTTGGGGTGTGACAGTATAAACAAAATTTCACATTAATCCCCATAATCTAATGTCCAAAATCAATATCTTATTATACTACTTTCGGTTTTTGACCCGTTTGCTTCTAACATACGATTTCAGACGTAGTCATCTACATTTGACGCACAACAATAACTCTTACCTTGGTGCTTACCATTACCTATATGTAACACCCAGAAAACGGGTTTGGTAATCAAACCCTGTTAATACTAAAAGACGGGTAAAGTATCGTTAGCGGCAAAAGCAACCCGATAAATATTAGAATTTAAATAAATAATTCTAATATTAATCAAAAGGTGGATAAAAACTTTCAAGGAATAAAAGAGATAAAAGGCTTGAGTTAACGGAACTTAAATAAGACGGGTTATAACTCCCGGAATCCAATAAGTTAACTAGGAATAATAATAACCTAGTTAGAAGAGAAGTCTTGTAGTGACATACTAGTGGGTTAAAACTTTATAACTAGGAAAATATAAAACTTTATATTAAAATTATAAAGTTTTAAATAAACAAGGACAAACTAACTAGGACAAAATAGCCCAGTTAGTTATAAGACTTGTGTTAACTCAAAAGTGAGTTAAAATCACCTAAATATGAACTAAAAGAAACTAGAGGGGCTAAAAGTGTCTAATTGGAAATTAATTATAATAAAATCAATTTATTGAAAACAAAACACACATTTGTGTTTTGTTCTGGAAATCGATCAGAAGCAGGGGGCGATCCCAATCTCCCCAAAACCCTAGTTCTTGTCAAAACCTCCAATTTGAAGGATCAAATCAAGTCCAAAACGAAAATCGAGCATAGATTAGTGATCCCCATTGCAAGGAGATCATAAGGTGTGTAAAATTTGATAAAAATTCTCTACTTGAAATTCTCATGAATTTAGGGAATTCGAAATCTGTGGATGCATGTGTGATATGTAGATGAAATAGGAACATTTAAATGCCTAGGAGTAAACCCTAGACAAGTATAGATTGAAATAATGCTTAGCTCAAGTAAATTCAGATTTTGTTGATGCTAAATTCATGTATGAGATGTTTTTAGGGTTTTGATTGCTAAAAATAGTGTTATGATGTCAAGAACATGCTTAAATTGAAAGCTGAATTCAAACAGCTCCTGATCAGAATTTACAGCCGACTTGTATTGGCTGGAACCTGAACAAAACGTGACAAAAACATGTGTTTCTTGAGTCTAAAATGTAATTCCAGGAAATATCTTTAATACCCCACTGGAATCGCATTTTTTCGACGAAAATTGAGCGTTTTATGAATTTTTCCGTATCAAAGGTTCAAGCTTCGTTTTCTGGCAGAATTTGCAGCCCATTACGAATGTCATAACTCAATTTAGGAATTGAGTTATGATCTCAAATTCTTATTGTAGAAAGTTTTAAGTGATTAAAAGAATCTCCAATTGGAATTTCGTCAATCGGATAAACGAGGAATTTTTAATGAAAAGTTTTAAATAAACCCGTATTTTTATAAGTATGTTCTTTCGTATTTACACATTTAATTACCGATAATTATACGAAAACCTTAAATAAATAGACAGGGTGTTACAAGTTGGTAATCAGAGCTCATGGTTAAAGAATAAAGTGTGTTCGGTTCGAAGCTTGATCGCAAATCCGGTAAGTACATGTATGTTAATAGTTTAGTAGGATTAAAGTGTTGTGAACAACACAAAGGGTATCGTGTAATACACGTTACACCAACGAAAATGATTAGTATAGTTAACGAAATCACGTGCCGTAAAAAGCCTTGTATTACAATACGTGCATTTATTAATGTCGAAATTACTAACTGTTGTAAATGTTTTAGTTGAAGGACACTCGCATATGAAGATAGCGAGAGTTTAACAAATTGCGGATTTGATAGAGGAACGGTCCAAAGAGTATGCTCATCAAGGACCTAAATCGCGTGGCGGTCGCGAACAAGGCTAATGGCAAGAGAAGCCCGTTAGGGCAAGCATTACCAGGTGCACATTTTAAATTTAATTGCACAAATAGTAATATGCAACAAATATGTAGAAATTGAAAGTTGCATATGTAGATTAAAAACTTGAAAAAACCCGAATAGAAAATGTATTCGGGATATTGTTTCCAAGAGAAACAAATAGAGGCATTACTTACATGGGGTGTAATGTGAAAATTATAAAAAGGTCATGTACACCAGGTACTGATCGCTTACTCTGGCCAAGTAAGTGGTGAGCACGTGGTACCATGAACTTTTTATGATGGACATGCTTACATCTGATGTAGTAAGGACGGGGTGAGTGGGACAAATTAAAAAGTACCCAAATGAATCAAATGAGCAAAATATTAGATAATAATGTAAACGCACAGCCGGGTGACGAAAGCGTATTACTTTAGGATAATGAGCCCGAGTGAAAAAAAAATTAATGTAAAATGATTAAGATATGTATTGGGAGGGGGTGTACTTACACTCGATCCCGGAGAATGCAAACATGTAAAATGATTAAGCTATGCATTGGGAGGGGGTGTACTTACACTCGAACCCGGAGAATGCAAATGTGTCTCTTAACGGGCCGTTTTTGTAAAACGTCAAACTTGAGGACAAAGTCGGAATATAAAAGTGAAGCGAAGTCTTAATGCATACCAGGAGGGTTGCAATAATAACGACTTCGGTAAAATACCCGGTTGATGGGTAAGGATTAAACACATGCGTAGACAGAGAAACGGGAACTCGGATGGAAAGTTAAAAGACTCGGGTTTTGAGTCATGACTAAAAGACGACAAGATAATGTAAATAGAAATTTTGATAAATTATGTTCAACTATTTTAAAGTTGAACGGGTTGAACAAAGAATGAAGTTTGACATTCATAAGTGATGAATTCTCACACACACAAGTCAAACAAACTTAATAATGGATGACGCTTGCTAACGTAAGTAAGTGCAAATCGAATAAATAAAAGCACGAAATATTAAGACAAAAGAACCCGGGTAATGGGTTGTAAATAAATATAGGAATAAATCGGATAACAACAAGTGGAAAACAAACCGACGCGTAAATGACGTAAGAAGTCATAGAGTGGGAAGGTTAGTTTAAAATGGTAGCGGGTGTAGCCTTAGACTACGGTCAAGGTCCATAGAATTCAAAAATGAAAAAGAACGAATTCTGAACATAAAAAGGGTGCCTTGACGCCATATACATATATAAATATATATACATTGAATAAAGACACGAATAAAAGATGATCTACGGGATCATCATAACCTACGGGATTAAAGGTAGTGCTAAGGTCTACGGGACCAAGAAGACTCTTGGGTCGGAAACAGAAAGAAATGAATTGTTGAGTATCACCTTAAAAAGGTGGAAATCTAAAGAAATAGTCTACGAGACGAAGCGAAAGGACCTACGGGTTATTTGGGTTGAGCGTGGGAACTAGGGAAATTCCCCGCATTAAAAGATAATGGAAAGTAACAAATCTTTGGAAGCAATATTCCTATATATGAGAGAAAGACATAAGACAAAGAGAAAACGTAAACTAAAAATTTAGTTTTTTTTAGTCGAAAGCAACGTTTTAATAAACATAAGTGGTATGAGGAAGTTTATAAAACCGTAAACGCACATAAGGCCGGAGATGGCGATATGGATATATACCCGAGCAATAGGGTATAAAGTAACCGGTGACTAACAAGTCTAACCGCCAAAATAGATAATCAATAAAGATAACGAATACGAGCTAAAGGTAACGACCCGCGAGGCCTTACACATTAAAGATGTACGCGTCAATATAAATGAAAACGTTAGATCGAAAGGAACGAATGAATGTCTTGAAAACGAAACTAAGTTCGTTTAGTCTGAATTAAAAGAAATACGTAAATAAGGTTTCGTGGACGAAACCTCTTTAAGGGGGGTAGACTTGTAACACCCCGACAACGGGTTTGGTAATCAAACCCCGTTAATACTAAAAGACGGGTAAAGTATCGTTAGCGGCAAAAGCAGCCCGATAAATATTAGAATTTAAATAAATAATTCTAATATTAATTAAAAGGCGGATAAGAACTTTCAAGGAATAAAAGGGATAAAAGGCCTAAGTTAACGGAACTTAAATAAGACGGGTTATAACTCCCGGAATCCAATAAGTTAACTAGGAATAATAATAACCTAGTTAGAAGAGAAGTCTTGTAGTGACATACTAGTGGGTTAAAACTTTATAACTAGGAAAATATAAAACTATATATTAAAATTATAAACTTTTAAATAAACAAGGACAAACTAACTAGGACAAAATAACCCAGTTAGTTATAAGACTTGTGTTAACTCAAAAGTGAGTTAAAAACACCTAAATATGAACTAAAAGAAACTAGAGGGGCTAAAAGTGTCTAATTGGAAATTAATTATAATAAAATCAATTTATTGAAAACAAAACACACACTTGTGTTTTGTTCTGGAAATCGATCAGAAGCAGGGGGCGATCCCAAGCTCCCCAAAACCCTAGTTCTTGTCAAAACCTCCAATTTGAAGGATCAAATCAAGTCCAAAACGAAAATCGAGCATAGATTAGTGATCCCCATTGCAAGGAGATCATAAGGTGTGTAAAATTTGATAAAAATTCTCTACTTGAAATTCTCATGAATTTAGGGAATTCGAAATCTGTGGATGCATGTGTGATATGTAGATGAAATAGGAACATTTAAATGCCTAGGAGTAAACCCTAGACAAGTATAGATTGAAATCATGCTTAGCTCAATTAATTCAGATTTTGTTGATGCTAAATTCATGTATGAGATGTTTTTAGGGTTTTGATTGCTAAAAATAGTGTTATGATGTCAAGAACATGCTTAAATTGAAAGCTGAATTCAAACAGCTCCTGATCAGAATTTACAGCCGACTTGTATTGGTTGTAACCTGAACAAATCATGACAAAAACATGTGTTTCTTGAGTCTAAAATATAATTCCAGGAAATATCTTTAATACCCCACTGGAATCGCATTTTTTTGACGAAAATTGAGTGTTTTATGAATTTTTCCGAATCAAAGGTTCAAGCTGCGTTTTCTGGCAGAATTTGCAGCCCATTACGAATGTCATAACTCAATTTAGGAATTGAGTTATGATCTCAAATTCTTATTGTAGTAAGTTTTAAGTGATTAAAAGAATCGCCAATTGGAATTTCGTCAATCGGATAATAGAGGAATTTTTAATGAATTTTTCCGTAAGCTGCAGTCAGAAGTGACGAATCTGATTGCTGCTTAGTAAATGAATTTTTACGAATTTTTGGTAAAGATTTAGATCTTGAAATTTTAACACAAGGCCTAACCCTCTGAGAGGTACGCCACATAAAAAAATCATAATTTTTGAAGACTTGTAAACAGGTTAAACAAGTCACCAAAAACAGCTCATTTTCAGTGATATGAAATGCCTAAATGAAATCGCGGCCTACTAGTTTGTATGTAAAATTTGATTTCGTTAAGAGTTCGGATGAAATATGCCTAAGTGAGTTCATTGAACCAAATGTGCATTTGAATATGTTGATAAGTCAATTGACTTTTAAAAAGTCAAACCGACCAATGATTAGATCGAATGATAATTTTGATATGGACGAATGATAAATTCGACATAAAACCCGTAGGATGGAATAGTCGTAAATGATTATGACTAATCTAACCGTCTTACGAATTGTGATGATGATAGTTTGACTCTAGACAAGCTAGATGAAGACTTGGGAAAGAAGCGGGTCAAACGGATCAAGTACGCGGAAAAAGAGCATAACCGGATGTAAGGTAAGTAAAGCTTACACCCTTTTGTAGGATATACATTTATTTATAAGTTATAAACACAACAAAGGTTATAATCGAAATACGGTTCCGACACAAATTGATATGGGTCGGAACATATCAAAAGATGAAAACCATGTTTAATGGTAAAAGGGGTTGAAACGGTATTTTGGTCATGTGATGAAATATATAAAATGAGTTTTCGAATGGCTACTTTATAAGTAAGCCTAAACGAAGTAAAAAGTGAAAACGACGATTTAGTCACGTATAAATGGATAAAAGTTGAACTATAAAACGACACCAAGTAGCATAAGCCATGTTGAGTTAAACGTGTAAGAAACGGATTTAAGAGACACAACTAAATGGTGAGAAATCCGAAATGAATTACTTAACGAATTGGTAAATAAATACCATTTATATATAAGCGCAAAATGTTTGATCGTTTAGACCAAACGGGTCAAATGGCAATGTTGATACCATTGACATATAACGACTAATAAGTGTTTGTCAAGTCTTCTACTCGCGGGATAAAATGGCTTGCGAATTAGCGATGCTATGAATTAGTAAATCATTGAGACAAGGTATTAAAACAGGTCAAAATGTCGACCCGCGCCAGGTACGCATAAATAATATTATAGTTAGACGGGCGATTTTGGTCAAATATTTATTGAAAGTCCTTCGTCGTTAAATGAGGGACTAAAATTGACCAAAACGCCTTTGATGGGTAAATCGGGAAAACGACCCATATGGGTTGATTAGGAAATTGCATTTTTGATTGGGGAATCATTAAACATGAATATAAGTTATAGGCATAAACATTTGTGGATCAAATGCCTAAAATGGGCCAGTTGCGTAAAATGACTGACCGAAGGGTAAATTTGGGTTAATAAGTAGATATGCTAAATATACCACAAAGGTAGTCGTGGTGGAACCTAAGCATATATTTTAGATGTGGAATAATGACGTGTGAAAAGAAAAGAGTTAGTTTAGACTAAATAGCTTAAATTCCCCAAACGGGTCAAAAGTGTTAAAAAGGGATTTCAAGCCGTGAGCTTGAAATCTGAATTTTTGAAGTAGTTTAATATCAGGTATTGACTCCATGAGATGGAGAATTAAATTTCGAACGTGTAGGAAAAAGAATCGGGTAAAACAGACTTGTAGATAAAAAGTTATGACACTTTAAAGTTCGATTTACGACAAAAACTATAGCTGGACAGACATGCAGGTTCCAGAGACGGACCTGCTGGAAAATGGATTCCCCCGCGCCATGCGACGGAGGACATAGCCTGGGGCACGACACGCGACAACCGTCGCGACACTCGACAGATTTTGCGAACTTCGTCGCGACACGCGACGGCTTATAATTTTGGAAATTGTTGTTGATCTTGTTGTTGGCTTATTTTGACCCACAAACTGGTTTGAAAATGTTTTTAAACGCCGAATGACTAACTCATCTCATGTTTTATGAAATGTAGTATATTATCCAGCAACGGAGGGCGGTCAAGCTCGAAGAAGAGCCGAACACATGAAAACGAAGCTTTCGCATGTTGTTTCGTCGTTAATTTTTAAACGGCAAATTTATTTACATTATGTTGTATTACCTTTAATGTAAAAGTTTTAAATAAACCCGTATTTTTATAAGTATGTTCTTTCGTATTTACACATTTAATTACCGATAATTATACGAAAACCTTAAATAAATAGACAGGGTGTTACAAGTTGGTAATCAGAGCTCATGGTTAAAGAATAAAGTGTGTTCGGTTCGAAGCTTGATCGCAAATCCGGTAAGTACGTGTATGTTAATAGTTTAGTAGGATTAAAGTGTTGTGAACAACACAAAGGGTATCGTGTAATACACGTTACACCAACGAAAATGATTAGTATAGTTAACGAAATCACGTGCCGTAAAAAGCCTTGTATTACAATACGTGCATTTATTAATGTCGAAATTACTAACTGTTGTAAATGTTTTAGTTGAAGGACACTCGCATATGAAGATAGCGAGAGTTTAACAAATTGCGGATTTGATAGAGGAACGGTCCAAAGAGTATGCTCATCAAGGACCTAAATCGCGTGGCGGTCGCGAACAAGGCTAATGGCAAGAGAAGCCCGTTAGGGCAAGCATTACCAGGTGCACATTTTAAATTTAATTGCACAAATAGTAATATGCAACAAATATGTAGAAATTGAAAGTTGCATATGTAGATTAAAAACTTGAAAAAACCCGAATAGAAAATGTATTCGGGATATTGTTTCCAAGAGAAACAAATAGAGGCATTACTTACATGGGGTGTAATGTGAAAATTATAAAAAGGTCATGTACACCAGGTACTGATCGCTTACTCTGGCCAAGTAAGTGGTGAGCACGTGGTACCATGAACTTTTTATGATGGACATGCTTACATCTGATGTAGTAAGGACGGGGTGAGTGGGACAAATTAAAAAGTACCCAAATGAATCAAATGAGCAAAATATTAGATAATAATGTAAACGCACAGCCGGGTGACGGAAGCGTATTACTTTAGGATAATGAGCCCGAGTGAAAAAAAAATTAATGTAAAATGATTAAGATATGTATTGGGAGGGGGTGTACTTACACTCGATCCCGGAGAATGCAAACATGTAAAATGATTAAGCTATGCATTGGGAGGGGGTGTACTTACACTCGAACCCAGAAAATGCAAATGTGTCTCTTAACGGGCCGTTTTTGTAAAACATCAAACTTGAGGACAAAGTCGGAATATAAAAGTGAAGCGAAGTCTTAATGCATACCGGGAGGGTTGCAATAATAATGACTTCGGTAAAATACCCGGTTGATGGGTAAGGATTAAACACATGCGTAGACCGAGAAACGGGAACTCGGATGGAAAGTTAAAAGACTCGGGTTTTGAGTCATGACTAAAAGACGACAAGATAACGTAAATAGAAATTTTGATAAATTATGTTCAACTATTTTAAAGTTGAACGGGTCGAACAAAGAATGAAGTTTGACATTCATAAGTGATGAATTCTCACACACACAAGTCAAACAAACTTAATAATGGATGACGCTTGCTAACGTAAGTAAGTGCAAATCGAATAAATAAAAGCACGAAATATTAAGACAAAAGAACCAGGGTAATGGGTTGTAAATAAATATAGGAATAAATCGGATAACAACAAGTGGAAAACAAACCGACGCGTAAATGACGTAAGAAGTCATAGAGTGGGAAGGTTAGTTTAAAATGGTAACGGGTGTAGCCTTAGACTACGGTCAAGGTCCATAGAATTCAAAAATGAAAAAGAACGAATTCTGAACATAAAAAGGGTGCCTTGACGCCATATACATATATAAATATATTACATTGAATAAAGACACGAATAAAAGATGATCTACGGGATCATCATAACCTACGGGATTAAAGGTAGTGCTAAGGTCTACGGGACCAAGAAGACTCTTGGGTCGGAAACAGAAAGAAATGAATTGTTGAGTATCACCTTAAAAATGTGGAAATCTAAAGAAATAGTATACGAGACGAAGCGAAAGTACCTACGGGTTATTTGGGTTGAGCGTGGTAACTAGTTGAAATTCCCCGCATCAAAAGATAATGGAAAGTAACAAATCTTTGGAAGCAATATTCCTATATATGAGAGAAAGACATAAGACAAAGAGAAAACATAAACTAAAAATTTAGTTTTTTTAGTCGAAAGCAACGTTTTAATAAACATAAGTGGTATGAGGAAGTTTAGAAAACCGTAAACGCACATAAGGCCGGAGATGGCGATATGGATATATACCCGAGCAATGGGGTATAAAGTAACCGGTGACTAACAAGTCTAACCGCCAAAATAGATAATCAATAAAGATAACGAATACGAGCTGAAGGTAACGACCCGCGAGGCCTTACACATTAAAGATGTACGCGTCAATATAAATGAAAACGTTAGATCGAAAGGAACGAATGAATGTCTTGAAAACGAAACTAAGTTCGTTTAGTCTGAATTAAAAGAAATACGTAAATAAGGTTTTGTGGACGAAACCTCTTTAAGGGGGGTAGACTTGTAACACCCCGACAACGGGTTTGGTAATCAAACCCCGTTAATACTAAAAGACGGGTAAAGTATCGTTAGCGGCAAAAGCAACCCGATAAATATTAGAATTTAAATAAATAATTCTAATATTAATTAAAAGGCGGATAAAAACTTTCAAGGAATAAAAGGGATAAAAGGCCTGAGTTAACGGAACTTAAATAAGATGGGTTATAACTCCCGGAATCCAATAAGTTAACTAGGAATAATAATAACCTAGTTAGAAGAGAAGTCTTGTAGTGACATACTAGTGGGTTAAAACTTTATAACTAGGACAAAATAACCCAGTTAGTTATAAGACTTGTGTTAACTCAAAAGTGAGTTAAAAGCACCTAAATATGAACTAAAAGAAACTAGAGGGGCTAAAAGTGTCTAATTGGAAATTAATTATAATAAAATCAATTTATTGAAAACAAAACACACACTTGATGTTTAACGCGTTCAATCGTCGGTTGCGTTAAAATCTCCATGTATGAAATGAAAAGGATATGTAGGTATTTATACCGAAATATTGATAATTTATGATCTTACATTTTCTCTTCTCTTCTAATTTAGTGAGCTCAGGCTGGGGGGGAGTCTTGTGCATTCATGCAATTCTAATTGATTATTGTAATAAATACAATCATTCGATTCGATGTCAAACATGTGTTCTTAAACTTTTCTTCCATTGATTGTGTTATCAAAAGTTTATTTCATTTATTCCGTTGCAATTCATATCTGTTTCATCTTCACTTTAATTAAACAAACACAATCTAAGAAACTCAGTTCCTAACAAAAGATGCATTAACGAATGCATTAAACCAACTCAACTGATGACACATGAAAGAGACGTGATACACGAAAGAAGAGTCGGTCACATAGAAAATAGACAAACGTTTCGTTGAACATATAGTGTTATGCAAGGAAAAACGAATACATGACCATGTTGTCGAGTAACATCTGACTTTATGGTAAAGGTATAATACATCTTAAAAAAATAACTAATTAACTAGTTTCACAATTTTTCTCTATAAAAAGTTGTCTTTTTAGTAACAAGACAAAAACCGGTTCAATGGAAACAAGTATGTTTTATCTTCCTATTCTTAAGGACTGCTTCAGGAGAAACACGTAGAAATTTTGAGTTATATAGAATGGTCAATTATGAGTGTTAGACACTCATAAACTGGGTCGATTGAGAAGCGGTGTTTGGTTATGAAATGAAAAAGTTATAACATTCTGCTATTGTGACCATTTATGAGTGTGTTTTATCTTTCAATTATGACCTTTCTAGTAGTCTTTCTTCTGTTTGAAGTACCCTGCACTTCCTTTGCCATAAAAACTTTCTTATCCTCTGCAAATCTTTTATCACCCTTTGTTTCCATTCTCTCTTTTCTCTTTGCTTTTTCTTCAGCAAAAGCATTGAGAGTCACATCAACCTTCTTTGTACCATCTGGCCTGGGAATCTCCAGAACTGGTTTAGCTTTTGGACCAGGCTCTAAGTGTAAGCCATCTTTTCACTTCTTTCCTTTCTCCCCCTTTTTGGCATCATCGGGGTTTTCTAAATAGACAATGGTAGGAGGAGAAGTACCAGTGGTTTGGAGCAGATGAGCTTTGATTGCTTTAATGTCAGCTTGAGTATCTTTATACCTTGCTTCCATCACATTTCTGATCATTTGTAGCTGAATCTCATGCTGTTGATCAACATATTTCCTTTGTTAATGAAGCATAGGTTGAAAAAGTTGCCATAGCTCATTGGTGGTTGGAGCAGATGATGAGGTAATCCACTAGCAATTCATCGTGTGATCAAAATGTCGTAATTATTTCAAGTTAAATAATGGAAACGATCAGAATTATGAATCAAAGTTTGGAAAGATAAAACACACTCATAAATGGTCACAATAGCAGAATGTTATAACTGGGTCGATGGGCAATTGGGTTGGGTTTGGAGGTGGCGACGGGAACCAGTTCTTCAGGAGGAATTGGCTGATGTAAGAGCCTTAGAGGAATTAATTAGGACGACACAATTGAGTGATAATGAAGATGGATGGAGGTGGGGTGAAACCGGAGATGAAACTTTCACGGTTAAAGACGTAAAGACTCGATATACTGCAGCAACTCAACAGGTAGGGACATACAAATTTCTGTGGAACAATTGGGCGCCGAGGAAAGTTAACTTGCTTAGTTGGAGGGCAGAAATGAATCGGATCCCGACGATTGATAATCTTATAAAGCGGAATATCCAAGTCGACTCGGAGAGGTGCAAGATGTGTGGGGATGTGGGGGAATCAGTGGATCATCTTTTCATCTCGTGTCCGGTGGCGAATATCATCTGGATGCAAGTTAGTGAATGGTGAAAAATTGATCCCATATTTGCTTTTTCATATAGGGATCTTATGGAGATTCATAGATCAATCACGGAGGTAAAATCAAAGAAGAAAATTGTCCAGGCCATAATCCTTATTTCGTGTTGGTCCATATGGAAAATGAGGAATGAAGTTACATTCAGTCAGAAGACGGTGTCGGTGTCACGGCTTTTGGCTGAGATAAAACTTCTGAGTTCACTATGGATAAAGAAGAGAATGAAGGCAAAGGAGCAGGATTGGTTTCTGTAGTGGCCTATAGTTTTTGTCTTAATAGTATAGGGGATGGAGAGCATGTACTGTTTTGGTTTTATTTTTATGCTTCTGTTTCTTTGTTTGTGGTTGGTGTTTTAGCTACTTGCTAGCTCCTTTCTATAAAGTTTGCAGCCGTTCAAAAAAAAAAAAAAACCAATGGATCCATACCATAAGAGTAGGTCTTTGCTGGTCTACATTTATTCATCTATTCCAAAAGTAATGAAATTTAGGCTTATTGTTGAATCCAAACTTACTTTGTAATTGGTTGATTGAATTATATGAGGGTTGGCATTTATTGAATGGTTCATCTTAACTGCCTTTTTATGATATTTTTTTTACGGATTTAAAGAATAACTTAGCACTACTAATTATGTTGTTTACATTCCTTTATGCAACTTATTATTCTTCTTTTTACGAATTGAAAGGGGAATCCTAGCATTCCATGTAGGGTTTATTCAAGATATTTATATGTTAATATACAAGTAATTAATCTAACCGCAAAGCGCGTTAAGGTTTGAATTATATTCACACCCATATTATCAACTCCGCAGCAACGCGCGGGTTCCCCACTAGTATATCTAAGTTAAACAACTTGGTACATTTCACACCCCACATAAAAGTATACTATCAAATTATAAATTCGAGTTTTAGGGCGTTACAGACACCACTATCTACGTTGATTATATATATACATAACACACATCCAATCTACCCTCCCCAAGGCCCGAACACACGCTTATGGCAGGGGCTCTAACCATAACCAAAACCAAACTTGCAACCACAAATTCGATCACATTTCACAGGTTGTAAGGAGCACCAGGTCTCCAGCTTCCAATCCCGCTTGCCTTCTCGAAAACGTCCGACGTAGACTTCCTACGAAACCTAAGCGCCTCTGATCCGCCTCGTAACCAATCACCAAAACAAGATTAACACATAATTCAATATGAAGACTTTAAAGTAACATTCAATCTTCAGTTTTTGCTTTAGGGACGTTCCATATACACACAAGTTCTGTTGTGCACACAATTGGACCAGCAGCAATTCAAGAGCCCAGCCCACAATCAACAAATCCAGTCCAAGTCAGAAAGGGTGAAAGAAAGAAAGCATTACCTGCAAAGTTGAAGGACTACAAGTTAACATAAAGAAATAGTGCAGGGATTTAATTAATTTATTTATATCTTTATATGGTCATGCGGTTGTAATGGGAGGGGTATGAAAATTGTTATGAAAGTTGGTTAGATCTTTCTTCCCTCATCCAATCTTCTGTAATCCTCTCATCTCCCTTCTATTGAATCAATCAATTATCCTTCTATCCATTACTGTGTATCATTCATCACACTTCATTGGTGCTTTCATTGACCATTCGCTCATGGCTGATGGTACACGGTTCAAGGTGTTGGATGAACACATCAAGTCCTTACAGGAGAGTCATTGTGATCTATCGTCTCAATTAGCATCGGCGGCTCAACAATCCGATGTAGCTCTTCTCGCCACTTCTCTGGAAGATACGAAACAAGCGGTAAATAAGTTGTGCGTACAGGTGGGTTTATTGGCTAAACAGAAGTCTACGGAGGAGGAATTTTCCAGTAAGCTTAAATCCTCTGGTCCTTTTGGGTCTCCTGATTCGTCAATTTTTGGCCGTCACAAACCGGCCCCGATCAATTTGCCTCGTTTTTCTGGTTCTCACCCGGAACTATGGGTTGCCCAAGCCAATCGTTATTTTGATTTCTGGAGGAACGTTGGTTGATTTCGTCGTTTTATTTCGATGATGCGGCGGCCGATTGGTACGATTGGGTTGATAGACACTCCCAGATCTCCACATGGACGGCGTTCACCGCTGCGATCGTGCTCCGATTTCGTCAGAAAAATTTGGAACAACCTGAAGGGTTGTTGGCTAAATTACAGCAAACTTCTACTGTGGAAGATTATCGGCAGCGTTTCGAAGAAATTTCAAATCGCACCACTGTTCCACTTCCACCGGAGTTTCTGATTTCATGTTATATTTCGGGGCTTCGTTTGGATATCAAACAATCCGTCTTGATTCACAACCCCAATACCTTGGAGGAGGCCATGGAAAAAGCCCAATTACATGAGAATCGCATTAATATGGAACGTGGTTTGGGTCGTTTATCATTGGGCTCCGGTAAGCCCATTTTACCAACTCCAAAATTGCAATTCACTGCTACTTCCACTTTTTCCCCAAATTCTCAACCTGCCCTTAAGATTCCAAACACGGTGGGTTTCCGACGATTGTCGCCGGCTGAAATGGCTCAAAAGAAGGCATTAGGTCTCTGCTTCAGATGTGATGAAAAGTACACATCTGATCATAAATGTCGTTCGGCTCCACAACTGTTATTTTTCGATGATGACCCAGGGCCGGAACACGCACCTGAGACTGGTGGTCTTGACACTTCAGATTCTGTTTTAGCTGATACTCTGCAAATCGATGAGGTAAAATCTCACTCTTCAATTTCGTATAATGCGTTAGCGGGGGGTGTTCGGCTTCTACTCTGCGTTTTAAAGGTACGGTGAAGGGTCAGACTGTTCAGGTTTTATTGGATGGAGGCAGTACTCACTGCTTTGTTCAGACCAGAATTGCTAAGTTTTTGAAATTGGCAGTCGAAGCTATTCCTCCATTTTCGGTTCTAGTGGGTAGTGGGGAACGTTTACCATGTTCCGGTATAGCTAAGCAGGTGGTATTGGTGATTCAAGGATTTTCGGTGACTGTTGACTTCTTTGTTTTGCCTCTCCAAGGCTGGGACATGGTTTTGGGAGTCTCTTGGTTATCGACTTTGGGCCCGGTTCTAACTGACTATGCTGCCGCAACCTTTGAGTTCAATTTACAGGATACCCGGGTGGTTTGACAGGGCGAACCCACCCCAACGGTTGAACCCATTCAGTTTCATGGCTTTAAAAGATTGGCTTCCACTGCTGCCATTGCTCAGTATTTTCACCTTACCTTATTACCACCCCAGAGTCTAACCCAACCGACACAACCACCGGACATTCAGACGTTATTAACAGAATTTGCCCAGGTTTTTCAACCACCCTCGGGTCTGCCACCGACCCGACTTCAGGACCATGACATCACCCTACTTCCAGATTCTGCACCCGTGGCAGTCTGCCCTTACCGGTACCCACATTTTCAAAAGCAAGAGGTCGAACGACTGGTTCAAGACATGTTAACCCAAGGTATTATCCGGCCTAGTTGTAGCCCATTTTCTTCTCCGGTTTTGCTAGTTCGCAAGAAAGATGGAACATGGCGTTTTTGTGTGGATTATCGGGCTTTAAATGCCATCACTATTCCGGACCGGTTTCCTATTCCTACTATTGACGAGTTATTTGATGAATTACATGGAGCCGTATATTTTTCAAAACTGGATTTATTATCCGGATACCATCAAATCCGTCTTCAAGAAGGCGCTATCACTAAAACGGCTTTTCGCACGCATGATGGGCATTACGAGTTTTTAGTGATGCCCTTTGGGCTTACAAATGCTCCTTCGACCTTCCAACGGTTGATGAATGATATCTTCCGGCCGTTTCTCCGGAAATTTGTCTTGGTATTTTTTGACGACATATTAATCTATAGTCCAACATGGACTGAGCATTTGTCACATCTTCGGTTGGTCTTTCAGTCTCTGCTGAATAACAACTTGGTGGCTAAATTAGCTAAGTGTTTGTTTGGATAGACCAAAGTGGGGTATTTGGGCCACGTGATTTTAGCCCAGGGAGTTGCAGTGGATCCGGACAAGATTGCATGTATCCGGGACTGGCCAACCCTTAGGACCGTTAAGGATGTACGAAGTTTCCTTGGGTTATCGGGGTATTATCGTCGTTTTATACATTATTATGCATCCGTTGCTGGACCGTTATCAGACCTATTGAAGAAAGACAAATTTTGTTGGACTTCTATACAAGGCGAGGCATTCCTCAAACTTAAACAACTTCTTAGTTCCACTCCAGTTCTTCGGTTACCGGATTTCTCTAAACCTTTCACGGTTGAAACAGATGCATCGGGGACTGGTATTGGTGCCATTTTGTCCCAGGAAAACCAACCAATCGCATATTACAGCATTAAATTAAGTCCTCGTATGCAACAAGCATCAGCGTACCAACGAGAAATGTTTGCTGTTACCCAGGCAGTCGCCAAATGGCGTCAATACCTTTTGGGCAGAAAGTTCCAGATCATCACTGACCAGCAATCCTTAAAGAATTTACAAGACCAGATTATTCAAACTCCGGATCAACAGAAATGGTTGGGAAAATTGTTGGGTTATGATTTTGATATTTTATATCGGCCGGGAAAATTTAACACAGCTGCTGATGCCTTATCCCGTGTTTTTTCGTCGTACATGATGGCCTTCTCAAGTCAGGACGCATCCTTTCTTCAAGTCCTTCAGCATAAACTTCAACTGGACCCGACACTCCAGCAATTGTATTTAGCCGTGATACGTGAGCCACTGCAGTACTCGGCCTATCAGATTCACAATGGGCTACTGTTATTCCGGGGTAGACTTGTGATACCGGATGACTCGGAGTTAAAGCAACAACTTTTGATGGAATTTCATGCCTCTACCACAGGGGGGCAATCAGGTGTCACTCGCACCTTTCACCGCCTATCGTCTTCCTTCTTTTGAAAAAACATGCGAAAAGATGTTAAGAACTTTGTTGCCCATTGCCAAGTTTGTCAACAAGTTAAATCTTCTTCATTGCTGCCCGCGGGTTTGGTACAGCCCTTACCAATTCCTTCCCTAATTTTTTATCATATAGCAATGGATTTCATCACCGGGTTACCTCTTTCACATAGTTATTCTGTCATTTTGGTAATGGTTGACAGATTATCGAAATATGCTCATTTTGTGGGTCTTCATTCTTCCTTCATGAGCTTATCTGTTACTGCTGTCTTTGTGCAAGAATTTGTTCGCCTACACGGGGTGCCAATTGACATTGTCACAGATCGTGATCCTCGTTTTATGGCTGACTTTTGGAAGGAGTTGCATCGATTACAAGGTACCACTTTATCGTTTAGCACCGCGTATCACCCACAATCCGATGGCCAAACCGAAGTCCTTAACAAATGTGTTGAAATGTATTTACGGTGCTACATGATGGACCGTCCAAAAGATTGGTTCAAGTACCTACCTTGGGCTGAATATTGGTATAATACCTCCTTCCAAACCGCTGCTCAGATGACGCCGTTCGAGGTTGTCTATGGTCGGAAACCCCCTAATGTGACCCGTTATATAAGGGCCACCACTTCCAATTTGTTGGTGGAATCTCAATTGCTGGATCGCGATGCGGTTTTATCCACTCTCAAAAGCAACCTACTTCGGTCTCAAGCTCGCATGAAATCCTATGCTGATTCTAACCGCCGTGATGTTCAGTTTGTTGTTGGTGATTGGGTATTCATTAAGCTACAACCCTTCCGGCAACATTCAGTCCGCCTTCAACGCCATTACAAGCTCAGTCGCAGATTTTTTGGCCCTTATCAAATTCTGGATCGTATTGGCCCGGTTGCTTATAGGCTTAATTTACCACTTGAAGCAAAGATTCACAATGTCTTCCATGTCTCTATGCTACGCAAGTGCACCGGCAACCCGACTCAATAAATCACTCCCCTTCATTTGGTGGACCCTTCTTCCACCCTCACCCTACAGCCAGCCTCTATCTTAGATCAACGCACTCTCCTTCGTGGCAACACTTCTGTTCAATAATACTTGATACAGTGGAAAGATTTGCCTACAACCGATGCTACTTGGGAAGATGCAAGCACTTTGAAACAATCTTTTCCAGCCTTTCACCTTGAGGACAAGGTGAATTTCAAAGAGGGAGGTAATGTTGTGCACACAATTGGACCAGCAGCAATTCAAGAGCCCAGCCCACAATCAATAAATCCAGTCCAAGTCAGAAAGGGTGAAAGAAAGAAAGCATTACCTGCAAAGTTGAAGGACTACAAGTTAATATAAAGAAATAGTGCAGGGATTTAATTAATTAATTTATATCTTTATATGGTCATGCGGTTGTAATGGGAGAGGTATGAAAATTGTTATGAAAGTTGGTTAGATCTTTCTTCCCTCATCCAATCTTCTGTAATCCTCTCATCTCCCTTCTATTGAATCAATCAATTATCCTTCTATCCATTACTGTGTATCATTCATCACACTTCATTGGTGCTTTCATTGACCATTCGCTCATGGCTGATGGTACACGGTTCAAGGTGTTAGATGAACACATCAAGTCCTTACAGGAGAGTCATCGTGATCTATCGTCTCAATTAGCATCGGCGGCTCAACAATCCGATGTAGCTCTTCTCGCCACTTCTCTGGAAGATACGAAACAAGCGGTAAATAAGTTGTGCGTACAGGTGGGTTTATTGGCTAAACAGAAGTCTACGAAGGCGGAATTTTCCAGTAAGCTTAAATCCTCTGGTCCTTTTGGGTCTCCTGATTCGTCAATTTTTGGCCGTCACAAACCGGCCCCGATCAATTTGCCTCGTTTTTCTGGTTCTCACCCGGAATGATGGGTTGCACAAGCCAATCGTTATTTTGATTTCTACAAAATTCCACCGGAGGAACGTTGGTTGATTTCGTCGTTTTATTTCGATGATGCGGCGGCCGATTGGTACGATTGGGTTGATAGACACTCCCAGATCTCCACATGGACGGCGTTCACCGCTGCGATCGTGCTCCGATTTCGTCAGAAAAATTGCTGCTGGTCCAATTGGTCCACATCTAACTTCCTAACAAACTACAACCACTGATTACTAAACTACTGATTACATAAACACTAAGTAAATAAACCACTGATTCTTCATTCCACTGTTGTAGCCTAAGCACCTATGTTGAGCATCAGTGCTTTCTTCAATAGATGATCAGTCCTTGAATGGGCAGTGCTTTAGTCTTCAGCAGTACTTAAGACACATCAGTAGATTGAGCTTCAGTCTTTATTCTTTATCAGTATTTGGCTTGTTAGTTGTTGTAATGGTCAGCAAAGCTTGTAGTCTATCAGTTGTTAGGGCCACTGTTAAGGGGAAAGACTTGTACAAACACTGCTTATGATGATCCACTGCTTTGAACCAGTTTTGGCTTTATATCATATGTTCCTTTGTAGGGTTCAATCCCAACAATCTCCCCCTGAAACAAATGATGCCAAAACACTTTATTATTCAAGATCTTTATTTTCTCATCAGTTTTTCACTGATTTGCCCTTTGAATTGTAATTCAAAGTTCATAGAATCTTCATCATCCTCATCCCTGCACAGTTGAAGCTCTAACAAGTCTTGAAGGTCAGCTACACCCAGAACAAGTGCATCTTCCATTGTTATATGCTTAACTTCACCACTAGACTTGAGCAGTGTCAATACGTGGGTCTTTTTATCAGACTTCCACTTTAGTATTTTGAGTCTGGTGGGTTTCTTGGGAGAGTTTTATCTTGAGAGGTGTTTGGTGATGAAGGCCTGATCATAAATCCTTTTGCTATTCTTTTAACTTTGTTGATTCAGGATTTTCTACCAACATATGCTTGACAACCCATTTAAATATTTATGATTCTTCATGTGCCTCTTCTTCTTTACTCATCTGTTTTTGCTTTTACCTTTGATAGACAACAATAGCAGATGGAGCAGTGGTTGTAGCAGATCTTTTAGTTGGTAGGGTCTGTTTGGCTGGAACCACTGCTGCTGGATAATCTGGCCTTTTAGGAGCAGTGGGGTCTTTCTTTCTTCTTTATTCCAACCTTTTGTAGGTTCTTTAATACTTTCACCTCTGTCCACCTAGTGATTTGATTCCTTGAGACATAATTTCTAGTTATAAGCTCTTCCTTCATTCTTTTCAACTTCAAAGCCTTTTCAGGTACATTCTTTTTGTACTGAGACCAAACTGGAGGGGTTTGTTTTGTTTTGTCTTCAAGCATTTTCTGTATTCTTGCAATCTCTTGCTTGAGTTCAGTAATGGTCCACTTTTTGAATTGATACATTTATGCCTTGTATTTCTTACTCATCATGATGTGCTCAATGTAGTCTTGTTTCAGGCTTTCATCATCCTTCTCTGATAGCTTCTGACAAAGATCTTTGGAAAACTGCTCTAATGTTCTGACTTGGGTGAGCAGATATTGCAGATTCCTCTGAATTTCTTTGTCAGATTTTCCCTTTGTGTATCTTCTTGATATATCCTCTGCTTGTTTGGCCTTCAGTTGAAGATACTCTTCTATGTTTCTTAGCAAAGGATAACCATAGAGAGATGGGAGGTTCCTCTTTTCAGGATCATCTTCAGAATAAAAGGATTTGATTTCCTCTCTAACTGCTGGAAGATCCAAAGGATATTTTACTCCCAAAGGAACCAAGGCAGTACTTGGGTCAGGGGTTAGAATTGAAGCAGATGAAATAGGTTTTTGGACAGTAGATAAGATCAGAGGTTGTGAAGAAATTGGAAGTGGAGAAGGTACAGCGTTATCTTCAAGTATGACATTTGTTATCCTTCTTCTTTTGATTTTTGGAGTGGTTGGAGGTGTTAAATTTGAAGGTGTGTTGGTGGGTTGAGTGGTGATTGGTAAGGTGATAAGGGCAGTTGTTGAAACAACATCTGTTGAAACCACTGATATATCAACAACTGTTGATATAACATGTGTCTCAACATCTGTTGGTTTTGTGGTTTGAGGTGAGGAACTTTTGGGGATTTCAGGGATATGTTTAGTGGTTTTGGAAGGTGTGATTTTGGGTTGATTGACCTTTCTGGTAGTCTTTCTTCTGTTTGAAGTACCCTGCACTTCCTTTGCCATAAAAACTTTCTTATCCTCTGCAAATCTTTTATCACCCTTTGTTTCCATTCTCTCTTTTCCCTTTGCTTTTTCTTTAGCAAAAGCATTGAGAGTCACATCAACCTTCTTTGTACCATCTGGCTTGGGAATCTCCACAACTGGTTTAGCTTTTGGACCAGGCTCTAAGTGTAAGCCATCTTTTCCCTTCTTTCCTTTCTCCCACTTTTTGGCATCATCAGGGTTTTCTAAATAGACAATGGTAGGAGGAGAAGTACCAGTGGTGTCACACCCCGACCGCGTAAAACAACAAATCGCGGCGGAAACATCGGGGCGTGTTGCAACAGAATTAATGTTTCATAACCATGGATACCAAAAGTGTTTCGTTTTATTTAAACATTGAATAATTACATCGTTTGGAAATCTAAATACACAATTTAAACATAATCTATCATTGTTATTGAGTCACTAAGGCCTTGTCCAGTCCTATGTGAGCATGCATCTTATCAATCGATATCATTCAACAATACCTGAAACATATGTGAAAACGAGGTCAGCAAAGAAATGCTGGCGAGTACATAGGTTTTGTGAAAATAAGATTCATGACTTCTGTTTAAGAAAATGTTTAGTCATGAACCTTGTAATTTGCTTTGCCTTTGTAAATCATTTGAAAAATAATAAGTTCAGGTGATATGTATAATAAGAGAATAATGCATGATTAAATGAATAACCATGTAAAATGAGTTTGTATAAGATAAGTTGTTTGTAAATAAATGTCTTGTGAAAAGTATGTTACTTGTATAAAATGTTCTATGTCTCAAACTGAAATGATTCAATTAACGCTACAATATGTAATACCATACAAACACTTATATATAGGAAGTACCAGCGGCGTATCCACCATGCTTGTATCATATTACACACGCACCGTTACTCAAATCACTTACCCAAACCAAACCACCAAAGTAATGTTCATGCCCAATGTAAATCATGTAATATGTAACCAAAACCCAATCGTATATCGCTTTGAAGCCAATCGTTTACCCAATCGTTAAAACATCGTGTGAAAACCAATCGTTTACCCAATCGTTTAATTCGTTTTAGGTCGTGAAACTACTTATGTGGTCGTCTCGCTAACAACATTCAAACCTTCGTGACTCATCACTCGTCGCTTCTCGTTTTCGTCGCTTCTCGTTTTCGTCGCTTCTCGTTTTCGCATTAACAAACCCTTACCAAAGGGTAAGTTAACAATTTCAGATTCAGTCGCTACCCACCACACCCACACATAACCACGGGTGTAGTAAATAACGGGATTAGTCAGATCCTATGGTACCATAACCTAATACTGGTCGGCTTGATCATTGCTAATGAATGTCATTTGTTATATAACTACAACCAACAAGTTTGTTCACTTTTTGAAATCGTTATTAGTTTTGTATAAATCGTCTTAATTGTTTTTTAAACCATTGTTATAACATCGAAAACATTTAGCACATATGAGTCACCCCAAAACAATTGAAAGCAGTAAAATAGGGGAATAATGTACTCGCCTGAGAATGCTTAGAGGTCTTGAACAACAACCAAACAAAGCTTGAGGGAGCACGGAATCAGTCGGCAAATCTAAAACTATATAATTAAACCGGACTTAAATCGGGAGATCGGATAGGATGAGGCTTGGTAAACCAAATGAGTATTGGAACTCATATGATATGGTTTAACAAGGCCTACATACTACATGAAACCTAACCTAAGTGCTTTCGACCCATCGCGACCCATTAAGGTAGCTTATGCTACTTTAACGCGTCGTGCGCGTGAAACGCGTTCGGACCGCCTAACTAGCCCTATGACAAGTGTTATATGCCTAAACATGTTACATAATCAGTTATGTGACAAAGGTTTAGGTTACATATGCTTAATTAACAATTATACATGAAAAGGGTATTCTGGTAATTTACCTAAGGCATATAAACTACCTAGCATACAACTACTTAAACGATGTGACCATAGGGTATAACCTCGGAAGGTTATTCCCTACCTACTATGGTCACCTAATGTATTTGGTCGGATCCTAATGATCGACCAAATGGGTCGGGTTCGAGGTATAAGCGATTTATTAGATCGCTTACCCTACGACCCTAGACAACGTGGTAATCAGTAGGCATAGTCCCAAGGGACTATAACCAACGTGATTACACTCACGTTGCGAAGTTCAAACGAACTTCGCATTGAACATAATTGGTCAATGTAGAAAGTCAAACAAAGTTTGACTTTCAGACTTGAAAGACTCGAAAAGCAATAAAAGAACGAAAGAATACTTACGAAGGGTCCCCGAATGCTAATCTCGATCCAAGAATCTCAGGTATGAAACAATGGTTTCAACTTAGAGTTCCTAAGATCAAGATTCTAGTGATTTTAGCAATGGGGGTGGATGGGTATATATAGTTTTCGGGTAACCGTTAAGATCGTTTGTCGAATATCATGCCATAATCGCATCCGTACAAGTGTTGGCAAGTTGTGGTGACTAAAAATGGGTTCTTATCAGCTGACTAAGCAAGTTAGAATGTGTGGGTGTGGATTAAACAGCTGGAATCTGCTGTTAAATGCAGTTAATCTGGTCAGAAGGTGCCTCGCGGGCCGCCTAAGGATGCTCAGGAACTGAGGCGGGCCGCCTAGAAGTCACAGATCAGCAATAAGTTTCAGAAATTACAGTTTCAGTCCCTGCACGTGTTTAAGCCCATTTCCGGCACTTCTAAGGCCCGTAAAGCCAACTTTAAGGCCCTAAAATGTTGCCTAAACATTGAGGACATGAAACATGCTCAAAAATATGCCGGGTGTTGGTTCGTTTGGTCGTACGAACGCGATGTTCGCTTAATTACGACGGAATGCGCATAAGCGCGAAAAACGATCCAAATGACGCGACGAATGGATTTTTGGCAAGCCAAACACTAAAGCATAATATAGTCATGCTTACATAAATTTTTGGATGTCCGGATGTATTCAGAACGTAAGTTATGCGCGAAAATGCAAACTTGTGCACTTTTTGACACTTTTAGTCCCTGAATGACACAAAAGTTTATTTTAGCATACCGAACACCTCAAAGCCTATTTCTAAGCTATGTGAAGGATATTTATGGTATTTTTAACTTATGGTCATGCTCCGGAAAGTCTGTTACAGTTCAAATTGGCATACTTTCGCAGTTTGTCAACTTTAGTCCCTGTAGACGAATTAACTTGTTTTTGCCATACCAAAGCCTTCAAAACTTATTTCTAAGTTATGTAAAGGTTGTTTAAGGTATGTTAAGCCAATGTCACTATTCCGGAGTGTTTGTTGCATTAAACTGGTTATATTTACGCATTGGTGCGCGTATAACCTTCCAGAAAGCGATTTAGAGTTTGAAATCGAATAAGAATCGATATGTGCAAATGATACACATATTAATACAAATCCAAAGTATGAAATACAATATTTCATTGGTTTGGTATTTGTTTGATGGCCGTGGAGGCACAAGTGTTACAAGTGGTTTGGAGCAGATGAGCTTTGATTGCTTTAATGTCAGCTTGAGTATCTTTATACCTTGCTTCCATCACATTTCTGATCATTTGTTGCTGAATCTCATGTTGTTGATCAACATATTTCCTTTGTTGATGAAGCATAGGTTGAAAAAGTTGCCATAGCTCATTGGTGGTTGGAGCAGATGATGAGGCAGTGGATGGAGCCTTTGATGAGTGTAACAACTGTTGTAGCATATTTTTGATATCTACCACAGATGTTTCAATTTTGTCAACTCTCTCCATCAATTCTATGTATTTTAAATCATCACCCAAGTGAATGGGATCATCTGATTTCCCACTAGCAGTGGTTGTATCAGTAGTTGGACCAGAAGACGTTTCCAATGGTTCAACCACTGATGCCCCTTTTTCTTGGTACTAGGGACTTCCCTCTACATTAGCCATCTTATTTAACACACCAGTGGGTAAATGAAACACACCAGTGGATAATTTGACAGCATCAGTAGTGGTTGCCTTCAAGGGAGGCTTACTGATGAAACTACTGTCCAGGTGTGAATCAATGGATTCAACACCTGTAGTAGCTGCTCCACTTGAACTACCACCAAGAGTTACTTGTAACTCTAGGGGTGTAACCTCTTCAACTGTTGATAGGTTAGCAAAGATAGAGGAATCAGACTCAGTCACTTGTTGGAGTATATTCTCAATAATGGGTGGTTGAGAAGAACTGTTTAATGTCTGATCCATATCCAATGCATTCAACAAGGGTATAATGGATGGTGGGATTTGTGAAGTGAGGATAGGTGTTGAAAGAGAATTTGCCCCGGGAGCAGGGCTGTGGAAGATGGATTCAAGTGGATCCAGAGCTTCATAATGTGGTGTCCCTGTGTATACAACCTGATCCTTTTGTGAGGATGCAGGAGGAGTTTCAAGCTCAGGTTGAGATCTTTCTACCAACTGTTGTGTGGAATTAGCAACAGTGGTTGTAGGTGACTTTTGTGTTGTCACAAGAGTTACTTCTGGGATCTCATCTTCTAGAAGATCCTTTTTGTATGGGTTGGTGGGCTTTTTGGTTTTTATTTTTGGCTTTTTGGTAATTTTGGTGGGGGTTTCACAGCAGTGGTTGTGCTGCTGTGATCACCATGAGCAGTGGGCTCAACAGCAGAAACCTGAGGAGCAGATGTGGACGCATTCAAAGTTTGCTCAGGTTCCTCTGTTTGTGTTTTCAAATCTTTTAACTCTGACAACCTTGTAAAAGTTTCAGAAGAAAGGCTGTTGATTTGACAAGAAGCACCCTGGATAAGTACTTGTTTGGGATTTTCTGTTGTAAATAATAGCTCAAAAATATGGGAAACAACAAAAATGGTTTCTTCTTTTCTTTTATATTATTAATATTTTTAACCATATCATTGAAAATCTCTTGGGAGTAGCTGAAATCAACCTCTGCCATGATAGCATAGCCCAAGTATTGGATTTTCAATGGTATTTCATTAAAAGCTGTAGTTTTATTTGAAACACACATGAGCAGGGTATGGAATAAAAATTTCGTGGGAGGTGGGAAATTCCCTTTTTGCAAAGTAGTTTTTTTCATTTGTCCTACATACCCTCTTTCTATCAGATCTGTCTGATACTCATCTTTTGGGAAAGAATTTTTAGCTGTATGATCATTTGCCTCAAAGACCTCAGAGATGGTTTGTGGTCTGATTGAAACAAGATTTTTTCCTACTTCAGATGTGATAGCCCAGGGCTTTTTATACTGAACTTCAATTTTGGTGTTTTTCCAGAACTCACGTAGGGTTTCTTGATAGATAGGTGCATTGCAAGTCAACAAAGTTTTGTACTTTGAAGATGAAAGAGTATCAATGACGGAGTGGAAATATGTGTTTTGACTTGTTGTCTCAAGGGTGAACAGATAGTTATGAGGATTTTTGAGGAGGAAGAAGATGAATGATTCGAGGGATTTTGATGGAAACTGCTTTTGAAAGAATTTTTGAATTCGATACGGCAGTGAAACCTCTGACTGGGGTTTTAATCAGGGTTTTATAAAGTGAAAAGTGAATGCTGACGTGGCAGCGGTTACAAAGATCTGACGGCTAACAACTGTCCACGTGACAACCTCTGATGAATAATGGATGACAGTTGTTTAGGAAACCACTGATGATCAATATCAGTGGTTTACAGTGGTGAAAATGAAAACAGTGGCTGACTTTTAACTATCAGTGGATAGCCATCAGTGATTTAAAACACTGATGTTTAATCATCAGCGATTAACAAGGAAAATGGGGAAACAGAGGTTATCTTTCAGCAGTGGATAGTATTGAATAATCAGATCTTTGAAACAATCAGTGGTTATGACAGACTATTAAGGATTAATGAAAATTTTCATTTTTAACTATTTTTAAGGATGAAGTTTTGATTTTCTGAAAACATTTTAATGCTTTTTATTCATAGAAAAACAGGATTTCGCCTGTTATTCCATGTTAAGCATGTCAATCCTAGAGATCAAACTTTCAAAGGTGGATGTGTCTAATGCCTTTGTTAGCACATCTGCCAGCTGATCCTTAGTATGAACATGATGCAAATAAATCAAACCTTTTTCATAGTAATCCCTCACAAAGTGATGTCTGATGTCAATGTGTTTGGTGGTTGAATGTGAAACTGGATTTTTAATGATATTTCCTGCTGTCTGACTGTCTAACATGAGAGGTGTCTTTAAGGCAGTGATACCAAAATCCAGCAGTTGATTTTGAAGCCATAACAGTTGGGTTGTACAGCTTGCAGCAACTATATACTCTGCTTCCGCAGTGGATGTTGAAACAACTGCTTGTTTTTTGCTTTTCCAAGTCACTAAGCAATCACCTAGAAATTGGCACCCTCCTAATGTGGACTTCCTTGTTGCATTGCATCCAACAAAGTCACTGTCTGTGAAACCTGAAAGCTTAATATTCCCATTAACAGGGTACTTGATACTAAGTGTGGGAGCACTTTTTATGTATCTGAGTATCCTTTTCACAACTATTAGATTAGACTTTCTAGGGGTTGATTGGGATCTTGCACAAAAACATGATGCAAACATGATGTCTGGCCTAGATGCAGTTAGGTACAATAAAGACACAATCATGCTTTTATATAGGTTTTGATCAACCAAATCATCCTTTTCATCAGTCATGACTAGCTTGGTGGTTGCCATGGGTGTACTAGATGGTTTACAGTCATTCATCTCAAATTTGTTTAAAAGTTTTTTTAGCATATTTTCTTTGATGAATGAAAGTACCATTTTTCAGTTGTTGTACTTGGAGACCAAAAAAGCACTGTAGTTCACCCATTGCACTTATCTCAAACTCAGCTATCATGAGTTTTCTGAACTCTTCACACATTTTTGAACATGTTCTTCCAAAAATGATGTCATCCACATAAATCTGGACAATCATCAGATCTTTCCCTCTCCATTTTAAGAACAGTGTTTTGTCAATTTTGCCTCTTTTGAAGCCAATAGAGAGAAGAAAGGTGGAAAGAGTTTTATACCAGGTTCTAGGTGCTTGTTTCAAGCCATACAAAGCTTTATTTAGCTTGTAGACATGATATGGATTAAATGGATCCTCAAAACCAGGAGGTTGACAAACATATACCTCTTCTTGAATCTTATCATAGAGGAATGCACATTTGATATCCATTTGAAACACCTTCATGTTGTGGTTGACAGCAAAGGCCAAGAACAGTCTGATAGATTCCAATCTTGCTACAGGGGCAAAAGTTTCATCATAGTCAATGCCCTCTTCCTGTCTGAAACCTTGAACCACTAGCCTTGCTTTATTCTTGACAACAATGCCCCATCATCAGTTTTATTTTTGAAGACCCACTTTGTGCCAATAGGACTCACACCCTCTAGCAGTGGCACAAGCTCCCATACTTGTTGTCTTCTAAACTGTTGGGGCTCTTCTTGCATGGCTTCCACCCAACTATTGTCTTTCAGTGCCTCTTGGTAATTGACAGGTTGATGAAGTGATAGAAAACCAGCAAAAAAAACAGATGTTTTGGGATTGACTTCTTGTGAGCACCCCTTCACTGATGTTGCCAATGATTTGGTCTGGTGGATGAGACTTCAAGAAGATTAAATCTCCTTTGTATGGAACTATGGCATTTAAGGGTGAGGGCTGCAGATGTAAATCATCTGAGCTAACAACTGTTGGTGACTTTGATGATCCAACAGTTTCTTGAAATGGATGTGGAGGGATAGGAGGAATTGGTGTGGAAACATGTTGATTTTTATCTACTGTTTGAAGATTTTTATCAACAGTGTTTGAAGATGTGGAAGCAGGAGTTTGAGGACTACTTTGGTCAACAACTTTTGATGTAGCAGTGGATAGGCTCTGACAGCTTTTTTGAACATCTGCTGCTCTGGCAATGGTGTGAATTTTTGTTGTGGAATGATCATTTCATATCCATTGTTTGATGGAGGTGGTTGAGATGTACTTGCACTGTTAGTCTTGACAGAAACATTTTCAAAGGTGAATTTATCAAGATCAAATAACTCAACAGGATTTGCAGGGATTTTCATTGAAGAAAGTTCATTGAACTTTACATTCAAAGTCTCTTCCACACACTAAGTCCTAGTGTTAAACACTTTGTAGGCCTTAGCAGTGGTTGAGTATCCCAAGTGATATCCACTGTCTACTTTGGCTGCAAATTTTGAAATTGAGTCTTTTATGTTTAAAACGAAACATGGGCAACCAACTTTAAAGTATGAGATCAGTGGTTTGATTTTATACAGAATTTCATAGGCAGTCTTTTGATGCATGGGGTTAATCAAAACTCTGTTCTGGACATAGCAGGCAGTGTTTACAGCCTCTACCCAGAAAGTTAATGGCAAACCTGAATCAACAAGCATGGTTTTGGCAGCCTCAATCAGTGTTCTGTTCTTTCTCTCAACAACCCCATTTTGTTCTGGTGTTCTTGGAATGTTGTACTGCCTTACAATTCCTTTTGACACACAAAACTCATCCAACTCCCTATTTCTGAATTTTGTGCCATTGTCACTCCTAAAGACTTTTACTGGCAAGTCAAACTATTTTTCGACCTGTTTGACAAAGTCTTGCAGAATGCCTGCAGTCTCATCTTTAGAATGTAAGAAATAAGTCTATGTAAACCTAGAAAAGTCATCTACAATTACCAAACAATATCTCTTCTTTTTAAGACTCATAACTTTTACTGGGCCAAACAGATCCATGTGCAGCATTTGCAAGCACTTGGTTGTTTTGGACTCTTCAATGGACTTAAATGAGCTTTTATGTTGTTTTCCTTTTAAATAGAAAACACAATGCTCAAGACAGGTGAACATTTTTTTTTGTGGAAGACCTCTTACAAGGCCCTGTTTTGACAAAGCAGTGATTGTCTTGAGATTTGTGTGCCCCAATCTTCTGTGCCATAGTTCTGTCTCTTTGTTAGAGGCAGCTGAGAACAGACAGGCATCAGTCATGGGGCTCTCTTTTGACAAATCAACTACATAAACATTGCCAATCCTTTGAGCAACAAGTTGGGTTTTTCCATTTTTTATTATTTCTTCAATCTTTTTGACCATTTATGGTCCAACAATCCTACAACACTCCTTAGTGAAGAATGATCCATAACCTTTGTCACTCATTTGTGAAACACTAAGGAGGTTGAATTTTAGATTGTCAATCAGATTGACATTTTCAAACTTAACTTTTCCAGACTGTACTGTACCAGAACCCATCACATTCCCTTTACTATTATTAACAAAAGATATATCACCCCCTCCATGAGTTTTGAATTCTTTGAGTAGGGCTCTACATCTAGTCATGTTCCTGGAGCCTCCACTATCTACATACCAAAGACTATCTAACCATGCAGAAGCTCCCTGCACATCAAGTAAATAATTAGTTCAGGAGGGTCTCCAAAGCCAATAAGGATTTGGATGGGGTCTCAACAGTGTCTATGTTAAGTTCAGGAACATGGACAGTGGTTAGCTCAGGGGTTTGAGCAGCTTTTGAAGTCTATGCCTCTAACCACTGTTGGGGACCATTTCCAATCATCTGTTGATATCTAAAGGGATGCCTGTGCACTCTTGGTTTAGAAGGCCTTTTGTAAGCCTCATAAACATGTGGGACCCTTTGGTATGGAGGTTGACCTTTTCCTCCTTGGAATTGGTTAGCAGGGGGTGCATCTGTCACTTGAACCTCTCTTTTAACAGAGTTTTGGTTCAGCTATTTTGTAACAGCTGTTTGGACAGGCACACATGATGGTTGTTCCTTGACTTGTGATTTTGATGAACTCATGAGTGTTTTTGAAGTGTACTCTCCCTTTTTGACCTCAAAGGTTTTGAGGTACACACACTCCTGAGTGAGATGGTTTGTTTTACCACAGATGGTGCAGCTTTTTGAAGGCACAATGGTACTTGTTTTGTTAATATCATAAGCTTTTAAATGAAAACAATCTTTGGTCAAATGATTTTTCTTTTCACAAAAGTCACAAAACAAGTTTTTAATCTTTTCTCTCTTTTTCTTCTTTTCAGACTCCTTTGCAACAAAGTTTTGAACCACTGTTGGGATGTCCTTAAGAGGAATTACCTTGGCCTTTGGAGCTTTAACACCATCCACTGTGGTGAAGTCCATGGGTTTAAAATTTTCAAGGAGGTCACACTCATCAGACCATGTGGGTTTGAATTGGTATTTCTCAATTTCCTCAAATGTTGAGGACCCCACTGATCTTTCAAGAGTGATCTTGTTTCCACTTTTATCAGTTATTTTAACTTCTTGACCATCCTTGTTAGTGGGTATGATTTCAACAGTGTTTTGAACAGATTCATTTTCAGTAGTGTTTTCAACTTGGTCATTTTTCCTGAAACCTATGCCAAATTTTACATTGTTTTTTATCTGTTTTTCAAGCATAACTTCATAACCTTTGCAGGATTCCACCCATTTTTCACATGTGATTTGGGTGGATTCCAACTCCTTTTTGCAGGTTTGATATTTTTCTATCATGGCCTGGAGTTGGTCCTTAGTTATACTATGCTCATGTTTGAGGCTGCAAATCTCATTTTCTTTTTCAGACAATTTGATTTTCAATTCTTTTAAAGATTTTTCAAATTGTACTTCATCTTTTAACATTTTATCTCTAAGGTTTTCATTTACCTCCTTAACATTAGCAAATGCTATGATGCATTTGTCTGAACATAGGTTTTTAAGAACCTGGGATGATACCTTAGTTGCAGCCATCATGGCACAATCACAGACATGTTCACTTTCTTCTAGCTTATTCTCTTCTTCTTCCTCTACAAAACAGGGGTCAGACAGTGGTTCCACCAGTGGTTCTGAATTTTCTCCCAACAATTATTCATTCACAACAGCAGTAACCACTGCTTCAACAATTGTATCCACTGTTTCTGCACTGGATGCTCCTTCTTCAGTTTCCAGCCCTTCTGTTATAGACTCTAATACTACAAAACAGAATTCATCACTAGAAACAACATTCTCAGCATATAGAGCAAAGTTTTCATCACCTAGATCCTCAGGCAAGCTACTCCAATCAACAAAGCCTTGGGTGAAAAAGCTTTGCTGATCTGTTTGAACAACAGTTTGTGTAGCTTGTTGAGGTGCAACTTGTTGCACCTGAACCTGAGGAGCTGGGGCCTGAACATACTGTATCTGAGAAACAGTGGTTTGGACATAGTGCACTGGAACAGGGGTTGAAGGGTATGCATAGTGAGCAGTGTTTACATGAGCAGCAAGGGCATACTGGGAATACTGCACAGTGGTTTGGTTATTTTGTGGTCTTGAGCTAGCATATGTGATGATTGGTCCATTATTTTGACTCCTACATTCTCTAGCAAAATGAGCTAACTTGTTACACTTGTAGCATTTTATTTTTGATTTATCCAACCCTACTTTTAAGTTCCCATGTAACCCTGTAAATTTTCTCCATGTTCTCTTGTAGAACTTGCTGGTTCTAACACTCAACAGTGCAAGTTGGTGCAAAATATCCATCTCCTCCAGATCAGTTGGATCAAAATGCTGGAGATCATTGAGTTCAAAGGATAGATTATCAGAATTCTGGTTTTCTCCATTTGCTGTAAAAGCATAATTGGATGAGTAAGAATCGGAGTTGTTTAAAGCTCCACCAGCTGTTATGTCAATGTAATGATCATAACCCTGATCCTTACTACCACCAGATTCTTCCTGACCCAAAAGAGCTGTGTTGCCAAATGTATAATCATCCACAACCTTCCCAGTCTCTTGTAGCTTCTTTTTCTGGTTCAACTCCCTTTCATAGGTAAGGAGTGTACCATGAAGCTGGGTCAGGGTAAGTTCTTTGAACCCAACTGAATTTCTGGTTACAAAAGCAATTGTATCCCATTTTCAGGAAGTGACCTTAGAAACCTACTATTTAGAGTTGATTTAGCAAATTCAACATTAACAAGTTTCAGTTCACTTATGAGACAGCTAAAACGTTCAAACTGTTGTGTTAATGATTCACCATTAGTGTGACAAAAGGTTTCATACTGTTGATTCAAAACCTCCCTGTTGTTTTCAATTACTTCTTCAGTACCACCAAATTGTTCCTTAAGTGCATCCCACAATTCCTTGGCACTGTTACAGTGTAACAACCCAGCATAAATTTCATTGGGGAGTGCTGATGCTACGATGCTAAAAGCCTTAGAATCTAGCTCAATTTTTTGAAAATCCTGGTCAGAATAGTTTTCAATTTTCTTTCATTCAAAAACCTTTAGATCCTCAGCACTCGGCACCATTGGAACATGTGGTCCAAAGGCAACCGACTTCCAACACCCTGTGTTTTGTTGGGCTAAGAAGTGACCCATCCTACGCTGCCTGATGTTATACTCAGATCTGACCAACATAGGTGGTTTGAAGAGTGTGCCAGTGTTGTTAGTGTCCTGTGATTGTGACGCCATTCTGGTTGTTTTACAGATACTGAATAATCAACCTTTGTATGTGATTACCCCTTACTCTGTTTTTCAACTAAAAACGAACAATCGAAAGTATCAACGAGATTGAGCTGAACTTTTACATCAAAATGACTGTTAAATCAAATTTGACTGTCCTTGCTCTGATACAAATTGTTAGGATCTGAGTTTCTTAGATTGTGTTTGTTTAATTAAAGTGAAGATGAAACAGAGATGAATTGCAGCGGAATAAATGAAATAAACTTTTGATAACACAATTAATGGAAGAAAGGTTTAAGCACACATGTTTGACATCGAATCGAATGATTGTATTTATTACAATAATCAATTACAATTGCATGCATGCACAAGTCTCCCCCTCAGCCTGAGCTCACTAATTGTTCGTACAGAATGACTTAGAAGAGACGAGCTAACAAAACAGTACAGGGTACTGTTCTATTTATAGTACAACACAACCACTGAGCATTTTTGGCTGACGTCACCATGAAAGTGACATCTAACTTCCTAACAAACTACAACCACTGATTAGTAAACTACTGATTACATAAGCACTAAGTAAATAAACTACTGATTCTTCATTCCACTATTTTAGCCTAAGCATTAATGTTGAGCATCAGTGCTTTCTTCAATAGATGATCAGTCCTTGAATGAGCAGTGCTTTAATCTTCAGCAGTACTTAAGACACATCAGTAGATTGAGCTTCAGTCTTTATTCTTTATCAGTGCTTGGCTTGTCAGTTGTTGTAATGGTCAGCAGAGCTTGTAGTCTATCAGTTGTTAGGACCATTGTCAAGGGGAAAGACTTGTACAAACACTGCTTATGATGATCCACTGCTTTGAACCAGTTTTGGCTTTATATCATATGTTCCTTTGTAGGGTTCAATCCCAACATCTTTTATGCAACTGACTTTTCGGTTTCTTGTATATCATCCTTCTAATCATGTAGGCTAATGTAATGACAAACATCTATTTGCTATAAATATGTGAGTATCATTCAATCCAATCCAATATTTATTCGATAACTCATATATAGAGAGATTGGTCTTGATGCATGTTTGGAGGTTTGCTATATAGTCCCTTAATATGATATTTATATACTATTATTTTGCAATATGTTTTGGCTTTAAGTTGTTGTAAGTTGTGCTAAATTGGTGTTTTATGCATTTCATTGTTGTACTATTTGCATATTGTGTTGTTTTCAGGTGGTATTTAAAACCTGTGTGCTGGTTTTGTCACAAAAGTCATGGTTTTCTAAAACAACTCATTGCTTTTGTACACGGATCCTTTACTTCTCTTTCTTTGATATCCCTACTTTCTCTCTCTGATACCATTCTCTGTCTTCTCTACTCTTTTTCCAGTGATATTCGTGGTTCCACCGGCGACGAGTGGTAGTTTGAATGGCGGCGGTGTCATCATTGCAATATGACGAAGAGTCGTTGTTTGAATGGCGTCGCCGGACATGCACCGACTCATTTTGTAGAAAGAGGGAGACCTACGGGGATCCTAGAGAGAGAAACAGATCGAGGCGGGTGCGGCCATGCCGTTGCCGGAGGCTTTCCAGCCATTTCTAGCTGTCTTAATAAGTTGCCATGACCTCTGTTTTTTCTCGGTTTGTCGGCTTAAGTGTTTTGGATCTGAGTGATAACGATGGTGGTTGTCATTTTTGTGCTATTTATGTGTAGCATTAAGTGGCAAATTTCGTTTCCACATAGTTCTGTTGTTCAATTTGGGGCTGCTCCATATGATTGTACCCTATGCATTGTTCATGGTATCGTCGGTTGCGGCGGCGAGACGGTGGTGGTGGTTTTCATTGTGGTGTTAGTAGCTATATTTTAGTGAATTTGTTTAAAGGCTGTGATGATCTAAGAAAAGGGAGACATCGAAGATCCAACCCGTATCTTGGCGGGGCAATATCCGGATGGCATAGTTGAACTTTTGTGACTATGCAACCGTGTATTTGCAACCATGTGATAAGGCACATCTTCTTTGCCCCCATCCCTCTATTACGTATCTGAGCCTCTCGATGTTTTTTTACATTTATTTGTGTATGTATTGAAACAAAGATTAGGATTCTAAGTTTTTGTTTGCGTGCACAAGAGAGGGAGAAGAAACATGGTTGCAGGTTTATTTGTGTGTTATGTTTGAAAAAGGTCTGTATATCAGTGTATGAATGGAAAATAATAAGTGTCGAACGTACTACAAAGGGGGAAAATAATAAGTGTCGAAATATACAAGAAAAAAACTAAGCAATACTAATTTCTTAATGGTATTTGTCTCTTATAAAAATAGTGTAGGTCTAAAAACAAAATATAAATATATATTTAACGGTGGGATTGAATCTTATCACCAGAATGTATATTTTATGATTATATGCGAATGGAAAGTTAATAGCTGAGTAGTATGTTTGCAAATTGTTCATATTGCATCGATAAGGTCTAAAGAAATACTTATATATATGAATTACCTAATGATGATTATTCAAAGCATGTTGTACCATAGAACCAACGGAAAGTAGTTTAAGATTATATTTTCACCTTTTGCGGTTAAAATTAAGACGTGTTTTGACAATAAAAAAAGTATTTTAACCCGCAACGTACAGGTTGAAGCACGTTCGCTAAGAGACCCTGCCATGTTGATGTTCGCTAAGAGAAAACACGTTTGCTAAGAGACACTGCCGTGTTCATGTTCGCAAAGAGAGCCCGCCGCAACGCGGCGGGGGGTTAAACCTAGTTTTGTATGAAATAAAACATAGTAGAGACTTAAGTAATATAAAAGATTTTCGATATCACTAGATCAGTTGTTGTTTGTGGTTGGTTCGTAATGTTTGTGTGTATGAATCAACTACCTATGTACTAGGTCTCATATTATGAGTTATCGCCCCTTAGTGTGTAGGGAGTGGTTAGACACTTTGAATAGGTAAACTCCCAAATCACCCAATCAACACATTGCCACGTCATTTTACCTATTTTGTTTACATATTGCTTAAAAACGTTGGCGGTGGTTAGACACTTTGGAATAGGTAAACTATTTTTTAAAAAAGGAAAAATATGTGATTGGTTGAGCAGGCATGGACCCCACCACACCCCCTATCTCTCCCCTTCCCTCCCTTCACCGTGTCGGTGAACCTTAACCGATTTCTCCCCCAAAATCGGCAAACAATTGAGCGGTAAAGTGGTAGCTGTGGTTGACACTTTGGTAAACGCAAGTTTACCGCCCACACACCGTACCCCCTTAGATAGACATGTTGCACTTTTATACTTGTGTTTGACATATGTTTTGATCTATATGAATCCCAATATTTACAATATATGTAAGCATATTGGTTGAAGATGTATGCACACTACTTCCTACCAGTGGCGGACCCAGAAATTATTTTATGGGGGTGCGAATGAAGGGTTCAACCAAACTTTCAAGGGGTATGGTCAGGATCTTTGCCTATAAAATACAAAAAAACAAATTTTGAGGCGCCCGCCCACCCAAGGAATACCTTGGGTCCGCCCTTGCTTACTACATAAAGCAATACTTGTTCACACTTTAGTGTGGTTGGTGAGTTATTAGGAGAGTTGTATCGTCTAGTTGTCAACTAATATCAACTGACATTTAGTCGCACCAACTATATGATATTTGTGTTAGACTGGAAGGTATGGGGGACGGCTTAGGCCCGGCGTGGCCCGGCGCCGCACCCCCACACCGCCCCCCATAGGGACGTCGCGTCCTCTCCGGCTCCCACACGACGTGTACGACGGGCCTCTCCTCCACACACATAACTATACATACATACATATATACATACATACATATATACATATATATATATATATATATATATATATATATATATATATATATATTTAGCCCCATCCTCCACCCCTTGGTCCATCTCCTTTAGGCTCATCCTCACTTCCGGTGACGTGGCGGTTGACATGGCGGCCCATCCTTCGTCACCATACCTTCCAGTCTTAGGAAAACATTTGTTAGTTATTCACCTACTCTACCTAGGAAAAAAGTGAGGTGCATAACAAATTTTAACTTTTACTTGATATAATGACCAGTAGTGTATTGAGTTTTTTTTTTTTTTTTTTAACGGCTATTAGTGCTAGCGGTGGAGCTCCGCTTACACCCCGGGCCATGCCTGTACATGTAACCCGTCCACCCAGGATCGGGGTTCTCCCCCAGGTGAAATCTCCTTTGTAGGTTTCAGCCTACACACCCGGGCAGGAAACCGCAAGTCAAAGCCCCTTTGAAGGAGCCGGGCAAGTTGATTGTCCCCAATGAGGATCGAACTTGAGACCTTTGGAAAACCTTCCCACCTCCTCCCAAACCAATTGGTCTGGGAATCATGCAGTTTGTATCTGGTATCGAGACCTATAGCGAGTTAATCTTTAATATTCGACTAAGTTTTCCATGTGTCTTATTTCATTTGTTTAGCTTATTTAAAATGATTCTTTAGTTTGTATTTGACATGTTTTATAAAGTGATTTTTTAATAAAAGTATACTTGTTTAAAAAATATAAAAGAAGAAGTTAAATGTCATTTTAGTACTTGTGGTTTGGGTTATTTTAACAGTTTAGTTTAAAAGTTTCATTTTTCACCTGTGGGTACAAAAAGGTTTCACCTTTGTCATTTTAGTCCAATGGGTTGACTTCATCCATTAATTCTGTTAACGAGAAAGACAATTCGGTCATTTTATATGGTTGAATTGCCCATGTAGTTCACATAATTACATATAAAATGACCGGATTGCCCTTCTCGTTAACAGAAAAAATGAATGAAGTTAATCCAGTGGACTAAAATGACAATGAGAAAACATTTTTGGACCCACAGACTAAAAATAAAACGTTTGAACTAAACGGGTAAAATGACCTAAAGCTAATGAACTAAAATGCATTAAACTCTAAAAGAAGAATAAAGTTTGTTAAAATGAAAATAAAAAATAGAAGGTGGTTTATAAAAGGCAACCACACGTGAAGAAACTAGAAAGTGGTTCCCCACCAACCCCAAAATGCAAAGATATAAATACATCTTCCCCTTCACATTTCCGCATTTTACAATGCTTTAACGCCTCAAGAACTCCAATAAAGATCACTTTTTTTCTTCTTTTTATGCTTTAGACTATCCACTATCACAATCCAACCCAATCTTTCAATAAAATACGAATTTCTCTCTCTTCCACCTACACAACCCAACCCAACCCAATTCAATTTTTCACCCACATTCACAACCCAACCTAAACTAATATTTTATTATATAAATATGATTTGTAATTATTATTTATTATATAAGTTATTAGAAATAAAAACAAATAATTACTTTAAAGATAAATAAAATTACAATAACATAAAAAACATTAGAAAAACAAATGATTGTTGGTTTACCGCTTCTACCTGCATATTGCCCAGCCCAAGCGGTGGGACAATTTTTCTTTAATAAATATAAGATTTCTTGGATTAAAAAATCTAACTTAACTAGTAGTAGATTGACATATGGCAAGATAAGATAAGATTACATATTAATTTCTTTTTATAAAATAATGGAAGTTAAATAATAAAAAGAATAAAAAGAGTTAGATATTATAAAAAAATAGGTTGAATAAATAGAGAAAAGAAAAAAAAGATTAAATAATCTTTCCACAATTGGTTGCAAACATGTTTGTGCAGACAACCTGGTCGTGCCCACCATTTACATATTTAATTAAAATATTTACCTTTCATTTTGTCTTTTGCTTGATGTGGCAACCGGATCAAGCACACCATAGTGTATAGTCTTATAGATCTGTTTACAACATACCCAGATCAAATCATAAGGTAAAGTTTCAATCTTTTCACAATTCAGATCCATACTGCATCTGGGTTCGATCCATTTAGTGATTCTTGATGGGTATTTTTCATAGATTCAAGAATTTGCTTTTGCTTTTGCCATTGATATCATCATCTTTATTCATTGAAATTGTTAATGGGTATTATCTTCCTGGTAGTTTCCCTCACAAATACAATGTGGGTGATAGATTAAATGTGAAAGTTAATTCATTAACATCTATAGATACAGAAATCCCATATGGGTATTACACTTTACCCTTTTGTAAGCCTCTTGAAGGCATTAAAGACAAAGCTGAGAACATAGGTGAGCTTCTAATGGGAGATCGAATCGAAAACTCACCCTATCGGTTTAGGATGTTCAACAATGAAAGTGAGATGGTTTTGTGCAAATCGAATCCGTTGTCGAGTGATGAGTTCAAGACTTTGAGGGATAGAATTGATGAAATGTATCAGGTTAACTTGAATCTTGATAATCTTCCTGCAATTAGGTACACTAAGAAAGATGGATACTATCTTAGGTGGACTGGTTACCCTGTGGGAATTAAGGTTAATGATGGTTATTATGTGTTTAATCATTTGAAGTTTACGGTTTTGGTTCATAAGTATGAGCATAACAATGTTGTTGGTGTGATTGGGACCGGGGATGGGGCCGAATTGATCACTCAAAGGAATGAAACAAATGTTGATGGTTATATGGTTGTTGGGTTTGAGGTTCAACCATGTAGTGTGAACCATGATGTTAGTTTGCTAAAGGATATTAAACCATATGGGAAGTACTCTAAACCGATTAAGTGTGACCCTTCTTCGGTCACAATGGCTGTGACCGAAGGTCGATCGGTTACTTATACTTATGAGGTTTCGTTTATCACAAGTGATATAAAGTGGCCTTCTAGATGGGATGCTTATTTGAAAATGGAAGGTGCAAAGGTTCATTGGTTTTCGATATTGAATTCGTTGATGGTGATCACTTTTCTCGCGGGTGTTGTTCTTGTTATATTGTTGAGGACGATTCGGAGAGATTTGGCTCGTTATGAGGAGTTGGATGATGCTCAAACTCACATGAATGAAGAGTTATCGGGGTGGAAACTTGTCGTTTCTGACGTTTTTCGAGCTCCAGAACGTCCTCAGCTTTTGTGTGTTATGGTGGCCGATGGTTGTCGGATTCTTGGAATGGCGATCGCTACGATATTCTTTGCTGCTCTTGGGTTTATGTCCCCAGCTTCACGTGGGGCCCTCATCTCAGGTATACTCATATGTCAAGAACCTTTCATTTTGATATATCTAGTCAAGGGCGGAACCAAGGGGGGTCAAGGGGTCTGTTGACCCCTTACCCCTTACAACAGGAATTCGTCATATTTATTTTATATAAAACATGAGTTTTTTAACAAGAGAATTTTTATAGTGACCCTGACTAAAAAGTTTTGATTCTGCCACGGCTATAAGTTGTCACAAAGTGACACGCATGTTTGTTTTGCAGGTATGCTTATGTTCTACTTGTTGTTGGGAGTTGTAGCCGGATTTGTTGCTGTTTGGCTACAAAGGACACTCGAAGCCGGAAGCTCTCGAAGATGGTTTTTTGTGTCATCACGAGTCGCATGTTTCTTCCCAGGCATCTCATTCCTCATACTAACAATCCTAAACTTTTTCTTATGGGCAAGTCAAAGCACCGGGGCGATCCCCTTCACAACCTTCATCATACTAATTCTACTTTGGTTTTGCATCTCGGTCCCCTTAACCCTACTCGGCGGACTCGTGGCCTCACGAGCCCGATACCTCAAATACCCGGTCCGAACAAACCAAATCCCTAGAGAAATCCCGGCTCATAAATTCCCTTCATGGCTCTTGGTTCTTGGAGCCGGGACACTCCCATTCGGAACCTTATTCATCGAGCTATTCTTCATCATGTCTAGCATATGGCTTGGACGTGTTTACTACGTATTCGGGTTTCTCTTCGTCGTCCTTGTTTTACTCGTGACTGTTTGCGCTGAAGTGTCACTTGTCCTCACTTACATGCATCTTTGTGTTGAGGATTGGCAATGGTGGTGGAAATCTTTCTATGCTTCTGGATCAGTTGCTCTTTATATCTTCTTGTACTCGGTTAACTATCTTGTTTTTGATCTTAAAAGCTTGAGTGGACCTGTGTCCGCGATAATCTACTTGGGTTATTCGCTGTTTATGGTTATCGCGGTTATGCTGGCGACTGGAGCCGTTGGGTTCTTGACATCGTTGTTCTTTGTTCATCGTCTTTTTTCATCAGTCAAGATAGATTGATTGATTGTTTGAGGATGTAGGGAAGTCCAGTGATTTTGAGTCGTGTTAGTTTAATAATGAACAAAGATTTGACTCATGTGAGCGGTTTTTAGATGTATTTACACGCGATGATGAGGCGTAATTAAATTAGTAGAAAGATTTTGTTAATTTGCAAGTGTTTTTTTTCCATTGTTTTACTGTGATTATACATTAAGATCTGATCTTGTGTTTGTGCTTGCAGGTTCATGAAACTATACTAAACAGACAAACCGGTTGTTTCATAATATGTTACCTTATATATTTAATTTGTGTTAGTTTAAGCCTAAATCCACATATATCACAAGGACATTTAATCATATACTATGTGAGTATGTATATATAGAGAGGTTGGTTTGAGAATCTTAAAAAACAGTTTAGGTTATATTGGTTGGATTAAAATTAGTCTTTATAAAAAAAGTAATAAAATAGTTTAACCAACCATATTTATTTTTATGGTGGCTACTGGCGAAAGGTATTGACTGTGGCGACAAAACCCCAAGGGAGGAGGCGGAAATGATTGCATGGAGGCTGCGGTGATGTGGTGGTGCCTGCGACGCTGGTAGTGGCGTCGGAGAAAGGGACGAATCGGACGATGGGTTATGGTGGCAATGGCAGAGTTTGGTTGTCAGCAGCGGCACATTCAGTTGTGGCAAGGGTGGTGGTGGCCAACGTTTGGTGGTGAATGCGATTGGTGATGGAAACAAACAATGGATGTGGTGTTACTCACTGCACTAGTCAATTTAAACCATTTTTTTTTAGTTTAAAGTGTCTTAAGAGCGGTCTAGTTTGATCCGTTCAATTTTCGCGGGACTCGTATCAAACCGAATGTATATATTTTTTCATCACATCTATTGATTAGTAATTGTCTATATTAATGTTTATGTTGTAAAACTAGCCTAATAGCAAAGAAAGAAGAAGAAAATAATAGGGAGAAGAGATTTCATTGATTGAGGTGTATATCATACAAGAGAATACAATGACTATATATATAGGAGATGGAGTCTTGGAAAACAAGCTAAGTTATTTTAGGAGTTGATAACCACAATAATAATATTTATATTCATAACACTCCCCCTTGGTTATCAATATAATACGTTTGATGTTGCCTCGTTAAAAACCTTGCTAGGAAAACCCTGCGGGATAAAACCATAGCTAAGGAAAAAAGAGTGCAACGTGTAATGCGCATTATCTCCTCATGATGCTTCTGGATCAGGTATGTTGCCTCATTAAATTAAATTGTAAATCACGTAATTTTCTGTAAAAAAAAATAGTTAGCCACATATGCTAAATCCCTTAGTTGAAGTCAAAACGTTGAAATAATTATTGATTAATATAAACAAATAAATAATATGTTTAGTGACAATAGTCTACACCAATCAAGGTGTTATGTATTTAAAAACCGGTCTGTTTGTGATACATCCAATTATTAATCAAAATTACATTTATACCATCTCTGGATATATTTGTTTATAATATAACCTTTTTTGTGCTTATTTGCCGTTATGACCTTGTAGATTTGAATTAGTGGCCCAATAACATCTGTTAGTTCTTAAATTATATCAACACAAATTAGTTTAATTTCTTTCATTGAGAATGAGATTTAATTGTATTCTACAACTTTTGAGTGATACGTCCAATAATTTATAAAAAAAAATGGGTGATATCAATAGTATGGAACTAGGAGGGGTAAGACATCGTATTGAACACTATATAGTTACATCTAGTTAAAGCTTTCAAGTCCGTCCAATAATTTAAGAGGGAACGATTTCAAAATTTCAATACGAAATTATAGACTAATTATGTCTCTTACTTATTTGCTTTATAGTTAGATAATGTGTTATGTATGCATTAATCTTATTTCATAATACCGTTTGATGGAGATGAATTTATAGTGTACAATAGTTGATAGATTTGATGGAGATGAATTTAATATGTCTATTTAACATATAAATTTTAATGCGACTGTTTGTAACAATTTAACTAGAAATACAATATGATAAGTGTATTTTATAGTGTTTTTATTTGATATATAAGAATAAGAAATTTGGTGCCTTATATGACGTTACATACATGACATGTTATCATATAATTCTTAATCCGATTGATGACAAATTATAGCTATATTTTTAATAGTAAAAATCATATATTGATTTACTCATCTTTATTTATAAATGTTATCTTGCTTTTAATCAAGATGTATGATTTTATTGTAGCTTTTATCATATATCAACTTTGTCCTTTATGGAACAAAACTAATTTGAAAACTAACCCACACAATGTCGATAAAATAGAGCATGACCTATAATAATAGGCTTATCACTATTGCAATTTTATGTGTCTTTTATATGCTTTGATTTATTTAGATGATATGTTAAATAAAAAAATCTAAATCATGAAAGAGTATGAATATGCTTAGACATCTCATCCAAAGTGTCATGCTCATAACATCTCATTATTGATCTATAGAAGGCCAAAGTGTCATACTCCCAACATCTCATTATTGATTTATAGAAGGCTGTAAGATTTAAGGCCGATAAATTGTACATGATTCAATAATGTAATTATTTCTCAATTTATATTAAGCATAGAGAATATTATTTACAAGGAAAAATCAGTGATTTTTTTTCATTTGTCACTCTTGAGACATATACTCCTGAAATAACAAAATCATTATGAGCGTTATGAAAAGTTTGAAATTATTTTATACTCGTGTGACCGAGTAAAGAATGAAAAGCTATGAAGCTTGTTCTGGTTCTATTTCATTCCTTGAATTGAATGTGATAATATATTGATCATTATAAAGGTTGTACTCATGGACATCATTGAGAAAAATGTGATGATGAGATCGACCATAAGAATTGTAATGATGTTCATGTAAATAATGAGATTGACCACCAGCAGTGGCAAAAGAAGGGAGCAATAATATGAGAATGATATGTGAAAATGATGATGGTGATATAACATGATAGTTTCAAATGATATATATAATTATCTCGTGTCTTACGTCTTGTACTAGCATAAGTGCAAGTAATACATATACGATCATAAACCAGAAGTTTATTGATCATAATTATTTAATTAATTGGCATGACCGGTTAGACCACACCGTGTCAATGATGATGTGAAACATAATGAAGAACTTGAAGATTCTTCTAGCTGATAGCATGTATTGTTTGCTCTTAAGGGAAATTATGTATTTGTCAATTAAGGGTGTGTAACCCTAAATATTCTGGAAGTGATTAAGGGATATGCATATCCCAACATGATACCATTTAGTGTTTTAAATCGATGCATCGTCTAAATGGTTATCAAATTCATAACTTGATGTTTCTATGGCTTAGCTAATAAGATAGCAAGCACAATAATCCAGATTGCATGTATTTATTAGTAGTGATGATAAGTTTATTTCCCTATCTATTAATGATAGGCAGAATAAGTGTTGAACTTTCTATAGATTATGTTCATACACAAATTGCTTTTGTTAAAACGATCATTGAACGTCTACGATTGATAGCAAAACTACTAATCATGTGAGCAAGTTCATGTTTATGTTTATGTATGCGTACATGTAATTTTACATGCAATAACAATAATACACATCAAGCCAACATGTTGTAATAGTTTCTCCCCATTATAGTTGGTTTTTGGTCAGAAACCAAAGATATCCCTTCTAAGATTTTGGTTGTGCGGTATATATTGCAATTGATCCACCACTACACACAAAGATGGGACCTTAAAAGGTGGTTGGGAATATATGATAAAAATAATTGATATCCATCTCAATGGATTAACATTCCCAACATCAGGGGGAGATAAAAAGCAGTTGGAAAATAAATGAGTTGGTATGAATTATCATTGATCCTCAAAAACTAAAAGTGTGAACCATAAGTTCAAAGAATAACTCATATACAAAGATTAGCGAATCTATTACCAGACGCATTCACTGACCTTAAAAAGGTTATTATGTCACATATACCAACTGCTAATGTTCCAATTAAGATGAGTGTCCTAGAAGGAAAACCACATGTTTGTAATGAGTCTATTGCACGTCTGAAGCATGGTAGACTAGTCTATTCCAATAATAAAATTCCTCGAAAGTTGGAGCAACTAATTAAGATGGTCAAGTCGGGGTTATATTAAAAAGGTCTCATGAAGAGACGGTAGACATGATGGTTCAAGAAGAACTTCAGGTACCTGAAACTAAAGAGATCTCGATAAGTTGTATCATGTCTAAGATATGTATGGAATCGAAACAAAATCGACGTCGTTATACTTTTGTATATAATATAGTGCTTGAAATGATGAAATGACGAGGATCAAGATTTAAGATCTGCCTATGAATGAAAATATATAAATGATTGGCCAAAATGGAAAGACGTAAAGTATGGTAGATTTAAATTCTATAATGAAATGGAAAGTTTTCAAACCAACAGTCCATACAACTGAATTTGTAAAGTATGTTGGATATTAATGGGTCTTTTATGCGAATCATGTGAAAATCAAATTAAATGAAATAAGGAAAATATGGTGCACAAGGATTATCACAAAAACCCATGATTGATTATAATGAGACACATTCTCTAGTGGTGGATGTAATGACTTTCCAATATTTTATTAGTCTGGTAATATAAAGAGAGAGATGATATGCGTCTTATGAATGTTATGTATCACTTGATACTAAAAGTTTACATGAAAGTCCCTCAAGGATTTGAATTATCAAAAATCATGTAAAATGAGTTCTTGAGAACGATATGATCGTTGTATACAAATTCATATTTGAATACGTTGAATATAATCGGAACTCCTGATGAGTATCGTAAAGAATTTAAGTGCTTATAAGGTTAGTTGAAACATCTTAAGGATGTAATACTTATGCACCAATAACTATACATAGAAAACTTATGCCTGGTTATTATGGCATCTTAATGTACAATGTATAAGCATGGTACAATATGGATTAAATATTCAAGACATCCTTGCATATGATATAGAAATCAATGAGGGGGTATATGTAATAGAACTCCTAAAGAGTGAATGCACATACATTGTTTTTCAAAGTTGAATGAAGTATGTATATGATTGCAAATGCCTGAAGCATTGATTTCAGCTCCTCAAGAATCTATCTTTATAAAGTTAAAGATAGTATGAACTAAAATAGTCAAGTTGAGTGTTGTACAACTCATGATATATTCTGATAAAGAGCAATATAAGTTTGATAATATTATTCATCTTTATCAAATGTTCTTTCTTAAAAATCGCAATTTACAGTGATGATGTCTGAGCATCACCAAGAGAATACAATGACTATATATATAGGAGATGGAGTCTTGGAAAACAAGCTAAGTTATTTTAGGAGTTGATAACCACAATAATAATATTTATATTCATAACAGTTTAATTATACTCCTCAATATTTTTTTAACCGCCAACGAATCCTCTAAATGGGCTACTGGAGAAATTCACCACATCGAGATACCCTCAGTTCAAGGATCGAACTAGCGATCTCCGAACCGGGGAAAATCTTCATCTAGGGCCGAAGCTGGTGAACACTCGCCCCCGAAAATGCGACAGTGCGGTGAGGTAAAACCCGCTCAGTTCAAGGATCGAACTAGCGATCTCCGCCTAGTCTCCCATTATCACTAGGTGCCGGAGAAATTAATGGGGAGGGTAGGAATCGAACCTGGGTCGCTTAGACCGTGGGGTATGGTGGAGCGTGGGTTGGGGGCATGGTGCGACACGTGGAGTATGGGGCACCAAGACCAAAAGCCAATTTCAAAGGGGTATGGTGGGGCGAGGCTGAGGTTGCGTGGAAAAAAAGCCAATTTCAAAGGGCTAGTGCTATTGGCCAATGAGGTTCCGCCATGTCATGTGGGTAGCCCCGCCCAACGCCCGGGCTGAATCCCCCGCCCAAGGGGCCACGCAGAAACCCAAGCCCACCCGGGGTGGTGAGTTGGGCGTTTGTACCCAACCCACGCCCCAACCTCCGCCCCGTACCCCATAGTCTTAGAACACCAGATCTCTCCCTTACCACTCCTAAGTTTATTTTAATCTCCAATGTAAGCAAGCAGCCACACTTCATTTACTTCTTCCCATTACATTCAAAGCAACAAATTTAATCTTCTATTCTTGGTTAATTGGTCAGATTTAACCTGTGTAGTAAATTAATAGATAATAAGCAGTTATTGCTAGCACAGTCTTTGTCGGTTCACTTTATTTTATACGGATCGTATAACCTTATATGGCCCGTATACATCATGTGATAATAAGATTTTACCATTTGGGATTATTAATACCCCTATTTGCATATGCCTAGGGTTGTTCACGAACCGAGCCGAACAGAACAGACCTTTGCTCGTGCTTGGCTCGTTTACTTTAACACCCCGAAAACGGATTTGGTAATCAAACTCCGTTAATACTAAAAGACGGGTAAAATACCGTTAGCAGTAAAAATAACCCGGTAAATATTTGGATTTAAATAAGAAATCCTAATAATTTAAATACAAGCGAATCAAAGAATTAAGGAATTAAGTTTATAAGAGCCCGAGTCAACGGGACTTAAAATAAAACGGGTTTTTAACTCCCGGAACCCACTAAGTTAACTAGGTAAAATTAACCTAGTTAGTAATGGGTAATCAAATAATAAACTATGAGTTATAGTTTCATTTATGAATCTCTAAACATGAGGGACTAATATGGACAAGTGGGAAACTTGTTTTATTAAAAAAATAATAATAATAAAATACACACACACGCATTGTGTGCGTGTTCTGATCGACCAGGAGAAGCTCCATGGGAGCTCAAACCCTAACTTCAACAAATCAACAAAATTGAAGGTCAAATCTAGCCCGAATCGGATGCATGAACACGTATTAATGATCACCTAGTCGTGGGGATCACAAGGTATGTTGAAATTTATGATTTAGTGATACTTTGAGATTATGATGAACAATCATAATCGAAATTCTGGAATGAATGTTGAATCTATGAGTGTTATTGTGATTATATCTTGGTTTAGAAACAAACCCTAGTAGAAAATTTGATGAATTGTTGTCAAAACTAGGGATTTGGTAATTACCCTATTATGTGCTAAGTGGGTTTTATGTTAATATGATGAACACTCAGATTAGAATGTAAGATTGATGAATATTGAGGTTATGATATAAGTTCTTGATGTAGTTCATGAACACTAGACTTAGAGGTTTGAATGTGTTGATGTAAATCTTGGTAAAGATAACTAGTTATGAACTAGTTAGTAAATTAGTAATATTATGCACATTAGGTGTTTGTTAAAATGCCCGAATGAATGTTGACATAATGAAATTATGAAAGAAACGCGTAATTGGCTAACTCGACTAACTACGTGTAATACGGAATAATATGGGTTCTAAACGTGATGTTGATTGAACTTATTGTGCGTATAATATGATTGAAGTTAGTTGACTATCGAAAGTCAAATAAACCAACATTGAAGTCGAATAGTAGTTCCGACATAGAGTTCGTAAGATGGAATAGTCGTATGTGATAATGACTAAACTAACCGTCTTACGACTTATGATGATAGTTTGACGCTTGACAAGCTAGGTGGAGGCTTGGAAAGGAAGCGGGTCAAACGAAGCAAATAAGAAGGAAAAGCGTACTTCGGATGCGAGGTAAGTAAAACTTACACCCACTTGTAGTATATGTGTTTATTTTATAAGCGATGAATACAATAAAGGATTAGGTTCGAATCATGGGTTCCGACACGAAACGAAATGAGTCGGAACCAATAAAAATGTTTTAAACTATGATTAATGGTGAAAGAGGCAAAATGGTAAATTAGTCATGAATTGGTTAAGAATTAGTGAGTTTTTCTTAAAGTTACCTTATAGCGTGACTAGTAATGGGAAAAATGGGTAAAAATGGAAATTTAGTCAAGTATCGACTAAAGTAAAATAAGTTTCAAAGGACACCCATAGCGTAAGCCGAATGGGTTAAAAATATAAGAAATTGACTTTAGAAAAAAAAAAAGGGATCTAGTGAGAAAATCCGAAATGGGTCGGATGTGTGATTGGTAATTAAAACCCATGTTTTGTTACATAAGAAAATGTTGGGTTATGTAGGTCGAACGGGCCAAATGGTGGGAATAACGTCATTTGACAAAATCAACTAATGTGGTTGTCAAGTCATGTGTTTACAGGGGCGAATAGTAGTTTTGGGTAATTGCGTCGCCATAAGAATATCGGTAATAAAAGCAAGGTGTCGAAACGGGTCACTAGGTTGACTCAAGCCAGGTACGTATAAATGAGATTGTGGTTAAACATACATTTTGGGTCAAATTAGTAGCAAATGCCCTTCGTCGTAAATGAGGGGCTAAAGTTGACTAAAATGCCCTTGATGGGTAAATTGGGCAAACGACCTTTAAAGGTTGTTGGAAATAAGTGTTTTGATAGATTAAATCCTTTAGATAAGTATAAAAGGGATGATATGGGACCTTAGTGCATAAATACCCTTAACGGGTCAAAATAGAAGTAATAGCGAAACGGGTTAAAAATGTGTAATAACTCGTGAATTGAACCTTATACAATAGGAAATAATCATAATAATATGTTTACAAAAGAAACAAGGGCCACAAACAAGTTTGTTAGATGAAACCGCGAACGGGTCAAAAAGTGTCATAATTGAACTTCAAGCCGAGAGCTTGAAGTCTAAAATTTTGTGAAGTTAGGTGTTGTATTTTAACTCCATGAGATGGAGAATTTAATTACGGACGCGTAGGAAAAAGAAACGGGTAAAACGGACCAATAACGAAGAAGTTATGGCCGTTTCCGTGAAATCAGGTCGTGCTGAGAATGTACAGCAACTGTTAAGCAACAGTCTGTGAAAACAGGGGCTAGGCGTCACGCGACGCCCCCTATTCCGGAAAAACTTTATTTTGCTGGTGTTTGACCCATGTAACTTGTTTAAACTATTTATTTAACTATCAAAACTAACTTTTAAGTTGGTTTTGATTATAGGTGATCGCCAAGAGTGCCCGGATGAAGATCAAGCTCGATGAGGAACCGAACACGATAAAATTAAACACTCGAGATTAAAGCTTCCGCACGGCGTTACGTCATAACTTTTAAACGACGAACTTGTTTATATTATGTTGAAAACTTTTAAGTTGTAAAAGTTTTAGATTAGTCGTATTTTCTAAGGATACTTAATTGTAATTACATGTTTATTTTCGTTATTTATACGAAAATCTATAAATTAATAATAACAAGGGTGTTACAAGTTGGTATCAGAGCTTAAGGTTGTTGACAAAATGTGTTCGGTTCGAGGCTTGATCGCAAATCCGGTAAGTACGTGTATTTTAATGGTTTAGCATGTTAAAGTGTTGTAAACAACACGTAGGGTTATCGTGTAATATACGATACCTCAATTAAATAATAGATATAGTTAACAAAAATTACGTGCGCTAACACGTATAGTAGAAAAGCCTTGTATTATGATACGGGCATTTAGTAAAGTTAACATTACTAACTTTTATGAATGTTTTAATTGGAGGAAACTCGCATTTGAAGATGACGAGGGTTGAACAAATTACGGATATGATAGAGGAATGGTCCGAAGTATGACAAGAGGAGCATGCTCACCGAGGACTAAATCGCGTAACGACCGCGAACAAGGTTAATGGCAAGGAACGCCCGTCGGGGCAAACATTACCAGGTGCACATTTTAAATATAATCGCACAAATAGTAATATGCAACAAATAAGTAGAAATTGAAAGTTGCATATGTAGATTAAAAACTTGGAAAAACCCGAATAGAAAATGTATTTGGGATATTATTTCCAAGAGAAACAAATAGAGGCATTACTTACATAGGGCGTGATGTGAAAACTATAAAAAGGTCATGTGTGTCATGTGTTAATCGCTTACTCTGGCCAAGTAAGTAGTGGCATATGATACCATGAACTTTTTATAGCGGACACATTTACATCCGATGTAGTAAGGACGGGGTGAATGGGACAAATTAAAAAGTACCCAAATGAAACAAATGAACAAAATAGTTGATAATAATGTAAACGCACAGCCGGGTGACGGAAGCGTATTACATTAGGATAATGAGCCCGAGAGAAGGGACATGGATTAATGTAAATGATGATATAAATGAATGATCAAAAGAAAAATTCACGAAAATAAGTCATCTTGGACGAAAGGGCCATGGTGAACAAAATGGGCAAGTAAAACCAAAGTATAGACGATCCGCCGGGTCATAAAAGCAAAGGTGTTGCCCACACGAAAAGAATAATCAAGATTGTTAACTTTAGTCGTAGTAAAGCAAGGATAATGATGATAATCGTCACTCATAATTAATGAGGCCGCCAATGGCGGTCACGTAAAGAATAAAAGACATGGTCGAATAAAAGCGACGGATTTCGCTAAGATGACCAAGTAAATCGAAACAAAGTCTTAATGCATACCGGAAGGGGTGCAATGATAACGATTTCGGTAAAACACCCGGTTGATGGGTAAGGAATTAAACGCATGCGTAGACTGAGAAACAGGAACGCGAAATGGAAAGTCAAAAGACTCGGAATATGAGTCATGACTTAAAAGATGACAAGAATTTTCGCAAACATAAATTTTGGTAATTACGTTCAACCATTTCAAAGTTGGACGGGTCAAATAAAGAATGAAGTTTGACATTCATAAGTGATGAAAATTCACCCAAAATGAGTCAAACGAGTCAATTAAGGAATAACGCTTAATATAATAGGAAAACGCAAACCGGTGAAACCGGTGAAACTGGAAAGCTAAAAACAATAAGATAGAAGGACCCGGGTAATGGGTTGTAAAGGGGTATAAGTATGAACCGGATAACGGTAAGCGTAGGACAAACCGACGTGTAAATGACGTTAGAAGTTGTAAAGTCAAAAAGATAGTCCGAAAGTAAACAAATGAAACCTTAGACTACGGTCAAGGTCAACTAAAGTTCAAAAGCAAAATTAAATGATTCCAAACATAACAAAGGATGCTTTAAAGCTATATAAATATAAATAGACAATTGAATAAAGACTAGAATAAAAAAAAATGATCTACGGGATCATCATAACCTACGAGATACTAATTAGTGTAAAGGTCTACGGGGCCAAAATGACCCACGGGTCATGAATTGAAGCAAAGGGATCATAAGGGCCTCGTCTTAAAGAGATGAAAGCTTAAGGAAATAGCCTACGAGGTTAAGTGAAGGAACCTATGGGTCAATAGTGTAAGGTGAGGGAACTTGTTACGATTCCCCGCGTAAAACGAGAACGGAAAACAATAAATTATGGGTTGTCAATTTCCTTGATATGAGTAATTGACATAGTTAAAAAGAAAAACGTTAGACTAAAATTCAGTTTTAGTAAGAAATAACATTTTTACAAATATAAATTCTGATAGGAAATTGAATAGTAAGCATGAAAGATTCAAGTCTTGACGCTGATAGGCGCAAGACAATATATTCAAAAAGTGATCTTTTCGAAAATGAAAGGTAGATATATAAATTAAACATGATGCGACACGATCACGGTTAAGAAATGTAATGTGAAGTAGAATCGCATTATAACCAAGCGAGCGGTAAAAAGTAACTGGACTAATAAGTCTAGTTAGTGAGACCGGTGAAGGTCAGCAATTCAAATCGAGAAATTTGGTTTGCTCGAAAGTGGAGGATTCGGAGTAACTGAACCGAATAAATGAATTTGAAAACAAAAGAAATAGTTGCTAAAAGTGAAAAAAAAAATTCACTAAAAACCTTTAAATGGGTCAAGGTAACGGATTCACCAAGAGTTCGATAATATATAAAAGCGATGGATATCGCTAAGTTAACTAAACTAGTAGAAATAACGGAATTACGTTATTTCAAGTTACATTATGTCGTATGAGGTACGTAGATGTTCTGTAACCAAAAAGATATTACCATAATTTTTCTGGTAATACTAACAATTGGTTAAAGTATGAGTAATGCTTAAAAGATTACTCAGGTCAAACGCATTGAGTTTAGAACTCGATGAACTATGTAAGAAAGGTTTCGAGGACGAAACCTCTTTAAAGGGGGTAGACTTGTAACACCTCGAAAACGGATTTGGTAATCAAACTCCGTTAATACTAAAAGACGGGTAAAATACCGTTAGCAGTAAAAATAACCCGGTAAATATTTGGATTTAAATAAGAAATCCTAATAATTTAAATACAAGCGAATCAAAGAATTAAGGAATTAAGTTTATAAGAGCCCGAGTCAACGAGACTTAAAATAAAACGGGTTTTTAACTCCCGGAACCCACTAAGTTAACTAGGTAAAATTAACCTAGTTAGTAATGGGTAATCAAATAATAAACTATGAGTTATAGTTTCATTTATGAATCTCTAAACATGAGGGACTAATATGGACAAGTGGGAAACTTGTTTTATTAAAAAAATAATAATAATAAAATACACACACACGCATTGTGTGCGTGTTCTGATCGACCAGGAGAAGCTCCATGGGAGCTCAAACCCTAACTTCAACAAATCAACAAAATTGAAGGTCAAATCTAGCCCGAATCGGATGCATGAACACGTATTAATGATCACCTAGTCGTGGGGATCACAAGGTATGTTGAAATTTATGATTTAGTGATACTTTGAGATTATGATGAACAATCATAATCGAAATTCTGGAATAAATGTTGAATCTATGAGTGTTATTGTGATTATATCTTGGTTTAGAAACAAACCCTAGTAGAAAATTTGATGAATTGTTGTCAAAACTAGGGATTTGGTAATTACCCTATTATGTGCTAAGTGGGTTTTATGTTAATATGATGAACACTCAGATTAGAATGTAAGATTAATGAATATTGAGGTTATGATATAAGTTCTTGATGTAGTTCATGAACACTAGACTTAGAGGTTTGAATGTGTTGATGTAAATCTTGGTAAAGATAACTAGTTATGAACTAGTTAGTAAATAAGTAATATTATGCACATTAGGTGTTTGTTAAAATGCCCGAATGAATGTTGACATAATGAAATTATGAAAGAAACGCGTAATTGGCTAACTCGACTAACTACGTGTAATACGGAATAATATGGGTTCTAAACGTGATGTTGATTGAACTTATTGTGCGTATAATATGATTGAAGTTAGTTGACTATCGAAAGTCAAATAAACCAACATTGAAGTCGAATAGTAGTTCCGACATAGAGTTCGTAAGATGGAATAGTCGTATGTGATAATGACTAAACTAACCGTCTTACGACTTATGATGATAGTTTGACGCTTGACAAGCTAGGTGGAGGCTTGGAAAGGAAGCGGGTCAAACGAAGCAAATAAGAAGGAAAAGCGTACTTCGGATGCGAGGTAAGTAAAACTTACACCCACTTGTAGTATATGTGTTTATTTTATAAGTGATGAATACAATAAAGGATTAGGTTCGAATCATGGGTTCCGACACGAAACGAAATGAGTCGGAACCAATAAAAATGTTTTAAACTATGATTAATGGTGAAAGAGGCAAAATGGTAAATTAGTCACGAATTGGTTAAGAATTAGTGAGTTTTTCTTAAAGTTACCTTATAGCGTGACTAGTAATGGGAAAAATGGGTAAAAATGGAAATTTAGTCAAGTATCGACTAAAGTAAAATAAGTTTCAAAGGACACCCATAGCGTAAGCCGAATGGGTTAAAAATATAAGAAATTGACTTTAGAAAAAAAAGGGATCTAGTGAGAAAATCCGAAATGGGTCGGATGTGTGATTGGTAATTAAAACCCATGTTTTGTTACATAAGAAAATGTTGGGTTATGTAGGTCGAACGGGCCAAATGGTGGGAATAACGTCATTTGACAAAATCAACTAATGTGGTTGTCAAGTCATGTGTTTACAGGGGCGAATAGTAGTTTGGGTAACTGCGTCGCCATAAGAATATCGGTAATAAAAGCAAGGTGTCGAAACGGGTCACTAGGTTGACTCAAGCCAGGTACGTATAAATGAGATTGTGGTTAAACATACATTTTGGGTCAAATTAGTAGCAAATGCCCTTCGTCGTAAATGAGGGGCTAAAGTTGACTAAAATGCCCTTGATGGGTAAATTGGGCAAACGACCTTTAAAGGTTGTTGGAAATAAGTGTTTTGATAGATTAAATCATTTAGATAAGTATAAAAGGGATGATATGGGACCTTAGTGCATAAATACCCTTAACAGGTCAAAATAGATGTAATAGCGAAACGGGTTAAAAATGTGTAATAACTCGTGAATTGAACCTTATACAATAGGAAATAATCATAATAATATGTTTACAAAAGAAACAAGGGCCACAAACAAGTTTGTTAGATGAAACCGCGAACGGGTCAAAAAGTGTCATAATTGAACTTCAAGCTGAGAGCTTGAAGTCTAAAATTTTGTGAAGTTAGGTGTTGTATTTTAACTCCATGAGATGGAAAATTTAATTACGGACGCGTAGGAAAAAGAAACGGGTAAAACGGACCAATAACGAAGAAGTTATGGCTGTTTCCGTGAAATCAGTTCGTCCTGAGAATGTACAGCAACTGTTAAGCAACAGTCTGTGAAAACAGGGGCTAGGCGTCACGCGACGGCCCTAGGCGTCACGCGACGGCCCTAGGCGTCACGCGACGCCCCCTATTCCGGAAAAACTTTATTTTGCTGTTGTTTGACCCATGTAACTTGTTTAAACTATTTATTTAACTATCAAAACTAACTTTTAAGTTGGTTTTGATTATAGGTGATCGCCAAGAGTGCCCGGATGAAGATCAAGCTCGATGAGGAACCGAACACGATAAAATTAAACACTCAAGATTAAAGCTTCCGCACGGCGTTACGTCATAACTTTTAAACGACGAACTTGTTTATATTATGTTGAAAACTTTTAAGTTGTAAAAGTTTTAGATTACTCGTATTTTCTAAGGATACTTAATTGTAATTACATGTTTATTTTCGTTATTTATACGAAAATCTATAAATTAATAATAACAAGGGTGTTACAAGTTGGTATCAGAGCTTAAGGTTGTTGACAAAATGTGTTCGGTTCGAGGCTTGATCGCAAATCCGGTAAGTACGTGTATTTTAATGGTTTAGCATGTTAAAGTGTTGTAAACAACACGTAGGGTTATCGTGTAATATGTGACAACTGGCACAAACCGGTAATTTCCGTACACATTAATTATTGCTTAATGACTGCAATTATGAGTTTAAGTGTCAGCAATGTCTGAACACATGATTAAACAAGTGAATTCATGCATGTTGTATACTACAAAATATTGCTTTATGCATAAACGAGAGCGTTGCGTCAGAATAATAGTAAACTCACCTGTAAGACACAATGTGTCAACAGAACTGCAGAAAGCAGTCACACAATAAAATTGGAACCTAGGTGTAGGTCCGACGACAAGAATGCATTAAAACCCAAGAGTACATACAAGGGTTAATGTATATGCATTACGAAAGCAAAAATAAGCACTAAAAAGCACCCGAAACGCACTTTAAGTGCAGAATTTATAAAATTCAGCAATAAATCAGCATTAGACATATAAATATTATGCAGAAATATCGTTTTATTATCCAGAATATTTCCCTAGGTGTTGGGAATCGATAGTGTTATAAAAAGATGCTTATTAAACACTAAAAGGTGCAATTTAGCACTTTAACGAATCAGTATGTAACCGAAAAACCGGAGATTACCCGGAACATAAAAATAATGTCAATGACATTGTTTATACTTTTCTGAGCTAGTTAGGGTCCCCGAATACCCTAACACCCTTTTATATTACACTACACACTAGTAACCGGGTTTAATCCCTAAACTAACTAATTGGTTAAGAATTACACTTTACCCCCCCCCCTATGTGTGGTGGACGGTCAAGGAGGCCCCACAAAGATCCACACTTGATCACATTTGATCTACTTAAATCTCCTAAGATTGTGATCAAGATTTGTAGTGTACTTTGTGAACATAATACCTATTGGGTAATGACTAAAATTAACCATAAAAGAACCACTAACTCCCTACATCTTCATCACAACACCTCCTCCTCTCCCTTGCCCCTCCTCACGGCCGTAGCCACCTCCACACACCACCACCATCATCCATTCAAGTTCATCCAATCCTAGCTCATCTCAAGGTGTAAGGAGGTCTACAAGGAAGCTCGGTGCATTCGGAACGCGAAGGACCTCTTCTCATTGCTTTTATCCACTCGATTTGTGCTTAGAATCTTCCCTAGCCTTGAGCTAGAGGTATAACACTTAAAACTCGTTTTTGAACTAGTCTAAAGTGGTTAAAAGGATTTTTACCGGTTAAATCTCGTTAAAATGCAAGATGATGCACAAAAGTTTACTAAAAACACTTAAAATGGTGGTTAATAGCTTATAAGTTGTGTAAAAGTTGTAGTATTTGAAATATATGGTTATTTAGACCCGATCTATGTTGTGGTAGCTCGGATCACCGTTTAACCCGGTTTAGTAAGATCAAGGATCTTAACATAAGCTTGTTTTGGATAATACAAGGGTTAAAAGGTGAAACTCTACCACACATGAAACATGAACTTGTGTAAAAATGTTTTATTTGTGTAAAAGTGTTTTAACTTGGACAACGGTGTTTAAAACTAGCCGATCTATGTATCTACAAGTGGTATTTTCAAAAGACCAAGCATCAAAAGAAATCACATGTTCTAAACCGGATCTTACACTAACAAAAGTGGTTTTTGTGAACAAACAAGTGTGTGGACACTTGTGTAACAAAGGTTTTAACAAAGAAATAATTTTCGTAAAAACCGACTAGAAGTTGTGAAACTTCATATTCGTTAAAAATAAAGTTTTTAAGAAATTAAACTTATTTTTAACAATAACAAGACTTACTAAATGTGCTAGTAAGTTACTACACATTTTTGTAAACATTCAAGTTCATGAAATGGAGAAACTAGTGATTATTGCTGATGAGTATTGTTGATAATTGTTGTTGATGATTGATAATGATTTAAAAAAGAAAATAAACACACGTTTTGAGAACGTGGGAAACCTCCATTTTAGGGGAAACTCTGTCAAAATTTTTATAAATTTTGACACTTAGAAAAAAAAATATAAGTTTTTGAGAAACTTATTCCCTAAAAATGTATTTAAAAGTATTACCAAGGTTTCCCTAATTTTTGGTGATGAGAAATGGTGATTTTTCAAGAATAAAAATGGATATTAAGTATATATTTTTGAAAGAAAAATATATATTATTTGATCACCAACTTTTGTGCTAAGTGTATATAGTATGTGTTATACGTGCTAGTGTATTAAGACTTAAAAATACACTAATTACTCATGAGGAGTAGAAATAGAAAAATACACATACAACATACAAAATACATAATTCGGGTGCAAAGTGCAAAACACAAAAGACTTATATTTATTTTTAGAGAAAATAACATAAGTAAGATACGTAGTTAAAAATATAAGAATATTTTTAACACAAGAATATACACAAAAGAGAGTGACTGTACTTGTGCGACGCAAGTCTAGTGACTAACATTAAGAAAACGCGTATAGGTTACGACGTTAATTAAGCAAATCCGGTGAAGTTTACGACGCAAGGAACGCAAAGTTGTGAGTTCATGCTCCCCCTTTTCTTTAACTGTTTTCAGTTTTTATAACTTCGGGGGTGAAATACATGTACAAAAGTACAATATTTATAAATGGTATGATATAAATACAAGAAGTACACTTGGTGAGAACGAGAACCAAGTGTGACGAAATATAAGAATACAAGAAGTACACTTGGTGAGAACGAGAACCAAGTGTGACGAAATATAAGAATATGAGAAGCGCACTTGGTGAGAACGAGAACCAAGTATGAGGCGCTATGAGAAATGATAACAAGAAACGCGCTTGGTGAGGACGAGAACCAAGTAGGATGCGTTATGAGAAATAGTGTCACGAATAGGGTACAGAAGCACCATTAATCAACGTATACATTCAGACCGCAGAACAAAAGGTTAGATCTAACGGGTGCCTGGCAGCCACACTCCCGGTCGGGGCGAGAACCGAGGAGTGCTTTTGTGTCTCAGAATATACCAATTAAATGCCTTAGGTTTGGTGACTTCCTATGACGTGCCACATGTTAATGGCTTTGCAACCCATTAACAATCTGATAATTACAGAAATACTGTATTTACATAAAATTCATACCATTCTAAAATTGATATATAACTTGAAGTACGTGGGGTACTCAAGAGGATTGATATATAACTTGAAGTACGTGGGGTACTCAAGAGGATTGATATATAACTTGAAGTACGTGGGGTACTCAAGAGGATTGATATATAACTGGAAGTACGTGGAGTACTCGAGAAAAACTTGATTTACTCACAAACTATGTTTTCATACAAAGTATACAAACATGAAAAACAAAACTGCATGAATTCACACCAACATTATGTTGACGTTTTTCCAAAACTCACATGTATTTCAGGTAACTAGGATGGATGTGCGCGTGGTCTTACTCATGCTCGTGGATGTCGCTTGTTTATCTCTAAATAAAGTTGTAAACTTTTAAGACAATGCTTTATGCGACTTAGCGCTGTAAACGCTAACATATGTTTTCAAATTATGGTATTTGAAGTTATTTTCTTGAGCATGTAGTATGTTTACTCTTCGTATGCAATGAGAACCTTTCATGATCACACCTCGTGCTTCCGCCGTAGAAAGGGGTGTGACAGATTGGTATCAGAGCTGCGATTGTAGTGAACCAGGATTCCTTCTCGAGTCTAGTCTACAATCTCTAGGATCCATTCACGAAAACAATTTTCAAAGAGTTTTCAATGCATAAAACGTCCCGCGACATCCACTACCTGAAACTGTCTACATGAGTCTAGAAAAGACACTACGAGACTTAGAGTGCACTTGAGTAGCACTTGTCGTTGACTAGAAATTACTTGCAATTATGTGTGATAATTAGCATGTACTAGAAGTGGAATGTCACAAGTATATGTGACTTTACCTGAAAGCAATGGCCTACCTGAAGGAAGAAATACGAGGATGAAACAAACTGTGCGGACTGTGCAAGGAGTTACGTAATTATGGATGCATACATAATTATGGAATTCAGTGCACAGAAACCACAGCAAGTCTTGTCACGTATAGATTCCCTCAGAGCAAGCCTACTAAGTACTCTGCTAGAGTAATAATTGTTTGATGTCACTTATGTGGTATATATACCTGTGAATATATATGATACTACTGTCTAGTGTGACGATATCAAACAAATGTCTAACCCTGGTGTGTTATGTTCTGTCAGAACATGGCACCCAGGAAAACTGTGAATGCTCGCAATGACGATCAACCTCCTCCTCCCCCACTGCCAAGAACTGCTGAAGAGCTGAACGCTCTACTGGAGGAAAGGATCTCCGCTGCTATCGCCCAGTACGAGGCGAACCGAACTCAAGACAGTGGAGGACCAAGCAACGCTAGGCGTAATGGGAATGGAGATTCGTCTGGAGGCAATGCAGCTCAAGGCTGCACTTTCAAGCAGTTCCTCGACTGCAAGCCAATGAACTATGATGGCACAGGAGGTGCAGTAGCATTTGTGCGCTGGACGGAGAAGACTGAAGCTACTATCCGCATGAGCAAGTGTACCGCGGATCAACAAGTCACCTTTGCTACTGGGTTGTTTGTCGATGAAGCTCTGACTTGGTGGAACCTGCAAGTCCAAACCTTGGGTGATGATGCCGCCTATGGCCTAACTTGGGAGGAACTGAAGGAAAGAATGAGAGAGAAGTACTGCTCTCGTGCGGAACTCCAAAGGCTGGAAACAGAGTTCTGGCACCTGACTATGGAAGGTGCTGACATCAATGGTTACACTCGAAGGTTCCACGATCTGTCAAGAGTGCTTCCCTACATGGTGACTCCTGAATTTAAGCGTGTGGAACGCTACATTTGGGGACTGGCCTCAGAGTTTCGTGGCATGGTGACGTCGGCCAAACCACAAACAATCACCGAGGCTGTAACTCTGGCTGTCAGCCTGACTAAAGATTGTGTTCGTATGAAGAAGCTATCACTGAACCCAACAGAGAAGACCGAGACACATGCTGAGTCGTCCGGCGACAAAAAGAGAAAGCATACAAGTTTGAACCAAGCAACTCGTAACAACAAGGGTTTCAGCAAGAAGCGCGACGCTAACCCGACTCAGGAGGCAAAAACCCATGCAACCAAAGCATACCAAGGCTCCATGCCTAGATGCCAAAAATGTAAGTATCATCATGATGGGGCTTGTCGCATTCCAAGGTGCGACAAATGTGGTAAATTGGGTCATCAGACAGAAGACTGTTGGGGAAAAGGAAAGAACCGAAGTGGAAACGGTGCTGGTAACAAGAATGGTAACGGGAAAGGGCAGAACCAAGGATGCTTCAAGTGCGGAAGCAATGATCATTTCATGAAGAACTGCCCAGAGAGAAACAACGCTCCGGCTCGAGCATTTGTGATTGGAGCAAATAACGCACGCGAGGACCCTAACGTGGTCACCGGTACGTTTCTCATTAACAATCACTTTGCATCCATATTATTCGACACTGGCGCCGATTATAGCTTCATGTCTGTGGAATTTAAACGCATACTCGGAATAGAATCCAGTAGATTAGAAATTCCTTATTCCATAGAACTAGCCAATAGTAAACTTGTTGAATCGGGCGAAGTTGTTAGAGGCTGCACATTAGAACTTGGCGAACGAAATTTTAGCGTCGACCTCTTACCTATTCAATTGGGTAGCTTCGATGTAGTAGTCGGAATGGACTGGTTGTCCAAGAACAAAGCTGAAGTTATTTGCCATGAGAAAGTCATTCGCATCCCTTTAGCGAATGGTGAAACTCTCATCGTGCATGGAGAAAAACGAGACGCGCCTCTTCGAATCATCAGTTGTATGAAGGCACAGAAGTGCCTAAGAAAAGGATGTGTTGCTTTCCTAGCACACGTTATAGACAAGAAGGCTGAGGAGCTGAAACTCGAAGACATTCCTGTGGTGAAGGAATTTCCTGATGTGTTCCCTGAAGATCTGCCAGGACTACCTCCGCAACGACAAGTCGAATTCCGTATAGACTTGGTTCCGGGAGCTGCTCCTGTAGCCAAGGCACCCTATCGACTTGCACCATCCGAAATGCAAGAATTATCTACACAACTTCAGGAGTTGTTGGATAAAGGATTCATAAGGCCAAGCTTCTCACCCTGGGGAGCTCCAGTATTATTCGTAAAGAAGAAGGATGGAACACTGCGGATGTGTATCGATTACAGGGAACTGAACAAGCTCACAATCAAGAATCGGTATCCGCTACCAAGGATTGATGACCTCTTTGATCAACTGCAAGGATCAAGCTACTATTCCAAGATCGACCTTCGATCGGGATACCATCAGCTGAGAATCCAAGATGAAAGCGTGCCAAAGACTGCATTCAGAACGCGCTATGGGCACTACGAATTCCTTGTGATGCCATTTGGGCTGACGAATGCACCAGCGGTTTTTATGGATCTGATGAACCGCGTTTGCAAACCATATCTCGATAAATTCGTGATTGTGTTTATCGATGATATCCTGATTTACTCGCGAACGAAAGAAGAGCACGAGCAACATCTCAGAACCATCTTGGAATTACTGAAGAAAGAGAAGCTTTATGCAAAGTTCTCGAAGTGCGAATTCTGGATTCGCGAAGTACAATTTCTTGGTCACGTGGTGAATGAGAAGGGCATTCATGTAGACCCGTCCAAGATAGAAGCGATAAAGAATTGGGAAGCTCCCAAGACCCCAACTGAAGTTCGACAATTTTTGGGCTTAGCGGGCTACTATCGGCGATTCATTGAGAATTTCTCGAAGATAGCTCAACCACTAACGACCCTTACGCAGAAAGACAACAAGTACGACTGGGGTCACAAACAAGAGGAAGCCTTTCGGCTACTTAAGAACAAGCTCTGCGATGCACCGATACTATCGTTACCCGAAGGCACTGAAGACTTCGTGGTGTACTGCGACGCCTCACGACAAGGCTTGGGTTGCGTGCTCATGCAACGCCAAAAAGTCATCGCTTATGCTTCAAGACAACTGAAGGTTCACGAGAGAAATTATACCACTCACGACCTAGAGCTGGGTGCAGTGGTATTCGCCTTGAAGATCTGGCGACATTATCTGTATGGTACTCGATGTACAATCTTCACAGATCACAAAAGCTTACAACACATATTTGATCAGAAGGAATTGAATATGCGCCAGCGACGTTGGGTCGAGCTGCTAAATGATTATGACTGTGAGATTAAGTACCATCCTGGAAAGGCAAACGTTGTAGCAGACGCGTTGAGCCGAAAAGAAAGGGTTAAGACCCTAAGGGTTCGAGCACTGGAAATGACGATTCGAACGAACCTCACAGCACGCATTCGAGATGCACAACAAGAAGCTCTTAAAGAAGAGAACCGTAAAGCTGAATACCTACGGGGTATGCTGAAATACATGGTGCCAAACGAAGAGGGAGCCTTATACTTTAAGAAGCGTATTTGGGTTCCACTCTATGGTGGCATACGAGAAGTCATCCTTAATGAAGCCCACAAATCGAGATATTCGATCCATCCAGGATCGGACAAAATGTATCAAGACTTGAAGGAGTACTATTGGTGGCCGAGACTCAAAAGCGACGTTGCTGTGTATGTTGGAAAATGCCTAACATGTGCTAAGGTTAAGGCAGAATATCAGAAACCGTCCGGCCTACTACAACAACCAGGGATTCCCGTGTGGAAGTGGGAACAAATCTCGATGGACTTCATAACGAAATTACCCAGGACCCCGAGAGGGCATGATATGATATGGGTAATAGTTGATCGATTAACGAAGTCTGCGCATTTCCTACCAATCCGAGAGAAGGATAGCACTGGAAAGCTGGCAGAGATATACTTAAGAGAAATTGTGGCACGACATGGAGTGCCAATCTCAATCATTTCAGACAGAGATGGACGCTTTGTCTCAAGAATCTGGCAATCATTTCAGGAAGCCTTTGGATCTCAATTAGATCTGAGCACGGCATTCCATCCGCAAACAGACGGCCAGAGCGAACGGACTATACAAACGTTAGAAGATATGCTTCGCGCATGTGTCATGGATCTAGGCGGCAGCTGGGATACTCATCTACCTTTAGTTGAGTTTTCCTACAATAACAGTTATCATACGAGCATAAAAGCCGCGCCGTTCGAAGCTCTGTATGGCCGCAAATGCCGATCGCCCTTATGTTGGGCAGATGCCGGAGATAAACGTATCGTTGGTCCTGAACTTGTACAAGAGACAACCGACAAGATTGCGCAGATCCGAGAACGCATTAAGGCGGCTCGAGAGCGACAAAAGAGCTACGCTGATCCAAATAGGAAATCGGTAGATTTCAAGGTGGGAGACAAAGTGTTGTTAAAAGTCTCACCATGGAAGGGCGTAGTCAGGTTTGGAAAGCGTGGAAAGCTGAATCCACGATACATCGGACCATTCAAAATATTGAAAAGAATTGGTACCGTGGCATACAAGTTGGAGTTACCGGAAGAACTTAATGGAGTACATGATACGTTTCATGTATCCAACCTAAAGAAGAGTCCAACACAAGAAAACGTGACCATCCCGATGGATGAAGTGCATATTGATGAAGCCCTCCGATTTACAGAGCAACCCGTTGAGGTTACTGACTGGAAAGTCAACAAGACCAGGAGGAGCAGTGTGAAACTTGTCAAAGTACGTTGGAGCTCTAAGCACGGACCCGAGTACACATGGGAACGTGAAGACCAGTTCAAGAAAAAGTATCCCCACCTATTCAAGAAGACTCCAGCGAGAGTTAGTTCAGTCTGAATTTCGGGACGAAATTCTTTTAACGGGGGGAGACTGTGACAGCTGGCACAAACCGGTAATTTCCGTACACATTAATTATTGCTTAATGACTGCAATTATGAGTTTAAGTGTCAGCAATGTCTGAACACATGATTAAACAAGTGAATTCATGCATGTTGTATACTACAAAATATTGCTTTATGCATAAACGAGAGCGTTGCGTCAGAATAATAGTAAACTCACCGGTAAGACACAATGTGTCAACAGAACTGCAGAAAGCAGTCACACAATAAAATTGGAACCTAGGTGTAGGTCCGACGACAAGAATGCATTAAAACCCAAGAGTACATACAAGGGTTAATATATATGCATTACGAAAGCAAAAATAAGCACTAAAAAGCACCCGAAACGCACTTTAAGTGCAGAATTTATAAAATTCAGCAATAAATCAGCATTAGACATATAAATATTATGCAGAAATATCGTTTTATTATCCAGAATATTTCCCTAGGTGTTGGGAATCGATAGTGTTATAAAAAGATGCTTATTAAACACTAAAAGGTGCAATTTAGCACTTTAACGAATCAGTATGTAACCGAACAACCGGAGATTACCCGGAACATAAAAATAATGTCAATGACATTGTTTATACTTTTCTGAGCTAGTTAGGGTCCCCGAATACCCTAACACCCTTTTATATTACACTACACACTAGTAACCGGGTTTAATCCCTAAACTAACTAATTGGTTAAGAATTACACTTTACCTCCCCCCCCCCTATGTGTGGTGGACGGTCAAGGAGGCCCCACAAAGATCCACACTTGATCACATTTGATCTACTTAAATCTCCTAAGATTGTGATCAAGATTTGTAGTGTACTTTGTGAACATAATACCTATTGGGTAATGACTAAAATTAACCATAAAAGAACCACTAACTCCCTACATCTTCATCACAACACCTCCTCCTCTCCCTTGCCCCTCCTCACGGCCGTAGCCACCTCCACACACCACCACCATCATCCATTCAAGTTCATCCAATCCTAGCTCATCTCAAGGTGTAAGGAGGTCTACAAGGAAGCTCGGTGCATTCGGAACGCGAAGGACCTCTTCTCATTGCTTTTATCCACTCGATTTGTGCTTAGAATCTTCCCTAGCCTTGAGCTAGAGGTATAACACTTAAAACTCATTTTTGAACTAGTCTAAAGTGGTTAAAAGGATTTTTACCGGTTAAATCTCGTTAAAATGCAAGATGATGCACAAAAGTTTACTAAAAACACTTAAAATGGTGGTTAATAGCTTATAAGTTGTGTAAAAGTTGTAGTATTTGAAATATATGGTTATTTAGACCCGATCTATGTTGTGGTAGCTCGGATCACCGTTTAACCCGGTTTAGTAAGATCAAGGATCTTAACATAAGCTTGTTTTGGATAATACAAGGGTTAAAAGGTGAAACTCTACCACACATGAAACATGAACTTGTGTAAAAATGTTTTATTTGTGTAAAAGTGTTTTAACTTGGACAACGGTGTTTAAAACTAGCCGATCTATGTATCTACAAGTGGTATTTTCAAAAGACCAAGCATCAAAAGAAATCACATGTTCTAAACCGGATCTTACACTAACAAAAGTGGTTTTTGTGAACAAACAAGTGTGTGGACACTTGTGTAACAAAGGTTTTAACAAAGAAATAATTTTCGTAAAAACCGACTAGAAGTTGTGAAACTTCATATTCGTTAAAAATAAAGTTTTTAAGAAATTAAACTTATTTTTAACAATAACAAGACTTACTAAATGTGCTAGTAAGTTACTACACATTTTTGTAAACATTCAAGTTCATGAAATGGAGAAACTAGTGATTATTGCTGATGAGTATTGTTGATAATTGTTGTTGATGATTGATAATGATTTAAAAAAGAAAATAAACACACGTTTTGAGAACGTGGGAAACCTCCATTTTAGGGGAAACTCTGTCAAAATTTTTATAAATTTTGACACTTAGAAAAAAAAATATAAGTTTTTGAGAAACTTATTCCCTAAAAATGTATTTAAAAGTATTACCAAGGTTTCCCTAATTTTTGGTGATGAGAAATGGTGATTTTTCAAGAATAAAAATGGATATTAAGTATATATTTTTGAAAGAAAAATATATATTATTTGATCACCAACTTTTGTGCTAAGTGTATATAGTATGTGTTATACGTGCTAGTGTATTAAGACTTAAAAATACACTAATTACTCATGAGGAGTAGAAATAGAAAAATACACATACAACATACAAAATACATAATTCGGGTGCAAAGTGCAAAACACAAAAGACTTATATTTATTTTTAGAGAAAATAACATAAGTAAGATACGTAGTTAAAAATATAAGAATATTTTTAACACAAGAATATACACAAAAGAGAGTGACTGTACTTGTGCGACGCAAGTCTAGTGACTAACATTAAGAAAACGCGTATAGGTTACGACGTTAATTAAGCAAATCCGGTGAAGTTTACGACGCAAGGAACGCAAAGTTGTGAGTTCATGCTCCCCCTTTTCTTTAACTGTTTTCAGTTTTTATAACTTCGGGGGTGAAATACATGTACAAAAGTACAATATTTATAAATGGTATGATATAAATACAAGAAGTACACTTGGTGAGAACGAGAACCAAGTGTGACGAAATATAAGAATACAAGAAGTACACTTGGTGAGAACGAGAACCAAGTGTGACGAAATATAAGAATATGAGAAGCGCACTTGGTGAGAACGAGAACCAAGTATGAGGCGCTATGAGAAATGATAACAAGAAACGCGCTTGGTGAGGACGAGAACCAAGTAGGATGCGTTATGAGAAATAGTGTCACGAATAGGGTACAGAAGCACCATTAATCAACGTATACATTCAGACCGCAGAACAAAAGGTTAGATCTAACGGGTGCCTGGCAGCCACACTCCCGGTCGGGGCGAGAACCGAGGAGTGCTTTTGTGTCTCAGAATATACCAATTAAATGCCTTAGGTTTGGTGACTTCCTATGACGTGCCACATGTTAATGGCTTTGCAACCCATTAACAATCTGATAATTACAGAAATACTGTATTTACATAAAATTCATACCATTCTAAAATTGATATATAACTTGAAGTACGTGGGGTACTCAAGAGGATTGATATATAACTTGAAGTACGTGGGGTACTCAAGAGGATTGATATATAACTTGAAGTACGTGGGGTACTCAAGAGGATTGATATATAACTGGAAGTACGTGGAGTACTCGAGAAAAACTTGATTTACTCACAAACTATGTTTTCATACAAAGTATACAAACATGAAAAACAAAACTGCATGAATTCACACCAACATTATGTTGACGTTTTTCCAAAACTCACATGTATTTCAGGTAACTAGGATGGATGTGCGCGTGGTCTTACTCATGCTCGTGGATGTCGCTTGTTTATCTCTAAATAAAGTTGTAAACTTTTAAGACAATGCTTTATGCGACTTAGCGCTGTAAACGCTAACATATGTTTTCAAATTATGGTATTTGAAGTTATTTTCTTGAGCATGTAGTATGTTTACTCTTCGTATGCAATGAGAACCTTTCATGATCACACCTCGTGCTTCCGCCGTAGAAAGGGGTGTGACAGATTGGTATCAGAGCTGCGATTGTAGTGAACCAGGATTCCTTCTCGAGTCTAGTCTACAATCTCTAGGATCCATTCACGAAAACAATTTTCAAAGAGTTTTCAATGCATAAAACGTCCCGCGACATCCACTACCTGAAACTGTCTACATGAGTCTAGAAAAGACACTACGAGACTTAGAGTGCACTTGAGTAGCACTTGTCGTTGACTAGAAATTACTTGCAATTATGTGTGATAATTAGCATGTACTAGAAGTGGAATGTCACAAGTATATGTGACTTTACCTGAAAGCAATGGCCTACCTGAAGGAAGAAATACGAGGATGAAACAAACTGTGCGGACTGTGCAAGGAGTTACGTAATTATGGATGCATACATAATTATGGAATTCAGTGCACAGAAACCACAGCAAGTCTTGTCACGTATAGATTCCCTCAGAGCAAGCCTACTAAGTACTCTGCTAGAGTAATAATTGTTTGATGTCACTTATGTGGTATATATACCTGTGAATATATATGATACTACTGTCTAGTGTGACGATATCAAACAAATGTCTAACCCTGGTGTGTTATGTTCTGTCAGAACATGGCACCCAGGAAAACTGTGAATGCTCGCAATGACGATCAACCTCCTCCTCCCCCACTGCCAAGAACTGCTGAAGAGCTGAACGCTCTACTGGAGGAAAGGATCTCCGCTGCTATCGCCCAGTACGAGGCGAACCGAACTCAAGACAGTGGAGGACCAAGCAACGCTAGGCGTAATGGGAATGGAGATTCGTCTGGAGGCAATGCAGCTCAAGGCTGCACTTTCAAGCAGTTCCTCGACTGCAAGCCAATGAACTATGATGGCACAGGAGGTGCAGTAGCATTTGTGCGCTGGACGGAGAAGACTGAAGCTACTATCCGCATGAGCAAGTGTACCGCGGATCAACAAGTCACCTTTGCTACTGGGTTGTTTGTCGATGAAGCTCTGACTTGGTGGAACCTGCAAGTCCAAACCTTGGGTGATGATGCCGCCTATGGCCTAACTTGGGAGGAACTGAAGGAAAGAATGAGAGAGAAGTACTGCTCTCGTGCGGAACTCCAAAGGCTGGAAACAGAGTTCTGGCACCTGACTATGGAAGGTGCTGACATCAATGGTTACACTCGAAGGTTCCACGATCTGTCAAGAGTGCTTCCCTACATGGTGACTCCTGAATTTAAGCGTGTGGAACGCTACATTTGGGGACTGGCCTCAGAGTTTCGTGGCATGGTGACGTCGGCCAAACCACAAACAATCACCGAGGCTGTAACTCTGGCTGTCAGCCTGACTGAAGATTGTGTTCGTATGAAGAAGCTATCACTGAACCCAACAGAGAAGACCGAGACACATGCTGAGTCGTCCGGCGACAAAAAGAGAAAGCATACAAGTTTGAACCAAGCAACTCGTAACAACAAGGGTTTCAGCAAGAAGCGCGACGCTAACCCGACTCAGGAGGCAAAAACCCATGCAACCAAAGCATACCAAGGCTCCATGCCTAGATGCCAAAAATGTAAGTATCATCATGATGGGGCTTGTCGCATTCCAAGGTGCGACAAATGTGGTAAATTGGGTCATCAGACAGAAGACTGTTGGGGAAAAGGAAAGAACCGAAGTGGAAACGGTGCTGGTAACAAGAATGGTAACGGGAAAGGGCAGAACCAAGGATGCTTCAAGTGCGGAAGCAATGATCATTTCATGAAGAACTGCCCAGAGAGAAACAACGCTCCGGCTCGAGCATTTGTGATTGGAGCAAATAACGCACGCGAGGACCCTAACGTGGTCACCGGTACGTTTCTCATTAACAATCACTTTGCATCCATATTATTCGACACTGGCGCCGATTATAGCTTCATGTCTGTGGAATTTAAACGCATACTCGGAATAGAATCCAGTAGATTAGAAATTCCTTATTCCATAGAACTAGCCAATAGTAAACTTGTTGAATCGGGCGAAGTTGTTAGAGGCTGCACATTAGAACTTGGCGAACGAAATTTTAGCGTCGACCTCTTACCTATTCAATTGGGTAGCTTCGATGTAGTAGTCGGAATGGACTGGTTGTCCAAGAACAAAGCTGAAGTTATTTGCCATGAGAAAGTCATTCGCATCCCTTTAGCGAATGGTGAAACTCTCATCGTGCATGGAGAAAAACGAGACGCGCCTCTTCGAATCATCAGTTGTATGAAGGCACAGAAGTGCCTAAGAAAAGGATGTGTTGCTTTCCTAGCACACGTTATAGACAAGAAGGCTGAGGAGCTGAAACTCGAAGACATTCCTGTGGTGAAGGAATTTCCTGATGTGTTCCCTGAAGATCTGCCAGGACTACCTCCGCAACGACAAGTCGAATTCCGTATAGACTTGGTTCCGGGAGCTGCTCCTGTAGCCAAGGCACCCTATCGACTTGCACCATCCGAAATGCAAGAATTATCTACACAACTTCAGGAGTTGTTGGATAAAGGATTCATAAGGCCAAGCTTCTCACCCTGGGGAGCTCCAGTATTATTCGTAAAGAAGAAGGATGGAACACTGCGGATGTGTATCGATTACAGGGAACTGAACAAGCTCACAATCAAGAATCGGTATCCGCTACCAAGGATTGATGACCTCTTTGATCAACTGCAAGGATCAAGCTACTATTCCAAGATCGACCTTCGATCGGGATACCATCAGTTGAGAATCCAAGATGAAAGCGTGCCAAAGACTGCATTCAGAACGCGCTATGGGCACTACGAATTCCTTGTGATGCCATTTGGGCTGACGAATGCACCAGCGGTTTTTATGGATCTGATGAACCGCGTTTGCAAACCATATCTCGATAAATTCGTGATTGTGTTTATCGATGATATCCTGATTTACTCGCGAACGAAAGAAGAGCACGAGCAACATCTCAGAACCATCTTGGAATTACTGAAGAAAGAGAAGCTTTATGCAAAGTTCTCGAAGTGCGAATTCTGGATTCGCGAAGTACAATTTCTTGGTCACGTGGTGAATGAGAAGGGCATTCATGTAGACCCGTCCAAGATAGAAGCGATAAAGAATTGGGAAGCTCCCAAGACCCCAACTGAAGTTCGACAATTTTTGGGCTTAGCGGGCTACTATCGGCGATTCATTGAGAATTTCTCGAAGATAGCTCAACCGCTAACGACCCTTACGCAGAAAGACAACAAGTACGACTGGGGTCACAAACAAGAGGAAGCCTTTCGGCTACTTAAGAACAAGCTCTGCGATGCACCGATACTATCGTTACCCGAAGGCACTGAAGACTTCGTGGTGTACTGCGACGCCTCACGACAAGGCTTGGGTTGCGTGCTCATGCAACGCCAAAAAGTCATCGCTTATGCTTCAAGACAACTGAAGGTTCACGAGAGAAATTATTCCACTCACGACCTAGAGCTGGGTGCAGTGGTATTCGCCTTGAAGATCTGGCGACATTATCTGTATGGTACTCGATGTACAATCTTCACAGATCACAAAAGCTTACAACACATATTTGATCAGAAGGAATTGAATATGCGCCAGCGACGTTGGGTCGAGCTGCTAAATGATTATGACTGTGAGATTAAGTACCATCCTGGAAAGGCAAACGTTGTAGCAGACGCGTTGAGCCGAAAAGAAAGAGTTAAGACCCTAAGGGTTCGAGCACTGGAAATGACGATTCGAACGAACCTCACAGCACGCATTCGAGATGCACAACAAGAAGCTCTTAAAGAAGAGAACCGTAAAGCTGAATACCTACGGGGTATGCTGAAATACATGGTGCCAAACGAAGAGGGAGCCTTATACTTTAAGAAGCGTATTTGGGTTCCACTCTATGGTGGCATACGAGAAGTCATCCTTAATGAAGCCCACAAATCGAGATATTCGATCCATCCAGGATCGGACAAAATGTATCAAGACTTGAAGGAGTACTATTGGTGGCCGAGACTCAAAAGCGACGTTGCTGTGTATGTTGGAAAATGCCTAACCTGTGCTAAGGTTAAGGCAGAATATCAGAAACCGTCCGGCCTACTACAACAACCAGGGATTCCCGTGTGGAAGTGGGAACAAATCTCGATGGACTTCATAACGAAATTACCCAGGACCCCGAGAGGGCATGATATGATATGGGTAATAGTTGATCGATTAACGAAGTCTGCGCATTTCCTACCAATCCGAGAGAAGGATAGCACTGGAAAGCTGGCAGAGATATACTTAAGAGAAATTGTGGCATGACATGGAGTGCCAATCTCAATCATTTCAGACAGAGATGGACGCTTTGTCTCAAGAATCTGGCAATCATTTCAGGAAGCCTTTGGATCTCAATTAGATCTGAGCACGGCATTCCATCCGCAAACAGACGGCCAGAGCGAACGGACTATACAAACGTTAGAAGATATGCTTCGCGCATGTGTCATGGATCTAGGCGGCAGCTGGGATACTCATCTACCTTTAGTTGAGTTTTCCTACAATAACAGTTATCATACGAGCATAAAAGCCGCGCCGTTCGAAGCTCTGTATGGCCGCAAATGCCGATCGCCCTTATGTTGGGCAGATGCCGGAGATAAACATATCGTTGGTCCTGAACTTGTACAAGAGACAACCGACAAGATTGCGCAGATCCGAGAACGCATTAAGGCGGCTCGAGAGCGACAAAAGAGCTACGCTGATCCAAATAGGAAATCGGTAGATTTCAAGGTGGGAGACAAAGTGTTGTTAAAAGTCTCACCATGGAAGGGCGTAGTCAGGTTTGGAAAGCGTGGAAAGCTGAATCCACGATACATCGGACCATTCAAAATATTGAAAAGAATTGGTACCGTGGCATACAAGTTGGAGTTACCGGAAGAACTTAATGGAGTACATGATACGTTTCATGTATCCAACCTAAAGAAGAGTCCAACACAAGAAAACGTGACCATCCCGATGGATGAAGTGCATATTGATGAAGCCCTCCGATTTACAGAGCAACCCGTTGAGGTTACTGACTGGAAAGTCAACAAGACCAGGAGGAGCAGTGTGAAACTTGTCAAAGTACGTTGGAGCTCTAAGCACGGACCCGAGTACACATGGGAACGTGAAGACCAGTTCAAGAAAAAGTATCCCCACCTATTCAAGAAGACTCCAGCGAGAGTTAGTTCAGTCTGAATTTCGGGACGAAATTCTTTTAACGGGGGGAGACTGTGACAGCTGGCACAAACCGGTAATTTCCGTACACATTAATTATTGCTTAATGACTGCAATTATGAGTTTAAGTGTCAGCAATGTCTGAACACATGATTAAACAAGTGAATTCATGCATGTTGTATACTACAAAATATTGCTTTATGCATAAACGAGAGCGTTGCGTCAGAATAATAGTAAACTCACCGGTAAGACACAATGTGTCAACAGAACTGCAGAAAGCAGTCACACAATAAAATTGGAACCTAGGTGTAGGTCCGACGACAAGAATGCATTAAAACCCAAGAGTACATACAAGGGTTAATGTATATGCATTACGAAAGCAAAAATAAGCACTAAAAAGCACCCGAAACGCACTTTAAGTGCAGAATTTATAAAATTCAGCAATAAATCAGCATTAGACATATAAATATTATGCAGAAATATCGTTTTATTATCCAGAATATTTCCCTAGGTGTTGGGAATCGATAGTGTTATAAAAAGATGCTTATTAAACACTAAAAGGTGCAATTTAGCACTTTAACGAATCAGTATGTAACCGAACAACCGGAGATTACCCGGAACATAAAAATAATGTCAATGACATTGTTTATACTTTTCTGAGCTAGTTAGGGTCCCCGAATACCCTAACACCCTTTTATATTACACTACACACTAGTAACCGGGTTTAATCCCTAAACTAACTAATTGGTTAAGAATTACACTTTACCCCCCCCCCCCCCTATGTGTGGTGGACGGTCAAGGAGGCCCCACAAAGATCCACACTTGATCACATTTGATCTACTTAAATCTCCTAAGATTGTGATCAAGATTTGTAGTGTACTTTGTGAACATAATACCTATTGGGTAATGACTAAAATTAACCATAAAAGAACCACTAACTCCCTACATCTTCATCACAACACCTCCTCCTCTCCCTTGCCCCTCCTCACGGCCGTAGCCACCTCCACACACCACCACCATCATCCATTCAAGTTCATCCAATCCTAGCTCATCTCAAGGTGTAAGGAGGTCTACAAGGAAGCTCGGTGCATTCGGAACGCGAAGGACCTCTTCTCATTGCTTTTATCCACTCGATTTGTGCTTAGAATCTTCCCTAGCCTTGAGCTAGAGGTATAACACTTAAAACTCGTTTTTGAACTAGTCTAAAGTGGTTAAAAGGATTTTTACCGGTTAAATCTCGTTAAAATGCAAGATGATGCACAAAAGTTTACTAAAAACACTTAAAATGGTGGTTAATAGCTTATAAGTTGTGTAAAAGTTGTAGTATTTGAAATATATGGTTATTTAGACCCGATCTATGTTGTGGTAGCTCGGATCACCGTTTAACCCGGTTTAGTAAGATCAAGGATCTTAACATAAGCTTGTTTTGGATAATACAAGGGTTAAAAGGTGAAACTCTACCACACATGAAACATGAACTTGTGTAAAAATGTTTTATTTGTGTAAAAGTGTTTTAACTTGGACAACGGTGTTTAAAACTAGCCGATCTATGTATCTACAAGTGGTATTTTCAAAAGACCAAGCATCAAAAGAAATCACATGTTCTAAACCGGATCTTACACTAACAAAAGTGGTTTTTGTGAACAAACAAGTGTGTGGACACTTGTGTAACAAAGGTTTTAACAAAGAAATAATTTTCGTAAAAACCGACTAGAAGTTGTGAAACTTCATATTCGTTAAAAATAAAGTTTTTAAGAAATTAAACTTATTTTTAACAATAACAAGACTTACTAAATGTGCTAGTAAGTTACTACACATTTTTGTAAACATTCAAGTTCATGAAATGGAGAAACTAGTGATTATTGCTGATGAGTATTGTTGATAATTGTTGTTGATGATTGATAATGATTTAAAAAAGAAAATAAACACACGTTTTGAGAACGTGGGAAACCTCCATTTTAGGGGAAACTCTGTCAAAATGTTTATAAATTTTGACACTTAGAAAAAAAATATAAGTTTTTGAGAAACTTATTCCCTAAAAATGTATTTAAAAGTATTACCAAGGTTTCCCTAATTTTTGGTGATGAGAAATGGTGATTTTTCAAGAATAAAAATGGATATTAAGTATATATTTTTGAAAGAAAAATATATATTATTTGATCACCAACTTTTGTGCTAAGTGTATATAGTATGTGTTATACGTGCTAGTGTATTAAGACTTAAAAATACACTAATTACTCATGAGGAGTAGAAATATAAAAATACACATACAACATACAAAATACATAATTCGGGTGCAAAGTGCAAAACACAAAAGACTTATATTTATTTTTAGAGAAAATAACATAAGTAAGATACGTAGTTAAAAATATAAGAATATTTTTAACACAAGAATATACACAAAAGAGAGTGACTGTACTTGTGCGACGCAAGTCTAGTGACTAACATTAAGAAAACGCGTATAGGTTACGACGTTAATTAAGCAAATCCGGTGAAGTTTACGACGCAAGGAACGCAAAGTTGTGAGTTCATGCTCCCCCTTTTCTTTAACTGTTTTCAGTTTTTATAACTTCGGGGGTGAAATACATGTACAAAAGTACAATATTTATAAATGGTATGATATAAATACAAGAAGTACACTTGGTGAGAACGAGAACCAAGTGTGACGAAATATAAGAATACAAGAAGTACACTTGGTGAGAACGAGAACCAAGTGTGACGAAATATAAGAATATGAGAAGCGCACTTGGTGAGAACGAGAACCAAGTATGAGGCGCTATGAGAAATGATAACAAGAAACGCGCTTGGTGAGGACGAGAACCAAGTAGGATGCGTTATGAGAAATAGTGTCACGAATAGGGTACAGAAGCACCATTAATCAACGTATACATTCAGACCGCAGAACAAAAGGTTAGATCTAACGGGTGCCTGGCAGCCACACTCCCGGTCGGGGCGAGAACCGAGGAGTGCTTTTGTGTCTCAGAATATACCAATTAAATGCCTTAGGTTTGGTGACTTCCTATGACGTGCCACATGTTAATGGCTTTGCAACCCATTAACAATCTGATAATTACAGAAATACTGTATTTACATAAAATTCATACCATTCTAAAATTGATATATAACTTGAAGTACGTGGGGTACTCAAGAGGATTGATATATAACTTGAAGTACGTGGGGTACTCAAGAGGATTGATATATAACTTGAAGTACGTGGGGTACTCAAGAGGATTGATATATAACTGGAAGTACGTGGAGTACTCGAGAAAAACTTGATTTACTCACAAACTATGTTTTCATACAAAGTATACAAACATGAAAAACAAAACTGCATGAATTCACACCAACATTATGTTGACGTTTTTCCAAAACTCACATGTATTTCAGGTAACTAGGATGGATGTGCGCGTGGTCTTACTCATGCTCGTGGATGTCGCTTGTTTATCTCTAAATAAAGTTGTAAACTTTTAAGACAATGATTTATGCGACTTAGCGCTGTAAACGCTAACGTATGTTTTCAAATTATGGTATTTGAAGTTATTTTCTTGAGCATGTAGTATGTTTACTCTTCGTATGCAATGAGAACCTTTCATGATCACACCTCGTGCTTCCGCCGTAGAAAGGGGTGTGACATAATATACGATACCTCAATTAAATAATAGATATAGTTAACAAAAATTACGTGCGTTAACACGTATAGTAGAAAAGCCTTGTATTATAATACGGGCATTTAGTAAAGTTGACATTACTAACTTTTATGAATGTTTTAATTTGAGGAAACTCGCATTTGAAGATGACGAGGGTTGAACAAATTACGGATATGATAGAGGAACGGTCCGAAGTATGACAAGAGGAGCATGCTCACCGAGGACTAAATCGCGTAACGACCGCGAACAAGGTTAATGGCAAGGAACGCCCGTCGGGGCAAACATTACCAGGTGCACATTTTAAATATAATCACACAAATAGTAATATGCAACAAATAAGTAGAAATTGAAAGTTGCATATGTAGATTAAAAACTTGGAAAAACCCGAATAGAAAATGTATTCGGGATATTATTTCCAAGAGAAACAAATAGAGGCATTACTTACATAGGACGTGATGTGAAAACTATAAAAAGGTCATGTGTGTCATGTGTTAATCGCTTACTCTGGCCAAGTAAGTAGTGGCATATGATACCATGAACTTTTTATAGCGGACACATTTACATCCGATGTAGTAAGGACGGGGTGAATGGGACAAATTAAAAAGTACCCAAATGAAACAAATGAACAAAATAGTTGATAATAATGTAAACGCACAGCCGGGTGACGGAAGCGTATTACATTAGGATAATGAGCCCGAGAGAAGGGACAGGGATTAATGTAAATGATGATATAAATGAATGATCAAAAGAAAAATTCACGAAAATAAGTCATCTTGGACGAAAGGGCCATGGTGAACAAAATGGGCAAGTAAAACCAAAGTATAGACGATCCGCCGGGTCATAAAAACAAAGGTGTTGCCCACACGAAAAGAATAATCAAGATTGTTAACTTTAGTCGTAGTAAAGCAAGGATAATGATGATAATCGTCACTCATAATTAATGAGGCCGCCAATGGCGGTCACGTAAAGAATAAAAGACATGGTCGAATAAAAGCGACGGATTTCTCTAAGATGACCAAGTAAATCGAAACAAAGTCTTAATGCATACCGGAAGGGGTGCAATGATAACGATTTCGGTAAAACACCCGGTTGATGGGTAAGGAATTAAACGCATGCGTAGACTGAGAAACAGGAACGCGAAATGGAAAGTCAAAAGACTCGGAATATGAGTCATGACTAAAAGATGACAATAGGAAATAATCATAATAATATGTTTACAAAAGAAACAAGGGCCACAAACAAGTTTGTTAGATGAAACCGCGAACGGGTCAAAAAGTGTCATAATTGAACTTCAAGCCGAGAGCTTGAAGTCTAAAATTTTGTGAAGTTAGGTGTTGTATTTTAACTCCATGAGATGGAGAATTTAATTACGGACGCGTAGGAAAAAGAAACGGGTAAAACAGACCAATAACGAAGAAGGTATGGCCGTTTCCGTGAAATCAGGTCGTGTTGAGAATGTACAGCAACTGTTAAGCAACAGTCTGTGAAAATAGGGGCTAGGCGTCACGCGACGCCCCCCTGTTCCGGAAAAACTTTATTTTGCTGTTGTTTGACCCATGTAACTTGTTTAAACTATTTATTTAACTATCAAAACTAACTTTTAAGTTGGTTTTGATTATAGGTGATCACCAAGAGTGCCCGGATGAAGATCAAGCTCGATGAGGAACCGAACACGATAAAATTAAACACTCGAGATTAAAGCTTCCGCACGGCGTTACGTCATAACTTTTAAACGACGAACTTGTTTATATTATGTTGAAAACTTTTAAGTTGTAAAAGTTTTAGATTACTCGTATTTTCTAAGGATACTTAATTGTAATTACATGTTTATTTTCGTTATTTATACGAAAATCTTTAAAATAATAACAAGGGTGTTACATTTACAAACCGAACCGAGCGGAGCGGCTCGTTTAAAACCGAGCCTCAAATGAAGCGAGCATTTTCCGAGCACTAAATATTTCGAGCGAGCGTCGAGCGAAGTTCGAGCGATTTGGTCTATCATGTTGCCTGATTTGATTTTTTTGAGAGAGAAAGTGACAATGTTGGGTCTCAAGTTTTTATGTCTTTAAAAACATGCACATTTCATGGCATAATATTTTTCTTAGAAATAACATTGTTGTGGCCGACGATGATCATATTGCACGAACAATGACGTTGAGAGAAGGAGAAGATCGACTTAAGGTAACGACATGAAACATTGAGGCGATGAGTAGACTGTCGTTTATTTGTTTAGGTTTAACTTTTAGATTTGATATTAATTTTTTATTGGCGTGATTGACTAGTACGTATAGATATAGTTGTAAATTTGTATATATTGGATCAAAATCTAATAGAATGGTATACATAAAACTATAAATTTAATTTATATTTAAGTATATATGTATGTGTAATGTGTTGTATATATATATAATTTATATTTGTGTATATATATGTGTGTATATGAATGTTTATATATGTATATGTATATATATACTAATTAAAAATAGTAATTCGAGCCGAATCGAGCCGAGCTGACCTTTGCTCATGCTTGGCTCGTTTACAAACCGAACCGAGCAGAGCGGCTTGTTTACAACCGAACGTCAAATCGAACGAGCATTTTCCAAGCAATTTCCGAACGAGCGTCGAGCGGCGAGCGATTTAAACAGCCCTACATATGCCTGAATTCGAAGATTTATTGTAAAATTAAATGGTTTTCTTTCGGCGAAAAGCACGAAAAAATAAATAATATTTGTGGATGTTGGAAAAGTAAAAGCAGATATGATTGGGAATCAAATTTATCATGTTTTTTCGCCTCTTTTTATGATTGGTTGTCGGCCTTATGTCTCAAAATTGATGTCGTCTTCTTCAAATTTAAATTTAAACTAGATGATTTTCCATCCGCGCGTTACGACGGGGACCCAATGACTGCAAAGCGCGTGTCACCAATGACAAGCAAATACCGAATATCAAAACATAAATAAAAATAACGTGGTAAGGATAGTCACTTCGTCCTAAAAAAAACGATTTTAAATAACCTAATATATAATAATAGGATCCACACGTCTTACACGTTGGAAATTTGGTTGTTTTTGTTCAGTTATTACGGTGCTAACACGTTAAAATATGGATGAGCTCGGTACCGGTAACGACACCGAAAGTACCGATCAGGAGAATCTTGAAATTAGGTACCGGCACCGAAAATACTCGGTACAATACGGTATGGTATTTGAAGGTAAAAATCAATAAATACAGGTATGGTGCTAGACCGGTGTCGAACCGAAAGTAACGATTCTAAAAACGCCAAAAGGTGGGTACCAAATTGGTACCGAAAATGATTTGGTATATTAAATTTGGCACCGATACGATACCGGTTTGATTACAAGATTTGATACGATTTGCTCATCAATAATCTAAATATCTAAGTTAATTTTAAATGCTACAATTCATTCATTACAAAAAAGACAAAAAAAAGCAAAATAAGTTGTTGTGTATATAAAACCTCATTCAAACGAAATACAGTTTACTTACTGTGTGTATGAAAAGTAATCTAAACGGTGCAATTACTTGCATTGCTACAGGATTTGATGAGCTCGGTACCAACCGGTACCTAAAATACCGTTACCGAAATCCCTAAAAGTGGGTACAGGTACCGAATATACCTGGTACGGTATGGTTCGGTACCGGTCGGTACTGGTACGACACCGATATTTGAGGGTAGAAAACCGGGGAATACCGGTGCCGAACCGGTATCGAAAATACACCTGATTTAGTAAATTTGATACCGATACTGGTACCCGATACCATTTGCATGCACTTAATGATTTTACTATTCATTCATTTTGATTTTTAATATATAGGGTAACTAGGTTAGAACCCCGTGTATTACACGGGTTAAATAATGTAACTTTATATGATAAATAATAAAACAATTTATCTTTAAAAATCATGTGTTATTACACGAGTTGAATAATGATTTTATATATTAAATAATAAAAAAAATTATATCTTTAAGAACCATATTTATTGTACGGGTAAAATAATTTTATATACCAAATAATAAAAAAATTATATCTTTGAAAACTATCTTACACGGATTGAATAAATGTAACTTTATATACCAAATAATAAAAAAAAATTATATCTTTTAAAAAAAACTCTGTGTATTGCACGGGTTGAATAAATGTAATTTATATAGTAAATAATAAATAAAGTTATATATTTAAAAACTTCGTGTATTACTCGGGTTTAATAGATCTAATTTATATACCAAAGAACAAAAAACATTATGACAAAAAAAACATTGTTTTATATATTTGTAAATGTATATTTGCATCGTTTGTGTTTTTTACATTTTGTTTTGCTTATCTAAGTATTCATTTATAAATGTATTAATCTATTTTTCTATGTTATTATATATTCTTCGCCTATTTAAGTATATATTTAAAGATCTATCCTTCTATTCTTATATATATTTAGAAATTTATCCTTTTTTAGATTTATATTTTTTTGCTTATTTTAATTATATACGTATAAATTTATCTTTTATTTCTTGTGATTCAACAAATAATTTTTTAGTTGATACCTAACTTTATTTATGATTAATACTAGTTTAGAACCCCGTGTATTATACGGGTTGAATAAATGTAATTTTATATATAATAAATAAAAAAATGTTATATTTTTAAAAACCTCATTTATTACATGTATTGAGTAAATATAATTTTATATATCTTTAAGAACCTCGTTTATTGTGCGGGTTGCATAAATGAAATTTTATATACGAAACAATAAAAAAGTTATATTTAAAAAAAAAACCATGGGTATTCACGGGTGGAAGAAATATAATTTTATATACTAAATAATAAAAAAAAAATATTTTAAAAAACTCCGTGTATTGTACAGGTTGAATAAAGCTAATTTTATATAGCAAATAATAAAAAAATGTTATATATTTAAAAACCCTGTGTATTACACGGGTCTATCTATTGTTAAAAAAATCTTTAAAATTATATCTTTAAGAACCTCGTTGTTGTGCGGGTTGAATAAAAATGGATTTTTTTATTATTTTTTAAATTAGGTTAATACTATTTTAAATTTTGATTTAAATAGTAATAATTATCTACAATTAAGAATTGTCTAGAATAATGACAAGTGTCACAAAGTTGATTTTTTTTTTATATAAAGTATAGATCTAGACATAGATGTTAAATATTTAGCTAAAACTCAATTTAACGTGTCTTATATAAAAATGTTAAATATTTTAATGAAAAGATGAAAAAAAAATGAAATTTTTATGTTAAATTTAAACATGGTGTTAAGATCGTGATCCTTGATCGGATTGTTTTTATCTTCGCAAGATAATGATTATAACCTCAAATTAGAATATATTTAATATTTTTTTAATATTATAAAAAAATCTTGTTTTAGTGTTCATCCATGATAAGATTTATATTAATTTGATTTAAATTAAATAATAATTATCTACAATTAAGGATGGTCTAGAATAATGACAAGTGTCCCAAAGTTGGTTTCTTTTATTATATAGTAAGTATAGATTTAAGAACTTTTAATTTTTAAATTATTATTCAATATTTAAGGATGACATTTAATATTAATTTATTATTTATTTAATTAAGATAGGTAGAAGAGAAAATTTAAGGATAAGAGGAGATTAAACTAAATATTAATTATATATAAGATATTAAACTAAATAATATTTAGTAGAATAGTTATCTGTAATTAATTAGAAGAGATTAAAACTAAAATAATAATTATCTATAAGACATGGCCTAATATAATGACAAGTGTCCCTCAAATGGTTTCTTTTATTATATGTATAGATATAGATATAGGGTAATATATAGGGTAATTTAAATTTAAATAGAGTATATAATCGTATATAAACTTATAATAGCAATTTATACTTTTTTTACATTTTTAGAATGATATTGCATCAGTTCTAAACGAAATTTGTATAGAGCAAAAAATGTTAGGCATGTCATATTCTTATTAGTCTAGCTAAATTTGAGCTCTTATTAACTTGGTTAAGAATTACTCATCTAAAGTTTGAATGGATTTTCATAACAATGTTGTAGCTCTAACAATTTATCATTGTTCTAGGCTTCTAGCTTGATGCTTAATTGCTTATTTAGTTATTTGATAACTTTTTTAATGAATTAGTTTCTATGCTTGACGTGCTCGTTTATGAGTCCAATTTTTAATTAGTTCGAACTCATATGAGCTCGTTTATAGATTGAAAATGTGCTTTTGATGTAGCTTATAAACTTACTTCAAACACTTATTAAGTTAAACTATACATTTATTTGTTAGTAGAATTGGATAAAGAAATATATTAGTAAATTCTCTACAAACTACTATCACAATTAACTTAATTTATAGGGTTTTTTTTTTTGAATACTCAATATACTTCAATTGTTTTTAATTACTAAGTGACCTAGTCCGATCTAGAGAAAATATGTGTTTTTCAACTAGTAAGAAGTTATATTGCATGTAAAGGAGCTGATGAGGAACGAGTGGAGGCCTAAGGAGCCGAGACCGGAGGAGGACAAGAGATCACCGGAGGAAGAGGAGGACTAGACGGTCATCAAAAGGAAAGATAAAGCAAGGAAAGAAACACAAGGTGTGACTACATTCTATGTGTCCATCCTGCTAGAAAACACAGATGGTAGAGAAATATGGCTCGAGTGTAGAAGGTGCGGCGACATCGGAGATGCAGTGGTAGAGATAAGTGAGGAAAGATATTTGCTTTTGTTAGGTTTGGAAACGACAGGAACCTGGAGAAACTAGCACAAGCTTTCAACAACGTATAGATCGGAGACAGGAGGATAAAAGCGAACGTTCAAGGTTTGAAAGGGAGGTGTGGAAGGATTGCGGGAAGTAGCCGGATAGATCAATGATGCCAAAGCCTTAACCGGTAAGAGTGCAGACACAACAGGAACATGGAAGACGTTGGCAGACAAGACCGTGGCCTACAATACAAAGCACAGCTACGCCAGTGATAAATAGAAACAATTCGATGGAAAGGGGACATGCAATGGTTAGCGATGTATCAGCTGGAAAAGTGATAAGGAGTAATAAGACAGTAGTATTACCAGGAAATGATACCATAGCTGCAAACAATTGGAGATATAAGTCAATAGTAGTGAAGGTAAAATACATGCACACGTTATGCAGCGTGAAAAACCTGCTTTCAAAAACTTATCCACAGTGCATGGAAGTCAGGTACCTGGACGACTTAAACGTTCTAATATCATTCGGTTCATTGTTGGAAGTAGAAGAATTTACAAAAAGCTACAAAGGACAATGGGAGAGCTGGATTGAGAAGCTTACGGAATAGAAGTATTATACGCCAAAATTCAGTCGGTTGGCCTGGGTTAAAATCCTGGGTTTGCCATGTTGTTTATGGGATAAGGAGATGATGGATACAATAGGAAAAACCTTGGAGAAAGTGGTTCACGATGCAAAGGGGCGCCACTACACCATCAAGAAAGTTACAAGACCAGATCTTAATCTCGACCCGTTTAATATAAATAATCTGACATGTCTAGATTCCAAAACAACTTTAAGAAAAAGAAAAATAAGGGGCACCACTACACCAATGGATAACGCTAAGATTTTTAATCAAAAGAAGATGAGGCTAGATTGCGACTTTGGGGTTTCAGAAGAGGACGATTTGGATGGTACGACACTACTAGAGAAAATAAACCTAGCTACGGATAATAATAATAATAATAATATTCAGATTGTAAACAGAGAAGTATCCAGAAAAAGAGAAGATGAGTGTGCGGATAAGGAACTACAAGAAGAAAGAAGTATTACAAGGGAAATCGACAGGCATAAGATTAAAAAGAATTTTAGAAGGAACTCAGCACTATCATACAATGCGAATCGGGGAGAATGAAGCACCATGAATTTTATGTCACTTAATATTCATGGGGCATGGGGGAGGACAAACCAGGGTAGGTAAGAAGGTTAATCATGGAAAACAAAATTAGTTTTTTCTTATGTATGTAAGAATCATATGTCAGGAATGGAAATTGATTTCATCAGGAAATTAGGGGGGGAGGGGAATGTAGATGGAGGCAAAAGTATTGGACGCGAGAGGAAGGTCAGGCGGCCTAATCTCAGTATAGAACCCACTGGTTGTAATAGGGTGGGGATAACGAAACATGAATCTTTTTTGATAATTCCGAGTACCATTATTGGAAGAGACACATTGGTAAATATTGCAAATGTGTGTGTTCTTAACGACACAAAGAGAAAAAGGAATGTATGTGTGGCTTTAGTAGCAATTAGATATCATCTGGCAGGCTTATGGTTTATCGCGGGGAATTCAACAAAGTCAGAATAGGAGAAGAAAGGTTGTAATCATGGTTCGACAACCTAGGAGCAATGATTTTCAATAACTTCATTGCGTATATCGGCCTAGTGGAATACCAAAGGGGGGGGGGGATTTATATTCATTTTCATGGCAGAAGACAGATCAAGTTTGAGTAAAATAGACAGGGCTTTTGTATGCGATGTTGTAAGACCCAAACATATTTTATCCGAAAAGTCGCAACGGAAATACGAATTATAAAATTTCTTTTGATTTATTTATTCCAACATGTTGAATATACTTTTAAAGGCTCTTTACAATAAATACATTCTCCATTTTCATTTAAATAATAAGAACATGACATACATTTATCAAGTTACATGACTACACCCTCCCGTACAATCTATTATGCGACTCGATCTTCATCGCCTTGCATTCTATGGAAATGTTTTGTGATATAGTATACCTGCAACCACCACATACATTCGTATTATTAGTACTTGGTGACTTTAAACATAATCTAAATGTGCATAATTAAATGACCACATCGCGTTCCATTCTTAAATATATTTTTTTCGTTTAGCTTTTTAACTTCATACTTTATGAATTCCGTGTCAATCCTTCAATGGTCCAACAATAATGTACCTGCAAATCATTTCATCCTCAATAACAACATAACTAGTACCATTGATACTTATACGTATGGAGTCCATGCCCCCGAATGTACATGGCATATTCATTAGTACATATTACATTCCAACTGTTGGTGCATTTAGTGTCTGTTAACTTTGTCTTAATCAAGTCTTATGTCTAGATAGGATAAACGAGCACACAACAGGGTTGAAACTAAGGTTTTATATGTAAAAGTGGGTGATTCCGCTTGAAAGTGTCAATGTGCAGTTCAAGCGAAATCAACACATGTTATTTCGCTTGAAACTGACATGTCATGTTCAAGCGAAATCACCTCATGTATATATAGGTGATGTGTGTGTTCATTTGGAGGGGAATTAGATCATATGTTCTGAGTCGAGGTGCTGTCCGTTTGTCATTTGAACGTGTAAAAGCTCAGGATTGATCAATAAGAAGATAATTAGAAAGGAACAAGCTGTGTTGACATCTTTTACATTGATTCCGCCTTTGTATTTGATGATGAACTACTCAGACTGACTATTTAGGGTCATCGGACGATCCAACAAGTGGTATCAGAGCACAGGACGAGGAGCTCATACCAATTCAGCTTGATTTCATCGGATTCTCACACTTCTACTCATTCTTTTCTGATTTGAACAAAATTCAACGGTTGAAATGGCCTGATTTTGACATATATCAAGCGAAACATACTATTAACTAATCCTTGAAAGAATTGGACCTTAATTCGAACAAAATCTGATAAAAAATTGTATTTCCGCTTGAAAATCTGTTCGTAAATGATGATGTCATCGTGATTCCGCTTGAACTTGCACGTGTGATTTCAAGCGAAATAATCTATTTTACCTAATTTCGCTTGAAACTGTTGTGAATTTCAAGTGAAATCAGATTCCGCTTGAAACTTCAAGCGAAATAAGTGATTTCGCTTCAAACTTGATTTCGCTTGAGTAGTATTCCGCTTGAATTGCTATTCCGCTTGAAAAATATTCAGTTTGAAATAAGTGATTTCGCTTCAAACTGATTCCGCTTGAAATTGTTATTTTCAAATTTTCAAAATTTTTTCTAAGTGTTTGTTGACTGTTTCAGGTACGGGAAAGATGGATGATTTCATGAATCATTTCTGTGATGTGTTTGCTTTTACTGGTGGTTCAGGAGATGGCACATCAAATAACACGAATGAAACTACACCAACACCGAATGCAAAGAAAACTCTCAATGATGCTTTGAGTGTAGAGAGTGCGTATGGAACATATAACAAACCTCCAAAACTGTTGGCTATTGAAGATTACAATATGTGGGCTACAAGATTTGACGAGTGGCTTCAAGCTTTTGCATATCAAAGCTGGAAAAGTTTAAAGATTGGTTACATTAGAGGAGAACGTTTTGGTGAAAGTTTGACAGATACTGATGAGATTGAAAGATATATTGCTGAACAAAAGTGCATCGCGTTGATTCATCAGTCTGTGAGAGATGATATAATTTCATTGATTAAATATGAAAATTCAAAAGATCTTTAGGAGAAACTGAGGGTAAAATGTGTAGGTAGTGCTGAGATAGTCAAAAACAAAAAGAAACTGTTAAGAAAAGAGTTTGATTTATTTGGTTGTTTAAAGAACGAGTCTGTTTCCAAGATGATTGAGAGATTTGGGCATCTGAAATTGGAGCTGGCAAGACACAAAATTGTATATACTCAAGAAGAGTTGGTTGACAAACTGTTCGACTCGCTGCCGAATGAACAAGATTGGCAGTACTTTGCATTAATGCTAAAAAAATACAATCAAATCTGAAGAGTTGACAGTGGATCTGCTTATCGAAAGACTGGAGAGTCACGAGTTGGAGATCAAAAAATCTAGCAAGGTCAACAACTCATCTTATCAGCAGAATGTGGAGTTGTACTACAGAGGAAATCTACCAAAGGCTGGTTCTCCAAGAACAGCATTTTCTGCAGAGAGTTCAAATTATGTGAATCAAGAAACTTCTCATAGTGGTTTTCATAGTGGATCTTCTTCAAAAACTTCAAACCAATCTGCATCAAAGAATGTATTTCAATGCAACATTGCAGTGGATTTGAAGAATGGTCAAAATTTCAGTGAAGAGTCCGCAAAACAACAGATGGTGTTCTTAGCGTCTGTGTTAGAATTGTACGAAAGTCTCGTGGCGGGCAAGATTGGAAACACCAACCTAACTAAGGAGGACTATGATCAAATAGATCCTGAAGAGATGGAACTGATCGATATCAGGTGGTGTATGGCCAGTGCAGTCCGGAGAGCGCAAAGGTTTATGGAGATTACTGGGAGACACTTTATTGGAGGGCCGTCCACAAAACTTGGTTTTGACAAATCAAAAGTCACGTGTTTCAGGTGTAAACAAAAAGGACATTTCAAACGTGAATGTCGTAACGCTCCTGCTGATGATAATGCAAATCCATTCCGCGAGGATTACTACAAAAGAGCGATTTATCATCAGAATAAATCAGAACCGCCCAGAATGAAGCAGCTTGAAGATACCCCCAAAGAAAAATCAAGAGCTCTTGTTGTTATTCACGATGATGAGGGATACGATTGGAGTGATGTGTTACCGGAGGAAGATGCAGTAGGCTATGCGTTTGTAGCAAAAGAAGTTCCTTACAAAGACACCAGAACTGAAGAACAAAAATACCAAAGCAGAAAGCAGAGAGCAGAATTCAAGATGATGAGATTATCTAGGGTGTTCAGTGAAGCCAGGAAAGCAAAGAGATGGGATGCTGATAGAGAATGTTACCTTGATCCTTAAGGAAACATTGCTATTGATACGAAAACTCTTAGTATAGAAGCTTTTATTGAGGAATTTGCTGAAGAAGAAGAAGAAGCCAGGCAGAGAGAATGGTGGGGAAGTGGAGAAGAGAAAGTAGTAGAGAAAGAAGAAAAAGAAAAAGAGAAAGAGTCTCAGTCTAAGAAGATTGATGATGGGATTATCGATACTTCACAAGAATTCACCGCTGAAAACTTGGGGAAGATGGCTGACAAAGTGCTTGCTGCAAAGGAACTTGAGGTAGACTCTAAGTCTGAAACTGAGTCTAAAAGCAAGGTCAGTTCAAACAGTTCAACAAGTGAAACAGGTAAGAAAGTCAAAGGTGATAGTGACTGCAAAAGTTGCATGAAAAACTGCAAGTTTTGTAGTACACTTACTTACCTTAGTGATAAAAAGGTTGAAGAACTGACAACAAAAGTCAGAAAGGTTGAAGATCAGATTCTAGACCGTGATAAAATGCTAAAAGCTTCAAATGATCGAGCTAAAAAGTTAACTGAGAAAATTGAAAATGATAAAATTGAAGTAGAAAGAATTAAGAAAGAAAATGAAAAATTGGTTTCTGAAAATCGTAAAACTTCAGAAAATTTTGACAAACTAAAACGAACGGTAAAAGATTCTGATGAAAGAAATGGTAAAACCAATAAAGAAAATGAGCATTTAACTGTAGTTCTTAGATACAAAGAAGAGCAAATCAACCAACAACTGGATGAGATTGCTAAATTGAAGCTTCAGTTTGAAGAAGCTAAGATTGAAAATGAGCGTATCAATCTGAAATTAACCAGTTACAACTCCGCAAGCTTTGTTTTACAACATATTGTTCCTAAACCCATCGGGAAAAACAAAGAAGGCGAAGATGTTTACTCGGATGGAACTGGGGTTGGGTTTCATAAGGTTCCACCACCAGTTTTAAACAATTATTCAAAGAAAAAGTCCGGGTTGGTTAATGATGAAGATGAAACAAATGAAATAAAACTTCCAGAGTCAATTTTTTTTTAACGGCAAATTTGGATCACTGACGGACCACTAGAGTATCATCGTGCCACCAGCAGAACCACCCGATCATATCCATCTCCACTAGGCATAATGCCTATACACAAATTCAGGAGGAAACCCAATAAATATGGGAAAACCCCCTTGTGAGAATTGAACTCAGGACCAATTGGTCCAAAGTCTTATCTCACCCCCAAGATACCACTAGGCTATAAAGCCATGGGTTTCCAGAGTCAATTGATGTTTCATTTTCTTCATCTGATGATAGTGTTCAAACTGATATTGTGAAAGGCATGGCTGAAAGTGTTCTGAAGTCTGATAGTGATTCAGTTGAGGATGAAGAGTGTTTTCTGAACAATTACATTCCGAAACCAAAATCCAAAAACAACTTAAATGAAGAACCTACTCTTGTCATGTACAAGATGTCGGGATCGGATAAGTTGTATTCGGATTATGAGTTTCCTCTGGAGAATGTTAATGTGGACAAGTTGAAAAAAGTTTTTAAACTAGTTGAAATTGATCTGTCTGAGATTGAAGGTCTGAATCAGACAAAGAGGCAAATGAATTTTGAAAAAGATAAAGCTTACTACAAGAAACCTGTTGTTCCACCACGTTTTTATAACAACAATCGAAACAGATGGACGGGTGGTTATCAGGGTGGTAAGAATTATCAGAGAAGGAATGTTCAAAACAAGAAGTTTGCTGAGAAAAAGGTGTTTGTGAACAGTTCAAGTTCACTTTCTGATGAAGAATCTGAGATTTTTTCAAAATCAAACAAGGAGTTCTATGAGAAGAAAGCTTCACAGTCTCAGTCCGAAGGCACCAGTCGGGTTGTTGATACTCGAACTTGCTTTAAATGCAATCAAGTTGGACATATTGCACGAAAGTGTACCAACTTGAAGCCTAAGACTGAAGTTGTGATGAATTCAAGAAGGAAAGTTGATGTGAAGGGAAAAGCTCCATTGGTTGTTGAGAAAAAGGTTTTGAAAAATGACAACATCAAGATCAAAACTGAACCTGTTTAGAATTTGGTAACTAAAAATGACAAGTTTTACAAATGGGTTGCATCATCTCAACAAACATTGAAACCAAAATCAGAGAAACAAACTTCAACTCCACAAGAGAAGAAAGTTGTTCCTAAAAAGATCCTTCAAAATGAAAACAGAAAAGAAAATATTCCAATTTCTTATGAAGATTTTGTTAAGAAGAATGTTTCATTGGAAAAAGAGGATAAAGTTGACATAAAAGAGGCTATTGATAACAAACTGGAAATGAATGATAAAAATTTTCCGCCTCTTAAATCAGTTGCAAAGTGCATAGATGAGATTAAGTTACCTGAGTCTGATGAGGCTTGGGCAACTTATTTCAACTAATCATATTCTATTTGGTGTAGGAGCTTCCAAGATCCGTTTCGCGATGGATTATGGATAGTGGAGCTTCTCGGCACATGACAGGAAATACAGCGTAGCTGTACGATGTTAGAAATTTCAATGGTGGTTATGTAGGTTTCGCAGGCAATCAAGGTGGTAGGATAGTTGGTGAAGGAACGTTATCCAATGGGATTGTTACGTTTGAAAAAGTTAACTACACCGCCGAGCTTGAAAACAATCTTCTGAGTATTTCTCAGATTTGTGATAGAATGTATACCACTCATTTTACTGATAAAGAATGTTTGATCTTGAAACCATGTTTTGTTGTTCCTGAAGAATGGATTATTATGAGGGCACCTACAGTGAATAATCTGTACGTGTTGGACATGAGTGTAGCTACTACAACCACAGGTCAAGCACATTGTTTTGTATCAAGAGCAACTGAGAAGGAATCGCAATTGTGGCACCGGAAGATGGGTCATATACATCTTAGAAAAATGAATCACTTGGTGCACAATGATTTGGTTATTGGTGTTCATGTCAAAGGTTTTCATCTTGAGGGAGAATGTATTAGCTGCATCAAAGGCAAGCAAAAGAAGAAATCACATCCTAAAAAGAAAGTCAATTCAGTATCAAGACCTTTAGAGAGACTTCATATGGATCTTTTTGGTCCAGTGAACGTCAAAAGCATAACTGGTGATTACTATTGTTTGGTTGTCACGGATGATTTTTCAAGGTTTTCATGGGTTTCATTTCTGAAAACGAAAGATGAGACGTTTGATAGTTTGATGGCGTTGTTCAGAAAAATTGAAAATTTGTACCAAAGGCGTATCAAAAGAATCAGAAGTGATAATGGTACTGAGTTCAAGAACAACAAGATGGAAGAATATTGTGATGAAAGAGGTATATTGCATGAATTTAGTGCTCCTTATACTCCGCAGTAGAATGGAGTCGCTGAAAGAAAGAACAGGACGCTAATCGAAACGGCCAGGACGATGCTTGCTGATTCCAAGCTACCTGTAAACTTTTGGGAAGAAGCAGTATCAGCCGCATGCTATACACTCAACCAGGTTCTCACTGTTAAGAAATTCAATTTAGAACCGTTTGGGTCACCCTGCACAGTTCTAGAGCCTTTTGGTAAATTTGGTCCAAAGAGCATTGAAGGGATATTTGTGGGATACTCAAGTCCTCAAAAACGAGTCTTTGTTCCAATCTTGAAGCGGATTATTGAAGCACACAATGTTGAGTGTCAAGGTTACACAATGTTGAGTGTCAAGGTTACACAATGCCACCGCAGAATCCTGGAGATTCATGGCGTTTTCATTATGACACTTTATGGGATTCGTTTGACATGGAAGAAGAAAAGGAAGATGAAGAAGATTTCTTTGACGAGTTGGATATTCTAAGAGAGTATGAAGAATCACATGAGAGATTCCCAGCAGAAACTTTCAGTCGAAAAAGACAAGCTTCGAACGATGATGAAGCAGGTCCAAGTAATGCTGGAGAACATGATGATATCCAACAAAATGAAGTTGCTCATGATAATCAGACGGCACAGAATGATAATCAAGAATCTGAGAACAATCCAGTATTTGATCGCGGTGATTCAGATTCTGAGGGGGAGCAAATTCAGATTTCAAGTCAAACAAACCCAGTCAGTGAACAAGGTGCAAATCAGAATGTTACTAATCTGGAAGGCGAGGTAGATGTTTCAGGCGAGGTGATGCCGAGAACTCTTTCATACCATCCAGAGGAGCTGATCATTGGAGAATTGCAATCAGGCGTTCGCACTAGACGTCAAATTGACCAAGGCCTTACTTGTTTTTATTCTACAGTGGCACCTTTACAAACTGAGTTTTCACTTAGTTGTTTTATTTCGCAGATTGAACCGCGAACATATAAAGAGGTGCTAACTGAAGATTCTTGGGTCAATGCTATGCAAGAAGAGTTGAGTCAGTTTGAGAAATTAGGAGTGTGGAAGTTAGTAGACTTGCCTGATGGTCAGAGGAAGATAAACACCAAGTGGGTGTTCAAGTGCAAGAGAGACGATAGAGGAGTTATTATTCGTAACAAAGCTCGACTCGTAGTCCAGGGTTTCAGTCAGCAAGAGGGGATAGATTTCACTGAAATGTATGCTCCAGTTGCTAGACTAGAAGCGATCAGAATCTTCCTAGCATTTGCATCTTGGAAAAATTTCAAAGTTTATCAGTTAGATGTTAAATCGGCGTTTCTATATAGGAAGGTAAAAGAGGAGGTATATGTCGGACAGCCACCGGGCTTCACCGATCCAATCCACAAAGACAAGGTCTACTTGCTAGACAAAGCGCTGTATGGTTTACACCAGGCCCCGAGAGCTTGGTACGAGACATTGTCTCAACACCTGCTAGCCAACAGCTTCATTCGAGGAAAAGTGGATGCCACTCTCTTCACCAAAGAGGTCGACGGACATCTTCTGATAGTTCAGATATATGTGGACGACATCATATTTGGGTCAACAAATGAGAATCTGTGTAAAGATTTCGAAAGAGTTATGAAGCAGAAATTCGAAATGTCATCGATGGGTGAGATGAAATTTTTCTTGGGACTACAGGTTGATCAACTGCCTAAGGGAATTTTCATACATCAAACGAAGTACGTTCATGATATTCTAGAGAAATTCGGGATGTCAGGTTCTACTCCAGCTTCCACCCCATTAGCGACGAATCATGGGATAAACCCTGATCTCACTGGAGAGAATGTAGATGAAACGTTATATCGTTCCATGATCGGTTCGCTGATGTATTTGACAACTTCAAGACCCGATATCATGTACCCAACCTGCCTCGCAGCAAGATTTCAATCTAACCCGAGAGCTTCGCACATGGTAATTGTGAAAAGGATATTACGCTACCTTAAAGGAACTTCATCGTTGGGGTTGTCGTATCCAAAAGATGGCGAATTCATGCTTGAAGGTTATTCCGATTCAGATTTCGGATGCTGCAAAGTTAATGCTAAATCAACAACAGCGGGGTGCCAGTTCTTTGGATCACGATTGGTTACCTGGCAATGCAAAAAGCAGACCTCTGTGGCTTTATCCACATGTGAAGCGGAGTATGTATCTGCTAGCAGCTGCTGCTCACAGATCTTGTGGATCCAGCAACAGATGCGCGACTACGATTTGCAATTTCTAAACACCCCTATCTTTGTTGATAATGAGGCAGCGATTAACATTACTAAAAATCCTGTTCATCACGCTAAAACGAAACACATAGAAATTCGTCATCACTTCATCCGAGATTGTTTCGAGAAGAAGTTGATACGAATTGAAAAAATCAACACTGACGAACAAAAAGCTGATTTACATACCAAAGCATTTGACAAAACTCGTTTTCAATATTTGCTAAAATTGAACGGTATGAAGCTTTTATCGGTGTTGGAAGAGATTCTTGGCGTTGATGAAGGAGACATTGTAGATGATGATGTTGAGAAGCAATCTGCAATGGTTTGTCGGTTTTTTTACTTGTTTTGGTATTTAGGGGGAGAGTATAGGGTAATATTTTCAGAAAATACAAAAACAGTAAAAATTTTATAAATACAAAAAAAAAAAACATGAGATATTTCAAAATCCAAAAATAATAGAAAATGGAAAAGAGCTTGTGTAAAAAGGGAAAATGATAGTACATCGGCTTGACAGTTACAGTATGCTAAAGATATGTAATGTTTAAAAGGTTTTAAACAGTCTTGCTGATGATGTGTCGATAGGTTTTTACACATTTAGTAGGTTTGTTCGGGATATAAATCTAAAATCTTTACTTACTTATTTCGTGGGGAACACTACTTGGATATATAGGTAACCCCTGAAATCTTGTTTGAAAAATCCCTCTTTCTGAGATACTAGGTCTTTATACTCAGTGATATCTGGGGTATTATCCCGGGACTTCTGATAATGCGGAAGCAATGGCCTAGTCCCCGAATAATACTTTCTGCATTGCTTGAAAAATAGCGCCGCCCTCAGCATAAAATGATGAGACAATAAAATTGCTAATCAATGCTGTTGTAAAAAAGATCCTCTAAAGGGGACACACTTAAAGTCGAACCGTCATCTCTCTGCTGAACGGAAGTTCTGACCTGAGCTCTCACGGTTTCGCAATTTAACCCTTTACAGATATCATATGTGGTATACTCACCTGTAAGACTGAATATTGGGATTTGGATACAGGAGTATATTCAAGAGGTGGGACACATGAATGAGTTTAAGTCTCTAAAACACTTAATCCGTATCCTGGACAGATTGAAATTTGTGTGAAAATTTAAGTGGATCAGTATATCGACAATCTAAGTGAATTGTTTAATTTTGAGTATGTAATTAAAGCTTAACGGTATTTGTGACTTGTTGGACAGCTGATATGATTCCCTAACACGCTCATCAAAAATGTGTTTGTAAATAGTTTACTTTTACTGCATTTTATTTCTGTATTTCATTTCTAGTTTAGAAACTTTATTAAAAATTCAAAAAGATTTTACATTTCTGCTTTATTTTCCGACAAATCAAAGTGGAAAGCTGATCTTCAGATTTGATTTGAAGCAGATGCAGGAAGTTTTCTAAGCTGGAGAATGAGTTGTGAGCTTAACATGATAAGTTTGTGAAAGTTGAAAAGTTAAAACAAGATCATTAATTTGAAACTTGTAAATTTTTAAAAAAATGTTTTCAAATGTTAGTGTGAATTGTCTCATATCAACCAAGGTCATTAAGTTGGACTTGGTAGATAAATTGAGTAATCAGGGTCATTAATTTGGACCTGAATGCTTAAGTGGATTTCTAATTCTGACAAAACCAACATATGAGAGTGTATGGTAAGTTTGAATTGAAACTGTTATTGTCATATATCTTATATTTAGGTAGAGATTGTGGAGGTAACAAGAGTCAAAATCCCCATGGCGATGAAAATGTCAAAGTTTGAATCAGAATTCAAGTCCCAGCTTATCGAGAGGGGGAGTCTGCGAAAGGGGGAGTCTAAATTCTGGATCAACATTCAAAGGGGAGATTGAAGATTAGAGTTTGAAGATAAAGATTGAAGGAAGCTTTTACAATGTCAAATCAATTTGGAAAAAGAATAAGACTAAAGACTAAGACGCCGAAGACTTCGTCAACATCCAAGGGGGAGTCTGTTGGTGCATTTAGTGTCTGTTAACTTCGTCTTAATCAAGTCTTATGTCTAGATAGGATAAACGAGCACACAACAGGGTTGAAACTAAGGTTTTATATGTAAAAGTGGGTGATTCCGCTTGAAAGTGTCAATGTGCAGTTCAAGCGAAATCAACACATGTTATTTTGCTTGAAACTGACATGTCATGTTCAAGCGAAATCACCTCATGTATATATAGGTGATGTGTGTGTTCATTTGGAGGGGAATTAGATCATATGTTCTGAGTCGAGGTGCTGTCCGTTTGTCATTTGAACGTGTAAAAGCTCAGGATTGATCAATAAGAAGATAATTAGAAAGGAACAAGCTGTGTTGACATCTTTTACATTGATTCCGCCTTTGTATTTGATGATGAACTACTCAGACTGACTATTTAGGGTCATCGGACGATCCAACACCAACACATTTTTCTATATACATACTTATCTTTTATCGAACTCTTACATACCTTCCCTATTCATGCCCTTCTATACTATCCATCCGCTATCATACCTTTTACATCCAAGTTTACGAGCTTATATACTTATTTCCTTTCCATACGTACTCATATACAAGTTTCGCACTCATTACAACTCGCCTAAACTCTTCGGCGAGGTTGAGGTGCATTTCGGGAGCTTAACGGAACATCGGGTGGTGATTTGGATCAACCGGACACATGGAACAAAGAAAAATGGGAGTTGGACTTAGAGATTGTTTTGTAAATGATGTTGTAGTGTAATAAGAATGTTTGATGTATCATCGAAGTGACGAAGTTCACTCGATAGATCAAACGGGTTAATCTGAATGAATGTTGGTAATCATCAAAGTGAAGGTTTTTCGCTTGACAATCAAACGGGTCAAAACTGTGGTCTCAAAACGATGGTGTGCGAAGAGACTTGAAAGTCCCACAATATGCTAATGTTAGAAAGCAATAAGCTAATGGATTGGTTATACTAAGTTAAGTTTATGAACCCGTGATATCGGGCCGAATGGTTAGTAATCGTTTGCAAGAGTTGCATAAAGCGGCATGCTTGAATTATGAGAAAACAAGCATGAAATTCTAATGCGAGCGTAAAGCCATGTAACGGTGCGGATATGCTAAGATTTACAAGCCCGGGGAATGGGTAATTAAGTCTAGTATGCCAAGGAATTGAATGATGAAAATATGCACTTTTATTTAATGGGTCAAATAATGGAAACAAGGACTTTGTGAACCATTCATTCATAAACCGGATTTCGTTATGTAAAATTTACATGGTTAGACCTGTAATTTTATTACGGACACATAGGAAAAAGAATCGACTAAAACGGACATGTAGATGAAAAGTTATGAGCCTTTAAGGTTTGTATTTCTATGAATTTCGGAGTTGGGCAAATATGCAGGTCCAGAAACTGGACCTGCTGGAAAACGTGCTCCCCCGCGCCACGCTACGGGGTGACTAGATTCTGGCGCGACCCGCGGGGCCGCTCGCGGCATGCGAAGGATAAACTTGAATCTGTCGCGTGGCGCGACAGACTAAAAATTTAGATTTTTTTTTGTCATTCATATGATATTGGAACGTGTTTAGGCTTATTATAAGGTTATTAAAATTAACAAATGATGTGATTTTGACCTTAGGTGATGCTCGTTTTATTTCGGATGTCGATCAAGCAAGAATTCAAGAACCGAACACAAGTTTTGAAGCTTCCGCACTAATATAATCTTGTTTTAGAAATTGTTGTTTTTTTTTTTTTTTTTTTTTTGATAACCGCGGGAACCCGCTTACACGGTAAACCCCCGGGTCCCCCCCAATACCCGACTAACCGAGGGGAACAGGTAAAGCGCGGCGCAAGCACCGGGTCGGTGGCCTTTAGAGAACCGGTGGAAGCAAGTATCGAACTCAAGACCTCTAGGTTATTTGAAACACTCTTTACCACTCCACCACTCTCTAAATCACTACTAAATGTTGAATGCCTTAAACTAGTTAGTTGGTTATCTTAGAATACCATAACAATGCAACCTTAGTTTTTTTTTTATAACTAAGTTTTGTATTTATGCACTTTGATTTTTGTCAACGGCTGTATTTCTCTGCTATAGTACTTGTTTAAGGCTAAAATGAGTATTAACTCCTGATCAGGCTTATCTAATACTCATTATAAATAATTACTCGGCTAAGTGAGAGAATGTAAGATTAAATATATTATGTCTTAATATTTAATCTAGTAGTCATTATAATCATTTACATTATATAGATCAAAACATATAACAACCTATCAAATAATTAGTTGGTAATTGTTGATGGACCATATTACCCTTATTAAGTAATTAGGTTTCCTCTTAGGTGCTTATATAAGGAGACTTATGTAGAGGTTCTAAGGTTAGACAGATAACCTAATTAACATAACATCATAATCGACCTCCTCTCCATAACCGAACTCCCTATTCAGTTTAATCATCACCATCATCAGTCTGCACCATAAGGAGGAACCAGATCACCTTGACAAAGATGTCGAACTCTATGGCTTCTTCTCTGACTGGATTCTCCACTGCACTGTCTGCCGTAACAGGTATGTTTTCATGTTTTCCATTATGTTTAAACAAAACTGATTCAACAAATCTCACAAGACAAACAACAAGAATCACAAGAGAACAACTAAAATATCTCAGCTATACATATTTAACCCATTTAGTAACTTTTGTTCATTAATAAGCTTGCACCCTAATAAATTAATTGGTTCCGATCAAACAACGATAACAAACAAAAGAAATCCCGCTGCGTAGCACTATAATACCCCCTAGTTTTCCTTTATATCTATTATTTACATCAAATATCTCAATTTACTGTTCCGTATAATTCACAAAGTTTATACTAGTTTAACTTAAATTTTCATCACTCTTTTCAAACCCAAACCATGATCATCCTATTCACACATCACATGTCTCAATTTATTATTCCGTAGAATTGTATTCACATTTCCATGATGCGAATGAACCACTTTTACCAACACCCAGAATGATCGTCCACTAACATATACTTTAGAATTTAATAAACATTACTAAAAACACATGGTTGTTTTCTCCTAGTCAAATGTTACAATTATCAGTCAACATATATGCAGGGTGGCTAACATAACAAATAAATAAATATAATCTCGATGTAAATTCATAATACGAATAATAATAATAATAATAATAATAATAATAATAATAATAATAATTTGCAACTAAAAAAACCTGCAACTAGAGACCCTAGATAACTAGATTTGTCACATATATACAACAAAAGTTGAATTAAGGTTGATTATAACGAATTTAAAATTTAAGATATTTTGAATTTATTATTAACAATCCTGTTTTCAGAATATAGAAATAAAAAATATACAGTAGCTTTGATTATTATTATATGTTATAATTTAATTTTAAAAAATTCAATTAATCCCATACACACGACACTCGTGAACTTAATGATTGACAGATGAATGTCACGATTATAAATAAATAATCAAGTATGAAAGGAAGGAAGGAAGGAAGGAAGGAAGAAAAAGACAACCTACCTTACTTAAGAATGCCCAGCTACTTTCTCAAAATACTCGGTATTATTGGCTACCTTGTTGCTTATATTTTATAAAGAAAAAAAACAACGAATACATTGAATGTTCCAAGCAGGTAATATATATTAAATTAAAGGTTATAAGTGTTTTAGAAGAAACCTTTTTTTTAACGGCTATTTTTTTTTCCTTAAATACCTACATCTCCTAAGGATTGAATTTTGGTATCCCCACAAGAGATAATCCTCTTGACCACTAGGCTATAACCTAAGTGGCTTTAGATAAAGCTTTCTAACTAGTGTAATGCAACTTAGTCATTTGTAAGTGACTAGTTACAAATATCTTTATAACTAGTTTAAACGCATCGTTATAATCAATAATGCGTTCAGTCTTTTTTTTAAAAGAAACAATACTTTTTGAAGATTAAAACAATATTATACTCATATTACAGATAATAAAATTCTTAATTTTATGGTATTAATTTTAAAAAAATCAATGCAGTGATTATAAAAGTTACTTGTGTTTAAAATATGATAGAAGGAGATTCAATCAAAAAAGTCCAATGTTGTTCAAGTTTTACCAAACCCTTCTAAGATTATTCCACTTTTGACCTTTTCTGTTAATATTAATCATGTCATTGTAAAATCTTTACATATATTTTTTGCAAGTGTTAAATGTTAACCACTACACGAGTAAGATCCATATGAATAAAAGCTATCAAGCAACAGAATATTAGTAGGGAAATGGTTGGGAATAAAAAAGATGGAAAAAAACAAAATAAATAGGATTCATTGTATCATATCATGTTACAGTAGAAACTCTATAAAATAATACACTTGGGACCACCAAAATTTATTAATTAAAAGAGTTATTAATTAATCGATAAATTAATAATTATTAATTTATATATTAATTAATATTTTATTAATTTATAGTAGAATACTTAGTTTACAAACACCTTTCAAGCTTCCACTTAATTATTGTATACAATGCATGTATATCAAATGAACGGCCAAATTTGAAAGAAACATTCAATCTCCCACCTTATTATGCTTCTTGTGTTCAATGTATCACTTTATGGACATTAAAAATATTTTCTATATAAATACAAGATCAAAATAGGTTAACACAAACAAATCATACACACAACATGGCTTCCCATCTTAAAGGTGTGAAAAAAACAACAATGACAGACGAGATTCGAAGAGCATTATGCAAGCACAACAAGGATAATCCAAGTCTCACTCAAAAGCAATTGCAAGAATGGGTTCATAGTAACTATGGTTTGCAGGTGAGTCAAGCGACAATATCGAATACAGTTAAGCGGTCTTTAGAGTATCTCTCACTTGCTCCCGAAAGAGGCGATGTTAAGCGACACAAACCGTCAAAATTTCCTGACCTAGAAAAATCTCTCTATGAGGACGGTTCGGAAAAACTTCCTTTATGGATTATTGGGAAATATGCTAAACCAAGGTACTTCAAGAATGTAAACTTGAACAGTCTGAACTGTGAGTACCGTGCTAACAAACGAGCTTGGATGACTGGTGTGTTATTTGAAGAATATGTTCGCCAACTTGATAAAAAAATAGTTGGAAGAAAAATTCTCTTGATTGTGGATAATTGCCCCGCTCATCCAAAAATTATTGAAGGATTACGAAATGTTGAATTATTTTTTTTTTGCCACCAAACACAACTTCAAAAATTCAACCTTGTGACGCGGGGATCATACGAGCTTTTAAGATGCATTATCGTCGTCGATTTTATAGAAGTCTTTTGGAGGGTTATGAATTAGGGGTTCCAAATCCAGCAAAAATAAATGTATTAGATGCAATGAATCTTGCAATTTCAGCATGGACTATGGATGTTCGTGCAAATACAATTGCGAACTGCTTTCCTCATTGTAATCTTCGATCAACAGATAACAAGACTTTTGAGAACTCAGATGAAGGTGGTGAAAGCACTCAAGAACTCCAGAATTTGATCAAAGAGTTGGGTTATCGCAATGCAATGGATGTCGAAGATGTTCTGACTCACCTAGAAGAAAATGTAGTTGCACAGTTGTTGACTGATGAAGAAATTATTGAAAGCGTTATTGGAATTAATAAAGATGATATCGATGAAGAAGATGATGAAAGTTCTACAATGGAGCCCCCTTCGCGAAACGAAGCTATTAAAGCGGCAGTCACATTGAACAATTTCTTGTTGAGCTATGAGAAAACAACACCAGAAGTTCTTACCATGCTAAGGAAAATTAGAGACGAGATTCAAGGGGAAATTGATTTCAACAAAAAACAAAAGACAATTTAGTCATTTTTCAAGAAACCTTCATAAATCATTCATGTAATATGCTATATATAAGGAATTATTAATTTATATTTTATATGAGGTCTAAAGAAATTATCAAAAATGTATTATCTTATAATTTTAGCGAATTATTAATTTAGCACCCTATCCCCGAGTCGGGACCGGCAAAAAATATTATCTTAGAGAGTTTATTAAATAATCGAGTATTAATTTATCGAGTTTCTACTGTATATGATACAACATTACAATATACCTGAAATGGATAATGAAGTTTAACTCGAAAAATAACAATGTTGTGACATAAACATTCATTATATGATGTCATGTTATATGATAGAAGATTACAATATACCTGAATTGGATAACAAACTTTAACTCGAAAAATAACAATGTTATGACATAAACATTCATTATATGATATCATGTTATACGATACAACATTACAATATACCTGAAATGGATAACAAACTTTAACTCGAAAAATAGCAATGTTGAGACATTCACGCTAGGACGTTTAGTAGCTTTGGTCTATAGACATACACATAGACATGAGCTCTTACTAATTTTTACTTTTAATATTGTAATAATTTTATAAATTTTCACTATCCACCACCTATTAAAATAATACGTAATGAAATAAATTAAAAAAATAGAAAAAAAGAAGAATGAATCTGATTGATCGGTTCATAGGACCTACCATCTCTTCTCCTTCATAACATCCGTTACCTGCATCACACGCCTTCTCCTTTTTAGTATCTTCGATACTTCATCTTATTAATCACACCCCTTAAGACCATGTGTAGTGGGAGGGGAAAGATAATGTCCAACCTTTGAGTATTATCCGACATGTGGCGGTCCTGTCAGCTTTTGGGCATTATGGAGCATTATTTTATAAGGTTCTAGGGTGTGGTCATGACCCACATGACCACCATGACCCTCATGACCACCATGACCCTCCATATAGACGTCATGTCATCCATCTTAAATTCACAATTCAAAACCACTACCCTAGGGGTGTGGTCATGACCCAAACCACTATCCTCTTTATTTTTTTAATTTATATTTGTCTTAAAATTATCAAATGAGAGGGTCGTGGTAATCGTGGTTTAATCCATGCGAACCACCATCAATCAAGGAGGGGGGTGGTTTACCATTTAATTAATGGTCCTATGTGGAAATAATGTTCCAATCCATGACCCCCACATTTCATAGTCTAACGAGTGTAGTGGTATAATGCCCCTGCAGTTATTACCTATTATTATTATTATTTTTTTTAATTAAAACTAATGTTTAAAATGAGCGTAGTGACATGATTGGTCAAAAGAATCTCACCAGACGTTTGATTTGGAATGTCCCAAGCAAAATTTTGAAGAAAAACCCCCTAGGGACCGTAGAGGGGCATTATGGACATTTTTTTCCAAAAAAAACCTGACTACAAATAGTCTAAGACGGTGTTTCACCAGAGGTTCACGGCCAATTTGGCGGTGAACCATTACCCTTGTCCTAAATATGTTTAAACTAGAGTCATAGATGTTCAAAACCAAATCAAAGGTCAAAACAGTTGACCAGACCAAGTCAAGTTAAACCAAACCACTACCACCACTACGTGTTTTCCACCATCCACCGTGTCTCCACTCCCTATAAATACCCACCCCTTCCCCCTTCTCATATCATCTCATTTCTAACCCTAACCCCAACTTACTCCCATTTCATTTCAACCATATTTTTTCACCTGAAATGAAATCAACAGGCAGTGTAGCCCTTCTTCACCCTCATGATTCTCTCAACAACCATCCTGATAATCATCATCATCTATTATCCACACCACACAAATCTCACAGACCCATCAAGAGACCAACACCAATTAACAAAAAGATCAACAACCGACACACTGATTCCAACAACACAAGCGAGTTTTTCGCTGGATCTGTGTTTGTTGACTCACCTCCACCCAGCTCTGTTCCGATTCCTGGTTTTTTTACGAAGAACTTTGTTTCGGGTGTTAAGGATGATCCGACTACTGAACTACGACGGATTCTTGGCTTGAATCTGTCGTAGAGTCGTCTGTTGTTATGCAGATTGATTATGTTAATTGATAGATGATGATCAAGTTCAGCTTTTGTTCAAAATTAGCTTTGACTTGTGTTCATAGCTTTTACTGGGTTGTAACTTGTAAATTTAGTTGTAGGTTTTTATGTTATGTAATTAGTTACTTGTTATTAATTATGGTTTAAATTAGCTAAGATATGAAATAGCCAACTAAGTTTTTTTTTTTTTTACAAATAATTACAAATAAAAATGTATCTTTACTTTCTTCTAAACATAACATCAATCTTTCCTTATTGATTGAAGTGAAACAATTACGCAGCTTGATTATTATTATTATTATTATTATTATTATTATTATTATTATTATTATTATTTACGGTTTTTAATCTTTATGATTGTGAATTATCTCGTGTTTCTTGTTGAACTTGAAGGAATTAGTTTGTTAAATTATAGACAAATTTCATATCCGGTGTATTTAGATAACCTACTTTTAACTGACTAAAGAGCTTGTGGGATTTTATTTTTCCCTGCTCGATGGCGGTGGAATTTGGTTTCGGCTGGTACTGGTTCGTTACGATACTGGCCATCGTCTGTTACTGTATCAACCAAAGAAATATAGTCATGTTATGTTTGAAAGGATATTGGCACGTGTTTTATATCGATTGAATATTATTAAAACAAATATCGTTACTTATGTTAGTATCAGTTCGTCACAAAATTTACACCGAAACATCGCTAAAAAAAATAAATATACATGCGTCTTTAGTTTTTTTAGAACGACAATTTAAAGTAACAAAAAATTTGTGGTTTTTTGGAACCACAATTTATTAAAAATGAAATCTATATTAATCATAATGTTAAATTTAAAAAGAAAAGGTCGTGGCCAAACTTTAAACCAAACCACTTTTTTCATAAATTAAAAGAAAAGTTCACTATTTTATTTTTGATTTACGAAACTTATTAAATGTGTACATATATATAATAATGAAATGATATTATGAGTGGTACCTACCTAGAATTTAATATGATTATTAGTATTACACAACATATCTATCACATTAATATTACATTTGTATTAAATAATTTTAGTGTTGGCATAAGAACAAACACGGGTTGACGTATAAAGTTTGATTCTTTTTAGAAAGAAAATAAATTGGATGTGTGTGCTGGCATGTTTTTTTTTTTTTAATCTAAAAAAGAAAGGTTATAAAAGGAACGCCAACATAGACCACAGAGGATTTTGACAAAGTCATGGCCCATTCTTAAACCAGGTCGGCTGTGTTATTCTTCTTTCCTAGCTCCATCGTAAAACATAATAATTATCTTGATTTATTTGAACATATTATTTTTATACTTTTATTTCCTAAAAATACCCGATCTGGTTTAATGATAAAAAAACTTACAAAAAGCTTGCTAAAATAATTTTTTTTGAACGACGAAAATTCTATGATTATATAACAAGGGCCAGCAAGCTGTAAAACCCAAAAGTACAAGAACCCAAAAGTACAAGGAAACATCAAACAAAAGGAAACTAAACTAAAAAAAACAAGAAATACAAACTTTATTTTATGATAGAGTTAATAGCCAAAATGGTCCCCGATGTTTGCTCACTTTTGCCACTTTAGTCAAAAATCCAAAATTTTTAAATTTGGGTCCCTGAGGTTTGCATTATGTTGCCATTTTAGTCCAAATTTCAAAAAAGTCTAATTTTGTCAGGATTTCTTACTAAATTTTGTCTTCTTCCTCATTTTTCATAAGGACAAAATTGTCATTATAGATTATTATAAACTAATTTATATTAAAAAAAAGCCTAAACCCTAATCGATCAAAACCTCTCACCTTCCCCCCCATCATCTTCTTCCTGAGACCTGCATAAACAATGGTGGTATGCACATGTGGAGCAGGTCCTTTCATCCAGGCAGGGCTAGGTGTAGAAGATGGGATCTCACAGGTATCCCTTGTAGACATGCAGTTGCATGTATCTGGGATATGGGGTGGCATGGTAAAGGTGATGGAGTTCCTGAAAAATGGGTTCATGATGTGCGAAGCTGCATCGGAGCTCCACATGTGCATACCACCATTGTTGATGCAGGCCTGAGGAAGAAGATGATGGGGGAAGGTGAGAGGTTTTGATCGATTAGGGTTATTTAAAGTTCTTTGAGGCTTTTTTTTATTTTTTTAATATAAATCAGTTTATAATAATCTATAATGACAATTTTGCCCTTATGATAAATGAGGAAGAAGACAAAATTCAGTAAGAAATCCTGACAAAATTAGACTTTTTTTGAAATTTGGACTAAATTGGCAACAAAATGCAAACCTTAGGGACCCAGATTTAAAAATTTTGGATTTTGGACTAAAGTGGCAAAAGTGAGCAAACCTCAGGGACCATTTTGGCTATTAACTCTTTATGATATCTCTGATATTGAAAATTTTTCCACCTCTCCCATACTAAGTTCTTCATTTTTGCTCTTTCTTTTATCCATAGGAACGATAATTCTTTTATTCCATCTATTGTATTTGTTACCGATCTTTCCTTTCTATTGAATTCCACATCATTTCTAGACTTCCAAATTTGCCACAAAGTTGTCATAACTATAGCTTTTATTACATTCTTCCATTCCTTCGACCCCTTCTACTCTTCTATTCTTTCGAAAACTTCCTCACATTATGCACTATTCTCTTGTAACGGTAGTTTTAACCAAACCATGACATTCCACCAAATTGCCCGGGACTTCAAACAACTTATAGCAAATGATCCACTGACTCCTCCTCTTTATTACACCTTGAACATATCCGATTTTCCAATTGTATTACCCTTCTAGCCAGTTCCACTTTAACCGCTATACGTTGTTTTATTGCTCTCCAAATAAAAAGATTTACTTTTGGAGGTACCCATTTATTCCAATGTTTCCACGGAACATCTCTAGCATCCAATGATTTTTTTTTGCGATTTCATCTCTTAATAATGCTATTGAAATAGTCTCACTTTGCTTCGGTTTCCATCTCCATATATCTTCTTTAACTGTCGTCTTGTAATCCCTCAGAACTTTTTCCAGTTCTTCATGTTGCTGCTGCTCCTGTATATTCCTTATCTTTCGGCTCCATTCCCAGTCCCACTTATGTATATTTCTTTCTGATTTTACACAATGATTAACCGTTATTTCCTTGTCTCTCGCCAATGCAAACACACCCGGGAAACGCAACTTCAGGGGCTGATCACCCGTCCATGAATCTAGCCAAAACCTTGTCTTGTTCCCATTTCCTAGTTCGACAACCAAGTTTTTATTCAATGATAAGTTAATTGCCATAAATTCCTTCTCAATATTACAAATATATTTCCAAGTGCCACAAAGTTTATTTTTTGTAGGTATAACCGAAACTGAATTCCGTTTCAAATGAATACCATCCACAACATTAACCCACAATGCTCCAGGATTTTCTTTATATTTCCACCACCACTTTGCTAGAAGCGCTAAATTGGCACTTCGGATGTCTCTGATTCCCAACCCCCATATCCTTTTGCCTTTACGAGTTTCTCCCATGCTACCCATCTCATTTTGCTTTTTCCGTTCTTTTTCCCCATACAAAATCCCTTCTTATTGCCTCAAGTTTCGCGATCATTTTTTTTGTGCTAAGAAAATTGAGAAGTAATAATTCGGTAGTGCACCTAGCACGGCCTTTGCTAATACAATTCTCCCTGCCATTGATAGACATCTAGCCTTCCATGACAAAAGCTTTGAGTTAAACTTATCCACAATCGGCTTCCAATTTTTAACTCTTTTCATGTTGGCTCCAATTGGAATACTCAAAAAATTAAAAGGCATTTTCCCAGCCTTGCAATTAAGACTTTTTGCCATAATTTCAATATCTTCATCTTGTATGCCAACCCCAAATAAATTACACTTCCCTAAATTTACTTTTAGACCCGAACACAAATAGAAACATCTCAATATTCTATTCAGATTTTTAATATTTGTTTCCGACCATTCTCCTAAAAAAATGGCATCATCCGCATAACATAAATGTGAAATCATCGGGCCGTCCCTTGGTAAACTCACCCCTTTAAACAAACCACTCTTTATTGCCCTATTTATTATTACATCTAAGGCAAGAGCTAGAACAAATAAAAATGGTGATAATGGGTCTCCTTATCTCAACCCTCGAGACAAGCAAAATTCAGTTGTAGGCGACCCATTTACCAAAATCGAGGCTCTGCCGGACTTTAAACCCGCCCCAATCCATTTTCTCCATAGGAGCGGGAAATTCATAGCTTTTAGGTTTGATAAAACAAGCTTCCAGTTGATAGAATCATAAGCCTTCTCAAAATCAACTTTAAAAATAAAGATTTGTTTTTTACAACTTTTGGCCTAAGCTAAGACTTCATTGACTATTAATGGCCCATCTAAAATGGACCTACCTTCTATAAACCCCGTTTGAATGTTACTCACCAAATCCGGAATGACCGGTTTAACCCTTCTAGCAAGTATCTTTGCAATAGTTTTGTAAACCATACCAATTAAAGAAATAGATCTAAAGTGCTTAACCAACGACGGATCACGTACCTTTGGAATCAAAGCTATGAAAAACGCATTGCATCCCATTGGAATGTTTGGCTGGTCATGGAATTGCTTCACCATCTTCATTACATATGGTTCTAATTGCTCCCAATATTTTTTCATAAATTTGAAAGTTAATCCTTCGGGCCCCGGGGCCTTCTCCTCACCACATGCCCAAACTGCATCCTTGACTTCCTTACTTGTAAAGTTTCCTATCAATTTCTTTGCTTGTGACTTTGTTAATCTTTTAAAACCTCTCTTATCCATAGATGGTCTTTTCTTCATCGGTTCTTCGAACATTTCCTTGAATACCTTTTTGATACCTTCTTTAACTTCTCTCGGCTCACTGATGATCCTACCATCTATCGTTATTTTATTTATCCGATTCCTTGACTTCCGACAATTTACCATTCTATGAAAGAACCCTGAATTTTCATCCCCCAATTTCGCCCAATTAATCTTTGCTTTTTGCTTTAGATCCGCTATCTTTTGTTTCTCATGGTTCCTTATAATAATCCTCCCCTTAACTCTTTCTTCCTTTTCATCTTCTTTTAGTATCCTTTTTTCAGCCGTATGCTCTATCTCTTCTACCCTTTTCTTTGCTTTTATAACCTCTTTTTCCTCCTTTTCTTTCTCCATTTTTCTCCATTCCTTTATCTTGCTTTTTATATTTTTCAATAAGGCTCCCATATTTTTTTATCCATGTTGGACCCAGTTTGTCCTTAACAACTTCTTTTCACGTAATATGGCAAGTGATTTCAGTAGATGTGCGGAAATGGAAATCAGACTTTCAGAAACAAGACCTACAGAATTATCAAGTTTATATCACTTTGAAACAAAATAGTTTACAAGGTGATTGTAAGATTATTATCTAATACAAATGAATCTTGAATTCTGTGGGTGAGAGGGCAATGGATTTTTGTAGTATGTATGAATGCTAAGCTTCAAACTCATTGTCTTCTGCTTGGTTAGCCTTCTATTTATAGAAGGTTGGGTACATGAATAAACAATTGTTTATTCATGCACTAAGTCCTGCAAAAAGTAGCCATTTGACATATTCATTGAATCCAATAGTCAAGTTGCCTTTGTAATCATGATATCCAATAATGTCAAGTTGCTTCGGTTATTGTGGCAGGATAGAGCTGATTTCAGACAAATGGGGTATTCATCAGAATTTCTGATAAACCACTTCATCAGAAATTCTGGTGAACAAATCATCAGAAAACCTGATGATCAGAATCGTCAGAAACTGATGATATTTCATCAGAAATATCATCAGATCCATCAGAAATGACCTTCTCTGATAATCCAATTCAGCTCTTGATCAACTTGTGATTCTTTGAAGTGGATGCTGTTCATTTCAGTTGTCCTATCCGATCTTCTTCTTCTTGTTGTAATCTTCAGGACTGTTGTCTTCTTCATAGATCCAGTTGAATATGATTTTCTTCAATACTTACAAATAAAGTTTCCTAACAGTTTCCCCCTAAGTATTGTAAGAAAATGAACTATCTATATCTAAAACAACTTTAACTAATTCTTGAAAAGAAAAAATCAAACAACTAACTTTAGAAACAAAAACATAATCAAACCACCCAATGTCTAAAATAGACAGAAATGAAATATTGTTCAAAAACAGAAATTCAATCTCAACACTTCATTAATTGATCTTCACTCCACTTATGTATTTGTCTCCGAGTTTCAGCCTTTTCTTGTGATCAATTGTCTTTTGAGTTTCCTTGTACATCTCTTTGTACCATCCTCTTGATTCCATCCAGCTTTCAATGCAATCTTCAATTGTTTTTCTCAGTTGTTCATTGTTCTTTCCCTTCTTTTTGAGCTGCTCTTGTTTCTCATTCATGCAGTTCCTTATATATTTCAGAGTTTGATTGGAATACTTGCAAATTTCACTGATTCTGAACAGAGCTTTCTCTTCATGAGCATCTTTGAAGACCACACACATTTCTGGTTTATCAAAGATTGCTCCAGTTCTTACTAGTTTAGAAGGAATTTCAACTGGAATTGTGTTGTTGGGAGGAAGTAATAGCACCTTGTTGCTATACTCAAAATTGATACATAGATCAAAATCTGCCAGTGCAGCTCTTTTATATATCTTTGCTCCTGCACTTTTGAAGCTGTCAAGTGCTCTTCCACAACTGAACTGCTTTTCTCTTTATCAATGATATTCTTCATTTTGACTATGCCCATTGGGTGAATATCATCTGCCAGATTTCCATCTGTAACCTTTTGTTCACTGTTATCTTTTCTAATCAAAGTATACTTGTTCTGTCCTTCATTGCCTAAGATACCTCCTCCAGTGGTCAAAGTATCGATTCTTTCAATTGATACTATTGGATTGGTCATCTCTTTGTGCAGAATTTCCCAGCTTTCATTGTTCCTAATTTCAATAATAGCTTTACTCATTGGAGAGAGTGGTCTTTTTGGGTTGTCTTCTGGACCTTTCTAGTAGTAATGGTTTAGATGTTCTTCAGGGTACATAATTGTGTGTAAATCACCTTTCAGCACTTCCATTTCTTTGATGTTCCCATCCGAATCTTCTATCATCTCTTTTCTTGGCCTTTTTGAGGAGGTCACTTCATGTTCCATTCTTCTCTTCTCTTTTGTATCCATCTTTATGCTGAACTCTGTTTCTCCTGTGAGAGCTGTGGAAGAAGACTGAACTGGAATAGGTTCTTTCTGTTTGACCCTTGAACTATCTGGCTTTGGAATGTTTGGTGGAGGACCCATGAGAAACTTTGTTCTAATAGGAGGGGGACCCATAGGCTGCTTCTGTTTTTGGGTTGTTGAAGTTTCTGATTGTTTGGTTTGATCTTGTTGAATGGTTTCTGGTTGTTGTTGAGGAGTTTCTGATTCTCCTTCTTGTCTCTCTTGTGGAATTGAGGCTTTCAATTCATGAAGATCAACTTTTGTTAGCCTGGCAACATTATACTGCAACCTCTTTACTAATAGATGAACATTAGCAAGAGTTTGAGTATTTGTTTCTTCTTGCTTCTTCATTTTATGATACTCTAGATTTCCTTGATTTTTCTGTGCAGTTAATTCCACCATCAGCTTCTCAAAAGCCTCAGCCATGCTGCTGTTGTTGGCTTTGAGGAACTGTATTTCTTCAAGAATTCTTCCTGAACTTGTGCTTTCTCCTGCAGTTGCAACCTCAGCCATCTTTTTCTTGATATCTTGTAGTTCTTTGAGAGCTTTCTCGAATTCTGATGAGCTCTCTCTGTTTTCTGATGACTCTTATAGTTTGTTGAGGGCTGCAGCATTGTCTTCTGTTTGCTTCTGCACAGCTTTGACAGTTTCTGATAAAACTTTGACATCTGACTTTTGATTTCTGATTTCTTCCAGTATCAGATCAAGTGTTCCTTCTGTGGCTGTTTTCTCAGTAGCAATTGTGTCTTCAAGCTCCTTGTGAAGTTGTTTAGGGGACATAGATTGATGTCCTTGGTAAATAGGAGAAATAACAGATGTTCCTCTTCTAACACCAGCAGAAAACACATTCTCTGCTGTTATGAGGTTAAGAGGATTGGAATATTCCAAATTCTCTGTATCCTCACCAGAAAATTGAAACACATTCAAGTTCTGGTTTTCCTCATATCCTTGAACCTTTTCAGGTTCTCCATGAGTTGTTGAGAAATTTTTAATTTTCTCACCCAGGCTTCCTTGATCAGTTGAGTGATCTCCACCTGTTGTTACCACATTTTCTTCTTCAGCATCTGATTCAGAAAATGGGTCCTTGGTTTCACTCACATTTTATTTTGTAAAAACAGTGCCTCTATGTAAAATTTCATGTTTTCCTTGAATTGATTCATCAGAATCACTCTTAGAAAAATGAAATAAGTTTAGTTTAGAGTGTTGTGCACCTGTTTCTCCCATATGTGAGATTTCAGCATGATGTTCTTCTGCAACAGGACTCATGTTCACATCTTCATCAGCTGGGTAAGGATCTGATTCATCCTGCTGTTCCATTCTTGGTATGCTTGACTCTTGTGCATCATGCTCCATGGGGGACGCACTTTCAAAAACTTTTATGTTTTCTGGCCTTTTGTTCAACATCTTCAAGTATTCTGCTCTGTATGATGAATCTTCTGGTATCAGATTCATCACTTTTTCTGTCAGAACAGGCACATCATAATCTGACTTCCAAGATCCTACAACAGTCGAAGGTCTCATAATTTCTGTACTCCACATATTTTCTAATGCTGGAATTTCTAGGTTCCTTTCAGAAAATGCATCAGAAATTATGATTGACAGAAATCTGGGAAAAGGTAGATGTGAATCTATCCTTCCAGTATTAGTCAGAATTGATATTCTGATCAGATTAAATATTTCTGTTCCAAAATCAATGTTCAGCCCATTAATGAGACTGAACATGATTGTTAGAATATTCATATTTATCTGATCTGTACCTCCAATCTTTGATGATAGACACTTGTTCAGAATTTCCATTAAAACTTGCCAGAAGGCAGGTAACTTGTTTCTCTTGAATTCATTGATTTTTGATATCTTTGTCTTGTTAGCCATTACAGCATCAAGTTGTGAGAACATATCTTCTTTTTCTGGTTCTTCTTCATAGCTTTGGTTTAAGGGTAGTTCCAAACATTCCCTTATTTTCTCCGGTGAGATTGTAATAAAGATATTTCCCCACACATGTGATGTTAGCTTGATTTGATTTGAGACTTTAAGAGATTTTGCAACTTGTTGTATGAGTTCTTCCGGTACCTCTCTGGTCTTTGTGAGAGCTTGAGCTATCGGGCATCTGATTAAAAATTCAATGAGAATTTGACACTTTATATCATACTCTTCAATGTTATCATTCATTGCTTCATTGTTGCTCTTTAATGGAAGAAATTCAGCTTCGGTGATGAAAGGAACAGAGTGTTCGATTAGTGGCATGTTGATGTTGATAGCTGCCAATGAGAATTTGGGTTCTCTGTTTCGGAAAAGGGTTTTAGGGTTTTGAGTTTGAAGGTTGAAGATGGAAGTCTCTGTTTTTTAATGAGGTATTTATAGTGTATTGAGACAGAGATCTTTGAGTGTTTTTCGTGGGTTGTTTGTATTCAAGGTGGTTCATGATACCTTAATGATGTTTTAATCCTTTAAGGAAACAACCGTTTAAAAAAAACTTTTGGTTTATCTCTAATTTAATGTAAATCCTTTTTAAAGAAAATTAGAGATTCCAATGATTTTGCGGATAAACACTAATGTCCAACTTGCGCCTTTTCTCCATGTGGGACCCCTTTTGTTTCAAAAAGATCCAATAGAAACCTTTTCTGAGTTTGTGTATCTTCCCAAGTTTTCCTCTTGATATATATCAGAGAATCTTTGAGTGAAACTTTTGGGGTTTGGATTTTCTTTATATATCATCAGAATGCATTTGATTCATTTACAGAGGTTGAATCAGCAGTTTTTTTTTTTAGATGAGAGGGAATAAGTAGGATTTCGAGATTTTTACTTACATTGTTGTTCTGCAGTTCTGAACTCCACACCTTTGTTCTGATATACAGGAAGTGTTTTTCATACAGCTTGTTCAAGTCCTCAGAAAAAAAATATTTTGAAAGAAACTTATTTTAAAAATTTAGATGGTTATAAGTTTCTTTGAATCTGGTTAAAGGTAGTGCTTTCTGATGTTTCTATCTGTTGATTTGTCAGACTTCCTGGTTGCATTGAGAATTGGTGTATAAACAGATTCTGATGGCTTAATGGGTTTTCGAGAAAAAAAGAAATTTCAAGATTTTCTGAGTTTCATTAAATCCTATCAGATTTCATATGATTTTCACCAGATTTTCCTTGTTTTTATCAGACATGTTGTTTTAGTTCCCCTAGATCTATTGACATGTTTTTGTTGTTATTGTAAAGGCAAACTTAATATATAGATAAAAAAACATTAAAAAAAAAACAACAACTACTCCTCCTCCTCCTCCTCCTCTAGCACGTTGTACATGCTCTTCACATATAACCAGAGACTGGTTATTCGACCAGTGTGATTCGTTGATGGCACCAGGTTAGGATTACTTATGTTTTCTTGAAGTGTCAGCTCGGCCCTTGGATAGCAGCTTCTTACTCCTCCGAAGTCCAGCTGACTTGTAATCACCTTGGTTACGAATCGAGGGTAGATCAGAAAAGGTTGACGGTCGTGAATGTTTGCTTCTAGGTCCCTCATGAGAAACTTAGAAAAGTTGTAAGGTTTTTCCGGTACAACAACATGAATCACTTCCATCATCCTATGGGACAGCTCGTTGAAGTGTCCAATCTTCTTGGAGAAGCAGACACTGAGCTGTGTTACCAAAAATTGGAAAGGTGGTATAAAACCAGATTTGCTAACTGCCCTTGATGAGTTGTATGTATGATAGCCCATTTCTGTCAAGGTCTGTTGCACATCTGCCTTATCCAGGAATTTGTTTTCATGATGTAACACCCAAAAAATATAAAACTTTATATTTCATTATAAAGTATTAATCAAACAAGAATCAACTAACTAGGAACCTATAACCCAGTTAGCTACAAGTCTTGAAGTAACTTATAATAAGGTTAAAACACCTAAACTAAAAGTTAAAATAACAAGTTGAGGGACCAAACTAGTCAAAACTGAAACTTAATTGTTAAAACGCTTAAGTGAGGATTAAAATGTTAATAATCAGACAAAAACGCAGATTCGGATATCATAATGAATTATGATAAATGATTGTAAAAAGGGTTTTAAATTGGTTGTGAATGGAACTCTTTAGGTAAAGAATCCGGATCGTCAAGCGGACAAGCCGGAGGTGATACGCGGTTGAAGGGTGTGCTCTAAAGGTACGCGACTTATGGTTTCGTTGTATTGTGTTATATATTTATTGTAGTTAGTTGTCTTGGAAATTAGCCAAACAAGAAAACCCGTTAAGTCACGGAAGTGACAATGTGCCTTAGACAAGTGAAACGGGTCAAAACATGTGTTAGAAATAGAGTTTGGATGTGTCTCGCAATGGTGATCTCCATTCGGAATCCAAACGGGTCAAAACAAGTTGAGTTGCAAATGTCGGAGTCAATGACCATAACTTGTGATTGGTTATAAATAAAGCGTAGTCCGTGTATCGGATACGCTAATTCGTTACAAAAACATGAACCCTTGTAGAGGGATTAAAGTTCGGAATATTTGCTTGTCAAATGATTCTGAAAAGCATGGTTAAATTCTTGGAAATAAGCATGTTGGTTATTGCATAAGCACCCCCGGGAGGGGAGCCAAAGCCCATAATTGGTAAACACGAAAACGGGTGAATTGGCCTAAAGTTTGTGATGACAACAATACATGTTGTGGGACTTGTAAACAAATGGGTCAAATAAACAAGAGACGAATTATAGGTCAACTGCTCTTGAAATGGTATTTTTATGCAAATCGTGTTGATAAACGCGTCCGTAATTAAATTATGGTCGCGTAGGAAAAAGAATCGGCTAAAACGGACGCCCGAGTCAAAAGTTATGTCGATTTAAAGTTTGTAAATGATAAAAATCGTGCTGGGCTGATTTGCAGCTCCAGCTAACAACATTCTGTCAAAAACACACCGTGGCGCTACGCCACGGTGAAATACTATAACCGTCGCGCGGCGCGACGGTGGTGGCGGCACGCGACCGCTGATCCTCGTCTCCGTCGCGCGACGCGACCACCCTATATGCTGGAATTTTTGTTGTTTTGCATTGCTTGAACATGGAATTTAATCATACTTGTTTCTAAGATGTCAAAACTAACCTTTTACATGGTTTTGACCGTAGGTGATGACGGACTAAATCCGGATGGCGATCAAGCAATTGTCAAGAACCGAACGCACTAAACAAAGCTTCCGCACTTAATCTATTTTGTTTTAAGTAATATGTAAACACTTGAAGTCATGTCTTGTATGTTTAATTAGCAGGATTTTAACTTGAATATTATGATCATGTATGGTCTTAAAATCATGAAAGTTTTTGTAAACTCGAAATTTTTGTACTAAATGCAGGTTTTGTATCACTAATCTCGTTATATTAAGTTGGGTCTTACAAGTTGGTAATCAAAGCTAAAGGTTGTCAATAAAGTGTCTTCTGTTCAAGCTTGATCAAGCATCCGGTAAGAGTTAATTGTTTTAAGTCGATTTAGAGAATATAGAAATGAAATATGAACTGACATGCACGAAAAGAGTGTGTAAGCTCACTCAAGCACGGGAAATGCATGAAACAAGAACGGTTGAATCAAGTTATGAACTTGATTAAATCAAAACAAGTAAATCATATATAATAAATGAAATGTTTAACGGTTAATGCAAACATTTCAGTATTAAAGATAGCGGATGAAAGTAACGATGATGCGGTGCCAAAAGTCACAGAGCAAATGAGAGAAGTGATTGCCGAGGAGGTTGGAAAGGCAATCGAAAATAGTTTGTATGGTTTTATCGATAAGATTCAAAAAACAGTTCTGTTGATAATGGACGAGAGAATCAAGAAATTAGAAGATAGTGCCAATCTAGCAAAAGAAAAGTCCGGAGGACGAAAGCCTTGTTCATACAAAGAATTCATGGCGTGCAAACCGCCAGTTTATAACGGGGAGGTTGACCCAATAGTATGCCTGCGATGGCTAAGCGATATCGAGGGGGTATTTGAGAGGACCCATTGTGATGTAGACGACTACGTAGCCTATGGTACGGGTCAATTAAGGGGTCAAGCAAAAGACTGGTGGGATAACAAAAAGAAAGAAATTGGAAGTGAAGCGGCTAAGGCCATGACATGGGATGAATTTAAGACGCCGTTTCTTAAACATCACAGTCCCAAGGCGGTCATTAATCGAATTAAAGAAGAGTTCATGCAACTTAGGCACAAGGGTGAGTCCATAGACAAGATCACGAGAATGTTTATGGATAAGATGAAGTTTTGTGACGAATTGGTGACAAATGAAGAACATAAGATATATTATTATTACAATATGTTGAGCGCCGAGTATAGGGAGTTTATGACTCCTTGAAAATACGAGACCCTTACCGAGATCATAAATGTTGCTCGGGAACGGGAGATTGAATTGAAAAAGCAGGTTGAACAGGGCGAACGGAGGGCACATGATGTTAATACAAGCCCTACCAGGAAAGCGCGAACGAATGAAACGGGGAAGAAATCAGATGCAAAAGGCAGGTCGCCAAATTGCAAAATCTGTGGAAAGGGTCATAGGGGCGAGTGTCGCTTCAAGGATAAACCTTGACCCATATGTCAGAAAACGGGGCATATGGCTTCATCATGCCAGGAAAAAGTGACGGTTTGCTACAATTGTTATCGACCGGGTCACAAGAAGTCAGAATGCTCAGAGCTAGTGGGAAAGAAGGACGGACAAGACAGGAAAGGTGAAGCCCCGAAGGCAAAAGCTAGATCTTTCCACTTGACTGCCGCAGAAGCAAAAGTTGAACCCGAAGTGGTTTCAGGTATATTTGCTGTAAACTCGATTCCTGCACGTGTATTATTTGATACAGGTGTGAATAAATCCTTTATTTCATATGGGTTTATTCGACATCCTTCATTTGTTTTAACAAAATTACCTATGCCTTTAGAAGTAGAAATAGGTAATAACAAGAGTTTTATCGTTTGTGATGTATGTCAAAACTACAAATTGAGTATTGGTGACGAAGAATACACAATAGACTTGGTCCCGATTTCGATGGGAGAATTCCAAGTGATCGTAGGTATGGATTGGTTGTCCCAATACCATGCAAAGGTGGCTTGTTTCCAAAAGGAGATAAAACTGACATCTCCTAGCGGAAGGCACGTTACCATATACGGTGAAAAGGGGGGTAACCCAATGGTATGCACAATGCTAGAGGCTCACAGACTTATGAAACATGGATGCAAAGCATATATGGTATACGCAAGTGAGTCGGAGAAAGAGTCCTAAAAAATCGGAGATGTACCGGTGGTACGCGATTATGAAGATGTGTTCCCGGAAGATTTACCGGGAATACCACCAGAGCGAGAGGTAGAGTTCGGAATCGAATTGATTCCGGGCTCAAAACCTGTGGACAAGGCGCCGTATCGGCTCGCGCCGTCGGAGCTACAAGAATTGGTGTCTCATATCCAAGAACTGCTTGACAAGGGGTTTATCCGACCGAGTGTATCCCCGTGGGGCGCACCACTAGTATTCGTGAAAAAGAAAGATGGCAGTATGCGCATGTGTATCGACTACCGAGAGTTAAACAAACTCACGGTGAAAAATTGATACCCACTCCCAAGAATTGATGACTTGTTTGACCAGCTACAAGGAGCGTGTTGGTTCTCAAAGATTGATCTCAGATCGGGTTATCACCAGTTGAAAGTCAAGGAGGAAGACGTACCGAAGACAGCCTTTCGTACGCGGTACGGTCATTATGAGTTCCTCGTAATGCCCTTTGGGTTGACTAATGCACATGCGACTTTCATGGACCTCATGAACCGGGTTTGCAAACCTATGCTGGACAAGTCGGTAATCGTATTTATCGATGACATTTTAGTGTATTCGAAGAATGAAGCTGAGCATGTTTACCATTTGCAAGAAGTGTTAGAGACACTCAGACGAGAAAAGCTGTATTCAAAATTCTCAAAGTGCGCCTTCTGGTTACGAGAGGTGCAGTTTCTCGGGCATATCATTAGTGCCGACGGGGTACTAGTGGATCCGTCAAAAGTAGAAGCCATGTCAAAATGGAACAAGGCAAGACTCTTACCAAACCATTCCCTTAACCCCCGACTAGGTAGCCAACATATCTCCATATAGACCATGGAGATATGAATGGTGAAAATCTTTTATTTTATATAGACAGTAAAATAATGCCAAGACACCACGGACAAATGATAAGGAAGAATCACCTTCAACATAAGAAACTAGTTATTAAAGTCATTAACACATAACCAAATAAAAAGTGAGAAAAGATTAAAAATAAAAAGTATTACACTAGACACTTGTCTTCACCAAGTGATGTAAGAGACTTAGGCAAACATGGCCTTTGATTGTCAAGAACTCTTACAATCAATCTTGGATCCCGAGACTACTCACACACTCTATGATGGATGATGGTGGTGGATGATGGTGTTGTGGTGGTGGTGGAGTGTGAGAGAGGTGGTGTGCCAAGGGATGGTCTGCAAATGAGCCAAGCACCCCTATTTATAGCCTGAACAGAAGCTCGGGCACGGCCCCGTGTCCATTGGGTACGGCCCCGTGTCCATCCTCCTTCTCTTTCTTCATTAATTGCAGTTTGTCTGCATTAGTTGACCACGCCCCCGTGTCCGCTGGGCACGACCCTGTGTGCAGAAGCGTATCTGTACTAACAAGATTTCCCCAGATTCTGCGAATCTTAGAGTTGACCATGGCCCCGTGTCCGCTGGGCACGCCCCCGTGGTGGGTGATAGAAGCTTCTACAGCTTTGTCTTTTCTGCAGACACTTGGGCAGGCCCCCGTGCTCATTGAGCACGGGGCGTGTTCAGCCTTCTGTTCTCTTCTTTTTGCTTGGGAAGATGCTGTCGGGGGGTCGGGCATGCCACGTTTGTTCCTTTTCTTGTATTCATGTTAGATTTAGCTGCCTTTTTGCTTCTTTTGTTCATTTGAGCTTATTTAATCCTGAAAATACAAAAGGAAGACAAAAAACACATTTTTTCCAACATTAGTACTAAAAAAGGGATAGTTTTATGCCACATTTGATGTAATTTATATGTTGCGTTTTGCACACATCAAATACCCCCACACTTGAATCTTTGCTTGTCCTCAAGCAAAACTCTTTATAATGTGGCTTTACACTCCCAAATGGAATGGGTAGAAGAGAAGGTTTTTGGGCTTGTCATAGAGTGTCGGGATTTCCAAGATTTTTTTTAGGTTTTATTTTTATTTATTTACAATCCTATTCGTCATGATTTATTTAAAACGTTACATAAGATAAATTACTTATTAGGGCATAACATGCCTTTTTAAAATTTCATTTATATACAAGTTCACATACCTCATGGGGGATCACTCAACACTCGGCCGAAGATGTATTTTAGTGAATCACTCGAGAGCGGCATGGAACTTACTCCTACCATAAGCTTGCCAAGCAATCAATCCTCCTCCTTTTTAACTATGCACCTTTGTAAATATCAAGATGACTTTTTGGGTGAAGGGTTAGGCTTGGGTTAAAGGTAGGTGGTTGGGTTCGTGGTTAGTGAAAGGGCGAAAGGCATAAAAAGCGTCGGTTTTCGTAAAACTTTTTATTTTTGCAATTTTTATTTTGATGAAGCCATTATTTAAACAAAGTTATTTTTGATAAACTTGTTTGTTTATTTCTTTTTGCTTCATCATCATCATATTTTTTTTATTTTTTTATTTTTTTTAATTTTTTTTAAGGAAGTCATAAGAAAAACCGAGCTTGTTACTAAAACAAAGGGTTAAAAATAAAAAGGGTTTTGGTGGGTAAAAGAGTGTTTATTTTGGGTTAAGAAATGAAAAGGTTTTGGCTCAAAGGGGTTAACTAGGGGGATTTTGGGTAGGTGGTAAAAAAAAGAAAAATAATGGTGTAGAAATAAAAAGGGTTAGTCCTAATGCCTCCATCATTTACTTACTTGGGTTTAAGTTGGTAAGGACTGGGAATGTATCGTCGTGGCAAGTTCTAGAGTCGTAAGAACCAAGCGGCTATTCACACAAGAAACGAAAAATGAGCATTTAGTTTAAAGATATGTATTTGTATGCTCAATAAAGGCTCAAAACTCACTTTTTGTGGGAACGGGTTTTTATGTGATCAAGTATATATAATCAAATTTTAACTAAACTTGTCATGCCGTTTCATAATTTTCTTATGTTGGTTCTTTTTATCACGACGCTATCGGTTGTAAATTTGAAAAAATATAACCTTTTTAGAACTTGAAATTCCCAAGTTAAATTTAGACAAGTAAAAAAAATGAAAAAAATTTGAAAAAATTTGGGGTGATTAGCGGTTCCAATAGAGTTTTGTGTAAGGCTTGTAATTAGGACTTGCAAGATTCAAGGTTTTAGCATCCCCCCACACTTAAATTACACATTGTCCTCAATGTGTCCCAAAAATAAGTTTTTAGGTTGATTGAATGTGTAAAAAGGCGTGAAAAAACAAAAAATTATGTTACTGGGCGTCTGGACACGACCCCGTGGTGTCCGGGCACGGCCCCGTGTTCAGATCGACAGTAACAAAAATTAGTAAAAAGAAACAGAAGTCTGGGCACGGGGGCGTGTTCAGCGAGCACGCCCCGTGTCTAGTTACCTGAACTGGGCATTTTCTACAGATGGTTGGGCACGGGGCGTGTTGGCTGAACACGACCCCGTGCTGAACTTGCTGTAATGAAGAAAAATTTTCGGGTGGCCCTGTTTTTGTGCATGGTGTGCTGGTTCAAGTTTCCCTTGGTATCCTTCACCATCCCGAGTGTGTTTTACCCATTACAACATCATCCAAACACCAATTTAACTAAAATCATCATTCATTCAAATATAGAAATTTACATAATAATCTTAATAAGTTAAAATTCTAGATAAATAGGTCAAAAGAAGCACAAGAAGTTTAAACCAAGAAGTTCTAGCCTAAAGTTTATTCTATTAGCAAAATTTCCGAAAAGATAATTCTCTCGGTTGGATGCGGCTCGAAGAACTTCTTCCTCCAGATATGGGTCCCTCACACGTCGGCGAGCCATTCCTCTATCTCCCTTGGGAGAAGAAAGGCGGGCTCATTGGCATCGGTTTGAGGGGGTGCAACCTCCACCGGGACTTCTTGTAGATTTTCAAGAGGAGGCTCCGCTGGAATGTCATCCCATCCGATAGGATTGTTGATTCCAAATGCTAGGTTCCAATCCTCTTGAGGGAGGATTGGTTCCATGGGAGGTGTCACAAGAATGTTCAACCTCTGGTGCAAGAGGTTGATTTCTTGAAAACTGTTTTCCAACCACACCGTAAGATAATTTATACGGTCTATGAGGACCTCTTCTACCGATGTCATCTCATCAAGAGCCTCTCATAATGCCATTACGTAGCGTACGAGAGTTGCTTCAATTGAAGACCTTCTTTCCCTTCGACTGTTTCTGGAGTGCGCAGAAGAGGTTCCACTGTTTTGGCTTGACATTCTACGAAAATAAATGAAAAAGAGTTCATTTTAATGAAACAGTAACCTCGGACACGGCCCCGTGTTCACATTTCTGCAGATTGTTGGAACAAGGAATCTTGGAGTTTTAAATTATTTTCTCAACTTTTAAGGCATTTTTGAACAGAAATAACTTAAAACAATGTTGCAAAACTTATTTTTAACAAGATTCCTTGAACAAAAACCTAACAAACATCACAATAAAGCTTGGAATCATGGTGATTTCAAGCTCTAATGGAGGTGTTGAGGTAAAAGAAATGGAGAAGAAGGTAATGGACAAGAGAGGAAAGGACAAGATGGTTGTTGAGAACCTTCTTTTAGAAAATACCTAGGATGGTATGTGTGAAGATCCCACCAAATCTCTGTCCTTGGAATGGTCCAAATGTGCAGGATTCTTGGCTGCATTTATAGAAAATGACAGCACGCTGCACATGGCCCCATGTCGGCTGGACACGACCCCGTGTTTAGACAGGATCCTGACACAATTTGTCTGTATTCTGACAAAAAGTCAGAAAGGAATATTTTGGTGGACACGGGGGCGTGTTGACCTGGACACGGCCCCGTGTCAAGAGGCTGTTTATGAAGTTTCGTCTATTTCTAAGGAATTCATCCGGATCGGGCGGTTCCTTACTGGATGGAACAACCCCAAAGTGCCTGAGATACCTTAATTGCTCTAGATTAAGACGAGAATGCAAGAGGTTGTCGGTGAGGGTGATTCCTATGCTAAATGTAGGTGGACAAGTCCAACCCTTTCCCGGGCTCTTTTTAAAGAAGGTGTATGCGAATCGCTCAGGTCTATGTATGCACTGAACGAAGTCAATGGAGAGTCCTTCACGGCACAATCGACACAGGGACGACTATCGCTCAAGTCCTCGCTAGAGTTAGAGGTAGTATCGGGAACAACGAAGTTGTTTTTATTCGAATGCGATCCCAACAATTCTTCTTGGGTATCGTCTTGAGATGAATTAGTGTTATCCATCTTAAGTTCTTTTAACCAATTAAGAATTAGATCTTCCATTTGAAATAGTTCATCAAGAAGCATTTCTCCTAGAAGGTCCCGTTGAGAGCATTCGAGGGAGAGATAGGGATTATTTTTACTTTCGCCCCTCTTAAGGCTACAGGAAAACAATGGGTCTATATAATGGGGCTTATAATTTAGAAAATAGCATTCTAAATCTTTATGAGGGCCACCACATATTTGACACCACGTACCATAAGAGTGCCGAAAGTAAAAAAAATATCAGTATCACTCATGTTTGTGTCAGAAATTACCAACCGTCGGGATCTTATGGTTCTGTTTTCAGTAACTGAAACTTGGGCATGGGGCGTGTTGAGTGGGCACGGCCCCGTGTTCAGCTTACTGTCTGACTTAAAACATGATTGCCAGTTCCAAAGATTGGGCACAGGGCGTGTTCAGCGGGCACGGCCCGTGCTGAGTTCTGCAGAAGCTGAAAAAAATTAAGAAAATCCGAAAAAAAACAGAAAAAATAGAAAAAACGATTAGGCCGTTGATTCCTAACTTTCTTAAAATCCTTATGTCCCCGACAACGGCGCCAAAAACTTGATGCGTGTGAAGTGTTATATAGTTTTTAATGTATATTTTAAGCCCTTTAACACTTTTTTTAGCCAAGTTTTAAATTTATAAAACACGATATTTACTAACACTAAACACACATATGGGCAAGTGCACCCATCATGAGCGTAGTATAGTGTTGGTAAGATACCGAGGTCGTCCAAGGCACAAGAGCTTTTAGTACCGGTTTATCCTCAACGTCTAATCAAATCAAAAGTTTAGAAAAATGTTTTAAACTAATAAAAATAAAACTAACTAAAATGCTGAAAAATAAAATAAAAGTAAAAAAAGATAGACAAGATGAATCACTTGGATCCGACTCGTGTTTAGTGTAACCTTTGATTATTTCTGTACTTTTTCACTTTTTAAGAGATTATCTTAGTTATTGTAGTAGGCCCCTCTTTTGAAGGTGACGTTACCCTCAACCCAGTAGTTTGAGTCAACAAGGATACAATCCTAATGTGTTGGCTTATTAAAAGATAATTAATTAAGTTATTAATGCATAATGTGGTAGGCCCCTCTTTTGAAGGTGACGTTACCCTCGGCTAAGTAGTCTGAGTCAGCAGGGATACAGTCCTAAGTAGCCGGGTTAAAGTTTTAATAGTAGCTTACCTATGAGGGGATCAAAGAGTTTGGACCCCCGTCATCCAATACCGGTGGGTATTGAAGGAGGTCCTACTAAATTTGACCCAGGTCCTTGCAGGATCTATACACTGAACAAGGCAAGACTCTTACCAAACCATTCCCTTAACCCCCGACCAGGTAGCCAACATATCTCCATATAGACCGTGGAGATATAAATGGTGAAAATCTTTTATTTTATATAGACAGTAAAATAATGCCAAGACACCACGGACAAATGATAAGGAAGAATCACCTTCAACATAAGAAACTAGTTATTAAAGTCATTAATACATAACCAAATAAAAAGTGCGAAAAGATTAAAAATAAAAAGTATTACACTAGACACTTGTCTTCACCAAGTGATGTAAGAGACTTAGGCAAACATGGCCTTTGATTGTCAAGAACTCTTACGATCAATCTTGGATCCCGAGACTATTCACACACTCTATGATGGATGATGGTGGTGGATGATGGTGTTGTGGTGGTGGTGGAGTGTGGGTGAAGTGTGAGAGAGGTGGTGTGCCAAGGGATGGTTTGCAAATGAGCCAAGCACCCCTATTTATAGCCTGAACAGAAGCTTGGGCACGGCCCCGTGTCCATCCTCCTTCTCTTTCTTCATTAATTGCAGTTTGTCGGCATTAGTTGACCACGCCCACGTGTCCGCTGGGCAAGACCCCGTGTGCAGAAGCGTATTTGTACTATCAAGATTACCCCAGATTCTGCGAATCTTAGAGTTGACCACGGCCCTATGTCCGCTGGGCACGCCCCCGTGGTGGGTGATAGAAGCTTCTACAACTTTGTCTTTTCTGCAGACACTTGGGCATGCCCTCGTGCTCATTGAGCACGGGGAGTGTTCAGCCTTCTGTTCTCTTGTTTTTTATTGGGAAGATGCTGTCGGGGGGTCGGGCATGCCACGTTTGTTCCTTTTCTTGTATTTATGTTAGATTTAGCTGCATTTTTGCTTCTTTTGTTCATTTGAGCTTATTTAATCCTGAAAATACAAAAGGAAGACAAAAACACACTTTTTCCAACATTAGTACTAAAAAGGGTTAGTTTTATGCCACATTTGATGTAATTTATATGTTTCATTTTGCACACATCATTTACCATTTGCAAGAAGTGTTAGAGACACTCAGACGAGAAAAGTTGTATGCAAAATTCTCAAAGTGCGCTTTCTGGTTACGAGAGGTGCAGTTTCTCGGGCATATCATTAGTGCCGACGGGTACTAGTGGATCCGTCAAAAGAAGAAGTTGTGTCAAAATGGAACACTCCAAGGAATCCCTCAGAAATCCGAAGCTTTTTAGGGCTCGCGGGATATTATCGGAGATTCTTACAAGACTTCTCCAAAATTGCCTTACCGTTGACCAAACTGACTCGCAAGGAGGAAAGATTTGTATGGGGCGTTGAACAAGAGAAAGCCTTCCAAACACTCAAAGAAAAGTTAACTCACGCTCCGGTGTTAACGTTACCGGAAGGGATTGACGACATAGTGGTTTATTCTGATGCGTCGCATTCGGGGCTCGGATGTGTCTTAATGCAACGAGGCAAGGTCATAGCCTATGCCTCGAGGCAACTGAAGACCCATGAAAAGAAATACCCGACTCATGACGTGGAGCTGGCAGCAGTGGTATTTGCCTTAAAAATATGGAGACATTACTTGTATGGGGTAAAATGTACCATCTTTACCGACCATAAAAGTTTAAAATATTTCTTCGATCAAAATGAGTTAAACATGGGGCAGAGGCGATGGTTGGAAACGGTCAAGGACTACGATTGTGAAATACACTATCACCCCGGGAAAGCCAATGTAGTGGCAGATGCGTTGAGCCGAAAGGCAGATTATGCCCCGATACGAGTACAATCAATGCAGCTTATTGTGACTTCGGGCTTACTAGAACGAGTCCGAGAAGCACAAGGTGAAGCAGTGAAGTGGAAAACTGGTCATTAAAGTCAAATTAAAATCAAGTTAGTAACCTTGAAATTTTCGGACATCATCTATATTGCAAACAAAAGTCACCATCTATATTGTAAGTTCATTAATTGCAATCGGTGTGGTTAAAAGAAAGTTGTCGGCTGATAATCTTGAAATTGATAAGTCCATCACGTGAATATCTGATTTGTGTCATTTGAACGGCCCAATGATCATATTAAATTCAAAGTAAATAATGTGAATTGTATTGTTGCATGTGTAGAGATATAGATTGACGGTTCATTTAAAACTTGCATGTGATAAGAATTTGTTTTTCAATAAAGAGTGTCAGTGCATTAATTCTCGGGCCAATAAAATAAATTGTGTCATCACATGTGAGCATTATGAGTTGGCGGCCATTAGAAGCTTATTAATTGTTGATTGTGTGTTCAAATTTGCTGTCAGCACATGTGATAAAGTGTAGTGGTCATTTTAATTTTGTGAAGTATTGTCAAGACTTGGATTGTGACACGATCAGATCACAATCTGATTCAAAGGATCTTGTTTTGTTCAAGTTTAAAGTACAACAAATCGAGCGGCAATCCAAACGGGTTGCCACCCGATCCTAATCAGTTCTATTTGTCTGTGTTTCAGGTGATTTGTCAAGCATCAAATACTCGCCCGAGCGAATCCCCACTCGATCCGTTATCACCTGATTTTTGTCACTCAATCAGATATTCATCTGATTCAGTGGTTTGATAAAGTGATTGAACTAATCTTAGATTGAGTGAATTTTCGTATCGTTTGAAAATCTGTCTTCGTGAATCTTTCAATACTAAAACATGGATTCTGAGTTCTATAACTCGTCTTTCGGAAATGGTATGCTTGTTCAGACTCCAGCAAGTATCAAACAGAAGTTTGATAGTTTTACAGCTATCAGGGGAGAATCTACAAAAGAGTTGATCGAAAGGTATTGCAAGTTATATGTAGAGATGAAGCGTTTGAACATTAGCAAAAGAGATGACGAGTGGGCAGACAAGTTGGCAAATGCTTTACCGCATGATGAGTGGGGCACATATCTGTTGATTTGGAAGCAAAATTTGGAATATTTTGGATTCAATTTGAGCACGTTCATCCAGAAGATTGAAACTCAAGAAATTGAACTCCAAAAGATTAGAAAATTGAAGTCTGATTCAGGTGAGAAGAATCATAAAGCAGCAACTACTGAAGAAAAAATCAAATATGAAGAAAATGTTCAAGTAGTAGAGAAGCAGGTTGAAGAAATTTCAGCTATCAAGGTTGAGAAGAAAGCTGAAGCTGAAATGATGTCCGAGAAGTGCTTAAATTGTGATAAATCTGAAGCAGACAATGTCAAACTCTCCACAATGTCAAACTCTTGAAAAATGTGGAGAGTTTGACATTGGAAAACAAAATTTTGAAAGAAAAAGAAAAAAATTTCAAGATAAAATAACATTTTTGGAAAATGAAAAGTTAAAAATTGAAAAAGATTTTGAAAATAAAATAAAATCTTCAGAAAATGAAGATTTTTGGATAAAATTAGAAAACAAAAATTTAAAAGAAAAAGAAACAGAATTTCAAAGTCAAATAAAAGTTTTAGAAAATGAAAAATCTGTTCTTGAAAAGAATAAAATTGAAAATGAAAAAGCAATAAATTCTCATCGTGAAAAAATCTCTCAACTTGAAAAAGAAGTTGAGAGTGCTAGAAATAAAATTGATGATCTTGAAAAGAAATTGAAAGGTTTTGTGACCTCATCAGCGATACTAGATCAATTATGTCCAAAACCGATCAATAAAATTCCAATAAGTGACAATGTCACAAATTATAACAAAGTCATAATTGAAGATTGTGTTGATGAATCTGATGATATAAATGAGAAAAAGAAAATATTTTTGAAATTAAAAGAAAAATTTCAAGAAACTGTTTTACAATCTACTGAAAGAGGTGAATGCTCAAAGCAAAAACCTTTTAAGAAGAATGTAGAACAAAAACAAAATGTTAAAAATTCGAAAAATTTTCAAAACAAAAATAAAAGTTCATCAGTTCAATCATCCAATCGTGATAAAAAACCACAAAAAATGGAAAATCTAAACTCACAAAAAGTTGGTAATAAGCGGTGCAGGTTCGACCACAGTGCTCAAACGTCAAATCAAGCTTACAGGAGAAGTCAAGATTATCACAAGGCCAAACAATGTTATGATCTAAGTATTTGGCTTGAAGGTGGAGAATGGTACGATAACAGAGTGTGTTACAAATGTGGTTTTCAAGGACACATTGTTGTTAACTGCCAGAATCAGAGATTTGAGACAAGAAGATGCTATGATTGTCAAATCAAAGGTCATATTGCCAGAGATTGCCCGGTGAGATCAAAGGGAAGATCGAGCGCTGAATCTCATGGAAAAGTGAAGAAATCAGTCAAAATTGATGAAAAGCCCAAAGAACAGAAAGTGAAACTTTCTCAAGGGCATAAAGATAGACTGAGAAAGAAAAGAAAGAAAGCAAGGGAGTATCTTGAAAAGATTTTGTCCTCGGGTACAACGGTCGATTCAGATAAAAGTTCTGATGAATCGTTTTACTCAACACAGTCAAGCAAAACGAATTCATCAGATACAAATCTGAGGACAAAAGAGGGAATAAAGAAAGAAAAAGTGGTTAATCAAACAGTTCAAAAATCAAAGAAAGTTAAATTTTCAGATAAAATTTTTATAAAGGTTTTTGAATATAAAAGAAATTGTGAAAAATCTTTTATGACAAATGTTGATGAATTTGGAAAACCTAAATCAAGTGTGGATTGGGTTCCAATAAAGGTCGGCGATGAATTTGTTTCTTCGGAAGCAAAAGAGCCACGTTCTGGCGATGAATCTGACTCATCAAAGTCAGAAGAGCCACGTTCGGGCAGTGAAACTGATTCGTCAAAATCAGAGGAGCCACAAGTTGAGCTGAAAAGAGAAAATTCAGTTCCACCAATGGATGACGCAAACTTTCCACCATTGCGGTCTGAAAATTTTAAACAGAAGGTTAGAAAAGTTGAAATTTCGAATCAATTCTATGCTGAAAAGAAAGAATTTGATGTCGAAAAGACTTTCAATGGGAAAGTAAAACATATCTTCGGTAAGATGGTCGATGGTAAGGCAAAAGGGGTAAAGGAATTCTATGAATCCAAGAGGAAAACTTACACACCGAGTGAAAATAACTCGGATACACCCAAGGCTGGTCAGGCTTGGGTGTCACCATTTTTTGTCTGAAAACCTGACTTGCCGGAGCTCCCAAGTTGGTAATCGTGGAGCATGAATCGGCATCATTCTTGGAAAATGTTTTAGTGTCAAATGTTTACAAGTGGTTGAAAGACAATGTGATGAAACCCCAACAAAGCTAATTTTCCGGAAAAACCATTTTGATTAAAACAAACTTAAGTGTTTTGAAATCATAATGGGAAAATAGTTTTTTTTCAGGGGGAGTTCTGATTGTTTATGCCAAGTGGATGGAGAATTGAAGTGATTCTCATCAGTGTGTCAGTTTATTCTGTACAGTTTGTTTTCAAATTTTCCCAGAAAATCAAAATTGAAACACATTTTGATTTTAGGGGGAGTAGAAAATTTTAGAAATTTTGAAAATTTGAAAAATACAAAAACATGATAAAATCTAAAAGCCAAAAACATTGAAAAATTCAAAATGAGTTTTTGTTGTGAAAAGAGGAAATGATAGTACATCAGTTAGACTGTCACAGTACGCTAAAGAAATGGAAAGTTAAAATGTGATAAACAGTCTCACTAAAGATGTGACGATAGGCTCAGCTAGACTAGTAGATTTGCGATAACGATACAAACTTAAATGAAAAAGCCTAGTTCTATTGGGAAACACGGTTGAGAGCATAGTACTTAGTTTTATCCTTCGTGACTGTGTACCTCCTCTGTAATCGCTGAATGCTAAAAGAGCATAAAACCGGTCAGTTGGTGAATTTTCACAACTTGCTGAAAAAGTCACTGTGATTGTGCATTTCATTTTGCAAAGATTTAAACTTGTTTGATTTTTGTTTGTTTGTTTAAGCATTGGATATCCTCTGCGTATACGTGAGTATCGACCTGGATGTTATTTGCTTAAACGTTCTACTTTATTTTTCTTGGTGTTTCGTTTAAATCTTGGATCACCTCTGCGTATATGTGAATATCGATCTGGTGGTTAAGATCTAAACATATTCAACTTGTTTTTATTTCTTATTTTGTTTAAACATTGGACTTTCGATGCGTATTGAAAGATCGACCTGATTGTTAATGTTTAAACATTCTGCGTTGTTTTCGCACATATCAGAGTTGATGAAAGTTTAAAGGCATTACTTGAGTTAGTGTATTGCATGATGAGGGGATATGCTGAGATCGTGGGGTCCATAAGAATTTAGTGCAAAATTAATATACCTTAACGTATCGGTAAGCATTTCCAAAGTTTTTAGATTGAGTTTAAGAGGACAACTATATCGTCAATCTATGTGAATTGTTTAGAACTTAAAGTGTTTAAAGCTCAACGGTGCTTGTGATTTGTCAAAAACTGATATGATCCTCTTACACAAGCTCACACAAAGATGTTTGTATATAGTTTATTTCCTTAAATCCAAAAAGAGTTTAGTGTGTTTTAACATAAAATTTTGAAAAATAAAAAAGATTTTATTTCATTTTATTTTCGACAACTGATGTTGAAAAGCTGATTTTCAAAATTCCAAGTGCTAAACATGATGAACGACATTGGGTTGGGAGAGTTTGTTGGAAATGTGAAATGATTTGAAATGATAAAATGGTTCATTAATTTGAAACCAAATTTGTTTTTTACAATATGTCATAGTTGTGATTGATATCTACCAGTGGATTCTAAATTTGTTAAATCTTTACAAATTGAGAAATTTACTTTTGGGTAGAGCATGTGCAGGAAAATTCCAGACTATGATCCCAGCTTATCGAAAGGGGGAGTCTGAGGACATAAAAGCCAGGTTCCAGATCTTGTTGCTACGGAGAGCCAGGAGACGTTTTCTGAACCTGTGAAAGAGTGAAAGAGCCAGATTCAGATTATGGAAGAATAGCTGATAATGGTGAGAAAAGAGAAAGAGAGAATTTGAAGGATGCTTCAGCGTCAAATACTTTGGAAATAGTATGAAAGAGAGAGTTTGAAGGATGCTTCAGCGTTAAATATTTTGGAGAAAGTAAGAAGACTGATCAAGACTGAAGTTTTGACGTACTGACGTTTCGTACTGAAGACTCCGTCAACATCCAAGGGGGAGACTGTTAGTGCATATGTCTGTTGACTTCGTCTTGTATCGAGTCTTGTAATAGAAATGATAGATCTAGGACACGTAGTACGAGGAAAATGGGAAATTGGCTGAAAAAGTCATTTCACACGAAATAGCCATTTCGTGCGAAATTGGCTGAAAAGTTATTGACCAAACTGACTCGCAAGGAGGAAAGATTTATATGGGGGCGTTGAACAAGAGAAAGCCTTCCAAACACTCAAAGAAAAGTTAACTCACGCTCCGGTGTTAACGTTACCGGAAGGGGTTGACGACATATTGGTTTATTCTGATGCGTCGCATTGAGGGCTCGGATGTGTCTTAATGCAACGAGGCAAGGTCATAGCCTATGCCTCGAGGCAACTGAAGATCCATGAAAAGAAATACCCGACTCATGACTTGGAGCTGGCAGCAGTGGTATTTTCCTTAAAAATATGGAGACATTACTTGTATGGGGTAAAATGTACCATCTTTACCGACCATAAGAATGAGTTAAACATGAGGCAGCGACGATGGTTGGAAACGGTCAAGGACTACGATTGTGAAATACACTATCACCCCGGGAAAGCCAATGTAGTGGCAGATGCGTTGAGCCGGAAGGCAGATTATGCCCCGATACGAGTACAATCAATGCAGCTTATTGTGACTTCGGGCTTACTAGAACGAGTCCGAGAAGCACAAGTTGAAGCAGTGAAGTGGAAAACTGGAAAAAGGAAAGAATTGTTGGCCAATCTAAGGATCTTGAAGAAGGCAATCACGGTTTGAAAACACGTTTCAATAGAATTTGGGTTCCTAACACATGTGGAGTTAAAAAGCTTCTACTCGATGAAGCTCACAAATCTCGTTATTCCATCCAACCGGGAGCGACCAAGATGTATAACGACTTGAAACAAAACTATTGGTGGCCCGGAATGAAAAGAGATGTAGTAAAATACGTGGAGAAATGCCTGACGTGTCTGCAAGTCAAGGCGGAACACCAAAAACCATACGGTAAGCTCCAACCGTTGGAAATTCCGGTTTGGAAATGGGAACATATTACAATGGACCTGTTAACCAAACTACCAAGGACGAACCGTGGATTTAATGCAATATGGGTAGTTGTTGATAGGCTGACAAAGAGTGCTCACTTTATTCCGATACGTGAGACTTATACGTCAGAAAAGATGTCGGAGGTTTACACTAATGAGATGGTGGCACGCCATGGAATACCGGTATCCATCGTGTCCGATAGGGATATCCGGTTCACTTCAAAGTTTGGCGAAAATTCCAAGAGTAAATGGGAACAAAATTATTCATTAGCACTACGTACCATCCTCAGACGGATGGACAAAGCGAAAGGACAATACAAACATTGGAAGACATGCTACGGGCATGTATAATCGACTTCGAAGGTAGTTCGGATGTTTATATACCATTGGTCGAGTTTTCGTATAATAACAACTACCATGCTAGTATCGGGATGGCACCGTACGAAATGCTTTATGGTAGGAAATGCCGGACCCCAGTATGTTGTGGCGAGGTGGGTCCACGTGAACTCGCCCATAAAGAAATAGTTCGGGCCACTAATGAAAAGATTGATGTGGTTCGGGCACACTTGAAAGCGGCTCAAGATAGACAAAAGTCGTATGCGGACAAAAGGAGGAGGCCGATCGAGTTTCAGGTTGGCGACAAGGTCATGCTTAAGGTATCCCCATGGAAAGGGTTATCCGGTTTAGAAAGAGAGGAAAATTAAGCCCGAGATTTATTGGGCCGTTTACGATTGTCGAACGAGTAGGAAAGGTAGCATACCGCCTTGAACTACCGGAGGAATTAAGCGGAATTCATAGCACATTTCATGTGTCACATCTTCAGAAATGCCTATCAGACGAAACAACGTATATCCACTACGACGACATCGAGGTGGATGATAGCCTTAACTCTGTGGTCAAACCCATTGCGATTTTGGATCGTAAGGTGAAAACCTTAAGGAACAAGGAGATCAATCAAGTGAAGGTTAAATGGGAACACAAGAAGGGTTCAGATACCACATGGGAATCCGAAGAGGAGATGCAACGGCTCTACCCTACATTATTTGGAACGTAATTCGGTTTCAGGGATGAAACCCTTTTAAGGGGGGTGGACTTGTCACACCCCCAAAAATATAAAACTTTATATTTCATTATAAAGTATTAATCAAACAAGAATCAACTAACTAGGAACCTATAACCCAGTTAGCTACAAGTCTTGAAGTAACTTATAATAAGGTTAAAACACCAAAACTTAAAGTTAAAATAACAAGTTGAGGGACCAAACTAGTCAAAACAGAAACTTAATTGTTAAAATAGTAAACAAACACACCAAACACACACTTGTGTGTGTGCTTGGATCGAACAGAAGGAAGGGCGACCAGGGGATTCCCTTCAAACCCTAGTTCTTCACAAAAAAACTCAAATTGGAAGCCTAGATCTAGTCCAAATCGAAAACTGAATACATGTTAGTGATCACCTTGACAAAGGGATCGTAAGGTATGTAAAATTTTGATATTTGGTTCCACTTCAAATTTTAGATGAACTCATGAGTTTTGAAATTGAGTCTGCATGATTGTTGTATTGATGAAATTAAAAGCGAATTGATGTCTAGAGATAAACCCTAGATGATTTCTTGTTAAAATCTAGCATTATACTTGTGGGGTTTATAATCACCATTGTAGGTGATTAGTGAGTTTGTAGAAACTAAATAAACACTAGGATGATGATTCTTATTCTAGTGAAATCTGAATGCATGTGGTAAATTCTGAAATAGTGATGTTACAATCTAGTATAGATTTGCTAAATTGAAGTTGATTTAGATAGAAATGACAAGTCATGAATTTAGTATTGATTAAGTAAAAATCTGACCCACTAGGTGTTTGTTAAAACGCTTAAGTGAGGATTAAAATGTTAATAATCGGACAAAAACGCAGATTCGGATATCATAATGAATTATGATAAATGATTGTAAAAAGGGTTCTAAATTGGTTGTGAATGGAACTCTTTAGGTAAAGAATCCGAATCATCAAGCGGACAAGCCGGAGGTGATACGCGGTTGAAGGGTAAGCTCTAAAGGTACGCGACTTATGATTTCGTTATATTGTGTTATATTTTTATTGTAGTTAGTTGTCTTGGAAATTAGCCAAACAAGAAAACCCGTTAAGTCACGGAAGTGACAATGTGCCTTAGACAAGTGAAACGGGTCAAAACATGTGTTAGAAATAGAGTTTGGATGTGTCTCGCAATGGTGATCTCCATTCGGCATCCAAACGGGTCAAAACAAGTTGAGTTGCAAACGTCGGAGTCAACGACCATGACTTGTGATTGGTTATAAATAAAGCGTAGTCCGTGTATCGGATATGCTAATTCGTTACAAAAACATGAACCCTTGTAGAGGGATTAAAGTTCGGAATATTTGCTTGTCAAATGATTCCGAAAAGCATGGTTAAATTCTTGCAAATAAGCATGTTGGCTATTGCATAAGCACCCCCGGGAGGGGAGCCAAAGGCCATAGTTGGTAAACACGAAAACGGGTGAATTGGCCTAAAGTTTGTGATGACAACAATACATGTTGTGGGACTTGTAAACAAATGGGTCAAATAAACAAGAGACGAATTATAGGTCAACTGCTCTTGAAATGATATTTTTATACAAATCGTGTTGATAAACGCGCCCGTAATTAAATTATGGTCGCGTAGGAAAAAGAATCGGCTAAAACGGACGCCCGAGTCAAAAGTTATGTCGATTTAAAGTTTGTAAATGATAAAAATGGTGTTGGGCTGATTTGCAGCTCCAGCTAACAACATTCTGTCAAAAACACACCGTGGGCGCTACGCCATGACGAAATACTATAACCGTCGCGCGACGCGACGGTGGTGGCGGTAGGCGACCGCTGATCCTCGTCTCCGTCGCGCGACGCGACCACCCTATATGCTGGATTTTTTGTTGTTTTGCATTGCTTGAACATGGAATTTAATCATACTTGTTTCTAAGATGTCAAAACTAACCTTTTCCATGGTTTTGACCGTAGGTGATGACGGACTAAATCCGGATGGCAATCAAGCAATTGTCAAGAACCGAACGCACTAAACAAAGTTTCCGCACTTAATCTATTTTGTTTTAAGTAATATGTAAACACTTGAAGTCATGTCTTGTATGTTTAAGTAGCAGGATTTTAACTTGAATATTATGATCATGTATGGTCTTAAAATCATGAAAGTTTTTGTAAACTCGAAATTTTTGTACTAAATGCATGTTTTGTATCACTAATCTCGTTATATTAAGTTGGGTCTTACACATGATCATTACCCAGTCGGAGGACATTTCTGAGTGTTTCCTCCTTTAGGGTAATTTTGACCCCCATAACCTCACTCTCTATCCACATGGAAGTACCACTAAAATGATTTTAGAATTCCATCAGAACTCTTGAAGAAGTTTTTCATAAATGGTGACATGTGTAGATACAGCGAAACCCAAGGGACTTCGCAGGATCATGTTATACACATACCTGCAGTCCTCCCATGCAGGTCCTTCCAAGTTAGACCTAAGTCTAAGATTATGATGTCTGTGAAGGGAGAGAGGGAATTGTGTTGCTTTCATCATTTTTGGGCAACCCATTTTAAAATAAGAAGTTTCTGTCGAAGAGCTTTTGAAGAGAAGATTTGTTTGGTGAAGAAAGACTTTCTCAGGTTGTTAATATTTATAGGTGAAAGCGATAGTTGTGCCATAAATGTTATTAACAGCCAAAGTTCCAAAGAATTTCATTTTCATTTCAATCTCTTCAATTAAGACGATATCTGTTACAACATGTGACAGTCTACTAAGCCCCTATGTGTGAGTAAGCATTGAATAGCTAGGCGGCTACTTTCATAGCTCCTAATCATTTTAGTGCCTACATGTCTCTTAACCTTCTTATGAAAAAGTGACGTTGCATGCATTGGCAGTTAAAATAAAATTCAATAATCTGTAAAAAAAATTCTAGTGACGGTTGATTTTCTTAGCTATATTGAATTTTATCTTAATGCATGTTACTTTTCCCCCTTTTTGTGTTTTTTTTTAATTTAAAAGAAAAAAAATACAAAAACAGACTATACAAAGATATGAATATATATAATGTGTGGGATATGCATGAAGATGGAAGTTTATGATGACTACTAATCATTCTGATGTTTCAACAAGGTTTCTGATTTTATATCAGAATTTCTGATGGTTTTACCAGATTTTCTGATATATCTTCAGATTTTCTGATAAATCATCATTTATTGATGATTCATTAGATTTTATGATGTTCCATCAGATTGATGGATTTCTTTGTCAAAAACCAGTTGATTTGTTCCTTGATTATCAGAACTTTGATGTTCATCAATTTGGTTTTCAATTTGTGTCCTTGTGTTTTCTGAAAAATCTTCATCATTTAAATTAACCATGCCAAGTTTGCTGATCAAAAAATTGTGTCTCATTTCATCAAGAGGTTTTGTAAAGATATCAGCAATTTGGTTTTCAGTTGGAACAAAATACATTTCTATGTTACCTTTCTCCACATGATCTTTTATGAAGTGATATCTGACATCTATGTGTTTGGTTCTTGAGTGATGAACTGGATTTTCTGTTATTGCAATAGCACTCTTTGAATCACATAGAATTGGTATTTTTGTCAGATTTACTCCATAATCTTTCAGTTGAGTTTGCAACCATAACACTTGTGAACAGCAACTTGCTGCTGCTACATATTCTGATTCTGTTGTTGATGTGGCAACACAGTTTTGTTTCTTGCTTGCTCAACATACCAATTTTTCTCCCAAGAGTTGACAAGCACCAGATGTGCTTTTTCTGTCAATTTTGCACCCTACATAATCTGCATCTGTGTATGCAGTTAATTCAAGGTTTGTATCCTTAGGATACCAGAGACCAAGTTCTGATGTGCCATTTAGATATTTGAAAACCCTTTTTATAGCTTTTAGATGGGATTCTTTAGGATCACATTGATATCTGGCCAGAAAGCATGTTGCAAACATAATATCTGGTCTGCTTGCAGTTAAATATACCAATGATCCTATCATCCCTCTATAGGTTTTAATATCTACACTTATTCCATTTTATCAGAATCCAATTTGTTCCCTGTTGCCATGGGAGTTTTTGAAACCGAGCAGTTTTCAAGTGAGTATTTTTGTAGAATTGTTTTCACATATTTTGATTGACTCAAAAATATTCCATCAATTATTTGTTTTACTTGTAAACCCAAGAAAAAGGTTAACTCACCCATCATACTCATTTCAAAGTGGCTGGTCATTAACTTTTGAAACTTTTTACGGTATTTCTAATTTGTTGATCCAAATATAATGTCATCAGCATATATCTGGACCAACAAAGTATGATCTTTGTGTGTTTTGAGAAAAAGTGTTGTGTCAATAGTACCTTTAGTAAACCCAGAATTGAGTAAGAAGTTTGATATTGTTTCATACCAGGCTCTAGGAGCTTGCTTCAAACCATATAAGGCTTTGTTTAATCTGTAAACATAGTTTTGAAATTTTGGATCAATAAAGCCTTCTGGTTGCTACACATAAACTTCTTCCTCAATTTTCCCATTCAGGAAAGCTGATTTTACATCCATTTGATAAACTTTGAAATCTTTGGATGCAGCATAAGCAAGAAAAATTCTTACAGCTTCTAATCTAGCTACTGGTGCAAAAGTTTCATCATAATCAATACCTTCTTATTGACAATAACCTTTGACCACTAACCTTGCTTTGTTCCTGGTGATTATGCCGTTTTCATCAAATTTATTCCTGAATACCCATTTTGAGCCTATGACAGATTTGTCTTTTGGCTTGGGTACCAGATTCCATACCTTGCTCCTTTCAAACTGATCAAGTTCTTCTTACATAGCTTAAATCCAGTCTGGGTCACTTAGAGCTTCTTTGACAGATTTGGGTTCTACCTTGCTTAAGAACCCAGCAAATGCACATTCATGTGCAGTTGCAGATCTTGTTCTCACACCATCTGCAGGGTTGCCAATGATGTCAGAATGAACATGTCTTTTGATCCATCTTAACTTGTTGTGAAAAGTTTTTGGTTCTGATGGATTTGAAGTTTCCCCCTGAACAGGTGCCTCAGTTGTGTGTATAGTATCAGGATTCTGAGTTCCTGATGTACTACATATTTGTTTTGCAGGGTTAGTACATGAAAAATCTATTGAATTTTTGAAAGAATTATCATGTTCTAAGAAATCTTCAGTTATCATTTCAAAGTGATGTTCATAATTTTCTTGTTTGTCAGAAAAATTTATTTCTTTCATGTATTCATCAGAAACCTCTGTTTCTGATGAGTCATCAAATGAAACATATAGACTTTCTCTGATTTTCCTTGTGTTGAGAATAAAAATTCTATATGCTTTTGAGGACAAAGAATAACCAAGAAAAATACCTTTTTCTGCTTTTCTGTCAAATTTTTCAAGGCTTTCAAAATCATTGAAAACAAAACATCTACAACCAAATGTATGCAAAAAATTTACACTTGGAATCCTTCCATTGATAATGTTGTAAGGTGTTTTGTTATGCCATTTGTTGATTATGGTTCTGTTTTGGGTAAAACATGCATTTGCTATAGCTTCTGCCCAAAAATTAGTGGGCATTTTAGCATAAGCAAGCATAGTTCTGGCAGCTTCTACCAAGGTTCTATTTTTTCTTTCAACCACCCCATTCTGTTGAGGTGTTCTGGGAGCAGAAAAATCATGAAAGATTCCTTTACTCACAAGAAAGTTCTCAATTTTTGAATTCTTAAACTCTGTTCCATTGTCTGATCTGATCCTTCTGACTGTAAGTTTTAACAGATTTTCAATTTTCTTGATAAAATTAATGATCAGATCAGGAGTTTCACTTTTCTTTCTCAAAAATTCTACCCATGTGTACCTGGAAAAGTCATCTACTATTACTAGTATGTATTTCTTCCCAGAAAAACTTTCTGTACTTATGGGTCCACACAAATCCATGTGTAAAAGTTCCAAATTTTGTGAAATAGAAGACTCAGACATTGATTTATGTGAGCTTCTTTTGGATTTTCCCATCTCACATGCTTCACAAATTTTATCCTTCTTTGAGGATATCAAAGGTAATCATTTTACCAGACCTTTACTTGCTAATTTGCTTAGGTTTTTGAAATTTAAGTGAGCTAGCCTTTTGTTCCATAACCAACTACTACCCTTGTTGATTTTTGAAAATAAACATAATTTTGGATGTTCACTTTCTTCTTTGAAATCAAAATAGTAAATCGATTTTCTTATTCTTTTTCCACTTAACTAGATTTTATTATCATCTATACCTATTAACAAGCATTTTTCTGGTAAAAAGGTTACCTGAAAACCTTTGTCACAGAATTGACTACAACTTAGCAAATTATACTTTAAGCCTTCAACATAGGCTACTTTCTCTATGGTCAAACATCCATACCTTATGCATCCATATCCCATGATCCTCCCTTTTACTCCATTTCCAAAATTTACCATTCTACCCAGCTTTGGAACAAAGTTACTGAGTAAGCTCATGTCCCCAGTCATGTGCTTGGAGCTTCCTGAATCGCAGTACCAGATCTGCTGCACATGATGGTCCTGAAATGGAATGATTAGAGGGTTTTTGGTACCCAGGCTTGCTTGGGTACTTTTTCTGATGAGATTTTAAACAGATTATTTTCTCTTGTTGGTCTTTCATCAGAAATTCTGTATATGCTGAGCCATAAACAGATTTTACATTTTTCTTTTGAAGATGGTGTTGAACAAGCTTCAGTATGGCAACACACATACAAGATTTATCAGAATTTTCTGATATTCTTTCTTGTGATGGAATGAGTGGATAACTTTGAAAATATGAGTGAACTGCTTCTGGAGTCTTTAAAGATTCTTGACTGCATTCACTTATGTTTGCTTTGAAGTTTGGTTTTTCAAAAGAGTATTCAGAACAAGTTGACTTGCAAGATTCAGAATCAGATTCTGATGAAAATTTATCAGAAATCTGATGGGTTGCTTTTACAAAGACAGTGGGTTTGCTTCCTCTTGATTTTATATATCCTAAACCCTCTCCTTTGTTCTTTGGTGTGGACTCAATGAAATTTATGAATTCTTTGGCTTGTTGAAAACCTCTTACATTGATTTCTTTATCATTCATTTTCTTTTAAAGATCTTTTCTTTCATTTTCATAAAACTCAATTTTAGCTCTTTGATCTAAACTTTCTTCTATAAGTAATTGGTTTTCAAGAATGATTTTATTCATGGTCCTTTGCAACTCATCAGATTTTCTAATATCTGATTGATGTTTTTCTTGCAGACTTAGAAAATCTGACATGAGCTTGTTTAGCTTGTGTTCAAGATCAAGATTGTCTAAATTTACCTTTTGTTCTGAAGTTTCTGGTAGGCCTTCAGAAAGTGCCATGAGGCAGAAATTTGCCATTTCTTCTTCTTCATCGTCAGAAGAATCATCAGATAACCATGTATCTGCTCCAGGAATTAAGCTGACTTGTTGCTGCTTCTTTGCTTCTTCTAGCTTTTTCTCATAATAAGCAACATCCTTGAGCTTCTTGGTCTTGCATTCTGATGCATAGTGACCTCTCTGCTTGCACTTGTAACACACAACTTCAGCCTTCCCTTTATCCTTAGATCTAACTTCCTCTTTAGATCTTCCATCCATCCTCCCTCTGTCACTTCTCTGGAATCTCTAGCTTCCTCCCCTCAACCTCTGCTCAAATGTTTTGGTGAGCAGCGCTATTGCTTCAGCAAAAGCTGAAAAATCTGATGATGTATCAGAAATTTCAAGATTTTGGCTGTTTGATGGTTGTGGATCATTGGTAGGTGTTGTTCTTTGTGAGTTTGAGATAAGAGCTAAAGATCCCCCTCTTTGAATGGCTTCTTCAAATATTTCTTCTTCTCTGGGGATCAAGATGCTATATAGGTCATGAAGACTCATATTTCCTAGTTCTAAGGTTGAGGACAAAGTCATGGTTAGAGTTCTCCATTCTCTAGGAAGAGCATCAAGAAATTTTATGTTTCTTTCATCATTTGATTTTGTTATACCAAATTTCTTTAGCTCGTTTAAAAGTTTTGTAAATCTTTGATATGTATCATTTAATCTTTCATTTGATAAACTTTTAAACCTCTCATATGAGGAAACATTGTTTGTTCTCTTGTTTCTTCTCATCCTTTCTCCTCCTTCACAAAGATTTTCCAACTGATCCCATATTTCCTTGGCTGATGCACATGCATCAACTTGTGAAAATATGTCATTGGGGATGGCCATTATTAAAAGTGACTTTGCCCTTTCATCCCCAACCACCAGATCCTTGTCTTCCGCACTCCAGTTTATTTCACTTTTGGGAGCACGGGAGGCAGGGATTGCTGGTGATTGGCCAGTTGCTGGAATTGTAACGCTCCGCATTTTTGTACTTTCTTATTTTAGCAAGTCAAGTTGTACTTTTCATTTTAGACACTCGTTGTAGTCTATTTTCGTTCCAATTGTAATTCGAGACTATTGATCATAATGAAAACAAAGTTATTTTTTTCATGTTCGTGTATTCATGTTAGACTTATGTGCGACTGTAATCAAATACGCATTTTGAACAATATATTATTCTTAGACTCTTGATTAAACGACACCTGATACTAGTTGAACTGATGAAACAATGAGATTCTTGACCCTTTATTACACTTTGACGCTTGATACACGAGATTCGGATCCTTATCCTTGAAACTTGAAAGTTCGTTAAAAGGATCTTTTAATCTTGATATGATTAATCATAAAATATGATTATTTATTTAGTGTTTAAATAATTAAAATAATAAATTTTACAAATTAAAAGTTTAATCCTTCTTATTTATAAACAAACAAAGTTAGTCCCGTTAGATTTCAAGTTAGATTGAGGTTATGTAAGTAACCTAGTTAGTAAATCAAGTTGGTATTGTTAGTATAAGTGGAGGGGTCTTCGTGTAACATTTGGAACCTTTAAAATAAAATAAAGAATAAAAAGTGAACCGTGGGATTCGAACCCGGGTTCACCCTTTATAACCAAACACACAACCAACCGCTCCACTGCAGGCTTGAAATCATTCAGATTAGGAAACGTTTGAAACTTATAAGATTCTTCGCGTGACTTTTCCTTTAAGTTTGCCGCCCAAAACACAGGTCCGCGTACAGCTAGCTCTATCCTTTCTTTGGCCGATCTCGCTGATTGATCGGGATGACGAGATGATTGCCATGTTTCTATTTTGTTATCAATCAAGAACCATTTCCATATATGCCGAGACCTTGGAACGCTATAAATAACGACACCTGTGCAACCTCATCGTCTCACCTTCTCTTCATCCATCTCGACACCTTTCACTCACTCGCAAACCGCCCTCTGTTCGACACTACCACTGCACCTCGCCGGAGATCAGAAGTCGCCGGAGATCGGAGTCCGCCGGAACGACGTCACGAACCCATCGTCGCCCACTGTTTCGGATAAACGCTCTCGTACGTTCTCTTGGAACTCTCCAGCTTTACTCGTGCGTTACTTACAAGTTTTGATTTCCCCAATCGATGAAGGACGTGTAGTAACTGGTTAGGGTACGATGTTATCAAGTTAGAGGTGAAACTCGCATCTTGCTAACTAGTCCCGCTCTTCGATTTTCAATATCGCCAAAGTTTCGATTTCCCCAATCGATTAAGGACGTGTAGTAACTGGAAGGACAAATACCGTTAGTCGCTCCTCGATGAGAGTATTTGTCTATTAGGCCAAAGCACGTTCCCTTAATTCGAAAAGGACTTCGATTTACTTTGGAATAGTCTTATGTTACATTCCGTGACAATCCAAATTTTTATGTTAAATCTCTTTTATGTTATCTCAATTTTAATGTGTTTTATATTTGAACGTTACTTTCATTTCAAACTTTGAGACACGTTACACACTATCTTCGCAATCTAAAACAAATAATAATATTCTCTCGCGAACAAACTTAATTTACGATGCTTTCATTATCTATGTTACACTACGTGAAATTCATGATTATGCTATGTGAAACTATATGCTATGTGATGCATTCATGAAAACAATTTTCCTTAAACAAAACATTATGATCAAAGTCTCATCTATTCTTTGTTTTGAATATTTAGATGTCGTCATCTCATCAACTTTCCAACTCATCCAAGAAGTCTAAGACCAGCTCCCAAAAGAAGATGATGGCATTCATGGCCAGTCAGATTGCTCGTATTGTCCCCAAGATCGTCACTGAAATTCAAGCTTCAAACACTCCCAACTCCTCTGTTGACTCGAAGGTGGTCCAACCCAAGCTTGTAACCTTCAACTATAAGCACTTTGCCTCCTGCAACCCTAAACCTTTCACTGGCAAGGATGGGATGACCGCTATGCTTGAATGGTTCGATAGCATAGAGGTTACTTTCATCAACAGCGAGTGTCCTGAAGAACTCAAAACACGTAGTGCTACTGGAGTTTTCCAAGATAGGGCCTTGGAATGGTGGACTAACGAAAGAAACATTCGCTCAAATGAAGTAGCTTATGCACTGCCTTGGGAGGAAGTGAAACAACTCATGATGGAGGAATTTTGCCCTCCTCACGAACAACAGAAGCTTGAGGAAGAATTTTGGGCCCTCAAGCAAATCGGTGACGACAACCTAGCCTATACCACCCGTTTTAAACAGTTGAGTTTCATAGTACCACACCTCGTGTTGACCACTGATCGTATGATCAGGAAGTACATCAATGGGTTACCCCCTAGCATGCGTGACACCATCGAGGCAGCCAAATTTGACAACATCGAGGCTGTCTATCGCCTCGCAGCTAGCCTTAATAACAAACGCGTTCGTGATAAACAAATTTCAACCCCTACCAGCTCCTCTAAGATATCCAACCAAATCATCCAACAATCAAGTAGTGGCGAGGGTAAGAAACTAAAGTTTCAAGACCCTGGCTGCAACGCGATTGTACCTGCTGCTACCCCAAACCCTGTTACACCAGAGAACACAAGAAAACCATACACTGGAATTCATCCCAAGTGTACCACCTGCAACCGTCATCACCCTACCACCTCAAATTGCCGCCATTGCACTATATGTAACCATTTTGGCCACGATACCACTTATTGTCTCACTAACCCTGCAAACAAAGTTAGAGCCTGTTTTAAGTGTGGAGATACTACGCACCTTCGCCCACAATGCCCTCAGCTAAACCAAGGACAACAACAACAAGCTCCTCGAGGACAATGAAGTCATTGATGGTACGCTTTTTCGTTAACAACCTTATTACCTCTACACTCGCGTAAGGCTTTATATTTGCTAAATTTGAATCTATGTTAAAATATACTCGCTCGAAACTCCCCGAGTCATTCCCAGTCAAAATTTCTAATGGCAAGTCCCTCACCATTGATTTCATTTTCCATTATTGTTTCCTCTTGATCGACTATCACATTTACTCTTCATTCAGTCCTTCCTCTTAGATTTCGAGGACGAAATCTCCTAAAGTAGGGGAGACTGTAACGCTCTGCATTTTTGTACTTTCTTATTTTAGCAAGTCAAGTTGTACTTTTCATTTTAGACACTCGTTGTAATCTATTTTCGTTCCAATTGTAATTCGAGACTATTGATCATAATGAAAACAAAGTTATTTTTTTTCATGTTCGTGTATTCATGTTAGACTTATGTGCGACTGTAATCAAATACGCATTTTGAACAATATATTATTCTTAGACTCTTGATTAAACGACACCTGATACTAGTTGAACTGATGAAACAATGAGATTATTGACCCTTTATTACACTTTGACGCTTGATACACGAGATTTGGATCCTTATCCTTGAAACTTGAAAGTTCGTTAAAAGGATCTTTTAATCTTGATATGATTAATCATAAAATATGATTATTTATTTAGTGTTTAAATAATTAAAATAATAAATTTTACAAATTAAAAGTTTAATCCTTCTTATTTATAAACAAACAAAGTTAGTCCCGTTAGATTTCAAGTTAGATTGAGGTTATGTAAGTAACCTAGTTAGTAAATCAAGTTGGTATCGTTAGTATAAGTGGAGGGGTCTCCGTGTAACATTTGGAACCTTTAAAATAAAATAAAGAATAAAAAGTGAACCGTGGGATTCGAACCCGGGTTCACCCTTTATAACCAAACACACAACCAACCGCTCCACTGCAGGCTTGAAATCATTCAGATTAGGAAACGTTTGAAACTTATAAGATTCTTCGCGTGACTTTTCCTTTAAGTTTGCCGCCCAAAACACAGGTCCGCGTACAGCTAGCTCTATCCTTTCTTTGGCCGATCTCGCTGATTGATCGGGATGACGAGATGATTGCCATGTTTCTATCTTGTTATCAATCAAGAACCATTTCCATATATGCCGAGACCTTGGAACGCTATAAATAACGACACCCGTGCAACCTCATCGTCTCACCTTCTCTTCATCCATCTCGACGCCTTTCACTCACTCGCAAACCCCCCTCTGTTCGACACTACCACTGCCGGAACGACGTCACGAACCCATCGTCGCCCACAGTTTTGGATAAACGCTCTCGTACGTTCTCTTGGAACTCTCCAGCTTTACTCGTGCGTTACTTACAAGAAATCACAACACAACCAAAGTGAGTATACTCGATCCCATTTTAACTTTTAACACTTTTGGGTGCAACATGTATTCTATACAAAAACACGCAATGCATGAATCTTGTTTTTATCACACTCTATCCACATTTAAACATGAAACAATTTGATGCTTGTTCTCATATGCTATGTAAGTTGAACGTGGTAATCTCAATGCCCTTGAGTCTTGGAGTATTGTGAAGTTGAACGATATTTAAACGATATTTGAACGATATTTGAACGATATTTGAATGATATTGAACGCTGTTGAACGATGTTGAACGATATTAAATGGCAAAGTAGTAACTTGTATCATTTTATTCTTGTTGAATATGAGCACATTTAAACATTTTATTCTACTATGCTATGTATCAAACTTGTATATTCGCCAGCATTTTTGTTGATTTTATTTTAATACATGTTGCAGGTTGATAGACGAAGTGATCAAGAAAACAAGCTAAGATGAACCTAGAAACCCATCTAGAATAAGCAATGTTTTGAATTATTTTGTTGCAATTTGTCTTATTTGGAAACAATGTACGAATTTTAGCATTTAATGAAATTTGAATTAATCTATATTGTCACAATTAGTGTTATGATGCTTTTGAGCGATTTGTTCGTCTCATCCCGATGTTTCCGCCATCGGTTGGGGTGTGACAGGAATAGCTGGTATTTCAGTCATTGGTATATGTGGACCCCTTTCAATGGATTGAAACAGAGCTCGGTCATGACCATTGAGGAAATTGACCATCCTGATTTTCCATTGGGGGGTATTCTTCTCTGACCAGAGTCGGAGGTTTAAACCTAGAACCAATGTTAAAAGCATTATTCCAGGATTGAAAGCTGGCCATATTTAGGGAAAAGAAGATGAGCGATTGATCGTTTGAAAATAGTTTATTCAATCTGCTCTGATACCAATTGTTGGACCCAGTTTGGCCTTAACAACTTCTTTTCACGTAATATGGCAAGTGATTTCAGTAGATGTGAAAAAGATGTGCGGAAATGGAAATCAGACTTTCAGAAACAAGACCTACAGAATTATCAAGTTTATATCACTTTGAAACAAAATAGTTTACAAGGTGATTGTAAGATTATTATCTAATACAAATGAATCTTGAATTATGTGGGTGAGAGGGCAATGGAGTTTTGTAGTATGTATGAATGCTAAGCTTCAAACTCATTATCTTCTGCTTGGTTAGCCTTCTATTTATAGAAGGCTGGGTACATGAATAAACAATTGTTTATTCATGCAATAAGTCCTGCAAAAAGTAGCCATTTGACATATTCATTGAATCCAATAGTCAAGTTGCCTTTGTAATCATGATATCCAATAATGTCAAGTTGCTTCGGTTATTGTGGCAGGATAGAGCTGATTTCAGACAAGTGGGGTATTCATCAGAATTTCTGATAAACCACTTCATCAGAAATTCTGGTGAACAAATCATCAGAAAACCTGATGATCAGAATCGTCAGAAACTGATGATAGAAATATCATCAGATCCATCAGAAATGACCTTCTCTGATAATCCAATTCAGCTCTTGATCAACTTGTGATTCTTTGAAGTGAATGCTGTTCATTTCAGTTGTCCTATCCGATCTTCTTCTTCTTGTTGTGATCTTCAGGACTGTTGTCTTCTTCATAGTTCCAGTTGAATCTGATTTTCTTCAATACTTACAAATAAAGTTCCATAACAATCCAGTCTTCCCCATTAACATGATTCTCTATGGTAATTTTAATTATACCATCAAATCCTGCTTTCAACAACCATGAATTATATAACCTAAACGGGGCCGGTCCATAATCTTTTCCGTGCATGTCAGCAACAGTGGATTGTGGTCTGATAAATGTCTCGGTAAGGCTTCCAATTTTGCACAAGGCCATTTATGCATGAACGCATCACACACTAATATACGGTCTATCTTGCTCATACTAGATCCACTTTCAGTCATAAAAGTAAATCTTGATCCAGTCATATTGTATTCCAATAACCCAACCTCGGCAATAAACTTGTTAAAGGCCATTGCACTATTTGCATCGAACTTTGAGTGCATTCTGTCTTCCTCAACCCTAACATCGTTAAAATCTCCAGCCATTAACCATAATCCTTGTATATTCTGTTTAAGACTTGTCAATTCCCTCCAAACATTTCTCTTTTTCTGCACATCGTTTGGTACATAAACATTGCACACGCTCATATTTTCCTCAACCCCTTCTATATTACCCGAAACTACAACAAAATTCTCCCTTTTTACTTTGTCTATCGTCTTAATAACCCTTGGATCCCAAATCACTACTAACCCTCCTGATCTTCCCTGTGCGTCTACTATCTCCATTTCTATTTCATAAAAAGGCCAAAATTTTCTCACTGTATCCTCATTTAAAGCTATTACTTGTGTTTCTTGTATACACAGACAACTAACTTCATACTCCCTTACTAGTTTCCTAATCCACCCTGCCTTATCATCACCCCCACCCCTCGAATATATACTGATAGAACATTCATTAGATAAAATCCGACTCCCTTTCACCCTCCACTACCCTTGTTAATTGGGTTTGGAAATTACTTACCTTGATCTTCAGAATTTCTCCTACCGTTGTTGTTTCATGTGTCTCTTTATCTATCTCCTCCTGACGACTTGCTTCCTTTTCCCCTTGATTAATCTGTTCTTGGTGATTAACGTCATTGGATGTCTGATTATCGGATCCCAGATTCTCTATTGCATCGCTGTCTTGTTCACAACCTCCTGATTCATTTAGATCCGGTACCTTATCGTTTTCACATTTATGCCTTTTAAAACCCTTTGCTTCGTCGCCCCCTTTCTTTCTTTTAATTGCCTTTGTTAAGGGATTTATTTTCCAGATCAGTTCTTCCACTTGAAAAGGATCCGATGGATCCGATATACCCGTGTTCAAATCTGGGATTATTATTTTCTTATTGCTAAAAGCTTGGCCCAAGATGTCTTTTGATTCACTTTTGGGCCTCCTTCCTTTATGAGACAATGCTTTGTTTTCTTTTTTCGTTTGGGCCTTAAACCCTTCTTTACTTATCGGCCCAATACAATCATTACCTTTAATATCTTTAAACTCTAATTTTGACTGACCTAGGCCACCATTCTCGTCTTTATCCGCGTGCTCGTTGACCTCGTTTCTATTTTCAAAAAGTCTTTCCCAATTCTCACAAAAAATAAATCTTTCTTGTGACTCTTCATTTCCCGCCGAAAATTCCTCTCCTTTGTCCTTTTGATTTCCGACCGTTTCGTCTTCCTTGTTTCCGGTCACCATCTCCTCCGGAATTTCCTCCACCTCTGTCGGAATTTCCACCACCTTTGCCGGAATTTCCACCACTTCTACCGGGTCCTGCTCTTTCATCGCTGTATCCAAAATTTCCGGTTCCCTGTTATGATTTACCCCATTTATAACCAAATATCTCCCCGGAATAAATTCCGGTGCCCATATGCTTGAAAGCTCCGAGATCCAAATTGTGTATTCCTGGCCCCTAAAAATTACTTTAACTTCTTCTTTAATTTCTTTTCCGGTATTCACTAATAACCCCAACCTCGCCTCGTTCAAGTTTCCACTGTTCAGGTTCATTTTATCTTGGTACACTACATTCCCGACTGCTCTCCCAATTTTTTCTCCTATCTCTTCGCTCCACAACATTATTGGAATACCGACCACTTTGATCCACGCTAGTCTTTCGAATTTTATTGGTTCTCCTTTCCATTCCCACACCTCTGAAAACAACTCTTCCCAACTTTCCTTGAAGCTGATTCTGAAATCCTCTGCTTCTACTTGTGAGCCAAACGTAATAAGGAATTTCACTCCCCCCAAGTATCTTATCTCCATTGTATTAGGAAAAATTTCCTGTAATGCTTCTCCCAATGTTTTCAACCTTTCCATATCTCTAACCTTTGCAATCAACGACCTCTTCTTTAGTTCTTTGCTGAATTCCGTCTCTTCTCCTGATAACTAGATCTTTTTTCCTAAACATTTGTGTTTCTTATTCCCAGTCAATATATCCTTATAAGAGACTTGTTCCCTATTAAAGTTGTTGGACCCGTAGTTTTTATTTTCTTTCCCATAATTGTCTTTCAGTTGTCTGTTCTCCGTTTCCCCTCTTCCGTTTGTATTATATCTTGGACCTTCGTAGAATTGCCCCTTCTTTCCTTTATCCTCTCTTTTTTGTTCCTTCAAAAACTTAGACACATTAACTTTTATCTTTTTGTCCCCTATCCACACATTATTCAATGCTTGCAGTAGTTTGTTTTGATCCTTTATTCTCTTGAACCTGACAAAGCCGAACACCCTCCCTGCATAGTCTCTTCTCTTCGGAATAACTGCATCGCATATGACTCTGCAAGGCTGACATTCAACCCATAAGTCTCTTCCTGTAGTCCATTCTGGTAAATTCGTCACATAGAAGGTTGTTGCTTTTTCACTCGCATATTGATTACCACTTCTCACTGGTACGTCGGTCCATGGATTCTCTTCTTCTCCGGTTTCCTTTCTGTCTTCCTTCACTCACCAAATTTTTTCTCCTTTCTACTCGTCCCTTCTCTCTCCATTATCCCTATCCAGTTAAAGATCAGATGTGGCGGCAGCTTTTTATCTTCTCCCAAAGTCCGGCGAAACTCCTTTCGGCGAATGGAAGAGGAGAAAAGCAAGATAGAAGGAAAGGTCAAGCCAAACTAGTCCGGCGACGTCACACGCTATCCCGGCAGACACCCCTTCGTCGAGCTTCCGGCGAGTTTCAGATGACCGGCGACTTTTGATTTCACTGTTTGTCTGCTCTCAAAGTCCGGCGAAACTCCTTTCAGCGAATTGAAGTGGAGAAAAACAAGATAGAAGGAAAGGTCAAGCCAAAATACTCCAGCGACCTCGCACGCTATCCCGGCAGACACCCTTCGTCGAGCCTCCGGCGAGTTTCAGATGACTGGCAACTTTTGGTTTCTAGAGAGCTATTATTATTTTTTTCCTAATATCTTTTCATGGCATATTAGGATGGATGAACTCCAATAATAAGGATCTTTAAAGGCTTGCTAAAATAAATAAATGAATATTAACCTACTTATTTGCCTGTAAATCTTAATGATACCTTTAATACGTGAATCACTAATAATTTTGTCAATTGGTGTACTCGGATGGATTAAACATTAAAAAAAATCTAAGTTAGCATTCTACTTTATTATTATTATTATGATTATTAATTTTATTGTATTATTATATATTACTATAATCGCATTTACTCTAACCATTTTTCAAATCGTTCTTCACCATTGGATCATGCTGAGGTAAAATCATGACCATTTAAACTCCGTTTTTTAAATGTTAACATGGCAGCTCACTAGATGTAACGCTCCGCATTTCCGCACTTTCTTATTTTAGCAAGTTGTGTTGTACTTTCCATATTTGGACTCTTGTACTCTCTTGTAATCTACTTTCGTTCCGTTTGTAATTCGAGACTATTGATCATAATGAAAACGAAGCTATTTTGTGTATTCATATTAGACTTATGTGCAACTGTTAACCAATTTCACGTTTGAACGAAATATTATTAAAAGGATTCTCGATTCTTTATTTATCGACACTTGATACCCGTTAAACTAATTGAAACTATGAGATTCGGATTCTCGAAACTCGTAAGCTTTGTGAAATGAATAACCGTTTAAAGATTTTTATTCGTTATAAACATGGTCATTATTCAAATTATTTAAATTAATTAATTTTGTTATTTAAAAGTGTATTTTTTTTATTAATAATCTAGTTAGTTTCATTAGATTATAAAGTTAGTAAATATAAACTAACTTGGTTAGTTTAAAAATACAAAGTTAGTTCTTTTAAAAGACAATATAACTTAGTTAGTTTAAAAGTTAGTTTCCTTTTAAAACTATATAACTTGGTTATTTAAGTCCAGGGACTGTTTTTTGCATTTGCTGAAAGTTTGGTGTTAGAATATCAAAAGAAAAAGGAGAAAAGAAAATAATAATCAAAAGCCTGCTGACCACGGGGAACGAACCCGGGTCAACAGTTTCCCCTACATGCGCACCAACCAGCTGAGCTGGGCCTTCACATTGAACAAACCCAGCAGCAAAATTCATTTATAAACTCGTTAAATGGCCTGATCAGCGACCAGACTCCTTTCAGCACGCGTTTTTAGCGCGAATTTCATTTTTTTTAGTTTTAAACCAACTTTTAACATTAAATACTCAACCACCAACTAACCAAACTCTTCCCTATAAAAACCCATCATTCTCCAAGCATTTGACACTTTCCAAATCACTCTAATCACTCTCAAAATCCCTCTGATCAGCTGCAAATTTGAAGATTCGAGCAAAAGCACCAACCTTCACAAAAGTGAGCATAACTCACTCATTTCTTATTCGATTCACTCGATTCTTTTTACTACTTCTTTGGTTTGACCTTAGCTACATTTCCATTGGTTTTCCATGGAAAACCAGGCCCTGGAACGTCACCAAAAAGGCTCCAAAGTTCACTGATTTTTCTGTTTCATCTAAAACTTTGTTAAACATAGTAAACATGAGTTAATCTCATCTCAAACCTATGTCAGAATGCTCATAATCAATCGAATGGTTAGTTGGGCCTAAAAACAAGGCTGAGAAATGTTAAATCAGAGGTTAAAACCTCACAAACATTCTGTTTTAGTTAGGGTTTTACCCACAAGAAGTGTTCAAGCTTGAAGCTTGATGAAGGCGTGATTGTAGACTAGCTTAGGCTATCTTTCATAAAAATCCACTCACTTCTTGATGTTCTCTCATAGATTAGTTGTTGTATTTCATTATTCATGTAAGTTTATGACCCTCCTTGTTATTCATAACAACAAGTGTAGTGGTGAACAATAGAGGTACCTAAATGGAAGCTTGTTCTTCCTACCTCATGTATGAATTCTATGATACTTATAGGTGCCTAAATGAAGACTTTGATCTTCTACCTCATGCTTGACATGTATGATATACCATACTCTATATAATACTTATGTAATATTCAAACAAACCGAACCTTTGATGATGAACAAGTGGACATTGTCAAATTAATAGGTATATCATCTAAACATCATATGTGATGGATGATTATTTTCATATGGCTATGTTCATGTTATTTAAATTCTGAATCTATAATCTTCTGTTATTCCCAAACTCATACATCTATGTTCCTTTGTGTAGAAGGACAAGGTGCTCCAAACTAAATAACCAACACCACTCGTGGGATTCAAGTAGGAAAGCTTGCAAAAACCATGAGCATACTCGATCACTTTTACCTTTTATCACTTTGGGTGCAACATGTATACTATACAAACTACACTTCACTTTGAAACTATTCTAAACAAACTCTATCCATTGTTGAAACATGAAACTTTGTGTGATTCTTGTTAATCTCGTATGCCAAGTAATATATTTGTGTTGATATATGCTCATTAACTTTGCTAGCCTACCTTAACAATTATAGCTCCATAGGATTAACACACCGCCCACGAAACTTGGGGTATTGTTAAGTCAAACATGTTAACCTCCTGTGATACTTTGGGATAGGCAAAATTAAACGCGTTGGAAACTTGGGTTTGAACATATTGTTACACATTCTAGGCATACTAGTAACTCGCATATTATGATCCATGTTGGATATGAGTAACTTTTAGTCTATATTATGCTATGTAATCAAACTTGTATGCTCGCCAACTTTTGTTGATATATTTTAATACATGTTGCAGGTTCATAGTTGATGATGATGCAATGAAGAACAAAGATTAGGTAGACTTAGATACATACCTAAATTTAGCTTATCATTTGATGTTTTGTTGAACAATGTTATCTTTCCTTGAATTCTTTTATGACAATTAGTTTATTTATGAAATTTGAATTCTAATTATATTGTCACATAGTGTTATGAAGTCTCTTGTAATCTATTTCGTCTCATCCCGATGTTTCCGTCATCGGTTGGGGTGTGACAGATTGGTATCAGAGCCATAACTATAGGGAATTAGGAATAAGTAGGAATGCTTTGCCCTAGTCTATAGTTTTAGAACTTTATCTCTTATTTGTTGTTAAAACTTATGCATTCTACCTTACATGCTTCCTAGCAATACTTCTTGTTTGTTAAACTTACATGCCTTTCCTAAGGCTAACATGAATACACTTTTGATTATTTAAAGACTCTCGTAACATAAACGAGACGACTTACCAAAATAGGAGTGAAAACCCACAATTTGGTAAACGACTCTCATTCTACCTTAAACTATTTTTGCACGAAATTACACCATTAAGATAGGAGTGAAATCCACATCTTAATGGTAATTTCCACTTCAACTCTAGTGGACCCTCGTCAAAGTGTCGAAATTATATTTTGACCCGACGAGTACCAAATCTTCAAGTTAGGGGTGAAACCCGCACCTTGTTGATTAAGTCCCATTCATTGATTTTCAATCTCGCCAAAGTCCCGATTGTTTCAATCGATTAGAGACGTGTAGTAACTGGAAGGGTAAAATACCGTTAATCGCTTCTCGACGAGAGTGTCTTACCTAAAGGCCAAAGAACGATTTCTCTAATTCAAAAGGGCTTTCGATCCACTTTGGAATAGTCGACGTTTCTCTACCCGAAACAATCCAATGTTTTATGAGCCTCTCTTTTATGTATCTCAATTTATATGTGATTTTATACTTGAACGTTCGTTCATTTCATACTTTTTACTCATTTCGCATGTTTATCGCAATAAAAAACAATAATACTCTCTCGTCAACAAACTAAATTTACGATGCTTTCGTTATGCTATGTGAAATTCATGTTATGCCATGTGAAATTCATGATTATGCTATATGAGACGTTTGAACCTTTTATGCTATGTGAATCAATTTGAACCCTTTGTGCTATGTGACACTTTATGCTATGTGATTCATTTCATGAAAACGATTGTCCTTAAACAAACATTATGATCAAGTCTCACCCTTTTCGTTCTTTTGAATCCTATATGTCTTCTCATCTCTCCAACTTGACTAAGAAGTCAAAGACCAGCTCTCAAAAGAAGATGATGGCATTCATGGCCAATCAAATTACGCGTATTGTCCCTAAGATCGTCACTGAGATTCGAGCTTCTGATACTCCAAACTCCCCCATCAATTCGAAGGTTGAAGCACGCAAGCCCGTGTCGTTTAACTTCAAGCACTTTTCGTCTTGCAACCCCAAACCATTCACTGGTAACGATGGGGTGACTGCTATGCTTGAGTGGTTTGATAGCATAGAAGTCATGTTCATCAACAGTGAATGCCCCGAAGAGCTCAAAACGCGTAGTGCAACTGGGTATTCCAACCCCGAGCTCTCGAATGGTGGACAAACGAAAGAAATCTTTGTTCTAACGAAGTTGCTTATGCCTTACCTTGGGAAGAAGTTAAAACACTTATGATGGAAGAATTTTGCTAGCCGCATGAGCAACAAAAGTTGGAAGAAGAATTATGGGCTTTAAAACAAGTTAATGACGATAACCAAGCCTATACTACTCGCTTCAAATAACTTAGTTTCATTGTTCCCCATCTCGTCATGACCACCGACCGCAAGATAAGGAAATAGATCAATGGGTTACCTTCTGGCATGCGCGATACGATCGAGGCAGCCAAACTCGACAATATCGGAGCCGTTTACCGTTTGGTCGCTTCCTTGAACAACAATCGCATTCGCGATAAACAAGCTATAAAACCTGTTACTTCTAAGCCAGCCAACCAAATTACCCAACAGTCAAGTGGTAATAGGGGGAAAAAGCGAAGGCATCAAAACCCCTGTTTGCAACGCAATTGTACCACCCGCTAACCCAAACCATGTTACTCCCATTAACACTCAAAATTCGTACGTCAGTACTTATCCCAAGTGTACCACTTGTAACTATCATCACCCGACCAATGTCAATTGTCGCCACTGTACCATTTGTAGTAGTTATGGGCACAATAGCACTCACTGTCATAACAATCCACAACCACAAGCCCAACAAGTGTACCACTTGTAACTATCATCACCCGACCAATGTCAATTGTCGCCACTGTACCATTTGTAGTAGTTATGGGCACAATAGCACTCACTGTCATAACAATCCACACCCGCTCCTCAAAACGGCAAACCAGCCAGAGCTTGCTTCAAATGCGGTGACACCAATCATCTTCGTCCTCAGTGCCCGTAATGGAACCAAGAGCAACAACAGCCCGCTAGAGGTCAAGCTTTCAACATCAATGCGAACCAAGCGCGCAACGACAATGAAGTCGTTAATGGTACGTTTCTTGTTAACAACCTTTATGCTTCATTATTATTTGATACTAGTGCGGACAAAAGCTTTGTGTCCGTTGAATTTGAATCTTTGTTAAATGTTACACGCTCTAAACTGCCTAAGTCGTTTTCTGTCGAAGTCGCCAATGGCAAATCCGTTTTAGTCGATTCCGTTCTTCGTGATTGTCTTCTTACTCTTAATGATCATACTTTCACTATCAACCTCATACCCTTGCAATTGGGTAGTTTCGACATCATAGTAGGCATGGAATGGCTTCGTGAAAACCATGCTGAAATTGCTTGCTACGAGAAGTATGTTCGTTTACCTCTTCCATCTGGCGACACTTTGCGCGTTTATGGAGACCGACCTTCAAAAGGACTAAGATTGTTGTCCTGCACACAAGCTAACAAATATTTACGCAAACCGTACTTTGCCTTTTTAGTCCACATTGTGGAAGAAAAGGGCAAGGGAAATAGCATAAATGATGTTCCAGTGGTGCGCGACTTCCCTGACGTCTTTCCTGAAGATATTCCTGGTCCTCCTCCACCTCGATCTATCGATTTTCATATTGACCTCGTACCTGGTTTGAATCCTGTTGCGAAAGCTCCGTACCGTCTTGCACCTTCTGAAATGCAAGAATTATCTAGTCAACTCCAAGAACTCCTCGAGAAGGGATTCATTCGTCCAAGTACCTCACCTTGGGGTGCTCCTGTGCTTTTCGTCAAGAAGAAGGATGGCTCATTTCGCATGTGCATCGACTATCGTGAGCTTAATAAATTCACAATAAAAAATCGTTATCCTCTTCCACGTATCGATGATCTTTTTGATCAACTTCAAGGCGCTACTTGCTTCTCCAAGATCAATCTTCGATCTGGTTATCACCAGCTTCGTGTTCTCGAAGAGGACATTCCCAAAACTGCATTTCGCACTCGCTATGGACACTACGAGTTCGTGGTTATGCCTTTTGGTCTGACCAACGCACCCGTTGTGTTCACGGATCTCATGAATCGTGTTTGTAAACCTTATTTGGATCATTTTGTGATCGTCTTTATTGATGACATTCTTATTTATTCTAAATCTCAAACCGATCATCAACGTCACCACGTCTTATACTCGAACTTTTACGTACCGAACGCCTTTACGCGAAGTTTTCCAAATGCGAGTTCTGGATCAAAGAAGTCCAATTCCTTGGACATGTTGTCAGTGAAAAGGGAATCCATGTGGATCCTTCCAAAATCAAAGCAGTGAAGAATTGGACCGCGCCTAAAACTCCTTCTGAAATCCGTTCTTTCTTAGGATTGGCGGGTTATTGCCGCTGATTCATCTTAAACTTTTCAAAGGTCTCCGTTCCTCTCACTTCGTTGACTCAAAAAGAGAAACCTTTTGTTTGGGGTCCTGAGCAAGAGGAATCTTTTCAAACCCTCAGGGATTTGCTTTGTAACGCTCCTATTCTCGCTCTTCGTGATGGGAACGATGACTTTGTGGTATATTGTGATGCCTCAAATCGTGGTCTTGGTTGCGTTCTCATGCAACGAGACAAAGTCATCGCTTACGCCTCTCGTCAACTCAAAATACATGAGAAAAACTATACTACCCACGACCTCGAGCTTGACGCAATTATTTTTGCGTTAAAGATTTGGCGACACTACCTATATGGTACAAAGTGTGTGGTTTTCACTGACCATAAGAGCCTACAACACATCTTTAACCAAAAAGAGTTTAATATGCGTCAGCGACGTTGTGTGGAATTACTTAACGACTACGACTGCGAGATTCGGTACCATCCTGGAAAAGCGAATGTCGTGGCCGATGCACTTAGTCGTAAGTCTCATGTTAGTAGTATTCGTTTTTTTTCATGTTTCCAGCGATCTTCACACTTGCATTCGTGAAGCTCAATATGCGTTAACCAATGGAGGAACCTTGTTCGTCGAAATATGTGGTGCTACTGAAGATCAACTTTTGACTAAATCCGATGGACTTCAATACTGTCGTGATCGCATCTGGGTTCCAGATCGTGACAATCTTCGTGAACTCATCATGAACGAGGCACACAAATCCAAGTACTTGATCCATCCTGGTGCTCACAAGATGTACCAAATCTTCGTACATCCTATTGCTAGCCTGGTATGAAGAGAGACATTGCCGCGTATGTTTCTAAGTGTCTCACCTGTTCGAAAGTCAAAGCCGAGCATCAACGACCTTCTGGTCTACTCGAACAACCTGAAATCCCTGTTTGGAAATAGGATAGCATCGCTATGGATTTCATAACCAAACTCCCTCGTACACCTTCTGGTCACGATAACATCTGGGTAATCATCGATCGTTTAACCAAGTCGGCTCATTTCCTTCCTATTCGTGAAGATTTCAAGGTTGAACGACTTGCTCGACATCATATGCCGTCATGGTATTCCTCTTGACATCATTTCAGATTGTGATGGTCGTTTCACTTCACGTCTCTGGCATACTTTTCAATCCGCTATGGGTTCTCATTTGAATCTCAGTACGGCCTTCCATACTCAAACTGATGGACAGACTGAACGTACTATCCAAACCCTAGAGGACATGCTCCGTTCTTGTGTCATCGACTTTGGTGGTAGTTGGGATGTGCCTTTACCATTGATCGAATTCTCGTACAACAATAGCTACCACTCTAGTATTCAAATGGCTCCTTTTGAGGCATTGTATGGTCGAAAATGCCGATCTCCTTTAAGCTGGCATGAGATTGGTGACAAACAATTTACTGGTCCTGAGATCATACAAGAAACAACGGATAAGATTCTTCAAATCCGTGATAATCTACACAAGGCTCGTAGTCGACAAAAGAGCTATGCTGACAAGAGACGCAAACCATTTGAGTTTAACGTTGGTGACCATGTGCTACTCAAAGTATCTCCTTGGAAAGGAGTAGTTTGTTTTGGTAAAAAGGGAAAGCTTGCCCCTCGCTATGTTGGTCCTTTCAAGATACTCGAAAGGATTGGCAAGTATAACAACCCTCCTAAAACCCTTATAACACCCCTATACGTCCTAAAATACACCTCGAATATGAAAAACGACCCGAAATACCTTTAATTTTACAAAAATTAAATAAAAACAAAGTCTATGGGGGCGCTCGCGAGCCGCGACCTAGTGCCACCAGGCTAAACCAGGTTCCGACACGTGGCTATTGACTCGACGTGGTTAGGCCCCTGACTCAGCCAAGCTACGCCCTACTATACCTAGCTCGCGGGGAGCGACACACCCCTGTGTGTCTGTCGCGGGGCGCCAGAGACCCCCTGATCAGCCCTATAAATAGCAAATTCGAGATTCAGTTTTCGTCGTTCAAATTTCTCAATCTCTCTCGTATTTATAGTAGGAGTAATACCCGGGCATTATACCCACTAAAATAGCGAAGCTCTGCCTCGATGTAAGTATCATAACCCCCGGTTACGTATTAGACGCGTTTCCTGATTGATCTAGTGCTCCGTAACGCATGTCGAGGCTCTGCCTGACTCAGTCGTTGGAGTTCTGTCTCGGGGAGGGTATAACTAGTGTAAATTTGGGTTATTATACTAACGCGTATGCATTGTTTATTAACTAGATTATAACCAGGAAGTCACAAGGGAAATACCTAAAATAGCAATGTGAGTAATCCTTCTTTTTGTAAACTGTTTTTACAAAACCTCAATGTTTTAAATTGAAATTCACAGTGATTGAGTATTTGTATTCTACAATTATCGTCGGTATGTTGGGGTTTTGTATACAAAATTTGTTACTACACTATGAGTAGTAACATTACCACCAGTCAGGATTGACAGTACCGTGGGTGGTAATTAAAATAGAGATAAACAAATGTAATTGTTGGATTGCCCTCAATGCTGTAAAATGATAAAACATGTTTTGATTAAACTGGGATTCACTCGCCAGTGTTTCTTGCTGATAAAATGTTTTTAAACGCGTTTCAGGTAACAAAACGTGAAAGCCAAATAGAAGCCAGCTGGAGAGCACTGAAGGCTTGGAAAAGTGGCTATAAAAGTTACCTAAATAAAGAAGAAGTTTTATTTCAATAAATTAGGGTTTATCCCTAAAAACCTGTTTGTAATGGAAACTTGGGTTTTTTTCCCATATATTTATTAATTATAAAAATGTGGTGTTTTACTCTAATAAAATATTTCCTAACTACGGTCCTGATGAAATTTCTGCTGCCAAATTAATAAACACCGATACCACCGGCTTTGAGTAGGCCGCGGCTGCCTGCCTCCCGGGGCAGGGGTCGGGGGTTATGACAGAAGGTGGTATCAGAGCTACAGCCACTGATTTCAGCCACAGAAGTGTTCTGCTGACACCAAAATTTTATCCATTATGTTAGGAAATAATCTATGAGATTACATGCATATCTACATATTATTTTTGTGTTATTTGACAATTTGTTAGTTTACGGTATGAGTGATCAAGGACCATCGGACGCCTATCGTCAACTGTCTAGTTCTCCTAGAGATGAAGGAACTTCTTCCCAGCCTACCCCCTCGGGGTATTCAGCTGACACAGAAGAGGGGATTTTCATATTTAAGGCACAATCCGAAAAACCATTCCCTACCAAAAAGAGATGATGGTTCAGTCGGGGAGCACACGAGTGTAGAAAGAGAATGAGGAAGTTGCAGCAGCAACGGGCCTTAACAGCAGCAAATAGGGAGATGAATGCCCAGACTCAAGACATAATTAATAGACGATTAGCTAACTTTCACATATTAGCTACCACTGCCGCAGACCCAAACTTAGAACAAATCATTGCACCACAGCCACTACCACTGTTTCCAACTCAACCCATGGAAATAGAACCTAACTGGTGTGTGTAGGGTGTATTATGTTTTTCTTTATATTTTAAGCCCTTTTTAACACGTTAATCAAGTTTTAAATTTATAAAACACGATATTCTACTAACACTAAGCACACACATGGGCAAGTGCACCCATCGTGAGCGTAGTATAGCGTTGTTAAGATACCGAGGTCGTCCAAGGACACAAGTGCTTTTAGTACCGGTTTATCCTTAACGTCTAATCAAATCAAAAGTTTTTTAGAAAAGGTTTTAAACATGAAAATAAAAACTGAAAATGCTGAAAAATAAAATAAAAACGGATAGACAAGATGAATCACTTGGATCCGATTTTCCTTTAGTGTAACCTTTGATTATTTCCGCACTTTTTCACTTTTTAAGATATTATCTTAGTTATAGTAGTAGGCCCCTCTTTTGAAGGTGACGTTACCCTTAACCCAGTAGTTTGAGTCAGCAAGGATACAATTCTAAAGGGTTGGAATATTGGAAGATAATTAATTAAGTTATTAATGCGTAATGTGGTAGGCCCATCTTTTGAAGGTGACGTTACCCTCGGCTAAGTGGTTTGAGTCAGCAGGGATACAATCCCAAGTAGCCGGGTTAATGTATTAATAGTAGTTTACATATGAGGGGATCAAGCCATTCGCACCCCGGCCATCCAATACTAGTGGGTATTGAAGGAGGTCCTAGTAAGCTTGACCCAGGTCCTTGCAGGATCTATACACTGAACAAGGCAAGAACCTTACCAAATGTCACACCCCGATATTTCCACGTATTACCGGTGGGCCCGGTGGGGAGTATCGTGACGTGGTTGATAACATTACAATCAAACAACACAATATTTAAATATGCACAGCGGAAGCAAAAGATAGATATGTTTCAACTTTAATAAATTGTAATATCAAGTATCACAACAGTTGAAAGTAATCCACAGGCGGATAAAAAAAAATAGAAAACATTGTTCAACAGTTTTAACATCCAAGCTTGCGAGACTTATTGTGGACGCTAGGAGAAGGCCAGCCTAGTTCGAGTAGTACCTGCACTTAACCTTTTGGGAAAATACGTCAGTTTACACTGGTAAATACAATCAACTGACTCATTTTTAAAAGTTTAATAAAATTGATTTGAATGCACGTGGCACAAACATTTTATAACTTGGGATAATTATTTGAATATAATCTTGTAAAAGAATTACATGTTCCTTATGCGTTCAGTAGCCCGATCCGTAGACCGGGTTAAAGATCAATAGACACACCACATTATTTATTTTGGCACTGACGGGTGTACGCCTACACCCCGTGCATAGGTCGTGGCCATTTCGTAAAATGATGCCAAGGATATCCGGGACATGGTCATTAACCCTCCAAAGGCTTTAAGCAAACAAAACATTTCAAAACAGAGCATATCAATGATTTAACCTCTATTCGATTAAAAATTCAATGCCCGACCAAGCGGTATTTTATATACCATACCCCAAGCCCGTATAGGGAAAATAAGTTAAAAGTATTTACCTTTGCAAAGTAATAATCACAATAAGCAAGTGCGTGTAGCTTTTACCGGGTCTCCTATTCTGGAACGAAGGTTTATAATAACCTATTAGAATCCTAACGGGTCTTTAATTAAGCCTAAACTTAGACCGGTTAGTTTTAAAGAAAGATACGGTTCGAACGCGTGATTAAGCGAAGACCGGAATAGAATGTAATTTAGACCCGACAAGTTTGAAGACTTGTATAATATGGGTAATCTAAACACATTCTGGATTTTGAGATAAAAACGATAAGGTTTGACCCGTTTCGGCTAATTTATGCAACTAGTTACATAAACCGAACCGAACGCGTAAGAAGCGTAACGGGTAACCATAAGAGTCATTTACAGGTTTCCTAAGTTAATATGCCTTAAATATGTTGTGATATCAGTAGGATATCTTCCGTTATGCCCAAAACGAGTTTAATCTCAATTTAACCCCGTAGGGGTATTTTGGTCATTTTAAAGATTATAAAAGAGACTATTTAAAATTCTGAGATTCGGGTCCGAATACAGCAGTAAAATAACTTATTTTAACAGGTTATATCAGTTGTGATAAGTCTCGTATGACAAAAATGGTTTTAAACATAAACTATGTGTTTAATACGCTTAAAGAGCCGTTTTAAGCGATTTTCCAGGTTATACAGGAAATCTGAGTTTTCTGATCAGGTTATAAAGTTCAAAATACATTATTTATTATATAAAATCAGTAGCAATTGGATTGGCATCAAAATACTTTGTAGAACTCATTTTATAACCAAAAAGGGTATATTCGGTATTTACCGAATTAATGCCATAACCTTAGGTTATGAGCAGGTTAAAAATAATTAAAAATCCTTAAAAATCCCAAAATATTATATTACATCAGTGGGTAAAAGGTTTCGTGTCAAAAATTGGGTTTAGATAGGCTTTATGCTAATGACGCCGCTTAATTACTAAAAGGCGTTCTAATTACGCTAATGAGCATAACTCCTAATCTAGACCTCCAACTGACGTGAAAATTTAGGGACATGTTTATAAATAAGTAACAAAGATTATTGTCCTTTCATATTTCCAAAATTCTCGTTTTATGGTCAAAAGGGCATTATGGTCAACGTTAGGCATTTAACGGAAACGTGTAAACGAATCGAGCAATCAACGAACCAAACACAGAGGGTTATTCCAACATGTAACTTGGTCCTAATGAATCTCTAAGGCATTTCTAAATTATGCTAAAGCGGGTCAGAACTGAAGTCAAAGCAAAAGTCAAAGTTTTGCGACTTTCGGTCCCGAACCGGGTCTAAACAGAAAATTGTCGGGTCGGACATGCTTAGACATGTTCTTATACTTATTACCAAGTTATATGAGTGATAAAATAGGTTACACGCCTTCTACATTGCTAATTACATGTTAAATCGCAAATTATAGTTCTGTTGACTTTTTAATACAAACTTTGACCCGACATTTGATCTAGTTAGAACGGGAATCAGCGGGTGCCCTTCTAAGGGTTTAATGCCCACATGATTACCAACTTATAACTACCTTTAATTCGACTAATCACTGGACCACTAATGATTAATCGCTAAGTCAAACGTTAATTACGACGGTTTGACTTTTAAGCTAAAACTAAGTAAAAACTCAATTAAGGAAGGTCAAGGGTACTTACCAAAGTCCTAAGCACGACTAGGGATGACTTGGGTCTGCTTTGGAGCTCCAGAACTCTTCAAGAATGCAGATGGAAGGTGTGATCAAATTGTTGCAACATAAGGGCCTTTTATAGTGATTTTTGTTGCTTATGATCATGCCACACAAGTCTAGCATTGTTCCCAGATCATTTACAAGTGCCCCTAAGGTCTAAAGGCATGTAGGGGTCGCCCATGGAGTGGAAAATATCTTCTAAAGTCGGTTATTGCGCTTAAACAGGCTGCTGTCCCAACTTTCTGTATCTGGGGATCGGACGCGGCCCGCGTAAGTCTCTGTTAAGGCTTACGCGGCCCGCCTGAGTCCTGCTGTCAGATTTCAAACTTTTCCATTATTGCATCCTTGGCTCTTGGTCCTTCGAAAGGGCATTCCACTTTATATCTTGCATTATGAGCCCCTCAAATTTACTTATAAGGGCTTCAAGACTTATACCCACTTTGTTAAGTCCTTGGTTTGCTTTGTGTTTACCCGAAAAGTCTTAATTTTCAACGTTGACGCTTTAACCCCTCGTATACGAATTTGATCATAACTTTCTCATACGATGATGAAACTTTATGAATTTTTTATCATGTATTTTAGTGAGCATAATTTACCGTTACAAAGCTTCGGGTTTGCTAAAAGGTCACTCAGAGGTATACCTTAAACATGTTGACACATTTAACCCCTGTAGTTTGTAATCTCTCACTTTCTTTCACAATTAGCTTCGTATGATCCATGATTCATTCGTTTAAGGATATAAACATCATGTAGGGTTATTGTAAAGTACATTTACCCATTGTTGACATTTTGAACCCTTATATTCACATACTTTCTTTGTTTGTCAACTTTAGTCCTTCTACAGATTCTTTCGCACGTTCAAGCTTATGACACGTGTCAATACATTATAGGACGTGAATTTTCGAGGTGTTACATCCTCACCCCCTTAAAAGAAATCTCGTCCTCGAGATTTACTGAAATAAATGAGGGTACTTTTCTTTCATTGTGGATTCAACCTCCCACGTGTACTCGGGACCTCTACGGGCATCCCATTTAACCTTAACAATCAGTACATGCTTCCTTCGAAGCTTTTTAACCTGTCGATCCTCGATCGACACAGGTTTTTCAACAAATTTCAAGCTCTCTTCTATGTGCACATCTGTATATGGTATGACTAGTGATTCATCAGCAAAACATTTCTTCAGATTGCAGATGTGGAATACATTGTGAATACCACTGAGCTCTTCAGGTAAGTTTAACTTATAGGTAACTGATCCGACATGTTCGATGACCTTGAATGGTCCTATGTATCTCGGACTTAACTTGCCTTTCTTACCAAATCGCATCACTCCCTTCCAGGGTGATACTTTAAGCAACACTTTGTCACCTACCTCGAAGTTAAAAGGTTTACGCTTTAAATCTGCGTAGCTTTTCTGCGTAGCTTTTCTGCCTATCTCGGGCAGCTTTCAGACGGTCACGAATATGGAAAATCTTGTCTGTCGTTTCAAATACTATTTCTGGTCCTGTCAGTTGAACATCTCCAACTTCCGCCCAACAAACGGGCGTTCTGCACTTTCTACCGTACAAGGCCTCGAAAGGCGCAGCCTTAATGATGGTATGGTAGCTATTGTTATACGAGAACTCGATCAATGGCAGGTGGTTATCCCAACTACCACCTAAATCAATCACACATGCACGAAGCATGTCTTCCAAGGTTTGGATTGTACGCTCACTCTGCCCGTTCGTCTGAGGATGGTAAGCCGTACTGAAATTTAAGCGTGTTCCCAAAGATTGTTGGAAACTTTTCCAAAAATGTGATGTGTATCTAGTATCTCTGTCAGAGATAATATCCACTGGTACGCCATGTAGAGATACAATCTTATCTACATACAATTGGGCTAACATGTCGGAGCTATAGGTCTCCTTAATGGGTAGGAAATGTGCTGACTTAGTCAGTCTGTCTACGATCACCCATATAGTATCATTTCCTTTCCTTGTCTTTGGCAACTTGGTGATAAAATCCATTGTCACCATTTCCCACTTCCACGTGGGAAGTTCAGGCTGTTGCAGCAAACCTGACGGTTTCTGATGTTCGGCTTTGACTTGCGCACACGTCAAACATTTAGCTACATAGGCAGCTACAGACTTTTTCAAGCCTATCCACCAATAGTTTGCCTTTAGATCCTGGTACATCTTATCAGCTCCAGGATGAACGGAATATTTAGAACTATGGGCTTCCTAGAGGATAACATCTCGAAGTCCCCCATAAACTGGAACCCATATTCGTCCATTCAATCTCAGAATTCCGTCCTTGCCCTGAGATAACTGTTCTTCGGTTACTCCTAGTTTTTCATTAGGATAGTTAGCTTCCAACACAGCTTCCTTCTGTGCAGCTAACAACCTTTCGTTCAAACCATTCTTTATCTCAATGCTCTTGGCATTGATTCTTATAGGCTTCACTCTTTCCTTTCGACTTAAGGCATCGGCGACTACATTCGCCTTGCCAGGATGGTACCTTATTTCACAATCATAATCATTCAAAGTTTCCATCCAACGTCGTTGCCTCATGTTTAGGTCTTTCTGGTTAAACAGGTGTTGAAGGCTCTTGTGATCAGAATAGATCACACACTTGATTCCATACAAGTAGTGCCTCCAAAGTTTTAGTGCAAATACAACGGCACCCAATTCCAAGTCATGGGTGGTGTAATTCTTTTCATGCACCTTTAATTGACGTGAAGCATATGCAATAACCTTGCCTTTCTGCATAAGCACACATCCCATGCCAGTGTGTGATGCATTGTAGTAAACCACGAATTCTTCTATTCCATCAGGCAATGTCAACACAGGTGCATTGCTTAGCTTCTGCTTAAGGATATCAAAGGATTCTTGTTGATTTGGTCCCCAGTCGAACTTAATCTTCTTCCTAGTCAAAGAAGTTAGGGGTGCAGCAATCCTTGAAAAATTTTCAATGAAACGCCTGTAGTATCCTGCCAATCCTAAGAAACTGCGAATTTATGTGGGCGTCTTCGGCTCTTGCCAATTCATGACAGCTTCAACCTTAGCGGGATCCACCTGGATACCACGCTCACTAACCACATGTCCAAGGAATTGGACTTCATGAAGCCAAAATTTACACTTAGAGAATTTGGCGTAGAGCTTCTCCTGCTGAAGTAGTGAAAGAATACATCGAAGATGTTTCTCATGGTCGGCCTGATTCTTTGAATAAATCAGAATGTCGTCAATGAAGACGATAACAAATTTGTCCAAGTATGGTTTGCAGACGCGATTCATGAGATCCATGAATGCGGCAGGTGCATTAGTGAGCCCAAAAGGCATCACTAGGAACTCGTAATGACCATAACGAGTCCTAAATGCAGTCTTGTGCACGTCTTCATCTCTAACCTTCAGTTGGTGATAGCCCAACCTTAAGTCAATCTTAGAGAAGTAACTTGCCCCTTGAAGCTGATCGAACAGATCGTCGATCCTGGGCAATGGATACCTATTCTTGATAGTGACCTTATTAAGCTCTCGGTAATCGATGCACAAACGCATCGATCCGTCCTTCTTCTTGACAAATAAGATTGGTGCTCCCCAAGGAGACGAACTAGGTCTAATGAAACCCTTGTCTAGCAATTCATCTAGTTGCGTTCTCAATTCTTTCATCTCTGTTGGTGCCAACCTATAAGGCACCCTTGCTACTGGTGCTGCTCCAGGGATGATGTCAATTCTGAATTCCACTTGCCTATCTGGTGGTAAACCAGGTAGTTCCTCAGGGAAAACTTCAGGGTATTCAGAAATGACGGGGATGTCTTCCATCTTAGGTTTCGGCTCATCAATAGTCACTTGTGCCATGTAGATGACACAACCCTTCTTCAAACACTTAGAGGCCTTGAGCATAGTTACTTGCTCAGGCAGCCCATACTGGGTATCTCCCTGAATGGTAAGTGACTCACCAGACGGAGTCTTGATCACCACTTGCTTCTTATTGCAGACAATCTGGGCCTGGTTATGAGATAACCAGTCCATACCCAAAACTATGTCGAAACCGGCTAACTTCAAAGGAAGTAGGGACAAAGGAAAAGAGTGGTTCTTAATGGATATGAAACATCCATCTAATATGGTTAAGGCGGTTTCTAAGGTGCCATCTGCTAATTCCACCTCATACTTCACACTTAAGGTTTTAACAGGTAAGTTCAGCAATTTACAAAACTTATTATCTACGAATGACTTATCAGCGCCTGAATCAAAAAGTACTCTTGCATAGACATCGTTTATGAGAAACGTACCTGTGATCACCTTATCGTCCTGCACAGCTTCCTTTGCATCCATCCTGAAGACCCTAGCATTGGTCTTCTTTCCTTCCTCAGCTTTCTTTGCATATTTCAGGAAATTTGTCTTAATGTGCCCTTTTTCGTTGCAACTGTAGCACGTTGCGTCTTTCAGCTTCTTGCACTCTAGGGTTTTATGTTCCGAAGATTTGCAAATCCCACAAGGCCTCGGCTGAGATTGGGATTTTGAGTCAAGTCTGCACCTCCCAAAGTGGTGCTTCTGACAAATCTTACACTTGGGCTTATCTCCGGATTGATGCCCATCCTTCTTAGAACCAGACCCCTTCTTGTGGTCATTGTTTCCCCTGTGCTTCTTATCCGACCGTTGTGAATTATCATCTTCACGCTTCCTTTTCTCGGCATCCATGTTCCTCAGCGATCTCTGTCTGACCGCGTCCAGTGTGAGGGACAAAGATATATCAGCTACAGATCTGAAAGTAGCTGGCCGAGAGGCCTTCACGCTTGCCTTAATTTCTGGGGCTAAACCCCCAATGAAACGAGCTATTCTTTTGGGTTCCGGGGTCACCAGATACGGAACCAATCTTGACATTGTATTAAAGCTCGTAAGGTAAGCTTGGCAATCCAGGTTTTTCATCACCAAAGACAGAAAATCCGACTCAATCTTTTCAACCTCATGCTGAGGACAGTAGTTCTCTTTGATGAGGGCAACAAATTGTTCCCATGTCATATTGTACAGTGGAATCTTCCTAGTAGCTTGAATCAACGCTCTCCACCAGGCTAAGGCCTCACCTTTGAACGATTGAGACACAAACTTTACCACATCCTTCTCAGCGCACCCCCTGATATCAACTACGGTGTCCATCTCATCCAACCATGTCATACAGTCTATAGCTCTTTTCTCCCCAGTGAAATCCCTGGGTTTACATGAAACAAAATACTTGTAGGAGCAACCCTTATCACGGGGTCCTTGATTCAAAACAATCTTTTGAGATGGAGCACTTTGCTTATTTGAGGACTGACGATCGTCATCACCTTTCTTGGGTTCTTCCTTCTTGGAGGGTGGCTTGCTGTGAGCCTCAGAATGAGTCTTAGGCTTTGAGTGCGGTGCAGATAGGGTCCTACTTCGAGTCCCGCTATACTCATTATACTGCCGCTCTATTGCTTTTGTAACAGCGTTGTCGATTAACGCTTGTAGTTCAGCACCCGCTATATTAATCAGGGCATCATTCTGATTCTCCCTTGGGTGACTATTAATTTCATCCGAGTCAGCCATTATATCTTGAACTGTTACATAAGATATTGACAAAAATTTATTTGGGAGTTTATTATGGAATTGTCTTTTATGGCAATTCCTTAACCATGGTAAACATATACCACATTTGGTTAATTTATTAATCATAATTTATTTAGGATTTTTACTACAATTTATCCTAATTATAAAACAACAACAGTTTTATTAGTAGCACAAAAGGCCTACTCACGAGGACATTTTTTAAATTATAAGCCATGATTTCAGAGAATCAAAGCATTAAAGTTTGAGCATAGTTTACTAACTTTCTCTGACAGGGAGTCGTAGACTACTACTGTCTCTTGTCTTATATGACAATGAGTATGGCCCGTAGGCACTACATCACCTATGGATGTTTAATATATGATCATCTTAATTGATGAGTTAAACCTATGATTTGTATATCATCAGGTTAGGATAGGAATCTTTTGAAGAATCCTACTATAAGAATGACGTGTGTGATTTTAACGAATCACATCTGCCAGGAGCGTTAACATGTTTTCAGATGTTAATAGGGATCCGAATCTTTTAAACAGGTCTTACCATCTTGGCCAGGTCTCATAATGACATGCAGGCTAGGCTATACCTTTGAGATTCTTATTTAATATTTAAATAGGCAGATATATTTTTAAAAAAGGAATGATTTGATTTATTTATCTCATGTATAATATAGTTATGCATAAAATTATAAAATGAAATTTATAAACTTAACATCCCATTAACATTTAAAAGAGTACATTTTGCCCTAAACGGGACCTTTAATAGACAAATTACCCACGCAGGGGTTTAACTAAAATTACAAGTCCACGCAGGGACCAAATACTAGAATAGATGTCCACGCAGGGACTAAAAAGACAAGTCCGCGCAGGGACTAAATACACAGATAAATGTCCACGCAGGGACTTGATTGAAATAGATAATACAACAACACATGTAGGGATTTAATGATCCCTTTTCTTCTTCCCCTTTAGCAAGCCTGCTAAGCCCTTGAGGAAACCTTGTCGTTCCCTGCGATCTCTGTGAAAATCTCGCTCGACTTGGTCCAACCTTTGCAGAATTTCTTCCCGTTCTGGCGGGGAAAACCGTGGCGGCTGCGATTGTTGCCGAATCAGAGGTCTAGCAGGTATTTGGTACCCATGAGTTGGGTACCCCACTCCCCAAGGAGCTCCATAAGGTCCTTCCGGGTGAAGGGCATTGTAATTGGCCGCTACCAAGTACGGGTCGGCTTCAGCGTAGTTATAATGAGTGTGAGCCGGGTGCTCAAACGGGTTGTACGCCATTGAACCGGTGTATACAGGAATCGGGTTATCAAAACCCATCGGCAGTGGCTGTGGTGCAACTGGTGCAGAGTTCACCTCTGGAACTGGGTTTGAGGGCCCACCCAGTTGTGGGTCCTCATGCAGTGGCGGGTAATGACTGCCACTGGAGTTTCGAGGGGTGCTAAAATGGAAATCCCCTCCTCGCGCGGATATTCTTGCGCCTGTTCTCCGACGCCTTGGTGGTTCTGGAGGTGCTTGATGAACTGGCGGCGGTGGAGGAGGTGGCGTGACTGCCACGAAATGTGAATCCCCAGAGGGATCCTGCTGCTGCTGCTGGTGAGGTGACGAGTGGTGAGAAGGTGTGAAGTACCATTCGTGCTGGTTAAACCTCGCTTGATAACTGTCTGGGCCACGGTAAGGTGACCCGTGAAAGGATGACCCATCCAAAATTTCGATGGGATGGTTGGGGGTTCCGGTTGCAGGCTCGACGGGATCCGTGTCCTCGTCCATGTCCATTGCATTGTCTTCTGAGAAGTGGTCCTCCGGTCCCAATGGGTTAAAACCCACTGGTTCTTGAATATAATTTTCCGGGTTGAACCGGCCCTCAAAGACAGGAGTAGGGTCGCTGAAGGAATGGTGCGAAAGGGATCGCTGGAGAGGTATATATGAAGGTTGTGGGTTATCGGGCTCGTTTTCCGAGTGCGGCCCAAAAGAGTGACGGTAAGGAGGTGTTGAACTGTGCGAGACAGACCATCTAGCGGGCTCAAAAAGGTTCCTTCTGTTTCCCTGAGGATCGGCACTCATAGTGGTAGAAGGAGTTCGCCGGTGTGAAGGCCCGGCTTCGTGATCATTGGGGGCGGTGATTGGCCCCTTTCCTCTTCCTCCTCTTCTAAATCTTGGTGGCATTGTTAATCCTGTCAACACAATCAAAAGATACAACAAGAAATATAAAGGACAAGGTTAAGATAAAAACAAAAACAAATTTGGATTATTCCTATGTTCTTTGTCTAGACTCGAAAATTTAGGAATGTGCAATTGTGTCATCGAGATTAAACACAAAAGGCTAGTGTTTAATTCACTCAATGTTGGCTCTGATACCAACCTGTCACACCCCGATATTTCCACGTATTACCGGTGGGCCCGGTGGGGAGTATCGTGACGTGGTTGATAACATTACAATCAAACAACACAATATTTAAATATGCACAGCGGAAGCAAAAGATAGATATGTTTCAACTTTAATAAATTGTAATATCAAGTATCACAACAGTTGAAAGTAATCCACAGGCGGAAGAAAAAAAAAATAGAAAACATTGTTCAACAGTTTTAACATCCAAGCTTGCGAGACTTATTGTGGACGCTAGGAGAAGGCCAGCCTAGTTTGCGTAGTACCTGCACTTAACCTTTTGGGAAAATACGTCAGTTTACACTGGTAAATACAATCAACTGACTCATTTTTAAAAGTTTAATAAAATTGATTTGAATGCACGTGGCACAAACATTTTATAACTTGGGATAATTATTTGAATATAATCTTGTAAAAGAATTACATGTTTCTTATGCGTTCAGTAGCCCGATCCGTAGACCGGGTTAAAGATCAATAGACACACCACATTATTTATTTTGGCACTGACGGGTGTACGCCTACACCCCGTGCATAGGTCGTGGCCATTTCGTAAAATGATGCCAAGGATATCCGGGACATGGTCATTAACCCCCCAAAGGCTTTAAAAAAACAAAACATTTCAAAACGGAGCATATCAATGAGTTAACCTCTATTCGATTAAAGATTCAATGCCCGACCAAGCGGTATTTTATATACCATACCCCAAGCCCGTATAGGGAAAATAAGTTAAAAGTAATTACCTTTGTAAAGTAATAATCACAATAAGCAAGTGCGTGTAGATTTTACCGGGTCTCCTATTCTGGAACGAAGGTTTATAATAACCTATTAGAATCCTAACGGGTCTTTAATTAAGCCTAAACTTAGACCGGTTAGTTTTAAAGAACGCGTGATTAAGCGAAGACCGGAATAGAATGTAATTTAGACCTGACAAGTTTGAAGACTTGTATAATATGGGTAATCTAAACACATTCTGGATTTTGAGATAAAAACGATAAGGTTTGACCCGTTTCGGCTAATTTATGCAACTAGTTACATAAACCGAACCGAACGCATAAGAAGCGTAACAGGTAACCATAAGAGTCATTTACAGGTTTCCTAAGTTAATATGCCTTAAATATGTTGTGATATCAGTAGGATATCTTCCGTTATGCCCAAAACGAGTTTAATCTCAATTTAAGCCCCGTAGGGGTATTTTGGTCATTTTAAAGATTATAAAAGAGACTATTTAAAATTCTGAGATTCGGGTCCAAATACAGCAGTAAAATAACTTATTTTAACAGGTTATATCAGTTGTGATAAGTCTCGTATGACAAAAATGGTTTTAAACATAAACTATGTGTTTAATACGCTTAAAGAGCCGTTTTAAGCGATTTTCTGGGTTATACAGGAAATCTGAGTTTTCTGATCAGGTTATAAAGTTTAAAATACTTTATTTATTATATAAAATAAGTAGCAATTGGATTGGCGTCAAAATACTTTGTAGAACTCATTTTATAACCAAAAAGGGTATATTCGGTATTTACCGAATTAATGCCATAACCTTAGGTTATGAGCAGGTTAAAAATAATTAAAAATCCTTAAAAATCCCAAAATATTATATTACATCAGTGGGTAAAAGGTTTCGTGTCAAAAATTGGGTTTAGATAGGCTTTATGCTAATGACGCCGCTTAATTACTAAAAGGCGTTCTAATTACGCTAATGAGCATAACTCCTAATCTAGACCTCCAACTGACGTGAAAATTTAGGGACATGTTTATAAATAAGTAACAAAGATTATTGTCCTTTCATATTTCCAAAATTCTCGTTTTATGGTCAAAAGGGCATTATGGTCAACGTTAGGCATTTAACGGAAACGTGTAAACGAATCGAGCAATCAACGAACCAAACACAGAGGGTTATTCCAACATGTAACTTGGTCCTAATGAATCTCTAAGGCATTTCTAAATTATGCTAAAGCGGGTCAGAACTGAAGTCAAAGCAAAAGTCAAAGTTTTGCGACTTTCGGTCCCGAACCGGGTCTAAACAGAAAATTGTCGGGTCGGACATGCTTAGACATGTTCTTATACTTATTACCAAGTTATATGAGTGATAAAATAGGTTACACGCCTTCTACATTGCTAATTACATGTTAAATCGCAAATTATAGTTCTGTTGACTTTTTAATACAAACTTTGACCCGACATTTGATCTAGTTAGAACGGGAATCAGCGGGTGCCCTTCTAAGGGTTTAATGCCCACATGATTACCAACTTATAACTACCTTTAATTCGACTAATCACTGGACCACTAATGATTAATTGCTAAGTCAAACGTTAATTACGACGGTTTGACTTTTAAGCTAAAACTAAGTAAAAACTCAATTAAGGAAGGTCAAGGGTACTTACCAAAGTCCTAAGCACGACTAGGGATGACTTGGGTCTGCTTTGGAGCTCCAGAACTCTTCAAGAATGCAGATGGAAGGTGTGATCAAATTGTTGCAACATAAGGGCCTTTTATAGTGATTTTTGTTGCTTATGATCATGCCACACAAGTCTAGCATTGTTCCCAGATCATTTACAAGTGCCCCTAAGGTCTAAAGGCATGTAGGGGTCGCCCATGGAGTGGAAAATATCTTCTAAAGTCGGTTATTGCGCTTAAACAGGCTGCTGTCCCAACTTTCTGTATCTGGGGATCGGACGCGGCCCGCGTAAGTCTCTGTTAAGGCTTACGCGGCCCGCCTGAGTCCTGCTGTCAGATTTCAAACTTTTCCATTATTGCATCCTTGGCTCTTGGTCCTTCGAAAGGGCATTCCACTTTATATCTTGCATTATGAGCCCCTCAAATTTACTTATAAGGGCTTCAAGACTTATACCCACTTTGTTAAGTCCTTGGTTTGCTTTGTGTTTACCCGAAAAGTCTTAATTTTCAACGTTGACGCTTTAACCCCTCGTATACGAATTTGATCATAACTTTCTCATACGATGATGAAACTTTATGAATTTTTTATCATGTATTTTAGTGAGCATAATTTACCGTTACAAAGCTTCGGGTTTGCTAAAAGGTCACTCAGAGGTATACCTTAAACATGTTGACACATTTAACCCCTGTAGTTTGTAATCTCTCACTTTCTTTCACAATTAGCTTCGTATGATCCATGATTCATTCGTTTAAGGATATAAACATCATGTAGGGTTATTGTAAAGTACATTTACCCATTGTTGACATTTTGAACCCTTATATTCACATACTTTCTTTGTTTGTCAACTTTAGTCCTTCTACAGATTCTTTCGCACGTTCAAGCTTATGACACGTGTCAATACATTATAGGACGTGAATTTTCGAGGTGTTACATCCTCACCCCCTTAAAAGAAATCTCGTCCTCGAGATTTACTGAAATAAATGAGGGTACTTTTCTTTCATTGTGGATTCAACCTCCCACGTGTACTCGGGACCTCTACGGGCATCCCATTTAACCTTAACAATCAGTACATGCTTCCTTCGAAGCTTTTTAACCTGTCGATCCTCGATCGACACAGGTTTTTCAACAAATTTCAAGCTCTCTTCTATGTGCACATCTGTATATGGTATGACTAGTGATTCATCAGCAAAACATTTCTTCAGATTGCAGATGTGGAATACATTGTGAATACCACTGAGCTCTTCAGGTAAGTTTAACTTATAGGTAACTGATCCGACATGTTCGATGACCTTGAATGGTCCTATGTATCTCGGACTTAACTTGCCTTTCTTACCAAATCGCATCACTCCCTTCCAGGGTGATACTTTAAGCAACACTTTGTCACCTACCTCGAAGTTAAAAGGTTTACGCTTTAAATCTGCGTAGCTTTTCTGCGTAGCTTTTCTGCCTATCTCGGGCAGCTTTCAGACGGTCACGAATATGGAAAATCTTGTCTGTCGTTTCAAATACTATTTCTGGTCCTGTCAGTTGAACATCTCCAACTTCCGCCCAACAAACGGGCGTTCTGCACTTTCTACCGTACAAGGCCTCGAAAGGCGCAGCCTTAATGATGGTATGGTAGCTATTGTTATACGAGAACTCGATCAATGGCAGGTGGTTATCCCAACTACCACCTAAATCAATCACACATGCACGAAGCATGTCTTCCAAGGTTTGGATTGTACGCTCACTCTGCCCGTTCGTCTGAGGATGGTAAGCCGTACTGAAATTTAAGCGTGTTCCCAAAGATTGTTGGAAACTTTTCCAAAAATGTGATGTGTATCTAGTATCTCTGTCAGAGATAATAGCCACTGGTACGCCATGTAGAGATACAATCTTATCTACATACAATTGGGCTAACATGTCGGAGCTATAGGTCTCCTTAATGGGTAGGAAATGTGCTGACTTAGTCAGTCTGTCTACGATCACCCATATAGTATCATTTCCTTTCCTTGTCTTTGGCAACTTGGTGATAAAATCCATTGTCACCATTTCCCACTTCCACGTGGGAAGTTCAGGCTGTTGCAGCAAACCTGACGGTTTCTGATGTTCGGCTTTGACTTGCGCACACGTCAAACATTTAGCTACATAGGCAGCTACAGACTTTTTCAAGCCTATCCACCAATAGTTTGCCTTTAGATCCTGGTACATCTTATCAGCTCCAGGATGAACGGAATATTTAGAACTATGGGCTTCCTAGAGGATAACATCTCGAAGTCCCCCATAAACTGGAACCCATATTCGTCCATTCAATCTCAGAATTCCGTCCTTGCCCTGAGATAACTGTTCTTCGGTTACTCCTAGTTTTTCATTAGGATAGTTAGCTTCCAACACAGCTTCCTTCTGTGCAGCTAACAACCTTTCGTTCAAACCATTCTTTATCTCAATGCTCTTGGCATTGATTCTTATAGGCTTCACTCTTTCCTTTCGACTTAAGGCATCGGCGACTACATTCGCCTTGCCAGGATGGTACCTTATTTCACAATCATAATCATTCAAAGTTTCCATCCAACGTCGTTGCCTCATGTTTAGGTCTTTCTGGTTAAACAGGTGTTGAAGGCTCTTGTGATCAGAATAGATCACACACTTGATTCCATACAAGTAGTGCCTCCAAAGTTTTAGTGCAAATACAACGGCACCCAATTCCAAGTCATGGGTGGTGTAATTCTTTTCATGCACCTTTAATTGACGTGAAGCATATGCAATAACCTTGCCTTTCTGCATAAGCACACATCCCATGCCAGTGTGTGATGCATTGTAGTAAACCACGAATTCTTCTATTCCATCAGGCAATGTCAACACAGGTGCATTGCTTAGCTTCTGCTTAAGGATATCAAAGGATTCTTGTTGATTTGGTCCCCAGTCGAACTTAATCTTCTTCCTAGTCAAAGAAGTTAGGGGTGCAGCAATCCTTGAAAAATTTTCAATGAAACGCCTGTAGTATCCTGCCAATCCTAAGAAACTGCGAATTTATGTGGGCGTCTTCGGCTCTTGCCAATTCATGACAGCTTCAACCTTAGCGGGATCCACCTGGATACCACGCTCACTAACCACATGTCCAAGGAATTGGACTTCATGAAGCCAAAATTTACACTTAGAGAATTTGGCGTAGAGCTTCTCCTGCTGAAGTAGTGAAAGAATACATCGAAGATGTTTCTCATGGTCGGCCTGATTCTTTGAATAAATCAGAATGTCGTCAATGAAGACGATAACAAATTTGTCCAAGTATGGTTTGCAGACGCGATTCATGAGATCCATGAATGCGGCAGGTGCATTAGTGAGCCCAAAAGGCATCACTAGGAACTCGTAATGACCATAACGAGTCCTAAATGCAGTCTTGTGCACGTCTTCATCTCTAACCTTCAGTTGGTGATAGCCCAACCTTAAGTCAATCTTAGAGAAGTAACTTGCCCCTTGAAGCTGATCGAACAGATCGTCGATCCTGGGCAATGGATACCTATTCTTGATAGTGACCTTATTAAGCTCTCGGTAATCGATGCACAAACGCATCGATCCGTCCTTCTTCTTGACAAATAAGATTGGTGCTCCCCAAGGAGACGAACTAGGTCTAATGAAACCCTTGTCTAGCAATTCATCTAGTTGCGTTCTCAATTCTTTCATCTCTGTTGGTGCCAACCTATAAGGCGCCCTTGCTACTGGTGCTGCTCCAGGGATGATGTCAATTCTGAATTCCACTTGCCTATCTGGTGGTAAACCAGGTAGTTCCTCAGGGAAAACTTCAGGGTATTCAGAAATGACGGGGATGTCTTCCATCTTAGGTTTCGGCTCATCAATAGTCACTTGTGCCATGTAGATGACACAACCCTTCTTCAAACACTTAGAGGCCTTGAGCATAGTTACTTGCTCAGGCAGCCCATACTGGGTATCTCCCTGAATGGTAAGTGACTCACCAGACGGAGTCTTGATCACCACTTGCTTCTTATTGCAGACAATCTGGGCCTGGTTATGAGATAACCAGTCCATACCCAAAACTATGTCGAAACCGGCTAACTTCAAAGGAAGTAGGGACAAAGGAAAAGAGTGGTTCTTAATGGATATGAAACATCCATCTAATATGGTTAAGGCGGTTTCTAAGGTGCCATCTGCTAATTCCACCTCATACTTCACACTTAAGGTTTTAACAGGTAAGTTCAGCAATTTACAAAACTTATTATCTACGAATGACTTATCAGCGCCTGAATCAAAAAGTACTCTTGCATAGACATCGTTTATGAGAAACGTACCTGTGATCACCTTATCGTCCTGCACAGCTTCCTTTGCATCCATCCTGAAGACCCTAGCATTGGTCTTCTTTCCTTCCTCAGCTTTCTTTGCATATTTCAGGAAATTTGTCTTAATGTGCCCTTTTTCGTTGCAACTGTAGCACGTTGCGTCTTTCAGCTTCTTGCACTCTAGGGTTTTATGTTCCGAAGATTTGCAAATCCCACAAGGCCTCGGCTGAGATTGGGATTTTGAGTCAAGTCTGCACCTCCCAAAGTGGTGCTTCTGACAAATCTTACACTTGGGCTTATCTCCGGATTGATGCCCATCCTTCTTAGAACCAGACCCCTTCTTGTGGTCATTGTTTCCCCTGTGCTTCTTATCCGACCGTTGTGAATTATCATCTTCACGCTTCCTTTTCTCGGCATCCATGTTCCTCAGCGATCTCTGTCTGACCGCGTCCAGTGTGAGGGACAAAGATATATCAGCTACAGATCTGAAAGTAGCTGGCCGAGAGGCCTTCACGCTTGCCTTAATTTCTGGGGCTAAACCCCCAATGAAACGAGCTATTCTTTTGGGTTCCGGGGTCACCAGATACGGAACCAATCTTGACATTGTATTAAAGCTCGTAAGGTAAGCTTGGCAATCCAGGTTTTTCATCACCAAAGACAGAAAATCCGACTCAATCTTTTCAACCTCATGCTGAGGACAGTAGTTCTCTTTGATGAGGGCAACAAATTGTTCCCATGTCATATTGTACAGTGGAATCTTCCTAGTAGCTTGAATCAACGCTCTCCACCAGGCTAAGGCCTCACCTTTGAACGATTGAGACACAAACTTTACCACATCCTTCTCAGCGCACCCCCTGATATCAACTACGGTGTCCATCTCATCCAACCATGTCATACAGTCTATAGCTCTTTTCTCCCCAGTGAAATCCCTGGGTTTACATGAAACAAAATACTTGTAGGAGCAACCCTTATCACGGGGTCCTTGATTCAAAACAATCTTTTGAGATGGAGCACTTTGCTTATTTGAGGACTGACGATCGTCATCACCTTTCTTGGGTTCTTCCTTCTTGGAGGGTGGCTTGCTGTGAGCCTCAGAATGAGTCTTAGGCTTTGAGTGCGGTGCAGATAGGGTCCTACTTCGAGTCCCGCTATACTCATTATACTGCCGCTCTATTGCTTTTGTAACAGCGTTGTCGATTAACGCTTGTAGTTCAGCACCCGCTATATTAATCAGGGCATCATTCTGATTCTCCCTTGGGTGACTATTAATTTCATCCGAGTCAGCCATTATATCTTGAACTGTTACATAAGATATTGACAAAAATTTATTTGGGAGTTTATTATGGAATTGTCTTTTATGGCAATTCCTTAACCATGGTAAACATATACCACATTTGGTTAATTTATTAATCATAATTTATTTAGGATTTTTACTACAATTTATCCTAATTATAAAACAACAACAGTTTTATTAGTAGCACAAAAGGCCTACTCACGAGGACATTTTTTAAATTATAAGCCATGATTTCAGAGAATCAAAGCATTAAAGTTTGAGCATAGTTTACTAACTTTCTCTGACAGGGAGTCGTAGACTACTACTGTCTCTTGTCTTATATGACAATGAGTATGGCCCGTAGGCACTACATCACCTATGGATGTTTAATATATGATCATCTTAATTGATGAGTTAAACCTATGATTTGTATATCATCAGGTTAGGATAGGAATCTTTTGAAGAATCCTACTATAAGAATGACGTGTGTGATTTTAACGAATCACATCTGCCAGGAGCGTTAACATGTTTTCAGATGTTAACAGGGATCCGAATCTTTTAAACAGGTCTTACCATCTTGGCCAGGTCTCATAATGACATGCAGGCTAGGCTATACCTTTGAGATTCTTATTTAATATTTAAATAGGCAGATATATTTTTAAAAAAGGAATGATTTGATTTATTTATCTCATGTATAATATAGTTATGCATAAAATTATAAAATGAAATTTATAAACTTAACATCCCATTAACATTTAAAAGAGTACATTTTGCCCTAAACGGGACCTTTAATAGACAAATTACCCACGCAGGGGTTTAACTAAAATTACAAGTCCACGCAGGGACCAAATACTAGAATAGATGTCCACGCAGGGACTAAAAAGACAAGTCCGCGCAGGGACTAAATACACAGATAAATGTCCACGCAGGGACTTGATTGAAATAGATAATACAACAACACATGTAGGGATTTAATGATCCCTTTTCTTCTTCCCCTTTAGCAAGCCTGCTAAGCCCTTGAGGAAACCTTGTCGTTCCCTGCGATCTCTGTGAAAATCTCGCTCGACTTGGTCCAACCTTTGCAGAATTTCTTCCCGTTCTGGCGGGGAAAACCGTGGCGGCTGCGATTGTTGCCGAATCAGAGGTCTAGCAGGTATTTGGTACCCATGAGTTGGGTACCCCACTCCCCAAGGAGCTCCATAAGGTCCTTCCGGGTGAAGGGCATTGTAATTGGCCGCTACCAAGTACGGGTCGGCTTCAGCGTAGTTATAATGAGTGTGAGCCGGGTGCTCAAACGGGTTGTACGCCATTGAACCGGTGTATACAGGAATCGGGTTATCAAAACCCATCGGCAGTGGCTGTGGTGCAACTGGTGCAGAGTTCACCTCTGGAACTGGGTTTGAGGGCCCACCCAGTTGTGGGTCCTCATGCAGTGGCGGGTAATGACTGCCACTGGAGTTTCGAGGGGTGCTAAAATGGAAATCCCCTCCTCGCGCGGATATTCTTGCGCCTGTTCTCCGACGCCTTGGTGGTTCTGGAGGTGCTTGATGAACTGGCGGCGGTGGAGGAGGTGGCGTGACTGCCACGAAATGTGAATCCCCAGAGGGATCCTGCTGCTGCTGCTGGTGAGGTGACGAGTGGTGAGAAGGTGTGAAGTACCATTCGTGCTGGTTAAACCTCGCTTGATAACTGTCTGGGCCACGGTAAGGTGACCCGTGAAAGGATGACCCATCCAAAATTTCGATGGGATGGTTGGGGGTTCCGGTTGCAGGCTCGACGGGATCCGTGTCCTCGTCCATGTCCATTGCATTGTCTTCTGAGAAGTGGTCCTCCGGTCCCAATGGGTTAAAACCCACTGGTTCTTGAATATAATTTTCCGGGTTGAACCGGCCCTCAAAGACAGGAGTAGGGTCGCTGAAGGAATGGTGCGAAAGGGATCGCTGGAGAGGTATATATGAAGGTTGTGGGTTATCGGGCTCGTTTTCCGAGTGCGGCCCAAAAGAGTGACGGTAAGGAGGTGTTGAACTGTGCGAGACAGACCATCTAGCGGGCTCAAAAAGGTTCCTTCTGTTTCCCTGAGGATCGGCACTCATAGTGGTAGAAGGAGTTCGCCGGTGTGAAGGCCCGGCTTCGTGATCATTGGGGGCGGTGATTGGCCCCTTTCCTCTTCCTCCTCTTCTAAATCTTGGTGGCATTGTTAATCCTGTCAACACAATCAAAAGATACAACAAGAAATATAAAGGACAAGGTTAAGATAAAAACAAAAACAAATTTGGATTATTCCTATGTTCTTTGTCTAGACTCGAAAATTTAGGAATGTGCAATTGTGTCATCGAGATTAAACACAAAAGGCTAGTGTTTAATTCACTCAATGTTGGCTCTGATACCAACCTGTCACACCCCGATATTTCCACGTATTACCGGTGGGCCCGGTGGGGAGTATCGTGACGTGGTTGATAACATTACAATCAAACAACACAATATTTAAATATGCACAGCGGAAGCAAAAGATAGATATGTTTCAACTTTAATAAATTGTAATATCAAGTATCACAACAGTTGAAAGTAATCCACAGGCGGAAGAAAAAAAAATAGAAAACATTGTTCAACAGTTTTAACATCCAAGCTTGCGAGACTTATTGTGGACGCTAGGAGAAGGCCAGCCTAGTTTGCGTAGTACCTGCACTTAACCTTTTGGGAAAATACGTCAGTTTACACTGGTAAATACAATCAACTGACTCATTTTTAAAAGTTTAATAAAATTGATTTGAATGCACGTGGCACAAACATTTTATAACTTGGGATAATTATTTGAATATAATCTTGTAAAAGAATTACATGTTTCTTATGCGTTCAGTAGCCCGATCCGTAGACCGGGTTAAAGATCAATAGACACACCACATTATTTATTTTGGCACTGACGGGTGTACGCCTACACCCCGTGCATAGGTCGTGGCCATTTCGTAAAATGATGCCAAGGATATCCGGGACATGGTCATTAACCCCCCAAAGGCTTTAAAAAAACAAAACATTTCAAAACGGAGCATATCAATGAGTTAACCTCTATTCGATTAAAGATTCAATGCCCGACCAAGCGGTATTTTATATACCATACCCCAAGCCCGTATAGGGAAAATAAGTTAAAAGTAATTACCTTTGTAAAGTAATAATCACAATAAGCAAGTGCGTGTAGATTTTACCGGGTCTCCTATTCTGGAACGAAGGTTTATAATAACCTATTAGAATCCTAACGGGTCTTTAATTAAGCCTAAACTTAGACCGGTTAGTTTTAAAGAACGCGTGATTAAGCGAAGACCGGAATAGAATGTAATTTAGACCTGACAAGTTTGAAGACTTGTATAATATGGGTAATCTAAACACATTCTGGATTTTGAGATAAAAACGATAAGGTTTGACCCGTTTCGGCTAATTTATGCAACTAGTTACATAAACCGAACCGAACGCATAAGAAGCGTAACAGGTAACCATAAGAGTCATTTACAGGTTTCCTAAGTTAATATGCCTTAAATATGTTGTGATATCAGTAGGATATCTTCCGTTATGCCCAAAACGAGTTTAATCTCAATTTAAGCCCCGTAGGGGTATTTTGGTCATTTTAAAGATTATAAAAGAGACTATTTAAAATTCTGAGATTCGGGTCCAAATACAGCAGTAAAATAACTTATTTTAACAGGTTATATCAGTTGTGATAAGTCTCGTATGACAAAAATGGTTTTAAACATAAACTATGTGTTTAATACGCTTAAAGAGCCGTTTTAAGCGATTTTCTGGGTTATACAGGAAATCTGAGTTTTCTGATCAGGTTATAAAGTTTAAAATACTTTATTTATTATATAAAATAAGTAGCAATTGGATTGGCGTCAAAATACTTTGTAGAACTCATTTTATAACCAAAAAGGGTATATTCGGTATTTACCGAATTAATGCCATAACCTTAGGTTATGAGCAGGTTAAAAATAATTAAAAATCCTTAAAAATCCCAAAATATTATATTACATCAGTGGGTAAAAGTTTTGGTGTCAAAAATAGGGTTTAGATAGGCTTTATGCTAATGACGCCGTTTAATTACTAAAAGGCGTTCTAATTACGCTAATGAGCATAACTCCTAATCTAGACCTCCAACTGATGTGAAAATTTAGGGACATGTTTATAAATCAGTAACAAAGATTATTGTCCTTTCATATTTCCAAAATTCTCGTTTTATGGTCAAAAGGGCATTATGGTCAACGTTAGGCATTTAACGAAAACGTGTAAACGAATCGAGCAATCAACGAACCAAACACAGAGGGTTATTCCAACATGTAACTTGGTCCTAATGAATCTCTAAGGCATTTCTAAATTATGCTAAAGCGGGTCAGAACTGAAGTCAAAGCAAAAGTCAAAGTTTTGCGACTTTCGGTCCCGAACCGGGTCTAAACAGAAAATTGTTGGGTCGGACATGCTTAGACATGTTCTTATACTTATTACCAAGTTATATGAGTGATAAAATAGGTTACACGCCTTCTACATTGCTAATTACATGTTAAATCGCAAATTATAGTTCTGTTGACTTTTTAATACAAACTTTGACCCGACATTTGATCTAGTTAGAACGGGAATCAGCGGGTGCCCTTCTAAGGGTTTAATGCCCACATGATTACCAACTTATAACTACCTTTAATTCGACTAATCACTGGACCACTAATGATTAATCGCTAAGTCAAACGTTAATTACGACGGTTTGACTTTTAAGCTAAAACTAAGTAAAAACTCAATTAAGGAAGGTCAAGGGTACTTACCAAAGTCCTAAGCACGACTAGGGATGACTTGGGTCTGCTTTGGAGCTCCAGAACTCTTCAAGAATGCAGATGGAAGGTGTGATCAAATTGTTGCAACATAAGGGCCTTTTATAGTGATTTTTGTTGCTTATTATCATGCCACACAAGTCTAGCATTGTTCCTAGATCATTTACAAGTGCCCCTAAGGTCTAAAGGCATGTAGGGGTCGCCCATGGAGTGGAAAATATCTTCTAAAGTCGGTTATTGCGCTTAAACAAGCTGCTGTCCCAACTTTCTGTATCTGGGGATCGGACGCGGCCCGCGTAAGTCTCTGTTAAGGCTTACGCGGCCCGCCTGAGTCCTGCTGTCAGATTTCAAACTTTTCCATTATTGCATCCTTGGCTCTTGGTCCTTCGAAAGGGCATTCCACTTTATATCTTGCATTATGAGCCCCTCAAATTTACTTATAAGGGCTTCAAGACTTATACCCACTTTGTTAAGTCCTTGGTTTGCTTTGTGTTTACCCGAAAAGTCTTAATTTTCAACGTTGACGCTTTAACCCTCGTATACGAATTTGATCATAACTTTCTCATACGATGATGAAACTTTATGAATTTTTTATCATGTATTTTAGTGAGCATAATTTACCGTTACAAAGCTTCGGGTTTGCTGAAAGGTCACTCAGAGGTATACCTTAAACATGTTGACACATTTAACCCTTGTAGTTTGTAATCTCTCACTTTCTTTCACAATTAGCTTCGTATGATCCATGATTCATTCGTTTAAGGATATAAACATCATGTAGGGTTATTGTAAAGTACATTTACCCATTGTTGACATTCTGAACCCTTATATTCACATACTTTCTTTGTTTGTCAACTTTAGTCCTTCTACAGTATTCTTTCGCACGTTCAAGCTTATGACACGTGTCAACATATCTCTATATAGACCGTAGAGATATGAATGGTGTAAATCTTTTATTTTATATAGATAGTAAAATAATGCCAAGACACCACGGAAAAATGATAAGGAAGTTTCACCTTCAACATAAGAAACTAGTTATTAAAGTCATTAATACAAAACCAAATAGAAAGTGCAAAAGGATTAAAAATCAAAAGTATTACACTAAATGCTTGTCTTTACCAAGTGATGTAAGAGACTTAGGCAAACATGGCCTTTGATTGTCAAGAACTCTTACTATCAATCTTGGATCCCGAGACTACTACACACACTCTAGGTGGATGATGGATGATGGATGATGGTGGTAGATGTGGGTGTTGTGATGGTGGTGGAGTGTGGGTGAAGTGAGAGAGGTGGTTTTCCAAGGGATGCCTTTGAAGTGAGCCAAGCACCCCTATTTATAGCCTGCACAGAAGCCCGGACACGGCCCCGTGTCCATTGGGCACGGCCCTGTGTCCATTGGGTACGGCCCCGTGTCCATCCTCTTTCTCTTTCTTCATTAATTGCCATTGTCTTTATTAGTCTCCTCACACCCCCGTGTTCACTAGGAACGGTCCCGTGTGAAGAAGCGAATCTGTACTATCAAGATTTGCAAGATTTTGCGAATCTTAGCGTTGACCACGGCCCGTGTTGAGCTGGGCACGCCCCCATGCTGGGAATAGAAGCTTCTATGGCTTTGTCTTTTCTGCAGGTACCTGACCACACCCCCATGTCCGCTGGGCACGGGGCCGTGGTCAGCCTTCTGTTCCTTTGTTTTTGCTTGGGAAGATGCTGTCGAGGGGTCGGGCATGCCACGTTTATTCCTTTTCTTTGTATTTATGTTAGATTTGGCTGCATATTTGTTCCTTTTGTTCAATTAAGCTCATTTGGTCTTGAAAATACAAAAGGAAAACAAAAGTATACTTTTTCCAACATTAGTACTAAAAAAAGGGTTAGTTTTATGCCTCATTTGATGTAATTTATATGTTGCATTTTACACACATCACTAACCCAGTAGACCAGCTTCCAATACCTGCCTTCGACCTAAACGAAATCCCTAGAGTCCCAGCACCAAACCCTCTAGCTTATGACCCATGGAACGATGAACATAGAGATTATCAAGAACTTTACCCATAAGAGGAACCCATACCAAACCCATTAGCACCATACCCCAACCTTGACCCTCTAGATCCATACTGGGATGTCGATCAGTATGTTCGGGAAATACTAGAAAACCCATACCCATATGGAGAACCCGTACCACCATACCCTGAACTGATACCAGCACCACCACCACCTATGAGTACCGAAAACGTGCAGGAACTCCGCACGTTTGGTGAGGAGTTATTAGATGAAGGTGAAAGAATCAGACAAATAGGGGAGAGGCTCATTTGGAAGTACGACGAGCGAAACATGCAGTACTGGAGGAACCCCTAGTGATAATAAGTAATTATATATATATATATAGAGTGGGGATCCTGCGGAAAGTGTGTTTTTCCTAGAAAGTCTAGGAAGCGATCTGGTCCATCCAATGGGTGTGTTTAAGGGTTGAGATTAAATCAATGGCAATCTTGTAATATTTGAGTTTAATTAATTGATTGTTTTAAATGAGTAGGGGCAATTTTGTCAATGACCGGATTTTAAATCAATCAAAAAAACTGTCAGTAAATCACAACTCCTATTTTCACGCGAATTTCCCTCTCTCTCTAAAACCCACATTTGGAAACCCCCAAAATCATACCAAATATACCTAAAATTATGGATGAAGATAAGAGATTTTCCTTGTTCTATATACGTAAGATCAAGCTGTCATTGTACTACGTGTTTTACAAAGCGATTACGGGTGTTAACACACTGACTTCAGATTGTTAAAACACACTGACTTCAACCTCTCTAACTGGTAAAACACATCACCAAGAACATGCTGAGTGTTAAAACACACTGACTTCAACCTCTCTTACTGGTAAATCATTAAAACACATCACCAAGAATCTGATTATATATTGACTTCAGAGTGTTAAAACACACTGACTTCAACCTCTTTGACTGGTAAAACACATCACCAATAACATGCTGATTGACTTCCAGATTTGAATTCGAAAACAACAAAAATTCCGAAAATCATGGAATGTTAGTTAATGAAAAATAAATTCCAAAAATAAAATTAAAATGTGAAATTACATAGTTGCCCTTTTAGTTAAAATACTCAATGCCACATGTCCAATTCTCATTGCTTCCTAGACTTTCTAGGAAAAATACACTTTCTACCCAACTCCTACTATATATATATATGTGTGTGTGTGTGTGTGTGTAGTTTGAAAAAAAATCAACTAAAATAGATAGTCTAATACTTACTAATGTATAACTAGTAGTATAATTTCAATTCCAGTTGCAGCTTGTAATATATAAATATATAAAATAGAGTAAATGTCGCAATGCACGACGATTTTGATCAATATGTTTGTTTGTGTGATTGTTCACCTTAAATATTGTCCTGTGATATTAATATTTGGTAAATGTTTATAATCCAGATGGACAACGAAGTGAATCAGGAAAACCCGAATAACGATAATAACAGGAACCAACTAGATAACAGTGTCGTCCAACACATAGTGGCACAAGGGATTATAGACGCTATGCCATACATTATCAAAACGGTTAAGGAAGCGGAAAATAATAAAAGTAATAGTGGAAGTAAACGACCACCTACTGAACCCAGTCACAGCGTAAACAATGGACCCCTACTTCAATTGCCAATTCCAAAAAGAAGAAGAACCATGTCTTATGGTTGTTCTTACAAAGAATTCTGGTCTTGCAAACCAATAGAATTCTCTCGCAATGAAGGAGTCTTAAAAATAAGCAAGTGTGCAGAAGAAGATAAAATTATGTTTGCTTCCAATCTTTTTAAGAATGCAGCTCTAGAATGGTGGAACACTATTCTCCAGTCTAGGGGAAGTGACAGAGTTTATAATATGGAATGGACTGAGTTTAAGAACATGGTTGAAAGGAAATTCTGTCCTCTTAATGAAAAAGAACAAATAGCTAATAAGTTCTTAAACCTTAGAATGACTGGAGTTGACTGTAAGGGTTACACTACCGTATTCTTCAAATATGCTAGAATAGTGCCAACCATAGCATCACCCGAACCAGTATTAATCTCCCGTTACATTTGGGGATTAATCAGTGAAATTAGACACGTAGTCAAGGCAGCTAGACCACAAAACATTGAAGAAGCTGTAGAACTAGCAAATACCTTGACTGATGAACTAGTACGTACATAAGAAGAAAACCAGAGGAAGAACTTAGCTCAAAAGCTTACCCAGGAGTTTCGCTACGGTAATTCCAACCGTGGGAAAAACATAGGTTCTACCTCTGCACCTTACTGTAAGGCCTGCAAGAAGAAACATTCAGGGAAATGTTCCACATACTGCAATTTTTGCAAGATACCGGGACACAAGGAAGAAAACTGCAGGAAGAAACCCAGTAATGGAGTATGCTTCAACTGTTGAGAAAAGGGGCATATCAAACCGAACTGTCCAAAACTAGTTCCAGCCATGAACAACAAGACTACTAAGAATGCTAGAGCATTTGTTCTGACTGCAGAAGAAGCCAAGATGATTCCGGACGTCATTGTCGGTACTATTTGACTCCGGTGTAAACCAAAGTTTTATTAATACTTCATTTTGCAAACTTCTCAATCAACCATTAACTAAACTCCAACAAGAATGCCTAGTAGAGACAGCAAATGGAGAATCCATTAAGATCACTGAAATCTTGCAGGGAGCAAGAATAGAAATTTTAAACCAAAATTTTACTGCTAATCTTTATCCAATGAATATGGTTGGATTTGATATTGTATTAGGAATGGATTGGTTAATAGCCAATAAAGCCAGTATTCTATGTGATCAAAAGTCAATACAAGTAAATTCATCAAAAAGTGAAAAGATCACAATTAAAGGAGATACGCCATCTCGATACATAAAATTCATCTCTATGATGAAAACAGCAAGTTATGCAAGAAAAGGATCATTAGTGTATATGATTTCCATAATCATTAACACTATAGGAAATGAATTGAAAGATATTCCCGTAGTATCTCAATTCTCAGATGTTTTCCAGAAGAATTACCTGGACTACCTCCGGACAGGGAAGTCGAATTCAGAATTCACCTGCTACCAGGGACAGCACCGATTGCCAAGACACCTTACCGTTTGGCACCCGCAGAGATGCAAGAACTAAAGAAACAGTTAGATGAACTTTTGGAAAAAGGTTTCATACAGCCTAGTTCATCACCTTGGGGAGCACCAATCTTGTTTGTCAAGAAAAAAGACCGGTCAATGCGTATGTGCATTGATTACCGATAGTTGAATAAAGTCACGATTAAAAATCGGTACCCATTACCGAGAATCGATGATTTGTTTGATCAATTGCAAGGAGCTCGATTCTTTTCCAAGATCGATTTACGCTCAGGATATCATCAACTGAAGGTACAGGAAGAAGACATTCCTAAAACCGCCTTTAGAACAAGGTATGGACATTATGAATTTACAATCATGCCATTTGGTTTAACCAATGCCCCAGATGCATTTATGGATATGATGAATAAAATATGTAAACCATATCTGGATAAATTCATAATTGTCTTTATAGATGATATTTTCATTTACTCTAAGAGTAAAGAGGAACATGCAGCGCATTTGCATGCACTCCTTATATTATTGAGAAAAGAAAAGCTTTATGCTAAATTTTCGAAATGTGAGTTTTGGTTAGAAGAAGTGCAATTCCTTGGACATTTAGTTAATCATGAAGGAATTCTTGTGGATCCCACAAAGATCGAGGCAATTACTAAATGGAAAGTCCCTGAATCACCAACAGAAGTAAGAAGTTTTCTCGGACTAGCAGGTTATTATAGAAGATTTATCCGAGATTTTTCTAGAATAGCTATTCCTTTAACAAAACTGACCTGTAAATCTGTTAAGTTTAAATGGGGACCAAAATTGGAAGAAGCCTTTAGAATTCTTAAATAAAGATTAACCAACGCACCCATATTAGCGTTACCAGAAGGAACTGAATACTTTGTAGTCTATTGTGACGCATCTAAGTTAGGTTATGGATGTGTGTTGATGCAACGACAAAAAGTTATAGCCTATGCCTCTAGACAACTTAAGAATCATGAAGAGAATTATACAACCCATGTTCTAGAATTATGAGCCATAATTTTTGCCCTTAACATTTGGAGACATTACCTTTACGATAGTAAGTTTACCGTTTTCACCGATCATAAGAGTTTAAGATATGTTTTTGGGCAAAAGGAGTTAAATATGAGACAGAGACGCTGGATGGAAATTCTTAGTGACTATGATTGTAATATCCAGTATCATGCAGGAAAGGCTAATGTAGTAGCTGATGCTTTAATTCGAAAGTATCATGAAAAGCCAAAAAGAGTACGTTCTCTTAAATTAAATCTGCAGATATATTTAAATGAACAAATTAGGGAAGTACAGGAATCAGTAATCAAGGACGATACTGAAAAATTAAAAGGAATGATTAAGGAATTAGAACAAGGAACAGATGGAATTTGGAGATTCCATAAGGAAAGAATTTGGATACCCAAACGAGGAAACCTACGCCACCGAATTTTAAAAGAAGCCCATAAGTCTAAGTATATGATACATCCTGGAAGTGATAAAATGAATCAAGACTTAAGAAAGAATTTTTGGTGGATAGGAATGAAAAAGGATGTAGCAGCTTATGTTGCCAAGTGTCTAACATGTTCACAAGTTAAAGCTTAACATCAGAAACCCTCAGGTTTATTGCAACAATTAGAAATGCTAATATGGAAATGGGAATTGATAACAATAGATTTTGTTACCAAATTAACCAAGACAAGAAAGGGTAATGATACAATCTGGGTGATTGTAGACAGATTAACCAAGTCTGCTCATTTCTTACCGATGAAGGAAACTTTCAGTATGGAACAGTTAGCCAAGTTATATGTAAATGAAATAGTTTCATTACATGGAATTCCTTTATCAATTGTTACTGATAGAGATAGCCGTTTTACTTCTCATTTTTGGACTAGTTTCCAAAAAACAATGGGAACCAAGTTAAATCTAAGCACGGCTTATCATCCTCAAACGGACGGACAAAGTGAAAGGACAATTCGGACAATGGAAGATATGCTTAGAGCTTGTGTAATTGATTTCGGAGGAAATTGGGACGATCATTTACCATTAATAGAATTTTCTTACAATAACAGCTATCATACCAGCATCAATGCTGCACCATTCGAAGCACTTTATGGACGAAAGTGCCGAACTCCAGTCTGTTGGGCAGAAATTGGAGAAAGGCAACTATCTGGACCAGAGATAGTACAAGAAACAACGGACAAGATTATTCAAGTCAAGGAAAGACTAAAAGCAACACGTGATCGACAAAAGAGTTATGCTGATAACAAGCGAAAACCATTGGAATTTCAGGTAGGAGATAAGGTATTATTAAACGTTTCGCCATGGAAAGGAATAGTCAGATTCATCAAGAGGGGAAAGCTAAGCCCCAGGTATGTTGGACCTTTTGAGATCATTATAAGAATAGGACCAGTAGCTTATCAGCTACAACTGCCAGAGGAAATGGCAGGAATACATGATGTATTTCATGTATCTAATCTCAAAAAGTGCTTAGCAGATGAATCATTAGTAGTACCTCTTAAAGACATAGAGGTGAATGAGAAACTTAAGTTTGTAGAAAGACCCCTACAGATTGAAGATAGAAAGATCAAGAATCTCAAACACAAGAGATTAGTTCTAGTCAAAGTGAAATGGGATTCCAAGAGAGGGCAAGAATACACTTGGGAGCTTGAATCAGAAATGCAGAGGAAATATCCACACCTATTCCAGTAGACCTCAAGGAAGAGTTCTAAAACAAGGTGGGGAGGATATAACAACCCTCCTAAAACCCTTATAACACCCCTATACGTCCTAAAATACACCTCGTATACGAAAAACGACCTGAAATACCTTTAATTTTACAAAAATTAAATAAAAACAAAGTCTATAGGGCGCTCACGGGCCGCGACCCCCTAGACTAACTCTGTCGCGGGGCGCGACCTAGTACCACCAAGCTCAACCAGGTTCCGAGACGTGGCTATTGACTAGACGTGGCTAGGCCCCTGACTCAGCCAAGCTACGCCCTACTATACCTAGCTCACGGGGCGCGACACACCCCCGTGTGTCTGTCGCGGGGCGCCAGAGACCCCCTGATCAGCCCTATAAATAGCGAGAGATTCAGTTTTTGTCGTTCAAATTTCTCAATCTCTCTCAAAATTTATTTATAGTAGGAGTAATACCCGGGTATTATACCCACTAAAATAGCGGAGCTCTACCTCGATGTAAGTATCATAACCCCCGGTTACGTATTAGATACGCTTCCTGATTGATATAGTTCTCCGTAACGCATGTCGAGGCTCTTCCTGACTCAGTCATTGGAGTTCTGTCTCGGGGAGGGTATAACTAATGTAAATTTGGGTTATTATACTAACGTGTATGCATTGTTTATTAACTAGATTATAACCAGGAAGCCACAAGGGAAATACCTAAAATAGCAATGTGAGTAATCCTTCTTTTTGTTAACTGTTTTTACAAAACCTCAATGTTTTAAATTGAAATTCACAGTGATTGAGTATTTGTAATCTACAATTATCGTCGGTATGTTGGGGTTTTGTATACAAAATTTGTTACTACATTGTGAGTAGTAACATTACCACCAGTCAGGATTGACAGTACCGTGGGTGGTAATTAAAATAGAGATAAACAAATGTAATTGCTGGATTGCCCTCAATGCTGTAAAATGATAAAACCTGTTTTGATTAAACTGGGATTCACTCGCTAGTATTTCTTGCTGATAAAATGTTTTTAAACGCGTTTCAGGGAACAAAATGTGAAACCCAAATAGAAGCCAGCTGGACAGCACTGAAGGCTTGGAAAAGTGGCTATAAAAGTTACCTAAATAAAGAAGAAGTTTTATTTCAATAAATTAGGGTTTATCCCTAAAAACCTGTTTGTAATGGAAACTTGGGTTTTTTTCCATATATTTATTAATTATAAAAATGTGGTGTTTTACTCTGATAAAATATTTCCTAACTACGGTCCTGATGAAATTTCCGTTGCCAAATTAATAAACACGGAACCACCGGCTCTAAGTAGGTCGCGGCCGCCTGCCTCCCGGGGCAGGGGTCGGGGGTTGCGACAGCAAGGTGGCTTATCGACTCGATTTACCTCAAGAACTCAACAACGTTCATCCAACGTTTCATGTCTCGAACCTAAAGAAGTGTCTCGCTGAAGAATGACTTCAAGTTCCTCTCGAAGATCTCCAAATCAACGACAGTTTACATTTTGTGGAGAAACCCGTCGAAATCATGGACCGAGGTGTCAAGAAACTGAGGCGCAGTCAAATTCCTATCGTCAAGATTCGATGGGAAGGAAAACATGGCGCTGAATTTACTTGGGAAGTCGAGAGTGATTTGAAGACCAAGTATCCGCATCTTTTCGTTACTTCTTCCTAAATTTCGAGACAAAATTTCCTAAAGGAGTGGAGACTGTAACGCTCCGCATTTCCGCACTTTCTTATTTTAGCAAGCTGTGTTGTACTTTCCATATTTAGACTCTTGTACTCTCTTGTAAACTACTTTCGTTCCGTTTGTAATTCGAGACTATTGATCATAATGAAAACGAAGCTATTTTGTGTATTCATATTAGACTTATGTGCAACTGTTAACCAATTTCTCGTTTGAACGAAATATTATTCAAAGGATTCTCGATTCTTTATTTATCGACACTTGATACTCGTTAAACTAATTGAAACTATGAGATTCGGATTCTCGAAACTCGAAAGCTTTGTGAGATGAATATCGTTTAAATATTTTTATTCGTTATAAATATGGTCATCATTCAAATTATTTAAATTAATTAAATTAATTAATTTTGTTATTTAAAAGTGTATTTATTATTAATAATCTAGTTAGTTTCATTAGATTATAAAGTTAGTAAATATAAACTAACTTGGCTAGTTTAAAAATGCAAAGTTAGTTCTTTTAAAAAACAATATAACTTAGTTAGTTTCCTTTTAAAACAATATAACTTTGTTATTTAAGTCCAGGGACTGTTTTTGCATTTGCTGAAAGTTTGGTGTTAGAATATCAAAAGAAAAAAGGAGAAAAGAAAATAATAATCAAAAAACTGCTGACCACGGGGATCGAACCCGGGTCAACAGTTTCCCCCACATGCACACAAACCAGCTGAGCTAGGCCTTCACATTGAACAAACCCAGCAGCAAAATTCATTTATACACTCGTTAAATGGCCTGATCAGCGACCAGACTCCTTTCAGCATGCGTTTTTAGCGCGAATTTCATTTTTTTAGTTTTAAACCAACTTTTAACAATAAATACTCAACCACCAACTAACCAAACTCTTCCCTATAAAAACCCATCATTCTCCAAGCATTTGACACTTTCCAAATCACTCTAATCACTCTCAAAATCCCTCTAATCAGCTGTAAATTTGAAGATTCGAGCAGAAGCACCAACCTTTACAAAAGTGAGCATAACTCACTCATTTCTTATCCGATTCACTCGATTCTTTTTCCTACTTCTTTGGTTTGACCTTAGCTACGTTTCCATTGGTTTTCCATGGAAAACCAGGCCTTGGAACGTCACCAAAAAGGCTCCAAAGTTGACTGATTTTTCTGTTTCATCTAAAACTTTGTTAAACTTAGTAAACTTGAGTTAATCTCATCTCAAACCTATCTCAGAATGCTCATAATAAATCGAATGGTTAGTTGGGCTTAAAAATAAGGCTGAGAAATGTTAAATCAGAGGTTAAAACCTCACAAACATTTTGTTTTAGTTAGGGTTTTACCCACAAGAAGTGTTCAAGCTTGAAGCTTGATGAAGGTGTGATTGTTAGACTAGCTTAGGCTATCTTTCATAAAAATCCACTCACTTCTTGATGTTTTCTCATAGATTAGTTGTTGTATTTCATTATTCTTGTAAGTTCATGAACCTCCTTGTTGTTCATAACAACAAGTGTAGTGGTGAACAATAGAGGTACCTAAATGGAAGCTTGTTCTTCCTACCTCATGTATGAATTCTATGATACTTAGAGGTGCCTAAATGAATACTTTGATCTTCTACCTCATGCTTGACATGTATGATATACTATACTCTATATAATACTTATGTAATATTCAAACAAACCGAACCTTTGATGATGAACAAGTGGACATTGTCAAATTAGTAGGTATATCATCTAAACATCATATGCGATGGATGATTATTTTCATATGGCTATGTTCATGTTATTTAAATTCCAAATCTATAATCTTCCGTTATTCCCCGAACTCATACATCTATGTTCCTTTGTGTAGAAGGACAAGGTGCTCCAAACTAAACAACCAACACCACTCATGGGATTCAAGTAGGAAAGCTTGCAAAAACCATGAGCATACTCGATCCCTTTTACCTTTTATCACTTTGGGTGCAACATGTATACTATACAAACTACACTTCACTTTGAAACTATTCTAAACAAACTCTATCCATTGTTGAAACATGAAACTTTGTGTGATTCTTGTTAATCTCGTATGCCATGTAATATATTTGTGTTGATATATGCTCATGAACTTTGCTAGCCTACCTTAACAATTATAGCGCTATAGGATTAACACACCGCCCACGAAACTTGGGGTATTGTTAAGTCAAACATGTTAACCTCCCGTGATACTTTGGGATAGGCAAAATTAAACGCGTTGGAAACTTGGGTTTGAACATATTGTTACACAATCTAGGCATACTAGTAACTCGCATATTATGATTCATGTTGGATATGAGTAACTTTTAGTCTATATTATGCTATGTAATCAAACTTGTATGCTCGCCAGCTTTTGTTGATATATTTTAATACATGTTGCAGGTTGATAGTTGATGATGATGCAATGAAGAACAAAGATTAGGTAGACTTAGATACATACCTAAATTTAGCTTATCATTTGATGTTTTGTTCAACAATGTTATCTTTCCTTGAATTCTTGTATGACAATTAGTCTATTTATGAAATTTGAATTTTAATTATATTGTCACATAGTATTATCAAGTCTCTTGCAATCTATTTCGTCTCATCCCGATGTTTCCGCCATCGGTTGGGGTGTGACACTAGACCCCGCCTTTTCCTGCCCATTTACTCCACAAAACTGGATTGTGGGTTGCGTTGTGGATGGTATCCTCTCCTCTACAGTTAGCAATGGTTCGGTAGCCTGATCCCCCTTTTTGTTTTTAGGTAGTTTCCTCTCTGAACACCTAAACTTGTGTCGCCCTTCTTCTTGTCACCCTCTACATCATCCCAAATACTTCGAACAACTTTACGAGCAGCGTCAATATTGAAGAACAAGGTTTAACTTGGAAATCTAAAATTCATACATGTGTGGAGAAGAGTAATTGAAAAGAAGAAAAAGTATTTACCTATTGTTTCCAACTTTGGTAGATATATCACTAAATCATTGTTGCAATTCCACGAATTCATAGCCGTCAATGAATTTGATAACCGGAGTCAGTGGATTGACGAACATCTGCGACATTAGCGTTGTGGGGCTTCATTGTTTTCATTCTCGGGTCGCTTCTGCTGCCATTAGTGTCACTTCACCTCGTAATTGCCTTTTTTTCTTCGATCAAGCCGCTGGTCACCAGAGGAAAGTACACCAGGAAATCTAAGAACAAAATACCTAACCATAATCATGTGAAGAGTTGGTTTTCTGTAGGTTTTCTTCTATCAAATTCTTTCAAATTCCAGAATGTGAATAGGTTTACTCATATTATAAAAGTCTTAGTACTTGTGAGGGTTTAAACTACATTTTATCCGGTCATCGCTTAATCTAGTGTATCGTACTGTTTTCATTATTTTAAGTTAATCGGTCCATGTCTATGACTTGAATAAGACCCGTTAACATTCTAATTGCTTATTATACCATTCATTCCAGACTAAGACATTCCAGTAGATTGCAACCAAGCTTAGTTAATTGATATATTAGCTGAGCTTATATTATATCTTGCATTGTAAGGTTATTAAGTTAGGTAAATACTTTTAACCTATTTCCCTATACGGGCTTGGGATACGCTATATTATTACCGCATGGTCGAGTATGGGATCAAAAACCTATGTGTCGGGAATCCAAATAATCCGTTTTAATTTGTATTGCTTGAACTTAAACATTGAGGGTTAATACGACCGTGTCCTGGATATCCTCGGCTCATTTAATTGCAAGTGACCACGATCTAAGCACTGGGTGTAGGTATACACCTGACAGATGCTAATGCTATATTAAAATGATTTTTATAACCCAATACGGGTTTACCCAATAAGGGTATTAAAGTGGTGTGTTGGTTAATCATGATCTCCACATAGTTTCCGGGCCCCATATGTATCGTCAAGCTTGTAAAATTGATAACATGAGAAATAGTTTATCCTAAGTTATTTATAAAATATATGTACCATTGTGTACAAGAAAATGACTTTGAAACATTTTCAAAATGTGTCGGTTATTTATATTTACCATTGTAAACTGACGTATCTTCAAAAGACTAAGTGACAGGTTGTAAGGTTACGAAATAGGCTGGAAGTGCTCGGTAATGCTTCCTTGCATTTGAAGCCTAGTAGTCTGCATATTTCATCATTTCTGTTATTTTCGATCCGCCCGTGGATCTTTTGATACATCCGTCTGTATAATATTTTTGAACATTCGGACCCCAAGTCCGGGCCCACCGTCTGTATAAGTTTTATTCTTTATCTATGTATCATTTTGCAGGTGGTGTTCTTTGCCGCAAAAGTTGACAAGTTTTGTACTTAACGTTTTAGAATCTTGCACGTTATGCCCTTTAGCCCTAACCCAGTTAGATTTTTCTGTTAAATCTAGTCATGTGTCTTGCACATGAGGGGTTTTCAATAATTTTACCTTTTAAGGACTAATTGTGAATCATTTTTAAACTAAAATCCTTCATCAGCAAACATTCCTTTATTAACAAAAATATCTTCGTTCAAATAGGAAGCCATGATTCTCTGTACAACATTTCTCCATTTTAACCAAATTTCAAGCTTTAAACCTCTAATTTAACAAAAATTCTTCACATAATTGTTGAGTATCGTTGATTTATTTCTTCTGTTACTATTTAAATACTTTGATTACGGTTTGTTTTTCAAAAATATTGGATTCGAACGATGGATTACGTCATCAATTTAGCGACATTGAAGCTCGATTATCAGATCTGATGATGTTTCTTTTCATGATTGTTGCTTCTGTTATCGTTCAAATGTGTCGATGTCACGATGTGTCAGAAACTAGCAACGGGGGATGGTGCGACGGGAGGAGGGGTGGCTGGTGGTGGTGTTGCGACGGGGGTAGGGTGGTGTCTTTGGGCACATCATCTATTTCCAGACCGATGGGTCTGATGGTGTTGCGACAACAGGTAGGTTGGTGTCTTTGACAATGAATTTTGGGTTTTGATGTGAATGTGTTAGAGCTGTAAATTGGGATTTGGGGAAGACCCTTTTTGTAAGTAGCACTGTGCGGCAAAACTGCATTGTTTTATGTTGAAATATAAACTAATTTACATGTTTATTTCCCACAAGGCCACAAGGGTTGCTACAATCGACATGTGTGGCTCCGATTTGCTCATTTTTTTCACAAAACTACTTACTCACTCATACCCATAACACCACCCATTTACTACAATAATCAGAAGTTAAACGAGCTATGTAAATTAGGTCGAATCTATGTTGTCAAAAGCGCAAAAAGTGTGTGCCTAGGCGCCCGGGCGCAGCGAGGCGCACCTATAGCGCCTGGTGGTAGCCTAGGCGCAAAAATGGGATTTTTTTGAAACAACGGTGCTGAGGCACAAAAAGCGCGCGCCTAGGCGCAAAAAACGTTGTTGAGGCGTAGGGAAAAAGGTAAAACAGCACAAATGACCATTAAAAACGAAACCGAGTGCGTGCAAAATTGCCTCACGCGTGCAAAACTATTAGCTACATGATCTTAAATGACATATATAATAGTTTTTTAATTTTATATGTGGAATCTTATTTATTATCAAAGCATAACATATTTTTTATATTTTTTTTCTCTATGTGCGCTTTTCTTAAAAAGCCCACGCTTTTTTTGCGCCTTGCGCCTAGGCTCCGGGCGAGACCGATGCGCCTCGCCTGCGCCTTGCGTCTTTGACAACATAGGGTCGAATCAATGATGCACACCACCTGTTTGATGAAATACCTGAGAGAGATGACTTCACTTGGAACATCATGATTACTGGTTATGCTAATTCAGGAAAGATAACAGAAGCACATAAGTTGTTTGATGAAACTCCAATGAAAAGTTCCATTACATGGTCATCACTAATTTCTGTATATTGTAAACTGGGAAACGAACACGAATCAATGAGGCTGGTTTATGAAATGCAGTATGAAGGATACAACCCGAGCCAGTTTATGTTAGACAGTGTTCTTAGAATGTGTTCAACTGTTGATAGTGGGTGGCGGAGAGGTGGGGCATATGGTGACCGGTGGCAGAGTGGCAGGGCCGTTCCTAGGTTTTTGGAGACCCTAAGCGAACTTTGAAGTGGAGGCCTTTTTTTGCAAAATTACTTTTTCAACATATTTAGTAACAAAACCCCCCTCCTTTACCCAGGCTTGGGACCGGCAATTATAAACTAAAAAGTTTATAGTTGGCGAAGTTAAAAAAAAATTGGTGAAAGTTGTATGTTTTGTATAAATTAAATATAAGTTTAAATAAAATTTATTTTTCTAGCTTTAACCGAGGCAAATTGATTTTTCAAATTCGATTTGACATTGGTAAAATATAAATCTATTTAACAAATTGATAATGAGCCCTAATTCCCTAAACAACAAATTAAATAGACAAACAACCAAGCCTAGTGCCTAAATAACAAAATCATTTAAACAAATAAGCCCTAATTCCCTACACAACTTGATTCAGAAAAATAGCAAATTATGAAAGAAGAATGAGGATATCAGATATATCTAAGCTGTGCCACACCCACACTGCCACAAATCGAAGAACTGAATAAGTCCTAATTCCCGAATCAATCAACTTCTGCCACAAATTAATCAACGTCTGCCATTGCCACAAATCGAAAAACAGTATCGAAGAACTGATTTAATCGAAGAACTGATATAATCGAAGAACTTAATCGAAGAACCGATTTAATCAAAGAACTGAATCGAAGAACTGATTTAATCGAACAAGTCACACGGTTTGGTTTGTTTGTAATCGAACTCGAAGAACTGCTTTAATGTTTATGTTTATAAAATCGAAGAACTGAAGATATAGACGTACAAAAGCAAAATTAGCCGTTAATAAATTTCTTACCGACCGACCTTTCGTTCTTCGATAATCACTTTCATCTGCGCCTGTTCGGATACTTGATTCTGCAGCGACCCTTTAGTTGTTCAATTCATCTGCGCGCTGTGTTTTGTGAGGCCTTTTGTGTTTGGATGGTTTGGACGGGCCTTTATATTATAGGTTGTTTGCTTTACAACTTAAAATGGGCCTACTATAGAAAAAACCCTCTACAAATTTGGAGGCCTTTTAATTTGGGTGGCCCTAAACCTGTGCCTAGGGTCGGAAGCCCATTAGGCCGGCCCTGCAGAGTGGTGACGGTGCTCTATAGGTCAGAGAGAGAGAGTGAGTAGGTTGGAGAGATAGAGAGGAGAGAGAGGTAGAGAGTACAGGTTTTTTTTTTTAAATTATATATATCATTTTCATTATATTACATAATAATCCCTAGACATTAAACATTTACACAATAGTCCATGTAATGGTGAATAGACAAATATGCCCTCATGTGCAATGCACATGACCAGATTTAACCAAAAATTCTAACTGGGTTTGGCCTAAAAGACATAGCCTGCAAAATTTTGGAACATTAAGTACAAAACTTGTCAAATTTTGCGCTAAAGGACAGCGTCTGCAATTTGATGTAAACATAAAGGACAAAACTTGTAATTTACTCTTTGTAATAGTATTTTAAATCCAAAACTTTCGTTGTGCTATATGTGTATTTGATATCAATCGTCACGTACCCCAAGTCCGGGCCCACCGGGAAATATCAGGGTGTGACAGAACGTTCTCTTCGTCTCCATGGCCATCCCTATTCCACCACCACCACCACTATCACCACCACCACCACCACCACCACCAATATCCACCGGAAATTTCAAATTCACAACTGGAAACCGTCATTATCACCACCACCACCACCACCACCATCCACGAAACCCTAAGTTCTCCTACTACCGTCACCACCGTCCACGAAACCCTAAGTTCTACTACCGTCATTGACGAAACCGCATCCGGATCGCCAGATTTGTTCACTAAACCGCATTCATCCCAGTGAATGTTTGTGTAAAAAGCCCAAACATTAATAATTTTCATTCTTTTTAAACAAAATATATTTGGTAGTTTGATACAGTGTCATGGTTGGCAGTGGAGTTATAGGAACTCTTTTTAAACAAATGGAAATGATGACCCTTTAACACTGGTCCACTGTTATTGCGTTTTATTTCTAAAGTATATGGCATTTTTTATTTTAAGGATGTTATTGTATTTATCTAAGGCATTGCGCATAATCCTTTTTGATTTGTTCATGGAATTTGATTTAATATAATATTGTTTGCATGTAATCAATTAGTTCGACAGTCACATAATTATAACTATGCAATAGTATTTTATATTTTAAGTTTGTTGAGTAATGGAAGTATTACATATAATATGTTTTTCGTCCCGCCCCCTAGCTCAGTTGGGAGGAGACCGGGGGTTTGCCAATGGCCACCCCGGTTCGAATCCCGGCGTCTACGGCTTGGGGGTTGGGATGTCCCGATGATAGATCGTTACCTACCGAGGCATGGTGCGGTCTTGAGGGCAACCCGGTTTTACCCAGCTGTTACCCTAGCGAGTCTCTCGTGTAGGGGCAGTATGGTTTCCGGGCGGAAGTCAGCTTGCGCGGCGGCCGGGGCCCGATCGAACATCGCGTCCGTGAGTGCGGGGCTGACGGGGGATTGTCTTTGACATGAACCCGGCGACCAATAGGTCAAGTACATAGAAAGTCGCCTTCCAAAAAAAACATATAATATGTTTTCTATTGCGTTTTATAAAGGGCCAAACTATCTACACACCAAGTGTGTAGATAGTCACCCTTAAAATGTGTTTTTTGTTCTTATATGCACACCTTGCAGTGTCGAACTGTAGCCAAAACGCGGCGTTTTGGTCCGGTTAACCAGACAAAGACTGACGGGTGTCTGACGGGTCTGTTGACCGGACCAAAACGCCGAGCTTTGGCTGCGTTTTGGTCCTGTCAACCGGACCGGGTGTCAGTCTTTTGTCTGGTTGATAGGACCAAAACGCGGCCAAAGCTCGGCGTTTTGGTCCGGTCAACAGACCCGTCAGACACCCGTCAGTCTTTGTCTGGTTAACCGGACCAAAACGCCACGTTTTGGCCATAGTTCGACACTGCAGGGTGTGCATATAAGGACAAAAAACACCTTTTTTAGTGTGTAAATAGGCAAAATGGTGTGTAGATAGGTACACCCTTTATAAAATTTGGTGTGTTCTAATGTTCTACGTTGTGTTTGTTGAAGTTGAAATAAAATTACATGTTATTGATTATTTTTTATCGCCTTTTTTTTTATAAAAGGCATCAATTCATTGTTTTACTCCATTGCGTTTTGTAAGACAACGAGAAAACATATGCTTTTTTTTACTCCATTGCGTTTTATAAGACAATGAAAAAACACATTCTTTTTGTTTTTTAGTCCATTGTGTTTTAGAAAAACACATTTTTTTTTGTCTTTTTGTCTATTGCGTTTTAGGGAAATACATTTCTTGTGTTTTTTGTTCATTGTGTTTTATGATAAACACATTTTTTATGTTTTTTGTCTATTGCGTTTTAGGGAAATACATTTCTTGTGTTTTTTGTTCATTGTGTTTTATGATAAACACATTTTTTATGTTTTTTGTCTATTGCGTTTTAGGAAGACACTTTCTTTTGAGTTTTTTGTCCATTGCGTTTTAGAATAGACATTTTCTTTTGTGTTTTTAGCCAATTGCGTTTTAGACGAAACACTTTCTTTTTTGTTTTTAATCCATTGCATTTTAGAAACAACACTTTTTTTTGTGTTTTTATTTCATTGCGTTTTAGAAAGAACACTTTGTTTTTTGTTTTTAATCCATTGCGTTTTAGAAAAAAACCACTTTATTTTGTGTTTTTTTTCCATTGTGTTTTAGAAAAAAAGTATTTTTTGTGTTTTTTTATCCATTGTGTTTTAGAAAAAAATCATTGTTTGGTGTTTTCTGCCAATTGCGTTTTACGCATCTAGGTTATCGAATTTTTTTATAAGTACAGCAATTGTGTGCTCGTTTTAAAGATAAAAAACGTTCGTTTTTATGGTGCATTTTTATAAAAAAAAATAATAATGTCGTATGTAAAAGTTATTAACGTTTTAAAAACGGAGGAATTGGAGAAAAGAGAAACTATTGACTTGGATAGACTAAAATATCCTTAGATTAACCCACGTGTTAGCCTTTGATTACTTAATAGATATATTAATAGATATAGATGAACAATAGTATAAAGTTAGAAGTAGAATTAGATGACGTGCTTAACCTTCAAAAAAATTACACAATTAAATTTACAACAACTCATCCTAATGAATTTTAATTCTACTACTACTAGTTTACAAACAAAAAAAGTAGAATGAAACTACAAAAATGTTGGCAAGGGAACTAAACTAGGAGAAGGTGAATCTTGAATACCATATCCTGCATAACAATATTCTATTGGCTCTGATCTTGAAGAAGCAAGATCTTCTTCTTCACTTTTTAATACAACTTTCTGCGAAGTGGATTTTGGGTTGCTGCCGGAATGATTCAGCTCTACCGAGGATGATTCTTCCAACACTTGACCACGTTTGAGTATCTTAACATGTCCCATGACGAGGTTCTTACTACCAACCTCTGTGTTTCTTTTGGTGAGGATCCGTTTTGACCTCCGACTATTGGTCAACTTACGAGATCTATGTAACATGTTATGTTTGAACAAATCTTGAGGATGAAGAATTATTGCACAGCTGCCCATATATTTGTTTTTTTTTTTTTTTTTTTTTTTTTTTTGTTCTGAGAGGGTGAGGACAGAGAGGCAGGCGATGGTTTAACTTGTAGGAAAACGAAGGGCGGTGGGTTTGAGATTTGGTCGGTGGCGTGTAACGCAAACAAAGAATGTGATAATGTTTTATATTTCTGGGAAATATCTTCCCAAACCGACTTTTCATACATGATAAATTATATATTACGTTTTTAAGGAAAAAAATTAACAAGATAAACAACTTTGACTTTACTACTATAGTTATTTTACTAAAAAGTTTTTTAAAACAGTCAAATTAGCCGTAGGCGAAAAAAAAAGTGTCTTATAATCGCCAACTAAATAAGGAAAACACGCCTAAAGCCCTAAACACTTAAATTGTCGCCGGCTAGACACTAAAAAAAGCCCTTAGCAGTCGGCTTAACACTAAAAATCTTAGTCGCCGGCTAAGTAATAGCCATCTCAACCGGCAAAGTAAATTTGGTTAGTTCTAATTGATTAAATAGTTTTCAAAATACTAAAAAGGGGTGGGTATTTTAAAAAGTTTTAATTAAACTTGTCTACTTTTTTTTTAAGGGTGACTTTCAATATGTACATGGACCATTGGTCACCGGGTCCCCGTCAAAGACGGTTACCCGTCAGCCCAGCTTTCGCAGACGCGATGTTCGATCGGGCCCCGGCTGCCGCTCTGACTGACCTTCACCCGGAAACCATACTGCCCCCACACGAGATACTCGCTGGGGTAACAGCTGGATGAAAACCGGGTTGCCCTCTAGACCGTACCATGCCTCGGTAGGAACGATTCATCATTGGGACGTCCTCCCCCCATAACGCCGCAGCCGTGGATCGAACCGGTGACCTCCAAGGAGGAACCGGCCCAACCCCACCACATGGGACCAACTGGGCTTAACCCAATAAAGTTAGTCAACGTATGATTTGTGACATTCAAGTTTGTTTTCAAAAAGTTATATCACATTATTAGAATATACGTAGTTGTTAGGTGAATAATGCCCTCACCCTGGGGTGTTTTCTGTCATGTGGCAGTCCAGTCAGCATGGAGGCATTAGGCTGGAGGGTGTGGGGGCGCCACCCAACCCAGCTGGCCACCCATAGCACCCCAGGGCGCCATCGTACCACACCCCCAGAGCTATGCTGGGGCGCTATTGAACCATCGCCAAGATGGTAACGAGCTGCAACGCGCTTGGACCGAGGAACATTTACTTTTTTAACCGTTGAAAACGGTCATAATTTAAAAAAAATTACTTTTTATTTTATTTATAAATTAACACTATAAATACCCACTATTCTTTAACATTTTCACCTCATTCCTCTCACTTTCTACCTCACTTTTTATACAATTCTCTTCATATTTTTTAAAACTTCCCAACAATGTTTCCAAACAACCTATGGGACCCGACCAATCCGTTTTGACAAAATTTGCAAAACAACGAGCAAGAGTACCGCTATCGCCGAGACCCGCGTACGGGTGAGGTTGAATATTATCCAATGCCACCAACTTCTCCTCATCCCACCACTCAACCGATGCCCCCATCTTTCGGGTATTATTCTCAACCCCCATTTTTTCCGCCAAACATGCCACCACCAAACATACCCGCCCAAGAGACAAGCGAAACCGAATACGTTCCCGAAACCCAAGTCGAATTCTCTTCTATAAAAAAAAGAAGCCATAAAAAGAAGGATGAGACCGAAAAACGTACCCCTAAGAAGGTAGAATTTTGGTCGTCTAAGGAAGAGTTCGAGTTGGCAAAAGCATGGCTCGACGTGTCGGAGGACGAGATTGTTGGTAAATAATATTTTTTATGCTTTTGTAAATAATATTTTTTATGCTTTTGTAAATAAATTTTTTTATGCTTTTGTAAATAATATTTTTTATGCTTTTGTAAATAATTTTTTTTAGGAGACGACCAAGACATAAAGGTATTTTGGGGTCGTATACGCGATAAGTTTTTCGCCGCAATGGGTCGTGGCGTGTATCGAACCCCCGACTCTTTTTCGGGAAAGTGGGGTGCTATGAGGACGAAGGTTAGCAACTTCAACAACATATACAATAACCTCGTCAATAACACTCGAAGGAGAAGTGGTGCGAGCGACGTCTATGTCTTGACAGAAGCCCACAACGAGTATAGAATGCACCATGGGCATATGTTTACGTTGGTAACCACATGGGTGTTTCTTCGCAAATCTCCAAAGTGGCATCTTGTGCCACCGTTCGACCCAACCCGCTCTAGATCCAAACGGTCCAAATCGACATCCACCACCGAACCCTCTGGGTCCGATGCTCGTACAGTAATTAATCTAAACGAGGATGCTGACGAGTTTGAAGAACCACAAGAGCTGCCTCGTCCAACTGGTAAGGATAAAAGTAAAGCCAAGACACGTGGAAAGTCTACTAAATCAGATGACCCGTCAAAGATTAGCGAGTTCCAGGCAGATCTCAAGCAAATAATCTCCATTAGGGAAAAAGACCAAGAAATGCGAACGGAGAAACAAATCCAAAGAGACATAGACTTTCTCGAAAGGGATTTGTCACATCTACCAGAGGAGGAACGAGTCATTTTGGAGGCTCGTAAGACACAAATTCGGGCCAAATATATGTAGTTTTTTTTTAAGTATGTTGTCTTTTTTTTCCTAGTATGTTATGTTTTTTTAATGACTTTGTAGTGTTTTTTTTTAATGAAATTATGTTTTTATTTTTAATTTTGTAGTTATTAAAATTGCCATTTAATTTAAAAAATAAATATTTAAATAAATAATTAGTTAATCATGACACGGGGCTCCATCCACACCCTCCAAATTAAAGGGAGGCATGATAAAGCCCCAATGCTGACATGTCGATGACGTGGATCCTAGTTGGCATGATAAAGCCCAAGGGGGCTCCATCCACACCTCATAGCCTTATTGGGCGTTATTGCAAAAGTGTCGTAGTGGGAATAATGCCCAATAACGCTCATTCCAATCATTACACAAATTTTTTTTAATTAAAAACTTAAAATACTTCATTAAATTAAAAAAAAATACAATACTAGAAATAAAAAAAACCAGAAAAAAGTAAAAAAAAATTAAATTGCCAAAATCTAATTAAAGGTAATTAAAACTTTAGGGACTGAAATGCAAAATCCTTTTTTAAGGACTTTTGAAGTTTAAATCCTCTTTTTATATACACTCAAAATGCAGGAACTGAAATGAAAGTTCACCTTCTTCTTCCTTTCACCTACAACAACCACCTGCAACTTATAAACTTCAAGAAAAACCATTACCAAAATCTAATTAAAACTAATTTCTTTTGTTTTTTTAATTAAAACTAAGTATACACGCATGGCAAGGTTCTATTGGGCAAAGAAATCAAGTTTAGGCGTGTCTCAAAAAACGTCGGCCGGGTTTTTTTTTGTCGAATAACGCCGGATAACGCCCATGGGGGCGGTCCTGGGGCGTGATTGGGCAATTTAAAAAAAAAACGCCTGACTACTCTTATAGATATATTTTTGTAAGCAATTAAACATATGCTTTTTGGATAACTTAATGCAAATACAGGAAAACCAGATTTGGAGATTCTTTTCTTTACATGTATTGAGAAAACTTGTTGAACATTTCTTTGGTACTAAATAAGAAAACTTGTTGCTCTGTTAATCCACCTTTCTCCTCTCACATATTTATGGTTGGGGTTGGACGCCATGAAAGAACCCACAAAATCTGAGTGACTACCGCCCTATTTCCCTGGTTGGCTCCTTATTCAAAATCATCGCCAAAGTTTTATCTAACAGGCTGAAGGGGTTCTTGGATGGTTTAATATCCCAGACTCAATCAGCTTTCGTTGGAGGGCGTAGTATTATTGACGGTCCTCTTTTGATTAGCGAGTTGGTTAGCTGGGCAAAAAAGAGCAAACGAAGGATCTTAATTTTTAAAGTCGACTTCGCCAAGGCGTATGATTCTTTAAATTGGAAGTTCCTTGTAACATTCCCAAAATTTTTATTTATATAAAATATATAAAAACTTATGTTATTAAAATGATGCCTCATGGGTAAGTTAACCGATGGAAATATGATGTATTTTGGGCAAGCGTAGGAACCATTTAATAATTAAATTATAAAAATACATTATATTTTGAACTTACTCCGTTTTTAATGAAACTTGGTTCAAAATGTAGATACAAATATTCTCGTTCTAATGACATATTCATCATTTTATAAAACGTCATATTTTAGAAGTTATACGCGCCAAATAAGTGAAGCAGTTAAATTAATTATAATATATATATATTAAATAAAATAATAAGAATAATCAAAACTTAACATGGACGTCTTGAATAATAAAATAATGAAAATCTAAAACAATTTCAAATTTAGAATATAGAATGGCACGTGTATGAGTAAGAAATCGATTTCTTTGTGTGCGTGTCCATAAAATACTTGGTCTCTAATGCATATGACAACTATAAATAAGCATAGTAACTCTTCCAACCAAATTGTTCAGTCTCTCCATCTCTCGACCACTTATTCTCAAAATTCTATTTTTTTTCATTTTATCTATAATAATAATAAAACCCTGCCCCGTTTTAAGTGTTTTAACCCTTGATCACTGATACCCTGTCCGACTGACATAGGACCCCGTAACGTATGTCAAGGCTCTGCCTAAATTCGTTAGGGTTCTGTCTCGTGACGTAGGGATAAAGTGGAATTGGGTTACTATACTTAATGTGAGTACACTATATATTTTATTAAATAATCCAGGAGTTATACCAAGATATATCAACCCTCCAAAAATATTTCTGACACCCCTAATATATTTAGAATACCCCTATATGTCCTAAAATACACCCCGTATACGGAAACCGGCCCCAAATAACCTTTATTTCATTAAAAACAAATAAAATAAGTTTTACCAACCGCTCGCGGGCCGCAAAGACCTTGTCTACGGGCTACGCGGGGCGCGACAACTTAAGATCCAGACACACCCGGAAGCCGCCACGTGTCGATGACTCAGCAAATGTGATGCCGCCTTAGGGCCCTCGTGGGCCGCGTAAAACCTTGCTACATCCTTCGCGGGCCGCGAGAAACTAAAGATCAGGCCCTATAAATAGCAACCATCGGCAGTTCATTCAATTCGTTCAAAATTCGATTTTCTTTCTCAATTTCTGCAGTGTAGGCCCTATACCCGGGCATTATACCCCCTAATTAGCGAAGCTCTACCTCGTTGTGAGTATCATAACCCCTGGATACGTATTAGATACTCTGCCCGATTGATCTAGGGTTCCATAACGGCTGTCATGGTTCTACCCGACGTAGTCGTTGGAATGCCGCCTCGGGGAGGGTATTACTAATGTTAAAATGGGTTATTATACTAACACGTGTGCATTGTTTATTTAATTAGATTATAACCAGGAAGTCACAAAGGAAAGACCGATAATAGCAATGTGAGTTTATCCGCTTTTTGTAAACCTTTTTGTAAATTGTTTTTACAAAACCTCACTTAATTAATTATATATTAAGCAGTTATTGAGTATTTGTAAGAATACAATTATCATGAGTATGTTGAGGTTTTGTATACAAAATTTGTTACCACCTGGTCAAGGAGTAACATTTCCACAAGTCGGGTCTGACAGTACCATGGATGTTAATTGATATAACTTGGAAACAAATATAACTGCGAGACCGCCCTCAATACTGTACAATTGTTTTTATTAAACTTGATTAAACTGGGATTCACTCACCAGTATTTCCTGCTGATAAAATGTTTTAAACACGTGTTTCAGGTAACTTAGTGTGAAGCCAATAAAAGCCAGCTGGAGAACACTGAAGGCTTAGAAAAGTGGCAATACAAGTTACCTAATTAAAAAGGAGAATTGTTTTCAATAATTGGGATTATTCCTATGAATGTATAAAAATGAAAAATCGGGTTTTGTCCCACTTATAAATATATTATCAGAGAAACTTGGGTTTTATCCCATTTCTTTATTCTGAATATTTTTGGTGTTTAACTCTGATAAAAATATTTCCTAACTACGGTCCTGATGAAATTTCCACTGCCAAATTGATAAACACCGATACCACTGAAACTGACTCATGGCCACCCGCTCCCAGGATAGGGGTCGGGGGTTGTGAAAGAATGTGGTATCAGAGCCATGCCACTGGTTCAAGCCAAAGAAGTGTTCTCCTGGCACTTAAGTTTTAAATTCTGTGTTAGAAAATAACTTATGTAATTATATGCTTTATGTTATTTGACTATTTGTTAGTCTACAGTATGGGTAAGCAAAGAATTTCGGACATCTATCGTCAATTAGATAGTTCACCAAAAGATAAGGGAACATCATTTCAACCAAATCCCTCAGGATACTCAGCATATACTGAGGAAGGAATTTTTATTCGTAAGGCACAGTCTGAGAAACCATTTACCACTAAGAAGAGAAGTAGGATTATTAGAAAAAGTCAAGAGAAAATAAAGAAGTCACAACCAAAGGGAGTAATAATTAATAAGGAAACAAATGCACAAACTCAGGAAACAGGCAATAACCTACCATGGGAAGATAAATTAGATGAACAATGGGTAAATCTCCATGTGTTAGCCACTACAGCAGTAAATGCTAACTTATATTAAATAGTTGAACCGTCAAACCAGTACCAGCACCCATGCCACCTATGAGCCAGAAACTTTAAAGAAACTTTGCCCATTCAATAACAACTTAGTAGAGACAGGAGATAGAATAAACCTTACATAAAAGCATGTTGAGCATAATACTCCTATAACATAGATAGACTAAAATAAGTTACGGATGCATAATCACTAGTATATTTTGAATTCCAGCTGTAGTTGTAATAAATACATATATATATATATAAGTCGCAATGTTCGCCGTTTTTAATCAATCTATTTTTATGATTGTACCCAAATGTTTATACTAGAAATTGCCTGTGATAATTAATACCACCTACTCAAATAATATTATAATATACATCAAACGAAGTTAGTTGTTAACAAAGCAATCATGTTCATGACCTTCTTTTGGAACCAATCATTTACTTTGGTTTAAAATACATATTGAAGTATATGGTATAAAGCTTTAAACCTTCGTGGTTTTAATAATATTGTTTCAGAATAATTTATATTTAAATAAATAAAATCGAAGCTATTAAATTAACCGAAAGGATTTTAAGAATTAATAAAATTTAAAAGATTGCTTTAGTGGATCGAGCCAAAGCAGGTTTTGAAACCCATGTGTACCAATTTACCACTCCATTTTATCCCTTCTGGTTTATAACCAGTTGGCCATAAGACATCATACTTTCATAGTTTTATGAAATAACTGATGTTGGGATTACTTGTAAAGATTTCTATTAAAATACTTAGCGATAAAATAAATGGTTAAATGAATATGATGGGTATTCATGATTAAATAAAATCATTTGAATTTTTTGAGATTTAGGTTGGTTGGACTACGTAGAAAGGCCTAACTAAACGTTGAAAGGATTTCTACAAATCTTTAATATTAAGGTATGTCCAGAATAGGTCTTATGCATGGAAATAATTAATATAAGATTATAAGATTAACTATAAGATTAACCAGTCATATTAGTTATAGGACTGTGTATCCTAAACTATAAAGAAAAGTATTCAAGTCAGCTGGCTGATGTATTATAGCTAAATAATACAATATTAGTAAATGAGTTGAGTTGATGAATTGTATGTTAAACTTACCTTAAGTAGTCTCGAAGTTCTCATACTTTAAAAAGATTATAATGAAAATAAAAGAGATGAGATTGAATTGTGATTGGTTAAACTTAATACTAAAAGAATAATAATAAAGATGGAGGTTCTCATAAAATAACTATAGTAATAAAATATCAGTGATGTACCCGTGACACAAATAAATTTTATAAAGTCGGTTACGTGAATCTATAAAAGATCTATTTAGTTAAATACTTGAATATAGATATCGAATATATACGAAGTAAAGTATTAATCTTAACATGAATCAAAACACTAAATATATTTTGAATATAAAATAGACATACTTTGATAGTATGGGATGAAGTACGCTACATAAGGTTTGAAAAAAAATTACATTTTTGAACAGAGGGCAAAATTGTAAATTAATGTTATGTGTTTTAAGCTTATACTATATATTAATATTTAATCTTATATATATCCGCTATATTGTTATAACTAAAGTTTTCAATTACAGAAAATAATTTATGTATAGTATATATCTCTTGGTAACCCATAAATACAATGTCAGGGTCATATATGCACATATTCTTCTAAATAATGCCTCTCAATCTTAAATGTATATTATAATTGATTCTTATAAAGGAAAAGGTAGGAATATGATTATTGGAGTAGATATATAGATGGTTACTTGAGGAGAAATTATTAATGTGATATAAATAGAGGATCTTGTATAGTTTAACCCATTAGTTAAAAATAAATTTATTCCCAAGAGTCCAAAAAGTTTATATTTTGATTAATTTATTTATTTAAACTTTTATTTATCCATCCTTAAATTCTAAAATATTATGAAGTTTATTTCAATATACTACTTTTATAAAAGGATAAAATAAAGTCATGGAAATAAGCTTGATGATTGGTACCATCGGATGTATAGTTATTATTTTAATTTAGTATTATATATATGTGTGTATATATTACGTAAGTTTAATATTAACTAGAGATTTGAAATTTTATACACATATATGCATATACCCACTAGAATTTCTTGATGGTATACCCAATATAATATCTTCTATAAGATAAACATAAGAGAAAATATCATTGGTGATTCATATGAAAACATGAAGTCATTATAAGCATAAACCATAAAACCTACTATGTTTTAAAATGTCATATGTCTCAATAAAATATTTCTTGTGACGGAATTTAATAAAATTCACTGTAAGCATACTCATCATATTGAACCTAGCCATAATATTAATGGAGACAATGATATTTTTGTCAAAACTCCATTTTTTTCAAACAAAAGAAAATCACAACCATAATGATACCTATGTTTAAACAAAAGAGTTAGATATGTACTGGTAACATCCAGGGTAGTATTTAGACTTGAACTTAAGGAAAATGCCTTAGTATAAGCTTCGAGATAAGCTAATTACTTGCATAGATAAAGTGTGATGGTTATTGGTATGTCGTGAGGATAATGACTAGAACGGTGCAAGTAGGATAAATAAGCAATAACACCTGGCCACTATTATTTCTTGTTTATTAGTACTACTCGGTTCTAGAATATGATCCATCATGAGAATACTAATTTCATTGTTTCTTGATGCAAGCCATAATAAATGATGCACTTTTAAAATCATGATTTGAGAAAATCCTATTTAAGGGAATTACAATGATAATTACCTCTCCGGCAAGACAGAGTATGGTGTAGTAGACTCTCCAGCTTGTCCGGGTGAGATTGGGGTACCTCTCCGGCGAGACCGGGTGAGATGGGGTATATGTTGTGATAATGAAATTCCCTAAATAGTACCATGACCTGATGTCTGACATATTTTTGGAAATATGAATCTATTAAATACATTCACCTTATAAATGGTATGTATACTACCAGTATGTGAAATATATGATTATATAGACATGTATGTCTATGAGGAAATCCAAAGACCATATTGATTGACAATTAGGGATAAATCACGAACAAGTGTGTCAATGATAATTTTAGACTTATTTATCAGGTATCTCCCGTATACGTCTATAATTTCAATATCAAACATTATTTCGTTTGATCATCTGTCTCATAATTTGTGCTACAAGACGAACGACAGGAACCCTATAAGTTGGAACACCCTCAAAAGTATAAGAATTTCCTTTGCAATTATTAAACGCATTAGGAAACCTGTAACTAAAAGCAGTGTTAAAATACAAAACATATTTCAGTCAAGGATAAGAATCTCATAGAGAATAGTTCTGGTCAAAGTAAAGTGAAATTCAAAACAAAGACCAGAATATACCTTGAAACTAAACTAACTAAAAATATTCATCCATATTTCAGGGAATCTCGATGACGAGATTTAAAACAAGGTGGGGAGGATGTAGCATTCCCAAAATTTTTATTTATATAAAATATATAAAAACTTATGTTATTAAAAGGATGCATCATGGGTAAGTTGACCGATGAAAATATAAGGTATTTTGGGCAAACGTAGGAACCATTTAATAATTAAATTATAAAAATACATTATATTTTGAACTTACTCCGTTTTTAATGAAACTTGGTTCAAAATGTAGATACAAATATTCTCGTTTTAATGACATATTCATCATTTTATAAAACGTCATATTTTAGAAGTTATACGCGCCAAATAAGTGAAGCAGTTAAATTAATTATAATATATATTTTAAATAAAATAATAAGAATAATCAAAACTTAACATGGACGTCTTGAATAATAAAATAATGAAAGTCTAAAACAATTTCAAATTTAGAATATAGAATGGAACGTGTATGAGTAAGAAATCGATTTCTTTGTGTGCGTGTCCATAAAATACTTGGTCTCTAAGGCATATGACAACTATAAATAAGCATAGTAACTCTTCCAACCAAATTGTTCAGTCTCTCCATCTCTCGACCACTTATTCTCAAAATTCTATTTTTTTTCATTTTATCTATAATAATAATAATAAAACCCTGCCCCATTTTAAGTGTTTTAACCCTTGATCACTGATACCCTGTCCGACTGACGTAAGACCCCGTAACGTATGTCAAAGCTCTGCCTAAATTCGTTGGGGTTCTGTCTCGTGACGTAGAGATAAAGTGGAATTGGGTTACTATACTTAATGTGAGTACACTATATATTTTATTAACTAATCCAGGAGTTATACCAAGATATATCAACCCTCCAAAAATATTTCTGACACCCCTAATATATTTAGAATACCCCTATATATCCTAAAATACACCCCGTATACGGAAACCAGCCCCAAATAACCTTTATTTCCTTAAAAAACAAATAAAATAAGTTTTAGCAACCGCTCGCGGGCCGCGAAGACCTTGTCTTCGGGCTACGCGGGGCGCGACAACTTAAGATCCAGACACACCCGGAAGCCGCCACGTGTCGATGACTCAGCAACTGTGATGCCGCCTTAGGGCCCTCGCGGGCCGCGTAAAACCTTGCTACATCCTTCGCGGGCCGCGAGAAACTGAAGATCAGGCCCTATAAATAGCAACCATCGGCAGTTCATTCAATTCGTTCAAAATTCGATTTTCTTTCTCAATTTCTGCAGTGTAGGCCCTATACCCGGGCATTATACCCCCTAGTTAGCGAAGCTCTACCTCGTTGTAAGTATCATAACCCCTGGATACGTATTAGATACTCTGCCCGATTGATCTAGGGTTCCATAATGGCTGTCGTGGTTCTACCCGACGTAGTCGTTGGAATGCCGTCTCGGGGATGGTATTACTAATGTTAAAATGGGTTATTATACTAACACGTGTGCATTGTTTATTTAATTAGATTATAACCAGGAAGTCACAAAGGAAAGACCGATAATAGCAATGTGAGTTTATCCGCTTTTTGTAAATATTTTTGTAAATTGTTTTTACAAAACCTCACTTAATTAATTATATATTAAGCAGTTATTGAGTATTTGTAAGAATACAATTATCATGAGTATGTTGGGGTTTTGTATACAAAATTTGTTACCACCTGGTCAAGGAGTAACATTTCCACAAGTCGGGTCTGACAGTACCATGGATGTTAATTGATATAACTTGGAAACAAATATAATTGCGAGACCGCCCTCAATACTGTACAATGGTTTTTATTAAACTTGATTAAACTGGGATTCACTCACCAGTATTTCCTGCTGATAAAATGTTTTAAACACGTGTTTCAGGTAACTTAGTGTGAAGCCAATAAAAGCCAGCTGGAGAACACTGAAGGCTTAGAAAAGTGGCAATAAAAGTTACCTAATTAAAAAGGAGAATTGTTTTCAATAATTGGGATTATTCCTATGAACGTATAAAAATGAAAAATCGGGTTTTGTCCCACTTATAAATATATTATCAGAGAAACTTGGGTTTTATCCCATTTCTTTATTCTGAATATTTTTGGTGTTTAACTCTGATAAAAATATTTCCTAACTACGGTCCTGATGAAATTTCCGCTGCCAAATTGATAAACACAGATACCACTGAAACTGGCTCACGACCGCCCGCTCCCAGGATAGGGGTCGGGGGTTGTGACATTCCTGCTGAAAACTTTGGAGTATATGGACTTCCCGACAAAATGGATATAGTGGATTAAAGGGTATTTGAGTTCGGGGACAGGTTCGGTGCTTGTAAATGGATCTCCTACCGGGGAATTCCGTTTCAAACGAGGATTGAGGCAGGGGGATCCTTTTCTCTTTATCCTTGCTATGGAGGTCCTTAACATGTTTATGCGTCAAGCGGTGACTTTAGGCTTGTTTCATGGCTTCCAACTCCATAATGGCGGACTGCTTATCTCGCATTTGTGCTATGCGAACGATGTGCTCTTCATCGGAGAATGGTCGGAACATAACGGGAAGAGTTTGACTCGGTTTCTGAGGTGTCTCTACCTGGTCACTGGTCTCAAAGTCAATTACAGCAAGTGTCAAATTTTTGGAGTTGGGGTTGAAGCTCAGGAGGTAAGTTCCATGGCTAGTACCTTGAAGTGCAGTGTGGGTGAGTGGCCTTTCACCTACCTTGGGCTTCCGATTGGTGCTAACATGAAGCAAGCCCGCCATTGGCAACCCGTGGTGGATAAGTTCAAAAAAAGCTCTCTTGTTGGAAGGCAAAACACTTGTCTTTTGCAGGGAGGGACACCCTAGCCAAAGATGTCCTTGGCAGCCTCCCTTCCTATTTTTTGTCTTTGTTTTTGGCCCCTAAGAATGTTATAAAGAAACTTGAAGTATTACGAAGGGATTTTGTGTGGGGTAGAACAGGTATGAGGCAGAAAATCCGTTGGATGAGATGGGACAACTTTTTGAAACCAAAAGCAGTGGGCGGGGCTGGTCTTGGGAGCATCTCGAGTTTTAATCTGGCTATGCTATCTAAATGGTGGTGGCGTTTTCGAGATAAACCAAGTCAACTTTGGGCGTCTGTGAGCTCTGCTATTCATGTAAACAAAGGGGGAGAAAATTTGATTCTAGTTAAGAAATCCCTCCCTGGTATATGGAAGGACATTGGGTCGTTAGATAAGGTGTTATCGGGGTTCGGGATAACGATTTCAAGGAAGCTACGGGTCACGGTTGGGGACGGGGCTCTAACAAGATTCTGGAATGATGCTTGGCTCACGCCAGAACCGCTTGCCGAAAGGTTTCCTGACCTATACCGTTTGGCTGCTGATAAAAATATTCTTGTTCAGGATAGTGCGGTCAGTGATGGGGGCGGTTATAGGTGGGGTTGGCGGTGGCTTAGCAACCCGGCATCTTCGTCAGAGTGGAACCATGTTACGACGCTGATGGGGATGTTAAATGGGGTCTATCTGAATTCGGCTAGAGATGCTTGGGTCTGGGATAATAATTCGGGGGATGGGTTCTCTGTTAAGAGTATTAGACGAGAAATTGATGTTACGGGTGGTCCGATCAGTGACGGTTTGGACTTCAAATGGAATTCGTGGGCTACGGCTAAGTCCAATTTCCTGCTTTGGCGGGCGCTCTCCGACAAGGTTGCTTCGAAATTGGAGATACGTAGGAGAGGGGTACCGCTTCATGACGTTACCTGTGATCGATGCGGTATTAAGGCGGAATCCTCTGATCACGTGTTAGCCGATTGCTTGTTTGCTAAAAGCATTTGGTGGAATGTTTGTGTTTGGCTTAAGGTCTCCTTCCCTCGAGATGTTTCTACGCTTCGTGAAGTTGTGAAGACTCTTCTCGACTGTCCGGGCGATGTGAAGTGGAGGAGGTCAACTGTGGTTATGGCCACGGTATGGAGATTATGGCACGCCAGAAACTCGAGGACTTTTGAAGGAACCTTTATTCCTGTGGTGAAGACTGTCGACCTCATCAAGGAAGATGTTTTCATTTGGCTTAAGAATCGGTCGAATCTATCTCCCCTAAACTGGGAAAAGTGGCTTATGTTTGATGTAGCCAATTTCTTGTAATTCTCTTTTGTTTTGTTTGTTTCTTTCTTTCTTTCTGTGGGGTTGTTTTCGGATTTTCCAGCTTCTTGCTGGGTCTTCATATTTATATATAAAGTTTTCGGCCGCTAAAAAAAAGTAATGAGGGGTTGTTGCATTTAAATCAACCCTTTAATAATAACCTGCAATTCATAGGATACATTGTGATGCCACATGTCTAGTGTAAGTTATTATTAGACGTTTTTGTCCAAAAAGAATAAAATAATGTTACATTCCTTGGCTAATTACTAATTTAAACAATTTAGTTTTGGATCCCTAAAATTTTGGCAGTTTAAATTCCTTGGCTAAAAATACAGATTTACAATGTTAGTTTTGGATCCCTATAATTTAGGCCGTTTTTTTAAAATCATTATAAAACTTAGAAATTGTTTCTTCGAAATCTGTTGTTTTCTCTTATGGCTACAGAAAGTTTTATATAATCACACTACTAAAAAACAATCTTTCAACAATCAGGTTTTGCGACTGATTTACACGTTCGCTTAAACCCTCGTTACACCTAACTTTTTTTTATCATTTTTTACAACCACTTTTTCTATCATTTTTGACAACCAAAATGTTGTTTGACTAAAATTGCGTTAATGATCGGAATTGCATCAATATTTTTTAGTGATCGGAATTGCTTGAATATTACATTTTTATATTTTCTAAGTTTTTCGATTTACAAATATATTCAAAGTTCCTAGAAATACATACAAATGCATATGTGTGTTCCATTTTTTTTAACGACCAACAAAAGCTTTTATCGCACGGGTTTATTCAGTGTCTGCCGGTTTGCATCTAACCGTCGATCACACGATCCTAAATTCCTAATGTTCGATTACTGATATAGTGATATGCCATAATAATTGGGCTAATTGTCATTTCTCATAATTGGACTTTAAGTTGAATAAACAACTGAGCAAGTGGGCTAGTCTTAAGTGGGCCTTTACAATGCCCACTTTCATGAAACGGGCTTGAAGTTGTGTAAAAAGTTCATTAATATAGAATGGTGTGTAAAAAGATGATTACAATATAATTTTATTTTATTATCTATACAAAACAAAGTATGTTTCATATAAAGTTCCAAAGTTTTTTTTTTTTTTTGTGGAAACTACATTCTATAAATTGAAATGCGCTAGTTGCTGTTCAGGCACATTAAAAACATCGAACGAATTAGTTTAAACGTTTTGTGATGCGTTAACATTGAAAACACGTTTTATGATGTATCCCGTTTAATTCAACAGAATTGTGATAAGATTAAACTGTAAAATAATCGAATTTATATTATACAATCATAACATATTTATATGTGACTCAACTCCTACATAGGAAATGTAAAAACAAAAAAAAAGCATAATCAAGGGTTGAAATCCCCCCCTAGCGTGTTGCAGGGGGGTCGAAACGTAAAGTAACTCAGATTTATACCGTCGAATGAGAACGTATATTTTTGACCAAATTCGATTCGAAACCAAAGTTACGATGAAATGTAGTCGAACTGGAAACGTACATAAAATAAGCACGAAGACGTATTATATTTGACTTGAATTGTTTTCAAAAATAGTTTATGTCGAAACGTAGACCAAAATTTGTGAGAGTTGTAAAACAGAGTAATGGTGTAGGGGTTAAAACTGCAATCTTTCAAAAGTTGAGGGTGGTAAAATTTGTAATTTTTAAATGTTGAGGGCCTGTAAAGTGGAGTAATAGTGTAGGGGTTAAAACTGTTTTTTCAAAAGTTGAGGATTTGTATGATCGGTGGAAAAAAATCAGGGTTCGTTTGTGTAAAAGCTTCATAAAGGAGGGGACATTAATATAAAACTCACCGACTTTACATACATACATATATATATATATAGGGGAAGGATCCACTAAAAAGTGGATTTTGCCTAAATAGCCTAAGAAGAATTGTAATGATGACTTGTGCCACTCGTTATAAGTAGAAATGAAGGGCATTTTGGTACTAAAACATTTAAGTCCTTATAAATAGGAGTGTGAAAATAACACGTAATACACTATTTGTTTTCTAAAAAATACATCCAAAAAATCCAGTACAAAAAAAACTAGCACAAAAAATCCGGTACATGAAAAAAAAATATAGCAAAAAAAAAAAAAAATCCAAAAAGAAGAATATAGTACAAAAAATATAGCACGAAAAAATTCAGCACAAAAAATATAGTACCAAAAATCCAACACAAAAAATTGAGAAAAAAATTAAAGACAAAAAAAAAATTCAACACAAAAAAATTAGCACAAAAATATAGTACAAAAATTTAGCACAAAAAAATGTTATACAACATAGAATTACAAAACTTTTTTGTGGGTTTTTTAATCGCATATTTTATATAGCAATATGGTACTCAAATTAAAGATAAAATGACGCTCAATTTTATGGTAAAATTTTTATGTAAAAATAATGTCATATAAAAAAGTTATGAACGTTTAAAAAATGAAGGTGAAATATGCATATGTCTTGCATGTAGAGAGAGAAAGCTAATAAATAGGATTTTCTCAAGATAATCTTACACTCCTCTTTTTACCTACATTTTTATCTTTAACCATTGATTTGAAAAATGAATGGTTAAAATTTCTTCTCATCCTACTTAGGCAAAATGAACTTTTTATTTGATATTACCCCTATATATACAGGGGAGGGTTTAAATGAGAACGCTAAATATTGTGAGAACCGTGAGAACGAATAAAAGAACCATGAGAACTTGGTAAAAAACAATTCAAATTCAAAATTTCTTTATACACTTATCATTATTATACGAATACAATGTTAAAATTAAATTTACGTGAGTTCGTAAATAAAGAAAATTTACACATGGTTAAAAAATCTAATAAGAGTTATTTTAAGAGAAGAAATGAATTATTAGATGCTGTAAATTCTTTTTTTGAGGTTGTATTTTAATTACAATGAGAGTTGTATTAAAAAATGGTTTTGATTGGTGTTCTCATTTGTTCTCACGGTTCTTGCAATATTTAGCGTTCTTAAGATAATCCTCCCCTATAATATATATATGGAAAGGGTAAAATGAGAATTATCTTAAGTTGTGAGATTCATGAGAACTAAGTTTTCCTAAAGGTTTTTCCCAAAAAACAATTTCTCAAAAATCTTTAAAAAAATACATGTTTCAGTAAAAAAATAAAAAATTTTAAAAAATGTCGCATGAAAAAATTTACATCTAGTGTAAAAAAATTTTAATGTTCGTAACAAAATTTATATCAATCGTAAACAAAACTTATTTCAGACGTAACTATCGACTCGACAATTTTTTTCTTCTTTTATAGATGTGTTTAAAATCTTTTCATCTACGTTTGTGCAAAAAATTATGGTCCAACTCGCGCGGGAAGTATGAGTTCTCATGGTTCTCACAACTAGTGGTGGTTCTTAATTGAAACGATGCCTCATCATCATCATCATCATCACAATCATCATCGTCCTTAGTAAATCCCACCAATAGCAAAGCTAAGGTAGGGTCTGAGGAGGGTAAGATGTAGACAGCCTTACCTCTACCTCATAGGAATAGAGAGACTACTTCCAGTGAGACCTCCGGCTCGATAGTAGTTTTGCATCAAGCCTTAGACATAAGGCACATGACAGTCAACAATCGGGACAAAGATTGATTAGTGCATGTACGATTTTGTCTTTCGGCAATCAACGCCACCACATGATGCATGATTAACCGTCCGCCGTTTTTAACTTTATTTTCACGAAATTAGTAAAATAACTTTAAAACTAGTGCAATTTCACTTTTTCCCCCCGAGGGCCCAAACATATATACATTATATGTGTACATCGTAAGCGGGACGTATGAAACGAAGCATATATATATATATATATATATATATATATATATAGGGTTTGGTTCATTTCAGAACTCTAAATAATTGTAGAACTTTCAGAACTCCTAATAAACAATAATTATATATATATATATATATATATATATTTGTATTTAGGATCTTTTTATCATCTATTATATATATTTTAATGATTACATACATGTTAAAAGTAGTTTACACATGTTTAATAGCCAAATTATATATATGTCTAAAAACTAGTTACATATATGTAAAAAAAAACTAGTTTACATATGTGTAATTATAAAATTACATATAAAAATGATAAAATTACTCTTAACATGTATGTAATCATAAAAATACACATAATAAATGATAAAATTATCCTAAACATAAAACTATATAAATAAAAAGATTGTTTATTAGGAGTTTTGCGAGTTCTGTAAATATTTATGGTTCTGAAATGATCCTTACCCTATATATATATAGGGTAGGGATCCTAAGAGAAGTCCACCCTATTTGAGAAACTTGAGAAGCAATCTGGACCACACATTTTCCCTAAGCAAAAAATGCAAAAAAAAGGTGAAAAAATGCAATTTTTTTTTTTTGAAAAAATCGCAGCTTTTTCTTTAAGGATTTAATTTTTTATTATTTAAAAAAAATTTGGATTTATACACATGTGTATATTGTTAATCTTTTAACTATACATATATGTATATTGTCAATTATACATATATGTATATACATGTTTAAAATTGAAAAAATATGTGTTATAAACCCTAAACCTTAAACCATAAACACTAAAGCTAAACCTTAATGCTAACCCTAAACCCTAAAGCTAAACCCTAAAGCTAAACCCTAATTCTAAACCCTAAAGCTAAACCCTAATGCTAAACCCTGATGCTAAACCTTAAAGCTAAAACTAAACCCTAAAGCTAAACCCTTAATGCTAAACCCTAATGCAAACCCTAAAGCTAAAGCTAATCCCAAAAGTTAAAGCTAAACCCTAATGCTAAACCCAAAAGCTAAACCCTAATACTAAACTCTAAATACTATTGCTAAACCCTAATGCTAAACCCTAAACCCTAATGCTAAACCCTAAATACTAATGCTAAACCCTAAATAACACTTATTTTTCAATTTTAAACATGTATATACATATATGTATAGATAAAATATTAACAATATACACATGTGTATAAATCCAAAAATTTTTTTTAAATAATAAAAAATTAAATCCTTAAAGAAAAAGCTGAGATTTTTCCAAAAAAAAAATTGCATTTTTCACCTTTTTTTTTGCAGTTTTTGCTTAGGGAAAATGTGTGGTCCAGATTGCTTCTCAAGTTTCTCAATTAGCCTACAACTTACTTCTCACATGATCCTTATCCTATATATATATATATATAACCCACTTGTGGCGAGAAACCTCGGGAAACTCAAAGCTCCCGATTTTTTTTTTTGAAAAAAATTTCACATGTAATATACATGTTTTTAAGGGTTTTGGGCAAAAAAAAAAAAAATCAAAAAAGCGCCGAGTGGATATTTAAAAAAAAATAAACAAGTTTTGGTGCAACATATGTTACATTCGTCTGACATATGTTACCCCAGAAACTTGTTTTTTTTAAACAAATATCCACTCGGCGCTTTTTTAATTTTTTTACCCAAAACCCTTAAAAACATGTATATTACATGTGTAAATTTTTTCAAAAAAAAATCGAAAGGTTAGAGTTTCCCCAAGTTTTCTCAATTATAAGGGTTTTCTTCAGATACTTTATATATATATATATATACACACACACACACACCATTACTCCGTTTTACAACTCCCACAAATTTTGGTGTGTGTGTGTATATATATATATATATATATATATATATATATATAGTAGTGGAAAAACATAAGGGTCTATTTATATAAAAGCTTCGTAAAGGAGAGGACATTAATGTAAAAGTCATGGAAATAAATAAGTGGCCATTTACGTAAAAACCACAAAAAGAACTGGACATTAATGTAAAAGTCACTGACTTTATACTTTAAGATATATAACAATATGAATTAGTTTTATGAATAACATTTAAATTACATGAAACTTATAATATTGATTTTTATATAATTTATGTAGATGTAGAGAACAATGATTTTTATAGAAAATACTTTTACTAAAAAATAAAGTACTTTATACTTCCCTAAAAAGTTAAGAAATTACTTAAACGTCTGCTTGGGTTGCAACACATAATACATTATGAAACACACTTAGGTGGTGTTTGTTTTTTCAAATGCAAAAGGTCTGCAGTCTGCGGACCACATCTGCAAACGTCTGCATGAGAAGAGGTAGACCAAATGCTGTGGAGTGTAACAAAAGGAGTGTTTGTTTTTTTCCCAATCTCTTCTCCCATGATCAACATTTTCCCCCAAATCTTCTCCACATATTCTGTCTAATAATATCAAGTGGGTATTAATCCAGATCAATCAATGATGTCGTGTTTGTCTTCATCTGGGTCAGAGGATGAGGATGAATGCATATTCTCATGTACAAGATCCATTCCCATACCCGGTCAGATGTTTTAAACACTTTTGTTCAAATACTAAAAAAATCCAAACTTAAATATATGCAGTCTCTTCCTCTTATCCTAATTTTGAGCCCTAGCTACAAATTTGGGGATTCTTCCTTGCCAATCATAAACTCCAAAACAACAACACAGAAGTCAAATTAAAAAGATAGAATGGAGGGTCTCGATTCCAAAAGATACATCGCCCAAATTGAAAAGATGGAATGATGAGTTGGTGATATACTGTTATAAAGTTTGAATCTTTAATTAGATTGGTTGATGTTTGGGGAAAATGACGAAATGTAAACTGGGTAATTAGGGTTTAGGATTCTGCGTGGAGAGATTAGGAGGAGAGGGGTGAAGAAAGTGTTGGAAGAGGTGAGAAGACATTGGACCATGTCTGCGTGGAGAAGAGGACGCGCAGAGGTTTGAAAACATTTTTTAATGAAACATCTTCTAAAAAACAAACAGTCTGCAGAGCTAAACGTCTGCGCATGGTCTGCGCGGCGCAGACATATGAGGTCAGAAGAGGCTTTTCTGAAAAAACAAAAACATACAAAAAGATAATTTACGACGCATGGGTGCTTTTACTCATAGAACGTGTTTTTACACTTAACAAGGATTCAAGTTACCAACAACGTATCCATTCTTCACTCACAAACTTTTCTCAAGTCATTCACTTATCTCTAACACATTTTCTTTTACCTTTTTCACATTATCACAAACCGTCTAACCGTAATATTTACTTTTCCTAACAAAATCTATACTATATAATAAAAGAAATCAATTGAGAGACAGGGGCAGACATACCTTAAGATAAGGGGTAGCCTCCGCTACCTCTTAGCGCTCCGGCGGTAGTGTAAATTTTGGAAAAAATTGACTTTTTTTTGAAGTTTTTTCGATTTCGTTACCCCTTCTTTTCTAAAACGTTACCCCTATGAAGATTTTCTAGATCCGCCACTGTTGAGAGACACTTGTAATTATTCTAGACAATCATTAATTGTATATAATTATTATTTAATTTAAATTATTAAATTTAATATGTTTCAAACATTTAAGAAATTACGGATAAGTTCCATAATTATTTATTTAAATTAATTACTAGGTTAGAAATTATATCTTAATTCCTTAATTGTAGCTAATTATTATTTAATCTAAATTATTAAATTCAATATATGTTTAAAATGCAAGATGAATAATAACTACATTTAACATACTAATAAATATTTATTTTTTATAATTAAAAAAGATAGTCATTAATCTAACTTCTAATACGATTTGCTAAGTATCCATATATTAAGATAAACATTAAATGTCATACTATGTCAGAATTCATATATTTTAAAAAAAAAATGTTATACATAGGATTTGATAAGTATCCATCCATATATTAAATCCATATATTAAGATAAACATTAGATATTAGATTTGAGTCAACAATTATGTGATAATAAATTGTAAAAGACCTTTAAAAAAAACCTTTAAAATTAATTTAAATTTAAATATTTTTCTCATATAAGTTTATCTAATTGGCTAATTGCTATACGTCTAATCTGAACATTTCAACATTTTTTAGAACTGATAAATTAAGACCACTATTAATTAAATAAAACTTGGGTTATTAAATGTATGTACACATGACTGTTAAAACTCGTGAGAAAGTTGATGATGCAGTTTGTCTTCTAATCGATTGTTCAAATGCTTTCATATTTATAAACTTGACAAACATCACAAGTTTTGATCATATATGACACAAAATTTTATAAATATCCTTTTATAATTGTTAAATCTTCGTTATTAATTATTTGAATTTTTATTTACTTAATCCATGCAATACACGGGGTTATAACCTAGTTATAATTATAGTAAACTATGTTTTCATTATATTAAGAATTTTGAATTCTTAAACTTTGAAAATTTTAAACATAACGAAATTACAAAATTTTATAATTCTCGAAAAAATAAATCCTAAACTTTTATTTTGAATTCTTATATTTCATTCAACTTCAACAATTAATAAATCTTATTCAAACTTATATTTCATTCAACTTCAACAATTAATAAATCTTATTCAAACTTTATAAGAACCATAAAGTAGTTAATTAATAATTTGTTTAATTATTTTTTTGAACGACCAGCAGAATCAATCACGAGCACTCTTGGGGCACCCACTAGACAAACGGAGTACTCCAAGAGTAACCCGAGCCCACCACCAATTCCGGGGAAAACCCGGTAACCCACTCGCCCGTAGGCACGACAGTGAAATAACCGGTTGTTAGGAAACTTTATTTGTAAGTATTGAAGAAAATCACAATCAACTGGATCTATGAAGAGATCACAGTCTTGAAGATCACAACAAGAAGAAGAAGATCAGATAGGACAACTGAAATGCACAGGATCTACTTCAAAGAATCACAAGTTGATCAAGAGCTGAATTGGATTATCAGAGAAGGTCATTTCTGATGGATCTGATGATATTTCTGATGAAATATCATCAGTTTCTGACGATTCTGATCATCAGGATTTTTCTGATGATTTATTCACCAGAATTTCTGATGAAGTGGTTTATCAGAAATTCTGATGAAATACCTCACTTGTCTGAAATCAGCTCTATCATGCCACACTTACCGAAGCAAATTGACATTATTGGATATCATGATGAAAATGGCAACTTGAACGTTGGATTCAATGAATATGTCAAATGGCTACTTTTTGCAGGACTTATTGCATGAATAAACTATTGTTTATTCATGCACCCAGCCTTCTATAAATAGAAGGCCCAACCAGCAGAAGACAATTAAGTTTGAAGCTTAGCATTCACACATACATCAAAACTCCATTGCCCTCTCACCCACAGAATTCAAGATTCATTTGTATTAGATAATAATCTTACAATCACCTTGTAAACCATTTTGTTTCAAAGTGATATAAACTTGATAATTCTGTAGGTCTTGTTTCTAAAAGTCTGATTTCCATTTCCGCACATCTTTTTCACATCTACTGAAATCACTTGCCATATTACGTGAAAAGAAGTTGTTAAAGCCATACTGGGTCTAACAATTGGTATCAGAGCGGATTGAATAAATTATTTTCAAACGATCAATCGCTCATCTTCTTCTCTCTAAATATGGCCAGCTTTCAATCCTGGAATAATGCTTTTAATATTGGTTCTATGTCTAAACCTCCGACTCTGATCAGAGAGGAATACCCCTAATGGAAAATCAGGATGGTCAATTTCCTTAATGGTCATGACCGAGCTCTGTTTCAATCCATTGAAAAGGGTCCACATATACCAATGACTGAAATACTAGCTATTCCAGCAACTGACCAATCACCTGATATCCCTGCCTCCCGAGCTCCCAAAAGTGAAATACTTTGGAGTGAGGAAGACAAGGAAAAGGTGGCTGGGGATGAAAGGGCAAAGTCACTTTTAATAATGGCCATCCCCAATGACATATTTTCACAAGTTGATGCATGTGCATCAGCCAAGGAAATATGGGATCAGTTGGAAAATCTTTGTGAAGGAGGAGAAAGGATGAGAACAAACAAGAGAACAAACAATGTCTCATCTTATGAAAGGTTTAAAAGTTTGCCAAATGAAAGACTAAATGATACATATCAAAGATTTACAAAACTTTTAAACGAGCTAAAGAAATTTGGAATAACAAAGTCAAATGATGAAAGAAACATAAAATTTCTTGATGCTTTACCTAGAGAATGGAGAAGTCTAACCATGACTTTGTCCTCAACCTTAGAACTAGGAAACATGAGTCTCCATGACTTATACAGCATCTTGGTCCCCAGAGAGGAAGAAATATTTGAAGAAACCATTCAAAGAGGGGGATCCTTAGCTCTTATCTCAAACTCACAAATATTAACAACTACCAATGATCCACAACCATCAAACAGCCAAAGTTGTGAAAATTCTGATACTTCATCAGATTTTTCAGCTTTTGCTGAAGCAATAGCACTGCTCACCAAAACATTTGAGCAGAGGTTGAGGGGAGGAAGCCAGAGATACCAGAGAAGTGACAGAAGAAGGATGGATGGGAGATCTAAAGAGGAAGTTAGATCTAAGGATAAATGGAAAGCTGAAGTTGTGTGTTACAAGTGCAAGTAGAGAGGTCGCTATGCATCAGAATGCAAGACCAATAAGCTTAAAGATGTTGCTTACTATGAGAAAAAGCTTGAAGAAGCAAAGAAGCAGCAACAAGTTAGCTTAATTGCAGGAACAGATACATGGTTATCTGATGATTCTTCTGATGATGAAGAAGAAGAATTGGCAAATTTCTGCCTCATGGCACTATCTGAAGGTCTACCAGAAACTTCAGAACAAAAGGTAAATTTACAATCTTGATCTTGAACACAAGCTAAACAAGCTCATGTCAGATTTTCTAAATCTGCAAGAAAAACATCAATCATATATTAGAAAATCTGATGAGTTTCAAAGGACTATGAATAAGATCATTCTTGAAAACCAATTACTCATAGAAGAAAGTTTAGATCACAGAGCTAAAATTGAGTTCTATGAAAATGAAAGAAAAGATCTTTACAAGAAAATTAATGATAAAGAAATTAATGTAAGAGGTTTTCAACAAGCCAAAGAATTCATAAATTTCATTGAGTCCACACCAAAGAACAAAGGAGAGGGTTTAGGATATGTAAGATCAAAAGGAAATAAACCCACTGTCTTTGTAAAAGCAACTCATCAGATTTCTGATAAATTTTCAACAGAATCTGAATCTGAATCTTGCAAGTCAACCTGTTCTGAATACTCTTTTGAAAAACCAAACTTCAAAACAAACATAAGTGAATGCAGTCAAGAACCTATAAAGACTCCAGAAGCAGTTCACTCATCTTTTCAAAATTATCCACTCATTCCATCACAAGAAAAAATATCAGAAAATTCTGATAAATCTTGTATGTGTGTTGACATACTGAAGCTTGTACAACACCATCTTCAAAAGAAAAAATGCAAAATCTGTTTATGGCTCAGCATATAACAGAATTTCTGATGCAAAACCAAGAAGAAAAAATAAACTGATTAAAATCCCATCAGAAACAGTACCCAAGCATGCATGGGTACCAAAAACCCTCTAATCATTCCATTTCAGGACCATCATGTGCAGCAGATCTGGTACTGCGACTCAGGAAGCTCCAAGCACATGACTGGGGACAGGAGCTTACTCAGCAACTTTGTTTCAAAGCTGGGTAGAATGGTAAATTTTGGAAATGGAGTAAAAGGGAGGATCATGGGATATGGATGCATAAGGTATGGATGTTTGACCATAGAGAAAGTAGCCTATGTTGAAGGCTTAAAGTATAACTTGCTGAGTTGTGGTCAATTCTGTGACAAAGGTTTTCAGGTAACCTGTTTACCAGAAAAATGCTTGTTAATAGGTATAGATGATAACAAAATCTATTTAAGTGGAAAAAGAATAAGAAAATCAATTTACTATTTTGATTTCAAAGAAGAAAGTGAACATCCAAAATTATGTTTATTTTCAAAAATCAACAAAGGTAGTAGTTGGTTATGGCATAAAAGGTTAGCCCACTTAAATTTCAAAAACCTAAGCAAACTAACAAGCAAAGGTCTGGTAAAAGGATTACCTTTAATATCCTCAAAGAAGGATAAAATTTGTGAAGCATGTGAGATGGGTAAATCCAAGAGAAGCTCACATAAATCAATTTCTGAGTCTTCTATTTCACAAAATTTGGAACTTTTACACATGGATTTGTGTGGACCCATAAGTACAGAAAGTTTTTCTGGAAAGAAATACATACTAGTAATAGTAGATGACTTTTCCAGGTACACATGGGTAGAATTTTTGAGAAAGAAAAGTGAAACTCCTGATCTAATCATTAATTTTATCAAGAAAATTGAAAATCTGTTAAAACTAACAGTCAGAATGATCAGATCAGACAATGGAACAGAGTTTAAGAATTCAAAAATTGAGAATTTTCTTGTAGGTAAAGGAATTTCTCATGATTTTTCTGCTCCCAGAACACCTCAACAGAATGGGGTGGTTGAAAGAAGAAATAGGACCTTGGTAGAAGTTGCCAGAACTATGCTTGCTTATGTTAAGCTGCCCACTCATTTTTGGGCAGAAGCTATAGCAAATGCTTGTTTTACCCAAAAAAGAACCATAATCAACAAAAGGCACAACAAAACACCTTACAACATTATCAATGGAAGAATTCCAAGTGTAAATTTTTTGCATACATTTGGTTGTAGATGTTTTGTTTTCAATGATTTTGAAAGCCTTGAAAAATTTGACAGAAAAGCAGAAAAAGGTATTTTTCTTGGTTACTCTTTGTCCTCAAAAGCATATAGAATTTTTATTCTCAACACAAGGACAATCAGAGAAAGTCTGTATGTTTCATTTGATGACTCATCAGAAACAGAGGTTTCTGATGAATACATGAAAGAAATAAATTTTTCTGACAAACAAGAAAATTATGAACATCTCTTTGAAATGATAAATGAAGATTTCCTAGAACATGATAATTCTTTCAAAAACAAATCAAAAGATTCTTTATGTACTAACTCTGCAGAACAAAGGTGTAGTACATCAGAAGCTCAGAATTCTGATATCTTACACACAAATGAAGCACCTGTTCAGGGGGAAACTTCAAATCCATCAGAACCAACAACTTTTCACAACAAGTTAAGATGGATCAAAGGACATGTTCATTCTGACATCATTGGCAATCCTACAGATGGTGTCAGAACAAGATCTGCAACTGCACATGAGTGTGCATTTTCCGGGTTCTTAAGCAAGGTAGAACCCAAATCTGTCAAAGAAGCTCTAAGTGACCCAGACTGGATTCAAGCTATGCAAGAAGAACTTGATCAGTTTGAAAGGAGCAAGGTATGGGATCTGGTACCCAAGCCAAAAAACAAATCTGTCATAGGCTCAAAATGGGTATTCAGGAATAAATCTGATGAGAATGGCATAATCACCAGGAACAAAGCAAGGTTAGTGGTCAAGGGTTACTGTCAACAAGAAGGTATTGATTATGACGAAACTTTTGCACCAGTAGCTAGATTAGAAGCTGTAAGAATTTTTCTTGCTTATGCTGCATCCAAGGATTTCAAAGTTTATCAATTGGATGTAAAATTAGCTTTTCTGAATGGTAAAATTGAGGAAGAAGTTTATGTGCAGCAACCAGAAGGCAAATTTCAAAATCATGTTTACAGATTAAACAAAGCCTTGTATGCGTTGAAGCAAGCTCCTAGAGCCTGGTATGAAACTTTATCAAACTTCTTACTCAATTCTGGGTTTACCAAAGGAACTATTGACACCACACTTTTCCTCAAAACACACAAAGGTCATACTTTGCTGGTCTAGATATATGTTGATGACATTATATTTGGATCAACAAATGAAAATTTTTGTAACAAATTTCAAAAGTTGATGACCAGCCACTTTGAAATGAGTATGATGGGTGAGTTAACCTTTTTCTTAGGGTTACAAGTTAAACAAAGAATTGATGGAATATTTTTGAGTCAATCAAAATATGTGAAAACAATTCTACAAAAATACTCACTTGAAAACTGCTCTGTTTCAAAAACTCCTATGGCAACAGGGAACAAGTTAGATTCTGATAAGGATGGAATAAGTGTAGATATTAAAACCTATGGAGGGATGATAGGATCACTACTGTATTTAACTGCAAGCAGACCAGATATTATGTTTGCAACATGCTTTCTGGCCAGATATCAATGTGATCCTAAAGAATCCCATCTAAAAGCTGTAAAAAGGGTTTTCAAATATCTAAAAGGCACATCAGAACTTGGTCTCTGGTATCCTAAGGATACAAACCTTGAATTGATTGCATACACAGATGCAGATTATGCAGGGTGTAAAATTGACAGAAAAAGCACATCTGGTGCCTGTCAATTCTTGGGAGAAAAATTGGTATGTTGGGCAAGCAAGAAACAAAACTGTGTTGCCACATCGACAGCAAAATCAGAATATGTAGCAGCAGCAAGTTGTTGTTCACAAGTATTGTGGATGCAAACTCAACTGAAAGATTATGGAGTAACTCTGACAAGAATACCAATTCTATGTGACTCAAAGAGTGCTATTGCAATAACAGAAAATCCAGTTCATCACTCAAGAACCAAACACATAGATGTCAGATATCACTTCATAAAAGATCATGTGGAGAAAGGTAACATAGAAATGTATTTTGTTCCAACTGAAAACCAAATTGCCGATATCTTTACAAAACCTCTTGATGAAAAGAGACACAATTTTTTTATCAGCAAACTTGGCATGGTTAATCTAAATGATGAAGATTTTTCAGAAAAGACAAGGACACAAATTGAAAACCAAATTGATGATCATCAAAGTTCTGATAATCAAAGAACAAATCAACTGGTTTCTGACAAAGCAATCCATCAATCTGATGGAACATCAGAAAATCTGATGAATCTTCAATAAAAGATGATTTATCAGAAAATCTGAGGAAATATCAGAATATCTGGTGTAATCACCAGAAGTTCTGATATAAAATCAGAAACCAGAACATCAGAATAATTTGTAATCATCATATACTTCCATCTTCATGCATATCCCACACATTGTGTATATTCATATTTGTGTATAGTTTGTTTTTGTATTTAAAAAAACACAAAAGGGGGAAAAGTAACATGCATAAAGATAAAATTCTATATTGCTGAGAAAATCACCGTCTCTAAATTTTTTTTCAGATTATTGAATTTCATTTTTTCTACCAATGCATGCAACGTCATTTTTTCATAAGAAACTTAAGTGACACGTAGGCACTAAAATGATTAGGAGCTATGAAAGTAGCCGCCTAGTCATTAAATGCTTACTCACACATGGGGCTTAGTAGACTGTCACATTCACTGCAACAGATATCGTCTTAATTGAAGAGATGAAAATAAAAAAAAGGGTTGGCTGTTAATATCATTTATAGGGAACTATCACTTTCATCTATAAATATTAACAACCTGAAAAGAACTTACTTCACACCAAAATCATCTCTTCAAAAGCCCTTCGACATAATTTTTCTTATCTTAAAATGGGTCGCCCAAAATTGATGAAAGCTACTCAATTCCCTCTCCCATTTCACAGACTTCATAATCTTAGATTAATATCCAACTTGGAAGGACCTGCATGGGAGGACTGCAGGTTTGTGTACAATATGATCATGCAAAGTCCCTTGGGCTTTGCTGTATCATCACATGTCACCATTTATCCAAAACTTCTTCAAGAGTTCTGCTGGAACTCTGAAATCATTTTTAGTGGTACTTCCATGTGGATAGAGAGTGAGGTTATGGGGGTCAGAATTACCCTAAAAGAGGAAACAATCAGAAATGTCTTCAGACTGGGTAATGGTCAAGAAATCAAATTCCTGGATAAGGCAGATGTGCAACAAACCTTGACTGAAATGGGCTATCATAAATACAACTCGTCAAGGGCGGTTAGCAAATCTGGGTTTATACCACCTTTCCAGTTTTTGGTAACACAGCTAAGTGTCTGCTTCTCCAAGAAGATTGGACACTTCAACGAGCTGTCCCATAGGATGATGGAAGTGGTTCATGCTGTTGTACAGGAAAAACCTTACAACTATTCTAAGTTTCTCATGAGAGACCTAGTAGCAAACATCCACGACCTTCAACCTTTTCTGATCTTCCCTCGATTCGTAACAAAGGTGATCACCAGTTAGCTGGACTTCGGAGGAGTAAGAAGCTGCTATCCAAGGGCAAAGCTGGTACTTCAAGAAAACATAAGTGAAGCCACCCTGGTGCCATCAACGAATCACACCGGTCGAATAACCAGTCTTTGGTTATATGTGAAGTGCATGTACAACGTGTTGGAGGAGGAGGAGGAGTAGTTGTTGTTTGCTTTTCTTTGTTGTGTGTTTTATGTTTTTTTTATATATATCTGGTTTGCTTTTGTTGGTGCATCCGTCTGTCGTCTTCGTCTTGTATCGAGTCTTGTATAGAATTGTTTAGATTAGGGCACGAAATGTTGATTTCCCACGAAATAGACATGACATTTTCGTGGGGAAATCAGAATATTGTACCGAAGTGCTGCCGGTATTTCTCGTGCTTGTAAACGTCATTCATTCAATAGAAACAATAGTTTAAAGTGTATTGCTTGCTGAATTGAACTCGGTTTCTTAGTTTCCGCCTCTGAAACTGAGATAAACTCTTCTGATCGACTCATTCGGGTCCCAAATCGATCCTACAGCTTTAATTTCTTTTCATTCTTTTTTTGTGTCAATAGATCTAGGGGGAACTAACACAACATGTCTGATAAAAACAAGGAAAATCTGGTGAAATTCAAATGGGATCTGACAGGATTTAGTGGAACTCAGAAAATCTGATAATCAATCAGAAAATCTGGCATTTATTTAGAAAACTCATCAAGCCACACGAATCTGTTCATTGACCAGAAAATTTTCAAAGTAACCAGAAAATCTGACAATAAATCAGAAAATCAAATTTTTATCAGAAAAATCTCTTGAAAGCCAGGAAGTTTGATAAATCATCAGAAAAACATTGCCTTTTTAATCAGATTTAAAGAAACTTATGACCATCTAAAATTTTGAAATAAGTTTCTTTCAAAAAAAAAATTCTGAGGACTGGAATAAGCTGTATGAAAAATACTACCTGTATATCAGAACAAATGTGTGGAGTTCAGAACTACAAAACTGCAATGTAAGTAAAAATCTCGGAACTCTACTTATTCCCTCTCATCTCAAAAAAAAAAAAGAAGAAAAATTCTGATGATTCATCCTCAGTAAATGAATCAAATGAATTCTGATGATATATGAAGAAAATACAACTCTCAAAAGTTTTATTCAATATTTTCTGATGTATATCATCAAGAGGAAAATCTGGGAAGACACACAAATTCAGAAAAGGTTTCTATTGGACCTTTTTGAAACAAAAGGGGTCCCACATGGAGAAAATGTGCAAGTTGGACATTAGTGTTTATCCGCAAAATCATTGGAATCTCTAAGTCTCTTTAAATGATTTACATTAAATTAGAGATAAACCAAAGGTTTTTCAAAAACGGTTGTTTCCTTAAAGGATTCAAACATCATTAAGGTGTCATTAACCACCTTGAATACAAACAACCCACGATAAACACTCAAAAATCTCTGTCTGTATACACTATAAATACCTCATTCAAAAACAGAGACTTCCATCTTCAACCTTCAAATTCAAAACCCTAAAACCCTTTTTCGAAACAAAAAACCAAATTCTCAATGGCAGCTATCAACATCAACAGACCACTAATTGAACACTCTGTTCCCTTCATCACTGAAGCAGAATTTCTTCCATTAAAGAGCAATAATGAAGCAATGAATGATAACATTGAAGAGTATGATATAAAGTGTCAAATTCTCATTGAATTTCTAACCAGATGCCCTTTAGCTCAAGCTCTCACAAAGACCAGAGAGGTACCAGAAGAACTCATACAACAAGTTGTAAAAACTCTCAAAGTCTCAAATCAACTCGAGCTAACAGCACATGTGTGGGGAAATATCTTTATTACTATATCACCAGAGAAAATAAGGGAATGTTTGGAACTACCCTTAAGCCAAAGCTATGAAGAAGCACCAGTAAAAGAGGATATGTTCTAACAACTTGATGCTGTAATGGGCTACAAGACAAAGATTTCAAAATTCAATGGGAGAAACAAGCTACCTGCCTTCTGGCAAGTTCTAATGGAAATTCTAAACAAGTGTCTATCTTCAAAGATTGGAGGTACAGATCAGATAAATAAGAATATTCTAACAATCATGTTCAGTCTCATTAGTGGGTTGAACATTGATTTTGGAACAAAAATATTTATTCTGATCAGAAGATCAATTCTGGCTAACACTGGAAGGATAGATTCACATCTACCCTTTCCCAGATTTCTGTCAATCATAATTTCTGATGCTTTTTTCTGAAAGAAACCTACAAATTCCAGCATCAGAAAATATGTGGAAAACATAAATTATGAGACCTTGGACTGCCGTAGGATCTTGGAAATCAGATTATGATGTGCCTGCTCTATCAGAAAAAGTGATGAATCTGATACCAGAAGATTCACCATACAGAGCAGAATATCTGAAGATGTTGAACAAAAGGCCAGAAAACAAAGAAGTTTTTGAAAATGTGTCCCCTATGGAGCATGATGCACAAGAGTCAAGCACACCAAGAATGGAATAACAGGGTGAATCTGATCCTCATCCAGCTGATGAAGATGTGAATATGAGTCCTGTGGCAGAAGAACATCATGCTGAAATCTCACATATGGGAGAAACAGGTGCACAACACTCCAAACTAAACTTATTTCATTTCTCTGAGAGTGATTCTGATGAATCAATTCAAGGAAAATATGAAATTTTACATAGAGGCACTATTTCTGCAAAACAAAATGTGAGTAAAATCAATGACCCATTTTCTGAATCAGATTCTGAGGAGGAAAATGTGGTGGCAACAGGTGGAGATCAGTCTACTGATCAAGTAAACCTGGATGAGAAAACTAAGAGTTTCTCAACAACTCATGGAGAACCTGAAAAGGTTCAAGGACATGAGGAAAACCAGAACTTGAATATGTTTCAATTTTCTGGTGAGGATATACAGAGAATTTGGAATCTTCCAATCCTCTTAACCTCAGAACAGCAGAGAATGTGTTTTCTGCTGGTGTTGGAAGGGGAACATCTGTTGTTTCTCCTATTTCCCAAGGACATCAATCTATGTCCCCTAAACAACTTCACAAGGAACTTGAAGACACATCTGCTACTGAGAAAACAGCCACAGAAGGAAAACTTGATCTGATACTTGAAGAAATCAAAAATCAAAAGTCAGATATCAAGGTGTTATCAGAAACTGTCAAAGCTGTGCAGAAGCAAACAGAAGACAATGCTACAGCTCTCAACAAAAGTCATCAGAAAACAGAGAGAGCTCATCAGAATTCGAGAAGGTTCTCAAGGAACTGCACGATATCAAGAAAAAGATGGCTGAGGTTTCAACTGCAGGAGAAAGCTCAAGCTCAGGAAAGATTCTTGAAGTAATACAGTTCCTCAGAGCCAACAACAGCAGCATGGCTGAGGCTTTTGAGAAGCTGTTGATGGAATTGACTGCACAAAGAAATCAAGAAAACCAGGAGTTTCAGAAAATGAAGAAACAAGAAGAAACAAATACTCAAATTCTCACTAATGTTCATTTGTTAGTAGAGAAATTGCAGTATAATATTGCTAGATTAGCAAAAGTTGATCTTCATGAACTGAAAGCCCCAATTCCACAAGAAAGACAAGCAAGAAGATCAGAAACTCCTCAACAACAATCAGAAACCATTCAACAAGATCAAACCAAACAAACAGAAACTTCAACAGTTCAAAAACAGAAGCAACCCATGGGTCCACCTCCAGATAAACAAAAGTTACTCATAGGTCCTCCACCAAATGTCCCAAAGCCAGTCACATCAAGGGTCCAGCAGAAAGACCATGTTCCAGTTCAATCATCTTCTACTGCCATCACAGGAGAAACAGAGTTCAGCATAAAGATGGATACAAAAGAGAAGAGAAGAATGGAACATGAAGTGACTTCCTCAAAAAGGCCAAGAAAAGAAATGATAGAAGATTCAGAAGGGAACATCAAAGAAATGGATGTGCTGAAAGGTGATTTACACACTATTATGTACCCTGAAGAACATCTAAAACATTACTACTGGAAAGGTCCAGAAGACAACCCAAAGAGACCACTCTCTCCATTGAGTAAAGGTATTGTTGAAAACAGGAACAATGGAGGTTGGGTAATTCTGCACAAACAAATGACCAATCCAATAGTATCTATTGAAAGAATTGATACTTTGACCACTGGAGGAGGTATCTTAGGTTATGAAGCACAAAACAAGTATACCCTGATCAGAAAAGATAACAGTGAACAAAAGGTTACTGATGCAAATCTGGCTGATGATATTCACCCAATGGGAATAGTCAAAATGAAGAATATCATTGATGAAGAGAAAGGTAATTCAGTTGTGGTCAGAAGAGCCCTTGATAGCCTCAAAAGTGCAGGAGCAAAGCTATACAAAAGGGCTGCACTGGCAGACTTTGATCTATGTGTCAATTTTGAGTACAGCAACAAGGTATTAATACCTCCTCCCAACACCAGAATTCCAGTTGAAATTCCTTCTAAACTAGTGAGAACTGGAGCAATCTTTGACCAACCAGAAATGTGTGTAGTCTTCAAAGATGCTAATGATGAGAAAGCTCTATTCAGAATCAGTGAAATATGCAGGTATTCAAATCAAACTCAAAAATATATAAGGAACTGCATGAATGAAAAACAAGAGCAGCTCAAGAAGAAGGGAAAGAATAATGAACAACTGAGAAAAACAATTGAAGAATGTATTGAAAACTGGATGGAGTCAAGAGGATGGTATAAAGAAATGTACAAGGAAACTCAAAAGGCAATTGATCACAAGAAAAGGCTGAAACCAGGAGACAAATACAGAAGTGGAGTGAAGATCAATTAATGAATTAATGAGATTATATTTCTGTGTGTTTTTTAACAATATTTTATTTTGTCTGATTTATGGTTCGTTTGACTATGTTCCATATTTCTGAACTTAGTTGTTTTGAATTTTTCTTTCAAGAAGTAGTTGAAAGTTGTTTATGTTAGATATAGAGATAGTTCATTTTCTTACAATACTTAGGGGAAAACTGTTAGGAAACTTTATTTGTAAGTATTGAAGAAAATCACAATCAACTGGATCTATGAAGAGATCACAGTCCTGAAGATCACAACAAGAAGAAGATCAGATAGGACTACTGAAATGCACAGGATCTACTTCAAAGAATCACAAGTTGATCAAGAGCTGAATTGGATTATCAGAGAAGGTCATTTCTGATGGATCTGATGATATTTCTGACGAAATATCATCAGTTTCCGACGATTCTGATCATCAGGATTTTTCTGATGATTTGTTCACCAGAATTTCTAATGAAGTGGTTTATCAGAAATTCTGATGAAATACCCCACTTGTCTGAAATCAGCTCTATCCTGCCACACTTACCGAAGTAAATTGACATTATTGGATATCATGATGAAAAAGGCAACTTGAACGTTGGATTCAATGAATATGTCAAATGGCTACTTTTTGCAAGACTTATTGCATGAATAAACTATTGTTTATTCATGCACCCAGCCTTCTATAAATAGAAGGGCCAACCAACAGAAGACAATTGAGTTTGAAGCTTAGCATTCACACATACATCAAAACTCCATTGCCCTCTCACCCACAGAATTCAAGATTCATTTGTATTAGATAATAATCTTACAATCACCTTGTAAACCATTTTGTTTCAAAGTGATATAAACTTGATAATTCTTTAGGTCTTGTTTCTGAAAGTCTGATTTCCATTTCCGCACATCTTTTTCACATCTACTGAAATCACTTGCCATATTACGTGAAAAGAAGTTGTTAAAGCCATACTGGGTCCAACACCGGTAAAACCCGTTTGGCTCAAGGATCAAACTCAGGTTTCCCTGGGTCTCCTATCATTGCTTATCAGTGTCTCACTCTGCACCAAGTGAGAGTTGAACCTGTAACTCTCAAGAGAAATGCAAACTCTCCACCACTTGATCTAAAGATCATTAGCCATAATTTGTTTAATTATATTAACCTTTTTTAAAGTAAAGATCTAATTCATTAGAGCAACATGGCAATCCCTGACCTAAAAGTCATCCAAACAAAAAGCCGAAGCTACACATGACACATCCTCTATATTTGCAAAACAAGATCTATATTTGATCTTCCATTTGGATAAACTGAAACCAGCCTTTTCTTTTGTTTAATTCAGATTTCAAAACAAGCTATATGTTTTTTTTCTCTTCTTATTCTCACATCCCTAAATCTTATTTTCACTATATCTCTCTATATATATCTATGTGATAATGTGTATGTAGAAAAAGATAGAGGGGAGGGATGTGTGAATATTAACATCCTGTTTTTTGAACGGTAAAGAATCTCATGTGTAAACCCACCCTACTCGGGGCTATGTCCAAGGTCGACTCCTCGAACGCCATGAGAGCGTACCCATGTTGGGGAATATTCAGATTACCGGATGATCAGAGAGGCGTGTAGTCACTCTCAGATCAAATTATTTCGGTGGTTCATCCAAATAATTCAATCGGATACAACTCTGATTTTCGAGAAATTGAACCAGGGTATTTTTTGTGAGAAATTGTATGAACCAGAAGAAGAATGATCAAGAAAACTGTCTACGAATTTGGGGTTGGGGATGATCAACTGCCGTTAGGCAGTTATCTCAAAATTAAGACATAACTGCCACCAAAACTGCCATAATTTGATGTTTCAAAATTATGGTATTTTCCAGAAAATTCTGATGCCATAATTTGATCTCAAAAGCTTGACCCCAGCCAGGGGCTCTGCCCCCAGACCCCCGCCAAGGGGGCGTTTCCCCCTTGGAACCCCCGTAGAGTACGGGCTCCGCCTGTACACTTCAAATTATAATAACTCAAATAAGCGTGTACTCCCGCACCTCCTAACTTATTTGATGTGTGTTCATTTTGATCACCAAGTCAATCCCAATTACACTATAATATCTAACACCCCCTATGCATGGGAACCGGATGGAATCCGTAAACCCTCGCCCCCATGAGGTTCGAACCCGGGATTAAAGCCCCGATGCATCCCTTTACCCAGATGTTCGTTGAAATTGGTCCGAGTGAATCGAACCTACGTTTCCACTAGGAAAGACAAGCCTCTTACCGCTATACCAAATTCTCAGGACAAAAAAGCTCTATGTTTGATTATATTATTAACTAGGTGTAACACCCGCCGCGTTGCGGCCGGGTGTAACACCCGTTCTTATAAATTAAGGTTTAACGTATCATTTACGAAAAACAGTCATGTAATTAAGATTACATATGCATTGGAAATTACGGGTTTATTAAAACTTTTTACAATTTAAAAAGTATACAACATATCATGTGTACGTTCGTCGTTTAACATAATAACGATACATAGTGCGGAAGCTTATTTCGTGATCGTGTTCGGTTCTTGCTCGTCGCTTGATCTTCATCCGTGCACTCTTGGCATTCACCTATGATCAAAACCAACTTAAAAGTTAGTTTTGATAGTCAAATATTAAGTTCAAACAAGTACAGGGGTTAAAAATGACAAAATTTAAAAATTTTCGGAGTTAGGGGCTAGACGTGACGCCAAGGGCCTAGGTGTCATGCCTAGCCCTGTTTTTCACAGCCTGTTGCCTTAGCTGATGCTGTACATACCCAGCACGATCTGATTTCACGGAAACGGACATAACTTCTTCGTTATTGATCCGTTTTACCCGATTCCTTTTCCTACGCGTCCGTAATTTAATCCTCCATATTATGGAGTTAAAATCCTACATCCAACATAAGAAATTTTGAGACTTCTAAGCCTTTGACTCGTTACCTTTTTACCGAATTTTAACCCGTTTATGCATTTTATCAAACAAACGTATTTATTTGATTCCTATATCTCATACACTTCTTCAAATTAATGTTACCTACTATATTAGGTTCTAATCATAGGTTTATTACACCATTTAAACCCGTTTTCGCTCGTATGCTTATTTTGACCCGTTAAGGGTATTTTAGCACTTTAAAACTTTCTACTCGCTTTCATTCCTTTCTAGCATCTTATTCCTACATTTCTTATCAAGTTATCTTCCACCACATCTATATGTGTGTTTGATTTAATATGGATATCTATATGTTCCAAGTTTCTACCCCTCGGATTATCATTTTACGGCAAAGACTCATATAAAGTCTTTCGACCCAAGGATTTACATCCTTCACTACCTATACTCATTCTAAGCATATATTTAATCATAAAACTTATTTCCGAACCACCTTTATGGGTCGTTCGTTCAAATTAGCTTACAAGGGCAATTTGGTCAATTTTCATCCTTCTTTTACTACAAGGACCTTTAAATACTTGTTTGACTAAAAATCCAACCTTTTAACTATAATTCTTGTTTGTAAACTCATGTGCTTCTAAAACACCATAAACATAATTCAACTTATTCGGTTTACCTAAAGATAACCGAATATCTATACCTTAACCTTGTCTAACTCTTATAGAACTCCAAATTCTACGTGATGAGTTGTGTTATTATACATACCTGGCTCGGATCAATATATTGACCCGTTTCAATACCTTGCCTTAGTGGCTGTTAAGTGATAGCGCTGTAAACATCCATATGATATTCATTCCTATAATCATATAACTCAACGAACCATTAGTCGATATTGTCAAGGGTGATACTTTCACCTTTTGACCCGTTTATCTACTTAGTGATCTTCGTCACTTTAACTAAATACCAATTTCATCTATTATGATAATTTAAAGTCTACTAGCGAAAATACGTAATCGAGCATATCGTAACGAAACCGTAGTTACGTACCTTTAAAGCACACGTTTCAAGCGAGTATCACCTCCGGCTTGTCCGCTTGACGTTCCGGACTCTTTGCCTAAAGAGTTCAATTCACGATAAGTTTAGAACTCTTTCACAAGCTTTAATGCATAATTCTTTAAAATGATCAAATCTGCGTTTTTACTCAACTTTTAACATTTTAACCCTCATTTAGGCGTTTCATCAAACACCTAGCGGGTCAGATTTCTACATGATCAAAACCAAGCTCATGACTTGAGTTTATCACCCTAATTAACTTCAATTAGACTATATACACATATTTTAACATCATCATATCAGAAATCCCTTTCTATGACCCGTATTACACTAGAATAATCATTCTAAACCCTAGTGTTTACTAGTTTCCCACAAACCCATGAATCACCTTCCATGTGTTCATGAGATTTTCAGGAATTTGCCAAGATTTCGCATGTTATTGTCTAGGTTTTACTCCTAGACACTATATCAACCCTATTCTACCCAAATAGCAAACATGCAACATCAATTTTCAGATTTCCCAATTTCATGAGAATTTCAAGTTGAGAGTTTTTATCAAATTTTACATACCTTGTAATCCTCTTGTGATGAGGATCAATAATCTATGCTCGATTTTTGTTTTTGATCAGATTTAGACCCTCAATTTGTGATGAACTAGGGCTTGGATGGAGCTTGGGGTCGCCCCTGACTCCTGGTCGATCTCCACAACACAGACAAAATATGTTTGTGTTTTAATTTAGCTATTTTATTAAAAATAGTTCTCATTTAGACACTTTTAGTCCCTCACTTTTGATACTTTATTTGTTTTAACTCCTAAATACTTATAAGTGACCAACTAACTTGGTTAGTGCCACTCTTAGTCAGTTTATTTCACTATTTTATTCGCAACCATATTGCAAATTTAAGAATTCGCATTTTCGGGATGTTACAATTTATCCCTAGTTACTTAGTGGGTCCCGGGAGTTATAACCCGTTTTATTTTAAGTCCCGTTAACTCGGGCTCTTATAAACTCAATTCCTTAAAACTTTGATTCGCTTGTATTTATTATTAGGATTTCTTATTTAAATCCAAATATTCACCTGGTTATTTTTACTACTAACGGTACTTTACCCGTCTTTTAGTATTAATGGAGTTTGATTACCAAACCCGTTTTCGGGGTGTTACACCGGGTACACGTTCACATATCGTAGAAGCCGAAAAGTCTATTCGGTGTTCATTTGATTTGTAACGGCATTGGCATCGCTGATAGTGTTGACTTGTAACGTAATCTATGTTGTATAAATCATCATTATCAGCTCCTCCAGCAGAAGAATCAGCACCCTACACCTGCTGATATCCCGGATGTTGCTTCAACGACGTGAAACTCGGTCCCAAATCAACTGGACTGCTGCAATTTCTTTGCAAACGGCTGGTATTTTCTGATGTTGGAGACTCATCATCATCAGTGTCTATTTATACATCCGAATTCTCTGTTATATCACATAGATCACATAACATATTGCCACATAATGTTAAACATGAAAAACCAGAAATCATTTAAATAATAGTGTTACCTAATAAAAGATTAGCTTGTTCTGGCTGCAACAGTTCATCTGGCGATATATTAGATGTTCACATAATTGGTTCAGCTCTTTTAAGACATCCTTATCTGCAGATACGACTTCAGCAACATGATTCATGAGCCGCGCCATCAACTTTACAGCTACTTGTCTGTTTGTTTACTTCATGGATTCCTCGAAGTGGGCAGCCTTGATCTCGGCCACCTCATCTTCATCCATTTAAGCATAAAGACTACACCATGCTGTTTGGATACCTGCCATAAAAGTATTCAGAGATGACTTATTTAATCACAGTTGCACGCCCATTGCATATCCGTAAATGAATAAAAAATCCACCATATTCAAAGAGTCTTAATAAGTCACTATATTGTCCACTAATATCGCGTAAACCAAAAAAAGAAAAGCAATACAAATATATCAGTTCTCCGTGGGTGGCCTGCTTTTGCTATGCAACATATTAGATGGTCTGGTCTTGCTAATAATCAAATCAACTAATATAGATAAAATAAATATAATTATTACAATCACAACCACATATCAAAACTTACAAATGTAGATTTGTTCCAATTTCACCTATTGGTTGCTCATTATCCAACCCTAACTCGGATGGCACACCTTCTTTAGGTCTTTAGTACATATATCAAAATATAACTTTATCAGAAAAATATCTTACAATCAGACTACAATTAAGCCAAAAAAGAAAAAACATAACAAACATCGATCTATAAACCAAAACCATAACAAAATCAAGGTTAACTGAAGCAAATTACTCTGTAAGTAAGCGAAGAGATGATTACTGATGAATCGAGACACTTCATGATGACTGTGAACATCAATCTATAAACTGAATTATATAAAACTGTTTTCTAGTGACCTATCTCAAGTCCGTTAACATCTTCCAGTCTTAATATCTTACAATCAAACAACAAATAAGCCTAAAAAGCAAAAATTGAACAAACATCGATCTATAAACCAAAACCGCAATAAAATTAGGGTTACCAGAAGCAAATTACTCTGTAGGTACCGAAGAGATGATTTGTGATGAATCCGCTCCAGGCCCACTGTGACCGTCGTAAACACCGACGTAAGCCGCAGAATATGACGTCAACACTTGACCTACCAGTTGTTGATTAGTGTCTCCTGACCCTCATCGTACTATCTTAAATGGTCGCCAGAACCCTAGATCGGAATCCTCGTTGTCGCCGTTCATCATCATCGAAACCCCCTGGGCGTTGTTGGAGACTTTCACCGCCATTAAAGATCCTTTGTTTGCAGGCCTAGTGTTTGAAAGAGTAAGAAGATGGTAAGAGGACAGATGTCCGCGACGATCACGTCGGATCCCCTCTGTCATGTCGACGCCGGAGAGCGATGTGCGGCGGATCCCCTGTGTCGACGCCGGAGAGGCTACTCCGTTTCTATCTCCCATCTCTTTAGTTTCTCTGGTCTCTGGCGGATCTCCTGTGGCGACGCCGGAGTGCCTACTCCGTATCTGTCTCCCATCTCTTCAGTTTCTTCTCTGGTCTCAGGCTATCAAACCCGCTTTTACATGTGCAATTTACAAAAATGCCCTTACTGTAGCATTGTAGCAGTGCTACAGTGGTTTGAAGTTGTTCTTTAATATATATAACTAGTTGATGCCCCGCCCGCGTTGCGGGACGATGGCCGAATAATTCTCAATCAATTAAGAAAACATTATTGTAGTTTTGTTAGGAAAAAAACTAAAACGATGACAAGACCGTAGTTCTGAGCTCAGAGTAAAACTGTAGTTTGTCAGGATTAATGAGCGAGTGTTAGGCAGCTCCTTGACATGGAAAAAATTAAATCGAGTAAACCAATTAAAAAACACTTTTATAGTTTTGCTAAAAAAATTAAAACGATAGCAATACTGTAATTTGAACTGAGGGCAAAGTTGTATTTGTTGACTTGGGTAAAATCGTAATTTGACAAAAGTTAAAGTGATGACAATACTATAAATTTGAACCAGAGACAAAATCGTAATATAACTTTGCACTAAGGACAAAATCGTAATTTTAAGCTTGGGACAAAACAATATTTTTAATTTGATCGGGGGCAAAATCAAACTTTTGAACTAAGGGCAAAATCGTAATTTTGAATTGGGGGCAAAAGCATACTTTTATTTTGAATCGGGCAAAAACATAATTTTAAACTGAATACGAAATCATAATTTTTGAAACGGGGCGAAAATGCGAAATCGTCATTTTTAGTTTGGGGCAAAAGCAAAAATTTATTTTGAACTGGGGCCAAAATTGTAATTGTAATATGGGGATAAAATCATAATTTTGAACCGATGGCAAAATCGTAATTTTGAGTGAGGGACAAAGCATAATTTTATTTTGAAGTGAGGGAAAAAACGTAATCTTATTTTAAATAAAGGACGGATAATTTTATTTTGAAGTGAGGGCAAAAACGTAATCTTATTTTAAATAAAGGACGAAACCGTAATTTTAAAACAAATATAAAATGATAAAATGATAAAATGTTTGGTCTAATAGGGAAGTGTCATGCAGCACTGCGTTGCACTATTCCCCTCACTTGTATTTGTATAGGTAGGAAATAATTGTTGGATGTTAGATACGGGGGTGCACCCACTTAGAGGCTTTACATCAACTAAGATAAATAAAATATGGGTTAGGTCTAAGTTCGATCGCAGTCTACGTAAACATTCCTTCATTTTGTTCAAACATGGCGACATATATGTTCATACACTATACATGTAATATAACCTTGAACAATTTTATACCATATAAATAATTATATAAACTGGTCCTATATACTATATTTCACAATGACATGTCAAATTTTCAACATGACATTTTCGGTATAAGTTTGAGTTATTTATCGACTGTAGGTCTCCTGTTAGCTTGATTATTTAACTTTTATCGGACCACATAGTCGATTCACAGTCGGAACATCATGTATCTTTTTTCCAAACATATTTTTAGAGCTTGGTTTGAACTAACTAGCTAGTCTTTGCACTTTGTTTGAGATTGTTCAATTTGATTGGTCAATTTGATTGGTCTTAGCACGGTTGGTCTGAGCTTGTTGCCCGTTTACCTGCTATTTTTTTTGTAATTTATTGGTTTAGCACTTTTATGATTAAATGACATGAAATTTCTACAGTTATACACAAAAAAAAAAAAAAAAAAAAAAAAAAAACCTTTAAGCCGTTATGCTCATTTATTTTAATTATAGGTTTGCAACGTTCAATTGACAACCGTTATGCTTAGGTTGTCTTCGAAATTATTATTGTTATTATTGGTGGTGGCGTTGCTGTTGTAACAGTGTTGGCATTTTACAGGTTGAGCTAGCGTGAGGCGTTAACCTACAGCGAATAGCGTTAGTATTAATTGTTTTTGGGTTGTTAATTTCAAAGTTGAGTGACCTTTATGGATTTATAGTTTAATAACTTCATCAAAGTTTAAATCCAGATTTTAGTTGGTGTTTGAAAATTCATAAGAACCACTAACCCGAATAACATTGTTATTTGATATAAACTTAAACAGCTGATTAAACTGCGCAGATTGCATTTGTATTAGATAGGTTCACACGAATTATAGACTTTTAATCCTAAATGTGTAAATAAAAAATAAAATGAACATTTAAGATTAACAGTATTTAATCTTCGTCAAATTTTGGTTTTATAATTAATTAACTTCCATAACTGAATGCATATAGATGAAAATATTTACCTAAAACATTTTTTAGACAAAATAAAAAAAAAAAAACAAAATCTAATTATAACACATACTGAGACACAAGTTTATAACCCTAAGGGTATAAGGAGTGGTTAGACAGTTGAGAGTGACAAACTAAAAAATCAACCAATGAGAGTATGTCATGTCAAAGTGGTAAACTATGCTCAAAATGTTGGCAATTAGACACTTGGTGAAGTGGTAAACCATTTAAAAAAAATATGTGATTGGTTGAGATTGGAATGGACCCCACCCACACACCCCCTCTCTCTCCTATCCTCCCTCACCGCATCGGCATGGCATCACCGAACAAACAAGTCAAAATCGGTAAACTCCTTGCTAGCGGTGGTTTACCGCGTCGGTAAACCGGTTTACCATGTTTTGCCGATCACCACTCCGGATACCCAAAGGTTGAATTAAAGAGAATAATATGGAGAAACAATAATTATGGTCAACATGCTACAATAGGTACAATACATATTTAATTTTTTTTTTGAACGGCGAAATTTTATAAACAAACACAGACAACTAGCGAGAAGCTAGGCCCAACAAAAACAAGATAACAACAGAAACAATCAGGAAATATTGAAAGTGCACCAATTCGACCAATCTATCGAGATCTTTTTTGCTCTGTTTGTGATCCAGAGGAAGCTTGTGCATTTGATATCTGCCATAAGTCTCGAGATGTCGACCCGACTACTTGAGAAGACTACATCGTTCCGTAATTTCCACACACACCAACATGTAGTGAGGACGATTGCGTTAACCATATATTTTTTTGCATGCGAACCGAACGTGAGTTTATGAACTTCTAGTAAATCTGATAAAGAGAAAGCGAAAATGGGAGATATCGACAGCCAATGTGATATCATTTGCCAGACGACCGAACATATGTAGCATGAGGTGAAAAGATGTTCTACGCTTTCTTCGAATTCTCCACAAAGAGGGCATAGGTTTGAAGACACAAAAATATTTCTTTTCTGCAGTTCTGTTCTGGTTGGTAATCGATCAAGATGCATCCGCCACGCAAAGATGTTAACTTTACGAGGAACCCATTTGTTCCACTGGTAATGGATGACCCCAGATTGCAAAGACGGCCCGTTGAGAATGTTTTTTACGGATTTGACCGAGAAGGCACCAGATGGGTTGGGTACCCATTGCCATATATTTCTTGAACCTGTGAACGACACTTCCGAATGTACTTGAACCAGTGACCCGTATTCGGTAAGTTCGGGTACCGAGTTGGGCTCGCGAAGCCAGTCCCATGTCACGTTTGAGGGTTCGTTATCGTCGATGGTCACCCGATCCCGAATCATACATCCTTTTTTCCTTTCAAGCTGGTAGATATTAGGAAACAAAATCTGAAAAGGTTTATCCGTAGCCCATGAGTCTGTCCAGATATTTAATTTGCAAAAGAGTAAACTGTTAAAATGGTCCCTGAGGTTTGGTCATTTTTAACACTATAGTCCAAAACTCAAATCTTTTGAATCTGGGTCCCTGTGGTTTCAATCTTGTTGCCATTTTCATCCGAAATCAAAATCTAGTCATATTTTTCAGTTAACATTCAGAAAAACTATAGTGTTAAAAAGACAAAAAAACTGAATGTTAACTGAAAAATATGACTTGATTCTTTTGAGAGATGCAAGTTCAACTTTCACTTGGTGCAGAGTGAGGTATTGGTGGGCAATGATAGGAGACCTAGGGAAACCTGAGTTCGATTTTTGAGCCAAACTGGTTTTACCGGTAATTTCACCGTTGTGGCTACGGGCGGGTGGGTTACCGGGTTTCCCCCGGAATTGGTGGTAGACTCAGGTTATTCTCATAGTACTCTGTTTAGTTCAGTGAGTGCCCCGAGAATGCTCGGGATTGATTCTGTTGGCCGTTAAAAAAAAACTGAGAACATGTTACTTTTAATGCCACCTTTTACAAAAACAGCAAATAACATAACAACGTATACAATTCTCATTTTATAAATTAATAATAATATACTTTTATTTATATATTTTGCATTATCGTCAAATTTTACTGTTGGTCAAAGCAATAGTACTTTAGCCTGATTTTTTTTTTTTGAACAACCAATATCATAAAACAACCAAAGATGGCCAAACCTGCCAACAAGCAGGGCAGATTTAGGGTGTTTTGGGGGAATCCCCTCGGTTTGAAAAAAAAAATAGTGGAAACCTTGTATGATTTAGAAAAAAATAGTAAGAATTTACTAAAATAAACCTTGTAGAAAACATTCCTGGATCCACCATTGTCAACAAGAAGCTATCAGGGGTGCTACAGTAGAAAATTAACAGAATTACAAATCAAGCAGTTTCCATTTTTTCCAATCTAAATCTATCTTCTTTACCTGCTCGAAGTCCATAGAAAATACAACAATTTTGTTTCTCCAATAATGTTGCTTATGTTGACTGAACCTTGTTGAAAATGAACTAATTCCGGGCTCACCAAATACGCCAAGCCGCTACCAAAATGATAGATTGCAGTAGCTTCTTTTTAGCTGGACCTGTTGATATTTGCTTGTGAACTTCTAACAAATCTTGGACAGAAAAAACATATATAGGGGAGATCCTGCACCACGAACGGACGCTACATAACTTGTTAGTTTAGGCTGATTTAAATATAACCATTTACGTTGTATTTTTAAAAAATACGGTTTGCACAACTTGTTAATTTTTGTTTAATCCCTTAAGAACCCGTTCAATATATACATATATGTATATATAAAGGGAAGAGCTCTTGTGAGAACTCCTCCGAATTGTGAGGACTCATGAAAACCCTACTTCCCGTGTGAGTTTATCAACCAAATTTTGCACAAAGATATATTAACATCTAAGACATCTGTGAAAAAAACCGAAAAAATGGTGAGCCGACATTTTTTTCGACATGTAAGTTTCATTTACGGTGGTGTAAATGGTTGCTAATGTCATCAACCAGAACTTTAAGCCAGATTTACACCACCGGAAAAAGTAGTCTACGACTTTTTTTTTAAGTTTCATAAAAAAATCGTCAATTTTATTTTTAAAAAAACCCTTGGAAGTAGAGCTTTTGCGAGTTCACACAACTTAAACTAGTTCTCATTTTAATCATTCCCTATGTATAAATATTATAGTTATATGGCCAGAATATATAAACATTAGTTCACCGTTTAAAGTGTAGTGCAAGGGCAACTTTTTTTTTTTACAGCTAGTTCCAGAGCAATCTGACATTGATTTTGTGAGTGTATAATGTCTATCACTTCCGTCAATCATGTATCGTAGCTTGAACAGATGAAACAAGACTGGTGTTGAACAGAAGAAAGCATAACTTGTGTATGTTTTAGTATTCTGGTAGCTTCGTACGAAGGGAACCTTTCATGGCTTTGTACGAAGCCACCACCTCTATATATAGTAGTTTAGTCTTGGTCATTTGTAACTTTTGGGCATTCTTGAGACGAAGCTTTTCCCGTTTGTTTTCGTGGATTTGTTACTGTCAAATATCAATAGAAAATAAGTTATAATTACATCTTTGTGTTCTCATCCACACACGTGATTGGATTCCGCACATATCACGTGTTCGTACGCATTCAACGGTTGAAGATTCGATCCTCGGAGCGAATTCACAAGTGGTATCAGAGCAGGTGATTGTTTGCACAGATTAGAGACACGAAGATTCAAGCTTCTTCATTAGATTCAGAGCCGAAATCATCATTTTCTTCACACATCTTCTTTTACTCATCTTTTACACTTTATTTTTGAACTTAGATCTCAGATTCACGAAGATTTCACGGTTCAAATTGGCAAATGTTTCGGTATGATGTGCGAAAACCATTTTTAATCAATCCTACAAAGTTTCAAATCAAAATTCAAACAAAATCATACTCAAATCAGTGAAAAACTATTAAAAACATGACTTTGTTCTTCGCAGCTTAGCTTCGTACGAAGCCACACATCCAGCTTCGTACGAACCCAGTTCAAAAGGTGTGATCTTGAAAATTTGGCTTCGTACAAACCCGGGGTTATCATTTTGTACGAATCTAGATTATTTGGTCAAGTAGCTTCGTACGAACCCAGCTATTACGCCTTCGTACGAACTGAGACAGTTAAGTGTTTGATTGTGTGTTTGCAGGTTATCATGGCTGAAGAACTCTATAGCACGTTTTACAACGTGTTCACTTCAGAGTCATCTGAAACAACATCCGTTGCACCGAAAAGCATTTCTAAAGTATAACTGAGAATATAAATCATGATAATTTTTACGGAACTAACTCAAAACCACCAAAACTAGATAGTATTGAAGACTATACTTGGTGGAAAGAAAGATTTATTAACTGGGCAAAAGCTTATGCTCATGAGAGTTGGGTTTGTATGGAATTCGGGTATAACAAGCCAGTAGATGATAAAAATGAAGAAATTCCACTTAAAAGCTTAACAACTGAAGATAAAAAGACATTTTCTCATGAACAAAGAATGATTGAGTTAATACAACAATCAATCAGAGATGACATATTTGCATTACTCAATCATGACGGGTCATCAAAATCTATGTGGGAAGCGTTACGAGTGAAAGCTGAGGGTGGAAAGCAAATTAAAAAGAAGAAAATATTATTGCATGAAAAGGAATTCGATTTGTTTGATTATATAAAAGGTGAAACTGTGAGACAAATGATTGAGAGATTTTGTCACCTTAAATTGAACTTGACATGTTTGGGATAACAAAAACCCGTGAAGAATTCATTGACAAAGTTATTGAAGCTTTACCACGTGATGATCATTGGCAAACATTTGTCTTTATTTTGAAAAATGATGCACAATTTGATGATATTACTTTGGATACCTTGATTGAAAAGATTAAGAGTCATGACCTGGTATTACAAAAACAAAACAAAACAAAATGAGCAGCTCTTCTTATCAGCAAAATGTGGGTCTTTATTACAGGGGAAACGTACTTTCGACCATTCAGTCACCAAGGATTGGTACAACTTTCAGTGTCGAAAAGTCAAAAGACTCACAGTAAAGCTCATCAAGTTACAATCCAGGTTATTGTTCTTCCTCAACAACATCAAATGCAGAAGAACCCGATGAGATTCATTGCAACATTGCCTTGACGTTGAAAAATTCTCCAACAATGAGTATCAATGCTGCTAAACAACAGATGAGTTTCTTAGCAACAATTCTGGAATCATACGAGAGTCAGGTAGCAGGGAGAATCAGAAATCCCGAGTTAACTAAAGAAGATTATGACAAGATAGATCTGGAGGAGATGGAACTCATTGATATTAGATGGTGTTTGGCTAGTGGTATTCGTAGAGCACAACGTTTCATGGAGATAACAGGCAGACATGAACTGGGAGGGTTGTTAAGCACCAAACTCGGGTTTGACAAGTCATAAGTGGCATGTTTCCGATGTAAACAGAAGGGTTATTTCAAAAGTGAGTGTGTTAACCGAGAAGTAGCTGATCTTGGTAATCCATTCCATGATGACTATTACAAAAAGGCCATTTATCATAAGACCGGTGAGCATGCGTCCACAGAAAGTCTAAAGCAAATTGCTGGAGGTTCATCAAAAGAAAAATAACAAGCGTTAGTGTCAGTGCATGATCATGCAAAACACAGGATAATTCATGATTACGAAGGGTTTAACAGGGGTGAGTATATAAAGGATGATGGAAGGGCGTTGATTGCTGAAGTGAAAGAGAGAACGAAAGAAGAAATTCTGCAAGAGAAAACGTACAGAGAAAGATGTTTTACAGATTACAGAATAGAAGAAATGCTGAAAGATTATGAGGAAGCTAGGAGTTATGGAAGATGGGACAAGAAAAGAGAATGTTATGTCAATCGCAATGGAGATCCGGTTGTCCATTCAAGCCAAGTGGTGTATAATGACGTACTTGCAGTAATTCCTCTGTCCGGCGAATACTATTCAAAGATCGAAAAAGATAAAGATATCTTAAAAAGCTGGATAAGATAATCAGAGATGTCATGACAGCAAGCCCGAGACAGAGAGATGAAAAAAGAATGAAGAAGAATGTTGAGAATTTGGTAGATGAATTAAAGAAAGCTGCAGAGGAAGTCAGTGATGAACAGAAAAATGAAGAGATGAAAGAAGAAGAAGAAATAGCTGGTGAAGAAGGTCAGAAACCAGTAGAAGAAGCTGTTACTGAAAAACAGCAGGATGAAGAGAGTTTGAAGAAGAAAGAAGAAGTTGATGAAGAGAAACAAGAAAAAGTTGATGAGAAGTTGGAGAAGTCGATTGAAGAAGCTGTTACTGAAGAACAGCAGATGAAAGAAGAAAATTAAAAGCAGACGGCGGAAGAAGCCGAGGTGCCAATTATTGAGGTAATAATTAAACCTGAATCTTCTTAAGTGTTAAATAAAAATGTTGAACAGTGTAAGAAATGCATGAAAACGTGCAGTGCTTGTAGTGAAAAAGATGAAAAATTCAGAACAAGAGACATGGAATTTACTAAAACTGAAAGAGTTTTCAAAGATAGATACAAATAAATGTTTGAGAAAGAAAAGGTTTTGTTAGATAATGATGAAAAGCTGACACAAAAATGCGAGATTTTAGAAAAAGAAAATGAGATTTTGAAAGAAAAGTGTTCAGCAATGACTGAAGAGTGTTTACAAAAAGAAAATACAGTTCAAGAAATGAAAAAAAGAATATGATTCAATAAAACTTGCATATCATATTACAAAAGAGTCGTATGAAGATGTGAAAAGTCAAATGAAACTTGTTCAGTCGAGATTGAAATATTGTTCTGAAATGTCAGAAACGCTTAAGCGACAGTATGAAATAAAACAACAAGTTGTAAATTCTTATATTGAAGAAGTTGCTGAGCTTAAACGTAAAATGGTTGATTTAGAACAAGATAATAACAAGTTGCATAGTTATCATGTTTCATCATTTGTTCTTGAACGTATTTTCAACATAAAACCGGATGATAAAGATTCTGAGAAAAACAAGAAAGGAATTGGCCCAGAATAGCATCAGGTTCCACCACCGTTTGAGGAAAATTCACATTCTATGATGACAAGAAGGTGGAAAAAGCTTTCAACATGGTTGATGAATTGCGAGATAATATAGACATAACCTATTCCAAATCTGATGTGTTGGGATTGAACCCTACCAAAGGAACAGATGATAAAAGCCAAAACTGGATCAGAACAGTGGATTCACAATAAGCAGTGCTTATGCAAAGACTTTCCCCTTGACAGTGGCTCTAACAACTGATAGTCTCCAAACACTGATCATCTCAACCGCTGATAGGCCAAGCACTGATGAAGATTAAAGAATTGAAGCTCTATCTACTGATGTATCCTAAGTACTGTTGAAGATTAAAGCACTGCCCATTCAAGGACTGATCAACTTTGAAGAAAGCACTGATGCTCAACATCATTGCTTAGACTACATCAGTGGAAAGTGAAACAGTAGTTTATAGAAGCAGTGCTGATATAATCAGTTGTTTGATAGTCAGTGGTTGTATGTAACAGTCCTTAGAGTTTGTTAGGTTGTTAGATGTCACTTTCATGGTGACGTCAGCTTAGATGCTTCAGTGGTTTGATCTGCACTATAAATAGAACAGTTTGTACTGTTCTATTCAAGGAGTTTTCTCCTTCAATCCAGTTATCTTGTATGATCAACCATTGAGCTCATGCTGAGGGAGAGTTTTAGTATGTAAGCATGCATTGTAATCATTATGTTTGTAATCATTCGACTAAATAAAAAGCATATGTTTACTGAAAACTATTTCTCTCTGATTGTGTTGTAAAGTTTGTTTCCATTTCCGCTGCATTTAATCCTTTTGTTATTCATCCATTTCTTCATTAATCTCAAACAAACACAATCATGATAGCCTCAGATCCTAACAATTGGTATCAGAGCGAGGACGGTCAAATTCGATCTAACAATCAATTTGACATAACAGTTGAGCTCAAAATTTATTGATACTAAGGTTGGTCGTATTTGTTGAAAAAACAAAAGTAAAGGATAATCACGTTTAAAGTTGGTTATTCAATTTTTTTTTAAAACAACCAAGATGTCATCTATTGCATAGGATTCACATAACACTGATAATCTGATATAAACTACCGATGATTGTTAAAATTGGTAAAATTTAATAATCTCGGATTGGATATAGTTTTTCATAGATCTATGAGTGTTTGTGATGAAAACTATGATTGGTTCCATGATTGACTGCTGCTAAGGGTTTATCTCGTGTCATTAAAGACTTATGTTCAGAAAAATGGCATTTATGCCCTTTGGTAACATATGGGAGATAAACAAAACCTTAAGAACAAAATCTTATATGTGAACAACAATTTTGAAAACTTTAAAAGTTAAAAACAAAAGGGTGAAATCCTACAAAGGTTATATGTTTGATGCTTAGAAAACCAGATCATGAGTAATGTGAAATTTGGCATAAGCATTTGCAAAAATGTCTAAATCTCTCAAAACATTGCTGAAAATGATTTTGGGTTGAGTATTCTTTCCTTGAAAACCTTCCAGTAAAAGTTTCAATACTTTTCTATGGAAAGGGTAAAAAGGGAAAGAAGAAAAAAAATTACAAAAACTCAAAAGTGTGTTTATCTCAAAAATTTTGAAATCAAAAGAGAAAAGTATAAATCTAAAACACTTAAGAGTCCACAGGTGGGTCCTACAAAAGGAAAAACCAAAAAATAAACATACATCCTTGGTCAAACATTTGTCATCCATCAACCAGGTACAATCACTGTCTCAGGGAATTCAGGTAACAAAAGTATCAACAGTTTGATTATTAATAAAGAGGATTAGGCCAAATTTTCAGAAATCCTTCACATGGTAATAAGGTTAAGAAAGAACCTTCAAAACCATTGTGAGCAGGCTACCCCACTGTCACAATCATTTAACAAGGTAATGGTATCAAACAGTGGTTATGAAATTTATTTCAAACCACTGACCATCCTCCTAAAGTTGAGAATGAAGTGATTCTGACCTAATTAAAAGTTACAGTGACTTTTGAAAATGAACCAGATCTAATTGATGTTGTTTTCAGGAAATCTTTACTTATTTTTCTTGTAAAGATTTTTCTTAATAAAACAGGATATATTATTCTTCATTTTTCTTAAAGGATGATATATTTTGCGTTTTTACTTGTTTTAGATGGTAAAAATTCAAATACCTATCAGGATGTAAAACCCTTCTTGTTTTTTCCAGGGTAATATATTCTTTGATAATGGTTCAAGAAGAGTTGGTGTTAAGGATCTGGATCATTTCATTCATAAACTTAAGTCTAAATCAGTAATAAAGGATGATTGTTAACAAACTTCAAATATTTGGCTGCACATGTTTTATTCTAAATTCTCAATGGATTAAAACATAAAATGTGTGGCCAAAGTAAAATATGATAATCATCTGGATACTGAATCACTGTCAAAATCTATAGAATGTTTAAAACATGAAGTAGATGCGTGATAAAACCTTGAATGCAAAAACCTGTGAATTCTCTGCATTAAAAATCCCTGTAAACCCTGCTGTCATGATTAATTCTGATAAACTTGCATTTAAAATGTGTTTGTCAAGTATTTGGTTCTGCAGGTAACTCACAATCACCATCAACAGATGCTGGATAGGATATTGTGATTTCACAAGTCAAAATCATTTCCCTCATCAGAGCAGCAAATGTGCAAAACAGTTGTTAAAGCTCATCCACTGATGTACAAACAGTGTTTGACCAAAATAGCCTTCTAAACCTTTACCACTACTTCACCCATAACCACTGTTGATAAAAATCCATCTAAAATGGATAAAGATCATCAGTGTGCCAAACCCATCTTTAAAATCCTTTCACCTTCATTTCAAACAGATGTTGGATCATTAAAGTCACCAATAGATGTTAGCTCAGATGATTCACATCTGCAGCTTCACCTTTTAAAACATCAATCCTTTACAATTCATCCACTTCACCAAACACTTGACAAACATCAATGAAAAAGGATTCTTTCAAAAGGTCTATCCTGAAACATTTGCCTTCTTGCTGGATTTCTACCATCCCATCAACAAGTCATGCACCTGAGGTACTAAAAAGACAGAAAGTTGGGTAGATGTCATGTAAGAGGGGCTTCAGCAGTTCAGTGACAACAAGCTTAAAAAACTTGTGCCACAGCCATAGGATGAGAATCTATTTGGCAAAATGGGTTCTCTAAGAACATAGCATATGCTAGAAGCATGGTTGTCAAGATTTATCATACTCAAACAAGTACAGACACCAAGAGTGTGAAAAGCTTACATTAGGGGGATATCAATTCCTAGGCAATAAGCTTAGTGTTTTGACTGTTCACATGCAGCAGATGTTTCCACAACCACTGATTGAAGAATATTATGATGCTACTGCTGTTGCTGAAAAGTCCAACTGTTTGTAACTTCAAAATATGTTATTGAATTTTGGTATATGTGCTCAAAAGACTTCTTTTATGTAGGACAGTCAAGTAGCTGATATATATCATCAAAGATTCAATATCTCATTGAATTACCATCATTCACCAACAGACATCACTTTATGAGGGATTGCTATGAAAAAGGTTTGATTTCTCTGCAACATGTTCCAACTAAAGATCAGCTGGCAGATGTGCTAACAAAATCATTAGACACATCCACCTTTGAAAGCTTGATCTCTAGGATTGGCATGCTGAACATGGAATAACAGGCAAAATCTTGTTTCTCTATGAATAAAAGCATTAAAATGTTTTCAGAAAATCAAAATTCCATCCTTAAAAATAGTTAAAAATGAAAATTTTCATTAATCCTTAAAAGTCTGCCATAACCACTGTTTGGGTTCAAACATCTGTTCTGATGAATATTGTCCACTGCTGAAAGTCAACCACTGTTTCCTCATTTCCTTGTTAAATCACTGTTGTTCAAAATCAGTGTTTTAACCCACTGATGGCTATCCACTGATAGCTAAAAAAATCAGCCACTGTTTTCATTTCACCATAGCAAACCACTAATACTTGTTCCATCAGTGGTTTCCTAAACAACTGTCTTCCATTAATCATCAGAGGTTGGCACGTGGACAGTACTTATCCCTCAGATCTTTTGTAACCGCTGCCACGTCAGCATTCACTTTTCCATCATATAAAACCCTGATCAAAACCCCAAACAGGGTTTTCACTGTCGAATCGAATTCCAAATTCCTTTCTCAAAGCAGTTACCATCCATTTCTCTCAAATCCTTCATCATCTTCTTCCTCTGGCAATCACACTAAAATCTCCATGGCTCTTCCATATAAAACTCCTCATAATTACTTGTGCATACTTGAAAAACCAAGTGACAGCACAACATTCCACTCCGTCATTGGCGCCCTTTCATCCTCAAGGTACAAAACCTTGTTGACCTACAACCCATCCATATATCTCGATACTCTTCGTGATTTCTGGAAAAATGCACAACTGGAAGTTCAGGACAAAAAGCCCTGGGCTATCACTTCTTTGGTAAAGGGAATTAAGGTTGCTGTCACACCTAAAGATATTTCTGAGGTGTTTGAATTGAATGACATTACAGGTAAAACTTCCTTCCCAAAAACTGATTATCAAACTGATTTCCTTGAGAGAGGGTATGCTGAGGAAATGAAAAAGGATACTTTGCAAAAAGGCAGTTTTCCTCCTGCCACAATGTTTTTGTTTCATACCCTCCTCATGTGTGTTTCAAATAAGACCACACCTTTTAATGAAATTCCATTAAAAATCCAATACTTGGGTTATACTATCCTACAAAATGAAACTTTCAATTACCCCCAAGAGATTTTTAATGACATGGTCAAAAATGTTAATAATATCAAAGACAAGAAAAAACCATTTGTTTTATTTCCAAGGTTTTTGAGCTTTTACTTGCAAAAGAAGATTCCTAATGATAGTGCTCATGTACTTATCCAATGGAACCCTATTCAAATCAACAGCCTATCTTTTGAAACCTTTACTAGGCTGTCAAAACCTTTGACAACACAAACAGAGGAGCCTGAGCAGAATTTAGCAGCAACCACTGCTCCTCAGGTCCCTGCTGTTGAGCCCACTGCTCAAGGTGAACACAGCAGCACCACTGCTGTGCAACCCCCACCTAAACACACCAAAAAGACCATTAAGAAAAAATCACAAAAGCCCCCCAAGCCCATTAAAAAGGTAACTCTGGAAGATGAGATCCCAGAGATTATACCTGTGACAACACAAAAGTCACCAATAACCACTGCTGCTACTTCCTCACAGCAGATGGATGAAAGATCTCAACCTGAGCCTCAAACTCCTCCTGCTTCTTCTAAAAAAGATCAGGTTGTAAGAACAGGGACACCACATTATGATGCTCTGGAATCACTTGATTCCATCATCCACAGCCCACCTCCCGGGGTAAATTCTCTTTCTACACCAATCCTCACTGCACAAATTCCACCAACCATACTACCTCTATTGGATGCAGTTGATTTAGCCCAGATACAAATCAGTTCTTTTCAATCACTTGTTGTAACACCTCGAAAATTTACGTCCAATAATGTATTGACACGTGTCATAAGCTTTGAAAATGTGAAAAAGTACTTTAGAGGGACTAAAGTTGACAAACAGAGAAACTATGTGAATATAAGGGTCCAAACTGTCAACAATGGATAAATATGCCCTACAATAACCCTACATGATGTTTATAATCTTAAACGAATAAATCATGGATCATACGAAGCTGAAAATGAAAGAAAGTGAGGAATTACAAACTACAGGGGTTAAATGTGTCAACATGTTTAAAGTATACCTCTGAGTGACCTTGTAGCAATCCCGAAGCTTTGTAACGGTAAAATATGCTCACTAGAATGTGTGATAAAAATTTCATAAAGTTTCGTTATCGTATGAGAAAGTTATGACCAAATTCGTATACGAAGGGTTAAAAGCGTCAACGTTGAAATTTGTGACTTTTCGGGTAAGCACAAAGTTAACCAAGGACTTAACCAAGTTTGTAAAAGTCTTAAGGCCCTTAAAATCAAGTTAGAGGGCTAAAAGTGCAAGAAAAACAATCAAAACCACGTTACAAAGGACCAGGGACTGAAATGTAATAAATGGAACTTATTTAACCTGTTGCGCAGGTTTTAGACGCCCCGCGAGAGGCTGTTCGCGGCCCGCGAACAAGTGACCAGCGCAGAAAAAACGAACAGCTGCCAGTTGCAGCGCTGAAACCGAGCTTACACTCTTGTTTTACATACCAGGGGCTGCTCCAATGGTTTAACATGCATAGGGGGCACTTGTACTGATCTGGTAACATGTGTAGACCTATTTGGCATCACCCTAGAAGATCAAAATTGATATACAAGGGACTTGAAGTTGTAGCAACATTTGTTCATTCACTTGCATTCTCATTTCCGGAGCTCTCCTGATCAGCAACCAAGTTCCTTAGGCTCCCTAATCGTGCATAGGACTATTGTAAGTACCCTTAACCCTTCCTAATTCAGTTTAGCCTAGTTAATTAGCTAAAAGTCAAACCATCGTAATTAACGTTTGAATTTGAGATTAAATAAAATCTATTCAGTCAATTCTCGAATTGAAAGTACCTATAAGTAGGTAATTATGTGGGTAATAAACCCTTAAAAGGGTACTCTCTGATTCCCACTCTAACTAGGTCAATTGTCGGGTCAAACTTGTTATTAAAAAGTCAACAGAATGCTTATTTTCAAATTAATGCATAATTAGCAATGTAGGAGGCATGAAACCTGTTTTATCATTAATATAACTTGGTAATTAATGTAAGAACATGTCTAACCATGTTCAACCCGACAATTTTCAGTTTAAACCCGGATCGGAACCGAAAGTCGCATAATTTGACTTTTGCTTTGACTTTCAGTTCTGACCCGTTTGTGCATGTTTTAGATTGGCCTTAGAGCTTTATTTGGACCAGGTTTCATATAAGTATAACTCTCTGAGATTATACAACTTGGTTCATTAGTTATCCAATTCATATGCATGTTTCCGTTAAGTGCTTAAATGTTGACTATTATGCCCTTTTGACTATAAAACGTGATTTTTGAAAAAGTAAAAGAGTAGAAACCTTAGTTACTGATTTATAAACTTGCACCTAAAATTTGACATCAGTTTGAGGTCTAGATTAAGAGTTATGCTCATTAGCGTAATTTGAAAGCTTTTATTAAATAAACGGCGTAATTAGCATGTAACCTATTTAAACCCACTTTTTGATATCAAACTTTTTAGCCAATGATGTAATATAATATTTTGGTATTTTTGAAGATTTTTATTAAATTTTTGGCTGAGCATAACATAGGTCTCTAAGTTTGATTCGGTTAATGCCGGTTTTGCCCTTTTAAGCCATAAAATGAGTTTTACAAATCCTTTTGACCCCAAACCTTTTTCTACTGATTTTATTTGATAAATAAAATATTTTGAGCCTTTTGGAATTATAAAAATATCAGATTTCCTTTGAAAACCCGGAAATGGCTCCAAAACGCCTTTTTAAGTGTTTTTAACGCATAGTATGTACTAAAACTATATTAAACATATAAGGTGGATACCTACTGATATTTTTAGTATATTTTTATATATTAACAGTAAGTAAAAGTTTTTAAACTCAGGTTTCCAGTTTTGACTTTTTAAGCCTAAGTGAAATTACCAAGATACCCCTAAGATGCATAGTTTGGTTTTAAATGATAAATATCACATATAGGTCATACCCTACTGTTATAACTTATTAAATTAAGTGTATTTACTGAATAAATCAGACCTGTAACTCAGATTACTAATTAAACTCTTTTTAACCTTTTTAAATGACCAAAATGCCCTTACAAGGAATAATTTGAGTTTAAATCCATTACGGGCATAATAGAAGATATCTTACTGATGTCACAACATATTTAAGGCATATTAACTTAGGATATTTTCATATGACTCATTTGATTACCCGTTACGCACTTTTCGCGTTCGGAATGGCTTATGTAACTAGTTTGCATATATTAGCCGAAACGGGTCAAACCTTATCATCTTTGTCTCAAAATCCAGAATGTGTTTAGTATACCCATATTATACAAGTCTTCAAACTTATCGGGTCTAAATCACATTCTGTCCGGTCTTCGCTTAATCGTGCATTTGAATCGTATCTTCCTTTAAAACTGACCGGTCTAAGCTTAAGCTTAATTAAAGACCCATTAGGATTCTAATAGGATGATAAAAACCTTTGTTCCAGATTAGGAGCCCAATAAAAGCCATCTGTACTTGTTGTATTTGACTTATACATTGCTCAGGTAAATACTCTTAACTTATTTTCCCTATACGGGCTTGGGATACGGTATTATAATAATACCGCTTGGTCGGGTGTGTAATATTTTAAATCGGATTGTGATTAATGTAATTACATACTTGTTTAATATGTATTATTTGGTGTATGGCCTTTGGGGGTTAAATGACCATGTCCCGGATATCCTTGGCATCATTTTACGAAATGGCCACGACCTAAGCACGGGGTGTAGGCATAAACCTGACAGTTGCATATGTAAAAACTGGTAGCCCATTTAAAGGAATTAACCTTGTGGGTATTATACCTGTGGCGTGTCAATTAATCTTGTCCGGCCTTACCAACCGGCCCTGATGGACGACAAATAAGTAAAACTGTATACATGATTATTTAATAATTGTCCCAAGTTATAAAATATATTTTTGCCGAAGTGCATTCAAATCAATTTTTTTAAACTCTTTTCAAAATGAGTCAGTTGAGTTGTATTTACCAGTGTAAACTGACGTATTTTCCAAAAAGGTTAAGTGCAGGTGCTACACGTAATAGGCTGGATACTCCAGACATCAATAATCAAGTCTCGCAAAGCTTTAGGTGTCAAAGTCTGTTGAACAGTTTTCCTCTTTATTTTGATCCGCATGTGGATCTGTTTCAACTACATTGTGATACCTTATATTACAATTTATTTGGTTGAAATAAATCTATCTTTTGCTTCCGCTGTGCATTTAAATATTGTGTTGTTTGACTATGATGATATCAACTACGTCACGATACTCCCCACCGGTGATACGTGGAAATATCGGGGTGTGACACTTATTAATGAGAATATGCCACAGAAAGTGACTGAGTCTGGTGTTTCAATCTCTATTAACCCACCAATAGTTGAGGAGGTTACACTGCAGGAAGTACAAGTACTTCCTGTCAGTAGTTCAAGTGGAGCAGCTACTACAAGTGTTGAACCCACTGTTTACACTTGGACAGTAGTTTCATCAGTCAGACTCCCTTGAAGGCAATTTCTTCATTGGGAACCAGGGTGTTTCCAGTATTCACTGGTTCACTAAAACTGGTTACCCCTGCTGAAGGAAGAAATCCCCAGTACCAAGAAAAGGGGGCATTAGTGGATGACTTTTGGGAAACTTTCCCTAAGTCAACTGCTGATACAACCACTGCCAGTGGGAAATCAGATGATCCTATTAACTTGGGTGATGGTTTAATGTACAAAGAATTGACGGAGAGGGTTGATAAATTAGACATATCTGTTACAGACATCAAGTCTATGCTGCAACAGTTGTTACAAGCACAAATGGCAACACACACTGTTGCACCAGCTGCAACATCTGCTCCATTCTCTGTTCCTACTCCCACTGAGCTATGGGGTTTATTTCAACCTCTGCTTCACAAACAAAGAGCATATGCTGATCAGCAACATGAAATTCAAGTTTAAAAGATCAGAAATTTGATGGAAGCAAGGTTTAAGGATGCACAGGCAGATATCAAGGAAATTAAGGCCCATTTACTACAAACCATTGGCACTGCTCCTCCTACAATCATCTTTGTTGACAAAGCACCTGATGATGCCAAAAAGGGGGAGAAAGTTAAGAAGAAAAAGGGATATGAAGATGGTCTGTACATTGAACCAGATAAAAAATCTAGTCTGGCTGCAGAGATCCCTAGGCCAGATGGTTCCAAAAAGGTTGATGTAACCTTAATTGCTTTTGCTGATGAAAAAGCAAGGCTGAAAAAGGATATGGAGACAAAGGGTAAAACAAGGTTTGAGCAGGAGAAGAAAGTTTTAATGGAGATGGAAGAACAGGGTACTTCTGAGCCCAAGGATGAGCAACAAAATCCTAAGCCTAAAAGGAGATAGCCCATTAGAAAAGTGAGGCAACCCAAATCCATACCTTCAAGACTCACAAAACACACCCCCCAAACTCCTAAAAGCTCCTCACATCAAACCTCCAAACCAACAGATGTTATCCCAACAACTGCCATCAACACTACCACAACCACTCTCACTCAATCCACTGCCCCACCAAAAACAACTTCACTACCATCAACACCTCCTGCCAAAAAGCAGAAGACTTCAAATGACACATCATCTGTTGTAATGACAACAGTGGTTGAAACACCAGTTGTTGTTGGTGCATATGTCTGTCGACTTCGTCTTGTATCGAGTCTTGTTCTAGATTAGAAAGATCAGGGCACAAAATTCGAGTAAATAGATATACAGGTGATTTCACACGAAATGACTTAATCATTTCGTACGAAATAGGATATGTGTTTTCGCACGAAATGACTATTGGTCATTCCGTACGAAAAGCTGTTTCGTATGAAATGGTTTTGTGCGGAATACCCATGCCTATAAATACCTGCTTTGAGATTTCATTTGTAACGATTTCGATTCTGGTAGCGAAACTCTGCCGAAGTGTCTCCAGCTTTGTAATACGATCTGATATCAATACAGAGACAGTTTAAAGTGATTTTCTATGCAATTCAGCTGAAAGGACTTCGATACGTTTGTTTTCGCCACTCGTATTGAGAAGAACTCTTCTGAACGACTCGTTTCGGTCATGAAAACGATCCTACAAGTGGTATCAGAGCTCAGGAGGAAGAGTTCTTACTATTTTAGCTGCAAATTCTGATTTCTACACCTTCTTTTCAAAATTAAACAAAATTTCATGGATAAAATGGCTTGATTTTCAAATATATTGTGCGAAACACTGTTTTAACAAACCCTTGAAAGAATCAGACTCTAATTCGAAGTAAAACTTGATAAATTCTTACAAAAACTGTCCGAAAGTTTCATTTCGCACGAAACAGATATCATTTCATTTGAAGCTTGATTTCATTTCGTACGAAATCAGTGGTTCATTCTGCACGAAGCAGCTATTTCGTGTGAATCAGCTCATCAGAAATTCATTTCGTACGAAACCAGCATCCATTTCGCATCAAAGTGTGATTTCGTTTGAAATTAGTCATTTCGTACGAAATCATTTTCATTTCGCACGAAAGTTCATTTCGTTTGGAAGGTCATTTCGCGTGAAGGATCATTTTGTTTGTAGATTCATTTCGTTTGAAAGGTGATTTGTGGTATTTTGAAAACCTAATCATGGAAAATGAGTTTTATAATGCTTTTGCTAGTCCGATGACTGTTACTCAGAGTACGTTGCTAGAAAATGAAACGGGGACAACACAAAAACCGCCGAAGCTCATGAGTATCGAGGAGTACAGTGGATGGGCTGAACGGTTTGAAAACTGGGTACAAGCATATTACTTAGATGCATGGGAACATACTGAATCTCCATATAGTAGACCAGTAAGTGATAATGGAGTGAAAATTGAAATTAGAAGTTTGAGTGTTGAGGAGAAAAAGAAATACAAAGATGAAAAAATGATGGTTAGTCTCTTGCAACAAGCTATTAAAGAAGACATCCTGATTTTACTTCAACACAATGGTAGTGCACATTCAATCTGGGTAGAATTAGAATCGAAGTTTCTTGGTAGTGACGAGATGACCAAGAACAAAAAGTCACTTTTGAAAAAGGAATTTGATCTATTCCGTGGATTAAGAACTGAAAATACCAAGCAGATTATTGAAAGATATTGCAATTTAGTGAAGAATATGACCAGATTGAGCATCAATAAAGATAAAGATGAATTGATTGAAAAGTTAGCTGATGCGTTGCCACATGATGTTTGGGGCACGTATCTTATGATGTTGAAAAATAAACCGGGTTTTGACAAGTTAACGCTGGGCGAGTTTATTAAACAACTTGAAGCTCAAGAGATGGAACAAAGAAAGATAGCTAGAATGAAGAACTATGATGGAAAACAAGACATTGGTTTATATTTCAAAGGTGGTGTTAGTGATAAGACCAACATTTCACCAAAGATTGAAACTGCTTTCAATGCAAAAAGTTCTTCTGAAAGTTCATCTCAAGGATCAAGTAGCAAAATGGGATTTACTTCATAGATCCGCATTTTTCTGCAACAAAAGGTGGCAAAGTTCTACAATGCAACATTGCTTTAAATCTTGAGAATGATCAAAATTACTCGAAAGAAGTTGCAAAAAGTCACATGTCTTTATTAGTGACTGTGTTAGAGTCATATGGAAGTTTGGTTGCAGGTAGGATCGGAAATCCAATGCTGACTAAGGAGGATTACGATCAGGTTGATGCTGAGGAGATGGAATTGATGGATATAAAGCGGTGTTTGGCGAGCGTGTTGAGAAGAGCTGAAAATTTTAAACAAATTACGGGAAGAGATGATTTTCGTGATGCAAATGTTTCTACTTTAGGATTTGATAAATCTAAAGTTACTTGTTTTCGTTGCAGGGAAAAAGGGCATTTTAAGCGAGAGTGCACAAACCGCGAAGCAAGTGGAGCTCAAATCCTTTCGGAAACAATGACTACTATCGAAAGGCGATTTATCATTAAGTTGGTCAACAGCCGTATCAACAAGAACAGAAACAAACTGCACATGCTAGAAAAGTGATCGAAGATTCAAAGAAAGGTTGTCTTGTTAATCAAGATTATGGAAGTTCATCAAAAGGATTCAGTTGGGATAAATACATTTCAGATGATAGTAAAGTATGTCTGACAGATCAAGATGATGAAAGGCTTCCAGAGGGTTTCAGTTGGAAAGATTTCAGTTGGGATAATTATGATCCTAATAAGACTTCTGATCATAAAGCTTTTGTTGCTCAAGTTAAAGCTAATGGTGAAAAATATACTACTGATGATTATTGGGCAGAAAAAATTAGAAAAAGTTTAAATCCTGAAGCCAAGAAAGATGAAAAAGTTGAAGAAGAGGTTCGTGTGATAAAAAGCAGGACAAAGAAATTCAAGAATTTGAAATAAAAAAGGAAGCTGTTGCAGAAAATGTGCCTAAGAAGTGTGAAAAATGTGAGACTATGAAGAAGCAAAACAATGAGTTGGTTCACAACATGAATAGGTTAAAAGAATCATATGATGTCTTGAACAAAGCCATGAATCAATACAACGAGTCAAGCAGTGAACAGGCTACAGCCATGAAAACACTTCAAGGAGCATTCATGACAAAGCAGTCAGGCATTAATTATTACATTGAGAAATGTGCTGAACTTGAGAAAAAATTGGAAATTCAAAGAATAGAAACTGAAAAAGTTGATAGATTATTAAGAAGTTACTCATATGCTTCTTATGTAATTGACAGGATTTACCCCATAGCTGAAAGTATGAAGACATTTGAAGAAATCAAATCTGAAGAGAAGAAGTCTGAAGCAAAAGAAGATACTAAAGTGAAGGATTCCGGTAAGAAACAAAGTGTTGGCTATAACAAGTGTCCACCCCCGCTTGAAAATGGATATTCTCCACGAAATCCAAATTCAGAAAGAGTCAAAAAGGCAACCAACTTACAGTGGGAATCTGAGTCTTCAGATAATTTGCCAGAAAGTATTGATGTCACTTTTACATCATCTGACACTGATCATGAGTCTAAGTTAATAAAGAAAGTGGTCGATCAGGTGTTGGATAAAGATGAAACCGAGGAGTCAAAGTCAGAATCGAAGTCAGAGTCAAAGTCTGAGTCCGACACATCAAGTTCAACAGTAAAAAAGAGCAAACGGGTTTACAATAAAGAATTTTTGTTATCAAAATCTAATTTGAATGACGAACCAATCAAAGTAGCATATACTTTGAATGATTCAGACAAATTATATTCTGATAAAGAATTTCCAATAAGAGGTGTTAAAACTAATATGATTAAAAAGGTTTTCAAACTAACAGAAATTAATATTTCTGAAATAAAAGATGTAAATCTTTTTGAAAAACCTAAAAAGCACACTTCAAGAGATCAACAAAGGATAAACAAGAAAAAGGGTTACAGTTCTGGTTCTGGTTTTCAGAAAAAACCAAACCATAACGGTAATTTCAAAAAGAAAGGTCTTGGTTTTATTCCATCGAAAAATCATAAAAATGAGAAAACTTATAAACCAAAAACTGTTTTTGTTTCAGGTACATCATCAGAAGAAGAAGAAAAGAAATCATTCTGGAAGCAATCAAACAAAGAATTCCTTGTCAAAAAGCAAGAAGAAATGAAGAATGTAGTTGCTGAAAAGAATAAGGAGACAAGAACCTGTTTTAACTGTCATAAAGTAGGTCATATTGCCAGAAACTGTTCAAAGGCAATCAACACACAACAGGGAGTGTCTCTTAAACTAAAAGAAAAAGTTGTTGAGAAAAGTGAACCACCAACCAAAAAGTTTAAAGTTTTTTAAAACTCAACATTTGAGGTTGGAGAATGTTCGAAAAAGGTTTACAAGAGAAAAGTTAATCTTGACAATCACAAGTGGATTGTTAAAAAATCAAATGATAGTTTTGGCAATGAATCTGATTCCACAAAGTCAGATAAGCCACAAGTTGAATCAAAAGTTGAAAAGTTAGTTCCGCCAATGGATGATGTAAACTTTCCACCATTGCGGGCTAAGAATTTTAAACAAAAAGTTGTAAAAGTTGAGATTTCAAATCAATTTTTTTTCCTGAAAAGAAAGATTTTGATGTTGAAAAGGCTTTTAACCCCAAAGTGAAACATATTTTTGGGAAAATGATTGGCGGGAAGGTCAAAGGGGTTAAAGAGTTTTATGAAAAGAAAACAAAGATACCAGATGGAGATGGTTCATCCCGGATTAGTAACTGGGATAGAATCTATCACGACTAAACTCTGGACTTGTCGGAGCTCCCAAGTTGGTAATCGTGGAGCAGGAATCGGCATATTTCTTGAGAAATTCACATTTGTGATATTTCGATTTACAAGTGGTGTGTTTGTGAAAAACCTACAAGTGATTATTGGTTATTCCTACAAGTGGTTAATCAAGGACATTAAGTTGTACTTGATTTATCATTCATACAAGTGGTATTCTGGAAAAACAATGTGATGAAAACCCCTAACCTATATATGGTGTGTGAAAATCAACAAAACAAATTTTCCGGAAAAACCATTTTGATTAAAACAAACTTAAGTGTTTTGAAATCATAATGGGAAAATAGTTTGTTGTAAGGGGAAGTTCTGATTGTTTATGCCAAGTGGATGGCGAATTGAAGCTATTCATATCAGTTGTCAAATGGCTTGTACAGTTTGTTTTCAAAATTTTTAAATAGTTTTGAATTTTAGGGGGGGTAAGAAATTTCAGAAAATCCAAAAACTTTAGAAAATTTGAAAAGTAAAAAACATGATAAAATCAAAAATGAGTTTTGTTGAGAAAAGAGGAAATGATAGTACATCAGTGGACTATCACATCACGCTAAAGAATTGGAAAGTTTAATGTGATAAACGGTCTCACTGATGATATGCCAGTAGGTTTTTGCATACTTAGTAGACTGTGTTCGAGATATAAACCTAAATTTCAAACTTACTTATTTTGTGGGGAACATCTCTCGGATATATGGGTAACCCCCGAAATCTTGTTTGAAAGATCCATCTTTCTGAGATACTAGGTCTTTATGCTTAGTGATATCTGGGGTATTATCCCGAGACTTCTGATTTTGCGGAAGCAATGGTCTAGTCCCCGTATAATATTTTTCGCTTGCTTGAAATAAAAGCATCACCCTAGCATAAAAAATGATGAAACATTGAAAAATGCTAATCATGTGCTGTTGAAGAAAAGATTCTCTGTAACAACCCTCGGTAAAACCAACACCCTCATAATATTTCTGACACCCTATTATATCTTAAATTTTCCCAATGTGTCTTATAATACACCTCGTATGTGAAAACCGAGCCCAAAATATGTTATAGTTTATAAAATAAATTAAAAATCTGAAAATGTACGTTGAGGCGGGCCGCGTAAGACCTCACCTCAAGCTCATGCGGGCCGCGACAGATCATGAAACGAGGAAGCATCCGGTGATGACACGTGTCATCATCGTGGCGGACCTACGTATCGAATCAGCTAAGCTATATGTTGACCGCGTGTTGACGCGGGCCGCGTAAGGCTTAGCCTTACCTTACGCGGGCCGCCTAGAAACCAGAATCAGACCATATAAATAGATGGCATCGGATTACAATTTCCGTCGCTCATTTCTTTCTTTCAATCTCGAATTTCTGTAGTAGTGTTATAATACTCGGGTATTATACCCCTAATTAGCAAGGTTCTGCTCCGTTGTAAGTATTATAACCCCAGTTTCATAATAGTTACGCTGCCCGATTGATTTAGGGTTCCGTAACAACTGTCGTGGTTCTGCCCGACGTAGTTGTTGGAATACCGTCTCGGGGAAGGTATCATTAATAATTTCAAAGGGTTATGATACTAACCAATGTACATTTGTATAAATTATAGATTTTACCCAGGAAACCCTTACAAGAAGCCTAAGATAGCAAAGTGAGTTTATCCTCTTTTTGTTAATGTTTTTGGAATGTTTTACAAAACCTTAAATGTTTTACAATGCGATTAAGCGGTGATTGAGTCTTTGTAGTTCTTCAATTACTGCCGGTATTATGGGGTTTTGTATACAAAATTTACTACGAGTAGTAGTAAGTCTGAATGACAGTGCATTACCATTAGACGACGAGTTAGCCAATGGGTAATTTGACCATAGCCATAGATCCGGTCGAGTGGCAAGTACTGAATGAGTAATTGTGTAGAAATAAACAATGTGATCGCTCTCAATACTGTTTTAATTGATAAAATGTTTCTTGATTAAACTGGGATTCACTCACCAGTATTTCCGACTGACAAATGTTTTTAAAACACGTTACAGGTAACACAATGTGATCAGCCAATTAGTGAAAAGCCAGCTGGAGAGCACTGAAGGCATGGGAAAAATGTGGCTATAAAAGTTACATAATAAACGATGTTTTAAATTCAATAAAATAGGGTTTATCCCTATAATGTATTGTAATAAGAAACTTGGGTTTTGCCCATGTTATTATTAATATAAAAGAAGGTGGTTTTACTCTGATAAACATTTCCTAACTACGGTCCTGATGAAAATTCCGCTGCGAGATTAAACAACCTGATACCACCAAACTCTGAGCTCGCGTCCGCCCGTTCCCGGGAAACAGGGATCGGGGGTTGCGACATAAGGTGGTATCAGAGCCTAGCCACTGGTCTGAGCCAAAGAAGTGTTCTGCTGACACTTAAATTTTAAATTTTGTGTTAGGAAATAAATTACGGAAATACATGCATAACTGTAATTATGTGTTATGTGTTATTTGACTATTTGTTAGTTTTCAGTATGAGTGATCAAGGACCATCAGACGTGAATCGTCAGTTAGCTGATTCACCTAGGAGTGAAGGTACATCATCACAGCCTGCCCTTTCAGGGTATTTTGCTGATCAGGAAGACGGAATATTTGCTTTTAGAGCTAAATCTGAAGAACCATTTCCTAATAAGAAACGAGGATGGTTCAGTAAAGAAGCTTTTTCTCGTAGGAAGAGAATGCGAAAATTGCAACAGTAAAGAGCGTTAGCAGCTATTAAGCGAGAGACAGATGCCCATACTCAAGATATGCTAAATAGAAGCTTAGCTAGTTTCCATATCTTAGCTACGACTGCTGCTGACCCAAGTCTGGAACAATTAGTAGCCCCACAACCACAAAACCCAGAACAACCCATGGAGATAGAAAACCCGGAAAACCAAGTAGAGATGCACGATTTTAACCCAGAAGAAATCCCAAGGGTACCTGCACCAAACCCTTTAGACCCGAATTACGACCCCTGGTGGGACAACAATAGGGATTTTGTGCAACGTTATCCTATCCAGGATTATCCACCCATACAGAATATAGAAGCTTACCCAGGTATGGACCCTTTAGATCCTTATTACCAAGATGATTATATTAGGGAAATTTTAGAGGATCCTTACCAATTTCAGGCACATACACCCCCATATCAGGAACAGGTACCCCAAATTCCAAACCCAGTCCGAGAACCTGCACCCCCAATGAGTGCAGAAAACGTGCAAGAACTTAGGACTTTCGGGGAGGAAATCTTAGAAAGCAGTGAGAGAATGCGTCAGGTGGGAGAGCGTCTCGTATGGAAATACGATGAGCGCAATATGGATTTTTGGATAAATCCATATCCGTGAATGTGAGAATGGAGGAGATGGTAGTAATAATAATAATAAAAATAAAATAAAATATGAGTGTACGGATGCATATTACTATTTTATTTCTGTTGGTATTGTAATCTTTATTTCTGTACTAGTGTGTAATAGACGCATAGTATTTGAAAATAGAGTACAAGTCGCAATGATCGACGGTTTTGGTTAAATTGCGTGTCATGTAATTAACTATATTACCTATTATTTGTGATATTAATATGGGATAAATGTTTAAAATTCAGATGGCCGATGAAGGAAATCAAGGAAATCTGAATAATGATAACCAGAGTAACATTAACGTGGTTAATGAGAATCCAAGCATTAATAACAATAACAATCAAGTGGACAATAGTGATATCCAACACATAGTAGCACAGAGAATTATAGATGCAATGCCATTTATACTTCAAACTGTTAAAGATGCTAACAATAAAAGTAAGCATAGCAGTAAGCGACCAAGTGAACCAGAAAACAGCGTGAACAATGGACCTGTACTTCAAATGCCCATTCCCAAAAGAAGAAGAACTGTGCCTTACGGTTGTTCTTATAAGGAATTCTGGTCTTGTAAACCAATGGAATTCTCGGGCAATGAAGGGGCCATTGCAACCCTACGCTGGATAGAAAAGACTGAGGCAGTCTTAAGGATAAGTAAATGTGCTGAAGAAGATAAGATAATGTTTGCTTCTAATCTGTTTAAGAATGCAGCACTAGAATGGTGGAACACTATCCTCCAAACAAAAGGAAGTGATAGAACCTATAATATGGAATGGGAAGAGTTTAAGGATAAGGTAGAAAGGAAATTCTACCCTCCAAATGAAAAAGAACAGATAGCAAACAAATTCCTAAACCTTATGATGACTGGTGTGGATAGTAAGGGATACACTAAAATATTCTTTGAATATGCCAGAATAGTGCCAACTCTTGCTTCACCAGAACCAGTGTTAATTTCCCGTTATATTTGGGGATTAATTGGAGAGATAAGACACGTAGTCAAGGAAGCTAGACCTCAAACCATAGAAGAAGCTGTAGAACTAGCCAATACTTTGACAGATGAATTAGTCCGTACCCGAGAAGAGGATCAAAGAAGGAGCCTAACCCAGAAGTTGACTCAAGAATTTCGTTCTGGAAATTCTAACCGTGGGAAAAATATAGGTTCTACCTCTACACCCTATAGTAGGTATTGCAAAAGAAAGCATTCAGGAAGATGTTCCATATATTGTAACTTTTGCAAAATATCGGGACACAAAGAAGAAAATTGTAGGAAGAAAGCTAACAGCCGGGTATGTTACAATTGCGGAGAACAAGGTCATATCAAGCTAAACTGTCCAAAATTAGTCCCAGCTGCAGACAACAAGAATACTAAAAATGCTAGAGCATTTGTTCTGACTGCAGAAGAAGCCAAGATGATTCCAGATGTCATAGCTGGTACGTTTTTAGTTAATGATGTTTTTGCTAAAGTATTATTTGACTCTGGTGCAAACCAAAGTTTTATTAATACATCGTTTTGCAAATTTCTAAATCAATCATTAACTAAACTACCACAAGAATGCTTAGTAGAGACAGCTAATGGGGAAATTGTTAGAATTTCTGAAATCTTGCAGGGAGCAAGCATAGAAATTTTAAATCAGAAATTTATTGCAAATCTTTATCGCATGAATCTGGTAGGATTAGATGTCGTTTTAGGAATGGATTGGTTAATAGCTAATAAAGCCAGTATTTTATGTGATCAAAAGTTAACTCAAGTAAATTCACCAAAAGGTAAAATGATCACAATTAAAGGAGATAAATCTTCTAGATCTACTAAATTCATTTCTGTGATGAAAACTGCAAGTTGTATGAGAAAAGGTTCTATAGTGTATTTGATTTCTATAATCACTAACACTAAAGGAAAGGATTTAAAAGATATATCAGTAGTATCGCAGTTTTCAGATGTATTTCCAGAAGAATTACCAGGACTACCTCCGGATAGAGAAGTTGAGTTCAGAATCCATTTGATACCAGGAATAGCACCAATTGCCAAAGCACCTTACCGTTTGGCACCTGCAGAAACGCAAGAATTAAAGAAACAATTAGACGAATTGTTGGAGAAAGGATTTATACAGCCAAGTTCATCGCCATGGGGAGCGCCGATACTATTTGTTAAAAAGAAGGACGGATCAATGCGTATGTGCATTGACTACCGTGAATTAAACAAAGTCACGATTAAGAATCGGTACCCATTACCGAGAATCGATGATTTGTTTGATCAGCTACAAGGAACTCGATTTTTCTCTAAGATCGATTTAAGGTCAGGATATCATCAATTAAAGGTACAGGAAGAGAATATTCCTAAAACTGCATTTAGAACAAGGTATGGTCATTATGAATTTACTGTCATGCCATTTGGTTTAACCAATGCCCCAGCTGCATTTATGGACATGATGAACCGAATATGTAAGCCATATTTGGATAAATTCATAATTGTTTTTATAGATGATATTCTAATTTACTCTAAGAGTAAAGAGGATCATGCAAGACATTTGCATGCACTTTTAAGTTTGCTAAGAAAGGAAAAGCTTTATGTTAAGTTTTCAAAATGGGAATTTTGGTTAGAACAGGTACAATTCCTTGGACACCTAGTCAATCATGAAGGAATTCATGTAGATCCAACAAAGATTGAAGCAATTACAAAATGGAAAAACCCTGAGTCACCAACTGAAGTTAGAAGTTTCTTAGGATTGGCCGGTTGTTATAGAAGGTTTATTCAAGATTTTTCTAGAATAGCCATTCCCTTAACTAAGCTAACCTGTAAATCTGTTAAGTTTGAATGGGGATTTAAACAAGAAGAAGCATTTAGAATCCTTAAGCAAAGATTAACCCATACACCCATACTAGCATTACCAGAAGGAACTGAAGATTTCGTAGTCTATTGTGATGCTTCTAAATTAGGTTATGGATGTGTGTTGATGCAACGTCAAAAGGTTATAGCCTATGCATCTAGACAACTTAAGAATCATGAAGAGAATTATTCAACTCATGATTTAGAATTAGGAGCTATAATTTTTGCTCTTAAGATTTGGAGACATTACCTTTATGGTAGTAAGTTTACCATATTTACTGATCACAAAAGTTTAAGGTATGTTTTCGGGCAGAAAGAGTTAAATATGAGATAAAGACGTTGGATGGAATTTCTTAGTGATTGTGATTGTGATATCCAGTATCATGAAGGAAAAGCAAATGTAGTGGCAGATGCTTTAAGCCGAAAGTATCATGAAAAGCCAAGAAGAGTACGTTCTCTTAAATTAAATCTGCAAGTAGATTTAAATGAACAAATAAGAGAAGCACAAGAATCAGTAATCAAGGATGATTCTGAAAAATTAAAAGGTATGTTAAAAGAATTAAAACAAGGAACAGATGGAATTTGGAGATTACATGAAAAGAGAATGTGGATACCTAAATTAGGAAATCTACGCCATAGTATATTAGAAAAAGCTCATAAGTCTAAGTATACGATGCATCCAGGAAGTGACAAAATGTACCAGGATTTAAGGAAAAATTTCTGGTGGATAGGAATGAAAAAGGATATAGCAGTCTATGTTTCTAAATGTTTAACTTGTTCACAAGTTAAAGCTGAACATCAGAAACCCTCAGGTTTGTTACAGCAATTAGAAATGCCAGTTTGGAAATGGGAATTTATAACTATGGATTTTGTTACTAAATTACCCAAAACTAGGAAAGGAAATGATACAATCTGGGTGATTGTAGATAGACTAACTAAGTCAGCTCATTTCTTACCAATGAAGGAAACAATTAGTATGGAATAATTATCTAAATTGTATGTAAATGAAATTGTTTCTTTACATGGCATTCCTTTATCAATTGTTTCTGATAGAGATAGTCGCTTTACATCTCAGTTTTGGTCAAGTTACCAAATGGCAATGGGAACCAAGTTAAGGTTAAGCACAGCTTATCATCCTCAAACAGACGGACAAAGTGAAAGAACAATTCAGACAATGGAGGACATGCTTAGAGCTTGTGTAATTGATTTTGGAGGTAATTGGGACGATCACTTACCTTTAATAGAATTTTCTTATAATAATAGTTATCACACAAGTATTAATGCTGCACCATTTGAAGCACTTTATGGACGAAAGTGTCGAACCCCAGTCTGTTGGGCAGAAATTGGGGAAAAGCAATTATCTGGACCTGAGATAGTGCAAGAAACAACTGATAAAATTATTCAAGTCAAGGAACGACTGAAAACAGCACGTGATAGACAGAAAAGTTATGCTAATAACAGGCGAAAACCATTGGAGTTTCAAGTAGGAGATAGAGTATTGTTAAAAGTCTCTCCTTGGAAAGGAGTGGTAAGATTCATCAAATGGGGAAAGCTAAGTCCCAGGTATGTTGGACCTTTCAAGATTATTAGAAAAATAGGACCTGTAGCCTATCAGCTACAACTGCCAGAGGAAATGGCAGGAATACATGATGTGTTTCATATATCTAATCTTAAAAAGTGTTTAGCTGATGAATCATTAATAGTACCTCTTAAGGATATAGAGGTAAATGAACAACTCAAGTTCGTAGAAAGACCCCTACAGATTGAAGACAGGAAAGTCAAGAATCTCAAGCATAAGAGACTAGTTCTAGTCAAAGTGAAGTGGGACTCCAAAAGAGGACCGGAATACACATGAGAACTTGAGTCAGAAATGCAAAGGAAATACCCGCACTTGTTTCAGTAGATCTCGAGGACGAGCTCTAAAACAAGGTGGGGAGAATGTAACAACCCTCGGTAAAACCAACACCCTCATAATATTTCTGACACCCTATTATATCTTAAATTTTCCCAATGTGTCTTATAATACACCCCGTATGTGAAAACCGAGCCCAAAATATGTTATAGTTTATAAAATAAATTAAAAATCTGAAAATGTAAGTTGAGGCGGGCCGCGTAAGACCTCACCTCAAGCTCATGCGGGCCGCGACAGATCATGAAACGAGGAACCATCCGGTGATGACACGTGTCATCATCGTGGCGGACCTACGTATCGAATCAGCTAAGCTATATGTTGACCGCGTGTTGACGCGGGCCACGTAAGGATTAGCCTTACCTTACGCAGGCCGCCTAGAAACCAGAATCAGACCATATAAATAGATGGCATCGGATTACAATTTCCGTCGCTCATTTCTTTCTTTCAATCTCGAATTTCTGTAGTAGTGTTATAATACTCGGGTATTATACCCCTAATTAGCAAGGTTCTGCTCCGTTGTAAGTATTATAACCCCAGTTTCATAATAGTTACGCTGCCCGATTGATTTAGGGTTCCGTAACAATTGTCGTGGTTCTGCCCGACGTAGTTGTTGGAATACCGTCTCGGGGAAGGTATCATTAATAATTTCAAAGGGTTATGATACTAACCAATGTACATTTGTATAAATTATAGATTATACCCAGGAAACCCTTACAAGAAGCCTAAGATAGCAAAGTGAGTTTATCCTCTTTTTGTTAATGTTTTTGGAATGTTTTACAAAACCTTAAATGTTTTACAATGCGATTAAGCGGTGATTGAGTCTTTGTAGTTCTTCAATTACTGCCGGTATTATGGGGTTTTGTATACAAAATTTACTACGAGTAGTAGTAAGTCTGAATGACAGTGCATTACCATTGGACGACGAGTTAGCCAATGGGTAATTTGACCATAGCCATAGATCCGGTCGAGTGGCAAGTACTGAATGAGTAATTGTGTAGAAATAAACAATGTGATCGCTCTCAATACTGTTTTAATTGATAAAATGTTTCTTGATTAAACTGGGATTCACTCACCAGTATTTCCGACTGACAAATGTTTTTAAAACACGTTACAGGTAACACAATGTGAACAGCCAATTAGTGAAAAGCCAGCTGGAGAGCACTGAAGGCTTGGGAAAAATGTGGCTATAAAAGTTACATAATAAACGATGTTTTAAATTCAATAAAATAGGGTTTATCCCTATAATGTATTGTAATAAGAAACTTGGGTTTTGCCCATGTTATTATTAATATAAAAGAAGGTGGTTTTACTCTGATAAACATTTCCTAACTACAGTCCTGATGAAAATTCCGCTGCGAGATTAAACAACCTGATACCACCAAACTCTGAGCTCGCGTCCGCCCGTTCCCGGGAAACAAGGATCGGGGGTTGCAACATTCTCTAAAGGGAACATACCTAAAGTCGAAGCCATCATCTCTCTGATTTTTGAGGAAGCAATAGGCTGAGCTCTCATGGCCCTCGCATTTTAACCCTTTACAGATATCATCTAGGTATACTCACCTGTAAGACTGAATATTGGGATCTGGATACGGGAGTATATTCAAGTGATGGGACACGCGAATAAGTTTAAGTCCATTAAAACACTAAATTCGTATCCCGAATCAGTTGAACTTTGTATGAAAATTTAAGTGGATCAGTATACTGACAATCTAAGTGAATCGTTTAGAACGTAAAATGTTTAAAGCTTAACGGTGTTGATGATTTGTTTCATAAACTGATATGATCCTCTTACTCAAACTCACAAAAATATTGTCTGTAAATATTTCTTTACCGCTTTCTCTGTAAAAAGATTTTTGGAGTGTTTTAGCATAAAATTTTGAAAAATACAAAAATATTTTCGACAACTGATGTTGAAGAGCTGATTTTCAAAACTCCGAGTGCTAAACATGATGAACTGGTTTGGAAGATTTTGTTTCAGGATGAAACAAGATGTTATTTTACAAGTGATCATCAGAGATTAAATTATTTTTTAATGATACCTGCATGTGATGTCTAAATTTGTAAAATTTGTGAAATTTATTGTGAGGTAGAGATTGTGCAGGAATGAAGATCGGAGAAAGACAGGTTTTGATTTCTGAAGATTGGCATATTCGAGCCAGGTTTCAGATTCTGTGGATTAGAAATTCCAGACTACGATCCCAGCTTATCGAAAGGGGGAGTCTGAAGAAGTTAAAGCCAGGTTTCAGATCCTGTTGCTATTGAGAGCCAGGAGACTTTTCTGATCCTGTGAAAAGCTTAAGGACTCAAGAGACCTGATCAAGAGGAGTATAGAGCCAGGTTGAGATTTTAGATCAGAGAAGAGAATAAGAGAAAGAGATTGATTGAGGATGCTTACAATGTAGAATCTTTGGAGAGATCGAAAAGACTGATAAAGACTGAAGGTTTGACAACCGAAGACTCGACACCGAAGACTTCGTCAACATCCAAGGGGGAGTCTGTTGGTGCATATGTCTGTCGGCTTCGTCTTGTATTGAGTCTTGTTCTAGATTAGAAAGATCAGGGCACAAAATTCGAGTAAATTGATATACAGGTGATTTCACACGAAATGACTTAATCATTTCGTACGAAATAGGATATGTGTTTTCGCACGGAATGACTATTGGTAATGATTTCGATTGTAATGATTTCGTGCGAAATACCCATGCCTATAAATACCTGCTTTGAGATTTCATTTGTAATGATTTCGATTCCGGTAGCGAAACTCTGCCGAAGTGTCTCCAGCTTTGTAATACGATCTGATATCAATACAGAGACAGTTTAAAGTGATTTTCTGTGCAATTCAGCTGAAACGACTTCGATACGTTTGTTTCCGCCACTCGTATTGACAAGAACTCTTCTGAACGACTCGTTTCGGTCGTGAAAACGATCCTACAGTTGTTTCAACAACTGTTAGTCAGCACCCATTACCACAAACACTCCCACACAAGCCATAATTCCTTTTGCACCAGAAACTCAAACAAAAACATCTTCTCCTAAAAAGGTGTATACAAGGAAAAGGAAATTCCAGGTGCATGATGATGATATACCAGCACCTGTTCCCATTTCATATGCTCCCTATAATGTCATCAAACCACAACCTTTCATTCCTCTAAAATTGGCCAACCCAATCATAGATCCAATAGAACTCCAAGGTTATGATCCTGCTGATGTTGTACCAGTAGCTGCCAGTTATCCATTAGAACTACATGTAGTCAAAAATGAAATGAAGCAGTTCTATTTAGTAAATGATCATTCAAAAAGGAAATTCCCTTCTTTGATTGGTTATAGAGATCCAACAAACATGGATGAATATCTAAAACTAAAAGTCAGACAAGCAGATACAAGAGCCAAACTTGAATGCAAAGGGAAAAGTGATAATGAAGCTTCAAGTCATATGTAGTTTTTGCTCACCAAGGTTAAACAATTAGAAGACTATGTAAGAGACCTGAGCAAAGAAATGTCCAATCTGCCTCCTGAAGCTGATTTGCAGGTAGATCTGAAAGAAGACATCATCAAGTTAATCATGAGTGAAAATTTCTACCCTGCCACAGCTGAAAAATTCCAAGACTGGCCGCTTGTTGCTCTCAAAACAGAACAGAATAGAATTGAAAGAATAAAGAGAGATCCAGGCATAAAAAGGTCAGCACCAAATTGGAGCAAATATAAAAAGAAAATTGATGATCTTACCTTGGAGTACAAAAGAAAGAAGCAAGAATTGGTTGATGCAAAGGTTGGAACTACCAAATCCGTATCAAAATGGACAAGACAATACACTGATGAAGCTTATGAAAGGCTGAGAAAAAGAAGAGAAATAGATCCTAGCCTTCCTAAGAAGCCTGATTACAAAATATTGAAAAATCAAAGCAGTAGGCCCACACTTCTGAACTTCTGTTCACATCATCAGATACCTCTGTCATTGTGTTAAACCAAAGAAAGAGGCAAAAGCTGACTGATGCAGAAGAAAAGGAAAAAGAAGCTGAATACTTTAAAGAGGCTATCAAAACAATGGCACTAGAAAATGAAAGCTCAGCAATTCTTCAAGATATAGCCAAAAATGTTCTGAACAGGCCTCCATCCCCAAACTCATCTAAAATAAAGACTCTCCCAAGAAACCCACTGGACTCAAAGATACTAAAATGGATGTCTGATCAAAAGACCCACGTGTTGACTCTGCTCAAGTCCAGTGGTGAAGTGAAGTACATATCAATGGAACAAGCACTTGGCCTGGGTGTTGAAGATCTACAGGGTCTCCTTGAACTTACACTGTGCAGGGATGAGGATGATACAGATTCCTTGGACTTTGAATTACAATTCAAGGGGCAAGTCAGGGATTTATTGATGAGACAATAAAGATACAGAATAATGAAGAGTTTTGACATCATCTATTCCAGGGGGAGATTGTTGGGATTGAACCCTACCAAAGGAGCAGATGATAAAAGCCAAAACTGGATCAGAACAGTGGATTCACAATAAGCAGTGCTTATGCAAAGACTTTCCCCTTGACAGTGGCTCTAACAACTGATAGTCTCCAAACACTGATCATCTCAACCGCTGATAGGCCAACCACTGATGAAGATTAAAGAATTGAAGCTCTATCTACTGATGTCTCCTAAGTACTGTTGAAGATTAAAGCACTGCCCATTCAAGGACTGATCAACTTTGAAGAAAGCACTGATGCTCAACATCAGTGCTTAGACTACATCAGTGGAAAGTGAAACAGTAGTTTATAGAAGCAGTGTTGATGTAATCAGTTGTTTGATAGTCAGTGGTTGTATGTAACAGTCCTTAGAGTTTGTTAGGTTGTTAGATGTCACTTTCATGGTGACGTCAGCTTAGATGCTTCAGTGGTTTGATCTGTACTATAAATAGAACAGTTTCTACTGTTCTATTCAAGGAGTTTTCTCCTTCAATCCAGTTATCTTGTACGATCAACCATTGAGCTCATGCTGAGGGGGAGTTTTAGTATGTAAGCATGCATTGTAATCATTATGTTTGTAATCATTCGACTAAATAAAAAGCATATGTTTACTGAAAACTATTTCTCTCTGATTGTGTTGTAAAGTTTGTTTCCATTTCCGCTGCATTTAATCCTTTTGTTATTCATCCATTTCTTCATTAATCTCAAACAAACACAATCATGATAGCCTCAGATCCTAACATGATGATACTAGTGATTCAGAGGTAGTAGGTAAGGTCGTTGAAAGTGTTTTGCAAGATGATTCTACCAAAACAGATAAGTCTGAGTCACAGGATGAAAATGAGGGAAGTTTTCATGAGAGTTATCTTAAAAATTCAAAATCTGAGAAATATGCGAATGATGATTCAATAGGATTGGCTTATACCATGATTGGACCAGATAAGTTATTCTCAGATATTGAAGTCCCAATTCAGAATGTGATTTCGGAAAAGATTGAAAAAGTTTTCAAACTGGTAAAAATTGAGAAATCTGAAATTGAAAAACTTGCTGGAAAGAGCAAGAAAACTTTTTATAACAAAACCTAGTTACAAGAAGAAAAAACATGAAAGCTGGGTTGGGTTATAAAAAGAATCAAAACCAAAAGAAACATTTTGAAAAAACAAATTATCAGAAACAGATGAATTTTGTTCACGGAACAAGTTCTGAGGAAGAGAAAGAACTTTAAATTAGACGACAGTCTAGTGAAGAGTTCTATGCTCAAAAGAAACAACAACAACAGGTCAAAGATGTTTTAAAGAAAACATGTTTCAAATGTGATCAAACTGGACATGTTAGTCACAAATGTCTGAATCTGAAACCTGTTGATGTTAAACAGAAAAAGTCTGTTGATGTTAAACAGAAGCCAACAAAGTTTGAATCACAACAAACTTGGAAACCAAAATCAAAGACATCCAGATTTGAGACTAAACAGATTTGGAAACAAAAGGTTGATTTTCAAAAGTCAAAACAAACTTGGAAACCAAAAACATCCAAGTTTGAACCAAAACAAATCTGGAAACCAAAAATTGATTCAAGATTTTATCAAAGGAAGATTTCAAAAGGTCAAATTTGGGTGGCAAAGAAAAAGACTTCTGTGAGTGATAATCGGAATGAGAATGTTTTTGAGAAAAATGAAAGAAATTATCCAGTGTTGCCTTGAAAAATACATGTTCAACTACCTGAGTCGAAACAGGCTTGGGTTGCATTATTCAAATAATTGAATTGGTTGAATGTGCAGGTGCTCCGAAAGATGGATGAATGTCAGAATGAACAGAGGAGCAACCTGGCACAAAAGGAGGCTGCGGATCCCTGCAACTAAGAACAGGGAGTTTGTTTCTATAAATAAATAAACTATATTCAAAAACCCTAAAAATTGAAAAATTTAAAAAACCAAAAATATGTTTTCAATTTTGTCAAAAATTGAAAAATGAAAAAAAATATGTTTGTTTTTAAAGTTGTTAAAAATTTAAAAATTTTCAAAAATATGTTGATTGAATATGCCGAAACCCTCACTGGTGAACAAACATGATTATTTCATAATTAAAAATGGTTTTAAAATTGTTAAAAAATCAGTGTGTTGTAAATCATGGGGTATTTTCTGCAAAACAGAGCATGTTATAGCAGAAAATGGATGTTGAGATAACGCTATCTGCATTAGGTTCTCAATTTTTTTTAAATGTTTTGGATTTTAGGGGGAGGAAAATTTTCAAAAAATACAAAAAGCATTTGAAAATTTTGAAAAAGCCAAAAACAGTAGAAAACTCAAAAATGAGTTTTGTGTAAAAAGACGAAATGATAGTACATCAGTAGACAATCATAGTATGCTAAAGAAATGGAAAGTCAAAAGTGATAAATGGTCTCACTGATGATGTGCCAGTAGGTTTTTACACATTTAGTAGAGATGTAAACATAAAAACAATAACTTTCTTATCTCGTGGGGAACATCTCTCGGATATATGGGTAACCCCCGAAATCTTGTTTGAGAGATTGCCTGATTCTGACATACAAGGTTTTTATACTGTTTGATATCTGGGGTATTATACCTGGTCTTCTGATTTTGTGTCAGCAATAGCCTAGACCTCGTATAATACTTTATGCTCTTTAAAAGCTTTCCCTCTGCATAAAAATTGAAAAATATCGAAAGATATGAATCAAGTGCAGTTGTAAAGAAGATCCCTGAGTGGGACACACCTAAAGTTGAGCCTTTATCTCTTTGATTGAACGGTAGTTCATGCCTGAGCTCTCAAGGACTCGCATTAACCCATAGTACAAATATCAATATAGTATATTCACCTGTAAGACTGAATTTGGGGAATCTTGATACGGGAGTATATTCTGAGGTGTAACACGCAAATAAGTTAAGTTCTTAAAACACTAATCTCGTATCTCGGAACAGTTGAACTTTGTGTGAAAATTTAAGTGGATCTGTATACTGACAATCTAAGAGTATGTTCCCGAGTTTCATTAAATTAGAGAAAAGAAAAGATTTGGAAGGAAAAAAATTTTAGTTGTGTTCCAGAGTTTCATTAAAGGGGAGAAAAGAAGAGAAAATGGGAGATTTTTTGGCTAAAATTAATCTTTCCAATTTGGAAAGAAACGGAGAGAAAAGAAAAGAAAATGAGAGAATCCTTTCTTTTCTCTCCTTAACTTAACTCGGGAATATAGTGTAAGTGAATTGTTTACAACTTAAAGTGTTTAAAACTCAACGGTACTTGTGATTTGTCATAAACTGGTATGATCCTTTGACATAAACTCAAACAAAAATATTGTTTATAAATATTTCTTTACTGCTTTTAGGTTAAAGAAAATTTTCAAAAAGATTTTCAGTGTGTTTTTAGCATAAACTTTGAAAAATACAAAAAGATTTTGTTTCTACTTTATTTTTCGACAATCGATGATGGAAAGCTGAATTTCAAAATCTAAGTATGCTGAACATGTTTCTGAAAAATAAACAAGTTTATTAATTTGAAACTTGAGGTTTTTATTGAAAATTTTAAAAACAGTTTGTGCAATCTCCAAGGTCATTAATTTAGACTTGGATGATTGTCTGAGAGGGTTTTGGATACTAAAATTGTCAAATTTATAGAGTTATTTGATAGGGGGAGAAGAGTCAGGAAATTCTGGGAATTTTAAATTGCTATATCTGTACTTAGAGTCAGGTTCTCGATTCTAGAATATTTTGAGCCAGGTCACCAATTCTGGAACTTTCACTGTTAGATGTAAAAGCCAGATTTCTGTGAACAAACGGTGTCTTGTGCAGTCACATATTTGAAATGCTCCAGCTTATTCATGATAAATGTTTAAAGCTAGGTTCTCAATTTTGAATGTAAATTTTCAAATTTCTTACATATGGTTTGAGATTTGTAGATGATAAGCCAGATTTCAATCCCGATAGCTGAGGCTAAGGGGGAGTCTGAAGACAAGCTCAAAGCAAGGGGGAGTGTGCATTCAAAGAGCTAGAAAATATTGGAGGAGCTTGTGCAGCTGAAAGCACAGAAGCTTAAAGCAAGGGGGAGCCTAAAGGAGGAGTTAATCGAAAGGGGGAGCAGCTGAAGCTGAAAACAGATCCACGGGGAATCTGTTATAATAAAGGGAGAGTCTGTGGTGCTGATATTGTCAACACTTCATGAAGACTCAGAGAGAGACAGAAAGCTACGAGATTGACTGCAGTAATATCCAAGGGGGAGTCTGTGAGTGCATAATGTATATCACTTCCATCAATCACATATCGTAGCTTGAACAGATGAAACAAGACTGGTGCTGAACAGAAGAAAGCATAACTTGTATATGTTTTAGTATTCTGGTAGCTTCGTATGAAGGGACGCTTCGTACGAAGGGAGCCTTTCATGGCTTCGTACGAAGCCACCACCTCTATATATAGTAGTTGTGTCTTGGTCATTTGTAACTTTTGGGCATTCTTGAGGCGAAGCTCTACCCGTTTGTTTTCGTGGATTTGTTACTGTCAAATATCAATAGAAAACAAGTTATAATTACATCTTTGTGTTCTCATCCACACACGTGATTGGATTCCGCACATATCACGTGTTCGTACGCATTCAACGGTTGAAGATTCGATCCTCGGAGCGAATTTACATATTTAAATCTTTAATAGAATTTAGAGTGAATTTCAAGGATTGTCCTTTATCTTTATACCCATTTTCAGGTGTTGTCCTTTATGTTCAAAAGTGATGAGTTTTGTACTTTATCTTTTAAAATCCATCACGTTTTGTCATTTAGGCATAACCCAGTTTGTTTTTCCAGTTAAATGTGACCATGTCCAGGTCACGGGAGGGTAGATCTATCATTTATTGCCTCTTTTGATACCCACCTACCTACCACGTGCAGACTTCCCCCTAATATAAACCCTAAACTTCTCATTTCCCCCAATTTCATCCTTCATCAACCCTAGTTTACAGACTTCCCCTAAATTGAGATCTGACTTCCCACCCAAAACCCTAGTTCTTCTCAACTGATCCCCCAATTGAAGATGGTGTTGTGCCGTTGTGGGAAAAAGGCAATCATCGTCACATCTTGTACCGACAACAACCCAGGTCGCAGATTTTATGCATGTCCAGACCAGGGATCAAACTTTGGATTCATTGGGTGGTATGATCGTACAAAATGTCAAAGATGCATGGACATAATCCTAGGTTTGCTTAGGGTAAGGAACAAACTTGAATCCGATAACAGATTTCTTGCTGACAAAATCGAAGTAACTGAAGCTGCCAATAGATTTCTTGAAGATAAGCTCAAGAAGAGTGATGATAATGCTAGGAAATGGAAGAAAATGTTGCTTTGTAGTTGGATAGGCTTTATTTTGGTTGTAATGTTTTGTAAGGTGTGATGGTTGTTGGCTGAAAATGGTTGTAGTGCTAATATGCACAGTTTTTGTGGTGTAATATAAGATATGGATGTGCAGTGATGGATGTAAAAACATGTTGTAATGAAGATGTATTGTAACCATGTTCTAACGGATGTGCAGTGATGGATGTAAAAACAATAGTGCAGTTTATTATAAACTAAACTGCAGTTTACAGTGTTTTTTTCTGTTTTGACAAATTCAACTATAAACTGATATTTACGAACATGTAAACTGTAGTTTGTGTTGTTTTATTGTTTTTATGTGTAAAAGTAAACTGCAGTTTACTAAACAATAAATTTTGACTAAACTTACTATTTATTATTGTTAGTATAATTATTTTTTACTTTTTATTATTTAAACTATTTATTACTTATTAGTATTGTTAGGGTTAACTTTTATAACTGTGGATCACATATCCTTAGATTGGCCTGGATCATTGATCCTTAACAGATGGTGTAGGAAGTCTGAGGATCACATATCCTTATTTATTGTACATATTAACTAACAATTGTATCCTTATTTTGAACTTGTATCCGCAGGTGTATAACGACTTGAACTCAGTCAATCCTGGAATATCGGGGAATATGCTCTCTAATTCGCACGAGTTGAAGAACATGTAGCCGTTACGAGGTTGAACGTGTGAGCTTCCTTCATTTTCGCTTAGTTAGTTAACTAGCTAATTTAGAATGTATATAAGGGATATTGAGCTTGATTAGACACAAGACACTTGCACATTTTGCTACTCTCAAAACTGCTCGCAAACATTAACACTAGAACTCAGTTGTAACAAGCTCAATATCATATGAAGTTGTAATCTTTATTGTTCAATATAGTTGATAGTGATAGTTTTCACTGTCCGAGGTTTTTATGCCAGCGATCTACTAGTGATCAAGGGTTTTTCCTCGTACAAATCTCTGTGTTCATCATTTCATTCATCAAGCATTCATATTTTTCATTGTTCATCATTCTCTACGTTCCATATTTGAACATACACTTGTTTATCATTCAAGCACACTACCTCACAAAATCAGATTTTGTTAAATTATGATGTTTTGATTTTTGACCAAAACATTATTTATTATGTAATATTACAAATAATTTTAATTATTTAAAAAACATTATTTTTATTATTTATTATTACTTTATCATTCTTTATTTACTATTTATAAAGTTTTTTTATTATTCATAAGCTATTTGCTTTTTTTATAAATATCGGTTATTTATTATTATTTTGTTATTATTTCACATTTATATCTATAATGGGGAGGGTTATCTTGAAAACGCTAAATATTACGAGAACCATGAGAACGAATGAGAAAACCAATCAAATCCAATTTTTTTTTAATACAAACCTCATTGTAATCTAGATACAATATAAAAAAAAATTACAACATCAAGTAATTTATTTCTTCTCTCAAAATTACTTTTATTACATTTTTTACACGTGTGTAAATATAACAAATTTACACATGTGTAAATGGCAAACTTACACATGTGTAAATTTTCTGTATTTACGAATTCACGTAAATTTAAACGTGTAAATTAAATTTCTAACATTGTATTCGAATAATAATGATAACTGTAAAAAGAAAATTTGAATTTGAATTGTTTTTTACCAAGCGCTCGTGGTTTTTTCATTCGTTCTCACGGTTCTCACAATATTTAGCGTTCTCATTTAAACATTTCCCTATCTATAATAATAACAATAAATAAAAAAAACTAGTCCATTGTTACAATATCATTATTATTTAATTTACATATCGAATTTTAATCTATGTTTACATATGCAACAGGTGGTGTTGTCCAATCTCTTACATATTTTGACGTGATTTGAATACTTTTCATAACCAGTTGCACCGCTTTCTCTCTTAAATGTCCATAGGTGGTTACCATACATGTGTGCAATTGAAATTACCTTTTTATATGGAAATTGGTTTAGGCCTCTCTAAAGCGGAAAGCATATTGAAGTGTTTCTACTCTCTTCAGATATAAAATGAACAATTACATTATACTAGTTCGCAATCAAGAACCCCGACAATGATACAAACAGATACAAAAATTAACAATATATTTGTGGTGTTGTTTAACCGTTATGTTTATGTTTAGTAATATAAATAATAAATATTGAACTAGTTATAGTTTTTGGAGAAAAAAATATTATAAATAAATGCAAAATTTTCACAAAATAAAATATCATTACAGTGATTATTAGGGAGTTTCGTATTTTTTATTATTGTTATTGCTATTATTATTATTTATAAAACAAATAATTAATAATTAATTAATTACTAAACAAACATAAGAAACAAATAAAATAACAAACATAAAAAAGAAAAAAAAAGTAAACTTCAGTTTATAAATACTGTAAATTGCAATTTACTTTAAAAGTTTACATGTTCCCAATAAAGGTAAATTGCAGTTTACATTAAGGTAAACTCCAGTTTAAGTTTATTGCTGGTAAACTCTAGTTTAAGTTTATAGCTGGTGTAGAAAATCCCAAAAAATAAATAACTGGTGTATTAAAACAGGACCCTTTATTTAATGTCAACCATGTTACGATTTAACAAACAAGAAAGAATAAATCCGTAATTTTATGAACTGTAAAACATGTATACTGATGGGCTTTGTGACCTTGAGTTCATTAGTTCACAGTTCATTAGTTCAAGTTGTGGAAATATTCTTTTGTACAAGGTGTAGTGTAAGGTTGTCTACATTAAATTGTAAAGCGATTTTGGCCCTTCCTCGAACCATGCACATAAGTGGGAGCCTAGTGCACACTGCACAGTGCACCTAGAACGCCCGTATATTATAGTCCACGTGTATAATTTAGTAAAACATAAAATTGTGAATCCGTAAGATCATCTGCATAATTTATTATACCAAATAAATAAGTAACTCGTAACACAATTTCTTTAAGCACAACATTCTTTTTACCGTTTCTCTTACACCCCTATGCATTATATATATAAAATTTAGAGAAGCTAATATCAATCATATCTTATCTCAAACTATTGTTTTCCTAAATATTCATTACTAAACTATTGTATATTTTTTATTCAAAGATGTGTACTACACACAATCTAGTTATATTTTGGGTTATTAACTTGGTTATATTTATAAAAGACACAATTTTCCCTATTTAAAGATCTAGCAAAATCTATCTAGAACTAAAAACCAATTCTGAAATGTTCTTAGTACCAGACCAGACCAGATATCGAACCGACTGTCTTACTGGTCCATTAGTGTTGGTGCATATGTCTGTCGACTTCGTCTTGTATCGAGTCTTGTAATAGAAATGATAGATCTAGACACGTTGTTCGAGGAAGATAGGAAAATGGCATGAAATAGTCACTTCACACGAAATGGCCATTTCGTGCGAAATGGACTAGACTCATTTCGTGCGAACTGGCATGTGGCTATTTCGTGCGAAATGGTACTCCTATATATATGGGTCTTGTCATTTCATTTGTAACGTTTTGGATTCCGGTAGCGAAGCTCTGCCGAAGTGTCTCCTGCCTGTAAAACGTTGTGTAATCAACACAAGAGACGGTTTAAGTGAATCTAAGTGCAAATCAGCTGAAATAACTCTGATACGTCTGATTCCCCCTTTCGTATTGGACGAGATCTTTTCTAAACGACTCGTTTGGTCGTGCAAATGATCCTACATGTGGTATCAGAGCTCAGGAGGAAGAGTTCTTACCATTTCAGTTGTTCTTCATCTAAAATTCTGATTTCTACTCACTTTCTTCACCATTTTTCAAAATTAACTAAGATTTCACGGATAAAATGGCTTGATTTTCACATATAACGTGCGAAACACTGTTTTAACAAACCCTTGAAAGAATCAGATCTAAAATCGAAGTAAAACTTGATCAATTTTGTGAAAAACTGTCCGAAAGTGTGACATCAGCACCAATTCGCACGAATTGGATACCAGATCGTTTGAATTTGCTTCCATTTCGCACGAGCTGAGTTTCCATTTCGCATCAAGTGCCAATTCGCTTGAAACAGTTCATTAGATCTTCATCTCGTACGAATTGGTAATTCAGAACATCATTTCGCACGAATTGGGAGAAAAGGATCCATTTCGCTTGAAACAACATTCCATTTCGCACGAATTGCACCATTTCGCACCAAGTTACTCAGATCGTGTGAAACATCATCCATTTCATTTGAAAGTCTAAGTTTGTGAAATTTTTGAAACCGAATCATGGAAAACGAATTCTACAATGCCTTTGCTACCCCGATCACTGTTACTCAGAATACGATGCTAGAAAATGAAACGGGCACCACGCAAAAACCGCCTAAGCTTATGAATATTGAGGAGTATAGTGGATGGGCAGAACGTTTTGAAAATTGGGTTCAAGCATATTACTTAGATGCATGGGAATGTACTGAATATCGATATGTTAGACCTGTTAAGGACAACGGAGAGAAGGTTGATATTAAAGATCTAGGTGTTGATGAGAAAAAGAAATACAAAAATGAAAAGATGATGGTTAGTCACTTGCAGCGAGCTATTAAGGAAGAAATCTTGATTTTACTACAACACAACGGAAGTGCACATTCAATATGGAAAGAACTAAAATCGAAGTTTGTTGGAAGTAAAGAGATGATCAAGAACAAAATGTCACTTTTGAAGAAAGAATTTGATCTATTTCGTGGATTAAAAACTGAAAACACCAAGCAGATTATAGAAAGATATTGCAATTTGGTGATGAACATGAAGAGATTGAATATCAATAAAGATAAAGAAGAATTGATTGAAAAGTTGGCCGATGCGTTGCCACAAGATGTTTGGGGCACGTATCTTATGATGTTGAAAAATAAACCCGAATTTGACAATCTAACGCTGAGTTCGTTTATTGAACAACTCGAAACTCAAGAGATGGAACAACGAAAGATAGCGAGAATGAAGGACTTTGATGGTGAACAAGACATTGGTCTATATTACAAAGGTGGTACTAGTGATAGGACCAACATTGCACCGAAGATCGAAACAGCTTTTAATGCAAAAAATTCTTCTGGAGGTTCATCTCAAGGATCAAGTAGCAAAACTGGATTTTCTTCATATCCATCATTCGATCCAAATTTTTCAGCAACCAAGAATGGCAAAGTACTACAATGCAACATTGCGCTAAATCTTGAGAATGATCAAAATTACTCTGAAGAAGTAGCCAAAAGTCATATGTCTTTGTTGGTGACTGTGTTAGAGTCTTATGGGAGTTTAGTTGCAGGAAGGATCGGAAATCCAATGTTGACAAAAGAGGATTACGATCAAATTGATGCTGAGGAGATGGAGTTAATGGATATAAAGTGGTGTTTGGCTAGTGTGTTGAGAAGAGCTGAGAAGTTTAAACAAATTACAGGAAGAGATGATTTTCGTGATGCAAATGTTTCTACTTTAGGATTTGACAAATCTAAAGTTACTTGTTTTCGTTGCAGGGAAAAAGGGCATTTCAAGAGAGAATGCACAAACCGCGAAGCAAGTGGAGCTCAAAATCCATTCGGTAACAATGATTACTATCGAAAAGCGATTTATCATTAAGTTGCTCAACAGCAGTATCAACAACAACAGCCACAAACTGCTCATGCTAAGAAGGCGATCGAAGAGTCATCAAGAAAAGCTTGTTATGGTATAATAGATCAAGAGGATGAAAGATTTCCAGAAGGTTTTAGCTGGGACAAATATTGTCCGGATAAAGAGATCTTAATGGCTAAAGCTTTTGTTGCTCAAATCATTGAAGACAGTGCTGATGATAATTCGTATTGGGCAGATAGTATGAAAGAGCACTTAAAATATCTAGCCGAGAGAGATGCTGAAAATGCTCGAGTGGCAAAGAAGAAGGTTGAAAAACAAGATGATCGTGATGATGATAATTCGTATTATGCAGAAAGTATGAAAAAGCATTTAAGATTTCTAGCCGAGAGAAATAAGAATGATGATGAAGATGTCCGAGTGATAAAGAAGCAGGACAAAGAAATTCCAACTTTCGAAATTAAAAAAGAAACTGATGCAGTAAAGGTGTCTGAGAATTGTGAAAACTGTGAGACTCTGAAAAAGCACAACAACGAGCTGATTCATAACATGAACAGATTTAAAGAATCGTATGATGTTTTAAACAAAGCCATGAATCAATATAACGAGTCAAGCAGTGAACAAGCTATAGCTATGAAGACACTCAATGGAGCATACATGACAAAGCAGAAAATGGTCAATTATTACATTGATATGTGTGCTGAGCTTGAACAGAAATTGGAAACTCAGAGGATAGAAACTGAAAGAGTAAACAAGTTGTTGAAAAGTTACTCATGTTCTTCTTATGTGATTGACAGGATTTATCCTACAGTTGAAGGCATGAAGGTGTTTGAAGAAGAAACATCTGAAGAGAAGAATTCCGAAACAAAAGAGAAATCTGAAGAAAAAAATTCTGGTAAGAAACAAAGTGTTAGTTACAAAAAGTGTCCACCTCCGATTGAAAATGGATATTCTCCACGAAATCCTAATTCAGAAAGAGTCAAAAAGGCAACCAACTTAAAGTGGGAATCTGAGCCTTCAGAAAACTTGCCAGACAACATTGATGTCACTTTCACATCATCCGACACTGATCATGAGTCCGAGTTAATTAAGAAAGTGGTCGATCAGGTGTTGGATAAAGATGACACGGAGGAGTCAAAATCAGAGTCAAAGTCTGAGTCCGACACTTCAAGTCCAACAGTCAAAAAGGACAAACGGGTTTACAATAAAGATTTTCTGTTATCACAAAATAATTTGAATGATGAAACATTCAAAGTAGCATATACTTTGAATGATTCTGAAAAATTATATTTTGATGAAGAATTTCCAATAAGATGTGTTAAAACTGAAATGATTAACAAGATTTTCAAATTAACAGAAATTAATATTTCTGAAATAAAATATGTAAATCTTGCTGAAAAACCTAAACCTTACACCTCAAGAGTTCAACAAAGGTTAAACAAGAAAAAGGGTTACAGTTCTGGTTCAGGTTATCGAAAGAAACCAAACCATAACGGTAATTTCAAGAAGAAGGGATTGGGTTTTATTTCACCAGAAAATCATAAAAATGAGAAAACTTATAAACCAAAAACTGTATTTGTTTCAGGGTCAAGCTCGGAAGAAGAAGAAAAGAGCTCATTCTGGAAGCAGACGAACAAAGAATTCCTTGCTAAGAAGCAAGAATGAATGAAGAATGAAGCTGCTCAGAAGAAAGAGACAAGAACCTGTTTTCAATGCAAAACAGTTGGTCACAATGCCAGGAACTGTCCAAAGGCAACCAACAAACAACAGGAAGTGTCTCTTAAACTCAAAGAAAAGATGGTTGAGAATGAACCACCAACCAAACAATTTAAAATTTTCAAAAATTCAAAATTTGAGGTCGGTGAATGTTCAAAAAGTTTTTATAAAAGAAAGGTGAATCTTAACAACCAAAGGTGGATTGTTAAGAAATCAGATGATAGTTCTAGCAATGATTCTGATTCTTCAAAATCAGAGGAGCTATTTTCTGGCGATGAATCTGACTCGTCAAAGTCAGAGGAGCCGCAAGTTGAGATAAAAAGTGAAAAGTCAGTACCGCCATTGGATGATGCAAATTTTCCACCATTGCGGGCTAAAAATTTAAAATCAAAAATTGGAAAAGTTGAGATTTCAAATCAATTTTTTCTGAAAAGAAAGAATTTGATGTTGAAAAAGCCTTTAACCCCACAGTTCAAAATATTTTTGGAAAAATGATTGACGGGAAGGTCAAAGGGGTAAAGGAATTTTATGAAAAGAAAATGAGTAAACCAGATGAAGATGGCTCACCCCAGGTTAGTAACTGGGATAGAACATATCATGACTAAAAATCTGGACTTGCCGGAGCTCCCAAGTTGGTAATCGTGGAGCATGAATCGGCATCTTTCTTGAGAAATTCACTTCTGTGAAATTTCGACCTACAAGTGGTATTTGTTGATAAGATTCTACAAGTGGTTAATCAAGGTCATTAAGTTGAACTTGATTTAACTTTCATCCAAGTGATATTTTTTTACAAGTGGTAATTTGATAACAAAGTGATGAATGATCCCCGATCTTACTAGTGTGAATTCAACAAAACTAATTTTTCGGAAAAACCATTTGATTAAAACAAACTTAAGTGTTTTGAAATCATAATGGGAAAATAGTTTGTTGCCAGGGGGAGTTCTGATTGTTTATGCCAAGTGGATGGCAATTTGAAGCAATTCACATCGGTTTGTCAAATTTTCTTTAAATGGTTTTGAATTTTAGGGGGGGTAAGTAATTTCAGAAAATCCAAAAACTTTAGAAAATTTGAAAAAGCCAAAAACATCGAAAATTCAAAATGAGTTTTGTTGTGAAAAAGAGGAAATGATAGTACATCAATAGAAAATCACAGTACGCTAAAGAATTGGAAAGTCAAATGTGATAAACGGTCTCACTGATGATATGCCAGTAGGTTTTTACACGCTTAGTAGATTGTATTCGAGATATAAACCTAAATATCATACTTACTTATCTCGTGGGGAACATCTCTCGGATATATGGGTAACCCCCGAAATCTTGTTTGAAGGGCTTTCTATTTCTGACATACTAGGTATTTGTGCGTGGTGATATCTGGGGTATTATACCTGGACTTCTGATTTTGCGGGAGCAATAGCCTAGTCCTCGTATAATACTTTGCATTGCTTTAATCTTAAAGCTCACCCTCAGCATAAAAAATGATGAAACATTGAAAAATGCTAATCATGTGCTGTTGAAGAAAAGATTCTGTAAAGGGAATACACCTAAAGTCGAACCATCATCTCTCTGATTTTGCGGAAGCAATAGCCTGAGCTCTCATGGTCTCGCATTTAACCCCTTATAGATATCATTAGTGTACATTCACCTGTAAGACTGAATATATGAGTCTGGATACGGGAGTATATTCTGAGGTGGTACACGAGAATAAGTTTAAGTCATTAAAACACTAATCTCGTATCTCGAAACAGTTGAACTTTGTGTGAAAATTTAAGTGGATCAGTATACTGACAATCTAAGTGAATCGTTTAGAACTTAAAGTGTTTAAAGCTCAACGGTGCTAGTGATTTGTCAAAAACTAATATGATTCTCTTACACAAACTCACAAAAATATTGTCTGTAAATATTTCTTTACTGTTTTTCATTAAAAAGAAAAATCAAAAGATTTTTGGAGTGTTTTAGCATAATTTTTTGAAAAATCAAAAAAAAAATTATTTCATCTTATTTTCGACAACTGATGTTGAAAAACTGATTTTAAAAATTATGTGTGCTAAACATGATGGACAACAGGTTTGGGAGAATTTGAAAAATGGTATTCTTACAAGTGGTCAAAACAGAGAGCATAATTGTGAAATTATGTTAAATTGAAAATGTCTCTAGTAGTTTCTACCCAAAACATAAAAATTTGTGAAATTTATTTTTAGGTAGAGAATTGTGTAGGTAAAGCCAGGTTACGATCTTAGAACCTGTGAAAGCCTGTAGATTGTGAATTCCAGACTGCGATCCCAGCTTATCGAAAGGGGGAGTCTGAAGACATCAAGAGGGAGTCTGAAGATGTGAGAGCCAGATTCAGATCCAGGAACAGTGTTCAAGATAGAAGCTGCTGATGCTGAAGAACTTAAGGAATCAAGAGATCTGATCAAGAGAATTAGAGAGAGGATAGAGTCAGGTTGCGATTCTGAAAGAAAAAGAGAGAAGAGAGAAGATTGAGGATGCTAACAATGCCAGATTCTTTTAAGAGAGCAAGAAGACTGATAAAGACTGAGGATGTGTCATACCGAAGACTCAACACCGAAGACTTCGTCAACATCCAAGGGGGAGTCTGTTGGTGCATATGTCTGTCGACTTCGTCTTGTATCGAGTCTTGTAATAGAAATGATAGATCTAGACACGTTGTTCGAGGAAGATAGGAAAATGGCATGAAATAGTCACTTCACACGAAATGGCCATTTCGTGCGAAATGGACTAGACTCATTTCATGCGAACTGGCATGTGGCTACTTCGTGCGAAATGGTACTCCTATATATATGGGTCTTGTCATTTCATTTGTAACGTTTTGGATTCCGGTAGCGAAGCTCTGCCGAAGTGTCTCATGCCTGTAAAACGTTGTGTAATCAATACAAGAGACAGTTTAAGTGAATCTAAGTGCAAATCAGCTGAAATAACTCCGATACGTCTGATTCCGCCTTTCGTATTGGACGAGATCTTTTCTGAACGACTCGTTTGGTCGTGCAAACGATCCTACAATTAGTCAGACTGGAGTTAAAAACCGAATTACGTTATAAATAATATAAAAGTTAAAACAACACACATAGTTTGAAACAAAATGTGAAAATACTAGATTTGTAACTTTATTAAATTTTGAGAACTTAGCTAAACGAATATGAATTATTGGGCATTAAATCCATTATTAAATGAGATCTTGAAGGGAAAAAAAGAAATTCAGTGGTCTGGCTACATGTTTCACCGGTCCGACCGATAACCATTCGATTAAAAAAGAACGGTTTAAAGAGGCGTAACCAGACTAGCTAGGCACAAAAGAACGGTTTAAAGAGGCGTAACCGGACTAGCTAGGCACCCTGTCCCTGATCCGATTCGACTAGTCTTGAAAACATTACATTTCGTGATATAAAACAAATATTTTAAAGACTTCTTCGCGAAAAAAAGTCTAGTTTATCCATATTTGCAATAGACTGAATCATGGAAACTTTATTTTTTTTTATGTTATTGTGCGTTGATGTGTAATAAGTTAATGAGTTGTTTTCATGTAAGATATTTATACAAGCTTGCTTTAGAATTTGGATTATCCAAAAGGCCATTTTATTCTTACGTGTTTAATTACATAACAATTTATTGTTTGTTCCTACTAATAATTAAATATTTGTGTGTAGGTTTCTTTAGTTAACTACCCTTTCACGTGGATTATTTTTTGATCAAACGCACGATAGACCAACAACTTGCCAACCACAAGTGACGAGTACATATAGAATGCATATGACTAGAGATAGCATATATATATATATATATATAGGAGAAGGATCTGTTAGGAACCACCCTTTATTGCGAGAACCGCGAGAACCAATGTGAACACTACCAAAAATACCTAAAAATACACATAATTTTTTTTTAATATTTTTTTATAAAAAAATCGCTACTTTTAGTAGCAAAAAAAAATTAATTTAAAAAAAATTTGCTACTAAAAGTAGCGATTTTAATGTAAAAATATATAAATGAAAGAGTTAATTACTGTTTTCGTCCCTGAGGTTTGTCAAAAATAACGGTTTCAGTCCATTAGTTTAAAAATTGCGATTTCAGTCCATTAGTTTCATTTTCGTAACCATTTCAGTCCACTAACTTAACTCCATCCATTTATTTTGTTAACTTTGAGTTAACTAACTAATTCAGGGACGGTTTGCGTCAGTTTTAGAAACACAGGGACTTAAGTGTAAACTCTAAAACATTAAAACAAAAAAAAATAGCTAAAAACCGGTCACATGGGGGGGGGGGTCGAACTCGGGACGTTTCATTCAACAAACGACGTGGTGACCGGTCGGGCTAAGCCCTCATCCGGTAATATCTTAGACATATATTATATATATACACAATTTAATATTAAATATTATTAATTCAAAACCTGCATATCGGTTTCTCTTTTTTAAAACCGAATGGAAGTTTAATTCCACAATTCTGTGTCGATTTCTGGTCGATTTCGTATGCTATTAGAAGTCCCTGAACTCCCACGAACACCATACACTCCTAAATTTCCACTAACACTTCGTAAATTGCCGGAAAACGAGACCTGCAACTTTCGCCGGAATACCAGTCGCCGGAGTTAGTCGATACGTCAATCCCATCATAACCGGTTCGTTCTTATTCAGTCAATTGGTTTGTTAATGCTTGTACAATGTTTCTATAGATGTTAGGGAATCTCATGCTTGGACCTTGGGCAGTGAAATCCACTTATCACGTGGTTGGGTCGAATTCCGGTAACACAGACGCGGGTTTGCAAGTTTTGAATTAATAATATTTAGTATTAAAGTGTGTATATATATAATATATGTCTAGGATATTACCGGATGAGGGCCTAGCCCGACCGGTCACCACGTCGTTTGTTGAATGAAACGTCTCGAGTTCGATCCCCCCATGTGACCAGTTTTTAGCTATTTTTTTTGTTTTAATGTTTTAGAGTTTACACTTAAGTCCTTGTGTTTCTAAAACTGACGCAAACCGTCCCTGAATTAGTTAGTTAACTCAAAGTTAACAAAATAAATGGATGGAGTTAAGTTAGTGGACTGAAATGGTTACGAAAATGAAACTAATGGACTGAAATCGCAATTTTTAAACTAATGGACTGAAACTGTTATTTTTGACAAACCTCAGGGACAAAAACAGTAATTAACTCTAAAAAAATTTTTGTGTGTTTTTTTGATTTTTTTTTTATTTTTTTAGGTTTTTTGGGGGTTTAGTTTTTAGCATTTTAGCTTTGGGGGTGGGGAGGGGGGTTTAGGTTTTTTTTTTTTTTGGGGGGGGGGGGGGAGGGTGAGGGTTGGTTTTTTTTAGCTATTTTAGGTTGTGTTCACATTGGTTCTCGTGGTTCTCGCAATAAAGGTGGTTCTTGCATGAACATTACCCTATATATATATATATCGTTAGGCTAACGTACAAATGCCCTTATCGTATCATCTCAGCCGTCAGATCTTAATCCCACATTGAAATCGCATGTTGGTTTTTTGTAACAATTTCGCATGTTGGTTTTTTAACATTCGATTTCATCAAAATTACCACATGTGAAATTGTTATAAAAAACCAACACGCGATTTCATCAAAAATATCACATGCGAAATTGTTACAAAAAACCAACATGCGATTTCATCAAAATTATCACATGCGATTTCATCCATGCTATTTTATAACATGGGATTTCACTATATCGTACGTATTGTACGTTAATGGATATTGTATTTTACACTTTCACTATATATAGAGGCCAGTTGATGTACATTACGGCCTAACGTACGACCGGTACGTCACGAAATTACGCACGTTCAATGGAAAATCACGCACGTTATAAATCTCAGAAAAACTAATCACGCATGTTGGACATATGAAATCACGCACGTTAGTTGGCATTACCTACTCCCAAATCAAAAAACGCAACCGCTTTTCTACGATCTGAAACCACTGTTACTGTCATCTGACTCCAATCGAATCAAAGTTTGGTCATGTTCCTGCATCCTCTGTTCTACGGTCTGAATCAAAAGCTTTGTCGTGTTCATCCTCTGTTCTACTGTTTTTTTATTTCATGTCGACGTTTTTGCATAAACTTTTCTAAATCAATGATGAATTTGACTACATTTCGATGAAATTGACCGAACAATGGCCAATTTGAACTGAAACGAAAAGAAACTTGAACCGAATTGGAACCCAGATTGAGTCGTGAATTGCCTGGAAACTTTGTCTAAAATCACGCATGTTATAGTGTAAAATTACGCACGTTGTCGTACGTGATGTACGTTAAGCCGTAATGTACATTAAGCCGTAATGTACATTACACTTTATATATATATATAGGACAAAGATCCGTTAGGAACCACCTCTTATTGCGAGAACCGTGAGAACCAATGTGAACACAACCAAAAATGCCTAAAAATAGCTAAAAATCACACAATTTTTTTTTTTAATATTTTTTATAAAAAAATCGCTACTTTTCGAAGCCAAATTTTTTTTTTTTTTTTTTTTGCTACTAAAAGTAGCGATTTTAACATAAAAAATATTAAAAAAAAATTGATTTTTTTTTTATTTTTTTAGATTTTTTAAGGTTTTTTGGGGGATTAGTTTTTAGCATTTTAGCTTGAGGGGGGGGGGGGGAGGTTAGGTTTTTTTAGCTATTTTAGGTTGTGTTCACATTGGTTCTCGCGGTTCTCGCAATAAGGGTGGTTCTCGCATGAACCTTACCCTATATATATATATATATATATATATATATATACATGGTTGTAAAACAAGGTCTCCAAGGCCGAGTACTCCCCGAGTAGTCCCTACAAGGTAGGTTGCCGAGGCGACTTTCTTCAACTCCGACTAATTACTCGGAATCGATCAAATGCGGTCAACATTGGCCAAAATTGGATCTAGTAGGTCAACTCGGGCCGAGTTTGACTTAAAATAAAATAAAACATAATTTCTATGCCTATCATATTAAAGAATGAATATCAATTTCACGTATTTTGTTATAAATATTAGTAAATTTATGTTATTTGACATATATTTAATATCCGAAAACTAATTTCTTTATAATTTTGCATCTCCGAGTACTCCCCGTGTACTCTCCACCTAGACTGACTACTCTCAACTCCCTGGTCGACCGACTAGGGAGCGCCTAGCGACTTTTACAACCATGAATATATATATAAATCGAGTCGGGTTTTCCATTATTTTGCAAAACATTATTTGTTGTATATATTATATCCCTTCTCATATTTCAATTTACTGTATACATAACATGATTGGTATTGATTAAACATGTAAAGTTTATGCTTATAATTTGATTGTAATTGTAAACACACTTATTTTGGACTGTTAAAAATCACCACCGGCACGAAGTTGGGTTTGATCACTATTCAAGTAGTACGTCATCAAGATACTTAAGAGTTGTATCAAACATATATCAATTACTGTTGGAAAATAGTGAAAATAAGTTTTTTACTAACTTTGGACATAAATAATTTATCAAATTGTATGTTTAAAAAGATGCTTAGATAAATGAGATATCAATGCCTGATTTTGTGTGTTTGATATCACAACCCTCCTGAATTTTTTTCCGACGCTCTAATATATTTTATAATATCCCAATATGTCTTAAAATACACCTCATACCCGAAAACGGACCCCGGATACCTTTAATATTATTAAAAATAATTAAAAATCAAATTTTTGGGTTTGACACGGGGCGCGTAGACCCCTTAAGGATCTTACGCGGGCCGCGAGAGATCGAAAATGTGGCGCAGCCCGGTGCTGCCACATGGCCCAACACCTGTCGACCCTATGTGCATGACCCGGATCAACTACAGCCCTAGCCACCTACTAGGCGGGCCGCGTAGCCTCATGCTACGTTTTACGCGGGCCGCGTAAAACCCGAAATGAGGCCCTATAAGTAGAGGGCATTGGCCTTCAGTCGAAAATCGCTCAGAAACTTTTTCTTTCTCTAAATTCTGAAGTATAGGCATAATACTCGGGTATAATACCCCCCTAAATAGCGAATTTCTGCTCCGTTGTAAGTATCATAACCCCTGGATACGTATTAGATACTCTGCCCGATTGATCTAGGGTTCCGTAACGGCTGTCGTGGTTCTGCCCGACGTAGTTGTTGGAACGCCGTCTCGGGGAGGGTATTGCTAATGTTAAAATGGGTTATTATACTAACACGCGTGCATTTGTGTAATTTATAGATTATTCCCAAGAAATCCTTACAGAAAATCTAAAACAGCAATGTGAGTAATCTCCTTTTTGTTAACTGTTTTTACAAAACCTCACACGATTAATTATATATTAAACAGTTATTGAGTATTTGTAAGGATACAATTATCGTCGGTATGTTGGGGTTTTGTATACAAAATTAGTTACTGCCTTGCGAGGAGTAACTTTTCCACAAGTCGGGTTTGACAGTACCGTGGGTGGTAATTGGTATGACTTGGAAACAAATGTAATTGCGAGACCACCCTCAATACTGTACAATGGATTTTATTAAAACTTGATTGAACTGGGATTCACTCACCAGTATTTCGCACTGACAAAATGTTTTTAAACGCGTTTCAGGTAACAAAATGTGAAAGCCAAATATAAGCCAGCTGGACAGCACTGAAGGCTTGGAAAAGTGGCCATAAAGTTACCTAAAATAAATAGATGTTTTTATTAAATAAAAAAAATAGGATTTATTCCTATGAAAATGTGTGTACTTAAAACTTGGGTTTTATCCCATGAGTTTAATATTATGAAAGTGTGGTATTTTACTCTGATAAAATATTTCCTAACTACGATCCTGATGTAATTTCCGCTGCCAAAATTGAATAAAACAACAGATACTACCGAAACTGGCCGCGGCCCCCCGTTCCCGGGTTGTTAGGGGACGGGGGTTGCGACAGAAGGTGGTATCAGAGCTAAGCCACTGATTCAGCCACAGAAGTGTTCTGCTGACACCCAAAATTCAATTCGTTAGGAAATAAATTATGGGAATACGTGCATAATTGTATTTTCTTGTTATGTGTTATTTGACTATTTGTTAGTTTACAGTATGAGCGACCAAGGACCATCTGACGCGTACCGTCAATTGTCTGGTTCGCCTAGAAGCGAATGTGCCTCTTCTCAGCCTGCCCTCTCAGGGTACTCTGCTGATACTGAAGAAGGAATATTCGTGTTTAAGGCTCAGTCTGAAGAGTCATTCCCTCAGAAAAAGAGAGGATGGTTCAATAGGGGAGCACATGAGCGTAGAAAGCGTATGAAAAAGTTACAAGACCAGAGAGCACTAGCAGCAGCTAAAAGAGAAACCGATGCCTATGCCCAGGAAATGATTAATAGGGGTATAGCCAACATCCACATCTTAGCAACCACTGCAGCTGACCCTAACCTGGAACAACTGTTAGCACCCCAACCACAACCACCATTTCCTGACCAACCGATGGAAATAGAAAACCCTGAAAATCAAGTAGAAATGCATGATTTTAATCCGGAAGAGATACCTAGGGTACCCGCACCAAATCCCTTAGACCCAAATTACGACCCATGGTGGAACGACAATGGGGACTATGTGCAACGTTACCCGATACACGAAGACATGCCCATGCAAAACCTAGGAGCCTACCCAGGGTTGGACCCTCTAGATCCCTATTACGATAACGATGTATTCATTAGGAAGATTTTAGAGAATCCTTACCCATACCAGGCCCCTACACCTCCATACCAGGAACCCGCACCCCAGATTCCGACCCAGTCCTAGAACCTGCACCCCCAATGAGTGTAGAAAACGTACAAGAACTTAGGACATTTGGTGAGGAAATTTTAGAGAATAGTGAAAGGATGAGACAGGTGAGAGAGCGACTCGTCTGGAACTACGACGAGCGCAATATGGATTTCTGGATGAATCCATATCCGTAGAAGTGATGGTGGAGAAGGTTATAATAATAATAACAATAATATAATATAATAATAAAATATGTGTGTATGTGTATAAAAAAAACTACGGATGCCTACTACTAGTAGTGTAACTTTAAATTTCAGTCGGTATTGTAATTTTAATTTCAGTACTGGTTTGTAGTAGATGCATATTATATAAAAATAGAGTAAAGTCGCAATGATCGACGCTTTTGACCAAAGTGCGTGTCATGTGATTGGATATATTAAATATTATTTTGTGATTATTAATGCGTGGTAAATGTTTAAAATTCAGATGGACAACGAAGTGAACCAGGAAAACCAGAGTGATAACCACCCGAATAACGATAATCTGAATAATGAGAATCCGAACAACAATAACAATGGAAACCAAGTGGATAATAGTGTCATCCAACATATAGTGGCACAAGGAATTATAGATGCAATGCCATATATTCTTCAAACTGTTAAGGATGCGGAAAATAAAAGTAAACATAGCAGTAAGCAACCCTCTGAACCTGCAAACAGCATAAACAATGGACCTGTACTTCAAGTGCCCATTCCCAAAAGAAGAAGAATCGTGCCTTATGGTTGTTCTTATAAAGAATTCTGGTCCTGCAAACCAATAGAATTCTCGGGCAATGAAGGACCCATTGCAGCTCTACGCTGGATAGAAAAGACTGAGACTGTTTTAAAGATAAGCAAGTGTGCTGAAGAAGACAAGATAATGTTTGCTTCTAATCTATTTAAAAACTCAGCCTTAGAATGGTGGAACACTATCCTCTAGTCAAAAGGAAGTGATAGGGTATACAACATGGAATGGGAGGAATTTAAAAATATGGTAGAAAGGAAATTCTGCCCTCCTAATGAAAAGGAACAGATAGCAAATAAGTTTCTGAACCTTAGAATGACCGGGGTAGATAGTAAGGGTTATACTACCACATTCTTTGAATATGCTAGAATAGTACCAACCCTTGCATCACCAGAACCGGTATTAATATCCCGATACATCTGGGGATTAATTGGAGAAATTAGGCATGTAGTCAAGGCAGCTAGACCTCAAACCATAGAAGAAGCTGTAGAACTAGCCAATACCTTGACAGATGAATTAATCCGTACACAAGAAGAAGACCAGAGGAGAAACCTAGCTCAAAGGCTTACCCAAGAATTCCGTTCTGGGAATTCCAACCGTAGGAATGTAGGTTCTACCTTTTCACCATACTGCAAGGCCTGCAAGAAGAAGCATTTGGGAAAATGCTCCATTCACTACAATTTCTGCAAAATGCCAGGACACAAGGAAGAAGATTGCAGGAGGAAATCCAGTAATGGATTGTGCTTCAACTGTGGAGAAAAATGTCACATCAAGCCAAATTATCCGAAATTGGCTCCAGCTGCGAACAACAAGAACACTAAAAATGCTAGAGCATTTGTTCTGACTGCAGATGAAGCCAAAATGATTCCAGACGTGATAGCCGGTACGTTTTTAGTTAATGATGTTTTTGCTAAAGTATTATTTGACTTTGGTGCGAACCAAAGTTTTATTAATACTTCATTTTGCAAACTTCTAAATCAACCATTAACTAAACTCTCCCGAGAATGTCTAGTAGAGACAACAAATGGAGAAACGGTTAGGATTTCTGAAATCTTGCAGGGAGCAAGAATAGAATTTTTAAATCAAAAGTTTATTGCAAATCTTTACCCAATGAATCTGGCAGGATTTGATATCGTATTAGGAATGGATTGGTTAATAGCCAATAAAGCTAGTATTTTATGTGATCAAAAGTTAATTCAAGTAAATTCACCAAAAGGTGAAAAGATCACAATTAAAGGTGATAAACCATTTAGATCCACTAAATTCAACTCTGTGATGAAAACTGCAAGTTATATAAGAAAATGATCTATAGTGTATTTGATTTCTATAATCACTAACACTAAAGGAAAAGAACTAAAAGATATTCAAGTAGTGTCTCAGTTTTCAGATATCTTTCCAGAAGAATTGCCAGGACTACCGCCAGACAGGGAAGTTGAATTTAGAATCCACCTACTGCCAGGAACAGCACCAATTGCCAAAGCACCCTACCGTTTGGCACCCGCAGAAATGCAAGAACTGAAGAAACAATTAGACGAGTTGTTGGAGAAAGGATTTATACAGCCAAGCTCATCGCCATGGGGAGCACCAATTTTATTCATCAAAAAGAAGGATGGATCAATGCGTATGTGCATTGATTACCGTGAATTGAACAAGGTCACAATTAAGAATCGGTACCCATTACCGAGAATCGATGATCTGTTCGATCAGTTGCAAGGAGCTCGATTTTTCTCTAAAATCGATTTAAGGTCAGGATATCATCAATTAAAGGTACAGGAAGAGGACATTCCTAAGACCGCATTCAGAACAAGGTATGGCCATTATGAATTTACTGTCATGCCATTTGGTTTAACCAATGCCCCAGCTGCATTTATGGACATGATGAACCGAATATGTAAGCCATATTTGGATAAATTCATAATTGTCTTTATAGATGATATTCTTATCTATTCTAAAAATAAAGAGGATCATGCAAAGCATTTGCACGCACTTCTAAGCTTACTAAGAAAAGGAAAGCCTTATGCTAAGTTTTCAAAGTGCGAGTTTTGGTTAGAACAGGTACAGTTTCTTGGACATTTAGTCAACCATGAAGGAATTCATGTAGATCCAACCAAGATCGAGGCGATTACCAAATGGAAAACCCCTGAGTCGCCAACCGAGGTTAGAAGTTTCTTAGGATTGGCTGGTTATTATAGAAGATTTATTCAAAAATTTTCTAGAATAGCCATTCCCTTAACTAAGTTAACCTGTAAATCCATTAAGTTTGAATGGGACCAAAACAAGAAGAAGCATTTAGAATTCTTAAGCAAAGACTAACCCATGCACCCATACTAGCGTTACCAGAAGGAACTGAAGATCTTGTGGTCTATTGTGACGCTTCTAAGTTAGGTTATGGATGTGTGTTAATGCAACGTCAAAAGGTTATAGCCTACGCATCTAGACAACTTAAGAATCATGAAGAGAATTATTAAACCCATGATTTAGAATTAGGAGCTATAATTTTTGCCCTTAAAATTTGGAGACATTACCTTTATGGTAGCAAGTTTACCATATTCACTGATCATAAAAGTTTAAGGTATGTTTTTGGGCAAAAAGAGTTAAATATGAGACAGAGACGCTGGATGGAGATTCTGAGTGATTACGATTGCAATATCCAGTATCATGCAGGAAAAGCCAATGTAGTGGCGGATGCTTTAAGCCGAAAGTATCACGAAAAGCCAAAAAGGGTACGTTCACTTAAAATTAAATCTACAAGTAGATTTAAATGAACAGATTAGAAAAGCACAGGAATCAGTAATCAAGGATGATACTGAAAAATTAAAAGGAATGATCAAGGAATTAGAACAAGGAACATATGGAATTTGGAGATTCCATAAGAAAAGAATGTGGATACCTAAATTAGGGAACCTGCGTCATAGTATATTAGAAGAAGCCCATAAGTCCAAATATACGATGCATCCTAGAAGTGATAAGATGTATCAGGATTTAAGAAAGAATTTTTGGTGGATAGGAATGAAAAAGGATATAGCAGCCTATGTTTCTAAATGTTTAACTTGTTCACAAATTAAAGCTGAACACCAGAAACCCTTAGGATTGCTGCAACAACTAGAGATGCCAGTTTGGAAATGGGAATTGATAACAATGGATTTTGTTACCAAATTACCCAAAACAAGAAAAGGTAATGATACAATCTGGGTAATTGCACTACAAGAAAATGAAGCTATTGCAACCCTAATAAAATGTTGCATTAGGCTATAAAAGGGTTGCATTAGACCTAATGTAACCTTTTATCAAAAGCTGCATTAGGCGAAGTTGCATTAGATCTAATGCAACCTTTTCAAAGTCTAATGCAACCTTTTTAACATCCAACCTTTTAACATTCTAATGCAACTTTTTTTACTTAAAAATGCAACTTTTAGTATATTTAACTACAAAAATGCAACCTTTTATATATTCAAATGCAACTTTTTCTATATTCAAATGCAACATTTTCTACACCCAAATGCAACTTTGTAACATAATTTAATTGCTAGTAATTAATATGCATCCAATAACAATTACACCAAAAATAATAAAAACACAAATATCATTGATAATCAAATGGTGTACTTTACATGTTAAATTAAACTCAAATCAATATGGTCAACACAAAGTGTCAATTACAATGATGAAGAGAAATGGAAACATTCTGCTCTAGATCTTTAACCAGTAATTGTTTTATAACCTTTCGCATCATACTTCCAAAATTTTTCGCTAGCTGTTAATATCTTTTCGCGTAACTTCGAGCTCGGCTTTTTTCCTTTCATGATCTTCAAAAACGCAGACGAAGAAACTACAGCCTATAACGTGCAAAGTATGACATATCAGCTAACTATCAAATAAAACATTGAAAACCTAATCCATACTTCAACTTAGATAAAAGAAAATTTGAAAAAAAGAAACAAAATGCTTTCAATTTACTTATATTTATAATGTAACGGAGAATAGAATAGTAAGCTAGCTGATACATCCACTATTTAAAAAACAAATATGTATATAAGAGTAGAAGGGCATATGAAATGATACTTTCCGAGGTTCTTGTGAAACGTCATTATGTCAGTAGCGTAATATTCCTTCTGTACCTGCAACATAAAAATCACAGTCAAGCAAATAGAAGTCTAGAAACTAGAAACGAACAACATACCAACAGAGAAGACATTGTACAAAGATATAACCTAAATTATACAAATAAGTGCTTGTTGGCACAAGTTATCGATAGTAAAAGATACTAATAAGTTCTTGTAGTAATGAACCTTTTCAAGTTCTGTAGAAAGCATATCTTACACTCAAGCGATTTGTGCCTCTGCCTCAACTCCTTCATATCAAAATAGAAACTTATCAGTACAAGATTTATCCTTGTTGGTTTTATCTTGAGATACAACCATATATAAATAGCTTATAACCTTACCATTCAGTTGATTACTAAATACTTCTTAATGGTGTCGCTCATAAGTAAATTTCTAAGTAGCTGCACCAAACAAATCCAAAGTTCACAACTTAAAACTTCAACAAAAGAATGATATAAAGTTCAATTCTAACAGTTTAAAACCGGAACTGCTAAAGAATTTTTTGAATAGAATCTATTTAAACATTTAAGATAGGAACATTCACATAATCTCAAATACAGCCATACATTGTCATCCTCGGTGCACACTGCATCCTCAGATGGAGTAGAGGCTGCAAATTGCATTTCAAACCACATACACGAAGCAAGAATATTATAGTTCATCTAAGTTTTAGTAGTTACATTTCAATCACAACTACAAACCTACTTTGATGAGATTTTCAACTCTTAGTCTTGGTATGCATACAAACCAATCAAAATTTTAAAACTTCTATTGAAGTTACTCTCAAATTAAAATTTCTACAATTTAATCCAATTCAACTTTTCAAAATTCACACACAAATAAAGCACATTAAGTTTTAATCACTAGATATAAGCTAGCAATCACAAAAAAAAAAAAAAAAATTAAAAAGCAAAGAGTAGAGTGAAAAGAGAGCTAGTCAAGAACCTTTCAACTAGGGATGCAAACGAGCCGAGCTACTTGAGCTCCGCTCAAAAAAAAATTAAACGAGCTAGAGCTCGAGCCTGAGCCTAAAAACAAGCTCCTTTAGTAAACGAGCCCGAGCTTCACTTATTGAGCTCAAGCCGGCTCGCGAGCTTAAACGAGCTTTCTGTTTATATATTTTTTATTAATATATTAAACAAATATTTATATAATAATAATTACTATTTATATAAATAAAAAAAACTAAATTATATGTATAATAATAATTATAATTAATATAAATTAAGTAATAAATACTAAACGAGTCGAGCCCGAGCCGAGCTTGAAAAATTACCTTCGAGCCGAGCTCGAGCTTTAGAAATAAAGCTCGAATCGAGCCGAGCTCAAGCTCGAGCTTTCATATGTTAAACGAGCTCGAGCTCGGGCTCGGATCAGCTTGTTTGCACCCCTACTTTCAACTAAGTCAATATTAGCACGATATCATCAAAACAGACTAACTGAAGAGCAGAGCCCACCACTTTACACCCCTCCATTTTTCCTCCAGTGAAAATGGGATCTGACAAAAAAAAAAAAACATATTAGACTTGTATTAGTAGTTTGAATTGATAAAGTTGCCTCCATTGCTCACTGAAGAAATGCAAGGTGGATCATCTTGAATGGAGAGTTTCAACTTGGATTATGTCAGTATGACTAACTATAACAAACTACCTCCATATCTAGGTAACATTTTCTTAGAGACTTATGAATAGATTTCCACAAACAACAACAAAATCAAATCAAACACAAGATTATTATCCATATACTGGTTGATAACAAACATCTACATTAAAATATATGTAGCCGAGTCAACACACATAGCAACTGAACAACCTAAACATATGAGCCATAAGACATATTTCTAGTTTTTAACATTAAAAACAAAAAAAAAAGTGTACATGTTATTACGTGAGTCACCAACAAAAGGAACTCAAACATAGTCACATTCAATAAATAAACTATACCAGTTAACTAACATATTTACAATCTGGTCTCTTTATTTGCTTAATACGCCGACGACAAGCTAAAAAGTACCTTCAGAAACTCTCAGTGAATCCAAATACATCATATAAGTAACTCCATCATACCTAAACCAAAATAAAACATCAAAACATTATGTAACCTATCATTAAAAAAATGGTTTATGGATAAACACCTTAAATAACAGTAAACAATAACAGTAAGAGGTGTATTGTTACAGCTCACGAGTTTATATTAATTTAAACTTTTATATTAAGCCCATAAGCTTAATTAATTTGATAAGATAAAAAGTTGTTGGAACTAAGTTTATTAGCTTTTCCAAAATTTAATAAGCCAATTAGCCACCATCAGTTAATTAAATATATTAGTTAACAAGTGTTAAAATAAACTATACTAAGTGTAGTTAGGTCACGCTAGGGATTTCATTTACCTATTTGAGAGATTCTTCATGCCAGTTGCTTATTTACATCATAAACTAAACCAGTTATCCTGTTACTTTCAAGAACCAAATGATGTTTTACTGAGTCATTTTTATCGGTTAACCTGTTTGGTTTCATCATATTTTTAAGTAAGGATGAGCACGGTACCCGTTCGGTACCGAAAGTACCGGTACCGAAAAACGAGAAAAGTGGGTACCGGTACCGAATACACCGGTTCAGTACCGGTACTTACCGTTATTTTACCTGTAAGTACCGGTACTTACCGTTATTTTACCTGTAAATACCGGTACCGAAAAACAGAGAAAGTGGGTACCGGTACCGAATATAGTACGGCACCGGTTCGGTACCCGGTACCAAATGCTCATCCCTACTTTTAAGAGCTCAAAGCTGTGACATTTACCTTAGAGTTAATTGCCAAAATCGTCCCAGAGGTTTGGGCACGTTTGCCATTTTCGTCCAAAATGACACTTTTGTACCAAATTGCCCCCAACGTTTGTAACTTTTTGCCATTTTCATCCAAACCACTAACTTAGTTTATTTTTTCTGTTAAGTTGAGGATATTTGGATGAAACTGGCAAATATAAAATCACATGGACGATTTTGACAATTTACTCAAACCCTTTTTAATTTCTTTTATTTAATTATTTTTGTTACATATATAATAAAAAAGAATATACATGGAGTTTTTAGAAAAAAAATTACTAGTTTTGTCACATAATTTTTATAAATTTTCATCCAAATCACTAACTCGCTTTATTTTTTCTGTTAAGGTGAAGGATGTTTTAAATTTTAAAAATTAAGACAGAAATTAATTTACTGCTTCTTTATATAAACCAGTTTTATAAAGAGAAAACGTCATTGGTGTGCAACACATAACAATCGATTACAACTTTTAGTATTTATCAGTTGTAGAGATAGAAAAAAATTGTAAAACGTTACATATTTTTTAAGTGTGTTGAGCACATAGGAAATATGTTAGTAGAAATAAAATATTTATTTAATTAAGATTATGAGGGTAACTAACTAATACTTATTCTGAGTGGCTTGAGTAAGAAACTTTTGGTTCATAACATTATAATTACAATTTGGTGGGTAATTTTAAGGTTTGGTAACGATACGTTGTTTGATAAAGGGGGGGGGGGCACTGGCTTATAATTTTCCTTATGAGCGAATTTAAAAAAGTAGAATATGAATTACAAATTTGGTACATATGATAAGATTTTTTTATTTGACCTTTTTTAATAAGGTCACAAACATTTTAGTTTTATAAAATATAGAGGTTTAAGTAGATTTTATTTTTATAAAACTGATCTATATAAAAAATTATAAATTAATTTCTGTCTTAGTTTATAAACATCCTTCGCCTTAACAGAAAAATTAACTTAGTTAGTGGTTGGATGAAAATTTATAAAAATTATGTGACAAAGCTATTATTTTTTTCATATAAAAATTGCATGTATATTCTTTTTTATTATATATGTAACAAAATTAATTAAATAAAAGAAATTTAAAAGAATTTGAGTAAATTGCCAAAATCGTCCCCGTGGTTTTATATTTGCCAGTTTAATCCAAATATCCTCAACTTAACAGAAAAAATAAACTAAGTTAGTGGTTTGGATGAAAATGGAAAAAAGTTACAAATGTTGCGGGCAATTTGGTACAAAAGTGTCATTTTGGACGAAAATGACAAATCTGCCCAAACCTCAGGGACAATTTTGGCAATTAACTCTTTAGGCCACACGGGGTGGTCCGTTATGGAGTCACCATAACGAGTGATAGCATTTGGAACACCGCCGCCTCCATGTATATAACGAGTGATAGAAATAACTAGTTATATATATAACGCGTTGAATATTGAGGAATCAATGTGTATGATTGTACATTGTATATTAATACTTGTACATTGGAATCCCATCACTAGTGATACCACCCCCACTACAATTCTATCACTAGTGATAGAATATTGGGTGATGACATGGCATGATTTGATTGGATAGTGGGAGTGATAGAATTCTATCACTAGTAAACCACCACCCATCCCCTTACCTTATAGACTAAAACAAAACAATCATCTCCTCTATAAGATGTAATCCCGTTGCTTTGAAACTTCACTTGTCTAAAAGTGTCCTAGAAAGCCTGTTTAGAAATGATGGTTCACAGTGTAACAACCCTCGGTAAAACCAACACCCTTATAATATTTCCGACACCCTATTATATCTTTAAATATTCTAATGTGTCTTATAATACACCCCGTATGTGAAAACCGAGCCCAAAATATGTTATAGTTTATAAAATAAATTAAAAATCTAAAAATGTAAGTTGAGGCGGGCCACGTAGGACCTCACCTCAAGCTTACGCGGGCCGCGCGGACTCATGAAACGCGGATACACCAGATGCCGACACGTGTCGACATCGTGTCAAGTCTACAAGCTGACCGGGCCAAGCTATAAGTTGACCGTGTGTTGACGCGGGCCGCGTAAGGCTTAGCCTTACCTTACGCGGGCCGCTTGGAAGTCAGATTACACGACTATATAAAAAGGCCATCAGACTTCGTTTTCCGTCGCTCACAATCTCAATTCTCAATCTAAATTCTGTAGTAGTGTTATAATACTCGGGTATTATACCCCTAATTAGCAAGGTTCTGCTCCGTTGTAAGTATTATAACCCCAGTTTCATAATAGTTACGCTGCCCGATTGATTTAGGGTTCTGTAACAACTGTCGTGGTTCTGCCCGACGTAGTTGTTGGAATACCGTCTCGGGGAAGGTATCATTAATAATTTCAAAGGGTTATGATACTAACCAATGTACATTTGTATAAATTATAGATTATACCCAGGAAACCCTTACAAGAAGCCTAAGATAGCAAAGTGAGTTTATCCTCTTTTTGTTAATGTTTTTGGAATATTTTACAAAACCTTAAATGTTTACAATGTGATTAAGCGGTGATTGAGTCTTTGTAGTTCTTCAATTACTGCCGGTATTATGGGGTTTTGTATACAAAATTTACTACGAGTAGTAGTAAGTCTGAATGACAGTGCATTACCATTGGACGACGAGTTAGCCAATGGGTAATTTGACCATAGCCATAGATCCGGTCGAGTGGCAAATACTGAATGAGTAATTGTGTAGAAATAAACAATGTGATCGCTCTCAATACTGTTTTAATTGATAAAATGTTTCTTGATTAAACTGGGATTCACTCACCAGTATTTCCGACTAACAAATGTTTTTAAAACACGTTACAGGTAACACAATGTGAACAGCCAATTAGTGAAAAGCCAGCTGGAGAGCACTGAAGGCTTGGGAAAAATGTGGCTATAAAAGTTACCTAATAAACGATGTTTTAAATTCAATAAATTAGGGTTTATCCCTATAATGTATTGTAATAAGAAACTTGGGTTTTGCCCATGTTATTATTAAAATAAAAGAAGGTGGTTTTACTCTGATAAACATTTCCTAACTACGGTCCTGATGAAAATTCCGCTGCGAGATTAAACAACCTGATACCACCAAACTCTGAGCTCGCGTCCGCCCGTTCCCGGGAAACAGGGATCGGGGGTTGCGACAGAAGGTGGTATCAGAGCCTAGCCACTGGTCTGAGCCAAAGAAGTGTTCTGCTGACACTTAAATTTTAAATTTTGTGTTAGGAAATAAATTCCGGAAATACATGCATAACTGTAATTATGTGTTATGTGTTATTTGACTATTTGTTAGTTTTCAGTATGAGTGATCAAGGACCATCAGACGTGAATCATCAGTTAGCTGATTCACCTAGGAGTGAAGGTACATCATCACAGCCTGCCCTTTCAGGGTATTCTGCTGATCAGGAAGACGGAATATTTGCTTTTAGAGCTAAATCTGAAGAACCATTTCCTAATAAGAAACGAGGATGGTTCAGTAAAGAAGCTTTTGCTCGTAGGAAGAGAATGCGAAAATTGCAACAGCAAAGAGCGTTAGCAGCTATTAAGCGAGAGACAGATGCCCATGCTCAAGATATGCTAAATAGAAGCTTAGCTAATTTCCATATCTTAGCTACGACTGCTGCTGACCCAAGTCTGGAACAATTAGTAGCCCCACAACCACAAAACCCAGAACAACCTATGGAGATAGAAAACCCGGAAAACCAAGTAGAGATGCACGATTTTAACCCAGAAGAAATCCCAAGGGTACCTGCACCAAACCCTTTAGACCCGAATTACGACCCCTGGTGGGACGACAATAGGGATTTTGTGCAACGTTATCCTATCCAGGATTATCCACCCATACAGAATATAGAAGCTTACCCAGGTATGGACCCTTTAGATCCTTATTACCAAGATGATTATATTAGGGAAATATTAGAGGATCCTTACCAATTTCAGGCACATACACCCCCATATCAGGAACAGGTACCCCAAATTCCAAACCCAGTCCGAGAACCTGCACCCCCAATGAGTGCAGAAAACGTGCAAGAACTTAGGACTTTCGGGGAGGAAATCTTAGAAAGCAGTGAGAGAATGCGTCAGGTGGGAGAGCGTCTCGTATGGAAATACGATGAGCGCAATATGGATTTTTGGATAAATCCATATCCGTGAATGTGAGAATGGAGGAGATGGTAGTAATAATAATAATAAAAATAAAATAAAATATGTGTGTACGGATGCATATTACTATTTTATTTCTGTTGGTATTGTAATCTTTATTTCTGTACTAGTGTGTAATAGACGCATAGTATATGAAAAAGAGTATAGTCGCAATGATCGACGGTTTTGGTAAAAATGCGTGTCATGTGATTAACTATATTAAGATATTAATTGTGATATTAATATAGATACTTGTTTAAAATTCAGATGGCCGACGAAGGAAATCAAGGAAATCTGAATAATGATAACCAGAGTAACATTAACGTGGTTAATGAGAATCCAAGCATCAATAACAATAACGATCAAGTGGACAATAGTGCTATCCATATATTGTAACTTTTGCAAAATATCGGGACACAAAGAAGAAAATTGCTGGAAGAAAGCTAACAGCCGGGTATGTTACAATTGCGGAGAACAAGGTCATATCAAGCTAAACTGTCCAAAATTAGTCCCAGCTGCAGACAACAAGAATACTAAAAATGCTAGAGCATTTGTTCTGACTGCAGAAGAAGCCAAGATGATTCCAGATGTCATAGCTGGTACGTTTTTAGTTAATGATGTTTTTGCTAAAGTATTATTTGACTCTGGTGCAAACCAAAGTTTTATTAATACATCGTTTTGCAAATTTCTAAATCAATCATTAACTAAACTACCACAAGAATGCTTAGTAGAGACAGCTAATGGGGAAATTGTTAGAATTTCTGAAATCTTGCAGGGAGCAAGCATAGAAATTTTAAATCAGAAATTTATTGCAAATCTTTATCCCATGAATCTGGTAGGATTTGATGTCGTTTTAGGAATGGATTGGTTAATAGCTAACAAAGCCAGTATTTTATGTGATCAAAAGTTAATTCAAGTAAATTCACCAAAAGGTAAAATGATCACAATTAAAGGAGATAAATCTTCTAGATCTACTAAATTCATTTCTGTGATGAAAACTGCAAGTTGTATGAGAAAAGGTTCTATAGTGTATTTGATTTCTATAATCACTAACACTAAAGGAAAGGATTTAAAAGATATATCAGTAGTATCGCAGTTTTCAGATGTATTTCCAGAAGAATTACCAGGACTACCTCCGGATAGAGAAGTTGAGTTCAGAATCCATTTGATACCAGGAACAGCACCAATTGCCAAAGCACCTTACCGTTTGGCACCTGCAGAAATGCAAGAATTAAAGAAACAATTAGACAAATTGTTGGAGAAAGGATTTATACAGCCAAGTTCATCGCCATGGGGAGCGCCGATACTATTTGTTAAAAAGAAGGACGGATCAATGCGTATGTGCATTGACTACCGTGAATTAAACAAAGTCACGATTAAGAATCGGTACCCATTACCGAGAATCGATGATTTGTTTGATCAGCTACAAGGAGCTCGATTTTTCTCTAAGATCGATTTAAGGTCAGGATATCATCAATTAAAGGTACAGGAAGAGGATATTCCTAAAACTGCATTTAGAACAAGGTATGGTTATTATGAATTTACTGTCATGCCATTTGGTTTAACCAATGCCCCAGTTGCATTTATGGACATGATGAACCGAATATGTAAGCCATATTTGGATAAATTCATAATTGTTTTTATAGATGATATTCTAATTTACTCTAAGAGTAAAGAGGATCATGCAAGACATTTGCATGCACTTTTAAGTTTGCTAAGAAAGGAAAAGCTTTATGTTAAGTTTTCAAAATGCGAATTTTGGTTAGAACATGTACAATTCCTTGGACACCTAGTCAATCATGAAGGAATTCATGTAGATCCAACAAAGATTGAAGCAATTACGAAATGGAAAACCCCTGAGTCACCAACTGAGGTTAGAAGTTTCTTAGGATTGGCCGGTTATTATAGAAGGTTTATTCAAGATTTTTCTAGAATAGCCATTCCCTTAACTAAGCTAACCTGTAAATCTGTTAAGTTTGAATGGGGATTTAAACAAGAAGAAGCACTTAGAATCCTTAAGCAAAGATTAACCCATACACCCATACTAGTATTACCAGAAGGAACTGAAGATTTCGTAGTCTATTGTGATGCTTCTAAATTAGGTTATGGATGTGTGTTGATGCAACGTCAAAAGGTTATAGCCTATGCATCTAGACAACTTACAAATCATGAAGAGAATTATTCAACTCATGATTTAGAATTAGGAGCTATAATTTTTGCTCTTAAGATTTGGAGACATTACCTTTATGGTAGTAAGTTTACCATATTTACTGATCACAAAAGTTTAACATATGTTTTCGGGCAGAAAGAGTTAAATATGAGACAAAGACGTTGGATGGAATTTCTTAGTGATTATGATTGTGATATCCAGTATCATGAAGGAAAAGCAAATGTAGTGGCAGATGCTTTAAGCCGAAAGTATCATGAAAAGCCAAGAAGAGTACGTTCTCTTAAATTAAATCTGCAAGTAGATTTAAATGAACAAATAAGAGAAGCACAAGAATCAGTAATCAAGGATGATTCTGAAAAATTAAAAGGTATGTTAAAAGAATTAAAACAAGGAACAGATGGAATTTGGAGATTCCATGAAAAGAGAATGTGGATACCTAAATTAGGAAATCTACGCCATAGTATATTAGAAGAAGCTCATAAGTCTAAGTATACGATGCATCCAGGAAGTGACAAAATGTACCAGGATTTAAGGAAAAATTTCTGGTGGATAGGAATGAAAAAAGGACATATCAGTCTATGTTTCTAAATGTTTAACTTGTTCACAAGTTAAAGCTGAACATCAGAAACCCTCAGGTTTATTACAGCAATTAGAAATGCCAATTTGGAAATGAGAATTTATAACCATGGATTTTGTTACTAAATTACCCAAAACTAGGAAAGGAAATGATACAATCTGGGTGATTGTAGATAGACTAACTAAGTCAGCTCATTTCTTACCAATGAAGGAAACAATTAGTATGGAACAATTATCTAAATTGTATGTAAATGAAATTGTTTCTTTACATGGCATTCCTTTATCAATTGTTTCTGATAGAGATAGTCGCTTTACATCTCATTTTTGGTCAAGTTTCCAAAAGGCAATGGGAACCAAGTTAAGGTTAAGCACAGCTTATCATCCTCAAACAGACGGACAAAGTGAAAGAACAATTCAGACAATGGAGGACATGCTTAGAGCTTGTGTAATTGATTTTGGAGGTAATTGGGACGATCACTTACCTTTAATAGAATTTTCTTATAATAATAGTTATCACACAAGTATTAATGCTGCACCATTTGAAGCACTTTATGGACGAAAGTGTCGAACCCCAGTCTGTTAGGCAGAAATTGGGGAAAAGCAATTATCTGGACCTGAGATAGTGCAAGAAACAACTGATAAAATTATTCAAGTCAAGGAACGACTGAAAGCAGCACGTGATAGACAGAAAAGTTATGCTAATAACAGGCGAAAACCATTGGAGTTTCAAGTAGGAGATAGAGTATTGTTAAAAGTCTCTCCTTGGAAAGGAGTGGTAAGATTCATCAAACGGGGAAAGCTAAGTCCCAGGTATGTTGGACCTTTCAAGATTATTAGAAAAATAGGACCTGTAGCCTATCAGCTACAACTGCCAGAGGAAATGGCAGGAATACATGATGTGTTTCATATATCTAATCTTAAAAAGTGTTTAGCTGATGAATCATTTATAGTACCTCTTAAGGATATAGAGGTAAATGAACAACTCAAGTTTGTAGAAAGACCCCTACAGATTGAAGACAGGAAAGTCAAGAATCTCAAGCATAAGAGACTAGTTCTAGTCAAAGTGAAGCGTGACTCCAAAAGAGGACCGAAATACACATGAGAACTTGAGTCAGAAATGCAAAGGAAATACCCGCACTTGTTTCAGTAGATCTCGAGGACGAGCTCTAAAACAAGGTGGGGAGAATGTAACAACCCTCGGTAAAACCAACACACCCTTATAATATTTCCGACACCCTATTATATCTTAAAATATTCTAATGTGTCTTATAATACACCCCGTATGTGAAAACCGAGCCCAAAATATGTTATAGTTTATAAAATAAATTAAAAATCTGAAAATGTAAGTTGAGGCGGGCCGCGTAGGACCTCACCTCAAGCTTACGCGGGCCGCGCGGACTCATGAAACGCGGATACACCAGATGCCGACACGTGTCGACATCGTGTCAAGTCTACAAGCTGACCGGGCCAAGCTATATGTTGACCGTGTGTTGACGCGGGCCGCGTAAGGCTTAGCCTTACCTTACGCGGGCCGCCTGGAAGTCAGATTACACGACTATATAAGAAGGCCATCAGACTTCGTTTTCCGTCGCTCACAATCTCAATTCTCAATCTAAATTCTGTAGTAGTGTTATAATACTCGGGTATTATACCCCTAATTAGCAAGGTTCTGCTCCGTTGTAAGTATTATAACCCCAGTTCCATAATAGTTACGCAGCCAGATTGATTTAGGGTTCCGTAACAACTGTCGTGGTTCTGCCCGACGTAGTTGTTGGAATACCGTCTCGGGGAAGGTATCATTAATAATTTCAAAGGGTTATGATACTAACCAATGTACATTTGTATAAATTATAGATTATACCCAGGAAACCCTTACAAGAAGCCTAAGATAGCAAAGTGAGTTTATCCTCTTTTTGTTAATGTTTTTTGAATATTTTACAAAACCTTAAATGTTTACAATGTGATTAAGCGGTGATTGAGTCTTTGTAGTTCTTCAATTACTGCCGGTATTATGGGGTTTTGTATACAAAATTTACTACGAGTAGTAGTAAGTCTGAATGACAGTGCATTACCATTGGACGACGAGTTAGCCAATGGGTAATTTGACTATAGCCATAGATCCGGTCGAGTGGCAAATACTGAATGAGTAATTGTGTAGAAATAAACAATGTGATCGCTCTCAATACTATTTTAATTGATAAAATGTTTCTTGATTAAACTGGGATTCACTCACCAGTATTTCCGACTGACAAATGTTTTTAAAACACGTTACAGGTAACACAATGTGAACAGCCAATTAGTGAAAAGTCAGCTGGAGAGCACTGAAGGCTTGGGAAAAATGTGGCTATAAAAGTTACCTAATAAACGATGTTTTAAATTCAATAAAATAGGGTTTATCCCTATAATGTATTGTAATAAGAAACTTGGGTTTTGCCCATGTTATTATTAATATAAAAGAAGGTGGTTTTACTCTGATAAACATTTTCTAACTACGGTCCTGATGAAAATTCCGCTGCGAGATTAAACAACCTGATACCACCAAACTCTGAGCTCGCGTCCGCCCGTTCCCGGGAAACAGGGATCGGGGGTTGCGACACACAGTCCAGCAAAACAACAAAAACATATCAATCATGGGTGAAAAAAATGAAATACAATCTCTCAGAGAAATCTGAGTTCTTATATTTTACTAATAATCTTACATGGGTGAAAACATAATAACCACAACTTTCAACGGGTTGCAACGTATTTCTGTTCATATCACCGCCACTAACACAGATTCATCACTTCTCCTTTTTAGGTTTGCAATAAGAACCTACAAATTTCAAGTATCAACATAAATATATTATCAAAGATCCATAATCTAGTAAAAAAGCATGTGAAATAGAAATCATTTTGGTTAAAGCATTGCATCGAGCAGTTGGTATGCATATTCGGACCTTTTACTTTAACAAACTTACTTGAGATTTCGATTGGAACATGAGGTCGACGGTTGTGGTAGAGGTAATTCGAGGGGGTCAATTGCTAAGGTAGAACGGCGGCAATCAACTGCGATGAAGAATTACAAATGGGTTTCAGCGGGCAGAATCAAAACGCCATAGGGCTGTTACGGGGCTCTGCTAGAAATGTGCGATTGTCATAGGGCATAATCGTGGAGGCCATTTGAGTGGAGGGTTATGGTCGATTTAGGTCAGAGGAGAGAGGACCTCAACCGTTTTAGGCTAAAGTGTAAGGGAAGAAGCAAATTGAATTTTCTCAGGAGGGAAATAAAATTTTCTTTTATGAAAAGTCACAGTTGGAGGGAAACTAAATATTTTTACAAAACCACATGTAATTTAACTAATAAATAGTATAATTTGATTTTGTTTAAGCAGATGAAAAGTCACAGTTGGAGGGAAACTTAAATATTTTTACAAAACCACATGTAATTTAACTAATAAATAGTATAATTTGATTTTGTTTAAGCAGATAAAATATAAGTATGTAAATTAATAATAAATAGTTAGTTACGTTATAAAAGTTAATTATTACTGTTCATTTTCAAATGGTTACTAATATAAACTAGTTGATTTTCCGCCCGCGCGTTGCGGCGGGGACCTAATGTCTGCAGAACGCGTGTTGGCAACGGCAAGCAAATACCGAATATCAAAACATAAATAAAAATGACGTGGTAACGATAGTCACTTCGTCCTAAAAAAAGTGATTTTAAATAATCTAATATATAATAATAGGACCCACACGTCATACACGTTGGAAATTCAGTTATTTTCAGTTTATTTATTACGGTGCTAACACGTTAAAATATGAATGAGCTCGGTACCGGTAACAGCACCGAAAGTACCGATCTGGAAAATCATCGAAATTAGGTACAGACGCCGAAAATGTTCGGTACGATACGGTATGGTATGGTATGATATGATATTTGAAGGTAAAAATCAGTAAATACAGGTGTGGTGCTAGACCGTTGTCGAACCGAAAGTAACGATTCTGAAAATGCCAAAATGTGGGTACCAAATTGGTATCGAAAATGATTGGTATAGTAAATTTGGTATCGATACGATCCTGGTTTGATTATAGGATTTGATACGATTTGCTTATTAATAATCTAAATATCCAAGTTAATTTTACATGCTACAATTCATTCATTATAAAAAAAAGACAAAAAAGAAAACAAAATAAGTTGTGTATATAAAACCCCATTCAAACGAAATACAGTTTACTTACAGTGTGTATGAAAAGTAATCTAAACGGTGCTATTACTTGCGTTGCTACAGGATTTTATGAGCTCGGTACCAACCGGTACCGAAAATACCGTTACCGAAAATCCTCAAAAGTGGGTACCGACACAGAATATACCTGGTATGGTTTGGTACGGTTCGGTACCGGTCGGTACTGGTACAATACCGGTATTTGAGAGTAAAAACCGCTGAATACCGGTGCCGAACCGATACCGAAAATATCAAAAGTTGGTACCGAAAATATACCCGGTTTGATAAATTTGATACCGGTACGGGTACCCGATACTATTTACTAAAAAAATGCTAAATGCTAAAATATTAATATAATAAAGATGGCTACTGTTCAAATGCTACAAAAATTAATATAAATAAATAAATATAAATATAAATTACTAATATAAATTACTAATATAAATATAAATAAATATACATATATAAAGTATTAATAGAGCATGGTGCACCTTAATAAACAGAAATACATTAAAAAATAGTGAAAATGTAATTTTTTTTTGGAAGGAGACTTTCTCTGTACAAGAAGACCGAATTGGCCTCCGGGGGCATGTCTAAGACATATCCCCGTCAACCCCGCTCTTCCGGACGCGATGTTTGATCGGGCCCCGGCCGGCGTGTAAGCCGACTTCCGCCCGGAAACCATACTGCCCCCACACGAGAGACTCATTGAAAATGTAATTGAGATGTGAGACTTGAGACATGTAAAAGTTAAAAGAAAGAAAATGTAATTTTAACAAGGGAAATTAGCCAAAATGGCCAAGTTTCAGTCAACATTTCCAAACTAGCTAAGTCAAACGTCTTGTGGAGACGTCAGAAATATGTTGAAACGTCTTGGCGGCTGACCAACCAAAACCTGCCACCTGTCCGACACAAAAGTCAGGCGTCTTGACGTCTTGGCTTAGACGTTTCATACGGCTTGAGACGTTTCGTTATGGCTGCACATCTTTCCAGACGGCTTGAGACGTTTCCGCCCGGCTTGAGCCATTTCTCTCTCTTTAGCCGGCTACATCAGCTCTAGCCGGATTTGTTATTTTAAGACGTTTTTGTACGATTTCAAGACGTTTTTGTACGATTTCAAGACGTTTTTTAGGAATTTAAGACGTTTTCCATTTATTTATAGTGATCCCTTATTTATAAATACTATACATTATGAAAAATCGTATTTGAAGTTTAAATCTAAGATTCAAAAAGTTTGTTTTTTAGTAATTATCTCACAACATGAGGGTCAAGTTTGTTGTTTATACTGGGGGGAAGTGGGATGTCATTAACGGAAACATTGAGTATGTTACTGATGGCGATTCAAGGAGACGTGGTTTAGAAATTGAAACAGATCATTCATATAATAGTTTTTTAAACTATGTTTCTAAGATGTGTGATACTCCAAACATTACACGGTTGTCATACCGGATGTCTACGTTTACTGATCCGATCGATATAATTAATGATCGAGATGTTAGATTTTTTTTTTCGATTTGGCGATGCAGAATCCTTTTGAATTATATAAATTATATGTTATTCACGAGTCTGGTGTTGGTTCCTTTGGTTTTTCTTCTTTAAACAACTTCAAAACTCCAGATCTAAATATTTCAGTAAAAGAAAGTGTTTATGTTTTAAACGATGACTGTCCTATTTTAGAAAATAATTTTGAAAAATCATCCACGTCTAAAAACGAATCAGCTTCTTCATCTATAGTGTTTGAGGCCGGTCATATATTCAATAACAAATAAGAGATGAAACTTGAATTGGGAAAGAAATGTTTGTTAGAGCATTTCGAGTTTAAAGTTGATAGATCATCTAAGACACGGTATGAAGTGTCATGCATCGGTGATGGTTGTGAATGGCGATTTAAGGCATATGCTATTCCTGGTGGTAGTTTATTTTTTGTTAAACATATGAATGATAGACACACATGTTCAAAGACGCAAACACACCAATAAATATAACTGGAGACATTTGTAAAAAAAATTTGTCGTACAGACAATTCATTGCAAAAAAAACTGTATTTTTGGCGGTGTTTACCCCGTCTAAATGCTGTCTAGTTTATGCAATAAAATACATGTTTTTAATTTTTAATGAATAGTGATCAATGAACCCACTATAAATAGGCATAGGCATTCTTGCCATTTAACAACATCCAATCACAATTTAACCTCAAACTTGAAATTTGTTAACATAATCATGGATTCTTGGACCGACGAAGAAGACATTGCTATTGCCGTCTCCTACGCCGCCGCTCGTGATGAAGGCACTTACTCAATTTCCGATCCCGCGTTCTGGGGTCAGGTTATGAACTATTTCTGCATTCACGTGCTGCAAACGACCCGTAGCGCCAATGACGTCAATACTCGGTGTGCTTTCCTACTCTTCAAATGTAGCCGTTTCTTAGGAAGGTACAAGAACGTTAAAAAACAAAATCGGTACAACAACCTGGCTGAAGAAGAGGTCATTGAAGAAGCCCTGCATGACTACGCAATACTTTATGACGAGGACTTTGAACACATTTATGTGTTTGAAACTTTGAAAATTTATATTTAGCTAGCGTTTTTAGGATGTTATATAAATTTTATCTTGTATCGTTTTTTAGGATGTAATAACTTTGGTAATTTAAAGTTATTGTTTAAAAGCCAATATTTTAGAAACTTATAAATATGAAAAATAAAAAAAAATGGGACAGCCAGGTATCGAACCCACGCCAAACCCGGTTCACACAAACCTCGGGGACCATTTATGTAAAATATGTTAGTACAGGGACCAAAAATGTAACTTTTAAATCAGATCTTAAAAAGGGGGTATTCTTGTTAGAACCGGCCCTTAGTGAGATTCGAACCCGTGCCACTCGTGTATAACCCAAACGTCTTAACCAGTTTATCCTCCGTCCGGAGCTGATATAACTTGAAGTTATATTGTATTTATATACTAGTTATATTAAACTAAATTATTTAAAACAAACATCTAAATTCAAAAAAGTTAAAAATATCAAAAAGGGGGTCTTCTTGTTAGAACCGGCCCTTAGTGAGATTCGAACCCGTGCCACTCGTGTATAACCCAAACGTCTTAACCAGTTTATCCTCCGTCCGGAGCTGATATAAGTTGAAGTTGTATTATATTTATATACTAGTTATATTAAACTAAATTATTTGGAAAACGTGAAACGTCTTAAAAACAGCTTTGGAAAACGAGAAACGTCTCAAGGTTTGAACTCAGGAATTAAACGTCTTAAAAAGAACTTTGGATACCGTGAAACGTCTGAAACGTCTCAAGGTATTAATGAAACGTTTTAAATTTTTTTAAAAACGGTGATAATTTAAAAAAAAATACATACTAAACATTACATTAAAAAAAAGAAAATATAAAAAGAAAAAAAATAAACATTACATTCAGAAAAAAAAAACAAAAACAAAACATCTAAATTAAAAAAACTTAAAAATATCAAAAAGGGGGACTTCTTGTTAGAACCGGCCCTTAGCGAGATTCGAACCCGTGCCACTCGTGTATAACTCAAACGTCTTAACCAGTTTATCCTTCGTCCGGAGCTGATATAACTTGAAGTTTTATTGTATTTATATACTAGTTATATTAAACTAAATTATTTAAAACAAACATCTAAATTCAAAAAACTTAAAAATATCAAAAAGGGGGTCCTCTTGTTAGAACCGGCCCTTAGTGAGATTCGAACCCGCACCACTCGTGTATAACCCAAACGTCCTAACCAGTTTATCCTCCGTCCGGAGCTGATATAACATGAAGTTAAATTGTATTTATATACTAGTTATATTAAACTATATTTTTTTAAAACAAACATCTAAATTCAAAAACTTACAAATATCAAAAACTTAATATAATAATGTTTTATATTTTCTTTAAGTTTATAAAACGTCGCTGTTAATATATGTTTCCAACTTTACCAGTTTGGTCCCTACTCAGTTAAGAAATCTTAACGGAGTTATTGTTTTAAAAAGAAATTCTTATATAAACACTAACCCGGTTAGTGTCTATAGTTAATATAAAATATCAAAAAGGGGGTCTTCTTGTTAGAACCGGCCCTTAGTAAGATTCGAACCCGCGCCACTCGTGTATAACCCAAACGTCTTAACCAGTTTATCCTCCGTCCGGAGCTGATATAACATGATGTTATATTGTATTTATATACTAGTTTATAAAACATCGTTGTTAATAGTTAATATAAGTTTATAAAACGTCGCTGTTAATAGTTAATATAAGTTTATAAAACATCGCTGTTAATATAAGTTTCCAACTTTACCAGTTTGGTCCCTACTCAGTTAAGAAATCTTAACTGGGTTATTGTTTTAAAAAGAAATTCTTATATAAACACTAACCCGGTTAGTGTCTATAGTTAATATAAGTTTATAAAATATCAATTTCAGTCCCTGGAGTATAAGTTCAAGAAATTGACCAAATGAACCCTGGACTTTATAAAACAAAATATATATTCATTTATTTTCTTTTATAAATAAGTTTCTATAATGGCAAAAAGAACCCTAAAATTCTAGTTTGCAAAAATTGCACTTTTAGCCCTTGTATTTATATATTTTTAAAAAATGACAATTTAGCCCCTAAAATAGTACTTTCAAATAATGACGGTTTTAACAAAACCCGTTAAAGAAAATATAAAACATTATATTAAAAAAAGAAAATACATACTAAACATTAAATAAAAAAACAAATATAAACAAAAGAAAAAAACAACATTACATTAAAAAAAAAAAACAAAAAACAAAGATCTAAATCCAAACCCTAATCGTTTCCCACTGCGCGACATGTTGGAAATCATGTCGTTCTTCATAGCGGAAGTTGATGAGGGAAACCGCCTTAATGTCCTCCTCGCTAAGGCCCTGGGATGAATCCTCCACAGACTTGTAGTAACGCTCGAACTTCTTACACTCCAAGCGTATAACCCGAAACCTTGAAGATAAGGCGTCAACGGTGCGGCTGTGGTCCGGACCACGGAGTTGTGCAAAATATTGTTGCACCCGGACCCATAGACCCCCCTGCCCTCGACGAGGAGGATTGGTATACACCTCCTCCCAAGCCTCCACCAATGCAATGTCCTCAATTTCGCTCCACGAGGAAGAAGCCATGTCTGCTTGTGTGTTTTCTGGGTGTAGAAGAAAGTTGAACAAAGAAAGTAGAAGAAGAAGAACGGGGTGTGTGTTTCTGTGTGTTTAGGATTAGGGGTATATATAGTGGGGTTGGTTAAATGAATATTTAATATAACTTTAAAAATTCTAACGTTTTAACATAATATTCAAACGTCTTAACATTTAATTGCCTGTTGAAACGTCTTGACATTTACTAGGCTGTTGAAACGTCTTTAAACATTGAATTGAATTATACTGAATTGAACAAGAATTCAAACGTAAATTAGTAAAATTTATAACTTTATTATCATTGAATACAAAGTACATAAAAAATATAACACAAAAACATACAAATATAATCATTTGAACTAGAATACACCAAACCGCTACTTCCATAAATTTAAAATGGGGTAGGAGATCCGGATTTTGATTCCGGAATTTGCATCGAAACACCTAGGAATAAATATGGGTCGTGAACTGGTAAGTTCCATCAACCCACATTTATTTTGGCCTAGGTGATATGTAACGGGTTGTTCACATTTGGTTATGTGGTTATGCGGCTTCGGTGGTGTTAGAGGACCTGGCAAACACATTGGTGAGAGCCCATTGTGTTAGACCAGCTCTCATCAACCACCCTAAACGGGCAGAAGCGTCATGACCCGAACAACCCGTTTAACCCTTCACGTGTCCGTTGTAGATGAGTTCTTGAACCCGATCGACCCCGCAAAGCACGTGGAAGGGGATATCCGATCTCATCCCATTAAAATGGAGAAGATCTGTGTCCATTGTAGATGACTTCTTAGACCCGTTGTAGATGACTTCTTTGAACCTTTTGTTGAATCAGGGGGTCTGCCCATTTTTTGAAGTTGTGAACACCAATGGGGTAGAAGATATGGTGAAGAAGAAAACTTTGTGTATAACAGGGTCGAAAATTGTGAACGACTTAAAAAGAGGTTTCAAACGTCTTAAAAATAACTTTGAAATCGGCAAACGTCTTAACAAGAGCTTTGGAAAACGGGAAACGTCTCAAACGTCTCAAAGGTTTGATTGAAACGACTTAAAAAGAACTTTGGAGACCGTGAAACGTCTCAAACGTCTAAATGAAACGTCTTAATTTTTTTTTAAAAAAACATGATAATTAAACCCGTAAACAGTTAAAGAAAGGGACCTTAAAGAAAATATAAAGTAAAATATTATTATATTAAAAAAAATAAAATACATACTAAACATTACATTAAAAAAATAAAATATAAAAAGAAAAAAAAAAACATTACATTCAAAAAACTTAAAAATATGAAAAAGGGGGTCTTCTTTAAAGAACCGGCCCTTAGTAAGATTCGAACTCGCGCCACTCGTGTATAACCCAAACGTCTTAACCAGTTTATCCTCCGTCCGGAGCTGATATAACTTGAACTTGTATTGTATTTATATAGTCGTTATATTAAACTATATTATTTAAAACAAACAAATTCAAAAACTTAAATATCAAAAAGGGGGTCTTCTTGTTAGAACCGGCCCTTAGTGAGATTCGAACCCGCGCCACTCGTGTATAACCCAAACGTCTTAACCAATTTATCCTCCGTCTCGGAGCTGATATAACTTGAAGTTATATTGTATTTATATACCCGTTACCTTATATTAAACTATATTAATTAAAACATCTAAATTCAAAAAAGAACTTTGGAGACCGTGAAACGTCTCAAACGTCTCAAGGTTTAATGAAACGTCTTAAATTTTTTTTTAAAAACGTGATAATTTCAGACGTCTCAAGCCGTGTTGAGGCGTCTCAAAGCCGGCTTCAAACGTCTCAAGCCATGCAAAAGTAGCAGCTTATCGGCTCGACTTTTAAAACGTCTCAAGCAGCCGTCTGAAACGTCTCAGCCAAGACGTTAAGACGTCTCAGCTGTGTCGGACACGTGGCAGGTTTTGGTTGGTCAGCCGCCAAGACGTTTGAACTTGTTTGTGACGTCTCCACAAGACGTTTGACTTGGCTAGTTTAGAAATGTTGACCAAAACTTGGCCATTTTGGCTATTTTCCCTTTTAACAATGCAATCTTTTATAATAAGAGGTACAAAATGTTTTATAGAATTTACCTCGTATAATTTTCCCAATACAATAACTCTAACAAAAGTTGCAAATTTCAAACAAATTTGTAGCCTTTTAACAAAAAAAAATTGCAATTTATAATAATATTTGCAACTTTAAATAAAAAAGTTGCAAATTCACTATAATTATGCAACTTTTTTATGAAAAATGTTACATTAGATCTTCTTATGCAACCTTTATTTTCAACTATGTTGCATTAGAGTCAAATGCAACTCATTTGAAAAAAGTTGCTTCTAAAAGGTTGCATTAGACCTTTTTTCTAGTAGTGTTGTAGATAGGCTAACCAAGTCAGCTCATTTCCTACCAATGAAAGAAACTTTCAGTATGGAACAGTTAGCTAAATTGTATGTAAATGAAATTGTTTCTTTACATGGAATTCCTTTATCATTTGTTTCTGATAGAGATAGCCGTTTTACCTCTCATTTTGGACAAGTTTCCAAAAGGCCATGGGAACCAAGCTAAATCTAAGCACCGCTTATCATCCTTAAACAGACGGACAAAGCGAAAGGACAATTCAGACAATGGAAGACATGCTTAGAGCTTGTGTAATTGATTTCGGAGGTAATTGGGACGATCACTTACCTTTAATAGAATTTTCTTATAATAACAGTTATCACACAAGTATCAATGCTGCACCATTCGAAGCACTTTATGGACGAAAGTGCCGAACCCCAGTATGTTGGGCAGAAATTGGGGAAAAGCAACTATCTGGACCTGAGATAGTACAAGAAACAACTGACAAGATTATTCAAGTCAAGGAATGACTAAAAGCAGCATGTAATCGACAGAATAGCTATGCTGATAACCGACGCAAACCGTTGGAATTTAAAGTAGGAGATAAAGTATTGTTAAAAGTCTCTCCTTGGAAAGGAGTGGTAAGATTCATCAAAAGAGGAAAGCTAAGTCCCAGGTATGTTGGACCTTTTGAGATTATTAGAAGAATAGGACCTGTAGCCTATCAGCTACAACTGCCAGAGGAAATGGCAGGAATACATGATGTATTTCATGTATCTAATCTCAAGAAATGCCTAGCTGATGAATCACTTGTAGTGCCTCTTAAGGATATAGAGGTAAATGAACAACTCAAGTTTGTAGAAAGGCCTCTACAAATTAAAGACAGGAAAGTCAAGAATCTTAAGCATAAGAGATTAGTTCTGGTCAAAGTAAAATGGGACTCCAAAAGAGGACCAGAGTACACATGGGAGCTTGAATCAGAAATGCAAAGGAAATATCCACACTTGTTCCAGTAGATCTCGAGGACGAGCTCTAAAACAAGGTGGGGATGATATCACAACCCTCCTGAATTTTTTTCCGACGCTCTAATATATTTTAAAATATCCCAATATGTCTTAAAATATACCCCATACGCGAAAACGGACCTCGAATACCTTTAAATTTATTAAAAATAATTAAAAATCAAATTTTTGGGTTTGACGCGGGGCGCGTAGACCCCTTAGGGATCTTACGCAGGTCGCGAGAGATCGAAAATGTGGCGCAGCCCGGTGCTGTCACATGGCCCAACACCCGTCGACCCTATGTGCATGACCCGGATCAGCTACAGCCCTAGCCACCTACTAGGCGGGCCGCGTAGCCTCTTGCTACGTTTTACGCGGGCCGCGTAAAACCCGAAATGAGGCCCTATAAGTAGAGGGCATTGGCCTTCAGTCGAAAATCGCTCAGAAACGTTTTCTTTCTCTAAATTCTGAAGTATAGGCATAATACTCGGGTATAATACCCCCCCTAAATAATGAAGTTCTGCTCCGTTGTAAGTATCATAACCCCTGGATACGTATTAGATACTCTGCCCGATTGATCTAGGGTTCTGTAACGGCTGTCGTGGTTCTGCCCGACGTAGTCGTTGGAACGCCGTCTCGGGGAGGGTATTGCTAATGTTAAAATGGGTTATTATACTAACACGCGTGCATTTTTGTAATTTATAGATTATCCCCAGGAAATCCTTACAGAAAATCTAAAACAGCAATGTGAGTAATCTCCTTTTTGTTAACTGTTTTTACAAAACCTCACACGATTAATTATATATTAAACAGTTATTGAGTATTTGTAAGAATACAATTATCGTCGGTATGTTGGGGTTTTGTATACAAAATTAGTTACTGACTTACGAGGAGTAACTTTTCCACAAGTCGGGTTTGACAGTACCGTGGGTGGTAATTGGTATGACTTGGAAACAAATGTAATTGCGAGACCGCCCTCAATACTGTACAATGGATTTTATTAAAACTTGATTGAACTGGGATTCACTCGCCAGTATTTTCCACTGACAAAATGTTTTTAAACGCGTTTCAGGTAACAAAATGTGAAAGCCAAATAGAAGCCAGCTGGACAGTACTGAAGGCTTGGAAAAGTGGCCATAAAGTTACCTAAAATAAATAGATGTTTTTATTAAATAAAAAAATAGGATTTATTCCTATGAAAATGTGTGTACTTAAAACTTGGGTTTTATCCCATGAGTTTAATATTATGAAAGTGTGGTATTTTACCCTGATAAAATATTTCCTAACTACGATCTTGATGTAATTTCCGCTGCCAAAATTGAATATAACAACAGATACCACCGAAACTGGCCGCGGCCGCCCGTTCCCGGGTTGCTAGGGACGGGGGTTGCGACATTTGAAGCTGCCAAAAATTGGTGGTCAAGTTTGCTATCGACCTTAGCTAGGTCTGCTACTTTCGCCATGTTTGGTACCAACCTTCGAAGTTTGTTACCTATGAACTAAAACAACAAGATGAAAATTTTAAACCAAATATATTGTATTAAAAACATTTTATGTAATGTCATCTAATGTCAAATAAAGTTGTTTCAACTTTGTGTCACTATAATACTAATGTAAGGACCTACAAAAATGTCCCAAAACGACCCCGTAAGTAAAAACCCGGACCCCTGAAACCCTAATGTGCATGAAAAACCAAGAAATTGAGAAATTGGGTTTTCACGCGGGCCGCGTAAATGTAAGCATAGGCTTACGCGGGCCGCGTCAAAGTTCAGTTGACCGGATAAGCATTCCAGGCCACGTGTCGCACACGTGGCGCACCTAGGTGTGACACGGAAGCCCTAGTTATAGACTAGGTGGCTCTCGCGGGCCGCGTAAAACTCAAAATTTTGCTATAAGTAGCCTGTGCATGGGGCTTTCATCTGTGTGCGAGAAATTTTCCAAAATCACTCATATTCTGCTCGAAATTCACATTTGCAATAGCAAAACGCTACTACGATCAAGGGTAATAACTCGATCACTGCTACGATATAATGTCTGATTGATTGAAACCGATCCGATGGATGTTTAAGTGCTGCCCGAATCTGGGCTATACTTTGTCATTCGTCGTGAGGGTTTTAATCTCGTGAGTTATCATAAATGTTGTATTAAGTTACTGACCTAGTTTCGTGTGCATTGTTATTTAAACTAGGTTACAAGGCTAAATCAGTAGGCTAAACTCTGCCCGTTTAAACTTGTAAAGTGAGTCATTCTCTTTTTATCAAAATGCTTTACAAAACCCTAAATGTTTTCCAGTTATAATTACAGGGATTAAGTCTTTGTAATCTTCAAATTACTGCCGGTATGTGGGGTTTTGTATACATTACTTGATACCCGTCACCATTGGACAACGGGTTAGCCAATGGGTGATCTGACCATGTCACAGATACTGTCAAGTGACAAATACCGATTTGGGGTAATTGGTTGATAAAAACATTGTAATCACCCTTAATACTGTATATTATAACAATGTGTCGTTTTGTGCAACTTGGATGACTCGCAAGTATTTCCCTGCTGATAAAACCTTTTTAAAACATGTTTCAGGTGATCTGCTGTGATCCAGGAAAAAGTGCCGTGTAGCACTACAAGCTTGAGGAGGTGGCTCAATAAAATAAAGAAACATGTTTTTGTAAAAACAGGGATTTCCCAGTGAAATCACCTTTATTGTAAATTATGGGTATTATCCCCAATTTGTGAAATGAAATAAATTGGGCATTTTCAAGTTTTAAAAGATCCTGTTAAAAATTCCGCTGCCAACATAATAATTACCACGGGTTTCTGTCCCGCGGCTCCTGGACCGGGAAAAAAAACCGGGACGGGGGCCGTGACAGAAAAATGTGGTATCAGAGCCACTGATTTAAGCCAATTAAGTATTTAGAAATACTTAATTTTTCTAATTGCCATTCTGTGATTCTATTAAAATTTAATTTACAAAATTTTAACTTAGAAGTTTGTGTGTTTCTTCATGTATGCTAACAGCATGAATGAATTATCAGAAGCACTTCAAAACTTTACTATCCATACCACAGATATGGATACCACCAGTACTTTTACTGGCTACCAGGCTGATACTGAAGAGCCAATGGTATTTCAAGTCCAACCTCAAGAGAAACCAAAGCCGAAAAAGAGAAGAAGACTCGTAGGCTGGAGGCGTGTGCGTAGGAAGAAACCAGCGGTACAGAAAGTTATAAAGACTGAGGATCCGAAGGATAAAGGAAAAGGAAAAGAAATCGGGGAAAGTTCCGGGCAAGCCCAGGAAATGCCATCATGGGAGGAGCTGGATCGTAAACTGGCACTTAGTGACCTCATCGGACCTGCCGATGAAAACCTCTTCAACTACCCAGTTGAAGCACAACTTCCAGATAATCTAGAACCTGCTATCCCAGATCCTATTATCCACCCCCGACCTCTACCAGGAGAGCCATAAGAATGGTGGACAACTGACTGGCAATTTCAGAATCTCCTAAATAACCCTAATACCTTCCCCCCCCCCCAATTTGATCCTGATCCTCCACTAAACCCACCTATGAGCACAGAAAACTTGGCTGAACTCCGCCACTATGGCGAGGAGTTGGTGGACGCAGGAAATAGAATCCAGGAAGTGGGGGAGAGAATATCATGGAAATACGATGAGAGTGAACGTCGTTTCTGAAGTTCCAGCTAATGAGTATCGTATGTGGTTGTGGGAATGTGTGTTTAATAATAATATAATAATAAAAATATAATCATGTAAAATAACTAAAAATAAAACTCTTGTAACATACCTGGTAATGTACGGATGCATATTAAAATATATAAAATATGGAAGTCGCAAAGTCGACAATTTTGGCTATACGTGTTGACGTGATTATGTGTGATTGTTTTATTGTGTTTAATTGTTATTTATTTTATGTTAATAACTTATATGTATTATTAATTACCAGATGGAACACGCTGTTAATGAACCAGTTAACGAGGTTAATCAATCCGAGCAAAACAATGAAGATCATTTTCTTAACCGACAAGATATAGAAAACATCGTGGCCCAGGGAATAGCAAATGCTATTCCAGCAATCCTTGCTGCTGCCCGAAATCCAGTTGAACCTCAACCAATTATTCCCAGCAAACGTACTCACGGCGACAATTTCAGTAATAGTGTAAATGGAGGCGGCAACAATAATAATAACGATAATGATGGGATGGAAGCCCCATTCCTTAAGAAAATGAAAGCTGCAACGCCTGGTTGCACTTACAAGGAATTTCTTGCCTGTAAACCAATCGAATTTGCAGGCAATGAAGGGGCAACTGCAGCACTACGTTGGTTAGAGAAAACCAAAGCAGTAATTAAAATAAGTAAATGTGCCGAGGAAGACAAGGTCATGTACGCGTCACATCTTTTTAAAGAAGGGGCCCTAGAATGGTGGAATACGGTATTACAAGCCAAGGGAAGCGATGTGGCTTATGCCATGACTTGGGAGGAATTTAAGGGAATAGTAGAAAGAAAATTCTGTCCCGAGTATGAAAAGGAACAAATGACAAATAAGTTCCTGAACCACCGGATGGTGGAGGTAGACTGTCGAGGGTATACTTCGACTTTCTTCGAGTATGCTAGAATTGTACCAACCCTGGTTTCTCCAGAACCGATACTTATTTCTCGCTACATCTGGGGTTTGATTAGCGAGATCCGTGATATTGTCAAGGCTGCGAGACCCCGCACAATCGATGATGCGGTGGAATTAGCCAATACTTTAACTGACGGGCTGGTACGCACAAGAGAAGAAAATCAGAAGAAGGAAGTGGCCCAAAAGATTACCCAAGGATTTCGTGTGGGTAATAGTAGTAATTTCAAGAAAAAGGGAACTGGGCAATCTTCCACTCCGCCGTTCTGCAGGAACTGTAAAAAGAAACATTTTGGGAAATGCAATGAAACTTGCAACTTCTGCAAAGCTCTAGGACATCGTGAAGAAGAGTGCAGAAAGAAAACAAAGGTCTGCTATAACTGTGGAGAAGCTGGGCATTTCAGACTAGAATGCCCTAAATTGGTCAAACCAGCAGATAACAAGGCCAAACCTGCTGAAGGAACTAACAATAAGAATGCAAGAGCCTTCCAATTGACCACGCAGGAAGCTGAACTGATTCCTGACGTAATAGCTGGTACGTTTCTGGTACACAACGTTTATGCAAAAGTATTATTCGACTCTGGTGCAAACCAAAGTTTTATCAATACTTCATTCTGCCAAGCTCTTAAACAACCTTTAACCAAACTTAGGCAGATTTATACGGTAGAAACGGCAGACGGGAAATCTGTTAACATAGATACGGTTTTGCAAAAAGAAAATATAGAACTTCCAGGTCATAAATTTTCTGCAAACCTATTACCCATGAATTTAGCTGGATTCGATGTCGTATTAGGAATGGATTGGTTAGTAGCCAACCATGCTCGAATCCTCTGTGATAAAAATTCCATAGAAATTCGTGCACCTACCGGAGAAGTAATTATGATTACAGGGGATAAGCCGCGTAAACCAATGAAGTTCATTTCAGTAATGAAAGTTGCTAGTTATGAACGAAAGTAAGGAATAGTGTATATGATTTCGGTAATCATTAGCACTAAGGGTAAGGAACTTAAGGAAATTCCAGTAGTATCAGAATACTCGGATGTATTCCCAGAAGAATTACCTGGATTACCACTCGATAGGGAAGTAGAATTTAGAATTCATCTAATTCCAAGAATTACACCAATAGCCAAGGCACCTTATCGATTAGCACCCACTGAAATGTTAGAACTGAAAAAGCAATTAGATGAATTGCTCAGTAAAGGATTCATACAACCTAGTTCATCCCCTTGGGGAGCACCAGTGTTGTTTGTGAAAAAGAAAGATGGTTCGATGCGAATGTGTATCGATTATAAGGAATTGAATAAGGTTACAATTAAGAATCGATACCCATTGCCTAGGATTGATGATCTTTTTGATCAACTTCAGGGAGCTAAATACTTTTCTAAGATAGATTTACGCTCCGGATACCATCAGTTGAAGGTACAAGAAGAAGACATACCTAAAACTGCTTTCAGAACTAGGTATGGTCATTACGAGTTTACAGACATGCCCTTTGGATTAACAAATGCTCCTGCAGCATTCATGGACATGATGAATAGAATCTGTAAACCGTATTTGGATAAGTTTGTAATTGTCTTCATCGACGATATACTCATTTATTCCAAAAGTCAGGACGAGCATTGTGAACACTTGCATGCACTCTTAACTTTGTTAAGAAAAGAGAAGCTTTACGCCAAATTCTCGAAGTGTGAATTTTGGCTATAGGAGGTACAATTTTTAGGACACATGGTGAATCATGAAGGTATTCACGTAGATCCCTCCAAAATAGAAGCGATTACCAAATGGAAGGTTCCGCAATCAGCTATGGAAGTTAGAAGTTTTCTAGGGTTAGCCGGATACTATAGACGGTTTATTAAGGATTTTTCCAAAATAGCTGTACCCTTAACTAAGCTAACCTGCAAAACAGTTAAGTTTGAATGGGGACCTAGGCAAGAAGAGGCTTTTAAGATTTTAAAGTAAAGGTTAACCAATGCCCCAATTCTTGCCTTACCAGAAGGAATAGAAGACTTTGAAGTTTATTGTAATGCTTCTAAGTTAGGATTAGGATGTGTGCTAATGCAACGCAAAAAGGTGATTGCGTACGCTTCAAGACAATTGAAAAAGAACGAAGAAAACTATACGACTCATGACTTAGAGTTAGGAGCTATAATTTTTTCCTTTAAGATCTGGAGACACTATCTGTATGGAAGCAAGTTTACTGTCTATACATATCATAAGAGTTTAAGATACATATTTGGGCAAAAAGAATTAAAGATGAGGCAAAGAAGATGGATGGAGATTCTAAGTGACTACGATTGTGATATTCAATATCACGAAGGAAAGGCAAATGTAGTAGCAGATGCCTTAAGTCGTAAGTATCATGAAAAACAAAAGCGAGTTCGTGCTCTTAGATTAAATCTACAGTTAGATTTAATGGAGCAACTGAAAAACATTCAAGAAACATCAATCAAGGATGATGCTGAAGGAATGAAAGGACGAATAAAGGAATTGGAGCAAGGAAGTGATGGAATTTGGAGATTCCATAAGAAAAGAATTTGGGTACCTAAGCAAGGAAATTTAAGAAATAAGATTTTAGAAGAAGCCCATAAATCTAGGTATACCATGCATCCTGGTAATAATAAAATGTACCAAGATTTAAGGAATAACTTCTGGTGGATAGGAATGAAAAAGGACATAGCTAGATATGTATCTAAGTGTCTAACTTGTTCACAAGTTAAGGCAGAACACCAGAAACCTTCAGGATTACTCCAACAATTAGAAATGTCTGTATGGAAATGGGAGCTCATAACAATGGATTTTGTTACTAAATTTCCCAAAACCAGAAAGGGTAATGACGCGATTTGGGTATTTGTGGATCGATTAACCAAATCAGCTCATTTTCTACCCATAAAGGAAACCTTTAGCATGGAAAGATTAGCCAAGTTATACGTAGACGAGGTAGTATCTCTACATGGAGTTCCACTCTCCATTGTATCGGATAGAGATAGTCGTTTCACCTCACATTTCTGGACCAGTTTCCAAGAAGCAATGGGGACCCGACTAAACTTAAGTACAGCTTACCATCCCCAAACAGACGGACAAAGTGAAAGGACGATCCAAACCTTGGAAGACATGCTCAGGGCATGTGTGATAGATTTTGGAGGTAACTGGGATAACCATTTACCTTTAATTGAATTCTCCTATAACAATAGTTATCATTCAAGCATTGAAGCTGCCCCGTTCGAAGCACTGTATGGACGAAAGTGTAGAACTCCAGTTTGCTGGGCAGAGATAGGAGAAAGTCAATTATCAGGTCCCGAGATTGTGCAAGAAACCACTGACAAGATAACTCAAATCAAGGAAAGACTAAAGACGACTCAAGATCGTCAAAAGAGTTATGCAGACAATAGACGCAAGCCACTGGAATTTCAAGTCGGAGACAAAGTACTCTTAAAAGTTTCTCCTTGGAAAGGAGTGGTTCGGTTCAGTAAGAAAGGAAAGCTAAGTCCAAGATACGTAGGACCATTCCCAGTAATCCAGAAAATAGGACCAGTCGCCTATCGTTTACAATTACCAGAAGAGTTAGTCGGGGTACATGATGTATTTCATGTATCTAACCTCAAGAAGTGTCTATCGGACGAATCGCTAGTAGTCTCTCTTCAAGACATACAGGTAAATGAAAAGTTGAAGTTCTTGGAAAGACCGCTTCAAATAGAAGACAAGAAGATTAAATTTCTCAAACACAAAAGATTGGTACTTGTCAAAGTCAAGTGGAATTCAAAGAGAGGACCCGAATACACCTGGGAGTTGGAATCGGAGATGAAGCGAAAATATCCCCACTTATTTCAGTAAATCTCGAGGACGAGATTTTAATTAAGGTGGGGAGGATGTAAGGACCTACAAAAATGTCCCAAAACGACCCGTAAGTAAAAACCCGGACCCCTGAAACCCTAATGTGCATGAAAAACCAAGAAATTGAGAAAATTGGTTTTCACGCGGGCCGCGTAAATGTAAGCATAGGATTACGCGGGCCGCGTCAAAGTTCAGTTGACCGGATAAGCGTTCCAGGCCACGTGTCGCACACGTGGCGCACCTAGGTGTGACACGGAAGCCCTAGTTATAGACTAGGTGGCTCTCGCGGGCCGCGTAAAACTCAAAATTTTGCTATAAGTAGCCTGTGCATGTGGCTTTCATCTGTGTGCGAGAAATTTTCCAAAATCACTCATATTCTGCTCGAAATTCACATTTACAATAGCAAAACGCTGCTACGATCAAGGGTAATAACTCGATCACTGCTACGATATAATGTCCGATTGATTGAAACCGATCTGATGGATGTTTAAGTGCTGCCCGAATCCGGGCTATACTTTGTCATTCGTCGTGAGGGTTTTAATCTCGTGAGTTATCGTAAATGCTGTATTAAGTTACTGGCCTAGTTTCGTGTGCATTGTTATTTAAACTAGGTTACAATGCGAAATCAGTAGGCTAAACTCTGCCCGTTTAAACTTGCAAAGTGAGTCATTCTCTTTTTATCAAAATGCTTTACAAAACCCTAAATGTTTTCCAGTTATAATTACAGGGATTAAGTCTTTGTAATCTTCAAATTACTGCCGGTATGTGGGGTTTTGTATACATTACTTGATATCCGTCACCATTGGACAACGGGTTAGCCAATGGGTGATCTGACCATAGTCACAGATACTGTCAAGTGACAAATACCGATTTGGGGTAATTGGTTGATAAAAACATTGTAATCACCCTTAATACTGTATATTATAACAATGTGTCGTTTTGTGCAACTTGGATGACTCGCCAGTATTTCCCTGCTGATAAAACCTTTTTAAAACATGTTTTAGGTGATCTGCTGTGATCCAGGAAAAAGTGTCGTGTAGCACTACAAGCTTGAGGAGGTGGCTCAATAAAATAAAGAAACATGTTTTTGTAAAAACAGGGATTTCACAATTAAATCACCTTTATTGTAAATTATGGGTATTATCCTCAATTTGTGAAATAAAATAAATTGGGCATTTTCAAGTTTTAAAAGATCCTGTTAAAAATTCCGCTGCCAACATAATAATTACCACGGGTTTCTGTCCCGCGGCTCCTGGACCGGGAAAAAAAAACCGGGACGGGGGCCGTGACAACTAAGGTGCTCTTTAGTTGAAAACACACACAAGAGAAATACGAAGAACTTTTAGAGACTTTGTATACCCTGAAGAACACAACACTTTTTCCATGGTGAATGTTGGGCTCGATGATTTACTCTGACAGTACTATCGCTTCTTGTTGTTGTACCTTAAAAAATAAGTTCGTAAGATACAAATATTATCTTAAGAAAACTGTATGAAAACAAAGCCTCAACAAGACAAAACCCTTAATGTATGTTTGTTGTATTTGAACATCATGTTGTTCATTTCCTAACTTGTTTGTAAACAATATATTACAATCAAGTTTCCTGTAGTACTACCGCTTCTTGTTGTTGTACCTTGAAAAATAAGTTCGTAAGGGACAAATATTGTCTTAAGAAAATTATATCAAACACTAAGCCTCAGCAAAACAAAACCCTTAATGTCTTTCTTTGTTGAATATGAACGTCCTGTTTTTCATATTACTTGTTTGTAAACAATATTTTACCATCAAGTTTCCTATAAAATAAAAAAAGGATATTGAAGAAACACCGGTTCTAATCTGCGGAAGATAGAACTATAATGGTAATCTCGACAAGGGGGTTATCTTCTGGTTATCTTTTTCGATTGATACATCTTAGCAATGAGTCAATGACTGAAAAACAAAGCATCGTGAGCTCGCTACGAGAAGGAGATGTAGGAGGGGGTGTCTCGTAACCACCATCTGGCATGGGAATACGTATTTGTTCTTTCATGTAAGAAAGGAAAAAGGTGTGTGTTCAGAGTGATAGTGTCAGATCCTTAAACCTACGGAGAAGACGGGTATTTATAGCCGAAGGGTTTGGAAAAGGAGACAGACTGATGGGCCTTGAGCCAAGCGTCGCTTTCATGGAATATACATTTGCCCCCCCCCCCCCCGACACGAGAAATAGTGTTTGTCGAGGAGGAGGTATACTGGCGGATCGTGATTAGTTACACGCCACCTTCCAAATGTACTTGTTGTCGCGTCTATCATCAGCTGTGGGTGGAGATCATGGAGCGGTGAGTACCCACGTTGATTGGCAACACGTCCAGTGGCGGAGTCGTAAATTTTTCTATAGGGGTGCGGAATATTTCTAAAGATTTTAGGCCCCTAGGTATAAAAAAAATCTGGTTCATATCGGGTGGGATCGGGTCTGGTCATGTAAAACAAAAGAACGTCAAACTAAAATTTATATAATCATCTAAAACACGTCAAACGTCATTACATACATGTTTAAAATTGTGCCTACGGGTTTTCATTTTTTAAAATCTATGCAAAACATCATATATAGCTACTTTCTTAATGGTTCGTCTTGAGAGATCTTGCCAAAACTTTCCTACTCATAGTTCCTATCACATATAAATTGTCCATAAGTTCATAAAAAACACTAACCACTTAAACAAAATAAACAATCTTGTTCAACCATAGTCCATAATTTTCAATCCCTAGTAAAGTCTAGAACAACAAAAAAACATCAGAACAACAAAATAATCCTACTAAAGTCTAGAACAAAAAAAAATCAAAACACATAAAATTTCAAACCCTTTTAAACATTTATAACTCTACTAGGTTATTACCCGGGATTGCTTCCCGAGCTAGGGAAACTTAGTTATATTAATTATTATTTGTTATTAATACGACCTCATTACATCAAGCATCTCATTGGATTCAACAACAATGTCTACACTTCACCGGATTAGATCATGAACCCATATTAGACGTCAAACAAAAGCGCAACAGGACCACATGAATAACATCATTTCCACTTTTACTTCAATGCACTTACGTGATCGGGTGATTTGGGATTTTGTAAAAAATTTTGTTCTTGTACTTCTTTATAAAATTACATAGAATTCAAGAAAATGAAACAACGACTTAAACAGATGTCGAGTTATTCAAATTTCTGTTGAATACTAAATGAAATGTTGACCAAAATTCAAATAGATGTTAACCAAAACATTTGTTTAAGGCCAAACATCTGTTTATGGCCAAACATCGGTTTAAGGTCAAACATCTGTTTAAGTCCAAACATCTGCCAAATACAATCATATATATCCATCCATTATTCTGAATTCATGAACCCATAAAAGTGACATCTAACCGCCTAACAAACTACAACCACTGACCTATACAACCACTGATTACAAACTACTGATTACATAAACAAAGCATAAGTAAAACACTGATTCTTCATTCCACTGTTGTAGTTTCAGCAGTGCTTTGGTCTTCAGTAGTACTTGAGTCACATCAGAAGATTGAGCTTCAGTACTTTAACTTCACCAGTCTTTAAATTAGCAGGAGTTGTGAAGAGCAGTACTTTAAGATATCAGATGTTAGGGCCACTGTCAAGGGGAAAGATATGTACAAACATTGCTTATGAAGGATCAACTGTTCTTGAACCATTTTTGGCTTTATCAACTATTCATTTATAGGGTTTAATCCCAACAATCTCCCCCTGGAACAGATGATGCCAAAACACTTCATTATTCAAGATCTTTATTGCCTCATTAAGAATTCCCTAACTTGTCCTTTGAATTGTAATTCAAAGTTCATGGAATCTTCATCATCCTCATCCCTACACAGTTGAAGCTCAAGGAGATCTTGTAAATCTTCTACACTCAGGCCTAGTGCATTTTCCCTTGATATATGCTTAACTTCTCCACTGGACTTGAGCACAGTCAATACATGGGTCTTTTGATCAGACTTCCACTTTAGTATTTTTTTAGTTCAGTGGGTTTCTTGGGAGAGTTTATTTTTTATGAGTTTGGTGAAGGAGGCCTGCTTATGACACCTTTATCAAGGTTTTGAAGTTTTGTTGAATCAGCATTTTCTGCAATCATATCCTGAAGGACAATCTTCATAATATAATCCACTTGTTCCTTCTCTTCTTCTTCCATATGTTTTTGCCTTTTTCTTTAATTTAAGGCAATGATGGAGGTGTCAGATGATGTGAACAGTGTTTTCAAAGAAAGGTCCTGCTGTTGTGAATCATCAGCCTTTTTATCTCTGTATGCTGGCTTCTTTGGAAGGCTAGGATCTATCTCTCTCCTTCTTTCCAGCCTCTCATATGCCATATCAGTGTATTGCCGTGACCATTTTGCTATGGCTTTGGCTGTACCAACCTTTGCTGCAACCAACTATTGCTTCTTTCTTTTGTACTCCAAGGTAAGATCAGCAATTTCCTTTTTGTATTTGCTCCAGTTTGGTGTTGATCTTTTCATACCTGGATCATTTTTAATTCTTTCAATTATGGTTGCTTCATGTTTCAGAGCAATGAGTGGCCAATCATTGAACTGCTCAACCTTGGCTGGATAGAACTTTTCCCTCATGATCAATTCAAGGAGGTCTTTTCTCATCTCCTTTTGCAGGTTAGCTTCTGGCGGTAGGTTGGACATTTCTTTACTCAAATCTCTTGCATAATCTTCCAATTGTTTGACTTTGGTGAGCCAAAACTGCATTCGATTTGAGATTGCATCATCACTTTCCCCTTTACATTCAAGTCTAGCTCGCATTTCAGCTTGTCTGGATTTGAGCTTTAAATACTCATCCATGTTTTTTGGATCTCTAAAACCAACAAGAGAGGGGAATTTTCTTTTTGAAGGGTCATCCACTGTGTAGAATTGTTTCATTTCATTCTTTACTGCAAGCAATTCTAGTGGATAACTGGCTGCTACTGGTATAACATCAGCAGGATCATATCCTTCAAGCACCTTTGGATCTTTGATTGGATTGGCTAAGGTTGGAGGAATGAATGGTTGAGGTTTGACTACATTGTAAGGTGCAGATGAAATAGGATCAGGTGCTGGTATGTCATCATCATGCACCTGAAACTTTCTTTTTCTTGTAAACACCTTTTTGGGAGAAGGTGTTTTTGTTTGAGGTTTTGGAACAGAAAGGATTATGGCTTGTGAAAGGGTGTTTGAAGTGATGGGTGACTGACTAACAGCTATTGAAACAACTGGTGTCTCAACCACTGTTGTCATTAGAACTGTTGATGTATCAACTGTTGTCTTCTGCTTTTTGGCAGGTGGCGTTTGTAATGCAGATGTAGTTTGTGGTGTAACAGTGGGTTGAGTGGTGGTTGGTGAAATGATGAGGGTAGTGGTTGAAACAACATTTGTTGAAACCACTGAAGTATCAACAACTGTTGATACAACAGGTGTCTCAACATCTGTTGGTTTAGAGGTTTGAGGTGTGGAACTTTTGGGGATTTTAGGAGTAGGTTTAGTGGTTTTGGAAGGTGTGGTTTTGGGTTGGCTGACCATTCTGGTAGTCTTTCTTCTGTTTGAAGTACCCTGTTCTTCCTTAGCCATCAAAACTTTCTTCTCTTTTTTCAAATCTTTTGGCACCCTTTATTTCCATTCTCTCTTTTCTATCTGCTTTTTTTCAGCAAATAGGTTGAGAGACACATCAACCTTCTTTGTACCATCTGGCATTGGAATTTCAACAACAGGTTTGGCCTTAGGATCTGGTGGTAGATGCAGACCTTCCTTTCCTTTCTTTCCTTTCTTCCCCTTTTTGGCATCATCAGGGTTTTCTACATAGACAATTGTAGGAGGAGAAGTACCAGGGGTTTGAAGCAAATGAGCTTTGATGGCTTTGATGTCAGCTTGAGTATCCTTATATCTTGTTTCCATCACATTTCTAAACATTTGTAGCTGAATTTCATGCTGTTGGTCAGCATATTGCCTTTGTTGATGAAGCATAGGTTGAAACAGTTGCCATAGCTCATTGGTGGTAGGAGCAGATGATGGAGCAGTGGATGGAGCCTTTTGAGAATGTAACAACTATTGCAGCATATTTTTGATATCTGCCACAGATATTTCAATTTTGTCAACTCTCTCCGTCAATTCTCTGTATTTTAAACCATCACCCAATTTAATGGGATCATCTGATTTCCCACTAGCAGTGGTTGTATCAGCAGTTGGACCAGGAGAAGTAACCCATGGATCATCCACTGATGCCCCTTTTTCTTGGTACTGGGGACTTCCATCTACATTAGCTATCTTATTTAACACACCAGTAGGTAAATGAAACACACCAGTGGATAATTTGACAACATCAGCAGTGCTTGCCTTCAAGGGAGGCTTACTGATGAAACTACTGTCCAGGTGTAAATCACCGGATTTAACACCTGTAGTAGCTGCTCCACTTGAACTACCATCAAGAGTTACATGTAACTCATGGTGTGTAACCTCCTCAACTGTTGATGGGTTAGCAAAGATAGAGGAATCAGACTCAGTCACTTGTTGGAGTATATTATCAGTGATAGCTTGTTGAGAAGAACTGATTTTTGTCTGATCTATATCCAATGCATTCAACAGAGGTAAAAAGGTTTGTAGAATTTGTGAAGTGAGGATGGGTGTTGAAAGAGAATTTGCCCCGGGAGCAGGGCTGTGGAAGATGGATTCAAGTGGATCCAGAGCTTCATAATATGGTGTCCCTATGTATACAACCTGATCCTTTTAGGAGGATGCATGAGGAGTTTCAGACTCAGGTTGAGATCTTTCTACCATCTACTGTGAGGAAGTAGCAGCAGTGGTTGTAGGTGACTTTTGTGTTGTCACAGGAATTACCTCTGGGATCTCATCTTCCAGAGGATCCTTTTTGGAGGGTTTGGGGGCTTTTTGGATTTTTTCTTGATGGTTTTTTTGATAATTTTTGGTGTGGGTTGCACAGCAGTGGTTGTGCTGCTGTGGTCACCAAGAGCAGTGGGCTCAACAGCAGAAACCTGAGGAGCAGATGTGGACGCATCCAAAGTTTGCTCAGGTTCCTCTGATTCTATTTTCAAATCTTTTGACTCTGACATCCTTGTAAAGGTTTCAGAAGAAAGACTGTTTATTTGACAAGGAGCACCCTGGATGAGCACTTGTGCACTATCCTTTGGGATTTGCTTTTGTAGATAATAGCTCAAAAATCTGGGAAACAGCAAAAATGGTTTATTCTTGTCTTTTATATTATTAATATTTTTAACCATATCATTGAAAATTTCTTGGGAGTAATTAAAATCAACTTCTGCCATTATAGCATATCCCAAGTACTTGATTTTCAATGGTATTTCATTAAAAGCAGTTGTTTTATTTGAAACACACATTAGTAGCGTATGAAATAAAAATTTCATAGGAGGTGGGAAATTCCCTTTTTGCAAAGTTGCTTTATTCATTTGTTCCTCATACCCCCTTTTGGTCAGATCAGTCTCATACTCATCTTTAGGGAACAAATTTTTACCTGTATGATCATTTGTCTCAAATACCTCTGAAATTTTCTGTGGTGTGATGGAAACAAGAATTTTTCCTACTTCAGATGTGATAGCCAAAGCCTTTTTGCCCTGAGCTTCAATTTTGGCATTTTTCCAAAACTCGCGTAGGGTTTCTTGATAGATTGGTGCATTGCAAGTCAACAAATTTTTGTACTTTGAAGATGAAAGAGCATCAATAACAGAGTGAAAAACTATGTTTTGACTTGTTTTCTCAAGTGTGCACAGATAGTTATGTGGGTTTTTTATTGCAAGGGCCATGGTGATTCGAAGATAGTTGTGAGAGAAGGAAGAAGATGAATGATTCGAGGGTTTTTTATGGAAACTGCTTTTGAAAGAATTTTTAAATTCGATACGTCAGTGAAACCTCTGATTGGGGTTTTAATCAGGGTTTTATAAAGTGAAAAAGTGAATGCTGACGTGGCAGCAGTTACAAAGACCCGACAGCAAATAACTGACCATGTGATAACCTCTGATGAATAATGGAGGACAGTTGTTTAGGAAACCACTGATGATCAATATCAGTGGTTTACAGTGGTGAAAATGAAAACAGTGACTGATTTTTAACTATCAGTGGATAGCCAACAGTGATTGAAACACTGCTTTTGGTCAGTCAGTTGTCAACATGAAGAATGTAGAAACAGAGGTTTTCTTTCAGTAGAGGATAACTTTTAACAATCAGATGTTTGAACCAACACAGTGGTTGTAACAGACTTTTAAGGATTAATGAAAACTATCATTTTTAACTATTTTCAAAAGTGTTAAAATATGAGAAGACTTAAACAGATATTGGAGCTTAAACAGATGTTTCGCCTTCTATATCAGTTGTTTGGACTTAAACAGATGTTTGACCTTAAACAGATGTTTGGCCATAAACAAATGTTTGGCCTTAAACAAATGTTTGGCCTTAAACAAATGTTTGACCTTAAACAGATGTTTGCCCATAAACAGATGTTTGGCCTTAAACCAAACATCTGTTTAAGGTCAACATCTGTTTGACTATTGGGAAACATCTGTTTGACTTTTGATCAACATCTGTTTAAGTTTTGGTCAACATCTCATTTAGTATTCAACAGAAATTTGAATAACTCAATCAGTGGTTTGAACATCTGTTTGACTTTTGGTCAAAAGTTGGATGGAAACCCATGTTAGATTGAACAGTGTGAATGAATAAACACTGAAGTATCATAAAACTGTGAATGAATATACCCAATCCTAAATTGTTACACATTTTCATAAATCTAACAACCATCATCGAACCTGTAACAAACTCTAAACACTGATACACTAAACACTGTTACATAAGAAACACTGATACATAAATACTGAAGTTGAATCCGCTGTAGATGTCGAACCACTGCTGTTACTGACCAGTGGTTTTCCTTTGGTTGATCAGGCCTTAGGTACATCAGTGCTTGTCTTTAATAAGGCTTTGTCTTCAACAGTGGATAGGCCTCATCAGTCTTTAAGTCCATCAGTCTTTATAAGGAGCAGTGGTTAGTTATAACAGTTCTTAGCATGATCAGCTGTTATAACCACTCCGTAACCCTTAGAGAGGAAACAAATGTTGGTCTACATGGTAAATGAAGAGGTTAATTGTAATTATGATAATCTGCTTTTGTTCTTTGAACTTTGAAAATTTGTCCATTGGGTTTCTTGGTATTTAATTTTACACTTTTCCAATAAAAGTTGGGGTTTAAAAAGGTTTTTGCATTTAAAGACTGCTGTTTCGAAATATACATTATGTTTATATTAAATCTACACGTTTTGATTGATTAAGTATATAAACTCATAGCCACTTCACCTGTTTTTCATCTCGTTTTCCTACTAAGATATCATACTTTCAGGAAAGTCGAGTAATATAGTTTATTGAAATGGCGTCATTCGCTTCTGTAAAATCAGATGATTTAAATCAGCGTTTTGTCAGGCAAATCGAGGAACAGGTGTATCAAGATAGGGTTACTCTTCAAGAGCTGAAGAGATGTTTTGATGGATTGCAAGTTGGCCTGTTCACAAGACAGCGGGTTTCTAGAGATCTTATGCGGATGCCTTCAACTTCCGTTCGTGAGCTTTGTGTTGTCAGTAATATAGAGTGCGGTGATAGAGACGTGGAGTTCATGGCGATGCTGAAGGACATACATTGAGAGGTTCAGCAATCGATGGAGTTGAAGCTGAAGTTTCTTAATTCTTGCTGTTATTGTTAGATTTGCAAGTTTAGTTATTCAATGTGTTATATAATTATTGGACTTTTAATGTCATGAATAAATGAATAAATTTTAATCATATGAATCTATGTTGCGTTTGTAGGAAAAAAAAGAGAGAGAACGTCAATTTTAAATTACCAATTGCATATTTTGAATTTCAAAAGTTATTGATATTATCAGTATTTACTGATTTATTTGAAAGCAATTGTCATCATGACTTTTCTAATTTTTATTTTAACTTTAATTAAGAGAAAATAACCGTCAATTTGAAATTCCCATTTTGCATATTTCCAATGTCCAAAGATCAAGAAATTAGCATTAATTACTGATTTGATATGCGACAAATTGTCATCAACAGTTTTTTTTATTTTAACTTTAATTTTTATCACCATGTTGGTGCATATTTTATGACAATAGCTTAATAGTTTGATTATCTAGTCTTTGGATATTTTGTATTGGGCTTAGCATTATTGGTTAGGGAGTTATTTAGTGTAATGGGCTTGGAGAATGGCCTAGCCTAGACCAAAGCCCATGTGCAAACCTTGTCCTATATAAACAAGGCTTGGCATAAGGGTTTAGGTTAGGCAGTGAATAGAGATTGAGAGAGAGTTAGAGAAATCTACAGAGAGTGGCTGAGAGATTTTTTGTGGGTCTTGAATTGATTGTAAACTTCGTGTTGGATAATCAATAGAAGACCAGATTGAAAGTGTATCGTGTTCTTGATTCTGTCTCTACACGTTTTCTGTTAAATCTGATCTAGAGGATTCCGCACTCTAGGTTGGATCGACGATTCTTTTACGATCCGCACAGATCTAGGGGACCTACAATTGATATCAGAGCATTAGGCTCTTGATTGGCTTGGTTCAGAATCGTTTCTACAGAAAATCGGAGTTTTTGGTCGTGTTTAAAGACTGTTCTTGAGTTCTGTTGCTGATTTCGGATAGAAAACTTGATTTTCGAATCATTTCGGACCAGAAAACAAGAATTTCGGATAAAATTCAAGCATTTCGGATCATTACTGATCAAAAGACTTGGATTTCGGACCAAAAAGCAGTCATTTCGGATTAACAGCTTGGATTTCGGACACAACAACATCAATTTCGGACCATTTCGGATAGAAATCAAGGATTTCGGATCCATTTCGGATAGGAAAGTTGCATTTAGGACCAAATTACTTGCATTTCGGATCAGTCTGAAGGAATTCGTACCATTTCGAATCAAAAGGTCTGATTTCGGATCAATTTGGTTCATTTCGGACCAGAGGGTACTCATTTCGGATCAATCCTAACCATTTCGGATTGTCATTTCGGATCTAGGACCTTTTCGAACCATTTCTGATCATTTCGGGAGGGGTGGAATTTTTCTTGGCTTGCGTAAGAAAAATTTCACTGTTTCGCGTTTAGAAAATTATCCGTAGCACATCTCAGGAAACCGTTTGCACCGTTGGAATCATTGGATTTTTAGGGCAAAAAAAAAAAAAAAACAGTTTTGGAAAAATCCTGAAATAGGTTTTTGACATTATATATCATTGGAATCGTAATTTCGAGACGAATCTAACGGTATAATTTGGTAAAAACAGTTTTCGGAAAAATTTTGTACGGTTTTATCAGTTCGCTTACGGTAAAAGCTTGAAAATGACTAGTAGAGAAGTTAGATTTGGATTTTGATTCAGGTTACCAAAATCCATTTGAACTTTTGATGGCCAAAATGGAAAAGGTCAGGGAGACTGTTAAGAATTGGCCAAAGCTTACAAACGTCAAAGAATATGCTGACTGGAAAGAGAAGTTTGAGTTGTTTATGAAAAGTGAAGATACTAAAATGTGGACATGTATGATAGATGGATACTTTGCTCCCACACGTCGTGTTGATAGAAGAGTTATAGTGATGTCTTATGATAAGATGGATGAATCTGAGAAACGAGTGGTGGATGCTGAGAAGAAAGCTTTAGCAGCAATAAAGAAGTCCTTGCCTGAGGGCGTTAAACATACCTTTACGAAGTATGGAACTTCTCAAGAGCTGTGGGAAGCTTTGGAAAAATTTTATCAGATTCCTTCAAGATTGAATACATGTGATCAAGCATGTGTAGCTGAGCTTGCAGCTGTGAAGATAGGAGAAGTAGCTGCTGAGGTAGAGGAGAAGAAGAAAGCTGATAAGGAAACTGCTGAGAAGAAGGATGCAGAAGATTCAAAGGGCTTGAAGGATGTGAATGAACTTACATCAGAGGTGAAGGAATCATCAGAATCTGTAAGTCATACATGTCTTAATTGCACTGAACTACAGGGTAAAATTGACAGACTATCGGAGCAAAACAAAATTCTGTTAGCTGATTTGGAAAACCGAAAAGAGTTAAATGTTCTTTTGATTAAAAGAGAGTCAAATTGTTTAGATAAACTCAAATCAAATGAACAAGAAATTAGAAGTTTAACAAGCAAAGTCAATGAACAGTTACAGATCATTGATTTGGCTCGTGAAACTCTGAAAGAAAAGACTAACGAGCTTTCAGAAAAGTGCACAGAATTGGCTGATGCACAAGCCAAAATTGTAGAACTTCAGGGTAAGTTAGACAAATTTGGAAATTCTTCGTTAGTCAGGACTCATATTCAAAAAGGTTTAAAAAGGAGTAATGATAAAACAGGGGTGGGGTTTAGTAAAGCTTCATCTTCTAAACATCAAGACTACTCATTTTTACCAACTGAAGATGGGCTAACTGATTTTGTAACCACTGCACAAGTAGTAGTGGATCCGATAGCTGTGGACTTACCAAATAGTCCAGTTTCTTTGAAAGAATCTGTTGGGTCTAACAGTACACCTCATAAAGTGGATGAGGACACTGAAGACAAAAACGCCAACACATTTAAAAAGGGATCAAACAAAAAGAAAACTTATAAGAAAAGATCATGTTTTAGATGTCACAACAAAGGGCATGTGGCGAGTTGTTGTCTTTTAAAGAAAGGTAAACAACAGGTTGATGAGGTTAAGGATGAGAATCAGGTTGGGTCAAGCAATAGTGTAAAAACAAGTTGTCAGACAAAGAAACCTGAATCTCAATCAAAACCCTCAACTTCAAAAAGATTTGATAGACCAAGAAGTATTTCTCCACAATTTAGTTATTATAATGGTAAATCAAATCGGTTTCAAAGTCAAAATAAAAATTTTGGATATCAGAATCGATACCAGACTTCTGGTAATCGAAATTTTCAAAGAAGAAACGAACATAGGAGTTTCAGTAACTCAAATGTTCAAAAACATCCAAAATTTTTCCAAAATTCGTGGTATGAGAATGGGAGAAGAAGGTATCAAGGTAATAATTTTCAAAGGTCAGAAAATCCGAGAGGTTATTGGAACTCTCGCAATCTAAGACCTAGTGGAAATTATCAATCTTGTTCAACAATAGGGAAGCAATCCAAGACTCCAGTGAGGAGTGATGGATATTGGATGAATCTGGAAAACCCAAGACTATTAGGGCTTGGGTTCTAAAGTCTAACTGAGTTGTTAAGTGAATGCAGGATGACCAAGAAGGACTGTTGATGTGTTCAACAGTGGTTGTTCCTGTAAAACATCTGAGGTGAATAGTAGGTTAACATGGGTAACGAACTATTTACTTTTGTGATTGTCTTGTTTATTTTAGCCTTTAACATTGAAAAACTTTTATCAGGTTAAAGTGGGAGTTTGTTTGTTTTTAAAACTTACTCCATAAAAACAAAAATTTAGGGGGAGAAATTTCCCTAAGCCAAAAAGAGTTTAGTTAGTGCGTGTGTTTAGGGGGAGTAAGTTATAAAATTTTAAAAAAATCCAAAAACATTGAAAAATGAAAAACTTAAAAAAAAATTAATTAGAAAATCAAAAATGAGTTTTCACTGTGTGAAAAAAAAGAAATGATAGTACATCAGCAAGTTAGACTGTCACACTCAAACTGAATTAAATTGCTTATGAGTGATAGCAGCTTCATCATATGATGTACCAGTAGGCAAAAGCATGAAATAATCAACTTACCAATGTGATATAAACCTAAAAGCACTGAGTATGAGTGGGGAACACATCAGTGGTGTATGGTTTAATGACCTTAATTCTTGCGTTGATAGATTGCCAAAATCTGAAGTTTTGGGTCTTTATACTGTTATTTCATCTGGGGATATCAGGGTTGTCCTTCTGCTGCATCCAGATACATGCTGACCTAGGCACAACCAAGATATCTTAAAAGAGCTAAAAATGCCAAAACCCTGAAAATGAAGAAGCTCTCCTATAGAGTCATTCAAAAAGTGCAAAATGCATAATTCGTACCAAAAAATGGTATCTGTCTTAGCCCTCGTTAGATATTTTGGTCTCTTTGTTGTACGGAAGTACTGACCTGATCACCAATTATCTAAACGTTGAAAAACAAAACGGATGAATTCAGTATACTCACCTACTACGATGAATCTTTGTGCATACCTTGATCGCGGGGGTATATCCTGAAGTGGGAGACACTAGTATATCAGAAATAATATTACCTTAACGTATCATACGGTAATGGTACTTGAAATGTTCATGCATTTTGTTTAAGTGGACAAACATACTGGTAATCGTCTTGGACTACTTTTCACGAAAAATTATATAAAGAATTATCTAATAGTGTGAAAACAGTTTGATTTTGCTGGTATGATCTTCTTGCACATGATTCTCACAAAAAGATGAAATTGTAAATATTTTTAAGTTTAGTTTAGTTTTTTTTGAAAAATATCAAAAATATTTTCTTTCAAAAGACTTCCATTTTGAACTGACAGGTAGTTGTTTTTGCAAACTAGGATAAAATATTGGTTTATCTTTAAATGTGAAAAAGACTAATGGTTTTTCGAGATACTTGCTTGTGTTGCTAAACAGATTGATGCAGTTATCAAAATGAAGTGCAGAATACAAGTAAAGTGCAGACTGAGAATGAAGTGAAGAATGTGTGAAGATGCATGGTAGGATCCTTCTACTACTTTGCAGAGAGAGATTTGGAAGAGTTGAAGTTTACTTGCTTAACCAAAGATTTCTAGTTCACTGATCTACAACGAATGAAAGTTTTGGAGATTGGAAGCATCAACTAAGGGGGAGTTTGTTGATGTCAGAAACTGTGTAGCTGACGCTATCCAAAAACCAAAAGACTGCAAGGGGGAGTTTGTTGGTGCATATTTTATGACAATAGCTTAATAGTTTGATTATCTAGTCTTTGGATATTTTGTATTGGGCTTAACATTATTGGTTAGGGAGTTATTTAGTGTAATGGGCTTGGAGAATGGCCTAGCCTAGACCAAAGCCCATGTGCAAACCTTGTCCAATATAAACAAGGCTTGGCATAAGGGTTTAGGTTAGGCAGTGAATAGAGATTGAGAGAGAGTTAGAGAAATCTACAGAGAGTGGCTGAGAGATTTCTTGTGGGTCTTGAATTGATTGTAAACTTCATGTTGGATAATCAATAGAAGACCATATTGAAAGTCTATCGTGTTCTTGATTCTGTCTCTACACGTTTTCTGTTAAATCTGATCTAGAGGATTCCGCACTCTAGGTTGGATCGACGATTCTGTTACGATCCACACAGATCTAGGGGACCTACACACCAAAACAATGTTGGATGAAGTCTTATCTCATTGGAATGTAAAGATAAGGTAAAATGGTAATTTCATTCTATCATTAATTAACCACATCAACAATAAAAATGTGAGCAGTGGCTGTTTTTTAGGGAAACCACTGATGGTCAATATCAGTGGATGTCAACAATAAAAATGTGAGCAGTTGATGTTTTTAAACTATCAGTGGATAGCCAACAGTGATTGAAATACTGATGTCACACCCCGATATTTCCACCTATTACCGGTGAGCCCTGTGGGGAGTATCGTGACGTAGTTGATATCATCATAGTTAATTAATCATAGTTTAAATGCACAGCGGAAGTCTACAAGTAATTTATACAAACCGAGTTTAAAGTAACATAAAATATTACACAACGGATTGTAGTGGATCCACAGGCGGATCAAAATAAAAGAGGAAATGTTCAACAGACTTAAAGTGATAAAAGCTTGCAAGACTCTTTAATTAATCACTCAGGAGTTCCAGCCCATTACGCTTAGTACATGCACTTAACCTTTTGAAAATACGTCAGTTTACACTGGTAAATACAATTAACTGACTCTTTTTTAAAAGTGTTTATAAAATTGATTTAAATGCACAAGGCACAAAAATTCTTTTATAACTTGGGACAATTATTGAAAATAATCTTGTAAAAGATTTATATGTTTGTCATCCATTCAGTAGTCCGGGTTAGAAGTACCGGGTTAAAGATTAATAGACACACCACGTAATATAAACCCACGGCGAGTCATCACCAACAAGCGGGTACATCTTTTTACATACGCACTGACAGGTGTATGCCTACACCCCGTGCTTAAGTCGTGGCCATTTCAATAAATGAGCCGATGATATCCAGGACATGGTCATTAACCCCCCAAAGGTTTAGATCAAACAAATAGATTAAACGGGTTATCTCAATGATTTAACCATTATTCGATTAAAGATTCAATACCCGACCAAGCGGTATTATTAAATACCGTATCCCAAGCCCGTATAAGGGAAAATAAGTTAAAAGTATTTACCTGAGCAAAATATAATTTTAATCTCAGCCGTATAACAATCAGCAAGTGCAAATAGCTTTTACTGGGCTCCTAAATCTGGAACGAAGGTTTTAATAACCTATTAGATTCCTAACGGGTCTTACTTAAGTTTAAACTTAGACCAGATAGTTTTAATGAAAGGTTTACGGTTCAAAACGCAAGATTAAGCGAAGACTGGATTAGAATGTGATTTAGACCCGACAAGTATGAAGACTTGTATAATATGGGTAAACTAAACACATTCTGGATTTTGAAGTAAAAATGATAAGGTTTGACCCGTTTCAGTTAATTTATGCAAACTAGTTACATAAACCGTACCGAACGCGAATATGCGTAACGGGTAACTAAAAGAGTCATGTGCAGGTTTCACAAGTTAATATGCTTAAAATATGTTATGATATCAGTAGGATACCTTCCATTATGCCCAAGACGAATTTAAGACCAAATTAAGCCCCGTAAGGGTATTTTGGTCATATTAAAGTTTATAAAAGAGGTTAAATAGCAATCTGAGGTTCTGGCCTAAAATAATCAGTAAAAATATTTATTTTAGTAAGTTATATCAGTAAGATATCATATATATGTGAAACTTATCATTTATGACCAAACTATGCACCGAAGGGGCATTTTGGTCATTTCACATATGCTTTAAGGGTCAAATTTGGAAATCTGAGATTTTGATCAGCCTCTACAGTTTAAAATAATTTATTTGATGTATAAAATCAGTAGAAAAAAGGTTTGATATGTAAAGGATGTGTGAAACTCATTTTATTAGCAAAAGGGCATTATCGTCAATTACCAAGCCTATGCAAGAACCCTATGTTATGGTCAGTTTAAAATTTAACAAAAAATTTCCAAAAATCGCTAAATATTATATCTTAACAGTAGGTAGCAAGTTTGGTGTCAAAATTTGGGTTTAAATAGGTTTTATTCCAAAAATGCCGTTTAATTAATAAAAAGCTTTTATTTTACGATATCGCGCATAACTTCCATTTTAGACCATAATCTGATGTCAAACTTTTAGGACATACTTATATATCAGTAATGAAGGTTTTTGTCCTTTCACATTTTCAAAAATCTCGTTTTAATATCAAAGGGCATAATGGTCAACTTTTAAGCATTTAACGGAAACATGCAATGAACTAGGATTTCTATGGAACCAAGTTGTATAACCTCAGAGGGTTATACTAACCTATAATATGGTCCTAAAGGAACCCTAAGGCATATCTAAACTAAGCTAAATCGGGTCAGAACTGAAAGTCAAAGCAAAAGTCTACTTTTGCAACTTTCGGTTCCGAACCGAGCCTAAACTCATAATTGTCGGGTTGAACATGTTCTTATATTATTTACCAAGTTATTTTAGTGTTAAAACATGTTCCATAACCTCAGCATTATCAGATATGAATTAATTTGTAAAAACTGATTCTGTTGACTTTTTATTAATAAGTTTGACCCGACAATTGACCAAGTAAAAGTGATAATCAGTCGGTGCCCTTTTAAGGGTTTATTACCTACATAATTACCAACTCATAGCCACTTTCAATTCGAAAAATGACTGGACCGTTAGTGATTAATCACAAAGTCAAAGCAGAATTACGTCAACTTTGACTTTCGGTCATTACACTAATGAAAACTTAATTACAGAGGCTAAGTACACTTACAAGAGTCCTTAGCACGAAGATTAAGACTAAGAGAGCTTCCTTCCAAGGTAGGATGCTCCAGAGAATGGGTTTGAAAGCCCCAAAGCTTGAGAGTATAAGAAATTTTTGAAGTGTGTGGAATGAGCTCCAAACATGGCCCCTTTATATAGGTTTTTGAAAGCTCTAGGATCAAAGCAAGTGTCCCCCAGGTGAAATCTTGAGCATACAAGTGTCTAGTGGTTTTCAAAAACCATCAAAAGTCCCCTGGTTTTGAGTTATGAGAGTGTAAAAATGGTTTGGAGAAGAGAACTTGTTGAAACCTGCACCTGTGCAGGTATTCTGTCCATTTTAGGCCATCGCGTTGCGCGACGGCAGAGTAATTCTGTTGTGGCGCAGCGCCACCACCATGGTGACCAGCCAAACAAGTTTAAAACTCGGCAGATTTGACCCCTGGACCTTTAAAACCTCATAACTTTCATTTAGGCACTTTTAACCCATAAAATTTATATTTTTATGATCCTTAGGATATAACCAAACATCGTTAGGTCCGGTTTCGATAAACGATAACCAAAAACACAAGTTTTGCCTCGTTGACGCTTTAAACCCCTTATTTACGAAAGTTGCCGTATTTATCTCAAACGATATCGAAACCTCGTGAAATTTTTAGCACTTATTCTTGGGAGCATAATTAATCATTACAAGGCACCGGGTTCGTTAAACGGTCACCCAGAGGTATTACTTAAACATGTTGACACATTTAACCCTCGCGTCTTGTAAACTTTCACTTTCTTCCACAAACGGTTTCATACGCTTCACAAATTATTCGTTTAAGGATATAAACATCATGTAGGGTCGTTGAAAGGCCAAATTTTTAAATGGTGACACTTTGGATCCTTTTATACACATATTTTCTTCGTTTTTCAACTTTAGTCCCTCGAAACCAATTCGTTACACGTTTAAAGTTCATGACACGTGTCGATACTATATTGGACGTGATTTTGCGAGGTGTTACATCCTCACCCCTTTAAAAGAAATCTTGACCTCGAGATTTACTGAAATAAATGAGGGTACTTCTGTTTCATTGTGGATTCAACCTCCCACGTGTATTCTGGGCCTCTTCGGGCATCCCATTTTACCTTTACAATCGGCACATGCTTCTTTCGAAGCTTCTTAACCTGTCAATCCTCGATAGAGAAAGGTTTTTCAACGAACTTCAAGCTCTGATCTAACTGCACGTCCTTATGCGACATTGCTAGCGACTCATCGGCTAGGCATTTCTTTAAGTTGCAGATGTGGAACACATTATATATTCCACTGAGCTCTTCTGGCAGATTTAACTTATAAGCTACAGTTCCGACACATTCGATGATCTCTAATGGTCCTATGTATCTTGGGCTTAGCTTGCCCTTTTTGCCAAAACGCATCACCCCTTTCCAGAGTGACACCTTGAGTAGCACGTTATCGCCAACTTCAAACTTTAAAGGTTTGCGCCACATATCCGCATAACTTTTCTGTCTATCCCTGGCAGCCTTGAGACAATCACGGATCTGAACAATCTTGTCCGTTGTCTCCAGGACTATATCAGGTCCTGATAGTTGGACATCTCCAACTTCCGCCCAACAAACTGGCGTTCTACACTTTCTTCCGTACAAAGCTTCGAAAGGTGCTGCTTGAATACTCGAATGATAACTATTATTGTACAAGAATTCAATTAAAGGAATATGGTCATCCCAACTTCCACCCAAATCTATAACACAAGCTCGTAGCATATCCTCCAGCGTTTGAATTGTACATATCGCTTTGCCCATCCGTCTGAGGATGATAAGCAGTGCTAAAGTTTAATCGCGTGCCTAAAGATTGCTGAAAGCTTTTCCAAAAGTGAGACGTGTATCTAGTATCCCTATCAGAGATAATAGACACTGGCACTCCGTGGAGAGATACGATCTCATCCACATATAGCTGAGCTAACTTGTCGGAGCTGTGAGTTTCTTTAATCGGAAAGAAGTGGGCTGATTTGGTTAATCCATCGACTATAACCCAGATAGTATCATTTCCGTGCTTTGTCTTTGGTAACTTAGTGATAAAATCCATGGTTACCATTTCCCATTTCCATGTGGGAAGTTCAGGCTGTTGCAGCAAACCTGACGGCTTTTGATGTTCTGCTTTAACTTGTGCGCATGTCAGACATTTAGCCACATAAGTGGCTATAGATTTCTTCAAACTTATCCACCAATAATTTGTCTTTAAATCCTGGTACATCTTATCACTTCCAGGATGAACAGAATATTTGGAGCTATGAGCTTCTTGAAGAATCACATCCCTAGTCCTCCATAGATTGGAACCCATATTCGACCATTCAATCTTAGGATTCCATCCTTGCCATATGATAATTGTTCAGCAGTTACGCCTAACTTCTCATTCGGATAGTTAGCTTCTAATACAGCTTCATTTTGAGCGGCTAACAACCTTTCATTCAAGCTGTTCTTTAATTTAATGCTCTTGGCATTGATTCTAATAGGCTTAACCCTTTCTTTTCTGCTCAAGGCATCGGCGACTACATTCGCCTTGCCTGGATGATATCGGATTTCACAATCATAATCATTCAGTGTCTCCATCCACCGACGCTGTCTCATGTTAAGATCCTTCTGGTTAAATAGATGCTGAAGGCTCTTATGATCAGAATAGATCACACATTTGGTTCCATACAAATAGTGCCTCCAAAGCTTTAGTGCAAATACAACGACACCCAACTCCAAATCGTGGGTGGTGTAATTCTTCTCGTGCACCTTTAATTGTCGGGAAGCATATGCAATAACTTTTCCCTTCTGCATAAGCACACATCCCATACATGTGTGTGATGCGTCACAATAAACCACAAATTCTTCAATTCCTTCTGGCAATGTCAACACAGGTGCATTGCTTAACTTCTGTTTAAGAATATCGAAGGATTCTTGCTGCTTGGGACCCCAGTCAAACTTGACATTCTTGCGAGTTAACGATGATAGAGGTGCAGCAATTCTTGAGAAGTTCTCGATGAAGCATCTATAGTAACCTGCTAGACCCAAGAAGCTGCGTATCTCTGTAGGAGTCTTAGGCTCTTGCCAATTCATAATCGCTTCAATCTTAGCGGGAGCCACTTGGATACTGTGCTCGCTCACCACGTGTCCAAGAAATTGGACTTCACGAAGCCAAAACTCGCATTTAGAAAATTTGGCGTAGAGCTACTCCCGCTGTAGAAGTTTAAGGATACACCAGAGATGTCTTTCATGATCGGCTTGACTCTTTGAATAAATAAGAATGTCATCAATGAAGACAATGATAAACTTATCCAAGTATGGCTTGCAAACGCGATTCATGAGATCCATGAACGCTGCAGGTGCATTAGTGAGCCCAAAAGGCATCACCAAGAACTCATAGTGACCATAGCGAGTTCTGAATGCAGTTTTATGTACATCTTCTTCTCTGACCTTCAATTGATGGTATCATGACCTTAAATCAATCTTGGAGAAATAACTTGCCCCTTGTAGTTGATCGAACAGATCGTCGATCCTGGGTAATGGATACCTGTTCTTGATTGTCACTTTATTCAGCTCGCGATAATCGATGCATAGACGCATCGAGCCATCCTTCTTTTTCACAAACAGAATCGAAGCTCCCCAAGGAGATGAGCTAGGTCGAATAAATCCTTTTGCCAATAAATCATCCAACTGAGTCCTTAACTCTTTCATCTCAGTTGGTACCAACCGATAAGGTGCTCTTGCAATTGGTGCTGCTCCAGGTATGATATCGATTCTGAACTCCACTTGCCTATCTGGGGGCAAACCAGGTAACTCTTCAGGGAATACTTCTGGATATTCAGAAATAACAGGGATGTCTTCAATCTTGGGCTTTGGTTCATCAATGGTTACCTGTGCCATATAAATGACACAACCTTTCTTCATACACCTCGACGCCTTAAGCAAGGACACTTGCTTAGGTAACCCGTACTACTTATCTCCTTGAATTATTAACGGCTCACCATAGGGAGTCTTGATCACCACTTGCTTCTTATCACAAACAATCTGGGCTTGGTTATGAGATAACCAATCCATGCCTATCACTATATCAAATCCTGCTAATTTCATTGGAAGCAAAGAAAGCGGAAAAGAGTGATTCCTAATGGATATAAAACATCCATCTAGAACTGTTGAAGCAGTCTCTATAGTGCCATCGGCTAATTCTGCTTCATACTTTATGCTTAGAGTCTTAACAAGCAGATTTAATAACTTACAGAATTTATTATCTACAAAAGACTTGTCTGCCCCAGAATCAAACAATACTCTTGCATAAACGTCATTGATAAGAAAGGTACCTGTTATCACATTGTCATTCTGAATGGCCTCCTGAGCATTCATCTGAAAGACCCATGCATTGGTCTTTTTAACCTCTTCAGGTTTCCTTGCATATTTGGGGCAAATGGTCTTGATATGCCCCTTCTCGTTACAGTTGTAACAAGTTGCGTCCTTCAATTTCTTGCAATCTAAGGTCTTATGATCATTTGATTTGCAGATCCCATAAACTCTAGGCTGTGATTGGGATTTTGATTCGAACCTGCACTTCCCTAGATGACGCTTCCTGCAGGTTTTACACTTGGGTTTCTCTCCCGACTGTTGATTATCCTTTTCAAACCCTGAACCCTTCTTGTGATCAGAGTTCCCCTTTTTCTTTTTGTCGGAGCGATGAGAACTCTCATCCTCTTGCTTTCGCTTCCCATCATCAGAAACCTTGACAAACTTGTTTCTGATAGTATCCAAGGTAAGAGATAGAGACAGATCTGCCACAGACCTAAATGTGGTAGGTCGGGATGCTTTCACGTTCCCTTTGATCTCTGGGGCTAAACCCCCAATAAAACGAGCTATCCTCTTTGATTCCAGTGTAACTAGAAAAGGAACCAACCGCGACATGGTATTGAAGCTCGTAAGATATGCCTGACAGTCTAAGTTCTTCATGACCAAGGTGAAGAAGTCAGTCTCAATTTTCTCAACTTCATGTTGAGGACAAAAATTTTCCTTGATTAGAGCAACAAACTGATCCCAAGTCAAGTTGTACAACGGGATCTTCCCTGTAGCTTGGATTAGTGACCTCCACCAAGCTAGAGCTTCTCCTTTAAAAGATTGTGAAATAAACTTCACAATTTCTTGCTCTGCACATCCACTAATGTCAACCACAGTATCCATCTCGTCGAGCCAAGTCATACAATCGATGGCTCCTTTCTCCCCTGTGAAGTCTCTGGGCTTGCAGGAGACAAAATATTTATAGGAGCAGGTCTTAACACACGGCTCCTGATTGAGCACAATTTGCTTAGATAGAACACTCATTTGATTTGACGGATGATGAGTTTCGTCCTTATGAGATACATGAGTCTTGGAGGGTGGTTTTGGATGAGGTACAGATAGGGTCATGCTATGAGTACCACTTGATTCCTTGAATTGCTTATCCATGGCTCGAGTGACAGCATTATCAATCATGGCTTGCAGATCTGCACCAGCTACATTAATCCTGGCGGTATCATTATTCTCTCGAGGGTGACTGTTTACTTCTTCTGATTCAGCCATGTAGATTGTTCGCTACATACAAATGATGACAATGATTTATTCAGAAGTCTATTATGGATTGTCATTTTGATGATTCATTAACCATGGTAACAATAAACCATATCGGTTAATTTGTTAGTCACATTTATTTAGGATTTTTCATTATAATTAATCCTTAATTGTAATTTATTAAAATATTAGAATGGCACAAAAGGCCTAGTCACAAGGACAGTTTTAAATTATAGGCCATGGTCTTATAGGATCGAGGCATTAAGGCCTGAACATAGTTCATCACCATTTCTTGACAAGGAGTCGTAGACTACAACTGTCTTTTGTCTTATAAGACAATAAGTATGGCCCGTAGGCACTTCATCACTAATGGATGTTTAAATTAAAATAGAGAAAAGGAATTGGAATAATCCAACATAAGGATGACTTGTGTGATTTTATCGAATCACATTTTGTCAGGAGTGCTAACATGTTTTCAGATGTTAACAAGGATTTGAATCTTGAAAAGGTTTTACCATCTGGGCCATGTCTAAAATGACATATAGGCTAGGTTATACCTTCAAGATTTTCTTTCAATATTTACTGGCAGATCAATTACAAAAAGGAATGATATTTTGATTTAGGTCATAATATATATGTATACGTCTAATGCCAAAGTAAATTTTTTAAAAAGGAAACTTTTCATAGAAAGTTCTAATTATTATAACAATTGCCCTAAACGGGTCTTAAACAATTAAATCTGTCCACACAGGGACTAAAATAAATATGTCCTTATAAGGACTACTTAAAGAAATGAAATATAACAAAAGGAGTTTCTTCTTCATTTCATTTCTGGAATTTTTTCTCATTGGTTCACTGTGTGCGGTACGGATACTGAAGGTTTTGGCGAATAGTCGAAATCTTCCATACTAGGAACCTTTGCAAAAATGGAATCCAAGGATTCTATGGTTAATGAATAATATGGATCACGAATAGGGTCAGGACAGGTATAATCCAAGTTTGGGATTCCAAGGCTTGGAGGTAAGAAATATGGGTCATTTGGGTCCATATGTATCATCTTTGGAATGGGAACCTCAGGGACAGTTGGTATGGACTTCCCGATGTTGGCTTCTCACTTTAAGTTTCAAAAGTCTTAGGTAAAGAATCTGGAATATAGTTAATGGTTTCAACTGGTTTGATTTTGGGAATGGGTCCAAAAAGATCCTTCCTCTATACTGGTCGTACGCTTATCCTAGCCGTGGTACGAAGTTTAACGTTCTTAGGCTTTGGGTTTGGAGAGCATCCACCAATAGCAGCTTTACTCGGCGACATGATCCTGAGATGCATAAATATCGAAAACATAGTATACTTATTAGGGATGAGATTATTCCTAGTTCATGTCTAGACTCGGAAGTCAAGGAATGTGAAACCGTGTCATTGAGATTAAACACAAAAGGCTAGTGTTTAATTCACTCAATTTTGGCTCTGATACCAACCTGTCACACCCCGATATTTCCACGTATTACCGGTGGGCCCGGTGGGGAGTATCGTGACGTAGTTGATATCATCATAGTCAATTAATCACAGTTTAAATGCACAGCGGAAGTCTAAAAGGAATTTATACAAACCGAGTTTAAAGTAACATAAAATATTACACAACGGATTGTAGTGGATCCACAGGCGGATCAAAACAAAAGAGGAAATGTTCAACAGACTTAAAGTGATAAAAGCTTGCAAGACTCTTTAATTAATCACTCAGGAGTTCCAGCCCATTACGCTTAGTACCTACACTTAACCTTTTGAAAATACGTCAGTTTACACTAGTAAATACAATTAACTGACTCTTTTTGAAAAGTGTTTATAAAATTGATTTAAATGCACAAGGCACAAAAATTCTTTTATAACTTGGGACAATTATTGAAAATAATCTTGTAAAAGATTTATATGTTTGTCATCCATTCAGTAGCCTGGGTTAGAAGTACCAGGTTAAAGATTAATAGACACACCACGTAATATAAACCCACGGCGAGTCATCCTCAACAAGCGGGTGCATCTTTTTACATACGCACTGACAGGTGTATGCCTACACCCCGTGCTTAAGTCGTGGCCATTTCAATAAATGAGCCGATGATATCCAGGACATGGTCATTAACCCCCCAAAGGTTTAGATCAAACAAACAGATTAAACGGGTTATCTCAATGATTTAACCATTATTCGATTAAAGATTCAATACCCGACCAAGCGGTATTATTAAATACCGTATCCCAAGCCCGTATAAGGGAAAATAAGTTAAAAGTATTTACCTGAGCAAAATATAATTTTAATCTCAGCCGTATAACAATCATCAAGTGCAAATAGCTTTTACTGGGCTCCTAAATCTGGAACGAAGGTTTTAATAACCGATTAGATTCCTAACGGGTCTTACTTAAGTTTAAACTTAGACATGTTAGTTTTAATGAAAGGTTTACGGTTCAAAACACAAGATTAAGCGAAGACCGGATTAGAATGTGATTTAGACCCGATAAGTATGAAGACTTGTATAATATGGGTAAACTAAACACATTCTGGATTTTGAAGTAAAAATGATAAGGTTTGACCCGTTTCGGTTAATTTATGCAAACTAGTTACATAAACCGTACCGAACGCGAATATGCGTAACGGGTAACCAAAAGAGTCATGTGCAGGTTTCACAAGTTAATATGCTTAAAATATGTTATGATATCAGTAGGATACCTTCCATTATACCCAAGACGAATTTAAGACCAAATTAAGCCCCGTAAAGGTATTTTGGTCATTTTAAAGTTTATAAAAGAGGTTAAATAGCAATCTGAGGTTCTGGTCTAAAATAATCAGTAAAAATATTTATTTTAGTAAGTTATATCAGTAAGATATCATATATATGTGAAACTTATCATTTATGACCAAACTATGCACCGAAGGGGCATTTTGGTCATTTCACATATGCTTTAAGGGTCAAATTTGGAAATCTGAGATTTTGATCAGCCTCTACTGTTTAAAATAATTTATTTGATGTATAAAATCAGTAGAAAAAAGGTTTGATATGTAAAGGATGTGTGAAACTCATTTTATTTGCAAAAAGGGCATTATCGTCAATTACCAAGCCTATGCAAGAACCCTATGTTATGGTCAGTTTAAAATTTAACAAAAAATTTCCAAAAATCCCTAAATATTATATCTTAACAGTAGGCGGCAAGTTTGGTGTCAAAATTTGGGTTTAAATAGGTTTTATGCCAAAAATGTCGTTTAATTAATAAAAAGCTTTTATTTTACGATATCGCGCATAACTTCCATTTTAGACCATAATCTGATGTCAAACATTTAGGACATACTTAAATATCAGTAATGAAGGTTTTTGTCCTTTCACATTTTCAAAAATCTCGTTTTAATATCAAAGGGCATAATGGTCAACTTTTAAGCATTTAACGGAAACATGCAATGAACTAGGATTTCTATGGAACCAAGTTGTATAACCTCAGAGGGTTATACTAACCTATAATATGGTCCTAAAGGAACCCTAAGGCATATCTAAACTAAGCTAAATCGGGTCAGAACTGAAAGTCAAAGCAAAAGTTTACTTTTGCGACTTTTGGTTCCGAACCGAGCCTAAACTCAGAATTGTCGGGTTGAACATGTTCTTATATTATTTACCAAGTTATTTTAGTGTTAAAACATGTTCCATAGCCTCAGCATTATCAGTTATGAATTAATTTGTAAAAACTGATTCTGTTGACTTTTTATTAATAAGTTTGACCCGACAATTGACCAAGTAAAAGTGATAATCAGTAGGTGCCCTTTTAAGGGTTTATTACCTACATAATTACCAACTCATAGCCACTTTCAATTCGAAAAATGACTGGACCGTTAGTGATTAATCACAAAGTCAAAGCAGAATTACGTCAACTTTGACTTTCGGTCATTACACTAATGAAAACTTAATTACAGAGGCTAAGTACACTTATAAGAGTCCTTAGCACTAAGATTAAGACTAAGAGAGCTTCCTTCCAAGGTAGGATGCTCCAGATAATGGGTTTGAAAGCCCCAAAGCTTGAGAGTATAAGAAATTTTTGAAGTGTGTGGAATGAGCTCCAAACATGGCCCCTTTATATAGGTTTTTGAATGCTCTAGGATCAAAGCAAGTGTCCCCCAGGTGATATCTTGAGCATACAAGTGTCTAGTGGTTTTCAAAAACCATCAAAAGTCCCCTGGTTTTGAGTTATGAGAGTGTAAAAATGGTTTGGAGAAGAGAACTTGCTGAAACCTGCACCTGTGCAGGTATTCTGTGCATTTTAGGCCGTCGCGTCGCGCGACGGCAGAGTACTTCTGTTGTGGCGCAGCGCCACCACCATGGTGACCAGCCAAACAAGTTACAAACTTGGCAGATTTGACCCATGGACATTTAAAACCTCATAACTTTCATTTTAAGCACTTTTAACCCATAAAATTTATATTTTTATGATCCTTAGGATATAACCAAACATCGTTAGGTCCGGTTTCGATAAACGATAACCGAAAACATAAGTTTTGCCTCGTTGACGCTTTAAACCCCTTATTTAGGAAAGTTGTCGTATTTATCTCAAACGATATCGAAACCTTGTGAATTTTTTAGCACTTATTCTTGGGAGCATAATTAATCGTTACAAGGCACCGGGTTCGTTAAAAGGTCACTCAGAGGTATTACTTAAACATGTTGACACATTTAACCCTCGCGTCTTGTAAACTTTCACTTTCTTCCACAAACGGTTTCATACGCTTCACAAATTATTCGTTTAAGGATATAAACATCATGTAGGGTCGTTGAAAGGCCAAATTTTTAAATGGTGATACTTTGGATCCTTTTATACGCATATTTTCTTCGTTTGTCAACTTTAGTCCCTCGAAACCAATTCGTTACACGTTTAAAGTTCATGACACGTGTCGATACTATATTGGACGTGATTTTGCGAGGTGTTACATCCTCACCCCTTTAAAAGAAATCTCGACCTTAATATTTACTGAAATAAATGAGGGTACTTCTGTTTCATTGTGGATTCAACCTCCCACGTGTATTCTGGGCCTCTTCGGGCATCCCATTTTACCTTTACAATCGGCACATGCTTCTTTCGAAGCTTCTTAACCTGTCGATCCTCGATCGACAAAGGTTTTTCAACAAACTTCAAGCTCTCATCTATCTGCACGTCCTTATGTGACATTGCTAGCAACTCATCGGCTAGGCATTTCTTTAAGTTGCAGATGTGGAACACATTATGTATTCCACTGAGCTCTTCTGGCAGATTTAACTTATAAGCTACAGTTCCGACACATTCGATGATCTCGAATGGTCCTATGTATCTTGGGCTTAGCTTGCCCTTTTTTCCAAAACGCATCACCCCTTTCCAGAGTGACACCTTGAGTAGCACTTTATCGCCAACTTCAAACTTTAAAGGTTAGCGCCTCATATCCGCATAACTTTTCTGTCTATCCCTGGCAGCCTTGAGACGATCACGGATCTGAACAATCTTGCCCGTCGTCTCCAGGACTATATCAGGTCCTGATAGTTGGACATCTCCAACTCCCAACAAACTGGTGTTCTACACTTTCTTCCGTACAAAGCTTTGAAAGGTGCTGCTTGAATACTCGAATGATAACTATTATTGTACGAGAATTCAATTAAAGGAAGATGGTCATCCTAACTTCCACCCAAATCTATAACACAAGCTCGTAGCATATCCTCCAGCGTTTGAATTGTACGTTCGCTTTGCCCATCCGTCTGAGGATGATAAGCAGTGCTGAAGTTTAATCGAGTGCCTAAAGATTGCTGAAAGCTTTTCCAAAAGTGAGATGTGTATCTAGTATCCCTATCAGAGATAATAGACACTGGCACTCCGTGGAGAGATACGATCTCATCCACATATAGCTGAGCTAACTTGTCGGAGCTGTGAGTTTCTTTAATCGGAAAGAAGTGGGCTGATTTGGTTAATCTATCGACTATAACCCAGATAGTATCATTTCCGTGCTTTGTCTTTGGTAACTTAGTGATAAAATCCATGGTTACCATTTCCCATTTCCATGTGGGAAGTTCAGGCTGTTGCAGCAAACCTGACGGCTTTTGATGTTCTGCTTTAACTTGTGGGAAGTTCAGGCTGTTACAACGCTCCGGGTTCGTTAAAAGGTCACTCAAAGGTATTACTTAAACATGTTGACACATTTAACCCTCGCGTCTTGTAAACTTTCACTTTCTTCCTCAAACGGTTTCATACGCTTCACAAATTATTCGTTTAAGGATATAAACATCATGTAGGGTCGTTGAAAGGCCAAATTTTTAAATGTTGACACTTTGGATCCTTTTATACACATATTTTCTTCGTTTGTCAACTTTAGTCCCTCGAAACCAATTCGTTACACGTTTAAAGTTCATGACACGTGTCGATACTATATTGGACGTGATTTTGCGAGGTGTTATAACTGACGTTTGGTCAGTCAGTGGTCAACATGAAGAATGAAGAAACAGAGGTTGTCTTTCAGCAGTGGATAACTTTTAAACACTGATGTGATAAATACTGTTACATATAAACACTGAAGTGATATGACATCTAACAACCTAACAGAGTATAAAACACTGATGTGATAAATACTGTTACATATAAACACTGTTAACATAAACAAAGGTAGAATATCTGCTGTTGATGCTGAACCACTGTTGTTGTTGGGCAGTGGTTCACCTTTGGTTCTGTCAATGGTTTGTCTCGAGAGATTGTATATACATAACATACCATTAAGCGAATCAACATGGGGAGCAGTCAATCATGGAACCAACATAATTTTCATCATAAACACTGAAGTATCTTAAAACTGTGAATGAATATACCCAATCCGAAATTGTTACACATTTTCATAAATCTAACAACCATCACCGAAGCTGTAACAAAATCTAAACACTGATACACTAAACACTATTACATAAGAAACACTGATACATAAATACTGATGTTGAATCCGCTGTAGATGCTGAACCACTGCTGTTACTGACCAGTGGTTTTCCTTTGGTTGATCAGACCTTAGGTACATAAGTGCTTGTCTTTAACAGGGCTTTGTCTTCAACAGTGGATAGGTCTCATCAGTCTTTAAGTCTATCAGTCTTTATAAGGAGCAGTGGTTAGTTATAACAGTCCTTAGCATGATCAGCTGTTATAACCACTCCATAACCCTTTGAGAGGAAGCAAGTGTCCGTCTATTCAATTTAAGAGGAATCATTGCATTACATCCCTGCTGAAAACATAATCGATAAATTTAGGGAAAATGGGTTTGAAAGATGATAACCCAACAGTGGAGGATCTCATTCTACAACTCCGATAAATTCAGGGGTATTCTCAAATAATGGTTCCTAGATGTTTGAAGACCGACAAATGTCCACAGTGCTGCTTCTTTGGACATTTTTCGGTCTTCAAACATCTAGGAAGCATTATTTGAGAATACCCCTGAATTTATCGAAGCTGTAGAATGAGATCCTCAACTCTTGGGTTATCATCTTTCAACCTCATTTTCCCTAAATTTACCAATTCTGTTTTTCAGACCTCCTAAAGCCACCTATCCGCCTCCAAAGAGATCGAGACAACTTGAAGCATGACCTGGACTTGCTGTAATTCCACCAGTTCAGTATTTAATCCCAATATACCAACTCAATACAAATAACAAATATTTGGTGTGCTACAACTGTAAATAACTCAGGAAACATATTTGAAACCATAAATATGGATTATAGAGATCTATGAATGAAACATGGGTGAATAAACCAACAAAACAGATTGTGAAAAACAAAAACTACAAACATATCAAAATCAATCTACTCGTAATCACATCGTACACCAATGCAAGCATCTGAATAAACAATAACAAATCAAAGACAAAATCAAAAGCTACAAACATATCAAACAAATTTCATAGAATCATGAAATAAATTAGATCACGGATTGTTACCAGATTTAGCAAGAGAAGAATCGATGGAAGCATTGGAGAAGATGACAAATTGAAGAAACTTCAATCTGGAAAAGATGTAACAAAGCTCAAGAAATAACGAAGAAGAAGAAGAAGAAGAAGAAGAAGAACTGATTACAAAGTGTATTAACAATTAGCAAAAGAATAACAATTACCTGATTTATGTCCCGCTCTTAACAAAAGGATCAACAATTTACCGATACTTGCTGAAACCATAACTGGTCAGATTTATGTGCGGCTCTTAACTACATTATGTAGAATCTATACATCTAACAAATAATCAAAGAACAAAGAAACAAACCAAATAACATTCTGTAGAATCTGTACATCTAACAAAAAATTAGAATGACCATTTTTACCTTATTTCACAAATTTCATAATATGAAAATAAGTAAAACATAGAAAAAATGAAACCAAACACCTGATATTTGTCATTCGAATCTTTGAGTTGGTCGTCATAGTCCTACAACCTTTCGATGTCGTTGGAGTCGGTCGGTGATGTCAGCAGCCTAATTAACAAACAACAGCAAACAACAATAGCAAGTCACCAATCAATCGACCTCAAAATCATATAGAAGCCCAAAAATAAAACAAACCCTGAAAAATGGAAAAAATATATTTATAACTAACCCTAAACCTCAAATCCATTACAGCATAACCATTCAATCGACCTCAAAATCATATAGAAGTCTAAAAATAAAATGAAAATTAGATAAGTGAACATCAAAATTGAACAACAAACCTGACCAAAAATTAACCAAGAGAACTGCAGGCCGCAGAGCCGACAACCTTCGATCATCTCCGTCATCAAGTTCCCAGCGGAACCATAGCCGAAGCACAACCCTAGGTAAAGACGCATGAAGATCGAATGAGTGAACGATGAAAACAAAGATTGACACTTATTGATAATCTAACCTTGATTCGGAGCGTTGATCTGAACATCTGTTAAGATACGAATAGAGCAGAGCGAGAGAGAAAGTGGGGAAGCCCTAAATGAGAGATGAGATAGATAAAAGAGGGGAGTGGTACTGTAGGGCGGGAAAAGGGAAAAAAGGTAGCCCTCATCTACTGACACGTGTCCCAAATAACTTTCATTTATTATATATAATAGATTTCTCCTAAAAAAACCACATAAAACAACAAAAAAAAAACATAAAAAACGAAGGTACCTCGTTAAATTTTGGATTTTGAGTGATGGGGGGCCGGAATCAATCTTTTCCGGTGAGAATACAGTCGCTTCCGTCGTGCCTGTTGACTGCTTAAGTCGTGCCTGTTGACTGCTTACGTGCGTCGGTCACTGCGCAATCAGAATAGGGAGAGCGGGAGAAAGAATTGGAAGGAGCGGTTGGGTTGGGTTATTTTATTTAACTTCAAATATAATTGGGTTGGGTTAATTGGGCTTGGGTTACAATGGAATATTTATTGGGCTAATGGCTAAATTGTTAAGTAAAAGTTATTGGGTTAATTTGTTAAGTAAAGTGGTTACCCACCCACACCAGTGGGTAGGTCTGCCCCTGAACACGTCATTGTCCTTTTGTACTTCTTATCCCTTGCACGGTTAATCATCATGGGAATCGGTTGTGATGCACGTTGATTGACTACAGGCTGCTGCCACTTGCATATGGTGTACTTTATGAGCTATCGTCGTGCAAAAACCTTGAGAGTCGCTGAGTGTTTTAATCGCTAAGAGTGAGTATGGCTCTGCACGCATGGCTTGCGAGACATTTAAGAGCATGCCCTTTATGTCTTTGTTTATTTTATTGAAAACCCCAATATTTCTATACACGGACCAGTGGGTATGGGAGGCTCATCCCCAAGAGGATTGGCCGCCACGTCACCGCCACGTAGGAGAGGATGGACCTAGGGGGTGGGGGATGAACCCCTTTATATATATATATATATATATATATATATGTATGTATGTATAGATGTGTGTGTGTGAGGAGAGAGGAAGTTGGCCCGTCATCATCGGCTGGGGGAGGACGATTTTCACGGGAGTAGGGGCGGCGACGGGCATGGGGGGTGTGAAGATGGGGCGGCGACATGGGGACGGGCCGGAGGACGAGCCCCATTCCCTCCGGTCTAAAAACATAGAGAAACCTTTGATCAGATAAACGCACATTATAAAACAATAAAAATTTAAAATTAACGTGACATGGGTATCATTCCACTCGGAGGCAAGTCAAAAAGTGGAGATGGGTCGCTAGTTTCGAGGTGATTGAGAAAGATCAAACACGTGGGACGCTCCATTTTTAGTTTTTACTCTCTTTTGGTTAAAAATAATTCTTTCTATCATGCAAAAACTTTTTTAAAAATAGTATTCTTTCAAATAATGGTTATATTTTTGTATTCAGGTAACACACAACTTATTGATATTTAGATTAAACCACTTTATTGGAGGATAATGACTTAACAAGATAAGACTAAACATCGCTTTTATGGACAAAGAATGATTAGTTATCGATCAAACTATTAGTTGAGTTCTTTAGTTATCATTAAGCTAAATACAAATTTTCATTAAAACAGAGACAATTACAAAGAGGGTAGCAGATTCAGTAGGTGGTAAGCAGTAACACCGCGCATGTTAAGGGGCAGAATTTTGTATTTAGCAGTGTAGGGTTTGCTATTCAGAAGAGGATAGCGGCGCAACTTGTTGCCTGTCTCCCTGCTATTAGTCTGTAATCGTCTCTGTTTTAATGGAAATCTATATTTAGCCGGATGATAACTAAAGAACTTTTATCAAGGAGTTTAAATTAATAAAAATTTTAAAGGAAAAATTTTAGTGATACAATTTTGAAATTATTTTTGATATTTCCTTAACAAATAATACTTTTGATATTTAATAAGTTATATATATTATTAAATTTACATTATTTACTCTATAGTTAAGAATAATTACAATACACTAAATAATTGTGAGAACAAGAAAAAAAAAAAACAAATCGAAAACCCATAAAACTAATTTGTTCATCACACATATTTTTACATACTAGCGCACATGTAAGACATGCACATAAATGAACAATCAAACAACTTTTTTATTATTTTTATTTGTTCAATTTCATGAGAGATGAAAGTGTAACAATACACTACAAATTTAAACTTTTTAAGATTAAAAAAATGTCAAGATACATTTTATCCGGCGCATTCTTACAGTGTATATATAGTTGCGTATTTAATCTCACTCTTCGAACATTCACAATCAGTGGCGGACCCAAGATTTTATTTCAATGGGGTCCATTTTCGGGTCGGTCCTCGTTCGGGTCGAGTTAAAGTGAGGTTTGAACTAGATTTTTTAAAAAAATAAGAAAAATGGGCTTATCAAGGATTGAACCCATGACCTCTTGGTGGAAAAGAGGGAGATTTACCACTACACCAACTTTCTTTTTATTTCTATGGTGTTCACCTAATTGTATTTATGGGGTCCATATACAATTTAATATACCGAATCTACTATTTTTTTTTAAAAAGATTGGGGTCCGGGGACCCCGGTGGCACCAATGTGGGTCCGCCCCTGTTCACAATGCTAACATATCTAAACCTTCACAAACCGACACCTCAATTGCCAAATCTCCTTCAAAAAACACATATTTCTCTCACAATACTATTAAATTTCAAACTACCATAAACACCCATTAAAAATATATACATGATATGCGTACGAGAGAAGAGCGTGTTGCGTGGGAGGGGGTCCCACCTGGTTGTCTGTAGCAGTTTCTAAATCTCAAATAAAAGATCCAGACCTGACCTACACAATGAGGATGTCCATTTTTGCTCCAAGTCTGAAAACTCGGACCTCCTTCGGACGAAAGCGTTGTGCATGCTCTTACTCTAGATTTTTATAAAGCATCATCATAATCATCATCATACTCATCAGTAAATCTCACCAATAGCAAAGCAAAGGTAGCGTCTGAGAAGGGTAATATGTAGACAGCCTTACCTCTACCCCGTAGGAAGAGAGGCTGCTTCCAGTGAGACCCCCGGCTCGATAGTAGTTTCGCATCAAGACTTGGACATAAGGCACATAACACTCAGCAATCGTTATTTTCACGAAATTAGTAAAATAACGTTAAAATTAGTGCACTTTCACTTTTGCCCTTTAATGGCCCATACATATATACATTATATATGCATATCGCAAGCGGGGTGTAGATTTTTATAAAGCAATAACTTTAAAAAAAATATTGTTTTGATGACTTATTATTTTTGAGTTGTTTGAAGCAATTATTATTAAGAATCTTGAAAAAAAGGGGTTTTTTCCTTATCACTTTTTTCTTTCATATCACTTTTTTCTTTCTTTCTTTCTTCAAGTATCTATCTTTCTGAACAAATAAGATTTTACTCACTGTTTTCTTCACCTCTGCACTAAACTTCTTCACTTCCATGGCTGTTCATCTTCAATCCCCATCTACACCTTCCACCTGACATTACCCACTAACTAATTCTTCTCTTCTTATATAAAATTCAACCCAAAAACATCATTCACCTTACAATATCCAAAACCCACAACCCAATTCACCCTCCAATTCTTCCAATTTCTCATTATTTCCTAACTTTGAAAACAGAGCAAGTATGAGTATTTTTATAAATCCCCTGTTTATTTTATTCATTTCAATTTTGAATTTTCAAATTGCCACCATTGATGCAAGACCCAACAAGTTGATTAATATTATTCATGTCTCTTCTTCACCTGCTCCAGTACCTTCAATGGCGGATTCCGGTACTCTTTCTGTATCTATTTACCAAATTGCCACTGTGCTCTGTTTTCTAGGGTTTTAACATTTTTCCTTTGAATTAGCAAAATTTATGTTGATAAATTGGTAATTTTGATTAGGGATTCAAGCGGGGAGCTCAAATCACAAAACCCATTCAAACAAAAAGCTTGTTATAGCTGTTATTTCTGCTTCTTCTCTGGGTGTCATATTATTGCCCTTAATGTGTTTGTTGATATGCCGCAGAGAAAAAATATTCAGATCTCGTGCTAATAGATTGGGTGAGATGTTTTTTTCAGAAAATAAATATTGGGTTTTGTTTGTTTTTACAAATTCTTATCATTTTGTATGGTTTTGTTGTGAAGATCAACTGAGAGGGCTTCCTTTGAGTTCTTTTATCACTAGAACCAATAGTGCTTTCAAACAGAATAGTCAAAAGCAACTTGTGTCCGTTATGGATTACAGTTTGTTAAAAGCAGCAACAAATAACTTCCATGAGAGTGAGATATTGGGGTCGGGTGGGTTCGGCTGCGTGTATAAAGGTTGTCTCGACGATAACTTGTTTGTTGCGGTTAAGAAACTGGATAATGAAAGCCGAGACGCCCTCAAAGAGTTCCAGGTTACTTTCACTTGATCAAATATTCAAATTCCCATTAATGATGTTCAAGACTCGGTTGTTGACGGTTTGTGATTCGGGTTTTGCAGACAGAGGTCGATATATTGAGTAAAGTTCAACATCCAAACATAATAACCTTGTTGGGATATTGTGTTGATGATGAAACTAAGCTACTGGTTTATGAATTGATGCAAAATGGTTCGTTAGACACGCAGTTACACGGTAACCCGACGTTTTTACAACTTTGTTTTAACTAATCTGAGTTAAAGTTTGTGTCTTTTGTATAGAAAGATTTAATGTGAATTGAAGTTTATAACTTTATAGGGCCTTCTTGTGGATCCAATTTAACATGGCATTGCCGGATGAAAATTGCTCTAGATACAGCAAGGTTTGTACCTTTTGTAAAGCTTAAAATATTCTCTACATTATATAAGGTATATTATATAATAATAATTATTAAAGTTATTCTTTTTAACTTTTTTTGTGTTTTTAATCAGAGGATTGGAATATTTACACGAGCATAGCAAACCATCTGTAATTCATAGAGATTTGAAATCATCTAATATCCTTTTGGATTCAAGATACAATGCCAAGGTATTAGTTATGAGCATATCTAATCTGTTTGTATGTACGATACATTTTATATTTTTTTATAATTATTAATTGCTTTTAATGATTTTTTTTTTCTAAAGCTTGCGGATTTCGGTCTTGCTGTCATGGATGGTGCGAATAAAAATGTTAAGCTTTCCGGGACGTTGGGTTACGTAGCTCCTGAGTATCTTTTAGACGGTATGACCAACAAATCTTGAACTACTTTTATACATAATTGATCTGAAGCAGAGAACTGCGATAACCACATAAACACATGTAAATGTGTATTAGGTTTGAAACTTAAAAATAAAAAACAAGAATTGTCTTTTATATTGTGGGTCCTGTTTATACTTTAACTTTATGCACAATTATAGTCAGCTAAAAGTTAAATCATAAGAATCCTTTGGTTTTAGTTTATTTATCTTATATGTTAAAGGTATAATAATGAAATAACTATTTCTTTTTTTATTTAGATTCTGAAACTGATGTTTTTGTTTCAAGGGAAACTGACCGACAAAAGTGACGTATACGCGTTTGGAGTTGTACTCTTAGAGCTGTTACTCAAAAGACGACCCGTTGAAAAGCAAAAGCAAACACCATCCGAGTGCCAATCTCTCGTCACTTGGGTTAGTTTTCGCTCAGTTTTTCGCTCTAAAATATGATATTATTCCAAAATTTGAATCTGAAATGTTCGGTTTATGAACTTTTACAGGCTATGCCGCAACTAACAGACAGATCAAAGCTTCCGAGTATCATAGATCCCGTGATTAGGGACACAATGGATCCTAAACACTTGTATCAAGTAAGTTAACCGCATTATGATATAACTCACGTCACGTGTTGAATGAATTATGGTCAATACTTTATAAACCGGAATGTTGTGTGTAGGTGGCTGCTGTGGCGGTGCTGTGTCTTCAACCAGAACCGAGCTACAGACCATTGATAACGGATGTGTTGCATTCTCTTGTGCCTCTTGTACCGGTTGAACTTGGTGGGACCCTAAGAGTTGCAGAAAATAGGGTTGCAGCAGCATTTGAGCCATGACTTGAGTTTTTTTGATCTAGATAGTTGTACTCCTGTAATTATTAATCAGATAATTCAAATCCATTTTGTTTAGTTTTAAATACATAAATCCTAGTTAATATAAAGTGACAAAATAAATATATATTCTGGTGTTTTTAAACATTATTCTGGTTCGAAGTAGTCTTTAGTGTTAATGTTGTTCTTTGTCGTTTTCGGCCAGTAATAGAGCTGTAAACATCATGAACAACCCGTTAGAAGATCTCAGGGACCGAAGCTTACTCCGACGATCAAATATGTGATATGAGAGGCATCAAGTTTAAACATGTATGTAAAAGGTATAAAAGATGTATACAAGTATGTATCCCATTATTTTCTAGAACAAGATACAAAGAAAGAGAACAGATAACAGGGTAAGTCGGTAAGATGTAGACAACCTTACCTCTACCCCGTAGACATCATACTCAGTAAATCCTACCAATAGCAAACTAAGGTAGGATCTAAGGAGGGTAAGTCGGTAAGATGTAGACAACCTTACCTCTAACCCGTAGAAACAGAGAGGCTGCTTCCAATGAGACCCTCGGCTCAATGGTAGTTTTGCATCAAACATTGGACACAAGGCACATAACACTCAACAATTAAGACAAAGGCCAATTAGTGCATGTACTCCCTTGTCTTTCGACTATCAACGTCAACACATGATGCATGATTAACTATCCCCCTCTTTTAACGTTATTTTCACGAAATTAGTAAAATAACGTTAAAATTAGTACACTTTCGCTTTTGCTATATGGTGTGGGATAAACGCGTCACGTCAACGCCAACTAAACAGAGAGCTCCATTGTTTGTTAAGTGGCTTGCAGGTGAGATAAAGTCCATAAAATCCCTATCACTATTATTTAATTATTATTTTTTTAATTTAGATTTTTAAATTAATTAACATTATATAAAAAAACAAGTGTCAAAACAATATAGAAAGTTTATTAAACTAGAATAAAAAAGATTACAACACAACTTAATTAAAAACAATACATAGAAATTAAAAAAAAAACGGCTTAACTGTTACAATGGGCACGCAAAATTCTCCAACCTGCAAGATGACGGAAGGTTCTGCCCTGATGTAGTTGGTACTCGGCGCGGGCCGTCTCAATCACTTGCTCTTCAGTTATGCCCTCTTCGCGGTTCATGACAATGAAAAAGATCCTCTAAAAAGTTCACAAGTTGCTCACATCAAAATAAACCTTTCAATAATGTGATTTAAGTTGTGATTGTTTGCCCCCACTTGTTGATGAAAGTACGTCAAAATCGCTTTCCAAGTAGCAACATGATTTGGAGGGTCCCCTTGCTCCGCAACATGCACCCAACTATTAGCCAAAGTGTGAAACAACAAGCACATCAAACATTGCATTTGATTCAAGACGTGAAACAACAAGAACATGGTAGATGAAGAAGAAGATGCAAGACAAACTCATTCATTTCAATACAATCATCACAGATTACATACCAAACGAGTATACATCATCTTCTACAAGCTGGTTTAGATCACAAAGATCTAAACCTAGCTTTCTCTCACTAACACATAGTATCCCTCTCTCTAGAATGCACACACTGATGGAGAATTGGAAGGGATCTTCTGAGAGGTGCACCAAGCCCCTTCCTCTAATCGATTAATGCTTCTTGCCCTAATCCTATACAACACATATATATAGACTAGGGACTAAAACCCTGACTTTTGCCTAAATATAAACCCCTGACAAAAGTCCTAGACATAAACTTGGACAAATTGTCCAAGGTTAAACCTTGGACTAAGTTTCAAGATATGTACAATAAAGACCCTAACAATTGGAAAGCATGCACTTATCACCCAAGGTGCATTAACAAACTCCCCCTTGATTAGTGCATGGTCTTCATGTGGTCTTGAATTCTTCATTGTCGTTGACTTTAACTTGGACTTCTGCTTTGGTTGACCAAAACTGATAAGCGACAGTTACCCTGCAGGAACTGCACTTACAGACTCCCCCTTAACTGTTGCTATCAGTTCTATTTGACATTGATATCTTCAGTCACTGAATACTGCACTTACAGACTCCCCCTTGACAGATGATATCATGCCTGCTTTTAACTTTGGCTGAGACTTGATCTTTCTGGTAGAGCACAACGATCTTCAACCCTTCTAATAAAAGACTTGCTGACGATCACTTAATGCCGCTTTAAGAAACCTGAAGAACCCAACATCAAACACTGTTGATCCTCCCCCTCAATCTACTCCTGAATCAAGTTAATGCGAACCGACCTACAAATGTAAGAATATCGCTCGATACATTAATCTTCAAACCTAACCAACAGCAGAAAGAAACATTGGATTTCCAATGCCCAGCCTTGAACACTTCAAATTCCACAAAGACATGAAGCTCAGTTCGATAAGTTAATAACAAACTGAACTTTGTAAAAGTACATCCACCATATTAATCAAAAGTCTTCAACCCTTCATGTATGATCTCATCTCGTCATGTATCCTCATGATCAATCTCCTATCTTCACAAATCCGCTGAATCCCCGAAGGCTTTCATCTCCGACCTTCCCCTCAAATCATGAAGCCCCACATTATTTCGAGACTAGAACTAATCTTCTCTACTCTAAACAGCAACTTAATAAGTCTCAATCTTCAACTAGTCGTCAATCGAGAATTCAGCTTCATCATGTTAGTGCATTCATCTGTCAACTTCGTCTTATATCGAGTCTCAGTCTCAGTACGGATCTGAAAGAGGGTGATGTCATCATCTTTGATGATGACATCATAATGATGAAGTAATCATTACATCATCACATAAAAGACAAAAGGTTTAGATTGTTAAATTTGAGTTCGGTCATGTGATAATAGTCTGATTTCGCTTTTATGTCTAGTGATGATTTCGCTTTTTAGTCAACTTGTAATTTCGCTTTTGTGTCAAAGTGTGATTTCGCTTTTATGACATGTATGTATAAGCGAAATCAACACACATATAAATAGGTCATTTGAGCGGAATCACACATAAGAGATATAGGTATTGTCTTCCGGTGAGCCACGAAGTGCTGCCGAAATGTCGACAGGTTGTAAACATTGTCCAGATCAATAATATCGACAGTTTAGTGTGTATACTTGCTGAATTGTACTTGGTTTGTCTGTTTCCGCCATTCAAACTGAGATAAACTCTTCTACGTGACTCGTTTAGGTCCGAATTCGATCCTACAAGTGGTATCAGAGCCAGTGAAGAAGAGTTTTCTACAATTCAGCCGAAAAATCTGTTTCTACACTTTTCTTTTTCGAAAAACAAAAATTTTTACGGTCGGAATCGCTTTAAATTCACACAGTGTGTTCGTAATCATGTATAAACAAATCCTTGAAATTTTCAGATCTTAAATCGACCTAAAACATCGAATTTTTGAGGTTTCGCTTTTATGGACTCGTGCATTTGATGATGTCATCAGCGATCTTGTGTTGATTCCGCTCATTTGAACACTTCTGATTTCGCTTATCTGAACAAGCAGATTCCGCTCTTAGTGACATTTGAGTATCGCTTTTGTGACAATCTTGGGATTTTGCTTATAGTGACAACAATGGTTTCAATTTAGTGATACTTAGGAATTCACGTGATTGTTCATTGAGTATGGTGAAACATTGAATTCGAGGTGTCAGTTGGTTGGAATAAGATACCACATGCTTGTGTCAATTTGCATTGAAAAATGATAAAGCAAGAGTTAATCAGATACATGTGAGTGTCATCGAGTAGTGAAGTGGTAAAAACAATTGTCGGTTCAGTGGACTTTGAGGCCCAATCTTTATTCAACAACAAAAAAAATTGTTGTCACGGGTTTGTTTGTGAACAAGAAGTCAGGCCTGTCATGTGATTAAAAAAATGGACGTCCCAATCACAATATTTGATTAAGTCATCAGTAATATTTGGTCAAAGCACTTTCTCGGTTCATGTCCAAGTGAAGAAAGATAATTTTGTCGGTTGTCTTAAAGTCTTCTACATCGGCACTTGTGTAGTTTTTGTATTATCTTTGGTTGTCTATCTTCAGTCTGCACAAAATAATCATCAGTCCGAGTACCGGTCTTATTTTGTTAATCGATAAAGTGTTTAAACTGATTGGTTGTTTGTTTGTTTGTGATTCCAGGTTATTCAAGAATTTCAAATCATGGCTAAAGTGTTTGATGAACAGGAAAACGAGAATCTTAAAGATTTAAATGATTGGACTTCTGGATCTTGGTTTGATAAGAGAGATAAGAAGGACATTTGGAATAAAAGATTCGAAAAAATTTTCTGCATGAAAAATGAATCTTTGGAAAAGTTGGATAAACGGTTTGATGATTTGATTGATAGGTTAGATAGATATGAGATAAGGGTTTCAACTGCTGAAAAAATCTTAAAATTTGCTGAAGCATTACCAATAGAATGGGATGAATTTTTGAGTGAACTAAAAAAGAAAGAAAATTTCTCAAAGCTTCATTTAAGAGAATTCATCAATATGCTTAGATCACATATGTTTGATAAAGAAAAAAGAAAATAAGAGTTGATGAGTGAAATGAAAAAGGATTTAGAAAAGATAAATTTGGAAGTGATCATCGAAATGAGAAAAAGATTCTCTGTGTGTCTTGCAGCAAAAAGGGTTATGAAATACGATATTAAGAAAGGTTGTTATATTGATGAAAATATGAATCCTCTTGATTTTGTTAAAATTTTTTGTGCAGGAACATACAGGATGGAAACAAAGAAAGAAGCTGATACTGAAAAGATGAATGAAAAGTGCTCAAAATGTGATAAACTTGGAGCAGACAATGCCAAATTCTTGAGTGAGGCGGAGAATTTGACATTGGAAAACAAAGCTTTGAAAGATGGGAAGAAAACCGATGATGAACAGATTCTGGAGTTGCGCTTGAGCTGCGAAAAATTGAAATCTGAAAATGACAAACTTTTGAAGAATGTTGAGAGTTTGTCATTAGAAAATGAAAATTTTAAAAAATTAGAAAATGATTTCAAAAGTCAATTAAAGATTTTAGAAGTTGAGAGAGATGTTTTTGGTAAAAATAATCTCGAAAAACAATGTGCGATAAATTCTCATCTTGATAAAATCATTCGACTTGAGCATGAAGTCGAAGATAATAGAAAGAAAATTGCTGAGTTAGAGAATAAGTTGAAAAGTTTTGTGACTTCTGCATCGTACGTTTGTCCAAAACCGATCAATGTTGTTCCAATAAGTGACAACGTCACAAATTTTGACAAAGTCAAAATTGAAGATTGTGATGAAATATCTGATGATGAAAAAGAAAAGAAAAGAAAAATATTTTTAGATTTACAAGAAAAATTTCAAAATATTGTTTTGCAATCTACTGAAATAGGTGAATGCTCAAAGCAAAAACCTGTTAAGAAGAATGCAGAACAGAAACAAAAAGATAAAAATTTGATAAATTCTAAAAATGAAAATAAAAGCTCATCAGATAAGTCATCCAATTATTATGAAAAATCACAAAAATTTAAAAATCAAAACTCACAAAATGTTGGTAATAAGTGGTGCAGGTTTGACCACAGTGCTCAAAAGACAAATCCAGCATTGAAGAGGAGAAATGATTATAACCAAGCCAAACAATGTTATGATCTGAAGGTTTGGACAGATAGAAGTGAATGGTACGATAACAGAGTGTGCTACACCTGTGGTGTGAAAGGACACATTGCTGTTAACTGCCATAATTGGAGTTATGAGACAAGAAGATGCTATAATTGTCAAATCAGAGGTCATATTGCCAGAGATTGCTCAAGGAAATCGATGGGAAGATCGAGGGTTGAATCTCAGAGAATGGTAAAGAAACCAGTCACTGTCAAGCCCAAAGAATAGAAAGTGGAAGATAAGAAAGTAAAGCTTTCACAGGGGCAGAGAGACAGATTGAGGAAGAAGAGGAAGAAGGCGAGAGAGTATTTGGAGAAGATTTTGGCTTCGGGTTCACCAATTGGTTCGAATAAAAGTTCTGATGAATCGATTTACTCGACGGCAAAGTCAAGCAAATCGAATTCTTCAGATGCAAATCTGAGGACAAACAAGAGGAAAAATAAAGTTATTGGCAATGAATCTGGCTCATTCAAGTCAGACAAGCCAAGATCAGGCAATGAATCTGATTCCACAAAATCAGAGGAGCCACAAGTTGAGGTAAAAAAGGAAGAGACAATTTTGTTAATGAATGATGAGAATTTTCCACCATTACAAGCCGTAAACCTAAAATCAAAAGGTGTTGAAACTAGAAAAATGTTTAATAGCAATGTTGAACATATTTTTAGTAAGATGGCTGATGGTAAGGAAAAAGGAGTGAAAGAATTTTATGAAGAAAAGAGAAAAGCTCAAAATGCACTTAAGGCTGGTCAGGCTTGGGTGTCAAAATCTGTTGGTTGAATTCCTGACTTGCCGGAGCTTCCAGGTTGGTAAGCGTGAAGCAGGTATCGGCATCATTCTTGAGAAATTCACAGGATGGTAACTGTGATATTTCGTCTTACAAGTGGTTAATCAAGCACATTAAGTTGTACTTGATTTTCTACAAGTGATAGTGGTGTTTAACCTTATATTGTTAAAATTTTTACAAAAAGGTTTTAAAGAGAACAAGGTGATGAGATAACCCCGAACTCACAAGTGATGGGTAAACAAACTAATTTTTCCGGAAAAACCATTCTGATTAAAACAAACTTAAGTGTTTTGAAATCATTATGGGAAAATAGTTTGTTGTAAGGGAAGCTTGATAGGGAGTTTTGATTGAATATGCCGAAACCCTCACGGCTGAACAAACATGATTACTTTCATCAGATTGAAAAACGGTTTTCAAACTGTAAATATCAATGTGTTGTAAATCATGGGGGTACATTATTTTCTGCAAATCAGAGCACTTTTAGCAGAAAATGGATGGCGAGACAGAGCTATCAGTGTTGGTTGTCAAATTTTCTTTAAATGGTTTTGCATTTTAGGGGGAGAAATATTGTTAGAAAATACAAAAACATTTGAAAATTTGAAAAGGTCAAAAACATGATAAAATTCAAAAATTTGAGTTTTGCGTAAAAAGAGGAAATGATAGTACATCAGTAGACAGTTACAGTACGCTAAAGAAATGGAAAGTTTAAATGTGTTAAACGATCTCACCGTGGATGTGTCAGTAGATTTTTATACATTTAGTAAACTTTTTCGGGATATAAATCTAAATTCAAACTTGCTTATTTTGTGGGAAACACTACTTGGATATATAGGTAACCCCTGAAATCTCGTTTGAAAGGTCTCATAATCTGATATACTAGGTCTTTATACTCAATGATGTCTGGGGTATTATTCCGGGACTCCTGTTGAACGGTAGTTCTAACCTAGTCCTTGGATAATACTTTCTGCAATGCTTGAAACATAGCATTAAACCCTCAGCATGCTGATGAAACAATAAAATTGATTGTCGCTGCTGTTGTAAGCAAAAAGATCCTCTAAAGGGGACATACCGTAAAGTCGAAGCTGATATCTCTCTGCGTATACGGAAGTATCGACCTGAGATCCCTCGGCCCTCGCATACCTAATTTATATACATATATCATTGTAGTATACTCACCTGTAAGACTGATTATTGGGATTCTGGATACGAGAGTATATTCAAGAGGTGGGACACATGAATGAGTTTAAGTTCTTAAAACACCTAATTCGTATCCTGAATCAGTTGAACTTTGTATGAAAATTTAAGTGGATAAGTATATCGACAATCTAAGTGAATTGTTTAATGCGTAATGTGATTTTAAGCTCAACGGTACTTGTGATTTGTCATAAACTGATATGATCCTATGACGCATACTCAAACAAAAATATTGTCTGTAAATATGTTTGTACATATTTCTTTACTGCTTTATATTTTCAGAAAATACAAAAAGATTTTGATTTCTGCTTTATTTTCGACAATCGATGTCTGAGTGCTGAGTTTAAAAATCTAAGTAAGCTGATTGTGTTTCTGAAAATAAAACAAGTTCATTAATTTGAAACTTGAATTAAAATCAAAAATTTCAAAAACAGTTTGTGATATCTCCAAGGTCATTAACTTGAACTTGGATGATAAACTGTGAGGGAGTTGGATTCTTTAATACTGCTAAATCTATACAGTTTGTTGATAGGGGAAGTGGATTAGAGAAGTTGATTGATAATATGAAAACATTGTATTTATAAATGTTTGAGAAATTGCAGATAGTCCAGACTACGATCCCGAGAGCAGAGTCTAAGGGGGAGTCTGAAAGACAAGCTTGAAGCAAAGAGAAGCTTGTAGATGGAAAGCTAGGTGTCGATCCCAAAGCACGGAAGTTTGATAAAAGGGGGAGCCTGAAGCTGATAAAGACTGAAGACTGAGAAGACTCGACACTTAAGACTCGTCAACATCTGAGGGGGAGTCTGTTAGTGCATTCATCTGTCAACTTCGTCTTATATCGAGTCTCAGTCTCGGTACGGATCTGAAAGAGGGTGATGTCATCATCTTTGATGATGACATCATAATGATGAAGTAATGATTACATCATCACATAAAAGACAAAAGGTTTAGATTGTTAAATTTGAGTTCGGTCATGTGATAATAGTCTGATTTCGCTTTTATGTCTAGTGATGATTTCGCTTTTTAGTCAACTTGTAATTTCGCTTTTGTGTCAAAGTGTGATTTCGCTTTTATGACATGTATGTATAAGCGAAATCAACACACATATAAATAGGTCATTTGAGCGGAATCACACATAAGAGATATAGGTATTGTCTTCCGGTGAGCCACGAAGTGCTGCCGAACTGTCGACAGGTTGTAAACATTGTCCAGATCAATAATATCGACAGTTTAGTGTGTATACTTGCTGAATTGTACTTGGTTTGTCTATTTCCGTCGTTCAAACTGAGATAAACTCTTCTACGTGACTCGTTTAGGTCCGAATTCGATCCTACACATCACGTCAACACTTGATTAATAACATAAACACACGTGACAAAACTCCATCACACACGAGCTATTTCACGCACAAGCTTTATATTTACGAAGAAAATAGGAAATTTTTACTCCCCTTTTTTCTTTGTAAACAATACAAAAGTCCAAACAAGTCTAACTCTCTTCACCTCCTCACTTGATCCGGACAACATAAGTACCATAAAACTTTTCGATAATCCGAAACCGACTTCAAGTTTCCAAACTACACATAATTCTGACTCTTAGTTAGTTATCCGGTACCCCAGGTAACCCGGAATAACTAGAAAAACTCGGAACATGCATAACTCGAAACTTCCGAACTACACAAGCTTCTAAACTTAGTTAAAAATCTGGTACCCCAGGTAACCCGAAATTCTTAGAAAATTTGGAACCCGTAAAACCCAGAAGCTCTTGAAACCTTGGATCAGATCATTAAGCAGTACTTAGAATACAAAGGAATTCGAAACAAGCAAGGAAATAAAGGAAACTCTGAAGAAACCCGGAGACTGCTATCCCAAAGACTAACTCGGAATAAACTTGTCAAGACTCGGAATCTGAAACAGATCGGAACTGGAGACAAACCTCGGTACTGAACCAAAGATGAAACCTCGGAGCTTAGAAACTCGGAGCTAATCACACAGATCTTTGAAAAACTCGGAGCTTTAGTAACTCGGAATTTTAAAACTCGAACCACATATCACTCAAAACTCGGAATTTAAAACTTAACAACTTGGAATTTAAACACAAAGCTTCCAAGACTAGAAACTCGGAACCAGTTAAGATTCATAACATTCATGATTAAAACTCGGAACTCACTTAAAAACTCGGAAATGAATTAAGACTCGGATGAGGTTTAAAAACTCGGAAATCTCTTTTAAACAAGAAACTCAGAATAAACTAATTAAAAACCTTAACTCAAAACCTCTGACCAGAACACCTGGGTTAAAACTCTGACCCAAACACAAAGTCGGACAGAATTTTAAAGTAAAAACTCGGAAAGATGTTGAAAAACTCAGACTATTGTTAACAAGTAAATTCGGAGCTGACAATGTAAACTCAGACAACTTAAAAACTTTGATTGAAGGGCATAAACTCAAAAACTCGGACCTCTCTGGATTTAAAACTCAGACTCAAATATAGTAGTTAAAACTCGGACATGGTGAAACCCGGACCTGTGTTGAAACTCGGATATGTTATAACAAAACCAATGTTGAAAGCTCAAAACTCGGAAAAGTTTTTGAACAAAAACTTGGAACTTGCTAAACGTTTGAACAAAACTCGGAACTTGCTGAACTTTCGAACAAGACTCGGAACTTGCTGAACGTTTGAACACAACTCGGAACCATCAGACTTTCGGACCTTCTATCTAAAACTTGGAGTAAACAACTGATAATATTAAAACCAAACCTCAGACTATTGAAAACTCAGAACAATTCATCGACCATGGACTTCTTTCATCATTTTAAAACTCGGAGCTGAAGAGACTCTGTTCAAAACTCGGAAACACGAAGAGGAACGGTAAAACTCGGACATAAATTTTAACAAAAACTCGAAAAGCTGAATTGTTTGACATGCTCGGAAGATTTTGAGAATCCGAATAGTTTAAAAGTAAAAACTCGGACCTTGAGAAGGTTAAACCTCGGAACAAAGAAACTAAGGTAAAACTCGGACCTAGGAACTGAGCACATTACCTCGGAACTGAGCATTGAACATTGAAGATCAAACATCGGAACTGCTTTAACTCAAAAACTCGGAACAAAACATTACCTCGGAACACATCCAATATCATTAAAAACTCGGATATTAAACAACAAAACTCTCAAACTTTTGAAGATCAAAACCTCGGACTCTTGAACTAAAAAGGAAAACTCGGAATAGGTTGATCAGGGTGTAAACCTCAGACAAGTTTCAGTAACCATTCTCCGGATTATCTCCCCAGTGTGACTTCACACTGGTTCACCAATACCCCGGAAACACAAACACAAATTTTTGAAACTCGGACATTGCCTTTTTCGATGAAAACCCTAGATCTCCAAAAACCCAGCAGTTATCTCCAACACAGCTCCAATTTCTTCATATCTGGACCAAAATCTTCAAGTCTTCAAGATGTTTGGCGGAAACAAACATCAAATCAAGAGCAATGGTGATTCGGAAGGCGGTTAGACCATTCCGAATAGGTAACCATGCTCTGATACCACTGTGAAAGCACCGGATCGATGACGAACATCAAACATTGCACTTGATTCAAGACGTGAAACAACAAGAACATGGTAGATGAAGAAGAAGATGCAAGACAAACTCATTCATTTCAATACAATCATCACAGATTACATACCAAACGAGTATACATCATCTTCTACAAGCTGGTTTAGATCACAAAGATCTAAACCTAGCTTTCTCTCACTAACACATAGTATCCCTCTCTCTCTAGAATGCACACACTGATGGAGAATTGGAAGGGATCTTCTGAGAGGTGCACCAAGCCCCTTCCTCTAATCGATTAATGTTTCTTGCCCTAATCCTATACAACACATATATATAGACTAGGGACTAAAACCCTGACTTTTGCCTAAATATAAACCCCTGACAAAAGTCCTAGACATAAACTTGGACAAATTGTCCAAGGTTAAACCTTGGACTAAGTTTCAAGATATGTACAATAAAGACCCTAACAATTGGAAAGCATGCACTTATCACCCAAGGTGCATTAACAAACTCCCCCTTGATTAGTGCATGGTCTTCATGTGGTCTTGAATTCTTCATTGTCATTGACTTTAACTTGGACTTCTGCTTTGGTTGACCAAAACTGATAAGCGACAGTTACCCTGCAGGAACTGCACTTACACAAAGCGATGTCTTCTTCCTCGGTCCATTGGTTTGCTATAAAAATGGTTGGAAATATGATAAAGATGATTGAAATTGTGGTGTAAATGGTGGTGAGTTGTGGTAAAAAAAACGGCGAAGTTTGGGATTTATACAGGGGATGTGGGGATAAAATTAGAAAAAAATAATCTTCTTTTTAGTTATTACCATTTTTAACGGTAAAAAAGACGATCAATGCTCCCATTAGCCGTTGGCGCTCGCCAACCAACTCGCGAACCATAGGGCGGAACCGTTGCGGTATTGGGGGCGCGATCGTGCACACATGGTATGAGCCTACTCACACTGTATAGCCTTACTCTGAGCTTTTGAAATGTGGAAACTAATTATCATTTTCTTTATACCCCACATAATAACAAATGACTTTTTTTTACCTCAAATCTAACTTATAATAAAAGACTCCAGATAATGCCACATGGCATTATCTCCTTCAACCTCATAAATTTTATTTAAAATTACGTAATAATTCTTTTAATATTAACATTAATAACTAACTAGTTGTAACACCCGTGTGAACACACGGGTACGTTTAATAACGATCGACATCAAATACTAAAAAACAGATTATAATATATCATTTAAATTAGAGTAAATTACAAGTTTTGTCCTTTATGTATGTACCAAATTGCAGGCGGTTTCCTTTAACTTCAAAATTGACGGGTTTTGTCCTTAATGTTTCAAAATCTTGCACGTTATGTACTTTAGGCCAAACCCAGTTAGATTTTTTTGTTAAAACTAGTCATGTGCCTTGCACATGAGGGCACTTTTGTCATTTTGACTCCCAAGGGACTATTGAGTAAATAACTAGTAACAAGGGGCTAACTATGTAAATGTAAAAAAAATTAAAGGTATAAAATATAATTTCTCATTTCATCTGCACTTTCTTTCTCTCTCTAACTCTCTCCCTCCCTCTCTCTTCTTTCTCTCTCTCTACAAAACCCATGTAATCTGTTAAGATCAAACTCTAATTAAGGTGTGGTTAGTGATATAAAAGGTGCAAAAATACAGTTAAATCATCTTCGATTGCAGCAAAAAGATATTAGGTTTAGCGGTGATGGAGGATTACGGTGGTGGGTGTGATGCTGATGGTGGGTGAAGGGGTGGGTGCGGCGGTGGTCCGGTGGAGGTGTAGTTGGGTGATATTTGCCGGAGTTCACCTTCTCATCGTCCTCAGAACTGCGTGGTGGGTGGTTGATTGTGGTGGGTTAGAGGCGACGGTGGGTGAAGGGGTGGGTGCGGCGCCGGTCCGGTGGAGGTGGAGTTGGGTGAATCGCCGGAGTTCACCTTCTCATCGCTCTAATCAATATCATCACAACGTCTCCTTTTAACCTTTTGTATAGTCATCAATACAAGCAGAGTAGCTCTTGCCAAGCTTGATGCTTTTCCAGCAGCCTCTATGGTTATAATCATCAACAACAAACTTCAAACCATGTGCAATTTTGCTTCCCTTTACCTTGAGCAAACATTAAATTTTCTTTTGGTATTTATGCATTTATTTTTTCTTTGCAAAAACATTGTTTCTGTAGAGAGAGAGAAAGAAGAGAGAGGGAGAGAGAGAGTTAGAGAGAGAAAGAAAGAAAGATTTTAACGTGCAAGGCACATGACCAATTTTAACAAAAAAATCTAACTGAGTTTGGCCTAAAGGACATAACGTGCAAGATTTTGAAACGTTAAGGACAAAACCCGTCAATTTTGAAGTTAAAGGACACCGCCTGCAATTTGGTACATACATAAAGGACAAAACTTGTAATTTACTCTTTAAATTATTTGCATTTAGTTACACCCCTACCACAAGATATTCTAACCTCTACTACCAATTATTACCCTAAAATGTCCAAACTTTATCTCACAAATATAAAGCCATACTGAATAAAATTACCTTTAATTCATTGAACTAACAATACAATATATATTCATAAATAAAAACTAAAAACTCAAGATCAAAAAGTATCACTTGCGGATTAATTAAATAAAAAGAAAAGATAATTCCAATGAACCATAGTTAATAGCAAATAGCGATAAATAGCGACAACCTACCTATATGCTACATATTAATAGCGATGAGAAAAGGTTGATAACAATACAGTTAACTTAATGGGGCAACACATCAACTTTGTTCTTAGAAATGACAAAACTGCTCTAGTTTACATGATTGAATGACTTTGCATCGACCTTTACCACTTGATTCAATATCTCACCGTCTTTTTTGTCGAAGACCCGTCATCATATGCTTGGTCTGCTTCCCTTACAAAGTTGCACCACACCAGAAAAATGGTTCAGAATTGTATGTATACAGAAAGTCTTCATATGCTTGGTCTGCTTCCCTTACAAAGTTGCACCACACTCCTTCATTTTCTAACTAAAATGTAGAAAAAACATATAATTGTCATAATGATGTTAGTTAAATGAGAAAATAAAAAACTTGAACCCACATAAAAATTGAAATAATTTAAAGGTTTCCTTGTTAATGAAAACAAAATAGTGTGTAATATCTTCAAACTGTTTGTGATGTTCATTCTTTGGCACGCTCAGTTGAATGCCATTTTGGAAGAATAATGCTAACTTTAAAAGTGATGACCACTGCTTTTGACATTTTCACCTTCCAAGAACGTGTACCAAAAAATAGTGTGGCTCGGACTTTAGTAACTTTGCTAAGAAGACAGATATCGACAAAATCATTCAGCTACTACTACAAAAATGCCATTAAAATGTATAATTAGAACCACAAAAAAGCATATATGAACAAAAAATTGCCATGTACAAAAGAACATGCATACCATATCACAACATGATGGCTTAAGCAAGACCTTGAAGAAAGATTGACCACAAATTGCATCTTGAAAACAGGACATTAGAAATGTCGAACGATAGCTATGTGATGTAAAATGAAAGTACCATATGTGATTTAATTTTTCTCCATTTTATACGCCAAACCCACATAAAGTCAGACATTTCCAAACTTACATAAATATTAGTATTCATATTCCAGCCCTACATGCTCGCACCAAACTTACATAAATATTGATATTCCAACCCTGCACGGATGTAATTTCCAGCCCTGTACAACCATTTTTCCCTGCCATTTACGACTATATTTCTCAGCTTTCAGTGGCTGTATAACATCCCGAAACATCCTAAAATACAAACTTTTATTATTTCAATTTAAAGTTCAAAAATGTTACTATAAATCTATAAATCATTTTTTCTTCAAATAGTTGGATCACTATGATAAAGATACAGGTTTTATAAACATAAGTAACGAATTAATATTTGTCAAAAAATGTCACTTATTTCGGCTTATTTAACATCACTCACTTTGATAAAAATTAGTTCCTAAAACAAATCATTTTCGGTATGGGAACCGATTTTAACATCAGTCAGTTTGATTCAAATTAAACCATGTAACTTCAAAGCATCACCAGCACCGATTAGTTTTGATAATACTCTAGCTACAAAAGTATCACCAACACCGGTTGTGTCCGCAAGATACATACTTCCACTAAACTTCTATATAATTAACAAAATTCACAAAAAAAGTAATACAAACCGATAGCCAAATGAGCAAAAATAAAGCAAGAGCTTGGTTAGCGTAGACCATTTGTTTCCCAAAGACCCAAATAATCCACCATCCCACATGCAATAACTCTCACTTTCACTTTTAGAAAATTTCACAATAATGACTGAAAAATTCACAAAAATCATATATAGTCCTATAACTGATAATTAGGCAAATATACAGAACAACAAAAAAAAAACTTAATAATGTGGAAATCATATGCAAACATGGTTATATTAGAAAAGACTAAAAAGAAAATAACTTGAATACGGCTGCGATGTACAAAATCAGAAACTATGCGATACTCAGTCAAACCCTAAAGCTCCCTTTGTCATTCCCTTTCAACCCTCATAAGTAGGTCAATTAGAGCTTGTCTACCACCCAACCTAAGCATATCCCTTCTAATATGCTCTGGTTGACCTTGTTCATGACCACCACGCGTGCCCCTCTGTTGACTTGTCATTTGCACCCACTCCCTCACAATTCTCACTCTTTCCCGTTCAGTTTCCCCAAGCCATTATGCCCTTGGGACTATTATTCCTCTGTGCAACAGCGAGTGTCGGTTCAGTAGCACTCGTCTCCCTCCACCCCTGAACGATGTTTCTAACCCTCTCCCTCTCAACCTCACCTATATCGGGAGTTTGCTCACGGCTCGACCGGCCATTGTCTTGATCTTGACCCTCACTTCGTGTAACAACTCTCATTAAAATTACCATTTCTTGTCCTATTTTTGCCCAATAGGAAACCCTAATTAAGACACCCAAGTAATATTGCATGAACCCTAAAATTTTTAGAACATTTGAAATCAGGATCAGGGCCCCTAAAACTCAAGGGGGGGTATTCCCTAATTATGTTTATCCACTCAAAACGGTTCTAAAACACGTAAATTCAAATTTCGTTGACTCAGCATGCCTAAACTAGTGACAAAGCAAGCCTATCCTACTTTGGGTTCCCCCACGACACGTGACAGATCCCGGGGATCCTGTCGCGACACGCGGGCGGGTCCAAATCGGGCTATAAATCCAGGGGCTTGGGACTTGAACTGTTTGCATGTTTCGACGAAAAAATTCTTTACGTACGTTAAGTTATACGCTGTTTCATTCAAAAACACACACTGTCCTGAACCTCTGCCGCAATACAGGGTAATAACTCGATCGCTGCTACGATTTCATGTCCGATTGATAGAAATCAATCCAATGGATGTTTAAGTGCTGCTCAAACTTGGGTTATACTTTGTCATTCGTTGTGAAGGTTTCGATCTCGTGAGTTATCGTAAATGCTGTATTAGTTACTGACCTAGTTTGTGTGCATTGTTATTTAAATTAGGTTACCAAGCTAATCAGTAGGCTAGACTCTGCCCGTATAAATCTACAATGTGAGTCATTCTCTTTTTATCAAATGTTTTACAATACTCCATTTTCAAATGTTATAATTACAAGGATTAAGTCGTGGTTATCTTAAATCACTGGCTAGTGGGGTATTGTGCACATTACTAATTTCTCACGGGTTAGGCTAATAAATCCTAACAATGATAAACGTCACTACTTGGGGAAAGACCCAATAGTGATATGACCATCGTCACCAGGTGACACAGCGCCAGATAAAAACAAGATAGAAGCCATTGTAATCGCTCTTATGCCGTAATTTATAATTATGTGTCGTTTTATCAAATTTGAATAACTCGCCAGCATTTCCCCGCTGATAAAATATTTTTAAAACATGTTTCAGGCGACCTGCTGTAAATCAAGAAAACGTGCTATGGAGCACTGACCAGCTTGAAGAGGTGGCTCAGTTAAAATGAATAAACATGTTTTATAAATAAGGGAATTTACTTTTGAAATTCCTCTATTGTAAATTACGGGGTTTATCCCACATTATGAAATAAAACAATCGGTCATTTTCAAGTTTTAATAGATCCTGATAAATCTTCCGTTGTCGCATCAATTAATAAATACCACGGGTTCCTGTCCCGCGGCTCTTGACCGGGTAAAACCGGGGTTGGGGCCGTGACACTTTGTGGCTCCATTCGATCATGAGACCAAGTTCCATAGTCGTTTTCACTCCCAGTTACATCTCCCAAACCTCTGGAATGAAAAATATGCCTTCAATCAATCAACGATGGTGGAGGAGAGGAAGCGATCATAGACGATGAACCCTAACACATATAGATTACTCATCTTAGATGACAAAAAGATTGCTGAAAAAATATATTTATTGAGAATCCATCTAAAAAAGAACCAACAGCCTACAGATCTCCAGAATGAAATCAATCAATCTCAGAAACAAAACAGATTAATAAAAAGAAAACATAAAAAATAGTACCTGATGAAGCTTGGAGATTTTTTACAGTTGAATGAACACGACGACAGGGACAAAGCTTATTCAGAGATCTCAATGCTAGCAGTGGTTTCTGATCTTAGATGTGTTGAGATCGATTTAGGATTAAGGTTGTCATGAAATAAAAAAAAAAACAAAGTTAACACAAATTAAAAGAGAAAACTGACATAAATGCTAAGAAAGTAATCCTTAAACAAAAAAAAACGAAAATTCACATAAAAATTGCCAAGGAACATGGATCTCTGAACAAACCAAACATCCCTAACAAATTAACACAAAATAAACAGAATGTCAAATTCAACACAAACAAACCTGAATTAAGTATAACCTCAGTACACACCAAAATGACTTGTAATCTAACAGTATTAACAAATGTAATAAACATGTTTTTTTTCTCAAACTAACAATAATGTCAAAAATGACAATACACCTTTCGACTGAAGCAATAACAGCTTAAGCTTAGATGATTCCAATCTTGTTAGCAACATCCAAAGCATCATAATCCGGAGTCAGTCGCACATAAGCTTTTTTCGTTCCATCAGGTCTACACATTCAAACAAAACATGAATAAACAGATCCTTGAAACATATAATAACTATAATATAAACTCAACCAAAAAAAGATAGGTGATAAAATGGAAAGGTAAAAAAAGGCATAGTTACAAAAGTTAGTGCATGAAACTGGTTAAAACTCAATATTAACATTAACAGCTGCTTGATACAAAAGTTAGAACATCAACGGTTCATGAGTCAAGTCAGTCAACAACTGCTTAATATAAAATTTCTCAGTAACATTGTAAGTATATAGTATTTGTAATCGTATGGAAGTATTAATATTTGCTGAAAAACAGAATACTTGCAGTTCAACCCAACCCTGTTTCCAAACTCACAAGTGACAAGTTTGTCTCTGAACGCATTTATCACAACCAGAAACTCAATGGTATTGAACGTGGGTGATTTATCATAGATGAAAGAAATACCTGATTAGGGTTATGATACCAAGTATAATAGTGAACAGGATGGTAGCCTGAAACACTTGACACTTTACCGAAAGAACAGGATGGAAGCCCTAATTTGGGTACCTGATTGTGTTCTGAATTAGAGCGTATTTATGAGAAATAGAACATGATGGAAGCACTAATTTGGGTACCCAAAGCTATTATTAACCTAAAATCACCAAAAAATAAACAAAAAACCCTAATTACCTTGAGAAATAGTGTTCTGAATCTCATCATATTTCTGAACAACCGTATGATCATTAACACCTTCTTCTTCAATCAACACTTCAGTGAACCCGTTCTTACCATCTCCGGCAGCCGGTTTAGAGTTCGTTGGTTTAATGGAGAACAATGGGATTGAAGGGAGTCAGTTTTAGGGAAGAGAATCAAAGGCGAATATGATTTGGGAGGTGGAGCCTAGGGATTTACCAAGAACTTCTCTCCCTCAGGGACTTGGATTCATGGAGGTTTTCTTGTGGGAGGTTTTGAATTTGTTTTGCAGATTAGAATGGTGAAAAGGTGTGATAACATTACTTCTGACATGTAATTCAAATTTCAGAATCAAAAAAACCGCTCACTTATTCTAGTAAATCTCGAGGACGAGATTTTTATTAAGGTGGGGAGGATGTAACAACTCTCATTAAAATTACCATTTCTTGTCCTATTTACCCAATAGGAAACCCTAATTAAGACACCCAAGTAATATTGCATGAACCCTAAAATTTTTAGAACATTTGAAATCAGGATCAGGGCCCCTAAAACACATGGGGGGTATTCCCTAATTATGTTTATCCACTCAAAACGGTTCTAAAACACGTAAATTCAAATTTCGTCGACTCATCATGCCTAAACTAGTGACAAAGCAAGCCTACCCTACTTTGGGTTCCCCCGCGACACGCGACAGATCCCGGGGATCCTGTCGCGACACGCGGGCGGGTCCAAATTGGGCTATAAATCCAGGGGCTTGGGACTTGAACTGTTTGCATGTTTCGACGAAAAATTTCTTTACGTACGTTAAGTTATACGTTGTTTCATTCAAAAACACCCACTGTCCTGAACCTCTGCCGCAATACAGGGTAATAACTCGATCGCTGCTACGATTTAATGTCCCATCGATAGAAATCAATCCAATGGATGTTTAAGTGCTGCTCAAACTTGGGTTATACTTTGTCATTCGTCGTGAATTCGATGGATGTTTAAGTATTGCACTTTGCTCATTCGTTGTGAAGGTTTCGATCTCGTGAGTTATCGTAAATGCTGTATTAGTTACTGACCTAGTTTGTGTGCGTTGTTATTTAAATTAGGTTACCAAGCTAATCATCTAGACTCTGCCCGTATAAATCTACAATGTGAGTCATTCTGTTTTTATCAAATGTTTTACAATACTCCATTTTCAAATGTTATAATTACAGGGATTAAGTCGTGGTTATCTTAAATCACTGGCTAGTGGGGTATTGTGCACATTACTAATTTCTCACGGGTTAGGCTAATAAATCCTAACAGTGATAAACGTCACTACTTGGGGAAAGACCCAATAGTGGTATGACCATCGTCACCAGGTGACACGGCGCCAGATAAAAACAAGATAGAAGCCATTGTAATCGCTCTTATGCTGTAATTTATAATTATGTGTCGTTTTATCAAATTTGAATAACTCGCCAGCATTTCCCCGCTGATAAAATATTTTTAAAACATGTTTCAGGCGACCTGCTGTAAATCAAGAAAACGTGCTATGGAGAACTGACCAGCTTGAAGAGGTGGCTCAGTTAAAATGAATAAAAATGTTTTATAAATCAGGGAATTTACTTATGAAATTCCTCTATTGTAAATTACGGGGTTTATCTCGCATTATGAAATAAAATAATCGGGCATTTTCAAGTTTTAATAGATCCTGATAAATCTTCCGTTATCGCATCAATTAATAAATACCACGGGTTCCTGTCCCACGGCTCTTGACCGGGTAAAACCGGGGTTGGGGCCACGACAGGAAAAGGTGGTATCAGAGCCACTGATCAAGCCACTGATTGAGCCACTGATCAAGCCGCTGATTTAAGCCTATTAAGTATTTAAAATACTTAAATTTCTGATTTGCCATTTTGTGATTATGTGTCTTTTGACTGACTACTTGTTAGTTACAGTATGGGTAAGCAAAAGCTTTCAAACATCTATCTTAAATTAGATAGTTCAGAGAAAGATAAGGGAAGTTCATCCCAATCAAATTCCTCAAGATACTCAGTAGATACTGAGGAAGGACTATTTGTTCGTAAGGCACAGTATGAGAAACCACTCTCCCCTAATAAAAGGAGTTTGATTATTAAGAAAAGTCAAGAGAAAATGAGGAAGTTTCAAACAAAAAAGGTGATAAATAAAGAGACTCAGGGAATAGGCAATAACCCACCATGGGAAGATGAGTTAGATGAGAAATGGGCAAATCTTTATATGTTAGCCACTATAGCAGCAAATGCCAACTTATAGTTAAATCATCAAATCAATACTAGCACCTATGCTACCTACAAGTCAGAAACTTTAATATAATAAATAACCACTAGTATATTTTAAATTTTAGTTGTATTAAAAATAAATGTTTTGTTTTAATAAAATGGTTTATTAGATATTCGTAATTAATATTAATTTTTTTTATTTTGTGATTCTGTGAAAATTTAATTTACAAGATTTTAACATAAAATTTTGTGTGTTTCTTCATAAATGCTAAACAGCATGAATGAATTGTCTGAAGCCCTTGAGAATCTCAATCTATACCCTGTGAAAATAGAAGTTTCCAGAGACTTTACTGGTTACTTGGCTGATGTGGAGGAACCCATGGAATTTCAAGCTCCACCTCTGGAGAAAGCAAAGCCAAAGAAAAGAAGAAGATTTGTGGGTTGGAGGCGTGTGCGCAGAAGAAAACCAGCGACTAGAAAAATTCCCAAAATAGAAAATCCCATTGATAAAGGAAAAGGGATCGAGATTGGGGAAAGTTCTAGACAAGCAGGAATGGAAATTGGGGAAAGTTCTAAGCAAGCCGAGGAATTGCCACTGCATGAAGAACTAGATCGCATACTGGCAAACTGTGATATCATTAGACCTATCAATGAAAATCTCTTCCCTTATCCTGCTGAAACCCAACTTCCAATAAACTTGGAACCAGCCATCCCAGAACCTCTAATCCATACCCAACCTTTAGGAGACATGGACGAGTGGTGGACCAACGACTGGCAATTTCAAAACCTCCTAAATAACCCTTATACCTTTTTTCCTCAGTTTGAACCAGAACCTGCACCAAATCCACCAATGAGTAATGAGAACTTAGCTGAACTCCGCCATTTTGGCGAGGAGCTAATAGATGCAGGGAATAGGATCAGGGAAGTGGGAGAACAAATCTCCTGGAAGTACGACGAAAGAGAACGTCGCTTCTGAGATGCCAGTTGACAGGAGATAGTGTGGTTGTGAAACAGTGGTTGTATAATAATATAATAATCAAAATAAAACGTGTAAAATAAACAATAAAACTTGTGTAAGATAATCAGGGTGTACAGAAGCATATTATAATATATAAAACTGGAAGTCGAGAAATTGACAATTTTGGCTATATATTTGTTTATGTGATTATGTGCGATTGTTTGTTATATTTGGTTGTTTCTTATTTTATACTAATCACTTATATATAAATTAATTACCAGATGTCACATGCTGGTAATGAACCTGATAATGAAGTGAATCAATCTGAGCATATCAATGAAGATCAATTTCTAAATAAGCAAGATATCGAGAATATCGTTGCTCAAGGGATAGCCAATGCTATTCCCGCAATCCTTGCTGCTGCTCAGAAACCTGTTGAACCTCAACAAATTATCCCTAGTAAACGCACACAAGGCGACAATTTTAGTAATAGTGTAAATGGAGGCGGCAACCATATTAATAAAGACAATGATGGATTGCAAGCTCCACTCCTTAAGAAAATGAAAGCTGCAACGCCTGGTTGCACTTACAAGGAGTTTCTTGGCTGTAAACCAGCTGAATTTGCAGGTAACGAAGGGTCGACTGCGGCACTGCGATGGTTGGAGAAAACCGAATCAGTAATTATGATAAGTAAATGTGCCGAAGAAGACAAGGTCATGTACGCGTCGCATCTTTTTAAATAAGGGGCGCTAGAATGGTGGAATACGGTACTTCAAGCTAAAGGAAGAAATGTGGCCTATGCCATGAGTTGGGAAGAATTTAAAAGTCTGATGGAAAGAAAATTTTGTCCCGAGTATGAAAAGGAATAAATGGCGAATAAATTCCTAAACCATCGAATGGTGGGAGTAGACTGTCGAGGGTATACATCGACATTCTTCGAGTATGCGAGAGTAGGACCAACCCTGGCTTAGCCAGAGCCGGTGCTTATTTCCCGCTATATTTGGGGATTGATTGGCGAAATCCGTAATATCGTTAAAGCTGCGAGACCTCGCACTATTGACGATACGGTAGAATTAGCTAACACCCTAACTGACGAATTGGTACGTACAAGAGAAGAAAACCGGAAAAGGGAAGTGGCCCAAAAGATTACCCAAGGATTCCGTGTGGGTAATCGTAGTAATTTCAAGAGAAAAGGAACTGGGCAATCTTTCACTATTCCATTTTGCAATACATGCAAACGGAAGCATTTTGGAAGATGCAAAGGGTATTGCACTTTCTGCAAAATCCCAGGGCACCAAGAAGAAGAAGACTGCAGGAAGAAGAAATCCACAATTTGCTACAACTGTGGAGAAGCTGGACACTTTAGGCCAGACTGCCCAAAACTGGTCAAACCAGCTGATAACAAAGCCAAACCTGCAGAAAGAACTACTAAAAAGAACGCAAGAGCCTTCCAACTGACTACTCAGGAAGCAGAGCTAATTCCTGACGTAATAGCTGGTACGTTCTTAGTTCACAACGTCTATGCCAAAGTATTATTTGACTCTGGTGCAAACCAAAGTTTTATAAATACTTCATTATGTCAAGCTCTTAATTTACCCTTAACCAACCTTAGGCAGATTTTTACAGTCGAAACGGCAGATGGGAATTCTGTTAAAATAGATAAGGTTTTGCAAAATGCAAAGATAGAACTCTTAAGTCATAAATTTGCTGCAAACCTATTACCAATGAATTTGGCTGGATTCGATGTCGTGATAGGAATGGATTGGTTAGTAGCCAACCATGCTCGAATCCTTTGTGAAAAGAACTCCAGAGAAATTTGTGCACCCACAGGAAAAGTAGTCATGGTTACATGAGATAAACCGCGAAAACCCATGAAGTTCATTTCAGTAATGAAAGTTGCTAGTTATGAACGAAAGCAAGGAGTAGTATATATGATTTCAGTAATCATTAACACTAAGGGTAAAGAACTCAAATAAATTCCAGTAGTTTCAGAATACCCAGATGTATTCCCAGAAGAATTACCAGGATTACCACCAGATAGGGAAGTCGAATTTAGAATTCATTTAATTCCTGGAACTACACATGTAGCTAAAGCACCTTATCGGTTAGCTCCCACCGAAATGCTAGAATTGAAAAAGCAGTTAGATGAATTGCTAAGCAAATGGTTTATACAACATAGTTCATCTCCTTGGGGAGCACCAGTGTTGTTCGTAAAGAAGAAAGATGGTTCGATGCGAATGTGTATCGATTATAGAGAATTAAATAAGGTTACAATTAAGAATCGATACCCATTACCTAGGATTGATGATCTTTTCGATCAACTTCAGGGGGCTAGATACTTTTCTAAGATAGATTTACGCTCCGGATATCATCAATTGAAGGTACAGGAAGAAGACATACCTAAAACTGCTTTCAAAACTAGGTATGGTCATTACGAGTTTACAGTCATGCCCTTCGGACTAACAAATGCTCCCGCAACATTTATGGACATGATGAATCGAATCTGTAAACCGTATTTGGATAAATTTGTAATTGTTTTCATCGACGATATACTTATTTATTCCAAAAGCCAGGAGGAGCATTGTGAGCATCTGCATGCACTCTTAACTTTGTTAAGAGAGGAGAAGTTTTACGCCAAATTCTCAAAGTGCGAATTTTGGCTACAAGAAGTGCAATTTTTAAGACACATGGTGAATCACGAAGGTATTCACGTAGATCCTGCTAAAATAGAAGCAATTACCAAATGGAAGGTCCCGCAGTCAGCTATGGAAATTAGAAGTTTTATATGATTAGCCGGATATTATAGGCGGTTTATTAAGGATTTTTCCAAAATAGTTGTACAATTAACTAAGCTAACCTGTAAAGCAGTTAAGTTTGAATGGGGACCTAGGAAAGAAGAAGCCTTTAAGATTTTGAAGCAAAAGTTAACAAATGCTCCTATTTTAGCCTTACCAGAAGGAACTGAGGATTTTGAAGTATACTGTGATGCTTCAAAACTAGGATTTGGATGTGTGTTAATGCAGCGCAAGAAGGTAATTGCGTATGCTTCAAGGCAAATGAAAAAGCATGAAGAAAACTATACGACTCATGACTTAGAATTAGGAGCCATAATTTTTGCCCTTAAGATTTGGAGACACTATCTGTATGGAAGTAAGTTTACTGTCTATACAGATCATAAGAGTTTAAGATATATATTTGGGCAAAAAGAATTAAACACGAGGCAAAGGAGATGGATGGAAATTCTAAGTGATTACGACTGTGATATTCAATATCACGAAGGAAAGGCAAATGTAGTTGCAAATGCCTTAAGTCGTAAGTATCATGAAAAGCAAAAAACGAGTTCGTGCTCTCAGATTAAATCTACAGTTAGATTTAATGGAGCAACTGAAGAATATTCAAGAAACAACAATCAAGGACGATGCTGAAGGAATGAAAGGAAGAATAAAGGAATTAGAGCAAGGAAGTGATGGAATTTGGAGATTCCACAAGAAAAGAATTTGGGTACCTAAGCAAGGAGATTTAAGACATAAGATCTTAGAGGAAGCCCATAAATCTAGGTATACCATGCATCCTGGTAACAATAAAATGTACCAAGATTTAAGGAATAACTTCTGGTGGATAGGAATGAAAAAGGATATAGCTAGATATGTTTCCAAGTGTCTTACTTGTTCACAAGTTAAGGCAGAACACCAGAAACCTTCAGGATTACTTCAACAACTAGAAATGCCTGTTTGGAAATGGGAACTCATAACAATGGATTTTGTTACTAAGTTACTCAAAACCAGAAAAGGTAATGATGCGATTTGGGTAATTGTGGATGGATTAACCAAATCAGCTCACTTTCTACCCATGAAAGAAACCTTTAGCATGGAAAGGTTAGCAAAGTTGTATGTAGATGAAGTAGTATCCTTACATGGAGTTCCACTCTACATTGTATCGGATAGAGATAGTCGTTTCACTTCGCATTTCTGGACAAGTTTCCAAGAAGCAATGGGAACCCGACTAAATCTAAGCACTGCATATCATCCTCAGACAGACGGACAAAGTGAAAGGACGATCCAAACCTTGGAAGACATGCTTAGAGCATGTGTAATAGATTTTGGTGGAAATTGGGATGATCACCTACTTTTAATTGAATTCTCCTATAATAATAGTTATCATTCAAGCATCGAAGCTGCCCCATTCGAAGCATTATATGGACGAAAGTGCAGAACTCCAGTTTATTGGGCAGAAATAGGAGAAAGTCAATTGTCAGGTCCTGAAATAGTACAAGAAACTACCGACAAGATTACTTAAATCAAAGAAAGACTAAAGACGGCTCGAGATCGCCAGAAAAGTTATGCCGATAATTGATACAAGCCGTTAGAATTCCAAATAGGAGACAAGGTACTCTTGAAAGTTTCTCCTTGGAAAGGAGTAGTTCGATTCGGTAAGAAAGGAAAACTAAGTCCACGATACGTAGGACCATTTCCAGTGATCCAACGTATAGGACCAGTTGCTTATCGCTTACAACTACCAGAAGAGCTAGTTGGAGTACATGACGTGTTTCATGTATCCAATCTCAAGAAATGTCTATCAGACGAATCTCTGGTAACACCTCTTCAAGATGTAGAGGTAAATGAAAAGTTAAAATTTGTTGAGAAGCCATTACAAATAGAAGATAGAAAAATCAAGTTTCTCAAGCACAAGCGGCTAGTGCTGGTCAAAGTCAAGTGGGATTCAAAGAGAGGGCCTGAGTACACTTGGGAATTGGAATCAGAGATGAAGCGAAAGTACCCTCACTTATTCCAGTAAATCTCGAGGACGAGATTTTTATTAAGGTGAGGAGGATGTAACAACTCTCATTAAAATTACCATTTCTTGTCCTATTTTACCCAATAGGAAACCCTAATTAAGACACCCAAGTAATATTGCATGAACCCTAAGATTTTTAGAACATTTGAAATCAGGATCAGGGCCCCTAAAACTCAAGGGAGGTATTCCCTAATTATGTTTATCCACTCAAAACGGTTCTAAAACACGTAAATTCAAATTTCGTCGACTCAACATGCCTAAACTAGTGACAAAGCAAGCCTACCCTACTTTGGGTTCCCCCGCGACACGCGACAGATCCCGGGGATCCTGTCGCGACACGCGGGCGGGTCCAAATCGGGCTATAAATCCAGGGGCTTGGGACTTGAACTGTTTGCATGTTTCGACGAAAAATGTCTTTACGTACGTTAAGTTATACGCTGTTTCATTCAAAAACACACACTGTCCTGAACCTCTGCCGCAATACAGGGTAATAACTCGATCGCTGCTATGATTTAATGTCCGATCGATAGAAATCAATCCAATGGATGTTTAAGTGCTGCTCAAACTTGGGTTATACTTTGTCATTCGTCGTGAATTCGATGGATGTTTAAGGATTGCACTTTGTCATTCGTTGTGAAGGTTTCGATCTCGTGAGTTATCGTAAATGCTGTATTAGTTACTGACCTAGTTTGTGTGCATTGTTATTTAAATTAGGTTACCAAGCTAATCAGTAGGCTAGACTCTGCCCGTATAAATCTACAATGTGAGTCATTCTCTTTTTATCAAATGTTTTACAATACTCCATTTTCAAATGTTATAATTACAGGGATTAAGTCGTGGTTATCTTAAATCACTGGCTAGTGGGGTATTGTGCACATTACTAATTTCTCACGGGTTAGGCTAATAAATCCTAACAGTGATAAACGTCACTACTTGGGGAAAGACCCAATAGTGGTATGACCATCGTCACCAGGTGATACGGCGCCAGATAAAAATAAGATAGAAGCCATTGTAATCGCTCTTATGCTGTAATTTATAATTATGTGTCATTTTATCAAATTTGAATAACTCGCCAGCATTTCCCCGCTGATAAAATATTTTTAAAACATGTTTCAGGCGACTTGCTGTAAATCAAGAAAACGTGCTATGGAGCACTGACCAGCTTGAAGAGGTGGCTCAGTTAAGATGAATAAACATGTTTTATAAATCAGGGAATTTACTTATGAAATTCCTCTATTGTAAATTACGGGGTTTATCCCGCATTATGAAATAAAATAATCGGTCATTTTCAAGTTTTAATAGATCCTGATAAATCTTCCGTTGTCGCATCAATTAATAAATACCACGGGTTCCTGTCTCGCGGCTCTTGACCGGGTAAAACCGGGGCTGGGGCCGTGACACTTTGTGGCTCCATTCGATCATGAGACCAAGTTCCATAGCCGTTTTCATTCCCAGTTACATCTCCCAAACCTCTGGAATGAAAAATATGCCTTCAATCAATCAACGATGGTGGAGGAGAGGAAGCGATCGTAGACGATGAACCCTAACACATATAGATTACTCATCTTAGATGACAAAAAGATTGCTGAAAAAAGAATATATTTAATGAGAATCCATCTAAAAAATAATCAACAGCCTACAGATCTCCTGAATGAAATCAATCAATCTCAGAAACAAAACAGATTAATGAAAGAAAACATAAAAAATAGTACCTGATGAAGCTTGGAGATTCTTTACAGTTGAATGAACACGACGACAGGGACAAAGCTTATTCAGAGATCTCAATGCTAGCAGTGGTTTCTGATCTTAAATGTGTTGAGATCGATTTAGGATTAAGGTTGTCATGAAATAAAAGAAATTCAAAGTTAACACAAATTAAAAGAGAAAACTGACATAAATGCTAAGAAAGTAATCCTTAAACAAAAAAAAAACGAAAAAACGAAAATTCACATAAAAATTGCCAAGGAACATGGATCTCTGAACAAACCAAACATCCCTAGCAAATTAACACAAAATAAACAGAATGTCAAATTCAACACAAACAAACCTGAATTATGTATAACCTCAGTACACACCAAAATGACTTGTAATCTAACAGTATTAACAAATGTAATAAACATGTTTTTTCTCAAACTAACAATAATGTCAAAAATGACAATACACCTTTCGAATGAAGCAATAACAGCTTAAGCTTAGATGATTCCAATCTTGTTAGCAACATCCAAAACATCATAATCCGGAGTCAGTCGCACATAAGCTTTTTTCGTTCCATCAGGTCTACACATTCAAACAAAACATGAATAAACAGATCCTTGAAACATATAATAACTATAATATAAACTCAACCAAAAAAAAGATAGGTGATAAAATGGAAAGGTAAAAAAAAGGCATAGTTACAAAAGTTAGTGCATGAAACTGGTTAAAACTCAATATTAACATTAACAGCTGCTTGATACAAAAGTAGGGGTGTGCATGGGTCGGTTTGGTTTGGTTTTTACTATTAACCATAACCATAACCGCTAGTTCGGTTATGGAGTTTTGGTAACCATAATCATAACCAAACTTCGATTACGGTTAATCGGTTATGGTTCGGTTTTGGTTAATTTCGGTTAAGTAACCAAGCAAGGTTTGAAATAAATAGGGTTGTGCACGATTTGAACTTAGCTTGAGCCTATTTTATAAGATAACAGAGACTAAACTTTTTGGTTAAACTACCGATTTGGGGTTCATTTTAATAAGGTAATTCGCAAACAAAAAAAATATGGCCATGACACCTTAGTTCTTTATCAAAGTAAATGGCATCTACATCAAGATCATTTTGTTACTAACATACTTTTATCTTAGTAAAAACCCTTTATATGGTTTTGTAAAACAAAAATCCATTATATAAAGTTAACATTACAAGTTCGGTTCGGTTTCGGTTATATCGGTTAACCAAAGCTTCATAACCATAACCATAACCGACTGAACGGTTATACAAAGTTTCATAACCATAACCATTGGTTATATTGGTTATCGGTTATTAGTGGTTCGGTTATGTCGGTTATGGTTCGGTTATCGGTTATGGTGGTTAATTTGCTCACCCCTATACAAAAGTTAGAACATCAACGGTTCATGAGTCAAGTCAGTCAACAACTGCTTAATATAAAATTTCTCAGTAACATTGTAAGTATATAGTATCTGTAATCGTATGGAAGTATTAATATTTGCTGAAAAACAGAATACTTGCAGTTCAACCCAACCCTGTTTCCAAACTCACAAGTGACAAGTTTGACTCTGAACGCATTTATCACAACCAGAAACTCAATGGTATTGAACGTGGGTGATTTATCATAGATTAAAGAAATACCTGATTAGGGTTATGATACCAAGTATAATAGAGAACAGGATGGTAGCCTGAAACACTTGACACTTTACCGAAAGAACAGGATGGAAGCCCTAATTTGGGTACCTGATTGTGTTATGAATTTGAGCGTATTTATGAGAAATAGAACATGATGGAAGCACTAATTTGGGTACCCAAAGCTATTATTAACCTAAAATCACCAAAAAATAAACAAAAAACCCTAATTACCTTGAGAAATAGTGTTCTGAATCTCATCATATTTCTGAACAACCGTATGATCATTAACACCTTCTTCTTCAATCAACACTTCAGTGAACCCGTTCTTACCATCTCCGGCAGCCGGTTTAGAGTTCGTTGGTTTAATGGAGAACAATGGGATTGAAGGGAGTCAGTTTTAGGGAAGAGAATCAAAGGCGAATATGATTTGGGAGGTGGAGCCTAGGGATTTACCAAGAACTTCTCTCCCTCAGGGACTTGGATTCATGGAGGTTTTCTTGTGGGAGGTTTTGAATTTGTTTTGTAGATTAGAATGGTGAAAAGGTGTGATAACATTACTTCTGACATGTAATTCAAATTTCAAAATCAAAAGAACCACTCATTTATTTATGTATTATTATAGATTATTAATATTAAATAAATTGTTATTTATGACATCAGCCAAACCTATGTGGCATGGCTGAGAGGCTGACACGTAAGCAAATTGAGGTCAGCCTCTAACCTCCTTTTATAGAGAAAATAGATATATAGATATCATTTATTTTTATTCTTGTCTTTATCGAAGATTAATAAATAACTTCAGTTTTGCAATTTAGAACCTTTGTTTTTTTACTTTTAACCCAAAGTTTTTCATCTTTTGCAAGTTAATCCCAAATCTTTTTTATTTTCAATTTTAGTCCACCATACTTATCATCTTTCCCAAGTTTTTCGTTTCGTTCTAAATTTTGTGAGTTAATGCACCGCAACGTGCGTGTGGGGTTCAACATTTTTTCATATATTTTTTCCCGTTTGACTGGCCCGTCGCATCACATCTATTTTTCTCCGTTTAACAAGTTCGACCAGTGCGCGGGTCCTGGATTGACTTAGTTATTTTTTTCTATGTTGTACGTTTCGGTTTAATTTCTCTGCAACGAGCGTTCGCGATTCAAAGATTTTACGTCTGCTTTTCGCTCGGCGTTATTTTTTTTATTTAATTTGTTTTTACGAGTTTTTCTGGTGTTGGTGGTCGCTGACAGTGGTATAGCAATTGGTACTACTTGACACAGTTTTACAACAATCGCTGCAACGCAGGGGGTTAATACTAGTTTTATATTATAATAACATAATTAAATTAAATTAATATTTTACTGTTTACGTTTTTTTTTATTTATTTAAACATGGTATATAAGATAAGGATTTGGTTGTAAACAATTTATTATTTAATGTAAACTTACATCTGAAGCAATAAAAATATTAAAATAAAAAAGCCATCGCAATTTAATATCTAGAAGTTGGTATTTGTTGACGAATGATTTTATTTTGTATTAACATATAATCCCAAAAATATGTTTGGAATTGGCTTGCAATATAGATCACTTGTTTAAACTAATCATTATAAAAAGAGTTAAATGCTTGGTTGGTCCCTGTGGTTTGCAAAAATTGCAGACTTGGTCCCAATGGTTTACTAATTACACGCGTGGTCCCTGTGGTTTTCAAAAATGCACTCGGTTGGTCCCCAGCCCTAACTTCAGTTAAATTTCTCAGTTAAGTCCATGTTAAATGACCAAAATACCCTTGTTTATTAACAAAACCCACTGCATCATCTTCATCACCATCACCATCATCATCTTCATCTCCATCATCATCTGCATCATCTGCATCATCTTCATCACCATCATCATCTTCATCACAAACCCACACCATCATCATCTTCATCAACCAGAGCCAAAAGATGTCAACGAAGGATTTAACTCATAAATAAATAATAACCACATGACAGTTCCAATCAAAAATTCAGCCTAAATCAATTGAATGACAGTTCCAAGACTCAATTCTGTGAATAAATAAAAGCAATTTCGTTGAATAGAATGAGGCTCAGATCTATAAAAAAACAATCGGTACAGGCAATTAGAAACTCATCATCATCGCCCCTTTTATTAGAAACTCATCATCATCGCCCCTTTTATTCACTCACCGATTCACTCAGACAATTAGAAACTCATCATTCAGATTTGGTACAGACAATTAGAAACAATCGGTACAGACAATTAGAGGCTCAGACAATTAGAAACTCATCATCATCATCGCCCCTTTTATTCACTCACCGATTCACTCAGACAATTAGAAACAATCGGTACAGACAATTAGAGGCTCAGATCTGCCAAGACTTGGTATATCTCAACCACCGATTCACTCAGACAATTAGAAACTCATCATCATCGCCTCTCTCTGCTCCCTTTTCTCTAATCCCGCCGCCGCACACGGCGGCTATCTTGGTTTTCGAGGGGTATGGGGTGCGGCTTCACCTGCTCACCGAGACAGACAAGGCATAGAGAGATGAAGGGGATGCAGGGTGTAGTTTCCGGAGCATAACCAGCCATCGGAATCTCCGGTCACTGGAGCTGAGGAAGAGACATGGAGTTTTGTGTGGTGAGTTAGGGTTTCTCCATAGAAAAGCAGAGAAATGATGGAGAAGATGATGTGCGTGATTATAAAGATGATGCAGATTATAAAGAGAGTTAATAAGCAAGGGTATTTTGGTCATTTAACATGGACTTAACTGAGAAATTTAACTGATGTTAGGGCTAGGGACCAACCGAGTGCATTTTTGAAAACCACAGGGACCACGCGTGTAATTAGTAAACTATTGGGACCAAGTCTGCAATTTTTGAAAACCACAGGGACCAACCAAGCATTTAACTCTTATAAAAATCAATACATATAATAAAAGAAATCACTTTGAGGACACATGTCATTCATTGGAATCATCTATTTTATTATTTTCCCACTTCTTTCTCATATTTAATTATAAATATAGATATATTTAATTACGAATAATTATATCATAAACGAAATAAATTTAATATAAACCACTTTGAGGACACATGTCATTCATTGGAACCATCTATTTTATTATTTTCCCACTTCTTTCTCATATTTAATTATAAATATAGATATATTTAATTACGAATAATTATATCATAAACGAAATAAAATTAAGAGTAAATTGCCATTTTAGTCCCTGAGTTTTGTCTAAATTTGCCACTTTGATCCAAATAGTTTTTTTTTTTGCATCTGGGTCCCTGACTTTTCCCTTTTGTTGCCATTTTGATCACTTTGCCTAACTCCATCCAAAAACTCCATCTTTAACCAGGGGTATTTTGGGGATTTTCATTTTAAATGTTTTTAATTGCCATTTTGATCCAATTTCCAAAAAATCAAAAAAAATCCAAAAAATAATAAAAATTCTAAAAAATCATAAAAATTCTAAAAAATCCAAAAAATTCTAAAAAAACCAAAAAATCCGTTTTGGCGCGAACCGTTTCGAAGCTGAACCGTTTCGACGCGAACCGTTTCGACCCGTACCGTTTCGAAGCCGAACCGTTTCGACCTGTACCGTTTCGAACCGAACCGTGCCGTATCGAACCGTGCCGTATCGAACCGAACCGTTTCGAACCCGAACCGTTTCGACGCGAACCGTTTCGACCCGTACCGTTTCGAGCCGAACCGTTTCGAGCCGAACCGTTTCGACGCGAACCGTTTCGACCCGAACCGTTTCGACCCGTACCGTTTCGACCCGAACCGTTTCGACCCGAACCGTTTCGACGCGAACCGTTTCGACCCGAACCGTTTCGAGCCGAACCGGTACGGGTCGAAACGGTTCGGTTCGAAACGGTACGGGTCGAAACGGTTCGCGCCAAAACGGATTTTTTGGATTTTTTAGAATTTTTATTATTTTTTTGATTTTTTGGATTTTTTTTGATTTTTTGGAATTGGATCAAAATGGCAGTTAAAAACATTTAAAATGAAAATCCCCAAAATACCCCTGGTTAAAGATGGAGTTAGGCAAAGTGATCAAAATGGCAACAAAAGGGAAAAGTCAGGGACCCAGATGCAAAAAAAACTATTTGGATCAAAGTGGCAAATTTGGACAAAACCCAGGGACTAAAATAGCAATTTACTCTAAATTTAATATAACACTTTTTAAAATTAAATATTATTATTAAACGTTGCAAAAAACAATCTATTATAATAAAGATAAACTTATCGATAAGATATTTTGATTTTGATAAACTCAGATTATATGTCCATCATCAAATGATATAACCTAAAATTAAAAAAAAATGTACAACAATATATAATTAAATATTCTGTTATAATTGTCACTAATTAATTAATAGGTGTCATAACAACATTATTTTATTATAAAGAGTAAATTACTTTTTGAGCTCTTATGTTTTAGTTGTTTTAATCATATGAGTCTAAAAATCAAAATGTTTGACGCCCTGAATCCCTGGACCCTTTTTTATAACCTTTTGAGTCCTATTGAGTCGAATCTTTTAACCTTTATAAAATAAACAAAATTTGACTCAAAACATTATAAAATGAGCGATTAGGGACTCAGGACGTTAAACTTTTTAATTTTAGACTCAAGTTGTTAAAATCACTAAAATATTGAGGCTCAAAAACTAGTTTACTCTATTATAAAACTAAAAACTGGAACTATTAATAAGCTTCTTCAAGAATTATTATTATATAAAATTTATATATTCATATATTCTTTTAAAGTATTTAAATGATATGTTTACAATAATAATAACTTTTATATCTATCATCATATGTGTTTTTATCGTAATTCTACTCTTTTTTAACAACTAATAAACTTATCGATAACAGTTTTTGTTTTGTCTACAAGCCAAACTTTAAGACGTGTGACTACCATTTTTTACTTCCCAAAATTTTCCTGTTCAAACCCTTATATCTTCCATGATGGTTAATGTTTTTAAGGAGCATTTTCCGTCACATCGGGAGAATCACGACTCTTAAAAATGTGTAATAGTTAACGCCCTTAAATTGTCATTTCTAATTTTTTTCTTCTCATTTGGTGTTATATAAGAAACGCTCATCCCTCCTCATGCCCTATTATGCCCAGCGGCGGTGTTGGTATATACAAATACATACTTATGTGAGTGTCATAATTGTTCAAATTATAGTTTTTTATCACTAACTCGATATAATTTCAAAACACCGAAAAGTTGGTATATACAGATACATATTTATGTGAGTGTCATAGTTGTTTGATCCACGATGTTACATATGAAAATTACCAAGGTATTAGAAAACCAATGTCCTGTAGTATTATCCATTAGTATATCGAAAGATATCACTAACTCGATATAATTTCAAAACACCGAAAAGTTGGTATATACAGATACATATTTATGTGAGTGTCATAGTTGTTTGATCCACGATGTTACATATGAAAATTACCAAGGTATTAGAAAACCAATGTCCTGTAGTATTATCCATTAGTATATCGAAAGATATGACTTTTTTTTATTATTGGTATATAAAATTAGATTTATTAAACCCGTGTAAACGTGATTTTTTAAAGATATACCTTTTTATTATTTACTATACAAAATTACATTTATTCGACCCGTGTAATACATAAGGTTTTTTAAGATATAACTTTTTATTATTTGATATATAAAATTAGATTTATTCAATGCATACAATACACGGGGTTTTTTTAAAGATATATTTTTTTATTATTTAGTATAGAAAATTACATTTATTCAACCCGTGTAATACACATATTTTTTAAGATGTAACTTTTTTATTGTTTGGTATATAAAATTACATTTATTCAACCCGTGTAATAAATGAGGTTTTTTAAAGATGTATTATTTTATTATTTGGTAAACAATATTACATTTATTCAACCCGTGTAATACACGCCGTTTTAAAGATATAACTTTTTTATTTGGTATATAAAATTATATTTATTGAACCCGTATAATATGGTTCTTATAGACAGAACTTTTTATTATTTAATATATAAAATTATATTTATTCAACCCGTGTAATAAAGGAGTTTTTTAAAAGATATATTGTTTTATTATTTAGTATATAAAATTCATTTATTCAACCCGTGTGATACACGGGGTTATAACCTAGTAAATTTAAAAGAAAGCTTTAGTAGACAATTATTTGATTCTGCTTTAACATAACATAATGTCATGAAGTAGTAGTCTCGACAAGCTTGTCACTTTGTTCGCCTAACAAGTCGGTATAACTAACCTTTATTGTAAATAAGTCAATGTATATTAAAAAGAGACTTGCTCTAACATAATTTTTTTATACATTTTATATTTTGGTTGGAAATTCGTAATATTAGATTATTAATATGCAAGAAGATTTAAAAAAAAAATCCAGATCAAAGACGCATGTTCGTGTCATCACAGGAACATTTGTGTCCGTGTCCGCGGCCCGTTTAGATATAAAAATGGAATGTTCAAATCCTGCAAGAATTTGATACAAAATCAAACTTAACCATGAACTTCGAAAGTCTTGAAAATCCAGATAGATATTGCAAGCCGCTACTCTCGAGCTTCGATCTTGATACAAAAAGAATAAAAGATCCAGCATATGACTTCCTAACAAGTTTTCATTATTACAACCATTCGGCAAAATTGTATGGAGACCGCATAAACGAGTTTAATTATTGATGGCGTTCTTTAAATTTGAAGTGATTCTTTTCTAACTGACATTGTGGTATGAATCAATGATGGCATCTGCAAGATACTCGCATTTTGCAGCAGATAAACCAGCCAACGATATTCTTCCATCTTTTGTCATATAAACGTGCCATTTATCCGTCATGTTATCGCTCTAACAAACAAGAAAACCGAACAATTCAGATCCAAAATATTGTCATACCGAATGGTTAAGAAAATTTACCTGAGCTTTGTTGAGACCAGTAAAAGAAAACATGCCGATCTGTTTAAGAACAAAAGACCAATCTTTTCCGCTTTTATCCTTTGCAGAGAGATTATCGTACAACTTTTGTCTCACGCTTTTAATTCTACCCGCCATCATTTCCATTTCTTCTTTCCACTCGTTAAAGAAATCCGGATTTCCAACAACGTTAGCAACAATCCGGGCCCCGTGAACAGGAGGGTTTGAGTACATTGGTCTTGCAATTCTTTTCAGCTGGCTCTTCACCCTGTATGCAAACATTTAAACATCAAAACATCAGTTATAAATTTATATAAATAAAGATTAATAAATATTATATATATACAGATATACCTGACAGCTGCATCGGCTGATGAACACAGAACATTAATCGCACCGACCCTTTCGGCGTAAAGACCGAGATTTTTACTGTATGATTGCGCAACTAAAAGCTCCATTCCTCGTGCAGCAAACAATCGCACTGAAGATGCATCTTCATCTAGACTTCCACTAGCAAAACCCTACATAATAACATGAGATTACATATATTTTCTTTTTGTTATTTTGATGTGAAATATACATCTATTTTAACTTTTAGAAGTATAAAAAACCTGATAAGCAACATCGAAGAACGGAATATGGTTCTTTTCTTGAATAACATCAGCAATTTTTTCCCATTGTTCGAGAGTTGGATCAATGCCTGTCGGGTTGTGAGCACACCCGTGAAGAAGCACAAAGGAACCTTCCGGAGCTGCCTGAGTACAGAAATTTATTTAATTTAAATAACTGGATACCGATAGCAAAAGTAGATCATAAGTAAGATGGCATATCCTGTGACGATTATATGATGGGAAAATACGTTACTTTTATGTCGGCAATCATCCCTTCGTAATCTAGGCCGACTGTTTTTGGATCATAGTATCGGTACTCGGACCAAGGAACTCTAGCATCATTGAAAATATTCTTGTGATTACCTGCATAAATGATTTTATGTACCGAATAATAAGTTATTTATAAAAAAGTAAAATACCATTTTCGTCGTCCCTGAGGTTTGGCCAGTTTTGCGACTTTCGTTCAAAGGTTTGTTTTTCCGCATCTGGTCCAAAAGGTTTGAAATCTTGCCATTTTCATCCGGCTAGTTAACTCCATCTATTTTTCTCCGTTAAGTCAGGGGTATTTCCGTATTTTTTGTTAACTTTAAGGGTAATTCGGTCTTTTTACATAAAGTGAAAAACACCGAATCGCCCTTGAAGTTAACAACAAAGACAGAAATATCCCTGACTTAACGGAGAAAAATGGATGGAGTTAACGAGCCAGATGAAAATGGCAAGATTTCAAACCTTTTGGAACCAGATTCGGAAAAACAAACCTTTGAACGTAAGTCGCAAAACTGGCCAAACCTTTGGGACGAAAATGGCATTTTACTCTTTATAAAAAAGAAACAGTAAACCAAACAAAAGGTAGAATTTGCACCCCAAGTTGGAGATGATATTAGAACTTGTGCTCCGGGAAAGTATCTCTCAATCAGTGCTGCAGCAACTCGAAGGGACCCAGTTCCCGAGAGACCCTGAATGGTGGCAACCTGCATTGTAAAGAAAAAAAGTGCTTAAATGAAAACATCAATCATAAATTCTTTTTCTTAAATAAAAATAACGCCTAAATCATACTCTTTGTTGATGAAGGATGGGATTATCAGCTCCAAACAACAATTCAGCTGTAGCTTTGTTGAATGCAGCCAAACCTTCGATTGGAAGATACTGCATTCGTTAAATCAGGTGAAAGAAACTTGTTAAATACAAAAATAAAAACAAAACAAAACTAAAGTGTTTGAGCATCAAAAAGGTACCTCCTTGTTTTCTCCCCTTTCCAGCATAAGATTCTCAGCCTATACAAAATGTTTCAACGCAATTATGTAGTTCTCATAGACACAAACAGCATTATGGACATTTAAACTTGTGAAGTGTTACCTTTTTGACAACTTTAAGCACGTATGGTTTGAGTTCTTCTGTACGATATGCTCCAACACCAAGGTTGAGTTTCATTTCACTTGTGTCAGCTTTGAATGCTTCTGAAACTCCGAGAATTGGGTCAGGGGGAGCCATTGTTATATTGTCGAATCTTGAAGTGTTGGTAGCTACAGCCATAGTAACTCTACCATGGGACTGCAAATAACATTTAAACACAGCTTAACATACAAAGCATATGTAACTATGTCAAATACAAATATATATCATATATACACACACCTGTGTTTTCATAGAGAGAGGTTGTTTTTCCTTTCCGAAGAAAGCACTTTTAAACAAGCTTCCTGACTTTTTCTTGTCCTGATCAACCATCAAAACAGTCTTCTTAGAACACTCACTTTTAAAATCTTCAAACTGGTAATTTCTAATGTTTTTTTTCTTCAAGCATTTACACTGAGAAATAAGAACTAAGTAATTAGTAATACCTTGCACTTGTCTTGGAAAGAACGTGTTGCTGAAAGAGCGATCGACGGGAGTGAAACCGAAGCCATCTGAATCAAATAAAACATTCACAATGACAACATTAGTAGATCTCACTTATACAAAAAGATGATAAATGTAAAACACATCTAAATCTCTTCAACCAATGGGCTCTTGGCCTAGTGGCACCAAGTGTTTATCCGCACCAAAGTTGTGCGGGTTCAAGTCCCACAAAGTGGACAATACGTAGATTTTATAAGAGAGAGTGTGTGTGTGTTCGCCATTTAAAAAAAGAGTTAAATGCCATTTTAGTCCCTGTGGTTTGGGTCATTTTGCTAGTTTAGTCCAAATGTTTCATTTTTCGCTTGTGGGTACAAAAAGGTTTCACCGTTGCCATTTTAGTCCACTAGGTTAACTTCATCCATTTTTATGTTAACGAGAAGGGCAAATCGGTCATTTTATATGTAATTCTGTTATGTTAACTCTGTGTTTAAAAAAGCGCGCCGTGAAGCGCTGGAAACATCGCTTTTTTTGGTCTGAAGCGTTACATTACGTGAAGCGCTGTGAAGCGAGCTTTAAGCGCGGAGCGATGGTGGTTTGAAGCGACGCTTCAGCCCAATCAGGTCACATTTGGGCCATTTTTTAAGCCCAACAGTCTTTAAATAGGGTTAAATGAGGCCTGTTTCTTTACCCTAAGTGTGTTTTGACTTTAATTTATGTTTTAACTATGTTTTTTATGTGTTAAGTGTGTTTTTTAATCATGTTTTTGTGTTTGTTATTGATTAACAAGTAGAATAGGTCATATTGATGTGTACAATATTTTTTTTTTTTAATTTTGAGCGCTTCGTAAACGTGAAGCTCTCGCTTCGCGCTTGAAGCTTCGCTTAAAGCTTTTGGAACCAAAAAGCTTCGGAGCGCTTCGCGCTTTTTTAAAATGACCGAATTGCCTTTCTTGTTAACTGAAAAAATGGATGAAGTTAACCCAGTGGACTAAAACGGCAACGGTGAAACGTTTTTGGACCCACATGCGAAAAATGAAACATTTAGACTAAATTGTCAAAATGGCCCAAACCACATGGACTAAAATGGCATTTAACTCTAAAAAAAATCAAAATATCTTCAAATTCAAAATTGAATGTTTCAAATTGAGATACTAATCATAACACATTTCAAAATTTCAGCCCAAAATAAGCACAAATTAAAAATTGAATGTTTCACATTTCTTGTAATAACTAATAAGGCATTATTTATGATCTTCTGTTCTGAAGCAACTGAATGAGTACAAAATAAAGTGATCAAATCTGTATGTCTACTTATCAGCTAAACTAGATAAATTAGGGCATGATGATATCAAGATATCGATCTCATGAAAAGTGATTCGATCGAAACTATGGATAGGCTTAGATCTTCAAAATTGCCACCAGAAACATTATTATATGGATGATGACATTAATGGAAAAAGAATGAACAACATAATCGAGCGTTAGAGAATCGTGATCTGCACATCACTGAATTTGAATGAGAATTGTTGAAACATTGAGATGTAAGTGATACGTATATAAAATGTATATGTAGTGAGAGAGAGAGAGAGCGCTTGCCTTGGAGGTTGAAGTTGGTGCGGAGAGTGTGAGTGTGATTTTGGTTATGGAGACGAAGGAGACGATGCAATCGAGAGTAAGAGCATGTTTGGCTAAGCTTATTACAGTTAAAAAGGACTTTTGGAAAAGGATTTTTGAGAAAATGACTTTTTGAAAAGGAATTTTTAAAAAAGTGTTTGGATTAGCTTATTGATGTAAAATGACTAAAATGGGCATTCTTTTAGATATAAAGGGAGTAAAGAAGGGGTATATTGGTAATTTGTAGTTTGAAAAGTTAAAAGCTGGCCAAGAAGTCACAATATTGTGACTTCTTGAAACCTCCTTTTTCTTTTTTGCAAAAAGCTATTTCTAAAAGGACTTTTGGCTTAGCCAAACACAAAAACAACTTATTGGCTTTTTGATAAGTCAATAAGCCAATAAGTTGTTTTGAAAAGCTTAGCCAAACATGCCCTAAGTCGCAAATCGCAGTCTTTTATACCTCACCCTGGATTTAGTTATTTATTTATTTATTGAAATAACCTAGATTCAAATGAGAAAAAAAAATATAACCATTAAGAATTTTTCATTTTATTTTATTTAACAAAGTTAACTTTGTTTTTGCTCCCTATAGTTTAACCATTTTAATGCTTTTGTCTCAATAATTTAAAAATAGTCATTTTACTCCTCGTTGTTTGTGCTTTTACTCTGATCTGCTCCCCGCCCTTAACTCCATCTAATATGTTCGTTTACTAGAAGGGTACTTTGGTAATTTTATATATAGTTTAACAGTTTTGCCCCAATAGTTTAAAATAGTCATTTTCCTCCTTGATTTTTCTAACTTATCGTCATTTTGCTCCCCGCCTCTAACTCCATCCAAAAAATCCATTAACTAGAAGAGTATGTTGGTAATTTTATAGATAAAAGCAAGGGCATGTAAGTCTTTTAACCTAAATAAACCTATAACATGTTTATTTACATTTATATAAGTAATTTTTTTCTGATCCCTCGTCTTTCCAACCACTCTTTCTACCGGCCACCACCATCCACCACCACCAGCAGCTACCACCTGCTGACCACGACTATCGCGACTTTTAACTAAACGTTTTAATTGAGTTAGAGCCAGGGAGTAAACTACCAAAATACCCCTACTTTTAATTGAACGTTTTAACTGAGTTAGAGCCAGGGAGCAAACTGGCGACAAAGTCGAAAGATCAGGGAGGAAAATAGCTATTTTTAAACTATTGGAGCAAACCGTTAAAATGACCAAACCAGAGAGAGCAAAATGAAAATTAACTCAACAAGTTAATTATTTATTATTAATTCCTTTTTATTAAAGGAATATAAAGAACTCCTTAAATCCATTTTTTTCTTTTTATTATTATTAATATATATCAATTTTTTTATAGTTCTTTGTTTCAAAAACCCCAAGAAAAATCAACCGGAGTTGTTAATTATGATGGCCGTTCAATTTTTTATAGCTCTTCGATAAACCCTAACAAAAAAACAACCAGCCTTGTTGATTATGGTGTGTGCACCAACAATTAAATCAAACCAAAAAACCCTTGAAAGTGAATTTGTTTTAATCGCAAAACACAATAGAAATGAACAACATTTTGGAACGACCCGATCAGAGACCAACTTGCCTCGATTGTTGGCGTATGATAGTTACCGGTCAGACCACAACCATCAACGAACTATCTCAAATCAGATATAGACGGAAACGGCTGACGAAACCCGATGTAGACGGCGGTAAAAGAGCGACAGCTAGGGATGGTCCCGATCTGGCGAGAGAGGGAACAACCCTAGAACGACGATGATGGTGGTGAGTTAGAGGTCATGGAGGCTCCGATTTTCTGGTCATCGAATGGTAGTTTGGTCGGCAAGAAGGTTCAGATCTGCGATGAAGATGATGGTGGATTTGGGGGTTTTGAGGTCCAAGGATACAAATGAAGATGATGGTGGGTGGCTGACGGTCATGGTTGTTGGTTTATGGTTGAAGATGAAGATGGTGGGGGTGGTGGTGGCCGACTCCGATTTCAGATGGTTTTGAGCTCTAAATCGACGGCTAGTGGTGATCTCAATGGTGGCTAGGGTTAGAACGGGAGTGTTATCTAGTTTTTACATATATTCAGATATTATATGGGAAAAGACTTAAATGTCCATACTTTTTTCAGTAAAATTACCAAAATACCCTTCTAGTTAGCAAACATATTGGATGGAGTTAAGGGTGGGGATCAGTTTCAAGTAAAAATACAAACAACAAGGAGCGAAATGACTATTTTTAAACTATTGGGGCAAAAGCGTTAAAATGGTCAAACCATAGGGAGCAAAAATGAAGTTAACTCTATTTAATATTTGCATTTAATTTTAATGTAGGGGTATATTTGTAAACTTATATAATCATTAATTGTAGTCTTCCTCTTTAATAGCTAATTACATTAAATTTGTAACTTAGGGGTATTTGGCTTAGCTTTTCCAAACTTCTTATGACTTTTTGAAAAGAGTTAAATGTCATTTTAGTCCCTGTGGCTTTGGCCATTTTGGCAGTTTAGTCCAAAGGTTTCATTTTTCGCCTGTGGATCCAAAAATGTTTCATCGTTGCCATTTTAGTCTATTGGGTTAACTACATCCATTTTTTTGTTAACGAGAAGGGCAATTCCGTCATTTTATATGTAGTCCTGTGAACTACATGGGCAATTCGACCATATAAAATGACCGAATTGTCTTTCTCGTTAACATAATTAATGGATGGAGTTAACCTAGTGGACTAAAATGGCAACGGTGAAATCTTATTGGACCCACAGGCGAAAAATGAAACCTTTGGAATAAACTGGCAAAATGGCCCAAACCACAGGGACTAAAATGGCATTTAACTCTTTTGAAAAAGTTAATAAGTCACAATGGAGTGACTTATTGACTTTTCCCATCACATACACTCTCAATCCCGAACACTATTTAACTTTTTAAAAAGTCAATAAGTTATAAGTTGGTTAAAATAAGCAATCCCAAACACCACCTTATTATCAAAATATATATTTTTCAAAAAATAAAAAAATAAGAGTGAATTTCAAATTTTGTCATTTATCTTTATAGTGAACTAGGTTATCACCCGGGTGCTACCCGGGTTGGAGAAAACTATTAAGATAAATATCAAGTGTATAAATAAAATAAAATACAAAGTCTCATGTTACATAAATTAGTGATACAGTGGATATACAATTTAAAGATAGTCGAGTCCCTTTGAAGATGCATATCCTTCGAGTTACCAAAACCTTTCCCGTAGTAAATTGAGTTCCCTCTACGAAAAAAACAACCAAATTATAAGTGTTAAGATATATAATATAAACTTTAGTGTCGATACTATATAATATAAACTTTGGTGTCGATACTAAGCTTGCTGAGATATTGGGACAAAAACGCACCAAGTTACTTAGGTATATATAATTCTTAATACAATCACACTATTTCAATCATAAAATCAACTAAACTTTATATAATTGTTTCACATCAATCTTAAATGAATCAAATACTCTAATTGACAATATGGTTTGAAACATGTACAATCATATCTTGAATATAAAAATGAAATTACAATCAAAAGCAACAATAATATACGGGTTCAATAGTCATCAACACACCCTTAAATCTTTTTATGAATATAAAAATGAAAATATTAGAAATTTTAGTCAACTCTAGATCACAACATGCTAAACCATATCCATTGTGACCTCATTAATAAAAGCTTTTATAATATGTACCTTTGTTACATTAAGAGTTAGTTTCCCATTAACTTCTACAATCCATTAAAGAGCATATACACTATATCATGTACTGAACTCCCATGAGAGACCGCCTGCAATAATTTATATTCAAAAAGAGAATACATAAAGACAATCACTAACACATCATCAAAGTTATTAAGGTAAAGAAACAATTATCCTAGTAAATATAGTATAGATCTATAAAATAAAACCACATTATTCAACTGGATAAATAGCAGATGCAAAATCATAAACCTCTAGAAGTAACGGCTTGAAGACCCATGTAATTCAATAAGTTGTTTAGTTATATACCTTTCCAACAGTAATAACTTCGGTTTGGTAAGCATTAGAACCCGTTACCCGTTAACCGATGAAAACTCAGCCGTACAACGTACAGTAAGGTCTTCGAAACCTCCACCCATTGTTTCCGGGGAGATCTTTTTCAAGCACAGTACAAAATAGATCTAAAAAATTTAGCCGTTTCTTGTTCGCGAATCCAATGTTTTAAAAACCGCTTCAAACCGGCTGGTAGTACCGGTTGAATCGACCGATAGAATCGGTTAAACCACACGGTACACCCGGTTGGACCACCCTATACACCCGGTTAAACCGTTTCTGAGCCCAATCCGATAGACAATTCCCGTGAACACCCCATACAGAAAATATTCAATACCAAATAAAAAAATCTTTATATTTCACATAAAAAATGCAAAAGACACTTAATTAAATTAAGACTTTTACCTCGGTCAATCCCACCATACTGATTTCAGGATGGGTGAAGAAAGTTGCTGGGACACTTAAATGGTTGAGAACATGATCTTTTCCACTGAGTTGTTCAACAACTATTTCAAAAGATACATTAGGGTAGATTCAGCATACGAAAAAAGAAAAAAAAAAGAAAATAAACATGTATCGTCACTTACCTGATATTCCCTGTGCACTTGCAGCATGAGCAAGCATCAACTTCCCATTTGCATCACCAATGCAATATAAGTGAGGAATCTAACAAATAATAACCCGAGGGTGGGGTTTCTTCCACTACGCATGGTCTAATAGGATGAAACAAAGACAAAACTTGTCATATTATAATCTTTGAAAGCCACCACATGGCCTTATTTTAACCTATATTAACCAACTTTAAGCATTTTACTTTAAAAAATGATTTTGATCAAAATTTACCAAACTTTGTCCTTTGTAAATTACCAATCTCATACCCTTTAACCAAAAAGTAAATTACCAATCTCACCATTTGTTGTTCAACAACAAAAAAAATACATAGCTAATGAATCGAAATGTACTTACAAGTTAACTGAAGGTCATATTTGAGTATCATATGTAGGCAGTGCAATGAAAGAGTTTGAAATGGCATTATCTAAGATCAGTGATTATACTGAGCAGAGCCCACCAGGAGGCAAGTAAGTTTTCATAGGTGTTCCATTACTGATAAGTATAAACACCATAACGAATCTAATGAGCATCTTTTTTACCAAATGCCATCTTCAGAATAAAATATTAACTTACTTGCATAAAATTTGAGTATAACAACCTTCACATCCTCACTAATCCTTATTTCACTCCTCTTCAATGCAAGATAAAGAGAGTAAATATACACAATGAATTAGGATTAAAAAGGTAATAAAAAACAAATGATGTTAGAAACCTCCTTGTGTGATCAGTGTAGCCTCCTTACCACCAAAGGTACCTCAGTGACGTCCCTAAAAACAGGCACTGCACATAATATATTTTAATAATAAAACGAAAGGGTAATGTATTGTTTTTAATATGTGTTATTGATTTTGATAATAAAAACTTCAAAACACATAACAGTATAATGCAATAAGGCTGTAAAATCTAGTTGACAAATGCAGAGATATAGCACGAAAAAACCTTCCAGTAGAAAAGTAAAGTTGGAACACTTGTTAATTTTAAACTTCAAATTATTTACCCTGTCTCACATTTGGTTAACAATATGGTTATTTTCCTACCAGCAAACCAACAATGCCCACTGCTGGAAGTAGCTTCAATATAATAGATTTACAATGCGAACCATTGCAAAAAGTTTTAACATAATCATTAAGCAGGTAAACTATAACTTTTTAAATACTTCCAGTGCTATTAATTATATAATGTTTACCTTGCTAAGGCAAGTGCAACATTAATTCTTGACATCAGAAGCCGAAAAGGCTTGGACTGGATTTAGTGAGCAATTGCACTTAGTTAGATTAAATCTATTAGGAGTTCCGCTTAATGGTTGATGTAATCAAACTGAAAGCTTGATACCAATCGGATCTTGTTGATGCAAAATCACACATATATAAGGAGTATGTATGACATATTCTAAATAGAATTCAAGCTTAAGAAAGCCATACCGAAGCAAACGATGACAGACCACCAAGTAACATATGTACAATCCCCAAAGCATTCCATTTACTAAAGATTATGCATACATGAACAGAATGTGCAATTTACATGAACTAAACATACACTTGGATATAAAAGTTCAGGTTAGTCAGAAAACACAAAAGACCAAGTTACATATGGAGTTAATTTGAAGATCAAGAACATACCTGTAGTGGTTGATCGATATCTTAATAAAAGTCCAATATGAATAAACAAACTAAAGTGAAAGGCATATTCATTTATGACCTATTGTATTCGTAACCAAATTATATTAACAATTAAGATTTTGTTTTTCAAAATTGTAAAGAAGCTGTATATGATTTCAATTGAAAATTAAAACATTTGACCTCATTCATCTATATTTAGTTATACTTCCATTTTTTAGTCAAAATCTATGACTTCAATTCCAAGAGTAGAAATAACAACAAACATCCACTAAATTCCCCAACTTTAGACCAAATTCAACCACCCCTTGAATCAAAAACCAATCTCAGAAACCAAATTAATCCAGAAAAACCAATAACTCATTTGAAACCGTTGAAATCAAAATCTAATAAAATTTAAATATTTGGAAATCAAATACCGAGAAACACGATAGGCGATTGATACCTCGATGATAATAACTTGAGACTTGAATCGGAGATTTGGATGATTTGAGAAACTAAAACCCTGTAACAATTTCACAAAAATAATCCAGAAAAATCAAGAATCTTCTCAAGTTATATAGAAATAACAACAAACATCCATTTGTTGAAAAACCACTTTGGTTTTTAGGGTTTAAAAAAAGGATGATGAAGATCTGGGATTGAACGATGATGATGACAAACCTTGATGATGATAGGAAGATTGGTGAAGGCGGCTGTAGTTCGGGTTATAGAGAAGAGGGAGAAAGTGTAGTTAGGGTTTCAGAGAAAAAATGAAGAGTGAGAAGCTGAATGAGAAAAAAAGAAGGGTATTATAGGATTCGATTTTGTGGGTCGGTTTTGGCCATTTGGATCCCACGAAATTAGGGGAAATCATACGGAAGTTTTTGGAGCCAAAACCAATTTCAAGAAGCCCTATGGTGATGCCACCTCATTTTCCAAGCCCTCATAACATGACACATAAGCCCTTATTTATCATGTTTATATATATATATAGATTTCAGGTGGTATCCTTTATCTTTCAAATTGAGGAGTCTTGTACTTAATGTTTTAAAATCTTGAACGTTATGTCATTTACCCCTAACCCAGTTACATTTTTCTGTTAAATTTGGTCATGTGACTTGCACATGAGGGTATTATTGTCATTTCACTTTTCAGGGACTAGTTGTGTAAATAAATTAAATACCTAACTATTAAAAAACTAAAAAATAAAAAATTAGATATATCTCTCAGCTCTCTCTCTCCCATTTACCACCAACATCCACCATCCACCATCTACCATCACCACCACCATCCACCTCACATCACCTACTGCCATCACCACCACCCACCGCACACCACCGAGAAAGATCTGGTGTTGGAGATGGAATGTGCAGTTTGTTTGGACGATGTTGAACCGGAACAACTTGCTCGCATGTTCCCCGGTTGTAACCACGGGTTTCATCTATAATGCGCCGATACTTGGCTTTCCAAAAACCCGGTTTGCCGGAATAAACTTGACGCCAGTTTCTTTGTTGAAGCAGAAACAAACCCATGTTGAAAAGATTGAAACTTTTAAGGAACATGATTTCTTGTTCTGGCAATTTTGAGACTCTATTTTTTATATTTTTTCACTCTCTGATGAGAATGTACAAGTAGGGATTATGATTTATTTAATTATTATTATTTTCATGTTAAATATGATAAAAAAGGGTAGATGCACGGTACCCCCGACTGCGGAAGTGATCCCACTTCCCAAGCTAGAGACCCGACAACGCTGCCTGGCGGCGAAACCCCTACCAACTCGAGGGGAACTGAAGAGCCTGGGTTCAGCCAGGATTCGAACCCGTGACCTCACAGGGTCCTCGAGCCGGATTAAAGAGAGGGTCGGTGGCCATTGGGCTGACACCCAATGGTTGTTAAATATGATAAGGGGTGTACAAATTTTGGTTTAGATATGTGAATTTGAATGTGGAGTTTGATTCTAGAAAGAGCAACTGAAAGCTGGGTTGTGGAATGTGGAGAAAAAGATCTGGTTATGCAGTTAATTATTATTAACTTCATATTTAAAATGAAAACAGGTGTACAATTTTTGGTTTAAAAGTCTGAAATTCAATGTGAATCATGAATTTGGGAAAACGTAGCATCAGAAAAAAAAACAGAGCAACAAAAGCAGGGGGTGTGAAATGTGAAGAAGAGGATCTGATTATGATTTGTTATTCAATTAATTGCATATTATAAGTGAAATGGGTGCATAATTTTTTGGAAAACAGAGCATCAGAAAAAAACAAAGTATTAGAAGCAGAAGCAGGGGATCAAAGAAGGTGGTGGTGGGATTATGTGAGATTAACGCGCCGCTAGGAATTAGGTGGGTGGGTGGTGGTGATGGCAGCAGGTGATGTGAGGTGGATGGTGGTGGTGATGGTAGATGGTGGATGTTGGATGCTGGATGCTGGTGGTAAATGGGAGAGAGAGAGAGAGGGGGGAGAGAGATATATATTTTTTTATTTTTTTAATGGTTAGGTATTTAATTTATTTACACAACTAGTCCCTGAAAAGTGAAATAACAATAATACCCTTATGTGAAAGTCACATGACCAGATTTAACAGAAAAATCTAACTGGGTTAGGGCTAAAGGACATAACATGCAAGATTTTAAAACATTAAGTACAAGACTCGTCAATTTGAAAGATAAAGGACACCGCCTGAAATTCACTATAAAGTTAAAGGACAACACTTGAAATTCACTCAAAAAATAATTTAGAGTGTAAGACAAATCACTAGGTGTGTAGGATAAATTTAAATATGTGTAGGATAAATTTCGAAATGTATAGGATAATTTTTTATGTGTGTAAACAAAAAAATTAGTGTAGAGGATGATGATCTTTATGACTAATTAATTAGTTAAAAATAGTAATAAATGTGACGAAAGAAAAATTAATTAATATTTTACAATTATACCATTTGTTTTTTTTTCTTCTTAACTAATTTTTCTTCTCAAATGAACCACCCCCTATTGAAATAATAGTTATTTGTTTATTTATTGAAATAACACTAAAGTGCAATTTGCATTCATGTGTTTAATTCTCAACTCTTTTTTTTTCTTTTGCACCCTGTGTACTCACGTTATCAAATCTAACAATCTGATTCTCTTCCGTCATCTAGTTGTTAAGTCATCATTTGAAATTACATTTTACTCTCAGGTTAACTATGAAAGTACATTTCTCTCTCTTCTATCTTCTCTTCTTTCTATATAAAAAAACATCCCAAATTCACATACGTTATGTTTACAAATCACGCCTAACCTATCAATGTAATTTTGAATGGTCTGTCTACTATGAATCCTGATAGTATTAAGATCAACATTTATCTGTCTACTGTGACTTACTTGTACCTGGATGCTATTTATGAAGATGAATAACTCATATGGAAGTCTTTCAGGGGAAGATATTCATAAGATGAATAAAAACTCGAAGAGTAAAGTGGGTGTGATTGTAGCATGGTTGTTGGTGTAATTGTGGTTGAGGTATTAATTCTGGTTCTGTTCTTCGTGCATAAACGAAAGAAAGAGAATCGATTGAACCAGTCGAAGACCTGGATTCCAATATTAACGAATGGTCTTTCACAGATGATGGGAAGCAAGTATTATAATGGCACGACGATTAGGTGACCATTTGCAGCGATTCAAGAAGCTATAAACAATTTTGAAGAAAGTTAGGTGATTGGAATTAGTGGTTTTGGTATAGTTTACTGATGTGCATAAAATACAATATATAAATTATATCAAATACGGCGTAAAATCAACCCTTTATCGGTACTAATGTTGTTTCTTTGTTTCTTTTTAATTTACATGATCAAAAGAGCTTAAACGCACAAAAGGAACAAAGTAACAGCAGAAACCAACATAAATGCAAAGAAGAAGGATTGACACGACTCGCCAAGCCCCCATCCACATCCAAACCAACAAAAATAACAAAAACAGAAGCTCAGGAACAGGGTCGTGCCCAACAAGCATGGGGTCGTGCCCAATTAAGATTCCCTGCAGAAAATACAATAGCAAAGGATAAACCAACACGAGGCCGTGCTAACTCAACACGGGGCCTGGTCAATTCTAAGAATCGCAGAATCTGAGATAGTACAACAAGTACAATTGCCACAGGCCGTGCCGTTCACACGGGGCCGAAGACCTGACACCTGCAGTTAATGAAGAAGAGAGAGAAAGAAGGCCACAGGGCCGTGCCAGGTGGGCACGAGGCCGTGTAAGCAGTCTGACTTCAGCTATAAATAGGGGTGCTTGGTTTCATTCTAATCCATCCCTTGGTAAACCACTTCTCTCACACTTGCCGCCACTCCACCACCACCACTACAACACCAACACCCACCACCATCATCCATCTTTCAATCTTTTAAAGTGTGTAGTAGTCTCGGGATCTAAGATCGATCGTAAGAGTTCTTGTCAAACAAAGGTCATGCTTGGCTATACTCTTACATCACTTGGTGAAGACAAATCTTTTATGTATTACTTTTGATTTCCAACCTTTGGCAAACTTTTTATTTGGGTATGTATTAATGAATTTAATAACTAGTTTTCTATATTGAAGGTGAATTTTACTTAATAATTTCTTCATGTTTTGTTCATTCACTCATTCGTGTCTTTACAGGCTATATAAAACGCGTCAATCGCCTGGAAGGGGGATAGGAGAGTGTTTGGGTAAAGTTCTTGCCTCATTCAGTGTTTAGATCATGCGAGGACCTAATTCAAGCTTAGTAGGACTTCCCTTGAGGCAGATAGCATCAAATCGGGGGAACTAAGAACCGCTTGTCATACCCTGACTTTTGCGGAAGCGTACGATGTGTGACTTATTTAATACCATTGCATTCAATCATAATAAACAACTATATGATTAAAACATGATGTTCATCCATTCATAAGTTTGAAAAGTTACAAAAACAAGTCTTTTAAGTTTCAACCAAAATCCTCAAGTTATGTTACAATACAAAAGTGGATGACATCTAAACTTGGATTATACGTCTTGAAAACAAAACCTGCGCCCAAGATCCATCTTGTTTACTGAAATACATGAAATTTTGAAAACATCAACAAAAGTTGAGCGAGTTCATGTGTTTCTGTATGAGTTCGAATAATCTTGTAAACATCCGTAAGTATGCCTTTTGTAAAGCGGTATGAAAGCGTTTATGAACAGATCAGTTAATGTGTAGCTAATACATTAACATGTGTGAAATGGTGCAGGAAGGATCAAACCTTTGCGTATTTCGTACCGGGCCACCCCGCTGGAACGACATAGTCACCACATGCGGCCAACTCGCGGACCCATGGGTGGGGCTAGCAACACCCAAATAGATCTATCACTCATGCCCCTCGGTCCTTATACAAGGATTAATGGTCTTAAGTTGACGCCTACCCATTCACATGATCTATCAGTTCATTCCTTAGCTAACCAAACCATTTGTAATCATTGAAATATTTGTAACATGTATTTCACCCCCGAAGGTATAAAACTAAAAACAGTTAAAAGAAAAAGGGGACATGAACTCAGTGATTTGCGTTCTGCCTCCTGTATACCCAAAGTATGTATCCTTACGCCGTACTACAACCTACACACGTGTTATGGTTTATTAGACGGTTAGTCTTGTTTGTTATGACTTAGTATCTCCGTGTTACATATTTGATGTACTTGTATTATTCCAAAGTGTATAATTATTTGTTAAAATAATAATATTTTAACTTAAATTATATTTGTCAATATATGGATTATTTGTTAAAATAATATATTTTAACTTATTTGTCTAGTAATCCTTCCATGAATATTTCCCCAAGGATGGGTATACTTATACTTGTACTTTTAGACTTGAGTATTTTGCCAAGTATTGGTGGCGTATTCCGGTGGGTATTTGTACGTACAAGAATACGTATTCTTATTGTATTTATTAAGTATTCTTATACTTAATTCTTTTGTATTTAAATTTTCCGGAATATTATTTCTAATCAATAAAAATCACCAATATATATATTCTTAAAATATATATATTTTAAGAAAACGTTTATAGAAAATTATCTATAATTTATCCCTTGGTAAAATAACTATATTTTCATATAAACCTCAAAAATAATATATTTTCAAGATTAACTTAGAAAATATTTATAAATCCATTTTTCACCCCAAAAATAATATATTCTAAATTTTGTTTTAAGAAAATATATATTTTCTTCAAAAATAATATATCTTCTTAATAGTTCAAGAAAACATATATATTTTTCTTTACTCAAAATAACATATTTTCTTCTTGACAAATATACGATATATTTTTGTAACACTTGTAAAAATTATAATTTCCGTTTCTTTGGTTTCCAAAATACCGTTTAACTTATTTGTCAAAATATATATGAACTTAATTCCGGAATATATATATGTAATTCACATTCCTTGTTCGGTTTGTCCAATTTTTGGGTATAAATTATATATTCATTTTCTTGGAATTTTTGGTAATATTTTGTATTATGATTCTTGGTATTTTGATAAGTTATATTATTTCAAGTCCTAAAATAATATAACTAATACACACAATATATAAGTAATCACACAAATTGTGACATCCAAATATATATTTTCCTAAAGATATACTTAGTCGTTTTTATTTATCAAAAAAAAAATCCTCCAACATTTGTAATTTTTGTAACAAAAATTATGGCAAATTCTATATGAAAAATCATGGGTAAAATTTACTTATACACCCTTGTTTAAAAATATTTTTCTAAGTGTTTAAATTCTAGAAAAATTTTGCCATAGTTTCCCCTTAAAAATGGAGGTTTCCATGCTTTCAAAGCATATCATTTTCTTTTAAAATCATCACCAATCAACAACAATTCAATCTACACTTACCATGAGCCAAAATCTTACAATTTACACTACATCATGAACTTGAAATTTTGTAAAAACTTGTAGTAACTTACTATGTTTTTTAGTAGGTTTAGTTACCCTTTAAAACATGGTTATTTGTTTATAACTATCATTCTTGAAAATTTTAGACTTTCACAACTTGTAAAATTATTTTTCTAAAAATCATTATTTTGAATTTCTTTTGTTAACAACATATTTCTACACTTGATTTAACACTAAAACATGGTTAGTTTCTTTAAAAACCATGGTCATGTAAATCTTGTAAATAAACTTGGTTTCTTGAGAAAACTATCTTTGAAACCATCCATGTACAAGACTAATAACATGTATTCATCGTCATCTTGCACAAAATCATCTTTGTTTTCAAGTTCATGATGAACATAATGGATAGTCATCTTGATTTTTCACAAGATCATCCTCTCACTTGCTAGATCATGTGTTTAATTACAATCTAGCAAGTTTCATATGATGTTTAACATCATAAACACAAATAATCAACAATCAAGAAGCATACATACACTAAAACAATAATGATTTTTATGATTTAGAGCTTTATGTTAAGAGTTATGTTCTTGATTCTTTATGTTCTCCATGTTTAGTCTTTTACATATCCTTTTAACCAACTTAAAAGAGAAGTAACATGGAGTTTCAACAGTCTTACTACTAGCACAAGGCTAGGGAAGAGTTCAAGGTTGAAGATGATGATAAACTTGGTGGTTAATAGCTCTTGAGAGAGGTCCTTCAAGCTTCAATAGCACCAAGCTCTTTAGTTAAGTTCCTAGCACCTTAGAGCCTCTTGAGAATGGATGAATGGAAGCTTGACAATGGTGGTGTGGTGGTGGTGGCTCACGGCCGTGAGTGGGGAAGGAGAGGAAATGAGTGAAGTGTTGTTTTGTTTGTGAAATGAGCTTGAATGAAGAACTTGTGGGTTTATATTAACATGCTCCAACATTACATAAACTTTTAGGTAAAATGTCTCTAAAGCATGGAACATATCCAATAAACAATTGTTAGAAAATCTTGGGTGGGTCCACCCCCATGTAACCATGAATTAGGGGGGGGGGGGGTATTGGTTGGCTTGTAATGGTTAGTTAGGTTAATTAGTTAGAATCTAAGTGTAAGTTTAGTGTTTCTAGTTGTTATGTTGTTATAAGGTGTGTTATGATGTTCGTGGACCATTACTAGCTTGGAAATGTTAAAACAATGCTTCTAGTGAAAATTTGGTGTTTCGGGTGGTGTCCAGTTGTTCGGTTGGGTACCGGTTCATTAAGGTGCTAAATTACGCAGTTTAGTGTGCTTTATGTTCCCTTTTGTGACAGTTTTGATTCCCGACACTTAGAAAGGTATTCTGGACCATTAAACCACATTTTTGCATTATATTTTGATGTTTAAATGCTGAAAATTGTTGATTTGTGTTGTTTTCTGCATAATTCTGCAGTTTTTGTGTGTTTCGGGCACTTTCCGGCACTTAAATCATCACTTGGAAGGCAGTTTTGTAATCCCTACTTTCCTACACACCATTCTAGTGTAACTCTTGGTTTCGGGCTCATTCTGTGTCTTACCATCATGACTGTCTGAGTACTGAACTCCCGTGAGTACTTCTAATTTATCTGGTAACGATCACCTTAAGATGGGCGGGAGTAAAAATGATAATAATGACCATCCACCTAAATCCCATAAACCCTCTTACCTAGGAGACTTAGAAGACGTAAGTCAAATAGAAAAGAGGATTCTCCAAAAACTCAAAGATATAAAGTCCATGATGAAGGCACGATGTTCATCAAGGATCCTACACGAAGGAGAATCGATGGAGGAACCATCATGTACGAACAACACCGAGGCCAACAAACCTACCCTAGACACTTGCGAAGACGAAGGCGATAGGTGTCCGTGTTTCGACCTCACGGTGACAGTCCCCTTTATAGTGTGTGATTTTCACACCGACGGTTTGGACAGGATTGAGCCGACTCACACTTTTTTTAACAAGAGCCCGGATATGGTAAATAAGGGAAGGTTCCGTTTTCCCATTTTTAAATTAGGATTCTATATTTCCGACAACCTCTTGCGTTTCCATACCTTTCGCTGGAGCCTAAGATATATCCGGCAATACGGTGTTGTTCCAACAAGTAAGGAACCACCCGACAACAGACAACTTCTTAAAAACCTTGGACAAACTTCATAAAAAACCTGAAACACAGGGCCGTGTTCCTCAAGCACGAGTCCATGCCCAATTTTCTTCCAAACATGGGGCGTGTTGGCTAAGCATGGGGCCGTGCCCCTCGTATTTTTAAACACGGGGCCGTGTCAATCTAGACATAGGTCGTGTCTCACTAACGGACAAGGTTCTCTGATACATGCAGACGACACGGGGTCGTGCTGCCCAGGCACGAGGCCGTGTCAACGTGCTATCACTGTCTATAAAGTCATCCTTGAGGAGAATGTTTGGAGCCATTCCAAAAAGACCAAGATTCTGCAGATCTTGCACACATACCCCAAAAGGTATGTTCTTAAAAAGTTTTTCTACAACCTTCTTGTCTTTGCTTCTTATAGTCATTTCCTCTTCTTCCTTGCACCAAACCTTCATTGAAGCTTGAAGCTTCAAGCTCAAAATACTTCATTGGATGGTTAAAAGAATGATTTTTAGCTCAAGGTTTTGCAAATCTACTACATCAAAACATTATTTTAAGTAATTTATGTCCAGAAAAGTAAGAAATCAAACACATTTAACTTAAAACAAAATTGTTGAGCTAACATTTCAGAGCTGATGGTGCAGCACGGGGTCGTGCCACATGGGCACGAGGCTGTGTTAACTCGTCTGTTATTCCAAAATCGTTAATGGTTTGTCATATTTTCTAGAATGTCAAGCCAACAGAGTGGAACATCATCCAACAGCTCAAGGAATAACCGCCGAGGAAGGAGACTTTCTCTTGAAGCAACTATTGTCCGGTGCATAAGTGCTTTAAGAGAATCTCTTGAGGAGATGACCGTAGTAGAAGAGGCTCTAATTGACCGAGTGAACTACCTCTCTATGGGATTGGAAGATTGCTTCAGAGAAATCAACCTTTTACACCAGAGGTTGAATATCTTGGTTGTGCCTCCTATGGAAACAATTTGGCCTCAAGAAGATTGGAACCTTGCTAGCGAGGTCATCCACCCCACCGGATGGGAAGATGATATATCAGAACCTCCTCCTCTTAATGTCATCTTTGATGTTCCGATCAATCTCGCTCCCCTACCTTACGATGAATTGATGAAAAACCCGTTATCTTCCTTCCGAGAGAGATAGAGGAAATGCTCAACGACCTCTAAGCGGGTATTTCCGAAAATAACTTGAAGCCCTCTGAAGATTAACCTCGGTTTTCCACTAACCATTCATAGATCTAGGGAGTAGCTATTAGGGGTTTAGAATAAAATCTCGTGGGGGCACCTCTCAAGAATCTATCTATCTAATTTAGGATAATGTAGGATTGTAATTTGTATTTTCTGTGTATTTTCCTTTTTATTTGAATGGAATGAAAGTATATTTGATGGTGGTAACAGTAAATGTGTGAAAGAAGTTGAAAAGGCTAAAAAGGGACCCCATGCACGTAAACTAGAGCCTCCCGCTTCAAAAACTGCAGATCAGTGTTTGCAGCACGGGGCCGTGCCCACCTGGAACGCCCCCGTGCTCAATTGTCTGATGTCGAAAATTTTCTGCCGAGAAGGTGGCACGGGCCTTGCCTACTCAGAACGCCCCAGTGTCCACCACACTGTAAGTCTTCTGTTTCAATTTGTTAATGGCACTTTGGCCACTGGTCGTGTCCAACTAACACGCCCCTGTGCTGCAGTGACCAGTAACCATAAAAATGTTATTTTTACCCACTTTTTGCACATTCAATCAAAATAAATCCTATTTGGGATACATTGAGCACAATGTGTAATTTAAGTGTGTGTGTGGGGGGGGGGGGGGGGATGTTAAAACCTTAAATCATTTGTCCTAAAAACAAGCCTTACACAAAACTCGCCTTGGAAAACCGCTAATCACCCCAAACTTTTTTGACAAAATTTTTCATTTTTTAGTTATCTTGGTTTAGTTGGGAAAAATAAGTTCTAAAAATTATGTTTTCACTAATTTACACCTGATAGCGTCGTGTTAAAAAGAACCAATTGAGAAAATTATAGAAATGGGCATAACAAATCTTTATAAAATTTGATTATATATACATTTTTACACCCTTTTCCCACAAAAATGAGTTTTGAGCCTTTACCGAGCATACAAATACATATCTATACTAATTGCTCAATTTTTTGTTTCTTGTGTGAATAGCCCGTTTGATGTTACAAATCTAGAACTTGTCAAAACGATACATTCCAAATCCTTACCGACACAAATCCAAGTAAGTAAACAATGGAGGCATTAGGACTAAACCCATTTTTCGTTTAAACCTTTATTTTTCTTTTCTTTCCTTACCAAAAACATCCCCTTAGATAAACCCCTTTGAGCCTTAACCATATCATTTCTAAACCTGCAAAAATATATACTTTTGCAAAAAAAAAACCACATCATATCCGCTAACCTTTTTATTTTCACCCTTTATTTTTGTAAAAAGTTCGGTTATAAAAATTATAAGTATGGCTCAGTTTCAACTTTGGTAAAAAAAAAAAACAACCGAAGTCTTTTTTTTTTCCTAGGCCACAAAGCAATGGAAAAATCGATACTTTTTACGTTTTTCGCCATTTTTATCAAATACGCCTACCCGGACCACAACCTATCCTTTTAAAGCCCTCTTGATATTTACGAAGATTAAACGTCAAAAATGAAGAGGTTTGATCATTTGTCAAGCCTATAGTAGGAGTAAGTTCCAAACCGGGACCGAACGTTTTCACTTAAACATCTTCGGCCGAGTGTTGACTGACCACTTGTGAGATGTGTAAATTTGTATATAACTAAATAGAATTTTATAAAGGCACGTTATGCCCAAAATTAATAAGTTTTCTTAATATGTGTTTTAAATAAATCATGACGAATAAGATTGTAAATAAAATATAAACATAATAAATTTAGAACTTGGATTCCCAACACTTTAAAAATAAGTCCAAAACTTCTCTCCTACCTATTTCTTTTGGGTGTGTAAGCCACGATATAGAGTTTTGCTTGAGGACAAGCAAAGATTCAAGTGTGAGGGTATTTGATGTGCGTAAAATACAACATATAAATTATATCAAATACGGCTTAAAATGAACCCTTTTCGGTACTAATGTTGGAAAAAGCATGTTTCTTTGTTAATTTTTAATTTACATGATCAAAAGAGCTTAAACGCACAAACGGAACAAATTAACAGCAGAAACCAACATAAATGCGAAGAAGAGGAATTGACACGACTCGCCAAGCCCCCTTCCACATCCAAACCAAGAAAAATAACAAAAACAGAAGCTCAGGCACGGGGTCGTGCCCAACAGGCATGGGGTGGTGCCTAGTTAAGATTCCATGTAGAAAAAGACAACAACAAAAGACAAACCAACACGGTCGTGCTAACTCACCACGGGGCATGGTCAACTCTAAGAATCGCAGAATCCGAGATAGTACAACAAGTACAATTGCCACGGGCTGTGCCGCTGACACACGGGGCCGTGTTAGTACAAGACCTGACACCTGCAGTTAATGAAGAAAAGATAGAAAGAAGGCCACGGGGCTGTGCCAGGTGGGCACGGGGCCGTGTGAGCAGTCCGACTTCAGCTATAAATAGGGGTGCTTGGTTTCATTCCAATCCATCTCTTGGCAAACCACTTCTCTCACACTTGCCACCACTCCACCACCATTACAACACCAACACCAACCACCATCATCCATCTTTCATCTTTTAGAGTGTGTAGTAGTCTCGGGATCCAAGATCGATCGTAAGAGTTCTTCTCAAACAAAGGCCATGCTTGGCTAAATCTTACGTCACTTTGTGAAGACGAATCTTTTATGTATTAATTTTGATTTCCAACCTTTGGCAAACTTTTTATTTGGGTATGTATTAATGATTTTAATAACTATTTTTCTATATTGAAGGTGAATTTTACTTAATCACTTCTTCATGTTTTGTTGATTCACTCATTCGTGTGTCTTTACGGTCTTTATAAAACGCGTTAACTGCCTGGAATGTGGTTAGAAGGGTGCTTGGGTAAAGTTCTTGCCTCGTTCAGTGTATAGATCCTGCGAGGACCTGATTCAAGCTTAGTATGACTTCTCTTGAGGCAGATAGCATAAAATCGGGGGAACTAAGAACTGCTTCTAATCCCTTATCTATAAACTACTATTAAAACATTAAACCGACCTTGCGGGACTGTATCCTTGCTGACTCAGATCAATAGGTTGAGGGTAACGCTGCCTGCAAGGGGGCCTACCACTTTTCGCATTAATAACTTACTTAATTATCTTTCAATAATCCGACCTTGCAACTGTATTTCTACTTACTCAGACCAATAGGTTGAGAGTAACGCTGCCCGGAAAGGGGCCCTAATACTATAACTTAAAGATAATATTTTAAAAAGCCCAAAGTGCGGAAATCATCAAAGGATACATAAAAGAGGAGTTGGAACAAGTGATTCCTTCTTGTCTATTTGTTTCCTTATATTTTTATTTTCATTTTCTAGTTTACATTTTTATAACTTTTAAAACTTTTTATCAAAATTTGGTTACATTAGACGTTAATAATAAGCCGGTACTAAAAGCTCTTGTGTCCTTGGACGACCTCGGTATCTTGCCATCACTATACTACGTCCGCGATGGGTGCACTTGCTCTAACGTGTGTGTAGAGTGATTGTATTGTATCGTGTTTTATAAATTTAAAGTTTGATTCGCGAGTAAAAGGTACTTAAAATATATCTAAAAATTATACACACCCGCACACACGTCATTTACAAAGGGATTTTGAGTGATGGTAAAGAACCGGAACGTGTTCGCTCATGTTTGGGTGATTGTCTTATCCGTTCTAAACTTTTGTTGAATTTGCTTGTGAATATTAGAAATTTTGATGTGATTCATGAGGTTTATATGAGTGCTGGGAGATTAGGTATTAAGATTGATGCTTTTTGTTTGAATATTTTTATTATAGGGTTGTGTAAAAATGGGGATGTTGATGGACAATGGTTGTGGCCGGAGAGTGGTGGTGGTAATGATAATGGTGATGATGGTGTGTGGTGGTTGTCTAGAAAGAGAGATGATAGGAACAAGAGGTGAAAATGAAATTTCACCACTTACTTAACGGTGACTTAACAGCTAGATAATGGAAAGTAAGCAGATTACTAGATTTTGAAAACACGAGTACATAGGGTGCATAAAAAGTTGGGGATTTCGGTTGATCCCGTTACCAGAGGGACACAAATTGCACTTTACTATCATATTATGTGGACTTACTTATATATGAAACAATTATAATTTGTGAATAGTGAAATTTAGGCATAAACTTGAAAGAGCAAAACGAGCAAGCTTACCTTGACTCAATCATGGTTGGCTCGACTCTTTTATAAGCGAATTGATTTCGAACAAGCCACTTAAAACTACCCCTAAACTTAAATCTTAGTTAACACACAATCTTAAATCAGTTAAATCATCACCCTTAACTAACATGTGATTATTTTGTCTACTCGGTTTCAATCAAACCACCACCAAATAAAATTAAGAAAATTCAAAAATGTATTTATAATTTTCATTTATATTTGTTTTTTCTGTCTTTGTAGTGTTTAAAAAGAAATATTAAAAAATAAAAAAACAAATATAAAAGTTAAATACAAAATCCATAGAAGATAAAACGTTTTATGTTTTTCATAAGTATTTATTTAGACGAAAAAAAATTTAAAAATTAAATACATATACAATTACAAATACTCCCCAAGTAGAGAGCCTTCTATGGTGTACTATTAATTAAAGATTCACTACGTATACATTTCTAAGTTAGGGGAATAGTGCCAGACAGCTTGTCTGGCATTTCCCTATTGGACAAACTTATTTTTAATTTAATTTTATTTCCAGTTTAAAATTACGCTTTCGTCCTTTGTTTAAAATTACGTTTTTGCTCCCAGCTCAAAATAAAATTATAATTTTGCCCCTAGCTCAAAATTACGCTTTTGCCCTCGGTTCAAAAACTCACTTTTAATTTTGTTCTCAGTTTAAAATTACGGTTTCGTCCTCCGTTTAAAATTACGTTTTTTCACCCAGTTCAAAATAAAATGTTGTTTTTTCCTCTAGCTCAAAATTACGATTCTGCCCTCAGCTCAAAATTACGTTTTTGCCCACAGTTCAAAATAAAATTACGTTTTCCCCCTAGCTCAAAATTATGATTTTACTCTCAGTTTAAAATTATGATTTCGCCTCTAATTCAAAATATAATTTACGATTTTGCCCACTGCACAGACATACATGTTATGAGAGAGAAATATTCGGTTTATTGCCCCGCAACGCGGGCGGGGCAAAAACTAGTTAAATACATATACAACTACAAATACTCCACAAGTACAGAGCCTTTCTATGGTGTACTATTAAGTGGGCGGGTCCAATGCTAACTCATGTTCAGTAGTGAAAACTGGGCTGATGTTTGGAGCACTTCGATGCTGGACTGTAAGTACTACCTATTGGCTCTGGGCTCTGGTTTGGGTTAATGTTAGAAAACAGATTTAGCCCAAAACAATGATCCATATAATTATGCGCCATCGATTGAGTTTCACTACTTGGTCAACGTTATTTCTTCATTTTTTTTTTCGAAGTACTATTTTCCAAGTGAAATTAGTAACTTATGAAATATATATCAACATACTACAATATCAATGTACTAAGTATATTGAAAATGAAATTTATTACTAGTTGTTGTGGATTAGTTTCTGTTTTTTTACGTACCATCCAAGTTATTGACATACCCAAAAGACATGACGTCCTAGTGTTTACCAATTTTCATTCCAACTTGAATGTTCGACTCTCACGTTTCGACTATGGAAATGTGAAAATGTAAATGTTTGTGTGTGCGCGCACGTGCATGCAAGTATGTAACATGCTTTTATAATTTATATTAGTTTTCTAGCCCATCACATGCACCACATTGTAAAGAGTATAGTAGTTGGTATGTATATGTTACCCAATGAACAATAAAAAAATTGGAATATACCATCCTTTAATAGTGAAGAACCTGACTTTGATTATAGGTGAAGTCATGAAGAAGGAGGATGCCATTGTACATATTGGCATATATATGATTAGAACGGTTAACTCGCACACTCTCTAAACCGACTTCTAAATTACATCAATGTCAACCGTGTGACTAGAACCCTCAACCACTAGGGGAGAAACACCTTGATACCGCTAGGCTACAAGTCTTTTGGTACATATTATCATATGCATATACAAAATATATGATCCTACATTTCGGTACTAACTTGATCGTTAGAGGGTGGTTCCCGATTCCGACTCAAGGACCCTTTCTAGTGGATTTACTATGTTTGCAGCTTGATTCTAGTCGTAATATAGCACTACAAGTTCAGCTCATTGGATATGTTACCAAAGGATTAAAGTTCTGTTGCAAGAGTAAAGTAAAACAACATAAAAAACAAAAACTATGGTGGGTTTTTATCAACTCTAGGTGGTAAATCGTTTTCTTGGTACTTTATACTCCTAGTTTAACCAAATGACTTGTAGCTTAGCGGTAACAAGTTGTGTAACTAATGATATTCCTTCCAAATAGTTGAGGGTTCTATTCACATGGTGGACAAATGTGTGGATATAGTAGTAGGATTAGAGGGTGTGTAGGTTAGCCGTTCTAAAACAAATATAAAATTAAACTCCCCATTAGGCTGATACATGTAAAGGGGAATTGCATGTTCACTGCATAAGAGATTCATTTTTTGACTTTATTTTTCCAAACTATGGATCTAGTTGCATTCATACACGTTAAAACCTTATATTTTCTAAACATAAGAGCACCATCGGTGCAATAGAAGTTGTATGGTGTGAAAAAAAAAAGTTTCCTTTAACTCAGAACCTATGATATCCTGTTGGTCTAGTTAGCAATCTGAACCCAAACATCTACGTCTACCAGTTCTTTGTCCTATTACTAAAATAATCGGAAATCTAATTAAGACTTAACAACTAAGGAATCTGAACTCATGAGGAAGGAACACGACCTAGGTTTGGAATCCTATTTGTGAATCATGGTTTTATATCAGTAATTGTAACTAAGATGGAACCGGGATCTATGATACTAAACTAATAGGAAATTCTAAAGGATCCTCGACCCTTCTCGAGGTATCACCTAAAAGAATCCTAAAAGTTGTTAAACTCAACGGTTAGTCGAATAGCCTCATAGTGAATCCAACAATACTAAAGTACCCAAAAGACGGTCTACCTCACAACACGACAATCTCAATGCACCCTAAAGTGTAAAGGGGTAATTTAAGAACAATTCATCAGACTTAAGTAGGCAACTATCATAAGACAATTAAGGAAGACCCCGCACACACGCAATCAACACCTAAACCGTCTAGTGACAAAGACAAACCTAGCTAATCCTCACCTCATAGCTTTTGGACTAGGTAGAATACTTATAACCTCTAATCCTTAATCACAATTCCTATAAAAATTGTCGACAATTAACCGTAAACTAATCTCAAACACACAGTAGGCGACCTAACTAGCATTCACACATGACAGACCATCACAAAAACACAAGTGGAACTATGAAAAAATCTATATTAGTAATAAGCATGCATAAACATCTGAATTCATGAAAAAAGATACTTTACTAAAGAATTAAACCATCAACTCGTTACCAAAGCCATTCAAAAACCAATTATCAACAAATATTCATCTCAAAAACTAGGTAGTAACAATGTTTAGCCAAGAATCATCATCCAAAACAGTAACAAGTTCATCAACATAAAGAAAACATGTCTAAACGTATCAAAAACACAAAGTTAAAGATAAATAATGAACCACCTGTTTGCTAGAGTGAAAATCATGAACCCACAATGTCAAAATTGATCCCGACATCTTCTTTCCCCCCAAAATCACCTATGGAACCTCTAAAATTCGTCTGGGATAAGTTTTGTTTGTATTAGGGTTAATGTGGTGCTTAAATAGGGTTAAAACGTATGTTTTCGCGTTGATATGACACCCCCTCGTGTCACGCAACACGTATAATGGAATTCTGTCGCATGACGCGACTTGTAATAGTTTCTAGAAAACAGTTTTCTTCATAACTTTTTCATTTCAACTCTGTTTTCTTCGCCGTCTTTGCCTATGTCTTCGTAATTTAATTCTCTATCATCTCATATTCTTAAATATCCATTTGCATTCTATGAAAATCTTTCACTAAGACCAAACATTCTCGTGTGTGCTTGTTTCTTTAATGTTTTAGCTCGTTTTTGCTGTCACACCCCAACCGATGGCGGAAACATCGGGGCGCGGCATTGAGCGAAACAAATTGTCCAGGAGAAATCCATAACAACTATCATTACCAGATATTTAATATTATGTCCCATACCATAACTTATCAAATAAAGCAGTTATTACAGACATAGATATCCCAAAGACAAACCATATATTTAATATTATGTCCCATACCATATCTTATCAAATAAATTGCTTTGTTTCTAGACTCTTCCTAACTCGGTTCCACATAGCAAGCATCCTAGCATCTTAAACACCTGTCACATACGTTAAAATAGAGGTCAATACACATAGTGTAAAGGTGAGCATACAAGTTTAATAGTATAACAGATAGCGAAAGCGGTTTACGCAGAACCAGCATGTAACATGTATAATGTGAAGCAAGTAGGTTATCGACAATGAAATATGCACAGACGTGACTGCGAGTTGTAGAATGCGCAACACATATCACCACTGTGACACGTGAAGAAAAGCCCTTAACAACCCCTGTCTACGACATGTGCTGAGTCCAAACTATAGTAATATCGTTGCTAAGGTGTCAAGCAACAATCACTGTGTAAACATAACATACAAGCATTCATCGAATAACACGTAAACATGCAGAGCGGTCAGCGTATAAAAGTGGTTGCATTATGTGATCGATGTGTTTGATATAAGTAACGTATGTAACACCCAAAAGTGCTTAAAGCAAAAAGGGATCGAGTATACTCACAGAGATGGTAGCGACTAAACACAATCTGTGATTGGATTGAAGGGAGCACTGGAGTAAGCCTGATTATAGAATGATAGCGTAAGCGAAGTACAGTGCGTTAAATGGTGCGAGTGTCTGAGTGACGAAGGGTCGTCCGATCGGATGACCTTCCGGACGGATGGTAATCCAGGCAGATGGCCATTCGGTCGGAGGGTGATTCGTTTGGGATGGATGTGTTTATGTATGATGTGACTTTGAAGTTTTCGTTATAGCATTTTCAAAATAAAGAAGTGTTTCTACCATTCAGGTCATCCGGCCGGATGGTCATTCGGACGGATGGCCGTCCGTTCGGGTGGCGGTTCGCTGAACTGATCTTCTTTGTATTTTTGTAAAAATTGATAAGTGTTGAAAACTACAAGTCATCCAATCGGATTGTCAATCGATCGGATGGCTATCTGATCAGACGGCAGTCCGTCTAGTAACTTTTTCGTTTTGAAATCTTTGAACATTGCTAAGTTTAGGAAGTTTTGGTGTTTGAACCGAGACTGTGTGACCACATGTTAAACAACGGAAACTCCAATAGGTTCAAGTCGTCCGATCGGATAGGAACCACCCCGCCCGATTAGTTAACTATTCTTGGCGGTACTTCATGTTCAACTTGTGAGTCGGTCGTCTCCTCCGATAGAAATCCTTTCTCAGTCCAACACTTCACTATAGAACGAGTAGAAGGCCTGAACGAGCTCTGATTCTATCGGTTTTGAGCTAAAGAGTGTAAAAGTATGTGAAGAAAAGTTAGGAAACCATTCTTTCAACTCTTTTACACTTGAAAATGTTTAGATTTAGGTGAAATCAGTGTTTAGACATGTTGAAATCCCTTAGATCTGAGTTGTTCTTGGTGGAATGAGGTCATACTTTAAAGTTCATAAGAACTCATGATGACATCACCCTAAAACAGCCCAATCAGCCGATTTCATGGTGAAAAGTTAAGATTCGATGGTGAAGACGGTGAAGAAGTGTGTATAGATGATTTAGGTGCAAGATTTGGGTTGAAAACTTACAAGAATCGCGAGAAATCGAGAGAAAAGAGGGCTGGAACGTGCTGGTCAGAGGAGGAGGTGTCACACCACATGAACAGTGATGTGACAGGTGCTACTTATAGGCATGAGATGGATAGAGGCGGTGTAGTGAAGTGGGCGAAGGGCGGTTCGGTCGGATGGCCATCCGATCGGATGGACAGCCGGACGGATGGCCATTCGATCGGATGGGTTTGGCGAGTTGGTTTTTCGACGTTTTGTTTCGTGCGTTAAGCGTTGCGATGCGTTGCGAGTAAGCGGTGCGATAGTATTACCCATTAGTTACACAAATAAACTAACTACAAAAGTAATACCCAAATCTCGAGTTTGCGATGAGATTGCGTTGTGGTAGTGTTGCGATTGCGTTTGTGATTAATCACCACAAAACATATAAACATGCACAAGTAACACGTAGTAGCACACACATGTAAAACAATATCCATAACCTATAATTCGGGTTGCGATGCGATAGCAATGTGGTTAGCGATAAGTCAATTTAGCGATTAAACTGCGATTTATTAGCATATACTCCACATAATACAACTAAAGTAACTTAAATTAGAGTATCGATTACAAGTCGAGAAGCACAATCAATAATTAAGCAAGGAATGACAGATCGCAATTAGCAATCTTTTCTTCCTTTGAATTTGACTTTGACTTGTACTTTGACTTCAAAAACGCGGGTTGTTACAGCCTCCCCTACCTTAGGAAATTTCACCCTGAAATTTAAGGTGCAGGCGCAACAAATAGCTGTGGATACTTAGCCTTCATGTCACTTTCGAGTTCCCAGGTGAACTTGGCGCCGCGTTTGCCCTCCCAGTAAACCTTCACAATAGGAATACGTGAGCGTCGGAGTTGCTTGGTTGCTCGATCCATGATCTCGACAGGCTTTTCCACGAAATGTAATGTTTCGTCCACTTGTAGGTCCTCGAGAGGGATATGTAAATCCTGGTCGGCTAGACACTTTTTGAGGTTCGAAACGTGGAAAGTCGGGTGGGCATTACTAAGCTCATCCGGTAGTTCGAGTCTGTAGGCCACTTTGCCAATCCTTTCCAGAATTTTAAAGGGTCCCACATATCGAGGCGCGAGCTTTCCTTTCTTGCCGAATCTGATCACCCCCTTCCAAGGTGCAACCTTTAGGAATACGTGATCGCCAACATCAAATTCAAGGGGCTTGCGGCGTCTATCGGCGTAACTTTTCTGACGACTCCGAGCTTACAGGAGATTGTCTCGAATTTGGAGGATTTTGTCAGTTGTTTCTTGCAACAGCTTAGGACCGGTAATTTGCGCATCCCCGATCTCGTGCCATACAATAGGCGATCAACATTTTCTTCAGTATAATGCCTCAAAAGGTGCCATTTGAATGCTAGAGTGATAACTATTATTGTACGAGAATTCAACTAAAGGTAAATACGAATCCCAATTACGACCGAAATCCATGACACACGAGCGAAGCATGTCTTCTAGGGTACGAATCGTGTGTTCAGTCTAACCGTCGGTATGGGGATGGAATGCGGTACTAATATTGAGAGTAGTACGGGGAGCAGATTGAAACGTTTCCAAGAGACGTGAGGTGAATCAACCATCGCGATCAGAAATGATTTCATGAGGTGTCACGTGTCGACAAATAACCTCGTCGGTGTAGTTTCGTGCTAATCGTTCTACCTTATAGTCTTCCCGTATCGGTAGAAAGTGAGAGGATTTGGTAAGACGGTCAACGATAACCCAGATGCTGTCGTGACCTGATGGCGTGCACGGAAGTTTCGTTATAAAATTCATGGCTATACTCTCCCATTTCCACATAGGGATCTCGGGTTGCACGAGTAAGCCAGAGGGGCGTTGATGCTCAGCCTTGACCTTCGAACAAGGCAGGCACTTCGAAACGTAGATAGCGATAACTCTCTTCATGCCCGACCACCAGTACTTGTAGCGCATGTCCTGGTACATCTTATCGGCACCGGGATGAATGGAATATCGCGACTTGTGAGCTTCGTCTAGCAGAATTTGTCGTAAGTTGGTGCGTTTGGGAATCCAAATTCGGTCTAGATAATGGAATATAGCATTTGATTTATTCACCAGTTGTTCGCCATTGTTGATAATCCTTTCCTTCTTCAAAGTGTGTTCGGTAAAACAAGAATGTTGAGCGTCACAGATAAGAGCTTCGAGATTGTGTTGGGCCTGAGTATTACGAACGCTATGAAAATAGCTTCGTCGACTGAGAGCATCGGCGACGCTGTTTGCTTTGCCTGGGTGGTAGCGAATCTCACAGTCGTAATCTTTAAAGAGTTCAACCCATCGGCGTTGGCGCATATTCAGCTCTTTCTGGCTAAAGATGTATTGTAGGCTCTTATGGTCGGTGAAGACCGTACACTTGGTACTGTAAAGGTAGTGTTGCCAAATATTTAGCGCAAAAACAACTGCATCAAGCTTGAGATCGTTGGTTGTTTAGTTCTTCCCGTGGATCTTGAGCTGACGAGATGCGTACGCGATAACCTTGTCTCGTTGCATGAGAACACAACTGAGGCCGAGGTTATAGGCATCGCAGTAGACTACGAAGTCGTCATTTCCATCGGGTAATGGGAGTACAGGAGCATTGCAAAGCATAAGTTTGAGCGTTTGAAAGACCTCATCTTATTTGGTTCCCCAAACAAAAGGTTTGTCCTTGTGCGTGAGGGAAGTGAGCGGGACAACGATCTTCGAGAAATCGGCAATGAATCGGCGGTAGTAACCCGCCAATCCGAGAAAAAACCAACTTCGGACGGGTTCTTTGGTGTAACCCAACTCTTAACAGCTTCTATCTTCGCGGGATCGAAATGAATACCTTGACTATTGACAATGTGACCGGGGAATTGAACCTCCTCAAGCCAGAATTCACACTTGGAGAATTTGGCATAGAGACGGTTTCCCTGGAGTAACTCAAGAACCAAACGGAGATGTTGCGCGTGTTCGGTTTTTCACTTGGAATAGATCAGGATATCATCGATGAACACGATGACGAAGCGGTCGAGAAAGGGTTTACACACGCGATTCATTAGATCCATAAAGACTGCGGGAGCGTTGGTCAAACCAAAGGGCATAACAACAAAATCGTAGTGACCATATCGGGTTCGAAAAGTGGTTTTGGGTAAATCTTCCTCTTTAATTCGTAACTGGTGATAGCCTGAGCGTAAATCAATCTTTGAGAAACAAGTAGCACCTTGTAGCTGATCAAACAAATCATCGATTCTAGGCAAGGGATAACGATTCTTGATGGTAAGCTTATTCAATTTCCTGTAGTCGATGCACATCCGGAACGATCTGTCCTTCTTTTTGACGAAAAGGACAGGTGCGCCCCATGGAGAGGTGCTAGGGCGAATGAAGCCTTTGTCAAGCAATTCCTGGAGCTGACTCGAGAGTTTGCGCATTTCGGACGGAGCGAGACGATAAGGTGCTCTAGCAACAGGATTTGCTCCAGGAATGAGGTCGATTCGAAAATCGATATCACGAGTGGGAGGTAAGCCATGTAAATCATTAAAAGACGTTAGGAAACTCACGAACCACAGGCACCTTGTCTATTGCCTTAACTTCCTTTTCCTCCGCTACTACGATGTGTGCCAAGAACGCTTAATATTTCTTATGGAGATACTTGCTATCTTGGACACACGACATGAGTTGTAACTTCTTCGAAGCGACTTCGCCATAAACACATAATTGATCGCCGTTTGCGAGGGAGAAACGAATCATTTTATCGAAACAAACAATTTCAGCATGATTCTCCTGAAGGAAACCCATGCCTACTATGACATCAAAACTACCGAGTTGCATCGGGATAAGATTGATCGGGAAAACATGACAGTTGAGCTCAAGGGTACAATCACGCAGAATGGAGCTGACAGTGACGGTTCTTCCACTGGCAACTTCTACATCGAATGTTGATGGGAGGTTAACGCGTTTACGGTTTAGGAGCCTTTCGAATTCGAACAATACAAAACAGTTATCGGCTCCAGTATCAAACAAACACGAAGCATATATACCGTTTACGAGAAACGTACCATTAACCACGTTGTTGTCTGCCTGAGCCTGGCGGGCGTTGATGTTGAAGACGCGCCCGCGGGCTGCTTGCTGCGCTGGCCGCTGCTGCTGTTGTTGTTGGTGTTGTTGCTGTGCTTGCTGCTTCTGTGGCTCTTGCTTCACCACTCTGTTTGGGCAGACATTTGCGAAGTGGTTGGGATCACCACACGCAAAGCAGGATCTTGCGTGAGCAGGAGCTGCTTGTTTACCCTAAGGAGCTGGTAGAGCAGGAACTTGAATCGGGGTTGGAGCTTGGCGAGGACCGGTACGACAATTGGCAGTGAAGTGGTCGTACAGGTTGCAGTGAACACAGAAGCGACACACGATTCCAACCGGGTGGTGATAGGTACAAGTAGGGCGGAGCGGGTGTGGACCAGTATATGCACGCTTAGCTGGTGGTGCATTGGTCACTGGCGCCGCTACTTGGCGGTTTTGAGGTTGCGGTTGGGCAGGTACAGCTTGGAGTGGAGCGGCGGTTACTGCACAGTTCTTGTTGCTGGAGTTGCTGTTCTTGCGTTTTCGGCGAGAAGACTTTGAAGGTTGCGGTGAAGCGGTTTCAGCGGTGGGAGCAGCAGTAACTTGGTGAAGACTTTTGGTGCTTTTATCAAAGTAACCAGCCCTAACTCGCTTGTCATTGATCTCGGCAGCGAATAGGTAAGTCTCTTCGATGGTTGTGGTTTTGGCGGCTTGCACAAAGTCAACAACACAATCTGGTAAAGCACGGATGTATTTCTTGATGGTATTCTCGGGTGTGGTAACTTGACCCGGACAAATGATACTCAGCTGCTTAAAGCGGGCAGTTAAACCAGCGTTGTCGCCACCCTCTTGTTTGATGTGCCAGAACTCGTCCTCCAGCTTCTAAAGCTCGTGGGGAGGGCATAACTCCTTCATCATGATGTCCTTCAACTCATCCCACGTAAGCCCATAGGCTGCGTTATTCCCTCGCTTGTTTCTCTCGGCAGTCCGCCAGTCTAGAGCCCTGGACTGGAAAATGCCAGTGGTGTTAACAATGCGAAGGTTTTCGGGACAGCCACTTTGGCGCAGGGTGACTTCAATTGAATCGAACCATTGAAACATGGCAGTAGGCCCGTCTTCTCCGGTGAATTCTTTGGGACCGCATGCTTTAAACTGCTTGAAGCTAAAAGTAGACTTAAGAGAATCAGTCCTAGATTCTTCAGAGGACTTGCTAGCGTTTTCATTCAGCTCGCTAACAATTTGCGGAATGACCTTAGCCATCTGCTTTGCGACTAGAGCAGCGATGCGTTTGTCCTCATGGTTACCACGAGCGGAGCAAGCAGTGTGAGATCCGAATGACGACATTGTCTACAACAGACATCGTCACAGGACTCAAACACAATTTCGATTAAGTCGAGTATAGTCTATTATCTTACCCAAACTACTTTATATAAAGTATAGGAACACGTCTAATCACACAATCACGTAGGCACATAATCCACAGAAGCACGTAAGCATAGAGACACGTAAGCACGTAGTCCATATAAGCACAGTAGCACATAGTCCACATAAACGCATCTTCAATTATATTTTGCACGTATTGGCCTACGTATATTTCACGTATTCACCTATCCTTCACAGCGGCGTAAAGCGATCGAGTATTGCCAGTAGCGAATAGCGATTGCGAGTAATCATAAGCGATTTGTTAGCGTATTGAGATAAATGTGCAGTGCGAGTTGTGTGTGTTTATCAAAGCAAATAGCGAAAAGCGAGTAAATCACCAAAATCGAAAAACATAAGCAAGAAAACAATATAAAACACATAAAATTCGTCATGAAAGCGATAAATCACAGAGTTAGCGGTGGCGAAATCCAGAATCGAAACACATAAAAATCGAAGAGAGATTGTCTCGGCTTGATAGACGTTGACTAGCCAAAGTGGTTCGACTATTCTCAAGGATGTACTCGAAGTCCTTTTGGCCTAATAGACTGTGCTCTATCACCGACATGCGGTGAATGGCACGCATCTTTTCGGTTACTCACGCAACTCGAGTCGTTGGAATCCATCGAGACTTTGGTGTGAGTTTTGCAAAAACTGAAATAGAGGATGGAACAAGTCATCAAGGTTCGGGTTTCACCCCTAACTTAGCGACTCCATTCTTGTTTGTGTGATAGAATCATGAGATAGATAGGGAGAATCGAGTTGAAATATGGATTTCACTCCTGATTCAACGCAAATTTTCGTGTTTATAGTGAAAATGTGTGTTGAATGAACGGTTTGATCGAGAGTTTGCGGTTTTCACACCTAGTCTCAACCAGATCGTTCATTTGTGTATGTTACCAACCTTAGGAAAGGCTGATCTTGCACGAAGCGGTAGTATGCGATGTTCGCGCAAGAGTGTAGGGTTCAGCGAATTCGAGCGAGAGTATCAAGTAAGCTAGCACAAAACCCCTACGGGGTTTACACAAGTCGGTCTGTTGGTGCTTAGACTATAGACTATATCAATTCTAAGACGTTGACCCAGACTAGGTCGAGTCTTGCCAAATTCCCTATAGTTATGGCTCTGATACCAATCTGTCACACCCCAACCGATGGCGGAAACATCGGGGCGTGGCACTGAGCGAAACAGATTGTCCAGGAGAAATCCATAACAACTATCATTACCAGATATTTAATATTATGTCCCATACCATAACTTATCAAATAAAGAAGTTATTACAGACATAGATATCCTAAAGATAAATCATAGTTTCGACAACTCAGAATTTAAATTGTTTTGTTTCTAGACTCTTCCTAACTCGGTTCCACATAGCAAGCATCCTAGCATCTTAAACACCTGTCACATACGTTAAAATAGAGGCCAATACACATAGTGTAAAGGTGAGCATACAAGTTTAATAGTATAATAGATAGCGAAAGCGGTTTACGCATAACCAACATGTAACATGTATAATGTGAAGCAAGTAGGTTATCGACAATGAAATACGCACAGACGTGACTGCGAGTTGTAGAATGCGCAACACATATCACCACTGTGACACGTGAAGAAAAGCCCTTAACAACCCCTATGTACGTGCTGAGTCCAAACTATAGTACTATCGTTGCTAAGGTGTCAGGAAACAATCACTGTGTAAACATAACATACAAGCATTCATTGAATAACACGTAAACATGCAGAGCGGTCAGCGTATAAAAGTGGTTGCGTTGTGTGATCGATGTGTTTGATATAAGTAACGTATGTAACACCCAAAAGTGCTTAAAGCAAAAAGGGATCGAATATACTCACAGAGATGGTAGCGACTAAACACAATCTGTGATTGGATTGAAGGGAGCGCTGGAGTAAGCCTGATTACAGGATGATAGCGTAAGCGAAGTACAGTGCGTTAAATGGTGCGAGTGTCTGAGTGACGAAGGGTCATCCGATTGGATGACCTTCCGGACGGATGGTCATCCGGGAGGATGGCCATTCGGTCGGAGGGTGATCCGTTTGGGATGGATGTGTTTGTGTATGATGTGACTTTGAAGTTTTCGTTGTACCATTTTCAAGATAAAGAAGTGTTTCTACCATTCAGGTCATCTGGACGGATGGCCGTCCGTTCGGGTGGCGGTTCGCTGAACTGATCTTCTTTGTATTTTTGTAAAAATTGATAAGTGTTGAAAACCACAAGTCATCCAATCGGATTGTCGTTCGATCGGATGGCTATCCGATCGGACGTCAGTCCGTCTGGTAACTTGTTCGTTTTGAAATCTGTGAACTTTGCTAAGTTTTGGTGTTTGAACGAAGACGGTGTGACCACGTGTTAAACAACGGAAACTCCATTAGATTGAAGTTGTCCGATCGGATAGGAACCACCCCGCCCGATTAGTTAACTGTTCTTGATGGTACTTCATGTTCAACCTGTGAATCGGTCGCCTCCTCCGATAGAAATCCTTTCACAGTCCAACACTTCATTATAGAACGAGTAGAAGGCCTGAACGAGCTCTGATTATATCGGTTTTGAGCTAAAGAGTGTAAAAGTATGTGAAGAAAAGTTAGGAAAGCATTCTTTAAACTCTTTTACACTTGAAAATGTTTAGATTTAGGTGAAAGCAGTGTTTAAACATGTTGAAATCCCTTAGATCTGAGTTGTTCTTGGTGGAATGAGGTCATACTTTGAAGTTCATGAGAACTCATGATGACATCACCCTAAAACAGCCCAATTAGCCGATTTCATGGTGAAAAGTTAAGATTCAATGGTGAAGATGGTGAAGAAGTGTGTCTAGATGATTTAAGTGCAAGATTTGGGTTGAAAACTTACAAGAATCGCTCGAAATCGAGAGAAAAGAGGGCTGGAATGTGCTGGTCGGAGGAGGAGCTGTCACACCACATGAATAGTGATGTGACAGGTGCTATTTATAGGCATGAGAGGTATCGAGGCAGTGTAGTGAAGTGGGCGAAGGGCGGTTTGGTCGGATGGCCATCCGATCGGATGGTCAGCCGGACGGATGACCATTCGATCGAATGGTCATTCGATCGGATGGGTTTGGCGAGTTGGTTTTTCGACGTTTCGTTTCGTGCGTTAAGCGTTGCGATGCGTTGCGAGTAAGCGGTGCGATAGTATTACCCATTAGTTACACAAATAAACTAACTACAAAAGTAATCCCCAAATCTCGAGTTTGCGATGAGATTGCGTTGTGGTAGTGTTGCGATTGCGTTTGCGATTAATCACCACAAAACATATAAACATGCACAAGTAACACGTAGTAGCACACACACGTAAAACAATATCCATAACCTATAATTCGGGTTGCGATGCGATAGCGATGTGGTTAGCGATAAGTCGATTTAACGATTAAACTGCGATTTATTAGCATATACTCCACATAATACAACTAAAGTAACTTAAATTAGAGTATCGATTACAAGTCGAGAAGCACAATCAATAATTAAGCAAGGAGTGACAGATCGCAATTAGCAATCTTTTCTTCCTTTGGTATTTTACCGGTACCGATACCGAAAGTACCGATACCCGAAAATGACAAAAAGTGGATACTGGTACCGGTAACGAAAAAATTCGGTACGGAAAATTCGGTACCGATACGATACCGGTACTCAGTATCAAATGCTCATCCATGATATAGTCAAGTCAAGTTAACAAGCCAGAAGATTGTGCCATATGCACATTAGTTGAACATGATTTTCATTATGTTTTGCTCCTTATTGATCCGAAGGACATTAATTTGAAGATAGATTGCGACAACATAATGTTGGTCTTTAAACATTAATAGGAAAAAAGCCTATTTTTTTGCTCGCGATAAAGAGAGCAAATTTAGCAACCTGACAAACAATGTTTGTCTAGAAATAAGTTTTTCAAACTTAATTATGATTATGTATGCATATGTTACTTTTCTTAACTCGTTCAATTCTTTATGTCATTCACAATCTGTCCTTCAAATTCTGTGAGAAATCTTTTTGTATTATGAAAAGTGATTGTAGATGGTTGGAGGTTATGAGTAAAGGAGAAAGAAAATTTTAGTGTTTATCTGTAAATTTGATGGGACGCTGTTCACCCTGTATTATCTTCTAATATATTTTGAAAGTGGTTATGAGTGAATGAGAGAGAAAAAGTAATTATAAAAGTATAGAAAAATATTATTTAATTGAAAAAAGAGAAAACATAGTTGTTTTTAGTGAAATTATAGGATAAGAATGACGAAAGGGATATGAATGCTCTTATAATACATTCTTCAAACCATTTTCTCTGTATAATCTTATATGTTATAACGTCTTTATCTTCAAATGAACATGATAAAACACCTATTTATCATCTATCTCTCAATACTATATTAGGGTGCTCGAGGCTCATTTGGGTACCCCTTGCAGGTTCACGGGTACCCAAGGCTACAAGACCGCCGCCCCCTATCCGCAAGCTTGCAGCTTCAATCCACAGTTAAAAGAACCTAGACACGGCAAGCGAAGAAAGATGGCTGACCCGATAATCAGTTTCATCGGCCTCCACCCCATGTTAAAGGCATTTGTTTCGGGTAGTTTGAAAAGTGCAGATGTGGCATGTTTTTTTGTTTGGGTTATCCGCATGTGCCCCGCCCACCCTTGTAAGTAACATGCTATGACCTATCAGACTGTAGATATGCATTATGCAAGAATACCCGGACTATTGTTGTCACGTCTACGTGAAATATTGTAAAAAGACAAAGAGATAGATAAGGGGTATATACGTAATTTAGTCAAAAGACATTACATGAGGTTCGAACGCCATCCATGTGGTTCATATATTATATACGAAGGGTAGGAATCATCTTTTGTAGTTTTCCTAAATACTTGTCATATGGCTATGTTGCCTCATGATGGGAGCCATGTTAGTCCTACAACATTTTTCATTTTCAAACAAACATTACTATTATATAATATACATATACATATATAGAGAGAGATCAATGTAGCCCACTTATTAATTTATTTTTTCAAATGAAGTTCATATTCAACTATATTCTATCATCCCCATATATCCATACTATTTCGAGAATCTTCAATTCAATAACTCATTGTGTAACTTAAATACAACTCGAGATCCGTGCTATTATAGCTTATGAGACAATGTGTAGTGGTAATGTTTTTTTTTTTTTAAACGTGAACTTCATTAAAACAACACCGAACCCGAAAATCGGGACGGATAAAACAAAACTACATATTCACAAATTTACACCAATCTCTCCAATCGAACTTGCCGCTCTTGACCCTATGCTTAAACCAGAAAAAACTAACCACCCTAACTTCCCTAAAAATCTCGTCAGCATTACACTTTATACCATTGAATCTAAGATTATTTCTAGCCTTCCACAAAATCCAACAAGCCACGATCACGATACCGTGTAAAACCTTTTTATCCGACGGCCTCCTAGCACCCGACTTATAAACTTCAAGTAAATCTCTGAACGAAAAGATAAAAAAATTCGGCTTCCGGCACCAAAAGCTGATTTTCTCCCACAATCCCATAGCAAGAGGGCAGGCTGTAGTGGTAATGCCCTTATCCTTGTGTATTTTGCGTCATGTGGCAGTCAAGTCAGCAATGGGGCATTATGGGACGTTTTTCTAAAATGAGTGTAGTGGTGATGTGGACATTATGGGACGTTATGTTAAAAAAGGGTGTAAATAAAATTAAATAAAAAAACTTCAAAAATACTTTATTAGGCATTATGTTTAAACCTGCATTTGATTGGCCAATTCAAAGTTCTCTCCGGCGTGCAATAAAAACACTCTAACCCAATTTTGGTAAAAAAAAAACCGCCCACAGGGGTGGAGATGAGGGCGTGGAGGGGCATTCTTGAACCAAAAAACACCCAGAAACTTCACCACTACGGGTGGTCTGATGTCATATGTTAGATGGATGAGAATAATTACAATATATGATAATTGATGCACCAATTATAACCATAAATTATTATATTAGTAAATTACTAAAAAAAACCATAACCACGTACCGCTTATATTGAAAACTAGTGATGCTTTACAAAAAATATTGTCGAAAACTAGGCTTTGATTGGAATGAAATAATTATAGGTATTGAAATGATATTGATGAATTTGGGTTTGAGCATGATCGTTTTACTCATTGTGTCTCAACCTAGGATTGACTCAATCATTGGTCATCTTTTCATGTTTATATATATTTGCCAATAAATATCCCTTCGTTATTTCAGCATAATATCCTAAAATAAATTATATATTTTTTTGAAAATAAATTACAGCCCAAAGGCTAACAACTTACATGATTTTACATACTTTTCGTACAATTATATTCCTAGCTCTCTATCGCATCTATACCTTGTTTTACCCATTTCTTTATATTCATATGTTGCATTTTAGCTCTACTCCTAAATCACAAGTAACTGTATTATTTTATTCTTCTAATAATTTTGTATTGGACCTGTGTAAAATATAAGTTGTAAAGACCATTACATAAAAAATAAAGCCTAAATTGGTTAATTTGTGTACTTCTTACATGCAAATACATATGTTATTTACATAAAAAAGGAATTTACAAAACCTATTTGGGAATCTCCAAAATCTATGCTTATTTTCAATCCAGAAGCATTCCGTTTATTTGTTTTTTAATGGTTTACCTATATGTGTAGATAATATAATATATACATGACTTACACATTCGTTGGTTATATATACATAAATAAAATATGTTCATATATATTTTTTTAAAGTTCAAGATAGATAAATAAATATCAATTTTATATATTTTTTTAATTATTAAATGAGTGATACAATTTCAAGATAAATAAATAAACATCAAGTTTATATTTTTTAACTATTAAATGAATGATTTATTTTATATTGCTTTTTCTCACAATATTTAGTATTCTATGTTCAATACACCTTAATAAATGCCAATGATCTCTAGATCAAGTGGTGGAGGGCTTGCATTTCTCTTGAGAGATGCAGGTTCGACTCCCACTTGGTGCAGAGTGAGGCACTGGTGGGTAATGATAGGAGACCCAGGGAAACCTGGGTTGGATCCTTGAGCCAAACAGGTTTTACCGGTAATTTCACTGTCGTGCCTACGGGCGGATGGGTTACCGGGTTTTCCCCGGAATTGGTGGTGGACTCGGGTTACTCTCAGAGTACTCCGTTTGTCCAGTGGGTGCCCCGAGAGTGTTCGGGATTGAATTTGTTGGCCGTTCCAAAAAAATAAATACACCTTAATAAATAAAAGTAAAGTAAAGATATATGTAAATAAGACAGTTATTCTCTTACTAATTCTCTCTTTCTATTTACTTTCTAGAGGATAAAAGTGCACATATAAAAGTAATTAAGGGTAAACAGAAAAAGTAGTAAATCATAACATGCAATATGATTTTAAAGTAGATAATTTTTTTAAGACAAAATAATATAGCAACGCGAACAAAAAAATTAAGGTGGGACAAAAAACTTGTATTGATAAGGGAATTTCAAGGACATCCACACATAAAAGTTGTAGCTATGATACAAACCAATGAAGATGTGATTTCTACCGTTCTTAAAACTTCCCAAAACATATTATAAATTCTTTTATCAAATCACACCAAATCATAAACAAGCATATATCAATTCTTTGATTGGGACATTCCTTTTAACGGGTTTGCGTTAGTTTTGCGAAAACAATACATCACTAGATGCTGAGATACAAATTTGTCCTATTTAGAGAAAACCAGAGATTTTTTTAGCGGGATCTAATAACTAATGAAGTTCGATCAACAACCATGCTATATTCTATACATATCTAATAAAACTAATTGTTAAAGTAGCAAAAACCCTTCTTTGGTAAGCATGTAAAAAGTAATAGGTCCGATCTTAACATATTCAAGAGTTCGTTTTTTCTTTTCTTTTATTAACAAACCATTACTACAAAATCCCCTGATCAATTATAGTTCGTTTTTAGAAAGAGAATGATAATCTGATAATCTCTAGTGTTTAAGCTTTTATAAATTTTGTCAGAAATTCATCGCTAGTAGTAGACAGATTATATGGCTGTTTGTTAACCAAACTCCATTCAGTTAATCTGGTAGGGGTGTGCATTGGTCAGTTTGGGTCGGTTATGGCAAAAAAACATAATCATAACCACGATGTCAGTCAATGGATAATCATAACCATAATCGATCGGTTATAGTGGTTTTGGTTAATCGATTTTGAAGGTTATAACGGGTCGGTTATGAGCGGTTAACCATGAAGTTACGTCTAGCTAAAAATAACTTATTTTTTTTACCACGGAATTCATTGTTATTATACCTTTGTATATATTAATATATTACATATTTAAAAAATATATATAATCTATAATATTAATACCCGTTATTTATAAACAATAAATTCAAACAAACTTTCAACCAAAACGATATGATATAACACATAAATTATAACACACGTTTAACCAAAAACATCCACTATTGGTTCAGTTCGGTTATGGTGGGTATGGAAACTTTAATAACCATAACCGACCCACTACTTTCGGTTTAAAAAAAAATAATTAACCGACCCACCGGTTTTTAATTTGGTTCGGTTTTTGCGGTTCGAATTTGTCGGTTAATTTGGTTATGAGTCGGTTAATTCAGTTTTTTGCTCACCCCTAAATGTGTGGGGGAACATACTGAGATAATAATCATGTTTACATTATATTAACATGGGTTAATTTATTGTACAATGAGTTTTAACATACAAAATATCCTTAACATAAGAACTAAAGGAAGGAATTCTTTTTTTTTTTTAATTTTATTTCCCTACTTATTAAGCACGTATTTAATTCCCAGATTAAAAAAATCATGATTTTACAACAGTAGAATAATTATATATATTACTCTACAAAATTACTCTACTACTGTAAAATCACGAATTTTTTTTACATTTTTAAGTAGTAGGGATAAAAATTTCAAAAAAAAAAAAAAAAAAAAAAATCATTCACTTCTTACATTAAGGATATTTTGTATGTTAGGATCCATTTGTATTTGATTTTTACACATAATAACATATCGTTGTTTACTAAAACACGGTCTTCTTATATTTAAATCTATTTGGTGATGAAACAATGGTTAACCTGGTGGGGTTAACTCACTGGTCTCGTCAAGTAGGGTTAATCCCTTCTTTCCGATGATCGCTTGGCTGGATCGTCTGGTGGTGGGTTTCCTGCACAAGTAAACAAACCGTGACTCGCAACAAGGAGGATGGGGTGGGGGGTGCTCCTTGTTACCACTCTCCGGCGTGAGAATCAGTAATTTGCTTGGGAAGCAAAGTGTGATAGTAGTAGTATTGAGAGAGTTGAGAAGTGATCCCTCAAACCTGGTTTGGGGTGAGTATTTATAGCCGATGAGTGAAGGAGGGTAGTTGAGTAGCTAGCCTGACATTGCACAGCTGCTTGTAGGTGTGTCAGACTTGTCAGTCATGGGGAGGATGCCACGTCTTGTTGTGGTGTCAGGCTGTTGCACACATGTGGGCTGACAGGCGACTGTTCCCAGTACCACTTGTATTGTGGTGTCAGACACACTTGCCTTGTAGGCAGGATGCGGTGCCAGACCGCATCGCTGCTTGCGGTCATTGATGTTGTTCCCGCGTTGGTTGTTCCATCCAAGATTTATGCGGGATGCGGTGCCATGCCGCATCGCCGCTTAGTGACTGTTACTGTTGTCCAGACCCCTTGTCGTGACGAAAATGTTCATAGGATGCGGTGCCGGGCCGCATCGATATGCGTAACATTTGTTTCCGTAAGTTTGTAGCAACAACATTTCATAATATAATAACCAACTTGAATAACGATTAAAATGGAGTAGTTAAAGAATGGATGGAAGATGAAGTTAAAACAAGTTGCTTGACTTTTGATGTTTTTGGGGAGTTTTTTAGACTCATGGGGGGCTTGAAACATGAACATCTATACGCTACGAGATATGCTCACATGCAGGATCTAGTAGATGATGACCCTAGATTTCCTTTGAACACTAGAGTAACTTAATCGAACCATAGCATTATTTATATATTTTATCTACCAAAAATAATTTTTTTTGTTAGATAAAATACTGTTTTAAATATATATAATAATAGTTGTTTCTTTCAAGAAAATATACTACCAAAAGTTGCAAAAATATTATTTGTATACAAGACTAAATATAAAATAGTAGAAGTGACAACTAAAAAAGGTCTAAAGGAAAATGATGTATACTTATAAAACATTTTAATAAGCATAATGCTTATGTAACATTTTTTTGTTGTCTTAAATCTATGTATTCACTATTTATAATATGTGTTTAACAAATTAAAAGGTAATGAACTGAGATTAGAGGTAAACACAAGTTTAATCATTAGATTATAACACTTTTACAATCAAGTTGTGGGATACAGTAGAAACTCGATAAATTAATACTCGATTATTTAATAAACTCTCTAAGATAATATTTTTTGCCGGTCCCGACTTGGGGATAGGGTGCTAAATTAATAATTCGCTAAAATTATAAGATAATACATTTTTGATAATTTCTTTAGACCCCATATAAAATATAAATTAATAATTCCTTATATATAGCATATTACATGAATGATTTATGAAGGTTTCTTGAAAAATGACTCAATTGTCTTTTGTTTTTTGTTGAAATCAATTTCCCCTTGAATCTCGTCTCTAATTTTCCTTAGCATGGTAAGAACTTCTGGTGTTATTTTCTCATAGCTCAACAAGAAATTGTTCAATGTGATTGCCGCTTTAATAGCTTCGTTTCGCGAAGGGGGCTCCATTGTAGAATTTTCATCATCTTCTTCATCGATATCATCTTTATTAATTCCAATAACGCTTTCAATAATTTCTTCAAATTGGATCGTTCATCGATAGCATCTTTATTAATTCCAATAACGCTTTCAATAATTTCTTCAAATTGGATCGTTCATTTGATATACATGCATTGTATACAATAATTAAGTGGAAGCTTGAAATGTGTTTGTAAACTAAGTACTCTACTATAAATTAATAAAATATTAATTAATATATAAATTAATAATTATTAATTTATCGATTAATTAATAACTCTTTTAATTAATAAATTTTGGTGGTCCCAAGTGTATTATTTTATAGAGTTTCTACTGTATTTGTGTAAATATATAGGGTTTACAAAACGATAGGTTATATAAATCGGCACATTTGTAAAAGTATGCTATTGTATTTTACAATTTCAACTAATTTAGTTAATCAAGCGTAATTAAGTCTGAAAGACAAGTATTCAACTTCTTTTATCAAGAAACCCAATATTTTAAATTCATAAGTTAAATACGTATATGCTTTTATATATACCAAATAAAATAAAAAATATAATATTTTAAAAAAAATATAAACATATGAGATACTTGATTAATAAGACCATGTGTTATCGGTTAACTAACTTTTCTATTAAGAAAGAAAACCTACCGCCACATCAGCGCCAACTCATCACCATGCCATTTTTTAAATTGTCCATTAACGTGTTGTGAGTTAACTACACAACACAAATAATTTTTTTAAATTTACCCAATAAATGTCCAACATCTCAAATCTCCTTGACCTCGTCTTAAATAACATCAACACATTTTGAATGCCTTCCCTTTAATGGTAAGAAGAACTCTACAATTAATTATACTCGAGTGGAGTGATCTAAGGATGAGTAACATCATGTGAAGTTTTTATCTTGATAAGAGAAAACAAAGCCGTGAATTCTTAGTGAGTAAAACAGGCAAAATCAATTGTGTGAGGAGTCGAATGTTAAAGTCCCGGAAACACAAAAAGATAACAAAAACACCCTAGTTAATTTCTATATAAATCATTAGTTTTATAGATCAGCATAAAAGTATGTTGATCTTTTTAATTTTCCTTTCACTTTCGAAATATATGTGTTGAATTAAGTGTTTTATGTTCTTGAGCAGAGTCACATTCTGAGTTTTGTCTTCTAGCAAAATTATACAAAGAAAGAAATGCTGTGAATTGAATTTAGCCACTTTAGATTTGTTTTCTTTTTGTAGTAATATAAAAATTCAACTAATCATGTCAATTAGCCAACTGTTAAACAATAGATAAAGTAAACTAAGTCATTTGCCAATTTCTTGTCAACACTCCTAAATGGCCCCACTCTTTGGTTGCCAGGAGGCCATGAGGTAATTAAATGATTCAGACCTTTTAGAAAAAAATCAACACCTTTTTATTTTAGAAACACTTTTTATAAAAAAAATAGAGTAAACCTGTGATATTAACTAATACATTTTTTTATCCTTTTGAGTCAATGTTTAAAAGTTGATATTAAACATTACTATCATTATTTTATTGTTAAAAAAAATTATGACATGTTTAATTGTTAAAAATGAAAACAATAATTCATCATAGGATAAAAAAACACTTATTATCATAAAAAATAAAAAAAAATAAGTTTGAAAAACAATGTTTTTTTACATTAATTAATTCGTCTCCCTCATGTTATAAATGGACACTAGTCTTTATAATTAATGTTAAAAATTTGTATTTTTTAAATGATGAAGAGACACTTTCCAAAATCTACTGTACATTTTGAAAGACTCAAACCCGTATCACTTTAGTGAGAATAACTGCGTGACACTAGTAATTCCTAAGCCAAGATTCCATCAGCCTTATAAATTTTGTTTGAGTGTCATAATTGATTAATTGGTATAAATATATATAATGCTGATTGAGCCTCACTTCCCTCTTATAAACCACCCATCACAGCCTTCATTCTCCTTCCCCCCCTTTTGTTGAACAACCAAATCTCCAATCTTTCTCATTTCAACCTTTTGACTTCTTGAGGCATTTTATCAAACACTTTAGTTCGTAAATGGCTAGAACACAACAGCGGTACCGCGGCGTGCGCCAAAGGCATTGGGGTTCCTGGGTGTCCGAAATTCGCCATCCTTTGTTGTAAGTCCATTTCCCCGAAAACAATGCTTTAACTATTGTACTTAACGCATTATAAATTGTACATCAAAGATTCAAACATGTACTAATTGGCAACTTTTTTTTCCCAAAACAGGAAAACGAGAATTTGGCTAGGGACATTCGAGACAGCGGAAGACGCGGCCCGAGCCTATGACGAGGCCGCGAGGCTCATGTGCGGGCCACGTGCGCGAACAAACTTTCCATACAATCCTAACATGTCACAATCTTCTTCTTCCAAACTACTCTCCGCAACTTTGACAGCAAAACTGCATAGATGCTACATGGCTTCACTTCAAATGACCAAACCTTCAATCCAACAACAACAAATGATGAACTCGAAACGAATGTGTTCGACTCATGTTGTCGAGTCTTCACCCGACACAAAGCCAATGGTGCTGATGCAACACCAACAACCTGAGGTGGATATTAACAACACCCATCATCAACATTATCAACATTGTCATCCTCATCATCAACATCATCATCAGCAGCAACAGTTTCTTGCCAAACTCGAGGATCATCACATCGAACAAATGATCGAGGAGTTGCTTTACTATGGATCGATCGAATTTTGTTCGATTGATCAATCACATGACTAGTTCAATGCTTGAACACGGAAAATGCTATCTGCTAGGATGCTGCTAAACGTACCCTCTCTCACAAAATACGAGGGGACCACCATTAAAAAATAAATTTCCCTCTCATGTGGGGGTGCGTTCACTAGAGGGGTACGTTTAGCAAGACCCTATCTGCTATTGAAACGGAGAGTCAAACACGACAGCAGTTTTTGCATAAAATTTGATGGACTGTGTTTAAATTGTGTTTCTAAAACATGCATAAAATGTTTTAGAATGCATTTTTAATAAGTTAGTCGAAATTTATGTAAATACTGTTGTTAATGACTTTTATTAGTATTAGCACATTTTTTTTTCTGGAGCTTCTGTTTGTGAGGCCTATAGGTTAGATCTTGTGTAACCGAGAGAAAAGGTCAACCTATACCGAGTATAAAAATAATAATTAATTTATTGTATTATATGATTAATCTTTTATTAAAAGAGTTTAAATATGATTATAAGATTGTTTTGTGCTTTGTTTCTATACAGTTATGTAAATTGGTTTAATTAATAGGTTGTGTTTGGATTAACTTTTTTTTAATAATAAATGGGTTATATTAGTTAATTCATAACTTAATTATTCTCATGTAATATTTGTCGTCAATTACCAAAGTTCCTTTGGTCTAGCGGTATTAAGGCGTGTAATATTTGTTGTCAATTACCGAAGTTCCTTTGATCTAGCGGTATTAAGGCGTATAAAATATTTTCTCCACAATAGGTTAAGGATTCCAATCCTGCAGTCAGGGGCGTAGCTTTCAAGGGGCCAGGAGGGGCGCCTGACCCCCCGAACTTTTCGCTCAGTAGTGTTACGTATGTACGTTTCGTATAGAATTTTTTAGGTATATACGTTTTCGACCCCCGGTTTTATAAAAATAAAATTTACTTATATAGAATTTTTAGGTCCGGTGACTTTTGACCCCCTGGCGGAAATTTTCAAGCTTCGCCACTGCCTGCAGTGTACAACGGTGTAGAGTTAGGATGAATTAGATTATTGTTTAAGAGAAAAGTTAACTCTATATCATAACTAGAAATATCAGGCGATACGTAATGAGGTATTATGGCAGCGTGAAGGTGCTTGATAACGCCTCCAACACTTCCCCCTTAGGCATTATAAGAGCATAAAGAATGAGAGATATTTCTAGTATAATGCCCAATGGAGAGAAACAAAATGAAAAGTTTTGATTGAAAGGGTATTAAGAAGCGTTTAACCATTACATATTTTTTAAATGGGAAGTTAGTTATGATATTATGTTATGTAAAATGTCTCTTAAAGGGATTAAGGGTGGGGGGTATAGTTAATCACTCTAGGGTGATTGATTGATTCTCTACCCAATAATATTATGTCAGGTCAACTCCCCATTACACTCCCTATTTTGCACTCAAACACTAGGTATGGTTAATCACTCGTGTTTGAGTGATTCTCACTTTTGATTGGTCGTTCTCTCCTCTCTCTTCTCAATCATTCTTCAATCACTTCGGTGATTACACACCGTTTTTGGTCACCTCTCACCCACTCACCGAAACACTTCAACATCAGGGTATGGTCACCGCTCGGTGACTCCCCCTCCCCGCTTAACTCCCCGCAAACCATACCCCCACCCTAATAACCATTACGGGTGCTCTCATTTTCTTAAATATAATTTATAAACTTTTTTAAGAGATGGAATCTGTTGAGTTAATTAATGTCAGTACGCGGTTTAAAATCTATGATTTGGACCGACAATCATGGCTAGATTTGTTCATAACATAGAGCAGAAGGTTGAAAATAGGTACAACTACAAAATCTATCTATATCTGTGTGTGCCCATGTTATTACCGGTTACTTCTTACTTTTACTCTTCTTTTTATTCGATAAGTCACAAGTTTTAATATTTTTTAAATTAGTTTACTTTTATTTTATTTTATAAAGACATGGTTATATAAACACTTTTATAATTTTACCTTTTTATCCTTTATTTTGTGTTTTTTTGTTGTTGCTGTTGTAAGATTGATGTTTCATTAAGATTGGATCCTCTTATATGAATCTAACATTAGAGGACATGTTTTTTCACGTAAAAGTGGTAAAGTGGGTCCTCTTTTTTATTTCTTATTTTTGTATATGTGATAACGTACATCTCTCATGATTAGCTCAACATTCAAGCGAATTATTTTAACTTTAAACATCAATAATTATATGAATATGTAAAACAAATATTATACAAATTTGTTATTTCACCTCTCCAAAGAAAATCACTTTCTTAGTGTGTGTGTGTGTGCAGATTTGGCAAAAGCTAGGTTTGTGTGTTTATTTCTTGTAGCACTGTCGGTTATACATGAAGCTCCACTTTATCACCATTGAAGTATAAGTTGTGTGGGATTATTAACACATGCTTTCCATTCCATCCTTTTGACCGTGATGATATCCATAGTCATGAGAATACCTTAGACCAGTTGGCAGTTACGACAATTATTTATTTATTTTTTTTAACGGGAAAGAACGATGTGCCAACCACCGTGACACCGGGCGCTGTGGCCAAGGTCGACTACTCGACCGCCGCCAGCTCCTTGGCTCTCCCAGATGCGCGGAAACCCTACCTCCACCCGCCCGAAAACACGAAAGTGGAATAATCGGTAAAACCTCGTCTCCCATCCAAGACGAACCGGCGCCATCCATCTTCGCCCTTCACCTGGATGCCGCAGAAAATAATGAGGAGAGTAGAAGTCGAACCTGGGTCATAAAGTAAACCATGTTTTTTCCCAACCACTACCTCATTGGCACGACAATTATTTTCTAACAATAGTACATCCTCCACTTTTTAAGTATATAACCATCCATAGTGTAAAGGACTAAAAACTCCTATATTCTTTTTTATCTCCAACGCTACAAACATCTTACAAACCCTCACATCTTCAAACCATCATCAATTTTGCATTTACCTTTGGTAATCAAGCTCTTTTTTATAACAAATCATATTTTCATATTACTTAAATTAATAGAAAATAGTTAAAAAAATATAATATATTTAGATTGTTAAAACTTCAAATTAATTAAAATTAAACATTACATAAATTAGAAAATAGCTATAACAAACATTATATAAATTAGAGATTACAAAGACTAAGGGGTTGTTTGTTTAGTTTTTAATGGGGGCTCTTAATGGTCCGGACATTTTACTGGTTCACACTTAATGGTTCAAACTGTTTGTTTCGCGAGCAAATGTTTGAATGATTCAGAGATTTGCCTCTGAATGGTTAAGCATTATACTGAGTCTAAATGGTTAAAACCTCTAATCTGAATTGGTCAGACATTTATCTCTGAACGATTATGCCTTATACTGCCTCTTAATGGTTTAGACTCTTACTGGTTCATCACTTAATGGTTGAGACCTCTTATTGGTTCAGCACTTGACCATTCAGAAGTTGTCAAACAGCCCCTAACTACTTCTATTCATATTAACTTTAGCCCTCAATCGTAGCACACAATTGCTGATGGTATGCCCGTGTGATAGGATAGATGTGGCTTCTATCGATGGAAAGCATTTTCTTATTTTCTAGGTTGATGTGAAAGCGTACATATGATTTACGAAATTTTCGTTTTTTATAACGGCCGACATAAAATTTTTATTTGAATCCAGCAAGAAGCTTGGCACCATAGTTACAGGAAAGCAACACAGAATTCACCAAAACTATAACAACATACAATCAACGAAAAACATTAAAACTGTTGCACTGCTCCCACAAAAGCGATGCCTCCTTAGATTTGTTTTTTATCCAAAGATACGCCATTGCCTTAACATCAGCCAGAACTTTATTCAGCTGCAACTTGAGCAAAAAGAACTTCGTTCCTCAATTTCCAGATGACCTATGATATGATCAAATGGTAACTTTGATATAAAGTTCGTAAGGTGGGATAGTCGTGATAAATGATGACTAATCGAACCATCTTGCGAATGATAAATGGTACTTTGACGCTTGACAAGCTAGGTGGAAGCTTGGGAAGGAACATGTCAAACGGATCAAATACGCGGGAAAAAGCATAATCGGATGCAAGGTAAGTAAAGCTTACATCTTTTAAATAGAACATCTACTTATTTATTGGTTATGAATAAGGAGGCCTAGTATAGGAATGAGTTTTGAAATATGACGTTCTGACACGAAACAATACGGGTCGAAACGAGTAAAAATATGGTAAGAAACCATAATTGGTGATAAACAATGAGTTTTGGAAAAACACAGGGCCGTCTCCGAAAATCAAAAAATTTTTTTTTGGCCCTGTTCGAGATAAAAAATTTGGGCCCTATTCGCAAATCTTCATATAATATAAACTCATCAATCATTCAATCAAATAACCCATAATACTACGATATTTGTATTTAGGAACGGGAGACATAATTTCTAAATATTAACAAAAAAAAAATCATTCATTCAATATTTCAATCACATTCACAAGAATCAGTTAACAAAAAATATACATTCATTCAATATTAACAAATAACATTCATTCAATATTTCAATCAAAAAGACATTCATTCAATAAAAACCATTCATATGAAATCAAAAAGAAAAAGACATTCATTGATTCAATCAAAAACGAAATCAAAAAGACAAAAAACATATGAAATCAGGCAATCGGCGACTGATATTAACATACCTCCGATGACCGATTCAGAAAGTCTGAATGTCTGATGATAATTGCGACTGATATACCTCCGATTCCGAAATCCGAATCACTTGATATTGGGCCTATTTCAATATATACGGAATTTCCCTTGTCCCTCCGATTCCGAAAGCCGATCAGCGTCTTTTTGTTTCCCACTTTCCCTCGTCACTCCTATGCGTGAAACATCAGATCACATATTCTGGGCCCTTATTGTTTATTTGTTTGTAATTGGGCCTATTTCAGTATTTCAATCATGGCATGCGTAATGGGCCTATTTAATATATACAGAATTTCAATTCAGTGCATGTGCAACCATCTGGATTATGCAACCGTCTGATATATAAAGGAATTTTCGTTTTTTTTGGGCCCCATGCTGGTTTGGGCCCTGTGCACAGACCCATTCTGCACATGGGCTTAGCCGGCCCTGGAAAAACACCTTATGGTGTAAGCCATAATGGGTAAAAAGGGTAAAATGGTAACTTGGTAATGTGTTGACGTATAAACAATGGGTTTTGAAAAGACACCCTATGGTGTAAGCCATAATGGGTCAAACGAGTAAAGAAATGATTTTTAAGAAATATGACCACGTGGTGTAAACCTTAATGGGTTAAATAGGCGAGAAGGTAAATAAATACCTTCTTACAATAAACAAATACGTGGTCTATCCAAAAACGGTCATTTGGGCCAAGCGGGTCAAATGGTGATGTTATCACCATCTGAAAATAGAATTTAATGCTTGTTCGTTAAGTTTATACTTACAGGAAAAGCATAGTGCATGATTATATATTGCAAAGAATTAGCAAACAAGAAAAGTAAGGTATCGATAACGGGTCAATGCTTTGACCCGAGTCAGGTACGTTTAAGGATTTAAACTCTCATGAGGGCTTGTGGTCCAACGAGAGACAATCGAGTCATGAACGGACATTGGATTACCTTGGGTGAGGTATATCTAGTAATTGAGATTGGATATTTTTACATTCTTTGGAACATAACAAAATTTGAGCGGAATAACGGATTAAAGTGTTCACTTGGTCAAAATAAGCGTTTTAATGTCCTTCAATAGTAGAAGGGCTAAAGTCGACCATAATACCCCCAAACGATGAATCGAGTAAACAACCATTGAGGGTAGATTATTAATGAGTTTAATAATAAGTTAGACTTCTGCGGAAGTATAAAAGTGAGAGGCGTAAGCCTTTTTGGCTTAATGCCTCCTAACGGGTCATTGCCGTAAATTATCAAACCGGAGGGTAAAATCGGAATATAACGATTTTCCTTTAGCAACCACCACAAGTAAAATTGTGGTATAAGATAAATAGAAGTTCTAGTGTGGAAATAGGAGGTATGGAGAGAATGGGTGAGATTTGAGCTTAGTGCTCAAATCTTGAAACGGGTCGAATAATTTTGCGCAATAAACCGGGTAACAGTGGCGCATTTAGTAAAATTAAAGAATCTGGCTTAAGGATTTTGAGTTAATTACGTAGACAAATGTTTTACGGTCAATTAGAAACAGATTTGAAGCGAAACGGATGAATATCTGAGAAGTTACGGAGTTTTACGTAAAAAGGACGAAACTGGAAAAAGCTGCAGCCCCCATGTGCCGTAACCTACGGCTGTCACCCGTAGGCTACGGCAGAAGCCTGCTGATGTCTTGTGATGCCTGCCGTAAGCTATGGCAAGAAGCTGCTGTGATTTGTCTGTTATTGAGCTCCGTATGCTACGGCAGCCCAACCGTAGCTTACGATGGGTTTTTTGATAAATTTTTCAATTGTTGCTTTTGGAAATTGGGTCCATTTAAATACTTATAAACTCCATATTACTAACTTAATTGATGATTTATGAGATCTAGGTAATGATCTTGAAGTCTCGGATGGTGATCAAGCATAGCGAAGAACCGAACACAGTTAAGGATCAAACTTCCGCATTTTGTTTAGTCGATTACGAAACGAAACAACGATGACATATCGAAATGATCTAATACTTATGAAGTTTTATGAAACTAGAAATTGACGAATGAACATGTATTTGCATTTGGATTTGGATTTATATAAATGCAATTTCCTTTATTAAATCTATGTTTATTAAGTATGGGTCTTACATTTTTGTTCAAATTGATTTATGTAATATGATATCACCTTTATTTATACCGGTAATGTATTAACTAAGATCCATTTTATTGACACCTATGCTTGATGGGTAAATTCATCCTACAAAGTCTCTTAATTAGAAAAGGTACAAAGAAATAATAAATTGTAAAATATAATACAATGCCGAGAAATATAACACAGTGCCCAAGAAAAAAAACATAGTATATTGCAAAAAAAAAGACACAATGACTAAAAAAACACAATGCAAAAAAAAAAGACAAAATGATCTAAGAAAGAATTCTAAAATCTACAAGCTAAAAAATTCAAAAGAGAAAACATATATGCTAAGATCATAGAATTTGATAGATGATTACAATGCTTCTAGAATGAGTTCAATCGCAGTCCGTTTGGTACCCTTCATTCGACTTCCTAGTTCTAGGAAACTATGTATTTGAACCTTTACCAGAGTTGTTCGCTACTCTTTTCAAGTATGTACAAAGATTTTAAGCTTTCTTTAAGGAACTTCCATCCTTTCCAAGGAGGTCTATAGATCCTTTTTCTTCAAGGGTCGTTTTTCAACATTGGTTTATCAACAATCAATTGTATCTATCATATTTTTAGTGATATCAACTCTCAATTATCCTTCTAGCTAGAGTTACGTGTTGAAAATTTAAGAGAAATTATAAACGATTACATAGTTTTAGGTTGCAACTGTACACAATGCGCTGAGAATCTAAGATGATCGCGTGTTTAAAAATGTTAAAACATACATATTTTTTTGGATACATTTCTCATTTATTAATTATCATCATAAGAATCGCCATTTTCCATAAACCTAAAGTTCATTTAAACTCTATCAAGACACAATGAATTTTGAAACTAAAAATTTTGGTTAAGTAATCAATAATTGTGAACTAAAAAAAGTGTAGTAGAGCTAGGGTTTAGAAATCATGAAAAAAGTAATCAAGTTCAAAAGAGCAAGGAACAGATGTATGTTCAATAAAGATTGAGTAATGCCACATGATGATGGTGAATCATTAATATTCATAGCAAAGTATGGTCGATGAATCCCCATAAGCACAGGCAATATATGATCATAAATCACACGAGTGCATCACACTCACATGAACCATCAAGGTATAAATTATGTTGATGAACAATATATTTAACATTGGTGTGTGTAAGGTGTGTTATTACGCCCCGCTTGTGGTATGCTCATATAATGTATATATGTGTGGGCGCTCGGGGGGCAAAAGTGAAAAGGCACTAATTTTAACGTTATTTTACTAATTTCGTGAAAATAACGTTAAAAGAGGGGGATGGTTAATCATGCATCATGTGGTGGCGTTGATAGCCAAAAGACAAGGGGGTACATGCACTAATCGGTGTTTGTCTCAATTGCCGAGTGTTATGTGCCTTATGTCCAAGGCTTGATGCAAAACTACAATCGAGCCGGGGGTCTCATTGGAAGCAGCCTCTCTATTCCTATGGGGTAGAGGTAAGGCTGTCTACATCTCACCCTCCTCAGACCCTACCTTAGCTTTGCTATTGGTGGGATATACTGAGTATGATGATGATGATGATGATGATGATGTGTAAGGTGTGTTATGTTTTTATTGATATTTTAAGCCCATTTTACACATTAGTCAAGTTTTAAATTTATAAAACACGATATTCTACTAACACTAAACACACACATGGGCAAGTGCACCCATCGTGAGCGTAGTATAGCGTTGGTAAGATACCGAGGTAGTCCAAGGACACAAGAGCTTTTATTACCGGTTTATCCTCAACGTCTAATCAAATATTTTTTTTTTAGAAAAAAGGTTTTAAACAAGAAAAATAAAAACTAAAAATGCTGAAAAATAAAAATAAAATAAAACAGATAGACAAGATGAATCACTTGAGTCCAACTCGCCTTTAATGTATCCTTTGATGATTTCCGCACTTTTGCACTTTTTAAGAGATTATCTAAGTTATAGTAGTAGGCCCCTCTTTTGAAGTGACGTTACCCTCAACCCAGTGGTTTGAGTCAGCAATGATACAATCCCAAAGGGTCGGAATATTGAAAGATAATTAATTAAGTTATTAATTCGAAAAGTGGTAGGCCCCTCTTTTGAAGGCGACATTACCATCGGCTAAGTGGTTTGAGTCAGCAGGGATACAATCCCAAGTAGCCGGTTTAATGTATTAATAGTAGTTTACATATGAGGGGATCAAGCCATTCGCACCCCCGCCATCCAATGCCAGTGGGTATTGAAGGAGGCCCGAGTAAGCTTGACCCAGGTCCTTGCCGGATCTATACACTGAACAAGGCAAGAACCTTACCAAACCATTCTCTTAACCCCCGACCAGGTAGCCAACATATCTCTATATAGACCGTAGAGATATGAATGGTGAAAATCTTTTACTTTATACAGACAGTAAAGTAGTGCCAAGACACCACGGACAAATGATAAAGAAGTTTCACCTTCAACATAAGAAACTAGTTATTAAAGTCATTAATACAAAACCAAATAAAAAGTGCGAAAAGATTAAAAATCAAAAGTAATACATTAAAGACTTGTCTTCACCAAGTGATGTAAGAGACTTAGCCAAACATGTCCTTTGATTGACAAGAACTCTTACGATCAATCTTGGATACCGAGACAACTACACACACTCTAAGATGGATGATGGATGATGGTGGTGGATGTGGGTGTTGTAGTGGTGGTGAAGTGGGAGAGAGTTGGTTTGCCAAGGGATGCCTTTGAAGTGAACCAAGCACCTATATTTATAGCCTGAACAGAAGCCCGGCCACGTCCCCATGTCCGCTGGACACGCCCCCGTGGCCATTGATGCGTGTGAAGTGTCGTTAGTTTTTAATGTATATATTAAGCCCTTTTTAACACTTTTGTTTAGCAAAGTTTTAAATTTATAAAACACGATATTTACTAACACTAAACACACATATGGGCAAGTGCACCCATCGTGAGCGTAGTATAGTGTTGGTAAGATACCGAGGTCGTCCAAGGACACAAGAGCTTTTAATACCGGTTTATCCTCAACGTCTAATCAAATCAAAAGTTTAGAAAAATGTTTTAAACTAAGAAAAATAAAAACTATCTAAAATGCTGAAAAATAAAAATAAAACTAAAAACATATAGACAAGATGAATCACTTGGCTCCGACTCGTGTTTAGTGTAACCTTTGATTATTTCCACACTTTTGCACTATTTAAAAGATTATCTTAGTTATTGTAGTAGGCCCCTCTTTTGGAGGTGGCGTTACCCTTAACCCAGTAGTTTGAGTCAGCAAGGATACAATCCTAAAGGGTCGGATCATCGAAAGATAATTAATTAAGTTATTAATGCATAATGTGGTAGGCCCCTCTTTTGAAGGCGACGTTACCCTCGGCTAAGTAGTCTGAGTCAGCAGGGATACAGTCCTAAGTAGCCGGGTTAAAGTTTTAATAGTACTTTAACTTATAAGGGGATCAAAGAGTTTGGACTCCCACCATCCAATACCGTTAAGTATTGAAGGAGGTCCTACTAAATTTGACCCAGGTCCTTTGCAGGATCTATACACTAAACAATGGCAAGACTCTTACCAAACCGTTCCCTTAACCCCGACCAGGTAGCCAACATACCTCCATATAGACCGTGGAGATATGAATGGTGAAAATCTTTTATTTTATATAGACAGTAAAATAATGCCAAGACACCACGGACAAACGATAAGGAAAAATCACCTTCAACATAAGAAACTAGTTATTAAAGTCATTAATACATAACCAATTAAAAAGTGCGAAAAGATTAAAAATAAAAAGTATAACACTAGACACTTTGTCTTCACCAAGTGATGTAAGAGACTTAGGCAAACATGGCCTTGATTGTCAAGAACTCTTACGATCAATCTTGGATCCCGAGACGACTCACACACTCTATGATGGACAATGGATAATGGTGGTGGATGATGGTGTTATGGTGGTGGTGGGTGGTGGGTGAAGTGTGAGAGAGGTGGTGTGCCAAGGGATGGTTTGAGCTTGAGCCAAACACTCCTATCTATAGGGTGAACAGAACCTCGGGCACGGCCCCGTGTCCACATCCTTCTCTTTCTTCATTAATTGCTCTTGTCTTTATTAGTTGACCACGGCCCCGTGTCCGCTGGGCACGACCCCGTGTGCAGAAGCATATCTGTACTATCAAGATTTGCCTGGATTCTGCGAATCTTATAGTTGACCACGACCCCGTGTCCACTGAGCACGACCCCGTGGTGGGCGATGGAAGCTTCTACAACTTTGTCTTTTATGCTGACACTTGGGCACGGTCCCGTGCTCACTGAGCACGGGGCGTGTTCAACCTCCTGTTCTCTTGTTTTGCTTGGGAAGATGCTTTCGGGGAGGTCGGGCATGCCACGTTTATTCCTTTTCTTGTATTTATGTTAGATTTAGCTGCATTTTTGCTTCTTTTGTTAATTTGAGTTTATTTAATCCTGAAAATACAAAAGGAAGACAAAAACATACTTTTTCCAACATTAGTACTAAAAAAGGGTTAGTTTTATGCCACAATTGATGTAATTTATATGTTGCATTTTGCACACATCAAATACCCCCACACTTGAATCTTTGCTTGTCCTCAAGCAAAACTCTTTATAATATGGCTTTACACTCCCAAATGGAATGGGTAGAAGAGAAGGTTTTTGGGCTTGTCATAGAGTGTCGGGATTTCCAAGATTCTTTATTTATTTTTATTTTTATTTATTTACAAACCTATTCGTCATGATTTATTTAAAATTTTCATAAGATAAATTACTTATTAGGGCATAACATGCCTCTTTAAAATTTTATTTATATACAAGTTCACATACCTCACGGGGGATCACTCAACACTCGGCCGAAGATGTATTTTAGTGAATCACTCGAGAGCGGCATGGAACTTACTCGTACCATAAGCTTTCCAAGCAATCAATCATCCTCCTTTTTAACTATATACCTTTGTAAATATCAAGAGGACTTTTGGGGTGAAGGGTTAGGCTTGGGTTAAAGGTAGGTGGTTGGGTTAGTGGTTAGTAAAAGGGCGAAAAGCGTAACAAGCGTCGGTTTTCGAGAGACTTTATTTTTGCAATTTTTTTATTTTGATGAAGCTATTATTCAAACAAAGTTATTTTTGATGAACTTCCTTGTTTATTTCTTTTGCTTCATCATCAAAACATAATTTTTTTTGAAAGTCATACGAAAAACCGAACTTGTTACTAAAACAAAGGGTTAAAAATAAAAAGGTTTTGGTGGGTGAAAGGGTGTTTGGTTTGGGTTATGAAATGAAAAGGTTTAGGCTCAAAGGGGTTAACTAGGGGGATTTTGGGTAGGTGGTAAAAAAAATAATGGTATAGAAATAAAAAAAAAGTTAGTCCTAATGCCTCTATCATTTACTTACTCGGGTTTAAGTTGGTAAGGACCGGGAATGTATCGTCGTGGCAAGTTCTAGAGTTGTAAGAATCAAGCGGCTATTCACACAAGAAACGAAAAATGAGCATTTAATTTAAAGATATGTATTTGTATGCTCAATAAAGGCTCAAAACTCACTTCTGTGGGAATGGGTTTTTATGTGATCAAGTATATATAATTAAATTTTAACTAAACTTGTCATGCCTTTTCATAATTTTCTTATGTTGGTTCTTTTTATCACGATGCTATCGGTTGTAAATTTGTAAAAATATAACCTTTTTTTAGAATTTTGAAATTCCCAAATTAAACCTAGACAAGTAAAAAATGAAAATTTTTTGAAATTTTTTTTGGGGTGATTAGCGGTTCCAATAGAGTTTTGTGTAAGGCTTGTTATTAGGACTTGCAAGATTCAAGGTTTTAGCACCCCCCTCCCCCCCACACTTAAATTACACATTGTCCTCAATGTGTCCCAAAAATAAGTTTTTAGGTTGATTGAATGTGTAAAAGTTGTGAATCAAGCAAAAATTTGTGTTACTGGGCGCTGGACACGGCCCCGTGTTGTCCGGGCACGGCCCCGTGTTCAAGTGCCAGTAACAAAAATTAAACAAAAGAAACAGAAGCCTGGACACGGGGACGTGTTGGGTGAACACGGCCCGTGTCCAGTTTACCTGAACTGGGTCATTTCTGCAGACTGTGCAACACGGGGCCGTGTTGGGCGGACACGGCCCGTGCTGAGCTTACTGTTAATGAAGAAAATTGTCGGATGGCCCTGTTTTCCTGCATGGGGTGCTGGTTCAAGTTTCCCATGTTATCCTTTGCCATCCTGAGTGTGTTTTATTTGTTTCAACACCATCCAAACACCAGTTTAACTAAAACCATCATTCATTAAGTCATAGAGAGAATTACATAGTAGTCCTAAAAATTGAAATACTAGATAGTTAGGTCAAAGAAACACAGGAAATCTAAACCAAGAAGTTCTAGCCCACTACTTATTCTATTAGCAAAATTTCCGAAAAGGTAAATCCCTCGGTTAAATGTGGCTTGAAAAACTTCTTTCTCCGGGCATGGGTTCCTCACACGTCGGCGAGCCATTCTTCGATCTCCCTAGGGAGAAGAAAAGCGGGCCCATTAGCATTGGTTTGAGGAGGTGCAACTTCCACCGGGACTTCTTGTAGAACTTCAAGAGGAGGTTCCGCTGGAATGTCGTCCCAACCGGTAGGATTGTGGATTCCAAGTGCTAGGTTCCAATCCTCTTGGGGGAGGATGGGTTCCATGGGAGGTGTCACAAGAATGTTCAAACCCTGGTGCAAGAGGTTTATTTCTTGAAAACTGTTTTCCAACCCCACCGTAAGATAATTTATACGGTCTATCAGGACCTCCTCTACCGAAGTCATTTCATCAAGAGCTTCACGTAACGCCATCACGTATCGTACGAGAGTTGTTTCGATTGATGGCCTCCTTTCCCTTCGATTGTTTCTGGAGTGCGCAGAAGAGGTTCCACTATTTTGGCTAGACATTCTACGAAAACAAAACAGAAATAGTTTATTTTAATGAAACAGTACCACGGACACGGCCTCGTGCTCAATGAGCACGGCCCCGTGTTCATCTTTCTGCAGTTCTTTTAGAACAATGAATCTTGAAGTTTCAAATTATTTTCCCAACTCATGAAGCATTTTTGAACAGAAATAACTTAAAACAATGTTGTGTAACTTATTTTTAACAAGATTCCTTGAACAAAAGTGTAACAAACATCACAATAAAGCTTGGAATCAAGCTTCAATGGAGGTGTTGTTGCAAGAAAGATGAAGAAGAAGGTAATGGATAAAAGAGGAAGGGACAAGATGTTTGTTAGAAACTTCTTTTAGAACATACCTAGGATGGTAAGTTAGAAAATCCTTTCAAATCTCTGTCCCTGGATGGTCCAAATGTTCAGGACTCTTGGCTGTATTTATAGAAAATGACAGCATACTAGACACGGCCCCGTGTGCAGGCAAGATCCTGACACGTTTTGTCCGTATTCTGACAAAAAGTCAGAAGGGAATCTTTTGGTGGACACGGGGGCGTGTTGACTTGGGCACGGCCCCGTGTCGAAGGGCTGATTATGAAGTTTGTCTATTTTCAAGGAACTTTTCCGGATCGGGCGGTTCCTTACTGGATGGAACAACCCCAAAGTGCCTAAGATACCTTAATTGCTCTAGATTAAGACGAGAACGCAAGAGGTTGTTGGTGAGGGTGATTCCTATGCTATATGTAGGTGGACAAGTCCAACCCTTTCCCGGGCTCTCGTTAAAGAAGGTGTATGCCGAATCGCTCAGGTCTATGTATGCATCGAACAAAGTCGATGGGGAGTCCTTCATGGCACAATCGGCACAGGGACGACTATCGCTCAAGTCCTCACTAGAGTTAGAAGTATCGTCGGGGACAACGAAGTTGTTTGAATGCGATTCCAACACTTCTTCTTGGTTATCATCTTGAGATAAATTATTGAAATCTACCCTAAGTTCTTTTAACCAATTAAGAATTAGATCTTCTAATTGAAATAGTTCATCAAGAAGCATTTCTCCTAGAAAATCTGGTTGGGAACATTCGAGGGAGAGATAGGGATTATTTTTACTTTCGCCCCTCTTAAGGATACAAGGAAACGATGGGTCTATATAGTGGGGCTTATAATTTAGAAAAAAAACATTCTAATTCCTTATGGGTACCACCACATAATTGACACCACGTAACATAAGAGTGCCGAAAGTAAAAAGTATTAGTATCACTCATTTTTGTGTCAGAAATTACCAACCGTCGGGATCTTACGGTTCTGTTTTCAGTAACTGAATCTTGGGCACGGGGCGTGTTGAGTGGGCACGGCCCCGTGTTCAGCTTACTCTCTGATTTAAAACAAGATTGCCAGTTCCAATGATTGGGCACGGGGCGTGTTCAGCGGGCACGACCCGTGCTGAGTTCTGCAGAAGCTGAAAAACTAAGAAAAATCCTAAAAAAAAAAGAAAAATAAGAAAAACAATTAGGCCGCTGATTCCTAACTTTCTTAAAATCCTTGTGTCCCAGGCAGCGGCGCCAAAAACTTGATGAGTGTGAAGTGTCGTTAGTTTTTAATGTATATATTAAGCCCTTTTTAACACTTTTGTTTAGCCAAGTTTTAAATTTATAAAACACGATATTTACTAACAAAACACACATATGGGCAAGTGCACCCATCGTGAGCGTAGTATAGTGTTGGTAAGATACCGAGGTCGTCCAAGGACACAAGAGCTTTTAATACCGGTTTATCCTCAACGTCTAATCAAATCAAAAGTTTAGAAAAATGTTTTAAACTAAGAAAAATAAAAACTATCTAAAATGCTGAAAAATAAAAATAAAAGTAAAAACAGATAGACAAGATGAATCACTTGGCTCCAACTTGTGTTTAGTGTAACCTTTGATTATTTCTGCACTTTTGCACTATTTAAGAGATTATCTTAGTTATTGTAGTAGGCCCCTCTTTTGGAGGTGACGTTACCCTCAACCCAGTAGTTTGAGTCAGCAAGGATACAATCCTAAAGGGTCGGATTATTGAAAGATAATTAATTAAGTTATTAATGCATAATGTGGTAGGCCCCTCTTTTGAAGGCGACGTTACCCTCGGCTAAGTAGTCTGAGTCAGCAGGGATACAGTCCTAAGTAGCCGGGTTAAAGTTTTAATAGTAGTTTAACTTATGAGGGGATCAAAGGGTTTGGACCCCCGCCATCCAATACCGTTAAGTATTGAAGGAGGTCTTACTAAATTTGACCCAGGTCCTTTGCAGGATCTATACACTGAACAATGGCAAGACTCTTACCAAACCGTTCCCTTAACCCCCGACCAGGTAGCCAACATACCTCCATATAGACCGTGGAGATAAGAATGGTGAAAATCTTTTATTTTATATAGACAGTAAAATAATGCCAAGACACCACGGACAAACGATAAGGAAAAATCAACTTCAACATAAGAAACTAGTTATTAAAGTCATTAATACATAACCAATTAAAAAGTGCGAAAAGATTAAAAATAAAAAGTATTACACTAGACACTTTGTCTTCACCAAGTGATGTAAGAGACTTAGGCAAACATGGCCTTGATTGTCAAGAACTCTTACGATCAATCTTGGATCCCGAGACGACTCACACACTCTATGATGGACAATGGATGATGGTGGTGGATGATGGTGTTATGGTGGTGGTGGGTGAAGTGTGAGAGAGGTGGTGTGCCAAGGGATGGTTTGAGCTTGAGCCAAGCACTCCTATTTATAGGCTGAACAGAACCTCGGTCACGACCCCGTGTCCACATCATTCTCTTTCTTCATTAATTGCTCTTGTCTTTATTAGTTGACCACGGCCCCGTGTCCGCTGGGCACGACCCCGTGTGCAGAAGCATATCTGTACTATCAAGATTTGCCTGGATTCTGCGAATCTTATAGTTGACCACGACCTCGTGTCCGCTGAGCACGGCCCCGTGGTGGGCGATGGAAGCTTCTATAACTTTGTCTTTTATGCTGACACTTGGGCACGCCCCCGTGCTCACTGAGCACGGGGCGTGTTCAACCTCCTGTTCTCTTGTTTTGCTTGGGAAGATGCTTTCGGGGAGGTCGGGCATGCCACGTTTATTCCTTTTCTTGTATCTATGTTAGATTTAGCTGCCTTTTTGCTTCTTTTGTTAATTTGAGCTTATTTAATCCTGAAAATACAAAAGGAAGACAAAAACACACTTTTTCCAACATTAGTACTAAAAAAGGGTTAGTTTTATGCCACAATTGATGTAATTTATATGTTGCATTTTGCACACATCACCATCCTGTTTCTCTTCCTTCATTAATTGCTCTTGTCTGCATTAGGTTCCACACAACCCTGTGTTCGCTGGGCACGATCCCGTGTGCAGAAGCGTATCTGTACTACCAAGATTTGCTAGATTTAGTGAATCTTAGCGTTGACCACTCCCCGTTCTCAGTGTGCGCGCCCCCGTGGTGAGCAATAGAAGCTTCTACAGCTTTGTCCTTTCTACAGACATCTGACCACGCCCCCGTGCTCAGTGGGCAAGGGGCCGTGGTCAGCCTTCTATTTCTTGTTTTTTGCTTGGGAAGATGCTGTCGAGGGGCGGGCATGCCACGTTTATTCCTTTTCTTTGTATTTATTTTAGTTTTTGCTGCATATTTGTTCCTTTTGTTCATTTAAGCTCATTTGGTCATGAAAATACAAAAGGAAGACAAAAGCACACTTTTTCAACATTAGTACTAAAAAAAAGGGTTAGTTTTATGCCTCAGTTGATGTAATTTATATGTTGCATTTTGCACGCATCAAATACCCCCACACTTGAATCTTTGCTTGTCCTCAAGCAAAACTCTTTATTATGTGGCTTTCACACCCAAATGGAATGGGTAGAAGAGAAGTTTTGGACTTGTCTTGAGTGTCGGGAATCCAATATCTTTATCGAGTTTTATTTTTATATTATTTACAATCCTATTCGTTATGATTTATTTAGAACGTTTCATAAGCGAAATTACTTATTTGGGCATAACATGCCTTTTTTTAAAATTCCATTTATATAAAAGTTCACATACCTCACGGGAGATCACTCAACACTCGGCCGAATATGTATTTTTGTGAAACACTCGAGACTGTCATGGAACTTACTTCTACTATATGCTTGCCAAGCAATTAATCCTCCTCCATTTTAACTATAAACCTTTGTAAATATCAAGAGGACTTTGGGAAGGGTTAGGCTTGGGCTAAAGGTAGGTGGTTTTGGGTTCGTGGTTAGTAAAAAGGGCTAAAAGAGTAAAAAGCGTCGGTCGTTGTAAAACTTTTTGTTTTTGTGACTTTTATTCAAACTAAGCCTTTTCAAACAAAGTTTCTTTGAGGGCTTTGTTTGTTTATTGTTAGACTTCATTTTTTTTTGATAAAGAAGCGTCACAAGAAAACCGAGCTCTTTACTAAAATAAAAGGTTGAAAAGAAAAAGGGTTTTGGTGGGTAAATGGTGTTTATTTAGTGGGTTTAGAAATGAAAAAGGTTTAGGCTCAAAGGGGTTAACTAGGGGGATTTTGGGTAGGTGATAAAAAAATGAAAAATAATGGTGTTGAAAAGAAAATGGGTTAGTCCTAATGCCTCCATCATTTACTTACTTGTGTTTGAGTTGGTAAGGACCGGGAATGTATTGTCGTGGCAAGTTCTAGAGTCGTAAGAACCAAGTGGCTATTCACACAAGAAACGAAAAATGAGCATTTAATTTAAAGATGTATGCTTTTATGCTCAATAAAGGCTCAAAACTCACTTATTGTGGGAATGAGTTTATAATGTGATCAAGTAAATATAATCAAATTTTAACTAGACTTGTTATGCCGTTTCATAATTTTCTTATGTTGGTTCTTTTTATCACGACGCTATCAGTTGTAAATTTGTAAAAATATAACCTTTTGGAACTTGTTATTCCCAAATTAAACCAAGACAAAAAAAAAATGAAAAGTTTTTGAAAAAATTTGGGGTGATTAGCGTTTCCAATAGAGTTTTGTGTAAGGCTTGTTGCTAGGACTTGCAAAATTCAAGGTTTTAGCATCCCCTCACACTTAAATTACACATTGTCCTCAATGTGTCCCAAAAATAAGTTTTTAAGTTGATTGAATGTGTAAAAAGGTGTTTAAAAACAAAGTTTTATGTTACTGGGCGTCTGGACACGGCCCATGTTGGTCCGGGCACGACCCCGTGCTCAGATTACCAGTAACATATTGAACAGAAGACTGGGCACGGGGCGTGTTCAGTGAGCACGGCCCCATGTCCAGTTACCTGAACTGGGCGTTTTCTGCAGAACCACGGGCACGGGGTCGTGTTGGGCTAAGCACGGCCCCGTGCTGAACTTGCTATAATGAAGGAAAATTGTCGGGAGGCTCTGTTTTTGTGCATGGGGTGTGGGTTTCAAGGTTCTCTTAGTAACCTCCACCATTTCGAGTGTGTTTTATTCCTGAAAAGTAAAGCTAAACTAGAAAACATAAAATTTAATCTAAACTAAAACTAAGGATAGTTTCGCGGAGTGCCTCCATGGTGCGCCATGTTTATAAGGGTCCTTGGCTAGACCCAAAGTCAGTCATATGATACCCAAGTGGGATGTTTTGCATCCCATGTTGTACCGTCGGAGAGCATTATCCAAGCTTGAGTCTATGACGTCCATGTATTTGATCCATTCGTCGTCTTCTACTCTTTTCCCAACCCCGAACTCCATCTCTTTGTCTCCGACCCTCATTGTTAACTTCCCTGTACTCATATCCACCATTGCGTGAGCGGTGGCCAGGAATGGTCTTCCTAGAATGAGTGGTACTTCGGTGTCCTCCTCCATATCGAGTATGACAAAGTCGGTCGGGAAGACAAAGTCTCCGACTTTTACCAATAGATTTTTGGCGACACCTTGTGGATATTTGATAGACCTATCAGCGAGTTGTATGCTCATCTTTGTGGGGCTTGTTTTACCTAGTCCGAGTCGGTCAAACATTGTTGCGGGCATGAGATTAATGCTAGCCCCAAGGTCGGCTAGCGCATTGCGTATAGGTGATCCCCCAATGGAGCAAGGGATGGTGAAACTTCCGGGGTCGATTTTCTTTTGTGGGAGTTTGTTGAGTAGTACAGCGGAGCATTCTTCACTTAAATTAACCAACTACAATGTTTTCATTTTCCTTTTGTGAGTGAGGAAGTCTCTAATAAATTTTGAATATTTAGGCATTTGAGTGAGGACTTCCACAAATGGAAGATTGATGTGCAATTGTTTTAGTAAGTTTACGAATTTTGTGAATTGCTCATCGGTCTTTTGGCGAAGTAACCGTCCGGGGTAGGGCACCGGGGGATTCTTGGTAGGCTCGTGATTTGGCGGAGGAGTTGTTTCCTTTTGGGGTGTTGGTGAAGTCGTGGGTTGGCTGGATGGATTCTTGTCGGATGGAGGTAGCGGAGCCTCTTCGGGACCTACGGTATGGTTTCTCAACGTGATGAGATGTACTTGCGCCTTTGGGTTGGTTTCGGTATTGCTGGGTAACGCTCCTTGTGGTCTCTCGGAGAAATTTTGAGCTAGTTGGTTTAGTTGTTTTTCAATGTTTTGAATACTAGCTTGTTGATTTCTAAAGCTCGATTCCATTTGTTGGAATCGATTCGAGTTTTTCTTTTCGATGTCGGAGATAAGGCGTGATCTAGTATCTTCAAGCCTCTCGCGTCCCCCTTGTTGTTGTTGAGAGAAATATTGTGACTCATTTCTTGGTTGTTGAAAGTGTGCTCGTTGGTTTTGGTTTTGTTGATTACTACTATTGCTGGGTTCTCTCCAACCAAGGTTAGGGTGGTTACGCCATCCTTGGTTGTAGATACCCGTTGGAGGACCTGACGGCTTAGGTCTATTATCAATGTAGTTTACCATTTCCGTTTGATTATCCATTTCTTTCATACAACTCCAATTTTCATGTGGCCCACCACACCCTTCGCAAGCCATAACCGAGGCTGTTTTTGCCATTTCTAACTTTTAGATTTTCGAAGAGAGGGCCTCGATTTGGGCTTGTAAAGAATTGTTCTCATCTACCTTATGGGCGCCCGGGGCAATAGATTTTGTGCCTCGGGGAGTGTGCCATTGAAAATTGTTTTGAGCAATTTCCTCAATGTGATTATAAATTTCATTTGGGCGACAATTACGTAGAAGTCCCCCGGAGCTAGAGTCAAGTGTGTGGCAACAATCCATTATAGAAAGTGGATACTTGTTGCCATACTGCAAGACCATGATGAGGGCATTTTCTTAATAGCTCCTTGAATCTTTCCCAAGTTTCATATAAGGATTCCTCGTCCTCTTGTGAGTATGTATTAATTTCATTCATTAATTTAGCTGTTTTAGAAGTAGGGAAATACTTATATAGAAACTTTTGGGCCAGTTCATCCCAAGTGTTTACCGAACCACTTGAGAGGGTGTTAAGACAAGCCTTAGCTCGGTCTTTTAGGGAAAATGGTAACATTTTGAGGCAGATGGAGTCGTTTGATGCCCCGTTGACCCGAAAAGTATCACATATTTACAAAAAGTTTGTAATATGTAGACGGGGATCTTTGTCTGCAAGCCCATGGATAGTTGCAGAGTTTTGGAGCATTTGTATCAAATACGGCCGAAGTTCGAAGTTGTTGGCATCGACATTCGGTGCATTGATAGTAGCGCCGAGATTACCTACTGTGGGCCGTAGGTAATCCATTAGGGTACGTTGTTCCGCCACTGGAAGTAGGTCCCTCGAAACTTTCTCTTAGATTTTAGCTTTAAGTCTTTTTCTTAGAAAGCGTTCGGGTTCGTCTAGAGATTCTTTTATGTCTTTATTGGAACTGGAGCTCATGCAATGTGTAGGAAGTTCAGGTGCTGCGCCTGGGTCCCAAGTCCTGCGATAAAAATAGAAAAAATTGTTGGTCAGAAGTCTCACCACGTCCCCGTGGTCGCTGACCACGGCCCGTGGTCGTGGTTACATTGATTGTTTTCCGGATCCCTGTTACTGGAATGTTCAACACGGCCACGTGTTGCACCGGCACGGCCCCGTGGTCACCTTTCTGTAACTCAGAAAACAAAAACTGCCAGTAAGTATGCTGGCACGGCCCGTTTCCGACCAGGCACGACCCCGTGCTGAAGTCTGCAGAAGCTGAAAAAATCTAGAAAAAATCCCAAAAAAAATGAAAAAACAAGAAAAACGATTAGGCCGTTGATTTCTAACTTTCTTAAAATCCTTGTGTCCCTGGCAACGACGCCAAAAACTTGGTGTGTGTAAGGTGTGTTATGCATTTATTGATATTTTAAGCCCATTTTACACATTAGTCAAGTTTTAAATTTATAAAACACAATATTCTACTAACACTAAACACAAACATGAGCAAGTGCACCCATCGTGAGCGTAGTATAACGTTGGTAAGATAGCGAGGTCGTCCAAGGACACAAGAGCTTTTACTACCGGTTTATCCTCAACGTCTAATCAAATAAAAATTTTTAGAAAAATGTTTTAAACAAGAAAAATAAAAACTAAAAATGCTGAAAAATAAAAATAAAATAAAACAGATAGACAAGAGGAATCACTTGGATCCGACTCGCCTTTAATGTATCCTTTGATGATTTCCTCACTTTTTCACTTTTTAAGGGATTATCTTAGTTACAGTAGTAAGCTCGTTTTTTGAAGGTGACGTTACCCCCAACTCAGTGGTTTGAGTCAGCAAGGATACAATCCCATAGGGTCGGAATATTGAAAGATAATTAATTAAGTTATTAATGCGAAAAGTGGTAGGCCCCCCTTTTGAAGGTGATGTTACCCTCGGCTAAGTGGTTTGAGTCAGTAAGGATACAATCTCAAGTAGCCGGTTTAATGTATTAATAGTAGTTTACATATGAGGGGATCAAGCCATTCGCACCCCCGCCATCCAATACCAGTGGGTATTGAAGGAGGTCCTAGTAAGCTTGTCCTAGTTCTTTACAGGATCTATACACTAAACAAGGCAAGAACCTTACCAAACCATTCACTTAACCCCCGACCAGCAGGTAGCCAACATATCTCTATTTAGACCGTAGATATATGAATGGTGAAAATCTTTTACTTTATATAGACAGTAAAGTAATGCCAAGACACCACAGACAAATGATAAAGAAGTTTCACCTTCAACATAAGAAACTAGTTATTAAAGTCATTAATACAAAACCAAATAAAAAGTGCGAAAAGATCAAAAATCAAAAGTAATACATTAAAGGCTTGTCTTCGCCAAGTGATGTAAGAGACTTAGCCAAACATGGCCTTTGATTGACAAGAACTCTTACGATCAATCTTGGATCTCGAGACAACTACACACACTCTAAGATGGATGATGGTGGTGGATGTGGGTGTTGTAGTGGTGGTGGAGTGGTGGTGAAGTGGAAGAGAGGTGGTTTGCCAAGGGATGCCTTTGAAGTGAACCAGGCACCTCTATTTATAGCCTGAACAGAAGCCTAGCCATGGCCATCCTCTCTCTCTTCCTTCATTAATTGCTCTTTTCTGCATTAGGCTCCACACGACCCCGTGTTCACTGGGCACGACCCCTTGTGCAGAAGCGTATCTGTACTACCAAGATTTGCTAGATTCTGCGAATCTTAGTGTTGACCACGCCCCGTGCTCAGTGGGCACGCCCCTGTGGTGAGCAATAAAAGCTTCTACAGCTTTGTCCTTTCTACAGACATCTGACCACGCCCCCGTGCTCAGTGGGCACGGGGCCGTGGTCAGCGTTCTGTTTCTTGTTTTTGCTTGGGAAGATGCTGTCGAGGGGTCGGGCATGCTACGTTTATTCCTTTTCTTTGTATTTATATTAGTTTTTGCTGCATATTTGTTCCTTTTGTTCATTTAAGCTCATTTGGTCCTGAAAATACAAAATGAAGACAAAATCACACTTTTTCCAACATTAGTACTAAAAAAGGGTTAGTTTTATGCCTCATTTGATGTAATTTATATGTTGTATTTTGCACACATCAACATCATGTAAACAACAATCATGTACATTCTTACATTTTTCGCAAGTTTAGTTCATGTTGCTTATGTTATTGTGCAAAAGATCTGTTCATATGTGTTAAAGAGTTCGAGTTCCAGCTTTCTAATATATAGTCATTAACACTTTGAAAATAAAATCTTGATCGTTGGCCTACCATTTCTTAATTTCTCACACACAAAACACACTTTAAACAAAAGTTGTTTAAAAGGCATGTAGCTCACTCGATGCTCAATGGAAAAAAAGATTGCTCGTAATTGGCTAGTTTGTAAACTAGCTGATCCTAAGCCATGGTAAGCTCGGCGTGTTGGCTCGATCGTTAGGCTTGTTTAGCTGGCTCATTGGCTTTGTATTAATTAAAGCCCAAATTCAAAATATATATTATAACTCAAAAGTACAACACATACACATATTATATATATAGAGAGACAGAAATTATGTCGTACTATATGCCTTAACGTACATTGCGTACATGAGACAAGATCGCACGTTATGTTTTGGAAAATGAAAATCACATATTTTTAAAAAAAATTGAAATCGCACGTTATAGTATAAACAATGAAAGTCGCATGTGTTAAAAAAACTTAAAATCGCATGGGTTAAAAAATGGAAACTCGCATGTGGAAAAAAATGGAAGTCGCATGTTATAAATCATTTTCGCATGGTGTTACTGAATCTCGTGCACATTGCACGTTAAGGCATTTTGTACGTTAACTGGCCTCCATAAATATATATAGGGCTATGTTGAGAACGCTAAATATTGCAAGAACCGTGAAAACGAATGAAAAAACAAATGAAAACCTATTTTTTTTAATACAAACCTCATTGTAATTAAAATACAACATCAAAAAAGAATTTACAACATCAAATAATTTATTTCTTTTCTCAAAATCACTCTTACTACATTTTTTACGCATGTGTAAATATACCAAATTTACACATGTGTAAATGACAAAATTACAAATGTGTAAATTTTCTTTATTTACGAATTCACGTAAATTTAAACGTGTAAATTTAATTTCTAACATTATATTCGAATAATAATGATAATTGTAAAAAAAATTGAATTTGAAGACAAAGTTCTCGTGGTTTTTTTATTCGTTCTCACGGTCAGTGCTGTCTCCGAAAATGTTCGAAAATCTTTAGGCCCTGTGCGAACAGAAAATACGAGCCCCTTAAATATAAATTTTTAAAAAGAATATATATATAAAATATTTAAATATTTGAAAATGAATTAATGTCAATTGAATCAACACCAATCATTTAATGTAACTTGACAAAATTAGGCAATTAATGTCATTTTCATTTAATGAATAGATAAGAAATAAAAAGAAAAATAAAACTAAAGATGCCGGGATTACAACCCGTGTCTTCTTATTATTAAAGTGACTTTCAAACCACCAAGCCAAGTGTTTCAGGGTGGTATTTTTCCGATTCATTATGTATATATATTCTAACTTTACAGTATAAAACTAATACATAAACAAAAAAATTTGGGCCCCCGATGGGTTTGGGCCCTGAGTCGTCGCCCATCCTGCACACCCTTCGGGCCGACCCAGCTCAGGGTTCTCGCGATATTTAGCGTTCTCATTTAAACCCTCCATATATATATATATATATATATATATATATATATATATAGGGGAGGGTTTAAATGAGAACGCTAAATATTGTGAGAACCATGAGAACAAATTAACAAACCACGAGAACTTGGCCAAAAACAATTCAAATTCAAATTTTTTTCTACACTTATCATTATTATTCGAATACAATGTTAGAAATTTAATTTACACGTTTAAATTTACGTGAATTCGTAAATAAAAAAAAATTACACATGTGTAAGTTTGCCATTTACACATGTGTAAATGTGTTATATTTACACATGTGTAAAAATATAAAAAGAGTGAGTTTGAAAGGAGAAATGAATTATTTGATGTTGTAAATTCTTTTTTTGATGTTGTATCTTAATTACGATGAGGTTTGTATTAAAAATTGGTTTTGATTGGTTTATTCATTCGTTCTCACGCTTCTCGCAATATTTAGCGTTCTCAAGATAACCCTCCCATATATATATATATATATATATAGGAACAGGATCAGGAGAAAACAGTGAAAAGTGTGAGAACGGATCCTGACCCAACACGTGGCAGGGGGTGCTAATTGATATGCAGGGGTACGATTGTCCTTTTATACATCCCCTCCTTATTCGCGTTATAAATCTGTTTCAAATTAAAACTCCAAAGATTTCGTGTTAGCTATTACCTCCTTTACAAGCTTTCTCAGATATATGGTGTCTAATGTGGATTCTGTTCGACAAAGTAAAATTCGATGACGTTTCCTATTTTTGTTCCAGCAAATCATGCAACAGATATGGCGTTTTGTTCTTTTATGCTTGTTTCATTGTTTTTTTTTTTCAAATTAATATTTCATAATGTGTTGTATGATTTCAATGGCGTTGTTCATGTATCCAATTTATTCGCGTTTTAATTGGTAGTTAAACAATTAGTAAGAGCTGATGATTGGAGTTTTCATTATTAATTTTAATTGTCGTTTGGGATCTAGTATATATTTTATGTTTTTACGATCATTGGCGTTTTACACCTGATTAGTTTTGAATATTATTTAGTAGTATTTGTAAACATCAGTTATTACTATTTGTTAATTTGTGTAAACATCAGTTTTGTTAACTCTGGCGTTTTCATTATGATGCTATATTTTTTGTTAATTATTTATGTTGTTAACTGTTTTCAATTATTAATCTCATGGCTTTTTCATTATCACGTCGCATTAGTATTGTTGGTTCATTATTTTGTTAATCAATAAAGTTATGGTGTGCGTATTTTGGCGTTTTCATCATAGGTTTTCAAATTATGTGTTTATTATGTTTTGTTTATTATTCAATTAATGGCGTTTTAATCTATAATGTTATTAGGAGACATTTTCTATTTTTAATGGCGTTTTTCTGATTGTTTTTGTTCCTCACTGTGTTTTCTCAGACGAAGTTGCTTCCTCGAGTCAAAGTTTTTGCCCCAAAACTGGATTACCATTTATCATTCCTGACGTTAGTGAAGAAATAAGACCCACAATGGACATGGTATTCACAAGCCTCGATGATTGTTATTCAATGTATGTTAAGTATGCCAAGGCTTGTGGATTTTCAGTCAGGAAAGGGACTGAAAAGACAAACTCCAAAGGTGTATTACATATTAAGTATTACTTGTGTACGAAGCTGGGGTATAAAAGGACAAGAAGGTTGATACGTTGGACCCTGAAGAAACACCAGATCTTCTTGACCGGAATCAATCAGAATCTGGGGGTGGGGTTTCTGCATAAAAAGGTTAATCCTCTCGTCGATTGTCGGATGGAGATACTTCACCAAAGAACACTGCAAAACAGAAAACCATTAGACTCGCCACGGGGAGAATGAGGGTTCTCTCCGTGACCACCCTCCGGCGTGAGAATCAGTACAATGATCTCAAAGGAAAAGAAGTAGTAGGAGTGAAAGTATGCGAAAGTAGCTTTCGAGATCATACATGAATTCCCATATTTGTAACCAAGGTTTTGGTGCCAAAAAGGGTGACGGAAGTAATGACGGAAATTGCTTTTTGTCAACGGTTATTTCTTTTTCCATTAATAGTTAACTCCACATCCATGCACACGAATCATGGATCTGATCAACGGTTGGGGAGGTGCCATGTGGAAAGTGGTTTGTTGTGGATCTACCTTTAAGTTGGTGCCATCATTGTGATTTAGATGAGGGCTCAGGATTGTGCCACATCACATTCGGTTATAACCGAATGAAGCTATGCACGATGAGTACTTAAGGCTTTCTAGAAGATCTACAGCTGTAGTCCATTGCATCTTTGCCACATGTCCATACTGTTATAACAGAAAAGATTCCTTTTGTCCTTGTCCTGACTTCATGCGCGCGGACATGTTTAGGACTTTACTCTTCAATCCTAACTTTACCCTTGTGCGAGCCCGCACAAGGATGTTAGTTGAATATTTGTCTTTCCTTTTTCCGGCGCATGGTCGTCGAAGACTGTTTCCTTTCAAATCTTGTTCAGAACCACTGCGTGACCGCGCAGAGTTTTTGTTTAAGATGATTTTGGAATTAAGTTATGGTATGGTCCTATGCGCTTGCGCAAGGTTTTTTGGCACCATGCCCCTTCAAGTCCCCCTAGTCCAGTGTTGCTCCTATGCGCCGATGGCAAGTAAGTGGAGCACTGGACTAGAAATGAAGTATGCGCTTTTGCTGTTTTTAGAAGTAGCAAGGTTGTTCTGCGCAAGGTAAGAATAATCTTCTTGGAGAATTTTCCCTTTTCTTCAAGTTGAAGTTCTCATGATTTGAATTTTGAAAATTCTTGTTTGTGGCAGTCTAGTTGGCAGGCTGTCACCTATGTCAGACGTCAAACATTAATTGGCCGTCGTCAAACGTGGTTTCCACGCACGCGTGAAGCCCTTTTTGATTCACCACTCGCCCTTACTGCCTTGATCATCGTGTTTTCCTGAAAAATGGGCTTACGGTTTTCGAGGGAATTAATGGCGATGAGTATATAAACCCGTGAGTGGCTTCTTCTTTCATCACTCATCTTCAAATCCTTTCGTCTTCTCTGATTTCTTCTTTCTTTAAAAGAACCTGCAACTGTGCCTTGTAACCCTTATGTCTACCGACGATCACCCAGAAGATTCTGCAGAAAAGATGTCTTCTTCTTTACCTCCGTTAAAATGGTCGAAAGAGACCTTTGATGGTATCATTAAAAACTTCAAGTTTCCAAAGAGTTGGGGTGCGATATACCCGGAAGACGGGCAGACGGTGGCACAAGCTTCGGCCGGTTACATCACCCTATTTTGGGATTATTTTACTAAGGGTAACTTCCGGTTGCTAGTAACAAGATTTGTTCTCGACATTCTTGGTTATCATAAATTCCATATATCTCAGTTGAATCCTATGGTAATGGTTCGGATCCGGCATTTTGAGTTTCTTTGCCAATCGATGTACATTGAGCCTTCGGTTGATCGATTTCGAGTATTTTACCAGTTACACTGTTCTCAGGGTTTCTATTCGTTTATGCAACGTGCGACAGCCAAGAAGATTCTGCTCGTTCTTCCAAAATTGTTCCATGAATGGAAAAGTAAGTTCTTTTTTTATCAAAACGGGAGTAATTCGGATGAAGATGAACTTCTGTGGTGCAGAGGACATTTTGACAGAAACTCTCAAAACTTCGGTTTCAGAAATATGGTATCAAGATATGAAGGATGTTCCTTCTATTGAACTACCTGAGAAGGCTTTAGTTGCTGCAAGAATGAGTCTGCACTGGAAGACAGATTGCCATGATAAGCCGGTGTATGTAGAGGATGACAAGAGTAAGTCATGAGATCTTCTTTCCTCTCTCTCTTCTTTCTTTTTTATATCATGTGAAAGTGTTATCGATTTTGCCTTTGCAGTTGTTGCCTTGTACGTTGTCCCATATAAGAGGGAAAATGGGAGAATGACAACTGTGCAGAAGGGTGCGAATGAGGAGACGTGGTATCATCAAATAGTAAAAAACTTTGCGCTTCCAAAGTATGAGGACTTGTCGGCGCAACCTTCTAGTGATGTTGGTAAGTTCATATACTTTTCCCTGTAATATTGCAATATTACTCTTTGCTGAATTGTTGCACTTTGGGTAATATTGCAATATGATTTACTGTCTTGGTTAGGTGAGTTGATCGATTTGGGCGTTGCCCCGGAGACGAAGAAGAAACGTGCGTCGGCTGCCATTGTTGCGCCTAAGAAGACGGATGCACCGAAGGCAGACGTTCCCAAGGAAGAGAAGAAGAAAGGTACGCGCCTCGTGTCTGATTCTTGGTGTGATTACGTAGTGGTGTTTAACACATTAGAGGGACTTGCGCCTATAGCTGTGAAAAGACCCAATCCGGAGCCCCGAGACACCGCGGACATTCCAGCATCAAACCCCCATGATCCCATAGATGTGGAATCTAGTCCTGAACCCTTGGTGAGGACTAAGGCAGTTAAGCGGAAGCAACTGGAAGGTGAAGTTGCGGCGCAACCTACAAAGAAGATCACAAGACAGAAGATTGGCAAAAAAGGCAATCTAGATGCTTTTGTTGCAAAATTCTCACCAGGTGAGTGTCTTCTCAAGTTTCCACCTTTATCATATTATAAGATAACCTTGTTAACTTTTCTTTGCAGAGAAACCTGTTCCATCCGTTCATGCGGAATCATCATCTGTTTTTAGCGATGACCTTTCGGCATCACCGCCCCGCGCGTCTATTAAAGAATAGTTAGAGGGTACCAAGACTATAGAAGCGAAGGTGAAGAAGAATGCGGAGGTGGAAGCGGAAAAAAACTTCAGAAATTGAGGTGGAAACGGGGGGTAGTGGTGTTACAAAACCAGTGTCTCCCAAGGTTGCGGCGGCCCCAAAAGGGCCTGAAATGATAACATCTATTAATGAAGAAGAAGTACCGGTGATAAATGTTCCTTTTTCCTCTGTGTCTGCTTTTCAACTTCCAACAGATGATGTTCATGAAAATCCAGTTCATGTTGAGCAAGGCTTTGTCCTTCATGATGAAGAGGAAAATTCTCATATCCGCCCAGACGAGACTCCAGGGGATTATTATTGTAGGACGTATTCGGAGAAGAGAGCCACTGATATCCATGCACTTGTGTGGAAATTGAAGCAAGGCGATACATTCTCGGATTGGCAGGTGTGCCGTAATTGGCTGCAGGGTATTTTTCTGCTTGCTGAAATTAAATTCCAAGAAGAACAATCCCATGAGCGTACCTACCACTCATACCTTGAAGACACTTCCAGTTCAACATTAACCACTCATCGAATAATGCGCGAATGCCGCAGCATGCACAAAGAGTGGGATGCTTTTGAAGCTTCCAAAAAAGAAGTTGCTGAAGAAAAGGCGAAGGTTGCTATGTTGAGAGCTAAGCTTGAAGTTGATCAAGCCAGGTTTGAGAGTGACCAAAAGACAGAAGAGTGGTCTGCTATGGGATGGAAGAAAAAAGCGGAAGCTGAAGCTGCGCTTCTTGCAGAAGAATGCAAGCGATGGAGGGAGAGTTGTGAGAAGGATAATAATGAGAAGATGGCTCTTCGGAACAATATGAACAATCTCAAGGCGGAAATTGAGAAGTTAAAGAAAGAGAAAGCGGAGGACAAGACTGCTCGTGATGAAGCCCGGTCACACAGGGAGCGAAGTGATCAGAGAAAGGTACAAACTTGCGCGACTCTTGCTCTTAGAAATAAAGAGATTGAAGAACTTACCTCTTTATTAAATGATCAGGAATAAATCAGGGCAGAACTTGAGTCTGCCAAAAAAGATTTGCAACTTGAGAGAGTTGAAAAAGCTGAAGCTGCGCGCCGTCTTGCCAAAACCAAAGAGAAACTTGATAGTTCTGAGACTGCCAGTGTGACGGCGGAAAGCTTAGTTGAACCTTTGAAGAATGACATGCTGTTGATGCAAAACCATGGGATTCTTAATGTAAGTATGTTAATCCCTTGTAATATTTCTTGGATAAGTTTGAATTTCATTTTATGACTTTGTTTGCGTAGGTTGCACATTCCGTTCTAAACTTCATTGATTTGGATCAAACTATTGCTCACTTTATAGTTACCGCACGCAACTACGACTATGCGCAAGGTTATGAGGAATGCACTTAGCACGTTACCAGTGCTCTGAAGGTTGTCTGGGACACCAGCAGGTCTGCTACCCGCGGGATTGATACTGGCGCTGATCATGTTGTTGCTAAAGCAAAATACAACAACCTGTGCCCTCCAGTGATGGATCTGGTGACCACTGTGCTGTAGTCTAAAAACTTTGTTAACCAGCTGAAGGAGATATTCCCGGATGAAGCGGATGCTTCAGATGAAGAAGACCTAGAATAGGTTGCTTGTAACTTGTGGTATTTGTTTGAACATGTTTGGGATGTGGAATCCCGTTTTGTAATGTTTTGTTAATGCGCTGGTGCACAAGTAACTTTTTCAATATATGGTATGTTTTAGTTACAATATTTGCATGAGTATAATTACTTTGTTTAGCTAAGACAAATAAAGATGGTATAAAGCTCATGTGTGAACGTAGGACTGGACCTTACGCAGTACCTATGATTGCGGACCGTTCATGAGACTTGTATTAGATTACCATAGTGTTTTTGTACTTACCAAAAGAAATTGCATGCATTTGTAATAAAACATAAAGGCGTAATGTAAGTAACATACTTTGCATTGATTTGGATAAGGCGCAGAGGCTGCTTAGTACAAAGCTGCTAAGATTACATTTTAGGATAAATAAGATACTTAAGTTAATGCGCATGTAAGTAGTTATCCTTGTGTCATGTTTGTTTTGGTAAAAAATTACCGAAGCAATTAAGTGATCAAATTAGTTAAGTGAGGTAGTGTGCTAAGTAAATGTGTTGAGAATATGCTGATTAAGTTGTTTGCAAAAACAGTTTTCAGGATACGGCTCAGGATATGTTGTTTCTGCGATCAAACAATGAGCAAAAAGTAAAGGGGGTGACACGAGATATACGAGGAAAGCACTTGATCAATCTAGATCGCCGGCACAAAACCTCGGGAGCTGACAATCGCAGCTGCCTTGTTCTTCTTATTACTTCAAACGTCAGGATACAGTGCAGGATATTGATCAGCTCGCTAAGTGTTACAATGCTTTTTTGTGAAAGTAAGAGTTGCGAAAGAGTAAAGTGTTAGAGAGCAGTAAGTGTTGTTGTGTCCTATTCGATCTGACTTATCCATCTATTTATAACTAAGAAATACAAACAAAAATTCCTATAAATGGGGGATGCCTCCGAATATTCCATAGTTAACGTTATAGACCGAGTAAAGCGGCTTCAACGTCTTCCTTTGAACGACTTAGACCGAGTCTTCCGGGGAAAGGGTCCTTATGAACGTTACAAGCTTGGACTCATATTCCTGCACATAATCCGTTAGTAATCCTCAGGATACCGTTCAGGATGTTACCAATATCCTGAATGAGCATCCCGGGCATGAACATATATCATACAACCAAGATATAACTTAAGATATTACCCAGGATATTGGCTCAGAATTTCACCCATAACAATTGTCCCCAAAAATGTTACCGTTAAGTATCCTGATACTAACGGTTACATTTTTTCACGAATAACGAGGCAATTAAGAGATAAGACCTTGATGTGACTAGTTGTAACCACGCAGCCTATAATTACTCATTACATCCCTATAACTTCTCATCCTCGTCATCATTTAACCTTTACTGAAGAGAAAAAAGGTAAACATTTCTCTCTCAATCCCATCTTCCTCCTCCATTATGTTTAATATTCCGGCACCATATGGCGAGACAAACAAGATCGAGCTCCGGTGACTCTGCTCCCACGTTCATCCACCAGAATATTCTCCAAGATCCGGAGAAGGAAATATGCACCTTCGATAGTGCCCACTTGTCAGCCCTGAAAACCTCCGGCATCTTCCCGGAAGGGACGGTGTTCCGGCCATTCGATCGGGAAATCCGGTCGGATATGGTTTTAAAGGAGTGGTTGTGTTTCAATGCTTTTCCCTTTACCTTAGGGCTGCAATTTCCTTTTCCTGATTTCATCACCGAGTTCTTTAATATTACGAAAATCTGTTTTAGTCAAACAATACCGATGCTCTGGTGAGTCTTGTCTATTCTTGATCAAACCAAGAGGAACCATATCCCTGATCTTTCCGTTCATGACCTCCCTCTAGCATACAGGCTTAGATGCCACAGCTCTTGTCAATTCTTGTTTTATTCCACTTCCAGCGATCCACTGATACTCCGAGCCACCAGGAACAAAGAGGAATGGAAATCCAAGTTCTTCTTTGTAAAAAGAGACTCAATCCCTGGTGGAGCGGATTATCCGGTGAAGTGGTTGAGAAAGGGTAGGATTTAGGGTTTTAGGATGATCCTGTCTTGTATCCTGCTTCATATCTTGTACTAACTTTTTGATTTTCTTGTACACAACAGATTTCAGGAAGCTTGCACCTCCCTTAGCCGAACCACAGTAGAGAATCGATGCCATCAGACTCCTCCCAGAGGCTGAAAGAAGTTTCAATCCATTTCCACCATCTCCAAGTCTACTTTCCAGTGCAAACATGTCTGGTAAGGATCCTGCATGATATCCTGGATACATGTTTTTATTTGATATATTTAGGAAAGAGTTTTACTCCCCGTATGCAGACTCCAGCAAAGTTCCAATCCTCCTTGATCTTGAACAGCTTGACAGTTTCCCCACTCTAGTCATTGTCAAGAAAGAGACTCCTGCTGCTACCAGATCCAAGCCGCTCCCGGCTCCTAAGCCCAACCCGAGGACTCGTGCTTCCACCGCAAAAAAAGGAAAGGCTCTGAAGTTAGCGCCCCAGGCTCTGAAGGGTTCTCTTATGAAGAACTCAGCTTTGCTGACTCCTTGGAGCCGATGACATCCTTCCTCATTAAGGTATTATCCTGATACTATATCCTGCACACATATCTTGATAGAATATCCTGACAGGATATCCTGGTTAATGGATCTTGACTTGTACCTGAATTTTGACTTGCAGGGCCTCCAGCATCTGCTCCACCTTTACACCGATGCTTGCAGCACGAATGCGTTCCAAGAGGCTAGGATCAAACAGCTCGAGACCACCGTTGCTGACCAAGGTGCCATTCCCGAAGACCCGACATTACGAGGACAAGCTGAAGAAGGTCACCCAGGATGCTGAGATAAAGCTGGATGCCGTCCAAGTGGAGCATGAACAGGCCATGGTCTCCTTCCGAGAAGGGATCAAAAACTTAGCCGTTGTCTCTTTGCTGCAAGCTCGAATTAAGATGGCTTATGAGGCCAAGGAGACAGGTCTTGAGTGCCCAGCCTGGCCGGTTGAATCCTGGGTAGCAAGGTTGAAGGAGCTTGGAGGCAAAGCTGTGCCTTATCCTGCTGAGGCTGGTGAATCCTCTAAGTCAGCAGAGGTGGTGGACAAGGCTGGAGAGAAGAAGGATGCTAGGACGGATGCTGGTGAGGATGCTGCTCAGGATGCTGAGAAGACGGAGAAAGCTGGTGAAGATGCCGCTGTGTGAGGGCATTCAAGTGGGCGATGATGGATGTTGATGCCTAGGCCGGAGCCCACTTTTTAAATTTGATCGTTGGTTTTGTAACCCCAAAACAATTTACTTTTCCTGCACCTGAACAATTTTCATTTCCTGTATGCTTTTTGAACAATATAACAGTTGGAGGTGGATGGGTCTCGGTTTGAGATGAAACCTTCAAATGTTATGTAAATATAACTAGGAACCTTTTGTGCTTTTGGTGGATTGTAGGATCGATCTGTGACCCAAACGAGTCGTTCAGAAGAGTTCTTAGGCTATACTAAAGGCAGAAACAGACGTATAGACTCGAAACAACTTGATTATCACTTTAAACTTCTTGTATATTGAATTAACAGCGATTACAGTCACAAGAAATACCGGCAGCACTTCGGTACAAGTTCCCGATTCCCCCCAAATGACATGATCACTAGCCTATTTATAGAGTTTCTGATTCCCCACGAAAGTGTAATGTTCATTTCGTGGGAAATCAACATTTTGTCATTTCGTGGGAAATCAACATTTCGTGGGAAATCAACTCTAAAACTCTATTTTCCCGTACAATGTGCCCTGATCTAACATATCTAGTACTAGACTCGATACAAGACGAAGTCGACAGATGTATGCACTAACAGACTCCCCTCAGATGTTGACGAGTCTTAAGTGTCGAGTCTTCAACGTCTTCAGTCTTTATCAGTCTTCGGGCTTTTCCTGCTCTTGCCTCGCTCTATCTTCTCCTGAATATCAGCACCAACAGATAACTTCCCAAACTCTCTCTAACAGACTCCTCCTCAAAACATGCTTGGATCGTAGACTGACTTTTACAGAATCAGGATCGCAACCTGGCTTGCTACTCTCAATCAGAATCCAGGCTTTCCTGCAAATCCTCTACCCAAAACATAAGTTTCATAAAAATAAGATACAACAAATTATGACATTACTAATGACCACTAGTAAACATATCATTCATTTTCAGAACACTTTTATTTCTATAGACTCCTTTTTTTACTTAAAAACTTTTCAATCACATTCTCCCAAACCTGTTCATCATGTTCAGCACTCAGAATTTTGAAAATCAGCTCTTCAATATCAGTTGCCTAAAATCTTTTTGGATTTTTCAAAATTTTTGCTAAAACACACTGAAAATCTTTTTGGAATTTTGTGAAATAACCGAAAAGAAATGCAGTAAAGAAATATTTACATACAATATTTTTTTGAGTTCGTGTAAGAGGATCATATCAGTTTCTGAGACAAATCACCAATACCGTTAAGCTTTAATCATTTTAAGTTTTAAACAATTCACTTAGATTGTCAGTATACTGATCCACTTAAATTTTCACACAAAGTTCAACTGTTTCGAGATACGAGATTAATGTCTTAAACACTTAAACTTATTCGCATGTCCCACCTCAGAATATACTCCCGTATCCAGATCCCAATATTCAGTCTTACAGGTGAGTATACCTAGATGATATCTGTAAGGGGTTAGGTGCGAAACCGTGAGAGCTCTGGTCAGAACTTCCGTTCAGCAAAGAGATGACGGCTCGGCTTTTGGTGGGTCCCCTTTAGAGGATCTTTTTTTACAACAGCAATGACTATCAATTTTATTGTTTCATCAATTTGCTGAGGGCGGCGCTATTTTTCAAGCAAGCAGTAAAGTATTCTCCGAGGACTAGGCCATTGCTTCCGCATTATCAGAAGTCCCGGGATAATACCCCAGATATCACTAAGCATAAAGACCTAGTATCTCAGAAAGAGGGGTCCTTCAAACAAGATTTCGGGGGTTACCCATATATCCGAGAGATATTACCCACGAAATAAGCAAGTTTGAATTTAGGTTTATATCTCGTCACAATCTACTAGATGTGCAAAAACCTACTGACACATCATCAGTGAGACCGTTTATCACTATATAACTTTTCAATTCTTTAGCGTGTTGTGATAGTCCATTGATGTACTATCATTTCCTCTTTTATACAACAAAACTCATTTTTGAATTCATCATGTTTTTGTCTTTTTCAAATTTTCAAATGTTTTTGTATTTTCGGAAATTTTTACTCCCCCTAAAATGCAAACACATTTTAGGAAATTTGAAAAACAAACTGTACAATAAAGTGACAACCGATATCAAATCGCTTCAATTCGCCATCCACTTGGCATAAACAATTAGAACTCCCCCTCACAACAAACTATTTTCCCATTGTGATTTTAAAACACTTAAGTTTGTTTTAATCAAATGGTTTTTCCGGAAAATAAGTTTTGTTGATTTTAATAAACCATTTGTAGGTTAGGGGATAAACTCATCATTTTGTTCTTCAAAATACCACTTGTAAGTATGGTCCAATCAAGTTCAACTTAATGACCTTGATTAACCATTTGAAAAGGAAAACCTTTTTCAACCACTTACAAGTTCACTCACCAACGATAATCACTTGTAAATCAAAATATAACAATTTAAAGATATCACCTGTAGATTTACCATACAAACATTTCAAGAATGATGCTGATTCCTGCTCCACTCTTACCAACCTGGGAGCTCCGGCAAGTCAGGAATTTATGGTGAAAATGCTGTCACCCAAGCCTGACCAGCCTTGGGTGATTTTGGTGTCAAACATCTGTCCCACCAACATTTTGATTTGTAAAATTCTTTAGCATCCTTCACTTTCCTGTCAACCATCTTTCCAAAAATATGCTTGACTTTTCCATTGAAAGCCTTCTCAACATCAAATTCTCCCTTATCAGCGAATAATTGATTTGAGATCTCTCCTTTTCCCACTTTCTTCATCAAATTTTCCTTTGACAATGGAGGAAAATCCTCATCGTTCACCTCTGGAACGGAATTCACAACCTTTTTCTCAACCAAAGACTCCTCTGATTTTATGGAATCAGATTCATTGTCAGAATTACCCTCAGATTTAACCACCCACTTTTGCTTGTTCATATCACCTTTTCTTTTGTAAAACCGTTTTGAACTTTCATTTTTTTCAGAACTAGAATTTTCAAACATTTTATCCTTTTTCAAAGATAGTTCTTTCTTATCAACAAATTTTCTTCTCGAATCAAAGTTAGAAGAAACTCCCTGTTCTTTGTAGTTGGACTTGGGACAATTCCAAGCTATGTGTCCAACTTCTTGGCATTTGAAACAGGTTCTTCTATCAACTCTTTGAGCAAACTTTCTCACATTCTTCTTCAATTCAGCAAGAAACTCTTGATTTGATTGTTTCCAGAACGGTTTCTTTTGTTCTTCTTCTGAACTTCCTCCTGAAACAAATTTTGTATTTGGTTTATAAATTTTCTGATTTTTATAATTTTCTGATGAATTGAAGCCAAGACCTTTCTTTTTGAGATTACCATTATGGTTTGATTTCTTTTGAAAACCATAACCACAATTATAACCCATTTTCTTGTTTACTCTCTATTGAATTCTTGAAGAAGTGTACTTGTTAGGTTTTCCATCAAGATTTAAATCATTTATTTCAGAAATATTAATTTCTGTCAGTTTGAAAACCTGTTTGATCATTTCAGTTTTTACACTTCTTATTGGAAATTCATTATCAGAATATAATTTGTCTGAATCATTCAAAGTATAAGCTACTTTGATTGAACCATCACTCAAATTAGATTTTGATAACAAGAATTCCTTATTGTAAACCCTCTTGACCGGTGAACTCGGACTCTTTTCTAACGAACTCGGACTATCAGACTTAGACTCCGACTTTGACTCTTCATCCATATCTAACACGTGATCGACAACTTTCTTTACTAACTCAGACTCATTATCAGTGTCAGACGCTGTGAATGTAACATCAATATTTTCTGGTAATTCATCAATGATTTCAGACTTTAACTTGATGTTGACTGCCTTTTTTAGACGCTCTTCGTTTGGATTCCTGGGTGAATAGCTTTCATGGATCGGGGGCGGACATCTGTTATACTTGACACTTGGTTTCTTACAAGTATCAGTATCTTCAGTCTTTTTCTCCATGAATGCCTCAAGACCTGCAATAGTAGGATAAACACGATCAATCAAATAATCACAAGTAGTGTAACTCAACAGTAATCGTTTAATCCTTTCATTCTCAATCTTTTCTAATTCCATGTCTTGCTTTAGCTTAGCACAGTCTTCGATATACTCATTGATGACGCTCTGCTTTGTCATTAATGTTGCGCTCATTTTTTCCATAGCTTTTTCAATTTCTGAATTTGTCTTTTTTAGACTATCAACTGTCCTGTTCAACACATCGTACGACTCCTTCACATACTTCACATCAGACAATAAATCTTCTTTAATCTTTTCTAATTCAGCAATCTTCCTGTCTTTTTCTTCACAAGCTGTGCAAGATTCTGAACATTTCAAACATGGTTTTTCAACTTCAACCACTTTTTCAACTATCTTCTCAACTTCGATAGTCTTTTCTACTTCAACAAGTTTCTTGACTTCAACAATTTTTTCTATTTCGACAATCTTTTCTACTTCAACAACTTTTTCAACTTCAACTATCTTTTCAACAATTTTCTCAACTTCGACTATTTTCTCTACCACTATCTCCACTTCAACAATTTTTTCTATTGCATTTTCAGTCACTGCTTCAACTTTTGTTTCTCCAGCTTCTGTCTTCGCCTTTTCATCAGCGGGTAACTTTGCTTCTTCCAGCTCCCTCTTTAAGCGGGCAATCTTCTTCTGATTCAGCATCTCAACTTTATCTGCATAGAAAAAATTAAAACTGTCAGGATCAATGCTTTTTCTACATTTGTTAAGATATTCTTCCTCATCATCAGTATCAACATCACTTCCTAGATCTGGAAAAATCGGGATTCTTTTCTGACTAGCTTCATTTTCCAGAACTCGAGCAACTAGAGCTGAACCAGGTATGTATTTGTCCCAACTAAAACCCTATGCAACCTTTTCATCATCTTGATGAATAATTAAAGCTTTCTTCTTTCCATTGTCAGTGACACTAGACGATGATGGTTGTTGCTCAATCTGATGAAAAATTGATTTCTGATAATAATTGTTCTTTTCTTGATTCCCAGTTGCTTCTTGATTTTTACACTCTCGTTTAAAATGACCTTTTCCTTTGCAACGGAAACAGGTAACTTTTGATTTGTCAAATCCTAAAGCAGAATTTGCCAGATCACGAAAACCATCTCTGCCCGTGATTTGTTGGAACTTCTCAGCTCTACTACAAGCACTAGCTAAACACCATTTCACATCCATCAATTCAAGTTCCTCGGCATCAATCTGGTCATAGTCTTCTTTCGTAAGCATAGGATTACCAATTCTTCCTGCAACTAAGCTTTCATACGACTCTAACATGGCGACAAGAGATGCCATGTGTTGCTTAGCCAATTCAGGAGACAGGTTGTGACCATTCTGAATGTGCAAAGTCACATTGCATTGTAGATTTGTAGTATTCTGCTGTTGAGGACTTGATGTTGTGCTATTTGGATCAAAACTTGAAAATGATGAAGAATATCCACCACTTTGAGTTGTAGTGCTAGCATTTGGACTTGAAGAACCATCTGCACTAAAAGCAGTACTAATTTTTGGACTTTGGCTGCGGGTAGCCTCAAACTTGTTCCCTCGGTAGTACAGACTGACATCCTGTTTAGCATTTGGATTTGTCATAATAGCTGTCTTTTGAATATCCAGCTCCTGCTCTTCAATTTTCTGAATGAATTGTGCCAAATTCATGCTCTCAGACTTCCTCATGAGTTTCACAATCATCAAATATGTCCCCCACTTGTGCTGTGGTAAAGCTTCAGCTAGTTTATCAACCAACTCATCATCCTCTTTCTTAATGTCCAATCTACCCATTTCCAATACCAGATGACAATATCTATCAATTGTCTGCTTTGTTGTTTCATGATCAAACGCTGTAAACATATCAAACGATTTCTTCAATAAAGCTTTTTTGTTTTTGATCATATCTGCACTCCCTCTGAATTTCTGAATCAAAGCTTCCCAAATTGATCTAGTTGTACCATTATGTTGAAGCAAAACAAAAATATCTTCTTTAACTGCTTGCTGAAGAATGCTGATCATCATCTTTTCACTTGTGTATTTCAACTTGTCAGCTTCTGAAAAATCCTTAAAACCCTTTTCAAGCCCACGTTCATTCTTTGGTCTCTCGTAATCTTTCAGCAATGAACACTGTTTTGGTCAAAAATTACCGAAGCAATTAAGTGATCAAATTAGTTAAGTGAGGTAGTGTGCTAAAAAGTGTGTTGAAAATATGCTGGTTAAGTTGTTTGCAAAACAGTATTCAGGATACGGCTCAGGATATTGAGTTGTATCTCGATCAAACAATGAGCAAAAAGTAAAGGGGATGACACGAGATATACGAGGAAAGCCCTTGATCAATCTAGATCGCTGGCATAAAACCTCGGGAGCTGACAATCGCAGCTGCCTTGTTCTTCTTATTGCTTTAAACGTCAGGATACAGTGCAAGATATTGACCAGATCGCTAAGTGTTACAACGCTTTTGTGAGAAAGTGAAAATTGCTAGAGAACAAGTGTAAGAGTGTAGTGAGTGTTGATGTGATGTCCTATTCGATCTGATATACCCACCTATTTATAGTAACGAATTACAAACGAAAATTCCTATAAATATGGGATGCTCCGAATATTCCATTGATAACGTTGTAGACCGAGTAATGCGGCTTCAACGTCTTTATTTGAACGACTTGGACCGAGTCTCCCGCGGAATGAGTCCTTGTGAACGTTGCTAGCTTCTAACCCGCGTACCTGCACATAATCCGTTAGTGATCCTGAGGATACCATTCAGGATGTTACCAATATCCTGAATCAGCATCCCGGATGTGAAATATATCATATAACCAAGATATAACCCAAGATATTTCTCAGGATATAGGCTCAGAATTTCACCCATAACAATTGTCCCCAAAAATGTTACCGTTTAGTATCCTGCCACTAACGGTTACATTTTTCATGGAAATCGAGGCAATTAAGAGATAAGACCCATGATGTGACCGTTTGCAACTACTCAGCCTATATTTACTCATTGCACCCTATATCTTCTCATCTCCATCTCTTTTTTAATCACTACCGATAAGGAAAAAGGTAAACATTCTCTCTCTAATCTTCATCTTCATCCTCCCTTTCCGGTCAAAAAATCAGGCGATCAAATGCCGAGACAGACAGGATCCAGTTCTGGCGATTCGGCTCCCACATTTATCCAGCAGAATCTTCTCCAAGAACCGGAGAAAGAGATATGCTCTTTTGATAGTGCCCACTTGTCGGCTCTCAAATCCTCCGGTATATTTCCGAAAGGAACGATATTCTGGCCGTTCGACCGGGAAATCTGGTCGGATATGGTCTCCAATGAGTGGTTGTGCTTTAGTGCCTTTCCCTTCACCTTAGGGTTACAGTTCCCCTTTCCAGACTTTATCACCGAATTCTTCAACATTACAAAAATCTCTTTTAGCCAAACAATGCCGATGCTTTGGCGTGTTCTGTCCGTTCTTGACCAGATCAAGAAAAACCACATCCCTGATCTTTCTGTTCATGATCTCCCCCTAGCTTACCAGCTTAGATGCCACGGATCATGTAGATTTTTGTTTTATTCCACCTCCGGTGACCCGCTGATACTTCGTGCCACCAGCAACGAGGATAATTAGCAATCTAAGTTCTTCTTTGTAAAAAGAGACTCAATCCCTGGTGGAACGGAATATCCAGTGAAATGGTTTAAAAGGGGTAGGATTTAGGGTTTAAGGATGATCCTGCCTCTTATCCTGTTCCATATCCTGAACTAATCAACCTTCTTTTTTCTGTTGTGCATGTAGTTGATTTTAGGAAGATTGCACCTCCACTTGTTGATTCACAAAAAAGGATTAACGCCATCAGACTCCTTCCAGAGGCTGAAAGAAGTTTCAACCCGTCTCCACCATCTCCAAGTCCTCTTTCTAGTGCAAACATGTCTGGTAAGGATCCTGCAAAATATCCTGTACATACATGTCTTTATTTGATATACTTAGGAGAAATTTTACTCCCTGTATGCAGACTCCAGCAAGGTTCCAGTCTACCTAGACCTTGACGAACTTGACAGCTACCCTACTCCAGTCACGGTCAAGAAAGAGACCCCTGCTGCCACCAGCTCCAAGCCGCTCCCGGCTCCTAAGGCTAATCCGACGACTCGTGCTTCCACAACAAAAAAAAGGAAAGGTCCTGAAGTCAGTGCTCCAGGTCCAGAAGGGTTCTCCTATGATGAACTCAGCTTTTCTGACTCCTTAGACCCAATGACATCCTTCCTCAACAAGGTAATATCCTGCTACATATCCTGACAGGATATCCTGACAGGATATCCTGACAGGATATCCTGGTTAATATATTCTGACTCATACTTGAATTTGATGTGCAGGGCCTCCAGCATTTTCTCCACCTGTACAACGATGCCTGTGGTACTGCTATACTCCATGAAGCCAGGATTAAACAGCTCGAAAGTACCGTAGCCGACCAAGGTGCCATTGCTGAAGCAAAGACCCGACACTACGAGGGCATGCTGAAGAAGGTCACCCAAGATGCTGAGCTCAAACTTGCCACTGTCCAAATGGATCACGAACAGGCCATGGTTTCTTTCTGCTAAGGAATCAAAGCCTCTGCTATCGTCTCCCTGCTACAAGCTCGCATCAAGATGGCATACGAAGCCAAGGAGACAGGCCTTGTATGCCCATCCTGGCCGGTTGAATCCTGGGTGGCCAAGCTGAAGGAGCTTGGAGGCAAAGCTGTGCCACTTCCTGCTGAAGCCGGAGAATCCTCTAAGTCAGTAGAGGTGGTAGACAAGGCTAGAGATAAGAAGGATGTTGGAGAGGACGCTGGGACAGATGCTGGTGAGGATGCTGCTCAGGATGCTGAAGCTGAAAAGGCAGAGAAGGTTGGAGAAGATGCCGCTGTGTGAGGGCATTCAGTTCGGCAATGATGGATATATGTGCCAAGGCCGGAGCCCACCTTTTTAAATTTGATTGTTGGCTTGTAACCTCAAACAATTTACTTTTCCTGCATTTTACTTTTCTGCACTTAAACAATGTGATGACCATTGGTGGAGGGATCCTGAGTTTCAGGACGAAGCCCTTGGTCATCATCGTTAGTACATTTTTCTTTTGAACAATATAACAGTTGGAGGTGGATGGGTCTCAGTTTGAGATAAAACCTTCAACTGTTAAGTACATATGGTAAGAAACTATTTGTGCTCTTTGGTGGATGGACCTTGGTTTAAGGTGAAACCAAGAGCACATCTTTTGATATGTTAATATAACTTTCCTTTAGCTTTATTCTTGTTATTACACCTTTATTACATGAATTTTACTTATAAACATAGTTTTGTTTGATCATATTTGGGAACCCATTGTAAGTGTATCTTGAAAGATATCCTGCTCAGGATACTGAAATACAATCCATAAATTATCCAAATAAAAAGGAGAGATCATACCGGAGATTCTTAAAGAATCAATTTCAATCTTCCATCATAAGTATGTCCCCAGTGCACACTTACAAACTTGTATCCATCCTTTGAATAGTATAATGTATGTCCCCTGTATTCGACACAGAAATGCAAATGTATTCACACTTTGGCTTGAACAAATTTCGAACACCCCAAGGCAAAACCCTTGATATCCTGAAATGAATCCTTAGCATACTGGGGATACACCCTTAATATCCTGGGGATAAACCCTGATATCCTGGGGATAAACCCTGAGTTTCATGCGCTACAGGCGAGAGTGTATAAACTCCAAATCTTAGAAAGGTGAAAACCTTTAAACCTTAGAGAGTATGAAAATACCCTTTCGTGAGAGAGGGTGATCAATCCTCATATACCTTCAGGATCAAGGATATAGCCAACAGTAACGAAATTGTCAGCCACTTTTACATGAACTGGTCCTGCTACCTTGAACTATACCTAGATAACTTGCGCTCCAGGCGAGGTGTTTAAACCCAATTCGAAAGAAAGGTGAATACCTTTAAACCTTTGAAGGGATCAGGATACCTTAAACGTGAGAGAGGGGGCCAATCCTCTAATATTTCGAGTTATCCTGAGTGCATATCCTGGAATTATATCCTGAAACATATGCTGCAAAACAACTGTAAACTAAGGTGGGTGTTAGCTTGGCTAACACCCCTCCGATGCTTAAGTCAGTATTGGGTTCAAGATAATAAACAAATATATTTAAAAGAGATAGAATACATACCATTACACCCCTCCGATGCTTAAGTCAGTATTGGGTTCAAGATAATAAACAAATATATTTAAAAGAGATAGAATACATACCATTCTGAGATAGAAATTAAATTCTATTCTTACTTGAAATAGAGCTTTAAGTGTATTGCATTCTAGGATCTCGGTAGCATATCCCCTTCCATATTCTTGAGTCGATATGCTCCTTTCCCTGCTTCTGACTCAACTTCATATGGTCCTTCCGATTTTGGAGCTAGCTTGCCATCGGCAGGATTAATGGTATTTTGAAAAGCCTTTCTTAGCACCCAATCACCAACTCGAAATCTCCTAGTCCTTATATTCTTGTTATATGCTCTGGATATTCTTTGTTGATATGCTGCCATCCTTAGCCTTGTTGCATCTGTTTTTTCATCTATAGTATCAAATCTCGACATAAGGCTTCAGGATTCTGTTTAGGATCCTGAAAGATAGATCTTGCAGTAGGTATCGCCATTTCCGTTAGAATCACTGCTTCTGCTCCAAATACCAAGGAAAATGGGGTTTGGCCGGTTGCATTCTTTACCGTTGTCCTATCAGCCCACAAAACAAAGGGTAATTCTTCTGCCCATCTTCCTTTTTTGGCTCCAAGTCTCTTCTTTAAGTTATTGACAATTATCTTGTTTGAGGATTCAGCTTGTCCATTCGCTTGAGGATGTACCGGAGTAGACGTGATCATTTTGATTCCCCAACTCTTGCAAAAGTCAGTAGTCCTCTTGCTTATAAACTGGGACCCATTATCACAAATGATTTCAGCTGGTACCCCAAACCTGGTCAGGATATTCCTCTTTATGAAGGATACTACTTCTTGGTCTCTAACTTAAACAAATGCTTCAGCTTCAACCCACTTAGAGAAATAATCCGTCATTGCTAGCATAAAGACTTTTCCTCCCGGAGCTTTTGGTAACTTCCCTACTATATCCATCCCCCATTTCATGAATGGCCAAGGGGAAGCTATAGGATATAGTGGTTCAGCTGGTTGATGTAGTATGTTACTATGCCTTTGACATGCATCACACCTTCGAGCATATTCTGCAGCATCTTTCCTCATCGTTGGCCAATAATATCCTGTCCTTAATACTTTCGAGAACAATGACCTGCCCCCAGTGTGGTTACCACAATCCCCTTCATGTATATCCTGAAGTACTTCTTTGGCTTCAGGATCCTCCAAGCACCTCAAATACGGTCCTGCAAGAGATTTCTTGTATAAAACATTATTTATAATAGTGAATCGTGATACCTTCATCCTAAATGCCTTAGGATTTTCTTCTCCGGGGATGTGTCCTTCCTTGAGATATCTCATGATTGGAGCCGTCCAGGATTTAGGATCCTTTTCAGGATACTCTGCTCCAGGATCCTGAATACCCGCTACTTCTTTATCCTGAGGATTCGTTGCAGGATACAAGATATGCTAAGGCATCTGCTTCAGCATTATCCTCCCTTGGTACCTGTTCAAGTGTAAAAACATCGAAATATCCTGCTAATTTTTTGAGAATATCGAGGTATTCGATTAATTTCTCACCCTTAACTGCATAGGATCCATTAAAATGGTTAGTAATTAACAAGGAGTCAACATATACTTGCAAATTCTTGATACTCATATTCTAAGCCAACTCTAATCCTGCAATTAAAGCCTCATACTCTGCTTCATTATTAGTAGCAGGGAATTCACACCTAATAGCCTGGGGTAATATGTCCCCCTGTGGCGATTTTAGTAGTATTCCCAATCCTACTCCTCTCACATTAGATGCACCATCAGTATATAACGTCCAGGATCCTGAGGATTCTCCTAACTGTTGGACTTCTAGGTCTACCTCATCCTGAATGTCACTACTGAAATCAGCCACAAAGTCAGCTAAAGCCTGAGACTTTATGGCATTTGTAGGTTCATATACTAAATCATAAGCACTCAACTTTACTGACCACTTGGCCATCCTGCCTGACATCTCTGGTTTCCTAAGCACATTTTTGACAGGATAATTTGTTTTAACATGAATCCTATGTGTCTCAAAGTAATGTCTAAGGGGCTGTTTGGTAGCCTCTGAATGGTCATTAAGAGGCTACTTCTTAATGGAACCATTAAGAATTTTACCAATGAGAAGGTAGAAGAATGTGACATGTGATGATTTACCATTCAGAGGTTACCTCTTAACCATTCAGACTTGAGGTTACCTCTTATTCATTCAGAGGTTTTAAACCATTAAGAGGTAGCATCTGAATGGTCATTAAGAGGCTACTAAACAGCCCCTAAGCTTCGTTGATGCCATAACTAATGCTAGTATCAACTTTTCTAAATGAGAATACCTAGTTTCAGCATTTAACAAAGTTTTACTAACATAATAAACAGGATATTGCTGACCTTCATGATCCTTTATAAGGACGGCACTTACAGCATTCCCTGATACTGCGAGGTATAGGGATAGTGGTTCACCATTCTCAGGCTTCATCAGTAGAGGTGTAGTTGAAAGATATTGCTTCAAATCCTGCAGGGCTGCTTCATGCTTCTCACCCCATTCGAATTTCTTGTTCTTCTTCAGGATATCATAAAACTCTTTGCATTTCTCTGAGGATCTTGAAATAAATCTGTTTAATGCTGCCACTCGCACTGTTAATCGTTGAACATCCTTCATATTTGAGGGTGATTTAATATCCAAGATGGCTTTAATCTGCTCCGGGCTCGCCTCTATTCCTCTTTTGGTCACCATATATCCTAGAAATTTTCCTGCCCCTACTCCGAAATGACACTTAGCAGGATTTAGCTTCATGTTATATTGATCCAGGATATCAAATGCTCCTTTAATATCCTGGAGGTGATCCTGAGCTTTCCTTGATTTTACCACCATATCGTCAATGTATACCTCCATGGTGTCCCCCAGCTTGTCTTTGAACATCATGTTTACCAATCTCTGGTATGTTGCACCTGCATTTTTCAAACCAAAAGGCATAGCCGTATAACAATAAATACCTGTTGCTGTCATGAAGGCAGTATCCTCCTGGTCAGAAGGCTCCATTTGAATCTGCTGAAATCCTGAGGATGCATCCATGAAGGTCAACATTTCATGCCCGGCAGTAGCATCCACCATTGCATCAATGTGAGGAAGAGGAAATGGGTCTTTAGGACAAGCCTTGTTCAAGTCTGTGTAGTCTACACAGACTCTCCATTTCCCATTTTTCTTCTGTACCACGACTACGTTTGCTAGCCATCTTGGAAACTTGACTTCTCTGATCATCCTGGACTTCAACAATCTTTCAACTTCCTCTTGGATAATCGTATCCCGCCCAGGAGCAAATTTCCTTCTTTTTTGCTGAACAGGCTTGAATGATCTGTCAATTCCAAGCTTGTGAGTGATAATGTCTTTGGATATACCTGTCATATCCTCATGCTTCCATGCAAACGTTGACATCCTGCATTTCAAAAAGTTAGTTAACTGCTCTTCAATATCCTGAGGGATATTGGTTCCTACGAGCACCGAGATATCAGGATTATCTTGATCCAGGATAATTTTCTTCACATCCTGCTCCGAATCCTCCACGATATCCTGGGCCCGCATCTTTAATTGCTATGCTGTACTAGGCTTGGTTGTGGATTTCATCGAGGATGAGTAGCATTCTTTCGCCTCCTGCTGATCTCTATCAACCTTGACAACTCCCCAAGGGGTAGGGATCTTGATGCATTGGTGATATGTTGATGGCACAACCTTCATATCGTGAATCCATGGTCTTCCCAGTATGATGTTATAGCAGGATAGAGAATCCATCACACAGAAACGTTGTATCGAGTTGACTCCTTCAACATATACTGGTAACTTTATCTCTCCCACTGTGTTCCTAGCCTCTCCACTGAACCCAACAAGCACGGTGGACTTCAAAGTGATATCCATCGGAGATACATTCATTCTCTTCAGAGTCTCTAGTTGGATTATGTTGACGGAGCTGTCATTATCAACCAATATCCTGCGTACAAAATGGTTAGCCACGTATAATGTTATTACCAGAGCATCATGATGAGGATCCTGGACAGTATCCCTGTCATCACCATCAAATGTGATCACTTTGTCAGTTGTGAGGGTAGTAATCCTGACAGGTTTGTCTCCCCTTTCGGCCTTAGCTTCTTTTGCACGTCTCTTCGCCGCCGAATACGAAGTCCCACAAATGTCGGATCCTCCTGAAATAAAGTTGATTATCTTGGCATCCGCGGGAGGTGACGCTGCTCGCTCAGGATCCTTCTCAGTATCCTGACTCTTATTCTTCTTTCTTCCTAAGAGATCTTTCAGATATCCCTTGCTTAGAAGATAGCTTATTTCTTTTCTTAGAGCAATGCAATCCTCAGTTACATGTCCGAAATCTTCGTGGAAGGCACACCATTTTGACTTATCTTTCCAATCGGCTTTTTGTTGATTCTTTCGGGGCCACCTAGCCTTGTCTCCTAAACCCTGCATGGCATACATCAATTCAGGAATGTTAACAAAAAAACAATATTCAGATAATTCAAGATATTCTTCAGGATCCTTGTATTCGATAGCATTCACTTTCTTGTTTTCATTTATACCATATGGCTTAGAGCGATATGGCTTAAATGAGGATTCTGACTTCCTGTTAGTTGACTCGTAGGTGTTGGATGAGTTCATCCTCTCTTGCATCTTTCTGTCATCCTCCAATCGAATATATCTTAGGGCCCTGTTTCGAGCTTCATCCAGGTTCCTGCATGGGTTCATTACAAGGTGTTGGTAAAATTGAGAATCTTTTTGCAACCCCATCTTGAAAGCTTGCACAACTGTTGCAACATCAAGATGCGGAATGTCTAAGGATTCCCGGCTGAACTTGTTCACATAATCCCTTAGAGATTCTTGAGGCCCCTGCGTTATCCTATAGAGGTCACTTGTTAGTTTTTCAAAGCTTCTACTACAAGAAAACTGACTATTAAATAAATTCACTAGGTAAGCAAATGATGTAATCGAATGAGGAGGAACATCCAGGAGCCATTTTAAGGCTGATCCTGTTAAGGTAGAACCAAAACCCTTGCACAAGCATGCTTCCTTGAGCTCCGGAGGGACAGGGTTAATCTCCATTCTTTCCCTATACTGGGCAATATGCTCTTCAGGATCCGTAGTTCCATCATAAAGCTTCATGTTGGGGGTTTGAAATCTCTTTGGAATCTCAGCATCACAGGTAGGATATGCAAAGCGAGATATCCTGTGGCTGTCTTGGGACACTTCCGGGATTGGCTGGACCACTCCAGGTACACTGGATATCATGTCCTTCAACTTCTGAAGCTCCCTAGTAAATGCTGATGTTACACCTGTATCCTGCAAAGATCCACTATTGTTAGCAGCATGAGTATTATTATTATTTGACACGTTACCCGTCTGAGGATTCTGCCCACATCATGAAGCATATCCTGAGCTCCTCATGGTTGACATCCTGACCGAGGAGGGTATTTCAAGAGTATGATTCTGAGGAAGTCTGGGCACAATATTCCCCCTATTATCCTCAGTGTACACAGCCGAACTGAAGTTCAAAGTTCTGGGTTGTAATGGAGTGACGATATCCTCGGCAGATCTGCTCGAGCCAGACTTCAGGAGTTGTATTTCCCTCAACAGCATTTGGTTTGTTTCCTGTTGCTGCCTCATTTGTTCCTGCACACTTCCAAATAAGGTTAGAATTTCATCATTAGAAGCTAAAATGGGAGCAGATCCCTGAATACTCCGAGTAGGGATAATATCCTGAGGTTGCGAAGAAGATTGCATCCTTGGAGGAGGTGGTGGAAGCACCGGACCAGTAGTAGCAGAAGTTGTAACAGACACAGTGGAGGAGCTCATGTTTGATCTTGACGCCAGTGTAAACAATGTTGCAAAAAGTTTTGAAAACAAAAAACCGATTAACGATTTCACAAAGATTTTTAGTAAAAAGAGCACCACTTGCCCCACGGTGAGCGCCAAATTGTTTTGGTCAAAAATTACCGAAGCAATTAAGTGATCAAATTAGTTAAGTGAGGTAGTGTTCTAAAAAGTGTGTTGAAAATATGCTGGTTAAGTTGTTTGGAAAAACAGTATTCAGGATACGGCTCAGGATATTGAGCTGTATCTACGATCAAACAATGAGCAAAAAGTAAAGGGGATGACACGAGATATACGAGGAAAGCCTTGCATTAATTATGGCATCTACTAAATTAAGGCATTATTTTGAGACTCATGCCATTATTGTTAAGACTAATTTTCCAATTAAGAATGTTCTCAGGAAACCTGAAATGTCAGGAAGGATGGCTGAGTGGGCAGTGAAGCTGAGTGCATATGATATAAGATATGAACCAAGGACTGCCATCAAATCCCAAGCCTTAGCTGACTTTGTGGCAGATTTTAGTAGTGACTTGCAAAAGGAAGCTGAGTTAGAAGTCCAACAACTTGAAGAGACTAAGGATCCTTGGATTCTGTTCACTGATGGAGCCTCCAATGTAAAAGGAACATGACTTTGAATACTACTAAAATCGCCACAGGGGGACATAATACCCCACTCCATAGCCTGTGAATTTCAAACTACCAACAACGAGGCTGAGTATGAAGCCTTGATAGCTGGTTTGCAAATTGCTAAGCATATGAGGATCAGGTATCTTGAGGTACATGTAGATTCATTATTAATCACTAATCACTTTAATGGATCCTATGCTGTTAAAGGTGAAAAGCTAATCAAATATTTAGAGATAGTCAAAGAATTGGCACTCTCTTTTGTATCCTTTAGTTTGACACATGTACCAAGGGAAGAGAATGCAGAAGCTGATGCATTAGCCAATCTAGGATCATCCTTGAAGATCCCTTAGGATATCAGGATCCCTATTATCCATATCCTGACCCCTGCTATCGAGGATCATGTAGCTATGGAGATAGGAGAAGATTCTGCAATCATCCCTAGTGGTGATACTCAACCTCATTCGGGATCATGGATCCTCCCAAACATGAGATACATACAACATGGATAGATTCCTACAGGAGAAAACCCTAGGGCTTTCAAAACTAAGGTATCTCAATTTACAATATTGAATAATATGTTGTATAAACGATCTCTTGTAGGACCATATCTAAGATGCATTGAGGATCCTGAAATCCAAGAAGTCCTAAAGGATTTTCATGAAGGAGATTGTGGAAACCACACTGGGGGCAGGGCGTTATTCTTAAGGATCCTGAAAACATGATACTACTGGCCCACTATGAAGAAGGATGCTGTGGAGTATGCCAAGAAGTGTGATCCTTGTCAAAGGCATAGTAATATCCTTCACCAACCAGCAGAACTCTTGCATCCTATATCCTCTTCCTGGCCATTCATGAGATGGGGAATGGATATAGTTGGAAAGCTTCCTAAGGCACCTGGTGGAAAAGTATTCATGCTTGCTATGACTGATTACTTCTCTAAGTGGATAGAGGCTGAAGCCTTTGCTCAAGTCAGAGAAAAGGAAGTTATATCCTTTATTAAAAGAAACATTATTACTAGATTTGGTATCCCTTCTGAAATTGTTTGTGATAATGGATCCCAATTTATTGGGAATAGAACCACTAACTTTTTTGACAGCTGGTGGATTAAGATGATAACATCAACACCAGTCCACCCACAAGCTAATGGTCAGGCAGAATCATCCAACAAGATCATCATCAACAATTTGAAGAAGAAGCTTGGATCCAAGAAAGGAAAATGGGCAGAAGAACTACCTTATGTGCTTTGGGCTGATAGGACAACTCCCAAGAATGCCACAGGCCAAACTCCATTTTCTTTGGTATTCGGGGCAGAATCTGTGATCCCTACAGAGATGGTGGTTCCTACTGCAAGAACAAGCATTCGTGATCCTGAAGAAAATGCTGAAAACTTGGATACTATAGAAGAAATTAGGGATTTGGCAAGGATAAGGATAGCTAGTTATCAACAAAGGATGGCTGGAGCCTACAATAAAAATGTCAGGATCAGGAAATTCCAAATTGGTGATATGGTATTAAGGAAAGCATTTCAGAATACCACCAATCCTGCTGATGGAAAGTTGGCACCAAAATGGGAAGGCCCTTATTTGATTGAAGCTGAAGCAGGAACGGGGGCATATCGATTGCTAACAATGAAAGGTGATTTGCTACCAAGAGCTTGGAATGCTGTCCATTTGAAGAAATATTTCATGTGACAAGGATCCATGATCCTTACCTGACAAGTATCCTTGAAGGATCCTTACAAAACAGATGATCCTCATTTTGGTAACGTTCTAATCTCAAACTATTTCATTATTTTATTCTTTTATATAAGGATAAGGATCCTGCATCCTATATCCTCCTTTCACTTGATTCTGAGTTTTGAAGGTTCAGGTATCCTTAACTAAGGATTGAGTTTCCATAGAAGCATCCAGTTGTTTGGGCTTGACCCCAGTTATTTGGGCTTGACCCCAGTTTGGGCCTGTCCCCAGTTCGCCAGTAGCGCACGATGATCCTGATATAGTTCATGGCAATGGGACCAGTACCCGCTTTAGGGGCTGACAATTTCATTGTACTGGCTATATTCAGGATCCTACGTATAATGGTAGACGTACCATACATCCGTTCCTAAGGTTTCTAACGTTTTCACGTTAGCCAAGGTTTTGGCATTTTCATGTCACTAAGTTTGGATAGTCGCCAGTGAGGGCCATACTCCAGTTTACATACGATCCTTGGGCTTGTCCCCAGTTATCCTTGGGCTTGTCCCCAGTTATCCTTTTGGGCTTGTCCCCAGTATATTGGGCTTGTCCCCAGAATTGTTGGGCTTGTCCCCAGTTACTAACTTTTATCTTATATTGGCTTAGTCCCAAGTTATATCCTCTTTCAGGTTTATGAAGCTAAATGACCAAGGATCCTTGATCCTTACCTTCTACTAAGGTTTGTCTTTTGGATTATCCTGTTTACAACTGTTAAAGGTTAGGATGCTAACTTGGATTCTCAGGTATGATCCTTAACTATTTTGATTCTATTCATTATTTGTTTAAATAACCCTTATCCTTTGACAACTAAACTTATGATCCTTAAACTGTATTATTTTTCAGAACTTATCGATTATGGGATTTGTGATCCTTGATCATATCCTAAAATTTTTGAGGATATTCATTAAATTTTTCTTCTACTTGATAAGTTAAAATAGAATAAACATCACTACAATTGAAAAGTAAAATACTAACAAGGATATCAACACAAGATAAGCCAAAGAGTTAAAAGTTATTTTATTCACAAAATATTAAACCCTGTAAGGTTGTCAAAATTGCCAACCCACGTTTCTACCAGCAAAACGTGGCCCGTCCAGATGGGTTGGCAAAGGGTGTCCATTATTCATAGGTCTAACAAGTGCAGGAAATTAAAGACGGAAGGATAACGAGTGGCTTCATCCCCCAAACAGAGGATCCATCCACCACCATTATCCTGCCTATTATTCAAGGATCCATGATCCTTAGCCCTAATTACTATTGTTTAAGTACAACCCATCATTGTTCAATAAAAAACACCATAACCAAAACAAACTACCAAACTTAAAAAATGGGCTCCGGTTGCGTCTAGAAATGTCCTTCATCGCCCATCTTTGCAGCCTACACCTTCGCTGCATCACCATCTCCTCCAGCTTCAGTATCCTTCGCCTGATCCTTGCCACTACCACTAGCCTCGATTGCCAGAACCTCTTCAGTCACTTCATCATCCTCCAACTCAGCCAGCCTCGCCTTCCAGCCCTCCATGTCCCAGTTGCTCCTGTCAAAGGCAGGATCCTGAGCTCCTTGGGCCATCTGTAGCTTGATCTTGTACATGGCAATGGTAGCGGAGACCTTAGCATCCTCTGTGCTCTCGTGCTTCTCATATTCAACATTGATCAGAATTGCAGCTGTCTGAGTTTTAGCATCATTGAGATCCTTTTCAAGGGAGGCAATCTTGTGATCCTTGAGCACTGCCACTTATTGGAGGTCAGAGTATTTCTCCTCAAGATCTTCAACATTCCCAACATAGTCCTCGATTTCGGCAAATTTCTGCAAACAAGACAACGCACAGTTAGGATCACATGATCCTCAAATGGGCAGGATAATCAAGATAAGTCAGTGACCCTTACATCGGCAAAGTATTCGAGGAACTGATGGCGGATCAGGGGCAAGCCTTGTAGGTTCTCGGCTTCAGAGGTCTTTCTCTTCTTTCCACCTCTTCCTTTTGAAGTGGTTGACTTGGGGATTGTAACGGAAGGGCTAGCAGCAGACTTTTTCTTGGAGGATCGGACGGTGTCAAGATCAGTGACACTGAATTTGGAGGCAGATCTTGAAGGTTTTCCAGCACCTACACACCCAAAACAAATAAGTATCCTTATCATATTTCTATTTAATTATTTATTTAAACATTTAACTATACAAAAAACAGGATACTTACTTGACATCGTGACAGAACCTGAGGATACCTCTTGAGAATCCTGGGTATTTGCTTTGAATGATCTTATTTCAGGATCAAGCCTTTGAAAAGCAGCAAGCCTTTCCTTCGTGGCAGGTGTTGTAATAAGGTGTGCAACAGTAATAGCTGCAAAAAAGGAACAAAAGTACATTAGTGATCCTGAGACAAAAACAAGGTCATCTGGTGATCCTCCTCAGGATCCTCTATCCTACCATGGGTGCTCCATTTCCTTGGCAGATCCTTTCCATTAGAGATAGAATCCCTTCTGACAAAGAAAAAATGCCGTTTCCAGTTGGTATCATTTTTAGTGGCTTTGAAGATTGGGTGTTCTTCGCCGGGTTTACGCTTGAGTAGATTAGATGCACCATCAGTATATAATGTCCAGGATTCTGAGGTTTCTCCTAATTGTTGGACTTGTTGGTCTACTTCATCCTGAATATCACTACTGAAATCAGCCACAAAGTCAGCTAGAGCCTGTGATTTTATGGCATTTCTAGGTTCATATACTAAGTCATAAGCACTTAATTTCACTTACCACTTAGCCATCCTGCCTGACATCTCAGGTTTCCTAAGCACATTTTAACAGGATAATTGGTTTTAACATGAATCCTATGTGTCTCAAAGTAATGTCTAAGCTTTGCCGATGCCATAACTAGAGCCAATATTAATTTTTCTAAATGAGAATATCTAGTTTCAGCATCTAATAAACTTTTACTAACATAATAGACATGATACTGCTGACCTTCATGATCCTTTACAAGGACGGCACTTACAACATTCCCTGATACTGCGAGGTATAGGGATAGTGGTTCACCATTTTCAGGCTTCATCAATAGAGGTGCGGTTAAAAGATACTGCTTCAAATCCTGCAGGGCTGCTTCATGCTTCTCCTTCCATTCGAACTTCTTGTTTTTCTTCAGGATATCATAAAATTCCTTGCATTTTTCTGAGGATCTTGAGATAAATCTGTTCAATGCCGCTACTCGTCCCGTCAGTCTCTGAACATCCTTCATATTGGTAGGTGACTTGATACCTAAGATGTCTTTGATCTGTTCTGGGCTAGCTTCTATCCCTCTTTTAGTTACCATATATCCTAAAAACTTTCCTGCTCCAACTCCAAAATGGCACTTGGCAAGATTTAGCTTCATATTATATTGATCCAGGATATCAAATGCTCCCTTAATATCCTGGAGGTGATCCTTAGCCTTTTTAGATTTTACCACCAAATCATCAATGTACACTTCCATGGTGTCCCCCAGCTTGTCTTTAAAGATCATGTTCACCAATCTCTGGTATGTTGCACTTGCATTTTTTAAACCCGAGGATGCATAGCAGTGTAACAATAAATACTTGTTGGTGTCATGAAAGCAGTATCCTCCTGGTCTGAAGGTTCCATTTGAATCTGCTGAAATCCTGAGGATGCATCCATGAAGGTCAACATCTCATGGCCGGCAGTAGCATCCACCATTGCATCAATATGAGGAAGAGGAAATGGGTCTTTGGGACAAGCTTTATTCAAGTCTGTGTAATCTACACAAACTCTCCATTTCCCATTTTTTTCTTCTGTACCACGACTACATTTGCTAGCCATCTTGGAAACTTGACTTCTCTGGTCATTTTGGATTTCAATAGCCTCTTTACTTCTTCCTGAATAATCATATTTCGCTCCGGAGCAAATTTCCTTCTCTATTGTTGAACAGGTTTGAATGATCTGTCAATACCGAGCTTATGTGTTATAATATCTTTGGAAATGCATGTCATATCTCCGTGCTTCCACGCGAATGTTGATATCCTACATTTCAAAAAGTTAGTTAACTGTTCTTCAATATCCTGAGGGATATCGGTTCCTACGAGCACCGAGATATCCGGATTATCCTGATCCAGGATAATCTTCTTTACATCCTGCTCTGAAGCCTCCACGATATCTTGAGCCTGCATCTTTAATTGCTATGTTGCATTAGGCTTGGTTGAGGATTTCATTGAGGATGAGTAACATTCCTTCGCCTCTTGCTGATCACTATCGACCTTGACAACCCCCCAAGGGGTAGGTGTCTTGGTCAAAAATTACCGAAGCAATTTAGTGATCAAATTAGTAATGTGAGGTAGTGTGCTAGAAAGTGTATAGAAAATATGCTTGTTGAATTATTTAGAAAATCAGTATTCAGGATACAGCTCAGGATATTGAGCTGTATTTGCGATCAAACAGTGAGCAAACAATAAGCAAAAAATAAAGGAAATGACACGAAATGTACGAGGAAAGCCCTTGATCAATTTAGATCGCCGGCATAAAACCTCGGGAGCTGACAATCGCAGCTGCCTTGTTCTTCTTATTGCTTTAAACTTCAGGATACAGTGCAGGATATGGACCAGATCGCTAAGTGTTACAATGCCTTTGTATGAAAGTAAGAATTACTCGAGAGCAAGTGTTAGAGTGTAGCGAGTGTGATTGTGATGTCCTAGTTGATCTGGTATACCCACCTATTTATAGTAACGAATTACAAACAATAATCCCTACAAATATGGGCTACTCCGAATATTCCATTATGAACGTTATGGACCGAGTAATACGGCTTCAACGTCTTCATTTGAACGACTTGGACCGAGTCTTCCGCGGAATAAGTCTTGTGAACGTTGCTAGCTTCTAACCCACGTACCTGCACATAATCCATTAGTAATCCCGAGGATACCGTTCAAGATGTTACCAATATCCTGAACCAGCATCCCGGATGTAAACAGATACTTCATAAATAAGATATAGATCAAGATATTTTCCAGGATATGGGCTCATAATTTCACCCATAACAATTGTCCCCAAAAATGTTACCGTTTGATATCCTAACGGTTACATTTTTTCACGGTGGCCAAGGCAATTAAGAGATAAGACTATTGATGTGACAGCTTTCAACCACCCAGCCTATATTTACTCATCATACCCTATATCTTCTCATCCTCATCTGCTTTTTTACCCACAATCGACAAGAAAAAGGTAATAAGCTCTCTCTCATCTTCATAACCATCTTTTATCTTTCTCCGGCAAGAACTCAGGCGACCAAATGCCGAGGCAAACGAGGTCCAGTTCAGGCGATTATGCTCCCACATTCATCCAACAGAATCTTCTCCAAGAACCGGAGAATGAAACATGCACCTTTGACAGTGCTCATCTGTCAGCCTTAAAATCCTCCGGTATCTTTCCGGAAGGAACTATTTTCCGACCTTTTGATAGAGAAATCCGGTCAGACATGGTTTCCAACGAGTGGATTTGTTTCAATGCTTTCCCCTTTACCTTAGGGTTACGATTCCCCTTTCTGGACTCCATCACCGAGTTTTTTAATATCACCAAAATTTCTTTCAGCCAAACCATGCCAATGCTTTGGCGTGTTTTGTCTGTTCTGGACCAAATCAAGAGAAACCACATACCTGACCTTTTCGTCCATGATCTTCCTTTAGCCTACAAGCTTAGATACCATGGCTCATCTAGGTTTCTGTTTTATTCTAGTTCTGGTCCCCCATTGATACTTCGTGCCACCAGGAACGAGGATGGTTGGCAATCCAAATTTTTCTTCGTAAAAAGGGATTCAATCCCTGGTGGAACGGATTATCCGATGAGATGGTTAAGAAAGGGTAGGACTTAGGGTTTAAGAATGATCCTGTCTCTTATCCTGTCTCATATTCTGAACTAACAAATTTTCATTTTTGTGCAGCTGATTTCAGGAAGATTGCACCTCCTCTTGCTAATTCTCAAGAAAGAATAGACGCCATCAGACTCCTTCCAGAGGCAGAGAGAAGTTTCAATCCATCTCCACCGACTCCAAGCCCTCTTTCCAGTGCCAACATGTCTGGTAAGGATCCTGCAAGATATCCTGCACACATATGTTTTTTATCTGTTATTCATAGGAGGGATTTAGAATTTACTCCCTGTGTGCAGATTCCAGCAAAGTCCCAGTCTATCTAGACCTTGATGAACTTGACAGCTATCCAACTCCAGCCACAGTCAAGAAGGAGACTCCTGCTGCTACTAGCTTCAAGCCACTCCCGGCTCCCAAGGCCAATCCAAGAACCCGTGCTTCCACAGCGAAAAAGAGAAAGGGTCTTGAAGTCAGTGCTCCAGGCTCAGAAGGGTTCTCCTATGACGAACTCCGCTTCTCTTACTCCTTAGAGCCAATGACATCCTTCCTCAACAAGGTAATATCCTGACGCATATCCTTCATGTATATCCTGTACACCTATCCTGCACGTATATCCTAACAGGATATCCTGGTAGGATATCTTGGTCAACATATATTCTAACTTTATACCTGTAATTGATGTGCAGGGCCTCCAGCATCTGCTCCATTTGTACAATGACGCTTGTGGTACTGTGGCACTTCATGAAGACAGGATCAAACAGCTCGAAAGCACCGTTGCTGACCAGGGTGCCATTGCTGAAGCGAAGACCCAGCACTACGAAAGCCTGCTGAAGAAGGTCACCCAAGACGCTGAGGTCAAACTCGCCACCGTTCAAATGGATCATGATCAAGCCTTGGTCAATTTCCGGGAGGGAATCAAGGCTTCTGCTATCGTCTCCCTGTTACAAGCACGCATCAAGATGGCCTATGAGGCTAAGGAGACGGGCCTTGTTTGTCCGTCTTGGCCAGTTGAATCCTTGGTGGCCAAGTTAAAGGAGCTCGGAGGCAAAGTTGTGCCCCTTCCTGCTGAAGCTGGCAAGTCTTCTAAGTCAGCAGAGGTGGTGGTCCAGGCTGGAGACAAGAAGGATGTTGGAGCTGATGCTGAGATGGACGTTGGCAAGGATGCTGCGCAGGATGCTGGTCAGGATGCTGGTGCTGAGAAGCCTGAGAAGGTTGGAGGTGATGCCGCTGTGTGAGGGCATTTAGGTGGGCGATGACGGATATACGGGCCAAGGCCAGAGCCCACCTTTTTGAATTTGAATGTTGGTTTGTAGTCCCATAAACAATTTACTTTTCTGCACTTTACTTTCCCGTACCTGAACAATTTACATTTCCTGCATGCTTTTTGAACAATACAACAGTTGAAGATGGATGGGTCTCGGTTTGAGATGAAGCCTTCAACTGTTGGGTAAATATGGTAATGAACTATTAGTGCTCTTAGTGGATGGGCCTTGTTTTGAGGTGAAACTAAGAGCACATCTTTTGGTATGTTAATAATATAACTTCTCTTTTGACATTATTACTGTTGTCATTGTTATGAAAATCGTAGTTGTAAAAATTGTTTGGTTTGTACACTTTTAGGAATATATATTATAAATGTATCCTGAAAGGTATCCTGAAAGATATCTTGATAAGGATATTAAAATATAACCTACTAATTATCCAAACAAAAAGGAGAGATCATACCAGAGATTCTTAGAGAATCAGTTCCAATTCTTTATCATAAGTTTGTCCCCAGTGCATACTTATAAACTTGGATCCATCCTTTGAGCAGTATAACGTATGTCCCCTGTGTTTGCCAAAAACACCCATGTATTTATGTTAGGGGTCATTTTCTTAACATACGTATCCTGACCAATATCCTGCCTTTGTTTGTTTATTTGTGATCAGGATGCTGGAATATGATATTGCTAACATCTTGGGCGATATCCTGAGGCTTATTGAATTAACCACGTGCAGATTAAGGTTTGAGGCTTGCTAACGGTCAAGAGGACTTCTTCTCCTCAAGACTCGGACGAATTTGTTGAGAAAGAGACGTTGAGCCCGAAAGACCAGGTCTACAACGTTCCAAGAAGGAATATTCGGTGGATCCCGCAAGTTTAGGGTAGTTAGTTATTTTATCTTTACTATAAATAGATGAGGTCGGATCAGCTTAGAACACAACATTTCACACTTACACTCTCGAACACTATCACTCTCTAGCTAGTTGCAAACACCACACTTGTATTCAAGTTTCGTTGTAACACTTAGTCGATCCGTACCACATCCTGCACTGTATCCTGATTTTTGAAGCAATTGAAGAACAAGGCAGCTGCGATTGTCAGCTCCCGAGGTTTTATGCCGGCGATCTAGATTGATCAAGGGCTTTCCTCGTACATCTCGTGTCGTTTACTTTATTTTTTCTCATTGTTTGATCATAGATACAGCTCTACATCTTGAGCCGTATCCTGAATACTGTTTTTCCAAATAACTTAACAAGTATATTTTCAACACACTTTCTAGCACACTACCTCACTTAACTAATTTGATCACTTAATTACTTCGGTAATTTTTGACCAAAACAATTTGGCGCCCACCGTGGGGCAAGTGGTGCTCTCTTTACTAAATTTTTTTGTCAAATCGCTAATCGGTTTTCTATTTTCAAAACTTTTTGCCACATTGTCCATAATGGCCTCAAGATCAAACATGAGTTCCTCTACTGTGTCTGCTATGACTTCTGCTACTACCGGTTCGGTGCTTCCACCACCTCCTCCAAGGATGCCAGCCTCTACACAATCTCAAGATGTTATCCCAACTCGGAGTGTCCAGGGATCTGCTCCCGTTTTAGCTTCTAATGATGAAATTTTAACCTTATTTGGAAGTGTGCAGGAACAAATGAGGCAGCAACAGGAAACAAACCAAATGCTTTTGAGGGAAATACAACTCCTGAAGGCTGGCTCGAGCAGATCTTCCGAGGACAATGTCACTCCGTTACACCCCAGAGCGTTGAACTTTAGTTCAGCTGTATATACCGAGGATAATAGGGGAAATATCGTGCCCAATCTTCCTCAGAATCATACTCCTGAAATACCCTCCTCGATTAGGATGTAAACCATAAGGAGCTCAGGATATGCTTCAGGATATGGGCAGAATCCTCCAACTGTGTACCTGGGGTGGTCCAACCGATCCCGGAAGTGTCTCAAGACAGCCACAAGATATCTCGTTTCGCGTATCCTATCTGTGATGCTGAGATCCCAAAGAGATTCCAAACCCCCAACATGAAGCTTTATGATGGGACTACGGATCCTGAGGAGCATATTGCCCAGTATAGGGAAAGAATGGAGATTAACCCTATCCCTCCGGAGCTCAAGGAAGCGTGCTTGTGCAAGGTATTTGGTTCTACTCTAACAGGATCAGCCTTAAAATGGCTGTTAAACGTTCCTCCTCACCCAATTACTTCATTTGCTCATTTGGTTAATATATTTAACAGTCAATTTTCTTGTAGTCGGAGTTTTGAGAAACTAACCAGTGATCTTTACAGGATAACTCAAGGGCCTCAGGAATCCTTGAGGGATTATGTGAACAAATTTAGTCGAGAATCCTTGGATATCCCACATCTTGATGTTGCAACAGCTGTGCAAGCTTTTAAGATGGGATTACAAAAGGATTCTCAGTTTTATCAGGATCTTGTAATGAATCCCTGCAGGAATCTCGATGAAGCTCGTAACAGGGCTTTGAGATATATCCGTCTGGAAGATGACAAGAAGATGCAAGAAAGGATGAACTCATCCAACACTTATGAATCGACTAATAGGAAGTCAGAATCCTCATTTAAGTCATATCGGCCTAAGCCATATGGTAGAAATGAAAACAAGAGAGTGAATGCTGTCGAAGATGAGGATCCTGAAGAGTATCCTGAGTTGTCTGAATATTGCTTTTCTGTTAATATTCCTGAATTGATGTATGCTATGCAGGGTCTAGGAGACAAGGCTAGATGGCCTCGAAAGAATCAACAAAAGGCTGACTGGAAAGATAAGTCAAAATGGTGTGCTTTCCACGAAGATTTCGGACATATGACTGAGGATTGCATTGCTCTAAGGAAAGAAATAAGCTATCTTCTAAGCAAGGGATATCTGAAAGATCTCTTAGGAAAAAAGAAGAATAAGGGTCAGGATACTGAGAAGGATCCTGAACGAGCAGCATCACCTCCCGCGGATGCCAAGATAATCAACTTCATTTCGGGGGGATCCGACATTTGTGGGACCTCATATTCGGCAGCAAAGAGACATGCAAAGGAAGCTAAGGCCGAAAGGGGAGACAGACCTGTCAGGATGACTACCCTCACGACTGACAAAGTGATCACTTTTGATGCAGATGACAGGGATACTGTCCAGGATCCTCACCATGATGCTCTGGTAATAACGTTATATGTGGCTAACCATTTTGTACGCAGGATATTGGTTGATAATGGCAGCTCCGTCAACATAATCCAACTAGAGACACTTAAAAGAATGAATGTATCTCCAATGGATATCACTTCGAAGTCTACCGTGCTTGTTGGGTTTAGTGGAGAGGCCAAAAACACAGTGGGGGAGATAAAGTTGCCGGTGTACGTTGAGGGAGTCAACTCGATACAACGTTTCTGTGTGATGGACTCTCTATCCTGCTATAACATTATACTGGGAAGACCGTGGATTCACGATATGAAGGCCGTGCCATCAACATATCACCAATGCATCAAGATACCTACCCCCTGGGGAGTTGTTAAAGTTGATAGCGATCAGCAGGAGGCAAAAGAATGCTACTCATCTTCAATGAAATCCTCAACCAAGCCTAGTGCAGCATAGCAATTAAAGACGCGGGCCCAGGATATCGTGGAGGATCCGGAGCAGGATGTGAAGAAAATTATCCTAGACCAGGATAATCCCGATATTTCGGTGCTCGTGGGAACCAATATCCCTCAGGATATTGAAGAGCAGTTAATTAACTTTTTAAAATGCAGGATGTCGACGTTTGCATGGAAGCATGAGGATATGACAGGCATATCCAAAGATATTATCACTCACAAGCTTGGAATTGATAAGTCATTCAAGCCTGTGCAACAAAAAAGAAGGAAGTTTGCTCCTGAGCGGAACACGATTATCCAGCAGGAAGTTGAAAGATTATTAAAGTCAAGAATGATCAGAGAGGTTAAGTTCCCAAGGTGGCTAGCAAACGTGGTTGTAGTACAGAAGAAGAATGGGAAATGGAGAGTTTGTGTAGACTACACAGACTTGAACAAAGCTTGTCCTAAAGACCCATTTCCTCTTCCCCATATTGATGCAATGGTAGATGCCACTGCCGGGCATGAAATGCTGACCTTCATGGACGCATCCTCAGGATTTCAACATATCCAAATGGAGCCTTCTGACCAGGAGGATACCGCCTTCATGACACCAACAGGTATTTATTGTTATACAGCTATGCCTTTTGGTTTGAAAAATGCAGGTGCAACATACCAAAGATTGGTGAACATGATGTTCAAAGACAAACTGGGGGACACCATGGAGGTATATATCGATGACATGGTGGTGAAATCTAAAAAGTCTGAGGATCACCTCCAGGATATCAAGGGAGCATTTGATATCCTGGATCACTACAACATGAAGCTAAATCCTGCTAAATGCCATTTCGGAGTGGGGGCAGGGAAGTTTCTTGGATATATGGTGACAAAAAGGGGGATAGAAGCAAGCCCAGAGCAGATCAAAGCTATCCTAGACATAAAATCACCCTCAAATATGAAGGACGTACAAAGATTAACAGGCCGGGTAGCAGCTCTAAACAGATTTATCTCAAGATCCTCAGAAAAATGCAAAGACTTCTATGATATCCTAAAGAAGAACAAAAGATTCGAATGGGGGGAAAAGCATGAAGCAGCCCTGCAGGATTTGAAACGGTATCTTTCAACCGCACCTCTATTGATGAAGCCCGAAAATGGTGAACCACTATCCCTGTACCTTGCTGTGTCAGGGAATGCTGTAAGTGCCATTCTTATAAAAGACCATGAAGGTCAGCAGTATCATGTTTATTATGTTAGTAAAAGTTTGTTAGATGCTGAAACTAGGTATTCTCATTTAGAAAAATTGATATTAGCTCTAGTCATGGCATCAACGAAACTTAGGCATTATTTCGAGACACATAGGATACATGTTAAAACAAATTATCCTATCAAAAATGTGCTTAGGAAACCAGAGATGTCAGGAAGAATGGCCAAGTGGTCAGTAAAATTGAGTGCTTATGATTTAGTATATGAACCTAGAAATGCCATAAAGTCTCAGGCTTTAGCTGACTTTGTGGCTGATTTCAGTAGTGACATTCAGGACGAGGTAGACCTAGAAGTTCAACAGTTAGGAGAAACCTCAGGATCCTGGACATTATATACTGACGGTGCATCTAATGTAAGAGGAATAGGATTAGGAATACTACTAAAATCGCCACAGGGGGACATATTACCCCAGGCTATTAGGTGTGAATTTCCTGCTACTAATAATGAAGCAGAGTATGAGGCTTTAATTGCAGGATTAGAATTGGCTAAGAGTATGAGTATCAAAAATTTTCAAGTATATGTTGACTCTTTGTTAATTACTAACCATTTTAATGGATCCTATGCAGTTAAGGGAGAGAAATTAATCGAATATCTCGATATTCTCAAAAAATTAGCAGGATATTTCGATGTTTTTATACTTGAACAGGTACCAAGGGAGGATAATGCTGAAGCGGATGCCCTAGAAAATTTGGGATCATCGATCAGGATACCTGAAGGGACGCAAATACCAATATTACATGTCTTATATCCTGCAACGAATCCTCAGGATAAAGAAGTAGCTAGTATACAGAATCCTGGAGCAGAACATCCTGAGGAGGATCCTAAATCCTGGACGGCTCCAATCATGAGATATCTCAAAGAAGGACACATCCCTGGAAATGAAAATCCTAAGGCATTTAGGATGAAGGTATCACGATTCACTATTATAAATAATATTTTATACAAGAAATCTCTTGCAGGACCGTATTTGAGATGCTTGGAGGATCCTGAAGCCAAAGAAGTACTTCAGGATATACATGAAGGGGATTGTGGTAACCATGCTGGGGGCAGATCGTTATTCTCAAAAGTATTAAGGACAGGATATTATTGGCCAACAATGAGGAAGGATGCAGCAGAACATGCTCGAAGATGTGACGCATGTCAAAGACACAGTAACATACTGCATCAACCAGCTGAACCATTATATCCTATTGTTTCCCCTTGGCCATTTATGAAGTGGGGTATGGATATAGTGGGAAAGCTACCAAAAGCTCCGGGAGGAAAAGTCTTTATGCTAGCAATGACGGATTATTTCTCTAAATGGGTTGAAGCAGAAGCATTCGTTCAAGTAAGAGACCAAGAAGTAGTATCCTTCATCAAGAGAAATATCCTGACCAGATTCGGAGTACCAGCCGAGATAATTTGCGACAATGGTTCTCAGTTCATAAGTAAGAGGACTACTGACTTTTGCAAGAGTTGGGGAATCAAAATGATCACATCTACTCCGGTACATCCTCAAGCAAATGGACAAGCAGAATCCTCTAACAAGATAATTGTCAATAACTTAAAGAAAAGGCTTGGAGCCAAAAAAGGAAGATGGGCAGAAGAATTACCCTTTGTTTTATGGGCTGATAGGACAACGGTAAAGAATGCAATAGGCCAAACCCCGTTTTCCTTGGTGTTTGGAGCAGAAGCAATGATTCCAACGGAAATGACGATACCTACTGCAAGATCTGTCTTAAGTGATCCTGAGAAGAATCCTGAAGCCTTGAGTCAGGATTTAGATACTATAGATGAAAAGAGAGATGCGGCAAAGCTAAGGATGGCAGCATATCAACAGAGAATATCCAGGGCATATAACAAGAATATTAGAACCAGAAGATTTAAGGTTGGAGATTGGGTGTTAAGAAAGGCTTTCCAAAATACTACTAATCCTGCCGATGGCAAGTTAGCTCCAAAATGGGAAGGACCATATGAAGTTGAATCAGAAGTAGGGAAAGGAGCATATAGACTCAAGAATATGGAGGGGGATATGCTACCGAGATCTTGGAATGCTATACACCTTAAGCTCTATTTCAAGTGAGTCTAGAATTTAATTTCTAACTCAAGATGGTATGAATTCTACTTCTTTTGAATATGTTTGGTTTAATTTGTTCTTTGTAACCTGATACTGACTTAAGCATCGGAGGGGTGTTAGCCAAGCTAACAACCACCTTAGTTTACATTTGTTTTGCAAGATATGTTTCAGGATATAGCTCCAGGATATGCACTCAGGATAATTCAGAAGATTAGAGGATTGGCCTCCTCTCTCACGTTTAAGGGATACTGATCCCTTCACAGGTTTAAAGGTATTCACCTTTCTTCCGAATTGGGTTTAAACACCCCGCCTGGAGCGCAAGTTATTCAGGGATAGTTCAAGGTGGCGGGACCAGTCCATGTAAAAGTGGCTGACAATTTCGTCACTATTGGCTATATCCTGAATCCTAACGGTATATGAGGATTGATCACCCTCTCTCACGAAAGGGTATTTTCATACTCTCTAAGGTTTAAAGGTTTTCACCTTTCTAAGTCTTGGAGTTTATACACTCCCGCCTGTAGCGCATGAAAAATTGGGATTTTCCCCAGGATACAAAGGATTTATCTCCAGTACATCCTTGGGTTATACCCTCGGGACGTGAAAAATTGCTTATGCCATGGAAACTAACATTAAGTAGATTTCTAAGATACTTGAAGACATTGTACACAGGGGACATCCCTGCCAAGATGGTGGTGTAAAGCTAAAAGAATGAAGTTTGCGACTAATGCACTAAGTACCTTGCACTGGGGACATCTTCATTGCAAGAGTTGCAAAGGGATTGAAGTTCGGTAATAGGTTTATATCCTATGTCTGGTATGATCTTTCCTTTGTAAGCCTCATTTAAGTTTTTAGTAACATTATGTTAAGTATCCAGACATATATCCTCAAAGTCCTTTTAAGGATATTTGATTAGGATGTTTGAAACTAGTATTGGCTTGGAACTTTGATCATCATCAAAACTTGGTTTTGAAGAGATAAACTGTTTTTTACTTTCTAAAGAAATTTGTATAAAGTTAAAGGAACGTCTGGAAGATCTATTTAATAAAAGGCTTCTGCAGTATGTTTCTGAGCATACTGGTTAGGATATTTTGTAAAATAACAGTATGAAATTTTTACAAAGCCAAGACTTACACTAAACAATGCAAGGTAACAGAAAATGAGTCAAAAGATGAAATTATTCTTGATGCAATCAATACTGGTTGATAACCGAAGGTTTCATCCTGAAACCCAGGACCCATCCACCTTCGGCTATCAAATTGTTTAGTTATAGAAATAAAAATTGTTCATAAAAACGTAAAATTGTTCGAATGATTTAAAGAAAATAAGCTCTAGGGGGTGTTGCCTTCTTGGTCCATAGCGGTTTCAGCGACGTCCATCTTGGGACCCGTCTCAGCATTTTTCTCAGCATCGGTTGCCTTTTCAGCTGCTTTAGAAGGTTCATCGACGGTTGATTTAGAAGAGGTACCGCCAAGATTCTTCAGCTTGGTCTCCCAAGCATCAACGTCCCAAGAAGGGCATTCGAAGCCTAATGTTTTGGCTTCATGAGCCATCTTCAACCTAGCCTGGAGAAGAGAAATGACGACGGAACTTTTGAGGCTTTCTCGGTAACTGACCATATCCCGTTCGTACTGCACATGGGCAGCTTCCAGATTGGCCTGGGCTTGAAGAGTAGCTTTGTTGAGAGCAACTTGGTGTTCCTGGGTCATAGCTTTGTATTTCTCCTCGTAATGACGAGACTTGGCGGCCGCGATCATACCTTGGTCAGAGATTGTGATCTCTGCTTCCTTTAGCTTAGATTCAAGTGTTTTGTTAAGCTTGCAGGATTCTTGATATAAGTGAACCAAACGCTCAAGACCCTACAAAGGTAAAAGGACAGGGATCAATATTATTAAGTCTTTGAAAATAGTCTAAATTGCAGGATATGATATAAAGATACTAACCTGGTTGAGAAAAGAAGTCATAAAACCACTGGCTTCAATGAATCCATGCTTTTCATAAGGAAAGGTGTCAGAAACGACAGGGGAATCGGGTTCTTTCCTTTTGCGAGAACTTGAACTCCGAGGTTTGGTAGCCGGTGAAGGTTTAGGAATGATGATGGCTTTGGAGCTGCTGGGTTTGGATGTAGCAGTGATCTTAGAGCCAGGTTCTTTCTTGACTTGGATCTGGTCAGAATAGCTATCCAGTTCGTCGAGATCGAAGACTTCAGGGATCTTAGCTGGTGCTGCGTAAAGGGAGAAGTTTTACTCTTTATCATTATATTGTTTTGACTAATTATTTTGAAAGGAATTCTTACCAGACATCTCGGATGATGAGTATTGACTTGAACTCGGAACGTGTGTGGTAAAAGTCCTGTCTATTGTAGGTAACCGGTAAACGGTATTGATTCTCTCTTCTGACTCAGCGGTAGGAGGAGCAACTTCCTTAAAGTTCACTGCATAAAGGTCAAAAAGAAGAATATTAATAGAGGATAACAATTAAATTGTCTATAAGGATATTTATGATCCTACCGGTGGTTAACCACTCCACCGGAAGGTTGGCACCCTCAGCAATGGAATCTCGTTTGACAAAGAAGAATTTGCGTTGCCATCCGTCTTCGTTTTTGGTGGCTTTGAGAATCAGGGGTTTGCTGGAGGTTGAAAAAAGCAAGAACCGGCTAGAGCCGTGGGATCGGAGGCGATAAGCAATAGGTAGATCCTCGATGCGGAGGTCAGAACAATGGAGGTTTTTGATTTGGTTGAGTACAATTAGTACTCTCCAAACCATGGGCATGGTTTGAGCAAAAGAGATGCCAGTAATACGAAAGAATTGCATCATGAATTCAGGAAAAGGGTATCGAAGACCTAGTGAAAAAGGATATGCTGGAAAACAGATCCATTCGGTAGAAGAAACATCCGATCGGATTGACCGATCAAATGGCCTAAAGACTGTGCTGTCAGGGAAAGCGCCGGAGGCTCTTAAAGCTGCAATATCTGCGTTGTCAAAAGCGCAGATCTCCTTCTCGGGATTTTTGAGAAGATTCTGCTGGGTGAAGGTCTCGGCGGCCATTGCTAGAAAGATGAAGTAAATTGACAGGAAGAAAATCAAAAATGGAGATTTACCTGAAGGGTCTGTTGAAGATATCTGCTTTTCGAACAAGAAAAGAGAAGATATAGGGGCATCGTGGATCTCCATGGAGTAAAAAACGCGTTGGAAGTTATGATGTGATCTTGACCGTCGCTTCATTTTAAATGCCTTGAGTTGTGGGATAAGATTTTTGAAATATATCCGTTGGATTGGTATCCCAACCGATATATTTGGGGACAATTGTTAGGGGTCATTTTCTTAACATACGTATCCTGACCAATATCCTGCCTTTGTTTGTTTATTTGTGATCAGGATGCTGGAAGAGGATATTGCTAACATCTTGGGCGATATCCTGAGGCTTATTGAATTAACCACGTGCAGATTAAGGTTTGAGGCTTGCTAACGGTCAAGAGGACTTCTTCTCCTCAAGACTCGGACGAATTTGTTGAGAAAGAGACGTTGAGCCCGAAAGACCAGGTCTACAACGTTCCAAGAAGGAATATTCGGTGGATCCCGCAAGTTTAGGGTAGTTAGTTATTTTATCTTTACTATAAATAGATGAGGTCGGATCAGCTTAGAACACAACATTTCACACTTACACTCTCGAACACTATCACTCTCTAGCTAGTTGCAAACACCACACTTGTATTCAAGTTTCGTTGTAACACTTAGTCGATCCGTACCACATCCTGCACTGTATCCTGATTTTTGAAGCAATTGAAGAACAAGGCAGCTGCGATTGTCAGCTCCCGAGGTTTTATGCCGGCGATCTAGATTGATCAAGGGCTTTCCTCGTACATCTCGTGTCGTTTACTTTATTTTTGCTCATTGTTTGATCATAGATACAGCTCTACATCTTGAGCCGTATCCTGAATACAGTTTTTCCAAATAACTTAACAAGTATATTTTCAACACACTTTCTAGCACACTACCTCACTTAACTAATTTGATCACTTAATTACTTCGGTAATTTTTGACCAAAACAATTTATATTTTGATTCAAATGAATACCGAATATCCCAGGGCAAAACCCATGATATCCTTAAATGAATCCTTAACATATTTGGGACAAACCCTTAATATCCTGGAGATAAACCCCGATATCTGGGGATAAACCCTAAATTTCATGCGCTACAGGCGAGAGTGTATAAACTCCAATTCTTAGAAAGGTGAAAACCTTTAAACCTTAGAGAGTACGAAAATACTCTTTCGTGAGAGAGGGTGATCAATCCTCATATACCTTCAGGATCCAGGATATAGCCAACAGTAACGAAATTGTCAGCCACTTTTACATGAACTGGTCCCGTTACCTTGAACTATACCTAGATAACTTGCGCTCCAGGCGAGGTGTTTAAACCCAATTCGTAAGAAAGGTGAATACCTTTAAACCTTTGAAGGGACCAGGGTCCCTTGAACGTGAGAGAGGGGGCCAATCCTCTAATCTTTCGACTTATCCTGAGCATATATCCTGGAGTTATATCCTGAAGAATATCCTGCAAAACAATTGTAAACTAAGGTGGGTGTTAGCTTGGCTAACACCCCTCCGATGCTTAAGTCAGTAGTGGGTTCAAGACAATAAACAAAAATATATTTAAAAATAGAATACATACCATTCCGAGGTAGAAAATAAATTCTACTCTTACTTGAAATAGAGCTTCAAATGTATTGCATTCCAGGATCTTGGTAGCATATCCCCTTCCATGTTTCTGAGTCGATATGCTCCTTTCCCTGCTTCAGACTCGACTTCATAAGGTCCTTCCCATTTAGGAGCTAGCTTGCCATCGGCAGGATTAGTGGTATTTTGAAAAGCTTTTCTTAGCACCCAATCACCAACTCGAAATCTTCTAGTCCTTATGTTCTTGTTATATGCTCTGGATATTCTTTGCTAATATGCTGCCATCCTAGCCTTGCTGCGTCTCTTTTTTCGTCTATAGTATCCAAATCTTGACATAAGGCTTCAGGATTCTGTTCAGGATCCTGTAAGATAGATCTTGCAGTAGGTATCGCCATTTCCGTTGGAATCATCGCCTCCGCTCCGAATACTAAGGAGAATGGGGTTTGGCCGGTTGCATTTTTTACCGTTGTCCTGTCAGCCCATAAAACAAAGGGTAATTCTTCTGCCCATCTTCCTTTTTTGGCTCCAAGTCTTTTCTTTAAGTTATTCACTATTATCTTGTTTGAAGATTCAGCTTGTCCATTCGCTTGAGGATGTACCGGAGTAGATGTGATCATTTTGATTCCCCAACTCTTGCAAAAGTCGGTAGTCCTTTTGCTTATAAACTGGGACCCATTATCACAAATGATCTCCGCTGGCACTCCAAACCTAGTCAGGATATTCCTCTTTATGAAGGATACTACTTCTTGGTCTCTAACTTGGACAAATGCTTCAGCCTCAACCCACTTGGAGAAATAATCTGTCATAGCCAACATAAAAACTTTTCCTCCCGGAGCTTTTGGTAACTTCCCTACTATATCCATCCCCCACTTCATGAATGGCCAAGGGGAAACTACAGGATATAATGGTTCAGCTGGTTGATGTAGTATGTTACTATGTCTTTGACATGCATCACATCTTCGAGCATATTCTGCAGCATCTTTCCTCATCTTTGGCCAATAATATCCTGTCCTTAATACTTTCGAGAACAATGATCTGCCCCCGGTGTGATTACCACAATCCCCTTCATGTATATCCTGAAGTACTTCTTTGGCCTCAGGATCCTCCAAGCACCTCAAATATGGTCCTGCAAGAGATTTCTTATATAAAATATTATTTATAATAGTGAATCGTGATACCTTCATCCTAAATGCCTTAGGATTTTGATTTCCGGGGATGTGTCCTTCCTTAAGATATTTTATGATTGGAGCCGTCCAGGATTCAGGATCCTCTTCAGGATATTCTGCTCCAGGATCCTGGACGCCCGCTACTTCCTTATCCTGAGGATTCGTCGCAGGATACAAGATATGTAATATTGGTATTCGGGTCCCTTCAGGTATCCTGATTGATGATCCCAAATTTGCTAAGGCATCCGCTTCAGCATTATCCTCCCTTGGTACCTGTTCAAGTGTAAAAACATCGAAATATCCTGCTAACTTTTTGAGAATATCAAGGTATTCGATTAACTTCTCACCCTTAACTGCATAGGAGCCATTGAAATGGTTAGTAATTAACAAAGAGTCAACGTATACTTGCAAATTCTTGATATTCATACTCTTAGCCAATTCTAATCCTGCAATTAAAGCTTCATATTCTGCCTCATTATTAGTGGCAGGAAACTCACACCTAATAGCCTGGGGTAATATGTCCCCCTGTGGCGATTTTAGTAGTATTCCCAATCCTAATCCTCTTACATTAGATGCACCATCAGTATATAATGTCCAGGATCCTGAGGATTCTCCTAACTGTTGAACTTCTAGGTCTACCTCGTCCTGAATGTCACTACTAAAGTCAGCCACAAAGTCAGCTAAAGCCTGAGATTTTATGGCATTTATTGGTTCATATACTAAATCATAAGCACTTAACTTTACTGACCATTTGGCCATCCTCCCTGACATCTCTGGTTTCCTAAGCACATTTTTTACAGGATAATTGGTTTTAACATGTATCCTATGTGTCTCAAAGTAGTGTCTAAGTTTTGTTGATGCCATAACTAATGCTAGTATTAATTTTTCTAAATGAGAGTACCTAGTTTCAGCATCTAACAAACTTTTACTAACATAATAAACAGGATATTGCTGACCTTCATGGTCTTTTATGAGAACGGCACTTGCAGCATTCCCTGATACAGCAAGGTACAGGGATAGTGGTTCACCATTTTCAGGTTTCATCAACAGAGGTGCGGTTGAGAGATATCGTTTCAAATCCTGTAGGGCTGCTTCATGCTTCTCTCCCCACTCGAATTTTTTGTTCTTCTTCAGGATATCATAAAAATCTTTACATTTTTCTGAAGATCTTGAGATAAATCTATTCAATGCTGCCACTCGCCCTGTTAGTCGTTGAACATCCTTCATATTTGAGGGTGATTTAATATCCAAGATGGCTTTAATCTGCTCCGGGCTTGCTTCTATTCCTCTTTTGGTCACCATATATCCTAGGAATTTTCCTGCTCCTACTCCAAAATGGCACTTAGCAGGATTCAGCTTCATGTTATACTGATCCAGGATATCAAATGCTCATTTGATATCCTGGAGATGATCCTGAGCTTTCTTTGATTTTACCACCATATCGTCGATGTACACCTCCATGGTGTCCCCCAGTTTGTCTTTGAACATCATGTTTACCAATCTTTGGTATGTTGCACCCGCATTTTTCAAACCAAAAGGCATAGCAGTATAACAATAAATACATGTTGGTGTCATGAAGGCAGTATCCTCCTGGTCAGAAGGCTCCATTTGGATCTGTTGAAATCCTGAGGACGCATCCATGAAAGTCAGCATTTCATGCCCGGCAGTGGCATCTACCATTGCATCAATGTGGGGAAGAGGAAATGGGTCTTTAGGACAAGCTTTGTTCAAGTCTGTGTAATCGCATTCCGCTTGCTAGCCACCTCGGGAACTTAACCTCTCTGATCATCCTGGACTTCAATAATCTCTCAACTTCCTCTTGAATAATCGCATTCCGCTCAGGAGCAAACTTCCTTCTTTTTTGTTGCACATTCTTGAATGATTTATCAATTCCAAGCTTGTGAGTGATAATATCTTTGGATATGCCTGTCATATCCTCATGCTTCCATGCAAACGTTGACATCCTGCATTTTAAAAATTTAATTAATTGCTCTTCAATATCCTGAGGGATATTGGTTCCCACGAGCACCGAAATATCGGGATTATCCTGGTCTAGGATAATTTTCTTGACATCCTGCTCCGGATCCTCCACGATATCTTGGGCCCGCGTCTTTAATTGCTATGCTGCATTAGGCTTGGTTGAGGATTTCATCGAGGATGAGTAGCATTCTTTCGCCTCCTGCTGATCACTATCGACTTTGACAACTCCCCAAGGGGTAGGTATCTTGATGCATTGGTGATATGTTGATGGCACGGCCTTCATATCATGAATCCACGGTCTGCCCAGTATAATGTTATAGCAGGATAGAGAGTCCATTACACAGAAACGTTGTATCGAGTTGACTCCTTCAACGTACACCGGCAACTTTATCTCTCCCACTGTGTTTCTAGCCTCTCCACTGAACCCAACAAGCACGGTAGACTTTGAAGTGATGTCCATTGGAGATACATTCATTCTTTTAAGCGTCTCTAGTTGGATTATGTTGACGGAGCTGCCATTGTCTACCAATATCCTGCGTACAAAATGGTTAGCCACATATAACGTTATTACCAGAGCATCATGGTGAGGATCCTGGACAGTATCCCTGTCATCGGCATCAAATGTGATCACTTTATCAGTTGTAAGTGTAGTCATCCTGACAGGTTTGTCTCCCCTTTCGGCCTTAGCTTCTTTTGCATGTCTCTTTGCTGGCGAATACGAAGTCCCACAAATGTCGGATCCTCCCGAAATGAAGTTGATTATCTTGGCATCCGCAGGAGGTGATGCTGCTCGCTCAGGATCCTTCTCAGTATCCTGACCCTTATTCTTCTTTCTTCCCAAGAGATCTTTAAGATATCCCTTGCTTAGAAGATAGCTTATTTCTTTCCTTAAAGCGATGCAATCCTCAGTCATATGTCCGAAATCTTCGTGGAAAGCACACCATTTTGATTTGTCTTTCCAATCGGCTTTTTGTTGATTCTTTCGAGGCCACCTAGCCTTGTCTCCTAGACCCTGCATGGCATACATTAATTCAGGAATGTTAACAGAAAAGCAATATTCAGATAATTCAGGATACTCTTCAGGATCCTCGTCTTCGACAGCATTCACTCTCTTGTTTTCACTTCTACCATATGGCTTAGGCCGATATGATTTGAATGAGGATTCTGACTTCCTGTTAGTTGACTCATAAGTGTTAGATGAGTTCATCCTTTCTTGCATCTTTCTGTCATCCTCCAACCGAATATATCTTAGGGCCCTGTTCCGAGCTTCATCCAAGTTCCTGCATGGGTTCATTACAAGGTCTTGATAAAATTGAGAATCTTTTTGCAGCCCCATCTTGAAAGCTTGCACAGCTGTCGCAACATCAAGATGCGGAATGTCTAGGGATTCCCGGCTGAATTTGTTCACATAATCCCTAAGGGATTCCTGAGGCCCCTGTGTTATCCTGTAGAGGTCACTTGTTAGTTTCTCAAAGCTTCTACTACAAGAAAACTGATTATTGAATAAATTTACTAAGTGAGCAAAAGATGTAATCGAATGTGGAGGAACATTCAATAGCCATTTCAAGGCTGATCCTGTTAAGGTGGAACCAAAACCCTTGCACAAGCATGCTTCCTTGAGATCCGGAGGAATAGGGTTAATCTCCATTCTTTCCCTATACTGAGCAATATGCTCCTCAGGATCCGTAGTTCCATCATAAAGCTTCATGTTGGGGGTTTGAAATCTCTTCGGGATCTCAGCATCACAAATAGGATATGCGAAGCGAGATATCTTGTGGCTGTCTTGGGACACTTCCGGAATCGGCTGGACCACTCCAGGTACACTAGATATCATGTCCTTCAGCTTCTGAAGTTCCCTAGTAAGTGCTGATGTTACACCTGTATCCTGCAAAGATCCAGAATTGTTAGTAGCATGAGTATTATTATTATTTGACACGTTACCCGTTGGAGGATTTTGCCCATATCCTGAAGCATATCCTGAGCTCCTCATGGTTGACATCCTGACCGAGGAGGGTATTTCAGGAGTATGATTCTGAGGAAGGCTGGGCACAATATTCCCCCTGTTATCCTCAGTATACACAGCTGAACTGAAGTTCAACGTTCTGGGATGTAATGGAGTGACAATATCCTCAGCAGATCTGCTCGAGCCAGACTTCAGGAGTTGTATTTCCCTTAAAAGCATTTGGTTTGTTTCCTGCTGCTGCCTCATTTGTTCCTGCACACTTTCAAATAAGGTTAAAATTTCGTCGTTAGAAGCTAAAACAGGGGCAGATTCCTGAACACTGCGGGTAGGGATAATATCCTGAGGTCGTGTAGAGGCTGGCATTCTTGGAGGAGGTGGTGGAAGCACCGAACCAGTAGTAGCAGAAGTCGTAGCAGGCACAGTAGAGGAACTCATGTTTGATCTTGAGGCCATTATGGACAATGTGGCAAAAAGTTTTGAAAATAGATAACCGATTAGCGATTTACCAAAAAAATTTAGTAAAGAGAGCACCACTTGCCCCACGGTGGGCGCCAAATTGTTTTGGTCAAAAATTACCGAAGCAATTTAGTGATCAAATTAGTAATGTGAGGTAGTGTGCTAGAAAGTGTATAGAAAATATGCTTGTTGAATTATTTAGAAAATCAGTATTCAGGATACAGCTCAGGATATTGAGCTGTATTTGCGATCAAACAGTGAGCAAACAATGAGCAAAAAATAAAGGAAATGACACGAGATGTACGAGGAAAGCCCTTGATCAATTTAGATCGCCGGCATAAAACCTCGGGAGCTGACAATCGCAGCTGCCTTGTTCTTCTTATTGCTTTAAACTTCAGGATACAGTGCAGGATATGGACCAGATCGCTAAGTGTTACAATGCCTTTGTATGAAAGTAAGAATTACTCGAGAGCAAGTGTTAGAGTGTAGCGAGTGTGATTGTGATGTCCTAGTTGATCTGGTATACCCACCTATTTATAGTAACGAATTACAAACAATAATCCCTACAAACATGGGCTACTCCGAATATTCCATTATGAACGTTATGGACCGAGTAATACGGCTTCAACGTCTTCATTTGAACGACTTGGACCGAGTCTTCCGCGGAATAAGTCTTGTGAACGTTGCTAGCTTCTAACCCACGTACCTGCACATAATGCATTAGTAATCCCGAGGATACCGTTCAAGATGTTACCAATATCCTGAACCAGCATCCCGGATGTAAACAGATACTTCATAAATAAGATATAGATCAAGATATTTTCCAGGATATGGGCTCAGAATTTCACCCATAACAGTAGGGATCTTTATGCATTGATGATAAGTTTATGGCACAACTTTCATATCATGGATCCATGGCCTACCCAATATGATATTATAGCAGGATAGGGAGTCCATCACACAGAAGCGTTGTATTGAGTTGAACCCTTCAACATATACTGGTAACTTTATCTCTCCCACTGTGTTCCTGGCCTCTCCACTGAACCCAACAAGCACGGTGGATTTCGAAGTGATATCCATTGGAGATATATTCATTCTCTTCAAAGTCTCTAGTTGGATTATGTTGACGGAGCTGCCATTATCCACCAATATCCTACGAACAAAATGGTTAGCCACATATAATGTTATTACCAGAGCATCATGGTGAGGATCCTGGACAGTATCCCTGTCATCACTGTTGAATGTGATCACTTTATCAGTTGTGAGGGTAGTCATCCTGGCTGGTTTATCTCCTCTTTCGGCATTAGCTTCCTTTGCATGTCTCTTAGCTGCAGAATACGAAGTCCCACAAATGTCAGATCCTCCTGAAATAAAGTTGATTATCTTGGCATCCGTAGGGGGTGATGCTGCTCGTTCAGGATCCTTCTCAGTATCCTGACCCTTATTCTTCTTTCTTCCTAGGAGATCCTTCAGATATCCCTTGCTTAGGAGATAGCTTATTTCTTTTCTTTTCCAATCAGCTTTTTGTTGATTCTTCCGAGGCCACCTGGCTTTTTCTCCTAAACCCTGCATAGCATACATCAGTTCAGGTATGTTAACAGAAAAGCAATATTCAGATAATTTAGGATACTCCTCAGGATCCTCGTCTTCAACAGCATTCACTTTCTTGCTGTCGTTTCTGCCATACGGCTTAGAGCGATATGGTTTAAACGAGGATTCTGATTTCCTATTGGTTGATTCATAAGTGGTGGATGAATTCATCCTATCTAGCATCTTTTTGTCATCCTCCAGTCGAATATATCTTAAAGCCCTGTTTCGAGCTTCATCCAAGTTCCTGCATGGGTTCATTACAAGATCTTGGTAAAACTGAGAGTCTTTTTGCAGCCCCATCTTGAAAGCTTGCACAGCTGTTGCAACATCAAGATGTGGAATATCTAAGGATTCTCGGTTAAACTTGTTCACATAATCTCTTAAGGATTCCTGAGGTCCTTGAGTTATCCTGTAGAGATCACTTGTTAGTTTTTCAAAACTTCGACTGCAAGAAAATTGACTATTAAATAAATTCACTAGGTGAGCAAATGATGTAATCGAATGAGGAGGAACGTTTAAGAGCCATTTTAAGGCTGATCCTGTTAAGGTAGAACCAAAACCCTTGCATAGGCATGCTTCCTTGAGCTCCGAAGGGATGAGGTTGATCTCCATTCTTTCCCTATACTGGGCAATATGATCTTCACGATCCGTAGTTCCGTCATAGAGCTTCATGTTGGGGGTTTGAAATCTTTTTGGGAATTCAGCATCACAAATAGGATATGCAAACCGAGATATCCTGTGACTGTCTTGGGACATTTCCGGAATTGGCTGGACCACCCCAGGTACACTGGATATCATGTCCTTCAATTTTTGAAGCTCCCTAGTAAATGCTGACGTCATACATGCATCCTACAAAGATCTACTATTGTTAGTAGCAAGAATATTATTATTTGACATGTTACCAGTCTGAGGATTCTGACCATATCCTGAAACATATCCTGAGGTCCTCACAGTTGACATCCTGACCGAGGAGGGTATTTCAGGAGTATGATTCTGAGAATGGCTAGGCATAATATTTCCCCTGTTATCCTTAGTATATATGGCTAAACTGAAGTTCAAAGCTCTGGGTAGTAAAGGAGTGACAATATCCTCAGCGGGCCGGCTCGAGCTGGATTTCAAGAGTTGTATTTCTCTTATTAGCATTTGGTTGGTTTCCTGTTGTTGCCTCATCTGTTCCTGTACACTACCAAATAAGGTTAGAATTTCATCATTAGAAGCCAAACCAGGACCAGATCCCTGAGTGTTCCGAGTAGGGATAATATCCTGAGGTTGTGATGAAGCTTGCATCCTTGGAGGAGGTAGTGGAAGCGCCAAACCAATAGTAGCAGAGGTTGTAGCAGACACGGTGGAGGAGCTCATGTTTGATCTTGAGGCCATTGTAAATAGTGTGGCAAAAAGTTTTGATAATAGAAAACCAAGTAACGATTTCGCAAAAGCTTTTAGTAAAAATAGCACCACTTGCCCCACGGTGGGCGCCAAACTGTTTTGGTCAAAAATTACCGAAGCAATTAAGTGATCAAATTAGTTAAGTGAGGTAGTGTGCTAAGTAAGTGTGTTGAGAATATGCTGATTAAGTTGTTTGCAAAAATAGTTTTCAGGATATGGCTTAGGATATTGAGTTGTATCTGCGATCAAACAATGAGAAAAAAGTAAAGCGGGTGACACGAGATATACGAGGAAAGCCCTTGATCAATCCAGATCGCCGGCACAAAACCTCGGGAGCTGACAATCGCAGCTGCCTTGTTCTTCTTATTACTTCAACCGTCAGGATACAGTGCATGATATTGATCAGATCGCTAAGTGTTACAATGCTTTTTTGTGAAAGTGAGAGTTGCGAAAGAGTAAAGTGTTAGAGAGCAGTAAGTGTTGTTGTGTCCTATTCGATCTGACTTATCCATCTATTTGTTTTGGTCAAAAATCAAGCAATGATAATGCAACCAAACTTTCTGTTGTGAGGTATGATGGTTGAATGAATGAACAACACTAAGGATCACTCTGAAATGTAATGAACAAGTGACACAAAGATTTATACGAGGAAAAAGCCCTTGATCAATGAATGATCTCCGGCATAAAAAACCTCGGGTGATGGAAACTACCGATCACCAACTCAGATTAAACAAGAAATGTATTACAACTTCGGATGATAGCGAGCTAATTACAAGGATCACTATAGTGTATTGTGTAAAAAAGTGTGTAATCGCCAAGTGAATTATCGAGAGCTGGTGAGAGCGGTTGCAATAGTGTGTGTTTAGCCAAAAATAGCCAAGTGTTTTCTATCTAGCTCGCTACCCCTTTAAAAATGGAAAATATCTAAACTAACAAACATTCCGCATTTGGTGCAAGTCTTCCACGACCTCCATAACGTCCATTTCTGCCATGCACGTGCGGAATAAATATGGATTATGCTCCAGGAATATCGCCAAGACCAAGTCCAAGCTCGTGTTCCTGCAAAACATCATCATATTCAAAGTAGACAATCGTTAGTATAAGGATCCTTCAGATGATCCATGATCCTGATCCTGCAACACTTCTGAGGATCACTAATTCAAACAGAAGTGAGGATCACTAAACCCAACAGTAATTGAGGATCACCGATCATTAAAAAATCCTCCCCTAACAATTACCCCCAAAATATAAGGAGTAATTATGTAAATAAACGAGTTATATTTTCTGTTCTTATCCGTAACGAATCAACAGATAACTAGCCGTTACCATCCTGACGTCATTGAAGTGACTATCCTGCAAGACCATCATTATAAATTGAGGTTAGAGATAGGGATCAATTCGCATTTAAATTCAAGAGAAACTCCCTTTAAATCCACATCTGAAGATCAAACAGGTATCTCTCTTCCTCTTCTCCCTTTACGTTTTCTTTCTCTGTTCATCTTCTTCTCTACCCTCATGACCAAGATGATGCTAAGATCCTCTCCGGCTAAGGATCACACAAAAGACAGTCCTCTTAAAATCCAGGGGATCATTAAATATTCAGCGAAAGAAAGATGCTGCTTCACTGATCCACAAATAGACAGAATCCGCCACTGTTTTCCGGCAAACACCGATTTCAAACCATTTGATCCCACCGTCCTAAGTGATTATATTTCTGAAACATGGGTAGCTTTCCCGGTCACTCCTTTCACAATAGGATACTCGTATCATTTCCCTGAATTCACCCAGTCTTTCTTCTCCCTCACCGGCATCTCCTACATTCAAGCTTTGCCAATGATCTGGAGGGTCTTATATACCCTTGAAAGGATCATTGAGCAAGAAGGAATTTCTCTGGGAATGTCAGAGTTGGCAGAGATGTTTGACCTCGTAACATTTGGATCCCACCGATATCTACTCAAGCATAAACCCGGTGAAGAACACCCCATCATCAAAGCCACTAAGAATGATACCAACTGGAAACGGCGATTCTTCTTTGTCAGAAGGGATTCTATCTCTGATGGAAAGGATCTGCCAAGGAAGTGGAGCACCCATGGTAGGATAGAGGATCCTGAGAAGGATCACCAGATGACCTTGTTTTTGTCTAAGGATCACTAACGTTCTTTTGTTTCTATCTTGCAGCTATTACTGTCGCACACCTTATCACAACACTTGCAACAAAGGAAAGGCTTACCGCTTTCTGGAGACTTGATCCTGCAAGAAGATCATTTAAAACAAATACCCAGGATTCTCAGGAAGTATCCTCAGGTTCTGTCACTATGTCGAGTAAGTACCCTGTTTTTTGTATAGTTAAATGTTTAAATAAATAGTTAAATAGAAATATGATAAGGATACTTATCTGTTTTGGATGTGTAGGCGCTGAAAAAGCTTCAAGATCTGCCTCCAAATTCAGTGTCACTGATCTTGACACTGTCTGATCCTCAAAGAAAAAATCTGCTGCTAGCCCCTCCGTCATAATCCCCAAGGCAACCACTTCAAAGGGAAGAGGTGGAAAGAAAGGGAAGACCTCTGAAGCTGACAACCTAGAAGGCTTGCCTCTGATCCGCCATCAGTTCCTCGAGTACTTTGCAGACGTAAGGATCACTGACTTAGCTTAGTTATCCTATCCACTTGAGGATCATGTGATCCTAACTTTACATTGTCTTCCTTGTAGAAATTTGCCGAAATAGAGGACTATGTTGGGAATGTTGAAGAGCTTGAGGAGAAATACTCTAACCTCCAAAAAGTGGCGGTGCTCAAGGATCACAAGATTGCTTCCCTCGAAAAGGATCTCAATGATGCCAAAAATCAGATGGTTACAGCCCAGATCAATGCTGACTATGAGAAGCACGAGATCACGGAGGATGCTAAAGTCTCCGCTGCCATTTCCATGTACAAGACCAAGCTGCAGATGGCCCAAGAAGCTCAGGATCCTGCCTTTGACAGGAGCAATTGGGACATGGAGGGCTGGAAGGCTAGGCTGTCTGAGTTGGAGGATGAAGAAGAGGCTGAAGAGGTTCTGGCAATCGAGGCTAGTGGTAGTGGCAAGGATCATGTGAAGGATACTGGAGCTGGAGGAGATGGTGATGCAGCGAAGGTGTAGGCTGCATGAATGGGCGATGAAGGACATTTCTAGACGTAGCCGGAGCCCATTTTTTTAGAATTTGGTAGTTTATTTTGGTTATGATGTTTTTTGTTGAACAATGATGGGTTGTATCTTGAACAATAGTAATTAGGGCTGAGGATCATGGATCCTTTGAACAATAGGTAGGATTACAAATGGTGGAGGGATCATCTGTTTGAGGGATGAAGCCATTGTGATCCTGCCGTCTTTTGATTCCTGCACTTTCTAGACCTATGAACAACGGACACCCTTTGCCAACCCACATGGACGGGCCACGTTTTGCTGGTAGAAACATGGGTTGGCAATTTTGACAACCTTAAAGGGTTTAATCTTTTGTGAATAAAATAACTTTAACTTTTTGGCTATCTCCCGTGTTACTATCCTTGTTAGTACTTTACTTTTTAATCATTGTGATGTTCATTTTGTTTAAATTTATCAAATAAAGAAATACTTAACAAATATCCCCAAAAAGTTTAGGATATGATTAAGGATCACATATCCTATAGTCGACAATTTCTGAAAAGTAACATATTTTAAGGATCATAAGTTCAGTTGTCAAAGGATAAGGGTTACTCAAATGAATAATGAATAAAATCAAAATAGTTAAGGATCATACCTGAGATTCCAAGTTAGGATCCTATCCTTCAACTCTTATAATCAGGATAACACAAAAGACAAACCTTAGTAGAAAGTAAGGATCAAGGATCCTTGGTCGTTTATCTCCAAAAACCTGAAATAGGATACAACTTGAGACTAAGCCAATATAAGATAACAGTTAGTAACTGGGACAAGCCCAACAATTCTGGGGACAAGCCCAATATACTGGGGACAAGCCTAAAGGATAACTGGGGACAAGCCCAAAGGATAACTGGGGACATGCCCAAAGGATCGTGTGTAAACTGGAGTATGGCCCTCACTGGCGACTATCCAAACTTAGTGACATGAAAATGCCAAAACCTTAGCTAACGTGAAAAAGTTAGAAACTTTAGGGACGGATGTATGGTACGTCTACCATTATACGTAGGATCCTGAATATAGCCAGTACAATGAAATTTTCAGCCCCTAAAGCGAGTATTGGTCCCATTGTCATGAACTATACCAGGATCATCGTGCGCTACTGGCGAAACTGGGGACTGGCCCAAACTGGGGTCAAGCCCAAATAACTGGATACTTCTGTGGATACTCAATCCTTTGTTAAGGATACCTGAACCTTCAAAACTCAGAATCATGTAAAAGGAGGATAAAGGATGCGGGATCCTTACCCTTATATGAGATAATTAAAGAATGAAATAGTTAGGGATCAGAATATTACCAGAAAGAGGATCATCTGTCTTATAAGGATCCTTCAAGGATACTTGTCATGTTAGGATCATGGATCCTTATCACATGAAATATTTCTTCACATGGACAGCATTCCAAGCTCTTGGTAGCAAATCACCTTCCATTGTTAGCTATCGATATGCCCCATTTCCTGCCTCAGCTTCAATCAAATAGGGGCCTTCCCATTTTGGTGCCAACTTTCCATCAGCAGGATTGGTAGTATTCTGAAATGTTTTCCTTAATACCATATCCCCAACTTGGAATTTCCTGATCCTGACATTTTTGTTGTAGGTTCCAGCCATCCTTTGTTGATAACTAGCCATCCTTATCCTTGCCAAATCCCTGATTTCTTCTATAGTATCCAAGTCTTGAACCAAGTTTTCAGCATTTTCTTCAGGATCACGAATGCTTGTTCTTGCAGTTGGAACCACCATCTCTGTAGGGATCACCGATTCTGCCCCAAACACAAAGAAAATGGAGTTTGCCCAGTAGCATTCTTGGGAGTTGTCCTATCAGCCCAAAGCACATAAGGTAGTTCTTCTGCCCATTTTCCTTTTTTGGATCCAAGCTTCTTCTTCAAATTGTTGATGATGATCTTGTTGGATGATTCTGCCTGACCATTAGCTTGTGGGTGGACTGGTGTTGATGTTATCATCTTAATCCCCCAGCTGTCACAAAAGTTAGTGGTTCTATTCCCAATAAATTGGGATCCATTATCACAAACAATTTCAGAAGGGATACCAAATCTAGTAATAATGTTTCTTTTAATAAAGGATATAACTTCCTTTTCTCTGACTTGAGCAAAGGCTTCAGCCTCTATCCACTTAGAGAAGTAATCAGTCATAGCAAGCATGAATACTTTTCCACCAGGTGCCTTAGGAAGCTTTCCAACTATATCCATTCCCCATCTCATGAATGGCCAGGAAGAGGATATAGGATGCAAGAGCTCTGCTGGTTGGTGAAGGATATTACTATGCCTCTGACAAGGATCACACTTCTTGGCATACTCCACAACATCCTTCTTCATAGTGGGCCAATAGTATCCTGTCCTTAGGATCCTTGAGAATAATGCCCTGCCCCCAGTGTGGTTTCCACAATCTCCTTCATGGAAATCCTTTAGGACTTCTTGAATTTCAGGATCCTCAATGCATCTTAGATATGGTCCTGCAAGAGATCGTTTATACAACATATTATCTAATATTGTAAATCGAGATACCTTAATTTTGAAAGCCCTTGGGTTTTCTCCTGTAGGAATCTCTCCATGTTGTATGTATCTCATGATTGGGAGGATCCATGATCCTGAATGAGGTTGAGTATCACCACTAGGGATGATTGCAGAATCTTCTCCTATCTCCATAGTTATATGATCCTCAATAGCAGGGGTCAGGATATGGATAATAGGGATCCTTATATCCTCCGGGATCTTCAAGGATGATCCTAGATTGGCTAATGCATCAGCTTCTGCATTCTCTTCCCTTGGTACCTGTGTCAAACTAAAGGATACAAAAGAGAGGGCCAATTCTTTGACTATCTCTAAATATTTGATTACCTTCTCACCTTTAACAGCATAGGATCCATTAAAGTGATTAGTGATTAGTAATGAATCTACATGTACCTCAAGATACCTGATCCACATATGCTTAGCAATTTGCAAACCAGCTATCAAGGCTTCATACTCAGCCTCATTGTTGGTAGTTTGAAATTCACAAGCTATGGAGTGGGGTATTATGTCCCCCTGTGGCGATTTTAGTAGTATTCCAAGTCCTGTTCCTTTTACATTGGGGGCTCCATCAGTGAATAGTATCCAAGGATCCTTGGTTTCTTCAAGCTGTTGGACTTCTAACTCCGCCTCCTTTTGCAAATCACTACTAAAATCTGCCACAAAGTCAGCTAAGGCTTGGGATTTGATGGCAGTCCTTGGTTCACTTCTTATATCATATGCACTTAGCTTCACTGCCCACTTAGCCATCCTTCTTGACATTTCAGGTTTCCTGAGAACATTCTTAATTGGAAAATTAGTTTTAACAATAATGACATAAGTTTCAAAATAATGTCTTAATTTAGTAGATGCCATAATTAATGCAAGGATAAGTTTTTCTAAGTGTGAATACCTGGATTCAGCATCAAGTAAACTCTTACTTACATAATAAACAGGATGTTGTATACCTTGGTGATCCTTAACAAGGACCGCACTTACTGCTTTTGAGGATACTGCTAAGTATAAGGATAACGCATCCCCCTTTTCTGGTTTCATCAAGGTAGGGGCTGAGGATAGGTAATCCTTAAGAGCTTTGAGGGCACTTTCATGCTTCTCAGTCCATTCAAATTTCTTGTTCTTCCTCAGGATGTCATAGAATTCCTTGCACTTTTCTGAGGATTTGGATATGAACCTGTTCAAGGCTGCGATCCTGCCTGTCAATCTTTTCACATCCTTAGCATTGGCAGGAGATTTGATATTCACAGTAGCCTTGATTTGCTCTGGACTTGCTTCAATGCCCCTCTTTGTCACCATATAGCCTAAGAATTTACCTGCCTTAACACCAAAATGACACTTGGAAGGATTAAGTTTCATATTAAATTTATCAAGGATATTGAATGCTTCCTCCAAGTCTTTAAGGTGATCTTCAGCTTTCTTGGACTTAACTACCATGTCATCAATATAGACTTCCATAGTGTGTCCAATTTGTTCCTTGAACATCATATTGACAAGCCTTTGGTAAGTAGCACCTGCATTCCTTAGTCCAAATGGCATAGCAATATAACAATATATACCAGTTGGGGTCATAAAGGTTGTATCCTCTTGATCAGATGGTTCCATCTGAATTTGTTGAAATCCAGATGAAGCATCCATAAAAGTCAACAACTCATGACCCGCGGTAGCATCCACCATGGAGTCAATGTGGGGTAATGGGAAAGGATCCTTGGGATATGCCTTGTTTAAATCAGTAAAATTGACACATACCCTCCACTTTCCATTTTTCTTTTGAACAACAACCACATTGGCTAACCATCTTGGATACTTAACCTCTCTTATCATACCTGCCCGAAGTAGTTTATCTACCTCTTCCTGGATAATAGCATTCCTTTCAGGTGCAAACTTCCTCCTCTTTTGATGTATAGGCTTGAATGACCTGTCAATGCCAAGTTTATGAGTAATTATATCCTTAGATATACCTGTCATGTCTTCATGTTTCCAGGAAAATGTGGATTTCCTCCTCTTAAGGAAGGATACTAGATTCTGCTCGATTTCGCTAAGGATCCCTGACCCTATGAAGATCCTAGATTCAGGATCATCAGGATCCATGAGGATTTCTTTCACATCCTGCTCTCTTGCCTCCAAGACATCTCTTGAAAGATACTTTAATTGCTATTGCTCCCTTGGTCTCGAGGCTGGCTTCATTGATGAGGTATAGCAATTCTTAGCTTCTTGTTGATCACTCTCAATTTTCACCACTCCCCAAGGACTTGGAAGCTTTACACATTGATGATAGGTGGATGGAACTGCCTTCATATCATGTATCCATGGCCTGCCAAGGATTACATTGCAACAAGATAAGCAATCTATAACACAATTTTTTTTTATAAGAATGCAATCCTTCAATATAGATTGGGAGTTTGATGTCCCCCAATGTGTTTTTGGTTTCCCCACTAAATCCCACAAGTACTGAGGATCTTGGGACAATATCAGACTCCGGTATATTCATCTTCTTGAGGACATCAAGCTGAATGATGTTCACAGAGCTTCCTCCATCTATAAGGATCCTACGAACAAAGTGGTTAGAAATAAACAATGTAATTACAAGACCATCATGATGAGGATCATGGACATCAACACGATCATCCTCATCAAAGGTTATGACTTTATCCTGGGTAACAATGGAAGTCCGAATGGGTCTGTCTCCATTCTCCATCTTGGTTTCCTTAGCATGTCTTTTTGCTGCTGAAAAGGAGGTACCACAAATGTCTGATCCACCGGATATGAAGTTTATAACTTGTGCATCTGCTGGAGGAGCAGGAGCCTTTTTTGGGATCCTTTCAGGATCCTGGATCCTTGACTTCTTTCATCCCAAGAGTTCCTTCAAATGCCCCTTGCTCAACAAGTAACCAATTTCCTTTCTTAGTGCAATACACTCTTCAGTGAGATGCCCGAAATCCTCATGATATGCACACCACTTGGACTTATCCTTTGTAGCAGCTGGTTTATCACTTTTTCTCGGCCACCTAGCTTTCTCACCTAGATTCTGCATTGCAAGGATTAGTTCATTGTTATCAACAGAAATACAGTATTCAGAAATAGGAGGATAATCCTCATCATCCTCTTCTTGTTCCACTGCATGCACGTTCTGGTTATCAGATCTGTTGTAAGACTTTGATTTGTTGTTCCTGAAGTAGGATCCTTGCTTCTCCTGTTTTGAGGATCCTGTCAATCTATCCTGGATCCTTTTGTCATCCTCTAGGCGGATGAACCTAAGGGCCCTGGTTCTTACTTCATCAAGATTCCTGCAAGGCGTCATCACAAGATCATCATAGAATAATGAATCCCTAAGCAATCCCATTTTAAAGGCTTCTACAGCCGTAGCAATATCCAAGTTAGGGATATCTAAGGATTCTTTACTAAACTTAGTGATGTAATCTCTAAGTGATTCATTTTGACCTTGAGTTACCCTATATAAATCACTAGTTAATCGTTCAAACTTTCTACTACAAGAGAATTGACTATTAAACAAATTAACTAGATTAGCAAATGAAGTAATAGAGTAAGGGGGAAGACTTAGCAGCCATTTAAGAGCAGATCCTGTGAGTGTGGATCCAAATCCCTTGCATAAACATGCTTCTTTTAACCTTTCAGGAATTGGATTGATCTCCATCCTCTCCCTGTATTGAGCTACATGCTCCTCTGGATCCGTTGAACCATCATACAGTTTCATGGATGGTATCTGGAATCTTTTGGGTATCTCAGCATCACATAAGGGTGGTGCAAAACGAGATATCCTATGGCTTCCGTCTGCAATTTCAGGAATGGGTTTAACCACTCCCGGAACACTGGATATCATATCCTTGAGCTTCTGTAACTCCCTTGCCATAGCCTGATTGATACCTGTATCCTGCATTAAGCCATGGTTAGTGTTGTATGAATTATTGAAAGTGTTACCTCCCACAGGATTCGTGTTTGGAATTCCAGATGTGTATCCATATTGACGGGATTCTGGTATGATCGAAGGACCAGATGAAGCAATGGTCTGCATTGGTATGAAGTCTCCATGATGAACGTCCGAGCTCTGAGGCTGCATACTTCTCAAGAATCCTTGATCCTGAAAGACGTTGGATCCTTGAGGCTGAGAGGATCCTTGAACCTGAAAGGATCCTGGGACAAGAGAGAATCCTTGGACCTGGGAGGATCCTTGGACCTGGGAGGACCCTTGGACCTGGGAGGATCCTTGGACCGTGTGCATTCCCAAATATCCTCCTGAGCTGAAGGATCCTTGAAGCTGAACAGAGGATTCCGATGGCTAAAAATAGGATCCCCGAGGCTGGTAGTGAGAGCCAAATGCCTGACACATTGTTGTTGTTCCATGACGTCTTCCTGGTAATTCACCCAAGTATTGCACATCCGGAGCTACTGAGTGCTGGGAAGTTATGACTGGAGTGTCGAAGTTCAGCGACCTTGGCATCAGAGGAGAGTGATCCTCCACTGATTTCTTCTGTTTCTTGATTTCAGCGATCTCCCGGAGGATCCTTTCGTTGGTTTTGTCCTGCTCTTGTGCGTGATTCCTCATCTGCAAAATCAGAGCGTAAAGATCATTAGTAGTAGGATTAGTTGAAACAGAAAAAGTTGGTGGTTTTTGGAAAATGGGGGTTTGTTTCTTCGCAGCATTCTCAGCATTCTTCTGGGATCCAGAAGGTGGTGGAGGCAAAGGAGGAATGCCTTGTGAAGAACTGAATGACGGCATTAAGCTTGAAGTGTTCTTTGCTGAGGAAGCCATCTGCCTGGTTTTTATGAACCGAAATGACCACAAAGGTATGAATCTTCTTGGGAATGAAGCACCAATTGCCCCACGGTGGGCGGCAAACTGTTTTGGTCAAAAATCAAGCAATGATAATGCAACCAAACTTTTTGTTGTGAGGTATGATGCTTGAATGAATGAACAACACTAAGGATCACTCTGAAATGTAATGAACAAGTGACACAAAGATTTATACAAGGAAAAAGCCCTTGATCGATGAATGATCTCCTGCATAAAAAACCTCGGGTGATGGAAACTACCGATCACCAACTCAGATTAAACAAGAAATGTATTACAACTTCAGATGATAGCGAGCTAATTACAAGGATCACTATAGTGTATTGTGTAAAAAAGTGTGTAACCGCCAAGTGAATTATCGAGAGCTGGTGAGAGCAGTTGCAATAGTGTGTGTTTAGCCAAAAATAGCCAAGTGTTTTCTATCTAGCTCGCTACCCCTTTAAAAATGGAAAATATCTAAACTAACAAACATTCCGCATTTGGTGCAAGTCTTCCACGACCTCCATAACGTCCATTTCTGCCATGCACGTGCGGAATAAATATGGAATATGCTCCAGGAATATCGCCAAGACCAAGTCCAAGCTCGTGTTCCTGCAAAACATCATCATATTCAAAGTAGACAATCGTTAGTATAAGGATCCTTAAGATGATCCATGATCCTGATCCTGCAACACTTCTGAGGATCACTAATTCAAACAGAAGTGAGGATCACTAAACCCAACAGTAATTGAGGATCACCGATCATTAAAAAAATCATCCCCTAACAATATTTATAACTAACAAATACAAACAAAAATTCCTATAAACGGGGGATGCCTCCGAATATTCCATAGTTAACGTTATAGACCGAGTAAAGCGGCTTCAACGTCTTCCTTTGAACGACTTAGACCGAGTCTTCCGGGGAAAGGGTCCTCATGAACGTTACAAGCTTGGACTCATATTCCTGCACATAATCCGTTAGTGATCCTCAGGATACCCTTCAGGATGTTACCAATATCCTGAATGAGCATCCTGGGCATGAACAGATATCATACAACCAAGATATAACTTAAGATATTACCCAGGATATAGGCTCAGAATTTCACCTATAACAATGTTGACAAGTTGTGAAGGAACCTACCAATATAAAGGAAACTAAGATTACATGCGTGATGCACCACCTTGGACCCTTAAGTTTGCTTTGCTTTTTTGTTGCTCGACCCTTCGGCTCCGCGGGTGATCTGGCGGATCTCTTTCCGCACGTTCTGCACCAAATGCGTAAGCTCCCCGCTTTTGAGTGCCTTTTCTATTTCAGTGCGAAGGCTGATACAGTTGTCTGTGGTGTGACCTGTATCCTTGTGATACTCACAAAAAAGATTCGGATCTTGTCCCCACTTGTTCTTCATCTGTTGTGGTGGTTTAAACTGATAATTTTCAGTGCTGAGCACCTCCGCAGGTGTCACACCCTGATATTTCCACGTATTACCGGTGGGCCCAGTGGGGAGTATCGTGACGTAGTTGATATCATCATAGTCAAACAACACAATTTAAATGCACAGCGGAAGTCTTGAAATATAAAATATTATTACAAACACAAATGTCTGAAAATATAAAAGTATTCCGTACAGACTAGCTTGTAATAATCCACAGGCAGATCAAAACAACAAAAGAAGTTATCAGACTAATGGCTTATGTGAAGGAGTTGCAAAGTCCTCAACTAACAAGTCCTGAGCAGCTTCCAGCCTATTACGTACTTGTACCTGTCACTTAGACTTTGGGAAATACGTCAGTTTTCACTGGTAAATACACTCAACCGACTCATTTTAAAATGTTTATGAAAATTGGTTTAGGTGCACAGGGCACGAAAATATTTTGACACTTTGAATAAAATGCACAAGGCAAAATTAATCTTTTATACTTGGGACAAACTATATCTCATGTTATCAGTTTTACATAACTTGCTCTACATACGGGCCCGGTTCTATGCCGGTTCAAGATTAACCGACACACCACTTATTCCCTTATTGGGAATCCTATATTGGGTATAATTAATTAATAAGCATATTGAATCTGTCAGGTGTATGCCTACACACCGTGCTTAGGTCGTGGCCATTGCAATTAATGAGTCAAGGATATCCCGGACACGGTCGCATTAATCCCCAATGTTTCAGTCAAGCAATACGAATTAAAACAGGTTATTTGGATTTCCTGACTTATTGGTCTTTGAATCCCATAACTGACCATGCGGTATTTATATTACCGTATCCCAAGACCGTATAAGGGGAAATAGGTTAAAAGTATTTACCTGAGCTAGCTCCTTAAATAGCAAGAATTATAATAACTCCGCCGTATTCACTTAAGTAAGCGTAGGTACAATTTACCGGAAGGCTCTAGTCTGGAATGATGGTATAAATAACCAATTAGAATACTACCGGGTCTTAATTATGTCATAGACTTAGACCGGCTAGTTTTTAAACAGAACAACGGTACGATACGCTAGATTAAGCGGAGACCGGATTAGAATGTGATTTAGACCCGAAAAGTTTGAAGACTTGTATAATATGGGTAACTAATCACATTCTGGATTTTGAGGCAACAATGATAAGGTTTGACCCGTTTTGGTCAATTTATGCAAACTAGTTACATAAACCGAGCCGAACGCGAAATATGCGTAAGGGGTAACCATAAGAGTCATATACATGTTTCCTAAGTTAATATGCCTTAAATATGTTGTGATATCAGTAAGATACCTTCCGTTATGCCCGAAATGATTTTAAACTCAAACTATGCCTCGTCAGGGCATTTTGGTCATTTTAAGGGTTATAAAAGAGTTTACATATTAACCTGAGTTACATGTCTGATATAATCAGTAAGAATACTTAATTTAATAAGTTATAACAGTAGGGTATCATATATATGTGAAATTTATTAATTATACCATAACATGCACCGTAGGGGCATTTTGGTAATTTCACATAAGCCTAAAAGGTCAAAACTGGAAATCTGAGTTTAAAACTTTTTCTTACTGTTAAAATATAAAAATTTACTGAATATATCAGTAGGCACCAAACCTTATATGTTCAAAATAGTTTTAATACATACTATGCTTTAAAAACACTTAAAAGGCGATTTGGAGCCATTTCCGGGTTTTCAAAGGAAAGCTGATGTTTTTATTATTCCAGAAGTCTCAAAATAATTTATTTATTATATTGGATCAGTAGAAAAAGGTTTGGGGTCAAAAGGATTTGTAAAACTTATTTTATAGCCAAAAGGGCAAAACCGACAATAACCGAATTAAGCATAGAACTCTATGTTATGCTCAGCCTAAAAATAAATAAAAATTTTCAAAAATCCCAAAATATTATTTTATATCAGTAGGTAAAGAGTTTGATATCAACAATTGGGTTTAGATAGGCTATACGCTAATTATGCTGTTTACTTAATAAAAAGCTTTTTCATTTACGCTAATGAGCATAACTCCTAATCTAGACCACAAACTGATGTCAAATTTTAGGTACAAGTTTATAATTCAGTAATAAAGGTTTCTATTCTTTCATATTTTCAAAAATATCGTTTTAAGGTCAAATGGGCATGATGGTCAACATTTAAGCATATAACGGGAACATGTAAATGAATACGATAACTAAGGATCGAAGTTGTATAACCTCATAGAGTTATACTAACATATAACATGGTCACAAAGGAACCCTAAGGCATAATCAAACTAAGCTAATTCGGGTCAGAACTGAAGGTCAAAGCAAAAGTCAACTTTTGCGACTTTCGGTTCCGAACCGATCCTAAACTTGAAATTGTCGGGTTGAACATGCTTAGACATGTTCTTATATTAATTACCAAGTTATACAAGTGATAAAACAGGTCTCATAGTTTCTACATTGCTAATTATGAATTTATTTTCAAAATAGCTTTCTGTTGACTTTTTATTTTTAGGTTTGACCCGACATTTGACCAAGCTAGGGTGATAATCAGTAGATGCCCTCTTAGAGGTTTATTACCTACATAATTACCAACTTATAACTACTCTTAATTTGACTAATGACTGGATCATTAGTGTTTAATCACTAAGTCAAACCTTAACTACAATAAGTTTGACTTTTGACCATTAAACTAATCAAAGCTGAAATTAGGAGGCTAAGGACACTTACAAATGGTCCTTAGGACTGAAAAGAACTCCAAGGAAGTTCCAAAAGCTCAGGATTTCTCAAGAAATGAGAAGATAGCAAGATGGGATGAAATGAGCAAATGAAAGTGTTGGGTTCTCATCCTATTTATAGTTTTTGGACATGATTAGGATTGAGACAAATGTTTGAAGGGATTAATCAGATCACTACACCTGTTATGACAGCGGTATAATTGTCTTGGAGCCCAAGGATTCGGTTTTGATTGGTTAAAAATGGAATAGAGTAGGGGCCAAGAAAAAATTCGTATCTGGCACATGCTTACGGACCGTAAGGGTCCATTCATACGGTCCGTAAGGACCCGGCCTGTACACAGCAAGTTTCAAAAGTTGACAATTTTTGCCCCTGCACTTCCAAATGCCATTTCCGACATATGTAAGGCCCGTTAAACCATTTTTAAGGCTCTAAAATGATGCCTAAGTATGGGGAACATGAAACATGTTAAAAAATATGCCGGATGTCGGTTCGTTTGGTCGTACGGTCTCGTTGTTCGGCTAATTATGACGAAACATGGACGGACGCGAAAAACGATCCAAACGACGCGGCGAATGGAATTTTATCAAGCCAAACACTAAAATAAAATATTTTAGTGCTTACATAAATTTTTGGGTGTCCGGGTATACTCAGAATGCGAGATATGCGCGAAAATGCAAACTTGTGCACTTTTTGACACTTTTAGTCCCTGTATGACTTAAAAGTTTATTTTTGCTCATCGAACACCTCCAAGCCTATATCTAAGCTATATAAAGAATAAATAGGGTATGTTAAACTCATGGTTATATTCCGGAAGGTCCGTTACCATACGAATCGGCATACTTTCACAGTTTGACGCAATTAGTCCTTTAATTGCGCAAAGTAGCGCGAAATGCTGTTTAATGAGATCCAAGCCTTCCATGGACCATATTGATCATTCCCAATCATATACATAAATGTTACTACACTCCCGTTCACTTAAATGGTCACCGAAAGGCGTAGATTCAGAAGTTGACGCTTTAGGTCCCTCTATTGCGCAAACTTGCGCATCTCATCATTTAATATCATCGAAGCCTCATCTAATCCACATTAGGCCTTCTTGGAAGTATTATTAATCATCACGATGCTTCGGGTTCGCTAAAAGGTCATTCAGAGGTATAATTAAACGTATTGACACTTTTAGCCCCTCTAACTTGCAAAGTTGCACGTAACTTTACTTATAGGTATAAAAACCTTAGACGGCCAATCTTTGGCATTCCCGAGAGTATAATCAAATATCATGAAGCTCTTGGTTTGTTAAAAGGTCACTCAAAGGTAAGAATTAACATGTTGACGCTTTTAACCCTTATTGCGCAAACTTTCAATTAATGACACAAACGGCTACACTTGGTCAACAAGTGGCTCGTTTGTGAATATAAAACCGTAGAAGGTTATTTAGAAACTTATTTTAAGTATCTTGATACTTCCAGTTCTTTTATAATTAATGTTTTTTGATTTTTCAAAAAATTAGTCCTTAAATTCAAGGTTTGACTTTATTAGGGTTTATTACACGTGTCAACACTTCATTGAACGTGATTTTACGAGGTGTTACAGCAGGCGTCTTGGTGAGAGGCGTCCATTGCCTTTCGCGGTTTTCTTGCTTGATTTCTTTCTGAGCTGTGATTTTGTTGATTGTTGTGTGGGCATCCTCTGAAGAGTATGCGCTGGAAGTTGAATCTTTCCAGTTTTTTTTGAACTTTCGACTAATGTTTCCGCTCATGTCTTGAGGATGATTTCGGGGCAGCGGTGGTCGGTTGGAATGTAAATTGCGCTCAGTCTGAGCATAAACCTTGGCTGCTGCCATCAACTTCTCCCAGCTCTTTGTAACCCCTCAGTTCCTAGTAACACTTTTATCATGTCATCACACCGTACCACATATTTGAACTGTGCGCGAATTTGGTGCTCGCGCACATCACCAATCTCCAACATTTCTTTGTTGTACCGCGTGATGAAATCCTCTAAACTTTCATCGTCTCTCCGCCAGATGTTCATAACATCCACGGAGTCCCGCATAGAGTGTTGCTGCTGACTGAAATGTACTAAGAATTTTTCCTTGAGATCAACCCAGGATGTTAACTTGCCTACTGGTAGGTTGTCAAACCAAAGGCGTGCGACGCCTGTGAGGGTTTGGACGAACATATGGCAACACATGGGTAGTGTCCATCCGTCGATTAGCCCTGCGTGTGACACCTGTGTCACTGCGACCATCAAACAAATACCAAACCAATGAAATATTGTATTTCATACTTTGGACTTGTATAAATATGTGTATCTTTTGCACATATCAACTCTTGTTCGATTTCAAGCTCTAAATCGCTTTCTGGAAGGTTATACGCGCACTAATGCGTAAATATAACCAGTTTAATGCAACAAACACTCCGGAATAGTGAAATGGGCTTAACATACCTTAAATAACCTCTACATAACTTAGAAATAAGTTTTGGAAGGTTTGGTATGCCGAAATCAAGTTAAATCGCTTACAGGGACTAAATTTGACAAACTGCGAAAGTATGCCAATTTGAACTGTAACAGACATTCCGGAACATGACCATAAGTTAAACACACCTTAAATATCCTTTACATAGCTTAGAAATAGGATTTTAGGGGTTCGGTGTGCTAAAATAAACTTTGGTGTCATTCAGGGACTAAAAGTGTCAAAAAGTGCACAAGTTTGCACTTTCGCGCATAACTTACGTTCTGAATACATCCGGACATCCAAAAATTTATGTAAGCACTAAAATATTTTATTATAGTGTTTGGCATAAGAAAAATCCATTCATCGCGTCATTTGGATCGTTTTTTGCGCTTATGCGCATTCCGTCGTAATTAAGCGAACATCGCGTTTGTACGGCCAAACGAACCAACATCCGACATATTTTTGAGCATGTTTCATGTCCACAATGTTTAGGCATCATTTTAGGGCCTTAAAGTTGGCTTGACGGGCCTTAGAGGTGTCGGAAATGGCCTTAAACACGTGCAGGGGCTGAAACTGTCATTTCTGAAACATGTTGCTGATCAGACAAGACCAGGCGGCCCGCCTGAGCTTGTGTGTATCCTGAAGTGGGCCGCATGGGCCTTCTGACAGCAGAAAACATGCAGAAACATCGAACCTGGTCCGTTCCAACCTTGCACATGGTTTTTCTCAATACTATGGGCTGGTTTTTGATGCACGTGGTATTACAATACCATGGGTGCAAGTGTATGGCCAAGATCGAATCACGTTTTCTAAGAAACGATCCTAACGGTTCGGGAAACACTATAAATACCCCACCCCACTTCTTGCAAAAACCACTAGAATCTTGATTTGAGAAGCTCTATGTTGAAACCATTGTTTCATACCTGAGCTACTTGGATCGAGGTTAGCATTCGGGGACCCTTCGTAAGTATTCTTTCGTTCTTTTATTGCTTTTCGAGTCTTTTACAGTCTGAAAGTCAAACTTTGTTTGACTTTCTGCGTTGACCAGTTTATGGTCAATGTGAAGTTCGTTTGAACTTCGCAACGTGAGTGTAATCACATTGGTTATAGTCCCTTGGGACTATGCCTACTGATTACCACGTTGTCTAGGGGCGTAGGGTAAGCGATCTAATAAATCGCTTATACCTTCGAACCCGACCCATTTGGTCGATCATTAGGAACCGACCAAACACATTAGGTGACCATAGTAGGTAGGGAATAACCTTCCGAGGTTATACCTTATGGTCGCTTCGTTAAGTAGTTGTATGATAGGTAGTTTATATGCCTTAGGTAAATTACCAGAATACCCTTTTCATGTATAATTGGTAATTAAGCATATGTAACCTAAACTTTTGTCACATAACTGATTATGTAACATGTTTAGGCATATAACACTTGTCAAAGGACTAGTTAGACGTTCCGAACGCGTTTCACGCGAACGACGCGTTAAAGTAGCATAAGCTACCTAAACGGGTCGTAATGGGTCGTAAGCACTTATGTTAGGTTTCATTTAGTATGTAGGCTTTGTTAAACCATATTACACGAGTCTCCACACTCGTTTGGTTTACGAACTCTCATTCTATCCGATCCTCCGATTTAGGTCCGGTTTATTAACATAGTTACCTATATTAGGTGCCGTTTGATATCCGTGATCTCTAGCATTGTTTGGTTATCACTCAAGGACTATTGAGCATTCTTAAGTGAGTACATAGACCCCTCTTTTACTGTTTTCCAAACATTTTGGGGTGGAACACATGTGCCTACTTGTTACTTTCATGCTTTCCATGTTTTCACAACATATACCTTCTATGTTCAGTAGTACATTATAGTACATGATTTCATTACATTTCATGCTAGGTGTGCCCATTGTGTGCATTACTTAGTACATCAATTTGAGACATATAACATATTATACAAATAACATACTTTTCACAAGACATTGTTTTACAAACAACTTATCTTATACAAACTCATTTTACATGGTTATTCATTTAACCTTACATTATTCTCTTATTTATACATATCATCTGATCTTATCGTTTTTCAAATGATTTACAAGACAAGACAAAGCAAATTACAAGGTTCATGACTAAACATTTTCTCAAACATAAGTCATGAAACCTATTTTCACAAAACCTATGTATCTCACAGGCATTTTTATGCTGACGTACCTATTTTCACATGTGTTTTTCAGGAGCTGTTGCATAAGATGATCAAGATACACATAGGCAGACTTGGGCTTTAGTGACAATAAAAGATGCAAGACTAGTTAATTATGTTGTATTTCTTTGTTTGTTAAGACATTGTAACACTTTTAATCAATAAAACGAAACTTCAATTGCCATGGATTTGAAACAATTAATTCTGTTACAACACTCCCCGACATTTCCGCCACGTTTTGTTTGTTCTACGTGGTCGGGGTGTGACACTGCGCTAGTGAATACGCACAAATGATCATCCGGATCTGTCAGCGCATTAAACTTCTCTACGTTTGAAGGAAATTTTGCACGCTTGAGAGGAGCTAATGCAATCTCTCTGACAAACCTTGAATTTTCGGCAGCTTCTGCTGGTCGATAGATTAAGTTGTAATCATACTCCGCTTCTGGATTATAAACCGCACAAACTTTTGGTTTATAACTTGCATGATCCTTTTGCAGCGAATTAAAAACACTTGTGTTATCGTCTTCATTGTATGTTCTATCGTATTCATCCGTTGGGGTGTCCCACTTTTGTGAGAAACGCGGGCCCAACCGTGAATGAACCGATTGACATTTTTGAGAGTGTTGTTTGTCACGGTGATCTCGACGTCTAGATCCAGAATGAGTAGACTCATATCTGTTACTGGACTGAGAGTAAACTTCTCTATCTTCGACCGACATGTATGATGGTGAATCATAATGTAATACTCGAGGTGCAGATGGAGCTCGCACCTGAGTTGCAGATCAACGTGTCTGTGGTGCCGTTTGAGCCATTTGTGCACAAAGTTGTGCATAAACAACGTTCAACGCACCCTGGGACTTAACATACCAAGAGATCAGGGTTTCACCAGGAGGTAAAATTGAACTGGCCAGAATTTCAGGTCTAACTCCTGGAGTAACATGATCGTTCACATGATTCACGTCGTTGTGAAGATCGTTATCATCAGATGCTTCTTCTACGATTCCTTCGACACGGGAAGCATGAGCAAAGTTGACCCTGCTCTCTGGTTGAGGACCTGGTGGGTAATTTGATAGACCTTTAGCAATTGAAAACAGAAGAGAGAAAGAAAGAATCGATCGAGAAGATGAAAATGAAAATACAAAATAGGTGGGCGCCAATGAAGAAACACAAGATCTTCTTGACCGGTATCAATCAGATCTGAGGCGGGGTTTCTGCATAAAAAGGTTAATCCTCTCGTCGATTTTCGGATGGAGATACTTCACCAAAGAACACTGCAAAATAGAAAACCGTTATTGTCGCCACGGGGAGAATGGGGGTTCTCTCCGTGACCACCCTCCGGCGTGAGAATTAGTACAATGATCTCAAAGGAAAAGAACTAGTAGGAGTGAAAGTATGCGAAAGTAGCTTTCGAGATCATACCTGAATTCCCATATTTATAACCAAGGTTTTGGCGCCAAAAATGGTGACGGAAGTAATGACGGAAATTGCTTTTTGTCAAAGGTTATTTCTTTTTTCTGTTAATAGTTAACTCCACATCCATGCACACGGATCGTGGATCTGATCAACGGCTGGGGAGGTGCCACGTGGAAAGTGGTTTGTTGTGGATCTATCTTTAAGTTAGTGCCATCATTGTGATTTAGATGAGGGCTCAGGATTGTGCCATGTCACATTCGGTTGTAACCGAATGAAGCCATGCACGATGAGCACTTAAGGCTTTCTAGAAGATCTACAGCTGTAGTCCATTGCATCTTTGCCACGTGTCCATTCTGTTATAACAGAAAAGATTCCTTTTATCCTTGTCCTGACTTCATGCGCACGGAAATGTTTAGGACTTTATTCTTCAAGCCTAACTATACCCTTGCGCGAGCCATCGCAAGGATGTTAGTTGAATATTTATCTTTCCTTTTTCCGGCGCATGGTCATCGAAGACTGTTTCCTTTCAAATCTTGTTCAGAACCACTGCGCAGCCGCGCATGGTCTTTGTTTAAGATGATTTTGGAATGAAGTTATGGTATGGTCCTATGCGCTTGCGCAAGGTTTTTGGGTCCATGCCCCTTCATACCCCAATCAAAAGGAGCGTTTAGTGCGATCTAACTTTTCAAAGAGGACTGATTGTGGTGCACTGCTATGTGTAATTTTTGAGGTTGGACCATGGAAGGTCTATAAGTTTGTCGAGGAGCACAACCATGATCTTGTTGAACGTCCTGATAAGCATTTTCTTCCAACTGAATGACACCTCACTCAGCTCCAGAAGCATGTTATACACAACATGTCTAAGTTGAATTTGGGTCCAGTCAAGGCGTTTAATGTTATGAAGACTTGTTTTGGAGGTTTTAAAGACGTGGGTGCAAGTAAAGTTGAATTGAAGAACTATAAGAGGAAAATTAACTTGTTTATAGGGGAATACGACGCCAATATGGTTGTGAGACATTTGGATGAAAAAAAACATTCCCAGCCTAATTTCGCGTATGATTACTTCACAGACGAAGACAATCGTTTGAAGGGACTTTTTTGGTGTGATGATCAAGCCAAATGTAATTACCACGTGTTTGGTGATGTGATTTTGGTTGACGCCACGTATCGTTCCAACAAGTAATATTTTATAATTCAACTTCTTCTGTTCTTTTTTGGCGTTTTATGAGTTTACATGCAATGGCGTTTTTATGAGTTTACATGCAATGACGTTTTATGAGTTTACATGCAATGGCATTTTATTATTGTTTCAGTTCTCATGGTGTTTTCATACGCAGATACGCTATGGTGTTTGTACCGTTCACTAGTATAGACAATCATCACTGCAATGTTACATTTGGTGCCGCATTATTGGCGTCGAAAACTGCTGATACGTATATTTGGTTATTGAGAGTTTTTCTAAAAGTTGTTAGTTCTCAACCAAAAGTTGTTGTCACTAACCAAGATCCAGCAATGAAGAAGGCAATTTCTATTATATTTGATGACACGAGGCATCGGTTATGCATGTGGCATGTGATGCATAAACTTTCTCTGAAGGTTGATATGCTTATTTTTACCTTTGGCGTTTTAGGATACACTGCGTTTTAAAATACATGGTGTTCTATACCTTGTTACTGTTTTTTTAATTAAGTTTTGTCTTTGTGTAATATATATGTTTTTTATACATGGCGTTTTGGTGTTATACATAGGTTGGTGTTAGGCTATGCAATTCCACCAATTTCAAAGAACGTATTTGTGGTGTTGTATGGACGGATATTCTCACACCTGAAGAGTTTGAATCAGAATGGGAAGTGGTTATCAGAGAGTTCAATTTAGCAGATAATGAGTGGCTATCTGATATTTTTGCACTCAGGGAATCTTGGATCCCTGCATACTATAGAATGGAAGAGTTATCGGGCATTATGCGAACAACATCGAGGTCGGAGAGTGAGAATCATTTTTTGGTCAAGTGTGCAATTCAAAAGCTACTCTTGTTGAGTTCATGACTCATTACGAAACTGCAATATAAGCACAACGTCATACGCATCGGAAAAATGATCATGAATCTCGATACAAACGACCCCTATTGAAGAGTAATTACCAAGTGTTGGAAGGCCAAGCTACTGACATATACACAAAAAATATTTTTTGTGATGTTCAAGCTGAGCTAATTGGAATTGCGGATTGCATAAATCAACGTTACGAAGATCAGCCCGATGGGTTTGTTAAGTTTTACATAAATGAATTACAGTTTCCTTGTACATCCTTATTTGAGGTAAACAATAGCGTTTTGTTTTTTATATGGTGTTTTCTGTGCATGGCGTTTTATCATATCCAGTTGTGTTTTTTTATTTTTTTTAAACAAACATTCTCTGTATGGCGTTATAGAGATATTGTTTTTGGCGTTTTTCAGGTAATGTACCGTAAGTCTGATTGCACATGTAGTTTCTCATGCAGGTGTTTTGAGCAGTTTGGTTTGCTATGTAGATATATATTCTATGTAATGAGAAGTATGGACATTAGGGAATTTCCAAAACAATACATTTTTAATAGATGGCGCAAAGAGGCTTCCCCAAACTGCTCTCCCGAATACTCAATTAGTCGTGAATATATGACTGAGCTTGATCTCGATGTGCAAAGTATGATGCGAGATATTATTTTTTCAATGGAATATACTTTGAACCGTTTATCTGGTAATAAAGAGGAGCTATCCTTATACAAGGATCATGTTCAATCTTATATGAAGAAGGTTCAAGATATGTAGATTGTTGCTCCTCCCGCTAATACTAGGGATAGATTGGCGAGATAACCGGTCAATATAAAAACGACAAGAATCCGATAAGATTCCCTGTTGGGTATAAATCCAAAGGTTCTGGTTCTCGGAAGCGCCTGAAATCTAAACAGGACATAGCAATCGAGAAAAAGAAATCAAAGTCGAAACCCGGGGCCAAAGAAAGACAGTGTCAGAACTGCAAAGGCTATGGACATTGCGCATCGACATGCAAATAGGTCGTAATTAAAAGAAGGTCGACAAGGTCTTCGAGAGCCAGTGAAGAGTAATTTGGCGTTTTATATTTTTCATTCTTACAGAACACACACATATCTCAGTTTGGGGTTTTACATCATTTATATATCATTTTTTTCCATCTTTTTTTTTCTATCTATTTGTTCATAACATGTTACTTTGAAGTTACATAACAAACAATATAAGATCGGACAAACAAATCAAACACCAAAAAAAAACAACGCCACTAAATAAAACAATCATAAACCTCTAATTTTGGTCATGCTAAACTCAATAATGTTTTGCTAAACGAGATAGATAACATTGTTAATCCTTAGTCAAGAAAGATGTCTAACAATGTTGTCCACCCCGTTCAGCTAAAATTTATTGAGAACAAAACTGAATCTCCATGAAATGACGTTTTTGCAATGTTGTGGTTTTTGTATGTTTTGGCGTTTATATTGAGGATTTTGCCCATCACATCGAGCGAAAGTTTACTGAGAAAATAGTGTATCTCAAAGAAACGTCGATTGAAATCTTTGATATTTGGGTTTTTTGGCGTTTCTAAGATGAATGGTATATAGGAAAATATGACGTTAGGGGTTTGGTGTGGTTATTAGTAGGTCTGAGAGGTTGTTTATATAGGAAGTTTTTGGCGCGTATTTTAGACGCGATTTTTATTATAATAAATGCTAGTAATTAAGTTTCGTCGTTCCAGTTACTGTTTGTTGAACTTTATTAGTTAAAAACAAAGTTTGGCGTTTTAGATCTAATTGCGTTTAGATTAGGATGATGTTTGCTATGTAGGTTAAGGCGGGATTTTTAATGGCATTTTATTCATGAGTTTGGCGTTTTGTGTAGAGAAGTCAAAAGACTTTTTTACCCTTAATGAAGCACGCCACACTAATAAAAGTGATGTTATTTACGAAAACGCCACTGCGTCATCTAGTTCATATATTGTTTTGATCTGACAATCCATAACTGTCACACCCCCAAAATACCACGTGCGGAAACACCGCGGGACGTGTGACGTACCAGGATCCAAGCCACCAATCACATTGAACTATGCATAGTATTTAAATAAAACATTCCATTCATTTCAAAATATAAATCCAAGTCATGAGTTAACCCAAAGTAAGTATTCAACGGAAGCATAATATAAATAGTAATTCAAATGTTTCAATCATATGTTCTTAATCGACAAAGCGTGTATCCAAGAGTCTCGACCCATGACCACTCCAGCACTCCCAGATAGCAAGTCCATATCAAGAACCTAACGACCTGCAAGCATGCAGACAAGTGTGTCAGACGACGCTGGTGAGTTCAAAGTTTTGTTAACGTGTTTAGATACCAGTTACCAGATTAAAACGTTTCACAGATTTGATTTGATGTTGTTATTAACTCGAATACCGTAGATGGCTACAAGATGTTTTTGCCCAACCCCAATGCCTCTATCAAAACATTGGTCAAGTGGTCAAGGTAATTAGTTCATGCCCGTCCTCCCCGGTACGGTGTGAGGGTGCCAAACCTAATAGCGCTATCAACTAATAACCTCGTTGCCTCCCCGGCAACTATCGGTAGATGTAAGGGGTTTTAATGATAGAAAAATGAGTGTAATAACAAACATCCCAATAACCTGACATTCCTCCCCGGAATGTTACCAGATATCCCTCCCCGGGATGCATGCTTGAAAAGGACCAGTGAACTCACCTTGGTTTGCTCGGTTTGTTTAGTTACCCGTTTCGAAGTTAATCAACCAACCCTAAAGTGGTTACCAATGAATATCAGTTTCACGATTAAACAGGTTATTGCTTTCACACAGTTTGCATCACATACACCAGTTCACAGTTCACAGTATAACAGTAGCCAGTACACCTTTTTATTACAAGTACACATCTCATGTGTTTATCACAAGTAGCACAGAACATAGCAGGTGAGTTTGTTGTACCAACCAATTAATCCAAGTTTCTTATTAACAGTAACACGTGACATGGATAATGCACACACCAGTAACTATCATCATTAATCATTCACAGGCACCTACTGTTCATTTCAATAACTTGCGCTGTAAAACCCCCTTGCGATGAAAGTTACACCTTTCGTCGGGGTGAGGTGTGACGAAACACTCATGTGTTTCGTCGTTATGCTTGTCGGCGAAACTCCTATAGGTTTCGTCGATATGCACTGTGACGAAACTCACATATGTTTTGTGGGACTAACAGTTACAGATCCATCCAAAAATTACAATTTGACATATTCTAGAACCCTAATGATCATCACCAGTTATGATCATCGATCAATCATTCAGCACTCAACTGTCATCAACATGTAACAAGGGTATTGACAATTCAAACATACATATTCCATTCTAATTTCTTATGCATCAACAACACCTTAACAACTTATTTAAATTCAACAGTTATCCAAGATCCTCATATAAACATCAATAGATCATCACAACACATATCAGAACACATTCACATACATATTCATGTTCGATCAAGTTCGTACATAAGATCATGAATCAATTGTCAAACCTTTATTATGCTAGTAACGGATTTACACCTCTAACCCTACTTCGTATGACACTACAGTGATAACAGAACCGTAATCATCAACAATCCATTCAGTAACAACGTGTATACACTAACCCTGATGTGGTATAGATCGGGTATAGATCGGTGGTGCCTAGTGTTTGAGAGTCTCGAATGGGAGATGAGGGAACTGCCGTCGCTACGTTCAGAAGAAGTCTAGGGTTTGCTAACTGGCACTCTACGTATAAATATAATAGGGACATGTTTGGGCCTCACTTGGGCCGAAGCCCTTCACGGCGAAAGGTCAGTCCAGACGAAACTCAGGTTTCGTCGAGCACAAGGTGGCGAAATTCCTATATGTTTTGTCGCTAAAGGTTAGTGACGAAAGTCTCATGTTTCGTCATATAGTGCTTTGTCATAAAGGGTTTTTATAAACAATAACTAATGCAATTATCAACACAACACAAAACCACATAAACATTAAGATCAAACTTCCAAACTGTTACACTTTTCATAATCCAAATAAATAATCAACACAGGATTGCCACACAAGAGATACGTGAATGAAAGGGTTGAAATCTCGGGTTGTCACAATAACCGTTCTCTCCGTTCTCACACTTTTCACCGTTTTCTTTAAATCCTGACCCTATATATATATAGGAAAAGGATCCGTTAAGAACCACCCTTTATTGCGAGAAGCAAGTGTGAACACAACCAAAAAATACTTAAAAAAATAAAAAAAACACCCAATTTTTTTTTTTTTTGGAAATTGGCCTGTAATAATCCTACCAGTCCCACCTTTCACCTATTTTTCCTACAATGGTCCCCTGTTACAAAAAACTTAACGGAGTTAAGCTTTTTTTTCCAAATTACAAACAGATTTTTTAGGGCTTTTGATTAGAACGACGATACGAGTCCATTGATGTAAAACTTGCATCGAAACGGTGCTCCAAACAATGAAAACGACGTTTCAATTCAGGTGTTTAAATTTCCAATTAACCAAAATCAAGTCACTTGGAGAACCATTTCGAAGTAAGTTTTACATCAATGGACTCGTATCGTCGTTCTGATCAAAACCCTAAAAAATCTGTTTGTAATTTGGAAAAAAACTTAACTCCATTAAGTTCTTTTAACGGGGGACCATTGTAGGAAAAATAGGTGAAAGGTGAGACTGGGGGGGGGGGGGTATTCTAAGGTGGGATTATTAATGGCAAATAAGGTATAGGTGAGATTATTATAGGCCAATTCCCCATTCTTTTAATATTTTTTATAAAAAAATCGCTATATTTCGTCACAAAAAAAATCGAGTAACAACTATCCATGCACATGTGCATTTGTATCATTTCTTCGACAAATTCCGTAATACATAACTAATATCAGACAATTGCACTTTCATTTATACTACCATTCATAATACACTACTTTTTACATTAACAATGTTAGAAATGCACATATGCATCTATATGTATGAACTTGTTATAACGTTAACAACACTAGAAATGCATATGTGCATCTATATGTATGAACATATTATAACGTGTTTTGGTACACCACTTTGAATACACTTTCCCTTTCATCTATCATACCGTCCATAATACATTATCATTACCTCCTACCATCCGTAATACAATACCATTGCCTCCTACCATCCATAATACAATACCATTACCAATTTTTCACTTTATTACATATACATCAACACCCTTTATACCATCCAAACAACATATTACATCATAAAGTGACAAATATAATCAAACCATCAACGACTATATATAACTAACCAAAACACATGTATATGGGCCTACTTCATCATTTAAAATCACAATTTTTTTGTACCAAAACACGTTATATCATGGTTATACATAATGATGCACATGTGCATTTTTAATATTGGTAATGTAAAAAGTAGTGTATTGCGAATGCTAATGTAAATGAAAGTGCATTTTTCTACTACCGGTAATATATTACGGAATTTGTCCAGGAAATGATACATATGCATATGTGCATCCACTAAAAAAAGTTTTTCTTGGTAACAAAATATAGCGAATTTTTTAGAAAAATATTAAAAAAAATTGTGTGTTTATTGGATTTTTTTTAGGTATTTTTTTGTGTTCACATTGGTTCTCGCGGTTCTCGCAATAAAGATGGTTCTCGCATAAACCCTACCCTATATATATATATATATATATATATATATATATATATATATATAGGCCAGTTAACGTACAACACAGCTTAACGTACATTACTGTGGATTTTCCGCGGGTACCTCATCATCCCCAACTTGAATGGGAATTTCGTCCCGAAATTCACTAGTTGCATTAGGTTTAGATTTGCCAGGCTTGGACTTTTCCTCTGGGAATAAATGTGGGTACTTAAGCATCATCTGATCCTCATGTTCCCATGTGAACTCCGGTCCACGTCTTGAGTTCCAACGAACTCTTACAATTGGAATAGGGCTGTGCTTACGGACCTTGACCTCCCTGTCTATAATTTCTATTGGTTCTTCGATAAACTGCAACTTGTCATCAATTTTCAGCTCTTGAAACGGTATGACCACTGTTTCATCAGACAAACACTTCTTTAATTGTGACACATGGAACGCATCGTCGACGTTACCTAACTCAATAGGTAACTCTAACTTGTAGGCCACTTTACCAATACGCTCCAAAACTTTGAATGGCCCGACGTAGCGTGGATTAAGCTTGTCGCACTTCCCAAATCGCACCACACCCTTCCAGGGTGAGACCTTCAACATAACACGATCATTAACTTCGAATTCCAAAGGTTTTCTACGCTTATCAGCGTAGATTTTCTGACGATCACACGCTGCCGCCATACGATTCCTGATCTGCACAATTTTCTCGGAGGTTTCGAGTACAAATTATGGGCCTGTAACCTGGCTGTTACCCACCTCAGCCCAACAGAGAGGTGAACGACATTTTCGTCCATACAATGCTTCGAATGGGGCTGCCTGAATGCTGGTATGGTAATTGTTGTTGTAGGAGAACTCGATCAACGGAAAATGTTTCTCCCATCCTTTACCAAAATCAATCACAAATGCTCGCAGCATGTCTTCAAGTGTCTGGATGGTTCGCTCACTTTGACCATCCGTCTGCAGGTGATAAGCAGTGCTCATATCGAGAAGCGAGCCGAATGATTTTTGCATCGACTGCCACAAATCCGAGATGAAACGCGGGTCATGGTCAGAGATAATTGATGTTGGCACCCCGTGCCTAGAAACCACCTCCTTAAGATAGACAGCAGCTAATTGAGAGAACTTATCTGTTTCCTTGATTGCCAGAAAGTGTGCTGACTTCGTGAGATGATCAATGACCACCCAAATTGTGTCGTTCCCGTTTTGACTTCTAGGTAGCCCAGTGACAAAATCTATTGCGATCTGCTCCCATTTCCACATGAGTATTTCTGGTTGTTGAAGCTATCCAGATGGTTTCTGATACTCCACTTTAACTTTCGAACAGGTCAAACACTTACGCACATAGGTTGCGATGTGAGCTTTCATCTTTGGTCACCAATACATGACTCTGAGATCCTGATACATCTTATCAGAGCCCGGGTGAACAGAGTATCGAGACTTGTGCGCTTCGTCCATCACAAGATCTCTAAGGTTGCCAAACAACAGGATCCATATCCGCTCCATAAAATAGTAAATCCCGTCAGATCTCCTTTCGAGGCATTTCTCCATGCCCCGTAAATACTCAGCTTCATAGTTTTCTACCTTCAACGCTTCGGTCTGAGCCGAACGGATCTGGTCAGGTAGGTTAGAATGGATAGTAAGCTACAAGGCGCGAACACGTTTGGGTTTCGATTCCTTTCGGCTGAGAGCATCAGCTACAACGTTAGCTTTACCTGGATGGTACTTGATGGCGCAATCATAGTCATTCAAGAGTTCTACCCAGCGACGCTGTCGCATATTCAAATCCTTCTGGTCGAAAATATGCTGAAGGCTCCTGTGATCAGTATAAATAGTGCATTTAGTACCGTACAGGTAATGCCTCCAGATTTTGAGCGCAAACACCACGGCTCCCAACTCTAAGTCGTGTGTCGTATAATTCCTCTCATGAACCTTCAGTTGTCGAGAAGCATAAGCGATCATATTGTTGCATTGCATCAGCACGCAACCAAGACCCTGAATGGAAGCATCACAATATACTACAAAATCTTTTGTTCCTTCAGGTAGAGACAAAATCGGCGCACTACAGAGTTTCTGTTTCGGCAACTGGAAGGCATCCTCTTGTATCGTTCCCCAAGAATACACAAGACCTTTCTGTGTCAACGAGGTAAGAGGTTGAGCGATCTTCGACAAATCTTTGATAAATCTTCGATAATACCCAGCGAGACCAAGAAATTGTCGCACCTCTGAAGGATTCTTTGGTGCCACCCAATTTCTAACAGCATCAACCTTTGTAGGATCCACGTGTATCCCCAATTCATTAACAATGTGTCCAAGAAAGTGTACATCCCGAATCCAGAAGTCACACTTAGAAGACTTCGCATAGAGTTGCTCCTTCCTCAGGAGTTCCAAAATAAGACACAGGTGCCACTCGTGATCTTCCTTGCTCTTCGAGTATATCAAAATGTCGTCGATGAATACTATAACGAAATCGTCGAGATACGGTTTGCATACACGGTTCATGAGATCCATGAAGACCGCAGGCGCGTTCGTCAACCCAAACTGCATAACTAAAAACTCATAGTGCCCATACCGCGTTCGAAAAGCCGTTTTTGGAACATCCTCCTCTCGGACCCTCACCTGATGATAGCCCGATCTTAAGTCGATCTTCGAATAAAAACTTGACCCTTGGTGTTTAGACAGCCAATCCATACCAACCACTATATCAAAACTACCGAGGGTAACAGGAAGGAGATCAATATCAAATACTTGACCCATAAGATCCGGTTTACACTCAAATAGGACATGCGAAGCTTCAATCATTTTACTATCAGCTAATTCGACTACATGCTTAACTTCTAAAGGCGTTGGGGTTAACCCTAATCGCTGACTAAACTCTAGAAACACGTAACTCCAATCGGCACCGGAATCAAATGTAAGGCCCTAGTTCGTATTTGACAAAAGTCGCAGCGGAAATTCGTACCATAAAATTTCTTTTGTTATAAATGTTTTGACTTACTAGAAAGTTCATTTCCAAATTAACTCTTTCACATAAGTTCATCAATCGATTCATTTACTAAATAAAAACTTAACTTATGTTTACTATATTACATACATCAACGTTCCCGTACAATCTAACTTGTGACTCGGTCTTCGGTACCTACTCCTCGATGATCCTTCGAGTCTCGTACAACCTGCACTCACCATATACATTCATAACATTAGCTCACATTATAAATATAATCAAAGATTCATCATCGTATACTTTTCATTCCGTTATCCTTTTACATTTAAGCATTTCATCCGTGCATCAAAACCCTTGGTGAGACTACAATATTGTACCTGCATCAGTCTTCATTCGCAAGGTACATTATTAATAATATCAATATTCAACCACATGGAAACCTTGCGTACATACATTCGTACATGCATACTTACATACCTACATACCTACCTACGTACATACATACTCGCATACGTTCATACATACCTACTTACATACATACAAACATATATATACATACATACATACATACATACATACATACATTTCTTCATACGTGCTTAAGTTCATACATACCTACCTACATACACATGAACATATATACAAACATACATCCCTACTTGCAACATACCTAACTCATACATGCCTACTCCCATACATACCTTCATATAACCGCGTAAACTTGTTTACATACATATAAACATGTATACTTACCTTCACACATACCTACGTTCACTAAATCATAAATTAAGTTGGTCATACTTAGCTTACGAGTGATTAAAACGCGTTTAAACGAGTTCCCAAGACAAAACGAGTCGACAAAACAATTTTTGCTGAAACGTGCCCCCGTCGCGTCACACCACGGCCTGGGGCCTTCCCCGTCGCGTGACGCCACGGCTTGATTTGATCAGCAAGCTGCAGCTGGTTGCTGCAGATTCCCAGCACAATCCGGTTTTACGGAAACGAGCATAACTCTCTCGTTTTTTATCCGTTTTGCACGATTCTTTTTCCTACGCGTTCGTAATTTAATTCTCTATCACATGGAGTTAACTTCCAACATCCGGATTTAAAAAAATTTAGACTTTTAAGCTTTCGACTCGTTACCCTTTTTACAAGTTTTGACCCGTTCATGCTTTTATCAAAGTAACTTGTTTATTTGACTTCAATTTCTTATAAACCTCATAATTTTTAACATTTGTCTATCATATAAGGTTCCAATCACGGGTTTCTTACAACATCCCAACCCATTTCCACTTAAATGTTATTTTGACCCGTTAAGGGTGTTTACTCATTTTTAAGGACTTGACTCGCAAAGATCATACTTTTCGCTTTCATACATGTCCAAAGTAATCATTTAATCTAATGGCTTGTTTCTAAACACCCTTTTAAAGTCGTTTGTCCGATATACCTATCTAGGGCATTTTTGTCAACTTCGCTCCATCCTTTACAACAAAGGACTTCGTTGCACATTCAACCAACCCTATCACTTGACTACAACTCTAAACACACATACCTTGCTCGGATCAAAGCTAAGATCCGTTTAATACTTCAACCACCCGAATTGTTAGATGATAACAACGAGATCCTTTCGCTATTCAATCTGTGAATTCATTATACTTGACAAAACCATTCACCAGTCGATAATGCCAAATGGTGACATCTCCACCATTTGACCCGTTAGTTCCAAATGTCCAATTTACCCTTTTTAAACATCAACTTTAATTTCTTATCATACCCACATATTCCGACCCGTATCAAATACTTGTCAGAACGTCATACTTCACATATTTACTTACCATGTTCGCAATCAATACAACGAATAGATATTCTACAAAAAGGGGTGTAAGCTTACTTACCTCTCATCCAAGTATGCTTCCCGTGCACATAAGTCCCGTTTGACCCGCTTCTTTTCCAAGCTTCCATGTCGCTTATCAAGCATCAACTATCATATATCATTCTTAAGATAGTTAGCTTGTTCATCATTCATCACACGGATCTTGTTTCGGAAATTATCATTCAAACTCAAAACATACTAATCTATCAAATCCTAGCCGAAATCCTTTAAACATATACACATGTATGTGATTTCAAACATCATTAACAATAACATATCATTATATTATACAAAACCCACTTCATAACTACATTGGTAATCACTTACTAAACATAAGGTACAACTAATTCATGCACAATCTCCTAATTTCATACATAATTCATCAAATCCTCCTACTAATTAACATATATCATTCACACATAAACATTCAAACATTTTATCATCATATTTCTTTCAATTCTTCTAACAACAATTCATCATACCCACAAAATACATCAATCTTTCAACAAGAATTGGACATAGGTGGTGATTCAAGGCATCATCATCACCATAACTAATGGGTTTCACCTCTAAACATCAAATTAACACAAACCATACATAACCTATGTTCTATATGATGATTCTAGCACCTACTCATGCTCAATTTCACTTAAATTCATGGATTAGAACATAACCCACTTTACACATGATCACCAATCCTAGATTTAAGACATACCTTACGATCCCCTCGGGAAGGTGATCACTAATTCATGTTCGGTTGTGAATTTGAGCTTCGATTCACCCTCCAATTTGATGAATATTGTTGAGTTAGGGTTTGGCTCCCTTGGGGAGATCTGGAACAATCCAGAATACACACACACGAATGTGTGTAGTGTGTGTTGATATTTTCTTTTATGTTGATAATTCAACTTTCATTTTCCCCACTTTAGCCCCTCGTGTATACTAAAACATAATTGGCACAACCTTCGTCATTTAATACTTTTGACCATACCCTTAACTAGTTTAAATAGCCTAGTTATTTATTTCATGACGTGTCATATAGGAACACACGGCAAATATTAACATTCGAATTTTGGGGCGTTACATCAAATAACTCAGAAGCAATAAGATTGTTCACAGAAAATGTACCAGTCACGACATTTCCATTGTCACACCCCCAAAATCCACACGCGGAGTATCACCGCTTGGAGGCGTGACTGACCAGGATCAAGCCACCAATCATATTGAACAAGCATGTAAGTAAACATAATTCAACCAAACAATATGAAAGGTGTTCAAAACCAAAGCATAGTTAAGTGTTTAGCGGAAGCATAATTGTAAAACCCATTGTAAGTATCAAGTACGAAATAAAGTAATGTTTATAGCATGGCACACACTGCCATATCCCACAACGACCGTTCCTCCCTATGCAAGCTCCATGAGTACCTATTGACCTGCAAGGCATGTAGCAACGAATCAACAACAAAGTTGAGCGAGTTCACAGTTGGTTGTTTAGTTATAGTATTCGTTTTGTAAATCGTATGTCGTTTTGTAAACCATGTATCGTATTAATTCGTATCGCGGTCATCCTGACATGTTTGCGAAGATTAGTGGGGGCTTCCCATGTGTAATTAGACCACGTGTATCGACTGCTACGAAAATGTAAGAGGTGCCCTAAGTTAATGTCTATAAGCATTAACCCTTTGCCCATAGTCCATTAGTACACTCCTGTCCGACTGGCACGGTGTGAGGTTTGTTAAACCCTAATAGCGCTATCTACTAATGACCCGCTCGCCATAGGCCTCGGCGATTAAGTCGATAAATGAGGGACTTAAATTTGATAGAGTTGATGGTCTTATGATCGTGTACGTAGGTTTTACGTACGTGCCCTTCAATCCGAGGACAGTAGTAAGTATAAGTGTACGTAGGTTTTACGTACGTGCCCTTCAATCCGAGGATAGAAGTAAGTAGTTTAATGGTAAAGATAGTTCGAGTAGATATTCAATCCCATTCCCAACCCACCGGGAATCCCATGCCTTGGCTAGTGTGAACTCACCTTGGTTTGCTCGGCAGATACACAGAAAGGTCAAGTCTAGCTGCTAGTGGTCAACCACGTCCTAACATGGTTACCATACAAGTCAGGTCTAGGTTCAAATAGTGCACGTATGTTTACACAAGTTAACAGGTTACTAACACGTATTGATCATGGTAGACACGTATAACACATTAGCAATCAATTACATGACATACTAACACTTGTTCGATCCAGAAGATAAAGCCAAATAAACAGGCGGCCCAATATGTTGTGCGTTCAGCACAGTCTTGTGCGATCCACAACATGTTGTGCGATTCAGTTAAACACCCGGCCCAAATAACAAGCCGACCCAACATACATACGGCCCAAACAAGTAAACAATAAACAGCTTGTGCGATCCAATACATCTTGTGCGACTGAAGACATCTTGTGCGATCAGATCATCTTGTGCGAATGGACTTCTTGTGCGACAGAACAAGACTTGTGCGATCAGTCTTGTGCGTTCAGTCTTGTGCGACTGACTAACTTGTTCGATCAGATCAGGTCTTGTGTGACCTGATCTTGTGCGACCGAGAGGGACTTGTGCGATTGGTTTTTACTATCCGGATATTATGCCATTCGGTTACAATCATTCAATAGTTTCCAATTTTACAATTATCAATCAACAGTTTCTATCCTAGCTAATATTCGATCAAACCAAGCAATCATCATCATTTCATATGAACTCTAATCATATTCAAAACATAACAACAACCTACATATTAACTATTAAATCATGGAATTAAAATCACACAACACATCATACTCGATTATAGCTCTAATCCGATTAACATCATCATACACATATGAGCTGATTCCATGACATTAACATTAACAGTTATATCCGCATCAATCTGATATCATTCCCAAATCATCATGTAAAACATACATATATCACAACATCATGCAACCTCATTATTATCACTTCTACAAATAGGAACCCTAACCGAATTTGATCAATCATATAACAATACACCATCATCGATCAACATAAAATCAAATAACAACAAAACACTAAAACACTAACCGGATTAGAGGTGAATGAGGGTTAATCCGAATCACAAGCTTCGAGGGAGAGGGTGTTGTTGCCGTCGAGTTTTAGAGAGAAGGAAGAGAGCACTAGGGTTTTGTGTGTGTGGGTGTTTTGCAAATTATGAGGTGTATACCCTATCCCCTAAGTGTTATGCGACATAAGGGAGTGGGTCGAACCCTCACTTAGGCTGCCCATTAGTCTGAATACAAGAGTGTAGCCCGAATGGGCTTGTGCGATCAGGTGAGTGTTGTGCGTTTGGGCTATTTATATACATACATACATTACACAAAGCACATATCAAACATAATATTCATTTAATCAATCACTTTCATATAATCACGTCACGTACATATACGTTACATCAAAGTACAAGGATAGGTTCCGAAATACGAGTTGTCACATTATCCCCAAGTTGAAAGAAATTTCGTCCCGAAATTTAGCACGTACTCACTGAGGAAGCTAGTTAGTCGCATAGTTTTCCTGGTTTCCCTGGGGTGTCACATCCTTCCCCCGTTGATCTGGAATTTCGTCCCGAAATTTCGTAGCTTCGGCCTCAGTAGTGGTTGTACTGTTTGCGAATAGTTGGGGATACTTTTGTTTCATTTGATCTTCGCGTTCCCAGGTGTACTCTGGGCCGCGACGTGAGTTCCAACGAACTCGAACGAGAGGTATTCTAGTGCGCTTGAGGACCTTAACATCCCGGTCCATGATTTCAACTGGTTCCTCGACGAATCGTAACTGCTCGTCGATAGTGAGCTCCTTAAAAGGAACTACGAGAGTCTCATCTGACAGACACCTCTTCAGATTCGACACGTGGAAAACGTTGTGAACTGCACTGAGTTCTGCTGGTAAGTTCAGTTTGTAGGCCACCTTGCCTATTTTCTCGATGACTTCGAATGGTCCGACGTATCGTGGGTTAAGTTTTCCTCGTTTACCAAAATGAACCACACCCTTCCATGGTGAAACTTTGAGTAGCACTCGCTCCCCAACCTGGAGCTTGAGTGGTTTCCTGTCCTTATCGGCGTAGCTTTTCTGACGGTCACGAGCTGCCGCCATTCGTTGTTGTATTTGAGCAATTCGTTCTGTTGTGTCTACCACAAGTTCTGGGCCAGTGATCTGACTATCCCCCACTTCTGCCCAACAAAGAGGTGACCGGAATTTACACTCGTACAATGCCTCAAACGGAGCAGCTTTAATGCTGGTGTGGTAGTTGTTATTGTACGAAAATTCCACAAGTGGCAGATGCTTTTCCCAGCCGTTGCCAAAGTCAATTACACATGCCCTAAGCATGTCTTCAAGGGTCTGGATGGTACGTTCAGACTGCCCGTCTGTTTGCGGGTGATAAGTTGTGCTCCTATCTAAACGTGAGCCAAAGGACTTGTGCATTGCTTGCCACAGTTCTGAAGTAAAACGTGCATCACGATCCGAGATAATAGAGGTGGGCACCCCATGCCTCGAGACAACTTCCTTAAGATATACGTCTGCTAGAGTGGAGAACTTATCAGTTTCCTTGATAGCCAAGAAGTGAGCAGACTTTGTGAGTCGATCCACGATCACCCAAATAGTATCGTTACCACATTGAGATCTAGGCAGGCCAGTAACAAAATCCATGGAAATTTGCTCCCATTTCCATTGTGGTATCTCTGGTTGTTGGAGTAGGCCTGAGGGTTTCTGATATTCCGTCTTGACTCTCGCACAAGTCAAGCACTTGCAAACGTAAGTTGCTATGTGAGCTTTCATGCTAGGCCACCAATACGTAGTTTTGATATCGTGGTACTTCTTATCCGAACCAGGATGTACTGAGTAGCGAGACTTATGTGCCTCATCCATCACCAGCTCTCGTAGGTCGCCATAGAATGGGACCCAAATGCGTCCTGTTACGTAGTAGGCACCGTCTTCCTTTTGTTCCAATCGTTGCCTTGAGCCGCGTAGGGCTTCAGCCCTGATGTTTTTTGGTTTCAATGCTTCTACCTGAGCGCCTCGTATCTGTGCAGGAAGACTAGATTGAATAGTGAGTTGTAAAGCTCGTACGCGCTTAGGCGCAGTGTCCTTTCAACTGAGGGCATCAGCCACAACATTGGCTTTGCCCGGGTGGTACCTGATCGAGCATTCGTAGTCATTCAGTAGCTCGACCCACCGTCGTTGTCGCATATTCAATTCCTTCTGTTTGAAGATATGCTCGAGACTCCTGTGATCGGTGTAAATGGCGCACTTGGTACCGTACAGGTAGTGTCTCCATATCTTAAGCAAAAAAACAACAGCTCCCAGCTCCAGATCATGTGTAGTGTAGTTCCTTTCATGTACTTTAAGTTGGCGTGAGGCGTAGGCTATAACTTTATCCCGCTGCATCAATACACAACCAAGACCCTGAATGGATGCGTCGCAGTAAACCACAAAGTCGTCTGTGCCATCTGGAAATGAAAGGATAGGTGCACTGCAAAGTCTATCCTTTAAGTGCTGAAATGCTAATTCCTATGCGTTTCCCCATCGATAAACAATGCCTTTCTGCGTTAGTGAGGTGAGGGGCTGTGCAATCTTGGAAAAATCCTTAATGAACCTTCTGTACTAACCTGCCAAGCCCAAGAATTGGCGAATTTCCGTTGGTGTACGAGGTGCAGGCCAGTTCTTAATCGAGTCTACCTTAGATGGATCCCATCCTTGTTCACCACATGGCCTAAGAAATGGACTTCACGAAGCCAGAAGTCGCATTTTGTAAACTTGGCGTACAGCTGTTCTGTTCTAAGGAGTTCTAAAATGAGTCGTAGATGCTGCTCGTGTTCCTCCTGACTCTTCGAATAGATCAGGATGTCGTCGATGAAAACTATGACGAACTTGTCCAGGTAAGTCTTGCACACTCGATTCATCAAATCCATGAAGACCGTAGGTGCGTTTGTCAGCCCAAAAGACATGACCAAAAACTCATAGTGTCCATATCGAGTTCTAAAGGCTGTTTTGGAGACGTCCTCTTCTCGGACTCTCAGCTGGTGATATCCCGATCTCAAATCAATCTTTGAATAATAGCTCGACCCTTACAGCTGGTCGAATAGGTCGTCGATGCGTGGAAGAGGATAGCGATTCTTCACAGTCACCTTGTTGAGTTCACGGTAGTCGATGCACATTTTGAAAGTGCCGTCTTTCTTCTTCACAAACAAGACTGGAGCTCCCAAGGGCGAAGAGCTAGGACGAATAAAACCCTTATCCAAGAGTTCTTGTAGTTGCGTAGAAAGTTCTTCCAACTCTGATGGAGCTAAGCGATACAGTGCACGAGCTATGGGCGCTGCTCCAGGAGCTAGCTCGAATCGGAATTCGACTTGGCGATGAGGCGGAAGACCAGGTAATTCCTCAGGGAATACCTCAGGATAGTCGCGTACAATCAGAAAATCTTCTATCTTCTTCTCTTTCTTCGAGGTGTCAGTAACGAGAGCCAGAATAGCAGTGTGGCCCTTACGCAAACACTTCTGGGCCTTAAGGAAAGAGATGATGCTCACAACAGCACCACTCTTGTCACCACGAATCAATAGAGGTTCATCACCTAGGTGAGGAATACGAACAATCTTCTCGTTGCAAAGAATCTCTGCTTGGTGTTGGGATAACCAGTCCATCCCTATGACAACGTCGAAACTACCCAGAGTGATAGGAAGGAGGTCGATTGAGAAAGTATGACCAGCAAGAACAAGGTTACAACCCTTGACTACGTGTGTGACCTCTAAATTTTTACCATTAGCTAACTCTACAGTGTGCTTGGTGTTCAAAAGTGTTGGGTTACGCTTAAGCATTTGGCTAACTTTTAAAGACACGTAGCTAGTATCAGCACCCGAATCAAATAAGACTGTAACATAAAAGTCGTCGAGAAGGAACTTACTCGTCACCACATTGGGATCATTCCTCGCTTCACCTTGACCAATAACGAATACACGACCCCTTGCACCATTGCCGTTGTTACCCCCGTTGTTTCCATTCCCCTGATTGTTATTATTGTTGTTGTTCTGGTTCCGAATCAGCTGGGGACAATCTCTCTTGATGTGACCTTCAGCTCCACACTGATAGCATCCCCTGTTGCCTCGCTGTTGCTGCTGCTGGTCTTGTGGAGCTGGTGGTTGTTGTCGTTGGTTCTGATTTGCAGGTCGTGAGCTCCTACATTCCTAGCTTCATGACCCATCTTGAGACACCTCTAGCAACGACCCTTGTTGCACTGACCACTGTGGTGTCTGTTGCATCTGTTGCACTTTGGAAGGTTTCCTCGATATCCACCTTGCCCTTGACTACCAGAAGATTGCTGACCAGGGCTCTTGTAGTCATCAGTTCTTCTCTGCTGAGACTGAGACTGAACAGAAGTTGAACCTTTGCTTGAACTTCCATCCCACTTACGTTTGTTGTCGCCGAGAGTTTTAGAAGTAGTTGTAGCACTAATACGCTTTGGTAACCTGTTCTGCTCCACCGCCTGATCAGTGAGGCGATGAGCTAATTGTACAACTTGCTGGATGGTGGCTAGGTTGGCTGAAGTCACATGACTTTGAATCTCGGGCACTAAACCCTTAAGATATAGTTGGATGTGTTTGATGGGAGGATCCACCATAGTAGGACACATAATAGCAAGCTCGTTCGATCTTTTCCTGTATGCTTCAATTTATGACCCCGTCATCTTGAGATTGAAGAACTCGACTTCCAGTTTGTGAATTTCATCACGATTGCAGTACTCTTCCTTGATCATTTCCTTAAAGTTGTTCCATGGAGTGGCGTTAGCAGCAACCAACCCCAGCATTTGCACCTGAGCGTTCCACCATGTGAGCGCTATACCCTCGAGGGTACCGGTAGCATACTTCACCCTGCGAGCCTAAGGGCATTCACACATCTTGAAAACAGATTCGAGCTTTTCAAACTAGTGGAGGAGTCCAACTGCCCCTTCAGTGCCACTGAAAGTACCAGGACGACAGTCCATGAAAGTTTTGAAGGTGCACACAGGAGGCTGTGCAGGTTGACCTGTCGTGAGAGTAAGAAAGGACAAAGTTTAACACAAAGGTTGGATTCATGAGAGTAGGATCCAGAGATCCTAGTGTGAGTCGGGATGGCAGGGTATACCTCCTGCCTGAGCAGCTGCAAGTGCCGCAGCAACTTGTTGGTTAATCAGAGCCGTCAACTGGGCTTGTGTCATGTTAATTCGTCCAGACATGATCATCATATCAAGAGAAACGTAGGTGAGAGGGGTTCGCGAAAGTGCGATGACAGAAGAGAGTAAGCACACAAGTGTTTTCAAACAATAGTTGTCACGCTTATCTAAGCATACCATGAGCAAAGTCCTATGTAACTAACAAATAGGCAATAAAACATAAACCATATCACCTAGACTGTCGAGCCTTGCACGTGGAGTGAAGCGTCGTTGTGGATAGTAGAGCACTATACAGGTTATAGTCTGGTTTTAACAAAAACGTTTTCCCTTATTAAAACCAAGTTCGCTATAACCAATGGCTCTGATACCAACCTGTCACACCCCCAAAATCCACACGCGGAGTATCACCGCTTGGAGGCGTGACTGACCAGGATCAAGCCACCAATCATATTGAACAACCATGTAAGTAAACATAATTCAACCAAACAATATGAAGGTGTTTAAAACCAAAGCATAGTTAAGTGTTTAGCGGAAGCAGAATTGTAAAACCCATTGTAAGTATCAAGTACGAAATAAAGTAATGTTTATAGCATGGCACACACTGCCATATCCCACAACGACCGTTCCTCCCTATGCAAGCTCCATGAGTACCTATTGACCTGCAAGGCATGTAGCAACGAATCAACAACAAAGTTGAGCGAGTTCACAGTTGGTTGTTTAGTTATAGTATTCGTTTTGTAAATCGTATGTCGTTTTGTAAACCATGTATCATATTAATTCGTATCGCGGTCATCTTGACATGTTTGCGAAGATTAGTGGGGGCTTCCCATGTGTAATTAGACCACGCGTATCGACTGCTACGAAAATGTAAGAGGTGCCCTAAGTTAATTTCTATCAGCATTAACCCTTTGCCCATAGTCCATTAGTACACTCCCGTCCGACTGGCACGGTGTGAGGTTTGTTAAACCCTAATAGCGCTATCTACTAATGACCCGCTCGCCATAGGCCTCGGCGAGTAAGTCGATAAATGAGGGACTTAAATTTGATAGAGTTGATGGTCTTATGATCGTGTACGTAGGTTTTACGTACGTGCCCTTCAATCCGAGGACAGTAGTAAGTATAAGTGTACGTAGGTTTTACGTACGTGCCCTTCAATCCGAGGACAGAAGTAAGTAGTTTAATGGTAAAGATAGTTCGAGTAGATATTCAATCCCATTCCCAACCCACCGGGAATCCCATGCCTTGGCTAGTGTGAACTCACCTTGGTTTGCTCGGCAGATACACAGAAAGGTCAAGTCTAGCTGCTAGTGGTCAACAACGTCCTAACATGGTTACCATACAAGTTAGGTCTAGGTTCAAATAGTGCACGTATGTTTACACAAGTTAACAGGTTACTAACACGTATTGATCATGGCAGACATGTATAACACATTAGCAATCAATTACATAACATACTAACACTTGTTCGATCCAGAAGATAAAGCCCAATAAACAGGCGGCCCAACATGTTGTGCGTTCAGCACAGTCTTGTGCGATCCACAACATGTTGTGCGATCCAGTTAAACACCCGGCCCAAATAACAAGCCGACCCAACATACATACGGCCCAAACAAGTAAACAATAAACAGCTTATGCGATCCAATACATCTTGTGCGACTGAAGATATCTTGTGCGATCAGATCATCTTGTGCGAATGGACTTCTTGTGCAACTGAACAAGACATGTGCGATCAGTCTTGTGCGTTCAGTCTTGTGCGACTGACTAACTTGTTCGATCAGATCAGGTCTTGTGTGACCTGATCTTGTGCGACCGAGAGGGACTTGTGCGATTGGTTTTTACTATCCGGATATTATGCCATTCGGTTACAATCATTCAATAGTTTCCAATTTTACAATTATCAATCAACAGTTTCTATCCTAGCTAATATTCGATCAAACGAAGCAATCATCATCAATTCATATGAACTCTAATCATATTCAAAACATAACAACAACCTACATATTAACTATTAAATCATGGAATTAAAATCACACAACACATCATACTCGATTATAGCTCTAATCCGATTAACATCATTATACACATATGAGCCGATTCCATGACATTAACATTAACAGTTATATCCCCATCAATCTGATATCATTCCCAAATCATCATGTAAAACATACATATATCACAACATCATGCAACCTCATTATTATCGCTTCTACAAATAGGAACCCTAACCGGATTTGATCAATCATATAACAATACACCATCATCGATCAACATAAAATCAAATAACAACAAAACACTAAAACACTAACCGGATTAGAGGTGAATGAGGGTTAATCCGAATCACAAGCTTCGAGGGAGAGGGTGTTGTTGCCGTCGAGTTTTAGAGAGAAGGAAGAGAGCACTAGGGTTTTGTGTGTGTGGGTGTTTTGCAAATTATGAGGGGTATACCCTATCCCCTAAGTGTTATGCGACATAAGGGAGTGGGCCGAACCCTCACTTGGGCTGCCCATTAGTCCGAATACAAGAGTGTAGCCCGAATGGGCTTGTGCGATCGGGTGAGTGTTGTTCGTTTGGGCTGTTTATATACATACATACATTACACAAAGCACATATCAAACATAATATTCATTTAATCAATCACTTTCATATAATCGCATCACGTACACATACGTTACATCAAAGTACAAGGATAGGTTCCGAAATACGAGTTGTCACATCCGTCGTTCCTAGCATCTCCAGCACCGATCGTAAACATCCTTCCACGAGCACCATTGCCCCCATTGTTGCCATTATTGTTGTTGTTTCCAGCATTGTTGTTGTTATTCTGGCGGTTGTTGTCTTTGGCATTCTGATTCAGCTGAGGGCAATCCCGCTTGATGTGGCCCTCATCCCCAGACTTGAAACACCCCTTCTTAAAGCCCTGGTTCTGATGGGGTTGTTGCCTTTGTTGTCGCTGATACTGCTGCTTTGGCTGCTGCTGCTGCTTTGGCTGCGGAGCTCTACAGTCTTTGGCCTCATGGCCCACCTTTTCGCACCTACGGCAAGTCCGGACACACTGTCCATTATGATGATAACCACACTTGTTGCACTGTGGCTTCTTCCCAACATAGGAGCCCTGATTCTGATTGTTGCCCTGGCCTTGGTTAACTGAGGACGACTGACTGAAACTATGGTTATTGCTGTTGTCGGGCCTTTTCTGAGACTGACTCGCACTGGTTGCCTTTTCAGTGTCATTCCATTTCCGTTTGTTGTCACTACCAGGTGTGGTAGTTGTAGCAGCAGGGGTAGTAGCAGATTTACGAGGCGGCAATGAGCCACGCTCGACCTCTTGGTCAGTAATCTTATGTGCCAAACGGATGATCCGGGGCAGGTTGTTATGGTTTGCAGCAGTGACATACCCCTTTACAGCTGGTGCTAGGCCCTTGAGGTACAACTCAATTCTTCGAGGTGCAGGTCGAGACAGGTTAGGGCACAAAATTGCTAGTTCGTGAGATCGTTTTGTGTAAGCCTCGATCTCGGACCCTTCCATCTTCAAATCATAGTACTCATTCTCCAATTTCTGAATCTCATCACGAGGACAATACTCCTCCCGCATTAACTCCTTGAATTCATCCCAAGTAGTGGCATTAGCCATTTCGATACCCAGCATCTAGACTTGGGCATTCCACCAAGTCAAGGCACCATCCTCCAAAGTGCCTGTAGCATACTTCACATGGTCCCCCTCGGGATAGTTACACATGGCGAATACCAATTCAGCCTTCTTGAACCAACGTAGTAACCCCACAGCCCCTTCAGTCCCACTGAATTTCTGTGGCTTACAATCCATAAATGTCTTGAAAGTGTAGGCAAGCGGATTGTTCTGATGCGCTGGCTGACCTAATGGACGAAAGAAAATACAACACAGAGGTAAGAGTTATGTACGCGACACAAGATTAAAGAGTATTTGGCACATTTCGTACCAGCTTGGTAGGCTGCCAAAACCTCAGCCACATGTGTGTTGATTAAGTTTGTCAGCTCAGCTTGGGTCATCGCGATGTGACCACGTCCATGACCTCGTCCACTCATGATTCTATATAGGGAGAGGGAACAAATTTAAGAGTCGAGATAAGGTAAGAGTCAAGTATCACGTTGAAATCTACAAACTACCAAGTTTACACACAATAGGGCAGAACCCTTCTCACACTCGTTAAGCCTCACTGGGACTTACATGCACCTCACGTTATTATTATCTGTGCACCCATAATAATAAGGGAATTTGCATGCTCATCTCAGTGCCTCTTAACTTCCGCTAAAAGTTTCCCCCGCATTCAAGTAGCAAAACAGAAGGTATTATAGGATTACGAACCACAAGAGTCGAAGAGTAGTGTCACACTATCAAATCACCATAGCATCTAATATATCGTTTCATGCAAGCTGTGAGTGTGTGACTACTAAACAAGTAATGCATAAAGTAAACAGAAGACGAACCTTGAAATTTGGAGCTGAGTGTCATGGTCGATTTTCGAAGTTGTTCGGTTATAGTCTCGTTTTATCAAAACATTTTAAAACCTAGTTCACTATAACCAGTGACTCTGATACCAAACTATCACACCCCCAAAATACCACGTGCAGAAACACCGCGGGATGTGTGACGTACCAGGATCCAAGCCACCAATCACATTGAACTATGCATAGTATTTAAATAAAACATTCCATTCATTTCAAAATATAAATCCAAGTCATGAGTTAACCCAAAGTAAGTATTCAGCGGAAGCATAATATAAATAGTAATTCAAATGTTTCAATCATATGTTCTTAATCGACAAAGCGTGTATCCAAGAGTCTTGACCCAAGACCACTCCAGCACTCCCAGATAGCAAGTCCATATCAAGAACCTAACGACCTGCAAGCATGCAGACAAGTGTGTCAGACGACGCTGGTGAGTTCAAAGTTTGGTTAACGTGTTTAGATACCAGTTACCAGATTAAAACGTTTCACAGATTTGATTTGATGTTGTTATTAACTCGAATACCGAAGATGGCTACAAGATGTTTTTGCCCAACCCCAATGCCTCTATCAAAACATTGGTCAAGTGGTCAAGCTAATTAGTTCACGCCCGTCCTCCCCGGTACGGTGTGAGGGTGCCAAACCTAATAGCGCTATCAGCTAATAACCTCATTGCCTCCCCGGCAACTATCGGTAGATGTAAGGGGTCTTATATGATAGAAAAATGAGTGTAATAACAAACATCCCAATAACCTGACATTCCTCCCCGGAATGTTACCCTATATCCCTCCCCGGGATGCATGCTTGAAAAAGAGTAGTGAACTCACCTTGGTTTGCTCGGTTTGTATAGTTTTCCGTTTCCAAGTTAATCAACCAACCCTAACGTGGTTACCAATGAATATCAGTTTCACGATTAAACAGGTTATTGATTTCACACAGTTTGCATCATATACACCAGTTCACAGTATAACAGTAGCAAGTACACCTTTTTATTACAAGTACACATCTCATGTGTTTATCACAAGTAGCACAGAACATAGCATGTGAGTTTGTTGTACCAACCAATTAAACCAAGTTTCTTATTAACAGTAACACGTGACATGGATAATGCACACACCAGTAACTATCATCATTAATCATTCACATGCACCTACTGTTCATTTCAATAACTTGCGCGACAAAACCCCATTGCGACGAAAGTTACACCTTTCGTCGGGGTGAGGTGTGATGAAACACTCATGTGTTTCATCATTATGCTTGTCAGCGAAACTCCTATAGGTTTCGTCGATATGCACTGTAACGAAACTCACATATGTTTCGTGGGACTAACAGTTACAGATCCATCCTAATGATCATCACCAGTTATGATCATCGATCAATCATTCAGCACTCAACTGCCATCAACATGTAACAAGGGTATTGACAATTCAAACATACATATTCCATTCTAATTTCTTATGCATCAACAACACCTTAACAACTTATTTAAATTCAACAGTTATCCAAGATCCTCATATAAGCATCAATAGATCATCACAACACATATCAGAACACATTCACATACATATTCATGTTCGATCTAGTTCGTACATAAGATCATGAATCAATTGTCAAACCTTTATTATGCTAGTAAGGGATTTATACCTCTAACCCTAATTCGTACGACACCACAGTGATAACAGAACCTTAATCATCAACAATCCATTCAGTAACAATTTTTATACACTAACCTTGATGTGCTATAGATCGGGTACAGATCGGTGGTGCCTAGTGTTTGAGAGTCTCGAATGGAGATGGGGGAACTGTCGTCGATACGTTCAGAAGAAGTCTAGGGTTTGCTAACTGGCACTCTACGTATAAATATAATAGGGACATGTTTGGGCCTCACTTTGGCCGAAGCCCTTCACGGCGAAAGGTCAGTCCAGACGAAACTCGAGTTTCGTTGAGCACAAGGTGGCGAAACTCCTATATGTTTCGTCGCTAAAGGTTAGCGACGAAAGTCTCATGTTTCGTCGTATAGTGCTTTGTCATAAAGGGTTTTTATAAACAATAACTAATGCAATTATCAACACAACACACAACCATATAAACATTAAGATCAAACTTCCAAACTGTTACACTTTTCATAATCCAAATAAATAATCAACACAGGATTGCCACACAAGAGATACATGAATGAAAGGGTTGAAATCTCGGGTTGTCACAATAACTGTTCTCTCCGTTCTCACACTTTTCACCGTTTTCTCTAAATCCTGACCCTATATATATATAGGAGAAGGATCCGTTAGGAACCACCCTTTATTACGAGAACCAAGTGTGAACACAACCAAAAAATACTTAAACAAAATAAAAAAAAAACACTCAAATTTTTTTTTTTGGAAATTGGCCTAGAATAATCTGTAACAACCAGCACGTTCGTGCGTTGTTACTACTCGTAATACTCGTTAAGCCTAGCACTAGAGATTCGGATCATAATGTACCTATATCGCATATATCGCTATATTGCAGTATTATCGCATAATTTCGCGTACTTTATCACTATCGGATCACATTGTACTTGCTGACAACCACGAAGATGTCGAGTGACGACCAATTCTACCCTCCTTGATAGCCGTGATGTGTCGCAGTGCAACTCATTACTCAAAACGCACATCGCATCACACACATTAACGTTCACAATGACGTTGAGTGTGGGCCTATTCTACCCACCTCGATGACCGTGAAGCGTCGCAAAGTAATGCATATTCGAAACGAAACCCGGTTATTGTATCGCAACTTTGAAATATGGATATGTATATATGACCCAACGTGGCTAATTATAATAAATATATGAAAATGTCGATGAGAATGTGTAACCAAACTATCGCAACGCTTAACAATCGAAACGGAACGCCAAAACTCAGCTCGCCGGAGGCGTTTGATCGAATGGCACTTCGATCGAATGGTCGTCCTATCGGACAGCCATCCGATCGGACAGCCAACCGATCGGACAGCCATCCGATCCGATGCACTGCACAACCTTTCTCCTCCTTTGCCTATAAATACCCCACTTGTCACATCAACAACAGTTGATGTGACTGCTCTCTCTCGATCAGACGCTCTCTCGCCATTTTCGCCTGATTTCTCGCGATACTTGTAAGTTTCCACCCTAAAACTTGTACTTCTACGATCAACACACACTCCTTCATCTTTTTCACCATCAAATCTCACTTTTTCACCGATAAATCCTCGGATTTGAGCTGTTCCATGGTGATGTCATCATGGAGTTCTTAGGAACAGTGAAGTGTGACCTCATCTCATCAAGAACAGTCCAGATCTGATAGATTCCACGGTGTATAAACACAAATCTCACCTAGATCTAAGTCGAATCTAAGTTTTTCAAGGTTTTCTTCAAATTTTCTTAACTTTTTACTAAAAAACCGATAGAACCAGGGCTCATTCAGATCTTCTACTCATTCGTTAGTGATGTGTCGGTTTAAGAACTGATTCCTATCAACGAGATGATCGGCTTATCGTGTTGAACACGAACAACCGTCGAGAACAGTTAACTGATCGGACGGGGTGATTCCCATCCGATCCAATTACTTGGACTCGGTGGAGTTTCCATTGTTTAGTTCGTAGTCATACCGTCTCGATCAAATCGCAGAAACTTAACGAAATAAACAAGTTGTGAAATGATCAGGTTGCGGGACGGATTGCCATCCGATCAGACTGCCACCCGATCGACCCGCAAACCGATCGGATTGCACTTGGAATCAAGACTTAAACAATTTTCAAACATTCAAAGATCTGAACGACGAACAGATTGCCGTCCGATCGGATTGCCGTCCGATCGAACGACCATCCGATCGGCTGACTTTCGGATCCTCAACACTTAAATGTTTTACAAATCTTCATTGCACATCAGTTTCAACGGATTGTCACCCGATCGGACTGCCACCCGATCGAGTGACCAGTCTACTGTGAGCTTGTCATCAACCAAAGTGCCTTGCCAATCGGATCACCGTCCGATCGAACAGCCACCCGATCGAGTTGCCACCCGATCGACCGGCCGTTCGATCGACCGACCTGAAAGGTAGAGATACTTCTCTGTTTTCAAAGTGCTACAACGAAAACTTCAAAAGGCAAACCATCATACACAAACACATCTTTCCCAACAAGGTAGCAATCCAATCGAATGGTTAGTCGATCGGATGACCATCCGAACGGATTGTCACCCGATCGACTGGCCACTCGATCAGATTGCCATCCGATCGAAGTACTGTCTGATCCTTTGATACCTTGCTCCGTTTCATGCACTATTCAACGCTTACGCTATCGATCTGTAATCAGTATAATCTCACATGCGCTCCCTTCAATCCAACCAAGTTGCTGCTTGCTGAGCACCGACTGTGAGTATACTTGAACCCTTTTTGCTTTTGCACTTTTGGGTGTAACATACGTTGCTATCAAATCGAATTACATCAAATGCTTAAACTACTTATCACTTGCGAATGACTTACGTGCATAGTTATACGTGATGCTAGTTACATATGTGCTAGGACTTATACTCGCGACGTCCCACCATGACTAGTATAGTACTATTGCGCCCGACGGGGTCTAGTTTAGCAATCGCAATCGCAGCTCGAGGACTTAGCTGGTAGTATCAGTTTTGTGAGTATATATGTCGTGTATTACGTTTATGTATGTGGAAATTCGCAGCTTTTACCTATTACACTATTACATGTCAAACCTGTATGCTCGCCAATACTTTTGTATTGACATTATTTTAACGTATGTTGTAGGTTTAGTCGCACTCTATATCAAATCAAGCTAGGAAGTCTAGAAACTCACCTAAAATCTATGTTGTTGGATTTGTATTGTTCGAGAGGACAAGAAATCTGTGATGACTTATGTGATTGTATTATTTGTTAGTATGGGATAACAAGTGTAATAAATACTATCGCAATTTAATTGTTATGGATTCTCTTGAGCAATCTGATTCGCCTAGTGTCGCGCCCCGATGATTCCGCCATCGGTTGGGGTGTGACAGATTGGTATCAGAACCATAACTATAGGGAATTAGGAAAGACACGACCTAGACCGGGTCGTTGTCTTAGAAATGACCTAGTCTATAGTCTAAGTACCAACAGGCCGACTCGTGTGAATCCAGTAGGATTTGTACGGGCCTACTTGATACTCTCGTTCAAATTCGTTAAAAGCTACTACTTCGCGTGAACACTGCATACTACAATTTCACACGAAGAGCCTTTCCTAAGGCTAGAATATTACTTAGCCTTTCCTAAGGCCAACACAATACACACGTTTTCGAAAGTATTCGCATAACACAACCGAGTGGTCCAGTCGAGATCAGGCGTGAAAACCAATAACTCTCGATAAGATCGCTCACTCGACGCATTTTTCTAACACGAGAACATTTCGTTGAGCTAGGAGTGACATCCATAACTCAACGAAAGTCTCCATCTCAAAGTCTAGTGGAACTCCCGAATTTATTCGAAGAGCACAACCACATCTAGGAACGAAGTTATTAAGTCAGGGGTGAAACTCGTATCATAATAAATCGTTCTACTCTCTATAAAATGGTTTTCAAAAGCTCTCACCATGGATTCGACTATAACTATAACTCGAGCCACGCGATGACTAGGAAGACGAATGCCATGTGCGGCATCCCAATGGAAACACATGTCTTCTAGGGCAACGCGCGCGCACGAACTTGTTGGGTATAGTTGGGTTACCTTGGGCAGTCGACGCCTAAACACCCGGGGCACTCTATCTATCTCTCTAGCGTACGAATTGCCAATTTTGCGCTTTATGGAACTTATTTACGCTTATGTATTTACAATTTAAAACTTTACGCTTTATCGATTTCTCGATTTATCGATTTTCGCTCCCTGCTTTTGTAAATGCACAAGTCGCACAGCCATCGCAATCTAAAACGAAAACCGAATGTTCACAACAAAAACTAATGTCTAATTACTCGCTTACGCTCTCACTCTCTCCCTCTCCAACGCGTCCTCGAGCATTCTATACCAACATGTGTGTGTACAAGTATAAGCTGCAACTAATTATATATACAAACGAATCAATTGTGTGGGAATTTAGGAATCTCGTGTCTCCTATGTGGCTCCTATGTGAAGTTTATTATATTAATCGCAACAAGTTTTGATCGCGCTCAATCGCATCGCAAAACTCAAAATCATTATGATCGAATCTCATTCCAAATCTCTCTCTGTCTAGATGCCTTCCAACGACTCTAGCTCGAGACGAACAGCTAGGATAAGAGCCAAACGAAGCGCCGATAAGAGGATTGCCTCGCTTGTGGCCAAGGAAGTGGCCAAAGTCATTCCTCAAATTGTCGCTCAAGTGCATTCTCTCAGCAACTCTCGAACCTCAGAAGACTTCAAGATAGAAGCGCCACAATCTGCTTTCCTCTACAAACACTTCAAAGCCTGTGACCCAATGGAGTTCACGGGTGAAGGAGGTGTGTCCCAACTACTCCAGTGGTTCGATTCTATCGAAGTTACCCTTCTTCAGAGTGGGTGTCCCGATGGTTTTCGTACTACTTGCGCTACCGGAGTATTTCAATCGCGAGCACTCGACTGGTGGACAACCGAACGTAACAAACGTGGGATCTCCGCAGCTTACGCTCTCCCTTGGGATGAGCTGAAAAAGCTCATGAAGAAAGAGTATTGCCCTCCCCACGAAGTTCAGAAACTAGAAAACGAATTTTGGAAAATCAAGCAAGTTGAAGGTAACAATACTGGCTACACCGCAAGGTTCAAACAGCTTAGCATAATCTGTCCAAGCCAAGTCAACACTCCAGAAAAAGCCATCACGAAGTATATCCGCAGCTTGCCTGAATGTGTATGCTATTTTGTCGAAGCTGCAAGGCCCGCTACCATCGAAGAATCCTATCGCTTGGCCGCAGAAATCAACAACAAACGAGTCTTGGACGGATTCTTCTCCAAGAATCCTGTCAGGCAGGCTCACCAAGCAATCGTCAACGATTCATCCGACGATTCTTCCAACGATTCTACCGAAGATTCTTCTGAAGATTCCTCCGATGATATCTCCAGCGAATCATCATACGAATCCGCCAACGACACTGCATCAGCTCAGGATCACAACGAGCTCAGCCATAAGCGAAAGGAACCAAGCGTGGATGAAATTCCAAACCCCACACCGCTACGGTTTGTTCCCGTTCTTGTGAAGCGCGCCTACACCAGAAGCCATCCCCTGTGTCTCATGTGTACGTATCATCACCCACCAGGAACTAACTGTCGTTATTGCGACAATTGCAACTGGTATGGTCATTTTACCCAGAACTGCCGCACAGGACCACAACTTTGAGGATTTTCATCAACAATCGCAGTCTCCGCAGAAGCCCTCCACAAAAACATTAATTATGCTTACAATGTTGTTGTAATGATACTATTTTCGCCGTTAATTTCCCTTATACGTTGAACTTGTGCTATCTCTCGATGAATGTGGATTCTATTTCTCTCTTATACTCACGCACAATCTATATGCTGGCACTATGTACTATATAATGTATTTTACCCCTATTATGCGTTCTTGAGATAAGGTACGATAAACGTGCAAGAATCAGATTAATCACGGGTGCACACAGGATTATTTTGGTTAGTGCACGGAGATCGTAGTGAGTTTCAATAATGCCTTAACGTTCAGGGCATGGTTAAGCGTGGTGGATACGCCGCTGGTACTTCCTATATATAAGCGTCTTGACCATGTCTGACGAAGTATGACACCTATTCACGGAACAGAGGTGTATGGTTGAAGCATGATGGTGTTTCGCTATGCTAACCGAAGTTTTGTGAAGAAAGTGCCATGTGGAATTGGGACGTAGACCTATTATACTATTGTGGTTATTTTCGATACACTATACTACATCGCAAGGCGTAACAATCTCAATCACAACTCAAGCGTGTGATCGCAAGACTTTTCGTAAGTCAACACGCTCGCAATCGCATTATCGCTAGAATCTACCTCGCAATCGCTATCGCTTATTATGGGTATTTCGCAATCTCAATCGCTTATTGTGTGTTCGCTCAATCGCTTATTATGTGTAACATGGGTATCGCCCTATCGCTTGATATGTTAGCAAACATGACCTTCTTCACGAAACGAAACTGATAGGGTTAAAGCATGGTAGATACGCCGCTGGTACTTCCTATATATAAGTGTTTTAGCCATATCAGCAAACTTTCATGGAAAAAGGCCACGTGGGGTCTAATGTTAGTTAAATTTTGTGGTGATGATCAATCCAATCGAATCGCATCAATCGCGCATATTCCCATCGCTTGCAACGCATCGATCGTTGCCTATCGCTCGACGATTGTCGCTATCGCTCGTCGCTCATCACTTTACGCTTTACGCTTAACGCCGCCGTCTTCGCTTACTATGTTGGTGTTGTGCTATCGAACTTTCGCATCCCGCTTACCGCCTATCGCACTCGCTCGTGTCACTAAACTGAGTTTGAAAACGCCTTCATCACTCGGTTCGCCTCTCGAGACTTGATCCAACCCCTCCTCGTTTGGATCGAGTCATCGCAAATCTGTCTGAACTATGTCGGCACGTATGACACTGCCTCACGAGACGGAAGCCATATGGCTAAAACATGGTGGATACGCCGCTGGTACTTCCTATACATAAGTGTTTTAACCATATGTTCGAACTTTCGTGGAAAAGTGCCATACGGGGCCGACCTTAAATTTAAAATTTTGGCATTATTAAAAGGCTTTGTCTACACAAATTTTAAACTGAGCTTTTCTTACAAAACTTTTTCTAAAAACTGATCAAAATCCTTGTATAAAACGAGATTTTCTTGTAACGTTGGTGTGACAATCGACTCAAGTTAATGCCACGTGACGAGAAAATTTCGTAAGACGAGTTTTAATCTTTCAGTAACCTAATAAAACTCCTCTCGTAGCGCTGGTGCAAACATCGAAACAGTTTCACACCGCACTGTGGGAAGATTTTTCGAATTCAACAACTTTTCGAGTATACCAAAACACTTTGGATCGCTTTTCGTGTGTTCTAATTGTAACGAGGTGTGGAATTGAATAGTAAAGTCTAGTAGGGTGTTGAACGATAAATGCTTTGTTCCATGGTGTGCTCTAATGAACAAATTGGGAAACACGGAAGACATGTTATCAAAAGACCAGTGGTTGGTAGGGCGATGAACCTTTGAGTGCTAGATTTCCTAGAATTTTTCGTTTATATACTCACTTTGATTGCATGATTAGCCGAAAGCGGTGAAGTAGGGTTTAAGTGTTCTTGGAGGCAGTCGGTTAATGGGCACAAGAGGCAGAACAATAGAAAAACTTTTTAAATTTATTGTCTGATTTTTTTTTTCATTTAAAGGTTATTTCATTCACAAATAAAATATTGGCCGAGTTACATCAATATCGCAGGTAAGCGAGCAACAAGCTGCGCCGCTACCCCTTTCTGAATAGCAAACCCTAGCCTATTAAAGACAAACCTCTGCCCCCTCCTGTTGATGAGCAACAACTGTGGACAACCTTTTGGACCCTAGTTAACAAGCGGATAGCTTCTGGAGCTAAGGAGCCAAAGGTGTCTGATTTGAGTTTCAATTCAGTGGGAGACAAGTGGATTTGGGATTTTGATGGAGATGACTCGTTCTTGGTTAAAAGTATCTGAATGCATATTGACAATGTGTCTCGGGTATATGGAGACGAGGTGGAACTCGGCAGTCCAGATTAAAGCTAATATTTTTGGGTTGGCGGGTGTTAATGAATCAGTTGCCTAGTAGACCAAATTTAGTGGAAAGGGATTTCGATATTTCAGGTGTGTTGTGTATGATTTGTGAATCATCGAAGGAGTTGTTGGACCATTTATTCTTTTTTTTTTTTTTTTTTGATGTAGTTATTGGTGTGTGGAGTTTGATTTTTAGGGGGATTCAATTTGGGCCCCTATTTTGTTTACCCCGGTTGAGATTATTTTGTGGTTGGACTCAAGTGGTTTGCATAAATAAACAAATGAAGCTTTTGGTTCATGGTATTATTCTCACTTTTTGGTGGATAATTTGGAGGTCTCGTAATAACACCATACGGTGTTCGCTGGTAAAGAGCATCAGAAAGGAAGCATATTGATTATATTATTAATTTTTCTTACATATGAATTGTGAATATAAGTAGGAAAATTAACATTACTTAGACGAGTTAGTTACAAAACCCGTTCACATTTGTGTAATGTTTCGTCTTTGTTGCGTGGCTTTGACTAGCTTTATATTAAATTCTGTCATTTGAAAAAAAAAAACAGTTTAGCAAATGTGTCCTTTTTATTAACTAGTCTTAAGCCCTCCTGTGTTGCGGGTTCGGGGGCGTAAAACAATGCAAACCAAATGATGATCGAAACAAGAAAAAAAAACGTAAGAGAAAAATACGAATTTTTAACATAAAGTGACTCACGTGATGTAAAACGATGTAAAACGTAGACTAATTCGAATGTATGCTGATAAATGAAGTTTTTGCTTCATAGTATATTCTCACTTCTTGGTGAATAATTTGGAGGTTTCGTAATGACATGGTGTTTGATGATAAGAAACATTAGAAAGGAAGCATATTGATAATATTGTTAATTTTTCTTACATGTGAATAGCGAATAAAAGTATATGATGACGGGGGTAGCCCAAGACCAAATATGAATGATTTAAATATGTAAATGCTCATAAGGCAAAATGGTTCAAAGGTTAAAAACCTGGGAAAACGAGATAAAGTAGCACGGAATAGTAAGAAGTCATATCTCCATATTACTTCACCAACTCGCCAGCCGCAAAAGCAATGCAGGTCCTCAGAGCACACTCTATTACCCAGGGGTCAAAAGGCTTCAACCCCCAAAAGGGCAAGCCCCTCACTGCAAGCAAGGTCACTAGTCAAATGCATTCCCCTTTGGGAGATGTCCTCTCCTATATATTTGACACTTCATTTACTGAAGGGGAGACATGCCTGGCCAGTCAAGATTCCTTAAAACTCTGGACAGTCATTACGAGTACTTGCTTCATGCGAGTTACTCCCTTTCACATCCAACACACACATTTTGTTTGCCCCTTCATCCGAATCTGAAGCATACTTCAGAGAAGGATCCTTAGCAAACAACAAGAACAAACTAGTGAACCTCCTTCCACGTCTTGCAAACGTGGGGGGACCCCACGACCTACGTTAGGCAAAGTTGAACCCTTCAACCCTTTTGCCTAACCAACACAGCTACTATCCTTGGTCTCTTATTTGTTGCATCAACAAGTTGGCGCCCACCGTGGGGCTACGCCGCTATTTCTCCTCAAAAAGACCTAGTAGTGTAGCTCTTTTCTCTTGAAATCACCATGTCTGAAAGTGGATCCCCAGGTGAAGTAAATCAGGTTCCAAACACTTCAACCCCGGGTAGCAGCCAAGCTCATGTGGCTATACCAACTCCTTTCTCAACTCCGGGAAGCACACCCGAGTTCCTTACCTTCAACACACCAACTCCGTCCAGATCCGGAGTTCCTTCTCCTAATGTTGGTGTCACTGACACCCCAGCATGTGTTGAACTTACCCCTGAGGGGGTTGCCAACAATTTCCTTGAGTTGAGGTCTCTCCTCAACCAATATGTGAGTAGAGAACGAGACAAGGGAGTAAGGATTCGTCTAGACTATGACGAGCCGGAACCAACGTTATCTCCCGGACCTCATGTCCCTCCTTTTACAACCAGGAATGGGGCTGGTCCCAGTAATCCTCCAAATCCTAATCCATACCTATCCACAGTGACGAATCCTACGGTGCACCCCATCTTCTCTTCCCAACCAATTACAAGTGGTGCTCCTTTGGGGCATGAGCTAACCCTTGACCAGCTCCTACAGTCCCCAGTAACAAGTCTGCCAGCTTCTACAACAACTTCGTGGGAACAAGCCCTGTCCGTACTTCCCTTGGCACGAAGTGCTGTTATGAGCACCCCCCTTGGAGTAAGCTGCTCAGTTGCACCCGGAAACCTTCAAGGCTTCAACCTCATGCCCCTGAGGATGGCCCAAATGATGGCCAACTTCCCGTGGCAGCACTTTATTAATCAGGTGCTGGCCACTCAGGGAAACAGCAACAATGGCAATAACACGGGTGTAAGAGCTGAAGAAGATCTGGCCAAACCTTACAAGCCGAGTAACCTCTCGTGTTTTTCACAACAAACAGCCGATTATTATTTCCAAACAAAGATCAAGATGCCGTCCCATATCAGAACGTATGATAGGACTGAAGACCCGGAAGACCATCTTCAGATCTTCACCGGCGCAGCAAGGATTGAGAAGTGGTCAAATGCTGAATGTTGTCTAATGTTCATGCAAACTCTTGTCGAATCAGCCAGAATTTGGTTCAACGATTTACCTGCTCGAAGCATTCGAAGCTTCGACGACCTCAGCAAGGGTTTTTTTGGCTAACTTCTCCCAACAAAGGCAATATGTCAAAGATGCAACTGTGATCTTTCAAATAAAACAACGTGATAATGAAAGTCTTCGTGAGTTTATTGAACGATACAAGAAGGAAGGTCTCACATATGTAGGGGCAGATGAGAAAATGAGGGTGGCCGGTTTCATGAACGCCATCACCTCTAAGTATCTCACAAGAGATTTCAACAAATCCCTGCCCAAGACCTTAGAAGAAGCTCTCGAAAGGGCAGAAGCCCATATCCGGGGAGAGGAGGCAGTTGATATTAAAGAACAAAGGAAAAGGGGGTCTAGTTGGCGGAGCAACAGCCCAGTCAGAAAAAGAGGGAACTTCAACTCCTATGACAGACGTCAAAAGAGTTCAGACCATCGAAGGTCTGAAGGTCGGAACCCTCCAACCAGGGAGAAAGGCATGAGTTTCACACCCCTCACAAAGACTCCTCAAGAAATCCTTGCCACGGAAGAAGTCAAGCATAACTTTAGGCCTCCTAGGCCTCTCCCCAAAAGCAGGAAAAATGAGAACTCCACACAGTATTGTGAGTTCCATGAAGAAAAGGGTCACCACACCAATGATTGCTTCCAGCTCAAGAAAAGAATTGAAGAAGCTGTTAAGTCCGGAGAACTCGCTCATTTGGTAAAAGGGGTACGGGACAAAATGGCTGAAGGAAAGGGCAAGGAAGTCAATATGGTGGATTTCGATGGAAGGGTTCCTCACAAGAGACAGCGGTTGGAAGCTTGGGAGCTTCAGTGTGTTTGTTTCCCCCCAACAGAAAAAGACCCTCTTTCAAGCCCTCTTGTGGTAGAAGCTACTGTGGGAACATTGCAAACAAATAGGGCATACATAGACACTGGGGCAGCCACTGAAATCATGTTCGAGAAGTTTTTCAACCGTTTGAGCAATGAAGAACGTTCAAGGCTTCAACCCTCGGGAACCTCCATAAAAGGTATTGCCGATATACCCCTTAAGCCTTTAGGGCAACTGACACTTGCTGTTCGTTTCAGTGAAGGTCAGAAGGAAAGAATTCAACCACTCACCTTTGTGGTTATCAACATACCTTCAAGCTATGATGTAATCATTGGGAGGTCAGGGCAATGTGCATTCTACATGGCCGTGTCTGTTGGCCATGGCACGGTTAAATTTCCCACCGAAAGGGGTATAGCAACCCTTCAACCCTCTCAAGAAGCATACCTGGTTGAGGGTGAAAGTTTCAAAAGTGAAGAAGACAAGCAAAGGCTAATCATAAATCCTAAGTACCCTAAACAGAGAATAAGGGTCAATCCAAGCCTTTCACAAGAAACCCTTTTGTATCTTGAAAAGTTGCTAACACATTACAGCGATGTTTTCGCTTGGTGCCCCGAAGACATGACAGGCATCCCTCGGAACATTGCTGAACATGAGTTAAGAATACCACTGGATGTCAAGCCTGTGGTCCAGAAGAAAAGAAGTCTGGCACCTGAGAGAAGCATGGCTGCTTGCCAAGAAGTTGAAAAGCTTGTGTCAGCCGACATTCTCCGGGAAGTCAAGTACCAATCATGGGTTGCAAACCCGGTTATGGTTAAGAAACCAGACAACTCTTGGAGGATGTGCATAGATTTCAAGGATCTTAACAAGGCTTGCCCTAAGGATTGCTATCCTCTACCAGAAATTGATCTCAAGGTTGACTCCCTCACCGGTTACCCTTTCAAATGTTTTCTTGATGCTTATAAAGGGTATCATCAAATACTCATGAAAGAAGAAGATGAAGAAAAGACGGCGTTCCACACCGATAAAGGAATCTTTTGTTACCAAAAGATGCCTTTTGGCCTCAAAAACGCTGGAGAAACCTACCAACGTCTAGTGGACAAAGCCTTTGCAAGCCAAATCGGTAAAAACATGGAGGCATACGTTGATGACTTGGTGATCAAAAGCAAGATGGAGTATCAAATGCTCGATGACATTCAGGAAACGTTCAAAAACCTCAGAAAGGTTAACATGAAGCTCAACCCTGAGAAATGTTCATTTGGGTTTTAGGAAGGAAAGTTCTTGGGTCACATTGTTGGGAAACAAAGCATCAAGGCTAACCCAAACAAGGTGAAAGCTGTCCTCGAAACCAAACCGCCAAAAACCAAGAAGGAGGTTGAAAGCCTGAACGGGAAGCTTGCAGCCTTGAAGCGTTTTACATCCAAGCTGGCTGAAAGATCTCTGCCCTTCTACAAAACGCTCAAAAATTGCTCTGATAAGAAGGAATTCAAATGGGCTAAAGAGGCTGAAGAAGCCTTCAACCAGATGAAACAACATCTTGCTTCTTTACCTGACATCGCAGCTCCGGAAACGGGGGGAATTAATTTCAGTCTATCTTTCAATTGCTGAAGAAGCCATAAGTGCAGTCCTCACCATCGAACAGGACAAAGCTCAGGTACCCGTTTATTTCTTTAGCAAAACTCCAAAATTGGCTGAAACCAAATATCCTCCCCTTGAAAAACTTGCCCTAGCCCTAGTTCAGACAGCTAGAAGGCTTCGAAGGTATTTTCAAGCACACCCCATACAAATAGTCACTGACCAACCTATTAAGAGCGTGCTTGAAAAACCGGAGAATTCGGGAAGGCTAGCCAAATGGGCAGTGGAACTAGGTGAACATAACATCACCTACGTCCCACGAAAAGCTATCAAAGCCCAAGTCTTGGCCAACTTCATTGTAGAAGTCCCAAACCAAGCAATCACTGAAGTGAACACTACCACCACTGAACCCTCCAACCCTGAAGCCTGGAAGCTTTTTACCGACGGGGCTTCAAGCGTTGAAGGGTCAGGGGCTGGGCTAATCTTGATCAACCCAGAAGGGTTGGAATTCACATATGCTCTCCATTTTGATTTTCAGACCACCAATAACGAGGCTGAATACGAGGCACTAATCGCCGGTTTAAGGCTGGCCAAAGAGATGAAGGTCCAGAAGCTTGAAGTATTCACAGATTCGTTACTAGTCTCTAGCCAAGTAAACGATAGCTATATTGCCAAAGAACCAAGCATGAAAAAATACAAAGAAAAATCCAAGGAGCTGATGAAAACCTTTCAAGCATGCTACATTAAGCAGATTCCCAGATCCCAAAACAAAAAGGCTGATGCCTTAAGTAAGCTAGCATCTCTCACTTTTGCCCACCTCACCAAGAAGGTGTTGGTAGAAGTGTTGAAAACTCCATCGATTGATGAATTGGAAGTTCAAGACGTAGTCACCGAGTAAGATCCAAATTGGATGACTCCAATCAAAAAGTTCCTTAAAAATGGTGAACTACCCAATGATCAAGTAGAAGCTGAAAGGGTTAAAATCAAAGCAAGGCAGTACGTACTACAAGGAGAAACCCTTTACAAAAAGGGTTACCTTGCCCCCTTGCTAAGATGTGTTGGTCCTGAGCAAAGTAAGTATTTGATCAAAGAAATTCACGAAGGCATATGCGGAGCTCATTTTGGAGCTAGGTCGGTGGTTGCAAAACTCATGAACCTTGGATATTTCTGGCCTTCAATGCATCGTGATACCACTGAGCAATTGAAGAAATATGACGCCTGCGAGATTCATGCACCGATCCCTAAAAATCCCAAGCATGACCTTGTCCCAATAACCTCGGCATGGCCGTTCCATAAATGGGGAATGGACATTGTTGGGTCATTCCCCCCAAGCAAAGGAGGAGTAAAATTCTTGTTGGTGGCAATAGATTATTTCACCAAGTGGCTCGAGGTCAAACCACTTGCAAAGATCACAGGCAAACAGGTCATCGACTTTGTTTGGAAAAATATTATTTGTCGTTAATGATTGCCGGGAGTAATTTTCACCGACAACGGGAAGCAATTTGCTGAGAAGCCTTTCAGCGTTTGGTGCAAAGAATACAGAATCAACCAGGTTTTCAGCTCAGTGGCTTACCCGCAATCAAACAGTCAGGTTGAAAGGGCAAATCGAAGCATAGTGGAAGGTATCAAGACAAGATTGGGAAGATACGAAAGCAACTGGCTTGAAGAATTGCCTAGTGTTCTATGGGCAATTAGAACAACCGAAAAAACAAGCCATAAGAAAACACCCTATAGCTTGGTATTTGGATCCGAGGCTGTGATCCCCGCTGAGATAGGAGTTGTAACCCAGCGAATCGTCAACATGGATCCCGAAACAAACCAAAAAGAGACCATGTTGAATTTACAACTCCTAGAGGAAGCACGAGATCAAGCTGCATTCCAAGAAGCCAAATACAAGCAACAAATGGAAGCCAACTACAACAAGAAAGTCAAGAATGAACGATTCAAGCCAGGGGACCTGGTCCTCAGAAACAATGAAGCTAGCAAAAAAGAAAATCAAGGAAAGCTTGGCCCAAAATGGGAGGGTCCATATACCATCCTAGAAGCACACAAGGGTGGATCCTACAAGCTAGCAGATTCAGAAGGCAAGAGGCTTCCAAGGCATTGGAATGGCAAAACCCGGAAAAGGTTCCATGTTTAAGCAGGAAAGTTTGGTTTGTATCAAAATGTATTTCGAACAACACTATGAATACCTTTTGTAAAAAGCAAGTATTGCTTGAATGAATGAAGTTGTTTTATCAAACTTGTCTTTCTATCCTAAGATCAGGTTGAGAACCTAGCAAAAAACTCCATGGCAAGGGCCATGTAAGGGGATGAGCTCCCAGGCCACATCGCTCAATAGGTTCAAGGGTTGAATGAACCTATATAAGGGGTGAGTTCCTAAATCAATACAACTCCATGAGACTTATTAAGATAAAGCAAAATTGTCTCATAGACAGGTCCGAACAACCTACACCAAATGTTCCTTAAGCCTTAGAAATATAACCAACAAACAGGCTTATGAAGTCAAATGAAAAACAAAGAAATGATAAAAAAGATAGGTGCTATGTCTTCTTGTTAAAAACACCAAGGCTAAGTGTCTGCAGCACTGAACCCTTTAAGGTGCAAAAAACATAAAGGCAACACAAACTCGACAAAAAGACAAAGTTACAAGAAAACAAAAATAATCTAAAGAACAATACACCTCAAACACAAAAATTCAAACCAAGTCAAGTCAAGAAACTAAGAAACCTTCAAGCCACCTACGTGACAACTCGAAACCTTGAAGGTTTCAACCTACCTACGGATAGCCAAAAATCTTGAAGGGTTAAAGCCAACCAAAATGCCTTAGCAAAATAAGCACAGATGCAAAAAACATAACATGAAGAAAATAGTTAAGCATCATATCATATCAAAGAAAGCCCTGAAAGACTTTCAAGCACAGGTCAAAACAAGTCCTAGTGATTTGTAAGTTAAGATATTGTTCAAACGACCCCGAAGGCCTAAATCACAACCAACGGGATCCTTAAGGGTTCCTGAAAACCTAATATTGTTTAAAGGTTACAAACCACAAATTGTTTTAAAAGAGCTAAGAAAGCTACGAATTTCACGCATCAATAGAAGGTTTAGAGGCCCTAGAACTGCTACCTTTAGCCTTCTTAGTCTTCTTAACCTTCTTAGCCTTTGGACCCTGATCATCAACAGCCGAACCCTCCAAGCTGGCATCCTTCGGAGCATCAGACTCCCCAGGAAAGGTATCTTCACTATCTCCCGAGTAGGAACGTTTCCTTGAAAGGGAGCTAAGCATTTCAGCACATAACTTTTCATTCAAACCATCCAGCTTCAGTTCCTGCAAGACGGAGAGAGGCTTACCATAACAAGAAGCAACCTGACTCACAAACGGAGAGAGGCTTACCATAACAAGAAGCAACCCGACTCACAAACGGGTATGATAACCTCTCCATCTGCTCAATAGAACTCTTAAAGATATCGGAAGCCTCGGGACGGTACAAGGGAGATTTTTCCAAAGGGTGGCCAGACTCGTGAAGCTTATAACCCGCAATAAGACCTTGGTGTTTTCCCAGATTAAGCAGTTTAGTGTAAACCTCGCCAAGAGCGGAGTTAAACTCTTTAGAGTGAAGCAAATAAGTAATAACCTGGTGAAAACCCTGCTCGATAAGCCATTGGTTATCCCTAGTGGCCCGGGCAACCAAAGCCTTCAAACCATCTTTCTCCTCATCAAAAGCCTTCTGTTGTACAACCAAGGCCTCTCTATCAGATTTCAGCTTCAGACGGTCAGCTTCAAAACTCTTCTTGAGATCACTCATCTCAATCTCATGCCTCATTGTTAACTCTTCCTCTTTCTTGGCCCAAGCCAGCTCTTTCTCAGAAAAGATATCGATTTCCTTCTTCATTGCAACAATCGAAGCTTTCATTTTTTCCTTCTTTTTGGAAGCCTCCTCATATTCCTGCATCCCTTTAGCAAAGCGAGTAACACCTTCAGCCAAAAAGGCAGAAAGGTTGCAGGAACTGAGCATCATCCTAGAAATAAGATGATCAGCCTCCATCTCAGATATAGCACTTCGAACACCGGGAGGAGCAAAATGAGCCAAGGCTTTAGCACAAACAGTCGGGTCCTTAAAATTATCACCAACCTTAACCCCCCAGTTAGGCACATAAATATCCTGACCCTCTGAACCTTCGAAACTTTCAACACTTTTGGCTGACGAACCTTGAATAACAGGAGTGGTACCTTTCTTAATCAATTTCTTCTTCTTGCTGGAAACAATTAACTCATTTTCCTTACCCTTGTCAACATCCACAGCCTGATCCCCTGATGCCTCAATATCATCACTAACATCGATAGGCTCTGAACCAGAAGGCTGATCAACACCTTTCAGATGACGTTGGGAACGACGGGTAGAACCTTTGGAAGCAGTAACCTTGGTAAAGCCTTTAAGGTTCGGAACATTGACGTAACCAGAACCCTCAAACCTGTAATCAGAACCCTTAACAACCGCATTCTCGCCGGGAGTAGCAGCAACATCATCAAAGGCAACATCAGAGGTGTCATCGCTTTTAATAAAGTCAAGGGCAGACATAACTACAACACAAATATAAAAAGAACATAAGCAAACAAAGAAAAAGGAACAAAAAAGCAAGAAAAGAATAAATGCATACCCTTCCCATCTCTAACAAGCACCGGATCCCGGTTGGCCTTTTCCCACACTTTACTTATACCCAACAACACCAACAAATGCTCAGGGAAAGGACGAAGCCTCGAAGGGCATTCCCTGAGAATTTCTAAAAAATGAGTGTTTATTTCGGAATCAGAAGGCTCCGGCTCGTTCAGAACAGCATCCGGGTGTCTCCAAACAAGTTTGAAAGGAACAATTTCCTCCGACACCCAGAAAAACCGATCTTTCCAGACCCCAAACGTAGAAACCATGGACGAAATTAAACAAGTATCCACTTGAGTGGTTTCAAAGGTGAACCAGTCACCATTCTTAGCAAGCCGGAAGAAGCGACAGAAGGACAACAGAGATGGGTCATACCCGGTCGCCCGACACAAAATCTTAAAATGTAAAACCCTAGCCATGCCAATGGGGTGAATCTGACCAAAAGACACTCGATAATATTCCAAAATATTCAAGACAAAGTTTGAAAACGGATAACGAAGATTGGAAAACTCAAAATGACGACAATACAAGGCAATCATACCAGAAGGACAGTCATTGATAGATTTATCGCAAGCCGGTGCAACCGGTTTATACTTTGTCCCTATACCCCATTCCATACAAAATTAAATCGACTTCCTCTTGGGTCAGTCGAGAAAAAGACTTTTCTATATCCTTACGAGCACCCATGACATGAACAATTAAAGAGAAAATAAGCAAAACGGAACTGACCTGATTTTGAAAAAGAGGAATACTTGAGAGAAATAAGGAGCAAGTAATGTTCTTCAAAAATAAAAATGTGTAAATAAATGAGATTAGGGATAATTATCAACAGGCAGAATTTAAAACCGCCGCCTGACAAACTGCCACGGGTCTTGTCAACTGTCTTGTCAAATTCTGAAATTCAAAAACCGTTTCAACCTTCCAACCCTCGAAGCCTTTGGACAGAAAAACATACGTATAAAAGTCAGAAGTCTTTGAGCTCATTTCTCAAACACCTCTGACTTGGGGGGCTGATGACGGGGGTAGCCCAAGACCAAATATGAATGATTTAAATATGTAAATGCTCATAAGGCAAAATGGTTCAAAGGTTAAAAACCTGGGAAAACGAGATAAAGTAGCACGGAACAGTAAGAAGTCATATCTCCAGATTACTTCACCAACTCGCCAGCCGCAAAAGCAATGCAGGTCCTTAGAGCACACTCTATTACCCAGGGGTCCAAAGGCTTCAACCCCCGAAAGGACAAGCCCCTCACTGCAAGCAAGGTCACTAGTCAAATGCATTCCCCTTTGGGAGATGTCCTCTCCTATATATTTGACACTTCATTTACTGAAGGGGGCACATGCCTGGCCAGTCAAGATTCCTTAAAACTCTGGTCAATCATTACGAGTACTTGCTTCATGCGAGTTACTCCCTTTCACATCCAACACACACATTCTGTTTGCCCCTTCATCCGAATCTGAAGCATACTTCAGAGAAGGATCCTTAGCAAACAACAAGAACAAACTAGTGAACCTCCTTCCACGTCTTGCAAACGTGGGGGGACCCCACGACCTGCGTTAGGCAAAGTTGAACCCTTCAACCCTTTTACCTAACCAGCACAGCTACTATCCTTGGTCTCTTATTTGTTGCATACAAATTAACATTATTTAGACGGGACAAAACTCGCTCATTTTTGTGAAATGTTTCATCTTTGTGGCTAACCTTTTGCTAGGTTTATATTAAATTATGCCTTAAAAAAGGTTTAGCAAATGCATTTTTTATTAATTTTATATAAAATAATACGAAGTACAGCACATTGCCTTTGTAATGACTTTTTACTATTTGAAAAAGTTTTTCCAATGACTTTTAGCATTAGAGGAAAAAAATTATTGACCAAAAGATTAGAATTCTCTAACCTAGGAATAAGAAATAGGTGATATAAAGTAACATGATAAAAAGAAACAAAAAAACTTTCTAACAAAAGAACTTTCTCACTTCTAAGGCTGGAGGGTGTGGGGGCGCCACCCTCGCCAGCTGGACACCTATAGCGCCCCCCCCCCCCCCCCCTACGCCATCGACCACACCCCCGGCGCTATGCCGGGGCGCTATTGATGCTCCACCACCATGGTAACGAGTTGGTAACGCGTTGAACGAGGAGAAATGGTCAAACATGACCGTTGTGAAACGGTCGAATTTAAAAAAAAAATTCTTAATTTTATTATATATATAACCTATTCTAAACTAAAAAACTCACGAATCACAACCAAAACACACCCCAATCACAACTAAAACACACACCAATCACAACTTAAAAATGCCTTCTTCGAGCTCGTCATCCGACGGTGTTCTTGATGATATGGTTATCGCCATGGCGCAGGAGGCGATTAATTATTTGCAAGAAGAAGCCGAATCCTCTGCATCGCGTACCAGACAACCGCCTATTGAACGGAATCGGTTAGCTGCTCATGAACGTCTAGTGCAAGATTATTTTTGTGAAACTCCCGTGTACGATGATGTTCAGTTTAAGCGTAGGTTTCGTATGAGCCGACAACTATTCGTTAAAATTTCAAATGATCTTGCGGGCGAATCCCTTTTTTTCACGCAAAGGGTAAGTGCAAGTGGCAAGGTTGGTTTCTCTGGACTACAAAAGTGTACGACAGCAATTAGGCAACTAGCCTACGGCACATCGAGTGATGTGTGGGATGCGTATTTAAGGATGTCGTCAAGAATGTGTCGTGAGTTTCTTGAAAATTTTTGTGAAGGTAACTTTTATTAACACTAGTATTTATTATTTTTTTACGTCGATATTATTTTTTAATTAGCAATAATTTATTAGGTGTAATCTCTCTGTACGGGAGACGATATTTGAGGATGCCAACCGCAGCCGACGTTCCAATTCTATACGAGGCCCATTAGCGCTTACATGGGTTTCCTGGAATGTTGGGAAGTCTTGATTGCATGCACTGGGAATGGACGGCATGCCCAACCGCTTGGAAAGGGCAACATCATCGTGGTGACCATGATGGTCCTACCGTAATATTACAAGCGGTCGCTTCTCAAGATTTATGGATTTGGCATGCGTACTTTGGCATGGCTGGTACGAACAATGACATTGCAGTTTTAATGACCTCGAATCTATTCGACGATGTCATAGACGGTGTTGCACCAGATACTTCATTCTATGCAAACGACGTGCAGTATAAGTATGGCTACTATCTCACAGACGGTATTTATCCCGAGTGGGCGACGTTGGTAAAAAGTCTTTCGTGTCCAGATGACGAAAAAAGATTGTATTTCAAGAAAAAACAAGAGTCGGCAAGAAAAGATATCGAGCGGGCTTTCGGTGTGTTAAAGAAAAGATGGTCTATAATCACACAGCCTTCGAGGATACTTGAAAAAAGTAAAATGAGAAACGTTATGTATACGTGTATCATTTTGCATAACATGATATTGGAGGACTCTGGTAGAGCATTTTGTGGAGAAAGCTATGATGAAAGTATCCAACCGACGAACCCAATACTAACATACGCCGAGAAAGAAGATATCCGAGCAAAGATACGGGCTAGGCACACACACCAAAACCTTCGAGCCGATCTGACAGAGCACATATGGTTTTATCGTGAACAAGGATGACTCAACACAGACGACGAGTAGTGGGTTTATTTTTTAAATGAAGTTATGTAGTGTGTTTTTTTTAATGAAATTATGTAGTGTTTTTATTTTTTAAATGAAATTATCTAGTGTTTTTTATTTTTTTTTTAATGAAATTATGTTTTGTTTTTTATTTTCTAGTTAAAAATAAAAAAATAATTAGGTAATCATGACACGGGGCTCCATTCACACCCTCCAAATTAAAGGGGGACATGATAAAGCCCCCATGCTGACATGGAGCCTAGGTAGGTGGCATGGCGATGACATGGAGCCTAGGTGGCATGATAAAGCCCCATGGGGCTCCATCCACACCTCATAGCCTAAGACTTTCATTAGGCTATGGGGTGTGGATGGAGCCTCATGGGGCTTTATAGGTGCCACATAGGATCCACGTAGGCGACACGTCGGCTGAAGCTTGATGGCGCCCCCCCTTTAACATGGAGGGTGTGATGATGGAGCCCCTAGGGGCGCTATAGAGAAAAATTAAAAAAAAAAACTCTGATTGGTGCAAACACATGTGAGCCCCACCTGATCCTCGTTGCCGCTCGTTACCGCGATGGCGGCCAGTCAATGGCGCCCCGGCTATGGCGCCGGGGGTGTGGATGATGGAGCCCGGGGCGCTATAGACGTCTAGGTGGCGGAAGGGTGGCGCCCCACACCCTCCAGCCTTAAGGGAGGGTTTTTAATTCGTACACTATTATAAACATAATAATATATTAAAACTGATAATATATAAGTCTTTCAAAATTTATCTATACTAATATTACGGACCCGCGCGTTGCGATGGGACCGTTGAATCGAACGAAAATAGATGTAAATACATTAAACCACGCATGCACGTTACGATGTTTACTAAAAAAATAACACATCAATGTATTCCACCCCCGAACACTGGTTTCTATCTGTGTTGAACTCATTTCCATGTTTTAATATAACCACGAAGAACCAACTTGCCATTAAAGCCGCGTTAATAAAGACTAAATTGAACAATTGAAGTCAAGTATATTTGTTATACCTTGATACATTGCTTACATTTATCTTTTAAATCATCCTCAAGAATGGATCATAGTTGATTTCACCACCAACAACACACTAAATAATTTAACAAAATGTTTTTATTTTTGTTGTAGACAAAAATATACAAATACTAAATTAAAAGAAAAGGGGATACCAAAGACTAAGAGAATAAACAATGAAGTAAAAAATTAATGGACTTTAGTTGCAAGACTTGTACCATATGCTAAGAAAGATGTAAACAATTGAATAGTAAACTATACTCAGAAAATAAATAATTTAACAAAATGTTTTTATTTTTGTTTTAGACTAAAAGATACAAATACTAAATTAAAAGAAAAGGGATACCAAAGACTAAGAGAATAAATAATGAAGTAAAAAATTAAGGGACTTTAGTTGCAAGACTTATACCATATGCTAAGAAACATATAAACAATTGAATGGTAAATTATATTCAGAAAATAAATTTGAAAATTAATATATAGGTAATATCAATAAACTTTTAGAATTACACTTTCACCATTGCTAAATTTTGAATTTTGATATACAGTGCATCAAACACACGCTGCGATAGTAATGTTAGATTGTCATGTTCTTCCAATAATATGTACGGACTATAGCTTCCCTTTTACTTGTTTTTGCATTTTTAGCATGCATCTTTCATTCTCTTTTTTACCTCTTCTAGTCTTCTTCACACGCTAAATGTTTGCAGCGGACTACATCTACAGATATTTATATAAGAAGAGATGGATTAAACCTCTACACTCAATGTAAGAAGAAAGATTGTTTGTTTTTTAATGTATGCATACTTTTAAAAATAAATTAGTGGTGGTGGTGTATAGATGATGGTTGTGGGTGGTGGTAAAGGACGGTGGTACGGGACGGCGGTGGTGGGTGGCGGACGTGGACGGTGGTGCGGGACGGTGGTGTGGTGGTGGTGGGTGGCGGACGTGGACGGTGGGTAGTGGTGGTGGACGGTGGTGGTGGGTGGTGAACGATGGTGGTGGATGGTGGTGGACGGTGGTGGTGATGGACGGTGGTGGACGGTGGTGGACAGTGGTGGTGTTTAACCTTCTGCAAGCCTTAGAAAATCTTAGAACTGGTTGAGCCAAGTCTGCATCAAGAAGAACTCGCACAGACGTTTTTTAATAAAACGTCTTCGAAAAAACAAAAATTCTGCAGATGACAATGTCTGTACACGGTGTACGCGGCGCAGACAAAAGAGCCTGCACAGATCTTTTTTTTAGAAAAAACAAACACCACCTTACTCGCTTTACGTACAAATCAACCAGTCACATTTATTAGTCGGAAAATCCACACATTCATGTATATTAAGGGTCTGTTTGGTATGGGGTAATGGAATGGACGAGAGAATGGAATGAACGAGGTAATGGAATGGACAAAGAAATGATTGGATCATTCCATTCCATGGTCTTGTTTGGTTACCATGTGGGAATGGAATGAATCATTACCTTGTAGTGTTTGGTGGGTAGGAAAAGAAGAAGGAATAAAATTGGCGATGGGTGGCGGTAGTCGATGGCGGCGGCGGTTGGTGGTAGCGGTGGTGTTAGCGGCGGTGGTAGGTTGTGGAGGCAGTGATGCTGGTATTCGGTGGCGGAGGGTGGCGATGGTCGGAAGTGGTGCCGATGTTGTGGCTAAGGGTGGTGGCGGCGGGTGGGCGGTGTGAGTGGTGGTGGCGCCGGTGTTCGGTGGCGGAGGGTGGCGACGGTGGTGGGTTGTGGTGGCGGTGGTCGGTGGTGTTTAGTGGTTAATGGTGGCATTGGTGCCGATGTTCGGTGGCAGAGGGGGTGGTTGCGGCGGCAGGTGGTGGCGGTGGCGTCGGTGTTCGGTGGTGGTGGTCGGTGGTGGCACGACAGGTGGCGGCGCCGGTGGTCGACGGCGTATGGTGGCGACGGCGGGTGGTGGTGGCATTTGTGGGTGGCTAGTGGTGGGGAGGTGGTGGGAGGTGTTCGTGATGAAGGTGGGAGAGGGAATGAAATGAAAAAAAAAACAAGGGGTGTGGATGGAATGAATTTGAGGGAATGGAATGTCATGTAATGGGTGATTCCATTACCTTGACCAACCAAAAACATTTTTTTCCATTCCCTTGTAATAGTCCATTCTATTCCCTCTCTCATTCCTGCATACCAAACACTACCTAAGTGATCTAATTAGTGATTGTTACACGCGAAACGTATGAAGTATCCAACTACGAAACATGCATTATATGTTTAGACTCATATATATGTCAATGGTATGTGCTTCTTTATTGTATATGGTTTTAGACATACCCGTAAACTGGTTTAGATGCACTATTTTAATAATATAACTCGTTTATATGTCATACCGGAACAACTTGAATGAACCATTATATGTTATTCATTCTTTACTTATACGTCTAAACGCGTGATTTTAATTAGTTTAGACACAATGTTAAAACTGAAAAATTTAGATATACCATTGTAGCTAGCTATAAAGCATTTTTACAATCATCTATGTATCAACACTTAAGAAAACGTTTTTTTTTCTTCAATATTATAGTAAATAGTGTACTAAAAAATAATTAAAATCTTGATTTCATGATAACTTAAAAAATAAAAAATAACAGGGTACGTAAAAGTTATGTATGATAACTTAAAAAAGAAAAAATAACAGGGTACGTAAAAGTTATGTAATTTTGATAAAATTGAAGAAATAAAATTTATATTAAAATAGTCAATAATAAAGACTGAAAATATTTATTTGGCAAGTCATTTGTAATTTTTAGTTATTTACAATCTCGTGTGTTGAAGGTTAATCTTGAATAATTATTAAAGTTTGGTTTATTTTAGGTAAGTCTTGGAGAGAAAGATTAGTAATTGGTTTAGGAAATGTTTAATTACTTGAAGAGCACGTTTAGTTTAACTATAAATAGGGGTCTAGGTTAATGTTTTTTATTTGTCCATTTTTCTTTGGAAGTTTGTATGTTCGTTTGATTGAATAGAAAGAGTCGCGGGTTTGTCCCCCCAATATCTCGTGTTCATGTTTGTTGATACGATTGTTTGAACCGTCTGGGCCAACATCGTGAGCATCTCAATGTTAATGAAATCAGGGTAGGGTTCTATAGTGAACACTAGGTTGAGAGTGAACTGTGTGAACTAATCTGGGCCATTGGATTACATCATCTAGAGATTTTTAAACAATGACAAGATTGTAACTATAATGTTGTAACTCCCCTTTAAAATAAATGACAGAAGGGTATTTGTGTCTTTTGTAAATTGCATTTATTAAACAATATAATCAAAATCTCGCTAGTTTCCGTATATACAAGATACATAGTTGTTAGTGTATATACATGTGTACAGTCTCGCTAGTATCAGTTTATACAATATACAAAACTGTTAGTTTATACACATGTGTACAGTCTCGCTAACTATCAATTTATGCACGATACACAGTTGTTAGTTTATACACATGTGTACAGTCTTTTATACATCTGTGTATTATATTCAGAAATGGTTACACATGTGTATATTAACAACATATAGTATATTAGGCATGCACACGAGTAGATTGGTATAAAAATTATAAGATTAATGAAAATGAAACATATCACATGTATGCAAAAATAAATAACTTTATTACATATTCAATAAAAAATTAATGCTAAAAAATAATTACAATTTCAAACTCAGAGAAATTTTTTAATGTTTATTGAAAATTATAAAAAGTTAAAAACAATGTATTATGATATCTATATATATGGATAATAAAAGAAAAACAATATTCAAGTTAAAATTAAAACAAAATCTATGGATAAAGAAATAATGAAGAAATGATTAAATATGAGAGAGAGAGAGAGAGAGAGAGAGAGAGAGAGAAAAAAAGAAAGAGAGTTAAGAGATGAGAAAATTAAAAGATTTTAATTAAACATACTTGGGTAATGTCAATCTTACCATTTTAATCTAAAAATTGATCAATGGCCAAGATTAGTTCACTCTCAAAAAGTTGTTCACTCTTGATCCTAATCCAATGAAATCAATGACTAACTAGGGCTAAAGTTAAGCCCGCGATAGGAGGCGGACAACGATTTTTCGGCATTTCCTCACGCGATGTAACGGAAATTTTAGTCGATATCAGTTCGTCACAAATTCGATCAATATTGTTTCAATATTGTTATACAGGGGCGGACTTATGTACAAGTTATGGGTTCCCGGGAACCCATTCGGTTTTTAATTTTTAGTGTAAATATGTATAGTAAACTAAAAAGGAACCCATAAATAAATTATAAGGGGAACCCATAAACCAAAAGCTTTGGTGGTTCACTGGTTAATGCGCTTCCTTGTTTCGTTGATACCCGTGTTCGAATCCCGTGTTAGGCGTTTTTTAAGATTTTATTTCAGTTTTTTTTCTTTAATGAAAAACCCATCTAGGGTTACACTCACACAAAAAAAAAAAACACAATAGAAGTAAAGAACAGAGAAGTCGCAGTGCAGAACAAGAAAACACCGCCTCCACCCTCCCCCTCACCCTCACCCTCTCCGGCGACCACCTCCTCTCCTCCGGTGGTCCTTCTTCGGCGTCGTTCTTCTCCGGCAACCATCCTCCTTCAGCCGTGGTTCTTCAATCTTCACAAGCCGTGGTTCTTTTAATCTTCACAGGTGTGTTAATATTTAACTTGTTTTGTATTTTTGAGGTTTTAGTGGTATTTCTAGTATTAATATTTTACTTGTTTGATGTTAATAATGATGTTAAATTGTAAGATAGCTTGAATCTGAATGAACTATTTTGATGGCTTAATTTGTTTTCATAAGCTTGAATTGTTTCAAATTTAGTTCCCTCTCCCTGTCCATTGAAGAAACAAAAGCAGAACCCCACACAACCACACCATTACCCCAAAATCAATAGCCCCTTCTTCATCGTGACCTCCACCGTCGTCCAACTCCGGCAGCCACCACCCCAAAATCAATAGCCCCTTTGTATATTGGTGGAGGAGTAAAAGGCTTAAACTGGATCTTGTGGACACAATAGATGATGAGGCTTTTCTAGCAGGAATACTATCAAAACTTGTTGCCTAGGTCTTAGTACTTAAGGAATGACATTATAAAAAATACATTTAAATTAAGGTCATACCTAGACCCATCAAATGAAAATGTTAATAGACTGAGATTTAACATGACAATTAGATGGAAATTGATGTAATTTCGTTTAGTCGAACGAAACCGCTTAAGAATATCTTAGCTAATAAGCAATAGAAATGCTTTAGTCGGATGCTCTTGTAATAGATGCATATATTTTCATCTTTTTGTGCTTCCTTTTCATCTATAAAAGTTCAGAGCGTCGTTTTGTTTTGTGACTAGTTTAGAATAATGTTTTGTTTATAGATTTTTCGAAACCCAAACTAAAATAACCATTAAATATAAGGTTCTGACATGAGACTCGAACCCGTTAGGTAAAAGTCTATCACAAATTAATTTAGTCATAAAGGTAAACAAATGTGTTTTTTAGAGACTTAAGTTGAAGAAATGTGTTTTTTAGAGACGGAGATAGATGATGGGATGGGAATGTTTTAAAGTATCATACGAAAAAAATGACTTTAGTGATAAAGCCCGACCCGACCCGGACGGAAATTCTAATGTCAAGTTGATGGAAATTAGAGCACCTAAAAAGTGAACCCAGTTTAAAAATCCTGGATCCGCGACTGTTGTTATAGCCTTAGAGCTGGGTACAACATCAATGTAAACAAATTTGATCAATATTGTTTCAATATTATTATAGCCTTAAGAGTTGGGTACAGTACAACATCAATAATAATAATAATAAAAAAGACTAAAACTTAAGGTACATAACAATAGCAGAAAGAAAAAGTAAAAAAAAAAAGTAATTTAAAAATAATGGTAAAATAGAAAAAGAAAAAAAAAATAAAAAAAAAACAGAGTTGAAAAAGGTAAAAAAGAAAAGTTTGGGGAAAAATGGGAAAATGTTATTAAATAAATTAAACTAGTTGGAAGCCCCGCTGCGATACGGTTGGGCATTAAAATGTGTTAACGCCTTGTTATTTTGTGACAAATAGATTCGCATAAACTTAAAACGACATTTAGTAACATTAATTGTTTACATAAGGACAACGAAAATTTACAATCAACGTTTTAAATTGCAAATACATCTAGCTAAATGCTAACCCCCCCCCCCCCCCCCCCCCCCCCCTCAAAAAAAATGTATTTTTTTAGATTTTTTTGTTGTGTTCACACTGTTTCTCGCAATAAAGGGTGGTTCCTAACTAAAAATACCTAAAAAACACACAATAATTTTTTAATATTTATAAAAATTGCTACTTTTCGTTAATAAAAATTAAAAAAAAATTTGATACTAAAAGTAGCGATTTTTATAAAAAAAAATATTGTGTGTTTTTTAGATTGTTTTTTAGATTGTTTTTTAGGTTTTTTTGGGGTTTAGCTTTATGGTTTAGTTTTTAGCATTTAGCTTGGGAAGGGTGGTTTAGGTTTTTAGGGGGTGGGGATTAGGTTTTTTTTTTTTTTGGATGGGGGGGGGGGGGTGTTAGGTTTTTTTAGATTTTTGGTAGTATAGTGGGTTTATTTTGTTGTGTTCACATTGGTTCTCGCGGTTCTCGCATGAACCCTACCCTATATGTATGTATAGATGTTTTATGTGTATGTGAGAAGGGGGAGGCCCGGCTTGAACGTCTGCAGGAGCACGCTGACGACGCCGACGGGGGTGCGAAAATGGTGTGCAGGTGCGGCGCTGGGGCAAGACGGGGCGGGGACGGTCCACATACCGTCTAGCCTTATAAATTACGGTTCTATGAAAAGTAAAGATGTGAGTGAACGCCAACATTATTTTTCATAACTGTTCCATGAACAATAGTCATATATAACTTTTAGAGACGAGCATGTTGCCCACGAAGGCTATTCAATAAGTCAATTACATATATTACATCATTATTATAATACTTATCATATTTGTTAATATGTTTATGTTTTTTTCTCTAATTTTCTAGGCTATGATGTTTCCCCTGTTTGGGAATTGATTTTGTTCCCCACAAACATAAATTGGTTTAGAGTCTTTCATTATTTTGTTTTACTTTTTGGTTTCAAAATCATAATAGCATGCTTGTGAGTTTTCCATCATTAGTTGTTTGAATATTGTGACATTTTATTATATTTTTTATTTTACCTTACCAACCTTTTCTTTTTTACTATTATTCTAAACACCTTCAGATTTTTTTATCTTTTTTGTTTCAGTACATAATCTATATTTTTAGAATAATTACGTTAAAATAAACTAAAATTAATGTTTCAAACAATGTTTTAAAAACCGGTTTTTAAGTCATACCGGGTTGTGCTCTAAAATGGTTCAACCGGTTGATGCGGGTTGTATCAGGCGATTGAACCGGGTTACTAGTTAACCCTATAAATTCCATAAAATACAAATTTATCTCAATAAACAATTCAATCTCAACTAGAATTTATGTAACTAATTATAGTTTAATCTAAAAACAACTATTTTTATAGTAAGCTATTAAGAATTTTAAGAATATTTTTATTAGTTATAAACAATATTAAATTGTACGAGGTGAGTAACAATTTCAACGACAACGAAATATTGGAATAGAAGACACTAGGTTAATTACCGGAAATATGAAAGATCAGTATTACCTTAATATTGTATTTTATTAAAATTAATAAATCAAATCTTAAGATAATGCAAACCGGTTCAATGGTTTTAACCGGTAGAACCGGATTTGCCGCCGGTACATAAGACATACTGTGACAACCTCAAAATTTCATGTATCCGTACAATTTATTAATGATAATTAAAGTGCTTGATTACTGTGCTGAATCACTTAACTGCTTTCTGATTACTGTGTTATACTTATATGTGCTTATTAACATACTAGTAGTGTGCAGAAAAGTTACTAAATAGTCCGGTATGCTTTCCTGAATGTTGAGAATTAAAAACGTTACAAAAAGATATATAAGGAACACTAAACGGAATAACTTAGCACTTTAACGGAACGGTGTCTAACCGAACAACCAGACATTACCCGTAACACTAAAATATTGTTAAAATATTGTTTCACCTTTTTCTGAGCTAGTCTTGATTCCCGAACACTTAGACACACTACATAATACATGTAACACATAACACTAGACTTTTACCTATAACCTTCCACTAATTAACCTACTTACCCTCAAATATTACACTTACCCCCCCCCCCCTTGGGCTGATTTTCGGTTCATATGGTCCCACACCAAAGATCACAACAATCCTCTAATATCTTCCATATTTCCCATGAAAATCTTCTCTTGGATTATGGTGAGATTTGTCTTGTACTTCTTGAACACCATACCCTTTGGATAAAACAAGTTAGAGATTTATAAGAACTCATCACTCCATCATCTTCATCAAACTCAACCTCTCCCTTCCTCCTCTCATCAAGCTCGGCCGAAACACCCCCTTACACCACCACAAGTTTCAAGCATTCATCTTCCAATCCAAGTGTACTTCTAGGTGCTACAAGGCGTTCAACGAAGCTTGGTGTTCTCGGAAGTTGAAGGACCTCTTGCTAGTGCTATTAGCCACTCATTTTCCATCTTGTTTCTTCCCTAGCTTCAAAGCTAGTAGTAAGCTTCTTTGATCTTCATTTGCTTCATATTTATGATGGTTAAAAGTTAGATTATGATGAAAACTTATAAACACTAAAAGATCATATGCAAAGTCTTGAACATAGACCTAACTTAATGATGAAATATCGTTGAAATGTGATGAAATGTTGTAGTAGGATGTTGTACTGAACATGTTGTTGATTACTTGATGATTTACCTGTTAATATTGATGTTAAAGGTCGTTGTTGATCACTAGACACGTTAACGGAACAAATAGAACATGCGTTAGAACACAATAAGCTGAAAACAACTTATGTCCAAGTATTTACAGCCAACTTCAGTTGGGTGTAACCAGTTCATAACTTAACAAAAACTTGATTTTCTTGAGTCTATAACAGGCTATTTCGAAATACGGTTCTAATGGCACCGGAATCATAATTTTTGGACTTCGTTTACTATTTTTAAAGATCTGTTTTTGGACAGCAGCTCAAGCTGCATTTTTACTGCTGAAAATGTGTGTCCTGTTTTCCGTCATAACTTGAATTCTGTGTAGATTTAGATCATGAAATTTGTACTGTAGATGACCACCGATGTATCTGTAATACTCCCACTGGAATTTCGTAAATCGGACTCTCGATGAATTTTAAATAAATTATTCCGTGGACTGCAGTCAGAAAACGATGAATCTGATTGCAGTCCAGAAAATGAATTTTTATAAAATATTGGTGATGAATTGGATCCCGATATTTTTACACAATAATATTTGGATCGTTTAAGACATTCTGTAAAAAGTTGGGAATTTTTGGAACAAGTTAACTATTTTATTAAAATCCCCGAAAACAGACCAGTTTTGAATGTAAAAGCTGAAACGACATAAGTAGTAATTTGCGTGTCTAAATGTCTGGTAGGTTATCTGAGAATGATCTAACATGTTATACGTCAATAAAAGTGTTATATGAAATATCGTGTGCTTGCTTTTGAGTAGCTATAGGCGGAATGTTTATATGGGCGTGAACTGTTAAAGTGTATACATGTTATGTGGTAGATACGTGTAGGAACTTTGTACTCTATTTGAAACCACTAAATGACTAAATGGTAATCATATTAGGACGTGATTGACCGACCTTGACTGTTAGCTATTTTATAGAGTCAAACCGAGCAAACCGAGGTGAGTTCACACTTTTCTACAAAGCATGGTAAATTCCCGGTGGGAATGGGAATGGGTTCAGGAATAGGGATTCCTCGTCCTTTGGGATGCGTTCAGGAATGTCAATTCGTCGTCCTTGGGACGTACTTAGACTTACTGGACTAGAACTCTATCAGCGAAGTCCCTCCCTTTTGGTATCGACTTACTCGCCGAGGTTATGGCGAGCGGGTCATTAGTTAATAGCGCTATTAGGTTTAACAAACCTCACACCGTGCCATCGGACGGGTGTGTACTAATGGACTATGAAACGTCGGTGATGATAGACACCGACGCTAGGGCACAATTAATTTTCGTTAGTAGTCGATATGATAAACGAGTCTGGTAGTTTAAATAATGGGGTAGCCCCCACGCCCGGAGTGCCGGGCTGGATAGCCAAGGAAGGTGGACTTGGGATGGTTAACTAATAAACGTTTTCGAACTATGGGGTGACCCCCACGGCTGGATAGCTTAATGAGATTAAACTACGTTTTTTGGAAACAACTCTAAAATGGACAACCAACCGTGAACTCACTCAACTTTGTTGTTGACTCGTTGTTACATGCTTTGCAGGTCGCTAGATGCTATGGGGCTTGCACAAGGAGGTGGTCATTGTGGGATGCGAACTGTTATGTCCCGTACTCAATAAATAAACTTAATGAACTTATGAAACTTATGTTTTGGGTCTTTAAACTTATGAACTACAAACTTATGTTTTGGTTTAACGTCTTAAGCTTCCGCTGTTTAAATTGAACTTGGTTAACTTCCTTTTGGTCACCAATTGTATTGTGGTTAGTTTTATTTACTTAGATACGTTGTTCAATATGATTGGTGGCTCGATCCTGGACATGTCACGCCTCCAAGCGGTGATACTCCGCATGGTGGAATTTGGGGGTGTGACAGATTGGTATCAGAGCCATTGGTTATAGTGAACTTGGTTTTTAAAAGGGGAAAAAGCTTTTTGATAAAACCAGACTATAACCTGTACAGTGCTCAACGATCCACAACGACGCTTCGCTCCATGTGCAAAACTCAACATCCTAGGTGATACGGTTTATGTTTATATTACCTACTTGTTAGTTACATTGTTCATGGTATGCATTAGTTAATGTGATAACTGCTATTTGAACCTTGTGTGCTTACTCTTTTCTGTCACTCCACACCTACGCACTTTGCGACGCCCTTCTTACGTGTGTTCCTTCGATGTGAAGATCATGAGTGGACGTCTCGACATGACCCAGGGTCAGCTGACGGCCTTGATTAACGAACGGATTGCTGAAGCCTTAGCAATCCAATCAGGGAGTCAACCCATGCACACCCAATCACGCATAGGCACTTTCAAGGCATTCTTGGAGTGCAAACCTCCCACTTTCGACAGCAGTGGAGGAGCAATCGACCTTCTGCACTGGATCCGAAGAATCGAATTTACATTCGAAGAGAGTGAGAGCCCTGCCAGCAAACAAGTAGAGTACGCTACCAGCATGTTGCAAGGGAAAGCGTCTTCCTGGTGGAACACACAAGTCCAGATGCTCGGGTTGGCAGACACGAATGCCACCCTCTGGAGCGACTTCAAGGATTCGATTAAGGAAGAATTCTGTCACCTGAACGACATTCTGAAACTTGAAATAGAGTATTATGGTTTGAAGATGGAAGGATTAGAGATCGAGGCGTACACAAAGAGGTCTAACTACTTGGCTGCCTTATGTCCTAACTTGTCACAACCCATGTCTAGACGAATCAAGCTATACCTTAGAGGCTTAGTCCCGGAAATCCAAGGGTCTGTAATTGCGGCCAAGCTCTCCACCATCCAGCAAGTCGTTCGCTTAGCGCACCAACTCACCGATCAGGCGGTGGAAGAAGGCAAGCTGCCCAAGCATATTAGCACTACTGCTACTGGTGCTCCTAGTGATAACAAGCGCAAGTGGGATGGAAATTCGGGCAGGGGTTCTACTTCGGATCAGTCTTAGCAGAGAAAGACAGATGAGTAGAAGGGCCCCAGTCAGCAGTCTTCTGGGAATCAAGGTCAGGGTGGATACAAGGGAAATCACCCTAAGTGCAATCGATGTAATTTGCACCACAGCGGGCGGTGCAACAAGGTTCGTTGTCAGAGATGTCACAAGCTGGGTCATGAAGCTAAGGATTGCAGGAGCCCACGTCCTGCAAAACAGAATCGCCAACAGCATTAACAAGCTCCACAGAACCATCAGCAGCAGGGCAATAAAGGATGCTTTCAGTGTGGCGCTGAAGGACACTTTAAAAGGGACTGTCCTCAGCTGAACCGGAACCAGAACAACAACAACAATCAAGGGAACGGGAACAACAATGGAGGCAACAACGAGGGTAACAACAATGGCATTGGCGCCCGAGGTCGTGCATTCGTGTTTGGTCAGGGTGATGCAAGGAACGATCCCAACGTTGTGATGGGTAAGTTTCTTCTGGATGACTTCTTTGTTACTATTTATTTGATTCGGGTACCGATACTAGCTACGTGTCCTTAAAAGTTAGTCAGATGCTTAAGCGTACTCCAACACTTTTGAACACCAAGCACATCGTAGAGTTAGCAAATGGTAAAAGTTCAGAGGCTACACATGTAGTTAAGGGTTGCAAGCTTGTCCTTGCCAATCAGATATGTTCTATCGACCTCATTCCTATCGTTCTGGGTAGTTTTGACGTTGTCATTGGGATGGATTGGTTATCTCAACACCAAGCGGAGATTATTTGCAAGGAGAAAATCGTCCGTATCCCTCGTTCTGGTAAAGAACCCCTCGTGATTCATGGCGACAAGAGTGGTGCTGTTGTGGGCATCATCTCTTTCCTTAAGGCCCAATAGTGTTTGCGAAAGGGCCACACTGCTATTCTAGCCCTCGTTTCTGAAACATCCTCGGAAGAAGGGAAGATAGAAGACATACCTATTGTACGTGATTTTCCTGAGGTATTTCCAGAGGAATTACCTGGTCTTCCGCCTCATTGCCAAGTTGAGTTTCAAATCGAGCTAGCTCCTGGAGCAGCGCCAATAGCTCGTGCACCTTATCGTCTAGCCCCATCAGAACTCGAAGAAACTGTCTACGCAACTACAAGAACTCTTGGAAAAGGGTTTCATACGTCCTAGCTCTTCGCCCTGGGGAGCTCCAGTCTTGTTTGTGAAGAAGAAAGACGGTACTTTCAGAATGTGTATTGACTATCGCGAACTCAACAAGGTGGCCGTGAAGAATCGTTATCCTCTTCCACGTATTGATGACTTGTTCGACCAGTTGCAAGGGTCGAGCTATTACTCTAAGATTGATTTGAGATCGGGCTACCATCAGCTGAGAGTCCGAGAGGAGGACGTCTCCAAAACAGCGTTCAGAACTCGTTACGGCCATTACGAGTTTCTGGTTATGCCTTTTGGATTGACGAATGCACCTGCAGTCTTCATGGATCTCATGAACCGAGTGTGCAAACCTTACCTAGATAAGTTTGTCATAGTTTTCATCGACGACATCCTGATCTATTCGAAGAGTCAGGAGGAACACGAGCAGCATCTACGACTTATGCTAGAACTTCTTCGAGCAGAACTACTGTATGCTAAATTTTTGAAATGTGACTTCTGGCTTCGCGAAGTCCATTTTCAAGGCCATGTGGTAAACAAGGATGGAATTCATGTGGATCCATCCAAGGTTGACTCGATCAAGAACTGGCCTGCACCCCGCACACCAACAGAAATCCGCCAATTCTTGGGTTTGGCAGGGTATTACAGAAGGTTTATCAAGGATTTCTCCAAGATTGCGCAACCTCTCACTTCACTGACACAGAAAGGTGTCACTTATCGTTGGGGTGATGCACAGGAGTCCGCATTTCAGCACCTGAAAGATAGACTTTGTTACGCGCCTATCCTCTCATTGCTTGAAGACACAGATGATTTTGTGGTTTACTGCGACGCTTCCATCCAAGGACTTGGTTGCGTGCTGATGCAACGTGACAAGGTTATTGCCTACGCATCGCGCCAACTTAAAGTTCACGAAAGGAACTACACTACACACGACTTGGAATTGGGAGCAGTTATTTTCGCGCTTAAGATATGGAGACATTACCTGTACGGTACCAAGTGCACCATTTACACCGATCACATGAGTCTCGAGCATATCTTCAAGCAAAAGGAGTTAAACATGCGACAACGCCGATGGGTCGAACTCTTGAATGATTATGAATGCGCTATCAAGTACCATCCGGGCAAAGCCAATGTTGTGGCTGACGCCCTCAGCCGAAAGGATACTATACCTAAGCATGTACGTGCGTTACAGCTTACCATCCAATCTAACCTTCCCGCTCAGATTCGCGATGCTCAGGTTGAAGCATTGAAAGCAGAGAACATCAGGGCTGAGTCCTTACGAGGATCGAGGCAGCGGCTAGAACGAAAGGAAAACGACGCCTACTATGTTAACGAACGCATCTGGGTTCCACTTTATGGAGACTTACGCGAACTTGTGATGGATGAAGCACACAAGTCTCGTTATTCAGTACATCCTGGTTCGGATAAGATGTACCACGACCTAAAGTCTACATACTGGTGGCCTGGTATGAAAGCCAGCATAGCAACCTACGTCAGTAAATGTTTGACTTGTGCTAGGGTCAAAGTCGAATACCAGAAACCATCAGGCCCACTCCAACAACCAGAGATACCTAAATGGAAATGGGAACAAATTTCCATGGATTTCGTTACTGGCCTGCCTAGATCTCAATGCGGAAATGATACCATTTGGGTGATCGTGGATCGTGGAGAGAGAGAGAGATCGGAGAATGAGGGCAGCGGCGGCGGCTGTCAAGCGCCGCGTTTGGCTCGATTTCCGTCAACAACACCTCAGTTTCAGGTTCACTCCTGATTCAGATTTGGTTAGTCTTAGCTCGGGTTCAAGTCGGCTCAAGTTCGGGTGCACATCGGTTCAGTTACGAGTCTCAGATTTTATGTTCAGTTCGAGTTTGATTCGGGTCTTGCTTCAGTCTTAATTCGGGTTTTAGCTATGTTTGATTCGGGTTTGTTTCGGATCCTCTCCCAGTTCGCGTTCACAGTCAGTTTCGATTCAGGTAAAGATTTAGAGTTCATTCAATCCAGTTCTGATTTGTTTTATTATAGTTTGGATATATGTTGTTTCAGTGTCGGTTCAGTCAACAACAGTCTTAGAGGAGTGCGGTTCGTGGTTCGGGTGACTCGGTCAAACCGAGTCAACTCGGTCAACTGAGGTCAAACTCAGTCAACACACGACGTGGTATAATCATAACGACACAAATTTTGTTATTATTACTTAGATAACTATTTATTGTTTTAAAAACGAACTCGAACCATTATGTGTAGTGATTATTTACGTTCGACGTTAACGATAAGTTTATATATAATGTGATTGTTTATTGAGGTTTGACAATTTTATCGACACTTTGGTTGTCGGGATCGTCCAAAAACAGAGGAAACTCTGCCCGTTTTTCGTAAAATTCCGTAAAATAAAACGTGTAAATTTTATAAAAACGAAACCTATCAACTTCGACTAATTTTTATAAAATAGATATAAATGTATAATTATTTTTATTTTTGGACGACATTTCAATGACACTATTGAAAGAATTACTTTAGAAGCATTACTTAAACTGTTTAATATATATATATATATATATATATTTATATATTTTTACAATTATATCAACAAGTTATACTTCATATCCCACTTCCAATCCCCCGTCTAAATTCCGTTTACTCATGCACCATCGTTTGCCCATATAGGGTGACCTCGGTGTTCCATCTTCCCAATTTCATACTCTCGTCAACACTTGGATAATCGGAAGGCTTAGCAATTTTGTGAGTATACTCGTATTTCCCTTTTTTACTTTTACCACTTTTGGGGTGTAACATGTTTACTTATCAAAAAGTTACACATGAACATTTTGCTTAAACACATGAACATTCCTATAACATGCTTGTATACGTGATTGCTTGATACTTTAAACTTGGGTGAAACTTTATGTGTTGAACTTATCATTAACTTCGTACGAGCCTAACCGTGACATATGTAGCGCTATAGGATTGACGCCCCACCCGTAGACTTGTGGTTATGTCTTGCAGCATCTCGCGTCTCTTTTGGGTTGATTTGTTAGACACATGCCAAATTTATTGTTTATCTTGAATCACATGCTTGCTATGAGGAATTGTTTAAAACTTATCTTTAGTTATGTACGTACCAAACTTGTATACTCGCCTTTGCTTTTGCATTGAATTGTATTTTAAACATGTTACAGGTTGATGATGATGATGCTATGAAAAGAAGTAGCGTTGATGCCTAGATACACATATAGACGTTTAGGATTAATATGTCGTATCAATTTTGCTTATGTTATTATGTATTTCTTTTGAACTTGTTGTTTCTTGAGTTTATGTAATGTTGACAATTTGAAGTTATGAAATGAAATGGGAATTATTTAATTATCGTCACAAATAGTGTTATGATGTCTCGAGCAATCTTCACACTTCGTCTCATCCCGATGTTTCCGCCATTGGTTGGGGTGTGACAGATTGGTATCAGAGCCATAACTATAGGGAATTAGGAAAAAGTAGGAATGCTTTAACCTAGTCTATAGTTTAGAGCTTATTCTATGCTTTGCTTGACACTACATGCGTATTACTTTATTGTTTTTATTTATTCTCTTATGTTATTTAAAACATATATGCCATTTATGCGTTAATACTTGACATGCTATTCTTGTGTGTAAATACTTGCTTTATTATGTGCCAATACTTGTTTTATTGTCCCACTCTTTATGTGCTATTCTTGATATGCATTCTTAGGTGTTTATACTTGTTTGTGTGTTCCTTTAACATACACCCTTTCTAAGGCATTTTACTCGATTTTTGTTAAACACGAAAACACTCACATTATACAAACGACACGAGTTTACCAAAATAGGCGTGAAACCCACAATTTGGTAAACGACTCTCATCCCGCCTGATTCTATTTTCGCACGAAATTCACCATTAAGTTAGGAGTGAAATATACATCTTAATGGAAATTTCAAATTTAAATTCTCTTGGACCTTCGTCAACGTGTCGAAATTTAATTTTGACTCGACGAGTGCCAACCACACTTAGGGTACGAAACCGTCAAGTTAGGGGTGAAACCCGCACCTTGTCGACTATTTCCGCTCATTGGTTTTCAAAATCCCACCAAGTCTCGAAATTTCGATGGATTTGGAACATGTAGTAACTGGAAGGGTGAATACCGTTAACCGAGATATCGGCGTGAGTATTCCACCTATTAGGCCAAAGCATGTTTCTCAATTTCAAAGATCTTTCGACCACTTTGGTTAGTCAATGTTCCGTTTGGAACCATCCCAAGTTTTATTCGAGCTTACGCCTTGTTATTTTCTATCTTTTGTCAATTTTGAACATTTTTTCGAGATTTCATTTTTGCGCACACATCATACTCTTACTTTTCATACGATTATACATTATTAGCATACATAATTTTATGTAATTTTATTTACACTTTTTGCAACAACAAATGGAGACATGTTGTCAAGATAGGAGTGATTCCCTTACCTTGACGACTAACTTCGTTTTATTTCTCACCTTACAACGACCTCACCAACGAGTTAGGGGTGATTCCCTTACCTAGGTGATCGTTACCAACGCTTTCTTTTAATAGGCTATATTATGTAAATGCGATCATGTTTATACCTAAATCATTTATCATGTATTTCAAAATGCTTCATTTATTTAAACGTACCTCTTATTCTATAATCTATTTTCACATCACTCGCATACACAAAAAATTTAATATTACCATAAACGCGTGTTCCTCGATTTTCAAAATTTCATGAAATACTACTTGTCAGCCTAGTCGGTTTAATAAATCCGTTGCCCACAAATTCACCAATCAACGTAAACATTGAAACACGCTCCTCTCACACCATTAAACTAGAGATTATTATTCTCAATTGAGAATCAAATCAACTTTTTCGTACACACCTATAAAATATTACCAATATTATTCAATCATTAAAAAAAAATTCTTTTCAAAACCAATGAAACATTTTTCAACAATCACTAAGTTCATGTACCAAATTCCTTTTTCTAAAGATCAATTTTTTTTCACAAGAAGCTGTAAGTTTCAAAATTTTCTAACACAAAGTTGCTTAAAATGATGCAAACTTATTAATCTCTAGTACTTTTTTCAAAACCTCACTCAATACGTAAATTAAATTCAAAACACGTGGACAAGGGAACTTCATAAGAACCGACAAATTCTCAACGTATGTAAACTCTTTTTAAAACCGCAATTGCATTTCCATTCCTTTACAAAGTACTTTCCACATAACCAATAGACGTTTAATACTCCCTTTACATTCACAAACTAGAGTCTGTATTTCGTGACAACTCGATCTATTTACATTCACAAACCATACATGCATATCATTTTACACGTTTTAGTCAGTGTTTCACAACAATCTCATGCGTGTCGCTCATCCCCTTTTCTTTCATACTCAAAACTTTTAAACGTTTACGCGCATAAACTCGTGTAGTTCGATTTATACTATAAACAAAATCATTATTTTCTACATCCATGCTTATACATTTATTGTCTTCACTTATGTTCACACTTACACATTTATGTTGTACTCATGATTCAAAATTCGTATGTTTTACGTTAATACATACACTCACAATTATACACTTACGTTGTCCTTACATTCATGTCTATACTACATTCGTATTCATATTCATATTCATACGCTTTATGTTTTCGTTTGCACTTACACAACTTTGTTACACTTATATTCATACACATATATTTTATTCATACTTAACCTTCATGTTTTACACCTATATTCACATTCATATTCATATCTATGCTCATACATCTTATGTTCACACTGATACTTGTAGTTATACTCATACGCCATGTGTTTATGCTTATACTCATGTTTGTACTCGCATTTATACTCATTTTTCATACGTTTTATGCTTATACTTATCCACATACTACTTACACGTTTTATGTTTATGCGCATACATACATGCATGTTCATACTTAAACTCATGATTCATACATTCGTACCCGTACGCGAGCGTAATCCGAGTGATTTGCTTACGTGGGTCCCATACATACTTAAGCATGGACTTGCTTACATACTACATTCTTACACCTACACATTCTTAATTTTTAAATTATGTATACCCTGATTCATGCACGACTAGCACAAGCTATGCGGATCATGCGACGATCAATATAATCGCGGGTGCACACGGGATTATAGTGATAGGCGTATGAGAACCATAGAGTGTACTATTGTGTATGGTAAGACACGGAACGTAACATGACACGAATAACGAAATGGACGTAACATGGTCGAAACATGGTGGATACGCCGCTGGTACTTCCTATATATAAGTGTTTTCACCATATTACCAAACTTTCGTGAAACGTGCCATGAGAAATTCGGTGTTTTGCAGACCTTTTGGACCTGATACAAACTTTAACAACACACAAACGCATTGCTAAACGCGCGATATCCGATTATCCACGACGAGACCTCATTCTTAACACATCGCTTTCGTCTATCCGATACTTATGCTATTCTTATACTCATAATCGTTTATTAGATCAATCGTTCACCCTTATACCCTAATTATTCTCCGCTACCTCAAACACCAAAGCCTCAATTTTAAACAATCCTCTTTTGTTTGCCAAAACCCTTTTCAAGTCTTCCTTCTGAATAAATTTCGGGACGAAATTTCCTAAAGGAGGGGAGACTGTAACGCCCCGCGTTTTCATAACCTTCCATATTTAGAAACCATTGTTCATATTCCTATATTTAGAAACTTTGTATCCTAGTATTCATCATTTCGTTAATTCGATTAATTAATCGTCGAAAAATCTTTATCTTTAATTTAACTCATTATGAATATGGTTATTTACCCATCGTTTAACTAATTAAATTAATTAATTTTACAATTTAAAAGATTAATTTTATTATAAACTAGATAGTCTCATTTATTCTTAAAGTTAATAAATGCAACTAACTTAGTTAGTTAAGTTATGAAATTAGTTTCTTTTTTTTATATAACATAACATAACTTAGTTATGTGATGACAAGGGGTTGTTTATGTGCATTTACTAAACTTTAAACTACAGGGACTGTTGTGTAATTTTATGAAAGTTCAATGAGTTAAAACCTAAATGCCTTGTTATAAGTATACAAACCCTAATCCCTTGTGTTTCATTCAGCCGACACCCATCCCCTTTCCTCCTTCTCTGCGAATTCCGGTTGCCGGAATGGAAATCCGACCGGCTCCCCGTTGATCTCCGGCCAGCTACAACCCACCACAACCTTCTCCTTCCTCACCCAATCACTCACCTCTGTTCGAAGGGACGGCCGGCCACCACCATCTTGGTGGTGGCGTGCGGCGGCGGACACAGCGAGAACGGAGAGAGAGAGAGAGAGAGAGAGAGAGAGACGGAGAGAGAGAGAGATCGGAGAATGAGGGCAGCGGCGGCGGCTGTCAAGCGCCGTGTTTGGCTCGATTTCCGTCAACAACACCTCAGTTTCAGGTTCACTCCTGATTCAGATTTGGTTAGTCTTAGCTCGGGTTCAAGTCGGCTCAAGTTCGGGTGCACATCGGTTCAGTTACGAGTCTCAGATTTTATGTTCAGTTCGAGTTTGATTCGGGTCTTGCTTCAGTCTTAATTCGGGTTTCAGCTATGTTTGATTCGGGTTTGTTTCGGATCCTCTCCCAGTTCGCGTTCACAGTCAGTTTCGATTCAGGTAAAGATTTAGAGTTCATTCAATCCAGTTCTGATTTGTTTTATTATAGTTTGGATATATGTTGTTTCAGTGTCGGTTCAGTCAACAACAGTCTTAGAGAAGTTCGGTTTGTGGTTCGGGTGACTCGGTCAAACCGAGTCAACTCGGTCAACTGAGGTCAAACTCAGTCAACATACGACGTGGTATAATCATAGCGACACAAATTTTGTTATTATTACTTAGATAACTATTTATTGTTTTAAAAACGAACTCGAACCATTATGTGTAGTGATTATTTACGTTCGACGTTAACGATAAGTTTATATATAATGTGATTGTTTATTGAGGTTTGACAATTTTATCGACACTTTGGTTGTCGGGATCGTCAAAAAACAGAGGAAACTCTGCCCGTTTTTCGTAAAATTCCGTAAAACAAAACGTGTAAATTTTATAAAACGAAACCTATCAACTTCGACTAATTTTTATAAAATAGATATAAATGTATAATTATTTTTATTTTTGGACGACATTTCAATGACACTTTTGAAAGAATTACTTTAGAAGCATTACTTAAACTATTTAATATATATATATATATATATATATAGGGAGAAGATCATGCGAGAACCACCTCTTATTGTGAGAACCGCGAGAACCAATGTAAACACACCAAAAATGCCTAAAAATAGCTAAAAATCACACAATTTTTTTTTTGATTTTTTTAATATTTTTTTGGTTAAAATCGCTACTTTTCGAACCAAAAAAAAAAAAAAAAATTAAAATTTTTTTTTTTGCTTCGAAAAGTAGCGATTTTAACCTAAAAAATATTAAAAAAATCAAAAGAAATTTTTTGGATTTTTTTTTTATATTTTTAGGTTTTTTGGGGGTTTAGTTTTTAGCATTTTAGCTTGGGGGGGGGGGGGTTTAGGTTTTTGGGGGGTGGGGGAGGGGGGTTTAGGTTTTTTTTTTGGGGGGGGGGGGGGTTTAGGTTTTTTTTTGGGGGGGGGGGGGTTTAGGTTTTTTTTGGGGGGGGGGGGTTTAGGTTTTTTTTTTGGGGGGGGGGGGTGGGGGTTAGGTTTTTTTAGGGTTTTTTTTTAGGTTTTTTTAGCTATTTTAGGTTGTGTTCACATTGGTTCTCGCGGTTCTCACAATAAAGGTGGTTCTCGCATGAGCCCCTCCCTATATATATATATATATATATATATATATATTTACAATTATATCAACAAGTTATACTTCATATCCCACTTCCAATCCCCCCGTCTAAATTCCGTTTACTCATGCACCATCGTTTGCCCGTATAGGGTGACCTCGGTGTTCCATCTTCCTAATTTCATACTCTCGTCAACACTTGGATAATCGGAAGGCTTAGCAATTTTGTGAGTATACTCGTATTTCCCTTTTTACTTTTACCACTTTTGGGGTGTAACATGTTTACTTATCAAAACTTACACATGAACATTTTGCTTAAACACATGAACATTCCTATAACATGCTTGTATACGTGATTGCTTGATACTTTAAACTTGGGTGAAACTTTATGTGTTGAACTTATCATTAACTTCGTACGAGCCTAACCGTGACATATGTAGCGCTATAGGATTGACGCCCCACCCGTAGACTTGTGGTTATGTCATGCAGCATCTCGCGTCTCTTTTGGGTTGATTTGTTAGACACATGCCAAATTTATTGTTTATCTTGAATCACATGCTTGCTATGAGGAATTGTTTAAAACTTATCTTTAGTTATGTACGTACCAAACTTGTATACTCGTCTTTGCTTTTGCATTGAATTGTATTTTAAACATGTTACAGGTTGATGATGATGATGCTATGAAAAGAAGTAGCGTTGATGCCTAGATACACATATAGACGTTTAGGATTAATATGTCGTATCAATTTTGCTTATGTTATTATGTATTTCTTTTGAACTTGTTGTTACTTGAGTTTATGTAATGTTGACAATTTGAAGTTATGAAATGAAATGAGAATTATTTAATTATCGTCACAAATAGTGTTATGATGTCTCGAGCAATCTTCACACTTCGTCTCATCCCGATGTTTCCGCCATTGGTTGGGGGTGTGACAGATTGGTATCAGAGCCATAACTATAGGGAATTAGGAAAAAGTAGGAATGCTTTAACCTAGTCTATAGTTTAGAGCTTATTCTATGCGTTGCTTGACACTACATGCGTATTACTTTATTGTTTTTATTTATTCTCTTCTGTTATTTAAAACATATATGCCATTTATGCGTTAATACTTGACATGCTATTCTTGTGTGTAAATACTTGCTTTATTATGTGCCAATACTTGTTTTATTGTCCCACTCTTTATGTGCTATTCTTGATATGCGTTCTTAGGTGTTTATACTTGTTTGTGTGTTCCTTTAACATACACCCTTTCTAAGGCATTTTACTCGATTTTTGTTAAACACGAAAAACTCACATTATACAAACGACACGAGTTTACCAAAATAGGCGTGAAACCCACAATTTGGTAAACGACTCTCATCCCGCCTGATTCTATTTTCGCACGAAATTCACCATTAAGTTAGGAGTGAAATCTACATCTTAATGGAAATTTCAAATTTAAATTCTCTTGGACCTTCGTCAACGTGTCGAAATTTAATTTTGACTCGACGAGTGCCAACCACACTTAGGGTACGAAACCGTCAAGTTAGGGGTGAAACCCGCACCTTGTCGACTAGTTCCGCTCATTGGTTTTCAAAATCCCACCAAGTCTCGAAATTTCGATGGATTTGGAACATGTAGTAACTGGAAGGGTGAATACCGTTAACCGAGATATCGGCGTGAGTATTCCACCTATTAGGCCAAAGCATGTTTCTCAATTTCAAAGATCTTTCGACCACTTTGGTTAGTCAATGTTCCGTTTGGAACCATCCCAAGTTTTATTCGAGCTTACGCCTTGTTATTTTCTACCTTTTGTCAATTTTGAACATTTTTTCGAGATTTCATTTTTGCGCACACATCATACTCTTACTTTTCATACGATTATACATTATTAGCATACATAATTTTATGTAATTTTATTTACACTTTTTGCAACAACAAATGGAGACATGTTGTCAAGATAGGAGTGATTCCCTTACCTTGACGACTAACTTCGTTTTATTTCTCACCTTACAACGACCTCACCAACGAGTTAGGGGTGATTCCCTTACCTAGGTGATCGTTACCAACGCTTTCTTTTAATAGGCTATATTATGTAAATGCGATCATGTTTATACCTAAATCATTTATCATGTATTTCAAAATGCTTCATTTATTTAAACGTACCTCTTATTCTATAATCTATTTTCACATCACTCGCATACACAAAAAAAATAATATTACCATAAACGCGTGTTCCTCGATTTTCAAAATTTCATGAAATACTACTTGTCAGCCTAGTCGGTTTAATAAATCCGTTGCCCACAAATTCACCAATCAACATAAACATTGAAACACGCTCCTCTCACACCATTAAACTAGAGATTATTATTCTCAATTGAGAATCAAATCAACTTTTTCGTACACACCTATAAAATATTACCAATATTATTCAATCATTAAAAAAAAATATCTTTTCAAAACCAATGAAACATTTTTCAACAATCACTAAGTTCATGTACCAAATTCCTTTTTCTAAAGATCAATTTTTTTTTCACAAGAAGCTGTAAGTTTCAAAATTTTCTAACACAAAGTTGCTTAAAATGATGCAAACTTATTAATCTCTAGTACTTTTTCAAAACCTCACTCAATACGTCAATTAAATTCAAAACACGTGGACAAGGGAACTTCATAAGAACCGACAAATTTTCAACGTATGTAAACTCTTTTTAAAACCGCAATAGCATTTCCATTCCTTTACAAAGTACTTTCCACATAACCAATAGACGTTTAATACTCCCTTTACATTCACAAACTAGAGTCTGTATTTCGTGACAACTCGATCTATTTACATTCACAAACCATACATGCATATCATTTTACACGTTTTAGTTCCCTTAAAGGAGCTCACAATCGATGACCAGCCGAAATCACAGACCGAGACGTTAAGATTATCAAGCACACCAGAATACCCCTTGTTCGAGTTCGTTGGGATTCCCGTCGTGGCCCAGAGTATACCTGGGAACGAGAAGACCAAATGAAACTCAAGTATCCCCAGCTGTTTAAGAAACGTGCAACCACTACTGAGGCTGAAGCTACTGCAGAATTTCGGGACGAAATTCCAAACCAACGGGGGATGATGTGACACCCCAGGAAAACCAGGAAACCAACGCAACATAACTAGCTTCCTCAGTAACCACAAGCTAAATTTCGGGACGAAATTCTCTTAACAAGGGGAGAATGTGACAACCCTCAAATTCCATGTATGCGTACAATTTATTAATGATAATTAAAGTGCTTGATTACTGTGCTGAATCACTTAAATGCTTTCTGATTACTGTGTTATACTTATATGTGCTTATTAACATACTAGTAGTGTGCAGAAAAGTTACTAAATAGTCCGGTATGCTTTCCTGAATGTTGAGAATTAAAAACGTTACAAAAAGATATATAAGGAACACTAAACGTAATAACTTAGCACTTTAACGGAATGGTGTCTAACCGAACAACCGGACATTACCCGGAACACTAAAATATTGTTAAAAATATTGTTTCACCTTTTTCTGAGCTAGTCTTGATTCCCGAACACTTAGACACACTACATAATACATGTAACACATAACACTAGACTTTTACCTATAACCTTCCACTAATTAACCTACTTACCCTCAAATATAACACTTAACCCCCCCCCCCCCCCTTGGGCTGATTTTCGGTTCATATGGTCCCATACCAAAGATCACAACAATCCTCTAATATCTTCCATATTTCCCATGAAAATCTTCTCTTGGATTATGGTGAGATTTTTCTTGTACTTCTTGAACACTATACCCTTTGGATAAAACAAGTTAGAGATTTATAAGAACTCATCACTCCGTCATCTTCATCAAACTCAACCTCTCCCTTCCTCCTCTCATCAAGCTCGGCCGAAACACCCCCTTACACCACCACAAGTTTCAAGCATTCATCTTCCAATCCAAGTGTACTTCTAGGTGCTACAAGGCGTTCAACGAAGCTTGGTGTTCTCGGAAGTTGAAGGACCTCTTGCTAGTGCTATTAACCACTCATTTTCCATCTTGTTTCTTCCCTAGCTTCAAAGCTAGTAGTAAGCTTCTTTGATCTTCATTTGCTTCATATTTATGATGGTTAAAAGTTAGATTGTGATGACAACTTATAAACACTAAAAGATCATATGCAAAGTCTTGAACATAGAGCTAACTTAATGATGAAATATCGTTGAAATGTAATGAAATGTTGTAGTAGGATGTTGTACTGAACATGTTGTTGATTACTTGATGATTTACCTGTTAATATTGATGTTAAAGGTCTTTGTTGACCACTAGACACGTTAACGGAACAAATAGAACATGCGTTAGAACACAATAAGCTGAAAACAGCTTATGTCCAAGTATTTACAGCCAACTTCAGTTGGCTGTAACCAGATCATAACTTAACAATAACTTGATTTTCTTGAGTCTATAACAGGCTATTTCGAAATACGGTTCTAATGGCACCGGAATCATAATTTTTGGACTTCGTTTACTATTTTTAAAGATCTGTTTTTGGACAGTAGCTCAAGCTGCATTTTTACTGCTGAAAATACGCGTCCTGTTTTCCGTCATAACTTGAATTCTACGTAGAGTTAGATCATGAAATTTGTACTGTAGATGACCATCGATCTATCTGTAATTCTCCCACTGGAATTTCGTAAATTGGACTCTCAATGAATTTTAAATAAATTATTCCGTGGACTGTAGTCAGAAAAAGATGAATCTGATTGCAGTCCGGAAAATGAATTTTTATAAAATATTGGTGGTGAATTGGATCCCAATATTTTTACACAATAATATTTGGATCATTTAAGACATTCTGTAAAATGTTGGGAATTTTTGGAACAAGTTAACTATTTTATTAAAATCCCCGAAAACAGCCCAGTTTTGAATGTAAAAGCTGAAATGACATAAGTAGTAATTTGCGTGTCTAAATGTCTGGTAGGTTATCTGAGAATGATCTAACATGTTATACGTCAATAAAAGTGTTATGTGCAATATCGTGTGCTTGCTCTTGAGTAGCTATAGGCGGAATGTTTATATGGGCGTGAACTGTTAAAGTGTATACATGTTATGTGGTAGATACGTGTAGGAACTTTGTGCTCTATTTGAAACCACTAAGGTGGTGTTTGTTTTTTGGCCAGAAGCACTTCTGGCCACTTATGTCTGCGCCGCGCAGACGCGGGCAGACGTTTGGATGTTGCAGCTTGTTTGTTTTCTCGCAGACCTTTCATTAAAAAAGGTCTGCGAGACCTCTTCACCGCGCAGACAATGACCCACGTCTTCTTGGAACCTCTTCTTGGCACATACCTCTTCTTCCCTGCCACCACATCCCTGCCACCACCGCCACCACCTCCACCACCACATCCCTGCCACCACCGCCACCACCACATCCCTGCCACAACCACCGTCACCAACACCCACCTGCCATCACACCCCACCTGCAAACACCATCCACCTGCCACAACCCCCACCTACTCCTGCCGGCCACCACCACAACTACTGTCACCACTATCCACCTGCCACCACAACCACCATGAAAACCCCTCAAATCCAAAAACCCACTCAAAATCCCCAACTTACCGGTTTTAAGAAGAAACAACCACCAACCAACAGGCATTTTCTCTCCTCACGTCTCTCTCTCTTCTCGTGTATTTCTCTCTTCTCGCGTCTTTCACGCCGCCGTGCGCTGGATAAGAAGGAGATGGTTGTGCCGGAGAAACGGCTGGCCGGAGAAGGAGATGGTGGTGGTGGTGATAGATTGTAGAGAGAGAGAGAGAGAGACTTTGTAGAGAGAGAGAGTTCAAGGCTAGGGTTTGCGGTGGTGGTGATGAAAGCAGAGAGAGAGAGATCGAGGGAGGAGAGAGAGATCTGTGAGAGGAGAGAGAGAGAGACGGTGAAGGGCGGTGGTGTAGTGGTGACGACGATGGTTGTGTAAGGCGGTGGTGCTTGGTGGTGGTGGTGGTGAGGAAGGCAGAGAGAGAGCAGAGGTGTCTGTGTGTGTGTGTGTGTTTGTGTGTGTTATGTGTGTGAAGATCTTTTTATATATATATAAAAAAAAAACAAATCCTCTTCTCCTTGCAGACTACAGACATTTGGTCCACCTCTTCTCCTGCAGATGCTTGCAGATGTGGTCCGCAGACTGCAGACATTTTCCCGCAGAAAAAACAAACAACACCTAAATGACTAACTGGTAATCATATTAGAACGTGATTGACCGAACTGACTGTTAGCTATTTTATAGAGTCAAACCGAGCAAACCGAGGTGAGTTCACACTTTTCTACAAAGCATGGTAAATTCCCGGTGGGAATGGGTATGGGTTCAGGAATAGGGATTCCTCGTCCTTTGGGACGCGTTCAGGAATGTGAATTCCTCATCCTTGGGACATACTTAGACTTACTGGACTAGAACTCTATCAGCGAAGTCCCTCCCTTTTCGTATCGACTTAATCGCCGAGGCTATGGCGAGCGGGTCATTAGTTAATAGCGCTATTAGGTTTAACAAACCTCACACCGTGCCAATCGGACGGGTGTGTACTAATGGACTATGGCACGTCGGTGATGATAGACACCGACGCTAGGGCACAATTAATTTTCGTTAGTAGTCGATATGATAAACGAGTCTGGTAGTTTAAATAATGGGGTAGCCCCCACGAGCGGAGTGCCGGGCTGGATAGCCAGGGAAGGTGGACTTGGGATGGTTAACTAATAAACGTTTTCGAACTATGGGGTGACCCCCACGGCTGGATAGCTGAATGAGATTAAACTACGTTTTTTGGAAACAACTCTAAAATGGACAACCAACCGTGAACTCACTCAACTTTGTTGTTGACTCGTTGTTACATGCTTTGCAGGTCGCTAGATGCTATGGGGCTTGCACAAGGAGGTGGTCGTTGTGGGATGCGAACTGTTATGTCCCATACTCAATAAATAAACTTAATGAACTTATGAAACTTATGTTTTGGGTCTTTAAAATTATAAACTACGAACTTATGTTTTGGTTTAACGTCTTAAGCTTCCACTGTTTAAATTGAACTTGGTTAACTTCCTTTTGGTCACCAATTGTATTGTGGTTAGTTTTATTTACATAGATACATTGTTCAATATGATTGGTGTCTCGATCCTGGTCATGTCACGCCTCCAAGCGGTGATACTCCGCATGGTGGAATTTGGGGGTGTGACACATACCGTATTCGGATTTTACCGGCCTTTATCGTACCGGACTCGTGTTTGATATCCGATTTAACCGGTATAATCGGCTGGTTCATACCTGTATTTAAAACATTGGTTTCAAAAATAACTTTTAGCCGAGTTAGTGATTGTTAGTTTTGTGACAGTAAAATAATCTGTGTTGTCTTTTAGACCATATATATAAATATAACATTTACACTTGAGCATTTTTAATGTATTTTTAAGAAGTTTAAGTCTCAGAAAGGATATTGAAGTACTTCTTTAGACTATCCGTAATGGGGTAACGGGGCAACGCCTCACTATGTGATAGGTGAAGGGGGTGTTAAACATTGTTTTAAGGGGTGTTATGAGGCTTTTGGTTATGCTACTAACAGACATGAGAATGTGTGGTTGTTGGCTTCAACCTTTTTCCATCAATCATAATTTTTCTTTCTTTTCTACTTTTAGTTTATTAAATTTATTATTATTAATATAATGAGACAGTGGGTGGTTAAAATTTGTGAAGCCATTGTATACTAGGGCTAGGTAGTATGAGTTCGCGCTCCTCTCCACCTCAATTGAATAACACTCAATACCCCCCCCCCCTCATTGTCTGGGCACCATTGGGGGCGTCATTGCCTTTCTCTCGAGCACAATAACGAGGGCTAACGGATGATTTGTGGGACCCACTTCACTTTAAACGGTTAATCCAAAAGAAAAATCAGGGTGTCATTGTGGGGCTTTAACCCCTTTCTTGCTTGTTGTGGGGGGGGGGGGGGGTTGATACTGATTGGTTTACGTGTCGCTGATGTAGCGTAACAGATACCGGCCAACCTAAAGGCGAAAAAAAGTGCGTAGGAGTTAATGTCTACATGTCACTGATATAGCAGATACTTTATGAAGCGGCGGTAAAAAATAATGAAACATTAGGCTTACACTCCTATTAACTCAAACTAACCCTATTTTTAGTGCTTTTTGGTTTAAAAAGAAAAAAAATAATTTAATCTCTTAACATCCCGTTAATATATTAACAAGTAACCCTTTAACGCCCCTTTACACAATGAGGAAGTGATGTGCAAAGGGGCTTTAAAGGGTTACGTGTTAACTTGATGTTAATAGAAAATGAGTTATACACGTACCTGTCCGGTGATCTAAGCACGACTCCACATGTTTGTGGGCTCGACCAAAAATGACTTGAACAAAATTATATCTTTACGATTTTTGTGCTAGTTACGTATTGGTAGAAAAACGATTCTACATGTTTGTGAGCAAGACTAGAAATGACCCGAACGAAACTTAATTTCACGAATTTCATGTTGTTAGTTATGTATCGTACAATTTTTTTCGAAACTAGAAAGAAATCCAATTATCTTGAATTCCTAGTGATAATTTTCTCTTTAAATGTTGTATTTGATTTGTAGTTATAACTTTAAAGGTGTTATTTCTAACTATGTTCATATACTGAAAATATCTTTTATTAATACACAATCAAGTAAATTTACGAATCAAATGTCAAATCATTAATATATTTTAAGAGGTGAGGGTCAATGGTGGGATCTTCCACATGGAAATAAATCCAATCACATATGGAATTTCATGCCGAAACAATGGTAACTTATTTTTGATTCTTTTTGAACGATTTTACATTTGATTTGAGCAAAATTGTGAAAAAGTTATGATTTTTGTCTTTGTTATCTACAAAACATATCACCACCGAATTGTCAATTGTTGATGGCTAAATACGGTTTGTACCTTTTATAATAATATTTTGTATTTTGAGTTATAATTTTAAAAATTATAGAAGAATAGAAAGGATAATTAGAATAAATGATATTTCTCAGAAACTTAATGGATATATTATCCTTATAGAAACATTGCTTATCCTTTCAGAGTTTTCTAAACTTCTATTTTTTTACTATAGCGAATCTAGCTCAAAAATTCAAAGGTATCAATATTTATTTTTTACTAACATTAGTGTGTTTTATGTTGATTATCATATTGTGTTTTATATTCATAGTTGTACGATGGTGTGTTTGAAGTTTTTAAGGAATGTTAGGGTTTGGATATTGTGTTTTAGTGATCTTCACTATGTTATTTGTGTGTTTTGACTTTTGAGTGTGTTTTATGGCTGAAATTGTGGTGTTTTAAGACTTTGTATACTTTGTAGGAAAAATTGACTTTTTAGAGGAACCCCACCCATATATATATATAGGGAGAGAATCATAAGAAAACTAGATATAAATGAGAAAACTAGAAAACTAACTAAAAACCACTAAAAATGAGGGGGGAGACTTTTAATGAAAGAGGGGTAAAATTGGAAAAAAAAATATATAACTTTTCAAACATTTCTCATTTCTCCATACGTTATCATTTTAAAAAAAAATGGCACCATAAGATCACAAATTTTTGTATCTTTCATTCAAGTATATTCAAGCATATTTTTTATGACATAAAAAAAGATTTATGGTGTCGTCTTGTTTTCAATACTATTATTATAGTAGTTCACATTTGCAATATAACATGTACTACAATTGCATTATATGCTTAAAATTAGCCTTTTGAGTCTAGTTTAGCTTTTAGGGTTAGTTTTTTTGAAGGTTTAGGATTAGGATTAGGTTTTTGGGGGGTGGGGGGGGGGGGGTTAAGTTTTTTTCGGGTTTATGTTTAGTGTTTAGTTTTAGGTTTTCGGGAGGGTGGGGGGGTTAGGTTTTGGGGGGGGGGGGGGTGGGGGGGTTAGGCTTTTGGTGGGAGGGTGAATTTAGGTTTTTGGGGGGTGGGGGGTTTAGGTTTTTGGGGGGTGTCGGTGGGGGGTGGGTTAAGTGGTTTAAGTTTTATGTATTAGTGCACATGTGCAGTACAAAAAAAAAATCTTTTTTTTTTGAAAATTTTTTTCCATACATAAAAAGTAGCAATTTTTCTATAAAAAATTGTAAAAAAAAATAAAAAAATTTTGGTATGTTTTTAGGTTTTTTTGGTTAGTTTTTTGGTTTTCTCATTTAAACTAGTTTTCTCATGATCCATCCCCTTTATAGGGGATCACTAAATGAAAACCATCTCTACTTGTAAGAACCATGGGAACCACTTTCTAGCCTTTAGATCAACAAGATGATGGATGAGATTTAAAGTAACAAAAATTAATATTAAATACAATTTGTCTTATTATGTTTTTAATATTTTAATCCAAAAGAGTAGTTTCATAAAATAACTATTTTTTGACTTTTTCTCTTTATTATTTTTTTAATTACTTTTTTATTTTATTATATTACTTTTTAGTTTTATTATATTACTTTTTATTTTTTAAAAAGATTTTTTTATGAAAAACATTTTTAAATTCAGATTTTTTTACAAAGACATTTTTTTTTGCGCCCCGGTTTTTGCACGCCGTTTTTACGCATCGTTTTTTAATGAGTCGTTTTTTTCACGCCGTTTTTTACGCTCGACTTTTTCAAGCGTCGTTTTTTTAACGCGCCGCTCTTTTACGTTTTACGCGCCGCTTTTTAACGCGCCGCGTTTACGGCCGACTTTTTCACGCGTCGTTTTTTAACGCGCCATTTTTTACGCGCTGTTTTTTACGTTTTACAATTTACATAAAAAAAGTTTTACGTTTTACGTTAAAAAGTTTACGTTTTACGTTAAAAATTTTATGTTTTACGTTAAAAAAATTATGTTTTACGTTAATAACTTTACGTTTTACCTTTTACGTTAAAAAGTTTACGTTTTACGTTAAAAAATTTACGTTTTACGTTAAAAAGTTTACGTTTTACGTTAAAAAGTTTACGTTTTACGCTAAAAAGTTTACGTTTTACGCTTTACGTTAAAATATTTACGTTTTACGTTAAAAAATTTACGTTTTACATTAAAAAGTTTACGTTTTACGTTAAAAGTTTACGTTTGACGTTAAAAAATTTATGTTTTACGTTTATTTTTTTAATCTTTTTACGTTTTACGTTAAATTTTTTACTTTTTACGTAAAACTTTTTACGTTTTACGTTAAACTTTTTTACGTTTTACATTAAACTTTTTACGTTTTACGTTAAACTTTTTACCTTTTACGTTTTTACGTTTTACATTTTATGTTAAACTATTTACATTTTTCATTTTTACGGAAAACGGACAGAGTTTCCTCTGTTTTTGGAATAAGCCGACAACTCAAGTTGTCGTTATCTTTTCAAAACTCAACAAATTTCAACAATAAAAACATAATATATAAAATTTCTATCAAAATGTCAAACGTAACAAGTCACTAAAGGATCGGTTCGAGCTTGGTGCACGTTAACTAAATAAAATCTAAACTAACGTAATAATAACTCGCTACGTTTAAACTTTACCCGTCCTCGGTTGACCATCTTTGACTTGTTTGACTGCTGCTAACCCGAACCGGGTCCGTTGACTGCTTTCGACCCAAACCGAAACCCGAAACTGACCCGAGTTGCACCACGTCGAGCCGAAACCCGAGCCGCTACTGAACTGTGTCACCGCCCTGTTTTCTTGTCGAACCAAACTTGAACCGAGTGAACCGTAACCGAATCATGTCGAACCGAAAATGAACCAAGATCCAAGCCGAAATTGAACTGGGCAAACCCGAACACAAACCGAGAATCGCACCAGATCTGACCGTTGACCAACTGTTCACTGAACTGAAAACTTTGACATGTGCTCGAAACGGAACCAAATTTCGAACCAGCTAACCCACTACATCCAAAGTTTTCCCTGAACCAAGCTGAGCGAGACCTAAACTGTGCCAAAACGGACCGAACCAACCACCACCGTTACCTTCAACCCCATTATCAATCATCTTCTACAACAATAGATCATCATCACTCATCGACAGTCGGAACCGGCGACAATAACCACCACTGTCTCCTGAAACGAAGATGAAACGAAACAAAAGAAGTTTTTAGAAGTAGAAGAGATCTACTGATCTGAAAAGGGAGAGAAGTGTGGGTGCACTTACCGGAGGAACACCACCGTCCAAAATCCCCAACCGCTGTCGTTGTAAGCGGCGGCGTCGCCGGTCCAAAATCCCCAACCTACTGCCGTCTTCCGTCGCAGGTGCGGTGTGTGGGGGGCCGGAGTTGCAGGTGGGGTTTGTACCTACCACCGTCTTCCGTCGCCGACCAAGAACCTCCCACCACCGTCTTCCACCGCCGACCATACCACCTCTCACCCACTGATCAACGACCAAATCACGCCGGCGTACAACTCCGGCGATAACTGTATAGACGGAGAGGGGTGTTTGGCTGGTGGTTGTCGCCGGAAACAGGGGGCACCGATGAGAGAGATGAAAATTAGGAGATGTAGTTGAATTTTAAAGTGATGAGAGGTTTTTGTTAGATGTTGCAGCTCTCGAAGAAAGAAAGATGAAATAAGAAGATGAAGTTCAATTTAAAAGAGAAGAGAGAGAAGAGAGAGGAGAGAGGAATGATAAAAAAATGTGCAACCATTAATGAAGAGAGATAGTGATTAGACAATTATAGTAAATGACCAAAAAACCCTTTTTGTTGGCTTATTCTGATTGGTTGATAATGGTTCTCACGGTTCTTACAACTGGGGTGATTCCTATTTTAGCGGCTCCATATATGTATATATATATATGTATATATGTATATATATATAGGGGAAGGTTCATTTGAGAAGAAAATTTTATTGAGAAGAAAAAGAATAAAAGGGTATAATTGTAAAACATTAAATAGTTTTTTTTCTCACATCATTTATTATTATGTTTGATTAATTAATTAGTCATTAAGACTATAATCCTCCACACTAAATATTTTTGCCTACACACATCAAAAGTTATCCTACACATTTCGAAATTTATCCTACACATATTGAAATTTATCCTACACAACTCGTAATTTATCCTACACGCCTCATATTTATCCTACACTTTAAATGAATTTTTATTGTTATTTTTTGTGAAAAATATATATCTTAAAAATAAGTTACAAATTTAATATAGTTAGTTATTAAAGATGAAACTACCAATTAATGATGTATGTAAGTTTACTAATATACCCTTATAGTTACATTAAGTACAAATATTAAATGAAGTCTAATGAAGCATTCCTATTGGTTGAAATTTCTTCTTTTTTCTTCTTACAAAGAATTTCTTCTCATTTGAATCCTCCACTATATATATATATATAGGAGAAGGTTCATTTGAGAAGAAAATTAAATTGAGAAGAAAAAGAATAAAGGGTACAATTGTAAAACATTAAATAGTTTTTCTCTCATCTCATTTATTATTATTTTTGACTAATTAATTAGTCATAAAGAGTATCATCCTACACACTAAAATTTTTGTTTAGACACATCAAAATTTATCCTACACGTTTTTGAAATTTATCCTACACATACTGAAATTTATCCTACACACCTCATAATTTATCCTACACTTTAAATTAATTTTTTTCTTCTTTGAAAAAATATATATTTTTTTAAATAAGTTACAAATTTAATTTAGTGAGCTATTAAAAAGGAAGACTAAGAATTAATGATCTATATAATTTTACCAATATACCCTTACACCCATATTAAATACAAAAATTAAATAAAGTAAAATGAAGCATTTCTATTGGTTGAAGTTTGTTCTTTTTTATTCTTACAAAAAAATTCTTCTCATTTGAACCATCCACTAGCCAACTCCTAGCCTATATATATATATATAGGGTAGGGATCCTAAGAGAAGTCCACCCTATTTGAGAAAATTGAGAAGCAATCTGGACCACACATTTTCCCTAAGCAAAAAAAAAAAAAAAGTGAAAAAAATGCAAATTTTTTTTTTAGGAAAAAACACAGCTTTTTCTTTAAGGATTTAATTTTTTATTTTTAAATTTTTTTTGGATTTATACACATGTGTATATTGTTAATCTTTTAACTATACATATATGTATATTGTCAATTATACATATATGTATATACATATTTAAAATTGAAAAATAATTGTTATTTAGGGTTTAGCATTAGGGTTTAGGGTTTAGCTTTATGGTTTAGGGTTTAGCTTTAGGGTTTAGCAATAGTATTTAGGGTTTAGCATTAGGGTTTAGTTTTTGGGTTTAGAATTAGAGTTTAGCTTTAACTTTTGGGTTTAACTTTATCTTTAGGGTTTGCATTAGGGTTTAGCATTAAGGGTTTAGTTTTAGCATTAGGGTTTAGCTTTAGGGTTTAGAATTAGGGTTTAGCTTTAGGGTTTAGCATTAGGGTTTAGCATTAGGGTTTAACTTTAAGATTTAGGGTTTAGGGTTTAGCATTAAGGTTTAGATTTATTGTTTCTGGTTTAAGGTTTAGGATTTTTAACACATATTTTTTCAATTTTAAACATGTATATACATATATGTATAATTGACAATATACATATATGTATAGTTAAAAGATTAACAATATACACATGTGTATAAATCCAAAAAAAAATTAAAAAAAATAAATAAATAATTTAATCATTAAAGAAAAAGCTGCGATTTTCCCAAAAAAAAAATACTTCATTTTTTCACCTTTTTTTTGCATTTTTTGCTTAGAGAAAATGTGTGGTCCAGATTGCCTCTCAAGTTTCTCAAATAGGGTGAACTTCTCTTAGGATCCATACCCTATATGTATATATATATATATATATATATAGGGGGCCGCTAGAATGAGAACCACCACGAGTTGTAAGAACCACGAGAACCGCGACCCGCGGGTGGCCGTCGGCGACGAAATTTTTTTTACACCTAGATCCGTATATTTTAGGGGGGGTGTAAAATTTTCGGTTCAAACGGCGCGCCCGAGGGGGTAGTTTTTTACGCCCAAAGTTTGGTAAAAAAATAAAGAAAAATTAAAAAAATTAAAAAAACCCAAACTTTGGGCGTAAAAAACTACCCCCTCGGGCGCGCCGTTTGAAGCGAAAATTTTACACCCCCCCTAAAATATACGGATCTAGGTGTAAAAAAAATTTCGTCGCCGACGGCCACCCGCGGGGCGCGGTTCTCGTGGTTCTTACAACTCGTGGTGGTTCTCATTCTAGCGATCCCCTATATATATATATATATATATAGGGGATCGCTAGAATGAGAACCACCACGAGTTGTAAGAACCACGAGAACCGCGCCCCGCGGGTGGCCGTCGGCGACGAAATTTTTTTTACACCTAGATCCGTATATTTTAGCAGGGGGTTTAAATTTTCGGTTCAAACGGCGCGCCCGAGGGGGTAGTTTTTTACGCCCAAAGTTTGGGTTTTTTTAATTTTTCTTTTTTTTTTACCAAACTTTGGGCGTAAAAAACTACCCCCTCGGGCGCGCCGTTTGAACCGAAAATTTAAACCCCCCGCTAAAATATACGGATCTAGGTGTAAAAAAAATTTCGTCGCCGACGGCCACCCGCGGGGCGCGGTTCTCGTGGTTCTTACAACTCGTGGTGGTTCTCATTCTAGCGGCTCCCTATATATATATATATATATATATATATAGGATAAGGATCATGTGAGAAGTAGTAGGCTAATTGAGAAATTTGAGAAGCATTCTGGACCACACAGCAAAAAAGGCAAAAAAAAAAAAGGTGAAAAAATGCACAATTTTTTTTTTTTTTTTTGGAAAAATCGCAGCTTTTTCTTTAAGGATTAAAATTTTTAATTTTTTTTTTTGATTTATACATATATGTATAGTTAAAATAATATACACATATGTATATTGTCAAATATACATATATGTATATACATGTTTAAAATTGAAAAATAAGTGTTATTTAGGGTTTAGCATTAGTATTTAGGGTTTAGCATTAGTATTTAGGGTTTAGCTTTATGGTTTAGGGTTTAGCTTTAGGGTTTAGCATTAGGGTTTAGCAATTGTATTTAGGGTTTAGCATTAGGGTTTAGCTTTTGGGTTTAGCATTAGGGTTTAACTTTAACTTTTGGGTTTAGCTTTATCTTTAGGGTTTGCATTAGGGTTTAGCATTAAGGGTTTAGCTTTAGGGTTTAGTTTTAGCTTTTGGGTTTAGCATTAGGGTTTAGCTTTAGGGTTTAGAATTAGGGTTTAGCTTTAGGGTTTAGCATTAGGGTTTAGCATTAAGGTTTAACTTTAGTGTTTATGGTTTAAGGTTTAGGATTTATAAGACATATTTTTTCAATTTTAAACATGTATATACATATATGTATAATTGACAATATACACATATGTATAAATCCAAAAAAATTAAAAAAAAAATTAATCCTTAAAGAAAAAGCTGCGTTTTTTCCAAAAAAAAAAAAAAAAAATTTGCATTTTTTTCACTTTTTTTTTCATTTTTTGCTTAGGGAAAATGTGTGGTCCAGATTGCTTCTCAAGTTTCTCAAATAGAGTGGACTTCTCTTAGGATCCCTACCCTATATATATATATATATGTAGTGGAAGGTTCAAATGAGAAGGAATTTTTTTGTAAGAAGAAAAAAGAAGAAGTTTCAACCAATAAGAATGCTTTATTTTATTTCATTTAATATTTGTATTTAATTTTAATATAAGGGTATATTGGTAAACTTACTAAATCATTAATGTGTATTCTTCCCATTTAATAACTAGCTAAATTAAATTTGTAACTCCTTTTCAAAATATATATTTTTTTCAAATTAAAAAAAAACAACTTAATTTAAAGTGTAGAATAAATTACTAGTTGTGTAGGATAAATCACGAGTTGTGTAGGATATATTTCGAGGTGTGTAGGATAAATTTCGACTGTGTAGGATAAAATTCTATAATGTGTAGGGTATATGTAGGAAAATTTTGATATGTGTAGCTTTTGTAGATTATATGTAGGATAATTAATAATCAGTTGACTAATTAATTAAAGAGAGAAAAATTAATGACATGAGTTATAAATGAAATAACATTTTACTAATATGTCCTTTCTTCTTTTTCTGCTCATATTAAATTTCTTCTCAAATGAACCTTCCCCTATATATATATAGGTAGAGGATCCTGTAAAAAGTGCTCAAAGTGTGAGAAGTGTATTATAACACTATATATAATACTATATAACACCATATAAACACCGTATAACAATATGTAACACCATATAATACCATATAACACTATGTAACACTATATATCATTATATAACAAATATAACACTATAGGTTGTCTGATAGCATGTCTATGATAGATGTAACACTATATATCATATAATACACTTCTCACACTTTAGGCCCTTTTATATATATATATATATATAAACGTTATTAGTAGTTTCATGCTCTAGAGGGTTGGTTCGTAAGTCATGTGTCTTGCCTATAAATACAAGCCTCCTCAAACCTTTTCCACTCACCCTTTTTACTTATAACTCTTTTTAAATACACATCTAATTAATATCAATCTAGTTCCCTTGACATTTACACATCCAACTAAGGGGAAATTGAGGATCAAAGATCAACAACAAATAGAAGAAGTTGTATTTCAACTTACATATACAATTTCTTGTACTTCTAAAGGTTATCACTAACGTGTTGAGTGATACATTTGTACAAGGGTCTGACCGTTGTGGTGATTATTGTATGATATTATCTTGGGATAGTGGTGTGAGGATGTTCACTATCAGGATATAGTGATTTGTAAGAAATACAAAGCTTGTCATTTGAGGTAATTAGTGAAGAAGATAATCACTACCTTGGATTAGTGAAGATTTGTAAAGACACACTATAATGATAGTGGGTTGAAGAATGTGATCACTACCTTGAATTGGTGAGAAGTTTGTACCAGATATCTCTTCCATTAATTAATAATAAGGTTATATTTAAGAAACTCTCGATTGGAGAACCAGGGAAAGAACGTAGAGTGTATAAGTTAACATCCACTTGAACCTCTATAAATTGGTTTTGTCTTTCTTACCCTTAACTCTTTACATTTATTGTCTGTTATCATTGTTGGGTTTCAAGCAAGTATAAACCATTCAAATTAGTGGCGAATGAAAGAAAAATTTAGGAAAACCTATTCACGCCCCTGTAGTGTTCTATATTAACAATAAAAGCTTTGATTGAAATTAATTCTGTCATTGTCAACACAAATAGAACCGCTGCGTTGTCGGAAAGCTACTATCATCGTAGTTGCCCCCGTTAACTCTAATTGTTGCCACTAAAAACCATAAACTGAATATAGTGAGTGAACCCAAATTGTTAATACATAACCCGTATTGACCCGGTAATACTAATTTAAAATGATTGGCTTCGACATGAACTAAATTTGTTCATAACGCGTTTTGACTCGAACTCGTCTTAACCTGTTACTCGACTCAACCATTTTAATGGCTTGGGCTTAAATGAAGAATCACATTTTGTATGATATTAAAGGGTGCAATTTCTCTACAAAGTGTCTTTTTCCTACAAAGTGTAGGATGCGTTTTGGGCCATCGGATGAGTGGTTTTAATGGTTAGATTAGATGAGTGGCATTTTTGTAATATTTGTTTTTTAATTACTGGTTGATTTGATTGGTGGAGGGTATTTTGGTAATTGAGCATTTTATAAAAAAAAAGAAATAACCATCATTTACTAACCCATTCTTCTTTCTCGCATAACTTCCCTCTCATTCTCTTTCCGCATTAAACAAAACCCCCTAAAATCATGGATGAATAGGAAGATAAAAGATTTGATTATGTTTAAAAGTTAAAATTTACTAAATCGGAGTTTGATTTTGTTTTTTTTTTATTTAGAGACAAGAATCGAAATTTCAATTTTGTTTTTTTATCAAGAGTGTGTTTCATATTGGTGGTTTGTTATATGTGATAGTGTGTTTTACAACATACGATGATATACACAGTGTAGTGGGTGTGTTATATAGTAAAAACACAATACAACATGTTCAAGAAACCACATTACCACTTACTATATAAAAACACAATACCACATACCATGCAAAACACAAAACCAACATGTTCAGGATAACACATTACCAACATGTTCAGGATAACACAAAAGCTACATATGTAAGACCCTAAACCATTTTAACAAGAAACACACAACGAAAATACGAGTTATAAAATTTCATTCTTTATAAACATTTTAACAAGCTTGAAAACCATTTGGGATGACCCTTTTACAAGCGTTACGCCCTTCATTCTTATTTAAAAGATAAAACATAACCTAAGTTTATGTAACACCCGTTCTTATAATTCAAGGTTTAACGTATATTTCACGAAAACAATCATTTAATTAAGATTACATATACATCGGAAATACGGGTTTATTAAAACTTTTGCAAATCATAAGTTATTCAACACAACGTGATCGAATTCGCCGTTTAAAATTTACGACGAGGCAATGTGCGGAAACATGTATCTTTATCCTGTTCGGTTCTTCGATGAGCTTGATCGTCTTTCGGCATCCAAAATGTACCTACATTTCATAAACATGAAATGCTTTAGTCATACGGGGTTTAAAACGTGTCTAAACGAGTCCGGGAAATGAAACTGATTAAAATACATTAAATTGCAGGGTCCACCGTAAATTACGGTGGCTAGTGTAATTTACGGTAGCCCCTGAATGCTGATTCTCCCACTGTAAAGCAGGGGGTTTATGGCGTAAATACTTTTAGGCTACCGTGAGTTACGGTAGCTACCGTAACTTACGGTGGCCTCTGCAGGATTTTCCAAGTTTGCCGTTTTCTAAAACGGAAACCTTCATAACTTTTAATCCGCTTGTCCGTTTTACGCGATTCTTTTTCCTACGTGTCCGTAATTTAATTCTCCATCTTGTGGAGTTAAAATCCAACATCCGGCATAATAAAATTTCAAACTTTTAAGTCTTCGGCATGTTACCCTTTTTACCAATTTTTGACCCGTTCGTGATATTATCAAACAAACATGTTTATTCGATCTTTAAACTCATTTATTTTCGCTTTTGAGCTTTAGTTGACCTTGACCGTGGTCAAAGGCTTCATTTGTTTACTTTCGGACTAATCTTCCGACTTTATGACTCCTTACATTATTTACACATTGGTTTGTTTTACGCTCACCGTTTCCCGGTTCATAATTATACTTATTTACAACCCATTAATCGGGTTCTTTTATTTTAATGTTTTTAACGCCTATAATCCTTTGCCTAGGTTTATTAATATTTTTCACTTTCATTTACTCGGTTCGCGCTTACTTATTTTAGCAAGCGTTGTCCTTTATTAAATTCGTTTGACTTGTCGCGTGAAAATTCATCACTTATGAATGTCAAACTTCACTCTTTGTTCGACCCGTTCAACTTTAAAATAGTTGAACGTAAATTTATCAAAATTTCTATTTACTTCATCTTGTCGTCTTTTAGTCATGACTCAAAACCCAAGTCTTTTGACTTTCCATGTGAATTCCCGTTTCTCGGTCTACTCATGTGTTTAACTTCTTACCCATCAACCGGGTGTTTTACCGAAGTCGTTATTATTGCAACCCTTCCGGTATGCATTAAGACTTCGTTTCACTTTTATATTCCGACTTTGTCCTCAGGTTTGGCGTTTTACAAAAACGGCCCGTTAAGAGTCATATTTGCATTCTCTGGGTTCGAGTGTAAGTACGCCCCCTCCCAATGCACATCTTAGTTATTTTACATGTTTGAATTTTCCGGGTTCAAGTGTAAATACACTCCATCCCGTTGCATATCTTAATCATTTTACATTAATCTTTGTCCCTTCACTCTGGCCCATTATCATAATGTAATACGCTTCCGTCACCCGGCTGTGCGTTTACATTATTATCACGTATTTTGCTCATTTGGGTACTTTTAATTTGTCCCATTCACCCCGTCCTTACTACATCGGATGTAAATGTGTCCACTATAAGAAGCTCATGGTAACATATGCCACTACTTACTTGGCCAGAGTAAGCGATTAACACATGACACACACGACCTTTTTATAGTTTTCACATCACGCCCTATGTAAGTAACACCTCTATTTAGTTTTCTTGGAAATAATATCCTGGATAGGTATTCTATTCAGGTGTTCCGAGTTTCTAATTTACATATGCAACAATCGTTCTCTACATGTTTGTTGCATATTGCTATTTGTGCGATTATATTTAAAAGCGCGCACCTGGTAATGCTTGCCCCGACGGGCGTTCCTTGCCATTAACCTTGTTCACGTTCGTTACGCGATTTAGCCCTCGGTGAGCATGCTCCTCTTGTCATACTTCGGACCGTTCCTCTATCATATCCGTAATTTGTTCAACTCTTATCATCTTTAAATGCAAGTGTCCTTCAATTAAGACATTCACAAAAGTTAGTAATGTCAACTTTACTAAATGCCCGTATCATAATACAAGGCTTTTCTACTATATGTGTCAACGCATGAGATTTTGTTAGCTATGTCTATCGTTTAATTGGGGTAACGTGTATTACACGATAACCCTATGTGTTGTTTACAACACTTTACTACGCTAAACGATTAACATACATGCACTTACCGGATTTGAGATCAAGCCTCGAACCGAACACCAATCTTTATTAAGAGCATAAGGTTTAAGTCCAAGCATAGTTTTTCTCCACCATACTTGAATCCCTTAAACCAGGGCTCTGATACCAACTTGTAACACCCGTTCTTATAATTCAAGGTTTAACGTATATTTTACGAAAACAATCATTTAATTAAGATTACATATACATCGGAAATACGGGTTTATTAAAACTTTTGCAAATCATAAGTTATTCAACACAACATGATCGAATTCGTCGTTTAAAATATACGACGAGGCAATGTGCGGAAGAAAGTATCTTTATCGTGTTCGGTTCTTCGATGAGCTTGATCGTCTTTCGGCATCCAAAATGTACCTACATTTCATAAACATGAAATGCTTTAGTCATACGGGGTTTAAAACGTGTCTAAACGAGTCCGGGAAATGAAACTGATTAAAATACATTAAATTGCAGGGTCCACCGTAAATTACGGTGGCTACCGTAATTTACGGTAGCCCCTGAATGTTGATTCTCCCACCGTAAAGCAGGGGGTTTGTGGCGTAAATACTTTTAGGCTACCGTAAGTTACGGTAGCTACCGTAACTTACGGTGGCCTCTGCAGGTTTTTCCAAGTTTGCCGTTTTCTAAAACGGAAACCTTCATAACTTTTAATCCGCTTGTCCGTTTTATGCGATTCTTTTTCCTATGCGTCCGTAATTTAATTCTCCATCTTGTGGAGTTAAAATCCAACATCTGGCATAATAAAATTTTAGACTTTTAAGTCTTCGGCATGTTACCCTTTTTACCAATTTTTGACCCGTTCGTGATATTATCAAATAAACATGTTTATTCGATCTTTAAACTCATGAAATTTATAATTTTAATATCCTCTATCATATAAATCTTAAATCACGGGTTTCTTACATAATAAAAACCCATTTACGCTCAAGTGTTTATTTTGACCCGTTAGGGGTATTTGCGCATTTTTAAGACTTTGACTCATGAAGATCAACTATCCGCTTACTTGCTTGTCAAAAGTAATCATTTAATCTAATGACTCGTTTCTAACAACCTTTTAAAGTTGTTTGCTCAATATGCCTATCGAGGGCATTTCTGTCAACTTAGCTCTGTCCTTTACCATAAAGGACTTCATTGCACTTTCAGCCAATCCAATCACTTAGCCTAAATTTTAAACACACATACCTGGCTCGGATTAATATATTGACCCGTTTCAATACCTTGTCTCAATAGCCACTAAGTAATAGCGATGTAAATATCCACTTGATACTTATTTCTGTAATGATACAACTCGGCAAACCATTAGTCGATATTGTCAAAGGGTAATAATTTCACCCCTTTGACCCGTTTGGTCTAAATGACCGATTATATTGGCGGGATGAAGCTTATTGCCATCTCGTCCACACGACTCGCTTCGGTTTACACCGCGCTGTCATTTCAATTATAAATCTCCACTTAACGCTTTTTAATCTATTAAGGCTTACGAGAATAAGTATCTTTCAAAACCAACAATTATTGTCACAAGTGACCAAGTTACAATTTTACCCTTATTGGTTAGCATGATTTTACCTTATATGGTAACCTTTTAAAGTAAGTGTTTCATTCGTCATAACATGATCGAATTACCGATTTAACTCATTTTTAACCATCAACACGGTTTCTTATCCTATTTAGTTATCTTGTTCCGTACGACTACACGCCGGAACACCATAACTTAATTATGCATTTGCTTTATTCGTAATCAAAACGACAAAAGGACATTCTAAAATATATAACTAGTGTAAGTTATACTTACCTCATTTCCATATTACGCCTTTCTTCTCATACTTGATTTGTTTGACCCGCCTTCTCCCCAAGCTTCACCTAGCTTGTTAAGCGCCAACTATTATTCACCATTCACAAGGTGGTTAGTTTAATCATGGCTTAATATGATTATTCCACCTTACGCATTTCTATATCTAATTATCATTCATCACATCGTAGGTCAGTTTGACTTTCAAAAGTCAAATGCCCATAAGTGTATAAAATGCGCATCCAAGTTTATCAACTAGTTTAGGCATTTTCTCTAATCACCCGGTAGGCGTTCTTTTAAGCCACCGTCTAACAAATCTTTTACCCGGTTCCTTATATTTCCAATATCTCAACTAGTTCAAGTGATTATTAAATCTAACTTATTTATTTATTTTCGCAAGAACTAAGGTTTCTCATTTATAAGTGAAAACCCGTTTTATCATATCACTAGCATCTGTCCGAACACCTAATAACATCAAGTTCTACATATCAACTAGTAGATATCATGATTTCAAACATCCATGTTCATGAATAAAATCATCAACTTCACCATAACATAATTAACCCATTTCATGGCAACTATGAACATATACCTAAACTCATAATTTGTTCAAGTATCATTCCTAATACTACCATCCATGATGGTTTCAAACATGATTATCTCATTAGCTTCATCATATCATCAAAACCCACTTGATAATCTACTTGTTCATCATTTAGAAGTAACCTACATCAAGTATTTCATAATCTCATCATATCTAACGAAATTAGGCATACATAAACATCTAATTTCATCTTTGGATCATAATCCATCAGTTTATTCGCAAGTAATCTACTTGTATCGAATTTCAACTTTAACCAATCTAGGTTTTGTGACATACCTTATGATCCCCATGACCCGGTGATCGTTTTTATGCGTTCATGCAGTGATTTAGGGCTTGGATCGAGCTTCAATTTGATGATTTGTTGAGATTAGGGTTTGAGCTCCATGGGAGCTTCCTCCTGGCCCTCTGGTCGATCAAACACACCATTGTGTGTGTGTTTTTAATTTTTTTTTTATAAATGTTTTCATTAAACACTTTCTAAATTACCCACCTTTAGCCCCTCATGTTTTGGTTTGTTATTAAGTAGGCTACAACCTACTTATTTCTAGTAACATTCCCTCTTATTAACCAGGTTAATTATTCCTAGTTATCTTAATGGGTTCGGGGATTTTATGACTAAGTTTATTTTAAGTCCCGTTAACTCGGGCCTTCTATAAAATTTATTTCATCAAAGCATTTATTCTCCTTTTTATTAATTATTAGGCTTATTTATTTAAATCCTAATAAGTTTCCGGGTTAATCTTTACCGCTAACGGTATTTTACCCGCTCTTTTGTATTAGCAGGGTTTAATTACCAAACCCGTTTTCGGGGTGTTACAGTTTACAAACTACATGAACTCACTTCTGTATAATCTACGTACTATCGATCCTCAACCGCTTGCACCTCATGTTGATGATGATGATGATCCATGAAACCTTCAGCCACCGTATACATCCACATCATTAGTAATTGGTGACATCATACATAATTTAAAACATATATAAAATTTAAACGACATATCACATTCTTCCAATGTGTGATAATTCGTTCGTTTATTCTTCCGAATTCAATCATTGCATCCTAGCGTCGAACCTTCGAAGTCCCAAAAGTATCTTACTTGCACTTTCATACCATTCTCAAAGCAAGATGGTTAGAATCATTAATACTCATACATATTAAAAAATCAACGTAAACATATGTACATGTCTCATTCATTCATATATTTTAAATTCCCATACGTGTATACATACCTCTCTATCCAAACTCTTACATACATCTTATATTCTAACACATTCAAACATACAAATCCTAGCCACAAATATCCATACATACAAAATTACATACGTATTCATTCTTAATCATACCCACCTATTGGTTCCATCAACTAACATACAATTAAATCCATACATACATGCTTACATACTTATTTTGTTCCCACACATACTTGCATACATGCTCCATTCATACCCGCACCTCATAAACATTCTTTGGTAAGTTTGGGGTACATTTGGGAGCTTAAATACAAGTCTCATACCTCACACAACTATTTAGTACGGTAAGGGTGCATTTTGGAAGTTTAACAACGGGGCTTAGGAATGGGTCTACGGGGTCCGGGAATGAAGATGATGTGTGTAAAATGCAACATATAAATTACATCAAATGAGGAATAAAACTAACCCTTTTTTACTAATGTTGGAAAAAGTGTGTTTTTGTCTTCATTTTGTATTTTCAGGACTAAATGAGCGTAAATGAACAAAAGGAACAAATATGCAGCAAAATCTAACAAAAAAACAAGAAAAGGAACAAACGTGGCATGCCCGACCCCTCGACAGCATCTTCCCAAGCAAAAACAAGAAGACAGAAGGCTGACCACGGCCCCGTGCCCAACGGACACGGGGGCGTGGCCAGGTGTCTTCAGAAAGGACAAAGCTATAGAAGCTTCTATTCCCGACACAGGGGCGTGCCCAGCTCAACACGGGCCGTGGTCAACGCTAAGATTCGCAGAATCCAAGCAAATCTTGATAGTACAGATACGCTTCTGCACACGGGGTCGTGCCCAGCGGATACGGGGGCGTGTGGATCTAATGCAGACAAATTGCAATTAATGAAGAAAGAGAATAAGGATGGACACAGGGCCGTGCCCAGCGGACACGAGGCCATGTCCGGGCTTCTGTACAGGCTATAAATAGAGGTGCTTGGTTCACTTCAAAGGCATCCCTTGGCAAACCACCTCTCTACCACTTCACACACACTCCAACACCATCACAACACCCACATCCACCACCATCATCCACCTAGAGTGTCTGTGGTAGTCTCGGGATCCAAGATTGATAGTAAGAGTTCTTGACAATCAAAGGCCATGTTTGCCTAAGTCTCTTACATCACTTGGTGAAGACAATCATTTAGTGTAATACTTTTGATTTTTAATCTTTTCGCACTTTTTATTTGGTTTTGTATTAATGACTTTAATAACTAGTTTCTTATGTTGAAGGTGAAACTTCCTTATCATTTGTCCATGGTGTCTTGCCATTATTTTACTGTCTATATAAAATAAAAGATTTACACCATTCATATCTCTATGGTCTATATAGAGATATGTTGGCTACCTGGTCGGGGGTTAAGGGAATGGTTGGTAAGGTTTTTGCCTTGTTCAGTGTATAGATCCTGCACAGACCTGGGTCAATCTTACTAGGACATCCTTCAATACCCAATGGTATTGGATGGCGGAGGTGTGAATGGCTTGATCCCCTCATATGTAAACTACTATTAATATATTAACCCGGCTACTTGGGATTGTATCCCTGCTGACTCAAACCACTTAGCCGAGGGTAACGTCACCTTCAAAAGAGGGGCCTACCACATTACACATTAATAACTTAATTAATTATCTTTAAATATTCCGACCCTTTAGGATTGTATCCTTGCTGACTTAAACTACTGGGTTGAGGGTAACATCATCTTCAAAAGAGGGGCCTACTACTATAACTAAAATAATCTCTTAAAAAGTGCAAAAGTGCGGAAATCATCAATGTGACACTCTGGGTTTTCCCGTGCAACTATCTTGTATTGAAATTATATGTACATATTTTATTAAATGGAAACTTGTGAATTACTTTGGTGTGCTATATGATCCTTGAATTAAGTTGTATGTATGTAATAAGTATATACATGTGTATTAGTGCTAGTGAACCGGGATCACAACTCAAGACCACCCGGTCTCGAGTAACCAGTAAGCAGTGGGCCGGTTGGGCCGTGGACCTCCTTTAGTCCACCCGAAAGCCCGTTAGGGTGCACCACTTGATATGAGAAACCCATGCCATCATCCACATTTTCCTTACACCCACTCTCACACTTTCCTACACTCTCCCTCTCTCACTAAAACCCTAAACCAAACACCTATCATCCCCTCTCCTCCCTCGGACTCAAACCGGAAGCATCAAGACCTCCGGATCAGCTCGTGATCATCCCTTGGACACTTCCTTCATCGTCTCACACACTCACAACCAAGAAAGTTCCGGTTAGTACCATATCTCGGTTAGATGATAGAATATGTTATGGATGATGTCTTAAATTAACAAAGATGTATGCTTGTTGGATAATACACATGTTCTATGAGGATAAATGAGTTAAGATGACTAAGTTTAATGATAGATTTTTGTGTCATAGTGATAATAGGATGATATGCAAGACATGTTCATGCTTTGATAGGAAATTGTTAGATAACATGCAAGATTGTTAGGATGATAAGAGTGTGTATGTTTGTAATCCGAGGAATGTATGATTAGATTCAGGAGTCGATGATGCTGATTTAAATATATACTAGGATAGGGTTGTTTGAATAATCATGTTGCAAAATGATGAAAACCCTAAAATGAAGAACAAGTTTGAAGGTTAACATGAATATTTGAATATGCAATGAACACTTGAAATATGCCTTGTTTGATCTGTTTTGATTAGGATTTAGACAAGGAAACATGTTAGTGAAATTCTATTGGATAGTACATAAAATCATGCACATGAAATCCTATTGGTTAGTACATGTTCTAGAAACCGCAGATGTTGGGGTCGGAACCTGTGATCTCGACTCGAGACCATCATGGAGACAACTCGAGAGCAGCAACTGATTACTCAAGGTTGGTTGTTTCATCAGTGGTCTCGACAAGGGTTTCGAATCAGTAAGTGGTCCATTAAGTTACAATTCGAGACCACGACAATAACGACTCGAGACCTGGACCAAGCAAATTCAAAACAGACTTCTAGAACTCGAGACCATCAAGGTCTCGACTTAAAATTCCATGATTTCGACTCGAGACTGGACTCGAGACCTCAGAGGTTTCGACTCATGCATGCACTACTCGAGATCACGATGTCCATGACTCAAGATAACCTGTTTGCGACTCGAGACCGGGTAATCTCGAGTGGAGACTCTTCTGTCTCGACTGGGCCGCTTATTGGGCCGTGGTGGGTGAAATACTTGTTCTTGTTACAGTTTAAGTGAGCAATGTGTTACCTGTTACTGTTTAAGAACTTAGAGCAGGCCCAATAACGTTATGTGTTAAGTATGCTATGTGTTAGATACGTGTAGAATATACGTGATTTCTCTGTATCCAACCTGACCTGTACTGGTAACCATATTAGGACGTGGTGACCAGCATAATTGACCAAGTAAACTGTCTACCGAGCAACCCAAGGTGAGTTCACAACTAATAAAGCATGCGTTCCCGGTGGTTGGGAAACGGAAACTTAAACAACGCTATCCCCTCGTAAGGGATACAAACCTACTTCTCTCCCCTTAATTGGGACTTTTAGTTAATTACTGTTTATACTGGATGCAACAAGCAACACTAAACAAAACTCTATCACTCAAGTCCTCATTTCTTAATACCGATTAGTCGCCGGGGTCAGGCGAACGGGTTATTAGTTGATAGCGCTATTTAGGTCTCACCAACCTCACACCGTGCCCGCGTATAGGATCGGGCGTGAACTAATGTACTCTGGCAACCGTCAATGATGATAGAACATTGACAAACGGGGCACTCTACGGAAACGTACCGATGAATAGTATTCGGTATTGTAAAAACAGTTTAGTCGCTTACTTATGGGGTAGCTCCCCATCGCATGTATAAACGGATAAATTAACTGGTGAAACAAGTTTTGGTAACTAAAACTGGACAACTCGTGGACTCGCCAACATTTTGTTGATACCCTACTGCATGCTTTGCAGGTACCCAGTGACTCAGGAGCTTGCAGCTTGGGAATGTGTAGTGGTCGCCTAGCCCATGTGTTGGGTTCTAAATAATCTTGAACTATGAACTTTGTTTTGAAACTGTTTGGTTTATGCTTCCGCTGTTTACTTAAACTGTTATTTGAACTTAAACTTTTGAACCTTAATGTTTACTAACTATTGTGGTTAGTGAACATTCTTACTATTAATCAATGCTCGGTATAATTGGTGGCTGGATCCTGGTCAGTCACGCCTCCAAGCGGTGGAACTCCGCATGTGGATTTTGGGGGTGTGACAGATTGGTATCAGAGCCATTGGTTATAGTGAACTTGGTTTTAAAAAGAAAGTCTTTTTGAGAAAAACCAGACTATAACCCGTGACTCGTGACGACACTACACTCCAAGGGCAAGACTCAACGTATTAGACCCCATAGCTCGGACTTGTGTTTACTTGCTTACTGTATGTTGTTATTCTACTATACGTACTAGTGTGCCTAATTAGATAGATGTGCATTCCTCTTCTACCTCATTCTCGACACATTACGACATCACACTCATACTGTGTTTTCTGGTTATGAAGACAATGAGTGGACGCGGAAGAGGAAACGTTAACATGACTCAGGCTCAGTTCACCAACTTGCTCAACACGGTGGCTGCGGCTTTCGCAGCTCACCCTGGAGGTCAGCAAGCGCCTGCGCAACCACGTGTTTGCACTTTCAAAACCTTCATGGATGGCAAGCCTCTCCCTTTCAACGGCACTGAGGGTGCCATAGGCCTTCTGCACTGGATTGAAAAGGCCGAAGCTGTCTTTGTTGTCTGCGAGTGTCCCCCTGCTAACTGGGTTAAGTTCGCAACTGGTATGCTTGAAGGAAAAGCGCTTTCATGGTGGAAAGCACAGATTCAGATGCTTGGTCTGGAAACTGCTAATGCTACTGCATGGGAAGATTTCAAAGACATGATCAAAGAAGAGTACTGCCACAGGGATGACATCCACAAAATCGAGAACGAGTACTATGAGCTCAAGATGGTTGGGTCAGAGATTGAGACCTACACCAAGCAGTCCAACGACTATGCTACACTTTGCCCAAACATGTCCCGACCTATGTATCGAAGGATCGAATTGTACATCAAAGGGTTGGTCCCGGAAATTCGAAGCCATGTAACCTCAGCCAACCTCAATACCATTCAGCCAGTGGTCCGTCTGGCTCACAAACTCACCAATCAGGCTGTGGAGGAGGGCAAGCTGCCCAAAAGGATCAGTGCTACTGCTGGAACTGCTAGTGATAACAAACGAAAGTGGGATGGAAATCAGGGTAAGGATGCTAACTCTACTCAGGCCCCAGTTCAACAAAGGAAGACTGAAAGCAACAAGGGCCCTCAGCAATAGGGTGGCTATCGAGGAAACCACCCCAAGTGTAACAAATGTAACCGACACCACAGTGGGCCATGTGGAAGAAGTCAGTGTCAGCGATGCAACAAGATGGGGCATGAAGCCAAAGACTGCAGGAGCCCGCTTCCAGCTAGGCAGAATCAACAACAACCACAACAGCAACAGGGAAACAACCGTGGATGCTTCAAGTGTGGAGCAACGGGGCACATGCGAAAGGATTGCCCTGAACTGAATCAGAACAACAACAATCAGGGTGCTGGGAACAATAACAACAATACTGGAAATGGTGCAAGAGGAAGGGCTTTTGTGATTGGAGCTGGGGAAGCTAGGAATGATCCCAACGTGGTGGCGGGTAAGTTCCTACTTAATGACCGTTATGTTTCCATATTATTTGATTCTGGAGCAGATGCTAGTTATGTATCCCTACGTATTAGTAAGAAGCTTAAGTCCACTCTTACGCCGTTAAGCTCTAAGCACATCGTTGAAATAGCTAATGGTAGAAACCTCGAGGCCTCACACGTCATTCCTAACTGCAAACTAGAATTGTCCGGTCAGACCTTCCATATCGATCTCTTCCCCATCGTTCTCGGAAGCTTCGACATCATCATTGGTATGGATTGGCTATCCAAGCATCGAGCTAAAATCCTCTGCCAAGAGAAAGCTGTTCGTATTCCCTGTCCTTCTGGCCAACCCCTTATAGTTCAAGGCGACAAAATCGGAGAAGTCACAGGCATCATTTCATTCTTAAAAGCCCAGAAGTGTTTACGAAAGGGGCACACCGCTATCCTAGCACTAGTTGCCGACACGCAGAAAAAGGAAAACAGGATTGAAGATTTTCCAGTTGTACGCGGCTATCCTGAGGTATTTCCGGAAGAACTACCTGGACTCCCTCCTCACCGTCAGGTCGAATTTCAAATCGAGCTAGCTCCCGGAGCAGCACCTATAGCTCGTGCACCTTATCGTCTAGCTCCCGCAGAACTCAAGGAACTATCTACTCAACTACAAGAACTTTTGGACAAAGGTTTTATCCGTCCTAGCTCATTACCCTGGGGAGCCCCAGTGCTCTTTGTCAAAAAGAAGGATGGCACATTCCGAATGTGCATTGATTACCGCGAACTGAACAAGGTTACCATGAAGAATCGTTATCCACTTCCCCGTATCGACAATCTGTTCGACCAACTGCAAGGGTCGAGCTATTACTCTAAGATCGATCTACGATCGGGCTATCACCAACTGAGAGTCCGCGACAAGGACATCTCTAAGACTGCTTTCAGAACCCGCTATGGTCACTACGAATTCCTGGTTATGCCTTTCGGAATGACCAACGCGCCTGCGATTTTCATGGATCTCATGAACCGAGTGTGCAAACCCTACCTCGACAAATTCGTGATTGTGTTTATTGACGACATCCTCATCTACTCGAAAAGTCAAGAGGAGCATGAACAACACCCGCGTCTTATTCTCGAACTCCTTCGTAATGAGCAACTGTACGCCAAATTCTCGAAATGTGATTTCTGGCTTAGAGAAGTCCATTTCCTCGGGCACATAGTCAATCAGGATGGGATTCACGTCTACCCCGCTAAGATCGAATCCATTATGAATTGGCCTATACCTAAGACTCCGACCGAGGTTCGCCAATTCTTGGGATTGGCAGGATACTATCGAAGATTTATCAAGGGATTCTCTAAGATCGCTCAACCACTTACGACCCTCACTCAAAAGGGTGTTGCTTATAAGTGGAATGATGCTCAGGAGTCTGACTTTCAGGAACTAAAGAAGAACCTCTGTAGTGCTCCTATCCTTTCCTTACCTGAAGGTACCGACGACTTCGTTGTTTACTGCGACGCTTCTATTCAAGGACTTGGCTGCGTGTTGATGCAACACGAGAAGGTCATTGCTTACGCTTCGCGAAAACTCAAGATCCACGAACGGAACTACACGACACATGACTTAGAATTTGGAGTTGTGGTCTTCGCGCTCAAGATTTGGAGACACTACTTGTACGGTACCAAGTGCACGATTTACACTGATCACAAGAGTCTCCAGCACATAATGGAACAAAAGGAGTTGAATATGCAGCAACGCCGATGGGTCGAACTCCTAAATGACTACGAGTGTGCAATTAAATATCATCCAGGCAAGGCTAATGTGGTAGCCGATGCCCTCAGCAGAAAGGAGACCAAACCCAAGCGTGTTCGTGCCTTACAGCTCACTATCCACTCGAACTTCCCTAGTCAGATCCGAAATGCTCAGGTTGAAGCATTGAAAGCTGAGAACATCAGGGCTGAGTCCCTACGAGGATCGAGGCAACGTTTAGAACAGAAAGAAGACGGTGCTTACTATGTAGCCGGGCGCATATGGGTTCCCCTTTATGGAAATTTACGTGACCTCGTGATGGACGAAGCCCATAAGTCCCGTTATTCAGTACATCCGGGTTCAGATAAGATGTACCACGACTTAAGGACTACCTATTGGTGGCCTAGCATGAAAGCCCACATAGCAACCTATGCCAGAAAATGTTTGACTTGTGCAAGAGTCAAGGCTGAGTATCAGAAACCATCGGGCCTACTCCAACAGCCAGAAATCCCGCAATGGAAATGGGAGCAAATTTCTATGGATTTTGTTACTGGCCTGCCTAGGTCTCAACGCGGAAATGACACCATTTGGGTGATAGTGGACCGATTAACTAAGTCTGCACACTTTTTGGCTATTAAAGAAACAGACAAGTTCTCTACCTTAGCAGAGGTATACTTAAAGGAAGTGGTTTCGAAACACGGAGTGCCAACCTCTATTATTTCCGATCGAGATGCACGTTTTACTTCTGAGTTGTGGCAAGCCATGCACAAATCCTTTGGCTCACGTTTAGATATGAGCACCTCTTATCATCCACAAACGGATGGGCAGTCTGAACGCACCATCCAAACCCTAGAAGACATGCTTAGGGCATGTGTGATCGATTTTGGCAAGAATTGGGAGAAGCACCTACCGTTAGTGGAATTCTCCTACAACAACAGCTACCACACCAGCATTCAGGCAGCCCCCTTTGAGGCATTGTACGGTCGTAAATGCCGATCGCCTCTTTGCTGGGCGGAGGTTGGTGACAGCCAGATCACAGGTCCAAAACTTGTGGTAGACACTACGGAAAAGATTGCCCAGATTAGGCAATGCATGGCGGCAGCTCGTGACCGCCAGAAGAGCTACGCTGATAAGGATAGGAAACCGCTAGAGTTCCAGGTTGGTGACTGGGCTCTACTTAAAGTCTCACCCTGGAAGGGTGTGGTTCGTTTTGGAAAACGGGGCAAGCTTAATCCGTGATATGTCGGACCATTCGAAATTACCGAAAAGATCGGTAAGGTCGCTTACAGATTGAATCTGCCTGAAGAACTGAGTGCTGTGCACAACGTCTTCCACGTGTCTAATCTGAAGAAGTGTCTGTCAGATGAAACACTCATCATTCCTTTCAAGGAACTTACTATTAACGAACAGCTACACTTTACTGAGGAACCGATTGAGATCACGGATCGAGAGATCAAAACCCTCAAACGTAGCCAGATACCTCTCGTACGAGTTCGTTGGAACTCGCGCCGTGGCCCAGAGTTTACCTGGGAGCGGGAAGACCAGATGAAGCGCAAGTATCCCCAGTGGTTCCCAAATGAAACTCCCAGCACTGAAGCTACAACCGAATTTCGGGACGAAATTCCAAACTAACGGGGGGATGATGTGACACCCCGTTGAAACATTTTCACTTACACTAGCTTGACAGTGACTGCCTTAACTTTCGGGACGAAAGTTCTTAAAACTTGGGGATAATGTGACACTCTGGGTTTTCCCGAGCAACTATCTTGTATTGAAATTATATGTACATATTTTATTAAATGGAAACTTGTGAATTACTTTGGTGTGCTATATGATCCTTGAATTAAGTTGTATGTATGTAATAAGTATATACATGTGTATTAGTGCTAGTGAACCGGGATCACAACTCAAGACCACCCGGTCTCGAGTAACCAGTAAGCAGTGGGCCGGTTGGGCCGTGGACCTCCTTTAGTCCACCCGAAAGCCCGTTAGCGTGCACCACTTGATATGAGAAACCCATGCCATCATCCACATTTTCCTTACACCTACTCTCACATTTTCCTACACTCTCCCTCTCTCACTAAAACCCTAAACCAAACACCTATCATCTCCTCTCCTCCCTCGGACTCAAACCGGAAGCATCAAGACCTCCGGATCAGCTCGTGATCATCGCTTGGACACTTCCTTCATCGTCTCACACACTCACAACCAAGCAAGTTCCGGTTAGTACCATATCTCGGTTAGATGATAGAATATGTTATGGATGATGTCTTAAATTAACAAAGATGTATGCTTGTTGGATAATACACATGTTCTATGAGGATAAATGAGTTAAGATGTCTAAGTTTAATGATAGATTTTTGTGTCATAGTGATAATAGGATGATATGCAAGACATGTTCATGCTTTGATAGGAAATTGTTAGATAACATGCAAGATTGTTAGGATGATAAGAGTGTGTATGTGTATGTTTGTAATCCGAGGAATGTATGATTAGATTCAGGAGTCGATGATGCTGATTTAAATATATACTAGGATAGGGTTGTTTGAATAATCATGTTGCAAAATGATGAAAACCCTAAAATGAAGAACAAGTTTGAAGGTTAACATGAATATTTGAATATGCAATGAACACTTGAAATATGCCTTCTTTGATCTGTTTTGATTAGGATTTAGACAAGGAAACATGTTAGTGAAATTCTATTGGATAGTACATAAAATCATGCACATGAAATCCTATTGGTTAGTACATGTTCTAGAAACCGCAGATGTTGGGGTCGGAACCTGTGATCTCGACTCGAGACCATCATGGAGACAACTCGAGAGCAGCAACTAATTACTCAAGGTTGGTTGTTTCATCAGTGGTCTCGACAAGGGTTTCGACTCAGCAAGTGGTCCATTAAGTTACAATTCGAGACCACGGCAATAACGACTCGAGACCTGGACCAAGCAAATTCAAAACAGACTTCTAGAACTCGAGACCATCAAGGTCTCGACTTAAAATTCCATGGTTTCGACTCGAGACTGGACTCGAGACCTCAGAGGTTTCGACTCATGCATGCACTACTCGAGATCACGATGTCCATGACTCGAGATCCCCTGTTTGCGACTCGAGACCGGGTAATCTCGAGTGGAGACTCTTCTGTCTCGACTGGGCCGCTTATTGGGCCGTGGTGGGTGAAATACTTGTGCTTGTTACAGTTTAAGTGAGCAATGTGTTAACTGTTACTGTTTAAGAACTTAGAGCAGGCCCAATAACGTTATGTGTTAAGTATGCTATGTGTTAGATACGTGTAGAATATACGTGATTTCTCTGTATCCAACCTGACCTGTACTGGTAACCATATTAGGACGTGGTGACCAGCATAATTCACCAAGTAAACTGTCTACCGAGCAACCCAAGGTGAGTTCACAACTAATAAAGCATGCGTTCCCGGTGGTTGGGAAACGGAAACTTAAACAACGCTATCCCCTCGTAAGGGATACAAACCTACTTCTCTCCCCTTAATTGGGACTTTTAGTTAATTACTGTTTATACTGGATGCAACAAGCAACACTAAACAAAACTCTATCACTCAAGTCCTCACTTCTTAATACCGATTAGTCGCCGGGGTCAGGCGAACGGGTTATTAGTTAATAGCGCTATTTAGGTCTCACCAACCTCACACCGTGCCCGCGTATGGGATCGGGCGTGAACTAATGTACTCTGGCAACCGTCAATGATGATAGAACATTGACAAACGAGGCACTCTACAGAAACGTACCGATGAATAGTATTCGGTATTGTAAAAACAGTTTAGTCGCTTACTTATGGGGTAGCTCCCCATCGCATGTATAAACGGATAAATTAACTGGTGAAACAAGTTTTGGTAACTTAAACTGGACAACTCGTGGACTCGCCAACATTTTGTTGATACCCTACTGCATGCTTTGCAGGTACCCAGTGACTCAGGAGCTTGCAGCTTGGGAATGTGTAGTGGTCGCCTAGCCCATGTGTTGGGTTCTAAATAATCTTGAACTATGAACTTTGTTTTGAAACTGTTTGGTTTATGCTTCCGCTGTTTACTTAAACTGTTATTTGAACTTAAACTTTTGAACCTTAATGTTTACTAACTATTGTGGTTAGTGAACATTCTTACTATTAATCAATGCTCGGTATAATTGGTGGCTGGATCCTGGTCAGTCACGCCTCCAAGCGGTGGAACTCCGCATGTGGATTTTGGGGGTGTGACAATGAAAGGTTACACTAAAGGCGAGTCGGATCCAAGTGATTCATCTTGTCTATCTGTTTTATTTTTATTTTCAGCATTTTAGTTTTTAATTTTCATGTTTAAAACTTCTTCTAAAATTTTGATTTGATTAGACGTTGAGGATAAACCGGTATTAAAAGCTCTTGTGTCCTTGGACGACCTCGGTATCTTACCAGCACTATGCTACGCTCACGATGGGTGCACTTGCCCATATGTGTGTTTAGTGTTAGTAAAATATCGTGTTTTATAAATTTAAAACTTGACTAAAGTGTTAAAAGGGCTTAAAATATACATAAACACCTATCACACCTAACGCACATCAGAAGAAAACAAAGAAACGGGTTTCCAGGCGTGAATAGGGGCGTAGACAACCACTTAAGGCGTATGCCAGCCCTACGGCGTCGGCGTCTCCGATCCAGGGCTTCGGCGACTCCGTCTTCAATGTCGGCGCCGGTTTTCGTTCTATTGCTCATTTCAACCCCATTCACACGTCCCGAAACTCCCAAATCGTAAAATAACATTTTCCAAGCCCCCAAATCATTCTAACACTAATCCCCATGTCCCCACAACCAAATTCATTATTTTATTATACTACTTTTAGTTTTTGACCCGTTTACTTCTACCACACGTTTTCCGACATAGTTAACTGCATTTGACCCATTACAACGATACATACCTTAGCACTACCATTATTTCTATGTTCTTACATGATTCCCAATATTCATACATATAAAACTCCCTTTATCTACTAAGAAGTGAGTTAGGAATCGCTTACTTTAAGTTTTCTTGCTTGCTTACTTGCCTCCTCTTGACCCATTAGCCTCCTGTGCTTGAGTCTATGTTGACATGATTCCTATCCTTACATGTTATTACATTCACATCCTTGTTAACATATGTGATAATACATATTATCATTCACATTCTACTCATATACATTTGACTTTCATTAGTTAAGTTCTAACAACATAAGGCACAGACGAACAATCACATCATTTCAAACCCACACAATTTCACATGTCATCATGTATAACACATATTGATCTAACAAGTACCACACGATCTCTCTACACTTACATTGGCGTCAAAAAGTCTAACTATACTATTCATACATTGTTGACTTTTACAAAGTCAATTGTCTATCATATGAACTTTCAACTTATACTCATACATCCATATTACTATAGTAGGCTATACTAATGGCACCATATACATTACATACTCATGTTGCAAGACACATACAACCATATGATCACCTAGATATATGCACACACATACATCATCCATTCCATCCATACTAGTATTTTCATAATTCTACAACTAACACCATGACCCATACTTAGCTAATCCAACATTATTCCAACATTACCCCTATCTAGTATTCTCGTATACTTCACATTTACTTCTTAATCACAATTAAGCAAATCAAACAAACACAAACCATTACATCATTTTCACATTCTATACTTATTCATCCATCACTAGTATGCAATTTCACATACTAACCGAATCTATACCAGGCATTTCATCAAACGCTTGGTGTGCGTACACCATTTAAGGCATAATGTACAAGTAATTCATGCTTAACCTTCCTAGTTCATAGCATTAATCATCAAGTTTCCTACTTCGAATAAGTATAATTATTTCTATAAGCATTTCTTTCAATATATTTATATTAAAGCATACTTAATCAAAATCCCAATTTCTTGAACATGAACCCCAAATTAAAAATCATCAATTGAGATGTTTATGTCACACCCTGATTTTCCGGTGGGCCCGGACTTGGGGTTTAAACGTGACAAATTGATATAGATATTCACAATTAACACAATGGAAGTCTTGGGAGTATAAATAATTATTACAAAATACAATTGTCCAAAAGTTCAAAATCATGTTATATATCATTTGGTATATTAATTTTCATAAATAACTTGGGACAAACTATATCTCTTGTTATCAGTATTACATGCTTGTCAATACAAATGGGACTCGGAACTAAACTTCGAGACATGATTAACCGACACACCACTTTAATCCCCTTAAAAGGGTAAACCCATAATGGGTAAGAAAAATATTTTATCATAGCATTAGCATCTGTCAGGTGTATGCCTACACCCCGTGCTTAGGTCGTGATCATTTGCAATTAAATGAGTCAAGGATATCTAGGACATGGTCGCATTAACCCCCAATGTTTAAGTTATCAAGCAATACGAATTAAAACGAGTTATTCGGATTTTGGATACATAGGTCATTGATCCCATACCCGACCAAGTGGTAATAATTTACCGTATCCTATGCCCGTATAGGAAAAATTGGTTAAGAGTATTTACCTGAGCTTAAATCTTTACAATCTATATATATATATATATATATATATATATATATATATATATATATATATATATAAGCAGAACCGTTCAAACTAAACAACTAACACGGTTGCAATTTACTGGACTCCCTTAGTCTGGATTGAATGGAATAATGATCCATTAGAATGTTAACCAGTCTTATTCAAGTCATAAGACTTGGACCGTTTAACTAATATAAAAACGGTACGGTTCGCTTGATTAAGCGGTAATCGAATAGAATGTGGTTTGTCCCCTCACAAGTACTATGACTTGTATAATATGGGTTAAACAATAATATATTCTGATTAGAAGTGAAATTGAAGGAATTTGACCCAATTCGGTTAACTTATATAAACTACGCTATATAAGTCAACCGTTCGCGCATAGGCGGCATCGGGTGATCGGATGAGTCAATGTCAAGTTCATTATGCCAAAACAAGTTTAATATGTTACCATATCAGTAGGTATTCCAAATTATATGTACATTATGGTTAAAAACCATTTTATGCTCAAAAGGGCATTTTTGGTATTTTTAAGGCATAATGTATGAATCTTGCATAAAACCTGACAACTGCTTATAATCAAATGGTATAACCTCATAGGGTTATTCCATCATTAATATGATCATAATATAACTTCAAATCAGTAGCTAACTTAGCTTAAACGGGTCAGAATCGAAAGTCAAAGTAGAAGTCAAACTGCTTGACTTTCGGTTGTGAACCAGACTATAAGCAGGAAATGACGGGTTGAACATGTTTTAACATGTTGTAATATGTTATACCAACTGATATAATGTCAAAAATTAGTGTTTAGATGTTTAGAATTTCATTTAACGTAATTTCCGAAAAACTACGTTTTGACTTTTATTTTAACATAACTTTGACCCGTGATTTGACCAACTTAATGTGATCTTCAGGAGGTGCCCTCATAGGGGATTATCACCTACCATATTACGATCATGTAGCCATTTTCGATTCGAACATTGACTTGACCAAAACGGTCATAATCGAAAGTCAAAGCAAAAGTCAATTTGCTTGACTTTCGGCTAATAACTTAGCCTAAAATAAAAAAGGAACTATGAAAGAACACTTACAATTGTTCTAGGAGAATAATGAACTTGGTGGGAGGCTTCCTTTTGATCAGAAAAAACTCCAAAAGTGAGTAGAGAAGAAATGAGAAATGAGCAAGGAACAATGGGTGATTTATGGTGCTATTTATAGTTGCAATGTGATCACAAGATCATGCCATGTGTTCCCAAGGTTCTTTAGATGATAAAAAGTACCCATTGAGGTGTTTAAACTAGGAGAAAGGTGGCACATTTGCAAGCTAAGTGGCAGGAGTGCAGGCTGTCTTGGGCAGCAAGCACAAACTGCCAGCACAGTCCCTTACGAACCGTAAGAGTCATGGCTTACGGTCCATAAGGACCTTAGTGAGCCCACATATTCAAACCCCTTACGGTCCGTAAGGGATAAAGCCTTGCGGTCCGTAAGGATTATCAAAATTAAATATTATCAGTGCCTTACGGTCCGTAAGGGTCACTCAGAGGCCAAAGATTTGACATCTTGACATAAATGGCCCCTCCACAACCAATCTTCCACAATTTTACACATTTAGTCCCTCAAGTCCAAATAACTTGGCATATTTGAGAGTTGATCGGACACGTGTTGCCATATGATTTGATATGAATTTCCGAGGTGTTACAGTTTACATCATTATTTACATTAGATCAGTGCATTTAAACACAAATTCAATCATCTAATACTTCCAATTTACCCAATTGAGGGTAATTCATCAAAACCATCAAGAACTCTAACTAAGTAGTTTCAAGAAATGATATTGATACTTACTTGATGCTTAGAAGATGATGATGATGAACATTCTTGAAATCACATATTTTCCATGAAATTTCACATCCTTCATTCTCCTTATTGATTTGATTCACAAAAGAACACACACACACACACACACTAGTGTGTGTATGTGTCGACCTCTCCCTATCTACATACTGGGTTTGTATTTTGTTAAAGCAAAATACACATTGACCCCTCTAACTTGATGTCTTTTTCCATTTAATCAAAACTTTCTTTCCTTTTCCATTTAACGTACATTTAACTAGGTTATTATAATTAGTTAAACCATTTTATGCCATATACAAGAAAGCATTCTATAGAATTAAAATTAAAGTTTTAGGGCATTACATCATACTCAGAAAAACACAATACCCCATACTTTGTAAAACACAATAAAGATAATGAAACCAGAAACTGTTAAAACACATTGTGAAGAAATATGATGAACATGCATGAAACCTTAACTTTAACAAAAACCTGCATGCCGCCTAATTGAAAATACGATATACTTACCGTTCCACCAATCAATCATTGCATTAGACATCGAAATTAACACGTAAAAAGAAAAATAAACAAATAAGTAAACTTCTGGAATAGAGATGAAGGATGTTGTCACACCCCAACCGATGGCGGAAACATCGAAGTGAGACGAAAACGAGACTACAAGAGACTTCATAACACTATTTTGCGATAATATTTAATAAAATCAAAGTTTCATTTCATTTCTAAATTCAACTACATCGTTTGGAAGCAATTTCAACAACATTATCAAAGAAGTAAAATACAACATAAGTACTAAAATTTAAAGTGAGTTTCTAGTTCACCCTACTAGATTTCCGTTCATCATCATCGTCATCAAATTACTGCAACATATATTAAAGTATAGTTCAATACAAAAGTATTGATGAGTATACAAGTTTGATTACTTGCATAAGTATATAAGTGTAAACAAATCCACATGTCTTAATTGTTAACTTTAACTAATATACAATACCAGCATGCAACTATACAAGTCAAACCAAAGATTCCCAGTAGCGTAATCTAATCATAGCAATGAATAGACCATTTTGTTTACTTAACATGACCTCGAGAATATGGGCGGTGCGTTAATCCTATAGCACTATACATGTTAAGGGGGGCTTGTAAGAAGTTAATGACAAGTATAAATCATAAGTATAATCTAGCATAGATGAGTTCACGTATAACGTATCAAGCATGTATAATGGATTGTTTGTTTTGTGATTAAGCATAAAGTATGTGTGTGTTTAATAGCATAAACGTATTCAACCCAAAAGTGTAAAAAGTAAAAAGGGAGTCATGTATACTCACGGTTTTGCAAAGTTTTCCGCTTAATCCGTGAGTTGACAAAAGTGAGGGTTGGAACACCGACGTTACCCTATAATTGGAAACAAAGATGTGTGAGTATTTAGATTCTGACGAAAGGTTCGGATTGGAATTTAAGTACAAAAAGTATGTATACACGAAAGTATATCTCGTCTAAGTACTCTTTCGACACTAAGTTTTTATGTAATTTTATGGGTCCTAACTTGCCAATTAGAATCATAAACGAGAAACTTAGAGCAAAGATAAAATAACCTAAGTTCATAACACCTAACCACAAACCGGTTAGCATCATGAATTCGGCTAAAGTATCTATATTATATAGTATTATTATATTTGGTCCATCAGGTATTATCATAGAATTCATGGAAGTCAAGCATGGAGGTATGAACGTCTCATTGTATGATTCACCAAAGCACAAAGCTTACCAACATAGTTGGTAAACCCGGTTGGTCATGAATGAAAGTAAAGTACAACTAATCTACTAACATACTAAGTAGCCAAATAAGAACAACCCAGGCGTGTCATACCCAACATGGCAAATGTTGGAGGCGAGGCAGGGTTAACTTACTTTGGGACTAGGAAACTACTTACTGAATATGAATAAAACATCAAGTGAGATGGTGGAACAAGTTTAGGATAGCCAAGGCTTCCAAGGTTCACACCTTTACCAAAACACAAGTCTTTCCATATGAACTATGGTAAACTTGGATGGTTTCATCACTTGTGGGTTGTCTAAACCTATCAAAACAAAAAGTTTAGAGGGTGTTTGCACCTCTAAACTCATAAGAATCAACCATACACAAGCTCTCAAACCGTGGACTTAATTAGAGGTAAGGTAGGTACAAGATTGTATAAGTTTAACATGTTCATAAAGATTTAAATAAAAGTTCTTCGAAAACAGAAAGTTTGGGCCTCTAAATGGTGATGTTCTATCTTAGTTTACCATGGTAAACTTGTGGAAACACTCCTAGAGGTGTTCCAAGATTTGTAGTGGAAGAAAATATGAAGAAAAGGTGAAGAAATGTGAGAAAAGTGCTCACTTTGGCACTTAGAATATTCTGCCTTTCCTTGATGTTGCAACTGATTTGAGAGTAATTTGAGAGTGTAAGTGGGTTGGGAAAATGAAAATGGAAGGATGGAGGCTTGTTTATATAGAGAGGAGGTAGGGTTTTGTGTTAAAGGAGGTTTAAAGGTGATTTGGGAAGGGAATATTGGCCAGTCCATGCACCAGTAGCAACAATCTGCGGATCGAACCCTCTTGCTGCCCACGAGAGAAAAGGACAAGGGGCTCGCGCCCCGTGGTGCTACCTTGAGTTCCAGCAACTTTGTTTTATTACATTGTGGCCCCTGAACTTCCATTCCCTTATTATTTTATGCGATAACTTGGTGTTTTGACATGTTTTTAAGCACGGTATCGTGAATGTTCGTATGGTTAATTGCACGTATAACAATTGTCGATTTGCAGGTAACGACGTATATACTTGATTAATTGTACGAATAACAAGTATGTATAAAATATGAATTTCATTATGATCAAGGTCTCGAATTACAAAATTGGATATGAAATATGAACATGATACAAATACAAGTTTCCATAAATAGAAATACGATTACACTTTCTAAATAAGAAAAGTACAAAATGCGAAGCGTTACAGATGCGATTAATGTGATTAAGGCAACTGAACTAGTTATGGGTTTAGAATAATTGTTTGCATAAAAATCTCTACCATAATTAACTTAATTAGTCAATTACAAGTATACATTTTTATTAAAATACTAGAGGTGACACATGCCATCACCAAAACACTTCCTACACTTTGTAGGAAAAAAATCACTATGTAGCCAACTCCTACCCTCATATTCAATATACATAGTTGGTACCTTAGTGTTAGAATTGTGAACCCAACACCCCCTTTACACGAGTCATATTTTTTTTCTAGGGGGAATTGTAAGTAGGGCTTCCAGTAAATGTTTAAGAGAGTGCAATCTAAAGGATTAAGAATGAAAGGCAGAATGACAATATTATCGTACTTAAATTTTAAATTTTATGAACACCAATTGTGGAAGTGATATTTAAGTTTAAATGAATTTCTCTAGGCATTTATTTTAAATTTATGGTATCAAAGCTCCATGGATCTTTCCGATGCAAACACAATTAGTCATAGTGTGTGGATGTATTGAATAGAAGTAGGGTTAGAATTCCAATAGGATCATGTTAGTTCAAAAGGTTTTGTTTGTTATCATTTAGATCTTTGCGATGAGCATCACAAAGCTATTAAGGTGCATAATAGAGGAATAATTAGGATTCTTGTGTCACACCCTGACTTTTGCGGAAGCGTATGATGTGTGACTTGTTCAATATCATTGCATTCAATCATAATAAACAACTATATGATCAAAACGATGTTCATCCATTCATTAAGTATAAAATATTCCAAACACCAGTCAATTAAAGTTTCAAACAACACGACCTTTGACTAAGATACAAACCAACAAAAATGGATGACATCTAACTTGGAATTTACTTCTAGAAATAACACTCGCGCCCAATCCAACTTGTTACCTGAAATACATGTAATTTTGAAAAAAAAACATCAACAAAAGTTGAGCGAGTTCATGCATTTTGTATGAGTACTGATGAGTTTGTAAACATTTGAGAGACTCCTTTGAAAACAGGTATGAAAAGCATCTATGAACAGATCAAATTAATGTTTTGCAAGGATATTAATGCATGTGAAGGCATAGGGAGCACTCAATATGAGTAGGCTTATACCCTCGTCGATTTCCCTTGACTGTGTAGAATTTCCCTTCGACGGTGTCAATTTACCTTGACCATGTCAATTTTACCCTTGACCGTTGTCGATTTACCTCGACTGGGACACCAAAGCACTCAAGTGGTCACATAAGGACCATGAGTGGGGCTCGGCCGTACCCGTTAGATCTAACCTTCGTCCATAATTAAGAGTTAGTGGCATTTCAATTTCAATCTATGCTCACATGATCTATAATTCATTTCATAGCCAATTCATACCATTTAAACGTGTGCAACATGTATTCCACCCCCGAGAGTTATAAATCCGAAAACAGTTAAGAGAAAAAGGGGACATGAACTCACGGTTTTGCGTTCTTTAATCCGTCGTAACTCAAGCTGCTACTAGTGCGCAAGACTACCTACAGCGCACTACGGTCTATTAGACGAGCTGGTCGTGCCTTGACTTAGTATTAATTAGTGTCTTTGAGTTACGTTTCTTTGTGTCCTTAATATTATTCCAAGTTATATAATTATTTGTTAAAATATAAATATTTTAACTTAAATTATATTTATGAACTTTGGAATATTAGTTAAAATAATACATTTTAACTTGTCAAGTTTATGTATTTGTACTTGTATAACTCCCCAAGGATGAGTGTATTTGTATTAGAAAGCTTACTCTTTTATATTTTTGCCAAATATCGATGGCGTATTCCGGTGTGTAATTGTACGTACGAGAATACGTATTTTTATTGTGTTTATTAAGTATTTCATACTTAATTTTTGCCTTTACTTTTCCGGGAATAATATTTCTAATAAAAATACATTAATATATTTTCCCAAAATATATATCTTAAGAATTATTACGTAGAAAAATTATTTATAATTTTTCCTTGGCAAAAATATTTATACTTTTCATATAAGTCTCAAAAATAATATATTTCCAAGTCTAACTTAGAAAATATATATAAATCTATTTTTCACCAAAAAATAACCTGTCCAAAGTTTATTTAAGAAAATATATATTTTCTCCCAAAAATAATATATCTTCTAATAATTCCAAGAAAATATATATTTTTTACTTGCCAAAAAATAATATATTTTCTCCTTGTAAAAATATGATATGTTTTGTAATTATTGTAAGAATCATATTTTTGTTTTCTTGGTGTCCAAAATACTAATTACCAAAATATACTTATGAATTTATTTCTGGAATACTTTGTGAGTTATATTTCTTGTATAACTCCCCAAGGATGAGTGTATTTGTATTAGAAATATTATCCTTCTATATTTTTGCCAAGTATCGATGGCGTATTCCGGTGTGTAATTGTACGTACGAGAATATGTACTTTTATTGTGTTTATTAAGTATCTCACATTTAATTTTTGCATTTACTTTTCCGGAATAATATTTCTAATAAAAATACATTAATATATTTTCCCAAAATATATATCTTAAGACTTATTACGTAGAAAAATTATTTATAATTTTTCCTTGGCAAAAATATTTATACTTTTCATATAAGTCTCAAAAATAATATATTTCCAAGTCTAACTTAGAAAATATATATAAATCTATTTTTCACCCAAAAATAATATGTCCAAAGTTTATTTAAGAAAATATATATTTTCTCCCAAAAATAATATATCTTCTAATAATTCCAAGAAAATATATATTTTTTTACTTCAAAAAATAATATATTTTCTCCTTGTAAAAAATATGATATATTTTGTAATTATTGTAAGAATCATATTTTTGTTTTCTTGGTGTCCAAAATACTAATTACCAAAATATACTTATGAATTTATTTCCGGAATATTTTGTGAGTTATATTCCTTGTTCGGTTTCTTCCAATATTTTGATATATTTTGTATATTCATTCTCTTGGAATTTTGGTAGTATTTTGGATTGTAATTTCTTGGTATTTTGGTGAGTTATATTATTTCAAGTCCTAAAATAATATAACTAATACACATAATATACAAATAATCACACACATGGTGACATCTAAATATATATTTCCTAAATACATATTTAGTCACTTTTATTTATAAAAACCAACCTCCAATATTTATAATCTTGTAACAAAAATTATGGCAAACTTTATATAAAATTTCATGGTTTAAAATATACTTGTAACTATTTGTTTAAAAATAATTTTTCTAAGTGTTATATTTTTAGAAAAATTTTGCCATAGTTTCCCCTTAAAAATGGAGGTTTTCATGCTCTCAAAGCATATCATTTTCTTTTATAAATCATCATCAATCATCAACAATTCATTCAAGACTTACCATATGCTTTAAATATGCAATTTACACTTTGACATGAACTTGAAATTTTGTAAAAAGTTGTTGTAACTTAGTATGTTATTTAGTAGGTTAAGTTACCCTCTAAAACATGGTTATTTGTTTAATAATCACATTCTTGCAAAATCTAGTCCTTTACAACTTACAAGATGATTTTTCCAAAAACAATTCTTTCATATTTCTCTTGTTAATAACATGTCTCTATACTTGATTTATCACTAAAAATATGATTTGTTTCTTTAAAAATCATGATCTTGTAAATAACTTTGTTCTCTTGAAGATATTATCTTTGAAATCCTTTATTTTCAAGACTCATAACATGTATCACAAACCATCATACACTAAAACAAGTTTCTTTTCAAGTTCATGTTTAACATAAAGGATGATCATTATGATTTTCTCAAGAATCATCCTCATACTTGCTAGATCATGTGTTTAATCACAATCTAGCAAGCTTCTTATGATAATCAACATCATAAACACAAGAAATCAACAATCAAGTATATTACATACACTTACACATCTTTGATTTTCATGATTTAGAGCTTTATGTTCATGTTTATGCTTATGTTTCTTCATGATCTTTATGTTTAACAAATTATATCATCTTTTAACCAACATAATATGAAGTAAAATGAGATTAGGAAGGTCTTACTACTAGCACAAGGCTAGGGATGATGTTCAAAAAGATGAAGATGACAAATGAAGTGGATAAAAGCACTAGAGAGAGGTCCTTCAAGTTCCAAAGCTCCCCACCTTCTTAGATATGCTTCTTACACCTTATTATCTCCTTAGAATGGATTGAAAAATGGAGATGGATGTGGGTGTTATGTGAGCCGTAGGTAGGGGGAGAAGAAGAAGGAGATGTAGTGAGTTAGAAGTGTTAAATGAATATGATGTTAGTCCTTAGGTCCTTATAAAAGTTTTCTCCAACATCAAATGGTATAAGGTATATTATATGTAGCATATTCTAAACATAATATAATAAATTATACAAAGAAAATATTTATGTGGGACCCATGTTGTAACCGGCCTCAAGTGGGGGGGGGGTAAAGTGTAACACTTCAAACATTAGCTGGTTTAATCTAGTTTGATTCCAAGTATTAAAGTTAGGTATTTAGGGGTTTAGTGTTTATGAGATGTAATATGATGTTCGGTGACCATTACTAGCTTCGTAACACTAAAATAATGCTTCTAGTGAAAATTTGGTGTTCCGGGTACTGTTCGGTTGTTCGGTTCGTTACTGTTCGTTAAAGTGCTAAATTGCGCAGTTTAGTGTGCTTTATGTTGTGTTTTGTGACACTTTTGATTCCCGACACTTAGAAAAGTATTCTAGACCATTATATCACAATTATGCATTATATTTAGATGTTAAAAGCTGAATTTTTTGTTGAATTTATTTATTTCCTGCAGAATTTTGCAATTTTGGTGTGTTTCCAGCACTTTCCGGTACTTATGTCATCACTAGGAAGGCAGTTTTGTAATCCCTACTTTCCTACACACTATTCTAGTGTAACACTTGGTCCTGGGGCTTATTTTGAATCTTAACATTGTAGGATCGTATTCGGACCTGAACGAGTCTATCAGAAGAGTTTTACTCAGTTTCAGAGGCGGAAACTAAGAAACTGAGTTCAATTCAGCAAGGAATACACTTTAAACTGTTGATTGTATAGATTGAATGACTTTTACAGCGGCTCAACACTTTGGCAGCACTTCGTTGCAAACCGAAAGAACACACCCACTGATTTCGCTCTAAGACACCTATTTATAAGTGATGGGGTTCAGCTTGAACATGCTATGTGCATTTCGAGCGGAATCAAAACATAAACAACTCGAGCGGAATTAGGATATTTATGTGATTTAGCTTGAAATGACAAGGTGTCATTTCGAGCGGAATCACTCCTAAAAACCACTATCTCGTTTTTCGTGCCCTGATCTAATACATTCTATACAAGACTCGATACAAGACGTAGACGATAGACGGATGCACCAACAAACTCCCCCTCGGATGTTGACGGAGTCTTCAGTGTCGAGTCTTCGCAACTTCAGTCTTTATCAGTCTTTGGGCTTCTCTTTGAAGTATCTGACGCTGTAAGTATCCTCAATCTCTATCTTCGTTTCTCTTTTCATCACCAACATACTCCTTCTTTTAAATGTCTTCAGACTCCCCCTTTCGATATGCTGGGATCGCAGCCTGGCTTATTAAAATCACAGAATCCTCAGGTATCGGAACCTGGCTCTTCCTCAAACCTGTACATTCTCTACCACAAACATAAGTTTTCTAATATTAAACTTTAACATACTCAGACACCACTTGTAAATATCACAAAAATGATCTAACATTTATAGTCTCTGATGAACCACTTGCAGGAGTATCATTTTCAAAACTTCTGATGACCATTTGTAAGATAGATTGTTAATATTTTAAAATCACAATCTTCCCAAACCTGTTCGTTATGTTTAGCACTTGAAATTTTGAAGATCAGCTCTTCAACACCAGTTGTCGAAAATCTTTTTGGATTTTTTCAAAATTTTATGCTAAAACACACCAAACATCTTTTTGGGATTTTTGAAATTAAACGAAATGCAGTAAAGAAATATTTACAAACAATATTTTTGTGAGTTTGTGTAAGAGGATCATATCAGTTTTTGAGACATATCACCAACACCGTTAAGTTTCATTTCATTTTAAGTTCTAAACAATTCACCTAGATTGTCAGTATACTGGTCCACTTAAATTTTCACACAAAGTTCAACTGTTTCGAGATACGAGATTAATGTCTTAGATACTTAAACTTAATCGCGTGTCCCACCTCAGAATATACTCCCGTATCCAGATCCCAATATTCAGTCTTACAGGTGAGTATACCACAAATGATATCTGTAAGGGAATAAATTATAGTACGAAACCGTGAGAGCTCAGGTCAGAACTTCCGTTCAGCAGAGAGATGACGGTTAGACTTGGTGAGTCCCCTTTAGAGGATCTTTTGATTACAACAACAATGACTATCAATTTTATTGTTTCATCAAGTTGCTGAAGGCGGCGCTATGTTTCAAGCAAGCGGAAAGTATTCTCCGGGGACTAGGGCATTGCTTTCGCAAAATCAGAAGTCCCGGGATAATACCCCAGATATCACTGAGTATAAAGACCTAGTATCTCAGAAAGAGGGACCTTTCAAACAAGATTTCGGGGGTTACCCATATATCTGAGAGATGTTTCCCCACGATATAAGCAAGTTTGAAATTTAGGTTTATATCTCGTCACAATTTACTAAATGTGCAAAAACCTACTGACACATCATCAGTGAGATTGTTTATCACATATTTAACTTTCCAATTCTTTAGCATGTTGTGAATGCCCACTGATGTACTATCATTTCCTCTTTTATACAACAAAACTCATTTTTGATTTTATCATATTTTTTACTTTTTCAAATTTTCAAATGTTTTTGGATTTTCTAATTTCTTACTCCCCCTAAAATGCAAACACATTTTAGGAAATTTGAAAATAAACTTTGATACTCTACCTGTACAGTTTGTTTTCTTAAAAAAATGACAACCGATATCAAATTGCTTCAATTCGCCATCCACTTGGCATAAACAATCAGAACTCCCCCTTTCAACAAACTATTTTCTCATTTAGATTTCAAAACACTTAAGTTTGTTTTAATCAAAATGATTTTTCCGGAAAATAAGTTTGTTTTTACCACTTGTAGGGGTATGGTTCATCATATTGTCTTTCAACCACTTGTATGAAGATTACATCAAATTCAAATTAATGACCTTGAGTAATCACTATGTCAGAACAAACCTCTGTACCACTTGTACGATGAACTTATCAAAGTAAATTTCAAGATAAATGCCAATACCTACTCCACACTTACCAACCTGGGAGTTCCGGCATAGTCCATCACCTGTATACATTTAAACATTTTTTTAAAAAATTTCACAAACAACAATTTTTATGAATGATGCCGATTCCTGATCCACGATTACCAACTTGGGATCTTCGGCAAGTCAGGTTTTTCTATTCAAAGAGAATATCCACCCAAGCCTGACCAGCCTTGGGTGTTACCGAGTCATCATCACTCGGTTTCTTACCTTTCCTCTTCTTTTCATAGAACTCTTTAACCCCTTTGACTTTTCGATCAATCATTCTTCCAAAAATATGTTTTACAGTGGGGTTAAAGGCCTTTTCAACATCAAAAACCTTTTTATCATCATAAAATTGGTTTGATATCTCAACTTTACCAATTTTCTTTTTAAAATTTTCAGCCTGAAGTGGTGGAAAATTCTCGTCATCCACAGTCGAAACTGATCCTTCACTTTTTGAAACAACCTGTGGCTCCTCTGATTTTGTGGAATCAGACTCATCGCCAGAAGATAGCTCCTCTGATTTTGACCTATCAGAATCATCGCTAGAACTACCTCCAGACTTCTTAACCACCCATTTTTGTTTGTCATTTTTAGCTCTCTTCTTGTAAAACTTGTTTGAACATTCACCAATTTCAAATTTTGAGTTTTTGAATAATTTGGTTCGGTCAATTGGTGGTCAAACTCAATCATTTTCTCTTTCTGTTTACGGAAACTCCCTGTTTTGATGGTATTACCTTAGAACAATCTCTGGCAATATGTCCAATAGTGTTGCATTGGAAACAGGTTCTCGTATCTTTCCTCTGTCCAACAAACTTCATATCTTCTTGCTTCTTTGCAAGGAACTCACTGTTTGACTGCCTCCGGAATTCTTTCTTTTCTTCCTCATCTGCTGAGGTACCTGAAACAAATGTCATCTTTGATTTAAAATCACGAACATAATTTTCATTTTTTTTTTGTTTTTCTGTTGGATTAAATCCAAGACCTTTCTTTTTGAAATTACGGTTTTGGTTTGGTTTCTTTTGAAAACCAGAACCAGAACTGTAACCCTTTTTCTTGTTTAAACGTTGTTGAACTCCTGAGGTGTATTTTTTAGGTTTTTCGTTAAAATTTAAATCTTTTATTTCATAAATATTAATTTCTGTTAATTTGAAAACCTTTTTTATCAGTTCATTTTTGACACCTCTTATTGGAAATTCCTCATCAGAATATAATTTGTCTAAATCATTCAAAGTATATGCCACTTTAAATGTTTCATCATTCAAATTAGATTTTGATAACAGGAATTCTTTGTCATAAACTATTTTGCCCTGTTTTTCATTTTGACCCGGAATGCTGGACTCAGATTTTGACTCCGACATAGACTTCGACATTGTCTCCAACTTTGACTCCTCTGTTTCATCGTTATCTAACACATGATCCACCACTTTCTTCATCAATTGAGATTGTTGATCAGTGTCAGACGATGTAAACATGACATCAATACTTTCTGGCAAATTGACCGAGGACTCCGACTCCCACTGTAAGTTTGTAGCCTTTTTGACTCTTTCATCATTTGGATTTCTGGGCAAATATCCATTTTCTAGCGGGGGTGGACACTTGTTGTAACCGACATCTTGTTTCTTACCAGAATCCTTTTTGTCAGTCTTCTTCTTTGTGTCACTTTTCTTGTCACTCTTCTTCTCAGGAGTCTTTCCTTCAGCAACTTTTCCAGCATCTTTTTCTTTAGTTACTTCATCCTCTTCAAATGCCTTCATGCCTTCAACAGTCGGATAAATCCTGTCAATGACATAAGAAGTACATGAGTAACTTTTCAACAAACGATTAACTCTTTCAGTTTCGATTCTTTGAAGTTCCAATTTCTGTTCAAGAGCAACACACTTCTCGATGTAGTTGTTCACCACTTTCTGCTTGATCGTGAATGCACCCTGAAGTGTCTTCATTGCAGTTGCTTGCTCTTCACTAGTGTCATTATACATATTCATCGCTTTGTTGAGCACATCATATAATTCCTTCAACCTGTTCATGTTGTTGATTAATTCACTATTTTTCTTCTTCAAGATTTCACAGGTTTCACAATTAGCAGGAATCTCTTTTGCAATAACATCTTCATTAATCTTGAACTTTGGAACCTCTTTCACTTTCCTTCTTACCACCGGTACTGTTTCATCGTCACTGCTGACCGGTGTTTTTACCTTCTTCATTTTCTTCTTCGCTTTTTCATCTTCACTATCACTTTCTTCCATCATTTTGAAATGATCTGCCATTTTTCTTGACCAATACTCACGATCATCATCACTATCCTCTTCCACTCGTGAAACAAAAGTTGTGTGAACTGGAACTTGGTCAGGAATATAATCATCCCAAGTAACATTTTCCCAGCTAAAACCTTCGGGTAACTTTTCGTCATCTTGATCAATCACACATGCTTTAGCATCAGATGGAATATATTTATCCCAGTTGAACCCTGTTGATGACTTCTTTTCTTCTTGATTAACCACACAAGCTCTTTTTGAAGAATCTTCAATCACATTTCTTCCATGTGCAGTTTGTGCCTGATGCTGATGTTGTTGAGGTGATTGTTGAGCAACTTGATGGTAGATGGCTTTTCGGTAGTAATCATTGTTGTTGTTGAAAGGATTCTGAGCTCCACTTGCTTCACGATTGGTGCACTCCCTCTTGAAATGACCTTTCTCCCTGCAACGAAAACAAGTGACTTTAGATTTATCAAAGCCTAAAGTAGAAATGTTAGCCTCACGTAGATCATTTCTTCCTGTGATCTGCTTGAATTTCTCAGCTTTCCTCAACACACTAGCCAAACACCATTTTATATCCATTAGCTCCATCTCCTCAGCATCTATTTGATCGTAATCCTCTTTTGTACGCATTGGATTCCCGATCTTTCCTGCAACAAAACTGTTGTATGATTCTAAAACCATTCCCAATAAAGACATGTGATTCTTAGCAACTTCTTCTGAATAATCTTGATCATTCTCAATATTTAAAACAATATTGCATTGAAGTTTTCTTCCATTCTTTGTTGCTGAAATATTCGGATCAAATGATGGAAATGATGAGAAACTTGTTTTACTGCTTGATCCTGTTAAAGAACTTCCAGATGAATTCTTGGCATTGAATACAGTTTCCACTTTTGGAGAAAAATTTATGGTTTTCTCATTCAACCCTGTCTTGTACTAAAGCCCAATGTCTTGTTCACCATCGAAGTCCTTCATTCGAACAATCTTCCGTTGCTCCATCTCTTGAGCTTCCAACTTCTCAATGAATTTACTCAAAGTTAGCGTATTAAATCCTTTCTTGTTTCTGAGCATCATCAGATATGTGCCCCAAGTTTCGTGTGGTAACGCATCTGCTAACTTTTCTATCAGCTCTTCATTGTCTTTGTTGATGCTTACCCTCCTTATATTCACCAACAAATTGCAGTATCTTTCGATGATCTGCTTTGTGCTTTCATTCTTCAAACCACGAAACAAGTCAAACTCTTTCTTCAGAAGTGATTTCTTGTTCTTGATCATTTCCTGACTACCAACAAACTTTGATCTCAACGCTTTCCAAATCGAATAAGAACTACCGTTGTGTTGCAATAAGACCATGATATCTTCTTTTACAGCTTGTTGTAGCAAACTCAGCATCATTTTCTCATTCTTGTATTTCTTTTTGTCATCCACACTCATATCCTTGATAGCAATCTCCTCTTCATCGTCATTTGTTGGTCTCACATACTTCGTCTCAACACATTCCCAAGCATCCAGATAGTTAGCTTGTACCCAATTCTCAAAGCGATCTTCCCAACCCTTATATTCGTCGATGTTCATGAGTTTGGGAGGTTTTTTCATAGTACCCGTTTCGTTTTCCAACATCGTGTTTTGTGCAAGAGTGATCGGGGTAACCGGAGTAGCGAACGCATTGTAAAATTCCTCGTCCATTTTTAGAATTTCAAGAAATTATCAACCCAGTCTTTCAAGCGAAATAGCAAAACTCAAGCGAAATCCGTGTTCAAGCGATATCACTAATTTGAAGTGGAATCACAAAGTATTTTGGAGCGGAATCACCAAATACTTTGGAGCGGAATAACCAAAACACTTTCGAGCGGGATCTGTAGTTCAAGCGAAATCAAACCAAAGTTTCGAGCGGAACCTCTGTTCGAGCGAAATCACCCAGAAGCTTTCAAGCGAAACCTTGTTTTTTAAGCGGAACCAGAAGAGATTTCAAGCAGAATGTTGATTTGGAGCGGAATCAGAACCAAATCTCAAGCTGAATCACTGTGACGTCATCATTCAATCGAATGTTTTCAAGCGGAACCACTAAAAATATCAGTTTTAGATCGAATTTTAACTTGAAACTTTCAAGGCTTTGTTAATATGTAATTCCGAGTGCACTGTGTGAATTTGAGCCGATTTTAACCCTGCAAATTTTTAATTTTTGAAAAAGAATGGTGTAGAAACAGAATTCGCAGCTGAATTGTATAGAACTCTTCTTCCTGAGCTCTGATAGCACTTGTAGGATCGTATTCGGACCTGAACGAGTCTATCAGAAGAGTTTTACTCGGTTTCAGAGGCGGAAACTAAGAAACTGAGTTCAATTCAGCAAGGAATACACTTTAAACTGTTGATTGTATAGATTGAATGACTTTTACAGTGACTCAACACTTCGGCAGCACTTCGTTGCAAACCGGAAGAAACACCCTCTGATTTCGCTCTAAGAAACCTATTTATAGGTGATGGGGTTCAGCTTGAACATGCTATGTGCATTTCGAGCGGAATCAAAACATAAACAACTCGAGCGGAATCAGGATATTTATGTGATTTAGCTTGAAATGACAAGGTGTCATTTCGAGCGGAATCACTCCTAAAAACCACTATCTCGTTTTTCGTGCCCTGATCTAATACATTCTATACAAGACTCGATACAAGACGTAGACGACAGACGGATGCACCAACAAACATCATGTTTGTCTAGGTATTGAACTCCCGTCAGTATTTCTAGTTTGTCTGATAGCTGTGCCAACTCTGTTCTGTGCATTAATAGAACTATATTGTGTTGCATGTAGTAATGATAAAAGTCTTGCAACATGAAAAGCACAGATTACTGTTTAATTATTGTACGAGATGCATGGAAAAGTGCCAGTTGTCACATCTTATGCAAAGTGAATTGGCAATTTCACTTCAACATATTTGTGAATTCATAGTTATATGGGTGTGATAGCAGAATAATATTTTGTAGAATAATGTTTGTTTCTTGCAATCGAATGAATGTCTAATTTGACTTCATAGCAAGTATATTTTGTTCAACGTTCGACTTTGTTAACAATAAGGATTTGTGGATTCCCTCGTATTTCAATTTTCAATGAATACATCACCTTATGAGGTACTACTATATAAAAATTAGGCAAATTGGATTTTAATAATCCCAACTTGCTCAATTTGGCCGATAATAATCCCAACTCAGTTATTGGCCGATAATAATCCGAACTGGTCCACTTTTGGCCAATAATAGTCCGCCGTTAAAAATAGATTAACGGAGTGAAGCTTTTTTCCGAATTACAAACCGATGTTTTATGGATTTTGATCAGAACGAGAATACGATTCAATTTATGTAAAACTTACCTCGAAACGGTGCTTCAAACGACTTGATTTTTTTAATTGGAAGTTTAAACACCCGAATTGAAGCACCGTCTTCGTCGTTTGGGGCAGTATTTCGAGTTAAATTTTATATCAATCAACTCGTATCCTCGTTCTGATCAAAATCCATAAAACATCGGTTTGTAATTTGGAAAAAAGCTTAACTCCGTTAAGCTATTTTTAACGACGGACTATTATCGGCCAAAAGTGGACCAGTTTGGATTATTATCGGCCAATAACTGAGTTGGGATTATTATCGGCCAAATTAAGCAAGTTGGGATTATTTAAATCCAATTTGCCTAAAAATTAACATTAAGGCATATCAAAGATTTCTTGGTAATATATTAAGTAAGAACTATTAGCTTACATCTATACCTACAATAATTTGTAGATGAACTTTAGACTATTTATACTGAGTATGAAAGTACGTTTCATGGGGTTAACATGTTCATGATATCACCACTCCCTCGCTATGTGTAGTTGACATTGAGAGAAATTTGGCAATCATGTTATATGCATGTAATCCACATTTATTTGAATTTGTTTATTAAAGGATACCCAACTCAATAGAGCAAACAAAATCATATTCACACTTTGAGCTTATAATTAAGTATGTATGCTATGGAAATGAATAATCATTGGTATAAATTGACGACATGAACCTCACTTTAGTAGTTATGTGAAGACTTGCCACGATTAACATAACATTTTTGTGAAGATTCACTATGACTATCATTAAAACTTAAGATAAAATTCCCTATTGATCTAATTCATGAACCCATAGCCAATTTTTATAACACCATACCGAATAACAAAGTTAAAATTAAAAGAAGAGACATGCAAACGTCTTCATACTATTAAAACTATGAATAGTTAAACGAATTGTTTCACCATATGGTACACAAATACTCCTTGACTCATTGTGAAGGAGAATATTGTTATATAATAGGACCTTATGAGATCACACTTTCAAGATTCTACTTTGGCGAAACGTTATGGTGTCCCATATCAATATCTCGTTCTCCCAAAGCAACATGCTCTTTACTCACCTCTCTCGCAAAAAAAGTGTCCCTATCTTATAGAAGATAGTTGATACCTAAAAAAGGGGTTATTATCTTTAAGAGAGGCATTCTAATTTTTTTTATACTTCTGTATGTATACTTTCTTCTTCATCCACGGTTAAAGATTCATAAATGGTTAATTTGAAGGTAGAAGTGATTTACAATATTTAACTCCAATAACTCCTCTAATATTGTAATGTGTGCCAATCATTGGTGGTATAAGAGAGCCCCTTTGATTTAGGTGACAGTTTAAGCAAGTTAAACAGTTGGCCGGGAAATTTTCAATTTTAATGTTCTATAATGAGGAGAGCAAAGCTTGTTGCTATTATTATTGTATCCTTTATATAAAACTAGGGTTGGGATCAAATACATAGTCTCCTAATAATAAGAAATCGTAAGAAAGGTATCAAGCGAACTTCGACTGAACTCATTCAAGCGATATTGGAACCGTCTTCTCGAACTCTATGATATGAGATTTTAGATTTTCAATTTTGGAGTTTAGCTTGTAGATTTTAGATTTTTTGTTTAAGTCATTGTATTTTTTTTTTATATTTGCATCATTGTCTCTTTTTTTTGACTCATTGTGTCTTTTTTCCTCGACAGTGAGTCAAGTATCTTTGTACAATTCAGTTTTAGAAGATTTTGTAGGATAAGTTTACCCTATGAAACTATATATGAAGATAATCTTAAGGCGGTCGTTAGTTTGATATTTGAGGCATCATTCGTTTACAACCTTCTATTTCTTGATTTAAATGTTAGAGAAAGTTTATTGTTCAAGAGAAAAGAAGTGTACGGAGTGTAGGAGAAAAGTTTTGGCCTTTGATTTGCAAGATCAATTGTTGAGATTAAGTGATCCTAAATATAGAATTCACATAACTAAAAACAAGGAACAAGTGGGGAAAAAGGTAAAATAAAGAAATCCAATATTGTTGACTCATGAACTCACTTCCCCCTTGATTTTCAAACGGATATAACTTTTTCGTACGTTAATATTTTTTTATAAAAATTACACCGTATTAACGAGCATTTCATTCTCTTTAATTCGAGCAGCCTATTGCTATATTTTTCTTAAAAAAATTTGCAAGATTTTGAGTACCCATTAGGCTATAAGGTGTGGTCATGACCACCATGACCCTCCACGTCAAGGTTGTGACAACCCGTAATTTACGGCTCTTAATTACGTGATTAACAGGTAATTAACGCGATAATAAATAGTGTTTACAGCGCAAATTAACTTAATTAGGCCTTTGGAGTGCCTAGGAACGCCTATCCGACTTTACAGTGCGCGAATGGTGGTTTACAGAGAAACCGGTGAAACATTAAACGGCAACGGATTGAAACCGAACAGGATACTGACAACGCCGACTGATATCAAATTTTTACGATATATCTTAGCTTCATAATTATATTCTTATGACTACAGTCGAAACCAGATCGAAAAACGGATTAAAGACGGCAACAATACAATTTTTCGCGATTATTACCGTGATCGACGAACGGGCGTGCAAACAACGACTACCGACCGTATTTTTGTGTATTTTAAATTTTAACGTTAAACAGAGCTCTAGTTTTGACAACGGGTCTCGTAGGGATTACGGGACGCTTACTCACGAGATGTGCTTGTGGGCCCTGGGCCCAAGCCTAAACCTGCACATGATATATTAGATTGTATAAATCTCTTCAAATATTAACAAAATCCCTTCACAACCCAGCCTAAATCTACACATAAGATTTTATATCTTTAGAATCTTACAAAATGTGTACAAAAGATTTTTTTTTAGATCACACAAGATCTACAAAATCTTGTTTAGATCTACAAAATACTAAAATCTCTTCAAGAGATTTTGTTTCGTTGGACATTACAATTGACCTGAATGTCATTCAATTGCACATTAGGCATAAATGATGCTGAGTTCTATAAATGAGAACCCACCCCTTTCTTCTCACTACACAAACAAACAGACCATATACACACACACCCACTCAATCTTTCCTCTCTCTCTCTTTCGATTGTATATCAGACAAACAAAGCCAATCACTTCCCTCACAAAACAAAACCCAACCCAGCCACACCCCTCCCCTCTCGGTACGATCTCGGCGACAGGCGCGCCACCGTGAGCGACGGCGGTGGTGGTGTATGGTGGCGGTTACGAAGCAGAAGAGAGAGAGAATTGGTGGCATCGGGTGGCGGACGAGAAGACGAGAAAGAGAGAGACCGAGGAAGAGAGAAAGAACCGGCGGACCGGTGGTCGGCTCCATTATCCGCCGGTCGGTTAGTTTATACGGTGGTCAACAGGGTTTTCCGTCGGGTTTCACGGTCAGAGTTAGAGGTGGTTCACGACTCGGGTTCACGGTAACAGCCCCACCCCCCTGCTTATTTCTTCTACATTTCTTTGAAGATTTGATGTCAAAGATGTTCGTTTTGTTCATGATGAAGATCAGGTCAGGTCATAATGGTTTCTGATTCGGGTGTTATTCCCGGGTTTGGTCCAACAGGTTCGGTTCAGTCAACGGGTCAACAGCTCAGTCAAACGGCTCGGGTCGGTTTGACTCAGTCAAACCGAGTCAACTCAGTCGACAGTTCAGTTCGGTTCAGCCGGTTCGGTTCGTGGTTCGGGTTGACTCGGTCAAACCGAGTCAACTCAGTTCAACTCGGTCAACTCAGACCCGGTCAACTGAGTTAGCATTTCGACATGAGGATTTGGTAAATGGCGCGATTTATTTCCATTATATTTTAGTTTTGATACTTACGTGACAAACGAGCTCAAACCGATACCTTTCGTGATTATTGCATTTTATTTTGGCATATTTGATGGAAATTTATTATATATTGCTTATTGATTGAATTTTGATGATATAACGACAACATTGGTTGTCCGGGGCGTCCAAAAACAGAGGAAACTCTGCCCGTTTTTCGAGAAAATCCGCAAACACAAAAGGCGTTTTATTACAAAACAAAACGTATTTTACAATAAAGCAAACTTTACGGATCCGAATCTAATTACGAAACAAATATGCCTAGCACGAATGTTTTTGAACAAAACGACGCTACGAATATTGTTCACAACAATAAATATAGATATTATATTTATTCTAAACTTTGGAATATCGACGGTTATTTTGATGAATATAAACATAGTTTATTTCAAACGACACGACCATTGTGTTACTCAAATAAATATAGTTATATATTTATACTAAATGTCGTACAACGCGAAATCTTTTACAAGAATAAATATGGGTTATATATTTATTTACAAACAAAACAACTCGACGATTTCTTTATAAAATAAATATAACTTTTCATATTTATTTTATACGCCTAAACGGCATATACGTATATTTTTGGCAAATATACACCAGACGCAATATACATAATACTTTCATACGAATATTCCTACATACTCAAACGACTTCTCGCGACAGTTTAACTCAGTCATTTCGTTAAGTTAACAACTTACTGTCAAATCGTTCGATTAACGAATCGGTAGAGCTCGGTGACACGTAGTTAGTTACTACGTTTATTTAGAAACTTATTAGATATTCCATGTTAGGAATATTGTAGAATGCACGCTAGCAAGTCAAGTCTTGGAAACGACATCACGAAGTCGTAAATTAGCTAGCTCTGCACAGGAATATTCAGGTGAGTTCATAACCCCACTTTTTACGGCTTTACATTTTTTTAAATGTTTTCGGGGTGGAAAGACATGCACGTTTTGCAAAAGCAAACAAAGTTTAGAACAAATGCAAAACTCGTATTTCTAAATCATATTACGAAGGGATCTCGAGGAACTCAAATGATTTACGAAAGGTTTATACTAAACATACCGGTTTTTACAAAACAAATGAGTATTATCAAAATGTGAATGATTTTCATGACTAAGGACGGATCAATTGGTGATAATATATATAGAATGAGGAGCCAGCCTTTGTGGCTGGGGAGGATCAGCCTTAGTGGCTGGGGAGGATCAGTCTTAGAGACTGGGGTAAAGTACATGTACAATGATTACAGACATTTTTATACACGGTATGGTTAGCGTAAGGAGGTTTATTATTCAGATCATGTGAGTGGGTAGGCGGAAACTTGAGGCCATTAATCCTCAGAGTAGGACCGAGGGACAGGAGCGGTAGATCTATCTGGGTGTAGCGAGCCCAGCCCCAGGCCCAAACAGAACGGACCTCGGGGTGACTTTGTGCCCAACGCATAAATCTGCTAGGTTTGAGTCTTCCTACTTGCACTTCACACATATCAATGGCTTTGCAAACCATTGGTGATCACAAGTCCCCTTATTTGCTACATACCAGAGATTTTATACTTACAAGAAATACTTGTTCATACAAATTAAATACCATGTTTTATACAAAATTTAAGGCATAGGATTATGCGGGTCAAAGTCTGGGTGGACATTGATGATTATACGAACATTACAAAAACATGGTTTTATGAACATAACGTGTTACAAACACAATGTTTCCATATAACTTTGCAAGAAAATGGTTTTTAAATTCATTTTCTCAATACTACTTCAAAAACCGGTTATTCCAAAGATTTATTTCAAATCTTTCACAACCCAAAGGATTTATCTCAAACCTTTCACAATTCAAAAGATTTAATTCAAATCATTTACAAACAAACTATGAACTCGCTCAACTTTATGTTGATTTTTCTCGCATGTTTTTTCTCAGGTTACTTTTCAAACAATGGAACGGTTGGAATATGAGAACCATGAAGAGTCGAGTACTTAGTGGGCGTTCATTTTCTAAAAGGCTTAGCTTATTTGCTTCCGCTGTGCAATGACGATACCAGTCCAGTCACGCCGATGCTCTGATAATTTCGGGGTGTGACAGATTGGTATCAGAGCTATAGGTTACAGCGAATTAGGTTCCTGTTGTGATACCTAGGCTCTAACCTCACTTTCCTCTGGGAACTTAGGCTATTAAGATGTTGAATACATACAGAACGCCCAGTACTCAAATATGGTCTCCAACCGTTGCCGACAAGCAAACAGTCAAAATTTTGTTTCCAAACAAATGTTGAGCACATTTTACTATTTATAGGCTCAGCCTGGAGGGCTGAGGCTCGGTCTGGAGGATCGAGGCTCGGTCTAGGTGACCGAGGTAGTTGAGCACGTTGATTATTTATAGGCTCAGCCTGGAGGGCTGAGGCTCGGTCTAGGTGACCGAGGTAGTTGAGCACGTTGATTATTTATAGGCTCAGCCTGGAGGGCTGAGGCTCGGTCTGGAGGATCGAGGCTCGGTCTAGGTGACCGAGGTAGTTGGCTAGTGAGGCTAGGAAGAGTAGGCTCAGTCATGAAGGCTGAGGCTCGGTCAAGGGGACCGAGGCTCGATCTGAGAGGTCGAGGTGGAGGATAGAGCAGTCTTAAAGACTAGGAGAAATTGGCTAGTGAAACTAGGAGAATTACTTGATTGCTTATTGGTGACTAACATGCGCATTCGGTTATATGATTGATTATTTGTACATGTGTTTATTAACGGTCATCAGGTAGGAACCGCGAATATTAACTCGGGCACACGCTATTATCCATATTGTCTATGATATTTAACTTCCCGAGCAGGCAGCCTACGCATAACAAAACGCTAGCGCATGAGAATACATGGCACTCAAACTTTACGTCAACGGATGTCGGAGTACATCACATTCTACGCAGAACGTAACACTAGTGCACAGGTATACGTGAACACATAAGCTATACATCAACGGAGGTTGAAATACGACACGTACGACTATCGAGGCGAGGCCTTTGAAAAGACACGATGGCTTAATTCAATGACGACGCTAGATTCCTGTCAGCAGGAGAACTAACAATCAGGAAACGACAACTTGTCACGCGATCCTGCAACGACACGAATCACGTCAGGGAGAAGACGATTGTCTACGCATTCCCCCTACCTAACCAACAACGAATGCGCTATGTTCGACATTCCATGGTAATGTCACCTAACAACCGTATATCACACGCAACCCCAGGTAAAGTCCTCAAATTTCTTTATTGAAATTTCGAATTTCACACTTACTGAGTAGATTTTCGTATCTCTACTCCTCTTAATGGTCATTGTGTCACGATCACTTCTTTACAAGTTACATACATGGTTTTTCGTTGTGACTATGCCAAAAGTTTTCTTATCGATACATATATCTATTGTCGGATTGCGTTAAAACCAAGTTCAATTGTTTGAACTTGCTCATTTCACTTATTCGATTCAAGACACCATATGATGTATTGGGAGCATCATATTCAAATCAATTTCTAACGAACACTTCATTTGTTTCGAGTCGTGGTAAACTTGTTTGGTATTCGACCCCATTAAATTGTTTGTTGATTCCGACACCATGTGATGGTGATTTTCATTAATTTGAAGCTTGCGCTGAACTCGTTTACGCATCTTATGCACGGATCTAAATATTTATTTATTGATTGTTTTCCAGTCCACTTCGGTTTATTATATCAAAGCAGTCGTAATACAATAGTGTGTTAAGACAATGGTACACAAATTCATTTCATATCCCGGTGTACCTCATAACAGTTCTTTCAACATCAATCGAATGCTTTGCGACATTCATTGCTTCTTCACCTTCGATCGAAAACATTGTTTCGTTGATGTTCCATTTTCAATTGAAAATCCTGTGATGTCATTTAAAACAAACTTTCAAGATTCACTTTATTGCGCTTTCCTTTGACTTCAAACACGGTGAATTTGTTTGATCACCGCTATTATTGAATCATTTGAATCAATACGACACCTTGTGGTGTCAGTACAAACTTGTAGCTTGTGCTAATTATGATTTAGCGTTTTATGCAAAACACAGGTGATACTTGTTCGATCACCTCTATTATTAAATGGTTTCATTCATTGCGACACCTTGTGGCGTCGGTGTGACTTGCAGCTTGCGCTGATCACGATCGAACGTTTCATGCAAACTATTACGTTTGAGATTGTTGATTCTAAGTTCATCCAGTGGATGTTATTGCTTCTAGAACTCATTTATACGTTCATATGGAATTCGATTGGTCGAAGTTCCTGTTCATTGTTGGACCCCTGTTAACTTAGTCACATTAAGTGACTATACCTATACGTCTCGTTTCCTTTTAACATCAATTACCGAGACACATTTTTAAACCATTGGGACTCCTATTGTGAGGGAATGTCCTTGAGTTCACATGATTCGAATAAATCTTGTTTCGATTACGAGGTCATTCACTTTGTTATTATTCGGACTTACCTGCAAATAACACAATTCTGAGGGGATAACATAGTCCAAATTTCGAGGACGAAATTTCTGTAACAGGGGGAGAATGTGACAACCCGTAATTTACGGCTCTTAATTACGTGATTAACAGGTAATTAACGCGATAATAAATAGTGTTTACAGCGCAAATTAACTTAATTAGGCCTTTGGAGTGCCTAGGAACGCCTATCCGACTTTACAGTGCGCGAATGGTGGTTTACAGAGAAACCGGTGAAACATTAAACGGCAACGGATTGAAACCGAACAGGATACTGACAACGCCGACTGATATCAAATTTTTACGATATATCTTAGCTTCATAATTATATTCTTATGACTACAGTCGAAACCAGATCGAAAAACGGATTAAAGACGGCAACAATACAATTTTTCGCGATTATTACCGTGATCGACGAACGGGCGTGCAAACAACGACTACCGACCGTATTTTTGTGTATTTTAAATTTTAACGTTAAACAGAGCTCTAGTTTTGACAACGGGTCTCGTAGGGATTACGGGACGCTTACTCACGAGATGTGCTTGTGGGCCCTGGGCCCAAGCCTAAACCTGCACATGATATATTAGATTGTATAAATCTCTTCAAATATTAACAAAATCCCTTCACAACCCAGCCTAAATCTACACATAAGATTTTATATCTTTAGAATCTTACAAAATGTGTACAAAAGATTTTTTTTTAGATCACACAAGATCTACAAAATCTTGTTTAGATCTACAAAATACTAAAATCTCTTCAAGAGATTTTGTTTCGTTGGACATTACAATTGACCTGAATGTCATTCAATTGCACATTAGGCATAAATGATGCTGAGTTCTATAAATGAGAACCCACCCCTTTCTTCTCACTACACAAACAAACAGACCATATACACACACACCCACTCAATCTTTCCTCTCTCTCTCTTTCGATTGTATATCAGACAAACAAAGCCAATCACTTCCCTCACAAAACAAAACCCAACCCAGCCACACCCCTCCCCTCTCGGTACGATCTCGGCGACAGGCGCGCCACCGTGAGCGACGGCGGTGGTGGTGTATGGTGGCGGTTACGAAGCAGAAGAGAGAGAGAATTGGTGGCATCGGGTGGCGGACGAGAAGACGAGAAAGAGAGAGACCGAGGAAGAGAGAAAGAACCGGCGGACCGGTGGTCGGCTCCATTATCCGCCGGTCGGTTAGTTTATACGGTGGTCAACAGGGTTTTCCGTCGGGTTTCACGGTCAGAGTTAGAGGTGGTTCACGACTCGGGTTCACGGTAACAGCCCCACCCCCCTGCTTATTTCTTCTACATTTCTTTGAAGATTTGATGTCAAAGATGTTCGTTTTGTTCATGATGAAGATCAGGTCAGGTCATAATGGTTTCTGATTCGGGTGTTATTCCCAGGTTTGGTCCAACAGGTTCGGTTCAGTCAACGGGTCAACAGCTCAGTCAAACGGCTCGGGTCGGTTTGACTCAGTCAAACCGAGTCAACTCAGTCGACAGTTCAGTTCGGTTCAGCCGGTTCGGTTCGTGGTTCGGGTTGACTCGGTCAAACCGAGTCAACTCAGTTCAACTCGGTCAACTCAGACCCGGTCAACTGAGTTAGCATTTCGACATGAGGATTTGGTAAATGGCGCGATTTATTTCCATTATATTTTAGTTTTGATACTTACGTGACAAACGAGCTCAAACCGATACCTTTCGTGATTATTGCATTTTATTTTGGCATATTTGATGGAAATTTATTATATATTGCTTATTGATTGAATTTTGATGATATAACGACAACATTGGTTGTCCGGGGCGTCCAAAAACAGAGGAAACTCTGCCCGTTTTTCGAGAAAATCCGCAAACACAAAAGGCGTTTTATTACAAAACAAAACGTATTTTACAATAAAGCAAACTTTACGGATCCGAATCTAATTACGAAACAAATATGCCTAGCACGAATGTTTTTGAACAAAACGACGCTACGAATATTGTTCACAACAATAAATATAGATATTATATTTATTCTAAACTTTGGAATATCGACGGTTATTTTGATGAATATAAACATAGTTTATTTCAAACGACACGACCATTGTGTTACTCAAATAAATATAGTTATATATTTATACTAAATGTCGTACAACGCGAAATCTTTTACAAGAATAAATATGGGTTATATATTTATTTACAAACAAAACAACTCGACGATTTCTTTATAAAATAAATATAACTTTTCATATTTATTTTATACGCCTAAACGGCATATACGTATATTTTTGGCAAATATACACCAGACGCAATATACATAATACTTTCATACGAATATTCCTACATACTCAAACGACTTCTCGCGACAGTTTAACTCAGTCATTTCGTTAAGTTAACAACTTACTGTCAAATCGTTCGATTAACGAATCGGTAGAGCTCGGTGACACGTAGTTAGTTACTACGTTTATTTAGAAACTTATTAGATATTCCATGTTAGGAATATTGTAGAATGCACGCTAGCAAGTCAAGTCTTGGAAACGACATCACGAAGTCGTAAATTAGCTAGCTCTGCACAGGAATATTCAGGTGAGTTCATAACCCCACTTTTTACGGCTTTACATTTTTTTAAATGTTTTCGGGGTGGAAAGACATGCACGTTTTGCAAAAGCAAACAAAGTTTAGAACAAATGCAAAACTCGTATTTCTAAATCATATTACGAAGGGATCTCGAGGAACTCAAATGATTTACGAAAGGTTTATACTAAACATACCGGTTTTTACAAAACAAATGAGTATTATCAAAATGTGAATGATTTTCATGACTAAGGACGGATCAATTGGTGATAATATATATAGAATGAGGAGCCAGCCTTTGTGGCTGGGGAGGATCAGCCTTAGTGGCTGGGGAGGATCAGTCTTAGAGACTGGGGTAAAGTACATGTACAATGATTACAGACATTTTTATACACGGTATGGTTAGCGTAAGGAGGTTTATTATTCAGATCATGTGAGTGGGTAGGCGGAAACTTGAGGCCATTAATCCTCAGAGTAGGACCGAGGGACAGGAGCGGTAGATCTATCTGGGTGTAGCGAGCCCAGCCCCAGGCCCAAACAGAACGGACCTCGGGGTGACTTTGTGCCCAACGCATAAATCTGCTAGGTTTGAGTCTTCCTACTTGCACTTCACACATATCAATGGCTTTGCAAACCATTGGTGATCACAAGTCCCCTTATTTGCTACATACCAGAGATTTTATACTTACAAGAAATACTTGTTCATACAAATTAAATACCATGTTTTATACAAAATTTAAGGCATAGGATTATGCGGGTCAAAGTCTGGGTGGACATTGATGATTATACGAACATTACAAAAACATGGTTTTATGAACATAACGTGTTACAAACACAATGTTTCCATATAACTTTGCAAGAAAATGGTTTTTAAATTCATTTTCTCAATACTACTTCAAAAACCGGTTATTCCAAAGATTTATTTCAAATCTTTCACAACCCAAAGGATTTATCTCAAACCTTTCACAATTCAAAAGATTTAATTCAAATCATTTACAAACAAACTATGAACTCGCTCAACTTTATGTTGATTTTTCTCGCATGTTCTTTCTCAGGTTACTTTTCAAACAATGGAACGGTTGGAATAGGAGAACCATGAAGAGTCGAGTACTTAGTGGGCGTTCATTTTCTAAAAGGCTTAGCTTATTTGCTTCCGCTGTGCAATGACGATACCAGTCCAGTCACGCCGATGCTCTGATAATTTCGGGGTGTGACAAAGGTCATGTCACCCACCTCTAATCCACCATCTAAAACCACTACTCTAAGGGTGCAGTCATGACCCAAACCACTAGCCACTAATTTATTTTAATTTATCTTTGTCTAAAGAAGAAGGAAATGATTTCTTTAAAAATGAAAAGGAGGACAATGGTTGCCATGGTTTAATCCATGCAAACCATGATGGATCAAGCAAGGGGGTGGTGTAGCCTTTCATTCATGTTCCTAGGTGGAGAATCATGTCGCAACCATGACCCCCACACCCTTTAGCCTTACATGATTACTTGATTTTGAATACCTAGTAAGTGACTACGTGATTTTGAATACCCATTATGTGAGTACTTGATTTCATTATAGTATTTTGTGTGAAACCCCATTGAATGATTATGTAAATACGTAACAATAGTTGAATATGTATTATTACATGACTACATGATTTTAAATACCTATTTCATGATTACGTGATTTCATTATAGTATTTATGTGAAACCCTACTAAGTGATTACGTAATTACGTAAAAACAAAACATGTAATACATAATATTTCATATGGAATACCTAATATTTCAGGAAAAATCACGTATTAAGGATAAATTATATACAAAACATTATTCAAACCAACCTATAATAACAACATAATGTCATATATTAGAGATTTAACCACGTAATAAAATATAAACAATCAAGTTCTTATTATTGAATGTGTAATCACGTAATAAGCATAATTATAATAACTTTAGTTATAACAAATTATATTGAATGTGTAATCACGTAATGAATTTACATTGAATGCGTAATGATTTATGTTGAATGTGTAATCACGTAATGGGTATTTAAAAATCACGTAGTCATGTACCAGGTATTTAAAATCACGTAATGGGTACTAGGTATTCAAATCACGTAATAGGTATTCAAAGTCCCTTAAATTAATTTTAAGAACACTATAGCAATAGGCTGCTCGAATTAAAGAGAATAAAATGCTCGTTAATATGGTGTAATAGTTTGAAAAATATTTAACGTATCAAAAAGTTATAACCGTTTGAAAATCAAGGAGGAAACAAGTTAAAGGGAGAAAAGACCATTATACTCATCCCCCATAAATTGAGAAAAACAAATGTGTGTTCATGATTCTCTCCTACACTTCGTACAAACTTTCTCTCTTGTACATCATCTCTTATCTTAAATGTTAATTAGTAGTATTAATAAATTTTTTTTAATACTCATCAATAATGATTTAGAAAATGAATGAAATATAATATAAGGGGATCATATGCCATCCATGTTTTAAAATAAACAATTTTTAGTTTTGAGCTATTTTTCGTTATCTAAATTTATTTGTTCCCATAAATATATAGCACATCTTATTCTCTTTAGAACTTAACTTAGCTTTGCTATTGATAAGATTTAATGATAATAGCACATCCCTCAAGGAACAAGATGATAGGCTAGTAAGGTTAGTATGCATGAGGATATTGCCTCTCACCATACCTTCACATGTGGGAGAACATGTTCATGTAAAACCCTCACATGGTTGTAACTATCCATTCCATTTTTTAATAATGTATACGTATAATAGGTACATGGGTCTATATGTTATGGGAACCTCTTTGAGAAAAAAAAAAAGTATATTCATACATCATTGTAACCATAAGAGAATGTCTTTCTTTTATATTTTTGGGTAATGTTTAGTCACACTTAAATCATTAATTTCTTTTGTAGTTATTTTATAATATTATTGATTGTATTAGGTTGTGACTTTATAAAGGTTTATACCCATGTGATAATGCTTTAGTGTTTGTATATCTTTCAACTTGATTTACAGATTTATCAAAGCTTGGCTCAAAGATAGAGTTGGGAAGTTTCATATCGAATACTGGTACCGTAATGATACAATATGGTACCGTACTATACCGGTACCGACCGAACATATATAGTACAGTATTAGGTTATGAACTTAGTTAAATTTCGGCACCAGTCTCATGCAGTATGGTAGCGGTTAGAAATTTCTAATGGTACCATACTATATCAGTGCCGACCGAATATATACGATATAGTATTGGTTTTGAACTTAGCTAAATTTCAGTATTAGTACTATGTGATATGATATACAGGTTCGAGATAGTACCAATACTCATCTCTTCCCTAGTCATTGAAACTAAGTTATTAAATAAATAATTAAGATACAATATTATTAGAAACAAAAAAAAAGTTACACCTACAATTGTTTTTACGGCTTTTATGCCTTGTTATAGCTTTGTTTAAAACAATGTTAAGTAATTTTTTTTTCTACATAGCAAATACTCATTCAATCGCATGGACACATTTAACCAATCTTACTAACTTTGATATGCCCGAAGTCCACATACACTATTGGATTTATAATCTACAATTGTTGAAGCCATCAAACTCATAGTAATGACAATAGATGAAACTAAGCCTTTGTATTTGATTTCATGTTAACATAATTGTCGTCTATGTTGATTGTCTCAATATCATGTTTTTCTTAAAAAAAGTTATTGCAAAAGTTAACCAAATCCTTCAACTCTAAAGATGTGATATTATAGCATGGTTGAATTCCCTATCAACTAACAAGGAAAACACATCTCCAAGTTGATTAGGGTGATAAAAAGAAATTGGTTCTCATTCAAACTAATCACCAGGGAAATAATTCAAATAAGTTTCTAGTTAATGTATTTTTTGAAAAAGAGTTATGTATACCTTAGAAACTAAATTCAAGCGGTAATATATTTTCTTGAAAGAGTTATGTTTACCTTAGAAACTAAATTCAAGATTTCAAGTCAACAACAAGTTAAAGGGTGACGGGGCACATAACCTGTTGATGCAACAAATGAGAGACCAAGGATAGTAGCTGGGCTGGTTAGGCAAAAGGGTTGAAGGGTTCAACTTTGCCTAACGCAGGTCATGGGGTCCCCCCACGTTTGCAAGACGTGGAAGGAGGTTCACTAGTTTATTGTTGTTGTTTGCTAAGGATCCTTCTCTGAAGTATACCCAGATTCGGATGTGGGAGCAAACGGAATATGTGTGTTGGATGTGAAAGCGAGTAACTCGCATAAAGCAAGTACTCGATGTGAATGACCAGAGTTTAAGGAAACACGCCTGGTCCGGAATGTCCCAACTCAGTAAATGAAGTGTCAATTATATAGGAGAAGACATATCCCAAAGAAGCATTCATTTGACTAGTGTCCTTGCTTGCAGCGAGGGGCTTACCCTTTCGGGGGTTGAAGCCTTTTGACCCCTGGATAATAGCGTGTGTTCTGCAGACCCGCATTGTTTTTGCGGCCGTGGGTTGGTGAAGCAATCTCTAGATGTGACTGGCTACTGTTTCCGTATTGCTTTATCCCACCTCACAGCTTTTCAACCATTGAACCATTTAACCCTTTGAGCGTTTACATATTTAGTCACTTTATTTAGTCTTGGGCTACCCCCGTCATCAGCCCCCCAAGTCAGAGGTTTTTGGGGAATGAGCTCAAAGACTTCTGACTTTTATGCGTGTATTTTATTGCCTAAAGGTTTCAAGGGTTCGTTGCTTGAAAGCTTGAAGGGTTGTAGGCAGTTATTATTTGAATTTTAAATAACTGACAACCGATGTGATTGATGTATGGCAGTTCATAGGGTGGCGGTTTTACAGAAGTTACTGTTTGCCATTATTACCCCTAGTTTAGGTTATTTTGTTTTATATTTGCATATCATATTCATTTTCTACATAATTCTTCCAAGTTCTACTCCTGCGTTTTCTTTCCTCTTTCAAGGTTAGTATCAATTTCCTTTGTATTTTCCTTACATTCTTCATATTTCAAAAAATGGGTGCTCTTAAGGATTTAGCAAAATCCTTTTCCCGATTAACACAAGAGGAAGTAGACTTGTTTTGTGTGGAATATGGTATTGATAAGAAGTTTAACCCAACTGCTCCTGCTTGTGATGTTTCTGTTGATAAACCGACCCCTGGTTCGATTGCTCTTTACTGCCGTCATTTTGAGTTTTCGAACCTTCGTTATCCCTTTTCTTTCTTTGTTGGAATATTATCGGGTTTCTTTTGGGCAAGTTCATCCGAATGGTATGGCTAGGGTTTTGCATTTTAAGGTTTTGTGCCGTGCCCTTGGATATGATCCCTCATTGTTGCTTTTTCGCCGGTTTTTTCGTTTGGCTAAAAATGGCGATTGGTTTACCTTTGAAACATCGAAAGTTGATTCCTGCCTTATTTCGTCTATGGTTACAACGCTTGGGACTTGGAAGGATCGTTTTTTCTGGGTTTCCGATGCTATTGTCCCATTCAAGATGGTGTGGAGGCAACCGGATGCCGTTCTTAATGATCCGGAGCCTTCCGAATCTGAATTGAATGACGTTTTTCTTAAGGCCATCCGGGAATGCCCTTCGAGGGTTCGTCCCTTTCCTGAACATTTACTAGTTCTTTTAGGGGTTAGTAAAATTTGGGGAAATGTTGATCGGGATCCGGTTCTTATGAGAAGTGGCATGGGTATGCGTTTTCCTTTTTTGCCTTTTTTGCATTTTTCTTGACTTATGGCTTATGTGCTTTTGTTTTGTTATTTGCAGTCATGTCTGCTTTGGATTTCATTAAGAGTGACGACACTTCTGATGTAGTGTTTGGGGATGTTCCGTCTGTTCCTGGTGAGAATGTTGTGGTTAGGACTATTGAGCAAAGGTTTGAGGGCTCAGGTTATGTTAGCACCTCCAATGTCAAAGGTTTCTCTAAGTCCCATGCTCCTAAGTCTTCAACCCGTCGATCTTCCCGTCGGTTGTTGAAAGCTGGTCCACAATCCACTTCCACTGAACCAGTGGTTTTGAGTGACGACATTGAAGTTTCGGAAGATCAAGATGGTGAAGCGGGTGCTGAGAAGGAGAAAGAATTGGTTGTTCATGGTAAGAAGGTTTCAGGCAAAAAGGTTGTTGCTACCCCTGTTCAGGGTTCTTCAAGCAGGGACGTTGAAGGGTTGGATCCGGAAGAGGTTTATGTACCTAATTGGTCGGTGAAGAATGATGATAGCTTTAAAGATGCTGCTGTTTGTGAAGATGCTCTAAGTCACATTGCTCCTCCTTCAGTTCACAAGACCATTGCTGGGATGGATGATGACTTGATGCTGTCCCGCATGATTTTGAGTACTTGCAATCTTGCTGCTATGCTTCCTCAAGGGATTGCTCGTTTTCGTCAGAGGATGCAGGAATATGAAGAATTTTCTAAGAAGAAGGATAAAATGAAATCTTCCATGACCGCGATGAAAAAGGAGATAGCTGGTTTTGCTGAGAAAGAAGCCGCGTGGGACAAGAAGGTTAGTGACTTGACTAGGATGCATGAAATTGAGATGAGTGACTTAAAAAAGAGCTTTGAGGCTGATCGGTTGAAGCTTAAGGCTGACCGGGAAGCTTTGTTTGTTCAGCAGCAGGCTTTTGGTAAGGAGAATGAGGGGTTAAAAGCTTCAGTTGCTCGTTCTACCGCTGACAATCAGTGGTTAATTGAGCAGGGTTTCCAGCAGGTTGTTACTTACCTTTTACATTCTAAGGAGTTCAACTCTGCTCTTGGTGAAGTTTATACTAAGCTGCTCTACCTGGGGAAACACCAAGGCCTCATTGCTGGTTATAAGCTTCATGAATCCGGCCATCCCTTGGAACAATCTCCCCTGTTTCGTCCTGATGCTTCCGATGTTTTTAAAGGCTCCGTTGAGCAGATGGAGAGGCTAACCTACCCTTATGTCCACCAAGTTTCTGCTTCTTTTGGTAAGCCTCTTACTGTATTGCAGGACTTAAAACCGGAAGGCCTTAATGAAAAGGTGTGTGCTGAGATCTTAGGTTCTCTTTCAAGGAAGAGATCCTACTCGGGAGATAGTGATGACACCCTTTCAGGTCAACTGGATGCTCCAAAGGATGCAAGCTTGGAGGCTTCAGCGGTAGGTGGTGATGGAGGTGTGAAGGCTAAAAAGCTAAAGAAAACAAAAAAGGCCAAATGTGAAGGTTCCGGGGTTTCCAAGTCCTCTGCTGATGTTTGATTCATAGCTTTCTTAGCACTGAAAACAATTTATGTTTTGTAATGTTAACTTGAACAATATTAGGTTTTTAGGAACCCTTAAGGTTCCTGTTGGTTGTGTTTAAGGCCTGTATGGCCGTTTGAACAGTAGTTAAGCTTGCAAGTTACTAGGACTTGCCCTAACTTGTGTTTGAAAGTCTTTTAGGGCTTTCTTTTATATGGTATGATGTTTAACTATTTTCCTTGTATTATGTTTTTATACTTGTGCCTTTTTCGTTAAGGCAGTTTGTTTGGCTTTAACCTTCCAAGCCTTTTGGCTATCTGTTAGTAGGTTGAAGCTTTTGAGATTTCGAGATATTAGCCGGGGTGGCTTGAAGCCTTGAAGACTTCTTAGTCTTGTGATCTGATCTGGTTTGTATCTTTATAATTTTTGTCTAAGTTGTATTGTTCTTTTAGATTTTCTTTGTCTCTTTGTAACTTTGTCTTTGTCGAGTTTGTGCTGCCTTTATGTTTTTTATACCTTAAAGGGTTCAATGCTGCAGTCACTTAGCCTTGGTATTTTTAACAAGAAGACATAGCACCTATCCTTTTTATCATTTCTTCGTTTTTCACTTGACTTTGTAAGCCTGTTTGGGGATAATATTTTTAAGGCTTAGGGAACATTTGGTGTAGGCTTTTCACACCCGTCTATGAGACAATTTTTTTTTCTTAACAAGTCTCATGGAGTTGTATTGATTTAGGAACTCACCCCTTATATAGGTTCATTCAACCCTTGAACCTATTGAGCGATGTGGCCTGGGAGCTCATCCCCTAACATGGCCCTTGCCATGGAGTTTTTTGCTAGGTTCTCAACCTGTTCTTAGGATAGAAAGACAAGTTTGATAAAACAACTTCATTCATTTAAGCAATACTTGCTGTTTACAAAAGGTATTCATAGTGTTGTTCGAAATACATTTTGACACAAACCAAACTTTCCTGTCTAAACATGGAACCTTTTCAGGGTTTTGCCATTCCAATGCCTTGGAAGCCTTTTGCCTTCTGAATCTGCCAGCTTGTAGGATCCACCCTTGTGTGCTTCGAGGATGGTGTACGGATCCTACCACTTTGGGCCAAGCTTTCCTTGATTTTCCTTTTTGCTAGCTGCATTGTTTCTGAGGACCAGATCCCCCGGCTTGAATCGTTCATTCTTGACTTTCTTGGATTGCAGCTTGATCTCGTGCTTCCTCTAGGAGTTGTAAATTCAACATGGTCTCTTTTTTGTTTGTTTCAGGATCCATGTTGATGACTCGTTGGGTTACAACTCCTATTTCAGCGGGGATCACAGCCTCGGATCCAAATACCAAGCTATAGGGTGTTTTCTTATGGCTTGTTTTTTCGGTTGTTCTAATTGCCCATAGTACACTAGGCAATTCTTCAAGCCAGTTGCTTTCGTATCTTCCCAGTCTTGTCTTGATGCCTTCCACTATGCTTCTATTCGTCCTTTCAACCTGACCGTTTGATTGCGGATAAGCCACTGAGCTAAAAACCTGATCGATTTTGTATTCCTTGCACCAAACGCTGAAAGGCTTCTCAGCAAATTGCCTTCCGTTATCAGTGACAAGTATTCCCGGCAATCCATAACGGCAAATGATGTTCTCCCAAACAAAGTCAATGACCTGTTTTCCCGTGATTTTAGCAAGTGGTTTGACCTCGGGCCACTTGGTGAAATAATCTATTGCCACTAGCAAGAATTTTACTCCTCCTTTGCTTGGGGGAAATGGACCAACAATGTCCATTCCCCATTTATGGAATGGCCATGCCGAGGTTATCGGGACTAAGTCATGCTTGGGACTTTTTGGGATTGGTGCATGAATCTGGCAAGCATCACATTTCTTCAATTCTTCTGCTGTATCGCGATGCATTGAGGGCCAGAAATATCCAAGGTTCATGAGCTTTGCAACCACCGACCTAGCTCCAAAGTGAGCTCCGCATACACCTTCATGAATTTCTTTGATCAAATACTTACTTTGCTCAGGACCGACACATCTTAGCAAGGGAGCAAGGTAACCCTTTTTGTAAAGGGTTTCTCCTTGTAGTACATATTGCCTTGCCTTGATCTCAACCCTTTTAGCTTCTAGTTGATCATTGGGCAATTCACCATTTTTAAGGAACTTTTTGAGGGGAGTCATCCAGTTTGGATCTTCTTCGGTAACTACATCTTGAACTTCCAATTCATCGATTGATGGAGCCTTCAATACTTCTACCAGCACCTTCTTGGTAAGGTGGGCGAAAGTGAGAGATGCAAGCTTACTTAAGGCATCAGCCTTTTTGTTTTGAGATCTGGGGATCTGTTTGATGTTGCAAGCTTGGAAGGTACTCATCAGTTCCTTGGATTTTTCTCTGTATTTTTTCATGTTGGGCTCTTTAGCTATGTAGCTATCATTCACTTGGCTTGAAACCAACAATGAATCTGTGAACACTTCAAACTTTTCAACCTTCATCTCTTTAGCCAGCCTTAGGCAAGCTATTAGTGCCTCGTATTCAGCCTCGTTATTGGTGGTCTGAAAATCAAAACGGAGAGCATATGTGAATTCCAACCCTTTTGGGTTGATCAAAATTAGCCCAGCCCCTGACCCTTCAACGCTTGAAGCCCCGTCGGTAAAAAGCTTCCAGGCTTCAGGGTTGGAGGGTTCAGTGGTGGTGGTGTTTACTTCGGTGATCGCTTGGTTTGTGACTTCCACAATGAAATCAGCCAAGACTTGGGCCTTGATAGCTTTTCTTGGGACATAGGTGATGTTATGTTCTCCCAGTTCTATGGCCCATTTGGCTAATCGCCCCGAGTTTTCAGGTTTTTCAAGCACACTCTTAATAGGTTGGTCGGTGACCACTTGTATGGGGTGTGCTTGGAAATACCTTCGAAGCCTTCTAGTTGTTTGAACTAGGGCTAGGGCAAGTTTTTCAAGGGGGGGATATTTCGTTTCAGCTAATTTTAAAGTTTTGCTGAAAAAAATAGACGGGTACCTGGGCCTTTTCTCGCTCAATGGTGAGGACTGCACTGATGGCCTCGTCAGCAATTGATAGGTACACCGATATTAATTCCCCAATTTTAGGTGCCGCAATATCTGGTAGGGAAGCTAGATGTTGCTTCATCTGGTTGAAAGCTTCTTCAGTCCATTTGAAATCCTTCTTATCTGAGCAGTTCTTGAGCGTTTTGTAGAAGGGCAGAGATCTTTCGGCCAACTTTGAGGTAAAATGCTTCAAGGCTGCAAGATTCCCGTTTAAACTTTTAACCTCCTTCTTAGTTTTTGGTGGATTGGTTTCAAGGACATCTTTCACCTTGTTTGGGTTAGCCTTGATGCTTTGTTTCCCGACAATGTGACCCAAGAACTTTCCTTCCTCAAACCCAAACGAGCATTTTTCAGGGTTGAGCTTCATGTTAACTTTTCTGAGGTTCTTGAAAGTTTCTTGAATGTCATCGAGCATTTGATACTCTGTCTTGCTTTTGATCACCAAGTCATCGACGTATGCCTCCATGTTTTTACCGATTTGGCTTGCAAAGGCTTTGTCAACGAGTCGTTGGTAGGTTGCTCCGGCATTTTTGAGACCAAAAGGCATCTTTTGATAACAAAAGATCCCTTTGTCCGTGTGAAAGGCTGTTTTTTCCTCATCCTCTTCCTTCATGAGGATTTGGTGGTAACCTTTGTATGCATCAAGAAAGCATTTGAACGAGTAACCGGTGAGGGAGTCAACTTTGAGATCAATTTCCGGTAGTGGATAACAATCCTTAGGACAAGCCTTGTTAAGATCCTTGAAATCTATGCACATCCTCCAAGAGTTGTCGGGTTTCTTGACCATAACCGGGTTTGCAACCCATGATTGATACTTGACTTCCCGGAGAATGCCGGCTGACACAAGCTTTTCAACCTCTTGGCAGGCTGCCAGACTTTTCTCGGGTGCTAGGCTTCTTTTCTTTTGGACCACAGGCTTGACATCCGGTGGTATTCTTAACTCGTGTTCAGCAATGTTCCGAGGGATTCCTGTCATATCTTCTGGACACCAAGCGAAGACATCGTTGTAATGTGTTAGCAGTTTTTTTAGATACGAAAGGGTCTCTTGAGAAAGGTTTGGATTGACCCTTATTCTTTGTTCAGGGTACTTAGGGTTTATGACCAACCTTTGCCTGTCTTCTTCACTATTTGAACTTTTACCCTCAACCATGTAAGCCTCTTGAGAGGGTTGAAGGGTTGCTATGCCCCTCTCGGTAGCAAATTTGATTGTGCCATGGCCAATAGACACGACCATGTAGAATGCACACTGCCCTGGTCTTCCAATGATCACGTCATAGCTTGAGGGGATGTTGATAACCAAAAAGGTGAGTGGTTGGGTTCTTTCTTTCAAACCTTCGCTGAAACGAACATTAAGTGTTAGTTGCCCTAAAGGCTTGAGGGGTATATCGGCGATACCTTTTATAGAGGTTCTAGAGGGTTGAAGCCTTGAACGTTCTTCATTACTCAAACGGTTGAAGAATTTCTCGAACATGTTTGCAATGTTCCCACGGTAGCTTCTACCACAAGGGGGCTAGAGAGAGGATCTTTCTCCGTTGAGGGGAAACAGACACACTGAAGCTCCCAAGCTTCCAACCGCTGTCTTTTATGAGGAACCCTTCCATTAAAATCCACCATATTGACTTCCTTACCTTTTCCTTTAGCCATTTTGTCCCGGACTCCCTTTACCAAATGAGCGAGTTCTCCGGACTTAACAGCTTCTTCAATTCTTTTCTTAAGTTGGAAGCAATCATTGGTGTGGTGACCTTTTTCTTCATGAAACTCACAGTATTGTGTGGAGTTCTCGTTTTTTCTGCTTTTGGGGAGAGGCCTAGGAGGCCGAAAGTTTTGCTTAACTTCTTCCGTTGCCAGGATTTCTTGAGGGGTCTTTGTGAGGGGAGTGAAACTTATGCCTTTCTCCCGGTTTGAAGGGTTCCGGCCTTCAGACCTTCGAGGGTCTGAACCCTTTGACCTCCTGTCATAGGAGTTGAAGTTTCCCCTTTTCCTAGCTGGACTATTGCTTCGCCAGCCGGATCCCCTTTTTCTCTGTTCTTTAATGTCTACCGCCTCCTCTCCCCGGATGTGGGCCTCAGCCCTTTCGAGAGCTTCTTCCAAGGTCTTGGGCAAGGACTTGTTGAAATCTCTTGTGAGATATTTAGAGGTGATGGCATTCATGAAACCAGCCACTCTCATTTTCTCATCTGCCCCTACATAAGTCAGACCTTCCTTCTTGTATCGTTCGATGAACGCACGAAGACTTTCGTCATCACACTGTTTTATCTGGAAGATTACTGTTGCGTCTTTAACATAACGCCTTTGTTGGGAGAAATTGGCCAGAAAACCCTTGTTAAGGTCGTCAAAGCTTCGAACGCTTTGAGCAGGTAGGTCGTTGAACCAGATTCTGGCTGATCCAACAAGGGTTTGCATGAACATTAGGCAACATTCAGCGTTTGACCATTTCTCTATCCTTGCTGCACCGGTGAAGATCTGAAGATGGTCCTCAGGATCTTCAGTCCCATCATACGTCCTGATGTGGGATGGCATCTTGATCTTTGCTTGGAAATCATAATCGGCTATTTGCTTTGAAAAGCACGAAAGGTTAATTGGCTTATATGGTTTAGCCAAGTCTTCTTCAGCCCTTGCATCCACATTGTTGCCATTGCCGTTATATCCCTGAGTGGCTAGCACTTGATTAATAAAGTGTTGCCACGGGAAGTTGGCCATCATCTGGGTCATCATGTTGGGCATGAGGTTGAAGCCTTGAAGGCTTCCTGGGGCAACTGAGCAGTTTATTCCAAGGGGAGTGCTCATAACAACACTTCCTGCCAAAGGGAGCACGGACAGAGCTTGCTCCCACGTGGTTGTTGTAGATGCTGGAAAGCTTGTTACTGGGGACTGTAGGAGCTGGTCCAGGGTTAGCTCATGTCCCAAAGGAGCACCATTAGTAATCGGTTGGGAAGAGAAGATGGGATGCACAGTGGGATTCGTCATTGTGGACAGATATGGGTGAGGGTTTGAAGGATTACTAGGACCAGCCTCATTTCTAGTCATAAAAGGAAGGGGAGGTGGTCCAGGAGACAACGTTGGTTCTGGCTCGTCGTAATCTAGGCGGATTCTCACCCCATTTTCTCTTTCTCTATTCACATGCTGGTTGAGGAGAGACTCAATTCCAGGAAATTGTTGGCAACCCCCTCGGGGATAAGTTCAACACGTGCCAGGGTGTCAGAGACACCGACATTGGGGGAAGGAACTCCGGATCTGGACGGAGTTGGTGTGTTGAAGGTGAGGAACTCGGGTGTGCTCCCCGGAGTTGAGAAAGAGGTTGGTATAGCCACATGAGCTTGGCTACTACACGGGGTAGAGGTGTTTGGAATCTGGTTTACTTCACCCGGGGATCCATGATACACTCTAATTTACACATATTTTAGTCCCCCATTTTACCCCTATTTTATGCGTTTTTGGCCGTAAAACCATCATTCGGATACTTATTTATCTACATTTATGTTTACAGGCCTAAAACAGCATACCAGCCAAGATGATAGCGGAAACGAGGACTTTCCAGACAAAACGAGGAAGCTGCGGACATTCTGTTAAGGATTCTGAACTGGGCCTGTGGAACGACCGTTCCACCTGATGCACGGTCGTGCATCTCCGACAGTTGGTGATTTGTCCGGCATTGAACGAGCAGTGCGACTAGGCGTGCAAGGCAAACTCGGCCAGACCGGTGATGCACGGACGTTCCACCTGAAGAACGACCGTGCGACTGCGATGATCCAGCCTGTCTCGGTGATGAACGCTCGGTGCGACTCGGCGTGCAACAAGTAGCCCGCAACTGAACGACCGTTCCATCCGAGGAACGGTCGTGTGATATCGTATCCGGTCAACGATCTGATGACGTATGCAGTATGGTGACCCATCCCCAATAATTGAATAAAGTGCACGGTCGTTCCATATGGAGAACGACCGTGCAACAGCGAAAAGTATAAAAACAGAACAGAAACCTGCTGTTCGATATTCTGGGAATTTTGGAGAGTTTCACAGGCGATTTTCAGGCTCCGGAGGCATTAGCTTTCACCCGGATTCAAGCCACATTGTCTCGTTTAGCTCGATTACTACCCGGATCCTTAGTCTAGTACTTGTTTATGGTTTGATTTTCTAATCTTTCCATGTTTTTGTTAATCTTTCAAGTACTTAGATTATTGTAGCCTTTGGGCAAAAACACAAACAATCCCTTGCTAGATTATTGCCATTAGTGTGTTAAGCTTTGTTTGTAATGACACTTGAAGTATTTTCTATGATTATCTTTGATGATTAGTTTGCAACCTTGTTATTGATATTGAATTCTTGATTATAAGTAATTATGTTGGATGATTGATGCTTGGTTAGTTAAGATAGTTGAAAAATAAAGCTTAATTAATCTTGTATTAGTAAACTTTGAATTTGGTTAACTAGTTTAACTTGGTTTAAATGTATGCATCATGATACTAGAAATGGTTAGTGATTTAACAAAATGTAATTACTGTTAATCAAGAGAGCTTGCCGTCACGTAAGGACCTAAACGGGTTAGATGGTGTCGTTATAAATTCTTGCCATGATTTGTTAGCTTAGTTAGTAGTTTAGGCCAAAATTGCTATCTTAGTGAATTATTGTGCAAGATTTGTAAAATGAACTCGGTTGTGATTTAATCTAGTTTATGCTTGTCTCGGTGGTTGCATTGTGTTTATCGGTGTCGCTTTCCTTGTTTAAGTGAAGTTAGAATAATCCTAACGGCTGACTAACTTATTTTTAAGAGATTTTCATAGACATTTATCAATTGCACGTTAAAGAACAATTTTAGGTGGTTAAAGTGTGTTTATCGTGTTAACTTTCCGAATGATTGTCATGTTAGGATTCCCGAAAGGGATACTAATTGTCTTGAATTGGAATATTGACCGAATGCTTCTAGTGCCAAAACTGACTTAGTTGACATGTTGTGGTTGTGTATTTAGCAAGGCTATTTATCTACTTTCTATTATGTTTTTATTATGTATTTGGTTATGCTTACTTTAGTTTAGTTTAAATCAAACAAACCTATGTTTTTACCGGTAGTTTAGTGACAAAGGTCTAGTATTATTTCTCCGCCCATTTCCTTGGATCGATACTTGGTTCTTACCAATACTTTATTACATATATGACGGGGTACACTTGCCTCTTTCGTGTGTGTTTTGATGTAAAAGTAATAATCACTTTTATAAATTTAAAACCCAATCGTGTGTTTATTCATGATAAAAATATGTATAGTATGCGCACACGTTAAGTTTTTGGCGCCGCTGCCGGGGATTTGGCGAGTTTTAGGAACGACCTGAGTCATTTTGTTATCGGCGTATATACTTGTTAATATTTGTGTATAATTTCTTGATTATTTATTTGTTAATATTTCTTGTTTTTATTCGATTTATTCATTTTTGCGTTATTTTTGTTTCATTTATTTATTTGATCCGGATTTATTTATTCACTTATTCTTTGGGTTTTCGGCACCCTAAAGCCATTTTTTTTATTTTAGTCGATTCATTTATTTATTGTGTTGAATTTTTATAAAATTTCGGGCCATTTTTCGGATTTTTATAAAATTTTCAGCCCATTTATAATAACTTTCTGCTTCTATTCTGCTGAAAAAAGGGCAGCATTATTACTTTATTAATAAAATATTCACCGTGTTAAATTGTCGTTTGCAGGTTAATGTTCTCGACCCCAGCTCCCAATCCTATTGAGCCGTCAGACGAGCCCGAGCGTGATCTGAGGAGACGTCTTCGTGAGAAATCTCGGGCAGTTGGGCGGATACTCGCAGCAGGTGAGCCGGAGCCAGTGGTACCTGTTGAAGCCGAGGGCTCAGGGGCAGCAAGAAACGCGACCATGGCAGACGATAATCAACCTTTGAATGAGACGAATCAGCCCGGACGAGAGGGTTTGGAGCCCAGTATTATTAGACCTACTATTGATGCACCTTCATTTGAAATGAAATCTAGTATTATTAACATGGTGCAGAATTCAGTACAGTTCGACGGGCGTGAGCACGAGGATCCCGGGAGGCACATTGCGGCTTTCCTCCATGTTTGCTCTACATTCAAGATTAGGGATGTTTCGGAGGATGCGATTCGGTTGAGGTTGTTTCCGTTTTCGTTACGTGACAAAGCTAGGGCTTGGCTTATGTCACTCCCAGCCGGGTCCATCAGGACCTGGAATCAGTTGGTGGAGCAGTTTATGCATAAATATTTCCCACCTGAGAAAACGAACAAGCTACGGAACCGGATTACTTCATTTCGCCAGGACGAGGGCGAATCGTTGCATACAGCTTGGGAGAGATTCAAGGATTTGTTGATTGATGTGCCACATCATGGCTTCTCCAAGAGACAGCTGGTTTTGACATTCTATCAGGGGCTCGGCTACAACACGCAGGAGTGATTAGATGTTAACGTAGGAGGCGATCTGGGAACAAAGACGCCGGCGGAAGCATATGATATTATTGAGAAAGCTGCGTTGAAATCCAGCTCGCGTCGGGAAGGCGATAGAGGTCGGGCTACAACATCATCGTCTCGCCCAGGAGCTCACGCTGTGGACGATTACACAGCCATAACTGCGCAAATCTCGGCTCTGGCGACGAAATTCGATAAATCCCAAACAGCCGCGCAAGTTGGCCCTGGATGTGACCAGTGTGGAGTGTCACATGTGCCAGGTACGTGTGAGCAGGGTGTTATGTTTACCGGTCACGAAGAGGTGAACTACATGGGCAATCAAATCAGGCCCCAAAATAACCCCTACAGCAACACGTACAATCCAGGGTGGAAAAATCACCCAAACTTTGGGTGGAAATCTGGTTCTGGGAACCAGAACGCGCCCGGTTTTGCTCAACATGCTCCCGCGCCACAACAATCTCACGGTCAATCCTTTCAGCCTCAATATAATAATCAAGGCTCAGGAAACAGTTCACAGCCGCACGCCTCTCAAAGCAACGCAAAGCTAGAGGAAATGATGGCACAACTGCTGAACAACTCCAACAATGCTAATCAAATGGCTGAAAAGCGATATCAGCAGCATGAGGAGCGGTTCTTGGTCAATGAAGGAGAAATGCGGAGTCAAAAGGCTTCCATTCAGAATGTCGAGAATCAAGTGGGCCAGTTAGCAAAAATGTTGTCGGAGAGACCCCCGGGTGGTCTTCCGGGCAATACGGAGCAGAACCCGAAGGGGCGTGGTAATGGCCCGCACACGTAAAGTGTGGGGACATGAGTCTTGCTATCGACTCGCCGACAAAAATTTAGCATGAGTCTTACTATCGACTCGCCGACAAAAATTTAGCATGAGTCTACGCTGCTGACTCGCCGTCAAAAATGCAGCAGGAGCGTCTTTGGCGCTATAAGGGCAAAATTGTCCTTTTATTTGTTTTTGTAGTTTTATCGTAATTTAGGTTAGTTAGGTAGTTTACGTTAGTTTGTTTAGTTTCCATACGTGCCGGGCGAAAGTTCTGTATTGCAATATTGTTAGAACAGTTGGTGTGTCGAAAAAACGGCGAAAAACGGCCGAAATGGGTGCTGGAAATAGCTTCTGCAGAAATCTGTATCTGCAGCTGATGCACGCCCGTTCCTCGGGTCGCACGACCGTGCGATTCCGAGCAAGCCCGCACGGTAGATCGCACCCTCGGTGCATTTCCGAGAACACGTTGTGGGGGTTGAACGATGTCGGTGACGCACGACTGTTCCATACCCGGAACGACCGTGCCACAGGCTGAGGGCAATTTGGTCATTTTGCACACTATATATACCATTATCTGCTGCAAAATCCTTCATTCGCGAACCCTAGCCGCTGCAGACCGTTCCAGGGCGATTTTTCACCATATCGCACGATCTAACACCCAACTTCGCACGGTACGTCTCTAGTGTTAGATTTCTTGTTTTCTTGCTTTGTAGTGTAGTTTTCTTCCGATTCTTCAAGGAATTTTTTAGGGTTCTCTTCATAAACAAATCGAAACCCTAACCCTTGTTGAATCGAAGTATCGTGAACACCCGGTTGACTTTCAGACCCCTGTAGACCCAATACTTGTTGAAATTTTGTAAAGTTCAGATTGTTCTAAGTTCAGGGGTCGAAGTCTGCAGATTCGGAGTTGCACGGTCGTTCCTCGTGTGGAACGGTCGTGCCTCACCGGCTTTTTCTCGATATCGCTGGGCTTGGCCTGTTAGTTCTCGGACGCACGACCGTGCATCCCGAAGAACGACCGTGCCATTCACCCAGTTCAGTTAGACAGTTTCTTCATAATTGGCTGCTCGCTTGTTTTCAATTCATTTCTCTCCTATTTCTGTCCTTCTAACATTTTTCCCTATTACAGATGAACCATCCCTTCCTACAGTTTGACCCCAACATTGAGAAAGAGCGTTTGTGCATACCGAAGCGCGATGCATTGTGGGCGAGACGGGGGCAGTTTGGAGTCCCCCGATGGTTAGATTGGGAGGTCATGCGGGAGCTCAATCAATATGACCGACTTGATGAAATGATGACTCGCACGCTTGCAAATTTGGTCGGTTGCAACCGACCCGTGTACCGGGAGTTGACGATTGAATTCTTCGCTTCGTATGCCTATGAAAGGCCGGTTGCACATACACAGCCTGATTTCCGCTACAGGGAGCGGGTAACCTTCAGGTTATGTAGACGTTGGCATACATGGTCGGTCGGACGATTAGGTAGACGACTTGGGATTTATACGCGGGAGGACATGTATGATCCCGACGTCTTCAACGATTAGTTCAACTTCCCTAATGATGCAGCGCGGGATGCATTCTGGGCAGAAAACGCTATTGGGGACCCCTACAACCCACGGATGTCAAAGGCTTCGCGACTCCGAGACCCTCTGGTGCGAGTGATGCACCATGTATTCAGCAATTCGATATGCGGACGCATGGACAGTCAAGGTAACTGTCCAACACCTGATTTGCTCTTTCTGTATGCATTGGTTGACAAAGCACCAATCAACCTCGCCGCGCGAATGGCTGAGTACTTTGTCAAGTGTTCGGGGCGGACCCAGAATAGTGAGATACATGGCGGTTCGTATGTAACCGAGATAGCGTACAATGAGCGCTATATGACGCCGGGGGTGCTTAGGGGTCTCACGTTGATTACCGAGGGGGTGCATATTGATATCCGGTCTCTGAAGTTCATGGGGGTGATTGTAGAGCTTGAGAGGGGAGATAGGTTGAGGGGATTGAATGGCGAGGTCTGGGACCCGTTACCTCCAGCTGAGGAGGAACATGAGGAGGAAGAGGAGGATGTTGAGATGGGAGAGCAGCACCAGCCACCGACACCACCACACTCGCCGCAGCACCATGCATTTCATCAGCATGAGGATTGGCCCACTTTCTACCAGCAGTTCTAGGATATGCGTGTTACGCAGGAGCAGCATGGTACCTACTTCAGCGAGATTAGATCTAGCCAGGACCAGATCCGGGCTAGCCAGGACGAGATTAGGGCCAGCCAGGCAAAGATTAGGGCCACACATGACCAGCTTCAGCATCGCCAGGATACTTTATACCAGGGGGTGTCTGTGGGGTTTTCTTATCTTTTCGGGGAGATGCATCACTCATACCCCAACTATTTTCAGCACCCGCCGGAGTTCCCACCGTGGAACCCCCCTGGCTATGGCGATCAGGGCCCATCTGGCACGAGACATGATGATGATGATGATGAGTAGTTGGCGGTGGTGATATCATTTGGTGGTGTTTTATGTTTCAGTACTTTACTTTTATTTGGGTGTTTATTTTGACTATTATTTAAAACACCCCGGTTATGTATTTTTAGACAATTTCTTTTGTATTTTGTTTGGATTTTAGTACTTATGTATATTATGGTTGTTTTGTGATTTTTCTGTTTCTGTTATATTTTGGGTGCACATGACATACTCGCAGGTTTTATCTATCGGATCTTGGACCGGAGCACGTACCAGTTATGTAACGCCCTAAATGTTTAAACCCAAAATTTGCAGCGGAAAACACATAATTAAAATTTCTTTAATGATATTCTTTCTTAACTTAAATACATTAATCCCATTCTAAAATTTGATTAACTACTAACACACACATATCCAATTAAGTGACCACATACACACCCACGTACAATCCATATCTTGACTCGATCTTCAACCGCGTGCAATTCTTGATGAAACCTCCATAACCCTTTACAACCTGCAGTCATCACATTCAACCTCAACATTAGTAACCGGTAACATAATACAAAAAAAACATTAACACATGCATAATAAAGCGTCCACATATCATGCTTTCTCTTATACTAGCTCCTTCATCCATCCGTTCGACCACTCGCATCGAATTGCAGAGTCAACCTTTACTTCCATTGTTAGCCTGCCTATGCTTCACATTAAATCTCAATAGAAAACGATTAGTATCATTAGCGGCTTTTCATATGAACATGACCTCGAACACACATAACTCATCTTTATGCATAATCCATTACGTACATTCCCTTTATTACCCAAACTTAATCAATTCTCTTTATTAACCACTTCCGACCCATTTCCACTAAAACTTAACTTAGTAATAACAACGATTCATATATTCTTACGTTACCTTCAATAGTTACCATATATCATAAATACATTAACAAACAAAAGGGTAAGTTCGGAGTTCGCTTACATTATTTGACCCGTTATGAACAAGTCAATATATAAACATTATGAGAATCATTCTACTAATCATTTCAACCCACTTAGACGGGTTGGTTCATATTCGCTACAACATCAATTTTTAAAACCTTTTTCAAGTATAATTTCTTGCTTCTAATCAATTTTAATCTACAACGGAAAATTTTAGGAATTCATAATATCATTAATATCATTCATAAACTTACTGGTAGATTAAACGAAGTTCATAAGAACTTACAGAAGTCGTGCGCTCCTAATGCTTTCGCTTGACTTGATTCTCCTCCTTTCTTCGACCCTAAAGGGTGTATCACATTTGCATTTAGTTTTCACATTATACATCATTTACACGCATTCACATCATTCACTCTAACGCTCATTACTCATATCCATATTCCACGCCATTATTAGATCTTTTAAATCTAAAGTTCTTCATATTCATACATAATCAATTCAGCTCAAGCATTTCATCGAACACCTTATGTGCATACTACTTATCTAGCGAAATGTACAAGCCTATTAAGCACATCTCTACAAAATCTTTTCTAAAGTCATGGCAAAACATCACCAACACATGAATTCTTCAAATATTCAGATTATTATGACATCATTATGCATATATTAACCTTACTCATCAAACTATATCAAGAATCAACACATACATCATCATCACTAATCATATCCTCACAATTTCAAATGGGTTTCTTATCAAACCATCAATATAGTCAAAATCAAGCACATTACGACTTCCTTATGTTGAAATTAACTAACATTCATGCTTAATTTCGCAATACATCCATGGATTACACATAACCCATATCATTAAACATCACTAAAGCATAAAATTCAACTTACTTGATGTTGAGCACACTTAGAGGATCATAAATCTGGATACATGCATCGATTTACACTTCAATTTCTCTTCTAATTTGATGGATTAGTAGCAATTAGGGTTTTGTTCTTCTTGCTTCACCTATGTCGAACACACACACATACGTCTGATGTATGTGTTGTGTTTAGATATTTTAACTTTCATTATTCCACTTTCAACTTATGCACATTTGGTCCCTCAAGTATTAAGTCTTAAATATATATGGTTAAGTATCCATTTGCATACTTTAATGTCTTAACATAATTTCCTAGTTGATATTTATTTACGGGTTCACTTTTACCCCTAACGGTATTTTTTACCCGTTCCTTTATATTAACCGGGTTTAAATTACCAAACCCATTTTTGGGGTGTTACAAGTTAGAGCTTCGGAAGTCTCGTGGCACCAACATCATCTTGAGGGGAGTATTTTTTTATCCCTTTCTCTATATTTCGGGTCTCGCATTGGGGACAATGCGAAGTTCAAGTGTGGGGAGGGGGTTAACTTTGTTAACTTAGCTTTGTTTGTCCTCTTAAAAAAAAAAGAAAAAAAAAACAGAAAATCAGAAAAATCATTTAAAAATGCTTGTGTTTTGTATTTATGTTGGTAAATAAACCGGTTGGTTATGTTTTAGAAAGCATCGGACTTGATAAAAACTCGACAAGCAAAATATTTTTGAAAAAGGAAACCGGAAAGCGTGACAAACAAAGAAAGACTTACATGATAGTTTTCACACTTTTACCCATTCCTTCCGTTACGTGAGCATATTTGAGCCTAGATTGTTATATATTTGTTCATTACGGATATAGGAGTGAGCCGGATGTTTTGTGCAATTTAGAACTTGTCACTAGTATGCTTGTTAAGACCATGAACGTGCGGATTTGTGTAAACGTGATAGAGGCACTTAGATTACCCCTTTGTTGTGTACCTTGTTCTTTGTGTTGTGCTTCCCGTTCACCTTATATTACCCTTTAGGATTAACCATGTCGAGCCTTCCCGTTCACCTTTGTTTACCCACATTATCGCCCACTTAACCAAATTTAGCTTTTTTTATGTTTTTAAACCTTTTTAGTGTTGAAACTCGGTTAAAATAATAGTTTAACTAGCTTGTTATTGTTTTTATTTCATTGTATAGTTTGCTAAAAAAAAATAAAAAAAAAAACACCCTAAAATAGGGTGAAGTTGATAGAAATCGAGCAATTTTGAATGCTTAAATGTTAAAAAATTTTGTTGATAAGCTCGATTGCGCTTTAGTCGCCTTTTTAAGGCGTTTGTATGTATAGTTGTATTATTGTCTTGCTAGTTAAACGCTACTACCGAGTTTTAACAATTTTTCGCCATTTTAAATGTCCACTTCTATACCCTTCGCCCAAGCCTAACGTTATAACCCGTAAAGACCTCTTGATTTACACTTATTTGCATGATTAGTTGGTGGAGACGAGATCTTATGACAAGCTTATGATATTGCACATTTCATTGACTAGGCGTTGAGTGTTTACGCATGCACATTTTATGTATGTTTCATAAATAAAACCGAGTGTGTGTGAACATTGTGAGTTGTGTAAAGATTAACATGTGAGTCAATTAAATGTTTTGTCACGGCTTTTTGGTTGTCGCTTTTTAATTGCATAAGCTTGTTGGGTTTGAGTCTTGTGATGTTGTCTTTCGACAAACCGGCTAACCGTTTATATTAGTTTTCAATAAAATAGTGTGTAAATTATCGTTCTTGTTTGTTTATGTCTTTTATTGCTTTTTAGTTTAGCTTGCTTGAGGACAAGCAAGGTTCAAGTGTGGGGAGATTTGATACACTCTAATTTACACATATTTTAGTCCCCCGTTTTACCCCTATTTTATGCGTTTTTGGCCGTAAAACCGTCATTCGGATACTTATTTATCTACATTTATGTTTACAGGCCTAAAACAGCATACCAGCCAAGATGATAGCGGAAACGAGGACTTTCCGGAAAAAAACGACGAAGCTGCGGACATTCTGTTAAGGATTCTGAAGTGGGCCTGTGGAACGACCGTTCCACCTGATGCACGGTCGTGCATCTCCGACAGTTGGTGATTTGTCCGGCATTGAACGAGCAGTGCGACTAGGCGTGCAAGGCAAACTCGGCCAGACCGGTGATGCACGGACGTTCCACCTGAAGAACGACCGTGCGACTGCGATGATCCAGCTTGTCTCGGTGATGAACGCTCGGTGCGACTCGGCGTGCAACAAGTAGCCCGCAACTGAACGACCGTTCCATCCGAGGAACGGTCATGCGATATCGTATCCGGTCAACGATCTGATGACGTATGCAGTATGGTGACCCATCCTCAATAATTGAATAAAGTGCACGGTCGTTCCATATGGAGAACGACCGTGCAACAGCGAAAAGTATAAAAACAGAACAGAAACCTGTTGTTCGATATTCTGGGAATTTTGGAGAGTTTCACAGGCGATTTTCAGGCTCCGGAGGCATTAGCTTTCACCCGGATTCAAGCCACATTGTCTCGTTTAGCTCGATTACTACCCGGATCCTTAGTCTAGTACTTGTTTATGGTTTGATTTTCTAATCTTTCCATGTTTTTGTTAATCTTTCAAGTACTTAGATTATTGTTTATGTATTATTGTAGCCTTTGGGCAAAAACACAAACAATCCCTTGCTAGATTATTGCCATTAGTGTGTTAAGCTTTGTTTGTAATGACACTTGAAGTATTTTCTATGATTATCTTTGATGATTAGTTTGCAACCTTGTTATTGATATTGAATTCTTGATTATAAGTAATTATGTTGGATGATTGATGCTTGGTTAGTTAAGATAGTTGAAAAATGAAGCTTAATAAATCTTGTATTAGTAAACTTTGAATTTGGTTAACTAGTTTAACTTGGTTTAAATGTATGCATCATGATACTAGAAATGGTTAGTGATTTAATAAAATGTAATTATTGTTAATCAAGAGAGCTTGCCATCACGTAAGGACCTAAACGGGTTAGATGGTGTCGTTATAAATTCTTGCCATGATTTGTTAGCTTAGTTAGTAGTTTAGGCCAAAATTGCTATCTTAGTGAATTATTGTGCAAGATTTGTAAAATGAACTCGGTTGTGATTTAATCTAGTTTATGCTTGTCTCGGTGGTTGCATTGTGTTTATCGGTGTCGCTTTCCTTGTTTAAGTGAAGTTAGAATAATCCTAACGGCTGACTAACTTATTTTTAAGAGATTTTCCTAGACATTTATCAATTGCACGTTAAAGAACAATTTTAGGTGGTTAAAGTGTGTTTATCGTTTTAACTTTCCGAATGATTGTCATGTTAGGATTCCCGAAAGGGATACTAATTGTCTTGAATTGGAATATTGACTGAATGCTTCTAGTGCCAAAACTGACTTAGTTGACATGCTGTGGTTGTGTATTTAGCAAGGCTATTTATCTACTTTCTATTATGTTTTTATTATGTATTTGGTTATGCTTACTTTAGTTTAGTTTAAATCAAACAAACCTATATTTTTACCGGTAGTTTAGTGACAAAGGTCTAGTATTATTTCTCCGCCCATTTCCTTGGATCGATACTTGGTTCTTACCAATACTTTATTACATATATGACGGGGTACACTTGCCTCTTTCGTGTGTGTTTTGATGTAAAAGTAATAATCACTTTTATAAATTTAAAACCCAATCGTGTGTTTATTCATGATAAAAATATGTATAGTATGCGCACACGTTAATCCACTTTCAGACATGGTGATTTTAAGTGAAGAGAGCTACACTACTAGGTCTTTTTGAGGAGAAATAGCGGCGTAACCCCACGGTGGGCGCCAACTTGTTGATGCAACAAATGAGAGACCAAGGATAGTAGCTGGGCTGGTTAGGCAAAAGGGTTGAAGGGTTCAACTTTGCCTAACGCAGGTCGTGGGGTCCCCCCACGTTTGCAAGACGTGGAAGGAGGTTCACTAGTTTATTGTTGTTGTTTGCTAAGGATCCTTCTCTGAAGTATACCCAGATTCGGATGTGGGAGCAAACGGAATATGTGTGTTGGATGTGAAAGCGAGTAACTCGCATAAAGCAAGTACTCGATGTGAATGACCAGAGTTTAAGGAAACAGGCCTGGTCCGGAATGTCCCAACTCAGTAAATGAAGTGTCAATTATATAGGAGAAGACATCTCCCAAAGAAGCATTCATTTGACTAGTGTCCTTGCTTGCAGCGAAGGGCTTACCCTTTCGGGGGTTGAAGCCTTTTGACCCCTGGATAATAGCGTGTGTTCTGCAGACCTGCATTGCTTTTGCGGCTGTGGGTTGGTGAAGCAATCTCTAGATGTGACTGGCTACTGTTTCCGTATTGCTTTATCCCACCTCACAGCTTTTCAACCATTGAACCATTTAACCCTTTGAGCGTTTACATATTTAGTCACTTTATTTAGTCTTGGTCTACCCCCGTCATCATAACCTAAAACTTATAATTATTCACACCACTAGTCAATAGGATTTTGTCACCTCAATCAACCCAGTTCAACCCAAATAGAAGGGAGCATACACCTAGCTCAACCCAATACCCTAACTTTTTTTTTTAATTATAACGAATTAAAATGGCAACACTTTCATTAATTAGAAAAAAAACTGAAATACATAAATTGAACAAAAACTAAAAAACAATCAAATATTAAATTACGCTAATTGCTATCCAAATCGGCGGTGTTCCAGTCTTGCAGGGTAGCAATGTGCTCTACAAGATTATATCAAAGTCTAAAGTGTGTGGTTTTATCCCGTATAACTAAATCAGTCTGAGGATCTATCACATAATTAGGTGATATTGCATCTCAGTCATGCTTTAAAATCATATTGTGCAATATGAGATATACATACATCAAATTCTGTATTTTTTCACGCTTCATTGCCCGCTACGGTTGATTAAGTATACCCCATCTAGATTTTAAAACACCAAACCCTCGTTCGACATCTTTTCTTGCCGATTCTTGAATTCTTGAACATTATTTCTTTCACTTCAACGGGGAATGCAAAAGATTTCACTAAAAAAGACCAAGGAGGGCAAATCCCATCAGCAATATAGTAGCCACATTTGTATCGGCGGCCGTTAGCCTGCAAAGGACACCTCCGGGTGGTTTCACGCATTTCTTTATTGAACAACATAGATGTTAATAATATTGATGTCAATTCTGAAACCAGTAGCACCATAGTACACATTCCAAAACCACAAGTCATGTGATACCACCGCTTCGAGCATGATCGTTGTTATCGATGAAAACCACTCAAAATCCACTCAGCAAAATAGTAGCCCTGTTTGTATTGGGGGCATTTTACCTAAAAAGGACACCTTTTGGCGGTTGCACGCATTTCATTATTGTAACACCTCAAAAAATCACGTCCAATGAAGTATTGACACGTGTAATAAACCCTAATGAAGTCAAACGTTGAATTTAAGGGACTAATTTTTTCGAAAAATCGAAAACTTTGATTATGAAAGAACTGGAAGTATTATCATACCTAAAATAAGTTTCTAAATAACCTTTTATGGTTTTATATTCACAAATGAGCCACTTGTTAATCAAGTGTAGCCGTTTATGTAATTAATTGAAAGTTTGCGCAGAAAAGGGTTAAAAGCGTCAACATGTTAATTCTTACCTCTGAGTGACCTTTTAACAAACCAAGAGCCTCATGATATTGGATTATACTCTCGGGATTGCCAATCATTGGCCACCCAAGGCTTTTATGCCCAAAAGTGAAGTTACGCGCAACTTTGCAAGTATAAGGGACTAAAAGTGTCAATATGTTTAATTATACCTCTGAATGACCTTTTATCGAGCCCGAAGCATTATGATGTTTAATAATACCTTCAAGAATTCCTAATATGGATTAGATGAGGCTTCAATGCTAATAAATGATGATTTACGCAAGCTTACGCATTAGAGGGACCTAAAGCGTCAAACTGCTAAAGTATACCGATTCGTATGTTATCGGACCTTCCGGAATATGACCATGAGATAAACATACCATAATTATCCCTAATATAGCTTAGATATAGGCTTAGAGGTGTTTGGTGCGCAAAAATAAGCTTTTAAGTCATGCAAGGACTAAAAGTGTCAAAAAGCGCACAAGTTTGCGTTTATGCGCATATCTCACATTCTGAATATCCCCGGACACCCAAAAATTTATGTAAACACTAAAATATGTTATTTTAGTGTTTGGCTTGATAAAATTCCATTCATCACGTCAATTGGTTCGTTTTTCGCGTCCGTCCGTGTTTCGTCGTAATTAACCGAACAACGTGACCGTACGACCAAACAAACCGACATCCGGCATATTTTTGAGCATGTTTCATGTTATCCATACTTAGGCATAATTGTAGAGCCTTAACAATGGTTTAACGGGCCTTGGATGTGTCGGAAATGACATTTGGAGGTGCAGGGGCTAAAACTGTCAACAAATGAAAGTTTCTGAATGCTGACCAGGTCCTTACGGACCGTAAGACCTGGACCTTACGGTCCGTAAGTGTTGCCCAGATGCAGAAACTCGTAAATTGCCTGTTCAATCCATGTAAGCGACTTGTATTGCCCTTTAACACTTCCAAGAGCCGCCTAAACTATTTCTTAGGCCTTAGGGACACTTGTTAATCATCAGGGATCATGTATAGCATGATTTGTCATGATCTTAATGGATCAAGAACACTATAAAAAGCCCCAATGTTTGCACATTTTGATCATTCATTTCTAACTCAACATCTGATCATTTCTGGAGCTCAAGGCCATTCTCTAAGCATTCCTGGTCGTGCATTAGACCTTGGTAAGCATCCTTGATATTCCTTGATTGAGTTTTACCAAGTTATTAGCTTAAAAGTCAAACCATCGTAATTAAGGTTTGACTTATTGATTAATCACTAATGGTCCAGTGATTAGTCAAATTGAAGGTAGTTATAAGTTGGTATTTATGTGGGCAATAAACCCTTAAAAGGGCACCCTCGGATTCCCACTCTAACTAGATCAAATGTCGGGTCAAAGTTGTTTAGAAAAAGTCAACAGAAGCTTAATTTGCAAATTAACATGTAATTAGAAATGTAGAAGGCATGTAACCTATTTTATCACTCATATAACTTGGTAATAAGTATAAGAACTGATCTAAGCTTGTTTGATCCGACAATTTTCTGTTTAGACCCGGTTCGGAACCAAAAGTCGCAAAACTTTGACTTTTTCTTTGACTTAAGTTCTGATCCGAATTAGATAGGTTTAGAAATTCCTTAGGGCTTCCTTAGGACCAGGTTACATGTTGGTATAACCCTCTTTGCTTGGTTCGTTGATTGCCCCATTCGTTTACGCGTTTCCGTTAATTGCCTAATGTTGACCAATATGCCCTTTTGACCATAAAACGAGAATTTTGGAAATGTGAAAGGACAATAATCCTTATTACTGATTTATAAAGTTGTCCCTAAATTTTCACATCAGTTGGAGGTTTAGATTAGGAGTTATGCTCATTAGCGTAATTATAACGCCTTTTAGTAATTAAACGGCGCAATTAGCATAAAGCCTATCTAAACCCAATTTTTGACACCAAACCTTTTACCCACTGATGTAATATAATATTTTGAGATTTTTAAAGATTTTTAATTATTTTTAAATTGATCATAACCTAAGGCTATCACCTTAATTCGGGAAATACTGATTATACCCTTTTTGTGTATAAAATGAGTTTTACATGGTATTTTTACACCAATCCAATTGCTACTGATTTTATATAATTAATAAAGTATTTTGAACTTTATAACCTGATCAGAAAACTCAGATTTCCTGTATAACCCGGAAATCGCTTAAAATGGCTTTTTAAGCGTATTAAACGCATAGTTTGGGTTTAAAACCATTTTGGCATATAAGACCTATTACCAACTGATATGACCTAATAAAATAAATTATTCTAATGATGTATTCGGACATGAATCTCAGAATTTTAATTAACCTCTTTTATAATCTTTTAAATGACCAAAATACCCCAACGGGGCTTAAATTGAGAATAAACTCGTTTTGGGAATAATGGAAGGTATCCTACTGATATCACAACATATTTAAGGCATATTAACTTAGGAAACCTGTATATGATTCATTTGGTTACTCGTTACGCACTTTTCGCGTTCGGATCGGCTTATGTAACTAGTTTGCATATATTAGCCGAAGCGGGTCAAACCATATCGTTTTTATCTCAAAATCCAGAATGTGTTTAGTTTACCCATATTATACAAGTCTCCAAACTTGTCGGGTCTAAATCACATTCTATTCCGGTCTTCGCTTAATCGTGCGTTTTGAACCGTGAACCGTTCCTTAAAACTAACCGGTCTAAGTTACGACTTAAATAAGACCCGTTAGGAATCTAATAGGTTAATAAACCTTCGTTCCAGATTGAAAGCCCCATTAGAAGTATTTGTGCTTGCTGATTAGAATATACTGCTGAGTATAAATTGCATTTGCTAGCTCATGTAAATACTTTTAACTTATTTTCCCTTATACGGGCTTGGGATACGGTATTATAAAAATACCGCTTGGTCGGGTGTAGAAACCTTTTAATCGGAGATGATTAAATTGCATAATCCCGTTTTAATATGTATTGATTGATAACAAATAACATTGGGGGTTAATGACCGTTTCCTGGATATCCTTGGCTCATTTAAAAAGTGAATGGCCATAACTTAAGCACAAGGTGTAGGCATAACACCTCCTGTTGCGTATGTAAATGATATACTCACTCGTAAGGATGTATTCTTGTGAGTTATATTTATGGTGTGTCGATTAATCTTGACCGGCTTGTATTGTATAATCACCGGCCCTAAATGTTGGACAACCATGTAAATCGGATACAAGATTTTTATTAATAAAATTGTCCCAGGTTATGAAAGATTGTTTATGCCTTGTGCATTCAAACCAATTTTCTTAAACATTTTCAAAACGAGTCAGTTAATTGTATTTACCAGTGTAAACTGACGTATTTTCCAAAAGGTTAAGTGGCAGGTACTATGCGTAATTGGTTGGGAGCTCAGGGCGTCAATAGGGAATCTTGCAAGTTCTAGATGCCTAAAGTCTGTTGAACAGTTTTCTTTTATTTGATCCGCTTGTGGATCCTTTACTTTCCGTTGTAATACTTTGACATTACTTTATATTCGGAATGTAATATATTTATCTTTTGCTTCCGCTGTGCATTTATATATTGTGTTGTTTGACTATGATGATATCAACTACGTCACGATACGCCCCACCGGGCCCACCGGTAATACGTGGAAATATCGGGGTGTGACAGGTTGGTATCAGAGCCAACATTGAGTGAATTAAACACTAGCCTTATGTGTTTAATCTCAATGACACAGTAGCACATTCCTTGACCATCTGAGTCTAGACTTAACATAGGAATACTCTCAATCCTAATCTGGAAATTTTTGCTTCCAAATTTTTATATATACGTCGCCAAGCGAAGACGCTGTAATAGAAATTCTCCACATCCGGAGCCTTGAAATGCTGAGCTTCGTACCGAAGCTAGAATGAAACGAGCATCCCGGGAGAGAACATTCAGAAATAAAAAGAAGGAGAAACTCCTCTTGCTGAAGATCGTTTCCTTAATAGTCCTTATAAGGACATATTTATCTTTCAGTCCCTTCGAGGACACATTATTCCTTTCAAGTCCCGCTTAGGGCAACTCGGTACTTTTATTTTTATATAGTGTATTGATTAAATTTAAGTTTTCATTCTAAACATGAAATATGAAATAAATGGAAAATAACATCCCTTTTATATGATCTACCATTATAATAAAATGGCAAAATCTAAAAAGGACAAGACCTAGCCACATGTTATTTTAAGACAGGGCCAAGACGGTAGTTCCACAATTAGATTCAGATCCTTGTTTACATCTCAATTTGGGATTATTCTGCGTTAAATATTAAAAGAATCTTAAAGGTAAAACCTAGCCTAATTGTCATTGTAGACATGGCCAAGACGGTAAAACCTATCCAAAAGATTCCAATCCCTGTTAACATCTGTAAGTATGTTAACATTTTTGGCAAACTGTGAATCGTTAAAGTCACACAGGCCATATTTGAAATAATCATCCCTTAAGGATGAAGTGCCTACGGGCTATAATTAGCGTCCTCTGAGACTAAAGACAGTGGTAGCCTACAACTCCCTATCAAGAAAAGGTAATGAACTTTGATTCAAACCTTAATGCCTCAATTCTCTGAAATCATGGCTTATATCATCCTATACGATGATCATATTATAAACATCCCTTAGAAGGGAAGTGCCTACGGGCTATAGTTAATGTCCTCTGAGACTAAAGACAATGGTAGCCTACAACTCCCTGTCAAGAAAAGGTAATGAACTTTGATTCAAACCTTAATGCCTCGATTTCATAAAATCTGGGCTCATAAATTACACTTGTCTAAGTGACTAGGCTATTTGTGCTATTACTAACTTGTAAATTAGGATTTATGATAAAAATCCTGAATAAAATAAATATCATTCCTTTTTCTGTAAGTTTAAATATTAAAAAGAATCTTAAAGGTGAAACCTAGCCTACATGTCATTTCAGACGTGGCCAAGATGGTGAAACCTATTCAAGAGATTCAAATCCTTGTTAACACCTAAGAACGTGTTAGCACTCTTGACAAATGTGATTCGAGAACATCACAACAGTCATCCTTATATTGGATTCTTCCAATTTTCTTATCTAGCCTAGTGATTTAGAAATCATGGCTTAAATCATCGAATAAACATGATCATATTGTTAAACACCTAAGAACGTGTTAGCACTCTTGACAAAAGTGATCTGAGAAAATCACAATAGTCATCCCTATATTGGAAATTTTCAAATTTCCTGATTTAGCCTAATGATCTAGAAATCGTCGCTTATATCATCCTATAAGATGATCATGTTATAAACATCCGTAAGTGATGAAGTGCCTACGGGCTAAACTTGTTGTCCGATAAGACAACGACAGTGGTGGTCTTTGACCTCCTGTCTAAAAATGTTGGACCAGGTCCAAGCATAATAGTCAGTATGATCCATACGATCTCGACTAATAGCATCTGAGAAGATGATCATATCATAAACATCCCTCAGAAGGGAAATGCCCACGGGCTATATCTATTGTCCTAAAAGACAAAAAAAAAACAGTTGTAGTCTTCGACTCTCTGTCAAGAAAAGTAACCAACTATGCTCAAACCTTAAATGCCTCGATCCCAAACGATCATGGCTTATAAATTTAAAACTGTCCTCGTGACAAGGCCGTTGTGCCACTTTAATATCCTTAATGTTTTATATACTAGGATAAATTATAATGAAAATACTAATAAAATTAGCAGGTTAACCCATATGGTTTATATTACCATGGTTAATAAATCATCAAAAATGATAACTTCATAATAACCTCTGAATAAATCATTGTCAATATTTATGTAGCAATCAAGCTACATGGCTGGATCAGATGAAGTTAACAGCCATTTGAAGGAGAACAATGATACTGCCAGGATTAATATAACTGGAGCGGAACTGCAGGCATTAGTAGATAATGTTGTTACTCGAGCTCTTGACATGCAGTATAATGAATCAGATGATACCCACTCTAAGACTCTATCTGTGGCTCGTAGTAAGCCCCCTTCTAAATCACATGAGTCAAAGGAAGACGATGTTCATAACTCGTCAAATCAGAGGAATGTTCCGTCTAGACAGGTTGTGCTTAACCAAGAGCCACATGTTAAAACCTGCTCATATAAATATTTTGTCTCCTGCAAGCCCAAAGACTTTACAGGAGAGGAAGGGGCCATCGATTGCATGACATGGCTCGATGAGATGGACACTGTTGTTGACATCAACGGTTGTGCGAAGCAGGATGTTGTGAAATTTGTTTCACAATCATTCAAAGAAGAAGCGTTGGCATGGTGGATATCATTGCTCCAAGCCACGGGAAAGGTCCTACTCTTCAACCTATCTTGGGATCAATTTACTGCATTGATCAAGGAAAACTATTGCCCTCAGCATGAGGTAGAAAAGTTAGAATCAGACTTCTTGACTCTGGTCATGAAGAATTTGGATTGTCAGGCATATGTGACAAGTTTCAACACTATGTCCCGCCTAGTTCCTTATTTAGTCACCCCTGAACCTAAACGCATAGTGCGTTTCATTGGAGGCCTAGCACCAGAGATAAAGGGAAATGTTAAAGCATCTAGGCCTACCACATATAGGTCCGTGGTGGACTTATCCTTATCTCTCACTTTAGATGCTATCATGAATAAGTCTGTTAAAACTTCCGACGAGGGAAAAAGGAAAGAAAACGAGGAAAACTCTCATCAATCTAACAAGAAGAAGAAGGGAAGCTCTGAGCACGGGAAAGATTTCGAGTTTAGGAAAAGCTCGAATCAGTTCAATAACAAGCCCAAATGCAGTAACTGCAGAAAATGACATTCTGGAAAATGTACGATTGACCCAAGTGCTAAATTATGTGGAATTTGCAAGACCAAGGGTCGCAAAACTTTAGATTGCAAGGAGTTGAAGAACGCGACGTGTTACAATTGTAACGAGGAAGGACACATCAAAACCAACTGCCCAAAACTCATAAGGAAGCCTGGAGAGGCCAAGGGAACAAATGCACGAGACTCCAAGAGGAATACCCAGGAGATGATGCAGAATGATGACGAAATAGCAGGTACCTTCCTTTATCAAGAAATTTATGCATAAATTTATTTGATGCTGGCACATATGATTCTATAACGAACAATAAATGTTGAGAACTGCTGTCTCCGCCTGGTTGGGACTCCGGTCATTTAAACGCGAGATATAAATTGGCCGAGGATACTTTAGAGAATGGTCCAACAAACCTTAGATCGATATTTTATATCTATTAGGAATCATTTTTTTCTGATATCCTTATGGCAAGCTTTCAAGCTATCCAAATTCATCAATATAATAAAGACAGATGTGACATTCTGATCCCCTGTCAAAAAGGTGATGGACTAGGTCCAACCCTTAAATGCCATTGATGGTCTTTTGTGACCTAGGCTAAGTGATATTGATATTTTTTAAATAACGTTCATTAAGAATGTTAGTGCCATATTGACCTGTATAGTTTAATGAAGCCATGGTTAGTATATGTTAAGGCCATCAGGGTGATGAATAGCAGTTGTTGGATTGCAACTAAGTAAATGATCCATTTGGTAATAGGAACCATTTCTTTTGTTCCTGTCAGAATTCTTCAGTCATAAAATTCTAATGTACTCTCTCTCCAGATAAATGCATTCAAATGTAATTGATATCTCTTTGATCCCTATTGATTTCGAATACCAAATGGTATGACAAAAGCACCATATGAGGATTGGTGTATCTTAATATGTTCCATAGATTGCTTCCATGCCTGATCAGTATGGAGGTTTAATGCATGGAACCACAAAGATATCCCAATGATTATATGGTACTAAAGCCAGCTAATGGTATTCAAAGAAGATACCCAGAATGGAATTGTCCAAGTAAATGTCGTCGATTAAGGAATTCGTGGACACGTAACGTAAATGTGTCACTTATTGACACAAGCAATGATGGATGAACTGGAGCATGAGATTTGGAAAATCTCTGTAACCTCCTTGTATCTTGATTATCTTCTCCTAAGACTACCCTGTTTACCTCCCGAGAGACAAGTAGAGTTAAGATTAACATCCCGCTTAGGGTTGGAGTGTTGTAAGAACTCCGTGTTGATCATGGAATAATCGAAACTCTGATTAAGTAAACTTTATGATAAGAGATTCATATAGCCTAACTCGATATTCCGAGAGTTTGATAAGAAAGACGGTTCATTTTGTTTATGCATTCATTACCGCAACCCTATTTTAACAACGATTAAGAATCACCATCAACTACCCAGGATCGTTGAGTTATTCAACTAGCTATAAGGATTAGCTACTCCTTAAGATTAGTTTTAAGCAATGGTTGGGATAACCATCCCACCTTAAGATAAGCTTTTCTATAATAATTGATATGTAAGTATTAAGGCTGCTCCTTTGGAGACCTTGTATAGATGGAATGTTAAACATCTATTGTTAGATAGAGAATTGGTAACTCCAATTATCAGGATCTGAAAGTTGCCTAGGAAACAACAAATAAGATCATACAAATCCATAATCGATTGTAAGTTGCCAGTATACGACAGGAAATCAAGGATTTATGAAAATAGCAACCCTCCTAAGTTCTGGTTAAAGGATAAGGTTCAACAAAAGATAACACCCTAGAAGGGTGTGCCGAGTTGTAATTTTCAGGTTAGTTAAGCTCGGAATATATAAAGTCATTCGAAGGATTCGAATGTATCAAGACTAAATAGCTTAAGAGCTAAGACCTAATTTAGGAGCTTGGTGGAACGCGCAATGTGACCCACACTAATGATTAGCGACGTGTCACCAATAAGTCGAAAAGCACTATCACATAATGATATGCAGATCTATGATAGTATGAGCAACCTATGCCGATTGAGAATCTATTGTATAGGTCAACGGGGATACCCTTGGAGGCCCAAATATACTATGGAAGTTAAATCCATGATACGACAGAAAGTACTTCCTTTACTTTAAGCAAGTCTCGAGGTCGAGATTTCTTTTAAGGGGGTGAGGATGTAACACCTCGAAAAATCACGTCCAATGAACTATTGACACGTGTAATAAACCCTAATGAAGTCAAACATTGAATTTAAGGGACACATTTTTTCGAAAAATTGAAAACTTTGATTATGAAAGAACTGGAAGTATTATCATACCTAAAATAAGTTTCTAAATAACCTTTTACGGTTTTATATTCACAAATGAGCCACTTGTTAATCAAGTGTAGCCGTTTATGTAATTAATTGAAAGTTTGCGCAGAAAAGGGTTAAAAGCGTCAACATGTTAATTCTTACCTCTGAGTGACCTTTTAACAAACCGAGAGCCTCATGATATTTGATTATACTCTCGGGATTGCCAATCATTGGCCACCCAAGGCTTTTATGCCCAAAAGTGAAGTTACGCGCAACTTTGCAAGTATAAGGGACTAAAAGTGTCAATATGTTTAATTATACCTCTGAATGACCTTTTATCGAGCCCGAAGCATTATGATGTTTAATAATACCTTCAAGAATGCCTAATATGGATTAGATGAGGCTTCAATGCTATTAAATGATGATTTATGCAAGTTTACGCATTTGAGGGACCTAAAGCGTCAAACTGATAAAGTATACCGATTCGTATGTTATCGGACCTTCCGGAATATGACCATGAGATAAAAATACCATAATTATCCCTAATATAGCTTAGATATAGGCTTAGAGGTGTTTGGTGCGCAAAAATAAGCTTTTAAGTCATGCAAGGACTAAAAGTGTCAAAAAGCGCACAAGTTTGCGTTTACGCGCATATCTCACATTCTGAATATCCCCGGACACCCAAAAATTTATGTAAACACTAAAATATGTTATTTTAGTGTTTAGCTTGATAAAATTCCATTCGTCGCGTCAATTGATTCGTTTCTCGCGTCCGTCCGTGTTTCGTCGTAATTAACCGAACAACGTGACCGTACGACCAAACGAACCGACATCCGGCATATTTTTGAGCATGTTTCATGTTCCCCATACTTAGGCATCATTGTAGAGCCTTAAAAAAGGTTTAACGGGCCTTAGATGTGTCTGAAATGGCATTTGGAGGTGCAGGGGCTAAAACTGTCAACAAATGAAAGTTTCTGAATGCTGACCAGGTCCTTACGGACCGTAAGACCTGGACCTTACGGTCCGTACGCGTTGCCCAGATGCAGAAACTCATAAATTGCATGTTCAGCCCATGTAAGCGACTTGTATTGCCCTTTAACACTTCCAAGAGCCGCCTAAACTATTTCTTAGGCCTTAGGGACACTTGTTAATCATCAGGGATCATGTATAGCATGATTTGTGATGATCTTAATGGATCAAGAACACTATAAAAAGCCCCAATGTTTGCACATTTTGATCATTCATTTCCAACTCAACATCTGATCATTTCTGGAGCTCAAGGCCATTCTCTAAGCATTCCTGGTCGTGCATTAGAGCTTGGTAAGCATCCTTGATCTTCCTTGATTGAGTTTTACCTAGTTATTAGCTTAAAAGTCAAACCGTCGTAATTAAGGTTTGACTTATTGATTAATCACTAATGGTCCAGTGATTAGTCAAATTGAAGGTAGTTATAAGTTGGTATTTATGTGGGCAATAAACCCTTAAAAGGGCACCCTCAGATTCCCACTCTAACTAGATCAAATGTCGGGTCAAAGTTGTTTAGAAAAAGTCAACAGAAGCTAAATTTGCAAATTAACATGTAATTAGCAATGTAGAAGGCATGTAACTTATTTTATCACTCATATAACTTGGTAATAAGTATAAGAACTGATCTAAGCTTGTTTGATCCGACAATTTTCTGTTTAGACCCAAAAGTCGCAAAACTTTGACTTTTGCTTTGACTTCAGTTCTGACCCGAATTAGATAGGTTTAGAAATGCCTTAGGGCTTCCTTAGGACCAGGTTACATGTTGGTATAACCCTCTGTGCTTGGTTCGTTGATTGCCCCTTTCGTTTGCGCGTTTCCGTTAATTGCCTAATGTTGACCAATATGCCCTTTTGACCATAAAACGAGAATTTTGGAAATGTAAAAGGACAATAATCCTTATTACTGATTTATAAAGTTGTCCCTAATTTTTCACATCAGTTGGAGGTCTAGATTAGGAGTTATGCTCATTAGCGTAATTATAACGCCTTTTAGTAATTAAACGGCGCAATTAGCATAAAGCCTATCTAAACCCAATTTTTGACACCAAACCTTTTACGCACTAATGTAATATAATATTTTGAGATTTTTAAATATTTTTAATTATTTTTAAACTGATCATAACCTAAGGCTATCGCCTTAATTCGGTAAATACCGATTATACCCTTTTTGTGTATAAAATGAGTTTTACATGGTATTTTGACACCAATCTAATTGCTACTGATTTTATATAATAAATAGAGTATTTTGAACTTTATAACCTGATCAGAAAACTCAGATTTCCTGTATAACCCAGAAATCGCTTAAAATGGCTTTTTAAGCGTATTAAACGCATAGTTTGGGTTTGAAACCATTTTGGCATATAAGACCTATTATCAACTGATATGACCTAATAAAATAAGTTATTCTACTAATGTATTCGGACCCGAATCTCAGAATTTTAATTAACCTCTTTTATAATCTTTTAAATGACCAAAATACCCCTACGGGGCTTAAATTGAGATTAAACTCGTTTTGGGCATAATGGAAGGTATCCTAATGATATCACAACATATTTAAGGCATATTAACTTAGGAAACCTGTATATGATTCCTTTGGTTACTCGTTACGCACTTTTCGCGTTCGGATCGGCTTATGTAACTAGTTTGCATATATTAGCCGAAGCGGGTCAAACCGTATCGTTTTTATCTCAAAATCCAGAATGTGCTTAGTTTACCCATATTATACAAGTCTCCAAAATTGTCGGGTCTAAATCACATTCTATTCCGGTCTTCGCTTAATCGTGCGTTTTGAACCGTGAACCGTTCCTTAAAACTAACCGGTCTAATTTACGACTTAAATAAGACCCGTTAGGAATCTAATAGGTTAATAAACCTTCGTTCCAGATTGAAAGCCCCAGTAGAAGTATTTGTGCTTGCTGATTAGAATATACGGCTGGGTATAAATTGCATTTGCTAGCTCAGGTAAATACTTTTAACTTATTTTCCCTTATACGGGCTTGGGATACGGTATTATAAAAATACCGCTTGGTCGGGTGTAGAAACCTTTTAATCGGAGATGATTAAGTTGCATAATCCCGTTATAATCTGTCACACCCCTTTCTGTGGCGGAAGCACGAGGTGTGATCATGAAAGGTTCTCATTGCATACGAAAGGTAAACATACTACATGCTCATGAAAATAACTTCAAATACCATAATTTGGAAACATAAGTTAGCGTTTACATCGCGAGTTAACATAAAACATTGTCTTAAAAGTTTACAACTTTATTTAAAGATAAACATAAGCGACATCCACGAGCATGGGTAAGACCGCGCGCACATCCACTACTAGTTACCTGAAATACATGTAAGTTTTGGAAAACGTCAACATAATGTTGGTGTGAATTCATGCAGTTTTCGTTTTTAACGCTTGTATACTTTGTATAAAAATCATGGTATGTATTTGTTAAATCACGTATTCAAGTATAAATCAAGTATTTCCATATGTATCAAGTGTTAATGGGTTGCAAAGCCATTAACATGTGACACGACATAGGAAGTCACCAAGCCATAGGCATTTTTCTGTAGTCGATTCACGACTGTGACACAAAAACACTACTTGGTTCTAGTTGTCACCAAGAGTGGGGCTGCCCTGAAACCCATTAGATCTAACCTTTTGTTCTGCGGTCTAAGTATGTACACGATTAATGGTGCTTATGGTACCCTATTCGTGACACGATTTCTCGTATCAATTCTTGGCACTAGTTGTCGCCAAGAGTACTTCTCGTTTTAGTACATATCATACCATTTTGTAAATACTGAAGTATTTGTAACATGTATTTCACCCCGAAGTTATAAAACTGAAAACAGTTAAGAGAAAAGGGGAACATGAACTCACAACTTTGCGTTCCTGTGCGTCGTAAACTTCACCGGATTTTGCTTATAGAACGTCGTGACCTAAACGTGTTTTCTTAACGTCAGTCGCTAGTCTTGCTTCGTAAAGCACGAGTCACTATCTTTTGTATTTGTATTGTTGTGTTAAAAATATTTTATATTCTTAACTAGTATCTTACTTATATTATTTTCTCATAAATTAATATAAGTATCTCGTGTTTTGCACTTTGCACCCGAATTACGTATCTTGTATGTTGTATGTGTATTTTTGTGTTTATACTTCTCATGAGTATTTAGTGTATTTTTAAGTCTAATTACACTAGCACGTATAACACATACTATATACAATTAGCACAATAGTTGGTGATCAAATAATATATATATTTTTCTCAAAAATATATACATACTTAATATCCATTTTTATTTTTGAAGAAGTCCTCATTTCTTATCACCAAAAATTAGGGAAACCTTGGTAATACTCTTAAATACATTTTTAGGGAATAAGTTTCTCAAAAACTTATATTTTTTTTTCTAAGTGTCAAAATTTATAAAAATTTTGGCAGAGTTTCCCCTAAAAATGGAGGTTTCCCATGTTTTCAAAACATGTGTTTATTTTCTTTTAAATCGTCAACAATCATCAACAACAGTTATCAACAATAATCATCAACAATAATCACTAGTTTCTCTATTTCATGAACTTGAATATTTACAAAAATGTGTAGTAACTTACTAGTTCATTTAGTAAGTCTTGTTATTTTATAAAAAAAAAATAAGTTTAATTTCTTAAAAACTTTATTTTTAAAGAATATGAAGTTTCACAACTTCTAGTCGGTTTTTACGAAAATTATTTCTTTGTTAAAACTTTTGTTACACAAGTTTCCACACACTTGTTTGTTCACAAAGCACCTCTAGTTCATGAAAGATCCGGTTTTAAAACATGGTTTCGTCTTACAGTTGGTTCTTCGAAAATACCACTTGTAGATCTTTAGATCTACTAGTTTAGAACTTCATTTTACAAGAAAAATTACTTTTACACAAGGTTCATGTTATTATGTAGTAGTGTTCATCATCTAGTCCCTTTCATATTTTAACATACACTGGTTCATGTTCAGTGTGTGGTAGAGTTTCATCATTTAACCCTTTTTATACTTAAACAACTCTATGTCAAGATCCACGATCATGACCAATCCAGGTTAGACGATGATCCGAGCTACCACATCATAGATCGGCACTAAATAGTTACACAACACAAGTCTTGCTAGATTTACACAACATCATAGCTTTTAACCATCATTTTTAACATTTTAGTAGACTTTTAACACTTCATCTTGCAAGTTCACGAGTTTTAACCGTCATATCTTATTTTAACCACTTTAAAATAGATCGAGAGGGCGTTTATAGCAACTTACTACTAGCTCGGGGCTAGGGAAGATTCTAGTCGAAAAATGAGTGGATAAAAGCGATGAGAAGAGGTCCTTCACGTTCCGAATGCACCAAGCTCCTTTGTGTGAGATCCTTGACACTTGTAGTCACTTGGAATGGCTTGAAGGAAATCGAAAATGATGGATGGATGGTGGGTGGTGTTCGGCCGTAAGCTTAAGGAGAGGGAGAGAGAGTTTTGATCAAGTGTTGTGAGTGTGGAGGTTATGTTGTGTTTAGCTTGGAACTTATAGGCAAATCACTACACACTTAACCATTGGATCATATGTCTCATTGATATGGGACATGGATGATTATTTTAATCATCAAAGTATAAGGGGAGGGTCACATAGTGACCGAACTCGGTTGGGGGGGGGGGGGGTTATCCGGTTGGTTTCCAACTAATAGTTAGGTATTAGTTAAGTTAAGTTGAAGGTTAACTCGGTTACTAGTGTGTTGTGCATTATAGTGGGTGTTAGGGTATCCGGGAACCCTAACTAGCTCAGAAAAATAAAAACATTTCTTCTAGCAGTATTTTGGTGTTCCGGGTAAAGTTCCGGTTGTTCGGTTAAGTACCGATTCGTTAAAGTGCTAAATTGCACCTTTTAGTGTCTTTTAAGTACCTTTCTTGTACTCTTTCAATTCCAAACACTTAGGGAAATATTCTGGATAATAAAACGACATTTCTGCAAAATATTCATGTGTTTAAATGCTGATTTGTTGCTGAATTATATAAATTCTGCACTTAAAGTGCGTTTCGGGTGCTTTTTAGTGCTTATTTTTTCTTTCGTATTGCATATATATTAAACCCTTGGATGTACTCTTGGGTTTTAATGCATTCTTGTTGTCGGACCTACACCTAGGCTCCAATTTTATTGTCTGACTGCTTTCTGCAGTTCTGTTGACACAGTGTGTCTTACCGGTGAGTTTACTAGTATTTCTGACGCAACGCTCTCGTTTATGCATAAAGCAATATTTTGTAGTATACAACATGCATGAATTCACTTGTTTAGTATGTAATCAGACATTGCTGACAATTAAGCACATAATTGCAGTCATTAAGCAATAATTAAAGTGTACGAAAATTACCGGTTTGGTGCCAGTTGTCACATAATCTGTATTGATTGATAACAAATAACATTGGGGGTTAATGACCGTGTCCTGGATATCCTTGGCTCATTTAAAAATTGAATGGCCATAACTTAAGCACAAGGTGTAGGCATAACACCTCCTGTTGCGTATGTAAAAGATATACTCACCCGTAAGGATGTCTTCTTGTGAGTTATATTTATGGTGTGTCGATTAATCTTGAACGGCTTGTATTGTATAATCACCGGCCCTAAATGTTGGACAACCATGTAAATCGGATACAAGATTTTTATTAATAAAATTGTCCCAGGTTATGAAAGAATATTTGTGCCTTGTGCATTCAAACCAATTTTCTTAAACATTTTCAAAACGAGTCAGTTAATTGTATTAACAGTGTAAACTGACGTATTTTCCAAAAGGTTAAGTGGCAGGTACTATGCGTAATTGGCTGGGAGCTCAGGGCGTCAATAGGGAATCTTGCAAGTTCTAGATGCCTAAAGTCTGTTGAACAGTTTTCTTTTATTTGATCCGCCTGTGGATCCTTTACTTTCCGTTGTAATACTTTGACATTACTTTATATTCGGAATGTAATATATTTATCTTTTGCTTTCGCTGTGCATTTATATATTGTGTTGTTTGACTATGATGATATCAACTACGTCACGATACTCCCCACCGGGCCCACCGGTAATACGTGGAAATATCGGGGTGTGACAATTATTGAACAACAGAGATTGATTGATAAAATTAATATCGTTATTTGAACCGAAAACACCATAGTACGCATACCAAAACCACAAGTCATATGACACCACCATTAAAAGCATGATCGTTGGGTATCAATGATTACCTCTCATAAATTGGGCTCGCAAATATGGACAACACATCCTTCGAACAATATGTGTACATTTGATGTTACTGGCCATCCTTGGAAATCTAGCAAAATGCGCGTTGTACAACCATGCTATGTCATGGCTAGTCGGTCTACGTAAAAACTCTTTGTCGTATACAATGATATTCGAATTGCAGAAATATTCTAGACATTCATGTTAAGTTCTATTAGACATAGCTAAATACTCATTGTATTCGTCACGGACATTACTGGTTATGAGTGGACGAATAACTTATATGCATTTCTGTAGCGTCGTGAAGCTCTTCTTTGACCTCCCGTCGTAATCGTAACCTTCATGAAACCATTCAAACCTAGCATCTTCATATATATCCCGGCAATTTTTAAAATAATTTATTCAGTAACGGAATCTCCCTCTAAATGTCTCTCCGTCGTACTTTAAGTGTTCGACGAAGTGATCGTTCATTAGAATATCTTTAGCCAAATCACGATCACGCGGCACATATTTTTTTCTTTGATTGTGTCTTATCCTCAAGCTCAGTTCTTGTCGTAGCCACCTTGGACAAAAACTCGAGACCACTAGAATCGGAGGAGTTGAAAACAAAATCATCAAAGCTTGAATCGAATAACCCCAAAGGCAACCCAAGACCGCAAGACACGGATGAAACATTTAGAATATAAAATCTTGTTGTGTGAATATTTTTTAAGAAGTATAGAAATGTAGACAATATAAAAGAGTGTGAGTTTAAAATGAGTTAAAATGTGATACATATAATTAGCGTTTGTTATTTTTTTTTTTCTAAAATAACGGCTTTCTAGCCGTTGGCCAACGGCCATATCACCCCTTCTAGCGCGAGTTCAGTGAATCGCAAAGCCAACTCGCCAACACAACCCACATAGGTTGTGGCAGTGTACCCGCTCAACCCAAACAACTCGCAATGGCTGAGAGGAGCTCGGGTTATGCGCCCCTTCCACCCTTAACACATAACAATCTAAAATTATTAAATCTAAACTAAACATTATAAGATATACTAAAAAGACCCAGCAGCTTGAGCTATGGCAGAGAAATGGTCTCAATCTAGTGAGTGAGACTGTGAGACCAATTATTTTCCCCCTTCCTTAATGGGCTCTAGTTATTAAGTTGCAATGATAGCCTCATTGGGTTGGACTCTTATTCCTTTCATGGGTTGGAATTTTAAATCAAAAAGTTTTGGGTTGGACTTTCAAACAGAATACTAAAAATCAATGGCCTTGACTTTTAAACAATTTTATTTTTATTTAGGAAATGCATTGTCCCTATAATAATTGTTTATAGAGAACTGCATTGTCGTTATAATTGTTTGCAAGTAACATCGTCAGGAAAGGTTTTAATCAAATTTTAAAATCCAATATCACATACAATTCTTTTATAAGCATTACACCATGCTCTGTTGTCAATGCTCAATCAGGTGTGTGCCTAGGTTCACTTTTCAGGCCTAGCCTAGCCTTTTGGCCTCGCATCAAAAGCCCCATTTTCAGGCCCTCATGCACATTTTCAGGACAAGTTCCAACGAAAATTCGGTCAAAAATTGTTTGAACAGGTTTAAACATGTATGAAACAATTATAACAACCCTAAACACAACTTAAACTATCCCTAAAGAAGCAAAAAAACATGTCTAAAATCCTTAAAGCTGTATTTTTTAATAAACGACTCACTTAGAAAGTCCTCGTTTTTTAAGCGCCTTGCATTGAAGCCCGGTGCTCACCCTTTGCGTCTTGTGTGTGCCTTGTGGCTTTTACAACTATGACACCGCATTAAACTTAAAATCTAGATCCACTCATAATTGTATTGGTGGTAAGCATTACTATTGGGTCAAAGGGTAATATTTGACATTAAAAAGGTATTATTGGTTTTCTCACATTGTGAACAAAATTTGACGCACAGTTGCATCACAGTTACAAACCTTTGCATTGCAAACTTGGTAGGGTCATCACTATCGTTTATCTTGGTACAAATCATCACTCACCACTAGAATATGTGTTGCTTGAATATTACAAGTTGGGTAAATAAAGTCTTTTAACTCTTGCTATTTAGCTAATCTATGATTTAACTTTTGGTATAACATGTTTTGAAATAGCTAGAGATCCAAAAAATTGTATATGAAAGTTTAAAAATTATGTTTGTAAGAGGTTAATTTAGGTATTGAGAAATTATTGTTTAGAAAAAGAGTAAAATGCACGGATATTCCCTGTGGTTTTGAAAAGTTTCACCTATAGTCCCCAGATTTTGGAAATTACACTCCTAGTCCCTGTGGTTTGACAGTTTGTTACGCTGATAGTCCCTGGAGTGGATGTAGGTTAGTTTTCTCAGTTAAGTTGGTGTGAAATGACTATAATACCCCTTACTTTTATTATAATATAAGAAAAAATCATACATACACTCTGACTCTCTCTCTACTCTCTCTTAGGAAACCCCCCACACCACCTGCCGCCACCAGCACCACCACTTGCCACCACCCTCCCCCACACCACCACCTAACCCACACCACCACCACCAACCCCACACCACCACCTTCACAACCATCATCTCACCCCACCTGCCATTCTGCCATACACTGTTTTTTGAAATAGATCTAAAACAGATCATCATCGCACCCCACCTGCCATCCTACCAACTCCTTCACTCCCTATCATCTTTATCATCGGTTGAATTTGTTTAACAGATTCTGTGTATGTCGAACCAATCACCACCTTCACAACCAACAACCACACAACCTAACATGGCTGCCACTACCACCGCCTCCCACCCAATGCCCTCGTTTCCACCAACAACATCATTTTGAACTGTCAACGCACCTCTGGTCAAAATCAGACCAAATTCAAACCCTAAATCCAAACCCCCAAATTCAAACCTTAGTCAGATTTTGTCGCCGGAGTCGTGGTGGTTATAGTTGGTCTAGTATCACTCCCACCATTATTAGAAAAGAAGCCAGATACAAAATCAAAATTCTAATCTAGTCATTAATGATGGTGTGTATCAGAATAGAAGCCCCTGTCCGTCGACGATCCTGTATCACTCCCACCACCATCTTTCCAATCCTTACCATTGTCGGGTACTTACCTGGTTTTAGATCTCATCTAGTGGTGGCAGCCGGAGGTGGCTACGGCTGGTGGTGGCAGCTGGAGGTGGTCGATAGGTGGTGGTGGCGGCAAGTTATTAGGGTTAGAGAGAGAAAGAAAGAAAGGAAGGAGAGAAAGAAAGTTGGGGGTGGCCACGGTTAAGGTTTTGTATTTTAAATGATTAATAATAATTAGTTTTTTCTTATTTTTTTAATAAAGGTAAGGGGTAATTTTGTCATTTGACATGGACTTAACAGAGAAAACTAACCCACATCCACTCCAGGGACTATCAGCGTAACAAAATGTCAAACCACAGGGACTAGGAGTGTAATTTCCAAAATCTGGGGACTATAGGTGAAACTTTGCAAAACCAGAGGGACTATCCGTGCATTTTACTCTTAAAAAAAAGTTTAAAAGTACCGTTCTGAAAGCAATTTTAGCAGTTGACTAATGCAAAGACAAATTATAAGCGTGTTATCACGTTCTTGTATAAAAGTTTATATTATGAAACCTTGCACCTTGAATAAGACTTCATTAAGAAATTTCATGGATCATGAACATATGCCAAAACGCCAACTCACATAGGGGAGGTCGAAGATATGGCTGTGTTAGTTGGGTGTAAAGCTGAATCTCTTCCTTTCAAGTATTGGTTTCACAGGGCTAACATGAATCGGATTGTCAACTGGAGAACGGTTGTTGATATTTTCGAGAAGCGTCATTCCCTATGGAAAGCTTCTTTTCTTTCCATAGGTGGCAGAGTTATTTTGATTCGGTCTGTTCTCGAAAGTATGCCTACTTATTTCTTTTCTCTTTATCGTGCTCCGGCTAAAGTTGTGGAAGGTTTGGAATCTTTAATAAGAAAATTCCTTTGGGGGGGGGGGGGGGGGGCTCGTCGGAGGAGAAGAAGTTGCATTGGGTAGCATGGGAAAGAGTTGCGTCGCCTAAGAAGATGGGAGGCTTGGGGCTTCGTGGCCTAAAGGACGTGAATATGTCGTTGCTAAATGGTGGAGCTTGGTGTAACGTTGTATTGACTCTTAAGAAGCCTTTGTTCGATAATTTGCCTATTCAAAATTTGTTTAAAGGAGTGGTGGGTATGGGGAATAACATATTGTTTTGGCTCGTTCCTTGGTTATTTGATGTTCCTCTGAAAGGTAAGTTCCCTTCTCTCTTCCATTTGGAGGCGGTTAAGTTGTGTAGTGTGCGTATCGGCTCGAAGGTGTTGGTTGTTGGTTATGGAAGCATGATCTTGATTCTGATGTCGAAAAGGATGAATGGGAATGGTTGAGTGTGGCTTTAAGTTCGATCAGATTATCTAATAATCAAGATAGATGGAGTTGGCTGGGTTCCGGCTCTGAGGGCTTCTTGACGGCTGCCGTTAAAAAACATCTCGACTCTACGAAAGATTATAGTAACCGGTACGTCATGGATTGGTGCAAGTGGGTTCCTAAAAAATGCAACATCTTTGCATGGCGTGCGGATATGGATAGGATTCCTACAGTCGAAGCGCTCTCTAAGAAGGGAGTGGTGGTGATAGACGATATGTGCAGTATCTGTAATGCTGGGTTCGACTCTGTGGATCATCTCTTTACAGCTTGTCCGCTGGATCTGGGCTTATGGGAAAAGATCAGTTTTTGGTGTCGGATCTCGAAATTTTTCGTCTTTTCTTTTAGAGACTTGCTCGAAATTCACAATTTGGGTGTAAGGTCGTCGTCGGAAAGGAAGGTTTTACATTTGGGTTCTGTGGAAGGCCAGGAATAATCAAAGATTCAATGGTAAGAGGTGTAGTGTCGATGAGGTTTTTAGTGAAGTTAGGGTGGTTAGCTTCTTTTGGTTTAAACATAGGGCCAAAAAAGGCAAGTTAGATTGGAATGATTGGTGTAAATTTGTGAATATGTAGTTTTGTTCTGCCTTGCCGTCCCGGTTTTCGGGTTCGGTGTTGTTTAATGTAGTTTACGTTTAAAAAAAAAAGTTTCTTCATTAAACAAGCTTCAATTTAAGTTTGAGCTGAACTTGTGTTCGTTTAAGACTTAGTTAAAGCAAATTAGATGTTTTTATAAAAGATATACTTTGGTAGTTTAGCTGGTGTTTCTTAACACAGGTGGTACGAATGTACGGTAGCTCATTAAGTTCATATCAGTTGTTTATTTTGCGCAAAATATTACGAGTTGCTTACTCGCTTATAGAGGTTGACTGTGAATCTTTGTATCATTTAATGTACCTTTAGTGAACCGATGTATTGATATGGATAAAGAGGTTTCTTGGTACCTAACATGGTGCTTTTATATCATTTAGTGTATCCAGTTTTGCGTAAAAAAAATAATCGACCCGACCCGAAACCCGTTTCGACCCGGACCCGTTCTGACCCGAACCCGTTTCGACCCGAACCAAAACAACCTTTTTTTATAATTGATCCGTTTTGACCCAAACCCGTTTAGACCCATGACCCGACCCAACCCGACCCGTTTGCCAGGTCTAGTTTAAGTGCGAGTTGGTTCATGACTTCAAGATTTAAATACAATCCCATTTGTTTACGCGTTCTTCGAATTGATTGGATAAACCATGGATCCTTGAGTGTTTGTTCCTACGCAAAACTTTTTTGGTGTCAACTGTAACTATGGGAATGGAGAAATTGGGGTAAAGGGGCGTTGATTGAGGAAGTATTGATATTCATTCATAAAAGGGTTTAATATTACGGCTGTAACCCAACATAGTTAAAGGCATATGGTGCTTGGTGCTTTAATTTGATAGATCTAAAGTTAGAGAGTATAAAAAAAATATTTATAGGCATGTTTCTTTCCATTTTAATATTTATTTTTAAACGTCTTAAATATATATATATATATATATATATAGGAGAAGGATCCGTTAGAAACCACCCTTTATTACGAGAACCGCGAGAACCAATGTGAACACAAAAAAAAATACCTAAAAATAGCTAAAAAACACACAATTTTTTTTTTACTATTTTTACATTAAAATCGCTACTTTTAGTAGCAAAAAAAAGTGTGGGGTTAGGTTTTTTTGGAAGGGTTTAGTTTTTAGCATTTACCTTGGGGGGGGTTTCTCGCAATAAAGGTGATTCTCACATGAACCTTACCCTCTATATATATATATATATAGAGAGAGAGAGAGAGAGAGAAAGTATAATGTACTTCACGCCTTAACGTACTTCACGAAATATATAACATGCGTAATTATTTTTGTGACCAAAATAACGTGCGTGATTTTGGATCCCATGCGTGATTATGTGGTCCCATGCGTGATTATATGTTCCATGCGTGATTATACCCCTGATTTAACGGTTACCATTGTCTCCTACGTGAAGTATGATAAGCCGTGAAGTATGTTAACCTTTCTCTATATAAGGTTAACATACTTCACGGCTTATCATACTTCACGTAGGAGACAATGGTAACCGTTGGATCAGGGGTATAATCACGCATGGAACATATAATCACGCATGGGACCACATACTCACGCATGGGATCCAAAATCACGAACGTTATTTTGGTCAAAAAAATAATTACGCATGTTATATATTTCGTGAAGTACGTTAATGTACGTTAAGGCGTGAAGTACATTATACTTTCTCTATATATATCATGGTTGTAAAACAAGGTCTCCAAGGCCGATTACTCCCCGAGTAGTCGCTACAAGGTAGGCTGCCGAGGCGACTTTCTTCAACTCCGACTAATTACTCGGAATCGATCAAAGGCGGTCAATATCGGCCAAAATCGGATCTAGTAGGTCAACTCGGGCCGAGTTTGACTTAAAATAAAATAAACCATAATTTTTATGCTTATAATATTAAAGAATGAATATCAATTTCACGTATTTTGTTATAAATACTATTAAATTTATGCTATTTGACATATATTTAATTTCTGAAAACTAATTTCTTTGTAATTTGGCATGTCCGAGTACTCCCCGTGTACTCTCCGCCTAGGTCGAGTACTCTCAACTCCCCGGTTGACCGACTAGGGAGCGCCTAGCGACTTTTGCAACCATGATATATATATATGAGAAGGAACATTTTGAAACCACTCTTTATTGCGAAAACCGTAAGAACCAATGTGAATACAACCAAAAATACCTAAAAAATCTAAAAAACACACAAAAAAAAAATTTAAGCTAAAAAATCGCTACTTTTAGTAGCAAAAAAATTAAAAAAAAAATTGGCTACTAAAAGTTGCGATTTTACCATAAAAATATTATTTTTTTTTGTGTTTTTTAGATTTTTAAAGATTTTTTAAGGTTTTTTTTGCAGGTTTAGCTTTTAGCATTTAGCTTGGGTGGAGGGGGGGTTAAGTTTTTTTTTTTTTGGGGAGGGAGTGGTGGGGGAGTTAGGTTTTTGGTGGTGTAGTGTGTTTATTTTGTTGTGTTCACATTGGTTCTCGCAATAAAGTTGGTTCTCGCATGAACCCAACCATATATATATATATATATATATATATATATATATATATATATATATATATATATACACACACGGATGAGTTAAAATGAGAACCATCTTGAGTTGTAAGAATCGTAAGAACGAGTCCATTCAAAAGATTTTCACGAGGCCATTATATATATATAGGGGAATGCTAAAATGAGAACCACCTCGAGTTGTAAGAACCGTGAGAACTACACCGTAGGGGGCGCAGTGGACCAATTTTTCTTTTTCATAAACGTAGATGCATGTATTATAACAACATTTGTAAAAAAAATTCAAAAAAAAAAAATTTTCGTGTGTGTAGTTTTGAGCATCACAAGTTTGTGTTTACGGGTACAGTAAATTTAACTGGAAAATTTACGGTACCCGTAAACACAAACTTGTGGTGCTCAAAACTACACACACGACTTTTTTTTTGAATTTTTTTTAACAAATGTTGTTATAATACATGCATCTACGTTTATGAAAAAAAAATTTGGTCCACCTCGCCCCAGATCAAGTAGTTCTCACGGTTCTTACAACTCGAGGTGGTTCTCATTTTAGCGGACACTTATATATATATATATAGGAGTAGGTTCAAGAGTGAACACTAGTGTAGCTTGCGAACTGAGTGAACTAATCCTGGCCATACACGTGTTTAGATCAATGGCCAGGATTTGTTCACTCAGTTCACAAATACACTAGTGTTCACTCTAGAACCCCACCCTATATATATATATATATATATACGGATGGGTTAAAAATGAGAACCACCTTGAGTTGTGAGAATCGTAAGAACGAGTCCATTCAAAAGATTTTCACGAGGCCATTCAAAAGATTTTCCAATTTTTTTTTTTATCAAAAGTCATAAAAAATCACCTTTTCAGCGAAAAAAATGCCGCATATATAGATTTACATGAGGCGTAAACAATATTTATATTCGTACAAAATTTACACCAGTGCATATAAAAAACTTGCAGTCAGTCAAAACTACCGACTCGACAATTTTTTTTTATAGATGTGTTTATATTATTTTCATCTACATTTGTCCAAAAAAAATGTTGGCCCAACTCGCGCGGGAAGAAAGAGTTCTCACGCTTCTCACAACTCGTGGTGATTCTCATATATGTAGGATCGGTTTTCGACTCCGTAACGATTGCGTATCGACACGTGTGACGTGCGGAATCCGTACACGTGCGTGGACCGAACACGAGAACCGTACTAAAATCTGTGATTCTATTAAAGATCTGAAGTCGTACAATCACGTGAATCACCTTTTTCCTTTCTCTCTCTCTACTTTCTCTCTCTAGCTCCTATGCTCTCCAAAGTCCAAAATGGCAAAAGTTCTAAACTCTAACCCTAACTCCTCTATTTATAGGCAAAGGTTATAAGGGATTTCCCCTTATTTACAATAATGCCACCTTGCCATTTCTATCTAAATATAACAATATAAAGTCTTGTTTTCTTCAGTTTCTGCTACGGACTGGATTGACGGAGGCGATAGACATCACTGCACTAACAGAATCCCCCTTGGATATTGTCGCAGTCAATCTCGTAGCGTCTTGTCTTTCTTTCTCTCTTTGAGTCTTCTTGAAGCTTTAGCACATCTTCTGCAACGCAGACTCCCTCTTGCTTGAACAGAATTCCCATGGATCTGTCTTCAGCTTGAGCTCCCCTTTTCGTTAAACTCTTTCTTCAGGCTCCCCCTTTCGTCAAGCTTCTGTGCTTTTGGGATCGACACCTGGCTTTCCGGTTACAAGCTCCCCCTTGCGTTGAGCTCGTCTTCAGACTCCGCTTTAGACTCGGCTATTGGGATCGTAGTCTGGAATAGCATCTGCGACTCTCAAACATTTATAAGTGAAATTGTTTTGAACATCTAGGATTGATGACCTGGCTCTCTTAGCTTAAGCTAAAACATTTCAGATGTACGACAGTGAAAGCATTTTCGGATTTCCAGGAATGATAACCTGGCTCTCAAACATTTTAAATCAAGAATCCTGGCTCTAAATATAAAAATATGAATATATCCAGGATTACTTGATTCTCTCCCCCTATCAACAATCTTCATAGATTTGGTAGTATTAAGTATCCAAATTCGAAAATTTGCTCTTTACAACAGATTTTTAACAATTTAAGCATCCAAAACCCTCTCGATTTATCATCCAAGTCCAAATTAATGACATTGGAGATATCGCAAACTGTTTTTGTTTTTTTTTTTGTTTTTGAATTTAAGAATTTCAAGTTTCAAATTAATGAACTTGTTTATTTTCAGAAACACAATCAGCGTACTTAGATTTTGAAACTCGGCATCTCAGACATCGGTTGTCGAAAATAAAGCAAAATCAAAATCTTTTTGTAAATTTCTGAAATATAAAGCAGTAAATAAATATTTACAGACATATTTACATACAAAATATTTTTGTTTGAGTTCGCGTCAGAGGATCATATCAGTTTTTGACAAATCACTAGTACCGTTGTGCTTTAAACACTTTAAGTTCTAAACTATTCACTTAGATTGTCAGTATACTGATCCACTTAAAGGTTCACACAAAGTTCAATTGATTCGAGATACGGATTAGTGTTTTAAGAACTTAACTTATTCGCGTGTCCCACCTCAAAATATACTCCCGTATCAAAACTCCCTAGATTCAGTCTTACAGGTGAATATACCAATTTGATATCTGTATTCTGGATTAGTGCGAGACCTTGAGAGCTCAGGTATGAACTTCCGTTCAGTCAAAGAGATGAAGGCTCGAGTTTAGGTGTGTTCCCTTTAGAGAATATTTTCTTCAACTGCAATTGATTCATATCTTTCGATATTTTTCAATTTTTATGCAGAGGGTAAGCTTTTTAAAGCGCGTAAAGTATTAGACGAGGTCCAGGCCATTGCTTCCGCAATATCAGAAGACCAGGTATAATACCCCAGATATCAAACAGTATAAAGACCTAGTATCTCAGAATCAGGCAATCTCTCAAACAAGATTTCAGGGGTTACCCATATATCCGAGAGATGTTCCTCACGAGATAAGTAAGTATTTGATATTTAGGTTTATATCTCAAAAACAATCTACTAAGCGTGTAAAAACCTACTGGCATATCATCAGTGAGACCGTTTAACTCATTTGACTTTCCATTTCTTTAGCGTACTGTGATTGTCTACTGATGTACTATCATTTCCTCTTTTCACACAAAACTCATTTTTGAATTTTATCATGTTTTTGACTTTTTCAAATTTTCTAATGTTTTTAGATTTTCTGAATTTTTCTTACTCCCCCTAAAATTCAAAACATTTAAAGAAAATTTGACAAACCGATGTAGACAACTTTGTCCCGCCATCAATTTTCTGCTTCTCATGCTCTGTTTTGTAGAAAATATACCCCCATGATTTACAACACATTGATATTTATAGTTTGAAAACCGTTTTTCAATCTTATGAAATTAATCATGTTTGTTCGGCCGTGAGGGTTTCGGCGTATTCAAGCAACATATTTTTGAAATTTTTGAATTTTTGACAGAAATTTAAAAAAAACAAACATATTTTTGATTTTTCAAATTTTTGACAAAATAAAAACATAATTTTGGTTTTTAAATTTTCCAATTTTTAGGGTTTTGAAATATGTTTTATTTATGTACAGAAATGAACAAACTCCCTGATTTCAGACGCAGGGACCAGCAGCCTCCTCTCCTCGTGCCAGGCTGCTCCGACACTCCTCTAGATGACATTCAGATTTCTTGAGCACCTGCACATTCAATGTATTCAATTACTTGAACAAGTTAGCCCAGGTCTGTTTGACCTTAAGCATTTCAACACAATAATTTTCATTTAATCTTGGAAAATTATTGTCGTTTGGTACAAACAAATTTTCATCTTTTAATTCTTCCTTGTTGATTGAATCACTTTTCTGTTCAGAAGTAGGTTGTGTCTTAATCACCCAGCTTTATCCTTTTGAAGCACTTCTTTTGTAAAAATGATAATCATTTTGAACCTTTTGATTTTGAGCAACAACCTTTGGTTTCCAAAACCGGTTTGGTTTTGTTGCATCAACTGTTGTTTTCCAACTCTGTGTTGTTCTTAATTTGGGTGTCACTGGTTTCCATGTTTGTTGTGATTCAGCCTTTGACATTTTCGGCTTCCAGGTTTGCTTTGATTCAAACTTGGTTGATTTCTGATTCACAACATCAGACTTCTTTTTCCTTTCAACACCAACAGGTTTAAGATTTGGACAACTTTGACCGAGATGTCCAATTTGATCACACTCAAAGCATGTTCTCTTGGACACATGTTTCACCTGTTGTTGTTGCTTTTTCTTTTGAGCATAGAACTCTTCATTATATTGTCGTCTAAATTGGAGTTCTTTCTCTTCTTCATAACTTGTTCCGTGAACAAAGTTCATCTTTTCCTGATAATTTGATGTTTCATTTCTTTTCCAATTTTGTTTCTTTTTATAACCCAACCCAGCCTTCATGTTTTTCTTTTTGTAACCAGGTTTGTTCTAAAAAGTTTTGTGACTTTTTTCAGCAAACTTTGAAATTTCAGACTTTTGAATATCTACCAGTTTGAAAACTTTGTTGATTTTATCTGAAATCACATTTTGAATTAGGAATTCATTATCCGAAAATAGTTTGTCCGATCTAATCATGGTATAAACCAATCCTTTTGAATCATCATTCACAACTTTTTCAGATTTTGAGTGTTTAAGATAACTATCATGAAAACTTCCCTCATTTTAATCTTGTGATTCAAACTTATCTGTTTTGGTAGACTCCTCTGCAAGAACACTTTCAACAACCTTACCAACCACCTCTAAATCACTGATGTCATCAGATTTGGTGTAAGTCACATCGATGTTGTCGGGTAACTGGTCAACCATGTTTATTGCTTTTTCCACCTTCTCGCCATCATAGAATGTATAATTATTCTCCAACGGTGGTGGAACCTGATGGTATTCAGACCCAATTCCCTTTTCGTTCTTTTCTGACTCTTTCCCATCGGGTGTGATGTTGAAAATACGTTCCAGAATGTATGAAGATGCATGATAACTTTGAAGTTTATTGACTAACTTTTCTTTATCTGCCAATTCTTGTTTAAGCTTAGCGACATCATCAATATATTGATTTAAAACCATTTGTTTACCTTCATATATAGCTTCAAGAAATTTAGTTGTTTTCTGACATGTAGATAATCTATCATCTAAACTTTTGACTCTACTTGTAACATCCGTCAAAATGGGTTCCCAAAATCCGACACGTTTTAAAATCCGAATCTTAACATTTGAAACCACAAAATAAAAAGGAGTCTCGACTTCAAACGATACCCAGTAGTTATATTTTGAACATTATACAATTTAACACATATATATATTAATGTTCTTATAAGATTTAAGATTTATAAGTTATTTAAATAAATCAAAATAAATAAGTTTTAAGTTTGACTTAACTAGTCCCTTAAAGTGCAGGAACCATGTTGGCCATTTCCGAAAAGAAAAAAAAATGAATGATTTGTGAAGTGAGTGTGAAACTATGAAATTCGTTTTAAAAACCACACATAAACTCAAGGGCTAAACTTAGATCTTGGCCAAACTTCTAAAAAGAAACAATCCAACTGTCGCAGCATGCTTTAACTAGTGATACATTCCCTATGTATACAAATTAAACTCATATGTGCAATTCCCAATTTATGTTCAACCACCCTCACCGAAACCCCTTTCGTATCACCCACACATTCACCGGAGTTCGAAAACGTCACCGGAGTTCGGAGTTACAACCGGAGAGGAACTCGACGCGGCATCGTTTTGTTCACCGAGCACGTCACATTGTTTCGAAGTTCGCCGTAGTCGGATTTCTCTGGAAAATCAAACCTTACCGAGTTCTACGAAGTAAACCGAGCTCGCTGGAAACTCAAGCAATCGTCGGAGCTTAGCCGGAGAAGACGAAGACGTTGCTGGTAACCCGCAAGTCACCGAAACCGTACGGAGTTTCGACGGAATCTGCAAATCTTTGTTTCGGTATCTCTTTCTTCCTCCTTTAACTATTTGACACATCTGTTAGTAAATCATTATTATGTCCACTGATTAAAACTCACTCGGGATTATTAGAAATTTCGAAACTGGTTTTGTTTATTGAAGAACCAAAGAATCGGATTATAGCCGGAGCCTGTAATCGAGGGTTTAGATCTTATGAGAGAAGTTGGAGACTTCGTCCTACAAAACAGAAAACCGTTAGGCTCGCCGCAGAGATGGGAGGGCCCCTCTGCGACCACCCTCCGGCGTGAGGATAAGTATTGGTAGAGAGAGAATAGAGAGATAAAATAGGGACGAAGGTTCAGCAAATCGTACTTGGCCTTGTACTTGATGAGGTATTTATAATGGTCAACTGAGATTACGTCATTCGTCCAGACGCACTTGAATGGAGGTTCGTCCTCGGAGTTATGGGGGAACGGGCATATCTGGGATATCCGTTCAGGTGAGTTCGGTTCGTCCCAAGGGATCATGTCCGGCCTCGGATATGTATCTTCAAGTCCCCCAGTTTGTTAAGTTTCGGTAGGGATTTGACAAAATGTTTTCATAAGTTATTTCGCCTAGGTGACGTGTCGTCGCTGGAGTGGTCCGAGTTAAATGACGTGGCGTAATCTGAATGGTGCTGACGTGGTATGGGTGACCTAATTAATTTGTCTGTCAGTCACCTACGTGTGACGGTTGCGGAACCCTACGTTGGAAACCGCAAGCGTCAGTTGAAATGACAGCTCGACTTGACTGCCCTTAACCGACTTAAGTCCTCCTATAAAATCAGATTTTACCATTTTATTTTTACTCTTTTTTCCTCTCATCTTCTTCTTCTCTTTTGTTATCCTCTTTACTTTAACCTCTTCTTCTTCAAGATAAGGTGCGTTCTTTTTACATTATGGCACCCGGTAAGGATAATATGTCAGCGAGTGTGAGTGTGCTTACTCAATGTCAGTTGAATAAGTTCATCCGTGAATATAACATTCCATTAGATTTGAACCCGGTTCTTCCTTCAAAGGACGAAACCATTCATCCCTTCCGTCAAGGGAAGTTTCCTCTTTATACCCGCGTTTGTAATTTTGCAAACTATCGGGTTCCATTTTCAAAATTTTTGATAAGGGTACTCCAGTTTTTTCGAGTTCATATTAGCCAAGTGAACCCGTTCGGCCTGAGTCGTGTGAGTCACTTTGAAATATCCTGTAGGGCCCAAAACCGTAGACCGGACCTAAATGTCTTCCGGTACTTCTATGAATTTATCACGGCCGGAGACTGATATACGTTTGCCCACCGGAAGGGCATACCTCCCCCCTCCTCCGATGAACGGTCCAGCCTAAAGAATTGGAAGGATAACTTTTTCTGGCTGGACGATCGTTGCCTTCCGGAGCATATGAGGTGGCGGTTCAAGGACTAGACAATGTCCTTCGATTTGGGCGAAGACTTCGTCTTCGACCATGAACTGGCCCGTGCCCTGATTGAGCATAAGTCCCCGATCCGTCCTCTTCATGAGCATTTTCTTTTACTAGGTCGAGTCTGTTTTCGGTGGAGCCAAGGGGATATGGATTGGCCGGTTATTCGCAGAAAGCGTGATCGTAAGTTCCGGCCCCTTTCGTCCCCTTCGGCATTTTTCTTTTTTATCACTTTGCTAACTTATTTTTTATTCTGAACGTGTAGGTGCGGCAATGTCTCTCAGGGATGCCCTTAAGGTTTCGAGCTTTGATGTACTTGACTTTGATTTGGAGGATCAGGGCGAGGACGAAGTTCCTTTGATGAAGCAAGTGGCCCCTTCGGCTCAGGAGATTCGTCCACTTGTTGCCCAGGACGCAGCTGAACCATCTACTGCTGAAGGAGCTTCTTCCGTTCCTATTCCTACGAAAGAGGCGGCTGGTTCCTCCAGATCTCAAGCTGGTAAGAGATCTATTTTGGACGACGTGGATGATGATCCGGAGATACGTAAGTTAGATGAAGCCCTTCAATACCGTCCTTCTTCCGCCTCTTTGAAGAGTAAAGGTGTTGCACCTGATCCTGAACAGAAGCCTCTTGTTCGCAAGAGAAAAAATGAAACTTTGCAGATCTGTTCCTCTGACCCTCTTCCTATGCCAAATTCGAAGAAGAATAAGAAAGGATCTTCTTATTCTGAAGGTGATGTGATGGATGAACTAGATGAGCACCTTACTGGCGGTAAGTTCTCCAGGGAAGAAGCCGCACTGGCTCGATCTGGACCCACCCCTACTTTTTCTGGTGGTTTTCTTCCCACCAGTGAGATGGAGAGTATGGAGACGGAGATCCCAAAAGCTACGGGCAGAGAGAAAGAAAAAACTCAAGGTGAGCCGAAGGCGGTGACTTTCTCAGGTACGATTTTGGGCTCTTCTTTGGGTCCGGACCGTTTGATTGATGACGAGGAGGATCAAGTGTCTTCTTTTCCCTCATCATGGTTCGGACCTGAGTTGATGTCCTTTTTTCGATATGCAGATGCATTTTCAGATGATATGGAGATTTATCCGGCAACAGCCGAAGAGAAGTTTGTTCCGGATTGGGATATCCAGAATAAGGATTCTGTGATGGATGAGTTGGTTGCTCGCACTCTTCTTTTCAATATTAGCACTCCAATAGACCATACCCGAAGCCGAAAGATGAAAAACCCGGACCTGAGTGCCGCGGTTTTGACTAATCAAGCCCAGTCAAATATTTTTGTGACGGAGCTCTATCGGAGGTGGGTGAAGGCGGAGTCTGTGAGGGAGAACTTAGAGAAGGAAACCCGTTCTTTAAAACGCAAGATTAGAGGAACTCCGGATATGGAGAAAAAGATTGCACAGATCACTCAAAACCTTCAGGTTCAACAAGAAAAAGTTAAGGCTTTGATTACTCAGAATCAGTCATCTCAAGAGGCTGTGGCGTCTGCGGCGGAGGATCATGATAGGGTTTCTGCGGAATTAAAAAAGTTTTCCGAATCAATGAGAAAGAAGGATGAGGAGCACAAAGCGGTTTTGGCAAAGATGGAGGAGTCTTTTAACAATGCTCGTTTGGCCTATGCGAGCATGATGGCTGGTACGTATTTTATTTGATTAATTTCTTTTTGATTCACCATTTCTTTCTAATACTTTGTTCAGAGCGGGATACGCTTAAATCAGGGGAAGCTGATTTGAAGGCTCAAATCGAGGAGTTGAAAGGGTCCGGGGAAGAAGTTAAGGCGGAGAATGCAGCTTTACAGCCTAGGGTAGAGGATCTTCAAGCAACCAAGAGCTGGATGCTTTCGGAGGGGGCCCGACTTCTTGCCAAAAATATTCATAAGGGACCGGAGATGACTGCTGCTGTGGCTGCTGTTAATAATGCAATGAGCTCTGTGGGTGTCAACTCCGGTCTTCATAATGGCTACCTTCATGCTTTGAAGAAGAAAACTCCTTATGCCGATGTTCCGATGCTGAACCGTAATGCCGCTGAGGAGCTAGAAGCTGCGGTTGCTTGCTTTGACTCTCTTACCTTTCCGATAGTGGAGGATCTTCCGAAGCTTATCAACGAACCACTTTATGAGATTAAGAAGGCTTTATTCTTTGCAAGTGGTGGATCTCCAAAAGAATGAGGTGGACATGCTCGGTTTCTTGGAGTATGCACCTTGGTGAAAGACTTTATTTTGTTTATCTTTTTTTTTAGGTGGACATGTCCGGTAGTTTGGGGCATGCACCTTGTTTTGATTCAGGACGAATGTAATGATGTTCTTACTGCTCTTGTGTTTATAATTATCCTATGTAAATGGTTTTGTAACTTCCGGTTATACGAGCCCGGTCAATTTTGATGCAGTCACTTATTTATGCATGCGTCCATGCCTTTTTGTGTTTACATTTTTTCTGTTTTCTTGAACGTTCTTATTTTAGGTACAGATCCGATTTGCTTTTTACTTTTTTAGGATAATTTCTAAATGAAGGGAAGAATACGAACGAGGCCAGTTCATTCTTACCTTTTAGGGTTAGCATCCCTAGTTCGGCCAAAGATGTTTTTATGTTGCAACTTTGTTAGTGATAGAAAATTTTATCATTCTATTTTTCTTATCCGGGGTTATATTTCTCCGTTTAACACATGGTAAAAACATCTTAAATAATCCGCGGGTAAAACCCTCCGCGGTTCTTGGAATTATAAAATTGTTCGGTGCGGGCAAAAACATCCGCATTACAAGGAAAGCGAAAGGTGACGGAGGCTGTAGCTTCCGTATTACAATTTTATTTTCAAAACAGGAAAAAATACTTCAAAGAAAACACTTCTTGAGGTGCGCTCCATTCCAAGTACAAGGGACGATGGTTCTGTCCATCTTTTTGAGCGTGTAAGCACCGTCCTTTCCTGCAGTGTTAATTTGATAAGGACCCTCCCACTTCGGAGCCATTTTTCCCGTGCCCTCAGCCAAGCTAGCTTCGTTGCTTCGCATAACGTAATCTCCAGCCTTGAACCGAACCTCCTTTACTTTTGAGTTCTAATGTTTTTCCAACTCTTTTTTATATTTTGCTTCTCGGATGGCCGCAAGTTCTCTTCTTTATTCGGCTAAATCAAGGTTCAGGCGGAGTTCTTGTTCGTTCCCTTCTTGGCTTTGTTGCATGCGAGGGGTGGGTATCCCTACCTCGGCGGGAATGACTGCTTCCGTGCCATACGTTAAACTGAAGGGAGTTTCCTTAGTGCTTGTTTTTGGCATCGTCCGGTGAGCCCACAGGACCTGCGGAAGTTCATCTGCCCAAGAAACTCCTTCTTTCCCCAGCCGCTTTTTTATACCTTCCACAATACTGAGGTTGGCTCTTTCTACCTGCCCATTGGCCTGGGGATGGGCTACCTAAGCAAAATTTTTCTCAATGTGCATTCTTTCGCACCAAGTCTTGAATGGTTTTTCTGCAAACTGTTTCCCATTGTCAATGACTATACAGAGCGGCATTCCGTATCTGCATACTATATTTTCCCAAACAAACCTCAGCACTTGATCTCTGGTGATAGTTCGGAGGGGTTTGGCTTCGATCCATTTTGTAAAGTAATCGATGGCCACTAGTAGGAACCTCACTCCTCCGGTGGAAACAGGGAAAGGACCGACGATGTCAATCCCCCATTTCTGAAACGGCCAAGCCGAAGTTACTGGGACGAGGTTGTTTATGGCTCGGTGACTGATGGGAGCATACCGCTGGTAGTCTTCACATGCTTGTAATTCATTAACAGCGCTTTGATGCATGCCCGGCCAGAAATAGCCGGCATTCATAGCCATGGCTACAACCATCCTTGGTCCGGAGTGGATACCGCATATCCCCAGTGAATTTCTCTTATGACATAATTGGCTTCCTCCGGAGTTAGGCATTTTAGGAGCGGACCTAGGAAGGTCTTTTGGTAAAGTTGCCCATCATGAACCTGATACTGCAATGCTTTCACCTTTAGCTTCCGGGCCTGAGCTTTTTCTTCCGGTAGTGTGCCATCTTTCAAATATTCTAAGATCGGAGTCATCCATGATCTTTCCTGCACGGAGATTGACATTACGGACTCCGTCTGATGGATGGCCGGAGCTTGCAAAGTTTCAACTAGCACTTCCTTGGACAAGTGACAGAAGGCTACGGATGCAAGTTTGCTCAGAGCATCCGCCTTTTTGTTCTTGCTTCGTGGTATGTGAACTATTTTGCAAGAATCAAACGAGGAGATCAGACTGTTAACTTGGCTTAGATACCGGATCATGCTTTCCTCTCATGCCTCGTACTCTCTGCTAACCTGGTTGGCGACTAGTAGTGAGTCAACATGAGCTAGTACGGAGGTCGCACCAGCCTTAGCCGCGGTTTGGAGTCCTGCGAGGAGAGCCTCATATTCTGCTTCATTGTTTGAAGTTTTAAATTCAAATCGCAGAGCATAAGTATATTCTATCCCTTCCGGATCTATTAGAATCAAACCGGCTCCCGACCCTTCTTTGCTAGAGGCTCCGTCTGTATATAAGTTCCATACCCTTGGGAGGGCGGACTTTTCTTTAGTGCTTTCTCCGGTTGGTACCTCCATGAGGAAATCTGCCACAGCCTGGCCTTTTACCGAACCTCTGGTTTGGTATGTAATATCGAAAGCGCTGAGTTCGATTGCCCACTTGGTGAGGCGTCCGGAAACCTCCGGCTTTCTGAGAATTTGCTGGATCTGAAGGTCGGTCTGTACTTCTATATTGAAAGCCTGGAAATACCTTCGGAGACATTTGGAATCATGAACCAATGCAAGTGCCAGCTTGTCTATCATCGGGTACCGAGTTTCATAATCCTTCAAGATGCGGCTTACATAGTAAACCGGTATTTGTGCTTGATTTCGATGCACCACAAGTACTGCGCTTATAGCGAAATGCGAGGCGGAGAGATAAACGGTGACGGTTTCTCCGGTGATTGGAGCGGTCAAAGTGGGTAAAGACCCAAGACAAACTTTCAATTCTTGAAATGCTGAATCTGCCTCCGTCGTCCATTCTATCTGACCCTTTCCGGTTTGTTTTTTCAGTACGTTCATGAAAGGAATAGTTCGGTCGGCCGCTTTTGAGATGAAACGATGGAGAGCTACCAACTTACCATTCAGAGATTGGATTTCCTTGACCGTTTTAGGAGGCTGCATGGAGACCACTGCTTTGATTTTATCTGGATGTGCCTAGATTCCGGATTGAGTTATCCACACGCCAAGAAACTTCCCTTCTTCTAAACCGAAGGAGCATTTTTTAGGATTGAGCTTGAGATTGATACTCCGAAGCCTAGTGAAGGTTTCGAGTATGTCATCGATCATGTTATCTTCGGCTTGACTTTTTATGACCAGGTCATCCACATAAATCTCTAAATTTCTTCCGATCTGGTCTTTGAATGCTTTATCCATCAACTTCTGGTACGTAGCTTCGGCGTTTTTTAAACCAAACGGCATTTTGGTATAACAGAAAAGACCTTCATTTGTTACGAACGTAGTCTTGTCTTCGTCTTCCAAGGCCATCTGAATTTGGTGGAAACCTTTATTTGCATCCAAGAAACATTTAAGACGAAAGCTGGATAAATAATCAATCTTCAGATCTATCTCCGGCAACGGGTAGCAGTCCTTCAGACACGCGTTGTTTAAATCAGAAAAATCGACGCACATTCTCCAAGTTTTGTCTTTCTTTGTTACCATTATCGGATTGGAGACCCATGTTTGATACCGTACTTCCCTGATAATTCTAGCGCTAAGCAGCTTTCGTACGTCCTCGGAGATGGCTTTGTTACGGGCGGGAGCCATGTTTCTTTTTCTTTGAGCGACTAGCTTTACTGAATGTGATACTTTCAACTTATGCTCGGCCAGACATCGAGGAACTCCAACCATGTCGGAAGTTTGCCACGTAAATACATCAAGTGAACTGGACAGAAGTTTCCACAGCCGTTTTTTGGTAAGCTCAGGGAGCTGGGCTCCAACGACAATTTTTTGTTCCGGAAACTGTGGGTGTATGGCCCACTCCTCTGTAAGGAGGGACGAAGGTTGCACATGACCGTCGCTTTGTCGTATTTTGGTTACGCACATTGTTGATTCAGAGTGCAAAGTTGCTACTCCTGCCTCGGTGGGGAATTTTAACGATCCATGGATGGTAGAACTGATAATACCGAAAGCGCGCATCCCTGGTCTCCCTAGTATGACGTTGTGGACGAATCGTGTTCCTACCACCAAGTATGTCAAATTGACGGTTCTGACCAAACTTCCGCCTCCCAACGTTGTTGGTAAGGTGATTTGCCCAATAGGCTGCACCACTTCTCCAGAGAAGCTTACCAACGGCATAGAGACTTGTATCAGTTTTGCTTTGGTTTGTGGAGCTAGTTGTTGGAAACACTGCTGGTACATGATCTCAGTGGCGCTTCCGCTGTCAACATAAATCCTCCGGACCTTGTGGCCTGCTATTATCGTAGACACTATGATTGGTCCGTCTTTGATTTCTCTGGAGGTGAGGGGAGGGAAAACAATCGGTTGCTGCATCCAAGCGGCCATATGGTGACTGGACCGCTTGATGCCTTGGTTATCTATTTTCTAGATCATGCAAATTGCTGGTTGATTGTTCGGATTATCCGCCAAATTCCCTGAAGACTTTCCTTCTTTCACTTCTTTTACTAGGTGCGACAGTTTACCAGATCGCACTGCTTTTTCTATTTCTTGCTTTAGGGACCAGCAATCGTCTGTATTATGGCCCCGTGCATGATGGTAATCACAATATTTTTTGGAGTTCTTGTCACCTGGATTTCGGAGTTTTGGTGGGACGGGGAAGCTTGCTCCTTCGGCGCTGAGGATTTCACTGGGAGTTTTGGAAAGGTCTGATAAATTGTAGAATCTTGAACCGGAGCTTCTTCCTCGTTGAGGTCTATCGTTCCTGTTGTAAGGGTGGGGTCGCCCCCTACTTCCGGATGGAGTTTTATCGAACACCGACCCACCATTTTTCTTCCAGGAGGACATCTTGTAATCTGACTCCGGTGCTGGATTACATGCGTTTTTTCCTCGAGCGAAAGCTCTGGCTCGCTCCATGAGTACTTCCATCGTGTTCGGAAGATTTTTTGTAGTTTTTCGACAAGCTGGTTGTTCCGAACACAATGACAGAATCCAGAGATCCTTAACTGGTCAACTACCCCACTGATCTGCATACTTTCTCGGTTGAATCGGTCGACGAAACTATCCAAAGATTCCCCATCCTTTCTCCGGCTGTTATGAACTTCGGTGATTTCTTTGAACTTCGGTGATTTCTTTGGTGATTTCTTATGAAGTTCTGGAGGAATAACCTTCGGAACTCCTCAAAGTCGTTGATCTCTCCTTCGTTCAACGCATCAAACCACACCCGAGCAGCCCCGGTTAGTGTTTGTGCGAACATGAAACACCACGCCTGCATCAGCCATTATTCTACTCGTGCAGCTCCGTCGAAATCGAACATATGATCATCTGGATCAGTTGTACCGTCATACTTCTTTACTGTGGTTGGCATTTTGAGCTTCGAAGGGAGCTTGGCGTGTGTGATGCAGGCGCTGAACTTGGACTTAGTAGTCATGGAAACCGGATGATATGGCTTTATGAGTTCCGGATCATTAATTAATTCCATTTGTGTTTCATTTCGTATTGCCATTGCTGGAGATGGTCCGGAGGAACACTGCACATATCCATTATAAGTTTCCGAGGTAACGACTGTGGAGAAAGTAGGAGAGGTGAATATGGTAGGACCCATAGTCCTTACCGGAGTTTCATCATGAAAGAGCCTGGTTCGTAAACCGAGGATCAGTTCATCTCTAGCCTGCTGTGCTTTTAATATTCGTAGAAGACTTGCATTTTTGGAAAGAAATTCTGCATCAAACTCTGACGTTTGTGAAGTGGGCAGTAGAATAAATGGCAAGGTTGTTCCTGGCCCGGAGCTCAAAGGAGCAGAAATGGCGGATACAACGCTTGCTGATGTTGTTATTTGCGTGCTAACAGCTATGGATCCCGAATTCATAGAACTCGAGGCCGCCGTAGATCAGTTCGTTGCTCAAGAAATTCACTAGAGTGAAGGACTATGAGCTGTGAAATCGGATGGCGCCAATTGAAGAACCAAAGAATCGGATTATAGCCGGAGCCTGTAATCGAGGGTTTGGATCTTATGAGAGAAGTTGGAGACTTCGTCCAGCAAAACATTAAACGGTTAGGCTCGCCGCAGAGATGGGAGGGCCCCTCTGCGACCACCCTCCGGCGTGAGGATAAGTATTGGTAGAGAGAGAATAGAGAGAGAAAATAGGGAAGAAGGTTCAGCAAATCGTACTTTGCCTTGTACTTGATGGGGTATTTATAATGGTCAACTGAGATTACGTCATTCATCCAGACGCACTTGAATGGAGGCTCGTCCTCGGAGTTATGGGGGAACAGGCATATCTGGGATATCCGTTCAGGTGAGTCCGGTTCGTCCCAAGGGATCATGTCCGGCCTCGGATATGTATCTTCATTTATGAAACGAAAGAGATAAAACGACTTCATGTTTTCAAATATACTGCCAGAATAAACTCTTCTTACCAATACATTATATATTCTTGTCACTTCGTTTTTTTATAACTATAATAAAACATGAAAGGATATTAGTCTGTGCTTTCTTTTGTTGAAGATGACAACCAAAAACAAATTAAAAACACAATATCTTTCAAAACAGTGATGTAGACCAGTGGGTTAGTATGTTCGTGAGAGGTTGCGGGTTCGACCCGGCCCTAATAAACGAAAGAGATGACTGTGATAGTTAAAGGTGTTGAAAGTTTGGGATTTCTACAACTATAGTCCCTGAAGTTTGGATAGTTACTTAAAAGATTTTCTTTACAACAAAATTGTTTATATATTTTATTATCAAATATCAAAACGGTTTTTATTTTATTTTCTAAAATCACCAAGCTTAATAATAATTTAAATAATAGTTAACTTTTATTATAATTCCTATATAATATTAACGGGTTATTATGAGACTAGCTATAATATACAAATAATCAAATTGTGAACCCTAAATATTAGGAATTGTATTATTTTTTTACATTAACTAGATCGTTACATGTTATTTTTCATATTTTAGGATAATCATTCCCGTTCGATCTCTTGGACTTTGTCAATTTTTACTCGTGCGTTATTTTTACAAGGAATCATAAACGCAACCATTGTGAGTATACTCGTATTCCCCTCTTTACGTTTACCACTTTTTGGGGTGTAACATGTTTACTTACCAAAACTTGCACATGAACATTTTACTTAAACACACGAACATTCCTATAACATGACTTGTATACGTGATTGCTTGATACTTTAAACTTGGGTTAATTACTGTCACACCCCGACCACGTAAAACAGCAAATCGTGGCGGAAATGTCGGGGAGTGTTGTAACAGAATTATCGTTTCACAACCATGGATACAAAAATAGTTTCGTTTTATTTATTCATTTAGTAATTTACATTGTTTTAACATGAAACAAACAAGTTATATATCGACTATCACTGTTATTATGTCACTAAGGCCTCGTCCAGATCCTATGTGACTCATGCATCCTAGCAATCAACATTAAGCAATATCACCTGAAACATATGTAAAAACAAAGTCAGCAAAGAAATGCTGGCGAGCACATAGGTTTTATAAGAGTGTCGGATTCATGGCTAGTTTACATGTTGCAATACCTTATTAAAAACCTTGTTTTGAAAAGAGTATAATATTGCAACGAAATTAACCAACTCAAATCAAGCGGGTTATAATTTATAAAACCTCGTAGCCATGATTCTTAACCCAAAAACATTTGTTTTAGTAAACCAAATTGTAAAACATTTCGTATTAACTCGTTTAATAAATCACGTATTGTTTATATCCTTTCGAAAATATCGTTATGTGACATCGTTTCAAAATCGTTTACCCAAGTGAACTAATTAACGCCACGGATGTAATATGTTGAAAACACTTATATATAAGAAGTACCAGCGACGTATCTACCATGTTTTCACCATATTACACTCGTCCCGTTATCTAAACACTTAACCAAAAACCAATCGTTTATCCAATTCGTTTAACTCGTTTAAATCGTTTCCAAATCGTTTAACTCGTTTAAAATCATCCTCGTTTTTAATTGTGAAAACTATTTTTGGTTGTCTTGCTAATAACATTCAAACCTTCGTGACCCGACTATCTCACTTCTCGCATTAACAAACCACCAAAGGGTAAGTTAACAATCAGATTCAGTCGTTACCCACCTAACCCACACATAACCATGGGTGCACTACGATAACGGGATTTGTTAGATCCTATGGTACCATAACCTAATACTGGCCGGCTTGATCAATGCTAATGAATTTAATTCATTATGTAACTACAACCAACAAGGTCGTTCACTTTATCAAAATCATTATTAGTTTAGTATAAACCATCATAATCGTTTTTGAAATCATCGTTATAATATCGAAAATCGTTTTGATACATATGAATCACCCCAAAACAATTGAAAACAGTAAAATAGGGGAACTATGTACTCACATGAAGTGCAAAGTATCCTCAATTAATAGAACTTTAACAACTCAAGTAAACCAGAGAAATCAAGTAGCACCTAGTAATCGAATCACTAGTCAAACAATAGACACCTAAATCGGAAGATCGGACAGATTGAGGTCTTGTAAACCAAATGAGTGTTGTAAATCATGTGAAATGGTTTAACAAAGCCTACATCCTAAATCGGAACCTAACCTAAGTGCTTTCGACCCATTGCAACCCATTAAGGTAGCTTACGCTACTTTAACCCGTCGTTCGTGCAAATGCGCGTTCGATACGTCTAACCAGTCCTATGACAAGTATTATATGCCAAAACATGTTTAAATATATTGCATAATCAGTTATGTGATAAAAGTTTATGTTACATATGCTTAATTATCAATTATGCATGAAATGGTCATTTTGGTCAATTACCTAAGGCATATAAATTACCTATCATACAACTAATTAATCCTAAGTGACCATAAGGTATAACCTAGGAAGGTTATTCCCTATGCAACTATGGTCACCAAACATGTTTGGTCGGATCCTAATGATCGACCAAACGGGTCGAGTTCGAAAGTCTAAGCGGGTGCTTAGTCCGCTTGACTTACGACTCTATACAAGCACTAATCTAAAAGTGACGAGATAAACATGTTAAGTTTAGTTAGAAAACAGGTTTTGATATCAAAACAAACGGTTTTGATACCCAAGAGTAGTTTGGTTACAAAATACGCATAAATACGCATTTTGGCCGAAACTACGACTCGTCACTACGCCTAGTCAACGTGGTAATCAGTAGGTATAGTCACAAGGGATTATAACCATCGTGATTACGCTCACGTTGCAAAGTTCAAATGAACTTTGTGTTGACCATTGACTGGTCAAAGCTGAAAACGCAGTTTGACTTTTAAGCTAAAAATGAATAAAAAGAACGAAGGAATACTTACAACGGGTCCAAGCAAGTTTGATTTTCCAAGTATTCTCAGGTATGAAGTGGTTAACTCATTTAACTCATTTTAAATCATCCTCGTTTTTAATTGTGAAAACTATTTTTGGTCGTCTCGCTAATAACATTCAAACCTTCGTGACTCGACTATCTCGCTTCTCCCATTAACAAACCACCAAAGGGTAAGTTAACAATCAGATTCAGTCGTTACCCACCTAACCCACACATAACCATGGGTGCAGTACGATAATGGGATTTGTCAGATCTTATGGTACCATAACCTAATACTGGTCGGCTTGATCAATGCTAATGAATGTAATTCGTTATGTAACTACAACCAACAAGTTCGTTCACTTTATCGAAATCATTATTAGTTTAGTATAAACCATCATAATCGTTTTTGAAATCATCGTTATAATATCGAAAATCGTTTTGATACATATGAATCACCCCAAAAGAATTGAAAACATTAAAATAGGGGAACTATGTACTCACATGAAGTGAAAAGTATCCTCAATCAATAGAACTTTAACAACTCAAGTAAACCAGAGAAATCAAGTAGCACCTAGTAATCGAATCACTAGTCAAACAATAGACACCTAAATCGGAAGATCGGACAGAATGAGGTCTTGTAAACCAAATGAGTGTTGTAAATCATGTGATATGGTTTAACAAAGCCTACATCCTAAATCGGAACCTAACCTAAGTGCTTTCGACCCATTGCGACCCATTAAGGTAGCTTACGCTACTTTAACCCGTCGTTCGCGCAAATGCGCGTTCGAGACGTCTAACTAGTCCTATGACAAGTATTATATGCCAAAACATGTTTAAATATGTTGCATAATCAGTTATGTGACAAAATTTTATGTTACATATGCTTAATTATCAATTATGCATGAAAAGGGCATTTTGGTCAATTACCTAAGGCATATAAATTACCTATCATACAACTAATTAATCATAAGTGACCATAAGGTATAACCTCGGAAGGTTATTCCCTATGCAACTATGGTCACTAAACATGTTTGGTCGGATCCTAATGATCGACCAAACGGGTCGAGTTCGAAATTCTAAGCGGGTGTTTAGTCCGCTTGACTTACGACTCTATACAAGCACTAATCTAAAAGTGACGAGCTAAACATGTTAAGGCATGTTTAGTTTAGTTAGAAAACAGGTTTTGATATAAAAACAAACGGTTTTGATACCCAAGAGTAGTTTGGTTACAAAATACGCATAAATACGCATTTTGGCCGAAACTACGACTCGTCACTACGCCTAGTCAACGTGGTAATCAGTAGATATAGTCACAAGGGACTATAACTATCGTGATTACGTTCACGTTGCAAAGTTCAAATGAACTTTGTGTTGACCATTGACTGGTCAAAGCTGAAATCACAGTTTGACTTTTAAGCTAAAAACGAATAAAAAGAACGAAGGAATACACACAACGGGTCCAAGCAAGTTTGATTTTCCAAGTATTCTCAGGTATGAAGTGGTTAACACTTCAACTTAGAGAAGTCTCAGAAAAATCAAGTGGGTTTTGAGCTAAAGAGGTGGGGGTATTTATAGGGAAACTAGAACCGTTAGGATCGCTTATCAGGAAATGAGCTTCGATCATGGCCGTACAACTTATGCCCATTGATTTGTAATACTAGGGGTGCCACCAAAACCAGCAAATGGTATTGAAAAAGTTACAAAAAAGACCCCCAAGTTCAATCCTATTGCTGAAAAATGCTAAAATTCAAGTTTCTGTTCAGATCAGGTGCTCGCGCCGCGCCACGGGGAAGGCCGTTGGTGCTCGCGCAGCGCCACCAGGTGCCAGGTCAGAAAAGTTTCAATAATTTACAGGTTTGGTACCTGCACATGTTTAAGGCCTATTTTGATGCGTTTAAACCCCGTTAACCCCATTTCAAGGCTCTAAATTGAAGTTAAAGTATAGGAAACTCAAAACATGCTCAAAAACATCTCAGATGTCGGCTCGTTTGGTCGTACGGTTGTGTTATTCGGTTAATTACGACGGAAGTCGCAACGGACGCAAAAACGATCCAAATTAACCGACGAATGGAATTTTATCATGCCAATCACTAAAATAAAATATTTTTATGATTACATAAATTTCTGGATGTCCGGATATATTCAGAACGTAAGATATGCACGAAAATGCAAACTTGTGCACTTTTTGACGCTTTTAGTCCCTATTGATCAATAAAGTTTATTTTAGCATACCGAACCCCTCAAAGCCTATTTCTAAGCTATGTAAAGGATATTTAGGGTATGTTTAACTTATGATCAAGTTCCGGAATGTTCGTTACTATGCAAATCGGTATAGTTTCACAGTTTGACACAAATAGTCCCTGCGATCGAACAAACTTGATTTCAACACACCAAACCATCCAAAGCTTATTTCTAAGTTATGTGGAGGTCATTTAAGGTATGTTAAGCCTATGTCACTATTCCAGAGTGTTTGTTGCGTTAAAATGACTGCGTTTACGCACCAGTTTGCGTATAACCTTCCAGAAAGCGATTTAAAGCTTGAAATCGGAATCGAATCAAATTGTAAAATCATCAAACACAAATACACACATAATAACACCAAAACACATATAATAACACCAAATCACATTGTTTTATTGATAATCAACATTGTTTTACATTGTATATCGATTACAGAGCACAGTTGTCACAGTCTCCCCTACTTCAGGAAATTTCGTCCCGAAATTTTAACTAGAGGAAGCTTATGTAAACAAATGCGGATACTTCGTCTTCATCTGGTCCTCACATTCCCAAGTGAACTCTGGGCCATGTTTGGATTCCTAGCGAACTTTGACTAATCGAATCCGTTTGTTCTTCAACTGTTTGAATGCACGATCCGTTATCTCTACAGGTTTCTCGACAAAGTGCATCGTTTCATCGATTTGAATCTCGTCGAGAGGAATGTGAAGATTAGCATCAGCTAAACACTTTCGCAAATTGGACACGTGAAAAGTCGGATGAATATTTCCAAGCTCTGGAGGTAGCTCTAGTCGATAGGCAACCTTCCCAATTCTTTCAACAATCTTAAATGGTCCAACATATCGGGGTGCAAGTTTTCCTTTCTTTCAAAATCTCACCACTCCCTTCCAAGGTGACACCTTGAGTAGGACACGGTCTCTGACTTGAAATTCTAAGGGCTTGCGTCGCATATCCGCATAACTCTTTTGACGGCTTCGAGCTATCACAAGATTCTCGCAGATTTACTTGATTTTGTCTGTTGTTTCTAGAATGAGCTCAGGTCCAGTAAGCTGAGCTTCACCAATCTCATTCCTACAGAAAGGTGAACGACATTTTCGACCGTAGAGAGCTTCGAATGGTGCCATATTAATACTAGCATGATAACTATTGTTGTAAGAAAACTCGATCAGTGGCAGATGAGAATCCCAATTACCACCAAAGTCTATCACGCATGCTCTAAGCATATCCTCCAAAGTTTGAATCGTTCTCTCAGATTGTCCATCTGTTTGGGGATGATAAGCAGTGCTTAGATTTAGTTGGGTTCCCAAAGCAGATTGCATGGTCTTCCAAAAATGAGATGAAAATCGAGCATCACGATCAGAAAAGATATCCAAAGGAACACCATGTCGTGATACAACCTCATCAACATAAATCTTTGCAAGTTTATCAGCAGATAGATCCTCGCGAATCGGAATAAAATGAGCTGATTTCGTTAAACGATCGATAACAACCCAAATTGCATCGTGACCTTTAGATGTACGCGGTAATTTGGTGATGAGATCCATCGCAATGTTCTCCCACTTCCAAACCGGTATCTCTGGTTGTACAAGCAAACCAGAAGGTCGTTGATGTTCAGCCTTGACTTTGAGACAAGTTAGGCATTTCGATACATATAAGGAAACATCCTTTTTCGTACCAGGCCACCAGTACTGAGTACGAAGATCCTTTTACATTTTATCAGCACCAGGATGGATAGAATATCGAGATTTATGAGATTCGTCCATTACCAAGGTGCGAAGATCGTCTTGTTTCGGAATCCACAAACAATCCTTGAAATAAAGCAAACCATCGTCTTTCCTTTCGAGCTTAAGCTCAACCTGATGTGGTAATTCCTTACCTATCAAATTTTGTGTAACAAAAAATTTTTGAGCTTGATGGATACGAGTTTGAAGATCAGATAGAGTGCGAACAGAATGAAGCTTGACTCGCTCTTTTCAACTAAGCGCATCAACTACGACATTCGCCTTACCAGGATGGTAGCGAATCTCGCAATCATAATCACTTAAGAGTTCAACCCAACGTCGTTGCCTCATGTTCAGCTCCTTCTGATTAAGAATATGCTGGAGACTTTTGAGGTCTGTGAAAACCACACACTTCGTTCCATAAAGATAATGTCTCCAGATTTTAAGCGCAAAAACCACAGCTCCTAACTTAAGATCATGAGTCGTATAGTTCTTCTCGGGAACTTTCAACTGTCTAGAAGCATAAGCTATGACTTTACCTCATTGCATCAGAACACAACTAAGGCCTAAGTTGGACGCATCACAATAGACAACAAAATCATCGTTTCCTTCAGGCATCGATAAAACAGGAGCATCACAGAGCTTTCGTTTCAGCGTTTGGAACGCTTCTTCTTGCTTGGGTCCCCACTCAAAAAGCTTCTTCTTCTAAGTCAAAGCAGTGAGTGGAACCGCAATCTTCGAGAAGTTTGAAACCACCAAAGGGTAAGTTAACAATCAGATTCAGTGGTTACCCACCTAACCCACACATAACCGTGGGTGCAGTACGATAACGGGATTTGTCAGATCCTATGGTACCATAACCTAATACTGGTCGGCTTGATCAATGCTAATGAATGTAATTCGTTATGTAACTACAACCAACAAGTTCGTTCACTTTATCGAAATCATTATTAGTTTAGTATAAACCATCATAATCGTTTTTGAAATCATCGTTTTAATATCGAAAATCGTTTTGATACATATGAATCACCCCAAAAGAATTGAAAACATTAAAATAGGGGAATTATGTACTCACATGAAGTGAAAAGTATCCTCAATCAATAGAACTTTAACAACTCAAGTAAACCAGAGAAATCAAGTAGCACCTAGTAATCGAATCACTAGTCAAACAATAGACACCTAAATCGGAAGATCGGACAGAATGAGGTCTTGTAAACCAAATGAGTGTTGGAACTCATGTGATATAGTTTAACAAAGCCTACATCCTAAATCGGAACCTAACCTAAGTTCTTTCGACCCATTGCGACCCATTAAGGTAGCTTACGCTACTTTAACGCGTCGTTCGCGCAAATGCGCGTTCAAGACGTCTAACTAGTCCTATGACAAGTATTATATGCCTAAACATGTGTAAATATGTTGCATAATCAGTTATGTGACAAAATTTTATGTTACATATGCTTAATTATCAATTATGCATGAAAAAGGCATTTTGGTCAATTACCTAAGGCATATAAATTACCTATCATACAACTAATTATCCTAAGTGACCATAAGGTATAACCTCGGAAGGTTATTCCCTATGCAACTGTGGTCACTAAACATGTTTGGTTGGATCCTAATGATCGACCAAACGGGTCGAGTTCGAAAGTCTGAGCGGGTGTTTAGTCCGCTTGACTTACGACTCTATACAAGCACTAATCTAAAAGTGACGAGCTAAACATGTTAAGACATGTTTAGTTTACTTAGAAAACAAGTTTTGATATCAAAACAAACGGTTTTGATACCCAAGAGTAGTTTGGTTACAAAATACGCATTTTGGCCGAAACTACGACTCGTCACTACGCCTAGTCAACGTGGTAATCAGTAGGTATAGTCACAAGGGACTATAACCATCGTGATTACGCTCACGTTGCAAAGTTCAAATGAACTTTGTGTTGACCATTGACTGGTCAAAGCTGAAAGTCAAACGCAGTTTGACTTTTAAGCTAAAAACGAATAAAAAGAACGAAGGAATACTTTCAACGGGTCCAAGCAAGTTTGATTTTCCAAGTATTCTCAGGTATGAAGTGGTTAACATTTCAACTTAGAGAAATCTCAAAAAAAATCATGTGGGTTTTGAGCTAAAGGGGTGGGGGGGTATTTATAGGGAAACTAGAACCGTTAGGATCGCTTATCGGGAAATGAGCTTCGATCATGGCCGTACACCTCATGCCCATTGATTTGTAATACTAGGGGTGCCCCCAAAACCAGCAAATGGTATTGAAAAACTTACAAAAAAGACCCCCAAGTTCAATCTTATTGCTGAAAAATGCTAAAATTCAAGTTTCTGTCCAGATCAGGTGCTTGCGCCGCGCCACGGGGAAGGTAGTTGGTGCTCACGCAGTGCCACCCGGTTCCAGGTCAGAAAAGTTTCAATAATTTATAGTTTTGGTCCCTGCACATGTTTAAGGCCTATTTTGATGCGTTTAAACCCCGTTAACCTCATTTCAAGGCTCTAAAATGAAGTTAAAGTATAGGAAACTCAAAACATGCTAAAAAACATCTCGGATGTCTATCCGTGACATATATAGCGCTATAGGATTAACGCACCGCCCGTAAACTTGTGGTTATGTCATCAGCATATTGTGTTTCATCATTGGTTTGATATGTTAGACACATGCCGAATTTAATGTTTATCTTGTATCACGTGCTTGCTATGAGGAATTGTTTAATCATCTTTTTATGCTATGTACATATCAAACTTGTATACTATCCTTTGCTTTTGCATTGAACTTTATTTTAAACATGTTACAGGTTGAGGATGACGATGCTATGAAATGAAGTAGCGTTGATGCCTAGATACTCATTTAGACGTGTTAGGGTTAAGTGTTGTATCAAATTTTGTTAATGTTATGTTTTAGACTTGTTGTTATTTGAAATTCCATGTAATGTCTGACAATCATTCTATGAAATGAAAAACGGTTTATTTAAATATTGTCACAAAATAGTGTTATGAAGTCTCTTACAATCTCGAATAAGTCCCGCTCCAATGATTCCGCCATTGGTTGGGGTGTGACACTACTCTTCACGGTTTCATTGGCTTCTTTTACTGTATGATATGACAATTTCATTCCAACATATTCTTTTTGCAACTATTGAATTGTATTATCTTTTGGAACACATTCGTTGCAAACAGCTGAACACTTTTCTTTCAATATTTTGTTTTCTTTTTCATGATCATCACATCTTTGTTTCAGCGTTTCATTTTCTTGTTTCAAAAACTTTTCATTTTCAATCATTTCATGACTTTTATTTTTGAAAATCTTTTCTATTTAGTGAATTCAATGTCTCTGATTTTAAGCTTTTCATCCTTTTCAGTACAAGCACTGGACGTTTCCATGCATTTCTTGCACTGTTTTTTAGCTTTGTTATCAATTGATTGATCAGAAGAATCAGTTTTAGTTGTTACCTCAGTGATTGGAACTGTGGCTTCTTTTGCTTGTTGAGTCTGATCTTCTTCAAACACCTGCTATTTCTCTGCAACAACTTCCTCAGATTTTTCATCTTCTTTCTTCACTTCCTTCACCAGCTTTACACTCTCATTCACAATCTCCTCAACCGTCTTCTACTTCTCCAGACTGGCATATATCACCTTCCTTATGCCTTCTTCAACCTTTTCTTTATACATTGGAATCTCCTCAAGGCCTTTGCACCAGACACTCACAGTCGGTAATGCAGCAACTAGTGCTTCAAAATCAGCCGTTTCAAGATCAACTGTTGGGTTTCCTTGAGGATCAACAAAGCATTCATTTTCTTTGCTCCACCTGCCGGCTTGTGTTGCTTCCTTGTAGGCATCATACACATCATCCAGCCTCATGCGAGCATGCCTTTCTTCTCGACTTTGTTTTATCTCAGCAACCATTGCTTTGGCTTTTCCATCTTCTTTGTCATGTTGACTCCAATCATACCCCTCATCATCATGAATTACAATTCTGACTCCTTCGTTCTCATTGAAGTATTTATCCCAATCAAAATTATCCCAAACAGATTTTTCATTTTGTATACTAGATTCACTACGATCACGAAGTGTCATTACAACTTGTCTCTTTTCTTTAGAAGTGTCACACCCCGATATTTCCACATACTACCAGTGGGCCCAATGGGGAGTATCGTGACGTAGTTATTATCGTCATAGTCAAACATACACAATTATAGCACATCGGAAGTCTTGGAATATAAAATACTATTACAAACCCAAATGTCTGAAAATAACAATGTATTTAATATAGACGAGCCTGTAATATCAAATCCACAAGTGGATCATTACAGAATGTATAAAATGAAGTTTAGCAGACTTTAAGGCATCTTTAAGGATTTGCAAGATCCTCTATTTCGACGCCGAGTAACTCTCAGCCTATTACGAGTACTACCTGTTACTTAGTCTTTGGAAAATACGTCAGTTTTCACTGGTAAATACAATTAACTGACTCTTTTGAAAAGAGTATATGAAAATTGATTTAAGTGCACAAAGCACAAACCATTTATAACTTGGGACAATCTTTAATAAAATCTTGTATACAGTTTTACATGTTTGTCATACATATGGGGCCGGTTTGGAAGCCGGTTCATGATTAACCGACTCACCACTTCAAAACCCATAAAGGAGTTATCCCCAACATGTGGGTTATTTAGCATTTGCATCTGTCAGGTGTATGCCTACACCCCGTGCATAGGTCGTGGCCATTTTCAAATGAAATGAGCCGAGGATATCCCGGACACGGTCATATTAACCCCCAATGTTTATGTAATCAAACAAAACAGATTAAAATGGGTTATGCAATTTATTAATCACAATCTGATTAAATGATTTCATACCCGACCAAGCGGTATTATTATACCGTATCCCAAGCCCATATAAGGGAAAATAAGTTAAAAGTATTTACCTGGGCTAATACTTGATTCACAGCAATATAACTCAGTCGTATCCAATCTATCTAAATGCGGGTAGCTTTTACTGGGTGGCTCTAGTCTGGAGTGATGGTAATATATAACCAATTCAGAACGCTAACGGTCTTATTTAAGTCGTAGACTTAGACCGACTAGCTTAAAGTATCTAAAGCGGTACGATATGCTAGATTAAGAGATGACCGTTATAGAATGTTATTTAGACCCAACAAGTATGAAGACTTGTATAATATGGGTAAACTAAGTACATTCTGGATTTTGAGATAAAAACGATAAGGCTAAACCCGTTTCGGCAAACTTACGTAAACTAGTTACATAAACCGATCCGAACGCGTAAATGCATAACGGGCAACCAAATGAATCATACACAAGTCCCTTATGTTATTATGCTTAAAATATATTAATACATCAGTAGGATGCTAACATTTATGCCCAAAAAGTATTTAAGACCAAATTAAGTCCTGTAGGGGCATTTTGGTCATTTTAATATTTATAAAAGAGGTTTTATAGTAAACTGATATTCTGGTCTATAACATTGTAAAAATATTTATTTTATGATGTTTAAATAGTAGGATATCATTCATATGTGTGGTTTACCATTTATGGCCAAACTATGCCCCGGAAGGGTATTTTAGTCATTTCACATATGATTTTAAGGACATATTTGGAAGTCTAAGTTCATGACTTATACCTACTATAGAAATATTAAAATTTATTTATATATTTAGTAGGTAACAAGTCTTAGGTGCTAATTATGGTTGTAAACCATACTATGCACCCAATTAGCGTAAAAGTCGTTAATTGACGGTATTTAAGATGTTTATGTGATTCTGAGATTTTGAACAACCTTAAATGTTTAAAATATTTTATTTTTCATATCAAATCAGTAGGAAAAGGTTTGGCATGCTAATCACATGTATATCTCATTTTATTAATCAAAAGGGCATATCGTCAATTAAAGAATTTATACAAGAACTCTATGTTATGGTCAGTATCAAATCTGACCCAACATTCCAAAAATTCCTAAAAATGATATCTTAATAGTAGGTAATGAGTTTTGGGTCAAAATCCATGTTTAAACATGTATTATGCAAAATAGCGTAATTTAATTAATAAAAAGTTCAAATTTACGATATCATGCATAACATTGTTTTGAGACTAGAGAATCATGTCAAATTAATTTAGACATGCTTATATATCAGTACTTAACCTATTTGAATGTTCACATATTCAGAAATCTCAAATTTTGACTAAAAGGGCATAATGGTCAAATATAAGCATAATAACGGAAACTAGCATATAATTCAAAATATAAATGACCAGGTAATATAACCTCAGAGGGTTATACTACAACATAATGTGGTCCTAATGGAAGCTTAAAACATGGAAGAATTAAGCTCAATCGGGTCAGAATTGAAAGTCAAAGCAAAAGTCAAGCTTTTGTGACTTTCGGTTGCGAACCGACCCTAAACTCAGAATTGTCGGGTTAAACCTGTTTGAACATGTTCTAATAATAATTACTAAGTTATTAGAGTGTTAAAATATAATTTATAACCTCTGTATTATTAGTTTTAATTATTATTTATAATTCTGTCCAGTTTGACATTTTAACTAAATAGTTTGACCCGACAATTAACCAAGCAAACGAAATAATTAGGAGGTTCCCTTTTAAGGGTTAATTACCTACCTAATTTTGGTCACATAACCACATTCATCTCGAACATTGGCTGGACCATTTGAGTTTAAACCGAAGGTTAAATTCAGAATACGATACCTTTGACTTTTCGGTTTTTAAATTAAAAACTGAAGTAAAGAATGGGCTAAGACACTTACAAATGGTCTTAACTATCTTTTCTACAAGAAAAAACTCCCTTTTTGATCAGGAACCACCAGATGAGAGAGTAGAGAAGATATGAGTGATATGAGCAAAGAATGTGGAAGAAATGAGGGGTATTTATAGTTGTGGAGGTGAAACAAGATCATTCCAAGTGTGTTGTGTAGCCTCCAAGGAATTATCTTGGCCTTACAAGTGTTTGGTTGTGGTTAGAGGCCTTGCAAAGGTGTTAACTTGGTGCCTACACCAAGAAATTTCAAGAAAGGTCCTTGAATTTCAAGCTGCAGGTCAGAAACAAACATTCTGTCCAGTTGGTACCGTCGCGAGACAGGAAAGGAAGGGGGAGTCGCGCAGCGCGACCCCCTGTGGTTTCAGCCAAATAAGTTTTGAACTTGGCATATTCAGTCCCTACACATTTATATGTAATGCATCTTTCATATTTAGCACATTTGGCCCTTCATGTTGATATGTAGGTGACCTAGGGAGTATAACCAAACCCCATTAGGTCTGGTTTCGGTAAACGATCACCGAAAACACTAGTTTCATCTCGTTAACACTTTTAACCCTTATTCTTGGGAATTTACGTAAACAACACATAACGGTATCGAAAACTCATGAAATTGTTATCACTTATTCTTGCGAGCATAATCGAACATTACGAAGCCCCGGGTTCGTTAAGTGGTCACTTTATGGTGTAGTTTTGCTAGTTGACGTTTTTAGTCCTTTTAACGCACAAAGGTGTGCGTAATATCGTTTAATGGCATGAAAGCCTTCCTTGGCTCATAATAAGCATTCTTGAGCGTATGTTCGCATATCTTAATAATTTGGGTTCGTTAAAAGGTCATTCAGAGGTATAATTAAACATGTTGACGCTTTTAACCCCTCTAACTCGCAACTTGCGCGTCACTTCACTTATTCGCATAAAAGCCTTGAATGGCCAATATTAGGCATTCCCGAGAATATGATCAAACATTATGAAGCTCTCGGTTTGTTAAAAGGTCACTCAGAGGTAAGAATTAACATGTTGACACTTTTAATCCTTCGATGCGCAAACTTTCACATAATTACGCAAACGGCTCCTCTCGTCCAACAAGTGGCTCATTTGAGAATACGGACATCGTATAAGGTCACTCAGAGGCTTAGTTTAAGCATGTTGACACTTTCAGTCCTTCTATAATCAAGGTTTTCGATTTTGACGAAATTAGTCCCTCTTACTCAACGTTTGACTTTATTAGGGTTTATTACACGTGTCAACACATCTTTGGACACGATTTTACGAGGTGTTACATCCTCACCCCCTTAAAAGAAATCTCGACCCCGAGATTTACCGAAACAAGTGAGGGTACTTTTGTCGCATAGTGGACTCAATCTCCCACGTATATTCAGGGCCTCTACGGGCATCCCATTTAAATTTTACAATTGGTACATGCTTTCTTTGGAGCTTTTTAACCTGCCGATCCTTGATCGATATAGGTCTTTCAATAAACCTCAGGCTTTCATCAATCTGCACGTATTTATGAGACATTGCTAGCGATTTATCAGCTAGACATTTCTTTAAGTTAAAGATGTGGAACACATTGTGAATTCCACTAAGCTCCTTAGGCAAGTTTAGCTTATGAGCTATACTGCTGACACATTCGATGATCTCAAATGGTCCTAAATATCTAGGGCTTAACTTTCCCTTTATACTGAAACGTATCGTACCCTTCCATGTTGGTATTTTCAATAGAGTCTTGTTCCCTACTTGGAACTTTAAGAGATCTGCGCCTCTCTTTCGCATCGCTCTTCTGTCGATTACTGGTAGCTTTCGGACGATTACGGATTCGTATTATCTTATCCGTCGTCTTTAAGATAATCTCAGATTCTGATAATTAGGATTTCCAACTCCTGCCCAACAAACAGGCGTTGACACTATCTCCCATACAAGGTCTCCAAAGGAGCAGCCTTGATGCTTATATAAGGCTATTGGTTATAGGAGAACTTAATTAGGGTGAGATAGTCATTCCAACTACTACCCGAATCAATCTTAAGGAATTAACTACCCTCATGGTTAGTCAAACCAATCGACGATCCTGGGCAGCTGATAACGATTCTTAATCGTTTCCTATCTAGGTTTGCGGTAATCAATGCACAAGCGTATTGCAATGTGCTTTCCTTTATCAACAATAATCGGAGCTCCTAAGACGATGAGCTAGGCTGTACAAGCCTTTCTCCATAAACTCATCTGGTTAGCTCTAAGTTCTTCCATTTCCGTTGGTGCTAACCGATATAGAGCTTATGTAACAGATACGGCTCCTAATAGGATGTTAATCCTAACTCCACTTGCCTCTCAGGAGGTAAACAAGGTAGTTCGTCACTTGTGCCATGCAATTGACAGATCTGTTTTACGAGTGCATGGATCCCTTAAGTAGAGACACCTACTTAAGCATTTCAATAATGGATATCTTCTTTTAATACCACTAGCTGACTTTAGTACAATATGACCATTGGAATATCTTAGTGGTTCCATGCATTAAACCTCCATACTGATCAGGCATGGACGCAATCTATGGGATGCACTGGGATACGCCAATCCTCATATGGCGCTTTATCAGTCACAGTTGGCACTCGCAGTTGATAGAAATCAATGAGAAAATAATTAAAATAACATATATTGTCGTACTCTATTCAAAGAAAGAGTACTCTTAGATTTTACAGAAGGATCATTGACGAGAAATAGAAGAAATGGTTTCTATAGTTTCATCGGTAGGTTCTACCTTACTTAGCATCTGGAGTTCTTATGAGTATCATCAAAAGTTTGCTAAGCTTATGGTCTATGAAAGACTTATCACTGCCTGTATTAAAACAGGACACTTAGCATAAATTATCATTGATAAATGATAAGGAATATACTTGATGACATTATGTACTGCCACTTGGCATTCATCAAGTGACTTCAGGCATTTCCTTTCTTAGCCTTTCCAGGCTTAGCTGCACCTTCTTTGGCAGCTTTATGGCATCTGGTTCTGATGTGGCTTTTCTCACCACAGCCGTAGCAGACTGCATTCTTTATGTCCCTATATTCATGGGACTGATGACCAGTTCTTTTTCAAACCCCACAATGCTTTTGCCTTTGTTCTATTCGACACTGTCCCCAGTGCCTTTTTATAGCAGGTCTTCTATACAGGCTTCTTATTGGACTTTTGTAGGTTCTTATTAAGCCCGTACTTGCTCTTTTTCTTAGATTCTTAGGATTTATCCTCCTCATTTGGTTCATCCTTCACATTCGAAGTGTGAACAAAGCTCTTTTCATGAGCAATTAAATGTGATTTTGAATGGGATTTGGAGCGAGTAGCACTTGGCTCTTTGAACCATTTCATGACCTTTTCCATGGTCTTTCCCTACAGCTGCGTCAATCATAGCTTGGAGATTAACTCCATTAATATTGAGGTTTATGTTTGTAGCATCATTAGCTTTTGTCGCATCATTATTATCGCGACTGTTGTCTACCTCATCCGAGTTTGCCATACTCAAAGGTTGGTACTAACCACCAAATTAAACAATTGTTAGTCATCATCTTGATGACCTGACATAGATTAGCCACGGCATCCATGAACCGTATAGGCTATTATGTTCCAAACATTCCTAATGAATGTTATTTGAAGGAATATCAAATATTGTTTTTGCCTAGGTCACAAGAGAACCATCAATGGCATTTAAGGTTTGGACCGAATCCGTTACCTGTTTGACAGGGGATCACAATGTCACAATTGTCTTTGTCATATAGACGATTATGAATAGCTCGAAGGCTAGCCTTAAAGGACTTTTAATATATATATGGAACAGAGGTCCGTCACTAGGGACATAAAACGATATGGCGTAGAGCCTAGTCATGAAGGACATAAATGATTATACGACACAAGGCCTTGTCGCAAAGGACATTTAGATATGGCACAAATGGCCTCGTCACCAGGACGTTATAAGATATGGCACTAAGGCCTGTCACGGAGGACATTTATCAAATCTGGCACAAGAGGCCTGTTACAAAGGATGTTAACATTTAGTATGTTAACTTGTCACGAACGACAAAATTATAGCACATTGTCTTGTCATGAATGACTTTAAAAATGTAACTAATTGGTTTATCACGAAGGACATTTATTTATAAGCCGCAATCTTATTGGATTAGGGGCTTCAAGGTTTGAACATAGTTCTTCACCTTTGGACAGGGAGTCATAGACTACAACTGTCATAGTCTTGAAAGACGATTCATTTGGCACAAAGGTAAACCAATTGACATCACTAATGGATGTTTATATATAATCATCGTATTTGATGATATTAGTCATGATCACATTGATCATATAGACTGCAAAACTTGGGCATAGCTTTCCACTTTAGACAGGGAACCATAATGGTCACAACTGTCATTGTTTCACATAGACGATAGAATGTAGCCTGTTGATGAGACATTACTAGGAATGTTTAGTATGATTAAGATGTTGATAAGATTATTTATGATCGCATGGATCATATAGACTATTAGGTTTGGGTATAACCCATCACTTTGAACAGGGGATCATAAAGATCACCACTATGTTTGTCTTATCGACGATAGAGTAAAGTATAGCCCGTAGGCACTTGATCACTAGGGATGTTAATATCATGATCATCATACTGATGATACTAGTCAGGATCGCAATGATCATATAGACTATGAGATTTGAGTATAGCTCACCCCCTTGGGCAAAGAATCATAAAAGATTACAATTGTCTTGTCACAATTGGACAATATAATATAGCCCGTAGGCAAAACATCATTAAAGATGTTAAATTTAATCATCATATTGATAATTTTAGTCATGATCGCATTGATCATATAGACAATTAGGTTTGAGCATAGCTCACTACCTTGGACAGGGGATCATAAAGATCATAATGTCAATGTCTCAAATGGACAATATGTTATAGCCAGTAGGCAAAACATCATTAAAGATGTTATATGATATTAGTCATGATCGCATTGATCATATAGACTATTAGGCTTGAGCATAGCTCACCACCTTAGACAAGGAATCATAAAGATCACAATGTCAATGTCTCAAATGAACAATACATTATACCCGTAGGCAAAACATCACTAGGATGTTATATGATATTAGTCAAGATCGTATTGATCATATAGACTATTAGGCTTGAGCATAGCTCACCATCTTAGACAAGGAATCATAAAGATCACAATGTCAATGTCTCAAATGGACAATATGTTAGAGCCAGTAGGAAAAACATCACTAGGATGTTATATAATATGATCGTCACACTGACGATACTCGCCATGATCTACTTTGATCATATAGGCTTTAAGGCCTGGACGTAATCCAATACCTTGACGGCTGGTGTGGTTTCTCAAGCCACACTGCCCGGAGTGTTAACATGTTCTTGGATGTTAACAAGGATTAATTGTCTTAAGAGGGTTTTACTATCATAGCCATGTTCATAGACATATAGGCTAGGTTATACCATTAAGAGGATCTTTTGAAATTTTCAGCTGATCGATAAAGTTCGAGTAAATTCAGAACTATCGTTGGATAAAGGACGAAATGAATACCTATTTAAAATTTTCAAAACTTTCCATAAATCATTAGGAAATCTACAATAGTGCCTTAATCAGGACTTTTAGTAGTTCATTTGTCAACATAGGGACTTTAAAACAACTATAGTCTACGCAGGGACTAAAAGGGAATATAAGTCCATATAGGGACTATAAGATATGTCCGCATTGGGATTATTATGATATAACATGCCCACGAAGGGACGATCATAAACAATTGTCCTCGTAGGGACTTTATGTCGAAAGATACGTCCTCATTGGGACTTATTAGTGAAACAATATGTCCTTGAAAGGACTATAATAAAATATCATATCCACAAGGGATTTTATTGGAATAATATGTACAAAAAGGGACTTTGATGAATCAGCATGTCCACGAAGGGACTATGATGAAATAATATGTCCTCAAAAGGACTATAATGAATTATTATGTCCGCCAGGGGACTTTGATGAAATAATATATCATCAAAAAGATTTCAATGAAATAATATGCCCATGAAAGGACTGTAATGGAGTACAGTGTCCATGAAAGGACTATTTTGAAATATCATGTCCATGAAAGGACTATACTGAAATACCAAGTCCACAAAGGGACCATTTTAAAATAATGTATCCACAAAGGGATTTTAGTGAACTCACACGTCCATGAAAGGACTGTATTGAAATGGCATGTAACAACCCGCACGTTCGTGCGTTGTTACTACTCGTTACACTCGTTACGCATAGCACCAGAGATTCGGATCATAATGTAGCTATATCGCATACATCGCTATTTAGCATTATTCTCGCATATTACGCATACTTTATCGCTATCACATCACATTGCACCTGCTGACAACCACGAAGATGTCAAGTGAGGACCAATTCTACCCTCCTTGATAGCTGTGATGTGTCGCAGTGCAACTCAATACTCAAGAAAACGCACTCGCAGGCAGGCGTAACTCGATTATCGCAGGATTTGAGATATGGATATGTATATACGACCCTATGTGACTAATTATAATAAATATATGAATATGGGTATGAAAATGTGTAACCAAAAAATTGAGACGATTAACGAGCAAAACGAAACATCGAAACGCCATTCGCCGGAGACCACCGATCGAGTGACCACTCGATCGGGGGGCCATCCGATCGGATTACCACCCGATAGGACAGCCACCCGATAGGACAGCCACCCGATCGGACAGCCGCCCGATTCGTTGCACTTCTTCCCCTTCACTCCACTTCACCTATAAATAGCACTTGTCACATCACTTGAACAGTGATGTGACAGCTCTCACTCGACCAGCACGCTTTGGGGCTATTTTCTTTCGATTTCTCGTGATTCTTGTAAGTTTCTACCTCAAATCTTGTACATCCATGATCTACATGCACTTCTTCATCATTTTCTCTTTTGAATCTTAACTTTTAACCGTGAAATCAATGGATTTGAGGTGTTTTAGGATGATGTCATCATGGAGTTCTTATGAACTTCAAGTGTTGGCCTCATTCTACCAAGAACCACTCAGATCTGAAGGATTTCCGCAAGAATAAACAACATTCTCGCATAGATCTACACATAATCATGGATAAAAGGATTGAAAGATGGTTTTCCAACTTTCTTTCAACTCTTTTACACTCAATGCACTCAAAACCGATAGAATCGGAGCTCGTTTTGATCCTCTACTCTTTCTTAGCGATGTGTCAGCTCAAGATCTGAATTCTATCTACGAGACAACCGATTTTGGGTTAAGCATGAACAACCGTTACGGACAGTTAACTGATCGGACCAGGGTGATTCCGATTCAATCGGAAGACTTGGTTCGTATTGGAGTTCTGTTGTTTGGCACGTTATCACATCGTGTCGATCAAAACCACAAACTTTCAAAACAATCAAGTGTCAAGACGATCAAGGCAGTTGGAATGGAATGTCGTCCGATCGGATTACCACCCGATCGGACATCCGTCCGATCGGCTTGCACTTGGTTCCTCACTTAAACTATCATTTGAACTTTTCAAAGTCTTGAACGTCGAACGGATTGCCGTCCAATCGGATTGCCACCCGATCGAACGACCATCCGACCATGTGATGTTTGGGACTTTGACACTTAAACAATTTTCAGCATGATCAATACATAGTCAGTTCCAAACGTCTTGCCACCCGATCGGATTGCAATCCGATCTAGTGATAAACTGCTGTGAACTTGTTCACACTAATTGTCCTACTAATCAGATCGTCACCCGATCGAGCCGCCGTTCGATCGATCGACCTGAAGGGTAGAGATACTTCTCTGTTTTCAAAATGCTACAACGAAAACTTCAAAAGTTAAACCATCATACACAAACACATCTTCACCAAACGAGGTGACAATCCAATCGAATGGCCATCCGATCGGATTACCATTTGACGCTTGGTTCACTCGCCACCGTTTAACGCACTGTTCGACGCTTACGCTATCAATCTGTAATCAGGCTATTCTCAGACGCGCTCCCTTCAATCCAACCAAGTTGTGTTTACTTGCTGAGCACCAACTGTGAGTATACTTGAACCCCCTTTCATCGCATTTTGGGTGTAACATACGTTCCTATTAAATCAAATTCATCAAAATGAATTATTCAATCAAACTGTTTATCACTTGCGAATAACTGTTATGCATATTTACATGTGATGCTAGTTACATATATGTTACGACTTATACTCGCGAGGTCCCGCCTTAACTAGTATAGTACTATAGCACCTGACGGGATCTAGTTAGGATGAATAGCAATCGCAATCGCAGCTTGAGTGAGTTAGCTGGTTGTATCGTTCTTAAATGCATGTATGTTGAGGTATCTCGTTTATGTATTTGGTAATTCACAGCACTTTTTATCTATTTACGCTACTCTATCAAAACTTGTATACTCGCCAATACTTTTGTATTGACATTGTTTTAACGTATGTTGCAGGTTTAGTCTCATTCTACATCAAATCAAGCTAGGAAGTCTAGAAACACACATAAAATCTAGGTTGTCGGATTTGTATTGTTTGAGAGAACATGAAAATTCGTAACAGCATATGTGATTGTACTTGTTTATTAGTATGGGATAATGAACGCATTAAATACTATCGCAATTTAGTTGTTATGGATTCTCTTGAGCAATCTGATTCGCCTAGTGCCGCGCCCCGAGGATTCCGCCATCGGTTGGGGTGTGACTGATTGGTATCAGAGCCATACCTATAGAGAATTTGGAAAGACACGACCTAGTCCAGGTTTGTTGTCTTAGAAATGACCTAGTCTATAGTCTAAGTACCAACGGGCCGACTCGTACGAAACTAGTAGGAATCGTACGGGCCTACTTACTCTCGTTTGAATCTGCTAAAACTACAACTTCGTGTGACCACCACATATTACAACTTCACGCGAAGAGCCTTTCCAAAGGCTAGAATATTACTTAGCCTTTCCTAAGGCCAACATAATACACACGTTTTCGAAAAATACTCGCGTAACACAACCGAGTGATCCAGTCGAGATCAGGCGTGAAAACCAAGAACTCTCGATAAGATCGCTCACTCAGCGCATTTTTCTAATCAAGAGAACTTTCCGTTGAGCTAGGAGTCACATCCACACCTCGGCAAAAGTCACCATTTCGAAATCTAGAGGAACTCACGAATTTATTCGAAGAGCATAACCACAATTAGGAACGAAGTAGTTAAGTTAGGGGTGAAACCTGTATCTTAATAAACCGTTCCACTCTCTAAAATGGTTTTCGAAAAGCTCTCACCAAGGACTCAACCATAATAATGACTCGAGCCACGCAATGAATAGGAGGACGAATGCCATGAGCTACATTCCCATTGGAAGCATAAGTCCTCTAGGTCAACGCGCATGCACAAACTTGTTGGGTATAGTTGGGATACCTTGGGTAGTCGACGCCTAAACACCCGAGGCACTCCGATTATTTTACTAAGCCTACGACTCGCCGGTTTTACGCCTTAATTATGCTTTATGTGTTTATTTTTATGCCTTATCGATTTCTCGATTTACCAATTTTTGCTCCTTGTTTTACAAAACGCACAACTCGCACAGCCATTGCAATCTAAAACGTTCGTAACAAAACTAATGTCTAATTACTCGCTCTCGCTCTGCATCGCGTCCTCGCGCATTTTACACCGACATGTATGGGTATAAGCATAAACTACAACTATTTATATATGCAAAACAAATCAATTTTGTGAGAACTTAGGAATCTCGTGTCTCCTATGTGAAATCTATTATACTACTCGCTACAAGTTTTGATCGCGCTCAATCGCATCGCAAAACTCAAAATCATTATGATCGAATCTCATTCCAAATCTCTCTCTGTCTAAATGCCTTCCAACGACTTTACCTCGAGACGAACAGCTAGGAGAAGAGCCAAACGAAGTGCCGATAAGAGGATTGCCTCGCTTGTGGCCAAGGAAGTGGCCAAAGTCATTCATCAAATTGTCGCTCAAGTGAACTCTCTCAGCAACTCTCGAACCTCGGAAGACTTCAAGACAGAAGCGCCGTAATCTGCTTTCCTCTACAAACACTTCAAAGCCTGTGACCTGATGGAGTTCACAGGTGAAGGAGGTGTGTCCCAGCTACTCCAGTGGTTTGATTCTATCGAAGTCACCCTTCGTCAGAGTGGGTGTCCCGATGGTTTTCGTACACTTGCGCTACCGGAGTATTTCAATCGCGAGCACTTGACTGGTGGACAGCCGAACGCAACAAACGTGGGATCTCCGCAGCTTACGCTCTCTCTTGGGATGAGCTGGAAGAGCTCATGAAGAAAGACTACTGCCCACCCCACGAAATCCAGAAGCTAGAAGACGAATTTTGGGAAATCAAACAAGTCGAAGGTGACAATGCTGGCTACACCGCAAAGTTCAAACAGCTTAGCATAATTTGCCCAAGTCAAGTCAACACTTCAGAGAAACACATCACGAAGTACATTCTCGACTTGCCTGAGTGTGTGGGTGATTTTGTCAAAGTTGCAAGGCATGCTACCATCGAAGAAACCTACCGCTTGGCCGCAGAAATCAACGACAAACGAGTCTTGGACGGATTCTTCTCCAAGAATCCTGTCAAACAAGCTCATCAAGCAATAGTCATCGATTCATCCGACGATTCTTCCAAGGATTCTACCGACGATTCTTTTGAAGATTCCTCCGATGACATCTCCAGTGAATCATCAGGTGAATCTGCCAATGACACTGCATCATCTCAGGAAACTCAGCCCAACCGTAAACGAAAGACCATGAGCTCAGACTCTTCAACAACTGGACTGTCGCAACTAGAACCTCTCCAAGCAGCTCCACTTCACTTGAAGCGCGCCTACAATGGAGCTCATCCCCTGTGTTTCACGTGTACGTATCATCACCCGCCAGAAGCTGACTGTCGCTATTGCGCAAATTGCAACTGGTATGGTCATCTTACACAACACTGTCGCACGAGACCGCAACCTTGAGGAATTTCAGCAACAACCGAAGTCTCCGCAGAAGTACTCCACAGCAACGTTATTTTGCTTCTAATGTTGTTGTAATGATACGACTTATCGCCGTCAATTTCTTTTATGTGTGTAAACTTATTCTATCTCTCGACGAGCGTGGATTCTATTTCTCTCTTATACTCACGTACAATCTAATGCTAGCACTATGTACTATATAATGTATTTTACCCCTACTATGCGTTCTTGAGATAAGGTACGATAGACGTGCAAGAATCAAATTAATCACGGGTGCACACGGGATTATTTTGGTTAGTGCACGGAGATCGTAGTGAGTTTCAATGATGCCTCAACGTTCAGGGCATGGTTAAGCGTGGTGGATACACCACTGGTACTTCCTATATATAAGCGTCTTGACCATGTCTGACAAAGTGTGACACCTAATCACGGAACGGAAGCGTATGGATTGAAACACGATGGTGTTTCGCCGTGCTAACTGAAGTTTTGTGAAGAAAGTGCCATGTGGAGTTGGAACGTAGACCTATTATACTATTGTGGTTATTTTCGACATACTACACTACATCGCAAGGCGTAACAATCTCAATCGCAAATCAAAGCGTGTAATCGCTAAAACTTTTCGTAAGTCAAACATGCCCGCCATCGCATTATCGCAGGAATCTATCTCACAATCTCAATCTCTTACTATGTGCAATCGCGCTATCGCATATCATGTGTATCGCTTTATCGCTTGTGTATCGCTCTATCCCTTGTGTAACGCTTTATCGCTTGTGTGTCGCTACATCACTCATCGTATATCGCTTAACGTTTATCGCCATCACTTACCGGTATCTATGTTATCTGTGTTATATTAGCACACATGACCTCGCTTCACGGGACGAAACTCATATGGTTAAAGTACGGTGGATACGCCGCTGGTACTTCCTATATATAAGTGTTTTAGCCATATCAGCAAACTTCTATGGAAAAGGGCCATGTGGAGTCTAATGTTAGTTAAAATTTGTGGTGTTTAATCTAATCAAATCAAATCGCATGACTTGCAACACATCGACTGTCGCGTATCGCTCGACGGTTGTCGTTGCCGCCTGTCGCTATTGCTCATCGCTTTTCGCTTATTGCCGCCGTCTTCGCTTACTATGCTTGGTGTTTGGTGTGGTGTTATCAAATTTTCGCGTACACTTATCGCTTATCGCACTCGCTCGTGTCACTAAACTGAGTTCGAAAACGACCTCATCACTCAGTTCGCCTTTCAAGACTTGATCCAACCCTTCTCATTTGGATCGAGTCATCGCAAATCCGTCTGTACTATGTCGACACGTATGACACTGCCTCACGAGAGGGAAACCATATGGTTAAAGCATGGTGGATACGCCGCTAGTACTTCCTATATATAAGTGTTTTAACCATATTGTCGAACTTTCATGGAAAAATGCCATGCGGGGCCGACCTTAAATTTAAATTTTTGGTATAATTAAAAGGCTTTGTCTACATGAATTTTAAACCGAGATTTTCTTACCAAACTTTTTCTAAAAATTCGTCAAAACATTTGTACAAAACGAGATTATCTTGTAACGTTGGTGTGACAATCGACTCAAGTTAATGCCGCGCGACGAGAAAATTTTGTAAGACGAGTTTTAACCACCCTAAAATCTTTTAATAACCTAACAAAACTCCTCTCATAGCACCGGTGTGAACATCGAAACAGTTCAACACCGCACTGTGGGAAGAGTTTTCATAAACAAGTTTTCTCCAAACCCTTCCGAATTAATTAACTTTTTGAGAATTCAAAACACTTTTGGATCGCTTTTCGTGTGTTGCCATCTTTTGTTACACGAATCTCCTTACTCACTGCCATCGTTGGTCATCGCAATGCTCTCGCTCGTCCAATTTCAATCGATCACTCGTTTATTTCTGACGCTCTTAATCGCTACTCCCACTCGCATCGAACCTCGCAACCCTTCTGGTGGATTAAAAGGATTGAAAGATGGTTTTCCAACTTTCTTTCAACTCTTTTACACTCAATGCACTCAAAACCGATAGAATCGGAACTCGTTCTGATCCTCTACTCTTTCTTAGCGATGTGTCAGCTCAAGATCTGAATTCTATCTACGAGACAACCAATTTCGAGTTAAGCATGAACAACCGTTATGGACAGTTAACTGATCGGACCAGGGTGATTCCGGTTCAATCGGAAGACTTGGTTCGTAATGGAGTTCTGTTGTTTGGCACGTTATCACATCGTCTCGATCAAAACCACAAACTTTCAAAACAATCAAGTGTCAAGACGATCAAGGCAGTTGGAACGGAATGTCGTCTGATCGGATTACCACCCGATCGGACAGCCACCCGATCTGACAGCCGTCCGATCGGCTTGCACATGGTTCCTCACTTAAACTATCATTTGAACTTTTCAAAGTCTTGAACGTCGAACGGATTGCCGTCCGATCGGATTGCCACCCGATCAAACGACCATCCGACCATGTGATGTTTGGGACCTCGACACTTAAACAATTTTCAGCATGTTCAATAGATAGTCAGTTCCAAACGGATTGCCACCCGATCGGATTGCAATCCGATCGAGTGACAAACTGCTGTGAACTTGTTCACACTAAGTGTCCTACTAATCGGATCATCACCCGATCGAGCCGCCGTTCGATCGATGACCTGAAGGGTAGAGATACTTCTCTATTTTCAAAATGCTACAACGAAAAATTCAAAAGTCAAACCATCATACACAAACACATCTTCACCAAACGAGGTGACAATCCAATCGAATGGCCATCCGATCAGATGACCATCCGAACGGATTGCCACCCGATCGACTGGCCATCCGATCGGATTACCATTTGACGCTTGGTTCACTCGCCACCGTTTAACGCACTGTTCGACGCTTACGCTATCGATCTGTAATCAGGCTATTCTCAGACGCGCTCCCTTCAATCCAACGAAGTTGTGTTTACTTGCTGAGCACCAACTGTGAGTATACTCGAACCCCTTTTTATCGCATTTTGGGTGTAACATACATTCCTATTAAATCAAATTCATCAAAACAAATTATTCAATCAAACTGTTTACATATATGTTAGGACTTATACTCGCGAGGTCCCGCCTTAACTAGTATTGTACTATAGCACCCGACGGGGTCTAGTTAGGATGAATAGCAATCGTAATCGCAACTCGAGTGACTTAGCTGGTAGTGTCGGTCTTAAATGCATGTATGTTGAGGTATCTTGTTTAAGTATTTGGTAATTCGCAACACTTTTTATCTATTTACGCTACTCTATCAAAACTTGTATACTCGCCAATACTTTTGTATTGACGTTGTTTTAACGTATGTTGCAGGTTTAGTCGCAGTCTACATCAAATCAAGCTAGGAAGTCTAGAAACACACATAAAATCTAGGTTGTCGGATTTGTATTGTTTGAGAGAACATGAAAATTCGTGACAGCTTATGTGATTGTACTTTTTTATTAGTATGGGATAATGAATGCATTAAATACTGTCGCAATTTAGTTGTTATGGATTCTCTTGAGCAATCTGATTCGCCTAGTGCCGCGCCCTGGTGATTCCGCCATCGGTTGGGGTGTGACATGGCATGCCCACCGAGGGACTTTATTGAAATTTAATATGTCCATAAAGGGGCTATATTGAAATATAATGTCCACAAAGGGACTATAATGAAATATAATGTCCACGAAGGGACTAAAATAGCAAATGCCCGTATAGGGTCTTAAGTTGAAAGGTATGTCCACACAGGACCTATCAAGAAGAGATAGGTCCTTATCGGGACTTAAAGGGTAATGAATAATATGGATGAATGATTCTCTAACGCCTTCTTTGCTTCATTTTGATTGTTTCTCTTCTTTGTTTACCGTAGACGGTAGAGATACTGAAGAGCTCAGTGAATAAAGTAAGTATTCTAATCAGGATCCGTTATAAAAGTAGAATTCATGGATTCCATGGTTAAGGAATGATATGGATCATGGATTTGGGTTTTGACTGTTATAATCCAAGTCTGGGATTCCAGAACTTGGAGGTAAGTAATAGGGATCATTAGGATCCACTGGTATTATTTTCAATACGGGAGCGTCAGGGACCACCTGGTATGGACTCCACTGGTACAAACTTCAAAATTTGAGCCTCGGGGACCTCTGGTATGGACTCTGAAGTCTGATTGAAAGCTTCATTTAATTTGGTTTTTGGGAATAGGTCCATAAAGGTCTTTCCTCCGAACCAGTCGCACGCTTATCTTAGCCGCAATACGAAGCTTAGCATTCCTTGGCTTCGGACGAGGAGAATCTCCATCAACAGCTTCCTTGCTTGGCGACATATTCAAAATACATAAAATCGAAAACAATGTTTACTTAATAGGGATGAGAGCATTCCTATGTTAAGTCTAGACTCAAAAGGTCTAAGGAATATGCTACTGTGTCATTGAGATTAAACACAAAAGACTAGTGTTTAATTCACTCAATGTTGGCTCTAATACCAACCTGCCACACCCCGATATTTCCACATACTACCGGTGGGCCCGGTGGAGAGTATCGTGACGTAGTTATTATCTTCATAGTCAAACATACACAATTATAGCACAGCGGAAGTCTTGGAATATAAACTATTATTACAAACCCAAATGTCTGAAAATAACAAAGTATTTAATATAGACGAGCCTGTAATATCAAATCCACAGGTGGATCATTACAGAATATATAAAATGAAGTTTAGTAGACTTTAAGGCATCTTTAAGGATTTGCAAGATCCTCTATTTCGACGCCAGGCAACTCCCAGCCTATTACGAATAGTACCTGTCACTTAGTCTTTGGAAAATACGTCAGTTTTCACTGATTAATACAATTAACAGACTCTTTTGAAAAGAGTTTATGAAAATTGATTTAAGTGCACAAAGCACAAACCATTTATAACTTGGGACAATCTTTAATAAAATCTTGTATACAGTTTTACATGTTTGTCAGACATATGGGGCTGGTTTGGAAGCTGGTTCATGATTAACCAACTCACCACCTTAACACCCACAAAGGAGTTATCCCCAACATGTGGGTTATTTAGCATTTGTATCTGTCAGGTGTATGCCTACACCCCGTGCATAGGTCGTTACCATTTTCAAATGAAATGAGCCGAGGATATCCAGGACACCGTCGCATTAACTGTGACATCTGTGTATTTTAATCCTTGTACTGTTCCAAACAACTTTGTATTTAATAAAATATGGTGTTTTAATTTCAATATTTGTTTAATTATTTGCGACATTAGTACGTTTTCAATCATTGTTCAATTCCGAACTCTCAAACCTGTTCTGGAAGTGAAATCATAAACCGTTACGTAAACATAATCAGTTTAACGCGACGTACACTCCGGAACTGTGACATAAGCCAAACATACCCTAAATACCCTTTATATAACTTAGAAATAAGTTTTGAAGGATTCGGTATGGCAAAAACATGTTTATTCGAACTTTAGAACTATTTGCGACAAAACTGCGTAACGAACGTTGGTGACCGCCCGGATAATATTTAAATCCTAAAAATATTCTGTTATGATTAAAATTTTATTTTTAATCATGTTCGTGTTGAAAAATAAATTAAAACACTTAAAACAATATTTTTCAAAGTTTAAGCTCGTACCGCGTGTTACTGCGTAACACAGTGTTTCTACTGCAAAACGCAGACAACGCAGCCAGTCTCGGCAACTGATATTTATTTCAGTAATATTTTGGCGAGTTTATTTTTATAGAATAATAAAAATAATATAAAACGCCATAAACCGGGATTTAAAACACTAGACATTACACTTAACCTCCAACTATTATCTAATTTACCATTCAAAAATTACAATTACCCCCCCCCCCTTTGATATTCACGGTCACAAGGACCCCACCAAGATCACACCATATCTCCTAGATTTCATTCTTATTTTATTTTAGATCTTTTCTTGATTTGGTTGCCAAAATATTGTTGGAAGATTATAAGTATGGCACTTGGATTCTAAAGATGATCATACTTCACAACACTCAACACTTCACTCCATCTTCCTCTCTCTCTCTCCCAAACTGTAACACCCACACATTTTGGTTTTTCATCATCTTCTTCACGATCAAACTCCATTCCAAGCTAGTTTCAAGTTGGTGTGAAGATCCAAATGAGTTTCCAAGGTGTTTTCAAGTGATTTCAAGCTCCATATCATCAAAATCTCATCAAAAACTCACTTGAATCTTGAAGGTATAAAGTTTATGTTTAAATCATACACTTGATTCTTGGTTGTTCTTGATGATTGGAAGTTTCTCTTGAATCTTGGAATTTTTCACAAACTTGAAATCTAAAAAGAAATGGGCCTTGAAACAAAATAAAAATGGTAGTATATATGTGTGTATATATAACCGTATATATATGTGTGTGTATGAGATTTGAGTTTGATTTTTGATAAATACTTGTTTAGGATGTTTGCTTGAATGAACAAGATTATGTGCAAAAATGTTAGAGATATAAATGAGTGATTGAATCATGAGTTATAATTTGAAATAATGTTAGTATTTTGACATGAAAATGGCCAAAAATTTATTAGACATATTTGAGAATTTCTAAGTTGTTGCTTGTTCTTGAATGATAGTTAAAATGCAAGTGTTTGATTATTTGTGCATGATATGATGAATGTTCATTCAAATCAGTAAGTAAACTTGAAAAATAAAGTTATTTGATATGTTTTTAAGTTACAAAAATTATAACATAACTTGGTAGTTTTGCATGTTGTACACATAGCTTAGAAAGTTGTAAAATATGTGAAATTTGAATGATTTATGTGAGACCTGCACTATCATGAGTATAACCACTATTTTATTCACTAAATAAAATAGGTTATGTTAAAATATCAAGTTGTTACGATTTGGGATGGTTAGGGTAACGTTTGATGCAAAACTATGCGGTAAAACGGTAAAAAATCGGCTTTTCGGAGGATTTTTATAAAACTGTTTTATATCAGTAAGTAAACTAATATTTTTTTATATAAAAATAAGTATTTTAACTTATATTACGTTTACTTGGTGTTTGGTTAGTCATGCGTGACTTCCGACGCCCAAAAACGTTACCGAATTGCTAAAATACGCGTTTTTCAGTGTACACTAGAATGGGTTATTCACGGGTAAGTTTTATGTGTTACAAGATGTTATGTGATTTATAATATGTGTATGATGACATGTTTATAGTTTACAAGATTATGTGTATTATGATATTTATTTTATGTCACAATAAGTATATATATTACGACGCGCAAATCGTAGATATATTGCTTATAACATGATGAGGGTCACCAATAAAATCGTTCAAGTTGCAAAATTCTTAAACATGTATGTGAACGCATATATATATATATATATATTGTGACAACCGTCACTTTTCCGTACATTCCGTACACTAAATGAACAATAATTTGTGCTTTAATGACTGTGCATGATCTAGTTTACAAGACAAATGAAATTCTGATTTTTGTTATATACATACAATGGCATTTCATGATGCAAGACTTTATTCGTTACATGCAACACGAGATAGTTCAAATGATACACAGAACAGAATTGGCACCAATACCAGACAAACAGAAAAATGCTGACGAAGTTCAGTACATAGACCGACAGTATTATGAGGCCCAGTATGAGCCAGAGATGATGTATTACACTAGTATAGTGTGTAGAGAAGTAATGACCACAAAACTGCATGCCTAAGTGATAGATAAAGTGCCGAAAAGTGCCTAAAACCCATTAAAAATGCAGAATTATGTACATTTCAGCAATTTTAAGCTTTTTAACAAGCCAGTAATGTGTAAAAATATGGCAAAATGGTCCTGTATGCTTTCCTAAGTGTCGGGAACTGAAAGTGTCACAAAAAGACACATAAAGGACACTAAACGAAATAACTTGACACTTTAATGAATCGGTACCTAACCGAACAACCGGACATTACCCGGAACACCAAAATATTGCTAGAAACATTGTTTCACTTTTTCTGAGCTAGTTATGGTTCCCGAGCACTCTAACATATTATATAATGCAAGTTACACACTAAATACTAGACTTTACACTTAAACTTCCACTAATTACTTGCATTACCATCAAAGTTACACATAACCCCCCTATATACGTGGACGGTCACATAGGCCCCACCATAATCTCCTCTTGATCTTGCAAGATCATGCCTAATCTTCCTAGGATTTTCTAAGGATTGTGTGTGTACTTTGACAAACATTAAGACCTTTGGACAATACTCAAACTTGGTTATAAGAACACTAAACATCATCTTCATAACACAACACCACAACCTCCTTCCCCTTTACCCTCTTCTCGGCCGAAGGTAACCCCCACCACCACTACTGTTTTCGGTTCAAGCTCATGCAATCCAAGGTCTTCTCAAGGTGTTACAAGGTTCTTTAGAAAGCTTGGTGCTCACGGAACTTGAAGGACCTCACCCGTTTTCTTTTATCCACTCCATCTTCACACTTGTTCTTCCCTAGCTTTAAGCTAGTAGTAAGATCATCTAAACCCTTGTTTACTTCTATTTTGCTTGATTAAAAGAAGTATTATGTTGAAAATCATAAGAACATCAAAAGACATAAACTTGAATCATAAACATAAGACTTACATATGATGAAATATGGATGAAATGATATTGTTTAGTATGTGAATGATGATTGCTTGATGATTTCTTGAGATGATGATGTTGATCATCACATGAAGCTTGCTAGATGGTGTTTAAACACATAATCTGGCAAGTGGGAGGTGATTATGTAATAACATATGATGATCTTCTTCTAGTAAACACATGAACTTGAAGAATAAAAATAATTTCTTGTAAAATGATGAACAACTGAACTAGTAAGCTTGTAGATTTGAGATTTGTGAATGATTTTCTAAAAAGAACCAAGTTCAAAATGTGATTTTTAGAAGATCATGATTTTACATAAACCTATATTATTTTTGGTGAAAGAACAAGTATAAGAACACTAGAGAAACAAGAAGGTTTATTAAATAAACATTTTTGTAAATTATGTTTACAAGTTGTAAACACCAAATCTCTTCAAAAGTGAGATTTTAAAAGAAGTAAACACACTTTGGAGGGTAACTAAACCCACTAAACACCTTACCAAGTTACTACGCGTTTTCGTGAAATATCAAGTTCATGTTATTAAGTAAAGTGTATAGTTTATACACTTGATAAGTGAAATATTGTTTAGAGTGTGATTGTTGATTGTTGAATGATTTTCGGAAAAGAAAATGATATGCTAAAAAGCATGGACACCTCCGTTTTCAAAGGAAACTATGGCGAAATTTTCTAAAAATATAAACACTTAGAAAATACTTTCTAAACAAGTGTTAACATGTATGTCTTAAACTTTGGTGTTTCCATATAAACTTTGCCATAGGTTTTGTTACAAAATACAAAGTATCGGAGGTTGGTTTTCGTAAACAAAAATGGATAAATATATATATCTAGAATATATATTTTATATCAAAGACACATTGTGTGATTGTGTGTATACTCCGTGTATTAGTTGTATTATTTTATGATTTAAAATAATATAACTTAACAAAATACCAAGAATATACAATCCAAAATAATACCAAAAATCACAAGGCACAAATATATAAGTTACACGCTTAATAATGCGAAATTGAGCGCAAGAACGTAACTTATAAATATATTTTTGGCAAATATTATTTTGGATACAAGGACTGAAAACATGATATTTGAAAATATTACAAGAGTAATATTGTATTTTCGACAAAGAGAAAATGTGTTATTTTTGGAAACTACAAATACAAGAATACGAGAATACATGTATGAAATACTCCCATCCTTGGGAAGGAAACACAAAAACAAATACTTGAAAAGTATTATAACTCTGGATGATGTAAAGGCATAAAAGAAACGTAACTCAAAACATGAATACTAAGGCAAGGCACGGCCCACTCGTCTAATAGACCCTAGCACATTGTAGGTAGTCGTATTTGCTGACGAGATTTGAGTTACAAGTACTGAAGACGCAAAACAGTGAGTTCATGCTCCCCCTTTTCTTTAACTGTTTTTGGTTTTATAACTCTCGGGGGTGAAATACATGTTACAAATGTTACAAATGTTACAATGTTTACAAATGGCATGATACAAAAACAAGAAGCACTCTTGGTGAGAACGAGTACCAAGTATGATGCGTTATAAGAAATGCCTATGAAATACTAGATCATGTGAGCATAGACTAAATACAGAAATGCCATTAATACATAATTAGGGACGTGAGTTAGATCTAATGGGTACGGCCGAACCCCACTCATGGTCACAACTAGTACCTAGCAGTGCTTCGGAGTCCCAGTCGAGGGTAATCGACACAGTCGAGGGTAATCGACACAGTCAAGAGAAATCGACACAGTCAAGGGAAATTGACATAGTCGAGGTTAATCGACACAGTCAAGGAAAATGGACAAGGGTATAAGCCATTACGAGTGCTTCCCATGTCCTCAAGGAGTCCTAACAAGTACTCCCCATGTCCTCAAGGAGTCATAACAAGTACTCCCCATGTCCTCACATGCCTTAAAGTCCTTCTAAAACATTCATGTTCATACACGCTTTTCATACCTGTTTACAAAAGAGTCTCTCAAAGATTTACAAGAATTACAGTACACAAACTAGACGCATGAACTCGCTCAACTTTTTGTTGATGTTTTCCAAAATTACATGTATTTCAGGTAACAAGATGGATCTTGGGCGCGGGTGTCGTAACTAGAAGTAGACTTCAAGTTTAGATGTCATCCAGTTTTGTTGAATTGTAACCTAGACGAAGGTTGTGTTTTAAAACTTAAATAACAAGTGTTTGTAACACTCAAATTTTATGAATGGATGAACATCGTTTTGATCACGTAGTTGTTTATTACGATTGAATGCAATGATATTAAACCAGTCACACATCATACGCTTCTGCAAAAGACAGGGTGTGACATATATATATATATATATATATACTAGTGACTTACCCGCGCGATGCGGCGGGAGTGGCAATTTACAATAGTATAATTGTTTACCGTTAGTTTATCCTTCGTCTCGTGAAATATTGTATAGTACTTAAGTTAGTTTTCTTATTCGTGATATAATGGCACAGGTTTTTCTGTTAGTTTATCGATTATTTGGTGATCTTCTACAAGAATAGTACAAAACAAGGAAGTAGATGTAATTAAAAACAAGAAGAGTTCAAAACAGTCAAGTAGCTGGACAAAACAATAAAAACAAAATGCGGGGAGTCTCTTGTATCTCTTCCTGTTTTACCAATACATCCGTTCACTTATGACTTTCTTGTATCTTCTCCTCTACTGTACCAGATTTCGACACATAAAAAAATGTTAGACGCCTACAGGTGGTTTAAAATAGTAATTAAAAGGTAATTTCTGGAAGCAAATAAGGCACAAAATCTACTAACTTACCTTCTTTTTGATACGGATGCGATTAATTAATCACGCAACACTTCCTGGTAGACAACATTTGATGTGTAAACTCCGCGTTGTTTGAATTCTTTGGCGAGATGTACCAACACCTTCGTACTTTGTCTTGAAATCCCTCTTGATAACGCTACATAAAGTTGTCCATGTGAAAATACGGAATCCGGTAGATAAATACCAACGTTCGGAATTGTTTGACCTTGAGCTTTATTAATTGTCATGGAAAAGCTAAGTCGAATTGGAAATTGTTTTCTTTTCAGCTTGAATGGGAACATGTCATCTTCAGAAAGGGTTAGAGGGATTCTTGGCAAAAAAACTCTTTTTCCGGCATGTTGACCGACTGCAATTTCCGCATCAATAACATTTCGCATGAAACCCTTACATATCAACCGCGTGCCATTACACAGGCCATGTGATGGATCGATATTACGTAACAATATTATTGGGCATCCAATTTTTAAATGAATCTTATGAGGCGGCAAACCACTAACATTTAGCGAGTTTAAGAACTCGACCGGATAGAAGTTGCGCTGATCGTCTTCAGCTTCATCAAAATTGTACTAAACTTTTTCCTCCCCTTGAAAAATTTCAATCATTTGATTATTAATCTCGTCAACACTATCATTTTTAGTGTACAATATTGCTCTAGAGATTATATAATCTGAAGAATATACATTATCTTCAATTGATGGAAAGATGGCATGGATCAATTCTTTTATAGCGTTTTCTCTGTTGTTGCACTGAATTGTCATGTCATCGGGTATGCGAATATAGTTTCCTTCGATTGGTTCTTCAGTTCCATCGCCGACTCTTAAAAGAAATTTAGAAAACCATGGATCTTTCAGCGATCTCATATTTATGGTCAACCGCATCTTTTTAGTCAAAGACCAAAGAGGTGACATTCGTACACTGGAGTCTACAATCTGTGCTCGAGTGCCACGTTTAATAACCGGTAACACCTGTCTGAAGTCACCTCCCATAACCATTATCTTTCCACCAAATGGGAGACTAACACCTATAATGTCTTGGAATGTACGATCGACTGCCTCTATCGCCTGTCGTTTAGCCATCGACGCTTCATCCCATATGATTATTTTAGCAGACCGAATCAGTTTAGCGGCCCCACTCTGTTTTTTGATATTGCACATTGAATTATTTTCAAGATTAAGAGGAATCTTGAATCTCGAGTGAGCCGTTCTACCACCTGGCATATTATTAGCTGCTGCACCTGATGAAGCTGTTGCGAGAGCAATAAGACCACGTGACCGAATTTCAGCAAGCAAGGCAATGTACAAAAATGTTTTTCCAGTTCCACCTGGACCATCAATAAAGAACACGCCTGAAAGATCATTATCAACGTGCATCATGATCTCATCAAACACGTTTTTTTTTTGTCCGGATTAAGTGAATCTTTGGCACTCAAGTGTTCAGCTTCCAAAACAATCCCATACTCTTCTTGTAACTCACGATAACCTACATCTTGTATAGTTAACATCGTCTGTTATCTTAGGAAGGTCGAACTCAATGAAATTTTTACCCATGGATTGTACCAAGACACCAATTTCGGTAAGAACCATATTTTGAACTCGTTCTATACTTTGACAGTGTAACCGATGATCTTCAGACAGTGAATCAAAGTGGTCATTCCATAACTTTCGAATATCTCCAGGTTGGCAAAAAATCATTATGGTCGCAAATAACCTTCTAAGAGCATTGGGAAACTGAAACGTAGAGGCTTCTTCGAGACATTGTGATAGATATTCACCGTCTTCTATTAAGCCTAACTCAAGAGCTGCTTTCCGAAATGTCGCACACCGTTGACCATTAACTGTGCAAAGATGTTCAAAAGAAGTAGGCCCTCTGACATTTGACAAAAGTAGGCGTAAGTAGTACCTTTCTCCTTCGGCTGGATTAGCGAAAACGATACGACCTCTTTGTTTTTTTACCGAAACGACGACTCCAACGGCGTGTGCTTCCATTCCACGTAAAGTGTTTTGGAAAATCTTTATACAAATGTACCCTTGCTGTTTCATCATTTCTATTTATCTCAAAAAATGTTGTTAGCATGGTTCTCTTATCTCTTTCCCTATCAACAATATTAGGCATTAAGTCATCATCTCTAAATCTAGAACAGCAGGAAAGATTTGAGAAAGAGAGAAGGAAAAAATGCGCCACATAGCCTCTGGGGGCGATATGTAACGTGCATCTTGAAATCTTTTTATCTCATTAATAACAACCCCTGGCTCACTTTGATCGACTTGAATAACCTGTTTGTCATGTCCTTTATAAACATATTTGAAAAGATATTTCACAGATTTTATACTTGAGCAAACTTCTACATTCATGTTGCAGTTAAACATCATCAAAAGCCTTGGGTTATATGGGACCACCCATCTATTATCAAGTGTTTGTCCTCGTAGGTCCACTTCTATCCCGGTGTCTCTCCTTCGATACAACGGATACGAATCTTCTCCTTGTGTCGTCTGTTCGTTAAATTGTCTAGGATAGCGAAAACGACAAATTTTAGGATCACCCTACATACAAGGACTTCTTGATCGTAAATTGCCACAAGGACCGCGAATCATGTGCTTGACAACCATCTCATGCAATCTGGGATATGTAAGTTTGTTAGGAATTTCAGCACACACAACCTTATCATAATGGTCCGCGTTATTGATCTTGTGTTGCGGGTACATGATTAGGAGAAAATGTGCGTGCGGCAAACCCCGCTTTTGAAATTCAATGACATAGACGTATGCCTTAACTTCCCCGAGGACATGTTTCTTGAAGCGTTGATCCTTAAGATCTTCTAATTTAGCCCGGGACACTCTTGAAACAAGGTCTGGACGATCTTGTGCAATTTGACCAACATGTAAATTATCACATATCTCAGGCCACTTAGTATTACATGTCATTGTAAGGAATACATCAGGCTTGCCGTCATCTTGAACTAACGTCATCGCATCTAGAAACCGACGTCGCATGTCGTGAGGCCCCCCGATGAAAGATGCAGGCAACACAATTCTTTTCCCGACTCTGTTTGCATGAACCTCACTAGTATTGACGCAATCCACAATACCTTGGTACAATTCGGCCCGAATCTTAGCCTGGTTTCTCTCACAAAATTCTAAGCGTGACGTCTCAATTTTGATGTAAACATCAACCACAAACTGCTGTAGCAGCCTACCACCGAACAAAAGCACATTATCGGTAGATCGAATCTGGAACTTGTAACATTAGTACTCTCGCATAGCCACGGTTGTTCTACCACTTCGTGTGTTAGCCTCTGAACGATGAAGATGTATTAAAAACAAACAGTTAATAAAAATAAAACGCATTACGCTATTTTTATGGTCTTCACTTAAAAAAGGATAACAAATTGTTGGTACCTTCCATTTCTCCTTCGATGTTGTCATTGTTGCGAACCTCATTGATTGATACTCCGTGACGTGGTATGTTAGCATGCCAACCCGACTCACCATTAGGAAAAAATAGAGGATACGACAATGGATCGTAACAACTGAAGTACGCCTGAATAGTTTGACTATATTCAGACCTACCGTACACAACAATACTTCGTTTATACGAAGTGATATTGTCATTACCTTCAACCCAAATACCAGCAACCTATATAATTGTGAACTATAAGTAAGTAAAATAAGCAATACTATTAAATAATTGCAATTAATATAATATTATATATACCTCCGATGTCGTTGGTCGGTTGTACACCCTTTGGTCAAGTTCAACCGAAGTATTCAAAGTGACTCTATAGTTGTCCAGAGGTCCTAGTTCCGCAAGTCTTCTAAATGTATCGACATATGGGTTTGTAGAAAGAACGCGTGTTAAAATCTGGGTAAGTCGCCAATCAAGATTTGGCCATCGGAGTCTGTGATCTAACTCAGTATCAGGATCGTAAAAATACAACTGCAAGTACCTAGGGGTCCCATCCCTCGGAACTAATTGGTCGATTCTGTGATATATTTTATGTGCACGAAAAGTATATATGCCGTCTCTCATATTGTTCAATGTATCATCCAATGTCACACCCATTGAGGCAAAAGAAAAATTGGTGTTATAAGCACGGATGTTTTGCCTAAACATATCTCCAATTTCATCTTGAGACGTGAAAAGTCGGTACAATTCCTGTGGAATTTCTAAGTTTGCTAACACAGTTTTCCCACTCATACAACAAAAGGTATCAAATTCATACTGAAATCGTTTTGCTCCACAATTAGGACATGCACCTCGTTCCTTTAAAACACGATGCTCTCCAGGTACACCATTGTAAACAAAATTATAAGGATCATCTTCTACGCTCCCATCTTGGAAGGAAGGTTGATCAACTACTTCAGCAAATTGGGGTAATAAAGTACGCGGATGAATTCGAATACCTAAAAAAATTGGTGTATTAAGTAATGAAGGTTGTAAAAGATGTCAAGTTCGAAAAAGAAATCATTGTTAAATAAATAGAAACCTCGTGATGTTCTATGCCTGACTACGTCAATTACAGATGGGAATGTGGATGTCGGCGTAACATCATCTATCGGGGTTTGGTTGACTTGACTGCCATTTGAAATACGCATTCCATTATCGTTTCGTGTATTAGAACATCCTTTATTATACTCATTGCGTTTTATAGTAGAAGCACTTGAGGCGTTCTCATTTGTTGTTTGTGTAAATTGAGTAATATTAGTTTGTAAACTTCTTAACGGTGTCCTTTCTGTTGACCTATTACTCATTAAAGATATTGATGAAGCACTTTGGGAGGTATCACCACTCCCAAATTTAGATACTTTGTTATTTTCTTTGTGTGCAGCATAGTATCTTTTTTTATACTCTTTTTGTTTTTCAGCTTTAGTAGATGCACTCGAGCTAGAAGCATGATTACGAGGGTTTGGTTGTCCATTAGTCATTGTAAATTGATAAAATGACAAATACCTTGCAAATTAAATAAAAGAGAGTTATCATAGATGATGAAATTCTCAAATCATTACAACATTCCAACACATAACTTAGAGAAAAACAAACCGAATGATAACATTGAAATACATAATGATAACATTAAAATACATGACTTAAACCGAATATCGTCACTTAGAGAAAAAAACACAAATCCTTAAAACATTGACATACATAATGATAACATTAAGTGAAAGCCAATCTAAACACTTGGTGAAACAATGGTCTCCACAAACACCGCACCCTTAAAACCTCGAAACCAAGAAACGGGATAAAAACATTCGAAGGGCTTCATATCCATTTCAATTGTAAACAACTTCCCTAATTTAGTCATCACAAACCAATTACCATTTGTCACATAATGTGTTATATCGCACCACAATGACAATGATATCGGGGGGATCGGAGGACATGATAAGACCTTAATCCAGTAATCCCCTTGTAGTGTCCATAGGTCAATTGTCATCTCAAACATGCCAGTGCTAGCAAACATGTGAAGCTCATTTTTTACATTCACTAAAACACCTTGAACCATTCCTATAGAAGGAACGGGTGGAAAGCTTATCTCCTTGAACTGCTCCGAATTAACATCAAAACAAATCACCCTTTTCGTACCTCCAAGCCAACATTCGCAAACAGTGAAATATAGAGTACCACCACAAAATGTGCCAGCTGACCAATTGAAATAAGGGCTTAGGTACTCTTGTCTTGTTATGAAAGGAATATTTCTCCAAGAGTCTACTTCCCTAGAATAAACATAGACACCAAGTACACCACTCCTACGCTTTATATGCAAGACCTTGTAATCATCGTAAGCGTCAACGTACAAACCAACGGCATCAAGGTTATTTATATAGAATCCATGAGAATCAGGAGTTGACAAACGCTTGAAAGCAGTAGTTTTTGGATTCCAAAGAAGCAGCTCGTATGTATGATTCAAACAAACACACAACAATCCATTCAAATGTGAAAGTATTGAGACATCATTATTTTGGTGATGGAAATGTAACTATGGAGCTTGGCCCATAGTCATTGGATTTAGAGATGATCGGACGAACAGAGCACGTTAGGTCGTCAATTAGTAGAACTCTCTGGTTAGATGAAACTAATGAGCGAGAACAATGTATCCTTACGAAATCTTGTGTTGACAGTAACGCATACCATTGCTTACATACACTCTTATAACGACCTACATCCTTCCCTGGCACCCTCGTTAATATTTCAAACACGATTGTATGAACAGGAAGGTCAGCCATGGTTATACCTTCGTTTAACACAGATAATGACTATTTAGTTGTCCAATCTAAGAAGATTATAGTTTGGTGAAAAATAGGTGTAACCATTACATGTAAATCAAGTAATATAACATACTTGTAAAAATAGGTGTAACCATTACATGTAAATCAACAACTAAACATATAACAACACCAAACGTTTCTAACTTAAACACAAACTTGGATAACAATCCATAATTTAAATATCCCGTGCCTCAACCATATCTGGTTCGTACGTAATCGAAGTCAACTCCGTAGACTTCAAAATATTAACTGAAATAACAAATAAAATATAACTTTTATTAAATTACATTAGCCATTAAATCTAACTAATTTTTAGAATGTTCATGTGTAAAGAAAGCATAACATACTATCTTGTAGATGAACCAACTTGACACGTGATACATATATGATAGACCTTTGTTGCACGGCTCGAATGGAACGTATAACATCGGAAGGCTTCAGGGCAGACAAAAACAATTGTATTGTATGACCACTGTATATTACGATTTTGGGTTAAAGTTCTTCTAATAATAATATTTTCTTACATATAATGTAAATATTATGTTTGTAATATGTTAATAACAAATAATAACTTACGTCTTATCTTGAAGAGAAAGTTCAAAACAACATCGATCACGTTTGCCTTCTATTATTCTCCCAACCACATCTATAACAAAATCAGTCAAATCGTATACACCATATTATACATACATATATAAAGTTTTATATATTTAATAAAAAATATAGATAGAGAATTTATATGTACCAACAATATCCATTTGAGGTCTCCTGTCATGCTTCAATTCCATAATGGAAGGGACCAATGGATATAAAGAAGCACCCCTTGGAATCATAAGCATAAGTGAAGAAAGCTTTGTACATTCGTTGATGACAATTTTTTTCTCGGACCAAACTAACACGTAATTTTGGTACTTTGGGTACTCATTATAGTTGAGATTCTCAATTTGGAAATGATTCAAGGAAAAAAAACCACCCATCAATGCCGCGTCATTATAAATGTGTATCAAATGTTGTGGGACGAACGCAATAATTTTTTGTCTCTAAAAAGAAAAGAAATTTAGTGGTGGAAAAACGCTTAGTCGTATAACACAAAGTAAATTAAAATAATGTTCTTACGTGTTGATCAAGAAAAATAACCACTAATCTCTTTTCATCGACGTCATGCCAAATAAACTCCACCTTAACAAAGATTATATTATACCATGCTCTATCATTTCTCAAAGATGAAAATTCTTCAACGGAAAAATGATCAGACATATCCTATTAAGTGTTTAATGTTAGTTAACTAAACAAATAAAAACTCTTGAAACTTAAATTTAAACTAAAACATGATTAAAATTAAACAACAACAAATTTAAATTTAAACTAATACATAATTAAAAGTTACATAATTAAGATTCAAACTAATTCGAGAAAAAAAAACTACAGTCATCATCAAAGTTGTTCTAAGGCTCCCAAACCATTTCTTCATCCAATGGTGGTTCGTAAACCGCCCCAGGGTCAGTTTCGTACCCTACAACCCAGGTGGGTAGTTCTTGTGTTTGACTGTGGTTTTCCACATAAGGGGGGTTTGAAGGTGGAGGATGTATAGGCAGTATAGGAGTGTTGGCCACCGGACGATGGTACCCCTCCTCAATTTGTATTGCACCAAATTGTAGTTGAGCGAAGGTATAGTCATACGCCCAATTCAACTCTTCATCCGTCCAACCAAATGGATCATCATGTTCAGGGTTTGTCAACGGATGTGGGTTTGCCACTGAATGTGGGGTTGAAACCGGAGGTGGGGTTGACACCGAAGGTAGGGTTGACACCGGACGAAAAGGGTTTCTAACTTCAGGGTTTGAAGTTAGAGGGTTTGAATCAGGAAGGTTTAAATGGCGACGGGATGATCGTCCATGGTTTGTTAATCCTTGTGGTTCAACGGGAATTGGATAACCACCACCCATACCTCTCAATTGATATGTGTTTGGAGTGATTTCTAAACTGAAAAATACAATTTTGATGGATATAAAGATCAATTTTAAAAGAAAAAAAAATAGTTTGCTTAAATATAAAAAAAAAGGATTGTGTAAACTGAAACATACAAATTTTATTGGATATAAAGATCAATTTTCTTACCATGTTAAAAATTAACATCAAAGTAAACTCAAACATAAGGATTCGGTAAACTGAAAAATGCAATTTTTATTGTAACAATTTTAACATCAAAGTTAACTAAAATGTTTACTGGATTTATATTATTTTTTTACCAAAAGAAATGGCAGTTCGGATCATCAGTTAATTATCGTTTTTTAAACTCATTATTCGATTTGAAATCGAAAACAACAAAATATGAACGGGACGGGACCAATTTGTAATGCGATACTCGTTATTTGTTAGTTTTTATCAACAAAATATGAACGGGACATGTATAGTAAATTTGATATTTTAACTCGTGTAACAAAGTTTCGACAAACAATAGTATTCAAAAACATACTAAAAAAACAAATAGATAATACTTGAATTTAGAGTATCCAATTTATTTGACTACTTACTTTTTATACTTCTAAAAAAATAAATCTTCCAATTGATTACTGATGCTTAATGTATCACATCGAAAATAGCCTTGAAGTTCATGCAAGTATGACATCGAAAATAGCCTTGAAGTTGTAGGATAACTTTACACAACGAAAATAGTAACTATATTTCATAAATGCACTACATAACTTATTATGGTTTGTGTACTAAAATCATATTGCAAAGTTACAAAATCATTAATTAATCCTGAAACTATAAAAAACTGTTTTTAAATGAAGAAATCACAAAGTATTATGGCACATTTGTTATAATACAAGACCAGCTACATAGCTAGTCAAGAATCATTCACATCTAGAATTTATACCAAATGCAAAATAAAAGAAATATCATAGGAAGTAAAACACCAAACTATGAAAAAAAACATAAAAAAAAGAAAAACAAAGAAGCTTAAACTCTTCTATTTTACAGCAAAATATATTCAATATTCAACATTAAGTGTATAAGGCCATGGTTAAACAATACAGAAGCAAAATGCATAGAAATAATACATGTAAACTAAAATAATACATGTTACAAAACAAATACAGAAGCAATAAAGTCTATACTTAACATTTATTTTACAACACATGTAAACTAAAATAATACATGTTACAAAACAATACAAAAGCAAAATCCATAGAAACAATACAGAAGCAAAATGCATAGAAATAATACATGTAAACTAAAATAATGTGACAGTTAAAAGTGAAAAAAGTAACCAAGAAATGTGAGTAAACTTACAACAATGCAAGAGCCTGATGTAAAAAGTCGAAAACAAATGTAAGACCTTGATGTGAAGAGCCGAGAAACAACGCAAGACCCAGACGTTTAGAGTATTGATTGATATTCTGAAATCGAAGTAAAATAGAAGATGTTAGGTTGATGTTTCGAAGGTTTGATGTAAGATTCAAAAGTAGGATGAAGTTCAACGCAAGACTTACAATTTGAAGGTTTTAGTATCTAAGTTGAGTGCTTGCAGAGTTGTGATGAATTGTGATGAATGTAGTTAAATTTATAGACTTCCAAGCATGCTTCCTTTATGACAAATCCGAACAGTGTTTGCTTTTACAGCTGTATTTGAACAGTTATCGTCAGTAAAAAAATTCAAAAAGGGTAGCAGTAAAATATATTTTGGCGTCTGAAAGCTTGTCAACTGTTCAAAGACTTTTTGTGAAAAGTCTTTGAAAGGTTGTCAACTGTTCAACTGTAAAATCAGGAGTTAGGTTTCTGAAAAAGGTTTCGAAAGTCTTTCTGACAGGTTACTGTTCAATTTTTTTTGTCATAAAAAAAACTAAATCTTTTTAATAAACTTTAAATTCAAAAAGTTTATTAAAAAGAGTTAGAATTTGATGCAAGTGCAAAGCTGTTTAGGGTTTTAACCTGATTCATTAGTTTAAATCAATTTTTACTTTAAATTCAAAAAGTTTATTAAAAAGAGTTATAATTCGATGCAAGTGCAAAGCTGTTTAGAGTTTTAACCTGATTCATTAGTTAAAATCAATTTTTACTTTAAATTCAAAAAGTTTATTAAAAAGAGTTATAATTTGATGCAAGTTCAAAGCTGTTTAGAGTTTTAACCTGATTCATTACTTTAAATCAATTTTTACTTTAAATTCAAAAAGTTTATTAAAAAGAGTTATAATTTGATGCAAGTGCAAAGCTGTTTAGAGTTTTAACCTGATTTATTACTTTAAATCAATTTTTACTTTAAATTCAAAAAGTTTATTAAAAAGAGTTATAATTTGATGCAAGTGCAAAGCTGTTTAGAGTTTTAACCTGATTCATTACTTTAAATCAATTTTTACTTTAAATTCAAAAAGTTTATTAAAAAGAGTTATAATTTGATGCAAGTACAAACCTGTTTAGAGTTTTAACCTGATTCATTACTTTAAATCAATTTTTACTTTAAATTCAAAAAGTTTATTAAAAAGAGTTATAATTTGATGCAAGTGCAAAGCCGTTTAGAGTTTTAACCTGATTCGTTGTCGGTTTCGACTTGCGGCGGGTTCAATAGCCTAAGGTTTTCTTTGCATTTTAGGGGGAAGATGGGCGCATCTCTCCACAGGGCATACAAAACACAGGTTATTGGCGGCAGCCCGCCACATTTAACATATAAAGTTTTTTATATGTTAAATATGGCGAGCGGCCGCCAATAACCTGAATTTTGTATGCCCTGGGAGAGAAGCACCCATGTTCCCCTTAAAATGCAAAGAAAACATCAGGGTTTGCTGGAGTTGTTCGTAGTTTTCCCTAAAATGCAAAGAAAATAGCAATGTAAAAGGACAAATGTTAGATGTGTCAAAATGAGTTAGTTGAGTTACTGGTCAAAAGGGTAATTTTTTTTGTATGGATGGGGTTGACATGAAACACCTTTGTCAAAGAACTTAAAAATTCTATAAAAATAATTGGTGTCAAATATGCAAAAATATATTATTTCAATAACTATCTGATCCCTTTTAAAAGACGATTTAGGACCTTATGCATCGAAAAATGAAAATACAATTTGAGCGACTCTTGAGCCATTTGACTGACTTTCGTTTTAGATACACTTTTTTTATGTTACCCAATTGACCCGTTGAAGATAAAACATAACCGGAATCTACCCTTTCGAAAACGAACTGGTTAAAATTGCCATTTCAATAAACGGAAACAAAAAAGGAGTTCCATACCAAGGAGCACCAATGCCGATCTCATAAAATAGATCATTCCTTCCACATGCAACCCCACAGAGACCCAATGCTTAGGATCCGCCCATCCTGATTGATCTTACCTGATTACATAAGAAACATGAGACTTGAAGTCAGTTGTCATTGAAGTGTAGCCAAAAATCTATTGATCACATCAACAAAACCAAACAATAATAAATTTACCTGCAACTGCATCCATAACTGGCTCGACGGTGGTAAGGTAGATCTAATTCGATGGTATCTCCACCGCTCCATCTTGATCTATAACAGAACAAACAAAACAAACTCAAAATCAGCTAAAAAAATCAGCTACAAACAAAACTCAGATACAAACAAAATCGGCTACAAACATACCAGATGATACTTGCAAGATAAACAGCTACAAACAAAACCAGCTACAAAAATCACCCTAACACAAACAACTCAACGGCAGATCTGAAATATTACACAGATCCGATTCAAATTCCAGATGATACTTGCAAGATAAACACAATAATCAACTTCAAATTAAAAATACAAACTTCTTTAAAGAAAAAAAACTAAACTACAGAACACATACCACATCTGGTTATTCCGGTGCACCCTAACACGAACAACTCAATGGCAGATCTGAAATATTACACATATCCTATTCAAATAACAAAAAAAAAAGATACTGTAAAAAGAAAGATACCGAGCGGTCACACCAGTCGATCTGGTGTTGGATCTAGAGAGATTCATCGCTGAGGAAGCGTATATCTTGAAGCGACTGGTAAAGAAACCCTAGAAATGGTGGTGATGATAATGAGGAAGTCGATCTGGTGTCGGATTCATCACAGAGAAACCCTAGATCTTGATCTTAGAGCGCCTGGTTTTGAAACCCTAGATCCGCGTCTGGTGAGAGAGAGAGAGAGAGAAGAAGAAGAAGAAGAAGAAGAAGAAGAAGGATGGGGGCGGATGTGAATGAAATGAATTAGGGTTTAGATTTAGTGAAAGAAGGTATATATTGGATCCATTTGGGTAAAACGGGTCAAAGAGATCCGGTTAGTTTGTATTAGCTGCTCCGCGTGTGTTGAAGGATTTTTCAACACCTTTGTGCTTAAAAGGTTGTACAATGGGCTTCAAATGATTGTAAAGTGGCAAATGACCATTTCTGTCCTTCCTATATGCTTATTAAAGTAGTATATATATATGTGAAAATTCTAAGTATCGGAGAAACTTAAACCCGTTTCGGCAAACTTACGTAAACTAGTTACATAAATCGATCCGAACGCGTAAATGCATAACGGGCAACCAAATGAATCATATACAAGTCCCTTATGTTATTATGGTTAAAATATGTTAATACATCAGTAGGATGTTAACATTTATGCCCAAAAAGTATTTAAGACCAAATTAAGTCCCGTAGGGGCATTTTGGTCATTTTAATATTTATAAAAGAGGTTTTATAGTAAACTGATATTCAGGTCTATAACATTCAGTAAAAATATTTATTTTATGATGTTTAAACAGTAGGATATCATTCATATGTGTGGTTTACCATTTATGGCCAAACTATGCCCCGGAAGGGTATTTTGGTCATTTCACATATGATTTTAAGGACATATTTGGAAGTCTGAATTCATGACTTATACCTACCGTAAAAATATTAAAATTTATTTATATATTCAGTAGGTAACAAGTCTTAGGTGCTAATTAGGGTTTTAAACCATACTATGCACCCAATTAGCGTAAAAGTCGTTAATTGACGATATTTAAGATGTTTATGTGATTCTAAGATTTTGAACAGCCTTGAATGTTTAAAATATTTTATTTTTCATATCAAATCAGTAGGAAAAGGTTTGGCATGCTAATCACATGTACATCTCATTTTATTAGTCAAAAGGGTATTATCGTCAATTAAAGAATTTATACAAGAACTCTATGTTATGGTCAGCATCAAATCTGACCCAACATTCCAAAAATTCCTAAAAATGATATCTTAACAGTAGGTAATGAGTTTTGGGTCAAAATCCATGTTTAAACATGTATTATGCAAAATAGCGTAATTTAATTAATAAAAAGTTCTAATTTACGATATCAAGCATAACATTGTTTTGAGACTAGAGAATCATGTCAAATTAATTTAGACATGCTTATATATCAGTACTTAACCTATTTAAATGTTCACATATTCAGAAATCTCAAATTTTGACTAAAAGGGCATAATGGTCAAATATAAGCATAATAACGGAAACTAGCATATAATTCAAAATATAAATGACCAGATAATATAACATCAGAGGGTTATACTACAATATAATGTGGTCCTAATGGAAGCTTAAAACATGGAAGAATTAAGCTCAATCGGGTCAGAACTGCAAGTCAAAGCAAAAGTCAAGCTTTTGCGACTTTCGGTTGTGAACCGACCCTAAACTCAGAATTGTCGGGTTAAACCTGTTTGAACATGTTCTAATAATAATCACTAAGTTATTAGAGTGTTAAAATATAATTTATAACCTCTATATTATTATTTTTAATTATTATTTATAATTCTGTCCAGTTTGACTTTTTAACTAGATAGTTTGACCCGACAATTAACCAAGCAAACGAAATAATTAAGAGGTGCCCTTTTAAGGGTTAATCACCTACCTAATTATGGTCACATAACCACATTCATCTCGAACAGTGGCTGGACCATTTGAGTTTAAACCGAAGGTCAAAGTCAGATTACGATAGCTTTGACTTTTCGGTTTTTAAATTTTTTTAAATAAAAAATTGAACTTAAGAATGGGCTAAGACACTTACAAATGGTCCTAGCTATCTTTTCTACAAGAAAAAACTCCCTTTTTTATCAGGAACCACCAGATGAGAGAGTAGAGAAGATACGAGTGATACGAGCAAAGAATGTGGAAGAAATGAGGGGTATTTATAGTTGTGGAGGTGAAACAAGATCATTCCAAGTGTGTTGTGTAGCCTCCAAGGAATTATCTTGGCCTTACAAGTGTTTGGTTATGGTTAGAGGCCTTACAAAGGTGTTAACTTGGTGCCTACACCAAGAAATTTCAAGAAAGGTCCCTGAATTTCAAGTTGCAGGTCAGAAACATACATTCTGTCCAGTTGGTACCGTCGCGTCGTGCGACAGGAAAGGAAGGGGGTGTCGCGCAGTACGACCCCCTGTGGTTTCAGCCAAATAAGTTTTGAACTTGGCATATTCAATCCCTGCACCTTTATATGCAATGCATCTTTCATATTTAGCACATTTGGCCCTTCATGTTGATATGTAGGTGACCTAGGGAGTTTAACCAAACCCCGTTAGGTCCGGTTTCGGTAAACGATCACCGAAACACTAATTTCATCTCGTTGACGCTTTTAACCCTTATTCTTGGGAATTTGCGTAAACAACACATAACGCTATCGAAACCTCGTGAAATTGTTATCACTTATTCTTGAGAGCATAATTGTAACATCCCGAAAACGGGTTTGGTAATCAAACCACGTTAATACTAAAGGACGGGTAAAATACCGTTAGTGGTAAAATTTAACCCGGTAAATATTAGGACTTAAATAAATAAACCTAATATTAATTAAATAGGAAAATAAATACTTTGAGAAAACAAAGTATATAAAAAGCCCAAATTAACGGGACATAAAACAAGAAAAATAACTAGGAATAATTAACCTAGTTAGATGATGACTTGTGTGTAGTTAAAGATCTAAAAATAAACTAGAGGGACCAAAAATGTTTAATTTGAAACTAATAATTGATAAAACAAGAAAAATAAAAACTCAAACACACTTTGGTGTGTTGAGGTCGAACCAGGCAGCAGGGGGGGCGACCAGGCTTCATCAAAACCCTAACATCTACAAAACAACCAAATTGAAGGTCCAAATCTGATTAAAAGCAAAAATCGAGCATAGATTATTGATCCTCATCACAAGAGAATTACAAGGTATGTAAAATTTGATGAAAACTCTCAACTCGAAATTCTCATGAAATTGGGAAAATCTGAAATTCATGGTTGCATGTTTGTTTTATGATGAATTAGGAACAATATAGTGTCTAGGGACAAACCCTAGACAAATACAAGTTGAAACCTTGCTTATTTCTTGTGAATTCACAATCACCATTGAAGGTGATAATTGGGTGTTGTAGGAACATGTTAAACACTAGAATTTTAATTGTTGTTCTAGTGTAATTTGAGTTCTAGGAAGTAAATTCAGATTTTGTTAATGTGAAAATTTATGTAAACATGCTTAGTTGATGTTAACCATGGCTAAATGACAAGTATTGAGCTTGATAATAAATTGTGAGAAATTATGCCCGCAAGGTGTTTGTTAAAATGCCTAAGTGAATGTTTATATGTTGAAATTACGAATGAAACTCGTAATTGCCTTGTTTGACTAATTACGTGAAATAAGGGTTAAAACGGGTATAATGTTGATTTAACTTAATTATGCCTATTGTATGATTTAAGATTGTTGACCTATAAAAGTCAAACTAACCAATGATAAAGTCGAATAGTGGTTTCGACATAGAAAATACGTAAGGTGGAATAGTCGTGAATTGAAATGACTAATCTAACCACCTTGTGAATGATGATAGTTTGTCGCCTAACGAGCTAGGTGGAGGCTTGGGAAAGAAGCGGTCAAACGAATCAAGCACGAGAAGAAAGCGTATTCGGATGCGAGGTAAGTAAAGCATACACCCTTTTTGTAAGATATGCATTTAATTGTCGGTTACAATTACGGCAAAAGTTGTATTCGAACTTAGGTTCCAACACGAAGTGGTACGGGTCGGAACATATCAAAAACACGAAATGGACATTTGGTCATAGATGACATATATAAAATAAATCTTTGAATGGCCACTTTGTAAGTAGGCCTAAACGAATAAAAACAAATGGAAAAAAAATGGTGATTTCGTCATGTATAAATGGATAGGGGTTGAAGTTTAAAACGACACCAATTGGCATAAGCCATGTTGGGCTAACGTGTACGAAACGGAATTAAAAGTCATAACCAAATGGTAAGGAATCCGAAATGACTTACTTAATAAAATGGTAAATAAATACCATTGGAATATAAGCGCAAAATGGAAGGTCGTTTAGACTAAACGGGTCAAATGGTAATGTTAATACCATTTGAGAAATCACAACTAATAAACACTTGTCGAGTCTTATGCTTACAGGAAAAAGCGGCCTACGAGTTAGTGTTACTATGAAATATGCAAATTGTTGAAGCAAGGTATTAAAACGGGTCAATAGTCTGACCCGAGCCAGGTGCGCAAATATAAGGATGTAGTTAGAAGTGATATTTTGGTCAATTATTAGTGAAAGTCCTTCGTTACAAAAAGAATGACTAAAATTGACCAAAAGGCCCTTGTGGGGTAAATTGGGCAAACAACCTTTAAGAGTTGTTTAGAGTTAAGCGTTTTGTTAAATGGAGTCCTTGGGATACGTATAAAAATGGGGATTGGATGTAAACTAATTGAAGCGTGATTTAAAGCTTGCAAATGTTAAACACCCTTAACGGGTCAAAACAAGTATATATGCAAAACAGGTTAAGATTGTGTAAGAAACTCGCAATTAGAACCTAATATAATAGGATATATCGACAATAATAAGATCATGACAATTTGGGATCAAACAAACATGTTTGTTTGATAAAATGCATAAACGGGTAAAAATGTGATAAAAAGGTAACGAGTCAGAGGCTTAGAAGTCTCAAAATTTATTATGTTGGATGTTGGATTTTTACTCCATATGATGGAGAATTAAATTACGGACGCGTAGGAAAAAGATTCGGGTAAAACGGATTAAAAACGAGAGAGTTATGCTCGTTTCCGTGAAATCGAGTCATGCTGGGAACATGCAGCAACAGTTTAAGCGACTTGCTGTGAAAAGGGGGGCTAGGCGTCACGCGACGCCCCCCCTATTCCAGAATTTTGTTGTTTAATCCATGGAACTTGTTTAAACTTATTAGATGACTGTCAAAACTAACTTTTAAGTTGGTTTTGATCTTAGGTGATGTTGGGCATGCTACGGATGACGATCAAGCAGGTACGAAGAACCGAACACACGAGATTAAAGCTTCCACACGGCGTTACGTCATAACTTTTAAATGGCGAACTTATTTATATTATGTTGAAAACTTTTAAGTTGTAAAAGTTTTAAATTACTCGTATTTTCTAAGGATACTTAATGGTAATTACATGTTTATTTTCGTTATTTATACGAAAATCGTAAACTAATAACATGGGTGTTACAATAATCGAACATTACGAAGCCCCGGGTTCGTTAAGTGGTCACTTTATGGTGTAGTTTCGCTAGTTGACGTTTTTAGTCCTTTTAACGCACAAAGGTGTGCGTAATATCGTTTAATGACATGAAAGCCTTCCTTGGCTCATAATAAGCATTCCCGAGCGTATGCTTGCATATCTTAATGCTTCGGATTCGTTAAAAGGTCATTCAGAGGTATAATTAAACATGTTGACGCTTTTAACCCCTCTAACTCGCAACTTGCGCGTCACTTCACTTATTGGCATAAAAACCTTGAATGGCCAATATTAGGCATTCCCGAGAATATGATCAAACATTATGAAGCTCTCGATTTGTTCAAAGGTCACTCAGAGGTAAGAATTAACACGTTGTCACTTTTAATCCTTCGACGCGCAAACTTTCACATAATTACGCAAACGGCTCCTCTCATCCAACAAGTGGCTCATTTGAGAATACGGACACCGTATAAGGTCACTCAGAGGCTTAGTTTAATCATGTTGACACTTTCAGTCCTTCTATAATCAAGGTTTTCGACTTTGACAAAATTAGTCCTTCTTAGTCAATGTTTGACTTTATTAGGGTTTATTACACGTGTCAACACATCTTTGGACACGATTTTACGAGGTGTTACAAGAAGGTCCTTTTTCAATCTGCTTTCTGGTTGGTTGCTCGTTATTCTGATGATAAATAGCCTTTTTGTAGTAATTCTCATAAAAAGGATTCACGCTATCATCTTCTTTGTTGTTCATGCATTCTCTCTTGAAGTGCCCCTTTTGTTTACACTTGAAGCAAATGACTTTGTTCTTATCGAAACCTATCTTCATGTCTGGGCCTTCCAAGCACTTTTTGCCAGTTATCTCCATGAATCTTTGAGCTCTTCGGATAACGCTTGCCATGCACCAGCGAATGTCCATGAGTTCCATCTCTTCTGGATCGACTTGATCGTAAGCCTCCTTTGTCATGTTTGGATTCCCGATCTTACCTGCAATTAAACCTTCATAAGATACCAGAATAGAAGCTAAGAAACTCATGTGATGTTGAGCAAACTCATTGTTCAAAAGTGGAGAATTTTTCAAATCCTGATTTGGATTAGATTTAGATGATGCAGATGCAGATGAAGAATGATATCCTGGATCATAACTCGAAGATTTTTTGTTTGATGAGTCACCAGTCTTATCTGCACTATACGCAGTTCTGATCTTTGGAGATTCGTTTTTTTTAATCATTCCTCTACGATAATACAGATCAACATTCTGTTGATAACTAGAGCTAGACATCTTGTTTTGTTTTTGTAGCAGCAAATCATGTCCCTCTATTTTCTCAATCAAACTCTCTAACGTCATCTCATCGAATTTATCATCATTTTTCAAAACGATCACATAGGTTTTCCAATCTTCCTCATGTGGCAATGCCTCGATGAGTTTATCCACCATCTCTTCTCTGTCTTTGTGGATTCCAAGTCTTTCCATTTCAATCTTCAGATGGCAAAACCGTTCTATCATTTGATGAACTGTTTCATTCTTCATGCAACCAAACAAGTCAAACTCCTTTTTCAACAGCGATATCTTGTTTTTCTTGATATCCTTCCCACCTTCAGCTTTCAACTTTAACGCATCCCAAATTGACTTAGATGTTTCACCATGCTAAAGTAGTGAGAAAATATCCTCTCTGACAGATTGTTGAAGTAGAGTTATCATTCTTAATTCACTTGAATGTTCAATTTTATCATCAGCTGTGAATTGTTTAAGTGTGATTAATTCATGTTTTTCATTTCTTGGTTTTTCATATCCTATTGTTATCATGATCGAACTGTCATACGCATAGGCTTGCACCCAATTTTCAAATCTTTCAAACCATCAGTGATAATCTTAGATATTCATGAGCTTTGGTGATCTCAGATGATTTCCGTACACGTTATCATGATTTAAACTCTCAGATATCACAGTTGTAGCATTGTTTGGTGTCACTGGAGTTTCTTCAGATGTAAAAGCGTTATAGAACGTGTTATAAAACTCTTCACCGATTCACGACATCTTTGAAATGTTTCTTGAATTTATCGTCTCGTTTAACACCTCGAATCACCTTTTGCCTTTCTCTCTCTACTTTCTCTCTCTAGCTCTTATGCTCTCCAAAGTCCAAAATGGCAAAAGTTCTTAAAGTCTAACATGAGACTCCTATTTATAGGCCAAGGGGTTTAATGAGAATTCTCACTAATTTCAATATTGTCACCTTGCCTTTACTAACTAAATATTACAATAAAAGTCTTGTTCTCTTCAGTTTCTGCTACGGACTGGATTGACGGAGGCGATAGACATTACTGCACTAACAATATATATATATATATATATATGGTCAGGATTTAGAGAAAACGGTAGAAAGTGTGAGAACGGTGAGAACGCTTATTGATCGTCCGATCAAAACAATCTATGGACTAGATTGGCGCGGTGGCATTTTCGTAAATAACACCAATTTTATTACGTGGACGCGCTTCATTAAAGATAAAAAAGGTAAAACACCATTTCTCACATAAAACTCCATTGAAAAATAAAACGCCAAATAAATACAAAACGCCAATTTTATCACTGCGTACTTTTTTCTGTGTTTTTATTTAAGCTCTCTGGCTACAAAAACGCCAAAAAATATGAAACGCCATAATATATAACGCCAAAGCTTACATCTGGATAAATGTTAATTACTTTTTGTTATAAAAATAACATCCCGCCTAAACTACGCGGAAAAAAAATTCTATAAATAGAAACGTCTCACCACCTTCTGTTTATCACACCAAAACAACACACAAAAACACACAGTGGTTGCTAAAAAAATGCAACTCAATGTAAAACGCCAAAAAATACAACGACGACAAAACATCTTTTCTTTGATACTCAGTAATGTTCTGCAAGAAGCTTCGCTGAATGATTTGTTACGTGAGTGTAGTAAGATTTTGCTGCATGAGATGGACAAAATTGAAAAAGAGGGACTGATGACACCCATATGTCATACCGTCATCTTTGTTCCTGAAGAAGGTTTGGATGATAAGAAGAGACTTATACCAGTGTAAATGCTACTTTGGCCTCGATGATTATAATGAAGACGACTGACAGATAACATCCAACCACACGGGGTCGATCTATGTCTCCAACATCCACAAAGACACTTCAACACATGAACAAAGAAAATAAACAACGCCATACCCAAAACGCCATTTATTTGTCACAGTTCTTGTAGTTTCAAAAGAAAAAAGAGACTGATGACACTGAAGATTTAAAATCATAAATTGTTTCTACTTTGTTTTTTGTTTTTAATTTTCTTTATTTGTTGTTTGTTTTGTAATTTCAGTTAATAAAAAACAAAAGAATATTAATACTGTAATGAAAAATATAATAAAACGCCAAACTGACCAAATGCTTGTAAAACGCCATCATGCCATAAAAACGCCCCCAAAAACTACCAAACTATAATAAAATTACTTTGAACAACTACTATTATAAAAAAGCGTGAAACAATGTGCAAAGAATATAAAACAAAAGAAGTCCAATCGTTATCTAACCGCCATTAGACGTGTTACACCATAAAAATAGTTGAGTCTGAAAACAAAACACGGTAAACTGCAAAAAACAGTAAAATGAAACGACGGATAAACATAATTACTAACATTTATTATATTTATTTATCTTTTTCAAAACGCCATAATTACCTGTCATGCGCGAAAAAAAAAGTCAATATAAAAGAAGACCATGAGAACACAAGCTCAAACAAACCAAAAAAATTGACCAAAACGCCACATATTGTCCAAAAAATTTAAAAAAGGCTAAGGTTATTGCATGGAGGTTTGAAAGGAAAGAGAAACGATTCATCATAAAGTTCTCTGATAGGAGAAAGGGTAAAGGTAAGGATAATCAAATCCATGCTTTTATATGACGCTTTTATCATACCGTCTGGTATCCGCAATCATTAGAGATCCAAGAGATATCAATTCTAAGTGTTGACGCATTACACCTAGAAAGAGGATACTTCTAAAATTCTACGACTGAAGGTTCTTGACAAGAACAGAAGAGATAGTTCTTATGATTCCTGCCTTCACTTAATAACTATGGTTCTTAAGAAAGATTTTAAAAGTTTGCTATACTTATAGTTTACGAAGGATTTGGAGCAAGTAGCATTCGGCTCTTTGAATTTTTTTTCTCACGATCTTCTTCACAGCTTTTCCCACAGCTGCGTCTTATCATAGTTTGAAGAACATCCTTGGACTTTTTCAGGTTTACAATTGTAGTATCATTAGCATGCGCCGCCTCATCAATGGCGTGATTGACTGATGTCTTATCCGAGTTTGTCATACTCAAGATTTGGTTCCTATTACTAAATGAATCAATCTCTTGGTTGCGATCCGACAACTGCTATTCATCATTCTCATGGTCTTATATACTAACCATGGTTTCATTAAACCATACTGGCCAATATAGAATTAACATTCTCAATGAACGTTATTTAATATATATAATTTACTTAGCCTAGGTCACAAAAGACCTTTAATGACATTTAAAGTTTAGTCCTAATCCATCACCTTTTTGACAGGGGATCAAAATGTCACATCTGTCTTTATTATAGTGATGAATTTGGATAGCTTGAAAGCTTGCCGTAAGGATATCAGAAAAGAGTCATTTAAAAATATCAATCTAAGATTTGTTAGAGCATTTTCTATAGTGTCATCGGTCAATTTCTATCTTGCGTTAAATGACCGGAGTCCTAATCAGCGGAGACAACAGTTCACAACAATTATTGTTCTTTAAGGAACTATATGTGCCAGTATCAAATAAATTTCTTTATAAACTGCTTGATACGGAAAGGTACCTGCTATAAAGTTATCATTCTGCATCCTGGGCGCTCCTCATGCGTTTGTTTTCTTGGCTTCTTCGGGCTTCTTCTGATTCCTAGGGCAGTTGGTCTTGATATGCCCCTTCTCGTTGCAACCATAACAGGTTGCGTCTTTCAACTTCTTGCAATCTAGGGTTTTATGTTCCTTAGACTTGCAAATTCCACATGGTAGAGGCTGAGATTCAAATATGCATTTCCCGAGGTGGTATTTCCTACAGGTTTCGCACCTGGTCTTCTCACCCGACTGCTGGCTGTCTCTCTTAAACCCGGAACTCTTCTTATCCTCAGAGTTCCTCTTCCTATCGGAGCGATGAGAATCCTCATCCTCCCTTTTACGCTTTCCATCTTCAGCGGCTTTGGCAGCCTTGTTTCTGACTACATCGAGTGTAAGGGATAGCTACAGATCGGCCGCTGACCTGAATGTAGTAGGTCTTGAAGCCTTAACACTGGCTTTGATTTCTGGGGCTAAACCCCCAATGAAGCGAGCAATTCCCTTGGGTTCTGGTGTTACCAGGTAAGGAACCAGTCTGGACAGGGTATTGAAACTGGTGAGGTAAGCTTGACAATCTAAGTTTGTCGTAACCAATGATAAGAAATCTGACTCAATCCTCTCAACCTCGTGTTGAGGGCAGTAGTTCTCCATAATGAGAGCAACAAACTGTTCCCATGACATGTTGTAAAGTGGGATCTTCCCAGCAGCTTGAATGAGAGCCTTCCACCATGCTAGTGCCTCTCCCTTGAACGATTGGGATACATATTTCACTACATCCCTTTCAGCACAACCGCTGATGTCAACTACCGTGTCCATCTCATCCAACCAGGTCATACAATCTATTGATCCATTCTCCCCAGTAAAATCCCAGGGTTTGCAGGAAACAAAGTATTTATAGGTACAGGACTTGGTACGCGGTTCGTTATCGAACACTATCCTCTTGGATGGGACACTGTGTTCATTAGATTAATGTCGATCATCATCCTTCTTTAATTCGTCTTTCTTTGAGGGTGGCTTGTCATGAGCCACCGAATGGGTCTTAGGAATGGACTTAGAGTGGGGTACTGAAGAAGTTCTACTATGCGTCCCACTATACTCCTTGAATTGCTCCTCTACAACTTTAGATACAGTTGTATCAATCAGTGTACGAAGCTCTCCTCTGGTTATATTAACCCTATCATCATCGTGGTTTTCCAGGGGATGACTGTTTACTTCTTCTGACCTAGCCATGTAGATTTAATTGCTACATAAATCAAACACGGACAAGGTTTATACGGAAGCCTATACAGTTTTATTGTTTTTAACGATTTATTAACCACGTTTTTAATACACATATTAGTTAATTTGCTATATATATAATTGTTCAGGATCTTTATCATAATCCTTAATTATAAGTTAATAATAGCACAAAAGGCCTAGTCACGTAGACAATTTAAATTTATAAGCCCAGATTTTATGGAATCGAGGCATCAAGGTTTGAATCAAAGTTCATTACCTTTTCCTGACAGGGAGTTGTAGGCTACCACTGTCTTTAGTCCCAGAGGACGTTAATTGTAGCCCGTGGGCGCTTCATCCATAAGGGATGGTTATATAAATAAGGGAATTTAGAACATCCCAATTTAAAAATGACTTATGTGATTTTATCGAATCACATCTTTGTCATTAATGATACCATATCAGATGTTAATAAGGGTTTGAATCTTTCGAATAGGTTTTTCCACTTGGCCATGTCTGCAACGACAATTAGGCTAGGTTTTACCTTTAAGATTCTTTTAATAATTATGCAGAACAATCCTAAATTGAAATGTTAACAAGGATCTGAATCTAATTGAGGAACTACCATCTTGGCCCTGTCTTAATGTGACATATGGCTAGGTCTTGTCCTTTTTAAATTTTGCCATTTTATTATAATGGTAGATCTTATATAAAGGAATGTTATTTTAAATCTAACCGTTCCTATTAAAATTTAAACAAATACATGGTTGCCCAAAACGGGACTTCTAACTGAAATAACTCGCCCATGCAAGGGCAAATCAGAAAATAACAAAAGAAACAAATAAAACGAATTAGGATTAGTCCTATGTTCTTGTCTAGATTCAAGAATGTGCAATTGTGTAACTGAGATTAAACACAAAAGACTAGTGTTTAATTCACTCAGTGTTGGCTCTTATACCAACCTGTCACACCCCGATATTTCCACGTTTCACCGGTGGGCCCGGTAGGGGAGTATCGTGACGTAGTTGACATCATCATAGTCAAACAACACAATATATATGAATGCACAGCGAAAGCAAAAGATAAATATATTACAATCCGAATATAAAGTAATATCAAGTATTACAACGGAAAGTAAAGGTGTTGGGATTGAACCCTACCAGAGGAACAGATAATGTAAAGCCAAAACCAGGTCACAACAGAGGATTCACAATAAACAGTAGTTTACACTTTGCTCTCCCCTTGAAAGTGAGTTATAACGTTTGATGGTCTCTATCTGCTGCTCATAATCAACTGCTGATGCCCTTTTCAACTGCTGATGTAATCCTAAAGACTGCTAAAGACAAACTCTGGTGCTCTATCTACTGCTGTCTCTTAAGTGCTGCTGAAGACACAAACACTGCTCATTCAAGGACTGGTCACCTTTGAAGAAAGCACTGATGTTGTTGTTGAGCATCAGTGCTTAGGCTACAACAGTGGAACGAGAAGCAGTTGTTTCATCATGTTTTGTATTTTATTTACAATCAGTTGTTAGACATCAGTGTTTGTGTAAGGACAGTAGATACAGGTTGTTAGGCTGTTAGACGTCGCTTTCATGGTGACGTCAGCTGAGATACCTCAGTGGTTTGGTTTGCCTATAAATGTAACAGTACCCTGTACTGTTACATTTGATTGACTAAGTGGGATCTTCTCATCATGTCTAATCCTTTCATCTTGTGTGCAACCAACCTTGGGGCATCAGGCTGAGGGGGAGTATAGTTTGTAAGCTTATCTGTAATCTTTTGCTTTGATTTGTAAATCATTCGACTCTATGAGAAGCAATTGTTTATCAAACTACTTTCTCCTTTGATTGTGTTTACAAAGTTTGTTTTTCATTTCCGCTGCACTTAACATGTTTTCATATTCGTTGATCATTCATTTTAAACAAACAAACACTATCATGAGAGCCTCCGATCTTAACAATTGGTATCAGAGCCCGGACAGTCAAATTCGATCTAACAATCAATTTGACATAACAGTTCGGCTCAAAATTCATTGATACTAAGGTTGGTTGTATTTAGTTGAAAAACAGAGTACTGTGTAAATCGTGTTCAAAATGGTTATTCAAAAACTCTGTAAGTCAACCAAGATGTCATATGACACACAAATTTCATACATCAAGTGATTTCATGCATAAAACACTCATGGTTTCCAGATCTGAAAGTATATCTGTCAAATTATGAGATTATTTCTTATTTTCTAAATTGATCTCAAATGTTGTTATGAAAATTGTGATGTCCTTTATTAAAATGCTAAAGTATGAACCTCAGATTAACAAAAACCTAAGTTCATGAAACATTAGTGTTTTTGGTAATCTAAAAAGAGGGGAATTAAAACTTTAGCCATTTAAATCTTATGTATTGGAAACAGGTTGAGTTCCTCAAAAGGACAAAATCAACTAGGTTAAAATACATTAAGAAAATTCACAAAAACTCCGAAGTGTGTTTATCTCAAAACTTCTGAAGTAGAAGAAAAGAGTACAAACATAAAACACTAAAGAGTCGAATAGTCAAAGTTTGGGGTAATAATGGTCATTAAGCAACTATGCGCATTCATCTGTTCAGGGAAAGGTTTTGATTCCAGTAAATGAACTCCAAAGAGGACTAGACAAATGTTTAAAAAAAAATATATATCCATGTGTCCTCATGTTTGCAATCAACTGACACAGAAAATGGTACCAAACAGTGGTCAAAATGTTGTCAAAATATTCTACCACTGCTGACAAACCACTGACCATTTTTCATAAAACTTGAGAATGATATGATTATGTTTTCTATTGAAAATACACCAGATCCTTTTTGATACTATTCTCAGAAAATCCTTTAACTATTTTTTGTTGTTCAAAGGATTTTCTCGAATAATCAGGATATATTATTCATTTTTTTTAATATATTTGGAATTGTTGCTTGTTTTTTTGTTGACAACAGTTTCAGCTCCTATCAGGATGTAATACCTTATTTTTGATGGTATTAGTGTCCTCATAAATAGGTCAAAAGGAAATGGTACAAATGTCATGATCATGTCATACTCAGGTTTGCTCCTAAATTTTCATCAAAAAAATTGATTGCAAACTGTGCTTAAAATACTAGGGTACTCATGTGTTAATTGAATATTTAACGAAAATGAGTTGCCTTAGCAAAAAGATTTCATTCATCTGGGGTACTAAACCACTGTCCTTCAAAATTGACATGTGGCAAAACCTTGAATGAAAATCCTCAAAACTGTTGCTGAAACATCTGTCCTTCAGATATTTACCATTTACCCTAACCACTGTTCTGTTCCAAATTCTGATTTCAAAAGTCTGTCCACTGCTAAAAGTCAACCCCTGCTCTCTCATTATATTGATAAACTCTGTTGATCAAAAGCAGTGTCTTATCCACTGATATGCTATCCACTGATAGTAAAAATCATCCACTGCTTTCATACCACTGCCTTCATCAGTCACTTTCACAAAAGTACTGACCTTCACTTTCAACAGGGGTTGTCACGTGGACAGTACATATTGGTCAGACCTTTTGTAACGGCTGCCACCTCAGCATTCACTTTCTTCCCTATAAAATCCCCCACTCACCATCAAAACAGGGTTTTACTGTCAAATTGAATTCTTAAAAATTCTCTTCTCAAAGCAGTTTTTCATCTCATTTCTTCACAAATTTCTTCGATCAATCATCCTCAAAATGACAAAATCAAAGAAATCTTCAAAACCCTCATCCAAATCATCATCGAACACAGCCTCCCAAAAGGCAATCTCCACTGAAATTCCACATAAACCATCTCACAATCTCCTGGGTCTTCTCACAAAACCAGGAACCACTAACGTGTTCGATTCCATCATTGACATCATGGCAAAATCAAAGTATAAAACTTTGTTCATCACCGATGCACCACTCTATTTGACTACCCAAAGGGAGTTTTGGAAGAATGCAACCCTTGAAAAACAAGGAGACACTGCAACCACCATAAACTCTTCTATAAAGGGTAAAGCTGTCCAAATCACGCCACAATCCATTTCAGAGGTCTTTCAACTCGATGATCAAGAAGGTAAAATCTCTTTCACTAAAAACGAGTTGCAAACTGACTTCATTGAGAGAGGGTATGAAGCCACAATGATGAAGAAAATTACCTTAGAAAAAGGTTATTTTCCTTCTGCAACCAGATTTTTATTTCATACCCTCCTACTATGTGTTTCAAACAAAACCACTTCTTTCAATGAAATCCCTTTAAAGATTCAAAATCTGGGATATGCTATTCTTCAAGGAGAAAATTTTAACTACTCTCGGGAAATTTTTAAAGATTTGGTTAATAATGTTGAAACAAAATCATTCTTACTGTTTCCAAGGTTTTTAAGTTACTATTTTTCAAAGAAATTCAGTAAGGATGCTTTAGCTGTAATAAACCAAGGTGATCCTACTCAAATAAACAGTTTAACTACTGAAACTTTTTCAAGGATGTTAGCACCTTGCAAAACACAAGCAGAGGTGCCTGAGCAGATTTTAGCAGTTACAACTGCTCCTCAGGTATCTGCTGCTGAGCCCACTGCTCAAGGTGATCAAAGCAGCAGCACAACTGCTTTGAAACCCACACCTACTATCTCCAAAAAGCCAAAAAGAAAAACTCAAAAACCTACAAAACCCATCAAAAAGGCATCTCTGGAGGATGAGATACCAGAGCTCCTGCCAGTGACAACACAAAAGTCACAAGAAACCACTGCTGCTACTTCCTCACAGCAGTTGGTACAAATATCTCAAACCATAACCGAAACTCCTCCTGTTTCTTCACAAAAAGAACAGGTTGTACAAATAGGGTCTCCACATCATGATGCTCTGGAAACATTCGTTTCTATCATCCACAGTCCAATGCCCGGGACACATCCTATTTCTACACCACCCATCACATCCACAATTCCCTCACCAATAAAACCACTGTTGGATGCAATTGATTTGAACCAGGCATTATCCAGTCCTTCTCAATCACCTATTAATGAGAATATACCTCAACAACTGACTGGGTCTGATGTATCAATCTTTGCTAACCCACCAACACAACCTGAGGAGGTTACACCCCTTGAGTTACAAGTAACTCTTGGTGGTATTCCAAGTGAAGCAGCCACTACAACTGTTACACCCACTGGGTTACATTTGGACAGTGGTTACATTCATAAGACTTCCTTGGAGGCAATTCCTTTTATAGCACCTCTGCCAACCACCAGTGGATTTATTTATCCTACTGGCACCATCAAAAGGTTGTCAAGTGTTGAAGGAAGAAGACCCCAGTACCAAGAAAAAGGGGCATCAGTGGTTAATGTTTGGAGTATATTCCCTACATCTACCACTGATAAAACCACTGCTAGTGGGAAATCAGATGATCCCATTAACTTGGGTGATGGTTTAAAGTACCAGAAATTGACGGATCGTATTGCAAAGCTTGATAACTCTGTTGCAGAACTCAAAAATATGCTACAACAGGTGTTACAAGTTCAGAAGGTACAATCATCTACTGTTCCATCTCAAGCATCTGCTCCACAAAGGGCACCTGCTACAAATGAGCTCTGGAATCTATTTCAATCTTTTCTCCAACAACAAGCACATTTAGCAGATCAGCAACATGAAAAACATGTACAACAGCTGAGAAATGCAATGGAGTCAAGGTTCAAGAACACTCAGGCTGATTTGAAGGCTCTCAAAACTCAGATTTTACACACCACTGGCACTGCTCCTCCAAAAGTCCGCTACATTTATCAACTCCCAGAAGATAATGCCAAAAAGGGGGAGAAAATGAAGGAGTGGAAACAGAAGGGTATAGAGGATGGTCTTTATCCTGAACCAGAAAATTCAAACATGACCAAACAGATCCCTTTGCCAGATGGTAGTAAGAAAATTGATGTGACAATAAATGCACTAGCAGAAGCAGCTGCAAGTGTAAAAAGAGATAGAGAGGCCAAAAGGAAAGCCAGGGTGGACAGAATGGATCATCCAGATCAGGGTACTTCTGGGTCAAGGGATCATGAAAATCCTGTTGAGGAAAAGAAGAGGCCTACTAGAAAAGTAAGGCAACCCAAATCCATTCCTACCAGACGTTCAAAGTCTGCTCACAAACCACCATACAAAACAGCTGATGCAACAGGAGTTACAAAAACCACTGCTTGCCAAACAGTTGTTCCATCAACACACATCACTTCAACACACACAACATCCACTGCTTTACCATCATCACCACCAAAAACAACACCTGCTGACATACAGCAGAAGACAGCAGATGTTATAACATCTGTTGTAATGACAACAGTGGTTGAAACACCAGTTGTTTCAACAACTGTTAGTCAATCACAATCCACTGCCACTACATCTACAACCACTGTTCCATTCAAAACATCATCAGTCTCTCCTAAACCAAAAAGGAGAAGGCTAATTTTAAAAGATGATGACACACCTCCATCACCAACATCTTCAAAATCCCTATCACTTGTCACTATTCCTAAACCCATACCTTTCTCTTCAGCTCATATTGTAAAACCACTACCTCCTGCTGGTGTCTCATTTCCTCTGGAACTCATTGCAGTAAGAGAAGAAATCAAATCATTTTATTATGAAGATGACCCAGCCAAAAGGAGTTTGCCATCAATTGCAAATTATCCCAGGCCTAACAACATTGAAGAATACTTGAAGCTCAAAGCCAAACAAGCAGAGGATATTGCAATCAAAAACAGAAAAGGGAAATCTGATAGAGAATTTCAACAAAACTATCAGTTTTTACTCTCACGGGTCAATGCTATGGAGCGTTTTGCTAAAAATGTATGTCAGAAAATTTCAGAAAGGGTAGATGAGTCCTTAAGAAAAGACTACATTGAAAACATCATGACCTACAAGAAATACAAGGGGGAGAAACACATGTACAAGAACTGGACCATTCCTGAGCTTGAAAAAGAAGCAGCCAGGATTCAAGACATGATCAAAAATATGGTCAAGCAGACTCCTCCTGAAAAATTCAAACAATTTGAGGCTGAGAAGATGTTAAAGCTGAGGAGAATGAAAGATGAGCTAATTATAGCTGATTATGGGTCAAAGAACTCTGTGACAAAGTGGGGAGAAGATCGAGTCAGGGCAACCTATAAAAGATTAGAGGAACTTAGAAAGAAAGATCCAAGAGTTCCACAAAAGCCTGACTATTCCAAAGCAACGGTTTCAAAAAGACCACCAAAGCTGCAAGTCAAAAGAACCACTGCTCCAGCTGGTGCTGCCATCTACAAAAGAAGGAGCAAAAACCAGTTTAGCATGGAAACAATTCAAGATCTTTTAGCCGGAGATGCCATTGTAAAAGCTGGCACGGAAGTAATGATAAAAGAAGATCTTGAATTGGAACAATCTTCAAATGCTGCTCAGCCAGCTATGAACAGGCCAGCCTCACCAAATACTTCTGCAAATAAACATCTCCCAAGAAACCCACCAGGCTCAAAAATACAAAAGTGGGAAACTGACAAACAGACCTGCGTATTGACTTTGCTCAGGTCTGGTGGAGTAGTGGAGAAAATATCAAGGGAACAAGCTCTTGGCCTGAGTCTTGAAGATTTGCAGGATCTCCTTGATCTTCCACTTAGCAGGGATGATGAAGATTCAGACGCCCTAGACTTTGAATTACAATTTAAAGGTCAGATAAGGGAGCTGTTGATGAGGCAATAAAGATTTCCACAAATAATGAAGAGTTTTGGCATTATCTGTTCTAGGGGGAGATTGTTGGGATTAAACCCTACCAGAGGAACAGATAATGTAAAGCCAAAACCAGGTCACAACAGAGGATTCACAATAAACAGTAGTTTACACTTTGCTCTCCCCTTGAAAGTGAGTTATAACGTCTGATGGTCTCTATCTGCTGCTCATAATCAACTGCTGATGCCCTTTTCAACTGCTGATGTAATCCTAAAGACTGCTAAAGACAAACTCTGGTGCTCTATCTACTGCTGTCTCTTAAGTGCTGCTGAAGACACAAACACTGCTCATTCAAGGACTGATCACCTTTGAAGAAAGCACTGATGTTGTTGTTGAGCATCAGTGCTTAGGCTACAACAGTGGAACGAGAAGCAGTTGTTTCATCATGTTTTGTATTTTATTTACAATCAGTTGTTAGACATCAGTGTTTGTGTAAGGACAGTAGATACAGGTTGTTAGGCTGTTAGACGTCGCTTTCATGGTGACGTCAGCTGAGATACCTCAGTGGTTTGGTTTGCCTATAAATGTAACAGTACCCTGTACTGTTACATTTGATTGACTAAGTGGGATCTTCTCATCATGTCTAATCCTTTCATCTTGTGTGCAACCAACCTTGGGGCATCAGGCTGAGGGGGAGTATAGTTTGTAAGCTTATCTGTAATCTTTTGCTTTGATTTGTAAATCATTCGACTCTATGAGAAGCAATTGTTTATCAAACTACTTTCTCCTTTGATTGTGTTTACAAAGTTTGTTTTTCATTTCCGCTACACTTAACATGTTTTCATATTCGTTGATCATTCATTTTAAACAAACAAACACTATCATGAGAGCCTCCGATCTTAACAAAAGGATCCACAGGCGGATCTTAAAACATAAACATTATTCAACAGACTTTAGACGCCTAGAACTTGCAAGATTCCTTATTAACGCCCTGAGCTTCCAGCCAATTACGTCCAGTACCTGTCACTTAACCCTTTTGGAAAATACGTCAGTTTTCACTGGTAAATACACTCAACCGACTCATTTTGAAAAGGTTTAATAAAATTGATTTGAATGCACAAGGCACAAACTCTTTATAACTTGGGACAATTATAGTTATAATCTTGTATACAGATTTACATGTTCGTTATACGTTCAGGGCCCGATGTAGAAACCGAGTCAGATTAACAGACACGCCACAAGTATATGCCCACAAGAGAGTGAGATACCGTTTTTCCTTATACAACTGTCAGGTGTATGCCTACACCCCGTGTATAAGGCGTGGCCATTTTATAACACAATGATGTCAAGGATATCCGGGACATGGTCATTAACCCCTAAAGGTCTTTATTTCAAACAATACAGATTAAACCGGGTTACCTCAATAATTAACCATAATAAGATTAAATATTCAATACCCGACCAAGGGGTATTATTATAATACCGTATCCCAAGCCCGTATAGGGAAAATAAGCTAAGAGTATTTACCTGAGCTAGCTCCTGACTTAAATAGCAAGAATTTAATAACTCAGCCGTATTCACTTAAGTAAGCGTAGGTACCATTTACCGGAAGGCTCTAGTCTGGAATGATGGTATAAATAACCAATTAGAATGCTAACGGGTCTTTAATTAAGCTTAAGCTTAGACCGGTTAGTCTTACAGAAAGATACGGTTCAAACGCATGATAAGGCGAAGACCGGATTAGAATGTGGTTTTGACCCGACAAGTTTGAAGACTTGTATAATATGGGTAATCTAAACATATTCTGGATTTTGAGACAAAAAGGATATGGTTTGACCCGTTTCGGCTAATATATGCAAACTAGTTACATACGCCGATCCGAACGCGAAAAGTGCGTAACGAGTAACCAAATGAGTCATATGCAAGTTTCCTAAGTTATTATGCTTTAATTATGTTGTGACATCAGAAAGATATCTTATATTATGTCCAAAACGGATTTAGACTCACAATACGCCCCGTAGGGGTATTTTGGTCATTAAAAAGGTTATAAAAGAGTTTAAATATGAACCTGAGTTTCGGGTCTGATGTAATCAGTAAAATTACTCAATTTACTAGGTTATATCAGTAGGGTATCTTATATATGTGAAATCTGTCCTTTATAACCAAACTATGCCTCTTAAGGGTATTTTGGTAATTTCATATAGGCCTAAAAGGTCAAAACTGGAAACCTGAGTGTAAGACTTTAGCTTACTGTAAAAATATATTAATTTACTTAAAATATCAGTAGGTATCAAACCTTATGTGTATAAAATAATTTTTAATACATACTATGCGTTAAAAATGCCCAAAAAGGCGATTTGGAGCCATTTCCTGGTTTTCAAAGGAAATCAGATATTTTTATAATTCCAGAAGGCTCAAAATACTTTATTTATTATATTAGATCAGTAGAAAAAGGTTTGGGGTCAAAAGGATTTGTAAAACTCATTTTATGGCTTAAAAGGGTAAAACCGGCATTAACCGAATCATACTTAGAACTCTAAGTTATGCTCAGCCTAAAAATAAATAAAAATCTCCAAAAATATAAAAATATTATTTTATATCAGTGGGTAAAAAGATTGGTATCAAAAAGTGGGTTTAAATAGGCTATACGCTAAATACGCCATTTAATTAACATAAAGCTTTCAAATTACGCTAATGAGCATAACTCTTAATCTAGACCTCAAACTGATGTCAAATTTTAGGTGCAAGTTTATAAATCAGTAATTAAGGTTTCTACTCTTTTACTTTTTCAAAAATCACGTTTTAAGGTCAAAATGGCATAATAGTCAACATTTAAGCATTTAACGGAATCACGCATATGAATCGGATAACTAATGAACCAAGTTGTATAATCACAGAGGGTTATACTTATAGGTAACTTGGTCCTAATAAAGCTCTAAGGCATTTCTAAACTCTGCTTAAACGGGTCAGAACTGAAAGTCAAAGCATAAGTCAAACTATGCGACTTTCGGTCCCGAACCGAGCCTAAACTAAAAATTGTCGAGTTGAACATGTTGGGACATGTTCTTACATTAATTACCAAGTTACGTTAATGATCAAACAGGTTACATGTATCCTACATTGCTAATTATGCATTAATTTGGAAATAAACATTCTGTTGACTTTTTAATATCAAGTTTGACTCGACAATTGACCTAGATAGAGTGGGTATCAGAGGATACCCTTTTAAGGGTTTATTACCCACATAATTACCTACTCATAGGTACTTTCAATTTGAATTTTGACTGAAGGGATTAAGATTAATGACGAAATCAAATCTTAATTACGATGGTTTAACTTTACGCTAAACAACTAAGTTAAACTGAACTAGAAAGGATTAAGGACACTTACAAGGGTCCTAATTATGATTAGAGATCACTAGGAAATGTCCTTGAGCTCCAGCAACCTCCAGGAGTTGAGTTGTGGATTTCCAAGTGGATGAGCAATTTGAAGAACACAACTTCATGGCCTTTATATAGGTTTCTAAATTCAATTTGATCATGCCAACAAGGTCTATAAGTGATATGGGATCATTCCAAGTGTCCCTAGACCTTTTAAAACCATCAAACAAGCCCCTGAATTCGAATACCATCGTTTTAAGTCGGTGAAACCGGAAAATAACAGGCAGCTGGAAGTTTTCTGCATCTGGGACCTGCTTGCGCACCGCAACGCTCACAGTGTTGAGGTGCGCAAGCAACATGCCAGCACAACACAACTTTCAAATGTTTACAATTTGGCCCCTGGACCTTCCAAACGTCGTTTTCACATTATTTCTTGCATTATAAGCCTTCTAAATTTACTTTTGAGGGTTCCAAGACTTATACAAACTTTGTTAAGTCCTTGGTTAACTTTGTAATCACCCGAAAAGCCATAATTTTCTACGTTGACGCTTTTAACCCCTCGTATATGAATTTGATCATAACTTTCTCATACGATAACGAAACTTGATGATATTTTTATCATGTATTCTAGTGAGAATATTTAATCGTTACAAAGCTTCGGGTTTGCTAAAAGGTCACTCAGAGGTATACTTTAAACATGTTGACACATTTAACCCCTGTAGTTTGTAATCTCTCACTTTCTTTTATATTTAGCTTCGTATGATCCATGATTCATTCGTGTGAATGTATAAATATCTTGTAGGGTTATTGTAAGGCATAATTATCCATTGTTGACATTTTGAACCCTTATATTCACATAGTTTCTTTATTTGTCAACTTTAGTCCCTCTAGAGTATTCTTCTACACGTTCAAGCTTATGACACGTGTCAATACATTATAGGACGTGAATTTTCGAGGTGTTACACTTAACCCTAAAACCTAAATCATAACCCCTAAACCCTAAATATATCAGGGTTTGGCTTTTAGGGTTTAACTTTAGGGTTTAGCTTTTAGGGTTTATAGTTTAGATTTTACGGTTTAGCTTCGGTTTTAGCCTTATTTTTTAGCTTTAGGGTTTAGAGTTTAGGAGTTAGGATTTAGAGTTAAGAGATCCTAGTTAGGGTTCGTCGAGCTGGTTCCAACGCCCTAGAATGAGTCCAATCGAAGTTCGTTTGAGTCGGTTCCCCATTATTTCCCACTTTTTTAGTGTTCCCCAATGAACCTACCCCTATATATATATATATATATATAGAGAGAGAGAGAGAGAGAGGAGGAGTTGGGTAGAAAGTGGGTTTTTCCTAGAAAGTCTAGGAATCAATAAGAATGTGACACGTGACATGGAAGGATTTTAACTAAAAGGGCACTTGTGTAATTTGACATTTTATTTTATTTTTGGAATTTTATCTCTCATTAACTAACAATGCATAAGATTCTGGAAACTGTTTCTCCATGATTTTCTGAATGCCGCAACCTTCTCGTTCTTCGTCTTCGTCATCATCAAACACTTCTCCATCTCCACCATCTCCGAGTTCATCATCACCAACTGAACTAGATCCGAAACGCGTCTCGTTCATCATTAATTAACCTCCATCTTTCAGTCACCACCCATAACCATCACCGTCAACTTCAATCCGACATTCGCATCCGACAATCACGTCCGACAAGTTCTGGCACCTGTTCTCCGTCATCCGATTCAAATATTGTTCATATCATCTCCGATTTCTTGACGATGTGTTTTACCATTCATGCTGGTAATGCTGGAGGATTTCTTGACATTGTGTTTTAGCAATAAGCAGATTAATACAGTTGTGTTTAGCATTCATGTTGGTAATGCTGGAGGATTTCTTGACGCTGTGTTTTATCATTCATGCTGGTAATGCTGGGGGATTTCTTGACATTGTGTTTTAACAGCAAGTAGATTAATACAGTTGTGTTTTGGCATTCATGCTCGTAATGCTGGAGGATTTCTTGATGCTGTGTTTTACCATCCATTCTGGTAATGCTGGAGGATTTCTTGACATTGTGTTTTAACAGCAAGCAGAATAATACAGTTGTGTTTTAGCATTAATGTTGGTAATTCTGGAGGATTTCTTGACGCTGTGTTTTACCATCCATGCTGGAGGATTTCTTGACATTGTGTTCTATCAGCAAGCAGTTTGATACCGTTGTGTTTTAGCATTCATGCTGGTAATACTGGAGGATTTCTTGACGATGTGTTTTACCATTCATGCTGGTAATGCTGGAGGATTTCTTGACATTGTGTTTTAACAGAAAGCAGTTTGATACCGTTGTGTTTTAGCATTCATGCTGGTAATGCTGGAGGATTTCTTGACATTTTGTTTTAACAGCAAGCTGTTTGATACCGTTGTGTTTTAGCATTCATGCTGGTAATGTTGGAGGATTTCTTGACGTAGTGTTTTACCATTCATGCTGTTACGATGTGTGACATTTGTCGTGATGTGTTTTCTTGATGTTGTGTTTTTTCATGAAGGATAGTAGGAAGAGAGAGAGAGAGACGAGAGAAAGGGAGACAGAGAGAGAGCAAGAGAGAGAAAATCACAAGAAATGTGGGTGGTTTATGGAATGACAGTTATTTCCATATTTAAAACAAGCTAAATGATATATCTACCCCTGATTAATTAAATAATCCTATTTTTAAGACACACATATTACCAAAATGCCACCAAGATGATCTCAACCATTAAACACACCCATTGGATGGCCCAGATCGCTTCCAAGACTTTCTAGGAAAAACACACTTTCCGCAGAATCCCCACTATATATATATATATATATATATATATAGGGAGGGGCTCATGCGAGAACCACCCTTATTGTGAGAACCATGAGAACCAATGTGAACACAACCTAAAATAGCTAAAAAAACCTAAAAAAAACCATAAAAAACCTAACCCCCACCCCCCCCCCCCACCCAAAAACCTAAACCCCCCACCCTCCCCCCCCCCCCAAAAAAAAAACCTAACCCCCCCCCCCCCCCAAGCTAAAAAAACCTAAAAAAACCTAAAAAAAACCTAACCCCCCCCCCCCCCGAAAAAAAGCCTAAACCCCCCTCCCCCACCCCCCAAAAACCTAAACCCCCCCCCAAGCTAAAATGCTAAAAACTAAACCCCCAAAAAACCTAAAAAAATCTAAAAAAAATCTAAAAAAATCAAAAAAAAATCCAAAAATTTTTTTTTGATTTTTTTAATATTTTTTAGGTTAAAATCGCTACTTTTCGAAGCCAAAAAAAAAAAATTTTTTTTTTTTTTTGGTTCGAAAAGTAGCGATTTTAACCTAAAAAATATTAAAAAAATCAAAAAAAAAAAAATTTTGTGTGATTTTTAGCTATTTTTAGGCATTTTTGGTGTGTTCACATTGGTTCTCGCGGTTCTCGCAATAAGAGGTGGTTCTCGCATGATCTATATATATATATATATATACATATACATCAGTTCGCTCAGTTCGTAAACTACACTAGTGATCACTCTTGAACCTAATCCAATATATATATATATATATATAGGAAAAAGGGACAAATGGTAAAATAAGAACTAACTTAAGTTGTGAAAACCATGAGAACTAAATCACCTTTCAAAATAAAATTATTAAATTGGTTCGTTATTGATCGAGAGAAAAAGGTTCTCACTCGCTCATTCGGATATCTCATTGCATTAAAGTCTCCAAACACAATATACTTGCCTAGGTTATATGCATGAAATGAAGAATTTGATCCATACTACTTTCGTGGAATTATTGGGCATACACATTTACCAAAAAACACTAAATCTTTAAGAGCACCCATTCACCACCCACTATCAGAAAATTGTCAGAACACGACACAAAGTTTTTAACAAATATAGAACTGTACCATATGGATATAATTCCCCTTTGTTCCACGAACTAAAAATTCCCCCATATCTCCCTCATTTTAAACAAGTCTAAAGAAGACATGTGGGATTCTTGGATACCCAAAAAAACTAGAGTAAACTGCCAAAATGGTTTCTGAGATTAGGTTACTTTTGTCACATTAGTTCAAAACTCAAATCTTTTGAATCTGAGTCCCTGTGGTTTCAATTTTGTTGCCATTGTAGGATCGCGTGCTGACCCGAACGAGTCAATCGGAGGTGTTCTAATCCGTTTCAGGTGCGGAATAACAAAAAACGGACACGAAAAACAGCTTGTTCTACTAAATCTTTCCTTGTATATTGATTTCACACTGATTACAATTCAAACGGCACTTCGGCAGCAATTCGGTACCGGAAACAAGACGTGTTCCAAATGATTTCGCCCAAGAGACCTATATATAGGCATGGGATTTCGCTCATATGACACATGTTCACAAAAGCGAAATCACATATGTTCATAAAAGCGAAATCACCTGTAAAATCCTGATTTCCCACATAGTGACATGTCCATATATGTGAAATCAACTATCTTGGGAAATCACCACAACAACTCTATATTCTTGTACAATGTGCCCTAATCTAACATTCTAAGACTAAGACTCGATACAAGACGAAGTCGACAGATGTTGCACCAACAGACTCCCCCTCAGATGTTGACGAGTCTTAAGTGTCGAGTCTTCTCAATCTTCAGTCTTTATCAGTCTTTGGGCTCCTTCACTCTAACTTTCTTCAACTAATCTTTCAGGATCAAACTCCTAGCCCTTGCATCTTCAGACTCTCTTTCTCTTTCACCGACTCCCCCTCAAGATGTGCTGGGATCGTAGTCTGGCTTTCACAGGTTCAGGTATCGTAACCTGATTCACCTGCATATTCTCTACCCAAAACATGAGTTTCATAACAAATAAGATATAACACATTTAGAAACTTTGCTAATCACCTGAAGACACAACCCTGAATGCATCATTTTCAAGTATCAAACAAAATGATTTATCATGTCAATTTCTGATGAACCACTTGAATATATATCATTTTCATTTCACACATCTTCAAACACACTTTCCCAAACCTGTTCGTCATGTTTAGCACTCGGAATTTTGAAAAACAGCTTTTCAACATCAGTCGTCTAAAATTTTTTTGAATTTTTCAAAAATTTATGCTATCTTTTTGTAAAGAAATATTACAAACAATATTTTTCTGAGTTTGCGTAAGAGGATCATATCAGTTTTTGAGAAAAATCACCAACACTGTTAAGCTTTATACATTTTAAGTTCTAAACGATTCACTTAGATTGTCAGTATACTGATCCACTTAAATTCTCACACAAAGTTCAACTGTTTCGAGATATGAGATTAATGTCTTAGATACTTAAACTTATTCGCGTGTCCCACTTCAGAATATACTCCCGTATCCAGATCCCAATATTCAGTCTTACAGGTAAGTATGACACAAATGATATCTGTAGGGGAATAAATTATGATCGAAATCGTGAGAGCTCAGGTCAGAACTACCGTTCAGCAGAGAGATCACGAATCGACTTTTGGGTGTGTCCCCTTTAGAGGATCTTTTTTACAACAACATTGCTAAGCAATTTTATTGTCTTATCATATATGCTGAGGGTGATGCTATGTTCCAAGCATTGCGGAAAGTATTATTCGAGGACTAGGTCAGAACTTCCATTCAGCAGAAGTCCAGGAATAATACCCCAAATATCACTGAGTATAAAGACCTAGTATATCAGAAAAAGGAATCTTTCAAACGAGATTTCGGGGGTTACCCATATATACGAGAGATGTTACCCACGAATTAAGCAAGTTTGAATTTTAGGTTTATATCTCATCACAATCTACTAAATGTGCAAAAACCTACTGGCATATCATCAGTGAGACCGTTTATCACATTTGACTTTCCATTTCTTTAGCATGCCGTGATCGTCCACTGATGTACTATCATTTCCTCTTTTTCACAACAAAACTCATTTTTGATTTTTATCATGTTTTTGTATTTTTCAAATTTTCAAATGTTTTTGGATTTTCTGAAAATTTTTACTCCCCCTAAAATGCAAACACATTTTAGGAAATTTGAAAATAAACTGTACAATAAAGTGACAACTGATATCGAATCACTTCAGATCGCCATCCACTTGGCATCAACAATCAGAACTCCCCCTTACAACAAACTATTTTCCCATTGTGATTTCAAAACACTTAAGTTTGTTTTAATCAAATGGTTTTTCCGGAAAATAAGTTTTGTTGATTTTAATAAACCATTTGTAGATTAGGGGTTCATCACATTGTTCTCCAAAATACCACTTGTAAGTATGGTCCAATCAAGTTCAACTTAATGACCTTGATTAACCACTTGTCAGTGAAAACCTTCAACAACCACTAGCAGGTTCACTTAACAATCATAACCACTTGCACATCAAAATATAACAATTTAAATATACCACCTGTACTTTACCAACTGTACCACTTGTAGGTTCATTTGCTAAGAAAGATGCCGATTCCTGCTCCACTCTTACCAACATGGGAGCTCCGGCAAGTCAGCTTTTCAGTTTGGAAAAACTTTCCCCCAAGGCTGACCATCCTTGGGAGATTCTGAAACACATCTGTCCCACCAGCACTTTGATTTGTAGAACTCTTTAGCTCCTTTCATTTTTCCTGCAACCATCTTACCAAAAATATGTTTAACATTTCCATTAAACACCTTTTCAGCATCAAATTCTTTCTTATCAGCAAAGAATTGATCTGAAATCTCAACCCTACCTTTTGATTTCAAATAATCTTTTGTCAATGAAGGAAAGTTTTCCTCGTTCAACTCAAGAACGGAATTATCAATCTTTTTCTCAACACATGACTCCTCTGATTTTATGGAATCAGATTTATTGTCAGAATTACCCTCAGATTTAATAACCCACTTTTGTTTACTCAAATCACCTCTTCTTTTGTAAAACCTTTTTGAACTTTCTCCTTCCTCAGAAGTAGAATTTTCAAACTTTTTAACATTTTTCACAGGTTGTTCTTTCTTATCAACAAAAGTCTTTCTCAAAGCACAGTTAGAAGAAACTCCCTGTTTTTGGTAGTTGGTCTTGGGGCAATTCCAAGCTATGTGACCAACTTCTTGGCATTTGAAACAAGTTCTTCTGTCAACTCTTTCAGCAAACCTTCTCACATTCTTTTTCACTTCAGCAAGAAACTCTTGATTCGACTGCTTCCAGAACGGTTTCTTCTGTTCATCCTCTGAACTTCCTCCTGAAACAAATTTTTTTTTTTGGTTTATAAGTTTTCTGATTTTTATAATTTTCTGAAAAATTGAAACCCAGACCTTGTTTTTTGAAATTACGGTTGTGGTTTGGTTTCTTTTGATAACGTGAACCATAACCGTAACCCTTTTTCTTGTTCAATCTCTGTTGAACTCTTGAAGTGTATTTTTTAGGTTTTTCATGAAGATTTAAATCTTTTATTTCAAAAATATTAATTTCTGTTAGTTTGAAAACATGTTTGATCATTTCAGTTTTAACACTTCTTATTGGAAATTCCTCATCAGAATATAATTTGTCTGAATCAAACAAAGTATACGCCACTTTGATTAATCCGTCATTCAAATTAGATTTTGATAACAGGAATTCTCTATTGTAAACCCTGTTAACCGGTGAACTCGGACTCTTTTTTGACGAACTCGAACTTTCAGACTTAGACTCCGGTTTTGACTCTTCATCCGTATCCAACACCTGATCGACCACTCTTTTTAATAACTCGGACTCATGATCAGTGTCAGACGCTGTGAATGTAACATCAATATTGTCTGGTAATTCATCAATGATTTCAGACTTTAACTTGATGTTGACTGCCTTTTTTAGACGCTCCTCATTAGGATTCCTGGGAGAATAAGTTTCATGGATCGGAGGCGGACATCTGTTATACTTGACACTTCGTTCCTTACCAGTATCAGTATCTTCAGGCTTTTTATCCATGAATGCCTCAAAACCTGCAACAGTAGGATAAACACGATCAATCAGATAATCACATGTAGTATAACTCAACAGTAATCGTTTAATCCTTTCACTCTTAATCTTCTCAAGTTCTACTTCTTTCTTCAATTTAGCACAGTCTTCAATATACTCATTGATGACGCTCTGCTTTGTCATTCAAGTTGCACTCATTTTGTCATTTGCTTTTTCAATTTCTGAATTTGTACTTTTCAGACCATCAACTGTTCTATTCAGCACATCATATGACTCTTTCACATACTTCACATCAGACAGTAAATCTTCTTTTATCTTCTCTAACTCAGCAATCTTCATATCTTTTTCCTCACAAGCTTTGCAAGATTCTGAACACTTCATACATGGTTTTTCAACTTCAACCAATTTTTCAACTATCTTTTCAACTTCAACGATCTTTTCAACTTCGACAAGTTTTTCAATTTCAACAATCTTTTCGATCTCGACAATCTTGTCAACAACTTTCTCTACTTCAACAATTTTCTCCACAACTTTCTCAATCACTTGATCAACAATTGCTTCTCCAGCTTCTGTCTTGGTCTTTTCATCAGCTTGCATTTTTGCTGCTTCCAGCTCTTTCTTCAATCTGGCAATCTTCTTCTGATTCAGCATCTCCATTTTATCTGTAAAAAACAAATTAAAACTAGTGGGATCAATGCCTTTTCTAGCTCTGTTGAGATGTTCTTCCTCATTATCGGTATCTACATCACTTCCAAGATCTGGAAAAATTGGAATTCTTTTCTCACTAGTCTCATTTTCACCCTGAATTCTTGCAACACAAGCTGAACCAGGTATGTATTTGTCCCAACTAAATCCTTCAGCAACAAATTCATCATCTTGATGGATAAGTAAAGCTTTCTTCTTTCCATCTTCAATAGCATGAGCATGTGCAGTTCATAGTTATCAATAGCGTCCATAGCGGACGCTATCGCGAATAGCGTAGCGACGCGGCCACATGCCGGTACAAGGTACTATGCGACCGCATATCGACCAAATAGCGACGTCTGATGGCAAATTCCGGCGACGGTGCTGCAACTCCTGCCGAAAACGAGGAAGAGGGAGCCAGAGGCTCAAATTGATGGAAAGAAAGAAGCAAGTACCTTGTTTTGATGGCAGTCGTAGAAGTTTTCCCACAGATTTTCTGTAATTTCATGGTGGTGGTAAACTGGTAACGTATATGGATCTGGACGGGAAACGGCGAAAGTAAATGGGGGTGACAATTAGGTTTAACTTTATGTGTGTAGTTTTACAATTTAACCCCTCTATCTTTCTGTATTTTATATTCATTCTCAAAAGTTGTAAATTTTAACATAAAAAGAGTGAAATTAGTTGGTGTATTTTAACATTTAACCCCCTATATCTTCACTAGTTTACATTTAGTTCTTAAACTTACAAATCTAGACATATAAAATATAAAATTAGCATTATAATATATGTATATCATTATAAATAGCTATATTTTTATTTTTAAAATTTTCTACTGCCTTATCGCTAAACACGAAATAGCGAGCGCTATTTTGTCGCTATCGCTACGTAGCATATAGGTAGTCTGTCGCTATTGACCGCTATTCGCTATCGATAACTATGGTGCAGTTTGTGGTTGTTGAGCAATCTGATGAAAAATTGATTTCTGATAATAGTTGTTCTTTTCTTGATTCCCGGTTGCTTCTTTGCTTTTGCACTCTCTTTTAAAATGTCCTTTTCCTTTGCAACGGAAACATGTAACTTTTGACTTGTCAAATCCCAACTGAGAGGTAGCCATTCCTCGAAATTCATCTCTACCAGTAATCTCTTGAAACTTTTCAGCTCTCCTCCAAGCACTAGCTAAGCACCATTTGATATCCATCAATTCAAGTTCTTCAGCATCAATTTGATCGTAATCTTCTTTGGTAAGCATCGGATTCCCAATCTTCCCACCGATCAAACTTTCGTAAGATTCTAACATAGCAACCAGTGATGCCATGTGTTGCTTGGCAACTTCTGGAGACAGGTTCTGGCCATTTTGAATGTTTAAGGTAACATTGCACTGAAGGTTTGTTGAGTTTTGTCGTTGAGAACTTGATGTTGTGTTGTTTGGATCAAAACTTGAGAATGATGAAGAATATCCACTACTTTGAGTCACATTACTACTCTTAGTTCCAGACGAACTTTCAGCACTAAAACCAGTTTGAATCTTCGGGCTAGGACTGGGAGTAGCCTCAAACTTGTTTCCTCGGTAGTACAAACTGACATCTTGTTTAGCATTTGGATTTGTCATGATAGCAGTTTTCTGAATATCCAGCTCCTGCTCTTCAATCTTTTGAATGAATTGTGCCAGATTCATATTCTCAGACTTTCTTGTGTGTTTTAAAATCATCAAATAAGTTCCCCACTTTTGTTGTGGTAGTGCTTCAGCTAGTTTATCGACCCACTCATCATCATCATCTTTCTCAATGTTAAATCTTTTCATTTCCAAGACTAGATGGCAATATCTATCAATAGTATGCTTTGTAGTTTCATGGTCGAAAGCTGAAAACATATCAAACGACTTTTTCAATAATGCCTTTTGTTTTTAATCATATCTGCGCTTCCCTTGAATTTCTGAATCAATGCTTCCCAAATTGACTTAGCTGTATTACCATGTTGAAGCAAAACAAATATATCTTCTGTAATTGCCTGTTGAAGAATACTGATCATCATTTTCTCACTAGTATACTTCAATTTGTCAACTTTCGTAAAGTCACTGAAACCCTTTTCAAGTCCACGATCGTTTTTTGGTTTCTCATAGTCTTTCTCCAACGAACACCATGCATCAAACTTGTAAGCTTGCACCCAGTTCTCAAATCGATTTTTCCATCCCTGAAAATCTTCAATGTACATCAGCTTTGGCGGTTTCTGATGTGTACCCGTCTCATTCTCACTGTACAACGTTTCGGCAGCTGTGACTAGAGCGACTGGTGTGGCAAACGCGTTGTAGAATTCCTCTTCCATGTCTTTTGAAAATTTGATATACTTTGGCAAAACACCTTGTATCAAATCTGGAAATCGTTACAAATGAACTTAACACAGCCCTATTTATAGTAGACTTGATTTCGCTCCAAAATACACATGTCACCTAGGAGCGAAATCAGAACTTGAATTGGAGCGAAATCAGGCAATACATTTGGAGCGAAATCAAGGGTCCTGGTGGTCCTATGAGTGAAATCAGGGGTCCTGGTGGACCTATGAGCGAAATCAGGTCTTCTGGACAGTCCTATGAGCGAAATCAAGGTCCTGATGGACCTTTGAGCGAAATCAGGTGTATCTTGGATGGTCCAATGAGCGAAATCAAGAGTTTAGGGTGGTCCTATGAGCGAAATCTGGTGTATCTTGGGACGAAATCAGGTGACATTTGTGTACACAAAAGCGAAATCAACAATTGTCCATATGAGCGAAATCAATTCGAAGGGCAATTTGGTCCATTTTTACTTTGAATTTCAGTCTCAAACTTTCAAGGGTTTATTATTGTCCAATTTTCTATGATCTGTGAAATTTTGGTCCGATTCTAACTACTAAATCTTTCTGAACAGATAAAAGAAGGTGTAGAAGACAGAGAATGAAGCTGTAATGGCAAGAACTCCTCGACCTAAGCTCTGATACCACTTGTAGGATCGCGTGCTGACCCGAACGAGTCAATCGGAGGTGTTCTAATCCGTTTCAGGTGTGGAATAACAAAAAACGGACACGAAAAATAGCTTGTTCTACTAAATCTTGCCTTGTATATTGATTTCACACTGATTACAAGTCAAACGGCACTTCGGCAGCAATTCGGTACCGGAAACAAGACGTGTTCCAAATGATTTCTCCCAAGAGACCTATATATAGGCATGGGATTTCTCTCATATGACACATGTTCACAAAAGCGAAATCACATATGCTCATAAAAGCGAAATCACCTGTAAAATACTGATTTCCCACATAGTGACATGTCCATATATGTGAAATCAACTATCTTGGGAAATCACCACAACAACTCTATATTCTTGTACATGTGCCCTAATCTAACATTCTAAGACTAAGACTCGATACAAGACGAAGTCGACAGATGTATGCACCAACAGCCATTTTCATCCAAAATCAAAATTTGTTCAGATTTTTCAGTTAACATCCAGTTCTTCTGTCATTTTCCTCCCTTTTAATGAAGGGCAAAATGGTCTTCTAACTTTTCATTATAACAAATTAAAAAAATCTTACCATTTTATCCTTCATTAAAAGGGAGGAAAAATACAAAAAAAGCTGGATGTTAACTGAAAAATCTGATCAGATTTTGCTTTTGTATGAAAATGACAACAAAATTGAAACCACAGGGACCCATATTAAAAAAGGTTTGAGTTTTGGACTTGATGACAGGGGTAGCTCAAGACCAAATAAAATGACTTAGGCACACAAACGCTTGGAAGGTTAAAGGATTAAAGGGTTTAAAACCCGCGAACTCAGGTGAACAGTAAAAAGGATGCAAATAGTAAACCATCACTTCAATGATTGCTTGATCAGCTCTCTCACAGTTGTAAAAGAGAATATGTGCAAAGAGAACAACCTTTTATCGGCAGATCTAAACCGTTTAAGCCCCAAATGGGTAAGTCTCCCACTGCAACCATGGTTCACTGGTCCAAGGTTTCCTCTTTAGGTGATGACTTCCTCTATAAATGACACTTCATTTAGTGCATTGAGGACATTCCGTTCAGCTCTGATTCTATGATAATCCCTGATCTTCCTTCTCGAGTACTTGTTCCATTCAAGTCTTTTTTCTTCACATTCAACACACACAACTTGATCGTTCCTGCTTCCAAGGCTGAACATACTTCAGCCGAAGATTTTGAACAATAAAAAAACATAATTAGTGAACCTCTCTCCACGTCTTGCAAACGTGGGGGGACCCCACGACCTGCGTTAAGCAAACCGGAACCCTCCAAGCCTTTTGCCTAACCAGCCTAGCTACTATCATCGGTCTTGTATTTGTTGTATCAACAGGACTAAAGTGGCAAAAGTGACCAAACATCAGGGACCATTTTAACAGTTTACTCCAAAAAAATTAGTATTATTTTTGTTACAAATTCTCCGAACTTTGGATCTCTTTGCGGGATTCCTGACACCACAAATATTTAACGATAAAATATTCATGTGTAAACAATATGCTCAGTAGCTCCCTTAAGTAATCCTTCTAAAATGGTCTCGCTCCCTTTCATATCATACCCCATTTTTAACCCAAACTCAATATGCTCATTTAAAAATTCAATAGTGGAAAAACCGGATTGATTGTAACACTTACTCTAATTATGTTGTTTTAATTTTCTTCGCGTCTTTATGAAGAGGAATCCTCATTTTCTTTATAGTTATTCCCAGAAACCATAGAATGGGTTGCAAACTCGTGTATTTCTCCCCTCACGTGTTAACCTTACCCCTGAAGGGGTCGCCAACAACTTCCTAGAGTTGAGGTCTCTCCTCAACCAATACGTGAGTAGGGAAAAAGACAAAGGTGTAAGGATTCGGTTGGACTATGACGAGCCAGAGCCGTCGTTATCTCCTGGACCTCCAGCTCTTCCTTTCACAAGCTCACAACCAACCTTGTCCAGGAACGAGGCTGGTCCCAGCCATCCACCTCCAAATCCTAACCCATACATATACATATACACAAGGCCATATCCGACAATGTTTCCCCTCTTTTCTTCCCAGCCAGCTGCAACTGGTGCTCCATTGGGACATGAACTAACTCTGGATCAGCTATTACAATCTCCAGTTGCAAGCCTTCCACCCCCAGTCACATCTACATGGGAACAAGCTTTGTCTGTACTCCCTTTGGCATGAAGTGCCGTTATGAGCACCCCTTTGGGGATAAACTGCTCAGCTGCACCTGAAGCCTTCAAGGCTTTAACCTTATGCCTCAAATGATGGCTCAGATGATGGCCACCTTCCCTTGGCAGCACTTTATTAATCAAGTGTTGGTCACTCAAGGGAATAACAACACCAACACGGATGCAAGGGTGGCAGAGGATTTGGCTAAACCGTATAAACCAAGTAATCTTTCGTGCTTCTCACAGCAAATCGCCGATTATGATTTCCAAACAAAGATCAAAATGCCATCCCATATCAAGACATATGAAGGAACTGAAGACCCAGAAGATCACCTTCAGATCTTCACTGGTGGTGCTAGAATTGAGAAATGGTCAAATGCTGAATGATGCCTCATGTTTATGCAGACCCTCATTGGATCAGCCAGAATATGGTTCAACGATTTACCAGCCAGAAGCGTTCGAAGCTTCGATGATCTGAGCAAAGGGTTTCAAGCCAATTTCTCACAACAAAGGCGGTACGTCAAAGATGCCACGGTGATATTTCAGATAAAACAAAGGGATGACGAAAGCCTTCGAGAGTTCATATAAAGATATAAAAAGAAGGTCAAACATATGTGGGAGCGGATGAAAAGATGAGAGTGGCTGGTTTTATGAACGCCATTACCTCCAAATACCTTACAAGGGATTTTAATGAATCCCTACCCAACACCTTGGAAGAAGCTCTCGAAAGGGCTGAAGCCCACATCAGAGGGGAGGAGGCTGTAGACATAAAGGAGCAAAGGAAAAGGGGATCTAGCTGGCGAGGCAACAGCCCCACCAGAAACAGGGGGAATTTTCATCCCTATGATAGGCGGTAGAAGGGTTCAGAACAACGAAGGTCCGAAGGCCAGAACCCTCTAAGTAGGGAGAAGGACATGAACTTCACAGCCCTTACAAACCCCCCCCCCCCCCCACAGAGATTCTTGCAACAGAGGAAGTAAAACAAAGCTTTCGACCTCCTAGACCTCTCCCTAAAAGCAAAAGGAATGAAAATTCCACTCAGTTTTGTGAATTTCACGAAGAGGGGGGTCACCATACTAACGATTGCTTTCAACTCAAAAAGAGGATTGAGAAGGCCATTAAGTCCGGAGAGCTTGCCCACTTGGTGAAGAGGGTAAGGGACAAGATAGACGAAAGAAAAAGCAAGGAAGTTAACATGGTGGATTTTGATGGAAAGGTTCCCCACAAACGGCAACGGTTGGAAGCTTGGGAGCTTCAGTGTGTCTGCTTCCCCCCAACAAAAAGGGACCCACTCTCCAACCCTCTCGTGGTTGAAGCAACTGTGGGTACACTAAATACAAACATAGCATACATAGACACTGCTGCAGCTACTGAAATTATGTTTGAGAAGTTCTTCAATCGTTTGAGCAATGAGGAACGTTCAAAGCTTCAACCATCCTGAACCTCCATAAAAGGTATTGCCGACATTCCCCTCAAGCCTCTAGGATAACTAACCCTTGATGTCTGTTTCAGTGAAGGCAAGAAGGAAATGGTTCAACCTCTCACTTTTGTGGTTATCAATATACCTTCTAACTATGGTGTCATCATAGGAAGGTCGGGGCAGTGTGCATTCTATATGGCTGTTTCTGTTGGTCATGGCACAGTCAAGCTCCCTACCGAGAGAGGGATTGCAACCCTTCAACCTACTCAAGAAGCTTACATGGTTGAAGGGGAAAGTTCAAAAAATGAAGACGACAAACAAGGGCTGATCATAAACCCTAAGTATCCTGAACAAAGGATAAGGGTTAATCCGAGCCTTTCTCAAGAAACCCTCTCGTACCTTGAAAAGCTGCTAGTACACTATAGCGATGTCTTTGCTTGGTGCCCAGAAGACATGACAGGTATCACTCAAAGCATTGCTGAACACGAGCTGAAGATACCACCCGATGTCAAACCTGTTGTCCAAAAGAAGCAAAGTCTGGCACCTGAGAGAAGCTTGGCAGCATGCCAAGAGGTTGAAAAGCTTGTCTCAGCCGGAATTCTTCGGGAAGTGAGTATCAATCCTGGTTTGCAAACCCAGTCATGGTTCGGAAGCCCGATAATTCTTGGAGAATGTGCATCGACTTCAAGGACTTGAACAAGGCGTGTCCCAAAGATTGTTACCCGTTGCCAGAAATCTATCTTAAGGTTGATTCCCTCACTGGTTACCCTTTCAAATGTTTTCTTGATGCTTACAAGGGTTACCATCAAATTCTTATGAAAGAAGAGGATGAAGAGAAGACCGCCTTTCACACAGATAAGGATATCTTTTTCTATCAAAAGATGTCTTTTGGACTTAAAAATGCGGGTGCAACCTACCAATGCCTAGTTGACAAGGCTTTTGCCACCCAAATTGGCAAAAACATGGAAACATATGTCGATGATTTGGTAATCAAAAGCAAAACAGAATACCAAATGCTTGACGACATACAAGAAACTTTTCAAAACCTAAGGAAGGTTAACATGAAACTCAACCCCGAAAAATGTTCATTTGGGTTTGAAGAAGGAAAGTTTCTAGGGCACATTGTGGGAAAACAAAGCATAAAGGCTAACGCAAACAAAGTCAAAGCTGTTCTTGAAACCAAACCACCACGAAGCAAAAAGGAGGTAGAAAGTCTGAATGGAAACACTACTAGAAAACTGCTATTATTCCTACCAAAATTTCCTACACATTTGATACGAACGAAAATACCGACACTCTTCCCACGAAATTCCGACGAACAAGAAAGGGTCTTAGTTTTATGACAAAAAAAGTTACGAAAAAGCCACAAATTGTTATGCGTAGGAAAAGTGTCAGAAATTTACAACGCATTTCCGACGGAATTCGTTTTCATTTAAACTTTTAGTCGGAAATTCGTAGGAATTGGTATGCGTAAGAATTGTGTCGGAAATTTTCGACGGAATTCGTTTTCATTTTAATCATTAGTAGGAAATGCGTAGGAATCCAATTTATCCTAAAAAATATTCATAATAATTAAAATTAATGATTTTAAAATATAAAGTTTTATTATTTATAAAAATATATGTTATTTTTAAATTAATTTATTTCTATCCGTAGGAAGTGTGTCAGAAATTCTGACAAATTACTCACGTAATGGATAAAAAAATTTGTAATACATTTTATATATTATTTTTAATACAAATTTATTAATATCCGTAGGAAATTTGTCGGAAATACCGACGCATTTCCTACGGAATGGTTTTAAATTAATATCCATAGGAAATGTGTAGGAAAATACCGACGCAATTTCTACGAAAAACGTTTCATTTTAACAATTCGTTAGAAATTCGTAGGAAAATATTGAATTTAATAGTTCTATGGAAAAAGCGTAGGAATCCATAATACATGTCTTAATACGGTCTATTAGAGCATGTATGACTTGTATTCTTAGTTACAATATATTTGCACTCAATACAACGTGATGGAACCCTTCAACATCGAATTTTACATAATATATCTTAACGGAATGTAACCCTTTAATATCAAATGGTACAAAATAAAGGTGTTAACGAGCCATAAAGATATATCGAAGCTTAACACAGTCTATTAGGGCATGTATGACTTGTAATTGTTCATTACGATACAATATCACTCAGTACAACGTGATGTAATTCTCCAATATCAAGGCCCAACACGGTATATCAGGGCATATATGACTTGTAATTCTTTGTTAGAATATAATAGCACCCAATACAATGTGATGTAACCTTTCAACATCGAATTTTACATAATAAAGGTCTTAACAGGCCTTTAAGATATATCAAGGCCCAACACGGTCTATTATGGCATGTGTGACTTGTAATTATTTGTTACGATATAATAGCACTCAATACAACTTGATGTAACCCGTCAACATTGAATGTTACATAATAAAGGCCTTAATGAGCCATTAAGATATATGAAGGCCCGCACATCGTTTAGGATACATCACTCAATACACCGTGATATAACCCTTTACCGTGTTGCCTTTTATTCTACGATTGCAAGCTTTATTTTATTCTTTACTTTTAGAAAACGCTATAAAAAGTTATTAAACTGATTTATTCATATGAAAACACATGGTAATACTAAAATCTATAAGTTTGTTTAAGTGTATTAAAAGAGTCAAATATCTAAGTTACATGGTTAATCGATTTAGTTTATTTGAATTATTTTGAAGCTGTATTTGAACTAACATTTATCTGAATCTAAAAGTTATGAGTTCGGGTTGAAGCTGCATTTAAGTAATAACCATGTCTTAAAATCAAGAATAAATTACAAAAATCGTCATTTATGTTTGTATCGAATTGCAAAGTGTGTCATTTGTCTTCAATAATTACAGTAAACCTACTTTATGTTTGCAAACCTTTGCACGGTTCGTCAATAATTACAGTAAAACTTTTTTCAGCAGGAAAAAGCAAGTATTTTTTTTAATCATTTAAACGTCTCCGTAGGAAACATGTAGGAAAAAGAATGTGTAGGAAACAAAGATAAATTCGTAGGAAATGTGTGGGAAAAAATAATACATTCTGTTGGAATTGTGTAGGAAAAAAACTAATTTTGTAGAAATTGTGTAGGAAGCAATAACACATTTCGTTGGAACTGTGTAGGAAAAAAATATTTCCGTATGAACTATGTTGGAAAAACGAATACATTCCCTTGAAATTGTGTAGGAAGAAAAAAAAAATTTCCGTAGGAATTGTGTAAGAAAATTAAAATATATAGAATATATATAATAAAAATAAATATAACTGATTTAAACACAAAATTTTAAAAAATAAATATTCCGTGGGAAATGCGTCGGGAAGTTAAGAAAATTAATTCCGTGAGAAATAAGTAGGAGAATTCTAACGAAACATTTGTGTGGGAAAGGAGTAGAAAAATTCGTAGGAAATGCGTCAGAAAAAAATTACCCACGAGCATAATTCCCACAACCCATTTTCGTGGGAAATCCGTGGGTAAACGCAGTTACCCACGGATTTCCCACGGAAATTGACGTGGGAATAGTAGAAGTTTTCTAGTAGTGAAAGCTTGCAGCCCTGAAGCGTTTTACCTCAAAACTAGCTGAAAAGTCTTTGCCTTTCTTCAAAACGCTTAAAGGGTTTTCTGACAAAAAAGATTTCAAGTGGACTGAAGAAGCTGAGGAAGCCTTCAAACAGATGAAGCAACACTTAGCTCCACTTCCAGATATCGCAGCCCCAGAAACAGGAGAACTAATCTATGTATACCTTTCGGTTGCTGAAGAAGCAATAAGTGAGGTTTTAACCATCGAACGAGACAAAGTTCAGGTACCCGTTTATTTCTTCAGCAAAACTTTAAAGATGGCAGAGATCAAGTATCCTCCTTTGGAAAAACTTGCTCTAGCCCTAGTCCAAACGGCTAGAAGGCTTCGAAGGTATTTCCAAGCACACCCTATACAAGTGGTCACCGACCAACCCATTAAGAGTGTGCTTGAAAAACCAGAAAATTCAGGGCGATTAGCCAAATGGGCCGTGGAACTAGGTGAACACCAAATCACCTATGTTCCAAGAAAATCCATCAAAGCCCAAGTCTTGGTTGATTTCATTGTGGAAGTCCCAAAACAAGTCATCATGGAAGTTAACACAGCTACCGCTGAACCCTTTGACCTTGAAGCCTGGAAGCTTTTTACCGACGGGGCTTCAAGCGTTGAAGGGTCAGGAGCCGGGATCATTTTAATCAATCCTGAAGGCTTAGAATTCACATATGCTCTTCGATTTGAATTTTAGACCACCAACAATGAAGCTGAATACGAAGCATTGATAGCTGGCCTGAAGTTAGCTAAGGAAATGAAGGTTCAAAAGCTTCAAGTCTTCACAGACTCTTTGCTCGTGTCAAGCCAGGTCAATGACAGTTATGTTGCAAAGGAGCCCAATATGAAGAAATATAGAGAAAAGTCTAAGGAGTTGATGAACACATTCCAAACGTGTACCGTCAAACAAGTCCCGAGATCTGAAAACAAGAGGGCAGATGCCTTGAGTAAGCTTGCCTCCCTCACCTTTTCCCACCTTAAAAAAAAAGGAATTGGTGGAGGTATTGAAAGCTACCTCAATTCAAGAATTGGAGGTTCAAGATGTAATCACCGAAGAAGGTCCCAATTGGATGACTCCTATTAAGAAATTCCTCAAAAATGGAGAGTTACCTGGTGACCAAATAGAGGCTGAAAGGGTTAAAATCAAATCTAGGCAGTACGTGTTGCAAGATGAGATCCTATACAAAAAAGGGTTACCTTGCACCCTTACTGAGATGTGTTGGCCCGGAACAAAGCCAGTACCTGGTCAAAGAGGTTCATGAGGGGATATATGGAGCTCACTTTGGAGCAAGAACGGTGGTTGCTAAACTAATGAATCTCGGGTATTTTTGGCCTTCGATGCACCGAGACGCTACCGAACAATTAAAAAAATGTGAAGCATGTCAAGTACATGCACCGGTACCCAAGAGCCCCAAGCATGACCTTGTCCCAATATCTTCAGCTTGGCCATTTCACAAATGGGGAATGGATATCGTTGGTCCATTCCCACTGGCCAAGGGTGGAGTAAAGTTTTTATTGGTGGTCATAGATTACTTTACCAAGTGGCCTGAAGTCAAACCACTTGCAAAAATCACAGGCAAACAAGTCATTGACTTTGTTTGGGAAAACATCATTTGTCGCTATGGGTTGTCGGGAGTCTTAGTCACAGACAACGGGAAACAATTCGCTGAGAAGCCTTTTAGCACTTGGTGCAAAAAATTCAGAATAACCCAGGTATTCAGCTCAGTAGCATACCCACAATCAAACGGCCAAGTTGAAAGAACGAATCGAAGCATTGTTGAAGGAATCGAGATGAGATTGGGAAGGCATGAAGGCAATTGGCTTGCAGAATTTCCAAATGTTCTATGGGCTATACGAACAACGGAAAAAACAAGCCACAAAAGAACACCTTACAGCTTGGTGTTCGGGTCGGAAGCCGTGATTCCAGCTGAAATAGGAGTTGTAACTCAAAGAACACTCAACATGGATCCCGAAGTAAACAACAAAGAGACTATGTTGAACTTGCAACTCCTTGAGGAAACACGAGACCAAAATGCCATTCAAGAAGCAAAGTACAAGCAAAAGATGGAAGCTTATTATAACACAAGAGTCAAGCATAAACGCTTCAAGCTAGGAGACCTTGTACTTAGAAACAATGAGGCTAGTAAAAAAGAGAACCAAGGAAAACTTGGCCCAAAGTGGGAAGGGCCATATACAATCCTTGAAGCACATAAGGGTGGATCCTATAAACTGGCCAACGTGGAAGGTAAAAAGCTTCCCAGACATTGGAATGGCAAAACCCTTAAAAGGTTCCATGTCTAATCAAGAAAGTTTAGTTTGTATTTCAAAAGTTGTATTTCAAGAGTTTTCTCATGCCCACTTTTTAAAACAATATCTCTTGAATGAATGATGATGTTTTATCAAGTTTGTCTTTCTATCTTAAAATCAGGTTGAGAACCTAGCAAAAAACTCCATGGCAAGGGCCATATAAGGGGATGAGCTCCCAGGCCACATCGCTTAATAGGTTCAAGGGTTAAATGAACCTATATAAGGGGTGAGTTCCTAAATCAATACAACTCAATGAGACTTGTAAAAATTATAAAAAACAAAGTTATCTTATAGATGGGTCCGAACAGCCTACACTAAATGTTCCTTAAGCCTTGTAAAAGTTCTAAAAAGCAAACCATTATTAACAGGCTTACGAACCAAAATCAAACAAAGAAAAATAATAGATAGGATAGGTGCCATGTCTTCTTGTTAAAAATACCAAGGCTAAGTGACTGCAGCACTGAACCCTTTAAGGTATAAAAAACATAAAGACAACACAAAACTCAACAAAGACAATACCATAAACAAAAAGAGTAATTGAAGGGGCAACATAACAACACAATAGCAAAAGGTTGCATACAACCCAAAATCAGAAATACAAACCAAGGCATAAAAACAAAGTAGTAACAGGAAGCCTCGAAGGCTTCAAGCTACAAACATCCCATGAAACTGTCTTACAAAATATACAACTACATCCAAAAAATCACAACACAAGGCAAGTAGTAGAAAGATAATAACATAAGATAACAAGCCTTAAAGGCTTCCAAATGTTCAAACAAGTTAAAGCAAACCTTAACGGTTTGTACACATAGATATTGTTCAAATAGCCACTAAGGCCAACCACAACCACAAAACAAAAACCTTAAGGGTTTCTGCAAAACCTAAAGTGTTTAACGAAATTACATAACATTGTCCAACAAGATGCTAAGAAAGCTACGAATAAGCCTTAAAAGTTTCCAATTTGCATCACTTACCACAGACTTTGATGCACCGACTTCATCACCCTTCGCTTTCTTAGCTTTTTTCTTCTTCTTACCTTCCTCAACTGCCGTCCCCGAGGTTTCAAGGCTTGGGTCCTTCGAGCCTTCATTAGCACAAAAAAGAGTCTCCTCACTATCCCCCGAGCAAGAATGCTTCTTTGACAAAGATTTAAGCACTTACTTGCAGGCAGCCTCATCAAGCCCACGTGGCTTCAAATCCTGCAAAACAGATATAGGCTTGCCAAAGCACTTTGAGACCTCACCAACATAAGGATAAGTCAAGCGTTCCATCTCTAGGACTGAATCCTGAAAAACCTTGAGGGCTTCGGGACAGTAAAGGGAGGACTTGTCCTGAGGATCACCGGACTGGCAAGCTTTGTAACTGGCAACATAACCTTGATGCCTCCCATGCTCCAAAATCTTACCATACACACCACCCAAAACACTATTAAATTCAGCTGAATGTAGGAGATAAGTGATAACTTGTTAAACCCGTGTTCAATTAACCATTTTTTGTCATCAGTAAGTTGAACCCTTGAAGCCTCCAAGGTTTCCACCTACTTTTTCAGCTCACCAACCTCCACCTCATGTTTTTGGGTTAGCTCCTCAACCCTCTTAGCTAAAGTTTCCTCCTCCTTCAACAAACCTTCAATCTCTTTCTTCAAATTGCTCATAGTAGCCTTCATCTTGTCTTTCATCTTTGAAAATTCCTCATATTCATGAATCCTCTTACGGAAACGGGCAACTCCTTGAGGAAGCACGACAACAAGATTGCAGGTACTCAATATCAAACGAGACAAAATCATATCATCATCCATCTCGGCAATAGTACCATGAACCAAGGGAGGAGCGATGTGGCTCAACACATCCTCACAAACAGCAGCATCTTTGAAACTATCACCCAACTTTACACCCCAATCAGGTACATAAACTTGATGAACATCAAGACCTTCACAACCGCTAACGCTTTTACCAGATGAACCTGCCACAACAACCCCTTTCCCAACAGACTTCTTCCCAGCAACAACCAACTCCTTCTCCTTGTTAACACCTTCATCCAGACCATGATCCACATAAACACCAATGTCATCACTCAAGTCCACATGTTCCGGAGTAGATGGTGAACCAGAAATATTCAAACGTCGATTTAAACGACGAACAACCTTAGGAACAACAGCCTTCTTAAAACCCATCACATCAGGCACACTGACATAACCGAACCCTCGAACCTCTGTTCAGAACCCTTAACCACAACGTTTTCACCAGGTGTAGCTTGGACATCCCCAAATGCAACATCTGATATATCATCACTCTTAATGAATTCCAAAGCAGACATGACTGCAAATAATTAACAAACATATCTAAGGGATCATAAAATGCAAACAAAAGAGAAAAAACAAATGTGCAAAAACATACCCTGTCCATCCCTCATAAGAACCGGGTCTCGATTAGGTTTATCCCACAATTTACTAATACCCAGTAACACCAACAGTTGCTCGGGAAAAGCACGAACCCTCGAGGGACATTCCCTGATAATTTGAAGGAAACGAGTGTTTATCTCAGAAGCAGAGGGTTCAGGTTCGTTAAGAATGGCATCGGGTTGCCTCCAAACCATTTTGAACGGAATAATCTCATCCGAGACCCAGAAAAACCGATCCTTCTAGGCACTAAGTGTTGTGACCATAGACGAAACCAAGCAAATATCGCCTTTAGTCGTCTCAAACGTAAACCAATCACCGTTCTTCGCCTACCGAAAGAAACGGCGGAACGACAACAAAGTAGGATCATAACCACACGCTCAACACAAAACCTCAAAATGTAAAACCCTAGCCAAACCCTGCGGGTGTATTTGACCAAAAGACACACGATAATACTCTAACGCATTCAAAACGAAGAGAGAAAACGGATGACGAAGATTAGAAAATTCAAAGTGTCGACAGTAAAGAGCAGTCGAACCGGCCGGACACCGATCGATCGAAACATCCATCCCCGGAGCAACTGGTTTAAACTTCATCCCAATCCCCCATTCCTTACAAAATGTTTCAACCTCCTCTTGGGTTAAACGAGAATAACTTACTGCTAATTCCTTATGAGCACCCATAAGTTATGATTGAAAGAAAGAAAAAAATGGAAGTAAGAACTAACCTGGACAAAGGAAAGGGAAGATATGGATGGAAACTTGAGAGAAAATGAAGAAAGTTTGTGATTATCTTGATAAAAATGAATAAAATAAGGTTAAAAGGAGTTATGATTACACGACAGTTAATTAAACTGCCCTCTGCAAAAACCGCCGTCAGTCACATCAACCGTATTGTCAAAATTCAAATTTCAAAAAACTCAACTGTAACGAACCCTTCAAGCCTTCAAGCCTTGAAGCCTTTAAGCAATACAAATAAATGTGTAAAAGTCAGAAATATTTGAGCTCATTTCCCAAAAACCTCTGACTTGGGGGGCTGATGACGGGGGTAGCTCAAGACCAAATAAAACGACTTAGGCACATAAACGCTTGGAAGGTTAAAGGATTAAAGGGTTTAAAACCCGCGAACTCAGGTGAACAGTAAAAAGGATACAAACAGTAAACCATCACTTCACTGATTGCTTGATCAACCCTCTCACAGCCGTAAAAGAGAACATGTGCACAGAGAACAACCTTTTATCCGCAGATCTAAACCGTTCAACCACCAAATGGGTAAGTCTCCCACTGCAAGCATGGTTCACTGGTCTAAGGTTTCCTCTTTGGGCGATGACTTCCTCTATAAATGACACCTCATTTAGTGCATTGAGGACATTCCGATCAGCTCTGGTTCTTTGAGAATCCCTGATCTTCCTTCTCGAGTACTTGTTTCATTCAAGTCTTTTTTCTTCACATTCAACACACACAACTTGATCGTTCCTGCTTCCAAGGCTAAACATACTTCAGCCGAAGATCTTGAACAATCAAAAAATATAATTAGTTAACCTCTATCCACGTCTTGCAAACGTGGGGGGACCCCACGACCTGCGTTAGGCAAGCCGGAACCCTCCAAGCCTTTTGCCTAACCAGCCTAGCTACTATCATCGGTCTTGTATTTGTTGTATCTGTACAATCCCCAAGTTCCTGATGACGTTCAAATGGTCTTTGCTGACATCGTAATATCCCATTCATCGTTTGCTACAAAAAAGGAAAGCGTTAGCCTCGTCACGGGGGGCCCCGGGGGGGGGGGGGATCCGTGACCAAGCTCCGGCATGAGAATAAGTAAACTTGCCGGAGAGTGAGAGAGTATCTTATTCCGATGAGTGTGGTCACCGGAACAATCTCTATGGTGTGAATCTGATATAAATGTGTGCGTATTTAATGTAAAGGAATTATGGTCGGAATAAATATGAGAGCATTTGGTAAGATACCTTGGACCTGCCTTCAAGATCATCTCTTACCTTCCTTATATAGCCGGAAGCCCTTATCTCTCCAATGGGATCTTACCGAGAGGATCCAACGGATTCTATCGGTCTTTGGGGGACTCAGACACGTGTCTGATCCCCAATGGCAGGATTCTACCCTCATTTAATGATACCGGCTCAAAGTACAATGCCAGCCGGAGATCCTTTCCATATCGCCCATTAATGCACCCTGTGTTCTCTGATCCTTCTTTTCCCACCCGTTTCGTATGGGAGAATCCTTAGTGGGCAAATATTACCATCTTTGGGCCTTATCTATTGGGCCTGTATGATGATACCCCAAGACGGGTAAATAGGGCAACCTATTGGCCCGTCCTCAAGTTATCTTTAGTCCCTGGTTATGAGATTCGAATCTCAAAATCCAGGGCTGAGTCACAGCTATTAGTACGGGTAGTCTACTTGGGCTAGGAATGTGGGCCCGTCCTCAGCTAATCATCATGTGCCCTTTTTCTTTTTTGAGGATCTTTAATTGCCGGGAATCAACGGCGGGGGTTTAATCTCCTTAATATACGTGTAGGGTGGTTTTAAATTTGAAATGAAGGTGATGTGACGGTTTTTCCCTTTCTTGTCAGTTAGCCTCTTTAAAACATCCACCATCCCTTAGACTTTTCTCTATATTCCATCTTTCTTCATTTCTTCCCTCTTTTTTCTTTCTCTCATCTTCATTTTCCGATTCGTCACTCTGTTCCACTATGAGCCGTACTGGCCGTTCCATGATCCGCTCCGTTCTGACGGCAAAGGATTTGGGGTCCTTTGTTGAAACTTACAAGATACCCGAGCGCTTTTCCCCTGCTTTACCAGGCCCTGATGACTCAGCGGAGTGCACACCCGACCAGATCGTTCTTTATACTCTGTCGTTTTCCTCTTGTGGTGTTCGTTACCCACTTTCACCTTTCAAGATAAACTTGTTACGCCATTTCAAAGTTCATTTCTCTCAATTTCACCCTCCAGGGTTCATGAGGGAGGTGCATTTTGAACTGTCATGTGTGGCGGTTTCCGGCGAGCCAACGATTCCCCTGTTTTGCATGTTTTACAAGCTAATTTCGGATGGGGACTGGTTTACCTTCGCCAAACGGAAGAGTAGTGTATCTCAGCCTTGTTACTCCTTTATGCCAACCTCTACCTACCCTAAAGAATGGAAAAGCCAGTTCATTTTTGTTTATACCTCCATAATACCAGAATCACCACCGTTGAGGGATGCGAAGGCTGCTATTGATGATAGTGTTCCAATCCTGTCTGCCGACGAGATTGTCCAGTGGAGACGTATGTACGAGAATCCAACGAGAGCTTTCACTTTCTCTGAAGGGATCCTAGCTATGGGAGGACTATGCCCCTTCTATTCGGTCCGGCCAAAGGCTTTCTTTGGCAAGAAAGGTATTCTTTTGTTCTTGACTTGTTGTACCTATCTTTTTCTGAAAACTTTTTAGGGATTTGTGTAGTCATCTTTAGTATTTCTTTTGTGTAGAGATGACCCTGTGGGGCTTACTTCAGGTGGATTCCAGGGATGTTAAATTTGTGGTTGATGATAAGGTTGAACCGGGTTTGAGTCGGGGTGTGGAGACGAGGGTTACTGAGGGATCAGTTCAGGCAAGGGATTCTTCTGTCGGGGAGAAAGATGAGGGGCTTCTTCTGGTGAGAAGGGGGATTCCCTCGGTTCCCTTCAAGTGAAGAGTTCTAGTGATGGCGACGAGGAAGACCTGGAGAGCGGTTTGGCTCGCAAGATGAAAGCTGTCAGTCCTAAGCAAGTTCCTGCCCCACGTGGTATCCGGCTGAGACTCCGAAGTGCTAGTGGTCAAAAAACATTCGCTGCCACAAAAGCTGCTTCCGAACTTCCTCCTACTAGGGTTAAAGGTTCGTTGTCTAAGCATTTCCGATCTTCCATTCTTGTGAGTGAGCCTTTGTTGGTAAGTCCCTCAGTTATCTTCTGTTTTGGTGCAGTGGGTTCTTAGCCCCTTGTTGCTTTTTTGGATTACCTTTGTTCTGACAGGTTTCTAATGTTCCCTCCCTTTTTTTGTGTTTGGAGCAGGGAAGCTCTCATGCTCCGATTGAGATCCCTACTGCCCCTTCCTCCTCCCGTGTTCAGGACAAGACTCCTGAAGTAAGTGTTGCTCGCATTACCCCAGCTTTTGAGATTTCTCCTCACCATGCCACTGGGACTAGTAAACCTTCTCATTTTGAGGGTTTTGCTTCTCGATCCCCTCTAGCTCCTTTGTTTCCTGACGCCCTTCCAGCTCCATATGTCCCCAAGTGGAAGATTACTCAGTCTTCAGTGGTGGGGACCCCTAAAACTACCCAAGACTTCTTGACTCATGTTGTTCCTCCCTCCCATAGATTTATGAATTATACCCTGAGTGATGATCTCTTCGATGATCAATATAGCATGTCGCTTTGAGAGGGGCTTTTCAGGGGTGTTGGCATGTTACAACGAGTTGATGATCTGAGGAGGGAGAATGAGGGGCTCAAGAGTGATCTCAAGACTTCTCAAACCGTCGCTGCTGAGCTTCGGTGTCAGGTGGTTGATGTTGGGCGCAAATTACAGGAGGAGAAGGTGCATAATTCTCCTCCCCCTCCTTCTTTTTTTTATTTAACTCTTTCGGAGTTTTTGTAACATTTTTTCTCAGGGATCTGGTCTCATGCTGGAGCGGAAGGAACGTGCATGGGAGAGGGAGATGGCAGCTTTGGTTGAAGAAAAGGAGCAGTTGGCCGCCGAGCTGAAGCATCAGAGGGAGCTTGACTTCGTTTCTCAAAAAGATCTAGATATTATGTATGCTGAATATGGGATGACGTCGGATGATAACCAGAGGTTAGCCAAGGAGAAGTACTGGTTGATCACCGAAGGCTTCGGGGCCTTCCTTACTGCTGTCTCCCAGTCGGAGGAATTTAAAAGCAGTCTTGAACAGATTTACAGGGCTTACCGGGACGTGGGATATCAAGCAGGCTTGAAGGATGGGTATGCTTACTCCGCTCAAGGCTTGGGCAGGAAGGAGACCCCTCTTTATAATTCCAAGGCCAAGAAGCGGTTGTCTAAACTGGACAAAGAGTTCGGGGGTAAGACCCCTGCCCTTCTTGAAAAGATCCTTAAGCGCCCCATGATGTCCATTGATGAATTGAAAGCCTTGCTGACTCCCGCTGGTCCTTCTTCTCCGAAGTCTTTATCTGGGGATGATTTCCAGTAATTTCTGAACATTAACTATTTCGATGTGGTTGTAACTTAAACAATTATGCACTCTAAAATACTGTTAACTTTTGGTTGTATGGGGGAGGGCCTTTGTGTCGGGGTCCTCCCGGTATCTATCATATGACCTGCTAGTCGTCTTTTGACTGTATATTGTCATTCTGCTTCTGTTTCTTTTGGTTTGTTGCTCTTTTTTGCAGGTGTTCTTACCTGGAGCCAGCCCAGTATTTTCCTGGAGACTTTTGGTTATTTGTAGCATGTTTGCAAAAATTCTGTTAGTCTGTTTACTAGGTTTTCTGGTTTGTTGTTTGTATACTAGCTTTTCTTTCAGGGTTAGCAAGATTCCCTGTTGTATTTATGTATGTTCACTTTGTAGTTTATACACAAAAAGATTCTTTTTTTAGTGTGTATGTGTGTTAGCTCTTTTTGTAGTTTGCTTACAAAGGTGTGTTGTTTTCTTTTTATGGTTTGCTTTGTAAACCAAGATTGTCTGTTCGAGGACAATTCCTTGGACAAGTCTATAATGTCAGATTATGTTTTCTAGCTTGTTTGTCAGTTTTCTTCGGGCTAGCTAGGCCCTCTTTTGCCCCACAGCCGGGCGTTTGGTATGTTGAGTATACCTTTTACACGTGTGTTTGTTTGTTATTAGGTTTGTAGTTTTTTGGGCACGCCTGCCCTGATACAATACCTGCATTTTTATCAAAGGGAACTAGCGGATTGTTCATGACCATACATTCCTTGGGGACTCTGTCCTCCAGTACAAGATTTTACAAAATGTTTTCCTTGGGTTAATCCCCTAACTAGCGGTTTAATTTTTTACAAAAGTGGCACCCTGGCCGTTTTCCCTTGAAGGCGTCTTCGTCTTTTACATGTGGTATTTTCTTAGTTGCATAAGGTTCCATGTCCTTGGGACTTCCTTGCCTTGGAATGTTTCCTGTTTGCAACTTCCCTTGCCATTTGCCCAAGTAACCCGGTAGGGCCCTTCCCAGTTAGGCCCTAGTTTCCCGGTGCTCTCTCGCAAGCTAGCTTCATTTGCTCTCAGGACCAAGTCTCCAGGGATGAGATTGAGCTTTTTTCATCTTGGCATTATAGTAGCTCTCAAGTTGCTTTTCATACTTTGCCTCCCTGACTGCTGCTATTTCCCTTCTTTCTTCAAGCAAGTTTAGGTTCAATCGGAGATCTTGTTCATTTTCGGCCTCTTTGAGCTTCATCCTTGCAGTTGGGGATCCTATCTCAGCCGGAATAACAGCCTCTGTCCCATAGGTTAAGCTGAAAGGGGTTTCTCCGTTGCAGTCCTTGGGAGTGGTCCTATATGCCCATAGAACAAAAGGCAGCTCCTCCAACCACCCCTTCTGCTTCCTCCCGAGCCTCCCCTTCATTCCTTTGATAACGCTTTGATTTGCTCTTTCTACTAACCCATTGCTTTAGGCATGGGTGACGGAGGTGAATACCTAGTGTATGTGCATCTGTTCACACCATGGCCTGAAGGGTTTTCCATCAAATTGGACACCATTGTCACTCACCAACTCCTTTGGGACCCCGTATCTGCATATGATGTTGTCCAGTATGAACTGCCTCATTTGCTCCCCGGTTATCTTCGCCAGGGGCCTTGCCTCAACCCACTTGGTAAAGTAGTCGATAGCGACCACCACATACTTAACCCCTCCTGGGCCTTCTGGAAATGGCTCGATAATGTCAATGGCCCACTTCTGGAAGGGCCAAGACGTTGACACAGGTATCATTGGGTGTTTATGGCGGTGTGTCATGGGTGCATGGACCTGGCAGTTGTCACATTTCTTGATCTCCTCTGATGCTGTCTCATACATTCTAGGCCAATAAAATCCCGCATTCATCGCCTTTGCCACTACTGTCCTTGGCCCAAAATGCATGCCGCAAATACCTTCGTGTATTTCTCTAATCACATATTTAGCTTTCTCACTATCGACGCATTTCAAGGATGGGCCCAGGTATGACCTTCGGTAAAGTTCTCCGTCAATTAACTCGTATTACAAAGCCTTGACCCTTACCTTCCGGCTGCCCAGTATCCCTCAGGTAGTATTCCATCTTTGAGGAATCTTACAATCGGTGGCATCCACGTCTCTTGGGCATTTTCGATCGTAGCTACTTCTTTTGTGCCAAGGGAGGGGGAGGTTAAGACCTCCACCTTTACCTCTCTTGCTAGGTGGTCAAACGCCACGGAAGTCAGCTTGCTAAGAGCATTAGATTTCCTGTTTCTCCCACGGGGGATATATTCTAGCTTGAAGGTCGTGGAAGCCTTGGCTGTTTCTTTCACTTTGGCCACATATTGGGCCATTGTACTGTCCTTAGCCTCGTACTCCCCGTGGTACTGCTTGACTACTAGCTGGGAGTCAGTACTGGCTTCCACATGCCTTGATTTCATCTTTTTGGCTAGTCTCAACCCTGCCAAAAGGGCTTCATATTCTGCTGTGTTGTTGGTATTCTCGAAGTCCAGTCTGATGGCATAGGTTAGCTCAACTCCTTCAAGACTGATCAACGTAATGCCCGCTCCACTTCCCTCTTTGCTTGAGGCCCCATCTGTGAGTAGTTTCCATATTGCCTCATCATCCTTCTCTTTTTCTTCCTTCTCCAGGGCTTCTCACTTTAGGAGTTCCTTCTCTTCATCCTCCGGGACCTCCGCCAAGAAGTCCGCCAGTATTTGTCCCTTCATGGTAGTTCTGGCTTTGAATTCCAAGGAGTGCTCTCCCAACTCAACTGCCCATTTGGCCAACCGGCCTGATAGTTCTGGTCTTCTGAGTACCTTTTGGAGGGGCTGATCCGTCATTAGGGTGACCTTGTGTGCTTAGAAGTATCTTCTAAGTCTTCGGGATGCAAAGACAAGAGCCAGAGCTAACTTCTCCAGAGGCATATAGCGTTCCTTAGGGCCTTTGAGGGTCCGGCTAATGAAGTATATCAGGATCTGCTTTCCCTCCCTTTCTACCATCATTACTGCACTTAGGGTTGTTTTCGAGGCAGACAACTACAAAAGCAAGTCCTCCCCGGGAACCGAAGTGGCTAAGGTTGGGAGCTTACAGATGAAATATTTCATTTCTCGGAAAGCGGTTTCAGCTTCTGGGGTCCATCTGAACTTGTCCGTCTGGAGACAGTCCTTCAGCACTTTCATGAAGGGAAGGGTTCTGTCGGCTACCTTTGATAGAAAACAGTTCAGGGCAATTAACCTTCCGTTCAGTTGTTGAATATCCTTTAGGGACCGGGGGGATCGCATTTCAGCTACAACTTGGGTTTTCTCCGGATTAGCTTTGATCCCTCCCTTGGTGACCACTACTCCCAGGAATTTCCCTTCTTCTACCCCGAAGCAACACTTCCCAGGGTTCAGCTTCATATTTACGTCTTGCATAGCTCGGATGGTTTCGGCTATATCGTCTATCATGGCCATCTCAGTTAGGCTTTTTATAACAATGTCATCGACGTATACTTCCAAGTTCCGTCCCCGCTGCTCTCTGAAGAGGGTGTTCATAAACCTTTGGTAAGTGGCCCCCACATTTTTTAGCCCGAAGGGCATTTTGGTATAACAAAAGGTTCCCTCGTCAGAAATGAAAGCGGTCTTCTCCTCGTCTTCCATTGACATTTGTATTTGATGATATCCTTTGTAAGCGTCCAGGAAGCACTTCAAGGGGTACTGAGATAGGGAGTCCACTTGGACGTCTATCTTGACCATGACCGGGTTAGCAACCCAGGATGGGTATTTCACTTCTCTTACTATTCCTACTCTAAGCAGCTTCATGGTTTCTTCACAGGCTCCCCTTATCTTGTTAGGACCCATGCTTCGTTTCTTTTGTTTCACCGGCTTTGCCCAGGTGTATATATTAAGCCGATGCTCGGTCAAACTTCTTGGGATTCCCGTCATGTCTCCATGTTGAAACGCAAACACGTCTATGTTGAAGAGAAGCAGTTCTTTGAGAGCACTCTTGCATTTGTCACTCAGGTGGCTTCCCACCTTGACTGTTTGCTCCGGGAACCTGTCGCAAAGGACCCATTCTTCTACTCCTTCTTTTTGGGGTATCTCGGACACTTCCCCCTCAGAGACAGAAGACACTACCTCATATGCAGATCTTACCCAGGCCAAGCCTTTTGGCGTTTGGAACACCAAAGCTCCATGTGGGGTTGAGGCATGTGCTTGCAAATCACTAATCCTGGGTCTTCCTAGGATTGCATTATACTTTGAGGGTGCTCGGACCACTTTGAAAGTTAGGGTTATGGTTCGGACACGGTCCCCTACCCTGACAGTAAATGGGAGCCTGATCTTTCCCAGGGGTGTGACACACTGTTGTTGAAACCCACTAGGGGGATAGAGTCCTCCTCGAGCCGATCCCTCGCATCCTTGTCAAACCTTAGGAAACAGTGCTCGTATATTACCTCTACTCCACTTCCCCCGTCCACGTGTATCTTGGCTACCTTGTGTCCAGCTATTACGGCTGAAATGTTGAGGGGAAGCCTTTGTACCTCGTTTTTCTCTAGGTGTGGCATCAAGATGGGAGCTTTCATGCGGTCTGGGGAGCCCAGGACTCTAGCTTTTACACTCCTGGTGGTGTCAAATTCATCTGTTCTCCTGATCATGTCTACATTTGCCCTTCCCGGCTCCCTTACATCCTTTCCCTTTCGATCCCCCCCCCCCCTTTTTTTAATTTCTTTAATTAAGTGAGCCAATTTACCCGTCTTTACCGCAACCTCTATTTCCCTCTTTAGGTACATGCAATCATCGGTTTTATGGCCAAAGCCCTTGTGGAAATCACAGTATTCGTTCGGCTGTGCCTTTGGTCCCAGCTTTATGGGTGGTGGCCTTGGAAAAGAGTTCTTCACCCTCTCCGTAGCCAATATTTCACTCGGGGTTTTAGTGAGAGGGGTGAAGCTATCAGAGTAAAGGGGCAGCCCCCTACCCCGAGGTCTGTACGGGGAGTATGTGGGCTTGGCCCTGTCGGGTAACATCTTATCGAAAGCTAGTTTATCCAGGTTGGGATGTCCATTTCCTTAGCTTTGCTGACTGTGTCTTTGCGCCAGACAAAAGCCCTGACCCTATCCATGAGATTGTCAAACGAGTGTAGGAACTCCTCCCCCAGCTTTTCGCACAATTGTGCATGCTTAAGTCCGTTGATGAAGCTGCTGATTTTCATGACCTCCAGGACGTCTTTGATATTCATACTTTCCTTGACGAACCTCTCCATGTACTGATTTATCCATTCATTGTCTCTTTGCCTTATATGCATGATCTCATTTGGATTTTTGATTACTTTTCTTTGTTGGCCAAAATTTCTCAGGAATTTCTCACTTAGCTCCTCGTAGCTGTCAATTCCCCCCGGAGGGAGGCTGTCGAACCAGAGCCTGGCTCCCTCCGTTAGGGTTTGTGCGAACATATGACACCAAATAGGCATGGGCCATCGCCCCAGTTTCCCTGCACCTTTGAAAGCATGGAGGTGATCCTCCGGATCCCTCGTCCCGTCGTACTTATCGAAATCCGGAGGCAGTTTGATCTTGGGGGGCATGGGTGCCTCAGCGATTCTTTTGGTAAACTTCGATATCTCGGCTAAATCTCGAGGGAGGTAGGGTTGATCCAGATTGTCGTCCTTCTGACTCTCCTTTTTCTTTTCTTTTCCTTTTTGCTTCTTCCCTGTGATAAGGTCCTCTCTCTCCTCCGAGGACATCTGCCTGAGGGCTGTCATGAAGGTTTCTAGAGGGTCGGTGTCATCGTTCTTGTTTTGTGGATCTACCCCTTCCTGATGAGGTGGTGTATCAAAAGACAGTCTAGCCCTGAGGTTGTCGAGTCTCTCCTGTCTTTCCAGGTCCTCGAGGTACTTTTTCAGCGTCTCTCTATGCATGGAAACGAAATCTGGGGATATGGCTTCTCCTTTCTCTAGGGTTTTTTTCGGGTTCTCGTTTTCTTCCTCATGAGTGATGTCTTCTACTGTGACTATGTTATGGTCGTCTTGTACCGGAGTGAGAAAATCAGCTAGACTGAAATGTCCCACGGATGGCGCCAATGTCGAATCTCCAAGTCCCTGATGACGTTCAAAGGGTCTTCGCTGACGTCGGAATATCCCAGTCTTCGTTTGCTACAAAAAAGGAAACCGTTAGCCTCGTCACGGAGGGCCCCGGGGGGGGGGATCCGTGACCAAGCTTCGGCGTGAGAATAAGTAAACTTGCCGGAGAGAGAGAGTATCTTATTCCGATGAGTGTGGTCACCGGAACAATCTCTATGGTGTGAATCTGATATAAATGTGTGTGCGTATTTAATGTAAAGGAATAATGGTTGGAATAAATGTGAGAGCATTTAGTAAGATACCTTGGACCTGCCTTCAAGATCATCTCTTACCTTCCTTATATAGTCGGAAGCCCTTATCTCTCCAATGGGATCTTACCGAGATGATCCAACGGATTCTATCGGTCTTTGGGGGAATCAGACACGTGTCTGATCCCCAACGGCAGGATTCTGCCCTCATTTAATGATACCAGCTCAAAATACAATGCCAGCCGAAGATCCTTTTCATATCGCTCATTAATGCACCCTGTGTTCTCTGATCCTTCTTTTCCCGCCCGTTTCGTATGGGAGAATCCTTAGTGGGCAAGTATTACCATCTTTGGGCCTTATCTATTGGGCCTGCATCACGGTAGCCCAAGACGGGTAAATAGGGCAACCTATTGGCCCGTCATCAGTATCAACAGGACTAAAGTGGCAAAAGTGACCAAACATTAGGGACCATTTTAACAGTTTACTCCAAAAAAAATTACTGTTATTTTTGTTACAGATTCTCCGAACTTTGGATCTCTTTGCGGGATTCCTGACACCACAAATATTTAACGATAAAATATTCATGTGTAAACCATATGCTCAGTAGCTCCCTTAAGTAATCCTTCTAAAATGGTCTCGCTCCCTTTCATGCCATACCCAACTTTTAACCCAAACTCAATATGCTCATTTAAAAATTCAATAGTGGAAAAACCGGATTGATTGTATCACTTACTCTAATTACGTTGTTTTAATTTTCTTCCCGTCTTTATGAAGAGGAATCCTCATTTTCTTTATAGTTATATGACGAGGTATGACCCGAATCGGATAACCCGACCCGGTCATTACCTATTATTTTATTATAAATAAATAATCATAGACGTTTGTTCTAGAACATTCCATCTTGCATGGATAAATCACGTAACTAAATCCCCAACTTTTTGGGAAGATCACGATGTTCCCTAACTTATCGGAATCTATCTTAGGTTAAGGAAACCCTAATGGTAAACTATAAATAAGGGTAAACATCAAAGGTATGGATCATCTTACTCTTGCTTTACTTCCTTCTCTACACTTTCTCTTTTACTCCCAAAACCGAGACTTATTCTCACGCCGGAGGGTGGTTACAGGAATAACCCCATTCCTGTAACGAGTCCTAACGGTGTTCTGTTTTGTAGCTAAGCTGTTCGGATCGCCAAATATTGAAGTTCTGGTTGGATACTACCGTGAAGGTCACTGTTTCTTCATTGGCGCCATCCGTGGGACCTGATCATTAGCATTAATAAGACTGAACCCAATGGCAAGCGATCAGAACATAGCAGTAACACCAAGCCAGGCGATGTTAACTAGCAATCCGTTGCTGGAAACAAGCCATGTTATCTCCATGCCAGTTTCACCGGTTGTAACCAAGTCACTCGACTTGGAGTTTGAAGCAGAGGGACCCCACCGGGTTTTGCTGGCACTACCACTGCCTCTTCTGGGACGACGGCAACAGATTTGTTTTCATATACTTCTTTACAACTCCAGTCAGCTGGACCAATCACAAAAGTCGTAAACGTTTTCGCCTCAGCCACAACCTCCAGTGCACAGACCATACGTCACAGCACTATGCCGGTTATCACGTCGGCTAGCCCCAGCACCATCATACCGCAGGTTGGCGTGCCTCAATACTATCAACCCTCGGTCACTAACGCCATGCCACCTCTGTATTCAGCAGCACTGACAGGGGCGTTATCCACGCCGCCCCATCAACCTGTGATCATGTCGGCGGGAATCATGAACGCTCCGGTTACACTAGGAAATCAGGCTAATTTTCCCGGGTATTATTTCGCACCCCCATACAGGTACTTACCTCAATACAATACCCCAACAAACACTCCCCAGGGAGGGCCACAAGGTTACTCTCAACAAACGTCATACGCGGCATATATGCCACCTTGGTGGACCCTCCCAGCATCACAACCGGTTTATAGTCAAACCCCTCCCACAGCGGATCCCGCTTATGATAGGGGAAATACGTCTAGGCCTCGTTTCTCTCCAGGAAGAGGCCCAAGCTCAACACTGAACATTACCCCGATTCCACCCCCTGTCACCCAGGGCGGGATAACTCCTCCTGTACAACCCATAAATGTCGAAGAAGACGAACTTACCAGACCTTACAAGCCAGTGGATACCACTTTCAAATCCAAGTTCACCAGAAGGATAGCAGAAGATCCTATCAAGGAAAAGCCCAAGATGCCTCAGACGGTAGGCAAATATGATGGGCTAGGTGATCCTGATGATCATCTTAACCTATTCAAAAGTGCGGGGGAAGTAGCCTGTTGGCCTATGCCTCTCTGGTGCAAGATGTTTGTCCAAACGCTGGTAGGCGCGGCTCGTGTCTGGTGGGACAGTCTGCCCACAGGGGAAATTGACTGGGTCGAAGATCTGGAGGCTAAGTTCATTTTACAATTCAGTCAGCAGCGTAGGCACACGAAAGATCGAAATGAGCTCCTCCACATCCGCCGGCGAGACAATGAAACGGTGGAAAGTTTCATTGTCAAATTCAATAAAGAAAGCCTGGCAATTCTGGGCGTTACAAATGATCTGGCGTGTGGAGCTTTCCTACAAGGTGTAAACGACGACGAGTTGTTAAGAACACTTCATGGAAGAGATGGCGTGCCTCCCACCATTGACGAAATACTGAGAATAGCCAAAGTGTACGTTATACAAGAAAAGGCCGTAGCCGCCAGTCACGCGGCCAAAAGGAAAAAGGAGGCTCAGAAAAACCAAGAGGAAAGAGAGCAGCGAGGTTCTAAAGGCAAAGGTAGAGGGGACGGATACCAAAGGGGTGATAGGATGGACTCGCGGTATGATAGGTCCAGAAATGCCTATTCAAGAAACGAGTCCTCTAAACCGCGATCCGACTACCCCAATCTAAGCAAGACACCAGCAGAGATCCTAGCCTCAGAGAACCTCAAGTTCAATCCTCCAAAGCCGCTGAAAGGCAACCCTAACAAAGATACAAGTAAATATTGTGAGTACCATAAAGGAAGCGGCCATGATACAAACGACTGCTTTCAACTAAAGAAGCAGATTGAGTACTTCGTGAAAGCAGGTAAACTGGCACCCCTGGTGAGGGATATCAAACAGGGCCCGCCCCCCGTCAAGGAAGAAAACGACAAGGCTGCGGGTAAAAGACTGCGTGAGCTAAACATGGTATACGCGGATAAGGGAAAAGGGGCAAAGCGGAGTTTCTCCATGCTCGAACCCTGGATGTTAGCGACCATGACTCTCGAGCCTCGCGTAGAAGATTTGCACCTCACCACGGACGCTTTGATCATATCTGCTGCGGGAGGTAATTATCATATGAGAAGAATCCTAGTAGATAACGGGAGTTCAGAAGACATTATCTACGAACACTGTTTCAATAGAATGCAGCCAAAAGACAAAAGGCTGCTTGAGTCAGTGCACGCCCCTATTAAAGGTTTCACAGGAGAAAAGGTTGACCATATTGGTCAGATTACCTTTCCAATTACATTCGGACAAGAGCCCCAGGAAAGGACTATACTCCTAACATTCCTGGTGGTACGTGCTGAGTCATACCACAATGTGATCATTGGAAGGTTCACCCTAGGAAAATTGGATGCTATCGTCTCCACAGCGCGAGGTTTCATGAAGTTTCCTACCCCGCGGGGTGTTGCAACAGTGTTTCGTGATAAACTAGGGGAGGTATTGAACACCAAAAGATGTCGCCAAGGACCTACCGGGGCCATCGGCCTGGAAAGATGGGTATTAAGCACACGCCACCCGGATCAGACAGTTACCATAGGAGACAGCCTCTCCCCTGAGGTTAAAAACGATTTGAAACAGCTGCTGAGAAGAAATGTAGATATCTTTGCTTTCGAACATTCCGACATGACTGGAATACCCCGCGATAAGGCAGAGCACAAGCTAGCAACACTCCCCGGCATTAAGCCAGTCGCACAGGGTAAGCGTAGTATGGCTCCGGATCGAAAGGCAGCGGTCGTTAGAGAAGTACGAAACTTGGTGGAAGCTGGAATCCTCAGAGAAACACAGTATCATACATGGGTATCAAACCCAGTGATGGTAAAGAAACCCGATGGCACATGGCGGATGTGCATTGATTTTAAGGATCTGAACAAGGCGTGCCCTAAAGATGCATACCCACTGCCCAAGATGGACTTCAAGATTGACTCCCTGGTCCCTTATAGGTATAAGTGTTTTCTAGACGCCTATAAAGGGTATCACCAGATCAAGATGTCCAAAGAAGACGAAGAGAAAACAGCGTTTCACACCGATGTGGGCATCTTTTGTTACACTAAGATGCCTTTCGGCTTACAAAACGCCGGAGCCACTTACCAGCGACTCATGGATAAAGCCTTTGCAGCACAAATCGGCAGAAACTTGGAAGTATACGTTGATGATCTGGTGATCAAGAGTAGGGAAGAAAAACAAATGCTGGAAGACATTGAAGAAACTTTCCAAAGGCTCAGAGAATACAATATCAAACTCAACCCCAAGAAATGTTCGTTCGGGGTAGAAGAAGGCAAGTTATTGGGCGTGGTAGTCACCCGGGACGGCTTTAAAGCTAACCCGGAAAAGGTAGCCGCCATCACACGGATGCTCTCCCCCAGAACTTTGAAAGAAGCGCAAGCGTTAAATGGGCGTTTAGTGGCTATAAACAGATTCTTAGCAAGGCGTGCCGAAAGATCTTTTCCATTCATAAAGACACTAAAAGATTGCCTCAACAAGAAAAATTTCAAATGGACTGGCGAAGCGGAAGAAGCCCTACAAGACATGAAATGCTTCATCGAGAAACTACCCATGTTGACAGCGCCACACCCGGAAGAAGTTCTTAAAATGTATTTGGCGGCAGCCCATAACGCGGTAAGTGCGGTACTCATGGTGGAAAGAGATGGGAAGCAAACACCCATATACTACATCAGCCGGGTGTTGGTGGGACCCGAATCGCGGTATCCAACCCTGGAAAAGTTGGTACTAGCACTGGTTCACGCCACCCGGCGACTGAGAAGATACTTTCAAGGACACTGCGTACAGGTCTTGACAAACTACCTGCTGCAACAAATCTTGCACAAGCCCGAAATCTCCGGAAGACTGGCCAAATGGGCGATTGAATTAGGAGCTTTGGATAACGAATATCGAAAACGAACGTCAGTCAAAGGGCAGGTGATTGCCGACTTCTTGGCTGAAGTTCCTGAGGGAGAAACTATAGTGGACCCCGCTATCCAGGCCATCCCGGAATCCAGTACTGCCAGGCAAACCTGGAAACTTTACACTGATGGATCATCTAGTGGAAAAGGTTTCGGGGTAGGTCTAATGTTGATAAGTCCAGATGAAATAAGACTGATGTACGCCTTACGTTTCGATTTTGAATGCTCCAACAATGAAGCAGAATACGAAGCGCTACTCGCGGGGTTGAGAATGGCCCAATCTATGGGAGCTACACGAGTGGATGCATACGTTGATTCTTTATTGGTTAATAACCAAGTAAATGAGATGTATGAAGCCAAAGATGAATCAATGGAAAAGTATCTGGCAAAAACAAAGGAGCTCATGGCTTCCTTTGATAGTGTCACACTCAATCACGTTCACAGAGGAAAAAACCAAATAGCAGATGCTTTGAGCAAACTCGCCACTTCGGGTATGGAAAAAGAAGTAAAGGTTGAAACATTGCAGATGCCCTCAATTGAACCCCGGGACGTCTCCGCCATTACAGCGGAGGAACCCTGCTGGTACACCCCAATGTCCAAATTCCTTACCAAGGGGGAGTTACCCCCCGCTAGGGGCGAAGCCCAAAAGATACAAACCAAGGCACTGTAATACGAAGTAAACAATGGCATCCTATATCGAAAGTCATACTTGGGACCACTCCTGCGGTGTGTCTCCCCTGTAGAAGCAAAATACTTGATCCAAGAGATACATGCGGGCATATGCGGCATCCACGCAGGACCCCGGGCAGTAGTGGCTAAAATCCATAATGCCGGGTACTATTGGCCAGGGATGCACGAAGATGCGGTTCAAGAACTCAGAAAGTGCCGTAGCTGTCAGAAATTTGCCCCTCAAACACTCAGGCCTAAGAACAACTTAATCCTAGTTACATCGGCCTGGCCTTTTCAAAAATGGGCAGTGGATATCGTGGGACCATTCCCGCTGGCCCCAGGAAAGCTAAAGTATCTTATCGTGGCGATTGACTACTTCACCAAATGGGTCGAAGCCAAACCCCAGGCTAAAATAACCGCTGAAAATGCAAAAAGGTTCCTTTGGGAGCACATTGTGTGTCGGTTTGGACTACCGCTGTATTTGGTAAGTGACAACGGAACACAGTTCACGGATAAGGTCTTGCAAGATTGGTGTGCAGAACTCCAAATTCAACAAATCTTCACATCTGTAGCACACCCGAAAGGAAACGGCCAAGTAGAGCGGGCAAATCGAAGTCTTTTAGATGGCATAAAAAGAAGACTGGGTTGCGAAGGAAGCTCTTGGGTAGAAGAATTGCCAAACGTCCTCTGGGCAGATCGAACAATGCCAAAGACAAGTAATAACAAAACCCCTTTCAGCCTAACCTATGGCGCGGAAGCAATGATACCCGCGGAAGTCGGTTTACCCTCGCTTAGGCGTCTCACAACTGATGATGATAATGACCGACTCCTAAGGGAAGGCTTGGATATGCTCGAAGAAAGGTGTGAATCAGCCGCCATAAGCGGAGCAAAGTATAAAAAGACATTGGAAAAATACTATAACCGGCGTGTGGCTCATCAAACTTTCAAGGAAGGAGAATATGTCATGCGCGACAATGAGGCCAGTAGAGCGGAACCCACAGGCAAGTTGGGACCCAACTGGGACGTAGCTCATTTGAAAAAGTGTTATATGTAATACACCCGCCCCTAACGGCGGGTGTTAATCTTTTCTTATTTTTTTTGCAACCAAGTGTAATTCATCTATAGCGATGTCTCTTTCTTTTTAAGTTTAGGATTAATAAAAACCATTTCTTTCTCTGTTTACTCATTGTTCATGAAATAACACTTACCATCACATTTATACTGCACTACACGGTACAAACAATTACCATTGCATATTAACTGCACATAACGGTAAAAAAGTATCCTTGATGCGAAATATTTTTCATACACATAAGTCAAAGGATCAAAATATACAGCGCTAAGAGCGGGTATCTTGGTAATAGATACATTAACCGCCACAAAAAGATAGGTATTTTGGTAATAAATACATACAGCTATCTTACAATAAACCAAGTACTTGTCCATGTTGTTAAATTACCAACATACGGGAACCAAAAAAGAACATGTTCAAAAAACTTACATCTAGGAAAGGTCTGCCACTACCTCTGCAGGGGTATGTAACACATTTCCATAACACTCCAACGGATGAGGATCAACGATCAACTCATCGGTACTTCCCTCATCCACCGGAACAGACACCACCTCCGGAGGGAAAGGCCTTCATCAAAGCATCAGCCGATAGAACAGCAACACTTGGCTCGGCATGGGAAGGCTCCTCATATATAATGCTCTTACAGGACCGGAACTTGAAGACGGACCAAACCGTCGGCTGCATCTAAGCGTTGGAAAATATCGGAAAGCCTCTGCCTATAACTTCTCTGACTCATCATTTCAAATTGCCAAATTCGGAAAAAGAAGCTTAATTTATAGAAGGATAAAAAGGATTGACAGTGATGACGTTAGCAGAATTAATGAAAAATAATCATCACACGTCTAATCGCCCCACTTCAGATAAATGACGGCGTAATCAATCATGACATTAACATTAAATGTCTGACACACAGGTCAAAGCACTTGCACAAAAACCAAGTAAAACAGTGTTAATACAAGATATCCGAAGAACAGTGTACGTAACATATGCAAAATAAAACATTTAGTCTTCTTCAGATTCTTCCGCTGGCTCCAGCATCAGGCGTAGGGCATCTACGCCGTCCTCAGCAACATGTTTTGTTAAGTCAACATAAGCGGGTAATGGATCGTTGCATACAGCCTCCAAGGCATCCGCCATATCTCCCTGAAGCTTACCCCTTGCTGCATGGAACTCAGGAGTAATCTTTCCCGATTGATGGCACTCATGATAGCCGGTGTACACACGATCATGATGACCAGATTGGTAAGCCGCGGCGGAAAGGCGATCCAGCAACGCCATAAAGGACCCTGATTGCCGAAGATATTCAAATGCCCCAACCAGGTCGTTGGTTATTAACCAATTCCTATCACCCTGCAGGGCAGCCAGTTGGCTTGTCAAGCTGCCCACCTCGGCGTTTGCCTGTTCCAACGCACTTTCTGCCTCCCTGAGGCGCGTCTGATCGGTGGCAAAGAATTGAGTGAGTTGGCTCTTTTCAGTAACCAAGGAATCACATTGCTGCTGCAATTTCCTAAGCTTCTCCTCCCTTTCCTCCAACACAGCTTATTTGGCTTGAACCTTGGCATGGGAAGTTTCCACCTCAACCGTCAACGCTTGGTACCGCTCCTGCACCTGAGACACAAAGTCAGTGTCAATTTGAAATCTTTCCACTAGAGCGGACATTTCAGATCTCACCTTCTGGGCTTCGGTAATGGCTTTACGCTCCAGTTCCTCCTGTACGTTTTTAGCATGAGCAAGGACCCGGTCCTTCTCCGCTATATCGCGGGCCCATATTATCTATTCCTCAGCTAGGTTGGCGGTCACTCTCTTCAGGTCATCCTCAGCCTTGTTTTTTTTCAGACAAGAACCTACTCTCCCTCAACCCAGCGGCCTGAAGCTGGCTTTCCAAGCGATACTTCTCATCCTTCAGCTCCTGGATAGTATCCCGCGCGTGATGGAGCTCATTATTGTCATGCATCCATCTACGCCAGATCTCCGCAAGCCTCCGGGGTTGACTAACAGAGTCTACCATAAGGGAATTCATCAAATTCTCATTATTCAGTCCTTCAATATATGTTGATTCAGCTGGCAGGTAAGCCCGCTCGACCCAATGTTGAATGATGGGGGAAAATCAATCTTGAAGACTCAGCAATTTTCCACCGGGGCTGGTAGCGTTTATCTTGCAAATTGGGATCCCAGTTAATGGTAGGCAAATAAAGGTCATCACCCAAGCGGGCCCCGTCATCAGCTATCCCACTGTTGGACCATCCAGCATTGCTAGCAGCGGGACCCCCGGTACTAGTCGCTTCATACGCAAAAGACACGGTGGGCATCTCCTTCTCAGTGAATATGCTTAGTGGAGACTCGAAGAAGGAGGAAGGTATAGCACTTGTAGACAGTGGTGTGGAGACCGGATTGGTTGTCATAGTCACAGCAGTTGTAGGCAGGGGCAATGGCATCATACAACTAACAGTGGCGGTAACACTCGCCTGAGATATAACATCTGAAAGGCTGGTTCTGCCAGCAGTCGAAGGAGTCACCCCCACGGATGACAAGGGGATGGGTGTCACATTTTCAGCTTGAATCCCACCTGTAGCACCTGCGTTAAAAACAGAGAATAAATATGAATCACATATTCCACAATAACAACAAGGAGCAGTACTACATACCAAGCGGTGGGGCGTACACGATTTGCATAGCCTCAAACGCAGTCAAGGCAGGTACGGTAAATGTTTTCCTTTTCTTCGACACATGGGTTGGACTTGTCAGCTCAGTCGAAGCGGAACTAGCACCCTTAGCAGATGCTGTCATGATAGTGGAAGAAGTTGTCATACCAACCGCCATATATTTCCTCCCGATAACCTTTATCCGGGTTGGCTTCCTCTCAGGGATAGCAGTACCACTTTCCCCGCTGAGGGGAGGGAGGGAGATATATACAGAAGGGTCTGCAGGTACAGCGGGCAACAGAAACTGCTCCAGGTGAACCTGTAGCACATCCGGCTCCTGTTCACCAAGTACACGGTCCTCGGCTTTCAATGCAGTGTGTCGCGGGGGGTCGGCAAAGTCGAACAAGCTCCATTCCCCTGCGGGAGGCATACATGTTATTTTGTAATTAACAAAACATATGGCGGGTAAAAAACATGTGTACCTTCATCATCTCTCCGGAACGAAGGATACTTTTTGATGTCTCGCCATAGCAAGCTCATCCCTGACTTCACCAAGGCCCCTTCAGGGATTACTGTGCACTCAAAAGGGCAACCACACAGCCTCGTGTACTGGGCGTTTGCTATGTAGGCATCTTCTGGAGGACTATCATCTTTCACCTTATCTTTCGGTCCCATATCCTTCCAGTGCATCTCACCAGGAATCACACCAGCATCAATATAGAAAAATTTCTTTTTCCAGTCTTTATTCCTGGAACTGGTAGGAATATCCCTCAAACACGACACATCGGTATCCCTCCGATCAAAGGTAAAAAAGGGAGATTTCCACACAAGAGTGAAGAAAGCCCTAAAAACGATAAGTTCAGGAATGTGACCTAGGGCAGCACAAGCGAATTCGAACTGTCGGAGTTTCACCAACCCAGAGGATGCAATGGGGAAATATGGATGTGATAATGGTCAAGAACCAACTTGCAAAATTTGGTAATGGGCAATCGGAAGTTACAAAATTTGAAAAAAATCACTAAACAAGGTGATCTTCCCCTTTTTTAACGGGAATGCCATATCCGTTTTCGATGGAAACACTGGATTCCATTCAGCCGTAATCTTGCATAAGATTGTTGTACGACACAACTCCCCATTTGCAGAACAGGGCATCAGACCCAGTTGGGGCAGCGGAAGAGGATTTTCCGGTCTTAGAAGCCATTTTTTCGAAACAAGTATTAGAAAGAAAGGGTTATGAGCACAAAAGGGAGTGAAATTCAAAATTCAAGAAGGGGAGTACCATTTATATAAGAGGGCAACTTTTCAAATTCGGAAAGATGAAAGGACGGGAACACGCGTCATAACAGGGTGGGTGTAGTTGTCATCCTAATGATGATTTAACTGTCACATCCTATCCCATCGCCGTCACTTTTTCAAAACACACAACGGTACTCCAATTGATTAAACTTGCCCTAAACAGGGTAGGTTGACTTTTCCTTTTTTTAGTCCGATTTCATGAAATGCATTTCATAACTTCGGACTGGGGGGATATGACGAGGTATGACCCGAATCGGTTAACCCGGCCCGGTCATTACCTATTATTTTATTATAAATAAATAATCATAGACGTTTGTTCTAGAACATTCTATCTTGCATGGAAAAATCACGTAACTAAATCCCCAACTTTTTGGGAAGATCACGAAGATCCCTAACTTATCGGAATCCATCTTAGGTTAAGGAAACCCTAATGGTAAACTATAAATAAGAGTAAACATCAAAGGTATGGATCATCTTACTCTTGCTTTACTTCCTTCTCTACACTTTCTCTTTTACTCCCAAAACCGAGACTTATTCTCACGCCGGAGGGTGGTTACATGAATAACCCCATTCCTGTAACGAGTCCTAACAGTGTTATGTTTTGTAGCTAAGTTGTTCGGATCGCCAAGTATTGAAGTTCTGGTTGGATACTACCGTGAAGGTCAGTGTTTCTTCATTATCCCAGAAACCATAGAATGGGTTGCAAACTCGTGTATTTCTTCTAACTTATTCACCGCAGAGGCAGAGCGAATATAATAATAGGGGTAGCACGGGCTACGGCTCAACCCCGTATTCGTAATGTATTTTTTTTATACAAATGATACCCATAAATAAATACGAAGATACCCCTGACAAAAAATAGGATAGTTGATATTATAATCCCAATTTTTTTATAAACCTGTACCATTTACGACCTAAAAGTTGTAGAATAAATTAAGCCCAAATTATAAAGCAAGCTCAAATTAACAATAATGTAATTGAAAGAAGCCCAATTAGTAAATGACAAAGCTTAGTCCAAGACCTAAAACATTAAAATAAACCTTTTTCATCATAGTTTATCCCTACGATATTCTATCCATGTGGGATGATTTTATAAGAGTGGGGGTATTGTTAATCACTCTAGGGTGATTGAGTGATTCTCTACTCAATAATATTATGTCATGTCAACTCTCTATTACACTCATCATTTTGCACTCAATCACTAGGTATGGTTAATCACTCTAGGGTGTTTTAGTTATATATTTTTTATTGGTTCTTCTCTCCTCTCTCCTCTCTCCTCCATCACCCTTCTCCACCTTCGGTGACTATACACCGATTTATCACCCTCTCTCCTACTCAAACACCCTAATCATGGTGGTGTGGTCACCGATCGGTGACACCCACTCCCCGCACATCATACCCCCCCACCCTAACTACTCTTCCCATTGAGAGACATGCATCTTTATGTTGCTCTTGGAACATCGGTTCTCCCCAAAGTTCGACCACCCTTTTGAAACTGTTTGTAGTCCAAGAAGTTAAAGGCATCCCTTCAAGGCTTCAATTTGTAGCCATAACCTGTGTTCTTTCAAAGTGAAATTCTTAATGATTGGAATAAGATCCGAGAAAAAAAATCTGAATTCGTCGTTCCTTTTGAACTTAATGCATGAATCACAATCTTTGAATGTTATCCAGACCCAAAGACCTCCTGCATAACGTATGTTGATATCATGAAAAGCCTCTTTAAAGCATATTTCATGTAGTTTCCCTAAAACGTTGATGTCCCGGACCTGCCCCATTAACATAAGATCTGATTCTTTTGCCACTTTAGCATAAGACATACTAGGACCAATCGATTCGTTATATAATTTATGTTGTGGAAACGAGTTTTCCTTGGTTCTTGTTTCATGATAAGAATTCTGATTCCTAGTTAAAAATGTTCTCGTTCGAATTGTTTTTGTTAAATCTAACCATATCAAAGAAAAGATGATGATTTCCGATCCAGATGGTTCTTAAGTTCCTAACCTATTGGATCAGATCTTTGTTGTTGATCATATAGAGAGATAATTCAGAAGCCCAAACATAAATCTAAAAGTTTATGGCTACAGGTTTGAGCCTGACTTAGCTCTTCACTAATGGGCTCATATTGTTTCCTTCCTTGATTAATTTCTGTGAGAAAAAAAAAAGAACAAGAAAAAAACGTTCGGTAAGAATTTTTATAGCACCTTTCAAAAAAAAAAAAAAAGGAATTTTTATAGCAACGTATACATTTTTCTTTGATATAAATACTTTAATATTTAGGATAGCCCTAAAATTATGTTCCTTTTTAAAAGATTGAGAGTTTAAGTCACGTAATTAACATATTGTTAAAAAATGTTAACTGTTAATCCTCGTGAAGATGTAATAATTAAAAGAATTGTCGTGAAGGGGTAATAATTAAAAAAATGTATATTGAATGATTAAATATTTTAAAAGGAAGTGATTTGTTACTATATTTTTGAACAAAGTGAATCATAAATCTACGTTACTCGAAATCGAAGGTAAGGTGTCTAACAAGTTAATTTTGTGAGTTACTCGAGATCGGGTGATTAAAAGTTTAAATTGAGCCAAGCTTAAACGAACCTCCGAGTTTGAGCTCAAGCCTAAAATCAAGTTTGTTTAATAAATGAGCACAATCCTGATCTTGAGCCCGAGCTTTACTTAACCAAACTCTAGTTTTAGAAATAGGCTTGGATCAATTACACCCCTAGTCAAAGGTGTTGGGTTAGAGGGTTGAATGATTTTAGGTTGACGGGTTAATAAGTGGACTCAAGCACAAAACACACACACACACAAATATATATATATATATATATATATATATATATAGGGGAAGGTTTAAATGAGAACGCTAAATATTGTGAGAACCGTGAGAACAAATGAAAAAACCGCAAGAACTTGGTCAAAAACAATTCAAATTCAAAAAAAATTTCTACACTTATCATTATTATTCGAATACAATGTTAGAAATATAATTTACACGTTTAAATTTACGTGAATTCGTATATAAAGAAAATTTACACATGTGTAAGTTTGCCATTTACACATGTGTAAATCTGTTATATTTACACATGTGTAAAAAATTCTAAAAAGGATGATTTTGAAAGGAGAAATGAATTATTTGATGTTGTAAATTATTTTTTTGATGTTGTATCTTAATTACAATGATGTTTGTATTGAAAAAATTGGTTTTGATTGGTTTTTTCATTCGTTCTCACGGTTCTCGCAATATTTAGCGTTCTCAAGATAACCCTCCCCTATATATATATATATATATATATATATATATATATATATATATATATATATATATATATATATATATATGGGATAGTTAAAATGAGAACCACCTCGAGTTGTAAGAACCAGCGAGAACCACCCCCGCGGGGGGCCGTTGACCACGATTTTTTTTACAACTAGATGTGTATATTTTAACACCCTACGCAAAGTTTGGGTTCAAACGGCGCGCCCGAGGGGGTAGTTTTTTACGCCCAAAGTTTGGGTTTTTTTAATTTCTTTTAATTTTTCTTTTTTTTTTAACCAAACTTTGGGCGTAAAAAACTACCCCCTCGGGCGCGCCGTTTGAACCCAAACTTTGCGTAGGGTGTTAAAATATACACATCTAGTTGTAAAAAAAATCGTGGTCAACGGCCCCCCGCGGGGGTGGTTCTCGCTGGTTCTTACAACTCGAGGTGGTTCTCATTTTAACTTATTCCTATATATATATATATATATATATATATATAGTGGAGGGTTTAAATTAGAAGAATTTTTTTGTAAGAAGAAAAAAGAAGTTTTAACCAATTAAGATTGCTTCATTTTACTTCATTTAATATTTGCATTTAATTTTAATATAAGGGTATATTGGTAAACTTACATAAATCATTAATTTGTATTCTTCCCCTTTAATAACTAACTAAATTAAATTTGTAACTCCTTTTTAAAATATATACTTTTTTCAAATTAAAAAAAAAAACAACTTAAAAAATGTAGAATAAATTACTAGTTGTGTAGGATAAATTACGAGTTGTGTTGGATATATTTCGAGGTGTGTAGGATAAATTTCGATTGTGTAGGATAAAATTCTATAATGTGTAGGGTATATGTAGGAAAAAATTTGATATGTGTATGTTTTGTAGATTATATGTAGAATAATTAATGATAAGTTGACTAATTAATTAAAGATAGATAAATTAATGATATGAGTTATAAATAATAATATGTCATTTCTTCTTTTTCTTCTCACATTAAATTTCTTCTCAAATGAACATTCCCATATATATATATATAGGGAGCCGCTAGAATGAGAACCACTCCCAGTTATGAGAACCATGAGAACCAGTTTCCACCAATCAGGTTTTGCCAACAGAAAGGGTAATATAGTCATTTACCCCAAATGTCATATCCTTTCTCTCTCCTCTCTCCTCTTTCCTCTCTCTTTCTTTTCTTTTTAATAGTTGCAAAGACTTTCATTCACCATAACCTTCCCCAATTTTAAAACCCACCTCCCTGTACCATATGCAACCGCGATTGAACACGGTCAGATTATCTTAGCCTCACAGCCCAAGAGCATTGCTTTTTCTGGTCAAGATCTTTGAGAGATCTGGCTTGGGTGAAGTAACAGTTTTACCACATACATTACACTATCTTCCACCAAACCCTAGCATGATGGATGCTAGAGACGAGTCAGAATCGGTCATTTTCTCAGCCAGTGAGCTTCGATTTGATGTTGAATCGGAGGTGGTGGGTGCTCGATAACGGTGGTGCAGCGCCGCCGTGAGTGGTGGTGGCAGTTCGATGGCTGGGTGGTGGGCCGGCGGCAGCGCCGCCGTGAGCGGCGGAGGTCCCGGTCTCCTCCTGTGTTGTTGATTTCTCTGGTATGTTCTTAATGTTTGTTTTGATTTTGGTATGTTGGGGATTTTTCATATTTTTGGCCTGTGTTCTTGATGTTTGTTTTGATTTTTGGTATGTTCTTGATATTTTTTTGATTTTGGGTTGAATGATGTTACTGTTCCTTCTTGTTGAAACATGTTCCTGTTCCTTCTGGTTTGAATGATCTGGTTTGAAACATGTTCATGTTCCTTCTGGTTTGAATGATCTGGTTTGAATCTGATGGTGGTATGTTGGGGGTTTGATTTGGGTGTTCTACTGTTCTTGAATCTGATGGTAGTATGTTGGGGGTTTAATCTTGAATCTGATATGTGGGTTGATTTGAATTCTTGATTCTGTTGATTTGAATTCTTTGATTATGTGGGTTTTGATCGGTTTAGATTTTGGGGGACGATGATGCAAAAAAAAAAAAAAAAAAAAACGTTGATTTTGATGACGATGGCGCGGCAAAAACGGCGGAGGGTAGGTTTTTTGAACCTGCAACCCCATTTTGCAGCCTTTTTTATTATCGTAAAATCTGAGCCAAGCCCCTTTTTTTCGAGATACGCTTTGTTTTGATGTTGTTGGTTTTTTATATTTTTTTCCCTAGTCGATGACGATAACAATCTATCTGAGACACCTACCGAGTTTGCGTTTTCTGGGTGTGTTCGTGTTGCGTAAAAAAGTTATTTGTAAAAAAAAAATTGTGTAAACCGTAAACTTTTTAACGTAAAACGTAAAAAGTTTAATGTAAACGTAAAAACGTAAACTTTTTTAACGTAAAAACGTAAAACGTAAAAAGTTTAACGTAAAACGTAAAAAGTTTTTCGTAAAACGTAAAAAGTTTTATGTAAACCGTAAAAAGTTTTTTGTAAAGCGTAAAAAGTTTTAGGTAAAACGTAAAACGTAAATTTTTTTAAAGTAAAAACGTAAAAAGTTTAACGTAAAACGTAAAAATCGTAAACTTTTTTAACGTAAAAACGTAAAACGTTAAAAGTATTTCGTAAAATGTAAAAAGTTTTACGTAAAACGTAAAAAGTTTTTTGTAAAGCGAAAAAAGTTTTAGGTAAAACGTAAAGCGTAATTTTTTTTAGTAAAACGTAAAGAGTTTTACGTAAAACGTAAAGAGTTTTACGTAAAACGTAAAAAACGTTAACGTAAAAAACCGGCGCGTAAAACATAAAAAACCGGCGCGTAAATCGTATAAACGTAAAAAACGTTAACGTAAAAAAACCGGCTCGTAAAACGTAAAAAACCGGCGCGTAAAACGTAAAGCGTAAAACGTTTTACGTAAAACGTAAAACTTAAAACTTTTTACGTAAAAACGTAAAATGTAAAAACGTAAAACGTAAAAAATTTTACGTAAAAACGGCGTTAAAAAATTGGCTCGTAAAAACGGCGCGTTGAAAAAACGGCGCGTAAAAACGGCGTTAAAAAACGGCGCGTTGAAAAAATGACGCGTGAAAAAGTCGGGCGCAAGACGGGTCGTAAAAAATTGGCGCGTAAAAAACGGCGTTAAAAAATTGGCTCGTAAAAAACGGCGCGTTGAAAAAACGGTGTTAAAAAACGGCGCGTAAAAAAACGGCGTTGAAAAATTGGCGCGTAAAAAACGGCGAGTAAAAAAACGGCGTGTTAAAATAACGACGCTTGAAAAAACCCGGCGTAAAAATGGCGCGTCAAAAAAACGTAAAACGTAAAAAGTTTAACGTAAAACTTAAATTGTAAAAATTATAAAAAATGTTTAAAAAAATCTGAATTTTAAAATGTTTTTAATAAAAAGTTATGTTTAAAAATAAGTAATAATATAATAAAACAAAAAACTAATAAAAAACAATAAAGATAAAAAGACAAAATAGAGTTATTTTACTAAATTACCATTTTGGATTATAATATTAAAGACATAATAAGACAAAAACCATTTAATATTAATTTTTGTAACTTTTAATCTCATCCATCCATCCTAAAGATCTAAAGGCTAGAAAGTGGTTCTCATGGTTCTCATAACTGGAGGTGGTTCTCATTTTAGCGGTCCCCTATATATATATATATATATATATAGAGTTAAATGCTTGGTTGGTCCCTGTGGTTTTCAAAAATTGCAGACTTGGTCCCAGTGGTTTACTAATTACACGCGTGGTCCCCAAACTTGTCAAAAGTGCACTCGGTTGGTCCCTAGCCCTAACTTCAGTTAAATTTCTCAGTTAATTATGTGTGAAATGACTATATTACCCTTAAACAATTAAAAGAAATAAAAAATATATAAAACCCACTGATCCTCAATCATCTTCAACCTCTCCCTCAAAAAAAACTCAAACACCTTCAACTTTCTAACTCTCTCTCTAACTAAACCCACCGGCCACCACCACATGCGCCGACTACCACCACCCGTTTGCCACCCCCGTCAGGATCCGCCACCAGTCACCCCCACTTACTCGATTATGTCGTGTTGGCCCAATCAGGGGGTCATCGGAGCAAGGGCGAACTCAAAATCGACTTTAGGGTTTCCTCGTGAACGCAAATTCGAAGATGGTTGGAGACCCTGCGATCAGAGATCCATCGAGAAGTTATTCTGGTTGGTCAATATTAGGGTTTCGTCATTCACAGATCTACATTATCATACAATTAGGGTTTCGTCATTCACAGATCTACATTATCACAGATCTACTCGTGAACGCAAATTCGAAGATGGTTGGAGACCCTCCTCTCATGCCAAAGGTTTTTGCTTTGTTAAAAAAATTTAGTGTTTTTTGTTGTTTTGATGATTGATATATTAGATTTTGTTGATATTTGATCGTTTCACAGGTAGAAATATTTGAGTTTTTTTGGGGGACTGCCGATGCAAGAACAGCCGGTAAACAACCAGTGAGAAGAAAGAAAAACAATAAACCGTACACACTGTCTTATTCATTTGCGGGTCATTCCAATGGCAGTTGGTAAACATTTAGTGTGTGTGTATTACTGTGGTCCCCTAAAACCCAACAATTTCCCCCAAATTTCGATCATTTTGTGTTTGATTCCCCCAAAAGCCTACACACTCTGTTTCAGGTCATTGTTGTTTCTTAATTGATTTGATGATTTTTCGCAAGCTTTAAGAATAAGCTAAATTGATTTTGAAATTGTTTAGGTGGTGTTGTGGTGGAGGTGCTGGTGGTGGGTTGCAGGTGGCGGTGGATGTGGTGGTGGTCGGTTGAAGGTGACTGTGACAGTTAAGGTAGCGGTGGTCGATTGACAGTGGAGGTGGTGGTGTGCGTGTTTGGGGTTCAAGGTCTGATGAATGAGACAGGGTTCACTACCCTTTTATAGTTAGGCAAGGGTATTTTGGTCATTTAACATAGACTTAACTGAGAAATTTAACTGATGTTAGGGCTGGGGACCAACCGAGTGCATTTTTGAAAACCACAGGGACCACGCGTGTAATTAGTAAACCACTGGGACCAAGTCTGCAATTTTTGAAAACCACAGGGACCAACCAAGCATTTAAATCATATATATATATCAAAGACATCAACCCTAATAAAAATTATGTCTTGTCCATGTCATTTTTAGGCCATGTGAGTAATATCTTGTGACCTAGTAACAAGTTAAGCAACTAACGAATCCATCTCAAATAACCATAGGGCTGAGTAGTTTACGGTTCCGAACCATTAGAACCGGGAAACGGAATCGAAACCGCTAGATCCGAACCGTATTTTGTAGAGAGTGTAACACCCCGAAAACGGGTTTGGTAATTAACCCACGTTAATACTAAAAGACGGGTAAAGTGTCGCTAGTAGTAAAAATAACCCGGTAAATATTTGGGAATTAATAAGAAATCCTAATATTAGATACAAGCGAAACAAAGTTTTGATGAATTGAGTTTATAAGAGCCCGAGTTAACGGGACTTAAAATAAAACGGGTTATAACTCCCGGAACCCACTAAATAACTAGGAATATCAACCTAGTTAGTCTAGTGTCTTAAAAATAATGAGGAACTTGATGTAGTAACCTTTATAAACTTGGATAAAGTTGAGGGACTAAAATGGTTAAAGTGGGAAAATGGGTTTTATTAATTAAAATCTAAAAACACCAAAACACACACCATTGTGTGTGTTCTGGTCGTACAAAACACAGAGCCAAGAAGAGCTCTTAAGCTCAAACCCTAAAACACAGAAATTCATCAAATTGAAGGAGCAAATCAAGTCCAAATCAAAATCCGAGTATGAATTAGTGATCTCCATTGAAAAAGGAGTCACGAGGTATGTAAATTTCTTGGTAAATCTCTAGTTGAAATTCTGAGCAAACCTAGAGAATTCGAATCTAAGCTTGCATGTATGTTGTTTGGATGAAATTAGGGATGAAACTATGTCTAGTAGTAAACCCTAGCCATGTAATTGTTGAATTGATGTTCATTGTTGTGAATTCATAATCATACACTCATAAGTCAAGTGGGTTTTGATTATGTAGAAAAGATGATAATATAGTTGTGTTAGAAATCATCATAAGTGATAGTAGATGCAAGATATTTGAACAAATTTCAAGTTTGAGTATTTGATTATACATGATAATGGTTGAATCTTGATGTTAATCTTGGTAAAAATGACTAATTGTGAACTAGTTAGCAAACGTGTAGAATCATGCCCATTAGGTGTTTGTTATAATGCCTAAATGAGGACTAAGTGTTGATAATGTGCCTAATTGAGTCTTGTGAACTTGATAGTGCAATCATATGTGTTAATTGGTGATTTGACTTTTAAATAGTCAAACCGATCATTAATAAGATCGAATGGTATTTGTGATAGAAAATATGTAAGATGGAATGGTCATAATTAATGATGACTAATATAACCGTCTTATGAATTATAATGATAGTTTGACGCTTGACAAGCTAGGTGGAGGCTTGGATAGGAGGCGGGTCAAACGAAGCAAGAATGGCGGAAAAGCATAATTCGGATGCAAGGTAAGTATAGCTTACACTAGTCTTAAATTGTGGAATGTTTTCTTATCATATAAATATTGAATGAGGTATCTAAACGATTGAAATATGATGTTCCGTCGTGTAGTCGAACGGAACAAGCAAATCAAAGATGATAGAAACCATAATAATGGTTAAAAAGAAGTAAATCGATAAATTGGTCATATTATGTCGAAAGAAATACACGGTTTATAATTAAAATTCCCGTATGGTGTTAAACGGGAAGAGTCATGTAGAGGAGATGATAATAAATATCATTTCGCAAAGTTAAATGGTCTTTTCGGCCAAACGGGTCAAAAGGTGCAGACAACACCTTTTGACTATATAGACTAATGATTCTTTTGTCGAGTCATATGCTTACAGGAATAGATATCCAATGGATATTCGCATCGTTCTTAATTAGCGAATATAAAGCAAGGTAATAAAATCAGGTCTATTTGTTGATCCGAGCCAGGTACGTTATTTATGATGTATGTAAAAGCGCTAATTTGGTCGAATAATCGGTGATAACCCTTCATTGTAAAAGAAGGACCAAAATCGACCAAAACGCCCTTGTAGGCTAAATTGAACAAACAACCCTTAGAGGTTGTTTGGAAAGGAGTCTTATGATTAAACAAAAGTTTAGAACGAGTATAGGTAGTGAAAGATGTAATTCTTGGGCCAAAAGACTCCATATGAGTCTTTGCCGTAAAATGATATTTCAAGGGAAATAAATCCGGAACACATAGATATCTACTTTAAATCCAACACACATTTAGTTATGATGGGAGAGTACTAGATAAGAAATATAGGTTACAACGCTAGATTTGAATAAAAGTGAAATTTGAGTTTAAAAGTGCTTAAATTATCCTTAACGTGTCATAATAAGCATACGAGCGAAAACGGGTTTAAATTGTGTAATAAACCTATGATTAGAACTTAAAATGGTAGGTAACATTAAATTAAAGAGATGTAGGTGATATAGAAGTCAAACAAATACGTTTGTTTGATAAAATGCGTAAACGGGTCAAATTTTTGGTAAAAGACTAATAAGCCGAAGACTTAAAGGTCTTAATTTTTATCAAGCCGGATGTCGGATTTTAACTCCATATGATGGAGAATTAAATTACAAACATGTAGGAAGAAACGGTAGGTTAAACGGATAAGCGGTTTGAAAGATACGAAAGATTTCGTGTCAAATTACGATGAAATAGAGAATCAGGATGCAGAGTCCACCGTAATTTACGGTCCCACCGTAAATTACGGTGGAGTTAAATTGTTTACGGTGTAACTGGTCTGATTTACGGCAGAAGAATGGAAACCCAGGGGCCACCGTAATTTACGGTCCCACCGTAAATTACGGTGGATATAATTTTCTTATATTTTGTTTTTCATTTGGAAATCAAATGTTTCCCGGACATTGTTTGGACTTGATTTAAACTTTGTAAGACTAAAGCATTTCATGTTTATGAAATGTAGGTACGCCTTGGATGCCGGAAGACGATCAAGCTCAGCGAAGAACCGAACACAATAAAGACACACGCTTCCGCACTTTGCCACGTTGTAAAATTTAAACAACAAATTTGATCATGTTACCTAGAATAACTTATGAATTGTAAAAGTTTAAATAAACCCGTATTTTTATAGTATGTGTAGCCTTAACTACACATCTAATTGTTGGTATTCACACAATAAACGTTAAATAGAAACTAGGGTGTTACAGAGAGGGTCCGGTTCCGGTTGAAGAACCGTTGGAACCGTTTAGGATTATAAATATTTAAAACCCTATTTAATTAATGGGCTTTTCAAATTCATACGTAATTTCTTATTCCCTCATGTTATATTCATTCCTATTATATTCAAACTACTATTTAAATTTTGGTTGTTTAATTATGTTGAGTATTGTGGACAAGCACATGATCAAACCGTAGAAATCAGATTATGGGTGTTTGGGGTTGCGTTTTCAAAATAGATTATGCGTTTTCAAAATAGATTTTGTATTTTTAAAACTGCGTTTTGAAAAAGCATGTAGGTACATGCTTCTCCAAAACTGCGTTTTGGAAGCAAATAATCATTTTTTTCATCCAAACACTTTTTTAGATTATTTATGTTTTACAAACGCAATAATCAAATAATTACTTTAAAACATAATCCCAAACACCATCTATAAGTATGAATAATAGAAAATTTTTATAGTTGATTTCATAATAATCTTTGAACATAAATATATTAAATAAGTGTAAATGGATGATTGTTTTTTACATGTTTCTAGACACATTTATATGGACTTGGTCCAAAGATTCTAGTAAATGTTAAAAGCATCAAGACTCTAAATTGCAGTCAAGACTCTAAATTGCAAGCTATTTGATTGTTTTTTATTAAATTGTTAATTTTGAGAATTAACTGACAACCGATTTTGACAAGAACTATTTACAGGAGAATCGTTTAATCCGATTTCAAACCGAACCAATTTTTAAGGAGGTTCGGTTCCAGTTCTCATATTTAGGATGTAACGGTTCCCGGTTTGGTTCGCTCCGGTTCTAAACCATTACACAACCCTAAATAAACTTTTTTTTTGTAATTGGTGTGTGACAATTATTTTAGTCGCAATTTCTCATTCTTAATTAACAAACTCGAGTCTTGGAGAATGAGGAAGTGAGAACGGAAAAATATAAAAATAAAAAACTTTGCACTTCGGAAACGGACTTGAGGGGTTGCACGGGTTGCCCCTAACCACTCCTTAAATCTGCCCCTGCTACTTAGTATGGTTTTACGCCCCGACGCAATGCGGGGTGTTTAAGACTAGTTATTATTAAAAAGGTCAAGCCACCTAGCGGGTACCCCTCCACGGGTTGCAACCCGGGCCAGCACACCACCGCCACCCCCACGGGTAGGCTTGGCCAGCACCCAAACCCGCTTGCAGTTTGGTGACTTCGAGACTTTTGACTGATGTGGAACGGTCATGTGTTTAAAATAACATTATATATATATATATATATAGGGGGCCGCTAGAATGAGAACCACCACGAGTTGTAAGAACCATGAGAACCGCGTCCCGCGGGTGGCCGTCGGCGACGAAATTTTTTTTACACCTAGATCCGTATATTTTAGGGGGGGTGTAAAATTTTCGGTTCAAACGGCGCGCCCGAGGGGGTAGTTTTTTACGCCCAAAGTTTGGGTTTTTTTAATTTTTTTAATTTTTCTTTATTTTTTTACCAAACTTTGGGCGTAAAAAACTACCCCCTCGGGCGCGCCGTTTGAACCGAAAATTTTACACCCCCCCTAAAATATACGGATCTAGGTGTAAAAAAAATTTCGTCGCCGACGGCCACCCGCGGGACGCGGTTCTCATGGTTCTTACAACTCGTGGTGGTTCTCATTCTAGCGATCCCCTATATATATATATATATATATATAGGGGAGGGTTTAAATGAGAACGCTAAATATTGTGAGAACCGTGAGAACAAATGAAAAAACCGCGAGAACTTGGTCAAAAACGAATCAAATTCAAAAAAAAATTATACACTTATCATTATTATTCGAATACAATGTTAGAAATTTAATTTACACGTTTAAATTTACGTGAATTCGTAAATAAAGAAAATTTACACATGTGGAAGTTTGCCATTTACACATGTGTAAATCTGTTATATTTACACATGTGTAAAAAATCTAAAAAGAGTGATTTTGAAAGGAGAAATGAATTATTTGATTTTGTAAATTCTTTTTTTGATGTTGTATCTTAATTAAAATGAGGTTTGTATTAAAAAAAATAGTTTTGATTGGTTTTTTCATTCGTTCTCACGGTTCTCGCAATATTAGCGTTCTCAAGATAATATATATATATATATAGGAGATCGCTAAAATGAGAACCACCTCCAGTTATGAGAAACATGAGAACCACTTTATAGCCTTTAGATTAACTTGATGGATGGATGAGATTAAAAGTAACAAATGAGAACCACTTTATAGCCTTTATATTAACTTGATAGATGGATGAGATTAAAAGTAACAAAAACTAATATTAAATAAAATTTGTCTTATTATGTCTTTTATATTTTAATCAAAAAGGGTAGATTGGTAAAATAACTTTTTTTTTTTGTCTTTTTCACTTTATTATTTTTTAATTACTTTTTGTTTTATTATATTACTTTTTAGTTTTATTATATTACTTTATATTTTTTAAAAAGATTTCTTTATTAAACAAAAATTTTGAAAATCAGATTTTTTATATAAAAAAAATTTATGCGCGTTTTTTTACCACCCGTTTTTTACGGGCGTTTTTTTACGACCCGTTTTACGCTCCGTTTTTTCACGCCGATTTTGCGACCGTAGTTTTTAAGTGCCGTTTTTAGGCCTGGTCTTAGGCGCCGTTTTTTGCCGCGCCGTTTTTTACGTCACGTTTTTTACAAGCCGTCCCGTTTTAGCGCGCCGTTTTAGCGTCCCGTTTTTTTACAAGCCGTCCCGTTTTTTGTCGTCCCGTTTTAGCCGTCCCGTTTTTTGTCGTCCCGTTTTTTGCCGTCCCGTTTTAGCCGTCCCGTTTTTTTACAAGCCGTCCCGTTTTTTGCCGCGTCGTTTTTTACGTCACGTTTTTTACAAGCCGTCCCCTTTTTTGCGCCCCATTTTTTACGTCCCGTTTTTTTCGCCCCATTATTTACGTCACGTTTTTTGCTGCGCCGTTTTTAGCGTCACGTTTTTTTACAAGCCGTCCCGTTTTAGCCGTCCCGTTTTTTTTCCGTCCCGTTTTTTGCCGTCCCGTTTTAGCCGTCCCGTTTTCTGCCGTCCCGTTTTAGCCGTCCCGTTTTTTTACAAGCCGTCCCGTTTTACGCCCCGTTTTTTTACGTTTTACTCGTCGGTTTTTTACGTTTTACGTGTCGGTTTTTTACGTTTTACGCGTCGGTTTTTTACGTCTTACGCGTCGGTTTTTTACGTTTTACGCCCCGTTTTTTTACGTTTTACGCGTCGGTTTTTTACGTTTTACGCGTCGGTTTTTTACGTTTACGCGTCGGTTTTTTACGTTTTACGCCCCGGTTTTTACGTTAACGTTTTTTACGTCCCGTTTTAACGCGGCGTTTTTTAAGTGCCGTTTTATTTACGTTTTACGAAAAACTTTTTACGTTTTACGTTTTACGAAAAACTTTTTACGTTTTATGTTTTACGTAAAACTTTTTACGTTTTACGAAAACCTTTTACCTTTTACGTTTTTACGCGTCGCTTTTTAACGCGTCGTTTTTTAACACGCCGCTTTTACGGCCGACCTTTTACGTTAAAAAATTTACGTTTTTTGTTAAAAAAATTTACGTTAAAAAGGTTTACGTTTTACGTTTTACGTTAAAAAGTTTACGTTTTATGTTTTTATGTTTTTACGTTTTACGTTAAAATATTTACGTTTTACTTTAAAAACTTTACATTTTTACATTAAAAAGTTTACGTTTTACGTTAAAAGTTTACGTTTGACGTTAAAAAATGTATGTTTTACGTATTGCGTTAATTTTTTTAATCTTTTTACGTTTTACATTAAACTTTATTACGTTTTACGTTTTAAACTTTTTACGTAAAACTGTTTTAAGCGTTGTTTTTTACGTTTTACAACTTACGCACCATTTTTTTAAACGTTTTTTTAAGCGTTTTACGTAAAACTTTTTAAACTTTTTACGTTTTACGTTTCACGTAAAACTTTTTACGTTTTACGTTAAAAAGTTTACGGTTTAGATTAAAAAGTTTACGGTTTACAATAAAAAGTTTACGGTTTAAAAAATTTACGTTTTACGTTAAAAAGTTTACGGTTTTGGCACTTTTTTCAAAAAAAACTACACAAAAACGAACACACCCAAAAATCGCAACTCGGTAGATGTCTCAGATAGATTGTTATCATCATCGACTGGGAAAAAAAATTAAAAATCAACAAAAATCAAAAACAATGATCGGATTCTTGAAAAAAACGGGGCTTGCCTCAGATTTTTTCGATAATCAGAGGCTGCAAAGTGGGGTTGCAGGTTCAAAAATCTACCATCCACCAACCGTGCCGCGCCATCGTCAACAAAATATACGTTTTTTTTTCATCATCACCGCCCAAATTCACTGGTCGAAATCTACCAAAAAGCACCAGATTCAACCGAATAAAACCCAGCACCAGATTCAACTGAATCAAACCCATATTCAAGCAGTTTCCACAGAATTCAACCCATATTCAACAGAATTAAAAACCCAGATCTAAACCCAGATTCAAAAAATCAAAGAAACCAAATCAAAATCCCCAACATATTCAAAAAATCAAACCATCAAACCAAATAAAAAACCAGATCTAAACCCACAAGAACACATGCAAAAAATCAAAGAAACCAAATCAAAAACCCAACCAAAAAATCAAACCATCAAACCCACATAGTTCATCAGACCCACATACCATAGAAATCAACAAAAGAGGCCCAAGAAACTCGTCGGGAGGAGACCGGGACCTCCGCCGCTCACGGCGGCGCTGCCGCCGGTCCACCACCCAGCCACTGCCACAACTCCACCCGTCTTCCACCACCTACCAACCACCTCCCACCTCCCACCACCGACCAAACACCTCCCACCATCGCCTCGCCACCGAACAAAATCACCAATCGCACCACCGGCACCACCAACATCGCCGGCACCACCGACATCATCATCGCCATTAAAACTCCCAGATGAAGAACAAGGCTCATGTGTGGGTTTCCACATCATCATCGCCCTTTAATCTCTCAGATGAAGAACAACCAGAAGAACTGGTCTTTGAAAACCAGAAAAAAAAAACACACAGAAGCTTGATCTCCAGTTGTCGGAGAGTGATATCCGGTGGCGGAGGGCGGAGGAGAAGCTTGATCTCCGGTGATGGATTTAACTTTTGAGAGAGAGAAATGAAGTTATAAAATAGAGAGAGAGAAGAGAGATGGTCTGACATTAATAATGAGGAGAGAGATGGTAGGATATGACATTTAGAGTAAATGACCAATATACCCCTTTTGTTGGCTGAATGTTATTGGTTGAGAGTGGTTCTCATGGTTCTCATAACTGGAGGTGGTTCTCATTCTAGCGGCTCCCTATATATATATATATATATATATATATATATATATACGGAGAGGATCATGAGAAAACTATATATAAATGAGAAAACTAGAAAAAAACCTAAAAAAACGTACCAATTTTTTTTTTACAATTTTTTTATAAAAAATCGCTAGTTTTTATATATAAAAAAAATTTCAAATTTTTTTTTGTTGTACTGCACATGTGCATTATATGTGTACTACACATGTGCACTATATCCGTAATAATGCACATGTGCAATACAACAAAAATCTTTTTTTATTTTATTTTTTAATTTTTTTCCCATGCATAAAAAGCTGCGATTTTTTTATAAAAATTTTAAAAAAAATTGGTATGTTTTTTTGGTTTTTTTAGTTAGTTTTTTGGTTTTCTCATTTAAACTAGTTTTCTCATGATCCATCCCCTATATATATATATATACATATATATATAGGATGAGGATTATTACAGAACACTAACTATTGCGAGAATAAAAAGAACAACTCTAAAACACTAAATTTTGAGATTTCAGTTTCATTTTTTTTAAATTTTATGTTTCTTACATTCATATGTGTATTATATATACATAAAAACCCATATATTTTTACCTACACGTAGCTAACATACATGTTGGTAATTTAACCTACACATAACCTACATATGTGTAGGTTATACAAAAAGTGAAAATGTTCCATATTTTGTTTTAAATTCTAGTGTGAGAAACAATAAATCTTACATTTGCAACATTTTCATTTACTTTTTAGGTTTTTAGGATTGAAAAAATAGGTGATTCATTGTGTTCTGCGTGTTCTCGCAATATTTTGTGTTCTGCATAGAACCTTCCCCTATATATATATATATATATATAGGGATGGGTTAAAATGAGAACCAACTTGAGTTGTAAGAACCGTGAGAAATAGGCCATCCAAAAGGTTTTCCGAAATTTTTTTTCTTAAAAGTCATAAAAAATCACTTGTTTCAGCAAGAAAATTTTTTTAAAAAAAATGCCGCATACCCACATTTACATGAGGCGTAAATAAAATATTTATATTCGTACAAAATTTACACCAGTGCATAAAAAACTTGCATCGGTCAAAACAACCGACTCGGCAATTTTTTTTTACTTTTTTTACAAATGTATTTATAATATTTCCATCTACGTTTGTACAAAAAACATTTGGCCAAACTCGTGCGGGAAGAAAAAGTTCTCACAACTCGTGGGGGTTCTCATTTGAACCGAGCCATGTATATCTTATACCCACATAATTTTAACACACCCACTCTCAAATTCCTTGATTACCAAAACCCTCAAAAGTCTCTACAATGGATTCACATAAAATAATCTAGAGGTGGTAGTTCGAGTAAACGCGTTGCCGGTTCGAGCAAACGTGGTAACGGTTTGAGCAAACGCGGTTTCGGTTCGAGCAAACGCGGTGCTCCTTTTGGTGGTGAAGGGTATATGCCACAACCTCCTCTTACTTAACCCATTCCACCGACGTATACGTTTGGTCAACAACCAAACTATTCTTTTCACAACCTATGGTTCCATCGGTTCGATCGGCTCGATTTCTCGCCGCAAGCAATGCCAAATTTTGAACCGTTTAGGACGTATAGAAACCCATGTCATTTTGTAGAAGAAAATGAAGAACACGAGCTACTGCTATGTCAAGACGTTGATAAAGATGATGAATACGTCCATGAAATGCAATTTGAGCCTAATTTGGAAGAAATGTAAGTTGGAAGTGGAGACCATGTAGAGGAGATTCCAGTGGAGAGTGTCACACCCCAACCGATGACGGAAACATCGGGGCACGACACTGAGCGAAACAGATTGTCAAGAGAAATTCCATAACAACTAAATTACCGGATAGTTAATATTATGTCTCATACCATAACCCATCAAGTAACCAATTATTACAGACATAGATATCTCAAAACAAAACATGTTCCGACAACTCAGATTTCAAATAAATAAATTGTCTTTGTTTGTTTCTAGACTCTCATTCCTACTTGATTCCACAAAGCAGGTAAAGCACAGCATCCTAAGCAATCAAACACCTGTCACATACGTTAAATTAGAGGTCAATACACATAGTGTAAAGGTGAGCATACAAGTTTAATAGATATAATAGAGTTTGAAAGTGTTTACGCATAACCAGCATGTAACAATTTTAATGTGAAGCTAGTAGGTTATTAACAATGAAATATGCACAAACTAGACTGCGAGTTGTAGAATGCGCAACATATATCACCACTGTGACACGTGAAAAGGTAACCTTAACAACCCCTATCCATGATAGGTGCTGAGTCCAAACAAATAGTACTATCGTTGCTAAGGTGTCAGACAACAATCACTGTGTTAACATAACATACAAGCATTCATTGAGTAACAAGTAACATGCAATAACGGTCAGCGTATAAATAGTGTTTGCGTTGTGTGTCGAAGTGATTTAGTATAAGTAACGTATGTAACACCCAAAAGTGCATAAAGCAAAAAGGGGTCGAGTATACTCACAGCGATGAAAATGGATTGAAGGGAACGCTAGAGTGATTAGCCAGAACAGTTAACGATAGCATAAGCGAATGAACGATGCGATAAGCGGTGCAAAGTGTTCAAGTGTCGAACGATAATCCGATCGGATGGTCATTTGATCGGATGTCAATCCGTTCGGATGGTCATCCGATCGGATGGCCATTTGGTCGGATTGATATTCGTTTGGGAAGGATGTGTTTGTGTATGATGGCTTTGAAGTTTTCGTTGTAGCATTTTGAAAACAGAGAAGTATCTCTACCTTTCAGGTCAATCGATCGAACGGTCGTTCGATCGGATAGCGATCCGATTGGCGGGACACTTAGTGTGAACAAGTTCACAGTAGGATGGTCACTCGATCGGATAGCAATCCGATCGGTTGGCAATCCGTTAGAAACTGATGTTCTTTGAGAATTATGGAAATGATTAAGTATGGAACCAAGTGTAATCCGATCGGATTGTGGTTCGATCGGATGGCAATCAGATCGGATGGCAATCCATCCCACAATCTGATCGTCTTGGACTTGAGAAATTTGTTAAGTTTTGAAAAGTTTTGCGGTTTGCTCGAGACGGGATGACAACGTGTCAAACAAGTGAATACTCGATCTGACCCAGACTATTCGATCGAACGGGAATCACCCCAATCCGACCAGTTATCTGTTCGTGACAGGTGGTTTCATGTTCAACCAGAAATCGGTTGTCTCATTGACAGGATTCAGATCTCAAACCGGCACATCACTAGAGAATAGTAGAAGGTATGAATGAGCTCCGATTCTATCTGTTTTGAGTGCATTGAGTGTAAAAGAGTGGAAGAAAGTTGGAAAAAGCTTCTTTCAACCCTTTTAACATTGAAAATGTTTAGATTCAGATGAAAATAGTGTTGAATCATGTGGAAATCCTTCAGATCTGAGTTGTTCTTGGTGGAATGAGGCCAAATCTTGAAGTTCATAAGAACTCCATGATGACGTCATCCTAAAACACCTAAAATCCATTGATTTCACGGTTAAAAGTTAAGATTCAAAGGTGAAAATGATGAAGAAGTGCGTGTATATCATAGAAGTACAAGATTTGAGTTGAAATCTTACAAGAATCGCGAGAAATCGAGAGAAAGAGGGCCTGAGCGTGCTGGTCGACTGAGGAGGAGCTGTCACATCACAAGTGATGTGACAGGGGGTATTTATAGGTTGCCAAAAAGGGAAAGTGCACAAGTGTCGGATAGGATGGCACCGATCGGATGGTGCCTCGATCGGATGGCCATTCGATCGAGTGGCTCCGACAAGTTACGTTTCGACGTTTCGTTTTGCGTGTTGAGCGTTGCGATGCGATTCGAGTGAGCGATGCGATTCGAGTGAGCGATGCGATAGTATTACCCATTAGTACACCAATAACCTAACTACTATATCTAACATATAATCACTATAAATAACTTGTGTTTAGCGTTTTGCGATGCGATAGAATTGCGATTGCTATTGCGATTAAACACTTCAACATAAACATAACATGCACAAGTAACAAATAATATCACACACACGTAAAACAATATCCAGAACACATAATTCGAGTTGCGATGCGATAGCGGTAAGTCGAATAGCGATTAAACATGCGATTAAGCTTCGATTATTAATAGATACTCCACATAATACAACTAAAGCAATCAAATAATAGAATTTGATTACAAGTCAAGAAGCACAATCTACTAGTCAAGCAATGAGTGACAGATCGCAATTAGCAATCTTTTCTTCCTTTGACTTTGAGTTTGACGTGTACTTTGACTTTCCAAAAAGCGGGTTATTACAGAGAGCACTAAAGGCAAGAAAAAAGGAAAAATTACTAATCAGGCTAACTGAACGGAATGGAGTCCCGAGGAGGAAGAAAAAATGGTTGAAGCATACCTCCACATATTGGTTGATCGACAAAAAGAAAACCATAAAAAAGACGGTTTGTGGAAAGCGATCCAAAAACACTTCATTGGGTTAGGGGGTAGTGCCGATCGAACACATGATCAACTAAACTCAAAATGGGCTTAAATGTTGATGAAAATTAATTGGTTTAATGGCCTCCACATTCAAGCGGTAAAAATTATAATTTACTTAAATTTAATTTAATGTTTTATTGTTTTCTAACTTCATTGTTTTTTAAACATTTAGAATCACATTCATAAAAGTGGTTGCAATGATTTACAAGTTTTGGAAAAGGCGAAAGAGGATTTTCTAGCTAAATATAAAGAAGCGTTCAAGTACGGTCTTGCGTGGAACGTTCTTAAAGAAGCGGCTAAATGGGGTTAAATCAACTTGTTGAACGAATATTATGGTGGAAGTTCTAGCAAGAGAAAATCCTCGGATTCGGCTATTTTCGAGGCATCCGAAAAGTCCGTGCTGGACTTGAACGACGAAGTTAGCCCAACACAACCCAAGAGGAAGGCACAAGTTAGAACTCCAGGTTCATTAAGCTAAACTACAAACCAACATGGATTGGTAAGCGAGGAAATAAGAACTTACGCCCCCAAAGAAGGAAACGATGATGCAAAAGTTGGCCGAGGTAAGAGAACAAAATATCGAAGCCTCTAGGACCTTGATTAACGAACAACGCGAAAGTGTCGCCCAACCGAGGAGAGATAGAGATTTTCAAACGTATATTACCCCTCATGAAATCTCCCCGTCGAAGTACAACAAGTCTTTGTAGCACGCAAACGGAAGCTAGCGGAAAAATGTATTTTTATTTTCATTTTAATGAAGTTTATTAACATTTGATATTATTTAAATAAAATTGACATTATTTAAATTAAAAAAAAGTTTGTGGCTAAGGCAATGTGGTATGGGGACGTTCCCAAGGCGTCGAGGACCGACGATGGTCCGCACACCGTGCCGCCCGCAGCGTCGTCGTCCTCACCATCCAGCAAAGGACGTTTGAGACGATCCAAGTGAAGACAAAAAAGTGTGGGGTCCCAATGAATTCTGACCGTTTAATAAAAAAAATAATTTCCAAATTCAAAAAATTTCAAAGTGTCACTTTCACCATTTATATAAAAATCCAACCTTTTTTCACCTCCATTCACCATTTTTAACCCATTTTCTCATCTCTCTCCCTTTATTTTTATAAAATATATTCCACTTTTATAAACTTACATTCTACCATGGATCCCTTCAACAACCCGAACGTCCCCAACAACCCGAACAATCCCAACAACCCGACCCAACCGAACATCCCGAATGTTTTCTCGGTTCCAAGATACTATCCGACGATCGAACCGAACCAATTCTCTGAATAGTCGTCAAACACCTTTGCCGCATTCCAACACTCACCGAACGTTTTTGCTCAAGCGCAACAAAGTCAAGCCTACAACAATTGATGATGCGGGGTGCTTATAATATCCAACCCTTTCAACCCGAACCAAACCCGACGCAACCCGTTCAACCCCAACTGAACCCGACGCAACCCGAATGATCCGAACCCGACGAGGATGTGGAAGTTTTTCCCCGAGACCCAACCACAAAAAGGAAAATGAAGAAAGGCAAGCAAGTGGTGGGTGACCAACCGTCCAAAGCAAAGGCGAAACCGTGGACACCAATCGAGGAAGAAGCCTTAGCGAAGGCTTACATAGGCACGTCTACACACCCGACAAAAGGTTGGTAAAAATAACTTTTTTTTAAGTTTATATTTTTTAGAATTAGTTTTTTTTATTTTTTGTAACATATTTTATAGGTAATAATCAAATGGGTGAAGGGTTTTGGAAGACGGTTTTGGCGAAGTTCCTTGGGCTAATGGACCAAGGCCCGTATCGAGATATCGACTCGGTGTCATCAAAGTGGCGAAAAATGAATGGGTTCGTCAATAAGTTTTGTAAAGAATATAATAAAATATATTCAAGTGGGCGTCGTAGCGGCATGAGCGACGAGGATGTGTTTAAAAAGGCGTTGGAGATGTACAAGGAGAACAATAATAATACCTCGTTCGCACACGTTCGAGCGTGGGAAGTTTTGCGAATTCACCAAAAATGGGCGCCGATTCCCAATGAGGTGGAGATGGCGAAGCGGCAAAGGACATCGGAATCCGATAGTTTTAGCGCCGGTGGATCGGACGCGAGGTGTCACATAAACTTAAACGATGACGCCGGCTTCGACGAATAAGAATACGCCGCACATGAAGCGGAGCGTCCCCCGGGGCGGGACAAATCAAAGAAGGAGCGGGCGAAGGAGAAAGAAAAGCAAAAGGTGGACCCGAAGATGGACGAGTTTATGACACAATTTAAAACGTACACCGAGGTCACGGCCCAAAAGGCGAAGTCGAAGGAGTGGGCCATCGAAGAAAAGTCACGCCTAGCGGGAGAAAAGTTACGCGAAAAGGTCCGATTGTCCGATGAAAAGATTCGGCTCAAGGAATGAGAAATATTGACGATGAATGTCGATAGTTATCTCGAGCCGAAACGTTCGACTTTGATAAAACTACAAAACGACATCATGAAGAAGCATCAAAGTGGTTGATTTTTTTTAAGTTTATGTTTTTTTTAAGTCTATGTTTTTTTAAGTTTATGTTTTTTTTAGTTTATATAATGTTTTTTAATATTAATGAAAATATTTTGTTAATTTATTTGTTAAATGTTAAAAAAAGTAGAAGATTAAAAAAATAAAAAATATAAAAGTGGTGGGTAGAATCATCTACGACAATTCTCACATTTCCACTAGTTTTGTGGGATGAACCATCCTTAGGAGGACTATGATGTGGCGCGTACGTGGCGAATCATCCTCCAATGGAGGATGAGCACCATACCATGTAGCCTAAGGTAGGCGCCGTTACCATTTACTAGTTAATGAGTAAGTTGGACACTTTTTGAGTTGGCGAAAAAATGGTTGGTCGGGGCTAAGGTAAGTACCCTTGAATGCCCCTTCCTCCCTTAGTTATCAAAAAGTACATGTGTGATTATTAAAAACTTCTTCGTTTTTCAATGCTACTATTTTTTTTAAAGGAACATTAAACTACATTATTCTGAATGGTTTCGACGTATCTTTTAGATATTATGACTAACATAACATACTCTTACATAGTCTAGTGTTTGATTTGCTTTAGGATTACACTTTAGGCTATTTAAAATTAAAAAATAAAAACAATTAGAAGATTACTTCAATCGAATTAAATAAGTATAACTTTTTATTATGGAAATGATTAGAATAAAATTATCTAAAAATGATTGGTTTAGAAGAAAAGATGTAATATAATATGATTATGTATGGGACAGTAGGTTATAGCTGGATGGATAGTGAGCACTACAAAATCTAGCTGTATAAGATGTCTCCCACCAATCAAGGAACACAAAGTCTCATTGCTCCCAATCACTCATCAAAATCACCTTACATTTGACTTTATCAAACACTTGGAGTACGAGGTGGTAAAAAATAATACAACACAAATATATATGATATATATATATGTATGCAAAAGGTGATTGTTATGCAACAAATACAAGACCAACGGTGGTAGCTTGGCTGGCTAGGCAGAAGGGTTGAAGGGTTCAACCTTGCCTAACGCAGGTCGTGGGGTCCCCCCACGTTTGCGAGACGTGGAAGGAGGTTTACTAGTTTGTTATTATTCTTTGCTATAGATCCTCCTCTGATTTGTGCTCAGATTCGGAAGTGGAAGCAAAGAGAATGTGTGTGTTGGGTGTGAAAGGGAATGACTTGTGCGAGACAAGCATTCGATGTGAATGACCAGAGATAGAAGAATCAGAGCTGGTCCTGATGTCTCCCTGAAGTAAATGAAGTGTCATTTTATAAGGGAAGGCATCTCCCGAAGTGGAATGGATTTGACTAGCAACCTCGCTTGCAGTGGAGGGTTTCCCCTTTTGGGGGTTGAAGGCTTTAGTCCCCCGGATAATAGCGTGCACCGTGCAGACCTGCAATGCCTTTGCGGCTGTGGGTTGGTGAAGCAATCTTCAGATGTGACTTGGCTACTGTTACCGTGCTGCTTTTTCCTTCTACAACTTTTTAAGCCTTGAACCATTTAACCATTTAAGCGTTTACGTAATTAGTCATTTTATTTAGTCTTGGGCTACCCCCGTCATCAGCCCCCCAAGTCAGAGGTTTTTGGGAGATGAGCTCAAAGACTTCTGACTTTATACGCGTGTTTTATTGCCTAAAAGTTTCAATGGTTCCATGCTTGAAGGCTTGAAAGGTTAACGGCAGTTAATGTTTTGAATTTCAAATAACTGACACTTGATTTGATTGATGTATGGCAGTTGATAGGGTGGCGGTTTTCGCAGAAGTTACTGTGCTGCCATTATTACCCCTATTTGTAGACTTATATTTATTTTATATTTCCATACTTATCCATTTGTCTCACAATCTTCTCCAAGTTTTCTGCCATTTTCTCTCCTTCTAAGGTTAGTTCCGGTTTCCTTTTCATCTTGCATTCTTCATTTTCCGTTCAAAAAAAATGGGTGCTCGTAAGGATTTAGCAAAATCTTTTTCCCGGTTAACACAAGAGGAGATAGATTTATTTTGTATGGAATATGGTATTGATAGGAAATTTAACCCTACTGCCCCTGCTTGTGATCTTCCCGTTGATAAACCGCCTTCTGGTTCGATTGCCCTCTATTGTAGTCATTTTGAGTTCTCAAACCTTCGTTATCCTTTTTCGTTTTTTGTTTTGAACTTGTTGGAGTATTATCGGGTTTCTTTTGGGCAAGTTCATCCAAAGGGGATGGCTAGGGTTTTGCACTTTGAGGTTTTGTGTCGTGCTCTAGGGTATGATCCTTCCCTTTTACTTTTTCGCCGGTTTTTTCGCTTGGCGAAGAATGGCGATTGGTTTACATTTGAAACAACCAAAGTTGATACCTGCCTTATTGCATCGATGGTTACCACACTTGGGGCTTGGAAAGACCGCTTTTTCTGGGTTTCCGATACTATCATCCCTTTCAAAATGGTGTGGAGGAATCCGGATGCTGTTCTCAATGCTCCGGAACCTTCTGAGTCTGAATTGAATGATGTTTTTCTCAATGCCATCCGGGGATGCCCTTCGAGGGTTCGCCCCTTTCCTGAACACTTACTTGTTCTTTTAGGGGTTAGTAAAATTTGGGGAAATGTTGATCGGGACCCGGTTCTTATGAGGAGTGGAATTGGTATGCCTTTTCCTTTTTTGTCCTCTTTATGTTTTTCTTAGTCTATGACTTATGTGTTGTTGTTTTTTGCAGTCATGTCTGCCTTGGATTTTATTAAGAGCGACGATACTTCTGATGTTGCTTTTGAGGATGCTCCGTCTGTTCCTGGTGAGAATGTTGTGGTTAGGACTGTTGATCAAAGGTTTGAGGGTTCAGGTTATGTTAGTGCTGCTACTGCAAAGGGTTTTTCTAAGTCTAATGCTCCTAAATCTTCAACTCGCCGATCTTCTCGTCGGTTGTTGAAGGCTGGTCCTCAATCCGCTTCTACTGGACCGGTGGAGTTGAGTGATGATATTGAGGTTTCGGAGGATCAAGGTGTTGAAGCGGGTGCAGAGAAGGATATAGAATTGGTTGTTCATGGTAAAAAGGTTTCAAGCAAGAAGGTTGTTGTCACTCCTGTTCAGGAGTCCTCAAGCAAGAACGTTGAAGGGTTGGATCCGGAGGGGATTTATGTGCCTGCTTGGTCAGTGAAGAATGATGACAGTTTCAAAGATGTTACTGTTTGTGAGGATGCTCTGAGTCACATTGCTCCTCCCTCAGTACATGAGACTATTGCTGGGATGGATGATGACTTGATACTGTCCCGAATGATTTTGAGTACCTGCAACCTAGCTTCTATGCTTCCTCAAGGCATTGCCCGTTTTCGTCAGAGAATGCGGGAATATGAAGAATTCTCCAAGAAGAAGGATAAAATGAAATCCTCCATGGCTGGGATGAAGAAGGAGATAGCTGGTTTTGCCGAGAAGGAAGCAGCATGGGAGAAGAAGGTTAGTGATCTGAAAAAGACGCATGAGATTGAGATGGATGATTTGAAAAAGAGCTTCGAGGCATCTAGGCTGAAACTTAGGGCTGACCGGGAAGCTTTGTTTGTTCAACAGCAGGCTTTTGTTAAGGAGAAAGAAGGGTTGAAAGCTTCAGTTGCTCAGACTACTGGGGATAACCAATGGCTCATAGAGCAAGGTTTTCACCAAGTGGTTACTTATCTATTGCACTCCAAAGAGTTTAACTCTGCTCTTGGTGACGTTTACACTAAGCTTCTTAACCTGGGGAAACACCAAGGTCTCATTGCTGGGTATAAACTTCATGAATCCGGTCATCCTTTGGAGAAGTCACCTCTGTTTCGTCCCGAGGCTTCTGACGTTTTTAAAGGCTCCGTTGAGCAAATGGAGAAACTGACCTACCCCTACATCCATCAGGTTTCCACTTGTTTTGGTAAACCTCTTTCTGTATTGCAGGAATTGAAACCGGAGGGCCTAAATGAGAAGGTTTGTGCTGAGGTTTTGGGCTCTCTTTCAAGGAAGAGGTCCTATTCGGGGGATAGCGATGATACCCTTTCAGGTCAGCCGGATGTTCCTAAGGATGCAAGCTTGGAGGCTCCGGCGGTTGGTGGTGATGGAGGTGTGAAGACTAAAAAGTTGAAGAAAACAAAGAAGGCCAAGGGCGAAGGTTCTGGAGTTTCCAAATCTGTTGATGCTTGATTCGTAGCTTTCTTAGCACTGAAAACAACTTATGTTTGTAATGTTAACTTGAACAATGTTAGGTTTGGTAGGAACCCCTAAGGTTCCTTTTGGTTATGTTGAAGGCCTGTATGGCCGTTGGACAATGATTAGGTTTGCAAGTTACTAGGACTTGCCTTAATTTATGTTTGGAAGTCTTTTTAGGACTTTTTGTGATGTTTTAACTATTTTTCTTTTTGTTATGGTTTTATGCTTGTGCCTTTTTTGGACAAGGTAGTTTATTTGGAGTTTGCCTATTGAAGCCTTTTGGCTGTCGTTTAAAAGGTTGAAACCTTAAAGGCTTCGAGGTATTGCCCGAGTGGCTTGAAGCCTTGAAGGCTTTTTGATTTTGCGTCCTGGCTTGGTTTGCACCTTTGTGATTTTTTCCAATTAACTTTGTTCTTTTTGTAACTTTGTCTTTGTCGGGTTTGTGTTGCCCTTATGTTTTTTATACCTAAAAGGGTTCAGTGCTGCAGACACTTAGCCTTGGCATTTTTAACAAGAAGAGGTAACACCTATCCTTTTCATTATTTCTTTTGGTTTTTCTAGCCTCTTTGTAGACTATATTTCTAAAACTTCGTGAACATTTGGTGTAGGCTGCTTATACCCGTCTATGAGACAATTTTATTTTTTCTTGACAAGTCTCATGGAGTTGTATTGATTTAGGAACTCACCCCTTATATAGGCTCGTTCAACCCTTGAACCTATTGAGCGATGTGGCCTGGGAGCTCATCCCCTTACATGGCACTTGCCATGGAGTTTTTTGCTAGGTTCTCAACCTGATTTTAGGATAGAAAGACAAGTTTGATAGAAACAACTTCATTCATTAGAGCAATACTTGCGTTTTACAAAAGGTATTCTTAGTTCTGCTTGAAATATATTTTAATACAAACCAAACTTTCCGTTTACACATGGAACCTTTTCAATGTTTTGCCGTTCCAATGCCTTGGAAGCCTTCTGCCTTCTGAATCAGCCAGCTTGTAGGATCCACCTTTGTGTGCTTCAAGGATGGTGTATGGGCCTTCCCACTTTGGGCCCAGCTTTCCTTGATTTTCTTTCTTACTGGCCTCGTTGTTTCTGAGGACTAAGTCCCCTGGCTTGAAACGTTCGTTTTTGACTTTTTTGTTGTAGTAAGCTTCCATCTGTTGCTTGTATTTGGCTTCTTGAATTGCGGCTTGATCTCTTGCTTCTTCTAGGAGTTGTAAATTCAACATGGTCTTTTTTTTGGTTTGCTTCGGGATCCATGTTGACAATTCTTTGGGTTACAACTCCTATTTCGGCAGGGATCACAGCTTCGGATCCAAATACCAAGCTGTAAGGTGTTTTCTTATGGCTTGTTTTTTCCGTTGTTCTAATTGCCCATAGAACACTAGGCAATTCTTCAAGCCAGTTGCTTTCATATCTTCCCAATCTTGTCTTGATTCCTTCCACTATGCTTCTATTTGTTCTCTCAACCTGCCCGTTTGATTGTGGATAAGCCACTGAGCTGAAAACCTGATCGATTTTGTATTCTTTGCACCAAACGCTAAAAGGCTTCTCAGCAAATTGTCTTCCGTTGTCGGTAACAAGTACTCCTGGCAACCCATAACGGCAAATGATGTTTTCCCAGACAAAGTCAATGACTTGTTTTCCTGTTATCTTGGCAAGTGGTTTGACCTCGGGCCACTTGGTGAAATAGTCCACCGCCACCAATAGGAATTTTACTCCTCCTTTGCTTGGGGGAAATGGACCAACAATGTCCATTCCCCACTTGTGAAATGGCCAAGCGGGGGTTATTGGGACTAAGTCGTGTTTGGGACTTTTTGGGATTGGTGCATGGATCTGGCAGGCATCACATTTCTTCAATTCTTCGGCTGTGTCACGATGCATTGAAGGCCAGAAATATCCGAGGTTCATGAGTTTTGCAACTACCGATCTAGCTCCAAAGTGGGCTCCACACACTCCTTCATGAATTTCTTTGATCAGATACTTGCTTTGCTCGGGGCCGACACACCTTAGCAAGGGAGCAAGGTAACCCTTTTTGTAAAGGGTTTCTCCTTGCAGCATGTATTGTCTTGCCTTGATTTCAACCCTTTTAGCTTCCACTTGATCATTGGGTAATTCACCATTTTTGAGGAACTTTCTTATGGGAGTCATCCAGTTTGGTTCTTCTTCGGTAACCACATCTTGAACCTCTAATTCGTTAATGGATGGGGCCTTCAACACTTCTACCAGTACCTTCTTGGTGAGGTGGGCAAAGGTGAGAGATGCAAGCTTACTTAAGGCATCGGCCTTTTTGTTTTGAGATCTGGGGATCTGTTTGATGTTGCATGCTTGGAAGGTATTCATTAGTTCCTTTGATTTTTCTCTGTATTTTTTCATGTTGGGTTCTTTAGCTATGTAGCTATCATTCACTTGGCTTGAGACCAGCAACGAGTCCGTGAACACTTCAAGCTTTTCAACCTTCATTTCTTTGGCCAGCCTTAAGCCGGCTATTAGTGCTTCGTATTCAGCCTCGTTATTGGTGGTCTGAAAATCAAATCGAAGAGCATATGTGAACTCCAAACCTTTTGGGTTAATCAGAATTAATCCGGCCCCTGACCCTTCAACGCTTGAAGCCCCATCGGTAAAAAGCTTCCAGGCTTCAGGGTTAGAAGGTTCAGTGGTGGCTGTGTTTACTTCAGTAAGTGTTTGGTTTGGGACTTCCACAATGAAATCGGCCAAGACTTGAGCCTTGATAGCTTTTCTTGGAACATAGGTGATGTTATGTTCACCCAGTTCTATGGCCCATTTGGCTAATCGCCCCGAGTTTTCAGGTTTTTCAAGCACACTCTTAATTGGTTGGTCGGTGACTACTTGTATGGGGTGTGCTTGGAAATACCTTCGAAGCCTTCTAGCTGTTTGAATTAAAGCTAGGGCAAGTTTTTCAAGAGGGGGGTATTTTGTTTCAGCTAGTTTTAAAGTTTTGCTGAAAAAATAAACGGGTACCTGGGCCTTGTCTCGCTCAATGGTGAGGACTGCACTGATGGCCTCGTCCGTGATTGAAAGGTACACCGATATTAACTCCCCGGTTTTTGGTGCTGCTATGTCTGGTAGGGAAGCTAAGTGTTGCTTCATCTGGTTGAAAGCTTCCTCAGTTTCTTCAGTCCATTTGAAATCCTTCTTATCTGAGCAGTTCTTGAGCGTTTTGTAGAAGGGCATAGATCTTTCGGCTAACTTGGAGGTAAAACGCTTCAAGGCTGCAAGCTTCCCATTCAAGCTTTCAACCTCCTTCTTGGTCTTTGGTGGCTTGGTTTCAAGGACGGCTTTTACTTTGTTAGGGTTGGCTTTAATGCTTTGTTTTCCAACAATGTGGCCCAAAAATTTTCCTTCCTCGAATCCAAATGAACACTTTTCTGGATTAAGCTTCATGTTAACCTTTCTGAGGTTCTTGAAAGTTTCTTGAATATCATCGAGCATTTGGTATTCCGTTTTGCTTTTAATAACCAGGTCGTCGACATATGCCTCCATGTTTTTGCCAATTTGGCTTTCGAAGGCTTTGTCAACGAGCCGTTGATAGGTTGCTCCTGCGTTTTTGAGGCCGAAAGGCATCTTTTGATAGCAAAAGATTCCTTTGTCCGTGTGAAAGGCTGTTTTTTCCTCATCTTCTTCCTTCATGAGGATTTGGTGGTAACCTTTGTATGCATCAAGAAAGCATTTGAACGAGTACCCGGTGAGGGAGTTGACTTTGAGGTCAATCTCTGGTAGTGGATAGCAATCCTTAGGACAAGCTTTGTTAAGATCCTTGAAGTCTATGCACATCCTCCAAGAGTTGTCTGGTTTTTTGACCATAACTGGGCTTGCAACCCATGATTGGTATTTGACTTCTCGGAGGATGCCGGCTGACACAAGCTTTTCAACCTCTTGGCAGGCTGCCAGACTTCTTTCAGGTGCCAAGCTTCTTTTCTTTTGAACCACCGGCTTGACCTCTGGTGGTATTCTTAACTCGTGCTCGGCAATATCCCGAGGGATCCCGGTCATATCTTCAGGACACCAAGCGAATACATCACTGTAGTGTGTTAGCAATTTTTTAAGATATGAAAGGGTCTCTTGAGAAAGGTCAGGGTTGACCCTTATCTTTTGTTCCGGGTATTTATGGTTTATGACCAATCTTTGCCTGTCTTCTTCACTGTTTGAACTTTCGCCTTCAACCATGTAGGCTTCCTGGGAGGGTTGAAGGGTTGCTATGCCCCTTTCGGTGGGGAATTTGACTATGCCATGACCAACAGACACGGCCATGTAAAATGCACACTGTCCTGGTCTTCCAATGATCACATCATAGCTTGAGGGGATGTTAATAACCACAAAGGTGAGAGGTTGGGTTCGTTCTTTTGAACCTTCACTAAAACGAACATTAAGTGTTAGTTGCCCTAAAGGCTTGAGGGGTATGTCAGCGATACCCTTTATAGAGGTTCCAGAAGGTTGAAGCCTTGAACGTTCTTCATTGCTCAATTGGTTGAAGAATTTTTTGAACATGATTTCAGTGGCTGCACCCGTGTCTATGTATGCCTTGCATGTTTGCAACGTTCCTACGGTAGCCCCTACCACGAGTGGGCTAGAGAGAGGGTCATTCTCCGTAGGGGGGAAACAGACACATTGAAGCTCCCAAGCTTCCAACCTTTGTCTTTTATGAGGAACCTTTCCATCGAAATTTACCATATTGACTTCCTTACCCTTTCCTTCAGCCATTTTGTCTCGGACTCCCTTTACCAAATGAGCGAGTTCTCCGGATTTAACAGCCTCTTCTATTCTTTTCTTGAGTTGGAAGCAATCATTGGTGTGGTGACCCTTTTCTTCATGAAACTCGCAGTATTGGGTGGAGTTCTCATTTTTCCTGCTTTTGGGGAGAGGTCTAGGAGGCCGAAAGTTTTGTTTAACTTCCTCTGTTGCAAGGATTTCTTGAGGGGTCTTTGTGAGGGGCGTGAAGCTTATGCCTTTTTCCCTGCTTGAAAGGTTCCGACCTTCAGACCTTCGAGGATCTGAACCCTTTGGCCGCCTGTCATAGGGGTTGAAGTTCCCTCTTTTTCTGGCTGGACTGTTGCTCCTCCAGCCGGACCCTCTTTTTCTTTGTTCCTTAATGTCTACTGCCTCCTCTCCCCGGATGTGGGCTTCGGCCCTTTCGAGAGCTTCTTCTAAGGTCTTGGGTAGAGATTTGTTGAAATCCCTTGTAAGGTACTTAGAGGTGATGGCATTCATGAAGCCAGCCACCCTCATTTTCTCGTCGGCCCCTACATAAGTTAGACCTTCCTTCTTGTATCGTTCAATGAAAGCACGGAGACTTTCATCATCACGTTGCTTTATCTGAAATATCACTGTTGCGTCTTTGACATATCGTCTTTGTTGAGAGAAATTGGCCAGGAAACCTTTGCTGAGATCGTCAAAGCTTCGAACGCTTTGAGCAGGTAAATCGTTGAACCAGATCCTGGCGGATCCAACAAGAGTTTGCATGAACATTAGGCAACACTCCGCGTTGGACCACTTCTCTATCCGAGCTGCACCGGTGAAGATCTGAAGATGGTCCTCAGGATCTTCAGTCCCATCATATGTCCTGATGTGGGCCGGCATTTTGATCTTTGACTGGAAGTCATAATCGGCTATTTGTCTTGAGAAACATGAAAGGTTACTTGGCTTGTACGGTTTAGCCAAGTCTTCTTCAGTCCTTGCATCCACAGTGCTGCCATTGCCATTGTTTCCTTGAGTGGCGAGCACTTGATTGATGAAGTGCTGCCACGGGAAGTTGGCCATCATCTGGGTCATCATGTTGGGCATAGGGTTGAAGCCTTGAAGGCTTCCTGGGCCAGTGGAGCAGTTCATCCCGAGGGGAGTGCTCATAACAGCACTCCGTGCTAAAGGGAGCACGGACAGAGCTTGCTCCCATGTAGTTGTAGTGGATGCTGGATAGCTTGTCACCGGGGATTGTAGGAGCTGGTCAAGAGTCAGCTCATGCCCCAAAGGAGCACCACTAGTGATTGGTTGGGAAGAGAAGATAGGATGCACCGTAGGATTTGTCATAGAGGACAGATAAGGGTGAGGGTTTGAAGGGTTACTGGGACCAGCCTCACTTCTTGTTGCAAAAAGAGGAGGAGGTGGTCCGGGAGACAATGTTGGCTCAGGTTCGTCATAGTCTAAACGAATCCTCACTCCCTTTTCTCTTTCTTTACTCACGTGCTGGTTGAGAAGAGACCTTAGCACAAGGAAATTGTTAGCAACCCCTTCAGGGGTGAGTTCAACACGTGATGGAGCATCAGAGACACCGATATTAGGAGATGGAACTCCGGATCGGGACGGGGTTGGTGTGTTGAAGTTAAGGAACTCGGGTGTGCTCCCCGGAGTTGAGAAAGAAGTTGGTATAGCCACGTGAGCTTGGCTACTACCCGGAGTAGAAGTGTTTGGAATCTGATTCACTTCTTCCGGGGATCCACTTTCAGACATGGTGATTTTAAGTGAATAGAGCTACACTACTAGGTCTTTTTGAGAAGAAATAGTGGCGTAGCCCCACGGTGGGCGCCAACTTGTTGATGCAACAAATACAAGACCAACGGTGGTAGCTTGGCTGGCTAGGCAGAAGGGTTGAAGGGTTCAACCTTGCCTAACGCAGGTCGTGGGGTCCCCCCACGTTTGCGAGACGTGGAAGGAGGTTTACTAGTTTGTTATTATTCTTTGCTATAGATCCTCCTCTGATTTGTGCTCAGATTCGGAAGTGGAAGCAAAGGGAATGTGTGTGTTGGGTGTGAAAGGGAATGACTTGTGCGAGACAAGCATTCGATGTGAATGACCAGAGATAGAAGAATCAGAGCTGGTCCAGATGTCTCCCTGAAGTAAATGAAGTGTCATTTTATAAGGGAAGGCATCTCCCGAAGTGGAATGGATTTGACTAGCAACCTCGCTTGCAGTGGAGGGTTTCCCCTTTTGGGGGTTGAAGGCTTTAGTCCCCCGGATAATAGCGTGCACCGTGCAGACCTGCAATGCCTTTGCGGCTGTGGGTTGGTGAAGCAATCTTCAGATGTGACTTGGCTACTGTTACCGTGCTGCTTTTTCCTTCTACAGCTTTTTAAGCCTTGAACCATTTAACCATTTAAGCGTTTACGTAATTAGTCATTTTATTTAGTCTTGGGCTACCCCCGTCATCAGTGATAAATATGAAAACAAACTTTAGGATAAATAAAAAAAGGCCACGTCCCTTTAGTGACCTCTTGTTGTCATTAAATTAAAAAGCAGATGTAAACAAAAATGAGGTTTGGTAAGGACGGAGATGGATGAAACTAGAGAATTTACAGGGTACACTGATCATCCGACTATCAAAATCTTTTATTAATACGAGTTTCAAATGCATTGGTTTTCTTGAAATTTGACTCTATATTGTCATAGATGGATTAGTTAATATGAACATAAACAAATTCTATAGTTGAAGAAACAGCAGTCTATCAGAGAATAGACTAAGTAGTGTCTCGGGGGGGGGGGGGGTCTCTTCTCTGATCAACGTGAGTTGTGATCTTCGTGGGATTGGTCTGTAAAAACTAAAAACTAAACAACACCATGAGCTTGTTACAAGGAGAGGTGGGGGTTCTTCTGGTAACCACTCTCCGGCGTGAGAATAAGTATATGCTCTTTCTAGAAAGAAGAAGAACAAGTGTGTTTTAAGAGTGAAAGTAAGGAGATCGGAATCTCTTAAACTTTTGGTAGAGTCCGGTATTTATAGCTGAAGGGTTGGAGAAGGAGAGGGGCTGATTTGATGAGACATCGTCGTCATTGAATATTTATTTGGTCCTGTCCGTCGTGGCAGTTAGTGCCCACAAAGGTGGGAGTACGATCGCGCCGTGATTGGCTACACATCGCTTTTGGGATGTACTTCTTGTCTAGTCTGTCGTTTGTTGTTAGTCGGTGGAGGTGAAGGAGGGGTGAAATGGCGCACGTTGATTGGCTATACGTCGTTTCCATCTGTATTGTTTGTCCCTTACACGATTGCGTATTGTGGGGATCGTCTAACACAGAGCCTGGCAAGCGCTGATTGGTTGTACGTCCCTTTCACTTTGTACCGTCTTTAACCTCCGTGTTGGTGTAGTTCCGCGCCTGAGGGAGTAGCCCTGGTGAAACATTGATACCGAGTGTTTTTTTTTTTAGAATAAGTGTGGGTGTCGCCTTACGCACACGGGTTCCCGAACGTGGCCCGCGGGGCAGCTAGTACCATACCCATTCAATAGTGACTATCCGATCATATCACTTCTTGATTTATCACTGGTTCAACTCTCATATATTTGATTTTGTATTCACTTTCATCTTAACTCATTTCTTATCTCTCCTTATTCACACCAACCATGAAACATGAATATGATCTGAAATCGTTTCAAAACTTATGGAATTTCAATATACATATACATGTTTCACGTGCAACATACGTGTATAACTAATAAATATCAACGTCATCAGTGGCGAAGCTTGAGATTTCCGACTCTGTGTGTGTGTGTGTGGGGGGGGGGGGGGGTCACCGTACCTAAAAAGATCAAACGTATATACCCAAAAATTTATATACGAAAACTACATACTCTCCACTATTGAGCGAAAAGTTTAGGGGGTCGGCACCGTCCCCTCCTGCCCCTTAAAAGCTTCGCCTATGAACGTTATAGACAAAAAAAAAAACAAAACAAAACAAAAAACAAAGTGAAAGTACCTACTTAACGAATTATAAATGTGTGCACCATATATTTGTGTGTATACTAAAAAGTAAAAAAGCGTCATTATAAAAAAGCGTCATTATAAAAAAAGAATCCCTAGTAACCCTTTTCCTTGATTGGGAATTGACGGAAAATTAAGTTGTCATCCAACTATCATATGGTCCCCTTTTATCACCTAGCATGTTGACAATATGTGGAACTCGATTTTAGTGATTATACTTTGAAATCTATTAGGTGGCATTGCTCATTATTTGATTTTACATTTATAGTTTATTCTTATATTATATTATAAACTTCTATGCTAAATATTCCTAAAGTCCAGTAAGTAAATATTCGATGACATGTTATAGTTAAGCTTGATACAATCTAGCTACATGGTTTGACGATTTTTTTTTAAAACAAAGAAGAAATTATATATTCGACAAAATGCACTTTACATCAATATCGCAGGTAAGCGAGCAACAAGCTGCGTCGCAACCCCTTTCTGGATAGCAAACCCTAGCCTATTAAAAACAAATCCCTGCCCCCTGTTGATGAGCCACTGCTGTGGACAACCTGTTGGACCCTAGTCAGCAAACGGATAGCTTCTGGAGCCAGGGATCCAAAGGTGTCGAAGGCGAAGGGGACAAATGCATGTTGGTTATCAGCACATGCTTTAGCGTGTTTGTCCACCTTTTTAGATTCTGCTTTCTTTACCGTTTGTCCTGCTACAAACCCATTTTCCCTTAACCCAGCTAAGGGAGAGACTCCTGTGAGATCTACACAAGCATGTTTCCCTTCCGCCCAGCCAAAGACGAGCAGGTCCGCTGGTCTCAATGTAGATCTCCCTTCCATGGGGTCTGTAAGGAAATTCACAGGGGCCTCATTCTTGGCAGAAATCCTCGCTCTCCTCAAGATGTCCCCCAAAACATCCCTCACCCAGTCATGCCGGTATTTGAAACCAGGGAGCTCCTTGCAATGAACAGCATGCTCCCCGTATTTATCCATGCAGGCTTTACGGCAGATTGGTCAAGTTCCGTCTTCTGGATACATAGGGATCATCAGCCAGTATTTGAGGATAGCCCTGTACTCAACAGCCGACATGCATTGCCCCAGCCCCTCGATCGGGATAACAGTAAAAAAGTCTTGCGTATGGGGGCCTTTCAAGCACTCAATCACCGCCTTCTGGCGGGGAGACAGATCAAGTGTTTCTCCCAGATTCCGAGCGATTTTCTCAAATAGAGCATTCGCCAAAGTTTTTTGTGGCTTTGGGGGGGCGGTGTCCATATTAGAGAAACCGCCAATGTCAAAGTCTGGAAGAGAGACACTTAAATACTCGAGGGCCTGTTGGTAGTCTACGTCAAGCTTATCAACCCCACTGTTCCGAAGGATGTGGTCTTGCAATACACACAACTGAGCTCTAGACGCCACAAAAGCATAAACTCCAACATCCCGAGCTGAGAGGTGGCCCAAACCACCCAGGCGCATCGGCAAAGATGCCAAACGCCACTGAAGTTCACCAAAGTAGGGCCCCCACAAACAACAATGTCTTCAATAGCCTTTCGGAGACCATCGTCAAAACAGGATACCGCATTTGCCATCAAGTGAGGTTGGCAGGTCCGCAGCCCAAACAGTAACTTAGCTACCCCCCATGCATGACCTTAAAAGAAGAAGCTCGCACTGGGGGTCCTGTAAGTAGGGCAAGAGTTTCATAAGGTCAACCGCTGTCGATGCCCGCCGCCCTGCTAATTCCCCAATAAAAGCAGAGTCTCGGCTAACCCCCCCCCCCCCCCAAGGAGCTTAACCCCCCTCACAGGTCTACCTATTCCTCTCGGGAAAAGGTCGTCCTGCACCTTGAGACCGTCACAAGATGGCCAGTACACTTCCGTTTTCTTAATATTGAGATGGAGCCCTATGGATGGTCCTTCCGTGTTGATGATGTCCAAGGCTTTAGCAACTTCCATTGCATTACCTTTGATCGTACCATCATCCAAATACCAATCTTGGTTATTCTTTTCTCTTCTTAACACCAATCTTGGTTTTTTTAATAAAAATTAATATATTTATATATTTTTAAGCAACTGATGATTGAAACTTATATTCAACTCTTTGCACTTTAAGGGAATGAATGGAATTTGTAACTTTAATTCTCAATTCAAATGGATCATATGTACCTTAGTTCATAAGATATAAATAACACCAATATAACAAGTTAGCAATGAATATTGTATGAGATGAAAATTGTATATAACTGAGGGTTAGTTTCACCAGCTGGCCGATAATAATCCCAACTTCAAAAATTCCCTCTGACAATCCCAATTTGTAAGATTTTGGCCTGCATCGATCCTTTTCTAACTAGGTTATAACCCAGTTAGTTTTTTTGCTGATGTGGCAAATGACGTGGACCCTTATGTGACATGGAAGATAACTTGGATGCTCATGTGGCACCATCACTACCTCCACCACCACCGACCCACCACCATCGCCACCATTAGCCAACACCACCACTACCAACCCACACCACCACCCACCACCCACCGCCCACCACGATTAGCCACCACCAACCTTCAGCACACCGTCTTCAACCACCTTCAACTCCATCACCATACTAACTCAACCACCTGCGTAGTGATCGAATTAAGGTCTGAACAACAAAGGCAAATAAAAAGGCAGTGAAAAAACTAAAAATCAATTCGAATCACTCTCATGTGTCCCTCTGCAACTATTTCTAGAGAGAGAAAACAGTTTCTAGAGAGAGAAACTATGTAAAGGTCGCCGGAGAAGAAGACCGAACCTTCGCCGGAGTTGCAGAGGTCGTCGGACAAATGAAACCTTACGTTTTATCATCAATCAACATCCGTACAACAATCCAGAACAACAAACAGCTCTATCGACGACAATCGTTACAATTTCCTATTGATCGATACTCCGGCGAATGTCCGGTCTTCTTCTCCGGCAACTTATGTGTTGAGTAGCAGCCTTTGGTGCTTGCTTGCCAACCTGTGGTAGGTAATAGTAGCCTTCGGTTAACGCATGGTCATCTTCTCCGGTCATCTTTGCACACAAATGGAGATGGCGGTGGTAAATGGTGGTCGTGGTGGAGATGATAGTGGTGGTGGGTGGAGATGACGACGGTGTTGGTGGAGATGGCAATGGTGGTGGGCGGTGTAGATGGCGGCGGTGTTGGTGGAGATGGCAGTGGTGGTGGGCGGTGTAGATGGCGATGGTGGTGGTGGTTGATGGTGGTGAGGTAGTAATGAGAGTGCCAAATCATCGTCCACGTCAGCAAATAATAAAGTTGTGTGTCACTTCAGCATCCAAGTCAGCAAAAACTAACTGGGTTATAACCCAGTTAGAAAATGATCGATATGGGCCAAAATCTTACAAGTTGGGATTGTTAGAGGAAATTTTTGAAGTTGAGATTATTATCGGAAAACTAGTGAAACTTTGGATTATTAAAATCCAATAACCCTATAACTAATGTGCAAAAAATGTAACTTTATGAAATCCACCACTTAGTGGCCGGAGGTAGAGAGACTTGAGTTTTTCAATAGAGACTCAACTTCAATCCCCACTTGTGTTAATTTAGTGGATTAGTCAATGATGGATATAGCTTAGTCTCCTTGCAGAGGTGTCTGACTCTATCTTGAGCCCACCCGGGTTTTCGTCTCACCGTGTGTTACGCCAGAAAATTTTGCTCTTGTGGTGGCACAACGACTGTCAAGTGGCAGTCGACGGTATGGTTCCCAAGGGGAATGCCTAAACCAAACTTTGAAGCGAGTATGGGCTCGGTTAAGACGAAATAATCTTGCCGAAATGGAATAACATGGCTCTTCAAGTTGATAAATGCGATAGTGTAATATAAGAAATTCGCCGCTAAAAAATTGTATCTTTACAGGTGCTAGAATCCTATTAGAAGAATCTTGGCACATGGTGGGGGCAATGAGGGTTTTGTTATTTGTATGCCTTTATCCTTTGTTTATTTGAGTAGTTCATGATCAACGCCTTTTCAGAAATCAACCACCACCATGGAAGTTTACACTTCATTGTTATTATAATAAATTTGATCTTCCGATAATTGTATAAGCACTGTTATGTAATGAAGCTTAAGATGTTTTTTGGACGATACTCTAATTATTATATTATTATATAAGTATATACCAGCAAGTTATATGTTTTTATTAATTTGATGTTATAAGCACTGGTGGAGGCCCCATTCGATTTTTCGCTCATAGTGTTAAATTTTATCGAAAATTTCTGAAAATGTATTTTTGTAGTGTAAAATATTAGATTTTTATGAACCCGGTCTCTACCGATTTGGATTTTAAGAGTCCGGCACCCACCGAGTTTTCATTCAAGCTCCGCCTTTTAATAGTATGGTATAATTTATCTTGAGGTTTTACATTGATTATTATACTTTCATCTCTAATTTAATACCAACTCAGCAAACTACGTAAAGTTAGTTTCTCATCCTCATGCTGGTCCAACTTAAACTGAATATATATAATAACAAGCTAGCGGTATTGCTTTTCATAATACTCTATAAAACATCTAATTATGGCTACTTAATCCAATAATACAAATAGCGGTATTGCTTTTCATAATACTCTATAAAACATCTAATTATGGCTACTTAATCCAATAATACAAAATGTTGTCATTCAATAAAGCAAGTCGTGGCTGTTTGATATGTGAAATAACACATTTGAGAATTATAAAATACACCATTAAGTGTGTGTAAATATAATGATTAGTTTGATAGAGATTGTTATATACTTAACCCATATTTACATAAAGTTGCTTCTAATTAATTTTTACTAATTTACATTCTTAAAAATGTAAATCTAATGAGTGGAGGAGGAGATTGAGAAGTAGAAGAAGAAGAATGAGAATGTGAGGGAATTGGGATGTAGTAGGTGTGATGGGTGAGGCAGGTGCTACAACAACCCGACTTTTTGAAGCCAAAGTACAAGTCAAAGTCAAAGTCAAAGGAAGAAAATATTGCTAATTGCAATCTGTCACTCCTTGCTTAATTACTGACTGTGCTTCTTGACTTGTAATCGATACTCTATTTTATTCACTTTAGATGTATTATGTGGAGTACTTGTTAATGAATCGCTATTTAAATCGCAGTTTAATCGCTAATCGCATCGCAACTCGAATTATAGGTTATGGATATTGTTTTACGTGTGTGTGTGCTATTATGTGTTACTTGTGCATGTTATGTTTATGTTGAGGTGATTAATCGCAAACGCAATCGCAACTCTATCGCAACGCAATCTCATCGCAAACTCGAGATTCAAGGACTTTATTTATGGCATTTAGTAGTTAGGTTATTTGTGTAACTAATGGGTAATACTATCGCATTACTTACTCGAAACGCATCGCAACGCTCAACCACGAAACGAAACATCGAAAACCAACTCGCCGGATCACTTCGATCGAATGACCATTCGATCGAATGGTCATCCGATCGGTTTGCCATCCAATCTGACGCTTGTGCTCCCCTTTCCTCTTTTGGCAACCTATAAATACCCCCTGTCACATCACCAACAGTGATGTGACAGCTCTCTCGTTCGACCAACGCGTTCCAGCTCTATTTCTTTCGATTTCTCGCGATTCTTGTAACTTTTCAACTCAAATCTTGTACATCTATCATCTACACACACTTCTTCATCATTTTCACCTTTGAATCTTCACTTTTAACCTTGAAATCAGCGGATTTGAGGTGTTCTAGGATGATGTCATCATGGGGTTCTTATGAATTTCAAGATTTGGCCTCATTCCACCAAGAACAACTCAGATCTAAATGATTTCGACACAATTTAACACTATTTTCGCATAGATCTAAACATTTTCATGGTTAGAAGGATTAAAAGATGGTTTCACAACTTTCTTTCAACTCTTTTACACTCAATGCCTTCAAAACCGATAGATAGGGAGCTCGTTCAGGCCTTCTACTCATTTACTAGTGAAGTGTCGGTCTGAGATCTGATTCCTATCAAAGAGACAATCGATTCCGGACTGGACACGAACAAACCGACACGAACAGTTAACCAATCAGACTGGGGTGATTCCCATCCGATCAGATAGACTGGACTTGGTGGGGTTCCTGTTGTTCAATACGTTGTCATACCGTCTAGATCAAATCGCAAACTTTTCAAACTTAACAAAATATTGAAGTCTTGAAAACGATCAGATTGTTGGACGGATTGTCGTCCGATCGGATTGCATTTGGTCTTCAACACTTAAACTTTTTATCAAATTTTCAAAGACCATCAGTTCTAACGGATTGCCATCTGATCGGAAGAGCATCCGATCGAATGACAATCCTGCTGTGAACTTGTTCTCACTTGAATGTCTCACTGATCGGATCGCTATCTGATCGAACGACCATTCAATCGAACGACCTGAAAGGTAATGATAGTTCTCTGATTTTAAAATGCTACAACGAAAACTTCAAAGTCACATCATACACAAACACATTCATCCCAGACGAATGTCAATCCGACCGAATGGCCATCCGACCGGATGACCATTTGTCACTTGGTTCACTCTTCACCGTTTAACGCGCCGCTCATTCGCTTATGCTATCGTTAACTGTTCAGGCTAATTTCTCTCAGCGCTCCCTTCAATCCAAGAGAGTGTTTATTTACTAAACACAATATGTGAGTATACTCGATCCCTTTTTGCTTTAAGCACTTTTGGGTGTTACATACGTTACTTATATCAAATCACATCGATCACACAACACAACCACTTTTATACGCTAACCGTTACTGCATGTTATACGTGTTACTCGATGATTGCTTGTATGTTATGTTTACACAGTTTAGCAACTATAGTACTATAGTTTGGACTCAGCACCTGTCGTGGACAGGGGTTGTTAAGGGCTTTCCTCACATGTCATGGTGGTGATATGTGTTGCGCATACTACAACTCGCAGTCACGTCTGTGCATATTTCATTCTCGATAACCTACTTGCTTCACATTATACATGTTACATGCTTGTTATGTGTAAACTCACTTTCGCTACTATTATACTATTAAACTTGTGTGCTCACCTTTACACTATGTGTATTGACCTCTATTTTAACGTATGTGGCAGGTGTTTGAGATGCTAGGATGCTTGCTTGTGGAATCAAGTTAGGATAAGTCTAGAAACAAACAAACAATTTAAATCTGAGTTGTCGGAACAACCTTTATTTGTCTTTGAGATATCTATGTCTGTAATAACTGTTTACTTTTGCATGTTATGGATGGGACATAATATTAAATATCTGGTAATTTAGTTGTTATGGATTTCTCCTGGACAATCTGTTTCGCTCAGTGCAGCGCCCCGATGTTTCCGCAATCGGTTGGGGTGTGACAGGTGTAGTTGGAGTTGGAGTTGTGGGAGGTGTAGGTTGTAGAGTAGAAATGTCATCAGGGGAAGAAGTAAAGTCCAAGAAAGATGAATAAGTGTTGGAGGAAGTAGTTTGAGAAGTGGACAGAGGAGAATTTTGTAAAGGAAAGTTGTGTTCCAAAAATTTCACAAGTAGTAAAGATGTGATTTGTTGTGGGATCAAGATAACCATGATGTTAGGGATTGTATCCAAGGAAGTTACAAGAAGTGGAACGAAAATCCATTTTATGGGGATTGTATCGTTGAAGGTGTGAAAAACATTGACTGCCAAAGACACAAAGATAATAGTAGTCAGGGCGTTCGTAAAAAATGGTGTTCCAATGAGGATTTTCTATGGGAAGTACAAGATGGCATGCGATTGATAAGATAGACAAGAATGTCGAAAAAAAATTGTCAGCTCCGTTTGGGAACAGATGAATATGTTAGAACAGTGAGACCAGCTTAACCGACATGATAATGACGACGCTCGACAAAGACATTTTGTTCACTTGTATGTGGGCATGAAAAACGGTGTATGATGCTAGGAAATGTAAAGATATTGGCTAAGGGGCGAAATTCACCACCCCAATGTGTTTACACTTGTTAGTTTTGGTATTAAAATATCGTTCAATCATGAGAACAAAGATGGTAGATGTGTTACAGAAATCAGATTTATGTGTTAATGGAAAGATCCACATATAACGAGAATAGTGAATAACACAAAGCAGAAAATACCGATGACCATCAGATGATAACACATGCGTAGAGCCCCAAACATCTCAATATAGCAGAGAATGCAAGTTTATGGAAGTTGTGGAAGACAAAGAGAGTAGAGTTCATGTTCACTAGGGCCCGTAAGAAAGGTAGTGCATATAGACTCGTCCCTTACAACAAAGAAATATGAATGATATTCAAAGAAAACGTTACTATTAAGACAAACTTTTTGTACTAATAGAATATTTGTGTAAGGAGTGAAATTTTGAGGTACCAATGTGAAGGATAGAAAAACCTTTACCATTACCAACATGAAGGAAGTCATTAACATGATATGTCTCAGAATTTTCCAGACTTGCCAAATCCAATGTTACTAGTACCAGGTGTAACGACTCTCATCAAAAGTCATAATTATTAAATTAATTTGACCAATAGGAAACCCTAATTGAGACACCCAAGTGATTCTACGCGAACCCTAAAAATTTCAGAACAATCAGAATCAGGATCAGGGCCCCTAAAACTCAGGGGGGGTATTTCCTAGTTAACGATTATCTACTTAACGTGCTCTCCAAGTTGAATTTTCAGAAAATGTTGACTCAGCCGAGCTAGTCCCACACGTGGCCACCCTATAGCCATTTTGTTAACCTTACGGACCGTAAGGTCATTAAGCTTACGGTCCGTAAGCTTGACAATTTTGGTGTATAAATAGTAGGCTGTGGCACTTGATTTCTGGTATTCAAACGACGAAAGAATTCGTAAAATTCTTCGAGTTATCGTCTGTTTACTTCAATTAACACACACGAAACTCTAATTAAGTATAGCGGGTGCTGCAGAACAGGGTATTAACTCAATCGCTATTACGATTCATTGTCCGATCGATCAATATATCCAATGGATGTTTAAGTGCCGCCCACATTAGGGTTATACTTTATCGTTCGTCATTAATTTGACGGATCATCGTTAATTCGATGGATAAAGTATTATACTTTGTCGTTCGTCATTAATTTGACGGATCATCGTTAATTCGATGGATGAAGTATTGCACTTTGTCGTTCGTTGTGAGAATTTGATCTCGTGAGTTATCGTAAATGTTGTATTAGTTATTACCTAGTTTGTGTGCACTAGGTTACCAGGCTAAAGAAATAGGCTAAGCTCTGCTCAAATTAAATCTGCAATATATATCAAGGATTATCTGTAGACTAAGCTTTGCCCGTAGAAATCTGCAATGTGAGTTCATTTCTCTTTTTCTCACAGTTTGTGAGTCCATTATATTTTCTCACAGTTTTATCACCTTTTTGTGAAACAATTATATTTACAAAGATTTTACAGAATCCTAAATGATTACCAATTATACTTACAGTAATTAAGTTTTTATATTAACTGCTGGTATGAAAGATTTTATATATTATTTGATTCTTATTATTATTTGCTAGAAAGTTAGTTAATATTATCATGATTACAATAACAGTGGAAATTATGCATTTTACTAAGATTATATTTTAGTCTTAGTCACGTTAAAATATTAAATAATGATATTACAATTATTTAATTAACATATTTGATAAGTTATAGTAATTTGACATAAATTGAGATATGTCATTTTCTGGATTAAATTGTGTTATGCCAAAAGTAATATATTTGACAAAGAAATGTCACGGGACACCATTATGTCCAAAGACACTGGTTGAGAGAATGATTAACCGTGTTATGAATAGAAATTACTAGTTGAAAGAATGATCAACAGTAATATAATCTGAGTTACTAGTTGAAAGAATGATCAACAGTGACATGACCGAAAGCACTAGTTGAGAGAATGATCAACAGTGTTATAGAATCACTAGTTGAAAGAATGATCAACAGTGATATGACCAGAATCATTAATTGAAAGAATAATCAATATTAATATGATTATAGTCACAGGAATCGCCTAGTGACAGATAAAGTGAATAATAGTCAAATAGAATTATTTGATGAATTCACTAGTGGATTAAAGTGAGTAAATAAATTAATATGATTACTGTCATATTGAAACTATCATCATTTGACAAATACTGATTGAGTTGGGTAATTATAAATAAATATAAAAACCTTAATACTGTAAGGTATAACAAAATGTTTATAAAATGGAATGAATTCACTCAGTGTTATCGCTGACAAAACCTTTTTAAAACATTTTTCAGGTAAATGGAATAAGAGCTGGATACGACACTGAAAGGCTTCAAGAAGTGGCTTATTTTATTTAAATCAAATTAAGAAATATTGTAAACAAAATTCACTTTATAAAACATGGGTTTATCCCATCTATTTAATAAATAAAATCCGGTGTTTTCTAAACTCTGATATTTTTCCTAACTCACGGTCCTGATGAAATTTCCGCTGCAATGTTTTTTTAAAATAATCACCGGTACCGCTGGACTGTTCACGGCACCCGATTCCGTCCAGGGTGGGTCGGGGGTCGTGACAGAAGGTGGTATCAGAGCCAACTCAAAGAGCCACTTGTTTAAGCTAATTAGGTGTTCTTTTTAATACCTAAACTTAAACAATAAAGTTAGGAAACTGATACAAATTAACATATGTGTTATATATGAATATATATATATATATATATTAATATGCACAGATAATATCCTGGAAGTATTGTTTTGTTTTCTGTAATATTAAATAAGTGAAAATGTTTGCAATTCAGATGTCGAATGAAGTACCACATAATCCAGAAGTTCATGTTAATAATGAGAATCCTTTGGATAAAAATGCTATAGAAAATTTAATAGCTCAAGGAATAGCTAATGCTTTACCTTCAATAATTAAAGCTGTTAAAAATACCGTAGAACCTACCAAAGTTGTGAGTAGCAAGCATACTCGTGACGATGGTTTTAGCCATAGTGTCAATGGAGGTAATGATGATATTATCAATACCCCATTTCCCAAGAAAAAGAAGGCGATGACTCTCGGGTGTACCTACAAAGAATTTCTAGCTTGTAAACCAACTGAGTTCGCCGGCAGTGAAGGAGCTACAACTGCTCTGCGATGGTTGGAAAAGACGGAAGCTGTTCTTACAATCAGCAAATGTGCCGAAGAAGATAAGGTGATGTATGCATCTAATCTCTTCAAGGAAGAAGCCTTAGAATGGTGGAATACAATTCTTCAGGCAAAAGGAAGCGACATGGCTTATGCCATGAACTGGGAAAAATTCAAGGAAATGACAGAAAGGAAATTTTGTCCTCCTTATGAAAAGGAACGAATAACTAACAAGTTCCTAAATCATAAAATGATAGATGTGAATTGTCGTGAATATACGACTACGTTCTTCGAATATGCAAGAATGGTACCAACTCTGGCTTCGCCAGAACCTGTACTTATTTCTCGTTATATTTGGGGATTAGTTAGTGAAATTCGAGACATAGTTAAGGCTACTAGACCACAGACTATTGAAGAAGCAGTCGAGCTAGCTAACATGCTGACAGATGGACTAATCCGCACAAAAGAAGAAAACAAGAAGAAAGAGTTAGCCCAGAAAATTTCCCAAGAATTCGACAAGAAGACAGGAACAGAACAGTCATTGGAGCAACCTATCTGTAGAAGCTGTAACAAAAAGCATTCAGGAAAATGCCGTTTTAGGAAAACATCATACTGTAACTTCTGCAAGATGGCCGGGCATATAGAGGAAGAGTGTAGAAGGAAAACTACTGTTTGTTTCAATTGCGGAGAAACAGGACACATTAAACCATATTGCCCGAAACTAACTAAAGCAACCGACAACAAGGCCAGAACAATAGACGGAGCTAAGAAGAAAGCGCGAGCATTCGTACTTACTACGCAAGAAGCAGAAATGATCCCAGACATAGTCGCTGATATGTAGTATCTAAGTTAAGTTACTATTTAACCCTAGTACAAGTAAAAGTTTATAAATAAATATATTCTGTCAAGAATTTCATCTATTCAAAACCATAACAGAATTGTTTGGTCTTCACTTTCACTGAATCATTTATTTGGTCACGTTCACCTTGCGGTGACGTTTTCATAAAATTTGAAGCTTGTGCTAATCTCATATACGGGTTTAATTATTTATTTATATTGAATCCGTTTTGTTGGATTATTCTATAAAATCAATCTTAACACAATCATGTGCTAAGATAATGATACACAATTTCATTTCATATTTCAGTGTATCTCTTAAAGAATTTTTATATCAACAATCGAGCGTTTCGTAATCCTTATTGTTTTATCATCTTTGATCGAAAAACATTATTCAAGTATTTTGATTTCAATCCTACTAGATTTATTTGAAACATTCGGATTTACTTCATTTGATTTAAAGCATGGTGAAACTCATTTCATTCACCGCTACTATTTTCAATTACTATGACACCTTGTGGTGGCATTTTCTTTAATTTGAATCTTGAGATAATCTCATTTTCACTCCTGATGAACGAATTTTAATTTCTATTGGTTCATCATCTTAAACAGTCTTAATACAATTATGTGTTAAGATAAGTGTACACAAATTCATATCATATTCCGGTGTACCTCTTAACGTTTCTTTCATCATTTATAAAAATTCTATACTACTCATTTGGTCTTATCATTTGAAAATCCTATTCGAACTAAATATCCAAAACTACTTCATTTAAACTTTCAGTTGATTTCACGGTGAAATTGTTCAGTTACCGTAATTATTGAATTATTTCAATCCTTACGACACCTTGCGGCGTCGTTATAAACTTGTAGCTTGGGCTAATCATAAGCATACGAATCTTTCAAAATCACGTATGTATTTCGTTTGACTCATCATTTGAAAGTAGTCTTGATGCAATTATGTATTAAGACAATGATACACTAAACTCTATTGTATTCCAGTGTATCCTTGCAAATTCAATAATGTCAACACACTGATTTTTCTCTTGTTATGATTCGATCATTGACAATCATTTTCGTGCTTTTATTTCATTTTGAGCTTGTTGATTCTGAGTCTTCTTCAGTTGCCAATCAAAGTAAGCTTTCTTTTGGCAAAAGAATTTTATTGATTCTAAAGTTCTTCATATTCATTCTAAAATATCTATTTGATCATACATCTTTTAACTTGAAAATAGTCACATTGGAAATTATATCATTTCATCTCTTTCGTTTGACATTGATTTCTTAAACTTATTCAGTTGAACCTTTGAAATCCTACCTATTGTACAACTCATATTCACAAAATTCGATTCTGTGTCATCTACCTTAATATTATTTTTATTAATTAGAATATGACATAATTCTAAAAGAAATATCATAATCCAAATACACTTGGAAGCTGGAACCTGAGATGAAGAAAACATATTCCTACTTATTCCAGCAAATCTCGAGGACGAGATTTTATTAAGGTGGGGAGAATGTAACGACTCTCATCAAAAGTCATAATTATTAAATTAATTTGACCAATAGGAAACCCTAATTGAGACACCCAAGTGATTCTACGCGAACCCTAAAAATTTCAGAACAATCAGAATCAGGATCAGGGCCCCTAAAACTCAGGGGGGGTATTTCCTAGTTAACGATTATCTACTTAACGTGCTCTCCAAGTTGAATTTTCAGAAAATGTTGACTCAGCCGAGCTAGTCCCACACGTGGCCACCCTATAGCCATTTTGTTAACCTTACGGACCGTAAGGTCATTAAGCTTACGGTCCGTAAGCTTGTCAATTTTGGTGTATAAATAGTAGGCTGTGGCACTTGATTTCTGGTATTCAAACGACGAAAGAATTCGTAAAATTCTTCGAGTTATCGTCTGTTTACTTCAATTAACACACACGAAACTCTAATTAAGTATAGCGGGTGCTGCAGAACAGGGTATTAACTCAATCGCTATTACGATTCATTGTCCGATCGATCAATATATCCAATGGATGTTTAAGTGCCGCCCACATTAGGGTTATACTTTATCGTTCGTCATTAATTTGACGGATCATCGTTAATTCGATGGATAAAGTATTATACTTTGTCGTTCGTCATTAATTTGACGGATCATCGTTAATTCGATGGATGAAGTATTGCACTTTGTCGTTCGTTGTGAGAATTTGATCTCGTGAGTTATCGTAAATGCTATATTAGTTATTACCTAGTTTGTGTGCACTAGGTTACCAGGCTAAAGAAATAGGCTAAGCTCTGCTCAAATTAAATCTGCAATATATATCAAGGATTATCTGTAGACTAAGCTTTGCCCGTAGAAATCTGCAATGTGAGTTCATTTCTCTTTTTCTCACAGTTTGTGAGTCCATTATATTTTCTCACAATTTTATCACCTTTTTGTGAAACAATTATATTTACAAAGATTTTACAGAATCCTAAATGATTACCAGTTATACTTACAGTAATTAAGTTTTTATATTAACTGCTGGTATGAAAGATTTTATATATTATTTGATTCTTATTATTATTTGCTAGAAAGTTAGTTAATATTATCATGATTACAATAACAGTGGAAATTATGCATTTTACTAAGATTATATTTTAGTCTTAGTCACGTTAAAATATTAAATAATGATATTACAATTATTTAATTAACATATTTGATAAGTTATAGTAATTTGACATAAATTGAGATATGTCATTTTCTGGATTAAATTGTGTTATGCCAAAAGTAATATATTTGACAAAGAAATGTCACGGGACACCATTATGTCCAAAGACACTGGTTGAGAGAATGATTAACCGTGTTATGAATAGAAATTACTAGTTGAAAGAATGATCAACAGTAATATAATCTGAGTTACTAGTTGAAAGAATGATCAACAGTGACATGACCGAAAGCACTAGTTGAGAGAATGATCAACAGTGTTATAGAATCACTAGTTGAAAGAATGATCAACAGTGATATGACCAGAATCATTAATTGAAAGAATAATCAATATTAATATGACTATAGTCACAGGAATCGCCTAGTGACAGATAAAGTGAATAATAGTCAAATAGAATTATTTGATGAATTCACTAGTGGATTAAAGTGAGTAAATAAATTAATATGATTACTGTCATATTGAAACTATCATCATTTGACAAATACTGATTGAGTTGGGTAATTATAAATAAATATAAAAACCTTAATACTGTAAGGTATAACAAAATGTTTATAAAATGGAATGAATTCACTCAGTGTTATCGCTGACAAAACCTTTTTAAAACATTTTCAGGTAAATGGAATAAGAGCTGGATACGACACTGAAAGGCTTCAAGAAGTGGCTTATTTTATTTAAATCAAATTAAGAAATATTGTAAACAAAATTCACTTTATAAAACATGGGTTTATCCCATCTATTTAATAAATAAAATCCGGTGTTTTCTAAACTCTGATATTTTTCCTAACTCACGGTCCTGATGAAATTTCCGCTGCAATGTTTTTTTAAAATAATCACCGGTACCGCTGGACCGTTCACGGCACCCGATTCCGTCCAGGGTGGGTCGGGGGTCGTGACACCAGGTATTCGATTTAATACTTACCTTCTATCTTTGAGGTTAATTTGGTTTTGTTGATGCTAATAACTTATACTTTTCTCAATGGTGTATAGCTAATAATGACGACTGTGAATATTCTCCTTTCTTTGTAGAGTGAAGGTTTGTAATTACACTTTCTGATTCAAAACACTCAGTAGATTATTGATGTTGTTATACAACATGTGGTTACGAAAGCACATGGTATGTTTCTTATTTAATTTCAACATTTATTAGAATAAAACATTTTTCTTTGCTTTAGCTTTTGCTTAAACAAAGGTTTATACTTTTCCTTTTTAACATTTTTTTTTTGGAAAGAAACATTTGTTTGGTCTCAAATCCACTATAAGTATGAGTTTTTAGGCATAATCAGATAATTGCATTAAATCTTTAGAATTGTTATTCGTATAACAGTAAGAGTTAAGAATATGGCCTCAATAGTTCTTGTATTGTTCAAGAAGATTATCTTTTTCAAAAACTTTAGAGAGAGAGAAAGTGTAGAGTTTGGTTTACTTTAAATATCTTTTTATTTTTTACACAATAGTCATCGGGGAGGTGAAAAGACAAGAACACCCTCATGTGCCTTGCACATGATCAACTTAACCAAAAATATTAACTGTGTTAGGCTTAAAGGGCATGATGTGCAAGATTTTGATACGTTAAGGACAAAACTCGTCAAATTTTGCACAAAAGGACACCGACTGCAAAATGGTGTAAACATAAAGGACAAAACTTGTAATTTACTCTAAATAAAAGTCTTATTAAGTACTAATTTTTCGGGCTCCTCATTAGTTTAAGGAAAGATTTTGATTTTGATCATTAGGTCATACGATTTCGAGGATGGGACGGACCTATGATTCTGGCTTATGCAATTTAAAGTCCAAATTTCCAGTTCTTTTAGGTTGGAGAAAGCAAAAGGATGCAAAGTTGGGGAAAGACTATGTTAGGATTACTCGGTACCGTCTGGTCTGTGGAATTGGTATCAGTCACCATCTTCGATGAAATGGGTGAATGAGTTCCCAACCTTGTATGCTCTCATTGGTCAAGTAGGTAGGCAAGACAACAAAGAATCTTGGAGATGGCTAGGAAACTAGGACAAGGCCTTTTTTGTGCCATAATTACGTAAACTGTTGTATTCAAATGTGGCTACGTCCCAAGGATACAAATTTGATTAGGAAATCTAGGTGCCTAAAAAGGTCATTATTTTTGGCTGGAGGGCGGCTATAGATCGATTCCCCAAAAGGGTCGCCTTAATCAGAAGGGCTATTTCAGTGTCTTCCTTAGTCTGTCCGCTATGTTCTTCGGCAGAGGAAACCACCGAGCATCTTTTCTCCGAGTGCTATGTTGCAACAGTTGTGTGTAAACATATCACAAGTTGGTGTGCTATTCACCTCCTATTTTGGGTTTTATTTCAAATCTTATTAGGGAACATGAAACCATACACGGGTCGACCATAAAGAAATCTACAATCCGGGCTATAATTCTGGTATCTTGTTGGGCTATATGGAAGCTAGGAAATGAAGTGTTTTTTTTTCCTAAAAAAGTCAACATCAATAATCTGGTGGACGAAATCAAGATGTACGGGTTCTTATGGGTGAGAAATAGGTTGAAGATATATATAATAGATTGGTCACATTAACTATCTTTTGATTTCTGATTCTATATGTACATTCTTCCCTTTGTATATTCTTTTCTTTTTCTAATAAAAATTGTCTTTAAAAAACGATTATTAATTTTTCATAAATATTTGGAGGAAGTGTAAATTTTTTAAGCTTAATAGAAAACATGAGGTTAACCATCGGAACTGATACATCTGATATGGAACGAACAAATAATTTTGCAAAGATGTTGTTGGACTTGGGCGAGGGAAATACTGGTGGTAGCAATGACGGAGAGGTATGGCCGGTTGTTAGCATTCTTTTCATGTGAAGAAAGAGAGTATCTTAGCTCTGATAGTATTTTCCAAACAAAGCATCTTAATAATTCGTTACAACAAGATTTATACTCACCGGAGGTTCTCAATGGGCTTAAAATATCACTATTTCCCAACGACGTGGTCGGAGCGTGATATATTTTTGTATATATTTTTAAGTACTTTTGATTCTTTTATCAAGCTTTAAATTTATAAACACGATTGATGTGTGTAAAATGCAACATATAAATTACATCAAATGAGGCATAAAACTAACCCTTTTTAGTACTAATGTTGGAAACAATATGCTTTTGTCTTCCTTTTATATTTTCAGGGTTAAATGAGTGTAAATGAACAAAATAAGCAAAAATGCAGCTAAATCTAACACAAATACAAGAAAAGGAATAAACATGGCATGCCCGACCCCTCGACAGCATCTTCCCAAGCAAAAACAAAACATCAGAAGGCTGAACACGCCCCGTGTCCAGCGGACACGGGGGCGTGCCCAAGTGTCTGCAGAAAAGACAAAAGCGTAGAAGCTTCTATTTCCCAACACGGGGGCGTGCCCAGCTCCACACGGCCGTGGTCAACGCTAAGATTCTTAGAATCCAAGCAAATCTTGATAGTACAGATACGCTTCTGCACACGGGGCCGTGCCCAGCGGACACGGGGCGTGGTCAACTAATATAGACAAACTGCATTAAATGAAGAAAGAGAAAGTGGATGGACATGGGGCCGTGCCCACCGGACACGGGGCCGTGTCCGGGCTTCTGTGCAGGCTATAAATAGGGGTGCTTGGTTCATTTCAAAGGCATCACTTGACAAACCACCTCTCTCCCACTTCACCTACACTTCACCACCATCACAACACCCACATCCACCACCATCATCCATCATAGAGTGTGTGTAGTAGTCTTGGGATCCAAGATTGATATTAAGAGTTCTTGACAATCAAAGGCCATGTTTGCCTAAGTCTCTTACATCAGTTGGTGAAGACAAGCATTTAGTGTAATACTTTTGTTTTTTAATCTTTTCACACTTTTTATTTGGTTTTGTATTAATGACTTTAATAATTAGCTTCTTATGTTGAAGGTGAAATTTCCTTATCATTTGTCCGTGGTGTCTTGGCGTTATTTTACTGTCTATATAAAATAAAAGACTTACACCATTCATATCTCCACGGTCTATATGGAGATATGTTGGCTACCTGGTCGGGGGTTAAGGGAATGGTTTGGTAAGGTTCTTGCCTTGTTCAGTGTATAGATCCTGCAAGGACCTGGGTCAAGCTTACTAGGACCTCCTTTAATACCCACTGGTATTGGATGGCGGGGGTGCAAATGGCTTGATCCCCTCATATGTAAACTACTATTAATATATTAACCCGGTTACTTGGGATTGTATCCCTTCTGACTCAAACCACTTAGCCGAGGGAAACGTCACCTTCAAAAGAGAGGCCTACCACATTACGCATTAATAACTTAATTAATTATCTTCCAATAATCCAACCCTGTAGGATTGAATCCTTGCTGACTCAAACTACTGGGTTGAGGGTAACGTCACCTTCAAAAGAGGGGCCTACTACTATAACTAAGATAATCTCTTAAAAAGTTCAAAAGTGCGGAAAAAATCAAAGGTTACACTAAAGGCGAGTCGGATCCAAGTGATTCATCTTGTCTATCTGTTTTTATTTTTATTTTATTTTTATTTTCAACATTTTTAGTTTTTATTTTCATGTTTAAAACCTTTTTCTAACTTTTTGATTTGATTAGACGTTGAGGATAAACCGGTACTAAAAGCTCTTGTGTCCTTGGACGACCTCGGTATCTTACCAATGCTATACTACGCTCACGATGGGTGCACTTGCCCATATGTGTGTTTAGTGTTAGTAAAATATCGTGTTTTATAAATTTAAAACTTGGCTAAAGTGTTAAAAAGGGCTTAAAAATATACTTAAATATATATACACACCGACACACATCAATGATATAACACTATCACTCTCTACAACATGCTAGGGCAAGTGCACCCATCGTTGTCGTAGTATAGTAATGGTAAGATACTGAGGTCGTCCAAGGACACAAGAGCTTTTAATACCGGATTGTCGTCAACGTCTAGTCTAACCAAATTTTGAGAAAAAGATTTTTAATAAGAATAGTAAAGAAAGAAGCTAAAGTAATAAAATAAACAAATAGACAAGATAGAATCACTTGGTTCTGACTCATCTTTTATGTATCCTTTGATGATTTCCGCACTTTGGGTTTTTCTGAGAGATTATATTGGTTATAGTGGTATGTCCCTCTTTTGGAGGCAACGTTATCCTCGGCCATATTGGTCTGAGTCAGCAGGGATACAGTCGCGCAAGGCCGGTTTAAAGTTTTAATAGTAGTTTATTTATAAGGGATTCAAGCCGTTCTTACTACCCTCGATTTGATGCTATCTACCTCAAAGGAAGTGCTAATAAGCTTGAACCAAGTCCTCGCAGGATCTATACACTGAACGAGACAAGAATTTACCCAAACCCCCCTTCTAACCCCCTTTCCAGGCAGTTAACGTGCTTTATATAGACGGTAAAGATACGAATGAGTGAATTAACAAAACATGAAGAGATAATAGAATAAAGTTTACTTTCAATATAAAAAAAAAAACTAGTTATTAAAGTCACTACTACAAACCCAATTAAAAATTAACCAATGATTGAAAATCAAAAGTAATACATAAAAGGATCTTACAATCGATCTTGGATCCCGAGACTACTACGCACTCTAAACTCTAATGGTTGTGGTGGATGATGGTGGTGGTGTGGTGGTAGAGTGGTGGCAGGTGTGAGAGAAGTGGTTTGCCAAGGGATGATTTGCAATTGAACCAAGCATCCCTATTTATAGTTGGAAACAGACAGTTTAACGGCCCCGTGCCGCCCTCTTCTTCCCTGTCTTCATTTAATGAGTAGTGTCAGTCTGGATGCTTGCACGGCCCCGTGTGTCAACGGCACGGCCCCGTGGCCATTGTACTTGTTGTACTATCCAAGATTTGCATATCTGGGAGTTGACCACGGCCCGTGTCCATGGGACACAGCCACGTGTCTCTTGTCTGCTTCTGTTTGTCTTTTTCTGCATGGAATCTGGAGTGGGGCATGACTCCATGCTTTGGTGGCACGGCCCCGTGCTTGTCTTATGATTTATTGTTTTTGGTCTTGGGGTGAAGCTCAGAGGGTCGGTATGATGTATCAACTTTCCTTCTTTTGTATTTATGTTGGTTTTACCATTAATTTGTTCCATTTGTACATTTAAGCTATTTTAATCCTGAAAATCAAAAATATACAAAGAAACGCATTTTTTTTTCAAACATTAGTACTAAAAAAAGGTTAATTTTATACCTTATTTGATATAACTTATATGTTGAATTTGATGCATATCAGCCAATGATAGATTAGTACTAAAAGTTGGAGTGCTATTAATGATACCACGTAAGATTGACCAACAAAATGGTTTGTGTAATGAAACGAAGCTACAAGTAAAAAGACTAGGTAATTGTCTGATAGAAGTGGCGATAATATATGTAGGAAATATTGGTACTCACACGTATATTACTAGAATTAATGTGATACCTTCTTTTAATAAAGTTCATTTCAAGTTTCAAAGAAGATAATTTACACTCTCTGTATGTTTCGCAATGAAAATTAACAAAAGCCAAGGGCAATCACTAGCGTGGGTTGGTTTCTACTTGAAAGAACCGGTTTTCACTCATGGCCTGTATGTCGCTTTATCAAGAGTGAAATGCAGAGATAGAGCCAATTTACTAATGTTAGACAACAAACGGAAAAGCTACAGATAAGACAACAAATATGGTGCATAAAGAAATCATTAGAAACTTATGATTTTTTTGTCTTATTTGTTTTTGTCAATTTATTGCAATTTAATCTTTACATATATAATGCAACGTTTCCTTCATTTCAAAATTTTGTGTGAATATTTATAAATAATATAATTGATATTGTGTAATTAGTGTATCACATGAGTAGTTAAACTAGTTGGTTATATATATTAACTTTAAGAACCCAAGTGACATGTTCATCGGTGATAGAAATTATATATTGCACTAAGTGCTTAAACTAGTTGGTTATGTATATACTAACTTTAGGAACCCAACTGACATGCTCATCGGTGATAGAAACTACATATTGCACTTTTTTTTCTTATTAGTTTTTATAAATGGTGAGAATCTTTAAGTTGTTGTGAGAGATCTTACAACCTCCTAAACAGAGGGTCCTAACCCTACTATGGCCAGAATATATTGTCTTAACGGGGTACACGCTGGTGTCAGAGTTTGGCTAACAGTGTTTCCCGGGAAACCATACCACTCACTGCAAGTGGCAGGGGCTTGCGCCTCCACAAGAGGGACTCTCTTTGGCGTAACGCACGGTGGACTAAAACCCGAGGTGGCTCGGGCTCGAACCCTTGACCTAAGGTCTGAGAAAACCAGCCTTCATTGCCTTTATCTACCAAATATGGCACTAGTGAGGATTGAACTTGAGTCTCCAAAGAGAACCTAAGTCTTTCCAACCACTAGACCACAAATGATGGATTTCCATAGCGTTTTTAATGAGAAAACATGTTCATGCAATTTAGAACCCACTCTATATTGTTTCCCTTCACTAGCTTTTTATCGTATTTAGCGTTCTAGAAAAGAAAATACTGCCTAGTAAGTAGTAACGTATGATTTAATGATGTATAATCCCTTACTTAATAGACAGCCAATGAAGAGTGGAATTAGAAATGTTTTTAAACAAATTAACAAAAAGGTAATAGTTTCCAGAACGTGATTATCCACTTGGATAATATATGACAACAACATTTGATTCAAAGATGAAGCCGTCGAGTCAATTTTAATACCAAGTCAAATGATATCTTTCTGCCAATACCAACTCTTTACTTTGAATATGACTGACTACATAGTGACTTGGACTTTCAATATTTTGATGGTCAACTCAACATAACGTTATACCAGTATTGACAACTTATAATTAGGCAATAGGGTTTTCTATGGTTAACTTTATAAAATTTATCGTTTAAAATAAATAAAATCAAAGATATAACTTGCAAAGCGCACACACTATAAAAAGCATGATGCGTAAAATATTTATACTGTCCCCAAGGGGACACCCTAGTGGTGCAGTGGTGTGTTCCTTAACCAAGTGATTGTGGGTTTAAATCCTGTAAAGTGTAGGTGTGGTGATTTTATAAGTATCGTTGGTGTAGAGTAGAGAATGTGTGTGTTTGCTGGTGAAAGCAGAGTTGAAGAAGGTGGAAAAACACGCGAAAGCTTGTGAGGATAATCAGCATGTCTTTGTCCCCCTAGCGTTTGACACGTTTGACTCTTTGGCGCCAGAGGCAGTTCGTTTCTTGTCCAGAGTTCAGCGTGTAGTCCACTGCAACTTTTCGACCCCTCAGGGGCGATGCTTTATTTTTAGTAGATTAGGGTTTTCTATTCAGAAAGGGATGACGGCGCAGTTTGTTGCTCGTCTACCTGCTATTCTTATGTAATTTGCCCTGATGATTGGACAATCGTGTTGAACGTGTTATGTCAATAAAAAAAATTAATTTAAAAAAAAATCTACGTTTCATCTACAAATTAAACTCTTGGTCAACTTAAGTTTTGGATGATAGGGAGTACTCTAAAGTACTAGTTGGTCAAGCTGGCAAAATTGAAGAACCATATGTATTTTAAGAGGAACAATGAGACATCATGTAGGGCAAGACAATGCTAGCCAGGTAAGAGTAACCCGATATTTAGATGGACAATTTGTTTGGTTTGATGTTATCCATGAACACACAATTAAAATCTTGGGACAAGGATATTTATTGATGTATTCAACCATCTATGTGATTTATTATATATATCATCGTGATACTTTGTTTTAAATAATGGAGATATACAAGGAATCAAAATTATCAGGTATTGAACCCTAGACATCCTTTTAAGAATACAGAATGTTCACTATGTGCCTACTATAGTAGGATATGAACCGTGGACAAATAATTTGATTTTTCGTAAGAAGTTGATCCAATAATTAATAGACAGAATAATGGATTTTAATAATCCAAACTATTAACTGTTAGCCGGCAACGGTCTCAACTTAAAAAATAATCAGTTGTGATCCCATATTTTCACATATGTAAACTAATGGACTTTTACTAACAGAATCTTAATTTCTTTTTGTCCTCTTATCATTTTCGGTTTAGTAAAGTTCCATTGATTTATAATATATGAAAATGTGAGACCGTCACTGGTGATTATTGAAGTTGAAACTGTTGCCAGTCAACGGTTAATAGTTAGGATTATTAAAATCTATTATTCCTTGATAGACACGTACTTGGACTAACCTGATAAAAGCATGTGGGATAAAACAAGACATTGTAAAAACGGGTAACCAGTGGACTAACTTGACTTTAATGATTTTGTCTAAATTTTGTGATTTTAGTTGGTTATGTTTGATTGTAAAAACGGGTAACCAGTGGATTTCATTCGCTCCGTAAGAATCGTATCAGATGTGGTTTTTGTTAAAAACAAGACATTGTTTTTATTAGAATGGAATGTATTCAATTTGTTAACAGGGGTGTTCTAGTTAACTAGTTAGAAATAACTGTTTTTCTTTCTATAATTTGAGGATTACTTGTTTTTAAAAGGAGTAATGGTTTTTCTTTCTTTTTTCTCAAAACAATGATTTTGAGCTATTAATAGTTTGGTTAAGTGTGCATCACGTTATACGATATATGGTTTCTTTTCTTCTAATTCTCATTTCGTCACCAACCCAACTTGAGACCACCTTCTGTGACTGAAAAGGCTTTGCGACCAAATTTATAATTTGATCTCTATAATTCAACCGGCTTGCACATATTCTACTTTTGCACCAGTTTGCAACATGTATATAAACTTCCATCTATGTTTAGGGTGTCCAAAACCGGATATCCGAAAATTTCGGATACCAGATTTCACAATCCGAATCCGTATCCGAATATACGATTTTTATTTCTTTATTATTATTATTTTTATATTCAGAACCGGATATTTTGGATAGTTTCGGATATCCGAATATAAGTTTTCGGGGATATCCGAATATCCGATTTTTATCTAATTTTTTTTATTTTTATATTCAGAACCGGATATTTTAGATAGTTTCGGATATCCGAATATAAGTTTTCGGATATTTCAGATATTTCGGATATTTTCGGATACTTTTTGGATATTTTCGGATACTTCGGAAATTTTCTGATATTCGAATATCCGAAAAATATAAAAATTAAATTTTCAGATATTTCGGATATCCGAAATATCCGAAAATTTTTAAAATCACTATCCGAATCCGAAAATTCGGATATCCGAAATTTCGGATATCTGAATTTTCGGATATTTCGGATTCAGATATCGGATAATTCGGATCGGATTTTCGGATACGTATAGTTTTGAACACCCCTATCTATGTTTGTTTATTTACTTAAATATTGTGACTTGTTTGTTTGCTATCGTTATTTTTGTTAAAACTTTGGGTTATATATTTTTTGGGGTGGGTTAACATACAATATTCCTTAATGTCCGATGCGTACAGATGAAATTACGCACGTTATAAAACTCAAAATCCTAATCACGCATGTTGAAAAACCATATATCACGCATGTTGAAAACCGTAATCACTCATGAACATAATCACGCATGTACAGATTCATAAATTATGCATGGGGTAAACACCTAATCATGCATGTTATAAAACTAATTACACATGTTATAATTTTATCTTGTACGTATTGTACGATAAGAGATACTGTATTTTACACTTTCACTATTTTTTTTTAATTATATGTGATCTTTATTTAAATTTGAATTTTTATGTATTTTTAACATTAAATCTGTTATTAATTTGTGACTGAAATTGAATTGAAGTAGTCAAAAGTTATTGATCAGTTTACATCTGAATGGATTGCACTAGCTATTTTTGCAGCCAGGTCACTAACCTTTTTTAGAATGACACACACAATCCCGAATTCTACGTCATCTAAAATCCACAAAAATACTCACAATGGTGTTTAAACCATAGTCACCTAAATCGCGGTTCGCTCCAGTTCGGGTACGCTGTTCGGGTTCACAATTCGCTAGTTGGGACGAATTCGGTTCGAAGGGGTAGGTACATTTCGGTACGGTGTACCATTCCATGTGAAGCAAAATTGCAATTACAAGGAAAGAGGAGAAGACCCCATACAAGTTATGGTACATTTGTGAGTAGGGTCATTTGAAAATATCTTCACCATCCTACACACACTTTTGAGTAGGGTCATTCAAAAATATCTGTATCCGCACACACGCTTCGGACATCCGGATTATACATGATCTAGTGTCAACTTCCGAAAATTTCGGATTCGAGGATTAGGGATTTTCAACCTCTAAATATCTCTCAAGTATCCACTTTAGTCTCATATCCCTACTACAATAATTAAGGTTATAGTATTTGGAATAATTCCTAGATAGGTTAATTTACAATCATTGACAGATAAAATATAGGAATAATGGATTTTAATAATTCTAAGTATTAGCTGTTGGCCAACAACAGTTCCAACTTCAAAAGTAACCAGTGGCGGTCTCAATTTTTCATATATTATGAACTAATTGACCTTTACTAAACTGACAATGATAAGAGGACAAAAAAAATTAATTTTCTGTTAGTAAAGGTCTATTAGTTTACAATATGTGAAAAGGTGGGACCACCCCTGTTTATTTTTTTAAGTTGCAAGCCAACGACAAATAGTTTGAATTATTAAAATCCATTATTTCTAAAATATAAAGGCTACTTCATGAATTAAAAGCAATTCATGTTTGAAAAACGTGACTTGTAAATCGTATGAAATAATTTAAACCATGATATAATGATTTTAGTATTGGAGATATTAAAATTAAATGTTCAAGACAATCAAATTACTTTTGTTTGCAAATTTATAACACCCACCAATCAAAACATGACATATAAACATGTTCATATGATGGTTTCACAAAATCAAGTGACAAATAAACATCTTCATATGATGGTTTCATAAAATCAAGGAAGATAACCACATGTTTTGATATTTATTATCAAAAACTTACGGTCATATCCATCTCTTCTAGTTGAATGAGAATATATAGTCATATACAAACTAATATCTAATCTATGAAAACATGGGAATAGCATAAAGGCAAAGGATAATCATTGAACCTTACCTCTAAGTGGTCCTAGCTTCTCAAATTCCTCTTCCCGGCCTTCAACTTGTTCATGTCAATAGGGATGTATCGACACGTATTTAGTATTTACTTAAGACTGACTGCAACCTTCCTTTATATAAAAATATCATGTAACTTTACAACAATACGAAAAATGAGTACAAAATAGAATAATTTTTTCAGCGTTACAAGCGAATCCTGATTACCAACAAGGCAACAAGTATTGTGTGATAGTATAATGTTTCAACAATTAAGACAAAATAACTTATCTCTCAGACTCTCACTTTGTTCTAATCTATAAAAGCTCTAACAATACAACGCTATTAAAAAACCAAATATACTACATCTTAGCGTAATAACTTCCCGCACACACCTTGCCCATTCTATCTTTCTCAATTAATTGTTTTATCTAATCATGTATTTAGATATCATAACCTTTACTCTTAATTTATTTCTTATTTATTCACATTTTAATAAAGTGCAAAGTGTTTGGTGAAATCCATAACAAGAAAAAAGTTAATAAGAGCCCTCTGTCTACGTAGTAGTAAACTAGCCGTCACTTTTTAGCTAAACCACTACATAAACAATGTCAAGGAAAGTAATGTAATGTTACTATACAAATATTCATATAGCAATACATGTGTCTCTAACTCAGACGTACACTTAACTTAATTGTTGTAATTATAAATTTTAATTGTTTTAAATTTGTAGATGACGGTATAATATAAATTAAATCAATTGTTTTTATTTATTATATAAGAGGCAGCCATCAGAAAACTATATATCATGAAAACAAACAAAGCAAATTAATTATTCATTATTTTTGAATAAAAAATATGATGTTTATCATTTTTGAATTCATCTTTTTTTTTTTTCTAAAATACAAGAAAATATGAATAAATTACTTTGGCTCTTTTTGCTTAAATATGTATAGGTTATACTTTATACACATGTGTATGTAAAGTGTATTGGAATTAAATAAAAGTTATGTGTATCTATTGTACTTATATAATCTCGTGTATTTATCTAGTAATATTTGTTTTTTTTATATATACACGTCTATACCACAAATTGTGGTATGATTTTCTTATTATTACATGATATCAAGCAGAAACATAGGGTTTTGGTTTTGAACTGTCAACTTTATTCCTCTCCCCCACTTCGCGACTTTCTTTATGCCTCATTCTTGTGTCGAACGTCTTTTTCCAGCAATCTACTTCTTTTCTTAATCGAAGCCTGCATGAATCCCTAGTGAGATTGTTTGATTATTATATGGTTTTGTCCTATTCGATTCAGCCTTGGTGATCATCGAAATAGGATTTAACATCTTTATACGAACCCTACTTCGATCCTTGGAACTGACTTTGCTTCTCTATCAAGTCAAAAATAAAATCAAGAACCCTAATTTCTAATTTCTAATTTCTAGTTCAAACCCACATTTTTTTACAAATGGCTCAATCATGCTTTCAGTTATGTAGTGTCACACCCTGGCTTTGCGGAAGCGTGGTTAACTTTGGTGTGACTTCTTAATACCATAGCTTAACCATAACAAGCTATATGAATTTAAAAACCATGCAAGTCATCCATTAAGTTTAGAAAATCAAAATACAGTACCATTGTTCTAACCAACAACCGTAACCTGGTTCAACAACCTTACAAATTAAAACATAACATAAACGTGGTTTAAGGACTGTGTCTTGTCCAGGAAAGAGACACATCCCCTAAACCCGGATGACTCCATGACAAGTGCAGCGGAAAACGTTCCATACCGTGCCAGATCTCGTTAATTTCCTGAAATACATGTGAGTTGAAAAATCAACAATAATGTTGAGCGAGTTCATGTGTAAGTGAGTAAGTAAAACACTTGTGAGTATAAAAGTTTCCTGGTATGCAGCAGTGTAAGAGGACTTGTGATCACCAATGGTTTGCAAAGCCATTAGCATGTTGTGAAATGCAAGTAGGAAGACTCAAACCTAGCAGATTTCGCCACGGCAAAGTATGTGGACAAAGTCACCCCACGGTCCGTTTCTAGTTTGGCCGGGGGCTGGGCTCGCTACACCCAGATAGATCTACCGCTCCTGTCCCTCGGTCCTACCCTGAGGATTAATGGCCTCAAGTTTCCGCCTACCCATTCACATGATCTAAACCTCCTTACGTTAATCATACCGTGTATAAAGTACTTGTAAACAATGTAACATGTATTTCACCCCCGCGGTTAAGTAAACTGAAAACAGTTAGAGAAAAGGGGGACATGAACTCACAGTGAATGCGCGTCTCTACCAAGGGTCTCCAATATAGTAAGCTGTGCAACGACCTACAAGTGCTAATTCTATTAGACGGACGGCCGTGCCTTAGCTTTATAGTTTATGTCTTTGGGAAATAGTTAGTCAACTATTTCGTGTTTTTGTTCCGTATACACTTGGTAGTTATACTTCTTCCCAAGGATGGGAGATACAATACATGTGCGTAAGTTACGTTTTATCAACTTGTGGTAATGTAATTACCGGTGTAACTTATATATTAATGTGGAAGCGTTCGCAAAGTTTTGGTATCATTAACGCTTGTAAATATTATTTTTACTCTAAAATAATATTTATGTATTTCACAAAATAATCATAAACAGTGTTGTGACAAATATATTTATCACGTTAATCCTTGTGAAAATCCCACCTCCGAATATTTAGTAAAATATAGTGCTGGCGAAATTTATGTTTCGAAAGTATGTCCAAAAATAGTTCTAACACTTGTTGTGTAAAAAGTCTAAGTGTTAGGTTTTTAGAAAATTTCGCCAGAGTTTCCTCTGTAACTGGAGGTGGCCACGCTTTCAAGCGTATCATTTTCTTTTAACAAATCAATCAACAATCTTCTTTATTCAATCAAACAGTCTCCAACATAACAAACTAGTCGACAAGTATGTAAATTTGCATAATCGCATGAACTTGTAGTTTTTCCGCATCTTTAATGTGAATCACCTTTATATATGTAGATCTTTATATAAAGTCGCTTTAAGCTTGTAAAAACCTCGTGTTTAGAGAAATCCGTCTTTACAACTTCTAGTAACAAGTGACAAATTTACTTCTTTGTCGGATCTTTTCATTTCACAAGTGTCCACACACTTGTGGTTTATAAAATCATATTTATTAGTGTAAGATCCATCTTTAGAAAAACATGATTTCTTTAAAGTGTGGTCTTTCAAAAATACCACTTGCGGATACGTAGATCCGCTAGTTTTAGACACCAATTTACCGGTTAAGTCACTTTTACACAAGAAAAATATTTCTACACAAGTTCATGTCTCTAAAATGTGGTAGTGTTTCACCTTTAACCCTTGTATCTTTCAAAAACGAGCTTATGTGATGATACGTGATTTTACAAAGTCGGGTTAAACGAAGATTTGAGCTACCACATCATAGATCGGGTCTAGATAAACACAAATTTCAAGTCCTACGACTTTTACACAAGTTATATGCTATTAACCTCCATTTTAGTGATTTTTCTAGACTTTAATGCATCATCTTTCAATATAACAAGATTCAACCGACAATAATCCTTTTAACCACTTTAGACAAGCTTAAAAACAAGTTTTAAACAATATACCTCTAGCTCGGGGCTAGGGAAGATCTTTGATGAAAAACGCGTGGATAAAAGCCAACGGTGGAGGTCCTTCGTGTTCCGCTTGCACCAAAGCTCCTAATACGCGACCTTGGATGTTTGTATGATGATGGAATGATGAGGATGAAAGTCGAAGATGGTTGTAGGTGTGTGGGTGGGTTCGGCCGAGAACCAAGAGAAGAGAAGAGAGAGTAATTTGATGAGTGGTGTTTAGTGAAATGATCTCATGTATTAGTGTGTTATTTATAGACAAAACTAAGGTGCATTATCCATTGGTTACAATGTCTACAAGATATTAGACAACAATCATTTATATAATCTAGAGTGTACCATGGTGTCCCCCATGGTTATGGGGCCGGTTACGAGAACAAGGGGGGGGGGGGGTTCGATCCGAACTAGGTAGTTAGGATATAGTTTAGGTTAAATAGGTTAGGTTAAGTATCTAACCTCGTTAGTTATATGTTGCATGTTATGACGGGTGTTAGGGTAATCAGGGACCCTAACTGGCTCAGAAAAATAAAAATAGTGAAAATACTAATATTTTCATATTCCGGGTAAAGTCCGGGTGTTCGGTCGGATAGTAATCCGTTAAAGTGTTACAAAAGGCTTTAAAGTGTCGTTATTACATTTTTAGTGACACAATTTGTTTTCCCGACACTTCAGAAAGTGTCTAGTAATATTTTCTCATGCTCTGGCACTTTACTAGTCAGCTAGAAGCTGGTTAAATTATTAAAGTGCTGTGTTTGGTACTTAAAGTACGTTCTTGGCACATCCGAATCAGTGTATCTTATCCCTAGAGACGCGGTAACACAACCCTTATATCCTACACTCACTACCAGTGTAGCCAAAATATATGAGGCTCTTAACAGGCCTTAGAGGCAGTATTTGCCTGATGCTGGTTATATCAGCATGTTCACTGTGTATCCGTTTAGTGCTACTGTGCTTTTTGTGCATCAAGTTTGTCACTAGGGTTCAGCATGTAATTAATGTAGTGACAGCAAATAAAGTATGATGCAAGTAAGTGCATGTATCAGTATGCAGGTAGCAGTTTATCAGCTAGTTTCAATCAAGCACAGTAATTAAGCAGTAATTAATCAGTAATTAAATTGTACGGATACCTGGTTTAGTGCGGGTTGTCACATTCTCCCCCCGTTAAATAAATTTCGTCCCGAAATTTAAGTTCTGCTTGTAGAAGCAGGGTTCTTAGGAAATAAGTGGGGGTATTTTTCTTTCATCCGGTCCTCACGTTCCCAGGTAAATTCAGGACCATGTCTGGCATTCCAACGTACTTTGACGAGTTTGACACTGCTCCGGCGGGTCTTGTTAACTTTCCAATCCGTGACCTCAACAGGTTCTTCAACAAAGTGGAGCGTGTCGTCAATATGTATCTCGTCGATAGGAATGGCAACGTCAATTTGAGTTGGACTTTTCTTTAAATTGGATACATGAAATGTATCGTGAACACCATTTAGTTCAGCGGGTAGGTCCAACTTGTACGCTACCGTCCCAATTCTTTCCAGAATTCTAAAGGGACCAATGTAGCGTGGATTTAACTTTCCACGTTTTCCAAAGCGTGCTACCCCTTTCCAGGGTGAAACCTTTAACAACACCATTTCTCCGACTTGGAAGTCCACATGCTTCCGGTTTGGATCCGCGTAGGCCTTTTGCCTGTGGCGAGCGGCTTCGATGCGTTTAAGAATTTGCGCGATCTTGTCTGTCGTCTCTTGGACGATCTCGGGACCAGCAAGCTGCCTATCACCTGCGTCAGACCAACATAGTGGTGATCGGCACTTGCGTCCGTATAGGGCCTCAAATGGCGCGACACCAATACTGGTGTGGTAGCTGTTGTTGTATGAAAATTCGACCAAAGGTAAGTGTTTATCCCAGCTACCGCCCAAATCCATAACACATGCCCTCAGCATGTCTTCCAAAGTCTGTATCGTTCGCTCGCTCTGGCCGTCTGTTTGCGGATGGAACGCAGTGCTCAGATTCAATTGTGAGCCAAAAGATTCCTGGAAAGATTGCTATATTCTTGACACAAATCTTCCGTCTCTATCAGAGATGATCGAGAGTGGTACTCCATGACGTGCTACGATCTCTCTCAAGTAAATTTCCGCAAGTTTGCTAGTACTGTCTTTCTCCTTGATTGGCAGAAAGTGTGCGGACTTTGTTAGGCGGTCAACAATCACCCAAATCATATCATGGCCTTTTGGCGTTCTTGGCAGTTTTGTAACAAAGTCCATTGAGATTTGTTCCCACTTCCACTTGGGAATCTCAGGTTGTTGCAGAAGTCCCGAAGGCTTCTGGTATTCCGCCTTGACCTTAGCGCACGTTAAACATTTGCCCACGTAAACAGCAACGTCGCCTTTCATCCTAGGCCACCAATAGTAATCTTTGAGATCCTGGTACATCTTATCCAATCCAGGGTGGATAGAGTACCGTGACTTGTGCGCTTCGTCGAAAATAACTTCCCTTAATCCACCAAACAGAGGAACCCAAATCCTTTTCTCAAAACATAACGTCCCTTCCTCGTTTGGTACCAAAAGCTTTTCCATTCCACGGAGATATTCTTCCTCAAGGTTTCCCTCCTTGAGAGCTTCCTTTTGTGCAGCGCGAATGCGCAAGGAAAGATCGGTTCGTATAATCATTTCCAAAGCTCTAACCCTTATGGGCTTGATCCTTTCTTTACGACTTAGGGCATCGGCGACCACATTCGCCTTCCCTGGGTGATACTTTATCTCGCAGTCGTAGTCGTTCAATAATTCAACCCATCGTCTTTGCCTCATATTCAACTCCTTCTGGTTGAATATATGCTGTAAGCTTTTGTGATCTGTGAAGATTGTGCATTTCGTACCGTACAGGTAGTGTCTCCAGATCTTCAAAGCGAAAACCACTGCGCCAAGCTCTAAATCGTGTGTGGTATAATTCTTTTCATGCACTTTTAGTTGGCGTGATGCGTAAGCAATGACCTTTTGGCGTTGCATCAACACACAACCCAATCCCTGACGCGATGCGTCGCAGTATACCACAAAATCGTCGGTACCTTCTGGTAGAGCTAAGATTGGCGCGTTACAAAGCTTATCCTTCAATATTTGAAATGCTTCATCCTGTTTGATTCCCCAATCAAACGTCTTATCCTTCTGTGTCAGGAGCGTCAAAGGTTGAGCGATTTTCGAGAAATCCTCGATGAACCTTCGGTAGTAACCAGCCAAACCCAAGAATTGCCGTATCTCGGTTGGCGTTGTAGGCGTTTCCCAATCCTTGATCGCCTCGATCTTTGTGGGATCAACATGAATTCCATCCCCATTAACCACATGTCCAAGAAACTGGACTTCGCGTAGCCAAAACTCGCACTTAGAAAACTTGGCGTACAGTTGTTCTTTCTTTAGCAGCTCCAGTATGGTTCTAAGATGTTGCTCGTGTTCAGCCTTCGTCTTTGAGTAAATCAGGATGTCGTCGATGAATACAATCACGAACTTGTCTAAGTATGGCTTGCAAACCCTATTCATTAGATCCATGAATACCGCAGGCGCGTTTGTCAGACCAAATGGCATAACGAGGAACTCGTAGTGTCCATAACGAGTTCGGAAGGCTGTTTTCGGGATACTTTCCTCCTGTATCCTTAGTTGATGGTATCCAGATCGAAGATCGATCTTAGAGTAACAGCTTGAACCTTGAAGTTGATCGAACAGATCGTCGATTCTTGGTAGTGGATACCTGTTCTTGATAGTCAGCTTGTTCAATTCTCTGTAGTCAATACACATTCGGAAACTTCCGTCTTTCTTCTTGACAAACAAGACCGGAGCTCCCCAAGGCGAGAAGCTTGGTCGGATAAAACCCTTGTCTAACAACTCTTGAAGTTGCGTCGACAATTCCTGCATCTCAGACGGCGCGAGTCTGTATGGTGCCTTAGCCACAGGCGCGGCGCCTGGAACTAAGTCAATGTGAAATTCCACTTGCCTCTGAGGTGGCAGTCCGGGTAAGTCTTCTGGGAAGACTTCTGGATATTCCCTTACGACAGGGATGTCCTCGATCGTTGGCTCAGCAGCCTTCTTATCTACGATGTGTGCCAGAAAAGCAACACATCCTTTCTGTAAACACTTCCTTGCCTTCAAGCAGCTGATAAATCTTAGCGGTGTGTCACGCTTCTCTCCGTGAACCACAATCGTCTCACCATCATCAGTTGGGATACGAACAACTTTCTCGTGACATACTATCTCAGCCTTGTTCCTGGATAACCAATCCATTCCTACCACTACGTCAAAGCTTCCCAGTTGGACTGGTAGTAGATCCAGAGTAAACTCGCGTTCTCCCAATTCTATCACGCAACCTCTGATTACCTCGTCGGCTCCAACTAATTTTCCATTAGCTAATTCGATCGAGTAGGGAATGTCTAACTTATGAGCAGCTAACCCAAGTATATTCTTAAATTCTAGTGATACGAAGCTATAGTCGGCACCAGTATCAAATAAAACGGATGCATAGCGTTGATTGATAAGGAACGTACCCGTAACAACATTTGGATCTTGGCGTGCTTCTCTAGCTTCGAGCTGGAATACTCTACCACGGGCTTGATTCAATGTTGGGCAATTCTTCTTAAAATGCCCGATTTCCCCGCAGTTATAACATCCGAGCCTCTGCCCGTTTCCATCCCCATTTCCAGCTGGGGTGTTGATCTGGTTGGCATTGCCAGCCTGGTTTGCATTGTTGCCTCGGTTTCTGTTTCCTCCAAAACTTCCTGGTAGGCGGTTTCCATTTCCACCACGGTTATCATTCCTATTTCCATATCCTCCCTGGCCTCCGCGGCCTGTACTAGCCCAACACGATTCCCTTGTGTGGCCCGGTTTTCCACAAGATTCACAAACTCTTATGTTACAAGGGCCAGTGTGGTGGCGTTGGCAGTTGTTGCATCTGGGCTGGGTGCCCTGGTACCCTTTTCCTCTCTTGGTACTGCCAACTGATTTTCCCTTCTTTACTGCCATACTGACGCCTTGTTTGAAGTTTGAAAACTTCCTTTTGTTATCCCCTGAGGACTCAACGTGAGTCTCTGTCTTCTTTGCCTTGACTTCATCAAACTTGTTTAAACGAATCGCCTCCTCGGTGAGAGCCACGCTCAAATCGATGGCTTCAGTGATAGTTGCTGGTTTGGAGGAGGTTACCATGCTTATTATTTGGGGAGCCAAACCCCAAATGAAGCGCTCGATTCGCTTGTATTCAGGCGTAACCATGTAAGGAACCACTTGAGATAGGTCATGAAACCTCTGGACGTATTCCGCAATCTTAGGCCCATCCATCTTTAAGTGCCAAAATTCAGTCTCCAACCTTTGAATTTCTGCGCGTGAACAGTACTTCTTGCGCATCAGCGGCCCAAGTCAGGGCGTAGGCGGCAGCTTCGCCTAGTGTTTGGACTTGTAAGTTCCACCATGATAGGGCTCCATCTAAAAACAGCCCTGAAATGTACGTGACTTGCTGATCCTCTGCACACTTGCTCATGCGTAAGACAGAATCGGTTTTCTCAGCCCAGCGGGTAAAGGCAACTGCACCTCCTGTGCCATCGAAGTTAACTGGTTTGCAGTCTAAGAACTGCTTGTATGTGCATCCTGCACGTATGTTAAAACATGTGTTTGGCATTAGCATCACCGCTAAAATCTCCACTAGTTCGTGGTAGGTTCGAATGGCGTGGTATTACCGTGAGGTGGATTGTTATTGCCTTGGTTAACACTTCCGCTCGCTCCTGGCTGAGATGCTGCGTACTGTGCTATGGCAGCAGCAATAATCTGCTGGAGTTCTGCCTCGTTTGTTGGCATGTTTGGTTCGCGTCTTGGCGGCATCTTCTAAAAGATGTTTTAAGTTGGTTAGGCCATAGTAAGGCTCCGTTGTTATAATACGTAAATCAGTTCGTAATATAGCGTACGTATATAACGGTAGTAATAGTATAATCACATAACCTCACAGGTTATCACACATCACAAATATTAATCACACACATCCCATGTCATAACAAGTAATCAAGCGAATCCAAATATGGTGAGAAAGCTGCGATTGCCATATAAATGAGACCACATCGTAAGTGTATACATACAATCATCAATCATTAGGGGCTACATCACCCCTGTCAAAAACTACATCAGTATCAATACAACATCAAGTACATAACAAAAGTCAAATCATAACGTAGTCTCCCCAAAATGCTGTGCAATCAAAAAGCAATCGCCGCCTTATCACCTCGCCTACCCATGTGGCACCGATGAGCTCTAAGCAGATGGTGGTGGAGGAGGGGGAAAATGGGTATAAAACAAATGGCGCAACTGTAACCAGTCCGCCTCCATCGCCTGCTGTGTGCGAATAATGGAAGCAATCTGCTGCTCCAAAGTAGTAAGACGAGCAGCGTAGTCAGGGGGTAATGGTCGAAACGGCTGTAACGGAGAGGGTACCCGGCCATGGCACCGACATGGCTGCAGACGGGCTCTCTCCAAATCCTGTAGTCGCTGCTCATGCGACTCGTGCTGGTGTACAAACGACATCAATACATCCTCGATGGTATGTCCCACGTGGAATCTGTGGTATGGATCAGTGGGTGGCATGGGGGAAAACGGTGACCACAGCAGTGGCTCACGTGTGGGGTCAAAGGGTGCCACCCCAAAAGGAGCTGTAGTAGGTGGAACAAAAGGAATCCGAGGCATGAAAGGCATGGGCATCGGTACATGCCCATCAGGGTGTGCTGAAGAGCCCTCTCCAGGCCCTGCTGGAGGTATAAACATAGGTACCTGAAACGAAAAGTCAATATGTGGTGCAACAGGAATCTGTGGAGGGAATGGGGGAATGTCCTCGTCTGCCGGTATCCAGCCATGCTGGGCAGACTCGTCCGGTGGATCCATATGTGCCGCGAACGGTGCATGTCCGGGCTCTATGGGAACGGGATCAAACAAGGGAGCAACAACAGGGTGAACGGGTGCCAAGTGCTCTATAGGGTGGTCAGCAGGTACATCAACAATAGGTAAAGGACCAATGGGATCAACAGGAACATCAATGTGGTGATCATCAGCAATGGGCTCAAAAGGTATATCAGCATGCACAGGGTCATGCTCTGGTAAAGGATCAAGGGCAGCTGCCTGCTCAGGTGCAATGGCAGGCTCAACGTCATCAAACGCCATGTCAAAATCAAAGTCAGGATCAATCGGATCAAAAGGGTCAACAGCGTCTACTGGGTCCTCCATCAACTCGTCCATCGGGACATACTCTAAATCACGGTCAGGATCAAATCCTGGTGGGAACATAGGATCTGAATCCTCCTCGTCGTCATGGTCAAAAACAAGTCCAGGTACGGAAGCAACAGAAAAAGCCTGGTCAGAATCGGACCCATGGGAGAAGTGCTGCGCACTATGAACATGTGTGGGTGCAGAAGCCACAGACTCAAAGGAGTCCGCGACTGGGGAATGTGCAGGTGACTCCGCAGCAGGAGCATCTGCGATCAGTAAGGGAGCAACAGCAGGTAGGGCCTCGCCCTGAGCATCCTCCATAGGCTCCTCCTCAAACATATCGACGTCGTCCTCCTCGTCGTCGATGGGTAAATGGTAAGCTGGGTACGCAGCCAGCGGTATAGGAGCAGGGATCAGTGCCAGTGGTAGATCCCCGGCTGGAAGGTCAACTGGGAGCTCATCAACGCCGTCGGGTAAGGCGAATGGCTGAAAGTCATCGTCATCCGTGCTGGTGAAATCTGACGTATAAACCTCATGCTCCGACGACTCCAGGTCATCCGATACAATACGCCTGGGGTCGGTGATGTCTGAACCACCTGAATCAGCCGAATCCATGTATCTGTAACATAAATACACAAATATGCACAAATAGTCAATCATAAATCAAGTAATCACATAAGTCATCAAGTAAGGCATCACATAATCCTCCTAGTCTTACTAGCCAATACCATCCAGTCTACCAGACTGCTCTATCCTTTACTTAATCCAAACCTCGATCCTCCAGATCGATCCTTAGCCCTCCAGGCTGAACCTTTTCTTCCTAGCCTTGCTAGCCCACTATCTTGGTCACCTAGACCAAGCCTCGATCCTCCAGATCGATCCTATAACAAACCATCGTGCTCAACTACCTTAATCCTCTCGATCCTCCAGATCGATCCTCAGCCCTCCAAGCTGAACTTATAATTAATAAAATGTGCTCAACATTTGTTTGTAAAAAGTGTGGATCTGGACTTAAGTGGTATGCAGAAAAATGTTTTCGTGAGGGCCCTAGTGATCATAGTCTAGACTCGAGACAGAATCCTAGTTCGCTATGATCAGAGCTCTGATACCAAGCTGTCACACCCTGGCTTTGCGGAAGCGTGGTTAACTTTGGTGTGACTTCTTAATACCATAGCTTAACCATAACAAGCTATATGAATTTAAAAACCATGCAAGTCATCCATTAAGTTTAGAAAATCAAAATACAGTACCATTGTTCTAACCAACAACCGTAACCTGGTTCAACAACCTTACAAATTAAAACATAACATAAACGTGGTTTAAGGACTGTGTCTTGTCCAGGAAAGAGACACATCCCCTAAACCCGGATGACTCCATGACAAGTGCAGCGGAAAACGTTCCATACCGTGCCAGATCTCGTTAATTTCCTGAAATACATGTGAGTTGAAAAATCAACAATAATGTTGAGCGAGTTCATGTGTAAGTGAGTAAGTAAAACACTTGTGAGTATAAAAGTTTCCTGGTATGCAGCAGTGTAAGAGGACTTGTGATCACCAATGGTTTGCAAAGCCATTAGCATGTTGTGAAATGCAAGTAGGAAGACTCAAACCTAGCAGATTTCGCCACGGCAAAGTATGTGGACAAAGTCACCCCACGGTCCGTTTCTAGTTTGGCCGGGGGCTGGGCTCGCTACACCCAGATAGATCTACCGCTCCTGTCCCTCGGTCCTACCCTGAGGATTAATGGCCTCAAGTTTCCGCCTACCCATTCACATGATCTAAACCTCCTTACGTTAATCATACCGTGTATAAAGTACTTGTAAACAATGTAACATGTATTTCACCCCCGCGGTTAAGTAAACTGAAAACAGTTAGAGAAAAGGGGGACATGAACTCACAGTGAATGCGCGTCTCTACCAAGGGTCTCCAATATAGTAAGCTGTGCAACGACCTACAAGTGCTAATTCTATTAGACGGACGGCCGTGCCTTAGCTTTATAGTTTATGTCTTTGGGAAATAGTTAGTCAACTATTTCGTGTTTTTGTTCCGTATACACTTGGTAGTTATACTTCTTCCCAAGGATGGGAGATACAATACATGTGCGTAAGTTACGTTTTATCAACTTGTGGTAATGTAATTACCGGTGTAACTTATATATTAATGTGGAAGCGTTCGCAAAGTTTTGGTATCATTAACGCTTGTAAATATTATTTTTACTCTAAAATAATATTTATGTATTTCACAAAATAATCATAAACAGTGTTGTGACAAATATATTTATCACGTTAATCCTTGTGAAAATCCCACCTCCGAATATTTAGTAAAATATAGTGCTGGCGAAATTTATGTTTCGAAAGTATGTCCAAAAATAGTTCTAACACTTGTTGTGTAAAAAGTCTAAGTGTTAGGTTTTTAGAAAATTTCGCCAGAGTTTCCTCTGTAACTGGAGGTGGCCACGCTTTCAAGCGTATCATTTTCTTTTAACAAATCAATCAACAATCTTCTTTATTCAATCAAACAGTCTCCAACATAACAAACTAGTCGACAAGTATGTAAATTTGCATAATCGCATGAACTTGTAGTTTTTCCGCATCTTTAATGTGAATCACCTTTATATATGTAGATCTTTATATAAAGTCGCTTTAAGCTTGTAAAAACCTCGTGTTTAGAGAAATCCGTCTTTACAACTTCTAGTAACAAGTGACAAATTTACTTCTTTGTCGGATCTTTTCATTTCACAAGTGTCCACACACTTGTGGTTTATAAAATCATATTTATTAGTGTAAGATCCATCTTTAGAAAAACATGATTTCTTTAAAGTGTGGTCTTTCAAAAATACCACTTGCGGATACGTAGATCCGCTAGTTTTAGACACCAATTTACCGGTTAAGTCACTTTTACACAAGAAAAATATTTCTACACAAGTTCATGTCTCTAAAATGTGGTAGTGTTTCACCTTTAACCCTTGTATCTTTCAAAAACGAGCTTATGTGATGATACGTGATTTTACAAAGTCGGGTTAAACGAAGATTTGAGCTACCACATCATAGATCGGGTCTAGATAAACACAAATTTCAAGTCCTACGACTTTTACACAAGTTATATGCTATTAACCTCCATTTTAGTGATTTTTCTAGACTTTAATGCATCATCTTTCAATATAACAAGATTCAACCGACAATAATCCTTTTAACCACTTTAGACAAGCTTAAAAACAAGTTTTAAACAATATACCTCTAGCTCGGGGCTAGGGAAGATCTTTGATGAAAAACGCGTGGATAAAAGCCAACGGTGGAGGTCCTTCGTGTTCCGCTTGCACCAAAGCTCCTAATACGCGACCTTGGATGTTTGTATGATGATGGAATGATGAGGATGAAAGTCGAAGATGGTTGTAGGTGTGTGGGTGGGTTCGGCCGAGAACCAAGAGAAGAGAAGAGAGAGTAATTTGATGAGTGGTGTTTAGTGAAATGATCTCATGTATTAGTGTGTTATTTATAGACAAAACTAAGGTGCATTATCCATTGGTTACAATGTCTACAAGATATTAGACAACAATCATTTATATAATCTAGAGTGTACCATGGTGTCCCCCATGGTTATGGGGCCGGTTACGAGAACAAGGGGGGGGGGGGGTTCGATCCGAACTAGGTAGTTAGGATATAGTTTAGGTTAAATAGGTTAGGTTAAGTATCTAACCTCGTTAGTTATATGTTGCATGTTATGACGGGTGTTAGGGTAATCAGGGACCCTAACTGGCTCAGAAAAATAAAAATAGTGAAAATACTAATATTTTCATATTCCGGGTAAAGTCCGGGTGTTCGGTCGGATAGTAATCCGTTAAAGTGTTACAAAAGGCTTTAAAGTGTCGTTATTACATTTTTAGTGACACAATTTGTTTTCCCGACACTTCAGAAAGTGTCTAGTAATATTTTCTCATGCTCTGGCACTTTACTAGTCAGCTAGAAGCTGGTTAAATTATTAAAGTGCTGTGTTTGGTACTTAAAGTACGTTCTTGGCACATCCGAATCAGTGTATCTTATCCCTAGAGACGCGGTAACACAACCCTTATATCCTACACTCACTACCAGTGTAGCCAAAATATATGAGGCTCTTAACAGGCCTTAGAGGCAGTATTTGCCTGATGCTGGTTATATCAGCATGTTCACTGTGTATCCGTTTAGTGCTACTGTGCTTTTTGTGCATCAAGTTTGTCACTAGGGTTCAACATGTAATTAATGTAGTGACAGCAAATAAAGTATGATGCAAGTAAGTGCATGTATCAGTATGCAGGTAGCAGTTTATCAGCTAGTTTCAATCAAGCACAGTAATTAAGCAGTAATTAATCAGTAATTAAATTGTACGGATACCTGGTTTAGTGCGGGTTGTCACATGTAGAGAACTTTGTCATTATGCTACCGATTGTCCCACACTATCCTCGTATGTTTCAAGTCCAGTTCATTCTCATGGTAAGTTTGCAACGCCTACTTGGTTTGCTGATTCAGGTGCCACTGCACATATGACACCTGATACCATTGATGTGCGCCATCTAATTCCTTACTATGGTACTACACTGGTCACCTTTGGTAATAGCATCTGTCACACCCTGATATTTCCACATAGAATAACCAAAAGGGTTCTTGCTACAGCTAGATGTGAAAACAAGTTGTACGTTCTTAGAGACTGGCAACAAGCTTTATTAGCAGTTTCTAATTGCAGTAATCGTGCCTCATTCGTAATATGGCATAATAGATTGGAACATGTCACTTTTCTTATTATTTCTAAGCTAAACAAGTCGGATTGTCTTGCTATTTCTTCACTATTGCTAAAACCCTTTATTTGTTCTGCTTGTCAGCTTGCAAAGGCGCATCATTTACCATTTGAGACAAATGTGAAACACTCTTCACAACCTTTAGACTTAATCCATTATGATGTACGGGGGTCTACACCGGATACTATTGTTGATGGTTATAATTTATATGTGATCTTTATGGACGAGAACACTCGCTTTATATTATTTTATCCACTGAAGAGTTTTCTGAGATGATTAAGTTTGGCAACTTCTTGAGGCTAATGGCACACTTCACCGATTATCGTGTCCATATATATCTGAACAGAATGGACACGCAGAAAGAAAACATAGGCACATTGTTGAAACATGATTGTCCATGTTGTTTAATGCACATGGTTTAGCTTCCTACTAGGTGGATGTTTTTAGTGTTGTCATCTGCACTATAAACCGACTACTACTCCTGTTTTAGATCACAAATCTCCATTGGAGTTATTGTTCTCTTAAGTACCGATCTACAATAATTTTTGGACTTGTCATTGTTTTGTTTTTCCTTATCTTAGGAACTATGCGAAACATAAGCTTACACCTCGAAGTATTTCCCGTGTCTTTATCGAATATAGTACCTAATACAAATGGTATTTGTGTCTTGACCCAACTACTTCACGAGTCTATATTACTTGACACGCTCGATTAAACGAGGCCTTTTTTTTCTTTTTTGGTCAAAACCTCATCCTCAGATATGTCATCACTGCTTATTAGAAGCTTTCTTGAGGATTTAGATATTTCATTTACATCTTCAAAAGTGCATGTACTTGTTGATGAGCCCGTTTTGATGTCCTGCCTACATCTTCTATGTTTCTTGTGCTGATTGTGTTGAACCGCCCAAATGTTGCTACCCACTATAGTCGGGGTGCTTTTTCAGCAGTCGGTAAAAACTGATCAGCTTGCTCGTGTCTCATATTAGCCCGACTAAGTTACAGGTTGTCCCAGTCAACTTTGCAACAGCCTTTATTAGTCGTCGGGGCTTCTTCATCGACTCAGCAATCTATGGTTTCTTCTTTGGATTATTTAAACACTCATTCCAATGGTTACTAGACAAAATACGGGATATTTTAGCCATGACATCAAGCAAATTTAGCACATCTTCAGTCACATTCTTAGTTTTCTCCTTTGTTTGCTGAAAAGGAGCCGAAGGATTTCAAATTGACAAAAAAAATCTATAGTGGATGCTCGCTATGCATGAAGAAATGGCAGCCTTACTTTAAAATAAAACATGCATTATAGTTCCTAGACTAAAAGATGCAAATGTTGTCAGTTCAAAATGGGTTTTCCATATTATAAGCAGAATTCAGAAGGGAAAGTTGAATGATACAAAGCACAACTAGTTTATCAAGGGGTTACCGAAGTTCCCGGATTACATTATTCACAAACCTTTAGTCCTGTTGTTAAAGATTACACGATGCGTATAGTTTTATCTTTAGCGGCTGTTAATGAATGTAAATCGCATAAGTTGGATGTTAAAAAAGTGTTTCTAGTAGTCAACTTACCGAAACCATTTATATGGAACAACCACTGGGTTTTTCTGGCTCTTGTTTTACTCAGCATGTTTGTCGATTAGAGAAACAATTATATGGTCTTAAATAGGTGCCACGTGCGTGGTTTCAACATCTTAGTCCCTTTCTTCTACATAATGGTTTCATTTGTAGTAGAGCAGATACTTCACTATGCGTGTTTAAGCATGACTCATGCATTATGTATTTTCTGGTTTATGTTGATAATATGATTCTTACTAGAAATCAAGAGAATGTTATCAGTTCTTTCATTACATGTATGAATACATAGTTTGCTATTAAAGACCTTGGCATTTTAATTACTTCTTGGGACTTGATGTTGTTTACACAGCTAATGGCTTATTTCTAAGTCAGTTAAATTATGCTTGTGACATTCTTGAACATGACGGGTTGCTTGACTCTAAATCATTAAAAACACCACTTGCTCTACATGAATCCTTCACCACTAGCACTTTATTTTATGACCAGACTTAATATCGATCTTTTGTTGGGGCCCTTCAATACTTAACCACTACTCGACCTAATATTTCTTATATTGTAAATCAGGTCTGTCAATTTATTCAGTCTCCAACAACAAGTTATAATCAGTGGGTCAAATATATTTTACGTTATGATAAAGGTACACGATCCATTAGGCTTACATTCACTAAACCTCGCGTTTGTTATTCTAATGTTGACTGCGCTCGGCTTATTGAAACGAGATGTTCCACCTATGGCTACTTGATATTTCTTGATGGTATCTTAGTTTCTTGGAGTGCAAAGAATCAACCAACAACATCTCGTTCCAAATCCCATCCTGAATATCGAGGATGACCAACATTGTTGCAAAAATTATGTAGATCACTCATCTATTATGTGAGCTTTTATGATTTGCTTTCTGACTAACCAACGCTCTTATGTGACGAAAAACTGCCATTTTTATGAATCGAAATCCGATTGCTCACAAGAGAGCCAGTCTATTGATCTTGATTATCACTTTGTATGCGAGCGTGTCTCTTCAAGGAAACTAGACACTAAGTTTGTTTCTGCCAATCTTTAGGTGGCCGATATTTTTAGCAAAAGTCTTCCGTGTGCTCAATTTGGCTATTTTAGGGCTATGCTCCATTTGAGACCATCATTTTTTTTTTGCTTGAGGGATCATATTGAAGTTAAATAAAAGTTATATGTGTATATATTATACTTTTATAGTTCTCTTATATTTTCACATTCATTTTATATATACACATACATCTATACTACAAATTTGGTATGATTTCCCACTATTACAAAGTGTATTTGTTTGATAAGCAATTGATGATATACATGTTATGTAAGAAGTAAATATAAAAGTTAAAAGTAGCATCGATTAAAAGACTAAATATGGATGAGTAGATAGCTTTTCTAGAGGATTAGGCAACTTAATTAAATACAATACTTTGTGGAAACTCTATATGTCAAGACAAAAAATTTTAATCCCAAAAACAAATGATTAGTAAATAATAATCACATTAAAGTTGAAATGTTGTACAAAATACGTTATTTTCATTTGACCAAAACGTCAAATTTCCGCACACCCTTCACCCCCTCACCACTTTATAACCCCATTCTTTTAAGCCACACTTTCTTCCAAATCCAATAAAAACCAATTTATATAAAACTATAAAACCCATTTCACCATGTCAACCGACCACCGCCGTCCCACCACCACCCGCCACCACTCCCCACCACCACCACCACCACCACCATCCTCCAAACCCAACATCACCACCACCCTCTACCACACCCACATCGGCATCTTCGCCCTCACCTGGTCCCGCACGCTCTTCACCCGCTCCCTCCACCTCCACCTCCTCCCCTCCTCCACCACCGACGACGACGGCGACACCACTTCCTCCACCACCACCACCTTCCACCTCCAAATCAAACCCTTTATCTTCTGGAACCGTCACGGCTCCAAGAAACTCCCAATCTCCCACAACAAACCCGACTTCATCCAAATCTTTTACGATCTTTCCCGGGCCAAATTCGGGTCCGGACCCGAACCCGTATCCGGATTCTACATCGCCGCCACTCATTCCAACCAAATGGCACTCCTTATTGGAGACTCACCAAAACATGCTTGCAATAAAATGAAATCCATCAAAATCAATAACCCAGATAAATCCCAGCTCACGATACTCCGGCGCGAACATGTCGCCGGAATATCCAATAAAAAGTACACTACTAAAGTGTTGTTTCGCGGGAAAACCCGCGAAATAACAATTGACTGCACCCGTGTTGCCAACGGAGAAGATTCCAGATTAATCTTCTCCGTTGACAACAAGCGGGTGCTGGTTGTAAAACATTTGCAATGGAAGTTTAGAGGGAATGAGCGCGTCGAAATCGACGGCGTTCATATTCAAGTATCGTGGGATGTACACAACTGGTTGTTGGATGAAGAAGTTGATGATAGTTACGCGTTGTTTATGTTTAGGTTTGAAAAGTCCGGGTTTGATTACCATGAGGATGATAAGTTTTTGGCCCGGTTGAATGCTTCCGGGTCGGGTTTTGGGTCCGGGTCGGGTTTTGGGTTTGGGTTTGAGATGAGGAAAATGAGGAAAGAGAAGTTGAAACGGGCGAAAAGCTCGTCAACGTCGTCGTCGTTATCGTCGGCGTCTTCGGGTTGCGGGTCGGTGATGGAATGGGAGAGTGTGGAGGAGAATGAGCTCAAAGGGCCTTCGGGTTTTTCGTTGTTGGTTTATGCTTGGAAGAGTTGATGACCCGAATGGGCTAAACGGGTTATTTTACGGTATATTTTTGATTTTTTTTTGGTTTATTTTGGTAATTGTACAGTGAGATTGATTTGATTTGATTAATCTTCTTAAAGAATTGTTGAAGATTATTGTTCTGGGAGAGATTGATTCATTGATTACGAATTGTTACAAAAATATATATAAATGATTAAATGTTACAAGAATCTCATCATTATTGTCATGATCTTCTTCATCATTTATTATAGTGTTTTTGCCTGTTTGGTGATCATTAACCATTGGAATACAACTATACAAGGGACATGACTTAAGGTTTCATTTTATGTAACATACATATTAAGTGTGAATAAGTGGCGGATCTAGAAAATCATTATAGGGGTAACGTTAAAAAAAGTATGAAATTAAAAAAACGTCAAATAATTTTCAAAATTTACACCACTGTCGCAGTGTCAATGGGTAACGAAAGTTACCCCTTCTTCAAGGGTAGATCCGCCCCGGTGTCAATCACTTAATCGTCTCATGACATCAAGTGTTTATTACTATTAAGATGATACGGGCTCGAGTGGATAATATGTAAATTATTTTGATAATATATTGGTTTTAAGAGTAGATTTAAAGTGGGAATTTTTTTTACTGTTATAAATAAGATATCGTAAGAATAAATAAGTGTTACGGTATAAATAAGATATCATAAGAATAAATAAATGTTGTTAGAAAAAGAATAAATAAATAGAAAAAAGGTTGTTTTGAAAATCTGGCATGAGTTGTGTTTAGATTGGAACATAGTATTCGTTTCTCTAGGGATTCCCCCACCAACAAATCTTGATTTAGGTTTGAAAGTTTTTTAATTGAATTATATATTTGTTTGTTTTATTATTTTATTTATTTTTTAAATGTTGTAACTTGTTAATTGTTTAATATATTGAGTGTAGGGAAAAATGTCCGATGCATGCTTAATGAATGATTAGTAACAAAACAACCAAACAAGGACAGCTAATCGGGTTGGTATTCAAGTTTCAGGTTGGAAAATGTTTAGGTCAAAATTTGATTTGAAAACAGACTTGAATTTAAATTTAAATTTAAATCACAAACCCAACTTGCATTTATATATTCAATTCTATAATAACTAGGTTATCACCCGTGAATACTCATAGGGTTGGACTATTTAAATTATATATACAATAAATATAAAATAAAAAGACTAAATATAGTTACCCAAATATAATACAAAAACAACAGTTTTTTTAGAGCGTTCATCACAATAATAAAACTTGATTGAAAATTGATCAAATTTAAACAATAAAATTTGAGATATTTGAATAATGGCATAGCACTAAACATTAACTAAAACTAAATAGAAACCATAACATAGTTATCGTATATACTTGTTGAATTAAAGTCTATTAATTAATTATGAATGCTTCAAACATTTAGGGGTGACAATTCTTCTAAGAGATTAGAGATTATTTGAAAAGTAAAAACAATCGAAAAGTAAAAACAGTCGTGTTTTTACTTTTCAAATAATCTCTAATCTCTCAGAAGAAAGTAAAAACACGTATGAAAGTAAAATATATTCAGTTTCATCTCTAGTTACTAATTCATAATATATCTCTTTCTCTGGTAATCCAAAAGTCGTCGGAGAATTTGCACCTGGCGGAGGCTCGACGAAGTTTGTGGCTACACTGTTAGCGTGTGAGGTCGCCTGATAAGCAGGCTTGACCTTCCCCTTTAACTCTGTACTTCCACAACTTCCATTCGCCGAAGGGGGTCCACCGGCAATCGCCTTTCTCGTCGGAAAAGTGCACCGGCCGAAGGCTCGACGAAGTTGTGTCTACACCGATAGCGGGCGAGGTCGCCAAGTAACCTGGTTTGACCTTCCCCCTAACTCTGTTTTCTACATCTTCCATTCGCTGACGGAGGTCCACCGATCTCGTTTGAAATGGCACCGGAGAGACAGGGAGAAAAAGGGAGCAAAGTGTGGAAAGTGAAAGGAGAAGAAAAGGAGAGAGGTGAAGACGACGGGCCGTGGATAGACGTACCAGACAAAAGCCAAAGCGAGAAAGCAACAACGTTTTACGTCACGAATCTGCCAACCATGTGGTAATATTTGTGATGCGGTAATACCAAAAAGGAAAGATTATGCTGGAAGAGTTTTTGGTTTTGTCCGATTCAAGAAGATCAGAGATCAATCAAAGTTGCTCCAAGCTTTAAACAATGTATGGATTGGAGACAAAAAAATAAAGGTTAACATATCAAAGTTTGCGAAGGAAAAGAAAATGGAACAAGGAGGAGGATGAAGAACTCGAATGGAAAACCCGGGAGCATGTAGAAACTGGGGACAACATGCCAATAGAGATCAGAAACAACCTATTACTGAAAGGAACAGGAACAAGTATGAGGTATTCAGAAATATGAACGAGCATGTGTCATTCAGAGACATTGTAGCGGGAAAGAAAAAGAACGAAGAGGGTGGAAAAGTTATTCAGCTGAGTAGAGAGGAAACGGGGACCACCAAAGTTTGGAAGAATAGATCGGTAATAGCAGAAGTGAAGGACATGGAAAGCTTAAAAATGGTGGAAAAGACTCTTAAAGTAATATTCCCCAACACAATGGAACTCAGGTATTTGGGTGGGTTTAAATTCTTGATAACGTTCGGCTCACAAGTAGAAGCGGAGGATTTTAGAATCAGTTTCAAGGAAAGTTGGGAGGAAATCTTTGCCAATGTTAGGGAATGGAAAGGTGGGGCAGAAAGATTCGAAAGGCTGGCCTGGATAAAAATGGTAGGGACACCTATCATGCTATGGAGTAAAGAACTAATTGAGAAGATCGGAAAGACATTTGGAAAAATAGTGTCCATGGATAATATAAACATCAATAGCGGCAATTTGAACGAAGTTAGGCTGGGTATAATGGTGGACACCGGAAAAGAGATAAAAGAAGAAGTTAAAGTAAAATATAGGGAGCAAGAATTCACGGTATGGATTTCGGAATTATCAGGGATATGGGCTCCGGAATTCATACCGGGAAGGTACTTGCTGATAAACCCAGTGGAGGAAAAGTTGGAACTGAAGGAACAAGATTCTCCGATGAGAGAACAGACCCCGGTGAGCACTCTGATGAGAGAACAGGTTCCGGCGGAGGAACAGAACACGGCGAATGGTACAATTGGAAAAAAGGAAGACGAGGGGGCGGGAAGTCAAAACGACAAAGAAGAAAACGAGGTAGAGGAAAACAATGAGGGGCATAATTACGTTTTCTGTGGGAACTGGGAGGAGCTGTTCGGTGTTCAAGAGAATTCACAAGAGGACCAAAGTATAAATGAAGAAAGACAAAAACATATTCAGAATAAGTCAAAAGTTAGAAATGTTGACAGTTGGAAGCATGACCCAAAGAGTAAAAGGTTTTTTGAGGCCCAAAAAGCAGGAAGTAATAGGAGAATTGGGCCGAGGAGAAAGGATATGGCCGACAAAAAGAAACAAGACACATTGGGCCAGAAACTGTGGACCGAGAAAGTAGTACTGCCAGACTTAAATGAGGATGTACCGGATCCGTTGGGTCCTTTTGGGCTTGACGACATAATATGAAAAATTAACCCTAAGTCAAAAGCAACTAAAAGAAAGAAATGGGGTAAAGTGGGGACAAGCACAAAGAAGCAGCGCAAGGATAACTACAACTTTCCAGAAAAACTCAAAGAGCAGGAGGAAGCCGGTGGTAAAAGCGAACAAGAAGGAAATGCAATCAACTGTATAAGCAGCAAAGATCTTCAAAATAGTCAAGTTTATAGCGCCCAGAGCAAGATCGAGGATGGAACGGATCCAGAGAGTAACAAGGAAATCGACAAGGAAATCACAGAAACAATTGGAGTAGGGGATGCTCTAAAGATAAATGTTAGCAACTTTTATAGTCAGTTAAGGGAAATAATATAGGAGGAAAGGGAGACGAATTTGCAAAAATGAATTACATGTCAGTAAATATTAGGGGAGCGGGTGGGGAGGAAAAGGCTATTTGGGTCAGGAAACTAATTAAAGAACACAAGATGAATTGTCTGTTTATCCAGGAAACACAGCTCACAGGGATAACAAAGGATTTAGGCAAAAAGTTCTGGTCAAACACAGAATTGGAAATAGAATCTGTAGATGCTAAGGGAAGGTCAGGGGGTTTGTTGACAATTTGGGATCCTCAACTTTTTAAGAAAGTGGAAGCATTAAAATTTGAGTATTTTATTGTAGTCTCGGGTTTTATAGAGGAGTTGGGGGATAGAGTAAACCTGGTAAACGTTTATGCACCAAATGATATGATGAAGAAAAGGAATGTATGGATAGACCTGATTAGAATCAGAAATCACGGAGAAGGCATATGGATAATGGCCGGGGACTATAATGAGGTAAGAACAGAAGAGGATAGAATGCACTCGAAGTTTGATGCAAATAGTGCTTTGGCTTTCAATAGCTTTATTGCAGAAACAGGATTATTGGAGTATCAAATGATGGGATCTAGATTTACCTTCATGACCGAAAATGGGTCTAGCATGAGTAAGATTGACCGAGTTCTAGTTTGTGATGCTTTCATGAACAAATGGCCGTTTGCAAAGCTTGAGGCATTACCTAGAGGCTTCTCGGACCATAATCCTTTATTACTAACCTGCGTAACAAAGGATTATGGGCCGGCCCCTTTTAGGTTTTACAATTCGTGGTTGTCAAAAGAAGGTATAGACGAGGTAATAGTTGGTACCATAAAAACACAAGTAAACGGTGAAGATTGGATAAAGAATGTGGGTGCGGTAATGAAGAATGTTAAGATAAAAATAAAAGAGTGGAGGAAGAAGGAATTGAAAAGGGAAGAAAAGGAGATCACGGAAGCAAAAAGTACGATAGAAAAGATAGAAAAAATAGCTGAACAAAGGACCCTAACAGAAGATGAAAAGGAGACAAGAATGAAAGGGAGGCTTTCTATTCGGAGTTATGAGAGACAAAAGATAGCAGATATGAAGCAGAGGGCAAAACTGGGAGATGAAAACTCGAGTTTCTTCCATAAGATTGTAAACTGTCGAAAAGCAAGGAATCGGATAAATAAAATCTCTATAAACGGTAAAGTGATTAGTGAGCCGAAAGAAGTAAAGATGGGTATTAAGGAGGTATTTAGGAAAACGTATGAAGAACCAATGAGGAAAAGACCTGAGATGGACAGGAGGGGTTTTAGTAAACTAACAAAGGATCAAGCTAATCATTTGGTGAGGGCTTTTACGAATAAAGAAGTAAGAGAAGCAGTATGGGCATGTGGTGAAGAAAAGGCCCCGGGGCCGGACGGAATGACGTTTGAATTTTTGAAGAAATATTGGGAGCACATAGAACCGTTGGTTATGAAGATGATGAAACAGTTTCATGACAGGCCGAGCATACCAGTGGGTTGTAATGCATCTGTCATTGCTTTAATCCCAAAGGTACGTGATCCAACTTTAATAAAGCAATTTAGACCCATTTCACTTATTAGCATAATTTATAAAATTATCGCCAAAGTATTGACACAAAGAATAAAGCGGTAATACCAAAGCTGGTGAGTAACATCCAAACTGGGTTTATTGAGGGTAGATCTATTTTGGAGGGGCCACTAATTGTGAATGAAATTATATCATGGGCAAAAGGTAATAAAAAACAAGTTTTCATTTTGAAAATCGATTTTGAAAAGGCATACGACTCGATAAACTGGAAGTTCTTGCTAGCAAACTTAAAAGAAATGAACTTTCCACTTTTATGGAGAAAGTGGGTAGGGGCGAGCCTAAAATCCAGTAGGGCGTCGGTTTTGGTGAATGGATCACCAACGAAGGAATTTGGTATGACTCGTGGGTTAAGACAGGGCGACCCGTTATCACCGTTTCTATTTATTTTGGCAATGGAAGCCTTAGATGTTATAATGAAATGGGTAATTAAGGAGGGTTTGTTTAAGGGGGTAAGTTTACCAAGGGGGAACCTATGATTTCACACTTGTGCTATGCGGATGATGCAATTTTTATAGGAGAATGGTCGGATGAAAACATCAAGAATTTGAACAGAATTCTTCGATGTTTTTATATCTGCTCGGGGCTAAAAATAAACTTAGGAAAATGCAATCTTTTCGGGGTAGAGATAAAAGAAGAAGAGGTTGAGAATATGGCAAAAAGTTTAAATTGTAAAATAGGAAGAATGCCATTCATCTTTTTGGGTATACCGATTGGGGCGAACATGAAAAAAACCAAAAACTGGAAACCAATTGTTGATAAGTTTAACACCAAATTATCATCATGGAAGGCGAGATGTCTATCGATGGCCGGAAGGATTGTCTTAGCAAAAGCGGTATTAGGTGCACTTCCAAACTTTTTCTTTTCAATATTCATAGCACCAAAAAAAGTGACAAAAGAGTTAGAAGCAATTAGGAGGGATTTTGTTTGGGGAAAAAGAATGGTAAAAGAAAATTGAGATGGGTGGCGTGGGATAGAATTGTCAAGGCAAAAGGGTTTGGGGGGGGGTTAGGGGTTGGGGACATAAGAATCACAAATTTAGCATTATTAACAAAATGGTGGTGGAAGTATAAGGAAAATTCTCAAGCATTATGGGTGAGAGTAATCAATAGTATTCATTATAACAGTCGTTCGACATCTTTAATCCCTACGAAAAACAAGCTAAGTGGCATGTGGAAAGATATCAGCGGTATAGAGAAGGAATTTCGAGAAATGAATCTGTCTTTGAATAAGAATTTGGTAGCAATAGTTGGGAACGAGTGTAAAACCAAATTCTGGAAAGACATTTGGGAGGGTGACTTAGCTTTAAAGGATCGATATCCGGAAGTGTATAAACTAGCAAGGAACAAAAACAGCTTGATAAGTGAATGTGTTAACAGAACAGGGGAGTCCGTTTTGTGGGAATGGGCTGGGTTGCGAGCAGTAAGGAGTAAGCAAGAAAAAGGGCAGTATGCGGATTTAATGAAAGTCTTGAATGAAATCAGCTTAAGTGAAAAGGAGGATAGCTGGAAATGGAAAACAAAACTGAATGAGGATCTATCTGTGGCTCTGGTAAGAAACGAGTTTACAAAGGCATCCTCAACAGGTAACGATAAGGAGTGGGAATATTGGAATACATGGGTACCTCCAAAAGTGAATTTATTTGTTTGGAGAGTAGTAAACAAACAGATAGCGACAAAAGTGGAACTTAAACGAAGGGGGATAATGATCGAAGACTTGACATGCTCAAAGTGTGGGAATGAAGATGAAACCACAGATTATCTGCTGGTGAATTGCTTGATGGCAAGGGCTACTTGGTGGAACATTATGTTGTGGCTAAAACTACCGTTTTGCGAAGCTATTTCGTCATGCGAAGGAATGTTACAAAAAATACAAGATTTCAATGGGTCAAAAGAATGGAAGAAGCTAATCATGGCAATCGTGATGACAACATTATGGCAGATTTGGAAATCAAGAAATGATTGGATCTTTAACGGACATAAAGGGTCAACAAGGAAAACAGTGGATGAAGTCAAAGAAATGTCATTTATGTGGATAAAAGAAAGATCGAAGACAAAAAATCTGGTTTGGGAACAGTGGAAGGATTTTAATATAAGAGACGTTATCAAGTAAAGTTTGTAATTTTATTTTCTGTTTTGTTTTTTCCTGTTTGTAAGTGTACTTTTGGGTTTTACAGCTTGCTGGCCCATGTTCTATAATCATAGAATTTCCGCCGTTTCAAAAAAAAAAAAAAAACGTATGAAAGTAAAATCGGAAATCTAAGAAAGTCAACAACTTGTATTAATACTATATGACCCATAAAACAATTCGCGTGTCCCAAATAATTTTCATTTATTATATTATATTATATAGATATAGATAGAATACAGATGTACATCAGATTTAGGTGGTTTCAAATATATGACATTTAAAACTGATTCAAAAACCTAATTAGGAACTTAGCCGAAAACCAAAATTCAAACTGAGACCGGTTTCTATTCAAGTATCCAAATATATTGTTCATACAAAACGATGTGTTTTTGTTTTCGTAAATTTCGTAATAGAGTAAAGTGCATAAATGGTCACTATGGTTAGCCAAAATTTTGGATTTAGTTTATGGCTTTTCAAAAGTATATAGATGGTTTGCACTTTATAAAGTGTTTAGTCCTCAACTTTTTGCCAAAAGTATACGGATGGTCCTTGTGGTTTGCACTTTGTAACGCATTTCGTCCCCAACTTTTAGTGACTAAATACGTTACAAAGCGCAAACCACAGGGGCCTTCATGTACTTTTGACAAAAGGTAAGGACTAAATGCTTTAGAAAATACAAACCACAAGGACCATAAATATACTTTTGGAATGTTAAGGACTAAAATTAAAATTTTACATAACAATAAAGACTATCCATATACTTTACTCTTCATAATATTTAGTATGATTTAAAGATCAAGCAATTTATCTGGTTAATTAATACATAAAATTTTATGTTACAACTATTTCATCAATTAAATACCTCAAAATACTGCCAATGAGGCGGTGGTCCATTGGCAAAGGTAAAGTCTTTAAACACCCTGGGAGAGGGAGATCTTGGGTTCAAATCCCATAGATAACATGGAATAAAAGAAATTTGCCGTTAAAAAAAAAAACTCAAAATACTAGTTGTAAAGGCAAATAATGACAAAATATGAGTCACAATCGACTATGAGAATATCTTATAACAAGCTACAAACAAACAAGTTTCCTTGAATTTATATATACATATAGAGAGGGGGTTATTGTACAAATTGCCTTAACATACGATGCGTACGAGATACAGTATCAACGTGCGATTTTGGTTTTGAACATGCGATTTTGGTTTGTGTAAAACAACATGCGACTTCTTTACAACATGCGAAATTTGTATTTTTTAAACATGTGATTTTGGTTTTTTTCAACATGCGAGATTTCTCTTTCTGGGTTTATAACGTGTGAACTTGCAATAACGTACGCTCGTACTTTACGGCAAATTGTACGGTACACTTTCAATATATATATATATATATATACTAGTAGGGTGCCCGCGCGATGCGGCGGGGGCGACACTTTGGATAGCGGCACTCGTTGCTGGTAGTTTTCTTATTTGTATATGATAACAGTATTGTGGTTGATATATGTCATAAGTGTTACACATGGGAGCCTAACACCTATAATGTCTTGCAATGTTCGATCAACTGCCTCTATCACCTGATGTTTCGCCATCGATGCCTCATCCCATATAATTAACTTGGAGGACCTAATTAGTTGACTCATAATTCCTAAAATTTTGGGACATAGTTTACTATTTATCTACTAAATATCGTAAATTAGTATTAAATAATTCCTAAAATTTTGGGATATAGTTTACTATCTATCTACTAATATCGTAAATTAGTATTAAATAAATATCGTAAATTAGTATTAAATAATTCCTAAAATTTTGGGATATAGTTTACTATCTATCAACTAATATCATAAATTAGTATTAAATAATTCCTAAAATTTTGGAACATAGTTTATCTTCTATCTACTAAATATCAAAGTTTTGTTTTGTTAAAAAAATTAATAATAAATAAAGTATAGAAAAATTGTTTTAAACATGTAAAGATTCGTTTGTTAATAAAAAATACTAAACAAATGACAAAAGTATATTAGTTCAATCGAGATGTAAATTATAAGTGCAATAAAATAACACAAAACATAAACTTCAAATATAAAATAAACTTTATTATTCATGGGATAGTCTAGATCAAACAAAAACAACTGAAAATGAAAAAAAACATAAAAACACTTGATATATTTCATCTAATTTCTCTTCTTTTTTGATCCGTTTTTCTTGTTTGTGCTATAATCAGCAGTATCATCTAATTCATCTTCTTTCTCATCGTCCTCAGAATCATCTAAATTTATAACCTCGACCCATTTTCATTCAGAGAGTCGCTTAGATCTTTTCTTTTGATTCTCATACTTCCGATCCTTAAAAAACAAAAATTTAATAAAAAAGTTAAAAAATGATTAAATAAATTTTATAAAAAAATTTAAAAAAGATTAAATAAATTTTAAAATTACCTCTTTACTAAATTGACGTTGAAGATTAGACTTGTATGGACTGAACATTGCACCATAAGAAATAATTTCAACACTATTATCACCATCATCCTACAATAAAACACCAAATAATAACATAACGAACTTGTTAATATGAAAGATTATAAGCGAAAATATTACTTAAAAACTAACAAAAGCTTGTTCGACAACTGGGGTGTTTAAATTGGTGTGTTGAATCTGAAAAATCAAATAAGTTACTATTCACATAAAAGTAAATAAAAGAAAACAATTATTCATTATTGCGATATAACAAAACTTATCATAGAACCGACCTTAGATTTTTCAATATCGCATGCTTGTTTTTTCGCATCAAGTGAATTCAGAACTGGCTCCATATTTTTAAATCTGTTTAGCAATAGAAATGTAGAATTGTGAGTGTTTGCTATGTATATATAGTAGTCCATTAGGGTTTAGTTTTAGATTGGTCATCCATTTATTTAGGAAGTTTGTTGTGAGTTTTAAGTTTTTAAAATAAGATGCACATATCATGTTTAGTTTGTTGTGGCATGTTTAATAGGAAGTTTGTTGTGAGTTTTATCTATACTATATTAAACATGCCACAACAAACTGACTCTGTACAAGTAAAATTAGGGAATATTTTAGTTTATTAATGCCGTTCAAACAAAAAACTTGGGTAAAAAACAAATGTTAATGCACGGTAGCTAGGTAATGGTCAAAGCTGGCTTGGGTAAAAAACAAATGTTTGCTTTAATCAATTGTACATTTACGCATCGGCTATTTGTACTTTATGAACGCACAACGAAACTAAAAAAGACAACTATCGAAACGTTTAAAAAAATGTGCCGATCGTCATGGTACCTTCGGATTTTTTTTAAAACATTACGGGTTGTAAGATATCGCAGGAATACATTAAAGAATTAAAGGGGGGGGGGGGGGAGTGTAACTAATTACCCATAATTATGTTAAATGTCAAGGATTTAAATGTAATAGATTGAGGGACTAAAAAATAATTATGGTTTAAAAGACCACTTTACCCTCATTCTAAGGGTTTATTTATAAATAATGGGGGAAGAAGTTCTTAACTTTTGGGAATCCTTCCCTCATGTATTATAATATAGTATAGATATAGTGGAGGGTTCAAATGAGAATAATTTTTTTGTAAGAAGAAAAAAGAAGAAGTTTCAACCAATAAGAATGCTTCATTTTACTTCATTTAATATTTACATTTAATTTTAATACAAGGGTATATTGGTAAACTTACAAAAATCATTAATTTGTATTTCCCCTTTAATAACTAACTAAATTAAATTTGTAACTACTTTTCAAAATATATACTTTTTCCAAATTAAAAAAAACATGTTCATTTAAAGTGTAGAATAAATTACTAGTTGTGTAGGATAAATTACGAGTTGTTTAGGATATATTTTCGAGGTGTGTAGAATAAATTTCGACTGTGTAAGATAAAATTATATAATGTGTAGGGTATATGTAGGAAAATTTTGATATGTGTAGGTTTTGTAGATTATATGTAAGATAATTAATGATTAGTTGACTAATTAATTAAAGAGTTAATAATTAATGATATGAGTTATAAGTGAAATAGTATTTTACTAATATGACCTTTCTTCTTTTTCTTCTCACATTAAATTTCTTCTCAAATGAACCTTCCCCTATATATATATATATATATATATATATATATATATATATATATATATATATATATATATATATATATATATATACATATATATAGGATTAGGTTCAAGAGTGAACACTAGTGTAGCTTGCGAACTGAGTGAACTAATCCTGGCCATACATGTGTGTAGATCAATGGCCAGGATTCGATGTTAAAATACATTAGTGTATTTTACGATTTGATGATGAGATCCTGGCCATACACGTGTGTAGATCAATGGTCAGGATGTGTTCACTCAGTTCGCAAATACACTAGTGTTTACTCTAGAACCCCACTATATATATATATATATATATATATATATATATATATATATATATAGGGATCCGCTAGAATGAGAACCACCACGAGTTATGAGAACCACGAGAACCGCGCCCCGCGGGTGGCCGTCGGCGACGAAATTTTTTTTACACCTAGATCCGTATATTTTAGTGGGGGGTTTAAATTTTCGGTTCAAACGGCGCGCCCGAGGGGGTAGTTTTTTACGCCCAAAGTTTGGTAAAAAAAAAGAAAAATTAAAAAAATTAAAAAAACCCAAACTTTGGGCGTAAAAAACTACCCCCTCGGGCGCGCCGTTTGAACCGAAAATTTAAACCCCCCACTAAAATATACGGATCTAGGTGTAAAAAAAATTTCGTCGCCGACGGCCACCCGCGGGGCGCGGTTCTCGTGGTTCTCATAACTCGTGGTGGTTCTCATTCTAGCGATCCCCTATATATATATATATATATATATATATATATATATATGAGTAATTAGATTAGAAAGATATTGTGATTTATATAACAAAACTTTACTAGACCACTAACACTCTAAATTTTAACTTTTAAGGCCTCATTATAAATTTTGATAAATTATTGGGGTACGTAATATAGTTATTCACTTATTTGTTGAACATAGTGTTTTAAAATATCGTTTAGATAACAATTTTTTTTGAACGGTAAATTTCTTTTTTCGTCTGTGAGATTTGAACCTAAGAATTAAGATGTTTAAAGAATAATGAACAATCCCCATTGGTGTTTAGATACAATTGATCAAACTTCAGAATTAAATTGCTTGAATAAAAATCCCTTATTTTGGACTTATTGATTTAACAAATATTATTGGTAACAATCAGGTTGAACTATGTGTTGCAAGTTCACATGCTGCACCTAACGAGATGACAGGTTTATAATATTTATACTTGATATATATAGTTTATTAAATATTTAATTATTTGTAGAATATCTAAATAACAAAAAATTAAACACAAATATATATAAAGAAAGTTATTTAAATAATTTTTTTTGTCATTATAAAAGAAATTTGCCGTTCAAAAAAAACCTCCAAATACTAGTTGTAAAGACAAATAATGACAAAATATGAGTCACAATCGACTATGAGAATATCTTATAACAAGCTACAAACAAACAAATTTTCTTGAATTTATATATACATATAGAGAGAGGGTTATTGTACAAATTGCCTCAACGTACGATACGTATGAGATACAGTATCAACGTGCGATTTTGGTTTTGAACATGCGATTTTGGTTTGTGTAAAACAACACAACATGCGAAATATAGTTTATTAAATATTTAATTATTTGTAGAATATCTAAATAACAAAAAATTAAACACAAATATATATAAAGAAAGTTATTTAAATAAAAAAATTTGTCATTATAAAAGAAATTTGGCGTTCAAAAAAAAAAAATAAAAAAAAATACACCTCTAGGTATGAGAGTTTATCCTTATTATAAGTTGTATTAACTGGCAAAATTTCAATACTTGAATGGCCTTAACTCGTGTATCATGATTTTCTTTTCGTATGAATACTGGAAATGACAACCCGATACTTTAGTATGTCAAGTATGTTTATATGATACTCGAATATAAGTAACGGAAACCATAAATACCTATACAAAAAAGTGAATCAATATCTGACATGAAAGCCGGTTAAACACATATAGAGAAAGAAGCACCCTCTACACGTGCGCGCACCCCTTGAAAAAAGAAATTTAGTGTATTTTTTAGACAAAAAACCCGACCGCACCCACTGAAAATATGCTTGAACCACTCATCCGCACCCCAGCAAATAATTTCTGGGTCCGCCACTGACACCCACATATATATGTATTATAAAGAGAGAGAGATATATATCGTGATTCTGATTCCTGATAGGGCTGTTAAGGAGGTCACTAAACCAATATCAGATATGGAAGCCACTCACCTGAGTTGATAATAGATAAGTTGCACTTATTAATTGTCATCTATCACACTTGCTCTTGTGGATTTTAATAGAACTTTGATTTTCTAGTGGCCACACTTTAGTTTTGAGAAATGTTGTTTATATTACAACCATCTCAAAGGTTAATAGAGTGGTTGAAAGATGAAACTATCTACATTTTAGATGAACACTCTTTAATATGCAAAGCGACAACTGTTTACGATGTTGTCTTATTTGAGGCTTGCTGCCCTTTGCGAATGACATATCATTGCTAGCTAGTTGTGTGTTGCTCATACACAACATTATTGCTTTCTCAAAAGTTGAGAGCATAACTGCTTATGTGGTGAGCCATCATAATGCTTCAACTCGAGGTTCAAACTAAATGTGTTTCCCGTTCCTAACATAGCAAAAGACATCACACATATGTGTCCAATCTAAGCGATATACCTTTTAAGATTGTAGGTACCGTGTTAACGTTACTGATGTGCGATAAAGTGTCGTATATTTTAGGTATATATTTTAAGCCCTTTTTAACACTTATTTTAGCCAAGTTTTAAATTTATAAAACACGATATTTCACTAACACTAAACACACATATGGGCAAGTGCACCCATCGTTGAGTGTAGTATAGCGTTGGTAAGATACCGAGGTCGTCCAAGGACACAAGAGCTTTTAGTACCGGTTTATCCTCAACGGCTAACCAAAATAAAAGTTGGAAAAATGTTTTAAACTAAGAAAAATAAAAACTAACTAAAATGCTGAAAATAAAAATAAAATAAAAGCAGATAGACAAGATGAATCACTTGGTTCCGACTCGTATCTAGTATAACCTTTGATTATTTCCGCACTTTTGCACATAATTAAGAGATTATCTTAGTTATTGTAGTAGGCCCCTCTTTTGAAGGTGACGTTACCCTCACCCCAGTAGTTTGAGTCAGCAGGGATACAATCCTAAAGGGGTGGATTATTGGAAGATAATGAATTAAGTTATTAATGCAGTATTGTGGTAGGCCCCGCTTTTGGCGGTGACGTTACCCTCGACTAAGTAGTCTGAGTCAGCAGGGATACAGTCCTAAATAGCCGGGTTATAGTATTAATAGTAGTTAACTTATGAGGGGATCAAAGAGTTTGGACCCCCGCCATCCAATACCGTGAGGTATTGAAGGAGGTCCTACTAAATTTGACCCAGGTCCATTGCAGGACCTCTAAACGCTGAACAATGGCAAGACCTTTACCGAACCGTTCCCTTAACCCCCTACCAGGTAGCCAACATACCTCCATATAGACCGTGGAGATATGAATGGTGAAAATCCTTTATTTTATATAGACAGTAAAATAATGCCAAGACACCACGGACAAACGATAAGGAAAGATCACCTTCAACATAAGTAACTAGTTATTAAAGTCATTAATACAAAACCAAATAAAAAGTGCAAAAGATTAGAAATAAAAAGTATTATACTAGACACTTTGTCTTCACCAAGTGATGTAAGAGACTTAGGCAAACATGGCCTTGATTGTCAAGAACTCTTACGATCAATCTTGGATCCCGAGACGACTCACACACTCTATGATGGACAATGGATGATGGTGGTGGATGATGGTGTTGTGATGGTGGTGTGTGGTGGATGAAGTGTGAGAGAGGTGGTGTGCCAAGGGATGAGTTGCAATGAAACCAAGCACTCCTATTTATAGGCTGAACAGAGGCCTGGGCACGGCCCCGTGCCTGTCTGACACTCTCTCTCTTCATTAATTGTAATTCGCAATTACAATTAATGCGCCTGCAGTACTTTCGGCACGCCCCCCGTGTCCGCTGAGCACGGCCCGTGGTGGGCAATAGAAGCTTCTATAGGTTTGTCTTTTCTGCTGCTTCTTGGGCACGACCCCGTGCTGGCTGAGCACGGGGCGTGTTCAGCCTTCTGTTTTCTCTATTTTGCTTTGGAAGGTGCCGTTGAGGGTTCGGGCAATCCACTAATGTTCCTTTTCTTGTATTTATGTTAGATTTAGCTGTCTTTTTGCTTCTTTTGCGTTTTTGAGCTCATTTAATCCTGAAAATACAAAAGGAAGACAAAAACACTCTTTTTCCAATATTAGTACTAAAAAAGGGTTAGTTTTATGCCTCATTTGATGTAATTTATATGTTGCATTTTACACACATCAGTTACTGAGAACATGTTGTTGGTGTCCATACGTTCTTGTCTTTGGATATATTAATAGACAAAAGATCAAATACAAAGTATCTTATTGTACAAAACGTATGAATGGAGTGAAAAAGTAAAAAAAAAAAATACGGTGCCATTTTTGTAAATATTTTAGTCGTAGGGTAATTATCAAAATTACTATACAAATGATCTTGTAGGGTAATTCTAATCTTGCACGGTAATTTTGTAAAGTATCATAATTACCTTACAAACGATTTTGTATGATAATTTTGATCTTGTAGGGTAATTTTATCTTATATAGTAATTTTGTATAGTATCATAATTACTCTAAAAATGATCTTGTAGGGTAATTTTGATCTTTTAGGGTAATTTTAATCTTGTAGGGTAATTACGATTAAAATAAATTACGAAAAATGCTACTGCGTTTTTTTTACATTTTTTAATAGCACACTTTATATATATATAGGACAAAGATCCGTTAGGAACCACCCTTTATTGCGAGAACCGCGAGAACCAATGTGAACACAACCAAAATGCCTAAAAATAGCTAAAAAACACACAATTTTTTTTCATATTTTTTATAAAAAAATCGCTACTTTTAGTTTTTAGCATTTTAGCTGGGGGGGGGGGGGGTTAGGTTTTTTTAGCTATTTTAGGTTGTGTTCACATTGGTTCTCACGGTTCTCGCATGAACCTTACCCTATATATATATATAAAGGGCCAGCAAGAAACTGGAAATACAACGCAAAAGAAAAACAAAAAAACGGGTTACATCAAGTCTAGAATATCAAAAACCTTCCAGTTATCCCATTTAGACGACTTAACCTTGGAAAGGTTGCAAATCCAAAGAAAAGCATCTTCTTTGATCAGCTCCACTAACTTGTTAATAGGGATAAAATTGTTATCAAAGAGTTTCTCATTCCTAGCCAGCCAAATTCTCCAAACTGTCGCCATAGCAATCATGTACACAGTTTTCTTCCACACTTTATTTCCCGGGCACTGCACGATATGGATGATTAACTCTTTTAAGCTGTTGAAAGCAATGTATTTAATCCGAACCCAAGCCAAGATATTCCACCAAACACATTGGGACCACAAACAACTAACAAAAATGTGATCCGGGCTTTCGTCTTGAATACCGCAACGTGGGCATAGGCTGTCATCGAGAATGATACCCCTGTGGATTAGGCCGACCTTAGAAGCGATGTTCCCCAACATAGCCCTCCAAATTAAATAATTTGCTTTTGGGGTGGCTCAATTATTCCAGCCAAATACAAACTCGTCGCTAACTTCCTGTTGTGCCGCCTTCTCAATATCTTCCCGCACCTTTTTAACCGAAAACGAACCGGTCGACTCGTTACGCCATCTCCATCTCGAACCGTCATTGATGAGAAACTCTTTAATGTTAATCCCGATTTTAAGAAGAGCCACGTCTAGGGAGCCGATATCCTTCCAAACTCCCGTAATCGAATTTTTTTAAAGGAATTAAGGACTGATTGATCGACACCACCTTGGCCTAAAGCTGGCTAGGGTAAGCTTTTATCCTCCACCACCATTTAGCGAGCATGGCTTGATTGTACCCTTGGATCCGCCCGATACCCAAACCTCATGCTTTCCTTGATTTAATCATAAGCTCCCATTTAAATCATCTTATTTTGTTCCCAGTATTTGTCTTCCCCCATATGAAGTCCCTTCTTATTTTTTCAAGCTTTTTTATAATACATTTGGGGGCGGAAAATAAAGAAAGGAAATAAGATGGCAGGCTGCTGAGGATCGATTTAGCTAGCGTCATCCGGCTAGCAAACGAAAGATATTTGGCTTTCCATTTGGAAAGTTTTGAGACAACTTTATCGATAATCGGTTTCCAAAACTTGGATCGTTTCATGTTCGCTCCGATCGGAATGCCCAAATAAGTGAAAGGGAAAGAGCCCACTTCGCAATTAACCAAATTGGTGACTCGGGTGACCTCATTCTAGTTCACTCCAATACCGAATAGTTTACTTTTCTGTCGGTTCACTTTGAGACCCGTAACAAGATTAATCCATCTTAAAATCCGGTTCTAAGCTAACATATTATCTTCGGACCATGTTCCAATGAAAAGAACATCGTCCGCTTAACAAAGATGGGTGATGGTAGGCCCTCCGTTAGGAAGTTGACAGCACTTGAAAATACCCGAATTGCTTGCCCTATTGATAAATAAAACAATAACTTCCATGGCAATAACAAATAAAAAAGGAGCGAGGGGATCTCCCAGTAACACCCCGTGTTTTGAAAGTCAAAGTCAAGATTGAAGTCAATGGAAGAAAAGATTGCTAATTGCGATCTGTCACTCCTTGCTCAACTACTGTTTTGACTTCTTTGGCCTGTAATCGAATCTATTATTTATTTATTTTTAGTTGTATTATGTGGAGTATCTATTAATAATCGAGGTTTAATCGCATATTTATCGCTAATCGACTTATCGCTAATCTCTATCGCATTCGCAACTCAAAGTATGTGTTCTGGATATTGTTTTACGTGTGTGTGCTACTTATGTGTTACTTGTGCATGTTATGTTTATGTTGAGGTGATTAATCGCAATCGCAATTCTATCGCATCGCAATCTAAATCGCAAACGCTAAACGCAAGTTAATTATAGTGATTGTATATTACATATAGTAGTTAGGTTAATTGTGTAACTATTGGGTAATACTATAGCATCGCTCCCTCGAACCGCATCGCAACACTCAACACGCGAATCGAAATGACAAAACTCATCGCGCCGGACACCTGGATCGAGTAGCCAACCGATCGAGTGGCCATCCGATCGGTGACCTGCTCGACACCTTGACACTTTCCTTTTTGGGAAACCCTATAAATACCCACCAGTCACATCATTTGTGATGTGACAGTTCCTCACTCGAACCAGCCGCACTTAAGCTCTCTTTTCTCTCGATTTCTCGCGATTCTTGTAAGTTTTCAACCTAAATCTTGTACTTCTATGATCTACATGCACTTCTTCATCATTTTCACCTTTGAATTTTAACTTTTAACCGTGAAATCACCGGATTTGAGGTGTTCTAGGGTGATGTCATCATGGTGTTCTTATGAACTTCAAAGTTTGGCTTCATTCCACCAAGAACAACTTAGATCTGAAGGATTTCCACATGAATAATCAATGTTTTCGCGTAGATCTACACTACTTCATGGTTAAAAGGATTGAAAGAAGGTTTTCTAACTTCCTTTCATCTCTTTTACACTCAATGCACTCAAAACCGATAGAATTGGAGCTCGTTCTGATCTTCTGCTCTTTATTAGTGATGGGTTAGTTCCAGATCTGAGTTCTATCCAAAGAGATATCCGATTTCGGGTTAAACACAAACAACCGTCTCGAACAGTGAACTGGTCGGACTAGGGTGATTCCTGTTCCATCGGATCACATGGGCCGAGATGGGGTTTCTGTTGTTTAGCACGTTATCACACCATCTCGATCAAAACTGCAAACCTTCAAAAGAAATCAAGTATCAAGACGATCAGGTCGTTGGGACGGATTGCGGCCCGATCGGATTGCCATCCGATCGGACAGCCATCCGATCGGATTGCACTTAGTCCCACACTTAAACTTTATTTTCAAATTTCAATGGACTGAACGCCGAATGGATTGCCGTCCGATCGGATTGCCATCCGATCGAACGACCATCCGACCATGTGACGTTTGGGACTTCGACACTTAATCATTTTCAAAGATCATCAGCAACTAACGGATTGCCACCCGATCGAGTGACAATCCTGCTGTGAACTTGTTCTCACTAAGTGTCCTACCAATCGGATCGCTATCCGATCGGACCGCCGTCCGATCGATCGACCTGAAGGGTAGAGATAGTTCTCTGTTTTCAAAATGCTACAACGAAAACTTCAAAGCCATCATACACAAACACATCCTTACCAAACAAGATGTCAATCCAATCGAATGGCCATCCGATCGGATGACCATCCGAACGGATTAACATCCGATCGACTGGCCATCCGATCGGATTGCCATCTGATCGGATTACCATCTGATACTTGGTACTTTTGCACCGTTTATCACGCCGCTCATCGTTTACACTATCGTTAACTGTTCAGGCTAATCTCTCAAGCGCTCCCTTCAATCCAAGGCAGTGTTTATTAAGTTAAATGCTATCTATATGTATACTCGATCCCGTTTTGCTTTATGCACTTTTGGGTGTTACATACGTTACTTATTCTAAATCACATCTATCACACAATGCAACACTATTTAAACGCTAACCAATATTGCATGTTATATGTGACTCGATGAATGCCTGTTTGTTATGTTTACACATTGATTGCTGTCTACCTGCCTTAGCAACGATAATACTATAGTTTGGACTCAGCACCTGTTCACTCAGGGGTTGTTAAGGACAATACTTCACGTGTTCGAAGTGGTGAACATGTGATGCGCACTCGCTACTCGCAGTCAACTCGCAGTCATTGGTATTGATAGGATCTTTGTTGATAACTTACATGTTTCACATTATACGTTGTACATGATGGTTATGCGTAAACGATTTCGAACTCTATTATCCTATATCACACTTGTATGCTCACCTTCACTATGTGTATTGACCTTTATTTTAACGTATGTGACAGGTGCTTAAGATGCTAGGATGCTTGCTTGCTCTTTGATGGAATCAAGTAGGAGAGAGTCTAGAAACAAACAAACAATTTACTTTTAATTTGAATCTGAGTTGTCGGAACATGTTATTTGTCTTGAGATATCTATGTCCGTAATAATTAACTTACTTGATGGGTTATGGTATGGGACATAATATTAACTATATGGTAACATAAATATGTTTCGCTCAGTGCAATGCCCCGATGTTTCCGTCATCGGTTGGGGTGTGACAGATTGGTATCAGAGCCATAACTATAGGGAATTAGGCAAGACTCGACCTATTCCGGGTCGATGTCTTAGAAACGACCTAGTCTATAGTCTTAGTACCAGCGGACCGACTTGTGCATACCCAGTACGGGTTTTGTACGAGCTTACTCGCTATTTCTCGCTCGAACTCGCTGTACACTACACACTTGCGCGAACATCGCATACTACCGTTCTGCGCAAAATCAGCCTTTCCTAAGGCTGATTACACACACCAATGGATGATCTGGTTAAGATTAGGTGTGAAAACCGCAACTCACGACCAGATTACTCGTTCAAATTGCTATTTTTACTCTAAAACATGAGAATTTGCGTTGAATCAGGAGTGAAATCCCTAATTTGACTCATATCCCCTTATCTATCTCGTGAATTCAACGCACAAACAGGAATGAAGTGTTGGGATTGAACCCTATCAGAGGAACAGATAATTAAAGCCAAAACTAGATCAGAGCAGTGGATCCAGAATAAGCAGACGATTATAGTTGGTTCATACAAATCTCTCCCCTTGAAAGTGGTTTCATATCTGCTGACCTCTTATCTGCTGATCCTACTAAGTGCTGACCTACAACTGCTGCCTTGCATCTACTGCCAATGTCAAAGACTGATGGAAGACCAAAGCCCTGCTGATTCAATCTACTGCCTTGAATCAAGTACTGCTGATCCGGACAAGCACTGTTGGGTTCACAGCAGTGGAAGGAAGCAGCAGCTGTTTAAGTGTCTTTTATTTAAAGAAATGTAATAGCAGAAGTTAGTACATCAGTGTTTGTATAGATCAGAGGTTAGAGTTTGTTAGGAGGTTAGATGTCACTTTCATGGTGACGTCAGCTAAGATGCTCAGTGGTTTGCAAGTGCCTATAAATAGTTCAGTACTTTGTAATGTTCTATTAGCTCTTTCACAACATCGTCTTCTTTGCACGAACAAACTACTGAGCTCTGGCTGAGGGGGAGTTTGCATTCATTCATCAATCATTGTAATCGTTGTTGAAACAAATTCAATCTTTCGATTCATTGTGTAAAGATGTTTGATTAAAGTATTACTCTCGTTTGATTGTATGCAAAGTTTGTTTTCATCTTAATTCCGCTGCACAACTCTTTCATTTCCATTTTAATTTCAAACGAAAATACAATCAAAAACAAACTCAGATCCAACAATTGGTATCAGAGCCTGGACAGTCAAATTTGATTTAACAATCATTTTAACGTAAATAGTTCAGCTCATAACAGTTGATACTGATCGTTTGTTCGTCCGTTGAAAAACAGAGCAAGGATTAATCACCATTAAAGTTGATTTCTCAGTGTTTGTAAAACAACAAGAATGACGTCGCAATCTCAGGATGATAAAAACAACATCGGCTCACTTTTTAAACCACCTATGCTAAAAAGAAATGATTACAACATCTGGCAGAGAAGGATGGGTCACATCCTTGCTCAACAAAGCACAGGTTGTTGGAGGTCTGTCATTTATGGTCCTCATGTTCCTTCAGTGCCAAGCGCTGAAGATGCTAAAAAGTACGTTCCAAAACCAGTTGAAAATTATACCGAAACCGACTTTCAAAAGATCGAACTAGATGCTAAAGCTTTTAGCATCATAGCATCAGCGCTGCCCAATGAGATATATGCTGGACTGTTACACTGTAACAGTGCCAAAGAATTATGGGACGCACTTAAGGAACAGTTTGGGGGGACTGAAGAAGTCATAGAAAACAACAGGGAAATCCTGAACCAACAGTATGAAACATTTTGCTACGTTAAAGGTGAATCACTAACGCAACAATTTGAGCGTTTCAGCTGTCTCATCAGTGAACTGAGGCTTGTTAACACCACTTTTACAAACTCAACTCAAAATAGCAGGTTCCTCAGGTCACTGCCAGAAAAATGGGACACCATAGCTTTTGTCACCCGGAACTCACCTGAATTCAAGGATCTGACCTTGACCCAACTCGACGGTCGACTCCTGACCTACGAAAGGGAGTTGAACCAGAAAAGGAGGTTACAAGAGTCATGAAAAGTTACCGATGATTACACTTTTGGTAATACTGCTCTTCTGGGTCAAGAAGAATCTGGGAGCAGTGGTAAGGACCAGGGTTATGATCACTTCATTGACATTACTGCTGGTGCAAATTTCAACAACCCTGATCCTCACTCTGCTAGTTATGCATTCACTGCAACTGAAAACCAGATGTCAGATAATCTAAGCTTTGAACTCAATGATTTACAACATTTCGATCCCACTGACTTAGAGGAAATGGACATCCTGCACCAACTGGCTTTGCTAAGTGTTAGAACTAGCAAAGTTTACAAGAGAACAGGGCGAAAATTCCCAGGTTTGCATGGGAATCTAAGGGTTGGGTTGGATAAATCGAAAATCAAGTGCTACAAGTGTAATAGGTTAGGACATTTCGCTAGGGAATGTAGGAGTCAAACTACTGGTCCCATAATTACTCATCCTAGCTCAAATCTTAGACCTCAAAACCAAAGCATTGTGCACTATGCCCAGTATACCCCAGCAGCTCAAGTGAACACTGCTCACTATGCTGCTGCCCCTGTGCCAGTACACTATGTCCAAACTACTGTTCCACAAATCCAATATGTTCAAACCCCTGCTCCACAGGTACAAGTGCAACCTGTTGCACCTCAAACCACTGCTCCAGCAGCAGCACAACCAGATCAACAAAGTTTTTTCACTCAAGGGTTTGTTGACTGAAGTAGTATGCCTGAAGATCTTAGTGATGAAAATTTTGCACTCTATGCTTCTAATGATTCTTCTCATGAGGAGTTTTGTTTAATGGCATTAGAGACAATACAGGAGGGGGTTGAAACTGAGGAGGAACAGCAGAGCTTTGAAACAGTGGAAGAGGTGACTGAAGCAGTGGTTACTGTTGTGGCTGGTGAAATACTGTTGGGAGAAAGTTCAGGGACCCTGATTGAACCAATGACAGATCCATGGTCCGTAGAGGACAAAGAAGAAGAGAAAGAAGAAAAGGCTGGTGAAAAGAAGGTAAAAGCTGATGATGAAGAAGATCATCAATGTGATTGTGCAATGATGGCAGCTGCCAAGGTATCTCCTCAAGTTCTTGAAAAACTGTGTTCTGACAATTGCATAATTGCTTTTGCTAACATCAAAGAGGTGAATGAAAACCTTCGGGATAAAATCTTGACTGATGAGGTCAAATTTGAAAAGTCTTTAAAAGAACTTAAAAACAAATTGACTGAAAAGGAAAAAGAAATCAGCTGTCTAAAAGAAGAGCAAAGCATCACCAAAACCCAACTTCAAACTATGGTAGAAAAATACCAAAGTTGCAAAAAGGAGTTGGAATCCACCCAGATTACTTGTGAAAGATGGGTGGAATCCTGCAGAGGATATGAGGTGATGCTTGCTAAACAGATTGAAAGCAATGTGAAATTTGGGGTTGGTTATAGAAAATATGATGATGAACATATTGCTTTTGAAAAATCTGTCCAAACCACTGATGAAGCTACTGAGCTCATCCCCACAAACAAGAATGGCCAAGAAGTGAAAATCACTGACAAATTTGGTAACAAAATCACACTTACCAGACCAATGGGATCCTCCATTTTCAAAGAGCTTGAAGATCATCAGTTTAAACCAAAATGGTCTAATGAGTGTGATATTCTTGAAAATTTCAAGCCAATGGACTTTACATCAACTGATGGTGCTAAGGCTCCAAAAGCTAAAGTCATACCTCTCAAGGACATCCCAGCAGTGGTTAAAACCTCTGCTGCAAAGGAGTCTGAAAAGAGAAAGAAGAAAGAAAAAATTGATAACTTGTTTTGTGAATTCTGTGAGAAAAGGAATCATCTAACAAAAGATTGTTTCCACTTAAAAGCTTATGATTTAAACAAAACAAGTGTCATTGTTTCAGCTGAAAGTTGCATTGTTTGTGGTAAAACAAACCACAAAACTCAAGCATGTGTGTATCTCAAAAACTTTGATGTGAAAAAGAATGAGTACATTGCTAAAACATCCTTGAGTCCATCATCATCACCAACATCTGTCAAATTCACCAAGAAACAACCACTGTTTGTGACAGTTCAAACAGCTGTTACAAAACAGCTGAACCAAACATCTGTCAAAAGAGATGTTCAGGTTACTGATGCACCCCCTGCCAATCAGTTCAGAAAAGGCAAGGAAAAACAGTCTTACCAAAGGATTCCACACGTTTATGAAGCCTACAAAAGGCCCTCTAAACCCAAAGTGAACAGGCATCCTTTTGGTTACCAGCAGATGATTGGTCAGGACCCACAACAGTGGTTAGAGAAACACTGTCCTAAAACAGTTCAAACCCCTGACCTAACCACTGTCCACCATTCTGCATCCATCCCAGACACTGTTGAGACCCCATCCAAAGCCCTGCTGGCTTTGGAGACCTTAATGAACTAATCCTTTACTTCATGTGCAGGGAGCTTCTGCATGCTTTGATAGTCTTTGGTATGTAGATAGTGGAGGCTCCAGGCACATGACAGGATGTAAAGCCCTCCTCAAAGACTTTAAAATCCATGGAGGGGGTGATATATCCTTTGGGAATAATAGTAAAGGGAAAGTTCTGGGGTCTGGTACAGTGCAATCTGGGAATGTAAAATTTGAAAATGTCAATCTAATAGACAATCTAAAATTCAACCTTCTGAGTGTGTCCCAAATGAGTGACAAGGGATTTGGGTCATTCTTCACAAAAGATTGTTGTAGGATTGTTGGACCAGAAATGGTCAAAAAGATTAAAGCAATAATCAAAACTGGTCAAACTAAACTTGTTGCTCAAAGAAGTGGCAATGTTTATGTTGTTGACATGTCAAAAGAGTGTCCCAGAGCTGATGCTTGTCTGTTCTCAGCTGCCTCTAACAAAGAGACAGAACTTTGGCAAAGAAGGCTGGGGCACACAAATCTTAAGACAATCACAGAAATTTCAAAAAATGGTTTGGTGAGAGGCCTACCACAAAAATTGTTTTCATGCCCTGAACACTGCATTTCCTGTTTAAAAGGAAAACAACACAAAAGTTCTTTCAAGTCCATTGAAGAGTCCAAAACAACCCAGTGTTTACAAATGCTACACATGGATTTGTTTGGCCCAGTTCAAGTCATGAGCCTAAAAAAGAAAAGATACTGTTTGGTTATTGTTGATGACTTTTCTAGGTTTACATGGACTTTCTTTTTACACTCAAAAGATGAGACTGCAGGCATTTTGCAAGACTTTGTAACACAGGTTGAAAAGCAATTTGACCTTCCAGTGAAAAGCTTCAGGAGTGACAATGGCACAGAATTAAAAAATAGGGAGTTGGATGCCTTCTGTGTGAAGAAAGGGATTGTAAGGCAGTACAACATTCCCAGAACACCAGAGCAAAATGGGGTAGTGGAAAGGAAGAACAGAACTCTGATTGAGGCTGCCAGAACCATGCTTGCAGATTCAGGTTTGCCTTTAACTTTCTGGGCAGAGGCAGTAAACACTGCTTGCTATGTCCAGAACAGAGTTTTAATAAACCCCAGGCACAAAAAGACTGCCTATGAAATTCTGTATAAAATTAAACCACTGATTTCATACTTCAAGGTGTTTGGCTGCCCATGCTTTATTTTGAACTTAAAAGATTCCATTTCAAAATTTGCAGCCAAAATTGATTGTGGTTATCATCTGGGATACTCAACCACTGCCAAGGCCTACAAAGTGTTCAATACACGGACCAAGGCAGTGGAGGAGACTTTGAATGTTAAGTTCAATGAACTTTCATCAATGAAAATCCCAGCAAACCCTGCAGATCTGTTTGATCTTGAAAAATTTACTTTTGAAAATACTACTGTCAAGACTAATAGTGCAGGTCCATCAGAGGATATAACACCAGACTATGGGTATGAAATCATCATCCCTCAAAGGTCTGTCACAAAGGGAAAAGCACCAGCTGTTCAAAACAGTTGTCAAAGCTCAACCACTGCTACTTCAACAGTTGTTGACCAAAGTAGCCCATCAACCACTGCTTCCACATCCTCAAACACTGCTGACAAAAGTCCTCAAACAGTGGATAAAAGTCAGCAGTTGTCCACTTCATTAACTCCTATTCCACCACCTTTTGAAGCCACTGCTGGATCATCAAAGTCCCCAGCAGTGGTTAGCTCAGATGATACACATTTGCAGCCTTCACCAACCAATGCCATCATACCATACCAAGGAGATTTAATCTTCTTGAGATCTCATCCACCTGATCAAATCATTGGCAACATAAATGAGGGGTGCTCACAAGAAGCCAAACCCAAAACATTTGTCTTTTTGCTGGTTTTCTATCACTCCACCAGCCAGTCAAGTACCAAGAGGCACTGAAAGACAACAGCTGGGTAGAAGCCATGCAAGAGGAGCTCCAACAGTTTAAAAGACAACAAGTATGAGAGCTTGTACCACTGCCAGAAGAGGTTAGTCCCATTGGCACAAAGTGGGTCTTCAAGAACAAAACTGATGAAAGGGGTATTGTTGTCAAGAATAAAGCCAGGCTTGTGGTTCAAGGTTACAGACAGGAAGAGGGGATTGATTATGATGAAACATTTGCCCCTGTTGCAAGATTAGAAGCAATTAGACTGTTCCTGGCCTTTGCTGTCAACCACAAGATGAAGGTGTTTCAAATGGATATCAAAAGTGCTTTCCTCTATGGTACAATTCAAGAAGAGGTATATGTGTGTCAACCTCCAGGTTTTGAGGATCCATTTTATCCAGATCATGTCTACAGGCTAAACAAAGCCTTGTATGGCTTGAAACAAGCACCAAGGGCCTGGTATGAAACTCTTTCCAACTTCCTACTCTCAAATGGTTTCAAAAGAGGTACCATTGATAAAACATTGTTTTTAAAATGGAGAGGGAAGGATTTAATGATTGTCCAGATTTATGTGGATGACATTATTTTTGGAAGCACATGTAACTCAATGTGTGAAGAGTTTAGAGAACTCATGACAGCAGAGTTTGAAATGAGTGCAATGGGTGAGCTGCAATGCTTTCTTGGTCTCCAAGTACAGCAATTGCAAAATGGAACTTTCATTCATCAAAGCAAATATGCTAAAGAACTTTTAACCAAATTTGATATGAATGATTGTAAACCATGCAACACACCCATGGCAACAAATAAGTTGGTCATGTCTGATGAAAAGGATGAGCTGATTGACCAAACACTTTATAGAAGCATGATTGGGTCTTTATTGTACCTAACTGCATCTAGACCAGACATCATGTTTGCAACATGTGTCTGTGCAAGAAGTCAATCAGCTCCCAGAAAATCAAATCTCATTGCTGTAAAAAGGATCTTCAGATACATAAAAGGTGCTCCCACACTTGGTATCTGGTATCCAGCTAATGGGAACATCAAGCTTTCAGGTTTCTCAGACAGTGACTTTGCTGGATGTCACACCACAAGGAAGTCCACATCAGGAGGGTGCCAGTTTCTAGGTGATTGCTTAGTTTCATGGCAAAGTAAAAAGCAAGCAGCTGTTTCAACATCCACTGCTGAAGCTGAATACATTGCTGCTGCAAGATGTACAACCCAACTCCTGTGGCTTCAAAATCAGTTACTGGATTTTGGTATCACTGCCTTAAAGACACCACTCATGTTGGATAGCCAGGCAACAGAAAATATCATCAAAAATCCAGTTTCCCATTCAACCACTAAACACATTGATATCAGACATCACTTTGTGAGGGATTGCTATGAAAAAGGTTTGATTTCTCTGCATCATGTCCCAACTAAAGATCAGCTGGCAGATGTGCTCACAAAAGCACTTGATATAGCCACTTTTGAAAGCTTGGTCTCTAGGATTGGGATGCTGAACATGGAATAGCAAGCAACATCTTGCTTTTCTATGAATAAAAGCAACAAAATGTTTTCAGAAAATCAAAATTCCATCCTTAAAAATAGCTAAAAATGAAATTTTTCATTAAAATCCTTAAAAGTCTGCCATTAACCACTGATTGTTCAAAAGTCTGCTCTACTTCAAAAGTCTGTCCACTGGTAAAAGTCAACCCCTGTTCTCTCATTCCTTTGATAAACTCTGTTGTTCAAAAGCAGTGTCTTATCCACTGATAGTGAAAATCATCCACTGCTTTCATACCATTGCCTTCATCAGTCACTTTCACAAAAGTATTGTCCTTCACTTTCACTAGGGGTTGTCACGTGGGCAGTACATAGTGGTCAGACCTTTTGTAACGGCTGCCACCTCAGCATTCACTTTCTTCTCTATAAAATCCCCCACTCACCACCAAAACAGGGTTTTACTGTCGAATAGAATTCTTAAAAATTCTCTTCTCAAAGAAGTTTTTCATCTCATTTTCTCACAAATTTCTTCGATCAATCATCTTCAAAAAGACAAAATCGAAGTCATCTTCAAAACCCTCCTCCAAATCATCATCGAAAACTGCCTCTCAAAAGGAAATCTCCACTGAAATTCCACATAAACCATCTCACAATCTCCTAGGTCTTCTCACAAAACCAGGAACCACAAAGGTTTTCGATTCCATCATTGATATCATGGCAAAATCAAAGTATAAAACTTTGTTCACCGCCGATGCACCAATCTATTTGGCGACCCAAAGGGAGTTCTGGAAGAATGCAACCCTTGAAAAACAAGGAGACACTGCAACCACTATAAACTCTTCTATAAAGGGTAAAGCTGTCCAAATCACGCCACAATCCATTTCAGAGGTTTTTCAACTCGATGATCAGGAAGGTAAAATTTCTTTCACTAAAAACGAGTTGCAAACTGACTTCATTGAGAGAGGGTATGAAGCCACGATGATGAAGAAAATTACCTTAGAAAAAGGTTATTTTCCTTCTGCAACCAGATTTTTATTTCATACCCTCCTACTATGTGTTTCAAACAAAACCACTTCTTTCAATGAAATCCCTTTAAAGATTCAAAATCTGGGATATGCTATTCTACAAGAAGAAAATTTTAACTATTCTCGGGAAATTTTTAAAGATTTGGTTAATAATGTTGAAACAAAATCATTCTTACTGTTTCCAAGGTTTTTAAGTTACTATTTTTTAAAGAAATTCAGTAAGGATGATTTAGCTGTAATAAACCAAGGTGATTCTACTCAAATAAACAGTTTAACAACTGAAACTTTTTCAAGAATGTTAGCACCTTGCAAAACACAAGCAGAGGTGCCTGAGCAGATTTTAGCAGTTACAACTGCTCCTCAGGTATCTGCTGCTGAGCCCACTGCTCAAGGTGATCAAAGCAGCAGCACAACTGCTTTGAAACCCACACCTAAAATCTCCAAAAAGCCAAAAAGAAAAACTCAAAAACCCACAAAACCCTTCAAAAAGGCATCTCTGGAGGATGAGATACCAGAGCTTCTGCCAGTGACAACACAAAAGTCACAAGAAACCACTGATGCTACTTCCTCACAGCAGTTGGTACAAATATCTCAACCCATAACCACAACTCCTCCTGCTTCTTCACAAAAAGAACAGGTTGTACAAATAGGGTCTCCACATCATGATGCTCTGGAAACACTCGTTTCTATCATCCACAGCTCAATACCCGGGGCAAATCCACTTTCTACACCACCCTTCACATCCACAATTCCTCCACCAACTAAACTGATGTTGGATGCAATTGATTTGAACCAAACATTAACCAGTCCTTCTCAATCACCTATCAATGAGAATATGCCTCAACCACTGACTGGGTCTGCTGTATCAATCTTTGCTAACCCACCAACACAACCTGAGGAGGTTACACCCCTTGAGTTACAAGTAACTCTTGGTGGTAATCCAAGTGAAGCAGCCACTACAATTGTTACACCCACTGGGTTACATTTGGACAGTGGTTACATTAATAAGACTTCCTTGGAGGCAATTCCTTATATAGCACCTCTGCCAACCACCAGTGGATTTATTTATCCTACTGGCAACATCAAAAGGTTGTCAAGTGTTGAAGGAAGAAGACCCCAGTACCAAGACAAAGGGGCATCAGTGGTTAATGTTTGGAGTATATTTCCTACATCAACTACTGATAAAACCACTGCTAGTGGGAAATCAGATGATCCCATTAACTTGGGTGATGATTTAAAGTACCAGAAATTGACGAATCGAATTGAAAAACTTGATAACTCCGTTGCAGAACTCAAAGATATGCTACAACAGGTGTTACAAGTAAAAAAGGTACAATCAACTGCTGTTCCATCTCAAGCACCTGCTCCACAAAGGGCATCTGCTACAAATGAGCTCTGGAATTTGTTTCAACCTTTTCTCCATCAACAAGCACAATTAGCATATCAGCAACATGAGAAACATGTCCAACAACTGAGAAATGCAATGGAGTCAAGGTTCAAAAACACTCAGGCTGATTTAAAGGCTCTCAAAACTCAGATCCTGCAAACCACTGGCACTGCTCCTCCAACAATACTTTTCATTGATCAACTCCCAGACGATAATGCCAAAAAGGGGGAGAAAATTCAGGAGTGGAAGAAGAAAGGAATAGATGATGGTCTCTACATTGAACCTGAAAAGGATGCTATGACCAGAAAAATTCCTGTGCCAGATGGTAGTAAGAAGGTTGATGCTACTCAAGAAGCACTTGATGAAGGAGTAGCAAGTGTAAAAAGAGATAGAATGGCAAAGGATATTTCAAGGTGGAATGAGGAGAAAAGAGCTTTCATGGAGCTGTATGAGCAGGGTTGTTCTGGTTCTAAAGATTCTAAAAATCTGAAGACAAAAAGAAAACCTAAGTCCATTCCATCCAGATTTCCAAAGCCTCCAAAACCACCATCCAAAAGCCATCAGCATAAAACCTCCATTCAAATAGCTGTTGTAACTCCTGCTGTATCAACTACTGCTGGTACTTCAGTGGTTTCAACATCTGTTCCCACTTCAACACACACTACTTCAACACACACCAAAATTACTACATTACCATCACCACTGTCACCACCAAAAACAATCTCACCATCACTTCCACCTGCTGACAAAAAGCAGAAGACAACAGATGTTATAACATCTGTTGTAATGACAACAGTGGTTGAAGCACCAGTTGTTTCAACAACTGTTAGTCAGACACAAACCACTGCCACTCAATCTACTACCATTGTTCCATCTCAAACATCATCAGTCTCTCCTAAACCAAAAAGGAGAAGGCTAATTTTAAAAGATGATGACACATCTCCATCACCAACATCTTCAAAATCCCTGTCACTTGTCACTATTCCAAAACCCATACCTCTCTCTTCAACTCAAATTATACAATCACTACCTCCTGCTGGTGTCTCATTTCCTCTGGAACTCATTGCAGTCAGAGAAGAAATCAAATCTTTTTATTATGAAGATGACCCAGCCAAAAGGAGTTTGCCATCAATTGTAGGATATCCCAGGTCTAACAATATTGAAGAATACTTGAAACTTAAGGCCAAACAAGCAGAGGATATTGCAATAAAAAACAGAAGAGGGAAATCTGATAGAGAATTTCAACAAATCTATCAGTTTTTACTCTCACAGGTCAATGCTATGGAGCGATTTGCTAAAAATGTATGTCAGAAAATTTCAGAAAGGGCAGATGAGTCCTTGAGAAAAGACTACATTGAAAACATCATGACCTACAAGAAATACAAGGGGGAGAAACACATGTACAAGAACTGGACCATTCCTGAGCTTGAAAAAGAAGCAGCCAGGATTCAAGACATGATCAAAAATAAGGTCAAGCAGACTCCTCCTGAAAAATTCAAACAATTTGAAGCTGAGAAGATGTTAGAGTTGAGGAGAATGAAAGAGGAGCTGATTGCAGCTGATTATGGGTCAAAGAACTCTGTGACAAAGTGGGGAGAAGATAGAGTCAGGGCCACCTACAAAAGGTTGGAGGAACTAAGAAAGAAAGACCCAAATGTTCCACAAAAGCCTGACTACTCCAAAGCAGAGGTCTCAAAAAGACCACCAAAGCTGTAAGCCAAAAGAACCACTGCTCCAGCTGGTGCTGCTATCTACAAAAGAAGGAGCAAAAACCAGTTTAGCATGGAAACAATTCAAGATCTATTAGCTGGAGATGCCATTGTAAAAGCAGGCACGAAAGTAATGATAAAAGAAGATCTTGAATTGGAACAATCTGCAAGTGCTGCTCAGCTAGCTATGAACAGGCCAGCCTCACCAAATACTTCTGCAAATAAACAACTCCCAAGAAACCCACCAGGCTCAAAAATACAAAAGTGGGAAACTGACAAACAGACCTGCGTATTGACTTTGCTCAGGTCTGGTGGAGAAGTGAAGAAAATATCAAGGGAACAAGCTCTTGGCCTGAGTCTTGAAGATTTGCAGGATCTTCTTGATCTTCCACTTAGCAGGGATGATGAAGATACAGATGCCCTAGACTTCGAATTACAATTTAAAGGTCAGATAAGGGAACTGTTGATGAGGCAATAAAGACTTCCACAAATAATGAAGAGTTTTGGCATTATCTGTTCCAGGGGGAGATTGTTGGGATTGAACCCTATCAGAGGAACAGATAATTAAAGCCAAAACTGGATCAGAGCAGTGGATCCAGAATAAGCAGGCGATTATAGTTGGTTCATACAAATCTCTCCCCTTAAAAGTGGTTTCATATCTGCTGACCTCTTATCTGCTGATCCTACTAAGTGCTGACCTACAACTGCTGCCTTGCATCTACTGCCAATGTCAAAGACTGATGGAAGACCAAGGCCCTGCTGATTCAATCTACTGCCTTGAATCAAGTACTGCTGATCCGGACAAGCACTGCTGGGTTCACAGCAGTGGAAGGAAGCAGCAGCTGTTTAAGTGTCTTTTATTTAAAGAAATGTAATAGCAGTAGTTAGTACATCAGTGTTTATATAGATCAGAGGTTAGAGTTTGTTAGGAGGTTAGATGTCACTTTCATGGTGACGTCAGCTAAGATGCTCAGTGGTTTGCAAGTGCCTATAAATAGTTCAGTACTTTGTACTGTTCTATTAGCTCTTTCACAACATCGTCTTCTTTGCACGAACAAACTACTGAGCTCTGGCTGAGGGGGAGTTTGCATTCATTCATCAATCATTGTAATCGTTGTTGAAACAAATTCAATCTTTCGATTCATTGTGTAAAGATGTTTGATTAAAGTATTACTCTCGTTTGATTGTATGCAAAGTTTGTTTTCATCTTAATTCCGTTGCACAACTCTTTCATTTCCATTTTAATTTCAAACGAAAATACAATAAAAAACAAACTCAGATCCAACATGAAGTCGCTAAGTTAGGGGTGAAACCCGAACCTTGATGACTCGTTCTACTCTCTAATGTGATTTTACAAAACTCTCACGAAAGTATCGACGGACTCCAACGACTAGAGGTCACATTACAACTGGAAGGATGCGTACCGATCACTCAAATCGAAGCGAGAGCACAGTCCCGAAGGCCAAAGTGTGCACTAAAAGTCCTTGTGAATGGTCGAATCACTTTGGGTAGTCAAATCACTCTGGGTGTGTGGACGTGTTCGACAAACCCAAGACAATCTATCCTCGAATTTTTTGTGTTTCGATTCTGGAATTACCGCCGCTGACTCTGTGATTTATCGATTTTATGTAAATTTTATGTGATTTTATGTGTTTATACGTTCGATTTTGGTAATTTACACGCTTTTCGCTATTCGCTTTTACCAATACGCACAACTCGCACTGCACATCTATCTCAACACGCTAACAAATCGCTGGTTATTATTCGCAATCGCTACCCTTGAACGCGCAAAGTTGTATTAAATAGGAACACGATCGCCACATATGGGTGAATGCATGCAAAATAGGATAGGCGAGTACGTGTAACATATAGAATGATTTCTGTGTTCTGACTGCCTTACATGCCTACGTGTGTCTGTGCCCTACGTGATTATGTGCTTATGTGTTTATGTGCTTATATGATTGATGTGTTCCTGAGCTTTATGGTGAATCGCTAGACTATACTAGGAGTAATCGAATAGTGTCTTGAATCCTATGGCGCTGTCTGTTGCAGACAATGTCGTCATTTGGATCGTTTCACTCGCGCTCTGCTCGCCGCAATCATGATGATAAACGCATCGCCTCTTTGGTCGCTAAGCAGATAGCGAAAGTCATTCCCCAGATTGTTAGTGAGCTGAATGAAAACACTAGCAAATCTTCTGAAGAATCCAGGACTGATGCTCCTAAAGTTGTTTTCAGCTTCAAGCAGTTCAAAGCTTGTGGCCCGAAAGAGTTTACCAATGAAGATGGTCCTACTGCCATGTTCTAATGGTTTGATTCTATAAAAGTTACCCTGCGCCAGAGTGGCTGTTCTGATGATCTCCGTACTCTGAATGCAACTAGCGTCTTCCAGTCCCGTGCTTTAGACTGGTGGACGACCGAGAGAAACAAACGCGGAAATGATGCAGCTTACGGGCTATCATGGGATGAGTTGAAGGACGTGATGATGCAAGAGTTCTGCGCTCCCCATGAGCGCCAAAAGCTAGAGGATGAATTCTTGCACATTAAGTAGAAAGATGGTGACAACGTTGGTTTGACTGCGCGCTTCAAGCAGTTAAGTATTATCTGTTCGAGCCAAGTGACTACGCCCGAAATCACCATCAAGAAGTATATCCGTGCTCTTCCGGATTGCGTGGCTGATATCGTTCAAGCTGCAAAGACTACGACAATCGAGGAAACTTTTCTACTCGCTGCTGAGATCAACGACAAGCGAGTCAAGTCTGGTTACTAGGATAAAGCTCCCAAGATTCTGCATCAACTGCTTCAACCGCTGATACCGCCGCCGCTCCTCAGTCATCCAAGCTCTCGAGACGCAAGAGAAAGAACAACAGCAGTTCCAGCAACAAGAACTGCGCTGTGACCAATGCTGTCGCGCTCCAATCAGTTCCTACACCACAGCAACCCCAACACCGCCAAGTAGCGGCCCCGGTTACCAACGCACCGCCGGTAAAGCATGCGTATACTGGTCCTCACCCGGCTTGCCCTACTTGTACCTATCACCACCCAGTGGGAATCACTTGCAGATACTGTGCGCATTGCAACATCTATGACCATTTCACCGCCACCTGCGGTACAGGTCCACGTCAAAACCCTGCTCCAACATAAGGTCAAGCTCCTGCCCAACAAGCTCTACTTACTGCTCCTCAAGGCCATCAAGCGGCTCACGCACCCGCTATCAATGCTAGAGCTTGCTATGTGTGTGGTGATCCCAACTACTTCGCGAATATGTGCCTGAACCGAGTGGTCAAGCAAGAGCCACAACATCAGCAGCCTCAGCAACAACAACAACAACCAGCAGCCCGCAGATGTGCTTTCAACATAAACGCTCACCAGGCTCAAGCAGACAACAATGTGGTCAATGATACGTTCCTTGTGAATGGTATATATGCTACGTGTTTATTTAATACTGGAGGTGATAACTGTTTTGTATTGTTTGAATTCGAAAGGCTCCTTAATCGTAAGCGCGCTTATCTCCCCTCGACCTTCGATGTTGAAGTTGCCACCGGAAGAACCGTCGCAGTCAATTCTGTTCTACGTGATTGTACCCTTGAACTCAACAATCACGTCTTCCCTATCGATCTTATTCCGATGCAGCTCGGTAGTTTTGACATCATAGTAGGCATGGACTTTCTTCGTGAAAACCATGCTGGAGTTGTTTGCTTCTATAAGATGATTCGATTCTCGCTCGCTAATGGTGATCAATTGTGTGTTTACTGTGAAGTCGTGTCGAAGAAACTCCAACCCATGTCGTGCGTCCAAGCTAGCAAGTATCTCCGCAAGGAATACCAAGCTTTCTTGGCACACATTGTAGTAGCGGAGAAAAAGGAAGTTAAGGAGGTGGACCAGGTCCCTGTTGTTCATGAATTTCCTAACGTTTTTCCCGAAGAGTTACCCGGCATACCCCCGAGTCGGGATATCGATTTCCGAATCGACCTCATTCCTGGAGCAAATCCTGTTGCTAAAGCGCCTTATCGTCTCGCTCCTTCCGAAATGCGCGAACTCTCGAGTCAGCTCCAGGAACTTCTTGATAAATGCTTTATTCACCCTAGCACCTCTCCATGGGGCGCGTCTGTCCTTTTCGTCAAAAAGAAGGATGGTTCGTTCCGGATGTGCATCGATTATAGGGAGTTGAATAAGCTGACTATCAAGAATCGCTATCCCTTGCCTCGAATCGATGATTTGTTTGATCAGTTACAAGGTGCTACATGTTTTTCTAAGATCGATCTACGCTCTGGCTATCACCAGTTATGCATTCAAGAGGAGGATATACCCAAAACCGCTTTTCGAACCCGCTATGGTCATTACGAGTTCGTTGTCATGCCTTTTGGTTTGACCAACACCCTCACAGTCTTCATGGATTTAATGAAGCGAGTGTGCAAAACCTTTCTTGATCGCTTCGTGATCGTATTCATCGACGATATCCTGATTTATTCCAAGTCAAAAGCCGAACACTCACAGCATCTACGTTTGGTTCTTGAGTTACTCCATGGAAACCGTCTCTATGACAAGTTCTCCAAGTGTGAATTTTGGTTGGAGGAGGTCCAATTCTTGGGTCACATTGTCAATAGTCAAGGTATCCACGTTGACCCTGCGAAGATCGAAGCTGTTAAGAGTTGGGTTACACCCAAGAATCTGTCTGAAGTCCGTTCTTTTCTCGGACTGGCAGGCTAATATCGCCGTTTCATCGAAGGTTTCTCTAAAATCGCCGTGCCGCTTACCTCTCTTACGCATAAGGATAAACCTTTTGTTTGGGGAACTAAACAGGAGGAAGCCTTTCAAGCTCTTAAAGCTATGCTTTGCAATGCTCCCGTGCTCTCACTGCCCGACGGAAACGACAATTTCGTAGTCTACTGCGATGCCTCGAACCTTGGTCTTGGTTGTGTTCTCATGCAACGAGACAAGGTCATCGTGTACGCTTCTCGATAGCTCAAGATCCACGAGAAGAACTACACCACACACGACCTCGAGCTTGACGCAGTTGTTTTTGCGTTAAAGATTTGGTGACACTACCTTACCGGTACCAAGTGTACGATCTTCACCGATCATAGGAGCCTACAACATATCTTTGACCAGAAGGAACTGAATATGCGTCAACGCCGGTGGGTAGAACTTCTCAATGATTACGACTGTGAGATCCGTTACCATCCAGGCAAAGCAAACGTCATGGCCGATGCTCTCAGTCGACGAAGCTATTTGCATAGCATTCGGAAGTCCCAAGCCCAACATGATCTCAAAGCTCTTATCCGTGACGCGCAGCATGCTTGTTTTACCGAGCGAACTTTGAAGAAGGAAAGGATTCTAAATGATGGCACCCAACTCGAGAATAAATCAAATGGTATGTTTCATTATTCGGACCGAATTTGGATTCCCAAGCGTACAAACTTACGAGAACTTCTGATGGACGAAGCCCACAAATCTTGGTATTCTATTCATCCCGGTGCTGATAAGATATACCAGGACATGCGCTACAAGTACTGATGGCCGGGAATGAAGAAGGATATCGCTATCTATGTTTTGAAGTGCCTGACCTGCTCCAAGGTCAAAGCTGAGCATCAAAGACCCTCTTGCTTACTTGTTCAACCCGAGATCCCAATGTGGAAATGGGAGAGTATACCATGGACTTCATCGCGAAATTTTTGCGTACTCAATCTGGTCATGATAGCATATGAGTTATGGTTGACCGTTTGACCAAGTCAGCTCACTTCCTACTGATACGAGAAGACTTTAAGGTGGAAAAATTAGCTCGAATCTACACCGACGAGATCATCTGTCGACACGGGACGCCTCGTGACATCATCTCCGACCGCGATGGTCGGTTTACCTCGCGTCTTTGGGAAATGTTTCAATCTGCTCTCGGTACTACTCTTAATCTAAGTACCATCTTCCATCCCCAAACCGACGGTCAGACTGAAAGAACGATTCGTACTCTTGAAGACATGCTCCGTTCGTGTGTCATAGATTTCGATGGTAATTGGGACATGCACTTACCTTTAGTTGAATTCTTGTACAATAACATTTATCATTCTAGCATACAAATGGCACCATTTGAGGCTTTATACAGAAGGAAATGTCGATCGCCTATTGTATGGCATGAGATCGGAGACGCGCAAATTACCGTTCCTGAGCTATTGCAAGAAACGACTGACAAAATCCTCCAAATTCGAGACAATCTATTGAAAGCTCAGAGCCGACAAAAAAGTTACGTTGATAGACGCCGCAAGCCCCTTGAATTTGACGTTGGCGATCACGTACTCCTAACGGTTTCACCTTGGAAGGGGGTGATCAGATTCGGCAAGAAAGGAAAGCTCGCTCCTCGATATGTTGGACCCTTTAAGATTCTGGAAAGGATTGGAAAAGTGGCCTACAGACTCGAACTACCAGAGGAACTGAGTAACGTCCACCCGACTTTCCACGTTTCGAACCTCAGAAAGTGCTTGGCCGACCAGGAACTACATGTCCCTCTTGAGGATTTACAAGTGGACGAAACATTACACTTCGTGGAAAAGCCTGTCGAGATCGTGGGACGAGAAACCAAGGTGCTCAGACGCTCACGCATCCCCATTGTGAAGGTCCGATGGGAAGGCAAACGAGGCGCAAAGTTCACCTAGGAACTCGAAAGCGACATGAAGGAGAAGTACCCGCAGTTGTTTGTTACGGCTAAATCCTAATTTCGGGACGGAATTCCCTTAAGTATGGGAGGCTGTAACACCCCATGTTTCGAAAGTCAAAGTCAAAGTCAAGATTGAAGTCAAAGGAAGAAAAGATTGCTAATTGTGATATGTCACTCCTTGCTCAACTACTGTTTTGACTTCTTTGACCTGTAATTGAATCTATTATTTATTTATTTTTAGTTGTATTATGTGGAGTATCTATTAATAATCGAGGGTTAATCGCATATTTATCGCTAATCCACTTATCGCTAATCGCTATCGCATGCGCAACTCGAAGTATGTGTTCTGGATATTGTTTTACGTGTGTGTGCTAGTTATGTGTTACTTGTGCATGTTATGTTTATGTTGAGTTGATTAATCGCAATCGCAATTCGATCGCACCGCAATCTAAATCGCAAACGCTAAACGCAAGTTAATTATAGTGATTGTATGTTAGTTATAGTAGTTAGGTTAATTGTGTAACTATTGGGTGATACTATCGCATGGCTCCCTCGAACCGCATCGCAACGCTCAACACGCGAATCAAAACGACAAAACTCATCGCGCCGGACACCTGGATCGAGTGGCCAACCGATCGGATTGTCACTTGATTGTGTTGTCACCCGATCGGACTACCACCCAATCGGATTGCCATCCGATCGGTGACCTGCTCGACACCATGACACTTTCCATTTTGGGAAACCCTATAAATACCCACCTGTCACATCATTTGTGATGTGACAGCTCCTCACTCGAACCAGCCGCACTCAAGCTCTCTTTTCTATCAATTTCTCGCGATTCTTGTAAGTTTTCAACCTAAATCTTGTACTTTTATGATCTACACACACTTCTTCATCATTTTCACCTTTGAATCTTAACTTTTAACCATGAAATCACCGGATTTGAGGTGTTCTAGGGTGATGTCATCATGGAGTTCTTATGAACTTCAAAGTTTGGCTTCATTCCACCAAGAACAACTTAGATCTTAAGGATTTCCACATGAATAATCAATGTCTACACTACTTCATGGTTAAAATGATTGAAAGAAGGTTTTCTAACTTTCTTTCAACTCTTTTACACTCAATGCACTCAAAACCGATAGAATCGGAGCTCGTTCTGATTTTCTACTCTTTCTTATTGATGGGTTAGTTCCAGATCCGAGTTCTATCCAAAGAGACAACCAATTTTGGGTTAAACACATACAACCGTCTCGAACAGTGAACTGGTCAGACTAGGGTGATTCCTGTTCGATTGGATCACATGGGTCGAGATGGGGTTTCTGTTGTTTAGCACGTTATCACACCATCTCGATCAAAACTGCACACCTTCAAAAGAAATAAAGTATCAAGACGACCAGGTCGTTGGGACGGATTGCCGCCCAATTGGATTGCCATCCGATCGGACAGCCATCCGATCGGATTGCACTTGGTCCCACACTTAAACTTTATTTTCAAATTTCAAAGGATTTAACGTCGAACGGATTGCCGTTCGATCGAATTGCCATCCGATCGAAGACCATCCGACCATGTGACGTTTGGGACTTCGACACTTAATCATTTTCAAAGATCATCAGTAACTAACGGATTGCCACCCGATCGAGTGACAATCCTGCTGTGAACTTGTTCTCACTAATTCTCCTACCAATCAGATCGTTATCCGATCGGATCGCCGTCCGATCAATTGACCTGAAGGGTAGAGATACTTCTCTGTTTTCAAAATGCTACAACGAAAACTTCAAAGCCATCATACACAAACACATCCTTACTAAACAAGATGTCAATCCAATCGAATGGCCATCCGATCGGATGACCATCCGAACGGATTGACAGCTGATAGACTGGCCATCCGATCGGATTGCCATCCGATCGGATTGCCATCCGATACTTGGTACTTTCGCACCGTTTATCACGCCGCTCATCGTTTACGCTATCGTTAACTGTTCAGGCTAATCTCTTAAGCGCTCCCTTCAATCCAAGGCAGTGTTTATTAAGTTAAACGCTATCTGTGAGTATACTCGATCCCGTTTTGCTTTATGCACTTTTGGGTGTTACATACGTTACTTATTCTAAATCACATCTATCACACAACGCAACACTATTTAAACGCTAACCAATATTGCATGTTATACGTGACTCGATGAATGCCTGTTTGTTATATTTACACATTGATTGCTGTCTACCTGCCTTAGCAACGATAGTACTATAGTTTGGACTCAGCACCTGTTCACTCAGGGGTTTTTAAGGACAATACTTCACGTGTTCGCAGTGGTGAACATGTGATGCGCATTCGCTACTCGCAGTCAACTCGCAATCATTGGTATTGATAGGATCTTTGTCGATAACTTACATGCTTCACATTATACGTTGTACATGCTGGTTATGCGTAAACGATTTTGAACTATATTATGCTATATCACACTTGTATGCTCACCTTTATACTATGTGTATTGACCTTTATTTTAACGTATGTGACAGGTGCTTAAGATGCTAGGATGCTTGCTTGCTCTTTGATGGAATCAAGTAGGAGAGAGTCTAGAAACAAACAAACAATTTACTTTTAACTTGAATCTGAGTTGTCGGAACATGTTATTTGTCTTGAGATATCTATGTCTGTAATAATTAACTTACTTGATGGGTTATGGTATGGGACATAATATTAACTATCCGGTAACGTAGTTGTTATGGAATTTCTCTCGACAATCTGTTTCGCTCAGTGCCATGCCCCGATGTTTCTGTCATCGGTTGGGGTGTGACTCTCCCTGTCTTAGGCCCCGCTTATACTTAAATTCCTTAGTAGGCGAACCGTTAACAAGCACTGAACCCATACCAGATTTGAGACACCCTTTCACCCAATCAATCCATCGCTCAGGAAAAGACATTTTCGTCATCATACGAACGAGAAATTTCCAGTTGATGGAGTCGTATGCCTTTTGAAAATCGACTTTGAAAACAAGCACTTTGGTTTTGGATTTTTTAGCCCAAGCGACCAATTCACTAACAATAAGCGGATTATCGAGTATATTGCGTCCACCGACGAAGGCCGATTGCTCCTTAGAAGAAATCTCGTTGATGATCGTCTTGAGTCTATTAGCCAATATTTTAGCTATGATTTTATAAATAGAACCAGCCAAAGAAATCGGACGGAAGTTAGCTTAAAGCTGGGGATCTTTCGATTTCGGGATTAAAGCGAAGAAAGACGAATTACATCCTTTGCTTATTTTTCCATACGTATGGAAATCATTCATCATCTCCAAAAGGATACATTTGAACTTGTCCCAGTAAACTTTAAATTTTTTTATCGAGAATCCATCTGGTCCAGGTGCCTTCCCACCATCGCAGTTTCTAATAGCCGAATAAATCTCCTTTTCCGTAAAGCTCTCACAAAGGATCGAACCACTATGATCCGATAGGCAAGGAAATCCATCCCCATTGAAATCTGGCCTACGCCTTATCGGCTCCGAGAATTGCTTTTTGAACCAATTTCTGATTTCTGTTTTCAATTCCCCAAGACCAGAGATCATATTATTCTGAAAACACAACCCGTTTATCCTGTTATTGGCTAGATTCACTGAGGTAATTTTATGGAATAGGCACTATTTTCATCTCCAAATTTTAACCAATTAACACGAGATTTTTGCTGGATATCTTTGGCCCTGTTCGACTCCAGCAGATTCACCTTGATCCTAAGCAGTCTCGATTTCAACTCCTCAGCTGAAGCCAGACCTCTAGCGGCTTTTTCTTCGATTTTTTCAATGCTGACTTCCATTTCCTTCAATATCCTATTTTCCTTATCCTTAACTTCTGCCCTCCATTTTTTAATGCTCCCCTTAATGTTTCTAAGGATATTAGCTAGAATCACATCCTTGTTTCCTGCCCCCGCCTGTTAGCTATTCCCCTTTCAATAATATCCACAAGATTCTGGTCTCCTATCCAAGAATTAAAGAATTTAAAGGGGATAGAGCCAAAATCAACCTCCGTACAGGACAACGAAATAGGACAGTGATCCGAAAATCCCCGTTTGTGGACCTCCACTCTCGCTTTCGGCCACCGACTCATAAAGGGAGTATTAACAAGAAACATGTCCAATTTTCTCATTTTGACCTCACAATGACCCGAGAAAAACATGTACTTGCCTCCGGCCATGGAGTATTCCATGAGCCCCTAACTAGCAATGAAGCCGTTGAAATTCGTACGATAAGATACTTTATACGGGATCTTTACTCTTTATTAATAATGTCTACATATTTTTATGTTCTTAATAAGCTAATGTCAAGTGTTAAATGCCAAAATACAACATTTGCAACACATGTTTTCCTATTAGAGGAAGAATTTGGTGGAAAAGACGTTAACTAATCACTTTCTTAAGGTTTATACTTTGTTAAAATAGATTGGTATATGCAAACCTAGTAAATGATTTTTTTTCAATATTTTCCACCAAGTTCTTCCTCTTTTGGCAAACATGTGTACAAACAAATGATGTTGTATTGTCAAGGTTGCATTATTTTGTAAAGATCAGTCATTAACGTAGTTTTTTTTAGAATTTTAAAATCTCAAATTTAAAGGTACGTTTAAACTAGAATCCTTAAATACACATAAATTAAAATCTCAATCTTTTTAGTCTTTGGCCATGAAATGAATAAAAGTAGCCAACGATCTTGATACATAAGGCTAGCGCAAGAGCATGATAAATGAAAGAAGAAGATTTTAATAAATCATTATTAGTATATTAAGAGATAAACAATTTGTAAAAAACATGGTATCTCAAAAACATATCTATGAACACGATGAAGAACCCAAACCAAATTGTTTATTCCCAAAAGTTCTCAAATCTGAATACAAAATACAACTCACACACCTCAATCCTTTAACTCTTGATAATTTTTACAAATACGAAACAAGAGATACAATCACAAGATCAGATTCAACAAGAATTGGATCTACATAATGAGGAAAACCCTAATCGCCTAAAGAAGAGAGAGAAAGATATCAACTGAGAATGTTCAAGATTGAATAATGAGATACGGGTAACAAGCCTTCTATAATCATCCAAGACCCGGACTCAATTATCACAAATAATCCAGACTTAAACCAGGGTCTTCTGTCTTCACTTTAGCCCAAGCCCATAACCGGCCTTTGTCTTTAACTTTAGCTCATCAGCGGGTACCCAGCTACAAGCCATTCCATTCCAGCCCATTTCTCCTTGTAACACCCCAAAAAACGAGTTTGGTGATCAAACCACGTTAATATTAATGAATGGGTAAAATACGATTAGTGGTAAAAATTAACTCGGTGAATATTAGGATTTAAATAAATAAACCTAATATTAAATAAAAGGTGAACGAAAAATTTTGAGAAAATAAAAGTTTACAAGAGGCCCAAGTTAACGAGACTTAAAATAAAACGGGTTATAACCTCCCCGAACCCACTAAGTTAACTAGGAATGTTTAACCTAGTTAATAAGAGGAAAATATTGTTGGAAATAAGTAGGTTGTAGCCTACTTAATAACTAACCAAACATGATGGACCAAAGTGGGATAACTTGAAAGTTGAATCTATTAAATGAAAAACAAAACAAAACACACACTAAGTGTGTGTTCTAGAATGACTAGGAGATGCTCCAAGGAGCCAAAACCCTAATTCAAATAAAATCATCAAATTGACGGGCTAATTAGAGCTCAAATTCATGAATAAATGTGAATTGAGGATCACCCAAGCTAGGGGATCATAAGGTATATAGAATTTTGATGTTTGTTGAAGTTGTGAACTTTGATGAACATCAGAATTTGCGATTTATGTATGAATTGTAGAGGTTATGGGTGAATTAGTGATGTATACTTGCTTAGGAACAAAACTCTAAGTGAAAATTATGCATATGTTGCTATGATTTGAGTGTTTAGATGATTTACCACACTTATATAAGTGGGTTTTAATAATATGATGAAATTGATGATATAAACATGTTTAGAATCATCATACATGATGGTGATAAGAAGGTGTTTGAATAATCTATGAATTCGGGTATACGATCATACTTGTCATGAGATGGGTTTTGTATGATATAAAGAAATTTATGTTAAAATCATGTTATAGATGCTTGAAATCATGTTACCTACTAGTTAGTATGTAAAATTTGATTTCATTAAGTATTCAGATGAGATGCCTAAGTTAGTTCGATGAACCAATTTGTGCATTTGCATATGTTAATAAGTCAATTGACTTTTTAAAAGTCAAACTGACCAAAATAAGATCAAATGGTAATTTCAACATAAAAACCCATAAGGTGGAATGGTCGTGATTGATAATGGCTAATCTAACCATCTTACGAATTATAATGATAGTTTGACGCTTGACAAGCTAGGTGGAAGCTTGGGAAGGAAGCGGGTCAAACGAATCAAGTATGAAGGAAAAACATAATTTGGATGCAAGCTAAGTAAAGCTTACACCCTTTTTATTTTGTAGAATATTCCCTTATTGTATTGATTCGAATAAGGTAAATAAGTATTTGGAATATGATGTTCCGATGTGTAGTCATACGGAACGAAATAAATGAAAATAATAAGAAACCATGTTTAATGGTTAAAAAGGAGTAAACCGGTAATTCGGTCATGCAATGACGAATAGACAACGAGTTTTGAATTAAGTTACCTTATGGTGTAACCCATAATGAGTAAAAGAATAATATGGTAATTGGTTACAAGTTAACGGATATACCTCAGTTTTTGAGAAAGACACCCTATGGCGTAAGCCATGATGGGTCAAAAGCATCAAGAAATGATTTAAGTAATATAATTGTACGATGTAAACTGGAACATATTACATGGATGAAATGGTAAATAAATATCATCTCACAAGGATAAAATAGTCACTTAGACCAAATGGGTTAAAAGGTGATGATATCACCATTTGACAATATCGACTAATGATTGTTTGTTGAGCATATGCACACAAGAGTAAAAAGCGAATGGATATTTGCGTTACTATTAATTAGCGGCTATTAAAGCAAAGTATTAAAACAGGTTTATACTTTAACCCTAGCCAGGTATGTGTAAATAAGATTATAGCTAAATGTACGATTTTGGTCAAACATGTTATTGAAAGTCCTTCGTCGTAAAAGAAGAGACTAAAGTTAACCAAAACGCCATTGAATGATAAACCGGGCAAACGTTCCTTAAGGGTTGTTTTAAAGTAAGTTTTATGATCAAGTAGGTCTTTGGATAAGTGTAAAAGTTTAAGGTATAAGCCCTTTTGGTCAAATGCCTTGAAATGAGTCTTTTCTGTAAATTGACAAACCGAGGGGTAGAACTCAGAATAAAAAGTTTACTATATTAAATCCACCACAAATATAGTTGTGGTGGAAGATAAGTAGATATCTTAATGTGAGAATAAGATATAAGTAAAAGGGAGAGTGGGATATGAGTTTAAAATGCTTAAATCCTTAATGGGTCAAAATAAGCACACACGCAAAACGGGTTACGGATGTATAGAAAACCCATGAATAGAACCTAAGTAGTTAATGCGGTAAAATATCGGATATCGGTCAAGGACCGATATTTGAGATATCGGTTATCACGGTGGGATATCAATGGGATATCGGAAATTTTAATATCATGCTAAATCTATATATATAGCAATTTAACACTAACAATTGTAACAAGTAAGAATTGACTAAGACTTAAAACAATAACATTAAAAAGTAACAACTAACAATGAAGACTTAAAACACTAATAGCAGCAATAAGAAGAAAAAATGAAAAGTAGAAATAAGAAGAATGGTACTGATATCAGGAAAATCGGTGATTTATCGATCAAATATCGGTCAAATATCGGACAATATTGCTGATATTATCGGTACCGATATTCTGACTAATATTTTGTACCGCAATCTCGGCAGGGGACCGATAACCAATATATCACTGATATATCGGTTGATATATCGGGATATTACATAGTAACCTTGGTTAATAGGAAACAATTATAGTATGTCGCATCCCCCGACCCCTCCCCCGGGAGCGGGCACTGCGAGATCCAGATGTGTGGCATCAGTGTTTATTAATTTGGCAGCGGAATGCATCAGAACCATAGTTAGGAAATATTTTTATCAGAGTAAAACACCAAACTTTTATAAGAATAAATCTTTGGGATAAAAACCCAAGTTCATTTGACAGTACATTTGTAGGGATAACCCCATTTATTGAAAACAAAAACTCCTTTTTATTTAGGTAACTTTTATAGCCACTTTTCCAAGCCTTCAGTGCTCTCCAGCTAGCTTCTATTGGCTTTCACATTTTGTTACCTGAAATGCGTTTTAAAAACATTTTATTAGCAATAATTACTGGCGAGTGCATCCCGGTTTAATCAAAACAGTTTTATCACTTTTACAGTATTGAGGGCATCCGCAGTTACATTTGCTTATATTATCCAATTACCCTTTTCTCATTGTATTGCCTTTCCTGACTGGTTGGTCATGCTACTATTCCAATAGTAACGAGTTTCAAGTAATGTATACAAGACCCTAACATACCGGCAGTAATTGTAGAATCATAAATACTCAATTACTGTTAAGTGTTATTTAAAACACTCCAGGTTTTGGTAAAGCATTTTGACTCATAAAAATAATTTACAAAAAGGTGTCAAAAAGAGAATGTACTCATAAATAGTAAGAAAAAGCAAGATGTACTCACATTGTTTACTTAGGTAATACAAAGGCTTCCTATTGTATCTCCTGGTTATTATCTATTAAAATTAAACAATGCACACGTGTTAGTAAAATAACCCAAATCACATTAACCGTACAACTCGAGACAGAATTCCAATGACTTAGTCAGGCAGAGCCTTTACATGCATTACGGAATTCTAAATCAATCGGGTGTAACACGAGACAGGACTCCAACGACTGAGTCGGGCAGAGCCTTGACATGCGTTACGGAGCCCTAAATCGATCGTGTAGGGTAACAACAAGGTTATAGTACTTACAACGAGGCAGAGCTTCGCTTTATATTGGGTATTATGCCCAGGGTAGAGTAATTGCCTACAGAAAGTTTGAGAGAGAATTGATTTTTGAACGAATTGAACAAATGAGCCGAAGCCCTCTATTTATAGGCCTGACAAGGGGTCTCTCGCGCCCCGTGAGAGATATTGGGAATCACATAGGGATCTACATTTGGAATTGGAAACTGGTCTTCCTGGCCGGGTTCTAGCATTTGTTTGTCTGGGAATAAAGGTAACAGTGGTGGTTCAGCTATTTGGTTTTGGTCAGCGTCTACTGCTGTAGTGGCTAACATATGGAAATTGGCCAATTGTCTATCTAACTCCTCTTCCCAAGGTGGCCTAATGACTGTCTCCTGAGTTTGTGCGTTTACTTCCCTATTAACTCTGACTATCGCTCTCTGTTGTTGCAACTTCTTCATTCTCTATCTTTTCTCATGTGCTCCTCTATTAAACCAACCTCTCTTTTTTTGTAGTAAAGGGTTCCTCTGACTGTGCCTTAAATATAAATATCCCTTCCTCAGTATCTGCTGAGTATCCTGAGGGATTAGGTTGAGATGATGTTCCCTCATCTTTTGGTGAACTATCTAAGTGACGATAAGCTTCCGAAGTTCCTTGCTCACTCATACTGTAAACTAACAAATAGTCAAATAACACAAAACAATATTTGCACATAAATTATTCCCTAACATAGAATTTAAAATTTAAGTGTCAGCAGAACAGTTCTTTGGCTTAAACCAGTGGCTGTAGCTCTGATACCACTCTCTGTCGCAGCCCCCGACCCTACCCCGGGAGCGGGTGCCGCGAGATCCAGATGGGTGGTATCGGTGTTTATTAATTTGGCAGCGGAATACATCAGGACCGTAGTTAGGAAATATTTTTATTAGAGTAAAACACCAAACTTTTATAATAATAAATCTTTGGGATAAAAACCCAAGTTCATTTGACAGTACATTTGTAGGGATAAAGTGCTGAATGCGGTCTATAAAAAAAAACTAACCTAACCTAGACACCCTAGTTTTAAATTTATAAACTAAAACTCTCTAAATGCTAGACCACTGACAGGCAAGTGTACCTATCGTACGTAGTAAAGCCTAATGAAGTCTGAGTATCGAACCTATGAGACACTAGCGACGCTAAACTAGACTCTGACTCAACGAATTACTTAATTGGATTATTTGATTGTTTATGGGATTTTAATTAACTAATATCTAAATTAAACTAAAGCGAGTAAACAAGAGAACAGAGCACGCAAGAAAAATGGTGAAGTGACGGGAAACAGAAAATGATGAGAAAGAACTACACAGGCTTCGAATCCCTATGACCAACCCATCACCTCTAGTCCTGACCAATGGCTAAAGCTCCGAATCTACCCAGAAAACCTCCCGCTAAGGATGATTAACCAAAATAGAAGATGAAACAGAGTGATGAACTGCTAACTTGGAAACGATTCGAGCTATCGACACCGAATCCCACGACTGCCAGATTAAAAACAACTATGGTACTAAAATCCTCCAGTCATGAAGCTAAACCTGCTAAATAATTAAAAACCTAGGAAACCCTAAACGCGAATAAGTAGCCGGATCCGAGATATCGGTCACCCAAACTACACGCCTAGCTAATAACCTAGCAATTTTGACTCATCCCTAGAGTTGCCAGAAAAGGATGCACACTATACTCAGTTGATTTTAATTAATTTAGTTAAACTTGAATTATCTCTAATCTCAAGCTCTAGATCGAAAACATAATAGATTAACGAACCTAGAATGATCTAAATAGTTCCAGGCCAGACTAACAAGATCACCTAACCAAACAACCAATCACAACCAAAACAAGCACACAAATTCATAAACAATCACAAAACAGGAATATGTAAATCATCCCAATTTAATCACTAGTCAAAATCGAATAGTCAAAATATTAAGTTATAGTTCATCTAGGCCTAGGTAGTATAAAAGACCAGCCAAGAAACATAACCACTAAACAATCCATAGTATCAAGTAAAAAAACACAAAGTTATTAAAACTGAACACTAATAAATTGCAAACCCGGACGTGAATCTTAATCGCGGCTTGAACCCCCGAACCAATCGCTTTTTTCTTTCCGTTCGTATGCTTTTTCGTATCAGCCTTAAAAAGAATCAAATAATATTACCCCCTTCTGTATGCCTTCTGTCTGCCGTCTTTGTCATGCGCGATTTGCCTCCCTTCCAACTGCCTCTCACTCAAAAGAATATATATATATATGTCTATAGTGACTTTAGGTTTCTTTTTTTTTTTTTTCTATAATAGAATTCAACCCACTAGTTTCCAAAGCCCAAAAGAAACAAAACCTTCCCCACTATTCTCGTGAATATGCATGGAGCGGCCAACTTGAAAATTCCACACGTAAATGCTGATGTATATTCTGATGGGCTTTATTTTTTCCTTCTAAATTCAGTTAACTCCAAGGCTCAATAACCTACTCAAAACAATTGAATTGACCAAGAATTAATCCACTCACAAATATTATAACCAACTAAAGTTTGCAATTAAAAATATGAGAAAAATGTTCGGATAGTCCTTGTGGTTTCGCCTATTTTCACCTTTAGTCCCTAACTTTCTAAAATTACTTGAATAGTCCCCAACTTTTCATTTTTTGTTCCCGGATAGTCCCTGGGTCGAACTTCAGTTTGTTTTCTCTGTTAAAAGGGTGTGAAATGATAAAAATACCATTTCCTTAAAAAGGCCAAACCACAGAGACTATCCTGGCATCTTCTTCATTTTTATTTATAAAACCCCACCACCACACTTCATCTTTAACCTCCCCCCACCATCACCCTCTTCCACCCTCCACCATCACCGCCATAGTCACTCTCCATCTCTCGTTCCCCTTTCATCTTCCATACCAGGTCGCAAAGAGAGAGAGAGAGAGGCAGAGGAATTAAAGACGCCAGGGAGAGAGGAAGGCCGGCCGGAGTTCGGCGGAGCCCTCCGGTGGCCGGCATCAGCATCACGACGGCGGCGGTGGTGGTGTTGTTGGCAGCAACAACGATGGAGGTTTGACGATGAGGGTTGGGTGATGACGCGAGTTCGGGGGTGGGTCGAGTGACGGCAGTGGCGGTGGTTCTGCGTGGCGGAGACCGGCGGCGGCACGGCTGCTTGTCCGACCACCACTTTATTATTATTATGTTACCTGTAGCTGTTCTAGTTTAGATTGATTGTTTCCAGGGAGGGATGGAGAGAGATCGAGGTGGGTGATGTTTAGACCATCACCACAAATCCACCACTTTTAATCCTAATAACTCCGGTATGAGTTTAGATGATGCCCAGATTGTCAATGTTAACAACCCCCAGCAGCCATCATCACCCGATACCACCCTGCAAAGACAAGTCCTCGATTTGGGATCAAAGAGATCTCGAGAGCAAGGAGACGTTGATTCCGAAAAGTATAGCGGCATTTCCATGTCCCATAGAGAGATTAATGATGGGGATGCAAGGTTGGTGCAAGTAAACGACGCCTTGAAGACTAATGAAAGGTTTGAATTTGCTGGAAATTCCATAAAAACAGCCAAATATTCTCTTTTTAGCTTCTTGCCTCGAAATCTATTCGAACAGTTCCACGGAGTTGCCTACATCTATTTCCTTATTATTGTTATTCTCAATCAGCTTCCGCAGCTCGCGGTGTTTGGGTGGGGCGCTTCCATATTGCCCTTATCTTTTGTTTTGTTAGTTACAGCGGTTAAAGATGCTTATGAGGATTGGAGGCGCCACAGGTCAGATCGAATTGAAAACAATCGCATGGCATCTGTTTTAGTAAGTGATAGATTTCAGCAGAAGAAATGGAAAGAAATGGTGGGTGGAGGTTGAAGATGAAGTGTGGTGGTGGGGTTTTGTAAATAAAAATGAAGAAGATGCCCGGATAGTCCCTGTGGTTTGGCCTTTTTAAGGAAAGGGTATTTTTGTCATTTCACAACCTCTTAACAGAGAAAACAAACTGAAGTTAGACCCATGGACTATCCGGGAACAAAAAATGAAAAGTTGGTGATTATTCAAGTAATTTTAGAAAGTTAGGAACTAAAGGTGAAAATAGGCGAAACCACAGGGACTATCCAAACATTTTTCTCTAAAAATATTAAATAAACATTTGTTTGTTACAAACCAACGATAATACACCACTTCTTATCTATATTCTATGTTATTTTCTTTTCTTTCTAAGATTGAATTGTTGTAGCTTTTCTCAAAACCATATAATCATTAATTTCCATTAGTAATTGTAGTTTTGAGTTTTCTAAATTTAAGTCTTTTTTTTTTCTAAATAAATAATTTAATCAAAAACCATCAAACTTCAGATATGAACCAACTCGAGTGAATTTTAATAAAGAACAACCATAAAGCCACTCAAAAGTGTAGGAATAATGATATAAAATATGTATATTTTAGACCCATCAAGGGATAACCCTGTTTATTGAAAATAAAAACTTCTTTTTATTTAGGTAACTTTTATATCCACTTTTTCAAGCCTTCAGTGCTCTCCAGCTAGTTTCTATTGGCTTTCACATTTTGTTACCTAAAACGCGTTTTAAAAACATTTTATCAGCAAGAAATACTGGCGAGTGCATCCCAGTTTAATCAAAACAGTTTTATCACTTTTACAGTATTGAGGGCATCCGCAATTACATTTGCTTATATCTATCCAATTTCCATTTTCTCCTTGTATTGTCTTTCCTGACTGGTTGGTCATGCTACTAATCCAATAGTAACGAGTTTCAAGTAACGTATACAGAACCCCAACATACCGGCAATAATTATAGAATCACAAATACTCAATTACTGTTAACTATTATTTAAAACATTTGAGGTTTTGGTAAAGCATTTTGACTCATAAAAATAATTTACAAAAAGGTGTCAAAAAGATAATGTACTCACAAATAGTGAGAAAAAGCAAGATGTACTCACATTGTTTACTTAGGTAATATTAAGGCTTCCTGTTGTATCTCCTGGTTATTATCTATTAAAATTAAACAATGCACACGTGTTAGTAAAATAACTCAAATCACATTAACCGTACATCTCGAGACAGAATTCCAATGACTGAGTCAGGTAGAGCGTTGACATGCATTACGGAATCCTAAATCAATCGGGTGTAACACGAGACAGAACTCCAACGACTGAGTCGGGCAGAGCCCTGACATGCGTTACGGAGCCCTAAATCGATCGCATAGGGTAATGGCAGGGTTATAGTACTTACAATGAGGCAGAGCTAAGCTTTATAGTGGGTATTATGCCCGGGTATAGTAATTGCCTATAGAAAGTTTGAGAGAGAATTGATTTTTGAACGACTTGAACAAATGAGCCGAAACCCTCTATTTATAGGCTTGACGAGGGGTCTCTCGCGCCCCGTGAGAGATATAGAGATGGCCTTCGCGGCCCACGAGCGCTGTAAAGGCGGCTGTAGGCCCGGTGAGTCAAGGGGTAGGCTTGCCATGAGTGACGACATGTGGCTGCATTGTGTGCCGGCCAAGTAAGGGCCGTCGCGCCCCGCGAGAGAATAAGGTGGTCTTGGTCGCGCCCCGCGAGAGACCTACCGATTTTGTTTTTCTTGGTTTTTCTAAGTGTAAAGGTATTTCGGGTCTGTTTCTCACGTACGGGGTATATTAGGAACGTTTTAGGGTTACGTAAGGGTTCTAGGAGGTTTGTTATATAGTATGATATTTATGAGAATTTGAATGCAAACAAGCAAGTTTGTTTGATACATCATGAACGGGTCAAAAACTTGTAAATAAATATAAAGCCGAGGGCTTAAAAACTTAAGAAATTGTTTAGTTCAGATGTTGAATTTTAATTCCATATGATGGGGGAACAAATTACGATCACGTAGGAAGAAACGGGTCGTAAAACAGATAACAATTTAGAAAGTTTTGACTGTTTAAGTAAAAAATGGGATTGCTGGGAATATGCAGCACCAGGTAAACAACTTTCTGTCGAAATGGAGGTGTCGTGCCCCGCGACGAGAAAGGTTAAACACTGTCGTGCAACACGACAGCTGTCGCACCCCGCGAAGGCAACATCCAAACCAGGTCGCGGCCCACGAGGGTTATTATAACTGGCAAAATTGTTTGTTTTGCTTGTTTTGTCTTGCGAACTCGTCACGTTATAAACGTCATATAACTAACGCATTTCATGTTTTATGAAATGTAGGATATCTTGCAGTGCCGGATGACGATCAAGCTTAAAGAAGAACCGAACACGATCAATGAATCAAGCTTCCGTATTACGTTTCGTCATTTCGAGGTTAAATGACGACTTTAAGTTGAAATGTTTTAAATTTCAATAAGTTTTAAGAAACTCGTATTTTCAAATGCATGTGTAATCGTATAAATGCTTTTATATGAGAAAATTATATGTAAATCCGATATTTAAAGTAAAGGTCTTACAAGTTGGTAATCAGCGCTCAAGGTTAAAGAGTAAAGTGTTCGGTTCGATACTTGATCGCATAATCCGGTAAGTTATTATGTGTATTAACGGTCTAGCACGTTAGAGTGTTGTAAACAACACATAAGGTTATCGTGTAAACACACGTTACCCATAATAAATTAGTAAAAGACCGGAATAGTTAACAAAATTACGTGTGCTAACACATATAGTAGAAAGCCTTGTATTATAGTACGGGCGCTTATTAATGTCAACATTACTAATCTTTGTAAACATTTTAGTTGAAGGACACTCGCATCCAAAGATGGCGAGAGTTTAACAATTTATGGATATGACAGAGGAACGGTCCGAAGTATGACAAGTAGAGCATGCTCACCAAGGACCTAAATTGTGTAACGATGTCGAATAAGGTTAATGGCAAGGAAAGCTCATTAGGGCGAACATTTACCAGGTGCACGTTTAAATTTATTCTACAATTAGTAATATGCAACAAATACGTAGAGATTGACTGTTGCATACGTAAGATAAAAACTTGGAAAAACTGGATAGGATACCTATCCAGGATAATGTTTCCAAGAGAAATTAAGTAGAAATACGTATTATTCACAATTGTGAATAACAAGACAATAACAGAATTCAGTTTATATAGAAACTTGGATGAAAGTAATCATCCAAGTAAGCATTCTCAATATAAATCCTATTGAGAAAAGTAATGATCATATTAACGAATGTGATTGTATAATTATTTGATAAAAGGAAAACATTTTATATGTTCGAGGATGAAATAGGTAAAACTAATAATTGTTGAATAACAATTAAATAAAGTTTTACCAAATTAAATTCATAAATATGGAAAAGGACTTGAGGAATTACTTACATGGGAAGTGATGTGATAATTATAATTAGGTCACGCGTACCATGTGTTGATCGCTTACTCTGGCCAAGTAAGTAGTGAACACATGATACCATAAACTTCTTATAATGAGCACATTTACGTCCGATGTGGTAAGGACAATGTGAATGAAAAGTTAAAAGATCCTTGGATTCAAGAAATTTTAATAAGCATACTCATATAAATGGTTTCTGTGGAAACCATAAAAATGATATATGACGCACATAGAAATAAATGACCCAAGGAAATTCGTGAAATAAGTCATCGTGGACGAAAGAGCCATGGATGGCAAAAGGGCATGTAAAACCAAAGTATAAGTGACCCGCGGTGTCATAGATAAAAGAAGGTATTGCCCACACAGAAAGACGATCAAAGTCGTTGACTTTGGTCGAAGTAAAGAAAGAATGATAATTATAATGATAATCATCATTCATAGTTTATAAGGCCATCAAGGATGGTCAAATAAAGAATAAAGGTTTGGTAGAATAAAAGCGATGGATTTCGCTAAGACAACCAAACAGCTCAGAATGAAGTCTTAATGTATATTGGAATGGTTGCATTAATGATGACTTCAGTAAAATACCCAGTTGATGGGTAGGATTTTAAATACATGCGTAAACCAAGAAGCGAGAACGCGGATTAAAAGTCAAAAGACGCGGATTATAAGTTATGACTAAAAAAATAGATAAATATATAATAAAATTTCGCAAATAGAATTTGCGATAATTATGTTCAACTACTTCGAGGTTGAATGGGTTGAATAAAGAATAAAGTTTGACTGTTCATAAGTGATGGATTTCACACGAACAAGTCAAACGGGTCAAATAAAGTATAATACTTGATAGTATAATTAAGCGTAGACTGGGGAAACAGGAGCGTTAAAAACAAAAGAATAATGAGCCTGGTAATGGGACGTGATTAAATATGAATATAGCCACAAACCGAATAATGGAAGTGTGAAATATTAATGAACCCGTGTAATGGGTCGCGAACGAATATAAGAGAAAAACGCAAACCAGGTAACGGGTTGTAAAGAAATATAGGCGTAAACCGGATAACGGTAAGTGTGAGACAAACCGACGCGTAAATGACGTAAGAGGTCATAGAGTCGGATGAATGATCCGAAAGAAAACGATCGTAGTCATGAACTACGGTCGAAGATAATGGATTTCTAACATGAAAATAAATGACTTTTAAAAATAAAAAGGGTGTCTTGACACCAAAAATATATTTCTAAGAATGACACGAGTAAATGAATGATCTATGGGATCACTATAACCTTCGGGTTATAGGCAGCATAAAGGTCTACAAGACCAAAATGACTCACGGGTCACGAATAGAAAGAAATGGACCATAAAGCCCTCGCCTCAAAGAGGTGAAAGCCTAAAGAAAAGGCCTACGAGGCTAAATGAAAGAACTTATAGGTTACTTAGACAAAGCGAGGGAACCGGTTGAGAATCCCCGCGTAAAACAAGGACCGTAAAAGAATAAATGCTAAGTCGTCAAATTGCTTGACATAAATTAAAGATAAAATATTAAACTAAAATTCAGTTTTAGTCAAAAATAACGTTTTAACAAACATAAATAGTATGAGATGGATTGGGAAACGATTAACATTAAAATAAACAGATCTTGACACCAATAGGTGTAAGACGAGAAGTTTCGAAAACAAAAAGATTGTTATGAACTTAAACATAACGTAAAGCATGACCCCATTGTAGCACGAGCTATAGGATTAGGGGTCATAAGTGCTTGTAAGCCTCAGGTAGGGGTGTGCACGGTTCGGTTCGGTTTGGTTTTTGGGTAAAATCAAAACCGAAACCAAAATTTCGGATTTTGGGTTTTAAAAACCGTTCGGTTTCGGTTTTTTTTTGTTTCGGTTTTTCGGTTTTTACGTCGATTCGGTTCGGTTTTTCGGTTATTTCGGTTTTTGGAACAAAATTATGTAAGATTCAAAAAATAAAAAGTATAATTTATATTATAACAATCTTTTTATATGTTTATATTTAAGTTATTATAGTTCACCTCTTTAATAGTATTGTTTACATAAACCTAACCTTCTAATATATTTTTATGTTTCTTCAAAGTTTTATTAAATTTAATTTTTATATTAAATTTTGTTATATCTTATAGGTAATAATAAATCATTTCAGTTATAATGTTTTTATTATAAACACTTTACATTCAAGAATAAAATTAACATTTCTACTAGCATTGGGTTAAACACTTAAACAATTTAAACTTAAACATAAAAATATATGGATTGTAACTTATCGGCTCGGTTAGGTTTTTTTCGGTTATTGAAAACGTTTATCCGAAAACCGAACCGAAATTTTCGGTTATTAAAAATCCGAAAACCGAACCGTCGGTTTTGTTTCGGTTCGGTTTTTTCGGTTCGGTTATTCGGTTACGGTTCGGTTATTTCGGTTTTCTTGCTAACCCCTAGCCTCAGGGAAAGGCAATGTTTGTATACCTGATTGGTGGGGTATAAGGTAACCGGTGACTAGTAAGTCTAACTGGCAAGACCGGTTAAGGTCAATTTTAAATTTAAAACTTGTCCAATGCACTTTTCATTATAGGATTAGCGTGGGATAAGCATGATAATAAGATCATATGACCAAGTGACCAAATGGCAACTCGGTCAAGTAAAACAATAAAGGTAAATGAGTACAAAACCAAAATGACGGCCCATGAGGCCTTACTAACAAAGAGTATTGATCACCTATACTAAGGGATCATAAGGCAACACAAGCGAAGTGTTGGGAAGTCAAACTGAGCAAAAGCACGATTAAAGGAAAAGCTATAAGGTATGTGGTTATACGTTTTCTAGAATTTCGTTAATTTTACGTATAGATTTGTGTTGAATAACTAAGATAAAATCAAGAAATTCGGCTTGTTCTTAAGCGATGGATTTCGTATGAATGAACCGAATGAATAAATTCAAACACAAAAGAGTTTGATTGTCAAAAGTGAAGGATTTCATTAAAATACCCATACGGGTCGAAATTACGAAAATTTTGTTTAAATTGTGTTACAATAAATTATGAAAACGTTATTTTGAATTACGTAATTTCACATGAAAGACGCATATGCTTTGTAACAAAAAAGATATTACCATACTTTCCTGATAATACCAATAAATTGTTAACAAATGAGCAATGCACAAAGGATTACCGAGACTAAGTGCATTAGGTTTAACTTAATGAACCATGTAAGAAAGGTTTCGGGAACGAAACCTCTTTAAGGGGGGGGGGGGGTAGACTTGTAACACCCAAAAAACGGGTTTGGTGATCAAACCACGTTAATATTAATGAATGGGTAAAATACCGTTAGTGGTAAAAATTAACCCGATGAATATTAGAATTTAAATAAATAAGCCTAATATTAAATAAAAGGTGAACGAAAGCTTTTGAGAAAATAAAAGTTTGCAAGAGGCCCGAGTTAACGGGATTTAAAATAAAACGGGTTATAACATGCCCGATCCCACTAAGTTAACTAGGAATGTTTAACCTAGTTAATAAGAGGAAAATATTGTTGGAAATAAGTAGGTTGTAGCCTACTTAATAACAAACCAAACAAGAGGGACCAAAGTGGGATAACTTGAAATTTGAATCTATTAAATGAAAAGCAAAACAAAACACACACTAAGTGTGTGATCTGGAACGACCAGGATGTTAGTGCATGGAATGTCTGTTGACTTCGTCTGCATTAAGTCTTGTGTCTAGATTGATTGAAAGAACACATGACAGGGTATTAATTAGGGTTTGTATTGATTTGACTTGAAGATTTCGCTTGAAATCAGTTCAAGTGAAATCAACATCAAGAGATTTCGCTTGAAGCAATCTCAAGCGAAATCTTCAGCTTATAAATAGGTTGTGTGTTCATTTGGTAGATAGATCTTGAAGAGAGAGGTCATTGTATGAGAGACAAGGTGCTGCCGGATTTGTATCAGAAAACATTGTACAAGCACTCAAATCAATCAGAAAAGAAGGATTAAAAGGATTAGAGCTGTTATGACTTTGTTTACGTTGATTCCGCCTTCGTACGCAAAGATGAACTACCTTAACTGACGGTTTAAGGTCGTAGATCGGTACAACAAGTGGTATCAGAGCTCAGGACAAGGAGTTCATACCATAGCAGCTTAATTCTACCGGATTATCTTCTTTCTACTCACTTCTTTTCTTATTTTTCAGATCTGAACAAGTTCCAACGGTCGAAATGGTCTGATTTTAGAGTATCTTGTGTAAAACTGAGTTTTAACAAAGCCTACAAAGATTTGGACTAAAATTCAGATTAAAACATGTTAAAATTGACCTAAAACTGGATTTCGCTTGAAAGTGTTCGAAATTAGTAGTTGATTTCGCTTCAAAATCAGATTTTTAGGCTGGATTTCGCTTGAAACTAGTTGAAGCGAAATTGAGTTTGTTGGATTTCGCTTGAATCTGCTGGTCTTGAGTTAGAGGTTTTCGCTTGAATCTGAACTGTTCTTAGATTTCGCTTGAATTGTTGAAGCGAAATTGTATTGGTGGATTTCGCTTGAATCAGATCTGGTTTTAGTTTTCGCTTGTAACAGATTGAAGCGAAATAGTAGATTTCGCTTGAAACATTTTGGATCAGATTTCGCTTGAGTATTATCTTGGATTTCGCTTGAATAGTTTAAAGTGTAGATTTCACTTCAAACTATTCAGTTTCGCTTAAACTTGCTGAATTTTTCAAAATTGAAAATTTTACTAAGTGTTTGCTTGTTTGTTTGTTTGTTTGCAGGTGATTCAAGGCGATTTCGTTTGAGCAGGATAATTTCATTTGAAAGTGATTGACATTGTGAAAATTGTTATCTAAATATGGATAGTGATGATGAATATGGTTGTTCCTTTGAAGATGATATTTTTAACAATAATTCAATGGATATTATTGATATTCTTGCCAGAAAACCAAATTCTAGAAAATCATTTTCAATAAACAAGGATTCAAAAATTGTTGTGGATAAAATAGAAAAGAGTTTTGAAGTTAGTTCTGAAAAAGATGAAAAAGTTTCAGAAGTTATTTCAGAAAAAGTTCCAGTTTTTGATCATTCATACTCATCTGATGAAGAGTGTGATGATGATAGTAAAGAACTTGAGAAACTTGAGTTTTATAAACAGTTATTTTCATCTGAAATGGTTAATGATTCTTTTGCAGAACAAATTGACGAGCTCAAGAATAAACTTGCTGCGAAAAAGATGAATCAAAAGGCAGCAGATGTTGAAGAAATTGAAGATATTAAGAAAGAAGATGTTACGGAAAAACAACAGGTTTTTGAAGAAGTAATTTCAAAGAAGGAAGTTGATAATGGAGAGATAAATGGAAAATGTTCGAATTGTGAAAAATCAGAAACAGACAGTGTGAAATTCTTGAATGATATGGAGAATTTGACGTTGGAAAACAAAGCTTTGAAAGACGAGAAGAAAGCCGATGATGAACAGATTTTGGATGTCCGCTTGAATTGCGAAAAACTAAAATCTGAAAATGACAAACTTTTGGAGAATGTTGAGAGTTTGTCATTAGAAAACAAAAATTTTAAAGAAAAAGAAAAAGATTTTCAAAGTCAAATGAAGATTTTAGAAGATGAAAAATCTGCTATTTTTAACAATAATCTTGAAAAACAGATTGAAATAAATTCTCATCTTCAGAAAATCATTCGGCTTGAAAAAGAAGCTGAAATTGCTCGCAACAAAATTTCTGAGTTAGAGAATAAATTGAAAAGTTTTGTGACTTCGGCACCATATGAGTGTCCAAAACCGATCAATTCAGTTCCAATAAGTGACAATGTCACAAATTTTGACAAAGTCAAAGTCAAAATTGAAGATTGTGATGAAATATCTGATGATGAAAAAGAAAAGAAAAGAAAAATATTTTTAGATTTACAAGAAAAATTTAAAAATGCTGTTTTGCAATCTACTGAAGCAGGTGAATGTTCTAAACAAAAACCTGTTAAGAAGAGTGTAGAACAGAAACAAAAAGATAAAAATTTGAAAAATCCTAAAAATGAAAATAAAAGCTCATCAGATAAGTCATCCAATCATTTTGAAAAATCAAAAAAATCTAAAAATGAAAACTCACAAAATGTTGGTAATAAGTGGTGCAGGTTTGACCACAGAGCTCAAATGCCAAATCAAGGATACAAGAGGAGAAATGACTACCACAAGGCAAATCAATGTTTTGATCTAAGTGTGTGGTATGAAGACGGTGTTTGGTATGAAAGTAGTGAAAGGTACGATAACAGAGTGTGCTACACCTGTGGTGTGAGAGGACACATTGTTGTTAACTGCCAGAATTGGAGTTATGAGACAAAAAGATGCTATAATTGTCAAATCAGAGGACATATTGCCAGAGATTGCCTAAGGAAATCGATGGAAATATCGAGGGTTGAATCTCAAAGAATGGCAAAGAAATCAGTCAATGTCAAGCCCAAAGAACAGAAAGTTCAAGAACCAAAAGTTCAAGAACAGAAAGTTCAAGAAAAGAAAATTAAGCTTTCACAAGGGCAGAAAGACAGACTGAGGAAGAAAAGGAAGAAGGCAAGAGAGTATCTGGAAAGGATTTTGTCCTCGGATAAAACTGGTAATCCGAGAAAAAGTTCTGATGAATTACTTTCCCCAACTGCAAAGGCAAGCAAAACGAATTCATTAGATACAAATCTGAGGATAAACGGGAAAGAAAATAGGAAGTTAAATAAAGAAAAATTAATTGAGCAAAATGATAACCAATCAAAGAAAGTTAATTTTTCAGCCAAAATCTTAATCAAGGTTTTCGAATATAAAAGAGACCTTGAAAGTTTATTCATTTCACATGCTAATGAATATGGAAAACCTAGATCTGATAAGAATTGGGTACCAATGAAGGTTGGCGATGAATTTGACTTGTCAAAGTCAAAAGAGACATCTTCTGGCAATGAATTTGTTTCTTTGGAAATAAAAGAGCCACGTGTAGGCAATGAATTTGATTCTTCAAAGTCAGATAAGCCATGTTCAGGCAATGATTCTGGTTCGTCAAAACCAGAAGAGTTATCTGTTGAGGTAAAAACTGACAAACCCAAGGCTGGTCAGGCTTGGGTGAATCTTTTTAATTAGAAAAACCTGACTTGCCGGAGCTTCCAGGTTGGTAAGCGTGAAGCAGGTATCGGCATCATTCTTGAGAAATTCACAGGATGGTAACTGTGATATTTCTATTTACAAGTGGTAAATCAGGGACATTAAGTTGTACTTGATTTTCTACTAGTGTTTGTTATTGACAAGGGTCTTAATTGTTAAATCTTTCAAAATGGTTGAAAAAGAACAATGTGATGAAACCCCGAGTTTGTGAAATGACACACAAAACTAATTTTCCGGAAAAACCATTTTGATTAAAACAAACTTAAGTGTTTTGAAATCTAAATGGGAAAATAGTTTGTTGTCAGGGGGAGTTCTGATTGTTTATGCCAAGTGAATGGCGAATTGAAGCGATTTGATATCAGTTTGTCACGTTTCTTGTATAGTTTGTTTTCAAATTTTCCTAGAAAATCAAAATTGAAACATATTTTGATTTTAGGGGGAGAAAAATTAAAAAAAAAATTTGAAAATTTGAAAATTTCTAAAACATTGAAAAAGCAAAAATGAGTTTTGTTGTGAAAAAGAGGAAATGATAGAAAATCAGTGGACTATCACAGCATGCTAAAGAAATGTAATGTCAAATGTGATAAGCGATCTCACTAAAGATGTGACGGTAGGCTCAGCTAGACTAGTAGATTTGCGATAACGATATAAACTTAAATGAAAAAGCCTAGTTCTAGTGGGAAACACGGTTGAAAGCATAGTACTTAGTTTTGTCCTTCTTGACTGTGTGCCTACTCAGTAATCGCTGAATGTCGAAAGACATAAAAACCGGTCAGTTTGTGAACTTTCACAACTTGCTGAAAAGTCGCTGTGATTTTGTGCATTTCATTTTGCAAAGACTTAAACTTGTTTTATTTCTTTATTTTGTTTAAGCATCGGACATCCTCTGCGTATACGTGAGTATCGACCTGGATGTTGTTGCCTAAACGTTCTGCTTTATTTTCTTTGGTGTTTCGTTTAAGCTTTGGATCACCTCTGCGTATACGGAAGTATCGACCTGGTGGTTAAAGCCTAAACAACTTCAACTTGTTTTATTTTCTTATTTTGTTTAAACATTGGACTTTCTCTGCGTATCGAAAGATCGACCTGATTGTTAATGTTTAAACATTCTGCGTTGTTTTTGCACATATCACAGTTGATGAAAGTTTAAAGGTTTTACTTGAGTTAGTGTATTGCATGATGAGGGGATATGCTGAGATCGTGGGGTCCATAAGAATTTAGTGCAAAATTAATATATCTTAACGTATCGGTAAGCATTTCGAAAGTTTTTAGATTGAGCTTAAGAGGACAAATATATCGTCAATCTACGTGAATCGTTTAGAGCTTAAAATGATTAAAGCTTAACGGTGCTTGTGATTTGTTTCATAAACTGATGATCCTCTTACACAAACTCACAAAAATATTGTTTGTATATATTTGTTTACTGCATTTTATTCAAAAATTAAAATTCAAAAAGATTTTCGACAACTGATGTTGAAGAGCTGATTTTCAAAATTCCAAGTGCTAAACTTGATGAATTGGGTTGGGAGAGTTTGTTGAAAACTTTGAATGGTATATACAAATGTTTTTGAAAGATTGAGGGGTTAGTTAATCAAGGTCATTTATTTGAACTTGATGTAGCTATACAGATTGTTGAAATATATGATGTCTACCAGTAAGTTTTTAAATCTAAGTGTAATAAATTTGTGAAACTTATGTTGTGGTAGAGGATATGCAGGTTTTAGGAATTCCCACGGAAGCTAAATGACAAAGCCTGAACCAGACATCTCAAATTCTAGCATATCGAGAGGGGGAGTATGTGAAAGGGGAAGTCTGGATCAACGGTCAAAGGGAAGAATGAAGTTTAAAGTTTGAAGATTGAAGATAAAGATTGAGGAAAGTTTTTACAATGTTGGAGAAAAGACCAAGACTGAAGACTCAGGAGCTGAAGACTTCGTCAACATCCAAGGGGGAGTCTGTTAGTGCATGGAATGTCTGTTGACTTCGTCTGCATTAAGTCTTGTGTCTAGATTGATTGAAAGAACACATGACAGGGTATTAATTAGGGTTTGTATTGATTTGACTTGAAGATTTCACTTGAAATCAGTTCAAGCGAAATCAACATCAAGAGATTTCGCTTGAAGCAATCTCAAGCGAAATCTTCAGCTTATAAATAGGTTGTGTGTTCATTTGGTAGATAGATCTTGAAGAGAGAGGTCATTGTATGAGAGACAAGGTGCTGCCGGATTTGTATCAGAAAACATTGTACAAGCACTCAAATCAATCAGAAAAGAAGGATTAAAAGGATTAGAGCTGTTATGACTTTGTTTACGTTGATTCCGCCTTCGTACGCAAAGATGAACTACCTTAACTGACGGTTTAAGGTCGTAGATCGGTCCAACACAGGAGAGGCTCCAAGGAGACAAAACTCTAATTCAACGAAAATTATCAAATTGAAGGCCTAACTGGAGCTCAAATTCATGAATGAATGTGAATTAAGGATCACCCAAGCTAGGGGATCAGAAGGTATGTAGAATTTTGATGTTTGTTGAAGTTGTAAAATTTGATGAACATCACAATTTGTGATTTATGTATGAATAATAGAGGTTATGGCTGAATTACTGATGTATACTTGCTTAGGAAAAAAACCCTAAGTGAAAATTATACATATGTTGCAATGATTTGAGTGTTTAGATGAATTACCACACTTAGATAAGTGGGTTTTAATAATATGATGAAATTGATGATATAAACATGTTTAGAATCATCATACATGATGGTGATAAGAAGGTGTTTGAAGAATCTATGAATTCGGGTATATGATCATACTTGCCATGAGATGGGTTTTGTATGATATAAAGAAATTTATGTTAAAATCATGTTATAGATGCTTGAAATCATATTCCTACTAGATAGTATGTAAAATTTGATTTCATTAAGTATTCGGATGAGATTGCTAAGTTAGTTCGATGAACCAATTTGTGCATTTGCATATGTTAATAAGTCAATTGACTTTTTAAAAGTCAAACTGACTAAAATGAGATCAAATGGTAATTTCGACATAAAACCCGTAAAGTGGAATGGTCGTGATTGGTAATGACTAATCTAACCATTTTACGAATTATAATGATAGTTTGACGCTTGACAAGCTAGGTGGAAGCTTGGGAAGGAAGCAGGTCAAACGAATCAAGTATGAAGGAAAATCATAATTTGGATGCAAGGTAAGTAAAGCTTACACGCTTTTATTTTGTGGAATATTCCTTTATTGTATTGATTACGAATAAGGTAAATAAGTATTTGGAATATGATGTTCCAACGGGTAGTCATGCAGCATGGAATATATGAAAATAATAAGAAACCATGTTCAATGGTTAAAAATGAGTAAACCGGTAACTCAGTCACGCAATGACGAATAGACAACGAGTTTTGGTAATTCGGTCATGCAATGCCGAATAGACAACGAGTTTTGAATTAAGTTACGTTATGGTGTAACCCATAATGAGTAAAAGAATAATATGGTAATTTGTTACAAGTTAACGGATAAACCTCAGTTTTTGAGAAAGACACCCTATGGGTCAAAAGAATCAAGAAATGATTTAAGTAATATAATTGTACGATGTAAACTGGAACAGATTACATGTATGAGATGGTAAATAAATATCATCTTACAAGGATAAAACAATCATTTAGAGCAAACGGGTCAAAAGGTGATGATATCACCATTTGACAATATCGACTAATCATTGTTTGTCGAGTCATATGCTCACAGGAGTGAAAAGCAAATGGATATTTGCGTTGCTATTAATTAGTGGCTATTAAAGTAAAGTATTAAAGCGGGTCTATACTTTGACCCGAGCCAAGTATGTGTAAATAAGATTATAGCTAAATATGCGATTTTGGTCAAACATGTTATTGAAAGTCCTTTGTCGTAAAAGAAGGGACTAAAGTTGACCAAAACGCCCTTGAATGATAAACCGGGTGATGTGTTCAAAATACAACATATAAATTTCATCAAATGAGGCATAAAACTAACCCTTTTTTTAGTACTAATGTTGGAAAAAGTGTGCTTTTCTCTTCCTTTTGTATTTTCAGGATTAAATGAGCTAAAATGAACAAAAGAAGCAAAAAGGCAGCTAAATCTAACAATAATTCAAGAAAAGGAATAAACGTGGCATGCCCGACCCCCCGAAAGCATCTTCCCAAGCAAAACAAGAAGACAGAATGTTGAACACGCCCCGTGCTTAGTGAGCACGGGGGCGTGCCCAAGTGTCTGCAGAAAAGACAAAGCTGTAGAAGCTTCTATCATCCATCACGGGGGCGTGCCCAGCGGACACGGGGCTGTGGTCAACTCTAAGATTCGCAAAATCTGAGGAAATCTTGATAGTACAGATACGCTTCTGCACATGGGGTCGTGCCCAGCGGACACGGTGGCGTGGTCAACTAATGCAGACAAACTGCAATTAAAGAAGAAATAGAAGGAAGATGGACACGAGGTCGTGCCCAATGGATACGGGGACGTGCCCGAGCTGCCGTTCAGGCTATAAATAGGGGTGCTTGGCTCATTTGCAAACCATCCCTTGGCAAACCACCTCTCTCACACTACACGCACCCTCCACCACCATCATCCATCATAGAGTGTGTGTAGTAGTCTCGGGATCCAAGATTGATCGTAAGAGTTCTTGACAATCAAAGGCCATGTTTGCCTAAGTCTCTTACATCACTTGGTGAAGACATGTGTCTAGTGTAATACTTTTTATTTTTAATCTTTTCGCACTTTTTATTTGGTTATGTATTAATGACTTTAATAACTAGTTTCTTATGTTGAAGGTGATTCTTCCTTATCGTTTGTCCGTGGTGTCTTGGCATTATTTTACTGTCTATATAAAATAAAATATTTTCACCATTCATATCTCCACGGTCTATATGGAGATATGTTGGCTACCAGGTCGGGGGTTAAGGGAACGGTTTGGTAAGAGTCTTGCCTTGTTCAATGTATAGATCCTGCAAGGACCTGGGTCAAATTTAGTAGGACCTCCTTCAATACCCACTGGTATTGGATGGCTGGGGGTCCAAACTCTTTGTTCCCCTCATATGTAAGCTACTATTAATACTTTAACTCGACTACTTAGGATTGTATCCCTGCTGACTCAGACTACTTAGTCGAGGGTAACATCACCTTCAAAAGAGGGGCCTACCACATTATGCATTAATAACTTAATTAATTATCTTCCAATAATCCGACCCTTTAGGATTGTATCCTTGCTGACTCAAACTACTAGGTTGAGGGTAACGTCACCTTCAAAAGAGTGGCCTACTACAATAACTAAGATAATCTCTTAAAAAGTGCAAAAGTGCGGAAATAATCAAAGGTTACACTACACACGAGTCGGATCCAAGTGATTCATCTTGTCTATCTGTTTTATTTTTATTTTATTTTTCAGCATTTTAGTTAGTTTTATTTTTCTAGTTTAAAACCTGTTTCTAAACTTTTGATTTGATTAGACGTTGAGGATAAACCGGTACTAAAAGCTCTAGTGTCCTTGGACGACCTCGGTATCTTACCAACACTATACTACACTCACGATGGGTGCACTTGCGCATATGTGTGTTTAGTGTTAGTAAATATCGTGTTTTATAAATTTAAAACTTGGCTAAAAAGTGTAAAAGGGCTAAAAATATACATTAAATCTATACGACACTTCACACGCATCAAGTTTTTGGCGCCGTTGCCGGGGACACAAGAATTTTAAGAAAGTTAGGAATCTACGGCCTTATCGTTTTTCTTATTTTTCTATTTTTTAGGATTTTTCTTAGAGTTTCAGCTTCTGCAGAACTCAGCACGGGGCGTGCCCGCTGAACACACCCCCGTGCCCAATTTTTGGTACTGGCAATCCTGTTTTAAGTCAGACAGTAAGCTGAACACGGGGCCGTGCCCACTCAACATGCCCCCATACCCAAGTTTCAGTTACTGAAAATAGAACCGTAAGATCCTGACGGTTGGTAATTTCTGACACAAACATGAGTGATACTGATATTTTTTACTTTCGGCACTCTTATGGTACGTGGTGTCAAATATGTGGTGGCCTTCATAAAGAACTAGAATGTTATTTTCTAAATTATAAGCCCCATTATATAGACCCATCGTTTTCCTGTAGCCTTAAGAGGGGCGAAAGTAAAAATAATCCCTATCTCTCCCTCGAATGCTCTCAACCGGATCTTCTAGGAGAAATGCTTCTTGATGAATTATTTCAATTAGAGGATTTAAGTCTTAATTGGGTAAAGGAACTTGAAAAGGATTCCATTAATCTCCCTCAAGAAGATACCCAAGAAGAATTATTGGGATCACATTCGAATAAAAACAACTTCGTTGTTCCCGAAATCACCTCTAACTCTAGCGAGGACTTGAGCGATAGTCGTCCCTGTGTCGATTGTGCCGTGAAGGACTCTCCATCGACTTCGTTCGGTACATACATAGAACTGAGCGATTCGGCATACACCTTCTTTAACGAGAGCCCGGGAAAGGGTTGGACATGTCCACCTACATTTAGCATAGGAATCACCCTCACCGACAACCTCTTGCGTTCTCGTCTTAGTCTAGAGCAATTAAGGTATCTCAGGTACTTTGGGGTTGTTCCATCCTGTAAGGAGCCACCCGATCCGGATAAGTTCCTTAGAAAATAGAAGAAACTCCATAAACAGCCTCTAGACACGGGGCAGTGTCCAGGTCAGCACGCCCCCGTGTCCACCCAAAGATTCCTTTCTGACTCCTCGTCAGACTACGGACAAAATGTGTCAGAACTTTGTTTGCACACGGGGCCGTGCCCAGCCGGCACGGGGCCGTGTGCAGCGTGCTGTCATTTTCTATAAATGCATCCAAGAATCCTGCACATTTGGACCATTCCAGGGACAGAGATTTGGGGGAATCTTCTCACAAACCATCCTAGGTATGTTCTAAAAGAAGTTTCTTAACAACCTTCTTGTCCTTTTCTCTTTTTTCCATTACCTTCTTCTCCATCTCTTTCACCTCAACACTTCCATTAGAGCTTGAGATCAACATAATTCCAAGCTTTATTGTGATGTTTGTTAGGTTTTTGTTCAAGGAATCTTGTTAAAAATAAGTTTTGCAACATTGTTTTAAGTTATTTTTGCTCAAAAATGCTTTAAAAGTTGGTAGAATAATTTAAAACTCCAAGATTCCTTGTCCCAAAAATCTGCAGATATCTGAACACGGGGCCGTGCTCAATGAGCACGGGGCCGTGTCAGAGGTACTGTTTACATGGAATTGAGCTCTTTTCGATATGTTTTCTCAGAATGGCGAGCAGAACTAGCGGAGCATCTTCATCGCACTCCAGGAACAACCGACAAGGGAGAAGGTCATCAACGGTTGAAGACTCTCTTGTAAACTACGTTTACGCTTTAAGAGATGCCATTGATGAGATGACGGGAGTGGAAGAAGCATTGGTCTACCGTATCAATCATTTGACAGTGGGACTAGAGGGATGTCTTCGAGAGGTCAACCTTTTGCACCAAAGGTTGAACATTCTCGCTTCTCCTCCTTTGGTTCCAATCATTACCCAAAGGGCATGGAATGTGGTCCCCGAAGTCATCATTCCGGCCGAATGGTACACCATACATCCGGAGCCCCCTCAGGACGTACTACAAGGGGTTCCTGTTGGTGTCACTCCCCCTCCGCAAGATGTTGAAGAAAACGATCCCGCCTTCTTTCTCCCAAAAGAAATAGAAGAATGGCTCTAGTAACATCTAGGGAATACCTCTCGGTCTAAAGTTCTACAAATCTTTTAAATACCAGAAAGTTATTTCCGGAAATTTTGATAAAAGTAGAACTCCTTAGGTTGATTTTGTGTATCATTTGACCCATCTATCTTAGGACCTTTAGCTTTTTATTTTCCTGCCTTGTCTTTAAATTATCTTGGATCTTATGTAATGTGTTAATTTTAATGAATGATGGTTTTAATTTGGTGTTTGGATGATGTTGTAATGAATAAAACACACTCGGGATGGTGAAGGATACTAAGGAAAACTTGAACCAGCACCCCATGCATAAAAACAGGGCCATCCGACTAATTTTTCTTCATTACAGCAAGTTCAGCACGTGGCCGTGCTCACCCAACACACCCCGTGCCCAGCCGTCTGCAGAAAATGCTCAGTTCAGGTAACTAGACACGGGCCGTGCTCACCCAGCACGCCCCCGTGTCCAGGCTTCTGTTTCTTTTACTCAATTTCTGTTACTGGCGATCTGAACACGTGGCCGTGCCCGGACACCACGGGGCCGTGTCCAGATGCCCAGTAACATAAAATTTTGCTTTTCACACCTTTTTACACGTCCAATCAACCTAAAAACTTATTTTTGGGATACATTGCGGACAATGTGTAATTTAAGTGTGTGTGTGGGGGGGGGGGGGGGATGCTAAAACCTTGAATTTTGCAAGTCCTAATTACAAGCCTTACACAAAACTCTATTGGAACCGCTAAACACCTCAATTTTTTTCAAAAATATTTCATTTTTCTTACTTGTCTAGGTTTAAATTGGGAATTTCAAATTTCTAAAAAGGTGATATTTTTACAAATTTACAACCGATAGCGTCGTGATAAAAAGAACTAACATAAGAAAATAATGAAACGGCATGACAAACCTAGTTAAAATTGGATTATATATACTTGATCACATAAAAACTCATTCCCACAAAAAGTGAGTTTTGAGCCTTTATTGAGCATACAAATACACATCTTTTTTTGTTTCTTGTGTGAATAGCCGCTTGGTTCTTACGACTCTAGAACTTGCACGGCAATACATTTCCGGTCCTTACCAACTTAAACCCGAGTAAGTAAATGACAGAGGCATTAGGACTAACCCTGTTTATTTCTACACCATTATTTTTCTTTTTTTTTACCACCTACCCAAAATCCCCCTAGTTAACCCCTTTGAACCTAAACCTTTTCATTTCTTAACCCAAAACAAACACCCTTTTCACCCACCAAAACCCTTTTTTCATTTTAAACCCTTTATTTTAGTAACAAAGCTCGGTTTTTGTGTGACTTTCTTTTGTTGAAAAAAAAAATTATTTTCAAGTTTGCAATAAACAAACAAAGCTCACAAAAAACTTGTTTTAGAAATACTTCATTGGAATAAAAAGTCACAAAAACAATATGTTTTGCAAAAACCGACGCTTTTTACGCCTTTTCGCCCTTTTCTACTAACCACTAACCCAACCACCTACTTTTAACCCAAGCCTAACCCTTCACCCCCAAAAGTCCTCTTGATATTTACAAAGGTATATAGTTAAAAAGGAGGAGGATTGATTGCTTGGCAAGCTTATGGTAGAGGTAATTTCCATGCCGCTCTCGAGTGTTTCACAAAAATACATCTTCGGCCGAGTGTTGAGTGATCCCCCGTGAGGTAAGTGAACTTGTATATAAATGAAATTTTAAAAAGGCATGTTATGCCCTAATAAGTAATTTATCTTATGTAATGTTTTAAATAAATCATGACGAATAGGATTGTAATTAAATAAAAATAAAACTTAATAATGAATCTTGGAAATCCCGACACTCTATGACAAGCCCAAAACCTTCTCTTCTACCCATTCCATTTGGGAGTGTTAAGCCACATTATAAAGAGTTTTGCTTGAGGACAAGCAAAGATTCAAGTGTGGGGCTATTTGATGTGTTCAAAATGAAACATATAAATTTCATCAAATGAGGCATAAAACTAACCCTTTTTTTAGTACTAATGTTGGAAAAAGTGTGCTTTTGTCTTCCTTTTGTATTTTCAGGATTAAATGAGGTAAAATGAACAAAAAAGCAAACAGGCAGCTAAATCTAACAATAATACAAGAAAAGGAATAAACGTGGCATTCCCGACCCCCCGATAGCATCTTCCCAAGCAAAACAAGAAGACAGAAGGCTGAACACGCCCGTGCTCAGTGAGCACGGGGGCGTGCCCAAGTGTTTGCAGAAAAGACAAAGCTGTAGAAGCTTCTATCACCCACCACGGGGGCGTGCCCAGCGGACACGAGGGCGTGGTCAACTCTAAGATTCGCAGAATCTGAGGAAATCTTGATAGTACAGATACGCTTATGCACACGGGGTCGTGCCCAGCGGACACGGGGGCGTGGTCAACTAATGCAGACAAACTGCAATTAATAAAGAAAGAGAAGGAAGATGGACACGGGGCCGTGCCCAATGGATACGGGGTCGTGCCCGAGCTGCTGTTCAGGCTATAAATAGGGGTGCTTGGCTCATTTGCAAACCATCTCTTGGCAAACCACCTCTCTCACTCTACACCCACCTTCCACCACCATCACAACCCACATCCACCACCATCATCCATCATAGAGTGTGTGTAGTAGTCTCGGGATCCAAGATTGATCGTAAGAGTTCTTGACAGTCAAAGGCCATGTTTGCCTAAGTCTCTTACATCACTTGGTGAAGACAAGTGTCTAGTGTAATACTTTTTATTTTTAATCTTTTCGCACTTTTTATTTGGTTATGTATTAATGACTTTAATAACTAGTTTCTTATGTTGAAGGTGATTCTTCCTTATCGTTTGTCCGTGGTGTTTTGGCATTATTTTACTGTCTATATAAAATAAAAGATTTTCACTATTCATATCTCCACGGTCTATATGGAGATATGTTGGCTACCTGGTCGGGGGTTAAGGGAACGGTTTGGTAAGAGTCTTGCCTTGTTCTGTGTATAGATCCTGCAAGGACCTGGGTCAAATTTAGTAGGACCTCCTTCAATACCCACTGGTATTGGATGGCGGGGGTCCAAACTCTTTGATCCCCTCATATGTAAGCTACTATTAATACTTTAACTCGGCTACTTAGGACTGTATCCCTGCTGACTCAGAGTACTTAGCCGAGGGTAACGTGACCTTCAAAAGAGGGGCCTACCACATTATGCATTAATACCTTAATTAATTATCTTCCAATAATCCGACCCTTTAGGATTGTATCTTTGCTGAATCAAACTACTGGGTTGAGGGTAACGTTACCTTCAAAAGAGGGGCCTACTACAATAACTAAGATAATCTCTTAAAAAGTGCAAAAGTGCAGAAATAATCAAAGGTTACACTACACACGAGTCGGATCCAAGTGATTCATCTTGTCTATCTGTTTTATTTTTATTTTATTTTTCAGCATTTTAGTTAGTTTTATTTTTCTAGTTTAAAACCTTTTTCTAAACTTTTGATTTGATTAGACGTTGAGGATAAACCGGTACTAAAAGCTCTAGTGTCCTTGGACAACCTCGGTATCTTACCAACACTATACTACACTCACGATGGGTGAACTTGCCTATATGTGTGTTTAGTGTTAGTAAATATCGTGTTTTATAAATTTAAAACTTGGCTAAAAAGTGTAAAAGGGCTTAAAATATACATTAAATCTATACGACACTTCACACGCATCACCGGGCAAATGCCCCTTAAGGGTTGTTTGAAAGTAAGTTTTTTGATCGAGTAGGTCTTTGGATAAGTGTAAAAGTTTAAGGTTTAAGCCATTTTGGTCAAATGCCTTGAAATGAGTCTTTTCCGTAAATTGACAAACTGAGGGGTAGAATTCGGAATAAAAAGTTTACTATATTAAATCCACCACAAATATAGTTGTGATGGAAGATAAGTAGATATCTTAATGTGAGAATAAGATATAAGTAAAAGGGAGAGCGTGATATGAGTTTAAAATGCTTAAATCCTTAACGGGTTAAAATAAGCAGAGACGTAAAACGGGTTACAGATGTATAGAAAACCCGTGAATAGAACCTTGGTTAATAGGAAACAATTATAGTATGATGTTTATGTGAATTTGAATGCAAACAAACAAGTTTGTTTGATAAATCATGAACGGGTCAAAAACTTGAAACAAATATAAAGCTGATGGCTTAAAAACTTAAGAATTTTTTTAGTTCAGATGTTGAATTTTAACTCCATATAATGGAGGAACAAATTACTATCACGTAGGAAGAAACGTGTCGTAAAACAGATTAAAATTTTAGAAACTTATAACCGTTTAAGTCAAACATGGGATTGCTGGGAATATGCAGCACCAGGTAAACAACTTTCTGTCGAAATGGAGGTGTCGCACCCCGCGACGAGAAAGGTTAAACACTGTCGCGCAATGCTACGGCTGTCGCGCCCCGCGCAGGCAACATCCAAACCCGGTCACGGCCCGCGAGGGTTATTATAACTGGAAAAATTGTGTGTATTGCTTGTTTTGTATTGCGAACTGGTTTAGACACGTTATAAACATCATATAACTAACACATTTCATGTTTTATGAAATGTAGGATATCTTGCAGTGCCGGATGACGATCAAGCTCAAAAAAGAACCGAACACGATCAACGATTCAAGCTTCCGCATTACGTTTCGTCATTTCGAGGTTAAATGACGACTTTATGTTGAAATGTTTTAAATTTCAATAAGCATTAAAAAGGTGTATTTTCAAATGAATGTGTAATCATATAAATGATTTTATGTGAGAAAATTATTTGTAAATCCGATATTTAAAGTAAAGGTCTTACACTCCTTTGTCTCACATTTAACTTATTACATGTTACAAAAAAACAAACATATAAGTAAAAAACATATAATATATAACCGAGTAAAGTCCTTTTTGAGTCCTTATGGTTTATGTATTTTAACTATTTGAATCCAAAAACCAAACTTGTCTTGATTTGAGTCCCTGTGGTTTGTATTTTTACCCTTTGAATCCAAAACGCAAACCTCATCCAAATCATGGACTAAAAGGGTTGGATTCAAAGGGTTAAAAATATAAACCACAGGGACTCAAAGGGTTGGATGAGGTTTTACTTTGGATTCAAAGGGTTAAAAATACAAACTACAGGGACTCAAATCAAGATAAGTTTGATTTTTGGATTCAAATAGTTAAAATGCACAAACCACAGGGACTCAAAAAGGACTTTACTCTATATAACCAAATATATATAATTGGATATTACAACATCCCCTCTCAGTTTAATATCCAAATTGGTCAAACAAATATTTGAACACATCTTAACATGTTGATTTATCAGCAGACCTTCAATCAACAAGTCTTCCAACTGATGTTTTGACTCAATACCAATTGATATTATCACTCCTTTAGAGACTAAATCCCTTAAGAAGAACAAATCTAACTCAAAATGTTTTGTTATGTCATGAAAGATAGGATTTATAGCAGTAGAAAGAGTTGTTGTGTTATCACAATGTAACACCCCGTGTTTTGAAAGTCAAAGTCAAAGTCAAGATTAAAGTCAAAGGAAGAAAAGATTGCTAATTGCGATCTGTCACTCCTTGCTCAACTACTGTTTTGACTTCTTTGAGTTGTAATCGAATTTATTTATTTAATCGCTTTAGTTATATTATGTGGAGTACCCTTTAATAATCGAAGTTTAATCGCTATTTAATCGCATACTTAATCGTTAATCGACTTATTGCTAATCGCAATCGCATTCGCAACTCGAATTGTGTGTTCTGGATATTGTTTTACGTGTGTGTGCCATTTATGTGTTACCTGTGCATGTTATGTTTATGTTGAGGTGTTAATCGAAATCGCAATCGCAATTTTATCGCATCGTAATCAAATAACAAACGCTAAACGCAAGCTAATTATAGTGATTGTATGTTAGATATAGTAGTTAGGTAATTTGTGTAACTAATGGGTAATACTATCGCATCGCTCACTCGAATCGCATTGCAACGTTCAACACACGAAACAAAACGACAAATTCAACACGCCGGACACTAGGATCGAGTGGCCAACCGATCAAGTGGCCATCCGATCGGATTGTCACCCGATCGAGTTGTCACCCTATCTGGTTGCCACCCGATCAGACAGCCATCCGATCGGTAAACCACTCGACACATCACCACTTTCCTTTGTAGGAAACCCTATAAATACCCTCCTGTCACATCATTTGTGATGTGACAGCTCCTCACTCGAACCAGCCGCACTCCAGCTCTATTTCTCTCGATTTCTCTCGATTCTTGTAAGTTTCCAACCTAAATCTTGTACTTCTATGATCCACACACACTTCTTCATCATTTTCACCTTTGAATCTTAACTTTTAACCTTGAAATCACCGGATTTGAGGTGTTCTAGGGTGATTTCATCATGGAGTTCTTATGAACTTCAAGGTTTGGCTCATCCCACCAAGAACAACTTAGACCTGGAGGATTTCCACAAGATTAATCAATGTTTTCGCATAGATCTACACATAATCATTGTTAAAAGGATTGAAAGATGGTTTTCTAACTTTCTTTCAACTCTTTTACGCTCAATGCACTCAAAACCGATAAAATCGGCGCTCGTTCTGATCTTCTACTCTTTCTTAGTGGTGGGTTAGTTCAAGATCTGAATTCCATCCAAGAGACAACTGATTTCGGGTTTGAACATGTACAACTGTCTCGAAGAATGAATTGGTCGGACTAGGGTGGTTCCTGTTCGATCGGATCACTTGGGTCGAGATGGGGTTTCTGTTGTTTAAGCAAGTTATCGTAACGTCTCGGTCATAACTGCAAAATCTTCAAAACAATCAAGTGTCAGAGACGATCAGGTCGTTGGGACGGATTGCCGTCCGATCGGACTGCCATCCGATCCGCTTGCACTTGGTTCCACACTTAAACAATTTTCCCAAGATTTCAAGGTTTTGAACGTCGAACGGGTTGCCGTCTGATCGGATTGCCATCCGATCGAACGACCGTCCGATCGTGTGACGTTTGGGACTGTTGGTGCAGTTGTCTGTCGACTTCATCTTCGTTCGAGTCTTAGATTGGAACTGATAGATTAGGGCTTGTAATATGAGAAAATATCATGATTTAGTGTGTTTAGAGGTTGATTTCGCTTCAAGGGTCATTTAGAGATGATTTCGCTTCAAGCAGGTTCAAGCGAAATCCACATAACATGATTTCGCTTGAACAGTGCTCAAGCGAAATCCCAACTTCTATATATACCCTGAAGCGTAATCAGTTCATGGAGTTCAGTTCAGTTGTTAGTTTCCGACACAGAAGTGCTGTCGAGGTGTCTCCAAAGCTGTAATCTTTCATAGATCAATACAAGAGACAGTAAATAGTATTTCTGGTGTGTTACAAGCTAAACAAAGACAGAATCAATGAATTCCGCCTCTGATTCTGTCTAAGCACTCTTCTGATCGACTCGTTAGGTCATTTCACGATCCTACATGTGGTATCAGAGCTCAGGAGGAAGAGTTCATACCAATTCAGTCACGTTTTCTGATTTTCTACATCTTCTTCTCAAATCGAACAACTTTCTACGGATAAAATAGCTTCAAATTCTCACAAACTGTGCGAAAACATATTTTAACAAAGCCTTGAGAGTTTAAGAACCTAATTCGGCCATTTACTTATTCAATCAGATCATAATCAGACCGAACGTGATGATGTCATCCAGGCTCGCTTGAAAATAGGTTGATTTCGCTTGAGAATATAAGTTTTGTGTCTGATTTCGCTTGAACAAGTTAGTGTCTGAAGCGAAATTGAAGTGTTCGCTTGAAAGAACAAAATTTATTGATTTCGCTTGAAGCTCATCTCAGATCAGGTAGATTTCGCTTGAAAATGCATTAGGAGGATGATTTCGCTTGAAAAGATTTGACTTAAGATTTCGCTTGAGTTTAAGATCTGATTTCGCTTCAGGGATTTATTTTAGTTAAAAGGTTTCGCTTGAACTGTGATTGACTTGGTGATTTCGCTTGAACTTACTGGTGTGTGAAATTTTTGAATTCCGAAAAATGGACGAAGAGTTCTACAATGCTTTTGCTAGTCCAGTTACAGTCACTCAGAGTGCTTTGCATGAAAATGAAACCGGGACGTCTCAGAAACCACCAAAACTCATGGATATTGATGATTACAATGGATGGTCCAAACGGTTTGGAAATTGGGTTGAGGCGTATCACTTGGATGCGTGGGAACACGCTGAAGAGCCGTATGTTAAACCCACAAAGGACAATGTTGTGAATGGTACTCCGTTGACACTTAGAGAAATGACTACTGTAGATAAAAAGAAATATCGAGATGAGAAATTGATGGTGAGTCTGCTTCAGCAAGCGATAAAAGAAGATATTTTGATACTGCTTCAACATGATGGAACTGCATATTCAATATGGACAGAGTTGGAAGCAAAGTTTACTGGAAGTGACGATATGCTCAGGAATAAGATGTCTCTCATGAAAAAGGAATTTGACTTATTTCGGGGATTGAAAAATGAGAGTGTCAAGCAATTAATTGATAGATATTGTAACTTGGTGAGAAATCTGACGAAGTTAGAGCTAAAGAAAAGATCCGGGTACTTGATTCCAGGAGAAAGTCCTGAAGAAGATCGATCAAGATTGAAGAGTCGTCACTATGAAGACTCTCACTGAAGATTCCGTCAACATTCAAGGGGGAGTCTGTTGGTGCAGTTGTCTGTCGACTTCATCTTCGTTCGAGTCTTAGATTGGAACTGATAGATTAGGGCTTGTAATATGAGAAAATATCATGATTTAGTGTGTTTAGAGGTTGATTTCGCTTCAAGGGTCATTTAGAGATGATTTCGCTTCAAGCAGGTTCAAGCGAAATCCACATAGCATGATTTCGCTTGAACAGTGCTCAAGCGAAATCCCAACTTCTATATATACCCTGAAGCGTAATCAGTTCATGGAGTTCAGTTCAGTTGTTAGTTTCCGACACAGAAGTGCTATCGAGGTGTCTCCAAAGCTGTAATCTTTCATAGATCAATACAAGAGACAGTAAATAGTATTTCTGGTGTGTTACAAGCTAAACAAAGACAGAATCAATGAATTCCGCCTCTGATTCTGTCTAAGCACTCTTCTGATCGACTCGTTAGGTCATTTCACGATCCTACAGGGACTTTGGTAGTTGATCAATTTTCAAAGATCATCAGTAACTAACGGATTGCCACCCGATCGGATTGCGACCCGATCGAGTGACAATCCTGCTGTGAACTTGTTCTCACTAAGTGTCCTACTAATCGGACTGCTATCCGATCGAAGTGCCATCCGATCGATCGACCTGAATGGTAGAGATACTTCTCTGTTTTCAAAATGCTACAACGAAAACTTCAAAACCATCATACACAAACACATCCTTACCAAACGAGATGCCAATCCAATCGAACGGCCATCCGATCGGATGACCATCCGAACGGATTGCCATCCGATCGACTGGCCATCCGATCGGACTGCCATCCGATCGGATTACCATCCGATACTTGGTACTTTTGCACTGTTCTTCGCTTATGCTATCGTTAACTGTTCAGGCTAACTTCTCAAGCGCTCCCCTCAATCCAAGGCAGTGTTTATTAAGTTAAACGCTATCTGTGAGTATACTCGATCCCGTTTTGCTTTATGCACTTTTGGGTGTTACATACGTTACTTATTCTAAATCACATCGAACACACAACGCAAACACTATTTATACGCTGACCTCTAATGCATGTTATACGTGACTCGATGAATGCTTGTTTGTTATGTTTACACATTGATTGCTGTCTACATGCCTTAGCAACGATAGTACGATAGTTTGGACTCAGCACCTGTTCACTCAGGGGTTGTTAAGGACAATACTTCACGTGTTCGCAGTGGTGAACATGTGATGCTCACTAGCTACTCGCAGTCAACTCGCAGTCATTGGTATTGATAGGATCTTCGTCGCTAACTTACATGCTTCACATTATACGTTGTACATGCTCGTTATGCGTAAACGATTTCGAACTCTATTATGCTATATCAAACTTGTATGCTCACCTTTACACTATGTGTATTGACCTTTATTTTAACGTATGTGACAGGTGTTTAGGATGCTACCTGCTAGGATGCTACCTGCTAGGATGCTTGCTATGTGGAATCTAGTTAGGACGAGTCTAGAAACAAACGAACAATTTATTTAAATCTGAGTTGTCGAAACATATTATTTGTTTTTCAGATATCGTTGTCTGTAATAACTTAATTTGCTTGATGGGTTATGGTATGGGACATAATATTAACTATATAGTAATGTAGTTGTTATGGAATTTCTCTTGAACAATCTGTTTTGCTCAGTTCTGCGCCCCGATGATTCCGCCATCGGTAGGGGTGTGACACACAATACAAGTTTACAGGCAATTGAATCAAACCACCAAATTCTCCCAACATATTTTTTCAACCAAACTATTTCACAAGTAACAATACACATAGATCTATATTCAGCTTTAGCTATATTTCTTGAGATAGTTGCTTGTTTTTTACTTATCCAGGAAGCTATAGAGTTTCCGATAAAAAACACAAAATCCAGTTATTGATTTTCCATACTCAAGACAACCCAGTCTAAGTCAGCATATGCAACAAGTTTGAAACCATAACCTCTCGAAAATAGATCACCTTTTCCAGGAGACTGTTTTAAATACCTTAACAGCCTAAATGCAATTTTCAAATAACCATAAGTAGGATCATGCATATATTAACTTAGAAAATGACCATAAGTACAAGATAAATTAACTTGCCTACCAGTTTTTTGATATCTTGTAACACTATCAACCATATCATTATTTTATTTACACCATGCAGTTATAACATAATTTTGTTCAATTGGGAACTAGGAGTTCTACTATACCTAGAAGTCTTAGTGACCATATTGAGTTAACAACTCTAAACAATATTTTCATTGTGAGAGACATATACCTACTTTTACTTTAACTACTTCTATGCCTAGAAAATACTTTAACTCTCAAGATCTTTAATCATGAATTTAAATCTCAAATTATTCTTAATATTTTATATATTTTAAGATTGCAATTACCAGTGATGACACTGTCATCCACATATACAAGCAGGTAAATCACAACTTTTTTGTAGTTTAAAGAACAAAGAGTAATCATATTTGCTTTAACTGAATCCTAAGTTAAACGACACATTTACCACTCTTTCATTCCTCATTAAAAGTTACCAAAAAGAAAGCATTATTCACATCAAGTTGATACAAACACCAATTATTTTCAACAACATTACAAATAATACATCTTACAACAACAAGTTTAACAACAGGTGAAAATGTTTCATCAAAGTCCACACCATTTTTTTACTCTAGCCTTTGGCAACTAGCATGGCTTTAAACCTTTCTATTTTACATGTTGATTTATATTTTCTCTTATAAATCGATTTACACCCAATCAGACTCCTACTTGGAGGTAACTCAACCAACTCTCAAGTATCATTTCTATGAAGAGCTTCTATCTCTTCATTCATGGCTATTACTCAATTAGAATCCTTTGGAACCTTACTGAAGTCTCTAGGTTCACAACTTTTTATAAAGCACATATGTTCCATAGACAGATTAGAATAGTTTACTACCTTTTCTAATCCATATTTAACTTTTACTTCAATAATATAGTCACTAAGACTTCTAGGTATAGTAGAACTCCTAGTTCCCTCAGAATTTTGATCTTCAACAGAATGAGGTATCACATGCTCAGCCCTATCGAAACGGGTAGTACTTTCACTTGGCTACTGACTCACAACCTTTCCTACAGTGTTGGTACATCCTAATTTTAATTTTTGAGACCCATGTGTCTCTAATTTCCTGTTACTTTGATTCCTTTCTTCATCATTGGGATCGTCAAGTGTTTGGTTTTCTGGGTTTTCATACATATAAAAAAACTTAAGGTATTAACTTCTTAATTATTATTATTTATATCAAAACTTTTCAAAACAATTTTATCTTTGAAAGGGATAAAAGATTCAAAGAACTTAACATCCCTTGAATAAAACTTAGTTTTATTATCTAAACTCTGCATTTTATACCCTTTTTTCACTAGAGTAACCAATAAAAACACACTTCTTAGCTCTACTACTAAGTTTATCTGTTCCATTTAAAATTGTACAGAAACCCAAACAACCAAACACCTTTAAATGATATAGGAAAGGTTTAAAGCCATACACATACTCATAAGGAGTTCTACCTCCTAGCACTGAGGAAGGAGTCCTATTAATCAAATAAGTACCAGTCAATACACATTCAAACCAAAACTTAACATGCAAATTACTTTGAAATAATAAAACTATAGCTACATTCAATAAGTGTTTGTGTTTTCTTTCTACAATCCCATTTTCCTATAGAGTATAAGTGCAGGAAGTCTGATGTATTATACCTTTACAGCTACAAAAAACCTTCATCTGATTATTAACAAACTCAGATCCATTGTCACTTCTAAAACATATTATGTCCTTTTAAACTGTGTTTTAGCCGCATTAACAAATTCTAAAATGTTTTCAAAAACTTCCTGCTTAGATTTCATATGGCATACTGACACAACCCTTGAGTAATCATCAACAATGGTTTAAAAAATATTTACACCCTTCTTTACTTTGAACTTTATAAGGACCCTATACATCTAAATGAATGAGTTGCCCTAATTCACTAGTTTTATGATTACTTAAAGAGAAAAGTTTCCTATGTTGTTTAGCTCTTTGGCACACTTCACATGGTTCAGAAGAATCAGGCTTTCTTAAGTACAACTTTTGTTTAAAAACATGTATAGCCTGATCTGATGGGTGACCAAGTCTAGCATGCCAAAGATTACTTACACTATTACTGTTATAACACACCTTACTTGATATACATGAACTTTCACAGAAATATAACCCATCAACTTGATTACCAGTCAATGGGACTTTCCTGGTTAATAAGTCCTGAATATAGCAAGTATGTTCATCAAAACCAATATACAGTTTATTATCATTGGCAAATATATGTACTGAAATCAAGTTATATTATAGTCAGGGACAACAAACACATCCATAACTACAACATTATTAACCAGTTTAAGATTCCCTAATTTCGTGACCAAAGCCTTTGTACCATTAGGGTGTTTTATTTGAACGTTAAATTCAGATACATCAGTTACATTAGTTAAACTAGTTTCTTTATTAATGATGTGCTTATTTGCCCCTGCATCTACAATATTAATCCAACCAATCTTGTTTTCACTACTCAGACTATTATTAAAACAGAAAATAGGTTTACAAAACACATTATTATAGAATAAACTGTGACTACTACCTGACACATTGCAACTTTGAGGAACATCACTTGACTTATCATTTACTAAACTTAATAATCTGGAAATTTAATCACTAGTCAAAGAACTAGCAGGAACTTTTGAATTATCCACGGAACTGTTATATGCAATTGCCCTTTTTCCTTGGTTATTACTTCTTGATTTCATCCAGGTTGGATAACCAATTATTTCAAAACATTTATCAACATAATGTCCAATTTTATTACAGTGTGCACACTTTAAGTTTTGATTAGACACCTTGTTTGACCTTTTAAATTCAACAGGTTGGCTAACTTTGGATACAAAAGCCATTGATTGACCCTTTTTATTACCACCAATATAGTTTCTATGAGATTCTTCTCTTTAAACTATAGCAAATGCTTCTTTAACAATAGGTAATGTTTCTTTCATTAACAGGTATATCCTAAACCCCTGATATACATTATCCAACCCCATGAGAAACCTCATTAGTTTTAGCAACATCACAGGTACAAGTAGGCAATTGCAAAATTTGATCTAATTGTCTCCGCATTATATTCAATTTATGGTAATATTCTGAGACAGTAGATCCATTTTAACTAGATTGATTAATTTTCTGATATACAAGTCAAACACAACCGAACCATCAATTTTATTATAAGTCACTTTCAAATCAGAGCAAACATCACCAGTAAGTCTTGAAACCACTTGAACCATGTATAAATCTTCACTAATAGAGTTCAGAATCCAGGTAAGAACTAAGGAATTACACCTATCCCATTGTTTGGCTAACACGTCATTAATTTTTGATTTAACACAAGTTTTATTAACACAACCCTATTTAATCGTTACTTGTAAAGCTAATTGCATTGCGTTTGACCAGACTGTATAATTTTCAGACCCTTTCAGTTTAACAGAAACAATAGTAAGATTACTAGAATCAAATGGATGCAACTATAATGGATCACTTGCATCCAATTTACTTACAAGATTTTTAGGTGGTGGATTCAAACCACTTCCACCTATTGTTACAATACCATCTACCATGTTTTATCAAACAGTTAAACATGTAAGAACCAAGAATTACTCAGCTAGCACAAAACCACAAAGTGATAAACACACAAAGGCGAAACCAGGAAAGAGGGTCCGATTAGAGGTTCGTCACTCAAGGGTGCCTCCGCAGACCGTATAAAGGGAGCCTCCTAGACTTAGACTCACTAAAAAGTAACAATTAACCAAACAAAAAAGGACCACAAACACTACCAGATATCGATGATAACAATTAGAAAGGGATCTATACTAATATCAATCTCAAGAAACCAGATAGTACAATCAGACAATGCACACAGTAAAATGCACACGTAGACAGGGTTGGCTCTCCCTGTTAAACAACCACCGGTCCCCCAAACCCGGCCAAACAATGTCGAGACTCACTGACACAATGTGACAAAAATATAAAAGAGTGAAGCAAAGGATAATCTAATTGGGGGTGTATAATTCCAGGCTGGACCTATTATGTAACCTTCACTTAGGGTCCCACCAATCTACTCAGAATCACTTAGATTTGATCAGATTGTAACCAGAGATATGACCCTAGAAATGCAGCGGGACAATAATAATCCCAAGAGCTTACTAGAGCTCTGATACCATGTAAAAAACAAGGTATCTAAAAAACTGATATATGAATACAATGAAGAAAACAAACGAAATTGTTAATTCCCAAAAGTTCTCAAATCTAAATACAAAATACAAGACCCACACACCTCAAGCCTTTAACTATCACACAGATTATCAATGTGATAAGCTTTACAAATATGAAATAAGAGATACACTCACAAGATCAAATTCCACAAGTATCTGATCTACACAATGAGGAAAACCCTAATCGCCTAAAGAAGAGAGAGAAAGAGTTCAAATGAGAATGTTCGCAAATGAACGGTGAGATCCCGGTAACAAGCCTTTTATAGTCACCCAAGACCCGGACTTAAACCGGGGCCTTCTTTCTTCACTTGAACCCAATCCTTAACCGGCCCTTGTCTTTAACTTTAGCCCATCAGCGGGTACCCAACTACAATCCATCCCATTTGAGCCCATTTCTCCCTTGCTTCACATTTAGCATATTAAATGTTACAAAACAACCAGCATATAAGTAAAAAAAACATATAATATATAACCAAAGATATTAAAATAGATTGCTCGTTCAAGTTGCTATTTTTACTATAAACAAAAGGAATTGCGTTGAATTAGGAGTGAAATCCATACTTCGACGCAAATTCTCCTCATCTATCTCGTGATTCCATCACACAAACAGGGATGCAGTCGGTAAGTTAGGGGTGAAACCCGAACCTTGATGACTCGTTCTACTCTCTAATGTGGTTTTTACAAAACTCTCACCAAAGTCTCGACGGACTCCAACGACTTGGGTCACACTGTAACTGGAAGGATGCGTGCCGATCTCTCAAATCGAAGCGAGAGCAAAGTCCCGAAGGCCAAAGTGTGCACTTACGAGTCCTTGTGAATAGTCGAATCACTTTGGGTAGTCAACGTCTATCTAGCCAAGACGATCTATCCTCGAATTTTATGTGTTTCGATTCTGGATTTACTGCAGCTAACTCTGTGATTTATCGATTTTATGTGAAACTTTATGTGTTTTATGTGATTACATGTTCTGATTTTGGTGGTTTATACGCTTTTCGCTTCTCGCTTCGATCAACACGCACCACTCGCATTGCACATCTATCTCGATATGCTAACAAATCGCTGGTCATTATTCGCAATCGTTACTCGATACTCGCAATCGCTATACTTAATCTCTATACGTGCTGTGAAGGATAGGGAATACGTGCAACATATAGTATGAGTTCTATGTTCTGACTGCCTTATGTGCTTTTGTGTTTATGTGCTTATGTGATTTTGTGCTTATGTGGATTTGTGAATGGATGTGTTCCTGAGCTTTATGGTGTATCGCTAGTCTATACTAGGAATAATCGAATAGTGTTTGAATCCTATGGCGCTGTCTGTTGTAGACAATGTCGTCATTTGGTTCGTTTCATTCTCGCTCCGCTCGCCGTAATCATGATGATAAACGCATCAACTCTTTGGTCGCTAAGCAGCTAGCGAAAGTCATTCCCCAGATTGTTAGTGAACTGAATGAAAACACTAGCAAATCTTCTGAAGAATCCTGGACTGATGCTCCTAAAGCTGCTTTCAGCTTCAAGCAGTTCAAAGCCTGCGGCCCAAAAGAGTTTACTGGTGAAGATGGTCCTACGGCCATGTTCCAATGGTTTGATTCTATCGAAGTCACCCTGCGCCAGAGTGGCTGTCCTGATGATCTCCGCACTCTTAACGCAACTGGCGTCTTCCAGTCCCGCGCTTTAGACTGGTGGACAGCCGAGAGAAACAAACGTGAAAATGATGCAGCTTACGGGCTAACATGGGATGAGTTGAAGGACGTGATGATGCAAGAGTTCTGCCCTCCCCTTGAGCGCCAAAAGCTGGAGGATGAATTCTGGCATATTAAGCAGAAGGATGGTGACAACGCTGGTTTGACTGCACGCTTCAAGCAGTTGAGTATTATCTATCCGAGCCAAGTTACCACGCCCGAAATCACCATCAAAAACTATATCCGTGCTCTTCCAGATTGCGTGGCTAATTTCGTTCTAGCTGCAAAGACGACGACAATCGAGGAAACTTTTCTACTCGCTGCCGAGATCAACGATAAGTGAGTCAAGTCTAGTTACTGGGATAAGGCTCCCAAGAATCTGCATTAAGCTACCACCGCTTCAACCACTGAAACCGCCACCGCCCCTCGGTCATCCAAGCTCTCGAGACGCAAGAGAAAGAACAACAACAGTTCCAGCAACAAGAACTGCGCTGTGACAAATGCCGCCCCACTCCAATCAGTTCCTGCACCACAGCAACCTCAACACCGCCAAGTAGCGGCCCAGGTTACCAACGCACCGTCGGCAAAGCGTGCGTACACTGGTCCTCACCTGGCTTGCCCTACTTGTACTTATCACCACCCAGTGGGAATCGCTTGCAGATACTGTCCACATTACAACATGTACGACCATTTCACCGCCAATTGTCGTACAGGTCGACGTCAAAACCCTGCTCCAACTCAAGGTCAAGCTCCTGCTCAACAAGCTCTACTTACTGCTCCTCAAGGCCATCAAGCGGCTCATGCACCCGCGATCAATGCTAGAGCTTGCTATGTGTCACATCCCAACCGATGGTGGAATCATCGGGGCATGGCACTAGGCGAATCAGATTGCTCAAGAGAATCCATAACAACTATATTGCGACAGTATTTATTTAATTTGTTATCCCATACTAACAAATAGTACAATCACATAAGTTATCACAGATTTCTTGTCCTCTCGAACAATACAAATCCGACAACCTGCAACATACGTTAAAATAATGTCAATACAAAAGTATTGGCGAGTATACATGTTTGATATGTAATAGTGTAACAGATAAAGGCTGCGAATTTCCACATACATAAACGTAATACACGACATATATACTCACAAAACTGATACTACCAGCTAAGTCCTCGAGCTTCGATCGCGATTGCTAAACTAGACCCCGTCGGGCGCAATAGTACTATACTAGTCATGGTGGGACGTCGTGAGTATAAGTCTTAGCACATATGTAATTAGCATCACGTATAACTATGCACATTGGTCATTCGCAAGTGATAAATAGTTTAAGCATTTGATTTGATAGCAACGTATGTTACACCCAAAAGTGCGAAAGCAAAAAGGGTTCAAGTATACTCACAGTCGGTGCTCAGCAGGTAAGCAACCACAACTTGGTTGGATTGAAGGGAGCGCGTCTGAGAATAGCCTGATCACAGTTTGATAGCATAAGCATTGGATAGTGCGTGAAACGGAACAAGTGATAGTGGGGTCGATCAGCAGTTCGATCGGATGGTAGTCCGATCGGACAGTCGATCGTTCGGGTGACTGTCCGCTTGGATGGTCATCCGATCGGATGGCTGTTCGAGTGGATTGTTACTTCCTTTAGGAAGGATGTGTTTGTGTATGATAGCTTGACTTTTGAAGTTTTTTTTGTAGCATTTTGAAAACAGAGAAGTATCTCTCCCCTTCAGGCCGGTCGATCGAACGGCCGGTCGATCGAACGGTCGGTCGATCGGGTGGCAACTCGATCGGGTGGCTGTTCGATCGGACGGTGATCCGATTGGCAAGACATTTTGGTTGATGATAAGCTCACAGCAGACTGGTCACTTGATCGGGCAGCAGTCCGATCGGGTGACAATCCGTTGGAACTGATGTGCAATGAAGATTTGTAAAAACGTTTAAGTGTTGAGGATCCAAAGTCCGTCATTCGGATGGTCGTTCGATCGGACGGCAATCTGATCGGACGGCAATCCGTTCGTCGTTTAGATCTTTGAGTGTTTGAAAATTGTTTAAGTTTGATACTAAGTGCTATCCGATCGGATTGCGGGTCGATCGGGTGGCAGTCCGATCGGGTGACAATCCGATCGGACGGCAATCCATCCCGCAGCCTGATCATTTCACAACTTGTTTATTTCATTAAGTTTCCACGATTTGATCGAGACGGTATGACCACGAGTTAAACAATGGAAACTCCATCAAGTCCAAGTCATTGATCGGATGGGAAATCACCCCGTCCGATCAGTTGACTGTCCTCGATGGTGGTTCGTGTTTAACATGATAAGCCGGTCATCTCGTTGATAGGAACCAGTACTCAAACCGACACTTCATTAGAGACAGAGTAGAAGGTCTGTACGAGATCCGTTGCTACCGGTTTTGAGTGAATAGTTAAGAAAGTTGAACAAAAGTTTAGAAAGCTTAGATTCGGCTTAGATTTAGGTGAGATTAGTGTTTATACACCGTGGAATCTATCAGATCTGGACTGTTCTTGATGAGATGAGGTCACACTTCATTGTTCCTAAGGTCTCCATGATGACATCACCTTAGAACGGCTCAAATCCAAAGATTTCATGGTTAAAAGTTAAGATTCGGAAGAGAAAATGATGGAGAAGTGTGTGTAGATCAGAGAAGTACACGATTTAGGTCGAAAACTTACAAGAATCATGAGGAATCTAGAGGAAAAGCCCCAAAAGCGTGCTGGTCGAGTGAGAGCTGTCACATCATTGTTCAAGTAATGTGACAAGTGCTATTTATAGGTGAAGTGGGATGAAGGGGAGAAGTGCAACGGATCGGATGGATGTCCGATCGGGTGGCAATCCGATCAGGTGGTAATCCGATCGGGTGGCCACTCGATCGATCAGTCACTCGATCGGTGGTCTCCGGCGTGTTGCGTTTCGATGTTTCGTTTTGATTGTTAATCGTTACGATAGTTTGGTTACACATTTCGTCCACCTTTTCATATATTTATTATAATTAGTCACCTTGGGTCGTATATACATATCCATATTCAAATCCTGCGATAATCGAGTTACGCGTGCTTACGAGTGCGTTTTTGAGTAATGTGTTGCATTACGACACATCACGGCTATCAAGGAGGGTAGAATTGATCCTCACTCGACATCATCGTGGCTATCAGCAAGTGCGATGTGATGCGATAGAAATAACGTATGCGATAATATGCGAAAATACTGCGATATGGCGATGTATGCGATATAGATACATTATGATCCGAATCTCTGGTGCTAGGCGTAACGAGTATAACGAGTAGTAACAACGCACGAATGTGTGGGTTGTTACAGTCTCCCCTGCTTTAGGAAATTTCGTCCCGATATTAAACCATAAGAAGGGTTACGAGGGTTGATGCGAATGAGAGTATCGATTAGAAGCGTAAAAAAAACGAGCGATCAATTGAAATTCGACAAGTGAGGGCGTTGCGATGACTGAAGAAGGCAGCGAGTAAGATGATTCGTATAACAAAAGTTGATAACACACGAAAGGGATCCAAAAGCGTTTTGGTTTTTGAAAAGTTGATTGATTCGAAAAGGGTTGAAGAAACTTGTTTATGAAAAATCTTCCCACAGTGCGGTGTTAAACTGTTTTGATGTCCACACCAACGCTATGAGTGGAATTTCATCTGGTTACTAAAAGATTTTGGGGTGTTTAAAACTCGTTTTACAAGATTTTCTCGTCATGCAGCAGTAACTTAAGTCGATTGTCACACCATCGTCACAAGATAATCTCGTTTTGTACAAAGGTTTTGATCAAATTTTAGAAAAAGTATTGTGGGAAGAAGGGTCGGTTTAAACTTTGGGTAAACAACAACAACAACCATACCCAGTATAATCCCACATATAGCGAAGCTATTGATAGGGTATGGGGAGGGTAGGATGTAGGCACGCCTTACCTCTATCCCAGAGGATAGAGAGGCTGCTTCCAGTGAGACCCCCGGCTTGGGTAAACAAAGCTTCTTAATAATAATAATACCAAAAATTTAATTTTTATGGTCGACCCCGTATGGCACTTTTCCGCGAAAGTTCAACAATATGACTAAAACACTTATATATAGGAAGTACCAGCGGCGTATCCACCATGCTTTAGCCATATGGCTTCCATCTCGTGTGGCGGTGTCATGTGTGTCGACATAGTATTGATAGGGTTCGATTCCCTCGGTCCAAGCGAAAGATGGTCGGACCAAGTGTAAGAGAAGGATTGAGCAAACTGAGCGATGAAGTCGTTTTCGAACTCAGTCTAGTGATACGAGCGAGTGCGACAAGCGATACGCGAAAACTTGTTAGCACAACATCAACTTAATAAGTGAAGATAGCGGCGATAAGCGAAAAGCGACAAGCGATAGCGACAACCGTCAAACGGTAGGCGACGATCGATGCGTTGCAAGCGGTGGGAATATACGCGATTAATGCAATTCGTTTGGATTGATCAACACCACAAAATTTAACTAACATTAGACCCCACATGGCCTTTTTCCACGAAAGTCTGCTGATATGGCTAAAGCACTTGTATATAGGAAGTACCAGCGGCGTATCCACCATGTTTTAGCCATATGAGTTTCGTCTCGTGAAGCGAGGTCACGTGTGCTAACTTAACACAGATAACACAGATACGGTAAGCGATAACGTTAGCGATAGGCGACGAGCAATATGCGATTAAGCGAATAGTGCGATTTCGATTAGATTCCACATTAAAACCCACATGGCATATTTCCACGAGAGTTGGCTAACATGGCAAAACTCTTATATATAGGAAGCACCAGCGGCGTATCCACCATGTTTTGACCATATTAGTTTTGTCCCGTGAAGCGATGTCATACATAATACAATAACACAGATTGCGATGAGTACTAGACGATGAGCGATAAGCGGTAAGCGGTTCGCGATAAGCGATACACGGTACGATTAATCTCCACAGTTCCACAATTTAACCAACATTAAGCCCCACGTGGCATCTTTCCACAAAAGTTTGCTAATATGGCTAAAACACTTATATATAGGAAGCACCAGCGGCGTATCCACCATGTTTTGACCATATTAGTTTTGTCCCGTGAATCGATGTCATGTGTGCCAGCATAAACACAAGTAGCGATAAGCGTTAGAAGCGATAACCGATGCGAGTATCGAAGCAATGAGATTAATAGATGCGTTAAGCATTAAAGCGTTGCGAGGGTGATGTGCGTTAGATTCCAACGAAATTGCGATTGAGTTGCAATTAAAGACTTACGACCAGTCTTACGTCGATGCAATTGCCCTGCGGGGGTAGACTTTCCAGAGTCCATCGATGAGGCACTTGCATTGCGTTTGCAGACTTACGACAAGTCTCGCGATCATGCGATGTAATTGTTACGCCTTGCGAATGAGTGTAGTGTATCGAAAATAACCATAATAGTATAGGTCTAAATAACGTTCAACTCCTCGTGGCATTTTCTCTACGAGACTTCGGTAGTATGGCAAAGCACACCTTTCCTTACCTCTACTACTTGCATCCCATGAATAGATTTCACACTTTGTTGACATGGTCAAGACGCTTATATATAGGAAGTACCAGCAGCGCATCCTCCACGCTCGACCATGCTTTTAATGTTATGGCACCATTAGAACTCACTACGATCCCCGTGCACTGACCAAAAATAATCATATGTGCACCCGTGATTAGTTGTTCCTTGCACGTTTATCGTACCTTATTCTAAGAGTGTAGTGAGGGTAAAACACATTATATCGTGATATAATATATAGCATGTGTGTGCTTCCAGATTAAGTGCGAAGACGAGAGAGAAAGCGAGAGATAAATAGAGTCCACATTGCGTCGAGAAATAGAACAAATTCAACACATAAAAGAAACTAACGGTGAAAATCGTAGCATTACAACAACATTGGAAGCATGACAAATGTTGCTGTGGAGGACTTCTGCGGAGACTGCGATCGTTGCTGAGACTCCTCAAGTCTGCGGCCCCGTGCGGCAGTGCTGGGTAAGATGACTGACGGGTGGTCCGTAGGACAACCCTTAAACAATCTAAATATGTGCACATCTCATGCTTTATTCGGTTAATTGTGGGAATTTGGTAACTACGGTGCGTTGGTATTTGCAGGTGTTAAAGTGCATAAAAGTTGGATGATATGAAGTTTGGATGGATGCTAAATGATCGTGGAAACAAGAAGTGCAAATTCCACTTGTAACGAAGCCAACAAAGAAAAGCATAACATACAGCACCGTAACCTACGGCTCCCTGCCGTAGGTTACGGCTCCCACCATTTGCCAAAAGATCCCGCCGTAAAACAGGAGCCTTCAGCCGTAAAGAACTTTGATCGCCGTAACCTACGGCTGAGGGCCGTAGGTTACGGCCCTATGTTGACCTTGGAGTTGCTGACTGTCGTAACCTACGGCTGGGAGCCGTAGGTTACGGCTCCGACTGATGTTTTCATGTAACTCACGCATTTAATGACCATTTTGAGGGGATTTATGGGGACTTATCATTGGTTTTCGGTTACCACTTGCTTGTACATGAATTTTGGAGCAACTTGGAGAATTTTTGGAGCTTGAAACAATCTTGGATCATTAGTCTTTTGGTTTTTGAATTGTCTTTGAAGATCGAAACTTGTTTGACAATGTTTGTTCAAGCCATGAGTGGCTAAGTATTTTGTGACTATCTTTGGTGGAAGGTTTGCAAGACATTTATGTTTATTTCCATATTTCTAGAATAACAATCTTCTCTTTATTGAATTGCTTGTTATGGTATGTGATTATTTGTAGTAAATTGTTAATCCTTGTGCTGAACTAATTAGAAACCATATGTTCTTGGTGCCGTTGGCAATCGAGATATCATGGGTATAGTTAGGCTTGGGTAAGGGTTGATTGATCATCGGGTAACAACCTCACGTTCTAGGAATCTGAGTACTTAGTTCCCTTTCATCACTGCAATTGATCACATATGAACTATGTCTATGTAGTTCCTTCTAGTGGAATGTTAACATAAGTGTCATATCAAACCGGAAACTAAAGATGGTTACTTGTTTCTAAATTTTTTACAACCAAAACTTTTCTCTTGCAATTTAATTAGTTAATCTTAGTTTTAAAAATCAACCAATCCAACCCACTCTTGAATTTATTTTTCTTTCAATTTAGTTTACTTTAGTGAAGTTAGACATACATCGAGATAGCACATATTCCACAAACTCCCTGTGTTCGATACCCACTTACCGCTAGCTAATTAGTTGTAATTGGATTAAATTTGATTGGGACCACGACATTACGTCAAATTTTGGCGCCATTGTCGGGGAGTAGTGCGCAAAGTGTGTTATTTTTTATCCTTTTGAGTTTGTTATTTTTCTGGTTTACGCTAGGTGTGTTAGTGTGCAGGTATTTACAGGTGCATGCGTACTAGGAGCTCTCACAAGCTATCACCATTGGCGTTTGATCCAGAAATTGAGCGGACATTAAGAGGAAACATAATTTTGTTAAGAGAAAACAGAATCAGCGGTTCACCAACAACACCAACTACACCAATCACACCAATTCGATACATGGATCCACCACAACCACTACCCACTACGGGTGAACTCACACCACCATTCATACCATCATCTACTCAACCTTCACCAAACACTACTATTCCAAACACCACTACCAATCCTATTCAACCTCATAATGTTACACCAACCAACACCACCCAACCCACTACCACTCAAGAAGAACCTTCACTTTCTTTTAACCCTTCTACTAAAATTCCACCACTCACTCATTTTTTTCCAGTTTCAGGTCAATCATCCTCAACATGTACATTGCCCCAAGGTTCAACTGTCGTTCATGCAACTTCTACATTTAGACCATCGAACCAATCGGGTTTTCAATACTCGACCATTCCATTTGGGCAAACTTCAGGTATGGGGGGAGATGGATATGAGGATTTTGAGGGTTATGATGAAGACGGGTATGCTTACGTTTATGGGGGTGATGGTGATCAAGGAGAGTTTGGTTTTGTGCAAGGTCAACCTCAAGGGATGGCAAGTGTTGGTGGGATGCCACAACAACAACAACTCGTACCACAACATATTCGGCCAAGGCCACAAGGGCCACCAATGCAACGCCCTATACCATTGCAACAAGTGCGACCACAGAACGTACAACCACAATTTCAAAGGCCAATTCAACACCCACCAATGCCACAACAACAGTTTCAACAACCACTCGCACCACAAGGGCATATACCAAGACCAATGGTTCCTATTCGTCCAAGGGGTCGATTGGGTGTACCAAGAAGGCATCTTAGGGAACATGCGCGGGGAATTGAAGCGCATTTTAGGCCGGTAATTACTCACAACCCTTCACCGGTGGTTATTCCTCACAACAATCAAAGAAGAACTTTTGAAGTGAGGACTAATTCTTTACAAAGTTTGCCAAAATATAAGGGGCTAGCAACGGAGGAGCCTTATTTCCATTTGGAGGCTTATGACTCAATTTGCAATACTCTTGGGAGTCAAGGTTTTTCGGTTGATGATGTCAAGTTAGTCCTGTTTCAATTCTCTTTAGAGGATAAGGCAAAGAAGTGGTTCTACACTTTGCCTTCGGCATCTATTTATACTTGGGCGGAAATGCAACAAATTTTCCTAGACGAATTTTATACCGCTCAAAAGACCAATGATGCTAGAAAGGGGTTGAGGAGCTTTCAACAACAACATGGTGAAATGTTCCATGAGGCTTTTGAGCGTTTCAATATGATGATCAAAAATTGCCCTCACCATGGAATTGAATTATGGGAATTAATGAATGCTTTTCACGAGGGGTTGAGTGCCGAAGATGCTCGTGATTTAATGTCTATTACCGGTGGGACTTTTGGTACAAATTACGAGAATGATGATTGGGAGTTTTTGGAGAACATGGCAACTACATCAAAAAGAAAAGCTCAAGCATCGAGGAGAGCACGACCAGCCATTGCCCGACCTCAAGTGCACGCAATAGATGATGGTAATGTTCAAACTACTAACCAAATTTATGATGTTTGTGCTTTGTGTAATGAAATAGGTCATGCGGCTGAAAATTGCCAAGGATTGGTGGAAGGGCAATATGAAGAAGTTCATGCAGTACAAGGTTAAGGAGGGGGTGGTAGAAATTACAACAATATGAATTCTAACACTTACCACCCCGGGTTGAGGAACCACCCAAATTTCCGAAATGGAAACCCTTCGAATCAAGCTAACCCGAATTTTCAAGGTAGCCAAGGAAACTTTGGTTCGCGCCAACCTTACAACAATCAAAGTGGATATAGAGGTGGGAACAACCAAGGATACCAAAGGCAATATCAAGCGGGTCAAGAACAAGGGGGGTCTTCGGGGGGAAACAAGATGATGGATATGTTGAAGAGCATGCAAGAGGAGATGCAAAAGAGAAACCAAATGGATGATGCTCGTATACAAAAGGATGAGGCCCGAGATAAGGCAATTCAAACTTTGACCACCCAAATGGGTCAACTTGCAACTGAAGTATCAGAATTGAAGAAAAATAAAGGTCAATTACCAAGCGACACTAAGGTAAACCCATCTCATGGTACTTCAAGAGGTAATAATGTTAACATTCACCATGTAAGTGTTTTGAGAAGTGGGAAAGAGTATAAAACCAATCCTTCACCGGATTTCGTTGATGGGGTGGTTGAAGATATAACGGGTCAAGATAGTGAGGAAGAAAATGAACCACCTATTGTTTCTTCTAAACAACCCAATTTTGAAAAACCCGAAATTAATAAAGAAAATGAAAAGGAAAATGAGGGTGAGGGATCTAGTCAAGTACCATTTCCCTCGGCTTTATTAGATCCGGGTAGAAAAAAAATTATTTCAAAACGGGGTCCTCAAAAGGAGGAAATGTGGGAGGTTTTTAAACAAGTAAAAATTAATCTTCCTTTACTTGAAGCAATCAAACAGGTACCCGCTTACGCCAAGTTTTTAAAAGAATTATGTACTCAAAAGAGGCAACAAAAAGTGCCTAAATTGGTTGACTTGGCGGAGCGGGTAAGTGCGGTTTTGAAAGGAGATCTTCCTCCTAAGCTACAAGATCCAGGAACGCCTCTTATAAACATTCAAGTAGGAAATTTTCAAACCGCAAGGGCGTTATTGGATATTGGAGCCGGAGTAAGTATCTTACCGGGGGGTTTATACGACCAATACGATTTTGGTCCATTGAAACGGGTTGAGACAACGGTGGTATTAGCCGATTTGTCTCACAAACTCCCTCGGGGTATTGTACGGGATGTGATAGTTAAAGTTGATGAGTTTTATTATCCCGTGGATTTTCTTGTGCTAGACTACTCATCCGCGGACCCAATTCAACAACAAAATGTTATTTTGGGTCGGCCGTTTTTAAACACCGCACATGCCGTTATTGATTGTCGATATGGTACGGTCGACATGACATTCGGTAATAGAAAGATGAGATTAAATGTTTTTACTAACGGTACTAATGTTTATGGTGATGAGTGTTTTGTAGCAAATTTCATAGATGAATATGACCCAAAGGAGTTCGAGGAAGAGATTTTGGGTTCTTGTGTTCGTGATGTGTCTTTGCAGGTGCACACATGTGATTTGGAAAATGAAGAGAAAGAGCAAGAGGCTCTCGCGGTGAAGGAAGGAAGGCCGCCATGGACCCACCAAACGAACACTTTACCGGTGGGAATTGATTTGGGTACAAAGCCTTCCTTGGAATGTCCACCAAGCGTGGAATTGAAAGAGTTACCGAAGCATTTGAAGTATGTATTCTTGGGGGAGAATGACACCTTACCGGTGATCATTGCTTCTAATTTGGCGGTAGCTCAAGAAGAGGATTTGATACGGGTGTTGAAGGCTCACAAGGCGGCAATTGGGTGGACGATAGCTGATTTGAAGGGTATTAGTCCTTCCATTGTAATGCATAAAATTATTACAAGTGAGGATGCAAAACCGACCCGTGAAACACAAAGAAGGTTGAACCCGAATCTGAGAGAGGTGGTCAAGAAAGAAGTTATCAAGTGGTTGGATGCGGGGATCATATACCCCATTTCGGACAGTGCGTGGGTAAGTCCGACTCAGGCAGTGCGTAAAAAGTCGGGCATTCAGGTAATAAAAGATTAGCAAGGTGAGCAAATCGCTACCCGCCCGGTAACCGGGTGGCGAGTTTGTATCGATTATAGAAAATTAAACGCCGCTACCTCCAAAGACCATTTCCCGTTACCCTTCATTGACCAAATCATTGAAAAACTTTCCGGTCAAAAATACTATTGTTTTTTGGATGGGTACTCGGGATATAACCAAATTGCTATTCACCCGGACGACCAACACAAAACCACGTTTACATGTCCATATGGTACATTTGCCTTTCGGCGAATGCCATTTGGACTATGTAACGCCCCCGCCACGTTTCAAAGATGTATGATGAGTATATTTTCGGACATGGTCGGGGAATCTCTTGAAGTGTTTATGGATGATTTTTCCATCTTTGGCCCAAGTTTCGATTCTTGTCTTGATGAATTGGAAACAGTTTTAAAAAGGTGTGTTGAGACAAACTTGGTGCTAAGTTGGGAAAAGAGCCATTTTATGGTTCAAGAGGGTATTGTGTTGGGGCATGTGATATCGGACCGGGGAATGGAGGTAGATAAAGCAAAAATTCGGGTAATTTCATCTTTACCCCCACCAAAGAATGTTAAGGGGGTGAGGTCATTTTTGGGACATGCGGGATTTTATAGAAGGTTTATTAAGGGTTTTAGTGTAATTACAAAACCTTTATGTAACTTATTATTGAAAGATGTTCCATTTGATTTTACTGATGAATGTTTGCAAGCGTTTCATGTGTTGAAGGAACAATTGGTGAAGGCTCCTATCTTGCAACCACCGGATTGGTCGAAGCCGTTTGAAATTATGTGTGATGCTAGTGATACGACCATTGGAGCGATTTTGGGTCAAAGAGTTGATAAGAAGCCGGTGGTAATTTATTATGCAAGTAAAACTTGGTCCGAGGCGCAACTGAATTACACCACAACCGAGAAAGAATTATTAGCGGTGGTGTATGCCTTGGACAAGTTTAGAGCTTACATTTGGGGGAGCAAGGTGTTGTTTATTCGGATCATAGCGCGGTACGATATCTAATGGAAAAGAAGGATGCAAAGCCCCGGTTGATTCGTTGGGTGCTTCTGTTGTAAGAGTTCGATTTAGAGATCCGGGACAAAAAGGGGTGTAAAAATGTTGTAGCAGATCATTTGTCTCGGATCCCGTTGGAAAGTGTTGATGACCCGAGCGAGATTAATGAACGGTTTCCCGATGAACAATTGTTAGCCGTTTCTACTTTCGTTGCACCTTGGTACGCCCATTATGTGAACTATTTGGCCAAGGGTGCAATTCCGAATCATTGGACGAAGAAGAGACTTCTTGAGTCAAGTTAAACAATATATTTGGGATGAACCGGATTTGTTTAAAATCAGACCCGACCAAATGATAAGAAGATGTGTTCCCGAAACTGAAGTTTTAGAGATTTTGACACATGCTCATTTATCGGCATGTGGAGGCCATTTTAGTGGGAACAAGACAGGTTATCGGGTGTTATCGAGTGGGTTTTATTGGCCCACGATTTTCAAGGATTCCTGCGAGTATGCCTGAAATTGCATCAATTGTCAACGAGTGGGAAGCATTTCGAAGCGGGATGAAATGCCGTTACAACCGATTTTGGTAGTGGAGGTATTTGATGTTTGGGGAATAGACTTCATGGGTCCTTTTCCAAACTCAAATGGGTTTTTGTACATATTGGTTGCGGTTGACTACGTTTCGAAATGGATTGAAGCTATCGCTACGAGGACCAACGATCACTCCGTTGTATGTAAGTTTGTGCAATCCAATATTTTTGCTTGATTCGGTGTGCCTAGGGTGATAATAAGTGATGGCGGTTCACATTTTAAGAACTTCAATTTTGGAAAATTGTTAAAAAGATATAATCGCGTTGCTACACCGTATCACCCGCAAACGAGTGGTCAAGTGGAAGTGTCTAACCGACAAATTAAAGAAATTCTAATGAAGACGGTGAGAACGGATCAGAAAGATTGGTCAAGCAAGCTTGATGACGCGTTGTGGGCTTATCGAACGGCCTACAAAACTCCACTTGATACCACTCCTTATCGAATGGTGTACGGAAAAGGATGTCATTTGCCTATGGAGTTAGCACATCGGGCATATTGGGCGATTAAAACGGTGAATACAAACTATGACGAAGCGGGTCGGGCGAGAAAGCTACAATTGAACGAAATTGAGGAAATATCGGATCAAGCTTATGAGTGTGCATCCGCATATAAAGACAAACTGAAGAAAGTTCATGATGCGAAGATAAGGAAAAAGAACTTTGAAGTGGGTCAAAAAGTGTGGTTGTACAATTCAAGATTGAAGATGTTCGCGGGGAAACTCAAAAGCAAGTGGATGGGTCCTTACGTTGTCCGAAGAGTGGGAAGATTTGGAGATGTTGATATACAAGATGAACAAACAAATAAACAACAAACAGTGAAGGGGCATCGCCTCAAACCGTACTTGGAAGGTAACGATATCAACAATCTCGAGCTTGACAAAGTGGGTTACATTTTACGCCCAGTGGATGACGAAGAAACGTGAAAGAGGCCCAGGTTTGGTGTTTGTAAATATTTAGTTTAGTTTATTTTGGTTTGAATAAGTTCCGTTTAAACCGGTGTTCAAAACAAGTGTGGGAAATTTTTACGGATTTCCCGAACATAGTGTTGAGGTCAACACGGGTTTTTAACGGGGGGTAGGGTAATAATTTCCATGTTTTCGTAAAGTATTTAAAAACATAAAAAATTATTAAAAAAAACAAACAAACATTTTGCCCAGTTAGAGCCGTAGGTTACGGCACATTGTCGTAGCTTACGGCACCCCATGAATCAATTTGAACCTTACGGTCAGAAGCTCCTGACCTACGGCACATTTTTTGTCACCAGTTCCCGCCGTAACCTACGGTGGGGAGCCGTAGGTTACGGCACCGAGCATACAAGTGGGGTCAGTCTGGTCGGCGTTTCATACATAAAAAAAACCGAAAAGTTATTTAATAAATAATAATAATATATCTAATAAACATAACAATAACCCCAACCACACATTCTATTCAATCGATCCCCAATCACAAATATTATTCTTCTTCTTCTCCATCTTTTCTTCCTTGAACCCTAATCCACCATAACCATCATAACTCTTTCATCTCTCAACCAAATCAAGCAGTTCTTAGGTCGTTTTTGACTAAAATTTCACAAGCATTTTGATTTTGGGTTAAGATTTGGAAGAAAACCTCATATCCTTGGTCGAATTTTAGACTCTAGAAGCCGAAAATTTGGGGCTTTTTGTGGGTTTGTGTTTTAAAGTGAAGTGCTTGCTATTCTCATCTTCTACAACACCAAGGTATGCAATTTCTTGTTATTCTTTTATATACATTGAGGTTTGTAAGTTTTCATCTTTGTTTTTGCTTACACACTTGCTTGTACATAAGAGATGTAGGAATTTGTAAGCCATTGAATGTTCGGGTATGAGTGTGTTTGATGTCTAGTGAAAATGTTTTGGAAACATTCTGAATTATAGGGGAGATCATGCCGAAATTTTGTTTGAAAGAATGAAATTTTGGTTTTTGCACACTTATATCCATAACATAAAGAAAGTGTGGGGAAGATTGGGAAGTTGAACTAACTTGAATTGTTTTGTGTGGTTGGTTTGTGAATGTGTGTAGATATGGGGAAAAAAAGGGGAAAAGAAGTTGTGAGTTCGTCTAACGAGCCTCAAGAGGAGCAACCCAAGAGAAGGAGATTGACACGGGTTGGTAACCCGGATTCGGAGGAGGATGCGCCTCCAAGGGGTCCGAAGCCGGATTGGACATCCGGTTCATTGCTAGACCAACCCGAGGAATGGAGAGAGGACCTGTTTCATGAACAAATGAACAAGCTAAAACAAAGGGGTGAAGCATTTATTTGTGAGAAGGAGATCAAAGAGGTTGATTTCGGGCCATTTGGGATCACAGCAAAGTTCAAGGAATTGGGTTGGGGTGCAGCTTTGAAGTGTTATGACGGGGAGGTGAAGAAGATGTACGACACTCAGATTCAAGAGTGGGTGGCTTCACTTGAATGTCCCCCGTTTAAGGCCCCAAGCAAGATGAGGCTCGTTGGACGGTGTAACGGGGTGAAAGTAGAAATGTCTTATGACTCTTTACGCAAAATAGCAAAGTTTGATGACATACCCGCAACTGAGTACATTCACCCGAGTCTCAAAGATCTCTATCACGAGCCCAACAAACATCCGCAATGGCAAAATATGCTTGACTACCTTTTCCTCCCGGGCACAACATATGGGAAGTTATATAGGAGCAATTTGAGAATGGAAGCAAAATTGTTGTTGACATTGTGCATGTATAATGTTGTTCCAAGGCGGGGTGACAAGATGGAAGTGCGGCATCAGGAAGTACCGATTTTATACATGATGATGCATGGATCTCCAAAGGTCCCTTTCCGATTTCTCGTGTTGAATAACATCTGGTTGAGCAAAAATAGTGGAGAAAGAAAGATTATACCTCATTGCCGGTTGATTACGGCGTTGTTAAAAAAATATGGGGCGATTAAAGGTGATGAAAAAGGTTCTTACAAGAGGTTTAGACCATTCGACCTTAAGAATCTTGGGCCAGGTTGGATTTACACGGAATCGGAGAGGTATCATAAGCTGAAAACAGATGGGAGAAGGTGGAGAGCGTTGAAGGTGGATGCAAGACCGTTACGACCAGGTGAGGTTGATGAGCCCGAAACGACCGATGAAGAGGTAAGTGGAGATGATGATTACCGTGAAGATACTTTCATGGTTGATGCTCAAGTTCAGGGAGTCGGTGTGCAAGCTGGTTATGTGGGGGGTGCATTTGATTATGCACATCAAGCTTATGATCCTTATTGGGCCCACTCGGGAAATATGGGCCAAATTATTGAACAAAGGCAGCCACCCACTTTTGGTGAATGGAGTGAACCAAACCAAATGCTTATTGATCAACAAACGTTTATGGGTGCTAGCATGGAAAGAGATATCAAACGAAGCTATGATAGAAACGAACAATGGAACCGTGCTCGTATGTATGCTCATGAAGAAGAAGTGAACAACCGCTATTTAGATGATTGCCAGAGACGCATGCATGATCAATGGCATGCGGGCCAACCAATTGAAGGAGATCCGCCCGTTGTGGACTACACCACATTGCCACCAAATGATGGTAGTGTGTCATACCCCACCCCACCATTGCATCATTCTCAGTGGGTGGATCCACATGCTATGAGTTATCAACAGGCGAATCCAAGTGGTGATCAAGGAAGCAGCAGTAGCAGTGGAGCATTTGGTTTTGGTGAGTGGACTGATATGATGACATCCATCTTTGGACCTCCACAGCCGAAGTACTACTAGCCAGGTCGTATCTTGCTCCTTTGTGCATGTTTGTTTTTGTTTATTTAGTATGTTTATGTTATGGTTGGGAGGTTGGGTGGTGTTTGATGTTGATATGTTTGTTGGGTTGTGAAAGTTGGTGGTGTCTATAGTAAAATATATATATATATATATATATATATATATATAACAAAATACAAAAAGAAAGTTGGGATTTGAGAATATTAGCAAAGGCTAATGTTGTTGGTTAAAAGCGATCCTTCCCTCAAAACCATACATTGGGACAATGTATCCCAAGTGTGGGGATGGGGGGAATTTTTGAGAAATTTGAATTTTTTTGTAAATCCGAGCAAAATTGTCAAAATTTGAAAGCTTGATTTTGTCCCGCTTGACACGCCGACTCCTATTCCTAGTCTTTTCTTGGTGAGAATTTGGGCCACATATGATTGTTATTGATATTTCTTTGTTTGAGAGGCGGTGTGTGTAGTGTGTTAATAGAACTTGTGTGTGAATACTTGTTAAATCCTAGAATTAGCATGCTTTTGGAAATGATAGGGGATTTTTAGGTAGCTTCGTCTAGATGTGTGAGAGTGCAGGATTGGTGGGTTGGACCTCATACTTTACATATATGAGCTTGGTATTGTGAGGGGTGGGGGTTTGGTCCTTAGAAAGCCACGTTTGAGCCTTAAACCATTCGGTTGTGACCCAAGCCTACTTCCTATATAAATTTTACCGATTGAGATGACCCGGTTTAGGAATTTAGTATGTAGTGTTGATGTTCTTGTATATATTATTGAAGTTTATTGTTAAAAAAAAAGAAAAATATGAGAAAAAGACAAAAAGAAGTATTTAGTTGCAATAGTAGTTGAGATGTTGAAGAAATTGTGTATATAGTTGATGTTTGCTTTGTTTGGTAGAGAAATAAAAACTGGGTTGGATCAATGAGCTACTTTCACATTCCCATTATTTCCTACCTTTACACCTAGCCTCGTTACAACCTGTAAGTTCCTTTGATTCATAAGCATGCTAGATATTTATTAGGAGGAAACTTGATTCTTATTCAAGCTTATTGTCGCACACACACACATGTATTGAGTGATTTAGCATAACATGCTAATTTATCTTGTCACTGAGAGTTCTTGTGAGGGGTGTGTCTTGGGGAATGATTGAAAGTTAGTAAAAGGACGGCACTTTAGCTTGGTTTACATGATTGATCGCTTGTGTTTGTGAATAGTTTTGAATGAGTTGCTTGGGACAAGCAACGGGTAAGTGTGGGTTGTGACGGGTGGTCCGTAGGACAACCCTTAAACAATCTAAATGTGTGCACATCTCATGCTTTATTCGGTTAATTGTGGGAATTTGGTAACTACGGTGCGTTGGTATTTGCAGGTGTTAAAGTGCATAAAAGTTGGATGATATGAAGTTTGGATGGATGCTAAATGATCGTGGAAACAAGAAGTTCAAATTCCACTTGTAACGAAGCAAACAAAGAAAAGCATAACATACAGCACCGTAACCTATGGCTCCCTGTCGTAGGTTACGGCTCCCACCATTTGCCAAAAGATCCCGCCTTAAAACAGGAGCCTTCAGCCGTAAAGAACTTTGATCGCCGTAACCTACGGCTGAGGGCCGTAGGTTACGGCCCTATGTTGACCTTGGAGTTGCTGACTGCCGTAACCTACGGCTGGGAGCCGTAGGTTACGGCTCCGACTGATGTGTTCATGTAACTCACGCATTTAATGACCATTTTGAGGGGATTTATGGGGACTTATCATTGGTTTTCGGTTACCACTTGCTTGTACACGAATTTTGGAGCAACTTGGAGAATTTTTGGAGCTTGAAACAATCTTGGATCATTAGTCTTTTGGTTTTTGAATTGTCTTTGAAGATCGAAACTTGTTTGACAATGTTTGTTCAAGCCATGAGTGGCTAAGTATTTTGTGACTATCTTTGGTGGAAGGTTTGCAAGACATTTATGTTTATTTCCATATTTCTAGAATAACAATCTTCTCTTTATTGAATTGCTTGTTATGATATGTGATTATTTGTAGTAAATTGTTAATCCTTGTGCTGAACTAATTAGAAACCATACGTTCTTGGTGCCGTTGGCAATCGAGATATCATGGGTATAATTAGGCTTGGGTAAGGGTTGATTGATCATAGGGTAACAACCTCACGTTCTAGGAATCTGAGTACTAAGTTCCCTTTCATCACTGCAATTGATCATATATGAACTATGTCTATGTAGTTCTTTCTAGTGGAATGCTAACATAAGTGTCATAGCAAACCGGAAACTAAAGATGGTTACTTGTTTCTAAATTGTTTACAACCAAAACTTTTCTCTTGCAATTTAATTAGTTAATCTTAGTTTTAAAAATCAACCAATCCAACCCACTCTTGACTTTATTTTTCTTTCAATTTAGTTTACTTTAGTGAAGTTAGACATACATCGAGATAGCACATATTCCACAAACTGCCTGTGTTCGATACCCACTTACCGCTAGCTAATTAGTTGTAATTGGATTAAATTTGATTGTGACCACGACATCACGTCAATGACCATACCAGCGGGTGATGATACGTACACATGAGACACAGGGGATGAGTTCCGTTGTAAGCGCGCTTCGAGTGAACTGGAACTGCTTGGAGAGGTTCCGGTTGCGACAGTCTAGTTGTTGAAGAGTTTGAGCTCATGGTCTTCCGTTTGCGGCTAGGCTGAGCTTCCTGAAACGGTATGTTGTCGTCGGAGGATTCATCCGAGGACTCACTTAAAGAATCGTCGGTGGGATCGTTGGAGGAACCGTCAGAAGAATCGATGACGATTGCTTGTTGAGCTTGTTTGACAGGATTCTTGGAGAAAAATCCATCCAAGACTCGTTTTTCGTTGATTTCTGCGGCCAAGCGATAGGTTTCTTCGATAGTAGTAGGTCTTGCAGCATCGACAAAATCGCCCACACATTCAGGCAAGCCACGAATGTACTTCGTGATGCCTTTTTCTGAAGTGTTGACTTGACTTGGGCAGATTATGCTAAGCTGTTTCAACCTTGCGGTGTAGCCAGTATTGTCACCTTCGACTTGCTTGATTTCCTAAAATTTGTCTTCAAGCTTTTGGACTTCGCGGGGAAGGCAGTACTCTTTCTTCATGAGTTCCTTCAACTCATCCCAAGAGAGAGCATAAGCTGCAGAGATCCCACGTTTGTTACGTTCGGCTGTCCACCAGTCGAGTGCTCTCGATTGAAATACTCCGGTAGCGCAAGTAGTACGAAAACCATCAGGACACCCACTCTGACGAAGGGTAACTTCGATAGAGTCGAACCACTGGAGTAGTTGAGACACACCTCCTTCACCCATGAACTCCATCGGGTCACAGGCTTTGAAGTGTTTGTAGAGGAAAGCAGATTGCGGTGCTTCTGTCTTAGAGTCTTCTGGGGTTCGAGAGTTGCTGAGAGAGAGCACTTGAGCGACAATTTGAGGAACGACCTTGGCCACTTTCATGGCAACAAGCGAGGCAATCCTCTTCTCGGCACTTCGTTTGGCTCTTCTCCTGGCTGTTTGTCTCGAGGTAGAGTCGTTGGAAGACATCTAGACAGAGAGAGATTTGGAGTGAGATTCGATCATAATGATTTTTGAGTTTTGCGATGCGATTGAGCGTGACCAAAACTTGTAGCGAGTAATATAATAGATTTCACATAGGAGCCACATAGGAGACACGAGATTCCTAAGTTCTCACGCAATTGATTCGTTTGTATATATAGTTAGTTGTAGCTTATACTTGTACACATGCATGTCGGTATAGAATGCGCGAGGACGCGATGCAGAGAGATTTAGCGAGAGCGAGAAATTAGGCATTAGTTTTGTTGCGAACATTCGGTTTTTGTTTTAGATTGCGATGGTTGTGCGAGTTGTGCGTTTGTAAAAGCAGGGAGCGAAAATTGATAAATCGAGAAATCGATAAAGCGTAAAGTTTTAAATTGTAAACACATAAGCGTAAATAGGTTCTGATAAGTGTAAAATCGGCGAGTCGTAAGCTAGAAAAGTAGATAGAGTGCCTCGGGTGTTTAGGCGTCGACTACCCAAGGTAACCCAACTATACCCAACATGTTCATGCACGCGCATTGCCTTAGAAGGCTTATGCTTCCACTGGGATGCAGCTCATGGCATTCGTCTTCCTAGGCATCGCGTGGCTTGTGTTATCGTTATAATCGAGTCCTTGAGAGCTTTTTGAAACCCATTTTATATAGAGTGGAGCGGTCCATTAAGGTATGGATTTCACCCCTGACTTAATAACTTCGCTCCTAGCCATGGTTGTGCTCTTCGAATAAATTCGGGAGTTCAACTAGATTTTGAAATGGAGACTTTTTTTGAGATATGGATGTCACTCCTAGCTCCCCAGAAAGTTCTCGTGCTTAGAAAATGCGCTGAGTGAGCGATCTTATCGAGAGTTGTTGATTTTCACGCATGATCTCGACTGGACCACTCGGCTGTGTTATGTGAATATTTTCGAAAACGTGTGTATTGTGTTGGCCTTAGGAAAGGCTAAGTAATATTCTAGCCTTAGGAAAGGCTCTTCGTGTGAAATTGGAGTATGAGGCGTTCACGCGAAGTAGCAGTTTTTAGCGAATTCGAACGGGAGCATCAAGTAGGCACGTGCAATTCCTACTGGGTTCGCACGAGTCGGCTAGTTGGTACTTAGACTACAGACTAGGTCGTTTCTAAGATATCGACCCGGACTAGGTCAAGTCTGGCCTAATTCCCTATAGTTATGGCTCTGATACCAATCTGTCACACCCCAACCGATGGCGGAATCATCGGGGCGCGACACTAGGCGAATCAGATTGCTCAAGAGAATCCATAACATCTATATTGCGACAGTATTTATTACATTTGTTATCCCATACTAACAAACAGTACAATCACATAAGTTATCATAGATTTCTTGTCCTCTCGAACAATATAAATCCGACAACCTAGATTTTAGGTGAGTTTCTAGACTTCCTAGCTTGATTTGATGTAGCCTGTGATCTAACCTGCAACATACATTAAAATAATGTCAATACAAAAGTATTGGCGAGCATACAGGTTTGATATGTAATAGTGTAATAGATAAAGGCTGCGAATTTCCACATACATAAACGTAATACACGACATATATACTCACAAAACTGATACTGCCAGCTAAGTCCTCGAGCTTTGATCGCGATTGCTAAACTAGACCCCGTCGGGCGCAATAGTACTATACTAGTCATGGTGGGACGTCGCGAGTATAAGTCCTAGCACATATGTAACTAGCATCACGTATAACTATGCACATTGGTCATTCGCAAGTGATAAATAGTTTAAGCATTTGATGTGATTTGATTTGATAGCAACGTATGTTACACCCAAAAGTGCAAAAGCAAAAAGGGTTCAAGTATACTCACAGTCGGTGCTCAGCAGGCAAGCAACCACAACTTGGTTGGATTGAAGGGAGCGCGTCTGAGAATAGCCTGATCACAGTTTGATAGCGTAAGCGTTGGATAGTGCGTGAAACTGAACAAGTGATAGTGGGGTCGATCAGCAATTCGATCGGATGGTAGTCCGATCAGACAGTCAATCGTTCGGGTGACAGTCATCTCATTGATAGGAACCAGTTCTCAAACCGACACTTCATTAGAGACAGAGTAGAAGGTCTGTACGAGCTTTGTTGCTACCGGTTTTGAGTGAAAAGTTAAGAAAGTTAAAGAAAAGTTTAGAAAGCTTAGATTCGGCTTAGATTTAGGTGAGATTAGTGTTTATACACCGTGGAATCTATCAGATCTGGACTGTTCTTGATGAGATGAGGTCACACTTCATTGTTCCTAAGGACTCCATGATGACATCACCTTAGAACGGCTCAAATCCAAGGATTTCACGGTTAAAAGTTAAGATTCGGAAGAGAAAATGATGGAGAAGTGTGTGTAGATCAGAGAAGTACAAGATTTAGGTCGAAATCATGAGGAATCGAGAGGAAAAAGCCCCAAAAGCGTGCTGGTCGAGCGAGAGCTGTCACATCACTGTTCAAGTGATGTGAGAAGTGCTATTTATAGGTGAAGTGGGATGAAGGGGAGAAGTGCAACGGATCGGATGGCTGTCCGATCGGGTGGCTGTCCAATCGGGTGGTAATCCGATCGGGTGGCCACTCGATCGATCAGTCACTCGATCGGTGGTCTCCGGCGTGTTGCGTTTCGATGTTTCATTTTCATTGTTAATCGTTACGATAGTTTGGTTACATATTTCGTCCACATTTTCATATATTTATTATAATTAGTCACCTTGGGTCGTATATACATATCCATATTCCAATCCTGGGATAATCGAGTTACGCGTGCTTGCGAGTGCGTTTTTTAGTACTGTGTTGCATTGTGACACATCACGGCTATCAAGGAGGGTAGAATTCATCCTCACTCGACATCATCGTGGCTGTCAGCAAATGCGATGTGATGCGATAGCGATAACGTATGCGATAATATGCGAAAATACTGCGATATGGCGATGTATGCGATATAGATTCATTATGATCCGAATCTCTGGTGCTAGGCGTAACGAGTATAACGAGTAGTGTCAACGCACGAATGTGCGGGTTGTTACACTATGCGTGTGGTGATCCCAACCACTTTGCAATTATGTGCCCAAACCGAGTGGTCAAGCAAGAGCCACAACAACAGCCTCAGCAACAGCAACAACAACCAACAGCCTGCGGACGTGCTTTCAACATAAACGCTCTCCATGCTCAAGCTGACAACAATGTGGTCAATGGTACGTTCCTTGTGAATGGTATATATGCTACGTGTTTATTTGATACTGGAGCAGATAACTGTTTTTTGTCGTTTGAATTCGAAAAGCTCCTCAATCGTAAGCGCGCTCATCTCCCCTCGATGTTCGATGTTGAAGTTGCCACCGGAAGAACCATCGCTGTCAATTCTGTTCTACATGATTGTACGCTCGAACTCAACAATCACGTCTTTTCTATCGATCTTATTCCGATGCAGCTCGGTAATTTTGACGTCATAGTAGGCATGGACTTTCTTCGTGAAAACCATGCTAAAGTTGTTTGCTTCGATAAGATGATTCGATTCTCGCTCGCTAATGGTGATTAATTGTGTGTTTACGGTGAAGTCGCGTCGAAGAAATTCCAACTCATGTCGTGTGTCCAGGCTAGCAAGTATCTCCGCAAGGAATACCAAGCTTTCCTGGCACACATCGTAGTAGCGGAGAAGGAAAAGAAAGGAAACCCAGAAGTGAAAGACGTTCCCGTTGTTTGTGAATTCCCTAACGTTTTTCCCGACGATTTACCCGGATTACCGCTCGCTCGTGATATTGATTTCCGAATCGACCTCATTCCTGGAGCAAATCCTGTTGCTAAAGCACTTTATCGTCTCGCTCCTTCCAAAATGCACGAACTCTCAAGTCAGCTCCAGGAACTTCTTGATAAAGGCTTTATTCACCCTAGCACCTCTCCATGGGGCGCGCCTGTCCTTTTCGTCAAAAAGAAGGATGGTTCGTTCTGAATGTGCATCGATTATAGGGAGCTGAATAAGTTGACAATCAAGAATCGCTATCCCTTGCCTCGAATCAATGATTTATTTGATCAGCTACAAGGTGCTAGGTGTTTTTCAAAGATCGATCTATGCTCAGGCTATCACCAATTACGCATTCAAGATGATGATATACCCAAAACCGCTTTTCGAACTCGTTATGGTCATTACGAGTTCGTTGTCACGCCTTTTGGTTTGACCTACTCCCCCACAGTCTTCATGGATCTAATGAACCGAGTGTGCAAACCCTTTCTTGATCGTTTCGTGATCGTATTCATCGATGATATCCTAATCTATTCCAAATCAAAAGCCGAACACTCGCAGCATCTACGTTTGGTTCTTGAGTTGCTCCAGGTAAACCGTCTCTATGCCAAGTTCTCCAAGTGCGAATTCTGGTTGGAGGAGGTCCAATTCTTGGGTCACATTATCAATAGTCATGGTATCCACGTTGACCCTGTGAAGATCAAAGCTGTTAAGAGTTGGGTTACACCCAAGCATCCGTCTGAAGTCCGTTCTTTTCTCAGACTGGCAGGCTATTATCATCGTTTTATCGAAGGTTTCTCTAAGATCGTTGTGCCGCTAACTTCTCTTACGCATAAGGATAAACCTTTTGCTTGGGGAACCAAACAGTAGGAAGCCCTTCAAACTCTCAAGGCTATGCTTTGCAATGCTCCCGTGCTCTCACTGCCTGACGGAAACGACAATTTTGTGGTTTACTGTGATGCCTCAAACCTTGGTCTTGGTTGTGTTCTTATGCAACGAGAAAAGGTTATCGCGTACGCTTCTCGACAGCTCAAGATCCACGAGAAGAACTACACCACACACGACCTCGAGCTTCGCGCAGTTGTTTTTGCGTTAAAGATTTGGCAACACTACCTATATGGTACTAAGTGTACGATCTTCACCAATCATAGGAGCCTACAACATATCTTTGACCAGAAGTAACTGAATATGCGTCAACGCCGGTGGGTAGAACTACTCAACGATTACGACTGTGAGATCCGTTACCATCCAGGCAAAGAAAACGTCGTGGCCGATGCTCTCAGTCGATGAAGCTCTTTGCATAGTGTTCGTAATTCCCAAGCCCAGCATAATCTCGAAGCTCTTATCCGTGATGCGCAACATGCTTGTTTTACCGAGCAAACTTTAAAGAAGGAAAGGATTCTAAACGATGGCGCCCAACTCGAGAATAAATCGAATGGTATCTTTCATTATTTGGACAGAATTTGGATTCCCAAGCGTAGGAATTTGCAAAAACTTCTGATGGACGAAGTCCACTAATCTCGATATTTTACTCATCTCGGTGCTGACAAGATGTACCAGGACATGCGCTCCAAGTACTGGTGGCCGAGCATGAAAAAGGTTGTCGCTATCTATATTTCGAAGTGCCTGGCCTGTTCCAAGGTCAAGGCTGAGCATCAAAGACCCTCTGGCCTACTCGTTTAACCCGAGATCCCGATGTGGAAATGGGAGAGTATAGCCATGGACTTCATAACGAAACTCCCGCGTACTCAATCTGGTCATGATAGCATATGGGTTGTGGTTGACCGTTTGACCAAGTCAGCTCACTTCCTGCCGATACGAGAAGACTACGAGGTAGAAAAATTAGCCCAAATCTACACGAGGAGTTCATTTGTCGACATGGGACGCCTCGTGACATCATCTCTGACCGCGATGCTCGGTTTACCTCCCGTCTTTGGGAAACATTTCAATCTGCTATGGGTACTACTCTTAATTTAAGTACCGCTTTCCATTCCCAAACCGACGGTCAGACTGAAAGAACGATTCGTACCCTTGAAGACATGCTCCGTTCGTGTGTCATAGATTTCGGTGGTAATTGGGACGCTCACTTACCGTTGGTTGAATTCTTGTACAATAACAGTTATCATTCTAGCATACAAATGGCACCATATGAGGCTCTATACGGAAGGAAATGTCGATCGCGTATTGTATGGCACGAGATCGAAGATGCGGAAATTACCGGTCCTGAGCTGTTACAAGAAACGAATGATAAGATCCTCCAAATTCAAGACAATCTATTGAAAGCTCGGAGCCGACAGAAAAGTTACGTTGATAGACGCTGCAAGCCCCTTGAATTTGACGTTGGCGATCACGCACTCCTAAACGTAGCACCTTGGAAGTGGGTGATCAGATTCGGCAAGAAAGGAAAGCCCCCGCCTCGATATGTTGGGCCCTTTAAGATTCTAGAAAGGATTGGAAAAGTGGCTAACAGACTCAAACTACCAGAGGAACTGAGTAACGTCCACCCGACTTTCCACGTTTCGAACCTCAGAAAGTGCTTGGCCGACCAGGAATTACATGTCCCTCTCGAGGATTTACAAGTGGACGAAACGCTAGACTTCGTGGAAAAGCCTGTCGAGATCGTGGGACGAGAAACCAAGGTGCTCAGACACTCACGTATTTCCATAGTGAAGATTCGCTGGGAAAGCAAACGATGCACCGAGTTCACCTGGGAACTTGAAAGCGACATGAAGGCGAAGTACCCGCAGCTGATTGTTACGGCTATAGCCTAATTTCGGGACGAAATTCCCTTAAGTAGGGGAGGCTGTAACACCCCGTGTTTCGAAAATCAAAGTCAAAGTCAAGATTGAAGTCAAAGGAAGAAAAGATTGCTAATTGCGATATGTAACACCTTGCTAAACTATTGTTTTGACTTCTTTGACTTGTAATCGAATTTATTTATTTAATCGCTTTAGTTGTATTATGTGGAGTATCTATTAATAATCGAAGTTTAATCGCTATTTAATCACATATTTAATCGTTAATCGACTTATCGCTAATCGCTATCGCATTCGCAACTCGAATTATGTGTTCTAGATATTGTTTTACGTGTGTGTGCCATTTATGTGTTATCTGTGCATGTTATGTTTATGTTGAGGTGTTAATCGAAATCGCAATCGCAATTTTATTGCATCGCAATCAAATCACAAACGCTAAATGCAAGCTAATTATAATGATTGTATGTTAGATATAGTAGTTAGGTTATTTGTGTAACTAATGGTAATACTATTGCATCGCTCACTTGAATCGCATCACAACTTTCAACATGCGAAACGAAACGACAAAACTCAACACGACGGACACCAGGATCGAGTGGCCATCCGATCGGATTGCCATCCGATCGGATTGTCACCCGATCGAGTTGTCACCCGATCGGGTTACCACCCGATCGGACAACCATCCGATCGGTGACCCACTCGACACATCATCACTTTCCTTTTTGGGAAACCCTATAAATACCCTCTTGTCACATCATTGATGTGACAGCTCCTCACTCGAACCAGCCGAACTCCAGCTCTATTTCTCTCGATTTCTCTCGATTCTTGTAATTTTCCAACCTAAATCTTGTACTTCTATGATCCACACGCACTTCTTCATCATTTTCACCTTTGAATCTTAACTTTTAACCGTGAAATCACCGGATTTGAGGTGTTCTAGGGTGATGTCATCATGGAGTTCTTATGAACTTCAAGGTTTGGCTCATCCCACCAAGAACAACTTAGACCTGAAGGATTTCCACAAGCCTAATCAATGTTTTCACATAGATCTACACATAATCATGGTTAAAAGGATTGAAAGATGGTTTTCTAACTTTCTTTCAACTCTTTTACGCTCAATGCACTCAAAACCGATAGAATCGGAGCTCGTTCTGATCTTCTACTCTATCTTAGTGGTGGGTTAGTTCAAGATCTGAATTCCATCCAAGAGACAACTGATTTCGGGTTTGAACATGAATAACCGTCTCGAACCGTGAACTGGTCGGACTAGGGTGGTTCCTGTTCGATCGGATCACTTGGGTCGAGATGGAGTTTCTGTTGTTTAAGCAAGTTATCGTAACGTCTCGGTCAAAAATGCAAAATCTTCAAAACAATCAAGTGTCAAAGACGATCAGGTCGTTGGGACGGATTGCCGTCCGATCGGACTACCGTCCGTCCGATCGGCTTGCACTTGGTTCCACACTTAAACAATTTTCTCAAGATTTCAAGATTTTGAACGTCGAACGGGTTGCCGTCCGATCGTGTGACGTTTCGGACTTTGGTACTTGATCAATTTTCAAAGATCATCAGTAACTAACGGATTGCCACCCGATCGGATTGCAACCTGCTCGAGTGATAATCCTGCGGTGAACTTGTTCTCACTAAGTGTCCAACTAATCGGATTGCTATCCGATCGGAGTGTCGTCCGATCGATCGACCTGAAGGGTAGAGATACTTCTCCGTTTTCAAAATGCTACAATGAAAACTTCAAAACCATCATACACAAACACATCCTTACCAAATGAGATGCCCATACAATCGAATGGCCATCCGATCAGATGACTATCCGAACGGATTGCCATCCGATCGACTGGCCATCCGATCGGATTGCCATCCGATACTTGGTACTTTTGCACCGTTCTTCGCTTATGCTATCATTAACTGTTCAGGCTAACTTCTCAAGCGCTCCCCTCAATCTAAGGCAGTGTTTATTAAGTTAAATGCTATCTATGAGTATACTCGATCCCTTTTTGCTTTATGCACTTTTGGGTGTTACATACGTTACTTATTCTAAATCACATCGAACACACAACGCAAACACTATTTATACGCTAACCTCTAATGCATGTTATACGTGACTCGATGAATGCTTGTTTGTTATGTTTACACATTGATTGCTGTCTACCTGCCTTAGCAACGATAGTACTATAGTTTGGACTCAACACCTGTTCACTCAGGGGTTGTTAAGGACAATACTTCACGCGTTCGCAGTGGTGAACATGTGATGCGCACTCGCTACTCGCAGTCATTGGTATTGATAGGATCTTTGTCGATAACTTACATGCTTCACATTATACGTTGTACATGCTGGTTATACATAAACGATTTCGAACTCTATTATGCTATATCAAACTTGTATGCTCACCTTTACACTATGTGTATTGACCTTTATTTTAACGTATGTGACAGGTGTTTAGGATGCTACCTGCTAGGATGCTTACTATGTGGAATCTAGTTAGGACGAGTCTAGAAACAAACGAACAATTTATTTAAATCTGAGTTGTCGAAACATATTATTTCTTTTTGAGATATCGTTGTCTGTAATAACTTAATTTGCTTGATGGGTTATGGTATGTGACATAATATTAACTATCTGGTAATGTAGTTGTTATGGAATTTCTCTTGAACAATCGGTTTCGCTCAGTGCTGCGCCGCGATGATTCCGCCATCGGTTGGGGTGTGACACACAATACAAGTTTACAGGCAATTGAATCAAAACACCAAATTATCCCAACATATTTTTTCAACCAAACTATTTCACAAGTAACAATAAACATAGATCTTTATTCAGCCTTAGCTATATTTCTTGAGATAGTTGCATGTTTTTTACTTATCCGGGAAGCTATAGAGTTTCCGATAAAAAACACAAAATCCAGTAATTGATTTTCCATACTCAAGACAACCCAGTCTAAGTCAGCATATGCAACAAGTTTGAAACCAAAACCTCTCGAAAATAGATCACCTTTTCCAGGAGACTGTTTTAAATACCTTAACAGCCTAAATGCAATTTTCAAATGACCATAAGTAGGATCATGCATATATTAACTTAGAAAATGACCATAAGTACAAGATAAATTAACTTGCCTACTAGTTTTTTGATATCTAGTAACACTATCAACCATATCATTATTTTATTTACACAATGCAGTTATAACATAATTTTGTTCAATTGGGTTGTTAACTTGTTTGCATGCACTCATGCCATATTGAGTTAACAACTCTAAACAATATTTTCTTTGTGAGAGACATATACCTGCTTTTACTTTAACTACTTCTATGCCTAGAAAATACTTTAACTCTCTAAGATCTTTAATCTTGAATTTAAATCTCAAATTATTCTTAATATTTTATATATTTTAAGATTGAAATTACCAGTGATGACATTGTCATCCACATATACAAGCAGGTAAATCACAACTTTTTTTGTAGTTTTAAAGAACAAAGAGTAATCATATTTGCTTTGACTGAATCCTAAGTTAAACAACACATTTACCACTCTTTCATTCCTCATTAAAAGTTACCAAAAAAGAAAGCATTATTCACATCAAGTTGATACAAACACCAATTATTTTCAACAACATTACAAATAATACATCTTACAACAACAAGTTTAACAACAGGTGAAAAGGTTTCATCAAAGTCCACACCTTTTTTTTACTCTAACCTTTGGCAACTACCATGGCTTTAAACCTTTCTATTTTACATGTTGATTTATATTTTCTCTTATAAATCGATTTACACCCAATCAGACTCCTACTTGGAGGTAACTCAACCAACTCTCAAGTATCATTTCTATGAAGAGCTTCTATCTCTTCATTCATGGCTATTACTCAATTAGGATCCTTAGGAACCTCACTGAAGTCTCTAGGTTCACAACTTTTTTATCAAGCACAAATGTTCCATAGACAGATTAGAATAGTTTACTACCTTTTCTAATCCATATTTAACTTTTCCTTCAATAATATAGTCACTAAGACTTCTAGGTATAGTAGAACTCCTAGTTCCCTCAGAGTTTTGATCTTCAACAGAATGAGGTATCACATGCTCAGCCCTATCGAAACAGGTAGTACTTTCACTAGGCTACTGACTCACAACCTTTCCTACAGTGTTGGTACATCCTAATTTTATTTTTTGAGACCCATGTGTCTCTACCTGTTACTTTCATTCCTTTCTTCATCATTGGGATCATCAAGTGTTTGGTTTTCTGGGTTTTCATACATATAAAAAAACTTAAGATATTAACTTCTTTATTATTATTATTTATATCAAAACTTTTCAAAACAATTTTATCTTTGAAATGGATAACATATTCAAAGAACTTAACATCCATTGAATAAAACTTAGTTTTATTATCTAAACTCTGCATTTTATACCCTTTTTTCACTAGAGTAACCAAAAAAACACACTTCTTAGCTCTACTACTAAGTTTATCTGTTCCATTTAAAATTGTACAGAAACCCAAACAACCAAACACCATCAAATGATGTAGGAAAGGTTTAAAGCCATACAAATACTCATAAGGAGTTCTACCTCCTAGCACTGAGAAAGGAGTCCTATTAATCAAATAAGTAGCAGTCAATACATATTCAGACCAAAACTTAACATGCAAATTACTTTGAAATAATAAAACTCTAGCTACATTCAATAAGTGTTTGTGTTTTCTTTCCACAATCCCATTTTCCTATAGAGCATAAGTGCAGGAAGTCTGATGTATTATACCTTTACAGCTACAAAAAACCTTCATCTGATTATTAACAAACTCAGATCCATTGTCACTTCTGAAACATATTATGTCCTTTTAAACTGTGTTTAGCCGCATTAACAAATTCTAAAATGTTTTCAAAAACTTCCTGCTTAGATTTCATATGGCAAACTGGCACAACCCTTGAGTAATCATCAACAATGGTTTAAAAAATATTTACACCCTTCTTTACTTTGAACTTTATAAGGACCCTATACATCTAAATGAATGAGTTGCCCTAATTCACTAGTTTTATGATTACTTAAAGAGAAAAGTTCCCTATGTTGTTTAGCGCTTTGGCACACTTCACATGGTTCAGAACAATCAGGCTTTTTTAAGTTCAACTTTTGTTTAAAAACATTTATAGCCTGATCTGATGGGTGACCAAGTCTAGCATGCCAAAGATTACTTACACTATTACTGTTATAACACACCTTACTTAATATACAGGAACTTTCACAGAAATATAACCCATCAACTTGATTACCAGTCAACAGGACTTTCCTGGTTAATAAGTCCTGAATAAGCAAGTATGTTCATCAAAACCAATATACAGTTTATTATCATTGGCAAATATATGTACTGAAATCAAGTTATATTATAGTCAGGGACAACAAACACATCCTTAACTACAACATTATTAACCAGTTTAAGATTCCCTAATTTCGTGATCAAAGCCTTTGTACCATTAGGGTGTTTTATTTGAATGTTAAATTCAGATACATCAGTTACATTAGTTAAACTAGTTTCTTTATTAATGATGTGCTTATTTGCCCCTGCATCTACAATATTAATCCAACGAATCTTGTTTTCACTATTCAGACTATTATTAAAACAGAAAATAGGTTTACAAAACACATTATTATAGAATAAACTTATCTCCCAAATACCCCATAGTACCATGGATCGGATGGTCATCCGATCGGATTGCCATCCGATCGGGTTCTCATCCGATTGAAAGCTTCAAAAATCCTTCAACAAGATAGTGATGTGGATCAGATAGTCGTCCGATCGGATTGCCATCTGATTGGAAATGTTCTAACAGCTCAAGAACACTTCAAATCACGTTTTTTTCGATCCAGGATCTTTATTACTGTGAATTTGATGATGAAACTTCACAGGATTATTCACGAGTCAATTCCGCATAGATTGATGTGTTCAATTCCAAAATCCATCCGTGAATCGACCTTTATTTTGATGATTTTCTCCGTTTAACGTCAAAACTCCCGTTAACCCAAAATTGATGAGCTTTGGGTGATTTAACCGACTGTTAGATCGATTAAATCGGTACCGTAGCTCTGATACCACTGCTGATTCCAGGATCTGGCGAGTTTGACGGAGCTTCGGTCCCGAAACAACGTGTTCGGTGCGTTTATTACGACTAAGAAAGGAGTAGAAGATAGATAGAACACCGAGCAGCCAATTTCAATCTGGTCTCTATTGATTATTCAACGTTTACAGCACCGCGAGACCAGTTGGACAGCATGTCCCCTCTGGGAACCAAAAGCTTGTCCAAATGGGAGCCCCATGCCCCTATTTATGGACATCACACAAGTGGTCATCCGGTCGGATTGCCATCCGATCCGGATGCACCTTTACAATATCAAAACCTGTCCAACTATCTTTATTCTATATAATATTCAAAACACGCTCTATCTAACCATTCGCACAGTGGCAGACGTAAGAAATATGCACCAACAATTAATTTTTGATTTAACACAAGTTTTATCAACACAACCTTATTTATTCTTATCTTGTAAAGCTAATTGCATTGCGTTTGACCAGACTGTATAATTTTCAGACCCTTTCAGTTTAACAGAAACAACAGTAAGATTACTAGAATCAAGTGGATGCAAGTATAATGGATCACTTGCATCCAATTTACTCACAAGATTTTCTGGTGGTGGATTCAAACCACTTCCACCTATTGTTACAATACCATCTACCATGTTTTATCACACAGTTAAACAAGTAAGAACCAAGAATTACTCAGCTAGCACAAAACCACAAAGTGATAAACACACAAAGGCGAAACCAGGAAAGAGGGTCCGATCAAAGGTTCGTCACTCAAGGGTGCCTCCGAAGACCGTATAAAGGGAGCCTCCTAGACTTAGACTCACTAAAAAGTAACAATTAACCAAACAAAAAGGGACCACAAACAATACCAGATATCGATGATAACAATTAGAAAGGGATCTATACTAATATCAATCTCAAGAAACCAGATAGTACAATCAGACAATGCACACAGTAAAATGCACACGTAGACAGGGTTGGCTCTCCCTGTTAAACAACCACTGGTCCCCCAAACCCGGCCAAACAATGCCGAGACTCACTGACACAATGTGACAAAAATATAAAAGAGTGAAGCAAAGGATAATCTCATTGGGGGTGTATAATTCCAGGCCGGACCTATTATGTAACCTTCACTTAGGGTCCCACCAATCTACTCAGAATCACTCAGATTTGATCAGATTGTAACCAGAGATATGACCCTAGAAATGCAGCGGGACAATAATAATCCCAAGAGCTTACTAGAGCTCTGATACCATGTAAAAAACAAGGTATCTCAAAAACTGATCTATGAATACGATGAAGAAAACAAACGAAATTGTTTATTCCCAAAAGTTCTCAAATCTAAATACAAAATACAAGACCCACACACCTCAAGCCTTTAACTCTCAAACAGATTATCAATGTGATAAGCTTTACAAATATGAAATAAGAGATACACTCACAAGATCAAATTCCACAAGAATCTGATCTACACAATGAGGAAAACCCTAATCGCCTAAAGAAGAGAGGGAAAGAGTTCAAATGAGAATGTTCGCGAATGAATGGTGAGATCCCGGTAACAAGCCTTTTATAGTCACCCAAGACCCGGACTTAAACCTGGGCCTTCTTTCTTCACTTGAACCCATGCCCATAACCAGCCTTTGTCTTTAACTTTAGCCCATCAGCGGGTACCCAACTACAATCCATCCCATTCGAGTCCATTTCTCCTTTGTCTCACATTTAGCATATTAAATGTTACAAAACAACCAAAATATAAGTAAAAAAAACATATAATATATAACCGAAGATATTAAACTGGATATTACTTTTAACACACTTATTCACATATTTTTCTAATATTTATTGATATTCGACTTCTCTCAAGTTTAAGTACAAATTTAACCAATTTAGACAATTTGTGGGATCCAAGATCATCTGATTCTCGGAGCAACCTATTATATTTATAATTTAGTATTGATGATTAGGTAACCAAATTTTGAATCTATCACCTTAATTTTTTGCTTCATGGATTTGTTTACTTACCTTTTTAATATCGTAAACGTATGGATAAAAAAATAGAAGGTTTACTATACAGGGTAATCAAATAAAAAGTTGATTTTGTCTAAGTAGGATGAGAAGAAATCTTAACCCTTCATTTTTCAAATCAATGGTTAAGATGTAAGTGTAGGAGAAAGAATGAGTGCAAGGGTATCTTGGGAAAATCCTATTTATGGATTTTCTCTCTCCACATGCAAGGCACATGCATATTCCACCCTCATTTTTTAATCGTTCATAACTTTTTTATACAACATTATTTTTTCATAAAAATTTCACCGTAAAATCGAGCGTTTTTTTATCTTTAATTTGAGCACCATATTACTATATAAAATATGAAGATTAAAAAAACTTACTAAAATGTGTTGTATTTCTATGTGGTATAACATTTTTTGTGCTGGATTTTTGTACTATATTTTTGTGCTAAATTTTTTTCCTGAATTTTTTTGTCTTAAATTTTTTTTTCTCAATTTTTTTGCTGGATTTTTTTGTACTACATTTTTTTGCTGAATTTTTTCGTGCTATATTTTTTTGTACAAGATTTTTTGTGCTATTTTTTTTGTACTAGATTTTTGTGCTATTTTTTTGTACTACATTTTTTGTGCTATATTTTTTTTTACTATATTTTTTGTGCTAGATTTTTTTGTTGTATTTTTTAAAAACAAAAGGGGTGCCACATGTCATTTTCACTCCTATTTATAAGGACCAAAATGCCCTTCCTTCCTACTTATTAGGAGTGCCACATGTCATCATCACAATCCTTCTTAAGCTACTTAGGCAAAATCCACTTTTTAGTGGATCCTTCCCCTTACTATACAAGTCAAAGAAACAAGAACAACTCAATTAGGATATTGGAATACTACGGATAAACCATTTTGAAGTTTTCCTAACTTTTATATTAAATACTTTATTCATACTAAAATAAATGTTTTAAGTGTCTTTCCAATCCTTATTTGTAACGAGTCGAATCCTTAATTTATGGCCATTATTCAGTTAAACAGCCCCGCAAAACTATTTGCCAGTTGCATAAAAGTACAATCTTCAATAAGCTCAAGAAAAGTCGGTACTGAAGAACACACTGACCAAAAAGATTTCTTAGATTTAATTATGTCACATTATAATGCTTTTATTAATCTTCAGGAAAACAAAACCACATATTTTAGCAACCATGTCTTTAAATTGGGCGTCATCTGATTTTTCTTAAAGTTAACTCTAAATCATTTTAAATTCTATTTTTGCATTAAATTGAATTTGCTGGAATAAAATAAATCATCTTGCAAATGAATTGGGCTTAAACAAGCAGATTAATGATCAAAAGGTGTGTTTTTTTATATAAGTCAGTCATGAAGGCGGGTTAAGAAATATAAAACAAGGCACATGCAAATGAAATGTTTCCCTAATTGTAAGCCGTTACCGAGGATTTAAGTGCCATGTATTTATAAATAGAGGTCTAGAGGCCCTAACGAATTGTATAAACACAGAACAAACATAGTATTAGACCCAATGTTTTAAAAACCGGTTTTTAAATCAAACCAGATTAGGCTAAAAAATGGTTCAACCGGTTGAACCAGGTTGTACCGAGCGGTTCAACCGGGTTGACTAGCTAACTCTATAATTTCATAAATTACAACATCAACTCAAAAGTTAATCCAAAAATGCATGATTACATGTTAAAAGATGATCCAAAAGTAAATCCATAATAAAAAATAATCCAAAAGATAATCGAAAAACCTTCAATTTCCAACAAGTTCTTTTAAATGAAAGTGTACGATATGTTTAAGCCATTTGGGTGTTGAATACGTCAAGTTCACGATCGCATAAAAGATGAAATTCACTATCATCGCCATCCTCATCAAGTAGAGGATAACTATTTTCGTTTCATACAATATTAAATAAAAACTTTTAGTTACGAATAATCATAATATATAAAAATTACGTAAAATAAGTAACATATATAATCAAAATAAGTCACAACCCAAACTAAAATAACCCGGGGTCGGTACCGGTATTACGTTTCAAACCGGTATACCGGATTTTACCGCCGGTACAAACCTTATGCCGTTTCATTTATTTACCAGGGTGTTTCGTACCGGATTTACATCTAGAAACGGTAATACCGGTATAACCAGCCGGTATTTACCGGTTTTTAAAACATTGAATTAGACCTCTCAACATTCAAGAAAACATCCAACGTAGGCCTTAACAAAACCCCCAACTTAGGCCTCAACAAAACACCTTATTCTAAAAATTAACAATTAATCATTTAAGGATCAACGTTCAACAAAACATCCAATTTAGGGCTTAACAAAACATCTAATTCTAACAATTTACATTTATCAGTTTCCGCTAAATTGTAGGAATCAAGAAAGTAGAACAAAAAAGTACCACGAGTGCTGCGGTAGTCGACGTCATGTGGTAGCCGTTGATTGTTCTTCGTCACTACTGTGTTTATTTCTTTTTTAAATGATGTCAATTAATTTTATTATTTAGGTTAATGAATCATGGATTTAATTATTTTTATTTAGGCCCAATAAATTATGACGTTTTTAACACATTTTCAGGCTAGAGGGTATGTTAAGTCTTCGAGAAAAACGGGCCTCGGCTCGCCCACCCCTGGAAACGGCGCTTCATAAATTGATCGGTTATTTCATGACAGTTCTGCAAATTGTACCAAATCGGATTTGTGATAAATAATCCGTTGAGTGGATTAAGCTCAAAAGAAAATACTTAAAAAGGAAACTTTGAGATAAACTAGTATCTCTATCTCAAACTACTCGTGACTTAAATAGCCTTACAAATAAAAGAAAAAACTAACCCACTAAACAACTAATCTACTATCTCCTAAAAATAAGTAACATTGAAGTATGTCCTCCTCCACTATCCCTTTATTCTTGACACCATTGGAAAATAACAAAACGATTAAGTTGACAAAGTCAATTGAGTACATGGCTTCTCTTGAGGACTGTCCTAGTAAACCATGCAGGGAAAATGGTACACAACAATCCTTTCCCCGTAAAGAATCCTTGTCCTCAAGGATTTAACCGGAATAAGCCTTGACGGTGCTCCACAGAGGCCGCCAGTCGAGTCTTCCCACAACCGTTCAGGCCAGTCATAATGGGGTGCCACTCCCGTCTCTCGGTTGTTTCATCTAGCGCTATCTTCATGTCCTTTGCAAACATCGATTTCTTAACTTGCTTCAACAGGTTCGAAACCACGGATGGTGCGTCATTTGGCTCCGGTATGGGTGAGGGTATGGGTTTTGCCATGGCTGCAATGGGGAATGGTGTGGTTTTTCGGGCGGGTCTCAATACGGGTTTAGAGAATGACGTGTGTTGAGATAAACTATAACGTTTCATTCATATCTAAAACTCAAACTAATTGCGACTTGTATAGCCTTACAAATAAAAGGAAATAGCCTTACAAATAAAAGGAAAAACTAACCCACTAAACAACTAACCTACTGTCTCCTAAAAATAAGTAACATTGAAGTATCATACCAACAGAAAATAACAAAACGATTAAGTTGACAAAGTCAACTGAGTACATGGCTTCTCTTGAGGGCATCTAGGAGTGTCCTATTACACCATGCAGGGAAATTGGTACACAACATGTTGCAAAATATTATTATAGAATCTATATTATCAAATATAATAACAATAATCAAGGATGCCATATTTGCATATAAATGAAGAGGGTAATAAAAACCAAAAGAGAACAAATTACGTGTAAATAAAGAAACTGAGGATGTAAAAGTTACCCACGGCCACAATCTTCATTCAAGATTCACTTGAAAAATACTTATTCCCCTGATCATTGACTTCCATGTGGCAATTCTAGAGGTTCTAGTAGTATTTAGTTAATAACATTTATAACAACATTTCTTTACAAATGAATAATCCTCATGTTAGTTAATAACATTTCTTTACAAATGAACAATATTCACACTCGTAGCCCATCACGTTCCGTTCCCTCGAACATCAACATAGTGACGAGTTAGGGTTTAGAGTTTAGGGCGCGACGGTAGATTAGTAGATGCTTGAGACTTGTTTCAATGAGTTTCTCAGCTTCTACTTGATGTTACGCGTAGCTGCAACTGCTGGTCGAGGCGGTATTTCATTCCAACCATCGGGAAGAAGACAAGAATAAAGAAAATCTTCAAAACCAATAAAATCACAAATATTACTTCAATATAATCAAATAGGGGTTTAAAAAGTTTGAAACTATATTCAACTTTTCTTACTCAGGAACTGAAAAAGGGAAAAGACAAAGTTTGTGATTCTTACTGAGTCGAGCGAGCCGGTTGACCCAGCCAGGGATTGACTTTTTGGTCAACCTTCGACAAGTATCGTTGGCGAAGTGATTGCAGTTCCTGTAAATGATGTTGTAACTATTTCCAGGATACTCTTTTGCTATCTTTTTTATGAATTCTTGACATTCTTTTTCATTCATTTCTGTTCTTCCTATTAGAATAGATTTTCTTACATGTAAACCTTGAAAATGTCTTGGTTCCAGTTTAACAATCCCGGGCCTTGAACTGTCACTACCACCAAATGCATACTCGACCCCGTAAACTGTCCAAAACCAAAAAGATATAAACTTCTAAAAGTGTATAATCACAAATAAATTCATTAGTTTCCACACCATATAACTAACTGAATGTACAATTGTACATAAGATCTTTAAGTAATCATTTAACATTTGTAGAGTAAATGCAAAAAAAAGGAAGATTATGGTCTCATTGTTGCACAATGAAAGGTGTCAAAGTTATTGGAAATATTGATTAGAGCCGCGCAAACAATATCTTTTAGAAGAAAATAGATATATCCATCTAATTTGATAGCGGTTTATTAACGCATTGTATAAAAATTTAATCATTTAGTTTGTGTTTTCATTTCCTCATGATTCATGAAGCAAAACGACAATGCAATTAAACTTGCTCCACATCTATGTAACCGGCTGCAATATTACTCCCCAAATAAACCGATTAGATCAAACGAGTCAAATCTATGAAAGATCATTGTTATACGCGAGAATGAGTAAGTTTAAATCAGATCTCAGTCTTCCAAATATGATATACACTTCTACAATGAAATGTTCAATGCTTCAAAAGGTTTTATGAAAAGTAACAAGTTAACTGATCATTTTAGAGTGTCAAACTAGTTAATTTAACCATCAAAAGTAACAAGAATTCATTAGACTGTTACAAGACCAACATTATCAAGCATAATAAACCCGAAAACATCACCACCAACTCTTCATCAAATTACCATATCCAACCAACAATGCAACAAATATTCAAAAATGGAAAACAGTAAACATCAAACCTTGAACACCAGAGTGATAGAATCCAAGGCCAAACCAATACGTGTAACGGTTAACGGGCATAAGATCATACACATTTATATACACCGGAGTCCCTGTCTTCTTTTTCTTGCGGATCATCCCACACAACATCTTTCAAGAATCCCAAACCAACCCTTTACAAATCCAATAAAACACACAAAAATTCATCAAATGCACCCCTTTTCTCCCTTTTTTTATTTGCTTGATCAAATTTCCAACAGGGTTTGTGAAGAATATTTTTTAAAAGCTCCCAAAATTTATAAAAAAAAGTAACAAAAGAAAAAAAAAACTTTTTTTTGGCAGTTTCAAAATGGATTGATTGAGTTTGATGTTGGGATTTGTGGGAAATGAAATAAAAACAAATCCCAAACAAACCCTTTACACCATGGATGATCTACATTCATAATCTGTTTATTCTGGCGAATGCAAGAAGCGGGAGGTTTCAAAAGAATCGGAACAACCTGAGGAGGCAAATGGGTTGTCATGTTTTGCAAACTATTTAGTTTTTGACTTTTTGTCCCTTAAGTTTAATATTTGATAAAATTAAGTAACTAATGTCAACAAAAAAATAGCATCTAAAATTTCCCTTTTTTGAAATTAACCAATAAGTTAACCATATGTGAGATTAAATATATTAATATTATAATATTTAATCTTGTAGCCATTATAATCATTTATATTATATAGATCAAAATATATTAATAACCTATTAATAATTAGTTGATAATTGTTGATGGACCATATTACCCTTATTAACTAATTAGGTTTCCTCTTGGGTGTATATATAAGGAGATTATTAGAGAGTTTAAGGGTTAGACGATTAGACTTTTACACAACCTTCATAACATCATTCACGTCGCTCCCTCTCAACCGATTCTCTCCCTAGTTTCGGTTCATCACCATCATAACCTTACACTCTAAGGAGGAACCAGATCATCCTGACAAGTATGTCGAACTCAATGGCTGCATCTCTGACTAGAGTCTCTGTTGGCCTGTCTGCTGTAACAGGTATGTAATTCATGTTTTCCATCATGTTTAAACAGAACTGATCAACATGTGGTATCAGAGCATATGTTGATAAATCAGTTCTGTTTTCGTATCCATTATTCTGGGATTAAAAATCTGGAAAACAAGAATTTTAAAGCCTTAATATATCACGGCTGTTTTCGGTTTTTATTGTGCAGAAATCATTGTTTTTGAAGTAAAGGGTGATTAATCATGTCACCCGAAACTAATATGGGTTAATTTTATGTCCGAGACCCGTTTGAAACATTAAAACTTAGGTTTCGGATCCCAGAATTATGTTTTAAATTTTAGGGTTCATCATATTGTTCTAAGAAAACTCGAAAATTCCTTAAGTTTTGGAATATGATTTGGATTAGTGGGTGTTTTTACTGTTTTGATCTAAATTTTATCTATTAAAATTTTCGGAAACTGTTAAAAGATAATCAGTTATAATTTTCGAAATCTTTGATAATTTTAGATTAACAATAAAACAGGAAACACTATCTCACAATCCCTAAAATTTCGAGTTTTCAGTTATCATCACAAAAATAGCTGTTAACAGTGACTCAAGACCATCAGATCTCGACTCGAGACCATCAGATTATGACTTGAGACCATCAGATCTCGACTCGAGACCACAAGGTCTCGACTCAAAATCATAAGGGTCATCAAATGTTTACAACTCGAGACAAAGGTCTCGACTCGAGACCATAAAGTCACAACTCGAAACCACTGAGATTTCGACTAAGGGCTTTAATCATCACAACTCGAGACCTCATTATGAGTCGAGATCTCATAAAATGTAGTAGTCGAGACCATGGTTCCGACTCGAAACAACAAGGTTGCGACTCGAGACCTCATAATGACTCGAGATCTCATAACTCAGTCGAGACCTGACTCGAAACCTCATTATTTTAGGTTGTTTCATGTGAACTAAAATTTAGCAGGTGGTTTGCTATTAAATACTTGGTTTTGTAAACAATTAATTAACTAATCAGAATCATATAACTTTTACAAAGCCAAAATAGCTTAACTTGAATGAGCTTCTGATGTATCATTTCTGGCCAAAGCTGATTTAATACATCTATTTATTGTTCAAGTATTATAAAAAGCTATGTTGAGTATGCATTACAAACGTGAAATGTCTTAATTCTGGCCAAAGCTGATTTAATTCATTTATGTTTAGCATGTTTGACAAGTGCATAACTAAAGTGATTGTCTCATTTCTGGCCAAAGCTGATTTGTCACGATTACTTTGCACACATACTTAAATGATTACACTTCTGGCCAAAGCTGATTTGTCTTCGTTTAAGTAGAATTTTACTAAGTCTATTATTTTGATGTTAGTAATAGACAATATCACAGCTTCATAATTAAAATGGTCATTATTTATGCCTGCCTTAGTATAACATGCCCTTAGATCACATTAGGACTTCTTTCTTAGTATCATAACTTGCTCATCTTATTTCCACTATCAGCACCCAATTGCAGGATTCCACATTTGACTGGTGATAACTTTGCTAAATGGAAGGATGCCCTCATGCTTACACTAGGATTGCTAGACTTCGATTATGCTTTAAGAGAGAATAAGCCAGGGGACCTTACCACTCAAAGTACTGCTGCTGAGCAGATAGTTCATGAAAAATGGACTAGGTGTAACCGCATGTCTCTCATGTTCATGAAGCAGTCCATTCATAATGCAATTAGAGGAGTTATTCCTGATTCTGAAGATGCTAAAACCTACCTGGCTTCTGTGGAGGCTCAATTCAAAGGAACATCAAAAGCACACGCTAGCACTCTTATCCTCAAGCTGGTGACGACTAAGTATGATGGCAGGAGCGGCATTCGCGAACACATCATGATGATGCATGACATGGCCAATAAGCTAAAAGGGCTGGAGATGGAAATCAGTGATGGTTTTCTTGTTCACTTCATCATCACTTCGCTTCCTTCGTCCTATGAAGCATTCAAGATCAATTACAACACTCAGAAGGACAAATGGACGATGAGTGAGCTGGTCGCTATGTGCGTACAGGAGGAAGAGCGCATGAAGATGGATCGCACTACTGATCTTGCTAACTTCACCACCTCCAACTCTAAGAAGAGGAAGAATAATCATCAAAGAAAGGATGCTTCCAAAGTCCAAAAGCCAAATCCTAATACAAGTACACCTTCCAGCTCTAAGAGCTCCTTAGGCAAACGCTATTGCAAGTTCTGTAAGAAAACAAGACATAAGCAAAAGGAATGCCCTGACTTCAAGGAGTGGTTGGCTAAGAAATGTAACGATTTTTTCATGATACTTGAGTCCTTTAATTTAGATGTTCCTGCTAATTCTTGGTGGTTTGATTCTGGTTCTATGGTTCATGTAACCAACTCTACTCAGGGATTCCTTTCAATCCGGAAGCTGGGAAGAAACCAAAGAACACTTAAAGTTGGGGAGATCGGGAATTAGAAGTGAAGGCCATAGGAACATTACAATTATTTTTGAAAACTGGCTTATGTATTAAACTTTATGATACCTTATATGTTCCTGAGGTAACTCGGAACCTTGTATCAGGACCAAAGTTGGACATGGACGGTTTTGTTGTTTCCCTTGGTCATCGCAAACTCTCTATTCTCTATGATTCCGTTGTTTATGGTACTGGCATTCTGGATGGTGGTCTCTATAGATTAGAACTAGATGATAACTTTTCCAAATCTTTGTTGTCATATAATATTAATGAATCACTCACAAAGATGGAAAAGAAACGAGACTTAGAGACTTCATCTATGTTGTGGCATCAACGTTTAGGCCACATCTCAAGAGAACGATTAAATCGTCTCGTAAAGGATGAATTCTTACCTCCTCTCGATTTCACTGATTTTGGAACATGTGTCAAATGTCTCAAAGGCAAAATGATATCAGCGAATAAGAAAGGTGCCACTAGGAGCTCTAATTTATTAGAACTCATTCACACTGACATTAGTGGTCCTTACCAAATCGCTGGCATAACAGGACATACTTCATTTATCACTTTCATTGATGATTATTCTCGTTACATGTACTTGTATCTTATTAAGGAAAAGTCTGAATCTCTAACAACTTTTAAAGATTATAAAGCTGAAGTTGAAAAGCAATTAGATCGTCAGACTAAAGTTGTGAGATCAGATAGAGGCGGTGAATATTATGGAAGACATACTGATGTGAGTCAAGGTCCAGGTCCATTTTATGAGTTTTGTAAAGGCCAGGGGATTGTGAACCAATACACCATGCCTGGTACACCTCAACAGAACGGTGTCGCTGAACGAAGAAATCATACCCTTATGAACATGGTGCGCAGTATGTTAGCCAACTTACCATTATTCCTCTTGACTGAAGCGTTAAAAGCAGCTGTTCATATACTCAATAGAGTTCCTTGTAAGTCTGTCCCTAAAACTCCTTATGAACTTTGGACAGGAAGGAAACCGAGTCTTAAATATATGAAAGTATGGGGCTGCATTGCTGAAGCAAAACTCTATAATCCTTTCCTAAGGAAACTTGACCCTAAAACAGTTACCTGTTTCTTTATCGGGTATCCTGAGCATTCGAAGGGTTATTGTTTCTATTGTCCTTCCCATGTCACTCGTATTGTTGAAACCAAGCGTGCTGCATTCCTGGAGGATTTCAAGTTCAGTGGGAGTAGTAACAAACCTTACGAAGAATTGCAAGAAGTACAAGACGCGGGGGCAGAGACTCGTCGCTTACCATTACTCCGTTTACTCCTCTTGTACCCAATGCAACAACTGCACGTGAAGCTACTGCACCAACTTCATCCCCACAATCAGAACCCATTATACCTCATAATGAAGGCACATCAAACGCTCAAAACCAAGACAACGTTAAACCCGATAATCAACCCAGGAGGTCATATAGGCAAAGAAGGCCTACTAATTGGGATGATTATGTTACCTACCTGACTGAAATGGATGCTGGAAAGCTCAATGATCCTACCTCTTATAATGAAGCCATTAGCAGTGATCAGTCTTCTGAATGGAACAAAGTAATGATTGATGAGCTTGAATCCATGAAGAAAAATGACGTTTGGGATTTGGTAGAATTACCCAACAGAGTCAAACCTGTAGGTTGTAAATGGGTGTTCAAAACAAAACTAGATCCGAATAGGAATGTTGAACGCTATAAAGCAAGATTGGTTGCAAAGGGCTACACTCAGAAAGAGGGAATTGATTATCAAGAGAGACGTTTGCACCTGTCTCTCGTAAAGATTCATTAAGGATCGTTATGGCCCTAGTAGCTCATTTAAATTTAGAGCTGCATCAGATGGATGTTAAAACCGTTTTCCTTAACGGAGACTTAGACGAAGATGTTTACATGAAACAACCTGAAGGCTTTAAACCTGAAGGTCAGGAGCATCTAGTCTGTAAGTTGAAGAAATCCATTTATGGGTTAAAACAAGCATCACGTCATTGGTACCTCAAGTTTGATGAAGTCATGAAGAAACAAGGTTTTATGAAGAATCAAGTGGATCAATGCACCTACCTCAAGATGAGTGGGAGTAACGTTACTATACTTGTCCTTTATGTAGACGATATTCTATTGGAAAGTAATAGTTTAGACATGTTGCATGAGTCGAAGCGGTTACTCTCGCATAACTTCGACATGAAGGATCTCAGAGATGCTTCTTACGTCATTGGCATCCAAATTCACCGAGATAGACATAAAGGGATCTTAGGATTGTCTCAAAAGACTTACATAGATCGTGTCCTTACACGTTACAACATGCAACAGTGCAAACCCTCAGTCGCTCCAGTAGTTAAGGGAGATGTTTTCGGTTCATTCTAGTGTCCGACAACAGAGGTTGAAAAGGAGCAAATGAGCCAGATACCTTACGCGTCAGTAGTCGGGACCTTGATGTATGCTCAAGTCTGTACTCGCCCAGATATCACTTATATTGCTGGAATGCTAGGCCGTTATCAGACTAATCCTGGCCTAGATCAATGGAAAGCAGCTAAGAAGGTCCTTAGATATCTGCAAGGGACGAAAGACTATAAACTGACTTACAGAAGAAGTGATCACTTAGAAGTGGTAGGTTATTCTGATTCTGACTTTGCCAAATGCAATGATGACAAGAAATCCACTTCGGGCTACATCTTTATGTTAGCATGCGGACCTATCTCATGGAAGAGTCATAAACAACAGTTAACCACAACTTCCACAATGATGGCAGAATACATTGCTGTTTACAACGCAACCTGTCATGGAATGTTGCTTAGAAATCTGATCACTGGACTCAAAATCGTTAATTCCATTTATAGACCATTAAAGCTTTAATGTGATAACTTAGCTGCCGTTAGTTTCTCAAACAGTAACAGTTCAACTGGAGCTGGTTTATATCTCGATACAAAATATTTGTTCGTAAGTGAACGAGTTGAGGAAAATAATCTTTGTATTAAGTATATTAGTATTAAAGATATGCTTGTGGATCTGATGACTAAAGGTCTCCCACCTAAAGTTTTCGAAGAACATGTATCGAATATGGGACTTACTAAAGACCTTATTTAATGGCATATTGTACTAGATTATGTTTTAATTAATAAAATTTCCTCAGTTTGATTTTGTATGTCTCTAACATATGTTCTGCCGGTGTAATGACATATAGACAAATATAAATATAAATACAAATCAGACGCTAATGGGCTTATGCATATTTTGATCATAACTATTAGGTTTTAAATTGAGGCTATAGTATGACTAATGGGGGTCCTGAGTCGAATGATGATTCAATGGCTGTATTTCTCTGCTATAGTTCTTGGTTTAAGGCTAAAATGAGTGTTAACTCCTGGGCAGGCTCATCTAATACTCATGATAAATGATTACTCGGCTAAGTGGGAGAATGTGAGATTAAATATATTAATATTATAATATTTAATCTTGTAGCCATTATAATCATTTATATTATATAGATCAAAATATATTAATAACCTATTAATAATTAGTTGGTAATTGTTGATGGACCATATTACCCTTATTAACTAATTAGGTTTCCTCTTGGGTATATATATAAGGAGATTATTAGAGATTTTAAGGGTTAGACGATTAGACTTTTACACAACCCTCATAACGTCATTAACGTCTCTCTCTCCTAACCGATTCTCTCCCTAGTTTCGGTTCATCACCATCATAACCTTACACCCTAAGGAGGAACCAGATCATCCTGAAAAGTATGTCGAACTCAATGGCTGCATCTCTGACTGGATTCTCTGCTGGCCTGTCTGCTGTAACAGGTATGTAATTCATGTTTTCCATCATGTTTAAACAGAACTGATCAACAAACCAGACCCTCCCACCACCACTAAAACTAAATAATGTCATTTATGCTCCTAATCTCATTAAAAATCTCATCTCTTTTTGTAAGCTTACCAGGTATAATCTTATTTCTATTGAATTTGACCCTTTCGATTTTACTGTGAGGTATCTCAATGTAACACCCCGTGTTTTCACAAGTCAAAGTCAAGGTCTAAGTCAACGACCGATTTCGCGCAACTTGACTCGTAGAAATTTCTTTATTTTAATTATATTATGTGGAGTAAGTGTTGTTAATTGCTAAAATCGATGTGTGGTATTCTCAAACTAATCGACTTACGACTGTGAACAATAGGCAGTAACAATGCGATAAAGTTAACTAATCAATAATCAAGCTATGTTAATCGAATCGACATCAAATCGCAACTCGAGCTACGTACTTTTATTTGTTATTTTACGTGTGTGTGTGTGTGCCTTACGTGTTACCTGTGCATGTTTATTTATGTTATGTTGTGATAATCAAGCGAACTCAATCGAAACTCGAAATCTAACTCGAAGTGCAATCAAAATCGAATCGTGAACGAACTATGATAGATGGTGGAAAATAGATTACGCGAGATATGAGTGTTTGGGACTAAAAGTAATTTGACTAGGAAATCCTATCGTATCGAACCGCTCGCAATCGAAATCGAGACATCAAAAATCGTCGCGCGAAACACTCGAAAGGTGCGACTGATCGATCAGGCTTCCCAGCCGATCGAACAGCCAGCCGAACGGACTGCTGTCCGATCGGACAGGCTGTCCGATCGAGCTGCCTGGCCGATCGGCCAACCCTTTCCTCTTTTGTCATCCTATAAATACCCATGTCATTGTCATCCTTTTCCACTTTTGGAAACCTCTGTTCGACCAGCACGCTCAACTCACCTTTTTGCAGATTTCTCTCGACTCCGGTAAGATTTCACCCTAAATCTTGTACTTTCTTGATCTATACACACTCCTACACCTTTCTATCTTTCAAATCTTAGCTTTTAACCATGAAATCATCAAGATTCAAGTGTTCTAGGATGATGTCATCATGGGTTCTTGAAGAACTTCATGTTTGGCCTCAATCCACCAAGAATGACTTGGATCTAGCCGATTTCCACATAAACAAGCAAGGATCTTTCATAGATCTAAACCTAGACGCGGTGACAAGGATTGAAAGATGGATTTTCCAACTTTCCTTCAACTCTTTGTCACTCAATAACTTCAAACCGGTAGAAACGGAGCCTGAGTTGGTTTACAAATCACTTCGGTGGTTGTATGACTCAAGATCCGGATTCTATCCACGAGGTTAACCGACTTCGATTTAAATGTTAAACTTCGTTCCGAACATACCACCGACCGGATTTGGGTGATTCCTGTCCGACCCGGGAAACCAAGTAAGGACGAGGCACCTGTGGTTTTACTCGCTATCAAAATACCTCGATAAAACGACAAACAAACAGAACAACCAAGTGTTAGACGAAAGGGCTGATCAGGTCAGAATGCTGACCGATCGGACTGATGTCCGAACGGACAGCCAGGCGATCGGATAGTCAGCCGATCGACTGGCCAGCCGATCGGCTAGCACATGGTCCCACACAACCAAATTATTTGGAAGACTAGTATTGAACGAACTGTTGTTCGATCGAACACCTGTACGATCGGATTACTCTTCAGATCATGGGATACTATGCTTCAATACTTAATCAATTTTTCAACATGTTCAATGCACTAGAAGTGCCACCCGATCGAACAGCCGTCCGATCAGGTGACACCATGTTGTCCGATCGAACAGCAATTATGTTAATTCGATCGATCAACTATCCGATCCCCTACACCACACTTTGCACATTCAGTTAGAGTCTTTGACTAAGGTTGACTTGCCAACCGATCCGTCAGCAACTCATTAAGTTTTGACTTGTTGACCTAACCGATCGAACACCTGTCCGATCCAAGGCAAATCACTACAACACCTAACCGATCGGGTTGCCTGCCGATCGAACTGCCGTCCGATCGACCGACCTGAAAGGTAAAGGTACTTTAATGTTTTCAAATGCTACAACAAAAATTTCAAAAGTCAAACCATCATACACAAACACATACTTCTTATAGGAAGAAACAATCCACTCGAACAACCATCCGATCGGCCTACCGACCGACCGGACAGCCGTCCGAGTAGACAGACAACCGAACGGCCAACCGTCCGATCGGACTACCGTCTGATCGACCAGCTGTTCGACTCCCCCACACTTTTTTCCCGTTTCACGTTTCGCTTATCGTTATGCTATCAAATCTATTCAGGCTAACCATACTCGCTAAGCGCTCCCTTCAATCCATTAATCGTTGTGAGTATACTCGATCCCTTTTTGCTTTAAGCACTTTTGGGTGTTACATACGTTACGAATATTCAAACTACAACTATCACACTACTCAAACTATTTGAACGCTAACCGTTAATGCATGTTATACGTGGCTTATGAATGCTTCTTTGTTATGTTTACACATGGAATGCTGTCTACCTGCCTTAGCAATGATAGTACTATAGTTTGGACTCAGCACCCGTTCACACGGGGGTTGTTAAGGATCTTTTACTTGCTTGGATTACAGTGGTAATTATGTATTGTGAACTTCCTCGGGCAGTCAACCCGCAGTCATTGGTATCGATGGATCTATGTCGATAACTAACGTGCTTCATTTCACTATGTGTACGTGCTGGTTATGCGTAAACGAATTCGAACTCTATATGCTATTATCAAACTTGTATGCTCACCTTTACATTTTATGTATTGACTTCATTTTAACGTATGTGACAGGTGCCTAGGATGCATATGTGGTAGGATTTTGAAGCTAGAATAGCGCTCTAGAGCCCAACAAATAGTTGTCTGTAGATAACGAATCAGGGGTCTCTAGAAGTAGATAAACAATTGCTGTCTATTTGAATCTGAGTTGTCGGAACAGAATATTTGGCTGGATTTATGTCTGTAATAATTACTTTGCTGATTGAGATACGGTATGGGACGTATTATTTAAATTGAATAGTATTGATAGTTGTTATGGAAACTTCTGGACAATCTGTTTCGCTCAGTGCCATGCCTCGATGATTCCGCCATCGGTTGGGGTGTGACACTCAAGACCAAGGTCCATCTCTTACGACGCAATAGCTCGGGCGATCTCTACCCTCTGACTCCTCAACTTGCTTCCTCAACCTTGACTTTTGTTGCAATTCCTCAAGACCTTTGGCATAAACTACTTAGGCACCCGAGAAACACACTATTGCATTTGTTAAAACTGTCTTTAAGTATTCAGTGTAATAAACCTACTACCACACTTTGTCAGTCGTGTGTTTTTGGCAAAAGTGAAAAATTGCCTTTTATGATTCTTGCAATAAAACTTCTTTGCCTTTTAATATTGTTCACAACGATTTGTGGACGTCTCTGGTTCTTAGCACTGGGGGACACCGTTACTATATACTGTTCCTCGACGACCTTACTATTTATTTTGTGGACCTTTCCCATTAGCAATAAGTCACAGGTTTTCTCGACGTTTACAATTTTTTATAGGGTAAATTACACTTTTCGTCCTTTATGTTTGTATCGAATTTCATTTGATAGCCTTTAACTTCAATAATTACAGTCACAATCCTTTATTTGGAAAACTCATTACATTTTTCGTCCTTTAGTACTAACTAGGTTAAAATTTTATGTTAAGTTGAAGACTTTAAGCATCGAGATCAAGATTCGCATGTTTTACCATTTGTGTTTTGAGTTTCTTTGTTTACTTTAAATTTACTATGTCTTGTGAGCTCGTTATAAGCTTTGTTTTTGTTTTGAACATGATAATAGGCTAAAAAATTTATACACTGCCTAGGTTTTGATGACTACTAACATGTTTTGATATTTGTTCTTTCAGTTTATCAATTCTTTAATTGTATATTTAATATACTAAAGTGACAAACTTTGGTTTTCACATGACCTTATATGCATGCATGCTTAAACTTGTTCTTTGATCAGTTATAACTCTTCATGTTGTTTGGTGAATGTCTTTAATATAATAGTTGCATGTGTGACAACCGTCACTTTTTCGTACATTCCGTACACGAAATGAACAGTAATTTGTGCTTAAATGACTATGCATGATCTGGTTTACCAGACAAATAAATTTCTGAATTCCATGCAAGTGAATTCATGCATGATATATGCTACAAGAATTACGTTATGATAGCGTTGCGTCAAAAATATTAGTAAACTCATCGGTAAGACACATAGTGTCAACAGAACTACAGAAAGCAGTCAGACATTAGAATTGGAGCCTAGGTGTAGGTCCAACGTCAAGAATGCATTAAAACCCAAGAGTACATACAAGGGTTTTAATATAGGCATTCCGGAAGCTGAATTACGCACTAAATAGCACCCGAAACGCACTTTAAGCGCAGAATTTATTTAAATTCAGCTATAATTAGCAATATGACACTGTAATATTATGCAGAAATGATGATTTATCATCCAGAATACTTCCCTAAGTGTCGGGAATTGAAAGTGTCACAAAAGATACTTGAAAGACACTAAACGGTGCAATTAAACACTTAAACGAACCGGTAGTTAACCAAACAACCGGACTTTACCCGGAACACCAAAATATTGCTAAAAGCATTGTTTTATTATTTTTGAGCTAGTGATGGTCCCCAAGCACCATAACACATCCTAAAACATCATAACACATCCTAAAACATCATAACACATCCTAAAACATCATAACACATATACCCCAAACTAATTACATAAAACTCTAACCAGATCACTAATTATCTAGTTGAAACATAACTAGCACACGCCCCCCCCCCCCCACCGGTTATGGACATGGGACACACCAACTTGATTTTATTTTATTTGTTTCATGGATGTGCTATCTACTTTAGGAACATAAGGACCCTTAGGTAATGCAATGTTGAAAGATCTTTTAAATAACCACAAGTAATAACATAAGGGTCATTATCACCACTTCAAGACTTGCAAATCCTTTCCTTTCTCCTCCATTGTTCACGGCTCAAACCCCTCTCACATACACCTCCATTTTTCAATCCAATCAATACATTCTAAGGTGCTCTCAAGGTGTCTTAAGCACATTTAAGAAGAGTGGAAGCATCGAAACTTGAAGGACCCCTCTCTAGTGCTTTTAACCACTTCATTTCTTCTCTTGATCTTCCCTAGCTTTGTGCTAGTAGTAAGTGCCTTAAATCTTCATCTTGTTCTTGTCTTTTGTGGTTAATAGATGATAAGAATGATAAAAGTTAAGAAACTTTAAAGATCATGAACAAATGTTGAACATGATGTGTTAAAAGGTGGATAAAGAGAAGATATATGTGTAAAACATGAGAAATCTGTGTAATACAAACACTAATTTGCTGTAAATAATATATGTTACGATATAAATCGTTATTAGGACAAATGGTGGTCGTATGTGTGCGTTTTAGTAACCTTTAAACTAAAAACAGCATGCTGAGTTGTATTTTCAGCCGACTTTAACAGGCTGTAACAGGACCTTAATGAAACGAAAAATGTATTTTCTGAAGTCTAGGTTCATGTATTATGAAATACGGTTCTAATGGTACCGGAATCATAATTTTTGGACTCCGTTTACTATTTTTTAAAGTGTCTTTTCGTAACAGCGGCTAGAGCTGCATTTTTGCTGCTGAAAATGTGCGTCCTGTTTTCTGTCATAACTTGTATTCTGTGTGGAGTCTGATCACAAAATTTATACCATAGTTGACCACTGATGTATTTGTAATTCTCCCACTAGATTTTCGTAAATCAGACTCACGATGAATTTTTAATGAATTATTTCGTAAACTGCAATCAGAAAGCGACAAATCTGATTGAAGTCCGGAAAATAAATTCTTATAAAATATTGGAAATGAACTGGACCCCTATATTTTTACAAAATAGTTTTTGGATCGTTTAAAACGTTCTGTAAAAATTTGGGAATTTTTGGAATAATTTAACCATTTTATTAAAATGCCCGAAAACAGCCCAGTTTTGGATATTTAAGTTGAAATGACATAAGTGATAATTTGCGTGTCTAAGTGTCGAGTATGTTAACTGAGGAAAATATATATTATTTGATCACCAAAAATTTTGTGCTAAGTGTGTGTAGTATGTATTATGCATGATAGTGTATTAGGACTTGAAAATACGCTAAGTACTCTTAAGAAGTGAAAATACACATACAACATACTCAGACAAGATACATAATTCGGGTGCAAAGTGCAAAACACAATATACTTATATTAATTTTTGGGAAAATAATATAAGTAAGATATTTAGTTAAAAATATAAATTATTTTTAACACAAAAATACATACATAAAAGATAGTGACTTGTACTTGTGCGTTACAAGTCTAGTGACTAACGATAATAAAACACGTTTAGGTCACGACGCTCTATGAGCAAAATCCGGTGAAGTTTACGACGCAAGGAATGCAAAGTTGTGATTTCATGCTCCCCCTTTTCTTTAATTGTTTTGGTTTTATAACTCTCGGGGGTGAAATATATGTTACAAATATTACAATTTTTACAAGTGGTAAAAATACAAGAAGCACTCTTGGTGAGAACGAGTACCGAGTGCAATATGATTTGAGAATACGAGAAGCACTCTTGGTGAGTGCAATATGATGAGCTTTAAGAAATGCCTAGAAAATACTAGATCATGTGAGCTTAAACTAGATATTGAGATGCCATTAATACTTAATTAGGGACGAGGTTAGATCTAACGGGTACGGCCGAGCCCCACTCATGGTCCTTATGTGACCTCTTGAGTGTTTCGGTGTCCCAGTCGAGGGAAATCGACACAGTCGAGGTTAATCGACACAGTCGAGGGTAATCGACACAGTCAAGGGAAATTGACGCAGTTGAGGTTAATCGACACAGTCGAGGGTAATCGACACAGTTAAAGGAGAAAATACTAATGCTCCCTATGTTCTCACATGCCTTGAGGGAGAAAATACTAATGCTCCCTATGTCCTCACATGCCTTGAAGGAGAATATACTAATGCTCCCTATGTCCTCACGTGCCTTAATGTCCTTGTATAAACAATCATTTAATACGTGGGGTACTCAAGAAAACTTGATTTATACTTGAAGTACGTGGGGTACTCAAGAAAACTTGAATGATACTTGAGTACGTGGGGTACTCAAGAAAAAGGGAATTATACTTGAGTACGTGGAGTACTCAAGAAAAAACTTGAATTATCATGACACACACTATGTTTTCATACAAAGTATACAAACGTGAAATACAAAAACGCATGAACTCGCTCAACTTTATGTTGATGTTTTCCAAAATTACATGTATTTCAGGTGACAGGATGGATCTTGGGCGCAAGTGTCATAGCTAGAAGTAGACTTCAAGTTTAGATGTCATCCACTTTTGTTGAATTGTAACCTAGACGAAGGTTGTGTTTTTAAAACTTAAATAACGAGTATTTGTAATACTCAAAATTTTATGAATGGATGAACATCGTTTTGATCATGTAGTTGTTTATTACGATTGAATGCAATGATATTAAACCAGTCACACCTCATACGCTTCCGCAAAAGACAGGGTGTGACAGTTTGGTATCAGAGCTTCGATTGTAGTGATCTCGAGTCTAGACTACAATCACTAGAGTTCTCTCACAAAAAAATTTTACAAAAAGGTTTTCATTGCATTCACGTAAGCGCCAAGATCCACGAGTCAGACACTTTTCAAAAAAAAGAGACAAGGTAAGGACATTAGTGAGGAATACCCTTAAAATAAGGTGCCAACCAAAGCATAGTCTACACGAGTTAGACTTGCCAAAAACAAAATGATCCCCCCCCCCCAAAAAACGAGAGTTATACGTGATGTAATGCATTAAATTGCTTGATTATGCTAAGTAGCATATTTGTTATTGATATACATACATACAAACAAGTGTACGGAATGACTATTGAGGTGAATAAGATACTTTCGACTCTGACTCCTATTACTGTACGTGACTCGCACGATGAAGCTATCGACCTCACGTCCTTTGCAAAGCTCATAGTTGGGAGTGATCGCCAAACAATATTCTGAGCTTGCTTCCGTAGGAGATGGCTGCTTTTCCCTCCCGATCGTGAAGGTGCCTAACTACGGTGATGATGACGAGGCAGAGGCGGCAACCTTGAACGACTTCTTAATCAACGGGACGAGATCCCTGCGGCTTATGTGAAGCAAGATTGACGACATACTTGAGGAAGATGAAGTATTCATCACGAAGGTGCCCCTCCAACTACTGGGAATCCTCTTTATTCCTACTTCATCTATTCATCGTGCCTATTCGCGCGTAACAACAACGAGTGTTAGCGCGTGGACCACTGCAATGGTCCTTTCCATGACAAGAGGTATAAGGACAGTAGTGTCCCCTCCTTGATTGATCATCTGCTTGGACGAGAGAAAATTTGGGATAACTGTGCAAGACAATTTATTATTACGGGGGCCCACGTAATAACGACTTGTAGTGCACAGAAATCCTGGTGGACTCTGCGGGTCGAGCTAATGAAAACCACACAAAATTTATCTATAGGTGTCCTCACCTTCATCTGGTAGAACAACACATAGATCAGTGCTTTAGCACGTTAGAAAGTAGGAGACATGTCTTAGCCTACTTCGTGACTGACACTTCTACCTGCACACGAGACATTTGATAAAACGATATTTAAGCAAGAGATGTGGAATAACATTCAAAAAGAATCAGCGACGGTACACTCCCTATCACCTCTACACAAACAACCCCATCAAAGGGGAAATATACGCACCAGTAAAGCTAAAGACCTAAGAAAACCAATGTAGCAGGAAATAACTGAAACTTGAATGACCAAGGCGATGTAGCCTCGAGTTCATTTCAAACAATAAGCTAAGTTGGCAAGCCTATGTGAAGGCTCAATAACTGTTTCCTCGCTTATACACTGATTATATATACATGTGAAATTGGGTGATTACATAATGGCTTATGGTGCTATGTATCTCATAGACAATTGGAATGTTGTCTAACCTACTTCATACCATTTTGGCAGAAGAGAATGCCGCCCAGGCGAGACACAAACACCAGTACGTTGCCAAGAACAGAAGCCGAGTTGCAAGATTCATCTCACAGGCAATTGCGCGACATGAAGCCCTCCGCTCTAAGCACAACGATGGCACTACTGAAAATAACCCTCCAACTAGCTGCACCTTTAAGTAGTTCCTGGACTGCAAACCATTAAACTTTGACGGAACAGGAGGCGCCGTTGCATTTATTTGTTGGACAGAAAAGACTGACTCAGTTCTAAGAATGAGTAACTGTTCACCCCAACAGAGTGTTACCTATATCTCAGGGTTATTCCTAGATGGCGCATTCTCCTGGTGGAACCTTCAGGTTCAAACCCTTGGCGCAGATGTTGCTTATGCACTAAGCTGGGACGAGCTCAAGGAAATGATGGAAAAGAAATACTGTTCTAGGGCTGAAATCCAGAAGCTTGAGGTGGAGTTCTCGAACTTGAAAATGGACGGACCGAAGATTCCTAAATACGTCCAACGATTTCACGACTTGTCTAGGGTCATCCCCTACTTAGTCAAACCAGAATTTAAAAGGGTTGAACGATTCATTTGGGGACTTGCACCTCAGATCAGGAGCTTGGCTACTACCTCAAGGCCTCCAACCATCGCAGAGGCTATCGATTTAAGCGTTACACTTACTGAAGAAGCTCTACGTGCGGGAAATTTTTCGGAACCGGAGGATAACAAGAAAGAGACTCATGTGGAGTCATCAGGCAATAAGAATAGGAAGTATTCGAACCTAAAGATAAGCACCCAAGCCAGCTATGGAAGCTCTAAAGCAAACAAAAGAAAGAAAGTGAAACCGTCGCATGACAGGAAAACTGATGGAGCCACTAATAAGGCTAGTGGTAAAATATACTCGGGGACTAAGCCGAGATGCGGGGAATGCACTTTTCACCATGAAGGTCGATGTCTTAGGCCTACGTGCGGAAAGTGTGGAAAAGAAGGGCACATCAAGGATGCCTGTTGGGCGAAGGACCCAGATGGAAGAAATAAGAGAATACCAGGTTGCTACAAATGTGGTGAAGCAGGGCACTTTAGGAAAGATTGCCCTAGGAAGAAACAAGCAAGGAAGGGCTTTCACGATCGAAACTCGTGAAGCACGCCAGGATCCAGATGCAGTTACGGGTACGTTCCCTATTAACCAACCCTATGCATCTACTTTTAATTAATACTGGCATCAACTTTTACCTTGCATGCTTAGAACTTAAGAAACTGCCTGGCCCAGTTTCAAATAAATTAGACGTTCCGTATTCTTTAGAAATGGGCATATAGAAGGCTAGTTTGAACAGTCGAAGCAATTAAGGATTGCATTTAGGGACTCAGAAGGTCGGAACCTTCTGTTACCATTAACTTGAGAAGTCATGATACGATAGTCAGCATGGATTGGATATCCAAGTATAGAGCCTGAGAACATCCCCGTTATGGAAGAAGTTCCAGTAGCTTTTTCAGAAGACTTGACAGGAATACCTCAACAGCGCCAATAGGAGCTTTGATAAATCTCATGCCAGGAGCGGTACCAGTGCCGAATGACGCCTTACCGACTAGCTTCGTCTGCAAAGCATGAGCCTCCGAGGTAACTGCCAGAGCTGCTAGACAGAGGGGAATTAAAGACATGACATCCTTAGTTAAGGAGACAAGGTGAAAGTTGGTAGTCTCCACTTTACATAAACTTCAGAAAATTGAGAATCAGAATCCTTTGCCAAGGACTGATGACACAAATGAGCCAATCGTAAGGTCCTAGTTGCCACTCAAAGATCAACTTGAGGACAAGATGTCCTCCACTGTGAACACAAGAAGGAAATATCCTTAAAACGACCTTTAGGACTCGCTGCGAGCATTACGAGTTCCTTGTCGTACCATTCGCCTTAACACATGCATCGATAATATTCATGGACCTCATGAATCGAACAACTAAGCCATACCTGGATAAATCATGATTATACTTATTGACTACATTCTTATATGGCCAACGACCAAGGGAGGTCGTGAGCAACAGCTACAATTTACCTTGCAACTCTTAAAGAAAAGTGCAGTTATGAGATATGATGACAAAAAGCGGATTTCGAATTCGCGAAGTGAGAACGAAATTCATGCCAACCCTGCAACCAAGAGCTAAAGAATAGAGTTGCAATGATGTGACGCCTCTCGACAAAATCTCGATTGTACGTCGATGCAACGAGACCACGACATTGCATACGCGACACATTGATTAAGGAATCATGAGAAGAGGCCTTGAGATAGATACAGTAATTGCGCGCCGCAAACTGGACGTCATTACCTGAGAGGAAACGCTGCATGATCTTTACTGATCACGAAGGTTGCAACACACCGATGATTGTAAGAACGTGAATATGAACTGAGCTACTGAACGATGCAGAATGTATGAACACAATACGTGCTTGTGTGATAAACTTTAATGAAAAAGTCGGAACACTCACTTGCCCTTAGTGGAGTTTTCCTACAATAGTATTTATCACACCGCCATTCAAACCGCTTCGTGTGAAGCTTTCGATGGAACATAACAAGACGATCCCCGTCGCGTTGAACGGAGACCAAAGATAAACAATCAACTGGCCCGAGATGGCCCAGGAAAACTAGAGGCAAGATCGTTCAGATATGTGATCATATCAGGACAGCCCGCAGAATACAGAAAGATTACGCCAATGAGCGGCAGAAATCGTAAGAAATTGAGACAAAAGTATGACTAAAATGAGAGCCTCGTCTAGAGAAGGCGTAGTGTGATTCGGAAAACGAAAAGGTTGAATCCCCGGTGTAGGGATCAGAACCATTACGCACAAGATGAAACTTCCAGAAAAAGATCAGTAGTGATCGTGACACACTCATGTGTCTAGTCTTTAAAGGAGTCTGACTTAAGGAACAGTCGTAGTTCCCACAAATAAGATTCACGTCAATGACAAACGACAAGAATTACTATAGAAACCAGTTAAGGTTTTGGACCAAGAGTCCACAATACTATAGAAACCTGTTGAGGTTATGGACCAAGAGTCCACAAGACACAGAAAAGTCATGATCGACTTACTTGAGTACGATAGAATTCATGACATGACCCAGAGATTTCTTGGGAACACAAAGACAAATAATGAATCTAAGTGACCATATTGGTTTCACAACTCCCCTGCGACCGATGGCATCGCTTGAATTTCGGGACGAAATTCTTTTAACGGGGGTAGACTGTGACAACCGTCACTTTTCCGTACATTCCGTACACGAAATGAACAGTAATTTGTGCTTAAATGACTGTGCATGATCTGGTTTACCAGACAAATAAATTTCTGAATTCCATGCAAGTGAATTCATGCATGATATATGCTACAAGAATTACGTTATGATAGCGTTGCGTAAAAAATATTAGTAAACTCACCGGTAAGACACATCGTGTCAACAGAACTGCAGAAAGCAGTCAGACATTAGAATTGGAGCCTAGGTGTAGGTCCAACGTCAAGAATGCATTAAAACCCAAGAGTACATACAAGGGTTTTAATATAGGGATTCCGGAAGCTAAATTACGCACTAAATAGCACCCGAAACGCACTTTAAGCGAAGAATTTATTTAAATTCAGCTATAATTAGCAATATGACACTGTAATATTATGCAGAAATGATGATTTATCATCCAGAATACTTCCCTAAGTTTCGGGAATTGAAAGTGTCACAAAAGATACTTGAAAGACACTAAACGGTGCAATTAAGCACTTAAACGAACCAGTAGTTAACCAAACAACCGGACTTTACCCGGAACACCAAAATATTGCTAAAAGCATTGTTTTATTATTTTTGAGCTAGTGATGGTCCCCAAACACCATAACACATCCTAAAACATCATAACACATATACCCCTAACTAATTACATAAAACTCAAACTAGATCACTAATTATCTAGTTGAAACATAACTAGCACACCCCCCCCCCCCACCGGTTATGGACATGGGACACACCAACTTGATTTTATTTTATTTGTTTAATGGATGTGCTATCTACTTTAGGAACATAAGGACCCTTAGGTAATGCAATGTTGAAAGATCTTTTAAATAACCACAAGTAATAACATAAGGGTCATTATCACCACTTCAAGACTTGCAAATCCTTTCCTTTCTCCTCCATTGTTCACGGCTCAAACCCCTCTCACATACACCTCCATTTTTCAATCCAATCAATACATTCTAAGGTGCTCTCAAGGTGTCTTAAGCACATTTAAGAAGAGTGGAAGCATCGAAACTTGAAGGACACCTCTCTAGTGCTTTTAACCACTTCATTTCTTCTCTTGATCTTCCCTAGCTTTATGCTAGTAGTAAGTGCCTTAAATCTTCATCTTGTTCTTGTCTTTGGTGGTTAATAGATGATAAGAATGATAAAAGTTAAGAAACTTTAAAGATCATGAACATGATGTGTTAAAAGGTGGATAAAGAGAAGATATATGTGTAAAACATGATAAATCTGAGTAATACAAACACTAATCTGTTGTAAATAATATATGTTACGATATAAATCGTTATTAGGACAAATGGTGGTCGTATGTGTGCGTTTTAGTAACCTTTAAACTAAAAACAGCATGCTGAGTTGTATTTTCAGCCGACTTTAACAGGCTGTAACAGGACCTTAATGAAACGAAAAATGTATTTTCTGAAGTCTAGGTTCATGTATTATGAAATACGGTTCTAATGGAACCGGAATCATAATTTTTGGACTCCGTTTACTATTTTTAAAAGTGTCTTTTCGTAACAGCAGCTAGAGCTGCATTTTTGCTGCTGAAAATGTGCGTCCTGTTTTCTGTCATAACTTGTATTCTGTGTGGAGTCTGATCACGAAATTTATACCATCGTTGACCACTGATGTATTTGTAATTCTCCCACTGGAATTTCGTAAATCGGACTCACGATGAATTTTTAATGAATTATTTCGTAAACTGCAATCAGAAAGCGACAAATCTGATTGCAGTCCGAAAAATAACTTCTTATAAAATATTGGAAATGAACTGGACCCCGATATTTTTACAAAATAGTTTTTGGATCGTTTAAAACGTTCTGTAAAAATTTGGGAATTTTTGGAATAATTTAACCATTTTATTAAAATGCCCGAAAACAGCCCAGTTTTGGATATTTAAGTTGAAATGACATAAGTGATAATTTGCGTGTCTAAGTGTCGAGTATGTTAACTGAGGAAAATATATATTATTTGATCACCAAAAATTTTGTGCTAAGTGTGTGTAGTATGTATTATGCATGATAGTGTATTAGGACTTGAAAATACGCTAAGTACTCTTAAGAAGTGAAAATACACATACAACATACTCAGACAAGATACATAATTCGGGTGCAAAGTGCAAAACACAATATACTTATATTAATTTTTGGGAAAATAATATAAGTAAGATATTTAGTTAAAAATATAAATTATTTTTAACACAAAAATACATACATAAAAGATAGTGACTTGTACTTGTGCGTTACAAGTCTAGTGACTAACGATAATAAAACACGTTTAGGTCACGACGCTCTATGAGCGAAATCCGGTGAAGTTTACGACGCAAGGAACGCAAAGTTGTGAGTTCATGCTCCCCCTTTTCTTTAATTGTTTTGGTTTTATAACTCTCGGGGGTGAAATACATGTTACAAATATTACAATTTTTACAAGTGGTAAAAATACAAGAAGCACTCTTGGTGAGAACGAGTACCGAGTGCAATATGATTTGAGAATACGAGAAGCACTCTTGGTGAGTGCAATATGATGAGCTTTAAGAAATGCCTAGAAAATACTAGATCATGTGAGCTTAAACTAGATATTGAGATGCCATTAATACTTAATTAGGGACGAGGTTAGATCTAACGGGTACGGCCGAGCCCCACTCATGGTCCTTATGTGACCTCTTGAGTGTTTCGGTGTCCCAGTCGAGGGAAATCGACACAGTCGAGGTTAATCGACACAGTCGAGGGTAATCGACACAGTCAAGGGAAATTGACGCAGTTGAGGTTAATCGACACAGTCGAGGGTAATCGACACAGTTAAAGGAGAAAATACTAATGCTCCCTATGTTCTCACATGCCTTGAGGGAGAAAATACTAATGCTCCCTATGTCCTCACATGCCTTGAAGGAGAATATACTAATGCTCCCTATGTCCTCACGTGCCTTAATGTCCTTGTATAAACAATCATTTAATACGTGGGGTACTCAAGAAAACTTGATTTATACTTGAAGTACGTGGGGTACTCAAGAAAACTTGAATGATACTTGAGTATGTGGGGTACTCAAGAAAAAGGGAATTATACTTGAGTACGTGGAGTACTCAAGAAAAACTTGAATTATCATGACACACACTATGTTTTCATACAAAGTATACAAACGTGAAATA